>CM059600.1:313207244-318949744 GCA_030412105.1 Cyclura pinguis | reverse complement strand
ATAAAGTTCCTCTCTGATTATGCTATTGCATCTGTGCTTGTTATTCCCTTCTTAATTAAAGTATGTATTCAAAAATGTTAACAAAATTAAAATCTGGCATAATTATTTTATTCACTGACTTACACAGTATCTATTGTGGTGGTTACTAAGCACCTACTGAAATTAAATTTGCAGTAAAATAAGCATAAAAACTAGACTATGTTAGAGGGTGGTACATCCCCATATAGGTAAAAGAATAAGTCAGATGTATATTAGAGAAATTTGTCTTCAGGTGTGTTTGTGTGTTGTTGCTGCTGTTGCCTTTTGTGTGTGCACAGAACTGCAAATTCTGTCCCAAAGCACTTCTATTAAAAGAAAGCAGATGTTTATGCACATACAGTATGGGTCCATAGAGATATTCCCAGTATTAGATTGTTTAGCTAAAGCAAAACTTAAATTTGACTTGCCGCAGAACTGAAATGTAATAACACCATTTAACAGAGTTTGACCTTTTGCCATGATTTGATAAAATCCAAGAAATTTGAAGGGTTTCTCACTCATCTTTTCCCTCCTTCTCCTTCCACATGTCAGATCATTTGAGCAATAGCTGATAGGTTAGGGTGAAGAAAACCTGATTGCACAGCCCTGTTGGTGATGATTAATGTTTCTGCAGATGTTGAAAATGGAAATCAAAATGATTATGAGATTCAGACTGTATTCCTGTGTCCTGTTACATTGAAGTAGCCTCCTTTTGAGCTCAGTGGGACCATGTTCTTAGTAGACATGGATAGAACTGCAGTGTGAAGTATTCTAAAATATTCAGAGCTCCTTTTTTAATTTTAGAAAAAGAGTGGCTGGGAGCATAGTAGAGTTTTGCAGAATTGTGTGTAGTATGGGACATGAACGAAAATAATCTCTCCCCTCCTCCTTTCTCTGATAATACTAGAATTCGGGGCTACCCAATAAAGATTCATGGTAGTCAAAAGCAACTGTTTCATTACCTAATATATAATTAATCAGTGAACTTCACAGCTGCAAGATAGGGTTATAGCCATTGGTTTTTACCTTCACAATTAATTAATTAATAATTTCCTCCATCTGATCTATATGTTATTCCCAAGCTGACAAAGAGACAGGGCATATTCATGGAGGAACAGATTGTTAGTCAGAGCAATTAAAGACAAAATTCGTTTCAAACTAGGATATCACCTCTGTAACACTAGCTACTGGGAATCAGACTGCGTATGCATCTGTGAGGAAGGAAGCATATCTCTTTCACAGTGTTGACTTGATGGCACATAACATCAAACTCCCTTTATAATTCAGTTGTGGTCAGCCCAGAAAAAATCTGTTTGGCCACTAGTCCTTGAGATAATGGCTAAGATTCTACGTTGGGAAGACAGAGGGTAACTTCATGCTTTAGCAGTTGCACTGCAGTTGGCCAACATTGCTCATTAGTGAACTATGACATTACAGAACTGAATGTACAATGCATGCACATTGTATGTACATTGACATGCAACTTGCCTATGCACTCATGCTCAACCCTGTACAACATGAATGCAGTCCATTTCCAATTGTGCACAGTGATATCACATGAATAACTCCATTTTCCCAACCTTCAACAGAATATGGCTGTTACTTATCAGATAAAAAATATCCAACTGCTTCCATGGGGAAACTTACATATGTGTGAGACACATGTCAACCTTTGTTAGTTCTTCATCTGCTTGGAGACAGGGAAATCTATCAACTTAATTTTCTCATTTTCTCATATTTTAAAAATTTCACATATTTTTGTGTTCTGGAGGTTAAGACATCTGTAAATTTCAGTGAATTATTCAAAAAGAAACAGAAGCAAAATTCTTAGCCATTTGCATCAGGCAAATTTGATAGGTATGGCTATTCCCAGCACGGAGAAGAATTTGTTACACCTGCCTACTGTATAGTTACATATGTCATATGTACCTAATAATATATATAGCTGTTGAAGAAGAAGAGCCCGTCAGAAGAAACAGGGAACAAGCCTATCCTAATTCAATATTATCCCAAAGCTTCGCATGTATTTCACAATACCATGATAAATAAAGAGGTCAAATCACACTGTCTCATTTTGGGATAGCCTTGTTGGAGAAATTCAAAGTTTGTCCCACTTTGGGCATAGATATGCACTAAGACTGGTGTTCAGATACTGAAACACATCTGTCACTGCATGACAGAGCCAATGACAATGCAGGGGGACACTCTTGTCAACATCACCTCTCCAGGGACTTCCCAGTGTGTAATTCCTACAGTCAGCAGAAATCAAAATTTTGGTCTATCCTCCCAAATCACACAGGATTCCTGGTTACAGGTACACATCAAATCAGATTTCAATAATTCCACCGCACAGCCATGATTTATTTGCTTTGATCAATGGCATTAAATATGTGTTCTCTGGTAGGAAGAGGATCACCAAGTCAGAATAAGTGGATGGGATCTACGAGGCATTTCCTCTTACAGCCAAAAACATATTTCACTATTTGCATGTTTTACAAATCTATCATGGATGAATGAAGGAATTTCATTTCCCCCACTCCACCCCCACAGAACCCCACAAACAGTTTGATGTTTGATCCATGATAATTGTATCATTTCTACATGATATTGATCAGCTTGCGTTGACCAGGAAATGGCTGTTAGCTGAAAACTCCATGGCATCTGTCTCTCATAATAATATAAAACAAAAGCCACATAATTATTGTATTGAAATGTTTTATAGAAATGAAAGGTTGGTTATGCTACCATGAGTTAATGGTTCAGTTGTATTCTATACAGCCACCTGCTATTTACCTCTATTTGAATGTCAAAAAGTGGTAGCATTCCTCATTTTTATTGTTTTTATGTTCTTTTTTTTTTTTTAAGTGAGGCTAATAGTTTTGTAGTCATGAAGAACAAAACACCAGAGGAATTCATGTTCCAACAGAAGTTTTAGTAAAATACAACAAAATATAACATCCACAAAAGGCTTACTGACTGAGCAAAATGCAGAAAAACTACCATGGAAGCTTTTGAAGATTCGCTAAGTTCTTCATCAGGCAAAGTTGTTAAAAATCATAGAAGAAAAATGACAAGAACATAAACTCAAGGCCTACACAGGCGATTTGGTGATTTTTCTAGACGATCCAAGCAAAGTATTGAACAATTAATGGAAAACTTTAAAAAAATTGGCAAGGATGCTGGGTTTAAAGTTAACAAGGAAAAAACAAAAATCATATCTAAAAACATTAGAAGAATGGAATTGGAGGACTTGCTTAAGATAACAAGATTTAAAAACGGGAAGAAGATAAAATATCTTGGTATTACAATTACTAAACAAAATAATGAACTTTTTGAGAACAACTACGAAAAAATTTGGAATGATATTAAAAATGACTTTCAAAGTTGGTCGAAACTAAGTCTATCTCTATTGGGTGGAGTGGCCACGATTACAATGAACATTCTCCCCAAAATGAATTATCTTTTTCAAAATTTGCCTATAATAATAAATGAAAAATGTTTTAAAGAGTGGCAGAAAGATCTACTAATTTCATATGGGAAGGGAAAAGAGCAAGAATCAGATGGAAGACTTTAATAGATAAGAAAGAAAGTGGAGGTTGTGGACTTTCAGAATTAAAATTTTATTACTATGCAAATGGATTGACACGGATCACAGATTGGATTAAGTTACAAAGTGATAGAACTCTAAATTTAGAAGGTCCAGATTTATGTTTCGGTTGACATGCATACCTATGGTACGATAAAGCAAAAAGATAAAGAATTTATGCATCACTATATAAGATGTTCATTATTGCAGATTTCGCGAAAAATCAGTTGAAAAACTTATAGAAGACTGCCCCAATGGTTGTAACCACACGAAGCTTTATACAGCAGATGGAAGGACCTGAACGAAAAGTGGCTTAAATATAAAGACTTAATAATTGACGAAAAAGAAACTCACCTGAGATTAAAGACAAGAGAGGAATTAGAACATGAGGGAGTGAATTGGCAATGGTTTCTCTATTTACAATTAAAAGAAAGATTTAGGATGGATATGAAGTTTGAAGGGATTGAAGCAAGTAAACAACTCAATGAATTCGAGAAAATTGTCTTTGAGAAATCCCAACACTCAACGTCCCAATTTTACAACTTCCTTCTAAATCGAGAGTTGGAAACAGAAGTGGTGAAAGAGGCAATGATAAAATGGGCAAGAAACATTGCACATGAAATAAGTTTAGAAAACTGGGGAAAATGTTGGAAAAACACCCAAAAATTTACTGCAGCTCAAAACTTAAAAGAAAACCACTTAAAAATGACGTCTAGGTGGCACTTAGACCCAGCTAGATTATGCAAGTTCTTCAAAACAAGAGAAAATAAATGCTGGAAGTGTGGGGTTGAAAATGGCACTTTCTATCACATGTGGTGGTCATGCTCTGAGGCGAGAAAGTTTTGGAAAAATACACATGGATGCATGACAGAAATTTTAGAGATAAATATTCCATTTCCCCCCGAAATTTTTCTGTTGAACATGCTGCATGAGATAGAGAAGACACTAACAGCAAAATACTGGAGACTAATACTTTACGTGGTTACAGCGGTTAGAATGGTTTATGCCAGATATTGGAAGAATATTGCGACTCCTGAAATAGAAGAATGGCTAATTAAAATTATGGAATTTTCAACATTAGAAAATCTTACTCAAGCATTAAGGGGAAATTTACAAGAGAAAAAAGATAGTGAATAGAATATGAAAAGAATAGTCTCCAGTTAAAAATTATTTCAATCAAAAATTGGGTATTGATATTTCATGATATTTCATGAACGCTGTGATAAACTAAATCTGGTAGATAAGCAAGACATGACACGCAATGAGCAGAAAATGTAATTCCTTTTGTAACTTTTTTTTTTTTACTTTTCTCATCATAGAAGCAGGCAAACCATCAGTCAACAGAAAGAAGGAGAGGAAACATTTAAGATAAATATCAACCGTGCAAGAGTCTGTTGGAAGTAGGAAATGCAGTCAGAATATAACGAGGGGATGTTATTAGAAGAACTTTTAAAGGAGGTTAAATGTACAATAAATTGTATCATATATAGTTATACTAATCAAGTAAATGTATGTTATTTCATGATGAAACCATTTTTCAAATGTATCAATAATCATACAGACCTCCCCCCCATTTATACTATACCAATAGTGTATGAATACAGTTGATTTTAATGCAATTTTTAATGTAATCTTATATATTTAATTACTGAATTTTTTTTCTAATAAAAATATATATATTAAAAAAACAGAAGAAAAATGATGATGTCAGAATCGTAGGCCTACATTTTGCCTCAGATGTTATTTCTGTTGTTAATTAAGATGGTCTAGAGGGATATCTGTGCAAGCAGTGGCCACTCCTCTTTCCTTGGCCTTGTAGGGACTGAGGACAAAGGGCAATAGAAGACAGGTAATGAAATTTCAACTCCATTAGGAACAGAATTAGCATCAGTGTTATTGACACTGATTGTTAACTGTATCTATCTGTGAACTAAAGATCCATTTTGCTCCTATTTTTCCAATTAAATTAAAGATCCATTTTGCCCCTGCAAACTAAAGATCCATTTCACCCCTATTTTGTTAGTTTACTGGATTGTTAATTAAAACAAATACTAGCTAGTATTGGGGGCTGGAGAAGCATTGTGCAAAAGCACATACTAAGGCACTTGATTATTGTATGGCACTGACATATTACATCCCTCAAGAAGACCTTTGGTATATTAGATGGTTGTTCCTGTTATACTAGGTTGGCCCTTCATTTTCCCTTCCTCCTTCCTAACAGGACGTTGGTGCTGTCAAAACAGATAGCTCCACTCACCAGTGGGGCAGATGTGGGGTGCTTAGATGTGGGGCAGGGGCAGCCCCACATCTAAGCACTTTTTGGACATGTGGTAGTGGAGACACCCATAGATTTCTTCTTGTTGATCTGTTGCTGGATTTAAGCAAATAAAGTTGAAGTGAAGCAAATAACAATACCATCAAAGTTCAAGACTATCTGGTTTGCAATTCAGATTTACTTACCTTGCAATATTCAAGGTAAGAATTTCATGTTCTTCTGACTGCAATTTTAGCTGAGACTATTGAGAGCTTACATGCCTATTTTAACTTATTTTAGCTCATTTTCTATACTTACTCTCATGCCTCTGCAGAGGATCGTCAGAGTTGGTGCTCAGAAAGGCAGATGCTGTGTTGGCAGATGATCTGTGAATATTTGCTCATTGTTGAAACTGGCTGAAACAGTGAAGACTCATGATGTGATGTGTGGGACAATACCACAGTTCCTGAACATATGCCCACATCTGGGGCACGCATCAGGCAAATGTGACCTTGTAAAGGCAAGTCGCATGAATTTGGCAGGTGAGAAAACGCACTCCCTTGCTTCATGAACTTCAGTCCAATCCACTATCATAAAAATTCAGGGAACAAATTAGTTATTAAGACTGGCACCGCCAACCCGCCATATGTGAGGAATAGTCTGAAGGGCCCACACTTGTCTGCTGCTTTTGCCAATGTACCTGTTGACACCAGCTAAATTACTTCAGCCACCTACTCTTCCATATGCAGAGAAATATGAAGCAAAAGCAAACAGCCTGTCTTGTGACATCACCCTATTATTCCTAACGTCTTTTTCTTAATGTATGGGTAAGGAAAAGTTATCATGTAGTTCCTCGGTAAAATGTAACCTTCCAGGTTTCGCTCTGACACTATGATTTCCAGGTGGTGGCATGCTAAAAAGATGAGCCAAATTGAAACTTCTGGAAAAAGTCTAGGTAGCTGCAGGGGTGTAGCTGAAGGGTGATGATGATGGCATTTTCATTCAAATAAGAATCCTGAACATGAAATGTTCCTTCAGTCCCCCAATTTTTTTTTACCACTGTATTAACTTAAAGAAATACAGTTTAGGCATCCAAAGAAATGGGGCAGGAAAATTACCAAGACAATGCAAACCTAACATATATTAGAGTTCTAGGTGTGAAAGATTTTCAATGTATCCCCCCCCCCCCGCAATGCTAGAAATTGGGGACTGAAATAAAATTTCATTTCTGGGAGCAAAATTCTTATTGAGGGTGATGCTACATCGCTGAGTAACTGTTCTGGCACTAAGAAAAATTCCTCAATCCATATCAGGATCATACCCACAGCTTGAAAGTAACTAGTTTAACAAGGAATTACTAGTTGTCTATAATGGGTAATGCTGCAGGCATAAAAAATTCAATTTCAAAAGTAATTCCACAAGTGTGGATGAAGTTATTTTTACTGAATGAATGGATAAGCTTTTCCAGCTACTTTTAAAGGGCATCTTCACACACTGTGGCCGTGAATTTGATTGAATGTTTTCCACAGTCTCTTATCAATCCTAAGGGATTTTTCAACCACTGAGCAATAAAAAGCAACAAAAAGTAACAAGCAAAGCAACATGTTGCTGTTGTTACACCCTGAAAAGTAATGGCAATAAAATTACTCTTCAAACACCATAAAAAGAAGTAGGAACAAATTACTGCTGAAGCTTCCAAGTTCTGGCAATACCTTTATGTTCTCTCCTAATGTTCACACTTGATATTTGCAGTAGGTGACCCAGTTGTGATTAAGCTGATAATGATTGGACCATCTCTAGCTGCAGTCCTGGGCACACTAATTTCTTAAGGAGGTGACAATGTAATAAATGGGAGGGTCCACAGAATTGTGCCCCATGTCGTAGGCCAAGAGTGGCTCTTTTTGTGGCTCCCAGTGCTTGCAATATTTTTTTTTTCAATGACAGCTGAGATCCTACGTCACATTCTATGTTTAGTAACTTGAGGAACCCATAGTTACGTTGCAGAAATGCAATGAAACCCTGTTAGTGAACTGTGAAATTATGAAGATGTACATCCTTCCATCCCAACTGCCACTGTCCCGGCCATGGAAGGAAAGAAGAGGCAGGCACAGTTCCATCATGCCTAGGCCCAGAAGCAGATGAAAAGGCCTCCCTCCATCCGTCCCAACTGTCACTGCTGTGGCTCAGAGGGACTGAAGTGAAGGCAGTCTCTGCAGGATTTCATCCCTTCCCACACTGTCATTCCCCTTTCCTTTTGTGTCATGACTTAATTAGACTGTAAGCCTAAGAGCAGGGAACTGTTTTATGGTTCTTTTACCATCCATAGTGGATAGCAGTATATAAATAAATAAATGATATGCATCATCATTATTATCTGGGCACAAACAACAATGCTGTGACGTGCATTAGGCACATCTGATGAGCATAGGGTGCTGCCATTGGATTCTGATGCTTCATAGTCAGTGTCCAGATGTGTCCACACTGGGGAGCACTGCAATGCATATCAGTGCCCATAGCAGATCAGGCCATGGTGCATTTGTCACTCTGCTGACTACTATGGTGCAATGAATGCCAGAACGCTGTAACATCATGGCAGCCTCTAGGTGAACGTGGAAATTGCAAAATTGTTCAGTTCAGTTTTGTGTACCTCCTAGGCCAGGGCTTTCCAAACAGTGTGTCGTGACACATTAGTGTGTCACCTGAAGTGTGTAGGTGTGTCACCTTCCTGGGCTGAGAAAGACCCCCCACCTGAGCCTGTCCCATTGCCATCGCCATCGCCACAGCGGGCCAGGATCAGATAGGGGAGCTGCCTTTCCCACTGCTGCTGCCCTCACTGGGGTCTTTCCTTGTGAGGGAAACAGCAGTGAGCCAGGATCCGGGGGGGGGGGCTGCCTTTCTCGCTGTTTGACCTCTGGTTTGCTGGTAAAACTGAAATACTGTGTTGCAAAATAATACATGTCCAAAAAGTGTGTCACCAACATGAAAAGTTTAGAAAGCTCAGTCTTAGGCTATTTACAAAGATTTAAGTCCTAAGCAGAATGCCAGCTGACATCTTGTTTCTCCCCTGAAATTCAATAGGAAAAAGAAGTAAAAGAAGTAAAACGCAATCCAGAAAGCTTCTCCTTTTCTACACTGTGTACCAGCCAGCGATGTTCATGGGGTGGCGGAGATCCAAAACTACTTTATTTGCTTGAGCAAAGAGGCACCTGGGGATCAAGTTGCTCAAAGCAGGCACATGAAACAAAAGAGTTAACAGATACTTATACATTTCTATATGTTATTTAGCAACAGCCTACAATTACATCACAGCTACATTATTTAGGGGGAATTCTGGTCTGGGAGCATGCTTGCTTTGCTGATCACATACCCCCATCCCATAATAAGTTTGGGACAATTAGCATCATCTTGTTACTTTACTTTCAATCTAGGGATGTTTATGTTCTTCTTCCATGCCTGGTAAGTACCCAGTTATCTATGTGCTGCGTTCCATTCTGCCAGCTAGCCTGGTTTTCCCTATCTGTTTTCACTTCCTTATGTTAGAGTGTTACAAATCAAGACCATAAAAGGATGTCCAGCATGGGTCTCTTGGTGCCATGTAAAGCAAACAGTCCTCTTATTTTTCATAGTTTTAACTCTCACGGCATTACAGACAGTTCCATAATCCCCAGGTTACCCTATCGTAGTCAAAGAGACAGTCATAGTCAATAGTGGCCTACATCTTGTTAGTCCCAGCTGAAGTAGAGCCATTAAATCAACTGGATTTACCTGTGTGTTGACTTGCCATTCAGTAACTGATTACTGGATCTCTAGTTGGGACTAACCAACGGGTTCCAACCATCATATTAACTACAGTACATGAGAGGTTCATTTATGTATGAATATAAATTTAATAAAAAATATCAAGTATGAGTGAAAGGACTTTATTTGTTAACCATAGCTAGGTTTTTAAAAATAAATTTAATAATATATTCTGATGAATTTTTAATTAGTTTCTGCTAAGGTTTAATCCAGTTTTACATATATGTAGCTAGTTTTATGTATATTTTTTTTCAAATTGTGGCCCTCAAGCATGTAGCCAACCTGGAAAGTGGCCTTCAGTCACTGAAGAGTGGCCTTCAGTCCCATGACTGTTGATCACTCCTGTCTTAGGTCTTAATTGATGAGATTCTGTAAAATACAGAGTTTTCCATTTCATATTTAAAAGTGAATGAAGGGACTTTATGCTCTCTGAACCTTTGCAGATTTTGTGCAAAATACATTAATTGTTTAGAAATAAAATGAGAGTGATACGTTGTTCCAGAGCCCCTGCATATGAATGAAATAGATATGCATTTTCTTGCATTCATTTAGAAAGATATCTCTGAAATGTAACTAATTGCAGTGGTCTAGTTCTTCTCTTCCTTTAAAGCGATAAAATTAATGGGCCTTCATTTTCCACCACCCTGCAAATGATCACCAGGACATCTATTCACTGCGCACAGCTTTTCTCACATGCTGAATATGCATTAACCTTCTGGTGAAAGCCATAAGGCCTGGGTCTGATTTCTAAGGCTTCAGCACACTGACATATTTCTAGAAAGGCAAATGGTGAAGATTTGCTCTGAAAATCTGTTAGACAACGGATCACAAAGGTTTGCAGAATGAGAAGTGGAAACAAAAAAATAGCACTGGCAGCTCATAAATGTCAAATGCTTTTGCACAAAATTTGCCAGACATTACAATAAACATTTGCATGGAGACAGTGAGAGATTTTTTTCCCCAATAAGCCACGTGGCTTTGACAGAATGTCATGTGCTTCTTCCCACTAGCTATAGTTGAAACAGAATGCTACCCATGGAACTAGGACAGTAAATACTGTTTCTTTGTTTTTAAAGCACCAGTTTCCAAGAAATGTTTGTACACTCTTTCTAGGTTGACCTGTCAGTCCTGTTAAAGGGAAAAACAACAGCATGGATTCTATGATATGTTGACTTAAGGAATTTCATGGAAAGATAATTCCTATTCCTCTCCCTCCCTAAACTACCTGGAAGACATAGCTGGTGGAAAGAGGAGAAGATGGATAAATTTCCTTCCATGAATGTCTGAAGTTAACTTATTTCAGGCCTTTCACGTCACACAATTATAGTGTCATGCCTGCATGCTCTGGTGCCCTAGGGCTTGTTGTTTGGTAAGGCACAAGAGCAATCTGACTGAGAAATCTAAATATTCCTCTGTAAATTAAATCCCAGGATTCCAGAGGATGTTTTCATGATGGTAGAGGGAAATCATAGAACTGTAAGTATGTGGTATAATGGTACCATTAGTGATATTTAAGGGTGATCTGAGGCAATTTCTTCTTCCCCAGAAGCCTTTGGCACCAATCTCAGAAGGTTCAAATGGATCTCCTATGCTTCCAGAGATAATATTTGAGGGGTGGAAGCATTTCTTCCATTAAATTAACTAACTGTTAATTCCTTATTTTAAATTATCTGACGACCCAAGCCATTGTATATTGTTAAGATTATGCTATTTACTTGGAAAAAACTGAATGTACCATTGCAACTAAAGATTTATGGAATGCATCATAAGCACATATAGGTCTGACTGAGTGTCGCTGACATGCTCATATTCTGCCACATATACCAGCATTCCTGAATTAGTGGATATAGCCCATTAGAAAATGGAATAATGTCAGCAGAGGGTTCTGGCAGAGTGTCTAATTATGTCCCTATAGTCGGATGCACAACAATAATACCATAATCCAT
This sequence comes from Cyclura pinguis, assembly GCA_030412105.1. NCBI lineage: Eukaryota > Metazoa > Chordata > Lepidosauria > Squamata > Iguanidae > Cyclura > Cyclura pinguis. The sequence continues at coordinate 318,938,142 of CM059600.1, read as the reverse complement.
TCCCTATGTTACTCCAAAAGGTGGGTCTTAAAGGGTTTGGGGATCATTGCTACCCAAAAAAGAGACATACGCCAGGGTTATTGTCATCATTTGCCATCAAGTTGACTCCAATTTTTTGTGACTTTTTGAATGGGAGACCTCTAAGAGCTTTGGTCATCAACTGCTCTACTCAGGGCTGTGGCTTCCTAGATTTAATCAGTTTACCTATAACATCATCTTCCTTAATTCTACTGTCTTCCACTTCACTGGTATTGTCATCTTTTCCAAAGAATCACATTACACCATGATATGTCCAAAGTCAGACAGCCTGAGTTTAGTCTTGGCTTTTGGTGAGGGTTCAGCTCTGATTTGTTTTAAATTCTAGTGAGAATTCAGGTCTAGGACCACTTGTCTTTGTTGCCGGGATTATCCTGTTGTATGTCACGAACAAGATGTCAGTCAGAGTCTGGTGCCAGAGGCGTACATTTAGAAATACAGAGAGCCAACTTCTAGACAAAAATTCTAGAAGTGCCTCTCTTTCTTGGCAGTAAAAACACAATTATAATGTTAGTAAATTATAATAATTAACTGTGTGCTACCTTTTCATGCTGCTGAAATTCTCTTATCTGACATGGTTGACTTTACCTTCCTAGCACTAAGGTCAACCATGGTCATTACACACACACACACAAAAAAAAAAAAAATCACACAAATCAATATATATATATATATGTGTATGGGTGTTCGTGTGTGTGTGTGTGTGTGTGTGTAGGTATATATATATATATGTATTTTTGTACTTTAATCTTACACATTGGAATTTATATTCCTGTCTTTCTGTTTTCCCTCTTTCCTTCTTTCCATATTTCTAACTTTTTTCTTTCTTTTAACGTTTTCTTCTCTTCATTGTTTTTTATGCCTTTTATTTCTTTTTTTCTTTTCTTTTCTCTCTCTTCCTTAGTTGTACGAAATTATTTTTAAATGTTAAGATGAATACTGGAGGCCTCATTTGTATGTAAATTTTAATTTTCATTCTCAATAAAAAATATTAATTAAAAACAAAACAAAACAAAAAATCACCCCTGATTATGCCAATTTTTCTCCATTTCAGTAGCATACATGAGGACAGAGGTGGAGTAATTTTGGATTCAGAAATGTTTATTTTATTTTATTTATTTTACTTAATTTTATTATTTTATTTTTAGCCCACTTTTCCCCTGAATGGGATTGAAAGTGGCAATCCTTTGCTAATATTGTTATTGTGTGCCTTCAAGTCATTTCTGACTTATGGTGACCTAAGGCAACACTATCATGGGTCTCTCTAGGGCTGAGAATGTGTGACACACCAAAGGTCATCCAGTAGGTTTCCATGGCCAAACCAAGCATCGAACCCCAGTTTCCAAGGTCATAGTCCAATGCTCCAACCACTATACCATGCTGGTTCTCAATATATTGCTAATATTATTGCTTTCCAAATCTATCTTTTGCTTTTTTCTTGCCTTGACACTATTCAATAGTAGATTCTAATGGGCTTCTCAAACATTTACAAGACTTTGGATTTGAGCAATCTCCTCAGAAGTAGCTAAGTTTCTGAAATTATTCCTTAACTAAACCATGTGGCTAGTTTGCAAATACAATAATTGCATTAGAATTATTTGTCTAACCTGTAAATATGACAATGTCTCATTTTTGGAATGCATTCAGTATAAATTTAGGAATGCACTATCAGTACCATTCTTTAAATTTATGTTATCTGTAAATAAATATGACATGCAAAATTTATAGCAAGAATGGAACAGAGAAGTGGAACATCCAGTTCTAACTAATCGATGGCCATCGATTTTAATGTCTACAACTAGTATGGCTATAGATCTCTGGCTTCAGCTTATGTAGAAAGCCATTTCCACCATTTCCACACTATACTGTTATAGTGCTATTATTCCACTTCCAACATCCTATGGAATCCTGGGGTTTGCAGTTTAGGGAGGAGCATTTAGAATTCTCAACCAGAGAACTCTTTAGCCTCAGCAAACTACCAACCCCAGAATTCCACAGGATGTTTAGAGTGGAATAATAGCACTGTAAACAGTATAGTGCGGAAATGACTGAAAAAATTGCACTTTTGGGTATGTTGGTTACCACAATGCCTATTCAAGAAAGGGCGTTCTAGATCAGCAAATTGTTGGAGATGTAATACTGCTTATGCCTCCACAGTAGCTGCATTTTAGGAGGAAGTAATCACACAAATAAATGTTGCTTTGGAAAGTTCCTTTTTTATCTTTTATTAAACATTACAGCAGAACACAAAGGAATAAAAAGAGAAAACCAATAAGAATAACATACAATATCAAAATCTTGCATACAACCAAATAATTAAAAAAATACCAATATAACAACCATTCATGACTAAACTACACTAAATTAAGATGACTGAGTTAAGATGATAAAGATTAACAAACACATAATTTTAAAAAAGCTTCTAGCCCTCATTGTAAATAGCAGCAGTTGGAAAGTTCCTTGATATTCAGGACATTCATGTTCTTTTAAATGGTTTGCCTGTTACTTGGGATTTTTCGTGCCCCTTTGACTGGTAGAAGATTGATATTTTATTACTGGAACAATAATTTTTTCTCCACCTGTGATCCAATGGATAGAAGATCTAACAACACTTGCAGCATTTGAAAGAACGGTACATAGGTGAAAACTACAAATGGACATATATTTGGACAATTGGTCACCTTTTATAGAAACTTATGACTAATGTGCTTACTTTTTCCTCCTTTTGTGTTTATATTATCCTCTTTTTAATGTTTATATTGGAGCATTACTGTATGTAACTGAGATCCTTTTTGAATGCAAACAAATTAAAACAAGATAAAAATGCGAACTGAAAAGGGAAAAGGAAAAAAATGTACACTAGCTTTTTTTCTTTCAATTTTCTCCCCAATTCAGTCAGGAATGAAGAAGTGGGAACAAGAGGGTAAAGACTGGGGGAAACCACTACAGAAAATACATATTCTGCACATGCCAAAATGCCTTTATCTTAATGCTTTATCCTATATATGCTAGGATATTATAAATGAGCCAAAGCACACAGATGGAACTACTCTGGCAACCTGCAATTTATTCCAGGTACAATAGGACAACACGGAGGAATGTGAGCCAAGGCAGGAAAGGATTTAGACATGATACCTGAGAATAGATATCTACCTGATCTTCACAATGATATATCAAGGGACTTTGATAAAGCTCCATTTGCCTAATTTCATAAAAACCTAATCCTTACTTGCATGACTTTCACACTCAAACACTTCAGACAAATCCCATGCATGAAGAAGTCTCTTTAAATGAACTTAGTATAATTGGACAATGGTTAGATTTCCAAGGGGAATTACACTCATTTGGATGCATTTAAATTAAAAAGTCATGTGATTTGCCTGTCATTATATGTAATAATGCATTAGGGTTCTCTCACCTCAGGGATTTCCATCACAATGAAGTGTTCACCACACTGAAGAGACTTGGGTATCAACTTAAAAGAAATCAGTAAAATGTCTGAGTTTTCTCTTGTACATGTATAAAATGAAAGCTCTTGATTGACTACTTACTGTTCTTTTCAAAATATAAAAACAAACAAACCCAGTTATATAGTTATTAGACAGGAGGCATAAATGCTGATTTGCAGCATGGTTCTACACATGATTCTTCAATTTTGCTGTTTCCTTTTTTGCACACACCTGTGACTTACATGTGAACAATTTCATGATAAATATTGTTCCAAGACAACTTCTACTGGACATGTGGTACATATACACAGTAGATTTATGCACTATGTTTTAAACAAATAGGGAATCACTGCTTCTAAAATAGAATAATTAGTTCAAACACTCATTAAAGTTCAAAAATACAACCTTTTTATGAATTTGTTGTTTATCACATACATGCACACTCTTTACCAAAGAGTAATGACCCTGTCATTTCTCTGTTCCAGTAGTCAGGTGAGGCTTTGACAGAATCACTTGAGAAGATGATGAGAGAAGTCCCAAGAGCCATCAGAACACTATCTAGATCCATCAGCCTCTTGGGGTAGATCATCTTAATTGGTTCCTCTCCTCTGCAGAGGTTCTGAGTCCCAATGAGTCTGAACCCAAGCAGGGAATGATGTCTCCATGAAAACAAAAAGTAGGAATAATAAGCTCACCATTATCCCATCTAGCATGGAATACAAAGTCCACAGTATGACCAGTAGCATAAATGGGACTAGACTTGGGGCAGTCTCATAATTGTCCTGGTGACCATGATGTCCTGAGCCACTCCCAACAAAGCAATCTCAGCATGGATGTTGATGAGCCAGCATTCCTCTAACACCAACCTTGAGACCACCATATTTAACTCAGATGAAGGGTGACTGTTAAGTAGCAGGGTCAGCAATACACCAATAGCATCCCTATTCTGTCCCAACCAACCACCTTGAAATTGAATAATAGATCACAGCAACTCTGCTTGCCCTCCCTGGTCTCACGTGCTGTTTTACAGAGAAACCTGGCAGGCAAAGCTGACAGAAATTAAAGTTCCCCCCTTCTTCCAACCAGATCTCTCTGATTCAAGCCAGTTCAGTGGGCTGACCCAGAATCAAGTCCAGAAATTGTAGGGTTTTTTCCCATTCTCCAGTCTGGCATTCAACAGCAGCATTTTAACTCAGGGAAACTGTCACTTGCTCTTATGTTACAATTTACCACTGATCCTGCCCCACCCCAATTCATTTTCATTGTTTGATATTTCTGTCTAGTTCTGTCTCCTTACAAAAAGAGAAATGTATCTGGCTCTCTATGAGGATTTTATTTCCAGATAATAATCTAATTTCTACCCATACTTTGACTCTACCCCACTCTCAGGGTTTTTTTGTTAATATGCACTTGTATCTCTGCACAAAACAGAGAAATCTTCTGTGACTTTTTCAGCTTTTTGATTGTGTTAGACTCTTGTCTTCATTCTTCATCACTGCTCCATTGTCTAGTACATAGAAATAAGAATAACCAGGAGGCTAAAATGTTTCAGCGGTAACTACAGGAAGGTGACATGGAAAGTAAGTCTCTACTCTAGGTCCAGTTCTTAAACATTTTGAATTTGAATTGATAATGAAGTTTTACAGTTCCTGCTGCTTTCATTTATATATATGGAGATGCTAACATCAGACTCCATCAGTGAGACTCATTATTGTCACATTCATTAAAAAGAAGAAATCTGCATTTCCTTTATCAAGTGAAAATGATTTTGCTCACCTGCAGTTTCTTTATAATTCCTGAGAAAGCAATTATAATAAAAACAATAATTCTGTTTCTGCACCTTTGAGCATATATACCAGAAAAAGATCCCAGTGATACTGCAAAAGTATGAAGAAATATATAAGAGTTGCCTTGCTGAATCACACCAGGAGTCCAACTAGCCCAGGAGTAAAGAACTTCTGGCTCTTCAGATGCTGTTAGATTTTAGTTCCCATTAATCTTAACCTGTACTGCAAATATGGGAGTTGCAGCCCAAGAATTGTCTCCAGGGCAACAAGTTTCCCAGCCCTCATTTAACCTGTTAACTTTGCTGTTTGACTTCCAGTCATTTCCAAGTTATGGTAACCCTAAAGCAGACCTGTCACAGCTTCTTGGCAAGATTTGTTGAGATGGGGAGGCTGTCATTGCTTTCCTCTGAGGCTGAGAAAATGTCTTTGTGCACCTTACCATTTTCCGTTGCCATCCCATTGTGATCCTGGTTGGGGGCGTGACCTTAATACTCCCCTCCACACCTGGCTGGCTACCTGCAGAAGGGTAGCACGAGGGACACGTTCCTTCCTTCGGCAGTGCAGCCAGCCACTTCCTGTGCTGCACGTGGGAAGGAAGCACGTAAATTGCACTTCTGCCGTTTCCACATGGCCGCTGGAGATGAGAGCAACATGCGATCAGGGGCCATTACCAGAATATCCCATGATTGCAATGGGTGATGACATGTTGGCAGCAGGACCACAACAGCGTCATCTGAAAGCATGATTCATGGACTGGCAGCAATGTATCCCCATCACAAGACAGCAAAATTGTGAGGAAATGGCCTGTGACTTGCTCAAGGTTATGCAATGTGCTTCCATGGCCAAGCAGGGATTTGAATCCTGGTCTTCAAGATTGCTACTCCAATATTCAAACCACTACACTATACTGGCTTTCATAATCTAACCTGTTGAGATGCACAAATGTCCTTGAAACGAAGATTAGCCTATCAACCTCTCTGTGTCTGCAGCTGCTTTTCCATTCACCCTTTCTCCAGAGGGGAACTCCAGCAGTTGCAGATTAATTTCCCCCTTGGAAAGGGGTGACAACCAGCTAGCCCCGCAGTCACTACCAGGAAAATTCAGTTTGTTTTCTTTTTATCTCCCCTTAGGTTTAAGCATGTAGCACAAAAGTGTGTCCTGTCAGAGAGGAGAAAGATCCTTTGGCTATTAGAACATAAAACATCCTCCTCCTGATTAGAAGCTTTATTAAGATAAGGAATGGAGATATCAGGGCTGAATAGGAAATCAGATTGGTGGGTAGGAGCAAAACAAAACAGCATTCTCTCCGAATAACCTACAGAAGACATCCCTGCAAAACAGTCTCAAATTTATTTGTGAGGAGATCAGCAGTGATGCTAGTGTCCCCAAGTCTTTACCATTTTTTTTAAACACTTTGAAAGTGGTGTAATTGGTTGGTGTTTAAGACAGATCTTCCAATCCTGTTAGGGCAAGAGTTTTGACACCTGGGACATGGCATGACCAAGATATGCATAAAGGAATATGGGTAGTATGCCAAGAACCAAGATCCTATATACTTTTAGTGAAGAGTAAATATATGCCAGCAGCCAGTGTGGTGTAGCAGTTTGAACATTGGACTATGATCCTGGACACCAGGGTTTGATTCCCCGCTCAGCCATGGAAACCCACTGAGTGACCTTGGAAACATTACACACTCTCAGCCCCAGAAAACCCTGAGATAGGTACACCTTAGGCTGACCATAAGTCAGAACTGAATTTAAGGGACACAGCAACAATAGCTATGCAGGATCCCACAGTTGTGCTGTCAATGCACAGTGAACACCAAGGCTTTGAGCTCCATTGTTCATCCAAAAGTCACATAGCCTTCCACCTACCAAGACAAAGTAAAAGAGGTCTGTATATAAGGTTGTGAAATGATTGGCTGCATTAGGGAGCACTTTTATACAACATCTGAGCAAGTGCCATCACTTGTGCAAGTATCTTTACACTATCATGGTACTGCAATAAGATTCCAGCCTATGTGTCCTACTTTACAGAGAAAAGTCTCTGTTTGAAAGCTTGTCAGATAGCAGTGCCACATTCCTTGTTTGAAGGACTATCCAGCCTATGCCAAGTTTAAATACAAACTTGGGACCTAGAACTGGGGCCTTGAATTTATCTATCACAATAACAGAGTGAATAGAAACAACATTCCCAACCTTGGTCTTTCTCAGTATGGTGAGATGTACGGTATTAACATGTGTGCTTCCTAGCAGGAAACAGCAGCATGGCAAGAGCAGAGACGTGCTTTTAAGAAGTAATTAGCTACAGTTACAACTCCAAATCCCCAGCAAAAGTTAGTACAGTAACTTTTGGAAAGCAACTATTTACTCATTATTCAAATATTTACTAAACTCTTCAACTAATTACTTTTAGATTGATTTAAAAAAACTCAATATGCCATTAAATTACTGGTTTCTAGTACAAAACAAAACTAAGGCCCTTTTCACATGTGGGGGGGGAAACGGTCGAAAACACCCAAAAACGGAGCTTACCTCCAGCCGGGCAAGTCCATCGCCACGTGGAGCAGCGCGAGCTCGCTGCTCCACACTCCTCCGGCGTCGCAGATGGCAGCTTCCGGTTGGTGGAGGCTCTCCACCAACCGGAGAAGCTCGCCAGCCGGAAGCCCGCCCCCGGCAGATCTGCAGGCACGCACTTGCGCGCGCCTGCAGATCCACTTTAGAGCCGGGCGACGGAGCGGCACGGGGCTGCGCGCTCCGTGCTTTTTAAAAACCTCGAAAAAGAGGTTTTTAAAAAACACGCAGCCCGGCTAGTTCCGGCCGCTCCTGAGCGGATTCTGGTGTGAAACTACAAAAAGTAGTCCACGCCAGTCCACTCTACGGTGTAGACGACCTCCGTGAGAGGTCGCTCTACACCGTTCCCCCCCCCCACATGTGAAAAGGGCCTAAGTAGTGAAGTTAAATTAGACAAGTAACTACAACAGTTATATTTCTATCACAGGAGGAGTGAAATTATCCCTTGTGATATTACCATACTCATGTACTATTACTAGTTATGCCTTAGTTATTGTGAAAGGAAATTAATTACTGCGTAGATGTTGTCTATTTCTGACCACTCAACATATAAAGCAATTTAGTTCAGATCAAGCAAGAATTAAGCAGGTTGGATGTGCAGTGTGTTGCATGTCTCTTAACTTTCCAAGCCAGCTTTGTTCTCTCTCCCTGGGCAGCCTGCTATGTTTACAGGACAATTCATGTAGTAAAACAAGCTAAGGAGAAATTTAATGAGACAGACTGAGGATGACAGGCTGACAAAATGGCTCATGAAGAGGCAATAGGTAAGTTATCTTTTGGAGAAGTAGGGTGGCCATTAAAGAATCATCTCCCAAACGAAAAACCATTACAGCCAAAGAGGCCAGATGATATACGGATTTGAATACAACATGCATAGGTCAATTTATATGTATAAATACATTTTCAGAAAGTATTACTATCATGACAATACATTTTGCCAGATTAATAAAAACCCTGCACTCTACTGATGCATCCCCACCCGCCATTTTGCAATCAATTGTCTTGAAGTGAATATGCAACATTTACCAATGCATTCAACATATTAGGGCAATGGGACCTGCATAACAAAAGGTTGCAGAGTGGGGCACAGGTGTTCAAGGTACCAGAAGCCAGCCATGTCCCAGAATATCCAATTCCCTTCCCTTCCCTTCCCCACTCTATGCACAGTGTTGTGTGCTCAGTCATCATTGAGTTGCTTCTCTCCCCCCACCTCCACAGCAACTTTTCCCCATACTTTTTTGTGGTAGATATTTTTTGCATTCCTTAGCACTCTCTCAAGTGTGCTGATCTCTCTTAATTGTGTGTGCATGGTGCCATTTTGGATACATCAGTTTGGCCACATGGAAAACAGAAGATAAAGCAATCAAAGCCCACTTATCATTATGGCTCTATATTCCCTTATAGTATCATGCTGAATACTGTGAATGTTGTTAGAACTGGGACAAACTGGGTATCTGAAATAACTGCCATCAACACAAAAAATGACTATCAAAGATGGCAATGCTGAATTTGCAAACTTGAGAACCATGATGAAGCTGTAAGAGCTGTAGGTTATGGAAACTCAGCATCTTTCAGGCATTTGCTGGAAATGCCAGAAGTCTGTCAAAACCTGTGCAGGAGTATTGCCAAGAAAAAATGCACAACCCTTTTTCTGAGACTACTAGTTTTGTGGCCATCAATACAATGAGAAGACTGTCAGCCCTCCACATTTGCAGATTAACTTTCATGGATTTGATTATTTGTGATTTTCTCAAGCCCCTGTCTCCCCCGCAAGCATGCCTTTTCCAGGGGAACATTCCCTCTTGGAAGCTACAATCAAGCTGCACAGCCCTTTAAAAACCACTTCTGGTCCTGGTCCTCTTTCATCTCCACCAACTGCTGTGTGGCCAGCTAAGGATGGCTCGTAGACCAGTGTCTCAGCACCACAAACCCTCTCCTGATGCTCCCACACCCAAGGAAGGAGATGGGTGAGAGAGAGGGCCATCATGCCAACCCACATCATTCTCTCTCCTTTCCTTGACCTGGTTTGGACCCTGGGTGCCCATTCCCCCACCATGCCTTGGCCCCCTTCCCACAGACACACGCAAGCACACATTTTGTGTTTTTTTCCACTTTTGCAGTGGTCTTATGCCCCTAACCCTAGCGAAAATAGAGGGCCAACTGTAATTTGAGTCCTTTTGTTAATGGAAGACAGACCAAGACAGATACGCAGACACATATATATGGAACTTTTTTTTAATTATTTGTATATAATGTAACATACCTCCAGTCATCACACCTACAAAAAGCGGATTTGTGCATTGGTTTGCCTGCAAAAGGACAATGTGTTCACAGTACATATATGGCTTTGATTTTGTAGCTTGAACTCTGCCTTCCTTCCTATGATGGACATGCAAGTGTATTGTGGCCACAGTGACCATAGAAAAAGACTGCTGAAAGGGCCCTCAGACTGTATGCCACTGTGCCTCTTCTTAGCTACCATTTGGGAAGAAAGACTGCTTTACTGAATCTTCTTTGTTCACGTTTATCAACAACAACATGCTTTAGTATTTTCTTGGCTGTCATCCGTATGGCTCTGTGCGTCTTGAGAACAAAGGCATGCAGATTGTTGTTTCTGGAATAGGAATTTTGTACTTCTCGCTGTTACCCAAAACATGGGATCACTGCCAAGCTCTTTAGGCTCTTTCCCAGGGATTATGTAACATGGTTTTAGTGATTTCCCCCACCTCCACCAACCTAACTGCTTCCATTTGTATAATCTACTGACTGAAACCTGAATTAGGCAACATTTTCAGTAATTCTCACTGCTCTTATCACTAACATAGGTTTTCCACCTACCAGATTTTAAATAGGCCTTGACTTTTTTCTTGCACATCACGAGAAAACACATTTATTTACTCCATCAAATCCAAAACTTGTAATCATAGCAGCCCAATGCATCAGATGGAAACATGTGGACTGCAAGCTAAATATGGCTCCCACCCAGTTTTTGTGGTGCCAGGTTATTCCTAGACCCTTATTCTGGATGAACCCACCCTCCAGAAAATCATTTTCTTCAGCTGGAAAAAAAAAGGGGGAGACCCACCACTCCTGGAAACCTCTCAGAGCCTTGGTTCTTCTTTGACACAGATGTCTGGGCCCTCCCCTCTTTCTTGTTTTGCCCCCAAGTTTTCCCCCAAAGTGGTCTCTGCACCAGAGAGTGGACTTCTGGATATTTCTGGTTTTGTTTTCTCAGGCAGATGTGGTCTACTTTGAGTCTTGTTGAGTACAGAAAATTGGTCCCCGGCCCCTCGGAGTGATCCCAAAAAGGAGCCTGCAATTAGGCTGCTCTCTTTTACCCTTCTCCCTTATGATGTTGCTTCCCAAACTATAAAATAATCCCACCTCTACATTCCTGTTTTTCACACAAGAGTTGCCTTTGCTACTGTGCAATGGGTGGGTGGGTAGGTCTTGGTGGTAACTGCTGGTTTCTGTTGCTTGGACTAAATGAAACAAGATATGATTGAGCAGAACCAGTATTCACATTCCTGCTCAACGTTTGACTTGGACAAAAAAATGATCTTGCAACACAAGGGTTGCCTCCATGGGTTCTTATCAGAATCCAGTGATATTATGGAGGAAGTGCAACTCATGTAACACATCTGGGAAGCTGCTTTATATCCGTTTGCCCAGGGATGGGCAGCATATCACCCTCCATATGTTTTTCGGACTGCCACCCAATCAGCTCTAGCCAGCATAGCCCAATGATGAGGGTTGCTGCAGCCCAACAATGTCGAAAGGGCAACAAGTTGCCCACTCTATCTCATTTCCTTTGACTGGTACTTGCCGTCCAGGATCTCACTTGTTACCTGTCCCTTTGAAATAGATGGGAAATGTCTCTCATGAAAAGCATGTGCTTCTCCTTGCCATTGTTAACTCCTTGTTTTGATAAGTTACTCCAAAATGCATAATTTGGGATAGTGGCCCTCCTGTGTCTTCTAGTTATAGATTTTGAACATCTAGACTTTTATGCTAAAGAGTGCTTAGTTAGGAACCTTCCACTGTGCTGATGAAGCTGCAGTTAAATTGTAGAAAACTATTACTACTAGAAGACTTTCCTGGCATGTTGCAATGTTGGTTACAATGGCCCCTGGCTTTGGGTTAGATTGATTTTAAGTATGAAGTATTTCTCATTAAAAGTTACTTTGACAGATTCAAAAACTACTCATATCAATTTGTAATGTTGCAGTTCAATTGGCTGGTAGGCAAGTCTTTCCATCCAAGTTCTTCCACCAGCATGATTGTGGAAAATGGTATCGTCACTCCTTATATGCCTGAAAGTTCCAGCTTGGCTCTGGGGGAGCCTGGACAGGAAATATCTAGGAATAAGTAATTTTCACTGTAATGCAAAGTAATTAGTTTGTAATTCCTGAACCTAGAAATGAACCATAGTCATATAATGTTATACACACTTTTCTGAATTTTGTGATGTAGTTTCAGGTCAAAAAAATGTACCCCAAATGCAGATAACAGGATAAATAGGGCAGAAAGTGCATATTTTAAGGAGAGAGAGAGCCTATATTCAAAGTAAAGTGCATGAAAACAGGTACAAAGTGTTGATCAGGATGAAGAAAAGCAAACTGATGAGGCAACAGAATGAAACAAACATAGCGTTGGAAATGTGGGAATCTCAATAGAATCTGAGTTGACAGATACCTTCATTCTTAGAAAAGCCCTAATTATAACACTAAGACCCAGATAAAAATACAGCAGTGATCTATGGTGGAGACCAACTGCTGAATCCTTAGATGTTTTATATTCCAAACAACATAGTAGTCATCCATGTTGAAAAACATTGTTTGCATGTGATCTTTTTTGTAAGATTAATGGAAGTTCATGAGGTTCACCATCTTTCAGATTGTATCAGATATAATGGTCATCTGCTCTGCTTCTACTTTCCACCACTTTACTGACATACTCATTAAGGACTGTCCATTGGCTATAATCAGTACAGTTAATAAAACTTTCTTCTTGTTACAGTCACTTAACCACCATAATTATCTCATTCTTTGCTCAGCAAAATGCAACTTGACCATTGAACAAGATCTTAGTGCTCAAGCAGACCTTCTCAAAGCAAGCCAACAAGCTCAGGGTCAATAAGAATGAAGGCCAGTGCTTTCAATGTGTGCTGTATTTATACACTGATTACATCCCAATTAGTTATATTGGTTGTTTGTTAGTCTAGTGAGTGGGATAAAAAAGACTGTGCATGGGTTTCCAGAAGTATGCACTGGCAGTTCTCTGGTTATCCTTCCCGACAGCTTCTTGTTTCCCTTTGTCCATCTCCTGCATGTATTCTGATATCCCATCTTCTCTCTGATGCCTGCTAGCAACCACTCAGCTGTTATGTTGTGCCCCGTGCAGGTCCTGGAGTATGGGACAAATACATCTGATAGTTGGGACAACACTTTATTTTCTGCTGTTCACTAAGACATAGAACCAGTAAACTGCTCTCTACTAGCTTTTGGGACTACAGCTCTATATTTATTATTTCTGCCAAAGGGAGGGTAGTGCCATGGTTGAGCATATACCTGGAGTGGAAAAATTTGCCAGTATCCTTAGTTGCAGAAAGGATCTGGTAGCTAGTGCTGGAAAAGAAAATATCTGCTTTGGACACTAAAGAGCTGATGTCAGCCATCAACATAGAAAATATTGTTCTGGATGGACCCACAACATAATTCAGTAGGAGGCTGGTATCCTCATATATTATATTCGTATGTCATATCATTTCACCTCTCTTTCTTCCTGCAAAATTCTCCGTTGGGAGTTCTCCAGTGGAACCTATAGGTTAACTGTTGCTGTTAACTGCTGTCAAGACAACTTCAATTTTTGGTAACCCAATGGATGAGAAACCTCCAGGTCACCCTGTCATCAACAGCCCCACTCAGGTATTGCAGATTCAGGGATGAGGCTTCTTTGATTGAGTCTCTCCATCTGTAATATGGTCTTCCTCTTTCCCTACTGCCTTCTACCTTGCCAAGCATTTTTGCCTTTTTTAGTGAGTCATGTCTTCTCATGATATATCCAAAGTACAATGGTCTCACATTAGTCATCTTGGCTTGTAGGGAGGCTTCAGACTTGACTTGTTCTCCATTTATTTGTCTTTTCTCAGTCCAAAGTTTCCATAGAACTCTTCTCCAGCACCACATTCCAGATAAGTTGATTTTCTTCCTGTCAGCTTTCTTCACCATCCAGCTTTCATAACCATACACAGAAACTGGAAATACAATGGCATGGACAATCTTAACTTGAGCATTCAGTGATTTATCTTTACATTTACATTGTCTAGTTCCTTAACTTTCTGCTGTAATTGTCAGAAATCTTTGCTATTTTCTGCTTGTAGTATGTTGTTATCTGCACACCTTAAACTGTTGATGTTGCTTCCTCCAGTTTTCACACTTCCTTCCTCTGAGTCTAATCCTGCTTTACATATGATATGTTCAGCATACAAATTTAACAGATAGGGTGATAAAATGCATCCTTGCCTGACCCCCTTTAGCAAGGAGAAACCATTTCATTTCTCCATAATCTGTCCTAATGGTAGCCTCCTTTTCTGTGTTCAGGTTATGCATCAGGATGATGAAATATTGTGGCGCACCCACTTCTTTAAGAGCTATCCATAAGTTTTCATGATCTACACAACCAAAGTCTTTACTATAATTTGTGGATGATTTTCTTCTGAAATTCTTTGGTGTGCTCCATTACCCAACAAAAGTTTGCAAGATGATCCCTAATGCACCTTCCTTTCCTGAACTCAGCTTGGACATCTGGCCTTTCTTGCTCCATATATGGTAAAAGTCTTTGTTGCAGAATATTGAGCAACACTTTGCTTGCATGGAAAATTAATGCTTGTGGTCTTGTGGTTATTACAATCCCTATTGTCCCCTTCTGTGGAGATTGGAATGTTTATTGAATGTTCCCAATCTGTAGACCATTCTTTTGTTTTCTGTATTTCTTGACAAATTTTAGTTAGAAAAGACTCAGTGTCTGTACTGTGAAGCAAATCTGTTGGTACGCCATCTGTTCCTGGTGATCTAATTCTTTTAGTGCAGCTTCCACTTCACTTTCTAAAATTGGAGAGTCATCTTCATATGGTTCTTTCTTCAATGAATCTGTCATCCTTTCAGCTCCTTCATACAGTTCTTCAGTGTATTGTTTCCATTGTCGTTTTATTTCAACTTGGTCATGTAATGTGTTCCCCTTCTGGTCATAGAGCATCCCCGTACTCGGGTTAATTTTCCCTTTGATTTCTCAGATCTTGTGGAAGATGTCTCTTGTTCTTCCTTTTTTTGTTGCCATCTTCTATTTCTTTGTATTGATTACTACAATAGTTCTCCTGTATACAAGTTGCTGAACAGTTGCATTCAGCCTTCTGACTCTATTTCTGTCCTTTTTCACTTTTGCTTCTTGTCTGTCCTTAACTACTTGAATCATTTCCTCTGTCATCTATTCAAGCTTCTCTTTCTTTTTGGCGCAGACCGTGTCCTTTTGCATTCTTCCCTAGCAATGTCCTTGGCTCCAGGCCAGAATGCTTATATTTTCCAATCAATTAGGCTTAATAGTGCAAATCTATATTTTACATTATCCCTAAAATCTATGGCGTTGTTCTTTCGATTTTATTTTGGCACAGTGGTTGGTTCTGTGTTCTTATTTAGTTTTATTGTATTTTTTTCTATTAGTAGCTCATGGTCTAAGCTGCAATCTGCTCCTGGTCTTCTTTTTGCAGAGAGACTAGAGCTTCCTTATCTTCTGGTTCCATTTATGGAGTCTATTTGATTTCTATATTGGCCATCAGGTGATATAGTCACCTCTTTGGTTGCTTGAAGAATGTGCTTGCAATGAACAAAGTGTTGCCCTTGCAAAATTCAATCTGTTGCTCTCTTATTTTGTTTCTTGATTGTAGGCCAAATTGTTCTAGAATGTTTGATTCTGCTCCATAGGCATTAAAATTGCTTGTGATTAGCAACATGTCCTGTTTTAGTGTATGATCAATTTCCTCCTGGACTCCAGCATAAAATCTTTCAACTTCTTAATCTTCTGCCTCTGTAATTGAAATATCAACTTGGATTATATTTATATTGATGGGTTTTCTCTGAAGTCTTATTGATATGATTTGGTTACAGTTTGCGTTATATTCATTGACTGATTTTACTACCTCTCTCCTTTTTATTAATGCCACCCCAATTTTTCTTAGATTTTAATTTCCTGGGTAAGACATTATGTAATTCTTTGACTTAGATTGTCCCATTCCTGTCCACTTTAGCTCGCTCATCCAAAGTATTGCAAGATTTACATGTTTCACTTTACTATGTCTAGCTTTCCTTGATTCATGCTTCTCACATTCCACACTCCTGAAATATGTGTTGTGCAGCTTCAGACTTTCCTTTTGCCTCTGAGCATGTCAATAGCTGAACATCCTTTTGACTTGACTCCAGTTGTGTCATTAGCTACAGCACTACTCATAGTTGTCATCTGCTGTACTTCAGTAGCTCACTGAGTGCCTTCTGACCTGAGAGTTTCATCTTCTGGCACTATCTCTTGTTTCATAGCATTTTTGTGGTAAAAGATATTCAAAAAGAGGTTTACCAGGTCTCCTTCTGCACTGACTTAATAAGCATTAGGTGTGGTGTCACTAGGAAGCTGGTGTGGTGTAGTGGCTTTGAAACCAGGGTATGTTTCTCCACTCATCCATGGAAACCCATAGCCTTTTGCCTCACAGGAGCACAGCATCCCACAATCCCACTTGGAAAGGTAATACCACTGGTCTAATACTTCACTCTTTAATTTCAGACTTTGCTCTTGTCTTAGGCTGCAAATCTGTACCAACTTAATGGAATTAAGTCCCATTACAATCAAGGGATATAGAATCATAGATTCATGAAGCTGGAAGAGACCACAAGCTCCATCAAGTCCAACTCTTTACCACGCAGGAATACACCATCAAAGTATTCCTGAGAGATGGCCATCTAAACTCTGTTTAAAACTTCCAAAGAAGGAGACTCTACTACACTCTGAGGCAATGTATTCCACTGTTGAACTGCTCTTACCATCAGGAAGTTCATCCTAATGTTTAGATGGAATCTCTTTTCCTCAAGTTTGAAGCCATTGTTCTGTGTCCTAGTCTCTGGAGCAGCAGTAAACAGGCTTGCTCCATCCTCCATATGAAATCTTTTCAAATATTTAAACATAGCTTCATGTCGCCTCTTAACTTACTCTTCTACAGGCTAAACATACCCAGCTCCCTAAGCCACTCCCCGTAGGGCATGGTTTCCAGGCCTTCTACCATTTTGGTCGCCCTTCTCGGGGCACATTCCAGCTTGACAATATCCTTTCTGACTTGGATACAGTATTCCAGGTGAGGCCTGACCAAAGCAGAATAGAGTTGTACTATCATTTCCTTTGACCTAGACACTATACTCTAATGATGCAGCCCAGCATAGCATTGGCTTTTTTAGCTGCCACATCACACTGGTGACTCGTAGTTCATCTGGCCCTGGAGACTTTAATTAATTCAGAGTAGCCAAGTATTCCTGCATTACCTCTTTATTTACGCTGTGCTGCATTTCCCTTACTGCATCACCTTCTCCATTTTCCCCATCTAGAGCATTTTTTTCCTTTTAGAAGACGACCGAAGCAAAGATGTTCAAAAAGAAAGGCAGAACTGCTGCCTTTTCTCTGTCCCCTGTTAGCATTTCACCATCCTCTCTATGCACAGGCCCTACCATTTCCTTGTTCTTCCTTTTGCTATGGACCTAACAAAAAAAGCCCTTCTTATTCTTTTTAACCTCTATAGCAAGCCTGAGCTCATTCTGCTGTTTAGCTTTTCTGACTTTCTCGCTACACTTGTTGGTTATTTCTTTGAATTCTTTGGTGATTTCTTCCTTTTTTCCATTTTTTGTACATGTCCATCATGGCTCTTTGCCCAAGGGAGATAACACACCTCATGGGACATCCTATCAGGTCCACAAATCACTGCTTCTGTTTCCCTCAGCAAGGAGTCTCCTATCACCACCATATGCATCCTTTGGGGGTTGGCAGGGATCAGTCCTTGCACTGAATCTTCCAGCGTCCCCTGCACATCCTCTGAGGGCTGAAACTGTTGTTCCTGCTCCTGTCCCTCATCTTCACTGATAAGGGAGAGAGCGTCAAATTGATTCTGTACCTCTAAATGCACAGAAAGATCCCTGGTCCTTCTACTTCTATGTTTCACATTCCTCCAAATGTCTACCTCCTCAGTTTGGGGACTGACCTCCTTCTCAGAAATATTCTCTTTGTGTTCCTTCTCCAGTACAGTTTGTTTTGCTCTGTCCAAGAAAACCTCATGCTCCCTAATATGCTAAAGAGTGGATACATGGGCCTCAAGTTGGTGGACATTTTCCTCCAGCAGGGCAACCAACTTGTACTTGTTGCAGGTGTAGCTACCCACATCCTCTCACAAGAACACAAACATACCACAGCCATTGCAGGTGACTACAGCAGTTCCCTCATCATCCATGTTCAGTAGTCCTAAGTACACACTGCAGCAGAACTCTAGGCCTCCTCCTCTTAACTCCCCTGCAAAAAACCCATGCAAAACACCTGTTGGCCTTGCTGCCTGTTTGCCAAGCTCCAGGGACTGGGGCTGCAGTTATATAGTGAGCTAGTGGGTGCTAGCTTCTTCCCCAACCAAGTCTCTGACTCATTTCCTCTGGACCTACACATAGGTAAGATTATACTGTTAGTCAAGGTAGCTGCATTTTTTTTTTAGCCTGTTACCCTTCATTCCCATCTCCCCTTGTTGTCTCCCCATCACTGTTCTGGATTTTGATAGCATGCTGCTTTGGACAGGAATCCATCTTCCTTGCTGATGTTATTTTGTAACGACTTATTTGTGACAAAACTATAGTAATACTATGATATTAATGGTGGGGAGGCACCATCATTTGAAATCACACTATTTTAAAGTTTGCAGGTGTCACTCCACTGGGAAATTTTATTGCAGAAAAAAGTTTAGTTGAAAAGAATTTTCATTTTCCTGCTTGTGATGCTGTGACTGTACCAATTGTGAGTGATATACAGCGGTAATGATCTCTCAGCATACTAATGCCCAGAAGAATCACTCTATAAAACAGTCAATAGAAAACCATTTAAAGGAAGAACTGGATGAATTGTGTACTTTTTTATCTAGGAAAAAAATAACCAACTGAAAATACTGACTTGCCCAGCAAACATTTGGTGCATTATGGAGAGATAATGCCACATAGCATTAGATGTAAATCTTGGTCTTTTCTGAAATGCACTGGACAACTTCAGTGATTTTTTAAACTTATTTACTCATCCATCCTCCATCACTGCCACTCACTCCCACATTCCTATGCTGGATTGGATCCAGATATGTACTCATGGAACAGTTGTTGTGCCTGCACAGTTGTAAGGAAAAAAGAGCAAGAGGAAGGACTGCAATGCTACCCATATGGTACACAATGCTGTGCAAGTGCCCAACTCTTCTGTTACTTTAGTAAGCCAGGTCAGGATCATTATGCTCACTGCAATGTGTTGTGTGCATAGTAAAAAATGTCGCTTTGCTTGCACCATGCTTTCTATGGGTATGGGAGAGATTTTGGATCCAACCTCTCATTTGTACTAGAAATGAAAACATAACCAAAATCATGTGATACACATCAATAACACATGATAAATAAACCAAGCTACTATTAAAAAAAGTAAAGAAAAAGAAATGTAAGAAACAGCAGCATTTGGGAAAACTAGAAAGAAGAAGAAGGTCTTACAAGCTTTTTGAACTTCTATAGGACTGTATATTGGGCTCTATATCGGGAAGAAGGTGGCATACAAATATAATAAATAAATAAGAAATATTGATGGCTGCTACTGATAAGTCTGTTCTACTTAACTGGGGGGGGGAGGGTCACAACCAAAAAGTCCTCCTGAGAAAGAATTTGCTGGCACATGAGTACAACTGAGCACATAAGTCAGTATTTTCTTTTCTGTGCAAAGGTTTCTGATTGATCCAGATAACTTAGCTGAATGAAGGAAAAGGTATCTTTGTTGATATATCAGTTGATTCTTTGTGGGTGAATTCAAATGTATGACCTGTTCAGGAAAATTTTCTGTTTCTTAGAGAGATGGAGAGGGAGAGAATAACTTTAGATCTTCGTTTTAGCACTAGCCAAAGCAGAGTTAAATATATCCTCCTAACGTTTGGCTTAGACTAGCACATAAAGTCTGTTTTCCATACTATATTTTCATGATCTCCAGTCTGATGCCATATAATTTTGTTTTTTTATAAGAGATGGTCAGAGTTAGCAGTTTTCAGTTAGTGAAGTGTGAATTGCTTTCCACTCAAATTGGATTTGGGTCACTAATTTCAAGCTTCCACTATGAACAATTGAAAAAGGATTGCTTAAAAAAGAAAAAAGAATTCTAAATTGGCTCATAATATTTCAGTGCATGATAATCCTTGTAATCCTGCCCAGAAACTGTAATACCAGAACAGGTAGGCAGCAGCACATAGCTTGGGTGGTATGCATCAGCTCCGGTGTCATAACGACAGCCGCGCTGCATCCAGAGCTTGGCAGTAAATAGTTACAAGTTACTAATTACTTGGAATGAATTCATTTTTTTTCTAATATTAACGGCAAAACAATGACTGTCGTAACATAACAACGAATAGCTACTCTTTCTGCAAGCAACTGTACATTTTCAGTTACTTTTATAGTTACATGAATGAATCTGCAGTAAATGATAGTGAATCTCCTACCATTCTGTTTCAGTGGATGATCTGGACTTTTAGCAGATTCTCCCTGTCAACCTTCTCCACACTATACATAACTCTTAAGATCTCTATAACCTGTCTTTCTATGCACCCTTTGACTGTCTCTTGCAATATGGAGGACGCGGCAGTGGCTCTAGCTAGTCTGCCCGTAAAACTCTGGAAAGCTACCACCCTGTATAGCAGGCACCTCTCCCAGTGTTGCATATCCTCTTAATATGGGAAATGAGGTGCAATGTCTACATGTGACAGTGTGGGTTCCTGGTAATGTTAGTGATGGCAGAGTGCTCAGCAGAACTTGGTTATGTGAAGAGTTATTTTATTTTATAAAATCACAGAATTATAGAATTAGAAGAGACCACAGGGGCCATCCAGTCCAACCCCCTGCCATGCAGGAATACACATCAAAGCATTCCCGACAGATGGCCATCCAGCCTCTGTTAAAAACCTCCAAAGAAGGCGACTCCACCACACTCTGAAGCAGTACATTCTACTGCCGGACAGCTCTGACCGTCAGGAAGTTCTTCCTGAGGTTTAGGTGGGATCTCTTTTCCTTTAGTTTGAATCTACTGCTCCTTGTCCTAGTCTCTGGAGTAGCGGAGAGCAAGCCTGTTCCCTCATCGATATGGCATCCTTTCAAATATTTAAGCATGGCTATCAGATTAAACGTTCCCAGCTCCCTAAGTCGCTCAGCACCCAAGGCAGCTTCCAGAAGTGCTCAATTTCAAAACTTCTACAATAAAAATTAAAAACAATTGAAATCACCAGATAAAATATTATAAAATCATTTTTAAAGCATACAAAAGTTTAAAAAGATCAATAAAACATCCTGATAAGGAGCTCTCCTGGTTACACACTGAAAGCCTGCTTAAATGGAAACATCTTTTGCTGTCGGTGAAAGAAAAGCAGTGAGGGGGCCAGCCTAGCAACCTGCAAAAGAGAGTTGCAGAGGGCAAGAGGAGCTGCTGAGAAGGGTCTCTCCAGCGTCCCCACCAAGAGACCCTGTGATGGTAGTGGGACTGAGAGAAAGCCTTCCCCTGCAGTTCTTTAAACTCCGGCAGGTTTTAAAATGGGTTAGAACAGGATTGGGAAGTTTCTCCTTGTAATTCAGACGTTAAGCTTGCACATAAAATGCAGCCTCCAGACATTCTCATGTTGAGACAGGATTAAAGCAATCATATTGTGAATGTATGTTAAGCGCTACCAGCTTGGACTATAAAGATGCAAAACCTGAACATTAGCTCAAAATAGCCTCATTATAAATTAAGAAAAGAGTGAGAGATTCAAGGTAAGCATTCCCAATATGTAATAAAATTAGCATTATGATCTGTGAAAAATTGTGTTGTGAACCTTTTATACGTGAGCTTCCTCAGCTTCACTGGGAGCAGCCTTGTCTTTTCTACTAAGTTACATAAAACACCCTAGAGACCTTCGGTCTATGCTAGCCAAGAACAATTATGCTGTATAATATGTGGGTCAATGTTAGGATTGCTCTTTTAGCGTTGATATAATTTGTGCAACCAAAAGACTAAAATAAAGAAAGAAGTTAAGAGGGGTAGAGTGAGACCCTTCCTAAAGTAGCTTAGTCCTCCATGGCAAATGCACAGAGGAGAACCTGGTGGAGATAACTGAATCTGAAGCTGTCAGATACCCAGGACTAGAAATTTGATGGGACAGTACAACAGAGGCAAAGAAGTATTCAGGAAACTAAAGCTGAAGGCAGAAGAAACAGTTTGGGGAAAACAGGAGTAAAAACAAAGAAGATGTCTAGACCCCCAGGAAGCCCAGGAAATTGGGATAGGTGAGAAGCATACTATTAGGGCACAGGCTCTGACGGGATAGAGGGATATACAGGCAATCTTTTTGGGCTGACCTGGATCCAGGTCATAAGAACCTTGGATCTGACCTGGATTTATCTGGGTTCCTCTAGGTCACCAGGATCCAGTCCTGGGTCATGGCCAAACCCAGTGAGGTAGACTGGTAAAAGAAAATGATGAAGGTGGAAATTTCTAGTGGCTCAGTTCAGTTAGAAACCACTTACTAGGGATGTTCCAGCCTGCACTTTGGCACCCCCTAAAGGAGTGAGCACAGAATCTGGGTGTGAAGTCCCATTAAGGGGCAAAGGCACTGCCTTAAGAGGAATTAAGTAAATATAGTTTTTTTTTTAATTATTGGAATGCCAGCTACAATAGCTAGGATCTCAGGGAAAGACTGGTGGGGAAAAGGAACTGAAATCATCCATTCTTAAGTCAATAAATTTACATAATTGGTAAGGAGAGAACAGATGCCCAGGAAAAGGAAAACATACAAGTCACCCTGATTCCATTACTAGTGTCTTGGGTAAGCTTTCTTGATTCCTTTGTGGAAAATACCATTACACACTTTTTTACTTCCAGCACTCTGATGAGGTCAAAGTTGGAGAGCAAATTTTTCATTTGGGTAGGATCACAGTAGCAGAAGACTCTACTCTTCTGTTCAGAACCTACTGCTGAAATAATGGGCCAGCAGGCCTATTTAGCTCATTACTGTTAGCACTGCCTGGCAGCTGTTCTTTAGGATCTCTAGCAGAAAGTCTTTTTCATCATCCGCAGGGACTGAATTTGGAACTTCTGGTCTCGCAATGAGATATAGGACTCCACACAGAAATGCATTTGATATTTAGGAATACTATTGGTCTATTTAGCCTGGTTTCTAACTGGCAATGGCTTTCATAGGTGGAAAAGATTCCAACCTTGCTCTGTGATGGTAGGGTCAGACCATTTATGCTCCACCTTGACACTATTTCCACTGTTTTGTCAAAATACTTTGGCACCTAAAGCAAAAGAAAGGATCAGATCTCCAGTTGTCTGATATCTGAAGAGATTAGCAAAAACTGTGGCTCTTCAACTTGGTCCTCAGGATGTTGTTAGACTACAGTTCCCAAAATCTCTGACCTCTGGCAGTGATAGGAGAGTCTTTGGGGAAATAGTGTCAAACAACTTCTGGAACAAAGTTTGGGATCACTGGGCTAAAAGCAAATGTCCTTTTGCATCACATTTAGTTGGGTTTGTATCATGAAACTAAAATGGGATCGATAGCTTTCTACCTTGGCAATTAAAGCAATTTCAGGTCACTTGGAGCGCTGAAGTAAGGACCAGCTTTACTGTTTGGTGAAGAGAAGCGGCTATCTCAGGCAGCAAATTTGGGTGCAATGTAAGGGCAGTGAATTATTATTTTTTCTGATATTATTGCAGCAGTTTTTCTGCTGGGATGGAGAGAGTTACTTCTTAGATTTTCTGCCTTAGAAGCCAACTTGTTTGGCTTTCAGCAGGGGTAGGCTAATTGTGATATGTGGGCTTCAGGTAGCTACTGGACCCAATTTTGGGATCCCTAAAGCCCTCCACTCACTCCATTTTTTTTAAAAAAGTAGCATGATTTTGGAATACGTTTTGTCCCCAAACATATGAAACACATAGAAATGGTTCCCTCCACAAGCACCCTGGAAAGCCATACAGTCTCTAAATATCTCTGTTTTCCTCTCCAGACCCCCTCCAAATGGCAACAAGAAGTGATGCAATGCCACTTTCTGTCACCATTTTGAGAGGCACTGCAGGGGAAAAGGAGGTATTTGGGCTTGTTGTAGGAGTGTGGGTGACCCATACAGGTGCCTGGAGGGTAGAACTGGCCTCATCCCTTAGGTAGTTGCCCACCCCTGCTTTAGCCACTATGTACCTTGACCTCAGTGAATGGGAGATACACTTTGCTCCTTCACCTCAGCAACAAAATGTCTTAAGGCCATTCCACATTACACTGTTATAGTGCTATTATTCCACTTTTAACACCCTGCGGAATTCTGGGATTTATAGTTTACTGAGGCCAAAGAGCTCTCTGGCTGAGAATTCTAAAGGCCCCTCCCTAAACTGCAAACCCCAGGATTCCATAGGATGTTGAAAATGGAAGAATAGCACTATAACAGTGTAGTAAGGAAAGGCCCTGAGACTGGTTCTTCCTTTGAGGATTGCAGAGCTAGTCTGGACAAGTTAGTTGGCACTTAAGGAAGTTATATACACTCAAATGGTGAAGAATTATATAGACTTTGTTTCCTACAGAGAAGAGAATTCCTGGCTCTGAGCCACAAGCTAGATTTATCCACAAATCCGAGAGTTTTCAAGGCAGTAGGGGAACATAACACCCACTTAGTTTAATGAGTTGTAAAGGGGGGCATAGGGCCAGACAAGTGATATACTACCACCGCTCCATAAATAAAACAAAAATAATAAAATCTATACATTTCAAAAAACATTTGTCTTTTTTTAAAAAACCCATTTAATCAATAGCAATGAACATAGCTGCTACCTTAGGAATTGCACCTAAGTACATTAATTTTAATGCTTGTCAGCTGAGCCTGAAACACTATCATCAATATAGATCTATCAAGTATTTGGTGTACACCAGCTGACCAATTGGATACTAAAGCGTAACCACCATACCAGAAGAAATTACTCCATTCTATAAATTATGAGATATTATCAAGAAAGCCCTTAATCTTTCTTATCATCTGACACTGACTTCTAGAATTCCACTGTTCCTTTATATGATAGCTCCTGACATTCCATCCAAATCTCCCAATATTCTACCATACTCTACTGCAGGTGTGAGCAAATCGTGGCCCTCTACATTTGCTTGGACTGCAACTCTCATCACTTGTCACCAGTACAGTGAGTGACGATGTAGCGCACAGTCCAGTAACATGTGGAGTACTACATGTTGCCCAGCCCTGTCTAGCCTACTCTTGTCACCTCCAACTAGCACAATCAGTGTAGGAATTCTTGTAATAAAAAACACAGGCTGGAATCTGGTTGGTTAGTCCTAATTAAAGTAGACTTATTAAGTAAGTTAACACATAGGTAAATTTATTGAGTGGGTCTATTTTAAGTAAGATTAGCAAGAAAACTCAGGTCATAGGTTATTGGTTTTGCATATGATACTTTTCTTTGTATGTTTCACACTGGGGCTCTGAGCACTCATATCTGAGTCTTTACTTCCTGTGCCACCTTTTCTTTGCCTCCTTTGCAAAGCTATCCAAGAAAGCTTTGTAGTGAACCTCAGATCCTCAGTGCTTGCTGCTTAGTCTGCCCAAATAATCACTATGAAGAGTGCTATAGACTCTGGATGTCTAAGTGTGCTCATCTTGCCTGTTGCCTTCTTAAGATTTCAGGGCCTGCACAAGCTCCCACCCCCCAAATCAAGGCACCTAGTGCCTAGTACACTTGAGGCATAAAGTCTCAGGAGAGTACTTTTCTCCTCCTGAAAAATACAACAATGACAATCAAACTATTTGCTATTTTTTCATCATAACCAAAATCTGAAAGAAGAACTACCATTTGCCTAATGGTAGGGCTGGCCCTAGGAGATTTGACCTTAGGTCTCACTCTGAATGAACCACTGCCTGTGGCACATCCTAACTGACCTCATCTCAAGCACATTATCTGGCCTGACTCTGACTATGTCCTTGGCTCTGCTTCTGGGCTGATGTCCAGCTCCCCTTGGTCTTCACAGGTGACAGCCTAGAGCAGCCCAAAGTTGAGACCTGACAAAAGTGGGGGAAACTCACCCTTTCCCATTGTGTCTTCTGAATCTGATTTGGGGACACTGTCATTTCCATCACCCTTCCTTAATGCATGCTGCAATTTACTTTCCCTAGTACACATCAATAGCTTCAAGTGAAAAGTCATCAAGCAGGTTGAAATCTGAAGAAGACAGTGAGCTGGAAGGAGAGATGGTGGTGACACACATATGAAAAGTAAGATATATTAAAAGAAAGGTCTTGCTCGTTTTGTCTGTCATCCCTAATCAAGCAGAAGGAAGGCTTATCCCTTCACTGAATTAGATGAGTCCCTTAGTTCCAATATTATTAATTACACAAGTTCCTGTGTACCATATAGGGTGGTATATTTTCCTCAATCCTCTTGAATTAACTCTTCGACTTTTTGTTGGTTAGGTTAATGGAGTTGCCCTCATCTGGAAACTTCTTTAATTTCAAAGAAAAACACAAAACATTATTATAAAGTAACTGGCTTTCTTTCTTTCAAGAAGATAAATGCACACCTTACTTTTTCCAAGCAGGGAAAATATAAGACCCATTGCAACATCCAACAAGGGTTTGGTTGCATGTAACAGGAAGAAAATAAAGGGGTTAATTTTGTCATCTAGTGTGTTGTTATAAGCCTAATTATTTTGCACGTCTTCATTTCATTAATGAATTGCTGCTTGTTCCCTATTGCTTTTGCGGAAACCTCCTGGTGGGAAGGGACAGATTAATTTTGTTGTGCCGTAATGAAACTGTATGCTACATTAGATTTAACCATTTGGCATGCACTGCCAACGTCACCATTATGTGTAATGAATTGTCTTTTGTGAGCCCTAAACCTTTGGAGTTCATCTCTAGATGTTGCAACAACACAGCTGGCAGGCCAGCCAAGTTGAACAGTTCTCTTTAATGTCCCAAATACCTTTTGGCACTGTGGTACACTACTGACACCTGAAGTGAGCCCTGAGCAGCAACCTTTCAGCACCAAAACATTCAGAGGAATCTTTATCTAAGAGAACAAAACCAGAAAAGCCTACCCCTGAAGTAACAAAATATAGTTGTAGGTACAACATTAACTGTATACATTATAGCAAAGCCTTTCACTGCATAGAACATGAAAAACTATGGATCACCGTTAAACAAAAGGATGTACCACAAGACTTCATTGTCCTGATGTATAATTCATTCTCAGGATATGAGGCTACCATTGGGACAGAATATGGAGAAACAGAATGCTTTCCAATTGGCAAGGGGGACAGGCAAGACTGCATTTTATCACCTTACCTGTTTCGTTTGTATGCTGAACATATATGTAAAGCTGGATTAGACTTGGAAGAAAGAGATGTGAAAATTGGAGGAAGGAATATCAACAGTTTAGGAGATGCAGATAACACCATACAACTAGCAGAAAATAGAAAAGATTTGGAGCAATTACCAAAAATGAAAGAAAGTTGAAAGGCAGGGCTACAGTTAAACATTAAGAAAACAACAATAATGACCACAGATGATTTGCATAACTTTAAAATGGATAATGAGAACATTGAAATAATTCATACCTTGTCTAATTGGAATAGAGACTGTAGTCAAGAAATCAGAGGATTAGGCCTTGGAAGGGCAACTATGAAAGAACTAGACAAGATGCTGAAATGATAAGATATATCATTGAATACTAAAGGTAGGATTGTCCATGCCATTGTATGTATCATGGTGAACTCTGTACAGTAAAGAAAGCTGATATTTGGACATTTGGCCAATTTGGAATGTGCTGTTGGAGCAGAGTCCTATGGATACCCTGGATTGCTAAAAAAAAGATAAATAAAGGGGTTCGAGGGCAAATCAATCCTGAACTCTCCCTAGAAATCAAGATGATTAAACTTGAAAAGGGGCATATCATGTGAAGACATGACTCACTAGAAAAGGTAATAATGCTTGGTAAGGTAGAAGGCAGTAAGAAAAGAGGATGATCGTATTATAGATAATAAACTCAATCAAAGAAGGCATGGTTCTGAATCTGCAAGACCTGAGCAGGGTGATTGATGAGAGGATGACTTGGAGATCTCTCATTCATAGGGTTATCATAAGTCACAGTCAACTTGACAGCAGTTAACAGCAACAAACAGCTTTAGTACTCACTAGCAAGAACCCAGCAAATGATGAAGCGTATTTGGAGCACCTGTGCAGATGGTTATCTGTAGTCATTCCTGAGTCTTTGCTTCCAGGTTTCTAAATGGCAGCAATATTTGTGCAGCCCTTGTTGCTAGGGATACAAATAGGTCTGAGACAAGAGAGGGTTTTGGAGAAAGGAATACCTATGTCACAAAGGTATTGTTATGTCCTTAAGCAGGAATGCTGAGAAGATCCACCAAATAATTTGCTGGTAAAAGAGTGTTCATTTTCCAAAGAAGTAGTATCTCCATAATGTTGGATTACCTTAGCTCAGTGGCACCTGTGGTAAGGGGGAAACTATCTTCTTCCTTTGAAATTTATGAAGATATTTGTTTAAATGTCTGGTAAATATTACATTACTTTTGAAAGTGATGGATTTTGGTGAAAGAAATGTTAATAAAAGGTAAGGAAGATATTTTTACATATGTAAGTGAGTGTAAATGGCTTTGTGTTACTGTATCTTATATAAAAATACATATTGTGTGCCATTTTCCATCCTAAATCCACCAGTGTGGGAAAAATATCTGGAAAGAGAACTCTGTGAATAATGGAGCACATGAGAATACTGATGTGCTGAAGCACAGGTGAGGAGGGCTATGTTTAATCTGGACATCACTTCCTAAAAAGCAGTCATTTCATTGGAAAAAAAAACTGTATTCTCCACAATTTATAAGAAGAAGGCTCATTTGAGAGGGCTTTCAGTCTTGATTGAAAGATTTCAGATTTTTTGAACATAGACTGCTACCTTTCCCTCCCTGCCAACTTTAAGGAAGAGAAAGAAGACAACAGATGGGCCAGCAAACACAGGTAGAACAAATTGTCTTCAAAATGTAAAAAAGAACCCAAACCCTACTTCATTGCAACATAAGCAATTATAAAAGGGCCTTTAAAAACAACTTCATTATGAAGTATGCATCAAAATACATGATATATATAATCTATTTTGTGAATATGTAAATATTGTAAATAATGGCAGCCACATACCATATTGGGAAGACTGAAGCTTTAGGCCCTCTCATGTAAGCATGCTTCACCACAACTTTGTCCTCCTGATTTTTTTTTCCAGCAACATTTCACCCTTGTGCAGTTTCACTGCAGAATTATCTGATCAAATAGACATTTTTGGCTTACCCCTTAAGTGAGTTGGTGGAACAGACACGGCACCTACTCTATAGTGATGGTTCAGAGATTTTAAGCAGGAAGGATACTTTGCAAATCATGTTAATTGATCACATGCAACAGGGACATGTGGGAAATTGGGGAGATAAGTGAGCAGATAAAGTGTTCCTGATGCATTATTACAGGTGAGAGATGAATCTGTGGCTTAGGGCTGTGGGGCCCAAAGAAACATAAATGTCACCTCTGAGCACAAACCATTTTTCATTGGTCAGTAGATGTGCCAAGTAGCTGCAGCAATTGCCAGTGTTCCTGATTGGGCTCACATTCCACATGGTGACCTACATGCCACATGGGAAGTTTATCCAGATGATGTGCTGTTGCTGGATCTTGTAGAAAGCTTATTGTCAGCCCTCAAAAGTCCTGCTCTACTGCTGCCAAGGGTTGTAGCATCCAAGGCCTTGAGCTTCCAGGGCCAAAACCTGAGACCTGGAGGCGATCTTTGGTGATATCATTAAGCATGATACATCAAGAACCAACCACAGTTGCTCAGAATACAGCATTCAAATAAAAACTCCTAAGTCTAACAAATGAGAAAGCATTTCTCTGGCTGGAAATTGAGATAGAAAGCTTAGCTAAAGAGATGGCACCATGTCCAATTGAAGTGAGGAAACTAATTCCGTCCCTCCTGCTTGGGAACCTTTAGTAGGAACTATTCACTGTACCCTATTAACTTCTGGCAAGAAAGATTTTAGGGGCCCTCAGGCTAGTGGGAGCTAGTATTAGAGAAGTGAAATGGTGACACTCAAGAGTAAAATGTGATGGCCTTGAAGACTACAGTTCTAAACACACTTACTGAAGTCTAAGCCCCATGGTAATAATACAAAAACATTTAACTTTTATAGTTCTTAAGATACTAAAGGATATGCACCTACTGTCACAGTTCTGTAACATTTCCCACTATACAACTATATTTAACTGTTCATTCTCACCGAAGCTATTTCCACCCTACACTCTTATAGTGCTATTATTCTACTTTCAACATCCTGTGGAATTCTAGAGTTTGTAGTGTATGGAGGCCAAAGAGCTCTCTGGTTGAGAATTCTAAAGGCCCCTCCCTAAACTGCAAACCCCAGGATTCCATGGGATGTTGAAAGCGGAATAATAGCACTATAACAATGTAGTAAGGTATATGGATAACCTTCTAGATCTGGCAGTCAAAGGAGTATTGCTCAAGAACCTCATCATATCTCACACTCAGGGATGCACACAGAGCAGATTATTCTGTGTGGCTGAGGACAGACCTGCAGTAATAGGTAAGAATACAATTCTACAAACAACCACTCTGAGATAGGTCTTGCTAAATAAGGAGATTGCTGCTTAGGGCAGCATGTAAATTTCAGTGGCCTTCCAAACCGAATAGTCTATCCACTGTAGCATACTTTACAGCTATTATCAATTTAGGACACTGGGTTGCATTCGGACAAGCAGAGATTTAATAAAAAGCTTTTAAGTCTCGGGCACTTGCAGCTGAGGGTGAAGTTGAAGAAACAGCTGAGGATTGGGAAAGAAGCTGGCATTCCTTGTCTGTAGTTCCCAACAGTGATTTAGGACTCAGAAAAACTTCAGTTGGATACATGCATACCCAGGAGTAAAAAATTCTGTTTAAGTCAATGGGGCTTGCCTCTGAGTAGAGCTGTTACAGATCAGATTGCTCTGTATTAAGCCTGGAAAACTACACCTGGAAGCATAGGCCCTTTCCACATGTGGGGGGGGGAACAGGTGAAAACGCCCAAAAACGGAGCTTACCGGCAGCCGGGTAAGTCCGTCACGACGCGGAGCAGCGCAAGCTCGCTGCTCCGCAGTCCTCCGGTGTCCCAAATGGCGGCTTCCGGTTGGTGGAGGCTCTCCATTAACCGGAGAAGCTCGCCAGCTGGAAGCCCGCCCCCGGCAGATCTGCAGGCATGCACTTGCGCGCACCTGCAAATCCGCGTTGGAGCCGGGCGCCGGAGCAGCACGGGGCTGCGCGCTCCGTGCTTTTTAAAAACCTCGAAAAAGAAGTTTTTAAAAAACACGCAGCGCGGCTAGTTCCGGCCACTCCTGAGTGGATTCTGGTGTGGAACTACAAAAAGTAGTCCACGCCAGTCCACTCTACGATGTAGAAGACCTCCGTGAGAGGTTGCTCTGCACCATTACAGAAGCCCGGTGTGGAAATGGCCATAGTCTCCATTATTTCACAAGTTAAAATGGAGACATCTGTGGCCAAGCAACATCAGAATGTGGTCAAGATGGAGAACTTTATTAATGAGGAACAACAAACAAGCTAGGAGAGGCTGAGTAGTTTGCTTTTGCTTGAGCAAAGGGCATAGTTCTAGCCCCCTCCTCTCCTGTCTCCCTGTTGAGTTAATTGAGGGCAACCTGCTTTTGCTCTTTGAACTCAGTCTGCTGCAATTGAAGTAAGCTGACAACAAGGGGTGAAAGTGGGAGAATGAGAGAATCCCAAGCTGAAAAAATTGGGATAACAGGATTAATTGGGACTGTCCCTCCCAAATTGGGACAGCTGTAGAGTATGTGGAGGATATTCCTTCCCTACCACTCCCTCCAACTCTCCTTAGTGAATAGGAGTTCTAAATTACATCCTAAATACTGGAACTAAGTCCCACTGAAATATTGATGCTTACCTGTGAGTAGGCATGTGCTAAATTGTTTGTATTAAAACTGAAACACTCCTCCTAGGAGTCACTTAAAAATAGGCGTATAACAGAGATCGAGCAGAGAAGCCAAATGAGGCTCCCTTTTTCTTCTTGGATTTTCCCCCACCTCCTTTCTCCATTTCTTTAAACAAGCAAACTAACAACTGCAGACTTTTTCTTCCCTGCCTCCCTGTCTATGTTCCTCCACACTCAAAGTGATTAGGGTTCCTAGACTGCAGTTCAGTAAGTTCCACTGAAGTCTACAGGATTATATCTCAGCAGGTATGCAGTAGATTGCTTGGTGCCAACCGCCTGCAAGTGTCTCTCTTGCTTCTTCTCTGGATCTGTTTAGAGAGGAAAGAAGGAGCCACCCACAGTGGCCCATTACTGCCACAAGGAGTGAAGAAGCCCCCTAACTGCACAATTAATTACATCCCTATATAGCTCATTGGTACTTTTGGAAGATAGTGAGATCTTAGATGTCATCCACCTGGCAAACCTGAGAAAAAGCCCCAAACCCAGAGTCTTGAGGCAAAAACAGAGGACCTGGCCACTCTACTCACGACATCTAGTACTGGCACTCCCCTCCTTGCTTTGCTTCCAACAGCATGGTGAACCTGAGTGCATGTACCCCTGTGGTGCACCAGCAGTGCACAAACAGAATGAACATTTAAATTTCTTTGAACCTTGACACTAGCTGAGAATTGGTAGAGATGGGTGCCCAGGTTTTAAAGCAACCCCTAATACAAAACCCAGATTTTTTACTCCTCCTGTGCTGCTTACCCTAAGATTCATTTTCCCTGCCTGGAGAAGCACAGCAATTCCCTGAAACTTCAGCCACTGCCCTGGGACTTGGCAACCCTCTGTTCAACCTGTGACTTGCTTCCTTAGTTCTGTTTTCCTGGAGCAATTACTGTAATCAAAAGAAATTGGCTTCATTTTGGTTCCAATAACAGAGACAAGTGATGCCTTTTACACTAGAGAATGTACTAAAAAAATTATAGTGGTACAAAAATACCTTGTAATATTTATAGGTAAACTATGACAGACAGAGTAGGTGTGGTGGCCAACATGGTTTGGGCCAGGACTCTGGGAGACCAGGGCCATTTCCGCACCGGGCTAGTAAAACGGTGCAGAGCGACCTCTAACGGAGGTCTTCTGCACCGTAGAGTGGACTGGGGTGGACTACTTTCTGTAGTTCCATACCTCAGTCCACTCTGGAGCTACCGGAACTGGTCGCTCGGCGTGTTTTTTAAAAACCTCTTTTTAGAGGTTTTTAAAAATCACGGAGCGTGCAACCCCGTGCTGCTCCATCGCCCGGCTCTGGAGCAGATTTTCAGGCGTGCGCAAGTGTGTGCCTGCAGATCTGCTGGGGGCGGGCTTCTGGCTGGCGAGCTTCTCCACCAACCGGAAGCCGCCATTTGGGATGCCGGAGGACTGCGGAGCAGCGAACTCGCGCTGTTCCTTGTGGCGACGGACTCGGCCGGCCGGAAAACAAAGCTGGTAAGCTTTGTTTTAGGCCGTCCCCCTCCCCCACATGCGGAAAGGGCCCAGGTTTGAAATTCTGCTGAGCTACAGAAACCCACCCT
The DNA here is from genome assembly GCA_030412105.1 of Cyclura pinguis. Classification (NCBI taxonomy): domain Eukaryota; kingdom Metazoa; phylum Chordata; class Lepidosauria; order Squamata; family Iguanidae; genus Cyclura; species Cyclura pinguis. The sequence goes on along the minus strand of CM059600.1, from coordinate 318,904,356 downwards.
GGGCAAGTCATACTCTCCCAACCTTAGAAGAAGACAATGGCAAATCTCCTTTGAATAAATATTGCCAAGGAAACTCTCAGGTAGGATCACCATATGTTTGAATCACCTAAAAGACGGAAAATAACAGCCAAGTATGAGAACTGTATTTTCTTGTAACCATGTTGAACTATCTGTAATATAAGAACACAGGAGCAACCTTATTTGGTAGATCACAACAAAGATGCCTCTAGACAGGGTGCAGGACAGTACTTGGAAAAGTTACTTTCTGAATGATATTCTGTTCAGGGGATTCTGGAAACTATAGTCCAAAAATAACTTCTTGCAGCATTTAATGTAAAAAAAAAAAACTACAGTTCCACAAATGTTCTTAGACTACCATTTCTATCAGCTTGGAAAGGAGGTGAAATATTTGCAGCAAATCTCTTTCTTTGGAGGTTTTTAAACAGAGGCTGGATGGCCATCTGTTGGGAGTGCTTTCATGTGTGTTCCTGCATGGCAGGGGGTTGGACTAGATGGCCCCTGTGGTCTCTTCCAACTCTATGATTCTATGATTGGTAATTAAAATGATTAGAGAAATGAATCCTAGGTTATTAGGATTCATCACAATTAGTTCATTAAACAGAAGCATGGCTCCAATGGATGAAGTATTCCAAACTTCTGTGAAGATATGAGTGAGCAACATCGTACTTCAAGGCTGCATTTGCCACGGCCCCACTTTTTTGCACATTGTGGAATCTCTTTGATACTCCAGTTTTATTTTATTTTTTTAAAAAATGTTCCTAGTTCACATCTTTGCAGAAATGGTATTTTTGGCTAAATCCCATTTAAAATGCATGGCGTGGGAGCACCTGTGGGCAATCCTAGCAGAACTGGTTGAGTGTCTAGTTCCTGTTTTTCATTTTCACAAAAGGAATGTCTCCAACTCATATGTGACAAATGTGCAAATTAGGAGGAGGTATCTAATTCAGAGTGTATTTATGACGTGTTCTTCAGAGACCAATGCTCTTGTGTTCGGGACAGCCATTGAACCAGATACTGACCTGAGTTTGCCCTTCATCTGCTCTTTTCTTTGCAGAAAGCATCTAAAATGGTATTGCTCAATCCTGCTTTCGGTATTTTATGCATAGAAAGTGCAAAGCCCATTTTGAACAGTCCTCTGCTTTTAAAGTTGATCCCTTGGAAACAATGGCCTAATTGAGGGTATTTTTTCTCTCCTTTCAACATGGATATGTGCTGGTTGAACCTTGCAGATGTCATCCATCACCTCTGAACATGTGTGTGAGAGACAGGCTTTTTAATCTCGTTCTGTAATCAGCTCCCAGGAGCCCAAGATTTGAGACCTGTATAAGGGACCAATATTATTCTCACTGAAGTAATGCAGCAACACAAGATCTTGTCAGCACACAGAAATGTTGCCACAGTCTCAGCCTTCCGCAGTTGCGCCTGCTATGGGGCAGCGCCGGTGTGCTTAATAAGCTAAGTGAGATTCTACATCAAAACTTGACACGATGGCAAAATAAAGCTTAGCGCAGGCTGATTTTCTGATCCCATTATTGATAAGGGCTTAAAGCTTGTCAATGAAAATTAGGACTAGTTAATCCCATACATTTTTCCCTTCCAATTTTTAATTACAGAGGGGGGACAGAGAGCAGCGGATGCACTGGGAAGCCAGCTGCAGGAAAGCGAGGGAGTGGGGGCTGCATATGAATTAAACGTGCAGCGATATAGTTTTGTTTTCTTGGGTGTCCTTGGAAAATGCAAACGAGACAGCCAGGCAACGTCGCAGCAGTTCAAACATTTTCCTTAGCTGGCAAGACTTCCCTGGAAGAAATTCGTCTTTGTTTGCCAGCAGACAATATTAATGACAATGAGTGGACCTGAAAGGAATTAGTGCACAAAAACTGTGTTATAGGAACATTAAGGGGCACATTTGTTCAGTCTGATTTATTTGAAAACGATGAACATGAGGAAATAGAGTTTCCCCAATAAAATTCTGGGTTGACATTCTCCATTTTCGATGCCTGGGCGCTGCAATCTTAGCATATAGAATATATTCCAGTGCTGCGCAATCATTCCTAGAAATGCCTTAACACTTTGCCCAAACCAGTGCAAAGCATTTGCTTATTACCTTCATCATGTTTTATGTGCTAGAGATGCAAGACTTTGATTTTTATTATTATTATTTGACCTCTGAGGAGGACAATCACTGCATAAGTTTACTGACATCCTTGTAAATAATTTGCATATGTAGGTGGTCCCTCTAATTCTTACCCCTTGCAAATAAAAATAAAATGATCTACTTTAAGCAAATCTGTAAATCAGGCTGGACAAAAGGGTATGACTCTGATTCATATACTGAATTTCTTTTGACCAATTTCTCTGATCTCAATTGGACCTGCAAAATTATTAATCCCCTGTTACATAAGAGGTTCTATCTGAATGACATTGCAAATCCACTTGCATTGTCTTTTAGGATTTCTTCAAGATTTGCCCTTTCTACTTGATATCCACTGCTGCTAATACCCTTGTCCGTGATCTGCTGTTGACTATAATTTGTTCTCGACTGTTCTTCTTTCCTAGTACATTGCTTCACTCCTGTCAATTTACAAAGCCCGAGCTAAACTCAACAGCCTCTCCTGACACCAGGACCATGTCACTCTTCTGCTTGTATCTCTACGCTGGCATATTAATGCCAAAATTTGCATTCACCTAAGCCTTAGAAAGCATATTTCTGCAGCTGCATTGCACAATCCTCGCCTTATTGCAATTGCTTTCTGTTCTCAGCATATTATGCATGAAGGGATCTGTGCAGTCAACAGTCTGCTCACCACAGTCATTGTCACCAGGGGTCCAGTGTTTGCATATATGTGTATGCCTGTAGCGGCCTAGCAACCTGGTCAGTTTTGTGTGAATGTACAGATTTATTAATCAAAGCCCTCACCTCATTCCCATGTGCAAGCATGTGGACATGCAGCTTGTAAAAGGAATCTGAATCAGTGTCAGGAATCTTTCCCTGCCGGGCTGCAGGCAGCAAGGGAGGAGAGAGGCCAGGAACACTTGGGGAGTCCGAATATACCAAACACCAGGAAAACACAAGCCGAGCCAGGTCAAGTCCAGTCCAAAGGTTCAGGAGGCAGAGATCCGTCCGGAGGGTGTCAGGGAGCAGGAGACGCAAAGGTTGTGGGGGCTTGCCAATAATTTGCTGCAAGCAAGGAGCAGATTTAAATAGCCCCTGTGAGCAGGTGCTGCTCATTATTGTTTCTTCAGCCTAGTCCAAGCAGCTTCCCTCTCTGCAACCCGTTTCAGCCTTCTGTGTGATTGAGGGCTGATGGGCACAGCTGGCTGCAACTCCTCTGCATCACTGCTGGTTCCCTCTCCGTCATGAGCTGGCTGGGGCAACTCGGTCTCTGTTTGATCTTCCAGTACAGGGGATGTTTGCAGGTTGACTTGCTCACTCACTGGCTCGGCCCCCTGCACAATTAGTTGCTCCTCAATCACACTCAGAAAGAATCAGTCCTCAAGAAGAATCAAGTTTTTTGTCACCAAACGAGGCAGTCCTTCACAACACGCATAATGAGGGAATAAATCCTACATCTCTGGAACAGGCATAGCTGGAAAGTATATTGCAATAGTGGTCAAATACTCCAAGAGCCTCTTCAGGCCAGGAATTAGACTACCACATTGCATATCATCTTCCAGCTTTTCTCTTTTTTGTGTTGAAAATTAAAGCACCACTGTTGCAGCAAAGAATCTGAACCATAGGATGAGAAACTAAATCTTTGTTTATTGTTCTATGCAAATAGGAATGAAAAGTTCAAAAAGTCTTCTTTGCACTGGACACTTTTAACATATTTTTTCAAAAGGTTGTTTTTTTTTTACAATGTTTCATTTAAAAAAAGACTTTTTGTGCAAAATCCTTTTAATTCAAAATGCAGAGTTTTCCTCATTGTTTACACACAGTGTTTTGTGCAAAGATAATGTGCACATGCAAAAAAAAAAAGCTCTGTGAAATGTTCACAAAAATTTTTTAGGGGAGAGGACTGTTATTAACTAGGGGAGAAAATCTTGCCATGATAGACAATTTTTGGTGGCGTTTCTTAAAATGTTAACTTGAGACACTGTTTCTTGTCAAGGACAAGAAAATTTATGGCTACACTTTACATCTCTAGGTAGAAGTTGGAGTGGTTCAGAGACGGAACTTGATTAAAATCTGGTAGATTACTGGAAACCTTTGGAGATGAGACGAAAATATAGGGAGATGACAGCATCTTTGTTTATTGGGTCTACAAATCTTCATCCACCATTTAAGATATTTGTTACTCTGTTCCATTATGCACACTGAGGCAAAGGCATACGGATGGGGGGGGGAGCAATGAGGGTGGTCCGCTATGGGAGGCAATTTTTTGGGGCTGCCTCAGACAACACGGCGACGCCCCTGGCCCTCTTCCCTCCTCGCTCACCCCCTCACCTGAACTCCAAGCTATGCAGCTGCACTGAGGTTAAGGACATAGTAATAGCCACGCTGACTCAACAAAAAAAGACTCATCTAGTGCAGCATTCTGTTTCCACACTGACTGATCATATGCATATGGGAAGCCCACCAGCAGGATTTTAGTACAACTGAACCTTCTCACCTGATATATCTTATTGCTCTCTCTGTTCAGTATAGTGTATTACATCATCCTGTGGTATCCCTTAACATGCAGAAACATGTTTGGACTGAGTACTATTTCATAGAATCATAGAAACATAGAGTTGGAAGAGACCACAATGGGCATCAAGTCCAACCCCCTGTCATGCAGGAACAAACACTCAAAGCACCCCCAGCAGATGGCCATCCAGCCTCTGCTTAAAAACCTCCAAAGAAGGTTTCTAAGGCACACTAGAAAGACAACAACATGCATATGTTTATTTATGTAAATTACTAAGATTCTTTATTTTTTCTCGTTAACTGTCATCAAGTCAACTTCAACTTATGGCAACTCTATGAATGGGGACCTCCAAGTCACCTTATCAGCAACTGCCCCACTTAGGTCTTGCAGATTCAGGGACGTATCTTCCTTGATTGAATCTATCCACCTGTAATGTGGTCTTCATCATTTCTTACTGCCTTCTAACTTACCAAGCATTATTGTCTTTTCCAGTGAGTCAGGTTTTATTATTTGGCCAAAATATGACAGCCTCAGTTTAGTTATCTTGGTTTCTGGGATCCGTTCAGCCTTGATTTGCTCTTGGACCCATTCATTTGTCTTTTTAGCAGTCCAGAGTATCTGTAGGACTCTTCTACTTCAAGTTAGTTGATTTTCTTCCTATCAGCTTTCGTCACTGTCCAGCTTTCACAACCATACGTACAAATTTGAAATACGATGGCACGGACAATTCTAACTTCGTTAATCAATGATATATCTTTGGTGAGGTATATCAAAACCAAAACCAAATAAGATACAAATGGGCAAGAGATGAAGGTGTGTCCTTTTCTATGCATCATAGAAGGTTTCTGATTAACACAACATTGAAAGCAAGAGAGTTTTTCAACAAATATGGTGATTCCCAGGATTATGTGGACAAAGGAAACGAACTCAGTAAAAATAATAAAAAGGATGATAACACCAGACAAGAGTATAATACACACTTGGATAGTGTTTTTAAGCAAAAATTTTATCAACAGAAAAACCAATGAGAAAATAAAAAGACTGAAGAATCTCAGGAAGAAGACTGTGAAACAAATGAAGAAAAGGAAGAAGTACTTAGAAAACGACAGCATGAATACTAAATTATTAGTGACAATAGTGAATTAGGTGATAAACAGGGTTAGTAAAGAATAAGATAGTAGAGGTAAAGGAATAAGAGAATAAGAAGACCTCCTCAACTCTCTTTACTATGACCCATAAAATACTTACTTGGAATGTAAATGGCTTGAATTCCCCAATTAAAAGGAAAAGAGTATTCCATTATTTAGAAAAGCAAAAACTTGATATTATATGCATCCAAGAAACTCATTTGATGGAGAAAAACCAGGCATATTTAGAAAATAAAAAACTAGGCACTTACTATATGTCATCTAACAAAAAAAAGAAAAAATGTGTGGCCTTGTACATTAATAAGAAGTACCAAAGTAAAGAAATATTTAAGGATGTAAAAGGAGAAGTCATTGCCGTAGAGACATAAATTGAAATATGAAAATGTTGATAATTGGTGGTTATGCACCCCAAAACAATAAGCAACAATTTTTTAGAAACCTTCTAGAAAAAACAATTGGTATGGATTATCAAGGAATGACCTGGTTAGGAGATTGGAATGATGTGATAGATCCTACAATAGACAAGAATCCACCAAATACTAGGATGAAAGATAAAACCTCAGAGAAATTACCAAAATCTTTTAATGAATTAACTAACTCACTGTCATTGCTAGATATATGGAGATATAAGTATGGAAATGCAAAAGACTTTACTTTTTACTCACGCACACACAAATCATGGTCAAGGTTTGACGTGGTATGGATCTCTAAAATACTAGTTAACTGAATTTCTGATATAGAAATATTACCAAGGACGATCTCAAACCATAACCCTACACTAGTGGAATTGAAAAATAAAAAGAGGGAGTCTACATGGAGGTTAAATGACTTCCTGTTAAAAAATGAAACTATAATTAAAGAAGCTGAGAAAGAACTTAGAAGCTTCTTTGCTACTAATATGAATAAAGAAACTCTGATGCACATTGTCTGGGGTGCAGCCAAAACTTATATAAGAGGTTTTTTTATTAAACAAGATATTACACTTAGGAGAAAAAGAAAGCAACAGGAACAGAAGATTATGAAAGAGTTAAAACAAAAAGAAGATTGGCTGAAAAAACACCCTAGAGATAGAGAAATGGAAAAGGATATTAAAGAAACAGTTAGCCACCTTTTTGATTAAGGAAATCAAAACAAAATTAAAATATGTTAAACAATGGAATTTTGAAAATGCAAACAAACCTGGGAAATGGTTAATGTATAAATTAAGAAAAGGACAGGAAAGGAATTTGATCTCTCACATAAGGAGAAAGGACAAATAATAACAAATCAGGAACATATAAAAGAAGCATTTCAAAACTATTTCTCCAGTCTATACCAGGAGACCCCACTGCATGAAGAGAAAAAGAGAAAAATGGATTGTTATCTTGAAAAACAAGATATACAAAAGATCACAAAATCTCAAAAGCAAGAATTAAATCAAATGATTTCACCACAAGAAGTATTTCAAGAGATAAATAAATTAAAGCTAAATAAAGCCGCAGGGCCAGATGGCTTCCCGGCATTATTTTATAAGCTATTTGAAGAGGAATTAAGAATGCCCCTATTAGAAACTGTTGAACAGATAAATAGCATATATAAACCACCATCATGAAGCATAGTAAATATTACTTTCCCTCCTCCTTTTCCCCTTTTTATTCTTTTTTCCCCTCTTTTTTTTAACTTCTTATATTGCTTATATTTGTATCTCTCTCGTATTCCTTCCTTTTGTTTTGTTTTGTTTTGTTAAATCTAAGTTTAATTAGATTCTTATATTAGATTTTCATAACAACACTCTAGGATAAGAAATAGTGAATATATAGAATAGGTCTTGGTTGCGGTATAATAATCACTAGGGTGAAATAACGATTGCTCTTCTAGGTCATGTTAGTTATAGACAAACTCAAAATTATCTAATTAATGATCTATTTCATTTATATCCATTTTGGGGCTATAACTGAGTATTGAATGATATTGTAATGCTGGACACAAATTGCTGGTTGATATCTCTTATGGAGTGTACGGTAACATATACATATGGATCTATTGTATACTGATTTATATTTATTGTGCTGATTCATAATGACGGTTGAACTTAATAAATAAACATATCAACCCCCCCCCCAAAAAAATCAATGATATATCTTTTAACTTCAGAATCTTGCCTAGTTCCTTCAATACTTCCAAGACCAAGTCTTCTTCTGATTTTGTGACTGCAGTCTCCATTCTGATTAATGACTGAGTTAACGTATGGAAAACATGCGATTAAATAAGCTAAACTGGACAACGAAACAATATAGGCAAGATGCTGTCCGCTGTCCTGGTGAAGCATAACCTCCAACTTTCACAGATGAAAACCAGGACACGTGTGGCCGAGCAACATCAGAGTGTGATCAAGATGGCAAAGTTATTCATGAAAAAAAGTGCACAAGCCAGGGGAGGCTACAGCAATTTGTTTGGCCTGAGCTTACTGGAAAGGGCAAGATTTCCCCCCATCTCTCCCCAGTGCTGAAATGAGTGCACTTTGAACTCAGTTTGCAGCAACTGAAATAAGTGAGGACAAAGGGGAAAACTGGAAGTAGGGGAAAGAAACTTGGGCTTTTAAAAAGCAGATGAAAAAGTGGAGCAGCAGAAGCTTGAGACTGTCCCTGCCAAATCAGGACAGTTAGAGGACACATTGTAGTTAATTTAATCCACATTATTTTTTATTCAGCACATGAAATATTAGTCTTACATTCTGATCTGTGTGGGCACTGTATTTCTTCATATTTTACTGGGGATTTTTAAATCTCCACAGATTTATAGTTCATTTTCAGAATCAGACCTTTCATCTATAAAATGTGTCACAGATACATCCCTTGATCCAAACTGGTATTTCAGAATGCCCTGGACTGATCACAGCTGAGCCCATACCAGGAGTTATACTGGCCTGGAGGAACAAAGGAGGTTCTGGAGGTAAGAGTAGGAACATTTTTGTGTGTGGCTGTATGCTGACAAAGAATCTGAGCTATGAATGCTACATCTGTTAAGCTTATTCTCCATCCAAATTCTTATTCATAAAGAGTCCCAGTCTACTATGCAGGATTTCACACATCATGTTAGACTTCTATAATTTATCCAGACAAAGGAGTGGTATGTTTTGTATCCATTCTTTCCCTACACTCATCATCATCATTATTATTATCATCACAATAATAATAATTTCTTACCCACCTCTTCCTATGTATTGAAATAGAGAACAACAGATTAAAATGCAGCCACATCTAGACACACAACATAGTTAAAAACACAAACATATATTAAAAATATATAACCAGTTAAAAGATCATAACATGATATAAAAAGTATAAACAATCAATAAAAGAATCAATTTCTAATTTAAAGATTCACAAATTAAAAACCATCTGGATAGGCCTGCCAGGGGATATTGGTTTTCAATGTTGTTTTAAATACAAAATATGTATCCAGCTGTTGAATCTCTTCTGGCAAGTCATTCTACAATTTGGGGGCAGCTGATGAAAAACTCCTCTGGTTAACAGTTGCCAGCCTGGTTATGGTTGACTGAAGTAAATATCCCCCCAAAGGACTAACTGTATAGGATGGAATTTATGAGAGAAGGTGATTCCATAAGTAACCTAGACGCAAAACCTGTAGGACTTTAAAGGAAACAACCAACACTTTGTACCTTGCCCAGAAAGTACATGGCAGCCATGTTTTCCACTAATTGAAGATTCCAAACTTGGTACAGAAGTAGCTTAAAGTACACTGCATTGCAGAAGTCCAGCCTTGAGGCCATCAGTTTATGTACTACTATCAGGTCCTCCAACTCTAGGAAGGGGCGTAGCTGGCATATCAGACAAAACTGATAGTAAGGATGCTTATTTCTTTTCTTTTCACATTTCTTTTTACTGAAATAGTCAATGTGTTAAACTGAATGTACAGTGATAGCCAAAAAACTAGGGGTTACAATATGATTGGTAGCATCTGATTCAATAAATATTGGGTAGAAATAAGGAGAAAGTCAGGGATAGCACCTTACAGAATCTGATATGTCAGAGTGCAGGATGAAATGCAAGATATCTTTGCCAGGATATCTGTGCCACATATTGGCTTCTCAAAACCTATTACTGGCTATCTGCTAGAATGCAGTCTTAATTATTGATCGCTCTAGTGAAATAGTGGTGGCCTCAGATAGAGATTTTAGTGGGAAGGACCTGCCAACCTAACTCTGATGTCTGTATTTCAATTTCTAACCCCCTGAAGCCAGACAAAAATGGCAGCGTTGACTGGAATATATTTCTAATTAAAACAGAAATCTTCTGCTTTTTATACTGCATTAGCAACATGAAGTCAGAAACAGTACACTCTAGGCTAAAACTTCAATCTTGAGCATATTGCTTAGATTAAGTACCATCTATTTTAATGGAATTTACTTCCATGCTCAGGTTTTAGCCTGAAAGGTTCTCAGCTGTCACTTCTGAAAACTGCCTTACCATCTAGACATGGAGTCACTCAAAACAACTGATTTTTGGGGGATGGACAAATACTATTTTGACAATAACATGAATATCGCTTAATCAAAGGATGTGGCGATATAATGTTCTCAGCTAGCAGTGGCCTTCCATCAGGTTTCCACCTGTGTAGGACGGTCATGAATCCCCCTAAGACACCTCTGCTCTCCTAGCCAGTATTTACTGAAGCTATCAAATATTGTGATTGGCAGAAAATAATATCCCCCCCTGCTTTTCCTAAGGGTTATTGGCAAACAATGTATGAATTAATGATGCTGCACTATCTAAGCTAGAGAAACTGGTATAAATCTACTGAAGCCCTCTGGATCTCAGAGGGATGAAATTTACTTCTTCCATCTCCTCTTTCTTGTCTTTGGGGAATTCATTAGTGGGGGAACAGGATTTCAGTGATTTCACCAATTATTTTGCTTTTCCAAGCTGCAGCAAGAAGTCTTAAATACTCATGCACACACACAAGCAGGTTCATATGCTGTCCACAGAAAAATTCAGGAGATGAGCTTGCATTTAAAGGCCACTTCTGACATAATGAAAATCTACATTCTGGTGAAATCCATATTATGCTGCCATGTTATATGCAGCAAAACACATGTATGTACATTTATCCTGTGTGGCATATAATGTACGGTTTCATTCAAGAATCTGCCATATGTCTAGCAACTCACCATGAATGCCTCTCCCCTCTCTCTGGTTGGACTACCAGATAAGCAGACAAGGGTTGAAGGCAGTAAAGAGCTTCTTCTGGGTCAGCTGAGGGCAATCCAGGTAAACAGACCCAGAATAACATGGCAGCCTAGAGCTGCAGGGGAGGGGAAGGCCTTTTGGTAGCTTAGCAAGTGGCAAAAAGTATCCAGGAGCTCTAGCTGTTGCTACCATTCGTGCTAGTACTCACAACCCACATCACTCATGGTCTTTTTGTAGTACACATAGTATGTAGGGAGCTTTTCCAGGCCCTACATTGTTCCTAGGGCTTGTAGAAGCCCACCAGCAGCTCTCAGGGAAGCTTCTTCCACCTTAAGGCATGCACCACTGCTGCCAGAGTTTGAACAATAGGAGAGTCTTAAATAATGATGCTGATGTTCCCTGCCTTGCTCTAAAGACACAATAGGTTCAAGGGCATACATCCCTCACTGTTCTTTCCAGTTCCCTCCCCTTGCTCCTGGTATTTTGCTGCACCAACATGGCACAAGCACAACACACAGACCAACACCTTTGTGATGAACTCAAGAGTGCTGGTCCTGGCTAAGTATGGATGGAGATGGTAGGTTTTCAAGCCCCTTCATATACAAAAATCAAATTTTCTCCCTGTAGTGCTGCCCACCCAGAGATCTACCTCCTGCCTGGAGATCTAATGGAACAGAAACAATTCCCCAAGACTTCAACCAACACCTGAACACTTGGCATCCCTAATCAAGAGTGCAGACTTGGTTATCCTCTGGTGTTAGCTGGAAAAAATCTCCTCCCTAGGTGCTGCTATACAAAGAGAGAGGGAAAGCTCATTCTTTGGGTTAAACTACAGATTATGATAAATACGTATTGTTTAATAGCATGTGTGTTCTCTCTCTTTTAAAAATCTTAAGCGTAAATGAGTAATGACTTCAGTATGCATGAGAAGCATTACACACAGCAGTTGAAGGGTTAGTTATTTTTTCCAGTTTGTTTTTATTTGGGAATCCAACCGCTATGTGGTGGGGTTAGGAGACAGAAGCTCCATTGGCACCAATGCAGTTTTTTCCTTTAATCCAGATTAGGAGGGAGATAGTTAAATTTTTCCCACTTGTCTGTAATGAACCCAACTGAGATCATGGCTGCTCGCTTACTCAAGAGAATGATCTTAAACTACATACTACACAGAATTCAAAGATGTAGCTATATTAATGTGGGTAAGTATGCCAAGAGATCTTGTAGCATCTTGGAGATGGGAAAAAGAAATTGGTAATATAAGCTTTCTTGACTGAAGTCTACTTCATCAGATGCATGGAATGAAATGCTTAAGAACAGACGTTTTTAGCTATGAATGAGCAGGTGGTATGTATGACTAGCAAAATAAATGCACAATTTGTGAGTATGGTGATGAGGTAACAAGTTCAGTTTCAACAATTGTAGTTAGAGGACAAAAGCAGGAAGTAAGATGTTGCCTAAAGCCAAGGTGAATAGATCATAGATATGGAGGAGGCAGTTATTGGAATGTAGTGTGATGCTGCCTGGGAGCCAGAAAGGAGATGTGATAAACTGGTAAAGAGAGCCCTCATGTGGCTGGGTGGTTAACTAGTGTTATAATACAGTATGTGTAGAACATCTCAGAACACAATTGTGTCTGTTCAACCCACTGTTAATGGACTGAAATTTGTAGATATATTCCAGTTCTGCTGTTTCTCTTTCCAGCCTTCCAATACATACTTCACATTTAACTTAGTGGCTGAGATTCTGCATCACAAGAGGTACCTCCAATACAGAGCTAAAATACATCTCCCCAGTTCCAGTTGTAACGGTGATGTGGGTAGTAGCTTCAGAACAGAAGTCTCAAGTTGCAATTGTGTCCAGAGAAGAAAAGTCAACTTTGTATACTCTTTTGACTTGTGTAAAGATCCTCCAAGTAAAGGGCATCTGGAGCAGCTCACAGAGCCTCCAATCAGCAACCCAGTGATGACAAGGGAGTGAAAAGAAAAGAAGATGTTTTGCAGATCGCACTGAAGAGATGGAGTGAGACACTACTGGGCTGGAGCTCAGAGGCAAGTAGGTCTGCATTAGAGCTGATGACAATGTTAGTTTTAAATTCTGTTGTCAATCATCATGATTAGCCAGGTTTTCTACAGAGTTAAAAACCAGAGATTGTGCCAACCCTAATTAGAAGGCTATGTAAATTGAAAAGAGTTGGTGTAAAGTGAAAAAGAGTGAAAGAAAGGTAGAAAGAATGCAACTAAGATGAATTGGAAGAAAAAGAAAATAGTTGAGAAATAAGAATGCTGATGGTTGCAAGAGGACAGAGTAGAAAGTAAGGAGACTGAGCAACAAATAAGGAGCTATGGATGAGAATGAGGAGTTTTGAGAAGTGTGTGGTGGTGAGCAGCAAAAGGCAGGTGGCAGCAAGCAACAGAAGACAAGCAATGAGAGGTGGCAAGAGGCGAAAGGTGGCAAGAGGTATGGTGAGAAGTAAGTGGCAGAGAGTGGCGTTGACAAGGGACGAGTGATGTGAGGTGCGTGGGATCAGAAGTAGACAGAGGTAAGAGTGAATGGCAACTAGTAGTGGGAGGCAAACAGCAAGTGGTAGTGAAAGGTTTGGGGAGTGAGAATGGCCCATGGTGTATGAAGGTTTAAGAGAGAAGACTGATTTAGGAATGTTTGAAATATTTTGTGAGAGAGCCTAAGAAACAGTAATAAATTATTATAGGTTTTGTACTGTGGAGTTTGGTATAGGTATGTACATTGATGTTAAGAGGAAAGAAAAAGTAGTAGTGAGATCAAGACAGAAAGACTGAAAATATTGAAAGCAACAAGAATCCATGAGACGAGACAAAGAGTTGGGGAATTAATTCAAATTTTACAGTCAGAGCCTATAAACTTTGGAATAAGATTGAAATACCAAAATAATATTGAACAGGACAGGAGGGACTTGGTCTTACTTGAAAAAGACAACAACTTGGTCACAGTCACCAGCTTTCAATGAAAATAATGAGGAGTTTATTGAAGCCCAAGTAAAATAAAGAACTGAAAGATAAGTGAAAGGACACCTGGAAAGAATCCAGTCACTAAAAGAGCTAATAATTTTCTTTTGTCCTTTGAAATCTTCTGAACTTCCTCCCCTGATTCTAAGTGAACACTTATAGGTGGGGTGATATAATGAATTAACTGAATTTTCCCCCTACTGTTTATTTAAGTAATTCTCAACAGATAATTAATTAATTGAATTAATTAATTACTCAGTTCAATTAAGAATAAAAATAGTATTTATAATTTAGGGAGGGTAGGAACATAGATTTTGTCGAGTGCTTGATCAAATAAGGGATTTAATTAATTATTGGGTTGAAGGTGAAATATTTGTTGGTGCATGGGAGGTTTTGAAAAAACTCTGATCTAACAATATAAAAGGACTGGACACTTTAGTAAATTAACAAAGAAAGAGAAGGGAAGAAAAACAGGGTGGAAAAGCGGGGAATGGATAGAAAAAGGATATAAGAAACTAAGATAAGAGATATATCTAGTGGTTGGATAGAATTATAGGGAAATGTGTATTGAACTGGAATTATGCTATATTGATTATATTGGATCAATAGAGTAGAGTGGGTAATCATAGTTTTAATAACAAAAAATAAACAAGAAAAATGACAGCAGGACAAAAGAAAACAATACAACTGCAGATGCAAAGCCAAGGGAGGAGACCTTCTTTGAAGCTGAGTTTGAAGGCCATGGACCGAATAAAAGAAATTCTTGGGGATATTCAATTACTAAGAAGTGAGATAAGAGAAGAACTCAAAGGAACAAGGGAGAAATAAAATGAGATTTCAAAAGAGAAAATGAAAGTATAAATCAAAATTTGTGAAAAGTCACAAAGGACATTGCACAAATTAAAAAGAAAATTGAAAGTCTACAAGCGAAGACTCAAGAATTAGACAAAGAAACAAAGTCTGAAAAGGGAAGCAGCAAAGGGATAGAGAAGCAGGATGGAAGATGGAAATGAGACATAGAAATAACTGTTTGAAATTAAGAGGATTGCCTGAGTAGACAGACAAAGATCTCTGCAAGAGAATAACTGAAATATTAGCAAATTTTATTGGACAAAGAATTGGGAAATTTTGAACTGGAGATGTTTAGAATGAATTCACTGACAGCAAATAAGAAAAAGTTTGCAAGGGACATAGTTATTTATTTTACAAGAGAGAAGACAAAAGACCGGATAGCTGAATGAAGCTACAAACTAAAATTAATAGCAGGTGATTGTGAAATGTGAATATATAAAGATATTCAAGACCAATTTCTCAAACAAAGAAGAGAGTATGCTTTCTAAATATGACTACAAAGATTAAATATTAGATATAGATGGGAAGTCCGAGAAGGTATATTCTTTTTTTATAAAGAGAAAAATTATAGAATAACAACAGTAAAGGAAGCGAAAGAATTCTTTAATAGGAAACTGAGAAAGATTGGCATGGATAAGAAAAAAGAGAGAACAAGAGAGAGAAAAGGGGAAAGAGAGAAAGAAGGAGGAACATATGAAAGCTCAGAAAAGTACCCTGTTAGCTGAAAGAACATTAAATGGATTATTAAGATTCTATCGCACAAAAGGGGGCAATATGATTCAACCCACTTTAGAACTCTATAGGCTCAGAGTCCTGCCTAAACTGCTATTTGGAGCACCACTGTGGGCTCTGACCAATTTAGATATATTAGAGAGAGCACAAAATAAATTTCTACGCAGACTTGTGGCAGTTCCCATTTCCACAAAATTAGCATTGCTCCGTGCAGAGTTAGGTATAATGCCAATTAAAACAGAGGCTCTTAGATTAGCCCTCCTTTTCTGGTTGAAAATTATTTTTAAGCAGGTATCTGAGCTCCTTTTGATGTCTTTCGAAGAGCCTGGTCCAAATTCATGGATGCATAAAATGCAATTGATTGTCATGAATTTGGGGTTCTCTGTTCCTTTTTTTCTGACTCAAGGGTATGATAAAGCAAAATTACTTATACTCCAAAGACTCAAGGATATAGCAATGCAATCCCAGATGACTGAGATTAAGTCCTGCCAATCTAATACATTTTTTGTTTCTTACATCCCGTTGAATTCACCCCTTCCTCATTATCTGGTTGATCTTCCAACTTTTAAAATGAAGTTAGCCTTTCTGCATGCTAGATTGAATGTTCTCCCACTGGCAATTCGGATGGGCAGGTACAATAATGTTCCTATGAAGGACAGATTATGTGCTTGCAACTCTGTTTCAATAGAAGATTTAATTCATGTTCTACTTGAGTGCCCTATTTATAATGATCTCAGGAGCAAGTATATTTTTCCTTTATTGAAGTATTTTAAGGGAAATTCCTCTTTCGCGAAAGTTTGTTTTCTGTTATCTGATACTGTGAAATATGTGTCTTTCAGAACATCTAAATTTCTTGTTAGGGCCTTACAGTTACGTGCTATAAAGAACAAGGAGGGGTATGGAAAGTGATTCATTTATTGTTGATTATGTGTTACATGTAAATTGGCTGGATTATTCTTTCTCATTTTATCTTATTTTATTTTTTCATTTTTGTGCAATGGCTGGCTGCTAAAATGCAATAAACTTGAACTTGAACTTGAAAGCTCAGAAAAGGGGAAAACACAGAAAACTGTATAAGAAGGAGAACTTGTTATAGATTATACTGAGGTGGAAGATTACCAGGAGGATATTCAGGAAGAATTGTTAGTTCTGACAACAGACTAAGAAAAAAAGGAATAAAATTAAAAATAATATCTGGAACATCCATGGATTAAATTCACAGTATAAAAAGAAGACAGTTTTTTAATCATCTTGAAAAATTCAAGGCTGAACTTCCAAGGATGATGTTATTGCTGTGAATTCAGTTAATGAAACAAGTGGGACACTAGTGGAGAACTTCCTCTGCTCTCTACAGACAAGGGAATGGTTGTCATTTAGAGGGAGCTGCCACACTGAAAATGTTTACTTGGACAGATTTTGGTCACAGAACAGAATTTTGTGGGGTGCAATGACAAAAAGAAAAAAGTGGACTAAGATGGCATGAGTCATACTTATGCCATCATAACTCACTAGCAGGATGCCAGCTACTATGTGTCCTCAGATTCAGGCCAACATGGCATCCAGGATCAGGCTTCCCATAAGTGTGACAATCGTACTGTTTATCTGAGTGCAGAAAAGGAGCCATTTAAAGTCTTGTGAGGTTTTAATAATTATACTGAATTTTATGAGTTACACCCAATGTACGATACATTGAGTTGATTCCAGACAGTTGTTGTTGTTGTTGCCAGGCTTCAGGTCATTTCTAACCTATGGTGACCCTATCACACTTTTTAGGGGGATGAGTATGTATGACACACCCAAGGTCACCCAAGGGATTTCCATGGCCAAGCAAGGAATTGAATCCTGTTCTCCAGAATCATAGTCCAGTGCTCAAAGCACCACACCACACTAGACAATAGCAAATGACAAATAGCCACTAGCAGTATTTCACAAAGAGTTGCATAGAAATTCAGGTAGGACTTTAATAGGCAAGCTATCCTCCTGGCACATGAGTTTGCACAAACTCTTGCTCAAGGTCTGGTGCAAGTGCAACATCACTGTTTAATATTGCTCCATCTTTCTAATGAAATATTGCAACATATTATGTTACATTATAATAATTTACTCCTATGCTGCCTTTTGGCTAAAAAGATCATGTCTGTACCAACATGTCTCACAAATGTTAAAACTGAGATCCAAAATGCAAACAGTTCAAGGAAATATAAGCTAATTAAAACACACACACACACACACACACACACAGAGTGATCTATCTGTAACACTTAAAAAGATCCAGAAAGGTAAAGACATGGGTCAGCTGTTATAAAATGTTGTCCAAAACAGGAATAGTCTTCATGATGAGTTGTTGGAAAGAAGAACAGAGGCTACATATGCCTCTGGTGGAAGCAGGAGTGTAACTATGTGGAGTATAAAATGAGTCTTGAAAATTCTGGCCCGAATGAATTTTTCCTTCAGACTCCAGACTTCAGATTTCTAGTGTTGGCAGACAGTAAGACACTGAAACTGTTCACATCTAGGATTCTTCCACTGCTGTGTTTACATTCCCTTAGTAACTTTGCCTGACCCTTTCCTTTGGATGTTTCAATGCTCAGCTGAAGTTGTTAATGTAATGCTAGAAATGTGGAAACTGAAGAACAATTTCTGTTCCACAGTTGCAGAGCCAGCTCTTGAAAGCCTTATAGCTTTGATAAAGCTGTGTGTGGCAGTAGAACAAACAATAATCCTTTGCCTATAGATCTTCAATTCCTAGATAGAGCATACCATGCTGGCCAAGCTGCCAGGCACTGGAGGAGATTAGGATGCATATTAGGGAGCCCTAAATACAAAAACCAAAAGTTTGAAATGTACTCTTGCCCAAACGGGTAGCCAGCAAAGGGATCTACAGGGGGAAGAAACATATGAACATTTAGGAAGATGTAAAACAACTCATATGGCACTGTTCTGAATTAAGGCCAGAGGGAGAAACGAACAGGAAGGCAAACATACCAGTAGGCTACTACAATAATCCAGGTGTGACATAACCAAATCTTGCACAAGCAGATGGGCAATCCCAATACTCAAGAACCTATGGATCCTACGGATGTTCAAGAGAAGGAAATTACATGCGTTTCTTGCTGCTGCAATAAAGGGGTGCAGGGAAAAATGGCCATCCAGCAGGATTCCAAGGTTCCTGGCAATCAAAACAGGAACCACTATGAAAAGACAATGTAGGACACAAAAGAGGGGCTACTGGACAGTCATGCTTCACTTGAAGAAGAACTCAATTGGTAATCAGGATCATATGGGGGGTAAGTAGTCCTTCAGTCACCCAAACCATTTTGGGCTACTAAACACTCTTTCCACAAATGAAGGACACTTTCTACTTGTGAAAAGGCACCTTTGGATCCAACTCATTAGTCCTGGCTTCATTTACATCTTATTATAATCCTAGTGCAGTGTAGTAAGTGAATGAGTGAGCTGCTCATCAAGAAGTCTATGGGTCAAGTCTTGCCTCTGACACAAAGTCATTAGATGTCCTTAAGTAGGTCTTGGCCTCTTAGTGCCCTGTCTCCTGTATTGGGGACAATATTTTGGGCTGAGCTGAATATTCTGAATATTGGTTTCAAAAGTGTACATTTTCAGAAGTGGGTTAAATCAGAAACAAAGTACTAAACTGCACCAAAGCCAAATATCTTTTGGGGCACCTTCATGCTTCCTTTCCCACAATGCTTTTTCTGTTACTATCTCAGGAATGGCTTCCTCAAATGGTATCGTACCATTTTCCACAGCTACATAGATTGTGGAATGACTAGAATAGCAATCACTATAACGTGGGACGTATGGGAAACAACCTGAACATTGTCAAAGATTTCCCACTTTAGCTGGCACACCAGCAACTAGCATTTGATATAAACAACTATTTACAGCCAGAAAAGCTGTTTGCATAAATTACCATGGATAATTATCCAAATTAGGCAACAGCATCTTCTGGATGAAGACATGCAAAGGAGCAGTCAAGTTTTTCACAAGCATGCTCCCACTATCAATGTCTATCTTATTGAGTATATAGGCCAGAGCTTGGAGATTTTTGGGGGGGATATAGTGTCCAGCATCTCCCAGGCAGTTATAATCTTTAAAAAGAAAATAACCTTTTCAAAGTCTGGTGTAAACCAACATGATCCAGGATGGTTGTACTTGTATCCATGGGAACCTAACACTTCAGCAGTCAAATACTTTCTGGAATCAATGGCCTGCACATATCTTTTAGGATAAAGTGACAAAAAAATTCCTCAGGAAGGTCATTCCACAGCTTTCAGGCAATTACAGCAAAAGAACTATTTCGAGAGCACTCATCAGCATCAAATATCCTTGGGCAGTTGCTGGCACTGACATCTACCCTTGCAGTGGGCAGCTATGAACTGTCATTTTAAATTTCCCAGGAATGCCTCAGGGTAACACTATGAAGCTTGCTTTAGGGCATTGTGGGGAATTTAGAATGGCAACCTCCCAATGACAATCAGAGGGACACCATCATCAGATAATCCCTTGGTAGGGGAGGGGTTGTCCACCAATGCAAAAAAAAGTCTTAAGAAGATAATTGTGAAGAATTCAAAGGCTCATCCTAGAAAAGGTGGTCTCCTAGATATATCAGTTCTAGGACAAGAAATCCTTTAAGGGTAAGCGCCCACATTGGCGCTTGGATTCAACACTGAGTTAGATTCAAAGAGAAATAGACAGCTTGCATACTTGTAAAATTGATTGAATAGGTTCCTGTTGCCCTGTGTCTAGCAGGAAGTGAGCCATGGTTGTTTTCACCAACTGTAGCTCTTCCACCACATTTCATCAGAGCAAGAGATATCAGTAAAGTCTCCTCCATTTGTTTCATAGAAAGAAGCAAGTTCCCTCCATGAGGCTGGCTGGGGTCGATAGCCATTTGGCTGTTCTGTCCTACCTGGAAATGGCTGAAAAAACAGCAAAGTTCCAAGTCTCATGCGGTTTAGTTTGTAAGCCACTTTGAGGGCTTCTAAAGTCAAAGGGTAGGGGTAAAATACCTCCATATAACTAAAATGAGGCTGCCATACTATGGACATACCACAGGGAAAAAAGACTTATTGGAAAAGACACTAATGCCCAGGAAAGCAGACAGCAGTAGAAAGACAAATAGACCACATTATAAATACATTGTCTTAATAAAGGAGGTCACAGACAAAAAGACCTGAGCAGGACTGTTAACAGCAGGATGATTTAGAGATGTCTCTGCCATATGGTCACCAAAGTTGACCTGATGGGATATAACTACAGTATCACATACCTGAACCCCACTGAGAATGGAGAACTGAAAACTGAGAATGAAGCAGTAGAAAAACTGAACCATTTTTACCTGTTCAGATTCATTCCTCATAGTATTAGCCTCAAAATGAATGAATTTTTTAAAACAATATCTTTATTGATAATTTTCAAAAACACTAAAATTCTACAAGTACATGAAAAGAGAAAAGAAAAAAGAAAAGAGACAGAAAAAAAATAAACAGGGACCAAAACATAAGAATTAGAAATTAAAGAAAAAAGAAAATGTGACTTCTATTCTTCCCTTAAACAGTGTTTGACACTCAAATTATTTGAAATATCTCAAAGATAATATTCAGCAATTCTCTTCTTAACCATTTGCATTTCATTTTTCCAACAACCAAGAAAGAAAAATAAGCTTTCTTCTTTCAAAGTTAACATATCTAGCATTGATATGTCAATATTACCTATTACATAAATATGATTAATGATAATGAATTTTCTAATCTCTGTGTTAAAGGCTACTTACTGACTTAATTACATAGTATTAACTTTTCTACTTAAAACTGTAAATGTTTTGTGTTGTATAATATCACTAAGTCCATCTATTTCTATGATATTTTGTCATGTGAAATCTTTTTTCCCAGTTTTTGCCAAATCCAGTTTTCATAGGCTTGTATAGGTAAGCATTTCATAGCCTAGTTTCAAAAAAAAAAATGCCTCCCCCCACTGCCGCATTTCATTTTAAATTTGGCTTTCCTCTTCCTTTTCACCTATTCTATCCATCCCCCTCATCTTGAGAATGAATGAATGTTGAAATGAATGGTAACCATTGTAGCCAATAGATGTGTACAGGTGAGGGACACCCCTCTTCCAATTGCAGTCAATGTGCTTCAGTTGTCTGAAGATGGCTATTGACTTTCCACCTTCATACAGACTGGGGCACTTGTAA
Source organism: Cyclura pinguis (assembly GCA_030412105.1). NCBI lineage: Eukaryota > Metazoa > Chordata > Lepidosauria > Squamata > Iguanidae > Cyclura > Cyclura pinguis. Next base: position 318,882,585 of record CM059600.1, on the reverse strand, counting down.
GAGTTTGGTGTGGCTTGACGATCTAGAAAATGGAATTGTGATTCATCTGTAGCATTCCTGTTCACAGGCATTTGAAAATAGCATAATATGGCTACAACAGACATGTTGACTCTCATTAAAAATAATAATATAACAAGCTACATATATTGGCTGACTATGAATAATTATAAAGCAAGCTGATTTCTGTATAAAAAGTGTGCTATATTTTACAGGAGGCAATGTGAAGCAGCTGCAGAATCAATTAAATAGCATTCACCAAAGTCAGCAATTAAGGTATATGCATGAGAATTGGTTTGAAAATGCACATCAGGCAAAACACTTGAGGGTGGAGGGGAAGAAACACATTGATTTAGCAAGTGCTCTTGTCAGATGGATTGTATTAGGACCTGCTTAGCCTTCACCTGTCATTGACCCAGCGGACACTTACAATATACTTTCCCTGTTATCAAGAATTCTACATTAAAACTGGTTTCTACAGTAATTCCAGAGAAAGACATCTTAAAGAAGAATACAGTAACCATTTCAGCTAGAAGTTCTGTAATCTCACTGAATCAATCCTTTTTCTATATACTCAGTAAATGATAGTTTGAATTAAGTAATTTCTAAACAATCAGTTCCTCAAAATAGAAGGAGAATTTTGAATTAGCTCCATTCTGAAGCTAATACCATGAGTAATAAGTATTCTGATTTTGAGGACAAAACATAATGATTTTGGAGAAGGAAAACTATGAGAATATTCAATTTTTAAAAATCCTATTCAGTACCATTGTTTCCTCTGCTGACTGCTGCTTTTGTAGCATATGTGCCTTCTGAAAATTGCTTTGTTCCTGTCGCTGGCTTAGACGATCAGAGCTTGTCAGGGATCATGTTATAGTGCTCAGCATGATATCATGACACAACATAGCCAACCAGATTTGATGATTTCAGTGAGGGCAAGTGAAGTGAAATGTAAACGTGGATGACAGTTCCTTGGTTCTTCGAGGGATAATTCCAGCTAATTGAGAATGACCCCTAGTGAATAGGGTAACACTACAGCACAATGTAATAAATATATTGCTATGAAATGATGTCATTGTGATTGCATATAGTCAATTAATGGGGGAGGAATGCTAAAAAAAAAAAAAACTGGAGTAGAGATATTGAATCAATTGTTGAATGGCAAATCATTATGTAAGTAAACCCATTGAATCTGTGAATCTACTTTCTAACAAAAAACCTGACCTCAAGTAAAGAAGAACAGCTGGCTAAAAAGTCTAATTTTCATATCCAAAAAAACCTAAAATATTTAGGTATTTGGATAACAAAACAAAATACAGAATGGTTCAATAACAATTATAAAAAAGCATGGGCAGAAATAAAAAAAGATTTAGAAAAATGGAATAAATTGCAACTGTCTCTTCTCGGGAGAATCTCAACTGTTAAAATGAACATCCTTCCTAAAATGATATTCTTATTTCAAAACCTACCGACTAAAGAAAACGATACACCATTCAAACAGTGGCACAAGGACCTAATGACATTCATCTGGGAAGGAAAAAAACCAAGGTTAAAGTAGAAAAATCTTATAGATTTAAAAGAGAGAGGTGGATGCAGTTTGCCAGACTTCAAATTATATTACTACGCTGCACGTTTAACCTGGATTACAGATTGGATCAAAGTACAAAATTCTAGAATATTAACGTTGGAGGGAGCTGACAACAGGATGGGCTGGCACGCCTATCTCTGGTACGATAAAGCAAAAGTAGACAAGGAGTTCAAAAATCATTTTATAAGGGGACCTTTATTAAGAATATGGATGCAAACAAAAAAAAAAAGTTATATAATAAAATTCCAACATGGATATCTCCCCAAGAAGCGTTCTTTGGGAGATGGGGAACATCACAGAAAGGGTGGTTATCATATAAAGATCTATTGGAAGTAGGAGAATCAACAATACCTCAATTAAGAACAAGAGAAAAGTTAGAACAAATGGGATATAAGTTAGAATGGTTTCCATACAGACAATTACATGAAAGATACAAAATAGATTTAAAATTAGAAGGATTTAATCTCAGACGAACATCAAACGAATTGGAAAGAATCATATTTGATCAAGCAGACCATCTCACAGCAAAATTTTATGCTTATTTGTTAAATATTAAATTAGAGGATGAAGTAATAAAAGATACAATGATAGCGTGGGCTATATTAATAGGACATACAATTGAATTGGAACAATGGGAAACATCTTGGAAATTAACACACAAGTTTACTTCATTCCAAAATCTGAAAGAGAACTACATAAAAATGTTTCACAAATGGTATATAACACCCACCAAGTGGGAAAAAATGTATAAAACAAAGCAAAATAAGTGCTGGAAATGTCAGGAGAAAACAGGTACATTTATACATGTATGGTGGAGCTGTCAAAAAATCAATAATTTTTGGAAAGAGCTAAATAAAATCCTCTCTGAAATCTTTGAAATCCAAATACCTCTAAAACCAGAAATATACCTGCTTAATATGGTTCAAATGGTAGATTCAAAGATTTCAAAGAAATATTGGAGGGTCTTATTATACCTTATCACCGCGGCTAGACTGATAGTTGCGAAAGAATGGAAAAATACAGAAATCCCCACAGTAGAATAGTGGATGCTAAAAATACTAGAAATGAAAGAAAATGATCAATTGACTGCAAAAGTTAAGGAGAAATCCAAAGAAACAATGAGGGAATGGGACCCAGTAACAAGGTTTCTTCGAAGGAAATGGGGTAGAACATTTATCGAATAAGTACAAACCCCATACATTTGATTTTGAAATTTAAAATAGAACTATGGCAAAAATAAGACATAGGATAGAGCTAATACAAGTGTAAATGTTAAGATATTCTGGCAGAGGTATGTGTTTGTATACCTATAAGAACATATGTTTATATGTATGCCTATACACAAAAACATGAATGGGAAAGAATCTCTAAAATCAATGACAAAGGGATTGCAGAACGTAAAAGGTAATAATGTGATATAACGGGGACTATATATATATATATTATATATATAGTAGGAGGAACGATACTGTGAAACAGAGATTTGTTGACAGAAACATGGGAAGGAAGTATAAGTAAAAGGTAAAGGATCGTTACACCAAGCAATGGGGTTAGTAACTAAAGGAAGTAAGGATTTTTTTTGTTTTTGTTTTTTTGTTATTTAGTTTTTATTCAAAAGTAAATGTATGTAAAAATCATGTATGTAAATGTATGAAAAAAATGGTGTAATATATATAATTATGTACTACAAAACAAATATGCGAAGACAACAGTGGACATTTTGTTGAAGTTAGAAAAAGAAACAAAAATGAAGAAAAGATCGAAACAATGAAGAATAGATCATAATAATGAAGAAATAATGAAGAAAAAATGTTTTGTTGATTTGATTGTTGATTCTCATTTAATGCCTATTAACCTTGTCATAGTTAATGATAAAATTTCAAATGCTTCAATAAAAACAGAATGAAAAAAAAAATCTGTGAATCTATTGGCACTAACATTCCAGCTGAGATCCTGCATTGCGCTTGCATGTTGTAAGAGACCTTTCAGCCTCTAAAATTATATCACTTTGATTCCACTTTAATTACCATGGTAACATCCTATGGAATCCTGGAGCTTGTGGTTGGTGGGGCATAAGACTTCTCTGGCTGAGAAGTCTAAGTATCCTTCTCTAAACTACAAATTCCAGGATTTCATAAGGTGCTGCTATGGCAACATAAGTGGACGTAGCGTTATAACTGTGCCGTGTGAAAGGGGCCTAAAGCTACACTCATATAATTGTATAGCAGTTGCTACCCTTCTGTTGAATACTAACATTGTACAGCTGATTCTATGTCTACCAATGTGCTTGTTTATTGTCCCATTGTGCAATGGGGAATTTACACTGACAGTTTCTGAAATCCCAGTGAATTAAGTGGTACACTGGAAGCATTGTCAGCTACACACTATCCAAGAATGTGCAACTGCATGGTTGAAGTCATATAGATCATCCCAACTAGGGTAGATCCATTCACTCTATTGTTGAATAGTGAGTCAGCACACAGGTAAATTCAATTGGTTCAGTGGTTCTGCTCTACATGGGACCAACAATAAAATTTAAACTCATGTAAGATTGGTACATGTTTGGAAGTCTGCTCACCTGACCATACACAATGGCCAAAATTCACAGTTGCATGCCTAAAGGAACGTTCACCATCTGAATGGTGGAGTCTCCTTCTTTGGAGGTTTTTGAACAGAGTCTGGAAGGCCATCTGTTAGGAATGCTTCAACTGTTTATTTCTGCATGGCGGGGATTGGATTCTTGTGATGTCTTCCAACTCTATGATTCTATGAGTTCTGGTCTCTGTATTCATCTTTTTTTTCTCTAAGCTACCTTCAATTATAATTCATTATAGTAGTAGTAACAACAACAACAACAACAACAGGATTCAAGTGTAAGAGTGCTTTTCCCAAAACATGGCTTCTTAGGAAGATGGATGTTCCTTTGGTCCCTATATCTTACTGAAAGTTGCAGTAAGTTTTTTTTTTGGGGGGGGGAGGATTGACACGCAGATATTTACTTTTTAAAAAAGGCTTTGAGAACTTCCTTCTCCCCCTGCAACTCAGTCTTAAGAGAGAAGGGAGGGGAGGGGGAGGAGAATCCTACAGTGTAGCTCATTTACATCCCACCTCCTATGGGAAAGATACCACTTCATTCCCCAGAGATTTTTCTTCTTTACTTAGGAGTCTTTCTCTTCTTGAGCATCCACCAACAAACCTTAGAAGAACCAAGCATCTTAACTTCATCCATGAGGGAGATGGAGACCTGCTTCATGAATGAGATTTAAATTCACTTTGCTTTAAATTGGCTCTGAGTGTGAAGGTAAGTTTTGCATTAGCTGGGCTACACATTTGATTTTTCTTCCAAATTAACAGCATCCATTTGTGACAGAAATAACAGAGAAAGCCTCAGATGTGCTTGTTAGTGGTATGTAAAGAGAGCCATACTTCATGCAGCAACCTGGGTACACCTGGTTTTCCAGGATAAATATGTACATTATAAAGGGAAAATATGTATCCCTAGATTCTCCTTGGCATATGCCCACAGTGTGTTGGTGAAAATTTTCATAGTATCTGGACTGTCGCTGCCCAAGCAACAAAGTCCTTTGGCACCTTAAAAACAAACAAGTGAACAATGAATAGTGGTATATGCTTTCATGGATGGCACTAATCCTAGAATTAGTTTTCTTTTTTTATTAGCATGGTGGTGCTTTGAATCAACAACAACAAACATCTGAAGTGCAGAAAAAAGAACCCCATACCTGTGAGAGAGAAGAGATAGAGTTAGCTACCATTAGCTACATATATGTGAAAGAGAGGAAGTGGAGTTTCTGAGGAACTAAAGTCAAACCGAAGAATATCAACATCTGTTCCTCTGTTGCCACAGGACTGCCAAAACCAAGAAGTTCAGCTACCTGTCTGTACCTCTGTTGCTCAAAGGTACTGGCATTCATTGTAAAAGTCTGGTTTACATTTTTCTGCGCTTTCAACAAGTTTATGTATGATTTGTGGAAGGGACTCTAAACGGTAGATCAAAAGGAATGAAATTCAAAAATACAGGCAGAGGTAAATACTGGACAGGCACACCTCAGTTAACAAAGCCTCTGACAAAAAAAAAAAAAAGCTTCTTTTTACAAAGTCTTTTTGTAAAAAGCCCAGCCCAGCCTCATCTTTTCTTGTCTTTTTGCCTAGGTGGAAGTGGTTTCCCCTCACCCAGCATTGACATGAGGAGGATGTTGAAGGAGGACTGGAGAAAGACAGACTTTCAGTACTGGGTTACAGTAGCATGTCCACAGTAAACAAGGCAACCAAGTTTGATCTGAGAACCAATGGGACTCTGCTCTAGGTGATCCTACTATACCTGTGTATACTTATCTACAACAGGCAAAGTAAACAGCTGCTTCTGGAATCATTTGCCATAAAGAGAAGGATAGAAAGTAAAGGGAAAGCAGATTATCCTGCTTCACCCACTCCCCTGGCATGTTGAAAAAAACAGAGTGATAAATTTCTCCACCAAAGTGGAAATCATAAGAAAAGTGGAAGCCGTTACAGGAAAAAAAAATCAGTCCAGGTTTCATTTTGAAAGAAGCTTTTAAGTGGTCTCTAGAAGATTCGGAATGTTTTTCTTTACTTAGGCAAGGCTTACCTAACTTATTTGTTTCATTTCACCTGTGCCTAATGTTAGTTTTGGGGATAAAGTTTGTGGTAGAACATGTTGAACTGGCTCCTCTTTACAGTGGTGGTAAGAACCTATCCCTTGTCTTTCCATGTTATTTCTACCTCTGGTTCTGAAGTTCTGTTAAAGAAGTCCAGGAAGACATCTGCTTTGCTGACTGAGATATAACTTTATTTACTAACCAAGGTCATTTGCAAAAACAGTTGTTGGTACGTACACCAGTAATACAGGACAACACTTTGTGCCTTTGATGAAGGTGAGTGTAGTCAACCAAGACTGATGCTACAATTAATGTGTTGGTCTTTAAGGTGCCAGAAAACATTTTTGGTGCTTGTGTTGAAATGACTTTGCCTTCACGTATTATGTACAGTGGCCCCTCCACTACCACGGCCTCCATATGTACAAATGTGAGATCACACAAAGCATTATGTCCCGTTATAGTCAATGGACGCAGCAGGCTAACACCTGTGCTGCTTCAGGCATGCACCCGTCATGTCCATTGACTATAAGGGGATGCAATTCTCATGTTTATTGTTTTAAGCAGGATGGAAGCCTGTAGATGGCACGCTATATGTGCTTTGGTGAGGCATAGAAGATTTATGGAATTTTCACAGGTGTAGCTGCAAGGAAAATCTAAAATAAATTGTGGAAAATGATAAGGAGAGTGACTAAAAAGGAGGAAAGGAAAAGAAGTTCCATCTCAGTGGCCATAACTCAGAGGTAAGGGTCCTCCAGAGGAGATTCCAAGTTCAATCCCTGGCATTTCCAGGTAGGATCAGGAAATTCAAGAGAACAACTGCCTGTCACTATCAGCTAGCCCTTCCCAGCTTGATTCCTTCCTTATGTATTTTGGACAACTTAAGCAACAGCTAGCACAACTAGTGGGATTTATATACTTAGTACCTGGAGGTTATATTTCAGAAGAAGGCAATGATAAATCACCTCTGAGTGTTCCTTGTCTAAGAAAACTCTATGAAATCCATGGGGTCACTGTAAATTGGCAGGCAACTTGAAGGCACAAACAAACACACACTAATTTGGGAAAGTGTGGTGCAGAAAATACTGGACTAAATGGAACAATGGCCTAATAAAGCAGGGTTGTTTTGTTTTGTTTTTTACATCGCTGTCCTGGTACACTGTTTAGTTAATTTAGTTAATTTTGTCCTATACATTAGCCTTTCACTGGGATGGCCTTTCAAGACATTATGATGAAACATAAGCACAGGAAACAAACAGTTAGTTATTTTCTTGCACTTTTCCTTGATAACAACACCCAATGGGAGGAATGGGGACAGGTAGTCGGCAATGTTAATTGTTAGCCTTTAAGGTCCCATGAGATTCCTGCAGTACAGTCTAACCCCATGCATGTCTACTGCCATGCATATCTATGTGGAAATACATCCCACCAAATTTCATTGAGACTTACGTTCAGTAAGGATATGCATTTGCCTGGCCTAAGTCCAACTGCTAGTACTAATTAGAGCTAGTACTAATTAGAGCACAGCCATTAAATAAATGAGATTTACATAAATCTGGCTTTGTCATGCAGCAACTGATTCAACTGGTGTATATTCTGATTTGAACTATCAATTGAATTTAGGTCAATAAAAGATAAATGTCATTGGAAAGTACAGTTTAAAAAAAAGAAATAATCGAAAGGTAAATAAACATGGGCATTAGCAGAAAATCATGAAATAGTCTCTTTTTAAAAGGAAGTAATTAAAGGATAGGACTTCTCAGTTAGATGACAGTATATATGGGAAAAGAGGGTGGTGGTATTGATTTTGAGAATGAATTCCTGTATCTGGAGCATAGTTATGAAAGGAGGATCCATTGACTGGAATTGAAAGGAAAAAAAAGGACTTGACCCCTGTCTTTGATGGGAATTTAGCTAGTTATGAGAATAAAATGCGGGCAGAAAGTATATACTCTTTCTTGTGATGGTCATGACAGCACAAATGTAGCTCACAGGTCCCCCACCCCATTAAATGAAATAGCTATAGAATGGAACCATTAGAAAACATGAATGGTTTTTCAGTTACGGCACAGCCCAAAACACACTTACAAAGGGATAAGCTCCATCCAGTTAAATAAGGCTCACTTCAGAGTTAACAAATAAATCTCAAGGAACATGTTGGGATTGCGCTGCAAATCTCCTGTCACTGTCAAGGAAAAGAAATATATCACAAAGTTTTATTTATTCCCGTTGGAAGGGTGAAACTGCTTTAATTAAAAAATACTTTTAGGAGCACCTAATAAATTGGTTAGCGTTTCACCTTTTACACATAATTTTGCCTATTTGATTTTTGCATGCATAAAATAATCATGCTTAGAAAAAATAAGTACAAAATATGTTTTTTTTTCCTGTGAGACTTTCCTCAACACTAAAAAGTTCTTCAGGTATAATGTATTCCACCAAAGGAACAAACGAAATATTAAGACATAAAAATGAACATCCACTGCAGAGCCAGTAACCTCAATTATTTTGCTCTATTTTCTCAAAAGAAATAACATTTCAAATCATGACTGGCAAATGATGCAGCATGATGCAGTGGTGTGAGTTCTGGACTATGACTCGGGCAAGTCACACTCTCTCAGCCTCGAAGGAAGGCCAAGGCAAACTGCCTCTGAACAACTCTTGCCAAGAAAACTCTGTGATTGGTTTGACTTAGAGTCACTGGAAGCCAGAAACAACTTGAAGACACACAACAACAAAGCAGCATTTTTGCAGGCGTGATTAGCCACTAAGCAAAAAGAGAAAGAACAGGTAATTTTCCATTTCATTTTATCTGCCAGATGAAAAATAATTCTGGACACAATGTACATCTGCTCTGAATCAAACAGAAGACTGAAACCTCCTACATACACACAGAGTTTCTTGGGAATTACTCACCTGCAATCATATATATAGGGCTACTAATCAACCAGATTTCCCTCATCTAGTCAGGATCATCCCTTCCAACGGACTGCCAATCAGTCTTTAGATCTGTATCTGGAGCACAGTTATGGCAGTTGAATGGAAATGTTGCACAACTGAACCAAGATGCCAGATAGGCAACCAAATGTACAACCAATGGTCCATATCTGTAAGTGCAGTGCATATCCATATACTTTGGGCATCCCCGTGCAATGGCACAACATGTGCAAGGCCACTTCTGCAAATTTGCCAATTTCAACAGAATGTGGACAATGAGAACCTTCTCAGTAGTTGCTCCACATGGGGTTATGTAGTGCCCATGTAGCATATCTCCATGTGCTGATATTTAAGCTATGCTGAGTGCATGTTGGATTATAGCCAATGTGTGCCACCACACTTAATGCCTTGCTCTGAATCACTACAGAATAGGGCTCAGGACCATGTGTATTGGGACAGGCTCTTCAGAAGATCCTTAAGAACTGGATGGGGCTATAAAGGATGTCATTCTATGAGAAGGAAAAGGTCCATGAAGCACAGAGTGTTCAGTGAAACCCCCTAGAAATAGAGTATCTTGGTGTATGATATAGCCTGTGGATATATGACAATCGCTGGGAGATCCCAGACAAACAGTCTACCTGGGTATAGCATGAGAAGCAAAGATACTGTTACCTTGATTGCTGGGGGTCCCGGGAGGGACACCTAAATGCACCCTCAATTTTATAGGTTGGGGAAATTAGCCAAGAGCACAGCCTAGCAATACGAGAGGCAGGGTAACGTAGCGAGATCTTGAACCCTATATTTACGGGGTCAGGCTGAGTCAAGGAGCACACAGAGGTTGAAATAATGAATGATATTTTATTAAAACACAATCAAACAGTGTATGCAGCACATTCACACAGATAACTAAAGAAATAAAGGTTGGAGTGGGATAGAGGGATTTTTAGATGAGTTGTTGGTTTGGGTGATGCTTCACCTGTCCTGAAGCCTGGTTGGAAGTGGAGAAGCTGGGGAACGTGGATCTCAGCACGTGGAGCTGAGGGGAAGGCTCGCTGGACAAAGTGACAGCAAGGCAGGATGGAAGCCAAGAGCGATTCAAGGAAGAGCTCAGTCAGGGGTTTTTATAGGGAAAATCGTGACCGCAGGCTAGTTCGTACTTGGGGAAAACAATGAGTTTGGGGCTGGAGATAAAGCCTCCAAAAGGTCAGAATTTGAATGATTGAGTTATAGCCAAATTGTCAATAGGGTAGCCAGTATGCAAATGCGGAGTGCTTGAGCGTTGTATAGCTCGATTGTCAAGCTGCCAGCGTGGGGCAGAGGATCTTCTGAAAGTTGCGTGCATACCTAATGGAGGTACTTGCCTTGAGGTCTCCTGAAGCTGCGAGTCGGCTATTTCTGGCCTGCCTGTATTGTGTTGGAATATTACTGCGATTATCGGCTGAGCCTGTATGCGTGCTTGTCCGGGGGCCTCGCAAGCACGTTGAGGGGAATGGGTATGTGAGGCCGAATTAGTGATATCAAGAGATATCTTTTTATATCCTCCAAGCTCGAGCTAGCCAGGGCAGTAACAATACCCATGTTGTCTCCCTCAGTCACGTTATTGTTGGGATACTGCTAAGCTATTTGGAGATACTGTGGAATCATTTTGGATGCAGAAAGGCATTATCAGTAATTGTTTCCACGGAACTCACAAATGTTCCATGTATATCTGAAGAGTTGCCATCTTCACAAAGTTATTTGTCAGATCAGTACAGTCAGAACTGATTAAATCATGTTTGGTTTATCATCATTGTCTGAGCATTTCACAGATTAAAGTGGAAACGGCTCTAATAGCACACATGAGCAAATAGATAAAAATGGATGTTCCTAACTGTTTTTGATTAAATGGGCCTGACAGTAGCTTGATAAACATAACAGTGCTTTATAATTTTTAATGAGGTGCAGAGCATGTTCACTCCAATTTAAAAAAAAAAAAATCAAAAATTTAATCTATATGTTTCTGGCAATCATGTATCCAGATCTCTGGAAATGGAAAATGTACCTCAGAAATCACAGAAATCACATGTAGGTAAGTTTTCAGAAAAGATTTCTCAATTTAGATTAGGTTCCTTTGTTTAAAATTTATTGTTGTTCTTGATGTGTGTGTGTGTGTGTGTGTGTGTGTGTATGTGTATGAGTATATCTGTCAAGATGGTTTGAAAGTGTAGAAAGTGTATTCGTGGAGAAAGATAGAGTTGGAATGGATTGCAAAGGTCATCTATTCCAATCTCCTAACATGCAGGAATATACAGTTGGCTCTCCACGTATGCAGGGTTCATTTTCACAGATTTGATTATTTGTGAGTTTCTCTGACCCCTGACCCCTCCATCTCAAGATCTTCTTTTCTGGGGGAACCTTCCTCTTGGTGGCTCTGATCAGGCCATGCAGAACTTTAAAAACCCACATCTGGTCCTTCCCCTCCTCCATCAGCAACTGCCTGGCCAACTAAGGAGAGCTTGCAGCCTGATTTCTCAACACCACAAACTCTCTCCCAATGCCCCCTACATACTCAAGGAAGGAGATGGATGAGAGAAAGGAAGTATACGACCACCATGCTGATCCTCCTTCCCTCTCCTTTCTCTGACCAGGTTTGGACCCTGGGTGCCCATTCTCTCCAACATGCTTGAGCCCCCTTCCCACAGACACATGCACATTTTTTATATTTGCAATTTTTCCATTTTGCAGGGGTCCTGCGCCCCTAATTCTAGTGAATGTGCAGGGCCAATTGTACATCTAAAGCACTCCTCCTGACGTACAGTCATCCAATCTCTGTTTTAAAAACATCCAAAGGCATAAAAAACCAGTGGGCTCCAATGGATAATTACCTCCAACACAAAATATAATTAACATACAAAGAGCATTTGAGAATGAGTAGTTGGGTAAAAATACATTATTATATTCCAAAGGGTTTTAAGAAAATATGTACTAAAGTGTTAAGGTTACTTAATAGAATATCCAGTACATGAGGACCTGGATTGAAGGTTATTAAAAGACAAATGTTGTAGTATGTAAACAACTGGTAACATTTATGTTAATACTAAGATTCTAAGTAGAAGTGTAGGTGGATAAGAAAATACAGTAAACTTTCATGTATGTAGTTAAAAATATGATGGAAAAACTGTTTTTAAATATTTGTTTTGTATTAAAATAATATACAAAAATGATAAATAAAAACTTCCAAAGAAACCTCTACCACCCTCTACCACTCTAAAATAGCACTTACAGTCATGATGTTCTTCCTAATGCTCAGATGGAATCTCCTTCCTTTCAATTTGAATCCATTGGACTGTTTTCTGGTCTTCTGAGCAGCAGAAAGCAATATAGCCCCATCTTCCACATGACATCTCTTCAGATATTTAAAGACCTTTAGCATGTCATCACTCAGCGTTCTCCAAGCAAAACATAACCACCTCTATAAGTCATTCCTCATCAAGCTTGGTTTCCAGAACTTGGATCATCTTTATCATCCTTCTGTGGACATGTTCCAGCTTATTGATATCCTTCCAGAGCTGTGACATCCAGAACCAGACACAATATTCCAGGTGAAGCCTGGCCCTGTACTATGATTGTGTGTATTATATTTATACTCTGCCTTTCTGTCTGGCAAATTCCCAAAGGTACTTAAAATAGAGACAATACAGATAAAGCAATGCTTAAACACATAGCAATTCTTCACAATTTCTTCATGGTGGTCCAGTAGGATAACAAGAAAATGAGTCTCTAAACAGTTTCCTAAAATGCACATTGTGGCCCTCTGCCAAATTTCATTGATAAAGCAGCATGTTGGGCCTCTCTGAGTGGGAGGATCCAAGGAAGAGGAGCTCCTGCTGAAAACTCCCACTCTTCATGATCACCAGCTGAGCTAGCTGCAATAGATGTTGGCACAGGATCCCATATATTACCCAAGCAGATGGTAGTGGATGCAGATTTAGGCCATTTCCGCACTGCCTGTTATAGTGCTATTATTCCACTTTCGACACGATGTGGAATCCTGGGGTTTGCAGTTTAGGGAAGGGCCTCAAAGGATGTTGAAAGTGGAATAATAGCACTATAATAGGCTAGTGCAGAAATGGTCTTATTCTTTTGTCTCCAAAAGTGTGCTCTTTAAAAACACAGCACATAGGTGTGTGTTTCCAGCTTCCGTGGGAGAAGAGTTCCTATGGAGAGCATCTACAGCTTAATCTCCATCACAAATGGGAGTTTTTAAATTGCAAAGCTACGGAAAAGTCACTTTGCTGGAATGTGCATCAGCAATGTGAGCTGTAAAGTCAGGCTCTTAACATGGGAGAAGGGACTGCTGTGATCTCCCATTATCACTACTACCATCATTTCATTTATATCCTAACTTTTTCCCAAAACTGAGACTCAGTGCAGCTTATGAAAATTAAAACAAATACTGATAAACACATATAAGGCATTAGTTAAAACTTACAGAAAGTAAGTTTTCTCTATAGAACTAAAACTATTTGAAACAAAGCTATTAAAAGACATAAGACCACAAAGCAGCAGACTAGTAAATGACCATGCAGTCATTTCCCCAAAGTCCCTCAGAATAGAAAATAGGGTCATCATTTCAGGACTATCCCAGGCCAAGACTGAAGATCTAGAGCAGGGGAGGGCAACTGTAGAGGACTAGGGGGATTGCACTGGTGTCAGGTCATCTTCACTTTCTCTGTCATGTTTACAGGTTGTGGTTTTGGAATTCGTGTGTTATATTATGCATTTCCTTGGAAGTGAGGGGCAAGCAGCCAAACCTAAATAGTATTCTATATTCCTCAAGGAGAGGGAAGTGTTGAGGGAGACTTTTGACATGAATTTAAAATGTGAGTTTATCCTGCTCAGATGGGCAGATGTTGAAACATTTGCAGAGCCTTGAGGTCATCCAGGCTGACCTGCACCCACTGATTCATTGGGATCAAATGGTTAGACCAGGGTGGCAGCCGTAATGCTTACACAAGAAGATGCTAAGGAAACTGCCTCTTGTTTGATTCACAAGTTTCATACCAGTTACTCATACAATCCGGATTCTTTAGGTAGATGCATTGCTTTGATGTTTTTAGTGGGTATTACTGTGTATGTGCTTCAATGCTTTATGGGCTTTACCACGCTATGCGAGGAAGATGAGATCAGCTGGTAAGTGGTGTGCTGGGAATACAGGATTGGTATTGCAACGACCTATGATAAGAGTCCAGGTGCAGATAAGAAGATGTAACCACAAGGTTGAATGATTGGGAAGATGAATGAGAAAATGGGAGGGGGACGGAACAGCCTTGGAATGAAGTGTTTCGGTTAACAAGTGAATGGGAAGCTCATGAGCACTAATTTGAGATGTACCATCTAACATAGTGTATAAGATACTGCAAATTCAATTCTTCTTTAGTCTTGGCAAACACCAGGAGGTACTCTTGTTTTCTTCAATGTTCCTGGATAAAGCTTTTGAAACCTCTAAGCCTAATTCCTTAAATGCAGAGCTGGCCAGTACATGAAAATCAGTCCTCCAAGAGATCTTGGAGGCTCATAACCTCCCCACTGCACCTACTCCTGCAAAAGAAATAATTTTTTGCCCCCAAATAACAGAGATGGTGGCATGTTTGGAGGCCCTTCTGGGACCATAGGAGACACTTTGGGGCATTTTGGGGCAAACTCCCTCTCTGTTTGGTAAAATTTTATTTTGCCTCTGGAGATCCAGGGGGACTCCAAATGAGGTGGATATTCCCTTCCCATACCCTAAACATAATTCAGGAGTAAAAAGAATTTTGACTCCTGGGGGGCCTGGTGGCCACAAAAATAAACACTTCATGGATCTAGAGACTGCCACCTTATAATGACACAGAAAGTTGACCTTAGTAATGTTACAAGAGACATGCTTGGTGATGTCATTAAGCATGAGATATTAAGCACCAAACTTTTTCCAATCCATTTTTTAAAGGAAATGTCACTATGTGTCTATTTTCTCATTTGGGTTATTTGAAGGGCTGTATCTCCCTTTATGAACTCTGCAGAGGTCAAAGATAATCTGGAGAGGCCCTTTTCTCTGTCCCGCCAGCCTCTCAGGTGCATTTGGTGGGGACAAGGAAGAGGGCCTTCTCGATGGCTGCTCCAGACTTTAGAACTCCCTGCCTAGAGAAGTCAGGACGGCCCTGCCCTTCTGTCAGCAGATCAAAGCATTTTTTGTGCTGTCATGCTTTTATAAATTGATAGGTCATGGTTTTGAATGCTGTGCAGTTCTGTTTGTAAGGCTGATATAGTTTTAAATGCATTTTTATGTATTTAATATGTCTAATGTTTAACATTTTGAATGCTATAAATTGTTTAATTGCTTTAAAAATTCTATATCTATACATCTATGTATGTTTTAACTTGTACTGTTTTAATGTAAGCCACCCTGAGTCCCACTGTCGAGAGAAAGGCAAGATATAAATAAAATAATAAAAAATAAAAATAATTCAAATGATTCATGAGTGGAAGCTTCTTTGTTACATACAAACCTCATATTTGGACTGAAGTAATAGTCATTTTAAGAAACAAATCAGTGAGTAAATACTGAGTTACAAATATAGTTGCACATATAACTATCCTAGCATTAATCCATGTAGTTTACAATCTTGACCTGTGTTTTTGGTTCACTGATAACATTGTATGTGTCCTTACCAAAGCTAAGACTAGGACATTTAGATCCACAATTGCTGTATAACTTTAAAAATTCCTTGTGTTTTGTGTATCTTGAACCTAACTGCCAACCCAATTCACTGAGCAAATCTTGCAGTGAATGAGTTGTAGAATCTTCCAGAAAAGCACTGAAAAAGGAAAGAGAGCTTGGAGATATTGACTTCCAGAAGAGCAATAAAACTAAGGTTAAGTGAGGAGTGTGGAGAAGTCATTATATGAAGGAGTCTGTGTGTATGAAGGGTCCTTGGGCCGTTTTAATGGAGAAGTTGTTATATAAGTCAAAAGATACATATTTCGGAAGTCAGAGTATGATGGAACTTCAGAAGCCCCCAAACGAATGTGATGTGAATAATAGATCTAATCCCATCACTAATAACAACCTAGTGGATGGCAGATTTGACTGAATAGAGATACACTGAGTCAGTTCTCATGGAAACCAGGTGAATGAATTGCTAAGGAAATAGCTGAGGGGAACATTGGAGGATACTGACTGGTAGTGACAGGTAGATGCTAATTAGCAATCAAAACATAATTGAGATAAACAGCCATTTTTTCCCCTCACGTGGTTACCACCCAGACAGGGGAAGAATGCTGATCAACCAGGATATACAATCGCTTCTTTGTATGTCAGAAATAAATAAAATGAAATGAAAACACAGTAACATATTAATATATATTAAACATAAAAGGGTTAAACAGGCATACTGGAAGAGATCTAAAAGAGAGACAAGCTGACAGGCTGGAGAAGACTGGGTATGTAGAAAACTAATTACACAGAATACAGAGGGAGGAATAAAAATAACATAGTAGTGAAAGGTAATGTGGGTTAAAAGAAATATATCAAGCCCAAGCAAATTCATTTGAAAATCCATCAAGTATCTCCAAAAGTGCAAGCCTTACAAGGGCAACTTTTTCTTTCAAGAGCATCAGAAACAAGCCCCAACACCAATCAGTGGCCACTGAGATGGAGGTAACTGTAGCCAGCAGCCCGCCAGCTGCTGGTGTGAACGACAGGAAGCAGCTGGACAGAGGGAACAGCCTCCTAGCCCTCCCATAAGTTCGCTGCCAGAAACAACGTGATGTAGGAACGTGACCGATAACTCTAGTGGGCTTCAGAACTGAGTGAAGATTTCTCTTCTCTGCCTAAAGGCAGCAAGTGCCAAAGAAGGTAAGCTATAATTGGGGAAGCTGTTACAAGCAAGTCAAGCCAGTCCAAGTCATACACAGGCAATCAAGAGTTCAAGGGAGGTGCAATAGGATTATTTTTGTATGACTTTATGTTGTTTCCTGAGTTACAATGATCCTAAGCCAACCCTGACAATAAAGTTTTCTTGGCAAGATTTGCTCAGAGGGGTTTGCCATTGCATTCCTCTGAAGCTGAGAAAGACTTGTCCAGCCGAGTGGAGATTCAAACTGTGGTGTCTCAGCACTCAAGCCACGGCATCAGGCTGGCAGGAGATTACTTGTAACCTTTGCAGAATCCATCACAAGAAGCCAGAGATCATGACAACTAAAGCCAATAGAGAAAAATGGAGAGATGTAAAATGTGAACGAGTACAGAGGTAATCCAAAATAAATTCATGAGCATGAAGAGTATGGAAAGCCTAGTAAAACAAAGAGTTGTAAACCACAAAAACTCCCAGTAGCTGTGGGGAGATTTATAGTCGCCTGACTATGAGATGCTAGGTGGTTAGTTGGTCAGCTTTTCTCATTTACATCCTCATTTACATCCTTCAATGCCACTCCCATTCATGTCAACAAGCTGAAAAGGACGGGGTGCCTCGTCAGTGTCCCCCAGTTCTGGCTGAGGTGAAGGCCCATTTCCCTGAAGTTCCTCATTGTTTATGTCTACCCTATCCAGCCAACTTTGGGGAGGGAGCTGGCATCTGAACAGAGAAGCCTTTCAAAATCTGAGGGAAAGAAGACAATTTCTACTTGAGAAATAATTTCCACACATCATCTGACAAGTCAGTTAATTTTTATTGATTATTCCATCATGGGTAGATTTATTTTTTTAAAAAAATTGATGATCAGCTGTATTGCATTTTTATATTAGTGTGATCAGTGCTTTGATTTATCCACTGGATGTGCTATCTAAGTCTGTTCTGGCAAGCTCTATCCAGATAATTTTTAAACTATGAATTTTAAAATATGTCTTTTTGTTCTTTGCATGCATTGGTTTCATGTGCTCTTTTAAATGGTGGTGTGTGTCTGATTTTTTGTTGTTCCCCACCTTGATAGGGACAGGCAGGTTATTATTATTATTAGTATCATCATCATCATAATTGCATCAAAGCATGGCAGAATGTAGTGCTCTACAAATGTAATTCCCTGTCCATTGGCAGCTGTCAAACCCCAGGTGTGCTGCCTTGGCTATTTTGGGAGGGAGGGGAGGGAGGGAGGGGAAAGGTAACCTGGCATGGCAGCCAGGCAACCAGTTCTATAGCCAGGAAAAGAGAAATGAGGTCATTTTCTTGGATCTGTAGTTACTTGCTGGCCATCCAGGAGAGTGATATCATTTCCTTTCCCCTGGCTGCAGTAGTGCCACTGGAACAGGCACTGCTGGTAAACAGCAATGGCAGTAGCCACAGGATTTGGCAGTTGCTATGGGAGGGTAAATGTTGCATGAAGTCCTAATGAATGATCACCTTCTTGGAGGAGAAGTTTCGGCAGCTGGAGGCACGAGTTTCTAATCTTCGTCTTATTAGGGAAGGTGAGGAGTTTTTGGATAGGGCAGAGAAGACCTTCCTGAAGACCAAATGCGCAGGGGAGCTGCCAGATCAGGAAGTCAGCACACTGGGCCAGGAAATGGATGCTTGGAGGAATGTCACACGGAGGAGTAGAAGGACCAGGAAGGAACCAGAGACTCTCAACCTGCACAATCGCTTCAAAGTTCTTGGCCTTATGAACGATGAGGAGTACCAGGAGGAGGCAACAGAATATTAACAAGAAGGAATCCAACTTCGGCAAGAGGAACTAGATCAATACTCCCAGCCTCAACAGAATGCCCAGGCAATCCTAGAAGAACCTGCTTGTCAAGGAGCCCTGGACAAGCCTCAGAGGAGGTGAGTTCTGGTTGTTGGGGACTCCTTGCTCAGAGGAACCGAACAGGCAATTTGCAAACCGGACAAGCTCAACCAAGAGGTCTGCTGTCTTTCTGGGGCCAAGATCAACCACATAACGGAGGGGCTAACCAGGCTGGTCAAACCCACTGACCATAAGCCCCTCATTTTGGTTCATGTCAGAACCAATGACACTGCAAGGCGCAGCTTTTACCACATCACAAAGGACTACGAGCTTATGGGGACAAAGCTTAAGGACCTTGGTGCGCAGGTGGTCATTTCGTCTCTCCTCCCTGTTCAAGGATATGGCGCAAGAAGGAAAGGGCAATAGCAGAGGTCAACCACAGGTTCTGCACATGGTGCCACCGGCAACGGTTTGGGTTTTTGGAACACGGTCTGAATTTCCATGAACGTGGGCTTCTGGCAAGGGATGGGCTGCACTTCACGAACTTGGCAGGAATGTTTTTCCAAACAGTCTAGCAAGGAGGATTAAGAGGTCTTTAAACTAAGATCCGCTGGGGAGGGAGACAATATTATTCAGGGCAAGGACTCGGCGAGTGCAGGGGAAAAAGGCCCAAATGATATTGGACAAGTAGTACAAGCGTCCAATGGTGGGAGGAGTAGAAACTATAGTACAGGACTTGCAGGAAGGACCTGGGGACTTAAGTGTCTATACACTAATGCGTAAAGTATGGGAAACAAGCAAGATGAACTTGAACTCCTAGTACAACAAAATAAATACGATTTGATAGGCATCATTGAGATCTGGTGGGATGAGTCTCATGATTGGAAGGTAGGAATAGAGGGGTATAGCCTATTTTGTAGAAATAGACCAAACAAGAAAGGAGGAGGAGTAGCCTTGTATGTCAAGGATGTTTTCGCCTGTGAAGAGATCCATGACTTAAACCCAGAAAGCCAGGTCGAGAGCATCTGGGTAAGAATGAAGGGAGCGAGAAACAATAGGGATATTCTGGTGGGGGTTTACTACAGACCTCCAACCCAGACTGAGGACCTTGATGACATCTTCCTCAAACAAATGACTGCACATTCAAAAAGGAGAGATACAGTAATAATAGGAGATTTCAATTACCCAGATATATGTTGGCAGTCAAACTCTGCCAAGACAGCAAGGTCCAGCAAGTTTCTTGTCTTGCAGACAATTTCATGGTCCAGAAGGTGGAAGAGGCCACAAGGGGATCAAATATTCTAGATCTGATCCTGACCAATAGGGATGACCTTGTTAATGAGGTAGAAGTGGTTGGATCTTTAGGGGGGAGTGACCATGCCCTACTGGAATTTGGCATTCAGTGGGAAGGAAAAGATAAGTGTAGCCAGACACTCATCTTAGATTTTAAAAAAGCGGAC
Source organism: Cyclura pinguis (assembly GCA_030412105.1). NCBI lineage: Eukaryota > Metazoa > Chordata > Lepidosauria > Squamata > Iguanidae > Cyclura > Cyclura pinguis. The sequence goes on along the minus strand of CM059600.1, from coordinate 318,862,297 downwards.
TTCTGTAAACTTAGGGAGCTGCTGACTGAAATTCCATGGTCAAGAATAGTGAAAGGGAAAGGAGTTCAGGAGACATGGGAGTTCCTTAAAAGGGAGATACTGAAGGCACAGTCTAAAACTGTGCCAATAAGGAGGAAAAATGGAAGGCATCTGAAGAAACCAGAATGGTTGACTAAAGAACTCTCAGCTGAGCTAAGTGTTAAGAGAAACATGTACAGAAAATCGAAGAAGGGGAAAACCACCAAAGAAGAATTTAAGCGAGTAGCCAGGAGATGTAGGGAGAAGGTCAGAAAGGCTAAAGCACAGAACGAACTTAGGCTGGCCAGAGACATTAAAAACAATAAAAAGGGCTTTTTTAAATATGTCCGCAGCAAAAGGAAAAAGGAGACAATAGGGTCGCTGTGCAGAGAAGATGGCGAATTACTAACAGGAGGAAGAGAAAAGGCAGAACTACTTAACACCTTCTTTGCCTCAGTTTTTTCCCAGAAGGATACAAGCACTCAACCTGGCAGTTGGGGAGCGGGGGAGGAAGCAGGGGAAATGCGGCACATAATAGGTAGAGAGGTGGTACAAGAATACCTGGCCACACTGGATGAATTCAAGTCTCCAGGGCCAGATGAATTGCATCCTAGGATATTAAAAGAACTGGCAGAGGTCATTTCGGAACCGCTTGCTATAATCTTTGAGAAATCTTGGAGGACAGGAGAAGTTCCAGCAGACTGGAAGAGGGCAAACGTTGTCCCCATCTTCAAGAAGGGAAAAAAAGAGGACCCAAATAATTATCGCCCAGTCAGCCTGACGTCAGTACCCGGAAAGATCCTGGAGCAGATCATGAAGCAGTCAGTTTCTAATCACTTAGAAAGCAATGCCGTAATCACAAGAAGTCAACATGGATTTCTCAAAAATAAGTCATGCCAGACTAATCTTATCTCTTTTTGTGATAGAGTTACTAGCTTGATAGATGAAGGGAATGCTGTGGATGTAACATATCTCGATTTCAGTAAGGCCTTTGACAAAGTTCCCCATGACATTCTTGCAAAGAAGCTAGTAAAATGTGGGCTGGACAGGGCTACTGTCAGGTAGATCTGTAACTGGTTGACTGACCGTTCCCAAAGGGTGCTCACCAATGGCTGCTTTTCATCCTGGAGAGAAGTGACTAGCGGGGTGCCACAGGGTTCTGTCCTGGGCCCAGTGCTGTTCAATATTTTCATCAACGACTTGGATGAAAGAATAGAGGGCATGCTCATCACATTTGCAGATGACACCAAATTGGGAGGGGTTGCTAATACGCCAGAGGACAGGATCAAAATTCAAAATGACCTTGACTGATTGGAGAGCTGGGCCAAGGCTAACAAAATGAAATTCAACAGAGAGAAGTGTAGGGTCCTACACTTAGGTAGAAAAAATGGAATACAGAAACATAGGATGGGGGACACGTGGCTGGATAGCAGTACGTATGAAAAGGATCTAGGAGTCTTAATAGACCACAAGCTGAACATGAGTCAGCAGTGTGATGCGGCAGCCAAGAAAGCCAATGCAATTCTCGGCTGCATCAATAGGAGTATGGTGTCCAGATCGAGGAAGGTACTGGTACTTCTCTACTCTGCTTTGGTTAGACCTCATCTTGAATACTGTGTCCAGTTCTGGGCACCCCAATTTAAGAAGGACATGGTCAAGCTGGAGCAGGTCCAGAGGAGGGCGACCAAAATGGTGAGGGACCTGGAAGCCAAGCCCTATGAGGATAGACTTAGAGAGCTGGTATGGTTAATCTGCAGAAGAGAAGGTTAAGAGGGGACATGATAGCTATGTTTAAATATTTGAAGGGATGCCATGTAGAGGAGGGAGAGGGCTTGTTTTCTGCTGCTCCAGAGACTAGGACAAGGAGCAATGGATTCAAGCTGCGGGAAAGGAATGGATTCAAGCTGCAGGTGGAAAGGAGGTTCCACCTGAACCTCATGAAGAACTTCCTGACAGTCAGGGCTGTCCGGCAGTGGAATATGCTGCCTCAGAGTGTAGTGGAGTCTCCTTCTTTAGAGGTTTTTAAGCAGAGGCTGGATGGCCATCTGTCAGGAGTGCTTTGAGGGTGTTCCTGCATGGCAGGGGGTTGGACTGGATGGCCCGTGTGGTCTCTTCGAACTCTACATTTCTATCATTCTATGAATAGCTCCTTGCCCAGAGACTAAAAGCAGACATTATGTGCACATAACCCCGAGGTATGTGTGTATATATGTATATGTCCCCGACAGAATTTCAGCCTAGCTCTATTCATGTCTTAGTACACCATCCTGAAATCTATTTGGATCAAGAGTGGTGAAAAATGTAAATAAAGAGAGACCACTACCCCATACTTACCAAAGTTTATGGAGCGCATTTAATACTACAGGCAGCAATGCTTCTTTCATACCCCTTTCACATCATGCAAAAAGCTCCCCTCTGCCTCCAGTCTTTGTTAGATTATTATAAATGTTTCTGCATTGACTTGTGATGTCTGAAGGCAATCACTTCTTAACAAACACACAAGAATTATGGTATTTGCTCTGGACTTATAGCTTTAAATATTTGTTACAGGCAGAATGAAAAAATTCCAAAGCAACTTTATGATTAATGAGGACTTTAGCTATCAGTTTCAGGTTTGTGAGCAATGTCCGACCAGTAGTCAAGGAGAATCGACTGATGTGGAACAACATGTGACCAACTGAGAGATTCAACAGGGGGAAAGAGGTGTTTGGGAAATGTAGTTGGACAAGTAGAACAATCTGGTTGAGTTGTCAGGAATAAGGTAAAGAAGAGTCAAACTTCAAAGGGATAAATGTCAGATAAGATTACCCAGACTTCAAGATTCATCCAGACATCTGAACACCAGGCGTCCCTATCTTCAGATTGAATAGGCAGCTTGACAGCAGAGTGACCTTAATAGGATCAGAGGATGGGCCACTGAGGTCAGCAAGAGACAATCTGAATTAGAAAAGGATCTCAAGGCTATGGAGCCGAGAAGGAAAGAAGTCTGTGAGGAAGAATGATTAGATATCAAGGGCTTCTCATGGAATCAAGGAGAAATGCATTTGTTTTCTTGGTCCCGCAGTGCTTTCTCACTCTATTTTTATTTTTATTTTATTTGGTGTAGGGCAAGTTTTGATTTCTTAAGGCTGGAATCCTGTTGGTGACTTATGTTTGCAGAAGGATCACATATCGAGACAAGTCACTTTTTTAACTGGGGTGTAGCAGCCTTGATGCTGGCAGGGCAGTTTCATTTCCTGACAGGGACAGCAGAGGCGTATCTAGGGCGGGGCAAGTAGGGTATGTGTCCTGGGTGCCAATGCCAAGGGGGTGCAAAAAGCTGAAAATTTAGTGGTGGTGGTAGTGGTAGAGGAAGAGGAGGAGGAGGAAATGGCCCTGGAGGTATGGGTGCAACTTCCATGCTTGCCCTAGGTGCTGTTTACACCTCTGAGGCACTGCTTTTGCTGCCATCCCTTTTCTTAGTGCCTGTGGTCCCTTTTTGTTCTACTGCTATTCCTCCTCCTCCTCCTTTGCTGGCACAGTCAAGCCAACAAATAGGATTTTTTTCCCTTAGATTCTGTCTATAAAAAAACAACATATCTTTCACTAATCCATCATCCCTTTAGCATAGCATAAGTACCTGCATGTGGAGATACACTGCACCAACACAACACAACACAACCCCTATGCAGACGGCAAGATTGAGCAATAGCAATAGCATGTGTATTTCTAGACCATTTATCAGCTAAGTGCTCTCTAAGTGGTTTACAATGTGTTAGCTAATTGCCCCCAACAAGCTGGGTACTCATTTTACTGACCTGCGGAAGGATGGGAGGCTGAGACAACCCGGAGCCCAGCAGGATCAAACTCACAACCTTGTGGCTGCAGTACCAGCATTTAACCACTGAACCATCAGGGCTCCCTAATGGCTGGTCATGTTGTGAAATATGAAATGCACAACTGAATCACAATCTGCAATGTAGTGGTATATACAGCTCCTATTCTGCCACTGTCAGCAGAATACATTTGTTGCACTAGGGTAAATAATTTGCCTTTCACACAGAGCATGACTTTTGCATGCATCTCACTTACAGAATGCCACCTTTATTTTTTATCTTGTCTTTCCATTAGAGTACTGTGGGTAGTATACAAGTTTCTCCTCCACCTCCCCATTCATCTTCACAACAAATCTATGGAATAGATTAGACTGAGAGATAACTAGCCTAAGGTTACTCAGTGGGAATTCATGTGTTTAATGGAGATTTGAACTCTGATGAACTGAATTTCTGATGAACTGAGGTAACAGCATTCTAGCCACCTTGCCTGGGTGTGACCATGGGACTGTGTGTGTGGCCCTCCAAGGCTGATGTTGGCTTTGGAATATGCTGCCTTAGAGTGTGGTGAAGTCTCCTTCTTCAGAGGTTTTTAAGCAAAGGCTGGATGACCATCTCTTTGGAGTGCTTTGATGTGGGTTCCTGCATTTCAGGGAGCTGGACTGGATGGCCCCTGTGGTCTCTTCCAACTCCATGATTCTATGGTCCTGTGATTCTATGATTGCTCCAGACTACCTGGACTTCCTTGCCAATAAAGGGATGCATGTGACTTGCCTCCTATGGAAGCAACCAGTAGCAGCAAGTCACCTTTCAAATAGGTTGTATCTCCATTTACTTTCTCGAAAAGACACCTCTTTTTCAATATCAGAAGTGAATTTCAGGCTACTCGTTGGGGTCCCCCCCCCATTGGCAATGTTTTTTGCACCCCTTTTACCCCCATAGAGTCTTGAGCAGAAAATTGGCTCCTGGCCCCATCCCTACACTATATCATAATGGCACTCAATCTTTTAGTAGACACATTAAATGATGAAATTCCTTCTTCTGTACAACTGTAAACAGGTGCAAGGCCCTCTTTTCTTTTGCACCTGGCTGCCTATCTGTACATATGCATTCTGTAGACTGAGACATCCCTCCTTCCATTGCAACATCCCCAGAGTTTCTGATAAGAAGAAAGCATATTTCCTCCTCCCTATGCGTTGTGCACCTTGCAGTGGGAGCCAGCCACTCCCGTCAGCAAGGTTTTGCAATCTTTCTCACAGCTTCACTGTTGGGGGAGAGGCATGGAAAACTATAGCACCACACTCCCACACAGAAGTTTGGAATGATGGAAGAATGTGTGGGCAAATACATTTTGACCAATCGCAAGTGCATACACACACACATGCACACACGCACCCCTACATACATACATGGGTCTCATATGATATGGAAAGGAAAACACCAACACTATACCCTTCAACTAGCCTGATGTGGCAGGGACAATGTCCAGATTAATCTTCTGTTGTTCCATTTTCAGCTGATTTCAAAATGTCCTAGTTTCTCCCTCTTCTACCTACTTCCCCCTTTGTCCTCAGTTTACTTCAGTTGTTGCAAACTTGAGTTCAAAGTGCAAAGGTAAGTTGTACTCAGTTAATTCAGGATTGGGGAAGGGAGATGGGAGGAGGGGGCAAAATCTTGCCATTCCTTGTAGGTTCAAGCAAAAGCAAACTGCTGCAGCTGCTCCTAGCTTGCATCTTCTGCCTCATTAATAACTCTTGCCATGTTGATCACACTCTGACGTTCCTGGCCCACATTTGTCCCAGTTTTGGAAATGTTGGAGGGTATGCAACACCAACATAATCAATGGCCCTTTCCACATGTGGGGGGGGGGGACGGCCAAAAACAGAGCTTACCGGCTTTGTTTTCCGGCTGGCCAAGTCCGTCATCACGAGGAGCAGCGCGAGTTTGCTGCTCCGCAGTCCTCCGCATCCCAAATGGCGGCTTCCGGTTGGTGGGGGCTTTCCACCAACCAGAGAAGCTCGCCAGCCAGAAGCCCGCCCCCGGCAGATCTGCAGGCACGCACTTGCGCGCGCCCGCAAATCTGCTCCGGAGCTGGGCGACAGAGCGGCACAGGGTTGCGCGCTCCGTGATTTTTAAAAACCTCTAAAAAGAGATTTTTAAAAAACACACCGCGCGACCAGTTCCGGTCGCTCTGGAGTGGACTGAGGTGTGGAACTACAAAAAGTAGTTCACCCCAGCCCACTCTACGGTGCAGAAGACCTCTGTTAGAGGTCGCTCTGCACCGTTTTACTAGCCCGGTGTGGAAATGGCCAAAGGCAAAGAGCTTCTTGCATTTCTCTCAGGACTTCATGGAGACCAGGAGTGAGCAGCTTCAGGAAGCCCAGGTAGCACTATTCAATTTCTAGGACCTTCCATGGGCCATACTAGATGTGAAAGCAAGTACATTAATATAATAGAAGTGCCTTCCAATCTAATTCTGATGTTCAAATTTTTCGAGGCTATTCCCTACAGCATCAGATACCATCTGATCTTGGAAGCTAAGCATAATCAACCCTAGGTAATAACTGGATGGGAAACCAGCAGCTGCTGGAAACTATATTTCAGAAGAAGGAACTGACAAAACTATCTCTAAGCATTCATCGCCTAAGAAAACACTATGAAATTCATGGGGCTGCCATAACTCAACAGGTGACTTGAAAGCATATACACACCACATATTTTTGTTGTTAGAAACTCTGCACCCCATTTCTGATCAGAACTGTCCCTCCCGAAAATCCCCAGAAGCATAAAAAGCATTTTATTCTTTTTAAAAATTGATTATGGGGGATACTGAGAAGCCATGGGTCATAAAATAGGAGCTTTCTGTAGTTCACAGACTGCACTTTGTCCATAATGACATAGATAACATTGACCAAGAGGTTGTACTTTTTAAAAAATTTATTTTTATTTATTTGCATCCTACCTTTCTCCCAAGGTTGGGAAACATTTCATTTGAACAGAGTGTATCTATCTCTCTAGCCTATGCAGCCAGTTTGATGAATATCCCACATTTGAGAATGAGCCTTTTATTGTCAAGATGCAACCATGCAAAACTGCTTCTCAATATCTGCCTGAAATATGCAGTGGGTCACCAGAAATGCACGGTTTTTCACAGTCACACACCACACTATGTGTACAATCTGTCATGAACTGTCCCAGAGTGCATTTCATTCAGGAAATGGGCTTGCATAGCATAGCAGTTAGCCTGCACACAGTGGTCTGGCTCCTAATTAGTAATCTGGGTATGATCCTGATATATAGCAAGGTTGCACCTGGAGGCTGATGTCCTTCATTTGTCTCTGCTAATCAACACTCAAAGACTCACGTGAGGCTAAGACGATTTGTGCACAATGTTATAGAGGCACTGTTCTGAAATCAGAGCTTTTGTGATATATTTCCATTCTCATGCTGACAGTAGGGACTACCTACAAGCCAAACTGTTAAACAAGTCATCACACATTATTTCCATCTCATTTTTAAACCCTTTTGTGATAGCGTAATTGCGATAGATGTAATAGAGATTTTTGATCTGTATATGTTATTCAGAAATCAGCACTTGTAATAATTGTGTACAAAGGAGTAGAGATGTAAATCCTTGCCTATTTCATTCTCAAACGCCACAGTGAATATTACAATCGTTTCCTCTGAGCTGTGTGTGGGGGGGGGAATGGAATATTCCTCCACAGCATTCTCTCCATATGTTGCAGAGAAAAAATTTTCTGGACAAAAATATAGTTTTTGTGCACAGACCTCCTGTTTTCCATGCAGAAATTGATTTCCTGCACAGGAAACAATGGCTGAGATCTTGCCTCAGAGAATGCAAATATTACCTTTATGATGTTATACATATGTCCCTGACTGGACACACAATACTTGTAATAAAATCTAACAACACATATCAGAGAGTCCTGTATGGTGGGCTTTTGTGCAATGGCAGTTCGCATTTTATAGCAAGTGTCATATAATTCTGGTGCCCAGTGTGCAACAAGTGCCGTAACTTTCTGATATCCATTGTGCTACGGGACCCATGGCACAAAGTCCATGCTCTTGGCTCCATTTGCGCAATGGTCCTAGAGACACAGCTACATCCCTGCCCCCTTCTGGGAATGCACAGCATCTCAATTGACCTTTACATGATTATAAGTCAGTTTTCTCATTGTTAACTGCCATCAAATCAACTTTGACCCATGGCAAACGCTATGAACGAGAAACCTCCAGGCAGTGATGTAGACTCAGGTCAAGAGACTCAGAATCAAGTCAGATTTAAGTCACTTCAGTGGCTCAACTTGGACTTGACTTGGCAAAAATTACACACTGACTCGACTTGACTTGAAACTTGCATATTTTTAGTGACTGACTTGCTGCCCTTGGTTCAGTAACATAACACATTCATCCAGAAACCGTACAACGTACTGGTTACATGAGAATCTGTCTCAAGCCCCCATTGTGGACAGATTTCTCAGAGGCAAGAGCAAATGGGCTTGAGGGGGAGTTGAGGTCTGCTCAGGAGCCTGTCACTCCTACATATAGGAGGAGCTTTCTAAAACTCTTCCTAAGAGCAGAAGGCAAGATTCGTGCCCAGAGTGCAGGGTGTGTATCTCAGAGAGGAAGAAAAAAATGTGTTAAGCAATGGCTTGTAGATGAAGGATCTTTTCTTTTAAAGCTCCTGAAGCTTCAGTAATGGGGAATAAGGAGGATCTTATTCCCCACTTCTGAAAAAGCCTCCAGCTTTGCAAATGGGAAGTAAGAAGGATCCTATTCCCCACTTTTGAAGCTGCAGATGGCAAAATCACAAATGTAGAGGACCAACTCTACTTAAATTGTTAAAACTGACTTTCAAGACTGTTCAGAAATTCCGGAATACAGGTGGGGGTATAAAGTTGGCTCCAGACTTGAGACTTGACTTGAGACTTGACTTGAAAGTATCTTGCAAGGACTTGAGACTCAACTTGAGACTTGAAGCTAGAGACTTGAGACTTGACTTGAGACTTGGAGTAAAAGACTTAAATACATCACTGCCTCCAGGTCACCCTATCTTCAACAGCCCTGCTCGGGTCCTGTAGATGGAGGGACATGGTTTCCTTAATTGAGTCTATCCATCTGTATTGTGGTCTTCCTCTTTTTCTATTGCCTTCCACCTTCCCAAGCATTATTGTCTTTTCTAGTGAGTTATATCTTCTCATGATATACCCAAAGTACAACAGTCTCAGTTTAGTCATCTTGGCTTCTTGGGAGAGTTTAGAGCTGATTAGCTCTAGAATACATTTATTTGTTTTTTTAGTAATTCATTGTATCCATACAACTCTTCTTTAGCACCACATTTCAAATGAGTTGATTTCCTTCCTATCAGCTTTGTTCACTGTCCAGCTTTTATAACCATACATAGAAATTGGAAATATGATGGCATGGACAATCCTAACTTCAGTATTCAATGACATATCTATACACTTCAGGATCTTGTCTAGTTCCTTCATAGCTGCCCTTCCAAGGCCTAGTCTTCTGTTTTCTGCAGTCTCCATTCTGATTAATGATCTAGCCAATTATGGAAAATCTTGAACTAATTTGATGTCTTTATGATCTCCTTTAAATTATATAAATCATTGTGGTCATTATTTTTGTTTTCTTAATGTTCAGCTGTAAACCAGCCTCTGCACTTTCTTCCATGACTTCCTTCAGTTATCATTCCAACTTTTTGCTCCTTTCTGCTAGTAGTATGGTATCATCTGCATATCTTAAACTGTTGATATTCCTTCCTCCATTTTTCATGCCTTCTTCCTCCAAGTCTAATCCTGTTTTACTTATGATATGTTTAGAACATAAGATAAAGAGATAGGGTGATAAAATGCAGCCTTACCTGATCTCCTTGCCAATTGGAAACCATTCTGTTTCTCTGTAATCTGTCCTGACTGTAGCCTCTTGTCCTAAGAACAGATTATGCATCAGGGCAATGAAATGTTGTGGCACACCCATTTCTTTAAGAGCAATCCATAGTTTTTCATGATCTAAACAATCAGAGGCTTTGCTATAATGCGTAAAGCACAGGCTGATTTTCTTCTGAAATTATTTGGTGTGCTCCATCATCCAATGTATGTTTGCAAGATGATCCCTAGTGCTCCTTCCTTTCTTGAACCCAGCCTTTTTTGCTCCAAATATAGTAACTGTCTTTGTGGTAGAATTTTGAGGATCATTTTCTTGCATGGGAAATGAACGTAGAGATCCTGTGGTTACTGCAATCCCTGTTATTTGCTTTCTTGGGGTTTGTAATATATATTGAGCAATTCCAATATATATCAAGCATTTCCAATCTTTGGGTCTAACTGACAGATTTCAGTTAGAACTAGAGTAGATTCTGTGTCTATACCTTGAAGCATCTCTATTGGTATGCCATCTGTTCCTGGTGATTGATGTCTCTCAAGTGCTATGACTGCAACTTCCACTTCATTTCCTAAAATTGGAGTTTCATCTACAGATGGTTCTTCCTTGAATGGGCCTGTCATCTTTTATATAGTTCTTCTGTGTATTGTTTCTATTGTCCCTTTATTTCTATTTGGTCATGTAATGTGTTCTCCTCCTGGTCATAGTGTTGGTTTAAATTTCCCATTGATTTCTTGGATCTTGTGGAACAGGTCTCTCATTCTCCTTTTCTTGTTGTCATCTTCTTTCTCTGCATTGATTATTATAGCAGCTCTCTTTGTCCCTGCATACAAGTCACTGAACAGTTGCATTCAAGGTTCTGACTCTATTTTTGTACCCCACTCCACCTTTTTTTTCCTTGTCATCTGTCCTTAATGTCTTGAAGAGTTTCTTCTGTCATTGTGACAGAACCTAGGGGTGTGACTATCAGACCAGCCTTGTAACAGAGAGTGATATAATCAGATTGGGTCCGTCTGAGAAAAATCCAGCCCTAGCAAGAGGGAGAGGCTGTGGCTGAGACAGCAGAAAGCATATATACTGGGAGTGTGATTTGGAATCTAGCTTCCTTCAGTGAGATTCGTAAAGAGAACACTAAGGCCATTCCTGCACTAGCCTGTTGTAGCGCTATTATTCCACTTTCCACATCCTATGGAATCCCAGGGTTTTGCAGTTTTGGGAGGCACTTTTGAGGCCCCTTCCTAAACTGCAAATCTCAGGATTCCATAGGGTGTTGAAAGTGGAATAATAACACTGTAACAGGCTAGTGGGGAAATTGTGATAACTGAAGCCCCTGTCAGAGCTGCTGATGACAAGCAGCAGCTGTTGGTCCCTGTTGCCCAGGGTCGAGATGACGAGCAGCAGCTGTTGGTCTCTGTGCCTCTGGCTGGAGATGAGTCCTGCAGCTCAAGAGCTCCCCCTGCTGCCATGGACCAAGTGGGCTTGGACGTTCCTCTGCCTGCTCCTTTAGGGCAACAGGGATCTGATTCAGAAGATGGTTTGGAGCCTGTGCCAATCAGCCCACAAACAAGGCAGAGACTCAAGAATGCTGAGCAAAAGGAGGCTTCCTTGATTAAGTTCAAGAAGCAGGGACTAGCCACACCTGTGTCTTGGGCTATATAACTGCCTGCCTGGAAGCTTTCTTTTGCTTGTGGCAAACTTCCTTCAAGCCCTCCTCTTGTTTGTTCCTTGCTCTCAGCACCTGGTTCCTGCTACCTTGAATTTATCTGGACTCTTGACCCTTGGCTTTTGGAACTCTGACTATGGTTTTTGCTTGGCGCTCTGGCAAATGAACTCCCTTGTGTAAAGTGCTTGCTTGTCTCCTCCTGGCTGGACTTTGCTGGCCCTCACACTCCCTTCTCTGGGCTGGCTCGCTGCCCAGGTCTCTGACCTTGACGGAAATGGCCCAAGTCAGAGTTTTCTGGGAGAGGGTTATCTTCTCAGTGGCCTAGTGTGGGAACAGAGAAGAAACCAAATCACTTCTGAAGGGGCCAGACAGTGGAACCCTGAGTGGGAAAACAGATCTTTGTGCTAAGGGGAGCCAAAAGGGTATTTGTGTGAAAGCTCTGTTGGAGAACACTGTGGTGTTTTGAAGGAACTAATTGAACATTCTAAAGAAATTGTTGTTTTGTTGGAATGTTTTTGAAACCGAAATACTTTTCCTTTTTTTGTTATTTTAATAAAGATTTCATTTTATTTTTTATAAAGTTCTTGACTCAACAGAGTATTTTCTTCAGTTTTATTTTAATAACATGGTACGGTAAGTTATCCACCCTTTTTGAGTAACCATTGATGAGCTTTGCCCTTTTATCCACTGAAGTTGTGGGTTTTAGGGAAAGCAGGTTTGTGAATAAGTGAAAGGGAGGGAGTGAGGATGTGATAATAAGAGTAAAAGGAGCACTGCTACTCCACTGAAGGAGAAAAGAAAAACAGGGCTGGTTTGTCTGTGCCCTTGGCTAGCCCAAGCAGCTCTTTCTCAAGCCTTCCTTTCCTTTCCTCTTCCTTCCCACACGTGATAGTCATCCATGGAAGTTTCTCTTTCTTTTTGGCTGCAGACAGTGTCTTTTTATATTCATCCCTAACAATGTCTCTGGATTGAGTCCAGAGTCCTTCTGGCTCCCAGTCAATTAGGTTTAATAGTGCAAATCTATTTTTAAAATTATCTTTACATGCCATGGTGATGTTTTTCAGGTTGACTTTTGGCACAATGGTTGCTTTTGTAGTTTTTTTTTAACCTTTACTTTAATTTTTGATATTAGCAGTTCTGTGCCACAATCTGCTCCTGGTCTTGTTTGTACAGAGAGAATGGAGCTTCCTTATCTTCTGTTTCCAGTCACGGAGTCTATTTCATTTCTATATTGGCCATCAGGTGATGTCCATGAATACAGTCACTTCTTTGGTTGCTTGAAAGATGTGTTTATGGGGGATTCCAGTTCGGCTTTGAACAGGCGAAGGCAGGGGGAGATCGCGATCCAATCTCCAACTGAGAAAGTGGCGGCAATCTGCAGATTATAACTGTTCTGAAGTCTGCAGGTGGAAGCCCCAGGAACTAGGGGCTCCCCGAAGATCTCAGGTTTAGCTGCAAGAGTCCCAGCAAGCCATAGCTTGAAGGGAACGATGACTGTGAACAGACGCAGTCTCAGAAGCGGAACCGCTACATTGTCAAGCAGGAGGAGAAACTCTTTCCTTCCCCTTACCTGCACCACAACCGATCCATTGAACCTCTTGAAATTTGTGAGTAGTATGAACTAAATTGTCTAAAATCAAGAAGATTTCATCATCAATTGGGGAAGCTCTCCAATGTTTTTTTTTTCTTTTTCTGGTCTTGATTTGCCCTGATTTGTCTTGAAGTTCACCAGCCTTAGGGCTGAGCCCCTCCTGCTTTTTTTTTTCTTTTTCGAGTCCAATACCTAAATTTAGGTCCTAGAAGTATAAAATATCCTGACTTCTTGCCTGATATAAGAACTGTGGAATTCTGTTTTGTCTTTTTTGATTTTCTTTTTTCTCTTGCTCTGCGAGTATGTGCTTTTTTGCTGTGAATTTGTGGTGAACACCTTGAACAAATTGGACTTTTGGATTGAAGGGGGAAGATCAATAAAACTAATGACAGTCTCAAAGATATGGCAATTTGATTGTGAACGTAGTCGGGAGCCCTAACTTGTTGTACTGCCCTGCTGTTTAACACCTATCTGGAATCTCCCAGTCAGTAAAGAAGCCATTCTTGTCTTGTGGCTGATGGGAGTATAATGACCTTGGAAACGCTGACAGCCTAAAGACAGCCTGCTTCTCCTCTGCTAAAAGAAGGATCACAGAATTGAAACAAGGAAATAGAACAGTAACTAATGAAAAAGAACTACATAAAATATTTCATAACTATTTTCAAGTACTATATAAAAAACAAGAGGTAAAAGAATTACAAATAAACAAATATATACAAGAGCATGAGATGTTGAAATTTACAGATAAACAAACAAAGAAGAATTAAATAAGGTAATATCAATTGAAGAAATTAGAAATGCTATTAAACAACTAAAAAGAGGTAAAACCCCTGGTACAGATGATCTAACAGCCCTGTATTGTAAAATATTTTGTGATGTGTTGGAAAAACTACTCCAAAGAGTAATGAATGGTATTTTAGGTATCCAGAAAATTCCTGAAAGTTGGAAGGAAGCAAATATAGTGCTGTTAGCAAAAGAATATAAAGATTTGTCATTAGTTAAAAACTACAGGCCTATTTCCTTACTAAATGAAGATTATAAAATATTTGTGTTGATTCTAGAAAATAGGTTGAAAACATGCCTTCAGTACTATATACATGAAGACCAGGATGGATTTCTACCAAAACGACAAATTAGATATAATACCAGAACAGTATTGGATGTAGTAGAATATTGGAATTATCACAACCAGATTAAAAAGTGTTAATATTCTTAGATGCAGAAAAGGCTTTCGATAATGTTAATTGGAAACTCTTACTGGAAACAATAGATTTAGGAAGTAATTTCATGAAGTGGATTAAGGCAATATATTCCTTACAGAAGGCTAAAATAATAATAAATGGAAACTCAACAGAATATATTAATATAGAAAAAGGGACAAGACAAGGGTGTCCTCTTTCACTGTTGCTGTTTATTCTTCTATTAGAATGACTAAACAGATCAATTAGAAGCAATAAAGATATAAAAGGAATAAAGATAAGAGGGGCAGAGTTTAAATTAAAAGCATTTGCAGATGATGTAGTTTTTTATTTTAGAAGACCCAATTAGTAGTGTATAACCATTACTGTTAACAATAAAAGAATCTGGCAACATTTCTGGTCTCAAGATTAATAAAGATAAAACAAAGATACTAACTAAGAATATGAGTAAGAAAGAGGAATTACATAGGAAAACTGGTTTTGAAATTGTGAAGAAAGTTAAATACCTAGGGATAGAATTAACAAAAAAGAATCAACAATTGTTTGAAAACAATTACGTGAAAACCTGGGGGAGCATAAAGAATGACCTTAAGAAGTGGCAAAAAATTAATGTCTCCCTGTTAGGGAGAATATCAATAATCAATACAATGGTCCTACTCAAATTAATGTACTTGTTTCAGACAATTCCAATTATCTTCTCTAAAAACCCCTTTGCAAAATGGCAAAAGGAAATTTCAAAATTTTTATGGGCAGGAAGGAAACCCAGGATAAAATGGAAAATTTTAATAGATGCCAAAGAACAAGGAGGGTTTGGAGTCCCAGATTTAAAAATTTATTTTGAGGCCGCATGTCTAGCCTGGCTTAAAGAACTGATTATGTTAGAAGATAAGAGATTATTAGAATTAGAAGGCCATGAACTAAAATTTGGCTGACATGTTTATTTGTGGTATGGAAAGGTAAAAGTAAATGCGGGATTTAAGAATCATATAGTGAGAAGATCAATTTCCAAATTTGAGAGAAATATAAAAACAGATTCGGATCCAAAATTCCAGGATGGCTGTCACCACAAGAGGCATTTTACAGAAGGCAAATGGATTGTCTAGACACTTGGCTTAGTGATATGTTAAAGGAAAATGGAGACAGCTGGAATATCAAAGACATACAAAGTTTAGAGACACAAGGGCATAAAGTATAATGGTTAACATATTACCAATTAAGAAAGAAATTTAAAGAAGATAGAAAAAAATATGGTTTTGGAAATATTAAAAATGAATTTGAAAAAATGTTATACATAGAAGAATCTTAATCTTTAATCTCCATAGTATATAAGTTACTGTTAAAAATGAATACAGAGGAGGAGCAAATAAAGGAGAGTGTGATATATTGGGCCCAACGTGTAGGACATACTATAGAATTAGACTAGTGGGAGGAAATTTGGGGGAAAGGACTGAAACTTACTAGGTATAATGACCTTAAAGAAAATCTTTATAAAATGATATACAAATAGCACTTAACCCCAAGTAAATTGGCTAAAATGTATGGAAAAAAGAATAATAGATGTTGGAAATGAGGGCTCCTACTATCATATGTGGTGGCAATGTCGGAAAGCACAAAAATTCTGTAAATATATTCAAAAGGTCTTAAGGATGGAAATTGTATTTAGACCAGAACTCTTTCTTCTTAACATGTTAGATAGGACAGATATTAGAGAAAGATAACATTAAAAATTTGATAAGATATATGGTGACAGCAGCAAGGATTGTATATGCGAGATACTGGAAAAATAAAGGAACTCCAAAAGTGAGTGAATGGCTAAATAAAGTAATGGAATTAGCTGAAATGGATAAATTAACAATATTATTGAAGAAGAATTCAATAGAACTATTTCTGAAAACATGGAAACCTTTCATGGATCATGTAAGAAATAAAAAGGGGGACTTATCGATTAGTGGATTTGATCTGTAAGAAACAAGATTGATATTAGGGGATAATGTGGTGAGAGATAAAGCTATAGTGTTTACTTTGGAAGTATTTATATTAATATTTATGTTTAAATTTAGATTTATAATAGGAAGACGTGTAGAAATAGAAATGGAGTAAAACCAACTGATGAAGAAGTTGGGAAGGAACTTAATTAGTACATGTTAATACTCTCTTTTTTCTGATTCTCTCTTTTTTGTTTGTATAACCTTTATTACAATATACTATTTTGATTTGTGTTATTGTAACTGTGTTATTGTGTTATTGCAACCGTTGTTTTGGCTAATTTCTTTTTTCTTCTTCTCTTTTTCTTTTTCTTTGTCAATTTTCTTTTTCTTTTTTGTTTTTGTATATATTAATTCAATCAAGATTATTTATATAAAAAAAGAAAGAAAGATGTGTTTGTGAGGGACACACTTTTGGCCTCACTAAATTCATTCAGTTACTCTCCTGCTTCATGTCTTGATCCTTGTTAATTGTTTTTATTTTAGTATTTAATTTTGGAGTGATTAACACTGATACGAATACAAAAAAATTATTGCAGCAATTCATACGAATTAATACAATTAATAATTAATACAAAGCCATCAGTGTTCCACCCACAATCAACAAATTAATTGTCCTAATAAATATATTACTGCTACAACTCTTCCCTCCCTCCCCCCACCAGGGAACAAAGTCAGTTTCTTGATCCTAGGCCAAATTTTCCTAGAATCTTTGATTCTGCTATTTCCTACTTTTGCATTCCAGTCACTTATGACTACCAAAATGTCCTGTTTTGGTGTGTGATCAATTTCCTGTTTCTTTCTTCTTTTTTTTTAAATAAAACAACCTGGAATTTTGGGAGGCAGCTGTCTGCTATTCTAAATTCCAAATCCAGAAGAGCTGCCAGACTTAATATATCAATTGTAGCACTTTTCTTTTATTAAGAATTTTCTTCACAAATATAATAAATATTCAGTTAATGAGTAGCAGTGTATTTGATCTATAGCATATAATATCAATAGTAATTTATTTGATCTATACTCCACTCATTCTCCTAAGAGCTCAGGGCAAGCAAAAGATGCACCAGAGACATGCATCTGTAATGTGCACATCTATGTTATTTATTTGATTTTTTTAAATGTGTGTATAGGATTACAGTACTGCAGTAGAGAGGGGTGCAAGGGAGCACAGCTCAAGGAACCTATTGAGAAAAGAAGTGATGCTATCATCTCAGAGCACCAGAATTATTGGTGAATCCAAGCTGTAGTTGGCAGGCAATAGTATGAGCAGGGAGCACTTGAGTCAGATGGTTTCTATAGATAACCCTCTTGTTATCTGCATCCTGTACCAAGGAATTTTACACAAGGATGTCCAGATGCAAAAGGACATTAGGCTTCTGCATCTACTTTTGCTTTTATTTAAATAAAATATATAGCAAAACCCACATAATACAGTCAGCCCTCCACCTTTGCAGGTTTCACTTTTGCAGATTTGATTATTCACAGATTATTTGCTGTCACCTCTGCTGTCTTTCTATGCCATTTTTGATAAGGTTACTGCAAGCCTTGTGAGACTGAGAAATCACAAATGAGGCTTGTAAGTCCCTATTACAAAAGGTGCGGGGCAGCAGTGGAGTGGCAGTAAGCCTTGTGAAGGAACCCTGATGCCTCAAAGGAATCCATGGTGATCGTTCTTTTTTGTGTGTTAAGTATGGTTTGGGAGGGCCTAGAGTTATTCATGTTTTTTTTTCACTTTCACAGAGGTCCTGTGCCCCAACCTTAGCGAATGTGGAGGGATTACCGTAATCTGATGAGAATACAGGAGCATTAGAAGTGCCTGTATGTAAGAAAATGGCCCTTTCCGCATGTGGGGGGGGGGGAACAGGCGAAAACACCCTAAAACGGAGCTTACCGGCAGCCGGGTAAGTCCGCCGCGACGCAGAGCAGCACGAGCTCGCTGCTCCGTAGTCCTCCAGCGTCCCAAATGGTGACTTCTGGTTGGTGGAGGCTCTCCACCAACCGGAGAAGCTCACCAGCTGGAAGCCCGCCCCCAGCAGATCTGCAGGCATGCACTTGCGCGCACCTGCAAATCCGCATCGGAGCCAGGCGATGGAGCAGCAAGGGGGTGCGTGCTCCATGCTTTTTAAAAACCTTGAAAAAGAAGTTTTTAAAAAACACGCAGCTCGGCTAGTTCCAGCCGCTCCTGAGTGGATTCTGGTGTGGAACTACAAAAAGTAGTCCACGCCAGTCCACTCTACGGTGCAGAAGACCTCTGTGAGAGGTCGCTCTGCACCATTACAGAAGCCCGGTGCAGCAATGGCCAATGTTGTCATTACTACTATTACTTCTGTTATTATCAGCACGTCAGGAATGCACATGGCCCCTTTACATGGTCCCTCCTTTGCTATTAATTCTCAAAGCAACAATTTGAGATAAATTTGCTGAGAGGTAGTGATGGCCCAAGATCTCAAGATAAATCCCTTGACCAAGCGGAGATTTGAACTTGAGCCCCTTTGGGTCAAGTCAAGACATTACTTCTCTCACAAGAGTAGATACTATTAAAATTATGCCAAGAATGAGACACAGAGGTAAGGAAAAAAACAACTATTGATGTGTTAGATTAGAATGTAGATTTATAATATGCATAATATGCTAACTAGATGCCAACATTTGAAGGCCTGGAATATGGCAACCCGAGCTGTTGCCCATGAAAACTTCTGTTGAAATAAATTTATTAGTTTTAAAGGTTCCACAAGCCTATATCTTCCATCTCTTTGCATTCAGTTTGTAAATTCAGGAATGAATCACCTGTTACAGTGTTGCATAAGTCTCTAGTGATCTCTTCTTCCAAGCAGAAATCAAGCAAGGGGAGTTGCTGCCCCTGCAATCTCTCAGTTGATCATCAATAGGTTGTTTTTAGACTACACCTCCCACAATCCTGCAGCTGGCATGGCATTTCCAAGCCCTGGTTTGTATTTCTTGTGGAAGTGATCACATAACATAGATGTATGCGAATTTGCACACATATGCACAAATACCTAAAGAGTTAACATTAATATTAGTATTGCCAGGCTGTATATGAGACAAGGCTTCTGTAACTTCAGTCCTTAGAATTAGAGGGAGGACAGGTAGGCCATTTCCACACTATACTGTTGTAGTGCTCTTATTCCACTTTCAACGTCCTGTGGAATTCTGGGTTTTGTAGTTTATGGAGGCCAAAGAGCGCTCTGGCTGAGAATTCTAAATGCCCCTCCCTAAACTACAAATCCCAGAATTCCATAAGAAGTTGAAAGAGGAATAATAGCACTCTAACAATGTAGTTCAGAAGTGGCCGTAGGATGGAACTTTCTAGTGCCTTGTCCTGTTCTATGATGTGTTAAAGTAATAGGAGCCCCATTCTGTATGCAATCTGGCAACCCTAATTAATAGTGTTTTCATTCATTCATTCATTGCCTTCAGATTTGCATATATATATAAAATGCTCAGTAATTTTTTTTTTTTTAAACTAAGATAAAATTACTAATAATGAACCTAACCTGTCATGAGTCTTCAAAATCAGACTATTGCAGATTTGGAAAAAAACCTGCAAATTACAGCTGCAGTTCAGTGGTTTGGCTGACAGTAAATCCCGCCAGAAATAACACATGATGAGCATAACATCACCTCTTCCTTCAGTGTCAATAATCATGGCCACAAGTCCCTTCCTTCTCTGAAATATGTAGTAATGTAATAGCAACTCTCTTAGCTTGGAGAAAAGCTAAGGAATGACCTTTTTTCAATAGGAACAAGAAGGATGCAGTCTTATGCATAAGCATATGAAATCGGAATGAATTCTATTGGGTATAATGGTACTAAGTTCTGAGTAAACACACATAGGAGAACATCCCCCTTGGATGGTCCTAAGAACAGTTATCTGAAATTTAATCAGGGCCTAGTTCAGCCCTAATTTACATAGCACTCCTGCATTTATGTGTGTATTTGATCTCAATTTATTTTTTTATTAAGAGTTTTTAAATTGTATTGTGATTTGAAAACACTGTATGCCACCTTAGATCCCATGCTGGGATAAGTGCAGGATATAAATTAAATAAATTATGCAGTGTGATCTCAGTTTAATTGCCATGATGCCATCATATGGAATCCTGGGATTTGCAGTTTTGTGAGAGAGTTAGAATGCTCTAATGCCTTCCCCGAACTTTATGAATAGAGTTCTCTCGCAAATAATGTTAAAGCTCTCACACAACTATAAATCTCAGTATTTCATAATTGTTAAATTGGGACCAAATTGCTATAATTGTACAATGTGTGTCTAAACCCTATATTTTTGAAGGTTTTAAAATACAAGGAAGACTGAAAGGGGGATATCTCCATGCTTTTGAAACTATATCACTAGCTCTAAATATTTAGCTATCATTCTCTTTAAAAGAAAACTCAAAGAGAGTTGATTTCTAGTTTATTTTCCCTGCCAAAGGTCAGCTTTATCTGGTGGTGTGTGCTTTAAAATCCCAAATAAAAGAAAGCTGACTTAGAGACTGGAGGAATATTGTTTGCCAACAACGAAAATAAAATTAAGCCACAGGGGCACGCAACAACAAATTTCAGAAAAGAAGAATATTGTCTTGAGTGCTTTAGCAGTCCAGAAATATTTCATACACCAGCTACACACTGGCTGTATTCCCAGAAATGCTACCTGTGAAAGATAATAGTACTAACGCCTACATACTGGATGGCATTTTCATTTCAGGGCCCTTTACAAACACTGATTAATTCACACTGCAACCTTTGCAAGACAGGTTAACGGTGATCGCGCCTCCTTACTTGGGAGAGAAAAGAGGCTTACAGTGCCATCCTAGACAAGTCTGCTCTAAAGTAAGGCCTGGCTGCATTCAATGGGATTTACAGCTGTGTACAGGATTTCAGTTATGGAAGCATAGAGTTTTAGAATTTGAAGGAATCTTAGAGGTCATCTAGCCAACTCTTTGCATTGTTTCTTTCTCAACAGGATGTGCAATGCAAAATGCAGCTATACCATCCTGGTGTATATGCCTGGTCATCTGCTTAATTCCATAGTCAAATAGCTCTTACCTCACACCTCAAGCTTGCAAACCTAACTTTTAGTTTTAAAGAATCCCTTTACGATGTCCTACATATTTTCTGGTGTCTTTATTAAAACACACAGTAATTACAAGAGGAAGGTAATAGTATCTATTTGTATATGTGTAGACATTCCTTTATATTACGTTATGGCACTCAGAAGATCAGCGAAAACCTTCCAGAAAAATTCCTCCAAAAGCTACTCCCTTGGTGTCATTATCACTTTACTGGTTGGTTGGATGAATCAAACAACATTTGTGGGTGGATAGGTATCAAGGAAGGAACAGAGACTGGGGCCATTTCCACAACCTCCCAGCTTCTTGCTCTTCCTCCGACTTTCTCTCTTTGACCTTGGCTTATTTTGGCAAGGGGAAGAGGAGACAGAGGCCATTTCTACACTAGGCTGTTATAGTGCTATTATTCCACTTTAAGCACCCTATTGAATCCTGGGGTTTGCAGTTTAGGGAGGGGTCTTTGAGGCCCCTCTCTAAACTGCAAACCCTAGGATTACACAGGATGTCGAAAGTACAATAATAGCACTATAACAGTCTAGTGCAGAAATGGCCTCTGTCTCTTCTTCCCCTTGCCGAAATAAGCCAAGGTCAAAGAGAGAAAGTCAGAGGAAGAGCAAGAAGCTGGGAGATTGTAAACACAGCTAACCAAATAGGAAGACAGACAATTTAGCAGGACTTTTCCTGCCAAATTGGATATGAAGGTCATGTGCCTCTGTGTGAATAGTCCAGAACATCTAATGATTATATATTGTGTGAACGGAGCATTTGTGTGTGCTTTAACACTCTACCCTATACAAAACTTGGAAAAGGGCTTTTTTTTTTTTTTTTGGATGAGGGGGCAACTCTTAGAAGCCCCAACCAATAGCCATGATAGCTGGAGGATGCTGGGAATTGTATTCTAGAATTGAACTGTTGGGGACAATTCTAGAGACAAGGGTTACCTTGTGAACTGGGGGTCCCGGGAGGGACACCAAAATGTGCTCAACTAAAGGTGGGGAAAATTAGCTCAGAGCACTGCTTAGTGTTACGAGAGGCAGGGTAACGTAGCGAGATCTTGAACCCTATGTCTACGGGGTCGGGTCGAGTCAAGTAGCACACAGAAGTTGAAGCAATAAATGATATTTATTAAATACAAGCAAAACAGTGTATGTAACACACTCATACAAGACAACTAAAGAAAATAAAGGTTGGAGTGGTATAGAGGGATTTTTAGAGGGATTGCTGGTTTGGGTGATACTTCACCTGTCCTGAAGCCTGGAAAAACAGAGAGCGAAGCTGGGGTGCGATGTAGCTCAGCACGTGGAGCTGAGGGGAGGCTCGCCAAGCAAAGCGGCAGCAAGGCGGGATGAAACTCAGGAGCGATCCGAGGAAGGTCTCGGAATCAAGGGTTTTTATAAGGAGAATTGTGACTGCAGGCTATGCCGTACTTGGGGGAAAACAATAGATTTGGAGTTGGAGACAAAGCCTCCGAAAGGTCAGAATCTGAATGGTTGAGTTATCGTAGCAGTTCTCAATAGAGTAGCCAGTATGCAGATGCAGAGTACTTGGGTATTGCATAGTTTACCCATCAAGCTGCCCTTGCAGGGCAGAGGCTCTTTTGTAGGTTGCATACATACCTATTAAGAGTACTTGCCTGGAGGTCTCCTAAAGCAGTGAGTCAGCTATTTCTGGCCTGCCTGTATTGTCTAGGAATATTACGGCTATTAACGGCCGAGCTTGTTTACGTGCTTGTCCGGTGGCCTCGCAAGCACGTGGAAAGGAATAGAAAATTGCAGCCGAATTGTGATATCAAGGGATATCTTTAATATCCCCAAAGCTCGGACTAGCCAGGGCAGTAACACAAGGTCTGAAATATCAGTATGGATTATGACCTTTTTGAATGTGTGTGGAGGAGACTGGGAGAAGTCACAGAAAAGCTTTTATGTTACAAGGAAGTTAGTTTTTCTTATCAGCTTCTATGATTAACTATCTTATTTTGTTTTAATTTGCTTTCTATAGCAAATGTTCTGCAGAAAAAAGCCTTGCTTCATTGCCACAGCCTTTGTAGTTTTTCTCTTCAGTTAATTTTTGAATAGGTCCTACAGAGTTGCAATATTGCTAACAGTGGTTTTGCTTAGGTCTCTCATTTCTAGAGCTCCTCTTATTACCAGGTGGCAGGGCACCCCACAGGCACAATAAATAAATAATACAACACCAAGAGCAGTAACAACTCACAAACTGCATTATTAAAAAAAATTAAGAAATAAATATCTCCCCCTTCTTACCTAAATAGAGATTGATTTTATAATATGAAGTGCTAGGGTGGGCTGCTAGAAGATATATAAGAGCTTGGGGACAAGGAGAATACACAGTAATGGGCATCTTGCTCCCCAAACTGGGAAGAAAAAGACAGGGGGAAAAAAACCTTCCTGGGTGAATAGATGCATTTGTCAAATGGAAACAGAATCTACTCAGATATAATGCCTGGCTGCTTTATCATGTCACTTCTTTAAAAAGAAAAGAAATCCTGAAGGGTATATTTATATTCTGCAAATTTATTTAAAAACAATCAATTAACTAACTGATTAATTCATTGAAAGGGGGATGATTACTCAACTAAAATTTATTTGATTGATACCCCCTTCTCCACTTACTACTTTCTTAAAACAACCTAGATACATAAATAACTTTGGATAATTCTTCTAGAATGTATGTTTTCCAATGAGAAGTTATTTGTTGCCTCTTCTTGACAGCTTGATCTAAACACTTTTTCCCAGAATTTAATCTTGTTGTCTAAAACTGTAGTTGCATGGGCATTTTCTTGGAAATTTTCTTGGCTGCAGTCCTTTGCACACGTGTTTGGAAGTAACATATTGTACTCTCCAACTGTTCCGGTTTGACGGGAACACTCCCAGCTAATCCTCTGTTGCTCCACTTTCTCAGAGGCATTTGAAGTGTCCTAGATTCCTTCTCCTCTTCCCACTTTCCCCCTTCATCTGCAGCTTACTTCAATTGCTGCAGAGTTCAATGTGTAAAAGCAGTTTGAGCTCCATTAACTCAGCAGAGTCTTACCCTCCTCAGCAGGCTCATTTGATGTTTTTTCCTTTTTTTCAGGTTTCTCTAACTTCAGGACATAAATTACAGGATTCCTCTGCTTAAAATAGTTGCATTGTGTGTTCTTTTTCATTAATAATTTTTGGTGTTTCATTACTTGGCCATACCCTTTTGACCACACTCTGATGTCATGTGGCTACATATGTTCCAGTTTTCATCTGTGAAGTATTAAAGGGTATGAAGAGAGCCAGCGTGGTGTAGACTATCACCCTTTCTGCACCCCACCTTTTTGTAAAGTCGTCTGGTGGGGATCCCGGCAGCTGCTCTGCTGGGAGGGGAGCACAATGGCAGCACTCCCCTCCACACTGGCTGGCTCCCTGCAGAAAGGAGTGTGATGGCCATACCTCTTCCCTCTACAGTACAGCTGAGTACTTCCCCAGGCTGCTTTGGGCCAGGCAGCACAGCCATCACAGTTCTGTGGCTTCTGCAGGACAGGTAAGTGCGGGATGTTGGCACAATCGTGTGTCATTGACAGGGAAAACCGGTCAATGATTTACTCTGTGATCATTCCATGTGGGGATGGGAGAAGGACGGGACTGTGACAAGGTCATGCAGAAACGTCATCACAGTTCTGTCCTTCTCCTGACCCTGTTGTGGGATGGAAGCGTGCTGCAGAAGGGACCTGTGATCCTAGTGACCAAGGTTCAAGTCCCTGCTCAGCCATGGAGATCACTGGGTGACCCTGGCCTTGTCACACATTATCAGCCCCAGAAAATGCTGTGATAGGATCATCTTAGGGTCAAGTCAGAAACAACTTGAAGGCACACAACCACAACAAATGAAGTAAGCCCCAATGAACACAAAGAGATTTCGCAGTGAATGTACATCATATTGCACTGGGCAAGACCTAAATCCCACACTGGAAAGTCTTCTAGTGCTACAAGTCTCTCTTCCACTTGTGAGGCCCTCCTTTCTGCCTATACTTGGCAAAGTTTTCTGGTCTTCTGGGGCAGGTTTCGAAATCATACGGGAGGAGCAGGGGGACAGGAAGTTTTCCCTCTGCCCTTGATGGAAAGAAAGCCGGCAGTGGAATGACTCATTTGGATTCAACCCAAACTCTGCAATCCTCAACACATTTGATGAAAGAATTGCCCTTGGAGTATAAGTGTTACAATTTTCATGCCATTGTGCTTCAGAGTAAACTTTGAGATTAGGGCCATATATTTTACTGGAATAAATAAATATTACTTCCAGGTAAACAAGATTGGGATAGTCAGAATGTTAGAACAATTATTATTGAACAAGCTCAGCTATTGTTTAGTATTATTTACCAGAAAAAGCAAAACTCTGCCTTGTTTAACATGAATCCTGTAGGGATGTACAGGCTTAATTCAGGTCGGATGTCAACAGAGGATATTTCATAGCCTGTAAAGTATGAGTTTGTATTCTTCAGCACAAGTTTTTTAAAAATACGTATTGAACAGGGTTAGGAGGGCAGGGGGTGGGGGTCACTGACTGATTCAGGAATATGAGCCTTGATTTTGTTCCTTGGCATACTAGTCCTTCATAATACCGTGAACAGAAACCCAACAGGGAAACTCCTAGCTAACCTCAGTTATATCTCACTCATTTACATTGCTTATATTCTCTGCCCATATTCAGACTCATTGTCTTCTGACCCTGTGAAGGTCAAGCAAGGAACGTGCAGCTTATTTCTGCTCATTTCGTATTACCAAGTTCACACAAACTACCAAGAAGACATCTTTCCCTGCTAAAATCTCATTTATTTCCATAGAATGTGACACTGGTGGCTACCAGCTTGTGACATGAAGAAAGCGTTATAGCCCTTAAACAGATTTCTATCACCTGGTGTTCTCCAGGTGTGTTGGAGTCATACTCCAACACTTCCAGAGGGCATCAGGTTGGGAAAGCTTCTCTAAAACGCTTGAGGAAATTATTTCCTTTGAATGCAATTCCTAGCTATCCAGAGCATGCACAACCAGTGTCTGTGCTGCCTGTGGAATTCTGACACTAGGCCAGGAAGTAACAGTTTTTGAGCTTTGAAAGACATACATCATGAAAATGCAGTGGAGTGGGTGTCTGGATATTAGCAGGGCACTGAATCTCCTCTGCAGTTTAGCTCTCCAAGGTACTGTCAAGTTATTTCAGTCTGGAGAACAGCTTTATGTAACTAAAGAGCAATCTAGAACGAGGGTCTAAGTAACCATTTCAGGCAGGGCACAGTGGCACCTATTTGTTCTTATATATCTTCAAGTCATTTCCAACTTATAGTGACCATAGGGTGAACCTATCATGGAGTTTTCTTGGCAAGATCTGTTGAGAGAGGGTTTATCATTGCCTTCCCCTAAGACTGAGAGAATGTGACTTTCCCAAGGTCACCCAATGGGTTTCCATGGCAAAGCAGGGATTCAAACCCTGGTCTCCAGAGTCATAGTCCAATGCTCAAACTACTACACCAGATCCCTCCAGTGGCACCCATAGCTTGGTAGTGATAATGCGGTTAAGCTCTACATTACAGGTACAGAACCTGCAAGCAGGGATCAGGGTTCAGTATCTCGGGTAACTTATTTGAAGTGTATTAAAATCGAGAGTGGATTTAGTGCCCCGTGGCCATCTAAGCCAAGAAATCCCTCTGGGGAAATATTCAGCAAGATGCATCCCAGCTCCCTTATGCTGATCTTTTGGAAGGGGGAATATGAAAACCAGAAACTTCTCCAGACCAACCCTGAGGGCAGAGAAGACACACTCTAAATTTTATACATCTAATCCTTATTCCAATGGTAGGTAATCTCTGGCCTTTCAGATGTTTCAGGATGTAGTTCTCCAAACCATGCTGGCTGAAGGGTTACGGGAGATGAAGTCCCAAACATATAAAGAACTTAAGTTCCCCTATCCCAATTTCTCTGGTAGTTCATCTCACACAGTCAAATTACTAGCATCATTCTCTTCACTGGACTTGTGTCGCCAGCATCATATATCACCAAACTATGTACCCTATGTACGTGGATGATCAGGTAGACAGGGTCTGTAGTATAGAAGCAGTTATGCCCATTGTACCAACATGTCACATTGCAGGAGGGTGGGAATTCAGTGACTCTCCAGATGCTGTTGAACAGGATCGTTCCAGTGTTCCTTCTCACTGCTGGATATACCGCAATCCAAAAACATCTGGAGGGCTGCAGAATTGCCACCCCCACATTACAGGTAATATGTAAAACAAGGCCTCAAAGTGGCTCCTTTTGAAAGTATTTGCCTGAGGCAAAAAGAGACAGTGATCTATGCTGAAATGCTATGTAATGGTTGCTTATAAAAGTTTAAAATTTAAATTTATATCACTATTTAAATAATAGTGGCATGTGAATTTAATGCTGTGAAAAGACTTCCCATATTTAGGATTGTATATTTGTAGTATTTCTGCCCTATCCAAAAACCTGAGACAAAGGCAGCTTATGAAGATTGTTTGCCTCAAAATTATACTTCCTGTTGTTTAAGCATATGACTACAGCCTGTGAGGTACAGTGGTTGGACAGATAGACTACAAAGTCTGACCAGGGCCATTTCCACACTACACTGTTATAGTGCCATTTTTCCACTTTCAACATCCTATGGAATCCTGGGGTTTGCAGTTTAGAGAGGGGCCTAGGCAAACCCCAGGATTCCATAGATGTTGAAAGTGGAATAATAGCACTATAAGAGTGTAGTGCAGAAATACTGTAGGACTCAGAAGAGTCCTTATCCATGAAGATCATTGGGAGATACAGGACACAAGGAATCATGTAGGTTATGTGGAGTACATTATGATACATAAAATTCATATATTCTTGAGAATTTTGATTACTATAAAGGGTACTCTCGCAAGCTTGAATTGCTTTATAATAGGTATGTTAATCAGAGTTTTAGTTCATTGATTCATTGGGTAAATTTTAATCAACAAGAGATCATTTTAAAACTGGGGTGATAATTACAAAAATTGCCGTCAGGTTTAGCTATTTTCTGATGCAATTTTGATTTTTATAGGTTGCTTATTATAACACAGAATTATTTTAAAGTTATTAAACATGGTCTTTTCTTCTAAGGATGGTAACTTTTGTTTTCTCAGTGGATGAAAAAAAAAAGACAAAGAAGAATGATTGACTGAATTTAAAAATCCTTGCAAATTCTTATGTAATAATAGGTACAGCAGATAACAATGGCCAACATCATTACATATTAAATTTACATTTCAGGCATGCCCCATTCAATCAAAAGTTGTGATGTTTTTCTTCTTTTTGTATTCATTTTTATTTCAACATGATTGTTTATAATCTACTCATATAATTAAAAGTCTTATTTTTTGTTTATTTATGGTATAATTCCTATTTTACCTTCCTTTGCAAAACAGATGCAAGACAATTGACAGAGCAAGAAAGCAAAACAACAAAAGAAAGTATAGAACATAAAAATGAGAATAGGCAATTTAAACAAGAAAGAAGCAATACAAGAACAAACCCTAAAAGGCCTTAAGTAGAAAATTCCAGTGAAATACTAATACTGTCAGAAGTGCCCGGAGGGAACATGAAGGGATAGAACATCCCTCTCTGGGGAACCTACTCCATAATCTAGTGTCTGTGTCCCTCTCCCCTTCCGTCTTCCTTTTAAGTTGTTTGACAGCCCTGATATTTTTCATACAGGGTTGCAGGTTCTTGGCCTGGGGATTCTGCCTTTTTGAAAACTTGGAAATGACAAGATAGGTAGATGCTCTAGACATCCACAGGTCCAACAAAAGTTTTACTTGCTTCCCCTCCAGAAAAAGGAAGAGAAAAAATTCCAAAATAATGAACTGAGGAATTAGAAAGCAGGTGATGTTGCACAGCCTCTCCTGCTACCTCTGAATTCTCAAAGATGACAGCTTAGGTCTCCAGAAAGCCTACTTTTGAATAAGACATCACATCACATGTAGAGATGCACGGATCTGACTGTTTTCAGACTAAATTTTGTCATTACTTCTCCATAAATTCCTTCTGTTCCAGTTTCTCAGACTCTCTAACATTTCACACATGGACAGACATGGTCAGGATCAATAGATGGTGGTCATGATGGCAAAGGGTATAAATGAGGAAGAGGGCACAAGTTAGGAGTGGCTGTAGTTGTTTGCTTTTGCTTGAGTCTTCTGGTAAGAGCAAGCTTCTGCACCCCCAACCAGTTGAGTTCATTAACTTGCATTCACTGAGGGGGAAAGTGGGAGAAGGAGGAGAAAGGAATGGGGCATTTTAAAAGCAGCTGGGAAAAGTGGGGTGACAGAGGATAAATTGGGACTGTCCTTGTCATGTCTGGACAGTTGGAGGGCATAGTTACCACATGGAACTGTTTTTTTAAGAAAAAAATCTGCATGAAAATGACATGCATATTGCTTTATAAGCTCTAATTCCTAAATTGCTTTAATTTAGAAGAATGTTCCTCTTCTTCCATCAGGGAACTGCCTTTGAGGCTCGTGTGCTGTCTCGTCACACAGACCTTGGAAATGCTGCTCTCCTTCACCCTTTTGGATTATAGCTTCCAGAACTCCCACCACCAGCATGGCCAATGGCTATGCTGGCTGGAAGTCTCTAGGAAATGGGATCAAAAAAATAACTTTTCCAAATTCTGCTGCCACTCCTTCAATCCACTTCTCCCCTCTCCTCCATCGCCATCTTTTCCTTCCTTCTTGCTCCACTCTTTTCTTTTGCCTTGATCTGCCTCTTGCCTTCTAGTGATCTTCTAATGGTGACACACCCAGCTTTCCGAGAGGGAGTGGTAGTGCTCCCAAGCCTTGGATCAAGAAGAAGCAACATGGACCATAAATAAAGGCCAACAAAGTAGTTATTTGCAATCATAGTTACAATTCTCATTCTCAAAAGTTTTGAAAATAGTTATTTTTAGTTCCTTCAACAAATCTGATTTCTACAAGCTGCTGGTCTGTGCAATCAGATGAGGTCACTGCCTTACATCCACAAGAGAGAACAAAATAGCACCTGTACAGTACAAATGAGCATTTTGAGCTATGTGATACTTCCCGTTTAGAGAGGCAAAAGACCCATAATTATAGAAATAAGTGAAAGGTTACTGTTTCACCACAAAAGGAAAGATGTTAACTCTCATTAGGTTATAATAGTAGTGCAATGAAGTCCTTCCATAGTTATTAGGGAAAGAGATTAGTTGTAAATAATTAGTTATTTGTAACTAGTTAATTCCAAGCTGTGAGGAGTGGTGGAAATGTGATGGCAGGACACAGGTTGGCCCACAGGTAGGAAGTAGCCCCCACTTTTTAGAAATGTTGTCTGGAGAAATGGTGTAGCACAGAGGACTGAGTGATGAATCGGGAAGTCCTTAACCCAAATCTACCACAGATTCCTTTCGTAGACCTGCAATGAGCCACTTGGCTTGAAGAAATTGAAACAAAGTGGTCTCTTCCTGAATGGCAGGGGGTTTGACTCGAAGGCCATTTAAGTCCCTTCCAGTGGTATGATTCTACTTCCTTTTTCACTTACAGTGCCCCCTCTGCAATATGGGGATAATATTATCTTCTGTATTACAATGTTGTTGATAGGTTGGCATGCAGATAATGTGAGTGAATATTGAACAATTAGAGTGCAATACAAATGAGGAAGAGGAGGAGGAAACAGCATCATCCTCAACAACAACAATAGTCCTCTTTTATTGGAGATGCCAGGGACTGAACCAAGGACATTGTGTTTGCAAAGCAAATGACCTGCTACTGAGCTAAGATCCTGACTTCACCATACAAACACTAAGGCCATTTCCACACGGAGCAAGGGAATCGCCCTGTGCTGGTACTTACTGGACTTCTTGGCTCCCTGGTCTGGTCCGCGATGCTCCAGAGCAGTGCGTGCTCGTCACTCCGCACTGCTCCAGGGACAAAAATGGCAGCTTCCGGTTGGTCAAGGGTCTTGACCAACCGCTGAAGCTCACCAGCCTAAAGCCCGCCCCTGGCAGATCACAGGCTCACACTGGTGCGAGCCTGCAAATCTGCACCAGAGCACGGGAACGGAGTGGCACGCTCCATGCTTTTGAAAGACCTGTTTTAAGCAGTCTTTCAAAAGCACGCTGGACGACCACTTCCGGTCATTCGGGAGCGGGCTGAGGTGCGGAACTACAGTAAGTAGGTCTGACCCAGTCTGCTCCCAGGTGCAGATGTCCTCCCTGGAGGACGCTCTGCACCGTTTCTTTAAGCCCATGTGGAAATAGCCTAAGCTGCCTCTTGCTGTGTCCCGTCCTGCCCTTTGTGACTGGTCAAAACTTAGTAAGCTTTAAGGCACAGGTCCGTTTCCAAGCCTTGATACCTGACATCAGTTGCTACTGGGATAAGTGCAGAAAACACAAGGTGCCTCCTACATGCACAGCATGACTTGCAAGCCCTTTAATGAGAGATCAAAGAGATGCATTATTTTATGATTATTCATTGGATATGAGGTGGAAGCAGTCATGCAAAAAATATTTTAAGAAAAGAGAGTTTTCCTGGGCTGCAGTGTTAGTACACCAACCTCTGGAACATTTACAAAAACTGTTTGTAGCAGCCTTTCCAGTGTGGTACCATCTAGATGTTTTGGATTACAACCCCACACACAACCAACTCTAGCCACAGTGATCACTGGTCAGGGATGATAGAAACAGCAGTAAAAAAACATCTTGAGAATATTGTGTTGGGAAAGACTGGTTTAAAGCAACAATTTGTTATAAACGTCCCATTCTGCAGAATTCTCTTTTGTTCTCAGTTCACTCTATGACAAAAACTGAAACAGATAGCAAGAGATAGCTTTCTAAAGTAACTCTAACATGATCTGAACTTGCCTTTCTGGGTCTTCATCTTCCTGACATCCCACAGGGAAATCCTCAGCTATCCGTATTTGAAAGAATGGCCACTAGTTATGTTTGTGATGTTGTAAAAAGAACAGAGGGAGACAGATTACTTTATGATGTGAATACCAACTAGATAAAGTATCCAAAGGGTATGTATTCAGCACATGAATTAAGTTTTGGTTCTTCAGAAATACAGGCATCTCCTGCTTTTTGATAACTCATTTTTTTTACATTTAGCTCTTTTGACAATTGCAAACTACAGTGGCCCTTGGTATCTACTAGGGTTTGGTTCCAGGATCCCCCATGGATACCAAATTTTGTGGATGCTCAAGCCCCATTATGTACAATGATGTAGTAAAATGGCACCCCTTATAAAAACAGCCATATATATATATATATATATATATATATATATATATATATATTGTGTGTGTGTGTGTGTGTGTGTGTGTGTTGTATATGTTATGTTATTACGTTATACATATGTTATATATATAAATAAATATTTTCAGGTGGTGGTTCATTGAATCCATGGATACAGAATCCGTATATATGGAGGGCTGACTGTATAGACATGTACCATTCTTTCAGTGTGGGGTCTTTCATCAGTTCTTCTCCTCTTACCTTCTTCCTGTACATAACATGAGGAAATTATGGAAGCTCACTTGGCAAGCCTCTGTAATTCTCTCATGTTTCCTATAGGAAGAAAGCAAGAGGAGAACCTATGAAAGTCTGGGTTTGCTTTTCAACCAATTTCAGTTCCTGACAGCAGAGGCATATCTAGAGTGGGGCAACTGGGACATGTGCCCTGGGTGCCAATACCAGGGGGGTGCAAAAAAGCCAACCCCCACCATCTGCCTGGGCCTGGCCCGTTGCTGCCTCCCCCCCGCACCGGGGTTCTTCCTGGCCCAGTGCAGGGGAGCAGTGGCAGCAGCACCTAAGGGCACAACTTCCACACTTGCCCTAGATGCTGTTGAGCCTAGATACAGCACTACCTGACAGTGATCCAGCCCTTAACCCATCAGATAAGTGGAGGATGCCTATAAATATCTGTGGAAGTTTAAAAATATACTTTGCCAAGTCTTTATATGTCTTTTTCATCCCCCTCCCCTTTTTTTAACTAAGGTTGTTAGTTACCAAGCTGATAGTCCTTATTTTTGCATAGATGGGTGCATAACATGTTTAATGTTGTGCTTCAAATAAGATTTTGCGTTAGAGAGTTAGATGGTTTTTTTAAAATATATACTACAAAAATAAATAAGTGAAGAAATGGGGGGGGGATTATGCATTCTGTAGCAATCACACTGGAGAATACTTCCCTTCACCTCAGTAGCTTGGAGCACTGATTCATCCAAAACATTTGACAAGATTGTTGTAATGCAGTAGCCTTACCAAAGGCTCTTTCACATTAGGGGCACACCTCAGTTAACAAAGCTTCTGACAAAAAAGCTCCTTTTTTTACAAAGTCTTCTTACAGCAGCCCTGTCGCCCATATTTTTCTTATCTTCTGTCCATCTGGAACATTTTGTGGGGGCAAGCATTGGCATTGGAAGACTGATGAAGGAGGACTGGAGAAAGACAGACTTTTGGTGTTGGGTTGCACCAGTATGTCTGCAGTAAATGACATAATAATGCTTGACCAGAGAAAGAGTGGGATTCTACCCTAGGTGACCCTACTATTGTTATGCATGCTTATGTACAACAGGCAAGGTAAACAGCTGCTTCAAGTATCACTTACCGTGAAGAGCAAAACAAAAAGCAAAGGAGAAAGTAGAGTAGCTTACCTAACCCACTGCCTTGGCATGTTGAGAAAACAAAGAGCTATAGGTTTTGCCACCAAAGTGGAAGTCATAAGAAAAGTGGAGGCTATTGAAAAAAAAAATCCCAGCTTGGAAGAAGCTTTCAGGTTGTTTCTAGAAGATTCAAAAGGTTTTTCTTTACTTATGCAAGTCTTATCTGACTTGATTGTTTCATTTCACATGTGCATAATGTTAGTTTTGGGGGAAAAGTTTGTTGAAATGTGTTGAACTGCTTTTCTTTTTAGTGGTGTAGAAACCAGCCCCTATTCTTTCCACGTTTTTTCTACAGCCATTTCCTCCCTACACTGTTATAGTGCTATTATTCCACTTTCAACATCCGGGGGAATTCTGGGGTTTGTAGTTTACTGAGGCCAAAGAGCTCTCTGGCTAAGAATTCTAAATGCCCCTCCCTAAACTGCAAACCCCAGTAGTGTGGAAATGCTTCTGTTAAAGCAATAAAGAAGTAAAGCCCAGGAACACATCTATTTTGTTAAATGGGGTATATCTATACATTACTACAATACTATGATTCTGCTCCCATGAATGCATTTTCTAGATGCACTATGGACTCCCATGTATGCATCTGACAGAATTCTGGGATTTGTAGTTTGGGGAGGCAGAAAATTCTAAATACCTCATGAAACTACAAACACCCAGATTCCATAGAATGCAGCTATGGCAGTTAAACTGGAACCATAGCACTCTAACTGTGCTGCGTAAAACGGTCCTAGCTTGCTTACATAGATACTAACCTTCGGCTCTCATAACCTACTTTTTCTCAAGAACATTTAAAACTACTCCCTAGGTTTATTATTAAGAGGCCAGTGAATGCGTTCTGTTTTAGGTTCTGGTATGAATATGCATAAATGATTTCCCCTAAAAACTCTCAATAGAATGACATTCAGGCAAATATGTGAAACAGCAAGAACAACAGTTTATTCAATGATAGGCCATTTCTGCACCAGAGTGGAGGAGTGTTTCACTGCGACTTGTGAGTGGTGTTTTTTAACCCGATTTACTCTGATTTTACCAGATTGTTATCTGCACGCCCTCTGGTTTCTGTTGAAGTAATGCAGTGGAAATCATTTGCCGCTTCCGCTCCGTCAATTCTTGTGAAACTCCCATCCTCCTCCCACTCCCTCCCATGCTCCACACCGCCACCTCTGATTGGTCAATTTTTTAAAAAAACAAACCCATTGCTACGTATCAGAGAAGGTACTTTAGTTCATTCTTACAGAGGACAAGCCCCCACCTCCAGTTCACTAGTAAAATTGCTAGTAAAATTATTGTGTTGCAAAATGATGCATGTCTAAAACGTGTGTGACCAACATGAAAAGTCTGGAAAGCTCTGGTCTAGATAGCCAGAAATTGAAAAGCAACTATCCTGAGGATCCCAATGTATTTCATTGTATTCCAGTGCCCACCCTGTATTTGAGGGGTGGAGAAAGGAGTGGACAGAAATGATGCCAGGGAAAGGTGGGAACGCCCACAGAGAACCACCTCTGCATATAGACCTTCCGCATGTTGTCAGAAATGCAGCCAAACCAGTTTTTGTGCTTTACATTGGGGTTTTTCCGGTTTTACAATACATCGGTTTTATGTCGATAGTAATCAAGCTAAGAGCTCAAGCCGTGTGAATCCACAGAGGAAACATCGATACTAACCGGTTTAACATGCAGACGTAACAACAAGAATACGATGACAGTGCGATGTATTGCCCTTGTGCAGAAGAGGCCATAGACTGTTTCCATCACCCATCATGAATGCTGGTTCTATACTTACGTCCATG
The DNA here is from genome assembly GCA_030412105.1 of Cyclura pinguis. Taxonomy (NCBI): domain Eukaryota; kingdom Metazoa; phylum Chordata; class Lepidosauria; order Squamata; family Iguanidae; genus Cyclura; species Cyclura pinguis. The sequence goes on along the minus strand of CM059600.1, from coordinate 318,826,551 downwards.
TAACATGTTGTTTCTACTTTTACTTCAACACACTTAACTCAGCCCCTCTCGTTATTCCCCTCTCCCTATCACATCTCCTGTACGCCTGCTCCTTTCCTCATCAAACAGTCAGACCATCAAGGCTTTCCTGTTATATTCTTCCCTCTCCGGCTATCCATCACAGCATTCTGGGAACTGTGATTGGGTAGCTATATCTATGTTAGGAGATTCCCTCCTCCACACCTGTGATCTAAGAAAACAGTACTTCCAAGGCAAGTTTGCATGACCACTTGGTCTTTCTCTTCAGAATCCTGCACGGCCCATCCTAATGTGAGGATCATTTTGGCTAACGGCTACAGTAATTCAGCTCAGAAACATTAAGCGGTCTCTCATCATGTAGAGAGAGAAATTATTGAAGGAGATCTTACTTTTCCTGTAGGAACTTGCCCATTCACTCTATGGTGCTGCTGTGGGCCATACCAGTGTTGTGCAGGGCATGAGAAGTCATATCACTTTTCTTCTGCTTGCCATTTTTGGGAGGACAATTGGGAAGGAGGTCAGGGTGTTCTAGGGGCTGCAGAAACTAGACCACATTGTCTGAGTGATTTTTTTTTTACATTTTTAACTGTTTGAGGATGAAACTTTGCCTCAAAATAGCCTAAAATATTTACTGGAGGTTTAGAAAACTTTGGAGGGCTCGCACGGGCCTTTGAGGGCTGCAGACATGGGATCAGGGGCTGCCCATTCTCCATGGGCCACATTTTCACACCCCTGCTATATATATTAACTTGGGGAGTAACTCTTCTTGAAATCATATTTCTTAGTTAACATAAATAAATGATACTGAAACTAATAGAATGAAATTCAGCAGAGACAAGTGCAGAACTCTACATTTAGGCCACAAAAACCAAATGCAGAGATATAGGATGAGGGATACTTGGCTTAGCAGTAGTACATGTCAAAAAGATCTTCGGATTACAGTAGGACCCGTGTATCTGCAGATTCATTATCCGATTATTCAGTTATCTGCGGTTGGTGACAGGCATGCAGAGAATGGGAGATCACCCACTCTGCACACCCCTGCTGGCTGGAACCAGCGTGCCCACATGGGCAGCAGCGGTGGGCGTGCAGAGAATGGGAGATCGCCCACTCTGCATGCCGTCGCCAGCTGGTGTGAGTGAGCGGAGGCCCTGGACCTTGCAGGGACGTGGTGAATGCCAGCCCTACACACTGCTGCGGGCCTGATCCCAAGTGCCCATGCAAGCTCAGGCCCTGGGCCGTGCAGGGACATGGTGATAGCTGGCCCTACACATTGCTGCAAGAGAACTGTACTTTAAAATTGTTTTTGGGGGTGTTGACAGGGCGTTCGCTACTATCCATGGATATCAGTATCCGCGGGGGGGGGCTAGAACCAATCCCCCATAGATACGGGGATCCTACTGTATTGCTGATTGCAGGCAAGGGTATAAGGCGGCAAAGCTAGCAATCATGTGGAATATGTTCAAAAACCTCTGTAACTCAAGTAATTAAAATATTTGGAGATTCCAGCCTCTAAGCTTTCTGTCCCTGCTAAGTGTTTAAATGCCAAAGGTTTAATTAAGTTGTAGAATTTTTTTCTTTTAATTTTAATGACTTAATTAATTTGTCTAAAGTCAGCATTGTTAGACCTGGAGTTGAGGCTGCCATTTATTATTTACCTAATTCAGTAGGGACCCAACCAGCCTGTGGTGAACAAGCTTACAATTATATCAACATAAATTGTTATCAGTCTGTTTGTACAAAAGACCAAACAGGGATGTAATGTCAGAAGGTTTGCTCTTGAACGCTGTGGAGTTGCATCTGCTCATGTCATACCTTACATCTGTCCCTGAAGTCTTATATTCCAAGGATGCCTAGAAACCTATTTGGTTAATCAGGTTAACCTTTTATTTGGCCCATGTGTGTGTGTGTGTTTTGTGGTGGGGAGAGTACAAATCATTCCAGGCAAGGTACATTCTTTGGATTTCTCTTGAGATGAGACATGAAATATTCCACAAAGCAGTTTGATGCAGCAATTAAAAACAAGGGAATGAATTACACTAACAACTGTCAAGGAGAGAAAATTAATTCCCTCCTAACTATGCCGCTACTGTACTTAGAGTACCCTGGGTGATTACAAGCTGATTGCAACTGGAGTATTGCCAAACAAGTGCAGGTAATGCTAAACAATGCCGTGATCAGAGGGAGGGAGGGAGGGAGGGAGGGAGGGAGGGAGGGAGGGAATGAATCTGATTCTGCAGTTTTGAGTTCTTGTAATATATGCTGAAACAAAGGAAATTAAAAGAACCGGCACCTCTGACACTCGTGTACAAGGTCCCATCTTTTTTTTTATCCCTCCAACATTGTTTTGTAGGAGGAGAAGGGGATATTTTGGAAGCAACTGAAATACATTTCTTGATATATCATCAATTATAAATGAACATCATGTACCTAACATCTTTCTACGTTATCGTGATATGTGTTACTCAACTTAATTTAAAATAATCACATAAAAATTCACCCTTGGATATGCATGGGGGCCCTCCACTTTCAGGTTCAGCACTCACAGATTTGATTATTTTCTGGTTATTTTATTTGTCTTATTTATTTTATTCTAAAAAAAATTCTTACTGTATTTGCCCCTGCCATGTAAAAAATATGTTCCCCCTAGGAACCTCTAGATTCTCCAGTGTGATTCTGTGGTCCACTTCCACTGGAAGCATCATGCTGGAGGACTTGAAGATTCCTAGAGAGAACACATCTCTAAGCATTGTTAGGTCCTCCACCAAGACTCAATGGTCCACTTCCATCAGAAGTTCACCACAGAATCACACTGGAAGACCCAGGGATTCCTAAATAAGTGTTTTCAGGTTTAAAAAGTGCATTCACAATTTTTAATTTTATTTTCGTTTTTTCCACTTTCATGGGAGGCTTGCTACCTCCCATAAAAGTGGAGGGCTCACTGAAATCTATTATTTCTGCAGTATCCAACAGGAAGAATCCTGTTTCCAAAGTAATCAGCTCTATATCGTGCACCCTCTGCCAGCAAGACCTCAGCACACATGAAGGCAAGGTCACGCAAAGTCTTGTCTCCAAATATCAGCGTGGGTGCATGCAGATTATATCCATTGACAATAATGGGGCAGAATATTCATGTTTATTGTTTTATGAACATATATGGAGGACACACTGTACTTGATCTTAGTCCAAAGGCAGAGAATCAAATTATGAGGGAGAGAACGTGATTTCTTGTGTTGTCTGTTAGCAAAGTGTTACACAGTTGCTTTGAATGTCTTGGGGTGGAGTGGCAGGGAATGCTGCCTCTTACCTTCTACTGAGGCTTATGTAGAGCAGTGAGACCTACTTAAAGCATCTGTCACAGAGAAGCACAGAACAGAACTTTGCTCCTTTCTGCTTGGAGCCTGGACTCAGCAAGCTGTGGTGGATACAAGGCAGTCTTTCTAGAAATGCCTAGGGCCCCAGAGGCTCAGCTGAGTTAAATGGCACTTTAGACACTTTCTGTTGGAAATTGGGGCTTAGATAGCACAGAGTTTCTTTTTCCTTTGCATGTGCAAACCTTCTACTTTCTCACCGAAAGTCTCACAATTTGCTCTTGTATCATTTAAATGAAGTTCCTAGGGTCATCAATCTTATAAAAGACCCTATTTCTCAGATCTCTCTCTTCTTCTCTGTTTGTGAAGATGGTGAGTTAAGAATAAGGCTACTGTCTTACCTAATCTATTCATTAGCTAGTTAGGATGTAGGTTCCCCAGTGCATGTGTAGATGTAAACTTTTCTAAGTTTGTAACCTGAAATTGCCTGCCTTGTTTTGTTTTCTCAGTCAGTTTTAGTTCAGGGAAGCAACACAGAGATTGGGGCATGCTTTTTCTGCTACTCTGCTCAAAGAAGGCTGATTCTTAACAGTTTTAACTTTCATAGAATTTCTCAAAGAGGGCTAACACCCTAGGAAATTCTAATTCCCAACACTATCCATGAGGTATAGTATACTGAAGGGTTGGTTTGACAAAATATGGCCTCTGTTACCCTGTGTACTGGGGGTCCCAGGAGGGACACCAAAATGTGCTCAACTAAAGGTGGGGAAAAATTAACTCAGAGCACTGCTTAGCGTTACAAGAGGCAGGGTAAGGTAACAAGATCTTGAACCCTATGTCTACGGGGTCGTGTGGAGTCAAGGAGAGCACAGAAGTTGAAATAATAAATGATACAGTACAGGAGAGATACAGTAATAATAGGAGATTTCAATTACCCGGATATATGTTGGTAGTCAAACTCTGCCAAGACAGCAAGGTCCAGCAAGTTTCTTGCTTGTCTTGCAGACAATTTTATGGTCTAGAAGGTGGAAGAGGCCACAAGGGGATCAAATATTCTAGATCTGATCCTGACCAATAGGGAAGACCTTGTTAATGAGGTAGAAGTGGTTGGATCTTTAGGGGGGAGTGACCATGCCCTATTGGAATTTGGCATTCAGTGGGAAGGAGAAGATAAGTGTAGCCAGACACTCATCTTAGATTTTAAAAAAGCGGACTTCTGTAAACTTAAGGAGCTCATGGCTGAAATTCCGTGGTCAGGAATAGTGAAAGGGAAAGGAGTTCAGGAGGCATGGGAGTTCCTTAAAAGGGAGATACTGAAGGCACAGTCTAAAACTGTGCCAATAAGGAGGAAAAATGGAAGGCATCTGAAGAAACCAGAATGGTTGAGTAAAGAACTCTCAGCTGAGCTAAGCGTTAAGAGAAACATGTACAGAAAATCGAAGAAGGGGAAAACCACCAAAGAAGAATTTAAGCGAGTAGCCAGGAGATGTAGGGAGAAGGTCAGAAAGGCTAAAGCACAGAACGAACTTAGGCTGGCCAGAGACATTAAAAACAATAAAAAGGGCTTTTTTAAATATGTCCGCAGCAAAAGGAAAAAGAAAGAGGCGATAGGGTCGCTGCGCAGAGAAGATGGCGAATTACTAACAGGGGGAAGAGAAAAGGCAGAACTACTTAACACCTTCTTTGCCTCAGTTTTTTCCCAGAAGGATACAAGCACTCAACCTGGTGGCTGGGGAGCAGGTGAGGAAGCAGGGGAAATGCGGCACATAATAGGTAGAGAGGTGGTACAGGAATACCTGGCCACACTGGATGAATTCAAGTCTCCAGGGCCAGATGAATTGCATCCTAGGATATTAAAAGAACTGGCAGAGGTCATTTCGGAACCGCTTGCTATAATCTTTGAGAAATCCTGGAGGACAGGAGAAGTTCCAGCAGACTGGAAGAGGGCAAATGTTGTCCCCATCTTCAAGAAGGGAAAAAAAGAGGACCCAAATAATTATCGCCCAGTCAGCCTGACGTCAGTACCCGGAAAGATCCTGGAGCAGATCATTAAGAAGTCAGTTTCTAATCGCTTACAAAGCAATGCTGTAATCACGAGAAGTCAACATGGATTTCTCAAAAATAAGTCATGCCAGACTAATCTTATTTCTTTTTATGATAGAGTTACTAGCTTGATAGATGAAGGGAATGCTGTGGATGTAGCATATCTCGATTTCAGTAAGGCCTTTGACAAAGTTCCCCATGACATTCTTGCAAAGAAGCTAGTAAAATGCGGGCTGGACAGGGTTACTGTCAGGTGGATCTGTGCTCACCAATGGCTGCTTTTCATCCTGGAGAGAAGTGACTAGCGGGGTGCCACAGGGTTCTGTCCTGGGCCCAGTGCTGTTCAATATTTTCATCAACGACTTGGATGAAGGAATAGAGGGCATGCTTATCAAATTTGCAGATGACACCAAATTGGGAGGGGTTGCTAATACACCAGAGGACAGGATCAAAATTCAAAATGACCTGGACAGATTGGAGAGCTGGGCCAAAGCTAACAAAATGAAATTCAACAGAGAGAAGTGTAAGGTCCTACACTTAGGTAGAAAAAATGGAATACAGAAATATAGGATGGGGGACACGTAGCTGGATGGCAGTACGTGTGAAAGGGATCTAGGAGTCTTCATAGACCACAAGCTGAACATGAGTCAGCAATGTGATGCGGCAGCCAAGAAAGCCAATGCAATTCTCGGCTGCATCAATAGGAGTATGGTGTCTAGATCGAGGGAGGTACTGGTACCACTCTATTCTGCTTTGGTTAGACCTCATCTTGAATACTGTGTCCAGTTCTGGGCACCCCAATTCAAGAAGGACATGGTCAAGCTGGAGCAAGTCCAGAGGAGGGTGACCAAAATGGTGAAGGGCCTGGAAGCCAAGCCCTATGAGGATAGACTTAGGGAGCTGAGTATGTTCAGTCTGCAGAAGAGAAGGTTAAGAAGGGACATGATAGCTATGTTTAAATATTTGAAGGGATGCCATGTAGAGGAGGGAGAGGGCTTGTTTTCAGCCACTCCAGAGACCAGGACAAGGAGCAATGGATTCAAGCTGCAGGAAAGGAGATTCCACTTGAACCTCTAGGAAGAACTTCCTGACAGTCAGGGCTGTCCGGCAGTGGAATATGCTGCCTCGGAGTGTGGTGGTGTCTCCTTCTTTGGAGGTTTTTAAGCAGAGGCTGGATGGCCATCTGTCAGGAGTGCTTTGAGGGTGTTCCTGCATGGCAGGGGGTTGGACTGGATGGCCCGTGTGGTCTCTTCCAACTCTACATTTCTATGATTCTATGATTCTATGTTTATTAAATACAAGCAAAACAGTGTATGTAACACACTCCTACAAGACAACTAAAGAAAATAAAGGTTGGAGTGGTATAGAGGGATTTTTAGAGGGATTGCTGGTTTGGGTGATACTTCACCTGTCCTGAAGCCCAGAAAAATAGAGAGCGAAGCTGGGGTGCGATGTAGCTCAGCACGTGGAGCTGAGGGGAGGCTCGCCAAGCAAAGCGGCAGCAAGGTGGGATGAAACTCGGGAGTGATCCGAGGAAGGTCTCGGAATCAAGGGTTTTTATAAGGAGAATTGTGACTGCAGGCTATGCTGTAGTTGGGGGAAAACAATAGATTTGGAGTTGGAGACAAAGCCTCCGAAAGGTCAGAATCTGAATGATTGAGTTATCGTAGCGGTTCTCAATAGAGTAACCAGTATGCAAACGCAGAGTACTTGGGTATTGCATAGTTTACCCATCAAGCTGCCATTGCAGGGCAGAGGCTCTTTTGTAAGTGGCGTGCATACCTAATTAGAGTACTTGCCTGGAGATCTCCTAAAGCAGTGAGTCAGCTATTTCTGGCCTGCCTGTATTTTGAATATTATGGCTATTAACGGCCGAGCTTGTTTACGTGCTTGTCCGGTGGCCTCGCAAGCACGTGGAAAGGAATAGAGAAGTGCAGCCGAATTGTGATATCAAGGGATATCTTTTAATATCCCCAAAGCTCGGACTAGCCAGGGCAGTAACACCAATATGACCAAACAAGGGCTTAGGGTAATGAAAGTAACCCACAATGAGTTACTTTTGGTAGCAAGGAGGGGAAATGGGATTGGTTTTCACAAAAAAAAAAAAAGCAATGACATCAGGTGAAGAACAGTAATGAACAATAGTTTGAGCTTATTTCTTTTGTGGGGGGCAAGGGCCTACTACATCTTACCTTTAGATTATACATGGTAGTTGTAGGGTTTCTGCCACCTCATTCTTAAACTTTAAACAGATCCCATCCATGATAGTCATAGTGAGTCCGTCCAGACTTTCTCTTGACTACCACCATTTTTGTGCTGTTTCTCTGCTTCTCCATAAGTCCTAAAAGGGTGCAACCTTCTGGGCCTTCTGAAAGAATAATATTGACCAGCTGTGACCTAATTTGGTGTTGGTGCTTTCAACAAAGGAAAAAGGGAGAAGTAGTAAAGGAATGGAGAGTCATCATGGTGTAGTGGTCTGAGCATGGGGCTATGACCCTGAAGACCAGGGTTTGCTTTCCCACTCGGCCATGGAAACCCACTGGTTGACCTTGTGCAGATCATTCACTCTCAGCCCTGTGGCAGGTTCACCTTAGGGTTGCCATGACTTGAAGGCACACAACAGTAAAGGGATTATGAGTAAAGGGATTATGTCCTTTGTGGAAAAAACAACTTATACGGAAGTAAACTCTTATAGTTTGTTTTTGTTCACAGACATCATCTCTTGAAATATTCCCATGAATATTCCCTCATGTATTATTTGCCATGTGTTCTATATTATGCCTGTTATTGTTCCATAGGGAAAGGCAGGTTGGAAATAAGTAAGATAAATAAATAAATAATATTTAAAATGCTTCTATCTTGCCATTTATTACAGGATTTCAGGGTAACATACAATATAAACAATTTGAAACATGAATTTAAAAATATGAATACGCTAATTCTGATTGTAATTTATTTTCCCCACTGCAGCTTCCCAGGGTGCTATACTTGTATCCCCCATCTACAGAAAGATATGGAATTCTAAATTGAACATTGTTTTGCTTTTCTTAAGTCTGTCAGTGCCCAATCCAGAAAATTCTTCCCTATGGTCAGCTTTAGAATGAATACCCACTCATTTCCCAAGGCTTGTGCAGATAATTTGCCTTGTGTATTATGCCCATTCCCTCCATAATCTGTCACTGACACAGATAATGAGAATTTTCTGATGGTTCCATGTGGCTGCCACATTCCATTGATGGAAAACAACAACAACTGCAGCATTTCTAAAAGGCTTAAAAGAAAGGTTTAACTAGCTGCCTCCATTTTTGTCCTGGCCAACTGAAGGAAAGTTCATGGGGGAAGGCGCTCTTGTCACCATGAATGAACTATAAAATGTATTTCAGTATCTAAGTAATTACAATTGTCATTTCTGAGGCTGAGCCCTCCTGGTAGACGTGGTAATCGTAGTGAAAAGCGATTACAGTGACATTAGCAGGGTGAGAACCCTGCAGAGAGCTTGGAAACGTGGGCCTGTTTTCGGGGGTGGGGGGCAAGAATTCTAACTGTTACACGACATTGTACATTTTTATACTACCAAGTATAGTAAAGAAGATGAGTTTGCCCTTAATTTTAGTAACAAACCTGGCTTTTGAGAAATTCTTTTTAGCCAACCTCACAAGACAAATTACTTTTTGGAAAAAGCATGCAAAGTCATAACTGAGTTCAGGTATAATAATACATTTATTTTAAAATGATATTTGTTCATAAGGACAAATACTTTTCACCTTCCAAATACCTAAAATTTGTAAAACGGATACTGTTTTCTGTGAATTATGTTTGAAGTTATCTAATTGCGTGATCAGGGGCGACGACAGCAAAGAAACACATAGAGTCGAACTTGGAGAAGAAAAGGCCACAACTTTACTGGCTACAAGGCATACAGGGTTGGCATACGCATTGGTATGGATCCGAGCATCAATCAACCTGCCTGTTGACCGGTGACCCCGAATGACCAGCCCTGGGCCAGCTGGCCAGCTGCTGGACAAGACCCTCCTGCCGCCAGGGGGTGCATGCTGCTTGCCCTCCCAAGCTGGGCAAGATCAGCGCTCACCGCAGCCCCTGACCCCACCTGGGAATCCGACCATTCCCTTGCATGTGGCAAAAGGCACCCTTGTCCCGGATCCAAGGCCATGCGATCATCTAAAAAGTTTTGACAAAGACTAGCGTAAAACCAAATAACAAACACCTGGGGAGGATGGGATGGGATGGGATGGAGCCGAGAAGAGACTGACTCGCTGAGAGGTCTGGCCTCCTATAACCTCAGCGAGCGGACCTGAGTGAAACCAGCAGGCCTTCACTCAAGCCCGCTCTTCCAGCCAATGAGCTCAAAGGTGGCTGCTTTGAACTCGCTGGCTGGCAGCCGAACAAACGGGGAGACCCAGGCATGCTCCGATGCATGCCCAAAATGGCCGCCGCCAGCCCGAAGCCCAGAAGCCTCCCTGAGGAAGCAGCCGCACCCCAAGCAGCAAACGCGCCGAGTGGCAAGTCGCTCAGCGCCCTTTCAAACACAAAAGGACAATTTCTGCCCCAAAACATTACAGAAGGTGAGAGATTTATTTGGTAATATGAACACTTTGGTGAGGAGGTGTGTGTTTAGATTAAGAGGGCATCTGTTTTGCTAATTATAAAGAAAATAAAAGCATTTGTCATTGCTGGTGAAATTTTACAAGTAGTGTGTATTTGAGGGATAGAAGAAAGTTTCCCTTAGTCATATTTCCCCTTCAGTTATGCTGTCTTTTTCTGTGGTAGCTCACTCTCCTTTTCCTTGTCACCATCCCACTAGTCCCCATATTCCAAAATAATGTGTGCTTGTTGTTACCATTTTGCTGTATGAGGACTCCGCTGACTTTTCTCAAGGTTGCACATCCAATATGTTAGGATTTTCCTGGCATTCAGATTACAAACTTGTTGTATCCTAGTAAAAATAATATGGTGCTTTGACACTGGCTGTATAAAAAGTATTTTGGTGCTTACTGTGATTTTTTCCCCCCCTCTCTATTCAGCCTGTTCAGTTTTCAGCTTCAGTTCAGACTTTATTTTTTTTTCCTGAGTCTAACTCTACAATTAATTCATTTTGCACCATCTTCTGTCCTCATTACATTTTTATTATAAGAATTAATATATTTTGCCATTTGCTATTCTGGTGAAATCAGGAGAGGAGCCGTGAGAATGAATACATTTTGTTCCACTTTGTCCTCATTATAATTTTAAGGTGTCCTCAAGAATGGATTAATTCAATGCCACTTCTCACTCTTTATCATAAGAATGAAAATCTAAAATAGTTATGAAACTCTGGCAGCCATTTGTCCAGAACTATTTTGTGCTCAAGATAAAAACTGCATCAAGAAAGGGGTAAGTTTAAAATATTATATACATTTATATGAGTTTATAAATTCATATAAAATTATTGGTTGCCTCTGAGACAAAGCTAAAGGAATAAACAAATGAAACAGATGATCCCACACTTGTGACTGTCTCAAGATCGTAATCTGGCATTCAGGCTAGATACTCTAATCACACAGATATGATTTTCATTAAATTATTCTTTCCCCAGCAGACAATAAACAACTACTTATTGATAGATGGCTGGATACTGTGCCATTAATATAAAATTCCAGCGTTTCCCTTTCCCAGAAACAATTTAGAGCAACAGTTGCAAGATGGATTTGCATGTAGAAATGTAGCCCATATTAGAGTTTATACAACATTAAAAATGATGGTGGCAACAAAGTTGCATCCTTCACTCTGAACACACACAATTAATCTAGGCCTGGGCAGGCAACTCTACATTTGAGTCTACATTTGAGTCATGGCATCAAGTATTTTAATACTTATTACAGAATCGTAGAATCATGGAGTTGGAATGGGCCCCATAGGCTATGAGTCCAACCTTCTGCCCAGTGCTCCAGCTAAGACATCTCCAGCAGTAAGTGTCCAGCCTCTTTTTGAAGGCATCGAGAGAAAGCGACCCTACCACCGCTAAGTAATTGATTCCACTGTCAAACAGCTCTCACTGTCAAGAAGTTCCTTCTAATGCTCAGTCACAATCTACTCTCTGTAACTTAAAACCATTAGACCTGGTCCTACCCTCTGGCACAGCAGAGAACAGACCTACACTCTCCTTTCTGTGACAGCCCTTTTGGTATTTAAAGAGGGCGATCATGCCACCCCTGTTTTCTCTTCACAAGCCTGAACATGCTCCGCTCTGTCAACTTTTCTGCATATGTTTTGTTCCTCCTCTCTGTTGCTGTTCTCTGAACCCACTCCAACTTGTCTGTATCCTTCCTTTGTCTATATCCTGTTTATTTGGGAGCATAGTTTACTGTTATAAAGGCTGGGGCTTTCATCCCACCTCTGGTCTCTTTCAAAATTGGGCTCAGCCCTCTCTGTTGTGAAGTGCATATTTTGGTTGGTCACTTGGGAGAAGATTGCCTTCTATTCTGGCTTTTCATATGGAGGGTTGTTGGTGTTGTGTAGCTTCAAGCAGTTTCCGGCTTAGGGTGACCCTAAAGTGAACCTATCATGGAGTTTTCTTGGCAGGATTTGTTCAGAGAGGATTTTGCCATTGCCTTTCTCAGAGGCAGAAAGAGTGTGACCCAAAGTTCCCTCAGTGGGTTTCCATGGCTGAGTGGAGATTGATACCCTGGTCTCCTGAGTCATAGTCCAATTCTCAAACCACCACACTACACAGACTCTCATATGGAGGAGGATTCTCCCATATTGAGTCATGCAGGGAAATATACGAAGATTGGTTTGGGTGGTACCTTAATGGCATACTAGCAAGTTAGGGCCCAGAAGGCAGTTGACCTCAAACAGTCTTCTTAGAATGGGGCGGCCAGTTATGTGGAGTGATTTGGCACTGGGACCATGGGTGGTTTGGCAAAAGTCTGGGTAGGTCAGAGAGACACTATCTTCACCACAATCCTGCAGTCTTTATAGCCACTCTGCAGATCTTTGGAAATTTCTAATTATAAAAGAGAATGTCTATATTGCCTGTCTGTGGCATAATGCTAGATACCTCAAAAACTGACATTGTTTTAAATTGATGTTCAAATTTCAAGCAGAAATTCCATTTCCACATCACTCAAACAACATCCCCTCCTCTCACTTCCACAAACAATTGCCATCCATATGGAAATTATAGAAATTCACTCTCATTCACACAGTCCACCCCTCACTCCGTTCATACACACCCCTTATCACTGAGGCATCATAACAGATGCTTTTTTTAAAAGAAGAAGAAGAAGAAGAAGAAGAGGAGGAGGAGGAGGAGGACATGCCATAACTGATTGGGAAATATTTTTAAAGGGATGGAGAGGAGGAGGAGGAGGAGGTGCAGGGGGACTCTTGGGGCATAGCTGAAATGGGCAAAATAGACAAGAAAAGAGGAGAGGTCTAAGGCAATGCTATAAAGAATTGGGAGGTTAAAACTAGGCAGAAAAACAAGAGAGGCATAACGTAGTGCTGGTAAGATTCCTATGGTAAAAGTGGGGGCAGGAAAACAGGAGGTCCCATGGACTTCTTTGTGGCTGTTAGATGCAGACCCAGGCAGGACTGAGTACATTTCAGCTAGAGGGTTAATAAAATGTTACCCTAGTTTCTGTGCCCTGCCTTTTTTTTTTTTTTGACTGAGTGTACCAAAAAGGAGTGGTAATACATGCTAGGGGGATGCTCAGGTATAACACAGACTGTATGTTATCACCAATATGTGAAGAACACATCTTTGTGCTAAAAGAAATGTAAAAGGACTAATAAATGTGAAATGCAAATGGAATTTAGTGAGAAAGGCCCCTAGTTCAGTGATACAGCAAAATTTGCTTTCAATTCCAAGGCCCTAGAGGTTAAGTCTCTGACATCAGCAGTTAGAACTGAGGAAATCAGTGTAGTCAGCCAATGTAGGCAAAAGTGAACCTGATGGAGTTTGGTGTAGTATAAGCAGAGTGAGTAAAGTTACTTTTTTGAACTACAGTTTCCAGAATCCCCTAGTCAGCATGGCCAGTAGCTGGGAAAGTTTTCCACATTCTCAGTGTACGGCAGCTTTTTATATTTGTATGTACATCCTGCTGCCTCCTTCAGCATGGTTCTGTGAACAACTAATAGAGCGTCTTGGTGTATTAGAGGATGTAGGTGAAATACCTTTGATTTGTCCTGTGCGCTGTTTGTCCATCTTACTCACAGCTCTCCAGGTAAGCTTCTTTGACACTCTTTCTGTACTACCACCATATCCAATAGACCAAAGATGAAACATGCACTCTGAAGGCTGCTCTTGATCTAGTGACAGACTGCCAACCACAGCAATGAAGCTAAGACAAGGGACCTTTCCACACTACACTGTTATAGTGCTATTATTCCACTTTCAACACCCTATGGAATCCTGGGATTTGCAGTTTAGGGGAGGGCATTTAGAATTCTCAGCCAGAGTGCTCTTTGGCCTCAGTAAACTGCAAACCCCAGGATTCCACAGGATGTTGAAAGTGGAATAATAGCACTTCAACGGTGTAGTGCAGAATAGCAATAGCATGTGTATTTCTATACAGCTTATCAGATAAGCGGTCTCTAAGCGGTTTACGATGTGTTAGCTAATTGCTTCCAGCAAGGTGGGTATTCATTTTACTGACCTACAGAAGGACGGAAGGCTGAGTCAACCTGGAGCCTGGCAGGATTGAACTCACAACCTTGTGGCTGCAGTACTGGCATTTAACCACTGCACCACCAGGGCTCCTATCAGAAAAGGCTTTAGGTATTTATTAAACGTACTTGCTCCTCTCTTATTTCACCTTCTCAAATCTAATTTGTCTCTTATCCACTGTCTCTCTTTCAGCAGATCATTGGGCCAACCAGCTTTCTTTTCCTTTCTAAGGAAACAGAATATAGCCTGATGTCTGAACCTGGGCAAATGGTAATGAAGCTTAAACCCCAGTCCTTGGTTTATGAAGCTAACCATACTTCAGACTGACCACAGTTTAGTATCCAAATATAATACCAAGCTGTGATTGGTGAAAATTGGAAGCTAAAAGCTTCTGATACAACCCTCATGGCTATACCAGAAAAAGGAAAGAGAAGGTAAGTACACATGAGCCTAAGGTGTGTTTACATAATGATAAGCTACAATTTACTGTTACATCCAAGTGCAGTCTTTGTGTAAAATGTGCTGTCTCAAAGCATTGTGTCATGACATTGTCTCAAATGGAAAATAGTTATTAAGTTTCCCCTTCAAATGGCAAGTAGGTTTAATTCATTCACCTAAGAAATGTTCATGCTGTGCTTTGTAAAGAGAGTCCGTTCATTCTGATCTATCCTGTTAAAAGAAGAATGCAAAAGAGGCTTTAACTGCCTTACAGCAACATTTCCCAATATTTTTGAAACAGCAGATACATTCAGAATTCTGAGAAGCTACTCATGGGCACCATCACAAAATGACTGCCATGTGTGGTCTTGTCCATTCACAAACTGGCTGCTGTGGTGAGTGTGCAAGTCCCAAAGCACTGTTTTCACAGAAAGATAGGTAATGCTGTAAGACAGCTTGTTCAAGCACTTAAATACAAGACAGGCCATTTCCACACTAGACTGTTATAGCGCTATGATTCCACTTTCAACATTCCAGCCGGCTCCTCCAGAAACTGCAAACCCCAGGATTCCATAGGATGTTGAAAGTGGAATCATAGCGCTATAACAGTCTAGTGCGGAAATGGCTACAGGGTCTGAGTCTGAGTGCAAGTCACAAAACCATTGCTTTGAACCTATAAATGCTAATAAGATAGACTACCCATCCAACAGAAATGGCTGAAATTACGTCCTCAGATCATCTCTAAAATTAACTTATGCCACTAAATATCTTCTTCCAAATAAGAACACCATCCCAAATCTCATACAACAACTTAACATACTACAGTGTTAACACACAAGAAACTCTCTCTCTCTCTCTCTCTCTCTCTCTCTCTCTCTCTCTCATCGTCTAGGTCACCTTTCTAGTCACTGTTAAACTCTTTCTCTCTCCTTCTCTTTCTCTTCGACATATGTATCATCCCCAAATGCACACCCATTCAGAGGCAAAGAATGCACCTCATTCATCCATTATGCAAGCTCCCCATTACATCCCTCTCTTCATTTCAAGCCACCTTGCTAATTTTTCTTTAAAAATATTGAAATGAAGCAGGGAGCCTTGGTGTCTGCCATGGGAGTTGTCCATGGATGTCACAGTGCTTACAGGCATCACACTGAGGATCTCTGCCTCACAGTGTTACTCAGAACTCTGTAGCAAAGTCTGTACTTTTCTTCCTGTTTCAAGGGAAAGGAAGCAAAGGAAGAAGAGATTGGTTTTGTTTTATGCTCAGTGTGATGTCTCTCTGTACATACATAGCATAAGCAGAAAGTCAGAAAGGAATAATTCATTGTTATTTATCATGGGAACACATTATTGGTGGAGAGAAATTGCATCTGGTTTTGCTTCTTCTTAAAATGACAGCTCACTGTGAAAATTCTGATGCCCATTCAATTTATTCAATTCAGCTTGCCCATTCAATTTATTAGTCGTAACACTTCATAGCCACTCTTTCTCCATGTAGTTGTTGTTGTTGTTGTTGTTGTGTGCTTTCAAGTCATTTCCAACTTATGACTACTCCAAGGCAAACCTATCATGACATTCTCTGGGGCTGAAAGTGTGTGATGCACCCAAGGTCACTCAATGGCTGTCCATGGCTAAGCAGGGAATGAAACCTTGGTCTTCAGAGTCATAGTTCAATGCTCAAACCACTACACCATGTGGCTCTCATGCAGTACAACAACCTATTATGAGATCACTTTCACTGTGAAGAGTTGTATATGGGAACCTTGTGCTGCATTTCCTAATTTTATGTACCAATTGATAAATATACCAGTTAAGCATACAGAATACAAGCATACAAACAAGATGCAATGATGTGCATAGCTGGTGTGAGTTTACCACACCAATACCCTGGCATGCTACTACTTCTACAATTCACCATACACTCAGAAACCCTGGCTATTGATTTCCATAAGTAAACTGATTTTCTCTACCACCCATAATTATGCTGCATACATGCATAAAGGGCATAAATCTGGCATAAATTAGTCTGGTAGTAGGTACCATTTAAATCAGTGGAATTTCAACGAAATAAGGGAACTCAGTTATTGCACTTAATCTCAACCCAGCCCAATGTTTCATTCAACTTCTTCTCAGGCAAACACAGAGCAGGCAAAGGCTGAGAACAGTAACTGGTCACCAAAGGCCTTTTTCACAAAACCTATATACACCAAAGTGCAGGCCTACACAAAAACCTGGAGACTAACCTTGTTTTGTAAACTTTATATGTTTCCCATACAAGCCCTGTCAAGAGGAATACAATGGATGTAGCTTAAAATCTTGTTCTAACTAGAGAAGACCTTTTGCGTCAATAGGATGTATCCATATGTTGACTTACCATTCAGCACTTGTTGCAGTTGGTCTATTCTAGTTGGGACTAGCAGTTGTATTTAGGCCTGTCTGTTGATGGAATATAACTGAAAAGCTTATTCCTAACACTTCCAGTTCTCAGCCAAATCACCATGCAAAACAAGTGGCAGTGGAAGCCAGAACAAGTCCATATCTTCAGTTACAATTGATTTCCAACAGCAGTAAAGAAAGTTCCACACAAAGCTCTGACATGACGTAACATGCTATGCTCAAGGTTTCTATAGGGTATGCTCACATGCTACTAAGGCTCCCATCCAACAGAGGTTAGGTTTATTACACAACAACAAACACTAGCAAGCATATCGTAGACAATGTCTATCCATTACAGGGCACTTAGTCTATTTAAAAATTCTTCAAGAATACTAAAAGGAGATCAGCCTTAAAGAGAAATTTTGCTACAATAGCTCAGATGTTAAAAATATGCTTTGCCCACAGAAGGTCTTCACCATGGCCATTTCCACACGGTGTCACAGTCCTGCTATGGGGACAGGATGACAGCGCTCCATGGGCTGTGCTTCTGCATGATATCATCATGGTCCCACTGCCATCCCACCCCCACTCATTGAGATGGTGGGATATTTACTTAACAGATTAAATCCATTAAGCGCTGACAAGCGTGCAATGCTTCAGTCCTTACTTTCCATGCAGAAGGTCAGGAAGTGCAATGGAGGTGCTTCCTGCCCCAGCGCAGCATGGGAAAGACCCTGGCTGCACTGCGGAAGGGAGGCACATGTCGCTTCTGCAAGGAGCTGGCCAGATGTGAAGAGAAGCATTCCCGTCGTGCTCCCTTCCTGGCAAAGGCAGTGCCCGGATTGAGATGAGGGGGTGACAGGATAAAGCAACATATGGAAGTGACCCATCTCAGCATTTTGGGCAGCAGAGATGTGACCATGTCTGGCAGAGACCTAGGCAGTCAATGTGTTGTAGCAGTTACAGACCTGGACTTGGCTTTGGGAGATCCTAGTTCAAGTCCCCACTGAGACATAAAACTCACTGGGACACTTTGGGGCAATCATTCTCTCAGGCCTGACTTATCTCACAGAATTATTGTAAAGATATAGTGGAAAGTCAGAGAGCCATGTGAACTGCCTTGTGTTTACTGGTGAAAGATGAGCTATAAATGTGACTAATCTACAATAGTGCATGAGAATGTCTTGCCTCAAAATTTGAGAGATTTTGTTTTTGGTTGTTATAGACGTTACAGTGCTAAGTTTCAAGTGAAATTCCAAACTGAGGAGTTGCTAGAAGCAAAAAAGCACCCAGACATAACTCATTAAGAAATCAATGTGGAGGACTCAAAATTTGACAATATTTTTGGTGATCACCCAAGTAGCCAGGTTTTTTGCAGGTCAAAACTGAAAATTGGTAACTTTCTAGAAGCAAAGGGGAGACTGCCAGAACTCACCAGGAAATCATTTTTAAAAGGACTGGAAAACAGAAGAAAGCTCTCTGAGGCAGTGCTGCTAAGAAACCCGAGGCAAGAGGAAAAGGTGGGGAAACAATTAAAGACTGAGCCCTAAGCTTCCTGAGGCTAAAGGGGGGTGGGGAATGGGAGAGGGCACTCTAAAGTACTGGTAAAATTCCTGAGGTAAAAATTACTAGGTTAGATGGGCCAACGGTGTTTGCATACATGCCCCTCAAAAACGGGGCTTTGGAATCTTTTCCCTTCTAAATGTTGGTCCAGCTCCCAGAAGCCCAAGTCAACATGGCTAATAGTAAGGGACTGGGAGTTTTAGACCAAAACCTCTAGAGGGCCAAAGATTGCCAACTGTTGCTCTAAAACACTAGCTCTTGGCCTTTTCTTTGCCATGGACCCTGTTTAAATATCTCCTGTTGCAGACCACCAAGACTTAAGGCAAGATTTAAAATATGGTAGCAAGAAATATCATGTGCTTTCTCTCAGCCACTCAGCAAAAGTAGCAAGTGCTGAGTATTTTTTTTTTCTGTCAAACAGTTATTTTCACAACTTGTGAATTGTTTGGGATATTGTTTGGGATATTTGGGATACTGGGTAATGCAACTTTGTACAAATGAAATCTATCACCAGCAAAAGACTCCTTCTCTTTGAGATCAATGTACAATCATCTATTTCCTTTCTGTTTTAACTGTAAAAGCTCAAAACATTTCTTCAAGCCTTTGCAAACTCCCTGTCAGGACATTGCAGCCCCTTTGGTGGCCACAGACCATAGGTTAAGACCACTGCTCTAAAACTTCATGATGATCCACTGAAATCTTAATAAGTTCATTATGCTTTTCCCCAACTCAAAGACTTTGTTGTTATGTAATGCCAGTGGCAATAGCAGACAAGTGGCAATGTTGTTTTGCAGTGCAAGCCAACAAATGACAAAGATGGTTGAAATACAGGTTTCCAAAATACGATACTGGATCTCTCCAGCATAATTTCTCCTCTCCTCTTGGATGCTTGACATCGACTCATCAGCTCTGCTACTCTCCATCATGCAAAACACAGTCATGTGATGATAAACTTGCCACTACTGGATCAACAAAATCCTGTTTGACTTCAAAGGACAAATGTTGCCCTGAGAAGTTAGGAAGCTGACTGAGCTCCTGGGAGCAGCTGAATTAGAGAAGAGCCTGCATATTTCATTCCTCTGAAAAGACTCCACTGCCCTCAAAGAGTGGCTGGCTGATGTCTCCTACACTTGAATTTTGTTACAGGATCTGTAATTAGCAACTAATAGAATCCCTCCCCCTTCTCTGTAGGGCAGCAGCAGGTGCTCCTATTTTCAGATGTATATGAAATATCTGCCAAATCATTTGGCAGATTTCAGGGAGAAATGTGCCAAATTACCTGTCACAGCAAAAACTACCTTTTTAAAGAAAAGATAAATGTTTCTGGCATTCTATTTGTACTGAACAACAGTGCCCCCAAGTGGCTGCTTACACTGACCACAGGTCTCTCTGGATGCTCTAGATTTCCTTGTGGGATCCAGGTCAGGCAAACCGAACATATTATTTTGAGGCTGAAACTCCATGTTCGTATTACAAGGACAGAGAACCTAACCTTGTAGAACACTAATTTGTCTTAGGATTTAAAGCTAGGAAATGTTGTGGTCTTGTCATTTGGAAGGGTCAAAAAATTCAATTCAGCATCATTTATACAAGCCTTCCTGAGTTATGGCTTCTTAGACACAAAGCTTTGCTCTTTGGGCTTTACAAGCTGGGCACACAAATTACCTCCTCTTTTAAGCTCTCTTACATTTGTTAGGTGCATATAATGTGCTTTACAAACCATGGAAGCATTACTTTTCTGGATTACAGCTCCCAGAATTCCTCAGCTGCCACGGCTGCTGGGAGTTGCTGTCATCCAGAAAGTAACCTTTCCAAACTCTGGTTCTGAAAACAATGACTCTGTTCAGAAGTCAACGTCATCCAATATGAACAATAAAGAATGTTTTATAAAATAAAGGCTTGGTTTGTGAGTTGGTGAATTTATTCAGACAGTTGAATTAGCCCAAGATCTGACCATAACAGAAAGACAGCATGACAGATCTTCTATTTAGGCTGTGTTACCCTAAAAGGTGGGGATGCCAGTGCAATGCCAGTGTCTCCTTAGAATTTGGGGAATTATAGCTCAAAGGAGGCCTGCGAGAGGAGGGTAATGGCAAGATCTTTTCACACTGCACTAACTGTAGAGAGGACTGTAGTTAAAAGTTAAACAGAGTATTTTATTTGGATTGTCAAAACATACAAGAAATCAGACATTCCCAAGAACCATAGAAGGCTATCAGAAAGTGAGGCAGGAAAGGCTGGATAGAGCGAGATTGAGAGGAAAGGGTGATAATTACAAGTTCTGAAGCAGAAGATTGAAGTGGAGTGACTCAGACAGGATCTGGGGTAACAAGAACAAACAGAGATCTGAGCACCACATATTACATCCAAATACTACAATTTACTGTGGCTGGAGCTGAGAGTTTTATACTGTATTTCCTGTCCTGAAGGAGGGTGCATGGACAAAGCAGTAATGGCCTTCTCATGAGGTTGACAAAGGAGTCCAGAATGAGCTGATTGTCTTAAGTCTCATGACAAAACATTGATGGGAGTCCTGACAATCTCTTACCGTTTTGGTCTGGTAGTGTGAATAGGGAAGATCTCCTTAGGATATGCTCACAGTAGGGTCCCTGGTTGCTTCACCTGGGCAGTTTTGCCTCCTATTGTTGTCAGGAGTGCTTGTAGTTTACAGTTTTTGAAAGGATTATCCCAAGCCTATGAATATCAAGTTTTCCCACCTAATCCTCTCTGAACTTATGATCTGATCATGTCTGAGTTCATCCTGACCTGGTATATGCTTACGGCCAGTGCACTTTCAAACATATGTTCCAGGCATAAATATGTCCAATTATGAAAGTAGCACATCCCGCAGAGTGGGAGTGTATGACGTGGTAACGGCTGGCTCTGCAGTTTCAGCCTTAGGACTCCTGTCACTCACCATGTCCTTTTTACCCACAAGATCCTTCCCTGGATCTGGTTCTCGAGCCTCAGGGTGAGCACTACCCTGGACAAGTGGCTGTATTTATAATGAGCAGGTTCTGTGTGCTAAAACACAGCCACTCTTCCTTTCCATTCTTGAATGTAAACAGTCATATACAGTTGTAGAAAATGAAAACAGTAAAGATTTATTATATAACAAATATATTAAACATGAACTCCCTGAATGATTCTCATGTTCCCAGCTCCCAAAATCCTATTCAGCTCTCATCAATTCCTCTCTTCTTCACTCAGTCTCCGACTGTCCTACCTGACCATTTTACAGACAAGCCTCAAACTCCCATATACTCCCCACTTCATAGCATTCCAAATGCTGTGATTAGCTGGCTCCAGCTACACTTTCATAGCTTCCCTCTTCACAGACAAAAATAGACGTTCTGATCCAAAAAGCTGCACAAAGGCAAAGCCATTAATCCATCCACTGAATTGCACAAGATCTTTCTGACTGTTTTCAGCCAGTTCCTTCTCTTCTCTGAAGCCCCACTCGTGCTCAGCCTGTGTTGAGAAGAGAAGCTGGTGGGTGGGCTACAGGGATCAGGATGGCATGGAAGAAATCTCCCACGGTCCAGTTTTTTTTTTCACAGTTCTCCTCCTCTCCCTCCTCCTGATCTTCATTGTTATTATCATTTGTACCTTCCCAAAATGTGTCCTGGAAACCAATTAAGGCATCAGGTGATAGTTACTGTTAGTTATGTCCATATCTAATACATGTTGATGTGATTACTGTTAAGTTACTGGTGTTTGTATACGTATCGAATACAAGCTGATGTGATTTCTAGCTGTAATCAGTCTTTCTGTTTACTTAATTATAGGATAGTCATAGTAGGGCCAATCCAGATTTCTTTATTTTGTTTACCGATGCTGGCTTTTAAGATATTAGTGCAAACTTTTTTAGCTGGTTTCCCCAGCTAGATCCCAGGTACTTTTTGGCCTTATGAAAATACAATGAATGGAAAACATTCCTTGTCTTCAGTGGGCACAGGAGGAGACATTATGCAAGTGTAATTTAGGAAGAAAGATAGTAATTGGAAGGGAAAAAACCCCAATGCAATTCAAAGACCAAAGGAATCCCAGTCTCAGCAAAATTGCATTTCTGAGTGAAATTAACTTTCATTTTTTAGCAAGAAAGAGGGGAGGTTGGGAGGGACAGGATGTTATTAATATGGGCTGATAATGACAGATGAAATTCTTTTTCATCTGCTGCTTGAGATGTCATTCTTGGATTTTTCCTGGTTCAGTTTCCCTTTTATCACAACCTCACATTCTCTCTTTGGAGAGTTTTAATTAACTTGCAAAGTGTTCTTTCAGTATGAATAAATGATTATGTTATTTATAGCTGCTGTTTTTGCAAAATCTAGTTGGAATCCTGTTAATTCTAAAATGTTAATGATCTGTTACAGTGAAAAAACACTTGACTTGGCATTCTCTCACTATTTCCCCTTCCTCTAAAATCTTACTTAAAAGGTACATGCAGCTAGACTACAAAAATAACAGTGAAGAAAGATTTGTCTTCTGTTCTGCTGTTAAGAAATGGAAAGTATATATGGCTGAATATGAAAAGGAAGGAAGGAAGGAAAGAAAGAAAGAGAGAGAAAGAGAGAGAGAAAGAGAGAGAGAAAGAAAGAAAGATCCTTTCTACAAAACTGCACTGTTTCAGAATCATCAGAACCATGCCAAATCTTTCAGAAAACCTTGCAATTACCCATGTCTCAGCAATGAAGTATCCAGCTTGTTTTCAGGTTTTCTTAGCTTGCGGGGGGGGGGGGGGACAAGTCTTTACAAGGAAAGCTCATAAAATAACAAAATTGTCCTCAACTTTACATGTCACTCTTTTTACTTTCCACACCCTGGCGAAGGAAGGAGATGGGATCACTTGAACCCTGTAAGCCTTGTAAGCCTCCAAACATCCAGACTCACTTCTTGCAAAGATGCAGATTCCCCTCTCCCTTCCCTCTCCCTCCCCTCAACCCACCACTTCCAGCCAAACTCACTGAATTGAGAGAGACAGACATAAAAGACCAGGTTCTGTGCGCTCATGGAAGGAAACAGAAGGAAAGGAGAAAGCACTAGAGGTAGCCTATACCCTCTAACTGTCCCGAATTAGAAGAGACAGTCCCAATTAATTTCTATCATCCCACCTGTTCAGTTGCTTTAAAGATGTCCCAGTTCCCACTTTTCCCCTTTGGCCTCAGCTTACATCAATTGCTGCAAATGGAATTCAAGGAGCAGAATTAGTTTGCACTCAGTTAATTCACCAGAGGGAAAAGGAGATGAGCAGACAGAGTTGTGCCTTTCTCTGCAGGCAAAAGCAAATTGCACCACCTCTTCTAATTTGTGTGGTTTTCCTCATCAATAATGTTTGCCATCTTGACCATCCTCTGATGTTGCTTGGCCACATGTGACCTGGTTTTCATCAGTGAAATGTTGGGAGGGTATGGCAGTCTAAAGATACCATGATTGAGGTGTTTCACTTCTTCTGATTTGAGGCATGGATATGCAGAGTCTCATTTTCAGGCTTTATACATACAAAAAGGGGTGGCTTACATTATCCATGTGCCAAATTTCAGTTTTCAAACTCACAGAGAACTACTCAAACAATAGTAGGCACCTGTGAGTGAGTCACTCAATTAGCTGATTCTCAAGGATCCTCATACAGATACAGATATATGATAAAGATAAGTCATAGATATAGGCTTACACCTGGAAACACATGTATGCAAAGAGAGTAGACACCATATGTCTTGAGACAACAAAGGAGGTGCAACACACAAAAATCATGAGTAACAGTGGTGTATCTAGCATAAACAGCACCTAGGGCAAGAGTGTAAGTTGTGCCCCTACCTTCTTACCCCTACTCCCACCCCTAAATGCACAGCTTTTTTGCACCTCCTGGCATTGGTGCCCAGGGGACATGCCCTACTTGCTCCACCCTAGATACACCTCTGATGAGTTAAAATATCAAACTTACACAGTAGCAGGGAATAAAGTAATGTGCAAAAGGCCTGGACCTACCCTGAGGCAGAATGAGGCAGTGGACTTGGGTGGCAGGTGCTCCAGGTAAGGGGAAAGTGAAGAAGCAGAAGAAAAATCTTTATGCTGAACAGCCTATCCACTATCATCTTAAGTAGCCTCACAAGAAGTCAGGAGTGAGGCTACAGGGAAGGGGGTAAATGAGATAATTGAACCAAATAAGAATTCTGACCCCCAGCCCTTTGGTCCCCAACTTTCTAGCCCTGTGTGACTTAAAACTTCAGCTAAGCATTGAGAAACACAGTCTAGGCATCCAAAGAAAAGGGACAGGCAAATTTCCCAAGGGAATGTGAACACAGTAGTTTTCGGCGTCTGGGAGCTTTTTCACAGCAGCCTCTGGTCTCGCAGCAATTGCATTATTTAAGGAAACAAAAACATAGTGGTATAGAAACAATCACTATTACACTGTGTCTGCAATAACGCTATGCTGCCAGTTTAGTGATGCACCTTCTCACAATCGGTCTTCCACACCACACCACTGAGCCCAACACTCTTCGCCTGTCCATGCTACCTAGCTCATGTGTTATATTTTTTCTTTTTCTTTTTTTCTTTGCACAATTTAAGCATGTCAGGAGATTTCCTCCGCATCATTGTGGCATTGTGCTTTCCTGTTGTGCTGCCATTTCAGCATTTCACTCTTCCAGAGTCATGGTTGGTTTTCTGTTTTGCCGTAATGTAATTTCAGTGTATTGGTGACCACCAGAGCAGCCCAAGTGGCCACCAAAAGTTTTTTTAAAAAACGTACTGAGGAATGGAGTAAAAGCAACATTGTTTACCTGCTCCATGATGTCCTTTTTGTCTAGACACCTGAAGTGCAATGAGCCCATCCTGCTTGGGGACAGGGAGGGGGAAAGGGGAGAACAGTGCTGACTAACACCATATGACTACCACAATATCAGAAATTCAGCAGAATAATACCATCACACCAGTACATAATAGTGGAAATGCACTCTTATTGGAGCCATTCACAGGTATTTCCCATGAATGAAAACAGACAACCCAATAACAATGAGAATGCAATTCAACAACAGAAGAATGACGATGTCATTTGATAGAGAGAGATCAAAAAGGGAACAAAGCTAGTGCAATTGTGCCACAAACCTGCATGTGATGAAGCCCTAACTCTCTGCAATGTTTGGGGACTAAAGGCAAATTTAATTGGGAGAGGCACAATTCTTATTTGGATGGGCTGTTAATGGGCCATATGGCCCCACATTTTGATATGGTTTAATTGGCATATATTATTTAATTGGCATAAATATCAATTATACACTGCTACGGCTGCATGGCCATGCTGGCTAAGGGGGAAAGCTGGCCAAACAAGTACATTGCAACATCAGGTCAGGTAAGACCTCAAGGCATAGCCAGGTCATAGTCAGGAAGTCACCAGGAAATTCCAGCAATACTGAACTTCCAGTGTTCAGTGACTCAACTTTTAGAGACAATAGCATCTGTGATGTTCCCATAGGAAGTCTTATTGTCTTAATCCCTCTTCCTCTGACCAACAAATTTCCCTTTCCCCCTCACACCTGTCCAGTGATTAGCAAGCTATCAAGATTCCCATCAGTCCCTTTGTCACCTAATGCTAAGCCCATTAGTCCATTCTAGACCCCATCGTCCACTCTCTGGACAATGTTTACTCTGCCAAAGAGCCATTAACACCTTCAGCCTCAAGCCAGAAAAAGGGTATTTAAACCCCAGTTTTGGGCTAGCCAACTTGCAGTACACTGGTTGCTGGTTGTTACTTTGCTGCTCCAATTCCTGTTGATATGCTGTCTTTGGACTCCTAGGCCCTTTCCACATGTGCGGGGGGTAAACGGGCTAAAACGTTCAAAAACGGAGCTTACTGGCAGCCAGGTAAGTCCGTCGCGACACGGAGCAGCGCGAGCTCGCTGCTCCGCAGTCCTCCGGTGTCCCAAATGGCGGCTTCCGGTTGCTGGAGGCTCTCCACCAACCGGAGAAGCTTGCCAGCTGGAAGCCCGCCCCCGGCAGATCTGCAGGCATGCACTTGCGCGTGCCTGCAAATCCGTGTCGGAGCCGGGCACCGGAGCGGCACCGGGCTGCGTGCTCCGTGCTTTTTAAAAACCTCTAAAAAGAGGTTTTTAAAAAACACGCAGCCCGGCTAGTTCCGGCCGCTCCTGAGTGGATTCTGGTGTGGAACTACGAAAAGTAGTCCACGCCAGTCCACTCTACGGTGCAGAAGAGCTCTGTGAGAGGTCGCTTTGCACTGTTACAGAAGCCCGGTGTGGAAATGACCCTAGTCTAAACCATATCACTTCTTCACTTCTCTCCTGGATTGGTAAATATCACCCACTTCACCCTGAACTCTCTCTGTCCAAACTTTTGCTCTCTTTTACTTCAGTTAGCCTTATGAAATTGTGAGACTCTGTGGACCTTATGTGTGCAATTGTTAATTCCCCCAATAAAACAAATAAGCTTATTTTTTGGATCTCTGGCTGGTTCTTCTCTGCACTAGTATGAGTAGACATATGTGTAAAAGATCTCGTAGGGTTACTTCCTCTCTCACGCCTCCTCTTTGAGCTAATATTCCCTACCATTTCAAAGAAGCATTGGCATTGCGGGTGGACCCCTGAGTCACCCATGTTTGGGGGTAAGAGAACAATTCCTTCATTTTGCCCCCTCCCAACAACTATACCCTTGTCTGTAGTGGAAGATGCTGTCCTTCACTGTTGAAGTAAGATTCAAGTAGGAGTCATTTCTATATGTGGAATGAGGCAGACACCTCCCTGCCCTTCAGCTTAGGCAGCAAAACCTCTTGCACTGGCCCTGATGTGTAAGAGGTGATAGTGTCCATCTGCAGCAAAAGCAGAAAGAACAGTTTCTTGAAAGTGAGATTTACTGTAACTTTCTTTCTTTCTTTCTTTCTTTCTTTCTTTCTTGAGACAAATTACAGGGTAATACAGCTGGAATACACATATCAAATGCTTCAGAAAATGAACAAGTCAGATGTTTCAGCCAAGGACATTTAATCATTTCATTATGTCAATCTAAACTCTTCTCCCTCTTTACTTTGATCTCCTTTCTCCTCTTTAATCTTCCACTTTGAAAGCATGAATGCAAATGGAAGGGGAGTGGCATATTAGCTTAATATCTTGTATATAATATGTAGAAGCTAGAAAAGTTTGCCATGTGACAGAAACTGTACAAAGGAAGTTTCATACCCTCTGGACAAGGAATTCAGATTGGCAGTGAAAAGGCAAAGAACTCACCATCATAGACTATCCTTGACAATGCAGAATAACTTTAAAAGCAGCATCAGAAAAGGGCAGCCAAAATGATCAAGTGCCTGGAGCAAGTCCCCTATGAGGAAAGGTTACAGTGTTTAAGGCTGCTTGGGTTAGTAAGGGAAGATATGACAAAGGAGTATAAAATTATGCATGGTACTAAGGAAGTAGATCACATTTTTCTCTTTCTGTCATAACAGTAGAACTGGGGTCATCTACTGAAGCTGAATGGTGGGAGACAGAACAGAGAAAACAAAGTATTTCTTCACTCAGTGCATTGTCAAACTCTGGAATTAACTACCACATGATGTAATGGATTTAAAAGGGGATGAAACAAATTTGTGGAAAAGCCAGTCCAGCATAGCTCCAGCAAGATGGTTCCATCATGGGGACCTTCAGAGACATTAGTGCTCATCCCTGCAAGGCAATCACATACAGACTAAGTGGGAATGCTCAATTTCTACCTTCTAGAATCTTCAAACCAGGCAATTGTCTGGCTTCTTCTGGCAACCTCGTCCCTGAGCTTCCCCCTGCCAACTTCCACTTGCTTCCACCCACTAATATCCACTGGTGTTCACACAGTCACATCAGCACAAGCCTTCACCACATGCTCTTTCTCACAACACACATAGAAAAACACCCCTGTCAATATCTCCAAGAATGTCTGTCAAATACCAGCAATTCTTCTTCCATTCACAAACATACCCCAAGTTCACTCTGAAAGAACCCACTAAACTTCCATCCACTGGCTTCAGAAGGTAAACTTCCACCAGCTGATATCTGCAGGCATCCATCAGCTTCCGCCTTGTGTCATCCACAGGCTTCCAAATGCAGATTCCACTGCATTCTGCCCACAGACATCCATTCAGGTTCCATCCACCAACATCCACCACCTTTCATCAGATCTGTCAGATGATATCAGGCAACTTTAGGTGCTGGGCCTGCTCCACCTTCCAAAGACAATCTTGTCTCCCGCTTAGCAATTTGCAATCTTAATGAAAGCAGGTCTTAATAAAATTACCTTCTCATCCTATTACTTGCAGGACCGGCTTCACTCTCTTGGATTGCCTCCTTCTGTCCATTAACTGGTCTCCTTCATACTGTATCCATTTGGTCTGTATGTTTCTTTGGGCCTAACTTCAGTTTCTCTCTAGCCATGGACTGAGATGAGTCTGTGATGTGGTGAGGTATGAGGAGGAGTTTTTTTCAGTAGAGGCCTTAGCACAACCTCTTTTACACAAGGCAGAAGCTTGTCTTGCTACAGAAAGGCATTCACACTCCCTTGACCCATTCAGTCCATCCCTCTGTGACTGCTTTTATGAGCTAGGAAGGGCATACATCCAGCATGTGTGTGGTGGCTCTCACTGTTACAAGTATCCTGTCATCATCTTTGGCTGCACAAACTGAAATGTATTCAATAACATGGGACAAAGAGAAGCCAAAACAATTTCTACTATACCTACTACTGCATCCAAGTCAGACCAGATCTGAGTGATTCTATTTGCAAAGTGTTGTGTAAATTCTTCACAGTGGGATGTCAAGTTGTCTGCATTTTGCTTTGTGAGATAGATTGTAAAATGCTCCTGAGCACCTAAGTCAGCTCTCTTGGATGACTCTTTGCAGACATAATGATGGCAAAAAAGTAGTGTCTGCCACCATTATCATGGAATAAGGCCTTCCAATGTGGTCAATACGTATGCATGAAGACAAAAGAAAGAAACTTGAGAACTAGTGTTTTAGAAAGCATGTAATCAGTGGGTTTTTATTCAGTTAGGCTTGTTTGTTCATTAAGATATACATCTCCCGCTATTCTGACTTATAAAAAAAAAATCCCCTAAGGCACTAAGAATAAGATTGAATCCACCAATATTGAGGCCATTTCCGCACTAGACTGTTATAGTGCTATTATTCCACTTTCAACATCCTACGGAAACCTGGGGTTTGCCATTTAGGGAGGGGCATTTAGAATTCTCAGTCAGAGAGTTCTTTGGCCTCCGGCAGTACAAACCCCAGGATTCCACAGGATGTTGAAAGTGGAATAATAGCACTATAACAGCCCCGTGTGGAAATGGCCCAAGAGAAGTTCAATGGGCAGGTCAACACAGCACCTTCAAAACTGAGCTACTTAGCAGTCAAGGAATGCATTTTCTGTCAGCTAGACTTGGCCTAGGGCTGTCTTCCCCAACGTGAAGCCCTTAGGACATGTTAAGATTATACAATTCCTGCCAGTTCCTGGTGGTTGGGGATGACAGGAATGTACTTCAAAACATCTGGACAGATGGCAGTTTGGAACATGGTGATCTAAGGGGAGGATCAAACAGCAGGAAGCAAGAGAGGATCATTTAAAAACACCAGCAGAAAAACAGAGGGAAAAATAATCCAAACAGGTTATCAAAAAAAAGTGTTAATAGGGCAGTAAATAATACTGTGAAAAATGATATAGCTGAATACCTTAAGGCCATATACTAACAATTGACTGCTATATAGACAATATACAACACCTAAAAGAATGTATAAAGCTGGATAACAATTGTAAAATAAGTGCAGCTTCAATACTGATCAATAGTTCTAAAATCAGATATGGAATTCCATAATGAAAGCTTGAACCAAATAAATACATCCTCCAAACTGTGTGTTTTTACAAAAGAATTTTCCTCAAGAATTCTCCTCTGGCTTCTGGGGAACTGATTCTTGGTCAGCATATTTATTTAGAGAAGTTACACCTCACCCTTGAGCCAGCCAAAGCAGCACAGGCTTACAGTCCAAATAAGACAGGACACACAAAGAAGGGGAAAACAGGGGGAAGGGGATTAAATCCAGCAGATACTAGTTGCCCTTTTCTCCCTCACAGGGCAGAACTGTGGCCATTGGAATATGGAGGTTGGGGCTCTCAGCTAGTGGGGCCAAGACAAGATGGAGCTGTGCTTGACTGGTCGTCTCTCCCTTCATCCATGTGTTTGAAGAAGTGAACTCAAATCCAGAAAAGTTTGTGCTGAAATAAATCAGTCTTAAAGGTGCTGCTAGATTCCTCCCTACTTTCTTCCCCCTTTTTATGCTCAAATAAAGAAAGGTACATCACCTTTCAAGGTAACCTATTCTATTGTCAAACAGCTGTTACTATCAGGACAATCTTCCTAATGTTTATTCAGAATTCTCTTTTCTTGTAATATGAGTTCACTGGTTGGGGTCCTATATCTGGAGAGCCAAAAACAAATCTGCTCCATTTTCTACATGGCAGTCCTTCAGATATTTAAAAAATGGCTTTCATATCACCCCTCAATGTTCTCTCCTTCAGGCTAAACATACCTAACTGCCACAGCTGTTCCTGAGAGGTTATGATTTCTAGAGTTTGTGTGCTTAGTGGTGTTTCCTGCTCTGCTTATAAAGAACATACATAGCCAATTTGGTTGAAAGAAACAGGCCACAATTTTTACTGGTTGAAGCTGCTGATAGGTTTGGGGCCTGCATGGGTTTAAATCCAGGCATTAGCCACCATGCCTGCCAATCAATGAGCTAAGATAACCAGCCCACTCAAGGACCATTATTTTAGAATGACAGATACGGGGTTTCACATGGCTAGATGCCACTGCATGGTTCCTCTACCACCTGGGAGTGGTGCGAAGTCAAATACTCCCATAAACCAGATGTGGCCTTTTGCCTATGCTCTCAGGGTCCCATAAATGCTATCATTCTGCTGGAAAGTACCAACCCTGTCACCTCCTTTCTGGATTCAGATCCCATGCCCAAACTACCCTTCAAGCTGTGAAAAAATCCGTAATCATTCATATGCCACCATGCAAATTCCACAACAAAGAGAGAGGAATGGTCAGGATGAAGCTCCAAAATTGAATGGTGATGCTATGATTGGGACCCTATATATATACCGGCTTCCTTGACTGGAGTGAAGCCTTCAGCCCAGGCTTACCTTGGTCCCACCTGCTAGCCAAGGACTGAAATGCTATTGGCTAGTGCTTTCTGCCTTTCCCAAATCCCACAAAAATTGCACAGGCTTTTGAGAAAGAGAAGCTTGATCTACTGTGCAAAAACATGGCACCACCATTACCCTGCTTGGCTGCCAGTGTACAAAACAACTCCTTGGGAAGTTAGCTTGGGACTGCTGTTTATCACATTGTTAATGTTCCTCTGTGGACATGTTCTAGCTTGTCAATACCAGTCTTATACTGTGATGCCTAGATTCTGCAGTGCTCTGCTTATGCACATATCAAAAGTGGCGATGCTAGAGTATTTTGACACACAAAACATGTCAGGAAAGGTTGGACAAAACCTAAGTCCAAATAAAATATATATGATGTACATTAAGATTTGCACCTGGGGAAGACAGTGGATGATGCAATTGTTACCCTGTTTTCTGGGGGTCCCGGGAGGGACACCAAATTGCTATAAGTTGGGGAAATTAGTTCAGAGCACAAGCTGGCAAAACAAGAGGCAGGGTAACTTAGCAGGATCTTGCAACCCAGTGTCTACAGGGTCAGGCCAAGTCAAGAAGCAGACCGGTTGGAAAATAATGAATGATCTTTATTAAATACAGGCACACAATGTAAGCAACACAAGTACACAGATAACTAAGGAAAATAAAAGTTTGAGTAAGATAGCGGGATTTTTAGAGGGATAGTTGGTTCGGGTGATACGAAACCTGTCCTGAAGTCCGGAAGAAAATGGAGAGCGAAGCTGGGGTTCGATGTATCTCAGCACGTGGAGCTGAGGGGAAGCTCGCCAAGCGATGCGGCAGCAAGGCGGTCCGGAACTCGGGAGCGATCCGAGGAAGGTCTCGGAATCAAGGGTTTTTATAAGGAGAATTGTGACCACAGGCTAGGTCGGACCTTGGGAAACAATAGATTTGGAGTTGGAGACAAAGCCTCCGAAAGGTCAGAATTTGAATGATAGAGCCGAATGTATCAATAGAGTAGCCGGTATGCAAACACGGAATACTTGAGCGTTGTATAGCTCGATCATCAGGCTGCCAGCGTGAGGCAGAGGATCTTTTGAGAGTTACTCGCATACGTAATGGAGGTACTTGCCTTGAGGTCTCCTAAAGCGGTGAGTCAGCTGTTTTCTGGCCTGCCTGTATTGTCTAGGAATATTACGGCGATTATCGGCTGAGCCTGTATGCATGCTTGTCCGGGGGCCTCGCAAGCACATGGAAGGGATATGTGAAGCCGAATTAGTGATATCAATAGGTATCTTTTATATCCCCAAAGCTTGGGCTAGCCAGGGCAGTAACACAATCCCATGTAATACCTGCATGAGTCAGTGGGTTGTGTAATCAGGGAAGAAGGTTGCATCATACATGGGATCTAGCAACATTGGCTGGAATTGCATCAGAAATGTATGTATATAACGGGATGTGTTCTAGCCAACTGAGCCCTCTCGATGTCTGATAGAGCAGCCGGAGGCTACATTGGATACATATCTTCGCATGCTGTGCTGAAACTCTGTTGGGGGACTGTATATATTTGTATGTATCATAACTGGAAAGTAAAAGCCTCCTGTTGGAAGATAACATTGCGTGGGAGTATTTTTTCTTCCTGGTTTCAGGGCTTTGCTGCTTCTCTGCTGGGACGTTTCTAGCTGTGTGAGTAAACTCTGCTACATGGTGATTTTTCAAACACTTGACTCTGGTACGCTGTTTTGCCAGAGCTCTGTGCTGGAGGGAGGGGCTACTGAGGTTTTTGTGTAGCTCCCATCATCCACCATCCCTCTGACAAAACAATCTGATTTTAACTTTTGAGACTAATGTGCAGATAGTCAGAATTCCGCTAGATTTTTCACTTCTCTGAATATAGTGTTACAGTTTCTGGGAGTTAAAATGTATTACATTATCTATGTTTTTTAAGAGAGGGAGAGAGAGAGAGAGAGAGAGGGAGGCAAAAATTTTTTTCCCACTGTCAGTAATAAGGGATAAAAATTTCAGAGTCCCTCAAAAAGTGGGGCACTGAATCCAGGTTTTGGGCCATTTCTGCATTAGACTGCTATGGTGCTATTATTCCACTTTCAATGTCCTCTGGAATCCAGGATTCCATAGGATATTAAAAGTGGAATAATAGCACTATAACAGTCTAGTGTGGAAATGGTCTAAGTCTGAACACTAAAGGAGCTATTGAAGGTGGTGAACCCTATCCCTCAAAATAAGTTTAACTGCTTGGATAGCTTGCATAAAGTTCAGACTAAAACCTGGAGTGTTGGCCATCACTCCACTGACATGGAAGGCCCCAGCTCCTGCTCTCATGTAGGAGAAGATACTCCAGGACTTTGGTAGTATCTCGGAGGATGCAAGTTCAAAAAAGGGGCTGGGACTTCATGCAGCTTATGGACCAAATTTTGTCTATTCCGCAAAGTACTGGGCTGGGACTCAGCAAAGCCGGGGTCAAGTCTGCACTAAAACATGAAACTGACTGTGTGAACTTGTACCCACCACTGTCTGCCAGCCTGACTTACTTCACAAAGTTATTGTGAGGATACAGTAGGGGTCACATGCTCATTGGGGGGTCACAAGCTCATTGACAGAAGATGGAAGATATAAATGTGACTAATTTGCTGTTAGCTGCCATCAAGTTGACTTTGACTTAGGGCAACCCTATGAATGAGAGAACTCCAAGTCATCCTGTTATCAGCAGCCCAGCTCAAGTCTTGCAAATTCAAAACGTAACTAGTACATTAAAATATTTTTAAAAACTCCATAGGGGGAAATAAGGAATTTGTTAAGAAACTCTAAAGTGGAGAGACACCCCAATCCTAAGGGACTGTGAAGTTGCATATTGCATTGCTTTGTTTTCACTTCTGTGGCATATCTTAACCACTTCTGCAACTGCCCTTAAACACAGTATGGTTCACATTTATCTTCCCTAAGCCAATCATCTCTACTCTCTTTCACTTTCTCCAGTGCTGCTCTTTATTATATATGACATCTATCAGGGAGACTTGCTTCTCTGTCAGTAAACATATCCTTGACTTTGCTTTGTGTATACTCTTCTCCCCTTGGCATGTGGCCACTCTCAACAGAATGAAACTTCTATTCTGACAGCTGCTCATTCAGTAAATGTGGGGAACAAAATTGGAGGAAACAATGGGATCGATTGGCATGCTTAGATGAGAGCAAACAACAGAAAGGATTCTGGAAAAATAATTGGTAAAGGAATACTGCTACCACATGGAGGCCATTAAGGAGCAGAAGAGGAGATTGCTCCGATCAGAGGAAAATGATGAAAGAGTGAATGTATCACTATAAGTTGAGGGAGGATTCACTGTTCTTGCTTCACAACTTGCTCACTTGCTATTAAAGCCAACAGTGCTTGTTCTAATCTGGAATTGCCTCGCTACATTTTGCTACCTCAGCTAGAGATCAAGATGGTGCTCAAATCCACAATTGCAGCTACAGAAGCTGACAGGATTGGCAGTTGAGTCATACAAAAGAAGTGATTGGACTATATGTTCCACCAATTCTGAAGACCTTAGGGGTGCAGAATAGGCTGCTCAAAACACATAGCTCTGTCCTCCAACAAAAGGGAACAGCTTGGGGGCACTGCTGCTGCCTATACCTCATCATTCCAGATTATGCCTACTTAATTTATTCTGTCAAATGGTTAGAGCCAATCCTTCTTTAAGTCAGGAGCTGATAATCGTACTTCAGATCCTTTAGAGAGACACCAACACAGAAATGTACAGACTGATCAGGTTACATTAGATTAATGGCTTACTTTGGTCACTAATGTCAGTGGCTCTCAATGGTAAGGTGGCCATGTGTCCCTCTTTGAAGGGCTGTCCAGTCTACATCTAATTCAAAGATAGAGAACTGTGAGAAGGAAAAGAGTGTGAACCAATACCAACATTTTTCAAAGCTCTGCTATGTTTGCCAGTCATCTAGATAAACTCAAAAATTGGGCAGTAATTAATAAAATGAAATTCAATAGAGACAAACACAAAGTTCTATGTTCAGGTCACAAAAACCAAAGGCACAAGAACACATGGCTCAACAGTACTAAATTTGGAAAGGACCTTGGGATTATTGTAGATCATAATCTGAACATGAGCCAGCAGTGTGATGCTGTAGCAAAGAAGGCAAATGCTATTTTACAGAACCATTGTTAAAGAACCATGGTTTTCAAATCGAAGGAAATAATAGTCCCACTACAGTCTGTACTGGTCAGGCTTCATCTAAAGTGCTGCATTCAGTTCTGAGTACCTCATTTTAAGAAGGAGACAGAAAAGTTGAAGCAAGTCCAGAGAAAGGTAACTATGATGATAAGAGGTATGGAGGACAAAACATATGAGGAAAGGTTGAAGGAGCTGGGCTTGTTCAGCTTGGTGAAGAGAAAACTTA
Source organism: Cyclura pinguis (assembly GCA_030412105.1). Lineage (NCBI taxonomy): Eukaryota > Metazoa > Chordata > Lepidosauria > Squamata > Iguanidae > Cyclura > Cyclura pinguis. The sequence goes on along the minus strand of CM059600.1, from coordinate 318,790,545 downwards.
GAGGTGACATGATTGCACTCTTTAAATACCTCAGGGTCTGTCACAGAGAGGAAGGGGCATGCCTGTTCTCTGCTGGTGTGATGTTACAGGAGAGTAAATTTCAGTTCGATATTAGAAGGAACTTCTTGATAGTTAGAGCCATTCAGCATTGGAACCAATTGCTTAGAGAGGTGTTGGGGTCTCCTTCTTTGGACATCTTCAAAAAAGGCCGGACTTGATGAGGATGCTTTAGCCAGAGATCTTGCACTGAGCAGGAGGTTGGACACAATGGTCCATGAGGCCTCTTTCAACTCTATGATTCTATGATTCTGTACTAATAAAGGAGAGAATGTTATGTTAATGGGCACCTGTTTGTACCAAGCCGAGCCTCTGAAGCCTACACACCTGAAAATTGCCATGAGTGTTAGGGAGAATTTAAAGATAAGCCCCTCAGGATTATCTGGTTTTTTTGGAGGATTAATTAATTTTCATTTGTCAGTAGGTCACAATACCATCTTTGGTCCCTAGGTGGCAGACTCCCGTAACCACCACAAGGAAACTGCTCTCAGCCATAGAATATTCATTTGCGTGACCAAGGGAGACATCTGTTCTCAAAAAAGTCAATAACATAAGACTGGAAGTACAATTCCACAACTTTATTGGCTACAGATACAGAAAGTATTGGGATATGCATGGGTATGAATCTGTGCATCAATCAACCTGCCTGTTGACCAGTGAGCTCAGTTCCCCATCCTGGAGCCGGGTTCCACGAATGACAAGAGGAATTCATCCATCAGTATCCCTCCTGCCACCAGGGGGTGCATCATGCATGCCTTTCTGAGTCAGGCATTCTCACCACTCCCATATACCCCCTGGACCTGGTGGGATACCTGTCCTACCAATGGCATGTGGCACTTGGCACCTGCTATCCTGGATCCAACACCCATGCATCCCCCTGACAAGCTGTGACAAATATAACAAGAGGCATTGCCTAGCAAACAGGCTGCAGCCCCCTAAAAGAGAGTGGGGGGGGAGCTATCAAGAAGAGACTGGCAAGGCACTCGGAGATGGCTGCTAATATACCCAAGCAGCTGGACCTAAGTGAAAATTGCAAGCCTCCACTAAGGCCCAGCTTCAGCAGCCAATGAATTCAAAGCAGCTTTGAATTCATTGGGTGCCCACAAATGATGGAAATACAGGCCATGTGGAGTTGTATGTGCCAGGAAATGGCTTCCCCAGAGCCCCAAGCCAGAAGAGATGACCCAATGTGAGCGCATGCCCTGCCCGCAATGGTGCTGGTGTGGTAAATCGTGCAGCACACTTATCCAGAGGCCATCTAGGAAACTCCATGTGGGCTAGAAGCATGGGAGGAAAAAAAGCAATAATGGGTACAAGGCTGTCTCCCCCTCTGGAGTTTCCAAGCACCTCAAAAAGTTGAGAGGCAGAGAGTCCCCTAAACCCGGGTTGGGTGAGATTGACACAAGCAACCTAATGCCGTGGACTCTAGTCCATGGATGGGTATGCTCTGAGAAATGTATTAGTCTCTGTGGTGCCACAAGAGTCTTTGTTATTGTTTCTTCCTGCAAAATACTATCCCTCAGGAGGATATGTGTTGAGCTTGGTGGAAATATCATCCTCTTTTTTTACTGTGGCCAGCCATGCCCATTCTGCAAGAATTTTTCTAATCCTCCTTTAAAGCCCCAACAGCCATTGCCAGATCTCATGGCAGCAAATTCCATAAGTTAATCATCCAGTATGTATTCCTTTGTAATTGGGACTTTCTTTTCATTAAATATAGAATAAGACATAGTCTCCTATTGAACCTAAGGATGCATTTCAAGCAAATAGTTTTAGCAGTGCTATAACCTGAAAAAACCCACACAGTGTGAAAAGTTTATGAACAGCCACAGATAGCCAAGGTAAAACTACTGTCTTGGGATTTCATAAGACTGTGCAATGTTATTGGGACAATTGTGGCCAGAAATAATTGTTTCAATCATATTCAGCAAGGGTAAGGCTTTTGAAATTAAATAATTTAGAATGTATATTAAGTTAAATAATCTAAACAGTCAACCCAATGCATTCCAATTGGGGGAATGCACATATTAACCTCAAGGGAACAAAGGCTTTTCCTATTTAACTAACCAAGGTTGCTGGAAATGCATTTATTGTAGATTATTGTTGCCATAAATTGAAAAACAAGATGAGAACTCCTAATGTTTCTGCTGACCATGATGGGCTTAAGAAGGAACTCTGTGTAACAGTGTAGAGAAAATAGTACTCGTAATCTTTCCAGAAGAACTCAAGGTTTCATGAAAGGCACAGTCTCTGGTCTGAAAACACTTTTTCCCCAATTCAAAATCTATGGACCAGATTGCTGTAAAATTACTTTCAATGTATGACAGTCAGTGCAATAACATCTATCCTTGTGATAGTTAGTAACACTAAAAAACTGGTTACACAAGACATGTGGTTCCTACATTTATTTAAACCAAACACTATGGCTTATCTTTCTAAAACAATGCTAGGCTGTGAAGGTCTTCTCTCTCCAGAACTGTTGCTTATTCCTAGGGAAGATTACCACAATAAGGGAAGCAGCCACAGCACAAACCTTGTCCCTGAGGTTAGAAAAGTTATCTTTGAGGGCTACAGCCCCAGATTCCTCTAACCACCATGGCCACCACTTATTGGCCATATGAACTCTGGCCTGTTCAGAAGATAGTTCCATATACTTAGAGTCTACCTTGCTCATAACGTTACAGCCCTACATTACATATTGGTTTTAGCTACACATTTCATATTGGATCTTTAGATACTTTCCTAATTTTGTATTTTTGTTTCAGCTTGCCATGCATCCCCAAAGAACTAAATCTCTGAGAAAGTTACCAATGCAGTCTTCTGTTTTGCATCTAAGGATGGACAGGACTGAACCAGGACAGCCGTAAGAAATTAAGAGAAGTTCCATTCTGCTTTGTTTCCATAAACCAGATCTGATGAGAAATCTATAGCTAGGAGATGAGTGCAACAGCACCCTCCTGCGCAGATTCTCTAGAAATTGGTATTCTGACTCTTCAGTTCATATATAGCTATCATGACTATTTGCTGTTAGCTGCCATCAAGTTGACATATGGCAACCCTATGAATGTAAGACCACCAAGTCATCAACCCTGCTCTGGTCTTGCAGATTCAGGGTCATACCTTCTTTGATTGAGTCTTTCCATCTGTAATGTGGTCTTATTTTTCCCTACTGCCTTCTAACTTACCAAGCACTATTATCTTTTATAATGAGCCACATCTTCTCATGATATGTCCAAAGTAAAAGTACAACGGTCTTGGTTTAGTAATTTTGACTTCTAGGGAGAGTTCAGGGTTGATTTGCTCTAGGATCCATTTATTTGTCTTTTTTAGTAGTACACAGTATCTGTAGAATTCTTCTCCAGAACTACATTTCAAATGAGTTGTTTTTCTTCTTATCAGTTTTCTTCACCATCCAGCTTTCACAACCATACATATGTTACTGCCCTGGCTAGTCCGAGCTTTGGGGATATTAAAAGATATCCCTTGATATCATAATTCGGCTTCACTTCTCTATTCCCTTCCACGTGCTTGCGAGGCCACCGGACAAGCACGTAAACAAGCTCGGCTGTTAATTGCTGCAATATTCCTAATACAATATAGGCAGGCCAGAAAATAGCTGACTCACTGCTTTAGGAGACCTCCAGGCAAGTACTCTAATTAGGTATGCACACAACTTACAAAAGAGCCTCTGCCCCGTGATGGCAGCTTGATGGGTAAACTAAACAATACCTAAGTACTCTGCGTTTGCATACTGGCCACTCTATTGAGAACCGCTACGATAACTCAATCATTCAGATTCTGACCTTCGGAGGCTTTGTCTCCAACTCCAAATCTATTGTTTTTCCCAAGTATGGCATAGCCTGCAGTCACAATTCTCTCTATAAAAACCCTTGATTCTGAGACCTTCCTCGGATCGCTCCCGAGTTTCATCCCGCCTTCCTGCCGCTTTGCTTGGCGAGCCTCCCCTCAGCTCCACGTGCTGAGTTACATCGTACCCCAGCCTCGCTCTCCATTTTTCCGGGCTTCAGGACAGGTGAAGTATCACCCAAACCAGTACTCCCTCTAAAAATCCCTCTATATCACTCCAACCTTTATTTTCTTTAGCTATCTTGTATGAGTGTGTCGCATACACTGTTTGCCTATATTTAATAAAATATCATTTATTATTTCAACTTCTGTGTTCTCCTTGACTCGACCCAACTCCATAGACATAGGGTTCAAGATCTTGCTACCTTACCCTGCCTCTCGTAACGCTAAGCAGTGCTCTGAGCTAATTTTCCCCACGTTTAGTTGAGCACATTTTGGTGTCCCTCCCGGGACCCCCAGTACACAGGGTAACACATAGAAACTGGAAATACAATGGCATGGATAACCTAATTTTAGTATTCAATGATATATCTTGACACTTCAGGATTTTGCCTAACTCTTTCATAGCTGCCCTTCCAAGTCCTAGTCTTCTGACTTCTTGACTGTAGTCTCCATTCTGATTAATGACTGAGCCAAGATATGAAAGATCTTGAACTATTTCTATGTCTTCATCATCTGTTTTTAAAGTCATATAAATCATCATTTGTTTGTTAATGATGAGCTGTTAACTTGCCTTTGCACTTTCTTCCTTGACTTCCTTCAGTAATTATTTCAAGTCCTTGCTATTTTCTGCTAGTAGTATAGTGTCATCTGCATAGTTTAAATTGTTGCTGTTCCTTCCTCCATTTTTCATGTCTTATTCTTCCATCTAATCCTGCTTTATGTATGATATGTTCAGCATACAAGTTAAACAGATAGGCTGATAAAATTCAGCCTTGTTAGTCCTCCTTGCCACTTGGAAACCATTCTATTTCTCTATATTCTGTTCTGTCATTAGCCTCTTGTCCTGACAACAGGTTATGCACCAGGACAATCAAATGTTGTGGCACACCAATTTCTTTATGAGCAATCCACAGTTTTTCATGACGTACGCAATCAAAGGCTTAGCTATAACCTATAAAGCACAGGCTGATTTTCTTCCAAAATTCTTTGGAGCTCTAAATTATCCAATATATGTTTTCAATCTGATCCCTAGCGAATCTTCCTTTCCTGAACCCAGCCCTGGTTTTCTTAGATTTAGGGGGTTATGGGGGCAAAGGGAGTCAAATCACCAAATATTTGCGGTGGATTGGGCTCATTTGGGGGCAAAAATACAGGCATATTTCAATGAGACTTTGGCATCAGTCCCAATACAGGTTAATTGTGAGACCCCAAGATTCCTTTGGTGGCAAATCACTGCAAGCTGACACCTCATCGCTGTATATGTGAATTTAGGATTTTTTGTCCCCATCCATCACTTTACATCTGCTTTTTCTTAATTAGATTTGCCATTTTAATGCCCGTTATCCCTGTTTGGGGGGAACCACTGGAGATCCTAGCTGTCCCACTCTGTTCTACTTATTCTGATACTTGATGCTCTACACCAGTAGTTCTTAACCTTTTCTTTACTGAGCACCCTCTGTAGATATAATTTGTTGCCAGGGATGCCCAAGGCTTAACCCAAGATTTAAATATTCAAATATTTATTTATTAGAACCTTCTGGAGGCTAGAATTCAAATCCCCATTCAGACACTGAGTGATCTTGGGCAAGTCACATTCTCTCAGCCTCAGAGAAAGGCAAAGACAAACCCACTAGGAACAATTCTTGCCAAAAAAAAACCTGTGGTAGGTTAACTTTAGGGTTGCCTTAAATCAGAAGTGACTTGAAGGCACAACAGAAAAATGCTGCTGACAGAAGGAAGTTCTCCCTAGCTATCATGTCTCTCTCCTTTGAAAACTGAGTTATGGTGACCCTAAGGTGACCCTAACATGCGAGTTTTCTTGGCTAGATTTGTTGCCTTTGCATTTCTCTAAGACTGAAAGAATGTGACTTGCCTGAGGTTGCCCAATGGGTGAGTGAGGATTCAAACCGCAGTCTCTAGAGCCATAGTTTGGGTGCATGCATATGCCTGGTACTGTGTCCCTTTCATCAGAGATGCAACAGTGGGAGGGGCAGTGCAGATACTCAAAGTGCTCCCTTGTTTGCAAACAAGGAAGCACTTTGAACCCATGCCTAGTGTCATGTTGCTTGGTGCCCACACCCCCTGCTATCATGTCCTGACAAAACGGACACAGTGGCAGGTGTGTGCTTATGCCCAAACTACTCCCTTGTTTGCAAATGAGGGAGTAGTTTTGGCAAAAGCACCATCTCCCACTGCCAACATCCCTGTTTCTGCCACTGTTGTCAGTGTCCAGAAGCAGGGCTTTGCAAACCCACTGTGAGGGCTCTGTGGATCCAACCACAGGTTAAGAACCATTGCTGTAGACTATATATTTCAGAGGAAGGAACTAGAAAGTCTTCTCTGAGTACTCCTTGCCTAATAAAACCTATGAAATTCATGGGGTCACCACAAGTTGATAGAAACTTTAACAGGTACCAATTTCCTGTTGCTGGCAAACCTGGCCACCCCACTGTTCACCTCAGCTCCATATTACTGAGGTGGCATGATAGGCATCTCTAAATATTTGAAGATATGTGACATAGATGATGGAGCAAGCTAGGACATGGATCAAGAGATACCAATCACATGAATAAAGACTCCATCGAAACTTTTCAAAGGGTCTAAACATCCTAAAGGCACCAGATCCTGTCTGACCTTGGAAGCTGAACAGGGTCAGCCTTGGTTAGTACTGGAATGGGAGACTGCCAACAGATACCAGGTGCTGTAGGCTATGTTTTAGAGAAGGCAACTGGCAAACACCTCTGAGTATTCCTTGCCTAAGAAAACCCTATGAAATTCATGGGGTTGCCATAAATTGACAGGTGACTTGAAGACAAATGTATACACACACACACACACTTTTCAAGGACTGCCTGGAAGTAAGAGCTGTTCAGTAGTCAGACAGACTCCCTTGCATTATGGTTGACTCTGCTTCTTTGGAGGCCTTTTAAACTAAGGTTGGATGACCATCTTTTGGGATTTTTTTTTTTTGAATAAAGAAATTACAAAGGAAGATTAGAAATAGAAACAGTTGAGTTCCAATGTAATAATTTAAGGTGTAGCAATGTAAGAATTTTTCTTCTTCTGAGTAAGTAGTAATTATGTATGAATGGTATGGAAACAAGCAGATTCAACTGGAAAATAAGCTTGGAAGTGGGGAGGGGGATTTTGTTTTTTTATTTTTAATTATAAATTTCCATAAAAATAATTTTAAAAAAAAGAAAGAAACCATATTCACAAATTCCAATCCATTAACATAGGTATGGACAAAGACAATGGCTTCCTGGCGCACTATATATATTAATACAGGAGTTCTTGCTGCTGCACATGAAACAAAAGAGAAAGTTTTGAACCCAAAAATCTGGTAAGCAGATTTATTGCTTTCACACACCAACACTAACTGACTACTGAAGAGATCTGAAAGAGCTGCATCACCTTATGCAGCCCTTGGAAAGATTTGCATCTTTCTGGGTCCTATTAAATTCCACCCCGCTCGCACAACTGTGCAAATATGCTTTATAATTTGAGGCTTAAATATCAGTCTGTACTGCATCATGATAAAAGAAAAGCTCATGTTAAAATAAAAAACAGGTAGTCTTAACGGTGTTCCTACATTCCTTTTTCCTCAATCCCCTCCCTTCCTCCTTTTTATGCATCTTTTGAATGGGCTTTAGTTGTGTACTCCTGCATGGCAGGGGCCTGGACTAGATAGCCTTTGAAGTCCTTTCAGGTCTATGATTCTATAATTTATGAACAAATAAAAAAGCATCAGTTCCAATACAGGTTAATATTGAGACCCCACTTTTTCCTCCATTCCCTTGCAAAATCTATCCAGTTATTTCTATTCTTTCCTGCCTGCTTTTTACTGAGCCATAAACTGGCCTTTTTTCATCCCTACTAATTTTGCTCAGGAATCTTTCAAAAATCTTTTGAATATTCACATAAACAATGGTCAAGGAAGTCAAGTGTAACTTTATCCTAATTGTGTTATGTGAGTATTGTCATATTAGTGAACTGCAACACTACACAACTGAATGTGCAAACAAATGTAAAATGCATGACTGGAATGCACAATGCAATCTGCATGTACAATGCATAATGTCACCACATGTTCAATGACACCATTTACACAACACTGTTTCCACAACCTACAACTGAATATGAGCTTCTGCACTAGAAAAAAATGTCCAGTCACTCCTGTAGGGGAACTTACACATTCACAAGTCACTAACTTGATGCCAGCCGGAGTCTTATGGAACCAACATGCCATGGTGTGAGCAGGGGTGGGGCATCTCACACTCCATTTTTGGATCACTGTTACCCCAAAATGTGGGTGATTCAGTGGTCCATCCATGATGCCAGTACTTCCATGCAAAGATGGGGAATTATTAGCTCCAATTAGGTGGCCTGAGAGAGGGGGATAACCTAATGAGGTATTTTACACCAATTTTTACCAGTATTTCTGCAGGGAAGAGATCCAAAAATAAGCTTCATTGTGTTTTCCTGGGGGGATTAATCACACACACAAGATCCAAACGGTCAGGCAATCATACAAAGCTAACTGAAGAAAAAGGGAGGGAACTTTTAGATAGTGAGGTTTCAGGGCATAGTGAGTAATATTTACTGATCTAAAAGAATGGCAAAGAAGTAGTGATGTGGCTTAGACTCACGTCTAATGACAGTACACAATCGGGAATCAGAGTAGCAGAATGGCAACCAGCAATTGGTGTACTGCAAGTTGACTGGCCAAAACTAGAGGTTTATATAACCAATTTCTGCCTGAAGGGCAAGGGTGTGAATGGTTCTCTGGCTGAGTAAACAATGGAGTTCACAGAGTGGACAATGACATCTAGAATGGGCTAATGGTCTTAGCATTAGATGACAAAAAGGCTAATTATTGCCTAATAGCTCAGTGCTAGTCAGACAGATTTTAGAACAAAGGAGAGGTTTGCATGGGCAAGGGAAGAAGAATTAAGACAATCAGCAGTCTTAACCACCAGTCACTATTTTTCAAAAGACAGAGTTGTTAAGGCTAACTGCTAGCCTATTATCTCTGGAGTTTCCTGCTGATTTCCTGACTATGACTTGATTACACCTAGAGGTGTTTTCTGTCCTAATTTGCAGTGCACATGTTCGGCCAGTCTGTTATTCTTGTCCAGCTCAGCCACACAGCCATAGCAGGGCATGTCTTATATTAAAGCCAATTAATATATTTTGCCAATTAAATCATTTTGTGCCTATTAAACCATATCAAAGTGTGGGAGTGTACAGCCCAGTAACATCATGGGCTGCTGGCATCTTTTATATTACTGTTATCTATATACTTGTGCACACAAAAACTCTGAAAAGTTAATGACACAGATCTTCCTTTGCAGAAAAGATGCTGATTCTTTTAAAACAAGACTTGACCTTTCATAGCAGCGGTAGTCGAATTCTGGGGGTTGGGATACCATGAATACCTCTTGTTGATGCCACCACCGAATTTGCCACCACTGCAACAGAAATGCTGGTGGAGAGAATCGTTTTAGTCTTTCAGATCAAGGCCCTTTGCCTGCCTTGCTTCTAATCAAAACCTGTTTTTCCTCTTTAAAACCAAGTATGTACTTTATATATGATCAAATACTGCTGGTAGCCTTCTAGATGTGTCATTGAACTTTTAACCAACTTAGATACCTTGATTTAAATAAAGGAAGGGGAAACTTAGGCCTGTGGGCCACTTGTGGTTCCAAATCCCAATATACAGCCCCCAAAATACTCTTTGCAGTCCTTCAAACTCTCCCCCATTTTGACTTTTTTCCAGGCTCATTTTTGGGCTTTTCCCCTAGTCCACCAAAACAAAACAAATGGCAAATTCAACAGCAGCAGGGGACAGGGTTTGGTGGAAAGATGCAAAAATTGATAAGGGGCATTTGTAGGCCTTGGAGCATGCGATGCCTATCCCCATTCTAGATGCTTATTCTATTTTAGAAATATTTTCCACCATGTTATGTAGATGGAACAGAGTGTAAACTTAATACTGTAATGTCCTGGATCTCCCCAGGCTCCTTTAAAATAAAAGAAAAAACTGGTACTATATTGGCTATTTTCCGTGCCACTGGCACAGAGGCCAAACTTAGGGGAATGTTGTCTATTTTTGTCAGGACAGTCATATTTTGGGCCCTGTGAGAACTTTGGAGTACAGCAAGATATTACATGCAGCCAATGATTTCTTAAAAATTATTTTTAATGTATCAATCAGGTCTAGAACTTCATCTACTCAGACCCCCTTCTGAGAAGCGTCAGTTCAGCTATGGATATCTACTGTACATGTTGTGCTCAAAAGATCTAAAACTAAATCCACTTTTTCTCCAATTCTCTTACCTTCTTTTACTACTCCTTTTTTTACTACTGGTCCATAGGCCCACTGCATCCCTAGCTAGTTTTCAGCTTTTGATATATTACTTTTCATCCTTTGTTGTTTTGAATTTCTTTTGTGCAAATTTATATTCTGCTTTTTTCTCCTTGTTGGGTAATGTTTCCACATTCTGAAAGAAGCCTTCTCTTCTCTAACAGCTTCCTTGACACTGCCCATTAATCATGATGATGGAAGTGTAGTTGCGCTTATGTCCTACTGGCAGGATTCTCATAGGTAGCTGATTGGCCACAGTGTGAACAGAAAATTGGACTTGATATGCTTTTAGTCTCATCCAACATGGTTCTTCTCATGTTCGTATTTCCTTGTGATGGCCTCTCAGATTTTTGTGCTATCATTCCTGATATACACATCTTAGGTGAGCTTGTAATTTGACGATCTGATTGAATAGGCTGAAGTCTACAAAAGCTTATGCTACCAATTTCCTTTTCTCACTTAGCCCATTTCTTCACTATACTGTTACAGTGCTTTTTTCCACTTTTGACATCCTATGGAATTCTGGGGTTTGTAGTTTACTGACGCCAAAGACCTCTCTGGCTGAGAATTCTAAATGCCCCTCCCTAAACTGCAAATTTGAGGATTCCATAGGATGTTGTGAGCTTGTATTATTGTGGTTTCAAGTAAACCTCAAGAGTCCTGGAAAGATGTGACCTTTTTCACTTGTACTTTCAGCTTCCTTTTCACAAGCATTTTAATTTTGGGGAGGTCAGCTTTGATTATTTCTTTCACAATTTTCGCCTTACAAAAAAATTAAATTTGGTAGCAGTGTGGCCACTATATCCAATTAGGTGCACAATACTCTCATTTCACACTAGATGTTGAGCACGTCACAGGATGAAGTTAAAAGTACCTGATTGATTCCATTAGTTTTTACGTAACAGTATTTAGGAACTTATAGATGCTTTTTTTTTTCTGGTGACTAGAACATGCATTTATTCAGAGTCTACACCATCTATGGATCCTTTCAGATTACATAGTTTTAACGCTATCATCCCACTCTAACTTACATGATTGCATCCTAAGAAATCCTGGGATTTGAGTTTTAGGGAAGAGTATTTCGAATTCTCAGCCAGAAAGCTCTAGGCTTCACCAAACTACAAATTTCAGGATTCCATAGGATGCAGCCACAGCAGTTAAAGTGGAATCATAGCGCTGTGTGAAAGGCCTTTGTTAACCTATTTAGGAAAGAAGAAGAGCATATACCAGACTTTGGGTTAAATAGGGCCACTTTTATTAACTATTTAATTGTAAACCTTTAAACATAAGCTACAAAGGAGGATTCTGCTGAAGCAGGGGGTCCCTTCCTGGCTTTCCTCTGAATTCCCCTTGTGTGAGATACTTAACGTCTGTGAGCAGTCCAAGGTGATCTGGCTGCCCACCTGGCTGGATTTCCTTTTGGAAAGAACGCCTCTTCACCAAATCCTGCAATTTAAAGCGAGGACATTCCCCAGGTAGATGTAAGGTGTTCTTCACCACCTCTTGGGTCCCACAACCAGAAGGGGCAAATCCAGAAACTTCCCCTTCACCAAATGAGTGCCTATTAGTATCCTTCATACTTATAAACTTTCTTCCCCTACTACTCGCCGTGGACAAGGGGCAGGCATCCATGGCCTACACCCTCCTCTGTAAGTCACCCCAAAACAAATTTTTTTCCTGCTCAGGCAAATGTACACCATCAGCTCTGGAGATTCTAACATAGAAATTCCCCCAGGCCCTTTTCCTAAGTTATACAAATTTCCCTGTTTACCCTTCTGTGGGCTCTGTCCAAACATCAGGGGTCACCTTAACCATGCCATATCTACTGTGGCAGAATAGCTGAACAAAGAATTATTATCCCTGGCCACAGGGCCTATATGAAAAGTGAGGTCAGAGGTGATTCCTGTATGTTCTTTAAGGCCCTTTCCACACAAGGCGAGGGAATCGCTCCTTGCCATTACCCACTGCTTCTTCTGGGGTCCGAAGCAACGCGGACTGTCCCTGAAGCCCTTCCGCAGGGCTCCTCCTTGGTCCAGGGCGAATCGGAGAAGTGCGCGGTCTGTAGATCTGCACTGCTCCAGCTTCCAAAATGGCGACTTCCAGCTTCCAAAATGGTGGTTTCTGGTTGGTCGTGGGTCCTGACCAACTGCTGAAGCTCACCACGCCTGAAGCCTGCCCTCAGCAGATAGCAGGCTCGCATTGGCGCGAGCCTGCGAATCTGCACAAGGGAGCAGGCACGCAATGGTGCATTCCAGGAAAATAAAGACTTGTTTTTTGTGGTCTTTAGGAAACACGCTGGAGGACACCTGGGGTCGTTTTGGAGTGGACTGAAGTGCGGATCTCCAGTAAGTAGTCCTCTCCTAGTCCGCTCCAAGGTGCACACGACCTCCATGAGAGGACTCACTGCCCTGTTCTAATTGCCTGGTGCGGAAAGGGCCTAAGTCTGCTCTTGCCTGATTAATCAGGACTTTTCAATGAGCCAAGGTCATTTTCACCTGGTGAATGAACAATATGGGCCTGAGGGCCCCTACATTGCTGCTGTTCTATCTTGGTCCTGGCAGCACAGCTGATAATTCAACCAAAACAAACTGAATAGCTCCCAGCTCATTACTTATTTGTATTTAGTAAGCACAAGGTCAAAATAAAGTCCAACAGCGTTCAAAGGCAACAAGTCCAAAGTCAGTCAGGTTAGTCCGGAGTCAGGCAGAGAATTCAGCAAGGCATCCCGCAAACAGAGAAGTCAGATAAGTTCTGACAAATCCTGAAGAGGAAGGGCAGAAGCTATATAGGTCAGCCACCTAGTGCAGCTGTTGCCTAATTAATTGTTGCTGGTTATATATACTCTAGGATCAGTGTAGGCACTATTTCTGTTGTCTGCGCTCAACAAAGATAGGTATTGTTAAGTTACTGTCTGTATCTGAAGGGGCAGGACTCTTTGCTGGAGCTGGCACTACCCTCTGTTCTGTTTGTGGCACTGTAACCTCTTCTTGTACAGCAGGTCCTGGCATGCCCCCTGTCTCAGTGTCTGGCATGTCCCCTCTTTCAGATTCTGAGTCAGAGTCCATGTTCTGGAAGCAGGGCGTGACAGCTGCACAATGTAGGGTACTAGGCTGCCCAACTGGCTGAAGGGCAGGCAGGTTCCAAGGGTTGAAGAAGGTCACAAGGCCACAGGAGTAAATTGGTGTCTCAAAGGCATAGGTCTGGACTAGGCCACCATGCTTAAATGCCCAAACAAGCAGCTGTGAGGTAGGCTGCAAGGTTGTATGAGACCCACTAAGCCATCAAAATCTTAGGCCATTGGCTGAGATACAGCCACTGCCTAAGTTCAAGGATCGGCCTTGTGCATAGGCTGGAAGGCAGGATGACAGGCCAGGATGAAATGGCAGCTGGGCAGAGTTTGCAAGACCACAAACAGCCTGTGGGCTGAGAGAAAGGCTAACAGCCCTGCACTGGTTAAAGGGGGAGTACAATGCACATAAAATGGGCCAGCTGATTGAAAGAGCCTGCACAGCAAGCAGGTAAAATCCCTCCAAAAAGGCCCCAAAAGCAGGACAAGGTGCTTGAGGGTTGGACCTGATCAACTGGGAGGGAGCTGCACCATTGAGGGGATCAGGTAGTTTGGACAAGGGGCTGGTGAAGTCAAACTACCACCAAAACAACCACCATGGGACTAATTCAATGCCCCCATGACTCAGCCAGGGAGGTAAGCAAGCCAGTCTCTTCTTCTCTTCCAAACCTTGCATGCCAGGCAATGCTGGCATACTTGTCCTCAGTCTTCTCCTGCCATGCTAATGCAAGTATCCTGGAACAGCTTTGCTGGACATTGCCACTGGAAGGGGGTGTGTCTGGGAGGCAGAGCATGCTTTTAAAGCCCATGTGCTCCACCCCATCACCTCCAACCTTGCATGCAGCATCATTGTGCCACTACCTTTGTCTCTGAGAGATCCTCCATTACTGTCACACACACCCCCACAAGCCCCATCATTGCTGCTGCTCAGTGATCGCTCGGCACATTTAGGCCCTTTCTGCAGGATGCCTGGCATGGGGATGAGAGAGGAGTGGCACTGCAATGACACTTCTGCATGACATCATCATGGTCCCATCCATCTCTCATTGCCAGGTGGCATGATCTCAGATTAAATCATTGATGAGTTTTCCCTATCAATGACCCATGATTGCACCACCATCCCACATGTACCTGGCCTGCAGAAGCCTTGGAAGCGCAATGGAGGCACTTCCTGCCCCAGAGCAGCCTGCGAAAGTGTCTGGCTGCACTGCAGAAGGAAGAAGTGTGTCCATTGTGCTTCCTTTGGCAGGAGGCCGTTCCCGTGCAGAGGGGAGTGCTCCCATCACGCCCCTTTCCAGCAGAGCTACTGCCAGGATTGCCAAAGGATCACGATGGGACAAGGCAGGGTGCAGAAAGGGTCTTAGTCTGGCTCCTCAGAAAAAGCCTATCTGACATAAGACACCCACCAGCAGCACTGCTACCGTCAGGATAGTCTCTTGATTCACAGGACACACAATCCCACAACATAGAAAGGTAGAGCCATGGTGGGAAGGCATGCAATAATCATAGAGTTGGAAAAGACCACAGGGGCCACCCAGTCCAACCCTCTGCCATGCAGGAACCCACATCAAAGCACTCCTGACAGATGGCCATCCAGCCTCTGCTTAAAAATCTCCAAAGAAGGAGACTCCACCACACTCGGAGGCAGCATATTTCACTGCCAGATAGCTCTGACTGTCAGGAAGCTCTTCCTGAGGTTCAACTGGAATCTCTTTTCCTGCAGCTTGAATCCATTGCTCCTTGTCCTAGTCTCTGGAACAATGGAAAACAAGCCCACTCCTTCCTCAACATGACATCCCTTCAAATATTTAAACATGGCTATCCTGTCCCCTCTTAGGCCCTTTCCACAGCTTACCCTCTCACGCTGCTGGAGTGTGGGCCTTGCGTGAAAGGCCTGGGCAGGCAGACTTTCGCAAGCCTCCTGCTTCCCTGCTGCTTGGGCTCCGCAGCTCCTTTCTGCTCGCTCGAGAGCCCCACCCGCGCCCCACCGCACCCCTTCCGCAGTGCAGCCTGGGAGTTGTAGGCTGCACTGAGGAGAGGAAGTGCGACAGGCCCAGCTCCAGAGGCTCCGCACTGCAGGTGAGTGCAGCCTAGGCTCGTGAGCCTTGCGCAAGTGTGGCTTATTTTTGGCTGAAAGCCAAAAATAAGAAAATGCGTATTTGCTGTGCTTGCGGGCCTTGAGCATGGCGGAAATGGGAGTGCGTCATGCAGACCACTTGTGACATTTACGTGATGCTCAAGGGGTCCTTTCGCTTGTACACTGCCATGCAAAAAGGGCTTTAACCTTCTCTTCTACAGACTAAACATATCCAGCTCCCCAAACTACTCCTCATAGGGCATGGCTTCCAGACCCTTCACTATTTTGGTTGCTCTCCTCTGGACATGCGCCAGCTTGTCAATATCCTTCTTGAAATGAGGTGCCCAAAACTGGACACAGTATTCCAGATGAAGTCTAATCAAAGCAGAATAGAGTGGTACCATTACCTCCCTTGATATCACTCTTTTCTTCTTTGGTTAGACCTCATTTGGAATAGGTGAATTCTCAGCCAGAATTTCAGAAATTTACTCTTTTTTTTAATGTGCAGGATTTAAGAATTTTAGGATATAAGAATCCTGGACAGACCATGCTGATAGGGGCAGGTGTTATGGGTGCTGTTGTTCCAAAACAAAGCAAACACACAAGCAAAACTTTTCCAGGCTCTGGTTCATATCTGTCCTGGAAGTTGGTTGCCTACTGTGTCTTTTGAAGGGAAGAAAGAGAGGTGTAGAAAGAAACATTAACATTCTTTTTTTGTGTGCATAACCAAAAGTATTGCATCAGTTACCCACATGTTTCTGTCCCAGTTTTATTCCACAAGGCTTCAAAGCATTGTAGTAACAGGAGGAGGAAGTAGAACAGCACCGCTAGGCAAGAAAGACTACAACAGTAGGTCCTTCCAGACTACTGCTTTCTCAGCAAGTTTATCTGAAAGAAGAAAACTTGTTTTGCTCTAGTACCGAGACTAATATCTTCATTTTTCTTTCTGCAGAAAGACAAAAAACCAACAACCCTAACCTTCAGGAAGATAATTGCAACACAAATCTCAGCACAAAAGCTTATCTGTTTCTGGTAGCACAGTAAAAGTACAGAAGGTTTAGAAGGATGTTGAGCATGTATTTAATTCTGCTGCATTCAGAACAGAGTTCAGCATTTCAGGTGGAAAGTGTTGGGGGATGATTCCTGCCTGGAATCCCTGACAGAAAGGAACACCAAACCACTGCCTCCATTATGTAGAATAATGTGAGATTGGCCTGCTTTCTTATTTATTCATTTATACACTTACATCCCACCTTTGCTGCTGGTGAATATGATAGTAGTGTATCTCACAAGAAGAATAATTAGTCTTTTCAGACAAAAGGTGAGCAACAACCAATCCCACACCATTACCACCAGCGCAAAGGTTTAATAGAGAAATAAAACATAAATTTGGTTTATTTAACAAACAGTAAAGGTTTCACAACATCTCATGGTTTGAGGCTCTATAATATGTAGTCTTGAAACACGAGGACAGAAAGAGAACTGCATATTACAAAATGTAGGAGACACAAATTCAGACTAACTGATGCAGGAAATGAGAGGACATGGCTAAGACCAGCAAACAGGAAGTGACATGAATACATGCTACACCTAAACTATTAGCAAGACATATAGATTAGCCATAGATATGCTAAGTTTGCTACCTCTAACATTTTCTTCAGGGAACTGTGGGGAGGGGGCAGGTACATGGTTCACCACCATCTCTACATTTGTAGCCTCACCACAACATTGTGAAGTAGGATAGGCTGACAATGTGCTTCATGGCTAAAGTCTCTTCAGACTTATGCCATTTCCGCACTAGACTGTTACAGTGCTATTATTCCACTTTCAACATCCTATGGAATCCTGGGGTTTGCAGTTTAGAGAGGGGCCAAGGCTGAGGCCCCTCCCCAAACTGCCAGCCCCAGGATTCCATAGGATTTTGAAAAAAATGGCCTTAGTTAAACACTCTAACCTCCATGTGTCCCCCCCCCCTTCTTGCTAAAGCATCACAGCTTGTTCAAAAGAGGATGAATGTTTTGCAGTGACCTTGATCTGAGCAGTAGGTTTGAGTCCTCTAAATTAACTTCCTGCAGAGGGTTTTACACATAAAGCATATTCACATTCTACATCAGTTGTCATAGGCCAGGAGTCTCCAGTTCATATACTGGGGTGGGCAAACTGCAGCCCTTGGGATTCTTGCGGCCATTGGGACTCCAGTTTTGCAGTCCTTGAAGCCATCTGCCCCCCATTTTAACATTTGGCACATTTGGGAATCTTTTTCATCTGAGAACTGTGCAGAAAGCCCCCAAATATGCAAAAACATCCCCAGGCACACACAGAACTTCCCAACATTTCCAAATACTTCTATTTTCATCAGAGTTCTCAAAACGGCAACAGGAAATGAAGTTGCCATTTTGTGAAGGACTCCAATGAAGTTAGAGGTATTTGGGAACCGTTCTGGAGAAGTGGCTCATAGAAAAGGGCTTAGAGAAGGGAGAATTGGCCCCTGGCCCCGATACAGCTGTCCAGCCCTGGGAAACATGAAGGTCCTTGATTGGAGGACACTCCCATTACTTTTGACATTACAGCTTTGCAAAAATGTGCCGTCTTCTTCCTGTAAAGTAAACTTGGCAACATTCTCTAAGCAGGCACTTTGGGCACATAGCCATCAGTCAGGAATTGGACTACAGCTCCCAGAATATATCAGCCAAATGGTAAATACTGTAGTTTTCAGAATATTTACAGAGTTTCTTGTTATGACAGCAAAAGAAATAAGTACTGAATGTTATCTTGACAAACATTTCCAGAAGAAAGAACTAGTCTTGAAAGCATAATCTTATTAACTGTTTGATAGGTCAACTTTCAACACAATCATAGTGTTATTCTAAATTCAGAGTTCTGTATCTTTGGGCTAAATTTAAAGGTTTAATTGCTCCCCCCACATCTACATGATACAAGAGATGCTTTTTATAGCTGGGAAACTATAAACTATAAACTATAAACTGGAACGAATTAAAACTGCAGTTGAGCAGTCAGTGGGATTTGAGTAGTCACCTGTATACTATTGCTTAGACTGAAGCTAGGCATTCCAGATAGCTTAAACTTTAGAAGGTTATTTTTTTTTCCTCATCTGCATGATACAAGAAACCCATTTATAGTCCTGGAAACCACTGAAGCTAAGAAAAGCTGCAATCCAGTAACATCAGGGGATTTAAGTAGTCTAACTGTACACTATTGCTTAGACTGAAGCTCAGAGCTTCAGATAAACTACTGGCTTCTGTATTCTTTTAGAGACACTAAGGCCCTTTTCGCACACCTTTTCTAAAGCGAAAGGGCCCCTTGAGCGTCGCGTAAATAGGAGGAGCGGTCCGTACGACGCACTCCCATGTACACGACGCTCAAGAGCCAGACACAGAGTGGATACGCACCTTTTTATTTTCGGCTCTAAGCCGAAAATGGTGTGCAGTCGCGCAATGCTCCCGGGGCCCGTGCGCACTTCCCTGCTGTGCGGTGCATCGGGAGCCGGGCCGGTTGTGCTTCCTGCCTCAGCGCTAGCCTGCAATTCCCAGGTTGCGCTGCGGTAGGAAGGGGCGGGGCATTCGCGTGATATCTGCGCGACCAGGAAGCCGATGCAGAACTCAAGCGGCAGGGAAGCGGCAGCGTTTCTACTGAGGCTTTTCGCGCGACCGCCACCCCCCACCTCCATGAAAAGGTAAGGTGCAGAAAGGCCCTAAATTTATATCCAATTCTCAGGGTTTAAAAAAAACAGAAACTGCACTTTCCCACAGAAATCAATCAAACTCAAGTTAGGCCCTTTCCGCACAAGGAAGTTAAAACGGGCCAAGGCATCCTGTCACAGAGGTCATCCACACCTTGGATCGGACTAGATTCGGACTATTTACCTTAGTTCCACACCTTAGTCCGATCCAAAATGCCCCCAAGTGGTCCTCCAGCGCGCTAAGTGAAGACCGGAAAAATCCGGTCTTTCAATCTTCTGGAGCGCACCATTGCGTTCCCGCTCACTTGTGCAGATGCCCAGGCTTGCACCAATGCGAGCCTGCGATCAGCGGAGGGGGGGCTGTGGGCGTGGTCAGCGTCAGCGGTTGGTCCGGACCCACAAAGAACAGGAAGCCGCCATTTTCAGCCTGAGCAGTACGGATCTGCAGACCTCGCACTGCTCCGATTCGCCCTGCAACAAACAGAGGAGCCCTGCAGAAGGGCTCAAGGGAAAGTCTGCGTTGCTTCGAAGGGAGAAGAACCGGTAAGTAACGGCACGGAGCGATTCACTCGCCTCATGCGGAAAGGGCCTTAGCTGTGATTAACAAGTCCTGTTCATTTTAATGGTTCTACTCTGAGGGCTTTCCCACACAACTGTAGTACTATTATTCCACTTTCAACATCCTGTGGAATTCTGGGGTTTACTGAGGCCACAGGGCTCTCTGGCTGAGAATTCTAAATGCCCCTCCCTAAACTGCAAACCCCAGGATTTCATAGGAGAGTGAAAGTGGAATGGTAGCACAATAACAATGTAGTGTGGAAAGGTCCTAAGCAGCAGCAATTTGGATATAGCTGTTTGTCACTGTGCTGCTTGGTACAAATATTTCTCCACCTAAAATCTCTCTAACAAAAACCAATTTCAGGTTTGTATTGCATGTGGAGGATTTTTAAAAAATCCAAAAATTGGATCTTGGTTTAGTATTTCTAAAATAATACAGAAAATGGTAATCTATTTGGAATTTCTAGTCTCAGTTTAAGCAACAGTATTCAGCTGAGCTACTTAAATCTCATTGACTCTGTCTAATTCAACTTTAGGTGATTTCCAAGGCTATAAATGAGTCTTTTGTATCATGTAGATTTTAAAAAATAGCTCCCTTTTTTAAAAAATGGAAGCTATAATTGTGTAATACTGCCACACCATGAGGCCTTGACTGAGAAGTCTGAACTATTCTGAAGCAATAGTCAGACTATTCTATAAAAGTAAACACAGTGATTACTCCATAAAAATTATATGTGCATTCTAAAATAATACATGGTTCTTTATTATACACTAGGCTGTTAGGCATTTACAGAGGTCATCATGATGATGTATGAATGGTAGCACAGCCGAGACTTAAACGCAATTAAGTTCATTTTTATTATATAAAATACTACATCCCACTCAGAAAATGCTTCTATTTAATTATTTCATACAACGTGCTTCTTCTCCCCCACTCCTTTCTCCTTCTTCTCCTCCTGGCTACATTACACTCTAGAGGAGGTTATTCTGCTTCCATGGGTTTTAGTTTAATTAATTGGCTAATCTCTTAAAAAAACAGTTTTGTATATATATATATATAATCTTCATGCACAATACCTTAATTAACAGCAAAAAATGCTTATGGATTGGAAACCAAGGCATTTGCTAACTCGTGCAATTACATTTGACCCATGACATTGCCATTAGCATTTTTTAAAACTAAGGCCCATTTCACATTTGATTTCAGGGTCATGTGCAATTTGTTGCACAGGGTTATGTAAGCTGCATAATAATGCTCTGCAAATTCATGCAAAAAGAGGTCCAAAAACTCCTTCTGCTGGAATTAAATGAGCAATGTGCACTTCATAGTGCCCTCCTTCACGGGCAAGCTATCATGATTTTTAGCGTTGTCACAAATGCGTGATGCTTTACGATGCATTTCAAGCATGGAAGCAATGCTTTAGCAGAAGGTACAAAGGCTCTTCCCTTCACTTCTTTCCTCCCTTTCATTTTGTGTCTGTATGTGTGTCATGTACAAGTTAACCCCTTGCTTCAAAGAACACACTTTGAAGTTAACAGTAGTTTATTCAAAGGATAGTCATGGGTAACAACTGCACATAGCGCACAGAAGCTGCCAGAACTAAATTGTACAGCACCCTTCTATTTTCTTATAAGCAATCCAATACAAATTCTCATGCACTAAGCTTTCATTGGTTAGTAAAGCGTTACCCAATATTTCCCAGGCTGGTGCTTTCCCCAGACTTTCTTGACCTCGAGCAGTTGTTCTTGTTCCCTTAGTCCTCTCTATTATGTCAACAACACTGTGTCCTCATAACATACTTCACACTCCTTTTTCCTCTTTTTCTCTTCATCCCCCTCCCACTTCTCTTGGCACACAGTAGCAATTCAGTACAAACGAGTTATTTGCAGGCAGACTCTTATACAGGACAGCGAGCATAGCATTAAGCAGATTATAGGATATGCAATATGTAACATAAACATTTATATAAAATAGATATCTCTCCTATCTGTTTCCCATACAATACTATGACAGGGAAGCATCGCAACCTGACAATGCACCTTGTTCGGTTCTTTAAAAAGAAGCCCTCTCAACATCAGAGATTCTTTGTTCTGCAAAGTAGTTCCAAAGAATCAGGAAACCGATAGCCAATTTCCCAGCAGTTATATGAGCAGGGAGCAATGTTCAGCAGCAAACTGCTTTCCTTCTGATGTGGCAGAGAGAATATGGAAAACCATTTCTATAGATCATACTTTTATTGGACCTAATGTTCATTATCAACACTTGGAAATATTTATTCTTTGTAGTATGTCTCCCAGAATCTACAAGGCCACATGGTGCATGTTGGTTCTAGAAGCCGTACTTCAAAAAAGTAACTTTTCTGAGCACTGTTGATGACAGATCTGAAATTTCTTTCAAAACGTTTTTCTGAGAAATTTTTGAAGATTGTTCTTTTCCTCACTTTCCTGGAAAATGAAGACCACTTCTCAGAATCTTCAAATATTCTCCCGCTACCATCCATCTCCCCCCAGAAGATCCTCAAAATGATGATTGGTAAGTATTGCAGAGAATGCAAATTAGAGGTCAAGCTGCCAGCATACCTGCTGCTATTGACACATGCAATGACAGTGGAAAAAACAAAGACTCTGAAGGGGAAAAAGAAAAAAAGATTTCCTGCTACAACCACTACGTGGAGTGACCCTTCCCTCCGAGAATCTGTGGGAGAATTTCTCTTCCTTCTGGATATGATCGGTAAAATTGTTACCTCACCCATCCTCAATTCTTCTGACCACAGGTTAGGTAGAAAATAAATTATATGGTGGAAAAATGTTGATAGTGGTGTGAAGCGCTTTTTATCATGTTTGTTTTTTCATTATGTTTTAAATGTATGTTTAAAATGTTTTTATCTGTTTTTATAGTTGTTATTGTTCTGTGTCTTCAAGTTGTTTCCAACATATGGTGACCCTAAAGTGACACTATCATGGAGATTTCAGGGACTGAGACTGTGTGATGCACTTAGGTCTCCCAGTGGGTTTCCATGGCTGAGTGGGGAATCAAACCCTTGTCTCCAGGATCATAGTACAATGTTCAAACCATTGCACCACGTACTGTTGTATAATTGTTTTTCTAACTTTTGTAATGTACATTTTAGTCTATTCTGTTTTCAGTTTTATAAGCCACTTAAGCTGGCTTTCTGGGAGAATAGGAGGATTTCTGGAAAAAAGGCAAGATGGATGGAAGGAAGGAAGGAAGGAAGGAAGGAAGGAAGGAAGGAAGGAAGGAAGGAAGGAAGGAAGGAAGGAGGGAAGGAAGGAAGGAGGGAGGGAGGGAGGCAGGGAGGGAAGGAAGGAAGGAAGGAAGGAAGGAAAATGAAATGCTATTTGTACAGAGGTCTAACATTGCTAGAATCTCTTCTCTTTTATTGCTTACACTTCAGTCTCCATGTCTACAGTCTCTGATTGATTGACATTACATTTACTTAAACTTAATCCTGTTAGACTTTTACTTAATGCTTTGAATTGTCTCAAACTATTCTTTAAGGCTAGGGAAGATACAGCTATCTATAACTGATCCTTTGTCTTTTATTTTGATCACTGAGCTCACCAAGCCCTGAGATTTCAGCACCAAAACCAGGACTCACCAAAACCCTGAGAAACCTGCCTTCTAGGGATGACCTTTCATAATATCATGTGGTCCCTGACAATATCACAAGGGTAGTGTCACAAAGGGAGGCTTCATGTGATTAAACCTGACACCATAAGCATTAGCCATTATTGCACATTGTATGTCATGCAAAGGGATAAAAAGAGGAATACCAGTGGTGTAGCTAGAGCTTTTGCCACCGGGGTGGGGGTTTCCCTGGTTTTGTCACTCCTCTCAACAACACGTGATAGTGGGAACGGCACTAAGGGGATGGAGAAAGAAGCCAGTTCATTAATATTAATGAGGAGGTGAGGAAAAAGTGAACTGGCAGCTGGACACTTTGTCTTAGCCCCGGGATGGTGGCTGCAATGGTAATAGGAGCCCTCTTGGCTCACCATCACAGCTATGCCACGGCGAATGAGGCCTCCTTCCAAGCATTCTGACTTGGTCTGCCGCAGGAGCCATGCTCCTCTTGTGGAAACAGCTGGCTGGAATGTACCAAAAGGGAAAGACAGGCAGGGGGAATGCTGGTAGACTGTGGAGGAAGGTTCCATTTGATTTGGGGACACCAAGGCAGCGTCCCCAAAAATGTGCCACCTGGGGCAGACTACTCCTGAAGCTCCCCTCAGCTACACCACTGAGAAACACCAAATCAAACAAAGGAGGGAAATTTATACACATATCTTTCAAGGAACTGTTACTGCCCTGGCTAGCCCGAGCTTTGGGGGATATAAAAGATATCTTTTGATATCACTAATTCGGCTTCACATATCCCTTCCACGTGCTTGCGAGGCCCCTGGACAAGCACACATACAGGCTCGGCCAATAATCGCCGTAATATTCCGAGACAATACAGGCAGGCCAGAAACAGCTGACTCGCCGCTTTAGGAGACCTCAAGGCAAGTACCTCCATTAGGTATGCAAGCAACTTTCAAAAGATCCTCTGCCTAGTGCTGGCAGCTTGATGATCTGACTATACAACGTTCAAGTACTCCGCGTTTGCATACCGGCTACCCTATTGACAATTTGGCTGTAACTCAATCATTCAAATTCTGACCTTTCGGAGGCTTTGTCTCCAGCTCCAAATCTATTGTTTTCCCAAAGTCTGACTTAGCCTGTGGTCACAATTCTCCTTATAGAAACCCCTGACTTTGAGCACTGCCTTGGATCGCTCCCGAGTTCCAGACCGCCTTGCTGCTGCATCGCTTGGCGAGCTTCCCCTCAGCTCCACGTGCTGAGATACATCGAACCCCAGCTTCGCTCTCCATTTTCTTCCAGACTTCAGGACAGGTTTTGTATCACCCGAACCAACTATCCCTCTAAAAATCCCACTATCTTACTCACACCTTTATTTTCCTTAGTTATCTGCGTGCATGTGTTGCATACATTGTGTGCCTGTCTTTAATAAAGAATCATTCATTATTTTCAAACCGGTCTGCTTCTTGACTTGGTCTGACCCTGTAAACACTGGGTTACAAGATCCTGCTAAGTTACCCTGCCTCTCGTAACGCTAAAGCAGTGCTCAGAGCTAATCTTTCCCACCTATTGTTGAGCACATTTTGGTGTCCCTCCCGGGACCCCCAAAATACAGGGTAACAGAACACTCTTGCCTGAGAGTCTTCCTGCTCACCCTGAGGACATAAGAAGTGAGGCCAGGGCTTGAGAATGGTAACACAATGTTGAAGCTGAAGCAAGAAACAAATAAATGTTGGAGACTGATAAACAGGACTCAGATTAAGTACCTCACCTTGCATCATTACTTAACCTACCTTGAATCCAATATTCTTGATAATTTGTTATATTTGTATTTTCTAATGCCTTAAAGGGGAGTTGAGGAAAAATGCAAGATGAGCTTCTCTGAAACCTCCACAGGTGATAGGTAGTTGGGGTGTGGCCATGGCTCCTAATTCCATTTGGCCTTCAGACAACTTCATCCACTCCAGGTTCTACCCAAAGGGGAGGTCACTGAGTGAATGAAGCCATCTCAACTCCACACACTGAGGAAGAAGCCCTCTTAAACCAGGAGCAGAATTAGAGCCGCTTTTCCTACCCCCATGCTTATTGCCATAAGGCAAAATGTGCAGTGGGTGAAGCACATTCCTGCTGTTCTCTCTCATGACCAATCAGAGATAACAATGAGATTTTCTCTTGGTACATGGCTGGCATTCTCTGTTGGAAGAACAAGTTGCATGGAATGCAGAGAATCAACTGGCATCTCTGATAAGTGATGAAACTGGAAAAGAAAACAATGCACTGTGGGAAAGGTGGCTTGGAGGAGAGGCATGACTACAAGAGGGGCCAGATGGCCTGTGAATCACTCTCTACAGGCCTGATGAGAAATTTCAGAGGGCTGGATTAGGACCTGGAGCATGAGGGTTCCTTCCTCTGTTTTAAACAATACATCATACACTATTTATTGCATTTTTTCTCCATAATTCTCTCTCCCCATGCCCACCTCCTGCCAGAGTTTTAGGGCAATGTGCATAATTCTTCCTTTGCCCCACAACAATTCTATGAGGTAGGTTAGGCTGGAGCACTATGAGAATGGTGGCATTTTTGCCAGGGTTATGCAACAGAAGGCAATATCTGCAGGCTTCAAACAGCCTATTTTTTAAAAAAAGTGCCTTTCTTCTCCATGGATGTTGTACCCATGACTTTCTTCTTCTTCTCATATCACCATCCACGCAGGCATAGTGGGCCAATAGGATTCTGACTCTAATGTTAAGAATTGTGACAGGGTTCAGGGTTACCCAATAAGCTTTGTCACCAGGCAAGGATTAGAATCTAGGGCCATTTCCACAGTATACCTTTATAGTGCTGTTATTCCATTTTCAACATCCTATGGAATCCTGGGGTTTGCAGTTTAAACTGCCCTTTGAGGCCTTTCCCTAACTGTAAACCCCAGGATTCCACAGGAAGTTGAAAGTGGAATAAAGCACTATAACAGTCTAGTGCAGAAACGGTCTAGGTCTGCATATAACACTGAAACTTCTACATGACACTATACTGATGTGGCAGAGAATGCATGTACTAAAAGCTTGAGTAGTCTTTTTATTTATGCAGGTTTCATCATTTTAATTAATTGATTAATTCATCCACTAAGATTCCTGTGATTAACCAACTGAATGGTCTTTAATCAGGTGAAATTAAAATATATTCATAAGCCTTGCTTCTAATCTTTTGCCATAGACAGTAGATGTAATTTCCCCATCCTAGGAATATTGTGGTGGTTGTGAAAGAGAGTTGCTGCTTTGTAATTTTATGGGGTGGAAGGTGTAAACTGCTCTTAGTAATTTCACTACAGGATCCCCAAACAAAAAAGAGAGTCCACCAAACTTTGTTTCCCTGTCACCCCTTTTATTTTCAGAGATGGACCTGCAATGGGTTTTAACGTATGAAAAGAACCAACACCAAAGCGAGGAATACAAAGCTGCTTACAGAGTTACCTGCAGACTCTGATCATCTATTAAAATGCCTTGGTCAGGATCCTGTTGGTGACATACATCTGTAACCTTTAGTTAGGCTGGCATGTGTGCTTTGAATTATATTGCTCTGAAGGTATCTTTGTTGTCATATCAGTGTCTAACTAAGAACAGCCAGAGGGTTCCCAAGTTCCATTCTTCCAGCCACTGATTGGGTTAGGGGCTGCTTCCCAGTGATTTCCATCTGCCCTCAAACATCTGATGAAAAAGTGACAGCCTTACATTGGGGATACAGATTGCCCTTTATCTACTGGTACACAAAGCAGCTAGAATGTGTCTGCCCCATGCCTGATCAATGGCGAATACCGCCATCCCTGGAAGCCCCCTGGCTGCTCCCATGCATCAAGGTTGACAACATTGTGTGGGAAAGTTCAGGATACCCTATTGCACACTATTCAGAGTACATATAGTAGCATAATTGAAGACTATGCTGACATATGTGACCAATGGAGCCAGACTCAGAGAACAGAGAGGAGTCCAGAACCCCCCCCCCCGGCTGCTCTTGTATGCTAGGGAAGAAGTGGCGACACAAAGCTGCCTCTGCTACCTACAATAACGACATATATATTGTGGTGGAGATTTATATTCCACCACTGAGCTTGGCAGATCTAGGTTTTCCTTCGCAGCACTATGTCTGGATGTAACTTAGGACTCTTTTCCAGTGTCCCTCAACCCAGTGCTCTCTGTGTAATCCTTTCTACTCTTGCAGTGTGTTTTGCCATTTTTTTAAAAAATCCACTGAAACAAACAGAACTCTTTTGCATGAGGGGCTCATCTTCTATAACAGTTGGACAACACCGCCATTTCCAAGCTGGGACTAGCAGTATCTACTTAATTTAGCCAGTGCTTCTAGGGGTCCCATGGGGGACACCTTGATTTGCTCCAAGTTATGAAGGTTGGGGAAATTAGCAGAACACTGGCATTAGCAAAGCGAGGGGCAGGATAACCCAGCAGGATCTTTTACTCAACTTTACGGGGTCATGCCAAGCAAAAAGCCAGACAAATGTACCAAATAAATGAATTTTATTGAATGAATATATTCTCACACACCAACGTACTCACTCACACACACAAGGCCTACTGAGAAGGAAAAGAGGTGAAAAATGGATAGGAGATACAGCAAAGGGAATGTAGAGGTGGTGATACTGCACCTATCCTGAAGTCTTCTGTCCCAGAAGCAGCAAGAAGAATGGAGCTCAGCAAAGAGATGGCTGAGGGGATCACTCACCAACAGAGTGCTGGTCTGCTAGCAGGGCAGGGAGTTCTCCAAAGAGACCCTGAAAACCTAGGACTACTTATAGGGGGGAACATACCTCAAGGGCAGGCCCTCTCCCAGGAAGAACAGTGGCCAAAACAAAGGAAGGAATGCCATACAATGCCAAGTGGGTTGCAATCAAGTCAGGTTGCAATATTGATTTAGCATTTTTCCAGAGTCAAAGTTGCTCAACCTGCGGAAAATACGCTAATCCTCTCAAGTAGGCTACTCTTGGCTAAGGACCCTTTGTCTATGTAGATATGTATTGCCTGAGGTCTCCTTGGGTACGTGACTGGGGATTTTTCTGGTTTTGACCTGTTTTCAGTTCGACCTCTTTGCCTATGTGCCCATCTGGGCAACCTCTCTGGCATGGTGGGCATATTTGATATCAAATTTATAGTCCCTGGGATAGAGTATGCCAGTGGGGTAACACAAGGGGAAGAGAGGTCCGTTCCAGTTTATTATAGAACAGTTTACCCAAATTTGCAAATTTCTTCAGATTTAGGACAGAAAGAACTTAAAGTTTAACAAAATCAAATGTAGGTAAAAATGAAAGTGACAGATTTTCTCAATCTCTGCCTTGGTGTCAGTGCAGGAAAAAAAGTGCTTGGGCATTGCTGCCACAATCCCTGGTTTGATGGATCCCTCATCTGACAGATACCTGATAGAGACAATTTTTGAACACGATCCAAAAATTGAGAGAAGCCATTTTTTTTCCCACTAGCTAGAAGGGCTTACCTCTTTCTGTTTCCAGTGATACTATCATAGTGTGTTAACACACACTGTACTGCTATTAGTTTTCATGCATCTATAAAAGTAGCCTAAATTTGAACAAATATCTCCGTAAAGTCATTTGTCTAGTTGTAGGTCAGGGCAGTGCTAATCTACTATACATTAATATAATACAAGTCCAGTCAGTACTGCTATGCTACGGCATTTCTATTGCCAGCTCTCAGAAGATGTAATAGTTTCCCTCACTTTTGAAGATGCACTTTTGACCTTGGTCTCTGGAGGGAATTCTTGGAGGCTAGTCATCCATATACTGAAAGAAATTAGTATTTCTGCTCTTGGGATGAGCTGCTGTAGCTGGTATATGTTTGGGAATTGCGAAGGGGGGAGCATGCATGACATTCTGAGAGCTAATATAGCAGAGAAAGATTGATTTGCATGGTTATCATTTGAAGGACATGGAAAGGAAAGAATAATTGCAGTTTGCCGTCTGAAAGAGATGAAGCATAGAGAGATGTATGATAAATTTTTCATCAGATAGCTGTTCACACCAGCGACTAGACTTATTAATATGAGATTCACAATTTCAATCCATGTTGCTGGTGGTGGTGGTGGTAATAGTGGGAGGTACTTATTTCTAGGGGTCAAACTGGATGTTATGTTTACAACCTATTTAGAAGTGAAAGTTGCCAATTTTTATAGCATGTGAAATTTCCTTCACCTATGCTTCTTGTAGTTAACATGCTTTGTCTTGTGATTGCCCTTGGAAAGATAAACATAATCTTATTTTACAAGTTTGACTGCTGAACCATGTATCTCTGAGAAAATCCTGATGTGTGAGGAACAACAGCTTTATTATAGCTAATACACATTCTCCTTTATGTCTAGTTGGTCCTCAGTCACACTCCAATTTGGAAGCATCCCATGTGTAGCAATGTGTCATGAACTGCATTGTTCATATTCAAGAATTAAGTTATGCAATACTTTTTCCACCAATATTCTTGTGTCCTTGTTTGCTATTCCTATGGGTGTCAAAGCTAAAGTGGCTTGTAGAGTTTCCTTCTAGATCTAACAGTGGGAGTTTTTAATTAAACCTTTTAAATGTCCTTGTAAGGAAATTAAGTGAAACCTCATTTTTATGTCTGGCCTGTGTTATTATCATCCCTTCCCCCCAACTTTCTTCCTTTTAATACTCATTTTTCCACATGAAACTACAGATTTTTTTCATCTACTGAGGAAGCAGGTCACAGGACACAGATCAGAAGCAAGGTTTGGTGTTAGCACTTGATCAGCAGGTGAGGACCTCCTGTTCTAGAATCCCAGCACTAAGCCTTTCATTAAGGTATTTGAGACAACATATTATCTTGGGCTGGCCCCAGAGCTTGGAAATATTCCTTTCTGGAATACAAGTCTTATACTCTCCCAGCCATTCGCCTCACTGGCTAAGATATGCTGGGAACTGGAATCCAAAGAATAGCTTTTACAAACACAGTCTGACCCTGAATCTAAGCATGCAGTTACCACTGACACCACCAAGTCTGAGGGGGGCATGCAACTCATATAATCTTCTGCAATGTTTTGCTGCGTGCCTGATATATGGACAGATTTCACTTCCATGAACATGTCTAATCCCTCTTTTACAATCTTCAGTAAGAACACAGCTTTCAGTGTATTTCTAGTTATCATATGCTTTTTTCCCAGCTCTATTGCCTTTCTAGGTAAATTTCAGAGCTCAAGAAATAGATTTTCCCCTTCTTTTTGGAAACCAGCAACACACAGAATTCACTGCTGACATCAGCATATGAAGATCTTATGAATTTGGTGCCCAGTGCTTTCAGTGAATTTGACTCAACATCCCTAGTGAGTAAAATGTCACATTACCTCTGCTGAGCAGGACATTTCACATAAAATATTAGCAAAAACAATTAACTTTAAGCCATTAATCCCACAAATGCTCCTGGCAACCGCATAAGGATTTAAGCCAATTCCCTGTAAATGTCTTTGGCTTAATAGATTATATTATGGAATACAAAATTGAGAGATACTAAATTAGCTGAATTATTATTTCCGTATCAATTTTAGTCAAGCAAATAGGAGCTGGCAATTAATAGGGGCAAAGATTAATGTTGTATCAATATATACAGGTATCAATTTACATATTTTAGTATGCATTTCATTACCAGTATTTTTTTTTTACAAAAAAATAATATTTGAGAGTAGTATATTATTTATAACTGAACACATAAATGTTAGAAGATAAGCAGAGCTCAAGCAGGGGGGAAAATCCTCCAAATCCCAAGTACTAAAATTAAGCCATGGTTGGGTGTTTCCATATGTTATAGGACAACTGTCATAATTCATCCCATAGAAACCAAGGAATGCAATGCAGTGGAGTTAGAACTAGAAAAACCTCTGACTCTAGATGACTGTTCAACCTCCACCACAAAAAAATCTGAGCAGCTAGTGGCCAATGCAGCTCATAGGGAACTTTAGGAGAGTGCCCTCTCACCTCAGTTGGCATTAAGGGACACCACAGAGACACCCCCATCATTTGTGGAATGTTGCCAGGACAAGGAACAGAGAGGAAGGAGCCAAGGACTGTTCAATACAGAACCAAGCACCTGGCATCTCAAGGTCAGGGAGCTATAAATCTCACCTTTGACCCCTGGATTGGGGTACTATCATCATTCTAGCTTCTTGCAACAGATTCTGGAATGGCAGAGACATTGCTACTGTGCCTTCCTTCATAGAATCATGTGCTGAAAGAGACCACATCAAGTCTAATCCCATCAAAGCATTCCCAACAGATGGCCATCCAGCCTCTGTTTAAAAATCTCCGAAGAAGGAGACTCAACCACACTCCAAGGCAGCATATTCTACTGTCAGTCTGCTCTTACAACCTGGAAGTTCTTCCTGATGTTTAGATGGATTTTCTTTTTCTGAGGTTTGAAGCCATTATTCCGTGTCCTGGTCTCTGGAGCAGCAGAAAACAGGCTTGCTCCATCCTTCAAATATTTAAACATAGCTATCATGTCACCTCTTAACCTTCTCTTTTCCAAACTAAACATACCCGCTCCCTAAGCCATTGCTCATAGGTCTTCATGGTTTCCAGGCCTTCTGCCATTTTGGTTGCCTTCCTCTGGACATGTTCCAGTGTGTCAATCTCTTTCCTAAACTGTGGTGCTCAGAACTGGACATAGTATTCCAGGAGAAGTCTGACCAAAGCAGAATAGAGTGGTACTATCACTCCTTTTGATGCAGCACAGAATTGCATTGGCTTTTTTAGTTGCTGCATCATGCTGCTGACTTATGTTCTGCTTGTGATCTACTAATACTCCTGGATCCCTTTCACTTGTGTTGTGGTCAAGCCAAGTGTCACCCATCTTATATCTGTGCATTTTATTTTTTCTGGCCAAGTCTTCTCCTTGTTGAAATCCATGTTGTTAGCTTTGGCCCAGATCTCTAATCTGTCAAGGCCATTTTGAATTCTGATCCTGTCTGCTGGGGTGTTAGTTACCCCTCCTAATTTGGTGTCATCTGAACATTTGATAAGAATGCCCTCTATTTCCTAATCCAAGTCATTGATAAAGATATTGAATAGCACTGGGCCCAGGACAGAACCCTGTGGACCCCACCAGTCACTTCTCTCCAGGATGAAGAGTAGCCATTGGTGAGCACTCTTTGGGTTTGGTCAGTCAACCAGTTACAAATCCACCTAACAGTAGTATTGTCTAGCCTACATTTTACTAGCTTATTTGTAAGAATATCATGGGGGACCTTGTCAAAGGCCTTACTAAATCCATAGCATTCCCTCCATCCACTAAGCTTGTAACTCTATCAAAAAGAGAGAGAGAGAGAGAGAGAGAGAGAGGTCAGATTAGTCTGGCATGACTTCTTTCTGAGAAACCCATATTGACTTTTAGTGTTCATGACATTCCTTTCTAAGTGCTTACAGACTGTCTGTTTAATTATCTGCTCTAGAATCTTTCCAGGTATTGACATCAGGATGATTGGAAAGTAATTGTTTGGGTCTTCTTTTTGTCCCCTTTTGAAGATGGGGACAATATTTCCC
The DNA here is from genome assembly GCA_030412105.1 of Cyclura pinguis. NCBI lineage: Eukaryota > Metazoa > Chordata > Lepidosauria > Squamata > Iguanidae > Cyclura > Cyclura pinguis. Next base: position 318,757,530 of record CM059600.1, on the reverse strand, counting down.
TCTTCCAGTCTGCTGGGACTTCTCCCATTCTCCAGGAATTCTCAAAGATTATTTCCAGTTCTTTTAATACCCTTAGTTTTAGTTCATCTGGCCCTGGAGACTTGAAATAATTTAGAGTAGCCAGGTATTCCCGTACTACCTCTTTACTTAAACTGTGCTGTATTTCTCCTACCACATCATCTACTCCATTTTCCCCAGGTAGAGCACTGTTTTCCTTTGGGAGAAGACTGAGGCAAAGAACATGTTCAGTAGTTTTGCTTTTCTCTATTCCCTGTTCACATTTCACTATCCCCTCCCTGCAGAGGCACTAGCATTTTCTTACCCTTCCAAAACCAACCAAAAAAGCTTTTCTTATTGATTTTAACCTCTCTAGCAAGCCTGAACTCATTCTGTGCTTTAGCTTTTCACACTTTCTCTCTATGCTTTCTGGCTATTTGTTTGAATTCCTCTTTGGTGATTTCACCCTTCCCCTCCCCCTCATTTCTTGTACATGTCCCTTTTAAACTTTAGCTCCATTGAAAAGTTCTTTAGACATCAATTTCAGATTCTTTAGACCCCTCCCATTTCTCCTCCTCATTGGAATTATTAGAAATTGCTCCTTCAATATCTCACTTTTAAGAAGCTCTCATCCATCATGAACTCCCTCCTCTTTTAGTATTCCTGACCACGGGATCACTCCCAGTATTCCCCTAAGTTTACTGAAATCAGGGTTCTTAAAGTCTAGAATGCATATCTGTCTATGCTTGACTTTCCACTGCATAATAAACTCCAGGAGTACATGGTCACTTCCACCTAAGGATCCTGATGCCTTCACTCTACTAACCAGATCATCATTGTTGATTAGGATAGGATCTAAAACAGCTGTGCCCCTACTGATATTCTTGGCAGAGTTTGACTTCCCACAAATATCAGGATAGGTGAAATCTCCTATTTCTACTATATCTCTCCTTTCTGAATATTTGGTCATCTATTCCAGTAAGGCATCATCCAAATCCTCATTCTGGCTTGAAGGTCTTTAGTAGACCCCACACAATGACATCACTGTTGTTTCTCTCTCCCTTAATTTTTAACCAGATGCTGTCAACCTGCCTTCCACGACTTAAGCCATGGATCTCTTCACAGGTGAAAATGTTCCTGACATATAATGCCACTCTTCCTCTTCCTCTTTTCTGTCAAGTATATTTGTCTGAAATAGGTTGTATCCCTGTATTGCTACATTCCAATCATGAGACTCATCCCACCAGGTTCCAGTGATGCTTATTATATCATATGTACTTTGCTGTGCTACAAGTTCAAATACATCCTGTTTATTTCCCATGCTCTGTGCATTAGTGTAGCGTCATCTGAGACTATGGGTCACTCCCTCTAGCTGCTTATTTAGGTTCCTGTACTGTTTACCCAGTACTTGATGAACTCCTGCCCTCAACAATACTATCTCTTTCTCTCACATGACTCAGTTCAAAGCCCTCCTAATTAGACTTCTGAGATTCTTAGCAAAAACTTTCCTGCCAACTGCAGGGAAGTACAACCCTTCACTTGCCAGAAGTCCATCTTCATGAAACTGTAGACCATAGTCCAAGAAGCCAAATTGTTCCTGGAGACACCATCTGCGGAGCCAGTTGTTCACCTCCACTCCATTTCTCTCTGTCTTCCTGGGCTGTGTCCTTTAATTGGGAGAAGAGACAAAATAACAATCTGTGTATTCAGATTCTTCAACTTCTTATCCAGAGCCTCATAATTCTTTACAGTCTCTTGAAGGCTGTGCCTTGTAGTGCCGTTGGTTTCCACACGGATCAAATGGAAGGAATAACATTTAGCGGCCTTGACTAGTTTTGTCAGCAACTGTGTTACATCATGGATTTTTCCCCCAGGAAGACAACACACCTCATGAAACATCCAATTAGATCCACAAACCACTGCTTCTGTCAGCCTGAGAGTCCACTATCACCACGACACATCTTCTTTGGGGATTGGCAGAGACCAATCCTTGCACTGAATCTTCCAAGGTCTCCTGCACATCCTCTGAGGACTGACACTATTGTTCCTGCTCCTGTCCCTCATCCTCATTGATAAGGGAGAGAGCTTCACATCAGTTCTGTAGCTCTAAACTCACAGAAAGATCCCTTGTCCTTCTACTTCTGTGTGTCACATTCTTCCAAATGTCTACCTCCTGAGTTTGGGGATTGGTCTCTGCCTCAGAGATATTCCTTATGTATTCCTCTTCCAGTACAGTTTGCTCTGCTCTGTCCAAAAAAACCTCATGCTCTCTAAAATGCTGAAGAATAGATACACAGACCTCAAGTTGAAGGACCTGCTCCTCCAACAGGAGGATGTAAGTATAGCTACCTACATCCTCTGGCAAGAAAACATACCACAACTGTTGTTGGTGACTACAGCAGCTCCTTTGCCATCCATAGTCAGTAGTCCTACATAGATACGACAGCAGAACTCCAGGCCTCCCCTTCAAAACTGCCCCACTAAATGCCCACACAAAATGGCTGTTGGCCTTGCTGCCTGTTCACCAAGCTCCAGGGATTGGGGCTGCAGTTATATAGTGAGCTAGTGGCTGCTAGCTCCTCCCTCAATGTAGGCCTTTTCCACAGGACATAGTTGTCCCATACTGGGGAAGGGAGAAGGATGGGACCTAGATGACGCTTATGCATGATATTGTCTGTAACCCGTTGTTCTCTTGTCCCCAGGCAGTACAATTGTGCCACAGATCATCGATGGTTTTACCCATCAATGACCTGTGATTGCACAGCTGCAGAGGGTCAGGAAGTGCAATGGCCATACTTCCTGTCCCAGCACAGCCTGGGACAGTACCTGGCTGCACTACAGAAGGAAAAGGTGTGGCCATCACACCTCCTCCATTGCTGCAGGCAGCTGGTGTGGAGGGGAGCACTCCTGTCATGCTCCCCTCCCAGGAGAGGCTTTACTGGGATCCCTGTGGGATGCTGCTGGGATCCAGTAACCTGCAGAAAGGGCCCAAGTCTCTGACTCACTTCCTCTGGGCCTACACACAAGAGAACAATAGGGACTTGATGAGAACATAAGCAAGCCTGCCTGCCTCAGGTCACACAGACAATCACCTTAACTCACAATCATCCAAGAAAAGGCGCTGCCATTTTATTACCCTTGTGTAAAAGTCACTTCTGGTTTCAATGGCGTCGTAATCGCCCGAACAGTGAAGATAGCTTTCACTGATTCTGCCACCCCACGTGGAATAGCCGGAGTAAATCCACCGGCCAATGACCCCCCCCCAGTAAAGGGGGTCCAGAGGGGCTCGTCGGGGACCCAATTCCACTCTCTAAGCAAGAAGATTGACTAAAGACAGACTGTCATATCGATAGGAAAGCTGGGTGAGAGTTGTCAGGGATTCCAGGCAGGGAATCCTGGGAAAATGATCAGCCCACTGCAAACATGTTGCATCATGCCCCAGCTGTGGGTAATTGCAAGGTCGCATAAGAAACTGGGGTCGTGTGCAGATGGTAGAGGGAGGTGTGCAAACCTCTACCTGATTGGTTGTAGATATGTATATAACAAAGCAACGCCAGTATGTATTTGTCTGTTAACCAAACCTGGTGCCTGGCACAAGCTTTTGTCCATCTGTCCTATGCTTTGTATATAACAGAACTTTGCTGCAAGATAAAGTGCCTCCTGTTTTGGAAGAAACTCCTCCGTGTGTGAGTATCCTTACTGGGGAACAAGGCTGCAGCTGTTGGCTTGCTGAACTCTGGTTTTTCCGCTGCATTTCCATGGGGCTCAAACTCCTATCATCTCCAACAAGAGTGAGGGGTCAAAGAGTTCCATGTCCGCATGGGAAATCGCTGCCTGTCGGCACAAGCGCCTCCTGAAACTTTTTTTAAAATAATAAATTCAAAGACAACAACAAGAAAGCAAGACAGAACCTAGTTCAGATTCCTTTTTTCTCCTCAAGATTAAAGGTTCCTGCCATTTCATTTAACAATAAACCACAATTCAGAAAGAGAACCAATCTCTGGAGGACACAAGAACAATCAGAACTTAAGAAGGTAAGAGGACTAAGTAAGCAGAGAAACCAAACAAATTATCAGAACAGTCTCTGTAAAAATCGATAGGAACCATACAAAAATTAATTTATATACATAGACTAAATGAGAGACTTAAAATTTAAAAGACTGGGGTCGGCTTAGCTGGAGCTCATGGGGAGGTAAAACATAAAGAGACAGCAAGAACAATACATCTACTTCCAAAACCACTGGAGCTCGCTAAGCAAGCCAGACACAAAATTAAGAAAGCCTAAAGAGACAGGAAATAAAAAGATTTCAGAGACAGATGCAAAAATATTTCTGTAATCCTGGCAACTAGAAGATACAGTAAAGAAGCTATGGAAGAGAAACTGAAACCCAGATCAGAAATAGAGGGCAGAGAGGAATAATAAAAGAGGCTACTGATACTGAAGTAGGAGGCTTATGGAGACTCTGAGATAAGGAAAAATACACAGCTTGAGCTCGTGTGAAGAGACCAGAAAAGAGAGACAGAGATACAGAAAAGAGAGATTGAACTGAAAGGAAATGAAGGGAAGTCACTTGAAGCTTGCTGTGAAAGAATGGGAGGAAACATCTTAAAGGAGAGAAAAGCTGGATAATTGTAATAAAAACATAGTTAAACACATGAAAGACTAAAAGAAACTAAGGAGGGATAACAATTCTTAAATCTACAGACTAAGACTTGTGAAAGGAATGGATATTTGGCGAACATAGAATCTACGGAAAACAACTTCAGGTTTAACAGTCAGTGAAAGACAAACAGCTTGAGCGCGCATGAGGAGGACAGGGACGAGAAACAGAGATAGACGGAGACGGAGATAAAAGAAAGTCGCTTGAGCTTGCTGTGATAGAAATTGGAAAGACATTAAACAAAGGAGAGAACAAAAAGGACAACAGGAAAAGAAACTTCACTAATTAAAGAACAAATAACAATCAAAAAAAGGGTAATTGAGTTGAACTGTTGCGGGAATAGAGGAAAAATAAAATTAACAATACAAAATATAAAGTGTGATAACTGAAACCCCTGTCAGAGCTGCTGATGACGAGCAGCAGCTGTTGGTCCCTGTGGCTCTGACTGGAGATGAGTCCTGCAGCTCAGGAGCTCCCCCTGCTGCCATGGACCAAGCAGGCTTGGATGTTCCTCTGCCTGCTCCTTTGGGGCAACAGGGATCCGATTCTCAAGATGGTTTGGAGCTTGTGCCAATCAGCCCACAAACAAGGCGGAGACTCAAGAGAGCTGAGCAAAGGGAGGCTTCCTTGATTAAGTTCAAGAAGCAGTGACTAGCCACACCTGTGTCTTGGGCTATATAACTGCCTGCCTGGAAGCTTTCCTTTGCTTGTGGCAAACTTCTTTCAAGCCCTCCTCTTGCCTGTTCCTTGCATCTGGTTCCTGCTACCTTGAATTGATCTCTGGACTCTTGACCCTTGGCTTTTGGAACTCTGACTACGGCTTTCGCTTGACGCTCTGGTAAATGAACTCCCTCATGTAAAGTGCTTGCTTGTCTCCTCCTGGCTAGACTTTGCTGGCTCTCACACTCCCTTCTCTGGGCTGCTCGCCGCCCAGGTCTCTGACCTTGACATAAAGTACTTATAAGTTTCATAAAAGTAAACTGTATATAAAAACAAAGGATATTTAGGTGAGAGAGGATAAACAAACTGTTGGGTAATAGAGAAAATATAAAGGTATAAAAACAAAACTTAAACTTATACAAATATAGAATTAATTATATAGTATAACAGAATAATAAGAGATTAATTCTTGAATTTATTTGATTGCATATTGTCTTATGTTTGATTGCCTTGAAGACTGAAGTGATTGTATTATACTAAAATATATTTGTGTATATAAGTAATAGGAGCAATACATGTGAAGAGGTTCAATGAATGGGTAAATAGGTTGTGTAGAAAAGTATTTCTTAAGAAAAATAATACAATTTCCTCAAGCAGTTGGAGGCAACCTTGAAAGAGAAACAATAGAAGGGGAAAATTGACAACACAACAATACAGCTGGAGCTCATTAAGATAGCACAACGAAGACAAGGAAAGACAGAGGACAGAACCAAACAAAAATAATTAGCCCTAGAAGAGAAGAAAGCAGAGTCGAGAGACTGTGTAACTGATTCCACCTAGTGGGGAAACTAGTGAAGTTCAGAAATTCTTCTGTCTCTGGGAAGATTAAAAAAATGGCTTCAGGGACAAGAAAAGGATCCAAACACAAAAGCAAATACAATTAATTGCCCCAGCAAGAAGGGCATCAACTGAAATGGGACAGCAAATGACAGAAATTTTACAAGAATTAAGAAGTCTCAAACAAGAGATGAGACAAGAACTGAAAGAAACAAGAGCAGAAATAAAAGGAGACATACGAAAAGAAATAGAGACAATTAGAAAAAGAATAGATAACGACAACAAAGAAATTAAAATAATGAAATCAGACTTTCAAGAATTGCAAGACAAAACTAAGCAAATGCAAATAGAAAAAAAACATTAGTTGAGACTCAAAAACAGGAAGAACTCATGATAAACCAAGAAGAAATGAGATACCGAGATAAATGTATTAAATTGAGAGGAATCCCAGAACTGATGGGGGAAAATGTATATGATAGGATAATCCCAGCATTGGCAGCCTATATAGATTTACAAGAAGATATAATGGAAACAGAAATTGATAGGAACTTTAGAGCCAATTCGAAGATTGTGAGAGAGAAAATTTGGCCAAGGGATGTAGTTGTCTGTTTAATGAGAACAAGAATAAAAGAAAAAATTATACAGGCCAATTATGAGCAGAAGTTGATAATAGACGATAGTGTAATAAAATTTTTTAAAGATATACTCTACAAAATTTTGAAGAGAAGACAAGATTATAAATTCCTAACTCATTTGCTACAAAAACATAAAATAACTTACAAATGGGAGAGAGTGGAAGGAATCTCCTTTACCTATAAGCAAAAGAAGGTACAAAATCATAAATATCTCAAAAGCAAAAGAAGTGTTTGAAAAGTTGAAGAAAAATTTTGAAAGTATAACAAAACAAAAAGGTAAAAAAAAAAAAAAGCAGTGTAGAAGGAAGAGAAATCCAAGAGGACAAAGAAGAAAAGGAGAATCAAGGAGTTTGCAGCTATAAGGTAGAAGACAAAGAGGAAAAAGATAACGCTGGAATAGAATCTGATTTAGAACAAGAAGAAGAAGACCCTCAAAAGCCAGAATTAGAAATTGAAGACCTATATGTGGAAGACGAAGAAATATAGAAAAAGAAAAGGAAGTAAGGTGAGAAAGAAGGAAACAAGACAAAACATTGGAGAATAAAAGATAGAAGAGTCTAACGAATAAAAAGAAATGACAATCAAGATACAATCATGGAATGTTAAAGGCTTAAACTCAAATTACAAGAGGAGACAAGTATTCCGTTACTTAGAAAAAGCAAAAGCTGATGTGATATGCTTACAAGAAACAAGAATTAGAGGTTCAGATTCAAAATATTTAAAAAACCCAAAGCTAGGGAAAAGCTACATATCAGCCTTCCAAAAGAAAAAGAGAGGAGTAGTGCTATACATTAATCCCAAATTCCCATCGGAGGAGATCTTTCAAGATGTACAGGGCCACTATGTGGGAGTAGAAGTCCAATTTTTAGATTTCAAAATATTAATAATAGGAATATCCTCGCCAATAGAGGAAAAAAATAAATTTTACCAAAGGATTCAAAATGAATTGATCAAATACACCCATGAAAGAAATCAAGATAACTTTCTGATGATAGGGGGCATGAATGGCGTAATTGATCCAACAAAAGACAGATCGTCAAATAAACCCCACAAAAAAATCACACAGAAAACTCTCACAATCTTTCTTTAAAATAGTAGACTCCATGACATTACTAGACATTTGGAGATATAAATATGGAAACACCAAGGGTTATACATTCTATTCGGACACACACAAAACAATGTCAAGGATTGACATGTTCCTAATATCGAAACCATTACATAATAATATTTAAAAACATGGAGATTCTCCCAAAGATGCTATCCGATCATAACCCAATTCAACTGGAATTGTCGACTCTTAAGAAAAATATGAGATGGAGACTTAACAATTTTATATTCCACAATGATTACTATCTTGAAGAAATAAAAGAGACAACAAAAAATTATTTCAAGGAAAACATGACAGAAGAGCTCACAATGAGGATAATATGGGATGCTAGTAAAGCGGTTTTACGAGGTCACTTTATTAAATGGAGCTCGGAATACAAAAAGAAAAAGCAAGAAAAATGTCAAAATATTTTGAATTAAATAAGGCAGTGGGAAGAAAAATTAAGGAAAAATCCATCTGACAAAAAAGTAAGGACAGAACTAAAGATACTGCAAGAACAAATTAAAGCTGAGCAACAAATAGAGATTGGTAAAAAATTAATGAGATTTAAACAAAAGTTCTTTGAACAGGCAAACAAGCCAGGAAAGTGGCTCGCCTATAAACTCAGAAAAGAAAGAGAAAAGAGGCTGATCCTAAAAGTAAACACAGGAAAGAAAATGGTCTCAGATCATGACTCAATAAAACAAACCTTTTATAAATACTACTATAAATACTACAATTCAGCACCAAAACCCAGGGAATAACACAAGGCAAGATAAAAGAATACCTGGAAAAACAAAACATCCCAAAAATATCAGAAGAACAAAAGAAGATGCTGAACACAACCATAACTACTATAGAAATAATGCAAGCAATTCAGAAACTGAATACTTCAAAAGCACCAGGTCCAGATGGTACATATTATAAATATCTACAAGAAGAACTTATACCCCCAATGTTAAAAATGTTCAACGAAATCATAAAAGAAGGGAAACCAAGATCATGGAATGAAGCTAATATAACACTTATACACAAAGAAGGAAAAGATGCAAAAGACCCAGGAAATTATCACCCTATTTCCTTACTTAACATTGACTACAAAATATTCACAAGTATATTGGCTGAAAGACTTAAAAGAATATTACATGATTTAATACAAGAAGACCAAAACAGTTTCTTACCAAAAAGACAAATATTAGAACAGTATTGGACATAATAGAACATTATGAAAAAAACAATGAGAGAAAACTAGTAATGGTCTTTGTAGATGCTGAGAAGGTGTTTGATAATATAAGCTGGGACTTTATGCACAGTGTGAACTGTGGCATCTATTTTACGGAATGGATAAAAGAAATCTACAAAGATCAGAATGCCTCCCTCCTAATCAGTGGTGATAAAACGAAACAGCTGGAAATAAAGAAGGGCACAGGACAAGGATGTCCGCTGTCCCCACTCTTATTTACTACAGTTCTAGAAGTTCTGATCAGAACAATAAGACAAGACCCGGAAATAAAAGGCTGCAAAATAAAAAGACAGAAATATAAATTGAAGGCATATGTGGACGACCTGGTGATCTTTTTAGAAGACCAGAGTCAAAGTATAGACAAGCTACTAGGAAAAATCAAACAATTTGGGGAAGTGGCAGGATTTAAGATCAAGATCAACAATGAAAAAACAAGAATATTGACCAAAAATATAAAGAAGGAAGAAGTAAAAGAATTGGTTAAAAATACAGGTTCAAATTGGAGAAGAAAGTAAAATACTTGGGAATTTGGATTTCGAAGCAAAATAATGAGTTATTTGAACACAATTACAAATCAACCTGGTCCGAAATTAGGAAATCTTTACAAAACTGAAATACATTACAATTATCATTATTAGGAAGAATAGTTGCTATAAAAATTAATGTTTTACCCAAACTAAATTTTCTCTTTCAAAATTTGCCAATCGTCACAAATGAAAAGCCATTTCGAGAATGGCAGAAAGACCTCACCAAATTTATATGGGAACAGAAGAAACCCGGGATCAAATGGAGGATTTCAACTGACAAAAAAGAAAAGGGCGGGTTCGAAATTCCAGACTTAAAACTATACTACTATACTAATGGTCTGACATGGATCCAAGAATGGATAACACTTTGTGATGAGAAATTACTGAATTTAGAAGGCTCAGATCTCTGTATGGGATGGCATGCATACACGTGGTACAACAAAGCAAAAATAGAGGATTTCAAAACCATTACATATGAAAATCATTGTTAATGATATGGCAGAAATTCAAGAATAAATTTTACAGAAAAATCCCTCAGTGGATATCTCCGTATGAAGCTCTGTTTGGCAGATGGAAAGACCTGTCAGAGAAATGGATTAGATACAAAGATATATTAATTGAAGAAAATAAACAGCACTACATAATGAAATCGAGAGAGAGATTGGAAACAGAGGGGTTCAAGTGCCATTGGTTCCTGTACAGACAGTTGAAAGAAAGATTCAAGATGGACAAAAAATTGGAAGGGTTTGAATCTGTTACAAAAATTAATGAGTTCAAGAAGGTCATATTTGAATCCCAGAAACAGCTCACATCAAAGCTATACAGAATGTTAATAGAAAGAGAACTAGAAACTGAACAAATCAAAACAACCATGATTAGATGGGCCCAAAACATTGGTCATGAATTACTTCTAGAACAATGGGGAAAAAGCTGGACAGAAACAATGAAATTTACACCGGCACAATCAATGAAAGAAAATTATCTAAAGATGTTACATAGATGGCACCTAGATCCAGCAAAGCTGAGCAAAATATACAAAACAAAGGGAAATAATTGCTGGAAATGTGGAACAAACAATGGAACTTTTTATCACCTATGGTGGACATGTGAACGAGCAAAAATATATTGGAAAAAGATTCAAGAAATGATGTCCAACATGCCACAAACAAATATTCCTCTATTACCAGAAATATTTCTATTAAATATGCTTCCCAGAATAGATAAAACAATAAATCAATAAACAATAAAACAGAAATATTGGAGAATAATTCTGTATATGATCACTGCTGTCAGGATCATCTACGCTAAATTATGGAAGAACAAGCAGACACCACAAATAGAAGATTGGCTAGTAAAATTAATAGAATTAAGAGACATGGATAAATTAACTATGATAATACAAGGAAAATCTCAAACAAGAAATGAGGAGGAATGGAATTCTATCGAGAAATTTATTTTTAAATGGGAAATGCTCTCAGAAGAAAACAAAGATGAGGATTCTCAAACATAGACAAAAGTCGATAAAGAAAATTTGAAGTTACAGTATACGGCAGACAAGAGTAAAGCAATAGCAAACACAAAGTTAATGAAACTAATTAGGAAGAAAAAAATTAAATATATATATACACATATACATATACATATATACACACACACACACACACACACACATATATATAAAGTGAAGAGTAATAATGAGAATGACAACGAACTGAACTAAGGGGAAGAAGGGAAGTAAAATAATAAATAGATAAACTACTTCCAACTTGAGAAGAATACATATAGCAAAATAAAAATGAAGGTAAAGAATGATGGAATATAAAATAGAAATCGTTAAGAAATGATCTAAGATGTAATGGATGCTAATCAAGTTGAATACATAGTTTAATGTTGAATTCTCCATAAAAGAATGTATATTACTGTTAATTTCGATGTATAAAAATTCAATTTTATATAACCAAATTAAAAAAAAATTACTCAGACTTAGTTGACTTACTTGTAACTGCTTCTCCTTACTATAGCCTACCTTTCCTGGTACTAGCTGCCTATAGGCACACAACAATGACAACGGCGCTTCATGTGAAAAATAGGCTTAGGTACATGTAGAGCAAATATATTTTTTTAATAGAGGATAGTGCACCATTTGAAGAAAATTGGGGTTTTGAAAGGCTGTGCAGTCCAAGTTTTGTTCTATAGATTCATATTAGATGGGATTAGAGGGTCATAGCCTCCAGCTGTCCTGAATTGGCGGTATAACATTGTAGGGAAATCAAAACGATGGATAGTTTCCCAGCCCTGCTGCTTCGTAAGGCCACAGTTACAGAACTGGTTCAGCAAGGCAAACAGCAGCACCAGCAAAATCTGTGAGGGTGCTTGGGCCCTGACAGCCAGCTGAGCATGCCAGATATGGCCTTACCCCTGTCTATATGAGGTGTGTTGTTGTTGTGCACCTTCAAGTAATTTCTAACTTACGCTGACCCTATATGGGGTTTTCTGGGCCTGAGAACATGTTACACACCCACAGTCACCCTGTGGGTTTCTCTGGCGGAATGAGGAATCGAACCCTGATCTCCAGGGTCATGAGGTGCAGGTTGGCAAATATGACTATCACATCCTTAAACGAGGTGAGGTTGGCAAATATGGTTGCGATATTCATACATTATACTTTAGGAATACACACACAAGAACAACAAACATAACGGATGAAATGGTCTTGACTGGTTGCTGATGCAGAAGACAAGGAACTGCTCATACCATACAAATATAGAACTATATTCTGCCACAGCTACATCTTGTGGAATTCTGGGGTTTGTAGTTTGCTGAGGCACTCAAACTATCTGTTTGAGAATTCTAAATACCCCTCTCTAAACTGCAAATCCCAGGATTCCACAGGACGATGCCAAGTGGAATATAGAGCTATAATTGTGCAGTGTGAAAAATCCTGGGAAATAAGGAGTGGTTGCTTGGGTATTATGCACTCTGTCTTGATTGTATCACTTCTCAAAACCAAATCGTTCCTCCTTCCAAGGATCTCAGCAAGGGGCCTATTATATATGCTAAATTCTCTTTTTTTTATTTTTAGAAAAAAGAAGTGATTCCTCCCAAACTAATTTTCCTGCTGCAAATAAAACCATTTTTCTTAATATAGTGAGCAATTAAAAAGCTTTGTATAGCACCAAAGTAAATGCATGTTACACAGGGAGTATGCAAATACTTCAGATGGCTGAATTTCCATTTGCCAGCTCTCAGTGAGTGGCCATTTAACTTTAATTGTGCCTAACAGTGTAGGCCAATTAAGAATGACATCAGCAGAGCAAGGATTATTTGTTAATCTGTAAAAAGTACCCGGACAATTCCTCCTTTGCCTGCAGTTTTGTTTTGCTTTTGTTTTCTGGCCACAGAGATAAGGGTAGGAAAAAGGAGGGGTAGTTTAACCAGCCAGAAGTTGTGAAATGATAGAGGTAGTGAACTAGAACTAAGACCATTTCCACACTAGACTGTTATAGTGCTATTATTCCATTTTCAACTTCCTAAACCCCAGGATTCCATAGGATGTTGAAAGTGGAATAATAGCACTATAACAGTCTAGTGCAGAAAGGGCCCAAGTCTGAAGATTAAAGGAGCTATTGAAGGTAGTGAACCCTATCCCCCAAAATAGGTGCAAGGTGAGGCAAATACAAGGAAAGAAGATAAGGTTTGTAAGTTTCTCATTATTTTTCTCTGCATTTTCCCTTGGGAATCAGATGGCAATCACTTTCAGGGGCTCCCTGTGACATTTTCAGGAATTCATACATTTTTGCCATCAGTAAGAAAATTGATAGTACCCCCCCCAAAAGTGATCTGATTATCATAGAACAGGAACCATGTAAATACACACGCACACGCACACACATTTTATATGGTTCCTGTTCTGGTATTCATCCCCGCAATAAACCTGTTAGGTAGATTTGCTGAGAAATACTGACAGCTCAAGGTCACATGGTAAATTTCATGATCAAACAATAATTTAAGCTTGTGTTCTTTGTTCTGAGTGTAGAACTTGTGGAAATTACTCTGTTAGTTCTCTTAAAAGAGTAGTTACTATAAAAATTGTACCAAGGCTGAAACACAGTGATAGAAATAAATGCAATATATAATATGTTAAATTTGAATAAATAGAATGCAAATTATGGACATGCATAATTATAATAATTTGCACAGTATGTAAAATATGGCAATCCTAACTAGAACCAAATGTATAAAGCTTGACCTTCTTTTCAGAAAAGATATCACTACTGTTGAACATACAGCCAAAATAATGAGCAAAAGGCCGGCTCTCGATCCAGAACCCAATAAGATTGCATGTATGTGTGTGTTGTGTGCCCTCAAGTTGTTTTAGAGTTATGGTGACTCTAAGCAGAACCTGTCATGGAGTTTTCTTGTCAAGATTTGTTCAAAGTAGGTTTACCATTACTTCCACTGAGGCTGAAGGAGTGTGATGTGCCTAGGGAAGTAATTCTTCATTATGTTCCTTCTTGGAGATAGCAATGAGTAATTTCAGTAATTTTCTTCCCATTGTAAGAAGATCTTAAAATCTTAAGTTTTCAAAGTCAATTTGCAATTTGGGACTCATTTGCACAAAATTCTCATGTGGTTGTTTTATGTACAAATAAAAATTTTCTATGCAGAAAACAGAATTTTCTGTGCAGAAATATTTCAATACATAAATGTTAATTCCTGCAGAAAAGATGCTGTTTTCTGTGGAAAACAACCTCGTGCGAATTTAATGCAGAATAAGTCCCAAACTGCAAAGATTCTCATTAGTCCAGGATTCTTCTTGTCAGGGCCTCTCAACACTAAAAAAAAACCCCCACATGTTTTCTTAATAGTTTTGAATATTCTTTCCAGCTCTAGATTTGCCCACATGTCACACAATGGGTTTCCATGGCTGAGCAGGGATTCAGATCCTGGTCTTCTCAAATCCTAGCCCGACACTCAAACTATTACTCCACACTGGCTCTCTTACAGATCAGCGCCTATAAAATCTGTTCCTTGAACAACAGCTCCCAGAGACTCCCAGCCAGCATGTCCGATGGACACGCTTGCTAAGGGATTCTGGGATGTGTAGTCTTTCAAAAATAACTTTGACAGGCTTTGGCTTGAACTCATGGCATATATGAAGAAGCCCTTATAGAAACAAGGAACATTTTTACCAGGTCAGCATCAGACATTTTAGCCACGCAGCACAGTGCTATCTACTCTGAATGACAATGGCTCTTCATGTGCCTCATACCACCTAATGGGAAAACCACTAGAGCTGACAGGGCCAGCTCACATATGTATGCATATTGCTTGTCTGCTCAAGTGTACTAGTGTGTTTTGACTGCTGGACTAGAACTTCAGGAGATCAGAGTTCAAATTCCTGCTCAGCCCTGGAAAGTCACTCAGTAATCTTGGATAAGTCACATTCTCTCAGCCTAAGAGGAAAGCAATGGCAACTCTCCTGTGAATAAAGTTTTCCAAGAAAACCCTATGAGGGAATCACTATAAACTGAAGTCAACTTGAAGACATAAAATAGCAATAACAATACAATTGTATTGAATTCATCTGAACATGTTAATTCCATTGATCAGTATTGTATTTTGTGTTGACCTGACCTTCTATGGAGGTTCTGTAAGTGGTTTTTGCTCTCTGATAACTTATTCACACAGCACACACAAGCGGGCATGTCATGATGTAGCCATCTAAAGCTGGATAATACCCTTAGCATGAATGGACATGAATTGTGTCCTTTTATTGATACAATTTTGAGACCTTTTTTAAGGCTGTTGGACTACAACTCTCATTAAGCACTACTGTGGCCAGTTCTTGGACATGATGGAGGTTGTAGTCAAACAACATGGTAGGGTACATACTTAGGAAAAGCTGAATCTTAGGAAGAAGCCTCACTGATTTTAAAGGGCCCTATTTTCAAGTAAGAATATTTAATATGGTATCTCTCTAAGGAAGGGGTGGGGATCATGCAGCCATACAGATGTTGTTGAGATCTGGTTATGATAAAACATGTCTTGGCTGTATACCATTTGTATTATTGTAACACACTCTTTAAGAGCCAGCACGGTGTAGTGGTTTGAGCATTGAACTACAACTCTGGAGACCAGGTTTCAATTCCCCACTTGGCCATGGAAATCCATTGGGTGACCTTGGTGCATCACAGACTCTCAGCCCTCAGAAAATCACATGATAGATTCACATTAGGATCACCATAAGTTGGAAATGACTCAAAGGTACACAATACACATTCAACACGCTCTATGTAGGACTGACTTGGGGAATGGTTTGGAAAATTCAGTGGGCCCAAAATGCTGGAGCCATAATACTGGCTGGGATCAATTATGAAGAACACACAACTTCCTTGCTGAAACAGCTTCTCTGGTTACTAGTTTGTTTCTGGACTTAATTCAAAGCACTGGTTATGACCTTTACAGCTTAGGTCCAGAATATCTGAAAGATCAGGTCTCCCCAGATGAATGTGCTAGAGTCCTACAATTCAAGAGGAGGAGACTTCTCTTGGTCCTACCACCATTACAAGCTTGTCTGGTTAAAAAGCTGGAAAGAACCTTCTAGTGGCTATTCCCAGCCTGTGGAATTCCCTTCCATAGGAGGCCAGGCTGGTTCTCTTTCTGTTCTCTTTTTGCCAGTAGACAAAGACCTTTCTATTCAAACAGGCATTTAATGATTAATCGCAGGGAGTAATTTTCATAGTATGTCTGTGCTGTGTTTTTAACTTTGTTGTCATGTTCTTAAAATTATTTTACATTTGTTAAAATTTAATGGCATCTTAATATTACAATTTGTTTAATTGTGTTTTACCTTTTCTATTACCAGGTTTTTAGACTTCCCTTGTTTTGGTATTTATAAGCCATTTTGTGTCCCACAGCAGCAGAAAGTATGATACAAACAAAACAAAATAAAAATAGTTACTCATTCTTTCCTGGGACTTTACTGTGATTCCCAGGTTGCTCTTTAAAAATGGCAGGAATACAGCAGCTTTTGGTATCCCAGTCTCAGACAAACCCTTCAGCATCCTGTTTTCTTTTCTCTGATGTTTTTCTGTGCCGGTATGAAGAGTGATCCCTCAGCTGGTGGTGATGAAAAGCTACATCACTGTTGGCTTCCCTCAAGTGGAGGCCTGCCAGTGCTGATCACTGTTACAGAAACTAACTCCTCTTAGCTGTCCATGAAATCTGAAATCTTCCTTGGGGTTTTACGCTGTGTTACAAACAATCAATTCAAAGATGTTGAGCTCTAGAAGTTTAAAGCAGCCATGGTAACAATTCTTGACCCAGCAAGTAGCACTGGGATTTTGCATCTCTTCATGTCTCAACAGTGGAATAGGCTAACTCAGCACCAGTAATAAGAATCACAGCATCAGTAATAAGAGACCATATGGCTTTCTGGGAGGAAGACATTAACGTTTGGTTGTGACCAAAGGAAAAACCTCCAAACAGCTTTCAGGAGACATTACAACAGGACAATTGTAAATCACTGACGTTGCACAAAAATCTCATCGAGAGACATTTTGTTCTCTACATCTGGTTGCAGATGGTCTCACTTCCTGTTTCTGAAGTCAGTACTCTGAAGTCAGTTCAGTACTTTAATGCTGACCTGAAAGTGCAGGAAACACTGGTGCTTTTTTTTTTTCTTTCCTGTGTGTGGAAAGTACTTTTCTTTTGTTTCCCATGCCTAGGATCTTGGCAGACCGATGGGCCACTTGCCAGTGCATTGCACATCATGTGCTGTTTCTGGTCTTGCAATACAGTAGCCATTTGCCCATCACCTGAGAAAGGGGAATTCTTCACTGAAAAGGAGAGTAAAAGAAGGGATGTTTGTGCAAAACTATCATGTGGCTCACATACAGTTACAGGAACAAAAACTGAAAAAACTGCTGCAATTTAAATAGGAATATGAAAGACATAAACACTCTGAAGAAACCGGACTCTGACTGATCTTGGAAGCTAAGCAGGGTCATATACTTGGATGGGGACCTGCAAGGAATACCAATCACTGTAGGCTATAGTTGAGAGAAAAGCAGTGGCAAACCACCCGTGAAAGAAAAAACCCATGAAATTCACGAGGATGACATAAATGCAAGATGAACTTGAACTCCTAGTACAACAAAATAAATACGATTTGATAGGCATCACTGAGACCTGGTGGGATGAGTCTCGGGATTGGAATGTAGGAATAGAGGGGTATAGCCTATTTTGTAGAAATAGACCAAACAAGAAAGGAGGAGGAGTAGCCTTGTATGTCAAGGATGTTTTCACCTGTGAAGAGATCCATGACTTAAACCCAGAAAGCCAGGTCGAGAGCATCTGGGTAAGAATTAAGGGAGCGAGAAACAATAGGGATATTCTGGTGGGGGTTTACTACAGACCTCCAAACCAGACTGAGGACCTTGATGATGCCTTCCTCAACCAAATGACCGCGCATTCAAAAAGGAGAGATACAGTAATAATAGGAGATTTCAATTACCCGGATATATGTTGGCAGTCAAACTCTGCCAAGACAGCAAGGTCCAGCAAGTTTCTTGCTTGTCTTGCAGACAATTTCATGGTCCAGAAGGTGGAAGAGGCCACAAGGGGATCAAATATTCTAGATCTGATCCTGACCAATAGGGATGACCTTGTTAATAAGGTAGAAGTGGTGGGATCTTTAGGAGGGAGTGACCATGCCCTATTGGAATTTGGCATTCAGTGGGAAGGAGAAGATAAGTGTAGCCAGACACTCATCTTAGATTTTAAAAAAGCGGACTTCTGTAAACTTAAAGAGCTGCTGGCTGAAATTCCGTGGTCAAGAATAGTGAAAGGGAAAGGAGTTCCGGAGGCATGGGAGTTCCTTAAAAGGGAGATACTGAAGGCACAATCTAAAACTGTGCCAATAAGGAGGAAAAATGGAAGGCATCTGAAGAAACCAGAATGGTTGAATAAAGAACTCTCAGCTGAGCTAAGCGTTAAGAGAAACGTGTACAGGAAATGGAAGAGGGGGGAAACCACCAAAGAAGAATTTAAGCAAGTAGCCAGGAGATGTAGGGAGAAGGTCAGAAAGGCTAAAGCACAGAATGAACTTAGGCTGGCCAGAGACATTAAAAACAATAAAAAGGGCTTTTTTAAATATGTCCGCAGCAAAAGGAAAAAGAAAGAGGCGATAGGGTCGCTGTGCAGAGAAGATGGCGAATTACTAACAGGGGGAAGAGAAAAGGCAGAACTACTTAACACCTTCTTTGCCTCAGTTTTTTCCCAGAAGGATACAAGCACTCAACCTGGCGGTTGGGGAGCGGGGGAGGAAGCAGGGGAAATGCGGCACATAATAGGTAGAGAGGTGGTACAAGAATACCTGGCCACACTGGATGAATTCAAGTCTCCAGGGCCAGATGAATTGCATCCTGGGGTATTAAAAGAACTGGCAGAGGTTATTTCGGAACTGCTAGCTATAATCCTTGAGAAATCTTGGAGGACAGGAGAAGTTCCAGCAGACTGGAAGAGAGCAAATGTTGTCCCCATCTTCAAGAAGGGAAAAAAAGAGGACCCAAATAATTATCGCCCAGTCAGCCTGACGTCAGTACCCGGAAAGATCCTGGAGCAGATCTTTAAGCAGTCAGTTTCTAATCACTTAGAAAGCAATGCCATAATCACGAGAAGTCAACATGCATTTCTCAAAAATAAGTCATGCCAGACTAATCTTATCTCTTTTTATGATAGAGTTACTAGCTTGATAGATGAAGGGAATGCTGTGGATGTAGCATATCTCGATTTCAGTAAGGCCTTTGACAAAGTTCCCCATGACATTCTTGCAAAGAAGCTAGTAAAATGTGGGCTGGACAGAGCTACTGTCAGGTGGATCTGTAACTGGTTGACTGACCGTTCCCAAAGGGTGCTCACCAATGGCTGCTTTTCATCCTGGAGAGAAGTGACTAGCGGGGTGCCACAGGGTTCTGTCCTGGGCCCAGTGCTGTTCAATATCTTCATCAACGACTTGGATGAAGGAATAGAGGGCATGCTCATCAAATTTGCAGATGACACCAAATTGGGAGGGGTTGCTAATACGCCAGAGGACAGGATCAAAATTCAAAATGACCTGGACAGATTGGAGAGCTGGGCCAAGGCTAACAAAATGAAATTCAACAGAGGGAAGTGTAAGGTCCTACACTTAGGTAGAAAAAATGGATTGCAGAAATATAGGATGGGGGACACGTGGCTGGATGGCAGTACGTGTGAAAGGGATCTAGGAGTCTTAGTAGACCACAGGCTGAACATGAGTCAGCAGTGTGATGCGGCAGCCAAGAAAGCCAATGCAATTCTCGGCTGCATCAATAGGAGTATGGTGTCTAGATCAAGGGAGGTACTGGTACCACTCTACTCTGCTTTGGTTAGACCTCATCTTGAATACTGTGTCCAGTTCTGGGCACCTCAATTCAAGAAGGACATGGTCAAGCTGGAGCAGGTCCAGAGGAGGTGACCAAAATGGTGAAGGGCCTGGAAGCCAAGCCCTATGAGGATAGACTTAGAGAGCTGGGTATGTTCAGTCTGCAGAAGAGAAGGTTAAGAGGGGACATGATAGCCATGTTTAAATATTTGAAGGGATGCCATGTAGAGGAGGGAGAGGGTTTGTTCTCAGCGACCAGAACAAGGAGCAATGGATTCAAGCTGCAGGAAAGGAGATTCCACCTGAACCTCAGAAAGAACTTCCTGACAGTCAGGGCTGTCCGGCAGTGGAATATGCTGCCTCGGAGTGTAGTGGAGTCTCCTTCCTTGGAGGTTTTTAAGCAAGGCTGGATGGCCATCTGTCGGGAGTGCCTTGAGGGTATTCCTGCATGGTAGGGGGTTGGACTGGATGGCCCGTGTGGTTTCTTCCAACTCTACATTTCTATGATTCTATGAAATCAACAGGTGACGTGAGGGCACATAAACACACCTGTAAAAATATAATACATCTCGCCATAATGGGGAAGACTGTGAGCTGTTGTGTGCCTGCTCACTCCAAACACTTAGCGCTGATAGGTGACTTCATGGCCTCTGCTCTCCTTTCTTGTGGCTGTGTATCTCTAAATTAGACTTGGACTAGGCAGCCTTTCAAACAGGGGGAACTTCCAAATGAAAGTCTGTGAAGAACAGTGTAGAGCTATTTGTGGACACTCAGCACAGGAAATATTAAGACAAAGAATTTTGGACATCAGTGCCCAAACAGATATAGCTCTGCTGGCCGGTTCTAAGTCTCTAAATTGGTTAGCTAAAAATAAAACTATAGTTGGTCTAGAAAAGTATCTTAGGCTGAACCTAACACAGAGATAGAGAATAGCTTTCACCAGAGCTAGATTTGAACAACTTAATTCTATGGTAAGAATAGGACAGTTTCAAAAAATTCCATACCACGAAAGAACATGTATCTGTGGTGCATCAGCCATAGAGGATATTGTGCACATCTTGTTTGATTGTTGTATATATACCAAGGTGAGATCTCAATATTTACAACCACTTCTGGTCAGAATGACGAATAGGGATCCAACTGTCAAATTGTCCTATTTTCTTTCCGGAGAGAATTTACATTCAGTCTGCCGGATTGCAAAATTTGTTACAAAAGCTGCTTACCTGAGAGATCTTTTTATCACACAAAATGGGGTCCCCTGTCATGGTGATGAGCTTATTTAAATGTTATGATTGAATTTTTATTCTTGTTATTTTATCTTTCTTGTTTACCATGTATTTTACTTCCTATATCAAATCCACTACTTATTAAGTTTAAGTTTATATGTTTTAATTATTTCAGCTAATTTTATATGAGTTGAGTCTATTTGTGTATGTAATTTCTGTATTTGTATTTCTTATTATGTATCATGTATTTTATTGTTGATATGGTCAGTCGACTAATCAATAAATGTTGATGATGATGATGATGATGGTGTAGAGCTACCTTAGTATGTGCTGTGGAGCACATGGTAAGGCAAGAAGCCAATGAAATATGAGCACTTTAGTATGAGTATATACTGGCCCCTCAACTTTCTCAAGGGTTCAGGATGCAGAACCGTCAGAAAAAATTTAAAAAACATGAAAAACTCCCCCCTGTCCAAGTGAGTGTTCTCCCTCCCATTCCCTTTGTTACCCTGATTTCTGGGGTCCCTTGGGGGACACCTCAATGTGCTCCAAATAATAGGGAATGGGAATTAGCCAGAGCACAAGCTGTAGCACTACAAGAGGCAGGGTAACCTAGTGAGATCTTTAACCCAATGTTTACAGGACCAAGTGCTGAGCCAGGATCAAGACACAATAAAGTTATAATTATGTTCTTTTATTTGTAAAGTCACAGTGCACTTGTGTGCTACTCACACAGAACTAAGAAACACTGCGCACTTGCGTACACACACACACAGACCTAAAAAAATAAAGGGTGGAAAGTAGATAGGGGATTTTAAGAAGGATTTTTCAGAGGGAATACTACACCTGATCCTGTAGCCCGGGTAGCCTGCAGAAAGTCAGTTGGAGCGGAGATTCTCAGCACGTGGAAGCTGAGGGGAAGGTTCGGCAAATGGAGTGGCAGCAAGGCGGGATGGAAGCCAAGAACAATCCGAAGAAGCGCTCAAAATCAGGGGTTCTTATAGGGGAAAATGTGCCTGTAGGGCAGTCCGTTCCTGGGGAAAACAATGGGTTTCGGGTTGGAGACAAAGCCTCCGAAAGGTCAGTATTTAGTATGATTGGATTTTGACAGTGCTGTCAATAGCGCAGACAATATGCAAATGAGGGAATGCTTGACAGTCGGCTATTCGGAAGCGCTAATCTCGTCAAGCTGCCTGTTCGGGGCAGAGAATCTTTTGTATGCCTCGTGCATGCTTAATGTAGGTTTAAAGTGTACTTGCCTGGAGGCCTCCTGAAGCTGCATGCCAGAAAATTACTGGCCTGCCTGGATTTGTCTTGTATTTTTCAGCCTGTTCAGCCGTGTCCATGTGCGTGCTTCTCCAGGGGCCTCGGAAGCACGTGGAGGGGAGCAGTTTGGAATGGCCAATCTTGTGATATCAAATTATATTTAGTAGACCTCGGGCTCGGACTATACACCACGGTAACACCTTCCAGGGATCCCCAACCCCCATTTGCTTGTGTTTTGCCTGGGTGCACTGCCTTCCTTCCAGGTGTCTAGGAAATAGACAAATGAATGAGAGGGGGCAGCCGTGCACTCAGAGAAAGCATGTGTGTACATGCACATTCCCCCCATTCATTTGTGTTTCAACTGAGTGCGCTGCCTTCCAGGTGCCCACACATAGACAAGCAAGTAGGAGGGGGCAGTGACACAACCAGAGAAGGCTTGCATATGGGGCTTCCCCCTGTCATTTGCTTGCCTTTTACACAGGTCTATGAAAGGAAGACACGTGCTCCCAGGCAAAAGGCAGGGGAATAGGAGAGGGAGAATGGGAGGGAGGCAAGTGGGAGCCTCACGAATAACCAAGTTTGTGAAGGTCAAACCCACAAATGTGGAAGGAAGACTGTACTTCCTAGGCCAGCTATATGGCTAAAGGTATAACTATACCACGCAGTAGTGTTTGATATCTTGAAGTGAGAGGCTGGCCCTAAGACAGACAGCATGTCTACCTTACAGCTGTGTAACCTGCCAAGGCCAAGAGTAATTTGTCCAGGTCTCCCTTGCTTTCCGCTGCTCCACTGACCCTGGAACTGTGTTCGTTGTGTGCATTGCAATTCAGTCAACGGTGAAATTACTTCCTGTTGGGAAGATGCTATTTTTGTTAGCAGTTGTTAGAGCTGAGCTGGCTGCCTCCTGTGATGGAGTCATGGAGAAACTGTTTCTTCCACCTGCAATATCCTTGTAAACTAAACAGGGATTAAAATCTCTAAAATTCTTCAAAATGTAAAATTGCACATTCAAGGAACCAGGGGGAAAAGTTTAACTTTTTTAATCAATTATTTTATTTCTCATCTACAGCTGCAAAACGCTGGATGAAATGGTGGATATTGAGAATATTTACAAGCCTTCTTTGCTCTGGACAATTCAACATTCTTCTGCTTATTGCTCTCCATATAAGTTGGACTCTATAACTGTTGCCATGCAAGCTGCAATGATGGGAGTTGCTGTTCAACACATTTAGAACACTAAGCACTTTAGAACATTTAAGCATTAAGCTGGGCAAGGAGAGCAAGAGTGATGTAGTGCTGTGAGTGTTGGACTACGACTCTGGAGACCGGAATTCAATTTCCAACTCGGCCATCAAAACTCCATTGGATGACCTTGAGCATGTCACACACTCTCAGCCCCAGAAAACCTTATGATAGGGTTGGCTTAGGGTCGCCATAAGTTGGAAAGAACTTGAAGCCATGCAACAACAAAATTGGGGAATACAAGATATACTTTATTTGCATCTAAACTATTTTAGCCCTGGAATGGTTACCTTATTTTAAAAAAATCAGATCTTGTTGAGAAACATGTGAATGGATAGATACTGCCATTCACCTAATGAACTGAGAAATTTTCGCAACGGGTGCAATACAATTTTTCCGTAGTTCATCCAGCACTAGGGTTAGATATATGCTTCCTGCCCAGAGCTTAGAAAAGTGGTCATGCTGGCCAGAAGATTCTGTGAACTGTAGCATGCAAGCAGTCATGCATACATAAACAAACAAATATCTTTTTTCAGCTCTGTTCTTGTCATTAAGCTGGGAACTGCAAGCGTGTTGCTGGAGTTCTTGGTTGTAAATGTGCTAATAAGGGAGAAGGGACCAAAACTTACTCCACTAGTTTTCTTGATCAGTATGTAAGTGAGCACAGCTAACATGAGCAAAAGTATGCACAACTGCCTCTGGGCTAGAGGGTGTATACAATGCTTCTTGTTAGACCTGCAGCCTCTCAGTCTTTGGGACTGGGCACACCTTGTCGTGTGCTCAACATAATAGAACATTTTGACAAAAGAAATGAGAAGAAATTAGCTATTTTATTTATTGATGCGGAAAAAGCATTCGATAAGATCAGATGGCCTTTTATAACAGAAACGTTAAAAAGAATGGACTGTAGCTACAATTTTTTCCATTGGCTTGAAGAGGTATACAAGGAACAAACCGCCAAATTGATTATAAATGGAGAACTAACCAATTCAATTAAGATCAATAAAGGGACACACCAAGGATGTCTGCTATCACCGTTACTTTTTATTGCTACGTTAGAAGTTTTAAACAATAAAATTTCGAGAAAACCAAGGGATAAAAGGAGTTAGAGTGAAAAATCAGGAATATAAATTAAAAGCCTTTGCCGATGACCTGGCCTTTTTTTAAAATAAGATCCATTAATAGGAATTAAACAATTAATGCTCAATTTAAAAAAATTCAGAGAAGCTGCGGGACTAAAAATAAATTACAATAAATCATCCATGATAGTCAAAAATATGACAAAAGCAGAGAGAGAAGAACTATGTAAAATTATTGGAATCAAAACAGAAAGAAAAGTTAAATATTTGGGAATTTGGTTCACAGAAAGCAACAAAGAACTATTTGATAATAACTACAGCAAAAGCTACAAAGAAATCAAGGCTGATCTCAAGAGATGGTCTAACTTGAACCTATCAATATTAGGTCGAATTGCTGCAATCAAAATGATCGTCCTTCCTAAATTAAACTTCCTCTTCCAGAACCTCCCTATTATAACTAACAACAAACCATTTCAGAAATGGAAAGAAGATTTGACCAAATTTATACGGAGAGGCAAGAAACCTAGGATCAGATGGAAGCTACTGATAGAACAAAAATCCAAAGGTGGCTGTAATTTTCCTGATTTAAAAACTTATTATTATGCCAACGCGATGACCTGGATCCAGGATTGGATCACTCTTCGAGATAAAAGAACGTTAGAATTAGAAGGCACAGGGATGAGATTTGGTTTTCACGCCTATCTTTGGTATGGGAAAGCAGCAATAGATAAAGACTTCAATAATCACTATGTGAGAAAATCTCTATTAAAAAGCTGGTCAAATATTTAAACACACACATATAGTAAAATACCGTGGTGGATTTCCCCACAGGAAGCATTTTTTGGGAGGTGGGTGAAGCAACAGGATAATTGGTTGAGGTATGAAAACCTTATAATACAAGACAGCCCAAATGAAATTAGGCTTAGAACATGAGAAGAACTCGCCCAAATAGGTTTCAAAATCTACTGGTTCCCCTACATGCAGATAAAGGAATGTTATAAAATGGACTTGAAACTAGAAGGTTTCTTGCTAAATAGAAAATACAATGAATTAGAAACAATCATATTCACAAAAACAAAGCAAAAGATCTCACAATACTATAGATACTTATTGACACACCAATTAGAGGATGAGACTGTAAAAGAAGCTATGGTAAAATGGGCCAGAAACTTCCAACACGAAATTCCGCTAGAAAATTGGGAGAAAACCTGGAAAAATACCAATGAATTTACTAGTGCTCAGGACCTGAAAGAAAATTTTCTGAAGATGATGTATAGATATCATCTAACACCTGAGAAACTGGATAAAATTTACCACACGGGTAACACTAACGGTTGGAAGTGTAAAGAAAAAACAGGATCTTACTATCATTTGTGGTGGACTTGTTCTGCAGCCAGAATATATTGGCTAAATATATATGAAGCAATAAAGGAGATCTTTCAAGTAACATTTCCTATTTCCCCTGAATTCTTTCTGTTAAATATGACGCATATGTTCCAAAAAGACTTTGCTCAGAAAAATAATAAGATACTGCTATACTTGGTCACAGCAGCAGGAACATCCTATGCTAAAATGTGGAAAAGCATAGAAGTACCAGATCTAGACCAATGGATTATGAAAGCTACAGAATACAAGGAGTTCGACATGTTTACACAACTCATAAGAGGAGAATCGACCAAGGAGGTGGAAGATAAATGGGAACCTGTGACAAGATATATAACTAAAAGATGGGGGATTAAAGCTTAAATTGAATAGTTTATAGATAAAAGAACAGACTAAAGTTTAATAGAAGTTTAATAGAAATCGTTAAGACAAATAAAAATAGGAGAATTATAATTAGGATAATAATAACTTGTGTCCTAATTCTTATCTTCCTTTACAATAAATTTTTGTAATATAGGGGAATACACAGAACTATATTTGTTGACAGTTAATAGTAAAGATACAGGAAAAAGTACACAAAACTAGAAGAAAAAAGTTAAAATGATATTTTATGAAATTTCATATTGATATGATAAACATATAGTGCATTAATATAATTCAGAGAAACGGTTTTTAAGCATTTTCTCACAAATAATGACATATTGGAAAAGAAATATTCAGCATGAACTAAGAATTATATGGAAATTTGTAATATATGTCTGAAATTATAAACAAAACTAGAATGTATAATGATTGTATTGATAAGATACTCATGTTGAATGTTGATGGAATGGAGTGCGTTTGAAGAAAGATTGTCCTTTTTATTTTTATTTTTATTTTTGTAAAAAATAATAATAATAATAATAAAAAAACCCACAAAACTTACTCTGCTAGTTTTCTTGATCAGTATGTAAGCGAGCACAGCTAACATGAGCAAAACTATGCACAACTGCCTCTGGGCTAGAGGGTGTATACAATGCTGCTTGTTAGACCTGCAGCCTCCCAGTCTTTGGGACTGGGCACACCTTGTCATGTGCTAGCTACTCTTTTACTCTCAGAAAACCCAAAGTGTTTTCCCACTGTATTTAATGAGGTTTATGAGGCATAGCACACAATCATTCCTTTTTTTTTTTTCTGTTCCTGAAGCTAACATTCTACAATACACACTTGGTTAAATAATAACACACACTCTTATGTGTGCACAATCCCTATTGGTGGATTCCCAGGGTCTTCCCCTTTTGCAAACTTCCAGCGGTTCTCATGGGACTTTGTTTCCATACTATGCTCTTGCCAATCCTCCCAAATTTTCTCAGGTCACTTCCTAACACATCTCATTTCAGTTCTTTGTGTATCTATCTTAATGCTGACCAGCCTCTCACCTTATTCTCTTTTTTCCCTCTTCACTAGGATGAGATGTATTGACCCTTTCCTTTGATACACAATACATTGTTACACGCAGTTCTAACATAGGTAATGTAAAGCTCATACATAGTAAATCACTTGTTCATTGCTATTAAGTTTAGTAAACAGAGCCATGCCTTGACAGCATGGCTAAATACACTCTTACAACAAGCATTCAGATTTTACCTCATGTTAAACATATAACACATGGTGGCTTGTAACACATGACGTTCATCCAAGCCTTATGTTACGCCAAGATGATAACTTACTACAAAAATGTTTTATACTAGCATAATCAACAGGCATTCATTATCGTGGATGAGTCACATTATCACTTACATCATGGAGCATGGCTGACATGACAACCCTGTCCTTTTCAGGGACAAACCATTAGATGTGTTTTTTTTAAACAAAGTGTATTAAAGGAGAAAGAAGGAAACAAAGGAGGTGAATTCCCTTTTTTGCAATCATAATATACAGGGCAAGATTAACTCTTCCCTCTCACTGCAATGCAAACCCAAGAACATCTGCTCACCTCCATTACTTCAGCAAATCAGGTAGTAGCCCTGGAAGGGCAGTTTCTGTTGGCATCCATGAAAGCATCTCACCTCAGACTTATGGCAGATGTGTAGTGGTGGGAAATTCACTAATACCATAATGAGGCCTTTAAAAAAAAAATCTCCCTTCCATGCATGCCATAATCCTGACTAAAATCTGGGGGCAGGAGGGTGCCTGATTAGCTTTTTCTTTGTCAGCTGCTTGTATTCAGCTGAGATGGTTGCTACTGACACTGTTAGTATTGTTACCCTGAAAATTGCAGGTATCTCGAGGACACCCACACAGACTTTGAATTAAGGGAATTAACAGAGATACTCAAAGCTTGCGAGAGATCAGGGCAAGGGATCTTTAACTCTATGTCTACGGGGTCAGAACCACGCAAGAGTCAGAGGAACAGTCTAAAGTAAATTTATTAAAACTAACACAGAAGGTCACAACACATGTTAACAAATAATCCTACAATCACAGAAGGGCTACAGGAATGAAGTTAGAAATAAGAGACAGCTGGGAGAGAGGGCATACGGACCTTAGTCTAGGTGTCCTGGAGAAGGAGAAGATTAGCGAAGGCTAAGTGTAAAGCACCAAGGGGAGGCTGGATCCCGGGGCTAGAAGGCTGGAAGCAACAGGGTTTCATGGCGAGTCGGATACGCGAGTCGCGTTTAGCTCTCAGCAGCATCTGAGAGGCTTAAGTGGGACACCTTCGTAGCAGTGAAATGGGCCCTTGTCTGGTCTGGGAGGCTCTCCGAAAAGGCTCAAAAGGTGAGGATTTTTATAGCCAATTTCTGTCCTCAGGCTGTGTACAGGCTAGCAAAGTGGCGTTAATGGGCGATGATTACAGAATATAATATTAGGCAAATATCACGACCTCTCCTCAGTATTTTTTCTCCCGGGAAAGTCCGGGTACATGATAGGATTATCATTCCAAATTGATAGACTTTGATTGTCCTCACAAAGTTCATCAGCGTGGCTTGGGGCTGGAGCAACCTTTTTGTTAATCAAGGAGAGAGTCTATTGTGGCTGCCTAGAGATACGTGACTGGGAACAATCGTTGTCTTTTGGCCTAAGGGACGCTGTCTACATTCCCATACAGCAGCAAAGGCGTTGTTGGTCTTGAGAATTTAATTCAAAACCAATTCTTACTTGCAACTGACCTTTGCTAGCCAATATCCAATATGGGGGAAGTCATGCCAATTTAGGGGCCCTCTCTTAGAGTTACTCTGGGGAGTAACAGTATCATATCATAATGGTTTGAAGATACCTTTAATCCAGCAAAATTTCCAACTGGTGCAGCTAATGGCAGAATCTTTTTTTTTTTTTTAAAACCCTACACATTCTCAATTGAAACCACCACTGAAATCAGTGGGATTTGATTTTAAGGAAAGTGAATGAGACTTGTAGTCATGTTATTGCAGATTTTCTTTGTCTGTTGACAAAACAGAATCACAGATTGTATGTTCTGATCTGCTACAAAGCAGTCACACATTTTGAGATGTACAGGTTGCCAGCTCCTGGTTTGCCTGCCAGGTAATAAGCTCCACTCTGGGAAAGAGGAGAACATAGTCCTGGAATACAAATGTCAGCAAGGTCACAGTTCAGATGCCATAACAGATCTCTTCTAAAGGAGTGGAAGTCCTTTTCATTGATTCCAGTAGAACTGGACATGCTAACTAAGGGCTCATTCAGAAAGGAAGAAAGTCCCTGGAAGTACTGAGACTTTGAGTTCTTTTTGTTTCAATTTTATCTGTATATTCCCAGGTTTACTGCCTAACTCTCTTAAAATATCCTAGGTTTCCCTTCCTCCCTCTTCCTTTGTGTTCATTCTCCTCCCCCTTCCCACTGATCATGTGTCACATCGAGATTCATGCAATATTTCAGAAAATGATTTTCAGTAATTTTCCCTGAAACTTCTCTATTATTATTCAGGAGTTATAGTCAAAATGTTAAAGTACATCAGCAATATTAAACTAGGTAAGAATTAGAGTCATTTTGTTTTAGTGCTGATATTTCTCTTTCCCTTTCTCCATCTCTGTTGAATCTGTTGTTAACCCAAAAGGTGGGTGACTCAGGGGCCCACCCACAATGCCAATGCCTCTGTGGAAAGTGGGGAATTATCTCTCAAAAAGGGAGGACTGTGGGCAGGAGGAGGGGTAACTTCAGGATCTTTTCACCCGTGTATACCAGTACTAATGCAGAGACACCAGTCGGAAATTAAAGGAATGTTTTATTAGCACATACAAGTTGCAAGCAGTCTTGCAACTATGCAAGGCTAACAGAAGGAAAGGAGGGAAAAATGAGATAGTGAGGAGTTAGGATAAAGTGGATGATATTTATCAGTCCAGAAGAGAAGAAAGTCACAGCGAAATGGCTCAAACACAAGAGTTTGAGGGTAGCACAGAGGAACAAGAGTGTGGGGTGCAGCATGATGCCGAAGTGCTAGCAAAAGGTCAGGGTCTGAGCCAGGGTTTAAATACTCTTTTTCAGCCATGAAGGAGAAGCTGTTAATGGCTCTCTGACAGAGCAAACAAAGGGGTCTGGAGCTGGCTAATGGTCTTAGCATTAGGTGACAAAGCATTGGTGGTAGTCATGATAGCTTCTTAAGGTCTAGGCAAGTGAGGAAACAAAGGGAGAAATTTGGCAGGAAGGAGATTACAGGACATTGATCATTGTTGCTTTGTCTGGGAGTTTCAGTGGCTATTGTCTTCTAGGTTTGGGCCATTGACAGGATCATCTTAAACTTATTTAGTTGAGTTCTCTGACTAATTCTCAGTGAACTTATGAGCTGCCCATGGCTTGAGGTCCCCTCTGACCTAATTCTGCATGTGTACAGCTAGTCCTTTTTGCGAGCAGTATCCTGAATCCTGCTAATGACTTATGCCAGTGCAAGGAATATTTTGAAGTGGTGTGTAGCCGCACCGGGGAGAAAGTAGGCAAGGCTATTTTTGTCAGGAGAAAAGGCTGCTCTGCTGGCTGTAGAGAAGCATAGGAGCTTTCAGAACAGCTTTCTTCCCTGGCTGAGGTGGGTTTAGTTGCTCTCTTCCCTGTTGTCACTGTGCAGGTGGCCATTTTAGCCCTACCACCTCTGACAGTGCTACTTCACTCCCATCTCATTTGCTGCCCTACTTATGTTGGCCAACAGGTTTGTTGCATAAGCCACAGGTAAACTGGACTAAAATCAATCATCCACTGCCTTAGAAGGCCCATTAGCATCTTAGGTGCACCTCCAAAATGTCACACAGTGCCCTACAACACAATGTTTTCATAGCATTATAGAATCTTAGAGCTGGAAAGAACTGGAAAAGCCAGGTAGTCCAAGCTCCTGCCATGCAGAAATATACAAATATAGCATCCCTGAAAGATACCTATCTAACCTTTGTTTAAAGACTTCCAAAGGACAGCTCACTCCTTACCCCACCACACAGCAGTCTATTCCACTGCTGAACTGCTCTTATGATAAAAATATTATTCCTAAAGTTTGAGTCGAATCTCCTTTCTTGTAATTTGAATCCATTGGTTTGTGTTCTAGTCTCTGGAGTAGCAAAAAACAAGGGACTTTTCGACCTACACTGTTATAGTGCTATTATTCTACTTTCAACATCCTATGGAATCCAGGGTTTTGCAGTTTAGGGAGGAGCATTTAGAATTCTCAGCCAGAGCTCTTTGGTCTCAGTAAACTACAAACCCCAGAATTCCACAGGATGTTGAAAGTAGAATAAGAGCACTGTAACAGTGTAGGGCAGAAGGGCCCTAAGTTTGCTCCATCTTTTACATGACCTTCCTTCAAATATTTAAAAAGAATTTCTATATCACCTTTCACTCTTCTCTTCCCCAGGTTAAACACACCCAGCTTCCTTAGCGGTTCCTCCATAAGGCTCAGTTTTCAGAACTTTTATCATCTTGGTCACCCTTCTCTGGACACCCTTCTTTGTCGTGCCCAGAAGTGAACACAGTATTCCGGGTAAGGGCCCTTTCCTCCCTACACTGTTATAGTGCCATTATTCCACTTTCAACATCCTATGGAATCCTGGGGTTTGCAGTTTAGGGAGGGCCTTTAGAATTGTCAGCCAGAGAGCTCTTTGGCCTCAGTTAACTACAAACCCCAGAATTCCACAGGATGTTGAATGTGGAATAATAGCACTATAACAGTGTAGGGCAGAAAGGCCCAATGTCTGACCAAAGCAGAATGGAGTGGTATTACAGCTTCCCTCGATCTGGGCACTATGCATTGGCATTTTTGATTGCTGCATCACTGTTGATGCACGTTGAACTTTTGGTCTTTTTATTCTTATATTCTTTCACATGTACTGCTTTCAAGTCAGGTGTCAGCCATCCTATATTTGTGCATTTCATTTTCTTCTGCCTAGATATAGTGCCCTACATTTATCTCTGTTGAAATTGGTTTTCCCCACGCTCCCCAATCTGTCAAGGTTATTCTGAATTCTGATCCTGTCCTCTGGGGTATTTCCTATTGTTTCTTCTCTATCTTATCATGTTCTCTCCTTTCTTTGCATTTACTCCTCATGTGCAGAAAGATCATAAGGGAGAGAGTTCATACTTCACACTCAGAGACCACTGCCTAGAATACAGAATGGAGTCATTTCTTGGTATTTATTTGAAGTGGACGTGGAACGTTGCAGTTTTTTCTGCTGCCGGAAAGTGAGGACAGGCAATTCCCCAAGTTTGGGGGAGGGGGGTACGTACGACCTGCATCGGACCACAGAAGGCTACATTCCTGATTCCCCCATCCCTAGATTCCTTTTAATATCTTTTCCTTTAAAAAACTTGAAATGCCTCCCATGCACCTCAAAATGTCTCCATATGCCCTCTAGGGGAAATGGAAAGAATTTTACTGTGTTTTTAGGGGTAAGGTCTAAGCTGTTTTAGGCCAATGAGGAGCCTTTTCCAGAACAGAAAGTGTCTAGAAATCACCTCTGGTTTTGCAGCCTCCTCCTCTACAACATAAAATGTTGCAAGAGGAACCAAAAGCATGGTGAAATTCACATCAGTGCCCCCTAGAGGGCATAGGATATATCTAACATAATTTTTTTAAAAAAAAAATAATAACAATGGTTAAACAGATTTTTCTGCCCCAGAAAAACACTGAGGTGAGGCTTGAACACTGCCAGAAAAAGAAAAAAAAAGAGGAAGGAAGGAAGGAAGGAAGGAAGGAAGGAAGCAAGGAAGGAAGCAAGGGTGGGTGGCTGGGTCTTGGGGGCTGTCTGTGTCTTGAGAAGGTTATACTTTCCCCAATTCTTTTCTTGATTCCTAGGGAGATCAAAACCTGGAATCCTAAAGAGGAAACAATTGATAATGTTATTAAAATACTGGCCCCATCCCTGGCATTGCAGCTCTACCCTTATTTTCCTTCCATCAAGTATGGACGAAAGTTAAGAGGTGACATGATAGCCATGTTTAAGTATTTGACGGGAAGTCATATGAAAGATGGATCAAGCTTGTTTTCTGCTGCTCTGGAGATTAGGATACAGAACAGTTGATTCAAACTCCAGGAAAAGAGATTTCACCTAAACATTAAAAAGAACTTCCTAGTAAGAGCTTTTTAGAACGGAATATGCTGCCTTGGAGTGTGATGGGCTCTTCTTTTCTGGAGGTTTTTAAACAAAGATTGGATGGCCATCTGTCAGGGGTGATTTGTTTGTGTATTCTTGCATGGCAGGGGGTTGGACTGGATGGTCCTTGTGGTCTCTTTCAATTCTATGGCCATTTCCGCACTACACTCTTATAGTGCGATTATTCCAGACGGTCCCTCCCGAAACTGCAAACCCCAGGATTCCATAGGATGTTGAAAGTGGAATAATCGCGCTATAAGAGTGTAGTGTGGAAATGGCCTATGATTCTATGATTTGTAGGGAAAATTGACACTTGTAAAGTTCCCTTATGCTTATGTGAACATAAGCATTGGGAAGTTGGCTGGGGAAGCCACGTGTGGGGCCAGCAATACAGCCTTTCATGCCCAGAAAGACTAGTAGGTGAAGTTAAAGTGGCCTTTAGCATCTTTTTCTCCTTGGAAAACATGGAAGATGACATTCCACTAAGATATTGTTAGTGGTGGGATGATATATTTTGCAAATATCAGGCTCTGAATTATCAAATGTAAAATGAGTTAAAATAAGAAGTAAAAGTACAGTGGGTTTAGGAATGATGCCTTTATGGGGCTGAGAAATAGGGTTTGTTTGTTTTTTACAGAGAAACAGTTTGCTGTCAATAAATAGCATAAAAGATTACAAAGCTACACGTTTATGCTCCCATTATACATCTCCTGAAATTTCAGGAGTTATGGGGAATGTTGATACTAATCTACCTGTCAGGACAATACTGTTATTCCTGAGTAATAATAATAAGTAGTAGTAATAATAATTAGTAGAAGTGGTAATGGTAAAAGTTAAAAAATCCTCAAGATAAAAGTTAAAATATGATTAATCACATTATAAATATATTTATTTCTATCCTACCTTTCTCCCAGTTGGGAAGTTTAGGTGACCAGAAGTGGGATTAGAGGAACTCTGGATAAATACAGATTAACTGGCAATCAGCAAAGAACCTCTGATCCTGTGAAAGAGACGGGGATGGGGGTCCGCATCTATTTCTACATGTCGGAAAATTTTTCTTCTGTGTTTTTTTTTAAATTTTCCTGTTTAGTTTTTCTGTAATTAACATATATTGAAAACTTTAAATTAGTGCATAAATTCAGAAAAATAACGAAGTATCTGAATGACAACAGGTGGAGTAACAAAGTAAACAGAAAAGATAAGCACTAAGCATAGACTGAAGAACATAAAGTCATAATAATGGGGGCATAAATTCTGAATATACTGAGTCATTTTGAAATGATCAAAATTGATTTTTCCAGTATTTCCTCTGCATCATTGATCTCAATAGATTTCCCTGTGTACTAAGCATACATGGCTCAGTGTTGTGTTTTAGGGGGGGTAGTAAACATGGAGGGTAACATTTTCTGTAAAAAAAACTTAACACTGTTGTAATATGCCCAGCTGTTCCTGCTGATATATTGTTTTTTCACATATTTAAATAAGTAACCATATACTATGTGTGATACATGCACAGGAAAGATATTTTGGTGCTAGATGTATTTAGAAACTATTACATAATGCTTCTCTAGTGTATTCTACTCCCTACAAGGATTAGTTTTAAAAGCCATCGCATAACTACTCACAAAAGTCAGCCTTACACTAGCATATCTCCTAACCTTTGAAGAGATCGGCATGACCTTAAAGGATGGAAATTATGTCTGACTGCCATTAAACAGACTTCCATAAAAAGGCTTGTTTGATAAGGGCAAGCTACAAGGAAATGTTTGATTCCATAAGCACAAAAGCAACATAAAACATGAAAGGAAATGTTAAAAAGTCAAATAGTTGAATACCATAACAGTATAGGAAGACAGAGAAGGAAGCGTTATCTTGTTAGCCACTCATAACTGATCAATATTTGTCTAAGGGAACATGGGTAGAAGAGACCATAACTGAAGTTCAGGAAGCCCCTTGTTGTGTTTTACTGTACATATCTTTTCCTTAGAATACTAAGAAAAAAGGTTTGTTCTTATTCTTTCTATTTACAACAACATTTATTGAACAATAATGGAACTCAAAACTGAGCCACCCACTTATTAATAGAATTAGGAAATGAATTATTGTGAAAATGGTACCCAACAAAGCTTGAATAAGATGGTATTTATAGCTGGTTCTTGGTGCCATGTAAACTGGACAAATGAAATTTGTTGGAGATCCAAACATACACCAGCTGTATTTTTTTTAAGAAATGCCCTCAAACAGTAGATATTTAGGAATTAGTATTGGAAATGTTACAGAAATTACATATTGTATTTATTCCATATGATCCACTAGCAGATCTTTTTAGTTATTTAAGACTCACAGTGTTTTCTGAGGCTGATTCAGCAAAGATGGACAGCAGCAAGGCAATAAGCATAAATCAGCAGCAACGCTTAGAAAAGTTAGTTGTAGAGACTACCACCAAAGCTTGGAAAAATTACCTTTTGGACTGCAATTGCCAGCAACCCTCAGGGAGCAGCCATGAGAGTTATAGTCCAAAAGATAATTGTTGCCCCCTTGGTAAACCCTGTCCCAGGGTCTACAACTTTGATATAAAATTAATCTAACCCACCAGAGAGGTCACCCGGATGAACACGTAGGCAACAACGGTTGTACGATCGAAAGAACCAGGTCAGGCCAGTAAACTCCCCAGTCATGTAGCCACAGGAGAACTCAAGCTGTGCCAACTCACGGTGGACAAAAGATCCTCAGCCTACAAATAATCCCCGTTTTTGACTAGTTCTTTGGATACCTCCTGGTCATACCAACTGACCGTTCCCCCCTCCCAATAGCTGCATGATCACCTCAGCATCTCTTCGCTGAGTTCCTTTTCTTTCGCTGCTTTCCAGACCAAGGACTTTAAAAATGTGCAGTATCACCCAAACCACGAATCCTTCGACGATCCCTCTATCTTATATCCACTTTTTATTTCTCTTTAGCCATTGGATGTGTGTGAGTGTTTGCGTTGGTGTGTGCTACTACTGTTTAATAAAATCGTTCATTGGACCTTTTTTGTGTGATTTCTGACTGGACCTGATCCCGTAAAAACTGGGTAAAAGATCTCGCTAGGTTACCCTGCCTCTCGCATTGCTATTGCTTGTGCTCTGCTGAGCTTACTTTCTCAACCACTTGGAGTATATCAAGGTGTCCCTCTGGGACCCCCAGATTTTCAGGGTAACATAATGCTATGGGACTGACGTGGGGACAGGGTCTGCAATCCCAAAGCGTCCAGGATCATGTGCTGCTAATGGGGGGGAGGGAAACGGCAGTCCCAATCTGTGTTCTTCCTTGATGGAAATTGTTCCTGTTTCTCATTCCTCCAGTGATCCTATCCTTGTTGGTATGCATGACTGCAAAAACCAGTGTTGAGTAGTGGTTTGAGCATTGCACTAGGACTTTGGAGAACAGGGTTCTAATCCCTGGTCAGCTGTAGAAACCCAATGGCTTAC
Source organism: Cyclura pinguis (assembly GCA_030412105.1). NCBI lineage: Eukaryota > Metazoa > Chordata > Lepidosauria > Squamata > Iguanidae > Cyclura > Cyclura pinguis. Next base: position 318,720,244 of record CM059600.1, on the reverse strand, counting down.
CCTGGGCAAGTCACACTCTCTCAGCCCCAGAGGAAAGTGATGGCAAACCCCTCTGAACAAATCTTGCCAATAAAACCCCATGATAGGTTCACCTTATGGTTGTCATAGATCAGAAACAACCTGAAGGCACACAACAACAAAATATATGGCTGCATATGTCTGTGTGCACACATGCATATGGCCCTTGAGGACGGAAAAGATTATCCATTCTTGCCAGAAATGAATTTTTAAAAATCTTATGACTATGCAAAGGGCATCTACCTCAATCTAGACCAGGATAACTGTGGTCAAATGATGCACTGTGTACCGCATGTGACTCAGCTGGAATGCCCTCATCGACAGAGAACCCTTTGGGATATAGCAGATGAGCCAAAAATTGCTGGGGTCTTATTTAGGATGTTTTCTGGGGGCAAGACTTGAAGATCTTGGCACCGAATTAATTTGCTTGGATTCACCTGCTGCTTCCTTCCTCCTGTTTGGGGACAGCATCTGTACAAGATGTGTTCTCTGATTTTTCATGGGAAGGGAATGCTGGGGAAGGTTGTTATCACCATCATAAGTAGAGGTATAGTGAGAAGGTGGTAGCAGCCAAAGCTGTGTGAGAGTGTTGGGATCCAAGATCCCAAACCCTTATCCTCTGAAAAGGAGGGCACAGAATTGTGAGTTCAGGAGTAAGGCTTAGGGCCCAGTTTTTCAAGAAGTTGGTTCCCCTGTATCCAGAAGTCACATTACTGTCCTTGAACTCACAGGACTCCTTGATCTGCCCCAACCATCTCTGTTCTTTTGCAACCTGATGCTTGTAAAACAACTGAGGCCCTTTAAAGAGACAAATCCTCCATCAGTATGAAAGCAGGGCCAAATAGGGCCACCTTCCATTAAGGGCTCAGTCTGGATCTGATTTTTGTTTGAGTAGCATAGTAGAAATTGGCCAGGATCCTGTCAGTGGTATACAAGTGAGTAAGTGTGGCTTATGTGGGCATGCAGGGAGTTATTCTCTAGCCCTTTGCATCCTGTACAAACCATTTCCTCTGCAGCTGTGAGGTCCAGAGGTGTATTTCAGTGGCTGCTGCTTTCCAATGGGAAGGGATGGAATGTAAAAACAAAGAAGCACCTGATCTGATTTCTAAGGGGAAGAAAAAGCAAGGTGCACTCCATCAATGAGTACACCCTTTTCCCTGCCTTGAGCTGAGACCAACTGCTTTTCTATCATCTGAATTACCTTTCCATTTCTCACCAGTTACCAGCAGCTGCTCCTCCTGGGCTTGACAGTTGCGAGGGTATGGAGCTACATGGCAGAGCATTATGCCCCACTTCTGCAAGGTGGAATCTCAGCAAATATGTGTCTGGTTTTCAACCTACTTACTCCCTGGAACTATCCAAGAACTATTCAGGGTATTGTCTTTTCTGTCTTTATTTCCTCTGACTCTGGAGCTACACTGATTTCTGCCAAGTGTTGAATGTGTAGAAGACTTGACAGCCTAGGCCACTGCAACATGTAAAAGACATGTACTGGGTGGGAGAGTGGGAGAGAACATTACAGCCTCAAGAGTGAAACTCTTCATCCCAGGTGTACTCCTGGAAGCCCATCCCTGTCTCTGCCCCTGCAGAGTACCAGCGAGTGTTGCTGATCATCCCTAGATAATTCCTGACAAGCAGCAGAGCTGTATTGCCCTCTGGAAGCCACCAAGCATCCCACAGCATGGATGCTTGTGTCCCATTTTGGGTGGTGGTGGGGGGTGGTTGTTGTTGTGTGCCTTCAAGTTATTTCAGACTTATGGAGACCCTAAGACAAACATATCATGGGGTTTTCTTGGTGAGATTTCTTCAGAGGGAGTTTGCCTTTGCCTTCCTCTGAGGGTAAGAGAATGTGACTTGCCCAAGGTCACCCAGTGGATTTCCATGGCCAAGCAAGGATTTGAACCCTTGTCTCCAGAGTTGTAGTCCAATGCTCAAATGCTCAACACATTATTGAAGGACTTAGTGAAAAGTGAAGTGTCTTAGGCCATTTCCACACGGGCTTAAAAAACCGGTGCAGAGTGTCCTCCAGAGAGGACGTCTGGGAGCCTGGGAGCAGACTGGGTCAGATTACTTTCCATAGTTCCGGACCTCAGTCCACTCCAGAACGACCCAAAGTGGTCGTGCAGCATGCTTCTTAAAAACCTGTTTCTTCAGGTTTTTAAAAAACACGGAGCGCGCCACTCCGTGCCACTCCGTTCCTGCACTCCGGTGCAGATTTGCAGGCTCGCGCCAGTGCCAGCCTGCAGATCTGCCGGGGGCGGGCTTTAGGCTGGCGAGCTTCAGCGGTTGGTGGAGAGTCTCCACCAACCGGAAGCCACCATTTTCGTCCCCGGAGCAGTGCAGACCGGTGGCCACGCGCTGCTCCGGAGCAGCCTGGACCCGAGCATCGAGCCAAGAAGTCTAGTAAGTACTGGACCGGGACGATTCCATCGCCACATGCAGAAATGGCCTTAGTTATATACTGGAATGACAAGATCCAAGCCAGCATACATCCCTTGTTACTTCAGGTGCTATAAAAAGGTATTGCTAATGTATTGGTTTTTCACTATTTTGATGACTGTATTATGGTACTGATATTCATGTGACTAGCATGAATATAAATAATTATTTTAGCAATGCCTTTGTGAGCATTTTCTAGCTTGTGGTTAATCTTTTTTTTGCTTTCAATTTGTAAACAAACACATCCATGTTTTGCAGCAGAGATGGATTTTTTTTTTCCTGTAATGTTTACTTCTACTGTTCCTCAAAGGGCTTCACAATGGCCTGGTCTGGTCGGGTAGGCTGAGACTTATGTGCGTCTCATGATAAACTCTATAAGTAAACTGAGGTTTGCACCTGTGTTCCCCACATAACACATTTGTGAATTAAAGCTAAACCTATTTGGAAACTGTGTTTGGAGGCTCTTCATTCAGTTAGTATTTCATTTCTAGTCCAAATTGGCTCTCTCGTAGCACACTTTACAGCTGTGGTTTGTGAAATAAATGGCAAGAGTCAACCTGCTAAAAATTCAACATGCTCCCAGAGCAGCAAAGGGACACAAGACAAATGTTACAGTATTACTGACAACACCAGTAATGCTTGTGTAAGCATTTGGTTCATAAAATACAAAATGTAACATTAAAACAAAGTTTTAAAAGGGAAATCTCTGAAGCAGGCAGACTGATGCTTTGTCCTCACTTTGAATAGCATTTTCTGACCATATTTAAATAAGTAGGCTCATGGATTTAACAGCTTTCTACTCTTGATAAATACTACTGTTTGTTTTTTTCTTTAGAAGGCTCTTTGCAATATTTTTCTTTCTTTTCCTAGTCACCTCACCCTCTAATAGCCAACAATGGGAAATATCCTCTTAGGCCATTTCCATACTAGATGCCATTAGCACGTTGTAGGCCATTTCCGCACTAGCCTGTTATAGCGCGATGATTCCACTTTCAACATCCTCTGGAATCCTTGGGTTTGCAGTTTCCGGAGGGGCCGGCTGGCCCCTCCCGAAACTGCAAACCCCAGGATTCCAGAGGATGTTGAAAGTGGAATCATCGCGCTATAACAGGCTAGTGCGGAAATGGCTGTAATGTTACAACCCCAGCATTGCCATTGCTGTTGGGTTAGGAATGGTCTTTTCTGCACCCTTCTGTCTTAAGCTGATGAGTAGTGGTATTGCCACCAGTGTTCCTTCCACACTACAGTGTCCTTGGCCACTCCCTTGCCCCACTTTCACTCCGCCCCACCTCCCCTGATTGGTCCTTTTGTTTTTGTTTTTCTTTGGAAGCCATACTAGCAAAGTTATGTTGTAAGGGCAGGACACATCAGTACACTATTGCATGTTCATACTATGATGTTTAAAATGTATTTAAAAAAAATAAACAAGGAGAAGTAATAGATTTCAAAGTTACCACACCATGGGAGTCACGGAGGGAGGGACAACCTGGGCACCCCCACAGCCTGCCCACTGCTGGATCTGCAATAATAGGAAGCGCTATCAAGTGCTATTACAGTTCTACACTAAGATGGCTGATGGGATTGAAGCAATAATGGAGGCTATTAGTGGATTATTTTTTCTGGAAATAGAATAGGGCAGTTTTGCAATGCTTAGGGATGGGATAGCAGCTGGATAGCAACAACACTGTGTGCTAGCGTGGCTCCTGAACTGGAAACAACACTAGAATCATAGAGTTGGAAGGCATCACAGGAGATATCTTATGCAAACTGCTGTGATAACTTATGACAGTGTAATGCTCCATTGTGACAATGCGGGACATCTTTGGGAGTGAGACATAGAAGTGCGTATGAGAAAGTCATTTTTTTTTGCCGGAGAAAGCTTCTCTCATAACTCAACTTGTGGTATCTGAGGAACCCCACACAGAGGAGTCAGACCAGGAAGCAAAGGTGTATCTAGGGTGGGGCAAGTAAGGTACATGCCCTGGTTGCCAATGCCAGGGGGGTGCAAAAAAAAAGCTGTGCATGTAGGGATAGGGTAGGAGTAAAAAAGGCAGGGGCACAACTTCCACATTTGCTGTAGACACTGTTTAGGCTACATACTCCACTGTCAGGAAGGACCTTCAGCTCTAGAAGCCTGCCTCATCCCAGAGCCTGAACAACCAAGAGAGGACACAAGTAATGCAGATTCTGAAACTTTTTCCTTTGTATGCCAATGGCAAGCCAAAGAAGCTGGTTCAGTGCTTCATGCACCAGCTTACATACCAGATGCCAAGTAATTAACCACCTGGGTATCAAGGTCAGGCAGCTATAAATCACTCAGCAGTAGAGAATCTTCATTGCAGACAACTGCTCAATAACTTCTTGTGTGTTGAGCTTTCCTGAATTCGTGACCCTTTGGACTGGCTAGAAGGTATACATGACTTGTTTTTCTATTTCCTCACCTTTGTTCTTCCTGACTGCTTGTTTTCCATGAGTGATTTTGTAATGTGTGAAACCTTGTTATGACACCTCTCCTCAATTTGACTCCCTTGTGGCTGCTCAGCTCTTCCAAAACCTGACTTACCCAGTGTTTGCTTCTTCTAATCAGGACAGCTGCTGTGCCACCTTGGAAGCTGGCATTACAGCTTTCTGTCCTGACGAGAATGGCTTCCTTTGTTACCCTCACTCACTTTGTCTCTGCAGTGCCTTCAGCCATTTTACCCCTGCTGCTGCACTGTCATCTTACACTGCTGCCCCCACTGACACCAGTGTAGTTATGCTGGCCAATAGGCTTATATATCCTCATGATGGCAGGATTGGATCCAACATGAGATCAATAAGAAAAAAGAAAGGCTAGCCTAAGAGATTTTGCTGCTTGAGGGTAAGCAACCCATGATGCCCCCTCCCAGTCCATGCAAGTCAAGTTGTATAGTTCTTAAAGCCAGTTATCTTGTAACCTGATACAGAAATACCACTAGCCCATCTCCCCCTATGTGGCAGCAGAAATACCAGAATAACAAAAGCAAAACCAACTTTGGAGAACATGGGAACAAAACAAAACCAAAATTTACAGGTAGGTGAATGCTTATGTGTTGATTTTGGTTGAATTAAACAATTTAACAGCCACTTGGTGACATTTCTGATCTGTTGCCTAAGATGGCCACCTCACTTTGCCTGCATCTAAGAGTAAGGCAAGACTCTTGGGGGAAGTATCCTCAAGGACAGATTAATCCCACAGACCTAAACCTGTTAGGCCAAACTGGATAGACCTATTGAGAATTGACGTACCATATTTCCATTCCAACTTCAAAAATTTCCAGTGGGTCAACTCCAATTGGGATCAACAATTGACTTTAGAACAAAATATGCAGAAATACAAAACCTTTTTAAAAACACACACATGCTAGGACCAAGCCCCCACACACACCTTAAAAATAAACTATTGAGGACTGAGCATGTTGTTATAGTTGTTGTGCTGTTGTGACTATGGCAAGTCTCAGGCGAATCTATCATAGGGTTTTCTTGGCAAGATTTGTTCAGAAGTGGTTTGTCTTAGACTTCTTCTGAAGTTTGAGAAAGTATGACCTCTACAAAGTTACCCAGTGGGTTTCTATGGCCAAGTAGTGATTCAAACGTTGATTTCCTGAGTCATAGTCCAAAACTCACTCTGTAGACCATACACCCCTTAACATTTCACATATGAACACGTGTGGCCAAGCAATGGCAGAGTGCAAAGATATCAAGAATTATTAATAAGACAACATACAAGCTAGGAAGGGCTGCAGCAGTTTAATTTTACCTGAGACTACTGGGAAGCGCAAGATGCACTGATGGAAGTAAGCCAAGGGCAAAGGAGGAAAGTGGGAGGACGGAACAGGGAAACTGGGAAATTTTAAAAGCAGCTGAAAAAGTAGGATGACAGAGGATTAAGGGAACCGTTCCTGTTAAACTGAGACACTTGGAAGGAATACAGAGCATGCTTGGTGGCCTCCAGTGTCTGTGGCATGTTGCCTAATATGGAAAAGAACACTGGAGGGAAAAGAGTGGACTTGCCTACTTGACCTCTAACAGTGATAGTATTCTGGAGAAAAGCATGTTGGCCTGACTGCCTGGCACCCTGAACAGAAAAATTCCTCTTAGAAGTGAGGATATGTTACAACGTTGTGTAAGAGGTTTCACATTTTATTTACGAAATTTTGTAATCTACTCTCAGTCCTGTTATGCTTGTGCTCCTTGAATGCAATTTACCTTTCTTCCCAAAGAGTTTGAATTAGGAAAGGGACAATCCAGAATTTTCCAAATCCAGATCCAGATCCAAATCCCTGGAAGGTTCTGGGAATCCATGAATCTCACAAATCTTGAATCTTTCCAATCCTTTTTTTAAAAAAGGTTTAAAAGCAAAGGAAAGAAAGCACCTCTACTGAAAAGTGTTTTTGAAGCAGAATTTAATTTGTTTTTCATTAAACATCTTTGTTTAATGAAAAACAAATTAAATAATAGTTTTCACTTTCAGGATCCCGGGCAAGATCCTGTTGGCAATGGGCAGGAGAAGAGGGGAGAGTGTGAGATCACACTCCCCACAGCCTTCTCCCAACCGCCCCAGGCAGGATCCTGCCGGCGGCGGGCAGGAAAAGAGTGGGGAGTATGAGATCTGTATTTTTTGGTTGGTGGATTTGAACAATATGGTTCGCCTATTTTGGCGCAGGGATTCAGATGCGTGAATGTCAAATTCTTGCTGAGGATTTGAGGATCTGAGGATTCGATTGGCCCATCCCTAGTTTGAATCCAAGGCCATTTCCACACGGGTTAAAAAAAACGGTGCAGTGCATCCTCCACGGAGGACGTCTGCACCTTGGAGCGGACTGGGTCCAGACTACTTACCGTAAATCCACACCTCAGTCTGCTCTGGAGCAACCCCAAGTGGTCCTCCAGCATGTTTTTGAAAAACCTGATTTTTCAGGTTTTTCAAAATGCCGGCGCATGCCATTGCATGCCTGCTGTCTGATGCAGATTCGCAGACTCGCACCAATGCGAGCCTGCGATCTGTGGAGGGCGGGCTTTAGCCTGGCAAGCTTCAGTGGTTAGTCGAGAACCACGACCAACCAGAAGCTGCCATTTTGGACGCTGGAGCAGTGCAGATCTACAATCATGCATAGCTCCTCTTCACCCTGGACTGGACCAGACCCAAATAAGATCCTGTGAGTAGCAGCAGGGAGCGATTCCCTCGCCACGTGCGGAAATGGCGCAAGTTAAAATCAATTCAGTTATATGATTAACTTTTTAACCTAAGGTCATTACAATGTATACAGGAAGAACAGCCAATGTGACACAAATAAAATAGCAATGAAACAAAATTTGGCATAAACAAGTAGAAATGCTAAATAAATTCAAAATTACCATATTTGCTCTAGGTATGAAATTCTATGGTATTGGTTTTTAATTTCAGATTTTATAAATGGCTGTTAACCAAATCAATAGTGTAATATGAAAAGAAAAGCCATGTTTATTAATAAAAAATTCTAGTATAATATTTTCTAGATGATGCAATTCTAACTCACAGATATTCCAGCTACAGTGGATCAGCAATAAGCAGAAGCCTTTTGTGGTGGCTGAAATGGATACCTACTGGAAGAATTTCCCTGTTGCCTGCATAGCCCCCTTCTGCCAGATGATCTCAGAAATCTGCCAACAGAGGATCTGGCAACAAAATGGTTCTTCTGGCTGATCTCAGCTGTCAGAAGGGGCAAAAAAAGGAGAGATAAAAATGGACAGAGTGAGGAAGGATCTGTGTTATATCAAATTCAAACCTCCCCAAAGCCCAAGGACATAACTACTCTGTTGGCACCAAGTTACAGCTGTATTGAGTAACTTGCAGCAGGCTGTCTGGTTTGGATTCAACACGGCTTCAGCTGGTCTGAGGGCAGCTCAGCTGGCTTTCAGACATTTTGGAGAATTAGGATTGCACTTTTACATCTTAGATTCTTTATCAAAAAGTAAAACAAATCTGCCTTCTAGCAAACTGAACAGTTAGTTCCAAAATGTCAACAAACTATTTTAATTGGCATCCAACAAAACTGAAAATGGTAATTCTTATTCTGTTACCCAATTGGCTGATAAATGGATTGGCATACATTTTAAGGACTATTGTGAGCCAGATTTCTGGTGTTAACAAGTAGGCTGGGGGGAAAAAAATATTATTATTATACTTATTTTTACCCCAGGCTTCCTCCAAGGAGCTGAGGGCAATATTCATGGTCCTTACCCACAAATTATATATTTAACTAATATTCATCTTGTCCTTCAATATAAAACATTTCAAATCAGCTCAGTTACTGCAACATAGCGAGATAGTTTAGACCAATGTCTGGGAGACTTGCTTTTTAAAAGTAATTAGTTACTATTATTGTTCCAATACTCCCAAGTATCTGGTTGCTGTTATACATATTTTAAAAGTAAAAGTAACTCTTTTCTTATTTTTTAACAACTTTTTAAAAAGCAACTAAAATATCTACAAAATACTTGACTAAGGCGGCAAGATCCACACCACCAGCCAGAATTTGAACTACGTATTTTTCTGCCTCCACTGTTTAGTGAGGTCACACTCTGTAAACTAGAAAAGTAACTAAAAGTTACAACTATACTATGAAAAGATTGAAGGTATTACATCTTCAGTTATGCTCATAATGCAACACAGCTGAATCTTTATTTCTAAGAAAAGGAAAGGTGCCAACAAAGATGGAAGACAGTCCACAGACTGGTTCACAGACTGGAAACACTCAGTGTGTCTTCCAGTTCCTGAAAATTATTTGAATTATTTCCCATTCAAGCAAAGTAATGCTTAAGATTTTACAACAAAGACTTTTATCATTTATGGAGTGAAAAATGCGAAATGTCCAAACTGAGTTCAGAAAAGGAAGAGGCATGAGAGATAATATTGCATACGTATGCCGGATAGCAGAAGCCATAAAAAAAACAGTTTATAAGCTTTGCACTTTATATCAAAGTGTTAGATTGTGTAGGTCATGAGAAATTATGGGGCACTCTAAAAGAAATGAATGTGCTGCAACCTCTGATTGTCCTGATGTGTAAGCTATAATCTGGACAAGAGGAGACTATCAAGACACAATATGGAGAAACAGAATGGTTTCCCATTTGCAAGGTGGACAGATGTGGCTACATTTTATAATCCTATTTGGAAAGTGGGATTAGACTAAGAGGAAGGAGATGTGAAAATCGGGGGAAGGAACATCAACAACTAATGATATGCAGATGACACGTTATTAGCAAAGAACAAGCAGAGATTTTGAATGATTTTTGAAGAAAGTTAAGGAAGAAGCTGTAGAAACAGAGCTATAGTTGAATATTAAGAAAACAAAACCCATAACCACAGATGATTTACATAACTTTAATATGGGTGATGAAGACATAGAAATAAAAATTTTATATGTGTCAGCTCAGCCATTTATCAAAACAAACACTGTAGCCAAGAAATCAGAAGGAGGCTAAGACTTGAAAGACAGCTAAGTGTAAAAATATATCATTAAATACCAAAGTCCAAATCATTCATGTCATGGTATTTCCAGTTTCTGTGCATTGTTGTGAAAGATGAACAGGAAAGAAAGCTGACAGGAAAAGAATCAACTCATTTAAACTGTGGTGCTAGTGGAGAGTTCTAACGACACTATGGACTGTCAAAAAGGCAAATCAATAGCTCTGAGAGCACATCAAGGCTGTACCTTCACTTGAAGCAGAAACAACTTTGGATATATTATGAGACTACAGGACTAAGTTGAAAAGTAGAAGGAAGTAGAAAAAGAGGAAGAGGACATTACAGCTGGATTTACTCAATAGAGGAAGCCACAGCCCTCAATCTGTAAGACCTGAGCAGAGCTATTGCTGACCAGGGCTCTTCAATGGTCTCTCATTAATTGGGTCATTATATGCCGACTTGATGGCAAACAACAACAAGAACAAGAGGTTTTTTTTTCTTTATTGGGAAGCTCAAGAAATTCTAGCTTAGACTGAGTGAAAGTGGCTCATCCTGGTGAGTTTTTTGATTGAATGGGACCTTCAGCCATAGAACCTGGCTTTCACCCAGTATAAGCCCAATATTCACTGTGAAACACAACACTCTGTCCATGGGAAAGGGTGAAATGTGTGCTAGATTGCACTGTTTTCCATAAGAATTTTGCTTCTTAACACAATTTTCATCTACTCCCTCCCCAACTGGGATTTAAATACCCCTCCACAGTCTTCCTCTGTGGTAGCAGGTGAGGAAAGTCCAATAAACAGCCTACTTTTGATTACTCTGCTTCCGTTTTCTGGCTGAGATGTCAATAGGGTTGGTAGATCAGGATCATACCAGGCCCTGAGGTTTCCAGACCAAAACCTGAGACCTAGAGACGGCCTCTGGTGATGTCATTAAGCATTATGCAATTAAGTACCAACCACAGTTACACAGAGCCTATCAGTCAAATGCACACACAGACAGAACTTATCTCCCTCTTTGAAAATTAAGACAGAAATCTTACTTAAAGGGTCTGTTACCAGATCAAGATGAAATGGAAGATTAATCCTTCTCATTTAGGGAGATGAGAGAAGAAAAATTTAATTTAGTCTACTTGCTTCTAGCCAGAAGAGAAGATGCAGAACAGAGTAGAGGGTAAGCCCTAGCACCACAAGGACTGGGAAGAAAAGAAGAAGCTAGCTAAATAAATGCAGAGAATCCCTGGAGAATCTTTGCGAGTGACATCAAGAAATCAGTTCACCCTTGCAAACTGCAAATTATTAGATGAGCTGGAGATTTGCACACAGTGCTTTCTTCCCGCCTGGTGCTGAGCCCCCCAAAACTGGAGAATTTGCACCCTTGTCTCCCACCTGGAGAGGATCCACCAAAACTGAAGATTCAGGGTCAGGCTCTGAAGATCAGCAACCTTGGCTGTCAAAGGGACCCGTCTTGATTCCGGTATTGCTCTTACTTTGCAAAGTGAATTAGGGTAAAAACTGTGACTCCAGGAGCAGTAGTTTGCCACTTTTGGGGGATGCGGGGGTGAATTTTTAACTTAATTTCATTTCATTTTTAATTGACAGGTTTGGAGTGGGGTTGTCAAAACCTGAAAGGTGGAAAAAAGTTTCTGGAGGCATCATGTAGGCTCATGGGCTACATTTTCCTCACCCTTGTATTCAAAAACATTAAACAAAGCTGCAGATAATTTATATTGTTACTAGAATCTAGAATAACTCAAGGCAAGACGAATACATCTGAAGCAAAGGTAAAGAGTTTATTACTATAGAACAGAAATGTAGTGGTTTGAGCATTGGACTACAACTCTGGAGATCAGGGTTCGATTCCTGACTCGGCTACGGAAACCCACTGATGACCTTGGGTGCATTACACACTCTCAGCTCCAGAAAACTCTGTAATAGGTTTACCTTGGGTCACCATAAGTCAGAAACAACTTGAGGGCACACAACAACAACAGAAAGAAACTAGCTTCTTTTAATTACCCAACACTATAGCTAACTATAGATTCCTAATATGCAGTGCAGTCAAAGGAATATCTGCCCAGAAGTAAATACCACTGGAAACAATGAGTCATATTCTCTAATATAACTGCATAGAGCTGCAGCAATGAGATATAATTTATATTCTGCTGATGTTGAGGCAGTGAAAGTGACAGTGACTGCCTGAGGGGGGCACGATGGCACAGAACGATCCAAACATTCTAGCTTCTCGGGTGAAGAAGCTGCCAATATTTGTAGCCCACATTCTGTATGGCAAAGAAAAATGTCTCACAAAAGGTACTAGAGCAGCTTTGTGAGGCAAGGTGAGCAAAAGGAAGTGATCCTATGGGTTCAGAGACAAAGTCAAGGGGTGACATGGTTAGAAGAACAGTGCAAAGTAATCAATGGACTGAAATATGTGAAGCTGAGGGAAAGATGGAAGAATGAAAAGCATTCAAGGAAGAAAGCAAAGGAGACAGAAACTGGGAATAAAGGTAACAAGCTAATAAGAGGAGGTAAAAGGTAATAAGAGGACACAGACTAAAGAAAGGGAGAGACACAAGGTTGCAGTTTGAAGGGCAGAGATGTGAAGAAGCAAAAGGTGATGAAGACATCATATTGAATAAAGCCAAGGAGAGAGCAGCACTGGGACCAACTTCACAGAGTGTTGAGGGCCAGGTGGAGATCCCCAAATCTCTGATCTGGGCCCTTCTTGTCCAGTCCTCAAGGTAAGGGGGAGAAATCTCAAGGTGAGAATATTGCTTTGAAAATGGGGGGGGGGGGCTCATTTGTTATACTTTGTGTTTTTTATTAGAAGGGATTATTTTATGCCACTGTGGTTGATGCTTAATATATCATGCTTAATGATATCACCAGGGCTGCCCCTTATAAATCATCAGGGCTACTTTCTGTGACATCACAGACCCCAGATTCTGGCTCTAGGATCATCTTGATATGATAACTCTAGGCTGTACCCTACTGTCAGGAAAGAAGTGGAAGGTCAAAGGAGCTTTGGAAGACTTAAGCATTGTGGTCCAAGGACTCAAGGGGATATAGAATTAATATATCAAAATATGAAATACCCCTATTTCCCACTGTCATGCAATGTAATTTCATGGCATTTTCCTGACAATTATAAGGAAAATAACATTTTGTTTCAATTCTTTTTCTTCCTCCCCCTTCTGCGTTCTTCTACCACCCTCCACAAAATTTTTTACTTTGCAACTATTAACTGCAGTGAGTGAAGAGAACTAGCAGTCAGCAAGGGAATAGGCAGAAAGGAGGAGCAAGAAGAGGAAGCCCATGGCACTGCTGAGGGAGGAAAGGAAGCCCATTAAAAGAAAAGGTGGGGAACCGTAGAAAAAGGCCATTTCAACACTACACAGTGTTATAGTGTCATTATTCCACTTCCAACCTCCTATGGAATCCTGGGAGCATTTAGAATTCTCAGCCAGAAAGCTCTTTGGCCTTCGTAAACAAACCCCAGAATTCCACAGGACGTTGAAAGCACTATAACAGTGTAGTATAAAAAGGCCCTGGGAGACTGAACAAATTCTGCCAAGAAAACCCCATAACAAGTTCACCTCAAGGTCACCATAAGTCAGAAATGGCTAGAAGTCACAAAACAACAAAAACAAATAAATTCAAAGTAAGTTCTATTGGATGAGATCAAACAGCCAGATAGTCCAGCATTATGTTAGCCAGCCAGGAACTTTTGTGAAGCTTATAAGTGGGGAACTTATAAGTAGTAGTTCTCTCTTCTTGTTTCTCTTTAATATCTGGTATTCAGTGGTATGCAGTCACTGGAAGATTCTGAAAGTTGTAGTCCAAACAGTAGCTTTCCCAGTCTCTGGCCATGATACGTACACAAATAGGCACATCAGTCATTTTGACAGAACGTAGAAGGCAGCTCTATACCGACCTCAGGTTTAGGGCACCAAGTCACATTTGCCTGACAGCCAAGCAAAAGCCTCATCTGATGAGACCATTTGCTATTGGAGGGGGAGGAATGGCCATTTTCCAGCTGACACTTCACCTATGTGGAAATGTCTGGTGTCACAGAGGGAAAAAGAGAATGGAATTCCTACTCAAAAATCTAAATTAGTGTGGGGGGGGATCCTTTCTGGCTATTGAAGATCTCTGCTGAAGTAGCTGATTATATTTCTTCCATCTGAGTCTTTTACAGGAGACTGAGTGAATGGCTGCTTCTTTTTCCAAAGCAGTATAAGCCCACTTAAAGCCAGTGAATTCACCCAAAGGTAAGCCAAAAGCAGCGCTGTGAACTATTTGAAATGACAACTGGGAGAAGCAGTAGTTACAAAGCTGCCATGTCAGTAATCCCCAAACTGTCAACACTGTTTGTGTGTGTGTTGGGTTGTTTTTTTTTTTTTTCCAGAGTAAGACTAATTTTTTCCCAGGTGGGCCATTACATTTCATAATCAAGAGAAAGCTGTGGTGGCAGCTAGACATTCATTGGTGTTGACAGAGTACCTGCCTCTTGCCACCATTGGGAATAATTAGAGTGAAATGAAATGGCAAACATCAATAGCAAGAAGGAGTGGAGTGGGTGAAAGTTGGGCAAAAGGAGGAAGAGAAATGTGAAGAATTCCAGCTAAAAATCTTGAGATTTGTTCTTGCACATTACCGTGAAATATAGATTTGAATACCCTTTTCCCATTGAAAAAGGCAGAAACAGGAAAGAATCCAAGCTTAATGCTTTCAAACACAGGAAAAGAAAGATGGCTATACTGTTACCCCAAAGTGTGGGTGACTTAGGGCTCTACCTGTGATGCCAGTGCCTCTGTGAAACAAAGTGGGGTATATTAGTTCAAAGAAGAGGCCTATACGAATGGGGAGGTAACATTATAAGATCTTTTACACCTATGTCTACTGGTACTAAGGCAGGGAAGAACCAGTTAGATATCCAAAAATTGGGGAATTAACAATTACACACGCGCGCACACACACACACACACACACACACGGTCCATGCGGCCTCACAATCACACAAGGCTATCTGAAAGAAAAGGGAGGAAAAGTCTGGATAGCAAGAATTCAGGGCAAACTGGGTTGTATTTTCTGATCCAGTAGAGAAGTGAAGAGTGATGTGGCTTAGACTAGGAGTCCAAGGACACTACATCAATGGGAGTCAGAATGGCAGAGTGATGATCAGCAACCAGTGTACTTCAAGTTGGCTAGCCCAGAACTGAGGTTTAAATACTCTTTTTTCTGCCTGGAGGACAAAAGTGTTATTGGCCCTCTCACACAGTAAACAATGGAGTTCAGAGGATGGACAATGCAGTCCAGAATAAGCTAATGGCCTTAGCATTAGGTGACAAGAGGCTAATGGTAGTTCTGATAGCTCCTTGATTGTTGGACAGGTGTGAGGGCCAAAAGGAAGTTTGTTGATCAGAGGAAGAGGGGCTAAGACAATCATCCACCCTATGTGAACACTGCAGATGCCATTGTTTCTAAAAGTTGAGTCATTAAAGGGTAACTGTAAGTTCATAATCACTGGAGTTTCCCTGATTATTTCCTGGCTATGACCTGGTTATGCCTTGAGGTCTTTCCTGACCTTTTACATGTTCAGCCAGCTTTTCCTCTTAGCCAGTATGGCCATGCAGCCAAAGCAGTGAATGATTTATATTTATGCCAATTAAATCATATATGCCAATTAAACCATATCAAAGCATGGAAGTATGGCCTATTAACAACAGACACATGCACACACATTGATGGAGGAAGAGAAATAAAACAATGTTTGGAAAGCAGAATCTAGAATAAACAGTTGCAAGTTTAAGTTTAAGGGTATATTGGCAAGATTGATGGGAAGATGGGCCAGTTCAAAAAGATGGTAGAGACTGGAGCTTTTATCTCTCTTCCTTCACTCCTGAACCCTTGAAAGTGATGGTTCTATCAAGTCTACACTCATCCCCTTTAATTTAAAAAAAAACCTCTTTATCTCCAGCCTAAGTAACATGTTGAAATGTGTAGGGAAGTGATTTATATATGTGTTTCTCTTCCCCATAATATGCCCCGCCAAATATTTTAAAGTAAGCTCCTGGGTTTTGTTTTTGGCTTTTGCTTTGTTTTCCTGGAAGGAAGAAAAACACCCACGGAGCTATTCAGTCAGTATTAATGAAGTGAGTCTCAAAGTGTTTACCTGTAAGGTGTGATAATAGGAAAAGAGGAAGACCCCACTACAGGTGGATTGATTCAATCAAGGAAGCCATGCCCCTGGGTTTGCAAGAGCTGAGCAAAACTGCTGATGACCAGAGATCCTGGAGAGGGTAACAATGAGTCAAAGTTGACTTGATGGCAAATAAGAATAACCAAGAGATTGTGGAAACTTTTTTCAAAATCAGATTGGGATGTATTTTTTACAAGGGGATTAAAATATATCATTCTGTCCAAGAGGGCATGGTCCAGAAAGATCCAAACCCACTTCTGACTTCAGCAGAAATCACAACACTATCATTACAATGGGATTCATTGGTAACCACTGTTACTATGCCCTACCACCCCTCCTAAGAGTATGCGACTTTCATAAATTGGACTTATTAATGATTGGAGAAGCTGATCAAAGGCATACTAACTGGAGAATGTGTTTTGGGGTCAAGTTGACCTGAAACATATTCAAGCCCATAAGTCCAGAAAGGATCAGACAGGAAAGTCTGACACTGATGCATTTGTTCTAATCATTTTACTGCTCCAGACTCTGTGCATTTCTGAATACAATAAAAGACAAACTGTCCAGATTAGTGTGCAATCAAAGACCAGCCCTCAATCTTATCCGATGGAGATCTTTCGTATATGTCCTACCTGACCAAACATTATGAGATCATCATGAGTCCCATCAATATTTCGTCACTCAAGAGATAAGCAATCAGCCCATTCTGGACTCCTTTCTCAATCCCATGGGAAACCCATTACAGTTTTGTCAATGCACCCCTTCAGGGTGTGAAATAGGGTATAAAAACCCTAGCTTCCACCTCAGCCATTTGTACAATGTTGGGCATATTACACTGCATGTGGTACCCTAGACTGCCATTCCTCCATGCTACCCTCAGATACAGTCTGAACCACTCTGCTGTGATCCCTTCTTCAGGACTGGTAACTATCACCCTGTCCACCCAATCTATCTCTATCCAACCTTTTTAGACTCACTTTACAATATCCTTGCATGGCTCTTGAGAGTGTTTAATTTCTTGTGTGTTTGTCAATCCAAATAAAATACTTTGCTTAACTTTAAACTGGTGTCCTCTCTACAGTTACTACTGGTATACATAGGTGAAAAGATCCTGCCATTACCCTCCTCTTAGCTATAATTCCCCCAAATTCTAAGCAGAAGCTGGCATTGCAGGTGGATCCCAATGTCCCCCATCTCTTAGGATAACACCATGCTACGTGCCTGTGGGGTTTACCACTTAACCTCTGCACTTCCACCAAGTCTGAGGATCTGCTGAAACCTCCACTGCCACCAAATGTGAAGATTTTCACAAATCTCACTGTTACCACCAAAAATGAGTGGTTTGCTTTGTCCCCACCTCTGCTACAAATGGGTGTATTTACTTTGGATTTATGCTTCATGCAAGGTGTTTGCACAGTCCTCTCAGATAACATCTTTGCCTTTGTGTAAATTAAAGCAGTGGGTCCTGAACCAGGATGAATGCGGCCACCCTAAATTAATATGTGCCCCTTGATTGAACAATGAAGAGAAATCAGAGATTTATTTATTTATTTATTTATTTATTTACTTATTTATTGGACTGCAAACCACCAAAAAAAAGAGGTTTGGACTACAAGTCTGGAAGTGAAGGATTCTGGGAGCTGTAATCCAACAACGTAATTTTTTCAGATTTTCAGTCACTGATATGATGGTACTGGAAATGATTGGTAGTCTGACTTTTTCCCAGTTCCAGGAATCAGGGTAGCTCAAAGAAGTTAAAACAGCTACCGTTAAAAGTATAATATGCATGATCTTCCATATTAGAAGAGCAAAACAAATGGATCGTTTCATTTGGTATTCCAAAATACTGCAAATGTTTTGAAACAAGCTAAGAAACAATTGCTGCCTTAAATAAGAGACTAACTTAACGACTGCTATTGAGAAAACAAAAACAAAAATGGGGCTGCAGAGAAACTGGTGGAGGGGAGGAGTGTTATCAACGTGCTTAGGAAGAACCTTGAGATTTGCAGAAGTGTAAAATGGAGGCCTGGAGCAGGGCAAGAAGAAGAAGAAAAGGAAGCAGCTGTCACTCAGTGAGGACTGAGCATGCTCAAAACAGAATAATGAGTGTCAGCTGGAAAAAGAAAGTGGAAATGGGGAAAGAAAGGGGAAACTATCCAGCTTGGAGAGAAGAACTGGTTAGAAACCAGAACACTCCTGTTAGGAGAGAGAGAATATATTACAACATATTGTTGCAAGTCTAGCTTACTCAGATTTGAACACAGTCTCAACATATATCAAAAGAAGCAAGGCTTTTAAAAATGGTATCTACAGTCAGCAAATTATTGTAATGCAATATAGTTTAAGAGATTCAACTGAATAATACCAAAGGTAGCTTAGGTAAAATCAGTTAGCAAATATAATGCAATACTAGCATAACAATACTATTATTCATAAAACCAACTGTATAATATGGTGTTCTTCTCCCACAGCCTTGGAAATAATTTTCAGAGAGATGACCGTGCTAATCTGTTTAGTATAAAAAAAAGGGGGGGGAGCATACATTTTGTGGAACCTTTATGATTTCTTGATTTTTTTTCAGTATGAGCTTTTGTACATTATGATCCACAAATATCAGTGCATTTGTAGAAGTGGATTGCAATCTACGAAAGCTTATGCAGAAATAAAACAGTCACAAAGGTGCCATGAACCCTTCTTTCCATGTTCTTTCCTACTCTTTAGCTTTAGAAATAGTTCCACAAGGTGGGATTTTGAAGAGCAGAAACATCAAAGTATAACATCTGTTAAAATCAATTATTGTATCCTGGTTGTTATCATAGACCCTGAGAACAGTTCTTTTTTCTGCACACTGGAGTTGATACTCAAAATGGATGCTTATTAATGGACAATTAAGGCTAGGTAGAGGCCAAGTAATGTGGTGAGCCAATGCAAATGACCACGGTCCAGCATTCCAGAAGGAGGCCGAGGACCTGACTATGTTGCTCTTTTTTTCCCCCCCTTTCTTTCTTGATGCTGTCATTATTTGTCAGTTGCTTTTGATGTTCATTGTAAAATTGGTGAAATTCCAAGAATTATACAAAATTCTGTTTAACAAAATAGTAATGACTTTTTTGTCAGTTTAGCAAGAGAAAGCTGGTGTGGGGTCTAAATGATGGAAAGGAAGCTGTGGGTGAGCAAAGGGATACAATAGCACCAGGAAGTGGAAAGAAGGGAATGCCAGGGGATGTCAGAAGATGACACAGGTAAAATGCAAGACCTCAAGCAATGGCGGCAGTGGCTGGAAACAGAGACCAGCAGTGATCAGCCCACTTCAGCCTGAGCTTCCTGGAGCAGAAGTAGCAGCAATAGCACTACCACAACCACCTCCTCCTCCACGCCCTGGAAAAGCAGCTTTCCCAATTCTTTGCTAATTCCTCTGGCTCCAGAAGCTACCTCTAGCATCTCCTGGTTGGCCTGGATTGGCCCCTGAGAGAGGGCATCCTCTGGGTGTGAGTCAAAGAGTGAAGTTACAGGTGGCCAGGGAGAAGGGTGTGGGTTCTGGGTAGCAGTGACTGTTTCCTTCTCCCTACAAAGACTCAAGGAACCCTGAGAGAATTACTGAACTTCGGTGCCCCCCCTCCAATTTCATTGAGACTAGGGATGGGCCAACTGAATCCTCTAATTCTCGAATCCTTGGCAGGGATTCGAGATTCAGGAATACGAATCCCTGTGCCAAAATAGACAAACTGAATCTTTCGAATCCGCCACCCAAACAGTTTGTTGGAAACCACGATGCCTGAAAATCTGGGAGACTGGGACACCTGAAAACTTGGGAGACCAGGACACCTGAAAACTTGGGAGACTAGACACACAAGGGGAGATGGCAAGTAGGCGAATTTTTCCCTTGGAGTAATAATGGCTTTTGTAACAATTTTACAAATTACAGCTGGGCTTGTATTTTAAGATATTTAAATTGAACATTTCATATTTAAGTTCAGCACTTGACTGGAAGCTACAGGCTTGAGATTAAAAGGACAGCTGAAACATTCTTTTGCATACCTCGCTTGCAAAGCTCTTTCAGACACAATTCTGGGGTTTCTCGTTTTACAAGGTGTCACAGCCTTCTCTGCCAAAGTGTGCTAGTGCATCATCAAACTACAAACCCCAGGATGCCATAAGGAGCTATGCAAAGAAAAGCCAGTTTTGACCTGGATTAGCTCTGTACTCTAGTATGTGGCCCTGTTTACACAGGCAGGAAAATGTGGGATTAATTCACATTTTCCTGCCTATGCAGAAAGAGCCTTCACGTCATTTTTAATCTGGGGAGGTCCTGAGGCAAAACTAGGACAATTGTCCTGGTCAGATTTCTTCAGAGGGAGGTTTCCTTTGCCTAGGCTTCTGCTAAGGCTGAGAAAATGTGTCTTGCCCAAGATTATCCCTTGCTTTTTACACCCTTTAGGAAAAAAAAAAGGATTCGAAAGATTTGAGATTCGTGGATTCCCAGAACCTTTCATGGATTTGGATCCAGATTCGGATTTGGAAAATTCTGGATTCATCCCATCCCTAATTGAGAGCCAAACCTACCTTTGGCAGCCTTAGTGGAGGAGGAATTCAAGGAACTTTTATTGTTTTGGGGAAGCCATGATGTTTTAAAAACCAGTATTGTGTAGGTGTGGAGAAAATCTGTGAATGTCACTTTCTCATTTCCCCCCGTCTGAAGCTCCTCTCATTCTAATCTTTCTCCTCTAAAAGTTCACTCAAAAATTTGCACACATTTTCATACTCATTTGTCCTCAGATGCATAGTTTCATGTACACTGTTCCTTAATATACTCAATCATTTGAATCTAGTGCTGAAGAATGTGGCAAAATTTTCAAATGTCTGCATATACAGGACCGAAAGAATAAGACCTCAAATTCAAATGCAGGATGAAACAAAATTAAGCAAGTTGTCCATTTCTAAATAGAAACACTGCTAAAAAAAGTGCTTAGCACTTGGTTCCTCTCATGGGGAAGCAAGTTTCGTGATGAAAGAAGCCATGAATACAATTCCTGCCTTTGGGACATCCCATCATTCAGGGAAACAGGGAATATAAAAAACATTATTCAGTTCTCTGTAGAGCAAGGGTAGCTTGCTGGAGTCAGAGTCACTGGATGCAATAAGCAGTCATATTCCTAGAAGAGCTGCTCTAATAGCTATATTGCCTGAAGTATTATATTTCTACTTAATTATAAATATGGTAAAATTGCTATTTCTGGTAACGTTTTCAGAAAGAGCAGTTGAGGGGGACAAAAAATTCCCAGTGGTAATCATTGTGACAATATTTTTCTTAATAAACTAAACCAACATCAAATGAGATGGTCTTAGTTTAGCTAGTTCATTATTTACCATTAAGCCTGTTCATTTACACTAATGACTGGGAGTCTTTAGAGAGTAGCTGGCTTATTTATTTATTTAAATTAGCAAGTAGGCAGAAAAAGAATAAGGAAGGAGGAAGCTATTGGAATTTGGCATTCAGTGGGAAGGAGAAGATAAGTGTAGCCAGACACTCATCTTAGATTTTAAAAAAGCGGACTTCTGTAAACTTAAAGAGCTGCTGGCTGAAATTCCGTGGTCAGGAATAGTGAAAGAGAAAGGAGTTCAGGAGGCATTGGAGTTCCTTAAAAGGGAGATACTGAAGGTACAGTCTAAAACTGTGCCAATAAGGAGGAAAAATGGAAGGTATCTGAAGAAACCAGAATGGTTGAGTAAAGAACTCTCAGCTGAGCTAAGCGTTAAGAGAAACGTGTACAGGAAATGGAAGAAGGGGGAAACCACCAAAGAAGAATTTAAGCAAGTAGCCAGGAGATGTAGGGAGAAGG
The DNA here is from genome assembly GCA_030412105.1 of Cyclura pinguis. Taxonomy (NCBI): domain Eukaryota; kingdom Metazoa; phylum Chordata; class Lepidosauria; order Squamata; family Iguanidae; genus Cyclura; species Cyclura pinguis. The sequence continues at coordinate 318,698,275 of CM059600.1, read as the reverse complement.
TCAGAAAGGCTAAAGCACAGAACGAACTTAGGCTGGCCAGAGACATTAAAAAGAATAAAAAGAGTTTTTTTAAATATGTTCGCAGCAAAAGGAAAAAGAAAGAGGTGATAGGGTCACTGCTCAGAGAAGATGGCGAATTACTAACAGGGGGAAGAGAAAAGGCAGAACTACTTATCACCTTCTTTGCCTCAGTTTTTTCCCAGAAGGATACAAGCACTCAACCTGGCAGTTGGGGAGCAGGGGAGGAAGCGGGGAAATGCGGCACATAATAGGTAGAGAGGTGGTACAGGAATACCTGGCCACGCTGGATGAATTCAAGTCTCCAGGGCCAGATGAATTGCATCCTAGGGTATTAAAAGAACTGGCAGAGGTCATTTCGGAACTGCTTGCTATAATCTTTGAGAAATCCTGGAGGACAGGAGAAGTTCCAGCAGACTGGAAGAGGGCAAATGTTGTCCCCATCTTCAAGAAGGGAAAAAAAGAGGACCCAAATAATTATCGCCCAGTCAGCCTGACGTCAGTACCCGGAAAGATCCTGGAGCAGATCATTAAGCAGTCAGTTTCTAATCACTTAGAAAGCAACGCGGTAATCACGAGAAGTCAACATGCATTTCTCAAAAATAAGTCATGCCAGACTAATCTTATTTCTTTTTATGGTAGAGTTACTAGCTTGATAGATGAAGGGAATGCTGTGGATGTAGCATATCTCGATTTCAGTAAGGCCTTTGACAAAGTTCCCCATGACATTCTTGCAAAGAAGCCAGTAAAATGTGGGCTGGACAGGGCTACTGTCAGGTGGATCTGTAACTGGTTGACTGACCGTTCCCAAAGGGTGCTCACCAATGGCTGCTCTTCATCCTGGAGAGAAGTGACTAGCGGGGTGCCACAGGGTTCTGTCCTGGGCCCAGTGCTGTTCAATATTTTCATCAATGACTTGGATGAAGGAATAGAGGGCATGCTCATCAAATTTGCAGATGACACCAAATTGGGAGGGGTTGCTAATACGCCATAGGACAGGATCAAAATTCAAAATGACCTGGACAGATTGGAGAGCTGGGCCAAAGCTAACAAAATGAAATTCAACAGAGAGAAGTGTAAGGTCCTACACTTAGGTAGAAAAAATGGAATGCAGAAATATAGGATGGGGGACATGTGGCTGGATGGCAGTACATGTGAAAGGGATCTAGGAGTCTTAATAGACCACAAGCTGAACATGAGTCAGCAATGTGATGCGGCAGCCAAGAAAGCCAACGCAATTCTTGGCTGTATCAATAGGAGTATGGTGTCTAGATCGAGGGAGGTACTGGTACCACTCTACTCTGCTTTGGTTAGACCTCATCTTGAATACTGTGTGCAGTTCTGGGCACCCCAATTCAAGAAGGACATGGTCAAGCTGGAGCAGGTCCAGAGGAGGGCGACCAAAATGGTGAAGGACCTGGAAGCCAAGCCCTATGAGGATAGACTTAGAGAGCTGGGTATATTCAGTCTGCAAAAGAGAAGGTTAAGAGGGGACATGACAGCTATGTTTAAATATTTGAAGGGATGTCATGTAGAGGAGGGAGAGGGCTTGTTTTCTGCCGCTCCAGAGACCAGGACAAGGAGCAATGGATTCAAGCTGCAGGAAAGGAGATTCCACCTGAACCTCAGGAAGAACTTCCTGACAGTCAGGGCTGTCCGGCAGTGGAATATGCTGCCTCGGAGTGTGGTGGAGTCTCCTTCTTTGGAGGTTTTTAAGCAAGGCTGGATGGCCATCTGTCGGGAGTGCTTTGAGGGTGTTCCTGCATGGCAGGGGGTTGGACTGGATGGCCCATGTGGTCTCTTCCAACTCTACATTTCTATGATTCTATGTTTCTATGAAGCTACCTTGGAAAGGAAAGTGTTTGTTTCGTTTAGCAGTCCAAAGGCTGAGGTAGAATGGGTTGCCTAAACTTTCAATCATTTGTTTACTGTGGCTTATGATGCAACATTGCTTGATAAATTAGTGCAATCCTTCGCATGTTTAATTTGGAGCAATGGAATAGTGGAGCCAGATCTTCCAGGTTTAATGCATTGGTACTTTTTGATTAGCGGGAGAACTGACATCTTCTGATTCCATCACTGTAACTGCCCTGCTTGTTCTCATCCCAGCTGCATATGTATTTTCTCAGCAACAGTGTATTGGCATAAGCAATCCCTGTTGCAATGCAAAGCATTTTTAACAGACAAGTGCTTTACAAAATATTTGCTTCTGGTGGAGATGACAATTGCAGGAGCTAGTTTGTTCATATGGACCAACACCACTGTCTGCATTTTTGGACTTTGAAGGCCTGGCAATGGAGACTAATGAATACCTGTATTCAGTGGTGGGTGATGGGTCCCCTGTCAGCGGGGTGGTGAATCCACTCCAGGTATTAGTCCAGACTGTAGAGGAATCATCCAAGGTAGGGAACCATCTCTCCCTAATATGCTGAGCACCTTGAATAGACTTTTAAACTCAGAGTGACATTATAGATTCTGCGTACGGTCAGACTGAACATGGAAGAGAAAGTGTGTTTTGTGCAGTTAACATGTTTTCCTTCATGCAATAAATTTCCTTACATATATGTGCCTCAGACTTGCAAAATGAGGCCATGTGTACCTTCCAGTGACTAATTACAAAACAAATGCAAGATGTATAGGTAAGGTAAAGAAAGTGCTATGCCAATAAGAGATCTATCAGCATTTGAGGGAGAACCTCTTTTAAATAAAAACAAAATGTATAATCTCATTTGCTAGATCATTTTGAATCTCTCTCTTTCTCTCCCTCTCAATCTCTCTCCCCTCTTCCTGTGACAGGCTAAGAGGCCAGCCACTGAAATGTTGCCCAGACTGTTTTCAGTGTTTTCACAGAATAATAGAATCTTAGAGTGGGAAGAGACCATGAGGGCCAGCCCCCTCCCATTTAGAAATGCACAACTAAACCACTCCTGAAAGATGCCAATCCAATCTCTAGATGCCCGGCCCACCATTTGTTTGTATTTTGATTTTTTTCCCCCATTTTTCAATCGCATATTGGCTTTTTTTGTTTTTGTTTTGCCACTGATGGCTGACCTGACTCTTCCTTGTTGGCAAAAAGTTAAAGTTTAAGTTTGATAGACAAATAAATAAAACCCATTGCTATTCTATTTGCTACATGAATTTTGATGACATGAGAGTCGTGTTCTCAAGTTGGCTGATCTTCAGTAGGTTCAGTCTATAACGCAATGAGTAATCAGGCAATGAGTAATGAGCACTAAATTCATAGGTGGCTACCTACAGTCAATCTCTATTTTTTACTAGTTGTAGTACTCAACATCACTTTGGGGAATCATTAACCATCATTAATGATATTCAGCTTCACCTGCTCTGGAGGATGACTACCTATCTTTCTAGGTGCTCCAAAGTTCTTTTCATCAGTCTTGATTGCCCGTGAGAGACTATGCTTCTACTAATTGGTCACCAAATAATGCCGTGGTGGAATTTGTTCTCCCTTGCCCTCAATCAGTTATTTCTGTTGGACTGATTTTCAGACTCCCTTTACCCTCCTGATGTGGAACTAAGATTTATTCATCTTGATGATGCTATTTTGTCTGGTACAATTTCTAATGTGTATGCACAAGAAAAAGAGGAACTATTTAGGTACTTTAAAAAAATGAGTATGTTCTAATTGGTAAATATTAATTGGCATGAAATTAAATTATATACATTTATGGCTCAAAGGCCATGTGGAGAAGGGACACTGGTTGGGAAGATGTGCAAGAGTAGGTCAGAGGTGACATCAGCATGGCCAGGTCATGAGTTTACTGTGGATTAGCTGGGAAAGCCTGGCTTAATGGCTCTAAACTAATCCTACCACGTGCATACAGAAAACAATAGTCAAGCCCAGATGGAGCAGGCAAGCACCCCTGCTGTGCGCATTTCTTGCTGAAACCCTCCCCAGTCACATTACACAACCAAGACATTGAAACAACCAGTCCATTCCAGACCCCTTTTGTTTACTCTGCCAGAAAGCAATTAGCTCACACCCATATAGTGAGAGAAATGCTAGCATCACACAAGTGAGACAGTAGAAAAAGTTCAGACCTAAAAGTCTTATATTCATTGTGTTTGTCATGACCAGGGCAGAGCAGATAATTAATCAACAAGCAGCAGAGCAGGGTTTACTCACAAGGCAAGAGTAGGGAAATGTCCAAACAGAGTTCAGATTCCAGAGCAGGCAAATCCAAGTCATCATCATCAAACAGTCAGAGGTTCAAGGTAGTCCAGATGCTAGAGAATACAGTACACAGCTTCAACAACTGGAAAGATCCATTGCTGACCCTGAAAGGGCCAGCTGAAAGCCTTTTATCTTACTGGTGCTGTTGCCACAGGTGTTCCTTTATTAGGGCTCATTTGTTACTTAAGCACGCTGAGCAGTGCAGCCTCTCTTTCTGACATCATATTTCTTGCAGAGTAAGCGTCTGTGCTGTCTCATCCTCTGATATTGGTTCCCTTTGCTCAAGCTTCTGCTGTTGTTTGCTATCTTCCTCTGAGAAGCTTCTGAGGAAACTCCTGCCTCTGTGGAAACTTCTCCCTCAGATTCAGAATCCTTCTCCTCACTGTCAGGGTCTCCAAGACAGGGCATGACACCGTTTGCATTTCCTTGCTAACATTGCTTGCCCCTTTTCTTTGAATGCCTGAATTGTATTTCTAAATGCTCAGGTTTTGAGATACTGCAATGCTAGAAGTTTGAGGAATGAAGGAAGACATCAGTGGGTAGCCATATTCATCTGAGGAGGGCCATGCTTTCATTTTTCCCTCATCATGGCTATATCCCTGTATCAGACTACCCTAAGCATCCCTTCTAAATCTGGTAAAAATCTGCCCAGCTGTTTCTGCATGAGGCAGTAGCAAAAAAAAAAAGTTAGTTTTATTTATGTGGTTCTGGGAAAAAATAGGTCATCCACATCTTTCAAGTCATATGCCATACTAATCTGGATGACTGAAAAAATCATTTGGGGGTCCCTAGGCCTGTCCTCCAAGTTGAATTTCACATATGCCGTGCAGCCTACATTTTCTATCCCAAATATGCCCTCCAATGAAAATCCAACAAAGAAAAATAAATGGGCTGTCCGTAGGTCCCCCAAGTGAATTTAATGTTTCTTGTAGCCTATATGTTATGGCAGATCATCCCAAACACACTTGCCAAATTTGGTAAAAGTTCAGTGAGAGCATAACAGGGATACCCTCCCTGCTTCCCTGAATGTCATGTATACTACGTTATCTATACTGTAAGTCAGACCATCCCAAACATACTCTCTAAATTTGATGAAAATCTATTCAGCCTTTTTGTATAGACATGAACTTAATTTATTTGTACTGACTTATAATCCGACTTCCTCCACTAAATTAGTGGAAGCATTCATACCTCTCTTCCTTACTGCTCATTCTTCAAAATAACTCTGAGAGAGCTTAGGATGAGCTAGAGCGGTCTTTTTTCATACTATACAATTCTATCCCTTTAACTGCCATAGCTGCATCTTTATGGAATCTGGGATTTATAGTTTGGTGAAGCACTAGAGTGCTCTGGAGGATAATTATAAATGCCTCACAAAACTACAAATCCCAGAATTCCACTGGAGGTGGCCATGGGACCTGAATCATAGGCCATTTACGCCCTACACTGTTATATTGCTATTATTGCCCTTTCAACATCATGTGGAATTCTGGGGTTTGTAGTTGACTAAGGCCAAAGAGCTCTCTGGCTGAGAAGTCTAAAGGCTCCTTCCTAAACTGCAACCCCCAGGTTTCCATAGGATGTTGAAAGTGGAATAACAGCACTATAACAGTGTAATGTGGAAAGGCCCATAGAATCTTAGAGATGGAAGGGGCTGCAAAAGCCAGAAAGTCCAACCCCCTGCCATGTAGAAATATGCAACAAAGGCCTATCCAACTTCTGTGTGAAGAGTTCCAAAGAAAAAGAGCTACCACCCTCTGAGGGCAGTGCATTCCATTATCTAACAGAATCTATTTCCTTGTAATTTGAATCCCTTGCCTCTCTTTCTAAGTCTCTGGAGCAACAGAAAACAAGCTCACTCCATCTTCTATATGACATCCCCTCAGATATTTAAAGATGGTTACCATGTTCACTTATCAATGGTATCTGAAGTGGTATTAAGTACTATAACTGTGTCATGTGAAAGAGACCAGTGACTCAGGGTCACCCTGAGAATTTCATGTCCCAGCAAGAACTAGAAATTAGAGTCAAGCACTCTCATCGGTATAGCTCACCTAATCAAACAGAATGTAATGCTGGACTGATGAAGATGACCTTCTGTTTTTCTACAAAGTGTGCCAGGAAGTGTTGTGTTGCATTACCAGTGGGATGCCTTTGAATAATGTAATCTCATTGTTTCACATAATTAAAGCACTAAGTTCTGAAGTTAGCACTTTCTTTCCCTGGAGACACTTATAAAAATGTCAAGTGTCGCTCCAAGAGAAACCAAGCTCCATCCCCTTAATAGAAACAAATACACTTTTCAGTATTATTGCAAGCAAGAAAATCCTGCCTTTCATTGTGTCACTTTCTTTTCAAATTTGAGCAAACAGGGCATGAAATAGCAATATGGGTGGGTGGGAGAGATAATTTGTGATCAAAGGAGGGTTTGCTTTTATAAAAACAGTTTGACGAGGTATGCAGCAACACATACAAGAACGGTCTCCCTTATTTTTCTCTTATTTTCTTTTTCATAATACTCACCTAAACCTTTAAACGTTTATTTACTGATGTCCAAAAATGAAATGCAACAAAATGCTTTCTAAGATTTTCATCAACTGATTTTTTTTTCCATGCAAAGAACAGGCTTACAGCACCACTGTCTGGACAGATGGGAAATTAAATTTGGTGAGTTTTATTATGGAATTAAAGAAATATGGTATCAAGGCAATATATAGAATTTCCTGCCCAGGAATATTAGGCTGACTGTCTTCCTGATGTACTTCTTCTGGAAGGCAAAGGCCCTTTCTGCACAGGGTAAGTAGTACGGCGTGGTGCGACCTCTGACGGAGGTCCTCCGCACCTTGGGAGTGGACTGGGTCGGACTACTTGTCGCAGTTCCGCACCTCAGTCTGCTCCGGAGCGACCCGAAGTGGTCGTGCAGCATGCTTTTTAAAAACCCGTTTTTACAGGTTTTTCAAAAGCACGGAGCGTGCCACTCCGTTCCTGCGCTCCGGTGCAGATTTGCAGGCGCGCACCAGTGCATGCCTGCAGATCTGCTGGGGGCGGGCTTCCAGCTGGCGAGCTTCTCCGGTTGGTGGAGAGCCTCTGCCAGCCAGAAGCTGCCATTTTGGACACCGGAGGACTGCAGAACAGCGAGCTCGCACTGCTCCGCATGGGGACAGACTTACCCAGCTGCCGGTAAGCTACGTTTCAGCGCATTTTCCCCCGTTTTCCCCTCCACATGAGGAAAGGGCCAAAGTTGTTGGTTTTTGTTTGGTTGATTTGTTGTTTTGTTGTTGTTCAGGCAGAGTTTGACAATTGACTATTATGAAAGGGTGATTTTAACAGAGTGGTGCTATTAGAGATGTCAAGTTTCTGAAAATTCCCCCGCATGAAGTTTTTTGGGAAAATTATAATATTAATCCCTCCCCCATTTAGAGACTGAAAGTTACTTTGTTTCTTAGGAAAAGTCACAGACACACACACACTGTTTTGGCATAAAATTATCGTGTTTGATATATTATAGTACACATTATGCAAAACATAAAGAAAAAAATAAACTTTTTTTTAAAAAATGTACAATTGGAGCTAAGAGGGACTGAATTACAAGAAACACCTGGACTATAAGGAACTTCTTTGATGTTGCCAGGTAGAGGAACATGCAAAAAAAAAAAAGGAAAACTAATAAAAACATAAGGAGATATCAACATTATTAGTACAACAGAGAAAATTATTTTGCTCCCACTAGTTTTAGATAATGCACCAAGACCAGGAATTGCAATGACCTAAAACTGTACATAGTCTTGCATAAAGGTCTTTCTCTTGCATAGTTTTTAGTAATTATTTTGGGACAGTAAATACGTAGGCTATATTTTAGAGGAAGGAACTGATAAAACCACCTCCGAATATTCCTTGCCTAAGAGACCCCTATGTTGCCACAAGTCAACAAGTGACTTGAAAGCACATTTTTTGTTGTTGTATGCTTTCGAGTTGTTTCTGACTTATGGCAACCCTAAGGAGACCCTACCATTGGGTTTTCCTGACAAGATTTGTTTAGAGGGGATTTGGCTTTTGCCTTCATCTGAGGCTGAGAAAGTATGAGTTGCCCAAGGTCACCTGGTAAGTTTCCATGGCTGAGTGAGGGTTTCCGCACGAGACTGTTACAGCACTATTATACCACTTTCAACATCCTATGGAATCCTGGGGTTTGCAGTTTAGGGAGGGGCCTCAGGCACTGGTCTCCAGAGTCATAGTCCAACATTCAAACCGTTACACCTCGCTGGCTCTCTATTGAAGGAATGTACACACAAATTTATGAATACTTTGTATTAATAATTTTATTCATCACTGTAACACCAGATTCAATTTCTGATGTCAATTACAGATGGCAGGTTGCAGTTAAAGATTGTGGGTTGCCACTGCAGATTGTGGTTACAGATTGTAGAGTGCAGTTGAAAATTACAGATTGCAGTTACAGATTTTGGACTGCAGTTACAGATTACAGATTGCAGCTAGAGATTGTGGGTTGCAGTTGCAGATTGCATTGTGGTTGGACATTGTGCACTGTACAGTATTTCATAATCCATTTTTCTCGGAAAAGTGCACGGAGGGGAAAGTAAAGAAAACAAACAGATTTTTCTTAATTTTTCTTCCCAGTTTTACTCTGGACCCTCGCATCTCTAGATGTTGTAATTTTTTTTAACTGAATTTTTAAATCAATCAACAGTTCTTTAAAACTGAAATTTGTTTTCATAGCATTTTAGCAACAGAATTTTCTTGTTCTGTTTTTGTCTTTACCTTCTTTTATCAGTTTTTATCTGGACATGTTTAATCTTGTTGTGAGCTGTTGAGTCCTAGCCCCAGGAGAAAGCCAGAATGTAAGTCAAATTTTTTTAAAAAAATTAAATAATAAATATTGGACATAAAATTTGCCAAAATTGGAGATGATTTTATGTCCACTGATAACAGAGGATTGGGTGGCATTTAGGGGAAGAAATGTGTGGCAGATTGAAAAGAAGTACAAAAGAATGAGCGAATGACACGGAATAAAGGCGACCTTACATCCTACTTTACGGAGAACAGTACCTCTCATTGAAGGATGTTTGGCTCAAGTCTCATTTAAAGATAAATGACTGTAAGATGCACCACTAGAACCTCCAAAACAGGCTGAATTAAGAACTACGGAGGTTACTTGGTCATTGTCTTCTCCTTTTCCAATGAGATGTATGTATTTCTAGTTAAATGATAGTAATGCTTCTAAATTTTCATCTACATAAATATGTTAGCCCTCACTGTTTGGCAAACCCTCTGACATTGCACAGGTGAAAACTGGGACAGAGTGGCCAGGCAACATCAGAGTGTGGTCAAGATGACAAAAGTTATTAATGAGAAAGAACACACAAGCAAAGACAAGCTGCAGCAGTTTGCTTTTGCCTGAGGTTCCAGGAAGGGCAAGATTCTTTCCCCTCTTCTCCTCCCCACCTGCTGAATTAATTGAATGTAAACTAATTTTTCACACTGAACTCAGTTTGCCCCAATTGAAGTAAGCTGAGGACAAAGGAGGAAAGTCAGAAGAGAAGAGAGAAACTGGGACATTTTAAAAGCAGCTGAAAAAGTAGGATAGTTGGAGAGTATTCTTTTGCATGTCCTCTTTTGTCCATTTTTCCTTTCTTTTCATCCTTAAATAACCACCCTATTTTTATCCTTGGTCCAGCCAGCCTCCATCAACTAACTTTGGCCAAGTGAACCAAAGCCATTGGATAGGGATAAAGCAGCCTTCTTTATGGGAGCAGAAAAGGGAATCCTGTGTCCTACTCTTGGTGCTGGCACTGAGGTGTTCTTATCAAATCGTATGCTATGGATGTGCTTGCCGTAAGAGGCAGCAGCAGAACTGACCTTCATATCGGAAGGTAAGAGCAAAAAGAGAGATAACTTATTGATTCATTCATTTATTTAAATTATGCCTCAAAGATACAGGGATTGTCCCTTTTTAAACAGACTGGTCTGCTACAATCATTTTAACAGCAGCTGGATGCACAGGTATACATTTAGCAGGCAAAGAAACACCATCTCTTAACTGCAGGACAGAAAAGACTTCCACTGCAGTTGGCAGCACATATCAGGATAAGGAAGAAAACTATAGCAAGTCTAAGGTCCTTTCCACACCTTACCATTTTCCGGAGCTGGGGTGTGGGGATCGCGCGAGCAGCCTCTGGTGAGAGGCTCCTGCGTCCGGGGTCCTTCAGCTCCACACGAGCTTCCTGCTCGCGTGAGAGCCCGGCCTCTTCCTTCTCCAGCGCAGCCTGGGAGTTTCCCAGGCTGCGCTGGGCAGGAAGCGCGACTGGCATGGCTCTGGAGGCTCCACATGCCAGGTAAGTGCGCGCGGGGCCCGGGAGCAATGCGCAATTGTGCACCATTTTCAGCTTCTAGCTGAAAATAAAAAGGTGCACGATCGGCGCCTGCCGGCCCCTGGAGCATTGCGCGATTGTGAGTGCATCGTGCGGATCCCTCCTCACCATTGCGCGACGCTTCAGGCCCTCTTTCGCATGGAAAATGCCATGCAAAAAGGGTTTAAGACATGTGGACCCTGATAGATTTTTGTTTTCCAGTTGCTGAAAGTTGTAAAAAGTCCAGACATTTTTTTCAGTGGATGTAACTTCACAAATTTCTTTGCACCGTCTGTTCTTTCTCTGATCTTCTTTTCCTGCTTTGAACACTTGCATAGTATCAAAACAGACAGCTGGAAACAAGTGGCAATAATTGAATAAAACTTTCAGTTTCAAAGGAAGAGGCACCACAGTGTTTAAATCAGCATCTCTGTTATCTGATAATACCACCGTTTATAAACAATATTATTATTTTTCCAAGAATCAGCTAAAAAGCCTTTCAAATACGAGTTGGTACAGATCTTTAGTTCAAAGTCCTTTGATGCGTTCTTTATGATTTATTTTAGGATAGTCTTACTGATACGTAGATAGAGGAAGCTCTTCAAAAATCATATTACTTCTCCCTGTAATTTATAATCTGGTCAAGTACAAGGCAGAGGATTAGACAAACCATAAGCCCATTTATATCTGAGTATAAGAGACTTTCATGCATTTATAGTATTGATACAGCCTTCTACTATTCTGCTAACTACAATTACAGTTGGTCCTCTGCATTCACTAGGGTTAGGGTTAGGGTTAGGGTTACCACAAAAGTGGTAAAAACACAAATATCAAAATGTATGTGCATGTCTGTGGGAGGGGGGCTGAGGCATGGCAGAGAGTGTGGGCACCCAGGTTCCAAACCAGCTCAGGAAAAGGGGAGGGAAAGAGGGTGGGTTGGTTTGGTGGCCCTATACTTCATCTCTCTTGCCCATCTCCTTCCTTGGGTGTTTGAGGGCAGTGGGAAAGGTTTTTTGGAACTGAGAAATTGGGCTGTGAGCCATCATTAGCCGGTCAGGCAGCAGATGGTAGAGGAGGAAGAGGATCAGTGGTGTGTTTTTAAAGAGCTGCGTGGCCTATTAGAGTTGCTGAGAGGGAAGATTCCCCCAGAAAAGAAGTACTCGATGGGGGGGCAGAGGTTAGACAAACTCACAAAATAAACAGATCTGTGAAAGTGAAACCTGCAAATGTAGAGGGCCAACTGTACTTCATAGGGCTTCATTTGTCAGTGTGAAAGACTATTAACAACACAGTTTTAGCAATGGCTGAACTAGCCTCCTTTTAATTGTCTATTTGTTATCTGAGCCATAAATCCAGTATTTCCAAAGTTCTCTGTTCTGATGTAACAACTTTGGATTTCTACACATGTGCATCAAAAAGTTTATCCAGAGTATGTAATGTTCATATTATGTTAATGTTTTCCAACCATGTGCATCAAAATGTCCATGTGTTCCAATCCACATCTCTGACTGCTATCATCAACAGCATTTACACACACACAAACACCTTGCAAGCGAAAAAGAAATATTAAGCAACATTGTCTATAAAGAGGTCACATAAAACATTCCAATAATCTGCTGATTTAGCTTGTGTATTTTAATTCACAGATTAGTTATAACATTCCACATTCTGGGGAGCTGTTGTTTTATATTGTCTGGAATGTTCCTGGTGTCCTATGCACGCACACACTCCCCTAAGGAAGCTGTTGGTTATTTTTGTCTGATGCAAAATATATGCACTTAGTTCAAATCTGCAGAAGTAGACTTTTGCATGTATTGCCATCATTTGTGCAGCCTTGCTATTCAGCACAAGAGTTGCATAGCACAACTCATGCGTAACAATGCAAGCTGAGATTTCTCCTACGCAACTCTAATGTAGTGATCTTATACATTATATATTCTTTTATTGCTCTTAACTTAAGGAGTCCAAGAAATAGAACTGGTTGGTGTTTTAAATAGATTTATTTATTTATTTTGACACATCCATAAATAATCTGATTCACAAATAAGAACTAAAATTAAACTAAAACTAAAATACAATACTAAAATGCTAAACGTTACAGATGCACTAGAATTAGTAGTAAGCATGGCCACAGATCATGGCATCATTACATTTATTTCTTATTGCTCAAAAACTCCATAAATGGTTTCCAATTCTTAAAGAAAAAACCCACCCTTGAATTGATCTATCTTTTAGAAATGGAACTGATCGTGATGGTGACAACAATAACAATAAATGAGACACTCAGCACCTACTAATCAGTGGGTAGGCCACAAAATATCTACATGTGTAAAGACTTTCATACCAGTAGAAAAGCAAGATGATAAGGCACTGGGGTGAAATACCAATAGGCAACAACTCTTTGCAATATAGGGTCCAGAACCCCCTTGAGATATCATGGAAGAAATCTGCTATTCCAGTGGTGCTGGCAAACATCAGATCACTGGATCAGCTATAGGACCAGAGTGGGAAAGCGTATCTCATCTGGCCTACAGTGAAAGCCCATACATTCTTCATCACTAAATAGTGGCTTGTGCATTTGAAGCACGTATGCTCAAACCAAACAGCTTTTGTTTTGTGTGTTTCACATTAACCTGAAAAGTAGACAAAATTCTAAAGAGACACATGCATGTTAGCTATCTGTCTGATCTCCTAAACATGAAATGTTTTCTGTAGGGATCTCAGGTGTGTGGGGGTGTGAGAATATAAATCAGTTGCAAATGTGCAGGTGGATTGGAAATTGATCAGAAATTAGAGATGAAAGGTAAAAAGAATAGCGACAACCAATACTGCCATCTAGTGTCAGAGTTGCCAATGTGTACATCAATTAAATGAAATCTGGATTGCATATGAAAAAATATCAGCTGTTTGCAATATTCTCCAGCTTTTCTTTTTCACCTCTTCAGTTGCATATATATGTAAACACTGCATTTAAACAAAGAATTAGTTCTCTTTTAAGGGCTCCTCAATGTAATTTTTGTATACAGTGACCTGAGATGTTTATTCTCAGGAAGACAAAAGAAAGGGCATACAGGCAATAGTCCTCACGCATGGTTGTTTCTCAACAATTGGTATTTAGTTCTATACTGCAAATCTTGGGAAATTCAGGTTTTTTGGATTAAAGTTTTCAGAAGCCCCCAGCCAAAACAACACAAGCATGGCTCTGGGATTCCAAGATTTGTTGTGTAAGAAGTACTGTGGCACACTGCCTTTCACCCTGGAAATTTCACGTAGCTTATTTCATAGACATTAACAAATTCATTTTCCAGAAATTACAATCAGCCCTCCATATTCCCTAGGGTTAGGGGCACAGGACCCCCGCAAAAGTGGAAAAATCGCAATTATCAAAACATGTCTGTGTGTCTATGGGAAAGGGGCCAAGGCAGGTTGGGGACAGCAGGCACCCAAACCAGGTCAGGGAAAGGAGAGGTTGGCATGGTGGTCCTACATGTCCTCTCTCTTGTCCATCTCCTTCCTTAGGTATTTGTGGGAGCATTGAGAGAGGATTTGTTGTGCTGAGAAACTGGGCTATGAGCCATCCTTAGCTGGCCAGCCAGCAACTGGTGAAGGAGGAGGAGTACCAGTGGTGGGTTTTTAAAGGGTTTCATGGCCTGATTTGGAGCCATTAAAAGGGAAAGTTCCCCCAGAAAAGAAGCACCTGAGGTGGGGGGGGGGCAAGTGTTGGAGAAACTTGCAAATAATCAAAGCCATGAAAGTCAAACCCGCAAACGTGGAGGGCCAATTGTAATTATATTCATGGAGGACAGGACTATAGTGCTTATTACCCAGGAAGGTTACATGGAATCTCCAGGTTCGAAGGTGTGTGTGTGTGTGTGAGAGAGAGAGAGAGAGAGAGAGAGAGAGAGAGAGAGAATGAAAGTTATATTCTGCACTTCAGATCGATAAAAGCAAAATAGTCTCTGGCCCTTAGGCTTGCAGCATCTACTGTACATAGTCAGTATAGCACCGAACATTATATAACATATTAGGAGAACTGAAATCTGCAATACACCAAGCTTGTTACGTAGGACTGCACTGCTGTACCCCCACCCCTGACTCCTGCTGCAAATGTTGTACATGTAAATAAGAGATATGAATAAGTATCCAATCTCAATAAAAAGTAAAATATGTGCAGGAACTACTGAGACCATCTGGAGGAAGGGGAGGCAATAGTACAGCATGTCTGTGCTTGTGTACAGAATTTACAATTTTGTTATTTACCTAACAATCATAAATGTTACATAAATACAAGATGACCCCACAAGCCATTTTGGAATACTAATTCAGTAAATCTTTAAGCGAAGGTAAGTTTTCAATATCAGTGCGCTGTCCAAGGCAACCCATACAACAACAATGGTGGGCACACAGACCTATATGGAGTGGATGGTTTTCTGTCCAGGAGCTTACTTTATTCAATAGATGCCATTTTAAAATCACAGCTGTTACCCTGTGAACTGGGGGTCCCGGGAGGGACACCAAAATGTACTCAACTGAAGTTGGGGAAAATTAGCTCAGAGCACTGCTTAGCATTACGAGAGGCAGGGTAACGTAGCGAGATCTTGAACCCTATGTCTACGGGGTCGTGTGGAGTCAAGGAGAACACAGAAGTTGAAATAATAAATGATGTTTATTAAATACAAGCAAAACAGTGTATGCGACACACTCATACAAGATAACTAAAGAAAATAAAGGTTGGAGTGGTATAGAGGGATTTTTAGAGGGAGTGCTGGTTTGGGTGATACTTCACCTGTCCTGAAGCCCAGAAAAATAGAGAGCGAAGCTGGGGTGCGACGTAGCTCAGCACGTGGAGCTGAGGGGAGGCTCGCCAAGCAAAGCGGCAGCAAGGCGGGATGAAACTCGGGAGCGTTCCGAGGAAGGTCTCGGAATCAAGGGTTTTTATAAGGAGAATTGTGATTGCAGGCTATGCCGTAGTTGGGGGAAAACAATGGATTTGGAGTTGGAGACAAAGCCTCCGAAAGGTCAGAATCTTAATGATTGAGTTATCGTAACAGTTCTCAATAGAGTAGCCAATATGCAAACGCAGAGTACTTGGGTATTGCATAGTTTACCCATCAAGCTGCCAGCGCGGGGCAGAGGCTCTTTTGTAAGTAGCGTGCATACTTAATTAGAGTACTTGCCTGGAGGTCTCCTAAAGCAGTGAGTCAGCTATTTCTGGCCTGCCTGTATTGTAGTTTGAATCTTACGGCTATTAATGGCCGAGCTTGTTTACGTGCTTGTCCAGTGGCCTCGCAAGCACGTGGAAGGGAATAGAGAAGTGCGGCCGAATTGTGATATCAAGGGATATCTTTCAATATCCCCAAAGCTCAGATTAGCCAGGGCAGTAACGCAGCTATCATGGGAGACCAGGGTTTGAATCCCTACTCAACCTTGGAAATGCCCTTGAGCAAATCACAGTCCCACAGCCTCAGAGGAAAGCAAAGGCAAAGCCTTCTCTAAACAAATCTTGCCCAGAAAACCCCATGACAAGTTCATCTTCAGACTGCCAAGAAATGATTTGAAGGCACAGCAATATTAAAGACACTCCCCAACAAGAAAGAACAATGACTTAAGTAGGTTTATTAAAAAATATATGGTCACATTTGTACTTTCCATGAAACTCTGTTATTAAACTTGATTTAAAAAAAAAAAGAACTGTGTTAACCATCTGCTTGCCTTTCTTTTAAAAATAGGAATTTCTGACCAAGAAAAAATCCCACAAAAGTGCTTTAATCAAAACCAAGCACAAAGATTTAAAAAGGTTTCCCATACCATATTTTTGGCCAGAGTTCTGGGGAAGGAAGGAGCTGGAAAACAGAAACTAACAACACAGTCTTATGCATGTCCAACAAGATGTCCTACTGTGACTAGCGGTGGGCTTTATATAGGCCTGCCTCAGAGACTACTCATCTGACACAATTGCCAGATTGAAAACTGAAGATGGCTTCTGTTGCTTGTCATGGAACCAGGTAACAAGCAATACCTGATGAAATTTATACTTGTACACAACCCTTAAAGGGACAGATGCTGTCTCCAGTTTTCACTCTGGCAACCATCTCAGTCATCTGGGCTGAGAGTGGGAAGAGTGGGCACCAGCCATGCTCTGCAACAGATGGCTCCCACAGCATTTGGTATGTAATTTGAGGCCACTTTGCTGCATACCAAATGCTCAGAGGCTAGTGTGTTGAGAGTACATCTGTTGCCCACTCTTCCTGCTTTCACCAGTTCAAAAAAAACAAAAACAAAAAACAGAACTTTGAGAATGCTGTAACATCAAATTCAAAAGCTCCTCAATAAGCATTCTAGCCCCTCCCTCATGAACTTTTCCTTCAGTCCCCAAACTACTAGTGTTGCAGTAACTTAAAACTTCAGTTGAGCATTCAGAAATACGATTTAGGCATCCAAAGAAAAGTGGGAGGCAAAGTTACCGGTGGAATATGAACAAAGCAAAAGACAATGATGTACACTCGAGTCAACTGACTCGGACTCAAGTCAGACTTAAGTCACCTCAGTGACTCAACTTGGACTCGACTTGGCAATAAAGATGTACTGACTCAACTCAACTTGACACTTGTATATTTTTGAGTGACTGACTTGCTGCCCTTGATTCAGTAACATAACACATTCATCCAGAAACCTCACTACATTTGAAAATGTTTCCATCTATTTTTGCCTACTGGTCACAGGACAATCTGTCTCAAGCCCAAAGTGTGGGTGCATTTCTCAGAGGAGAACAGCAGACAGGTTAGGCAATGGGTTTGGGGTGGGCTTGAAGTCTGCCCCACAACCTGTCCCTGCTGCATATTAGAGGAGCCTTCTAAAACTTTTCCTAAGAGCAGAAGCAAGACTTGTCCCCAAAGCATAGGGCATGTTTCTCAGAGAATAGCAAGTGTGTTAGGTAGTGGGCTTGAGGAGGAAGGAGCCTTCCTTCTATAGCTATTGAAGCTTTAGCAATGGGGAGTAAAAAAGATCTTATTCCCTACTTCTGAAAAGTTCTACAGCTTCAGAAATGGGAAGTAAGAAGGATCCTATTCCCCACTTCCAAAGCTGCAGACTCATTGGCACAAAAGCCTCGAGCTTCAGGAAGGGGGAGTAAGGAGGATCTTGTTCCTCACCTCTGAAGCTGCAAATGGCAAAATCGTAAATGTGGAGGGCCAACTCTGCTTAAATAGTTAAAACTGACTTTATTCGACTCTGTCTAGAAATTACGGAATATAGGTTGGGGTATAAAATTGACTCCCTGACTTGAGACTTGACTTGAAAGTATCTTCAAGGACTTGAGACTTGAAGGTAGAGACTTGAGACTTGACTTGAGACTTGGAGTAAAAGACTTAAATACATCACTGGCAAAAGGGTTCGAGGTGTTAGTTATTTTCAATGCTTCTCACTCTCTGCAATGCTAGAAATTTGGGGACTGAAGGAAAATTTCGTTGCTGGGGCACAATTCTTGTTTGGCAGCAATGCTCTCATTATTTCTCACCCCATAGCTGCACTTCTGGGAGAAGAGAGATTGAGGGGTAGGCAGCTTGCAGCAACAGCTAAGAGGAAGAGGAGGTGCTGCCATTGAGTGAATGAACGAGGAAGGGAGGGGAAAAGAAAGGGTAGTGTCTCAGCAACCTGCAGTAAGGGCTAGGAAGGCAAGCAAGGCAGCCTAGGAGTAATGATGGGGAGAAGGAAGTGTTGTCAAGAGAGCAACAAAGGAGAGAGGGTGGGAAATGGGGAAGATGGCAGGATTATAGGGTCTGGGAAGGGAGACAAGGTGACAGCACTCGAACCCTTCCACCGGGAGGAGCAGCAAAAGTCACCACTCTTCTAGCCCCATGTCCCTCTGCCTAAAGGTAGGGTTGTTATGTTATTTGGCTATTTTACCATATAGTTCCCACAAGCGCCAGTCAATATGACCAAAAGGCAAGAATTATAGGAGGCACAGTCCAGAATGATGATAACGTATTATCAGGCTGCCCATCCCTGAGGCAGGTGGAGTCATTGGGCAGCCATTTCTCTGTCTGAATCATTATTAAAAGAAACAGCTGGTATTTGTCAATCCACCAAAAACCTTGCAAATCTGGTTATTCAGTGAGATGAAAAACTAGAAGTGGTAATCCATTCAGGCAGGACTCTTTGACATGATAAGGGGAGCAAGAGGCAGCTACCACAAGATGAAATGTCACAGCCTACAGACATTTTTTGTTCTCAAGGATTGCTGAAAAGATTATTGTTATACTCTCAGAGATGGTAAATCATAGAATCATAGAGTTGGAAGAGACTCCAAAGACCACTTAGTCCAACCCCCTGCCATGCAAGAATCTATAGATAAAGCACTCTTGACTGATGGCCATTCAACCCATGTTTAATAACCTCCAAAGAAGGAAAGTCCTATGACCTTCTGAGGTAGCCAGTTCCACTACTGACAGCTCTCACTATCAGGATGTTCTTTGGGTGGAATATCTTTTCTTGTAATTTGAATCCATTGGTTCACGTTCTCTGTAAGTGCATAAAACAAGCATGCTACATTTTTCTTCATGACATCCCTTCAGATATTTAAAGATGGCTATCACATCACCCTCCAGTCTTCTTTTCTTCAAGCTAAACATGCTCACCTCCCTTACCTGTTCCAAATAGGGTTGGCTTCCAGACCTTTTGCCATCTTGGATGCCCTCCTCTGGACATTTTCCAGATTGTCAGTATAGTTATTGAACTCTGGTACCCAGAACTGGACCCAGTATTCTGGGGAAGGTCTGCCCAAAGCAGAATGGAGTAGTACTGTTACTTTGCTCGATCTGGGTACAGCCTATAATTGAATCACACTGTTGGCTCATGTTCAGCTTGTGAAAGATGTGTAATATGTGGGCTCTATATGGCCCACTAAAGCCCAACTGTGGGCCACAGAGTCCTCTGAATCCCCTGGAACTTCCTGTGCCAGGAAAAGGTCAGTCTCATCCTCATAAATCTACCAGAAGTGTGACCAATTATTAAAAGTTCACACACTCTTAATCTGTTTTAGGTCTGAAATAAAGTAAAAATAAAGTATGTGTGTTCAAGTCAACTGTCATCTTATGGCAACTCCATGAATTTTGTAAGATTTTCTTAGGCAAGGAATACTCAGAGGTGGTTTGCCATCTTCTTCTTCTGAATACAGCCTGCAGCACCTCATATTCCCTGGTGGTCTTCCTTCCAAGTACTAGCTGACCCTGCTTAGCCACCAGGATCAGATGGGATCTCATGTTTTGGTATTTAGGCAATTTAGATCTGAAGTAGACTTCGAAAAAAAACAAACAGAAATGACTTTTGGGTCACTTCCAGTTTTGAAAAAAAAGGGGGGATGGGAGAGGCCCAAGGTTTGTATGAAAATGGCATAGTCCACAGACTCTTGATGTCTGCCCTCTCTGATTAGTATCTGGATGGGAGACTGAACGGGAATTCTAAGCATGACATGTTGAGTTCCATGGTAGGAAATAAGATGGGATTTCTTCTAATGAATTCAGCTAAACACACCCCTCATGCCCTCAGCATCATCACATTAATTACCTTAGTGTGTATAGGAGGAGGTGGGGGGAGTATGCCCTTCACACATTTTGGACTGTAACTCCCATCATCCCTCACTCACTGTTTGCTGTGCTGGCTAGGGTTGGTGGGAACTGCAGCCCAACAAGCCTTTGTGTCCCCTATTCTTCGTTTATAGCCTGCTCCTATGTTAGAATGAAGAGTGATGCGCACAAGATCAACAGGACACTCCCATCTGTTTCTGCTCAGAAGCAAGGCCCACTGAATTCAGTTGAACTTTCTCACAGATATGTATGCACGGGCTTACAGTCACACCATGTTTTGATCAGGTCCACATCCTCTTAGACTTACCCCCCATATACTTTGGTTACCATGCTGGCATGATAGGCTATTGTAAGTGCTACTGTGGCCTGGGCTTTGAGCCAAGTTTCCACAAGAGGCAATGCCGATCTGTCCTGGAATCAGTTCATGAGCTCCTCCCATAGATTAAGTGACATGATGCTATGGCAACTTTCACACTGCAAGCATAACATAAGGAGAACTGTAGTTTCATTTATATTACAGCATTGATTGTTAATGGACCCCCCCCCAACATCCAGGAATTGATCGAAAGAAAATCACAACACTTCTTCTCAATGCTAAACCACTTTGAACAAATAAAACTGAAAGGTTCAAATATATTAATTTATTAATCCTAGTTGGTTAGATGGTCCTGTCCCATAGCTCTGCTGCTGTGAAAAGGAGTTAATTGTCAGTTGCATCTCAGTGTTTAATGCTCATGCTCGCAAAAGGGCAAGTCAAGTTTTGTAAGAAAGAGTCGTTGAAAGATTAGCTGTAGTCACAATCACACTACAGTTTGCAGAGATCAGATTTCTCATTGTGTAGAGGCAGCTCTTTGAGCTTGTCTCTCTTACAGAGCCATCAGTAACTAGCATTGGCTGAAGAGGAAGCTTCAGCTAATGGCACTTCCTAAAATAGGAGTAAGAATTATGTCACCTTCCAAAAGGCATTGGGCTGCAAGTCCCAGTAGTCCTGGTTTGCATACCTAGTGGTAAGAAATGCTGAGATTTGAATCCTAACAGCATCTGGAGGGCTACATGAGACCCATCCCTGTCATAAAAGAACTACAACCAGCGCTGGCCTGACCATTCAGCTGAATGAAGCCACACCTGCAGGTGGCAAATATTAGGAAGCAGTGGCAATAACACCCTCCTCTGCATTTCTCCATTGCCCTTTGACCATTGCCCTCCGTCAGGGCTATACATGCTTCATGGATATTTTAATATAATCCACCAACTAATTATATACCCTTTAATAACATCAACCTTTTAATACACTGTACCTCACACAGTTTTATGAGAGTTTTTAGTGCAGGTTCTCATGCAAAAAGATTTCAAGCTCCTTTGGAAAAGGTTAGGAAATATATGCAGTCAATCAAAATAATCCGTGCTGATTTTTAATATGTGATTATTGGTTTATGTCTCACACCTGCAGTCTAAGGAAATACGGTCTCTCAATAGGTTTTGCGGATGATTCCATGACTTGTGTAGAGTAAGCCTTGATTCCAAATAATGTGGAGCTGGGGTGTACACTAACTAAAATGTTTGATTCAGTCCTGATTCAGTGATTCAGGAAACAGCTTATTTAAGCTCACATTGATTCTTTGTGACTAAGGACCTTTCCGCACTACACTGTTACAGTGTTGTTATTCCACTTTCAACATCCTATGGAATTCTGGGGTTTGCAGTTTAGGGAGGGGCATTTAGAATTCTCAGCCAGAGAGCTCTTTGGCTTCAGTAAACTACAAACCCCAGAATTCCACAGGACGTTGAAAGTGGAATAATAGCACGATAACATTGTAGGGTGGAAAGGCCCTTACACTGAAATATCAGTTTCTAAATCCAGTTCTAAATTCCTCCCATTGACAATCACTGGAAAATTAACAAAAATTGTAATGGTCTTTCCTCATATGTCAAAATTTGCAGCTGCTTGGAAAGAGATTATGCTTGCCAAATCTCACATAGGTGCAATATTTTTGTTAGTATGTGCCTTTTACCATTTTAACTTTTTTTTTTTAATGAAAGAGAGAATTGCCAAAAACTTTTAAATTTCTAGGCAGATCTGAATAAAATTTACAGAGGAGTGTGGCCGTTCTGAAGTGATAAAACTTGTCAGGTTTCTGAAGAACTGGTGTGGGGAGTTTTGTGAAAGAGTTGCCTTTACACTAAGGGGGGATTCCAATCATGGATAGACTTAATCTTGTAATTTTTATGAGCAATTTTTATAAAACAGGTACACAGATGCGGCACAGACACATTCCTAATTAAGACTTTATGTAGAGCAGAGGCAGAATTTCCTTGGAAATAGCTTTGAAGAAAGCCTGTTGTTGTGGTTGTTCAGTCTCATCTCTATGACAAATCTTACAGGATGTTTTCAGTTTCTTCTCCTTTTTGTCCTTCATTGAGGAACAAGAGAATATTAAGAATGGGCACAGAGTCTTTTGTGAAAGGGAATGCCCGAATATTTGGGTGGTGGGCTTTCTCTTGCTTCATCCGTGGGCATTTTGGTAAACTCTAGGCTCAGTCAGACTGCCTCAAAGTATCAAGAGTTTCTAGTTCTTTTTGTTTTCTTTGTAGCTGCATATCCACAGGTTTTAATCTAGTCCTCTCTTGAAATACGCTCAGAGTTACCCTCTTTCCCTCTCTCCCTTGTGTTCTTCCCCTTACCCTTCTTACTGATCACATATCACATTCAGTCTCATGCAACTTTTCAGAGACTGATTTCACTTATTTCCAGGAGTTAATCGTCAAAGTGCTCAATTGCCTTGGCAATATTATACTAAGTAAGCATTAAATATTTTAGTGCTAACATTTCTTTTCGTGTTCCTTGATCTTTGCTGAATTTGTATCCTGGAAACAATCACTCTGTTTACTTAATGATCAATTTTACTGGGTCCAAGTAGAAACACACAAGGCACATGGCAGATACGTTTCATTTGAAAAAGTACTGGGTTAATTTAAACCAACATGTGGAAATAAGTGTCTTTGGTAATGCCAAGAGCTCCCAGAAAATGCTTTGGGTAACAAAAATATCATATAGATCTCCAAAATAAAAAAGGTCTGTATAGCAACAAAACCTGGTAGTCCTGAGATTTTTTTTCCCCACTTGGAAGGGCCCTGTATGAATATTCTGTATGACATAGAGGTCTCCCTGAGCATGAAACCTAGAAAGTTTCAGAAAGATATGTTTGGGACAGCTGTGCGCAAGGGCTAGAGGGTCCTAATTAATGAAAAAGAGTTTTGTTTGGTTTTTGTTCATCTGGCATCAAACTTACAAAAAGCGCAACTGGCTAAAGAGGTATGATAAATGAGGTGCACACTGAGACAGAAGAGTTTTAGTAACAGGCATTTTCCAAGCAACCAGCAAATCCTTCACTCTCCCAGACTCTACCAAAATAATTTTAACATTCTTCCTCTTAGAGGAGAGACACAGCAAAAAGTACTGATCACTGAACTAGTTGTGCAATAATTTCCTTCAGTGTCATACTTTTAAAGCAGCAGGGTCTAATAAACCCTGGTAAAAACCCCTCACTCTGATTAGAAGGTAGCCAGAAAACTATCTCTCCTTGTTACCCTGCATTAGTGTTTTCTTCACCTGAGGAAAAAAATATTAGTTTCTAAAGACGTACAGCCTCTGTGAGCCTGTAGGCAAGACAATTGCTTCAGGCAGGAGAGTGGTAAAACCTCAACCTCTCTATTCCATTCCTCTCTATTGGAAAACAGAGGTATAAATGCCATATGGCTTGTTCTGGCCCCCAAAATTTATCTGCTGTCTTAGATGTGGTGATGGCTGCTATCCTGTAATTAATATTTAATATGCTATTGTATTTTATTTTAGGCATCTTTTTTATTACCTTTGAGACCACCAGATTCCCTGAGGTGATATACAATGGATAGTAGCATTAAAAACAGTAAAATACTTGACTGGAAAATATTTTGAAACAAACCTTTCTGCAAAACATACTTCCAAAATCATAGACTTTTAAAGCTACAAGAGCCCTGTCCCCATTTAGCTCTTTGCTGGAAACTCAGAAGAACTGGAGCCAATCTAGCCTCCTTTGAGAGGGAACTCCACAATCAGGACACAGCTACAGAGAATGGACTGTCTCACACAACCGCCAGCCAAGCCTCATGGAGTGGTGGGAAGCAAAATGGAACCTATGCTGAGGATCTTAAACTGACAGCAGGAGTATATGGGAGGAGCTGGTCTTTCAAATCATAGAATAATAGAAATGTAGAGTTGGAAGAGACCACACGGGCCATCTAGTCTAACCCCCTGCCATGCACGAACACCCTCAAAGCACTCCCGACAGATGGCCATCCAGCCTCTGCTTAAAAACCTCCAAAGAAGGAGACTCCACCACACTCCGAGGCAGCATATTCCACTGCCGGACAGCCCTGACTATCAGGAAGTTCTTTCTGAGGTTCAGGTGGAATCTCCTTTCCTGCAGCTTGAATCCATTGCTCCTTGTCCTGGTCTCTGGAGCGGCAGAAAACAAGCCCTCTCCTTCCTCTACATGGCATCCCTTCAAACATTTAAACATGGCTATCATGTCCCCTCTTAACCTTCTCTTCTGCAGACTAGACATACCCAGCTCTCTAAGTCTATCCTCATAGGGTATGTCTTCCAGGCCTCTCACCATTTTGGTTGCCCTCCTCTGGACCTGCTCCAGCCTGACCATGTCCTTCTTGAATTGGGGTGCCCAGAAATGGACACAGTATTCAAGATGAGGTCTAACCAAAGCAGAGTAGAGTGGTACCAGTACCTCCCTCGATCTAGACACCATACTGCTATTGATGCAGCCAAGAATTGCATTGGCTTTCTTGGCTGCTGCATCACACTGCTGACTCATGTTCGGCTTGTGGTCTATTAAAACTCCTAGATCCCTTTCACACGTACTGCTATCCAGCCAAATATCTTGGTCCAAAGATATTTACAGTTTGTGAGTCATAATCAGCTGAACTGAGCTTGAAACAGATTGGAAAATGCTGCAGTTTTTGTAAGACTGGTACTATACGGTTCCTAAAATGCACCCCTGACAACAATCTGGCCATGGCATTTTGCACTAGTCATAGTTTCTGAATATTTTTCAAAGGAAGCCTTATGTACACTGCCCCATGTAGTCTATATTAAATTACTTATTCTTGTAAAATAGTAGTCTAATATAGAAGAAACATTGAACTACCTGTCCAGTCAACTTCTGTAGTTGGGAAGGGCAGAGGAAATACCATCTTGTCCTTTGCCTCAGGAAGAGAAATCAGAGCTGGCTGCATCCTTCCACATCAGATAAGGAGAAACCTACAATCCGCCTACCCCTGTAGTTAGGGTTGTCTGCTGAAAATATTCCATTTCTTCACACTTGGCCATCTAATTTGCATATTATGCCATTTTTAAATTATGCAAATTAGGTGCATTAATTGTTGCAATCCCCCCCCCATGTTTCAAGCTTCATACCATTTTTCAGTTACAACTGATCCAAGAGAGCCAGTATAGAGTAACTTTTTAAGTATTGGATTTGGGACGCCCAAGTTCAAATCTCTGCTTAGTTATGGAGTTTACTGTGGGGCTATGGACCACAACTATTTCTCAAAAAACCTACTTTGAATTGCAATGGATATTACAAATGAGAGGGAAAATGGACATGTAGATTTGTAGTGTTGTATAAATAAAAGAACTAGTACAATATAGTCAGCTCTCCACATTTGTGAGCTTGACTTTCATGGATTTGATTATTTGTGAGTTTCTCCAACCCCTACCCTCCTACCTCAAGTGCTTCTTTTCTAGGGGAACCTTTCCTCTCAGCAGTTCTGATCAGGTTGTGCAGCCCTTTAAAAACCCACCTCTGCTCCTCCTCCACCAGCCACTGCTAAGGACAACTCATATCCAATCTCTCAGCACAATAAACCCTCTCCCTCTGCCCCCAATACACATACCCAAGGAAGGAGATAGGCGAGAGAGCAAATATAGGAACACCATGCCGATCCACCCCCTTTCCCTCTCCTTTCCTTGAGCTGGTTTGGACTCTGGGTGCCTGTTCTCCCCACCATGCCTCAGTCCCCTTCCCACAAACACACACACACACACACACACATACACAGATTTTGATATCTGTGATTTTTTCACTTTTGTGGGGGTCCTGCACCCCTAACCCTATTGAATGTGGAGGACGCCCTGTAATATTAACATTTTGCCATGAACAGACACTTCCATGGTATTCTCATCACATTACTGTTTTTTGCCATCAGTTTTTCACTGATGGCATTGTTACCCTGTGTACTGGGGGTCCTGAGAGGGACACCAAAATGTGCTCAACTAAAGGTGGGGAAAATTAGCTCAGAGCACTGCTTAGCATTATGAGAGGCAGGGTAACATAGCCAGATCTTGAACCCTATGTCTACGGGTTCGGGTTGAGTCAAGGAGCACACAGAAGTTGAAGCAATAAATGATGTTTTATTAAAAACACAAGCAAGACAGTGTATGCGACACACTCACACAAGATAACTAGAGAAATAAAGGTTGGAGTGGTATGGAGGGATTTTTAGAGGAGTTGCTGGTTTGGGTAATACTTCACCTGTCCTGAAGCCTAGGAAAAATAGAGAGTGAAGCTGGGGTGCGATGTAGCTCAGCACGTGGAGCTGAGGGGAGGCTCGCCAAGCAAAGCAGCAGCAAGGCGGGATGAAACTCGGGAGCAATCCGAGGTTTTCAAGGGTTTTTATAAGGAGAATGTGACTGCAGGCTATGCTGTAGTTGGGGGAAAACGATAGATTTGGAGTTGGGGACAAAGCCTCCGAAAGGTCAGAATCTGAGTGATTGAGTTATCGTAGCGGTTCTCAATAGAGTAGCCAGTATGCAAATGCAGAGTACTTGGGTATTGCATAGTTTACCCATCAAGCTGCCAGTGTGGGGCAGAGGATCTTTTGTAAGCTGTGTGCATACCTAATTAGAGTACTTGTCTGGAGGTCTCCTAAAGCAGCGAGTCAGCTATTTTCTGGCCTGCCTGTATTGTCTAGGAATATTATGGCGATTATCGGCCGAGCCTGTATGCATGCTTGTCCGGGGGCCTCGCAAGCACGTGGAAGGGAATAGATAAGTGAAGCTGAATCATGATATCAAAAGGATATCTTTTAATATCCCCAAAGCTCGGACTAGCCAGGGCAGTAACAGCATGAAGCGAAAGATCTATTAAAACACCACAGGAAAACCCAGAGAGTGACAGCCACCTGATTGACAAGGCATGTGGAGGAAACTAAGGACAAACAGCAATGACTGAATGGGGGAAAACATGGCCTGATTTCTTTCAGAGATGCAGAATATTTTATTCTAAACAGAAAACTGTCTACTGACTTTCATCTACTTGACTTTTCATCAAAATATACATGCTAAGCAGCTAATCTATGCTAGTACGTTTGTGTTCTCATTCAGTGCCAATTAAGATAATGAAAAGTATTTGTACTTTTCGCATTTTCATTCCTTCTGACCTCAATAGTTTCATCCTCCCACCCCAAACTTCTATATAGATATTTCCCAACTGAAGTTGTTACCCCAAGATGTGTGTGACTTAGGGGTCCACCTGCAATGCCGTGCAAAGGTGGGGAATTACTAGCTCAAAATAGAAGGCCTGAAAGAAAGGGGTAACCTAACAAGATCTTTGACACCAATGTTTACAGAGTCTTGTGCAGGGAAAAACCAGCCAGAGATTCAAAATGTAAACTAAAGAGTGTTTTATTGAGGGAAATTCAATCACTTACACATAAGATCCAAACAGTCACACACTCATACAAGGCTAACCAAAGATAAACGGAGTAAAGGTTGATAGAGAGAGACATTGAGGTGGGCAATATTTACTGATCCAGACAGAAGACCAGTGAAGAAGCAGCAGTGCGGCTTAGACCTGAGTCTAAGGATAGTATACATTCGGGAATCAGAGCAGCAAAGTGGTGACCAGCAATCAGTTTATTGCAAACTAGCTGATCAAAACTGGGATTATTTATACACAATTTCTGCCTGCAGGGCAGAGGTGTGAATGGCTCTCTGGCCGAGTAAACAATGGAGTCCACAGAATGGACAATGAGGTCCAGAATGAGCTGATGGTTTTAGTGTTAGGTAACAAAAAGGTTAATGGTTGTCTGACAGTTCCATGTTTGTGGATGGGTTTGAGGATAATGGGAAAGATTGTATAGTGAAGGGAAGAGGACTTGAGACAATCAGTGGTCCATTGGGAATCTCCTAGTCGCTCTGTCTAAGAAAGCAGAATCGTTAATGCTAACAGCAACCCATTATCTTCAGAGTTTCCTGGTGATTTCCTGACTATGACCTCACCATACCTCGAAGATGTTTCTGGCCTAATTTGCATGTTTGACCATGCATGTTTGACCAGTCTTTTCCTCTTGGCCAGCCCGACTCTACAGCTATAGCAGGGTATGTTTGATATCAAAGCCAATTAATATATTCTGCCAATTAAACCATATCCAGCTATGGGGGTGTGTGACCTAGTAACAAGGTTACCCTGATGGAGTGAGCTGCAGTCTGCAAAATCTTATATCAGACAAAACTTGTTAGTCTTTAATGGTAGTTACTGTGATAACTGAAACCCCTGTCAGAGCTGCTGCTGCTGAGCAGCAGCTGTTGGTCCCTGCTGCTCAGGGTGGAGATGAGTCCTGCAGCTCAAGAGCTCCCCCTGCTGCCACAGACCAAGCAGGCTCGGACATTCCTCTGCCTACTCCTTTAGGGCAACAGGGATCCGATTCTGAAGATGGCTCGGAGCCTGTGCCAATCAGCCCACAAACAAGGCAGAGACTCAAGAGAGCTGAGCAAAGGGAGGCTTCCTTGATTAAGTTCAAGAAGCAGTGACTAGCCACACCCGTGTCTGAGCTATATAACTGCCTGCCTGGAAGCTTTCCTTTGCTTGTGGCAAACTTTCTACAAGTCCTCTCCTTGCCTATTCCTTGCTTCCAGCACCTGGCTCCTGATACCTCGGATTGATCTCCTGGCTCCTGACCCCTGGATTTTGGACTCTGACTGTGGCTTTTGCTTGTCGCTGAGGCTTAGGTAAATGGACTGCCTATGGGTAATTGCTTGCTTTGACTCCTCCTGGTGGGACTCTGCTATCTCTCCCTCTCCCTTCTTCAGGCTGGCTTGCCACCTGGGTCTCTGACCTTGACAGTTACTGCTTGCTAGATAAGGGTACATACTAGATCCTACTGGTTTCATTTCAGTGGACAAACACAGCCACCTCTTTGAAAACTTTAAAAGGTAATTTTTGGTATAAGAAAAAAATATTTCAGTGCAAGGCTCAAGCCAATGTGCCAGATGTGTTCCCTACTTGATACCATCAGTCATGTAGGGATGGAGGGGCAGGTGGTTTGCCCTGGGTGGCAATGTTTTTGGGATGTCCTAACCCATAGCCATGCCCCTGTGCACCCTGGCCTTGCCCCCATGCACTGCAGCCACGCCCCTCATGCCGTAGCCCCACCCCCTTCCCACCCACCCCTCCACACACTCCAGGCTCCACCACTGGATACCATCCTTATACTTATCCTCAACACATATTCTTTATACGTCCACATACTTGTAGCTACTGCTTTGTTTCCATCAGAGTTTACATTGTAGAGGCAGGTGGTATTCCTCTCTTATGCCCATTTAACTTAGTAGGAAATATGTGTGAGTAAGCAATTCAAATGTCCATTCTACAATCCCAAAACACATAAATGTGGAATTAGTCCATCAAAGAAAGACTTTATCTTTATTATTGTTTGGATCTATTTTTTTATGGTCAAATGGATACTGGTGGCATGCCTTAAATCCAAGTAAAACCAGGCTGTCTGGGTAGCAGGGCAACTCTAACCCTAATTGATGTGATCTGGAAACCTCTTCCGTAGTGATTAAGAGGATCAGTGACAATTCTAAAATTGTATGCTATGCCCTCTTCAGATAATTTCCTGGGTGGAAAAATCTAGTAACAGGTGCATTCCCAAAAGATGTTCAGAAAATCTCCATGCATTCACACCCAAAGCAGTCAAAAATGAACTTGCACAATGAAGGGCTGTGACCAGTGAGGAAGAAAGAATTGGTGGGGCTCAGAATTTTCAGAAACATAAAAGCTTATCAGGAGCCGAGTGTGATGGTACATATGGCTCCCCACATTCACAGGGTTAGTAATCTGTCCCATATCTATTTGCTCTCTGCCTTTTATCCTGACAAGAGGCCTGTAGAAGAAGGATGTCCACATGGATTCCCTTGGTTATTTTACTGTATGTGTTGACCCCTGTTCATAGCTGCTGAACTCCAGCCTTGGCTGGACCTTTGTTTAGTCCTACGTTCCATCTGGAAGATATTTTGAATCCTTATCACAAAACATTCACATTGTGCTCCTGGGAAATCCATGTCCTATAGGCCTTCTAGAACTTTCTAGAGGGGGCTTGTGCTCAAAAAATAAAACATAAATCAACTTGTTTTCTGTCTTTAGACCACAAATAAACATTGGGGGCTTCAACAAATGTGTCAGTTTCAAAGATGTTAATTTTTCCAAGTTCCATCTTCTTCTGTAACTGGACTAGCAGCAGTTAATTCTATCTGATTTAGAGGTCACCCCCACAGTATGTGTTTCCCTTCCCTTTTAATATTTCAGTGGCATCCACATCATAGGAAAGACAAGGGGAAAATATTTGAAGGACTTTGGGTACATTCTGAAGTTCAAGTTAAACTCTTGAGTCTAGATTTAAACACCTTTAGTTATGAAAAAGAGAGTTAAAAGTAATCAAAACTCGGAAAAATTACTGTTTTGGATAACATCTCCCAGAATTCCTGAGCCATGATGACCCATATTAGCTGGGGGATTCTGGGATTTGTAATCAAATTATGTTTTCCAGGCTTTGAGCATAATTGATATTAGCATGAGCTATTAGCCCTTTATAAAAAACAGTATTCCAACTTCTATTTACCATGGTCTAAACCTAATTTTTGATCATTGTTGTTACATATAAGACCAGCTACAATGGTTTTTTGGGTCAGTTGGTAACTATAATTACTATTCATCCCTTTACCTTTTACTATAGGCTAAATAACAGACAAGGGGTTTTATCTTTAAAACACACTATTATGGCAATAATATATTTTCTTTTGAGTAACTTATTATAACCTCCAAATACACTAATAATGAGTAGGGTAAACAATGCTTCAAGGAAGGGATGGTGACCTAAATATTTTTTTCATACTTGCCTTTGAAGATTTGTCTTCAAAAATATTAAAAATAAATGAGATTTACTCCAACAGAAATAGATTCCTGGAATAAAGCAAGCTTATTGAGCTATATACTGAAGATTTGTCACATCTGTCTAATCATCAGCTGTGATCTTGCTTTGCACTCAAACATCAAAGCAGCCTTTTGTGGCTTGTCTTACAAATGAATGTGAGAATCCAGGTTTTTATTCTATTTGCAAAAGTGTTTCTGATTGCAGAACTGATAAGAGAAGCCATAAATACTTTGCTGGAATAAAGAACATTTTGCTGCACTAAAGCCCATAGTCTCTGTCCAGCTGATACTTCTATACCGTGATTTTCTTAGAAAGAAAGTTTCCTTCAGAAAAACTGCAACAGCTTGAAACACTATAATACCAAAGATTTAAGAGCTTTAAGCTGGGTGCCACCAATGTCTATCCTTATTAGCTCTTCAATTAGGGAACAGCTAAATTCTTGGCCACCTTAGCTCTATTAACCGTCTGCCAACTCTGAACTGCAAAATTAGATTACAAATGCAACGTTGTAACTCCTCTGGATTTACTTTGGTGAGATGAGACACAATAGTGCCAACCTTTTTGCCTTTGTACCATTAAGATAACTGCTTCCTGGTTAGAACCGGCACTATTTTTTTAACTTATACTGTTGCTTTCTTAAAAATAGATGACATACAGAAGTTTAACAAACGGATTGCTCCCCATTGCTCCTCTCTGTTCCGTACAGAATTATATCTATATGGTATGCTTCTGTTAAAGGCAGAGGCACAGCCAGCAAAACAGAAGCAGCAACCTTATCACCTGGAACATTATCTACATCTTGGATCCATGTGTGTGGACTACAAAATAAAATGGATAGAGTTGTCAGATGTATGATGGTTAAGTTTATAACTTTAAAAAGAAACGTATATCTCACATTGCCAGGACTCTACTGATGGTCATGTACTAGTAGATTTTTTTCACTAAAAAGCATGCCTCCATACTCCTACATATTATGTATTATTCTCCCTGTATTCTATGCCTCAGATCGTAGGATAACTTTTAAACTATCAAGTCTGCTTTCAAATAAAACATCTTTGGACTTTTTGCAAGCTATTCCTGTAAAAGAAAGAAAGTCAGAGAGAGAAAGTAATCTAAATGTAAAAAGTAATTTTCCTAGGAGTTCAAGTTTAAGGTAGGATTGTATGGAATGAGATTGCAAAGGGATCTTGCAGCACCTTTGAGATTAACAGAGAGAAGGAAGTTAGTTGCATAAGCTTTTGTAGATTTAAGTGTACTTCATCAGATGCATGGCATAATGAAGTGTTAAGGAACAGATCTTTATAGCTATGAATGAGCAGGTGGTATGCATGAAAAGTAACAGAAATGCAAAACCTGTGAGTATGATGATGGGGTGACAAGTTCAGTTTCAACAGTGGCCATTGTGGGACAAAGGCAGGAGTACAGGTATTGTCTAAAGCCAAGGAGAAAGGTGGAGAGAATTTTTAGAATCTAGTATGATACTGGCTGGGAACCAGAAAGGAAATGTGATAAACTGAGCAAGAGGGTCCTCATGAGGATGGGATGTTAACTAGTGTTGTAATATGTGCACTGTGCCAGAAAACTATTGTCTCTGTTTAACCCACTGTCCATGGACTGGAGTTTGTAAATGTATTCCAATTTTGCTGTTTCTCTTTCCAATCTTTCTTTATAGTTGTTTTGTTCAAGGACTGTTCTAAGGTCTGAAATGGAACGTCCAGGAAGACTGAAGTGTTCTGCAACTGTTTTTTGTATATTCCCATTTCTAATATCTGATTTATGTCTCTTTATCCTCTAGTGCAAAGATTGCCCTGTTTCCCTAATGAAGAGTGCTGAAGGGCAGTTTTGACAGAGGATGGCATATGTCACATTAGGGGATGAGTAAGGGATAGTACCTCTAATATAGTGAGTGACAGGATTAGGTCCTGTGATGACATTTCCCAGGTAGATGTATTGGCTGAGTTGGCATCTGAGTTTGTGGCAAGGTCTTGTACCTGTTTCTCCATCTGTGTTGTATGTCCTCCTGTGTGTAACTGTTTGAGATGGGGACATGGTCTATAGGCAAGTAAAGGCCCGCCATCAAGAGCCTTTGAGGGGTCAGCATTATTGTTCAGAATAGGTTGTAGTTCATTGGTTATTTGTCTGAGTGGTCTCAGTTGGGAGCTGTATGTGACCCCTGGTGGGGCTCTGCCATTTCCTGTGTGTTCTGCGATAGATGCGTCCTGAATACAAGTCTTGCCTTGCTGATGTGCATGTGTGTGTTTTTTTTTCTTTTCTACTTCTTATGGTGGGTACTGTAGCTTGAGGAATACTTATTGTAATTCCATGAATTTAGCATCCCTGTTTTGTGGGTCTGAGCAGATGTGATTGTATCAGAGGGCTTAGCTATAAACTACGGGTTTGGTATGTAAGGCATGTAAGTATATGTAGTGGTCACTGGGTTTGTGATATAGTGTGGTACTGAGGTGTCCATTGGATATCCCTACAGTGGTGTCCAACAAGTGAATTTGTTCTATTGACACTTCCAGCTGAGACTGATGGTAGGGTGAAAGTTGCTGAAGTTTTGGTGGAATGTCTTGAGTGAGTCCTTTTCACAGAAATAGATTGTTAACCATTGTTTTCCATTCCTATGTAGGAGTCTTAACACATTGCATCACCCAAATAAAATGAACTGCTGAGGGATCATCTGCCTATGTGTAAAATGACAAACATTCAAATGCCTGTAGCAGCTGCCTATAATAGTGGTCCACAGTGAGTGGAAAAAGAGAAAGTAGTTTGTTTAATGGCAGCAGCCCGTTTTATCTCTCTGAAGTTAATATAAAGCTTAGAACAATGTTTTCTGAGAGGGGGAAAAAAACCTTGTGTTAGATTTCTCTTCCCCACACAATAATTTCATAAATCCCAGAGTCATAGCTGAAATGAACAACTGATTTCAAGTGGGATGAAATGGCTAAGAAGGGGGCCTTGTACGCCTTTAATTCAAAAACCAGGTGTTAGAGCCAACTGCAGTAGACCCACTGAATCAATGAGGAGTTGGTAAATCAATGCTTGAATTCTATTGATTTAATGTGAATACCTGACTAGTTGGAATGAAGAATAGGATTCAGGCCCTAGTCAACAATAAGTAATGCTCAGTTTATTTGTACTGTTTGATTTACTGGTCACTTCTTGGGATCAGGCAGATCATCCTCTCAGTAATCTCTTGCTTAATCACATTCACATATCACCTATTCTCATGATGGCTGACATTAATCTGTTGGCAA
The DNA here is from genome assembly GCA_030412105.1 of Cyclura pinguis. NCBI lineage: Eukaryota > Metazoa > Chordata > Lepidosauria > Squamata > Iguanidae > Cyclura > Cyclura pinguis. Next base: position 318,663,582 of record CM059600.1, on the reverse strand, counting down.
TTGTTGTTACTTTTCAGCCTTGGTGTCCGTGTCCTATAAACACTCACTGGCCTGTTCTAGATATCTGATTCCCCTCACAACACACATACATACACACACACACCAATCTTCTCTAGATATCTCACAACTTTTTAAGTGGAATTATCCATTACATATAAACACTGTCTGTTTCTTTTGGTGAGATCACTAACTGTAACAACAGTTTTTGAACAAAATGTCAATTCATGCCATGAAAAGCAGAACGCATTTTTCCTCTTAGTTCTGCAGTGTCTGAGACCTACGTGTGGTCTGAAATATTAAGGTTACAAAGGCATTACAAGATCATTCATGCCAACAGCATATGTCTAACTACACCAGCGTAAGGGATTCAGTAGCAATCTCAACTTTGACTCACTGGGATTAATTTAGGACAGGACTGGACTGCAAGTCAATTTAAACATTACTTAGCAGATCCTTTCTAATGCTCCATTAAAGAAGAAAGCAATGAAGGAAATATTAGTTTCTTTGAAGCAGTAACTGAGACAAGAAATTATCTACCATTGGGAAAAGTCCTGGAAGTGGGTGGGCCTTCTGCAAACTAAAAGACATCAAACTTGAACACTGAATTCCAGTTAATATTTTAGGTCATGTCAGAGTGAAAGCTACTTATGGGGCAAAAACATCTTTCCAAAATCAGGGAGAGCTTTATAACACCCAACTATCTTTATATCTGGATACAACTAATTGGGGGGAAAAAGAAACTATTTCATATGTATAGTACACTAAAATAGATTAATATTTGGCATATCTCATATTGTTACAAGCATTACACGATATTGTTACAATTAAGTATGCATTATTAACAGTTCTATTATGTATTTTGGCTTAAATTGGGTTTATTTTTCTTGTACCTAGTGCTATAAAGTTCAGTTCAATTATTTCGTCTTTAAGTTTTTAACAAGCCCCAAGATTTACAAGGAAATATGAACATAAGATTCATCACAGTATAAACAGATGACTTCATGCAAATACTCTGACAAGTACAGAGTGCTCTAGTGCTTCCTTCCAGTAAACTCACTCTGAAATAGTAAGAATCTCCCTCATGCCACTCTTTACATCTCTAAAGCATGACGTGAAGTGATAGAGTAACTCATCCTCTTTGCTGAGTTTTTTGTGCACATCAGAGAACTTGAAAGAAGAGTTTGGTCTACCCTTCCCATCCCATGCCCCCCTCCCCCAAAAAAGGAGGGGAAAAAGATGACTGCTTGACTCTTAAGATCTCTATAATACAAAGAAAGCCTTGGTAAAGACAGGGGCTTCTCACTTCATACCAAGCAACCAACAGTAGCAGATTAGTATAATTTGAAGTACAGATTCCCATCAGTGGCCACAGTTATACCAAACCCCCCAGCTGTCCTGACTCGGCAGGGACAGTCCCAATTAATCTTCTGTCATCCCACTTTGTCTGCAGCTTTTAAAATGTCCCAGTTTTTCTTTCTTCTTCACACTTTCTCCCTTTGCCTTCAGCTTATTTCAAGAGCTGCAAACTGGGTTCAAAGGGCAAAAGTGTTTTTTTACTCAACTCAATGCAGGGAGAGGACAGGACCATGTCAGAGGCTGAACCATGTCATTCCTTGTAGATTCACCTAAGAACAAACTGCTACAGCCTCTCCTGGCTTGTTTTCTTCCTTATAAACACTTTTGCCATACTATACTATACTCTGATGTTGCTTGGTACTGCATCTGAGGAAGTGGGTTTATATCCACAAAAGCCCATGCTAAAAGAAAACAACAGTTAATCTTAAAGGTGCTGTCACTTTTCTTTTCTTTTTTTCTCCCCATCTTTTTTCCTTTTTATGATGTTGCTTCAGTACACATGTTCTAGTTCTCATCTATGAAATGTTGGAGGTTATAGTCACATCCCTTATGAGAACTCCAAAATTCAAGTGGCAGTGGTGACCTGTGTAGAGGAGGACAACTGTAGAAAATCCAGAGGCTGTACTTACATCATTTTCAGGGACCTTCCCTCCAGCCAGACTGTACCCACACAGGTTTTCCAAAATGAAAGTGAATGGAAAAAGTGAGAGCCTATTTTGGGGTCTTCAAACACTGGGGAAGGATAGGTCAATAATGTATTCCTTTACCTGCCTCTGGTGTGTAACTCTTCATTTTGGCTTTTTTCCCCCCATGGAATGGTCTTGAGGGGGCCTGACGGGCTGTACGAGGCAGACCTGCTGGGCTTGATGTGGCCTGTGGATTGCAGAATTTCCATACCTGATCTCTTCCAAAAAATGAGTTCTATGAGCTTTCATCCCAAATCTCTTACAAAATGAATAGGCCAACTGCTAATCAAGGCATCCCAAATACTTTGCATTAAAATTGAGATAGCCCAGTGCAAGGTATTACTGTCAGTTTCCTCTAGAATTTGGGAACAAGGGGTCAGGGTGCTCAAGTCCTCCTTAAGACTGTGTGTGTAAATCTTAAAACACCTTGCAGGCTCAAAATCTTAGAAGGGGATGCTGTAAAGAGTGGCTTTACAGAGCCAGTAGGGACTAATTCCTAGAACTGTGACAACTCAAGGAAGATTGCTTGGAGTACACCTTTTCAATGTGTATGCTGGATGACCACCGAGAAGGAAAAGTTTGCAACAGCATGACTCAGAGTCATTCTTGAGTAAGTAGCATACACATATTATTTTTCCCTGTAATGTTTTCTTTATAACTTGCCTATGCTCACAAAATAGTTTTTCTTAGTACTTTAAATACTTACGTCTTAAATTCAAGTGACTTTGAGATGAAGGCAGAAGACTGTATTTGTATATTTATATGCTAGGCATAAGCCTTTAAGTCTCTCAATAAATTTAAAAATCATTTTTCTTCTATAGTTGTAGTGACAGAATACCTGCCCTGTAGTATGCACAGATTTTTATGTTCATATGCATGTGTGTGATGTAAATGTATTTTCAAACAGTAAAAATTCGTCATGACCTGCCTTCCAGTCTGAAACATGCTACTACCCTAAAAGTAGGGCTGGATACTCTGTATTAGTCCTGTTATTGCAAGGGCTTCAGTTAAACTTAGAGAGGGGAGTGGGAAATCTGAGATGGGTGGGAGATGAAGCCATTGCTCCTTCTAATCAAAAAGTCCTAGTACTCCAGTCCTGTGAGCCCTGGATGTACCAGCAATCAGATGCAGATCCGTATCTGTTACTGAACCTTATGTGAGTTATCATCCTGAATGTCCTAGGCAGGCTGACTTATTGCTGCTTTGCTATAGCTAGTCATAAAAGAGATGGCTGTTTTTTGAACTAGAGCTTTGTACAGGCTGCTACTTGAGGCACACTGCTACTAGTCCACAAAAGATTATGTCATAACAATTGGTTACTCCTAAAATTTCCTCAAGAATTTTTTTGTTTTTTAAAAATCAGGCTCCCTGGGATTTAGGAAGGTGAGTTATAACAACTCAGACCATCCAAATCAATATTATGTAGCACATTCCCCAGATTTTCAGACATGAATATTCTCTAACATGGAGAGTGAACATGGTACTTTTTGTATGCAGTGTTTGCTCAGCCACTGAGTTACGGTCTTCTGCTCAAGGAACATGGAGAGATCTTTCTCTTTACTGAGTCTAAAATTCCTGTCTCTTACTCCATGGCGTGAGCCACTGCTCTTATAAAATGTAGTGTGCAGCAAGGGAATATTTCCCTTTTTTTACAGACAAGGTAGACTGTGATCTGCGCATTGTGTGAGCTGGTTGCCTTGCACTGATGCAACCAGAATGTTCAACTGCTCCTAAAGTATAATTATATTCTCTTCTTGAAAGCTTGGCACTTAATATGTATTTGGGTACACAGATATTTAGATATAGAAACTTAGTTTCCTACACTGTTATGATCAACTGGACACATAGAGAGAAGAGAAATGCTAAAATCTCGGGAGTAAGACAAATGTCATTCCAAGCCTTATGGCTTCAGAAAACTATGTGCATATAGATTTTTATTATGTAGAAATGTAGTGTGAAATGTAATGCTAGAGGAGATTTATGAAGGCAGTTTACCCGAGACTGCCCCCCACCCCCGCAAAATACAAACAAATGGGTCCAAGAGCAAATCAGACCAGAACTCTCACTAGAAACCAAGATGACTTAACTGAGACTGTTGTACTTTGGCCATATCATGAGAAGATAAGACTCACCAGAAAATACTATAATGCTTGTCATGATAAAAGGTGATAGGAAGAGAGGAAGACTGCATTGCAGGTGGATAGACTCAATCAAGGAAGCCACAGCCCTGGATCTGCAAGACCTGAGCAATGTGGTTGATTTAAGGTGACTTTAAGGTCTCTCATTCATAGGGTCTCTGTAAGTTGAAGACAGTACTTAACAACAACAAATGTAGAAATGTACGCAAATGTACTTGGATGCATGCAATGCACTGAGACAACCCTGACACTTTTAGTATTAAGTAGATTATATACTAAAGATATGTAATTGGCTAGCCTTAATCCTAAAAAGACACAATTTTGTATTCCCTTACAAAAATGTAAATACTCTAATATAATTCATGGTAAACAAAAATAAATAAGAAGAATTATTCACCTCTAAGTATCTTTGTGGGACTGGCTATGGTTAAATGAGAAAGAGATTGGTGCTGTTGCAAAAACAGGAAAATAAGTTATTGAAATACTTATGTCAAAATTCTTTGCTGACAGAACTATAGGAAATGGAACACCATGGTATGCATGCATTTTTGGTAGGTTTTTTTTATCCCTTACATGAAAGGCAACTTTTATTTCAGAGCAACAAGAATAAATATTTAAAGCCTTGCATCTCTGTAGATGTAGCAGTTCTTGTATCTGTACTACTTTGTGGACTTGTTTCCTAATGCTATTATTCATGAAGTGTTATACCCAGCTGGGGGTGGCTTTAAAAAGCCACACCATACGGTGAAAGAAATGCTTAAAAGGGGGTTGAGCGGGAAGGACGGATTGCAAACGAGCTCAGCTTCTGTTGCTGCTTCAATGAAGTCACAATACTGGGTAACAAAATTGTGCACTTTTAGCTGACAGTTGTAATATCCAACTATCTTTAAATCAAGTAATTTCTATTATGCATTTATGATTTTCCAGATGCATATTTATATTCAATGTTTTACATTTTCCTGATACCACTTATAATAGTGGATGGGACTTGACTGATAGTAATTCAACCCAGAGTACTCACCTACGATTGTATCTGGTAAAAGATAGTGTGTCTGTATGCTGCAGAGATGTTTGTTCTGCTGCAGAGGCTTGAAAGTCCAATATAAGATAATTTTTCCTATTCTTATTTGAATAAGCGACATGGTTATTTTTCCATGTGAACATAGACTTAAATGGATGAATTAAGAGGGAGAAATGGGTTGGTGAACAGGTACCAAGATACAGTATTTTGGTCAATTAGCAGAAACTGCCAAATTTAACCAGGTCACATTGTTCAAGTAAGAAAAACCATTGATATAAGCTGTTAATTTCATTGAGACGATTTTATTATAGCTCCTGAAAGGGGGATGTTTAAGCAAAGTTTTGGGTAAGTGTGCTTTGTATATGAGCAGATGAAATTAACAATGTTGAACATACTTTGCCCAAAGAGGGGAAAGGAAGGTGAACAAATACAGGCTATAGCAAAAATTCCCACATTTTAGATCCAGTCATGTAATCTTTATGCTTTCTTAACAACAGATTGTTTGGTTTGGTGTTCTTTTCCCACACTATACCAACCCTCCCCAGTGCTATTTATCCTACAGAGGAAAATGCACACACACTTTGAGATCAAAAGATAGCACAAAAAATACTTTTAAACCACTGTTCCTCAGCACTACAATCCTGAAAGACTAGGTCCTAAGGAAAGGTAGTCTGCAAACAGAGGTCCTTGAACAGAGGCCCCGGAGTAGCACACATTTAGTAAAGTAACTGCCACTTGCTGACCCTTGCTCTCCACTGAGGAAGGAGTAATGTAAACAATGGTTCATATTCAAGACCACTTAGCTGGGATTAGTTACCCCCTCATAATCAGATCAGAGATGAATAAATAGCAGATATGCCCTATGTTTTAGAATTAGTTCTACAGTCATCCCTCCACTTTCGCTAGGGTTAGGGACACAGGATCCCCATGAAAGTGGAAAAAACATGAATAACTCTAGGCCCTCCCAAACCATATTTAACACACGAAGAATCACCATAGATCACCATACTCAGCCCACCATGGATTCCCTTGAGGCATCAGGGTTTCTCCCCAAGGCAGAAGTGGGTGGCTGGTGAGGCCCCACACCATTTTTAATACAGACTTACAAGCGTTTGCAGTTTCTCAGTCTCTGGAGGCTTGCAGTCCCTATTAAAAATGGCATAGGGAGGCAGCAGAGGTGACAGCACAAAAGTGAAACCTGCAAATGTGGAGGGCTGCCTGTAGTAGCAGTTGTGAATATAGGAATTCCAACCTATATTAATTATTTTGGGTGTAGAATAAGGAAGAATGCTGTTAATCAAAACTGAACTCATTATAGTGAAGTACAAGTATGGGATCTTGGGTGCAGGGCTTTAAGAACTTTCTCTTTGGTTTGATTTGAGGAACTATTTCTACTAGAGTGGACTGCTGAGGTTGTAACCCCAACTCTGAGTACCTCAGAAAAGCAGCAAAAGATACAAATTGTGAATGTGGCAAGGCAGTGAGAGCATGTTGAGATTCAAGTTGTTATACTGGTAAAATGTGGGAGAGCAAGCGCTGAATCCATTTGTTTGAAAACTCAGGCCATTTCTGCACTACCCTGTTATAGTGCTATTATTCCATTTCCCACATCTTATGGAATCCTAGGGTCTGCAGTTTAGGGAGGGGTCTTTAGAATTCCCAGGCAGAGAGCTCTGTGGCCTCAGTCAACTACAAAGCCCAGAATTCCGCACGATGTTGAAAGCGGAGTAATAGCGCTGTAACAGGGTAGCGCAGGAAAGGACTCAGAAAACTTCACCCAGGCCATTTCTGCACTGGACTGTTATAGCGCTATTACTCCACTTGCAACATCCTATGGAATCCTGGGGTTTGCAGTTTCGGGAGGGACCATAGGATGTTGCAAGTGGAATAACAGCGCTATAACAGTCCAGTGCGGAAAAGGTCCCCCTTTGCGTTGCCTCACTAGGGTGGGTAGTCATCTTGAACTATGCGAGAAAATAGGAGGTATACATCTTTTAAGTAAAAAATAGACAAAGACACTGCCTTGTGTGAGTAAGAGCGACGACTTTATTAAGGAGCAGCAAATACACGCTCAGTAAAACTGGAGAGTACAACAGACAGAGAGCTGCCGCTGAGCCTCCACTCAAATCCCAGTTCTGCCACACTCATCCCTGAGCCTCCTTGTCTTCTCTGTAAAATGGGAAACAGAAGCAACACAACCCTTCTTCCAGAAGTTTGCTGAAGTGGAGGCGGCAGATGCAAACTCGCCTAGTCCTCATAAGCTTGAGTACGAATGCCGTGAGGAAGCCACGAAGAGAGAATGGTGGAGCCCGCAGAGGCCGGCCTTTCAGGACAGCAGGGCAGCTGAGGCGGGGCGCTAACGAACCCGCGGGAAACTCTTCGCCCACCGTAAGTGGCGGCGGCTCCGTCTGTGGGGATGAGGAGGAGGCGAGGAGAGTCTCGCCGTCCCCTCGCAGCAAACTCGCCGAAACCACAGCCCGCCTTCTGCTCTGGCGGCAACAGCTGCCGCCGCTCCTCCCACCCCTTCAGCCGGTCCCGCCGTGACGCCTCCATTGTGTGCGCAGCCGCAGCGGCTCGCGGCGACTGTTGTATCCGGCCGGCGCCTTTTTCTCCTCCTCCCTCCCCCCTCCCCCTTCCCCGTAGAAACTGCCGTTGCCGTCGCGCTCTCCCTTTTCCCTCCTTCAGCCGGCGGCGCCCTGAGCGCAGAGCCGCTTCTGCCGCTTCTCTCTCTCGCCCCCCCCCCGCCTTTTCTCTCTATGACGCGATGGCGACGGCCAACTTCGGCAAGATCCAGATAGGGATCTATGTGGAGATCAAGCGCAGCGATGGTGAGCCCTCCCGGTGGAGCAGGCAGTGGGGGGGGGAGGGCTGTGGGGAAATGAGGAAGGAGGAGATGGAGGGATCGGGGCAGCCTCCGTTGCTGCCGCCGCCACCCCCGTTTCTCCCTCTCCCTGCTGCTGCCGCCCTTCACCTCGCGGAGGGGCGAGGCGGCGCTACTGGGGCCCATTGTGAGGCGCGGGCCTCGCCGCGGACACCATCCCGGGGGTCGCGGGAGGGAGGAGGGCCACGGCGGCGGCGGCGGCGACCGTGGGGCCTGTGGCGTCAGCCGCCGCTGTCGCTAAGGAGCTTTTTGTGTCGCCTGCTGTGGTGGTGGCGATGATGGTGCGAGGAGGGAGGGAGCGGCGGGGGTTGTGAGGGACCCGGCGCGGCGGCAGCCATGGACGGCAGAGGCAGGGTGGGAGGTTGCTGCAGTGCTGTGGGGGAGGGAGGAGGAGGAGGAGGAGGGGGGGAGAAGGCGAAGGAGGAGGGTGTGTGTGTACGTTTGTGAGGAGGATGGCGACGAAGGGGTAGGGAGCCGCGTGTGTGCAATGGGGGTGTTGCTTGGAGGGGTTCAGGGAGTGACAGGAGAAGGGCGTGACCCTCGGGCTTGGGAGGCCAGGGGCGTGGAGGCGGCGGTTCTCCGTGGGTGAAGAGGCGTGTGTGTTGTGTTGTGGCCGGGAGAGGGATAATGTGGGCCGGTGGTGGATGGGAGAGTAAGTGGGTGAGGACGGCCCGGGGACGGGGATATAGGGATGGTGAGGTGGGAGAGCTGGTGTGTGTGTGTGTGTGGCCATTTCCGCACTAGGCTGTTACAGTGCTATTATTCCACTTTCAACATCCTGTGGAATCCTGGGGTTGGCCTCGAGGCCCCTCCCTAAACTGCAAACCCCAGAATTCCATAGGATGTTGAAAGAGGAATAATAGCACCATAACAGCGTAGTGGGGAAGTGGCCTGTGTGTGTGTGTGTAGCAGACAGAAAGTGGACAGTGGAGGCTTTGGTGCCCAGAGACAACTTGGCTCCAATGCTTGTAGAAGAAGTAGGAGGAGAGGGCTGCTTTCCTCTCCTTCCCTCAACAAGTGCATTATGAAAATATGTCACCTGTCCCTGCTCCCACATAAGTATGTGGAAAAGGCATACACATGCGCGAATTGCTATTACTGTGTCTTTATTTTCAGGGAATAGCAGAAGGGAGTAATGCTTAGTAAGCTTCACTGCTCTCCTTCCCCCCTGCTGCCAAGAATCTTACTGTCGTATGTTCCACTAAATAAGATCATGGCCCCCTTGGCACCCGGATGTTTCACTTCCCACCCCGTCCCCTTTTCAGCAGGGGTGAAGTTCCTGTGTTGATTCAGTGCTTCCCAGTTTTGCCCCTGTGTTTCCTGGCAGCAGCATGTGTAGGGCTCTCTGTAGATGAAGGTGAAGTTCCTAGGCTTGTGAGGCTTTGGAATAACATAAATACAGTGTAGTGGGGGCTGGAAATGAATCTGTTGCTCTGTAATCTTGAGAGACGCTGTTGACTGTTGTCTGCTGTCATTGGTGATGGTGGGGTGGGGTTAGGTTGAGGTTCTTTCTGGAAGGATACCCATCCAGTAGTCCTGAATACTCCACGAAATACAAGATGATATCTGAAATTTATGTGGTGACTAAGGGATATAATGCTGATGTATTAACAGTACTATGTGCTTTCTTCGCCCTTTTAACTATACTTTCCCTTTCAGCTTTTGTAATTACACTGTAATAGCACTCTGCTCTTACAACTGTAGGTGCTCCTATAATAATAAAATAAAGTTTTAGAGATGTTGTGAGATGGAGGTATTTAGTGGGCAGTTGTATCTTCAAAGTGACAGAGGGTTGTTTTCCTTTTTCCCACAGAGGATAGAGTTGGGAGAACTAAGTAGGCAAGCTAATTGTATCTTCTGATTGAGTAGAAGTAGTTTCTGCCTTGGAACTGTTGCATCCTGTCCTGATTCCCAACCTCCTTTAGTTGGTTATAACAGGTAAAACTGTTGCTGCAGCTAGTGATGGAAGAAGAGGAGCGCATGAGTACTAAATTTCTGCGTGAAGAGCTTCCATGCTACTTTTAAATAGTTTAAGGACTAGAACTTAACATTTTTTAAAATAAAGAGAAAATTCTTCAAGATTATTGTTCTAGGCGATTGATATAATAGTTTCTTTATTCAACCAGGGCACTTGCCGTATTTCTGTTTCAAAAGCAGTTTCATAGGGCAACTGCTGCTGGAAGAAAATGAGTCTAAAATCACCTTTGGTCCACAGAAAAAATTTCATAGTTCTTTAAGACTATAATCGGTCTCTCTACCCACCCCCAATGCTGTAACATAATAGAAACTGGAATAATAATACATCTCTTCAGGAAGAAGCTGATATTCAATATATTGGCAGTGATAATCCCAAAGGGGTAATATTTTTATCCACTAAATAAACAGTGTGGGGATATGTGAAAACTGTAATGTACGTAATAATTATTCCATAGTATGGTTAGGTGTTTATTGAAAGATCCTTTTTCCTAACTGATCTTTAAAACTACCTTGTGAATGAAACCTCCAGAGAAGGTGTCTGGGCAGACTTTGATACTATCTTTCATCTCTCTTTTAAAAAAAATCCTTGTGTTTCCTGACAGAATCAGTTGCTGTAGTTTTCCATAGGTGCAAGCAAGTTTACCACAAAATTGCCCTTCTGTGGTATAGGAGTTGATTAGCTTAACTGTTAGATTAGAACATGGATAGATTGCTATTAGAACTGTGACTTGCAACTTTTCAGTCCCTTGGCATTCTTAATAGATGCCTGAGTAATGTAACAGAGCTATAAAATTCACAGCTTTGTCATAAGATCACAAAAACACAGTACACAAATACTATAAAATAAAAACCATACTCTAACAATACAGTGTATGTAGGGGTCAGGCATTGTGGAAGTTAACTAGCTAATGTTAATGTTAAAATGTTAAATTGTGGTTGCTGTGATAATGGTGTATAAGGAACAATAAATATAGAAGGTACTGCAGGAGACACATTGGATAAAACTAGAAGTCAGTGAAACTAACAGTTGTACAGTACAATATGCTGTACAATATTCTTTGCAGTTATGTATTCAAGTAGCATAGGCAAGACTGAAGTTGCTTCAGCATTTATATGTTAAAGGATTTATATGCCCACTTTCCATTTTTAGAAGTACCCAGAAAGCTATCAGTGGCTAATCAAACAAATGCAAATAATACCATGCATAAAATTAACTCAATCAAATTAAGATCAGTATATCCTGTAAAATCTTTGGTTAAACCCATTTTAAATGATGTGCTTGAAGGTATGGTCAAGTCAAAAGATTTTTAACTGGTAATAAAAGTAATCACAATTGGTTCGGGGGAGAATCCCTGTGGGGAGAGTGTTCTAACTGTTGGCAGCATCCACCTGTTATCAGAAGATGAAGAGACTGAGGAGGACCTCTGAAGAATCTTCAAATGTAATACCCAAACAGGTTTATTTGTGAGAAGGCACAGAATACCTCACTTATGTTCATCCAGCTGGCCATCCTTTTCTTGGTGGTATGCTTTTCTTGCGCAAATGAAATATATTTCCAAAGGCTGCTTGCTGCCTTACAGAGCTATGATCTCCCATTCATCTTTTAACTAGGAAAGGTGTAGCCAGCATCTATCCCAAACTCCTAGTGGCCATGCAAGGAGTGTGTTCAGGAAAGTGTGGCAGTCTTGTGCTGTACAGCTCAGTCTATTGGTCTTAAGGCATAAAGAGGACTCAGGTCAAAATATGCATTCTGTGTAGATTTGTGCAGTGTTATTTGGTTACTTTTTCCCACAAGATGAATCACTTTCAGGGAATATGTGAGACCATAGAAAGCGTACATGACTCCTGCTTCCTTGCTCCAGAATACCCCATTAGTGTTTTCTGTCCTCTTCTGATGTTCTGCATATATCAGGGTTGGAAAACTTCAATGAGTGCAGAGATAAATTGGCCACCCAAGTCCATTCTCTGTTCAAAAATGAGGAGCTTTTCAAGTTTTTAAAAATAAAGTGGCAAGCATTTTGCTTCCAGTTTTGGGGGAATCCCTCCCAGAAACCCTACAGAATTAATGAAGCAAGGTCTTGCACTGCTCTAAAGCAGTACTTCTCAAGCCGTCTAATGTGGGAGTCTGGCATTTTTTTGTTTCTAAAGTGCCAGAGACCAGAACCATATTTGTGCCCATTGCTTAGAACTGTTTGTTTCTTTCCTGAAAACATGCTATGGACTTACAGCCAACAGTGTGTTGACTAACAGTTGTCCACAGAGCACCACTTTGAGTATCTCTGCTTTAGAGGATATTCACTACTCCTAAAGTTTTCTATGAATGACACTTTTTCTTTTTGGGGGAAAAAAGTCAACAGGAACAGGGGCTTAACAATTTTCTAGGGGATGCATAAATATGGTAGGGGCCACATGCTTGTCCATTCTTGATATACATTTGGCATTCTATGAGGAAAAGTCATTTAGAGCGATGGGAAATGGTAGAGAGATGAGCAGGGAAAAGTTTACATCTTCCTTCTGCAGTTTGGATGACCCTTTAGATTTATTTATTTGTTTATTGGTCTGAGAAAATGATCATAGCCAAATGGCACATATGTATATTTAATGTCTACCAGTCTCGTGTAGTGATTAAAGCATTGGACTACAACCCTGGAGACCAGGTCTCAGTTCTCTGCTTGGCCATGGAGACCTGGTGGGTGGCCTTGGGCATGTCACACGCTCTCAGCCCCTGAAAATCCCGTGATAGAGTCACCATAAGTCAGAAATGACTTAGAGGAACACAGCAACAACAACAGTGGATGTAGATAGCATAGAGAAAGGTATTCCTCTACCCTCTGGTTTAGGGAATTTTTCAGTCTCTAAATATCCTGTCAAATTTTGTTGGTTATCTGGGCATGGACATGTCAGGGGCAAAGAATTAACTGATCAGGCTGTTGGAATACAACTTCCCTTGTCTCTTTCCCTTTAAATAGACAACGTTACCTCCAATTGACTTTACCTTGTCACTAATTCCAGACTAGAGGACCAATGGATAAGGACACTAGGAAGGCTCAACTAACCTATCAACAACCCACCTACTTTATTCAGGTTCCTCAGCTCTGCTGGATTGGTGTCATCTTTTAAAGACTATTTGGACTGATGAATGAGGTCTGTTGTATTTGCAACAAGATTAGTATGTGGAGCAATTTGGTCTACCTGCGATAAACTTTAATACATTTGCTTTGCATCTCTGGGCAAACCACACTCATTCATTTGCAATAGCCACTAGCATTGCCTCATAATGCATCACAATATTGCTTCCTGTTGTGCATTACTACGGAGCTAGTATAACCAGAAAAAGCAACAGCAAATGTGCTAGAGGCAACATTTGTAGGCAACACAAATTTGAATATGTTTATTTTCACTTAATTATTTTCCTGTATAGTTCAGTCCAAGTAGAAAGATGTGTGTGGTGGCTATTAGAAAGAGAGAGAGAAGAGTACATGTATATACATACATTTTGTATGTATATACATACATACCCCCTATTTTGGGGTAGCTAGCACTGTAGTCATAGAAGATGGGCAGAGACTTGAGATAGGCTTTGTTGCCCTTCAGCATATTTGAGATTTTGAAAATATTTGCACTTGATTAATGCAGTACTGTTAGTATCAAAGAACTAAATAGTTTGCTGCTACTACTTAAGTGAAAATGCTCACTTTTGGCAAAAGATTTATTTGCATAGTGTGTATTTATTTACAGTCCATTCAGAGGGCTCCTATTCAGAATAATTACAGGGAAAACAACTTGGAAGTTACCAGTTACAAATAATAACAGTTGAAAATAGTTCCTTCGTGCAGTAACTAAGATGTAACCAAAAATACGTAAAGGAATCTAGTAGCACATTTGAAATTAACTAAGAAGAAGAAATTTCTGTTATAAGCTGGTGTGGAGGCAGTCTAATTCATCAGAAAGTGGACTGTGTCCACAAAAGTTTATGCTAGAAATTCCTCTTCCCAATTAGCTGCAAAGGTGTTGCTAGATTTCTTTGTGTCTTTTTATGCTAAAACAGACTGAAATGTGATCAAGTTACATTGTAACAAGGAGGGATAGCTTTACTCCTTTGAAGATACAATAGTAACAGTTTCTGTTACTGTTATAGGGTGGTATGTGACCTCATTACTAAAGTGTGTTTTGTATCATAGACCAATGGCTTGTATTGAGATGTTTCTCTAAAAAGTATAAGAAAGTAACTGTTTTAATTACCTTTGAGCAATGGAAAGGTGGACACATGCACTTATAACAATAGCTAAGTAGCTTTTCAGGTATTGTAATTGTAACTAATTATTTTTTAAAATAATAAGAAACAGTTTTCCAAATTGTTTTAATTATGTGAAGGGAACATCATGTGATGACTTCCTCCAAGCCTACTGGACAGATGTGGCCTTTGGTTAAAAATAATGTTTAATTGAATTATTATAAAGAAAATAGGAGAGCATGAAAAAGAAGAAGGAAAAAGGAAGGAAAGAAATGTATAGGGTATGTACCAAGGCTAGGCATGTACATTCATATAAGCTGACCTTATGTCTCAAAATACATTTATTGGGATTGACATCTGTAATTATATATTCATGCATGGCTACAACAATAATATTTTCTGACCATTGGATGGTGAATGTTTGTCTTTCCAGCCCTCACATGTGAGCGTAGCTATGGTTATAATCACTTTGGATTAAACCATCAGTTAAATTCGAAGTCACAGGAATATAATTTAAAAGTACATATGCATCCATGGTGTGTATGGAAATAAATTTTATTATAAAATTAATGCTTTACAATGCATCCTACCAGAAGGGGATGACCACTGAACATGCTCATGCCATAGTCTACAAGGAAGCATGTACTTTTCTTGTATAGATAGTCAATACCAACATGTAATAATGTTGGTGATTGTATGGTGTTCCTTTTGTGCAATTTATGCGTGAAGGAGGTTGTTAAAATACATAGGGCAAGTTGAGTGCCAATAAATTAACAAAAAATGGGAATACATGTTATCTCAGAATTTACTATGTGAAAAGCTGATCATGTGCAGAAGTGTACAATATTTTTCTACAACAGGAAATGGAAAGGTGCTTATTTAGAACAGTTTCCAGGTAAGCCTGTCTGACCAGATGCCTCCAGTGTGTTAAAGAAGCATAGATTTATAAGTTTGGCCATCAACATGGAAATCATAAGGTGGGGGCTGGTGAAAGGGGAAAAAAAAGTTATCCCTGAATGCATTTTGGAGAAAGATTTCAAGTGTTCTCTAGAAGTGGCCTTTTCAAAGTGACAGTTTTATTTCACACATACATATTGTTTATTCATTCATTCATTTCATTTATTACGGCAAACAGCCAGCAGAATACATATTGTTTAGTTTTTGAATAAAAAATTTGTCTGAACATAGAATCATAGAATCATAGAAATGTAGAGTTGGAAGAGACCACACGGGCCATCCAGTCCAACCCCCTACCATGCAGGAACACCCTCAAAGCACTCCCGACAGATGGCCATCCAGCCTCTGCTTAAAAACCTCCGAAGAAGGAGACGCCACCACAGTCCGAGGCAGCATACTCCACTGCCGGACAGCCCTGACTGTCAGGAAGTTCTTCATGAGGTTCAGGTGGAATCTCCCTTCCTGCAGCTTGAATCCATTGCTCCTTGTTCCGGTCTCTGGAGCAGCAGAAAACAAGCCCTCTCCTTCCTCTACATGGCATCCCTTGAAATATTTAAACATAGCTATCATGTCCCCTCTTAACCTTCTCTTCTGCAGACTGAACATACCCAGCTCTCTAAGTCTGTCCTCATAGGGCATGTCTTCCAGACCTCTCACCATTTTGGTCACCCTCCTCTGGACCTGCTCCAGCGTGACCATGTCCTTCTTGAATTGGGGTGCCCAGAACTGGACACAGTATTCAAGATGAGGTCTAACCAAAGCAGAGTAGAGTGGTACCAGTACCTCCCTCGATCTAGACACCATACTCCTATTGATGCAGCCAAGAATTGCATTGGCTTTCTTGGCTGCCGCATCACACTGCTGACTCATGTTCAGCTTGTGGTCTATTAAGACTCCTAGATCCCTTTCACACGTACTGCTATCCAGCCACGTGTCCCCCATACTATATTTCTGTATTCTATTTTTTCTACCTAAGTGTAGGACCTTACACTTCTCTCTGTTGAATTTCATTTTGTTAGCTTTGGCCCAGCTCTCCAATCTATCCAGGTCATTTTGAATTTTGATCCTGTCCTCTGGCATATTAGACATGTTGAATTGCACTTCTTTCTTGTGATGTATTATATTCTTTCCATGTTATTTGTGCCTCTGGTAACAAATTTTATGTTAAAAAACATGCTAAGGAACACATGTCCTTCATTAATTGAGGTATACCTGCACACATGTCCCTGAAGTACATTTCATTGTACTGAAATAGGACTTCTATAGAGAGATAAAATTTCCAGAAATTTTGGGTGGAAAAGTGTGAGAGGAAACATTGTTTCTTTCTGGGGAAGACGGTGAAAAATTGAAATAGATGCAATACCTATTTGTAAATAAAAATCTAATTTTGCTGCTTTAGCAGCTCAAAATGCATTATTTGCAACCAAATTAGCATATCAAATTTTATTGCTTGATAGACTGGAGACGTTAAAAATATTAACCACTTAAGATTGTATAAGGACCTAATCACTGGGCTAGAGAGAGAATGGCAGGCTAGCTAAGCTCGTATCTTAGTTTTTGCCATTCAAGCAGCAGTAAGAAATGAAAATGCGCACAGATTTTATAATAAAGTAAAATGTAATTTAGACAGCAGCAGTCTCGTACAATCATGGTCTCTAGGACTAATCTAGAAGCATATGTGGATATAAAATTTAAGTGGGCACTGAATGTACTTTAGTCTTTAATATTGTTGTATTACTACAAGTAATCACCCCCCCCCCACCATGCTTTTGTTGTAAAGATGGCAGCACCCACTAGGTGTAGAAGTGCAACTTGGATTTGTATACATTTGCAGTACAGATGACCAAATTCTGTGGGTTATATGTGGTAGTCAGGTCCATTTTATTGGATTCCCAAGGTCCTTGCCTCCTCCCTTTTTAAATCAAAATATTTTTATGGCAAGAAATGACTAATAGTGCACCCAATAACTCTGAGAAAGTTGATAGACATTTGCCCCACTTCAGGGTCCCCTAGCCTGTTACAGGCCTCAGTTAATAATTTCTGTGAAGTCAGAATGAGAGATCTAGCTTCTGGAAGGAACTGAGCTTTGATTTGCTCTTAGACCCATTTATCTTTTTGGCAGTTGATGGTATTAATAAAATTCTCCTCCAGCACCATCTTTCAGATGAGTTGAGCCTTTTCCAGTCAGCTCTTTTCACTTGCACAACCATCTAGACCTTTCACAACCATCTAGGCCTTTGCTTCCAGTTATGAAAAAAGTTTCACATGTGTGCAAATTGAAATTGAAATTAAAAATAAAAATCCATATAATAAGCATACAAGGTGCATTGGCACATAGTTCTTTAAATTATTTTTTAAGACTAGGAGGCTGCTTGTTAAGTTGTCTATTTTTTTCTTGCTGCAGGGGAGAAAGAAACAGACTTGCACTCTGTCTTTAGAATACACAGAGCTTGTGTTACAGAAAGTTGTAGAAGGTGTGCCCTAGAGTTAATTGTTCATTTCCTCCCTCTGCAGAATGTGAAACTTTAAGTGTAGAAGGAAGACAGTGACCTGTATACAGTCACCAGTATGCAACTCTGTGTGTGTGTGTGGGCGCATGCACATGTGTACCTTCAAATCACCTGTTGACTTATGCCAACCACATGAATTTCATAGGGTTTTCTTGGGAAAGGAATATTCATATAAGGTTTGCCAATTCCTTCTTCTGAAATACAGCCTACAGCACCTGATATTCATTGGAAGCCTTCCATGAAAGTACTAAGCATGGCTAACTCAGCTTCCAAGATCAGATGGGATCTGGTGCCTTTATTGTATTTAGATCCTATTCAATTGTAGTTGATACAACTTCTGAATCAGATTTGGGTATCAGCTTCCAATCTGGAAGAAAAACTATCTGCAGCCTTTTTAACATGGCCAAATGTAGGACTGTGTTTTGAAGAGCAGAGAAGGATTGAGGAGTTGAGAGGAATTTGATAGAATGTTCTGTTTAGAAAAGTGGAGGGAGAGCTGACCAGTTACTGAAGTTTTATTAGTAATGCTGATATTAGCAATATTTTCATTTGTGTTTGCAGGTGTAGATTTTACTTTTTATGAGTGTATACTGAAAGTAGTAGATGCCCATGGAGATATGCAATGAAACAAAGCATTAGAATGAAGTGTGAATAATTGGCAGTAAACATAGTCCAAGTTTTACAATATCAAGATGTTTCTAGTATGTAATCTTACAAAGTAAACTGGGATAATCTTTGTGATTAGTGGCATAAACAGGCAAGATAATCAGGAAAGTTTGAAGTGAGGGGTAAAATTGTAAGAGATGACAATTACAAATCTGAGCTAAGCTGTGATGGGACATGGTGGGCATATTTGGAAAAATGAAAATATTTTGGCAGTTCTTGAGGGTTTTACTCTTTATGGATTTTTAACACAGGGGGTGCTGCAAATAGAAGGCAGATGCCGTATGACACCCTCTGTAATTGGCATTGAAAAGGCAGCATCAACAATGTGTTATGAGCCTCTTTGCAGCTTTGATCAGCTCCACTTTTGGTGTCACTTTGTTCTGTTCAAAAAACTGTCCTTGCTGCAAACTAGCTTTGGTGATGTTGTTATGCAGTCAGATCTGATTTTCTATAAGATATTACTATTACTCTGAAGAAAGGTTGTTTTCCTGCAAAATATGGTGCCAAAGTTGAAGCTAATGGGGTTGCAAACAGAAAACAAGCCCCAACTCCCAAAGGTTACCGTTTCGTGTTTGTTCTGTTCACTGAGGAACATTTAACTGAGCAGTTTACAAATATCTAAAGCTTGTCAACAGGAAGAATGGAAAAGAACTGTTTCCATATGTGTGACAAGAATAACAAGGTGTGCAGGTATGCAATTGTGTGAAGGAAGAATTGGCCAGTCTGTAAGAAAACATTCTGTGGATAAAATCATCTGAGTGTATGGAACCCAGTCATTTGAAACCTTATTACTGGAGTACAGCTAAAAATAGACTTGCTAAATATTCAGGGTTCATGCCGACACTTTTCTGGATGTAATGGATAGCAGCTTTACTTTTTTACCCATTTGTCTTATAACAAACTATGTAATTCAGTGTATATTTTTAATTATATGTTTTCACGTGTAACTTTGGTGACATGTACAGATAATACTCACAGAGATTGGTGGAAATCTTGTTTTTGTTTTGTTTTGTTTTTTAAATTCTTGGGCTTCTACATCATATATGAAATAAACAACCAGACATACATTTAGGCCAACCTTCTTTTTCTACGTGATAGCCAGCCAAATGCCTCTACAGAGCTTGTGTGAGATACATTTTTCTTCTTCCTTTAAGAAACATATGAGGGAGGTTAGGCTGATAAATAACAGCTGGTTCATAATGACCAAATGAAGTTAGAAACTGAGTGGAGATTTGAAACCAAATATCTCTAGTCATAGTACAACAGTCTAATCATGGTAGAACAATGACTCCTAGCTTAATAGTGTCTTTCACTGGCAGGGTAGGAAGGGTGACCTTTTTTTTTTTAAATGTTATGTTTGTCTTCTTGGAGCTATGTTAATGGAGTGAAATTTTGGGGTTTTATTTATTTATTTATTGAATTTATACCCACCTTTCTCCTGGATGAGTTCCAACGGAATGACTGCAATGGAACAATAGCTGATTTTGTAATAGTCTTATCAGCTGTCTTCATAATGTAGAAGTTGATGTGAAACTATCTTTTTGTAAGTTCATTCGGTGGCCTTTGAAATTGTTTATCAAAGGTTAAGATATTGAAGAATTTGTTTTTGTAGGCTCCTTCTTTATGATCCAATCAAGTTGTGATATCACATTATGGATGTCACAAATATACTCCTAGATTCATCTCCATGTAGTGTTAAAGCCACAGAAGAGATAATCTAAATAAAGAGTGAAGTGCCCCTAATTTTCTGATTAAACCCAGCTGTGGATTTATATCGTTAGTTACATAGTTATATAGTTAGTTTGTTAGTTTGTTATTACATACAGATACCTCCTTTCTGTCAAAAAATTTACTTAAGATGGGTAGCAATAGTCAAATTCTGAAATTCTCAAATAAAACTAAGATATTAAAACACATAAAAAAAAGCACCTAGCCACTTAAGATTGCTTTCAAGGACCTGTATTTGCATCCCAGTGGAATGCAGACATAGTTGGAACTAGTCTAATCTTCCTTATCAGAAGGTTCAGAGGCTAGGAGCAACCACTGAGAGAGCCATCCCTCACCTGGACACCAAAGGAGCTTGAGATGGTAGTAAAATTAAGAGAATGGCTTCCTCTGAAGCTCCTAAAATGGCACAAATTTATAAAGTGGACTGTGGTCTTCCAGATATCGTGGTTCTAAATCACATAGACATTTAAAATCAACATTTTGAGCTGTGCTTAGAAACAGATTCACAGCCAATCATAAGCTGCCATAAAAAGAGAGTCACATGTTCCTCTTAATTAGCTCTGAGATCAGTTTGGACAGTGTCTAAACTTTTCTAAGCAACCCCATATCAAGTTTGTTGTTATAGTCCAAACTCTGTTCTGAGATGATATCTCCAGAAACAGTCAAGAGTTGGTACTCAGGACCATCATTGAAACTCAAGCACACAGATTCAGTGATGAATCCAAGAGCAGACCTAAACTGCAAGCATGAGTGTTTGAAGGGAATATAACCTATTTCATCACAGACTGAAACTCTGTTTTCTGATCTTTTCTTTTAATAGAGCAGGAGCACCTGTGTCCCCTCTGAGTTAAGCTCCAGGGTGGTTTTTTTTCAAGTTCTGCATCAAACCAAGCTCTTTCACCTCCTCCACTCTCAGCTATCAGTATTAGATGACAATTGTCCCTTTCTTTAGCCATCTCTCCTTCATCATCATCTGATTATATGTTGAGTAATCTGATATGTCATACGCTTTTACTGACATAGCTTTTTCTAGCTTGATTGAACTGCCTATTTCCTGTGTTGGTGGCTCTAAATGCTTCAGCTTTCTTTCACACTTTCCTGAGATTCCTTGTATCTCATTGCTGTTTAGTAATTTATTTGATTCAATTCCTGGGATTCTAGCTTGTTTACAATCAACAGGGAATCATGTTAATTTTAAATTCTATCAAAATCAGTGGATTATGAATTCTTGAAATTTGATTCAGATTGACAGTTCATTAACCTGAATATGATGTTGAATTAAGTGAGTTCACTGCATTTGAATGAAGTGCCAAAGGTGCCCTATTTAGCTGAGTTGACAACAACAACATGCTTACTACCCTATTTAATGGCATATAAGACTCACTTTTTTTCCTGAAAAATACTGTTTGAAAATGAGTTGCATCTTATACACCAGTGCATCTTATATGCCGGCAAATAGTATTTGCTGGCATATAAATGGGGTATGTCTTATATGCTGGTGCATCTTATATGCTGGCAAATATGGTATATCTTTAATCTGCTGCTTTAAAGTTCTCCAGCTCCACTCATGTAAGCTGAATATAAAGGCTGTCTGCATGATTACACACCCTGACACAATTTAAGGTGGTGCTTTGAAAAATCCCATTCCTGCTGTTGAGGACAGAACACTGCCTTGTGTAAGTGGATGGCTCTTCAGTTCACTGCTTTAAGTAGAGAGTGAATACATTTTTCAGAATTGCATTTTGTTTTCTTCTTAACATGTATTCTGCCCCAACCATGAAAGCTATTTCATTTGTGTTTCACCTGGGCATTATATTATTCCTTCAGTGCTGATTGGTGTGTCAATAGCCATTCCACCTCTGTGAATGGAGAGTCGAACCATGCAGGGGCAGTAGCTACGTCTGCCCTAACCATATGCTTCAAAAGATTGCTGTGCCCAAGGCCTTAGTTGCTCCTAACAATAATTTTCTCAAGTTTGCAGATGAAATCTAAATCTAATAAATCACTAGATTCTCTGTTTCTCTGTATATGTGTGTGCATGTGCGCGCACCTTCAAATCATTTGTCACTTGGAGCCTGGTATTCAGGTTACTAATTTTTAGTTTTTTTCCTTTTTTCTCTTGCCCTATATCTCTCACCTCCATTTTTACTGTTTAACATTCTCCTTTCTCCCCATCCCTTTTAACCACCAAATTATTGTCTCCTGTTGTCTTTTACTTTTTCTCATTGTCTAGCAGTTGTCTGAGTTGCTTGGGAGGTGGGACCTTGCTGGCTCCCAACAGCTGTTTAGTAGTGGCTAGCTGCAGCATTTTTACATTTTAGTCTTGAGATACCTTAGATGCCATTTTCAAGAAATTCTGAACACTGTTAGTGAAATAAGAATAAAGAGTTTAGAAAAGATGTTTAGGAAGATTTAATTATTGTATGAAGACTAGTAAGGAAAAAGAAAAGTGAAAAGACAGAGAGAAAAAGAATATTTCTCAGGGTAAAGAGAGAAGGAGTTGATAACCCCCTGGTTGAATAAAGGTAGGAGCTGAAAAACTGATGGAAGAGAGGGAGAAATCAACGGAAAGCTTAAGATCATCGCATGAATCCTTCCTCTGGTTTAGCAGTGCAAGGATTAATCTGTATTGTGGGAAATGCTTTGCAGAGTGACTCATGGGAGGTCCAAATGCTTCACTTTGTTCAGCTACAGTTAGGCTTAGCTATAATAGATTTAGAAGTTGTACCAAAACCTTGAGGTGGGATTTGAGGTAGGGTTTAAATGAAGTATGAGAGGCAGAATTGCATAGGTATTCTGGGAGGCAGGACAGGCATAAAAGCAATTAGGAGAAAGGATGGCATCGATTGTGGCCAGTCATCGTGTTTTCCTAAAAGTGCAGCAATATTTTTGAAGACTTCTTGGTCATGTTTTAATGCCAGGTAGTTTGTGTAGGAGTACAAAGTGAATGAAACTTAAATGGAAATAGCAATATGTTTGGAATACTGTAATTTGCATACTTTGTTGTTTTTAAATATGTTGTTAGCCACCTTGAGTCTTATTAATGGGAGAAAGATGGAATATAAATGAAATAAAAAAATAGTATCAGGAGTAGTGGATTAATTTTCTTCTGAAGAATCTGTGAGAGAATTTTTAAATATATGATATCCATATATTGTGAGAGCCAGCATGGTCTTGTGGTTTGAGCATTGGATTATCACTCTGGAGAACAGGGTTCAAATCTCCACTCAACCGTGACAGCCCATTGCACAAATCATTTTGGACATGTCACACACTTTCAGACTCAGAGGAAGGCAAAGGAAAACACCTTCTGGACAAACGTTACCAAGAAAACCCTGTAACAGGTTCACCTTACAGTTTCCATAAGTTGGAAATGAAGGCATACAACAACAATCAATATATTGTATATTGTATCAAGTAGATTCATTATGCTCTTAATTTTCAAAACTATATAAATCAGAGATAGCTTTGGGAATGAGCAGGGAAGCAACTAACCCCAAGATTTTTTTTTGGTGGAAGATGGACACCTGCTTCAGTCAAGAGCTTCCTGTGCTGTAAATAATGTTTTGTATTCCAACAGCTACGATAGGCTTCTTTGAATTGTCCTCAGGAAACTCATTGGATTTTTGTATGCTAGTGTTTGACATTGAATTTCACTTATATGCTTCAACACATATTGTGATAATCTCATCTATCTGACTGAAAAAAGTATAAAAATAATTTGAGTATCATGAGTTATGAAACATGAATAAGCAACATGTTTGAATGTGTGTTGCTTGTTTAGCCCCCCCCCCCCCCAGTTAATGAGATCCAGAACAAGCAACAGATCAATTTGTTTTCATTGTATTGGGTTGTAACTTATGGAAGACAAATTTTAAATAGTTAATTTAGACCAAAAACAGCTTTAAAGCTGTACAGTAGCGCTGTTGTGTTTCAGCAAAGAAGAGCGATAGGCTTATCATAATTTATCATTTAGACAGTTAAACATCCTTCTCCTCTTCCTCATCTTCCTAGAGTCATAACGTTCGGTATGACTTTAGGAACACTTTTTTTTAAAAAAAATGAACATGTTACTTCTAAATGACAAATCATATAACCAAACCCCTTTGGACAAAACAAGAAAAGCATAATTGACACATCCAGATTTCATCAACTTTAGATTTTTACCAAATGGATTTAAGTTGAGAAAGGTCAGATGTAACTAATCTGGAATGAAGAATATGTGTACAGAAGCAAGTTTACACACCCACAGCCATTCTGGTTACAGATGTATATTTGCATCCCTGTTGTGTTTCACTGGTTAAATATAGTAATGACTATTGGAATGGGTGGACCACTAGTTTATATGCAAGATGTTTTGCATACTGGAACTGTAATTGTAATTTCATCTAATTAAGAATCATACATAGGCAAAATGATAAATGCTACCTCTTTCAGTTTGTTTTTAGTGCTCTGGTTTATTCTTTTCACCATCATTCTCTTGGATAGAATGGCCCTCTGTGGGCAGTATCAGTTATTCATTCTTTCCGCTCTCCTGCTAAGGCAAAATATATGGGTGTGTGTAGCTCCATACTTTCCATACCTAACCTAAACTTTGCTCCTGTTCATTGTACCGAAGTGGTTGGCATAGAATTCCTAAACAATTAAAGCAGATCTTGAATTCAGAATATAGTTCTGGTATTGTGGGTGGAATGGCTGCATGAATGGTATGTTTCTGTAGGTTTCTTTAACCAGCTTGCAGCTTTTCTCAGACTGTCTTTTAAGTTCATGGGAACTTACCCACTAGTTGGCATGTTCTTTGAGAGAGTAGAATATGTGCTTCTTTGGACGCTATTTGGCTTTCTTTCCCCACCCCACCCCATATATCAGAACTAGAAATTAGTATTCTCTTGGATCCATCTGTTTTGGTCATTGGAACTTACTTTTACCCTCACAGACAGCTTGGCAAAAGAAGCATTGTAGTTTGGATATTATGGAATTTATCCAAAAAGATGTACTGAGCTATCTTGTTTCCCCTGTCCCTCAACATGGCACAGATAAATACTTAACGGTTAGAAGAAAATTGTCAGTGGCTGAATCTGAGCGCATTTGTATTATAACCTTTTTGACACTTTTTTTTTTTTGGCTGTACTCTCCCATGCCTTTTTGTATCCCAAAGTAGGTCAGTATCAGGAAACGGTGGCTTCCTACTGTTTCAGCATGAAGTGCTAAATTCTGTCATTGTGCTATTGGCAGGAGATAACTTTGTCTGACTCGAATCTCAGTGCTTGAAGAAGCTGCATTAATTAGTTCCACATTGATATAGAGTAGCACAAGCCATATAAAAATACATTTTGTTCAGATATTCTCTTGGAGACTGTGACTGAGAAGAGAATAGAAAATGAGAAAAGGAATATCAACATATTTCCCCAACTCCTTTTCTGGAGAGATCAGCTAAACCTCTAGCAGAGTAGAGAAACATCCATGAACACTGGGAATTGCTTACATCATAAATAGTAGGTTAATACATGTTTGTCTGTCTGATTGTTTGCTTTGGGTGTTCCCTTGATGTGACATACCATTTAAAAATCCATGAGAAGTTCCTACCTGTGACTAATCAGTAAATAAAATGGGAAGCAATTATTAATATTTTTTGACATGCAAACTAGAAAAAGTGTTACTGGTAGTTTTGTAATCTTATAGTTAGAATAGATCCTAAAGGATGTTAGCCATGACATGAAACTTGTTAGCTAAATTCCATTATAAATTGGCAAAGAAAATTGTATTATATACACATTTGCTAAATGCAGCCACACTTAAAAGTACTACACATGGTTAAATCAACTGATACCTGATAGAGTTTCAGGATTTGTTTTGTCATTTAGTGTAAGAATATTACCATTTCTGATAGTTCTTTTCTTAAAAATACTGTTTTACTGATATATCTCTCTTGGCATTCTCCAATCATTGTTTCCTCCTGTTCTCTTTTTCTGCTATCATCTCTTTCAAAAATTAACACAGGGCGACTTCTCTAATGAGCTGTGATCCAAATGTAGGAGTCATGAGAGGGTGAGGACCCTGTGTGTTATGTCAAAGCTTTATGGTTTACATAGCTGAAACTCCCACAAGGCAAGCGTTTTTTATGCTTGTACAGACACCCATCACATCAGGATTTGGGAATTCCAGTTATGGGAACCACCAAGAAATCTCCACTGTGAGTTCTTTAGAAGCACATGAAATAATTTCTGTGCCTCTGCACAATGTCAGTGGTCTTATCCATTGAAGTTCCTTTTCAAGGAGTCTTGCCTTTGCATTCACATTTTTTATACAGAGTTTCCCCTGACATTGATGTAGCTATGGAAACTCATTAACTTCAGGTCTCAGCAAATATATCAGCATGCCTGGCTGTAGTCTCTGAGATCAGTTTTCTTGAGAGAATGTATCTCCCATCCCACAAATAATGATAATGGTTTTCTTATATTTGGGGAACAAATTGATGGGGGGTGCAGAGGGAGGAAATTATAAGCCATATCAAACAGTGTTTTGAAAGATTAGAAGTGCAATACAGACTGCTGTTCTGTGCACGCTTCTGACCAGACCTGTATAGAAATACCCTGACAGTGATGTAAAAATAAGAGTATTTTAAATATACTTTAAAAAATTTTTTTAAAAAAACCTTGCGATTAATCTAAAGGTAAAATACCAGCACATTTTCAGAGGAAACTGTGTAACTCCTCGAAGGACTGATTATGTCACTTGCTTTGGGGACTGCAAAGTGAAGAGAAGTATACTGTGGCCTCTGCTATCAGGCAGGAGACCAAGGGGTACTTGGAAGTTGTATTTGCTGCTTCTGAACAAGGACGTAATGGCAAAGGGAAGACTGCCTCAGATAAAGAAGAAAAAGCTGTAGGTAGACTCCTCCGCACTCCCTCCAGAAAGAGCATTGAATTCTAATTGCCGTTTGCTTGAGGACTAGAGACCATAGGGGAAGAATGCTCTATCCACTAGCGAGGGGCTAAGGGCTTGTAGGTAGTGTGAGGCTTGTAGTGTATTTAGTGTACTTATGCAAGTCCATCTGTATTTGTGTGCATAAATATAGATATAGTGATTGTCAATGTTTTGTTATAATCTGTTGTAAGTCTCCCTGAGGAGCAAGATATAAAAAAGCAAGATATAAATTTTCTATATAAATAAATATTCTTTCCTTCCAGGACGAATACATGAAGCTATGGTAACATCTCTTAATGAGGATAATGAAAGTGTTACGGTTGAATGGATTGAAAATGGTGATACTAAAGGAAAAGAGGTACAAATTCATCATTTTAACTGTCTAGAGGTTCTTAAATACAGTGGGCCCTTGGTATCCACTAGGGTTTAGTTCCAGAAACCCCCATGGATACCAAAATTCATGGGTGCTCAAGTCCCATAATGTACAATGGTATAGTAAAATGGCATTCCTTATGTAATATGGCAAAATCAAAGTTTGCCTTTTGGATTTTTTTTTGGGGGGCCGGATATTTTCAAGCCATGGTTTGTTCAATCTGTGGATGCAGAGTCCTCAGATATGGAGGGCTGACTGTATTTTGTTTTTAATTGTTCTACGTGATGAAAGGCCATAAGCATGATATTTTAAATAGGACTGCATGGTTCTATGATTGTAAACTACCTAGAGAAAATGTAATTTGATGGCCATCAATAAATCCAAGATGGGTGGACGGATGAATGGATGGACAAATGAACAAATGAAATAATATACATTTAAAATGTACTAAAAAGCTCTGTGGCTGGAAATTTTCATTTACAGGGATTGTTTTTGCATTTGTACCTGATCTCTTAAAGTCATAGGTAATCAGAATTATTAATTCACTTTAGAGTCACAATAGCCTGTCATAGAAATGTAACAAATCAGACAACAGTAGCCTTCATAGTAGCACCTCACAGAAATTTAGCAGATTAGTCAAACAGAATTTATAAAATGTGAAGAAAATATCACCACATCAACCATTTAAGTGATAAAAACAGTTGTTTTTGTGTTTAACCATGTTTTCAATGCTTTTGATGTTTTTAATTATAATGCTTTTTTAATAACCCAAAGCAGAATGAGTTGAAATGTCATCATCTGCTTAAGACAGAAGACTTACAACATACGACTGTAAACAACTGTAACTGCAGTTGGTTGGAACATGTTTCTTTACATGTCAGAAATGTAGTTTTCTACATTTTCAGAATAAATCCTTCTGGAACAGAAGGGAGTAGGGGAAATTTAGCTCTGGTCTTAGAGGGTTGTCTTTCACCCGCCACTGTGTCTGTGGTCAATCTGGCAGAGCTGGCCCTCAGTCTCTGGGTTGTTTTTTTTCTCTAAAATATATGGGACATATAACTTCAAGGACATTGGAATAACTCAGAGATGGGCAACTACGGGCCTCCAGTTGTTACTGGACTCCAAATCCTCAGTAGCGTAGCTACTGTAGGCAGTAATGAGGAAGTACGGAAGCTGAAATCCAGCATCATCTGGAGCATCACAGTGGCCCACCTTGATCTAAGTAGCAGACTTTCCTTGTATCAGGTGTTTGAGGGAAAGCGACAGAGAAGAGAACCAAGCTTTTCCAGCAAATCTTTATTAAGAAAATGAAAGAAAGGGCAGTGTATGAGTTAACTATTGGAAATTACCTCAGAGAAAACAGGAAGGAATGAGATGGCTATGCAGTGATGTTTAGGTCTTCAGGATAAAGAAGAGGAGATTAAAGAAGTAAAAGCTGCAAAGGTGATGAGGGGCAAAAAAGAGAGAAAGTTACTCCTTTTCTTCCTTACATTCTGTCAAATGGCACAGGGTGGGGAACTGACGATCCTTAGGATCAGGATGTATCCATGAAAGATTAAGAAAGAACATCCTTTATTCAGCTATTGCAAGTCTTTATTGGACAAGGATTGTTAGGTGGGGCAGGGGAAGAAGACTGTGCTTAATGAGTCCAAGACTTTGCAGGACACTGTGTAGAGGGATGGAGCAGTCCTTTCTTCTCAGTAGGGGATGTTAGCAGGAACTGTTAACTGCATTTTGTCTTCACATACTTGACCTTGCTATCTTACCTTTCAAGATATGTTGGAGAACTTTGGGCTGAGGTGATAGTATGGAAACACCAAATCTCTGTGAACTAGTGCTTGCTAGTTACAAAACTATCATATCTGCTTGTTTAAAATAACTCTTTTTTTCTTATATGTAGATTGACTTGGAGAGTATATTTTCGCTTAACCCAGATCTTGCTCCTGAAGAGGATGATCCAAGCCCAGAGACACCACCACCTCCAACACCTTCAGCTAAAGTAAACAAAATTGTGAAGGTTGGTGAAACATAATGTAATGCCATTTGACTGAGTTTGCTGTCATTCAGTTTGCCAGTTGATAGGCAGTTTGAAAAAAAAAGAAAAGAAGGAAAGAATTCAAGGCTTAACAATTTCTAATTTTTTGAGCAATACAAACAGGCAGTACAGTAGACTAATTCTTTTTCTTGATCAATGCAAGAAAATGTTTGATGTGAGTGAAGGGAGGAATTGTAATCCATTATTTGCTGCAAATGGCTGATCATCAGAAGGGAAAAAAACAATGCTTTGATTTAGATATCCTTTTCCAAAGACTCATTCTCCTTATTGAGATTATTTCTCTCAGGGCAGAGAGTATTACCAGGAAGTTTGATATATTCTGTAGAATTTAAGGGCTAAACTACATGCAGTACTAAATGAGTTGGTTTAAGTTCTATCAGTGTTTAAAAACAAATAAACAAACAAAAACAGGAGCCATTAGGTCCTAATAAGGCTTGAAGAAGGGAGTGGGAGTTCAGTCCTTTCTCCCAATGGTCCTGGATGCTTTGAGGTATGTAATTTTTCTCTTGTTCAGAGTGTTAAGCTTTTGCATAGTTGTGACTGTGGCAAGATCTTCTGTGGCTGCTATTTTCTTTCATAAGTGGAGTTGCGTTTAGAATTACGTGTGATTTGGCTCTTATACACATCAAAATAAAACTGCATTAATTGCACTGAGCTTTTGTGTTAAATCTCACAATATTCCACATGCAGCTGTACCATAGATTATGCAATATGATAGTGAAACTTATTTTAAGTTGCTTGTCTAGTACTGTTTAGCATGGGCTTTACCTTTATCATATCTGCACGCTGCATTGTTACATTGGCAATCTGAAGTTCTTTCCAGCTTAGTTCACATATAAACAGAAGGGGTTTGAAGCTAGGAATTTTCATTCATTCATCCTCATTTTTAGTTTTTTGAAGTTTTTTTTTTTAAATGAACTTCACTTGCCGTTTTGTTATTTGTTTCTTATTGTGAATAGATCCTTCTTATCATCATCATCATCATCATCATATAGCACCCTCATTGTACATGGCCCTTTACAAGTAAAAAGAACAATGAAACAAGGACAGTAGATATGTCCTTAGAAGTGTAAATTTATTTTGCTTGGATGAGAGTGAAGGAGATTTATGAAATTATGAATTATACTGACTGTTCCTCCTTATTTGCTGAAGGTCTGCTAATCTTCATGCTCTTTTGTCTATCTGAAAAAAAGCAGAGTAGATAAGAAATTATAGAGTGTCTGTCTTTTTCTAGAATCGAAGGACTGTGGCTCCTTCTAAAGTTGAAGCTCCTGCTAGAGACAACAGAGGTAAGTCAGACAGTTGGTTGATTTTAATTCAAGAAAGAAAAATAAGGTGATCTAAATTGCAGTTAAACAGTCCTGTTCTAACAGTAGTACATTCTCTGTGTGCCTTTTTTTCACTATGAGAACACAGCCCAGTAATACTGTTCTTTCTACCTGAACTCAATCAAGTATGATAACCAGCAAAACAGTTGGAGTTACAAGTTCTTGGATTTCTACAGTATGTAGACTGGTGTGAGAATAAAGTCCTTTCTTCTTTATTGCCTGTGTAATCTCACAATTGGATTCTGTATCCGTGTAGTGAATCCTTGGAACAATATAAAGCTCTTGGGAGAGAGAAAGCACTCCTGCCCCTCCCATCTACCAGAGGAACAGCCTATCTTCAAGGCACGGAACAAATGATTTCCTGTTCAGTTATCTCTTGACACCACAGTAGCAGCATTGTTGAGAACCTGCTTCTTGATTTTTTTTCCTCCGAATAAAATGGAAAAAGCGAGGGGGAGAAAAGTGGAATCTGGTAGCTCCTTTAAAGCTGATTTGTATTTTAGCATGAGCTCTCGTGGAAATCAGTACGCTTGTTGAGATGCAATGGCAGAGTGATATTAAAGCATCATGTTGTTAAGCATATTTATACGATTGTGGGAATGAGGCAGAATCTAATAGGATCCAGAAAGATGCAAATTGTAACCCTTGCCCTAATCTTCAAAGGGCTGTGTGAGGTGATACAGGTCTTTCAGATCGTTAAAGTTGTCAGCTATGTTAATAATAATTAACATAGCAAAGCAATAAATCTGCTTACCAAGAGTCAATCTCCTTCATGTCAAAACCTTTTCTGAGAAGATTCCTTCTGTTATATGTACAGTTGTGAGGACTCATGGGTTAATATATGTAGTGTGCCATGAAACCATTATCTTTGTTCATATCTCTGCTAATAGATTGGAATGTATGAATATACAGCTGTTTCTCTTCCCAATCTTCCTTTGAAATTTCTTTGTTTGAGAACTGCTATCTGTAAATCTCATATTGTATGTCCAGGAAGAGTAAAATACTCTGCTACTGTTTCTTGGGCATTACCATTTATAATGTCAGATCCCTGTCCATTTACCCTGTTGCATAGAGACTGTCTGGTTCATGCAGTGTAGAGTACAGAGGGGCATTGTTGACTGGGTTACTGTGTATTATATTGGAAGATGAACTAACTTTATCTCTGACATACTGTAATATTTCTTCCAGAATAAGATGTGGATAAAGTTGGTATCTGGGTTTGTGATAGCGTTTTCGTCCCTGTATTACCATCCATATTTTGTATCTTGTTGTGAATTGTTTAAGATTTGGGAGCTTCCCATAGGCCAGTAAGGGCCTGCCTTCCAGAGCTTATGAGAAGGCTGTATTGTTTTCCATAATTGATTGTGGTCTGTTGATTATGCCTTTGAGTATCTTAGCTAGGGGTTGGGGGTGACAATTAGGTGTGTTCTATCATTTTCTGTTTTTGGTCTATTTTGTAATAAATTGTTCCTGGGTAACAGTCTTGTCTGGTTGGTTTGGTTTTTTATCTCAATAGGTAGGTATTATATTTCAAGAAATGCCCACCACAAATCCAGGAGTTTTGAGTCTCTATGTTGTGGATCTGAGCAGATATGTTTCTGTTGGAGGGCTTGGTTGTAAACAATAAATTTAGTAGTGTGTTCTAAGGAGAAGCTGGAGGCATGCATGTGTAGCAATCAGTATGTTTTTGATATAGTGTATTGCTTAGAAGTCCACTGTGCAGTTTCACAGTGGTGTTGAGAAACTGAATGTTGTACATATTGTTCCAGGCTCAGATTGAAGGTGGAGTGGGAGTTGTTGAAATCCTGGTAAAACTTCACAAGTGATTCCTTTCCATGGGTCCAAATGACAAGGGTGTCATCGATGAATCTCAGTAGAAGAGAGGTTTCTGGGTGCATGGGCTGAGGAAGCATTCTTCCAGGTGAACCATGAAGATGTTTGCCTACTGTGGTGCCCTGTGGGTGCTCCTAAGTGTGTCATTGAGTGACTTTTTTGCCTGTAGCTTCAGAATCTTGTATTATTTTGTTATTTAGTCAAATGAAGGATATATTTTGTGATTCAACTTCATAGTGACAGTGCTTTTTGTTTTCTTTTGTTTTTGCTGATTGCCACATACCTTAATGCAGTGGTTCATGTATTGAAAAGGTTTGGGTTCATAAGATGAAGTTTCCTAATTAAGATAGACGTATTGAAGAGGAGCACTATGAAAATTAACTGCTTCTTCTCATAATTTACCGAGCAAGTACTTCATAAAATTATGTACATTAATCCAAATTTCCTGGTGGCAAACACAGGGGAAACGCCTCCATTTATTATTTACTGATAATGATGGAAGGAAGTACACTGATACGGCATTCTGTTGTTCACCTGCTCTTGCCCATCTGAAATTACGAAGTCTGGAATGGTGGAATGATCACTATTCTCGGGCTGACAGGAGGAGCAATCCACAACACATGGGTTGTATCCCTCGCGCCAGCTGAAGCAGGAGCCGTCAACATTCCATTTCAAAACAGCCATTAACTGCTCCTTGTCCCCCTCCGTCAGTTCCTTTTTCTCCTGCGACCCAGCGGGAAGCGTTTTTCGTCCCTCTCCGAAACAACTACTTATTTTACAGGTTTTGAGGTTTTTTCTAACAGGTTTGAGGTTACAAGGGCAGCAAAGCCAGGCAATGAGAAGCCTAATGTGCCCTTGAGCCGAAGCAGCGCAGTAGCACAGGGCTCGGTCAAGGAAAAGATACAACCCATCCAGGAAACCGCTGTACAGCGGGTCGCGGATGAGGTTTTGCCTAAAGAAAAAACAATTTACCGTCCAGAAAACCACAAATACGCGGGTCACGGACGATGAAAATGCCTCTCCTGGCAAAGGCAAGTCTAAACTGCCTTCACATACCGTCCAGAAAACCGCAAATACGCGGGTCATGGACGATGAAAACGCCTCTCCTGGCAAAGGCAAGCCTAAACTGCCTTCACATACCATCCGGAAAACCGTGATGGCGCAGGTCACAGATGAGGATGGTACCGAGGTGGCCAGAGTCAAGCCTCAAAAGCTGGCTTATGAGGACCAAGCAGGGGACTTGAGAAAGATTTTTTCAAAGCTCTAGCGAGAGTGAACATGAGGAAATTAAGTTGGTGTCTTGTGCTGCAAGCGTTAAAAAGCCTGTGGTGAAGGCAAAACTAGATAAGGTAAAAAAGGGAAAGAAATCTGACAAAGCGGGAGGTAAAAAGAAGGACCCAAATATGTCAGAGATTGCTCAGGTACTTACCAGCAAGAGTTCAGGCCACCATCTTGATTTTCAGCATTCCACAGCGAATCAGCGTAGTTCTTGCAGGGCCTTAGAGGCCTCTGAGGAAAGAGCGGTGGGCGGAGCGTTGGCTCAGAGGGCCTTTTCAGCTCATCCAATCAGAGATTCACTCGTGGCACCAGAGAGAGAGCAGGCCCAGGAGCAAGGCCTACTGCCAGAAATAACAAGCCTCCTTTCGGAGTGGATGCAGGCGGCTCCCACTCGGGCCAGAGAGACGGAGGCCGCAGCACGTGAGTCCCAGTGGGGCCCAGATAATGTCACCCTGCCACGTCAAAATAATGAATTTTTACTAAATATGCAGCAAATGATTAATGAAGCTGTGTGTATACAAAAAATAAAGTGCAGTGGGCTGCTTCAGCACACTTGCCACCAATGAATTATAATCAGATGAATTAGAATACAATGAATTCTGCTTTGTGTGATTTTCAAAATCAGTTTATGATATGCCACCTAATGAATTTGTTAAATGCGAAAGGACAAAATCAGTTACCTTATCTACCATCAATGAATTTGACTAACAAACCAACAGGACAAGAGGCTGCTGTTAATGAATCAGACCAGCCAACATTCAAGAAAAGGCAAATTCAGTGCACAGAGAATGGCAGTGTGGGCCACATTAAAGATAAAACCCTCAAGCTGGGAAAGTGAATAGGAAGAAGGAAAACAGTGAGCACCAGAAAATGATGGGTAGTGACATAGATGATGAGCTACAGGAAGACTTAGAGGACAAAGAGTTTGTTGGTAGTGATGAGGAAGAGGATGACCAGTTGGATTCAGATAGGTTGTTTGAGATGCAGGTGTTCTGTAACACCCTAAAAAGAGTGCTGCAAACATTAGGGTTAGAGAATGTCAAAGACACAGGTAGCGAGCACAATAATAAAGAAAATCTGGTAGCTTCAGTAATTAAAAGGAAGGAGGCAAGGGAAACCTCCCTCAAAAGGACGCATGAGGTGTCATCTCTGACTATAAAGGCTTCTGTGGCCGCCTCCATGTTTGCCAGAGCAGGGGTTCTCTGGACTCAGGAAATTCTGGATAAGCAGGATTTGAGTGTGCAAGGCCTTATGAAGGCTGTTGACAGAGTGCAGAGAGTATTAAAATATGTGGCAGATGCTGCACATGATGCCACGGCGTTTGCAGCAAGGAATATAAATTTGTTAACAATCGCAAGACGCTCTCTGTAGCTAAGGCATTGGGAGGCAGACCAAAAGTCTCGCAATAATCTGGCCTTTGTCCCTTTTCAAGGGGAGCTTCTGTTTGGAGATAAGGCATTGGAGAAGGCCTTGATTGAGACTAAGGAGCAAAAACAGGTAATGCCCACCTTACAGAAAAAGAAGGTGGATAATTTTTTTTTTCGAGGCTCTAACTACTCCTTTCGTGGAGGCAGATCATATGGTTTTTCGACAAGAGGATCTGATTATAGGTCTAACAGATTCCAATGGAATAGACAGAGGAGTCAGACTAACAGACAGTTTCAATACTCAAGACAAGGACAAGGACAACTTGGAAGTTCCAAGCGAGGTAAACCACAATACTGACTCGCAGTATCAAGCAGTGGGAGGAAGACTTCTCTCTTCGGTCACGAGTGGTCTCAGATAACATCAGATCGTTGGGTTCTATAGGTAGTGACCCAGGGTTACAAAATACGTTTCCATACGAGACCGAAAGACAGATTTCTTCGCTCACCAGTAGTGAGAGACAATGTAAAGCAGCGGATAATTTTGCAAGAGATTCTTCACCTCCTACAAATAGGGGCAATCGAGAGAGTTCCAAACGAACAGGAGTTTCTGGGGGTGTACTCGACATTTTTTGTCGTTCCCAAAACAAATGGAAAATACAGACCGGTTTTGAATTTAAGGTACCTCAGTACCTTCGTGGAATACAGGAAATTCAAAATAGAGACTCTTCAAACAATCAGAGAGAATCTGTCCTTGGGGGATTATATGGCTTCAATAGACCTCAAGGAGGCTTACTTACATGTTCCAATGAGCGAAGGGGACAAGAGGTGCCTAAGATTCAACTATCAGGACAGTCTTTTTCAATTCAAAGCTCTACCTTTCGGTTTGGCATCAGCACCTCCAGTGTTCACGAAGGTGCTGGTTCCACTGATAGCGTTCCTCCGAGTTCAGGGGGTTCAGCTTTACCCTTACTTAGATGACATATTGTTAAAAGCGACCTCAGAGGTCAGGCTGAGGAAAGAGGTGCAGTTAACCATTCACACATTGAGGGACTATGGGTTCCTTCTCAATCTCGAGAAGAGTTCCTTGTCACCGGTCAGGATGCTCACACATTTGGGGGCACGAATAGACACCTCGAAGGGGAGGCTTTACCTTTCCCAAGAGAGGTTAGTCACGTTATGGCAGGAAACTGCAGAGTTACTGAAGTGCAGGTCAGCAGATTTAATGAGGCTGGCAAGGTTGCTAGGAATACTGGTATCTGCCACACAGCTGGTGCAGTGGGGAAGTTTACCATGTGAAATCTCTGCAAAGACTTCTGATGTTTCATCAGTTAGCGATATCACTAAAGAGACATTATCAGGTGGCTCTGACACAGCAGGTTCAGGAAGAACTGGGCTGGTGGTTGAAGGAGAACAAAGTGGTGTCGGAGATTCCGATCCAGATTTGCAACATGGTCCATGTGACAAGGGATGCCAGTCTCAGCGGCTGGGGTGCGCACTGCGAAGGATATTCAGTGCAAGGCATTTGGACATACTTAGGCAGGCAGCGCAACATAAACTACCTAGAGTTGAAAGCCATTCGCCTGGCGCTGCAGCAGTTTTGGCACCTAGTGAGACTCTGCCATGTGAAAGTATTCACAGACATTTGCAAACAGTGCGGTTTACATTCAGTGCCTTTGGTGGCAGAGTCCACCAGGCTGTTCCGATGGGTGGAGAAAAAAACTGAGCTCACTCACGGCGGTGCACGTGAAGGGAAAGACGAATGTGCAGGCGGATTACCTGAGCAGGAATTGGCTGCACCCTGGAGAATGTTCTCTCAATTCAGAGGTCTTCAAAACCATAGCCGCTATTTTTGGTCAGCAACTAGTGGACTTGTTCGCTTCTGCTGGGAACGCCAAATTAGAAAGATATTTTTCAATAGATGGAAGCAGAGGTGCAGAGGCACACGATGCTCTGTCAGTGAAGTGGCCATCGGGCCTGCTCTATGCATTTCCGCCGATACGGATCTTGCAGAAGTTTCTGTCAAAGATCCGTCAAGAAAAGGCGACAGTTGTTCTGATAGTGCCTTACTGGCCAAGAAGGCCATGGTTTCCAATGCTGCTGCAAATGGCTCAGATGCCGCCGTGGAGGTTGCCACTGAGGGAGGACTTGCTCACCCAGGGCCCAGTGTTCCATCCGGACCCCAAATGGTTGAGTCTGGCAGCATGGAAATTGAATGGAAGTTTCTGATGCGTCAGGGGTGTACCGACAGTGTGGTTCGCACCATGTTAGGATAGAGAGGAGAGTCCACTCAGAGGATATGTGATAGGACTTGGAAGTCTTTCCAAATGTGGTGCAAAACCGGTCAGGTGGCAGAAGAAGATGTGCAGGTCTCCCACATCTTACATTTCTTCCAAGATGGCTTGGAGAAAGGTTTGCACCCAAGCACTTTGAAAAGGCAGGTTTTCCTGACTACAGATGGGGAGTCCTTCTCTAAACATCCCCATATAAAGAGATTTCTCAGAGGTGCAACCTTGACTTCTTTTCCAACAGTGCACAGGTTTCCTACCTGGGACCTTAATCTTGTGCTCAATACCTTAACATCGGCGCCATTTGAACCACTACGGGACGCCTCTTTGAGATTCCTGACTTTTAAGACTGCATTCCTGCTGATGGTGACATCAGTCAGAAGGGTATCAGAGTTGGCAGCATTGTCTGTCAATGAGCATTTGTGCAGGTTTGACCAGGACAAGCTGGCCCTGGGGTTCGACCCTTCCTTCCTGCCAAAATGTGTGTCATCAACATCTCGACCAGAGGAAATACATTTGCCAACTTTTTGTCCAAAGCCAGTGCATGCTTTGGAAAAGAAGTGGCACACGTTGGATGTAAGGAGAGTAGTAAAGTCTTACATTAAGAGGACAAAAAGCTTCAGGTGTTCGGACGCCTTGTTATTGTCTTTCCAGCCAAAGACTTTGGGGCAGCGAGCCAGGAAGTCAGTGACTGCTGGTTGGATTAAATCTTGCATATACCTTTGTTATGACTATGCTAAACAGCCTCGACCACAAAATGTGTGGCCGCATTCTACAAGATCGGTGGCGACATCTGTGGCATATGCATCTTCTGGGGGATGTGTGCGGGGCAGCAGGCTGGAAAGAGTCTTCCACTTTCATTAGGCATTACAAGCTGGACAAGTATAAGTCTGCACAAGCGGCTTTTGGCCGACGTGTGCTGCAGGCTGTGCTTTAAGAGTGTACATGCCCAGAGAACAGCTTGGGAAGGTCCCATGTGTTGTGGATTGCTCCTCCTGTCAGCCCGAGAATGAAGAGTTGGTACTTACATGAACGGTCATTCTGGGATGACAGGAGGAGCAATCCACGCCCACCCGTAGGCCTAATGTATGGAGTGTAGGTCTGGGGTGGAGAACATATGGAAGGAAATATAACAATTTTCCATGGCATAGAAGATATGACTGAGGCAAACAATCAAATAGGTATGCTAGGAAACAGAACTGACGGAGGGGGACAAGGAGCCGTTAATGGTTGTTTTGAAATGGAATGTTGACGGCTCCTGCTTCGGCTGGCGCGAGGGATACAACCCATGTGTTGTGGATTGCTCCTCCTGTCATCCCAGAATGACCGTTCACGTAAGTACCAACTCTTCATTTTCTTTGGATTGTTTGTCAGTAGTCTCCTTCAGTATACAGTGCACCTTTTTATGGTGTGAGCTCAGCATACATGAATCCAAGAGCACGTGCATGTCACGTCCATTGAAGATAATGGGATGTGAGCATTCACTTTTTTTTTTCCTGGAATGGAATTCCTGCATATATGGAGGGCACACATTCTGCTTTTATTCAGTGTCAATACGTTTGTTCATTCCCAAAAGATTTGGATGCTTTCTCTTACTTACATTTTTCTGCCCCTTGATGATTCCACATAGTTTGCTTCAGTGAATCTTTAAGAGGACTAGTCCCACATAGGTTGTTCTAAAGCAACACAGCTTCCTCTGTTTTCCCTTTGAGGGTCATAATATACAATACCAAGTTCTCTTTGTATGATGCTGAAAGTTTTGATAAAGTGAAACCTTTTGAGTGATCCTTACAATACACAGTTGGCCCTTCCTGGTTGCTAAAGTCTCTCTCTCTCTTTTTTTTTCCCATTGATTCTCAGCCTTAGCTCCTCTAGATGTTTTGCAGGGGGCTTACAGGGAGCTGCAGTCCAAAACATCAGGAGAGCTAAAAATTGGGATCTACTGCTATACTTAGTATTATGCTTTTTTGAACTTTTTTGTCGGGCAGATGGAGTTAAACTGGAAAGTGGTCATCTCAGCTAGAATAGCAGATGCTATGGCTGCTCCCCTGTTCAATAAGAAGGGCAACTATACCCCTTTCTAGCTGAGATCTCTAGAGTTATTTGTCGTCCTTATTTGCAGGCTGATTTTATGGATAGGCTGACATAGCAAATTACCCCAAGAGAACCAAACCTTTATAATCTTAGAGGGGTCTGAGAGGGGTGGTCTGGCCTGGGTTGCAAATCCTTATGTAGTATACCTTTGCCTCAACTCTCACTGCTCTTCTCAGATCAACCAGAGGATGCAGTTAAATGCGCCTCTTTTCAACATCTGTAGTAGATCAGCTCCTTTATCAGTATAAATATTTATATTGGAATAGGGTGTGGAACTCCTACTATATAATCTGTTTGCATCTATAATACCTCTGCTGATATGCAGACAATGGGAAATAACTACTTCACCAGAGATACTTGTGGAATATGTGAATAAACTCTTGCAACCAACCTGCCTCTCTTGCTGATGAGCAACCAATTTTTTTTGTGGTGCAACTTATTTTGGAATATCACATGGAACTGCACAAGAAGCAGACTTATTCATTAGAATAATTTTCCTGGCGTTGAAACGAATGCTTAATGGTGCACCATATTTGTGCTATACTGGAACATCATTATCAGTTTTTCACACAAGAATTAATGTATGCTTAATACATGTCTAAGTCTGTTACCAGTTTATTTCATAGCATGGTCTCCTAAATAAGTCACTTTGCCTCCAAAAACTATTTTTCTAGTTTCTTTTCTGTGCCAGATTTATGCATTGTTATGATAATTAGCAAATCGTTGTGTTAAATATTTTTTCCTTTTCTCGTTAGGCTGGGTTTCATAGTAATCTTTTATTCTGGTTTTTGCAGTGATTGGTTCTGCACGTGCGCGACCTACTCAACTTCCTGAGCAGTCTTCCTCTACACAACAGAATGGTAGTGTTTCAGATATATCTCCAGTTCAAGCTGCAAAAAAGGAATTTGGACCCCCTTGTATGTAAATCGTGTATCAAGGATTCATTCATTTTAGGCATTACATGTACACTCTCTTGGACAGTTATACAAGTCATAAGTAGTGACATCTGTACCAGTGTTATGTCTCTTTCAAGAAATCACTGTGTGGTTGTTTTTTCATAGTCTTGTTGGTAACAAAATATGTGTAAAATTTCAGTGGTTCTAAAATAATGGACTAAGATTGAAATTAATAAGATTGAACCAAGTGAATAACATGTTTAAGTCAGTGCCTGTTCTGTGTTGTCACTTTTCACTGTCCATATCCCTTAAAGTGGAAGGGAGTGATATAGAAGAGCAAGAACTCTGCTAAAGCAATAGAGGGAGTTAACACTAGCTGCCATTTTACTGCTATGGAGAGTTTTGCATGGTGCAGGGCGAGGATCTAGCTTTCAAATAGCTCTTTCAAACTGATTACCCAGTCTACAAGTTCAGAAAACTTTATGGGGTGGAAGACAGACCCAACCATGTGGACTGATATCATGTCCCTTTCTGCCAGCATGGTGTAAGACAGGCTCAACCCCCAAGCTTGGACCTTGGAGTGACATAACCAAAGCACTTTAAGTGGAGAGGCTCACCTCTATTTACTTCTCAGCTCAGCTTCTTATCCAGTGTAACCTGAGCAATCGTGACAAAACAGTACATTTTTTTAAAAAAATCAGGCATTGCAATAGGGAAAGCAAAGCCTGCAGTTCCCCAGGCCAGGTTTGACAGAAGATAAAATTCCTCCCCATTCCTGTCATCTTATCCACAAAAGCATAACAACTGAGCACTGTAAGATGAGGGGGAGTGGGCAGGTAGAACAGTAAAACTGAGATTCACTAGGGACTGTCTGGGTCCAACGTCTGACAAGAAGGAAGAGATTCTCTGCCTGTAGCCTTGGCAAAATGTTTCCCCATGAAGTCATCTGGGGTTGTTGATTTATGTTGGTAGTTTAGCAAAAAACATGGCACAACTAAGCAGGAAGCAGAGTACTAGTGTTCAGCCATGCTGGCAACATGCAGATGCATGTATGTGAGGACTGAGGGCTGTGTGTCGTACTTCTAGAGTAAGAAGTTCTGTTTAGGCTGGATTATTTGAAAAAATTAGTTAACATACAGAATGATCAGTTCTACGGATCAGTTTTTTTAAAAAATTGAAATATAATGTATGATAAAAAATGATACTTTTTTTCTTTAAGCACGTAGAAAATCAAATTGTGTGAAAGAAGTTGAAAAATTGCAAGAAAAACGTGAGAAACGAAGATTACAGCAACAGGAACTTAGAGAGAAAAGAGCTCAGGTTTGTGTTTCTTCATTCACTAATATTTTGATGGCAGTTTATTTCAGCTAGTTTTAAATTTCTTGACTTGTTGGAAATTAATACTTCTTAAGGGGCTGTGATAAAAAAATACAGTGCTTTTGGTATTAAGAATGTTATGCTAAAAATGAGATATAAGAAGAGTTATTTTAAGTAATTCTGCAGAGTTGCAGAGGAAGTAAGTACATTGCTGCAAACTTTATTGGAAAAAAAATGCTAATCTGTAAAAAAAAATCCTTTCATATTAATGAGTTTTGTCATAAAGTAGAAGCTTTGGAAGAACCAGTAGCATAATCCTGTCAGCAGGCTGGCATGTTAATTCTGGAGTTTAAATGTAAGACTTCCAGTCTCCAGTTGACATTAAAAAACAATGTTGGTACTCAAGCAACTTGATGCTGTGTTTAGATCATTTAAGCAGTTACAGTGTGTATGGATTTTTCTTTCCTTGGCTGTCATGAAGTAGCATGAGATATATAGGGGGTTTTTTGCCCTTGAAAAGAACTTAAGACATAGGTTGTACTTTGTGCACATGGGGCCACCTGCAAAAGTGGACCTTCTCACAGACTTGTCAAGAGTAGCTAAGCACATGGACAGGACCTCAATATTGAATATTGATTGATCTTGCTTTTCAGCCTTTGTTAAGTTTGACACCCAGTGTGTTTCCTTATGGCTTGCTTGAGTATTTTTTAAGGGCATCACTTTTTCTAATGGGATTTTAATTTCCATAGCAAACAGATGTAACCTTTGTATGAAAGACTTCTAAAGAATCCAAAATGTATATGTTCTAAGAAATGTGTATCTTATATGTTCAAATATTTTAGTTTTGCAGTGCAAGAGAAGAAATATAGAATACTCAACTAACCAATCTTTCCCCAATCTATTTTACTCAGAAGACTTTCCACTTTGTATTTCATTGCTATAAGGGATTTGGAAAAAGGGTAGGAAATAGATTATACATGTTAAAATTAGAATATCTTCGTATTTGCTTTTGGGGGAATGTCAACAAACTGACACATGTATTGTTAAATTGCAAGAGCTGTTAGAAGCCTTGGTTCGGATCTCTGCTCCCCAAGGGGTTGTGGAGAAATCATTGGCTGCTTTCCAATGCTTACTTGATCTGAAGATCTAGCTCTGTGAAGAAAGATCTGTTGTCATGCCTACATACCACTGCTACCATTTCACACAGATGCTTGTACGTATGCAAAAGGCTGAATTGTGATGTGGTCCTTCTTCACTTTTTGAGATGCAAGCGTTCTGCATCTTTCTGAAGTATGCACAGTCCATGTTAAAAATGAAAGGGATATTATTGGAGTAGTGAAAGATTCAGATGGCCACTAGCTTTCCTTTTCTGATATCCTTTTCCAATGTAGCAGTTTCCTGCTGGATGACTACTGTACCTTTTGGTCTGGTTGTGCTATTGGTGAATGCTAGGGTGGTTCACAACAAGACTACATTTGGCCATGATTATGGTCAAGGAATCTGACCTGGCGTATATAACTAGTAGCTGGGTGGACAAGCTGGATGAAATAGGTCTGGGCCAACTTGACTCATCTCACAGCTTTGGACACACTGTGCCAAGCTGGAGGGTGGAGTGTTTCTATAATCCGTGGAAGCTCTATAATGTTTAATAGGAAATCCCACCACCCTGGGACTGGCAGTAAGGTCCTGTAGTTTGTGTTTGGGTAAAAGGACAGATTGGAGATGCTGCAGCTGTCTGCCATTCTGCCTAATGGTTTTCCCAGCTAAGTGTACTGAGGTGTTATAAGATGTGGTTTTGGAATACCCTAGACTTTTGGTCCTGCAGGACATCAGTATCCATGCTTTGTCTCTTTTGATGGGACTGGCCTAGGATTTTTGGCTTCCATGACAACTGTCTCAGTTTGTCAATGGCCTGATGTATAAACCATATTGTCAGTCTAGGTTTTGCCTTGAGGCTTGACAAAGGCGGTTGAGATACTGGGGGTAGATTGGGGGCTGGCAATCATGTTGTATTTAGATCACTTTCTTGTGAGGTGTAAGAAGCCCAATTAGAATGGGCTATCCCTCAAGACTTATGAAATCTAAAGGATTTCTGATCGCTCTGGGAGATTTTCCAGTAGCTGAAATTTGGAATGATGCGGTGCAATGTGCCAAAGACAAAGTTGCTTCACCATCATCTTCCATCCTATGGAGTTTGGATGGCCCTCCAAGGTTATTGGGAGCTTTGAACAAAGAAACAGATTACCATAAGTAATTGGAGTATTTGTGTTGCCAGACTTGTCACAAAAGTGATGAAACGTACACATAATTGCACTTATTGCATATTGGCAAAGGCAGGAAAGATAGTTTACTTTGCTGACTCTTTTGCATTGTTGAGTAATCATCCATTTGAATTTTCCATGTGATATGGGATTTATTTTCATTTATCCCAGTGAACTCAGTGTGGAAACTGTTGGAGATGAGTTTTGTAAAATCTCTCCCCTTAGAGAAATTTCAGTGGTGCTGTTCATATAGTTTGTTGAAGTGTTTGATACACTGTGTTATCCTCCTTTGTAGGACTGAATTTAATTTCTGGAACTTGAGGATACTAAAAAGATGCCAGCATCTGTGTGAACCTCTACCTGTTTTCCTGACCCATCATGGTTTCATCAGACCTAGTTATGAGAGATTAATCAAGTGGATCAAGGAGTGATAACTACCATCATTCCATAATAGTGTGTTTGCTCCTGTTTTTGAAGGAAGTAATGGCAAACTAGTATTGTAAATGGTGGGAATGCTGTAGGTATACAGCAAAGTATTTGGTAAGAGTCCCCCATGGTATTGATTAAATGTGGATTAGATAGAAGCACTGTCAGATGGATCCATAATTGGTTGGAA
The DNA here is from genome assembly GCA_030412105.1 of Cyclura pinguis. Taxonomy (NCBI): domain Eukaryota; kingdom Metazoa; phylum Chordata; class Lepidosauria; order Squamata; family Iguanidae; genus Cyclura; species Cyclura pinguis. The sequence goes on along the minus strand of CM059600.1, from coordinate 318,618,797 downwards.
AACCATATTCAAAGGGTTGTCGTAATTGCACTTCAAACTGCAGAGAGGTCTTAAGTGAAGTTCTGCAGGGTTCTGTCTTGGGGCTGACACTTCAACATTTTTCTGAATGACTTAGATAATGGAGTAAAGGGAATTGTCAAGTTTTCTGATGATACAAAACCAGGTGGAGTACCTAACACACTGGAAGATAGAAACAATTCAGAAGGACCTTGAAACTAATAGAATGAAATTCAGCAGAGACAAATACGAATTTCTACATTTATGCCATAAAAAGCAAATGTACAGGTATAGGAGGCAAAGAGGATACTTGACTGAGCAGTATTACATCTGAAAATGACCTTGAGATTATTGTTGATCATAAGTTGAGCGTAATCCAGCAATGAAGCTAAAATAAGGGAGGCATGTAATATTTTAACTTGCATTAATAAAAGCATAGTTTCCAAGTCAAGTGAAGTAATTGTCACACTGTATTCTGAACTAGTTAGGCCCCATCTAATATATTGCATTCAGCTCTGGTCACCTCATTTTAAGGATAGAGATATGTTGGAGCGGGTTCAGAAAAGGGGAACAAGAATGATAAGTGGTATCGAGAATGCAACATATGAGAAAGGCTGAGGGAGTTGGGCATGTTCAGCCGAGAGAAGAGAAAACTGAGGGGCAACATGATTGCATTCTAAATATCTAAGTATCACAAAGAGGGGAGGGTGCAGGTTTATTCTCTGCTGCACCAGAGAGTAAGACCAGGTCTAATGATTTTAAGTTATAGGAGGGTAGATTTTGACTGAATGTTAGAAGGGACTCGTTATGATAAGAGCTGTTCAACAATGGAACCAGTTGCCTAGAGAAGCTGTGGGATTTGCTTCTCTGGTTATCTTCAAAAAGGAGCTGGAGAGCTACCTGCTGGGGATGCTGCACTAACCGAGGATTAACTTAATGGCTTGTGGGGCCCCTTCCATATGATTCTATATGATCTTCTTTGACCCTGAGATTTACAACGTCATCTCGTCATGAATACCCTCTGCTTGCTCAAGTAGCTCGAGGGAGAGATGGCGTCTGAACATCTTGAGTGAAAGAGATTTCTCTCATCTGAGCTAGTCTGGGTTCAAGCTTTATTTGGGAAGAGAATTGGCCTTGGTCTCCCTGATGGATGACTTTGTTTTGGAGAGTCAAGGGAGTGCAACTCTGCTTTTTTGGATCTCTACACCACTGTTGAGTCTGTGGCTCATAGAATTATTCTAGATTGTTTTGAAGTGCCATAGTTCAGCTTTTTCTTGTGATTGAATTTCAGGGGATAACACTGGATGACTGTGCCTTAGGGATTATTCATAATGTTGTTCAATGTTTACATGAAGCCATTGGGAACACTCTTCTCCTTTAGGTTGTGATCCTTCTGTAGTTCAGCATAACAGTTTCAGAGGAAACTGGATATTTTACAAGTATTAACTTACAGCCTAGTTACTTCAGATTTCTAGCATTACTTAGGAAGATACTGCATGAAAACTGAATGATTTTGTATTATAATACTGGTAGCCATTTTTGTTTCTTTTAGGATGTTGATGCTACAAATCCAAACTATGAAATTATGTGCATGATCAGAGATTTTAGAGGAAGTCTGGATTATAGACCACTGACAACTGCAGATCCTGTAAGTTTTGTTGTAATACTATCAAAATGTAAAAACTTGAGGTACTTTTAATTTTAATTTAAGTTTGGATGATGACGTGTTAACAACCTAAATATTAAATATGCAGTGATGTTTGTGAAATATCTTGAAACAACTGGATTTAGAGAAGTCTACCAATTTCAGTGGGTGCTGTACTAGTAAAACTGTCTGAGAACTGAATCCTAAATACAGAAAGGAATGAAGGCATGTGAAAACATATCCTCGTTGTTGATTTTGTCCTTGAAATAGTTTCTTTGAGGAAAATACAATGAGAATTCACTGCTTATCATGTTACAGTCATCCCTCCACATTTACTAGGGTTAGGGGCACAGGACCCTTGTGAAACTGAAAAAAAAGTGAATAATTTTAGGCCCTCCCAAACCATATTTAACACAGAGAAAAAGTATGAAAACTTTATTCAACCCACTGTGGATTCCTTTGAGGCGTCAGGGTTCCTTCATAAGGCAGAAGTGGGTGGCTGGTGGGGCTTACTGCCACCTCCACTGCTGCCCCACACCATTTTTAATAGGGACTTACAAACCTTGTTTGCAGTTTCTCAGTCTCACAAGGCTTGCAGTCCCTATTAAAAATGACATAGGGCAGCAGCAGAGCTGACAGCAATTAATCCGTGAATAATCAAATCCGCAAAAATGAAACCCACAAATGTGGAGGGCTGAATGTACTAATTTTTCACTATTGTAATCCTGGTAAGTCCCACTTTGGGACAAAAGGCAGCATATAAATGCATACATATTGTTTTATTTCATTAGATTCACATCTAGTTGTATCATGTTGTCACAGAGGTGGTTCATAAATCACTTTGGTTGCTTTCTTTCTAGTGAGTATGGTCTGCTTTCAGAACTGGAAACTGTGAGATCTCAGTCATGGCAACCTTTGGTCTCAAAGGTTTCCAAATGTACTTCTGAGACTGGAGGAGCTGTGACTAGAGACTGTAAGATCCTACTCTTTTTAGAAACCCACTCCTGTTACTGATGAAAGAGACCAAAGCAACACCCTGTCTAATACTAATTTTACTCTTTTGTGGCAGCAGCTTAGCTGATATAATTTGTATAAATAATATAATATGGATAATATGATTTGTGAATTCAGACATCATTTGTTGAATGAACTGTTCAAAATGGCTGAAAAATTAATCTAGATCAAAAGAATCGTGTAAAGCAGGGATGGCCCTCATGCAGCCCTCCTGATGTTACTGGATTAGAACACCTAGCAACCCTCGCCAGCATAGCCAATGGTGAGGAATGATAGAAGTTGCAGTCCAAGAACATCTGGAAGGCCACTATCTCTTCTGTAAGTTGTAAGAATGTTGTGATTATTTAGTGCCATCAGTATACATAACACTGTACAAAAATAAAACAAAAACACCTTTGCCAAACATTATAATTTAGTAAAAAGGGGAAAATGAGGTATGATCTCCTGTATTCCCTACGTGATCCAGCTGGTTGTTGTTTACTCCATGGAGGGCTGAACCACAAGTGTCTGTAGTGATGAATTCAAGATCACATGAAGCTTTCCTAAAAACAAGACATTGTGTGACATTGTTGTTCTTTGAAAATTTGATAATTTTTTAAAGGAATACATCAGTATAATTGTTGTAATAACCTGCCAGTTAAAGTCAGATTTGGTTTAGAGATACACATTTTGGCTTCATATACTTTTTTTCAGATTGATGAGCACAGGATATGTGTATGTGTTCGAAAACGGCCACTCAATAAAAAAGGTATTTCTCTTTTTAATGTGGAGATTTTTATCTGTATTGCCTGGATAATTTTACTTAACATATATGTAGAAATTTATAGATTTTGTGAACATTTTTTTACTGTGACCAAGTAAGTGATCTGCAGCTACTTATTAAAATTCTTTCTTCAGCCCTATCGGTTCACAAAATGCATAGTTAAGAATGATGTCGTTTAGAGATCAGATACGTTAAGAATGTTGAAGAATCAGTGTTTAAAAAAGAGTATTTCTGAATATAAGGGTAAAGCTAGTTTCCACTCAAAATATATATCGGATTGATTTTGAAGCATGTGTGCATTGTAAAACTGCAGAATAAGTGGTGGTTTAACTGGATCTGTAGAAGTGCACTTGACTATTCCTCAGTCTGTTTTCCAAGTTGAAGAAAGGAGACTGTTGAAATCTGAGCTCATTGTTAAACAGCTCTTTTCACTTTCCCACACTTTAAGCCCCCTTTCTCTAAAACAGCTGAGCACAAAATTACTTCATTAGAAAACAGAAGCTCTCATTTTCTAATCACCTTGCTTATATTGAGAGATAAGGAACTGGCAGGGTACAGTAAGATGGGAACTTGAATAAGTGAGGAGAATACCTCTTTTCTCTGTAGCCTTCTAGGAAGAGATCTTTGTTAACTCACAGCAATTAGTTTATCTTCAAAAACAGCCATTACCTCAAAGTACACAGGTAAACAGCATCTACTTAAGCTTTTGAACTTGAAAAAAATGGGTCTTATCTTCATCCGTCTCTTTTTGAATCCTTTTGTGGATATGTGTACAACATAACCTTTTCTTTTCCTGGCTGTCCTTTTATAGGTTTCTGGATTGGCCTCTGTATTGAAACTATGAACTTTTGTATTTGGGAACATCTAGAAATGCTTCCCCCTGTTACGTTTCAGGCTTTCAGAATAGATATGGTCCCTCTGAAGTGTGAAGAAGATTTTAAAAACATGTTTGGCTACTAAAAAGGGTTAAACTGTGTAGCACTATTCTACTAGAATGTGAGAATTTTTTTATCCCAACCTCAGATGTAAATAACTCTCCCATTTAGATACCTGAATATTTAGAGGCTTCTGATGTCACCACACTATTTGGCTAAATGAGGTGTTAGTGTGTTTGAGACAAATGTTGAACTTGTAATGGAATTTTGGAGGGTAGAGGATTACTCTGGAATTATGTAATGTGCTGGTTACATAATATCCCACTGGAGTGTTTTGTGAAGAGCAGTGATGCGTTAAGTATTCTATCACTAACATCTCTTAGGGTGTATTAATTGTAGCTTAAGTTCTAGATGTTATTTGGCCTCCTTGGAATTCTTGTTTAGAAAGACATTTTTAAAAATTATTATATACATTCGTGTATTTAGCACTGTATATAAAACACTGTGTCCTCAAAATGCCCAGTATTACTAATTTATATGATCTGTATCTTCTTTAATTAGGAATAAATTGTCGTGAGTTATTAGTACAAGGATACTATTATCAGTTGTAATTTCTCATATGTTAGTGGTTGTGTTCATGAGGTACTCTTGGATCATCCTCTTCTGTTGACATTTGAACTGTTCCCCAAGCCTTCTCCGAGTGCAGTAGTAAATGATTAGTCATAACATTTTGATAACCTTCCACATTGTTTTTTAATGTTAAGCCCCCTCAACAATATTTTTGGTTAACTGTAGTTTAAAGTCTTGACATCTTTATGCCGTCATTCTTGGAAAAAATTATATTACCACAATATATAAGCAGAAGTACTCATTTGTCATCCACGTGTCCAGCACATGTCTGAGATTTGTTGGGAGCATTTTTCATATTCTGAGTTTGGTAAAATATCATCTGTACATAATTTTATAGAAACTTTCATTTTGAATTTACATGTTATACAGATCTTAACGAATTTTATTAAGGTCATTATATTGTTCTTCCAGTGTGACAGTACTAAACTCTTATCGTGTATATGGGCTTCCAAGTCAACTGTTGACTTATAGCAACCCCTATGAATTTCATAGGGTTTTCTTAGGCAAGAAATATTTTGAGGTAGTTTTGCCAATTCCCTCCTCAGATTTCCAGATCATTTTTCCTGTAGTTCTTCATCTACACCCCAAATCCAGCGATTACTTTAGACAGTAATTTTTGTTTGGTACTATACTATTTTCTCGAATGGCATAAGAATTCCAGTTATAACAAATTCTTTGCATGGTTTCAATAGAACTCTTCATGTGTAAATACAACTAAAGTGGCAGTTGCAACTAGGATTTTTTAAAAGTGTATTGACTGAGTGTAAGTTGATATAGGTATTTTAGATCTAAAGCTTTCTAGTTTAATACTATGGCCCTTTCTGTGCGACGCATCCAACCCACCATGGGGAAGAGAGAAGGGCAGAGTTGGGACGACCCTTATGCATGATGTCATCCCAGACCCTTCTCGCATCCCCAGGCGGCGCGTTCACCCCGCAAATCATTAATGGGTTTTCCCTGTCAGTGTCCTGCGGTTGTGCTGGCCTGCCACTGTATGCCTGCACTTACCTTGCTTGCATAGGTCCTGGAAGTGCAACAGCTTTGCTTCCTGCCCCAGCGCAGCCTGGGACAGTACCTGGCTGCGTTGTGGCAGGAAGATATGTGGCCATCGCACTTCCTGGAACTTGCAGACAGCTGGTGCGAAGGGGAGCACCACTGCCACCATTGTCGCTGAACGCCACTAAGACAGAGGTGAGCTGCAGAAAGGGCCTATGTCAGCTGAAGGTTGTTGAAGGTCATTTTGTAACATATTGTTAATATAAGAAGTCAAGTATCTACATATCTCATGTAATGCTACATTATTCTATATATATTAATATTTCAGTGTTTATCAATGAAAAGTGGCTAATCAAGCACTTCTCCATCTCCATCAACCTATTCAAGTTGGTGGCTTGTATTGAATGCAGATCTGCTATTAGGAAACCAGCCACCTCCAGAAACGAGGTGGGGAGATTGCTCTCCCTCCTCTGATAATCCAGCAATTACTTAGGCATTGCCAAGGCCACCAGTGAGAGACTTCCAAGTCACACTGTTGTCAGCAGTCCTGCTCAGGTCTTGCAAATTCAGGGCTGTGGCTTCCTTGATTAAGTCTACCTACTTGTAATGTGGTCTTCCTCTTTTCCTTCTGCTTTCTAGATTACCAGACATTATTGTCTTTTGTAGTAAGTCATGTCTTCTCATGATATGTCATGATATGTTCAAAGTCTGACAGTCTCAGTTTAGTCATCTTAGCTTCTTGTGGAGGGTTGGTGGATGATGGGAGCTACGCAAAAACCACGATAGCACTTCCCTCCTGCACTGAGCTCTGGCAAAAACGCTGTACCAGAGTCAAGTGTATCAAAAACCACCATATAGCAGAGGCTGTATACACAGCTTAGAAGCATGCCCAGCAGAGTTTAAACACTAGCAGCAATAATCTGAAGCCACAAAATACGCCCACGCAATATTATCTTCCAACTTGGAAGCTTTTACTTTTCAGTTACGATACATACGTATTTACAGTACTCCAACAGAGTTTCAGCATTCCACAGCAAGTGGAGATATGCCTCCGACATAGCCTTCGGCCGCACGATCAGACAATTGAGAGGACAGTTGGCTAGGACTCAGCCCCTTATCATCCCTTGCTGATGCAACTCTAGCCAACTTTGCATGTTCCCATGTCTGATGCAACCCTCTGCCCCGGTTACATATTACAGTGTCTCAGCAAGAGTGACATGGAATTACATCATTCACTGTCATTCCCAGGTGCAGACCTCAATGTGCATCATATATATTTTATTGGACTACAGGTCATGTCCAACCTTTCCTCCCACTTCTAGGACCAGTTAAGGCTTAATTTGTTGTATTTGTCTTTTTATCAGTCCACAGTATCCATAGAATTCTTCTGCAGCTCTGTTCTTGAAAATTGGAATGTACATTGAGCATGTTTAATCTGTGGACCACTGTTTTGTTTTCCATATTGGCTGACAGATTTTAGTTAGAACTAGAGAAGATTCTGCTTTGCATCTTGAAATAGCTCTATTGGTATGTCATCTGTTCCTAGCGATTTGTTTCTCCCAAGTGTTCTGAGTGCAATGTCACTTTCTAAAATTGTGAGTTCATCTTCAAATGTTCTTCCTTGAATGAATCTGTCATCCTTTCATCTCTTTTGTATACTTCTTCAATGTATTGTTAGCATTAGCTTTTTACTTCTTCTTGGTCATGCAGTGTGTTCCTCTGCTGGTTATATAGCGTCCCTGCTCTTGGCTTAAATTTTCCTTTGATTTCTTAGATCTTTTGAAAGAGGTCCCTTGTTTTGTCTTTTTTGTTGTCATCTTCTGTTTCTCTGCAGTGATTGTTATAGTAGTTCTTTTTGCCCCTTGCCACAAGTCACTGGAAAGCTGCATTCAGCATTCTGACTCTAATTATATCCCCTTTTACTTCTGCTTTTTGTCCATCCTTAACTGCTTAAAGAATTTCATCTGTTAAGGCTTTTCTTTATTTTTGGCTACAAATATTATCTTTTGTATTCTTCCCTCATAATGTCCCTGGCTTCAGTCCAGGGTTCTTCTGGCTCCTGGTTAATTAGGCTCAAAAGTGTATGCGTGTGGATTTTAACATTATCTGTAAATTATACAGGTGTATATTTTGGGACAGTGATTATTTAGAGTTCTTCTTTTGCTTTAGTCTAATTTTTGACATTAGCAGTTCATGATCTGTACCACAATCTATGTCAAGGTCAGTGACCTGGGCGGCAAGCCAGCCCAGAGAAGGGAGAGGGAGAGATAGCAGAGTCCCACCAGGAGGAGTCAAAGCAAGCAATTACTCATAGGCAGTCCATTTACCTAAGCCTGAGTGACAAGCAAAAGCCATAGTCAGAGTCCAAAATCCAGGGGTCAGGAGCCAGGAGATCAAGGTATCAGGAGCCAGGTGCTGAAAGCAAGCAACAGGCAAAAAGAGGGCTTGTAGAAAGTTTGCCACAAGCAAAGGAAAGCTTCCAGGCAGGCAGTTATATAGCTCAGGCACAGGTGTGGCCAGTCACCACTTCTTGAACTTAATCAAGGAAGCCTCCCTTTGCTCAGCTCTTTTAAGTCTCCACCTTGTTTGTGGGCTGATTGCTGCAGGCTCCAAGGCATCCTCAGGATCACAGCTGGCTCCCTGTTGCTCTAAAGGAGCAGGCAGAGGAACGTCCGAGCCTGCTTGGTCCATGGCAGCAGGAGGAGCTCTTGAGCTGCAGGACTCATCTTCAGCCAGAGCCACAGGGACCAACAGCTGCTGCTCGGCATCTCCACTCTGAGCAACAGGGACCAACAGCTGCTGCTCGTCATCAGCTCTGACAGGGTCTTCAGTTATCACAATCTACTCCTGGTCTTCTTTTTGCAGAGAGAATGGAGCTTCTCCATTTTTTTTCTTCCAGTTATACAGTCTGTCTGATTTCTATATTGGCCATAAGATATACAGTCACTTCTGTGGTTGTTTGAAGAATGTGTTTGTGATGAACAGACTGTTGGCTTTACAGAATTCAGTCAGTTAATCTTGTGCTTCATTTCTTGATCCTAGGCAAATTTTTCAGCAGTGTTTGGTTCTGCTCTGTTTCCCACTTTTGCTTTCCAGTCACCTATAATTACCAACATGTCCTGTTTTGACTATGATCAATATTTTCCTGGACTCCAGCACAGAAGCTTTCAGTTTCTTCCTCTTCTGCCTCTGTAATTGGAACATAAACTTGGGTTTTGGTTACACTGATGGATTTTCCCTAAAGTCTTCTTTATATTATTCTATCAGAATTTGTATTTTATCCCTTGACTGCTTTTGCTGCATCTCCTCTCACTATTAATGTCCTCATTTCTTTTTACATTTTCATTTCCTGGGTAAAACACTGTAGTTATATAACTCAAAATGTCACATTCCCGTCCTTTTTAGCTTGCTTACCTCAAGTATTGCTATGTTTATATGTTCCATTTTTTTCCATTGTTCAGCTTCCCCTGATTTATCCTCACATTCTGTGTTCATATGATATGTGTTATGCAGCTTTAGACTTCCCTTTGACCTCTGAGCACATCAACAACTGAATGTCCCTTTGGCTTGAGTTCAGTTGCATTATTAGCCATAGCATTACTCGTACTTGCCATCTGCTTTCCTTAGTAGCTTGTTGAGTTCCTTTTGACCTGGGAGTCTAATCTCCTTGCGCTATATATTTTGTTTAATTTTGGATGGTCTCATCATATGGTAGTGCCATGGTGGGGAAGTTTTGGGTAGCTTCTACAAATGTGATAGAGCTCACCCTGAAAAAAGTCAGCTCTAATTGACAGGGTCTTTTAGTACTACTATTTTTGTTGTCTCTCCAAATTACATATATGGGCATTCTGCCTGTGCTGTTTTAAAGATTCTAAAGATGAGTAAGTGGGGAACTGCTCTCATACCCCTACATTTACTATTAGCTATTTAATGCAGTTTCAGTTTTAGCATACAGCCAACAAATTAAAAGATGGGAATTGAACTCCACTGGACTGAAAGGCAGAAGCTGTTATATTTGGGACCATTGTCCCTGACTTTTTGTTCCCATTTCTCTTTTCTGTATTTTACATTTTTAGAGAGCTCTTTGATCTGTGGCCTTAAAACAAAAAGGATCACAGGAAAAACCCACTTGAAACTATTTATCAAAAGCTGGTTGTATACGTTCAGTTTGCAGCCTGATAGGGATTTAATTAGTTCCATTTCAGCAGAGGTTATATAATCAGTAGTTATCCAAAGATGCTTAAAGGAAATTTAGCATTTCATTGAACAGTACTGTATTGTCATTGCTCTGTTGACATTGCTAACAGAGATGATGTTATCTTAGCTCACATTTCTTATGTTTAGTTTTTTATATTTTCATTGACAGAACATTTGCTGGACACCTGAAAGTCTTAAGTGAAGTAAAACATCTGACTTAAGATGAATATTTTCATATATTTTCTTCTAGCACTAAGCTTTCATTTCAAATACAGCATGGAATTATCTATTTTATTTTTCAGTAAAAGTTACAATACTGTATATGTGCATCATTGGAAGTTAAATTTTGGTTGCTTTCTTGCAACTGGAAAGTTAAAAGAAGATCAGAAACAGAACACTTAACGTATAGTGCTTTGTGTGAGAGAAACTTCAGTATATTTAGTTTTTTGCCTATAGCAATTTTCCCCACACAGAAATAGGACACGTGAATATATTAGATGCTAGATACAAAGCATCTTTTGTTTGTCTGTCTTCTGAAACATTGGGCTTTGTGTATGTTGTTGTTGCTGATTCAGTCATTTTATACAATCAACAATAGATATTAATTAATGCAGTCTGATGAAATCAAGTTGGAAATCTTTAGTTGTCTGCAATATGGTTAATGTTCTTTATATCTTGTGTTCTTGCCTTTTGAGCATGCTTGTTAAGTGTAATAAACTGAACAGTCTGATCTGAAATTGTATTTAAAACATTAAGTTGCACTTCTGCAAAAGGCATCTCAACATACAAATCATTCAAATCATTTATGTACAATTAATCTTACCATTGAATGTTGTTAGTAATTGACCAGAATGTAAACGTACAAGTCTGATCTAAGGGAAAGCTCAAATGAGACTCTTCAAAACTAGATGCAGAGGAATAATGAAAAGTATATGATAAATTCAGATTTTTTTTCATTGTATACATCTTAGCATTAGAAACAGACAGCTGAAATACATCTACCTGTTGAAGTAATGCCCAAATAGTGAATATTTTGACTTTTTATAAAATAATTTGATATATTTTCACTTTTTGAAATAATTCCATGGTTGGAATTAGGAGCAATGGCTAGATATTTTTTTCTCGTTTTCATGAAGTATACATAGAATTACAGTCATCCCTCCACATTCGCTAGGGTTAGGGGCACAAGACCCTTGTGAAAGTGAAAAAAGCCCTCCCAAACCATATTTAGCACACAAAAAAGTATGATCACCATATTCAACCCATCATGGATTCCTTTGAGGCATCAGGGTTCCTTCACAAGGCAGAAGTGCGTGGCTGGTCAGGTTTACTACCACCTCCACTGCTGCCCCACAACATTCTTTGTGAGACTTACAAGCCTCATTCACAGTTTCTCAGTCTCACAAGGCTTGCAGTCCCTATTAAAAAGGGCATAGGGAGGCAGCAGAGGTGACAGCAAATAATCCGTGAATAATCAAACCCACAAAAGTGAAACCCGCAAATGTGGAGGGCTAACTGTACTCTAATGTTGGGAGTCAGTATTTCTTTTTACCATACGGATTACACTTTAAAATACATGGGTACTGTTAGGCACTTGCATATGTCAAACTTTTTCTATCAGAAATAGTTTCAATCCAAAATTAGAATTTTGGATGTATGAATTGTCAAGGTTGTTGCCGGGCAAGGTTTCCTCTGAGTGGATGGCAGAGAGAAGAAGGGGTGTGGCCAGACGGCCAGGTGCAAGGCCAGCAGGATTGTTATGGCTATGTCTTGTGTATTAGGGAAGGCCACACGCCAGAGCACTGATTGGGTCGCCCCACATGTTTCAGGATGACAAGGTAGCATAAAAAGTCTGGTGTTTGCCTTGACCAGCTGCCAGTTAGACTCCCTAGCTGGACCTGCCATTCTGTTGGCAGTATAGTGTTTGTAAGGGGAGATGCTGTCTGATTTTTCTCCGTTATCTTCTGTTTTCCCTCCTTGTCTAATTGCTGGCAAGCTAGCATGTTTTTGCTAAGTCTTATCTTAGACTGCGGCAATAAATCAGTATTCTACCCCTAACTAATGAGCCTCCGGCTGTGGCGAAGCCTTACTTCACATGCTCATGCTCACTGGAGCCAAATCCTGCTAAACCTGACATGAATACCTTCTGAGATAATTATGGTCACAAATCTTGAAAATTAATGGAGGTTTCATTTACTTTTTAGAAACTGCAATGAAAGATCTCGATGTAATAACAATTCCTAGCAAAGATGTTGTAATGGTACATGAACCCAAACAAAAAGTGGATTTAACAAGGTACTTAGAAAACCAAACTTTCCGCTTTGACTATGCCTTTGATGACAGCGCACCTAATGAAATGGTTTACAGGTATGTGTTGCTTATGCGTGTTCTGAAGTTTCATGCTATGATCCTCTTCTGTGGTTTAGATGGCACAATAAGCATGTTGGTTTATTGGTTATCAGTGGGGTGATGGTGCGCTGCCTGTTGTGCCTGTTTTTTCCAGGAGCTGGTTTGTTGTATCGTCCGGGGCTGGGTTTCCAGGGTTTGTCACTCTGCCTTGTTGGAAGAGAAACAAATCAGAGAACAGAAAGTACCTGCATCCAGATAACATGATACTCAATCACAAAACAAAGCATTTGTTCAGCTGTGCTTCTGCACTGCACTTCTGCACTGCCTCTAGCACAGCAAGCCAGATTTTCTATCTTTCCCTGGCTTGTGAGATCCTCTGAACCACTTGCATACATAAGAACTGGGGCTGAGAAGTTGCTTGCCCTACTTCGTTGGGTATTTCTGTGCCTTGGAGAGGTATTTCTATGCCTTGGAGAGGCATTCTTGTGAAGTTGGTAGCATTTTTTTAAAGATGGGCTAGGGAAGCAGGGATGAGCCTGAAAAAAATGATCCCCTGAACTCCACTTCTTCATAGCTAGATTGGAAGGATAGATGAAGTGGAGAAGAGGAGAGCCTGCATACTGCCTGGTGATCATTGAATATAACAAATAAAAGGGTGAGCAAGGGACAGCAGGTCCCTTGGAGAGGCACAGTTCAGTCTTCTGGAAGCTTCATAATTAATTATTTTATATTTCCATCTTGGATCTAGGTAGTGGCAGCTGGTGACTTCCATGTCAGGGGTGGTGGTGGTGGTGGTAGTGATGGTGAATCTACCCAGATTTTAGTTTCCATCATCCAGAGTTCTGAAACTGCTTTGGATAGCTCCTTTAAAGCCTGGAGTTAAACCCAGAGCAGATCTAGAGGATGAAATAAAAGTTCGCGAGAAGCATACAACTGCAAAAATTGTAACATTAATTGATAGAAAGCACACCATATCATAAATGCAACAAATCTATGGAATACAAATCATACAATATCATCCTACAAATAAAAGAACTTTTAGCAACACAGAATGAGAGTATTAATGTAAACATGAATAACATCGATAAAGTAATTAGTGCTAAATATTCTTTTTTGTTTAAATTGGCTACCGGTTTCTCATTGTCCATGTTAAACCATCTGAGTTGGAGAACTGTTTGTATGTGAGAGCTGTCCTTTCCTCTACTGAACTGCTTTCTGTGCTTTTAAGTTACTTTAAAAAATGTAGGATCAGATCCTATATGATAAAGTGAATGTTGCAGTGCTTTTAGCTGATTTCTGCCATGGTAGTTCTGTCAAATCTCTTAGGTGTGGAAATTGAATTCTGCTTTAGAAAAAAACTTCTTAAGAGATGAAGGGCCTTAAAAAACCCTTTGTACTCTCATTCTAAAGTGTTTAGAAGGCAGAAAATAAGATCTGACTGCTTCTGAATCTAAACTTGAACAGGTCTTGTATCCAATTACTCTGCTACTGGGTTGGTTGCATTCCTTCTCCTGCTTTACTCTTACTTAAGCAGACAGTTACAAAGATTGCACTGATATTTTTGTTTTCTTTTCACCAGCTATGAGTTAAATGTAATAGCTGGTCTTTTTTTTCTTTTTGCTATAGGTTTACTGCAAGACCACTAGTGGAGACCATATTTGAAAGAGGAATGGCTACCTGTTTTGCTTATGGACAGACAGGCAGTGGGAAAACTCATGTAAGTGTTCCTAATAAGTTATACAACCTACTGAGTTATTTCGGTCTAGACTAATCAATTACAAGATATTTTTACATATTAATAGCATTCACAACAGTAGTGGACCTCTTTTGGGCTGATGAAATATTCCAACATTTTGTTGCAGGCCTCACTTGTTTATATATGTTAGGAATTTTGAATCTTGTTGCTTCCAGGTTGCCTTGCTGTTATAAAAATCCATGTAACTTTCGGGTTTGATTCATTTTTTATGGAATTCTTTCAGAATGTTTACTGTTGCCATTACTGTAAAATGATAATAGATTTTCAGCATCTTAAGGGAGCAAACTTAATTTTTCTTCGTGGTCTCTGTGACTCACACAATTGGGTTTTGCGCCTGCGCAGAACAGCATTCAGAACCTTCTAGAAATCCAAAAGTAGGCATTTTGACCATTGAACCCCTCCCCCATCCTCCAGGGTATGAAAGCCCCCTCCTGCTCCCATGGTCAGTTCCTTTTTTTCCACCGTATTAGCATCTAAGGTGCCTTTCGCTTGTGTTTGTCTTGATGAAACAGTTTTTTCTGACATTGGTACGGTTGACGACGATTTTTTCTTGACGTTTTGGACTGGTTGAACTGTAGATTTACTGGACTGATGACAGACTGTGTTTGACTAAGGTTTTGGATTCGGATTTGGCAGTGTTGCAGTGTATGACAACCAAAGTGTTTTAAGCGCTGTACAGCATGTAAAGGCAAGATACCCAGTTGAGATGGGCACTCAAAGTGCCTTTTGTGTCTGGGAAAAGGCCATAACGTGAATTCTTTATATTCTGCCAGGAATTCACTCCGCAGACTAGACGCAATAGAGTAAGCAGGTTAAAAGCTTTGCTCTGGGAACAAGTGTTGACTGCGTCTGATCCTGCGTGTTGTGCAAAGGCATCGATCACTGAACCCCAGATGGCTCAAACATCTTCAACTCCATCATCTCGTCAACTGACTTCTTCGTCGATGCCGAAGTCAACACCGAGATCGAGATCGAGTCGCAATCGGAGAAGTCAGCAAAGAAGGTGTCTGATGTTGTTCAGACTATACCTTCTCCTTCTGTATCAAAGAGGAAGGATAAGGATAAAAAGAGGAAACTGAAGGAGTTTTCAGATCAAGCTCGTTCAGGAAAATGTAAAAGGAAGGATCGAAATGTGGTTTCATCTTCTCTGACACCAACGAGGCCTGTAACATCTGAGCATACCGTGGAGGTACAGCTTGAGTCCTCGTCTCCTGCCAGACATTTGGAGCAGGCACTCAGCCCTCCTTTGGAGATACAAGAGGTCCGAGTGGAGTCGGAAGGAGAAATTATTGATTTCTCTCCCTTGGTGAATGTGGGGTCACGATCACAAGTTCAAGATTGACCTCAAGATGCTGAGCGATTGATCTCTGTGCAGAGAAGTCCACACAGTATGATGTTATGCCTTATAGACACTGTAGGAGGACACTTCCCTCACCTCCATGTCCTCCTCATTGGAGTTCGAGGTCGAGAAGCAAGTCACCTGTGAGGTATCATTGTTATAGACATGCAACTCCTACTAGATATGATGAATGTTACCTAGATGAGGTTTCTGTTGATTCAAGAGACATTTCACCTTATCCTGAGGAGTACTATGATTATAGACATTATTGACACTGTGCTGATTCTCAGCCTCGGTACCATTGTTCTGAGTACCATAGGTCGAGGTCTCGTTCTGTGTCGCCTCGAAATCGAAAGGTTTCAGTAGTGCAGGTGGAGAAAGCACCTCAACAAGAGCGAGAGCGTGGACATGACACTACCCATAACGAGGTTGTTGTTGAGTCTTGAGAGAGATTGAGGGAGAGATCTGTAGCTCCCCAATTGGAGAGAGTGGTCTCAGTATCGAGTTCGTTGGCATCTAATTGTTCCGTAGATGCTGATGGACATTGTTCTACTCTTGTGTCGAATGCTGAGAGGATTTCTCTGACAAATGATGTTCGATCTTTTTCAGATCTTGTTTTGAGGATGTCTCGTTCTCTTAATCTCACAATTAATATGGAGAAAGAGGACTTGAAAGACCTTATTTTTCAGGAGCTTCAAGATAGGGCACCTGCAACTTCAATGATAGCCACGCTACCGTATTTGTTGCATACTGTAAAAAAACCATGGACAACTCCTTCCTCGGTACCGTCAACATCAGAAAAGTTGGAATCTCTCTATCGTGTCATTGAAGATGAACTAGACTGGTTGACCCATCATCCTAAACCAAATTCCATTGTTGTCAATGCTGTGCAGTCAAGACAGTCACAGAGACAGTCACTCTTGCCAATAGAGAGGGGAAGAAGTTGAATAACTGGGGAAGGAAAACGTATTCTAATGCTGCATTGTTGTTTAGAATCTCCAATTACACTGCATATATGGGGGTGTATCAACAGTTTTTGTGGTCCAGAGTTAAAACTTTCATTGGCATGTTACCTGATGATGAGAGGAAAACTGCACCAGTGCTGTACGGTGAGGCTTATTGGCTTTCCTCTCAACAACTTACAATGGCTAAACGTATAACTGACTGTAGTGGTAAAGCACTTGTGGAAGCTATAGCTTTGCATAGACATGCATGGTTGAGATCGTCTGGACTGTCTCAACAAGCTAAAAATATGATAGAGGTCTTACCTTTTGATTCTGTTGGGTTGTTCAATACTAACAGGGATGATAAGCTGGAACATGCTCAGAAAATGAGGAGCACTGCTAGAAAATATGGATTTCCAGCTTCATATTATCCATCCAGGTACCGATATAGGAGGTATCAGCCTTTCACAAGGAGACCTATGAGTCCAACTCAGACACAACATCATAGACAGCCTACACCACAAGATCAAACTTCGAGGAAGTTTTCTTCAACAAGGTTCAAGCAGACACAATACAAGAAACGTCAGTCTGATCAAACCAAGCGTAGGGTTTGACAATCAAGTGTACGATACCAATGTCTTCCCAGATGTCAGCACCATGTTAAAAGATACTACTCTGTAGATTTTTCAAGATCTAACCTGTCAAAGATGTCAACACAGTACTGAAGACCCACATTTAAGTACGGATGTAACACCTCCCTTTGGGAACAGATTGAAGAGGCATTACCATGCATGGTGATCTATAACAATGGATCTGCTATAACAACCACAGCTGCAGACAGAGATCGATACCCTATTGTTGAAAGGAGCCATAAAATAATCTCCAATCTGCAACTCAAGAGAAGTTTTACATCAAGGTACTTTCTGGTGTCGAAAAAGGATGGCAGTCTTCGTCCGATTTTGGATCTGAGAGGGGTGAATTTTTTTATAACCACAAAAAGATGGTGACTCTTTCCACCAAAATGCCGTTGCTACATCAAAATGACTGGTTTGCTACGCTAGACCTCAGAGATGCTTACTTCCATATCACTATCAGACCAGAGCACAGGAAGTTTCTCGCATTTGCTATAGGCAATCAGGGGTACCATTTTCGAGTCCTACCCTTTGGTATCTGTACAGCACCAAGGGTATTTACAAAATGTATGTCTGTGGTGGCTGGTCATTTGAGGAAGAAAGGTATCGAAGTGTTCCCATATATAGACAACTGGTTAATAGTGACACCAACGAAACACTGGTTGTTGGTAGATCTGAACGTGATGGTGCGTTGTCTACAAGGTTTAGGACTGATGATAAACTACACAAAATGAACGCTGATACCATCAAAGAAGATCAAATTCATAGGAGCCATATTAGATTCATCACGACAAAAAGCATTTTTACTAGAGGACAGATGGTTGCTGAAGGTATTCAACGTGATTTGGCAACACAGAAGAGTCAGAGCAAAGACAATTCAAGTGGCATTGGGACTAATGGCTTCCACAACAATGGTGACGCCATTAGCGAAACTAAAAATGCGTCCATGGCAGAGGTGGTTTATAAACAACTTCGATCCACTACGGGACCGACAAAGCATGTTTCTGACGGTTCCGAGACTGGTCTTACGGTCCCTGCTATGGTGGATACAACCACGCAATGTGTTGAAAAGAATGCTGTTTGTACCTCCCCAACTTTGTGTGGTAGTAACAACGGGTGCGTCATTGGAAGGCTGGGGACCGCACCTGCAGAACCTGGCTGTGAGAGGACAATGGGATCAGTCAGAGAAAAGGTTACACATCAGTGCATTGGAATTGAAGGCTGTGATAAAGGTGTTCAAAGCTTTCCAGTATTGCCTTTGAGGAAATTCTGTACAGGTCATTACCAACAACATGACCGTGATGTATTATATAAACAAGCAGGGCAGAACAAGATCTCAGGTACCGCTTGATCTGATCTTGCAGTTGTGGGAATGGTGTCTGTCAATGAAGATTACTCCCTCAGCAGCGCACCTGGTGGGAGAGGAGAATGTGTTGACAGACATGCTCAGCAGGACCCCTCTGTCATGCCACAAGTGGAGGATGGACAGAGGGATTCTGCTCGATATCTTCCGGGACTGGGCTTATCCTCAGATAGACTTCTTTGCATCTGGCAAGAACAGACAATGCGAACTGTATTGCTCAAGGATGAAGAAGGATGTTGCGTCCCTGGGAGATGCTTTTCTGTTCAGCCGGTTGGGACCGATCCTTTATGCGTTCCCACCTTTTCCTCTGATCACAAAGGTGGTATCCAAAATTCATCACGACCGGGCAACCGTGATCTTGATAACACCTTGGTGGCCGAGACAGCCTTGGTTTGCAAACCTAATGCATCTAGCCAACCAACGGTTTCGAGCGTTGCCGTGCAAGCCAGACTTGATTTCCACCCACAAGGGGACAGTGTTTCATCCAGATGTTCGCTCCTTGAGTCTGACAGTGTGGAATCTGTTAAATTGAATGACTTACCAGACGCTGTGAAGAGGGTTTTGATGGCAGCACATAAGCCATCCACATCTAAGTCATATACTTATAAATGGAACAAATTTATGAAGTACTTGAGTGATGTGAATGTTGATGTTCAAAGTTATACTGTGGTTAATGTGCTTGATTTTTTGTCGAGATTGGCGACAGAGGAACTGACACTGTCATCAATCAAATGTTACTTGACGGCTCTTTCTTGGTGCTGTCAATAGGATGGTAAACCGTCTCTTTTTGGGGATCCTATGGTTAAGAGGTTCTTGCAAGGGTATAAACATTTACGCCCACCAATTAGGCCTCCTGTACCATCTTGGGATTTGAGTACTGTGTTAATGGGGTTGACTGGTAAACCTTTTGAACCTATGGCAACTTGTGATTTACATCTTTTAACATGGAGAACAGCTTTCTTATTGGCAATAACATCAGCTAGAAGGGCCAGTGAGTTATGTGCATTGAAGGTTGATTCACCTTATTTATGCTTTCATAAGAGTAAAGTAGTTCTTAAACCAGGTATCACATTTTTGCCCAAAGTTGTATCGTCTTTTCACTTAAATCAGGATATCACTTTACCTGCATATTTTCAGAATTCTGAGTCTGATGTGGAAAGAAGGTTACATTGTTTAGATGTTAGGAGAACACTAGCTTTTTATGTACAGTGCACGGCTGGTGTTAGAAAAACTAATAAGTTGTTTGTTTGTTATTCTGTACCTAAGCAAGGGATGCCTGTTTCATCCCAAAGGTTAGCAAAGTGGGTTGTTTCTACTATTAAATTGACTTAGGGCCTGGTAAGAAAAAAACTACCTGAAGGGGTTAGAAACCGTTCGACTGGAGCATTGGCTGCTTCCAGTGCTTTTCTTCAGGGGGTTCCTGGGGATGATATATGCAAAGCGGCTACTTGGTCACAACCGATAACCTTTATATCTCATTATAGAATTGATAATAGAGAAAAAAGAGATGCTAACTTTGGAAGAGCAGTTTTATTGTCTGCTATTAATATATCTTCCTCACAGGTAGCTAATTTTCACAAAATAAACATGTTGTCTTTGTTGCAGTCATCTGGTACGAGGATGATTTTTGATGTGTTGTTAATTGAGTTCAGGTGGAGTTGGTTTTCAGCATGCCATCCCACCATCCTTGTAATAATAGCTTGCTAGTCTCCCAATTGTGTGAGTCACAGAGACCACGAGGAACAGGTTGCGTACCTGTAACTGTGGTTCTTCGAGTGGTCTTCTGTGAACTCACAGAAACCCTCCCATCCTCCCCTCTGTATGTCCTGCTGATGTGTTGATTCCATTAATGCTGCTATGGCAGCGAGACGGAACTGACCGTTGGAGCAGGAGGGGGCTTTTATGCCCCGGAGGATGGGGGAGGGCTTCAACGGTCAAAACACCTACTTTTGGATTTCTAGAAGGTTCCGAATGGTGTTCTGCGCGGGTGCAAAACCCAATTGTGTGAGTTCACAGAAGACCACTTGAAGAACCACAGTTACAGGTAAGCAAC
Organism: Cyclura pinguis; assembly: GCA_030412105.1. Taxonomy (NCBI): domain Eukaryota; kingdom Metazoa; phylum Chordata; class Lepidosauria; order Squamata; family Iguanidae; genus Cyclura; species Cyclura pinguis. The sequence continues at coordinate 318,598,244 of CM059600.1, read as the reverse complement.
CTGTTCTTATTATTTTAGTACATGTCCATTGATTTCAATGAATCTGTTCAATAAAATGGCTATTCAGTGCTGTTAGTCGTGAGCATATGAAGTTTTATATTTTTACTCTGTTGTATTTTCCTTCAGACTATGGGTGGTGATTTTTCAGGAAAGAACCAAGACTGTTCGAAGGGAATTTATGCACTAGCAGGTAAGTGATATCTCCTTGGGCTCTGTATAGAATAATTAGTATCCTGTACTTATGGAAACACGCATATATAGTATGTGATAAAAATCAGTAATTTACAGCTGGTGCAGAGCCTGGGAGGTCAAACACTACTTAATGATCCTATGGTTAATCCAAACCAAACCAATCCCCACCCCCCAAATAATTCCTTCAGCTGTGTAGTCCATAAGCAGAATGAAAAATCAAGTTTGGATAATACCTTCATTGGACTTTAAGTTCTCCAAAACCCCTTCATTGGAATGGTTGTTTTATAAGGTGGTATATAAGTTGGAGGAGGAACAAAAATGTCTGAAAATTAACCTGGCCGGTCATAGGATCTTACTTTAGATTGAAGTCCCAAAATGGAGACTGCAGTCTTGAAGAACCAGATTAAGGTGTGATAGTATCAGGTTCTTATTTCAGGAATGTAGAGTCAATTGCTTCTCTCCATCTCTATAATCAAAGGGTGGCACTTAGTGAAGTACCCATTGGTTTTTGTTGAAGCACATGGCTCTTATATTAGCAGGGAACAGAAGTGCCAGGTTAATCTGATTTATTTGGAAGTTCTTGCAGATCCAAAGCTCACAGTTGCTGTCCCCTGAATTACACTGGATTTCACCATAAAAAATGTAGCCAGATGGAAGACTGCAGCAGGGAATTTTCTCACCATCTTCAGTGTGTTCCCCAAAAACTGCTTCTGAGGACTGGGAAGTCTCCAGAACAGTGCATGATATGCAGCAAAGGGCTCATTTGGAAGCTTTGGGGAAGCTGATGAAGACAGGCTGAGATTTTACAGAAGCACAGCTCGTCATATTCAAAGTACCCACACTTTGTTCTGGCAGATTTTCTTAGCACTGTGTTCGACTCCATTCAGAAGGCTTCCTCAACTCCTAGAAGTGACTTTGTGATGAAATCCAGAGGACTGCAGTAGGGAATAGTTAGTGGGAACATCTCTTTTTGTGAATGACCTGTCACTTGTAATTCTTAGTATCTAATGCACCAGAGTTCATGCATGGTGTCTTTTTATATTTTGCTAGTCTCTTTCCAAAATAATTGCAAAATCCTACATGTAAAAATTTGATCTATCTTACAGGCTTCTTACACATGTTGTAGAGGGAGGGTGGAGTATCTGCCCATAATTCTAAACTATAGTTTAATGCTATAAGCAAAAGCAGAAAGAAGCCTGATTGGAAATCTGCTCCTCCTCTCTCCTCTTCATAGCCTACATAGAGTTATTTGTCTGGTTTCTATTTTGTTGTCTTGTAAAGATCAGAGTTACAGCTTAAAATTAATGTATTGGTAAACATAGCAATTTAGCAATCTAGCATTTGCTGTTGACTTATTTTATTGTTTTGCAATACGGACTAGTTTATTTTAAGCCAAGATTGCTGGTTTACCTGCAGTGAGAAGCCTAGAACTGGACAAATTGAAACTGACTGTGCAAGAGAAAGAGAGGGGAGGCAGGAATGTTCAAGCCTATTGTTCTGTACAAGTTTGTTTCTGTTTGTGCACCTAGCACTCTGTTGTATTAGGGCTTCATGTATACACAGTCAGTGTGAGTGTGAAGTACACTCAGCGTAAGTTTTATTATTTTTGGATTGAATACATGGGCTGAAATACCATTACTAATTCCAGCTAGAACAGACCCATTGAATCAGTGGAATTTATATAAGTGTTGATTTATCATTCAGTAATTGATTCAGTTGCCAACACTAATTGGGACTAGCAATTGCATTTAGACCGTGGAACAAAGAAGTTATTATGTCAATAATTTTGTATGTAAAGTTTTCTCTGTCACTCACTTCCTGTGCTTTTAATCTGTTCACAGCTCGAGATGTCTTTTTAATGTTGAAGAAACCAAATTATAAAAAACTAGAACTTCAAGTATATGCAACATTTTTTGAGATATATAGTGGAAAGGTATGTGATTTTAAAATATATTTTTATCTATATCCATAGTAGATTTTAGGGAACCTTATTTGTCAGGTGTTCTCAGTTTCAATCTCTGATTTTGTATCACTTTATCTCAACCGATTTGGTCTTGTCAGAGGACAAGGGGTTAATGAATGTTCCAATGAACATTAGATGTGTTAGTTACTAACACGCACATCTCTTCTCTCTCTTTTCCTTGCTCCCCTCCCCCAAGGTTTTTGACTTATTGAACAGGAAGACCAAATTAAGAGTTTTAGAAGATGGTAAACAGCAAGTCCAAGTCGTGGGATTACAGGAGCGAGAGGTTAAATGTGTTGAAGATGTATTAAAGCTTATTGAGATAGGCAACAGTTGCAGGTATTCTTTTTTTTTTCCTTATGTCAGTTATAATAAATGTGAGTAATTCTAAATATTTTGATCTCTTGAAATATCACTGTTTTGGGACATGACCTGCAAAGGTATTTTGAAATTGCCTGAATTTTGAAAGAAATGTTTTTGATGTCTTTCTTCTCAGAGAAAGAGACAGTATATTTTTCTTTGTGTTAGGAGCAATATACATTTGTATAATCAGCTTACTGTCTTAACATGTTGCTAACACTTTGACATATTGTCACATTCTGGCTAGATGTAACATTGTTTCCTGTTCAAGTCTGGGCTTAAATAGTTTAAGTGACTCTTATAAAAAAAGTGTTCTTGATATAATTTAAACAGAAAGTGATGTAATATGTGAGATAAGGGGAAAAGAGATGCTGTTGTGCCTTAGTCTGTATCATAGCTGATGAGAAAAGTAATTGACATGCATGTACAACAAACGCCTTGTTTATTTTGTTTTGATAAAAGTTAGAGTATACTTTAAAGTGTCAACAGAAAAGATAAGCTTAGCTGTGATAAACAGTGCTGAAGATGCTATTCTTGGTGATAATTTGTGGTTCAGTGGCATTTCCTCCTCTTCTCTCCCCTCCCCTTTGTTAAAGAACATCTGGTCAGACATCTGCAAATGCACACTCATCTCGGAGTCATGCAGTGTTTCAGATCATCCTCAGGAGAAAAGGGAAACTGCATGGTAAATTTTCACTGATTGACTTGGCTGGAAATGAAAGAGGAGCAGACACTTCTAGTGCAGACAGGCAAACGCGACTGGAAGGTGCTGAAATTAATAAGAGCCTTTTAGCACTCAAGGTAAATTAAATGCCTGCCGTGTATTTAAATATAATGAAACCACTCTGGCTTTCTATATTGCAGCAACTGGAAAATAAAAATGAAGAAGTGAGGAAATATTTACATTCCTTAGTACAGATGCACATATTTCCCTTGACATGCCTGTGAGTAATATGTAACGCACTATTACAGGTCATATAGAGAATGTGACTAATGAATGGTATGAGTTTGTATCCCGCTCTTCTTCTAAGAACCTCAGAGCAGTATTTTAAGATTATGATAAACCTGTATGTTAGGGTAGACTACAGGAGTATGACTTACCCAGATCCATGCAGTCTCTTTGGTTCAAAGCTAAGCAAGAACGTAAGGTTGCTCTCCCACATCCAAGCAGCTGAATGACACTTATGTTGAACCTTTCTTTGCATGGACCTGTGTAAATTATTAAGGGCTGTGCATGAGTCACCGGAGGTGAGAGGAGTACTTAGCAGTTAGTGGCCAGGCACAGACTGGAACTGTACTATTGGAAATAAAGCAGCAGTCTAGCCTACAGTAGTGAGAAGGCAGAACTGTTGAATTAGTTACAAGTGAGCCAGGCCTGAACCCAAGTGAGTTGTTGGTGGACCAGCACATTCTTGTTATATACTTGGGTATCAGCTTCTTAAAAGAACAGGAACTGAGTTTCCAAGCTCTATAGAATTTTACCTTGGACTTTTTTTCTCTATCTGATAATGAGTTTTATCTTTCATTCAACTTGATAGTTGGCTCTTCATTTATATCCATTTGAGTTTTCTTGTATTAATACGTGGAAGTGATACGAGAGTACTCGCTTACAAATCTCTCCACCCCACCTCTAACCCTGCAAATACCAACTTGCTTTATTCATTTTTGAAATTTTTATTCTGTTGTTGAATTTCTGATTAGCATTCTACAAACTTTTGTGACTTTTTCCTGGTTACTGTACATAGGTCTGATGTGAACTACAGGCCATATGGGCTTTCTCCTTCCCCTTAGGAAGCCTATCTGGGCCTGGTCATCTCAGATTCTAAATAGCTAGACATCTTGGAAAACTTTGTGTTGGTGATACAGTTTAGCTGGAGTGATTTTCTCAGAACAAAGGCAAACTGGTTCAGAACATCAGAGTGTTTTCTTAGAAAAATAAAAATGTTGTCAGGTAGGTCTGTCAAATCTGAACCACTTCCAGGTTCTGCATAAATAGAAAATGGTAGGTGGGTAAGAGAAAGCAAAACAGAGACAAGAGACAGGGGAAACAGCTCTAGCTTCCAGTCAGAGAATGACTTTACCACAGCTATCTTTTTACTTCCAATCACAGTGATTTTGGGAGGGATATACTATGAAATACATTAGAAAATTGTCCAGGTATTTTTCTGCTCTTTGCTAGTGTGAGTGAGTGTTAACAGCACTAACACTCAAAATCTCAGTGACGTCCAAGAATGGCTTGAGAATCACAACTGACTGGGAGTTAGTGGATCACTACTGCATGTTAAGCAGATGGTCAACACCATAATCCTCAATACTGGGCACCTTACAAATGGCAGTTTGTTGCTTGTCTAGTTCCGTAAGCATCAGGTGCTTTACAGGAATCAGTAGTATCCTATGTGCATTTGTGTGTATGTGGAATAATGTCATGCAACACAAACAAAATGGGACAGAGTTTTGGCCACCAACCAGAATTCCAAGCAAACAGATGTTTCTGATGCCTACTTCCAGCCCACTTCTGATAGCTTTCTGTGAACTTCAGATAAATTCACCAAAAAGAGAACAACGTATTTTAAAGCCTCAAATACATTTTACAGTGCAAACCTTTTTAGGCATTGCACTTATACCTCTGATATGTAGCAAGCTTCATTGTTTTTGAAGCGTTATTGTGCCTAGAAATTTCATGACGTTCTGACTAAAATTATGGGGACAGGGGACAAGGGAGATAACTGATTTTCTGTTATTCAGTAGGGGAAGACCTTTGAAAGGTGGAGCAGACTGATCTTCTACCATATGTGTGTGTTGATGCACCTTCAAGTCACCTATCAGCCTACACATGAATTTCATAGAATTTTCTTAGGCAAGGAATTCTCAGAGGTTCTTTGCCATATTTTTCCTCTGAAATATATCCTACCTCACCTAATATTCCTTGGCAGTTCTCCATGCAGTTGCTAACTAGGCTTGACCCTGCTTAGGTTCCAAAATCACCAAGGATCCGGTGGCGTCAGAGTATTTAGTCTGTTTCTTCTACCTTATATCTCAGGCAAAATGTAATATTTTTTCATATCTTTCAAATAGAGATAACACTAACAAGTCAACAAGGCAGGCACCAAGCTGAATATATTTTCTTTGTGAAGCTCAGTACATTCTTTATCTTTATGAAAATGATGTATTTGTTTGTTAAGGTAACTAAACAGAGTTGACTGTGGGAGAGAGGGAGGAAGTGTGTTGTTCCTGTTTTGGTCTGCAATGTTTATTATATCATTTAGAAAACATGCAGATGATGTATTACATAGTAAGTACCTAATAGTACAGCTACTTTCAGACATGCCTACTTAACGAGCCACAAAATAAAACAGGTTCTGCACCAACTTATGCTAACAACAACAACAAGCTACTAATGCATGACTTTCTTATTAAGACATCTTTTTAAAGATACAGCATCATAAAATATGATGATGATCAAGGCAGAATGTGCTTTTTGTATTTGTACTGGAAATGTACCAAAATACTATAATTCTATCCCTTGTTTTGGTTTCCATTGCAAAGGCTTTAATATCAGGCCTTGAAGGAAGTTAATTTGTGTGTGTAGAATTCATTAATAGTGTCCAGATAGTTCCTCCTTTAAAATAGAACCTAGAGTATAGTTATTTTGTCAGCACACATCTTTCCTTTTTGTGTTAACTTACTAGTAATATAAATCCTACAATAAATATCCATAATATACATGTTTCATATTTGGACATATGTGCCTTGCTAGTTCAACACCTGGAAAACATTAATTCAAGATTTAATGTTGATTTGTACTTAACTGCAGTGAACTGTTGTGCTCTTGCTCTGTTTTGTTTGTCATTTTCTCAATGTCATTAATTATATAGGGGATTAGGAATAACTTAAGCAGCCACAGATGTTCCAAATTACTATTGTTAGAAATGGAACATTTCTAACTGAACAGCTTAATCTACAACCTCTAACAGTTTTTGTATCACCAGAGAGAGAGAAAGAGAGAGAGAGATTCATTTAGTTAGACATATTCCAGTCCACTTGTCAAAGCATTGTTCCTATTTGAAATAGCCAGTGGTATGCTTGCCATTGGTAAAATATTTGAAAACTTGTTATTATTGTTATCATTAATAGGCAAATAGTTAACTAAGTAGGCATACATTTGTCCATGAGGAGAGATGTAGAATTCCTGGAAAATCAACTTTGGTTTTTCAGGCATATTATTAAAAATACACATTTGTATGATTTGATCTTCTCCTTTGTCCTGAACACCTATACTAACCTCAGAATATACCCAACAGATGACACTTAATTGGTTTAAAAAAAAATCTTGGTGCTTGTACTGCTTAGAGGGCTCCATTAGGTTTCAGGATTGTTTCTAAGAGCAACTATGTCTGGATAATTTCAAAACACAGCCGTTGTGATTTGAGTTCAGCAGTAACAAACATTCTTTGAATGCTTACTGTACTGTCTCTACTAGAAATGAATAAAATTCAGATTTATATATAACATTTCAAAGCCACTTCCAGTAAAATGACCAAAATTATAAATTATAGTGTAAAAATAAAATCAGCAAATTGCAGCCCTTGATTTTATGATCTGTTTCAATATTGGCTGTGCCCAATTAGAGAAGTTTATACAACAAGCAATTTACAAAGAAAAGCTTTCTGAAGGAAACGTGCACATTTTATGCACATATAAAACACGTAAATACACATTTGCCCCAGCTTCATGCTTCCATCAGAATCTAGTGTTCATATTAAGTTCAGACTCAAATTCAGGTTTAAGCAATAATCAGAGTGTTCTGAAAACCTTGAGGTAAAATGTGCGATATATATTTTCTTAATTAGAAATACCAGAAATACCAGAAGCTGTTAAAATTAGCTTATAAAAATGTGAAGTGTCACATCATCTGTTTGTTTATTAGCTTGTTGATATTACACTTGGCCCTCCATATTCACTGGTTTCCCTTTTGCGGATTTAATTACTATGTTCTGTCTAGGAAACTTTAGGTCCTCCAGTGCAATTCTGTGGTCAATTTCTGCTGGAAATTGACCATAGAATCACTCTGGAGAACTTAGAGGTTCTTAGAGAAGTGTTCTAAAAAAAAAAAATAGCATTTGCAATTTTTATTTATATTTGCAGTTTTTCTACTTTTGCAGAGGTTTTGTTCCCCCAACCCCTGCAAAAGTGTAGGGTTCACTGTAGTTGTATTTAAAATATTTTGTACAGATCTTTAAGAGGAAAAAACATAAATGTGTTTACTTTTACAGGAGTGCATCAGAGCCTTAGGCCGAAATAAACCTCATACGCCATTCAGAGCAAGTAAACTTACTCAGGTCCTAAGAGATTCATTCATAGGAGAAAACTCTCGCACTTGTATGGTAAGTGTGCTGCAGTGCTTACTTTGTGAAGACAGTCTTTTAGGCATCTTGTTATATGTTAATAGATCAAGTTTAATTCACTAGAGACCATATCCACATGAGACAGGAGTTTCTACATTCTCTACAGCTAATCAATTTTTTGCAAAGAGAACCCCATGATAGATTTGCCTTATGGTTGCCGTGAGTCAGAAATGGCATGAAGGCAAACAATAACAACAAATCGATTTTTTTTTCACCAGATCTAGGAAACCTGGACTCCTCCAGACATTTTGGAATGTAACTCCCATAATTCTTCTTATTGGCCCTGCTAGCTGAGACTTATGGGAGTTACTGTTCAAAACACCTTGAAGGTATAACATATGTTCATGCCTGGTTATCTCCTTGTCCTTCAACTGTCTGTTGAAATACTTGCTTTTAAAATTAGGTCAACAGAGATGTGTTCCTATCGTGATCTTTTTTTTGGGGGGGGGGGCAGTGACATTCAGTTTTTTATAGCTAATAGTGAAGTTTGATTATACTTGTGAAACTTACTATCAGAATTCAGTAAGTTCCCTCTGTGGGAAATATTTCTTATAGCTCACCAGATGCCATCTGCTGGCTTAGAGAATACTATTGGGATTTCTGCTTTATGTAATGCTATTTTGTTTGTTGAAAATGTACAGTAGTGTCCAGTTTATTCTACATACTCTGTCATATTTCTAAGGATGCAGTATCCTTTCTTGGATATTGTGGAGAAATTACTACCATAAAATCATATATCTGCTTATGAATAAGATAGTTGGTTCTCCTTGTGCTCTGCAGAAGCATCGCTGCCTAGATTAAATCTGAAAATCATATTAAAATATCAGCTTGGACCATGGAACTTGACTTTTTATAAAATATTCTGTATATTTTTTACTCTTTTTGGGTATGATACTGACTCCAAGTTGAGAGGAAGCTTTGTGCTTATTTGAAATAAGTTTGAAGGATTATGTTTGTTTTGTATCTTTGTCTTGTGGCATTGCTATAGCAGCATGAACAGTTAGAAACTCTCTATTTGCCACTACTCATAGCTTCCTATTTTCCTGTTACTGTGATTCAGATAGAAGATATGCATATGGAAACACTATCATAAGTTCTATATAATAACTCCTACAGTTTATCCTCCCAGAAGAATTACTGGATATTATCTACTTGAAGAGATGAAAAAATAAAGGGACAACATTTCAAACAGAGATGAACACTTATGTTTACTGTTATTAATTTCTGCAGCGTTTCCAGTTAATGACGCCTGTGGTAGATTGGAAAAATAGTGGTCTAGAATGATACCATGTAAGGTGCTCTGAAATAGAGATTCATTTTAAAATGATCTGATTGTTCGTGATCAATTGAGATTATAATATGCAGCCAGTAATTGATAATCCACAACACTGCATTTTTAAAAACATAGCTATTTTTTCAAAATAAATACTGCCCTTTAAATATAAATCCATGAAGATAGTAACTTACTGTCCTTTGTTGTCTTTTGCTCACAGATTGCTACTATTTCTCCTGGGATGGCTTCTTGTGAAAACACCCTAAACACGCTAAGATATGCAAACAGGTGTGAAAAAGATTGTGTTTCTGAATTTATATAACTTCTTCATTTGTTGTGCATTGGTGCTTTGTGGCTCATGAGCTGCCTTAGTCTGTTTAGATGCCATTAGAAAATCTAGACCTAAGGATAGGTCTGAACACCTTTGTATTTAAATATGCTTCACATTTAACAATGAAAAAATACTAAATTAATTATACTGATTTAATTAAACCAATTACAGTATTTTGACATATGTTTGTGGCTTCCCTGGTACCATCTAAAGACTAATTGTAAGGAATAAGAATCCATTAGATCTTGAAAATCTTGTTTTAGGATTCAGTTTCCTTATACTGCTATAAGCTACTATGGTTAAAGGTCATAATTGGCATTGGGCTGGCCTAAACTTTCACAAAAGATCTGATGTTGAAAATAGCTGTTCCCATCCTGTTTTCAACTTATAGCTGAGCATCATATCAGTTTGGAAAGAGACATATAAACCAAACCTAACAGTATTTATTTAGCATGCCTTTCTCGTCAGGTAGCAGTGACCACTGGAACAGCAAAGTATTCATTTATTTTAAAAAATTTGTCACATTTTACAAAAGAGAAAGGTCTGTTTATGTCGGGCCATTTCTGCACTACACTGTTACAGTGCTTTTATTCCACTTTCAACATGCTGTGGAATTCTGAATTTGTAGTTTACTGAGGCCAAAGAGCTCTCTGGCTGAGAATTCTAAATGCCCTTCCCTAAACTGCAAATCTTAGGATTCCATAGGATGTTGAAAGTGGAATAATAGCACTGTAACAGTGTAGTGCAGAAATGGCCTCAGAATCAGTCCTTGGTTGATGTACCTTAGTGGCAAGTATAAGCTGTTGTTGGCAGAGTGGTAGCACTGGGTGTTCAGGTATTATACTAGAGAGATCTGTTGTGATACTTCTGCCAAAATTCAAAGCCTTATACTGGAGAACTAGTTTCTTTGGCATGATGTATGTGTGTCTGTTACTAACCATGTTTAGATTCTGCTTCTGCATCATAGCACTTTAGCAAGTAGTATATAGGTTCCTATTATCAGTGTACCACCTTTTAAGCTTTTATAATCAGATAATATTGGTGAAAGTCTTAAAACTGCATGGCCACATATTTTTGTAATGTGTATTACTAAAATAATAACTAAGTTCTGGGCCACACTGGCCATTAAGTCTGCAGTAATTTGTTCCTGTTTCTGAAGCTATACACAAGAATGCATTCTGAAATGCCTGCGTGACCCACTAATAGGAATCAGTCACCTTCCATTCCAGCCCATTTATTGACTTGTAGGACAAGCTTGTTCAAGTCACCATCCTTTAACCTCAAATGTCTTAGTTTATATTATATTACTTTTAGTTAATACAAGGGCATTATTGAAGGATGGATTATGAAGTACTTTGATCAATGGCTCAAGTGCTACAAAAACAACTGATTACAATAATAGTGGCTGTAATTTTCATTGTCATTACAAGAACACTTTCTTTTAATTTGATCCTGTATCTTGCTGCTGCAGAGTAAAGGAATTTGGAATTAGTCCTTCGGACATTCCCTTCTCACAGGGTAGTGGCAGTCGCTCTGATCTCTCTCCTTCCTATGAGTATGACGACTTTTCTCCTTCGATCACCAGGTCTACTTCATTCTTTACATGGAATCTTTATTTTAGTGGTTTTTTTCCCCATCGAGCTGTGTAATCTTACAGACAAACCTCCACTTACTCTCCCTGTCTTCTGAGTCATCACCTTCTTTTTGTTTTCATTTTGTTTGACAGGTGGTGACACTGCATGGCCTGCAAATCATCTTCCCAGTTATTATTACTATTCATCTTTTATTTTTCAAACATTTCATGCCCAGGCTTGTTTTTTCCCTCATGTCTAAGAGGTGGTGATGTCACCTTAATATTACTATCATTTCTGTGTCTTGAGTAATTGAAGTAAGATGTATGTTTATTTTAATGCATATTAAAAATAATACAGAATTATAATATGATACAAATTCTTGTGTGACTGCAAAGTTTAATTTTTTAATCAACAATATTTCAATTAACTTCTTATATTAAGGGCATGAAGCTGACATCACCATTATTTATGTGAACTGCCTGTGAATTGATGAAGTGTTCTTTTTTCAACTCTAAGTGAAATGTTGCTAAAATGAATGCCTATTTTGCAACTGTAGAGTAAAGGAACTGACAGTTGATCCAAGTGCTGCTGGTGATATCCGTCCAATCATGCATCATACTCCAAATCAGATTGATGACTTGGAGGCACAGTGGGGTGTAGGGAGCTCACCTCAAAGAGATGATCTTAAACTGCTTTGTGAACAAAATGTGAGTACCTCACAAAACTCTGTAGCTCTTGGTGCGGTGGAAATACAAACTCTGGCAAGTTAGTTTTAGCTTTTTGCAGCTTCTGTCTGTATTAAATGAAAGCAGAAGTGAATCACATGATGAAGGTATTCTTCCTCTTGTTTATGAATCCCCTGTGAATCAGTTCAGTTAAATTACTCTGAATTCTACTGCAGCAAAATCTTTCTCTATTTTATTATATTATATATGGTGGGGAAGATGCATATTCAGCCAAATGTGGCTGACAGTATAAACAGCAAAAAAGATAATTCCACTTACATGTTGAGTATCCCTTATCTGAAATGCTTGGGACCAAAAGTGTTCCATATTTCAGATTTTTCCCCCCTTTGGAATAGCTTCCCATCTTGTTTGTTCACTCCCTGTGTTCTGTATGTGATGCAAGGCTGGAGAGAAACAGGCAGTCTTGGAAATGGCAGCAATCCAAAAGTAGTACTCAGCGTGAATCCGTGCCTCCACCATTTCACAGATCCTCCATCTCTCTCTCTCTTTTTCTTTTTTTTTTTGCCGTCAGCCCCCCACTTCCACCTTTAAGGTGGTGGCTGTGGTGCTCCTGCTCCTTTGTCTTTCATATCTGAAGAGCACTGCAGCTGTGCCTCAAAGGCAGAGGGAGATGGCTGGCAGAAAAAAGAGAGACTGAGGATCTGATAGCTGAATGAGGAGGGGCACCACAGTCACCATCTCAAAGGCGGAAGCAGATGGCTGGTGACAGAATTTTTGGTTTTTGGAGGATTTCAGATTTCTGGATAAGAGAGGCTCAAGCTGTAGTATTTTTATAAACCTCTGTCGTTAACCTCCCCCTTCTAAATGTAAATATCTGCTGTTTCTCAGCCTTTGATTTTTAATAAGGTGACCCTTGCCCCACTGTTTTAATTGTCATTTCCTGTACTTTTTGAGATAGAGCAATCAGAACTGCAGTGTTCTAAATACAGACACATTATAAACTTATATAATGATATTAAGAAGTTTGCTGTTCTGCTTTTTCAACCCTTTCCTGATAATTCCAAAAAATGAATTTCCCATTTTGAACTACCTAAAACATTGCTAAATCCATTTCAGGAGAAGCATAGACAGTTGCACAAATCTTTGTTAGTTTGTCTATCTGACAGGTAGAGAAGCGGATACCGAGTTGATGTTGGGCTTCCTGCTGTGATCCTCAGGTCTCAGCTAAGTCCTTCTCTTTGCCAAATCACTGAGAAATAATTGCTTTGGTATAGTTGTGTCCTAACCTTTTCAGAGTGTGACTTCCACTTTCTTCTTCAGGGCATGGCTTCCCTTTGGTCCTCTTGACTTTCCTAACCTCATTCCCCAAATTTTCTCACTTGTTCTTTCTGATTGGTTGGTTACTTTTTGCAGACCTCCACCCACTTGGTGGCACTGGTGGAGATTATAGGCAGGAGGAACCAGGTTGAAGTCATATTCTCAGAGATCAGGACACAGCTGCTGCCTTAGTGAATTGTCTTCTCTACTGGCTCTGTACTATTCGCGGGGTACCTTTTAGGCTTTTCTAGGCGTCCGTACCTGGCTGGAAACATTCCTGAGTAATAATGGGGGCCACTGGTATAAGAATTCTCAATAATTGACAGATTCATCTTGGGCCTGTATTTGAACATGAGAATGTTCATAAAACATCTGATAGCGATCCTGTGATCTTTTCCTGTTAAGTTCCTTGATCAGGAGGCTTTAAGCTTCAGTTCAATCTGTAGTGAGAGACCTGCTCTTTTCACAGTTGTTTGGAAGTATATGAAGCACATTCTTTTTTTATTCAAAGCATCAATTCTAACAAAGGACCCTGCTGCTCATTCTATCGCATTTCCCTTAGCTGTCACCTAAGGAAAATGACACTTAATTGTCATTCAGGCAAATGAAAGACTTTAGTTCTCCGGAGTCATGTTCTGTTGCAGAACTCACCAAGAACTAGACATCCAGTATAGACATCTTACAGCACCATCACCTGAAAAGCTGTAAACAGTGCTGCTGAATTTTAGCATCTGCCATGTGGGATGTTTTTCCACACTAAAATATTTTTAGGACACAACAATTTTTTGCAAATATGCTCCATTATCAACTTTGAAGCTGGTAACAGATTAAGCTGTTTCAGAACTCTGCTGTTTATTTTTTACAAAATACTTCTTTCGTTTAACTTCAGCTTCAAAATGTTTTTGGCATATAGAATCATAGCATGTATCATTATTTTTAAAAGGAGGAAGAAGTTTCGCCACAGTTATTTACTTTCCATGAAGCTGTGTCACAGATGGTGGAAATGGAAGAACAAGTAGTAGAAGACCACAGAGCTGTCTTCCAGGTAAACAAAATATTCACAGCACAAAGGCCTAAAGAACCTCATCACTAGTTCAGTGCATCCATGTGAGGCTTTCAGTTTGTATCTCAGAAACAATAGCTTCTCTTATACCACAGAGCAAAATAATACTGGAACAGGAGGAACTTCCAGAAGCAGGTAAAGATATGGCATAGTTATCTGCTATCCAAAACAGAATAAAAATAATAATAAAAAAATCCACTGGTATGTCCAAGCTTGGTTTGTTAGCTATGTCAAATTAGTACTTGTGATACCCAATTGAACAGTAAACCTGTGTCTGAAAGAAACATTTTGTTTTTCTGCAACTTTATAAATACTTATTAACATATATTGTTAACACATATAACCTGCGTTTTCTCTGGTTTCTTAGTCTTCATGTATATGCTGTGAAGCTTCTTGTACTTCAGTTAGCCAGAAAATTATTTGGTTTCAGTATCTGATAGTTGGTTATAAAGACATTCTAACATAGGATTGTATATTAATCTAAGTTATGTTTTGACACCTTATTCAGATTTGTCAGACAGTTTGTAGTATGGGGTAGAAAACCTGAAATTATAGGGACATAACCTTTGAGTGAAAATGACAGAGCAAAAAGCTTGTAAAACCATTTTTCAGGCATGTTAGCTTAGTAAAATATATGATAGGTTATATGTATTTCTTTACTTGCATATTAATCTATGCTGCAAATTAGTATCACAAAATTGATGCTACACTATACTGAGTGAAACAGTACTTTAAGGTTCACGTTTTGATGTCAGTATTACAGATGAATTTGGGTATCTGGAGGTGAACGTGCTTTCAGCAGATCATCCACACATCTCCAGCATCCCTATTTTAAGCTCAGCCACCCCCTGCCCTTGTGTACTTAGATATATGTGTGCAATTTCATTATGTTTTGCCCCCCTTTGAAGTGTTTTAGATTGTTTTTAAGCCCCCTTCTCCAAAACTGCAAAATTGTCTCTGGGCTCCCTGGAAGCCATGAAGGCTGTTTTGAAGAAAAAATGAGGGAGGGGAGCAAAAGGCTTGCCACAAAGGGCTTAGAAGCTTCCACTTCACTGAGCCAAGCTGCTAATTTTGAGAAGGGTGTCAGCTTAAGCTTAAGGTGAACTTAAGCATTCTATCTAATAGCTTGTCTTCTTAACTCTTTTTGTTCTGATTAGGAGTCTATTAGATGGTTAGAAGATGAAAAAGCTCTCCTGGAAATGACAGAAGAAGTAGACTATGATGTGGACTCATATGCTACTCAGCTTGAAGCAATCCTAGAACAAAAAATTTATGTTTTTACTGAACTTCGAGGTAGGTTCAATACCAGTTTAGGAAAGCTTTTTGTGTGCTAGAGAATTTGACAAGAGTGTCAATGGACTTATTTTAGAATTTAGTGATAGCTGATAAAAAGCTTATGTGCCCTCTTTTCCCTCTGTCCCGTCTTTTCTAAGCTGTGATCAGAATTTTTTCAGTTTGCATCTATTGTTGCTTTTTATAATTGTATGTGATCTTTGTTCTTCAGGCTTCATATTTTTCTCAGAAAGTAGATACAGCTGAACAAGCATCTTAAACGTTCTCTCTTTAATGAAGTCCTCTTGTTCTTTGCTGGCTTTCTTTTGTATCTCACTTAAAACATGGCTGTTTAAATGAAATACTTAATCCTCTGAGATTTAGTCCTAAGTAGAATTTGTACCATTGCCTTCTCTGTGCTGCACACTGACACCTCTCTTCCCAGGATGTATTTTTATTTGTATAACTATAATGAGAGAGCTGCAGTGTGGCTTGGGCTTGTACACCCTTCACTCCTCTTCTAGTATGGCTGTGAAGAGTATGGAAATTTTTGTTACCATGTCACATTGATGACACTTTGCAGTGTCCATACCATGGTTAATCTTAATTATGGGTAGTGGAAACAAGCCAGCTACAAATACTGATACATGAAGCTGGCTTCTTTCCATTAATGACAGTTCAGATTAATCACAGTTTTAATATTTGGAAGTATAAACTGTGTTTAAAACAGAAGTTTCCAGTTTTCTCCTTACATGCATTCTGTAGGAGGAATGGTGACCATGTAAACCGAACACACAATGCAGCCTGTTCTCATGAAGCTAAATATGATTTTAACATGATATCTCAAAGCAGCCTTTATTGCAAAGCCCTGGGTATTGGAACTACACTGAAATTACTTAGTTGGTATTGATATTCCTTCTTTCATTTTAAGATAAAGTGAAGTCCTTCCGCACAGCGCTACAAGAGGAGGAACAGGCCAGTAAACAAATCAATCCGAAGAGACCACGTGCCCTTTGAGGCAAACTTCTGCTGCTAAAGGATGCCTGAGCCTTCATTACTGTACCATGCAGTTGGTTGGAAATGAAGCTGTAACAAGTCAACTACTTGAAAGATCAAAAACTGTTGAAGTACCCTGTGGAAATGTCCCATTTCTTTTCCCCCGGCTGACATTTCAGTTGTGTGGAACACTCCTAAGACGTCTGCAAAATGCTTCTAGACCAGATAGCACAACCAGGCAGGTTTTGGAGCTGGGAAGCACTTTTGTTTCAAATGATTTAACTTACTCAAATTGTGAATCTTTTATGTTTTGGAAATTTGCCAATTTTTTTTTTAAATAATGAAGTAAAATGGTGGACTTGTAAAAACTTCACAGTATTTTGTTTCACTTATGTCCAGTTTTGTTGCAAAGAACAGCTGTGCAGTTTTGTATTTGTATGCATGCCCACCTCATCAGTGATTGTATATACCTCCTCTTCTAGACAGCTGTGCTCACCTCTTCCTGTTCTGTGCCTTGACCAAGGCGACTTGACCCTAAATGTCCTGTCTAAAGCACAGCCTTAATAAATGACATTCCTTATTTGTCAATGTAAATTACTTTTATTGTGTGTACATTTTCAATGTGTGCTGTTTTCTTTTTTCCGTGACTAGTTCTTCATTTCACAGTATGTGCCATATCATTGACCTGGAATTAAAAATATATCAGTGTCAATTGACAGCAGGCCATTCCATTTTTTATCCCTGTAAAAATCTGGAATCATGTTTTATTTCAATACCATAAAAAGTCTCTAACATCTTCTTTGTAAAGAACAAAACTATAAATTAGTGGATGTATAATAAAAGGTAAACTGATTATGAAGGAGAGTTGTATCTTAGGATAATACAAATATATCGTATGTGTGCTAGTGTGATGATGTCAGAACAAAAGGTGCAATCTGATTTCTACATATGGGTAGGAGAGGTGTCAAAGGATACCAAAATAACCCTTTCTTGTATGACTAAAATTGGCTTCTGATGCATGAAAGTTTACATGTGCATTAACTGTAGTTTGCAGGTAGATAGTACTGTTGCTTTAAAAGAAAGTAGCCAATGCATATTTTCCATTTGTACAGTGCCATCAGTTGAAAAGTGGGGTGAATTTATACCATTTGAGGATTTGCACAGTAACTCCACAAAACTTGCTGATGCTGAAGAAATTCCATAATGATGCCTGAAATCTTCACAAATGGCACTGTGTATCCAGCACTTTTTAAGATGGTGGCACTTCAATTATTTTTCAAATTGCTGTCCAAAAAAATTGCCCTTTTATGTATTTTTTGTCAGATGAATTTAAGCCTCTAGGAGTTCTCCCTGTTCCCGGAATAGATTCCAGGTGCTCATATCAACAGACGTTCCTTGGAACTCTTTCACTTTTTGTTTCTGGAACATAAGCCTATCTTTGCTGTGACTGAGGGAAATAAAGGGAAAGCAATGAAAAGAGAGCTTAATGAACCAGAATTTCTCAGTATTCAACGCAATTCCTTTAGGAAGGTAGGCTGTGGGAGTCCCTTGGCATATCATGGTGACAAAGCACCTATCTGTAAACATGAAAACAGAAACAATGTAGATTTTACACAATGTGTTTAATAAATTTAAGTATGAAATATAAATTAGAGATGAGAATTTTACTTCTATGTATATTACATAAAATGCTTTCTTTTCTAGCCATATCTAACTGCTCTAAGGTGTCTGCTGTTCAGATATCTTAGAACAGATTTGTAGAAGATCTCTCCATTCTATTCAGATTTTCTTCACACCAAAGTGTCAGTGTTGCTGTGACAACTGTCTTCACATATAATTGTATACCAAACTGAGCTAGCATTATATTTTCCAGTGCATTGTTAACTACCTGGATAAAAAAGCAGAAAGCTGGAATATGTGTGTATGAAAAAATGCATAGAACAATATATCCCCCCAGTTGCCTCAAGGTGGCACCATTTGTTAACTGCTAGAAGATTAACTTTTCTTTAGGTTGAGTATCCTTTATCCGGAATAGTTGTGACTAGAAGTGTTTTGGATTTCAGATTTTAGAATATTGCATATACATAATGAGATTATACACTGTTCCCTTGAAACAGGTTTCATTCCTCCATCAGTTCTTCTCTTGACTTCTTCCTGTAGGGAACATGAAGGAATTATGGAGGGCCCCTTGGGACTGACTGCACATGTGCTACTTGTAGAGTCTTTCAGTCAGCTTGGTGCCTTTTTTTCTCTCTCAGCTCACTTGGGACTGCATACGCATGCTACTTACAAGCAGAGAAGGAAAGAAAGTGCCAAGCCAACTGAGAGACTTTGCAAGTAGCATGTATGCATGCATGGTCCAAAGCAAGATGAGAGGGAAAGAAAGGTGCCAAGATGAGAGACTTTTCAAGTAGCATGCACATGCCTGTGTGTGGTCCCAAGCAAGCCTCCATAATGCTGTCATGTTCTCTACAGGAAGAAGATGGGGTTCGGCTTTGGATTTTGGAACATTTTGGATTTTCAGATAAGGGATACTCAACCTGTATTATCTCAGCATTGCCTAAACAAGTAAACCTGCCTGATAGCAATTGTCCTTTGTTTTGACATATGGCTAGAAGGATATAACTACATACTCAGTTCCCTGGAATAATGATTTCATGAGTTAAGTGTGCTTTTGAAAAGAAAGTTCCTTGCTATGTGGCAGGTGTTAATATCCACCTTTGTACTTAGGACATTTCATACAATTAGGCAGTAGTCACATAAGTCAGTTCTTGGGTTGGCTGTTTAGATGTTATAATTAAAGGCAGTTTTTGATGGTGCCATATTTTCACAAGTGCAATTCTTAAACAAGAAGAAAACTTAAACTTGTTATCTCAGCAAAGAAAGGAAATTCAAATTAAATTCTTTGGTTGGTGGCCTGTGGAAGTAAGCCTGCCTCCTTTGCCAAGATCACAAATGTCTTAACTGTTTGATGGGTCATCTCACCTTTCACTAAACTGCATATGCAAACAGCATGTTTATGAACATGAAAGGGATTGGCTGGATACATACATACCCATTCTTTTGTCAGACTTATGCGTTTGACCCTTTATGTATAAAACGCCAACGAAATGGATATTGTGCACATACATTCTCTGGATGGCACAGAGGAGTAATTCACTGCTATTGGGTTATTCTTCACATGCCAGCATATGTAGCAGGAATCCCCAAATCCAAAGTTCTTTTTTCAGTTAATATTGTTGACTCCTTCACCTTCAGTTTTTAAAATTCATACCAAGCCAGCTTTACCGCAGAGTCTTAACCGCAAAATTAGATTTAAATATACTGGTTTATTAGAAATTGAGCAGGAAAGTAAGAGCAATTAGACAGAAGGATCCTAATACCAAGGGCTTCCTGGCAACAGAAAGAAAAAAATAAGGATGGCAAAAAATGCAACAAGGGAAATGGCATCATTCATTGCAATTCAGCAGATAGCGGCCACAGAAGATAAAAATGAAAATAATATCCAGATTACTCCTAATCAGCGTGTCTCTGAGAGAATGACAGAAAAAAAACTTTAAAATGGATTTTTGTGACCACAAGTGACAGTGCCTCTAAATGCTGTATTCAGATACCCCCAAAGAAGCTGAAAAGCCAAGGAACAAATACAAAGAAAAGCCAATCGCGATGGTAAGACCTCTAAAAACGTGGGGAAAAAACTTCAAAATGGAACTTTAAAAGGAGGTAGAATTTCCAGCGTGAAAGGGCTATGGAATTAACGATCCTCAAGTAAATTCCCTTGGCATTTTTGGGGGATGTTGGCCATGGTGGGAATGAATGTTCCACAACGGGGCAGGGCCAAATCAATCAGCATTGCCAAGCAACAGAAACAGCAAAGACAGCGTGGAAAACAGGTGCAGAGTTTGAGCGACAAGCCCTCTGTAAACAGGAAAGAAGCAAAGTAGCAAAAGGATACTGATACTGAGGCTTCCTTCATATGTTATTTAAAAAACATGTTGGCAGGGAAGGAAGGGCAAATGCATGATCCAGCACAGTCTAGCTCATGTGTTTCATCTTCAGAGGTAGAGAATACAATGAATTTAGTACGTTAAAGAGTCAGTAACTACAACACCATTAGTTTTAGAGGGAAATTTAATGAATTTATATAGTCAAGTAAATTTAATGAATTTGAGATAGAGGCATGATTTTAATGTAAGTAATTTTTTAACCAGTGATTTGCAACAGTTAAACAGTATAATTAATTCAGGAGTTCATAAAGTGGAGCAAATAACTGCAAGTAATAAAAATAAACCTAAGCAAAACAAAGATAAGGAAATTAATTAAGGGAGATGTGTAGAAAAGAAAATGTAATGTGTCTCAAAAACAAAGCGTTTGCAAAAAGAATACTGATTTAAATGCAGAGAAGGAGATTAATTCTGAAGTGTCTGAGAGGGAGATAGATGATGAAACTTAGATCCACGGTAAAGTAGACTCAGTGATGTTCAAAGAGAATTGGCTTCAAATAGGCATGTATTTATATATATAGACAATTTCAAGCACAGTTGAAACGTTTTACACACGTTGGAACTGAGGGATAGTCAGGAGGACGGGCAAGCTGGGAAAGGGAAAGGAAAGGATAGTACAGTGGCTTCTGTAATGAAACAATCAGTCTCAAGGGAATTGAAATTCAACTACCTGACATGCTTAAATGGTCAATAAAGTTAGAGTGGGAGGCTCCTCTCACTACAAAGAGACTTTTAGGGTGCAGTCAGAAGTTGTTTATCTTTAAGAAATGGGACATGGAGTACCTTAAGGTCCCATTGCCCAGTTCTCCAATTTCTGCACCGGTATGTCACACAATTGCCCCAAAGAAGGGTGACACACTCTTAAGGATGTTGATGAGAGGAGCTTTAAAGAAGGCACATGAATCTTTCATGTTGGCAATTAGGTCTTCCTATGGTTTTTATGTTTTCCAGTGCAATAGTATTGTGGCTGGAGGAAATTTTAAAGACCCAAGATTTAAGCATGTAAACCTTACGATAATAGGAAGAATACAGAAGGCTCTGCAATTTATATGTTAGCCATAATTCTGCTGTGTTTCCTGCTAGAAATATAACAGCAAATGTGGTAACAAGGAGATCAACCTGTATTCACCATTGGGAGGCTGATGAGAAGTCAAAAGAAAATTTGGCATATATGCCATTTACTGATCCGCTTCTATTTGCAGAGAAGGCTTTACACAAAGTATTAGTAAAAAATAAAGACAAGAAACAAGTAATGCCTTCAGTACGAAGAAAAAGATCAGAGAGAAAATGATTTAGTAGTCCCTTTTATTCCTTTGAAGGAGGGAGAAATTATTGAAGACAAGGAAATTTCACATTTAATACAACACAGCCGAATAGACAGGACTTTACACAGAAAAGGCAGAATTTTCATCAGAATAGGAGAGGGGTGAGCCAAACCAATCAGGGAGGCCACCAACAATACTGATGGACAAGATATTCCAGTAGGAGGAAGGCTTCTGCATTCTGGGGCATTATGATAACAACAACAACAACAACAACAACAACAGATCATTGGATCAATCAGGTGGTAACCAAAGCATACAAAATTTTGTCTGCAAAGGTGCCAAAACATAAATATCTTCCTTTGCTAGTACTGAGGAATCCAGAAAGGAGAGAGATGGTTTAGAAAGAGACAGAATATCTTCTGCAGATTGGGGCTAGAGTGCCTTGCAGTCAGAAATTCAAAGGGCTATATTCAATCTGTTCACAGTACCCAAGAGCAATGGCTCTTTCCATCCTATCTTGGACTTCAAATATTTAAGCAACTTTCTTTTATATTCTTTTATAAACAACTTTTCTTTTACCAAAAGTTCAAGATGGAGACACTTCAAACCATCAAAGAGAATTTGGAGATCTACAATTGGCTAGTGCCCTTTGATTTAAGGAAGGTTATTTGCATATCCATATGCAAATCTGTAGAAAATATTTAAGGTTTCAGTTCCAACAAAAACAATACCAGTTCAGGGATCTCCCTTTTGGTCTTGTGCTGGCCAAGACCTAAGGTGTTCACCAAGGTATTATCACCATTGATGACACATCTTTGGGAACAAGGTATACAACTGTTCCTATATTTGGGTGAAATCCTCTTGAAAACGAAGTGCAGACTTAGGATGGAAAGGGACCTGCAAAATAAGTACAGACACTTCAGAGATATGGTTTCATAATAAATTTGGAAAACAGCCATTTGGAACCATCAAAAATATTAACACAACTGGGGCTCAGACAGATACAGCAAAAGCCTGCATGTTTTTATCACAAGAGAGGAAACAGAAGATCAGGACAGAATTACAGACCTTGATGACAGAGACCTAAATGGATTTGATGTAGTTACCAAGAATCATGGGACTACTGATCTTAACAATGCAATTGGTCCCATGCGCAAGGCTGCATATCAGGATTTTACAGCATGTTCTGAGCCTCCACCAGTGGTCAATAGCAAACAACAGCCATTATTTGGTGAGGATTCTAGAAAAGTAAATAAAGACTGGTGGATAATGAAGTCACCTAAACAAAGGAGTGCCTTTTGCTCTGCAAGAAGTGATAACAATGACAACAGACACAAGCCTCTCCAGCTGAGGAGCACAATGCAGGGGAGATCAGTGAAAGGCACTTGGACTGGACTGGACTGGACTTTACTTGAAGTATAAACTACTTGGAATTGAAGGCAGTAAGGTCAGCCCTTTAACACTTTGCTCATTTAATGAAGAATCAATGTGCAAGTAACAACAGACAACGTGGCTGTGAAGAGATACATATCCAAACAAGGAGGCTCCAGATCAGCAATGCTGGGCAGAGAAGCAGATCAGATTTTACACTGGGCAGATATGGAGATGAGGTCCATATCAGTTGTCTATCTAAAAAGGTCTCTGAATGTAGAAGCTGATAATTTGAGCAGAAGCCAACTACACCAAGGAGAGTGTCACTCTATCTGGAGAGTTTTCAAATTCTAAACAACAAGCTGAGGCCTTTGCAAGTGGACTTATTCACCTCTGGCACCAATCTCAAATTGCAAAGATATTTTTCACTCAATGGAAGTGAAGATGCAGAACAACATAACATATTGGGGGGCTCTTGACTGTCTTGGGTGCTGTAGGCCTTTCTGCTGATTCCAACGATACCAAAGGTATTGGAGAAGATACTCAGAGAGAAAGCAATAGTGTTACTGATAGTTCTTTATTGGCTAAGAAGACTATATTTTCCACTGTTACTTCAGATGTCAATAAAAGACTGTTGGCTTTGCCAGACAGGTCCGATTTGCTGCACCAGGGGCTGATATCCCGTCACAATCCAAATTGGATGAAACTGACTGCATGGTCAATGAGAAGCAATACTTAGGCCATTTCTGCACTAGACTGTTATACTGTTATTATTCCACTTTCAACATCCTATGGAATCCTGGGGTTTGCAGTTTAGGGAGGAACCTTTGAGGTCATATATGAGGTGGAATGAGCTTGTTTTCTGCTGCTCCAGATACTCAGGCCATTTCTGCACTAGACTGTTAATAGTGCTATTATTCGCTTTCAACATCCTATGGAATCCCAGAGTTTGCAGTTTTAGGGAGAGGTGTTTAGAACTATCACCCAGAGAACTCTTTGGCCTCAGTAAACTACAAATTCCAGAATTCCACAGGATGTTCAAAGTGGAATAATAGCACTAGAACAGTATTAAGCAAGGTTATGTGGATTCAGTAACAGAGTATATTGGCATCAAGAAAGTCTTGCACAAACAGAACATAAATCTTTACATGGAAGGTTTTTGTGAACTATTTTAAGTTACAATCTGTGGATTTGGAATGGTGAAAGTTTGCTATCTTGAAATTCTTGCAGGAAGGTATGTAGAATGCTTTGAGACCAAACACATTAAAAAAGGTGGTTCTTGAGGGAAGCAACTTTAAAAGCATCACCAACTGTACATAGATTGCCATCTTGGGACTTGAATTTAGTATTAAGCAAACTAGTACAACTCCTTTTCAGCCTTTAATTGAAGCTTCTTTATGGTTACTGACATGTCAAGTTCTCTTTCTAGTATCCATAACATCAGCCAGAAAAGTGTCGGAGTTAGTTATATTATGCATACATCCAACTTTGTGTTAATGGGATGAAGAGTTGTCTTTGACACTGGATCCATCTTTTCTACCAAAGTTCCACTCAAATAGAGAGGTATTTCAAGCCATGCATTTGCCAAATTTTTACCCAGGGCCATCCCATGCACTTGAAAGGAAGTGGCATATGCTAGATGTTATGAGGACTGCTAAGAAATATATTAGAAATATATTAGCAGAATTAAATCTAATAGAAAAACAGAAGCATTATTTGTTTCCTTTAATCCAAAGATGGTAAGAAACAAGAGCTCCAAGCTTTTGCTATCATTATAGTTAAAAGCTTGTATTTTTTTTCTATTATGACATGACAAGGGTAGCAAGACCACAAAATGTTTGGGCCCACTCAACTCAGTCAATGGCAACAAGTGCTATAATGCAATGTAGTAATGTTGACGTTTGTAATGCAGCAGGGTGGAAAGAATCATTCACATTTATTAGACATTACAGAATAGATAAATAGATATCCGCACAGGCCATATTTCGATTGACTGTGCTGCAGCCAGTAATACACTAAAATGGACCCATCCTGGATAGGGAGTGCTTGAATACATCCCAACCATAGTGGATTGCTCCTCCATGCCATCCAGAGAATGAGAAGGTCGTACATACTGTGAAAGTTCATTCTTGGATGGCCTGGAGGATCAACCCACCCCCACACTTGTTAATGAGGAAAAAAGATTTAAATGAAATGCTACAGATGTTAGGTGAGTAGTCTTAGCCAGACTTGGAAAGAAACTGAAGGTGAAGGCAGCAAGAGCTACCAACATTAACTGAAAAAGAACTTCGGTCTTGGAGCCTACTACTACATGAAGCTGGCATATGAGGAATAACCCAACTGTACCGAACACATTCTGCCAAGAAAATTCCATAATAGGTTTCCCTTAGGGTCACCATAAGTCATAAATGACTTGAATACACACAACAGCATGGTAAGATGGAAACATTTTATGTGAGTCAGTATGGTATTGTGGTTTGAGTGTTGGGCTACAACCCTGTAGAGCAGTGTTCAATTCCCCGTTTGGTCATGGAAATGCACTGGGTGACCTTGAGTGTGTCACATATTCTTAGCCCTCAGAAAATTCCATGATAGGTTTACCTTAGGGTTGTCCTCAGTCAGAAATGACTTGAAGATACACAACAACAACAGTGGATTGCCCCTCTTCACAGCAAATACCAGCCTCTCAATCCACTTCATTAGACTGTTTTGCTGCTTGAGTCTTATACTGGGGTTTGGTGATTGAAACCCAAGCTATAACATTCAACTTGCTAAAACAAAATGGTTAAAACAGTAAAACAGTTGCCTTAGTGAACTTCTCAGCAAATTTTCAGTTACAATATTCCAGGCCACCTAGCAGCAAAATGACTGAGGTCTGTGGGGTATCTGTTCCTTTTTGAAGGGCTGGTCACAGAGACCTTGTAAGTACGTGCACCTACAGAGTTCTACAGATTTCCACAACCTACTACATGCTACCTAACCTGTACCTGAAACTGCAGGGGTAGATAGTCTACTAATCCTTAGTCTAAACTGTTGGAGTAGGTTTGGGTTATGTTATTTTAAGTATTCAGAGAAAAGGAAGATATTTCCCATTATATTCCACAATGGTTGTGGAGTTTTAATAAGGAATCTGTTTAAGGTTAAAGGTAGGTAAATGAATTAGATGGTTTTTGGTAACAAATGTTCATTCTAAATTAGGGAATCAGCTTGCTTTGAGCAAAGTTGGTCTCCTTGAATGTTGGGAATGCTTCTTGATAGGGAGCATGTATAGCAGAAGGGCTTTTGCCAAGCTTAGGTTGGTACAGCAGCTGTGGCTATTCATAGAGGATGACCTACCTAAGAGATCATATCCTTTCACTACATCATCACCTTTGGAGTATTTATAATTTTCTGTGCATATTACTGCCTTTAAAAGTGATCAGAAATCTCAGCAGCTGAAACTAGATTTAATAAGAGCACATTCTTCCAAATATGTCACTCAGTTGGTACTCCTGTTATGTTAATTTTGGGATTCATCCTTAATCCAATTCAGTAAATTGACTAGAATTACAAGATCTATATGGTTTACTCTCCCACTTTCTCTACGTGATTCTGCCTACCCATTCCATGTCCCCCCATGACTAGACATAAAGCTCCCAGGAATGCAAGATGGAACCTTCCTTGATGCTGTAGAGCAGGGCAGGGTGAAGTGTGGCCTGCATGGAGACCCCTGAAGCAGTGGTGGAGCTTGGAATGTAGGGAGGGGGGACAGGAGGGGACAGGGCTACAGTGTGAGGGGCGCGGCCAGTCTGCATGGGGGTATGGCTGCAGTGCGTGGGGGTGTGGCCATGGCTTGTGGGAGCATGGCTACAGGCCGGGATGTCCCCAAAACATTGCCGCCTGGGGCAAACTGCTCCTCCACATCCCCATCCCTACGTGGCTGCCCTGAAGGGTCAATTTCATTGTTCCAAAATGCTCACTAAGGCAGTGTGGGGCATTTTCACCATGTTTTTACCTCACCAGATTATTTTAAGCCTAGAAATGACCTTTTTGAAAATAGTTGACATCAGCTCACTTCCTGTTGTTACATGGCAAAAACGCTTCATACTATCTAGATGTTATTTTGTGTGTCTGGGAAGTGATACTGTGATAAGCTTCTGGGGGTTTGGCTATCTGTGCCAGTGCAGCCTGAAAGCAGGTTGCTAGGCAACTAGAATAGCACCTCAGGACAGAAATCCACCTCAGTAGCATGTGGGAGCGGCTTATGTCTGGAACAAAAATGTATATAAAGCCAAATACCTGTGGGTATTTTTGACTCCTTCAGTGAAAGTCTAGCAAGGAGCTAGAGAGTAGATTCCTTTAGTCAGTTAGTGTGACCTAAATTGGAGGTTAACCATTTGGTGGGAGTTTAGCCAAAGTGCTGTTGTATGCTAACTGTACCTTGTGTGAAAGTCTAAAGACATGATTGAACTGTTTTTGAGCAGGGAGTTAACTGTTAATACTGTCTAAAGAGTGCACTGAAGAAATGTATCAACATTGGACTGCATATGAACTCTAACATGCTACTTTATTATTGTTATCTTAATAAATGTTAGTTTTATCTTTGTACACATTGACTTGGCTGCATTGTATGCAGTGATAAATAACACAGAAAACACACTACCATAAAATTACTAAGTGGTTTCAAATGAACATTGAAAACCCTCACTCATTTACACAAAGGTGGTACTATGGGGGGGATGCAGAGCTGTATGGTAAAGACAGAATGCCTTATCTGATTTGAGAACCACTATTATTTTGCTACATTTATGGTCTAACTCATAAAGTGATTGCTGTTTAAACTGTTAAGCAACATTGTCCATTATTTTTATTTACTAGACAGTTATTTTATGTTGAGATAAGCCATCTTGAATATCATTAGGGGTGGAATATTAATCTAAGTCAGCAAATTATTTAGGTCCAAAGAGTTTTTTTTTTCAAATAAAAAGTCACAAATCTTCTACCATTACCTGCTCTGTGATATTAACAGAAAGCTACCATGACAGTATGTAAGAGATAGAGCTTTTCCTAGGTTCTGAATCTGGGGTCCACAGATACTGTTGGAGATCCCACCCTCATGACCCCCAGTCGCTGTTCTAGATCCTACTGAACTTTCTTCCATCTAGGCACTACAGCCTTGGAGGAAGAGAAGAGGCAGGCACAGCTCCCTCATGCCTAGGCCTAGCAACAAATGAAAGCCTCTCTTGGTCCCAATTGCTGCTGCTCCAGGCTTCGGGGGAAAGAAAACATGGCACATGCAGCTCCATCGTGCCTAGGCCCAGAAGCAGATGAAAGGCCGTCTATCCATCCCAACTACCACTGCCCTGGAGAGAAGGCACAGGGACAGCTCCACCATACTGACCCAGAAGAATAGGTTGTATCTGCCGGATTTAATCCGCTCCCCCACTGTCATTCCCTTTTCCTTATGTGTCCATGTTTTATTTTAGCTCATAAGCTTGAGGGCAGGGAACCATCAAATCAACAATTTGTAAGCTATTTTCAAGGAAGACATGTCCCTGAATCTGTAAGACATAAGCAGAGTGGTTGATGATAGGATGAGTTGAAAGCCTCTAGGAGCACTATAAGTCAAAGTCAACTTAAAAGCAATCAACAACAACAAGCTGCTCTGACTATCGTTGTGGCTGAAGGGTGGGGTATAAATACTCTAAATAGATTTGTATTGTCCCATGCATCCCAAAGATGCTATGAGGAAATCAGGTTTCCTGCTTGCTGCAGTTTCATACCAGGAGAAAAGCTTTGCATGTAATATAGACAGAGGCTTTTATACCTATGCTTTTTGAAGATGCAAAGGAACATAGCCATCTGCAATGGGGTGAATGAGATATGGATAACAACTTGAAACCTAATTTGGGGATCTTTGTAGACAATGAGTATTTGAGCCTCCCACAGGCTTGAAGTTAGATAGTGTAATGACGGCTGAGATCCAGGATCAGAGAAACAAAGTTCTGTCAAATTCCTTCCTCATCCTCACCCAAACCCATATTTTCTCTCCTCAGTGCTTGCAACATGGTCACTTACTACCTGATGGAGGGGGTAATGGAGACACGGAAGTGTTCAGCTACGATCCTATAGCGGGATTCTCAGCAAGAAGGCATCCTTTGTAGGTCCCGGAAGATGGTATCAGAGCAGTGTGCCCAACCACAGCAGGGATGGGCAACTGCACAGGGGGTGGGGGTCATTCTTCTCCAGTGTCCAGCCAGCAGGCTGCACGATCAGGTTTCAATGCATCCAAAGTGATGTGATGTCACTTCTAGCTGCCATTTTGGCTGATTTTCAGCCCATTTCCCCCTCTCTTCTGGTGTTTTGGGGGAGTTGGGAGGCTCTGCAGGGCTAGGGAAAAATTCTGCATTTTTAGCAGTTTGGGGACAAAACATTGTCTGAAAATTGGTCCTTTTTTTTGGTGGGGTTAGGGGCTTGAGAGGTCTCCTGGGGGTCCCAAGGACCACATGTGCCCTGCAGGGCACACTTTGCCCATCCCTGAACTACTGGAACACAGCTGATATTGTTATACAGATGTACACCTGCATAAGCCACTAACAAGATGCCAGCCAAGCTTACTTGCTTTTAAGAATTATTAGAGGTAATAATAATTGAGGACACAAGGATTTGATACAAAATAACCATTGCTGCAGGGAACAATGGACCAGCATGATTAAAATCTAAAAGGCCAGGTTTACCAGTTGGAAAAAAAACTAGTTCCCACTTGAGAGCCATGTATTCTTCAAAAATATTAGTACATATTTGGCTTCTACTATTAAACATAAGACAAGTATTAATATTTAATAATATTAATCATCAGACAAGGAACCAAACAATAGGAACATTTCAGAAAAGCCTGTACAAGGCCTCTTGAAGTATATACTTTCCATCAGTTCTTCTAAATCAGGGGTGAAGAACATGTGGTTGGATTGCAATTACCTTCAGCTTCGGTCAGCATAGTCAATGCTGAAGGATAATGGGAGCTGCAGTCCTTTAGGAGGGACAGACATTCCCCATCCTGCTCTGAAGGAAGCAGAGAAGCCAGAGAAAAGCATGGCAATAGATGGCTTCTGTGCTCAGGAATCCATTTCACATAATCTAGTTATTTAAAACATCTGAATGTGCAAAATCAGAATAGTTTATATCCTCTGGATGGCAGAGAAGAGTAATCCACTTACTCATGGGTTATTCCCCATGTGCCACTGACAATGCACTGCAAGCTGGCATGTGGGTTATAACTCATGAATTAAATGGATTGATTCTCCTGCCATCCAGGAATGAACCTTTATGGTAGATATCAATTTCTCATTCTGTATGAATGAAATTATAGTGCTATTTTATTCATAAAACATTGTTCTCTCTGTTATCTTCAATTTCATCTTCCTCTCAGGAAAAGTGGATGCCTTTTGAGTTGAAGCCATGCAGAACACTGAAAGACAAAAACATTCAGTCCTCATTAAGCTGATATTTCATGTAAAATAATGAAGCCATCTCCAAAAAGTCCTAAGCAATTTTGTCTTTTGATTCTAATGCAGCAGGAACAGGATTTTCCTTTTTTTCCCCCTCCTATGCTTCTGCTTGAAGAAAATAATTTTGGGCAGCTTCTCCCTGCTTTCGAAGTCTTGTAGTCAATAACTTCAAAGCCTTCAGTTCCACTTCTGTGTGTTCTGCCTGGACAGCAACCCTCAGAGGTAAGTACACGGGTGTAACTGTCATCTCCACTCCTCAAACAGATAATGTTTCACACCAGTTTCTAGTAGTACCATTTAAAGAACTGGGAAGACAGAGAACACTGGGCTGGTTAGACTTCAACAAGCAGGAGGGGACCACTCACAATGTCAAGCTTCTCTTTGAAGGCTGAGAGGGAGCATGCATTTCTTTCTTTCCTCACTTTAATCTGTGCTGCCCAGTTTTATGGTCAGGACAAGATGCCAACCATTCTTATACACAGCCAGAAGCACAAACTGATACCAACACATTAGCAGAAATGTGTGCAGTGCTTCTTGGAACTCCTTGGTAATACCACTACATTCTCACCAATCAGTGACAGTGTCCTGGGAATCAGTACAATACATTAGTGTCACCCAAACAGTTGTGCCCCCTTCCTCTTAGTGCTGCAACAATAGTAACTACCTTATAATAGTGCCTCTTCTCCACTCATTCTGCCGTATTATGACAACAGCTCCCGGAAGCTGTTCAAGGATTACTTCCATCCAGGCCCCAAATTCATGGTGTAGAATAGGAAAATAGCTGTCCGCTTCTCCTTCAGCTAATGTAGTTGAGGAGCAGGAATAATGGTTAAGCTGCCTTCCCACACCCTAATAAGTACAACCTACATTCTGTGGTTGTACTTCTGAACTGATCTCAAAGCATTTCCCCTAACAGAGGAGGAGGCAGGGAGACTGAGATGGTAGAAGCTCTGGAAACTTAGCCCTATGAAGACCACCATAGGGAGCCAGGCCTGTTTAGCTTGGAAAAGAGTAGACCCAAGAAGTGATATGATAGACATCTTTAAATATTGAGGGGATGTCATATAGGAGACAGAGCAAGTTTGTTCCTCTGCAGCTCCACAGATTAGAACACAAACCAAGGGATTCAAACAACAAGAAAAGAGATTCCACTTAAACATTAGGAACAGTTTTTTAACAGGAAGAGGTGTTTGATATTGGAACAAATTGCCTTGAAAGGTGGTGGAGTTTTCTTCTTTGGCTATCTGTCAAGAGTACTTTAGTTGAGTTGTATAGCAGGGAATCAGACTGGGTGGCCCCTTTGCAGTCCCTTTCAACTCTGATTCTATTATTATAAATGCAGTAGTTAAGAGTCTCTTGCCAAAGTACACAGGACACACCAACAACTGTTACTGCATTGCAGAGAGTGCATAATACAGTTCTGTCTATGACATTGTGCAGAATCTTAATATCTATTGTTGCTTTCATTTTGAAATGGGGAGCTCTCTAACTGAGTTAGAGCATGCAAAATCTCTGAACTTGAAAAAATGCGTTTAGTTTCACCTGATGAAATCATCAATGTCCATTATTCGTGCACGTTTTTCTGAATAACCAGTCTCTTCTAGAATTTCATGAATGAGATTTCCAATATTGAAATTTTCAGGAATTTCCTGTCAACGTAAAGCACAGAGGAGAGAATTTACCTTACATCATATGAGAAGCGACTTGAACATTGTTCCAAAAACCGAACAGAAATAAATGGATAAGTTTACCAAGTTATTTTGTGAACAGTGAATTCGGTAATTTTGTTCCAGCAGTTGTTTCACAGCTTTTGAACTGAAATGAGTAAAAATACGAAAGATTACACAAAGCTGTAGAGCTGCCCTCCTACTTATTGAAAAAAAATGTGAATATGGAATGTACCTTTTGTACATGTATTTTCCTCAGAGTGATCATTTCTATGCGTTCAGAGAAGACATAAAACTAAATAAAATAGGCACCTTCCAACTACCAGAGATCTATTATAGTGACTCTGTCTACTTGTTCATTTAGTGGCTTAGCTTGGTAAGAATACATGCCTCTCTTTGAAACAGGCCTGTAGGAATGCCTGTAGGAATCCAGATGGAGTTAACTACTTTCAAACATCTAAGTGTGGTCTTGGCATCAACTGTGATTTCAAAGTGACCATCTCAAAATCTGAGCTGTTCCAATGCAAATGAACACAGACTCGAAGATAACTGATTGAGCATTTAAGCTTTACTGAAAGTTTGGCAGAACCTTGGAATACAAAATTCCAGAAAAATCACAGGAAACTACTGTCCACAGTCCTCTTTGCCATCTTGTTAGTGTCAACCAGGCAATAATAAAACCATATAAAAAACATACCAAAACAAAAAGATTGAAGGAATAAATATTACAATAATAAATACTGCTAAAGGATACAGAAATTTGTATCCATTTGCTCAACTATGAGACACAGCTCAAGAGCTCCCTACACGTTGATCTTCGTTTGCTCGCCAACTTGGCTTTGCTTGCCTGCTTATGTATGTGCTGCTCTGTTCTCCAAGATCCTGTGTCAAAGCAGTGATCAATCATCAGAGAAACAACTGTCTCAAAACACAGGGAGAGACCAGAGGCAGCATGAAGAATTGCTAGCTACCTGTACTTTAGTGAAAGACACAATACTTGCCCTCATAACCTTACATGCTATGGAAAGACAGAAATCACAGAAGCATCTGCATCTTCTTTTGCCTATAGTCACATAGCAAAAGCTCACTGCTTTTTTCTTTTGTCATGACAATGCCCGGGTAGAGTCTCAGCTCCTTTCTTCAATAATGGGCTGGTGTTTTCAAGTGAGGTGCACAACCTTCTCCTTCATTTCCCTCCTCTTTGCTCATGAGCAAAGGAAAAGTTAGGACAATTCAGCAATGTCACCAACTCAAAGATAAAGGAGAACAAACACCCTGTGCAAACACCAACTGACCATTCAACCTAGTGTGACAAACAAGTCCTGAAGGCTGAAAAGTGAATACCCAGCTGCAAACCAAATGTTCCTGTGATATAAATAACTTACTTAAAAACTGCAGCAAGTGTCTTGTTTTTCCTGACAAAGACTATCCTTAGCAGGCCATCCCACTCCTATATAAATACAGAAAACAGCTGATTCAAACAGTGTACATTTTGTAGCAAAAATGTCAGTACTATTCACAGAGCATACAGAGCATCTGCTCCTCAGCAAGACTCCTCCCACTGTTCATTTCCTTACTGCTTTATCATTCCCTTGTTACTTCTTAAGCAGTCCAGACGCCTCCTCTATTCTCCCCTTTCTTCAGTCTAAAGATTACCCATATGCTTGTTTCTATCTTCTACATGTGGCTAGAGCGCCACTCCATCCAAAACATGACTAATTTCTAGAAGACACCAAACCCTAGTAACCCACATTCATTTTTACAATTTTCCTTAAATTTATTTGTTTACTGAATGTATATCTCACCTTTCTTCTGAGATAAGCTTCTAATCACCACAAAAATACCTTCAAAGATTCCCAATCAGGGTACAATTCATTGGTGTCCTTTTATGTTCTCCTAGACAGTTATTTTTACACATGCACACATACATGCATACATATGCACACACACAAATGAAGAGGATAACAGGATAACAGAAGAGGATAACAGAAGTGAACTATGGTCTCTTCCATCGTGCAAACTATGAGTGCTGAGCTTCAAAGAACAGCACTGTAAGGGTTTTTGAAGCTAACTCAGTTGCCTTTACCATAAGTAAAACATTAATCTTTAGCCTTTTTCTTTCCAACAGTTAAATTGACTTTGCTGAAATATTCTCCCAAACCAACCAATACCATAATAAAGACACAAATACATCAACAGTTTCCACATACAATCTTTTCAGCAACTGATACTTAATGTTATGAACATCTCAGGTGTTAAGACAGCTCTCACAAAAACCATGTTATTGCAAAAAATATTGCTGTCATTGCTTAATTATAGGTTATAGAAAGAATGAGGAGCAAGGGGCCCTACAGTTGCTGCTGCTAGGACTGCAACTCCCACCATCTTTACCACTAGCCATGATCACCAAGATTGGTGGGAGTACAACAATATGGGGAATGCTACACATTTCTCATCCCTGCTTTCAGTTATCATAGAAAATATACAGATTAAGATGACACTTGCGAATGTCTTTTGCACACTTGCTTAAGTTGTTTTCATGGATTTTATGTTAACAGTGATGAGTCTCACCTGAAAGTTGATTGGTGGTGGAGGGTTTTTTGGTTCTATCCTTACAACACTGGATTCAACTTTGGGTGGTGGCTTAAAATTATTTTTTCCAACCTGTTAACAATCATAGATTCTTTTTTACATTCTGTTAAGAACTTGCTTCCCTCTAGCATTCCATCAGAAATCTACAACCCCACTCAAGCTGTCTGATGTTTCACTTACTTTCATCAGATGGTCAACACGGGCTAGTAACTGAGTATTAACAGAGAGCCTACAATATAGAGGAGAGCCGGGTTTCGCAACCAAACGAAGAGCAAATTCTCTTTGGAACATCAGTATTGCACACCTAGTAATTAAAAATGAGATTCAAGTTTGAGTTGCATTGCCTTGAAGTAGGACTTTTCTACATATACTAACTCAACACCACTTCTTCACATTTTATTGATTTACACATTACTTTCCCACATGGATCAAACAAACTTACTGCTTTACTTCTAAAAACCTATGGATATTCAACAGATGCATAGGCTACATTGTACCACTGAAACAGTACAGGCCAGATAATGTGCAAATTCTTATTGCTATCAAGAGGACACAGCCAATGTTGAATGCAACATAAACTTTGCTGAATTCTTTTTTCAGGCCATTTTATTTACTAAGGTACTGTCTCCTCACTACAAGACCACTTGGGACAATAAAGTGGGAACAAGGGAAGCAATATCTAGGACAGAGTAAGATGCTGACGACAACATATTTATTTGGCCATGCCTTTTAGTTATGTTTTATGGCTTTTTGTAGCTATTAGATATTTACATAAGTCAATTACTGACAAAATTGCATACAGTGTGTTAAATATCTAAATTTGTTTTCTGAAACACTTGTATATTACTGTTACTTACTTACAGAATCATAGACTTGGAAGAGGCCTCATGGGCCATCTAGTCCAACCCCTTGCTTAATGCAGGATCCCCTTGTTATTTATGTTTAAATTGTACTCCAATTCAGGGCAACTCTGTGCTAAGGTTTTTTTTGGCAAGATTTATTCAAAGGAGGTTTGCCATTGCCTTCCTCTTAGGCTCAGAGAGTATGACATGCTCATGGTCACCAAGTTGGTTTCCATGACTGATTCAGACATTGGTATCCTGGAGTCCTTTTCTAATACTCAAACTACACTGGTTGTCCTTGTATATTACATTTTTACATTTTTTTCTGAAATTATCCCCAAATAGTATTATTTCAGAGATCAAGGAGAAGTCCCTAAATGCCTATAAAGGTTTGCAAATAGAAGCGAACAAAAATTCAGCTTATGGAGGAAGAGGATGGACTTGTCAATAACCTTTGTTGTATGAACTGCACACTTTTCATGGAAGATGCAAAATGAGAATGCAGTAAGAACAGTAAGCAACTATTTTTAGGAGAGCCTTCCCTGTGTGATCCAAACAAATTAGATTTCTAGGAGAAACACAAAATCACAGTGTTTGGTTCTTCATATTTCAAAGGGAATAAGGAACTATTTTCAGAAGAGCTCTCTTTGTGTGATCCACACACAGACAC
Source organism: Cyclura pinguis (assembly GCA_030412105.1). Taxonomy (NCBI): domain Eukaryota; kingdom Metazoa; phylum Chordata; class Lepidosauria; order Squamata; family Iguanidae; genus Cyclura; species Cyclura pinguis. The sequence goes on along the minus strand of CM059600.1, from coordinate 318,561,914 downwards.
ACTGCTTTCATCTAAAAGAAATTAAACAGAATTTCTAGTTTGAATTAACAAAGGAATGTTAACATACTAAAATGACATACTGCTAATCATTTGTTTTCCAGTACTACAGAACTATTTGTAAAAGCATTTGAACTATATTAGAAGCTGTATGTTTTCATACGTACCTAAAGAAAGGCCGATGCAACAATAACTTAAAAACAAAGGGAGAAGAAATCTGGAGGAAAAAAAGGAGAGAGAAAGTTAATTTCCGAAGATCCTTGCCACTCTAAACTAGATGTTGTTATTTTAGTCCTGTTTTTAAACAGCTTTGGTTTTTCACTTACTTGATAAGGTAAATTAGCTACACAAGCATCAAAAAACGGTAGGTCACTTTTCAATACATCTCCGATCTTTATTTCAAGTTTTTTAGCCAAAGGCCTGGAATAAAACCACAAGTCTCACATCAGTACATTTCCCAGATAGATTTTATTCTATGCCTTTTCCCCATATTATGCACACTTACGTGCCCTGAACTCTCTTCTGAAGTTCACCAGCAAGCTTTACATCAAGCTCACAAGCAATTACCTGAAAGAAACATGTACAAATGAATTGGTAGGTGCTTCCTAGACAATATTCTATGAAGCACAGAACTATAATATAATACTGAATAACTGAATAATTGTGATAAAATCTCTCTTTTCTGTTTATTAAATGTTTATGACAGAACCTTTTGGGTAATGATGTTGTATATATCCAGTTCTTAACATTAAATCAACTATGGTACATTTAAGCTACTTAAAAATAATGCATGACAAGAACATGATTCAACAAAAGAACAAAAACAAACAGAAGAACAAAGCAAACCAAAAACAAAAGAACTACAGAATCAACCAAAGTTTTAGTTTAGAAATATGTACAAGGCAACAACTGTCTTAGAGACAGAGGATTGCATCCAACATTATCTGATTGGACTTCCCAATCCTCTCCTTCTCCTGCACTTCAGTTCCCCACACTCCCTAAAATGTTTTTGGAAGGTCCTGCAACCCTCTGGAGATGAAGGGGAAAGGGAGGCTGCAGGGGTCAGGAGAAAATTATCTTCACCAGTAGATATCACTCAATTGGAGAATAGAGACAACTGGATATTGCCCAGTGTCTAATTTCAACTTTTTGTATTATTGTAAAGGCATTTTAACAAGAGTTATATTAAATACCTAATGACACAACAATAGTTTTATGTCTTCCTGGAAAAGCTGTGGACAGCAAGAGTACTTGGGGCTAAATTCCAGCATTAATCCTACAGTAGACCCATTGAAATCAATGGCATTTAAAGGAACTGTGACTGACAAGTCCAGTTTATTTCAGTGTGTGCTCTAGGTGGGCATAACACTACATTTAGCTCACTTTGCCCAGAAAACATTTTTTGGCATGCTAAATGAATTAAGTCTTAACCAAAATATATTTCCATGCAGAAACAGACTGGTAAAAGTTTATTATTTATTTGGCAAAAACTGATGTATGCCCTAAATCCTATTTTCCTTCCCTCCGCTGCAAACCAAAGGATTTTAATGATTGCATTTATCCTTTCCTAGCTCTCTATATGGAAAAAAAAGGAAAGAAAGATCTTACTTATTTTTTGTTTGTTTTTTTACCTTTTTCACCTTTTCTAACATTTTTATTGTCATGTTACCAGTGCCAGGGCCGACTTCTAGAACAACATCAGTAGGATACAAGGAAGCCTAAAAATGAATAAAATTAGATTTGCAGTATTAAAAATAATAAGTACTTGATAGAATCTGAACTAATATCATATAGAGCATTAATATAAGATAGTCAAAGCAATAATTCTATCTCTGGCCCTGACTCAAACATAAAATGAGTGAGAGAGGGTTGACAGCTATTTCACATGCTTTTTCACTTCCTCCAATTCACTTCCCATTTTCCATAGGGTTTATTTTTTTCAATCTAGATATCCTTTTTCTTCTTGTAAGCAATTCTCAGTGTTTCACAAGACAATCCCATTCACATCTGCTCAGTTGCATCCACGCAGGTAGACAATGGACTTCCATACCTTTGCCACAAACTGCTTTACATCCATTTTACATTCAAGACATGTTCTTTGGTCTCACATAACAATGATTATCACTTACCTTTTCTATAATACTGTTAACGATGAGAGGATTTTTCAAAATGTGTTGACCCAATTCTGTTTTGAACCTGATGCCAGATACTAAAGGCAAAACAGTAGAAGCACATTAGGAAGAGTTAATTGCAATAGCTCAGTAGCCCAATATATGGAGGGTGGGCTCTTCAAGAAGGAATTTAACCACAGCTTTATACTTTCTGTACAAGCAAGTAAGTACCTTGGAAAGCTGTTGACTTTCTGCCACATGCAGGATTCTGCCCTGGATAGCTGGCAACATTATTTATTACTGTATAAGTATATGGTATATGTTTACAGTATGCAAACTCTACTGAAGTGCTCAAGATAGCGGCCATCCTATCTTTAATCCTCACAGGAACTTTGAACGTTGATAGCTGGCACAAATCATCCACTGCACTTCATAAAGGAGAGGAGACTGGAACTGGGATCCCCTCCCATTCCCAGTCCAAAGTTCCCACTCCTTCCTAAATTATCTCATGAGACAGAGTAGCAATATTTTCTCCTTGCTGTAGGAGGAACCAGGACCATATTGGTGGCATATTATTATCATATTCCCACAGCAGCCAGGAAACTCACTATGGACCAACAGCCAACGGTTTGTGGCCCAGCACCGGTTTGCAGATTGCCACTTTGAGTAATAGCACCGCCCTACACTGCCTCTCTCCCACCCCACTTTTTTTAGTACCTTCTCAGCCATCTCGTTTGAGATTCACACAGTAACTTTCCGAAGCAAGTTAGACCATTTCCGCACTACACAGTTATAGCGCTATCATTTCACTTTCAACATCCTGTGGAATTCTGGGGTTTGTACTTTATTGAGGCTAAAGCGCTCTCTGGCTGAGAATTCTAAATGCTCCCTTAAGTGCATGCTTAAGGATACCCAGAATCCCATAGAATGTTGAAAGTGGAATAATATCACTATTAATAGTGTAGTGCAGAAGTGGTCTCAGACTGGGAGATGGAGTAACAGCACTACCTTACACCAGCTCTTTTTTTTTTTTTTAGTATATCCTGAGCCTTGAGATTCACAGTAACTTTTTGAAGCAAGTTAGACTCGGAGACGGTGTCTAGAGAGCACAGCACAGTGACTTTTAAAACTACACTTCCCAGGATTCCCAGCCATCACGGTTTTAAAACGCAACTTTCCCAAACTCCGGGCCAGGTTCATCCAGCGCGTTTTGATACCCAAGCAGGGATGTGAGTCCTGATTCGAGCCAAACACCACTCTAAGCTCCCCAACAGTGCACCGCACGGGCTCCATGTGGCGGGAGCGCAGAGAGGAAGTCGGCGTCCTCCCCTCTGCTGAAGCCTGTCCCAATCCAGCTCCTGAATACCCTCAAGCACACCACAGGTCTCCCACCTGGTCCCTTTCCTTCTCGTCTCTGCTGCCGGGAACTGGGCTTCGTCTTGACTTTAGGCATCGTGCCGCCTGGAAGGATAAGCCCAGTCACTCACGCTGCTTCCTCACCGCCGCGAATGGTTCCAACTGGGACGGAAAGGAGGCGGAGGCCGCTCCGCGCGCAAAGGCTGCCGGGAACAGTAGTTTTCCTGCTTCCTCGTTGAACGCAGAGCCACTTTGTTATGCCTACAATTCTCTAAGAAGGGAAATCGTTACTCTACAGACAAGTGAGTCTCTATCTGTGGAGAGGAACCACTTCCAGCCCCCTTTTCTCGGTTGTCCAGAGACTGGTGCCCAGGGGTTGTAATTGGGGCCATTTCCGCACTACACTGTTATAGCGCTATTATTCCACTTTCAACATCCTGTGGAATTCTGGGGTTTGTAGTTTACTGAGGCCAGAGAACTCTCTGGCTGAGAATTCGCAATGCCCCTCCCTCCACTGCAAACTCCAGGATTCCTTAGGAGGTTGAAAGTGGAATGATAGCACTAGGACAGTGTAGTGCGGAATGGCCTGGCTTTTTTTTTTTTTTTTTTTTTTACGTAGGAGCTTGCCAAGGGCCGACAACAGCCCATGGACGGGGGATATAGAAAGCTTTAAAAGGCTGTGGAAAACTAGAACCCCCTAATGAGAAACATGTGTCCCATAAATGCTTGTTGTGGCACACACACTTTAAAACAGAGAGGGACAGATGGAGATCAAGCTAAGAGATATAGAAGGGGGGAAATGTCGAGTGATAGGCAGTTAACTTCCAGTCAGGGCTGACATTCTCATGGTTCTTCCACAAAGATGCAAAAACTACGGAGCCTAAAATTCAGAATAGGCCTGTTTATTTTGATATACCAGGAGGTTTTCTTTCCTCTGAGAACGTTTTCCGTGCCGTGTCAATTCCGCAGAGAGCGCGGAAGCGACTAGCAGGAAGAGGATTAGGAGCAGCTAGGCCCCGTTACCACGGCGACCAGAAGCATTCTCGCGATGTCGCGAGGGAGAGAGGCTGACGCGCCTTTCTGTGACGTCACTGGAAGGCGCCGTGTGGCGGCGGAGGCAGCAGCAGCAGCGGCGGCGGCGGCAAGGTGTGCGAGCTCCGGCTGGTGGCGCGAGCTTCGGAATACGTGGGCTTTGCGCGCAGGAGGCGAAGCCTTCGAGCCCCCCGCAGGCGGTGAGCGCGTGGACTCGGCCGCTCGTGCGGCCTCCTTTTCCCTCCCTCAGGGCGGAGAGCGAGTGAGTGGAGGCCTGGCGCCCGGAGCGAGGGGGCTGCGGGAGGCTGTGCCCGAGAGCCGTGCCTCGTTTAGAGCAGGCGAGGAGCCTGGAGGCGGCCAGCGTGGTTGGCCTCGGGCAGTGAATGAAGCTCCCCCATCCCCAACGTCCCCGTCTTCCTTCACAGCAGGCCTCTCCCGCTCCGTCCTGCCCGAGCAGGGCGAGCGTCTGCTTGAGTTGGGGTTGCCAGGTGTCCCTTACCGGAAGAGGTGCCCCCTGTCCGAGGGCTGGAAGGTTTCCTGTGGAGCGAACGAGGCCGTTGCCGCATCACGCTGTTCTAGTGCTGTTATTCCACTTTCAACATCCTGTGGAATTCTGGGGTATGGAGTTTACTGAGGCCGAAGAGCTCTCTGGCTGAGAATTCTAAGGGCCCCTCCCTAAACTGCAAACCCCAGGATTCCATAGGATGTTGGAAGTGGAATAATAGCACTATAACAGTCTAGTGTGGAAATGGCCCAAGATGCCGGCCCCCTCGTCTGTTGGGGTGTGGGTCCTATATGAAGACAGAAGTGAGTGGAACATACCATTCATGATTGTTGACACTAATTTTTTTTTTGTTTCTTATATTTTATTATTTTTGGAAACATATTGTTTTGTAAAACAGATTATAACACAGAAGTCAAATTTCAAATACTGTAGTTATGTTACTCAGTACAATCACATTTGCATGGAAAAAGCAAATACATTTCAACAGCAGCATCATGGGCAGGCATCTCTCTGTTGGTGCATAGCTGTGCCAGTGCAGAACACCAATGGGATCTTAGACAGTGTCTGATTGTTGTGTTTCTGTATTACAGTACCGTATTCTAACCACAAAAGTTTTCCTTATCTTGCTTTTTTCAGATACATCTGTGATGAAGGGGCTAATCAGAGGCTGATGCTTCGCACTTCCAATTTTAGGGCCCATAAAAGAGACAGCGTTAATTTTATAGAGAAAGACATGGTCAAGTTAGCTGAAATCAGTACTCTCATCTGGTATTTAGGTAGAACACAGATTTGTTAATTGCTGCTTCCTGATTGTCAACCCTGCATATTATGTCATGAATTTCAACTCTCCCGTATTGGTATCTTGAAAACTTAACAGCACCAATGTGAGTCCGTTAGTGTTATTAGGATGGTGACTTTTGAACTGTCTTAGGTTTGAGCTGAAGGACCAGGAAGAGACTCACTGCCACAATTGAGGGCCTTTCTGCAGTAGCGCTTTTATTCCACTTTATATAGTGCTGTTATTCCACTTTCAATATCATCTGTAATCCTGGGGATTGCAGTTTTGGGAGGGGCATCTAGAATTCTCAGCCGGAGAGCTCTTGGGCCTCAGTAAACTACAAACCCCAGAATTCCACAGGATGTTGAAAATGGAATAATAGCACTATAACAGTGTAGTGCGGAAATGCCCTGAGCTGGCTTTGGCCTGTTTAGGGCGCTCACATTGTCAGTATGTGTGCATGCATGTTGCTTTTTATTTTTTTTAAAGAGTGTTACAAAGTGTGCATTCCCAGCCACCAGTACACGGACAGAAAGGCTGTCAGAGAAAAACTGGCCAATGGAATAGTCCAGTTAGTTATCCAGCAAAACCAGCAATCGTAAAGATTTGTACCTTTTGTACTTCATTTCCCACACCGTCCTGTTATCCCTTAATGTCTACCAGCTTGTTTCTCCTTGCTCTCTTCCTCCTGTGGAGTCTAGAGGAGTGGTAAATCGGATTTCACTTTCTCTTTGCCTGATTCCTGGACTGTAGTAAATTGCTAATCAAATTAAGCACAAATTCTGGCTTCATCAGCTGGTTTGTGTAATAAACTGGAGTACCTTTTAAGCAAGTCCTAGTTTTCACGAGCCAGGATTTAGCTAAAGTAAAAGGGAATCTTAGTTTAATCTTTTGCCAAGTGGGATAGGGAAAGCTTCAACCCAGTACTGGATGGATTCCTCTCTCTCTCTGTGCATGATAAAACTGTAGTTTAGCACTGCATGCAATCTGCTATTGTTTCTGGGTCTTTGGCCTTGCCAGTCTGAAAGCATTACATTCATTTGTTAGCCGTTTCTTCCAACATCACTGACTATTTTCTGTTGCAAGGCCCTAGGTAAAGGTTTCCTCAGCCAAACGTATCTTTCTGCATTCTTCAAGGAAGCTGTAATTTTTAACATTCTGCAGCTGAGCTTTTGTGCTCAGTATTTAGGATTGTTGCAATGGGTGGGGAACACATAACCTTCTAGATGTTGCTTGAATGCAGTATCTGTCATCCTCCATTGTTGATCATACTGGGTAGGATTGGTGGGAGTTACACTGTAACATCTTTGTTCAAGTCCAGTACTTTTAACTTGCCACACTGGTTTTATATGTGTGGAGTGGATTATATTTGGTCTCTCAGAGGTAGCTTTGGAGGAGAATAATTTTGTCACCCTGGAGGTAGAATGTGATATGTTTTCAGATGGTAGAATTGCTGTAGTGCAGTAAGGACTTTTTAAAGTGGGCAATTTAAAATTAAATTATCCAGTTTTGATTTGTATAGCATTTTTATTACCAAAATTTACTGTTAAAGTTTTGCAGTCATGACTTGTTTGTTCCTTTAATGTTAAAAATACAATTTGCAGAGAAATTTTTCAGAATATTAACTAAGAAGTATTATTAACAGAATATTAACTTCAGTCTTTGTAAAGAAACAATCGCTGTGTAGTGCCAGTGAATAGCACACGTGGGAAACTTCAGAGTGCATGGGGCAATTTTCTGCCAGTTCCATAGGAGGCCTGTGCCAGACCTTCTAGCAAAGGTGGTATCAGTTTGAAAAACAAAACAGAAACATGCTGTGTATTTGTATGGAGGAACAGCTTGTTTTAGAAGAGAACTACTGCATATACTCATGTATTACTAAAAACAAATTGACCCAAAAAAACCTGGGTTGACTTATCCATGGGTCAATATACGTACTGTAACTCTTATCAAAAAAGGAACCATCCCCTCCTTTGAGCAGAATAGCAAAAAGTGAGAGCTCAATCTGTCCTGGGAAAACCTAAAGGAAGCATTGACCTTCCTCTACTGTCTATGCTGCAGTACTGCTTCTGGCCTTTTTGAATGCCTGGGTGGGAAAAAGCACTTCCTCTGAAAGGACCACCAAAAGAGTAGAGGGGACTGGTGCTTCCTTTAGGTTCTTCGAGGACAGACTGAACTCTCACAGTTCACCACTCTGCTTAGAAGTTAGGAGTTAAGGTACAGTAATAACTCCTATCAAAAAAGGAACCATCACCTTCTCTAAATAGAGTAGCAGAATTCCCTTTTGAATGCCTTGGTGGCAAAATGGCAGCAGCGGCCAGAGGTGGCTGGCCCACTGAGGCGGTACTGACAGTTTCACCTCTCTGTGGAATGATCCTCCTCTTATCCATGGGTCATATCAAAATCCATAATCTCGGCCCTAAAACCTGTCTTTGACTTTTGTATGAGGTTGACTTATACATGGGTATGTATAATATGCCCCTTGGGCTCTTTTAGTGGCATATTTCATCCCATTGGAGGGTATTGGGAGCCATGAAACCATGTTGGTATGTATAGGGATATTGGAAGGGACACTGACCAGTTAATCTGTTACACAATCCAGTAAAATGTTTTGTGTACTTATTAGTGTTGAATAGCTTTATGAATTATACTCTTTCATGCTTGCATACTTTTGCCCTTTTGAAGTTGCTTAATTTTTATAGGATCAGTTACTTTTCAGCTATGTTTTATTATAAAAAGGTGCTGTAGCATTATAACTTAATTTTGGATTTACATACCAGTACTTGGGCTTAAATCCTACCCTCCCTTGTTGTATCTCCTGCAATTTTTTATTTAGCCTTACGTTTCAGTTATGCCCATAGTGGCCAAATTATTGTTTGTGCTAACCATGATGGAAAATCAAATCTTGAGCAGAGAAACATCAAATCTTGAGAGGAAGTACAGGAGGCAGTCAGAGTGTGGAGGGTGAGGAGCTGAGAGCTCACAAAACCAGAGCCTTATCTCTGTCAGGCCATAACGTGTACCTTGGATACTTGTCAGATGCAAATATATAAATTTATTGTGATCAGTAATATAATAATTCAAAGTTTAGTGCTATCATTGGTCCGTAGCACAAGTGCAAAATATTCGTACATTTAAGGGCTGGTTCTTTCTTAATGTCTTGAATTCTATAAATAAATGACTAGATAATAGTTTGCAGTATGTATTTTATGGTAATGTGTTTCTTTTAAATGTCTTTGACAGATTTTCATGGATCTCAATAGTGCCAGCAGTGTTGTTCTTCAGGTCTTGACCCAAGCCACTAGTCAAAATACTGCTGTGCTAAAACCGGCTGAGGAACAGCTGAAACAGTGGGAAACACAGCCAGGATTCTATTCAGTATTGTTGGTAAGTTATAGCAATACAACTATTGTTTCTTAAGCTTTTTTAAAAGCCATTATTGTTTCCTTTTCCCCCCTCTTATTCCATGGCATCTTTCTAAAATGAAGAGCAATATTTGTCTTGCCCAGCATTGTATAATTATAGTATAAAGGTGTGTTGAAGCAGCCATGGCCCTCCAGGAGTTTTTGGAGTGAAACTCCCACAGTCCTCCAGTGGCTAGGGCAGCAGTGAGTTGCATGTCATCAAAGTCTGGAGGGTTGTGGTTGACTGTCAGTCCATTTATACCCCGCCTTTTCCCCAAACTGGGACACAACGGGGCCTATCCCTGTCCCTACCTTTGGTCGTGCTGAAAATATGTTTGTTATGTGTTGTCACAATTAATCCATTTCCAGTAATGTTTTTAGGATCTGTTGATATTAATGCTGATCATAAATCAGCGTTCCTAGAGAAGATGCAGGACTACTGCATGGATTTTTGGTCTGTTGTGATTTGTTTCTTATTTCAACTTTTGAAAGGTAAATATCTTATTGTCTCTATGGCTTGCATTTTATTTTTGTGAAAAACAATTAACAAATAGTTTAGTAAGAGGCTTGATTAAATACTGTTTAAAAGTGCAGCATCCCTCCCCCAACAACAACAAATTGGATGATAAATTAATAAATCAATAAAGTTTTGGCAAACTTTCTATTCTAGCTTCTTGTAATCATCAAGGTCATCATTATTAGGTCTCCTCAGAATTACTAGGATATGACCGGGCCCTTAACTGCAGGTGAATTTTAAGTGTGTAGCTATGAATTTATTTATTACATATTTTAGGAGTATTCACAGACCATTGCATTACTTTAGATGTTGATTTGGAAGTTATGTGAATAACTGGTGGTAAAAAACCTGCTGTTTATGGAATGAGTGGGAACAAAGAGGGAAAAGGTTCCTAGTTTGCCAGGAACAACCTCAGGGCAAATTGCCCAGCACTACTGTTTTGCAACATTTTTGGCCATTAATATGATTACATGTTGGCATCTTTAGCTTCTTTACTTGACTTATATGCACAAGCCTCTTGTTCACAAATGAAATATTTTTATAGCATTAATTGAGGTTCCTACAAGAATTTAATAGAGAGCCAGAGTGGTGTAGTCTTTTGAGCATTGGACTATGACCCTGGAGACCAGGGTTTGATTCCCCACTCAGCCCTGGAAACCTGCTGGGTGACCTTGGACACATCACACACTCTGATCTCCAGAAAACCCTGTGATAGGTTTGCCTTTGGGTCGCCATAAATCGCAAGCAACTGGAAGGCACAGAACAGCAACAGGTTTCAAAACAGGGAAACAATTGTCCATACATGGAAATTGTAGTTACCAAAACAAAGCAGGATCTGAAACCACTCTAAAGTTGATATAAGATCCTAGTGTGTTCGAAAGGATCGTAGCCAAATTTCCCAGTTCATACAAAACTGTCAACTACAGTTAACTAAAATACTTGTTTTAATTGTGTCTTGAACGAAACATTGCATTCAGAAGTGAAATGTCTACATATTTTGTTTTAAGACTTCTGTACTAAGAGTGTTGCTGTGGATTAGAGCAACTGATTCGAAAAGTTCTTTTGCATACCTGTGTCACTTCATATTCCATGTTTGCCTCAGTAGACATGGTCCAGTGGTATTTGTATTTTCTGTGGTTTTTAAAATGTACATTCTTATTTGTGCTTACACACACATTCATGTGTATGTTTTAAAAGGTGCACTACAAAGGAGTGCAGGGGTCCATTCGACCTCACTTCTAAACTTTCCTGTAGGCTGTTCATGCTGTTCCAAATTTCTTTTCTCTTGATGCACAAGTTACTATATATACTCATGTGTAAGTCTAGAAATTTTAGTCACAAAATTGACCCAAAAAATCTGGGCCAACTTATCCATGGAGCAATGTAAGTATTGTACCTTAACTCTTTTCAAAAAAAGGAACCAAGACCTTCATTGGGTAGAGTGGAAAAAAGGAAAAGCTTAGTCCATCCCAGGAGAACCTAAAAGAAGCACTAACCCCATCTATTCTATCCACCGTGATGCGCTTCTGGCCTTTTTGAATCTCTTGGTGTGAAAATGATGGCTGGTCCCTTGAGGCAACATTAGTGCTTTCCCTTTTCTGTGGAATGATTTCAACTTAGCCATGGGTCGTATCAAAATCAATAACTTTGGCCCCAAAATCCGCCCTCAACTTATACATGTGATCGACTTACACATAAACATATATAATACACTCTCATTGTGCAAACTTGCAATATAGATTCTTTATGTATTGTGCGCTTTTGCAGAAAAAAACTTCCTGGTATCTAATGGTGCAATGTACTTGTCTACTTCTGTTACTTACTATAAGGTCAACGTTTTACCCTTCGCATGTTTAGATTCTTTCTAGTTTTGTCTTCTGTTAATGTAGGCCTGAATCTAATGGGTCATTTGCTGACATAAATACTTCCAGTAGCAGAATCAAAAGGGGCAGTCTCCCCTCCCCACTGCAGCCCTAATGTACCTGTAGCCCACTCACCCCGCTGGCTGTTTTTAGGCAGTAGCAAAGACTACAGATGAGGGTGGAAGGCAATTGTGTTGTGTTAAGCTATGGAGTGTAATATCAGTATTTTTTTTCTGTTGAACTGGATCATTTTGAAATATAACCTTTATATCCATCTGTGACTTTAAACAAAATCATCGGATACCAATAGTTTATTGTATTCTGGGAAATGATAAAACAGATGTCTGTATTTATTTGCACAAAACTTGCTCTTTTCATTGCAAAATTACTAGGTTCCCAACTTTTGCTGAGAAGGCCATCTAGAATCTGTTATATACAATTACCTTGACAATTCTCACATTCGTTTTTGAAAACTCTGGCTTCGAGGGCTGTTCTTGCCTCATTTTAAAACCATTTAATTCTTCATTGATATATTCACAACATATGTAATAGGCAGAAGTGTTAAGAATTCAATGTTGCTAAGTCTAGTACAAAATTCAGTGCTATAAACTCATTGAAATATGTAGAGTTAAATCAGTGAAAAAAACACAGAAGATACTATCTCTAGCTTTATTTTTTGAAGAACTGATGCAAATGCCAAGTCTCACTAAATTGATTTTCAAATATCAAGTTCTTTTCTGGTCTTATATAATATGTCATTCTCATCATAATCACTTTCTCACATACCGTAGTTAAAGGATTAGATTAGATTCAGACACTCTTGGCACATTTGATGGAGATTTATTTGAAGCTGCTTGTATGGCATCCAGAAGGATGTTGCAGCTGTCTAAGGAATGCATATACCAAATGGATGTGTGAACTGTGTTAATCTGCTCTCATTACCTGCTTTATAGTGTCCTGTGTTATCTTCACAAGCCACTAAACAGTGTGTCAAAGCCACAGTGGCTTTGTTGAGACAAAATGTTCAAAAGCCTTCCCCTGCGTGGTACCCTCTAGATGTTTCTGATTTCAGCTTCCATGATTCCAACACCATTGGACATGTTAGCTTGAGTCTGATGGATGTTGAAGTCCTAAACTTTAGGATGGCACCAGCTTCAGGAAGGCAAATAGCCATGTGGATGGACAGTTTCCAGACATCCAAGCAACATCTACTCGCCAGGGTGTTGGGACTATACTTGCTCTACTCCCTGCTCCAAAAAATAGGGCATTGTTTAAGGAACATGGAAGGACATTTAGTCTAATTTTCTTTCTCTCACACACAGCCTGGTATATACCTGTGGAAGCTCTTTTTTTTTAAATTAGAAAGGACTGTTGGAGTGGGTGGGTAGGGGGCCTAAAAGCTGCATGAGTGAGCCTAGGTATCACATGCAGTCCATGACCACCTCTCTGTTGTAAGAATCATCCTCAGTGAACCTTAGGCATGTGTGCTTCTCTCACATAATTTGGTGAGGCTGTGAAATGTCATCAAAATCCAGAAAAACTGGTTAATCTTAGCTATATTTTTTTAAAAAAATACTCTGTTTCAAATAGTAGTTTATGAAATTGGCTTGTTTCAGCTGATCTCAATTTTAAACCATAGTGACAACCTAAATGAAAACAGTGATGGCCTAAATGAAATTAATCTAAAATGAAGGTGAAAGTTTTGTATTTCCATGTGGCCCCACAAGAGGAGGGGCAAATGCATAGGTCTCAGGCTTGTTATAGAGTGATTTAGTCTTGTCAGTCTTCATTAGTCTCAAGATGTCATATAAACGTAGCATATTTTAATTTCTGTTGAATTTTATGTTTTTTATAGAATATCTTCACAAATCACACTTTAGATGTGAATGTGAGGTGGCTAGCTGTGCTGTACTTCAAAAATGGAATTGACCGCTATTGGAGACGCGTGGCACCACAGTAAGGAATACATTTTCTGTCTCTCTGTTTTTGGGTAGTATTTGTGGTTGTTATTTTACATAGCTGATATTGTGAGAAGAATACTGATTTTCTGACTCATACTGGTGAAGGAGTAGATTGTACAGCTATGCGGAGCATTCCCAGTTCAGTTCAGAACTTCATTCAAATCCAGGTCTAATTTGGTCAAGGTCACTCTGAATTCATTTGATCCAGATGCCACATCTGAATTGAGATTTGGAAAGCCAGATGGTCTCTTACTTACTTTTGGAAACCAAAATATCTGTTTTTTTCTCCACACATCCAGATAAAATACGAAGACGCAGTAGAAGGGATTAACCCAGTCATATTTTAGCTAGGTGACCTAATGTGTTTTTGTGCTGCCCATCTGTAATATTATGCTGTTGCCAAAAGCAAAAGTTTTTTTTAAAAAGCCAATAACTGCTGCACAGTTGAAGCTATTTTTATCCTGGCACTGTGCTACTAGTACTAGTGCATCTTCTTGAACATCTTTGCGTTTGAAGAACACCATCAAAGAAGAGTAAAGGTAGTGAGACATCAGGCTCACAGACAGCAACACTTGACAGAAGTGTGCAAGCAGGCAAAGAACCAATCTTTGTATGCTTCTTGTCCTTGAATCAGGATGTTAAGCATCACACACCACTCAGCTACGTCTTTTAAATGGTTTGATGACCGGATACTACAGTGATAATGAAATGATAATTTACTTGTGAAGAGGGCAGTGTTGTTTTATTCTAGCAGCAGTATGGTGAGATTCAGTGGTACAACATAAATAAGTAGTGAGTGTTCAAATGATGCTTTCTAGTAGTTCATTTGGAGAGTTCGCCCTGATGAATCTCACTGATCCTCCCCAAGGCAGGTCTCACTGGCACTGAAAATTTTCATCTCACTTACTTCCTCCACACCATTTCTTCTATCATTTCCTGCTTAAGCCTTGGAAGGGATGCGCAGACTGATAGAGCTTGCTGGATGCTGCATTCTTTGTTGCTGCCCGCTCTTGCGTCTGCTGCCTGATTGCTAGGACTTTTCTACTTGTGATCCTGAGTGAGATCACTTGATGCTGCCTTGTCAGGTGCTTGAGCAACTGCTAGTGCTGTCATGTCCTGTTAATTTATCCATGCTCATTTGCTGCCTACAGTGAAGATAAGCAGCAATCCTAGGATCTGCTTGTATGTCAAAGTGCTCATGAACAATGCTCTCTCTTTTCTATGGTGACTCCCACTGGCTGGATTCCATCTCTGGGATGCTTCTGTCATTGTACTAATGCTGTTGCTCTCTCTGTGTCTGATCTTCAGGCTTAAATAGAACCATCCTGACCATAGAAAAGACTTACTCCCATTACCACTAAGCTGGTCTGGCAACTTCAATAGTAGATTTTTTATTTCATAAACTGCCAGTTTATTAGCTTTTCCTGTTAACAAACTTATTAACAGCAAAGGTGTACCTTCCTGTTGACAACAAATAATGTGGCTTTCTAAGGACAAAATCTTGCTACAACTTGATCATCTTTGGGATACTTCTTTAAAAACCTGCCTGCATATCATATACCTTGTCAATAAGGTTAGCTGAATGCAGCCATTCCTGTATAGATGTGATCTGGCCATGGTGATCCATGCTCTACTCACCTTCCAGCTGATTCTCTGTAACACATTAAATGTGTTGGGCTGGACTCATGTATAACTTAAGACTAGTGTAGAAGTGTGATTGCCATATTTCTAGCTAGTACAACCAGGTTTGATCACTAGTTTTAAAAGAAATGCGCTGGCTACCTGTTTATTTCAGAACCCAAACCCAAGTCCAAGCCCTGGCACTTACCTTTAAAGCCCCAAAGGGCTTGGAATTAAAATGATACAAAGCCATACAACAATCTGGCAATGTTCTGAGATCTGCTGCTGCTTGGTATAAGTGGGTAGTGTAAAAAAGAAGGTGAGAGCTTTCTCTGAACAGTTGTTAAAGTATTTTATAGAATCCCCTGTGAAAAGTTGTAAATACATTTTAAGACACATTAAAACATTTTCTCCCTGACATTTTAAGCTCTGTAATGCTTTAGTCTGCTCTGTTTTTAGCTCTCGTTGTTATTACTGTTAGAGTTTTATTATATATTTTGATGTTTTATGGTTCTGGTTATTGTATTTTTATTTGTTTCCCATTCTGGAATCCATTTGTGAAAGGATAGCATACAGAAGTTTTAACTAACTAACTAAATGTAATAATACAGTGTGGTGATAAAATCAGTCAGAGTACTTTTCTGACACTAGTTCCTGTAGCATCCAGCTATTTCGACACGCTTATCATCTATAACATAGTTGGTTCTGATAGTTATTAATAATACGTAGAATTTCTTTGGCTTATTCCAAAAGTTTAGAGCTTCACAAACATTATTTGAATAATTAGAAACTAGTAGTAATAGCACTGTGTGGCCTTGGGCACATCACACACACCCAGAAGACCTCATGATAGGTTCACCTTAGGATAACCATAAATCAGAAATGACTTGAAGGCATACAACAATAACAAGTAGTTAAAAAAATGCTAAATCATAAAGCAATTTTCCACAGTATGATCATTTTTACCATCCTGCAGATGTCAGTATTGTATCACACAAGCAGTTTCCAGAAGGTCGGTCTTATCATTTTTAATATCCACAGAAATGCGTATGTATAAAGTATTTTGGGTATTTTTACTCTTGAATGTACCTGTAATATGAATTGTTCGTTTCGCCTTTTCTACCCTGTTGTATGTTTTAACAGTTAGCAAAATGTTCCAAATGGGTAATAACTGTCAAGTCTTTAAATCCCTATTGACTTCCAGAAATACATATGATACGAAGGCTTCTGTTCATGCTAATGTTTTTAGATAGTGACATATAGTAGTGCTTACATTTGTAAATTAATAATTTGTAAATATTACATCAATAATTCCAACTGTGTTTTCCTACTTGCACAGAAAACATAGCTATAAAATATTGTAACAAGTGTCCATACAACGGTATTTATGACTGTTCTCTTTCTGCTCCTAGACCTTGGGCGTCTCTTTCATCTTTGGTGCCATTTCTTTCTTCACCTAATTTTAGACTCTAAGCTATTAAATTTTATTGTTAATCCAGATTTATTTGCCATTTGCTCTTATATTTGTGTTTTTCAAGTAAAACAGGCGCATTTTATCATGTTTGAATCTTGCTTTTCCCCACTTGATTCAGGGGAACGTTTGTGGAACTACCTCATTTAATGCTTAAAAGAACCATACTAGGGCAGCTTGGTATGGCAGAAAGTGACTGGTCACAGAATTTGCTTCATGGTTGAGTGGGAGTTCAGATTCTGGTCTTCTTGATCTAAGTGTCATTGTATTAATTGTGAAAGCTGCATGATTTATTGTCTGTATTTTCTGTCATCTCTCTGATTGGCTAAGTCCACACATTTATAATAATATGTACAAAGTTATAGAACATAACAAATGGGAGGAATCTCTAGGGTGTCAGTCTGTCATTCTAAATCTCCCTCCATTTTTCAAAATACTATATAGTTGAATGAATAGTTCAAAGTTTTCAGTAGTATACCACTTGGCAAGTCTTACTACATTCTTGCTGACTACAAAAAGCTTTCAAATGTTTAGATTTTAAGAAATGCCAAATTACATACTCATGGAACATTACTATAATGATGGTTTTAATTTTCCAACAAACAGTGCTCTTTCAGAAGAAGAGAAATCTACATTGCGTGCAGGGCTTATTGCCAATTTCAATGAGCCAGTAAATCAGGTTAGTGGTGATACAAAAGATGAACATTAACATTCTAAGGATGTATCTTATAATTTGCAGTTTTATTAAGTTCTTAATTAAATAGATTTGGATCTTTTTAATCCAGTGAATGTTTGAGAAAATAATTCATGTCCAAACTTGCAAGGAATATATTCTTTATAAAAGTTCACTGGCATAGATAGCAATTGTATGCTTTTGAACTTGTAGATGATAAATCAAAAGTTTGATAAAATAAGTAACTCTTTTTTGGTTTATCTTTTTAATATTATCAACAGAAGCTAAGGATTCGATTAATTTAGTGTCTAAGGGCCTTAGTAATCCACAAGCAAAAGCCAACTCAGCAGTGTGATCCAAATTCCAGACTGCAGCAACAGGAGAATAGTGCCCAGATCAAGGGAAGTAGTACTATTCTGCTTTGGTCAGACCTCACCTGGAATACTGTGTCCAATTCTGGGCACCACAGTTCAAGAAGGATATCAAAAAGCTAGAATGTGTCCAGAGAAGCATGGCCAAGATGGTCAGAGTTCTGGAACCCAAGCCTTATGAGGAACAGCTTAGAGAGCTGGTTATGTTTAGCTTGGAGAAGAGAAGACTGAGAGGTGACATGATAGCTATCTCTAAATGTGTGAAGAGATGTTATATACAAGATAGAGGCTTTTTTTTTGTTGATGCTACTCCAGAGACTAGAACACAAACCAGTGGATTCAAATTACAAGAAAAAAGATTCCATCTAAGCATTAGGAAGAACTTCTTTACTAAGTACTCTTTGAGAGCAGAATAGACTGTCTCAAAAGGTGGTGGAATCTTCTTCTTTGGAGATCTTTAAGCAGAGGTTGGGTAGGTATCTCTCAGGATTGCTTTAGTCGTGTGTTCCTGCATGCTAGGGGCTTAGACTAGATGGATCTTGCAGCCCCTCCTAAGATTTCAGGATACTCTTCTATGATTTTTTTCTTTTTACAAAGAAAAACTTTGAAGGTTAACTGCCTTTTTCAGCATGATGTCTTCTAGTCTGTCAGGTTCATTACATGACTACAGAAAGGGGTTATTACTGTATGCTATGCAAATGCATGCATATGGAACAGCGTAATTGTTGCATCAGTGAAAACAAAGTCTAGTGGCACCTTGAAAACTTAATTAGTTTTAGTCAGAAGAGAACTAAAAAATAAAAAGAATTTTGAATCTTAAAAAAAAAAAGCTAAATTTCTGAGTATTGTATTTGTTCATGTATTCCAGACAGCAAAATATATTCAAGAAAATACGTGTAGATAATATTGAGGGTGTGGAGAAGTGAGCTCTCTACAACAAGTAGCTGATATCTGTCTGCCTGAAAAACCCCTGCGTCTGATATGGGGAGAAAGTTGAGTGTGCTATTTATGGAGGGAGACTGACTGAATGGAAAAGTGAACTGCAATATTTTCTGTCAGAACCCTCTTATGTTAACTATCGATCTTTGCTCTTACAGCATCAGTGTTCAATTGTGTTTAGGTATCTGCTATGTAAAGCTTAGCAAATTGCTGGTTGAAATTTCAACACAAATTGGAGGCTGTTTCAAATGAAAATCAAACCTCACTCTGTTTTGAACTGTGGCTGTAATGTGCATTAGTTTTAACTGGAGGTGTTTCTTTTGTTGCTTTGCAGATTGCCACTCAGATTTCTGTGCTGATTGCAAAAGTGGCTAGACTGGATTGCCCTAGGCAGTGGCCAGAACTTATTCCTACCCTTGTAGAATCTGTAAAAGTTCAGGATGATCTTCACCAGCATAGAGCTTTACTTACATTCTACCATGTCACAAAGACATTGGCATCTAAACGGCTTGCTGCAGATAGAAAACTTTTCTATGATGTAAGTATCATTTCTAGTAATGCACCATTTCAGCCAGACTAGTTTCTCTTATAAGCATGATGTTTAATTGCTTTTGATCCCTACAACTTAGAACAGATTAATGGCACCATCCAACTGGGAACACTCAAAACTCTTGTCCAAGTGATCTTCAGATTGAAAGCAGTTGTTTGAAAACTTTATTCTAGTTGATGGCAGCCTGTTACTAGAATTGATAATGAGGCCCCTTTTGGCTTAGAATCAAAGAACTGAGTAAATTGGCCCATTACTGGTATATTGTTTCCCAGTCTCTTTAACTGTGATTAAAAGATCAGGAGTGGCCTATGTGATACCATCGGCCTGTCTCTCCTAGTGACTACTGCACTTCCTTTTTCAGCATTAACTGTAAAGCAACACCACATGTGCATGATTATTACCTTTAAGCCAACTTTGTAAACTTGACTCTGTTTTTAAGGAGAACCATTATTAGTGCTAGCCTCATGCGGGCATAATGCCATGGTTATGTGGATAGGAGGAGAAGCTGTACAGAAGCCCTGCACAGTACTTTATGGGTTGTGAAAAGACATATGAAATAGGAAGACATGCTTCATTTGCATGTCAGTCTGAATGTAAGTTAAGTAGAAAAGGTGGCCTGTAATGTTTTACATGACTGTGATTTGCAGATCTTCTTCAAAGCAAAGCTACTCAATCTGTCTTTCTGCCAGTCCAAACCAAGGTTTAGAATCAGATGGAAGTTAACTATGACTGATAGAAACAAACCAGGTTCAGACGTTATGTTTGTGTTACCTTTCATACTAGTGAAGGTGATTTATTTAATGCATCCTATGCTAGGAGTAGGGATGAATTATTATATTACAAAAAGAAATATGAACATCATGATGATTATACAGTTCTGTAACCTGTGAATAAAATAAGATTCTTTTATTTTATTTATCACTAATCCCACAAAAGATGTTTAATTTTGTTGAGATCTGTACCACAGGTTTCCTGTGGGAAGTTTTTTTCTCCCACAGTAAACAGTTTTTAAGTACAGAGAAATTGAGCAGTGTGGAGCACGATGTGTATGGACAGCAGATGGGTTTTTTTTCACATGAGAAAATGAGGAACATCTTTAATGTATAGCACCCAAGATTCTGTCCTAAAGCAATTAATAAAACCAAAATACTTTCTGGAAAAGAATTGCATTCTATGTCATAAATTGGATTATGCTGGAGGAAAATATTTGTTCACCGTTTTAAAATTTACAGCCATCTGTCTCCATCCTGCCATATTTAGTCATAATTTAAATAATTCTGGGGGGGTGTTTAATTAGTTTACATTTTGCTCAACTTTGCATCTGTCATCAGAATAGTTTTATTCCTACAGTTGTCCCTGGAGTGTGCCGTTTCAGTTTCTCTTCATACATAGTTGTAATTCAACCTAAATTTTCACAAAAACCTTTTAATAAAGCAGTATGTTCTCACACCTGCAACATATGCTTCAGGAAAGTGTATGAGAATATTTGGATTATGGACTGCCATAATGTGGAAAATTGAATTCTCAGTGGCAAAGGCCACATCAGATTTACATTTTAACCAGGCGTGGGGTATATTTGTCCTTCCAGAAGAGAAGATTAAGAGGGGACATGATAGCCATGTTTAAATATTTGAAGGGATCTCATGTTGAGGAGGGAGTAGGCTTGTTCTCTACCATTCCAGAGACTAGGACAAGGAGCAACGGATTCAAGCTGCAGGAAAGGAGATTCCACTTGAACCTCAGGAAGAACTTCCTGACGGTCAGAGCTGTCTGGCAGTGGAATATGCTGCCTCGGAGTGTGGTTGAGTCTCCTTCTTTGGAGGTTTTTAAGCAGAGGCTGATGACCGTCTGTTGGGAATGCTTTGATGAGTGTTCCTGCATATCAGGGGGTTGGACTCGATGGCCCCTGAGGTCTCTTCCAACTCTATGATTCTATGATTCTATGTTCTTAGACTGAAACTTCTTTTGCTATTGGCTATGCTGGCTCTAGTTTGATGGGAGCTTGTATCTTGTATCTGAAGAGCCACATATTCCACATCCTTGGTTTAAATTGTTGACCACATGCACTATCCTCATCTACTTTTCCAACTCTTCAACACCCCCACAAAAAAAAAATCTGACCAAAAAAAAACATACCTTCTTCTAGAAGCCTCTAAAAGTGGTACTTCTTTTGTAAAGGACTTGATGTGTGAACGTGTCTGGTTTTTTTTCCGTTTTGTTTTTTTTTTAAGAACCAGAAGTGAATTTCTGACCTGCTGTTTTGGGCAAAGGGTGAAAAGAGGTGCAGCCTTTGGTCAATTCCAAGGGGCAAAATTACCTTGGTCACTCTTGATTGAAGTGACATGCATCTCCTGTAGTTTTCTCTATGCATGACAGAAGGAAATAACATAGTTCTTTATTACATACATGAAAAGCAGCTATGGTTTCCTTCTAAGTATGTTCAGATCATTAAAACAAATCAGGGCATCCAATCATGGTGGTATTGAGATAGTTTTAACTGATTCTGGTTAGAAGAAAACACATTTCCCTGAGTTCATATGTCAGGCAGAATTGTACTTCAGTCTGAAGGGAAAGAAAAAGCTTCATTTCTAAGGTTTTAAACAGAAAATGATGGAATATATTGCCCTGAGTCTCACCATGTTTCTGTTTTAGTCTTTTATGCCATGATTGGACTGGACAGGACCAAAGACTGCCAGTTTAGCAAAATGTCATCTCTAAGTAGAGGTATTCACACCCATATATGTTGTTTTTCAATTTATGATGAAATGTATTTTTCTCTTCCCACTGTCAGGCTGGGTGTGTCTGCAGTGTATTTACCTTATGTATCAAGAGTTGTTTATTTGACCTGTTTGGGGCTGCGGCTTAATGGGTATTTCAATGAGTGTGCGATAACCGTCTCGGCAGTAGTCTGATACAGATTTAATACTCCTGAACTCTAATGCATGGTTAAATTATTGGTAGTGACTCCCACCATAACCATGGTCCTTGAGATCCAGTTAGTTTTAGACTGTTAAGAGGGAGCTTTTGTGAAAAGCAAAGAGCTAAGGAGAAAGAGCTCAAGATGTAATGATACTTAACCATAATTGGTACAGACTTCATAAATTCATTTTAAGTATATATTTAAACTAGAATCCAGAGAGATGTAGAAGTTGTTTTGTGATCCCAAGGATTTTCATGCTTGTTTTTCCCAAACTGCAGCCCACACTACCACTTGGCAAATGAGTTTTGCAGCAGGAGGGCATGTCAAAAGAATTTGTGGTGCAGCATAGGGTTTGGAGTCAGCAGTTCACTGAGCTAGCGCTAACCACTTGCAAGAACATATGTTACTCTTTGTATCTTGGCTCTGATACAGTTGAAATTTAGTTATGAATAAGGCTGCTCTCCTGAAATCATATGATAAGAATTAAGGCCTATTTAGCTAAATTATACATAAGCACATTTCAGATTGCACTGTATCTCCTGGTAAATCCAAAGGAACAAGTTGGTCTTGACTAGCTTAAATCATATTACTTTTATGAATGACTGTAGACAAATTAAGGTCACAGTGTTCCCTCACCAAGAGCTGTTTTGGTTACATTTGTTTTATCTGTTTCAAGCTTTATGAATAAATGATTTTTTTTCTATTGCAGTTAGCTTCTGGAATTTATAGCTTTACCTGTTCCTTGTGGAATCACCATACGGATACATTCCTCCGACAGATTTGTAGCAGAGATGAAACTGCTATGAGCAATTCATTAGAAAGAACTCTGTTATCATTGAAAGGTAATTAACCAAACTGCAATAGTACAAAAAATATTAAATCAATATTGTTCTCTTTATGTACCACCAAGCTGACTTTGACTTACGTTGACCCTATGAATGAAATCCTTCCAAAAGGCTCTGTTATATTGGCAGCCTGAGTCAGATCTTTTAGACTTGGAACCATAGTTTCCTTGATTGAGTCTATCCCTCTGTAATAGAGTATACTTCTTTTCCTGTTGCCTTCAACCTAACCCAGCATCCTTGCCTTTCCTGTGAGTCATGTAAGCTTGCGATATGTCCAAAGTATGATGACCTCAGTTTAGTCAGGCATCTAGTGAAAGTTTGGACTTGGTATGCTTTAGACACATTTATTTGTCTTTTTAGTGGTCTGTGGTATCTATAGAAGTGCCTTCCAGTACCGCATTTCAAATGGGGTGATTATTTTTCTGTCAGTTTTTTTCACTGCCTAGCATTCATATTCACACACTGAAATCAATACAGTAGTATGGAGGATACTGACTCTGGTATTCAGTGATACATCTTTACACTCAAGAATGATATGTAGTTCCTCATAGCTACCCTTCCAAGTTTTAGTGTTCTTGGCACAGCCTCTATTTTGGTTGAGCCATGTTATAGATAATCTTCAGTAATTTCAGTATCTTCATCATCCATTTTAAAGTTATATAAATCATCTGTGGTCATTGTTTAACTTTTGCATGTTTTTCCTTACTTAGTTGCTCTGAATCTTTGCTGTTTTCTGCTAGTAATATCTGTCACCTGCATATTTTAAATTATTGATGTTTCTACTTCCAGTGTTCACATCTCTTTCCTGCAGGTCTAATCCTACCTTCCATATATCTTCTGTATATGAATTAAACAGGGTGATAAGTTACAACCTTCTCTGACATGCTTGACAACAGGAAATGATTCTGTTTCACGATATTCTGTCCTGGCAGTGGCCCCTTGTCCACAGTATAGGTTACACATCAGGACATTACACGTAAAATTTAGTGGCACTCTCATTTCTTTTAGAGTGATCCACAGTTTTCCATGGTGTCTACACAATCAAGGGCTTTGCTATACTATATGAAACTCAGGCTCACTTTCTTCTGAAATTGTTCTGACATGTGCTCCATTATTCAACCTATGTTTGCAATTTGATCTGTAATGACTCTTCCTTTTCAGACCCTGGCATTTCTTGCTCCGTTTATGGTAGAAGTCTTTTTTGTAAAATCTTGAGCATCACTTTTCTTGGACAGGAGATTAATGAAATAATATTATGGTTAATATAATCTCTGGTTTTGCCTTTCTTGAAGATTGGAATGCATATTGAACATATCTAGTCTGTGGGCCTTTGTTTTGTTTTCCATATTTGTTAAAATTAGGTTGGAATTGGTCTGCATAGCTTGAAAACAGAGCTGTTGATATTGCATTGGTTCCCGGTGATTCATTTCTTAGTGCTTTTGAAGCAGTATTTGCTTGAGTTTTTAAAATTGTACATTCTTTGTCCAATTCTTTCTTTGAAATAATCTTTCATTCTTTCATCTTTGTTGTACAATCGTCAGTGTATTCCTTCTATTTTTTAAATTTTCATATTAGTCATGTAGTGTGTTCCTCTGTTCGTTCAGCATTCCTACCATTGATTTAAATTTACTGTTGATTCGTAGTTCTTGTGGGAGAGGTCTTTTGTTCTAGCTTCACTGTTGTCTTCTATTTCTTTGCACTGGTTATTATAATAGTTCTTTTTGTACCTACATACAAGCCGCTGAACGTTGCCATCCAGGATTGTGACACTGTATCTGTCATTTTCTGTTTTTCCTTATCTGTGCTTAACAGTCTGAAGAGTTCTATCAGTCATTCCCATGTACCTTTTCTTTCCTTTTGGATACAAGTTGCCTCTTTATATATTCTTCTTGATAGTGTCCCTAGTTTCAATTGCAGTTCTGATTCACAGTTGATTAGACTAAAGTAGTGCAAATCTGTTCTTTCCATCATCTTTAAATTACTCAAGGATGTTCTCTAGGTTATATATTGGCACTATGGTTGATATAGCATTCTTCTTTAGCTTTACTCTCATTTTTAACATTAGCTGTTAATATTCCATGCCACACTCTGCTCCTAGCTGTTATTGCAGAAAGAGTAAAACTTCTTCTCCATTTTCGACTTCTTGTTTGATTTCTGTAATGGCCATCTGGTGATGTCCTTGTATGCGTTTGGTTGGTTGGTTACCTGGAGAATGTGTTTACAGTGAACAGTTGGCTTCGTAACATCAGATAAGTGACTCTCCTGCTTCCCTTTTTTTTAAATTCTAGGCCAAATTCTCTAATGTTTGGTTCTGCTCTGTTTCTTACTTTTCCATTCCATTCACCTGAAATAGGTATGGTTTCCTATTCCTGTCTCTTTATTTGAGATATTGAGGGTTCTTTGCCTTTTGGTCAGTTGCTCTGTATCTATTTGAAGTACCCAGTAGTTCACATTCTAGTCATTTTGGGGTTACTTCTTAAAGTAAAAAAGATCTTTCCTGGACTTAAAATGGCTCAAATAGTGGGGATTTCTTGAAAATGTCCCATGGGCCCACTAGAGGGTGTTGAGGGTCATTTTAGGCAGCCCTTCAAAGTCTCCTTGAGAGCTAAAGTGGTCTCCAGCTTCCAACAATTGCTTACCCTTGGTTTATACTATAATGTGCATACTGTTAAGACTTAATTCATGATATGTTCATATTTATTGCATTGCGTTATGTGGAAATCTAACAGATGAGAACTCCATCTTACATAGGCTAGTTCGCTATCCAGACAGGGATTTTTGTCTCTCTAACCCCTCTCCTGGTTTCTAGCATTTTGAGAGTATGATTTTCAGTCTAGGAAATAGTGACCTATGTCTGTCACTAGTCTTGAGTAGCATAGACTCATTGAATCGGTTGGATCTGCCGATATGTTGACTTACCATTCAACAATTGATTCAGTAAGTTTATTGTAGTTGGGGCTAACCAACAGGATTTCAGGCAGTACCTGACAGGAACAGCTATATTCAAAGCTATTGAAAGCAGTTAGGGACTGTTTGATTTTTTTTTTTTTAATCAGATTGGAGATTGCTTTTACAGAGTTTTCAACTAGTTTGTTGACATTTCCCAACCAATGATTTTACTGAGTTTTTCAATGAAAAATAGCCTCTAACTTTTGATTTTGGCTTGCTGTTTGCAAGCTTGAGTGAGGTTTTTGGTGCTGATGACTTACACCTGCTTGGAGTCTTTTTTCTACAACTTTTTTCCCCTCGTCTTTTGTCAAGGTCGCTATTTACAGGATTTCTCTTTACTACTCTTTTGCTATTCTCTGTGACTCAGGTAACTGCAAGGCTGAATTGCATCTGGCCAACTGTGTTTTCACTCTAAGTTTCTGGGACGTTCTTGTTTACTGTTTATACTCATATTATCTTATTTATAGTTAGGTCTGGCACAATGCCCAGACAGAATCATCAACTGTTTTCTAGCAAAAGATAATCCTTTTAATCCCATAAGTACATCACTTGTATTAGCTCAGTTTGCGTTCTGATTTTCACCACATGTTGCTGTTAGTTACTCATTTAAGGGCCTTAAATTTGCAAAATACATATAAAAATAGAATCCAGTCTACAACATTCTGCTTTGGAGCATAATCAGTTTCTTCCTGGATGCTGGCATAGAGTCTTTTCTTCTTATTTTGCCTCTTTAGTTTGAACATAAGCTTCAATTATAGTTATATTGATAGTTTTTCTGTACATTCTCTTTGATGTTGGTCAGACTTCGCATTATGTCCCCTGACTGCTTTTGCTAAGTCATGCCTTGTTATTAATGCCACCCATTTATTCTTAGATAGTTGTTTCCAGAGTAAAACATGATGTAATCATCTAATTGAAAATGTCCAATTTCTGCCCATTTAACCTCATTCACACAAAGTATTGCCATGTTCATACATTTCATTTTTTTGTTTTTAATTTCTGATTTCCCCAATTCATGCCTCTCATATTCTATGTTCCCATTATGTATTGTGCAGCTTCGGATTTTCCTTTCACATCTAAACGTATCTGCAACTGAACATCCTTTTGGCTTGAGCTTGGCTGCATCACAGCAATATTTTTACTTGTCCTTTGCTGTTCACCAGCCGATTTAGTGTCTTCTCACCTTGAGACCTCTTCTTCTCTTTTTTCAATTTTTATTATCTCATCATATGGTTTTCAATGTGAAAGTTTTTCAGAAGTAGTTTACCAATGCCACCATTTTTGTCTTTTCCACCTACTGCTGCCAGTTGCTTCTCTTTCAGAGTTTCTGGTATGCCATCTCTATCAGATGTCACCTGTTGTGGTAGCCATTGCTCTCCAAAAAAGATGAATACATAGTTGTCTCTTGTTTCCACTTTCAGCATTCTGCCTTGGATGAAGCTGCTGGGAGTCACCCTGACTCCTATCTCCTGACATTATTACTGTTTTGTCTTCCTGATACTTTCGAACTTATGCCCTTGTTAAAGTGTGTATCCATTAGACAATAAATCTGTATTAAAAGTACACAGTAAGATGGACTCTTAAGTTTTGGCATTCTGTTTACTGAAAGAGATTGAATCTATGTGGAGGAGGTTTTTTTAAGAGGATCTTTTGTTTTGTACAACGCTTTTGCTGAGGATGAATACAAAATTATATTTCATTTCTTTTTGGCTCCTGGAGCTCTTTTTTAGTTTTGGGATTGGTTTCACAATGGTGTCTTATTTTTATTTCTTAATCTGTTAGGGTTTTTTAAAGTATCATTGTGAAGATTCTCCTCCACATCCTTTTTATCTTAAAGATACAATGCAGTGCAAAAATTAGCCATCTACTCTTTGTTCCAAGATGCTTATTCATTATGTTCTTAGCAGCCTTTGTTCTAAGTTGCTAAGAATTTCACCTTTTTAAAATACACATACATATCTATAAATAACACACTGAATTTCTAATTTGTAAAGATGTAGTGGAGTAGGTGAAAAGATAAAAAAATCACATGGGCTTTCAGAATTATTTGAACAGGATGTTACTCTGATGTAAACATTGGCCTTAATAAATACAGTGAAATACATTTATTTAATTATTGTTGTCATCTTTTCTTTGTTCTTACTTCTGTTTTTTTAAATGACAGAGAAGTAAAATTTAAAAAGAGATGGTTGCAGCAGTAGTTATAGAAATGTATTGTCTTTAGACAGCATTTTTAAAATGAGAATAGAAATATTTATGAGGCAGTAATATTGTTTCAATTTTCAGTGCTGCGTAAATTGAGTGTTCATGGGTTTGTGGAACCCCATCGGAACATAGAAGTGATGGTAAGTAAACTATATGTTTTATTTTTTACAAGTAAATACACTTTTTTTTTGGCCTGAGATCCACCTTGTGTACGTGTCTGTCTAGCGCAACAGAGCTTTGTTCACCTCACCCTTGCAACTGTCTGCTGTTCTCCCAAATGAATTGCTCTGCAGGGTTTCCCATTCTTCTGAAGCAGATTTGAGGGTAAACATGGGGCTTCCTGGTGGGGGTGGAATTCCTCTTTCCTATTTCCACTGACTGTTTTCCAGCTGCTGGAGAATTGCCTACCACTCCCACATTCCATAGACTAAAGTACTTCCATCAACAGAACAAGTCTGTTGATCTTTCCTTTTTTCATTTTTGTAGTTAAAATATCTTAATTGAGAAGATAACAAGTGTGTGGTTGCTATGGTTACCCAAGAGTTTTGTCTGATGACAAGATGTTGATACTTCCATTAAAAAATTAAAAGTGGCCTTTTGAAAACTGACCATGCAGGTTTAGCATTTGTATAGCATATTTGGTGCACCTACCATTTTCAAAGCAGTGATAGTGGATAGTATGTGGAATATCATGTCCCATATCAAAGTCCTCTCTCTCTCTCTCTCTCTCTCTCTCTCTCTCTCTCTCTCTCTCTCTCTCTCTCTCTGTGTGTGTGTGTGTGTGTGTGTGTGTGTAAGAGAGAGAGACAAAAAGAGAGTGCTTTATTCTCCCACCACCACTTCATTTTTGTAGTATTACTTACTTTGAGATTAAGAGAGGCAACATGTTTTTAGGGGAAAAAAACATCCTGAGAAACAACTTCTCTTCTTATCAATCTTATTAAATTGCGAACACACCTGCAGTAGCCATACCTGCTTCCATGCTGAACTTCCTGCTCTCCCCTTTTCCTTCATGGTGATACCATATATACGTATCTGTGATGTCTTTCTCTGCATGGGTGCTGATAGTTCAAGACTCAGGCAGAATTAGGTTCAGTTAATTCTTCACTTTCATGCTGTGCCCCGATTATCACCCGCACTTTCAGTTACTGAGTGTCTGATGGGTGGATGCCTTTTGCATAAGATTAATTTGGCCCTCAGCTACTTGCTGTTACTCTGTCCCTTTGCTATCTTCTCTTCCCATATTTTGCTTGGTATCCTTGGTAGTACCACTGGTGCTTTTTGGTACTAGGCCAACTATTTGCTTTGTACAGGCATCCCCTGCTTTTTGATGACTTGTTTTTTGGAGTTATGCCCTTTTTGACCATTGTAAATTATAGACATGTACTGTTTTTTTCAACACAGAGTTCACTTTTTTGTCAGTTCTTCCCGTATTGCCTTCTTCCTGTGAGGAACATGAGGAAGTTATAGAGGCTCACTTGAGATCACACTGGTGTGTTGCTTGCAAGGCCTGTCAGTCAGCTTGCTACCTTCCCCCCCCCAACTCATTTTGGACCGCACATGCAGCTTGCAAAGCAAGCTCGGTAGAGGTGCTAGCCGGTCTGTCCAGCCCAAGGACTGCATGGGCACCTGGGATCCTGGCTGCCTTTCCAGCCTGCTCGTGGCAACCTGGCACCATGCCCAGGGCAAATTGGGTGCTGGTGACCTCAGTTGGGCTGAGCCGCAACAGCATGGTGGGCATTTCCCTGGTGGAGAGGACCCAAAGCAACTGTGCCACCACTGTGTATGGTATCCAGCAACCAGTGCCACTGCTTCCTTAGTCATGTGTCTGGCCACAGGTCCTTTCCTATGCGCTGTTTCAGGTTCCTTCTTATGCACTGCTCCTCCAGTCTCTCGACTTGTCTTTGATGAACCTTGCAAGCAGTGTGCGTATGTACTCAGTGCCAAGCAAGCCTCTATAATTCGCTTGTGTTCCTACAGGGAGAAGATGGGGTTCTGCTTTTCCACCAATTCAGTTTTCAGTGCTCTTGTCCCTAACCTGTCAGATAAATGGGAGATGCTTGTATATCTAAAAAACTGATTAAATAATATTTAGTGCAAAATTACCCCCTCCCCCATTTCAAAGCAAACACAGCGCAGTTGTTTTTATGTATGTTTTTATATCTTCTAGGGATTTCTCCATGCAGTATTTGAACGGCTAAAGCAATTTTTGGAGTGTAGTAAGTATTTGTAGACTTGCTTTCATTTTGTACATTGTTTTTCAAAGCTCAAAGGAAAATAGCCTCAGCTGCATTAGTAGTAAAATATGATGTATAGCGTAATATAGAAGTATGTTCTGTAGTGCCCAGTGACACTTTGTCCCTAGTCAGTATATTTAAGGACTGCAGCTTTAATGCATGAAGGAGTTGGTCGCATTGAACCCAGAGAGCTCTCCATCTTCCAAGTAGTCCTGTTTAGGATTGTGCTGTAAATTTCTGCTGCTAAATGACATAGTACTGCTTAACCATAGAACTTATTACTAATGATTTTTATTGCAAAAATAAAATATTGAAGTAAGATGTACACAAAGGATGTACCTGCAGATACATATTTAGGCTGATGTCTCTCTCTTTCCCTTCCATCTGCCTAAATCTAACATAATGTTGAGTGATGCTATGGGATTTCTTTCCTTTCCGCTCCCTGTGAAGCCTTAAGAGCCACACCAAAACAACTCTGAGGGCTTTCTCTGACCTCTGGAGCAGGGTGTACGGGTGTATGAGGCCTTCAGTGGGAGATTGTCCCTTCCATGCTGTGTTCTGCTGACAACAGACATCCAGCATTTGACATAGCCCTTTGTAAGCAAACAGTGTTCATCATTATGAGCCTTTTTCTCAAAGATAACAAAAAGTAAAGTTTAATTTTTAAAAACATCCTCGTTAAAAGATTCTGAACTCTTTATGCTCAGTTCAGAAACTGAAAGCCATCATGGGAAACTTATATGAGCTTGAATGTTTGACATTTTAAATTAGACATATTTGATGTGCTTTTAGACCAGGGATGGGCAACTTCCAGTCATCATTTTGGCTTCTCTGCCTCCTCCTTTTCTGTTTTAGGGACGTTTTTGGGCAGTAAGGGAGCAACAGGTGGTTTTAGGAGAATTTTTAGGAGAATTAAGTTGGTTTGAGTGCAGAACATCACCTCACTGCACTTTGCCCGCATTATCTTTAATCCTTCACAGTTGTTCTGTGATATAGGCCTATACATTATGCAGATTGCAGACTGAGGCTGTGAGAGAGTGGTTTGTGTAATGCAAATCAGTGTTAAAGATATAGGTGATTTTTCAAGCCACTTTTCTCATAGTGCATTGGCTTTGAGGAGTTCTCAGAGTCAGGTACAGTGGACCCTCCATATTTGTGGGGGTTCTGTTCCAGGATCCCTCATGAATAGCACAAAACATGAATGCTTGTATCCTATATTATTATAAGATGCAGAAACTTCAACACATCCATGTTGAAGCTTGCTGCTGTTTTAGGAATAAGACATGATGGAGTCACAGTTGCAAAGGTTGTTTGTACAGAGGACCCACTGTGTTTGAGAAATAGCCCACTCTGTATAGAGCTGGCCTCTAGAGGGAAACAGAGAACATGTGGTCACCTCCTCTGCAGGGAACCATGTGCAGTAAATAGCCAGCGTTGCTTGCTCCTCTTTGTTACTGCTTCCACTGTTCTCCTCCTTCAGTGAGGTTGTGGATATTTCATTGTGCAGGTGGTGAAAGTGCCAGCTGTCTACTCTGTGGTCAATTTTGCATGCAGTTTAATAGCATAAGATCTGGCTAGACTTCTTGGGTCAGTCTTTTTATCATAACTACACTGCATATTTTCACACAATGAAATATATTAGTTGCTATGGATTATGATCATGATGGCTACTATTGCTACTGTTATTATGTTTTCTTTCCCTGGCATGTATTTTATTTGTCATGTTACAGGCTCTGTACAGCTAATTTGTGTATTTCGCTAAATTGATATTCTCTGAAATAACTAAACTATCATTGTTTTCAGAATTTAATTTATGAAAGTTTAAACAACAATAATGTTGTTGCTTTGTAAACTATCACAGTTATGTGCCAACATGTTTTCGGTAACAGAATAGCATCGATTTTCTTAGAAATTTTATAAAAATTAATAAAAATATTTTTAAATTTTTTTCTTCAGGTAGAAGTATAGAAGCTGATCATGTGTGCAGGGATCGTCTAGAAAAGACTATAATTCTTTTCACAAAAGTGGTAGGTTTTACTAGCTACTAAAGTTATTAAAAGATATTACTGAGTAATATCCAAAACATGTTTTAAGACTTGTGTTTGATTACGAGTAATCTAGAGGCAAGTTAGTTCATATCACTTATTAAATTTTCCTGCCAAGGATTTTTTTCCACTACGTGGCAGGAGGTAATTTTTTCTAATAACTGAAGATACACTACTTGTGTTGCCTTCCTTGGATAGTACGTGCTGCATAATAGCAAATTGATACGCTAAAGCTACCAGATTCTGTCTGATCTTGGAAGCTAAGCAAGGTCAGCCTTGGTTAGTACTTGCATGGGAGACCGCCAACAAATACCAGGTGCTGTAGGCTATATTTCGGAGGAGAGAACTGACAAAACCACTTCTGAGTATTCCTTGCCTAAGAAACCCTGTACAATTCATGGGGTTTCCATAAGTTGACAGATGACTTGAAGGCATACACACAAAGATACTGATACTTCTGTTATGTGTAATTCATTAGACTTTTCAGTCTTTCAATACCAGCACATTAGTGTATATGTTTAATTGAACGCTAGGACTTAGTTCTATATATACTTGTACAGCATAGGACTGCATTGTTAAGAACATGTAAGTTGTAGGAGCAACGTTCTCACTCAGCTGTTGGGCAGAATAGTAATAACGGGGTTTTTTTACATGTGATTCTGGCTTACTGTTTGAAGTCAGCCACATTGTGTTGTGTTTCTGAGATGGGGATTGTTTAAATGTGTGATACTAACAAAGATTTGCTCTAGAAAACAGATATACAATGCAGCCTCTGTATATAGGGGGGTTATGTTCTAGGAACCCCCACGTAAAACAAAAAAAGTGAATGCTTGCCTCTCATTATCTTCAGTGGATGCATATGTCCATAGCAGCCTGGGTGCATGCCTGTTGTGTCCATTGACAGCAATGAACCTGATGCTTCATGTGACCTTGGTTTCATGTATGCAAGGGTTGCACCACAGGAGGGTGCACAATATTGGGAAACTTTCATACTGTAATGATTTTGCTGTAATACTTTCTGTATTGTATGTATTATGTTCTTGTATTTTACTTAAGTTTTGTCATATCATTCTGTTACATTTTTCTCACTTCTAGCTTTTAGATTTCTTGGACCAACATCCTTTTTCATTCACATCACTAATTCAGAGATCATTGGAATTTGCTGTAAGCTATGTTTTCACAGAGGCTGGTGAAGGAGTTGTGTTTGAGCGATTTATTGTCCAGTGTATGAATCTGATCAAAATGATTGTTAAAAATTATGCTTACAAGCCATCCAAAAATGTGGAAGGTAATATGGCTCTTTTCATAGTTGAAATGTAATTTAAATATTGGTAGTTATTTATTCCTTTCTGATTTCAAATTAAATAACACGTATACTTCATGTGAACTATTTATTGCAGATAGCAGCCCTGAAACTCTTGAAGCTCATAAAATAAAGGCGTCATTCTTCACATACCCAACACTAACAGAGATATGCAGGCGGTTAGTCACTCAGTATTTCCTGTTAACTGAGGAAGAGTTAACAATGTGGGAAGAGGATCCAGAAGGCTTTAGTAAGGAGCCAGTAAATCTTTCAGTCTTATTTTATTTCAATCCATAAAATGCTTGTTTTTCATAATAATAGTAAGGTAAGCATTAACAACCTGTTTAGAGCTTTGTGACTGTTGTTAGGATTTTAGGAAGCACTTTTTATATACAGAAGTTGAATTTGTTATATAAATTATGGATGTGTTTACTCATATATTTGTGTTATACTAAAATGAAAAATACTGCATATTTATGGTGCAGTCCTGTGGTCCCAGGGGGAATGTTTCAAGAGGTTTCAATAAATGGAACCTCTCCTTTCTAAGGCAGAACAAGAGATCTACTATTGGAAGGAGAAGCAGGCTCAAGTACTTCTCTCACATTCTCCCACAGAGATCTCTGAGATCTTTGTCTCTCCATTGGCTCAAGAAGCAAAAAGGCGCAGATTCAGAGCAGTGGTGTACACAGAGCCGAGGAGGCTTTGTATCCTGATCCACAGGATCAAAAACTCCAGATCTGTATACATGGTCCATCAGCCCTGGAGCTAGAGGACCAGTATATAATTTTCCTTCCACTGATTCCAATGGAAGAGAAAACATCAAAAGAAGAAAACAAGGAATACCGTTGCTCTTACCTCCTCCCTTCTGTCTTACCGCATGAGCCCAGAAGTACTTTATACGAGGCAGTTGCCTCACCTTTGGATCTTCTCACTTCTGCCTGTAGCATTACTCTGTTAATTCTGTGTTGTCTTATTTCTTTGCTACAGCTGTGGAAGAGACAGGAGGAGATTCTTGGAAATACAGTATCAGGGTAGGCAAACTGCGGATAATTTGGGATTTTATTCCTTTTTTCAGATATGGGTATTAACTCATGATCTATACGTGTTACAATGCAATCCATGAAACTGCTTCTCCTATGCAATGGCAAAGACATTCAGTCCAGCTTATATACTGTACAACACACACTGCTGTGTAGAACTCTCTTCTCTGGGCTGCCTCCAAGACCCAGTTTTACAGGTTTCTGGAACACTTAGACATTTGAGAAAAAGTGATACGGTGATGTTTGTAAATAATATGCTGAGTAATAGGTAAGATACTATTTAACATTATACTGCTGGCAAAATCCTCTTGTTGGTCCCAAATGGAAGAGACCTACTGAATGAATTGGATTTGTTGAATCAGGGATGAGACTCATGCAGACCTCCAGATGTTTTTGGACTGCAACTTCTAGCCACCTGAACTATTGGCTATGGTGACGAGAACTACTGGAAATTATAGACCAGCATTGTCTGGATAGCTGTGTGATTCTTATTGGCATGTTAAGTCACCACTTAAGCTGCATGATTCAATCTGTTGAGACTAACGCTTGGATTTGGTCTGATATATATTATATTAGTATTTCCTGCTGATATGGTTGCATCATAACAAGTAGTGACATTCTTCTTTTTTAATTACCGGAGGGCAAACCCTCTTTAAAATCCTCTGTTACACTTTTGTATGTCATAAAGTAAATTATATATTTTATTATTGCATCTAGATGTATGTCTAGCTCTGGTCCTGGACACTGCATGCACACAGACTTTTCCAAATTCTTCTTCCAAGTACAAGCTGCTGGTTCCTAATAGAGTTGATCCCTAACAGTTGGTCCCTAATACAGGCATCCATCAGTTAACAAAGTCTCTGACAAAAAAGACCCCTTTTATGAAGTCTGTTTACAATCTCCCATCCCCCTTTTCTGTCTTGTTCTTTGTCTAGCTGGGTTTTTTTGAGCAGCACCAGGATAGAGGGAATGGTATTGGTTTAATGCGGTACTTTCCAAATGGTGTGCCGCGACACGTTAGTGTGTCGCCTGAAGTGTGTAGGTGTGTTGCCTACAATCTTGGAAATGTGTGTTATTATTTATAAATCATACATTTTTAAAAATATATGAAAGGTTTTGATGAGATATGTTGTGTCCTGATACATTTTGTTATTACAATTTGTGTACGTGTCTGTATCTCTTGTAAGGGGTTAGTTTAACCTCTGGTTTGCTAGTAAAACTGGATTACTGTGTCGCAAAATGTTGCATGTCTCAAAAAGTATGTCACCAACATGAAAAGTTTGGAAAACTCTGGTTTAATGGATGCAAAGATAGCAGGGCTGAAGGAAGATCTGCAAGTGTTAAAGTCCTTGGGTCCATTTCAGTAGAGATGTTCTGTAACAGATGGGAATAAGCACTGCGCTGCCAATGATAATACAGTGAGCCCTCCTTACCCGCATCCTCTGCATGTGCGAATTCCAATGTATGCATAGTGTTGTGTCCCTATGCCTAAAATGGCAGAAACATGCATGTATATGTGCAGAAGTGGATGTGTGTGCATCACTGCCATTAAATATAATGGGATGTGAGCATTTGAGAATTCCAGCGTTTGCAGGATTCCTGCAATGGAATTCTTGCATATGTGGATGGTACACTGTAGGTTGATATAGGTCACTATATGACTTCCAATTCTTCTTTAGTTTTATTCATGGTTTCATCTTACTTCAGGACAATTAAGAATGCAGCATTTTTCCTCTACTGCAACAGTACTTACAATGGTTTCAGTAGTTGGTTAACTTTATACCTCATACCTTGAAAAACTGGAAGTTCCAAACCTTTCATGATTATGCTGATTTTTATATTTTTAGCCTCTGTTTTGACATTAAGTTGTTGAATGTCTTGAGCATTTCTTTCATGTCTTATTTAGTGATTTTCTTTTTTAGCTAATTTGCTTAATCTATTTTTGCCTCCCATAATAAAGTGTTCTAATTTATTTTCAGCCATGCACCGAAGTGCTCTTCATTGATATTTTTCATGAGTATAATCAGACTCTTACTCCAGTTCTTCTGGAAATGGTTCACAGTCTACAAGGTACTTGTTTACTTTTGATTAAAATTATATAGTATGTGGAATGATGAGAACTTGCACTTATGCAGTAAAATGTTAGATTCTAATTTTAATGTTATTGTAAACATGTTATCTTCCATACCATAAAATAAATTTTTACTGAATTTTCCTGGGAAGAGATTCTGGGGTGCAATTTGGAAGTGTATTGAAGAAACATCAACAGCTACACTTTACTTCTAAGATGTTCTGCAGATAGTTAGTATGGGATTGTTTTGTGAGGCTCATAAAAATATTTGGGTTTAGCTACATTCTATGCAAAAAAAGTAATTGTTCTCTGAATCGAGTATTAGCTGAAATCTGCAGCCTTGTTAACAAAAAGCCTGCTCAGTTACTCTGTTTTCTACCATGGAAGAA
Organism: Cyclura pinguis; assembly: GCA_030412105.1. Classification (NCBI taxonomy): domain Eukaryota; kingdom Metazoa; phylum Chordata; class Lepidosauria; order Squamata; family Iguanidae; genus Cyclura; species Cyclura pinguis. Next base: position 318,524,763 of record CM059600.1, on the reverse strand, counting down.
GCCTGTAAGTTTCAAACAGAATGGATACAATGTGTGATTTACAGGAGAGTTTTATAAATAGATAACCAGACTTCATTGCTTTGCCTGCCCAAGGATTACCCTGAGTATTCCTTGTGTAAGAAATGAAATTCATGGGGTTGCCATAAGTCAACAGGTGACTTGAAAGCACGGACACACACACACTAGTAGTAGTAGTAGTGGTGCTAGTAGTAGTAGTAGTAGTAGTAGAAGAAGTAGTGCTAGTAGTAGCAGTAATAAAAACAACCAAAAAAAATAATTGTAATAATAGTAGAAGTTTGCTTGTACAGTCAGTCATTTAGTGAAGATTAGTATCTTTTTACCATTGTGGAAACCAAATTTTGAATGCTGTTACCCTGAAAATATTCTCACCCAAGCTGAATTTCTGTGTCCCAGGAAATTCCTTCTTGTGTTGTTATACAAGCAAATTTTTTTTCTAAATGTGAATAGTAGAAAGATTACACATAGTTCTGTAATGTTAGACAACCCCCCTCTGAACAAATCTTGCCAAGGAAACCCCATGATAGATTTACCTTAGGATCATGATAAGAAGAAATGACTTGAAGGCACAAAACAACAACAAATTTTACTTAAATTTATTATTCGTAGTATTGTTGTTTGTATTATTTGTAAATTTATTATTTGTGGTATTTGTAGTCTCTCTTTCTCTCTCTGTATATATGTTGTGTGTATAACACACACACAGAATTTTTTTTTCCAAAACAGGAAAGCTATTTCATTTTAAAATGAACTGTTTCTCCAAGAAAGAAGAGGGAGGCAATGTGGAAGATCTTGAAATGCATTTCAGTTTCAGGTTTTACATTCTTTGATATTCCAAGCCATTGTTTGACAATGCTTCTTGAGCTATCTGATGTGGGCACCTGCAGGGTTTTCTTTTTCCCCAGTGTGCCAGCAACTCAGTGATTACGATTGTTTCTTTCTTTTCTGGAAACCCTCCATGGACTAGCTGTTGATAGCTCATGGACTGGCACAGGTCAGGTCCATGGAGCCCTGCTTTGAGTAACACTGGTTTGGAAGATTGAGAGTGATGATCAACATGTGTGATTGGGAATGAACAAGGTTTATATGCGTGCTCTCCTCCCCTCTAGCACCCATCTTAATAGAGCACCTCCTAGTTTGTCAAATCACAGTTTGCTATGGTGTCCAAGCCTGCGGATTGCGGTTTCAGTGATCCCTGCAAGTGCGGATTGTCTACTGGAAATCAAATCATGGATTATAATCTTCAAACGTGGTTTGCCAGTTTAGACATAATAGTAAACTATGATATATTCAGAACACAAAGCTTTGAAAGGAGCATGTGTACCTACCATTCCCATTCCTCTGAACTATGATTTAGGGGTTTGTGGAATATGATATCTGAAACTACCCTGCTTTTGTTTTTTTGTAGGACTCTACTCTCACAAAGAAACATTTTTGCCAGAGCGGAAATCTACATTCCCTTTCCTTGCAACTGCTGTCTCCTGTTTATTGAGTTTCTATTGCTATTTGAAGGATTATCCCATCTTTAAAAATGAATGCACATACCTCTGCCCTTGCAAAAGAGCTATAATAGGTTCCTAATTGTAACAAAACACACTTTTCTGTGTTATTGCTTTACTTGCTGATTTTTTTTTAATGTAAGTTTTCTGTATTTCAGGCCCCACCAATATGGATGATACCCAGACTCTACTGATTAAAGATGCTGGTAAAATTCAGCTTCTTCTGCTCTAAGTTGATGGTTACATGTTTCTTAATTTGTTCTAAGCACTGACAACATTTCAAAATGAACAATGTCAGGCAGCCAAATGTCAGCCAGAAGAGATTGAAAATAATTTCTTAACCCTAGGATTGTTCTGCAAAATTTAATTTTCTGTATCCAACTAGATTTAGCAGAAATGGTAATCCCAGATTTACAGTGGATATAAAATTGCAACCATTAGTTAAGAGAATAATGGCCACTTGCCTGGATTGTTTTAAGAAGGTCAGACAAATGTTTAGGTCAGTGGTAAATAGGCCTTGCTTGTTTAGATGCAGTGTGCTTTTGATTTCTGAATGTTGACGCACTACCAGAGATGATTTTACGTTTTTCTTCACATAAGGCTGGCTACTGCTGGAAACAGAAAGCTTGTGCAGCAATGCAAATATTCAATTACCTTTAATTTTTCAAGACAACTTTTTCAGTATTTTCAGTGTCCCCTCCCTTCTGTCAGCTCCCATTTATTATATATTTGTAAATCACCAGAAACAGACATTTTAGATACCTCAGGATCTCCCTTCCTCAGTAACACACTTGAGATTTCATGTGAATGTTCATGTCTTCATTATGGGATTCCTACTGGTACTTGGTTGATTACTCAAGGAACAGGATGCTGGAACTATTAGGCTTTTAGTCTTAATTCAGTGTGGCTGACATACGTCTGTGTATGTGTAATGATGAACAACATTCCTTGTGAAAACAAAGATATTTAAAAATACGTTTAAGAATGTATTTGTATTTAAAAATAACATGTTTAAATTAAAATGTATTTATTTGTATTTAAATGCATTTATATTGTAAATGAATTTGTATTTTATTTATACATTTAAAATGAAAGTTTAAATTAAGAAGATTATTTTATTTAAAAAAAATTAAAATATTTAATGTTTACTTCTTCAGTGTATAATGCAGTTGGACTGGCAGCATACGAGCTGTTTGACAGTGTAGATTTCGATCAGTGGTTTAAAAACCAGCTACTAGCAGAATTGCAAGTCACTCATAGCAGGTATAGTATCCGTTTGTTTTTTTCCTTTGCTGTTGCTATTAAATCAGTACATTAAAATTAAGAAAAAAGGGGTAAAGGCTCTTCTGAATTATTTTGAATCTGCCAGAGTCTATAAAAATAATAAGATAAAAGAATAGCAGTTAAAGATAATAGGAAGATGGTACATAATACCATGTCAGTTATTCTATATAAGTAATGATTTATCCCCAAAATGTTGGCATGACTGTGGGGGAAAAGGGACAGATATCCATATGTGGTGGGAATGTTGTAAAATACAAAATTCTAGAAGAAAATAAAACAAGAAATAGAATAATGGAGGAAAATGCAACTGAATAAAAAAAATATTTAACTTTAAGTGTTAAAAACCTAGGATTAAATAAGGTGAGGAGTATTTAACAAAATAATTACTAAAAGCTGCACAAGCAGTGATAGCATGTGGTTGGAAGAAAGAAAAAAGATGGGATTTAGCAAATGGAAGTATAAGAATAGATGATGTTTTATTTTATAGTGGAAAAAAGAGGGATTGATTGAGGGGAAGTGAAAGAAGAGGGCCGGCTCAGAAACTGGAGAATAATAATTGAGAGTGTAAGAGCGGGAGAGGGGTACGAACAAGTGAATGAGATAATTAAAGCAATACTTTACATGGAAGGAAAAATAATTTAATTAATAATGAAAGACCATTCCCTGGGGGGAAGGGGGAGGCATAGTGTTAAATGAATAAAAAAAGGATATATGTGAAGATTTATGGAATATTTTATTAATGAATTATATTATGGAATATACAATTGGATGTATAGAAATGTTGTTGTTATTAGATGAAAACTTACACACACACACACACACACACACACACACAGGTTGTCTGTTGATTTTAAAAAAGTGTTCACACTTTGTGGGCTAATATTGTATGTTTGTGTAAAATATGTAGGTCTTTGTCCCCTAAACATTTCAGTTCAATTAATGCTGGTAACCCAGACCACAAACAATAATTGCTGTTATACTTTAAAGGTATAAACCAATACGTCGACGAGTAATCTGGCTAATTGGACAATGGATTTCTGTGAAATTCAAGTCTGACTTGAGGCCTATGTTGTATGAAGCAATCTGTAATTTGCTTCAAGACCAAGACTTAGTGGTATGTATATATCTGTCTCTTCAAAAGGTATTTTTTTTTTTATAATTTACCTAGTCTTTCTCTTCCAGTCTGCAGATAGTATGTTTTTATTTTGTCATTGATATTTAGGAATCAGAGAACTTTTAGAAACACACTTGTGTATTATTCAGTGTATATGGAAATAATGCTGGATTAGCACCCTTTAACAACTGTTATTGATTTCCATGTGATTTTGTTGCATAGTTAAACAGTTAATTCATTTTCATCTAATGCATAGTGCATTGGTACATAGTGCATTTATTTCTTCCATTGGCTTGTCTTTGAGAGAACAATGGATATCTGTTTCTGTATTTTCTTTAAACCTGAGTGAAATATCTTTATTTTAATATCTGTTTAGGTTTTGTTTTGTTATGAAATTAAATTTAAAACGTTTAGCTATAATGTAGTTTACAGCATCTGAATTGGTATTTCTAGCTGCCAGGTAATTCAAATAGCAGGAGAAAAGCCATGTAAAAGGGTAACATTTTTAATAAAAAAGATAAGACACATTGCAAGGCATATCAATCTTGAAGCAAAACTATATTGCACTGAATAATTTCCCATCACAGAGTTATTTCACGATATTAATTTTTTCTATCTCTTCTGAGCCAGAGTATCATCAGTACCAAACAAAGAATATAAACTTCAAATACACTTCACCTTTGTCCTTAACTTTGAAAGCTGAGTGCCATTTTGGTTGTTATTTATGCAGTTCACATCAATTACCATTTGTTTCAGCTACAATGTAGCCTGCAGCAAGACTGATATCCTTGATTTAATCACAGATAAGAGAGCCAGTTGCAATTTCTTGCTGAAATCTCAGTGGGCAAACTGGGTGGCAGTACCATCTTAGAGTACATGAGATGGCTCTAGCAGTGTCTAAAGGCAAGAGGAGGATGTTACTGTGATCTATAGAGATACCATCTTTTTCACCTTGATTAGCTATACAGCAGAGGTTTTCTAGGTGCTATAGAGATTGCTAACATTTTCTTTGGCAGTTGTGGTGCTGCAACTCCAGAAGGTTTGCTATGTTGACTTCACAGGGCATTTGAAGGATCACATCACTTGTGTCCTATTGCCTTTAATGCCAAATGAAGTTTCCAGTGTATCATCTTAGACAGTTTTGTGAAGTCAGTTTCTGAGCTGTGAGGGTGTAGACAAGATGCTTCAACTCCCCTCCATGTCTCCATGATATCTGAGCTTATTTTAATTATACTGGGAGACTTTTTTGGTGGGTTCAGGGAGTGGTGACCATATCATGGTTTGTGAAATTGTAACTACTGCTCATAAGGAAGTGGTGCATTTTTCCTGTGGCGGGGGGGAACAAAACAAACAAGCAGCCTTTCTAGATCCAGAGGTTTATACCCCCTGCTGACAGATACTTCGTTCTGGTGCAAGTGCTTGGGAGTCTGGCATTTTTGGAAGACCGTTAAGGCTGGTTCAAACACTGGAAGCATAGTGCAAAGTGCAGTGACTGGATTATAGATCAGTGTTCCTTACCATGTATGTATAATACTTGTGATAAAGAATGACGAATATCTACTTCTAATCCAGTTTTAAATCTTTATAGTAGTACACAACTCCTGTTAATTCAAGCCCAGTTTATTTCAAAGAACGTCTTTACCAACACTAGTGCCCAAGGCCACTACAGTCTTACAGGGAGACCCTGTTGCCTGCAGTGCAGCCTATACATTGTTTTTTCGTGGCAGCATGAAAATAGATCTCTCTGGAGGGGCATCCACACTGTGGAAAGATCTCCAATCTGTGCTTCATCAGGCCTCGGCACTGACATGTTTCAGTTGTTTTATAGAAAATATTATCTTTTTATCTTGGGTTACATGGAGATACTTGAAACTCCCTTTTACTTTATATTATTAAGTATTATTGGATCATTCTATGATGCTTTTGTAAACTGGGGGTTTATCCAATTGAAAAGTGATATAAAGATACTTGTAATAAAAAATAAATGTATTAAAATATGATAAATGTCCTTAATGTGCAACTGCATACCAAGATGAAATCAGACTTCGAAAGCTAATGCATTTTTGTTAAAAACTCTTAATTATATGCTTTTGTTCTTCCATATCTCTTTGGTTGGAAAAATGAAGTAAAATGAAATAATGTTGAAATGGGTAAACATGATGGAAGGTGTCTAATTTTTAAAGGGAAAATGCTGTGTAAACAGATAGGTTATGAAGGCCTGTTTATGTTTTTATTCAATTATTTATTTATATTTCAGGTTCGTATTGAGACAGCTACAACTCTGAAACTTAATATCCTTTCTTCTATTTAAAGTATTCTGATATGACCAGTTATCTGAAATACTAATGATTTGACATTGCATGTTACAAAATACCCATTACACAGAATTCAGTTTTTCTTAACTCCTTTTTACCTGTGGATGACTTCGAATTTAGGACTGATCAGTTCTTACCTGTAAGTGTTTTTCTTTATAAGAATAGGTAAATAGCTCAATAGAAGGATGCATGAGGTGTTCTTTTACTGTTAGAATGTTGCTTAATGAAAGCATTTCTTTATCTAGGTTTTCTAATGTTCAGAATCCTCATACTGCAACAAATAATGCATGCATACTTTTCAAATCTACTAAATTAAAAAGCAAAGAAGACAATTTAACTTTAAAAAATCTCCTTTCGTGCTGTAATTAGAATACACAGTTCTCCCTCCACATTCATGGTTTGACCTTTGCAAATGCGATTATTCGTGAGGTGCTCGTTTGCCTCCCGCTCCCATTCCCTGGCTTTTTACCCAGGTGTGCTGTGCCTTCTCTGCACTTGCAAAGACAAGTGAATGGGGAGAGGGAAAGATTTTGTGTGTGTACAAACCTTTGCCCCTCCATTCACCTGCCAGTTGCCCATTTGCACAGAGAGAAGGCAGGGCACACAGGTGACAGGCAGGAGAGGGAGAGGGAGAGGTGTTCCCCCTCCATTCACTTGCCTTTCACCTGCATGTGCAGAAAGAAGGCAAGGCATGGGGGCGACAGGAAGGAGAGTGGAGTGGGGAGCCCCGGGAGGGAGAGCACTCACTCAGGAGGGTTCTTCCTTTTTTTTTTTAACCTTCATGAGGGTTCTGCCCCCTGAACCCTTGTGAAAGTTGGGGGCCACTGTAAAAGGAATCTGGTTTAAACATCACATTAAGCTAGTTTTTCACTGGCACATTCTGCTTGTTCTCTGACCGGAACCAAGAGCAGCTAAACAAACCTCAGATCTTCTGTACAAAGGAGGAACGGGAAGGTGAAAAAACAGAAATGTGGCAACACCTTTAAGACTAACTGGTTTTTATTTTAGCATGAACTCTTGGGGATATAAACCTACTTCTTTGGATGCAGTACCAAGTGGTGTTAAGGCTTCAGATATAGAGCATGTTTGTACATGTTGTGGGAGTGGGATAGAATGCAATAGAATCCAAAAAGATGAAAATCATGTTCCTTGTGCTAAAATTTCCAAAAGCTAGTCAAGGTGATAAAGGTCTTTCAGATCTTTACAGTGGTCACATAGTACTGATGTGTGAAAGCAATAAATCTGCGTACCAAAAGTCAGTTTTCCTGGGTTCAAAATTCTCTCTGAGAAGATTCCTTTTTGTTAAGCAAGAAGTCTTAACCTGGCAGGACTGAGCACTTGGGTTTGTCTGTCCCTGATGAGCTAGAAAATAATGGTTTGTTCTAATGTTTTCTTTTCTTCTGACTTATTTAAGGAGAGACATGATACATTAATATGTCATGCTCAGTAAACCATGGACTGAACCTCTGTGGTTTGTTACACTCCTTCTGCTGCTTTAGAATTTTCATGTGTGAATGTGCCAAGTGTTTCTTAAGAAACAAAAACTGAATTTCCTTCAAAATTCTACGTGATATTTATAATTTCCTTGAAAGTTGTTGTGGTTTGTTTTCCTGAAGTCATAGGAGTACAAATCAAGTATTTTATGTCATTGTACAAACTGCAAAACCTCACTCCAGTTCTGCTTTGCATTAGCATGTTGCAGATTGCACTAATATGATATTATGGGATTGTTGTGGTGCTTGGAACAAAAAGGAACTGCTTGCTGGTAGTTATAGTAAATGTTGACAGTCTACTATCAGATGCTGTAGAACTTTTGTCCATGGGAAAGAGAGCATGGCTATATTTCTTGAGAAACTGTTAAAATGACAATTCCCTGGAATAAAATATCTGTTAAGATTGTATGTACTATCTCAGACTATTATTGTTTTTCTTTCCTAGTATCTGGAATCTATGTTTACCCTGCTCTTTCAGCTTCTTCAAGAAGTGAGAGAGTGCGATACAAAGATGCATGTTCTTCATGTTCTGTCTTGTGTAATTGAAAGAGTCAATATGCAAGTAAGTTAATGTGAACAATTAAATCTACTTGGCACTTCTAAATTTGTAGGAACATAAGCCAAAATAATACTAATAAGTAAAAACAGATTTCTCTAGTTGTAGCTTCTATACTCATATGTCACTATAGACCTTTTGTGTTGTTTGAGTAATGGGCCATTTTACATTACGGCATTTTGAGGACAATACACCTCACAGTCTCCAGCTCCTCAGAGCTGTATAACAAGCCTACAAACTGTTAAGATCTTTTTCTCAGGCATTGTTTATTTTCCCTTATTCTGAACAAGCAAACAGACCTTTCAGGAGATAACAACAACCCAGCACTATCTTCCTAGGCATTATAGTGTTCTTATGTAATATCTTACGATACAGAAATGAAAATACAGTACTATTCCTTTCTTGCTTTGACTGATTGATAACAGTGTGGGAGCCCTGATTATCTTTTTCCCCCTATGGGTCAATGGCTCTGGATAGAAAAAGCTCCACTCTTTATCTAAAAACACAAAATTTGTTAAAAGGATTAGCCAAGAAATGGGTACAGTTAGTTCTGCTGCAATGTGTGTTACTACAATGCAGATTGGCAATAATACGATTAATTAATAGATGAATACTATTCACAAAACAAAAACTTTAAAGTGGCTACAGTGTGATTTCCATCTCAAGCATTCATAATTGGCAAATTGGCACATTTCCACATCTCAGCTGTTTAGCGGGAGCCCACTTCCCCTTATCTTAATTATTTAGTTCCAAGAAGTAAAACATTTTGCTGGCTCCCCACCTAGCTTCATAAAAGCAAGTTGGCCTTTCCACAAGGCAATTTCCCGGGCCGGGCAAATGCTCATCACCTGTCCCACCCCCCCATCCCTCTTTATTACACCTCTGTCGTTTCCTGTCTAAGTCTTGCTTCTCTTCTCCTCTGCTTCCTCTCCAGTTGCCAATCACCACCACACTGATTTTGTTGAGACCATCCAGCCTCCTCTGCAGCTGCCACTGCACAGAGACACAACACGTGCCTGGATGTAGGGTCTCAGAAGCAGCATCTAGGAAGCTACACCTCCCTACATTACAGGAGTCTGTGTTTGGATGGGCTCTATTGGTAGGAGGAGAGAAAGGTGCAGGAAAGAAAGGAAGAGGAGGTAGAATGAGAGAATTTTCACCTTAGCCAAACACCAACTCCTGCAATGTGGGAAGGTGTAGCTTTGCTGCTGGTGCTGTGCTGCTGCTCACGGAGCATTTCTAAGTCTTAGTATGTATACATGAAGGAGCTCGCCAATTTTTTGACTTCAGACCAGTTGCTAATTCCAACAAGAATAGAACTGTCTTACCACTCAGCAGTTGGCACAGTTTACTGTAGTTGGAACTAGCAGTTATACTTAGGGTTTTATAGAAACTGAGATCTAATTTAATTTCAGAACAAATTTATTGATGTGTTAATATGATATTTTCATTATAGATAAGGCCTTATGTAGGATGCCTGGTGCAATATTTACCCCTCCTTTGGAAACAAAGTGAAGAACACAATATGTTGAGATGTGCTATCCTCACTACTCTAATTCATCTTGTCCAAGTAAGTATTTGAGACTTCTCTTTTTCTCCCTTGTTGTTACTGACTTGCGTATCCCAAAATACTGAACTGACTTACTGTCTGAACTATTATATACTCTTTCTCTTCTCTCATCTTTGTGTTTTTACTGTTCAACTATGACACTATCATTTCATGTCTTCCCTGTTTTGAACCATAGACTTAATTTCTTGGTTTAACCTGGAATCTCAGAGGTCATTGTTTTTATTTTGCTTTGTATACGTGAGGGATAGGAGTCATGGGGGCCTTTCTAATGTTGTACTGCAACTCTCAACATTCCTCATCATCAGGTATGCTACCTGGAGCTATTTTAAAAGAAACTTTTTATTCAAAACAAACAGCATGCACATGTGAAATAAAACAGCCAGGTCAGGCAGAGTTTCCTTTAAAGAAGTCTTGTCCAGAAACACATCTACTTTGTTAATGGAGGCATACCTGCACCAAACATGATGGAAAAAAAACAGGCCCCCTCCCCTTTATTTTGTGATTTCAGAATTTTTGGAAATTTTATACCTCTGTCCCAGAGTAATGTTCCCTAATTTATTTCAGTGTATGTTTGAAAATAAATGAATATGAGAAACTGTTTTGTGTCTTCTGGGCTAGATGAATTGGTCTCAGGTAATGAGGTGCAACATTTAATATGCATAAAAACACTTGATGTATTTGATATACTATCTGCTGCTTAAAGTTAAAAGATGCTAGTGTTTCAGAATATTTATTAAATATTTGAAGGCATTTCTTTAGGAACAGTCTGCCTCACTATCTTTGCAGCTAATGTGATAACAAATCTTAGTACTTTGCTCACAACTAAATTCTTAGATATCATCTAGAGTTTGTGAGATTTTGGCTGAAGTACTGGTCATATACAGAACCTCATCAAAAACCTAATATACAGAATTATACTAATCAGGAGTAATTATTGTCTTTGTACTCTTTACAGTGTGCCCTCTCTATATGTGGTGGTTCTGTTACAGGAACCCCCATATAAAACAAAAAATGTAAAGTGTTGTGTTCCTTTATAGTCAGTAGACACAACAAACATGCACCTGCAGAGATGTGGGCATGTGCCCGTTGTGTCCATTGAATATAACAGGACACAGTACTTTGAGTGACCTCTCATTCGTGCGTGTACAAGTTGCAATAACGGAGGGACCATTGTAATTACTTCAAGTTAGTATTGTACATTTGCACAAAGACTACAGCAAATTGATGGAGAAACACATTTTTATTACTTTGACAATGAATAGACGTGCTTTCTCATAGTTTATCTAGAGACTAGTTTGGACTATTCTTAACCTATTCCATTTTTTTTTTACCTGTATTGAATTGTATTGATCTTCTAAGAACTCAGCCATGAAACCTGTTTTCAGTATTTTGCTAAGTCCTAAAATATATGTTTCATAAAAAAAATAAAGAGATGTCCCTCTGTGCATATGTAGAGTCTTTCCTTCAATACTCAGTAGCAGTGGCAGATACACAACTCATGATTCAAATTCTGAACTTCATAGAGAAGGTTGAATATGCTTGAAACGTATAACCCTGCTCCCGGCTCTCTCATGGATATTAAATTTATTCTTTTAAATAAAAGCCATTTGTTTTTAGCTTAATTCTTTCTAATCCTGTTAGTGGAAATCATAAAGAAAACTGTTGTCAGAGAAAGCTGCAAGCCACATTGTAATTACTTTTATTCTTCGAAAGGGCAGTCTCTCATGACTTAAGTAATACCTCCTCCTTTCCATCTAACCTAAACTGAACATCTGGGAACAGCTAAATGTGTACTGATGTACACTTTACCCCCTTGTTGATCACCTCGTTTGGGCTTCAAGTAAAATCGGAGTATGCAGTTATATTTCAGAGAATTCAAATATTCTTGGGATGGCACGAAGGAGCAATCCACAACGATTGGGTTAATTCCTGCATGCCAACCATAATTGGCAGGAGTCCACATTCTAAATCAGTTGAGATTGTTGGGACCCCACTCTTCCTCCAGTTTTTATCCTGGTAGCTATGAACTTCTATCTGTACTTATCTATGTTTCATCCAAAAAAAAGTTTCTTTTATTTACCCAGTTTTTGTAGTGCCTAAGTGATTGGACCATTCTTTTTTGAAACTTTTTTAATTCTAATAATCTGCATAATCCTAATAATCTAGTCTGAATAAAAGCCACCAAGTATACCAAGTACTGAAATGATATGATCAATGTTTTGTTATTTCCATAGGGTTTAGGAGCAGATAGCAAGAATCTTTATCCTTTCCTACTCCCCGTTATTCAGCTAAGCACTGATGTTTCCCAGCCTCCACATGTGTATCTTCTAGAAGATGGATTGGAACTTTGGTAAGTCTTATTATCTTTCATGCTATTAACAAGACAAAACCGAAACATTCTGTGTTTGGATTTGGCTGAGTACAATATCAGGGCCTTTCCGCATTACACTGTTACACTGCTATTGTTCCGCTTTCAACATCCTGTGGAATTCTGGGGTTTGCAATTTAGGGAGGGGCGTTTAGCATTTTCAGCTGGAGAGCTCTTTGGCCTCAGTAAACTAAATGCCTCCTTAAATAAAAATGCTGTGGCAGATGGAGCATTTAATGGTGTGTGCATGTGTACTTATTTTAATATGTTCTAAACATCTTTTTAATGCTGTTTTTTAATTTGTGATTTTAACTTCTTTTTTTTTAAATTGAAGTTTAGTTTAATTGTGCTCTAACTTTTGCACTGAGGGTTTTTAAATTGTACTTTGTTTTTAAAACACTGTATGCCACCTTGAATCTTGTGCTGGGAGAAAAGAACTGTAGAAGAGGTTTATGGGATGTTTTAAAGTAGAGTGCAGCAAGAAATGTAGAGAAATTTATTAGTAAATCAGTGTGGAGCTACAATAATGAAAAAAACCATGTTTAACCCTCCCCACCTCTTTTCTACCTAGCAGTTCATTTCTTTGTTGCATGAACATCTGAATACCTTCCATCACTGTGTTTAAATAATAAATGTGAGTGACAATTCTGGAAACTGCTGATCTTGAACGTTGACCAGAGTGGAATGATTTCCTTTTTTATAGTTTCTGTTGATTCTAGGAAGTGTCTCAACAGTGTGTTTGATTTTATTTTTCTCTTTCTCATAGGCTAGTGACATTAGAAAATAGTCCCTGCCTTACCTCAGAGCTGTTGAGAATTTTTCAGAATATGTCTGCTCTTCTTGGTGAGCTATCAGTATCTTAAACTGTGTGTGAATTGTATCGATGTAATGCAATGTTATATGGAGAGTGACTTTCTATCCTTAACTTGTCCATTTAAATGCCTCAGGAAAACCCCATCTTCAGAAACATACAGAATTTGTGTTTCATATGTATGTTTTGCATTCTTCTGTATCCAAAAAAGCTGCAATCTTCATCCACAGATACTAAATATTTTATACTTTGTTGTGAGACACAAATAGTGGTGTTTATTGTTTTTATTTTTTATCTTTAAGATGGGGATGGTTGTAGCTCTCATAACTGTTTTAGTTTTCATAAGCAGTTTTGTGTTGATATCTTCCTTCCATTGATTATAGTCCAAAGTCTAAGAATCAAATTTTTGGAGGTTGTTCTCTTTTGAGGTGGAGCAAATCACAGCATTTCCTTGTCTTTTTGAAAATGTACTGTGTTACTCAGATCTGTGACTGATACTTTGAGCTGTTCCCATGTCTTATCTTTATCTCCACACATTGAATTGAATGTACAGTCAGCCCTCCACATTTGTGGGTTTCACTTCTGTGGATTTTATTATTCATGGATTATTTGCTGCTGCCCTAAGCCATTTTTAATAGGGACTGCAAGCCTCGTGAGACTGGGAAACTGTGAACAAGGCTAGTAAGTCCCTGTTAAAAATGGTGTGGGGCAGCAGTGCAGGTGACAGTAAGCCTCCACAAGCCACCCATTTCTGACTTGTGAGGGAACTCTGATGTCTCCAAGGAATCCATGGTGGGTTGAATATGGTGATCATACTTATTTTGTGTATTAATTATGGTTTGGGAGGGCCTAGAGTTATTCAGATTTTTTTCATTTTCATGGGGGTCCTGTGCCCCTAACCCTAGTGAATGTGGAGGGATGACTGTACTTTCTTTCTAAAGACCCCTGTATGCATGAAGAGAACCTGTAAAGATGCATTATGTAGCTTTACTACACCTTAGCAGCTCTTTCTTCCAGACATTTACAAGATCCCAGACTTGAGAGTAAAGATGTTTTGTTTAGAAGGTTAGGAATATATAGGGAGTGAATTTTGACCAAATATTTTACATTTCTTCTTAAATATGGCTTCAGTCATCTTTAGAAATGTGGTTGAGCCACTCTGATATCTCTGTATATGTGAAGAATATGAAGAGACTTGAAATGGGTTTCACGTCATACAGTAAGAGGAAGTGTGGTAGGCTGCCTTTTGTGTTTGCTTGAACAAAGTAAAGGGCTATCCTGATTTTTGGTTTACCAGTCATGATTAGCAGAGATTCAGTATTATATCTGCACATAGTTTTTGCAGAAGGTCATGAATGGAAAATTTCTGTGTGGACCAACTGTATTTTCTGAATACTGAAAATTTTGTGTGTAGAAAAAATGATGCTGCATGGGATTAACCCAGTTAGAAGTTTAACCGTCCCCTAAGAAATCTTCCAAATATTGATTTCTTCAGTAAGTTTCCTGTGTAACTTGTATCTCATGACTATGTAGCATGTATTGGCTGATGGCTTAGATACACTGTGCCAGCAATTCTAGGCTACTAATACTTATGTCCTTTTACCTGAGGGAAATTCTGTAATCACCGCTGTTCTTCATAGTGCTAAAATATTTGTCCATAGGTAGATCTGAGACAGCAGTGTCCTACCTTTTGCTTTACATTTTCTTTTCTCAGTCATTGAGGGAGGAGATGAAGATGGTTGCAATAGCTGAAAAATTGGCATTTGCAGTGGGGAAGCTAGTGACTGTGGCTCAAATTCTTCAATACACTATGTTGCTGTAATCATGCCAGCAGAAGGAAGTAGGCCGCAAGCATAGCAAACATGAAAGATGTAAGGCATGGGAAAAGTAAGCTGCTTAGATCCAGCAGATTTTGTTATGCCTTCGCTTGCCACTGCTGGGCAGCCCTGGAAAGAGTGCAGCTAAGAGTTTACTACCTCAACTGGATTCCACTCTTAAGGTGTTATGGAGATGCAGGGCTTGCGTACATGCCGAGTGTGTTGAAATTCAATGGTGAGCCATAATTTAGCAGTCCGAGAAGGAGCTGCAATGAACCTTGAGTTTGTATACTTCTTCCTCCCCTTTTCTCTGGCTTTAGCGTATTGTCTAAACTTTAAACTATGATTAGCTTGTTTCTAGTAACTATAGTTAAGATGAACCACAGTTTGTCCATGTTCAGACAACAAGACGAGCTCTAGCTGATCTAAAATGGCAGCAAAGGCTTCCAAGCTCCTTTTCTGAGGCTGTATCAGAGGAAGAGGATGTAGTTAAGCCCCTACTTGATTGCAACTCTTTCTCATAGTGCTAAGCTGTAAGCTAGATGTATGTTCAAGTTGACCTGTTAAACTAGGTGAGATACTGATCCTATTAGATATAATCATATAGCTTCTTTTCATTTAACTTGAGAATTAACAAATGGAAATATTATGACAATTTCCCCTCTGGGTATTCAGTATGGATAAAAAAAGTAGTTGTTTGACTAAGGGAGCAGATAACTAAAGGAGCAGCATATTATCTGTTCACTGCCATATGAACAAAACAAATACAGTGAGAAGTCTGTTGAGCTAGTTTGGATATCTGTTTTGCCAAAGCCTACGTCTAAAATGCCAGCATATTGCTAATACAGGTCTTATTGCTAATAAAACGAAGTTGCAGTAACAGCATCTCAGTTTTTTAGAATGGGAAAACCCTTAGAAAAGTTGGGAAATCACAAAATGGTACTGTAATGAGGAAAGAGATGTGATCATCGTGAGAACTCCTAAGGCCTGTAGTGGGATCTTGGAAGTGCTGGGTTCAGCTCCAAAGCTTTGGTTTCCCGGTCATGCGGCATACTGTGCCCTACTTCTTGCTCCTTGAGATTGTCAGTTGCTATAGCAAACTATCAGAAGAAAAACTGTGTTTAGTACACTGGTAATTTGGTTAAGTGAGTCCCTTTGGCATGTAGATCTTTAAGGAAGATACTGGCTGTATCAGCTCTGCCATTTGAGGGACGTTTTCAGCGTTGTGTCAATTTTATGAGAGTACAGTTGTCAGGGAAATTCTAGCATGACTAGAAACCAGTTTTTGTTTCCCAGAAAGCTTCCTTCCTGGTTCCCAGTGGTGATCTGTGCTGCTTTCATGTTTAAAAGTCTAAATCAGTGGAGTCTCACCTGTGTGATTGATCCTGCACTGTTTTGTTATTTCCTCTTTTTATGCTAGGAAGTTTTTGAATATACGGTTTGTGCATCATAGGCCACCTTTCCTAAAAGTACTCCAAACACCATCAAAAGTAAAAATGCAATTTTAAAAGAATCCTCTAGCACAAAAATCTTATATAAATATAACAGTGAAACATGGTATAATCACAAAAATAGTGTGCATGTAAAATAAAACAGTTTCAGATGTCTTTTCCTTATCTAAAGTATTTGACCTTTTGCCTTTATGAAAGGCTTCTGATCCTCAGGCATGGTGCTCCCCCAGGGGAGGAGGCCGAAAAAATGACTTTTAGCAATTTCCCATTCTACTTTGCCCCAGAAATCTACTCCCATGCTTAGTTCACAAGATTCTGCTTTCTGCAACTCTGGATTCAACTCCCAAAGCTGGTACATATATTCATAAAGGTTCTTTGACTACATTGAAACCAGCACTTTTTATGAGGATGTTTGTGAATTCTCCCTTTGCTCTTTTTTGCTCTCTTTACACCTCAAAGAACACTGCCATGGGGTTCCTTCTCTTGGGCAAGAGGGCAGAAATAGGTGTGAATTAGCTTGAAAGGTGATGATTTATGGTTTCATCTGCTCTGTTTGCTCCAGGGTTGTAATGCTTTCCACCCATATGTGATGCAATGTGATGAGAGTCAGGAGAGGAGGAGGGAGTGGAATGATCTCTAGGCATTCTTTGTTATAGTGAAGCTTGTGCTGTTGTTTTAGTTTTCATTTCTTGCAATGTAGCAATGAAATAAGGCAAGAAATTTATGTAAAAGGAGGCTCATATCCCTTTACAAGTAACCTTCATTTTTTGCAATTGAGGGATGACACCCCAAAGCTGCAGTAATGTTGTGAAGAGAGTGCCAGCTGCTTTTTTTGTTTTTTTTTTAAAAAGAAAGAAATAGCAGTTTAAATAAGTTTCTTTTGTGTGCATCACTGTGTACTAGAATTCATTGGTATCAAATGAATCAGAAAGACTAAAGACAATGTCTTTGCATTTTTTTTTTAAATTAAAAAGGCCAAACAGCTCATTTGGCCTCAATTCTGTGAACAAACATGAAAACAGTTTCACAGCAGTAGAAAGTATGAATTGCAGACCTTTTGGCAGACTATTGTAAAAAAATGCAATATCAAGCAACTTTTTGCAGTACTAGCAAGGAACAAAAATATTTATTCTGTATTAAATTTTATAACAAGATCAGCTAAATCTTGGTTTCTGTACGTTTAGAAAATATTCCCATTTGTATAAAATCCACTCTATCCACAAAGTCTTTTTGTGCTCTCATCCTGCTCATAGAGTTTACTATCCTCCATCCTGTTGTATTCATGCACATAACATACAGTTTTGAAATGCTACAAGAAATTGCTATTATATGATGAGGTCCAAGACACAGTTCTGACGCTGGCTAGGGAGTAGCTATGCTAGTCTTTCACAGTAAGAGCTCATTGATTAACAATAAACAAACTTTATTTGTGGATTTCAACCCACTTGATTACATGGATTCACCAAATTCGTGGAAGATAATGCTAACTAAAATTTGTTAGTCTTCAAGGCGACAGAAGACTCTGTTGTTTTTATGGAAATATGTCTTTATACAAATGAGGAAAATAATTTATAAGATGCAGAATTCTGTCCCAGGACATAGTAAGCCATTACCACTCCCTCTAATTCTCATGTTCATAGGTAAGTTCTGGCACTTTTGTGACCCCAAGACAGCACCATCCATCCCCAATAGGGTGTATTATCAAGCTTAGGAAAATTCCAGTATTTACAGGACTACTGCAAATCTTTTTGGGGGCAGTTTTAAAGTGGGGGGCTAGAGTGGTGGTGAGTGAATGCACTCAATTGAAATGAACTGCTGATCGACTGGGGTAATTTAGGTTATTAGTGAGGCATATATAAGTGACTTCCAGTGAGCATGTCATTTTAAAACTAGAAAGGAACCTGTAAGTCAGTGGCAAAACACATGTCTTGGACGTAAACGTGCCAGGATTAGGCTTCACTGTCACCAGTTAAAACAGGACTAAGTGGCAGATGATATGAAAGACTGTGGCCTGAGATGCAATTGGTCTGAGATTGATGCACCATTATTCTTATCTGGTATATGTGCCTTCAAGTCGCCTGTTGACTAATGGAGACCCCTTGAATTTCATAGATTTTTCTTGGGCAAGGAATACTCAGAGGTGATTTGCCATTTCTTTCCTCTGTCGACAGCAGCTGGTCACCTGATATTTGTTGGCAGCCTCCCATCCAAATACTAACCAGGGCTGATCCTGTTTAGCTTCCAAGATCAGACAGGACCTTGTGCCTTTAGGGTACACACCTGTGTTCTTTTCTTATCCTTGGTTTCTTTATGACTACTTAATAATTCATCATTTATATGTATAATGTCACATGGCCAGATAAGTCTGAAAAACAGAGTTCTGCATCTATAATTTCAACAAGGAATTCTGTTTTCTGAAGATCCAGTTAGGTGTTCACAATTATGTCTGCAGATTAACTCAATTATCTAAATCTATTTGTTTACTCTGTATAAGCATGTTAATTGGGTCACTTGAGTCACTAATTTGTAAACACCAGGAAGGAGCTTTGCACAGCTGCCTGCATTTGGATTTGGCACTATGTGGCTCTTCTACTAGAATTAAGAGTTTGCTCTTCATCATCAGCAGACTTGTTTCTTCCCCATGAGTGATTTTGGGGGAGTGATTTTAAAGTTCTTTTAAAGGAAGAAAAATACCCAAATGTGGTTTGAGAAATGTATTCAATTACAGTGCTTTTAATTCAGTTGTCTTAGATCATTGGCAAAGATAGTAAAATGATCTGCTTCTTATTTTGCAGAATTAAGTTCAGAAAACCTCAGAACTTGCTTTAAGATCATCAATGGCTACCTCTTTTTATCTCCATCTGAATTTCTTCAGGTACGTATAAAATCAGATTAACACATATGTTTGAAATTTTATACGCACAGTTTTTATCTGCTGTGCAATTAAATAATTTGTTGAGGCAGATGCCTAGTTGTTGTTGCATATGACAAAAATATCACCAATCCGTGGTTTCTAAAGCCAAATCATGGGCAACTGCACAACTTACCAGTTCACAAATCACAGTTTTGTAAAAGTCTACCAGCCTTAGATAACTATCCCCATTTTGTAGCTGATTCACAAACCATTGTTTGTGCTACCTGGTATTTATTGTTGTATCTGATTTTAATGAATCACAGTACTTGCTGCAGATTGTTTGCTAATGGCCCACAGAAACAGGAATTAATTTGCTAAGCAAAATAAAAAATTGAAGAGGGAGGAGCTCTAAGGCAGTTTAATTACAGTAACAGAAATCGTTTTACATTAACATTTTTCACAGTTAGATGTGAAGAGGATTATGATAGGAGATATGTCTGCTACCGGGCTTGGAAGGGCGTATGAAAAGACGAAACGAAAGACAGTCAGGATTATTAACATTATCTTATTGCTCTCTGGAGCTCAACTAAGCACCTCTGTTTCAATCATTTCTGCTTTCCTGAATTTTCTCAGGAACAGTGCGTACTGTTTTGGAAATACAAAAAGGAGGAAGGAAGGGGGAGAAGAAAAAAGAATATGGCAATACCTTTTAAGGCTAACTGGTTTTTATTTTAGCATGAACTTGTGTGGATGTAAACTCACAGAGTGAAATACAGTTGTATTTAAAGCTTGCCCAAGTCTTTGGCAGTAGAGGAAATGGGAGAATATTTCACAGTGTTTAGGTTTTTTTATTTAAAAAAATCTGTGATTAAATATCTACATTATTTCCACAACCACTGATTTTGTTTTTGATGTTGATTACTGCATATGAAATGCTTGAGAAATGAAGATCTGGTTTGTTTTGTGTAGTTGTTGTTTTTAATACAGCTGCCAGGTATTCTTAAGATTTAGTTACCGTGGTAGGTTCTATCTGACAGCCAATTCAGTCATTTTAAAGGGCACGTGCTACATTCTTTTAAAATGTCTGCAGTCACTGGATTTCTAGCTGGAAAATCTTCTTGTTAGAAAATATCACAGCACATAAAAAGCTTACAGATGAAAGAGAAGGCTTTTAGCTTAAATTTTTCATGCAAGTACTAACGATAGCCAAATGTAGTATTCTTATGTAGATACATTTTTTTTAAAAAAAGAGAAATTAGCATGATAGTAAATAATTATAAGGTACTTTATTCTTGTGCTTTTGCTCAGACTTTTCTGGCTCCTATATTCTCACTAAAACCCTTGCCTTCTTAAAAAATGTGTGCTTGGTAATTGGTGATTCCACAGAATAAATGTAAGGCATAGGATTTAGAGGTGCAGTTGTGGAACGAATTTACAGCATGTATAGTTAGCTGTGTGCAGATGAGAAAGTGATCCCCATTGATGTATGTTTGTATTAGTTTCCGGCTGTGGTGTGTCAGAGAAATTAGTTGTTAAATTCATATAAAATTTCTAAGATTGGGATTGTATTAAAAACAATTGTTGGCTTGTTGAGGCAATTACAAATATGTTTTAATTTATGCTATTTTTAATTTGAGGTCTATGCAGCTGAGCTCTGCAAATCATTCTGTGAGATCTTAAAGGATGTAACAACTGAGGGTCAAGTTCAAGTTCTAAAGGTAAATGATCAATATTCCAATTTATTCTTCAACTCCTTTTAGTACCTATAGTTAATAACCAGATTTATGGTGCGCACATCCTATTTCACCCCCTTGTCACCTCTGTTCAAAAAGGTTGTGGACAGTTTTTTTTTTAAACAAATGAAAATATCAGAACATCGTTTTTTAAAATAACTTGTTAGGCAATACTGATTATTTTCCCAAAGTAACACATTAGTTTTACACTTGATTTTTAGAATGGCATGTTACTGACTCATTACTTTAGAATAGTATGTTATTGACTCGTTACTTTTAGTATTTTTATTTAGAAAAATAAAAATAAAATGTAAAAATGTTGCATAAATTTTTTTAAAAAATAGCCACAAATATTCTTCCCTTAACATTTTAACAGTAACGAGTAAATAGTACTCATCACACATTACACTTACTATGCCACCCCACTGGGATGATGTCAGACTGTGTATTCTAGGAGCCTCAGTGAGCATAGCCAGTGATGAGGAATGTTGGGAGTTGCAGTCCAAGTACATTTGTAGGACCACATAATTCCCATTTCTGTCTTAAATATAGACTTATCAGTCATTATGCTATTCTGCAAATACTTTTGTTGTTTTAATTTGCTCATTTACATCCTGTTTTTCCCCTAAAACTGCGAATTAAGTGACTTACAAAAAATTAAAACAGATAAAGATAGAAGAATATACAAAGCATAACATACAAAAAGTTGTTAAAATGCACTTAACCTATCTGAAGAATTAAAAACATTTAAAACAAAGTCAAGCAAAGGTAAAATTCAGTGGAACAGTCTGATGTTAAATGCCCTCTCAGTCAGTTACTAGAAGTCTGTTGAAATGGAAACGTTCTCACTTGCCAGCTGAAGGACAGCAAAGAAAGGACTGTCCTAGCCTTTGGAGCGAGAGAATTCCTGACAAAAGCCACCAAGAGATCCTCCCTCATGTCCCAACCAGAAGTCTTTGTGCCCTTGTAATACCTCTCCCCAAAATTGATCACAGGTGACACCATTATCTATATTGTGCTACTTCCATGCTCTGACAGTTAAGTACATGTTGACCTATATTGAATATTATATTATGCTTCTATAATTTAAATTTTCAATTTTACTGTTGAGTTGTAACATATATATGAAGTTTTGAATGTCATTCTGGTGAATTTACTGAAGATAATCAGGTAACTTCAGTGATGATTGCACTCTCTTTGTCAGCAAACCAGGTTTATTATATAAAGGCCTAATCATGCATTTTGCCTACTGTTACAGTAATGTATTTTGTGTGTTCATCATTCAAAATGACACTTGGCATCTGGTTTGAGAAGGGAGTATTCAAAGACTTTAGCTCCAGAGATAAGAGCAAGGCAGAAAACACTTGCTGCTCAGTGGAACTAGGAGATAATGGAAAATAGAATCAGAAATATGTGGTGTAATAAAAGAAGAGGTGACCTTGTTTTGGTTACCTTGATCGTTAAGAAAGAATAGCAGGAGTTGAAGGCATGGTAGCTGGGGA
This sequence comes from Cyclura pinguis, assembly GCA_030412105.1. NCBI lineage: Eukaryota > Metazoa > Chordata > Lepidosauria > Squamata > Iguanidae > Cyclura > Cyclura pinguis. The sequence goes on along the minus strand of CM059600.1, from coordinate 318,502,378 downwards.
GAAATAGCCAAAGAGAGTAAGTAAAGGCAATGAAATGGGAATGGGTTTGTTGCTGGATGAAGGGAAGATGATTATGAGATAAACTTGTTTATCGTTATATTGTGTGCATACATGCACACACCTGTGCATGCCTTGAAATCTCCTGTCAATCTATATGTTAACCCCATGAATTTCATACTCAGAGGTGGTATGTCATTACTGTCCACTGACTATAGCCCCCAATACCTGCTATTCTTTGCTGATCCCCATCCAAGTACTAGCCAGGCTTGACCCTGCTTAGCTTTCAAGATCAGATGGGAGCTGATGCCTTCACAGTATTTACTCATTATATTGTATAAAGAAGCACATTTCTTGCTTGTGTGATAGTGCTCAGTGTGTACAACTCTTTTAACTTTATAGATTATGTAAATTTTAATTAACTCTTTTTGTAAAATATAGAAATGTATTGATAAGCATCCTAGGAACAATGTTAGCCTCAGACTGTTGAAGGTAAAACTTCTTTTCCTGAAAGCTGCTTCACTGAATGCGTTTGTTGTTTTTTAAATATGGGAGGATTATATCTTGTGTTTTCTAGAAAGCTAGTGTGCAAGTTAATGAAGATGTTAGACTAATTATAGTATATTGCTGGCATTGTTTCGCAAATGAGATACTTTTATTAAGCTAATTTCTGGGATTCTGCTTAAATCTTTGGTGTGATGTGCATTAATAATAGATAGAATGTGATGTAAATATTCAGGGAAAAGTCTGCGAGCAAGGAATTTTTCAGAAAGCAGTGACAGCAGTCGTGATGGTAATGGCATTTAGCTTTCTTTGAAGAGGCAAGGAGATCATTTTGTTTTTCATCCTTTACTTTGAAATTTGAAGAAAAGCCTAAATACTCATTCATATTTTTTTGAAGATAGCAGCTGCTGCAGAAGTTCTCCCCTGGCCTTAATAGTAGTTGGTTTCTAAAGTTTTTTTTAGATTCTTGTTTCAGAGCAGTGAACAGCTTTGTTGTCTAATCTGAAAAAACTTTATCAATGCAAAATCGTACAGATTTAAAAAGTGAACAGTAGATGGACACCATCTTAGTAGTTTTTTGCCCTATGCTTCTCTTGGTTGTATTTGATATGATTTAGATTTGCTCTCTATGTGTTAGTCATATTTGGTTTTTCATTTTGCTCTGTTTATATCGTACCTTTTCCCTAGCTCTCAAATTATTAATATAGATAGAGATCAAAAACATGTCCATAAAAACAGAGAAATTGAAATATAATTAGGCTTTTGAGAGAGTTAAAAGCAATTTGAAAAATGTTCATTAATAGAATGCATTCGTATTATCCCTAGCACATTGGTTTAGGGAAAGTGGAATAAGTTTAAATGATTCCTATTAAAGCTTAAATACTTCCTATTTTAATCAAATCCTGGTTTTCTGGTTTTGACATGACAGAACCTATCATTTAATAAAAACTAGAGTAATGAGTTCAGTTGTGAGGGAGGAGAGAGTGCACAGGATTTTCTGAGCATAGTCATGGAGGAACATAAATATTTTAATTATTATAATATTTCTATCTTGGCCTATATCTTGATCTCAGGGCACAGTGTGGTCAGCAAAACAACCATAAAACAAATGTTAAAAATTATTACGATGTAAAACAATTCAACAAAATCAGAATAGAACCCACAATCCAGTGGACCAAATTTTAACTTGATGCCAAAGTGGAGCTTATGTAATTGTTGCTCCTGCTGGTGGAACACTGACATGCCATTCATTACCCAAGCAGATCTGAATGATTGCCCTGGTACACATAGCAAGAGTCACTCCTTCAAGTGTCAAGGCTTCAGGCCATTTAAAGATTTGAAAGTTAATAGCAACACCTTGGACCTGGAAGCATTTAGCAGCCAGTTCATTTCCTTTAAAGCCAGTGTAATATGATTTTTGCATGATGTTGTTGAGACATCTGCCTGTCATGTTTTGCTGTAGCTGCAATTTTCATATTTTCCTCAAGGAAACACATTAAGGCCTAAAGCCTGCTGTTAGCTGACTAGAGTAGACTTGTTAAATCAGATAATCCAGTGAGTTTTCTCCAGTTAAGACTAACCAAGAGAATTCTAGCCCAAATATGTCAAGATAGACAAGAGTATACAATGTATACTTGTTGTGTGTCTTCAAGTCATTGCTGACTTATAGCAACCCTATGGTGACCTAACATGAAGTTTTCTTGGCAAAATTTGCTCAGAATTTGCCTCCCTCTGAAACTTGAGAATGTGCCACTCAGTGGATTTCCATGGCAAGGCAGGGATTTGAGCCCTGGTCTCCCGGTGTCCTAATCCAACACTCAAACCACTGCACCACTCTGGGTCCTGACAATGTACACTACACTATGCTGTTTATTCTTTTGGTCATTAAACTTTTCTTTTCCTGTTTTAGATCTGAAATCATATGGAACACTTACCATGACAATTTCATTTTTTAAAAGAGTGTCTTGTGTCTTTCAGGTTGTAGAAAATGTGCTCAAAGTGAATCCAGCCTCAGGCCCTGAAATGTTTCAACCTCTTTTGCCTTCTGTGTTTCGTGGAATTATAAGTGGGGAGGTAAGAGTTTGTTAATTGTTACATGTCTTGTTGCTGTGGCCTAAATCCATTTGTTGGTACCAAGTGCAATAGATGTTTTAAATTAGTGGAGTTTATATAAAATATTCTTCTTCGTGATCTCTGTGAATCACACAATGGGGTATTCGCTCCTGCGCGATACAGCATTCGGCACCTTCTGGATGCCTAAAATCAGGCGTTTTGGCAGTTGGCCCATCCCGCACATCCCAGGGTATATAAGGCCCCTCCCTGGGTAATGGTCAGTTCCTTTTCTTCCACCACGGTACCAGCGAGTAAGGAGCCTTTCTCAGCCTGACTGATAGATTTAACAGTTTTTGATCTTGGACTGGCTTTGGTTTTTGATTGTCTCTTGGTGGTTCTTTGGTGGTTGGTCAGACACGGTGCGCATTTTTGGACTACGAGTGTGTTTTCTGCGATTTGGACTTTATTTTGTATGGCAACTTTCAAACGTGGCATAACCTGTGGAGGGAAAATACCCGACAAAGACGGTCATTCCGAGTGTCTCCTTTGTCTGGGTGAGGGCCATAACGTGGCCAATTGTGGACATTGCCAGTTATTTACTTCTCAGACGAGAAGAAACAGAGCAGCCCATTTGAAGGCACTTTTGTGGGAACAGGTTTTGTCAGCCTCTGAACCCACAACTTCAAGAAAATCTGTTCAGCCTTCTAAAATGGCTCAAACATCGCTTATACCCTCCACAGATCGACAGCACTCTGAGGCTCAGGATCAGGAGCAATCTGCTCAGCCCACGGTGCCAACAAAAAGGGTGATCTGAAAAAGCATGTCTCCACCTCACTGTCAAAGAAAACAGCTCGAGGTGAGAAAGACAAAATGAAGAAGAGAAAATTGAAGGACTCTTCACGAGAAGAGCCTTCAAAGAAGTCTAAAAGGATTGAGCAGCCTAGTCTACCTGCTCCAATCCAATCTCCATCTCCAGCAGTACCTGGCACTTCCATTGATAAAACGGTGGAGGATGGTCAGCATGTGATTGCTCACTGTCAAGGTCAGAGACCTGGGCGGTGAGCCAGCCCAAGAGAAGGGAGTGTGAGAGCCAGCAAAGTCCAGCCAGGAGGAGACAAACAAGCACTTTACACGAGGGAGTTCATTTAGCAGAGGGTCAAGCAAAAGCCATAGTCAGAGTTCCAAAAGCCAAGGGTGAAGAGGCCAGAGATCAATTCAAGGTAGCAGGAACCGGGTGCTGGGAGCAAGGAACAGCAAGAGGAGGGCTTGAAAGAAGTTTACCACAAGCAAAGGAAAGCTTCCAGGCAGGCAGTTATATAGCCCAAGACACAGGTGTGGCTCGTCACTGCTTCTTGAACTTAATCAAGGAAGTGTCCCTTTGCTCAGCTCCCTTGAGTCTCTGCCTTGTTTGTGGGCTGATTGGCACAGGCTCCAAAGCATCTTCAGAATCGGATCCCTGTTGCCCTAAAGGATCAGGCAGAGGAACGTCCAAGCCTGCTTTTTCCATGGCAGCAGGGGGAGCTCTTGAGCTGCAGGACTCATCTCCAGCCAGAGCCGTAGGGACCAACAGCTGCTGCTTGTCGTCTCCACCCTGAGCAACAGGGACCCAACAGCTGCTGCTCGTCATCAGCAGCTCTGACAGGGGCTTCAGTTATCACAGCTCACGATGTGTACTGTAATAATGTACCATCTAGTGAGATTGAGGAGGTTTGTGTTCCCTCTGAAGGGGAGATCATGGAGTCCTCTCCTATTCTTTCATTGGGGTCTGTAGCATGTTGCCAAGAGTCAAGATCTCCTGCTGGTGGACACTCGAGATTGAGACAACGTGATCTTGTTGAACTATCCGCTGAGGTGTCAGCGTAGAACTCCGCCATCGCCTCCAAGATCCCCTTCCAGGCGGTCACATCACGCACGAGATCGCCTCGTCGGTACTATTATGTGAGGGATTCACCTCCGTACTGCTACTGACAATATCCTGAGGAGGAGTTTTCCATTGACTCCAGGGATGTCTCACCTTGTACTGATGATGTTCATTGGGCACGCAGGCATTCTCGATACTGAGAGGAAGACTCTTCGACTTGTCATCGGTACAGAGAGGAGACTAGTTGACGTATTCACGTTCCAAGGTCGTCCACTAAGTCTCCAATTCCGTCCTACCACAGAGTGTTGCCTGCAGTGTCCGGATCTAGACATGGAAAAGAAACAGAGAGAGTCCAGCAATGCTCTTCTCGTAGTCGGGTCTCTCCTGAACTGTGATCTACGACACGGTACCGTTCTCCTTGGTACCGTACAGCTAGATCTCTGTCTGTGTTGGAATCTGAGGGATCTCATGTCTTGTGTATGCCTGATCAGTGTAAATTGAATTTTGTGTCAACAGCAGAGTGTATATCGCCTACTGATGATGTCTGTTCTTTTTCTGATCTTGTTCTGCGAATGTTGAGATTGTTGAATCTCCAAGTGGAGACTGATAAAGAGGATCTCCAAGATCCTATTTTCCAGGAACTGCATGACAGAGCTCCTGTACTGTCTATCATTGCCCTGTTGCCTTATCTGCTAAAGACTGTGAAAAAGTCATGGGATTCCCCGTCTTCTATCCCTTCCACATCAAAGAAAGTGGGAGCTCTGTACCGTCTGATTGAGGGTGATCAGGAGTGGCTGACTCAACATCCAAAGCCAAACTTGATAATTGTTGATGCCATGAATGCTTGTAAATTAAATATTTAGTAATTTATTTATAATGATTTATTATAATACTAATATTTATGATATTTATTATTTATTGTATTGCAGTATTTATTATTTTTTTTAAAAAGAACTGAACTGATGTGGCTTTGTGTATCAATAGTATATATTTACAAGTTGTCATCTCCCACCTCCATCTTGACAGCTTGCTGATCTCCCCATTGTGTGAGTCACAGAGACCATGAAGAAGAAGAACAGGTTGCTTACCTGTAACTGTGGTTCTTCGAGTGGTCTTCTGTGAAGTCACGCAAACCCACCCAGCCTCCCCACTTGATGTCTTTTTCATTGGGTTCCTATAGCTGCTACCATGGCAGTGAAGGAACTGACCGTTACCCGGGGAGGGGCCTTATCTACCCTGGGATGTGGGGGATGGGCCAACTGCCAAAATACCTGATTGTAGGCTTCCGGAAGGTTTCGAATGCTGTATCGCGCAGGCGCAAATACCCCGTTGTGTGACTTCACAGACGACCACTCGAAGAACCACAGTTACAGGTAAGCAGCCTGTTCTTCATTTGCAGAAGATCCCATCGATTCAGTGGCTCTACTCTAGTTGGGACTAAAAGTTCAATTAAGTCTTATGTATTTGAAAAGAACACTTGATAAATACAAAAAGTATAACCATAAATAGAATGTTTCTATTTCAAATTAGTCTTTTTCTTATCTAAATATTTACTAACCTCATTTCTATTCTAAGGATTGGAGAAGACTGGGGGATGTTACTGCAAATTTAGGAGAAGGGTATTACCCTTTTGCCGATAATTTTCTAAGGAGAACTTCTGTTGTTTGGACATTCTGAATGCGTTAGAAGAGGGATAGAAAACTGTAGGCCCTGAAGTAGAATCCAGCTCTCTTTACATTCCACAGATAGCCATACCATTTCCCCATGATACTATTGTTTTGTTGTTTGCTGATTTTTCTCATTCTAAAAGACTGAAATTCTTCTCTTGAGTCCTGGTTAATAGCAGTAAGCACTTAAAGATAAAATAAGCTGCAATTTTGGGGTCTACTTTTTGGCCATTGGATCTGTTCAACATTGTACTATAGCCCTGGAACATTTTTCAGAAGTTAGATGTAATCCTTAAGCTAAAAGAGGTTACAAAATTCCTTTCTTTCCAAACACTCCTTCTGCTGAGAAGGGTATTAATATCTTGAGATACAGTCATAAGTTAGATGGTCTGCTCCAAAGGGTACCACTATTATATGTTCTCCTCCATTCACTTACACAAATAAAGGAAGATTCCCATGCTTAAGGGTGATCAGAAGGTCTACGTACCCTCAGGGCTTAATTTTTTGTCTTTCCATGAAGCATACAAGTCCTTAAAAATGAACATCTGCCCTCTACATACCCCTGAGAATGGGCATTCAAAATGACTCAACTTCAGTTTTAAGGAACTAATTTATTTCATACGTCAAGAGAGTCTGTAAAAAAGCAAAACACCAAAATCTTTATAAACATAGAAAAATTAAGAGTTAAAGTTAACAGAGTAGAGCATTGATAGATTTCTATAGATACTTTAAGGTAGGGATGGAAAAGATATTCATTTGCTATTTATTTCTCTTCCAAGAAAGAGATTTCCCAATGCTGAGGAAAACCCATCAGGAGAAACTAGAGGCAGCTGCAAGGCAATTCTGAGATTCTTTGCCACTTCAGAAACTATTTGTCCATATAGAATAGAAATATGCATAGAATTTTGCATAGAATTTTGTTTTCTGCACAGAAAAACCGTGTGCATTGATGCACAAAAAACTATTTCTGTGCAGAATTTTTTTCTTTGCAAAAGAACCACATATATTTCTTCATAGAAAGTTTATCTTTGCACAGAGAACATATTTTCTTCACAGAAAAAAAATGATATGAATTTCTGCCCAGGAAAACACATTATTCCAGCATAGAAAAAGTCTCAGCACAGCAAATGTATACAGCATACCTCCCTTCTCATCTTCTGTCTAGCTGGAGGTTCTTTAGCAGCATCAACATTGGAATGATGGTGAAGGAGGGCTGAAGTAACAAAGACTCCCAGTATCAAAATACAGCAGTATATCTGCAGTAAACAATGCACTAACGCTTGAGCTAGAAAAAAATGGGATCATACTCTAGCTGGTTCTGTGTGCCTGCCTGCAGCAGGCAAGGTAAACAGAAGCTGCCACTACAATATCTTACTGAGCATGCATGAGCAGTAAAACAGAGAAAAGGGAAGAGGAGATAAGCTTGCCTCGCCAGCTACCTACAGCATGTTAAAAAAAATCATAGTTCAAGAAAGTATAGTTTAGCCACAAAAAATGGAAATCATAAGAAAAGTGAAAACTGATGAAAGGAAAAGTCATTCTTTCAGTACATTTTGGAAGAAGCCTTCGGGGGTCCTTACAAGGCTAAAGGAATATTTACTTACTTATGCAAAATTTATCTGACTCAGTTGTTTCATTTCACATGTGTATATTGTTAGTTTTGAATACAAATTTTTCGGAAACATGTTGAAGTGCTCTTCATTTATGTGGAATAGGAACCTATCCCTGTTTTTCCATGTTATTCCCTGTTACCAAATGTCTGTATACCTCTGTGTAGGAGGTATGTTTTCTGCACAGAAGATGTTTTTCTTTGTAGGAAAAAACTGTATTTCTTTATGGACGAATGTTTCTCATAGCATGAACACACAAAACTGCACAGAAATTGTTGTTATTGTTGTTATGTGCCTTCAAGTTGTTTCCAAGTTATGGCAGCCCTAAGGTGAACCTATCACTGGGTTTTCTGGAGCTAAGAGTGTATGACATGCCCAAGGTCACCTGGTAGGTTTCCATGACTGGTCTCTAGGATAGTAGTCCAGCGTTCAAACCACTACACCACTTTATTCTCGCACCCAACTGGGAAGAATATCGTAGGATTTATTCATTCTTGTCCTCAAGGATGAAGGAAAAAAAGACGCACAGTAGTGAGACTTGCAAAGTTACTGAAAGTCTCCACTTGTTGCTATTTTCCTGCTTTCCACTTTGATCCAAGTGGTCTTCTTGCCTCTGTAATGTTCTTTTGTTAACACATTGCACTATAATGCTATTAGACTCTCTCGTCACACTTCTGTGGGCAGGAAAGGGAGCTGTAGTGGAGTTCCCTTTGTCTGGTAATAATTGGCTGCCACACCTGGACAGAAAACAACTGTGCGGTTAATACTGACTCCTATTTATTTGATTTTAAAGGCATGGGTTTTATTCATATACAGTGTTTACAGGTGCTGCCACAAGGTAGGTGAATTACTACTTGCCCATGTAAAAAGGCCTTGCAGCGCTACTCTAAATTTTCTGTATTTAATTCTCTGTTATTTTATTGCTGGATCTAAAATAGTCCTATCTAGAATAGATTCACCAAAATGACGTGTTAGTCACAACAAACTTATTCTCGCTGATTTCAGTTATTTGTATTTATATTTATGTTTATGTTAATATTTATGTTTATATCCAATCTTTTTCTGAAACCAGGACCCGAGGTGACTTACAATAAAAAATCAAAGCAAAATATGGTTAAAACAATATGTAGTCTAAAAGTTTAAAAACCATTAAGAAGACCACCATATTAAAGTACTTAAAACAGTTTAAAATACATATAAAACCTTACCTTAGTTAAGGCTAATATTGGAGGTAGCCCTTAGTCTTCTGTATTCACCCAAATTTTGCTTTGAAACTCCCCTTTCTTATTTGTTCTTCAAAAATGTTTTTTTGTGTTCTCTGGCTAGACCTGTCTTGACTGTAACAAAGTAGTGTTCGTGTTGAAGTGAGAATGTCTTATTTTCACTTGAAACACTATTGTAAACAGAAATTTCTTTTGTATCTGCTTTTTTAACACGCAACTCATATTTCATCTTGCATATTCTCTCATGCTGTTTAGAATGCATTCTTCAGTCTCATGTAGTATATGCCTTTTCTGTTCCTAGAAGACTGAAGTGAAATATTTTCTAGAAAATAAATGTTATTTACCACACATATAGGAAAACAAATAACAACTTCTGCTACAAGTCCAAGAAGAGAGGGGGAGATGGAACCAAAAGGATGCCTTTACCAAAAAAAAAAGTCATTTCTTACCTGAAATTTCACTTCAGATAATTTAAACTGTCTTCTTGTTATTTGGCTGCATTTTTCTGCCTAGGGCTAGCATTTCAGATATAGCGGTATTGTATTTTTTATATTTTATGGATTTTATACTACTTTTCTCTTTTTATATGGTTACATATCCCTTCCCTTTTTTCAGTTCACACGTCAAGTAGCTATTTGTTGATAACAGAAAGTGTTAAAAATAACATTTTAACACAGTTCAATTGTGTTTTCACCCATATGTGTTACTTCATTGTACCATTACATAAAATCTTTGCACTGAAAAGTGTTACCATTGAGAATAGCAACAATGAACTTCTTGTCGTGGGTTTAAATGAGAATCTTTGATAGCTTAGAGTGGGAGTAGAGCCCTAGCAGTTTTGATGGTTGTTTCCAAATGCTTAATCCCCCAAAAAGAAAAAGCAGGAGAGTAATACACACTCAGAATGTCAGTGCACAGTTAGTACATGATGAAAAGTACTTCATTTATGTAGATGGATTCCCATTAGATTTCCTTGACTGGTCTTCTCTGAGTCCATGGTGCCATTATATACATATTGTACTCAACAGGTGAAATAAGCTATGCTTGTATCTTAGATTTGAAGATTTGCATTCAAGCTTTATTTATGCAGGATACAAACTTGTTGTCAAGAGCCAGTGTGATACGGTTTGAGTGTTGGATTAAGACCTTGGAGACCAGGATTTGATTCCTGGTTTTGCCACGGAAACAGACAGGATGACCTTGGACATTAACACTCAGCCCCAGAAAACCTCAGTGAGCTGTTTGCCTTAGCATCGCCATCAGTCAGATATGACTTGGAGGCACACGACAACAACAGACTTGTTCTTACTTTGATTTGATGATAATCTAGCAACATTTCCTTGGAATAATTGTGAAGTGCTCTATTGAGCAGTTAGTTAAAGTTTCAGGAATTGTTATTCACCTTAACGACTCATAATCCAAAATGCCATAGGAAAAGGGAGTAGAAGTCTTCTGTTTGATCTCTCCTCTCTGTAATTTACAAAAGCTAATATACAAATTTATGAATGTGGGGAATCAAGTATTATCACAAGCCAAGCTATCAGCAAAAAGTCACTATGAGCCATTCTTGTAACTGTGAATTAAAATAAAATTTCTTGAATATTTTGAAGCAACAGTCAAGTCATGCTTGTCTGACATTTTTATACCAATAAATAAGTTTTCAGGTTTCCTAGAACTTTCCTTCAGGTCATTAAGTTCTTGGGGGACCCAAAAATGTACCCCTTTATTTATAGCATATCACCAGTCCCAATAAAAATAACTATTACTTTTGATTTTTTTGCTCTAATGGACATCATAGGTATCTGTGCTTCATTTCTTTTTAATTTCATAAATTTAAAGAAAAATGACTGTGCTAGACAACTGGATGAAAAATGATCTCCACCATCCTTAGTTTTTGACATTGTTTGTTTCTTCTATGTGTGACAGTGGGAATTTGACTGCTCCATAGGAATGAGATATCTAACTGCTTTATCTCATAAGGCATAATTTGGACTTCAGCAAAAGCATTTTTCCTGCTTGTACACTTCATTTAAAATTGTAATGCAGTATATGCTCAAAATAGCAAGCATTATAAGTATAAAATAAGAAATATAACTGACACTGGTGCCTTCTTATTTGTAGTGTTATGAAATTTCAAATTATGTGAACTTATGAATAATTTTGTATTTCAGTTTTTGCAGCATGTTTTATTATATTTATCATGTTTATATTTTTCGCTTGATAGGAGAGCTAAGATTGATTGCTTTCATTTCAGAGGTACCCAGTTGTAATGTCTACTTACCTGGGAGTCATCGGTAGAGTCTTGTTGCAAAATAAAAGTTTTTTCTCCTTGCTTCTGAACCAAATGGCCTGTGAGTTTGGCCAGGAGGTAGGTCATCATACTTTAGGAAGTAAAATCATATGAAAGATATTATTTGAACAACATATTTCTTGAGCAGATTTTTCTTTTTCTTACCCCTTCCTTTTTTGAGTGGGGAAGGTCTTCGCTTCTGTTATGGTTATAGAAGATGCATTATAAATGGATGTGTCTTCTGATTTGAAAATCAAGAACTATGCCAAGAGTATCACAAGGGAATGTTAAACTTTTCAGCTAATTCCTTACAGTCCATAGAAATGAAAAAAATTGCAACAGTTAGTGATACCATTTCTACACACCCTTGGTGCTCAGAGGCTGGATAATCATGCAATTCCTGGCTAGCCAACTTTGTTCTGTTTATAGCATGGAACTCAGAGGCATGTATTAAGGGCAGGATCTTCATGAAGTCAGTTCCCCTTTGGAACCAGCCTTCAATGTGTGGAGGGGTCAGACGTTTGGGGGAGTTACTGCTAGGAGGGGAAACTGGAAAAAGAGGACCTGTGTGTATGTGAAACACCACATATGATGCCTTGAATTACAAAAATATCACTATGTAGGAGTTATGCATGCATGCTGCCTCTCTCTCATCATGGGACCCAACTTATTTGCAACTTATTCGGTGGAATTGCCATTCAAAGTCACCTGAAATCTTTTAACATAATATGCTGTTTTGTTATCCTGTCCTCACATATCATTAGCAAATAAAGAGGCATCTTTTTTCACTTTAGCATGCAGTTTTTAAAGATCATCATGTATTTTACAGTCCGTAGTACTGTTTTTTCCCAGTTGAATTAATTTAATTCAAATATGACAATATGACAAAATATGACAAAAACATATCCTGTAAAAGCAATGTTTTCTGTGTAATGCTCAGTCATTGAATAATGCCTACCTTATTAATTTTTTCTGTTTTTCTGTCCTGGGAAACCAGCTTCTTGCAGGAAGAGGTATCCTTAAAGACAAGTGCTCACAACTGCTTAGCTATTCAATTTAACCCAAAGAAACAGCAATGTTTCATAAAGTCTACATTGATACTTTGTACTTTGTTTGAGAACCGAACTGAACTGTAGAGAAAGATTTGAGTTTAGAACAAAGCAAAAGTTCGTTGCCATGGCACATGCTTTCCCTCATTATGCATTTGCCATTTTGTATTCATATTCATGTGTGCTTGTGATTTCTACTTATAAAGTTTGAATGTTCAGCTGTATGTTTTAGAACCAAGATAGTGGGTAGAAAGTAGAAAGACCAAGAATTTCCACTTAAGGATTTTGGGTTTTCAGTTCCTATCTACAAATAGCTAATTTGATTTCCGTGTTTCTTATGAAGGAAGTTTTCAATAATATCCTCTTCTTTCAGCCGAATCAGCTGCTTGGTCACATGATTGAAATGTGGGTTGACCGCATGGATAATATAACACAGCCTGAGAGAAGAAAACTTTCAGCTTTGGCATTACTTTCTCTTCTTCCATCAGATAATAAGTGAGTAAAATTTAAGACTTACTGAGTGGGAAAGGAAGACATAATGTGTTCGGCCTGGAATTCTTGGGATGGCAGGAGGACCAATCCGCCACTCCGTTTAAGCCTCTCGTGCCAGTTGATGCAGGAGCCTTCAATGTTCTTTTTCTTTTTCATCCATTAGGCTCCCTCCTACGCGGTCAGTTTTTAATTCCCCTACCGAACAGTCATACGAACTCCCTATCCAGTCTTATTTTTTGTTTAAATTTGAATTTATTTAGCCTAGGGCTATGGAACAAGATAGGAGTATGGTGGAAAAGAAAAAGAGACCTGTTAATTCTAAAAGTGAGGATGAAATACTAGTGTTAGTAGCTGAGAAAACGGTGGTAGTTAGAGATCATACAGTTTAAGATGGGATCCAGAAGACCACACTAAAACACATCTTGGACAAGGAGAGAAGATCAGATTTAAGAAAGAATTTTCTCAGTTCGAGTGAGAGTGATCCAGAAGAGGCAAAAAGATTGAATAGTCAGAAGGTGAAGGATAGGAAAGGAAAGGACATGTACAAACCTATGATGGAGAAGAGTAGGAAGAAAGTGGAAGACTTGAATGTTACTGAGAGTAAGAAGCTGGCTAAACAGATGGCAATGTTGAAAATTCCAGCAGTGGCAGGAGGACCCCCCCCCCAAAAAAAAATCTCAGAAATGATTAGGAAAGGTGAAGTAAGGGAGTTTACTAATGCAGGTTGACTAGTGAACGTAACTGACCAGGTAGGGAGGAAGCCTAACGAATGAAACAGAAAAAGAACATTGAAGGTTCCCGCATGGACTGGCACGAGAGGATTGAACCCATAAGTAGTGGGTTGTTTTTCCTGTCATCCCAGAATGACCATTCATGTAAGTACAACTTCTCATTTCCCTTCCATAGTGACAAGGGCCTCACTGATGGAAAATACGCAAGTTTCAACAATCTTCCCTCTCTTCTGCATAGCATTTTCAGCAGGACTGGAGGTGGAGCAGAGACATTTGCTGTCATCAGCTGTTTCACACAGTAGTATCTAGGTCTATTATATTGGTTGTGGATCCAAAAAGCAATCATCCATGTCGTATTACAAACTACTTTCATAAATCCAGTCAACTGAAACGGGGAGGTTGCTGCACAAGTCCACATCCCCTTCATATGCTACTATGCTTCTGTTTTTTGAGTTGTAACTAACAGTGATTCCTCCCCTGCTTGCCCCCGCACACCTTTTCTTTTTAACATTTATGCATGAACACTTCAGCTTTAGCTTCCTCCCAAACATTGGCAGAGCTTCTTAGCCAACAACAACAACAAGTGAATCCAGGCTGCATTATGGATATATGACTTCTGTTGCAGTCAGTGAGATGTGTTGCAATCAGTGGGACTTAACTGTGTAATTATACAAGTTATTTTTGATTATGATAGGATTGAGTTATGCTTTTCTTCTAGATTTTTACCATGGGTGAGGTTGGATTCAGATTTAGTACTCTATGGACATATAAGATCTTTCCATATGCAAAGATGTTTGATACAGTAGAGTGATCCTGCTTGTGGGAGCAGTGGGAACATGTTTTTGCCAGTTTATTTTTCTCTTTAAGAGTAGAATTGCCTCATTTTTCTAATGAGGATGTGTACATCTGCTAATATTTATTGCTCTTCCTGTACCTGACCTTTCTGGAGCAGAGGCCTTCCTACAGTTATGGTTGTTACTCAGGGAAAAAGAGAGTTGCTTCCATTCCTACTAGAAGCAGATCTTGGTTGAGATTCAAGGAGGTGGGGGAGGGAAGAGTAAACATAGAAAGGGTCACTGATCTTGACTGAGGTGTTATCACCCTGGATCTGTACTTTCCAAGGATCTGTTCTCATACTTCTGCATCTGCCAGCATCTGCCCCCTAGTCATTCTCCAAGAGTATTGAAAAGGTATATGACCACCAGGTATGAATCAAGGAAAGGGCAAGCATTCCCACCTTAGCAGGAGGACATTTGTGCTGCTGTTCTCAAGCTGTTTGTCAGCTCTGAATCCAGAGATTCTTGAGAGAGGGCAGTGATCTTAAGCTTAAGCTGGTTAAGGATGACCTTAATAAGATAGGTTCCATAGCAGCAATTCCAGCAGATCCATTCTTGGATGCTATGCAGCTTCTTGATTTATGACAGTAAACACTGCAAACAGGAAGAATAATCTGGTTCAAGGATTTAGATGAAACCCTAACTCCCAGAATAGACTGACCCATAGTGCCTTTGGGGCATAGGATTCTGTACTGGGCCCAGTGTTATTCAATATCTTTATTACTGGTTTGGATGAGTAAATAGAGGGCATTCTTTTCAAACTTGCAGATGCAATTTAAGAGGGGTAGCTAACACCCCAGAATTCAAAATGATCTTGACAGATTAGAGAGCTGGGCCAAAACTAGCAAAATAAATTTCAGCAGGGAGAAATGTAAGGTATTACACTTGAGCAGAAAAAATAAAATGCACAGATATAAGATGAGTGGCACTTGGCCTGACCACAGCACTTGTGGAAGGGATCTAGGACTCTTTGTAGACTACAGGCTGAACATGGGTCAGCAGTGTGATGCAACATCTAAAAGAACCAGTGCAGTTCTAGGCTGCTTCAGTAGATTTATAAACAGGTCAATAGTGTATGTGTATAGTGTCTAGAGAGGTAATGGTACCACTCAATTTCTGCTTTGGTCAGACTCCATCTGGAATACTGTGTCCAGTTCTGGGCATCACAGTTCAGGAAAGATATTGACAAGCTGGAACATGCCCTGAGGGGGGCACCAAAGTGGTAAAAGGCCTGGAAACCATGAAGCCCTATGAGGAGCGGCTCAGGGAGCTGGGTATGTTTAGCCTGGTGAAGAGAAGGCTAAGAGGCAATATGCTAGCTAATATTTGAAGGGATATTGTACAGAAAATGGGTCAAGCTTGCTTTTTACTGCTCCTGAGACTGGGTAGGACAAAGAGCATTGTCCTTAAACTTGAGGAAAAGAGATTCCATCTAAAGATTAGGAAGAACTTCCTGATGGTGAGAGCAGTTTGACAGTGGAATATGCTGCCTTGGAATGTGGTGGTGTCTCCTTCTTTGGAGAGGTTGAATGACCATCTGTCAGGAATGCTTTGATTATGCATTGCTGAATGGCAGGGGGTTGGACTCAGTAGCCCTACTGATTTCTTCCAGCTCTGTGATTCTACGTACCTTACCTTTTCTCTGAAATGTATTATATTAGAAACTTTTTCTAACTACCACTGTTTTAAAATCTACAGCAGTTTATTAGTGGTTGTGAATACATGCATAGTTGTTACTTGGAGCTCTTTCCTGTAACGAAGTGTTTATGCCTCCGACAAATACAGACAAAAGTGCTACTTCAATTTCCTGTCATTTACACCTAAAGAACGATATTTTAGTAACGGTTTTGATTAACAGTCATAATACTTTCTAAATGCTGCAGATAATAGAATATTCATTTCCTTTCCAGTGATTAGTTTTTACCAGTTATAAACAGGACATATCTCATAGCTATTATATTTAGATTTGCTTAATATATGCATTCTTTATTATGTACAGTAAATCAAAGTAGATATGAACTATATCAGCATGTGGGAAAGTGCGTTTATCCCATTGAATTGTAGAGGAGTAAATTGCAGAGATTTTCTTTCAGCAGTACTTCAGAACTGCAGATAAAACAACTTCCTGTCTCTCAGTTTCCTGTATCCATGGTAACTTTATTTTAACCAGTCATTGTGGAGGAGCCAATGGGAAGAGTAGCATTTCCTGTAGGAATAGTTGCAGAACCTGCGACAAAGTGTGAGAAACTAGAGTGTTGTCTAGCAAGTTCCTAAAATAAAACCTAATATATAAAGGAGCTAGCCATTCAGGTAAGCTACAAAAGAAGAAATTTTTTATCTGAGAAAATGAGCATTACATTTCAGGTGACAGCAGTTTTAATATATTTTAAACTTGAAACAGTAAAACTGACATTGGAATTCTAAAGCTACCAATGGTAGGAAATTGACATGTTATATAGAAGAAAGCAGTATTTCTTTTTGAATTTAACTAGGGTTAAGAATTTTAAAACATGTTGAATAGCTTTTGTCTTTGAAAGTTGTTAATTTGACAATACTTTTTTAAACTGTTGAAATAATTTTAAACCACCTTTAATTCTACCATTAATCATCTTACATACTTAATACATTAGATATTGAATATAAAGTGAGCTTTCTGAGAAAGGAAGGACCAATAATATAGTAGTCAGTAAAGCTGCAATAACATTTAAATAATGCATGTTTTAGAATACTGAAATAGAGTTTTGAATAAGAATTTTAAAACTTCTTTTTCTGATAGCACAATCGGAGATGACTGGGAGAGTCAAAGCCTTGGATATGTGTCAACTTTTCCACTTTGGGTCATTTCGACATGTTTTTAAATGTCTTCTTCTGTTGCTGATCCAGAAGGCTATCCTGTGCTGTCCCTCTGTTTGCCAGCAGTGTAAAGGCAGACAAGCTGATTGCCGTAATTCAGGCCTTTCATCTATTCCAAGCAATCTTCCACAAAATATTGTATTTTTATATTTAAGTGGGAATAATATATCACACATAAATGCAAAAGATCTGATAGGCCTCCATGAACTTGCTGTGCTACACTTGGATAATTCTGGCATCTTATATGTATGCCCAAAGGCATTTGCTGAGTTTAAGAAACTGTGCTTCCTACATCTGAATGATAATCAGATAAAATACTTGGATCATGGAACATTTGAAGGACTTTCAAATCTTCATTCTTTGTATCTGCACAGTAATGAAATTGCTTTTGTTCCTAGAAGACTATTTAGTGATCTCACTTCAGTTCAGTATCTCATGCTTCAAAGCAATCGTCTCACCATCCTTGGTAGTGGCACTTTTTTTGGAATGATTAGTCTTCGGATTCTTAACCTAGCCAACAATAAGATTTCACAGATATCACATGCAGCATTTCATCACCTTGGCAACCTGACGTGTTTGTTCCTTGAGGGTAACAGTTTAACACATGTGCCGTCAAATGCATTTTTAGCATTGAAAAATCTTGAAAGACTTTCATTGTCACTTAACCCTATTGGATCAGTACCTCCCTTTGCATTTAAAGGGCTTGACAGGCTTGAATTTCTGTCCTTAAAGAGTGCAAACATAAAAACTATCAATGCAAATGGTTTTTCTGGGTTAAAGAATCTTAAAAAGTTAATTTTAAGCAATAATAATTTAGAAAATATTACTTTCCAAACCTTTTCAACGTTGGACAACTTAATGTTTCTGCAACTTGACAGAAACAAAATAATCAGTATTGCAGATAATACATTTGAAAAAATTGGATCTTCCTTGAGGATACTGAATCTTGCATTTAATAATCTTACATTTATGCAGGCTGAAGTGCTTAAGCCTTTGGTATCTTTAACTCACTTACAGGCAAATTACAATCCATGGAACTGTAGCTGCAGATTACTTGGGCTGGTTAAGTGGCTAGCATCTTCTTCCATCTCTCTAAATGTTCATTGTCAGAATCCTTCCAATTTGCGTGGCAGACACTTGAGTTACGCGAAATGGGGTTTGTTTACAACATGTTTCAGCACTACCACAAAGCCTGAAATAATCAACAATATTAAGCCAGCAGGAATTCATCGTAGTACCCCTACTTTATTGATGGCATGGCATAAAAACCCCACAAGCAAGCAACTTTATGAACATTTGAGTGTGGACACAAATACAGTGACTTTATGGGCAGAGTTACCCACCATCTCTACTAGTCAGAAGCTTTATGAAGAGCATACCAGTGGAAAGTTAGGACAGGCAGCTTCAGTATGGACAGCACAGATACCAGCACAGAAAGTACCTGTTAATTTGACCATGGAAGAAAACAGTATATCTCCTCCAGAAGCTGCTTCTATATCCTTTAAAACATCTCTAATCTGTACACAACAAGTAGAGAAACTAAATCATGCTTTTGACGTTTTATTGACCTTTTTTATTTTGGCTTGTGCTGTGATCATCTTTTTGATGTACAAAATCATTCAGTTTAGACAGAAGCTCAAAATACAAAAGAACTCTGACAGTGGAATAGAATACTATAGCTTTTATCAAGCTGGTAGCTACACTGTAACTGAACCTATCCAGCCTGTACCCCCAAATCCACTTGGAAGTCCAGAGCTTTCTAAACCAGCAGCTCTTGAGGGTGAAGCACAGGTCATCTTATTTGAACATTCTGCATTATAATAATTTGTATTATAATGAGCACCAGGTCTAGAGACTGTTTGTATAAAAGCCAAGATAACAACTGCATGTGATATTTTATAGATGTTTGATGGGTGGAGTTCTAGGCGGGCATTTTTCTTCAAATACTGCCATTGTTTTGTGACATTTTAATAGCTGTATTTTCATATGTATCTTGAGTTTGTTTTCTATATAATGCTTCTGTTATATTATGGAAAAGCATTTATTGGCAAATCAGCTTTGCATCACTGTAGGCTCAGTGCTTTGCCTATACCAGATATTAAATTCTTTCCTACAAATACTGTAGCCTTTTCAAATATTTATTTGCATTAAATGATTCATAGAAACAATATAAGACAACTTGCAAATGACTAAGTAAAACTATTACTGGCAGCAGTGTGAAACTTAATTACTTCCTGAGCCAAAGTAGTTTTTCTAGAATGATTTTGAGATGGTACAAGCATAATTGTAATGCATGATTACTGAAAAGAACAGAATATTTAAAGATACTAGTTTGCTGATGAACTGTACTAGTTAAATGGTCCAGAAGAAAATTGTTTTTATTTATTTACTTTTAGCTTGTGTACCAGCTATCTGCATGACCTACATCATGTATTTTTTTTGGGGCGGGTGCTACTTGAAGTTAGAAGTGATATAAAAATGTGAATACTTCCATAAGTACTCACAGTTAGAAGTGATATGAAAACATGAATGTCTCATCAGTACTCATAGAACAATCACTCTAGAGGAGGGCAGGGATATTATTTGTGCAATTCCTCCTTCCCTCAGTGTCCCTGGAAAAGCTACTCCAAGGAATTGTGGCTGTCATCCAGAACACTGTGAGAGGTGGTGTTGAGGGCTACCAGTAGAAGAGGTGATTAGCACGCCCCTTTCTTTTAGTAGAGAACCTTGGTTTCATCTTGATCTCCTTCACAAAGAGAAGAACAGATACTGGGGCCAACTCTTCATAACCTAAAAAAATAATACTGTTTCTATTTTTAGTATTACTAACTTGAAAGAATGTTGACTACTTAGAAATATTGAGATGGGTTGACAGTGGTCTAGAACTGCCTGTGTATTGCTGAGAAATGCCAGTTTGAACAGTCAGTTCACAGTATTGGATAATGATACAATTCCATTGTAACTAGATATATATGGCATGAATCTTGCAGTGAGATTTGTAGAATACTTTATTTCAGAAATATGATTGCTGTTGACCTTATGGCTGAATTCCTACACTGCCTAGCATAGCATAAGAGTTCTGCAGGTATAACTACATTATGACTCCTTATTCACCAGCTTCCAGGACTCATGGTTTTGCTTCAGTAGCTCCTCTGAACAGCCATTCCCTAGCTGGGGGAGAGTCAGGGGAGGTGAAACTAGAGAAGCTTCTGGCTCTGCCTTGTAGATACGGACTGAAGACATCTTCTGCCAAGATCTTGAGTGTAGGATATAAATGTGTGACAACCTAAGGTTGTTGGTTATTTTTTATGTTCAGTGTGATAGTTCATATTGTATGCTCATCAGAATATAGGCCCACCATTGTATATACATCTGTCTTCATAAATGATGTGTGTGCAGTGGGTATGCACTTCTGTGATTTTTCACTCGTTTTTGAGGTGACAATGTATTTATGAATCCAGTGCACATGTTATAATGCAGGTACAGTGGTGGGCTTCTCATTTCTTCCTATGGGGACATAATGTATTACTCATTGGGAAATGCACGAACTAGCACTTATTTTCAGGTGGATTTGACAGTTCAAATCTGGCGGTAGAAAATACTTTATTACTGTATTTTTATGATAGTTTCTCAGCTGCAGTTAGATCTACAAAATAGCTAACACGACATCCAGAGGTATTTCAAAACAAGTTTATACCTCAGTATTTCCATATCAGTTTAAAAGCAATTAACCTATCTTATCCAGCTTGACTGGTTTAATAATAAGTATTGTTTGAATTTTATGGTTGCTTAGACAGAAGCATATAAAGAGTACCAGTCCCCTTAATCTGCATTGCATTAGTCACATATTAGTGACAACTGTTGATATGACAGTTATTCTGTTGTTGAACATGACCGTTACCACCACCACCACCACCATCTTCTTCACTTATATCCCTTCTGTCTCCCAACAATGGGACACATTGTAGCTAACAACATATTTAGAAACAATGCAGATTAAAACTGTAAAAACCTTCAATGCAAGTATAAATGTAAAAGTTAATTTAAAAGCAAACAGTTTATAAAGTTAAAACATTATATATTAAAAACTTTAAAATTAATTAAAAAACTATACAAACCATTAAAACATCATACCAGGTCATTAAAAGCCCATCCTATTTATTTAGTAAAAGCCTGTTGGCACAATAATGTTTTTAGTTGCAGACAGAAGGAGAGGAAGGATGGAGCCTTCTTGGGCTTTCTAGGGGGGGAATTCCAAAGAATTTCCCTCTGCCTTGTATCTTAGCTTCCATGGATAGTGTATAGTTCAGTTCGCAAAATGGAGCTTTTATGATTCAGCCAACTGTACTTCCAAAATTTCTCTGGGGATGTGGAACCTTTTGAAATAGCAGTAGTGTAGCACTGATCTAGTGCTTGTAGAACAGCGGCACTAGATGAGTGCTGCTCAGGGTTGGTGGTCTATGGACTGATGCCAGTCTGTGAGTCTCTGGCTGTTGATCCACTACTAGTTTTCAGGAAAGAAAGAAACAGTTGCAGCCAATGGGCACAAATATGGTGCTTGTCCATGGCACACTGGGGGGAAAAATGTCCAGTCTCCCACATCAGATAGCTGAAGCATTGATCTGGATCATATGACTGCTGGTTGTTATATAAAAAGGAAATTGTAATTGTAATTTGATCATGTCAAACAGCGAAGTCTTTCATTCAGTATGCATGATGGCTTTAAAAAAAATTAACCTTTCTCAGATGCATTCCTTATCTGTTGTTTGTAAAATAAAAATTCTTCACAGAATGTACCATCTCCTGAGAGTCAGTCAGACTACATCATTTTCTCTTTGAATTGCATTCCAGTACTTCTGTGAAAACTGTTAACATATAAAACTACAAGAAATAGGAAGGGTCACTGCCATGCTGGCCTGTCTTGGGCAGAGAATTGGGTTGAATGATTAGCTCAGTCATATTGCTTGAGTCTTCTGTGTTGTGCTAGAGCTGTAGAGTAGAAAGGGAGAAGTTAATGTTGTCACCAGTTCTAACTGAAGTTACTACTGTGTCAGACATATAGTTGAATATTTGCCCTTGAAACTTTGTTGTGTGCCTTCAAGGTGTTTCTGACTTAAGGCGAATCTGTCATCAGGTCTTTTTTGGTGCAATTTTTTCAGAGGGAGTTTGCCTTTGTCTTTGCCTTCCTCTGAGACTGAGGGAGTGTGACCTGCCCAAGGTCACCAAGAGAGTTTCCATGACTGAGCAGGGATTCAAACCCTGGTCTCCAGAGTCACAGTCCAACATTCATATCACTATACCACACTGGTTCTTGAAACATAGGGGTTTAATGTTTAAGAGTAGAATGTCTGGATTGGATCCCAGGTATATGATTCTTATTGATAAGTCCCTGCGTCTGTTCATTTTCTTTTTTGATTTCTTTTTAAATGACAGGATTGATTGACAGGAGAGGATTAATTTTATCCCACCCACTTTTTCCCAGCGTATGATCAGTTATTATCAAAGCTGGCCATAACAAGCATATTCGGCAGGCAGATGTTTGCAGTCTGTTGTTTTATATGTCGATTATGCCACAGAACTTCACTGTATGAAGCGTTCTTCCTTTGTAGTTGCCATTAGATTAGAAAACGACTGTAACATAGGCTAAGACAGGTTTCAGGAGGTGCTTCACTCATAGTTAGTAGGTTTTGGATAGTTTATTTGTCATTATAGCCAGCTGTGTTCTAAGAAATGTGAATAAAGCTCTGGAGCTCAGTCCTTAAACACTTTAGCACATTTCCTGTTTAGCTGATTGATCTAAATCATTTCCTCTTCTATTCCAGCATCATCCAAGATAAATTTTGTGGCATTATAAACATTTCAGTAGAAGGGTTACATGATGTCATGACTGAAGACACAGAAACAAGAACATTTAAAGAGTAAGTAGCATAGTTGATTCATATGTAGTTATTATTTGGGTTAAGCTGTCAAGTTGATTCTCTCAGCACAACATTACTCAGTTTTGTCAAGAGAAGCAATCAGTATGTTTTGATATTCTTCTGTACATTCACACACACTAAAGTGTGAGCAAATGTGATGGTTTACTCAATGTAGGTGAGGAATTTTTTGTTTAGTTTTTCAACTGGTGTGTCCTAATTTGCATGTACACGCTACTTTGTTGATGAGCAAAGCCATTTAATTTTGGACATCTCATGTTGATATCATTGTTTATATATCCTGCTTAAAATGTTGAGGCCTTGTATGAATACAATCAGCAAAATTACTCTGTACATAAGTTTTGAAGAACAATGAGGAAACTGATTAAGCGAGAACACTTACTTTCTCACAGCGGATAAGCCTGTGGCAGATGTGACTTGCTAAATACAGTCATTCCAAAGCACACATTTCATTTAGACATTTTATGTCACCTCTCCTTCCACAGTACACACTGGAGTAACCCTGTGGTGGGGAGTGGGGACGAGCATGGTCATTACCTTATACCTTAACAGTTGAAGGATCTTACATCCTTACGAACAGTACTGATATGTCGCTCTCAGTTTTAAACCCCTATAATGAAACTTGTGCGCTATGCATACCTCCAAAAATTGCTTTAAAAAAAAAGTTGTCCCCAAACTCATAAATTGTGTGAAATTGCATATGTGACACAGTAACATAATTCTTTCAGTACAGTGTACCAGCATCAGGGTGGAACAAACATTTTATTATAACATTTTTAAATATATCAATCTTTTGGCTGTATTTGTTACCCAGTCAATGCAATTACACGTATTTTGTATTTTTAGCTGCATGCTTTTATGTACTTCTGAAGAGCCCAAACTGACAGAAGAGGAAGAGCCTCCCACAGAACAGGACAAAAGGAAAAAGCTGGTATGTATCCTCTCTTTATGTGTCAAAAGTTGCCGTTTAGCAAACTGTAAACTAACTTTTATTTCTCAGTTCATTTCAGTTATTGCTGTCCTGCACCTTCAGTTTGAACATGAATGACAAAATAGGCAAACCATAATGTAGACAGAATTGCAATAGACAGATTTGTTAGTTGTTAATTCTAGATACCTCAAGAATTATATTCAGGCAGAAAAAATATGACGAACTGCTGCATTATTACAGAAATAGTTAAAAAATAGGTTCAGGGAAGTAACAGCTACCTACCACTTGAAATGTATCCTGAAGATTCCTTGCAACTCAAGCTGTGCTCTAAAGAATATCTGAGATCTTACGTTACCATACCACACACTGCCTCTGAAAATCCCCCTCCATTTGCAAAGCTCTTTTCTGGGTGGCATAGAGAGCATTCTTCTGAGAAACTTTAGTCCAGACCTCTTTAGACTTATGGAACTAGTTCTCCAGTTCTTTGGAAGCTGGGCTCAGTCCAAAATTCCTTATTGTTGTGCGTGCTTATGACAGTAAGGAAGAGAACCCTTTCTTGGTGTTCCATCTAGGGAGAAGCCCCTTTGTGCCTTCTCTATCTGTACCCAGAGTATGAAGCATCTTCTATGAAGTGTAGCTGACCCCTTGCCTCACCATTTTTTCCCCAGTTGTTGAAGATCATTTTATTCAGCCAGGTTTTGTTACATGTGGCAAATAACTGTTTTTATATTTGGGTTTTCTATTGTTATAGTGTAAACTATAAGCACATTGTGATTTATAAGGCTTAATGTGAATTTTCTACATATGACAAGCTGATAAAAGCAGGGTAGCATTTGTGGTCATGATGGCACTTGCAATTTACTGGTCCAAAACCATATGAAATAAGGTTCAGTTGCATCACCAGGCAATAAAACTTTACAATTTATCTAGTTCCTTCGAAAAATGTGTTTTTCTGTCACTCAGTGCTGTTCTCAAGTGTTGCCGGTAGCGTTCATGCCTAAAATATCCAGTCCTTTTCTCTTAATATGATACTCTTATCCACCCATTGAAGCCTGAAGCTCTATCTCATTGGCTCTGTGTGTAAAATGTAGTAGTCATGAAATTGCAGCTTTGTCTTTAATATCTTATTCACTGCATACAGGAATAATAACAAATCTGAAGTTATTTTAACAACCCATATTTAATAGTGGCACGCTTCAGTGGAGTACATATATAGTTATTGTAGATTCTATGATTGCCCTTGAAACCACAGATACAGGTATTAAATTAAACAAGATTCATTGCCTAGGGCCAGAAGCAGATGAAAGGCCCCCTCCTCCATCCTAACTCCCACTGCTTTAGCTGCAGAAGGAGAGAAGAAGCAGTGGCTTCCACTGAACTTCATCCCCTTCCCCACAGTCATCTTCTTTCTGTGTCTTTAGAATGTAAACCTGAGGACAAAGAACTGTATTTTCTTGTTCTTTTTCTTGTAAAGCACCATGTACTGTACAGTGATGGTGCTATATGAATTGATGATGATGATGATGATGATGATGATGATATAAATATAGATATAGTGATTAGAAGTGTAAATAAAATCTAGGAAGGTTTGCAATTTTGTTCTTATGAGAAAAGGTGTCTTGCAGAATAGGACTAAAGCTTGTCCTGGACTTGTTGTTGGGAAAGATTTATAGTACAGACCTCTGTATGAGTTTGCTAAAGCTTAAACACAAAATGAGTGTGTAGGATATAACAGTCTTGAGAGCTAGTAATCATACGGCTGAGAGCCAGTGTAGTCTAATAGCTTGAGCACTGCAGTACGACCCTGGAGACCAGGGTCCCTGCTCGGCCCTGGAAACCCACCGGGTGACCTTGGGCATGTCACTCACACTCAGCCCCAGAAAACCTTGTGATAGGTTGGAAACAACTTGAAGGTGCACAACAACAACAACAGCACATGCATAGGGTCCCCAGCTTTAATGGAAAATAGAAGTGAAAACTCTGGGTAAGACAATTGAAAACTTTGGAAGTCTAATCATTACAGGATTATCAAGTAACCTGCTAATTCAATTCATGTAGCTGAATTCTATAGACTTTCTAGAGTTAATCCTACACATTAATGAATTGATTGCTTGTTTGTTCAGCTCATGTAGCCATGCCCTCTTAAAAATGTCAGGTCCTTTAGGTCTGAAAATTTGTGCACCCCTGCCTATTGCTGTGTATAGAAGTTGTTGGAGTTGTTCTGGGGACGGGGCATTATATGTGTCTTTTCAATCCTCTAATTTTTATTGATTTTATTCACCAGTTGTATATATTATTATTTTATTGCACACAAACTTCTGGACTCTTAGATAATTAAGTGAAAAGTTGCCCTCACACATCCCTTCCCCATTTCCTCCTTTCTTTGCTTCCCTCTTTCTTTCCTTATCAACTGTTCTTCCACCCAGTTCAGTGGGTCACATATTTTGAAGGTTTTAGTAAATCTGTGGCTAACAGTTTTGAAACTAAAAGGTTCAGTTACCTAAAGCTATGTTGTAACCCATGTCTACCCCATTGAATTCAGTGAGACTTATTTCCAAGTAAGTGGGTATAGGATTGCTGCATCCACTTCTGATGAGACAATTTTTCCAGATGATCCATAGCATAAGTTCTTGTACTGGTGTGGAAACTAATTGAGCTTGAGGTCAACAAGTGCTAACTGCTTATTACGGAACATGCTTCTTGATTCAGAGTGGAGCAGCAGAAAGGATGTCATGATAGCTGTTCAGAAAAATGTTTTGCATGTACTGCGAAGAACTCCGTCCATTTCTGATTAAGATTTCTCCACGCTTGATTCATTGACTGATCTCTGTAGGCCAATACAGCTACTTTTGCTGAAATAAGTACCACATTACTCTTTAAGCTTTAAAATCACTCTTTAATTTTTATTTGGTTTAAATCTTCATTAGTCTTGACTGGTATAGACCCACTGAATCAGTGAGATTCACCTGTGTGTTGACTCACCATTCAACAGTTGGTTGAATGGGTCTATTCTTGTTGGGGCTAACCAAAAGGATGCGAGACAAAGTGTTTGAAGGGTTGGACTTTGTTGTCCGTCTGAAAGAAAATTTCAGGTATAGGAAAGGCAAATTTAAAACAGTACAAAGGACACTTTTGAAGGAACCAATAACAACATGAACCCCAAGGGATCAGTGGTGACAACCTCCATTTCATTTTTGAAATAAATCCCATGGCCTGTTCTGAGAACTAACATTTAAGTGATGAACTATGAAGTCAGTGAATTCGTCTTTTTGAATTATTAGTGCCAGTGACAAAGAATTAATCTCCTAGTTTCTAACATTTAAATATCAACAAATTTTGAAACCCAGTGATCCCAGCTTTGAGAATGAAAACAGTCTTTTCTAGAGAACAGAATTCAGGGGGAGGTATGTCCCCTGTATGAATAACAAAAATGTAAACTACTATCCAAATTAGAAGAATTTTTTTCAAGGCCTTAAGGAAGTTAATTAAGTTCCTTATTTGGTTGCAAGCACTCAGATTCGGCTATCACAATAGCTTAATCCCTAGTTGTCTTCATATGTGTGCCAGTACCCTGTGTATCCATAGGTGGAACTCTTGTATTTAAGCTCTTCTGAACTCAGTACAGCAGAGGTGGACGGCTGTGGTAGGTCCACAGGTCAATTTTCTACTCCTGTGACCTTCTGATGCCACAAGAACTACCAAAAATGCCCCAAAGTGGACATAAGTCCATATCTGTTCTTGATAAACATGTATTTTTTGATGTTAAACAGTATACCAGGGTGGTAATGGCTTGCAGCCTATTCAAAACATGAATTGCCTCTAAAAGGCTTCTAGGAGAGGCAATTCATCCCTTTCTTTGGGCCAAAAAGGATATTTGTTGAGGTTGTGGGGGAGTCTGGAGGAATTGAAGGCCATAAAAACAACCTTGAGGGACCACATGTAGCCCCAGGGCCACACTCGGCCAGCTCCTGTACTGTAGTGTTGCATTCCCCTAACGCTGAACAGCAACCCAGTCTTCCCAAAATCCATCTATGTTTTTATTGCTGTAGCCCAATCATAGTATGTTACTCATGGCTAAAAGCTATCAATATCAATGCAAAGTTAATGAGACAGAGAGGCCTAACAGCCTTAAATGATGGACTGTCGGAGCTGGGGAAGCTGGTATCAGTCTGGAAGAAAGGTGAGGACTGAAATTGTGGCTCTTAGTTCCAGTTGGAGGATTCTATTGGTGTGTGAAAACCTCTTCTTTCCCCTTAATCACTCCCAGATTTCTAGTAGAAATCTGCCAAGGCATCCCATTGTTAACTTCCATGTGGAAAAATTATTGTTTTCTCCTGCTTAACATGAATGCTAAAATTTACACATATTATTATGTGTAAACTAAACTGCAGTAGAAGTGGGTGTTTTTCTATCTTTTTCCATCTTTTTCCCTCTTGGTGTAAAATTCTTCTTAGAGGGGGATTTTAATATATACCTTTGTTAAGGTCCTGCCTAAAACCATTCTCGTTATTTTTTAAGTGAACCATTTTGCGGGGTGTGTTATGCAGATTTTTAATCTAAAATTCCACATATGCATATTTTTGCCCTTAACCGATGCTGTATTTATAGTGGGCTGGTCTGGATCCAATGATGTGGTATTCAGATTTTTAATTTAAAATTCTATGTATGAATATTTTGCCTGCAACTGATGCCATATTTATAGTGAGCTGGTCTGGATCCAGTGATGTGATATTCAGATTTTTAATCTAAAATTCTACATATGAATATTTTTGCCCTTAACTGATGCCATATTTATAGTGGGCTGGTCTCAATCCAGTGATGTAGTATTCAGATAAAATTCTATGTGTGAATATTTTTGCCCTTAAATGATGTTATACTATATTCATAGTGGGTTGGCCAGGGTCCAGTGAAGTTCTTCCAAGCATGGAAGCAATTCTGTCAGTGGTACCAGGAGAAGTATGATTTCCACATCCCATATCAGCTCCCCACATAACTCTGGAAATTTGCTTTGGAGGACTAGGAACACTTCAGATCAGAGTTTTAGCAAAAAGAGGAGTGAAGGAAGGAAGCTATTGCAAGACTGGATTTAATTCAATATTCCACTAGATACTCATTTCAGGTTACAGTGTGGGTATAGTATATGTTTGTGTGAAGTCTCTGTACAGCATGATTACTGAAAAAACCGTGAGTGTGCATTAATCTAGAATCTACAGGTGATACACATTTGAAATACAAATAAGTGATGAAATGAAAATGAAAAAGAGGAAATTTTGTTAGACTCTGACACGTTCATGTTTAGTAAACAATGCCTCCTGTTGGCTAAGTGAGGAACTATCACATAACTTAGCACGAAGTCCTGATTTTTCTCTTTGGCACAGAGTTAAAATCGCTTCCTATTTTTACATAAGTGGGTTTAGTGACTGCTGAGGCAGCTCAAGTCAGAATGGTACATTGATTTTCGAGAGCTTCCTGAGCTTTCCTGACTCTGATTAATTTAAACAATGTTATTTGTGATTGTGATTAGAATTGAGCTTCAATATGATTGATCAAAATTCTGAAGTACTGTAATCCAAACTTTATCAGAATCTCCATGTAGACAAAAAGAACTGTACATCCATGATTATATGTTACTTATTTGGTTTGCTGTTTGATTTCTGTCCCATTGTATTTTGATCCAGAAGGATATTAGCTTGTAGCACAACTTAGATGGTGCATTTTGAAATCTGTGTGTATGGAAAAGCCTTTGCTAAAGTGATTTCTAAGTAGGAGGATCAAGATGACCAGGAATCACAGAGGCATTTCTGATCTATACAGTGGAACACTGTGTTGCTACCCTATGTCAACAGCTGCCACAGAAACTAGGACACAAAAGTGTAACAATATTTGACTGTGGAATGCTACAGCTTACAACGTAATATAATGAGCTTTTTAAAAGACTACAGCATCACTCCCAGCTTCCTCAGTACCACCTTTCTGATGACTTTGAAGTTGAATTGCTGTTTAAGTTTTTTAGTTAACTGAATACTACATCTAAGCTAGAAATCTGAACGTAGAACTAGACTATGCAACAGACTTGGCTACTTCCTGTAAGCTAGAAGGAAGTAAGAAAAGAGGGAGAGTGCATTACAAATGGATAGACTCAATCAAGGAAGACACATCCCTCAATATCTGAATACCTGCAAGAATTGAGCAGGGTAGTTGATGATTGAGTGGCATGAAAGTCTCTCATCAATAGAGTCACCATAAATTGAGATTAACTAGACAGCAGTTAAAACAACTTCATGTTGCTTTCAGATAGCATGTTATAGGCTGAAACTGACTGAATAGGTGAGAAGGGAGAGACAGTTGAAGATAAAGCAACAAGCAAGTCCTAGTTTCTCTTTCAGCCTCTGGATAAATACATATATACATACGAGGTCTGGTGTCATCAGTGATGACACCCAGCTCTCTTAATTCTTTTCACCTCAATCCAAGGAAGCCATCTCAGTTCTACACTGGTGCCTGTCATCAGTAATGGACTGGATGAGGGTAAGCAAACTAAAACTTAATCCAGAGAAGACAGAGGTGCTCCTGAGCAAGACAGATCAGGGAATACAGATTTATCCTGTGGTGGACAAGATTATGCTCCTCCCGAAGATGCAGGTTTGTAGCTTAAGTGTATTCCTAACTTCTCTCCTGAGCCTGGAAGATTAAGTTTCAGTGGGGGCCAGGAATGCAACCTTTCCTTGAGGTCTTGAATCTGGCCATAGTGACTCTTGCCTTAGTTACACCCTGTTTGGATTTTGTACTCTACATGAGGCCGCTTATTAAAAGTATTCAGAAACTTCAACTGGTGCAAAGATAGGCAGCCACACCGATAACGGGTTGGCTGCCAGGAATGCATAACTCTCATGTTGCAACAGCTCCACTGGCTGCCAGTTTGCTTCTGGATGCAATTCAAAGTGCTGGGGGTCACCTACCTATAAAGCCTTATACAGCTTTAGTCCAGGTTATCTGTACTTCCCATATGAACCTGCCTATGATTTGAGATCTTCTGGGGTGCCATTTTCTCTCTCCTGTCATCCTCAGATGTGTATCTCTAAGACTTTTTCACCCCTGTAACTCCCTTCCTAGAAAGATTAAACTGGCACCCTCCCTGCTATCCTGTTGTAGGTAGGTGAAGACCTTTTTCCTTGACCTTTGATGGCTGAGTTCTCAGGATGGGAGTCCTTTCAGAATGTGCTGTACTGTTTATTTGTTATTTTCTTTTTAATGGTCTTGCTTTCATTTGCTTTTTGTATAATATGAATTTTAGAGCTGTTTCTGTCTTAACCTTTGTAAGCCACCTTGAATCCTGGACTGGGAAAAAGGTGAAATTGATGATGATGATGATGATGATGATGATGATGATAGAATGTGTCTGTGGGAGAGAGAGCAAGTGAGAGGGCGTGGGAGCAGAACTTCTAAAACATTTTTCTTGTTGATCTGAGAAAACTAGGACTGCTCTGGAAATCCAAAAGAAGAGATTTGAGAGAGAGAAAGAGAGTGGGGGGAGGGGAGTATAATTGTATAAGTGGTGATCAACGTCTCGCCTCCCTTGGCACACCTAAAAAAAAAAAGTGATCAAGAAAGGTAAAGGTTTAGGCTGATTTTTAACAAGAAATACCACACCCCGCCCCAGGCGTACATGTAAATTACCAGTTTTTCTGGCTGTGTTGATCAAATTTAAAGTGTAGCAGGGATTTGTCTATGTGTGTGGTATCAGGTCTATATGATATTTCATTGACCTGTGGTCTCATATGATATCTCTTCTTAATCTGGATTTTTTTTCTTTAAAGAAAAAAGTATAGTAGGGAAATATAGGATGCAGTGTATAGTCTGATTCTGATTCTGATTCATCCCACAGTCTCTACTCTTCTATCTTACCTGTGTTTTTTTTCCTTTCAGTCTTTTTTCCTGTCCAGTTTCTTTGGTATTCTATAAATGTGCAGCCCTAAAGCAGCACTGCACTTGGGGGCTGGCAGAGGGACAGCAAAGACTTAGAACCTCGTGGTGAGACTTGGAGACTGACAGTCTCACTCTGACCAGTTATTAAATCACAGCTATGCCATAGCATATTTTATGTTCCATTCTGTTACTTCAATTGCATTTGGATATTGTAGAGCCAGAAAATTGCGGAAAAGGTGAACAAAGCTAGAGCCCTATAATCTGCTGGGGAAGGCTTTCTCTTGGTCCCACTGTCATCCCAGGCTTGCCTGGTGAGGACATGGGAGAGAGCCTTCTCAGTGGCTGCTCCCACCTATGGAACGCCCTTCCACAGGAGGCTAGGCGTGTCCCCTCCTGCTCTCCTTTCACTGGCAGGCGAAAACTTTTCTTTTTAAACAGGCTTTTATGTAAGCTGAGGAGCATTACTTGTTAACTTGTTTTAAAGAGAATTATTGTGTTAGGTTTTTTTATGATTTTATATTTTTTTAAAATGTTTTTAACTGTTTTAACCGTCTTTAATGTGTTCATTTATTGTTGGGGAAGCTGCCTTGGGTACCTTTCTGAGAGAAAGGCGGCCTACAGATTTAATAAATAAACAAACACACACAATTTTCAGGTTTCAGGTTGGATTGTTATTCTGAGTGTAGTTTTGAGTGTAACTTTTATTGGAACTTAGTATCTTGTTTTGGAGCTTTCTAGGGTAAATAGTTTTGTAGAAAAGAGAGTTTTTTTCATTCTATAGAATGGGATGATAAGAGGAACAGATGTTCTCTAAATCTAACCCAGTAGTTCCAAGACTTCGATCCTCCAGGTGTTTTAGACTTCAGCTTCCAGAAGCCCCAGACATCTTGACCAACAGCCAGAACTTCTGGGAACAGAAGTCCAAAATACCAGGAGGACCAAAGTTTGGGAACCACTGCATTAAATCTTCAGTTCAGGTTACTCTGAATTTTAATTATATTTCTCATGGTTGTCAAGCATTTTTGATAAGATTCAAGACTCTTCATGAAGGCCAAAGAGGATACCAAATATGGATTTTCATAAAGACAGAAGCATGTGTGTTATGCAACATAGGTTTGGTAAATGTGTAGAGAAATGTATGACATCAATTAAAGTCAAAACTTTTATTTTGTGTTTAAGTAAAGCACAACCTTGTTAGAAGGCACTTCCTGACTGTCAACCCTGCACATCATGAATTTTGACTGTCCCTTATAGCTATTTTGAAAAGCTGATATGCTTGCCCCAGAGATGGGGCTGCAATCCAACCAGTCACTGGTTACATACTGTGAAGGGTTCTGAAAAAATTGTATGTAGGGGGCCTAAGTGTATGGGGACCTAGTGCTAATTGCCACATTTGTCCATCTGATGGCTTTGTTGTGAAACACTCTTTCAAACAGATGTAGGTATTTTCATGGATGGTGTTTGCCTGCCTTGTGCTAACTTTTATGTTGGAACATAGATTAAAAGTATTGGTTCAATTCCTTAGTGTTAGAAGGAGATTATACTAATTTTTCTCTGTAACAGCTTTATTGCTTAATGACAATAAAGCTGCCAAAACATAAAACTATGCATCATTATTATTTAAATCAGCAATGCAGAATTGCAATGGTCTTTATATATTTGCTTACAATATTTGTATACCCCATTCTAAAGGAATAAACTTAAAAACGTTTCATATGAAAATGTTGAATATAAAAATAAAATATAATATCTAAGAGTTAGAATTCAAAGTAGAAGAGCTCTATTATGCTAAGAAAATAGCAACCAAATGAAAAGCCAAACCCAGATCATTGAATTTAATTTTTTTTCATAAAGAAGTGAGAGAAACTACCATGAAATATCCATGAAGCCACCATAGAAGGGGGGAAAAAAGACTAATCTGAATTTGCAGCAATCTGATGTTGGTTTAGTGCAAAGTTTGGGGAGAGGTTTCCCACCTGATTTGTATGTAGTAATCTGCAAACTTGGTAAACTATCTTTATATTGTTTTAGATAATGTCAGGTAGAATTTTGTGCTAATATTTCCATTTTAGTAGACATACTAGGTGTTTAGTGGCTGTGCAGCCGGATAAACTTGTATATTCTTATAATGAAATTTTAGAAGTGCAATAATATACGTAACAGCTGAATAAAATATTAATCACTTCTCTTTGTTAGTTAACTGCTTGGGACTGTTTAATCTCCTTGCTTTTAAGGAGTTTGTAGGTAAATTTCAGTTTCAAGATACAGTTAAATATTATTTACTCTTTTAGCGTTAGGTTTAATATTACAACAAAGCATGTTCAGTATTGCTTTAACTAAACAACTTTGGCAGGAACTCCTATTAAACTGTTTTCCAAAAGATGCCTTGAAAGACATTTTCAAAAAAATCACAATTCGGCTCCCATGCAACAAGGGGACTAGATGTCCACACAGAAACTATAAACAATTATAAATGTGTTAGCCCATAGACAAAGTTGATTGTGTGAAGGAGTTGCCATGCTTCACATCAATTCCAGCAGTCCTGGATGTTCAGTGCTTGTTTAGAGATACTTCACATGTTCAGCCCAGTCATGGAGTGGGCTTATCTTTATCTGGCTGCTCAGAAAAATGAGTTCTGCTTTTTATTCCAGCTCATCTGACTGTGATTCAAAACAAATTGAACCAGATGTGGCTGGCCTGCTTTCACAGGGCTGCTGTGGCAGATTACCACAGATTAAATCAGGTGGGAAACAAATCAGATAAGAAGTCCATGGTAGGTTATCATTTAATCTAGGCATGACAGGTTACCTGGTACTGTTGGTACTAATATGTCACTAATTGGTATTTCTTCTGTGCCAGCAGCTTTTTCTGCTTAAAAAGGTTTGTCAGAATTTTGAGACACAAGTATTTGGATTGCTCAGGCAAGGCAAGTCTTTCATTATAAGGGGTTATGTTTCATGGAAATAATAGTAGTGGTAGGAGGAGGAGGAGGAGGAGGAGAAGAAGAATTAGGATTCAGAGAGTGCTGTGAAAAATAGCCCAGATGATATAGATGGGGCAGGCCAAGCAGAACTAGAGACCAACAGAGGGAGGGAAAGTAACTTTAGTACAAGCCTTCCAGGAAGGGCACATGGTCTCAAGTGTCTCTACACTAATGCACAGAGCATGAGAAATAAGCAAGATGAACTCCAACTCTTAGTACAAGATAAATATGATTTAATAGGCATCACTGAAACCTGGTGGGATGAATCTCATGATTGGAATGTAGGAATAAGGGGGTATAATCTATTTCGCAGAAATAGACCAAACAAGAAAGGAGGAGGAGTAGCCTTATATGTCAAAGATGTTTTCACCTGTGAAGAGATCCATGACTTAAATCTGGGGAGCCAAGTCGAGAGCATCTGGGTAAGAATTCAGGGAGTGAGAAAAAATAGGGATGTGATTGTGGGGGTTTGCTACAGGCCTCTGGGTCAGCCTGAGGACCTAGATGAGGCCTTCCTGGAGCAGATGACCACACGTTCAAAAAGGAGAGATGCAGTGTTAATGGGAGATTTCAATTATCCTGATATTTGTTGGCATTCAAACTCTGCCAGGACCGCAAGGTCCAACAGGTTCCTCGCTTGTCTTGCAGACAGTTTCATGGTCCAGAAGGTGGAAGAGGCAACAAGGGGATCAGCTATTTTAGATCTGATCCTGACCAACAGGGAAGACCTAGTCAAAGAGGTTGAGATGGTGGGATCCATAGAGGGGAGTGACCATGCTCTTTTGGAGTTTGTCATTCAGTGGGAAAGAGAAGCCGAGTGTAGCCAGACATGCATCCTAAACTTTAAGAAAGCTGATTTTTCTAAACTTAGGGAGTTACCTGCCGAAATCCCGTGGTAAAGAATACTGAAAGAGAAAGGAGTTCATGATGGTGTTGGGGATGATAGGAGTTTCAGCCCCACAGAAATGCAGCGGAAAAGCCAGAGGACAGCGAGCCAACAGCAGCGGCCTTGTTCCCCAGTAAGGATACTCACACACAGAGGAGTTTCTTCCAAACAGGAGGCACTTTATCTTGTAGCAACGTTCCGTTAATGTGCGCAACATGGAAAAGACGGACAAAGGCTTGCGCCAGACACCGGTTTGGTCAACAGACAAATACATACTGGGGATTGCTTTCTTATATACATATTTACAACCAATCAGGTAGAGGTTTGCACACCTCCCTCTATCATCTGCACACGACCCCAGTTTCTTATGCAACCTTGCAATTGCCCACAGCTGGGGCATGATGCAACATCTTTACAGTGGGTTGACATTTTCCCAGGGTTCCCTACCTGGAATCCCTGACAGATGGATGGGAGTTTCTTAAAAGTGAGATACTGAAAGCACAATTGAAAACTGTCCCAATAAGGACGAGAAATGGCAGATGTCTAAAGAAACCGGAATGGTTGACTAAAGAACTCTCAGCTAAGCTAAGTGTTAAGAGAAACATGTACAGGAAGTGGAAGAATGGTGAAACCACCAAAGAGGAATTCAAGCTAAGATATGCAGGGAGAAGGCCAGAAAAGCTAAAGCGCAGAATGAACTCAGGCTTGCCAGAGACATTAAAAACAATAAAAAGGGCTTTTTTAGATATGTCCACAGCAAAAGGAAAAAAAGGAAATGATAGGGTCGCTGTGTGCAGAAGATGGCCAATTAATAATGGAGGGAAGAGAGAAGGCAGAACTACTCAAGACCTTCTTTGCCTCAGTTTTCTCCCAAAAGGATAGAAGTACTCAACCTGGGGGATGGGGAGCAGGTGAGGAAGGGGGGGAAATGCAGCATGGAATAAGTAGAGAAGTAGTACAGGAATATTTGGCTAAACTAGATGAATTCACGTCTCCAGGGCCAGATGAAATACATCCAAGGATAGTAAAAGAACTTGCAGAAATCATTTCTGAACCACTTGCAATAATCTTTGAGAACTTTTGGAGAACAGGAGAAGTCCCAGCAGACTGGAGGAGGGCAAATGTTGTCCCCATCTTTAAGAAGGGGAAAAAAAGAGGACCCAGATAATTATCGCCTGATCAACCTGACATCAATACCAGGAAAGATCCTAGGGCAGATCATTAAACATTTGTAATTACTTAGAAAGCAATGCCGTAATCACTAAAAGTCGACATGAATTTCTCAGAAATAAGTCATGCCAGACTAATCTTATCTCCTTTTATGATAGGGTTCCAAGCTTGGTAGATAAAGGGAATGCTGTAGATGTGGCATATCTTGACTTCAGTAAGACCTTTGACAAAATTCCCCATGACATTCTTGCAAAGAAGCTAGTAAAATGTGGGCTGGACAGGGCTGCTGTTAGGTGGATTGGTAATTGGTTGACTGACCGAACCCAAAGGGTGCTCACCAATGGCTGCTTTTCGTCCTGGAGAGAAATGACTAGTGGAGTGCCGCAGGGTTCCGTCCTGGGCCCAGTGCTATTCAACACCTTCACCAATGACTTGGATGAAGGAGTGGAGGGCATGCTGATCAAATTTGCAGATGACACCGAATTGGAAGGGGTTGCTAATACCCCAGAGAACAAGATCAAATTTCAAAATGACCTTAACAGATCGGAGAGCTGGACCAAAGCTAACAAAATGAATTTCAACAGAGAGAAGTGGTCCTGCACTTAGGCAGAAAAAATGGAATGCACAAATATAGGATGGGGGACGCGTGGCTGGATAGCAGTAGGTGTGAAAGGGATCTAGGAGTCTTGGTAGATCACAAGCTGAACATGAGTCAGCAGTGTGATGAGGCTGTCAGGAAAGCAAACATGATTCTTGGTTGTATCAATAGGAGTATGATGTCTAGATGGAGGAGGGTAATGGTACCACTCTATTCTGCATTGGTTAGGCCTCATTTGGAATACTGTGTCCAGTTCTGGACAAGAAGGATATGGACAAGGTGGAACATGTCCAGAGGAGGGTGACCAAAATGGTGAAGGGTCTGGAAGCCATGCCCTATGAGGAACGGGTTATGGAGCTGGGTATGTTTAGTCTGCAGAACAGAGTTAAGAGGGGACATGAAAGCTATATTTAAAATATTTGAAGGATGTCATGTTGAGGAGGGAATGGCTTGTTTTCCGCTGCTCCAGAGACTAGGACAAGGAGCAATGGATTCAAGCTGCAGGAAAGGAGAATCCACTTAAACCTCAGGAAGAACTTCCTGATGGTCAGAGCTGTTCGGCAGTGGAATATGCTGCCTCGGAGTGTGGTAGAGTCTCCTTCTTTGGAGCTTTTTAAGCAGAGGCTGGATGGCCACCTCTTGAGAATGCTTTGATGGGTGCTCCTGCATAGCAGGGGGTTGGACTTGATGGCCCCTGGGGTCTCTTCCAACTCTATGATTCTATGATTCTATGAATTTAACATAAAAGACAGCTGAAAATAAAGATCTGAATTTAACATAATTATCTAATTTTGTGGCATTCCTAAATCTGATAAAGAAGTTAATAAATGTCCAGTCTTTTGGTATATTTAAGAGAAAAATGGTTCTTTGGGCTCTGTGAAATAGTGAAAGGGAAGTTAATAGGAGTAAGAGTGTAGTGGTCCTCCTTCAAGAAGCCTAGAGAGATCTCATCTCCAAACATTAGGTAATAATTCTACTTGTGCTTCAGTTCACCTTTTTTTAAATCTAGTGCCCTACCTAAATTTTATCTCCAGTGTTGCTGCTACAAGGACTGTCATGTTTTCAGCACTTTTATTCCAGAATAACACAGGAGCTAGTGTGCTTAGCTTAAGTGTCTCCTAGCCTTTGGCTACTGAGATGGAATTGATTCAACATCCATCAGGTTGTACCTGATATCATCATATCTAAAACTGATTCTTCCAGCCTGCAGCCTTCATCTTTCAATTTAAGTCTTACTGATGATTCAGTAACTAAAACATCTCACCAGATTTCTGGACTTGTTTCCCTCACATCTTAAGTTGGACTATTTTTCCTTCATCTCTAATAAAGAGTTCTGAAGAACTCAAACACTTGCCTGTTTTGTGACATTTTTCTTGACCTAAAACAGGGATTATCCAATTCTAATTTTTGTTTTGCCTTAATGTTATTCAGTGATGTGTTTAAATCTTTTACTGCAAGTCTGAAGTCAGGTCTCAAGTCTCTGCCTTCAAGTCTCAAGTTGAGTCTCAAGTACTTGCAAGATACTTTTAAATCAAGTCTCGACTCAAGTTTCAAGTCTGGGAGCCAACTTTATACCCCAGCCTGTATTCTGGAATTTCTGGACAGAGTCGAAAGACAGTTTTAACAATTTAAATAAAGTTGGTCCTCTACCTTTGTGATTTTGCCATCTGCAGCTTTGGAATTGAGGAATAGGATCCTTCTTATTCTCCCCTCCCAAAGCTGAGGCTTTTGTGTCGATAGGCATAAAAAGAGTCTGCAGTTTCAGAACTAGGAAATAGGATTCCATTTGATGAAGCTCCAAAAGCTTTAGAAGGAAGGATCCTTCCTCTTCATTTCTCCAGTTGTGCCATCTGTTCTTAGGAGAAGTTTTAGAAAGGTCCTCCTATATGCAGTAGGGACAGGCTGCTGAGCAGACCTCAACTCTGCCTCAACCCTGTTGCCTAACCTGTTTGCTGTTAACACCCCTCTGAGAAAAGTGCCCAGATTTTGGGCTTGAAACAGATAGTCATGTGACCAGTAGGCAAAGAGAGATAGACATGTTGTTCAAAGTTGTAAGGTTTCTGAATGCATGTGTTATGTTACTGAATCAAGGGCAGCAAGTCTGTCACTAAAAATATACAAGTCACGAGTTGAGTTGAGTCCGTGTGTCATTTATTGCCAAGTCAAATCCAAGTTGAGTCACTGAAGCGATTTAAGTCTGACATGAGTACAAGTCAATTGACTCTAGTCTACATCACTGATATTTTTACTTGAATCCCCTTTGCCGTTATGCTAGTCACAAGCTGAGAGGTAGACCTGGAGGTTAAGACACTAACTAATTGTAAATAATGGTAATAAAAGCACAGCAGTTGTGGTTTTGAGCAGAGCTTTGGATGATTGGAAGCTGATCAATGGAGCAAGTATTATTTTTAAATTTTACCTGACACATTTGTGGGGGGAGAAATAAGAGATATCTGCAGTTCTATTTAGTTATACAATATTGTTCGGCAGAGGTCAGGGCAATGATGTTTCAGGAAATGAAATAATGGCTACACAGGAAGACAGATTTTTTCTATGGTTGTAAACAGAAGTCATCTTCTGCAAGAGAACTTTACAACACATCCCATCTTCTGTATGTGAGACCATGAAATAGCAACATTTTTCAGTGGCATGTGCAGAGGGCCATAAAGATTTTTTTTTTTACCAGCTCGTTCTTTCTTAGGATTCAGGTTCTTGTTTTGTTCATTAATAGTTCAATAATTCAGCCCATACCTTGTTATTTTGAGCAGCAGGCAACCTGGGCATTTGTTCCCCTCTCTCACTTTCCCTCCCAGAAAAACCCTCCATGCATTCACCATGTAAGTGTTGTTAGACACACTGCACCAGAGAGAAAGAGTCACCCACCAGTGTAGTAATGCTGTTTAGTTCTAAATAATCAGAATTTTATGTTTTACTAGAATCCCTGTATGCATGAAAGTATAAATGTTCTAAAATATATACCTTCAGTGCAGTACTTTTAAATAGTGTCATCATGTTTCCTGCTTTTAACTGACTGATAAATACCTCACTTGGATATTTGAAGTGACTGTACCATGAACTAGTGAAATATTAAAAAAAAATTTGTATATTCCTATGCCTTTTGTTTTATTGATTTTGCAGCGTATGATGGCTTCAGTAATGTTTAGTTTTGAGATTGTACTGGGATTCATGCAGCCAGCTCAGCTATTCTGTAAGAGAGTTATGATGAGTTAGAAATATTTTGGAGAGACTGTCACAATTAGGAAACTGCTAAGGTTGGTTAAACTAATGTGACAGAATAAGTGATTTCTTATTGTTAACCTAGGAAAATGGGATGCTATTAATACATTGACAGTTAAACTGTACAAGATGAAGCATGACTAGAGCATTATCCCTTTATAGGCCTTTGTTCAGACAACAAAGGCAAGCACTCAGCATTACTTTGCTAAAGTAACAGTTTACAGAAGAAAATTGCACAGGGTAGCAACTTGTCATTTTAGAGTTGGCCCTATAGTTTTTTGTTTTTAATTAAGACAGACCTCCGTTGTAAATGCCATCCTGCAGTCTTATTACACACATGTGAGTGGCACTATACTCTAATCAAAAGAAGTAGAAACTGAAGAGCATCCAGTGAAATCCAAAGAAGAAACAGGAGGTACATCTCAAGATATTGAAAATATGATGGTTTTGTTATTCGATGCAACTTCAATAGCAGGACCTTTTCTGTGCATGTATATTTCAAAGTATACCCATGTGTATAGTAAATAGTTTAAGAGATTCTGGTCCAGGAGTTTTTTAACTTTGATTCCAAATAGCCTTAGGAAGGCCTTACAAGTATATATAGGCCAAAATTTTTGACTGATAAAGCAACCATCTTTTGAGCATCTTGAGATATATCTTCAGTTTATTCAGTCCCTATGCCATGGTCATAACACTATATGCAACCAAAAGAAGAGTCAAAAAGTACAGCAATAGGTGTAGAAACAAAAGCCACAACACTGGCATCACTATGGTGTCATTTGTAACTCATCATAATGCCTCAGACCAATGCATAGAAGACACCAGTCAATGATTGATGGCAATAGATGATGCGCTACCTTGTATAAACACAGAGGGCAAAAACATGTTCTCGTAAATAGACTACCAAGTTTGTTTTCCCTGCAAATTTCCCCATAGCTTTCACAGAATAATATCTTGCATTGGTTGCAGAAGTTTATTATTTTATGGTTAAAATGGATTTTTCAGTGTTTATGGGTATGGGGAGAGAAGCAGGCCTTTCTTCAAATTTTTCACTCATAATAATTCAGCTTCATAGTGCATAGGACTTGAAATTGTGCTACTTCTATGTAGGACAACTACTTATGCAAACCCCCCCCCCCCAAAAGAGTAGATTTATCATCAAGCAAAAAGGAAAAAGAAAGAGGATAGAGATTTGCATTTCATAGAATCATAGCATTTGTGTAGGTCCAAATAACTATTACCATTTAAGGAGGAATATACTGCATCTGAAGATAGTAGGGAAGACTGACTGGGTGATTTGTATGCCTTCTGCTGCCCATGTGCTAGGTGTTGATGAGAAACATTATTCTTTCCTTTCGAAGTTCTTTATCTTTTTTACTGGACATGGAGAGCAACCCTTTGATAGAGGACTCTCTTCTCTGAAGTAGGACACAAGGCCATCCTGTTTCTTTCTAGGAGCTCTCTCTGCCTTGTTCCACCTTGTGTAATTGAGGTGGACTCCACTCTTCCAAAGCCATTTTGAGTCAGAGAGAAGATCACAGTCTGTCAGATCTCCCAAAAAACAAAACCCTGAAAAGCAGATTGGCCTATTACAGCTCTTTCTGACCTGGTGCCCTTCAGATATATTGGACTGCAACTGCAGTAGCTGATTGGTGATTCTGGTTGCTGAGGAACCTAGTTAGGGAAGGCCAGCGCATTTCTTGGCTGAGGCTATTGCTCTTCTAATGACCATGACAAACCACTTCCTTGCTTAGCATCACACTTAGCCTGGAGAGTCCATGATATTTTTTAATCTACCAATCAACCGGACTGTTCAAAAGAAAATTAGCTGTTGCACCTAAAGTTTTAAAATTCTTGATTGGAAAAACTACGAACACAAATATATTTTAGCACTTTTCAGCACTGCTAATTAAAGGGCACTGAAGCTAAAGGTCAATATCAGCTGATGAAGTAGCAGAATTCCTTTTTGGAAGGATCCAGCTGGTAGATTGTTTCTCACTGTAAGCACTGCAGAAAACAAAAGCTTTTTCATTCCAGCTAAGATTATAAAACAGAGGAATGAGTCATAGATGCACTGTTGTTTTCATTATTATATATTGTTCTTATCTCTATTCTGCAGCTTGCATTAAAGGATCCAGTACACTCTGTGTCACTGCAGCAGTTTGTGTATGAGAAGCTAAAGGCACAACAGGAATTACTGGGAGAACAAGGCTTTCAGGCACTCATGGAAACTGTGGATACGGAAATAGTCACCCAGCTACAAGACTTCTTACAAGGATTCTGAATTATCAAAGACAAGATTTTTTTTACATCTCGTCACCTCAGTTTAATAAGGGCAAACGTTGCAGCCTTCCCTTTGATTACAAAAATCAGCTTCAAAAAGAGGTCTGTTCTTGGAAATTAAGGAAGGAGAGGCCATAGCGCTGATTATCCAATCTCTCCTAATTACATGAAACATGCATGTATGGTATATATGGGATAAAGGTTTGCAAAAAAGAGTTGTTGTAAAAGTGAATATCTAATTTACTGTTGGTAATGGCTTCGATCTTACAATCATGTGCTGTTATCACTTAAGGGTTTTTCTGCAAGGATATCAGCTTGCTTAGGCTGCCTTACTCTATTGTTTACTTTTAAAATCGTAATAAAATGTAACGCTTAATGAGCATTACAGCAGAAGGATGTCAGACAAGTCGTGTAAATATAGCAATATAAATAGTGGAAAGTATTCTTAAAGTTTCCTCTATGGGGAGTTGAACACTAGTGTCTTTTGCATGAAAAGAGAACTAATGATATTGTCCCCGTGTTTTAAATTTACTTTCTTAATCCGTGTAAAAGAGAAATGATTTAGAATTTATTTTTCATGTTTTAGCTCCACAGAATTGTTTTGATTTATAAAGTAGCACAGAGATCCTGTGACAAAAATTTTATTTTTGAGGTTAAAATTGATCCTTGATCTGCTCCTCCCAGGATGGTAGGAAGTGAATATATATTGTACACCCTGAGCAAACAGATGATGGGGTATATATTTTCTGTTCTAGAAGAGTCACCACTCTAGGTGGCTAAAGAAGGTGAGTCAAATCTTACTAATTTCCTGTTATTATGGATTTTCCTAAAACAGTGCTAGTGATGGGTTCTAAATAGTCAGGATGTCATCTGGGAAAATGGAGGTTACCAATCAGGGAAAGTGAGTTGAGAAATATTTTGAGTTCCAGTGTTATTTAAGTAAGTATTCATGCTATTCCCTGTACCCCACTCTCCTGTCTCTGTCTTGTACCTCCTATTTTAAGGAGAGCCATTTTTTTTTCTTTTAAGTCAAGGCTTCCTATGCCCATTTGTCTTCTGACATAAGAAATTAATTTTTAAGAAATGGCGGCCATATACTAACAAATTGTTAGTTATTATACTTGCGCAGAAAACTGGCATCTGTGTGTAACCCTCAAGATCAAAGTCTCCTTGTAAACTAGATTACAGATTGTACTAGAAAATAAAATCTGATGCTTCCAAACTGCAAAAT
This sequence comes from Cyclura pinguis, assembly GCA_030412105.1. Taxonomy (NCBI): domain Eukaryota; kingdom Metazoa; phylum Chordata; class Lepidosauria; order Squamata; family Iguanidae; genus Cyclura; species Cyclura pinguis. The sequence goes on along the minus strand of CM059600.1, from coordinate 318,458,032 downwards.
TGTAAAATTGCAATTAAATTTTACAAGGATATCTCAATTCTGACTCCTCCTATATGTTTCTTGTCAGTAATCCAGAGACATACTTGTTGGTGGCTGTAAGAATTTTATGTAAAGTAGCAATATTGGTGTATGTCATCCTATGCTATAGTTACCATGGATTTTTCTTTAGAAGTATGTCTGACACTGGAGATTGAGGCTCAGAAATTTTGTTTGATATGAAATAACACCAGGATTATGATATATTATTGTTAAAGATATTGCAGTTGATTTAATTGGAACCTGTTTAAGTAGACTTGGGAAACTTAACACATTGTATAGCTTGACAACTGACAGAATTTGGCTACTAAAATTGCTGCTAACTTTAGAACATAGGTATAGGAAAGGTGAGAAATCTAATTCCTAGCTGAAAATGGTTTTTAGAGCATCGTTTTTAGTGAAAACCAAACATCTCCATGTGCTGATCTTTTCTGCAAGCTCAGTTTTCATAAGGTAAACATACACTTTCTTCCTCAGTGTGGGATAAAGAGAAAAGCTATAGAACAAATCCTACAAGCTCTTGCATTCTGAGAGAGGACAGTCTGTCCCTTTGATGAAGCCAGACGAGATTTGGAGAGTGCACAAGGGGTGCAGGGGAAATTTGATATGCTGTACTGGTGGAATGCGTTCCAGTGAGAATGATAGTGACAATGGGCAGGTTTCCCCTGGAGTGCAACAAAGCCAATACGTTACACATCCCAGGGAGATTCAAGATGAAAGAATTAAATCTTTTATTCAGCCCAGGCTAGAAGAAAGATTTGATGTACGGTGATATTTCCACAAATCAGACATGCCAGAACAAAGAAATTTTCATGCACATTTATGCTTTCCATCAGAAAATGAATTAGCATACTAAGTTACATTATTTCTATGTAAGATCTGATGGGCTTCAAGTATCAGGGCATGGGCCTTGGGTCTGTCACATTTTAGCTCCGCTAATGCATCTGTCATTTAGCACCCATCAGTTATTTATCCAAAGTGTGGCCTGCTTACATTTCTGTACTCTGGGAGGCTAGCACTTCTGTCTCCTTTGTTATCTGTAATATATATTCCATTCTCCACATCTTTGTGTCTCCCAGGTCAAGCTGTTGCCTCTTCAAGGCTGATATACTAATTTCCAGATACCTTTGTTAATAACAGGATAGTAACTCAAAGGGCACTGGGGAAAACTCTTCAGAGGCCTGGTCTGGATTCCTTTATACTATTTTATGCTATTCTTAAGTCCCATCATTCTCAGGCTTCCAGGTTTCTCTATCAATCCCCTCTTTGGAACTTAAGAGGCATGGGTAAACTTCCCACATCATAAATTCCGTAAATTCTATTTTAAGATACCTCATGGACATGAAGAACTCCACATCTTGTCATTCTGTTTTTCTGAGCCCACTAGTATGTAGTATCATCATCTTGTTATTACATATGCAATTTCTACAAAAAGATACGCAAATAGGCACAATTATATAAACAAACAAAGCTTCCTACAAAAACAAAGACTGTAAATCCCAGGAAGAGTTGCTGCACTTGCATGAAATTGGGAATCCAGGAGGTGAGTCAGGAAAGAGCAATACCATCTGAGTGCTTTATGTGTGCCATTATTTCCTTAAGTTTGTTAACCTTGATGTCTGCTATCTTGGATCTATCTGAAAGATTAAAACAACACATCCCATCAAAATCCCGATTGTGCTTCGGCAGGAATCAATAGCTGCTCTGTTCTGCAGAGTAGCTTCCTGCAGCTCATACATAGAATCATAGAAATGTAGAGTTGGAAGAGACCACATGGGCCATCAAGTCCAACCCCCTGCCATGCAGGAACACCCTCAAAGCACTCCCGACAGATGGCCATCCAGCCTCTGCTTAAAAACCTCCAAAGAAGGAGACTCTACCACACTCCGAGGCAGCATATTCCAGTGCCGGACAGCCCTGACCATCAGGAAGTTCTTCCTGAGGTTCAGGTGGAATCTCCTTTCCTGCAGCTTGAATCCATTGCTCCTTGTCCTGGTCTCTGGAGCAGCAGAAAACAATCCCTCTCCCTCCTCTACATGGCATCCCTTCAAATATTTAAACATGGCTATCATGTCCCCTCTTAACCTTCTCTTCTGCAGACTAAACATACCCAGCTCCCTAAGTCTATCCTCATAGGGCATGGCTTCCAGGCCCCTCACCATTTTGGTCGCCCTCCTCTGGACCTGCATGTCTAAGTTGAGATTGGCCATGGCTTGGGAGGTTGCATTGATCCTTTTGGCTATAGCACATGTCAAATGGTCTATTTTGTGTCAGTGTTCACTGCTAGAGCAGGAACTCTCACTAGGAAAACAGCTAGGCCACTGCCCCAGAGCCTACAAAGGGCATGGATGTTGCTCAAGCAGATTTCATCATATTCCTCTAGTCCCCTTCTTTTCGACCTGTGGCCATTTGTAAGAGTGTGGGAGATATACCACCCTACCTATAGCACATGGTTTTATTGTAGCATTTGTTGGAATGTACGAATATACTCTTGAAACAACGTGTTAAGAATTATCTAGGAGGTAATAAAATGTGACCATAATTATAAGACACTACTTGAGGTACTCAGTGTTGTCCCTTGTGTCACCCTTCAGAGAGGCTCTCTCAGGATCAGGCAGCATGAAGTCTCCAAACTTAGAAGCATAGACTGCTCACTTCAGCTGCAATGGGAAGCAGTGCTGCACGTACCTCAAAAAAAACCCCCATAAATATCAAGAGTTGTAGAAATAACCCTTTCTTTTACAACGTTACTGGAAAATCTACATGTGTGACTGAGAAGTTTTCACTATTCAGATACTAGTATCTGTCCAAAAAGTGGGGAGAGATAGTATATTTAAGTGGAGGTCCAGTAGTCTCTAACACTAGTCTCTCTTAGAAGTGTAGTTAAATACTTTATTTCTCAATATTATGTTAATGAAAGAAACCATAGAAAAATATATGCTTTCTTTACTTATTTTTAAAGAGAAGCTTACATTAATGCCCAGGAGAGAAAATCGTCAGAAAAAGTCCAACATAATGTCTTTGGAGTTTCAAATAAAGTGGTAGCCATAATGACTGACATCTATGTATTATTTAAATAATTGGATACAGTAGCTAATCCTAACGGTAGATTTTTGGAAGGCAGAATTTTTCAACAAACTTGTATGCTTAATTTAAATCAACCTGGCTGTGTCTGACAGTCTTCAAACCTTCTGAGGAATTATGAGTCTTTGTCCAGTGCACCCATAATTTAGAACAAGGCTGGGCAGCCCCCATTAACCCTAGCCAGTGTAATCCATGGCAAGAATCCAAAAGAGATGCGGTCCAATAACTGGACCCAGAACCCTTTTTTGGGGAGGAGTGAATTAAGATTAGGGCTGCACACAGATCCCCAGGTGCAGTTTAAGTTTAGTTCAGTCATTTAGATCTGGACTTTATTGAGACTGGATCAATCTGAATCCAGAGGAACATGGATAACCTGCACTCCCTTCGTTAATGTGCACTGGGAAGCCAAAAATGGTCATAACTCCTTTATTTTTTTCACAAACCTACATAATTTGGAGACATGGTGGACCCAGAAGAGGGGATTAAACAAAACCAATTTCAGACAGACATCTGCAGAGGTTTTACGCTAAGTGCGTTCTAAAATGTGATAGTGTACTTCAAGAGATTTTTTTGGGGGGGGGGGCTTTATTCCAGCAGCAGACCAGCTGGCAAGATTCAGTGGCACCCCATACAGCAGCTAGTTAAGATCACAGGAGCATGTTTGACCCCTCCTTCCCCCCTTTAAGACACTTGGTAATCTGAGCTGGCATTTGAAACCTCCCTCTCGTGGGCCCTCCTCATCACCTCTCCCAGACTTGCGTGGGAATTGAATTGAGTACAGCTGCTACTGCCATCAACTCTTTGTTCCCACCCTACAGTTACGTCTTCTGCTCCCAGGCTGCTTTGACTTTTGTTCTGCATCTGTTCTGGGCAAGATGGCTTGGTATTGCCTCTTAAGATACTATAGCAGTCTACCATTGCTGCAATATCTTTTACCTCTGCTGACTTGCTACCTACAGTGAAGACCGATAGCAAGTCTGGGATCTTTTCCCATCTCAAAATGGACCCCAATAATGTTCTGTATTTCTGTAGTTTCTTATACTGCCTCCCTTCTATCTAATACTTAATAACAACAGCTAGGGACAAGTGGGGAAATACGTTTTGCTTCCTGAAACAGAAGGAGACTCTTAAGACAAATTAACAAGAAAGGCAAACAAAAGATTAAGCCAGGCTGTTCAATAAATAAGGCAAAAGTAAATTAAAGAAAGATTAAGATGAACAACTTTCCACTCTTGCCAAATCTCTTTCATAATCTGCTGTTAATGCTGAATGAAGAAATGCTAAAAGAGATATTTATAACTAAAAGCACAACTTGGACCACACGTTATTGGATAGTTACCATCCAATTTCCAATGTATGGTGGTGTTCAAACCCCAGAGCTTTCTAGATAGGATGCATTATCTAGATCTACTTCAGTCTGGTTTCAGACCTAGCAATGGGACAGGGATTACTTTGATCACATGGGTGGACAGCCTCTGCCAGTATGTATATAGGAGGAATGAACTCCTGTTGGGTCCACTGGACCTCTCAATAGCTTTTAATAATATTGGCCATATCATCCTGGCTTACTTGCTAGAATGGAACATGTGTTTATGATGACTTCTGGAAGGGGCACCCCAGAAGGTGATGCTATAGGATTCCTGCACAATGCCTTGGCCATTAGCGTGCAAAGTTCCTTACAGTTCTGCTTTATTCCTCATGCTATTTAACATGTACATAAAGCCGTTGGTAGAAGTTGTTGGGAATCTGGAGTCCAGTGCCACCAGTTTCTCCTTTCTACCTTAGTTTGAGAAATCCACCTTTGTTCCAGTGCCTGTGATCAATAATGGATTGGATGGTGATGAACATGGTCAGCTGAAAAGCAAATCGAGTAGTACAGATTTTGCCAGTGCTATATGGGATTACACTCACACTAATTTGCAGTTTCAGTGTACTCTTGTACTCAGACTTGAGCCTTAAACATTTGCTCAAGGTTTTGTGGTGGCCAAGGAGTGCATTTGCACACTTAAACTAGTGCACCAACTTTGCTTATTCATGGAGATGTTGTATGCAACCATGGTAACACATCCTTAGTTGTGTGTTTTTTGGATTATTGTAACATGCTAGACATGGAAATGCTTTCGAAAACTGCTTGGAAAAGTCAGCTCACCAGAGAGCAGCAGCCAGATTGTCGACTGGGGCTGGTTACCTGAAGTACATCACTCCCTTCTTACACAGGTTGTCTGGTAGCAGTCTGTTTTGGGGCACAACACAAAGTGCTCTTTATGAGTCATACAGTCGTATATTGGGGTATTTGGGGGGAACCAGAGGGGGAAACTGCCCCCAAAGTCTTGGAGGAGCAGTGCAGCCTTCCAACCCCTGACACTTACATGCCACTGGTTTAAAAGCTCTGCCTCTTTCACTAAAGGTTTTGACGTTTACAATTAGAACTCCCTTACAGAGTTTAGCAGTTTTAGAATACATGTACAGATAACGGGTTCCTCAAACAAAAATGTTCATTCATAGTCATACATAATAAATCTACCTGAATTAATCAGCCACACTGCTGATTCATAAGCCACAAGGCAATCATTTACCCCTTTTTTGTATTTCATTTCAGAATGAAGTTTGCCTTTAATTAGCTCATGCTTCCCCAGAAGGGAGTTCAGAATGGTAATAACACTGTAGTCATCTTCCAAACTCTGCAATGTTTCTTGCATATAACCACCATGTATGAATATGCAACATTTCTTCAAAACAGACAGCAAATTCCCTGGGTGTTTGCTATATTTGGGATATGTAATAGTTCTATAGTTTCTCTGAATCAACATGGAGAAGTTCTCAGTGTGCTTGTTTGATCAGTCGTCAGCTAGGAATCTGCCACTGGCATAAATGTTGGTATGTTGGATGTTAGATGTTTGATGTTATCACCGTGCAAAACTGGCTACATATCTCTTATTACAAATTTTATTTTGAGTGCTCCTTTTCAATAAGGGACTGGTGGTTTTTTTTGAAGCCTCATATGCAAAAATCAGCAGAAGTCTACCTTCCACGAACATAAATCTGTTCTTTTGCAACCCTGCAATTTAATAGCAGTAGATCCTGATGGTTTTCTGTAATGTTTATATAGTGAAATGCACTCAGGCCATTTCCACACTACATTGTTATAATGTTATTGTTCCACTTTCAACATCCTATGGAATCCTGGGGTTTGCAGTTTAGGGAGGGGCATTTAGACTTCTCAGCCAGAGAGCTCTTTGGCCTCAGTAAACTGCGAATCCCAGAATTCTACAGGATGTTGAAAGTGGAATTATAGCACTATAACAATGTAGTGTGGAAATGGCCTCAGTTAAACTAGCAGGTATTGCTTTGTGGAAATGCTAAACATATTACTTGAGAATATGCTTTTGTGCATGACCGCTGCTTGCACTTTAGATCTGTCATTTCTTGATCTCCCAAAACCTCATGTTTTGCTTTCAAGGCAGAGAGAGCTTCAACCCGTGTTGATTCGTATGGATATCTACCTCAGGAAACTGGTAGTCCCCAAGGCAATTGCTGGTCCAGTCTTAAGAAGAGTGCTCCTGTGGCATGAAGTTGACTTCCCCTCAGTGTTCTGAGCATAAAAGAGTGGTACATGACAAATTGATAGCATGATTCTGCTCCTGAGAGTCAGGCTTCAACAAGAAAGAACCCCAATTCACAGCTCCATCACCTCATAAACTGTGTACAGCACTTCACTTCTTGTTAACTCTCAGTAGAGATCCCAGCAGATGCCTGAAGCCATCCAGTAATGTTCAGTGTAAGTCCTTTTTTAATGAGTTGTTGTGCCAAAGTCAGGATCAAGGTTGAAGCATTTTTTGTTCTCATGTTTGGCTATTTGTCTGGCATCACGAATTTTAGATGAGATATCTCTTTCCACATTTCTCTTCTTCCATTTCAGCTGTCTACTCTTATCTTAATTTCTTTAGATAACTTTACAACAAAAATAGAGAACATTGCAGCCAATACTTTGAAACTCTTGTTCTTTTTCTTTATTTTTCTGCTACTGTCTTCTTCCCTTATTTATGTACTTAATAACATTGTTGAGGAGTTGGCCAGAAAGGAACTCAAAAGAAAGGAGCTCAATGGTTACTTGTAATTTTAAAAGCTTAACATTTCAGAGCTTTAACTACCTGCTAGGCATCTCTCCTTAGAAAAAAACATTGTGTCTGACAAGGTTGGGCATTTCATTTAGATGAATCCAGAGCAAAATTGGGTCAATGTGGACCAGTTTTGCTACTTTCTAAAGCCAAGCAGGTTTCCCTGTGAAGCAAGCATGACCAAAGGTGGAACTCATGTGAAAACAGACAATATATCTGCAAAAATAATGATTTTTTTTCCTCTGAATGAATTGAAGGTGGGGGGGGGAATGGAGTAGAGTGGCTTTACAGGTATCATCATAGGTGGAGTTACTTCCTGTGGGCACTTCCTGTATATTGGTCATTTCCTGTGGCCCGCATTTTGCTCACTCTGGTGTTGAGACTGATGTCTGTTTCTTCTGGATCAAGTTAATCTTTTCCCCAATCTTAGTTACTGATTTTTTCAGATTGTCTATTCCTTTCCTCCAAAAAGAAAAAAAAACCCTTCAATTCAGTGTTTCTCCTAGAACATGTAGATCTTTATTCACACATTACGTTGCTATTGTTTGTTACTCTCTTAGTTTTTTTGTATATATTTTTCTTTGTATTATCTTCCTGATGTGTATTAGATTCAAGAATAAATCTTACATAATGCAAAGCCTAGAAAATTGCATTAGCTTCAACATCCAGTTTCTCTAGACTTGAAATCATGGTTGGTTCAGCACAAATTAATGTTCTGGGTATATTGTACACTATTTTGGAGATGGGAGGAGAAAGTGGTTAGCTTTTCTTAAATGTTGGTGATGTGATACAGATCATGCTTTTTTTTGTATCGTACAGCATGGAGATGTCCACCTGGTGGCATGCTTCTAGCTGGATGTATGGGAATCCTATTAGTTTTGTATTAGGACATTTCTGATAATGGAGCTCCCAGCTGTACATGTATGTGCTCATACTTATTACTAATTTCTTGTATTAACTGCTCTTTATTTGTACTGTTTTTAAAAATTCTTTCAGTACTTTTCCTAGATCCTTTCAATCCCTTTCCATCCAAATTCTATTCCACTTTCTCCTTCAGGCCTTCTAATATTATTTCAATTTCATGTCATCTTCTTTATTACTCGGATGTGCCCCATTGTCAGTCTCTTCTGTGCACCTTCATGTAGAGATCTTATTACTAGGCAATTGAGTCCTTGCTCCTTCTTTTTAAGTCTGTATCTTCAGTTCATATTTCCTCTGCTGTGTGTGTTTCATAGCTATTTGGTTGGGTTCTTTTTTATTAGTGCATGGGTGTTCTATCTTGTGTGTGGTGTGTTTGTAGATTAATTCTAATATATACACAGTGTTGTGAGATGATCACTAATCTGTTTTATGGTCACCCAACGATTGGTTTGTATAAAGTTGCTTAACAGTCATAAAATCAGCTTGCAGTCTGGCAGCAGTTCAATTAAAGGAGAAATTCAGAGGAGATAAAGGAGATAGAACAGAGGTGGGAATTGTGCCATCGTTCAGATGTTTTTCAACTGCAACTCCCAGGAACTCTAGCCAGTATAGCCGACGTGAGGAATATTGAGAGCTGCAGTCCAACAAAATCTATAGGGCCACACAATTCCCACACCTAAGTCAGAGGGATTGAAAGAGCTCTTGATGTCCTTACCATCCATCTTTCTGCCCAAGTCTGCCAGCTTGCCACAGTCATCCCAGCAGTCTCAACTGAAGCTGCTGGTAGTGGGAGCTGTTTCCCTTCGTCCTATCAAACAGATTAATTCTTCAGAGAAAGTGAAGGGCAAATAAAATACTGATTAGGGGTTGCCAGGTCGAAATAAGGGACAAGGTTCCTATATCTTTGACAGCTGTGCAGAAGCAGAACTTCTAGTAGCTATTGCCCTCATCCTTATTTTGCTTGGCAACTCTAGGGCTGACCTATGTCAAATCTGTTGTCGAGCCAGCCTCTACTATAACGACAGAAGTTTTCCTTTAACTGTCTTATAACTTTAAAATTCACCCAATTATAGCCAAAAGAGGGGAAAATCCGGTTCTGTCATCTTTGTTCTTTAAATACAGGGGCTAAATGAGAAGAAAAAAGGCCATCTTTAGAGTTAACAGAACATTCATATTAATTTTAAATATTATTATACATCATCTTTATCTCTCAGAAACATATTCTCCCAAGCTTCTTTTCATTGCCATCAGTCATGTTTGCATTGTAAAATGTCAATAGAAATCTCTCCAATAAAAGTTACAGCTTGCTAATAGTTCAAACAGTTCAGGTACTACTTACATGCTGCCCTCTGTTCTTGAAGTTTTCTTGGCTAAACTGAAGTACCAATTAATCCTGGCTTTTCCAATAAAGCTGACAATGATCGTCTTTAATACTGGTAACAAGAGCTCATAAAAATGTCAACATATATTGTAAAGGGGAATCTAGTTTATCTTATGTACTCGTTAAAGTATAAAAATGTTATGGCAGCAGTTGGCAGAATTTTTATATATATGCTGACTGCAAAATCTTCAGAGTCATAGAATAGTTTCACAACTACCATAAGAATGTAAAACCCAATGTAGTTGGCTTATTTATTTCAGAATGTTCTTATTTCTGACTGATGATGGGCAGTCAGCTCTTAAATAACTGTGCTGTACACACCATGTTATATACATGTAAACATGTAATATTTTCAGATAGATCTCAGTTCCAACCTACTACAACATTACCAGTTTTTATGCCGAAGCTGAGGAGATGGAGAGCAGGAAGGGTGAAAAATCCAACACAATTGTCCCTTTTCCCAGTTCCAAAGTTCTCACGGGGACAAGTTTTAAGCAGCATGGAAGATTGGCCACAATTGAAAGGCTACTGTCTTAAATTCTCTGTTCTTCACCTAAGAGACTTTTATAACAGGGGTAGACAGGCCAGTTCTTTCCAAACATTTTTGGCTACAATACTCATCAGCCCACCCATCATAGCCAATGGTTAGGGAAGATGAGAAGGGTAGGCCAGAATAACTCGAGAGCGTGAAGGTCATTTAGCTCTTCTATATGCTTGCTTTGAGTAATGAGTTGTAACTTATTTCTTCCATCTAATTTGCACCATGGAGACAGAGTTCTTTTAAAGGTCTTGTTACCCAGAGATGCCTGCAACAACTTCTGTCACACCTTTGCAGAAAACAACACAAATCTGTTCCTCCCCGCAAGTTTGTAGTAATTTGTAAGGTTTGTTTTCTAATTCTCAATTTTATGTCAGTACTTGAAATGATTATTTCTGCATTGGCTGGAATTAAGACACACACACACACACACACACACACCTGCTCTGCAGGTGTGTTTCTCATATAGCAGCCTTTTGTGCCATGTGGCTGACAATCTACTTTGAAAAAGGTCAGTTTGTGATAAAGTTAAGTCTATCGTTTAAAAGAAGAGGAGGAGGGAATACTGGGCACAGCCAGAATTAGTGATTTCCATGTCATCTTTTTATTATTTCTTTGGGATATTTTGTAATCTGTTTTTAACTGCTCACCAACATCAATTCATACATCAAACATCGGGTGCCAATGGACTGAACCCTGTTGGTTAGTCCCAATTAGACTAGTCTCATTAAATTAACTGTTGTGCAGTGAGACAACATGCAGGCAAACCCTGCTGATTCAGTGGGTCTACTTTAGTTGAGTGTAACAGTAGAGTTAAGACCAATGTGCTGTTCATCATGATGTGCAAACTGGCTACTAATTAAACCATTTCATGGTCAATTAGGAATTAGACCTTCAATGGCTCTAATAAACTGTTTTCAGCTAAATGCCCGAGACACCATGAAGAAAGAGATCCATGAGGATAGAGAGCTATTGCAAACAGTGCCCACTGATTCAACAAAGAGATTTGTTAGTAGAAAGCAAGGGCAGGAACAATGACAGTGCTTTTAGCACAAGCCTATACATGTTTGTGCAAACTCCAGCTGAGTTTGATAAATAGTAAGTGGGAAGAGGATTGCTGCCCTGGACTTAAATCCAATAGTTAGTCACAGAACAGAACCACTGAATCAGTGGTATGTACAACTTGAGTCTTCAGTTCCACAATTGGTTTAGCACAGGTATGGGCAACTCCCTTAGTTCCTCAGAAATGGCAACCAGAAGCAACATCATATCACTTCCTGTCACCATTTTGAGAGGGACTCCAATAAAGATAGAGGTATGGCGATGGATGGTTTTGCAGGTGCTTTTTTTTTTTTGGTTCATTTTCATACATTTGGGAAGCTTTCTGTGTGCTGTTCAAGTTAAAGTCACTCAAAAATTGGACAGATTTTTTTTTTAAATTGGGGAGCTTGAGACTGCTTTGGTGGACTAATGGGGCGGGGAGAGATTCAGGGAGTACATAATGGGCTCTTGGGGGGCACATGTGGTCCTTGACTTAAAGGGTCTACTCTAGCTGGAGGTGGCAATTAGATTGAGGCCTTAGGGTTGTTTTTTTCTTTCTGCACTGTCTACAAATGTCACAGGATATTTCTCAATGAGAAAATTGAACATGAAGATTATTTTGCGAAGCTGGTAGATGAGCCCAAATAATTTACAGTATGAACCTAAGACTATATAGAACACAGCAAAATAGCAGCACAGCTGGGTTTGTATTCCTGGAAAGAGGCCAGTGGCATGGAGCTGAAGGTTTATTATCTTGCTAAATAAAGGAAGAAGATTCTGCAGAGAGTGTAACAGTTGCAGATCAATTGTGTTGCTCGGCAATTTTAGCAATCATTTTTTTGCCCTCAGTTCTTGGTGTTCATCTTCAGCTGCAGCTGATGGCCTACCATTGTCCTGAACAATCGGCTCTAACTGCTGGGATATCTGCAGTGCTATAGCTGTCATCAAATCATTTTATATGCTCAAGAAATGGCCAATAATTTGTCAGACATGGGTTATGTGAAGTTATAGTTAAATCAATATGTCTTGGTTAAATGAACAAGTACACATCTAATACAACTAGATCAGTTGAAAGTTGGCCTACACCAATACCTGAATTTTGAGTAGGGGCATAGCAAGCTTCTGGTAAAGGCAGGTCATTTTAGTACAACAAGATAGCCTACCAATTAGGGAGAAGAGTGTGACCCACAGACCTTACTTTTGCTTCCCCCAAGATCCCTGCCAGTCCCCCTAAAATGTTATAGTGAAATCACCTCCAATCAATATGTGAGGCCATTTCTGTACAACAATGCTCTTCTGTGTCGTCGCGCTGCAATTCAGGTTCAGAAGGGAGCATGTCAGCAACCCTCCCCTCCGCATCTGCTCGCTCCTTGCAGAAGGAAGCATGATTGCTCCACCTCTTCCTTCTGCAGCGCAGCCAGGCACTTGCCGTTGCTGTGCTGAGGGGGGAAGCATCACAATTGCCCTTCTGCAGCTTCTGCACAATGGTAAGTATGGGAGAACTGCATGAATGGAGGTACAAAACAGATTTTTTTCCATTTTGCAAATGCTGCGTGAGTGCAACACTTTGCAACGGGATGGCAGTGGGATGGAGATGACATCATGTAGAAGCTTGACCTGCCGACTCCTGCCATCCTGTGGCGGAAGCAGTGCAGTGATGTCGTGCGGAAAGGGCCTGAAACTCTTTCAAAGGCATGGAAACATGCAAGAACACCTTTCTGTACCCCAGAACTCTCCATGCTTATCCTCCATCTTAGCTAAAGTGGTGAGTGGAAATGATGATGTGTCTCTTTTGAATGCCAATTTGGGTGAGATATAATTAAAAAAAATATCCTCACACTCCCAGGTGTGGGGGATTGGCCCCTGCACAGTTGCCTGCCCTGTTCTCAAGAATTATATCCTTCACAGAACCTCCAGTGCAAGGTGAAAACACCCGGTAGGTTTTGGTTCCTGGTTTTTGAATTTTGTACAAAATGAGTCTGGGCACAATTAGTGCCTCTTCCCTGTGTGAAGCCAAGCACATACATAAAGCAAGCACAAAACGATAGCTGGTTGATAGGAAATGCATAAGTAACCCATTCTATGTTATTGCTTCTACTGGTCTATGCAACAAGGCAAGAGTTACTAGTTTTTTCTAGTTTTCTGTATTTTGCAGCAGTATGCTCAAATCATTATTGAGAATGTGCAAAAACTTTTAAGAACTCAGCACATTATGCACTGTCCCATTTCCTTCATGAGGACTGAGACAATAGCTATGCCTGCAAGAAAATCTGCACATGCGTAGTAAGAAAAGGCTCACCAGCATTCCCTTCTAGTGGCAGTACCTCATTTTTATAGAATGTCATTGTGAAAGAGCTCTGAATTTGGGAAGCAATTGTTAGTAGATTGGCTAATCCCAGTCTGTTCCTCCTGCTTAGGCCACTAATTCCAGGATGGAATAGGAGCATGCCAAGAGTTCCTTATTAGTCACAGACTCTTCTCCTTACTCTCAAATCTGGTTTGTATGAATGTATGCCATGAAATTGTTGGAAAATGTGTGAGAGAATAGTGGGTCTCTATACCAAAGCTATCAAATTAACAAAGCAGACGCTGAATTTTTAACTGGTCATCTGTTGGTGCAGGACAGAGCCCAGTGGCGGAGTGTGGGAAGGAGGCGGGGCTACAGCATGAGGGGTGTGGCCACTGTGTGTACGGGCATGACCAGGGCACGCAGGGGCAGGGCTATGGGCTGGGACACCCCCAAAACATTGCTGCCCAGGTGAACTGCCTCCCCTGCCCCACTGTCCCTACGTTACTAACAGAGCCTGACTGGGGCCCAAAGGGAAAGGAAGTTTATTGTTGTTTGTTGTTGACTGTCATCAAGTTGACTTTGACTTTTAGCTACCTTCTGTATAAGAGACTTTCAGGTCTTGCAAACTCATGGCCATGGCTTCCTTGATTGAGTCTATCCACCTGTAATGTGTTCTTCTTCTTTTCCTACTGCCTTGTATCTTACCAGGCATTACTGCCTTTTCTAACGAGTTTTTAAAAACTTTTTCTATGTTAGTATTATTTTTTGGCTTCTTTTCTTTTTATTATGAATCAAAATCACTGTCTTTCATTATTCCTTTTTTAACCTTAATTCCACATGTTAACTTATCATTAAGGGTGGTTTTCCACACTCCTTTATACCAATCCTCTATTTGAAAATCTCCTTGAATTTTCCATGTTCTTGTTATAACTAACCTTGCTGCAGTTAATAAATTTGTAATTAGATCCTTCATTGCCTGGGTACAATTAACCTTATCATATATAGATAACCATACTATACTAGGACATATTTCTAAATCAATTTCTGTTATCTCTTTTATCTCTTTAAACACCATTTGCCAAAATTTCTGTATACATTCACAACTCTACCACATGTGAATATAAGTACCAATTTCTTGGCAACCCCTCCAACACAACCTTGAGTAATTCTTATCTATGTGATTTAACCTTACCAGTGTTAGGTACTATCTCCAAACCAATTTATAATATTTCTCTTTTATCCCTACAGATATTTTTTTAAATGATACTGATTCCAAATTTTTCCCCAATCGTGAATATCTATTTTTTTGTACTAATTCTTCCTCCCATATTTTTCTAAGATACTCCTCTTGATCTTTGTGTTTTGACAACATTTTATATATTTCACTTGCGATACCCTTCAAAATTTCATTTTCCTCCGTACTTTCTCTTTAATTAATCATTTGTTCAAATTTAGTATACTCATTGTACTTCCAAAGTATGACTGTGCACAAAAAGGAAAAACATCAGAACCCATCTCAAACTGAATCCCGTAAGTAGTCATGTAGGCTACAAAACAACTGAAAAAATAGTATGCAGGTATATGAATAACAATTACAATGTTGAGAAACAAAGTTGACTATTACTATTATCATCATCATCATATATTTTTACACTAAAGAAATAACTTGCAATTACCAGTTAGTATCTAAGTTACAAAAACCATAAACTAGGACAGTAGTAGCAAATTCTGCAAAACTCTTGATCACTTCCTTAATCCACCAGTTATTTGGGCTCCAGTTATAACAAACAGTCTCAGTTTAGTCATCTTGGCTTGTAGGGAAAGTTCAGGCTTGATTTGCTCTAGGACCCATTTATTTGTCTTTTTAGCAGTCCACAGTACCTGTAGAACTCTTCTCCAGCACCACAGTTCAAAGGAGTTAGATACTACTGAGAAAGACAAAAACATATGCAACATAGCTCCAGACCATTAGGCCCTGGTAATTTGTACTAGCTCCTCGGCCGCTGTTTGGCCTTGTGGGTTTCTTCACTTTGGTTTTGCTTGAGGATGCTGAACTCTTGAACATGAACAAATTGAGAACTGGCTCACCTGTTAAATAATAAAACATTGTCTGTGGGGAGGTTACGTTATCTCTGCTGAAGAAATCATTATATTCTGCCTTTTGAACCTCAGCAAGTTCAGGAAGCTGCAGCTAACGAAAAGCCAGAAAGTGGATCTGAAACTCATCACGACTGCTCCAGCCTTTCAATCGAACTAGGTCACTTAGATTTCCTATTTAGAGCTTAGTGGAAACTGTCAATGTAGGGTTTCGGCCTGACGTACCACACAGGGTAGTAGTGACGATAGGTAGAGACAGATAAAGATGTATTTAAACAACAGAACAAAACTTGGACAGAAATATGTATGCAGCAGGCTACCTTTTTGCCAGCTGGTTTGATAGGTTTGCCGTAGGGTCGGCATTAGTTGGAAATGACTTGAAGGCACACAACGACAACAATAACAACAAAGCTCCAAATTGGATGTGTCTCAAGAGGCCTAGTTCTGATAAGAGTCATTTGATAGCCCTAAGCAGTTTAGATGAGTTTTAGAGCAACTTTCTGACTTCTAAATGCTTTGCTGAGTCCCACCTTTCAACTTTCTGAAGTTCACAATAGGATTTAATGTTATCAGATAGGAAAGTAGAATACTCAAAAAGCTCTTTTTGAAAATTCTTTTGAGATATGGGCCACTTTTAGATTTGTCATACTCATTATCTTTAAACCAACAGAAAGAGATGAACAAAATACCAGTTAATTCTACTCTAATTGCATTTAAAGCAGAAAAAGTACTTCTTAAGACAATAATACTAGCAAGCTTATTTTGTAATAAAATTTATTAATCTTGAAGGTACCACAAAACCAGGGTTTTCCTATTTCACTGCCTCACATCTCTGCAGCTAATTTGCATATTTTGCAGATTATTATAATTACAGATATTATTAATTTGAATTCTAATTATGGAAAATCAGCACATTAATCTTTGAGGGTTCCCCTTCCACCACCATTATGTTTCAGTCTTTGTACCATTTTTTTTTTAAATAGTAACCACCCTTCTGAAAGAACTAAATGTTTAAAGTACTGGATTTGGAACAGAAATACCCAAGTTTATATCTCTGTTTGGTCATGGAATTTACCACGTGACTTTCAGCCATACTAACTTTCATCAAATCTACTTTTCAGGGTTGTTGTGGGGATTAATAGCAAAACAGGACCAATGTAAAGTGGCCATGTACATCCCTGCTATGGTAAATCATTATTATTGTCCCATTTGAGGCAGAATATCTGAATATCTTTCCAAATAGCCACACCCACCCATTCATCAGTTTCATCAAATTTGATGGAAGTGATGCTACAAGCCAAGAAAAAAAGGAAGAAGTGGCTGCGGCAGCAGCTAGAATTCAAATTGCTAATGGTACAAAACTCTAGTCAATAACACCTGAAGACTGAAACCAAGATGGTGATGGTGGTGGTAGAGGCTGTGATGATGATGATGGCGATGACATTTGCATTTCAGAAAACAGCTCAGAATGCTTACTGTCCAGGTGGCCCGCCAACTCAGGACTAGGTGGCAGAGATACCACAAGAAGCCATAAAAATTCATTATGAATCATCTTCTTGTACACATGCTAGGCAAAACACATGTGTTCTATAAAATGTCCTGGAACATTAATTTTCCAGGGAGACAGCTTGAAACAACCAATTTATTTAATGATTTGTCCATGTTGATCTATCGTGCAATTTATGGAATTAGGGGATTACTGTAACTTTTCCCTACTTTGCACTGTAGTGCAGTGCCAAGATGCCTACAGTAGCTGTTGAATAGAGATATAAATCAGTTTTGTCTTTCCTTACTGTTTCACTTTATCCCTTATTATTATGTTTGCTGCCCACCCCTCGAAATGAAGAGACCATATGACGGGACTTGGGAATTTTATTAATTTTATTAATTATGAACTTGAACTTGACCTTGGACATGACATTGAACTTGAACTTGACCTCACTGGGGGGCTGCATGATATCAAAATATCTGGTCCTGAGGGCAAATTCCTGATTGTGGGTTGCCACCTTGGCTACCCCCTCTGGAAGGTGTGCCCCACGAAAGCTCACCACCTGCTACAGAGCCCAGAAGTGAGGGCATAAAAAATGGGGGCCCACCCCAACAATGCCCTCCTTCTTCACCCATCACCCCCTGCCTGACAACCGGGACAGTGAGCTCCAGAGGCATATCCTACACACCTTGTGCCAAAGGTATACACCAATGCCTTAATCCCCCCCCCCTTCACTTGCTGGGAGACCTGTTTAACTCTTGTTTAAGACACAATCCTGAAACCAATTGCCCAATCCCTTGCTGCAGTGTAGGGTGGGTGAAAAAAAAAACCCTTTAGCGGGGGGGGGAATTCCTACCTGGCCCCGAAGTGGCCAGCGAGTTTACACTACAAATGAGGGTGGGAAGGTGGGTCGCCAGCAACAAAGAGGAGGCTGACAGGGGAAGTGGAGCCGCAGTTTAAAGATCCCACCTGGCCCACCTCCCTCCCCAGCAACCAGTGCGACCATAGTCGCGCTGGTGACATGGTCCCTCCACAAAGGGGGACAGTAAAGTCTCCTCCCCTCCCAAGCCTCTTGGAAAGCGGGGGGGGGGGAACGGATTACTGAACTATTTCTGCTCCAGAATAACAGGTTGTATATTCTTCTTCACCAAACCTGTGCTCATTTAACCTCCAACATAGAATGCTTCCTTCATGCTTCATGGTGATCTTGTATTTACTTAATAATAACCGTTTGCTAAACACAGGCTATCACCATGCTTTTTGAAAAATTCCTGGAGTGTCACTACCTGGTTGTTCAGAGAAATAATTAAAATATTTGCTGTGCCATGGACATTTTAATGCTAATTGAGCAGAGCAATGGTCCACACAGCGAAGTCCATGGAGAAATTATGGGTACCAAAACTAGCTATGGCCATTTCCACACGTGGCGATTCCATCACCCCAGTCCGGTACTTACCGGATTTCTTGGCTCGACACTTGGGTCCAGGCTGCTCCAGAGCAGTGCATGGCCGCCGCTCTGCACTGCTCCAGGGATGAAAATGGCGGCTTCCGGTTGGTGGAGGCTCTCCACCAACCGCTGAAGCTCACCAGCCTAAAGCCCGCCCCGGCAGATCTGCAGGCTTGCACTGGTGCGAGCCTGCAAAGCTGCACCGGAGTGCGGGAACGGAGTGGCACGGGGTGGCGAGCTCCATGCTTTTTAAAAACATGAAGAAACAGGTTTTTAAAAAGCACGCTGCACGACCACTTCGAGTCGTTCCGGAGCAGACTGAGGTTCGGAACTATGTAAAGTAGTCTGACCCAGTCTGCTCCCAGGTGCAGACGTCCTCTCTGGAGGATGCTCTGCACTGATTTTTTAAGCCCGTGTGGAAATGGCCTATGTCTATCTCATCCTATTTGTTTTCTTTACAAATGCAAGTCTTGCTGCAGAGAGACACAGAGATGAGTGCAGATATGGTCCAGATCTCTGGCACTTGGGGGAAAAATGTCCTGGTTTCACACATCATAGCATTGCCCTAGATAGAATTTTCTTCTCAAAGGCTTGGTTAGACATTGTCCTGCACTATT
This sequence comes from Cyclura pinguis, assembly GCA_030412105.1. Lineage (NCBI taxonomy): Eukaryota > Metazoa > Chordata > Lepidosauria > Squamata > Iguanidae > Cyclura > Cyclura pinguis. The sequence continues at coordinate 318,438,973 of CM059600.1, read as the reverse complement.
AGATCTTTTTTTCCCCTAGAGAAATGTGAACCCCAAGTTAGTACTAACTGAAAAGGAGGTTGAATGTATTTGTACCCAAATATTCACTTCTTTTGATTAAAGAATGTTTCCTCTAATAGAAGGACTCCTACCATGAAAAGAAAATGTGTTCCATCAGCAAAAGAGATGATTTCATTTCATTAAATTCATAATTGGTTTGTATGTACAGCCACTTCCAAATCCATTGGGTCATTCAAGCATTTACAATTACAATTCAAGAAATTTTATATCTGCAAATCATGTCAGTTCAGAAAGTACTGAAATCTGCTTAGGTTAAGTGCAGGCTGTCCCAATACTTCATCAAGTATGATTTCACTTTTATTATTATTTATTATATTTCCTGAATGCTTTTTATATCAAAAAGGACTCAAAATGTCTTCATTTTCTGGCCGACTTCCTCCTTTGTTAAGAGGGATCTTAACACTCTGTCTACTTAGTTCTGCATCCTTTCTGTCACTGGAAGGCTGCTTCCAAGTGGCCAGAGCATGCCGCCACAGCCATTTACTGGTCAAGGGATAGAAGGCAGTAGGTGGCCAGGCAGCACCTGGCTGCAATTCTGTTGGGGGATATGAAAGAGAATAGTTTATCTCAGAAGAAGAGAAATTAGTATTTGCAAGGTGAGCAACAACCAGTCTCACCACATCTCTACACACAAAAAGGTCTGGCAAAGAAATGAAGCAAGCTTAGTCCTTGTAAAAACATTAAGAAGTAAATTTACTTACATATAGTAAGGATTTCTGAACATCTTATGGTGAGACCTTCTGTAATGTGTGCTCTTCAAATATGGATGAGAGAGAGAATGGCAAACTACAAAAATGGGAGATGAACAAAGACTAATGACATATTAATTGAAGCAGGAAGAGAGACAGAGTGACTAAAATTAACAAACAAGGAATAACACAAATCCATGTTATGTAAACTCAGAAAAAACAGAGAAACTAGAAACTATTCAGTAGAGGCATGATGAGGTTGCTACCTCTAACAAGTTCTGCTGATGGAAGAAGAAAGCTAGAGATTCAGGACAATGTCAGCTGTCTTTTCCTAGGTGCACAGCTACAGCCGGGTCCTGTCAGGAACTGAGGCTCCCGAACCATATACAGTGAAGTTAAAATCGGCACTTGGAAGTGAACTTTGGAAATAGGTGGACCAGAACATACTTACTTTTTTTAAAAAAAGTGTGAAATCTTAGGCTAAGGATTGACATGTACATGGTGCTCTCATAATGATTTGCGCTTGTGAATAGGCCATCATAGATTATCCAATAAATAATTCATTTCATCTGTTATCATCACCTCAACTGAAATGTTTTCTATTGGTTTTTGTGGGTTTTCTGGACTTTGAGGCACATCTCCTGATGTTGCACCAGCATCTGTGGCTGGCATCTTCAGAGGATCTGCACAGATGCAGGTGAAACATCAGGAGAAAATGCTAATAGAACTCAGCCTCAAAGCCCAGAAAACCCACAACAACCTATGGATTCTGGCTGTGAAAGCCTTCGACTTTACATCAAAATGTTTTCTGTTTTCCTTGATTCATGCATTCAATAAAGTCATCACACACTGGGAAATCTGACAATAAACTTACAAATGTGGTTAGTGTCCATGTGTGAATGCAGCCCTAGGAGAACCATCAAGAGGTCTTCTTATGTAATAGTCCCATTCAGGTATTGTTTTTGTTATTATTTTTTTAATTTATGGTCAGTTTTAAGTGTTAAAACCAAAGCTAAGAACATGGAGATGGAAGACTAAACAATGCAATGTAATGAACTTGTGAAAGCAATTAATAAAGCTGCCTGAAATCATCAAGCTTGGGTTTGACCCTGGAGTTTGAGATAAGAATATTTGACACATTTGCTTAGAATCAATGTTATTGCTACAGCATATTGCGGATGGTCTGTGTCAGCAGTGTATTTGCATCAAGCATTCCTCAGTTATCTCAGTTGATAAAGGAATGGTCTGCATGTGTTTCAATCTGATTAATTATATTTTTAATTACTTCAGTCTCTACTATTAAGAAACGGGTAAGCTATCATTAAAGATATTTTTCAGGATAGATTGGAAGGCATTGGCTTAATAGGCAATTAAGCAAGAAAACCTTGTGAACTAACAGAAATGACTAAGCAGCAAAAAGGTTTCACAGAGGGGTGATTAAGCATTTCGACTTAGGGTAATTTAATGAATTGTTTCTAATGTTATTAAAATATTTTGTTCTCAAGAGAGATGGCAAATTGATACCTCATCACTTTTAGGAGAGCGAGATCTCAGTAGCTTCCAAAACTAAGCACTGTTCTGGGCAGCTTTATCTTATTTTTTTAATGCTCCAAATGTATCAGAGGAGGTGTATATACTGTCATCCATGCAAATGCATGCGCCTCTAAAGCATTCTTCTGGCCATTTCTAGTAAGACATTTTAGATCTACTGCCCACTACCAATAAGTAGGAGTAAAGTTGTCCCCATAGCTGAAAGAGGGACTCATGAGTATCAGATGGTGTTCCTCTTACTGGGTGATATCATTTCTGACAAAAGGGAAGGGGACTGCTTACATCAAATGTGTGAGTGCTTTCCCTTGAAATGCCACTTTCTATGTGTGCATGTGTACAAAACCATACTTTTTGGCTGGCATCCTGTTGGTGACATATACCTGTACAAGTCAATTATTCACCATTGTGCACCATTCTGCTGACAGCAGTGGAAGTAGAATTGTGCATACAGCAAGGTTATGCATTGTGGTGGCACATTGCAGTTGCGCTTGCTGTTCCACATTGCACATTGACACTCTGCATTGTGCAATGGCATCTAGTCATTGACACATGTTACACAATGTTTCTATTCTCCATGGGGATTGAGCATGCTTGCATAGTGTATTTCCACATGTGAATATTTACACTATGCTGAGGGGATGTTAGATTGCAGCTTTTGTGTGTTTTGTTCCACAGAGATAGCAGTTTCAAATACTAGACTCACCACCTGCTTTCTTGAAATGGTTCTGCTCACCAGGATCTGCACTTAAGTCATTTTTTGATCATGTGTTTCATCTATCATCCCTAGTAGTATGAAGCTATGAATGATCATAGTCTCAATGCTATATCTGCATGACCTTTCTTGATCAGGTATTAGCATGGAACATCTTGAAGACAATGGCTAAGACCCTGAGGCCCTGCAACTCTTTGCAGTGAGCATCCTGCATCAGGGCAGCACCAAGAAAAATGAGTTATCCTTTGTAGCCACATGGAACATTTTCATCAAGAAATATGCCTGGAGCAAAGCCTCAGTAGAGCACCTCAAAATTGTGATTGGGCTGGCATGGGATGACAAGGGCTGGCATGGGATGACAGTGGCACTAGCTGTAGCAGTTTGGCCAACCACATGTAACCTTTTCCCTTGCTCATTCTGGCTGAAAAAATCTATGAAGGGTAGATTGAATGGGTGGATCCAGGGGATGGTAAATGCCTCACTACATCAGGGGAAGGTGCCTGCTGCCTTGAAAGCAGGCAGTGGTGTGCCTTCTCCTGCAGAGGACCTCCTTGGACCTAGAGGTATATGGAAACTATTTCAGGATTGCAAATATCCCCTTCTTGGACAAGGTGATTGAGCCTGTGGTGGCTGGCCAACACCAGGCATTCTTGGAGGAAACAGATTATTTGGACCCATTTCAGTCTGTATTTAGGCCAAAATATGGCACTGAAATGGCCTTAGTTGCTCTTATTGATGACCAGCTCTGAGGGAAAGACAGGGAGACTGCTACTGTGCTGAACCTAGCCACAGTAGTCCATGCACTGGCAACCTCCCAATTAGATTACAGGATTAAAATAAGGAAGGGAAGTAATGGTTCTTCTGCCTAACACATCAAGCATGATGGCACCCAATCCTTGAAGATGTCTGGCAAATATTTTTTGTACTCAACAGGTTTCAAAAATATTGAGCTTCTCATAGTGGACGTTTGGCTGAATCCACTCTCTTTGCTGTTCTGGTCCTGTGTTTTCTGTGCTATGCTCTTCAGCACAATGCTTGAGAATGCTCTAAATTGATGGTTCTTAACCCTTTCTTTACCATGGACCTCTTTTAAATATCTTTTGTTGCCATGGACCATCAAGTCTTAATTCAAGGTGGCTTCTGGCTGTAGGTGTGGTAGCCAGATATGTCATGTGTTCTCTCCCAGCCACTCAGTGTCATTCACTTGCATGTTCTCAGAAGCAGCAAACACTGAGTACATGTTTTGCTATCAGTTTTGCAATTTTTGAGTGGTTTGAGATATTGTAATGAAATTTTGTACAAATAATGTCTGTCACTGGCACCAGAATCCTGCTCTTTGAGATCAATGTCCATCTGTCTGTCTGCCTGTCCATCTTTCTTTCATTCTTTCTATTTTTAACAGTAAAAACTCATAACATTTCTTCAAGACTTCACAGAGCCCCTGTGAGGACATCATGGTCCCCCTGCAGTCTGCAGAGCCCATGTTAAGAACCACTGATCTAAGTCATTTCCAAAGTATTTTCAGCTTTTCTCCCTCTCTGGATCAAGTTAATTGACTAATTAATTTGAGTACAGGTGTTTAAATCTGTTGCTGAAATGGAAATAATCGAATAACTGCCAGCTGTCACATTGAAGGCAAGATTGCCAGCATTAGTTTAGATAATTTATTCCTCTTTTGTATGAGCTACAGAGAAACTGCTGTCTGCATTCTTAAGTAAATGGCATCCATCATCTTGCAAGAATTACTCCCTTTTGCATTCACTTCAAGCCTCTTCTGGAGGTCTTCCAGATAGGGTAAATGTACTCGAAAGTGCTGGTATTTATTGCTGCACTCCCACCATAAAGATCCAAATGGTTTAAGTTTCTTTTCTTTTCTGCAATATTACATCATATTTTGGTCCAACTTGAAAGTGGAGGTAAGAGATAGTTCTGTTGTTGCTGCTGCTGCTGCTGCTGTTGTTGTTGGTCTTCAAATCATTTACAACTTATAGCAATCCCAAGGTGACACTATCATGTATTTTTCTGGGGCTGACAGTGGGTGGTGTGCCCAAGGTCATTCAGTGGGTTTCCATGGCTGAGGAGGGAATCGAACCCTGATCTTCACAGTCATAGTCCAACGTTCAAACCACTACACCATGCTGGCTCTCAAGAGATAGTAGCTCCTCAAAATGTTTCTAGCAACCTGTTCTACCAGGTTTGGCAATGCAGAAACATCAGATGTCACAGTGCGTTATTGCTATTGATGGATTAACTAGTAAGGATATGAACATCATATCAAATAATGCTTTATATCTATGTGGCAAATAGCCAAGAACTCACCAACCCAGCAATGTTGTCATAAATTCTTGTTTTGGATGTCTGTTTCTCCCACGTTGAAAGGGTCCCACCCAGGGAATAGATTGCTTAGGGAGGATTCTAGAACAGGTGGAACATTGCTGATCACCTTCAAAGCCCAATCTGCAATCAGTGTGCCCTAGGGAATAATTGTCATCTGCATTATCCCATGAACTGGGCAGATGGCCTCTTCCACACCTATTCTTTGGATGAATGTTATCTGTTTTAGGAGGAAATGTGCTTGTCCAGCTGTTGTTAGACCACAGATCTCATTGTACCTTGCCATTCGCTATGCCGATTAGGGTTGATGGGAGCTATAGTCCAACAGCACCTGGAAGACAGCATTTTGTTCCTTTCCTGTGTTAAGATACAGTGTGAGTTTTTCTCAGTTGCGGACTCGCATTTGTGAAACTTTTCCATTGAACCATTTGTGGAATTGTTGCAGATGCTGGATTCTGCCAACATCATACTACATACTGATTATCTGTGTTGACTCACAGTCACTTGCTTATATGGCATAAGCTGCCTTGGAAAGCTTAATTTGTTTGTACTGAGAGTGAAATGTGTAAGCATAAGGATCAAAGATTAAACAAACAAAATAATAGAGACACAGGAAAGGCTCCAAATTGTTTTCAACATCTGCTGCCTCTTTCATCTCTCTCATTTTCCACTTAGAAGGAAAACACCTATGTTTACTAGGCATTGGCCTGTGTGTGCATAGTAAACACAGCCTTTCTCTTGATTAAGAATGCAAGACGCCTCCAAAGAAGAGAGGAATTTTGTCGGCAAGCTTCTAGCCTAGCTAATTGGTCCTTGAGCCTTCCATATTTAAGCATCCCTTTGGCAAGAAACAGTGCCTTCTGGCAGCACCCCATGAATGTGGATGAAGGAAGACATCCAAGCCAAACAATTTTTTTAAATACAGCTGATTCATATGTTATTCATTCATTCATTCATTCATTCATTCATTCATTCATTCAGTTCATAAACTACCGTTGTTCCAAGAATGGGACTCAAAGGCGAATTACAATTAAAATAAAGGCAATTAAAATATAACAAGAGTTAAAAGCATTAAAAAAATTAAAACACAGTTTAAAGAACCACTGGACAAACAAAAACAAAAACAACATCCACGCAGTTAAAAGCTCTAAATTTCCTCCAAGCAAAATAAGTTTTCAAGGCTTAGGACAGGCCATCAAACAGTCAGCTTGATGATCCATGAGACATTGTGGAGAAGCAGAAAGTGCCATAACAAATGGATTGGTGCTGTGCCTTTTTTTCTTTTTAAAACCATTTTTTTCAATAGCATTCTAATTAATGTTGTGAATTGCTTTAACAGTGTGTTAACATTAACACTTTTTGTCTATTTTCAGCTGACCTTGCTTTTATCTGTCTTTAATCTTGTAGAGTGTTAGGGGAGAAAGGTCACAAGATAAGTCAAATAAATAACATGTTCAACACTGTACATTATTTAGGACTAGGATGCTTAAAAAAAACCCTTCCTCCTCCCACAGGAATGAGTCCGCTTACACTCAGTGGGAGAGGTCTTTCTTTGTGTCTTTCCAGACAGAGTTTGGCAAAGTTTTTGAACTGCAAGTCACAGACCGCCTCCCCGCGCAATCCAGCATGGCTGACATAATCCAAGAGGTAGCCCAGCAATACTTTTTTTATAGTGGGGGAAAAAGCAACTTTGTCCTGTTCTGCTTCAGATGTGTAGCTGGTGCCCACAAGGGGAAAAAGCTTTTTCATGGCAGCATCTAGGCTGAGGAATTGTAGAATCTTGGACCTGGAAGGGACTACAAGAGTCATCTAGTCTAATCCCCCATGAAAGAACACATGAAAGAAGCATTCCTGAAAGATGCTCCTCAAACCTAGAATCTTCCAGTTCTATAACTAGAAGAAACCACAAGGGCTATTGAGTCCAACACCCTGCCATGCAGGAACCCACACTCAGAGCACCCTCACCAAACAGCCATCCAGCGTGTGTTTAAAAGCCTCCAAAGAAGATGACTCCACCACACTGAGGTAGCATATTCCACTCTCGAATGGTTCTTACCGTCTGGTCCTGATGTTTAGGTGAAATCTCTTTTCCTGTAGTTTGAATCCATTGCTCTTTGTCCTAGTCTCTGGAGCAGCAGAAAACAAGCTTGCTGCATCGTCAACATGACATCCCTCCATATATTTAAACATGGCTATCATGTCACCTCTTAACCTTCTTTTCATCAGGCTAAACATATCTAGCTCCCTAAGCTGCTCGTCGTAGGGCCTGGTTTCCAGACGCTTCACCCTGTTCTGGACATGTTCCACCTTGTCAATATCCTTCTTGAATTGTGGTGTCCAAAGCTGGACACAATATTCCAGGTCACAGAATCCCCCTCCAGACATGCTGAGTCTACCACCTCCAAGACAATCTATTTCACTATCAAACAGCTCTTACGGTAAAAAAAAAGTTCTCACTTATATTTAGATGGAATCTCTTCTATTAAATCCGTTGGTTCATGTTCTTTGGAGCAGTAGAAAACAAGTTACCTTCTACATGACATCCCTCCAGATTTTTAAAGATGTCTATGAGGTCACTTCTCTTCTCCAAGCTAAACATATCCAGCTTCCTCAGTCATTCCTCATAAGAACCTTTGATCATCTTAGTTGCCTTTCTCTGGACACATTCCAGTTTGTCAATATTCTTCTTGAACTCTGGTGCTCAGAACTGGACATAATTTTCCAGGTGAGGTCAGAATTCCTTTCACTTGGTTTTCTGACCCTGTTTGATGACTTCCATGTTTTTTCTTTTGTTTTAAGCAGGCCTTTAGTCTACAGCATATAATTTTTTTTTAAAAAAATACTTTCTTCTACAAATAGTTTGGCAGTTATAAAATTTGATATCCTTTGTAGATCTTTATTGTTGAAAGTCAAGATTTTTTGTGTGTGTGTTTCTGATTTTTTTTTTTTTAGCCCCTGTGAACACTCTGGCATGATGTAGAAATGATAGGACAGGGAGGGATGGGCTGTGACAGGCCCTTATTTCTTTCGGATTGATGTGGCAGTTTCCCATCTGATAAAGCATCCTGTGTTACCAGACAGCTCTGCCTCCCACCTTATACCGCCACCTATGTGTAAAAGGGTAAGGATTTTCAACGTTTGTTTAAAACTACTCAAGAACTTTGTGGTAACGTGTTTTCTGTGTTACGTTATATACTGCATACAACTTTAGCTGAATCAGTATTTACAAAAATAAACTGTAATATTTATGAAGATAACAATCAGAATAAAGTAGCATTTCAGATTTCAAATGCAGTTCAAGGTTCATACATTCCTTCAGGGTATTTCTTAGACAGTTCACTTCTATCTTTGAGCTCACATACAAAGCACAAATATCATAAACAGCCCTTTGGCTACACTCCCACCAAAGGCTCATCCCCCAATCTAGGTAACACTGTCTGATCAGATTCTACTAGGGTTCAATTTCTCTTCTGCCTCTCACTAGGCTTTCACTGAGAGTTAAACCTTCCCATATGGTCACCCTCCCTGGCTGACGGAGGGACTCTACTCCATAGCATCTTGCTAGGAATCTCACAGAAGGATCCAATGCCAGCTGGTACCTGGCTTTATATAACTCTTTCTCTCAGCCATTAGCCCCTCCCACATACTGCTGGGCTGGGTTTCTCTCCTGAGGAGCTATTCTGGTTGCCTGGCGACCTGCTTCCAGGCTGCACTGGCATTTAAGATAGCCATACTCCCAGAACTTTGTCACAAAGGCATTTTAAAATAAAGAAACAAATATGTATGTACATTCACACACTGTCTAAACATGTCTACAAAATATTTTGTTACATATTATGATGAACAAATCATTGTGGAAGGAATATAGGACAGAAAACTTCCTTCTTTGAACCTGCCTGCTATGAACCTTCTTTACATCCTTTCAAATGGAGGGGCAGAGCAAGGACAGACTGGATCAGACCCAGATCTACGTGCTCCCCCTTAAGGTGTTTTTTTTTCCCAATGAGAATATGCATTCTTTTATGCTCTTTTTCCCCCTATGTCAGCATTCTGCAATGGGATTATAAATTGGCAGATATATGGATATTCAATCAAATGAAATGCCATTAACCTTGGTAAATTTTGCCAAGACTGGAACTGGAACTCTGACCAAGTATCTTAGTTTGCTGTTGCTAAATGATTAAATTTCATAGCACTTTGGAACTGTCTTGTTGTAGAAGGAATTTTGGCCAGTGGCAGCTGACAGCTTGCATGCCAACAGGACAATGAATTTGCTTTTGGTTTGGGATAGCTTTTAAAGGAGCTATCCAAAGTGCTGAACCTATTTAGGAGCTAAGGTTCAACATTTAGAGACAATTTTGTATTTTGGATACCTCCTTCGAAGTCTACATTAAAACTTGAAGGGGATTCCCTGTGTCACCAACATAGGAGCCTCTAGCTGCTACTGGATCTGATAATAGTCTTTCCAACTCAGTTACAGCCAATTTTCTTTTATATGATTTTAGGAAAGGTAGCTTGAGATGTCTTGACCAGGTAAAAATTTAGTATTAAATGAGGCCTTGAACTGTACCATTGCCCAATTCTTCTGGCATCTTTCACAATCCAGGAGTTGGGATGAGCAATTAATTGAGTACAACTGGATGTCCAGGCACACTATCTAGGTAGTGGGTCTCTCAGTTTTTTCATGAGTTAGTGGGACTCTGAGCTCCTCCACTCCTGTCAGGAAGGTCTTGGAAGTAATCACTGCAGGCCAGGAAGTTTGGCAGGTCAGTGATAAGGAAGTCATCTAAATAATGTGTAATGCTGGGCATTCTAAGCACTAAAACTCTCCAAAGCAGAATACACTATGGGTGTTGCCTTCTTGACTTACCAAAAGTCATCAAACTTGAACCCAAGAAGGCAGCAGTAATATGGGTGGACAAGAAGAAGGTGGAAAGCAGAATGGATGTCACACTCAAGCATAGGTTTACCAGGGCTGAATTCTCTGACTATCTTGTCTGGCCAAATGAAGGATATTGCACTGAACAGAATTTGGAAGGAATGACATTGCTAAGTGGGGTATGAAGGTGATGGATAAGTCAAAAACTCCCAGATGTTTTCTTAGGCATCAGTTTAAATGTGAAGACTCTGAGGTTTGGCACGGGTGGTGATCTGAATAGTTCAGGCACCTGTCTGGATTTTTTTCAGCATTTTCCTCTGGCAAATCCACTGTTTATGGGGGTATCCATAAATAACCAATCACCTGTGAAAGGGATCTGGAAACTCCATCAAACTTAATGGGAAATAACCCTTCCATGAAACCCTCAATGAAAACTCCAAGTAATGGAGCATCTCCTGAGCAAGACAGGAATCAAGACAGGGGCAGGCAGGATTTTGTCAGATGAGGGTAAAACCAAAACCCAGACTGAGTCCTCTTTGTCTGAAGCAGACATTTAGAGGAGTTGGCAGTTGCAGGGTGTGTGTGACAGAACTGTCTGCTGTCATCCTTTTATTTATGATTGCTTTTGGTTATTCCACACACTGCAGCTTGCTTAAGAAGCTTGCAACATACCCTGTGCCACAGCATCTCCAGCAGCACTGCCAAGTTTGGTGAAGAACTCTGTTAGGCCTCTGTCAAGTGCTCTGCACAGCTACTTCTATCACCCCTGACTTCACTGTTGCTGCTACCATGCCAGGCTGATTTCCCCCCTCTTATGGTTTCTTCATGAAAACCTCCACAGAATGAGAGCGGACGAAGTACAACCTGGCCTCATATACCTGGAAGGCAGAATGGGTAGCCCCACCTCTGTGTTCTGCTCCCCTGGAATCTGATTGATCTGTGCAGCCTTCTACCAGTCCTTGGCAGTTCTGAAGCCAATGAGCTGGGCAGAGAAGTGAGTGAAAGGCCCAGGATGACCCCATGGTACTCCTACTTCTCTTTCCATATCTTGCAGGATACAAACTAGAAACTCAGAGAAGGTTAGAAGGGATTCTGGCTTACTTTCTGGCTATCCAGACAATCCTCCCATGAGAATAGTTCTTGATTAGTAATTTATCTCAATTTGAATTGTATTTTTATAAGGGGTACACTTTTGCATTCAGACGAATCTCAGAGTGAATAAGTCTGATTTGGAAAGATTTGAAAGGGACTAGAACTGAAGTATAGAGCAAGCATGGTATAGTGATTTAAGCATTGGACTATGACCCTAGAGACCAGAGTTCAATTCTCTGCTCGCCCATGGAAACTTACTGGGTGACCTTGGGCACATCACATACTCTCAGCCCCAGAAAACCCCATGATAGCTTCAGCTTAGGACTGCCATAAGTCAGAAATGACTTGAAGGCACACAACAACAACAGAACTGAAGTAAGGCTGCTCTATAGTGGAACAAATCAGAATTTTTATACTTTTGAATATTTGTCAGGAAAGTGGAAATGAAGGAGAGATATACCTTTCTGAGTGACAGATCTATCTTCTGATAGCGCTGAAAAGTTTCACTAGGGCTCTCCAATCCCTGCGCTGAAAGAGCACCGAAATAAAATATTGCAGGACTGTTTCAGTCTTCGCTATTTTTAGGTACCTCTCTCTTGCAGAAGCAGGAATGTTAGAAGACTTATTGTGCAGTCTGTGGAACTGGGGAGGGTGTAGCATCGGGTACTTGGAAAATGCTGGGGATGATTGTGTCTCTCTGCTTCTGCAGCTGTGCATTCACAGCTTGCCACTTTCTTCTGTCCCATTGGATTTTCTGTACCTTTAGTGCTAGTTCAACAGAAAACAGAACTGTTTTTTAGTCATCACAGCTTCTTAGCCATTACTTCTCTCCTTTTAAAATTTTGCAGATTCTTGTCTGGGGACATTGACACACATGATTTTCATACGAATTGCTGAAATAAAGAAGATGTGTTTAGGCAATAGAGGATGATTGTTCCCATGTCCCACTCTGGATTTTATCTGACCTTTAAAGGAGCTATGCAAGGTGTTGAACTTATTTTGAGGATTTGTTTCAACATCCAGGATGCTGCCTTTAAAGTTCAGAAAAAAAAAACCCATAGCAGCCACCAGCTACCACTGTGATGAAATTTAAGTAGGGTCAGTTCTATTCTGTTTTCAGTTTGCACAGCAAATGCCTAACAAAAGCAAACAAACAAAAAACAAAAAATTGGGGAGATCAGCATGTCTGAAATTTAGCAGGCATAGGATAGAATCCTACATGGGTATATAGCTCTACACTTGCAGTTCTGTGTTTTCCTGCTGTATGACCGTGGCTAATCCCAAGGAGGTATCCCTGTTACTGTAACCTACTGGTGGGGAAGAGAGAGAGCTGGATGGCAGTTGAAATCAAACAGAGAAGCAGCTACTCTCAGCTTGGTTATGGGAGAGAAATGAGGATGCTCTATCAAATAGGGTGTGCCCACCATTTTCTTCCCCTAGGAACTCAGAGCAACCAGAACTTCATGGTTTGAACTGTCTCCACACTTTCTCCCCTTCCCTCTGGGAAGAAGCAACAGCAAGAACTCCTCTCTGGGCTTGACAGCTGTCATTTGTGGAAGGTTTTTAGACAGAACATGGAAGCAAGAGAACAGTCCCCTGCACTCTATCCAAAAAGTGTCCTATGCATAGATCAGATGCACTTATGTGTGCATAAGTCACTGATAGGATACCAGCCATTATATGCTCCTAAATGGCTACCATTTCTCCAAATCTCACTGAATTCTGACATTGCAATAGTTGACTTCCAGTGGTAGTCAAGGAAAGTCATAACATTTGAAGTTCCAAGTCAACATTTTGATTCAAACCCCTATTGAACTGAGTGGTCTTTCAATCACCACATGTCCAATCATGCTGTTTTTTGTTTTAATTGCTGAAACAGTGTCTAAACCAAATCTTGTGATCAGTGCACATTTCTAAATTTTGTCCTGCACTCATGCTGGAATTAGATGACAACACAAGTGGACCTACACTAGTACAGGAGCAAATTCAACCAAACTGGTATGGAGTTATTCTTTTCTCCACTCTCCAACCTTCTCCACTCGCTAAAACTGTCTCTAAAGGGCAGATAAATCCTCTAAGTGGCCTAGTGGCTAACTCCTGAACACTGCACTTGTGGATTGCTGGATTTAGCCCATTTTCTGGATTAGACAAACTGGTAAAGCTTGAAGGATGTGGGGAAGTGTTCTCAGATATCCTCAAAAATGGCTTTCATCATATGTTTGAGAAGTGGAACCTACTTACTTATTCACCACACAGTCCAAACATACAACTGGATGGGTAAGAATGAGATTGTGGAATGGATAGTACCACTTCATCATAGCAAGTGGAGTCTGCCATGTTTGGGGAGGGATAAGAACTTGGCGCAAGTAGGAAAGGTGTGTATGTGTGTATGACTTAGAGTGAGAGAGAGAAAGAGATGGAGTCAGTCAGTCAGAGTGAGTACATCCCTGTCCTTGCCCTGTTCTCCTTGTGGAATTTTTTTTCCTAATGGGGGAAATTTGAACATGGCACCTGCCACCTGAGGGCTAATGTGAGCACCACAGGATTATAACACCTCATCCTGCTGCCTATTTAAAGGTCAGACAGGAGCTGTCCTGCATCCTTTCTTTCAACCATAATATTTCTTCGCAATGCTGGTGAAATAGGGACTATGACTCTCAGAGGGGAAGTTGTGTGACATATTCAAAACATACCAGTGAAGCATGTTAACTTGCTTGTTTGAGACAGAAAGATGTTTTCTCTTTCTTTATTTTTTAAAGTTTTCTTTCATGAAGGCAACCTTTCTGGAAATTGTACAGAGCAATCTCTAGTGGTAAAAGAAAATAGACTTGTCATCTGATATAGTGGTTTCCTTTAACTGTTGCCTCAGAGCTAGTTCATTCAGAAATATTTGCCATGTCCTCTGAAGAGAACATCACAGCAACAGTATGAATAATGAATACTTGTTAAAAAGGGCTTCTCAATAATTTATCTCTGTTTGCCCATTTGGTGCCAAGCTCCAACACTTCCATTCCAGTCAACATGTTTGTGTTGCACAGGGAAAAAGGTGACACAGTGGCTGTTGCTCCAGATGGTTGTGCCATATGTCCAGGGAACCAAAAGAAGAGGGATTCATTTCTATTGGCACTAAATCACCTTAGCACAGCTGCCCAACTCTAAAGTTCACTTGTCGCCAAGCCCCTGTGGAGGTACTATTCAGAAAGAGTACAAAGAAAGCCACCAAGAATCCTGAGCATGACTGACCAGGGGTTAGTGGCTGACGAAAAAGGACTGGAACACAAAGACAAAGATGTATTATTGCTTGTTCCACAGGGTGCCAGAAATTATTAAGGCGTTGCTTTCCCACCGAGATGTGGTCTCTTGATACCCAGTAAAAGGTGAATGGAAAGGTATCATGCATTTCTCTTGTATGAATGCAACATGGAGACAATAAGAAAAAGTAACTGTGTAGTCTTAAAGAGCTGAAATAGAAACAGCTGAGGGAGAAAAAGAGCCTTCTAGAAATCTCAATGCATTACATGGCAGCTCAAGATGAATAAGTTATGTCAGGAGTTCAGTCAAATTTCCAAGTGCTTTCATCCTTCTCTAATCTCTCAGCATGATACAAATCCTTATCCTACCAGCCCATAATTCATGCCAAAGAAAGGCCACTTCCTTCGTTCCCTTTAGTTACTCATGCCATTCTTTTAAGTACCGTTTCAATCTTTTCTGTTAGAACTGAGCATTATGTTCTGCATCAAAATGTCTGATGTATGGTATGAACACAGCAAACGGGACCCATATTTTCCTCCTAAACTACTCAGTGTTTCAAGGCTTATAGTGTGTGATGGCTTTTTGCCTTTTTTTTTTTAAGTTAAAACAAGTGGCATCGATGTCTTTCAAGAAGAAAAAATGTCCTTCCTTTAATTTAAGGCAAGTAGTGCCAGAAGTGTGCAAAGGAAAGTAAAGTTTTGCTTTTCAATTCATTTTCATTTGAAAGATCATTTGATTTTGTTTTCCCTTGATTTGAGTTGCATTCATTAATCCATTAATTTGCTTGTTCATCAGTTCATTCATTTTGGCACTGGTGGAAGAATCAGTTGGTCTTCTGCTCCCTGTAGTTTTGGTGTCATTTGGTGGTGCCAATTTTTTTGGATCACAAATCCCTTTATCCCAGGTCAGCTTGGCCTTTGGTCATGGGAGCTGACCATGGTGAGAATTTCAGTCCAATACAGCTGGATGGTCCTAGGCTAGGGAAGGGTCCTATACATAAACCAAAATTTCAGACTCACAGCCTAATTGCAGTTTCTTAAGTTTCACAGGAGAGCCAGCATGGGGCAGTGGTTTGAATGTTGCAAAACACTAGAAGACCAGGATTTGAATGTCTACTTGGCCACGAAAACCCACTGGGTGAGCTTGGGCCAAGCCACATGCTCTCAACCTCAGAGAAAGGCCAGGCACCCCCCCCAACAAATTCTGCCATTAAAACCCCACAATAGGTTCATCTTGGGGTTTCTGTAAGTCTGAAATGACTTGAAGGCACACCACCACCACAACGATTCACAGCTTTCTCATTCCCCTACTCCTTTTGACCTATCTGTGACTGTACACAGAGTTCTAGATTTGAGTAATTCAGGGATTATTGATTCAACTTGCAGTTTAAAAACTAACAAACAAACAGAACAAATGCACATGCTTACCTACTGCATCCAGAATTGTGATTCCATAACAGTTCTTCCTTTAGAATCTAGAAGTGCAAAATATTATAACTAAGGTATTTTGTCTACATTCTTTGTACTGTTTGCCTGTCTGCCTGTCTCTCCTATATGCAGTGCCTGCAGTGCCTAGGATAGCAAAGTAGTAAACACAGCCAGGGCCATTTCCACATTAGACTGTCATAGTGCTATTATTCCACTTTCAACATCCTATGGAATCCTGGGGTTTGCAGTTTAGAGAGGGGTCTTTGAGGATTCCATAGGATGTTGAAAGTGGAATAACAGCATTATCACAGTCTAGTGAGGAAATGGCCCAGGTTATAGCTAATAAGTGCTGAATCTTCATAAAACAAGTGAGTTTTTGGAGGTAGGTGGGCGAAGAAGCCAGGCGGAGAAGCAGTGGTGACTGCTTTCTCCCATTTAAGTTGGACATTGATTCCACTCTGGAATTTCAGTCCAGACTTTAAAGTCACTGCTCAAAGTCCCGACCATATTTTGAGGACAGAATTCAGCATCTTTGACAACTACTGTAAAAGATAGAGCAGATTCATCTCCCTACTGACATGGAAGCCATCCAACCACCACTATGAAGACGGTATTCATTCTTCAAAGCATTGTTGAAGGGATGCATATCCAATAGATGCACCCTGATTTTGTTGTCTAATAAAGGCTTTTGGCTGTCTTGAAAAATGATCATCAACCAATGACTAAATCTTATGATCTATGTCCTCAGTAAAACACAATTCTCTTTATGTGTCTTCCTGGTCTGTTGATCTTAATTGAGGTTAAGCACATATAGGCACTAGTGGTATTAATAAAGATGATTTTAATCATGGAAAGTAAAGGGGGGGGGAGGACTAATTTGTAGTCTTTTTGGTGTATAATAGATAATATATTATTTTTAATCCTAGTAATATATTCTAGAGTAAGGATATTCACTCATATACATCAGGATTGGGCAAATGTGGCTCTCTTTAGGGCTAGTGGGAATGCAATTCACAAGGGTCTAGAGGGTTGCATTTTGCCTGTACCTGATATACCTAGCACAATGGTTTTATATAAATGTGCTAGAGAATACATCTGGTGTTGCCCAGGATTTTATTTTCTCATAGATCATACTTGTTAGAAAGATTTGAGATCCTGTGTCTCTAATTTCCTGAACTGCCTTGTCCAGTACCTTTAATTTGTCCCCATATTCCCCATTCCAATCTGTATTCAGAGTTATTAACATACAGATATTGGGTTCCTGAGGGAATACTCTGCCCTTCTCCTTGCTGCTAGGCCGCGTCTCCATAGCAACTGGCCTATTCAAGACAGACACAGTTGACTGAGGCCCAAGAGCTCTCTGGCTGAGAAGTCCAAAGGTCCCTCTCTAAACTGCAAACCCCAGGATTCCATAGAATCTTCTCAGGCAGCCAATCATATCAGGTCTTCACCTGACACAGACAAACACACACACACACACACACACACACACACACACACACACACCTGTATATCTGTCTATGTCTGAAAGAGTTAGGTATAAAACCTCTTAACTCCCAGCAAGACTAACAGCATTTATGTTTCAGGATTTTGCGTGAGTTAAATGTAAGTTTCCACTGAGTTTAGTAGAACATAATCTCAAGTGAACGAGTATTGAATTGAAGCCTTAACTCCTGAAACATCATGCTTGGAATTGACACCATTATGATATTTAGGAGTCAAATTCAAATTAAGTTTCGTAAATTGTCTTTTAGATTAGGCATGACTAATGTTCACATTAATTTCAATGGCATCTTTTTATAACTAACTTTGCATGCATCCAACTCAGTATATTTTGAAGCATACAGAATGGTAGGATGATTGCTAATGATGGTCTGATTATTAACATTCCAAGGGTGCCTGTAATATATGTCTGAGAGCTAAGGTTGCTGATCTTTTATTTACAAATCTCAGAGCTTAAACATGAATCTTCCAGTTTCATTTGAATGCAGGTGCCAATGTTATAGCACTATGTTTCCACTTTCAACATCCTGTGGAATCCTGGGGTTTGCAGTTTTGGGAGGGGCCAGCCAGCCTCCTCCAAAATAACAGAAATAATCAGTTTATCATTCCTTTGTTTGTCATTCCTCTGTTTCTGAAAATAGGTTTTCAGTATAAAAGTTGCAAAGCATGGCCTATGCCTCCAGAAACGTGCTAGGTTAAATGGGAGTTCTGAGTCTTGAGCATAACTTGATGAATTCCTTAGCAAAGTCACAGGATTAAGCTTTTTAAACCTAAGGCTGTTTATTTCAGAACCAGAAACCCTTAATCCTCTTTTGGGAATGTGTTTTTTCTCTCTCTCTCTAATATGGAACTTCAGATTGTTCCAGGAGACAAACTGCAGTTTCACTTTTTAAAAAAATCCTACCTGGGAATAGAAAGTTTATTTAGTTGTTGGTAAGAGAACTATCAGTCTACAAATTGACACCCTTGAGTCTGCAAATTTCTTCAGTTGGAACGTCCTGAAAATTCTTTTCAAAACAAGTGGAGCAAGGAATGTACGATGTTTTTGAAAACTGGGCTTATGGCAATCAACTCTGCTGAGCATTCTGCAGCCCAGAATCAGGAAGGGACAGTTTGGAAAGACTAGGTCCCAGTGTAGTCACAGTGGTGGCATCCCATTTATGAGACGGATGCTGTAACGACTCCATGCAGATACCTTATCCAATTTGCACAATTCCCATCCTACGCCTCAGCCGTGAATTTCATGCAACTGAATGCCCCTGATTTCCAGTATTACTATTTGGGTTTTGTATATGTATTCCTGAAATTTCTCTTGGGGGCTGGAGACACTTGCCTCATCCATGTTGTACAAACCTTTATGCATGCTTAAGTGGTCATGTGCTCATATGCTTTGAAATAACATTTATGCTTACGGTTTTCTAGTTCAGAAGAGGACTCATTCTTAAAAGAGAGACTATAGCCACACCTCTGGAAACCTGGAGGGACAGAAGAAATTATAGGAAAGACATTGTTGGTAGGAAGGGAAGGGTGAAACGTCTCCTCCCGCCAGATGCTTCTCTGCTGTGCAATTCAGACTCCCCACTGAAGTTTTGCAACTGTTCGCTGAAAAATTGAATCAGGAAACCTGGGTCTCTCATCAGATGTCTAGTTCTCTGCATCTCAAAGCTGAAATTCTAACGGGGACTTGTCTTCTGGAAGCACTGTTTAGAAAACAAGGAGACATGTGTACTGAATGTTTTATTTTGTTTTCCACAGGTGAGACAGACAGGAGGAAGAAAGGGAAACACTTGTCAAAGAGTGATGGGATTTTGTTCTTTATTTTCAGAACTCAGACATTATAGAATGGCTTCTGAGATGCTACATTATCAGGAAATGAAATGAAATAGCTTAGGCTGGTGTATTTCATTATGATAGCACTAATCTCACCACTCTGATCCCAGAATGTTAAGTGCCAGTTCTTTTGTTGTCCAACAATGCCCTATTTATTCAGTTAGGACCAAATGGGTTGTTGTTCTACCCTGCAAATAAATAAATAAATTGATGTTTCTCATTTTTTTTTTCAGCTCAACCCAGATCTGAGGAAGTTACATTTTGGATTATACTTCCAGTTGAGTGATTCTGGGGAGCACTAGATATGGTATCAGGAACAAGCATGGTACAATGGTTTGGGCATTGGACTATGGCCATTTCTGCACCAGATTGTTATAGTGCTATTATTCCACTTTCAACATCCTATGGAATCCTGGGGTTTACAGTTTAGACAGCGGCCTTTGAGGCCCCTTTGACCCCCCTCTCTAAACTGCAAACCCCAGGATTCCACAGGATGTTGAAAGTGGAATAATAGCA
Organism: Cyclura pinguis; assembly: GCA_030412105.1. Taxonomy (NCBI): domain Eukaryota; kingdom Metazoa; phylum Chordata; class Lepidosauria; order Squamata; family Iguanidae; genus Cyclura; species Cyclura pinguis. The sequence continues at coordinate 318,419,128 of CM059600.1, read as the reverse complement.
CTATAGCAGTCTAGTGCAGAAATGGCCTATGATTCTAGAGATCAGGATTTCAATCTCTGTTAAGCCACAGAAACCCGCTGAGTGACTTTGGGTATGTCACACTCTCTCAGCCTTAGAAGAAGGCAAAGCCAAATCTCTTAACAAATCTGACCAAGAAAACCCCATGATAGGGTTGCCATATATCAGAAATGGCTTGAAGGAACACAACAGACATGGTAGGAAGCTGAATATTTTTAACTGTTTTTATTTGCAATTTTCTCTATTTAAACTGCCTTGAGTCCCAACTTGGGAAAAAGGATAGGTATAAATAAAGGGATGGATAGAGGGATGGGTGGATTTTTAGATGCTTAGAGAACCAATATGACGAGAGGGTTGATATAGAAGAAATCGCAACTCACACACCCTCATTTTAAGCTGCTTCGCAGGTTTGTTGTGAAAACAGAGTGGAATAAGAATGCTTACCTAGAGCTGTGTGATGAACAATCATAGAACTGTACAGCTGGAAGAGCCTATGATAGAGACTAGTCTGATTGGTGATTGTTGCTTGGTGTCATTTGACAGCATGGGACAGGAGCAGGAAAAAAGGTTATTGCTGTTTTAGGTGCCCACTTTGATCTTCACAGCATGACACCCTCAGTGCTGTATGAGATCTATTTGGTTGCTTTGGAGCCAGATAGGAGTTTCCCCCCTTTAATCTGGGTGGTTTTTTACCTATCCCATCCTGTATCTACTGGGACTTGGACAATTGGCTTTGAGTGGTGTCCCTAAATAGGTGTTCCTCTGGCAGGTAGTGGGGAGAGAATATAAGACTTCCATGATCATCTTTTGGCACCCTTTTGATTTAGGGTAGGCCTTTGAAACTCCCTTTTTAGGGGCCTGCATCTCAAAAGGTGAGGAAGGAGGCTACCCTTGAGGCTAACCTGGGATTCAGGCTCTCAGTTATAAGCCCCTCAGCTTGGGTGGGAGTCTCGTGGGTTATGTTCCAATTATGCCAGGCTCGGGAGTGACAAAATATTTTGGATTGCCCTCAGGATAAGGTCTTTTGCCCATGAGAAGGCTGAGAAGGTACTCATGGGATGACACCTGGCCTCAACTGGACCTTTATCAGATTGCTTCCCACTCTTACTTTTTTCCCAAGCCAACACAAATTAAATAGGTTAGATCAAATAAAGTGGCCCTTATGTAACCCAACTTGCTGTGTCTGGTCTTGTTATTTCATGGTTGACTGTCAAATGTGTATGTGTCCTGAGCACTTTGGCAGGATTTTGAAAGTGTGCACAATGATCTGTGGACAATAATTTTGTGTGACATCAGGCACCATTTTGAACCGAAACTTGTCTATTTTTTTTTTTAAAGCAGCCCAGAATATTGCTGTCTGTCATCCTCAGTGCCAATGAGGTCTAATATCTTGGGGTGACTTCTTGAGCTAAACTGAGCTGGAGAAGCTGAAACCACCAACTGCTGCTTGAGGTACGTTCAGCATGGGATATAAAAAATGGCATTGCCTTTTAAGATTGCTATTCATTTATTCATGTGATGCCAGGACAAGCATATGTGGGTATTTACAGTATCTGTTATATATTGAAATATGAGTCAACCATAAAACAAATTCAGACTCAAAAAGCAGAGGCTAAAATCAATTAAAACAAATAGATTCATGAACCAATCTGTGTAGAAACACATAGTCTGGCCACTGAAAATAGGAATTGCTTCATGTTGTGGTTCTCTTCCCTACCGTTTTAAAATTAGTCTCACCTTATGCCTCAGTTCTTCACACTTCTTTCTTTCTCATTTTTCCTTTTTTTTTTTTTTTTTGCCATTAACTCAGTGGTCCTCCACCGAGCACAGTGGGACTTACTTCTGAGTAAGCACACAGAGGATTGCTGTGTCAGTATAGGTTTTTCTCAGTCACTGTTTTGACTTTTGAGCTTATTCAGCTCTTTAAATATCCCAAGAGCTGCATAAATTTGGCTCTGATTTGCTGTCTGTGACAACTATTTCTCTCCATGTCTTGGGGACTGGAACCGTTCCATTTGATTCTTAATGAGCTTAGGGGAAATCAGCTGTGCTTCACCATTAGCTGCAGGGCATTTGTTTCTGCTTGGCGCAATGACTGGCAGCTGCATGATCGTCTGGCCCAGCCAAGATCACCATCATTGTATCTCTCTTCTCATCTCTCCAAGTCACCTCAGAATCCACTCTTCTGCTGACTGTGCCATCCTACTTACAGAAACAAAGCCAAAAGAACATTTAAGCAGAACTGCAATGCATCTGCTTTCTATAGTACCCGCAGAATAATAGAATCATAAAGTTGGAAGGGATCCCGAAGTCCATCTAGTCTAATCCCTAAAATAGACCAGGAATCTTCCGCTAAAGCATGCCTGAGAGATGACCATCTATCGTTTGCTTAAACACCTCCAATGAAGGAGAATCTACCACACTCCAAGGCTGTCTATTCTTACTCATAGCTGCACACATGTACTACTTGTAACATGTTAAGCCAAAAATACACAAATGTCATGTGGGTGGCCGACTTGGTGCTTGACAATCCTCATCTCTCACTGTTATGACACTATAAATCCAATCATGATGTTCTAGACTTCTAGTAGAGAGACTAAGATACTAATGTGAAACACACATCAATTTAAATATCTGTGACAGCCAGTGTGATATAGTGGTTTGAGTGCTGGGCTACAACCCTGGAGACCAGAGTTCAATTCCCCATGGAAACCCACTGGATGACCTTGGGCACATCACACACTCTCATCCCCAGAAAACTTTATGATAGGTTCCCCTTAGGGTCACCATAAATTGCAAAGGACTTGAAGGTACACAACAACCACTATAACAATGTATCTGCAGGATTTCTATATTTTTCCCCATTCACTTTGATGGAGAGAGCTCTCTGCATCTAAACTCCCTTTATTGGTTTAGAACCAGTGTTCATTGAACTGAATGGGGAATCCTTGCTGGGGGGTTTTCTTTATGAAGCTCCAAAATATGTGACACCTTCTCATTTGCTTTGCTTACAGCAGCCTGTCCCAATCTGGTACCCTCCAGATATGCTGAATTATGACTCCCTGTACCCCTGGTTTCATGGCTATTAGCCATGCTGTCTGCAGTGAGAGTTGTAGTCCAAACACATTTAGAGGGTATTGGATTGGAGAAGGCTGACTTGCACATTTGAATTAGGGGTGAAAGTCGAAATCCTATATCAGGAGACATATTCTGAACAGGAGAAATTATTGATATGTCACCTCTGTCTCCTCTCGTAGGGCCACCTTCCTCAGAGAGAGCCTTATTTTCCACAGGCAGTTACTGGCTGGTGGAGACTGGGAGATGTCAGATAATGTGCCGATAGTTAGATTCTCAATGACAACATCATTCTGTGAAGGACTTCCTAGGAGGGTCTGGAGGATGCCTTTGTTATTCTGAGCCTGACTATGGTTTTCTGACACACATACAAACAACCCTTGCTCTCCACTGACCACTAAATGTCCATGGGGGCACAGGAGAAGAGTGAGTTTCTGCAGCAGTTTTGGTTGTTACATGAAGGAGGTAATGAATTCCTTTCTCCACAATAATCAAAAATTAAACATGCAGGCATATGTCTATATCATTAACAAGATGGCAGCCACAGTTTCTGCTCTTTTTTATATTATATTTTTGAAAGGATTCTGACATGGGCAGGGAAAGGGAATTAAAATGCAACATGTGTTGCAAGAATTTATGTATATATATGTGTGTGTGTATATATTTAATGTACAGTCAACCCTCCATATCTGTGGGAGTTCTGTTCCAGAAAATCCCAACCCCACAAATGGCAAAACCCACAAATCTCATCTCATATTATTAAATGATGGTGACATGTGTGCAGAAGCTTCAGCATGGATGCTTCAGCATGAAAGCATTTGCATCGCTGCCATTTCAGGTATTGGACGTGACGCTTTGTGATTGCTGGAATTTGCAGATATGGAGACTGCATAAACAGAGAGTCCATTACTGACTTTCTGGAAAGAATACCCCCTCAAAGATTAAAAACTGAAAACATAAGTCATTAAAAATTAACTGTAATTAGAAATATTACACCAATAATATGTAATACTATATTATTGGACATAACATTTGATTCACACATTTGTACATCTGGCTCTTGATTTTGTATTTCCTTACCTCATAACCTTCCCCTATGCTGTAGTCTCCATTGTGTCACAAGGAGGTCAGCTTCTGTTTTCTTTCTTTCCAACTCTAGAACACTTCATTTAACAGTTATTTTTGGACTAAAGGTCTTACTGTGTCAGTTTTCAGCATGAACCACTGCAAGCCCTTCAATATAAAAATGTCAACAGTTATCACTTGGGTTGTCAGTGGATATTGCTCTAGGTGTTGGCCCTCCTCCTCCTCCTCCTCCTCCCAACATCAAGATTTCAATAAGCCCTTCTAAAGATGTTAATATTGTTATCAGACAATGCTGACTATCAAAAAAAAAAAAAAAAAAAAGGAAAACCCAACTCCCTTAGCTGTCAGCTTCAGACTTAACCCTAGCTGAAAAGGACATTCTGTATAACAGCTACTACCTTGAAAATGAGCACACGGCATGAATAATAATGACCTTTGACAGAACCAGCTGGAACAAGTCATTCTTCAGCTTTACAAACTCTCTTTTCTGCACCTTATAAATCCAACAATGTACAGGGGGAAAAGGGGGGGAGGAGAGGTAGTGAGATACATGCCCAGCCTGTCTAAAAATACATGCATCTGTAAAAGAAGTACTGCATTTTTCACTCCCCTGCTAGTGCACTTCATCATTTTCTTACAGGAATTAAGAGGACACTTACTGGCAAATCCTTACTGCAAAGTCTGTTTCATGATGCCCCGGTGGCGTATGAAATTACCCCATGCCTTAACATCTCTCAGGGAGCAATCCAGAAAGCTTTCTCGGGAGCGCTAGCATGTACCTGGAGGAATCCTTTCCTTTCTTTTCCCTTTTATTTTTATATGCCGCAAAAGCGGTCTTCCAGATGCTGTTGGTCAGCCATTCCCAGTATTCTTTGGCACTGGCTACGCTAAATAGAGCTGGGAGAAACTGCAGTTCAATAACCTGTGGAGAGCCACAAGTTGCCCATCCTTGATATAGTACCCATTCTAGAAAAGCACTCCAGATGGTTTATATTTTGTAACCGTGGTTTACCATCTTACAAACACGATTTTAAAAAGAAATGTAATGAAGAGAATTAGGGATGGGATGAATCCAGAATTTTCCGAATCTGAAACCGGATCCAAATCCCTGGAAGGTTCTGGGAATCCACAAATCTCGAATCTTTCAAATCCTTTTTTAGAAAAGGATTTAAAAAGCAAGGGAAAGGAGGTTTTGAGGTGCCATCTTTGAAAATCTATTATCAAGCATGTTGTTTAGAAATAATAAAAGATTGGATTCAAGTGGAGAACACAACAATAGAAGAAGTAGAAGGAATAAATAATAGATTTGGCTGGCACGGATACTTATGTTATGACAAAGCAATTATAAATAAAGAGTTTAACAATCACTGTATCCTAAAGACTTTATTGAAAGTGTGGTTACAAATAAAGTGCAAATTTTATAGAAGACTTCCGATGTGGACCTCATCTCAAGAAGCTTTTAAAATTGCCCCAACAAAACAAGGGAACTTATTGAAGTATCAAGAGTTGCTGAAATGGGATGGAGACAAGTTAAGAATGAGTACAGAAGAGGAACTAAAAGAGTCAGGACATGAAATCAACTGGTTCCCATGCAGACAATTAAAAGAGAGATTTAAGATGGATCAAAAATTACATGGATTTGAAAGAAATGAAAACGAATTAGATGTATTGATGAACAGGGACCAGAAAAAGAGAATATCTAGATTTTATAAAATACTGTTGCAAAGAGAAATGGAATCAGAGATTGTTAAAGATAATATGGTTAGATGGGCCCAAAATATTGGACACCCAATTGAGTTGAATACATGGGTGAGGGCATGGAAAACAGATGTAAAATTTACATCAAGTTTAAATCTGAGGGAATATTTTTATAAAATGTTACATAGATACAACTTGAAAGGTTGAAAAAAATAACAAAAAATGGGAATGGAAAATGTTGAAAATGTGATGAAAAGGAGGGGTCCTTTTTGTTGGGGATGATAGGAGTTTCAGCCCCACGGAAACGCAGCAGAAAAACCAGAGTTCAGCGAGCCAACAGCAGCAGCCTTGTTCCCCAGTAAGGATACTCACACACGGAGGAGCTTCTTCCAAAACAGGAGGCACTTTATCTTGCAGCAAAGTTCCGTTATATACAAAACGTAGGAGAGATGGACAAAAGCTTGCGCCAGGCACCAGGTTTGGTCAACAGACAAATACATACTGGGGATTGCTTTCTTATATACATATTTACAACCAATCAGGTAGAGGTTTGCACACCTCCCTCTACCATCTGCACACGACCCCAGTTTCTTATGCAACCTTGCAATTACCCACAGCTGGGGCATGATGCAACCTCTTTGCAGTGGGCTGATCATTTTCCCAGGGTTCCCTGACACTTTTTTCATATGTGGTGGACCTGTAAGGTAGCAAGAAAAGTGTGGAAGGAAATATATGATGAAATTCAAAGAATGTACAGTTTAAACTTTGAAATGAAGCCAGAATTTCATCTGTTAAATATGTTAGGGCAACAAAGAGAAATAAGATCTCATCAGAAGACATTGTTATATGTGATAAGTGCTGCAAGATTGACATATGCACAATATTGGCAAGAAGGAAACTATATTGATATAAAAGAATGGAAATTAAAAGTTCTGGATATGGTAGAGATAGAAAAGTTAACTTTCTCACTTAAAAATAAACCAATCCAGAACTTTGAAAGAGAATGGAAAGAAGTTCTGAACTGGATAAAGACATAGAATAAGAAAAGGAAGAAATAAAGAAAAACTGTTAGAAATATTGGTAATGTAAGCTAATAATGTTATAGGTAAAGTATTAAGTTGTAACGTAACAATGTTAAATGTAAGAGTGTAAGACTATCTTTTAAACAGAAACAATGTATGAATGGAATGTAAACACAGACTCAATTGGGAAGAAAGATGCTTGGAAGTGGGGAAGGTTTTTTTGTATTTTTCAACTACATTTTAATAAAAACATATATAAAAAAAATAAAAAGCAAGGGAAAGAAGGATAATCTTGGGCAAGACACACTCTCTCAGCCTTAGCAAAAGCCTAGGCAAAGGCAAACCTCCCTCTGAAGAAATCTGGCCAAGACAATTGTCATAGTTTTGTCTCAGGAAGGCCCTTTCTACGTAGGCAGGAAATGTGGATTAATCCCACATTTTCCTGCCTGTGTAAACAGGGCCACTACAGTAGAGAGATAATCCAGGTCAAAACTGGATTTTCTTTGCACAGCTCCTTATGGCATCCTAGGGTTTGTAGTTTGATGATGCACCAGCACAGTTTGGCAGAGAAGGCTGTGACACCTTGTAAAACTCCAGACCCCAGAATTGTGTGTGAAAGAGCTTTGCAAGTGAGCTCTGCAAAGGAATGTTTCAGCTGTCCTTGAAATCTCAAGCCTGTACCTTCCAGTCAAGTGCTGAACTGAAATATTAAATATTTGATTTAAATATCTTAGAATACAAGCCCAGCTGTAATTTCTGACATAGTTAGCAAAGGCCATTATTACTCCAAGGGAAAAACTCACCTTCTTACTATCTTCTCTTGTATGTCTGGTTTCCCAGGTTTTCAGGAGTCCCAGTCTCCCAGGTTTTCAGACGTCCTGGTCTCCGACAATCTATTTGGTTGGCGGATTTGAAAGATTCGGTTTACCTATTTTGACACAGCGATTTGGATTCTGGAATCTCAAATTCTTACCCAGTATTCAAGGATTTGAGGATTCAGTTGGCCCATCCCTAAAGAGGATGAAAATAAACACAACAGATACTTGTACCTATTGACTACATCCATATGCATAAAGATCCCTGGTTAAATGGTTAAATGCCAGTACTGCAGCCACAAGGTTGTGAGTTCGATCCTATGGGGCTCCAGGCTGACTCACCTTCCGTCCTTCCACAGGTCAGTAAAATGAGTACCCAGCTTGTTGGGGGCTGTAAACTGCTTAGAGAGCACTTAGCTGATAAGCGGTATAGAAATACACGTGCTATTGCTATTGCTATGTATACCTAATGAAGTCCCATAATGAAACACTTTAGCTGTATTCCTCTTAGGGACTTACACCAGCTTAGTGACTTACTCCATTATATCAGGGTAAATCACTTGGAGGTGCTGCACTATAGTGGGTGGGTGGGTGAACAGAACAGAAGGCTGTCTTTGTTGATAAAGAAAGCTAACTTGCTGGCTCCTATGCAGCTCAGGAGTTTGCAGGCCAGTTTTCTGTCTTGACAGAGACAATTTCTTTTCCTATTCCTGCCTCCACCAAGGTGCTAATTTTTACCCTTGTTCTGCTGCTGACATCTATGTTGGCATAGTTATGTTGGTAGGTGATACACAAGATAAGCCTGGCCCCATCCGTTGGTCAGAGAAGGAACAGACCTCCCTCCTCTACTTTTTCCATCCACTCTCTTTGTCTTGTGCGCCTTATCTTTCTGCCTGAGGGTAATGCTTACCTCTCATGTGGTATCCTTCATGTGAGCTACTTTGGGAGACAATAGATAAGGTCCTGTCAATAACATATGTGCATGGAAGTACGGCTTACACGGGATTATGCCCCTTTTTGTATCCAAAAGGGGCTGACGCTGCTTACCAATGGGGATGGAACAGAAGGGAAGCTTGGTTAGAGGTTCTAGCAGGGGAGTGCAGTTGTCATAAACTGCGGGCTGAAGAATGGTACACTTCTTCTATCTGGGAAGGCTTCAGACCATTAAGATGAACCTCTTCTGGACTCAAAGGGGAAGAAAAAGGAGATTGCCCTCCCTCCATGAACACATCCTTGTGTCTCCCTCCTGCTCCACCGAGCCAAGACCATCTGTTGCTTCATCATCTGAATAGCTGCCCCCTCTGTTTAGCCCCACTAAGGAGCAGAAGCAGTGGCCCCTCTTGAAGTTTGACAGTTGCGTATGTGTAGGGGTCAAGTTTTGAACATAGTGCTGGAGGTCTAGAGAACAGCCTCCATGCCTCTTCCCAAAGAGACATACACACACATAAGGTGTAATGATAATATACTGATTATACAAATAGTGGCTACATTGTGTTAACAGAGGCTACATTAAAAAGTTAATCAAAACTTTTGAAAGTTAAGAAAATAACTTTTTGGCTCCTAGAATCTAAGGATTGGAATGGAGGTATCATAGCCACTTATATGATCCCTCTCCACCACTGAAGACAAATGCTCTTTATTGAAAAACGCTAAGCAAATTAGCTCTTCTAATTTAGATTCCATACTGACAGGTGCTATCGAGGTTCAGCAGACCAGCAATGCCTGTAGGGCAAGAATGGACATGATGTACCTCCGTTTCCAAGGATTAATATCAACAGGGTTATCATAAAGCACTTTTGAGAAAAATAAATTAACTTGAGGAGAAGGCAGAGGAAAGTGGTTATGGATTTTAAAATGAAAGGATTAGCTACAAACTTAACAAATGGCAGTGCCTCTAACTGGAAAAAAAAAAGTGAAGAATGAGCCAAGAGAGAAATGGGTTTAAGCATGGATATTATAAACCCATTTATTTATTAATAACTTCTAGATATCCTATGTATTGCCAAAAAAAAAAAAAAAAAAAAAATCCATATATTTTATAGCATTGTAGGAATGCCCACAAGGCACATTCTCAATAAAATTCAGTGCAGTTGTCATCACTTTCTGCATTTATCCCTCAATAAATTTGCCATGTTACAAGAACTTTGTGCAAGAAGGAAAGGGCTACCCATGTAGATAAGTCAGGGGAAAGCTTCTTCCTTTTGTTATAATTCTATTATGCATACTAATTGCATGCAGTTCAGCATTTAAAAACTGACTTGCCAGACTGGGCACTCATCCACTAGTACCATAATAATATTTCCAACAGGGACACCAGACAGACGTCGGTGGGAATCTGAAAAACAAAGCATAAGGATGATGTCCATGCCCTGTTATTTGTCCTCAGCATTTGAGGATGAGAATTATGCTGTCTCAGTTCACAGAGGTTTCTTTTAACTATCATAGGCCATTTCTACACAGGTTAAATAAAATGGTGCAGTGCATCCTCCACGGAGGACGTCTGCACCTTGGAGCAGACTGGGTCCGGACTACTTACCATAGATCCGCACCTCAGTCTGCTCTGGAGCGACCCCAAGTGGTCCTCCAGCGTGTTTTTGAAAAACCTGATTTTTTGGGTTTTTCAAAATGCTAGCGAACGCCATTGCGTGCCTGCTGTCCGATGCAGATTCGCAGGCTCGCACCAATGCGAGCCTGCAATCTGCAGAGGGCGGACTTTAGGCTGGTGAGCTTCAGCGGTTGGTCGAGACCCACGACCAACCGGAAACTGCCATTTTGGACACTGGAGCAGTGCAGATCTACAATCATGCACTGCTCCTCCTCACCCCGGACTGGGCCGGACCCAAAGAAGATCCGGTGAGTAGCGGCAGGGAGCGATTCCGTCGCCATGTGCAGAAATTGCCATAGCCATTGATGGGCTTTCTGTAGATGTGTATAATATCTTTTTCCAGTTGTCTCCATGGGCAGCCATCACACATTTTTAAAAAACTTATTTAAAATAGTTATATATTCATATTACCCTGTATTAACAAAATTCCAATGTGCTGTTACATGACTTAAACTAAAATAAAAAGAAAAAAAATCACAGTGTAAAACCACAGTCAAAAAGCAATTGTTGATCTTGCTGTGTGGCTTCAGGTGGTTTCCAACGGATGGTAACCCTAAGGTGAATCTACCATGGGGTTTTCTGGGGCTAAGAGTGTATGACATGCTCAAAATCACCCAGTGGGTTCCACGGCTGAATGGGCAATTGAACCCTAGTGTTCAGACTGATATGAGCATAATGGAGTAAAAGGAAGGAAAACCTGTGGCAGTTAAACCACTATTTCATATGTCCTACTGGTGTCAAATCATCAAGAAAGATGGAATGCTTTTCCTTCTAAAACCTTAAAAAAACACTGCTTCTCTGCTTCATCTGCAATGAACTGAAACTGCAGAAGTCTAATGGCTAGAATGGTTCTGTTATCCTACAAGGTGGGTGATGTTGGGGTCCACCCTCAATTCCAGCTTCTCCTTAAATTTGGAAGAATTATAGCTCAAAGAAGACCTGCAGGAGGAGGACAACCACAGGATCTTTTCACCTATGTATACCAGTACTAACTGTAGAGAGGACTCCAGTTAAAGTTAAACAAAGTATTTTATTTGAATTGACTAACACATGAGAAATCAGGGCTATCAGAAAGTGAGGAAAAAGGGTTGGAGAGGGAGAGATTGGGTAGAAAGGGTGATAGTCTTGAAAAAGGGGTCACAGTGGAGGGACTCAGGCCATTTCCACACTAGGCTGTTAGAATGCTATTATTCCACTTTCAACATCCTATGGAATCCTGAGGTTTGCAGTTTAGAGAGGGGTATTTGAGGCCCCTCCCTAAACTGCAAACCCCAGGATTCCATAGCATGTTGAAAGTGGAATAATAGCACTATAATAGTCTAATGTGGAAATGGCCACAGACAGCATCTGAGGGTAGTAAGGAGGAAGTCTGGGGCAATACATACTATGTACTACAATTGGCTGGGGTAGAAGCTAGGGTGTTTATTTCACACTGTAAAGGGTTTCACTGACAAAGCCTTAATGGCTTTTCTATGGGACTGACAAAGGGGTCTGGAATGGGGTGATTCCTTAACTCTGGAGTGACAAAACATAGATGGGACTCAAACAATCTGTTAATGTTAATCAGGTAGGGTGTATAGGAAAGATCCTTGTAGGGTAAGATTGAGGGATAGTCCCTGATTGCTCACTCATCTGGCCAGTTCATCTTTCATTGCATTCAAAAATGTCAAGAGCCTGAAGTGGTGAAGGGATTAGCACAAACCCATCAGTGTTGGGTTTTCGACATAATCCTATCTGAACTTTCATGACTCTGAACACATCTCCTGTCAACGTAACCTTGAACACATTCTCTGGCCAGTGTGACTCCTGACTATGTTCTCCTGTCATTAATAAGTCCAATTTATGAAAACTGCATATCTCATGGGAGGGGTCGTACAGTATGATAACATTTTCTTCCCACCCTCCACTGTGGTCTGGTTTAGGGGGAATGGTAGGACTTTGGAACGTATGGATCCAAGCTTCTCCCAAACCGCTGCTGACACATCTCCTTTTGTCCTCTCCACTATCAGAATCCAACGCTGGATCATAGCCTTCTGGCCACTGGGTAGAAAAGGCTTCCAAGATAGAACTTCCTTTCTGCCAATGGACCACCCTTTCTGTAGGTAGAGAAGGAATGCCTTCATGGACATTTTTTCTAAGATCTGCAAGTGTATTGCCATAATTATGTATTGTGTGAAAACATCAACAACTCTACAGCACTTGTATTTGTCTCCTTAAAGCAGTGAATGGACAACTACGGTGCTTTAGATATTTTGAGACTACAGTTCCCATTATCCTTTATCACTGGCTATGTTAATTAGTGCTGATAGGAGTTGTAGGCTGAAAGCTCATGGGAGGCTACAATTTTACTCAGCCTAGAATCAGTGCTGGAAGTTGCAGTCCAACAATATTTGGAGGACCACACAATTCTCACTTCTGCTCCAGTGTGTTCCCCTCCATTTTGAAAAGTTTTTCATTTCCTGGAAATTTAATATTTACTCATGGAAAAATTGCCCCAACCCCCTGATCATTTTATAACACAATTCTGTATCTGTCTTCTTAGAAGTAAGTTTTACTTCTTAGAAGTAAACTTCTTAGAAGAAGTTTTACTTCTTAGAAGTACATTCAGAAGCAATTCAGTGAGACGCATTGCCATGTAAAGTCTTTGGATATGAAAATTCAGGTCTTTGGATATGAACATTCAAAAAAAGACCCTGATATCTATGAAACAGGGAGGAAAAAATTGAAGTCATTCAACCAGCAATAACCATCCCACTGCACATGCCCTCGACATGATTCAAGCCCGTCTAATAAGATTTCTTTCCACCCTAGTGAAATCTCAAACTTCAACATGATGTGATTATTTTCTGCTGAACTTAATTGTGATTAGCTGTGAAATGTTCTGTCACTTTCCTCCTTCTCTGCCCTAGATGACCTAGATGAATACTTGTACCAACTATCACTCCAAGATTTAACTGATTCAGTGACTGTTTTGGAGAATACAGAGTAGTTCTTTTCAGAGCACTAGGTCTGTCCTCTTCCAGAATACTCCATTCTTGTCCATTTTGAGTTTCCATGTTGTTTCTCCCAACAGTAATCTGTGGTCACTGAAAATGTTTGGGAAGGATCTGGGATACACAAGAATCATAGAATAATGGAGCTGGAAGAGACCTCAAGGGCCATCAAATCCAATCCCTTGCCATGCAGGAACACACAATCAAAGCATTCCCAAGAAATGGCCATCTAGCTTCTGTTTCAAAATCTCCAAAGACAACATCTCCACTACACTCCAAGGAAGCCTATTCCCTTGTCAAACTGTTCTTACTCTCAGGAAATTCTTCCTAATATTTTGATGGAATCTCTTTTCCAGAAGCCATTGCTCCATGTCCTAGTCTTTGGAACAGCAAAAAACAAGCTTGCTCCATCTTTCATAAGACATCAATTCAGATATTAAAAACATAGCTATCATGTCACCTCTTAACCTTCTCTTTTCCAGGCTAAGCATACTCAGTTCCCTAAGCTGCTCTTCATAAGACATGACTCCCGTGCACCTTACCATTTTGGTTGCCCTCCCATGAACATATTCCAGCTTGTCAATATCCTTCCTGAACTATGATGTCCAGAAATGGGCACAGTATTCCAGGTGGGGTCTGACTAAAGCAAAATATAGTGGTACTATTACTTCCCTTGACCTAGACACTGTACACCTATTGATGCAGCCTAGAATCACACTGGCTTTTTAAACTGCTGCATAACACTGCTGACTCATGTTCAGCTTGTGGTCTACTAAGACTCCGAGATCGTTTTCACATGTACAGTGGTCTAGCCAGGTGTCACCCATCTTATATCTGTGCTTTTCACTTTTTTCTGCCCGAGTGAAGTACCTTATTTTAATTCCTGTTGAAATCCATTTCATTCATTTTGGCCCATCTCTCTAGTCTCTTAAGGTCATTTTGAATTCTGGTCCTGTCTTCTGGGTGTTAGGTACCCCTCCTATTTGGTGTCATCTTCAAATTTGATAAGAATGCCTTCTGTCTGGGAGGGTACTGGCTGATTCAGTTTAATTTGATCCTAAACTCTTTTTGTATTTCTGTTTTCCTCCAAAGTTTCTTTATTCTTTATTAACTTCTGCAAAGTGACCTTCCTCTAAGCTTGCTGATACCTCCCTTCTTCCATACAACATGAAATACAAGAAGTTGTTCGCTTCTCAGAAAATATTAAGCACCTGGTATGTGTGTGTGTCAGTCACATGGACTCCCAAATATGCTTTAAAACCTCCCATTAAAATCATCCAGGCTTAGACTACAATCCTTAAGGAGAGAACAGAAGAAAAAACACCCAATGGTCAGAACCCCCAATGTATCCAAAGGTCCCTTTGGGCTCTTGATGGAAGGGTGAAAGTATCAGCAGAGTGTTTTTGTTTTTGTTTTGTTCTTTTTGTGACATTTATATTCCTTGTGGGATGAACAAATCCTTTCCCTGCAAGCAAAGGGAGGGAATAAGGTTAGATGTGCTCTGAGGGGCATCCACATTTCTCTTTTTGTTAAGAGACCCAGGAGGAGCATTCAATATGGTGAATCTTGCTCATATCTCCCAGTGTTCACTGACATACACCTTGTTTTTGCCCTGTTCCAAGGTCAGTGGTTGGTGAGAAAGGAGCAGGGAACTGACATAAGATCTTCTTCTGAAAGATTAGAGCTTTGTCAAGTGTTGTCAAAGGCCTCAGAGGAGTTCTGGTTCTTCTTATGGCCTTGGGACACATTTGTGGAATTGTAGGTCTAAAGCCTTAGAGTGCGTCACTTTAAATCATGTGCATAGTGTCAGGAAAGATGAAGAAAGATGTTAAGAATGTTTTCATTTCTCAGAGCTGAAGAGGGATCCCTACTTGTGGGGTATGGATTCATCTCACTTCCCACTTCTGTGTTACAGGATTTTGTATTGTTTCTAAAGGAATGGGCCATTTTTGAGGTGGCACCAACTCCATGGAATGGTCTGCTTAGAATTATTTAATGCCCCCATCAGTATATATATTTACATACCAGGCCCAAATCCAGTTGTTCTAGAAAGCTTGGATGTGTATACACTACACAGTTATAACACTTGTGTATCACTGTAAGTGCCATTTCTACATTCTGTGGTATCTCGGGATATTTGGAAGTACCTAGACTGAGAGTTCTGGTGTTGAAGTTCAGGGCAGTATGCCAGGGAATTCTATTACTTCATGAAACTACAAATCCCAGGTTTCCATGGGACAGAGTCATGGAAACTGCTGTAATTGTGCAGTGTGGATACACTCTTGGACCGATTGTGTAGTCTTTTCACAGTGACTGCTTCAGTAAGTGATTTTCAAATGGGATTAGAATTTTTTTTCCCTTCCCTTTGTTGCTTTTTGTGTTTTATGCTTTTAGTATTTATTGTTGGTGGGTTTTGTAGTTTGTTTTTAATTTGGTTGTATGTTTTGAACTGTTTCATTCTTTATTGTCGGTTTTATATTCTCACTCTTCAGTTATTGGCTTCATTGTGTTATTACTGATGTATCTGATATTTCAAGCAGACTAGTTAGCAAATTTTAACAGCCGAGAGAAGTGTGTTTAGTGGGTAGTTTCAAATATCGTAAATAATAAAGTGAAATATTTTTACATAGAAAAGCAGAATCAGTGCCAGCTCAAGACATTGTATTGCCTCAGGTAGCATATAAATGAGACCCCCTTCCTGAAGCAAAGACTAGATCATGTGCATACCCACTGGGTGTTTAGAAATCTTATATGTGCATATGCCTTCAGCTTGCCTATTCACTTATGACAAACCCATGAATTTCAAAGGATTTTCTTAGGCAAGGAAGAGTCAGTTGCCATTGCCTTCCTCAGAAATATAGCCTACAGCACCTGGTATTCTTTGGCAGTCTTCCATCCAGGTACTAACCAGAGCTGACCCTGCATAGCTTCCAAGATATGACAGGATATCTTGTTGCACATCAGTTTCCGCTTGTGTCTTATCCATTCTTCTCTCCTCACTACTGATTCCAGGGTGTTTCCTTCTGATACCTGGCAAATCCAACCCTGAACAAAATAAATATTTTTAAAATAAGTACTTCTTGAGAGACAAAACTTCTCTTAAGCATACCTGTGTGTATTTATTTCTTTGTAAGTCATATTTCGTACATTCAGACTTTGTGCCTAGAAGGTGCCAAGGAAGTGTGATGTGGATTGCAGCTTCACTTATCTTTAGGGATGGGCCAACCGAATCTCGAATCCTTGAATCCTTGGCAGGGATTCAAGATTCAGGAATACGAATCTGTTACCCTGTGTACTGGGGGTCCCAGGAGGGACACCAAAATGTGCTCAACTATAGGTGGGGAAAACTAGCTCAGAGCACTGCTTAGCGTTACGAGAGGCAGGGTAACGTAGCGAGATCTTGAACTCTATGTCTACGGGGTCGGGTCAAGTCAAGGAGCACACAGAAGTTGAAGCAATAGATGATGTTTATTAAATACAAGCAAAGCAGAGTATGCGACACACTCATACAAGATAACTAAAGAAAATAAAGGTTGGAGTGGTATAGAGAGATTTTTAGAGGGACTGCTGGTTTGGGTGATACTTCACCTGTCCTGAAGCCCGGAAAAATGGAGAGCGAGGCTGGGGTACGATATAACTCAGCACGTGGAGCTGAGGGGAGGCTCACCAAGCAAAGCGGCAGCAAGGCGGGATGAAACTCGGGAGCATTCCGAGGAAGGTCCCGGAATCAAGGGTTTTTATAAGGAGAATTGTAACTGCAGGCTATGCCATACTTGGGGAAAAACAATAGGTTTGGAGTTGGAGACAAAGCCTCCAAAAAGTCAGAATCTGAATGATTGAGTTATCGTAGTGGTTCCCAATAGAGTAGCCAGTATGCAGACGCAGAGTACTTGGGTATTGTATAGTTAACCCATCAAGCTGCCAGTGCGGGGCAGAGGCTCTTTTGTAAGTTGCGTGCATACCTAATTAGAGTACTTGCCTGGAGGTCTCCTAAAGCAGAGAGTCAGCTATTTCTGGCGTGCCTGTATTGTAGTTTGAATCTTACGGCTATTAACGGCCGAGCTTGTTCACATGCTTGTCCGGTGGCCTCGCAAGCACGTGGAATCATAGAATCATAGAATCATAGAAATGTAGAGTTGGAAGAGACCACACGGGCCATCCAGTCCAACCCCCTGCCATGCAGGAACACCCTCAAAGCACTCCCGACAGATGGTCATCTAGCCTCTGCTTAAAAACCTCCAAAGAAGGAGACTCCACCACACTCCGAGGCAGCATATTCCACTGCCGGACAGCCCTGACTGTCAGGAAGTTCTTCCTGAGGTTCAGGTGGAATCTCCTTTCCTGCAGCTTGAATCCATTGCTCCTTGTCCTGGTCTCTGGAGCAGCAGAAAACAAGCCCTCTCCCTCCTCTACATGGCATCCCTTCAAATATTTAAACATAGCTATCATGTCCCCTCTTAACCTTCTCTTCTGCAGACTGAACATACCCAGCTCTCTAAGTCTATCCTCATAGGGCTTGGCTTCCAGGCCCTTCACCATTTTGGTCGCCCTCCTCTGGACCTGCTCCAGCTTGACCATGTCCTTCTTGAATTGGGGTGCCCAGAACTGGACACAGTATTCAAGATGAGGTCTAACCAAAGCAGAGTAGAGTGGTACCAGTACCTCCCTCGATCTAGACACCATACTCCTATTGATGCAGCCGAGAATTGGGTTGGCTTTCTTAGCTGCCGCATCACATTGCTGACTCATGTTCAGCTTGTGGTCTATTAAGACTCCTAGATCCCTTTCACACATACTGCCATCCAGCCACGTGTCCCCCATCCTATATTTCTGCATTCCATTTTTTCTACCTAAGTGTAGGACCTTACACTTCTCTCTGTTGAATTTCATTTTGTTAGCCTTGGCCCAGCTCTCCAATCTATCCAGCTCATTTTGAATTTTGATCCTGTCCTTTGGCGTATTAGCAACCCCTCCCAATTTGGTGTCATCTGCAAATTTGATGAGCATGCCCTCTATTCCTTCATCCAAGTCATTGATGAAAATTTTGAACAGCACTGGGCCTAGGACAGAACCCTGTGGCACCCCGCTAGTCACTTCTCTCCAGGATGAAAAGCAGCCATTGGTGAGCACCCTTTGGGAACGGTCAGTCAACCACTTACAGATCCACCTGACAGTAGCCCTGTCCAGCCCACATTTTACTAGCTTCTTTGCAAGAATGTCACGGGGAACTTTGTCAAAGGCCTTACTGAAATCGAGATATGCTATATCCACAGCATTCCCTTCATCTATCAAGCTAGTAACTCTATCATAAAAAGAAATAAGATTAGTCTGGCATGACTTATTTTTGAGAAATCCATGTTGACTTCTCGTGATTACCGCATTGCTTTCTAAGTGATTAGAAACTGACTGCTTAATAATCTGCTCCAGGATCTTTCCTGGAGTGGAGAGGAATAGAGAAGTGAAGCCGAATTATGATATCAAGAGGATATCTTTAATATCCCCAAAGCTCGGACTAGCCAGGGCAGTAACAAATCCCTGTGCCAAAATAGGCAAACCAAATCTTTCAAATCCACCCAAACAGTTTGTTGGAGACCGGGATGCCTGAAAACCTGGGAGACCGGGATGCCTGAAAACCTGGGAGACTGGGACACCTGAAAACCTGGGAGACCAGGACACCTGAAAATTTGAGAGATGAGACACACAAGAGGAGATGGCAAGTAGATGAGTTTTTCCCTTGGAGTCATAATGGCCTTTGCTAACAATTTCACAAATTACACCTAGGGTTGTATTCTAAGATATTTAAATTGAACATTTCATATTTAAGTTCAGCACTTGACTGAAAGGTACAGGCTTTAGATTTCAAGGACAGCTGAAACATTCCTTTGCAGAGCTCCCTTGCAAAGCTCTTTCAGATACAATTCTGGGGTTTCTAGTTTTATAAGGTGTCAAGTCTTCTCTTGCAAAGTGTGCTGGTTCATCATCAAACTACAAATCCCACGATGCCAGAAGGAGCTATGCAAAGAAAATCCAGTTTTGGCCTGGATTATCTCTCTACTGTAGTATGTGGCCCTGTTTACACAGGCAGAAAAATGTGGGATTAATCCACATTTTCCTGCCTGTGTGCCAAGGGCCTTCATGACATTTTCAGTCTGGGGAGATCTTGAGGCAAAACTAGGACAATTGTCCTGGCCAGATTTCTTCAGAGGGAGATTTGCCTTTGCCTAGGGTTTTGCTAAGGCTGAGACAGTGTGTCTTGCCCAAGATTATCCTTCTTTCCCTTGCTTTTTAAACCTTTTTTAAAAAAAGGATTCAAAAGATTCAAGATTCGTGAGATTTGTGGATTCCCAGAACCTTCCAGGGATTCGGATCTGGATTTGGATTCGGAAAATGCTGGATTTGTCCCATCCCTACTTATCTTACAACCTATTGCATGTCCTTCAACTGTCCTGATTTGACAGGGACAGCTCCAATTAATTTCTGTCCTAATAACTTTTTCAATTGGTTCTAAAATGTCCCAGTTTTCTCTCCTCCTTCCCCTTACTCCTTTCATCCTCAATCTATTTCAGCTGGTGCAAACAGAGTTCAAAATACAAAAGTATTTTGCACTCAATTAACATAGCAGGGAGAGAGGGTTGGTCAGAACCTTGCCTTTCCCAGTAAACTTAGGCAAAAGCTTCCCTGTTGTTTGTCATAAACAACATTTGCCATCTTCTTGACTACACACTGATATTGCTTGGTCACATGTATCCCAGCTTTCATCTGTGAAATGTTGACGGGTATGCTATTATACTTCTCTTTTAGACTGTTAGGGGTTTTTTTAGGTATACCAGAAACCTCTGTGTGTGTGTGTGTGTGTGTGTGTGAACAGATGTACTAGTTGTGTAAGGGGGAGGTGAGGGAGTTAATTTCCCATGAACAATTGAAAAGGGGGAACATGGTGTTTGTCCAAACTACGTATGCCTATTTATGACAGGACATTGTGATTCACCAGAAGAACCAGAAAGGTTTAATGGTTAAAGTCCTGTGCTGTCCTAGAATGAGGGAGACTCAGGTTCATATTTCAGCCTAATCCATTTTACAGGATTATTCTGGGTATAGAATGAAGAGAGCCTTATTTGTTGTCCAAGAAAGAAGAGAAAGAGGAGGAGGAGGAGGAGGAGGAGGAGGAGGAGGAGGAGGAGATGATAAATAAGATATCGTCCCAATGCATGAAAAGAATGTTGATGATCTATGAACAGGAACTTTATTAAATCAACCAGACTAGCAGTCCAGCCATACCAGTCCTCAGGTGTACCATAGAGCTTTCCAGGAGCTGCTGAACTGCAACTCCAATCAACCCTAGTGAGAATACTTAGTGGCAGTGGGCGATGGAATATGAGCAGCATCTGGAGAGCAATATGTTGGCCATCCGGTATGTAGCCATACAGGTGTTCCATGCATCTTCCTAATTATGAAAAAGTTTTTTCACAGTGCTCTTGAAAGGGCAGTACATTACCTGAAGCAATCATACAGGTTTTCATGGCAAAAGGGTAGAAATAGTTGCAGAAACAAAACTTGTTTTATTGCGTTATTCTTACCAGCAGCAGGTGACTGACTATCTATCTATCTATCTATCTATCTATCTATCTATCTATCTATCTATTTGATAAGTGAATATGAGGTTGATTATGCCATTTTACAGAGGCCGGTCTTTCTTGCACAGTGAGAAAAAAGCAAGTTATTAGGAAACAAGAATTATTAATCAGAATTAATAACATATTCCCCTGCCTACCCTGAAGTTAAAACTTTCCATTTACATGTGGTTATTTCAGAATAACAATCCCAAAGACAAAGAAGTTCTGAGTGATGCAAATGAGATACAAACAAATGCCCCAGCAATGAACTTTTAAGAAAAGCAAACAATTTAAAAACAAATTGATGAGTTGAATGCCTTTGTGATTTGATTTCCTCTCTTACTTCTCGATACAGAGCTAACTCAGAGTGGGATTTCATTTTATCACTTATAGGCCTGGGAAATCACATTTCAAAGGCTGGGCAATGTGGCATCAAGGCAAAGAGAAGGAATCAGGAAATCAGAGAGGTACAATGAAAGAAGAGCAGGCTGGAGCGAGCTTTGTCTTCCCGTTCTTATATCTCCAGGGCTGTTTCTCTTCGTGACAGCGTTATATTAGTTGTCTGATGCTGCAGATTGAAGTAGATGAAAAAGCTTTGATCAAGCTCATTTGTCTAGAGTTATCTGTTGCAGAGCTTGGAAGGTTCCTTTTAAGAAATGATTAGTTACAGCTGTGGCCTAAATTCAATGGGGAGCTGTCCAGAACTACCTTCCCTTCCCCTCCCTGCTGCTTGCAGACTGTCTCTGCAAGGTTTCCCAGCCTTCAGGAACAGGTTTTGGGATTCACACAGGGCTGCTGTAGCTGGCGTACAACCCAATTCTCCCAGTTTGGCAAGGACTGTATCTGACACCTCACTTTTCCAGCTCCTTTTGAAACATCCTGGTTTGTCTCTTCTTCTCACTTCCCCACTTTTGTCCTCAGCTTGTATCAGTTTCTGGGACCTGACTTCAAAGTAGAAATGCAGCTTGTACTCAGTTAACTGGGCAGGGGGGAGAGGAGAGGAAGGGGTAGATTGTTGCTGTTCCTAACAGTTCAAGCAAAACCAAACTGCTGCAGCATCTCCAAGCTTGTTTGTTCTTCCTTAATAACTTTTGCCATCTTAATCACACTTTGATGTTACTTGGCCAGGTGGGTCCTGCTTTCATCTGTGTTATGTTGCAGGGCATGCAGTGGGAAGGTAAGATCACCCCTTATACTTCTGCTGGATTCTAAAAGTTACGTACTTTTGCATCAATGAAAAATTGGGGTTCTCAGATCTTAGGGCCCAGACCTTTGTCTCTGGTCCTCAAGGGTGAGAGGGCTGCCTTAAGAAATGTGTGTGTGTGTCTGTTGTTCTTTATTAGAGCTTTTTTTTTTTTAAGAATATGAATGATGTACTCTGTGGCATGGGGCTTGATCTATCATGCCTAATGACATTACCGGGGCCTTCCTTCCCTAGGCCAAGCAATATCAGAGTCTCACCACCCTCATGGGCACATCTGGAAGAAATACAGGAGGGCAGCTTCTCTGTGGCTGCTCCCAGTTTCTGGAACTCCCTTCCAAGATAAGTTAGAATGACACCCTTGTTACCGTAGTTTCTAGCCCGAGCTTGTGGTATATTAGATATCATTTGATATCAATAATTTGGCCTTCTTTACCCATTCCTCTCCACGTGCTTGCGAGGCCCCCAGACAAACACGCATACAGGCACGGCTGATAATAGCCGAAACATTCCAAACAAATCTAGGCAGGCCAGAAATAGCCAGACTGCCGCTTTAGGAGACCTCAAGGCAAGTACCACATTATGTATGCATGCTACTTACAAAGGACTCCCTGCCCCGAGCAGGCAGCTTGACGAGCCTAATACTCAACCGTCAAGCACTCCGCGTTTGCATACTGGTTACTCTATTGACAACTCTGTCTTAACTCAATCATGCAAAATACTGACCTTTCGGAGGCTTTGTCTCCAGCCTGAAACTCATTGTTATCCCCAAGAACAGACTAGCCTGCGGCCACATTTTCCCCTACAAGAACCCCTGACTTTGAGCGTCTCGTTGGATCGCTCTTTGCTTCCATCCCGCCTTGCTGTCGCTTCGTCCAGCAAGCCTTCCCCTCAGCTCCTCGTGCTGAGAATCCTTACTTCCATGAACTTCGTCTTCAGACTACCCGGGCTTCAGGACAGTTGTAGTATTCCCCATACAAAACCTCCTCTTAAAATCCCTCTATCCAACTCCTACCTTTATTTCAATAGTTCTCCGTGTGAGTGTGCTGCATACACGTGTTTGACTGTACATCAATAAAACAACTATTATTATTTACTTCTGTTTGCTCCTTGACTCGGCCTGACCCCGTAGACATTGGGTTCAAGATCTTGCTACATTGCCCTGCCTCTCGCATTGCTAACTAGTGCTCTCAGCTAATTCCCATTCCCCATTATTTTGAGCACATTGAGGTGTCCCTCCCAGTACCCCCAGAAATCAGGGTAACACCTTCCCTGTTGCCTTTCTTCAAGTAGGTTAAAGCCTTTTAAAGTTTCAGCATATCTTTGAAGAGTAGGTTCTCAAGAGGCCAAAGCCCAGCAGAACTGTGTTGCACTGTCAGTCTGCATTTTGTTTATTTGTCTTTTTAAATACTTATCTTTTTTTTGGTTGGCTTTAATTTTATGGATAGTTTAATTATATTTTTAACTTCCATATATGGTATATTTTTAAGCTATGTGTATATTAACTGTTGTAAGCCACCTTGAGTCCCAACTAGGAACAAAGACAAGATAGTACTACTACTGCTGCTGCCACCACTGCTGCTACTACTAATGATGTCTCAGGTTTTGGCCTTGAAATCTCAGGTCTGGGATGATGATAAACTGGCAGCTCTAGTTGAAGTCTAGCATTACATCTTGATCTTCATTTACAAGGCCCCCAAAATAATTATAGTTCCTATTTAACTTTAAACTTACAATGTTTAAAACGCCATTCCTTACATTGCTCTTTCTCTATATGTACACCTCCATGCTTTCATATGGTCTAATTGGCAAAATATATTAATTGGCAGATGTGTTGGCATAAAATGTAAATTATACTTATGGCTGGCAAGGCCATGTGGAAAGAGACACTGGCTGGGAGTAGATCAGAGGTGACCTCAGCATGGCCAAGTCAAAAGTTAGCTGAAATTAGCCAAGAAAGCCTGACTTAATGGCTCTGAGCTAATCCTATCAACTGCCAACATCAGAAAACAATAAGGTGCCCAGATGCAGAGGTCAGGACCTCTACTGTGTGCATATCTTGCTGCAGCTAGTCCAGAAACCCCTTCTCAACCAGGACATTGAAACCAATCAGTCCACAGTGGTAATATATGTCAACTCAAAATTTCCCTCAGAAGAAGTCTTCCGGGATGAGCAGGGATATTATATTGGCGTGCAAGTACAGTTTCCAGATCTTACATTGCTGTTGGTGGGAATTTACTCTCCAATGGAAAATAAAAGTAAGTTTTACAAAAAAATAGAAGAGGAATTACAGAAATATACCTCTGAGAGGAATCAAGAAAATGTTCTAATTATGGGCTATATGAATGGAGTTTTAGACCCTGAGAAAGACAGAACTATAAGGAAAAGCCAAAAGAAAAAACAAAGAAAACTACCGAAGAGTTTCTTTCAACTAATGGAAGATATGTCACTGATTGATATTTGGAGACTAAAACATGGAAATGAAAAAGGATTCACTTATTATTCAGATAGTCATCAAACTATGTCAAGGATAGACATGTTTCTAATTTCAGAAGTCTTACACACAAAAATATACGACATGGAAATACTCCCAAGAATAACATCTGATCATAATCCGATTCAGACAAAACTGAGTATAAGAAAGAAAAATCAAAATGGAAATTGGAGACTTAATGACTTGATATTACAAAATGAAGAATACTTAAAAAAAGCAAAAGAGGAGTTGAACTATTACTTTAAAGAAAATATGACGGAAGATGTTACAATGGAAACAATATGGGATGCTGGAAAAGCTGTGATGAGAGGGCTGTTCATCAAATGGAATACAGAATGGAAAAATAAAAGAAGGGAGAAAATGAAGAATGTAGAGATGGAGCTGAAACAGAAGAAAGGCTAAGAAACGATATAACAAATAATAACTTGAGAAAGGAAATCAGGATATGACAAGAACAAATCCGATCTGAAAATCTGATTGAAATGGAGAAAAAAATTGAAAAGAATCAAACAAAGGCACTTTGAAAGCACAGATAAACTGGGAAAATGGCTAACCTACACACTAAAAAAAAGGGGGGGGAAAGAAACTTGATTTTACAAGCTAATAACAAAAATTCGGTGGTTACAGATCAAGATACAATAAAAAGTATCTTCAGGAAATATTACAAAGATCTCTAAAATAATACCTTAAAGCAGGACCAAAAGAGGAAGATAGAAGAATACCTAGAAGAACAGAATAGTGGAAGTCTCAGCAAATACCCACAATCGAACAATGGTGGGGGACATTTATTGTGAATAGAAATGCGGATATTGTTTCACAAAGATTAAAGGGGAAATCAGACAATCAGATAAAAGCAGAATGGCAAATTGTAATGGGTAATTGCTGGGAACTGCCAAGTGAAAATGTCTGAATTATGTTTGAAATTAAAGAGGAATAACATAACAGGAGTTGATGAGAGAAATGCAAGATCAAACATGTAAGATGAACATGGAATTGTGAGGCATAATTTTTTTATATGTGAGTAGGTATCTAGAAAATGAAAACTAGATCAGAGTGGAAGAACAAAAACATTACATGTAAAAGTACAATTTGAGATGATTTTTTTTAATTTGTGAAACTTAATAAAATTATTTAAAAAAAAAAAGAACAGAATATTCTTAAATTAACTGAAGAGCAAAAAAACAGTTTGAATGCACCGATTACTATAATGGAGATCACAAAAGTGATTAAAAAATTGAAAACAGCAAAATCACCTGGCCTAGATGGACTTTCAGTATTGTACTATAAGGCTTGCCAGGATGAATTAATCTTGCCTATGCAAAAAATGTTTAATGAAATCACAAACATGGGTAAACCATATTCTTGGAATGATGCAAATATAACCTTAATACTAAAAGAAGAAAAAGACCCTCGAGAACCAAGCAATTACAGGCCAATATTGCTGCTAAACATAGACTACAAGATCTTTGCTCATATCGTAGCTGACAGACTTAAGAAAATATTGCAGAAAATTCATGAAGACCAGAGCAGCTTTTTATCTAGAAGACATATTAAAGACAACATAAGAACCGTGATAGATATAATTGAATACTATGGCCCTTTTCACATGTGTGTGGGGGGGAACGGTGTAGAGCGACCTCTCACAAAGGTCGTCTACACCGTAGAGTGGACTGGAGTGGACTACTTTTCGTATTTCCACACCAGAATCCACTCAGGAGTGGCCGGAACTAGCCAGGCTGCATGTTTTTTAAAAACCACTTTTTAGAGGTTTTTAAAAAGCACGGAGTGCGCAGCCCTGTGCCGCACCACCGCCCGGTTCTAAAGTGGATCTGCAGGCGTGCCCAAGTGCGTGCCTGCAGATCTGCCAGGGGCGGGCTTCCAGGGGCTGCCAGGGGCTGAGCCAGGGGCTGAGCTATCAGATCAGAAAAAGAAATCAAAGGAACAAAGATAAAAGGTCAAGAGTACAAGTTGAGAGCTTATGCAGACGACTTGGTAATTTTCCTAGAAGATCCCAAACAGAGTGTGGAAAAATTGATGGAAATATGTAAAAAGTTTGGAGAGATAACCGGATTCAAAATCAACAAGGATAAAACAAAGATACTAAGTAAAAATATGAGAAAGGAAGAGACGGAAGAGATGTTATGATTAAAGGGCTTTAAGATGGAAAAGAAGATAAAAATCTGGGTATCACAATCACAAAGCAGAATAATGAACTATTTGAAAATAATTATGTAAAATTGTGGAAGGAGATTAAAAAAGAAACACAGAATTGGTTGAAATTGAAATTATCCTTAATGGGAAGAATGGTATCAGTAAAGATGAATATCCTCTCCAAGATAAACTTTCTGTTCCAAAGTCTACTGATAATCACAAATGATAGATGCTTTCGTGAATGACAGAAAGACTTATCGTATTTCGTTTGGGGAGGAAAGAAACCAAAAATAAAATGGAGGATTCTGACGGACAGAAAAGAAAGAGACGGTTGCAGACTTCCAGATTTGAAACTATACTATTTTGCAAATGGATTAACATGGGTAAAAGAATGGATCGTATTAAAAAATGAAAGAATATTAAAGTTAGAAGGCCCAGATTTACGATTTGGATGGCATGCATACCTGTGGTGCAATAAAGCCAAAGTGGACAAAGACTTCCTGAATCATTACCTAAGACGTTCTTTGATAGAAATTTGGAAGAAATTTAAATGTAAGATGTATAGTAGAATCCCATTATGGATATCACCACATGAGGCCCTATTTGGAAGATGGAAAGACCCCCAAGAAAGATGGCTCAGATATAAAGATATAATAACTGAAGAAAGGAAAGATGACATAAGAATAAAATCAAGAGAAGAATTAGACGAGGAAGGAGTGCATTGCCAATAGTTTCTCCATCTCCAACTGAAGGAAAGATTCAAAATGGACTTAAAACTAGAAGGCTTTGAAATAAGTAAACAAAGCAATGAATTTGAGAAGATTATTTTTGAAAAATCTGAACATTTAACATCTCAAATTTATAGAATCTTATTGGATTGAGAATTGGAAACCGAAGTGATTAAAGATTCTATGTTCATATGGGCTCGAAATATAGGACACGAAATTAAGTTGGAACATTGGGAAAAAAGTTAGAGAAATACTCAAAAATTTGCATTAGCACAAACTCTGAAAGAAAATTACTTAAAAATGATGTATAGATGGTGTCTAGACCCGGCGAAGTTGAGTAAAATGTATAAAGCACAAAAAAGTAAATGTTGGAAGTGTAACAAAGAAGAAGGTATCTTTTTTCATATGTGGTGGTCATGTCCCAAAGCAAAAAAATACAGGAAAAATATTCATTAAAAAATAATATAAATTTTACGAATAAATATACCACTATCTCCAGAGATTTTTCTGTTAAATATGCTGCACCAAATAGAGAAAGAATCAATGAGGTACTGGAGACCAATACTTTACATGACAACAGCGGCAAGAATAATATACGCTAAGTACTGGAAAAATAATAATACTCCTGAAATAGAGGAGTGGATGTTCAAATTGATGGAACTTGTATCATTAGATGATTTAATGTTCACAGTGAGGGATGAATTGCAGGGGAAGAATGAAAGAAAAATGGCACCAGTCAAAAATTACATGAAACAAAATTAGGCATTACAATTTTAAAAAACGTTGGGAGAAAAAAATGTTATTGTAAGGGAATAGAAAGATGGAAATGGATGAATGATAAATGTTGCTTAGGAAGCGGGCAAGTCATCATGAATAAGACAAAAATAGAGGAAACTTGATAGATATAAAGTAAAGCACCAAACAAGAGTGTGTGGGAAGTGGGAAATATTTACTAAGAAATGGAATTAAGGATTGTTTAAAGAAAATAAGACTGAGTTATTAAATCTGTGTAAAGATACGGTAGATCCTTATCATACCACATAACAGGAGAAATGTAATTTAAAGAATGAATTGTACATTATTGTATTGTATTTGTTGAGGAATTCCAGGGGGCATGCTGTAAGCTAGCATGACCCACAGTTCATCAACGCGTCGAAAGTTGATCAATACAGCATACATCCACAAAGACCAGAGAGAGAGGGCAAAAAATATACTAAACTTTGTGTTTATTGCAAAGCTGGAATACATGAGAAAGCAAAGCTAGGTAAAATCCATTTTTCCAATCTGTGTCTGCACAGCAAGGCTGACAGGCAGACAGTGAACAACAAGGAGCAAATAAGAACAGAATTCTTAGTCAAAACATCTGCAGTTGTTATGGGAAAGTTTCAGCAGCTTATCTAACCCTCTAACTAGCAGTTGGGAGAGTTTCTTATCCGTTACCATGACTACGAGGCTAGCGAAGGAACAAGAAGCTTAACCCTTTAGGCAGGGATCTGGGCAGTTACACTTTAACAGTATTTTATGCATTGAAAATTAATGTAAGTTGTATTAGAAGGTATTCTTAGAAACATTGACGGATTTTAATAAAAATAATTTAAAAATAAAAAAGAAACCAATCAGTCCATTCCAGACCCCATTATCTGTGTTGCAACTCCCATTGTTCACCAGGCTGGGAGAGAAATCAACTCACACCCCTTCAGTGAGGAAAAGAGAGTATATAAACCCTTGAGAAGTCAGTTGCAACCAGATGAAATGCAAGACTCCACTATGTCGCTCTGAATTGTGATCTGTCTCCCCTTAGACAGAAGTCTAAGTCACATTTCTAGCTCTTCAGTACTCTTCTGGAATGGTAACTATATAACCCCAAAAATCGTCAGCCTCTCTATCCATAATTTTTTTCCTCCCTTTCTCCTTCAGTTAGCTCTTGTATGAATGCTTGACTGTATGTATCTTGTGTGCATGCATGAGTGAATTCCCCTAATAAAAATACATTTTTAGCTTACTTTTTAATCTTTGGCTGATTTTTGTGTGGTCTGACCCTGTAAAAATTGGGTTGAAGATCTCACTGGGTTACCCTGCCCTTCCTTCTGCCAAGGCCAGTGCTCTGCTAATTTCCCCAGTCTTTGCATTTTTGGACCGAATTAAGGTGTCCCCCAGGGGACCCGCAGAAGTCAGGCTAACATATAGTAACTATTCCTGCCAATATTAACATCTCACTTTAGTTTCAAGGCCCCCAAAGTACTGATGGTTACTTACGGCTGGAATATTTTTAGGGCCTTATGTCTTCATAAGTGGATTTACATCTGCAGGAATTAGAATTGTGCAGTTGCATAATGTCCCTATCTAGAAGAACAGCTGCTGGCAAAGTACTCAAAGTGTATCAGTGCACAATGCGTATCAGTGTGTGATGTGCATTGCACACCAGGAGGTCTTGCCAACGTCCTGTATGCACTTTTGCAATTCAGTAAAGGGGATTTCTTAGTGCCTCAGCTATGAAGCTAGGTATACGAAAAGTTACATAACACAGCAGGTCATATAGGATGCTGGCCATCTTTTTTACAAAGCTGTTGCTTGCATTCTCATTTGTCAGAGGTAATTATTATTGCCAAGATCAGCACTATTTTAAAAATAAAATGATCTGCTATCATCATGAATGAGCCATCGTGGTATAGCGGTTTGAAACACTGAACTATGACCCTGGAGACCAAAGTTCTCAGTTGTAGAAACTCATTGGGTGCCCTTGGGCACATCACGTGCTCTCAGCTCCAGAAAACCCTGTGATAGGTTCACCTTAGGGTCACCATAAGTCAGAAACAACTTGAAGGCACACAACAGCAACAACATGAATAAAATCTAGACTTTTCATTTCAGTCAATGAATAGGATGGTCTCTCCTGCCTTTTCAGCAAGCAGTTTAGAGAGATGTCCAGAGCTGTACATGACAACAGGTATAAGGGCCTTTCCGCACTACACTATTATAGTGTTATTATCCCACTTTCAACATCCTGTGGAATTCTGGGGTTTGTAGTTTACTGAGGCCAAAGAGTACTTTGTCTTAGAATTCAAAATGCCCCTCTCTAAACTGCAAACCCCAGGATTCCATAAGATGTTGAAAGTGGAATAATAGCACTATAACAGTGTAGTGCAGAAAAGCCCTAAGTGTTCATAAAAGTTTAATTGCATAAATGCTAGACATATGTATAAATTAAAAGTGATGTATTCAGTAATTTTCCAGGCTCCATGCTGTTCAGCAGATTTATTCATTGACCTTTTAACACATTTGAAACTAGTAAGGTAATTTCAGCACTGAAGACATTTTGCTATGGAGAAAATCTAATCACTAAGAGCATTTCTGTTTGGCAGTAGGGCTTTTCATTTTGAATAGTCTTTAAACTGGAAGCCACGGCTTTGAAGATACTGCATGATCCTTAATGAGTTCTTGAAGAAAGAAATGCAGGAATATTACTGGTGGCTTCCTTGAATTTATAGGCTCCAACAGTTTTTGAAATATTTCATTGTGGCCTTTATTGATTTAAAATTCATATCTGAACTTCTCTTCTTATTCCAACTTGGCCAGTCGTAATGAGCCTTTTCCTATTCAGTGGTCCTAGCATTTAAAATATGTGCTTTTGAAGATGCCTCATGAGATGAGTGAATCTGTCCTGGAGACAGAATGAGAGGCATAATAAATTGCGCCCCCACCCAACTGGGAAGAACTTTTCCTGCCATTTTGATGGAACAAGGAGTTATGCTAGGTGCACTTCAGAAATGCACCAGCCTGCTCACTTTCTGCAAGAAATGCATGCAGGCTCTCCAAAAAAGCTGCCTATTCTCCTTTGTACTCTCAGGGCACCCTGAGAACAAGACACAAAGCCGTCAGGCCCTGTCAAGAGCTGTGCTACCCTGTAGGCACAGGCGGCTTCCCAGGACCCCTCAGCCACAATGCCTGACTTGAGAAAGGATCCTTTCATTCTCAAGCATTATAATTCACCTGGATCTCTGTAGCATCCTTGTGGCCATTTCCACACCACACTATTATGGTGCTATCATTCCACTTTCAACATCCTAAGGAATCCTGGCGTTTGCAGTTGGGGCATTTAAAATTCTCAGCCAAGAGAGCTCTTTGGCCTCAGTAAACTACAAACCCCAGAATTCCACAGGATGTTGAAAGTGGAATAATAGCACTATAACAGTGTAGTGCGGAAATGGTCTGTGTGAAGGCAACCTTGGCAAAGTGTTCACTGAGGGACTCTTTCTTCTGCCAGTGGACCCTGTCAGGCCTGCCTGGCTCTTGTGGCAGCTCTCCAAAATAGGCTGGGTGTCTGGAGACAGCTACATTTTTTACTTCCTAAAATAAGTTGGAAATAAACTTTCAATTCCCACAAAGTGATACTAGGTCAAGGTCAACCTTATGGAATGGGTGGGCAGGTCCAGCTATTTAGCTGGTGTTCATGGCCTATCTCCTCTTCTCTTGTTCTCAAGGCAAGGATGAGGAATCTCAGTGGGAGAGCACTGCGTTGAAAAGTATGCGCACATATCTTTTCCTTATTTGTTAGACATGGTGCAGTTTACATGATTGGTATATTCGATGCAACCGTGGTTGATGTTTAAGGTATCCTGTTTAATGACATCACCAGACGCTGTCCCTTGTAAGATCCACCTTCTAATATCACCAGGGCCTTTCCCTATGGTGGGACAAGGGGATAGTCCCGAGGTTTCAGCCTTTGTCCCTGAAATCTTACTGCCTCATAATTCTGATCTGGCATCTAACTTTCATTCATAGTCGTAATACTCATTGTTGTAGTTAACTGCCATCAAGTCAACTTTGACTTATGGTGTCCCTATGGATGAGAGATCTCCAAGCCATTCTGTCATCAGCAGCCATGCTCAGGTCTTGCAGATTCAGGGATGTGTCTTGCTTGTTTGAGCCTATGCACCTGTAACAGGGTTTTCCTCTTTTCCTATTGCCATTACCTTACCAAGCATTATTGACCTTTCTAGTGAGTGATGTCTTCTCATGATATCTGTTCACAGTGTTAGGTCATAACTATTTCAAAAGGAAGCAGGCATTTGCCCTGCCATCCTTCTGGTCACTGACCCAGGATGCCAGGAACTGAAGCTGTCTCCTCCTGGAGCACGATGATGTCATTTGGCTGAATTACAAATCTGAAAGCTTCCATGACACAACAAGGGTCTTCACAAAGTATGCAGACCTGATGTATTGCAAAGGATCTGGAAAAGTTACTTTTATGGACTAGAGCCCTTAGTATTCTCCAGCAGCAGAAGTCCTTTTCAAGTGACTTTCTATGATTCCCAGTGTCAACCAGGGTGGTAGGCGGTGGCAGCAGCGGCGGTATTTCCATATGGCAACTGTTTGGATGCAGTAGTGGATCTCACTAGTTGGTGAGTAAGTGGATCTATTCACAGACCCAAACAAAAAACTCTAGAATGAATGGCAAGTCCCCATTATAGCTGAAGGATGGATAACAAGGAGTAAGGACAAATAGTCTGGCTGCTACACATTGGCCCTTTCTGCATGGCATTTGCCATGTGAAAGGGTGCCTGGAGCATCACGCGATTGTGAGGAGTCATCTGCATGGCGCACTCACAATCGTGTGACACTCCAGGGGCCGGCAGGCGCCAATCATGCACCTTTTCATTTTCAGCTGGAAGCCGAAAATGGTGCATGATAGTGCATTGCTCCTGAGCCCCATGTGCATTTACCTGGCGTGCAGAGCCTCTGGAGCCACGTCGGTCGCACTTCCTGCCCCAGCGCAGCCTGGGAAGCTCCCAGGCTGTGCTGCGGAAGGAAGAGGCGGGGCTCTCGTGCGAGCAGGCAGCTCATGTGGAGCTGAAGCAGAAGAGATGAGAGACCCTCTTGTCAGAGACTGCTCGCACGATCCCCGCACCCCAGCACCAGAAAAAGGTAAGGTGCGGAAAGGGCCATTTATTGGAATGGAAAGTGAGCCAACCGGTAATGATAAATCTCTCTCCTTGTTCATTTCTAGAATGTTTGAATTTAGAAATCTAAAAACCATGTGGATCAGACCAAAGGCCTATGCAGTCCAGCATTTTGTTTGTACAGTAGTAAACCAGTTGCCTACAGAAATCCTGCCACCTGCCTGTATGTGCAATAGTATTGTCCTATTTGTGCTTTTCAACAATTGCTACACAGAAGCCCTTTTCGCATTGCAGTTTTCAAGCGAAAGGGCCCCTTGAGCATCGCGTAAATGTCAGGAGTGGTCTGCATGATGCACTCCCATTTCCACCACGCTCAAGGCCCGCAAGCACAGCAAATATGCATTTTCTTATTTTCGGCTTTTAGCCAAAAATAAGCCGCACTTGCGCAAGGCTCATGGGCCAGGGCCGCACTCACCTGCAGTGTGGAGCCTCTGGAGCCGGGCCGGTCGTGCTTCCTCTCCTCAGTGCAGCCTACAACTCCCAGGCTGCACTGTGGAAGGAAGGGGCGGGGCGCAGGCGGGGCTCTCGCGCAAGCAGGAAGGAGCTGCGGAGCCCAAGCAGCAGGAAAGCAGGAGGATTGTGAGAGCCTTGCTGCTCAGGCTTTTCATGCAAGGCCCACACTCCAGCAGTGTTAGAAGGTAACCTGCGGAAAGGGCCAGCGTCGTACTATCTCTGATCCTGGAGATAAGCTATAGTTATCATCAGGACTAAAAACCATTGATAACCTTATATTCCATGAATTTTTCCTGTCCCTTTTAAAGACACCAGAATTGGTAGCCCTTACAATGTCTTGTGGTAGTGAATTCCATATGTTAACTATGTATAGTGTAGTTTCTTCAGTAGATTTCCCTAAGTACTATTGTTAGGAGAGAAGAAGAACATTTCTCCCTTTTGTACTTTCTCCATTTGATGCACGATTTAATACACTTCTATCATGTCTCCCCTTACCCTTTCTCTCAGCTGAGTATCTCTCAGGGTTGCAGTATTTTCTCATAGGGGGTTTCCCGTAGCAGCTTGACCATTTTGATTGCCTTTTTCTGTACCAATATAATCTACTCCTGTTGCTTTATATGGCACACAGCTGTTAAGTAAATGAGTCTGCAAAGGTTCTAGGAAAATCTATGTCTTTTACTTGGAGAGATGAATTTTTATGCAGTAGTCAAATTCCAGATTCAGAAATGCTTTGATATTAATATCTGGCATTAATCGAATAATAGGTACCTTGACTTGTATTTGAGCAAACTGGAAAACAAACAGAATTTTAGAACAGCTTTGGTAGATGGAATTACACACTTGGACAACTAGTCCCAGGAAGACTGAAAGAGGCTGAAAAGGATTTCTTATATCTTCTGAGTATCAAGATTCTTTTTTTTAAAAGATCAAGACTGAAGACAGTAGACTGAGATGGTCAGAGAGACTGACACCTTCAAATTGCAAATAGAGGCATCATTCTTAAATGCTGTGTTTCTTTTTTTACAGCTAAAGTTAGACTAGGAAGAATATGTGGTCCTCTGGATATTGTTGGACTGCAGCTCTCATTGTCTTTAGTTAGCGTACCCAGTATTCCCATAATGTCTGATGGGCTACATGTTCCCCAGCCCTGCAAAAAATGTTGTAATCACATTGAGTGATAGTCTGCCAGAGCTTGGAAAAGTTCCTTTCTTTGGACTACAACTCTCAGACTGGTCCAGTTAACATGGGTACTGTCACACAAAAAGGAGGAAGCTTTGCTGTCTGTACTCAGTAGAATTTCTCTGAATTTGAGGGCATCTACAAAATTTGTTTTAGATTATTAACATGCTTTTATTAAATAAGCACCAATACCCAAGGTTCCCTGGATGATTTATCAGAATTTAAACTTATACAATACGATGCAATGGAATTCATATGTTAGACATCCACCATAATACAAACTACTCTCAGAACCAGTGTATTGTTACCAGGCCATACACTTCCACTCCTTGATATAGTTTAATTGGCAAATATTAATTATAAATTATACACTGCTGATGCTGTGTGGCCATGCTGGCTGACAGAAAACTGGCTGAACACATGTAGAACTAGGTCAGACAGGACCTAATGGCATGGCCAGGTCATAGTCAGGAAACCAGCAGGGAAGCTCTGGTAGTAATGAGCTTGACAATATCTCATTAACAACTCACTGTCTGAAACAACAGTATCCAAAAGTACCTCCACAGAATGACTGACATCACCAGACCATTCTCTCTTCCTGCTGAATTTTTCCTTTATTCCTCACCTGCACAGACATGAAGGAACTATCATGATTCGCATCAGTCCTTTGTCACCTAATGCTAAGACCATTAGTCTGTTCTGGACCCCATTGCTGGCGCTGCCAGAGAACCACCTTTCCTTCAGGGCAGAAGAAGAACAAGCCAACCAGCTGGTAATACTTTGGCGTACCAGCCATCACTCTGCTGCCCTGATTTCCATTTTGTACTACCCTTGGACCCTTGGTTTGAGCCACATTGGTTCATCTCTTCATTTCTGGATAGGTAAATATCATCCACATCACCCTAAACTCTTGCTATACAACTTTTCCTTCCTTTTCATTCAGTTAGCTTTGTGTGATTGTGGGACTGCTTGAATCTTATGTGTGCGTGATAGGTAATTTCCCCACTAAAACAATTATTCTTTTAATCTCCGGCTGGTGTTCCTGCATTAATACCGGTATACACAGGTATAAAAAGATCTTGCTAGATTACCCCCCTCTCCCTTTTTGAGTTAATATTCACCACCATTTCAAGGAGGCACTGGCATCATGGATGGACCTCTGAATTACATTTTGGCATAGCGGTGTAGTAGTAGTTAGAGTGTTTGTGGTGGGGGGGAGGAGATAAGGGTTTTTGCTATGATGTTACCCACAGCTTATAGGCAATCCAGTTTAGTTTCTTTGCAGACACTGCTCAGCACAATACCTCCACGTGTCTTCTCTCTGCTTTCACTTCTGACTTAACAGACAGGTGAAGATGAGGGGATTCTTGGGAGAAAGAAAGAGGAAGTTACCAGTCAATGGAGGAGTAAAAATGGCCTACCATCATGATGTGGAAAACATTACTGCCACAATCATATTGGATTGTCAGTAGGGAACCATCATCTTCCTTAGAGCACTGGCTTCTGGCTTCAAGGAGCCCATACCCTCCAATATTTCACAGATGAGAACCAGGAAATGTGTGGTCAGATAGCAAAAGTTATTTGTGAAGAACAGAGAGCTGGGTGAGACTGCAGCAGTTTGCTTTGGTCTGACCCTACTGGAAATGACAAGACTCTTGTATCCTCACTGCTGAGTTAATGAGAGTCAACTACTTTTGCACTTTGAACTCAGTTTGCTGCAACTGAAGTAAACTAAGGACAAAGAGTGAAATGTGGCAGGAAGAGAAACTAGGACATTTTAAAAGCAGATGTAACTGTGGGATGATAGAGGTTTAATTGAGATTGTCCCTGCCAAATGAGGACAGTGGAAGGCATGGGAGCCTACATGTTGTTTTTGCAGGGTTCTGGCAAGCTGTCCAGTTGGTGACCAAGAGGAAAGCCTTCATGAGTCCAGCACCAGGGAGAAACGAAGCAGAAGGTCCTGGTGTTGCTGCAAATGTTTTTCCAGCCGCTTATCTTATAATTTAGGTTGTAATATTGCTCACTTGATTGTTATCTGATTTCTTGTCTAAGTGTTCACTGATTCAACTTGTTAGCTGTCACAGATTAGTGGTGGCACTGTGACATGGAGCTGGATCCAGTTTTGGAGGAGAAGGGTCTGAGTGTCCATCCTCCCCACTGTTAAGAGGGCTTCTGCAAAGGAGCTTAGGGGCTAAGCACGGCCCACAGCATTTTTAAAGAGGTTGT
This sequence comes from Cyclura pinguis, assembly GCA_030412105.1. Taxonomy (NCBI): domain Eukaryota; kingdom Metazoa; phylum Chordata; class Lepidosauria; order Squamata; family Iguanidae; genus Cyclura; species Cyclura pinguis. The sequence continues at coordinate 318,381,811 of CM059600.1, read as the reverse complement.
TGCTGCATGTCCATTCTCCCATTCAAAAGATTCATGACTGGAAAGTTCTCCAGGACATATAATCTTGACATTCAGATTGGGCTGAAAGTGATTGTTAAAGAAATAAAAGAAGCAGAAGCTGAAGCAGCAACAAGTCGATACAGAGCTGCAAATCATTTAAACACATCAATATCCTAGCAGTTTTTATTATCCTTTCCCACCACCAGAAAACACCTGAATTAAAAATCCTTAGAACTCTCATCGAAGCTTAGCAAAGTTGGTTAACGAACACAACTGATCTGGGATTGCAAAAGTTACAGATCTGGGAATAATTTGCTTGCAGCAAATTGTAGGAGGCATTGAAAAAAAGTTGGGAATCACACAGTTCACTGAATACATTATATGTGTCAATTTGTCTCCATTGGGTGTCCAAAAAGCCAGGAATAAGTGTCCCTTCGGATACACAACTCTTACTTAAAAATGCCTTGCCAGGGACAAAGCATTTCAGGGGGTTGCGACCGGTCTTGTGACCAGGTGGCAAAGAAGCACACATGGGCTGATACCCAAATGGATTCCACACTGTCATTCCAAGGGTTGTTCCTTTGATAGGGAGGGCAGGAATTGGGAGTAGTGAACAACACCCAGGTTGTTCAATAGTTGGAACCATTGCCTCATGATAGTTCAAGCCTATGCAGCTTTAATTAATAAAGCTCATGACTTTGTTGTGTGTGACTGTGTATAATCTTTCCCTCCCTGCACTCCCAACCCAACACATTGGCAGGGCCCACAGGCAACACTTGTGGGTCCAGAACTTCTTTGGTCATACCATAAACACTTCTGGGGTGGGATGTTGGGTATAAGGAAGGGCTTTGCTATAAATGGAGGAAGGAATGGGATCATTGTCCCACAGCTAAGAATTCTGCCCCACTCAATGAAATTTTCCTTCACTTCCCAAGTTTCTAGCATTGCAGAGAGTGAGGCCATTTCTGCACTACGTTGTTATAATGCTATTATTCCACTTTCAACATACTGTGGAATTCTGGGGTTTGTAGTTTCCTGAGGTCAAAGAGCTCTCTGGCTGAAAATTCTAAAGCCCCTCAAAAACACGAGGCAGCTCCCCACATGGGTTTCACTGCAAGAGGCTTTTTTTGGTAGATGGACTGATACAGATAAATGGTTGCGGTACGATGATATAATTGAGAGATCAGCCTCTAATAATTTTAAGATGAAAACAAGGGAAAAACTAGAACAGGAGGAAATAACACTGAGTTGGTTCCCTTACAGACAATTAACCGAAAGGTTTCAGATGGACATAAAAACTTATGGAATTGAACTAAAAGAGGAAGTTGGAGTAGTTAAATGGCTTTTTGAAATTCCCCCTCACCTTCTCGCTCAAATCCATCAAGAGGTATTACAGCAGGAGAGACAAGAAGAAACAATAAAGGAAACAATGATTTTATGGGCTCAAAATATTGGTCATTCAATTCAATTAGAGTCATGGGAGCAGAGTTGGAAAAAAACGCAGAAATTTACAGTAGCCCAGAATTTGAGAGAGAACTATTACAAACTATTTCACAGATGGTATATGACACCAGATAAACTGAGAAGGATTTACAATACAGGTACTGGACAGTGTTGGAAATGTCAGAAGGAGGTCGGTACGATATATCATATGTGGTGGACATGCTCAAAAGCTAAGAAATATTGGAATGGAGTACATAATGTGATTTGTACATTAGTGAAAGGTCAGTTTGCTAAGACACCTGAATTGTATTTGCTAAATATGATTGATATAATAGAGGGTGCTGGTATAAAGAAGCATTGGAGAATATTACTGTATATGATAACAACAGCTCGTATTGAATATGCAAAGTTATGGAAAACTCAGCAAATACCTACAATAGAACAATGGTGGGCTACATTTATTGAAAATAAAAATGCGGATATGGTCTCCCAGAGATTCAAGGGGAAATCAGATGATGAGATACAGAAAGAATGGCAAATTGTAATGGGTAATTGCTGGGTTCCAACAGTTGGGAATACGTAATTCATAGTTAAAGTTATATTACGAGTGGGCGACAGGTATATATCATGAAGCGGAAATATGAAGAATGAAATGTAAGAACTATCAGATAAACTAACAGTATAATGTTGTACAGTACCTTAAGTTCGTAGAAATCTGGAAAATGGAATCTAGATCAATATGGAAGATCAGATATATTTCTAATGAAGCTGACAATTGAATATGTATGTTTTTTATAATGAGAATTTTGAATAAAATGATTTAAAAAAAAAAGAAAATTCTAAAGCCCCCTCCCTAAACTGCAAAGTCCAGGATTCCATAGGATGTTGAAAGTGGAATAATACCACTATAATAGCGTAGTGAGGAAATGGCCTGAGACATAGAAAATTGTTCATACCTAGAACTCTTATGAGAGCCAGCATGGTGTAATGATTTGAGTCCTGGACTACTACCTTGGAGACCAGAGTTGGAGACCCACTGAGCCATGTCAACCCATTGGGTAACCTTGCCTATAATAATATTTTATAACGGTAGACTTATTTTATTAGATCTTTAGATATATACCAGTAGTTCAATAATATTATTTTAACATTATTAAGGATAGTTATTAGTTTTTGTTGCTATAATTTTCATTGTTGTTATATGGGATATTTTTTATTGTTTAAGGCACAAATATTATGCACAACAATAAATAACTTAGATCTTAGTCACTGAGTTTAAGAGAAAGTTAAGTTCAATTATTTCAGCAGGAGCTGTTTGCAATAAGGGCAGGAATCATTTTTTAAAAAATTATTTGTTAGTTTAGTGGTAGTTTAATTGTAGGTTGTTGTTGCATTGTTCTTCTTTTGTTTTGGTTGTGTGTATGATTTTGGTATTATATGGTACTGTTATTTGTTTTTTGTGTCTTTGTTTTGGTTTAATGTTTAATAAAAATGTATCTAAAAAAAAAAAGAAAAAGGAAAACATACCAGCAAACAACACTGAATCAAACCCATTTTATTTTAAATTGTCAGGATTATCATGGTATGAAAAGGCTATGGTTGATGCTGGGAAAAGAAGGTGAACAAATCAGGACAAAGAGTGCATCAGTCAGATTGCCAGATAGAAAGAATGCTTTCCCACGGATAAAGAAACCTGGTCTAGCTTCCTTCCTGTACTCAAAGCCTCATTAATTCATGAAACTCACTGGGACAGGGCTTGGAAAGTTACTTTTAAGAATACAGTTGGTCCTTCATATTTCTCTTTTCCACCCCACTTCAAGTACTTTCTTCCCAGAGAAACCTTCTCTCTCCACAGCTCTGATCAGGCTGCACAGCCCTTTGAAAACCTACCTCTGGCCTTCCTTCTCCTTCACTAGCAGTTGCCTGGCCAGCTAAGGATGACTCACAGCCTGATTTCTCAGCACAACAAACCCTCTCCCTATGCTCTGCCCCCTGGAAGGAGATGGGCAAGAGAGAGGAGATACAGGGCCACCATGCTGGCCCACCCCCATTTTTTCTCCTTTCCCTAACTTGGTTTGGACCCTGGGTTCCCATTGTCCCCACCATGCCTTGCCACCTTCTCTCTCTCTCTCTCTCTCTCTCTCTCTCACACACACACACTCACATTTTGATATTTGTGATTTTCCACTTTTGCGGGATCCCTGCCACCTCTAACTCTGGAGAATGTGGATGGCCAACTGTATTTAATATATTGACATATTGAGTCCATCAATAAATGAGTGACAATAGGATAATGCTATGGCATTCAGGTATGTCCAGTTGTGGATTACTCATCACACCATTGTATTCATTCTTTTTACAGGTAATTTCCCAGATCCTCCATGAAGGACCTTAGACCAAGCACTTCATCTTACTTTAGCCCATCTGGCAGCATTGCTTGTAATATTAAGGTGGGGAAAATAGAGGAAGAACAGGATGCAAAGATTGGACCTAATATGTAGAGTTAGGGTGAAAAATGAGCCAGTATAGTGTAGTGGCTTGAGGATCCTAAGAGACCAGGTTGTGAATTCCTGCTCGGGCATGGAAACCCCCTGGGTGATCATGGACAAGTGTCATACTCTCAGCCTAAGAGGAAAGCAATGGAAAACATCCTCTGAATAAATCTTGCTTAGAAAACTCTATGGTAGGAATTGACTTGATGCCATGCAACAGGGTGGCAAGGCTGTTGTTAGAATGCCAGCTGTTGTTAGAATAGAGCTCTCACAATTCCAGATCATTGAACAGGATGGCTGAGGCTGAAGAGAAGTGGAGTCCAAAAATAATTCCACTTTTGCAATATAGGAAATAAAGCAAGATCCTTGTCAGTATCAACCTGGTAATGAGTCTCCCCTTCTCTGTTTTAGAAGAGTTGTAGTTGTGCTGAAATGTGTGTGTGTGCGTGTTTTAAAAAGAACACCGTGGTCAGCATTTTGTTGATGACTTATTTGTTTTACATTCCGTTTTTCTTCTAATATGGGACTCAAAGTGGCTTATAATATAAGTTAAATCTAAGTCCAATTCCTACTTGCATAGCTATTTTTATCTTCATTGTGGATAAAAGAATTCAGCTCTGCCTTTTCAGCTGACTCCATGTGCCCTTAACTTACTGTTGTCCGTTAGTGCCAGAGTGCCTTCTACCCACAGCCATTTTGTGGGTAGAGGTATCAGGAGGACACATACAATGATTGGCTTTGTTTTGGCTGAAGGGAGAAGAATAAAGCATCTTTCTGGAGTAAATGGTCTTCCAGAGGTCTGGGAGGATGACCATGTCTTCCTGAAGCCAACTACTGAAACAAAGCCAGTTTCTGCCTGATCACTGCCACCTACCATTGTCCTCTGGCCACCAAATGGCCATGAGGAGGTGCCTGACACCAGGACATTAAGTTAAGAGCAATGCAAGATCTTGGCTTAAATGCTGTTTATGCAGTTCATACCCACCTACACAAGACTTGATTACTCAACTCAATAAATTATAACTGAATATGTAAACTGACTGTATGTCAAAAGATTGTGACTGAGACAAAATCAAAGTTCTATCTGTATTGCTTGATACATAGTACCTTCCTGCACTACACTGTTATAGTGCTATTATTCCACTTTCAACATTCTGTAGAATTCTGGGGCTTGTAGTTTACTGAGGCCAAAGAGCTCTCTGGCTAAGAATTCTAAATGCCCCTCCCTAAACTACAAATACCAGAATTCCATAGGATGTTGAAAGTGGAATAATAGCACTACAACAGTGTAGTGCGGAAAGTCCCATAGACACATGCAAATTACATAGCTTTGATGTTGCACTCAAGTAATTAATCATGTTATAAGTAATGTGGTAGGGAATGCAGCTAGGATGAATAGAAACAAGGCAGAGATCAAAAAGCTGATAAAATCTGTCTGTCTGAAATAAACAAGGTACAGGGATGTACAAAAGGATAGTCCAGGAAAGCCATCTAGAAATCACAAGAATCAGAGCCAAGGTATTAGAACTGGGGCAGATGTCTTCCACATGTGGCAACCAACACTGCTTTCAACAATGGTCCTGTGCTTAGCCTGCCTTTTATACACAGGCTGATGATGGAGCAGGAACAGCTGGAGTTGCTCTGATTTTGCTGCAGCTGTTTGGCTTTGTGCTGGCCACTCCCCAAACATGGATACATGAGGCTTGGCTGTGTCCACTGCCCTGTCAGAGGGAGGCACAATAGACCTGTCCATGAGAACCAGAACCAGCTCACAGGTGTAAATATCAGCTGAGCAAGGTAATTCTAAACCTACTGGTAGGTACAACCCAATGGTTAATGTTAGTGACATACACATGTCTGAATGTGGCTTACCCAGGCATATGATTGTTTTTGGATGAAACACATGGTGTTGTTATTAACCCCTCCACAATAGTCAAGCCCTGGGATAGGCTGCCATTGCAGTGAGGAGGCAATTCAATTGATACAGCTCAAAGGAGAAGGGATAAGAAGGTGCACTCCATCTGTGAGTGCACTTTCATATCCTTCCCCCTCCAAGGTAAGAAAAGCCAGATCATTAAAGTCAGAATTGTCTGACTGCTTTCTTCCCTTCCCCTACACACTGCTAAGCAACAGTAGTGGTGGCAGCTCCTCCTGGACTTGACAACTGGGGGGGGGGGGGGATTCTGGATGGACCACAAAGGATTAGAGGGTACATCCTGTACAAAAAAAAAGAAAAAAAAAGACATGGAACTGCATGGGCAAAGCGTTACTTGCCCCCATCTTGATGTAGATCCTCAGTCCCCCTCTGCTATTAATTTACCAATAACTACTGACATCATTCAGTACGTACTTGGAGACTATCCTAGAAGAAAAATGAACTCATTCCTTGTATGTCAGATGTCTCCAGTGCATAGAGGTATGTACTCTTAGGCATAGTACAAAACGGAAATATATGAATAACAGTCTTTATCAACAGACTATTGCTTGTTTTGAAATGCAACTTGAGACTTCAAGATAATTTTCCAATTATGAAAGGGAAAGATTTATCTCAAGTTTTACTTTGCAAGACTGTGTGATGTGGAGAGAGCAACCGAAGTATAGAAGCCCACAGCATTATGGATTGCCGGAAATGTGTCTTGCTCTACAATATACTGCCCCACTGTGTCGTTTTTATATGATTTAGTAGCAGGCTGTAATGAAAGCTGAAATCCCTTGTACATTTAACATTTGAGTAATTCTTACTGCGCTTAATGGAAAATGAAGAGACATGTTCAGAACTGTGGCCAATTTGTATGCTGCTGTCATGAGCTGGCAGTTATTTCTGCTCCCACTGTGTTATAGTATGTCTGCAATTTTGTGGGTCTCATAGAATCATGCATGCACCTTCTTTCCCTTGAGGAGAGGTGAATGTAGGCAGATGGATGAGAAACTGAAACAAGAATCAGAGGCAGGCTGAGGCCAGGAGGCAGTGAAGGCAGGCGGCGCAGGCCTATATGAACTGGGACTGGCAAGGAGAAGCAAAACTGCACATCTTCCAACATCTCAGAGATGAAAACTGGGACATGCATGTCCAAGCAACATCAGCATGTGATCAAAATGGCAAAAGTCATTAATGAGGAAGATCATACAAACTAGAAGAGGCTGCAGCTTTTTCCTTTTGCCTGAGCCTACAAGGAAGGGCAAGATTCCACCTTCTCCTCTCCTCTCGCTGAGCTAATTGAGTGAAAACTATTTTTTGCACTGTGAACTTAGTTTGTAGCACTTGAAGGAAGCCGATGGGGACAAATAAGGAAAGTGGGAGAAGGAGAGACGAACTGAGACATTTTAAAAGCCACAAAAACCAAATGCCCAGGTACAGAAAAGGGGATACTAAGCTCAGCAATACAACATGTGAAAAGGACTTTGGGGTTATTTTTGAGCATAAGCTGAACATAAGATAGCAATGTGATGCTGTAGGAAAGAAGGCAAATGCTATCTTAGCCTTGATTAATAGAAGCATAACTTCCAAGTCGAGGGAAGTAATAGTCCCCCTGTATTCTGTGCTGGTCAGGCCTCATCTGGAGCATTGTGCTGAGTTCTGGGTGCTTCATTTTATAAAGGATATAGACAAGTTGGAGTGAGTTCAGAGAAGAGCAGTGAGGATGATAAGATGTATGAAGAACCAAATATGTGAAGAGAGGTTGAAGGAGCTGGACACATTCGGCTTGGTGAAGAGAAAACTGAAGGATGACATGATCACACTGTTTAAAAATACCTCAAGGGCTGTCACAAAGAGCAGCATGCAGGTTTGCTGCCTCGCAAGGCAGAACTAGGTCTAATGGTTTTAAGTTACAGGAGGGCAGATTTTGATTGAACATTAGAAGGAAATTCCTGACAGTGAGAGCAGTTTGGCAATGGAACCAATTGCCTACAGAGATGGTGAGGTCTCCTTCTCTGGATGTGTTCCAAAAAAGGCTGGACAGCTACCTGCTGGGGTTGCTGTAGCTGAAAATCCTACAATTTGCACAGCAAATTCATGGCCCAGATGTCAGCCCAGCATTCTGTACCAGCTCATCATGCAACACAAAAGCAGATAGACTTGACTCTTATTTGAATTTAGTTTTCATTTAACACTCTTTGGAATAAAATGAAACAATTCTATATGGAATAACTCACGGGTGAGAATCCTATTGGAGCATTACACATATTTTTGCAGGCTTCAGTAAGGAAGTATAGTGCTTCCTCACTCAAGAAATTCCCCTTCACCTTTTCACCTTCAGAGCAACAAGCCAGCTGGCATGCAGGTACTGCTCTATACTCCCAGCATGCAGTACAGTACCTGTCCAAAACCAGGCACCAGTTGTCATTGTTCCGGAGTGTTTTTGTATGTATGTTGGAGTAGAAAAGGTTATTGGCTGATGTTTCTAATCTGGGATAAAATGTAGTTATTATGTTACTGCCCTGGCTAGTCCGAGCTTTGGGGATATTAAAAGATATCCCTTGATATCACAATTCGGCTGCACTTCTCTATTCCTTTCCACGTGCTTGCGAGGCCACCGGACAAGCACGTAAACAAGCTCGGCCGTTAATAGCTGTAAGATTCAAACTACAATACAGGCAGGCCAGAAATAGCTGACTCACTGCTTTAGGAGATCTCCAGGCAAGTACTCTAGTTAAGTATGCACGCCACTTACAAAAGAGCCTCTGCCCCGTGATGGCAGCTTGATGGGTAAACTATACAATTCTCAAGTACTCTGCGTCTGCATACTGGCTACTCTATTGAGAATCGCTACGATAACTCAATCATTCAGATTCTGACCTTTCGGAGGCTTTGTCTCCAACTCCAAATCTATTGTTTTTCCCCACGTACGGCATAGCCTGCAGTCACAATTCTCCTTACAAAAACCCTTGATTCCGAGACCTTCCCGGATCGCTCCCGAGTTTCATCCCGCCTTGCTGCCGCTTTGCTTGGCAAGCCTCCCCTCAGCTCCACGTGCTAAGCTACATCGCACCCCAGCTTCGCTCTCTATTTTTCTGGGCTTCAGGACAGGTGAAGTATCACCCAAACCAGCAATCCCTCTAAAAACCCCTCTATACCACGCCAACCTTTATTTTCTTTAGTTATCTTGTATGAGTGTGTCACATACACTGTTTTGCTTGTATTTAATAAACATCATTTATTGTTTCAACTTCTGTATTCTCCTTGACTCGACCCGACCCCGTAGACATAGGGTTCAAGATCTCGCTAAGTTACCCTGCCTCTCGTAACGCTAAGCAGTGCTTTGAGCTAATTTTCCCCAACTTTAGTTGAGCACATTTTGGTGTCCCTCCCGGGACCCCCAGTTCACAGGGTAACAATTAGGGCCACAACAAAACATTAAAAAAAATGTGGTCAGTGTCTTCTGCATATGTGAGTTTCCTTGAGAGCCAGTGTGGTGTAGCGGTTTGAGTTCTCCATTAAGACTCTGAAAGACCAGAGTTTGAACCTCCATTCAGCCATACCAACTTGGTAGAGAAGCCTAAGAATGATGGAGCTTAGAGTAGCACAGAATAGTATAAAAATTAACCAGGCCTCTGCAGCCCTTTCCCCCCTTTCTGATGACCTTTATGTTACTAGCCTGCTTTATTATTAACAAACAGTGAAGGCTGGCACCTGAGAATTAGAAATTGCCAGCCTTCAGAAGTGGCAGCCTGATCTGAAGGTATATAGACATTGGGAATGGAATACGTACTACTGATAATAAAGGAGCCAGTAGTACCACGTTCCCCAGTTACGAAACGTAAGCGGGCCCCACTTTGGATAAACAACAGATAGGTGCTAAGTGGCTGATGTATTGGGAGGCTACTATGTGACGGGGCCAAGGCGTATGCTTTGATATCTGAAGCCCATCAAGCCTTATATAGAGGTGGTGTAACCTAGTATGCTAATTTCATTTTCTTATGAAATGTATAAGTGTGTATGCTTTTCTTTGTTCTGGACATCTGATTTGGGATTCCCTGGACATCTCTTGGTTCCAGCTTGGGCTGAATAAAAGCCTTTTTGGTTATTTTGAACCTCCTGCTGTTGTGTAACTTCTGGCTGTGTTACACTCCAAAGAAACCCACCCATTGTTGATATCAAATCCACTGGGTCACCTTGGGCAAATCACATCTCTCAACTTAAGTGGAAGGCAGTGGCACACCTCCTCTGAATAAATGTTACCAAGAAAACTCTATAATAGGGTCACCATAAGTTAGAGTCAACTTGAAGATATGTAACAACGGCCTGGCATAAATACCCTAAACACACTAGATCCCCTCTGATTTGGAAGCTGGAGTTAGCCCTGGTTGGTACTTGGATGGGAGACAGCCAACAAATACCAGGTGGTGTAAGTGACATTTTCAGAGGAAGGAACTGGTAAAACCACTTCTGAGTACTCCTTGCCTAAGAAATCCCTATGAAAGTTATGGGGCCACCATAAGTCAACAGGTGACTTAAAGGCACATACACACACAAGAACATCAACAGTAACAAAGTCCCTTAGGGAAGCAGTTTGACATTTCAGTCCAACATGTGTTGCCCATACTCGATTTAAGGGCTCAGTAGTACGGTTGAACATGAAGTGCCGTTGCACATTCAGATGTATACATTCTTGGCTGATGTGTATCCATCTGCCCCTGCTGAAATGGATGCCTAGATGGCTTTGGAAAGTTTTCATGCCAAGTGTGAAACTTTCTTCCTTGTTCTTCATCTCCAGTATGTGGAATTGAGAGACTGTATTTGGGAATATAGGGATGCCATTTAGCTAGCCTGATTAATACCCATTGATTGGCATATCCCCATGAATTTGTATAAAACCATTTTGAAAGCTATCTAAGCTATAAAGTATTTAAAAAGTGCAATTAAAATAATCAGGGCGATAGAAATAATTTTATGAAAAACCGCTTAAAAAGTTGGAGCTTTTTAGTTTAGGGAAAAAACATACATTGGCGGTTTATAATATTATGAATGGTAAAAATGCTAGGATTCTTATGTCATCTGTCAAAATTGATTTATGGTAGGTTTTTACACAAGCAAAAATTAGTACTACTTCATATCATTCTTAGTCAACTTACATCATCTCTCAAAATTGATTCATGGCAGGTTTTATACAAACAAAAATTAGGACGATTCCACATAGTCCTTCATCAACTTACAGAATTCATTGCCACATAATTGTGATGATATAAGATAGACAAACAACCATATTATCACATTCCACCATACATTTTACCACACATCTGCACCTGATGACTGGTTAAAAGAAATCCTGAATGCTTGATAGTAAGGGACAGATCACTAATCTCATTGGGTGTGAAAGAGTTTAGTTTGGGATACTTTGGCCATCTGTATCATAGTATGTTTTAATAATAATAGTAATATTCAAAACATTCTTTGCTGTGTGCCTTCAAGTTGTTTCCAACTTATGGTGACTCTGAGGAAAACCTGTCATGGGGTGTCCTTGGCAAGATTTGTTCAGAGGACGTTTACCTTTGGCTTCCTCTGAGCTGAAGAGACTTGCCCAAAGTCACCCAGTGGGTTTCCAAAGCTGAGTGGGGATTTGAACTCTGGTCTCTAGAGTCCTAGTCCAACATCAAACCTCTGTCTGTCTATCTCTCTATCTGTCTGTCTGTCTGTCTGTCTGTCTGTCTGTCTGTCTATCTATCTATCTATCTATCTATCTATCTATCTATCTATCTGCCTTTCTCCCAGCATGAGATTCAAGGCAGCATACAACATTTTAAAAGTACAATACGATTAAAAAATGCTTAGTATGAAAATTAAAACATAGCCTTAATTTCTGTTTCAAAAACACAATTTAAAAAGAACATTAAAAGATGCTTAAAACAGAATAAAATAAAAACACTACCCCACCCCACCAGTAAAAGTTTTATCTGCCACAAGACACTAAAAACCAAAAGCTTCCTTAAATAAAGAGGACTTTACCTGCCGATGGAAAGATAGCAGGGAGGAAGGAAGTTCTATAAGTTCAGAGCAGCCACCAAGAAGGCTCTGTTTTCCTCATCATGTGTGCCTGGGATGGTGGTGGGACTGAGGGAAAGTCCTCCCCTGCAGCTTTTAGAGCACAGACAGGTTCATATAGGGAGATACAATTTTTCAAGTAGTCTGAACCCAAGCTGTGTTGGGCTTTAAAGGTCATAGCCAGCCCTTTCAATTCAGCCTGGAAATGGATTGACAGCCAGTGGAGTGGGCTTTTTTTTTTTAAAGTAAGGGGGCATATGGTCCATATAACCTTCCCCAGTCTAAGAACAGCATTTTGGACCCATTGAGGTTTCTGAACAGTTTCCAAAGGCAGTCCCATGTAGAGTGTGTTACAGTAATCCAAATGGAATGTAGTCAAAACATGTGTCGCTATAACCAGATCTGATGTCTCAAGGAACTACACCATGCTGGCTCTCCAAAACATTCTCAGAGAGAATATTATCAAATGGCAAGAAGGCCTAAGAGCTAAGAATGGCACCTTCTTGCCAGTGTGGCATGTCCCTGACAGTCAGAAGCCCTGAGCAAACAGGAGAGGTTGGCTGTGGCTGTTATGCCCTCATTGAGAGCTTCCCATGGACATTTGGCTGCTTGTTTTAGTGTAGCACAAGATGGACTTTGGGTAGATTTTTAAAAAGGCAATTATAGCTTACTAATGTGGATAATGTCTTTTTTTTTTTTAAATGTTATCATTGAAAAAGTGATTAAAGGCAAGTCTGAGGAGCTATAATTGAGCCTATTGTTTAACCATCTGTTCTAGCCTGGTTGTAACAGAATTAATCGCATTCTAATTTATTTGATCATGTGTGAAGTTGAAAATTGAATCACATTCCAGGGACTGCAAACTTGCTTTAGCTGATCTGGGGATTGATGTCATCTCAAGTACACAGATTTTTTAGATACACAGAAGGTAACAGAAAAGTTTCCTGTACTAAAGTACAAGAGTGATTGAGCTAAATGGATAACCTTGGATGCTGACATCTTAATGATGAAAATCTGTGAACAGACTTGCAAGACAAATGACTCTGGCTGTTGAACAATTTCAACCATTTAATGGCCCACTCCATGATTCTGTGGAAGCTCAGAGCACAAACGAATGCAGAATTCATGCTGAATCTTTGAATTTTCCTTCTTTTCCTTCTTTCATGTAGATTTCCTCTTTCTTCTTTTTACAAAGATTAGCAATGCATGATTTGTTTAATAAAATGAAATCTTATTCTTATGAAAGGAAACTATGGTAAGAATCCTCTTTGTATACTATGCTAGAGGTGACACATTTTCCAGGGTTGCATCACAATGGCAAGGGAAGGCAGACAAAATATTCTGGCTTTGAGCAGTCTTTTGCTCCCATGCCTTACTTGCTTTATGGCTACTGCACCCATAACTCTTTCTCTCTTCCTGCCACCACCTATGCCAGCATATTTGCATCAGCACAGTACACCACCCTATATTTTGCAATCTCTGTAATGCACAGCCTAAAAACCTAAGGGATTGCCAGAGTGAAAACTTGAGCGGCACTTGTACTGTTAAATGGTTTTATGGAAGAGGAAATTCCAGCAGATGTTGCTTGTTACCTGTTAAGTTACCTAGTAATGCCTCCTGAAATTCCCTCTTCTGCACAAACACAAATGGTACAAGGTTCCAGTGGCAACCTTGTAAGATGTACAAAATATAAAGCTACCATGCCCTCCACCTGTCCTGATTTGGCAGGGATAGCCCTGATTACCCTTCTGTCACCTCTTTTTTCAGCTGCATTTCAAATATCCTTGCTTCTCTTTCCTCCTCCTACTTTCCCCCTTTGTTCTCAGCTTACTTGCATTATTGTAAACTGAGTTCAAAGTACAAAAGTAATTGTACTCAATGAAGTTAGTGTGGGGAGAGGAGGGGCCAGAATCTTGCCCTCTTCCCAGTAGCTCAGGCAAAAGCAAGCTATGCAGCATCTCCCAGCTTGTGTGTTCTTCCCTCATTAATAACTTTTGCTATCTTGACCCCACTCTGTTGTTGCTTGGCCACATGTGTCCTAGTTTTCATCTGTGAAATATTGGGAGGTAAGAGCTATTGCTGAAAATGGCAGCTCTTTTTCACCATCCCATGAAGCCTACAGTGCATTTCTTCCACAATGCAGTCAGCAGCTATATGACACAGAATGGCACTAGGAAAATGCCTGATGCATGGGTGACATCTATTTTGCAGCACATTACCAAGAAATGAGGGCAGATATTAATAAAGGGATGCCATTTTTGAAGAGATGGTTGTGTTTTTCATAATGTATTTTTCCCATAATCTGAGAACCAGGAAATCCTTGCTTTCAAAGCTCACCTTGGCTCAGAATTCAATAGAAAACTGTTGTTGATTTACCCTCAGCTGCCCATCTGGAATATGGGATGAAGATATTAATTTAGCATATAGGGCTGTTGTGAGGACCACTGAGGGAAGACGCTATTTAGGGAGTGGAATAAGGATAATGCCAGCCCTTGGTGCATCTATTGTCTGCTCAGGGCCATTTTTGCCGATGGTCACCAATAGCATTTGGCCCTGATCCTTTGCTATACATAGCCCTCAGGGGCAAAAGTTTGCCCACTTCTGTGTAGTAATATCTCTTTAAGGTTGATCACCTTTCAGTACAACAGAAGACTATTTAATGGGTTAAGTATGCTGTGTTGGGTACACTTCATCCAAGATACGGTTTCTGGTGCTCGTGTGTGTGTATACGTGTGTGCTTGCGCGCGTGCATTAAACAATAAACCGAGCCTCTGCTATACTCAAGCCTTATCACTTTGCAAGTCTGTTTTATAGAATCCATGAGGTTAAAACAGTACAATCTTGTGGGAAAGGTTCCATGCTCAACAGACCTAGGACCAGCTAATGCTGTGATGTTATACACACATATCTGGAAATGAGTCCCATTGAAAGACTTGAAGACTTAGACATTTGTAAGATGTCTAGCAATGACAAAGTGAACACAACTGGCATCATAACCTTTTATCAGACTAGGCATTAGACAACAGCAAAAGGGGAAGAGACATAGATTGTTGGACATGACAGGGATCCCAGCTCTGCAGTTTCCAGTAATTTGTGGAAAAGAAGAAGAGTTGCAAAAATAATACGAACAACTTCAGATTGTACCAAAGGCTTCAGGAACACAGACATATTCCTGTTCTTCATGGGAACATGTAAAAGTGAAGAGTTATTTGAATCTGCCTCTTTGGTATTAAATGCACATAAGTAAATGAACAAATGAAAAAGAACAATAGAGCCTGCAAATAGTTCATTCAGTGGAATAATTATTTCATTATAAAGAGGCATGATTTCTAGTTGAAAAATGAAATATAGAATGTATTCAGATTTAACCAAGCTTCTCAAGCAATCTTTTTCATATACTTTGTTGAGTGTCTTCAAATTGTTTTCTGCTTATGGTGACCCTAAGATTAACCTGTCATGGGGTTTTCTTCACAGAATTTGTTCAGAGGAGGTTTGGTCTTGACTTCCTCTGAGGCTGAGAAAATGTGACTTGCCCAAGGTCAGACAGTGGGTTTCCATGACAGGCATCCAAATCCTTATCTCCAGAGTCATAGTCTGGTGCTCAAGCTACTATACCGTGCTGGCTTTCTTTTATATACTCCATTTTGTTAAATTTTTACATTCCATGTGAAGTCTTGGCATTTCCTTTAACAGGTCACAGGTCACAATACAAGTTTCTTTGCATTGGCTCATCACTGTGCTTAAAGCAGTGCCTGAAGAAGCACTTTTACTCCTTTCCATTATGTATGGTCAAGGTTCAGAGATACAGAGGTTCCTATATTGTATTTCAGAAACAATAACTTTCCCCTTGCTTGCTTGGTTTTTCCATTAAAATGGACAAATGTTTCAAAATCCTCTGTAAGTGCAACACAACCCCGCTATTTCCTAGTATCTTCTTCTCAGTAGCTTATAACAGAAACAGTCGATATGGAATGACTTTCAGTGGTGCCAACACATCCTATGAATAATTTTACAGAGAATTAAATGTACAGTTATCCTTTGCTGACTTCTTCATCTAAAAATGCCCTTCTTGTTTTCTGCTGCAAGCTGCTGCTGCCTCTTCTTCTTTTAAAATGTATTTGGTTGCACATCTTTGTCCATGACAACAGTGGAGATAAATATTCTTAGGCAGTTTGAGATTTAAAAAATGGTATGGGTAAATTTTAGGGCTTTTTTCTCCCCATAGAGATTTATAGATAAATATTATTCCTCTGCTACACTGAACAAAATGAAACAAGTTAGTCACAGGCTCACAGCTAACTCAACACACTGGCCTAAATGGGAAAAAAAATTCAGGAATGGGGTCCTACATCTGCAATATAGATTTTACATTGCGTGAAAATGGTTCCAAGTCTGCTCCTCAGCATCTCTGAGTAATTACCTCTTGGAAAGATCCCTCTCTGAAACACTGGAGAGCTTTTCACGGTCACTGTGCAGCTGTCTAAACTAGATGGAGAAATAGTGTGGCCAAAAATTAGCAGCTTCCTACATTCCTATCACAACTGGCAAAAAGTACTTTTTGACTACATATCCCAGAAAGCATAATCTATTATGAGCAAAGGTCATAATGAGTGGAGATTTTGGGAATTGCAGTTTAAGGCCAATTGTAGTCCTAGAAATCCTATTATCAGCTCCAACTCCATTGAATCGGTGGGGTTGAACTACAAGTTGGCTCATTATTCAACAATTAATTCAGTAGGTCTGCTCTAGATGGGATTAACCATAGCATTTAGGCCTAAAAAAATAACTTTTGCAAGCTCCTGTTCCTATGTATATAAAGAAATAAATGCAAAGGTAATTCAGAAGCAATTTTCACAAAAGGAATTATACACAGATTTATTGACACAACAATTCCGTACTTCACAGATCAAATATCTGACTTAGGGTGTATCTAAACTACAGAATTACAGCATTTTGATGCCAGTTTTAATTGCTACTGTTTTATACTATGGAACCCTTGGATTTGTAGTTTGGTAAGGTATGTAGATTACTATCAGAGACTTCTAATATTATGCTTCTGAGGAGTGGACTATGGTTCTCTAACAGAGAGTTCTATGTACTTTACCAAACTACAAACCCCAGGATTCTATAAATTATATTCATGGTAGTTAAAGTGATATCAAAGTGATACAATGGTGTGATGCAATAATAATAATAATAACAATAACAGCAGCAGCAGCAGCTCCCTGTGAATACTTCTTCTCCTGTTCATAAATTAATCTGGAGTTAGGAGTGAGCAATGGTGCAGTCAAGTTTATAGATAACACCAACAGTATAAAAACCAGTCAGACTGTGAAGAGTTCTAAAAGCGTGACTGAACTGTGATGATTAACCAGGAAAAAGTTCTTGAGGTTTTGATGGACAGATAGGTCAATGCAGATGTTGAACCACTATGCTGCAGCTATGAAAAAAGTGATTTTAAAGATTATTAGGAAAGATACTGAAAATAGAATTACCACTATTGTAGTGGTCCCATATATATTGATAGGTTGTGTAGTCATACATGGAGTATGGCTCTCACTCAAATTGTTAGTCCCAATGAGAACAGACTCACTGAATCAATGGGGGTTACATAAAGAATTGATTTACTATTCAGCAGTTTATTCGATGAGTCTACTCTAGTCGGGATAAGAAATTGGATTTAGCTACTCTCTACAATTATGGTGTTCTCGTTCGAAAAACATTATTGCAGAGATGGAAAAAGAAGAAAAGGGCAATCAAATGAATTGGGGGCTGAGTATCATCCCTATGAGAAAAAGCTACAATATTTTGAAGGAAGACATTCAATTTAGAAAATGGAGGTGGGATATGACAGTGATTCAGAAAATTATACACAATGTGGAAGGAGTAAATTGAAGTTTTTCTCATTCCTTGAAAAATGTTGGGATTCAATGAAGCTGATTGACACAGACTGAGGACTCAAGATGGGTAAAAGAATGAAATTTTGCTAGTAATGGCCACTAGCTTAGACAGCTGCAAAGAGGCTTAGACAAACTGGCTTGTCAGGTGAGTACTCATCATGATATGTATATACTGCCTTGAGGGCCACAACAGCATTCCTCTGAGCATCAGTTTTCAGTAGCAATAAGAGAGAGAGCAGGCTTTTACCTTCATGTGAGTTTCCCACAGACATCTCTTTAGCCACTGCAGTAACTAAGATGCACGACTTC
Organism: Cyclura pinguis; assembly: GCA_030412105.1. Classification (NCBI taxonomy): domain Eukaryota; kingdom Metazoa; phylum Chordata; class Lepidosauria; order Squamata; family Iguanidae; genus Cyclura; species Cyclura pinguis. Next base: position 318,363,686 of record CM059600.1, on the reverse strand, counting down.
ACTGACCTTTGGTCTGATCCAGCAGGGTTCTTGTTATGTTCTTAAGCTCTTCAGGGTCTTAAAATAGCAGGAGAACATCCTGCTTTCTCTCTGGATTGTGTCTCAGGTGGAAAAAAAAAGAGAAAAACATAGTCTCATGGCTTAAATCAGTAATGTGTGCAGAAATCAAATTGGAAAACCACCAAAAAGGAGAACCTGCTTTTCTAAAATTAAAGGGCCAGGTAAGTATAGGGGAGAAAGTTGTCTGAACTGAACTGAAATCCTGCATCATATTTCTTTTCTTCAAAAAAAAAAAAAATGTGATGCAGTTCTCCAATCAAACCAGGCATGCAACAATTTGTGTATTAGGAGAAATGTGCAAAAAATATTGATCCCTGCTACTCTGAGGAGTGACTCTAAGGAGCCATCTTTGCACACTCCAGCAGAAAGGATTCCAGAAGAGGAAGTGTCATAATGCAAGGCATTACACAGGAACATGGAGATGGACATGCCACTTATATGAGCCAGAGATGCCCTAAAAACTTCCTCTTCTGTTGACTGCTAGGCTGAAGGGTGGTCTACCAAGCAGCAACTGACATTAGGCTCTGACACTGACTACTAAGGGTAGTTAATCAAAGTGGTAAGACAGCTAATAATATTTGGAACACAGATCTAGTGTAATGCTTGTTGGGCTGCATTCTGGGCTTCAGAGAAGCATTGTCTGGTGACAATGGCTGCCTTACAATGGTGGTTTGTTTGGGTGAGAGATAAGCTTCTACCCCAACTTCTGTTGAGAGCATAAGGGTGGTGGTGTATGGGTAGAACTGCCTTAGCTAAGATACACTACATGGGACAGTGTTTTAGATCTTTAGGTCTTCCCATCTGTGGAGGTGGTCCTTAAAAGGCAGCAGGGGAGTTCATGTTTAGTCCTCATTGATCTTACTCCAGGGCAAAGTTGGTTAACAACACTTTGTCTGACTATTCTGCTCTGTCTGGTACATTTAGTGTTGCCATTTTGATGATCCACACAATGTGATAAAGGGAAAGAATCTGTTAAATACAATCTTAACTCCATATTTGCCTCCTCACTCACCCTTTGGACTTTTGAGTATCTACATTTTTTTTCTAGGATAGGGCACTGACAATGGGTTGTTCAATTTCTTGTTTGGACTTTGAATAGTTTATCAGTGAGCACTTCACTCCAGGTTGGATTTGTTCCATACCATCCATTACTTAGATCAGTGGTTCTCAAACAGAGGGGTGAGACCCTGGGGGGGCATGATATTTGCTCAAGGGGGTACAAGAAAAGTCAGCTTGCAAGTACAGCATATGTAAAAAAGAAGGGCAAGCCTCCCTGCTCTATGTGTGTGTGTGTGTGTGCACGCACACGTGTGTGTGTGTCATGGGTTTCCAAGACCTAGACTCAGTCTCAGAGTCTGAGGCAGCAGAACCTGCCTGAGCCCTGGCACAGAGACTGCTACAGCAGAACCTGCAGAGCAAACAGTACCACCACCCACCCCAGGGACAGAAGTGTCAGCCCCAGCAGGGAGCCCTGCTCGTTCTGACACAGAGAATGATCCATACCTACCTTCACCCAGCATAGACACCAAAACGGTCTCCTGTGCCACTCCCAGCAAATTTATGCCAAGCACCAATTAATCAGACATCAGCTGTGCTGACCTTGGAACCTATAAGAACTGAGCCTTTCCCCTCTAGCTTTTGTCAGCAATCAATTGTGCATGCTTCTGTTTGCTTCCCTTGCCTATTATTCTGCAGTTTGACCTGTGTTTATATTGCCTGTCATTGATTTATGGACATTGCTGGGATCATTATTTGCTTCTCATTTGTGAGGTTGTTTTCTCCCTAAAGTAAACTGACTAATTGTTTAACTACCTGAGCTTCCTGAGCTATATTATCAGCTTCTCCTGGCTGCCAGCCCAGACCAGGCGTGGACAGTGTGTACCATTGAGAATTGATTGGTCTCTGCAAACAGTAACATAAAGCATCTTCCTGTATTATGAATTCTCCAACCCTCAGCAAAAATTGGCTTCCATTTTTTATGCTTTTCCCACTCAGTTTCTCCAAATGTTTCATCATTGTTAGAGCAGGTGCATGCCTCTTAGTGAGCATGAGAACTCAGCGTTAAGGAGGGTGCTTGCGGCACAAGGGTCCCGTGAGAGACAGAGAGGGAAAGAGAAAGAGTATGGGATAGGATATGATGGGTATGTGTGTGAGACAACATCATCATGTAGATGTAAAGGGGGTCACAGTGGTAAAAAGCTTGAGAACCATTGATTTAGATGACTTTTTGACTGGTGTGCGTGTGCTGGCTCTGCAAATACAAAATGCATTGTCAAGACATGGTGTTGGGCTTGATATTCCAAAGTCCATGTCAGAAATAAAAGTCAGAGCTAAAGATTGTTAGGAATAACAATACCCACATCGTATGTCTGTGTGTTTGTGTTTGTGCCTTCAAGTTGCTTGTCAACTTGTGGCGACCCCATGAATTATATTAATCTAATATTTATTTATTTATTTATTTATTTATTTATTTATTTATTTCATTTATATCCAGCTTCTCTCCAAAACTGGGGCCCAGGCAGCTCTCAACAAGATAAAAGATACATACAAATAAAAACTCAAGCATTAAAACAAAATTAAACAGATTATAGTATCATAGAACATTTGAATTAAATACCATTTAAAAATGCATTGATAAAATGTAAGCATTTATCAAAAGCCACTTTCTCTGTAGTCAATAGCTAAATTTCTACTAGAATAAAAACCATTTTGCCTACTAGCAGAAGGACAACAAGAAAGCGGCCAGCCTAGCCTATACTTGAAGGGCATTTCACAATTTGGGAGCAGCCACTAAGAAGGCCGTTTGAAATGTCTCCAAAGAAACAGAGGTCTGGGAGTGATAAGTCTGAGAGAAGGGCCTCCTCTGCAGATTTTAGAGCCCAGGCAAGGGCATATCAGTGACCATGTTTTCTCCATAAATTCAGGAGGGATTGCAGACAGAAACAGCATGACATGAACCAATAGCAGATTGAAGCTGAGGTAAGTTAATTTGTTCTTCAGACATAGCCTGGTTTGGCAATATGAAGTTTATTGATTTAAATAAAAATGGGAAAGTGCACAATTTTAAAACATTGACATTATCTCATCTCATGGCTACTGCATGCAGGCAGATCCAATGTGGTTGTTTAATTCTTCGCCTTGGCTGGCAGAGACCCCAGCTCTGGCTGAGACTGCTGAAGATAATGGACTGTTATTCTCTTATTGCACAGATTTTCCAAGGAATGACACCAGCCATTTATCATCTGATAACTAAATCATAATATATATTATCAGAGCAAAATGTTTTCAGCTTTAACTTCCGTAAATCAAATATGAATATGAATCACTGGAAAGAGGTACTGCTTTAATCAACAGCAGCCTCTGTTTTTCAGTCTTGGTGATTCCCACTCCTAACCCTGAAGCATCTCAAGCACCGGATCTCATGAATAGACAAACAAAATATTGCAATGTTTTCTCTTTTTCTCAAGAGATGTATTTCTGTTCAGGGCTCCAGGGAATTGGAACTAGGAACCTTGTGGTCCAGTTCAGGTTGTCTGTGTATCTCTCCATGACGCATGCATGTGTGTGTGTGTGCGTGTGTGTGCGTGTGCGCGTGTGTGCGTGTGCGCGTGTGCAGGGAAGAAAGTTTCAAGAAAGGAAGTAGGGAAAATGAAGATTTTTTCCCCTGTCACCACCTTCTCTGAGGCCTCCCACTGCTGTACCAAAAGCAGAGCTTGGAAAAGTTACTATAGATCCCAGAATCCACCAGCCAGCATGCTCATGGGACATGCAGTCTAAAAAAATTAAATTTTCCAAGGTAGTAAAAGTAAATGCAGCAATTGATGAGATTAAAAAAAAATCTTTCTGAGACTGTGGAGAACCATTGCCAATCAGAATCAGCACCCAATGGTAAATAGGCAAATGGGTAGATAGTCTGCCTTGCTAAAGACAGCTCCTTTTGGCTGGAATGCTGTTGAAGCTTTGCTTGTATGTCACTGTCCAGTTGTGCATTCAATTGTGCCTTTTATAAACTGGCAAATGTCAAGAATGTATCAGAGGTGGCAGTACTAATAGATTAATAGGGTTAGATAGTCTGAGTGAATCAAAGTGTCCGCCCTTCTTGTCTAACTAGCCTTATCCCTCTGTGGTGTAAACTGATACTCTAAGTGATTTTTCTTCCATCTCTTTTCTTCTTGCCAGTCCTCTCTCAGCTCTTGCATAGACTGAATCTAGGTTAGGTTAGCATCCCGAGTAACATTTCTGTCTTAGAATGTAGTTCTCATAATAAAGCCTTTGTTTCTCCAAGCCATTGATGTCTTTGCTTCTCAGCCAGGATTTCTAACTACTGCACACACTCTGTCACCTGGACACAGCTGAATTCTCCCCCAGCCAGTCTAGTCACTTGTTCTCTCTGCAGCCCTGTGGAGTTGCATTGGTGGAGCACTGCACTATGCTATTTGTCAGTAGGACCATGGACAGTACAGTTGACACTCCACATTCTTGGGTTTAACTTTCACATATTTGATTATTTGTGAGTTTCTCCAACTCCTGTCCCCTACATCTCAAGCACTTCTTTTCTGAGGGAACCTTCCATCTTGGCAGCTCTAATCAGGCCACAGAGCCCTTTAAAAGCCTGCCTCTGGTCCTTCTCCTTCTCCACAAGCCACTGCCAGGCCAGGCCAGCTAAGGATGGATTGCAGCCCAATTTCTCAGCACCATAAACCCTCTCTCAATGCCCCCCTTACGTCTAAGGAAGGAGATGAGTGAGAGATGAAGTATAGGGCCACTATGCTGACCCACCACTTTTCCCTTTCCTTTTCCTGACCTGGTTTGGACCATGGGCACCCACTTTCCCCACCATACCTTGGCCTGCTTCTAACTAGAGATGGGACGAATCCAGAATTTTCCAAATCCGAATCTCTGGAAGGTTCTGCGAATCCACAAATCTCGAATCTTTCAAGTCCTTTTTTACAAAAAGGTCTAAAAGGCAAGGGAAACAAAGCACTTCCACTGAAAAGTGTTTTGAAGCAGAATTGGACATCTTTGTTTAATGAAAAACAAATTAAATAATAGTTTTCACTTTTAGGAAAACATACCCATATACTTCTTACTAAGAATTACACGTAATTTAGAAGTAGCTCCAGATGTTGGAGGATGCTCAAGATGATCGCATCTCCTGGGTTGACTGTCACAAAAAAAAAAGGGGAAGGGGCAAGGATAATCTTGGGAAAGACACACTCTCTCAGCCTTAGCAAAAGCCTAGGCAAAGGCAAACCTCCCTCTGAAGAAATCTGGCCAGGACAATTGTCATAGTTTTGCCTCAGGATCTCCTCAGATTGAAAATGGCATGAAGGCCTTTTCTACACAAGCAGGAAAGTATGGATTATTAATCCCACATTTTCCTGCCTGTGTAAACAGGGCCACATACTACAGTACAGAGATAATCCAGGTCAAAACTGGATTTTCTTTGCATAGCTCCTTATGGCATCCTGGAGTTTGTAGTTTGATGATGCACTAGCACACTTTGGCAGAGAAGGCTATAACACCTTGTCCAACTACAAACCCCAGAATTGTGTATGAAAGAGCTTTGCAAGGGAGCCGTGCAAAGGAATCTTCTTCAGCTGTCTTTGAAATCTCAAGAACACTGTACTTTCCAGTCAAGTCTCAAGTCCTGCAACAAGGAAGGCACTTTAAAAAAACAAAAACACCAGCCTCTAGCCAGTCTCAATTCTCTACCCAGATGTCCAGTCTCAAGTCCTAAAACAAGGAAGGCACTTAACAAAAACAAACACCAACACCAGCCTCTAGTCCAGTCCCAATCCCCACCCTCCAGTCTCAAGTCAAAAGAACAGGAAGAAGAGAATAATTACCTTGCAGAGGGAGGCAGCCACAGGGGCAGGCAGCAGGAACGAGCTTGATCCGGGACTCTCATGCCAGCTCAGGCCTCTGGGCATGCAGGAAAGCAGCTCTCACCGCCCCTGCATGCCTGTGCGGGCTTGATCCAGGGTGCTCAGGCCCCAGGGCGTGCAGAGATTTGAAAGATTTGATTCGCCTGTTTTGACCCAGGCATTTAGATTAGCGAATTCTTCCCAAGGATTCGAGGATTTGCGGATTTGGTTGGCCTATCCCTACTTCTAACAGACACACACATTTTGTTATTTGCACCCCAATCCTAGCAAATGTGGAGGGCTAACTGTATTCATAAAGCTCACCCAGCCCTGGACCATGTTGTAACTATATAATTCAGGAAAAAGAAAAGATAGCATAAGAAGTTGGCTTATACCAGGTCATGATATTTGTCCACCCAGTCTAGCCGTGATGATTCTTTTCTATTCTTTCCTCCCTGCACAGAGAGAGAAGTTTGTTTTTAACAAACAGCAGAAGGAGGAGAGGACCAGGCTAGCCTCCAGTGAAAGAGAGTTTCACAGCCTGAGAGTTGCCAAGCTTAGCTGCTTTTCTTCCAAAATCGAGTGAGCTTGTAGCTGGAATTCTATTATGAACATATGCACATATAAATTTCCCAAAGCCTCTCCCCACTTCCTTAAAAGCATGTCCATTCTGTGTTTTGTGGTAAGGAGGCAGGCTCAGCAAAGGGTCTGACTCCATGCTCATAGCCAGATGCAAAATGATGACATTTCGCTGAGATCCACTGGAGGTTTCTATGGGTCTCAGTATGCTGTGATCATGTATCTGGCTATGAGGATGTAGCCAGATGTTTCTCTGATCTTGTCTGCTCATAGCAAAGCACTGACTGGCCATGCAAGGTGGCTTCAGGAGCTTTTCAGTTACTTGAGGGGACTTTATAGAATAGGTCAGCATACAGATATTTGTACTGTTCTGAGGTGATGGTAGGTTCAGGCCAGTGTGTGTTCAGGAGAGTACGGTGGCCATCTCAGTCATCATAATGAAGCAAAAAAAAAAAAAAAAGTAATACGATAAGTTTTTTAAAAAATAATTTTAGGATTCAGAGGGGAAACATCTTCAGAGTAAAACCATTTCTTAATGGTTAGACACTATGCCTTGAAGTGCTTGTGACCATTAGAAATGAACGTGCTGTACTGAGCGTGCATAATATCAAGATGCATTCAATATGGTTGTAGATTGGCAGTTAAGGTGCTTTGCAAATTAATAAGGATGTTATGCATTTGTAATAGCTATGGTTGTATCAGCGCTGGCGTGTTTCTGCATCCTTACTGCACAGCTGTGACCTTGGCTGCAGTGAAACATCAAACCCATAATAAATAAATGCACGTTGTTCTACTGATTGTCCACAGCAGTTTAGATTAATTACAAAATCCACTTGACAGAGTAATGATGGGCCTGACCTTTCCTGCTATCTGTGAAAGCAGTTTAGTGTTTGGTTTCAATGAGGGGAGATAAGTCTGTGATTTGAACAAGCAACAGTTGAATCAATAATGACATCTGTCCTTGAGATTCGCCACCATAGTACTGTACAGCCTTTGGACATCACAATCACACACGGCAAATAAAGAAGCCACCAAATCTTGCTTTGCTGTTTGTGCGTATGTGTGAATGTTGTTAAAATAGAATATGAGGTAGAGAAGAGTCTTTTTTAAATAAAGGTTCATCCTCACTAATGTACGTTTTCCATTTGAAGTCCAGACGAGGGTGATGCAAAAAGGCACTTTATGTATAAAATTTTAGAATCCAAATGCCACTGTCTACAAAATGTCTAGACTGGATTTTTAACAAGGTAATTTATGAATTTAAAAAATGCCTCTTGTTTTACTTAAGGTTGTAATGTCCCCATATTTTTTTCTTAAACTACAATCCCCACAATCCCTACCTAGCATGAACAATTATTATGAACGGTGAGAGTTATAGTTTAACGTTGTTTGAGAACCTGGGGAAACTTGGCTTTACGATATGAAAAATGCAATATATAGCAAAGTATACCTGGTTAGCTCTTTGTCAGCTGTAATCTTTTGAGAGAGATGAGGAAAAAGCTGAAGATACTGAGATGATTTTACGGTGCTTTTCAGAAGTACTGGCTGCCCCTTTGACTTTTCCACATTTTGTTGTGATGCACTTCTAGAACAGAAGTGGATTTAACTGGCATTTTTTTCCACTTGATGTACACAAGATATACAACACTGTGAAAGTGCCAAGTGTTTTTATTGTGGCAGGAAAGTACAAATAAGTGAAAATAAACAGGCACATGTTGGTTGAAGAAATATTCTGCCTCCAGAAATCACAGAGGTAGTTGAATAGAGTCCACTTGGGCACAGTTCCAGTCCTATGTGAAACTGAGTTCTGAAACTTCATTGGGGTAAGATACAGTAACCTCATTCTTTGAAACACAACAAAATCTACAAGGAGGAATACCTTTATTGGTCAACAAAAATTCAGAAAATATATCATGCAAGCTTTCAAAGCTTCACTGTCTTTAACATCAGGCAAAGATGTTAAACATCATACAGGAGAAGAAAATTGATCATATTAGAGTCACAGACCTACATTTTATCTCAGAGGTTATTACTGTCATCAGTTAAGATGGTCCAGAGGGATCTCAATGTAGGCAAAGGACACTCCCCTCCTTGGTCATTGGGGACCGGGGACAAAGGCAATAAAAGATAGGTATTAAATTTCCACCCTACTAGCAACAGAAAATCTACTTCTTCTGAGATGCTAACTGCCCATGTCCTGTGAGACACTAACTGCCACTTTCTTAGTCAGAGAACATTAAACTCCTCAAGAAATCCCTGTTACTTCAGGAAAAACTTTTAAGTGCTTTACAGGTAAAACTTGCCAATTGTAGTCCAAATGAAAGCGTTTTACTTTTATTGGAGCAAAAACGTCAAATAATTTAGTCCTAGTCCATTAGCTCCCTCTTGTTAAAGTTTCCTTTGTTGCAGCAAACTTCAGTATCTTCACATCCAGGAAACACATTCAAGGGTAGCTGTGTTGACCATGTAGCAAAATATAAGATACAAAATCCACAGAAGTGCAGTATAGGTGTTTCCCACTTATTCAACAGGTTAGGGACCAGAGCACTGTCAAAAAGTGGAAACTGTCAAAAAGCAGGACCCATATGTCCAGACTGAACAAAAAGACTGTTCTGAGTTGATTGGAAGAAAAAGTGGCTTGTGATTGCAAATACTTTATCTATGACCAATCATAAAATAATGAGACCAGACCCCCTCCCCAAAAATGGGATGAATATGGACCACTTTAATTTTATCTAACCTATTTAGAAAATGCTTTGGACCGGAAATGGAGCAAGATGGGGGAGTAACCTGATGCGGATCTGGCTGAGGCCAGGTGTCAACACCTGATGACCTCCTTGGCTTTCCTTGGGTGAAAAATACCTGAGCCCCAGGTGCAATCCAAATAAGCTTTGGTTGCTCCCCAGACTGACTTAATGGAAGGTAACCTATAGAACTCTCACCCAAGTATCAGGGCTCTACAAGTGGGAGCCCAAATGCAAGGTTAGTCTCAAGTGTACCTTCTTCCTCCACCCCCTGGGACACAGGCCTCTAAAGAGGGAGTTCCAGAGCCCTATCCCACATCAAAAGGGGGTGGCAGGAGGTTATCAACAAATTATTATTCTTGCCCTGCTACCTGCCATGGACAAGGGGCAAACATCTACTTAATCCCTTTCTCCCACCAGATCAGCCAAAATGGCACCCACCCCATGTTGCAGGTCCTCCAGGAAAACATATTCCCCTCTTCCAACAAGTATATGCTATCAGCTCTATAGAGCTCCAGCCACTGGAATGCGGTATTGAGATGAGGTAAGAAATGTGCTAACCCTTTCCCCGGGACATTGCAAATTTCACTGTTCAGTGTTCTTTGTGTGCAATCAATGTTATTCAGGACCTGCAACACCAAGGCCTTCCCTTTCAGCCACAGGAATAGACTGTGATGAGTCATGTGATCACAAAAGGGTACCAAATTCATAGCCAAATACAATATATATAATATATATATAAAAGTGCAATCAGAGTGAGTAGCCACACAAAATGACTGCCACAAACAGCTGAGCCTAATGATTGGATGCACTTGGCCACGTGACCATTTGAGTGGCATGAAAATACACTGTCATGGGTACTGTGATAACACCCTGACAACCAACCAACAAAAACAATATCCCCAATGACGCACACTCTGACGCCACTATATCAACACACACACGCATGCACACAAAGGCAAATGAACTAGACCACCTCAGACTCCTGTAAGAAACATCCCCAACCAAACCTTGAAGCAAAAGAAGCACACAACAACGATCAGGAAGCCTTGGTCATAGCACCCCCCCCCACACGTACACTGCACATAAATTACTAACATGAAAGGCTCCTGACAAGGTGATCCCTGGTTGAAAGAAAGTGCTGCACCGAACACACCAATCCCCAATGAAGCAAGCTGCCTGAGGCCACTCCACTCAAGCTGAGCTGAGTACCAGAGAAAACAATAAGGTGATCTTCAGCCCGTCTATAGAAATGACACCAGAAAAGGCAAGCCAAGCGAAAATCTCTGGCGGGCCTCACCAAAAGGTGAGTTGAGGAAGACACTGACAGGCACAACAGTGGGAGGGGGCAGCAACAAGATCACAAGGAGAAGCAAGTAGTGGGGGAGAGGAGACGAAAGAAGATGACAACAACTGAAGATCCTAAAGAGTGAAGCAACCAGAGAGTGGGAGGGAGAGAGAACAGGACTGTAAGAAGAAAAGCAATCGTTGGGGTGAAGCAAGAGGAAATGGTGGGAGGGGCAGGGGAAAAAAGGCAGCAAACACTCCCAAGAACAAAACAAGCACCCAGGCACCCAGCCCTGCCACACTACACTTTGCCATGGACAAACCAACACAGGGTCATACATGCACACCAATGCAACAGACCAGTCACACAACAATTCCACAGTTTCACAAAGAGCAAAACCTCACTGCCAACCTGACCAGCAACAGCTCCCCCACCCGGAAATAAAATCGCTCAGTCAGAAGCCAGGTGAAGAAAAACTGCTCTTAAGATGATGATTGGAGAAGAACACATGAAGGGGGGAAGTAACAAAGCTTAAATAGTCTAGGCTCCTCCTCTAACACATGCTGTGATTCGGCCCCAAGCACGCGTCATAGTTTACATGCTGCTCTTTCCCATGGAGACCCTTGAATGTTTACCCTCCCCAGCAGTGTCATCAAACTGCACAAGTCCAGCTAAGTACAAGAGATGCACTGAACACAATGCCTAGGAGACTCACAGTGCATCTCTTAGACAACTGAACCAGAAGAAGCTGCTTGCTGATGAATCTCCCAATGGGTGGGAATACTATATTTACCATATCATAAAATTCTGGTATAATAGAGTTATCAATACTATCTGACAGAGTTTACTCTCTGTAACAACAGCTATGCTGAAGTAATGCAATGCATTTGAAGGTGTTGCAATGCTGATATACAGTAATTATTGAAAATACTGCAAAAGTATGTATGTAAATGTCTGCATGAGATGCACCGATTTGTGCCAATGACCTTGACAGATGAAACTTTTCATGATGAAAAGTTATTTTGGTTGTGCTTTTCTGTGCTTTTTCCAGCTCTACAATATCCTTTCTGAGGTCATGTGGTGACCAGAACTATGCACGGTATTTGAAGTCTAATCACAACATGGCTTTTTATAAGGTCAGTACAATATTCTGCAGTTCATTTCACTTTCCTTCCTAATGATCACTGACACAGAATTTTCCTTTTTAAACAACAGATAGACACTAGGTTGACATTTTAACTGAACTATCTACCACAACCAGAAAGCCTGTTTCTTGGTCACTCTCTTATGATGAAAGCTTATAAAGTTTGGAGCTTTTTAGCATAGAAAAATGATAAACAGAAGACATGATACAAATGTGTAAAATAGTGCCTGGTGTGGAGAAGGTAGACAGAGAGATTCCCCCCCTCCTTTTCTTATGCTAAGAAGAGTCAGGGTGATCTACTGAAGCTTAATGGTGAGAGTTTCAGCCCAGATAAAAGGAAATACATCTTGTTTGAGCACATAAAAGTGTGGAATTCACTACAGCACGAAGTAATGATAATTACCAACTTGGACAGCTGAAATTCACAAGAATATACAGCTAGCAGTGATTTCTAGTAACTATGGCTACATACTATTACTGTCAGTTTACAAAAGAAAATGCACCTCTCAATACCAGTTGCTGAGAGGCTGTGATTACATCCATGTCATGCTGGTGAGCCTTCCACAGGGTGACCACTGTGTGAACACAATGCTGGACTAGAAAAGCCTTTAACCTAATCCACCATGGTTCTTCTAAGGTTCTTATAAGAGTGGAGATAGTGGCTGGCATTCTGTTAGTGTCACATGCAGGTGTACGTTATGCTACACATGTGGAGTGTTTTTTTTAATTGGACTACATGCATTGGTTGTATCCAGCTGTTGCTCAAATAAATGGAGTGGCACATTTGGGATTGTTGCTCTTGTGGTAAAATACACAGAGCAACATAGGGAAGTGCACTGCATCTATGTATAGCCTGTGCACATTGTTCATTGCAATTGCACAATGGATTGTTTGCCATGCATCTTGACTGTTTATCTACATACATTGGGCTATGCTGGTATTCAATACAGGGGCTGCATAACATAACCAGTGGACATTTAAGCTGCTTTTTAAACTATGTGGCAAGGAAGGGTCACACAAACAAAATATTAAGATGGTGCTCATTTTTTCTTTGTCATCCCAGCACTTTGTCTTGAAGTGGTCAGTCATTCCTCCATGCATCTGTGCCCTTGCAATACTCTCTGCAGTTTAGCTGTCGTTTAAAGTTCCTTGACTGGATCAGCCATTAAGGAAACCTTATGAAAAGTGAGCGATCTAAATTTTCTCAGGAAAATTCCTTAATGGGAATAGCGGCAATTCTCAGTCATATAAAACCAGGTTGCAATACTTTTTGGGATTCCTCAGAGACTCCAGCTAAGCCTCTTCCATTATTTTTAATTAAAAGAAGTCCCCTGTTCCCCTGCCACACATCCCTGTTATTGCCTTTATAACACAAACAAACATTAGTTACACATAGCATTGCTTCTGCAGCATCTCACACAGTGCCTATCTTTGGTACCTTAAATGAAATGTTAACATGCTGCTTACCTATTCTATTCATTTCTGTGGCTTGTGCTGTTTCTCCTTTGCCTCTCCAAATCCTATAGCCACACCAGTAATTATATGAACACCCAACTCAAAATTGGGATCAAAATAATCCTACTTGCTGGTCCACAGTGTTGTGTCAATGCCAACCTCTGAGTAATGTCTTCCTGTCCATTAACTCAACAGTGGTTCCAAAATTTCTAAGGAAATGACTAAGCTGCTTGAGGTGGGAACAGAAAATGATGTTGCACCAAACTGCTAGAAAGACTTTATTATCAGATAGCTTTGAAGAAGTTAAAAATAATAACAACAGAACACCACAAAGTTTCTACTGATTATGCTGTTTGATAAAATGTTTAACAACCATTGGTATCATGTCTATTAATAGCAATTTAGCTGGTCGTTCCAGAGATGGTTGATAAGCACTGATGCTGCTCAGTGGGTAGAACATTGGACATTTGGGGAAGCTTGAGTTCAATTATAACACCTGTATCAGAGATCAGACTCATGACTCACAGGTTCCATGTGGCCCCAAGACTGGTCTTACAGGAACAGGGCCCCTCCATGTCCCCACAATAAAACAATTTTCATGAAGTAAGGAGAGTTGCTGTCCCAGAAGCCTCTGGAAGAAGCAATTCTTTTAAACAAAGTACTACACCTTTTAAAAGTTTTTTTAAAAAAGTATTTTTACAAAACCTGAAATGGAATCCAGTTACTTCTGTTCCTTTTTGACTTTGCAGGGGGAGGTTCTGTGTGGCCCCTGGCAAGTCCTCACAATAGGAAATTGACTCTAGACTTCTAAAATCTGTGCTTCTGACATGTACACAGGGAGAGTCATTGTGTAGCCTTTGGTAAGTGATTTTCAGGCCATTTCTGCACTACAATGTTATAGTGCTATTATTCCACTTTCAACATTCTGTGGAATCCTGGGGTTTGTAGTTTGGGGAGGAGCATTGAGAATTCTCAGCCAGAGAGCTCTTTGGCCTCAGGGCAGGATCCCTCTTAAGGAAATGTGTGTGGAAGAAGGGGAGGAAGAGAGGAAGAAGTCAGATTGTGAAGCTCTGTGGGAAATGGATGGGAGGGTTCACTCAATTTGTGGGTGCACTCCCATTTTCTTCCCTCTCTGAGTCAAGACGATCCAAGTCTTCAATGTCTGATTTGTCTCCCCAGCAGTAAGCAGCAGCAGTAGTAGCTGCTCCTGGGGCATCAGAACTTGGTTGGGGTGGGATGGACAAGGCACCAAGGGCTGGAGGATAGTAGTTTGTGTCCTGTCTAAAGATGACATATACAAAGGATGGACACAGAACTGCATGGACAGAGCGTTATGTTTCACATGCTTAAAGTAAGATCTCAGCCTAAATTCCTCATCTATATAATGGGGGAACAGTGCAGCTGTGAAGCATAGGCTGAGGAACACAAACAGGGAAATTTAGGGTGGATTGTCCAAATAACTGGATGCAAATAAAATTTCACTCTAGCACATTTTGAAATCTGTGTGCCATGCTTGGAAATGTGAGGAGTTGTTACCCTGATTTCTGGGGTCCCGTGAGGGACACCTCAATGTGCTCCAAATAATGGGGAATGGGAATTAGCCAGAGCACAAGCTGTAGCACTACGGGAGGCAGGGTAACCTAGCGAGATCTTTTACCCAATGTTTACGGGGTCAGGCCGAGTCAAGAGCATGACACAATAACGTTCTAATTTAGTTCTTTTATTTGTAAAGTCACAGTGCACTTGCGTTCTCACTCACACGGAACTAAGAAAATAAAGGGAGGAAAGTAGATAGGGGATTTTAAGAGGGAGTTTTTGGGGAAATACGACACCTGATCCTGTAGCCCAGGTGGTCTGAAGAAAGTCTGTAGGAGTGGAGGTTCTCAGCACGTGGAAGCTGAGGGGAAGGCTCAGCGAACGGAGTGGCAGCAAGTCGGTATGGAAGCCAAGAGCGATCCGAAGAAGCGCTCAGAACCAGGGATTCTTATAGGGGAAAATGTGCCTGTAGGGTAGTCCATTCCCGGGGAAAACAATGGGTTTCAGGCTGGAGACAAAGCCTCCGAAAGGTCAGTTTTTAGCATGATTGGATTTTGACAGCACTGTCAATAGCGCAGTATGTAAATGGAGAGTGCTCGACAGTTGAGTAGTCAGAAGCGCTAATCTTGTCAAGCTGCCTGTTCGGGGCAGAGAATCCTTTGTATGCCTCATGCATACTTAATATAGGTTTAACATGTACTTGCCTGGAGGTCTCCTGAAGCTGCGCGCTGGAAAATTACTTGCCTGCCTGGGCTTGTTTTGTATTTTTCGGCTTGTTCGGCCGTGTCCATGTGCGTGCTTGTCTGGGGGCCTTGCAAGCACGTGGGGGGGAGCAGTTTGGAATGGCCAATTCTTTGATATAAACATTATATTTAGTAGACCTCAGGCTCGGACTATGCACCACAGTAACAGAGTTATTGTGAAGGTTTAGTCCCTTTGAGACTAGAGTTGTTCTAATAATTCTGTTGTGTTTCTCCTTCTTCAATAGCACCAAAAGAGTCAAATACTACAAAAAAGGGAGACGCTCAGATTTTTATCCCCATCGATCAGCAGACACAGTCAGATCTACAATCTTTTTACTACTCTCTTTTGATTTCCTCTTCTCTTTATCCAATAGATGAGCCTGCTTTGGCAAAAGGTACTGAGTAAAGATTTTAATAAAGATTTCTGAATAAATGGGGACTTTATTTGTTGTAAGACTGGAAAGGCTCTGCTTGTTTAATTTGGTTCTCTTTCTGAATCAGTTCATCTATAGACTCAGTGTACATCAGAAGGGAAGCAGAGGGCCTCCAATGATGAGGTAATAATGTATGTTGCTTTATCATTGTGGACTTTAATGATAATAGAGTGATTATCAGGGCAGTTTGCTTACTGAAATCTTACGCTGTGGGCTAAGGAATAAAATCACTGCTTTCTATTCCTTTGTTTCTTCACTGCTGTGTCCAGGTCACCTCTTTGACTCATAACAGCTTTTGCCTTTGCATTCACAGTAAAGTCAAGGTTCTCCAGCTCCTTTCAGCTGCTAAGAGTATGGTTTATCCTATGCTTATTTAGTGATTTGCTTTTACCTTGATATATCCCCGTGCATGGAACAGAATGCATTTGGCAAAAGTTTCTTCATTCACAGCTTTCTGTACTAAACTGAAAGTTGTTTTGAAACACAGTCCAGTTCTGGGCACCTCATTTCAAGAAGGATATTGACAAGCTGGAGCATGTCCAGAGGAGGGAGACCAAAATGGTGAAGGATCTGGAAGCCATGCCCTATGAGAAGTGGCTTAGGGAGCTGAGTATCTTTAGTCTGCAGAAGAGAAGATTAAGAGGGGACATGATAGCCATATCTAAATATATGAAGGGATGTCATATCGAGGAAGGAGTGGGCTTGTTTTCTGCTGCTCCAGAGACTACGACAAGAAGCAATGGATTCAAACTGCAGGAAAAGAGATTCTACTTAACTTCAGGAAGGTAACTTCTTCATGGTCAGAGCTGTTTGGCAGTGGAATATACTGCCTGGAGTGTGGTACAATCTCCTTCTTTGAAGGTTTTTAAGCAGAGGCTGGATGGCCATCTGTCGGGAATGCTTTGGTGTGTGTTCCTGCATGGCAGGAGGTTGGACTGCGTGGCTCCTGTTGTCTCTTCCAACTCTACATTCTATGATTCTAGTACTCCTGGGATCTAGCCTCCTTCTGAAAATTCCTCTGAGTTTCCATTTGCAGACCAGAGATTCCACAACTCCCTGACAGGAATATAGGTTAGGGTTAGGGTTAGGGCTGCTGCTGCTGCATAGATTCTTGGTATGGTATGCACCACCACCACTGCCGCCACCGCCACCACCACCACCACCACCACCACTGTCCTGTTGACTTATGGGTTTTCTTATGCAAGGAATATCTGTACCACATCCTAAACCACTCAAACCAGTGCATATGGGGAATACAGTTGCTCTATTAATCTAACTGAAACTTTCAGTGATGATTAGGAAGCTAATTTAGTCAACAAAGTTAGCTAAGTTTTCCCATTTTCTAAAGCTTTAAATAGTGGGAGAGGGAAGACAACAGATGATCGGCTTCTCTAACAGATGGCCATTAGTTATCTTCATGAAAAATCCATTAAGATGGATACAAACAAACAAAAAGTTTTGTTACTTTGAATAGCTGGTGCTGTCTTTAATTGTGTTGGTAAGTTACAATATATAATATTTTTGTTTTCTTTATCAAAAAAGCCCTCCTAGAATCTCTTCTATGTTAATCTTTCTCATCTTTTTAGCATTTACAATTTGAAATTGCTCACCATCTGGAAGATATTTCATCAGTGGCTTATCTTCAGCCTAAATCACAGGGATTTTAATTGCTTTTTGCAGTTCTCTTGGTTGAGGTTACTGGGAGAGAAGAAGTGAGATCCACCTATATATGAAACCTTGGCAATTTTTGTGGGTGTGCAGGTGAAGGCTTTACAGTCTAAATATAAAACTGGATATTATTGTTAGACTTATTTTCTAAAGCAGATTGCTGTCTCTATTACATGTTTTCTCACAAAGGGATGTCTTGATATTATTTTATACAGCAGCACTGATGTCCAGGCTAGCTTACAGATTAACAAAAGCAAAGCAAACAAGCAAATAAACTACAAGACCTCTTATCCAAGCAGCACACAATCAAAAACTCAGGGTGTGAGGAAGAAAGGGAGGAAAAGATTGGGAGAAGCAAAGGAATAAATGCAGGCAAATGCCACTACACTAGGGGTGAGAATAATGTGGCTCTTCAGCTCCCATCACCCCTGGCCAGCATAGCTAACAGTGAGGAATGCTGGGGGTTGCAGTTCAAGAACATCTGGAGGGCCACATGCTTCTCACCCTTGTGCTGCCTACACAGTGCTTGAATTAGTTAGTCTCTCTGTTCCCTTGGTCTGGGATGAAAACAGCCATTGGGCTCTCACTCATTAGCTTATCCTCACACATGAGAGCCAGTTCTAAGGGGCTCTTTTATTCAGTGATGTAGACTCAATTCAATTGACTGACTCTCAAGTCAGACTAAAGTCACTTCAGTGGCTTGACTTGGACTCGACTAGGCAAGAAATAATGCACTGACTTGACTCACCTCGTGACTTGTATATTTTTAGTGACTGACTTGCTGCCCTTGGTTCATTAACATAAGAATGATACTGACAAGCTGGAATATGGCCAGAGGAGGGCGACCAAAATGATGAAGGGTCTGGAGGCCATGCCCTACGAGGAATGGCTTAGGGAGTTGGGTATGTTTGGTCTGCAGAAGAGAAGGCTAAGAGGGGACATGATAGCCATGCTTAAATATTTGAAGGGATGTCATGTCGAGGAAGGAGTAGGCTTGTTTTCCACGGTTCCAGAGACTAGGGTAGGAAGCAATGGATTCAAGCGACAGGAAAGGAGATTCCATCTGAACCTCAGGAAGAACTTCCTGACAGTCAGAGCTGTCCAGTGGTGGAATATGCTGCCTTGGAGTGTGGTGGAGTCTCTTTCCTTGGAGGTTTTTAAGCAGAGGCTGGATGGCCATCTGTTGGGAATGCTTTGATGGACGTTCCTGCATAGCATGGCCCCTGTGGTCTCTTCCAACTCTATGATTCTATGAACATAACATATTCATCCAGAAATCTTACAACCTTGAACAACACTTGCATCTTTTTTACCTACTGGTCACAGGACGATGTGCCTCAAGCTCAAAGTATAGGCAAATTTCTTGGAGGGGAATAGCAAATGGGTTAGGCAATGGGCTTGAGGCAGGGTTGAGGTCTGCTCAGCAGCCTGTCCCTGCTACATATCAGAGGAGCTTTCTAAAACTTTTCCTATGAACAGAAGGCAAGACTCGTCGCAGAATGCTGGACATGTTTCTCAGAGGGAAACAACAAATGTGCTAGGCAATGAGCTTAAGGAGAAAGGATCTTTCCTTCTAAAGCCTTTGAAGTTCCAGTAATGGGGAGCAAGAAAGATTCTATTCCCCACTTTTGAAAAAGCCTTTAGCTTTTTGGGAATTAAGAAGGACCCTATTCCCCCGTTCTGAAGCTGCAGACTCTTTTATGCCCATTGACACAAGAGCTTCTAGCTTCAGAAAGGGAGAGTAAAAAGGATCTTAGAGATCT
This sequence comes from Cyclura pinguis, assembly GCA_030412105.1. NCBI lineage: Eukaryota > Metazoa > Chordata > Lepidosauria > Squamata > Iguanidae > Cyclura > Cyclura pinguis. Next base: position 318,344,405 of record CM059600.1, on the reverse strand, counting down.
TAGAGAGATCTTAGAGAGATCTTAGGGATCTTAGACAGTAAAAAGGATCCAGAGATGCAGACGGCAAAATTGCAAATGTGGAGTGCTGACTCTAGTTAAATTGTTAAAACTGACTTTATTCAACTCTGTCCAGAAATTCTGGAACATAGGTTGGGGTATAAAGTTGGCTTCCAGACTTGAGACTTGACTTGAAAGTACCTTGCTAGGACTTGAAATTTGACTTGAGACTTAACTTGAGACATGGAGTAAAAAACTTATATACATCACTGCTTTTATTCAGGTAGAAGTCAACGTCTTTTGTCTGTTTCTATTCCTATCCCAAGGATTTCCTTAGACAAAAAACTTAAGTTCTTTTTTAACCTTAGAAAACACATGCTGAGCAATTGCTCCTGTTTCTACCACCAGCTCATATTGCAGTAACTTTGTTGCTCTCTGCTTAATATAGATTCTAAATATTCCCATAAACAATAACAGAGGGAATAAGAGTTCAAATAACAGCACTCTTTATCTAGTTCAGGTCATACAGTTGAGCTTTAATATGCATAACCGTAGAAATACCTCCCAGTAATGTAAGGAGCAGCTTCTGACAAGCAATACCCTACCAACCTCTCACTGGAGTACCCCAGTATAAATCTGCTGTTATCCTGCCCTGCTCATTTCCCATTCATGCATGTCCTCTAGTTTGGCTGCTATGCTGAACATAGTACAGTAATCCTTCCACATTTGCCAGGGTTAGGGGCACATGACACCTGTGAAAGTGAAGAACCGTGAATAACCTTTGGCCCTCCCAAACCATATTTAACATACAAGTATGATCAACATATTCAACCTACCGTGGATTCCTTTGAGGCATCAGGGTTCCTTCACAAGGCAGAAGGGGGTGGCTGGTGAGGCTTACTGCCACCTCCACTGCTGCCCCGCACCATTGTTAAGAGGAACTTACAAACCTTGTTCACAGTTTCTCAGTCTCACAAGGCTTGTAGGCTCCATTAAAAATGACATAGGGAAGCAGCAGAGGTGACAGCAAATTATTCATGAATAATCAAATCCACAAAAGTGCAACCTGCAAATGTGGAGGGTTGACTGCATCTATCTGTGCATTTATGAAGCATACCCACAGTGGTTGTGCTAGCTCAGTTCTACCAGTGCAGTGGGGTTTCTGTCTAGGGATATGAGGAATACTCATTGATATTCATACACACAGTGAAAAAGCTTGTCTTAAGACACGCCATCAAGGAAAAAGAGATCAGACATGAGAGTCTTCACACTTTGAGATTCTGTTGGAAAAAATCAATCTGAGTGAAAATGTACATGGTTTTTCTGCACAGAAAAAAAATGTTTTGGGGCAGAATGTGTGCATTTTGTTCAGAGTACACAGACTCCTGAGCATGCATGCATATATAGGTAGATAGGTAGGCAGGAAGCACACACAGCAAAACAAAATGATTTTTCTGTACATGAATTCTTGTATTGTTTCAGATTACATATATTCAGTTCAAATTGTGCAACTTTGCAGAATTTGCATAAATATATGGATTTCTTTGGGGGAAAACATATTTTTCTTATATTGTTTTTCTGTACAAAAAGCCTACAACATTTTAAATATAGTTGTCAGTGTATTTTGAGCAAAATACATCTTGTCTGACCAGAAACATATTTTCTGTACAGGAAAACCACTTGCGTTATTGTAAATAAGAATTTTTCCCAGTGAAGTCCTGAAGCACAAACAGTGCTCAAAAGTTGTGCAGAAACTTTCAGTCTCCTTGTGGAGTGGGGAGAATCATTTCTTCCCTGTATGTGGGAAAAAAATAACTGAAGATTTAGAGCCATACTATTGTCATATCCTTTAGCTCTTCAGCTAATATATCTTGAATATATAATTGTTTCCCAAGTTTCTGAGGCTTTATGGTAGAATTTTATCTTATTTTATTTCCCTCCTGTGTCTCATTTTATTGTGATTTTTATGGTCCTCATTTTTAAAATTGTGATTTTATTATTTTATTGTAAGCATTTCTGAGGATATTGCTGAAGAGCTGTCCATAAATATTTGAAATAAATTAAATAAGTGAGTAGAGGGTATGTATTTCTTAGGCATATTTCCTCCAAGCAAAGTTTTAAAAAGGAAGAATGTATACAGACCAAGTGAAATGGGCACAGGATATTAAAGAAATTTCATTTTAGAGTGGGGAAAATATTAATAATATTCTGAGGAATGCTTATATCTTGTCTGTATGTGTGTGTTGTTAAATAACACACTCTAACAACAACAACAAGTTTTACTGCACAACCCAAGTGCATCTACTTAAGAAGTAAATTCTATTGAGGTCAGCAAGACTTGCTCCTAGGTAATTGTATATAGGATTGTAGACTTAACTGTACATTTAAAAGAATCCCTGCATGCTTTAAATTAAATGAGAAATTGAGATCAATAACACTGTGTGTACTCAGCTACCTGAATATTGCTCTGGGAGTAGATTGCTTAGAGTGATTTATTACACTTGTGTGAATTTAATGGGAATCATCATCAGAAGCTGCACAGCCAAGGCAGTCAGTCAGGAAACCACGAAAGCACTGCTTTCATTTTATAAAAGAGCCCATGATAAATTTGTTTGCAATAATATATAAACTGCTATTCAAAAAGCCATTTTGTAAAGTAGCATTTAACTGTCACAATATTTCTGTTTCTCAACAAAGGAGGTGCTTGTCAGAAAATACATCTTGCTAAGATGGATGATCTGATTAGCACGTTAGTGCACATGACCAGGTATAGTAATGGCATCAATCCATCAATAGAAATTACCTATGGTATATGGGATTGTTTCAGAACTCAGACCAAATAGATCAGGGGTGGACATAATGTGGCTCTCCTGAGATTCCTATCACACCTAGACAGCAAAGCCAATGATGAGGAATGTCAGGACTTGCCATCCAAAATCCTCTGGAGGGACATGCTTGTGTCACTCCAGGAACAGACCTCTATTGACTAACCATGATAAGGGGCTTCGAGATCTATATTGGCACTGAATATATATTACAAGCTTACTTTAGCTTATTTGGAGGTTCTAGTGGGGGAGTGAGCTCTTGTATACCCTTGACTGAAGAACGGTTCACTCTTATCTGAGATGGTCATCCTCTTCTTTGGAGTGTGTGGCTTCAGGAGGGACACACATGGAGTGGTGAGGGAGGAAAGAGACACCCACCTAGCCAGCCAGATCAGCCAAATCAATCCTGGTGGTCAATGGGGTGATAGATGTCACAGTCAGATCACCCTCACATCTATTACAAGCTTACTTTAAACCCTCAAGGCAGACGTTTAATGGTAAGTTTTATAATACAGGTGGACTTTTCTTGATAGACCCCATAGCCATGTTCCCAAGGTGATGCCAAAAATACAGATGAGTGGGTTGATCTATATCAACAAGCCCTTTCTAGCAGTTTTCTTCTCTACTGGGAACAGCTTTTATCAAACATATGGGTTTTATTTGCCTGTTCAAAACCTCAGGATGTCACTGGACTAATCTCTCCAGCTACTTTTTTTCAAGGTACCCAGTGACTGGGAGAGTGTTGTAGACATTGTTTCCCATCACTTTGATCTCCAGCATCTTGGAAATACTTTCATTGGGGACCTGCTATGCTCTGATGATAGGTTTAGGGGAGGCAGCATCAGTCACAACTACAGCGATGGAGCTCTGTCAGGATGCAGGATTTTGGGTTAGCATGATTTGTTTGAAATAACCTTTCATGGAGTCCAACCCACTTCATTACATGCAATCTTGAAACTCTGGATCAATCAGAGTCCTTCTCCTCCCATTTTTAAAAAATATATATTCATTTAATCTACAACACATGTGACAGCTCCTTTGTAATTCATATTGAAATATTTATACTTTCTTTCCATTTTTTTTCTTGACTCATTTTTGGGTTATCTAGAAACACAAAGAAAATACCAAGAAAATAACCATTCAGCATTAATGTTCTGCCTTGAACAAGTTAAGGTGAGATATTTGCTTTCACTCTTAAGAATTAGAATTTTAATATTTAATCCTAGTGGGTTGCCATTAGTGATATTATCCAACTGTGCGCTCCTGTGAGCACAAATGTTTGAAATGGAATTAGCTTCACCTGTGAATTTTTAATCACTTACCCTATTTTAATACACAGGCAGGATGTTTTGAATGCATTTTGTTACTATGAATATTAAATGGCTTCTGTGTGTGCAGAGAATTTCTTGGCAATGAAAGTTTTCAGAGGGGTAGCCATTTTACTTTATTGCTCCGAAAGTGAAAAGTTTAACTAGTTTCATTTGGCACAATCTTTTGTTGACTGAATTCCAAGAAAAAGGTTGTAGGACCAGAAAGTTTGTGTCAACCCTTCCTCTCCCTTTAACTTCTTGGCCCTTTTAGGTATCACAAAATTATTTGTTGTTTTTGACACTGAAGAAATAGTGGAGGAGGCAGTGGCATATCTAGTGTATATAACACTTAGAGCAAGTGTGGAAGTTGTGCCCCTACCTTCTTACCCCTACCCCCCATCCCCACCCCTATATGCACAGCCTTTTTGTGCCCCCCTGGCATTGGCGCCAGGGGCACATGTCCTATTTGCTTCAACCTAGATACGCCTCTGGGAGGAGGAATGTGGAACTTTCCCAGCTAGTGTAGCCCCCAACGCTTCATTAATGACAACAGCAACATGCTTGCTATGACCTTGTCTTCATACCGAGAGTTCTCAGAGTAACATAGAATCATTGAGTTGGAAGAGACTGCAGGCCACGTAGTCCTGTTCCCAGCCCTGCAGGAATATGCAACTAAAGCACTCCCAAGAGATACCCATCAAACCTCTGCTTAAAAACTTTCAAAGAAGACGTGTTCACTGTTACCCTGAATTCTGGGGTCCCTTAGGGGAAGCCTTACTGTGCTCCACGTGGTAGGGAATGGGAGCTCAACAGAACACAATGCGAAAGGCAGGGTAACCTAGCAGTGTCTTTTTACCCAGTTTTTACAGGGTCAGGCCAAGCCAAAAACCAGACAAAGATGTCAAATAAATGATTTTATTGAAGGGAATATCACGCATCAGTGCATTCACTCATGCACTCACTCAAGACCTATTAAGAAGCAAAAGAGAGGAAATGGGATAGGGGAAATATTAAAGGGATTGTAGCTGGGGTAATACTGCACCTTTTCCTGAAGTCCTTGGTCTGGAAAAACAGTGAATGAAGTAGAGCTCAGCAAAGAGAAGGCTGAGGAGATTACTTGACTGATGAAGAAATGGTCTAGTGGTATGACCAGGAGTTATCCAAAGAAACTCTCAAAAACTAGGACTATTTGTAGGGAAAAACGTACCTTAAGGGCAAATCCTCTCCCGGGGAGAACAATGGGTGTTGCAACAGAAAAGAAGCTCCATGATGGCAACTCCTTTTTGCACAATGGGATTATGAGGTGTTGCCAAAGTTTCAGGATCTTTGGTTGCATTGGGTTGTGGTGTGAATTTATGTAGATGGTCCTTGCCTGATAGGATTTTATTGCTATTGATGCTCAACTTGGGGAAAAGACACTAATCCCCTCAAGTTGGCTCCTCAGTGGCTGAGGACCTTTTGTTTACTGTGGGCTTGCACAGCTTGAGGTCTCCTGGGACTACCTGATGGCAGATTTTACTGGCTTGACCCGGTTCTTGACTGTTTGACCGTTGCTGCCTACGTGTCCATCCGGATGATCTCTCTGGCATGTTGAATCACATTTAATATTAAAAATTGTAGACCCTGGGATAGGGTATACCAGTGAGGTAACACCACCACTCTTGAAGCAGTCTATTCCACTGTCAAATAGGTTTTTCAATCAAAAAGTTCTTCCTAATGTTTAGATGGAATCTCTTTTCTCATAATTTGAATATATTGGTTTGTGTTCTAGCTCTATCTTATACATGGTATCCCTTCAAAGATTTAAAGATGGCTATCATATCACCTAAAAAGCCAATGTGATTTGAAACCTGGACTTGGACTCCATAAGACTAGGGTTCAAATCCACACGCAGCTATGGAGACCCACTGGGTGACTTTGGGGTCTCACACTCTCTCATTCAAAGAGGAAGATGATGGTAAACTTCCTCTGAATAAATCTTGGGAAGAAAACTTTATGCTGGGTCACTATAAGTTGGAGTCTATTTGAAGACATAACAACAATTATGTCACCTCTCAATCTTCTCTTCTCCAAGTGAAATATATCGAGCTCTCTGAATAGTTCTTCATAGGATTTGGTTTCTAGATCTTTTACTATCTTGGTCATCCTCCTGTGGTCACATCTCAGCATCCACCTAACCACTAAGAAGAACTTCCTGATGGTAAGAGCTGTTTGGCAGTGGAGATTGGGACACAGAACAATAGCTTCAAACTTAAGGAAAATATCTAAACATTAGGAAGACAGCAGTTTGACAGTGGAATATGCTGCCTTGGTGTGTGGTGGAGAATCCTCCTCTGGAGGTTTTTAAATAGAGGCTGGATACCAGGAGTGCTTTGGTGTGTATTCCTGCATCCCTGGGAGTTGGACTGGGTGGTCTTTGTGATCTCTTCCAACTCTATGATTTATCTTGCTCAGGCTCAGGTATAGTTATTTTTGTTCCTTTTCAGAGACTGGCAACCTTTATTAACAGAGGCTTTATATGTTGTATACTATTTGCAAGGTGTAAATAATGGGTGTGAATCAGAGACGACAACATGATTAAAAGAGCAGTTCAAAGGACTAGGAGACTGATAGTGTGTTCTGTTTTCAGAGACTCTGTTTAAAACCCTAATGGGCTCTGTGTCTGGGATGGATTTTTGCTTCTTTTTGCTGTCAGAAGGGCTTCAAAACTTTTAATTAAAAGAACAACAACAGTGGGATTGAATCAAGTTAGCTACATCCTGAGAAGCATCAAAAATTCTGTATGTATTGGGGCATGGCTGTGGGCTAAGGGACGGGAATCATCAGATGTTGCTGGATTACACTTCCCATCATTCCTCACTGTTACCAAGCAGGAACTTCAACCACAGAAAGAAGATACTGATAAAATTTCTGCAGTGGCTTCTGGGGCTCTTTTTCTGAATCACCCAAAATCAGAAAGAGTACCAAGGGCCACTTGGTGCAACCCTCTGCCAGTGCAAGAGTTCTCCACTGTAGTATCTTCAAGAGGTGGGCCCAGTTTAAAAACCTGCAGTGAAACTGGATCATCATTGGTGAACTCAGAGGGGGATTTCTCATTCATCTTGTCATCCCAGATGTTACTCCCAGAATTATAAAAGTATAGCGTATGCAGTAGTATTCAAAAAGAGAGCCATGCTAGCCTGTTTTAGCATAAAAAGACATCACGCATAAAAAGACACCCAGTAGCACCTCTGAGACTATTGATTGATTGATTGATTGTATTTGTAGCCCACCTTTCTCCCAGAATTGGGAACTAAGGTGGCTTCCAACAATAAATGCTAAATGGGAAGAAGGAATTTTTAGCATAGGCTTGCATGGACAGTGTCCACTTCTTCAGATGTCATTTGAGATGAAGTAGACAGTGGCCATTTCTCCACTACACTGTTATAGTGCTATTATTCCATTTTCAACCTCCTATGGAATCCTGAGGCTTGCAGTTTAGGGAGGGGCCTTTAGAATCCTCAGCCAGAGAACTCTTTAGTCTCAGTAAACTACAAACCCCAGAATTCCACAGGATGTTAAAAATGGAATAATAGTGCTGTAACAGTGTAGTGCAGAAATGGCCAGTGTCTATTAAAACATGTGTTAGAAATTTCTTCTTCCCATTTCATTTCAAAGATACTACTGGGTTTCTTTGTGTCTTTTTGTACAGCCTATGATCAGTAGTCACTGATGTTTGGGATTGTTATGTTATGGAGAACACAGATCTCATTCCCCGATGGAAAGAACAGGTGAGTCTTTCTTTAGATTTCTTTTTATTTGGCCAAAAGGATCATTTAAAACATTTTTTCCCCAAGAACAGGATAACATCTCTGATAGAGATGATAGAGATGTTATGCAGTGTTTCCTAAAGGCAGCCTTCTCTAACTGGTTGCCCTCCAGAATGCAAACCCCTTTCACTTCCAGCCAGCCCGTAGCCATGCTAGTTCAGGGTGATGGTAGTTGTAGCTCAACACATGTGGAAGTTTGAGGGACAGTACTTTCATATAATTCATGCCACATTATAATCATTTATGTGATAGATGAATACTTGTGATCCCTCACATGTTGTTGAACAAGGAATTTCCATTAGATCTAATCATGAAGATGGAAAGAATATTTGAAAATAGTCAAAAAAGGTCAAAAATATATTTCTCAAGTGTCAGGAAAACCTAATGAGAAGAAACTCAGATTGATGATAATCTTGGCAATTTAGGATTTATTTTGTACAAAAATTGCCTGCAATATTTTTGTGCAGAAAACAGTACTGTCTGTGCTATGTGGAAAAAGTAGTTTTCTGTGCCAAAGTACCATGTGTGAATTTTGAGCCAAATAAGTCCCCAGCTACAACATTTTCTTCACATAACATTTTCTTGTTTTTTCAAAAAGAAGAAGAAGAAGAAGAAGAAGAAGAAGAAGAAGAAGAAGAAGAAGAAATACCATGTACAAATTTTTCAAAGAATAAGCCCTGAACCATTTTTGAAGACTTTCTTGCAGTGGAAAGAAAATGGCTAGAATGGCTAAAATTATTTGTTGCATCCTTTGAGGATGAAGTTAGTAAAGAGCTATATCAGTCTGCCAGTCAGTTTGCCAGTGATCAAAGATGATGGGAATTGCAGTTCAACAATACCAGAGATGCCAGTTCCCCGTGCTTATGTTATTTTATCAAGAGAGAACTTAGGATTTAAACTGTATCGAAAACCATATTGATATGGAAATAATTCTAGTTATTCCATATAATCAATGAAGAGAGAAATACAAGGAAGGTGATCTTGTGTTCCTTTTTTATATAGAAAGAATGGCCTTCTATCTGAACACATCCTCTGTTTCAAAGCAGACAACTTTGTTGGGTTCATGGCTCAGTTTTGTCCCTCAGGACCTGTTGTAGGCTACAACCTCCTGCAAAATTTGTGTTTGTGATTTTCATTATTTTTCCAGAATTGGAAATGACTGGGCACCATCTTTCCAAGCAAGCTTCTCTTTCCTTGAGGCTGCCTGGCAGTTGGTGTCTCTGATGGCACTGAGGCAGTGAATCCACTCCAGATTTTATTACAGACTTTAAAGGACCTATCAAAGAGGCTGAACTTATTTGTGGGATGGAGTCAGGACCTTGGATAGTACTTTTACAGTTCAGTCTAACACTCAGAGCAGATTCACCATCTCACTGACATGGAAGCCACCAGCTGCTACTGTTTCCAGAAGCAGAAACTCTTACCCATGGAGTAGAGTCCAAAAAAGCACAAAAATGAGTGAAGGTGCTACATGTTGCCGCCCGTGCTTTCTTTGGAGAGCTGACCAGTTGAAATATAGCTTAACCTGTAAAGAGAGAGAGTAGGGGCCTGGAAGCTTCCCATCAGTTTATGCTTAGCATCTGGAAAACATGCTGAGCAGATCCACAAGCCAGAGTTTTCCTCATATAGTGAGAAGTTTTTCTAGGGAAAAAAAAACTTACAGTATTTCTTCCTAATTTTTTATCTACATAAATAAATCAGCACATATAATGTGTCTCTTTATTCTTTTTCTTGGTGATGACTCCTTTTGGTAAAGTATAAGCAGCTGTCCTACATACAAGGAAAGATTCTAAAAGGATGTACAAGAACATGAGAACAAATATACACATGCTTTGGTTAACCGGTGCCCCCGACAAAGAAGTTTCTCTTTACAGTGTCTTTTTGCAGCCCCAGATCCACTTTTTTCACCTTGTTATCTGTATAGCTGGAAGAATTATTTTTCTTAAAGAAGCAATTGCATTGGTAGGATAGTAATAGGATAGGAGGGCTGGAAAAAATAGACTTTCAGTGTCAGTTGCAACATTGAGTCTGCAGCGAACATTGCAATCACAGCTTGAGCTAGAAAAGAATGGGATTCTACTCTAGCCAATCCTGCTGCAGCTGTGTGTGTCTGACTACAACAGGCAAGGTAAATAGCAACTGTCTCCAGAATCCCTTACTGAGCATACGTTAACAGCAAAACATGTTGGCCACAAACATTGGAATTATAATAAAAGTGGAATCCAGTATATTTTAGAAGAATCCTCTAAATCATTAATTCTTAACCTGGTGTCTGTGGACCCCCTGGGGGTCTGTGAAGTCCTCACAGGAGGTTTACAGAGCCCTGCTGCTAGACACCTACAGTGGCAGCAGCAACTTTGCTGTTGTGTGCCTTCAAGTCACTTCTGACTTATGGCAACCTTAAGTTGAGCCTATCTCAGGGGTTTGTTTGTTTGTTTTGTTTTTTTGGACAAGATTTGTTCAGAGGAGGTTTGCCTTTGCCTTCCTCTGAGGCTGAGAGAATGTAACTTGTTCAAGGTCACACAATGTCTGAATGGGGATTTGAGTGCTAGTCTCCAGAAGCTGTTAGTAAATAAATTTATTGAATACATAAACATTTGAATATTTAAATCTAAAAGCTTCCCCATAAAGAAAAGGTCAAGAACCACAGCTCTAAATGGTTTCTAGATGGTTCAAAATGTTTTCGTCCAGTTATACAAGGCTTACCCGACCTGGTTATATCATTTCACATGTACAAATTGTTAATTCTGAATAAAAAGTTTGTTGAAACATATTCAACTGCCTGTCTTTTTTGGTGGCATGGCAAGCTATCTCTATTCTTTTCATGTAATTTCTACCACTGGCATCAAAGAATCTATTAAAGGAATAATATCTAAGAACACATCAGTTTTGTTAACTGAGATCCAGGACAGAGGTGCCTGTATTTCTCCTTGTCCATCACCCAAGATATAACTCTTTCCAGTTGTCCATGCAGCACAAGCATGGCAGTGCTTTGCCCTGCCTTTGTTTCTCACAGATATAGTGGGGAGAGGCAGAGAGTCAACTTTTCCATCTGGTATTTATGGCTACTCTTTTTAGCAGGGAAAGAAACTAGGCTACTGTGTAACACAAAGACTACCAAATCATTGGAAATTCAAGATGCTATTTCCTGAGATTCTTCTATTACAGATGTCTACATGGTTTACATTTGGGGCTCCAGATTCCCCTACCTGAAACTCTCATTGGTTTCAGTGGGATGTAATCAAGAATGAGTTGGTTTAAAAGAAGACTGTGCTTCCTCCCTGCCTGTTAGTATGTGTTTGGATTAATGGCCCTATAAACACAAGCTATGTTTATGGTGTTGATACCTATGCAATCACTATGTGAACGTTAAAAAGACCTATCATGCACTTTTTGGATTCTCATGCAGCCATCAGGCTGTTAGATTTACAACCTTTTTTTTCTGATGGAGTCCATGAAGCAAGACTATTGCTTTTCAGGGGCGCAGAAAATGCAGTTCTACTTGTAGTGTATACTATCAAGATGAAGAACCCTCATAGGATGTGTCAAGGTCTTAGGTTTTATGCTAAAATTATCTTTCCAGGTCAAGATGCATAGCAGCATGCAAATGCAATTGTTAAATAGATGCTGCTTTTAGCCATTAAAGTCGCTTTGATGCATGGGTTCATTGATCTTATTTTTAGCTTTGTTTCCCTGAGCAAAGCTAATAGTCTGTATAACAGAGAACATGAACTCCTTAGCTATTTCCCAGGGAGAAATTTTATTAACCTGCACTACTACGTATATATTTTGACTTTGAAACTCATTGTTCTAAGATATTTCTATTGGAAAAAAAACTGTTTAGAGAGAACAAAGTGAGGGGACTTTGATCTCTCCAGTGTATTAGATTCTTAAGTTGCACATTTTGAAGAACTGAGTTTTGGCAAAAGGAAGGCCCCAATCTATCTATCTAAGCCAGGGTTTTCCAAACGGTGTGCCATGACACTTTAGTGTGTCACCTGAAGTGTGTAGGTGGGTCGCCGACAATCTTGGAAATATATGTTATTATTTATAAATCATATATTTTTAAAAACACATGAAAGGTTTTCATGAGATATGTTGTGTCCCCACACATTTATTACAATTTATGTATGTATCTTTATCTCTTATAAGGTGTTAGTTTAACCTCTGGTTTGCTCGTAAAACTGAATTACTGTATCATGAAATGATGCATCGCTAAAAAGTGTGTCACCAACATGAAAAGTTTGGAAAGCTCTGACCTAAGCATACACAGCAATGAGAAACTACCTGCCTTTTCTAAGTAAAGTATAATCCAGGCAGCAGACTGTAGTCACAATCAGAGATTTGGTGATAGCATCAACCTCTTTTTTGGATGAATGGAAAAGGGATCCAAGGATTGGGTTTATCACTTTCTCTTTCTCTGAATAGAGAATCAGCATCGCAGTTGACATGGGATGTGCACATTCATCTACACATTAGGTGGATTACAGCCAAAGCTGTTTTAGGCAGTATATATCTTCCCCTAATCTTATTTATGGGCCATAACCTAAGTACCTGTTGATTGAATAGATTATATTTTTGGCAGAAAGCTGAAAATAAAAGTCTCTTTTTCTTGTGTTATTGTGCTATTTAGAATCAAAGAGAACAGAGTCTTTCCTCTAGAACTAAGCCAAGGAAATAAACTGTGACTCAAAACACATGCATGTCACAAACACGACAGGAGAAAATGCACAGATGCTTATGAAGAAAGGACTTTTCTACAGCAGCCTCAAAGCTTACTTGCTTATTTTTCAAAGGGAATTCAAGAGGTTTTTTTCCCAAGTAACCTTTGATTTGGCTGGTTATTTTTTCCCCATTTATTGTTGATTTTTATTTGTTTTTATTGGTCCTACAGAGTTTAAATGTTGGCTGGAATGCTGTTAGTAAGTTACTGTCTCAGAATTCCAACTTACATTTTTCATAACTCACTTTTCAGGTCCTTGTGGAAGTTGGAATTATCTATCAGTGACACAGTGACCACCTTACAACCTGCCTATTGGCTGCTGAAGCTCCCTCAGCACAGTCATGTACTGGCTGGTAGAGAATGGGGGCCCTTGTGCAGAAGTGTCCAGCTATATTCTTGTAGATGGCCATGCAGCAATGACATCATCCTCCAGGGCCTCCAAAGAAGATCCCAGAGGGTGCCTGTTGCTATGGGCCTAGCTGTGGGAACATAGCTGAATGGGTCTACATCACTACCTCTCAGTCTCCACTGGCCAGTAAATGGATACGTTGGGAGTTACAGCAGCTAAAGGGTAGGTTAGAGGGATGAAGGGGACACATGAGGTAGTTTTGCCTGTGTGGAACTTTATGATAACCTTTACAACAAAATGTCTTGTGATAATGTGTTGGATTTGCTGTTACTCTGTTTTACTGTTTCTTTTTTATGGTTCATGTTTTTAATTAGGCTTTTTAAATAACTCAAGTTAGTTTTTTTAAATAATTTTAACCATTTTTTAAAACCTGTTGTATACCACTTTGAGTTCTGAACTGGGAAAAAGGTGGGATATAAATAAATATCATCATCATCATCATCATCCCTGATCTAGGATCTCAGCTATTTGTTTGCATTTTCAAAATATATGTAATGTTATCTTCTGAGGATTCCTTCTCTTTTGGGGCTAAAGCTGGGATCCCTGTAGGGCAGCATTAGTTATGATGGCTGTGTTTGTGCATAGGAATGTAGATATAATTGACTAGACTCAGTTGGAAGCTGTTAAAGGGGCTGACTTCTTTTTAGCCATATCTCTTATACTACTGCTAGCACCTAATTTTCATTTGGGCATTTTGTTCTTTAGATCTTCTGCGTGTCTACCCAGATGTCAGTCCTGTTCAATAAGGTTTACTGTCATGGGGTTACTTCCATTATGCTTACACTCACATCGCAGATAAATTAAGGTAAATTGGTGAATGGTTTGTTTCAGGTTGACATACTGGTGTTATTCCTGCTATTCAACATTATTGGTTAGCCACAGTGATCCTGAGGCCATTTATGCTTCCTTTGGCACCAATCCATCACTTGTGGGGCCATCAAAGATGCCATCACTGCAAATGAAATAACCACCTCTGTTGTGTTAGTGTTCCATTATACTATTGTTGGTGATGTTATTTCAGTTGTCCTGACCTATTTTATTCCCAGCATGTTTGTGCAAAATGCAGCACTGACTAAGAGCATCATCACATAATAGCCTTGTGATATCTGAATGACTCCAAAAGATCTCTACATTCCCTTCCTATACATGATTACACAGATATAGGTTTCACTGTCTCTAAAAGGGCTTGCTTCCAGGTAGCTGTGTAGCTTTACAGAGTGTCTGTGTGGGTGAATGGCTGATGGGGTGAGGGTGGGGTGGGAAAATGGTGGGGAAAAAAAGACACAGGGATTTCCAAAACTTAGCTTCTGGATCTGGGAAAAAGAAGGGAGTGTGGTGGATTGGAGTATATGCAACTTGTGGAAGATATGCTATTTTTTCCCCAGTTATTCCAGGAACTCATTCAAATTCAAAGTTTCTTTTTAAAGACATATTATTTAAACACAAAATAATGCCGCTTGGTTTCAAAAATGATGGACACAACTCCTGTGAGTTATGGCTTATTTCATGCCTTTTAATTTGTTTCATATATTTTTTTAAAAACATCCCATCAGAACAGCAAAGGTGAAAATTTGGCAAAATGAAGACAATGTTGTTGCTTAATTTTAGCATGTCTTAGAGTACTCCCTGTCTTTAGTGAATTTAGTTGGATGAATGAAAACTATACAGGAAGCCCCAACCATTTGATGCCCCATTATCTGATGACTCACTCTTTTAATGCTTCCAAATTAAGGACAACTTCCATTAATTCAATGGAGGTTCCACTTTTCATCAGTTCTTCTTGTCTATGAAGGCTCATTTGGAACTGCTTCCATGTACACCCTGCTTGCAAAGTGACATGAGAGGGGAAAAAAGGGGCTAAGCCAGCTGAGAGACTTAAGCCATGCAGTTGGTAACAAGTGAGCCTCTGTAAGTCCTTCATGCTCTCTACAGTACGTACATGGGTTCTGCTTTTCAACCGATTCTGTTTGCTGACAGTGATCCAGTCCCTAACATGTCAGATAAGTGGGGGAAGGCTGTACAACAGGTAGGACGGAGAATAGGCTACAGAAGAAACTATGGAATGAATGAGTCAATGAACAAAGTCACTTTTAGATCTCTCACTGATAGCGACAATGGGCAGGTTTTCCCTGGAGTGCAATGAAGCCAATAAGTTACACACCTACGGGAGATTCAAGATTTAAAAAAATAATAATAATTCAGCCTGGGCCAAAAGAAAGATTTGACGTCTGGTGATATTTCCACAAATCAGATGTGCCAGGATAAAGAAAGGCATACACATTTATACTTTTGATAAGAAAATGAATTAGCATACTAAGTTACATCACTTCTACATAAGGTCTGGTGGGCCTCAGATATCAGGACACGTGCTTTTGGCCTTGGCATGCAGTAGAACCCTCTGATGCATCAATCACTTAGCACCTATATGTTATTTATTCAAAGTGGGGCCTGTTTACATTTTGTACTCTGAGAGCTTGGCAATACTGTCTCCTTTGCTTTCACTTCCATTCTCCGTAACTATACGCTTCTGGTCAAGTT
The DNA here is from genome assembly GCA_030412105.1 of Cyclura pinguis. Classification (NCBI taxonomy): domain Eukaryota; kingdom Metazoa; phylum Chordata; class Lepidosauria; order Squamata; family Iguanidae; genus Cyclura; species Cyclura pinguis. The sequence continues at coordinate 318,328,794 of CM059600.1, read as the reverse complement.
GCTTCTCAGGGCTGGTATACTAATTTCCAGGCACCAGGTTAAGAGTCTATTTTATAAAAAGCTGTTAACAACAAAACAGGCTAGTAACTCAAACGGCACTGGGGGAAACTCTGCAGAGCCCTGGCCTTCATGACTTTATACTATTCTATGCTACTCTAAGTCTCATCAGTCTCAGGCTTCCAGGCTTCTCTATCACCACCAGCAATCAGAATTGACTGAGAGATGTACAGGGCATTAAAAACGTAAAATACAATCAATTAGCAATTATTTAAAACATCATTTAATAAAACCATACAGTAAAGAATAAAAACCAGCAGTAAATAATAAAAACACTACAGCACCCAGTCGAGAACAACATAATATCAGTAACAAAGTCAAACTGCAACATCTAGAACCAAAGTAAAACTACCAAAAAGAATGAATGAATGAATGAATGAATGAATGAATGAATATATATATATATATATATATATATATATATATATATATAAATATATATATAAATAAAATAAATAAATAAATAAGCATTATTTCTTCAGCCTTTTCAAGCTTGTTAGGGACAGTCCTGACTAATCCTTCCTCATCCCACTTTCTCAGCTGCTTTTAAAATGTCCCAGTTTATCTCTTTCCCTCCCACTATCTCTCTTTATCCTCAGCTTATTTCAATCACTGTGAACTGAGTTCTAAGTGCACAAGTAGTTTTCAGATAACTCAGGAGGCGGGGTGAGGAGGGGAAGACCTGGGGTCTTGCCCTTCCCAGTTAGCTCCAGGAAAAGGAAATTGCTGCATTCTGTCCTAGCTTGTGTGTTCTTTCTCATTAATCACTTTTGCCTTTGCTGACGGGGGGGGGGGGGAGGAAAGAGTGAGACTTGCCCTTCCCAGAAGTCTCAGGCAACAGCAAACTACTGCAGCCTCTTCTAGCTTGTGTATTTCCTCTCATTAATAAGTTTTGCTTATGTCCCAGTTTTCATCTGTGAAATATTGAAGGGTATGATATTCTGTAACACTAATTGTTATTGTTGGAGTTCTGATTTTTTTAAAGTAGCATTATTACTAAGATGCAGCAAAGCTAAGATGCAAAAAAAGCACTACAAATATTTCCAAAATGTTCTGCAGAATAATCTCCACTTGGCACCAAGATGACCATGATGAAGGTGCCAAGTTAGAGGGCTTCGCTGGAAAGGTTCTCTGTTTTATAGCTACCCACTTGGATGAGGTGAAATGTTAAGGAATAGAATGACTACTGAGATGATTCTTTGAAAGACAAATGGAAGTTGTTTCGAATATCTTGCTTAAATCCTTTAGAGACTGCAAATAACCAACCAGATGGGAGTGCAGAATAAAATTGTTTTAAACAATAAGAAGTGCAGGAGACAAACAATAAACATCTGTAATGTGTTTACACTGTATTTTCCTCTAGCTGGAAAAGAATGAGAAATTGTAATTTGTGCCACTTAAAAGAATTGTCTGTGGAACCAAAGAATTGTCTGTTGAATACAATACATAGTATTGACACACAGCTTGTTTTGGAGAGAACAGCTAAACATTTTCCTCATGTGCTTCCCATACACACTTATGTGTGTAGAGTAGAAGGTGGAGGCCAGGCTGTGACTTATAGTCCAGTGTGGGAGATGAGGGCACTGCCATTAATCATAGGAAACGTTCCAGAACATGCTGTCAGATACAATATACTGAAGCAATGATTAATGAAGGCCAGCTAATAATGAATAAAGGTAATGCTCTACTATCTCTTAAGCTTTATTTCAGCAATCATTTTCAACACAATCCCTGATAAAGTGAAGGATGACAGCAACAGAAATTTAGGACCCTATCACACCACACCAGAGCTTTCCAAACTTTTCATGTTGGTGACACACTTTTTAGACATGCATCATTTCGCAACACAGTAATTCAGTTTTACTAGCAAACCAGAGGTTAAACTAACCCCTTATAAGAGACACAGATACATACATACGTTGTAATAACAAAATGTATGGGGACACAACATATCTCATGAAAACCTTTCATATATTTTTAAAAATATATGATTTGTAAAATAATAACATACATTTGCAAGATTGTAGGTGACACACCTACACACTTCAGGCAACACACTAATGTGTCGCAGCACACCCTTTGGAAAGCCCTGCACTACACTGTTACCATGCTATGATTCTACTTCTCTGCCATGGCTTCATCCTATGGAATCATGGAATTTGCTGTTTAGGGAGGGGCATTTAGAATTTTTCAGCCGGAGAGCTTTGAGGGCTTATTAAACTACAAACCCCAGAATTCCACAGGATGTTGGAATGGCAGTCAAAGTGGAATAATAGTGCTGTAACAGTGTGGTGTGGTAGGGCCCTCAGAAAGTCAACAAGAAGCTAACCATCTAAATCAACCATTTTATAATCTGTCGTTGATGCCTCATTTGTTGCTAGGTATCATGGGGCTCAGATAGAAGCCCTGTGAATCTAGTGCTGGCTTCTTGAGCCCCTGGGCCTTTAGTTTCAGCTCCCAGGAAAGTACACACAGGAGGCCACAATCTTCCTGAGCTGGAAAATCAAGGTGATAATAAAGACCCAATTGGATGCCACTGAGGAAATAAAAAGACTATGACCCTTTCCACACGTGGGGCGTGAATCGGGCAGAAACCGGACGCACCAGATTTCTTCTCCGTCCGATTGAGTCTGTCGGGACGAGGAGCAGTGCGAGCTCGTCTCTCCGCACTGCTCCGGTGTCCAAAATGGCGGCTTCCGGTTGGTGGAGGCTCTCCACCAACTGGAGAAGCTCGCCAGCCTAAAGCCTGCCCCTGGCAGATCTGCAGGCACGCACTAGTGCGCGCCTGCAAATCTGCACCAGAGTACAGCGACGGAGTCGGGCGCTCCGTGCTTTTGAAAAACCTCTAAAAAGAGGTTTTTAAAAAGCACACTGCATGACCAGTTCCGGTTGCTCCAGGGCGGACTGAGGTGCGGAACTACGAAAAGTAGTCTGACCCAGTCCACTCCATGGTGCAGAAGACCTCCGTTGGAGGTTGCTCTGCACCGTTTTAATAGCCCCGTGCGGAAATGGCCTATCAATCCTTCCTCATACTAAGCAGCTTGGCACTAAGAGGAAGATGAGTTTTTGTTCCATAATATCCAATTGTCCCAATTTGGCAAGATTAGTCCCGATTAACCATTTGTCATCCTGTTTTTTCAACCACTTTTAAAACGTCGCAGTTTCTTTCACATTCTTCCAATTCCCCCTTTGTCTTCAGCTCACTTCAATTGCTGCAAGCTATGTTCAAAGTGTGAAAGCAGTTTAAGCTCAATTAAGTCAGCAGAGGGGAGGGTAAGAGAAAATCTTGCCCTTCCCTGTAGGCTCAGGCAGAAAGCAAATTGATGCTGCCTCTCTTAGCTTGTATGCTCTTCATTAATAACTTTGGCCATCTTGATCAAACTCTGACGTTGCTCTGCCACACATGTCCTAGTTTTCATTTGTGAAATACTGGGTGTGATATTCACTCTGAGAAAATTAGATACAACACCATTATATTAGTTGAATTCCACTGACTATCATGGTTCTTTTCTTGGAATCCTGTGGTTTGTGGTATGGAAAGGTATTTCAAATTTTCTGTGAGATATCTCTAGTACTGTAGTTCAGTACAATGGAAGTACAGCTCTCAGATTTCTGAAGAATGGAACAATGACATTTAAATTAGTATCAAACTTCTATAATTCTGTAGTGTAGATACACTCAATTTGCCCACCTCAAGTAGTCCTCTGGAGTACCAGTTCTGGGGGAAAGGTGGGAAATAAATGCTGATGATGGTGATGATGACAATTATATAGTATGTATATGTTGTACAAACTGCACAGCCATGAAACTTCACTGGAGTTGGCCTTCTTAAGCAGATGGAGGCAGCCGCTTCAGGCAGCAGTTTTTTTTTGTGTCATGAAACAATAGCAGATTTATGTACTGAATTTATTACTGCATTTTCCCCACCAGCAATGGGAAAACATTTGAGGGATATTCTGCCTCATACATCAAATTCACTTGGATGCCTTTGAGTCCTACACACCTTGATGCAGGTGGGTAGACAGATGGGGAAACTTATGTGTTCTTCCAGCTCAGGCAGCAAGATGTTTTAGTCCTGGCCTGGCCTTTAGGGAGCTTAGACCTGATTGACACATGCTTTCAGCCCTGCTATTTCTGAGCTACCAGCCTAATAGCTTCTGAGATACTTTCAGCCCACAACATGAGCACTTGAAAGGTGACAATGTGTGTGTATGAATGAATACATATATACAGTGTGCATGTGCATGTGAGAAGAAAGCAACAAGCAACTGAAAATTTATTCATCACTCATTATGCTTTAACACATGTATTTCCATTTGCTTCTGTGAATAAATGTTCCATTTTGTAACACAGTAGCCAAATAGTTAGATGTTTGATTTAGCCTGCTGTGTCTTGTTATGCATCCACCTCAGGCAGCTCACTGTGAGTGTCATGAGAATGCAGCAAATTATTCCTTCTTATTCTACTTTTACTGCAAGGGAGAAGGAGAAGGACTTGTGAAATTTTCTGTCTCAGGTGCCAGAAACAGCATCATGACTTGAGATGGGAGTGCTATTTGCTGCTCCACTTTGGGCAAACAGTGTGTCTTGTGCTGGACCTGGTACACTCCCTAGCCTTGAGGAAATATGTGACTCTTTCACTGACTCATCCTTTTTGTTATATTTTAACTAGCAGCTTCAGGCTCACTGAAGCTATTCATATTACTGGCTTCTGCCAATGGCAAATAAAAGAATCCAGCCAGAAGAGTTATAATGAATGCAGAAGATTTGGCCCTCAGTTCTTTCCTGACTGAGGAAAATATTTGAGGAAGAACATAGGATCATGTCAAATTCAATAAGAAGAGCTGTAAGCAAACCTTTGTGCTTTTTCTATGCATTTTCCAATCTAATTTAAAGGAAGATCAAGAAAATGAGTTAGAGTTATATTTCTCTGGTATGTGAGCTTTCCCTCAGTAAGAAATACTGTTAGGACAAACAGTATGGGAGCAAGATCTCTCCATACCTGAGGTGTTATTCACAAATGGAAGGTACATTTACAAATGAACTTTAGATGATATTTCTCTATGAAACAGTAAGCATTTTTCCTCTCTGTACTTAGAGTAAGAGTTTTGACAGCTTCATTCCCTGGCTAAAATCGCCAAATAATGATAATAATTATGCTTAATTGGAATAAATTCAGATTGATCATGATCTACATAAACATTTTTTTTTTGCCTGCTTGCCAACAGATTGATGTACACATTTGTAATGAAAATGTTCACTTAATTGGCCCACTGGGCCCTCTAACACTATCAGGTTTTTAAAAATCAGACTTTACTGTCATTAATTCCATAACATGAAAGAAGCAATAAAGAATTTGACTTGGTTGGGGGTGGAGCAAAAAGCCACTCATTCTATATAACTGCTGCCTCTGTCTATGGAGACTGACAGAGAGAGGAAAATGTGTTTTGTGAGTGAAGGTTGGAATACTCTGCTATTGCCTGTATAAAGCAACCACATGGATGATGAGAGAGCTGTTGCAGTGAACTGCAACATGTGTGCCATGTTTGTTCCCTTGCCAATCATGCTATACTTGCAGCAAACGTCAGCTGGTTACCCCACTAGAAAAGAAGGGGCAGCAGCTTGATATCCATGTATGTACAATTTATCTTATCAGTGATGATTAAGCTTGTTTTGAAAGAGTGGAGCACATTCTTCTGGAAGGGCAAGACAAAGCCAATGCCTCAAGGGTGAGGGCAGTTCCCAAACACAGCAGACAGACATCTGGAAGAATGGGATACAGAGAAACAGAATTATATCAGGAATCATGTGGTGACTTTGGAGATACACAATCATTTCCAAGCTCTTCCGTTAATCAGAGAATATGAGGTACAGGAATAAGGACAACAGGTTTAGTCCTCAAGAGAGAATGGAAGTAACCTTGGAAAGTTCTCTGGATGGAAGTGCTCCTACCTATTCCCAGAGGAAAAATAGACATGTGATGGTAGTAGGTGATTCTCTTCTGAAACGATCCCAAAGCAGTGGTGTGTAGACCTGATAAGATGTTTTGAGAGATGTGCTATCTTCCAGGGGAGGATGATCCGTGATGTCACAGAGAAGCTGACAGGACTCAGAAAGCCTACTGTCTATTATACTTTCCTTCTGAGCTATGTGGGAACAAATGACACTTCAAGATATAGCCTTCAACATATCGCAAGTGAGTCTGAGGCTCTGGGTAGGAAGCTGAGGGGCTTTGAGACACAGTTTGTTACTTCATTGCTCCTTCCTGTAGAAGGAAAGGACCCAGGAAGGCGGAGAAGAATATTAGAAGTGAACAACTGGTTCTGCAGATGGTACAGTCAAGAAGGATTTGGCTTCTGGGGTTATGCGTTGTGCCTTCATGAAGAATGACATCTGATTGTTCCTCAGAGCAGTTGGTAAGAAAGGATTTGCTTGCAAACCTGATCAGGAAAGCTTTAACCTGAGTTACATGAGGGAAAGAGAGTATACCAGAGGCAACAAGTCATGGTTTTGCTTTTTGCTCTTTCTCTTGCCTTGGCCCTACTGAGAAGGAGAATACTCTATCCCTCCCCTCTTCTTCCTCCCACTGAGTTAACTGAGAGCAAAGTTTTGTATTTTGAAGTCAGTCTGCAGTCTCTAATCAAAGCTGAATTGATGTCAACCAGCAACAGAAGCAGGATACATAGTGGTTGATGGGGAGAACTGGGGCATTTTAACACCCACTAAGAAACTGGGAATGCAAAGAGATAACTGTGGCCAACCCAGCTACTCAATGGCACTTTGGAGAGTATGATATTGTCCTTCTCCACATTCACCACAGAAGGCTACTTTAGGAATACAGCATATACATCTCTGTTTTACAACAGAAGAAGACTGCTGTGTGAGCTAATTCTCTCAGTCTGCCTAATGGTAGGACTGGCCCTGATAGGAATATCTGAATTCCTGTATGTCCTGATTATATGGCGCTACCTAAAGCAGTATTTTCTCATTGCATTTATACAAGATTTGACATACAATGACTTTAAAAGCACAGGAGTTATTTGGGCTTTGTTTCTGTGTATTTTCATTCCCTATAATTTGAAAAATGGCACAATAGCAAGATAAAATATGAAGCTTTCAGATGCTAGATTGATTTGTTGGGAATGAAATGTGAAGCAGAAATAACATCACTTTTCATATTGATATTATGCTGTAGAGCTGAAACCTGTAAAAGGGTTTTGATTATGACACAAAATATCGAAGTTGCACAATAAGTATGTTCGCACCAGCAGACTATTCCATTTGTATAAAAGGGTGCTGCTGATCAGAGGGATGAATGTAGTATAAATAGGCATAATATTTACGTATGTGGTCTCTAAAATGGCAATATATATGATAAATACCTTTAATCCTAAAAAGCCTCACTTGTTTCATTGACAGTCAAAAATGACTGAAAGAAAATAAATATTTCATCCTTTCAGGTTTGTTGTTTCTTCTTTTCTTGTGTTTGTCCCCTTTGAATAATAATCATAAACATCCATTTTTCTTTTCTTTTTTTAAAAAAAAACAGTTTAAGAGAAAAAGAATTGAAGCAATTTTAGTTCTCCAGTTTTTCAAGATACAGCTTGAAATACCTTCTCTGTCTAAAATTCACCTCTGCTTGTCCTCTCCACTTGAACAACTACAAAGGGAACTTTAGAAATGGGTATGAGCACCACTGCATGGCCTGAAGTTTGGTAGAGGTGGTCTTGGCTGCTTTATGGTTTCATTTCTGTCTTCAGGGATTGACTATTGGCAACAGTTCGAGGTCATGTGAATAAGGATGCATCTCACTTGGCAGGTCTTGAAGAAAGAAGGAAAGAAACAAAGAGGTCTATGAGAAAGGGTGAGAGCCAGTGTGGTGTAGTAGTTTGACTACGACCATGGAGGCCAAGGTTTGATTCCCTGCTTGGTCATAGAAACTCATTGGGCAACCTTGGGTGTGTCACACACTTTCAGCCCCAGAAAAACCCATGCCTTGTAAAAAGCCTTGTAGTCACCATAAATTTGAAATGACTTGAAGGCACACAAAAACAAATTAGAAAGGGTGGTAGGAAAGGATAACTGTCTTGGATTCAAGCCCTCCAATATATTTTGGAACACCATTCTCCATTCTGAAACAGCTGAAGTTATAACTGGAATTGAAGTTGTCCATCTAGCTCAGTATTGTCGGCTCACCAGAATTTCGAATTGGGATCTTTCTTACTATCTGCTGACTGATCTTTCAAACTGGGGTTGCCAGTGATTAATGCTGGGACCTTCCACATGGAAAGCATGTGCTGTACGATGAAACTATGATCCCTTCTACAAGGACTACAGCATTAAATAAGCACCAGAAGAACAATTTCACTCTGATCTGAAAGCTCAATACGTACCCAGGAATACTCTTTCTGGAAGCAGGTAACTCTGTCTGACATTGGCACTGCAGCTGTGATTTAGTTTGTTAACTAGTTTGCCCTGATCTTGAGTAGGTTTGATGATCAAATAATTTCTTAAGTGGAGGTAATGCTCCTACACAGAATTTCCTATAGCTTAATGACTTTAGATAGATAAAAAGGGATAATTTACTGTGTTTCTTCCCAGTCATTTAGTGAACTTTTGCATCTTGTTAACTGCTTTGAGTGTCTCCTTTTCTTTTCTTTTGGTGGAAAGGTGAGATATAAACTAACTAAATTTAATTGTCCTTATGAACCTGCTGTATGTATAATTCTCTTTTGATGAATCAACTCCAGAACTTGGAACTACAACTCCTTGGATCTCCCATGTTGGCTGCAGATCTCTGTGAGAGCTACTCCAAAAAATAATTTTCTCCAATTCTGAGAGAACCTTACAATTTGTTCTTGTAATGTTATACACAAATTACAACTGTTTCTAGAGCTCCCTTCAGTAAAAAACCACAAGCAAGTTTAATGCATGTTGAACAAATTCAGGTTCATTTATTATACTATTTCTGTGGTTGTTGTTTTTCTTTGAATTTATTTTGGTTGTTTCTTTTTAACTGTTGTGTTTTATGTTGCCTGTTTTCTCTGTAGAATAGATTTTATATGACCACATGCTTAATATGCAAACATTTTATTTTTGGAGGAGAAAATGACAAAACAAAAAATGGTAACTATACATGCTGCACCAGAACCTTCACCAACCTAGTGACCTTTAGTTATTTTGGGCTACGATTTCCACCAGTCCTAGCTGGCATGGTCAGTAGTCAATGTGATGCACATTGTAGTTGAACACATCTGCGGGACACCAGGTTGGGGGATGCTTTTCTACCCAAAAACAAACATTCTGATAATGTAATGCATATATTATTGCAGTCATTCAGTTTGTGTTTTGAAGAAAGCTGACCTGGTTCCAACTCCCTGAAAAGTATGCAGACATGAAGTAAATTAATTTTCAGAACTTGCAGTTTTCCATATTTTCTGGTGCAATTTTTTTTCTCAAAAATACACCAGAACACATGGAAAGATTTATTTCAGGCTAAATTTGGACATTTCTGTTTTGAGCAAATGCATTTAGGAATGCATATCTGGTGAGAAAATACTTTCAAAATACATATAACTGTAGGTCTTGCTTTCCTTACCACTGCAAATTTAAAGTGTGTACACACGTATGCAGGAAACATGATCACTATTTATCTCTCTGTCCCTTGTGCCCTGCTAGCTGCAACTCAGCAGAGCTTTAACAATGTAGGAGAGGCCTGACTTGAACTTGTTGAATGGTTTTGTTTGCACAACAACCATGTGAGGGAGATTGCCTGAAACAGACTAGTTTCTTAAAGTCCACCCAGTGGAGGATATGTAACTGGGTTCTTTAAAAAAAAAAAAAAAAAAACTCTTCAGCTTAGCTAGCTCTTTGGCTGGACACCCATTAATTAGGTAGTTTAAGTACATGAGAAAGCATGGTTTCTTGAAAAGAATGGATGCTCAGTTTCTGGTGATTTCATGGTTCATCTTGCTATAATTATTCTAATTTTCTCTGCCTTAAATACAGCAGATGGCTGCATATACTGTAGCAGGACCCCCTCCCCCCGAGAAACTTGTCAAAGCCAATTCATCATTTTCAAAGGGCAAAGGAAATAATGTTGATCAGAATAAGTGTGTGCTTCACTTACTAACACAGTGTACTTTAACAGGCTTTCTTAAACCAATTCATCTCCTTATTTGCATCACACTGCATTCAGACTTTGTGTTAAGAGCAATCACTTCACCCCGAAACTAAAATAAATAAAAACTTGGGTGACAGTTGTTAGTACAAACACAGCAATGACTCCTCCTACTTCCAGCTTGTACTTAGGCTAAAGTCTTATGAAGTTACCTTCTCACCTAGCTTGGTTAGAAAAAGGACAACCTTTTATCTTGCTTACTTATTACTTAAGTACTTATTACTTCAGTACTTAAGCTTACTAACTTATTTTTAAGATTTGTGTGCCATTCTTCAGCAGAATGGCCAGAACAGTTTACAAAAATATCAGTCTTTGGTTTCCATCTTTCAGAATATGATCTTGTTTAATACCAGTGGAGGATAAAGCTTCCCCCCCGCCTCTCTCTCTCTCTCTCTCTCTCTCTCTCTCTCACACACACACACACACACACACATTGTATTCTTGGTCCTCTGCTTTGGTGTGACTACTATAGAGTCTTTACTGTGAAAAAGCACAGCTTTTAAAAACTTTCCTTGGTTGAATTATAATTCTCATGCAGTCTTATAAGCAGTGTTTGTTAAAGACAAGATCAGAAGACAAGTGTTTTTCCTGTTCCATGTAGAACTTGGAAAATTTAATTTTCAGTTCTGAAGAAAATTGTCTGATTTCTTAACCTTGAGGTTTATTATTTGTATTACACACATAAAACAACTGTGGTTGATGTTTAATTCATCATGGGTCATGACATTAACGGCTATTTGTCTCTAGCTCTAAGGTTGGGGACTCGACATCTCAGGGTACGGGATGCTCCTAGCTTGGGAAATCTACTTCCAAACCATTCCAGAAGCTGTTAAAGAGGATTCAAGGTACATTTTTCATCCTCACCAAAAACAAAGCATCAAAGCCTCATTGTAGGCCAATCTCACTTTAACAGAATATATGTACAGTATGTACATATTTTCATCATTTAGAGCCCACTTTAAAAAAAAATTCTGAAACTTAGGTACACTCAAAATAATGCACAATAATAAAAATGAGAATATCAGTATAAGCAGTTGCTGGACTGCACCTCCTACCAACCCTCACCATTGGCTCTGTTTATTAAGGGACGGTAGAACTGCAATCCAACAACAGCTGGAGGTTCATGAATTACCAACCCCTGATATAGCATCTTATCAAGTTTGGCTCATGCACTAAATGTATTGGGAATAATTTATCTTTAGTATGTATCCTTGGAAATATCTATTTGGAAGGAAGCCTTATTAAAAGCATTTTTTTTGTGCTTACAGACAATTTTAATAAGTGGCCTTATAATGATTAATCTTTGATGTGTATAAACTTCTCAAAACTGGAAGCTGTCCTATCTGTTTGGCTTATGTTGTTTTGTAAATCACCAAGTACCAAATATGGCACTCTATATGACCATCTGGACTGCATTGGCAGCATGAGTTTCTTTGTTATTGGTCATACTTTACTATGCATATTTGACGTCGAATAGGGACATTCTTTTCTATTACTCACAGATCAAGGTGGGCATACTGCACAGAATGGAGGGCTGTACCACTGTATGTACTGCTCCTTGAAGGCACCAGACAGTTGCAGAATGCCATTATGACTCTAATTCTGGTTGACAAGAAATTATATGTCACTCCCAGTCAATGCTTGGGCCATTTTGAGAAGCATTCTTGCTGTTTTGGAAAAAGGCAGTATCTCAGAAAGCACCTTAAAGTATTCTGAAGCTGCTATTTTTGTTCTGAGGATGTGTTGGTAAGCCCAAAAGCATTGGCTGGCATCCCATCAGGAATTAACAATGTCACAAATCAACTTATGGTTGTACAGTTTAGAATGGCAGTTTGTGAAATGACTGTATTCCCAGGAGGGCAGTATTGTTGTAGCTGCACCAGAAGTGGAGTGAGGAGCATAGCCATTTCACAATGGTCAAGATGCACAACAATATAGCACTTTGAGGAACAGGCTGATATTATACAATGACAGCACAAATAGAGTAGGGCAATGGCCTCCAAGAGAGCCACGGGGTGTTGATGATCCACAACAAAGAGCAATGGAAAGTTATCTGTGCAGTGCACTCAGGCAGAAAAATGGCCACATTTTTTTGTGATGCCCAGTTGTGTGATGAGAGACCTGTTGCACAACGGAATACCTTATATGGTGCCCTGTTATGTGGTAGGAACCACTGTTGGGCAGTGGGACATTTTGTAGAGTGTCCCATTGCATATCAATGCAGTTCTGTAACATGGCTGCATATCATGTCAGCAAGGTAGTTCTGACATCACAAAGTTACTCATTGCTGCCCATGATGCAGGATCCCAGCCATGGCTGAAGCATTTTTGGTTTGAGTGGGCGTGGTCCTGAGGGTCATGTGGCTGCATGATTGATGCTCTTGCCATAGATGATGAAATAGAATGTTTAAGAGGTTTGGGGCCATGACTGCTCTTACAGCTGTTCAAAATTTATATTATAGTTTATGGAGAAAGTGTGTTTGAATCCTCTGTCTCCATAGAGTGAAAATAAAACCTCTTCTAGAGGGTCATGTCATATACTGTACCCTCAAGGTTGAGTTTTCTCCCTCCTTATTGCAAATGCCTTGAGTTTAATCAACAGAACAATGCAAAATGCTATGATGGTATATACAGAAAACGAAGCAGCAGTACTGGAATAGTTTTGCTCTGCCGGGCAGTAATCCATGGGAGAACCACTTAGTCCCATATTGTTCATCCAGCAGAGAAAAGAGCTGTGCAGCAGGCCTAAAAAACAAGAAGACGTTAATCCTGCTCCGTCGCTATGGGAAGCAGTAAGCATTAAGCTAGATCAACTTCAGTCTTCTGTTTGGAGTTTTGAGAACAAATTGGAAAGCATATTTATAAACCAACTAATCTGATCTTGAATGCCAGAGCTACTGAAAAGCAAATTGAAGCTAATGGAAACAAAGTGGAATCCAATAAGCTGCATACCTTCAAAGTGAATGAAACAAAAACACAAAAAGCACACAAAACCCATCTTTTATGATCTGTGTGAGAGGTACATGAGAAACATGTCAATAGATGCAGTGCTGCACTGTTTAGCAGCTACAATGCAGTCTTTGTCTCTACTCAGATCTGAATCCCACTGAATTTAATAGGAATACTCTCTGGTAAGTATGGATATGATTGTGATGAGGAGACCTAGATCACTGAGCAAACCCAATCCTAAAATTGCAGTGTTAAGTGCAGTTACCTAACCGAAAGTCCTAAGGATTTCTTTCTTTCTGTCTTTTTTTAAAAACAACTTGGAGAAACCTCAGGGAGCACACCATGATCTGGATGCTAAAGCATGAGGCAGTTACAGAGCACAGTTCTAGATCACTTCTCTGTTCCACTCCCCAGCCAATCAGGAAGTGGTGGAACAGAATTCAACCAGAGTGGATCATCCACCAGAAAAATACTGAGATCTCACCATCGTGTTTTCCAGCCTAGCCAAACCTACCAGCTGCTGCCCCCCCCCCCACTTTATGTTCTTTAGAGACACATGTAACATGTTTTAAATTAATATGGATGTATACCAGGGTGTGATACTGTAATTAAGGTTAAAGAGGAAAATAACTTGATAGAATGTTATCTAAGTTATCCTGGGGAAAAATGGGGGTGAAGTAAATACCAGCTGCCTGCCAATCCCAGCACAGAGAACTCCATGAGTGAAAGGAGGAGTCTCTGGCCATTTCCGCACTGGGTTAGTAAAACGGTGCAGAGCGACCTCCAATGGAGGTCTTCTGCACCGTGGAGTGGACTGGGGTGGACTACTTTTTGTAGTTCCGCACCTCAGTCCGGTTCGGAGAGACCGGAACTGGTCGCGCAGTGTGTTTTTTAAAAACCTCTTTTTAGAGGTTTTTTAAAAGCGGGGAGCGTGCAACTCCATGCCGCTCCGTCCCTGCGCTCCGGAGCAGATTTGCAGGCTCATGCAAGTGCTTGCCTGCAGATCTGCCGGGGGCAGGCTTTAGGCTGGCGAGCTTCTCCAGTTGGTGGAGAGCCTCCACCAACCGGAAGCCGCCATTTTGGACACCGGAGCAGTGCGGAGCTACGAGCTCGCACTGCTCCTTGTCCCGATGGACTCGCCCGGACGCTCAGGAAATCCGGGGAGTCCCGTTTTCGCGCAGCTCCTTCCCCATGTCTGGAAAGGGCCTCTGTGAGGGAGGATAATTCTTTTTAAAAGGCTTTCTACGTATGACAGTTGGAGACAGGTGGTTGGTGTCAGTTGGGAAACAGACAGGTGGAAGAGACAGGCCATTTCTGCACTACACTGTTATAGTGCTATTATTCCACTTTCGACATCCTGTGGAATTCTGGGGTTTGTAGTTTATTGAGGCCATTTATTGAAGCCAAAAAGCTCTCTGGTTGAGAACTCTAAACTGCAAACCCCAGGATTCCATAGGATGTTGAAAGTGGAATAATAGCAGTATAACAGCGTAATGCAGAAATGGCCTCAGTTGTCTGAGGGGAGTTACTGAGCATTGGGTGTTTGAGTGGATTTAGGCAAAGGGTCTGAGATAACTGAATTGGAATAGTGCTAATTGTTTGAACCTACGAACTGAAACCTGAAAGCATTCATTCTGTTTATTATTAAATAAAGTTAACCTGTTGGTTGTTTTTTAAAACCTGACTCTGGACAGCATTTTTTAGCTTGCAGTTAGGGTGAGGCATGCTTACCACAAAGAACATAAAACGAAAGCATACACTAGTCCATAGTGAGGTCATCTGAAGGCTTATAACCCCAAATCCAAGGGGGGGGGGTTTACAAGGGCACCAGAAGGCAGGGTGACAGTGGCAGGTTTCCAGGTGCTAGGAACTGTGGAGGCCAGCCTGGAGAGAAATCTGTGTCACTCAGGGGTACGAATCATATTGCCCTCTCTTTATATGTTGCCTGGACTGCAAGTTTCATTGGTCCCAGCCAATATAGCCAATGGTGAGGAACACTGGGAGATGCAGCCCAACAACTCCTGAAAAACATGATTCTCACCCTTGATACACACTTAGTCAGTGCATATCAAGGATAGTGATATCCTTGAAAGAGTCTTTTCCTGGTTCACAACTGGCTGTAAGGGTCCAGATTTGTTGTGTTCCTCATAGCAATCTTAATTTTAATAGTCATAGACCTTGTACCCAATCTTGGCCTCTAATTGGCTTGTCTCAGCTTTGACATCATAACTGAGAGGCAGGAGGGCAAAATGAGGCATTGCTCCTCCAAATTAGAATTCTATCTCACTCAGTAAAATTCTCCTTCAATACCAAATTTCTAGCATCACAGAAGAGTGAAGCACTGAAAATTGTTCATACCTAGAACTCTTACATTTGCTGAGTTTGCATTCCCTTGATAACTTTCCCTGCCCTTTTATTTGGATACCTAAATTATATTTCTAAATGCCCAGCTGAGGTTTAAATTACTACAATGTTAGAAATTTGAGAGCTGAAGAATTCTAACAGGGGGCCGTGTTTTCTTCCCCCCACACCAGTAGCTACATCTCCAGTGCTTGGGTATCCTTACATGAAGGGGAATGAGGTTGGGCTCTTCACTGCCTCAAATAGGGAGAGGTCAGTTTCAAGGTCTTCAGGGAAACCAAAGGCCTGGCCTGGTGAATGATAGCAATATTTGCTAGGTGGTAGGGTGATGGTTGTTGACATGATATAACTTAACCCAACCAGCAAATTGTTTCATCGCTGATGGCAACACTTTAGTTAACAGAACCTGGATCTTTGCCTAGCATCCCATCGCTTTGCCTCTGTGAAGTTGCATCAAATAAAAATTGTGTCTTGTGGTGTCACTCAAGAATCCTGTGTCTGGCACTGTCGTTTCCCATCAATCATAACTCCTCCCAGCAGCAAGTACAAGTGTTTTTGGGTTTTTTTTCAATCTCTTTGGCTCACACATCTAATCAATCTACAGGTACATTTCCTCCTAACAGAATGCAGGGACTCCCACAGCAGTCAGTCTTGGACATCATGACAGATGTAGCATAATAGATGTGTCTCTATTTCCCTGCCCAAAGGAAGCATTTAAAATTAACTTTGGAAGCAGGAATTCAAATCAAGTTAATGGACAAGCCCTAGTCATCCCCATGATTGCTTTGTTGCCTATAAGAGATGAAAATCTCTTTGTAGAGTTGAGGATGGGAGAAAGCTTTTCAGTTCCTTATTTTCTTTCTGAAGGGCAGGTGTCAGGATGACATCTCATGTGATTCCCTTGCTCATTCATGAAACTGTGAAATAGAAGTTGGAGGAGGGAAAGAGTTAGCACAGCTTCCTATCATGCAAGATGATATTCCATGGTAAATGAGTACATTAGCAATAAAGTCTTCATTACCAACAAGGGATTGTCGGGAACAAAATAATATCTTCTTGGTACCAGAAAAATATTGCTGTCTTCAAATGTTCATACAAAGGGGTGGTACCTCTAGAGCTTATCTTTCAATTCCTGTTAGCCTGCAAATCTTCATTCGTGTGTGTGTGTGTGCGTGTGGTCGTTTATTTTCAAAACTAGCAACAATTCAAGTTGTTCTAATCATACTTATCAGCTCTTTGGGAATGCAGTAACCTGTTATTTACAGCAGTGTATGGAGAAACCAGTGAGTCACGTATTTTAATGCTTGTTCAAGCTTATTCCACTCTGTGTGAGCAATTTCTAAGAATGTTCAAGATGAGAAATAGATTTTCAATATCTGAGCTGCTGCCTTCAAGTGATTTGTCAGTGACCTACCCTCTTATTCTGTCCTCCCCCTGCTTCAGCAGAGTTCATCACTAGAGTTATGTGACTTTTTAGTCCCAGTTTCTTACACAAAGGGAAGATAAATTGGCAATAAAATACTGCAAACGCTGCTCGAATCCCTTCTGCTGGTCTTGTAAGATACTGCTGTTTCTAGGAATTCTAGCTTTTCAATTGCATTACCTTCTTGGCCATGATTCCTTGCTGTTACACTGTCAGAAAGCAGGCAATTTGCTTTGTGGAGCAGAGCAGCTTTATAGATTTTTAAGTCCCAAAAAGAGAAAATTATGATTGGGAACCTGATTGCTACATCATATGGACAATAAATATAATCAAGCCTGCTAAAAAATTGAATGAAAACATGGTTGAGCAGCTTTGTCATGTGGCTGCAATTATGTCATCCTCTCAGATATTCACTATTGAGATACTGTAGCTTTTTTTGGTTTCCATAGTTAATGCAGAATTGAAAAAAATTAAATTTGAGGTTCTTATTTTCTTAATACATTGTGATTGTTTCTACAGATGTACCTGTTTAACTTGTGATGATTAGTTGTAAGGTTTTTCCCCCAACAGAAAAGGGATTCTCCTTCTTACAAATCTACCTCAAGTTAGCAAAGCAGAAATCTACATGACTGGGCATAACTTACTTAAAACAAATTTTGGCACAATGGGCAATGTTTTGTGGCTATGTGCTCTTCTTGAGCACATTACTCAGGGAGAGGGGCTTCTGCTGTGTCACTGCTGCTTAAGTCTACGGAGCTCAGCAAGCAGGAAATAAAAGACAGGAATTTTCTGGTGGGCATTTTGTGGGGGATTTTGAAGAGGAGGCCTGGAAAGTTGTGCCACTGTGAATATAGGATGGTGAACATAGATGGTGACAGAGTTATTGCAGTGACCTGTGACATCTGTGCCAAACTTGTTTTCTTTCCAGATGATTTCTCCAGGGGTTATACCTGCAACAAATGAAAACTTGTTGCCCTGCCAGAAGAGGAGATGCAGCAGCTTGAGCCTCATGTATCTGCACTTGAATTTATCAGGGATGATGCAACTTTTTTGGAAGGCATAACAGAGTATCCTGGAAAGAAGAGGCACAGGGGATACCCTTAGGGATGATTTCCAAATGGGGTACGGGGGATGGGGGAGACACTTGAAATAATGTTACATACAGAAGCAGAACTATCAAGAATCAGGTTTCATGTTTGGAGCTACACAATTTCAGGCTCTCCCCCAATCAACAATTATGTGACACAGGGACAACAATCTCATTTCTCAGAAGACATGAAGATGACATTAGAGGGTTCTATGGATGGGAGGCCCTCTGTCAGTTCCTAGAGGAAGAAAATATGTGTAGTGTTCATAGGTGATTCCTTGTTGAGAGGCACAGAAGTAATGGTGTGAAGGCATGATAAGATGTCTCAACAGCTGTGCTATCTCCTGGGGTGAAGATCCATGATGTAACAGAGAGGATGACAAAACTTGCCAAACCCAGCAACCATTACCTCTTCCTTGTGATCCATGGTGGAACAAATGACACTGTAAGATACAGGCATCTATCTATTAAAAGGGACTGTTAGGTGCTCAGGAGGAAGCTAAAAGATCTTGGTGCAGAGGTTGTTCTTTCATCACTCCTTCCTGTAGAAGGACATCAGCCAGGAAAATGGAGAAGAATACTAGAAGTGCACAACTGGCTCTACAGATGGGACTGTCAGGAAGGTTTTGGGTTTTTAGACCATGGTCTGTGTTTTCCTGAAGGACTTCTTGGAAGAAATGGGCCCTCCAAGAAAGTATTTGTTAGATGTCCCACAGACGTGATCAGGAGGGCTTTAAACTCATTTACATGAGTAAGGGAGACAATATTCCAGAGGGTAGAGGGACATCACATACTGAGAACAATAGCTTCAATGATACAGCTATGCAAGAGCCCAGTAGTGGGCAGGAAAAGAACAAGGAATCAATTGAATAAAATGACCATGGTCTGTACACTAATACAATAGCAATAGCATGTGTATTTCTATACTACTTATCAGCTAAGTGCTCTCTAAGCAGTGTACAATGTGTTAGCTAATTGCCCCCAACAAGCTGGGTATTCATTTTACTGATCTATGGAAGGCTGGAAGGCTGAGTCAACCTGGAGCCCAACAGGATCGAACTCACAACCTTGTGGCTGTAGTACCAGCATTTAACCACTGTGCCACCAGGCTCTTGTAATGCACAGACCATGAGAAATAAAACACAATGAACTTGAATTCTTAACACAAGAAGACAAATACAATTTAAAAGGTAGCAGTTAAATCTGGTGGGGTGAATCTCATAGTTGGAATGCAGTAATGGAAGGGCGTAACCTATTCCAAAGAAATAGACCAAACAGGAAAGGAAGAGAAGCAGCATTCTATATCCAGGTTGTATACACCCATAAGGAGATCCGTGGCTTAAAGCATGGAAAACAGGTAACCCTATAAATGAGAGACTTCCAAGACACCCTACTATCAACAGCCCTGCTCAGATTGTGTGAACGCTATATAAGTAAGTATTTGTAATTTGGAGCCAATGAGAACAAATGAGTGCAAGAAACTCCCACCTGTTTTGGTGTAAATTGGTGCATGGGAGCTCAGTTCTGCACACAGTCAGCATGCATCTTCAGCTGTGGTATGAAATTCAGCACCAAGTGAATCTTCAAAACTGTGGATCCCATCTCCTTAACATCTTGATAGAAGAAGGAGGAGGAGAAGGAGAAGGAGAAGGAGAAGGAGAAGGAGAAGGAGAAGGAGAAGGAGAAGAACAGCAGCAGCAGCAGCAGCAGCAGCAACAACAACAACAACAACTCAGTGATTTATTTCAGAGATGTTCATGTGGGCCAGAGCTAGAAGGAAGTACATTGGAAGCCATTCTGGCATATATATAGAAGTTGCTTTTTGTTTGTGTCTTTAAAGAAGGATGTTGTTTCCTGAACAGTTAGTATACCTCTAAATTAAGATTCCCTATCTTTCGTGACCTCATTTATTGGCAGGAGCTGTAGCAGTTTTAGGGTAAATCCTAAGCAAATGAGATGGGCAGAATTCTTTTACAAGTTTAACTTCCAAATGAAATATTTCTTGGGCTGCAAAAATTTCCTGGCCAAGCCTGTCTAGAGTACCATAACACAACAGTCAATGTAAGGAGGTGGTGGATATTATATTTACCCCCTAGCAGTTAGGTCTGGCTGTGACATTGTGCAGCCAGTCCAGCCCCTTGACTCTGTAGGCCAGTTTGTAGTTTGACTTACAGTGCAGCATGAGGGAGGCACTGGAGCAAGATGCCAGGTCAAAGGATCATGAAGGTGGGGAAATGGTTTTAAGAGATGGCATACCTTGCAGAGGGGGGACAGAATTTATATACCAGAAGGGTTAAGGACTATGATCTGAAGGTAGTGCCATGATGTAAAGGCAGCAGGACATTTTGGATTCATTAAAACCTAACACCTGGTCAGGCACCAATTCTGGTGTCCTGTGCTGAGACAGGATGTAGAAGACTATATCAAAAGCTGCACAGTGTGTGAAATAGCTAAGCAAATGGAGGTGATGTGGTGTTGAAGCCATGACGATTGTTACAACCTGTCACTATTCTACCTTACTCCTGGGCTGAAATTGGCATGGACTTTATAGCGGACTTTCCCAAAAGTAAGAAGAAAACAGTGATTTGGGCGGTGACTGACCTGTTTTCAAAGCAAGCTCATTTTGTGCCCTGCACTTCAATCTTGATGGCTCCCCAATTGCCCAAGTTATTTGTGCAACATGTTTATAGACTTCATGAGGTCCCCAATAAGATCATCTTGGACTGAGTGGCCCAGTTAACCTTCTAGTTTTGAAGGGCTTTCCTGAAGCTACTAGGTATCAAACAGGGACTGAGCTCAGTCCATCATCCCCCAGTGGATGGTCAGAATGAGAGGGTCAATCAGATCCCTGAGCAGTACCTTTGGTGCTACATTAATTTCCAACAGGATGATTGGACTGATTTGTTGCCCTTTGCTGAAGTGGCTTCTAACAACTCTTTCCAACTAGGCATGGGTCATTCGCCATTTCAGGTGGTTTGTGGACAGAACCTCAAGCCTTTGCAACCTTTTCAGTGAAGGAGGAAACTGTTCCCTTGGCCGAGTTGGCCAAGTGAGTCAAAGCCACATGGCCTGGGATTATAACTGCTTTGTAGCATGCTAAGGACTTTTATAAAAAGTAGACTGAGATAAGTAGGGCTCCAGAGTGGGACTTTAAGGTGAGGGACTTGGCATACCTGTCAACCAAATTCTTGAGATGCCAGCAACCTTCAAAGAAGTTGGGTCCAAAATATGTGGGGCTTTTTCCTATGAAAAGAATAGTAAATTCTGTGATTGTCAAACTGGTGCTGCCTAAAACACACTGTCATTTGTATCTGTTTTCCATTCCAGGTTGCTAAAACTTGCAGCTAAATCAGATGCCTGGTTTTGTATGAAGCCCATTCCATCCTCCCTCCCTCTGTGAAGATTGATGACTGGTAGCATTTCAAAGTTAAGTAAATCCTGGACTCTAGACAACACAAAGACTGCCTTCACTGTTTTGTTTAGTTGGAAGGACGTTCTTATGGGAGAATCTGAGTGGGTTGATTATCATCATGGTAGGGCCTCAAAACAGCTCTGGGACTTTCACAGCAAGTACCCTGATAAACCAGCTCCAGTGTGACATCACTAGTCAGGTCAGGAGGTGTTAATGGATATGGTTTCGTTATTTTCTGATTTTTACATGTTCTAATGCCTTGCCTTATATAGCATGATGCATATGATTCCATTACTTTTCATGTATCTTTATGCTTGTATATGCTCACTGTTCTTTGGAAGCTTTTAGGGGTGGGATTTGCTTCTGGTAGAAGATTGTCAGAGGGCCACCGGTACGCCACTGCCATGCATAGCTGTACTGTAGCCATATTGCTGTGTTTACTTCGATGTTTGGGTAATGTAGGGTGTTGGGTAGCCTGACATAGGGGGAGAACCTGGTTGGAGTATGGGAACCAAAGTCATTCTAACAGACTGGTACAATCTGGATTGTATGGGACTGGGATAAGAACAGGAAAGATTTGAGAGGGGCATGAGGAGTTCTTAAAATCAAAACTTGCATTGTATCTTCAGTTCTGGAAAGAGCATTGTTTGTATGCTGAACCTAATCCCTAATAAAAGCTTTCTTGATATATCCATGAAGATCGGTTATTGAGTTAGGACAAGACATTATGAAAAGACACATAGCTTATACATAAAGATAATGCCAAGTCATGGAATGATCTTGCATCTGAACCTACAGCAGATGACAAATCATGGTTTGAAAGGAGGTGCCAAATCAGGACATTAAATTATTATTCACATTTAGGACCATTGCTTCACCTCAACATTCTGCTGTATAAGGAAAAAGGAGTGAACATCTTTGCTGAACAGATGGAAAATGAGAGCAGACTAGGATCTCCAAACTATGGTTTGCCTGTTGCATGCCTTGGAATTCAAACCATATAGGTAGTGCTAATCATGGTTTGGCATGATTTCCTAATTTCCTAATTAAGCAACAGTGAAATAATCATGTCATAAATATATTTTGTTGTTGGTGTGCGCCTTCAAGTTGTTTCTGACTTGTGGCAACCCTAAGATGAACCTATCACAGGGTTTCCTGGGACTAGAGAGTGTGTGATGCATCCAAGGTCACCCAGTGGATTTCCATGGCTGAGCAGGGAATCGAACGCTGGTCTCCAGGATTGTAGACCAATGCTCAGACCAGTACCCCGCATCGGCTGTCCTGTACATGTATTAGGCATTACGAAAAGATAGTGTAAAGTGATTCAATTTAGCTTTTAATGTTTGAATACACAAACCTTACATCCAATTAACTAATCCCAGCTAGAACAGACTCAACGAATCAAGTGTTAAATTGTGAGTCAATGTGTAAGTAAATTTTATGGATTCAATGGGTCTACTCTACTTGGTAGACTAGCAACAGGCTATGGGATTATATGTGGCAATAAATGTTTCTGGGTCCTTATTTTGATTGCACATTAAAACAAAATAAACATCTTATAAACAGATGATAGTTCCCTGGCCCTTTTTGCTGCCTTTATTGATCAAACATCCTGGAGTGGACAATTTTCTTCTGGAGATAAAAGGGGGCATTTTATTGTAAGTGGCTCTTTTTTTTCTATGATGGATCAATCTCTCCAGTATTGGATTAGCAAAAAGGTGAACATCCCCCCGATTTATTGGTTGCTTGCAAGGATGAGATCTATAATTTTATGACTGACATTGTTAATTAACTGGAAAAAATGTTGATTGGTTGTTAGTCTGACACTTGCTGTCATCCAGCTCTTGAGATCTAAGTATTAAGAAAGCCTTGAGATAAAACTGCAAGCAAAGAGAGTGGGTCTTCATTATTTCATCTTGTCTAAAATGCTGGTAGCCTTTCTACCTAGGTTCAATGAGATTGTAGTACACAATCTAGCCATACAATAACTGTATGTATTCAGAATGATCTAACTTTTGATCCCAAATGCTTTCTTTGAGAATGATTTTGTGTATCTAGGACCAAAATTGAAATGTCAGTGGTAGAACTCACTAGGATCCTGCATATTTACTATAAACCAGTTTGAATGAAAAGCCCCTGGAAGGCCTTTGCAAGTCATATCCTTTCAGCCATTGTTGTTGCTGTTGTTATCTGATGTCAAGTCAACTTGGACTTACAGTGACTGTATGATTGAGAACATTCAAAAAGCCCTGGTCATTCACAGCCCTGGTCAGGTCTCGCAAATTCAGCACTGTGTCTTCCTTCACTGAATCTATCCACCTGCAGTCTGCAAAGGGATCATGTAGCACCTTTAAGACTAACTGAGAGAAAGAAGTTGGTAGCATAAGCTTTTGTAGACTTACGTCTACTTCATCAGATGCATGGAGTGAAGCATTCAGGAACACACTTTTATAACTGTGAATGATCAGATGGTATGTTTGAATAGCAATAGAAATGCAAAACTTGTGGCTATGGTGATGAGGTCACAAGTTCAATTTTAAAGATGGATGGTCATTGGAGGATAAAGGCAGGAAGAAAGCCAAGGTGAGTAGATAAACATATGACTGGTTGAGGGAGTTATTGGAATGTAGTGTGATTCTGGGTAGGAACCAGAAATGAGATGAGACTAAGAGGGCCCTTATGAGCCTGGGGTGTAAATGAGTGTTATAAGATGTGAAGTGTGCCAAGAAACCATTATCTCTGTTCAGCCCACTGTAAATGGACTGGAATTTGTGCATATATTCCAATTCTGTTGCTCATGAGGGCTCTCTTGGGCAGTTTATCACATCTCCTTTCTGGTTCTCAGCCAGCATCACAGTATATTCCAGTAAACTTATGTTTTTGAGAAATAAAATTGAGCAGTTGTTATTCAGCAAGGGGCTACCAGCATGTTACTATGTAGGACTGCCAACAAAGTGATAGATGTACAAGTGAACTGGTGTGCAACAGGACTAATACATATCAGGACACTAGTTAGGGAATGCCAATGTGCCAATTGCTAGAGCCTGATATTCATAGGGACCCTCTTGCTGGTACCTTGTATACATCTCTGCAATTCACTAACAGGGATTCTTAGCACCTCTGCTATGTATCTAACATGCATAAAGTTACATAATGTGGACTGTGATAAAGAATTTCAGCCATTGTTTTAAAATGTAATAATCGGTAGCCTCTGGTTTCAGTGTTTATTTTAAGAAATAATTTTTAAGTATTGTTTCTAGGGGTGTATGAAAAAATGGGGGCCATTTTAGTATCATTTTTTAAAAATTAAAAAAGTAACTAAAGTAAGCATTGTTGTTACTTATTTTTATTTATACCCTGCCTTTCCTTCAAAACTGGGACTGAAATCAGCTGACAAATTCAAATGAGTACAATACAGCTAAAGACATAAAAAAGGGATCAACATTAAAATAGAATCAAACTATTAACAATATTAAAACAATTTAAACCATGTGATTAAAATGAAAGAAAGGAGTTAGGAACAGTACAATTAAAGCAATACAGCACCCTTTTAAAAGCCCTTTCCTTAAAAACCTTCCATTCTATGCCTTTGGGAATAAAAAAACCCCCTTTGCCTGCAGGTCAAAGGACAGGAAGGAGGGAGTCATTTCAGCCAGCTACGGGCAGGGAGAGTAGGAATATTTGGTATCTATATCAAGTAGAGTGCAGTGTAGCCAGTGCAATAAGAACTTACAGAATAGGACAAAAATATTCAGAATGCTCTTGTAAGTTTCTTTTTTTTTAATGGAAAAATTTACATTTATTATTTCAGGAAATCCATCTTGGGATAGGAAAGGAGATGGACAAAAGAAGATTATCTAAATATCAATAGAAGTACCTGTTAGGGTGGATAAACAAATCGCATCTCTCTGTATCCCCAGATGGAAACAGAGCTGGCTTGAACCCCCAAACACAAGGTACGAAGGCAGAAAAGAGAAGGAAAGACACACACACGCACACACTTATAACTTTGGCCAAAGGATCTCAGGAAGGATAATTTATTCTTTCAGGCTTCCCTTCTTACACTTTTTTATGTTTATATTAAAGAATGGTTACAGGAAGGAAAAAATTCAAGCATCAGCATTAGCAGAGTCAAAGCTTGTACACGCGTTACAGTCTATCTGACCCTTAACATTCTTAAGTTTGTGTTGTTCCAAGCAACATCCTGGGTCATTCCCAAAGACATCTTTCACAACAGCAGTCTCCTTGTTTGTACATACTGATTATAAACAGGAGCAGGGCAGAATAAACAATTCTAAAGCAAGGTTGCTTGGTGGGCTACAATTGTCCAAACATATCAATCCATATTAAATGACTAACAACTATGAATTCTCCAGTAAATTTCCAAGCACCAAATTTCCAGCCCAACAAGCCCCTAAAATCTGGGTCTGTGGTGTAGATGTAAGCCATCCTGGGGCAAGAAACTCATGGATGCTCTATTCCCAGACAAAAGGAACAACTAACTTTTGGAAGAAGGGGAAAGTGACCTCTGCAGGCAGGAAAGAGACAAAAAGACTAGAATTAGAGAGATGAAACAAAAGGCTAGGCCTGCTCTCTAGATTTCCCTCTCGCTAATCACTTCATACAAATTTTGATGTCTCTTTGCTTTCACCAGGGAGTTCCACAGCCTAGCGGCAGTCACTAAGTAGGCCATATCTTGCATCAGCACCAGCCATACCTGTGAGATGTC
Organism: Cyclura pinguis; assembly: GCA_030412105.1. Lineage (NCBI taxonomy): Eukaryota > Metazoa > Chordata > Lepidosauria > Squamata > Iguanidae > Cyclura > Cyclura pinguis. Next base: position 318,302,598 of record CM059600.1, on the reverse strand, counting down.
TGCCAGATAGCCTGAACCTAACCTGTATAGGGCTTTAGACATTGTAATCAGCTCTTTGGGTTGTGTCAATAGGTAATGGAGCTGCTCTAGCAGGGGTGTTTGATGGTGTTACTAATGTGTCATTCTTTAAACAGTTTAAAATTAGTGCTCCTCAAAGTGGTGATTCCTGGACTGCTGACAGTCTCTGGCGAGTTTCCCAGAAAGAAAAAGAAAATGTAGTCAGTGGGTACAGACATGGTGCTGGTCCTGGGCATAATGGAAAAGAATAACTGCCCATCCCCCACATCAGATAACCTGAGAAGCACTGATTTAAATAATAAAAGTTTACTATAGTTAAGCATATGAAAGTTTAAATAACAAGCAACAAATAGCAGCAATGTGTTACTTCTAAAAAAAGTAACAAATCTTCCCCTCTTCTTCTTCTTCCTTCTCCTCCAGCTGCTGCAACCTCTGGATAGTGCTTTACTACTACTTCTTTTCTAGAACAAATGACATTAAAGTGCCTTCAAGCTGCCTGTCAATTTATGGTGACCCCTTGAATTTTATAGGGTTTTCTTAGGCAAAAAATTACTCAGAGATGGTTTTCAGTCCCTCCTTCTGAAATATCTGAGTAGCTTAACAGCACTTGGAATGAGTTAAAGGAGAAACTGAAAAAAATGCTTTAGAGGTCACCACTAGAAGTTTATTTTTGTAGTTGCTACTGAAATGATAGAACTTCGGGGGGCGAGAGATCACTTATTGCTTTCCTCCATTTCTTTTGCCTTAGCTGCTGTTGTTTGTTGTGTGCTTTCAAGTTGTTTTTGACTTATGGCAACCTTAAGGCGACCCTATCACAGGGTTTTCCTGGCAAGATTTGTTCAGAGGGAGTTTGCCTTTGCATTTCCCTGAGGCTGAGAGAATGTGACTTGCCCAAGGTCACCCAGTGAGTGTCCATGGCTAAGCTCAGATTCACAGCCTGGCTTCCAGAGTTGTAATCCAACGTTCAAACCACTACACCACTTTGGCTCTTACTTAAAAAAAAATACCTAGTACAGTATAATGAAGTATAATAAACAGACATCAGACTCATCTTGACACCTTGTTCATCTTGCTTCTTGTTCAGTTCTAAGGCTGACCCCAAAGGATAGTGCATTAGAGGTTTGGGGGTAGGGAGCTATAGTCCAACACATCTGGACAGTCCATGAAGGAAACCTAGCCAAATGCTTACCAATAAGCAGAACTCAATTTCCACAGCTGCAAGGAAACAGCTGCTCTCAATTTTTGTGTCTGCTTTTTTCCATTAAGTTCAGAGGCAAAGAAATTATGTTTTTCATTGTATTGTGAGCTCAAAACCTGTTGCTGGTACAATGCTATGCTGTCTCGAAAACAAATGAAGGTTAAATGCCAGTTTGGGAAAACTCTCTTCTTTTGTACTGATTGACATTTATTTGCAGGGGAAAGAAAAGGGATTGATTGTATTAATATGCTCTTTTCCTTTGGCAAATTCATACCATTGCATTCGGCAGACACCCAAGAACATAAAAACCAACCACTCCAGAGGTATAGCTATTGGGATAGGAAAGAAAATGAAAGCATTTCAACTCCAAATAAGAATTCTGCCACTACAAATGAAATTTTCTGCAGCCTCCACAATTCTAGTAGTGCAGAGAATGAGACATTGAAAATTGTTCACAACTAGTCTTATATTTGCTGTATTGGCATTCACTTGGTAATTTTGGCTGCCTCTTTCTTTTGGGTGCAGATACTGTATCTCTCTCTCTTTATTTAATTTAAAAATTTAAAAGATTTAAACATAAACACAAAAAACACAAACACCAACATAAACAGTACATTGAAAAAAAAAAGAAACATAATCAAACTGAAAATTACACTTGATTTTACAATTGAACAAAAAACAAAAATACTTAAACTAATCTAGCAAAATTGACTAAGCTAATTTAAACCAAAGAAGAAACTACAACTAATTAAAAATGGTCCCCACCCTTGTTGCAAACAACCTGCTTATATAATTGTACTTGTCTTTACTTAAAATTACTGCTAAATTTGATGCTCATCACAATTATACTCATTAACTATTTTAAATTCTAAATTTCTTAGCTTTCTATTTTATATTAAATATCAACGTTATTAGTCACTGTGAGATATTATTATTTAATTCTGAAAATTGTAGATTAATCCTCAGTAGGTCTCTTACTAGATACATCATACATGTATTAAACATATTAAAATGGCAACAACCAATAATCTTATTTAATTTTCATAATAATTCATAATACAATTCATAATTCATAATTCATAACATTCATAATAACATTTCATGATATTCATAATAATAATTACAATAACAGTAAAATTAAATATCGAAAGGAAAAGTAATATGCAAGTTCAAAACCCTAAAATCATCAGTTCACCCTCATTTTCCCTTAAATAATCCATTAAAAACCTCCATTCTGAACTGGTACCTATACAGTATTTCTAAATGTTTGACTGAAGTTTTAATTTACTGCTATGCTAGAAGTTTAGCGAATGAGGAAAATTTCATCAGTGGGTAGGATTCTTATCTGAATGCATCCATTCTCTAGCTACAGTTCTGAACCAGTCAATACACTAAATGTATTTTGCTATTATATATAGTTTGGAGTTGATGTATTGCTTTCTTTTTGTTCCTATCTAGGGCCATTTCCGCACAGGGTGAAGGAATCGCCCCGTGTTGCTACTTACCGGACTTCTTGGCTCCCTGATCCGGTCCACGCTGCTCTGGAGCAGTGCGTGCTTGTCGCTCCGCACTGCTCCAGGGACAAAAATGGCGGCTTCCGGTTGGTCAAGGGTCTTTTGTTTCTGTTTCTTTTGCTTATACAAGAGCTATTTTACCCACATAGTGCTGTTTTAGCTTACATAATTATTATGATACATATTGTGGCATAAAGTTCATGCCAAAACATAGGATTCCTGAGGATAACCAACAGTTAAACACAACTGGGGCGCAAAGTCAGCTGCCATCATGAGCATCTTTCAGAAGAGGAGGCATGGAGTTTGCTCAATTAAGCTGCTTGTTGTGTAGAACTATGCATGCATGGATGATGACATCTTTGTTCTACCTAGCTTTTACTTGTATTGGAAGAAATAAGACAACTTTTACTATGATATCCTTCGATGCTTTTTTTTTTAAGGCATGAGGCTCTCAGTAAACTGGAATTATACATGTCAATTTTAAATAGGGGGAAGCAGGTTATGGTGGAATTTATTAGGAAGAAAAAGCTCAGAGACACTGTCTTTAGCATAACCTAATTGGTCACTAGATCTGGGACCAGATCAAGCATTTCCTCCAACTGTCCCAATTGGGCAGGAACAATCCTGATTAATCTTCTATCATCCTGCTTTTTCAGCTGCTTCTAAAATATCCCAGTTTCTCTCTCCTGCTCCCACTTTCCTACTTTGTCCCCAGCTTACTTCAATTGCTACAAACTGACTAAAAAGTGCAAAAGTTGTTTGCACTCAATTAATTCAGCATGTGGGAGCCAGAAGGAGGGGAGGGGCTGGGTCTTCCACTTCCTAGAAGGCTTGGGTAAAAGTAAACTGCCGCAGCCCCTGCCAGCTTATGTGTTCTACCAGGTTAATAACTTTTGCCATCTTGACCACACCCTAATGTTGCTTGGCCATACATGTCCTGGTTTTCTTCTGTGAAATGTTGGAGGGTATGCATAAGGCACGCTCAACCCCTAGCTATGACAAGGTCAAGAGCGTTAATCCACCGCATTACCTCCAGAATAATTGAGATTGGAATGGATAGGTCAGTTTTACAGTCTGTTTTCCCAGTTTCCTTTATGTTTAAAATGAATGTAAAATGTGAAATTAGTTTTTTTAAAATTCTTTTTCTGTGTGTGTATGTGTGTGTATGTTCCTTTACAGCATGGGTGGCCAATTTCAGGTCATGGGGCCACTTATCTGCCTCTGAGACTACCAAAAATGTGTCGGGGTGTGTGTACTCAGAAGTAGCAGAAAGTCTATTCTGGGTTTTGGAAAATGGTAACAGCACTGGAGTCCCCTGTGACCTATTTCAATAGAAAACTGCAGCTCCCAGAGGTTCCTAGGAAAGAGAAACCCCTCTCCCAGTTTCTTTGTGTCAGAAAATGCAGTCTATGGGAGTGTGGTTGGGTACTGGGGGTGAAATACCAGCTCCATAAAGCATGGAACAGATTCAGAGAAAGACAACAAAGACGATCTGGGTATGGAAACAAAATTCTCTGAGGAAAAGCTACAGGAACTGCTTTGGTGTCATAATATACCCTCTGGGATTTGAGGAATCTGAAACAGAGGAGTCAGATTGCCAGGAGGTTATGGCTCCAGAATCTGAGGAGCTCTGGGGGCTGAAACAGTTGAGGGTCTCCCTGCTCAGCAAGGTTTGGCAAATGTCAAAGACACACCCTCTTCCTCTGACAATCCCAGAAGAGATAAAGAGAGGCTGTTAATAGGAAAGCATCTGTTAATAGGAAATGCTGACTCATTAAGCAACTGGCATCCAGAGACAGCTAACTGTAAATCTGGCTACAGTTCCCTGGAGTGTTTGTTGCTTACTATGAGTTCTGTCCTGTGGACTGGCAGTGCTCTTGGTGTTTGTGTGTTCTTTATCTTTGGACTGGCTGCAGCTGAGGACTCTGTGTCTTACTCTTTGTTGGCTTTGTTTATCTAGATTACTGGCTTGATATATTGACTCCTGGATCAGCTGATGACCTTTCTCCTGTTCCTCCTTTTATCTTACTGAATTACCTGTTACTGATTTGGGCCATTTCTGCACTATACTGTTATAGTGCTATTAGTTCACTTTCAATATCCTATGGAATTCTGAGGTTTGAAGTTTAGGGAGGGGCATTTAGAATTCTCAGCCAGAGAACTTTTTGGCCTCAGTAAACTATAAAACCAAGAATTCCACAGAATGTTGAAAGTGGAATAATAGCATTATAATAGTGTAGTGCAGAAATGGTCTTGGGCTGGATTGACGGTCTTACAGCTCTTTGCCTTACAACCTCTCTCAAATCACTTGCTGACTGAGGAGTAGGACATTATCTTTCACCTGGAGAAGAGAAGAAGGGAGTGCGGGGGTAGAGAATATGATAACACTGAAGGGTTGTCACAATGAAAAGAACAAAAACCGGTTTTTCATTTCTCCAGAGGGCAGGACCAGACCTACGGCTTATGTTACAGGAAGGCAGATTTTGGCTGAACTTCAGGAGAAACACTGTGATAATAAGAGTGGCTGGACAAGGGAAACCATTACTCAGACAGATGCTGAGCTGTCCCTCTCTCTTGAAGCAGTCATCTGTTATAGATGCTGTAGCTCTGGATGTGCAGGATCAAACATCTGGTTGGACTAGTGGTTTTCAAGACTTCTTCCAACTCTTGTGATTCTATGTGGTCCTGCATTACATTAATCAAGGTAAATACACCAGGAGCCATTTCACACTGCATGGTCATGACACTGTGATAGAATTCTGGGGTTTGTAGTTTGGTACAGCACAAGAAGTCTCTGGCTGAAAATTCTAAATACTCCTCTTTAAATTGCAAATCTCAGGAGTCCATAGCATGTTGCTATGGCAGTTAGTGGAATCATAGCACTATAGCTATATAGTGTGAAAGAGCCCAGGTTGGACATAATATATTTTCATAGACTCTTCAAGTTGAAACAGCCCAGAAGGGCCATCTAGTCCAACCACCTGCCAGGGAGGATTACACAAAGCATCCCTGAGAGATACCTATTCAACCTCTGTTGAAAGACCCCGCCAAAGATGGAGAGCCACCAACCTATGAGGCAGTCTACTCCACTGTTGACCCATTCTTTTGTGCTAAATGGCACATTCCCTGCTTAGAGTTCCTACTCAGAATGCTCTTCCCAGTGAAATAGGGAAAAAGGTAATCCTTGTACAGACTTCTTACTTTGTTCTGAGAAGACTCCAAATCTTTACAGCAGATTTTTGGGGTTGGGGTCTGGCGGAGGTTGATAAAGATTGCCTCCCCTCTGTTCTGCTAGTAGAAAGACTCCACTGGATTCAAAGACTTCCATAGTTGGAAGATGCTGGAATGTACATAGTCAATGGTATAACCACCTACCTTAGCCTTGAAGCGCTGATCAGGCTGCATCCAGTTTCAAGTGAGATCTCTGAAGTATGTATGTATGGAGTAGGTGAACTGTATTTTTGATTGCATCAGCTCTCGTGAGAAGCTGCTTTGAGACAAGAAAAAAAAATTGAAAGTATTCAGTCCAAAAGCACAGATAGGGGAAAGGAGACAATCTAATCTAAGAATCCCTCTATGCACCTGTCAGCAAGGAATCATTGAAAACCCAGCGCAAATACCTAAAATGTACAGCAGTGTTCATTGAAATGCTGTATTGTATTAATATATCAGTTTTGCATTCAGAAAATGATGTATGCATGTGGGGGAATGCATTTCTTTTATTAATGGGGATGAAACCCATATAAACAAGCCTTAGATCTGGTTGGAGAGTTAGACTGTGAGGGGGGAAAGACAAGCTTTGAAAGATGAGAAGGCTGAGGCAAATCATTCCTAGGAGAATTGCTTTGGTATTTGGGAGTGTGATTGAAATCTACATCATAAGAGCCGCAGAACTGAGTGTATGTTTTGTTGTTTGAAATGACGTGGGGCTAGGGAAATATATGCTTGTTAAAAACTCTATTATGGCTATTGAGTCTGCCAGTCAGAAAAAGAAAGGTTTAAGTGCTGCTTTAACTCCCAAAGACAGCTGAAGAATTGTATCTTCACCTCTAACTGTAACGGAAGCACCTGAAGCATTTTTCTCTGTGGGTGATACTCTTTTGTGATACTGAGGTCCCAAAAAAGATGACAAACTGTGGTGCTGTTTGAATTCTTTAACAGTAACTTTGGGGGAGAGCTACAGTATTTCTAAGGATCATAGTACATGACACAAGTCCTGTATGCTAGGGTTATGCATTTTCTTCAAATGAACATGAACCCAAGGTGAAACTACAGAGCTTTGAAGATATTTAGGCCATCTCAGAACAGGTGAATCTAGTCCAGAAACAAAAGTTACTGGGGATCCCAGTGTGTAAAGAGGGCTTTTTAAGCCATTCCTCTTCACCTCAGTGGAGGTGCCATCCTATGCATATCTACTTAGAAGAAAGTCCTATTGAACTCAATTAAGTAGGTTGTGTGTGTATGTACACACACGTTCAATTTGGCTGTCGATTTACAGAGACCTCATGAATCTCATAGGGTTTTTCTTGTTGTTATTGTGTGCCTTCAATTCTTTTCTGACTTATGGTGAGCCAAGGTGAACCTATCTCAGGGTTTTCTAGGGCTGAGAGTGTGTGATGCACCCAAGGTCACTCACTGGGTTTCTATCACTGAGCAGGGAACTGAATCCTAGTCTCCAGGGTCATAGTCCGGCACTCAAACCACTACACCATTCTGGCTCTCAGGGTTTTCTTAGGCAAGGAATAGCCAGAGGTGTTTGCCAGTTCCCTCCTCTGACATACAGTTTATAGCACCTGGTGTTCACTGATGATCTCTGATCCAAGTACTAACCAGAGGTGATCCTGCTTAGCTTCCAAGATCAGATAGGATCTCATGCTTTCAAGGTATTTAGACAGTAAGTGGGTATCACTGGTGTTTAAACAGAACAGAGTAAATGCCAGTCAAATTCCTTTGGGGAAGGAGTTTTAGAGATACAGCACAGCATAGTAAAAAACACTTTCTCCTTACTTTTTTCTCTGGTTTTGTTTAGTGGTGCTGGTGTCATGCCCTACCTTGGAGACCCTGATGGTGAGGAAGATTCTGAATCTGAGGCAGGAGTTTCCCCAGAAGGTTGCTCAAGGGAAGATAACAAACAATAGCAGAGGTCTGAGCAGGGGGAACAAATATCAGAAGATGAGGCAAACACAGACTCTTACCATGCAAGAGAGATAACATCAGAAAGAGGGACTCTGCTGCTCAGCTTGTTTAAATAACAAATGAGCCCTAATGAGGGAACACCTGTGGCAATATCATTAGTGAATAAAAGGCAGCCAGCTGGCCCTTTCCTTTCAGGGTCAGTAGTGGATCTTTCTGGTGGTTAAAGCCCTGTGCCATGGTCTCTAGACTCCTGACTATCTTGGACCTTTGCTTGTTTGATGATGACTTGGATTTGCCCTGTAGATTTATTTGCTTTGGAAGTTGAACTCTGTTTGGACTACCCCTGCTCTATCCTTTGTGGGTAAGCACTACTCTGATACTTGCTACTTGACTTCCTGGTCTGCCCTGGAAAATGACAGCTGGTGGCTGTGATGTCAATGTGGTGAAGAATATGCTCCAGTTTTTAGTTTGAACTGTGAATGAGTTACCCAAGGAGCTGAAAACTATATGAGGAACAGAGTTCAGAATCTTGGCCAGATCTTTTAAATTTCTGTTTAAAATCCAGAGTGGACTTACCACCCCACTGATTGGGCACTAACAGTTGCTGCCACTGTTTTTATTCCCATTTTAAGTTTCATTATTGTTTATTTTAGACAGAGTCTTAAAATGTTGCTCTTCACAGAGAACTTGAGAGAAAACTAGTTTCTATGCTTTATTTCAGAGCCAGGGTGGTGTAAGTGGTTTGAGAGTTGGACTAGGACTCCAAAAATCAGGGTTCAAATCCCTGCTTGGCATGCAACCCATTAGAAGACCTTGAAAAAGTCATACTCTCTCAAGCTAAAAGGAGGGCAATGGTAAACCTTCTCTGAATAAACCTTCTTAGGAAACTCTATCAAAGGGTCACCCTAAGTTGGAGTTAGCACTCCTAACAGTCGGGTTATAAATTCTCTTTAATGCTTTGTCTTGTTTTGTTGTTTAATTCTATGTTATGGTTTTATTGCATCGTTAGGCAGTTTGTTGTGAAAGGTGGAATATAAAAACCTGAAATAAATTAATGATGGTGATCTATCTTGCAGGGATATTTGTAATGCTAATGGAACAGGGTAAGGACTGAAAATATGCCATACGAATGCAAAGAGTTATACACTGATGTGCTCACATTAAGTCCAGTTCTTGCTCCTCTCTAACTGGTAACATTTATTTCACTGTTCTGATTGCATATCACACAACACAGGAGGCTACCTTATCCCAGAGTACAATTATTTGTTTAGCTTATTACGGCTCATTTGTTGAGCTTATTATTAAGATTTATATTCCATCCTTGCAACATGTTATCAGAGGTGCATGTAATAAAATACCAAAACCCCACAAAGTAACTAATACATACACATAAGTTTGAAACAGCAAACAAATAAAAAAAGCAAATAGTAGCAGAATAAAAAGAGTGTCAGGATCAAAATGATCCACTTCCTTTTTGTCTCTGCCATCTTTTCTTCATCTGTGCAAATTGCAAATTCCTTAAATCCTGACATTTTATAAGCCAATCTCTTATAGGAGTTTATTAGACATAAATCTCTTTGCATGATTTGAACACTTTTGATAGCTTCTTTTTTTTTGTTTGTTTGCTTTATGCTGGAGGGTTATGTTATACATATCCTTGTCAATATGACTCAGAAACCATTTGGTACTATAGAGTGAAATCCCTACTTTATAACACAATCCTGTGTGTATCTCCCCTGAAATAAGTCCTGCTGAGTTCAAATAGAACTCACTTCCAGGCGAGAGCGCTCCCAACTGCAGCCTCAGTAACTTTATCCAAAGGTTTGAAAAGAAGCCAGCATGCTAGGGAGTTCTTCACCATTTTAGTGTGTTGTACTTTTAAGAAGAAACTGACATTGACCTTTATATATAGATATTCGGGCTGAGCAACAGAGCCAAGTAATAAAGAACAGTTCAAGTGAAGCATAGAGATGTAAAGAGACGGCATTTCAGAATGAATCCGCTGAAACCACCAGGGTCAGGAGGAGCAAGAACACATTATCCAACCTATTACCATTAAAATGAGAGAGAAGCCATTGGTCTGAAGATGAATAACTCACAGAGAGCTAATAATCTTTAATAGGACACTTGAAGTTATTCTCCTCATGATGTTTTGGAGGTGCTTTGATGTCATTTTAATTAGAAATGAAATCCATATCACATAATAATGGGAGTAGCACCCTAGCTTCATTTCCATGTAACTCCTGGATGCTGTTCTAAACAGGCAAGTCGCAGTCCTGGGGCTGCATTTAAAAGCCTACAAATAGTCAGTTGAGACCTCTGGCAAGAATGAGTTCTTTTTCACTCCCAGCAATGTAGTGGATGGGAAGAGAAGCAGAGAATGAAAAGAGAGCGAGAGAAAGAAAGTAGGGGAGGGGGACAGCAGATAGGGAGAGAAAGAAAAAGCAGTTGCAGTTATATGACCTCATTTGTTTGGGCCCTTTCTAGCACTATCCGCAGCACTGGCCATCACCTGCACGTGGTCCCCAATAGATTGCTCCAAAGATAATGTGTCCACCCCCCTGCGCAATTTGAAAGAAACTGAAGTTACAACAACTGTATTTTTTGCAGTCATTTTGGTTATTCCCCATCACTTATGGTGTCATGTCATCATAATGTCAAAATGTCATGTAACATGTTGGCTTCAATGCAGTTGTCTGCAAAGAAACCTTTGAAATGATGTATTAGGAGCATACAATCCACCACCAATTTTAGTTGCTATAAAAATGCCCATGCTTAGGACAAACTCTGCCACACCTACAAGGGAGAGAAGCGCACACACGCACACGCACACGCGCGCACACACACACACACACACACACACACAAGCATATTTATCTTCTATGCACAGAAGTCTAACAACCGATGCGTCTGCAATTTGACTGTTCCTCAACTGTAGGTCATGTAAGAACAGAGGACTTGCCCTTCACTCTCATGCTGAGAAGATGGATTTCTTGTGCTACATGCGGGGAAGGCTGATGACCTCCTTGTCAGTGTGGCAGTGAATGTGTGACAGTTTTTATTCTGAATTTTTTAAAAGATTTCTTTATTAATAGCTTTTAAAAACACTAAAATTCTACAAATACATGAGAAAAAAGAAAAAAAAAGCATGAAGGAAACATAAAACATAAGAATTAGGGACTAAAAGAAAAAAAAAGGAGTGAATTCCATTCTTCCTTAAGTGCCGTATAACAATCGAATTGATTAGAGCCTCTCAAAGACAATTTCTAAGAATTCTCTTCTCCCCCCCGCTTCATGCTTTCCAAAAAAGAGAAAAACCAACTTCTTCTACCAAAGCTTTACATTTCTAGCACAGTAAATCTATATTACTTCCTGTTACATTCCATAACATGCTACATTTGTGATAAACAACATCAGATTTTCTAATGTTAATACTAAATGCTATTTGCTAACTTAATTACATAAAAACTGTAGATCTGTTGCATGCTATATGACATCATTAAGCCCAAATGTTTCTATACCATTTTGTTCCCACACTGTAATTTAGTTTTACAAAGAAGATGAAATTCAGTCTGTCCACAAAACATGCGCACTTAGATCTTTATTTTCTTAAAACATGTCAACTTCCACTCTTATTTATTTATCCTGATCTTATGGGGTGAACATACTTATCTGGCTCTTGACTGTAGAAAGAAAGTGGCTTTTGTGATTCCATTTTAATCAGAAGAATTCTTCACTTTTGAAATTCCAAAGGTTTATTTCAGAATTTTTTCTTTAACAAAGTAGGTTGCCAGCATGGGGCCATCAGATCTTCAGATCCAAATAGCTGTGTTTCACAGCAAAGGCAAAAGACGTCACTGCTTTGGTTCTTCCCATTCATAACATGTTTACTCAGAAGTAAGTGCAAATAATGGGAATTCCAGACCTTGATGGGTGATCCCTCATTCCCTCTTTGATCCAAGAGTAGTTTCTCCAGTCAGAGATCCCTCTGGCTGACACTTTTTACTGTCAAAGCTCTCCTTGTTGCAGAGCTGCAGCTGGGTGTGTATGCCTGCTAGCCTGTTGGAAGTGCCTCCATCTTTTATTCTGAATTTTAAAGGCAATGTCTAAGGTATTAAGCACTATCCCACAAATAGTTTCAGCACCTTTGTTAGCTCCTTTAAAGTTCAGATTAAAACTAGATGTGCTTTTTCTTACTCTAATGACATAAGAGCAACCAACCTCCACTTGCTAAATGTATGCTGTAATAGTTTTAAAGGAATACTTTTCATTACTTATATTAAAATTCACTGATGGTCATAACTGTTTGAAAATATAGTAGGCTGAATTCAGACCTGTCTTCAACCCTTGTGAATGAAAGAGCTTTTCCTGTATTTGGAAAGACAGCAAACTAGTTGAGGCTCTGATTTGGAGGCAGGTGGGAGCTGTCTTTTGAACAGTGCTCTGCTCATGAGGAACCTGGGTCCGCGGAGTATAAATGTGCTTCTTGTGCTCACTGTAGGCCATTCTGCAGTAGTTAAAGACACCTCCTTCCTCACCAAATGTCTAGGAAGATCACTGTTACTTAAGAACTGTTGTGTGTGACAGTGCAAGAGCCTGCTTAATTCCTATGGGGGCAATTTTACATGAATTCTCTGAGCACACTATGGACAGGGATTGTGCTTTTTGAGGAAAGAACTGAAACATATTTGAAGAATTTGATCAAGCTGCACATATGCACATCATATTTGATCAAGCTGCACAAATGATAAAGACAGGAAATAGTTGATAAATCTGGGACACAAATTATTCTGCTGACGCGAAGGTACATTGATCTGTTATGAAAATAATGCTATATTATTCTTATTTGACACAACACTTCCAAATCTGAATTTCCCATTCTTCTTGTCCACCTGTTTAATCCTACATACAGTCTTCTATCAAGTAATATTTCTGAATAGCTATCATCAGTCTCCTTAGCTTTTTTTTCAAGGGATTCTCCATCCAGATATTTTCTTTTGTCTTCTATCCCTGCTTCAGCAATCATCAGGCTAAACACTTTTCGCCTTCCACCTCTACTATTTCATTTGTCTGTAGTATCGAAATAACAAAATCAAAAACTAATTTCCTAATTTTACCACCACCAGCTAATAACACCAGTCATCATTTTCTAAAAATTGCTTCAAAATTATCTAAAAGCTAGCTGCCTTTGGACCAAACAGTGGATTTCCAGTAACAGAGGTTTTAGTCTGTGCTTAACAATAACAGTCTTGCTGGATTCTTGCAAGCTTAGGTTGTGGTATTCATTTACAAATAGAAAGGCAGAATGGGCAGTAAAGTGAAAAGTATACAGTACTCCAGTGTTGAGCAAAGCAGCTTTCAGCTTAAACGAGAGCTTAAAAGCAACTATATTCCTTTCTGACAGTCACGTTCTGAATTTAGAGCCAAGCTAGATGTGTCAAGGGAAATCCACAGTCTCACCTCTAAATATTTTTTAACTTGGCTAAATTTAGCTGTGCAGTGGAAGTGGGGCTCTAATGCTTTCATCCATGTGACATTTCCCCTTTTATGAAATGCCCATTCCTACAGTTTGCATCAAGGTCAGAGACCTGGGCGGCGAGCCAGTCCAGAGAAGGCAGTGTGAGAGCCAGCAAAGTCTAGCCAGGAGGAGACAAGCAAGCACTTTACACGAGGGAGTTCATTTACCAGAGCGTCAAGCAGAAGCCATAGTCAGAGTTCCAAAAGCCAAGGGTTAAGAGTCCAGAGATCAATTCAAGGTAGCAGAAACCGGGTGCTGGGAGCAAGGAACAGGCAAGAGGAGGGCTTGAAAGAAGTTTGCCACAAGCAAAAGAAAGCTTCCAGGCAGGCAGTTATATAGCCCAAGACACAGGTGTGGCTAGTCACTGCTTCTTGAACTTAATCAAGGAAGCCTCCCTTTGCTCAGCTCTCTTGAGTCTCCGCCTTGTTTGTGGGCTGACTGGCACAGGCTCCAAAGCATCTTCAGAATCGGATCCCTGCTGCCCTAAAGGAGCAGGCAGAGGAAGGTCCGAGCCTGCTTGGTCCATGGCAGCAGGGGGAGCTCTTGAGCTGCAGGACTCATCTCCAGCCAGAGCCACAGGGACCAACAGCTGCTGCTCAGCATCAGCAGCTCTGACAGGGGCTTCAGTTATCACAGTTTGCCACTATTTATTTATGCATCTTTTTATTTGATTTCTCTCTTGTCTATCTTTCAGTACAGAATCCAATGTGGCTTATAATATAAATTAAAGAAATAAACAAATGAACAGATCATGCTGTTTCAGAACAGGGAACACTCAGGCAGTCATCTGACGGTAACATATGGAGGATGAGAATAAAATCTTGCATTTCTTCTCTTCATCTTTCCTGGATTGGACATCATTGCTCAGTATTGTTGTGGGTTGCCAAAATTCCCTTTTCCTAGTCCAGTCTTTATGCTCTGCCTCATTATAGGGCCACCTGTCCCACTCCACATGTCATAATTACAGGTGTACTTCAGTTAACAGAGTAGATGTTTGGAGGTTCTAGCAGGGAAATGCAGCTATTGTATACCCTTGACTGGAGAATGGTACACTCCTTCTATCTGGGATGGTCATCTTCTTCCACCGAGCACGCAGCTTCAAGAGGGATGCGCATGGAGCAGTGAGGGAGGAAGGGGACACCTGCCTAGCCGGCCAGATCAGCTGAATCAACCCTGGCGACCAATGGAGTGACAGATGTCACAGCCAGATCACCCTGTATTCTTGACCACTACTTTTTCTAACAGAAAATTCTGTACCAGAGGCAGAAATAACATAGAAAGCATAGAGATAGGTTCCTGCACCAAATAAAGTAGAGCAGTTCAGCATTGCCTTAGTAAATGAAAACATTTTAAACCTTCTAGAGATTACTTGAAAGCTTCTTCCAAAATGCATTGAGACATGGGTTTTTTCCCCCTTTCCCCAGCTTTCACTTTTCTTATGACTTTCATTTTGGGGGCCAAATATATAGATCTGTGTTTCCTTTAACATGCTGGGAATAGCTGGTGAGGCAGGCTAATCTGCTTTTCTCTCCTTTTTGTCATTCACACTCACTCAGTAAGGGGTTCTGAAGGCAGCTGCTGGTTATCTTGCTTGTTGTAGGCAGGCACACACAGCTAGAGTCAGATTAGCTAGAGCAGAATCTCTCTTTCCAAGCTCAAGCTTTTTATTTCATTGTTTACTGCAGACAGGCTGCTGTAACCTAGCACTGTAAGTCTGTGACCCTTTCTACAGCACCTTCCCATCTCACAATGGGGACAGGAAAAGGATGGGACCGCCACAATGCTACTGCATGATGTTGTTGCGGTCCCGTCCTGATTGCAGATTAAATCATTGACAGGTTTTTGCCGTCAATGAGATGCAATCACACCACCATCCCAGACTTACCTGTTCTGCGGAAGCTGCAGAAGTGTAATGGCTGTGCTTCCTGCCCCAGGGCAGCCTGGGAGAGTACCTGGCTGTGCTGCAGGGAGCTCCCTTCCGCAGGGAGCCAGCTGGCGCAGAGGGGAGTGATCCTGTTGTGCTCCCCTCCAGGCAGAGCCACTGCAAGGATCCCCACCAGACAACTTCAGGAAAAGGTAGGGTGTGGAAAGGGGTCTGTGTTTCCTGGTCCTCCTTTGCCTCCTTCCCAGTACTGATGCTGCTATATACTTACAGATATGCAGAAGAAATATTGGGACTGGGGGACGTTGTCAAGAGGAGCTTCTTTGTCAGAGGCTTTGCTAGGTGAGGTATACCTGCATCTCAAAAAGTTTTATTGTTGATGGGGTATAAAATGATTTTGCTTACCTTTGCTGCTCACTTTAGGGCTGGCAGAGCTTTGGTGGCACACCTTGGGCAGGAAGAAAGGGTGACAGAAATGGGACAACTTTTTTTTGAAACATTTCAAGCAACTTTGTTAATTCTGAGCAGCAGAGATGCAGAGTAAAGAAGGGAAAGTGACATCTTCAAGTGAGAAATTAAATGATATGCAAACTCAGCTGGATCAAATAGGCACACTTATATCAGATATGAAAGAATAAATCACATCTCAAATCTTGAAAGCTGTGATAATTTAGCAGTGCCTTTCTGATTAGAAAATGATCTGTTTATTTCACATCCTGTGATGAGCATTGTGATCTCAGCATCGTGTCATATTACTTGGAAACGGATGTTGTTGTGCCTGCTGAAAGGTGACTCTTTCTACAACCAAATTTTAATTGTTTGATCTAGTCATTCCTTCCCTTCTCCATCCTTGCTGATTTTTAGTTAGCTCATGTGCTTTACAAATTCCAGTTGATGTCATTTATTTACTTAAATTCAAAATTCATGGCATTTAACTGTGATTAGGTCTGTAGAGGAACTGTTGCTCAACACAGTAAACTGCCATTACATTAAATCTACATGTTGATAAATGTATTGGATGAGGTGAAGAAATAACTTTGCATTGATGTGGTGCTGGTATTCAAAAGCTACAGTTTTGAAATACAGTTGGCCCTTCACATAGGACTGGGGGCACAAGACCTCTGCAAAAGTGGAAAAACCACAAATATGAAAATACGTGTATGTCTGTGGGGAGGGGGATGAGGCATGTGGGGGGAATGGGCATCCAGGGTCCAAACCAGGTCAGGCAAAGGAAAGAAAAGGGGAGTGGATCAATATGACGGCCCTGTACTTCTTGTTTCTCACCCATCTCCTTCTTTGCATGTGGAGAGCATTGGGAGAGAGTTTGTGGTGCTAAAAAATCGGACTGTGAGCCATCTTTAACTGGCCAGGCAGCAGCTGGTGGTGGTGGAGAGCCAGAGGTGAGTTTTTTAATGGCTGTGTGGCCTGATTGGAGCTGTTGAGAGGGGAGGTTTCCCTGGAAGGAAGAGCTTGAGGTGGGATGCAGGGTTGAAGAAACTCACAAATAATCAAATCTATGAAAGTCAAACCTGCAAATGTGACTATACTCACTTCGAAAACAGTTCTTTGCACATGATTAAGCAGTTTGAATTCCCTGCTTATGCATGAGACATGTTTTATTGCACTCATTTCTTAAGATATTAATTCTATTCCTGAATCGTGGTCCTTCTGCTCTTTAATGGTAACAAAGCATAATTTTTTTAAAAAAAAATTCTCATGAATGTCCTAACAGCAATAGTAAGAATATGAGACACCTTTTTATTATTATCAACACTAGAATTTCCTTTTACAGAGAGAACCAAAAGTAAACTGCTCCAAAAATACCTTTTTGACTGAGGAGGCTGCCATCAATGGTCAAGGTGAAGCTGACATTTGTCAGTCTAAATGGGCCATTAGTCTGGTAACTGTAGAAAATCAATAGGCATAGCAAACATAACCATGGATATTATTTGGATTCCTGGGCTTTAAAGACATGAATGTCTTTTTTTAGCATTTGTTGTTGTTAACTGCCGTCAAGTCAACTTTGACCTATGGTGACCCTATAAATGAGAGATCTTCAAGTCGCCCTGTCATCATATGCCCTGCTCAGGTCTTGCAGATTTAGGGTCTTCCCTGATTAAGTCTATCCACCAGTAATGCAGCCGCCTTCTTTTCCTACTGCCTTCTACCTTACCAAGCATTCTTGTGTTTCCTGTGAGTCCAGTCTTCTCATAATAGGTCCAAAGCAAGACAGTCTCAGTTTAGTCATCTTGGTTTCTAGCGAAATGTCAGGCTTGATTTGCTCTAGAACCCATTTTATTTGTCTTTTTAACAGTACAAGGGTATCCACAGAACTCTTCTCCAGCACCACATTTCAAATGAATTGATTTTCTTCCTATTAGGTTTCTTCACTGCTCCGTTTTCACAACCATACATAGAAATTGGAAATATGGTGGCATTTAATACAATGGCATTTATTATGATGGCATTTAATTAGCCTTTAATTAACAAAGAAGTAAACCAGAAGTTGAGTTAAATAAAACACTCTCCTCAGTTTAAACAGCCTGGGAAGAAGGCAGCAAAATTGCAGCATGTGATGTGTGTGTTCATTTTGAACCAATTTTTATTTTTCCTAAAATAAAAAAAATCTGGGGAGTGCAGTGGAAGGAGGTAGCCTCCAGGGTCCAGCGGAGGACGAATACACTGTCCAGACCCTGAAAGTTGCCTAGCCTTGGGAAAGGAACGCTATGGACCCCCTGTTCATTTGGACTGGGTAACGTGCCATCTGCTCCAACAGTGAACACCACTTTATATCTAAGATTCTTTGCCTCTAATGGTTTCTGTTTTTTGTCGCTCTGATCTGAAACTAGAGAGGGGAAAGCAGAAGAACACAAAAGTAAAATTTCACTCTCTGCTCACAAGAAGCACAGAGGGCATAGTAAGGATAGAAGAAAATATGAATGGATTGCGTTATAGGAACATACCTCTGGTTGTGGGCTTTTTCATTCTACACACTTACAGCACTACATAACTTCCAACTGTCCCAGTTTGGCAGAGACAGTACTGATTAATCAGTCATTCCACTTTTTCAACTACTTTTAAAATGTCCCAGTTTCTTTTTCCTTCTCCCATTTCCCACTTTTGTTTTCAGCTTATTTCAATAGCTGCAAATTGGGTTTGAAGTGCAAAAGTACAAATGCACTCAATTAACTAAGGGAGGAAGGAAAAGAGAAGGAGTGGAATTCTTCCCAATATGCTCGGGCAAAAGCAAACTGCTGCAGCCTCTCTTAGCTTGTGTGTTCTTTCTCATTAATGTTGCGGAATTGAGAGATTTTTAGTAATAAGTCTGCCAATCAGCAGAGTATTTTGTAATGCACAGGCAGAAGTTGAACAAACCACCAGTCCCATTTTATCATCTCCACCCCAGATACACTTAATCTAGCTCAAAATAAACACAAACAGTTTGGTTAAAAAGTATGAAAAGTTTACTCACAAACTTGTGCATAATCTACACAGGTTCAATTCTTGAAGAAAGTGAGAAGGAATGAAGCAGTCACATGCTTGCTGAAAATAATCCCTGTCAGGAGATCTCAGAGCATGCTTTCAGGACAAAAGACAAAGACAAAAGAGAGGTGTAAATGGCAAGAGAACCATTTAAGAACGAAGAATGTATATGTGCTGGAGGAAGAGGTGTTGACCAAAACAAACAGGATGTTTGTTTAGACTATCTAGTTAGTTAGTCTAGTTAGTCTAGTCTAGTTAGTCTAGACTATCTCTCTATGTCTACAATAAACATACAAACTAACTAGCCAGTTAATTAAGCATGCAAAGGTTGCCACTCCCAACAATTAATAACTTTACCATCCTGATAATCATCTGATATTGTTTGGTAAAACATGACCCCATTTTCATCTGTAAAATGTTGGAGGGCAGGGTACTATGATTCTGCTTTAACTGTCATGGTTCTATCCTATGGAATCTTGAGATTTGCAGTTTAGGGAAGGATTTTTAGAATTCTCTCTCAGAGAGCTGTAGTACCTCATCAAACTACAAGCCCCAGGATTCCATAGGATGGAACCATGGTAAGTAAAGTGGAATCAGAATGCTATAACTGTGTAGTATGAAAGGACACCTGATCTAAAGTGCAGTATAGGTATGATTTAAACTATGATGGGGCATGTGGATAGGAAAAGATATCCTCTTAGTACATCCCCAGAAACTGTCCCTCTACCAAATGGATGCTGATGGTATAAAATTTGTACTGAAGTACAAATACAGTAGGGCCCCCATATCCGCGGATTCATTATCCACTGATTCAGTTATCTGTGGTTGGCTCCCCGCCACCTCCTGCCCCTGGCCCAAACATGGTGGCAGCAGGTGGGAGAGAAGCGAGGAGCACAATCCCACTGCAGTGGCTCCCACAGTGGCTCCTCAACACCTCGATCGGCTGGGGGCAGGCAGCGGACAGGGTGTTAGCTCCTATCTGCAGATTCCAATATCCTCGGGGGGGGCAGAACCAATCCCAGCAGATACAGGGGTCCTACTGTAAACCTAATTTGGTGAAATGGATGAGGGAAACAGTTGTAGAGAGAAAGATGTTGGGGAGCAATGTTCACTGTCCAAATTGTATGATCTTCTGGTGCTTCAAATAACACACAGGTGGAAGGCAGGCAAATGGGAGGGGGGTGAAACACTTCCCCCTTCCATTCTCCTCCCTGTCGCTCATGCGCCCTACCTTCTTTCTGCATGTGCAGGGACAGACAGGAGAATGGGCAACACTTCCCCCCACCCGCCCCCCACAAGGCAACCCCATTATAGGGTTTTCTTGGCAAGATGTGTTCAGAGGGAATTTGCCATGGCCTGCCTCTGAGACTGAGAGTGTTTGGCTTGCCCAAGGTCTCCCAGTGGGTTTCTATGGCTGAGTGGGAATTTACACTGTGGCCATAGTCCAACATTCAAATGACTACACCACACTGGCTCAATATATGTAAGCAGACTCAGAACAATACAGGTTTCTTCCGCTTATCTGACAGGTTAGGTGCTGGAGCACTGTCAGAAAATGGAACTGGCTGAA
The DNA here is from genome assembly GCA_030412105.1 of Cyclura pinguis. NCBI lineage: Eukaryota > Metazoa > Chordata > Lepidosauria > Squamata > Iguanidae > Cyclura > Cyclura pinguis. The sequence goes on along the minus strand of CM059600.1, from coordinate 318,282,279 downwards.
ATGTGGAAGCCATATACTGTACTGTAGGGAGCATGAAGGGCCTATGGAGGCTCACTTGAGACTGACTGCTTGCAGAGTTTCTCAGCTGGCTTAGTGCCTTTTCCCCAATTGCAGCAATCTTTGCAAGCAACACACACGTGAACAGTTCCAAGCGAGCCTCTGTAGGCAAGAAGAACTGATGAAAGAGGAGAACCTCCCTCAGATTAATGGAACTTGTTCTTAATCTGGAAGTGTCAAAAGAGTAAGTCATCAGATAATGGTGTGTTGAAAGTTTGGGGCTTCCTCCATAAAACAGTATCAGAAAAGCTTAATGCACATTTTTATAGTGGTACCAAAATGGGTGTGTATGCATGTGTGTGTGTTTCTATTAATATTAAAAACAATTTCCTGTACTATAATGTTATAGATTCATACATGCATTGAAATAAAATCAGCAAAGGAAGCTGACAATGCTGAATCAGAAGCAATTTCTGCACTATACTGTTATAGTGCTATTATTCCACTTTCAACATCCTGTGGTGTTCTGGGGTTTGTAATTTACTGAGGCCAAAGAACTCTATAACTTAGAATTCTAAATGCCTCTCTCTAAACTGCAAACCTCAGGATTCCATAGCATGCTGTAAGTGGAATAATAGCACTATAACAGCACAGTGCAGAAATGGCCAGAATAATCTATCAGGAAAAGAACCATGTATATTTATCCTCCAACTTTTGAATGAAGCACTCTACTGTAATATCTTGTCCTTGTACTGATCTTTGTTTGTACCCTGATACTATTTTTGTGAAAGGCGCAGAAGTTTCCAGTGTCACAACTCTGTTAAGAATCTACATAATCAGTAGTGTGTGATCCGGTAAAAAAAAGTACAAAGTGCTGTCTATCCTTTTCTAACGCAATGATTGAAATCAGAGGTTTGATTTCATGCTGTTAAGAAAATACAATAGCACTTTGCTTAGCAGGCAGTCTTGCCACTTGTGGAGGATGTAAAAGCAATATTCTTTCCTGTCTTGTAATTAAGAATTATTATGACCTCACATCAGATGGGAGTGTGCAGTTCTGTAGGTGTGGTTTAAAAGTCATGAAGGATTCTGGCACTGTCTATACCAGAAGAAAGATAAAGAAGAATGAGAGGAGAAAGAAAATCTGTGTGCCATGGTAATAATTCAACTGCCTCATGCAAGCACTCCTAGAGGATTAATCAAATTATGGTGAGGCCTTGGCTCTTGAATGTTATTAGCTATTATAGCATAAATGTGTTAGAGAAAGGAGTCCAATAGGCATCTGAAATGCTGAGTGTTTATATAAATGATGATATGAAGTGCCTGCTGAGAATGAAAAAAAGTTCATCTGAGGATTCTTCTTTCTTTCCTTCCTAGTCCTTGCATTCTTGATGAGTTTTTGTGATTTTTTAGAAATAGATAAGAACTAGCATTGCCTCTGATCAAGACAGAACAGCTCAGTTTGGTGTGGAACAATGCTTATAAAACACTTTGCAAACCTAGAAATGCAATGCAATTAATTTTTTTCTAAAAGAAAATCAGAATTAAATTAAATGGTTAATAAAAAATAAAATATCTGAACAGAAAAAGGAGGGTAACTCAACATTTCAAAAGAGTTATCTGTCAACTAGTTGCTGGCTGCAGCCAAAGACTTGACTAGTTATTTAAATTAGTGTTCTGTTTTCCCTATATCCATAGCTTGTTGGTAGAATGGAAGAAACCTGAAACTGGCATGATCTAGATAATAGACTCACTCACAACCCCCCTATTCTTATGGTGACTAGTATGAGAAAAGGAGAATTCTCTAAAGGAGAGGACAATATCATGGGTGGTTAGCCAGGTTTCCGTGACAGAAAGAAAGGGAAAATGTCTGGAGAAATCATGAGCACTAGCAACTTCAGGAGCAACTGCGTGACAGTTTCTTAAGGAGCAAGAAAAGGGAAGATGGGAAAAAGGAAGACAATGAATAGATATCAGGTTAGAAGAAATGGAAGAAACAGGAGTCATAACAAAGAAAATTTAAATAAGAGTTGCCAATGAAAGGATAAATATAACTGAAAAAAGAAAACAAATAAGTTACAATGAGTATGGAACACTAACATCACTAGTAATGAGACTAAGATTCTCAGTTGGCTAACAAATAACACTTCCTGAATTTTCCTTACAGAAGGTGCAAAGCATTTTATAATTTAATTTAGGCTATTTATTGTAAGCCTTACTAGGTGTATAAATAGAACATTGCTTTCAGGGAGAAACACAGACATAACAATGCCTGGGTGCTTACCTTTATTACTTTCCATTACATTGCATGTAAGGCATCATACATTTCATTATATCATATCATGTGGCCATCAAGGATGCTACCCTTTTATCAGGACATTTTATCCTGTATTATCTCTGTATTCAGTTCTCTAACCATTAAACTGTTTAGCATAGCCTTTTGTTCCTCATAATTATCAAGTTTTCCATACTTTCCATAGTTTCCCATAGTCTCGGCTAAAGCATTACAGAATTTCATAAAGGCTTCAACATGGACAGAATTCTGTCCTTTGTATTATATTCTTTTAATAAAGTATCTTAGCCTATAATGCATTCAGGTATACATTCTCATCTGTTGGATTACATATCTCTTGAAGAAGCATCTGTGACTACACAGGCATTCAAAGGTTATTCTCCTTGATAACTCTTAATAAAATGGACCTATTCTTAGTATAGCATTACCAGGATAAATCAGCATTTTAGACAGCATTTCCCAGCAGTTATCAGTCTATTAGTTCTTTACAAACAGTGCCAGCTGCTATCAATCAGCTGTCCTTGTTGGAGGCTGCAGAGCTGCCTGATTTTTGGCTCTATCTGGACACTGGTTATTCTCTCCTTTGCACACTTAGCATGATAGCTGTACAGTCAAAATAAATCGTATCAGCAGGGTTCGCTAACTTTTGATGTCTCTCCAATCAAAACAAAACTGTTATCTATAACTCCACCTGGGGTTCAGTAGAAGTTGTAACTATCATACTGGCCTCTCAGCCAGTGCATGCCTGGTCAAGCTAGTGTATATCTTTCTTAATTACCTTTGTGTGGCTGTTTTTAATCTTATTTACATTCCAGAGTATCTGGTGCTTAACCAACACTGCGGCTGACATCAGTCTTAATGATTCTGAATGATATAGACACACCCACACAGATCTAATTGCTCATATTAGAGGAGGGTGTATCTTCATGGAGGAATAAGGCTCTTCAGCTAGCCATCCGATAGTGGTTCCTACCTTAGGGTATAGCCTATTGGGGAATAAAGGCACAGCTACTAAGCTTAGTGAGCTTCTGATGTGAGCTGATATACTGGTAACTCCATGTTGCAGTTGGTGATTTCCATACCCATTGAGCAGTGAATCCACTCTGCGTTTTAGCTTGAACTTTAAAGGAGCTATCCAAGGTAATGAACCCATTTTGCTATTAGGGATCAGCATCTTTATCAGTTCCTTTAGCAATGGCATAGCTTGGAGTGCATGGAGTGGGGGCGGGGCTACAGTGTAGGGAGTGTGGCCATGGTGTGAGGGGGCAGGGCCACGGCATGCAGGGGCGTGGTTATGAGCTGGGACCCCCCCCCCCAATTGCAACCCAGGGTGAACTGCCCCCCATCACCCTCCTACATGACTATCCTGTAGATTTTAGACTAAAATTGGGAGTTGATTCATCATCACAATGACATGGAAATCTGAGGGATCACCACATTGCTGCCTTTCTCTTCTGCTGTTTCTCACAGTCTAGATCCTCTGCTGTTTCTCACAGTCTAGAGAAGTTATCAGTTGCCAGATTGAACATAGACAAAGATAAGGCATGCAGTTGTGCCAATGATCAACCACTTAGAACCATGGAGATAGTAAAAACTCAGAAAACAGTGGGGTGAAGCAACCTAGCTGTAAAAACCAGTGCTGCAGCCATGGGGGAGGAGGTAGAGGAGGATGAAGAAGCCAGAGTATAGAAGGAGTGCTTGACTTGCCTCTGGCAGAGGCAGAGGGTTAAGAAAATTCTAAGGAGCCTTCCAAACATGTAAAGGCTTGCCCAGGAATAGGGAAGGGAAACTAAGGGAGGGCTCGGCAGCAGAATCTTGTCAGGGGGTTGCATCACAACCTCAAGAGACAGCATTGGGCCAGCTTTCCCAGCCTCCAGAACAGCTCTCAGTTTCTCAAGAGCTTGGCAAAATGTTCCTCTGTATGCTAAAGAGGACTTGCCTGCCATCCCAGAGGTGATGAATGACCCCAAATGTCTGAACTTGCGTGAACTTACTCTCCTCCACAGACCTGACCACATGGAAGCCTGAAAGTGCAAAGAGGATGATCCTGTGCATACTTACCTTGCAAGGGACTGATTGTACTGATTGTCCTGAGACTTAAGGACTGCTAATCCAGTCTATGGACGTAGGGGATAACACAGAAGGCCTTGTCACTGTCCTGACCTCAAGCTGTAACAGAAGGTGGGGCTGATAGTTTTGTGTATGTGTGCTTTATAAAGCTCTAGGTCCAAAAAACCTTCATGTGGTAGAATTCTGAGCTGTATCTCCCTGATAGCTGATGGATCCTGATGGCTATGATGTTCTCCTCCCCATGGAGAGAGTCAGCAGAATTACAGGAACGCACCAGGTGCTACTGATTAGAAGCCAGCATGTGGCTCAACAGCAATCCAGAACCATCAGTTTCAAAGAGAACATGCCATTGAATGGCATGCCACTGAGCAATAATATGCCATTAAACATTGGTGGAATACTGTCATGTTCATATCCCATGTGGAAACTTCCCCCTGGGTTCCAGCTGGCCATTGTGAAACAAGCAAGGTTGAACTATTTGCATCTCTGGTCTGATTCAGCAGGGCTTCTCTTACATTCCAATGACTCATGCATGAGCCATAATACAGAATCCTCCTATCGCCTAAGATGAATCCAAATGTAATACCTCTGGGTAAAGATGGACTTACCAGCAGCCCACCTGCTGCTTCCAATGCTCCAGTGGAAACACTTTTAAATTGGATACAAGTTGTTCTCAAGGATAGTCTTGCTTTTAAAGAAACCTACAGAGTTTTACCACTCTAGTTCCAAACCTGTAGCAAAATCCATCAGTGGCCATTATTTTTGTTAAGTCACTTCACCAGGATGATTCATGATGTGGAAAGTGTGTAAAAAGCTGCCCCACACTGTCCCCAGTATGGAGTGATAGATGCTGTGAAAACAGTGATCTCTGAGAAATAAATGTGTGGATATGGTTGCTATTTCTAGCCACAGCTATTAAGAAGTAAACCACATAATGACTTCATTCACATTTGAAATGATCTGTGTACTCAGATTTGATTTTTGTGATGCCAGGCTTCATCAAGCTTATCTGCAGAGGGCAAAATCATTTTCCATGGTAATTTTACTCAGATGATGCATTAAAAACAGCCCCTGAATTGGAGATGATATTATTTCTTGAATGAAGGGTATCGTAAGACATAGCACAGAACTTCTGAAAATAATATGCCATGAAATATGATTGGATATCAAATTTTATTCAGCATAAGAGTTTAAAAAACCCTCCATTTTGGCACAGTACACTTTATGAACAACTTGCTTATACTGGAAAATATGGTAATTATTTACTTCAGATAGCTGAGTATAAGCCTTTCTTTCATTCATTCATTTGAGCATTTCTGAACTGCCTTTTGGCTTTGACAAGGGTCCTCTATAGTGGCTTGCAATAATAAACAAGCAAAATAATTAAAAGATGTTTAAAATCTTAGACGTTTAAAAAACAAAAGGCATGGTCAGCATGATCACATCGGTGAGATGCTACACTTGTACTACCCTCTTCCTCCAGACATTTCAAAGTACATTACATTATAGTTCCAGCCAAGGGACTTTTTTATCTAGGTTAGGCCTCTGTAGTTTATTTATAGTAGACAATTTGATCAAATTCTTACACAGCCTAAGGATCCATTTCTTCTTTACAGCCTGATGGGATGTCTTAACTGACCAATAACAATCTCTATTTAACCATCCCACAATGGCAAATTTTCATTTTTTTCAAATATGTAAAGATGATACTTTAGAATTGTACTTGCCTTTGGTACGTACCTTGCCATGACGACCAGTGACATTACTGTTCTAGCAGCAGTATTGCAAACTGAATCCAGAGAAATAAAGGAACTTGCTTTCATTTCAACAGCAATTTTCACTCTTTTATACAGTGATCGTGCTGCTGAAGATCAGTCAGATAGTCACCTATGCCATTCATAGATGACTAGAAAGTGTGTGGGGGGAAGAGGGGTATGTGTGTGGACAAAATAGATGGTCATAAAGACAGTGTGAAAAGCTGTAATTCTATCTTCTGCCATAGAAGTAGATTAATTGTACATGAATGAGTTGTTGGACTATTTATTTATATATGCATGTATGGATATATGTATTTAAGATAGTCCTGTCCTCCTGAAACAAAGTACATGAATTTAAAAGCAGTAATACAAAAGTGAAAAATATTAAATGTTACTATATTAACATATCAATACTTTATATTCTTTTAAAACTGTGACAAGAACAATAAAAAATGCTGCGCCCCATTAAAGACTTTGCTATAGAGTCACTTAGTCACACAATGTTTGTTCAAATACAATGTTCTCTACCTGTCGGTGGAAGATGAGCAGGGTAAGGGTCAGCTTAGTCTCCTATGGTAGAGATCTATAGCCTGGGACCAGCCACTGAGAAGGCTCTGTCCTGACTATTGCTTCTATTTTAATTTTTGTAATCCATTTTCAGAGCAAGGGCTGGAGAAAAGACAGAATATCAAAAAATAAAATAAGTAATAGTAAAAATAACCCAATGGGCATGCTTCCTGAGAGTGATGGGAGTTGTATTCTGACACATTTGGAGACAGGCTTATTGCAAATGGTAATGCTAAATATATTACCTTAAGTCCTTTTGTCAGTCTCAATGAGAGTAAACACATTGAATTAATGAAACTTACGCCACTGTTGATTCACCATGTTCCCACTGGTTCGGTAAGTATGTATAAACTGGCTTCCCCCAGCCCAGTGCTCTCTATATATGTTGGTCTACATAATTCCCAAACAGCATGACTGGGAATGGCAGGAATTGCAGTGAAATCATCTGGAGGCTGCAAGGCTAGAGAAGGCCTGTGGAAAGGGACAGTGATTACCAGCAGTGAGACTGATCCTGCAGTTGAAATGCAATCATGCTTTCAACCTTTTAATTTTACACTCATCTAAGCTAATGATGCCTGTACAAACAAGAAAGCTGCTCCATTATTTTACTTTATTTAATGTGAGCTGTTTTAATGTTCCATCAGAATACCTTACCTTGGAAATTCTTAATAAATGATAATTACCAATTCTGGAGATTCCATGTTATTACAGCCAGTGCCCAAGGGGGAAAAATACCTACCTGTTAACATTAATCTGTTCCACCTGCCATTTACTGAACTTTCTGCCATCTGCTCTTATTACTTCACTAACTCCTCAGCTCCTTTCTTTTCATTTTCTCATGTAGTTTGTCCTCTAGGGATGTTGCCTTCTGCATGACCAGATTAGATAGCATACAGTACAGAAAGTAAACTGCAAACTTAAGGAGAAGTGACTAAGGCCAACATCCTTTCAGTGACATGCAGAATAAGTCCACTTTATGCTTGCATATGTATCAGTTTGTCCATTGCTGAGGCTGGTATTCTCTTTTTCCCTCTGCAACATCCAAAGCCCTTCCTGAACTCACCAGTGTCCTTGTGATAGCCCACTCCCACAGCCCTTCCATTACTGATGTAGAGGGCAGGGGCCAAAGAAGCATCACTGCACATTATGAATATTAAGTTATAAACTTGTGAAATCCAGCACCTCCATTTAGACCCAGCGAGTCATTGAATGCCTAGTTGAATAAAAAGGTATTTCCCTACTGGTGGAAAGACAACACTTGGAGGGCCTAGCCAAATTTCCTGAAGAAAGCATTGTCTGAGGCATTACTGAAAAGACCCTCTGTTGTGTACTCAACTAATCTATTTCTGAAATTATTGGCTTGGAGAAAAGGGTTCATATGGGTGTTCTTCAGATAACCTGGATCCAAGCTCTCTTATCAGAACTGAAATAAATTCCCAAGCATAGTTGCCTCAAGTCTTCAAAATTTCCAATGAATAGACGCATGGATTTTTATTTAGCCTTCATATTTGGAATGTAGACAAATTTGACACACTTATCCCATACATGAATCATTGTTCTGAAAATGACAGACAGCAGATAGATGTTCTGTTGTGGAAAAGTTGGAAAGTCTCAGATGAGTAAATCGGTGGTCTACTTGGAAGGGGAATCCTAATAGTTTTTGGGGAATGATTCTCTCGTTCCAATGTGATCATTTAGATGACCTGTAGAGAATTGATATCATCATAGAGGTAGTCCCAGGCAAAAAAGAAGCAAAGCTTTAAAAGTATAGGTGCAAGTGCTGGGGAATAATGATGCTTGAAAACGTGTTTGAGGTTTTCAAAAAAGAATAGTTGTGGCACTGGAAAAACAGCAACCTCACAGTCCTATTCCTGCCTCTTAATTCAGAGAGATTGGAGAGACCTTCCCTAAACATTCCCTAAGATTAGAAGGTGGGTCTGTCAATGGCCATTTCTGCACTACACTGTTATAGTGCTATTATTCCAGTTTACACATGCTGTGGAATTCTGGGGTATACTGATGCCAAAGAGCTCTCTAGCTGAGAATTCTAAATGCCCCTCCCTAAACTGCAAATCCCAGGATTCCATAGGATGTTGAAAATGGAATAATAGCAGTATAACTGTGTAATGCAGAAATGGTCAATAATTCAACCACACTTCTTCCTACTTGTCTCTCGCCACCTTATTTACTTAAAAAAACCTAACATTTTCTATTTGTACAATTTTCATAAAATTTTCACAAAAACATATCAAAATGTGAAAGGTCATCAAAAATGCACAAAAAATTCACACAATCTCACCCAGCAGGGAAAATATATGTGAAATGCTTGTGTGCATGAATGAAAGCTGTGAAGATTTATGTCCCTAAGCAGAAAGAGGTACTTTTCCCTCCCATATACCCTTAACTTCTGCTGAGAAACAGATTTTTGGGGGAACAGTGTGGAACACTGGGGATGGGTAGGTAGGGATGACTCTGGACTTAACCACATGTTCCTGTGTAATAGTGACATGTCATCTGAAATATGATAGGCTAGAGATGATACTCCTATCTTCTTACATGGTAACAAACAAGGACTTGGATGGGAGAGGAGCTATCAGATACTAGCTTATGAGCTATGTTTGGCTAAACTGTTTCGAGGTTTGTTTTGTGAAGTTTTTTTGTTTTCTTGACATGTGAGTTCTGTGGGAGCACATGGTCTAAATGAAAAAGGATCTGGGGACCTTAGTAGCTAAACATGAGTCAACAGGGTAAAGTAGCCAATTTAATTGTAGGTTGCACCAACAGAACTATAGTATCCAGATCAACGGAAGTAATAGTACAACTCTGATTGGTTCAGACCTTGCCTGGAGTACTGCATCCAATTCTGGGTGCCATCACTGAAGAAGGATATGGACAAGTTGGAATGTGTCTGGAAGAGGGTGACCAAAATGGTAGAGGGTCTATACACTGAGCCTTATAAGGAAGAACTGAGGGAGCTGAATATGTTTAGTCCAGGGAAGACAAGATTGAGAGGTGATATGATAGCTATATTTCAAAATCTGAAGGCCTGTTATGTGGAAGATGGAACAAACTTGTTTTCTACTGCTCCAGAAGTTAATCCCCAAACCAATAGACTGAAGCTATAGGAAAAGAATTTCCACCTAAACATGAGGAAGAACTTCCTGATGGTAATGATTCCTGATGAGCCTCAGAAAGTGATAGAGTCTTCATCACTGGGGTTTTTAAGCAAAAATTGGGAGCTTTAGTTCTAGGTTTGTGCACTGGCAGGAGGTTGGACTAGATGTCCCTTGTGGTCTTTTTCAACTCTACAGTTCTGTGATTCCATGACGACCAGGCTTTCTACTACTCTGAAGGTATTAATGAATGTCAGCCTCTCAGGCTTAAATATGTCCTTTGTCCTGGAAATAGAGAATATTCAAGCGATCTTTTGCACATTGTAAAAATGAATTGCTTCTTTCTATTACTGTGCTGAGCTGTGACAGTTTGTCTAATTTCAAGGATCCTGAAAGTTCATTTGCTCTTCGCTGTGCATGTTAATGAAGGTAATATGTACCACACAGGTTTTTCTATGGTTTCATAGGAATATGTAAATATTGTTTCAAGGCATTTAATTACATGTCTGCTTGAAGCTGAAGATATGATTAGAGACCAAAAAAAAAAAAATCCTCCTCCCTGTCCCAGCTTATTCAATGTCAAGCAAAGATTTCACCATTCTGTTGCTTGCTAATGTGCTACAATAGCATAAGTTCAGCAATCTATTTGTATTTCTTCTTCTAACTCCAGAACTGGAAAGACTAACAGAAAAGGAAGAGTGAGGGATTTATTTGAAATCTCAATTAGTTTCTCTTGTGTCCTGCACATGAGAAAAAGGCTTGAGGGTACATAGATTTTCCTTTGCCCTTAATTAACATAGAATTAGAATGTCACATGGTGAATAGGACAAGAACACATAGACCTGTAAAAGTCTGGTTGATGTCTGTGCCTTAAATTCCTAACCAAATGGAACAACCCCAAGCTCCCTGATGTGCTGATCAAAATTTCTGACATGCCTAAACATTTGAATTTGACATTTCTGTGCTGGTTCAAATTTTGACCTTTATTACACAGAGGGAACACTGAGGCATCCTTAAAGATTGGTGTAAATCTGTGGAAAACTCCAACTAAAGAGTAAATAAAAGGAACACTGTCTGTTCCAGCAGCAGTTTTAAATCTTCTGTCAACAGTCCTTAACAGTGCAATCTTATACCTGGTTTCTCAGAAGCAAGTCCCATTATGTTCAATGGGCCTTACGCCCAGGCAAAAGGGTACAGTGTTGCAGTTTGAAACTTAAATCCAACACTTCATTGGATTTTGACCAGTGGCTTCAGCCCTCTCCAGCCACAGCGCCATCACAGCAATTCTGGGACCACTAGTTAGGGGGAGAGTTTAGTCCTTTCTTCCACTCCTGACTGTGTCCAGAAGATAGTTTCTACCCTGAAGCTGGAAAAGAAGCCTCTACTGGTTCCTGATACAAATAGCAGCTTCAGGAAAGTGATCATGATATCACAGTAAGGAGAAAAAAAAGGTTAAATTCTCCCTCCCAACCCTTATGCTATCTGTGCTGCTTATAATCCTTTTTGGTTATTATTTATATTTTTGGGAATGGCACATGTTAGTGGCATTTATCTAACCTAACATCATATCTAGTTGGCTCCAATGAAGGAAAGAAGGGTTTGGACTGAACTGATGACATATGGGTAAGATGACCCATTTGGTTATGGTGCCCTGCTTGTGAAACTCTCTCCTGACTCCTCACCTTTGAAGGAAAAGGTTGTGGATTCAAAGCTGATATTGGAATAAGAGAGGGGATTACCCAGAGACCCAGCTCTGGAGAACCTGAGTAGAGGAGAAGTACCAGAGGACCCTGCTGTGTCAACATCTCTGCAGCCTGAGGAAGTTACATTGGTATAGCTGAGAAGGCACAGGGGGACCATAGTCTCCTTTGCATCATTAGAGTCCATAGTCAGAATCCTGATGGCAGCTTGTGCTGGTGTAAACCCTGGTAACAACAGTGTAAATACTTTTGTTTGCCATGCCACCTAATTGGCTTGCTTGTACCTGGATCATAGGCATGTGGTTTTTGCCTGGATCCTAGGCAAATGGTATCCTAGGCATTTGAATTAGGATTCCAAGCTTCTGTATGAACAAAAATTTGTTAGATGTTGACAAACTGGACATTGACAAGGACATTGACAATCTGGAACATGTTCAGAGGAGAATGGCCAAAATGGTAAAAGGCCTGGAAACCATGCCCTATGAGAAGCAGCTTAAGGAGCTGGGTATGTTTAGCCTAGAGAAGGGAAGGTTAAGATATGACATGATAGCTAGGCTTATATATTTGAAAGGGTGTCATATGGAGGATGGAAGAAGTTTGTTCTCTGCTGCTCCAGAGACTAGGACACAGAGCAATGGCTTCAAACTATAGGAAAAGAGTTTCCATCTAAATGTTAGGAAAAACTTCCTGACAGTAAAAGCAGCTTGACAGTGGAACATGCTGCCTTGGAGTGTGGTGGAGTCTTCCTCTTTGGGGTTTTTTAAACAGAACCTGAATGGCCATCTCTCAAGAGTGTTTTGACTGTGTATTCCTGCATGGCAGGGAGTTGGACATGATGGCTCTTGTAGTCTCTTCCAGTTCTATGATTCTGTGATTCTGTGTAGGATCTGAGCTATGGAGGAAAAATATGTAGGCAATCTTTAGTCAATTTGTTCTGCAAGAAACAAGTCTGAACCTTTCTTTAAGCTACGAGGGAAGAAAGACTGAGCGGTGTAGTGGAAGAAGCCAGGGAAGGGAGCATTGTAAGGGTGTGAGGTGAAGTGAGGCAAAGGAAGGAGAGAGTAGGAGGGAAGAGAGAATGAGCAGTATGAGTGGAAGAATGGAGGAAGCAAGGGAGAAGGAACATCAAGAGGGCACAAAGTAAGGGTGAGACAGGGAAGGGAGGGTGAGCTGTGTGAGTGGCAGTGCAAGAAGTGAGGGCAAAAGGTGAGGTGAGAGAGTGAGGGAAGGGATGAACTATGTGAGTGGCAGAGTGCAAGAAGCCAGAGGGTGCATTGGAGTGGCATGAAGTACAGAGAGGGAGGGAGAAGGAGAGGGGAGAGAGAGAGAGTGGTGTGAGCAGGGAGTGCAAAGAACAAGGGAAGAGTGCATTGTAAGGGAGTGAGGTGAGGTGAGAGCAGGAATAGGAGGGAAGGGAAGATGAGAGGTACAGTGGCAAGGTGCAAGAAACGAGGAAGGGACGCATTGCAAGGGTACGATGCAAGGCAAGGGAAGAAGTAGGAAAGGGTCATCTTCAGAAATTAATGTGCTGAATTTACATAATTACATAATTGGAATTGCATTAAATAAAATAAATGCCCACATTTGGGGATATGGAATATGGCAAGCCTAGGAAGGTCAGCCAGCATTTCCTTGCACAATGCTATTGCCTCAAGTGCACAAGGATGGTGCAGCTGGTGGGAGGGGACCATGGCTGTTTTTAATTTCGCTGAATGCACCAGGTTAGCCACACAAAGCCCAAGCACAGCCCTGCAGCTAATCAATGCCCAGCAGGAGGGAAACATTGTACCTTAAACCCTCTGTCTGCCCTGCTCCAGATCACTGGCATAGCTATCTGAAGATTGACATTCCAACAGCAGTCACATTGGATCTAGAGATTTCACCAGAGGTGAAGCTAGCAAATCCCATGGAGCTGAAGCTTTATTAAGAGTGGGGAATGTGTGGGTGTTCCTAGCATCATCCTAGCATCATCACAGTATCTCAGTATCTTTCTAGAAGTTACTATACAAATGCACTGTGGAACTGGTAGGTTGTTACCCTGATTTCTGAGGGTCCCAAGAGGGACACCTAAATGCGCTCTCAATTATATAAGTTGGGGAAATTAGCCAAGAGCACAGCCTAGCAATACAAGAGGCAGGGTAACGTAGCGAGATCTTGAACTCTATGTTTACGGGGTCAGGCCGAGTCAAGGAGCACACAGAAGTTGAAATAATAAAAATGGTTTTATTAAAAATACAATCAAACAGTGTATGCAGCACACTCACACAGATAACTAAAGAAATAAAGGTTGGAGTGGGATAGAGGGATTTGTAGAGGAGTTGTTGGTTTGGGTAATACTCCACCTGTCCTGAAGCCCTGTTGGAAGCGGAGAAGCTGGGGAGCGTGGATCTCAGCATGTGGAGCTGAGGGGAAGGCTCGCTGGACAAAGCGACAGCAAGGCGGGATGGAAGCCAAGAGCGATCCAAAGAAGCGCTCAAAGTCAGGGGTTCTTATAGGGAAAATTGTGACCGCAGGCTAGTTTGTACTTGGGGAAAACAATGAGTTTGGGGCTGGAGACAAAAGCCTCCGAAAGGTCAGAATTTGAATGATTGAGTTATAGCCAACTTGTCAGTAGGGTAGCCAGTATGCATACACAGAGTGCTTGGCAGATGAGGATTCTTCTAATCAAGCTGCCTGCTCAGGGCAGAGGATCTTTTGAAAGCTGCATGCATACATAATAGAGTACTTGCCTTTGAGGTCTCCTGAAGCGGTGGGACAGCTGTTTCTGGCCTGCCTGTATTGTGTTGGAATATTATGGCGATTATCGGCCATGCCTGTCTGTGAGCTTGTCCGGGGGACCTTGCAAGCACGTGGTGAGGAATGGGTAAAGGAGGCCGAATTATTGATATCAAAAGATATCTTTATATCCCACAAGCTCGGGCCAGCCAGGGCAGTAACAAGGTAATTGTTTTTGCTACTAGATGTAGTAGCTTTGTCGTGCTAACTTGAATTTTACTTGTTTGTACCATCAGGACATGGATTTAGTTTCATTTTGCTTGACTCTGCTCTGATGAAACTGTTGGGAAATGTGAGAAACAGTATGGACTCTTAAGAACAGTAATCAAGTTGGCAGAACAGAAGCTGAACAACCACCACTTCCACCAACCTGCAGGGTCTAGGAAAGAAGGAAATAAGTTTAATCTTCTATGGTCTAATGGAGGAGACAGAAAGAAGAGAAAGAAGTTGCAAGTTAGAGTGATGTAGGAAGTGAGAATATGCGATGAAAAAAACAAACAAACAAACAAACAAACAGGAAGTCACATAATTCAGACTAGCAAGTAGTGTGTATACACATACAAAAGGCATATATTCTAACATTTCAGAGATGGAAACAAGGACACATGTGGCCAAGGAACATCAGAGCATGGTCAAGATGGTAAAAGTTATTAAGGAGGAAGCTCCTGCTGAGCTAATTGAGTGCAAACTACTGCTGTGCTTTGGACTGACTTTGGAACAATTGAGGTAAACTGAGGGGAAAAGTGGGAGGAGGAAAGGCCCTTTCCACATGTGTGTGGGGGGGGACAGGCGAAAACGCCCAAAAACGGAGCTTACCTCCAGCCGGGTAAGTCCGTCGCCACGTGGAGCAGCGCGAGCTCGCTGCTCCGCAGTCCTCCAGCATCCCAAATGGTGGCTTCCGGTTGGTGGAGAACCAGAAGAAGCTCGCCAGCTGGAAGCCCGCCCCCCGCAGATCTGCAGGCACGCATTTGCGCACGCCTGCAAATCCGCGTCAGAGCCGGGCGACGGAGTGGCACAGGGCTGCGCACTCCGTGCTTTTTAAAAACCTCGAAAAAGAGGTTTTTAAAAAACACGCAGCGTGGCTAGTTCCGGCCGCTCCTGAGTGGATTCTGGTGTGGAACTACAAAAAGTAGTCCACGCCAGTCCACTCTACGGTGCAGAAGACCTCCATGAGAGGTCGCTCTGCACCATTACAGAAGCCCAGTCTGGAAATGGCCGAAAGAGAAACTGGATCATTTTAAAAGCAGTTTAAAAATGAGATGAGAGAGCATTAAATTGAGACTACTCCTGCCAAATTGGAATTGTTGAGGGGTAAGCAAAGGTTGATAGCTTTTGAGACTTTGATTGAGGTTTTGATCTGATTTGCACACTTAACTTTTTCTGCTCTGCTGGCCCTAGAATTCTGGTTGTGACTGTCTTTCCCACACTGCACTCTTATATTTTGAACCTCAACATTTTTGTGATCCTTATGTGGACCACAACACTCATTGGAATGGCTTGCCTGCTACCAACCCTTTACTGTAGGTGCCAAAAATCACTCTTCCCCCCACCTCCTAGGCTTTTAAATTGTGCTGTTTTTTTTTGGCTGCTGCATTTATCTTTAGAGATGCTTTCTGCTGTTGTTAAAGGTATTACTGATATTGCTGTTTTATCCTGTGTCAATATGTTTTATGAGCAAATGCAACACAACCCCCCCCCCCCTTGGAAATGTTTTAACTGAAGGGCAGGGTAGAAATGTTTCAAAGCAATACATTTACTAAAAGCAGGCTTTTAAAGTGTGCATCAACCAGCAGCAGATTTGCAGAAAAGGTGGCTGGCATGTATTCCAGGCTACAAGGTAATTTAGGAAGAACTTGAGTGGACAGCTTGTCTATTAGCAATTCATAAGTCAAAGAAGACAGGTGAGCACAAATGGAAAGCCAGTGGAAACTCAGGGAGGAGTGTTTTGTGTGAAACATTGCTCTACTCTGGATCCAGTAAAGATATTCCTAGCCATGATAGCTGTGAGCTGAAAGCACCTCCGACTCGTACATCCTTTCATTTCTATTGTTGCTCAGTAAAATATTAATGATAAAATTATAAACCTCTCTTTACACCAGATATAGAAAGATCTGCCACAGTGGGGCACATCCTCTTTCAGACCTAAATAGCTTTATGGAGCTGATGTCCAATCATGATTGCATTGTGGGAATTTCTTAAGTGTGTGCTTAAATCTTGTTAATAAGAAGAAAGAGGGGAGCAATGTACCAGTTTTCCATAATAGGGACACATAGAGGACAATGGGCTAGGGAGAGATTTTCACTGGAAAAATGGCTTAATGGTGCTGCTTTCCTACTCTGCTTGCTCTGCCTGGCTCTTTTAACCAAAATTTACAGGGAGTGGGTGGGCAAGGAATGATCCATGGACTACAAATGCTAAACTCCATTTTTTCAATATTCAAATCTTCTTTGTTTTCTGATGAAAAAGAAATCACCTCAAATGGAGAATTGTCCTTTGATGTTTTCAGCTGCAGTGATTTTCCTTTAAAAGAAGGAAATTGAAAAAAAAAACTTAAAAGGAAGGGAAACATGTAGCACCTCCATGCTTTGTTTTAAAAATGGCTACAGATTGATTTTTAGATTTTTCCTTTAAAAATTATTTTAAAACCTTCAGTTTTGGGAATGCTTGCTTTCTTTTTTAGCTAAAAAGTGCCATAAAATGTTAGTATAAATCAGAGTTGGGGAAGCTGTGCTCCTCAAAATGCTGTTGAAAACTTATTCGTTTTAGTCTCAGCCAGCATGGTTTATGGTCAATGATGATGGCAAAGCTATTGGTTTCCTTACCCTGGTATAAATAAATGTCTTTCTTGTTGTGTGCCTTCAAATCATTTCTGACTTATGGAGACCCTAAGGCAAATCTAGTACAAGGTTTTTTTGCCAAGATTTGTTCAGAGGGAGTTTGTCTTTATCTCCCTCTGAGGCTGTGAGACTGTGACTTGCCCGAGCTCACCCTGTAGATTTCCACGGGTCAGAGGGAATTTGAACCCTGGTCTCCAGAGTCATAGTCCAACACTCAAACCACTATAGCACCCTGGCTTTCCATAAATACATAGATAAACTAAATGGCGTCTGCACATTTTATACAGTAGAAGGGAGAGGTTACTGAGCTTTCAGTAGTTTGTTTTTTCCCCACTGTCCTTTGTTTCAATGCTTTGACATATTAGTTTTCTGCTTCTACCACCACTCATTCTTTCATGTACATATTATCACACCCTCTTCATTCTGCTGTAGTTGCATGAACAGAACTTGGTTTTGCATGTTTTGGGGCTCATATTTAGGTTCTCCAGAGTCATCTCCGAAACCACCCTGGCCAGTTCAGGCATGAAGGCTTCTGGGCAGCAGGGTGAGCAATGAACCAGCAGCATTCCTATCTCTTTGACCCAACACAAGGCACAAGCCTTCAAAGTCAGCGCTAAGACAGATGGTTTCCAGTGATGTATTTAAGTTTTTTATTCCAAATCTCAAGTCACGTCTCAAGTCTCTTAAGTCTTAAGTTGAGTCTCAAGTCCTTGCAAGATACTTTCAAGTCAAGTCTCATGTCTGGGAGCCAATTTTAACAGAAAAACAAAAAAACAAAAACAGAGGTGGTAGAGTGTATGGGAAGGGTCAATGAGCTTACAAAGGTCTGCAGCTCTAGAAGTGGAGAATAGCATCCATCTTACTCCTCAAGCTGGAAGCTTTTGTGTCAATGGGCATAAAAGAGTCTGCAGCTTCTGAAGTGGGGAATGGAATCTTTCTTATTCCCCATTTTCAAAGCAAGAGAGGTTTTTTTGGAAGTGGGGAATAGGATCCTTCTTACTCATCATTACTGAAGCTTCAAAAGCTTTAGAAGGAAGGATCCTTCCTCCTCAAGCCTCTTGCCTAACACATATGCTGTTCCCCTCTGAGAAACATGCCCTGCACTCTAGGGGCAAATCTTGCCTTCTGCTATTAGGAGAAGTTTTAGAAGGCTTCTCCAGTTTTCAGCAAGGACAGGCTGCTGAGCAGACCTCAACCCTGCCTCAAGCCCGTTGCCTAACACATTTGCTGTTTCCTCTAAGAAATGCATCTACACTTCAAGCTTGAGACAGATCATCACATGACCATTAGGCAAAAAGAGATGGATGGGTTGTTCAAAGTCGTTAAGTTTCTGGATGAACGGGTTATGTTATCGAACCAAGGGCAGCAAATCAGTCACTAAAAATATACAAGTCATGAGTGAAATCGAGTCAGCGTGACATTTATTGCTGAGTCAAGTCTAAGTCAAGTCACTGAAGCCACTTAAGTCTGCCTTGAGTCCAAGTCAATTGACTCAAGTCTACATCACTGAAGGTTTCCTTGTGAGAGTGATAGAATCGTTATGGATGGCAGCAATTCCTCCACCCTGCCCCCTCCCCAGTCTGGGCTGATGTGGGTTTCATCCTCCTGAGTACCCTCTAGATTATTAGCTAATTGATAATTTGGTGTCATCTGCAAGTTTGAAAAGCGTGCCTTCAATTCCATTATCTAAGTCACTTATGAAAGTGTTGAATAACACATAACAATCAGGATGAAATCCATGAGGGCAAGATCAGAAGGAGGCAAAAAGACAAATGATCACTACAAAATTGAAGTGAGTGAAAACTCCAGCTATAACTCTTCTAGAGTAGTGTCAGTAAAGTCAATAATAGTATTAATCTACAATAAGCCATTTCAAGACAGTGGCATCTTGAGGGTTCTTTTAAGAATACACTGGAAGTAACTTGGAGCTGCAAGTTTATTAAAATATCCTTCATGTTCTGAGTCATCGTACTGTTTCTTCCTTCTTTCTTCCTTTTTTCCCTAAACACTTTTTTTCTTTGTTTTACTTCACATTTATTTAACTTCTATTGCTGTTGCAATTTTCCTGGGATTTTTCTTAGACCTCTGCCGTTTATTTTAAATTGATTTTGCTGCCTTTCCTCAGACTGCTTTTTCTGATTATCAAAAATGCCCCTGAGACCAGTGTCAGCAGATTTGAACACTCTTTCTTTGTGTTCTCCTATTCCAGAGCTCTCTATCGCTGTTTCCTTTTCCTATCCTGCAGCTTCCTCTTTACCGTTCTAAAACCAGCAATGGTAAAGAGAGGTAACAACTTCAGCCTTGAAAGAAGTCAAGTTGCCTTCACTTTACTACGTGACTTACTTTAATGGGGCTGCCTGCATGGTTCACTGACCTCATTACCTTGGCTGCTAGTGGTAGGAGTTGGTGATGTTGCTGAAAATGATGGTGATGTCAGATCCAGAGATGACATATGGAGCTTCTTTAGATGCCTTGTGCATCTTAATCATTAACATCCACTTTGGCCTCAACCATTCAAGGTCTCAGACACAGCTCTTTCTTGGCTCTCCTAGCCAAGTCCATTTTCTCCCTATTTTTTTCCCCATTTAAATTATGTTCATGAACAGCCACATGATATTGGTAGTAAAAAGAGAGAAGAAGATTTAAGGTTGAACGTCATATTGATGTTTATCCCTCCAGTGGGCTATAAATTAAATACATTTTCAATTAATCTGTTTGGGTATATTTCCTCCCTTGATTTTTCTTATAGTGGACCAGGTCAGAACTAGGACCAGCTCCTGGTTTGTTCTGAGTCCTTAAACCAGGAACATGTAACTGTGATGGGGGACCATTTCCCCCTTCCATAGTGGGCTGTAGCGTCACATTTTGGGCCACAAATCAGCTGAACAAGGTTCTAGACATAAAGAGAAATCTACTTCTGATTTATATTTCCAGAGGTGGCATTTGGGGACATTTTCAGGTGTTTTTGCCCCCTTTAAATAGAGAGGGGTTTAGAGAGGGGTTCGGAGGTGAGGGAAATTGAAGGGCTTGGGATGCACAAAAAATGCTGGGTTTCATGAGACCCATGGATAACATCCCCCCTCCAATCTCTAGCTCCCTACTTCCATGGAAACTGTGATTTCAGCAGGTAGAAAATAAGCACTCAAGAAGAAAAGGAGGAATAATGAGAAGGCACATGAACACAGGGCTCATTTTCACTCCAGCTAGAATAACATTCTTTAAATATTTATTCATTTAAATATTTATACCATGCCCTGTATCCAAGGATCACAGGGCAGCATACAATAAAATCAATCTAAAGAGTTTCAAATAATTTAAAACAATAAAAATTGTTCTTTTATTGCAGGGGGAGGTATGCTGCCAGGGGTCGGACATGCCAGGTGAGTGACAGACAGCATAAATATTTGAAATCAATCCCGTGTTGGTCTTTCCCTCCTCCCTCAAGATCCAGGTGGCACCACAAGTTTGCCCTCTGATCTTCTGGTGTTGCTGCTGAATGCCAAGTCAGAGCATAACAAAACAACTACCATCTAAGACTAGGTTGGGGATAAAGGGGCTGGAATGCATTATAGAGAGCTGGGTAGATGGGTCATTTTTGATTTATAGCAACCTTAAGATAACCTATCACAGAGTTTTCCTGGCAAGATTTGTTCAGAGGGAGTAGTCTTTGCCCTCCTCTAAGGCTGAGAGAGTGTGATTTGTCCAGGGTCACCCACTGGGTTTCTGTGGCTGAATGAAGTTTTGAATTCTGCTCACCCAGTCCAACTCTCAAGCCTGGGCCACTCATTTTTGTGCGGAAAGAGAGAGAGAGCGCATAGAGACTTTGAAGTTGTCCACCAACAGGTAGCAGCAACTGGGTAGAAGATGGAGCAGGCACAGAGATCACTTGGTTCAACCATCACCATAGTGAGAAATGTTTCTATTTAAAGTGTAATTATTTCCCAGTGTGCATCTGTTTTAGGCACATTGGTTATGAACACATGGACATTATTAGCACAGTGTGCAAATCTGTGTACTCTCTTCTGATGAAGAGTTTCCTCTTTCTTGGCAATGTGTAGGGGCTGCTCTAGCAACTGCCCAGAGATACAAATCTAGGGTCATTCAGCAATACTAGCCTCTTTGACTCTGAGTTTGGCTCTTCTTTTTCTGCCAGCTATTTGTCTCTGTTCCTGAATGAATTCAGCCAAATGCTTCTTTCCCTCAGCTTCCCTTTTTTCATATTTTTTCCTGACCTGATGAGGCTCTTCTCTAATATCACTGTTTGTGATATTTTCATGAAAATACTAACCAGTATTTACTTCAGCCAGAAAGTTAGCTTTGTGTGTTTATGGTATGTGTTTGTGTGTAACAGAGGTCTTCTGTGGTGTGAGCTCCACGAAAACAATTTGATTTATAAAGGGCTCCTGCTTTCTGTAATTATATAACAGCATCAGCAAACACCACAACAATGATCTATATCTGATCTTTCTTAATGTAAGCCCTTCCAGTCTGCTTTCAAGTACCGTGAAGATATATTGCCCCCCCCCCCATTTCACAAGAGTTCAGGGTACAGAATCCTCATGAAAGTAAAAAAAAACTGTGAATAACTCCTCCCTGTTCTGCCCATCCCATTTCCTCCTGGGATTCCCCCCATTCCCTTGCCTTTTGTCCCACCATATATTATCCACACCCTGGTAAAAAGGAAGGGAATAGGGGGAACCACATGTGACTCTGCCCCCTTTCCCTTGCCTTTTGTCTGGACAAGGGAATGGAAGGGAGTTGTGTGTGTGCCTTCCTTCTCCATGCATAGTGCTCCTCCTCCCATTCCTTTGCCTTTTGCCTGGGTGTGGAGAAGGAAGGCATGCCCAGCCAGGCAAAAGGCAAGGGACTGGGAGGAGGAGAAGGGGGGGAGAGACACGCTCACACCATGTGAATAATCAACTTTGTGAAGGTCAAACCCATGAAAATGGAGGGAGGACTGTAAATTTACTTTACTCTAGACTTTTCTTTTTGGTTGTTGTCAAGGCTGGTATTTTCTTTCTTCCACTACAATGTCCATCTGCCCCCAAGCCACATGATCCCACTGTGATAGCTCACCTGCCCCTTCTCATGGCTATTCTGTTGCTGATGAAAAGTGAAGGAGATCAGAAAAGCATCTGACTGTAGGAACCTGCTAAGACCTTTGAGGGATCCTAACGGATCGCAGTGGAAGATCTCCTTGGTCTGCATCTGGCTGGGGAAACATAGCCAGATGGTTCTCTGATTCCTTCAGTTCTCTACCAGCAATAGAATGGTGGGGCTCTTACACCCAGTGTTGAATTCTACAGGTGGTATAGTCCCACATGCAGTCCCACATGCAGAACTCTTATGCTACCTTCAACCATGTAGAATCTTGGCCTTTGTATGGACAGCTCAGTCTGTACATTTTACTCATTTTTCTTTCTTTCTTTCTTTCTTGCTTTCTTGCTTTCTTTCCTTCCTTCCTTCCTTCCTTCCTTCCTTCCTTCCTTCCTTCCTTCCTTCCTTCCTTCCTTCCTTCCTTCCTTAAAAAAACCTCTAGTACATTCCCCCTAAATGCGGACATTAGAAAGCTTTTATTCAAAAACAAACCATACAAAATTCTTATCCATTTTTAGGAGTAAACTCCAGTGTCTTCTTTGCCTTCTTGCCTGCCTGTCCAACCTGTCTTTTAAACCTTCGGTACTCAGCAGGTTCACAGAGTTAAAAAAAAAAAAAGTCTCTGCCTATGGGTGGAAGGACTGCAAGGTTGGCTACATGACAGTCGGAATATTACTCTGTATACCAAGATTTGAATACCTACTTGGCCATGGAAACCCACTTGGTGACCTTAGGTAAGTCACGCACACTGAACTTCAGAGGGAAGGAAATGCAAACCCTCTCTGAACAAATCTTTCCAAGAAAATCCTGTGATAAGGTCATCTTAGGGTCTCTATAAGTTGAAAATCACATGGAGGCATACAACAACAACAATTATAACAATCTCAAAATTTTAGCTGTTGCTCTACTGCAAGGACAGGAGATTGGTGACTTTCCGTACATTGTTGGGGAACATCTCTCAGCCCCAACTAGGAGTGTCTAGAGGTGTGGGAACTGTAGTCTGTAGTAGGCCAGAGGTCTGCTCTGTAGGTAACCATAACTGTAATTATTGTTGTCTAGGCTTCTGTCTTGTGAGGCAGTAGTCTTAGTGTGCACAAAGTCTAGGAATGCGGGGATAAACAGTTAAAAAGGACATTAGAGACATCTTGGTTGCTGGGTGTGGATTGCTTTGCCTAGGTCAAATAAGGATGTAAATCAAGCAGAAGAAAGAAAGAAAAGCACCATTAGCCCACAGAAGATCTCCAAAACCATTCTGCATGTTTTTGCTAAAACTAGTGGGAATAAATTACTTATGAGTGTTTGTTCTGTTTACAAATAACAGCTTTTTAAAAAAGAAAGACAAGAACAGTTTATCTCGTGATTTTCTGCAACTCGTCACTTTGAAAACAAACAAATTGCCTGCAAATTGTCACTCTGAAAACAAACAAATACCAAAATCTTGGAAGAAAAAAAATTAGGCTATGGATCAAGACAGGGCAGCAATATTAAAATATATGCACCTTTACTATAATTTGCGGGGAATTGGTTTTTTTTAAAAAAATCTCTATTTTGATAATACACAGTGATGCTCATCAGATTGTGCCTTCCTCTTTCAATATCATCTCTCAAGCATGCTTTGTTCTTAGCATTTAATTGACAGCGCTGCAAATTTAGATTCTCTCTCTAATTTGTTTAAGGAAGAGCTAAGCATCTGATGGTGATATGGTCAACTTGCAGCACCTTCTCTACATGTTTAAGAGGGCTCTATGGTTTAAACCAGGGATAGGAATCATGCAGTCATGCATGTTATTGTACTATAACTTCCACCAGCACTAATCTGATGAATGCAAGGAGATGCAGCCCACAACATCTGGATGACCAAATGATTCCAACCCCAGGTCTAAATATATCTCTTGAAGTTGGGTACAGTAAATTAAACTCTATATAGATGTGCAATCCTTGTACAGCCACTTACCTGGCAGTTTGTCCAGGTGAACTCAGTGAGATTATCTCTGTTCTCCTATATGAGCCTGCCCATGTTTGGATATCTGGGAACACAAGAGAGGGTAGCTGCCCCCAAGCTCTGGAACTCACTTCCTAAAGAGGCTATTCTGATGCTCTCCATGATCTCCTTACATAGGCAAGTGAAGGAAGTTTTTTTTTTTGGTAGGCTTTTGAAGACTGCTCATGGCGAAAGGGATGTTAATAATGCATTGTGCTGTCTATATTTGTTGTTGCTCTTTAAGGTGGGCATACTTTTAGCTGCCTTTTAATTCTATTGTCAATTTAATTATATTTTAATGTTTGATGCAAATTTTTAGGTGTATCCGGTTTAACTTTTGTAAGCCACCTTGAATTCCAGGATTGGGGGAAAGGCAGGAAATAAAGAAGTAAAGAAAGAAATCTTCTGAGGAGACATATACCAGATTGCTGATTTAATCCATGAAACGAAGAGAGAGAGAGAGAGAGAGAGAGAGAGAGAGAGAGAAGGAATGGTATAGCATCACTGTGAAGTAACCACTGATCCAATGGTGAAGAAACCACACTTCCTATTCTCATTCGAAAGCTGCCACACATGCAGTGGGATTATGGGATAATACCTATTTGATATCACTGAAATGCAAGAGTCAGCATGGTTTAGTGGCTTGAGCATTGGGCTATGACCTTTGGGACCAGGGATTGATCCTCACTTGGCCATGGAAACCCCTGGAAACCTTGGGTGCATCACACACACTCAGCCCTAGAAAACCCTGTAGGATCACCATAAATCTAGCACGTTGTGTCTCTGTTGAACCCCTCCTCCTGCTTTCTGAGAACATGGAAATAGTCATGTCGAAGGAGGGCTGTATTTCTTATAAGGTGTGTTTTGTGGGATATCATCAAGAAAAATGCCTATATAAATATAGCTGCCTGCCCATATATGTCTCCCAGTGCAGCATCTCAGCCTAGGTTTATAGTATCTGTTCTGTTGACAAAGCTACTAATTCTATAATGTTGGGGTTGTTTTAAACATCACATAGAAAGAGTTATTTTTTAAAAAAAATCATAAGCATAGCTAGTATCACAGGTTTTTCCTTGGCAAATATTTTTCAAACCAAGATGATACTAATTCATTTGTAAAAATCATTTATACCCGCACCTTTCAGCTCCAAGAAGATTGCTATAGACCTTCTGGTAACTAGTAGTACAGTTAATATACCTCCTGTGATGAAATCTAAGAGGTAGTAACAGAAGTATGAGCAACATTAAACACAAGGACATAGAAGGTGGGCAAAGATGCTGCCATCTTGCTGTCTTTTTTTTTTTTTCAGAACTGTCAAATTAAGATCATAATACGGTACTGCAGAACTTTCCAAATGGTGTGCTGCGACATGCTAGTGTGTTGCCTGAAGTGTGTAGGTGTGTCGCCTACGATCTTGGAAATGTATGTTATTATTTATAAATCATATATTTTTAAAAATATATGAAAGGTTTTCATGAGATATGTTGTGTCCCCATACATTTTATTATTACAATTCATGTATGTGTCTGTATCTCTTATAAGGGGTTAGTTTAACCTCCAGTTTGCTAGTAAAACTAAAATTACTGTGTTGCAAAATGATACATGCCTAAAAAAGTGTGTCACCAACATGAAAAGTTTGGAAAGCTCTGCTGTACTGTGTAGAGACAAGAGCTCTGCTATTAGTTCCTTGTCCAGTAGGTGGTGATCACAGAGCCTATTTAGGCTCTGGTATATCCTTAAGAGTCTCCAGCAGCTGCTGCAGTTCCCTCACTGGAAACTGTTGTGAGAGAAGTTCAGACCCTGACTGCTTTCCTTATCCTCAGATGGACAGCTGAACTCCAATTCTATGTCCTTTTGTTTTACAGTTATCAAAGCTGGTTTCACACAAGATCTCATTGACAAGTATCTCAGTATGAAAGGGGACATCCAGTCACACCATATTTTATTGCTGCTGAGTTCACCTCTTAATTTCACCTGTTGTGGTGTTGTCCCTGATATCCATTACCTACAGCTTGATAAGCCTTCCACAGTATGCACCTGTTTGTGGAAGGCTTCCATTCAAAGCCAGCCTTCCCCTGCTGTGAACATATCTATGACCCACAGACCTTTCCTGCAGTGTATTTGAGATCATAAGCTACCTGCAGGAAAGATCTGCCTGCATGTTATCTACAGAAGTATGGCTTTAGTCACAATGCTGAACTTGTAAAGAAAAGGGGATGATCTATTGCCTGCTTGAAAGAGACTTTTTTGGGCTTTGAAATGCATGGATGATATGGTTGGAATCCTGTTCATGAAAAGATAAGAAACCTACCTTCATTGTGGCATCATTTGAGATGACAGTAATGTCTCCAGGGCCATTTCCGCACTAGACTGTTATAGTGCTATTATCCTACTTTCAACATGCTATGGAATCCCGGGGTTTGTCTCAAAGGCCCCTCCCTAAACTGCAAACCCGAGGATTCCATAGGATGTTGAAAGTGGAATAATAGCACTATAACAGTCTAGTGTGGAAATGGCCCAGGTAATCAGAAGGCAGTTGAAATTAATAACATGCAGGTTTGACAGTCAGGAGGTAGCTATAAACATGTTTGTGTTCTACCTAAATACCAAATGAAAGTGTTGATTCCAGCTAACTTAGGCATCTATTTCTCTGTAAAATTAACATCTTGCCCACATTCATAAATCACACAATGAACACATTTCTCTTTTTATAAAGGAACTATACTCCAAAATATGGGAATTTTTTTTGACATCTTGTTCAGTCTATATAAAAGGAAAAACAGTCTAACCCTCAAATATGGTATGTTCCTTATAATAAGGGACATCAGGCAGTCTGATAAGGGTCAAACTTTCTGGACTTTAAATAAGGGATATTGCTTATAATAAGAGATACCTGGCAACTCTATATGATAGGCAAAGGCTAGAACTGCTCTCAGTTTTTGAGGGGAAGAGAATATCAATAAATAAAGTACATGTAAATAGCAGAGCTGTAGTCTTTCATCAATTATTCACTGTCACAAATCTGACAAGTTTTCAGCAGATAGTCCCTTGCAATTAATTTCTTAAATAGAGATTCCTTAGAGATCATCCATGTTATTTTTGATGTGATGTTGTTACAGAATTTAGTGAGCTAGTTTATAGCTATAAAAACAGGAGTAACCATTTTGGATGTTTACATCAAGCTAAATGTTTTAGGAAAATTTTTCAAAACTGTTCAAGTTTGTATACTCTAAAGCTGGCTTCCGTTTGTGCAGATAGCCGATATGGAGGCTCTACCTGAGATCCAATAGTACTTTGGCTATTAAAGCCCATCCACAGTGTGATGCAATTTGACAGCACCACAGTCGCTTTCATGGATGTGGAAAGGGGCTGTGGAAAGGGGAGTCTCCTAGGCAGTGTCAAACTGCTGATGTGCAGCTAGGGAAAGGAATAGTCATACCTTTCCTGGACCCCCTGGTTGTTCTCTAGCACATGTTGGAGATCCAGGGAGGCAATAGCTGTTCCTTTTTTTCAGCAACACAATTGTCCAGGCGCTCCTGCCCTCTCTGGGCTACCAATTGGCCATGGGAGCATGCCCTAGTGTCATCAAGTTGTGGTTGTAGTGGAGAGGGGGTATTGCTCAGGAAACTATTGGATATGTCCTTTTGCAACATCTCCAAATATATATGTGCCTGTCACCTGCAGGATTCTAGCCTCTGGCAGCCTGTCAGGGGTGGGCACCTATAGAGAGGGCAGGGGGCATTTTTCACTCCCACAAGGGGCCACAGCTCCTGACATGACCAAAAGCAATGTAACATCTTGTCTGTTTTTGGCTGATTTTCAGCTGACTGGAGAGTGTGCATTGTAGGGGACAAACCCATTGCATTTAATGGTAGCTTTGAGCTTTCGGAGCCATTTTGAGCCCACAAAATGCTCCTTTTTCCCCCTAATTCTGGAGGGACGGATGAGCTTGGGGAGCGCCTCAGTAGTTACAAAATGGGGCCACACTCCTCCCCCTTTCTATGTGCTGTCTGTCTCTCTTTTTGTTGGGAGGAAAAGCGATCTCAGAGAATGGAGGGGAGAAAGAACACCAGACGTTTACCGATCTACACATAGATCTAGAAAAAACAAGAAGGGAAAGCACACTGTTCCTCCACTCCATATCTTGTTCAGGTTATTTGCTACAGCATTGCTGGTCTAATTTCCAACAAATGTGATAGTCACAGTTGTCAGACCATTGTTCCATTGAGGATCAAGAATCAGAAAAGTGTAAATCTACATAGTTCTATTTGAGAAAACCTTTGGCAGGTTAAAATTTTCTTACCTAGATATCCACTGATATTATTTCCTGCCTCTTTGCACTCCTAAAAATGATCTTCCCAGGTTTTGATGGCTTTAGATGACCTTGGCAATGGAGGAACTTACATTGCACACCTGCATTATGTCATGTGATGATGTCCTCCATATGACCAACTTCTGGGGCTACATGAAACTGCAGTGTCATCTGCTTTTGGATGACAATAAGCTTGAGTATTATTGTGCAGGGTAGCCACTTATATATTCCCAAAGAGTAAATACATCACCAAAACAAAGGATTGAAGGTGATACAGATTGGCATAATATTTACATTGGTTAATTTCTATGTATGGTATAAAGGCAAAGGTAGTACTACTCATCAAAACCTATAGGACTCTAAGTGGCTGTGACAAACTAGTCCAGTCCATTCCATTGGATCTGCTTTAGGGCTAACACTGGACTTAGCCCTATTGGTAAAGACAGAGAAATAATTAGTATAATTTAGATAAAAATACAACACATCTTACTATAGTAGGAAAGCCCAGAAGTGCATGAGTTGTCTGCCTGCCCAGTCTGCTATCTACATGCCATCCAAGTGCTCAGTCTTGGTAGATATGGAAACAGGAACTTAGGAACCAGCCCTATATTGAATCAGACCATTGCATATCTTCCAACTGTCTCAACTAGGCAGGGACAGGAGGTAATCCTCTGAGATCCTAGTTTTTCAGCTGCATTTAAAATATCCTAGGCCGTTTCCACACTGGACTGTTATAGCGCTATTATTCCACTTTCAACCTCCTATAGAATCCTGGGGTTTGCAGTTTAGGGAGGGGCCCGAGTTCCTTTCTCATCCTCCCACTTTCCCCCTTTGTCCTTGGCTTACTTACATTGGTGCAAAGTGTGTTCAGTTTGCAAAAGCAGTTTGCACACAATTAATTCAGCAGGGGGAAGGAAGAGGAGATCTTGCCCTTCCCAGTAAGCTGACACAAAAGCAAACTGCTGCAAACTCTCCCAGCCCAGTAATCATTAATAACTTTTACCATTTCGATCCCACACTGATGTTGCTTGGCTACAGGTGTCCTGGTTTTCATCTGTGAAATGTGAAACTTTTTGACAGTATTTTCAGCTCTGACCAACAGTAGCTCTCCAGGGCTTCTGGCAGGATTCTTTTGTCTCCTATAACAGGGCTAGAAATTATGAAGCCTTCCAGACATTGCTAAACTTCCACTCCCATCAACCCTAGCCAGTATAGCAAATGCTGGAAGTTTCAGTTGAACATCTGGAAGGCCATACAATTCCCACTGCTACTCTACAGAGAGATCTGTAGTACTCCTTGGTGGCCTCTAAGCCAAGAATTGAATAGGCCTGACTCAGCCTAGCTTCCTAAATCAGACCAGATTGGCTATGTTATGACTGTTATGGTGATAGCTTCAGGTCTCCTCCTTACCTTCTTATGGTTTTTATGTTTAAAATAGACAGGGTCAAAACAGTCCCACCTGAGAAAACACCTTCAAATAGAGGACTATCTCTGACAGCTCTTTAAACAGAGGATTGTTCTTTGCAGAGTACACAGTCATCCTACTATTCTGACACTGCATTGTTGAATCATATTTGGAGGATAATGTTTGGACAGAAATTGGAAGTTACTATTTTTTAAAAATTAACTCTAATTAATTCCCTTTTTTAATTAATAAAAATATAACTACATTAGTTAATCGCTGTAAGATAACAAGGGATAACATCACTGAAGCCAGATGCACTTAGCAATATTAATCTTTTGTATATTTTCACCTAAATCTGCTGGATTAGACCTATTGAGTCAACCCTTACATAAGGGTTGACTTGCCAAGTTCCCTTTGATTCAAAAGGTCTACTCTACCTGGGGACCGACAATTGGATTTAGGGCTTTATACTATTAATCACTGTAGCTGCACTGGGATCCTGTAAGGCTGAGATATAGGTGGTAAATTAAAAAATATGAAAAATAAACTTACCTTTCCTTAGGAATTTTATGACCAAAGATAAAAGGAATGAAACAAAACCTTGAACACACAAAACCTTAGGAAGGCTTCTTTTAAACCACACACACACACACACACACACACACACACTTAAAACACTGGAGTAGTTTTATAATAATAAAAAAACTTCACCATGGCCAGATCACTTCTGTCATATTGATAGACAGACTGCAAAAGCTGTGAAAATTCATAGCAAAATCAGACATCACGAGGAAATGGATGTATGAGCAATTGGAAATGTTTTATCTTGACTTCCTCCAGGGAGAATTTAAATAAATATCACATGAAAGCAAGATACCTGGTAGCAAAGAAATAGATGTTAGTTTTAAAATATCTGCATTATCAGTCCATTAAGTCTTACGTGCTCAGCTTGTATGTTTTGACTAGTGAACAGAGATAACATCACAAGAAAGGTATTAGTTTGTGTTACCAAGTCATCACTGAGATGTGTTTTTCCTCTGTTTTTCTCAGAGACAATACTCAAGTGGTGTGTGTGTGTGTGTGTGTGTGTGTTCATATGTGTATTCTGAAGCTCAGCATAATTTTTCAGGGATACACCCTCCAGAAATTCTTGATAACAGAAACAAAGCATAAATTCTCTTGGTTCCTTGGTATTTCTTTTAGCTCTGAGTCCCAGAGGAGGAAGGATATCAGGAAATATTCTCTATTTTTTTCTTGTGTATCCACTCACATTCTGCTGCTTCCAATTGGCACTTCAGAAAGTGTTTGTGCTAGTCATAGTTCAGAATGTCAAAGATCAGCTATCTTTCTCTTCCTTCTTTAAGTGAATTTTTATTGTGTAGAAAAATGTATTACTGAATTAGTCACTTGGGATCACCGCAAATGAAGTCATGCTGGCCGTATCCTGCTCTCCTCAGTCAAGAGTTGAGGATTTTAGGTAAAGTACTAAGACTTCCAAACCTTCTTTGGAAACAAGTGAATCCCATTTGGGGGAAATATGTCCAAATTACCCCTGGGTTTTCCCCCCCTGTATTTGCATCTGTTTTGAATAGGAAAAATGGCTCCTGTACAACACGATGATGGTTGCATATGTGCATGGATTTTTCTTCTACATATGTCTAGGGAACTCTGCAGTTTGAATAATCAAATTTTGTTTTGCATGAGTGTGCCCCGGTGATAAAGCAGATCTGAGTTAGTTGATGCAAGTGGGACCTTCTAACGTCTTACTCAGAGGAATTCAGGGGTGCAATCACAGGCAGGTAAAAATGAGAGCATGTCCCCCAAAAGATTTTGTCCCCCTGCCCAAAATTTACCTTCACTCTGCAAAATTTATAGTATTTAAGTAACACAACACTTATTTAAAAATAGTTTTTAGGCACACAAAGAAAAGAGCAGGTGTTGTTACCAAGGGAATATGAACACAGCAAATATGAGAGTTCTACGAATGAATGATTTTCAGTGTCTTATCTGAAATCCTAGCAAAATTTCATGGAGGGCAGGATTCTAATTTAGAGGTGTTACCATGTCATACACCCCCACTCCATGATATGACTGGCAACTCCCAAAGGTACACTTCAGAGGAGAGTCAAGAGGATGGTGTTACCCTGTGTACTGGGGGTCCCGGGAGGGACACCAAAACGTGCTCAACTAAAGGTGGGGAAAATTAGCTCAGAGCACTGCTTAGCATTACGAGAGGTAGGGTAACGTAGCAAGATCTTGAACCCTATGTCTACGGGGTCAGACCGAGTCAAGGAGCACACAGAAGTTGAAACAATAAATGATGTTTATTAAATACAAGCAAAACAGTGTATGCGACACATTCACACAAGATAACTAAAGGAAATAAAGGTTGGAGTGGTATAGAGGGATTTTTAGAGGAGTTGCTGGTTTGGGTGATACTTCATCTGTCCTGAAGCCTGGAAAAATAGAGAGCGAGGCTGGGGTGCGATGTAGCTCAGCACGTGGAGCTGAGGGGAGGCTCGCCAAGCAAAGCGGCAGCAAGGTGGAATGAAACTCGGGAGCGATCCGAGGAAGGTCTCGGAATCAAGGGTTTTTATAAGGATAATGTGACTGTAGGCTATGCCGTACTTGGGGGAAAACAATAGATTTGGAGTTGGAGACAAAGCCTCCGAAAGGTCAGAATCTGAATGATTGAGTTATCGTAGAGGTTCTCAATAGAGTAGCCAGTATGCAAACACAGAGTACTTGGGTATTGTATAGATTACCCATCAAGCTGCCATCGCAGGGCAGAGGCTCTTTTGTAGGTTGCGTGCATACCTAATTAGAGTACTTGCCTGGAGGTCTCCTAAAGCAGCGAGTCAGCTATTTTCTGCCCTGCCTGTATTGTCCAGGAATATTATGGCGATTAACGGCCGAGCTTGTTTGCGTGCTTGTCCGGTGGCCTCGCAAGCACATGGAAGGGAATAGAGAAATGAAGCCGAATTGTGATATCAAAAGGATATCTTTTAATATCCCCAAAGCTTGGACTAGCCAGGGCAGTAACAATGGGACCCAGCAGAAAGAAGCAAGGGGTTGGGAGTTCCAACTGTTAGCCCTCTTCTGTAGATATTGAAGGCTGAGACTGATGCAGAACCTGGACCCTGTAAAAGGGATCTTTAGGATCAGGGAGAGGAGTAAGGAGTCAACCAGACTGACATCACCAAAAGTGACTATTTAGGGAAACCAGCTGCATATGAATGCTAGACCCCCAGAGAGTCTTAGGGTTCCTCTGCAAAAGTAATGGAACATTGTTGGTGTAGTTCTTGGTGGTTTTTAAAATATCCAGCTTACATTTGTAGGTGGTTTCATGATACACTATTATAGCACAGTTTGGGGAATTAGAGACACAGGATCTCAAATCTTTCTAACAAGTATTAACTATGAGAAAATAAAATCTCAGGCAATGCCAGGTAAATACACTAGTAAGGTTATAATTCTAAAAAGAAAGAAAGAAAGTAAGAAAGTAAGTCAGAACACAACGGAATATAAGGGAACATATTGTCCTGATATGTCTTTTTTTTTAAAAAAAAAAAATAACTTGAAGATAAGATGAAATGTTGCAGCTGGTGTCAGGAATTGCTAGCAAATAGCCTGGGACAACAGAGAGTCTATCCCCATCACACAATTATACTGATTTGATCCCATTGTAACTGCCATGGCTCCATCCTACAATATTCTGGCAGTTGTACTTTGATAAAGGCTTTCAAATTCTCTATTGCTTTCCCTTGAAGTGCAGCACTAGAACTCCACAGCAGAGAATTCTAAGCCCACCTCCAAACTATGAAGCCTAGGTTTCCATAGCATGAAACTATGCCTGTTAAATGGGTATCACACGGGCATAGTTTCATGCTATGGAAACTAGCTCTGGAGACCAGAGTTCAATTCCCCATTTGGCCATGGAAACCCATTGGATGACTGGGCACATCACATACTCTCAGCCCCAGAAAACCCCGTGATAGATTTTCCTTAGGGCTACCTTATGTTGGAAACGACTTAAAGGCACACCACAATAACAATCCCTGTTGTAACCTAAGTTGATTCTGAATGGGCAATGAAGACCTGTTAGCCTTATGAAAAATCTGCTTCTGGTGGAAATGAAAAATGCTAAAACTGGTTTGTTGACATGTAACAACACAGCTTTCTGCCTCTTTGGATTCCCCGTGTCTGTGAGGCTCTCAGGACTGTCATGTGAATTAACTGCATTTCAGAATGGGCCATCACACCTGTTTGGGTAATAAGAACCAGTTAGGCTGTTCTGGAAACTCTGAATTGGTTGGGTGAGAATGTTTAATTTTGGGCATTTGGATTTGATGCTGTTTTTGTAAGGGAGCAAAGCAGCCAACCATTTCCAAAGATTTGGCTGCCTGCCTTGAACGCACTTCAAATATGGCTCTAGCATTTTCTCCAAGGAGATCGCATGTTCTGGTTAATTTCCCATAGGAAGCAGTACAGCAGTCTAAGACCAGCCTCTTGCTTTAAATCCTCCTGAAAAAAAAGGGGTGGAGGAGCCTTCACTGTTATTTGTGAAACATTTATAGATGTTTCCATCACTGTGAAATGAGTGCAAATCAGAGTTATGTGTTCTGTATGCTGGGATCTTTTGTAATCGTATCTTTTAGGAACAGGCTGTGCTTAGGGAACATTATTTCCCTATGCATAAGCTGCCACTAGCTATACAAGAACATGCATAAATAGGGGAGAGGAAGGAAGAAACCTCTCCTTCCCTAGTAATATTTATCTGTTTGTTTTGCAGATGAAAAGCCTTCCAACACCCCTTTGGTGTAAGGATCCATCTTATTCCCATCCTGGCTCCCTAATGGGAAGCCATTTCCCCTCTTCCTGTTGCACAGTAATAATATTTTTTTTAAAAGCCAGATTCACAAAAGCACCCATATAATTCTAAGATAGTTACAGCAATAGTTCATACCCTAGTGCTACCAATGCATGAAGTATTATTGCCAGATTCTGGCAGACACTCGCCACATGGGTAAAGTGTAATTTGCAATAGAACTTAGCTGGTTAAAACAATGTGGAAATCTTATCTTTCACATGTCAGTGGTTTGTTTGCTCCCTGGAACATTGAGGTCTTAATGGAGATTGTGAAAAATGAGCAGACTGGCTTACGTTAAGCCAGGGAAGGGAAAAAGGGTAGTGTTTCCTTTTCTAATGGCTTTGCAAAACAGTTATGCTTCATGCAAATTTCATCTTAGGTTCTTAACCAGAAAGAAAAAAGACACAAGAGCTTTTCAGAACAAATAAGATTCCTATGCCTAGCACTGGCAGTATGAGGACTTAGCCTCCAAGGTGGTACTGGTCATATAAACTAGTCTAGGTCTTGATCTAGGCTATCAAGATCCCAAGGGCTCCTCCAGACCATGCCCCCACAGTCTTTATCACTACAGTCAAAATGGCAACCTCCAAATAAAGCATCCTTGGGGCTTCCAATGGTTTAATTCTCCATTTTTAGAGTATCCCACCCCCACCCCGTACTTTTTTCAGGTTTGAAAGAGCTTTTTGTCAAAACTGAAAGCAACTGTCCACTCCCACTTCTGAAAAAAAATGTTGATTGCAGAGCTGCCAGGGCCTGGACATGCTTGCAAATGGGACAGAACCTTCCACAATGTTACCTGATCTTTCCACAGCTGGCCATCCTGATCTAGATTCAGTCATACTTTATATAAACAACTATTCTGTTCCTCTGAAGGCTGGCAGTACAGTGGACCCCATATTGTCTAAGATAGCTGTTTATCTGTGAGGCTTGCATTGCAATTTGGAAGAAAAAAACTGCATATATAGCAATGCTTTCCTTTGCAAAATTTATGTGATTAAAAGTGTATGTTTGAATAATGTGTGAAAGGGAGTTTTAGTCTGTGCAAATATACCTGTGAGGAAGAAATGCATACTCATAATTCCAGTGGGGTTATCAGTATAGCAATGAGAAGAAAACTTTAACAACTTGAACTTTAATTCTATCAATAGGCTGAGAGAGGTGGAAGCCTCAAATGGCAGACTGGAGGAAGCAGTGGCTTCCTCCTGTCCATGCCCCCAGGGTTCCCTGGCCATGCTCCTCTGCTGGAGAACTGAGCAGTGTGCTGCACGTAGACTATCACTGGGACTTTCCACACTACACTGTTATAATGCTGTTATTCCACTTTCAACATCCTATGGAATCCTGCGGTTTGCAGTTTAGGGAAGGGCATATAGAATTCTCAGCCACAGAGCTCTTTGACCTCAGTGAACTACAAACCTCAGAATTCCATAGGATGTTGAAAGTGGAATAATAGCACTATAACAGTGTAGTATGGAAATGCCCCTAGTCTCTCTTATCTGTTTAGTTTTGTTTAGCTTATTTGATTTATGTCTCACTTTTCTCTCAAATGGGACTTGAAATAGCTTTCTATCCTGAGATGAAGGGAAGGCACTCTCACATTGTCATTGTTGAGATAAGAGTCAGCTGCCAGCTGATTGGCTCCTTTGTATGGAATGGGAGTGTTGATACCACCTTGTCCTTTGCTTCAAGAGCAAAGGGACCAGTGCAGATTGTACGATATACCTCTCCATGTCCAGAACTGGGAAATTTACTTCCAAAAAGTAACTTTGTGTAGTTAGATTTGCAAGCCCCCCAGTAGTCAGATAGCTGCTGTCATAGTTACAACGTAAAAGAAACAATTAACTTTCCTGTGTCTTAAAAGTAACTGGATAGTAAGTTTCAATTTCCTTCTGGGGAAAAACGTCTGAGTGCTATAAGCCTTTGGTAGTGTACTTCCTGCCCACTTCACTATTGCTTCAACAACCACAACACAGTATCAGGCAGCATCTCTTTGTGTAATATTCCTCCTCCAACATTTAGTGAAACCAACTCAAGGTGACTGTAAAAGTAACTTAAAATGATGGCTAAGGCCTTTTCTGCAGGAGCCTCCCATTCTGGCATGGGGACGGCAGACGAACAGGACCACAATAACAATTCTGCATGATGTTGTTGTGGTCCCATCCTTCTCCCATCACCAGGAGGCGCAATTGAGGATTAAATCATTGATGGGTCTGTGATCGTGTGACCATCCCACAATTACGTGACCTGCAGAAGTTCTGGAAGCACAGTGGGGGCACTTCCTGCCCCAGCACAGCCTGGGAAAATGCCTGGCTGCAGAAGGAAGAGGTGTGTCCATTGTCCTTTCTTTGGCAGTGGGCCAGCTGGTGCAGAGGAGAGTGCTCATGTCCACACTCTCATCCCAGCAAAGCCACTGCTGGGATGACACTCGGATGACACTGGAAACAGGTAAGGTTCAGAAAGGGTCTTATATCCTGTATCAGCTACTTAACTAAGAGGTGTCTCCTGTCCCCCTCTTCCTGCTTTACTAGGTAGCAGCTGACAGAGATCTTTTCTCTTATTGATTGCGATGCAGCATACTGATGTTTTCAAACTCACTCCCACCAGTGATCTCTGGTGTAACATTTAGAAGCAAGATCTCTGTTGCATCTCCTCCTTGCAACAGAGACTGATAGCAGGAGTGGGATGGAAATGTCAGTATCCTCTGCCTGATTGATAGAAGAATAGACCTCTGTTGCTTGCAATGGCTGCTGCCCAGTAAAGCAAGATTGGGAGACATTTATGATCATGGCAATACTGCAACAATTGAGAGTACATAGGGACTGTGGGTATGAATAGCAAATATGAATAGTGCATTCTAGCCATTATCTCTACATTGCAAAAAACCTTGTAATGTTACAATCATGATGTAATATATTTATGCCTTCATTACTGGGGGCGGGGAAGGAAATAACCTTCCAGCTCTGTTCTGGCAAATCACTACTATTCAGACAGAATGGGCAAGACAGACAAATAATTTTCTGATTTGATATGGAGAGCTTCCAATGTTCTTATATATGCTTTGCTATTGCAGACATATTTAATGACATGTGCATTGGAAATACTATTTGCTCTTATACCTGATGGGTTAAATGGTTTTGCTGGCATGTTTCCCCAAAGCAGTATTTTTGATTGAGTCTTGCTGTGCAGGATTAACATAGGGCAAATGACTAACTCCTTACTTTTTTTTAAGAAGCATTTTTGTCTGCTGTCTGTAAATGAGTGGTGTGGAATTTTATGAACAGTAGTACTAACAGCGTCTTCTTGGCTATTCACTAGGTGTAGGGGAAAATGCCATAAAGCAGAAGAGACATTCATAGTGTTTGCATGAGGCTGGGAGATTAGCATGAACAAACAAAGTGCAAAGTGGGTATAATAATGTCAGAGATGAAGGGTAGAGTGCATACATGGAAAGGTTAGAAAAGCAGCAGGGCAAATCTGAATTATACTTGGAGGCTGATAATGCTAGCAAAGGTGTTTTGAAGATAAAAGTGATTGGATCCCACTGCCTAGAGGAAAAGTATAATCTGGCAGTTGCATTTAGGACCCCTGATGTTTTCCTGGAAGAGATTTAGGGAGACCATAAAAGTAGAAAACTAATAGTCATGATAGGCAGTGATTAAGGCATAGGGAAGGATTATAAGGTTCAGGAGGCAAAAATAAATATTCATACTGGCAGTGTTCCATAGAAAATGATAAGGTAGACTAGTGAAGCACAGGAGGGTAAAGAGTAAATAGAGGTCAAAATAGATGGAATTTGTTGAGGAGCGAATGGTAAAATTAGGTTAGGCTCTCAGTGTATCACAATGCTTGGAACCATAACTTTTGGGCTGCAGTTCTTCCTCCCACTGGCAGTATGATTTTTGGGATTTGTAGACCAAAAAGTAACTTTCTGTGCTTTGAGGGGATACTTGTTACAGTACATTTATCCCTCCTTCACAATTATTACTTGGATGAGAGACTACCATTCAATGCCAGAGACCTCCACATAATGTTAGGAAAGAGAGCTGCTTAAATTCCTTAGAGAACTACTGACTACCAGATATGACAGTTGATTGTCAGCAGGCAAGGGAAGATGAACAAAGAGGATGAGAAAGAGAATGGAAGGAAAAGCCATTTAGCCAGGAATTTGGAGTAGGAAAGGAAAAGAGGAAAAGAAGGAGAGGGACCAGGGAAGGAAGGAGAAGATAAGTGCAGGAGTTGCTTGGATGGTGGGAAGAAGGAGAAAGAGGGACATTGAAGGAGAAAAGGCATTTAGGCAGCTGTTGTGTGTAGCAGAGGAAAGACAGAAGTACAAAGGGGGGAGAGAGAGAGAGAGAGAGAGAGAGAGAGAGAGATGAAAGACAAATCAAGAATGAAAAAAAGGTTAAGAGTGCCTAAGCAGAGACAAAGAAGAAAATATTTTGTACCACATCATTTCTGCTAATGATGGTATAAACCACATACGTCTCAGACCAAGAAGGAGGACAGCATTGCAGATTCATCTGTTTAGGTGAAGGTGGGCACAGTGGAGTCCAACAGGCCACAGTTGTTGGTTTTCAGATCCTCTGGAAGGGTGCAGCCGTTTTGATGAGCAGAGATGATCACATATTACTTCCTGTTATCACTTGGGCTTCCCTCTTCCTTACTATTTCATGATGAAGAGCCCCCCCAAACAGCACAAAGTAGCACCACAATAGCTGTTTCAACCAAATATTTGGGGATGCAGGGGGTGCCAAGGCATTTCAAAGAGGAGAGCACAAGGAATGGACTAGATCCCCCACCCAACAGACTACATGATTCCCATGCTGATCAGGGTAGGATGAAGACAGTGAGAACAGAAATAGAAAGAATAAAATATTTTGTCATTTACTTATTGAATTTATACCACATCTCTCTCCTGAGATGGTAACCTAGATAACATATTAATTATCCAAGCGCGTAACATTCATTGGTTTCTTCTAGATTGGTCTAAAGAAGTGTGAGTCCTTGCAGTAGAGTTCCTCGTCACCTCTGTGCTCACTTGTTTCATCCTTTTTGGGCAACTGTTTGTAGCAATTTCTTAGATCTGTATTTGGGTTTTTCCAAAAGGAAATGGTTTGAAGGGCAAATTTTCTCTTCTTTTCAAAAAACGGTTGTTAGAGTTTCAGTACAAAAAGGCCATTTCATCGATGCACTGATGTACTGATTCACTATAACTCTGAGGACATTTCTGCTCTATACTGTTATAGAGCTATTATTCCACTTTCAACAAACTATGGAGTCCTGGGGTTTACTGTTTAGGAAGGGACATATAGAATTCTCAGCCAGAGAGCTCTTTGGCCTCAGTAAACTACAAACTCCAGAATTCTACATAATGTTGAAAGTGGAATAATAGCACTATAACAGTGTAGTGCAGAATGTCCCTAAGATTTTTTTTTTAAATGGAGGAGAAGAGAAATATTGGATTTAAAAAGGAAACTCACTAATGGTTGTGAATAAAATGTTGCAGCTGGTACCAGGAATTGCCAGGAAATAGTTTGGAACAACAGAAGTTGTTTGTATATCTTTTGAAAATGCTGAGAATTACAGCAACAAACACCATAACCTCCTGAAACATTTGCCCTGTATAATAGAGCCCAATAAAATAGGTAAAGTGAAAAAGCAACAATATTCAGTGATTCCTATATTTAGCAACTCCTGGGGCAGCAAATTCTGAGGCATCTCAGTATTTCTTCCCCACGCTTCGCCGCTGAGCTCTGGTGCTAGCTGCAGTCTGAGAAAGTCTGTGAAGGACAGAAAGGAGAACCTTCAGAAGAAACTGTGGGAAGCAACTCACAGTTTAAAAAATGTTTATCTTTAGGGCAGTGCTCTCAACCTGAGATTTCTCTCCTCATCCTAATGTCTTGAGAGAAGGATCCAGACCTGAAACTTGGAGTTGTGCCATCTCAGAGACTGTGAATAACCAGTTGATCAACACATTAAGTTAATAATTCTATCAATTCTTCTAGTGATTTCGCATTACTCACTAGATTCTGCATAAAGCTTAAAACATCCTTTAGTGATTTTAGTTCATTAGAACCAATTAGAATTCATTACATTGGTTTCTCTCTTTCTGTCAGATTCAGTAAAACAAGAAGGCTGGATATCTCAGGAGAAAAAGTTTTATGAATGGAGGAAATGCATGATGTGTTTCTATTCTTGGGTAGGGTAATGTGGAGGATGATAAGAGAAAGAGAGAGAGAGAACCTGAAGTCCAGAGCACCAAATCAAAGAACAAAGAATGAGAAAAAAAAATCAGTCTTGGAAACCAAGGACCTCAAGCTGCAAGGGCCCCTTCAGAATGTCAGATCTTTTAGATTTGAAAGGCATCCCCCTGACATTGGCCTACACGAAAGGGAAGAGTTTCAAATTTTTTGAGGGGAGGTGGAGTTCATTGTTACTTTCTTCAGTGACATTGTTTAGCTCTATTTAGCTCTACATTGCTCTGTTGTTTAGCTCTTGGTCTGGTTTCCATTGTGTAGGTGTATAGGTGTATATAAGATCATTTGGAGTGAACTGCAAGGAATCTCTTTGTAAGCACACAGTGCTATGCACATGGATCATTAAGTGAACTTTTTTTTTATTTACCTTCAATGTCCTTCTCTCTTGGCTTCTCTCTTTCTCTCTCATCCACCTCTCCCATTCTGCTTTTTACCTACCTGCTTCTTTTTATCCCCCTATATTTTAATTATACAGTTAAAATATAATTGTATATTTATAGTTTATACAGTCTGAGAGAGAGAAAAGCAGCCAGGCACAGCTTTATTGTTCCTGGGCTCCAGTGGCTGGTAAGAGGCCCTCCCTCCATTCCAATTGCCACTGCTGTAGCCTCTGATAGAGAGAAGAACGTCCAGAAACAGCTTCATAGTACTTCAGCTCCAGTGTCTGCTAAGAGGCCCTCCCTCCATTGCAACTGCCACTACTGTAGCCTCTGAAGGAGAGAAGAGCAACCAGGTACATCTTCATTGTGCCTTGGTCCCAGTGGCTGGTGAGTGGCTCTCCCTCCATTCCAGCTACCACCTGTCAAATTAATGATTTGTTAAGTTGCCCTGGGAGCCTTTTTGGTTGAAGGGTGAGGTATAACTACTCCACAAAAATAAAATAAAAAATTAAGAAAAATAAGGTAAAATGGGGACAAAGATTAGTGAGCATTTTAGATCCCTGTTTGCTGTGAAAATATGCTATAGACTGAGGGCTGATCATTCTGGCCAATTCTATTTCTCAATTTCCAACCTTGTAAATATTAGGTTGTTGTGGGTTTTCCAGGTTTTGAGGCCATGTTCTATTAGTATTTTCTCCTGACATTTTGCCTGCATCTGTGGCTGGCATCTTCAGAGGATATCCTCTGAAGATGCCAGCCACAGATGCAGGCAAAATGTCAGGAGAAAATACTAATAGAACACGGTCTCAAAACCTGGAAAATGCACAACAAGCTATGGATTCCCATCATGAAAGCTGTCGACTTTACATCTTATAAATATTGTTCCTGCTCTCACGTCCAGTCATGACCTAAATATACTAGGGTTTCATCTATTCTTTTTTCCTGCTTGAAAGACAAGTTGTCCTTCCTTCCTTCCTCCTTCTCTCATCCATGAACTCAACATCTCTTCACAAGTTTCTCACTCAATATCGATATTTCCTGTCTTGCACATTTAACTTTTTAAAAAGTGTTTATTATAGTCATAGTGGTAAAGTGGCACATCTCTTTTGCACTATAACTTTAAAAAATGGAGGGAAAAAGTAATATTCAGTTTAGTAATGGGGAGTGTAACAAGGAAAGGAAGGGGAGAGGAAAACTACCTGGAAGCATGTCAACAGTGGGATCGTCCAAAACTACAGAAGGAACTGAGACAATGAATACAGACATGGGAATAAACCCCTGCCTGTACTGGAAAAATCTCAGGATATATTGAAATAAGCAAGCAAGCAAGCAACCTGCCCTTGAGTTCAAAAAGATATGGTCAGTTCTAGGAATTTATGACAAATGGAGCAAGACTGGAGGTATGTTATATGGATATTTTAAAAAGTTCTGATAAGTATGGGTACAACTCCCACCAAACTCTGTAGCTTTTGGCAAATCTAGAAGAGTCCAGAATCTGTGATCCCTGTCCCCTTTATGCAAAACTGATCAGTAGTTTGCCAAGCTAGCATGTTAATAGGAATTAAGACTTTTATTTCTAGGGGATGGAGAGGGAATGAAAGGACGAGTGGATGGAAAGAAGGATTTTTCTATTTATACCTCTCAGAGTTTCAGCACCTACTTAGGACTACTGAATATGGATGTTGAGGGAGCTGCTGCAGTAATCTGCAGCAGCTGTGGTATGTTTGTCTTCTTGCTGAAGGATGTATGTAGGTACACCTGCAGCAAGTGCAGTTCAGTTGCCCTGTTAGAAGAGAAGGTTCAGCAACCTGAGACTCATATATCCACTGTTCAGCATATTGGGGAACATGAGGTTTTCTTGGACAGAGCAGAGCAGACTGTACTGGAAGAGGAACACACAGGCAATGTCTCTGAGGAGGAGTGCGGTGGAGTCTCCTTCTTTGGAGGTTTTTAAACAGAGGCTGGATGGCCTTCTGTCAGGAATGCTTTGATTGTGTATTCCTGCATGGCAGGGGGTTGGACTTGATGGCCCTTACAGTCTCTTCCAGCTCTATGATTCTATGGTATTAATATTGTCATTCAGTTTTAATAAATAATGCTAGAAAAAGCCGTTATAGAAGAAGGAGTAAGCCGGTGTGGAGATGAAAAATGCACCTTAACACGTGAACAGAACGCTGTTGTTGACCATTCTAGTTGAAGCCTTGTGTTATCTGTATAAGCCTTCCCCAACTTGGTG
Source organism: Cyclura pinguis (assembly GCA_030412105.1). Taxonomy (NCBI): domain Eukaryota; kingdom Metazoa; phylum Chordata; class Lepidosauria; order Squamata; family Iguanidae; genus Cyclura; species Cyclura pinguis. Next base: position 318,238,632 of record CM059600.1, on the reverse strand, counting down.
ACCTTAGAATTATTGAATTTCCATCATCATTAGCCAGCAGAGCTGTTGGTTAGATCTCATTTGGAATACCGTGTCCAGTTCTGGGCACCTCAATTCAAGAAGGATATCAGTGAGCTGAAGCGTGTCCAGAGGAGGGTGACCAAAATGGTGAAGGGTCTGGAAACCATGCCCTATGAGGAGAGGCATAGGGAGCTGGGTATGTTTAGTCTGGAGAAGAGAAGGTTAAGAGGGGACATGATAACCATGTTTAAATATTTGAATGGATGTCATGTTGAGGAGGGAGTAGGCTTGTTTTCTGCTGCTCGAGACTAGGACAAGGAACAATGGATTCAAGCTGCAGGAAAGAAGATTCCACCTGAATCTCAGGAAGAACTTCCTGACGGTCAGAGCTGTCCGGCAGTGGAATATGCTGCCTCAGAGTGTGGCGAAGTCTCCTTCTTTGGAGGTTTTTAAGCAGACACTGGATAGCCATCTGTTGGGAATGCTGTGATAGGTGTTCCCGCATGGCAGGGGGTTGGACTGGATGGGCCCGTGGTCTCTTCCAACTCTATGATTCTATGATCATGCTGATTGGGAATCATGGGAGCTGTAGTCCACCACATCTAAAGGTCCCCACACTGTGGAAGAGCCATCTTTAAGATACAAGGTAATCTTGAAGGATGGAAGGTATATTCAAAGACTCAAGAAAAAAAAAATGAGAAAGGGCTTTCTTGAGCATCAGGTAAGCCAGATAAAAGAGAATCCTTAAGCCCTTTTCTGCTTTTGTCTCCATGACTCTTCTAACATGCTTGAGTGCTACTCCCACCCTCCCCAACAAAAGCTCACTATTTTCCCTGACACCCCCATAACAGGGCCATGTGGTGACTGGAAAGAGGACAAGGAGTCAGCTGAGTGAGGAGGATTGTCACTGGTTGTTCTGACAGCCAGTGCATGATAATAGCATCATTCCCCAAGACTTCCAAAAGAGCTCTGGGAGGTCCTGAAGATGACAGCGATAGTCATCTGATAGTGATCAGACTACAGCCATCAATAATTCTCCTTGTTCAGTAGCCCCCCTGCCTTCCCACTGGGCACTACATGGTGATCCCAGCAAGTCAGCAAAGCAAGGAAGAGGGGGCAGCAAAGTGAGGGTTGTGACTATTACCTATGTGTTTATGACATTGGCAGTAGAATCTGTAGTCCTCCTCTCTTGAGTCTCCCCACCCACTCCCACTTATCATTACAATAGTTGTGCCAAGGAGGGGTCAGGGGGAATTTTCATAAGCAGGATTGCAGCAATGCAACAACCTTTTCATTTGGCAGTCACCCTCTTCACTCCTGCTGGCCACTACAATGAAGGAGATGGGGGAACAGCCAAGTGGAAATGGTTTTCTAGTGGCATAAAATTTCTCTCCCATCCCATTTTAAGGACATCTTGGAATATAGCACATACTCAAAGATATGCCTGTGCAAGGGAAAACAATGATTAAATTATGCATTCTCTCCTGCAGGAATGAACATTTCAAATTCCTAATGCTATTCTCCCATTCTAATTCAGATCATTACTTCATCTAGCCTAGTAATCTTGCAGCTCTCTTGCAGCTCTCTACAGTTACATCAGTGATGGCTGGTAGCTTTCCTGTCATGGTTCTTCCATTTAACCCCATTAAAATTTGGACCAAAATCCATCTCACTAACATGGAAGCTACCAGCTACCACTAGTTAGCAGAGTTTCTTTCCACAAGCTTACTCTCTGACAGTCAAGAATTCTCTGAATTATGAGTTTGCTCACTGGATCAAATCTGGGTTGAACTTAGGAACCGCATTGGACCTATAATGGTCCTAGAATTGCTATGTTCTTGTTGTGACAATTATCAGGAGTCCATTCAGCTGACAAGTTAATCCACTTCCTCCAGATTATTTCCTGAAAGCATGAGGGTGGGTGTGTTCTCACAGGTATGGTTCCTTCTTCAAAGCAAGTATTTTGGTTTATTTCAGGCAACACAATGTTGTAGTTGTTAACTACCATCAAGTTGACTTGACTTATGGAAACACTATGAATGAGAGAATTCCCAGATCCCTGTTCATCACATGGCCTGCTCAGGTCTTACAAAGTAAGGGCCCTGGCTTCCTTGAGCCAACTGTAATGCAGTCCTTCTCTTTTCCCATTGCCTTCTACCTTTCCAATCATTATTGCCTTTTCTAATGAGTCATGTCTTCTCATGATATGTCCAAAGTACAATAGTCTCAGTATAGTCATCTTGGCTTCTGGGGAAGGTTCTGGCTTGCTTTCCTCTTGGACCCCATTCATTGGTCTTTTAGCAGTCCGTGGTATCCACAGAACTCTCCTCCAGCAGCACACTTCAAACGAGCTGATTCTATTCCTATCAGCTTTCTTCACTTTGCAAAAACTCTAATAGTTTGCAGTTAAGTATGTACAGGAAAGCAAGTTTTCCACGTTTTAAACTAAGGGGAACTCCAGAGCAAGTGTATCAAAACCTAACTGAAGCTAATTAGCCCACACTTAAGCCATTACATTCTTTACCTGCTGCTGAGTCACATCTGAGAAGGTGTGCAATTATTGCCTCCTTGGAATATAGCCAAGAAAATCACTTCCCAACCAAACCTCATGCCCTGAAGCAGGAGGGATCATTATAATCAAGGGCAGACTCATCAAGCTAGGCTTAAATGGCACAGGTCTGGTGAAAACAGATTTGAGAGGCAGAGCCCCTATAAGCAGTGATCAAGCAAAAGCTTTCATCATGTTTGATAGATGGTACAGTTGAGCTGTAATGACTCTTCCACCTTTGCTACTGTTTGCAGGCCCCAGAGATGTGTGAAAATTTCACTTTATCAGACCACAGGGGCTGGAGAGAGTTAATGGATGGTCCCAATACAGGCATCCTGGAAAGAACATGGAAATAGGTGCAATTTTAAGTTGGAAATCTGTACATTTCTGGGCTCTCATAAAGGAAAGAAAAGTGTATTTGATGACAAGACCATATTTGAAACATCTGCCAAATGGACCTTTAAATATTAACACATACATGCTTGGGTGAATGGGGGACAGATACATTCATTAAAATTAATATGTGCATTTGTATAAACATGACCACAAAGTTTAAGTAGAAAGCATGACTCTTCTGTTGGCTTTATGAAATTTGGTTACACGATAACTTCAGCAGACAAATTTGACTGAGATGGGATATGTTCCTCACCCTGGCATCTTTTTTCAGCAGGAGGGAGAGTGCAAAAAAATGTGGCCAAGTAGCAGTGGAGGGAGGAGAGTGCAAAATCACTCTTGATAAGCAGATATTGATGACATTGTTATCTCAGGTCAAACAGAATTTGTCTGATATAATGCCCCTTCATGAATGATGATGGTTTAGCACAGATCTTCAGTTATTGGAGAAGGGGCCTGCACAATATTTGTTCAACAGATAGCCAGTTTTGATCTCAACCTGGATGGAGAGGGGCAGATGGCACTCTATAGCCATCTGAATTCCTAGCCAGCATGATCAGGGTTTCTGGGAAATATAATCCAACAATATCTGGGACTCAGGACTGGCAGTCACTGGCTTCAACTTCTGCTTAGTCTACAGAGCAAGATATAGAGCAGTCTGTTACCCTGATTTCTGGGGTCCCGTGGGGGACGCCTTAATGTGCTCCACATGAAAGCGAATGGAAATTAGCCAGAGCATGAGCAATAGCAATACGAGAGGTAGGGTAACCTAGTGGGGTCTTTTTACCCAGTTTTACGGGGTCAGGTCATGCCAAAAACCAAACAAAGATGTCTAATAAATGATTTTGTTGAATGAAAGTCTTATGCATCAACGCAGTCACTCACACACTCTGGACCTATTGAGAAGCAAAAGAGAGGAAACTGGATAGGGGAAATATTGAAGGGATTGTAGCTGGGGTAGTACTGCACCTTTTCCTGAAGTTCTTGCTCTAGGAAAAACAGCGAAGAAGTATAGCTCAGCATGGAGAGGGCTGAGGGGATTACTCGACTGACGGAGAAATGGTCTGCTCGTATGACTGGGAGTGATCCAAAGAAACGCTCAAAAACTGGGAGAAAGTAGGGGGAAAAGTACCTGGAGGGCTAATCTTTTCCCAGGGAAAACAATGGGGTTGCAACAGAAAATAAGCTCCACAATGGCAACTACTTTGCCTGATGGGATTATGAGGTGTTGCCAAAGCTTCAGGATCTTCGGTTGCATGGGGATGTGGTGTGAATTTATGTAGATGGTCCTTGCCTGATATCATTTTGCTGCTATCAGTGCTCAACTTGGGGAAAATATTCTAATCTCCTCAAGTTGGCTTTTCAGCGGCTGAGGACCCTTTGTCTATTGTGGGTTTGCACAGCTTGAGGTCTCCTGGGGCTACATGATGGGAGATTATACTGGTCTGACCTGGTTTTCGATGGTTCGACCATTGCTGCCTATATGCTTATCCGGGTGACCTCTCAGGCATGTTCGAATCATATTTAATATCAAAAATTGTAGACCCTGGGACAGGGTTTACCAGTGAGGTAACAAATCTTCCACAACCTCATGCCTTTGATAAATTAGGGACATACAAAACCTAGTATCAGTTCTTGCAGCACTTATCTTTCCCATAGCGAATGTCCAAATGTGTTGGATTATAACTTATCGTATTATAACTTATCCTATCACTGAGAATGCTGCTTGAAGCTGATGGAGATGGGATTTGACAGTTGTAGTACAGCCACGTTTGGAGATCCAAGTTTGAGAAAAGTGGCTTTAGAACCCTACATTTCAGTTTTTTGATTTTTTTTTATTAAAACATATAGCAAATATATGTGTGTAGTTGTATACACACACACACACACACACAAGCACACACACACTTACACAGATATGCACCTGTACATACACTTATACACATAGTGTACACACACACACACACACACACACATGTACATACACACATACACACTCACATGGAAAAAGAGAAAACAGTAACATTGTGTCTATATTCTCCAAGTTCGATAATTCATGAATCTACTAATTTTCTTCAACTATTATACATATCCTAAAAAATAAAATAGAAGGAACGTATATATGTATAACATAAAGAGGTCTTATTACAGTCCTTCCTGAGTAAGCACTTGGGTTTACAAGAGTGCAAAATTTTATCACTGTCTTACTTATTTATGAACTTCTATAACTAATTCATTACTACATATCAAGTGACTCCAGAGGCTTTTGAATTGAAAAATAAGCTTAAGATAGAATATATTTTTTGTAACCCACACACATTTTACTGTTTATATATAGATAAATAGACATTTTGTCAAGCTGATGTGTCTATAAGTAGTTTCTCGATAAACAGCATTTACATTTTTATTACCTATATTGATCTATAATTCCATTCGCACCATAATCCTATAAGAAGTTTATTATATTTAAGCACTTACTCTAATATATTTATTTATATATTTACTTGCTTACTTACTTATCAACAAGTAGGATCATAACTTAATTAAAGAGATGTTCTGTTAACAGGGCTCATTCCATCTTAATTTTATGCTCACTTTTACCTTTAATTATATGTGTTAAAATGTCCATGGTTTTCATTTCAAAGATTTCATGTTGCCATTCCTCTATAGTTAGATTTTTGCTTTTGTCCCATTTTTTTACGTATACTATTCTAGCTGCCGTTACTAAATAAAGCATAATTCCCCAGTATTTTTTGACAAGTTTGAGTTGAGATCTTGAGTCATGTTTAACAAATGTAGCTTTGGAGACTTTGGGAAACTGTAGTTGAAAATTTCTGAGATCTTCTTTTGAATAATGTTCGAGTATTTTTTAGTTTTCTTACATGTCCACCAGAGATGAAAAAAGGTTCCTATTTCTTCCTGACACTTCCAGCATATCGCTGAAGTGGACTTTGAACCTCACATTAACACTTAAGTTGCAAGGTAAGGATGTATGGTAGTGCTCTATCAGAAAAGCAAATGAGTACGATTAAACTTCTAATTGCAGAAAGAAATCCCTTAGGCAGCTAAGTAATATAAGCACTCTAATAAAAATTTGTTTTAGAATGATTACATCTGAGAGAGTAGAAATTAAAATTTTTCCAAAACTCCCTGCAACTATATATCAGTGTTTGCATATTTGATTCTATTTTACTTGTATTCCATGCAAGATTCTTTTGGTAGTTCTGTGAGAAACTTTCCTGCTTACAACAATCATCATTATTCATAAAATGGCTTTAAAATGGCTGATTGGTAGCACTTAAATTAATGTGCATTTATAGCAATGTTTTATTCATATTTATGCCATGATTACTAGCTGCTGTCACAGTAATTCTCATCTTGTTATAGAACATATTATAAAATACATTAGAGCAGTTTTCATGCCCACAGTGATACACCAGGCTTTTTGTAAATTTAGAGCATAAACTGATTTTACAGAAAAGAAGTGCACTTCTCCACTCCCCAAAATAACCATCAGTATCCTAGATCAGCTAGTTACATCTGTGTAATTAAATAATGTCACCTGACCTTGTTACCCTCAGCCCACTTCAACAACCACCTGCTAGATTGGACCAAATGGATCAGCTTGCAATCAGGAAGCAAAGAGAAGGAAGTTTGCAGCCCTGTACTGCCAGAGAGCAAGGCTCCAATAAGGACTTTGACGATGGTCCTCCTTCTGATAGTCATAGCCTCATCCCACTGGGAGGGGGTGGAAATCTCATTCTCCTCGCACCCTGATTGGAAGTTGAATGGAGCTCCTTCACCTGCTCCTGTGGTTGACTATTAAGGTAGGCCAGAATGGCACTTACATAGGTTTATAGTAAAACAACATGGTTTTACTGAATATAGATCAATTAACAGATCTGTAATTAAAAGTTATGAATACATAACAATACTGGATACCAGACATTGTTTTTATTTGTTTCTCAGCCAAGATTTCTTTTCTTCCTTCCTTTCTTCACCATCATTTCCCTGCTAAATAGGAGGAGAGAATCTGTCTCTGTGTTTATCTGCAAAGACTTCTCATAGTAATTTGAATCAGTGCTGACTTTATGCCCAAACTAAGTAGGCTATAGCTTATGGGCTCAGATTGTTTGTAGGGTTCTCAGAAGTTCCATTTTGTGCAGGAAAGGCCGTATTTGGGGTCCTAAACCAGGGTGATGTGGGATGTCCCAAGTCATTGTCATCGTTGTCATCACCATCATCATCATTATCATTTATATCCCTCCTTTCTCTTGATAATGGGACTCAAGGCAACTAACAACATGCAAATTAAATTGCAACAATGCAAATTAAAAATAAAAAAAATTAAAATTTAAAAACAAATAATTTACCAAGTTAAAGCATTAAACATTTAAAATATTAAAATGCATTCAAAGACTGTATATAAACCTTAAAAACAGAGCCACACATCATTAAAAGCCCAAACGTAGTTACTTTGTAATAGCTTGATGGCACAACAATGTTTTGACCTGCTGATGGAAGAGGACCAAGGACGGAGCATCCTGGCCTCTCTAGAGAGGGAGTTCCAGAGTCTGGGAGCAGCCACTGAAAAGACCCTCTCCCTTGGTCCTGCCCAATGAGCCAGAGGAGGTGGTGGGACAGAAACAAGAGCCTCTGCAGATAATCTTAGAGCTCTAATGGACTCATAAAGGGAGATAAAGTCTTTCACAAAACCTGGGCTAAAGCTACATATATACATCAAAACCAGCACTGTGCATTGTGCCTGGAAATGGACAGGCAGCCAGTGGAGCTGTTGTAACAAAGGAGTTGCATGCTTCCTGTAGCCATCCACAGTTTATAGCCTGGCTGCAGGTATTTGGGCCAACTGGAGTTTCTGAGCACTTTTCAAAGGCATCCCCTTGTACAGCACATTACAGTAATCCAAGCAGGATGTAACTAGAGAGACCACTCAACCTTGAAAACTTTATAAGTTTGGAACCTGAGCATTTTTTATTCCAGCCCTGACTACGTATACAATGGCAATGTGCACTCATGTTCCCTAAGATATTTGTGCCTCTGGACGTCTGCAGTTGGTACAGAGTTCTTAAATATTAAACAAGTAAAATGTCAGGGTTAGCAGGTTCTGGCTCCTCTGAGCATGAGCAGAGTTTGAACTGTGTAGCAAGGCATTGCCGCAGCAGAGGTTCCCAGTGAAGTAGAAAAAATTCCAGAGGCTCATTAAGTAGGTTTAGAGGCAGAATTTATTGCCGCACTCTAAGATAAAGGCACTTGGCAAAACATTCCAGCAATGATTAAACAAGTAAGAATAATAGAAGATAAATGGGCAGCATCTCCCCTTACAAAATGTAAACTGTCAGCAGCATGACAGGTCCAGCCAGGCAATCCTGACTGGCAGGTGGTAAAGGCAAACACCAGCCTTTTTATGTCTCCCTGTCACCTGAACAAGGGAGGTGACCCAATCAGCATTCTGGCATGTGGCCTTTTCCAGTATACAAGTCAAAGCCAAAACAATCCTGTTGATCTTGCACCTGCTCGTCTGGCCACATCACCACTTCCTCTGCCATCCACTCAGAGGAAACTGTGCCTGCCCGGCATATAACCTTGACATAAACAAAATCCCAAAACAAAACCAAGATCTAAGACCCATCTTGTGGCAATAGCTTTTATAACCAAAAGTCATAAAATACGTAATGTTAGCTTTTGAGGAAAGCCGATATGGCATAATGATTTGGGGTGTTCTACTAAGACTTTGGAGACCAAGGTTCAAATCCCCACTTGGCCATGAAAACCCACAGTGTGACCTTGGGCAAGTCACACTCTCTCAGTCTCAGAGGAAGCAATGGCAAATCCCCCTCTGAACAAATCTTACTAAGAAAACCCCATGATAGGTTCACCTTAAGTTTGCATTAAGTTAGAAATGACTTGAAGGCACACAGCAACAATAAGAGCATTTGAAGTTTCATGGGCTTCTTCATGAAGCTTCATGAAGCCCTGGTAGTAATGTGGTTAAATGCCGGTACTGCAGCCACAAGGTTGTGAGTTCAATCCTGCCAGGCTCCAGGTTGACTCAGACTTCCATCCTTCCACAGGTTGGTAAAATGAGTATCCAGCTTGTTGGGGGCAATTAGCTAACACATTGTAAACCACTTAGAGAGCACTTAGTTGATAACATGTATAGAAATACACATGCTATACTATCAGCCAAAGGTGGTAAAGTAGTACATGGAGAATAAAGTGATGATGTTGTGGTCCTCGTGTCTACACTCTGCTTTGGATTTTATAAGAATTGTGTGTAGATGATGTGGGCGGTGTTACTGCCCTGGCTAGTCTGAGCTTTGGGGATATTAAAAGATATCCTCTTGATATCATAATTCGGCTTCACTTCTCCATTCATTTCCACGTGCTTGCGAGGCGACTGGACAAGCACATAAACAAGCTCGGCCATTAATTGCCGTAATATCCCTAATACAATACAGGCAGGCCAGAAAATAGCTGACCCGCTGCTTTAGGAGACCTCCAGGCAAGTACTCTAATTAAGTATGCACGCAACCTACAAAAGAGCCTCTGCCCCGCGATGGCAGCTTGATGGGTAAACTATACAATACCCGAGTACTGTGCGTTTGCATACCGGCTACTCTATTGAGAACCACTCCGATAACTCAATGATTCAGATTCTGACCTTTCGGAGGCTTTGTCTCCAACTCCAAATCTATTGTTTTCCCCCAACTATGGCATAGCCTGCAGTCACAATTCTCCTTATAAAAACCCTTGATTCCGAGACCTTCCTCAGATCGCTCCCGAGTTTCATGCCGCCTTGCTGCCGCTTTGCTTGGCGAGCCTCCCCTCAGCTCCACATGCTGAGTTACATCGCACCCCAGCTTCGCTCTCTATTTTTCCGGGCTTCAGGACAGGTGAAGTATCACCCAAACCAGCAATCCTTCTAAAAATCCCTCTATACCACTCCAACCTTTATTTTCCTTAGTTAGCTTGTGTGAATGTGTCGCATACACTGTTTTGCTTGTGTTTAATAAAACATCATTTATTGTTTGAACTTTTGTGTGCTCCTTGACTCAACCCGACCCCATAGACATAGGGTTCAAGATCTCGCTAAGTTACCCTGCCTCTCGTAACGCTAAGCAGTGCTCTGAGCTAATTTTCCCCACCTTTAGTTGAGCACATTTTGGTGTCCCTCCTGGGACCCCAGTACACAGGGTAACAGAGTGGTGGAGTAACGCGGGCAGCCCCGGTACCCCTAATTTGAGAAGGAGTCGCGAACCTCCTCAAATCAGGCTGGTACTGACTTAGGTGACCGTCGGTCAAGTCGTTAGAGCGCAGTCAGGCAGGAACATGTGTGTGTGGAGTCTGTGCGTGTGAGCTCTAGAGCTATTCTATCTGGGTGGAAATCTGTTCCCCTTTCTTGCTTGGTTTGTGTATGTCAGCCGCCCCAGTGTGGTCACTAGCACTAGGCGGTGAACCATCGTCCGATAGCAAGGGGTGTGCACAAGCTGTCCTGGGAATCACATCCCTAACTTGGGGTCTATCGTGGGCTGGGATCCGAAGTGTTAGAGTGTTAGCAGGGTAGGAACAGTCTACACTCATCCAACACCATAGTGGCAAGGCAAAATAGCACTTAGGGAAGAAATCCCCCCCTTTGAATTGTATACGGGTGCGTCCCGTCAGTTGTTGTTGGGTAGCTTTGAGAGTGCGGGTGCATTTCGCTAGTAGTTGTGAAAAGCGCGGGTGCGTCCCACTGTGTAATTTCGGGTGCGTCCCGATTGGCTAGCCGACTAGGTGCGGGTGGTGAGTCCTGACCTAGCCTAGGGTTTAGAGGTTTAGCCCACGGTAGAGGAAGATACCCCTCACCCAGAAAACCAGTTAGGGACGGTTCGGTTTTGGCTCCTTGCCCTTTTCCCCTGCTGCTTGGCCAGGCGGCGCAGTAAGTTCCTTAGTGTTCGTTTCCCCGCTTCAGGCAGGCGGAGTACTCCTGAGGGTTCCCTGGGTCTAGGTGACCTCCCTGTCCCTGAACCGTTTCCTCATCCTTTGGTCCCCAGTGCTGTCGAGGTGGAATACCAGGCTTGGGAGTACTAAAGTGACTTTGTTTGGGCAGGCTGGAGATAGGTTCTTGTCCTAGAGAAGTTCCATAGAGTTCATTTCCCTTCAGCCCTCCAGGGGTCTAGGTGATCCTTCCTGTCACTCCAGTTCCTGGTCCTGTTTGTAGGTTGTAGTTTGTAGTTTGTGTCAGAGAAAGTTGTGGTTTGTGTGGAAAAATGGCAGAGAGTAGTAAGGTCACCATCAAGGACCTCATGTTGGAGGAAGAGGTCAGAGGTAAACTAGAGAGATGGGTGTTGAGTAAGGGGAAATGCCCCTGGAAGGACTCCATCTTCCAGATGGCCAATCCCTTTGCCACACTCAGGGAAGCGTATACCCTGGCGCGTAAATCAAAAAACCCATTCGGGCTGTCTAAGGACGCTTTGGCCACTTGGGGACTTTGGTTTACGGCCAGAGATGCTAGTAGCGCCCTGGTAGAAACCAGAAAGAAATTAGCGAGCGTAGAAAAGGAGAATGCCCGGCTTCAGACCGAGGTTGAGACGCTGCGTGTGGACAAGGTAACGTTTGCGTCTGTCAGGACTCTGGAACTCCAGGACTCAAGCTCTGAGTCGGAGCCCAAGACCCTGGATACTGCTGCCCCAGACACAGAGCCCTTGGCCCCAGTAGCCCCAGCAACAGAGCCAGGGGTTGCCTCAGACCCAGCCAAGCCAGAAGAGTCAGATAGTGAGGTGCAAGAGCAGGTACCCACTTACCAGCAGCATCGGGAGCAAAAGAGTGCTCTCAGGAGGTCAGAGCGTTTAAATAGGAAACGCCAGGCAATCAGAGTCCAGCTGAGAAAACACCTGGAGGAGTGATCTGGCTATAAAAGCACGCACTCAGCCTTGGGTCGTTGTTGGCTCACAACCGTCCCGTTTGGGGAGAGTTACGTGTTGGGTCTCCTAAATCCCTGCCTTGCCTCCTGGAACACTGCCCGACCCACTGGAACCTCATCCCCTTTTGGACCTCGGACCGGCTCTGGTAACTTCTCTTACTTGAACTGTTCACTGAGAACTCGGCTGTGAAGTAACAGCCAGAGGGTCTCCTTGCTGCTAGAAGCTCTTTTATTTATTGCTGCCTTATCTCCTCATTTGCGTTCGCCTGGAAAGCTCTTTGATTTATTGCCTTAGTTACGAGAGACTTGCTAACCGGCTCTTGGGCTGCCTGCCAAGCCTAGGAGCGGACAGTGTCCGTAGCGCAGGCGTCCGCACAGAAGCTTAACAACATTCAGGTAGTGGTGCAAACTTGGGAGGAGAAAGCCCATGCCTTAGAGGCTGAGCTGGATCATGCCCGGTCTGCGGCCAAGTTTATGGTGGGGCAAGTGAAGGAGCAGCAGGAGGCTGTTAGTCATGTAGCTTGCCAGAAACAGATAGCTGCTCTAGAGAGCCAGCTCCAAACACGCAAAGCCTTAATTTCGGCTGTGTGCCCGGAGCTGCTCCCAACGTTTGCGGAGGACTTTCCTGGGGAGGCACTGCCGGAGGATGCTCAGGCAACCATTCCCCACAATCCAAACTGAAGCGACCCTAAGGTCCCAGTCAACTGTGTAGAGACACAGTTCATGACGAGACGGACCACCCCCCTTGGAGAAGGCAGTTCTGATAGGCAAGAGACGCAGGAGATGCAGGTCACCGAGACTAGGGTCCCCTGGCGTGCTACTGAGGCCAAAGCTATTGCAGACCAATTGAGTCCTCTAAATCGGTCCACCGGCATCATGTGGCTAAACGCGGTGATACATTCTCACCCGACAGCCAATGGTCAGGACCTGACTCAACTGGCTCGGCTTTGCATGTCCCCCTCCAAGCTTCCTACTCTTGAATCAGCTGTGGCAGCTCGAGGCCTGATTAGGCTCGAGGCCCACGACTGGATGAGGGACGTAGTAAGGATTTTGTGGCCCAGACAGAGTGCAGGTGTGCTCTATGTCATGGAGCAACAGGGTCCTCGAGAGAACCCTGAGGCTTACATGGCACGGAAGCAGCTCCTTGCCGTTCTGGCCGAGAAGGTCCCCTTGACGCCCCATGGTTATGATTTTAATGGCCTCTAATTTAAGACGCTCTTGTATGGAGGTCTTAACCATGAGACCAAGATGGCTTTAGGTTTGGTGGATCCAGCCACCACCCACTGGGAAGAATTTGGGAACAACCTCCAGCGGGTCTCTGACTTGCCGCATGAGGCAGGATCCCTCAAACCTCCCACTAAAATGCATAGGAAGGACACCGGGAATTGGGAACCTATAGCCGAGGTTACCTACTCGAACTATGGGCCCCATTCCCAGCATAGGAAGATGGCTCCGAATTCCATTCCGCGAGGGAATTGGAACTCGCGACTGCCACCCAGACAGGACAGCAGGCAGTGGCAGGGAAGAGATTTCTGCAGCCAGCCCGGCAAGGCAGGAAGTCCCCCACAGCAGCCAACTGCCCCCAAACAGCTCTCTGACTCGGGCTCTCCCCGAGAGATGTCGGGTGGGTACGATACCACGGCCCAGATGTCCTCCTTGGATAGAGTAAGGGTCTGGGGCATGCTCAGAAGGTTCAGGCTGGACATGAGCCAGTTCGATAAGCTGCCAACATCGGAGCTTTCGGAAGCTCTAGATAAGCAGCTTCAGGCGGGAAGTAAACAGCCAGTCCAGGCAGTGACCGACGGCCCACCTCCGGCTGGATACTACCCTAATCTGGATCTGCAAGCATAGGGGTGCCCTCAGTCCAGGAAGCTTCCCCGCAATGTTGTGGCTAGGTTGAAGCCAGACAGGTGGGGAAGGTTCTGGGTGAAGGCAGGCATAGGGGCCAAGAGGCATAAGACTCCTGCCACCCTTCTTGTGGACTCTGGTGCAGCAGTAAACATGCTGCACCCCAAACTTGTGAGGTACGGTGAACCCACGCCTGAGCATGTCCAGCTTTCTGGATATGGCGGGGGGGGGTCACCAAGCTAGGGCATGGACAGGCATCCCAATGTCTATAGAGACGTTTCGTTTTCAGTTATGGGCATGTGAGAACCGGGGAGAAGATGACGGCCTTTTGATCATCGATTTTCTCCGGGGAAACAGGCTCACAGTTGATTACGCAAATGGATTTCTATGGCAGCTAGATCAGGGACCAGTAGAGATTTCGGCCATGCACCGCTGTGCCGCCATTAAAGCTCCTGCCCCTATACTGGTAACAAATGAGAAAAATGTATGTTTCCACCCAAAGGTGAATTTGGCTACCACCTCACCCTCCATGCAGATGCTCTGGTGCCGCCTTGTCCTCAGGGGCCATGGCACCATCTTGATTGTGACTCTGGTAATTGTAAAAGGGGCCACGACTAGCTACGGGTCCATAGCAGTTACCATTTGGACTAATGAGAAAGGTTCCCCGGAGGCACATGGGTCCAGGACCAGCCTCCATACTGAATTGAGAGTATGGGCCCCAAACCAGGAGCAGGTGTTGCCGCTCTTGCCGGTAGTTCCAGAGATCCAAGAGAAGGATTGGAAAGGGAAACCCCCAGATGGGGATGTCCTTTTGTTATCACGACAGCGTGGTGGATGGGCTTTGCTTCCCTTCATGGGATGGCAACCCCCATGAAGAGGTGGTTGCTCCAGCTCCCCTCTCCTTCCCCCTTCCCTTGTAAATAGACCCTTTCTGTTGTAGTAACGGAGCCCCCATCTCTATGTTCCCTACAGGGAGACGGAATGGGATCGCTCTTGAGGATCGCAGTTTTGTTTTTCGTGATGGGATACGCCCTTGGAATCTTGCCCGAATACAGCCAAGTTTACACAGATTGGCAGTTCAATGTACAGGCAGTGTGTTATTGGAACCCCTATCCAGAAGTAGAAGCCTTGTTGACAGGGACGCAGCTGCTCCCCTGGTTCAAGAAAAGGTACCCCTTCGAACTATCCACGAATTTTCACATACACTCGAGGAATAGACTGAGTGCAGTGTTAAGAATGGCCGCTGCCGGCGAAGAGGTTAAACTCAACCCCAGCATGGCCACAGCAGCCGCTCCCATGACTGCCAGAATAGTCCGGGGCGACCACCGCTATGCATCCCTACTAGTGCTTAGCTTCACTTTTGACTACTGCCGCCCTACATGGGTATGGCAGACATATATGTTTCATTGTCAGAATGTCACCCTGACCCCGACGGGTTGTAAGTTCTCCTGCGGGAAGATGTGGTGTCCCGATTCCGATATCCACACTCCTTTTCCTCCAGAACGTCACCCGGCTATGTATGTGGGTAGTTCCGTAGTTCACAAAGACATAGAAATGGTCACTTACTCGAACGTCCAACCCATAATAACTAAAATGATACTAAATTTCACGGTTGTCAATATCTCTAGAGTAATTCCAACTTGCCAACCGTACCTAAAATGAGCATGGACACAGTGGGAACACTGGGAGAAACGATGGCTGTCTTTCTCCCACCCACACACTCGCCCTAAGCAAAGTCTCTTAGGAACCACTTTAGGTGGAATTGGAACTGGCGGCGCATTCATTAAAGCTATAGACAACGAGGTCCTGGCAAACAAATTAGGCGTAATTGGAACTAAAACTAGAGACATTGGGATATCCTCCGCTGCTGGCTTAACCAACATAGAGAGAGGAGTAGATCTAATTAGTCAATTGCTCCCACAGTGGGTTGACGTCAAGCAAGACATAATATCCGACCTTGGCTGTGTTCTACAGATCACGACCCATGATTTGTCAATAGTGATACAGTGCACGCAACTGCAGAGCACCGTGATCACCTTTGCCGCTCAGGTGATCCAGGCCAGCCTCATGGGGTTAATGCATCCCGAGATCCTGAGCCTACTCCGAGAGCAATATCCGGAATTGCTGGAACACCCTGCCCCTTTGGCGCAAATACGGCACGCCACGTGGAAGAGCCTAACTCTCCCGGTGGATGTTGCCCATGAATGGATTCTGGATCTGGTAATTCTACATCCAGTATCCCATTTAGGACTCCCCCTCATAGCCGCCAATGCCACTTTGCTGCCTCCACGAATGTACCATTGGTCCAACGGTACACACTCTTTTGATTTAGCTGGCTGCCTATTCAACCGACATTGAATTCAGTGTTTCCGCAGCCCTAATGGTCTCAGCCACAGCGATACCTCCGAATATTTGGTAGTACTGGTAAATACCACAGTCATGCCCCAGATTAACCGTGAGTGCTTCTGTTTAAGGACTCCTTGTACTGCCTAGTGGTGCGACTGTAAGAGTAAACCGCACTGCTGGGAACCCCTGTTTTTGTTCACAGATGGTCCAAGACTGTTTTGGCCAGAACTTCTATCTCCAGCAGGCTGTACGAGATTATGTGTTTGAAAGTGCCTATGCACCTACTGAATCCGAGTTAGTCGGATTCCACCTTGAAAACGAGATCCCCGCGTCTTTCTGGCTCAGGAATCTCGCCAGTTTGATTCAATGAGTAAAGGGGGTCTCGCACTCCCTCCGCCAGATTGCCCTGACTGTTAATCATTCTGCTCAGATAATAGTAAGCAGTTCAGAGAATTTGAAATCTGACGCTACACAATCCTGGTGGGATGTCTTTAGATGGTCCTCCACGGGCCAGGCTATAGCACATTTCGCTCTCCACCCCTTAATCATTTTAGTGGTGTTTCAGATCATTTTGGTAGTCAGTCTTATTGGTTTGGTATTTTGGATAAAGAAACAGATCCTCATGTTGCAAGCAGTCCGTTTTTATTAAGGGAAGAGGTTCCCCCATTTGTAAATAGTTGTTTGCTGTAGAATATAGTTGGTGTAGTGTGTTTGAATCTATCCTTTAACTTCTTTAAGGGAGAAGGGTTTTTGTTTTTGGAGGAGACGGATTCCTGGGATGGCTGTCCCAAGATTCTTTCATCCTCTGAGGTAGATCAGGCCTGCAGAGTCAGCCCTGACACCCTGAGGAAGGGAAAGGAGTCAGACCGGAGTACCGACCTTCTCTCACTTTGAACGCTGGTATTCTCTCACTCCGAGGGATTGCCTTGTGCAATGGCGTCCTGGTGGGATTGGGGCGAGACGAAGGGGGCCTCATGACCCTCTCAGGAGAACCAGGTCTGACTCTGGACTCCCGGTCTACAGCCCAGACATGCCCCTCATCACATCGAGGGCCTCCTCCCCACTACTTTCGTGTGCTTGGATTGTCAGGGTGAGAACAATCGGCGCCGCTATTTTGCTTGGTACTTCATTCAGTTTTGATTTCACCAATTTAGAACCACTCTCCGACGCCCCATAAGGGCCGGAGACCCACACAATTGGCCTGACACCCAGCCCCGGTGCATTGTGTCTAATTTGCATATGTTAGGAGGACATTTGCATACGTACATCCAACCATCCTGACCAATCACCGAGGGAGTCAGCGTCCGCTCTGGCAACGAGCAAGCATACACTCACTTGTCTCTGATTTGGTTTATTCTGTCTTTTTCAACAGTTTGGCAGCCCCGCCGCCAGGCAGAGC
Source organism: Cyclura pinguis (assembly GCA_030412105.1). NCBI lineage: Eukaryota > Metazoa > Chordata > Lepidosauria > Squamata > Iguanidae > Cyclura > Cyclura pinguis. The sequence continues at coordinate 318,221,175 of CM059600.1, read as the reverse complement.
AGAAAAAAAAAGGGGGGGTCAGAACCTAACCTGGGTCAGTCTGAGCATATGTGTGCCGCTGCCATTGCAGAGTGTACCCCTGCAACTTATGCAGGTACGTACGGCCCACCGCTCATCCAGTGAAATACTAGATGGAGCAAAATTTGCCAACTCGGCCTCAGGTTGGTCTACCTGACCCCTGAACTTTGCAGGCCTAGTCTTACTCAGAGTGAACTACAGTTAGGAACTCAACTCCCCAAGCTCTGGCAGACGTGTCACCAGCCTAGGGTGACCATGATCTGCAGTGGCCTTAACATCGCCTCTCCTGGTATGGCTTTAAGATCTGATCCCATCCTGTGTCCACCAGTTGCCCCCAGTAGCTCCATCTTCAAACAGATCTCATTCCCAGTAGGCTTTGAGCTGGCCATTTGCATTTATGATATACATTGGATAATAACCATGTCAGTTCTTCTGTTAAAACTCTAATAGGTCAATTGATTCAGAGGATTGGGAAGATTCCGAGGTCGTACCATCGCCCCCGAGTACCGTGGGGGGGGGTGATGAAGAAAGTTGCTGCTCCATCTGATGACCGAGGCTTGGAGATTCCTGGTGCTTCGATGACACCCGTGACTGTGAGAGAAGGTGACCACGCAGCCTTCCGAGTGCAAGAATGGACTTTTTGCCATTCCTGCTACCGTTTGCTGACCTGAGGAAACCTATGGACTATTCCAGGCTCCAAATTCTACAAAGATTCTTTGCTCCTGAACTCGCAGCAAGCCAGGCTGCACCGACTTGGACATTTTGTTGTTGTTCCTGCTCTGTTGCCTGGATGGACTTATGCTTTGCTCACCCGCTCCAGCTAAGAGACTATTCCTGTTGTGAGGGGGGATGCCTAGACTTTTGCTTCCACCTCACCTCCCCCGGACTACGAACTTTCATTCCACATTGAAGTGTTTGCTCGTTGGATTGCCTTCATTGCCAGAACATGCATTGGACTTACTGTATTTCATTGATTGCTTCATTTTATATTTGCTATTTTTCTGCCATTACTCATGCTTTGACAGTTCCCTATTGATGGGACATTGGACATTGTTTATTGTTTAATTGGTTGTTATTGCGTTATTGCCATTGGTGTGTGTGTGTTTAGCTTTAGGTTTTAGTTAGGAATGTCTTTATAAGATAGTAATCCTTTGCTCTTCCCGGAACTCCCTTTCCTGAGGAGTGATACGGCTACCAACCTGCAAGCCCCTATTTGGCTCTAAATTGATTTTTGATTTTTGATTGGAAAATGTCCGATATTGTCCCCAACATCGCCCATTTTTGGGGGGGGATTGTTACTGCCCTGGCTAGTCCGAGCTTTGGGGATATTAAAAGATATCCTCTTGATATCATAATTCGGCTTCACTTCTCCATTCATTTCCACGTGCTTGCGAGGCGACTGGACAAGCACATAAACAAGCTCGGCCATTAATTGCCGTAATATTCCTAATACAATACAGGCAGGCCAGAAAATAGCTGACCCGCTGCTTTAGGAGACCTCCAGGCAAGTACTCTAATTAAGTATGCACGCAACCTACAAAAGAGCCTCTGCCCCGCGATGGCAGCTTGATGGGTAAACTATACAATACCCAAGTACTGTGCATTTGCATACCGGCTACTCTACTGAGAACCACTCCGATAACTCAATGATTCAGATTCTGACCTTTCGGAGGCTTTGTCTCCAACTCCAAATCTATTGTTTTCCCCCAACTACGGCATAGCCTGCAGTCACATTCTCCTTATAAAAACCCTTGATTCCGAGACCTTCCTCGGATCGCTCCCGAGTTTCATCCCACCTTGCTGCCGCTTTGCTTGGCGAGCCTCCCCTCAGCTCCACATGCTGAGTTACATCGCACCCCAGCTTCGCTCTCTATTTTTCCGGGCTTCCGGAATCCCTCTATACCACTCCAACCTTTATTTTCCTTAGTTAGCTTGTGTGAATGTGTCACATACACTGTTTTGCTTGTGTTTAATAAAACATCATTTATTGTTTGAACTTTTGTGTGCTCCTTGACTCAAGCCGACCCCATAGACATAGGGTTCAAGATCTCGCTAAGTTACCCTGCCTCTCGTAACGCTACGCAGTGCTCTGAGCTAATTTTCCCCACTTTTAGTTAAGCACATTTTGGTGTCTCTCCCGGGACCCCCAGTACACAGGGTAACAGCAGCCTCCCACCACCACAGCCTTAGTGGGAACAAATGCAATAAAGCAGAGGCAATATAGTTTGGCTTTCTCATTTGAAGTTACAATTGCTCACCCTAGGAAAAGAAAAATTCCCTTTAATACTATGATTCTTCTTGGAAAGTGATGGACATAAGGTGCAGTACTGATCTGTGCACCTTGTCTCCACTTTCTACTCTTTCTCCATATTAGAAAGTAACAGCCTAATTCACAGACAGGATGCTAGGGTTTCATTAGGAACACTAGTGTTCAGGAAGATTCAACTGAAGTTGAGAAAATCTGTTCCTAGGCAAAAAGAGAGACCATGTGTTCTCTGCTCATAATTTTATAATTTCTATGAAGATTGGCTGAAGAATTCCATGATGTATTCATGCCAGACTCATTTCTTGCTACAAGGCAGGATTTTAGCAGATCTTGGTTGGAGGTTTAAAAAATAAAAACCATAAAAACCCTCCTGTCCTATGTTTGCCTTTGAAAGTCCATCACTTCACTTTCTTATTGCTGATAGTCTTAACTCAGTGGGAACACAATGGTCTCTGCAAGACTTTGCCTTGCTTTTCTAAAGGAAGACAACAGACCCTTCTGGGCCTGCTAACAACTGGAGAAAAATGTTGAGAACTATGATGTTGTTTAATTTCTCTTTTAATTAGCTTGTGGTGGTTGTTTTTGTTGTCAGACAAATCAAAATGGTTCCTGAAGCAATGGAGCCATTTCAAAACTTTGACTTGTCATGGTGTGCTTCAAGAAATTCATGGCAAGAGCCCACCACGGTATTTTATTTTTAAAAAATCATGTGATCGAATGGGTTAAATTAAATCATCATATATTTATAAGCATCCTCAGAAAGCCTTACTTTCTGATTTATGCCATTTAGTGACACCAATCTACACGAGCTCTAACGTTTTTTTATGAACAGTTATGGTTTAAAATTTAATGAGGCTTTCTGGATCCCAACAACCTTATCACTGCAGTTATAATTAAATAGACGGTACTAAATGTGCTGCTCACAAAACTCCAGGGCTGCTGATTATGAACCTTACGCAAGCAAAGGATTTTCTAGCCCTCAAAAATGATCTTATCCCTTGCTTAACCAATACAAAAAAAAAAAAAGGAAAGAAAGAAAGAAAGAAAGAAAGAAAGAAAGAAAGAAAGAAAGAAAGAAAGAAAGAAAGAAAGAAAGATGACAATGAGTAATTGAAATCATAAATAAAATAAAATCTATGTCTTCTGGTTCTTCGCCATATTTAATACCCCAGGGTGTGTTCTAGTCAACTTTGAATTCCACGTTGATTTCACCAGGAGTCTTTGGATGAAATCCAAAACACAATACTGAAAGACAAGCCATATGACTGATGCTGTTGCTCCTACTGAAGTCAAAGAGTTTAAATGCATCTAATTTAACATAGGTTTAGAATACACAGCTTTCCTTTTATTTTGTTATGGTGAAACTCCTACTTTGTAGATGCTTGTGGTGCTTTACGTTATATCTCTGCTGTGTGGAATTTAACTGATAATCTATGTGGTTAGATCCTACATGGCTTCACTGTTGTGAAAAAACTTATGCTTCAAGGCTGGAAAGATAAACATTCACCATCTATTCTTCAATAGTCAGATCATTTTGCTGTTTTAGCTACAAATGGTCATATATTTTATAGGTGCCATCTTCACAAAATGCATGTTTAGAAATGTGAGAACTTATACCAAACAAGACCATAATAAATAAATAAACATACCCCAATCAAACGACAGAAAGAGTATATAATACTGCAAACAATGTTAAGACCAGTAGCCCATAGAGATAAAATGTAAACCAAGATAAATAAGCACAAAAATGCAGGCTTGGGTTCCAGCAATTCATAACGTGGACTACAAACACTCATAGAAAACAACTACGAACACAGAAAGAAATGAGGGTCATTACTTATCCAGTCTAGATATGATTGCAAGATAAACACAGCAGTGAACTTGTGGAGTTTTTTTGTTTGTCTTCTGCAAAGGAGTCATTTTCAGTATTCAACTGGTAGAGAAGGGATATGATTCAGACCATGGAGAAAGAACTGGTGTCAATTCAGTCATGCAGGGACAAGTGATAAGGGCAGTGGTGTATCTGGGGGGGGGGGGGCAAGTAGGGTACATGCCCTGAGTGTCAATGCCTGGGGGGGGGCACAAAAATTTGATAAACCTTCCTTTCCCCCTCCAGAGTTCCCTCTCCCATTCCTATGCATTTTGCCCCAGCGCAGAGAACTCATATGAGGCTTTCCCCACCTCACCCCTCTTTTACATTTTGCCTCTGTATGAGTTTTCTGTGCCAGGGCAAAATACATAGGAAAGGGAAGGGGAGCTCTAGGGGGCAAAAGGAAGGATCACATGAGGCTTCCCCCACCAACCCCCTTCCCTTCCATTTTGGGGTGGAGGGAGTATTGTATCCAGCTCTGATATACATGTAGGGATGGGGCATGGGAGCAGGGGTAAGAAGGTAGGGGCACAACTTCTGTGCTTGCCCTAGGTGCTGTTTAGGCTACATATGCCACTGAATGAAGGTATTTTCTCAGATATTGTGCACCTGTCTTTTTCTCCCCCCGGGAATTCAGAGGAGCCAGATTTTTATGGTCTGAATCACCTCTCCCTTCCCTCCCTTCTACACAGCAACAGGGATCCTTCCGGAGCTTGACAGTTATCAGTCAGTGGAAAGTTTTTGAAGAGAGTACAAGAGCAAATCAATAGCTTTCTGTACCCCATCCAGAAAGAAACTTTTGTACATGAAAGCTGCACGTTTGCAGCACAAGATCACAAACAGGATGCTAGCCATTTGGGGATGTATCTCTCCAGTCCTCATCCACACAGGCTGAATCAGTCTCTTTCCCCTTTTCTTGTGAAATAGATAATCAAAGATAATTGTGGTTTTTAAGCATATGCAAAGAATGTAGTCTAATAGATGAAAAATGTGCATTTTATCTGGGTAATTCCTGAATTTCCCAGACTAATTAGTTAAAGTCAAAATGATCCATCAAGATTAATAAAAATTCATGCTCCTGCCTGCTGGTATGCTCATTACCTAAATGATCTTCAACTAACTTTATCTGCAATACTTGGATAATTGGTCTATGTAAAAGTCAGAAAACCACTGAGAAAAATTTATCCTCTTCCTGGCTGGGAAAAAGGAGTCCTTAGATGACATGGGCTACAGTTCACATAGGTAAAAATCAAAATGTTTGCACAAGAGAACAAGTATTAAACATTGTAGTTCCATATGGAGACGCAGGCTGTGGTAGCAATGAAGGCACTGCTAATCAACAAAAGCTTTTTTAGTGGTGAGCAGTCTTCCTAACTTTTTTTTCTTTTTGACTCATGGTATATCAATCTATGCTACAAACTTAAAGAGAAGCCCTGAAGGCAATAGTCGCCAGAGCTTTGAAAAGGGTCTTTTTGGACCATAGCTGTCCAAGTGCCCCAGCCAGGATGGCTACTGCCTATGCCATCAGAGGAGCTCTGAGAGCTGTAATATGCCCTTAAAAAAAATAAATCTGGAAACACATCATACAGAGAGTTCTTATCTGACACTGAGTTCCATCCAATGTCTTGACATACTTGGCCATTGCTGACAGGATGGGAATTGTGATGGCCTCACTTTTCAGATATTGATCACTCTCCACAAGCTTGCTTTTCCCTTTTGGTAGGGGGAAAAAACCCTACACCCCGAAACAACACTCTTTTCAATTGGAAGCAGTGAGAAGGAAAGGAATTAGATGTGTTTTGTAAGTACCTCTAAATTTTGCTTCATGTTGGGAGTATTGTTAGGGTCTGCCCCTCCCCACCCACTGCCACATCCCCAACCTAGCCCTTCTTCCATTTTATGAAATCAGACATTTCTTGGAAAGGAAGAAACCTCCATGGGGTGGCTCAGAGACTTCCAAGGGTGATCTCGGACTGGCTTGCCTCCTCCAAATTTGGAGTGTTACCTGGAAGACTTCTGATTCAACTCATGGCTGTAAGGACCCATTCCTGGCATCTCAGGATAGAAGCTTTTGGGTGCCTTTAAATGGGTTTTAAAGCCATTCTTTTATGAGCAAGTATGAAATATGGGAGATGCAGGTGGTGGCATCAGCATAGGCAACTTTAACAAAGAACCCTATAAATCTCTAAATTAATGTGGTTCTGGGAACCACAATTCAAGAAGGATATTGACAACCTAGAACATGTCCAGAGGAGGGCGACCAAAATGGTAAAGAGTCTGGAAACTGTACCCTATGAGGAGCAGCTTAGAGAGCTAGATATGTTTAGCCAGATGAAAAGAAGGTTAAGAGGTAACATCATAGCTATGTTAAAATATTTGAAGGAATGTCATGTTGGAGATGGAGCAAGCCTGTTTTCTGCAGCTCCAGAGACTAAGACATGGAGCAATGGATTGAAACCAAGGAAAATAGATTTCATCTAAACGTCAGGAAGAACTTCCTGATGGAAAGAGTCATTTGACAGTGAAATATGCTGCCTTGGAGTGTGGTGGAGTCACCTTCTTTGAAGGTTTTTAAACAGAGGCTGGATGTCCATTTGTTGGGAGTCTTTTGAGTGTGTGTTCTTGCATGGTGTTACCCTGTGTACTGGGGATCCCAGGAGGGACACCAAAATGTGCTCAACTAAAGGTGGGGAAAATTAGCTCAGAGCACTGCTTAGCATTACAAGAGGCAGGGTAACGTAGCGAGATCTTGCACCCTATGTCTATGGGGTCGGGTTGAGTGAAGGAGAACACAAGTTGAAATAATAAATGATGTTTTATTAAATACAAGCAAAACAGTGTATGCGACACATTCACACAAGATAACTAAAGGAAATAAAGGTTGGAGTGGTATAGAGGGATTTTTAGAGGGATTGCTGGTTGGGGTGATACTTCACCTGTCCTGAAGCCCGGAAAAATAGAGAGGGAAGCTGGGGTGCGATGTAACTCAGCACGTGGAGCTGAGGGGAGGCTCGCCAAGCAAAGCGGCAGCAAGGCGGCATGAAACTCGGGAGCGATCCGAGGAAGGTCTCGGAATCAAGGGTTTTTATAAGGAGAATTGTGACTGCAGGCTATGCCGTAGTTGGGGGAAAACAATAGATTTGGAGTTGGAGACAAAGCCTCCGAAAGGTCAGAATCTGAATCATTGAGTTATTGTAGCAATTCTCAATAGAGTAGCCAGTATGCAACTGCAGAGTACTTGGGTATTGTATAGTTTACCCATCAAGCTGCCAGCGCGGGGCAGAGGCTCTTTTGTAAGTTGCGTGCATACCTAATTAGAGTACTTGCCTGGAGGTCTCCTAAAGCAGCGAGTCAACTATTTTCTGGCCTGCCTGTATTGTATTTGGAATATTACGGCTATAAACGGCCGAGCTTGTTTACATGCTTGTCCGGTGGCCTCGCAAGCATGTGGAAGGGAATGGAGAAGTGAAGCTGAATTATGATATCAAGAGGATATCTTTTAATACCCCCAAAGCTCGGACTAGCCAGGGCAGTAACAGTGGCAGGAGGTTGGACTCGATGGCCATTGTGGTCTCTTCCAACTCTATGATCCTATGATTCTGTGAATACCCAGAGTCCTCAGGAATCTAGAGATATAAGAAGGTGCCATATGCTGACTCAGACCATTCATTCAGTTGGCTCAGTATTGTTAATGCTGACTGGCAGAAGCTCTCCTAGATTTCAGGCAGGATTCTTTCCTAGTTCTGCCTGCATATTCTCCAGTGGTCTCACATCCAAATACCAACCACACCCAACCCTGCTTAACTTCTGAAATCAGACAACATGGAATGCACTAAGCATAGTATAACAGCACTTTGATAATTGTAATGCTTTCAGACTGATGTTTGAATCACTGATAGTAGGGTGATCACTTAAATATCACTGAAGAAAGAGTGTTCATATTTGCATAAAGTTTGCATACACTAATTTTATGTATAAATACAAATGTATAAATATTGCTACATTTTTAAATAGAAGTACTGTACATCTCATAATAGTAGGCAAGACTGTGACGGGTAGACAGGTAGACCTGCAAGTCTGCTCAGCATTCTGCCCAGGTGCTCAGGAGCAGCTGGGGCCTCCCATGTTGGCAGTGGGGGGGGGGCAATGGAACTGCTCTGGGTTTTAGTACTAATTTTAAAGGAGGTATTCAAAGTGCTGAACATGTTGTGGAAACAGAGTTCAGCACTTTGGACAGCTCCCTTAAAGATTAATACCCAGAGCAGATTCACTCACTGTCCATTGACAAGGAAGCCTCAATCTTTACTTTCTGTTTGTTTTATTTTTTTATAATCTGATTTGAGTCTCTATATTGGAGGAAATGCAGGATATAAATGAATAAACAACAACAACAACAGATGCTATAACTGATACTGTTGCTGAGCAACTTCAAGATCCCTGCATTATCTTCTTGTGTATTTTTAATCTTTACCCTGGACTTAGACTGGTCATCCCTTAAACAGAAGATGCCTTCAGATAGTGGACTGTCCTCATTAAAACAGAACCATGGCCAACAGATTCAGAACTGATAAGATTTTTGTCTATCTAACATGAATACTTCAGTAAGACTAAGGTAAAAAGTATCTCAATATAATTCTGCAGTGAAAGAATTTAGGGTTATGTTTAGGGCCAATCACATAGGACTTCCCCATCAGATTGACATTCTCCCTCCCAGTGTACTATGGAAAAAATCTCTGTGATGGGACCTGCCCACGTAGTCCATGTATGACAGCACAATACACCCAAGCAGCTCTGCTGCTGAAGCAGCCAAAACTGGGAAATTAAAATATCTTTAATCAAAACAAGGTCAGCTCTGAATTGGGTGGGGGACTGCGAAGGAATACCAGGTGCTGTAGGCTATATTTCAGAGGAAGGCAATGGCAAATCACCTCTGAGTATTCCTTGTCTAAGAAAACCCTTTGAAACTCACGGGGTCAGCAAAAGTCAGTAAGTAACTTAAAGATGAGAACTAGTGTGGTGTAGTGGTTTGAGTATTGGAGTGTGACCCTGGAAACCAGGGTTTGATTCTTCACTTGGTCATGGAAACCCACTGGGTGATCTTGGGCACATCACACATTCTCAGCCCCAGAAAACCCAGTGATAAGTTCACCTTAGAGTTGCCATAAATAAGAAACAACTTGAAGGCACAGAACAACCAGAAGCTTAAAGACACAAATGTATATATATATTTATACACTCAAGGAAAATAGCAACATTTTAAGTTCATCAAGGGACTGCCTACACAAAAACAAGAATCTTGAATTACTCCCACATCCAGAACAAGGAGTTGAGGCATTTGCACTAGGTTCACTAGACCCACAATTACCAATTAATGAAGGAGATGAACTATAAAACTGTTTATAAATTGAACAGGCAGGAACTTCCCTGTGGCTAGTTACCTCAAGAGCGAGTCTACACAGGGTGAGGAAGCAATTTTGTCTGTTCCATAACATGCCATTCCGTGTAGAGGGAAGGCATTTCTAAGTCCCTGCACCACAAAGCCTACAATTCTAAATATTCATTCCAGACAAGGCCCAAAGGGGTTTCTTTTACCATTTCTCACCTCCAAAAGACTTGAATGGAATCTCTAAAGAATCTCTTATTACTCCTCTAGGTGAAATAATATTATGTCCATTTGCTCTGGCCAAGTTCAGTAGGTACTGCTTTGTTATAGGATTGTTAAAGAAGAACAGTCTCTTAGTAAAAATGATGTAACAACCCTAATTTAGCCTGCACATGACTCAATACATAGGGATCCAAGCTCAGATTTTTAAAAGTTAAGCACTTAAAGCCTCCATACAAAGAAATTTTCAAATCCTGGAAAATTCTGACCAAAAGGTGAAATGAAACTAAATCCTCTACTCTCTCCTTCATGGACATTCATACACACATGCACAATGATTCATGGGAAGGAGCAGCATTTCCATAAAAAAAATTTCCCATCTGTTGTAACTGATACCAATACTAGCTGTACTCTAAAATCACAGATTATGAAGAGAGTACTCATAATGCTGGACCTCTCCCTTTACTGTTAAGCCTTTAAATGTTTTTAAATGAGAAGAATTTGAAACTTGCTTAGAACAGCATGTTTAATTGTTTTTTAGTTGTGCTTTAATGTAGTAATAATTGGCTTTAGCAATATTTTAATTTATAGTATAAGTTGCTGTGATCTCTGAACAAGGAGAAAGGCTGGATATGAAACAGATATTAGATATTATGCTTCCCACGAATCTACTCCTGAAAATAATCTGTGTGGTATTTACTGTGACTACTACCTTTCCCCTAATCCCCCGCTCTTCAGGATCAGCTACTGCTTTCTGGTTCACCATTTTGGACAAATGCCTTCAAACTGCCTCTGGTTTGGATTTATGCTTGCTATCATGATCTTGACATACATGCAATTCTGTATCAAAATTGCCAAAAACATATTGAGGTACTATTGACTATTGCTCATATCTCTCCTGTGATAGTGACCAAATAGTAGGTGTACTTTATCCAAAGAAGCAGAGAATATTTTATTTTATCCAGTCTCAGGATGTTATACACTTGTATCTGGCTCCTCACCTGCACAGGTTATACTATTGCTAGGTTTGCCAGGTCAGGACTATTTCAGGCCCTGAGAGTTCAACACCAAAAGCTGAGTCCTATTGTGAAATCTTTGTGGTGGACCCTAGTGTTGTTACAAGGAGCAATCAATCATGATGTCATTAAGCATGAGACATTAAGTATGAACCACAGTGGCACAGAGTACCACTGTAAGTATATACATACATACATACATATATACATACATACAGGTATAACACATGAGAGAAATATATGTATGCACACATTTCAAGGCAGTGCTCTCATCCTGAGATTCCTTCTTCTCCCTCTTGGGGCCTGGAGAAGATAGGCCAGGAGCTGAGATCTGGAAATCCTATCTTTCTCAGATCTGTATACTAAATTACTATATCTTATCATATACTGCCCTTGACAGTCACTCTTAATCTTACCACTCCTAGATCTAGTTTTCCTTCAACTCATTAACATAATCTCTCCCCATTCTTTTTCCAACTGACCTCTCTCACTTTATAATCCATAGCTGCCTCTTTCATCTTTACTCACAACATGCCATTCGAAGCCATACCCTTCTTCCTGTCTTTCAACACTTGTCAGTCACCCTAGAAACTCCACTGGAGCTACTTTACAGTGATGCAAACCCATGTTACATGACTTTGCATCTTAGGCTATACTACATTAACCCATGTCCAATTCTTGCTGTTTCATATAATATTGATGCATGCTTACATGTGTCATAATGCATTCTTGCTGTATGTTTTCCAGCCTGTGTCGTGTTTCCTGGTCTGTGCCACAGGGAGCTGAAGATGCTAAGAAGGGCCAGACTTACCATGACACATAATGATGTGAGCAACTCAGGCAGCAGATGATGGCAACAAAGCTATGAGGGTCGTCATGGTTGTTTCTGGCTGCTCCTTCTAGATTCCAAAGATGTTCCTCCAGTTAGTGCAAAGAGCTAGCTATGACACACAATGAGGGAGGACATTAAGCCATGGGTGTGTGTTGTGTGCCTTCAAGTCATTTTCAACTTATGGAGAACCTACAGCAAAATTATCATGGTGTTTTTCTTGGCAAGATTTGTTCAGAGGGTTTTGCCTTTGGTCACCCAGTAGGTTTCCATGGTTGAGTGGGGATTCAAACCTTGGTCTTAAGAGATGTAGTCCAATGCTCAAAAATGACTCACTGCTCTGGCTCACATTAAGCCATAGCCAGTAGGATTCAGTTATAAGTCCATCTAGCCTCTGTACATGAATTGAGGATGGATCACCATCATGACCTTCACTCCCAGTGGCAAAACGTTGTGGGCTAGCCCTGCTGAGAAGGAGGACAAGCCAGAAAAATTCAGTGAACTCGGAATTCAAAGCACCTGGAGCAACTGGCTTCAGCTGAAACTTTGAAGTATAGGCTTGAAAACGTAATGGAGAAGTAGTTACAATGAATTTATTCAATACTCCCCGCACTCTAAGCCGTAGAGCTAATTTAGCTCATTCAATATCGCATGCTTTATTTTTGTATTGTTCCTTTGGTTAAATACTCTCTTCTGAAAAGCTCCTTCACCCTGAATGCTAATCATCAATGTCAGGATAATAAGTTAGCACTAGAGCTTGACTTGCAGAATAGCTAATTATTCTGACAGTCCTTTTCTATCCATCCTCAACAGAGAATAGATAGGAAACCTACACTAATGATACAAGAATGTGATTTTTTTTTTCCTGTGGATCTATTAAAAGCTGCTGTTTCCTAAAGAAGGCAGCTAAGTGTCTTCTATTGAAATGACTCAATTAACTAATCAAATGACAGGATTTGATATGAGCTGGGGAATATTGTTAAGTGTTCATGTTTCCTTTAGGGCTATTTATAAGCCATGATAAGATTCAATGGCATTTCATATGAGATTCGTAATTTTTACTCCCTCAGGTACAATGACGTGTGCAGTCTAATAGATTAACTGTGCAATCCCCTGCGTGCTTTCTCAGAAATAAGCCTCACTGTGTCCAATGTGCCTTGCTTTCTGAGAAATATGTTTAGGACTGCAACCTGAATAGGTTTTTGCTCCATACTCTGTGTGTGTGTGTGTGTGTGTGTGTGTTTGTGTGTGTGTGTGACTAAATGCACGCATGTATGTCATGTCAAGGTATATCATTGTCTAAAGAGTCACAGGAAGCCACAAATCCAGGCTGTGTGTATGTATGTATGTGTATGCAGGTGGAAAAGAGAGAGAGGGAGAGGGATGGATGAGGAACAAGTTTGAACTGAAGATCCCATATTATAAAATTGCAAATATAAGCCTATTATATGCAAAATCAGACCTCTGGTCCATCTACTGCAATGTTAACCACCCTGATAAGCATTGTCTCTCCAAGATCTCAGATAAAGGTTTGTGGGACTAACTTTTAAAATAAATATTTCAAACACAGTTGGAATCCTTGCAAGGATTTGCAGTTCTTAAAAAATAAACAGGGAATAACAGGGGAAAAAAAACAATGCAAATTGGACACTACACTGACCAAACACCAAGGCAGGATTGTTTGAAGAAAATCCACAAGGTCACTTTAATCCAAAAGTCAGGAAATCAGTCTCAGAACATTCCTGTCTCCTGTATGTTCCATGATACAAAGATCAAGTAAAGACCCTAAGAGACAACAGGTATCTTAAAATTTTAAAGCCCTCAGATTAAATGCAAAGATAGATACAAATGCAAAATGCCATTACAAGGAATTAGCCCTTCTTTCCTTTCTGCACACCTAAATCAAAATGCCATTAGCAAAATCAAGGTGACAAGAGTCTAATTCCTGTTCCCTAGGTAACATTTGCTCTTTTTCTGAACCAGGACTTCACAAGTGAAGCTCATTCTTTAAGGACTCTGACCCTACTGGGTGGAACCAACTAGTCCATAGAGGTCACGGTAGCAGTTTTTGATTAGCAGAATCAGGGATGTCATCTGCTACCCCTCTCAGAAATGAATTTTTGCAGTAACAATATATTGCTGTGAGCGATCACTGTTGTAAGGCAAAGTCTTTGCGAGTGATAACGAAGGCATAGAGATGTACTTACATAGATAAGGATTAATACAGATGCCTGCATTTTTTTATTCTTCGTGGGGGCATAGCAATGGGAACTATCAAGAGGATGAGTGTCTAGACTTCAAAATTTATCTCAACATACCTGTGTGCAAAGAATACATTTTACTACTAAGCAGAGATAGAAAGAATGATTTCCAGATTCCAGCTGCTTAGTTAAGGAGACATAACTATGTAACCTCTCCTACCCTGACTCCCCCTGTCCCTGTCCACCTTAAATGCCAACTGCAAGTTCAGGTGAAAGAAGTCCCCTTAGCAGTCAGATGGGACACATGCAATGGCCAGTTTCCACCCCCTTCCTGGCAGCAAGTAAGATCCTGACAAGAACTTGTGACAGGGGTTCTACTTCTGATGGTTGTAGCCTGGAAACAATGGAAACACTGTCAATGGAAACACTGGCCCTTTCCACACGAGGTGAGTGAATCGCTCCGTGCCATTACTCACTGCTTCTTCTTAGCTCGAAGCAATGAGGACTGTCCCTTAAGCACTTCTGCAGGGCTCCTCCATTTGGTCCAGGGCGAATCGGAGCAGTGTAAGGTCTGTAGATCCACACTGCTCTTGCTGAAAATGGTAGCTTCCTGTTCCTCGTGGGTCCGGACCAACCACTGACACTGGCCACGCCCACAGCCCACTCTCCGCTGATCACAGGCTTGCATTGGTGCTAGCCCGCGCATCTGCACAAGCGAGGAGGAACGCAGTGGCGCACTCCAGAAGATTGAAAGACCAGATTTTTCTGGTCTTCACTTAGCGCGCTGGAGGACCACTTGGGGGCATCTTGGATCGGACTAAGGTGCAGAACTAAGGTAAATAGTCCAAACCTAGTCCAATCCAAGGTGCGGACGACCTCCATGACAGGATGCCTTGGCTCGTTTTAACTTCCTGGTGCGGAAAGGGCCGTTGTCTTCCTTGTGCTCTAATTGCCAGCTGAATGGACCTCCTTCACCCACTCTAGCTGCTTGCTCTGAAACGAGGAGTGGCATTTATGTAGGTTAACAGTAAGACTACATAGGCTAACTGAATATGGATAAGTTACAGTTCTGGAATTCTAAGTTACAAATTCATAACTGAAATATTGAATATTAGTCATTGTTTTTATTTGTTTCTCTGAAAAAAAAAAGTTTTCCAACACCAAGAAACTTTGTTAGGAATTCAGCAACCAGATTTTTGTCCCAATTTATTCTTGGGACTTGACCTTTGTGATATGCTCTGGGAAATTATTCTACGCAGCATGAGTTTTTGCACAGAAAAATTGCTTTCTGTGCAGGAAACAGTGACGTCTTCATATGCACACACACACACACACACACATTTTTTTATGTGTGTGTAGAAAAATAATCTGTATTTCTGCTCAGCATAACTCCTTGGAACATTTTACAAAGTGTAAATATTGACAGGATGGTGTGCAGAAATATTTGTCCTGTCCCACAGAGGGAAAAAACTGTGGGAATCATTTATTTTTGCATATGGGGATGACATACATGAAGATTTACATGCCTACCATGATGTCAGAAGTAAGACTTATAAATGCATTTAACTTGGTCCAGTACACCAATTTTCTCCTATTATTTCTCCTGTAGTGTTTTCCACCAGACAAACAGGTTCATGTCCCAATATGTGAGCTTATGTGACTTGTCATTAATGATTAACACATACACAAGCACAGAGATTAGGCATACTTTAATATATTAAATGAATATTCCAGTCTGTTTTAAATGGATATGTCAGTTACGTTTCTGAAAAAGGAAGAGATATTTGGCAGTATCTACAGAGCATATTAATTCATGTGAGCTCCACATGATTTCCAGTGAGATGGATTTGACACACATGGTTGGGATTTGCTCTTCAGTCTGATTACAGATTTCAATATTTTCTTGCTGTGATTGGTAAAATGTACAAAACAAATACACAAAATGTATAAAATTTACTAAATCTTGACACAAGTCAGCCTGGCAAATACTGTTCTACTGGTTTCCCCGTACAGGGAAATCATTATTTCTGCATATCTAGCACAATCATGTCTTCCACAGTCTGGGTCTCCAATAAAATAAATATTGACTGCTACATACCAGATAACTGAGAACTGCTTGAGATCTACTGTGCCTTCCAGTCAATTCTGATTTCTGTCAACTCTCTCATAGGGCTTTCTTGGCAAGATTTATTCAGTGGACATTTGCTGTTGCCCTCCACTAAGACTGAAATGTTTGACTAGCTCAAGGTCACCCAGTGGGTTTCCGTGGCTGAGTGTGGGTTTGAGCCCCATTCCCTCAGAGCCCTAGTCCAAAATTCAGACAACACCACACTGGCTGTCTTTCAGGTCTGTTAGATACCTGGATAATCTCTGCCACATGTCAAGTAAAGATCACATATTGCTGGCTAGTATAGAGACTAAACACTGATGCTAAATATCAACCATCCTCAGAGCAGATGCACATCCAGAGAATTTGGAGAAATTCACCAGAATTCAAAAATAACAACTGAAGCAAATTATTTGCTATTCTTACTTAGTCCATTTCCTGCACTTATTAGAATGCTTAAACTTTTTAAATTATTATTATTAGAGAAAAGCTTGGCTTAGGCCATTTCCGCACTAGACTGTTATAGCATTATGATTCCACTTTCAACATCCTATGGAATCCTGGAGTTTGCAGTTTAGAGAGGGGCTAGCTGGCCCCTCTCTAAACTGCAAACCCCAGGATTCCACAGGATGTTGAAAGTGGAATAATAATGCCATAACAGTCTAGTGAGGAAATGGCCTTAGTTTGTGTGTCTAAATAATTTTGCAGCAAGGCAGGGCTACCAAGAGTGTGCTCAGACCCCTCAGACCCCCCACCAAAGGTACACTAGCTAAAAATATTTTCTTGAAAATGCTTGCTCCATGACACAACTTTGCAAGTCATTATTTTTTGTGTAAGCATTGAAGATGAATGCACACACAATTTTGTTTTGCTAATGCACAGGCAGTATTTTGTTAAGATATGTATTAACATATGATTATATTCTGTTCTTAATATGTAACTAGTAGTTCTGAGGTTGATTAGGTTCTATATTGACTGGTAGCTGACAGAATGTGTATACCATTATTACTATGTTTGAAATTCACCAATTTCACATTGGACATTAAAAGGAGTGGGCAAATAATGATACCCTGAGAAAGGAAAAAGCATACATATCATAGTCAGGTCTCACGGTCCCTTCTAGACTGCTGGATCCCAGAAATTAGTGTCTCTCACTCTCAGTCAGACCTCACAAGGGGTGGAAAAATCTTATTGTTATGCCAGTTGTGGAAAATCCTGAAATGACCAACAGTCCTTTCACACTGCACAATTATAGCACCATTATTCCACTTGAACCACCAGGGCATCAGCCAATGAAATCTTGGGACTGGCAGTTTAGAGAGAAGTATTTAGAGTGCTCTTGTGCCTTAGCAAATTACCAACACCAGGATTCCATAGGATGTTGCCAAGGCTGTTTAACTGGAACCATAGGGCTATAGTTTGGAATAAAAGAGCCCCTATTCAGGAGTAGTCTCCCCACCTTGAGAAATGCTTACAGGTATCTCAATTCAAAATAGGCATTTTATTAGACATTTAATAGCATTTAAACTCCCATGCAGCTACTGCCTCTTCTAGAGTGATACTCAAAATGTCAATTTACAGCTTCATTCTACAGGAATTGAAGGTTCTCACAAATGCCATACATCTTTCTCTATTCACTCAAGTCCTGGCACTTCCCCTGTTGATATATGTAGCTGTACCCTTATATTTTTGGTTTGGCATATTAGGACTCCCATCTTGATGCTAACCAGACTCTTGGCAACATTTATTCCTCACACGTGTGTGTGAGGAAACCCACACATGTTTGTATGTCTACATAAGCGTATATATATCCCACACCCACATGGATTATTCATGGTGTTCTATGCTGGATCTCTTCAGGATACAGGTGCATTCTTCTACTTGTGTTTATTATGGTCTGCCTTCACTCTATAAGTCATCTACTTGTAAAGACACAGTTGAATTTAGGGAAATCTGGTCATATCAAATATGTATTCGGTGTACGTGCATGTGCATATCCCACTGTTTAGATTTGGGACATTTGGATTTTGTAAATATTCTAGGATAAAGGGTGTTCAGATCCCAGGGTTTCAGGAGTCACAAAAGTCTTGAAATTAACCAATTCTTGTTTTTTTTCCCAGCTCAGTGACATTTAACTGCAGATTATTTGTACCTTATTCTTGTATTAACAATGCTTTTTTCTCATGGAATTCAAAGTTCTCAATAATCTTTTTTAAAAGGTTCAGTGAATTCTGAAGATTTAAGGGCTTAGGTCCTGTTTCTTTCAAAATTAATACCAAAAGCACTATTGATTTTGAAGTACAACAAACTAATTGAAAAGAAATAGAAGGTGGGATGTGTATAAAAGACCTTTCAAAAGTAAAAAGGAGAAGACTAACCTGGATAAGAATAAGAACAAATACCATGAATTATTATATCTTTGCATTTTGTTTTGCTAGCTGTGACTATAAATACTTTAACAACATGTGTTATATATTCAGTTTATCAAAAGATACATTTTAATGTTTTGTATGTTAAAAATTATTGGAGATTTCCAAATAATCTACTTTGTCTGCAGGGCTGCCAAGTCAACAGCCTTCCATTCACTAAATTCCATGGCCAAAATCTGAGACCTTTGTGGTATCATAATCATAAGCCATATGGATGGTCTGTCCTTCTGATGCCACAAAGGAGAGCAGGCAAGAGTTGGGAGGTAGACAAATATGGGTTCTGGTTCAGCTGACCATGTAAACAAGTATGTGGGACAATTTGGGTAAAGAAGCCAGAATTTGGTTAAAATTCTGCTAGCCAGGCAATATAGCAACTTAAGAGCTGGCAAAAAGTTCTGCAGAAGCTGGGCAGGCGAAAGATACCCAGCAATTGCAATACTTGGCATGAGTCCTACTAGAGATCAACCCTGTGTCTGTCCTGTGCCACCAGCCAGCCAAGGTTCACAGCTCTCCAACAGAGTCTTTAGCAGCAGCCATGGACAACGTTTACAACAATTTGTCAGCTAGTTACTGTTTGTTGTTTCAGCAGTCCGAGTCAGTAAAAAATTCCAAGTGTCAGTCCAAACGAGTATCCAGCAGCATAGTCAGCATACAAAGTAAGGGTCAAGGTTTCCAGGAACACGAGTCAGTGATTTAAATGGAAGACCCTTTGCTTCCACTGGTAACATCAGTTGTCTGCAACAGTTTTCTGTCCATCCCATTCTCTGTATTTATAAGCCAGCTGCCTCCACCAGCTGTTTGCCTAGTTAATGTGCCTTCTCTATTTAACACTCTGGGTCTTGTGGGTTCTCCCTTTTTCACCTACGCTGGCTGCAGTTAAGTATCATGCTGTTTGTGATACTGTTCAGCCCTGGACTGCTCCTGGAGCTGCTTATGGAATCAATTAGCATTTTTAGGACCTGCAGCTCTTCTGGGATGGCTTGTACAGTAAACGGGCCCACAAGTCATGCCTCTGATGTTATATTCATTGCCTTGCTCCAATTGGCATGTTGGATTGAAGTGCAGGTAAGCACAATCTCTCTCCCCAGTCCTCCCTTCTCATTCCTAGCATTTGGTATTTTGACATTGTATTGATGCAAAACTTATATAAACACCTTTGCAGTAAACTAATCAGTCTCAGTGCCTGCTAGAAATGGGTGATGTTGGGGGCACAGACAGTAATGTCACCATGTGCAGAGAACTCGAACTTTTTCTTCCTCCAATGGTTCTAATTCTGAGATTTGTCTCATCATCTGGAATTCACTTTCATGCTACATAATTATAGAGCTATGACTTGTCTATTACTGCCACAGTTCAATCCTATGTGATCCTGGGATTCACAGTATAGGGAGGGGTATTTAGAATTCTCAACCAAAGAGCTCTAGTGCTTTGCCAAACTACATAACCTAGGATTCCATAGGATTCATGCATGGCAGTTAAAGTGGAGTCATAGTGGTATTATTGTAGTGTGAAGAGGTCCCTGGAGAAACGCAGCAATACCCTGCAACAAACCTGACAGGCTATGAATTTATGTGTGTATGTGTGTTTGAGGGTATGGGGAGAGGGACTTGTTTCAAGATTATAAAATTAGCAGACTACTAGAATCTTCTAAATCATATTTTGATCCTCACAGAGGAATCAAGCCTGTCTAGAAATGAAATAATAAGAGAGAGTGAGATCCCAGAGTCATTAAATATTATGTTGTCAGTAAGGAAGCTTTTGGGCAAAACCTTTCTGTGACATTTCATTTCCCAAAATGAATATATTACTGTTGCACTAGCCAGACACAAGACAGATGTAATTTAGTGTGCCATGTGTACCCTCTCTGAAAAATATATAGTCACTGCAGTATAACACAGTGTCCTGTACACCTCCACATGCTAAAATAATTACAAAGTTTTACAGAAAATGCTTTCCATAAAAATATTCAACTGCCAGATAATGAATTTTGTGGGGAATTGGAATGAGGGGAAGGGTTGGATTTCTCTTTAATACATATGTTTCTTTTTTAAACAAAATCTTTCTTGCAAGTACTGAAAGGGGAAGCTTAATTTAGAAGGTTGAGTATGTTGCATTGCCACTTGAGTTGTGTATGAATGTCAACACCCCAATTGATACAGAAACAGATGAACATTGCCCTGAGTTGTTGTGGGTTTTCTGGGCTTTCAGACCGTGTTCTATTAGTATTTTCTCCTGACGTTAATAGAACACAGCCTCAAAGCCCGGAAAACTACAACAGCCTATGGATTCCAGCTGTGAAAGCCTTCAACTTTACATTGCCCCGAGTGCCTTATTTTATATCAAACTTTACAAAGCCAGGGATGGCTTCTAAAACACTGAACAATGTCAACTGCATATCTGATTAGGAATATATCACAATTGCTGAGGAATACTGGTATTGGTAGAATTAGACAAAATAAATTTCAGAAGTGAGTTGATAATGTCTAAAGAATTCAAAATTTGTCATCTCCAGGAGGCCAGTTGCTATGGGGAACACATATGCTGTCATTCTTGTACAGTTCTCTGAACTGAAACGTATACGTGGGTTTACATCAGACCTATGGTATTTCCATTTTTCATTGCATGTCATAGAAATGTTGATCCAGCTGCATTCTAAACCCAAGTCTCAGTGGATTTTGGGTTCCAGACTTTGACCTTGTGAATAGGCTTCGAATTAGGGCTGTACCTAATTTTATTTCCAGTGTGGTGACCTCCATTTTTTCCCCCTCAGTATGTATCTCCCCAAGCTGGGAACAGTCCCATTACTTGCATTTCTGCATGTGTAACTATGCAAAAAGGACCCTCTCTGAAACAACTCCTCATTCTATAGCCCCCATCTAGCACATTTGTGAATGACATCTCTGAAGATATTCAGAGTTTCTTCTGTATAGTTGCGTCCATGTATGCACAAATTTAAGATTTTATTTGTCTAAGGCGTTATGCTATTGAAAAGCAGGAAATGATGCCCACTTCTTAAAAGTTAAGATGACCAGTGTTCCAGGCTGGTCAAATTATTTCAGCAGAAATCTTGTGAGTTTCTCTCCCCATTCCTGGTAACAAAAATTAATAACCCTGCAAGTTCAATAGCAATTTCAGAAATTAACAAGAACAACAAAAATATCTGCTGCCTAAGGTGGAAAACTCAAAATCTTTCTTGTCAAACCTATCAGATCTTGGTCTACTCTATTGTTCCCCAGTCAAAGACGGCAAGGATTTGTTCAAAGCACTCCACTATCCTTCTGGAATTTTCCCATCCTGAATAATTTTGGATCAATGGCAAACTCTACTACCCCACCATTCACTTCCAGAATATTTTTAAATATAGACCAGTTCCTATCTTACGGACCCAGTGTAGAGATTGCCAAGAACTAGTTCCTCGTGCTGGTACTCTACATGACACAAAGTTATAAAAGTCTGGTGTGCACTGTTATGAAAGCCTACTCACAGAGTTCACAAACTCAGCTGTCATTAGCATTATTCACCAGTTCCATAAAGGCCCTAGGGTGTACTCTCCAACATTTCACATATGAAAATCAGCAGACTTGTGGGTAGGCAACATCAGAGGGAGGCCAAGATAGCAAAAGGTATTAATGAGGAAGAACACATGAGACGGGAGAGGCTGCAGCAGTTTATTTTTGCTTGAGCCTACTGGGAATAGCAAGACCCCATATCCTCTTCCACTGCCCCTTCTGCTGAGGTAGTTGACTGCAAGATACTTTTGGACCTTGAACTCAGTTTGCAGCAACTGAAGTAAGCTGAGGCCAAAGGGGGAAAATGAGAGGAGGAGAAAGAATCTGGGACATTTTAAAAGCAGCTGAAAAAGTGGGCCATGAGAAGATTATTGGCAACTGTCCTTGCCAAATTGGGACCGTTGGAGGGTATGCTAGGAAAGAGATGGGCAATGTATGGCCTATAGGTCACATGCAGACTGAGGCCATTTGTCAGGGTCCTCCTGTCTCTATGACCAGAAAATATTTTGAGGGAGGCTGAACTTTTTGTACATGTTTGATATAGCCAATAAGTGCCTGCTAACCTCTGGAAAGCATTATTACTGATTTTGTTGCAAGAGGGTCATCTTTTTATTAGGCCTCTGAAGGTCTTCCTTAAGACCCAAGAATGGCAACAGTTCCTGATGGATTCAATTCCTGATTTTTTAAATAGGTATCTGTAGGATTAGCAGGCCCAAAAATTGTGAAGTGGGGAAATGCCACAAGGATGATGGAAAAACCCAAAGCACTTCCCATAGGTTTTAATGTTTTTGCACCCACAACCTTGGTGAATATATGGTGTAATAGTGAGCAGGGTATGACTCTCCAGTGTCTTGTAAAGAGTAATGTATCCTTAACATATGGCCATTGCCCACCCCTGCCCACCTATTGTGTACTTCCATCTCCTCTGAAAAGCATCTATGTATTGTCGTGCACAATCCTAGGCATGTCTACTCAGATATAAATCCCACTGTATTTTGTTGAGCAACCTTTCCATATTTAAAGACTATACTCTAGCTCTGTGCTACTCAAAGGCCCTTTTTGCATGGCATTTGCCATGCAAAAGGGCGCATGGAGCGTCGCGCAATTGTGAGGAGTGATCTGCACGAGGCACTCACAATCCCGTGACACTCCAGGGTAGGGCAGGCGCTGCTTGCTCACTTTTTCATTTTCAACTTTCAGCCGAAAATGGTGCACAATTGCGGATTGCTTCAGGGCCCTGTGCGCACTTGCCGTGCGTGTGGAGCCTCCAGAGCTGCAGCGGTCATGCGTCCAGTCCCAGCACAGCCTGGGAAACTCCCAGACTGCGCTGCGGAAGGAAGAGGCTGGGCTCTCGTGCTGTCTGCTCAGGAGCAGGCAGCTCGTGCAGAGCTGAAGCAGCAGGGACGAGAGAGCCTCTCGCTGGAGGCTGCTCGCGTGATCCCCGCACCCCAGCGCAGAGAAAAGGTAAGGTGCGGAAAGAGCCAAAGTGGTGGTTGCTAGACCAGACTTGGAACACAAGCCATTGGCTACTGGTGTGCAGAGCACTTCCAGGAAATAAGGAAGCAGTTGTAGCCAAAGGGAACAAATATGGGACCAGTCTTTGGCCCATTAGGGGAAAAATTGTGAGTGCCCACACTGATAACCTTTGATGCACCATTCTAGGGTATTATAGCTCCTTGACCTAGCTATTTACTGCATTTGCTGGTGTGTAAGACTCACTTTTCCCCCCCAAAAATGCCATTTGAAAACGGGGTGCATCTTATACACCAGTGTGTCGTATACACCAAAAAATGATATTTGCCAGTGTATAAATGAGGCACATCTTATACATGGGTGTGCCTTATATGCTGGCACGTACGGGTAATCATATTATCATTCTGTTGGGTTTCTTTGTGTCTTTTCTGTTTCATAGTTTTGAATCTTATCGAAGATGCCTTTTTAAAAGGGAGGGAATATTCTCCAGCCTTTGTGAAACTATTTGACCCCCCTGGATTTACCCTTTTAACTAATTGTCTCATTTTAAAGACAATTCCCATGTCAATTTTTGAGACATACTGGGTACACAAAATGAAATGGCAACAACTGGTGCAAACTGCCACTAACAGATCAACTCCTGTCTTAAGATACTGTTGTTAAGAATTCTGTTTCCATAGTAATTGTGTTTGACCTTTTAGTGATAGGCATGTCCTCTTATGTGACTGATGGCTACTTAATATTTTCAGTGTGCTAGGATAAACAAATTTGTTACTTTAAAACTGGATTGCCTCACCCAATATAACTGGAGGTTAAAATCAATGGTAGGAACTAATTAAAATCAGTTAAATTATAAGTTGGGAATTTGCTACTGAAAAGGAGCAACTTAATTATATTCTTTTAAAAAACTAAAGTGATTTATTTAAGTTGAATTTCAGCACAATTAATTTTACAAAAGTCTAAGATAACTAAGCTATGGATAAAGAATCAGCTGGGGCCATTTCTGCCCTACGCTTTCATAGTGCCATTGTTCCACTTTCAACACTGTGGAATTCTGGGATTTGTAGTCTACTGAAGCCAAAGAGCTCTCTGGCTGAGAATTCTAAATGCCCCTCCTTAAACTGCAACCCACAGGATTCCATAGGATGTTGAAAGTGGAATAATAGCGCTATAACAGTGTAGGGCGGAAATGGCCTGGGTAATACACCATTGGTTGGCTCTTTAGAATTGTGTTAATTTAATTAAATAAATTAACACAGTTCTAAAGAATTAACACAACTCTAAAGAGCCCACCAATGGTATATTACCCAGCTGATTCTTTATTCAAAGCTTTATCCAAATCTTGGACTTTTGTACAACTACTTTCTGCTTTTTGTTAGTCTCTTGGGATCGGGATTGAGAAATTAGAAGGGTTAGGTCACAAGGCTCATATCAAATGGAATACATTGTGTTAAAGAGTCTCAATAAGTAACCCTCCTCTCCCGTTCATCTAAATATAAAAAGGATGTGTATTCTTCCATTTAATAAACCAAACATTTATTTACATCTAGAAATTCTGGAGGACTCAAGAAAGATGTAGAATCACTCAGAATTCATTTGAAGTAAATTCCAAAAGAAGAAAAGAGAAAGCAAATATCTTATGAATATGATTTCAGAGAACTTTGTTCTATAATTTAAAAGACTTCTTTTGTCTCACAGATGCATCTATCAACTCTTCACAGAGACACAAAACTCACCGAGTGACCTTGGACCTCTCTCAGATCTACTTCAAAGGATTGCTTTGAACCTGAAGTAGGGAGGAAGACAACCATGCATACCAGCTTGAACTTAATGGAGGAAAGAGGGGAGAAGTACCAATGTAAATGATAAATATTTTTCTTTAAAGAAAAGAATTTCTCCTACAAGTAATTTAAGGAGTATTTCAGTGGAGCAATAATTGTGAATAGATCTCAACAGATCTTTTGATGGTGATTTTTGATATCTGGTCTTGATATAGCAATGGCAGCAGATTGCTATTTCATGGACTTCAGGAGAAGTGAAAAGAGTTTTCTCTCCCATTAAGCTTCTGAGAAAGAAGAACCTTTTCAATGCTACCTCAATTCAAGAAATTTGGTGAGCTCAATGTATTCCCAAGCTGCTTCTGAGAAAAGGTTGAGAAAGCTTGAGAAAAGCTTAAGAAAGAGTGTCAAACCTGAGAGATGTTACCCACAACCATCCCTCTAGTCCCCCGTTCCCAAAACTTATGCTGGGCCACCAAGAAGGATGACTACTGTTGAGAGATCACCATCTACATCCAAGGATGGTGTTTAAAGCGGAGTCACTAAATTTCTTCTTAGCATGCCCAAATTGGGAATTTTTTCCTCACAGGATGAACCAGGATATATTGATCAACCCTTTCCCTAGGCTTTCCATAAGCATGTTAAGGCACTACAGACATGCCTTCTCTTTAGTTTACCAGAAAATATAAGTTAAAAAAAAAAACAGATCTTGCATAACATTGAGAATGTCAGACCTGTAAGAACAACTTCCACTTAGACCAGAGGCACTGAGATAGGAATATAAACACTCGAAATTGGTGGCTTCTATGTCAGTGGAGTGGTGAATATGCTCTGGGTTTTAATTCAGACATTAAAGGATCTATCCAAGGTGCTGAACCCTGCAGCATCTTGAATAGTTCCTTTAAATTTCTGCCTGGAAATGATTCACTGCCCCATTGACACAGAAGCCACCAGACACCACAGTTAGCTATTCCACTAAAATACAATTTTCTTTCATCCATTTTATTAATGGTTAACCAAGGGCTCAACGTATTAACAGAGGAAGGAATGTATTTTTCCCTTAACATCTGGCTGAAATTTTAAACATTTATTGCCATTACTTTCCCCAGAGCTATATTATTTTTAGATTGCATGCCTTTGGCAAGACCCACTCTTTTTGGTTGTTTTACTTGTAAAGGGCTATGTACCTCAATGATGTTATATAAATAAATATAATCACCATTATTATTATTATTATTGTTGTTGTTGTTGTTGTTGTTGTTGTTATTCCCTGATTATTTATCTGTGATAGGCACTGTTTCTTTAAGTTATTGGAAAGCATCAGTTACTAAACTTTTTATGTTTGTGTTGTGTTGATGATTCCCCTGAGAAAGAACTGGAAAGGACAAATATGACCAAGACATTCTTGCTACTGGTTTTTAAAAGCCTGAGGGGACAGGCTTTTGTTCTATTTCCTGGAGACTTTATCTGTTCTGAGGGCATGTTTGCATTTAAGAAGTCCTAGAAATGAGGTAATGTTTGTTTTCTTCAAAGCATTATATTTGACTTGCAATACTATATCATTATTTATATGCATGTGTGGATTTTGACTGATGACCAGTGAACTGCTTAAGATAATCAACAACATAATGAGAGCCCGATAAATCACACAAAGGTTTAGATAGTCAACATCCTGGTTTCCATAATGATCAACCAGCTGCCACCTCCCACAATGGCAGACAGCTTAAAAAAATGAGGCAAATGTGTGATACAGTTGTGTTATGAAAATATCCTCCTTGTGATACCATATGCTGAACTTTAAGACTGTACTGGGAAATGATCCACAATTAAAAAAAATATCTTCAGGATATAGGAAGTGCCAGTTCTTATCAAATGTAGAAAATCAGAACAAAGTTTGCTGTGTTAAAAGGGCAAGGAAAATATGTAGATAATTGAAGCAACTGGTTTTACTTTTTTGGATAAACAAGATTGTTCCATCAAAATTTATAAAGAAATTTGCAGATGGTGATAAGTTATTTTCAAAAAACAAATCCTAAACAATATTTTCACTCAACTGCACTGGCTAAATTCAGTGTATACAGCTTTTTTTTTCTGAGACCTCTTAGGGAAAAAAAAGAGGAGGCAATCTTAATTTAGCATCAAAAATATGGTTGAATATACAGGGATTCCAACTTTTTAGAAGTAAGCATTCAAAATCCCCCAAAGAGACAAATCTGTGAATCTCAATTACTCCCACTTTCAGTGTTTTTAAATGTCAGGTTCTTTCTCTCAGGTTTATGAAGACTTTTTCAGAGTTTGCGAAATTCTTATACAAAGAGAAAGCAGATGAAATGTTATCTCTAGGAAAATTCCCTGAAAATGATCTCAGACTCTGACACACTGGACATATTCATATATCACATAGTTTCTTTATACTTAAAGTAACACTTTATGCCCATGGGCATATAGTGTGTGAAACACTGATAAAATACTAATCCAGAAAATATAGAAGCTAGTAGGGAAGGAAAAATATGTTAATTGGATGATTAGATTTCAGATTATAGCTTAAAATGATTAAAGTTCTTGAGACTAAAGTCAAAGATCAGTTTGAGTACATCTGATGTAATTCTAGGGTAATTGTGCTGTTCTGATAGATCAAATGATTAGTAATGTTTCATATTAAATTAATTGTAATGACCAAGTGTTCATTTGGGTACTGTCATAAAAAGTTGACAATTAGCATCAAACTTTTAATGAACTTAGCTGATCCAAATTTGATTTTCAGACCCTTTTCTCTTGCTGTGCTACAACCAATTTCTTTTGTCTAGTGTGTCATGAAGCAAGGAAGGCTGAAGTGTTATTCACCAAACTGAATTCCTCCCATGATTATGATCATTGAATGATATGATTCTTTTCCAACAAATTCTAAGGCAATATAATTGCAGTGTATTAGTTCCAACTGCTTTCTGTGTATGTATAGAAAGAAAAGAAGCATTAATCTCCAAACACTCAAAAACACATCATGGACAAGTACTAAAGAGTTGCAACTGTCAGCAGCTTTGTTGTGCATACAAAGCAGGAGTAGACAATCCATGGCTCAATGAACACTTAGGGTGTTTGGCAACCTTTTGTGTGGCTCCTGAAGTTGCCAATTTTTCCTATTCAGCTGGGCTATGGAGGGGAAAAAACACTATGTCCTGTCTATTTACCTAATGCTAATATGGATATTAGAGAGCCAGCATAGTACAGTGATTT
Organism: Cyclura pinguis; assembly: GCA_030412105.1. Classification (NCBI taxonomy): domain Eukaryota; kingdom Metazoa; phylum Chordata; class Lepidosauria; order Squamata; family Iguanidae; genus Cyclura; species Cyclura pinguis. The sequence continues at coordinate 318,192,843 of CM059600.1, read as the reverse complement.
GAGTGTTAGACTACGATTCTGGAGACTAGGGTTTGACTTCCTGCTTGGCCATGGAAATCGACTGGGTGACCTTGGGTATGTTACATACTCTCAGATCCAGAAAACCCCATGATACATGTGCATATGTGCATCCCCTAGCACTCCCTCCTCACCTGACACTAGATGCAGACCTCAAGTTCAAAATTTTTCTACACCACTGTTGGAGAACATGAGTTGGCATCCAAAAGCTAGACCTTACTGGAAGCAAGTTTGGCATACCATTGTTTGTTGTTGCTGCTGTTGTTGTGTGCCTTCAAGTCATTTCTGACTAATGGTGAACCTATCACAGGGTTCTCTTGGCAAGATTTATTCAGATGGAGTTATGCCATTGTTTGCTATATAGCAAAATGCAGAGAACACATTGCAGTGATACCTCTATTAGGCCAACCAAGAGGCATGGAATAATTTACTGTGCAGAATAAGCAAAGGCAAGACTGTCGTTCATCTTCCAAGGAGGGATAGAACAAATTTGGTTGGACTCAACTGTTTCGACAAAAGGAAAGGACCCCCTGAAATTTATGAGAAAAAGTACACCTCACCTCAAATTTCAGTTTGTAAGGTTTTTAGGATGCTCCCAAGAAATGAGGTGGGTGCTTTAAAATATGCATAACTAAACACACACACACACACACACACACGAAAACATTAGTCTTTGACAAAAAGTTGCTGAAATTAGGTAAATTGGGCAAATGAAAAGAACTGTGTTAATTGCACTAATTTACTATGGAAAGGATACACAAAGTCTAATAACCCTATATGGATAGAGGATTGAAAGAAAATGCAGTTGAAACTGAATAAAACCCAACAAAATTGAGAAAGAAATTTTCACACTCATACTCAAAAACCCTGAGTTTTGATTGTACAAGTTCCTTGGAATGTGTTCACTGTGTGCATTTGGAATCAGCTATGTTAATCGCATACCCTTCACTCTTTGTCAAGATCCTATCTTGTTCAGTGCAGTGTAAGAGTCGTGCAAGCAGAATTCTGCTATGAGTCACTACTCATTACCCTCAGGACAATAGCCTCTATGAAGGCCATTTATGACTGGAGGAGAGTGGGATGCGATTGAAGAAGAATTGGGCAATACCCCACAATCAGATACAGGCCAGTGGCATCTTCTGTTGAGAGCCATCAGAGTCCTCTGGAAGTCTCAGCAGGTAAAGTAATCATTCTGTGTCTGGCTATGGGGACATAGCCAGATGGTTCTCCAATCCTCCATTCTCCTCACCAGTCATGGGAAGGCCATTGATGGAAGGCTGTTGCTGTAGAACTGTGGGTCCAGGGTGGTCATTGTGGTGTGGGGGTGGTACAAGAGAATACCAACCTCTGCAATGACAAAAAAGGTGACACACACAGGTGTAAGGTAGACTTCTGCTTGCAAATGTCACTACAGGTTACCTACCTTTATATGTTTACCACCAAATGCTGGGCTGTTATAAAAGTAGAGGTGGAGGGTAGGTTGGGGTAGTGAACCAGATCCCTGCCCCTGCAACCACTTCACAATCTGGATGTTACCTAGGAGCATGAACATGCTCCCTGATGTCATAGGCTCCCCAGACACAGAGCTGGTTGCAGCAGGTGCTACAGCTAACATTGTTTCTTTCATACCTTTCACTTGTAGGGTGAGAGAACAGCAAATCTTCACATGGATCCAAGTGCCAGTTGCAGTAGCCTTCCTACAGCTGGTGCTTATATTGGGAAAGTTTCACCCATTCCATATTCCCCACCACCACCCCAACAAGAGTTAGCAAATCCAACCTGGAAACACAGGTAGAGGTTTAAAGAATGCTTCTACAATCAACACCTGGGTCTAGGAAGTTTGGCCCAACCCACACTTTTTGCCACTGGGAGAAAGTTAGGTGGGTGAAGCTCACAACTAGGGTCTTCAGTTAGATGAGAGATAGCAGTAAAGAATCCCCCTTGCTCTGCTGGTTTTCCTAACTGGGAAGGCAGTAGAATTTCCCTGGGCAGGATTGAAATTGTGAGTGGAATTAGGTCTACAGGTTGCAGGTTCTCATCCCCTGACATAAAGGATGGAGAAACTCTGTGTAGTCTTGTTTTTATTGTCCCAAATGCATTTTGATATGTCTTGACCTGTCACCTGAATTCAACAGAGCTGCTGGCTCCCCTTACCTAAGATGCAGAAGCGTACTTAGGGTGGGACAAGTAGGGCATGCGCCCCAAGCGCCAACACCAGGGGGGTGCAGAAAAGCTGTGGATGTAGAAGTGGGGGTAGGTGTAGGTGTAAGAAGGTAGGGGTACAACTTCCAAGCTTGCCCTAGGCATTGTTTACACTAGATACACCACTGCTAAGATGTTTCATAAGGCAGAGGCCACCACTAAAAACTCTATTCTGTCTAGCCAAACACCAAAAATCAGATATAAAGCAGAGTCCCAAGATGCTCCAGTTGACTCTGTGGCTTGCTACGCCTGGAGCTGCTGTCTAAGGTATTGTGACCCTGTTACAAACTAGATCAGTTATTGTTTCCATACATTTGTCAAAGGTAGGCACAATTGGAGCACTTTCTAGTTGTCTGGATGTTATTTGACATTCTGTACCTCCCAGAAGTGCTCAAATATCCCCCCTCTCCACATGCAATGATTTTGGCAGGGGCAATCCTGATTAATCCTCTGCAGCAGGGCTGCCTTATCCATTAGGCACTTTAGGCACAGTGCCCAGGGCCTATGAAAATTTTAGGGCCTACCAAAGCATTCCTAGTGGTATGTTGAGTTGAGGCATAGAGTTGAATACAAGAGTGCCTGGGGCCTACGAAAACCTTAATGTGGTCCTGTTCTGTTGTCCCAATTTTTCAGCTGTTTTTAAAATGCCCCAGTTTCTCTCTCCTCCTCCTGCTTTCCTCCTTAGCTTATTTCAGTTTATGCAAACTGAATTCAAAGTGAAAAAGTAGTTTGCACTCAATAACTTAGGGCCCTAGCACCTTTATTCCACTTTGACCGTCATGGCAACATCCTGTGGAATCCTGGAGTTTGTAGCTTTGTGAGGCCCAGGACCTCTCTGGCTGGGAATTCTAAATGCCCCTCTCTAAACTGCAAATCCCAGGATTCTATACTGTGTGGCCATGGTGGTTAAAGTGAAATAATAGCACTATAACAATATAATAGGCCCTTTAGTGTGGTGAGAGGAGCAAGAGAGGTGGAGTCTTGCCTTTCCCCGCAAACTCAGGGAAAAGCGAACTGCTGCAACCTCTCCTAACTTGTGTGTTCTTCCTCATTAATAAATTTTGTTATCTTGACCGTACTTTGCTGTTGGTTGGCCACACGTATCCTGGCTTTCATTTGTGAAATGTCGGAGGGTATGCGCACACAGATTCTATTGACTAGATTATGCAAAAGCAGGTCAAATGTACTGTCCTTTAATTTTTCCTAGTCATTCTAATTTACTTTTATTGCATTGTTTCACTGCCTTTACACACAGAAATGCAAACTGATGGTTTACTGAGTGGGCAGGATTGATACAATTTTCCCTAATGAGTGTTTTGACTGAAAATAACTGACTTCAGCCTCATCACAGATTTACCAACCAAAACATTACCCATGATGTATTCCAGAGCCTAATTTCATTCTTTCAGCAAATTAAGTGTCTTCCCAGAGTGTGATTAAAAGCAAGAGCAAAAATGAAAAGGTCAGTTGACCTCCACAGCAACATTCATTTGGTTGACTAGAACTGTCAAATAATTTGTGAGAAATCACAAGAAGCATTTAATTAAGCTTGTAATAATAGTTGCAGCTCCCTCTATGTACATTTTCCACTTTCATTCCACTACGGTAGACAACAAATTAGAGGGATAACTTCTTCCATTAGGCATGTTTTCAGTGTCCATTGTGTTTCTGGTTTGTAATTGTGGCTTTGTTTTATTAATAATCAACAGTATTGGAAAAAAAAAAAGGCTGACATCCTGTTCATGGATTATGATGGCATAAGTCAACAGGACAAAGAGTGACAGGTCTCCTTTGGGACTTCCCAGGGTCCTCTGGAGATAGTGGAGGGTGTTGTCACTGCTGGGTGTCCAACTATGGGATAATAGCTGGGTGTTTCTCTGCCAGTTCTCCAGGTCTCCGCCAGCCAGGAAATCGCCATATTGGGGGGCTGTGGAGTTTTGATGGGAGGCATATTATAGTTATGTAGTTATGTGTGTGTAATTATGTATGTAGTTATGTGCATGTAGTTATGTGTGTGTGGTATATTGCCCAGTTGAGGATATTGGGTGTAGCTGAATAGTGTAACCCTGATGACTTTCTGATCTTTAACTGATCTTCAACTGTTTTCTCCTCAAGTCTCTGAAATCTAAAAAACACTACTTCCTTGCAGTTCTTTTAGTGCAGTCACAGCCAATAGATATTTTCAGTCAATTTTTTCAATCAATCAAATATTTTCATATTGAATAGGTCCTGCATCATCTGGCAGAATGTAAACTCCATACCCTCCCCATTTACTCACTCGAGAACTCATTTCCACCTGCATCCCCCATCTGACACAGCCATTTATAGGCCTGGGGAGGGCAGCAGGTAGCCAAAGAACATGTATCATGCCAGAAGCATCTTCTGTGGCTTCTTAGCAGTCCTGGAGGATGATGTTCTCATTGAGCATCCAGCTATAGGAACATAGCCAAATCCTCCTTGGCTGCCTCTCTGGATCATGTTGGTGGGAGACAGACACAGAAGGAAGATGAGTGAGAATTGGTCATCAGGTAAAGAAGGCAGTGAATACCTCCTTCTACAATGACCACAAGAGGTTATACAGAAGTATAATACGGAAGTATAATTTCAAAATCATGCTTGTCACCATATGCTGGCCTGTAACTCATATAATTATTTATGGTGGTAGCCTTATCAATCTGTCACAGCCAAACACAACAGTATCTGACAACTAGACTTTATTTGGCACATATTTTTGTGGACTGCAGCCCACTTTATCAGATGCAGAGTTTCCTCAGTTAGCACTTATTTATGTATGTATTTATCTGGTATTTATCCTGACTCACTCCCCAAAGGGACCCAAAGCAACTTACAATATTTATGCATTTCCTTCAGTGGGAAGGGGATGTGAGGGAATAAAAATACAAATGTAACAAATAGTCACAATTGTTTTATCAGTGGTCATTTACTCAACAGTCACTGGGAAGTGCCAAAAGTATCCCTAACACTGATAAGCAGATTAACGCATATAAATCTGTCACATTCATGTAGAAGGAGCTGTGAACAGAAAGGCCAAAGAGAATAGGCAGTGGATATTCCTGTACAATTCCTGTACAAATAAGAATAGAAATGCAAGGAATTAATGAGCAGTGAAAATTTGGTTTTCAACATTTTGTTCAGCCCTGGATTGTAATATAGACCTAAGAAGCCCCACAGGGTCAGATTAAAATCCCTCTAATCCAGCACACAGCTTGTTTCTGACAATAATCCAACATGCAGTTTTTGCCTTAATGCTTCTGAGAAGTCCATAAGAAGGGCATGAAAGGACTAGACCTCCCTGGTGTTGCCCCCTAACAATTGAGATTCAGTGGAATGACACAGACTCATTAACTACCTTGGAGACAGTAGTTACCAAGACCAGTGATTACTGAGCAAACAAAAGTTGGGTGGTAATACACTGCATGGATAAGCTGCTTATGGAGAAAGTACTCACGCAAGTAAATTTAGTACTGGAAAGTTCCTTGATGTTCAGGGATGTGTATGTTCTTTTGAATTATTTATCTGTTTCTTGGATATTAACAAATGGCCAACAGTAGTGGATTTTTTATGCCCTTTTGACTGCTAAAAGATTGATACTTCATATTGGAAAGATAATGTTCCTCTACCTGTAATCCAGTGGGTAGAAGATCTAACAATGTTTGCAACATTTGAAAGGATGATGTATAGATGAAATTTAAAAAAAGACTTACATTTGAACATTTGGTCAACTTTTATAGAAACTTATGACTAATGTGCTTACTGTATTTGCTGGCGTATAAAACTCACTTTCCCCCAAAAAAATACTGTTTGAAAATGGGGTGTGTCTTATACACAGGTGTGTCTCAATACATTGGCAAATAGTATTTGCAGATGTATAAGTGAGGTGCATCTCATACATAGGTGTGTCTTATATGCTGGTATCTAGCTGTTGAATTATGATGGCATAAATTGGACTTATGCTATCACAAATCACTTTTTTTGGTCATTTCAAGGACTGGAATTCTGTTCCAACCATGCAACAACAAAAATCTCTCCAACACAAAAACCTGCCCTGTAGGCAGTGTGACCCCCCCCCCAGTCAACACAACCATTTTTGTGTTATCAGAAAGTGGAGGGATCAGAAAGAATGGATCAAGCTATTTTCCTGTAATTGGACACGTTGCAAAGGTGTCATCTGCAGGGACATCCTGAGGACCCTCAGAGGTCCCTGTGGATGCCTGCCACAGCACATCCACCTACAGGAAAATAGCAAGTTGCATCCCAGCTGATCCCCCTGTTCTCAAACAACCCAAAAATGTCTTGGGGGTGTGGGAGTCTGCACTGTTTACAAATTTGCAAAGAGTAACATCAGAAAATGTAGCTATGGCGAGGTGGTTATATGATACATATTCATCTCCTGACTCAAGGACCATTTCCGCACGGGGCGAGGGAATCGCCCCATGCCACTACTTACCGGGTATTATGGCTCTCCGGTCCAGTCCAGGCTGCTCCGGAGCAGTGCATGCTCGTCGCTCCGCACTGCTCCGGTGTCGAAAATGGCAGCTTCCATTTGGTCAGGGGTCTCGACCAACCGCTGAAGCTCGCCAGCCTAAAGCCTGACCCTGGCAGATCGCAGGCTCGCATTGCTGCAAGCCTGCAAATCTGCAGAAGGGAGCAGCCTTGCACTGGCGTGCTCCGTGCTTTTGAAAAACCGAAAGAAACAAGTTTTTCAAAAGCACGCTGGATGACCACTTGGGGTCGTTCCGGAGCAGGCTGGGGTGCGGATCTATGTTAAATAGTCCAGACCCAGTCTGCTCCCAGGTGCAGATGTCCTCCCTGGAGGACGGACTGCACCGTTTCAAATACCCCGTGAGGAAATGGCCAAGATCTCAGCCTCTCTTCATATCTTCTCATAACATGTTTTGTGAAACCGTTTCTTTTTTTAAAAAAATTTTTTTTTATTAACATGTATTTAATAGATAAAATAACATGTAGGGGATTAAAGAGACAAACAGTAAATAACAGACAAAGAAACTCTTATATCTAACCTATAACTAAATTAAACTAGACTACAACTAACAAGGAACCAAAATACATATAAGTGACTTCTAACTCACCAGCTTTCGGTTCTAAGGTAATCTGCAAAATATACTTCTTGTAGTGTGTTAGTCATCATCACACTACTGCCTAGTATTTTATAACTATAAGCTTAACCTTCAAAACCAATAATTGACTTCTCCCACCAACAGTCTCTTAGATACACAATCTATCCCAATCATTTTGAAATTTACTTTAAAGATCCTTACTTAATTAAAATAGTTAATTTATCAATTTCTGCCAAACCCAACATCTTCAACAGACAGTCTTCATGTGAAAGAATAGCCACACTTTTCCAGGAGCATTTCAATTCAGTCTGGTTTACACTGTGGCAGGGGAGGACAGTTGCAGTGGGTCAAGAGGGCAGTGTTCACCTCCTGTTCAGGGTCCACAGGGTCTTCCAAAAATGTCCCCCCCACACACACACCAGAAATTCAGTTCTGCTTTTTAAAAGCAAGAATAGTTTCTTAAATAGCACAGGGAGACCTGCAAACTAATGAAAAGGTGATTTCCCCTTCCTGGAGGCTTCCGTATGAGCCAATTAATCAGGGAGGGAGTCCATAGAAAGGTCATAATGAAACTGGACTTTTGGGTCAATCTAGGGATTGTTCTACAACAATCATTTTGCATATCTTCATGTGGCCCCTGGACTATACTTTGCTCACCTCTGGATTATAATAAAGGCTTAAGAAGCCCCACAGGGTCAGGTTAAAGATCCTGTTAGTCCAGCAGACAGCTTAGTTCTGAGCTCTAAACCAGCATTTAATTTTCACCTAAATGCTCCCAGGAAGTCCATAAGAAGAGCATGAAGGGACTAGACGTCTCTGATGTTGCCCCCTTAACAATTGAGATTCAGTGGAATGGCACATAATCATCAATTGCCTTGGACTGTGGAAGTTTTCATTAGCTGCCATGGACAGTAGGTACTGAGTCCAGAACTTGGAAGCAGCTAGTTATTTGTATCTAGTTATGCCTTTATACTTTTTTCCTGTAAAAAAAACTATTATTAAATTGTATCACAATTGTAACTTAACAAAGGATAACAGCTTTCCTTTGGTGGTGTAAAATTTACAGTTGCTTTTATAGTGGAAGAGGGTAGCTTCACTAAATATTGGAAGAATATCACATGATTCTTGTGCCTGTTGTGTTACGCCTTATGCTCTGTTTGGGTATTCAGGCAGCAAGTTCAATACAATGAGAGTATGTTTAGCATCACAGGTCAGGGACCTGTAGCATTTATATTACAATTACAATTATGCTAGCATTCCTCAGTTTAGTCTGAAGTCTGATCTGATTATTTGGATTGAGTTTTAATCCATTTTCGCCCAATTTGGACCCAATCTCATCTATTTAGGATTCTGAATGTGAACTAAGAGTTGTAAATCCAGTTATTTGGTTCTCCCATTGATCTGCACTGGGAAACTTCAGGTTTTTTTTCTCTGCAAGTGCAAAAAAATTGGAAATAAGGTGGCCACTTCAGAGTGAATAATCCCTGGCAAACTACAGAGAGATTGCTCCTGGGATTTTTGTGCATTTGCATTTATTCAAAAAATGAAGTGTATTTTCAAGGTATGTTCAATCAGTTAAGTGCTCAGTCTTGCCAGTTCATGCTACTTTTGACATTCTAGTGCAGCTTGTGCAATAAGAGGCACAAGCTGCACTAGGAAATATAAATAAAGAAAATATAAATAAAGTGAAAGAACAAAAAGTAAGGCACCCTTTCCAGGTGAGCACAGCTCACTGAGAGCTTCAATATGTAAGTTCAAGTGCAGAGGCTCTGAAGGTCACAGCTAAACATGGAAAAAATTATCAGAATGGTAGGCAACCTTTTTTTTTTAAGTAGCTAAAAATTGACTGTTAAAGAGCTTTAACTCAAAAGCCATTGCCTCAAAATTTGTAACTATAACAGTAGCTGACTGGTTGGGGTGGGAATTTTAATTCTGCTATAACTAATGGCTTAATAAGAAAGAAAAAACTTCAGAAGTTCCTGTACTGAACCACCTATCCTCCAGTGATTTATATAGTCTCCTTTTAAAGCCAAACAATCCAACGGCTTTTGATACATGCTGTGGTTTTCAATTTTATAAATTAATTGTACAATATGTGAACAAATGTATTGATCGACTGTGGGTTCCTGCATTACAAGAGAGAAAAAAACCTCACTGTTTCTCGACATTATATAATTTTTAGAAACATCATTTCCCTCTCTTAAGTATGCTTTTTTAAAACCAAAAAGCTGGAGTTGTTTTACACTTTTCTGGATAACTACATCCTATACTAGTACCTGCACCTCAGTTTCATGAGTGGGACCATTTCCGCACTAGACTGTTATAGCGCTATCATTCCACTTTCAACATCCTATGGAATCCTGGGGTTTGCAGTTCAGGAAGGGGCTGGCCGGCCCCTCCCTGAACTGCAAACCCCAGGATTCCATAGGATGTTGAAAGTGGAATGATAGCGCTATAACAGTCCAGTGCGGAAATGACCTGAGAGCCCTCAGAATTCCTGCAGTATTCCAGATGTCATCACACCACATTCTAATAAAGAATCAGTCCTACCCTCAGACTGAACAATGCAATCACTTCTGGTGGCAGATTTTTAAGAGGTAGCAGAAGCAGCCCCATTCCCCTACTTCCAGAGTTATGCCCCCTTTTTAGAAGAGGTGTATGTGACATCATGGGTACAGTGTGGAAATCCCACATTTGACCACAGACATTTGGACTGTCTGAGAGGAATCCTCACAGTTGGGGTCATTGGTGGGATGGCCTAACTGTAAACCCCACAATTGGTGGGGTAAGGGTTGGAAAAACCCCATGTTTGGTGACTGCAGCAATGTGATAAACCGGGGAAATCCGCATACAAAGAATGAAAACCCCACATTTTGGTGGCAGCTGTGAGACTGCATGAGGGAAAACCTTGCAGCGTACCCTCAAGTGGTAAAAGACATTTGTTTGCCATACCATGTGTTTTTCCTCATCTATATATTCTGCACTTATGGTGCTTTTTTAAAATTCATCATTGGAAAGGAAGCACAGACTTAATTTGCATGTCTGCTGATGCACAGCAAATCCTGTTGTGGGAGGAAAAATGGGTTAATCGCAGAGTATATACATTCCCCATAGCATTTCATTTGACCCTCGGGAAGCCAACAGAGAGAGATAACCAGCCCAAACCATGGCCAGCAAGCACCGTATATCCTACTCTTCTCACATGATGAATGACAACATCACTTCTGCAGTATTACAGCATTTGTTTGAGTGGCTAATGGATTGGCAACAGATGGAACAGCACATGATTGGTCACAATAAGCTGGAGGACAGAGGAATTTGTATCTAATGGCTTGTCCTGCATCTCTTGAACTGGCCTGCTACTCTCAGATGTAGTGAAGAACACCGTATCATAGTGAGAGTTGAAATAAAATTCAGCGACTGGTCAGGTGTTATTTTACCATTCCCATCAAGCAGCAAATTGCCTTGGGCTTTTGATATAAAGACAGCATGTACCTAGCTGTTTATTTCAAGCTGCTCTACTGGGTAGAAGATAGATCAGACTCTACTGCAATTTAGCAGGGCTGTTTGCAGTCAGCCAGTAAGCGTGTCAGACTCCCAACCGTTTAACAAGAGCAACAACAATAAAGCAGGGGTGACCTCTCCTTCTCCCCTGAATTAGGCTGCTAAAGTTAAGGCAATCAGAAATGGAGTTTGATCTCAGTATGTGTGTCAAATTTGCTAGGTTTGCATCATGTTAATCAACGACAAAGCTTCTAGAAGACATGAATATACAGAGATACATCTAACAGGATGCATAAATAATATGCATTACAGACCCTATTCCTCAATTCTAAGTGTATGTTCTCCTCTCTCATGCCAGGCTATTTTCCACCACAGTTCAGTAGGTAGATCTGAAAGTTCCAGGAAGAAAGTAAGTAAGTAAATAAATAAATAAATCTGCGAGTTAAAAGTTCACTCATGCCCAGTGGCAAAGCTTGGAATGTGTCAGGGGTGGGAGAGGGGCTATGGCATGGAGGCGGGGCTACAGTGTATGGAGGCATGGCCACGGCATGTGGGGGTATGGTCACAGTGCATGGGGGCATGGCCACGGTGTGCAGGGGTGGGGCTATAAGGCCTGACACCCCCCAAAAATTGCCACCCGGGGCAAACCACCCCCATCACCCCCCTGTTCCTAAGCGACTACCCAAGCCCGATGCAGAAAATGTCACGCTATATGGAACTATGGTCAGATTCAGTGGGACTACTTTAGGTATTATTTGATTTTTATCTGATAGGTCTAAACCAGAAAATGAAATTTTCTCAGTACTTTACAATTATTATTGTGTACCTGAAGAAATATCATACCTCAGATCAAAAGGATGCAGAAGGCTACAAGCATTTCTCCAGTATTAATTAGAGTAGTCAGTAATTAAAAGTTATAATCTCTGGTTAGCAACTACTTAGCTACGATAAGCCAAATGCCATCAAAACCAATTACAACATATTAGCTCTTGAGAAAACAACTGTAATATTTATTTTCATTATTTGTCAGCATTGCATTTCGTTATTTGTTGTTATTGTATATTGAAAAATAGCCCCACTGACAATTCTGCTTGTATTCTGCTACAGTTTAATTTCCACTTAGGTCACCATTTACTGGAATTAGAAGCCTTATTGAACTCAGTGGGACTTACATCTTTTCAAATATGAGGAAGAGGGAGCAGCCCTCTCTGTTTCATTATTTTGGGTCCTGCAGGAATGTAGGCAACAGTCAGCTAACTGGAGTGAGAAGAAAGGGAGGAGAAAGTTTGGAGGACAGATAGGTTGAAGAAAAAAAGGAGCCCTGTGGGGGCAGTGGTTAAATGCTGGTACTGCAGCCACAAGGTTGTGGGTTCGATCCTGCCGGGCTCCAGGTTGACTCAGCCTTCCATCGTTCCGTAGGTTGGTAAAATGAGTACCCAGTTTGTTGGGGGCAATTAGCTAATACATTGCAAACCGCTTAGAGAGCACTTAGCTGATAAGTGGTATAGAAATACACATGCTATTGATATTGCTATTTGGGGAAGTGAGGTAGAACATTTGGAGACCAGAGCTTGAAAGATATAATTTTATTAGGTTATAAATCCCAGACCCTTCCGGCCATGTTGGCTATGATGTCTTGGAATTGTGGGAATTATAGTTTCAAAAAGTTATAGTCCAAAAAGTAAAGGGGCACTCCATCTGAATCTGAATTGGCCCAGAAATAGTTTGGTTATTTCTGAGCTAATCTGATTTGAGCTGAGGTGTCTGGGACTCACTCTTCAGTAGTTCCTGATGTGACTCAAAGTGTGTATGTGGAGAAGCAGATCCCAAACAATTCAACCCAGAGCTTTCACTGAGTTCTATATCAGTATCAATTTCTTTAGTAACATATCTCGGGTTGTACAAAACATGGATGAGGGGGCTATTCTCAGCAAAACACATGCTGAGAACAGCTCTCTCTGCACCCTGCCAGATGGAACACTAATGGTTGTCATTGTGTTTATTGCTTTTTTGGCAGACTACCTGACTTCAGCATCTGTTTTGTTTCTTGATGGGTTTAAGTTTCTTTTCTTTAGAGTTCATGCTGGGTCAAGTTATTTGCCCAAACTGAATCGAATGGAGATTACCCTCAAGTTGCTCAGGGGAACTTGCTGGCAAGTTCACTGGCAATGTATCATGCATGAGGAAACCAATGAAGATTGAACTTGACTTCTTGCTTCCGCAACAATAAAACCTGAGGCATTTTGACATTACCTTTGTAGATTTTTTCTTCTACCTCTGTTCATCACCAACTTTTGTTTTTTTCTATTTGATCTTTAAAAATTCTTCAAGCAAATAAATTAAAATGCAAGTCATTTCATATGTTTTAATGGTGAGATCTACAATGCTATGGAGTGATCCAACTGTACTACACAATCTGTATTACACATTTGGGACAGAATTCTCTGTTGGTGCCTTATCTAATATATGAAAGTCAAAGTTTGTGAGTTTGTCTGTGTCAGGCAGGGAAAGACCTCATATGATTGGCTGCCTCTGAAGATTCTATGGAATCCTGGGGCTGGCAGTTTAGGGAGGGACCTTTAGAATTCTCAGCTGGAGAGCTCTTGGGCCTCAGGCCAGCTGCTATGGAAACAAGACCTAGCAGCAAGAAGGAGGAAGGCAGTGTATTTCCCTCAGGAACCCAACCTGTGTTTGTTAATAACTGAATACAGATTGGATTGGGGAATATGGGGAAAAGTTACAGGTACTGGACAGGACAGTTTGAGGAATAAAGACGCAGGATCTCAAATCTTTCTAACAAGTATTATCTATGAGAAAATAAAATCCCAGTCAACGAACGGTATATACACTAGTGTTTGCATAATTTCCACTGCAGAAATGGTTGAGCACTTTTGTCTCACGTAGCACATCTACATTTATGGAGATGCACATGTGGTGCCATCAAGCATTCAGATGCCCACTGTGCATGGCTGCACCTATATATTGTGCATGGATATGCATGAGCATTTGCTTGTGCATTTGGTTGCTTGTTTAGTGTCTTGGCTCAGTTCTGTTCAACTAGAAGTCTACCTAGCATATATTTTAACTCCTCATGCAGAGATTTATGCTACATTGTAGGATTTTCATCTCCAGTTCAGAAGATCACCAGAGGACACCAAGGAACTCCAGTGTCAATGTCAGGCGGCGGCTTAAGCAGACAACAGAGGCAGGAGCCGAAGTGTATGGCTTTTAGTAAGAAGTAGTAAAATAAACAAGAGGTTACATCACCCAAACGAAAAGAGGCAGCAAACTCAACAGCTAGGGTTGGCCTGGAACGGAAAATACAGGATGCAGATTTGCGGGATGGAAGACGGTTGTTGCCCCGTGCCCAACTCCCCCCAGTGTCTGACTTAAATACATAGTCCTTAACCCAGCTGGGCTGATCAAGCGTCCGGTGGCCCAGCTCACAGCTGAAGGCCCTCAGACTTCAGACGCTTCTCTTGCAAGCGTTTTGATCTGCGAACCGCCTCCTTCTCTCGCCGCCTCTGGAGGAACGTGGGGGGAGGGTCTGCCGCAAACTCCGGGCTGGAGTCAGGAACAGCAGCTTCTGTCGAGCCCGAAGCACTGGTCTCCTCTGCTGCAGGTACTGGCTCGGGGACCGCTGTGGGGTCGCTGGCAGGCCCCTCCCTTGCCTCTGCAGGAGCCCCCTCTCCCTCCCAGGGATCCACCCCCGGCTGGGGTTCCCCGTCTAACTCAGAGTCCCTGTCTGAGTCGGCAGCATGCTCAGCCAGGCTCATGACATCCAGGCAGAACTAGGAGATAGTCCTGCCTGAAATTCTGGACAACCATTTTCCCCCTGATGTGAAAGCCGCCAGCTGCCACTATGTTGCTGTGTTCCAGAACTGGCCAGTAAATAACAAAGAATCTCAGAGAATTTTGCTTAGCTATAGCTGGAGTACTACCTGAAGTTAAAGAAGTGAAATTAAGATGTTTTGAACAAGTAAATGTTGGCACACAGTCAAGCTATGTCTTAAGTGTAACTAAGTGAATACACTGAGAAGATATGCAGGAGAACAGAAGTGGTTAAAATAAATCTCTCACCATTTCTATGATCACCTATCTGTCGGACCATCTTTGATAGCATCTCATTGATGTTTAAACATACAAAATCTGCAGGGAAAAAAAGTTGTAGAGTATAATGTTGCCCATATAATCACAGTATGGAAATCACACGTACAATCAGTTGCTGACATTGTCAAAAGAGCTAAAGCCTGAATTAGCTAATATTCTAGCCTCCAGAGATCAAAAGCAGAGACAGATGAAAGGAAGACATGAAGAAACTTTGTTGCTTCATTTCTGTGCCTTCTGTTTATCTAGAGCATTTGCCTATTTTAGTTTGTCATTAATAAGTAATCTGCCACACACGATAACATCACTAAACAAGTAATGAACCAAATTTGCTGAAGAAGTAATGAATAATAATGTCCCCACTTTACTACAGCTGCTAAATTTGAGAGTCCCATAAGAGGAGCATCTAAATGGAAAACAAAAGAAAGGAGCTGTGCCCTGAGGCCCTTACATACACCACAATTAAAGCACTATGATTCCACGTTAATCATCATTGCAACATTCTATGAAATTCTGGGATTTATAGTTCACTAAGACACTAGAATTCTCTGGCTGAGAATCATAAATATCCTTCCCTAAACTGCAGATACAGGAATTCATAGGATGGAACCATGGCACTTAAAATGAAATCACAGGACTATAACTATATATACTGTGAGAGAACCCTGGAATAATGAAGCCAAAGTAAAGGATCTTGTAAAAGTTGAGTGATCAAGGTTTTCAGTCTTATTTTGAATCCTGTGCATCAAAATTTTCAATGTGACTGAAATTTCCTCAGACTTCAAGTGACCACTGCCCCTGATGAAATAGTTTGTTGTACTCAAAATGCCTGAAGAGTGAAAACTATTTAGTGTGCTTTTGCATATACAATTTTCTTGATTATCTTTTGGGAAGTCTTGCTGTTTATTGGCTATATCAAAGTCCAGTACATTTTTCTACAAATATAATCCAAATTATGCCCACTGGATAAATAAATTAGGATTGAGGCCTGCCCTGGGTTTCCTGCTGTGAAACATTGGTTGCAATCTCACATGGTTTATCATAGCATAGTAGTTCTACATATGGAAATAAAAATATATTGAGCCATTTACCACCAGACCCAGATATAAGTGTAGAACCAATAACCACCACACCAGCCATTCTGTGAAGTGCAGAAACATCTGCCTATGTCCCTGTAGCCAGTTGCAAAGTGATTATATCACCTGCTGAGCTCTGCCAGAGTCCCCCAGAGGTTTCAGTAGTGGATGTAATCACTTTAGGTCTCATTACAGGGACATAACCAGATGTTTCTGAGCCCCCTCACACTTTTCTCAAGGAATGAATTGCCATGAAAAGGAGTTTCAGATGTTCTATGGTAGGTCAAGGTGGCTGTGAAGGAGAAAGTCAGCCTCTGCAGATACTAAAAACAAACATATGTAGATGTAAGGTTAATTTACATCTGCATATGCCACTAGCAGGATGCTAGCCATTTATAGAAATCAGAGGCCAGAGTAGTAATAGAGAAATATATCTAATATACTTAAATGCAAAGTTTGTGAATTGCTTACATCTGTCCATTTTTAGAAGGGGAACCTGATGGGCGATGGGAGTTTGGAAAACAGCTAAAACAGTTTCTGCATTTATCACTGCCATGCCAACAGCTAAGTTATTGTTAAGACTGAGTGGACTCTTCCATTTAAAATTCAGGTGTGCAACATTTTTTATCTTCTAAATTATTTCAAGAAGTCAGGCTGAAACATGGCAAACAACATATCAACTTGTATAAAAATCTTTCGGAAAATGGGTATAAACATTTAATCCTTGGATTTAACCACTTGTAGAGGACTGAAAGACTGGCATGATGAACTGAGTAATGGTCTCAATTCCTCTGTTCCTTAGTCTTTGCTGATTTCTAGCTCTGTTTGAGCACACACAGACACAGAGAGAGACATTCATAGAATGTATGATCCATAGATTCATGGTATGTCTAATGCACTCTCTTGGGCTGTATTATAGCAAAAGAACTATAAGAACTCTGTCTACTTCACTGAACTACAAATCGCTGGATTTTTTAAATAGAACTACAGCAGTTAAAGTGGTATCAAAGTGCTAGAACTGTGTAGTATAGGTACCCTGATTGATAATGCTTTTTTAGTAGTGTTAAAAATATTAAAATATTTGTCACTCCTACTAGAGAATTGGAGTAAATACAGCTTTAAATCTTATGTATATTTATTTGGAAATATAGCCCAGCTTTCTTTTGAAAACTGTTGTGATCTGGAAGGCTTAATTAGTAATATTCACTGTTTTGCAGTTAGGTAATGACAATATGATATGTAATGGTCAGCAAAGCAGTTGTTAGTCCCAACTACAGTAGCTTCCTCCTTGGATCAATTAGAACTTAATAAATCAATATTTATGAAAATTAATTTATTATATGGAACTGCTCCAGTTGGGTATAGCCTAAGAATATAGTCACTCTTGTGTCTCCCAAGAATCCGTATTAGAATGAACTTGGAAAGAAAGAGTAATGCAAATGTGGAGAACCTCTGGCTCTCCAGATGTTTTGAACTTCAGTTCCCATAATCTGTTACTATTTACAATGCTAGCCGAAACTTTTCATGTCTAAAGATCCTGCATGGCAGGGGGTTGCACTCGATGGCCCTTGTGGCCTCTCGCAGCTCTGATTCTGCAAGCCCAAAAGTTTCCAGTCCCTGGGATGAGGTATTTAACCCACCCAACTTGTAATAGTTCTCATAATGTAGCAATTTGTTTCAGAAATAACACCAACGAATGAAGAAAAAGCAGGCTTTTCTTTCTGTTTTTCTCACCAGCTGCTTAGATGAGAACCCAGGCATCTTGGACATCTTGCCTGCTCTTAAAGAGGACCTTTAATTGCTAGAAATTACATGAAGTTCATCTTATAACAGTTGATGAATGACATTCTTTAAAGCTGTGCAAGAGGAATGGATGAAGACAAATGACTAGATGCCACCACAAATTTAAGCACCCATGACCTCATCAACTTTCATAGGCTTAAGCACATTTCTGTATTAAATCCTGGTCACTGCCTTTTATTTTTGAGCGAGTGTGAACTGTGTCAAAGGAAAATAAATAAGGGTGATCATGTTGGCATTTTGTGTGTGCATAGTGATTAAAAATGCATTGTAGGCCCAACTGGATGGACTGGAAAAACCAGAAATCCTTGGTCTTGTTCCCATTCTGTTTGTTTGTTTGTTTTGGAGATCTTCATGATGCCCTCATTCTGGGCTATTCCTGGGAACTCTGAGCACATTACAAGGACTTTTTATTTCCATTCTCCAGGTTGGTTTAAATTAAAACAGTATTCCTGAAATGAAATATACCTCTCCATGATAGTGTGTTTCTGTTATCACAGAACTGGCTTAGATGGATGCAGCCAAGAAACATAGCTACTGCTCCTAGGACAGCAGATTCAACAGTAATCAAAAAAGAGAAAGAGGAATGCTAGCAATAAAAGTAAACGCTCCCAATGCTTAACTAGTGTAATATTGCTAAAGTGCTTTAACACTTTGATTATAACTCCTGAATAATAATTAAAAAGATCTTAGTGGAGATTGGTGACAGACAATTTCTTAAACATTTTGCTTGAATCTAGATGTGACATGTGAGAGCAGAAGAAGGAACGTAAGGGAGGAGGGAGTGAGAGAAACCCATGATATTTTAAGAGTTTAGATGCAAAACCATGAATATGCAGATAAAACAAAAGTCAGAATGGAAAGTCAGAATGCTTCCAGGCACTTTTTCCCTGTCCAGATAAGCAGTCAGGTAAGGTCTTCCTGTTGGAACATCAGAGCAGTCGATCAAACTCCGAGGATTGATTTTGATCTTAAAATTTTGGAGAAATTAGAATATGCGCCAGTAGGGATCACACAAAGTACAGTGTTAAGGAACTGTGCTGGATGCAGATGATGTTGCAAGGTGGGATATGTATGTTTCTCTCTGACTCAGGCATCCTGCATGAGTAAAATTTCTCTTCTGCTCTTCTGTGGCTATGCCCATTTTTGCTGAGGCCCCTCCCTAAACTGCAAACCCCAGGATACCATAGGATGTTGAAAGTAGAATAAAAGCACTGTAACAGGCTAGTGGGGAAGTGGCCTATGACTCCCAATGTGTTCTGTGTCTTCAAAGTCAAGTAAAGTTTGTTCTTCTATGCCTTCAGGTTGGGCTCAATCATTCAACAGTTCTTGCTAATGCTTTTTACAAGATAAGGACACTGCTAAGTGGTTCAGTATATCATACTTAATTTAAAATATTCCAGTACTGGAAATGGCTCACAGCATACAATTTGTATCTCATCTGTATGGATCTTATTTTACAGTTTCTTTTCTTAAAACAATCCAACAGTTATTTCTTTCTGGCTCTTTCATCTTAAAGATCAAATATTCCCAATCCTCAATGCAATTGTTAGGGTGCTCCTCAGGTGGTTCTTTATAGATCTTCGTTTCTGAAAGTGAGTGCTCGGCATTTGCTGCTGTCACCAAGCAACAGAGTTTTTATTGACGTTTAAAACTGGGTAACGTTGCTTTAAGCTCTGTGAAACTTCAGACAACTGAACTAGGGCATGGGTTTGTGCCCTTAAAACTCTGAAGCGCAAAAAAGTTCATACACTACCTTTGATCTATTAAACAAAAACAGTCTTATGTATAGTCTTCCCTTCCCAGGCTTCTTTACAGGAGAATGAAATGGTAAAGGTGAAATAATGAAACTGAATTTTAGATGCAGTTGTCAGGAAATACCATACAGGGCATTGGTTCCAGCTGAATATTATTTAAACAACACCATCTTCTTGGTCTATGCCATGTCTCTGTGTTCATGGTTATTCTTTAGTCCTGACCTGAGGTTTCCTTTTCATATGTGTCTTCTGGCTTGCATTCTAATTTGACTTTCCCTTTAGTGTGGAGGTCTACTTTTCATCTTGACCCTGTCTCATGCAACACTGTTTGTCTAATTAAGGAATGACCCTTACTTCATATAAACAGTATGCTTTATTTAATGTAATTCCATACAGAACAGCTATTGGGTCTACTGCCCTCTCCTTGCCTAACCTACATATTTTGTGAATAACTCTTTTTCCACTCTTCTAGATTTTCCTTCAAATGCTATGTTCCCACTACTACTGGTTTTATTTTTGAGGCCTGTATATATATTGTCACAGGTACTAACTCTCACTTTTCCTTTTGATCTTGACTTGTCTATTGCTCCTGACATTTGATTACAGTAGTTTGATTTGTTAAAATGTTGGCTTATCACCTGTCAGCTCACCCACACCCTGGCATAAAGATGCAATGGATAAACAAAAAATTAGAAACATTATTTAAAAAAAACCCGTGGCTGTGATCCTGCTCTGGAAGACGTAGCAATGAGATATTGCTATGATAGCCTCTCATCCAACTCACTTTTTGTCAGTTGCAACCCTGCTGAGCCTGGCCATTTCCTGGTCAATGAAAAGTCAGGTGAGCAGTGTCCAGCTGTGTTCCTATAGCAGAACACACAGGAACAGGCATCTGCAGGGCCCTCCAGGGATTCTTCAGAGGTCCTTGCAGATGATGTCATTGCTCTGTATCCATCTATAGGAAAACACCTGGATGCTTGTCTGCAGCTTCTTGCACTTTCCACTAACTAGGAAATAGTCAGGCTTGGGTGGCTGCACCTGAATAAAGGTGGATTTGGGAAGAGGATCTTGGTTGTTACACCATTAGGAAAGAATTCTGACTTCCAGAAGGACCAAAAAAAAAAAAAAAATGCAATGGCATGCATGTGACATAAGTCACCAACAGGATGGCAGACATTTTTTCTTTTTTAAAAAAATCCTCCTTTCTCAATCTCTCTCTCTCTTTTCCACACACATACATGCACACACTTGAAATAGTCTCAAAAGAAAGTCCTGGTTTTAGAAACCAAAGCTCAAAATGAATGGAGTGAGACTGACTTCCTTTGGGAGGCAGTTCCAGAGCTGAGGTGCTGCTACTTAGAAAGCTCTCAGAGTGGTGGAACAATCATCAGGGCCTCCGTTATGAATCTTATATTCAGGAGTTTATACCAGAGGAGCCAGTCTTTCAGATATCCTGTTCCTAAGCTGTATAGAGCTTTGTATGTTGAAACCAGTAATTTGAATTGAGCTCAGAACCAAATCGGAAACTGTTGTGGTTAGTACAAGACCTGTCAGGTGTGATCTCAAAAGCGTGCACCAGACAACAATCTACCCATGACTTCTTGCACTAGCTGCTTTTTAAAGGGAGCCCAATGTAGAGCACATAGGAGTAGCTTAACTACGAGGTAATTAAGACATTAACCACTGCTACCAAATCTGTCTTCCCTTGGAAGGGGTGCAGCTGACAAACCACCTAAGTCTGGGCAAAGAAACTCCTTTCCCCATGGATACAAGGTACCAAAAGAATTTATTTGCTCAAAATTAATACAGTTTAATTATGCTAATGAGGGGGAAATTATATTCAGTGCTTCTTGAGATACTGACCAAGAACATGAGACCAAAATGAGAAAATAGGATGTGATAAATTATAGTTAAAAGTCAAAAGAATTAAGATGGGAAGCTACATTACCTAAATGAAAAATTTTTGCTTTTTGTAAATTGATTTATAAACCCATCTTGGTATTAATTAAATTTTAGACAGCAAAAGTAAAATATCTTCACCCTACATTCAACCGTACAGTCCTGATTCTGTACTTCATTATTTTTCTACTTGCTCAAAGTGATGAGAATGACAAGACAAGGCAAGTTTTATTTCCAACAAGAGAATGACAGAGATAATGACAGGCAGCCAGTAAAAGTGCAAATACAGTGAAGGTCCATGTAGCTGGAGAATATAACTTGTGGAAATTAAGTGGATTGATGTTTCAGCCAGATTTAACTAGAACAGAGCACTTTTTCCTGGGCACGTGCAATAAGCTTGTATATCTTGTAGTTCAGCAACATCAGTGATCTATTGTAATTATATGTGTGTCAAATATCCAGAGACGCATTCCTTTTTGTTTCAAAAAGGGAAGGTCATTCTGTTATGGCTGTGCTCTGTGAAAACTATTGCAGGGGAATTTGAGTTTTTTTCAGAAGTTTTCAGTGTGTATTTTTTATCTAGTATAGCTGGAATTTACTATTGCAGTTACAGATTGTTGGATTAAAAATGCGGTGACATTTGCCCCAGTTGAAAATACATTTGATGAGCATGTCATGGGACACCTGGGGAATGACTGGGCAAAGTATGACTCATTCCCTAGGTGACTTGGAGTAAAGGGCTGAGTCATGATAGTGAAATCGTGGCAAGAGGTTGCATCATGCAAATGGCCCTGAGTGATGACATGGAAGCAGGTGTGTATAAAAGAGGGGCATGAATATTTGCTCTCTCTCTGATCCTGACACTCTGACTCTGCATTCCGTATCTCTGATCCCAACTCTGACTCTGAATCTCTGCCTGTGGATCTGTGTATCCTGTGTACAGATGTATATATCGCAACAGTGAAGATTAAAGCCTCCAGGTATTTTGGATGACAAACTCTGTGTCTGTGAGCTTACTAACCAGTGGGTAGAGGGGTCAGTGCTGCTGCTGTAGTTGTACTCTGCTCCACACGCTTGTTGCTGTTTTGAAGCTTTGCTATGTTTGTGCTTACCTCTGGGACACTCTTTGTCCAGAGAGCAGCGGTTCCAGGGAGGATTTTGTGCTGGTGCTGTAAATCATCTCCCGTTACAGATTTATAACAAAAAGTTGCATATCCATAACTGATTTATATGCGTGTTCCCCATGTATCTGTGATCTTAGCAGTAATGAAGGAAATAAGTAGGGATTGTAAAATCCCCTGAGTTTGATTTACTAGGAAGCATCTGCTTCAAATGATTGGAATCTCTTCTCCTATCATTCGGGGCATAGCAGACTGATGTTTCTACCATCTCCTGCCAGGGAGGAATTGCAACAGGGATCCTGCTTCTGATTGTTGCCCTGGAGATTATTGGAGGTACAGGGTGGAAACATCAGTCTGCTGTGCCCCAATTGACAAAGGAATAGATCTCTGTTGTTCACTGTGGCTGCAGGATTGGGAGGGGAATCAGTCCAAGAGACTGTAGATCAGCCACTTAGTTATATATACAAAGACAATCTAAGATCTTGGTAAGTATTTTAAAGGGTTAGAAATACTTGTGAGTTTTTATATGAACTGAGCCAATTCATACTTCTCCACTAACTTATTATTTATGCCATCATATCTGGAGTGTAATATATTTTCAATAACTTCCCAGATTAATCTGCATATCAGAAGTTAGTTATCTACTAGTTTCTTCTCTTCAAGAATGACATAGTTCTCTGTACACCTCATTACAGAACTGCAGAACCAAATGTTTATTGTGCAATGTGCAACCATGCACAACTAGGCAATCATGGCACAAGGCACAACATGAAGTGATAAGAGGTGGCAACATATACATAACTCTGCTTTTATAACCTTTAACAGAATATGGATGTTACACAAGACCAAAAAAGTACAATTACATAGAATCACAGAGTTGATAGGGGCTTCACTGGCCATTGAAACCAATGCATGAACTCCAGCTAGAGCATCCTCAGCTAGGGCATCACCTGTCTAGGTAACTGATTCCATTCCTTAACTATTCTTGCTGTCAAGACTGTTCCTTCTAATGTTCAAGCAAAATCCACACTCCTGTAACTTAAAACCATTAGACTCTGCTATGGGGTAGTAGAGAAAAACCTGCACCCTTCTCCTCAAGACAGCCATTTAGATATTTAAAGATGCAATCATGTCACCCTTCTCTTCACTAGGTTGATCATACCCCCAACTTCTTCAGCCTCCCATCACATGTTTTGTTCTCCATATCTCTTATCATCCTTGTTGCCCTTCTCTGAATCCATTCCAATTTGTCTTTGTGCTTCTTAAAATGAAGTGCCCAGAACTAAACATAATGCTCCAGATGAGGCCTGACTAGTGCAGAATACAGTGGAAATATGGCCATTTTCACCCTACACTGTATAATGCTATCATTCCACTTTCAACATTCCATGAAATCCTGGGGTTTGTAGTTTAGGCAAGGGCATTTAGAATTCTCTACCATAGAACTGTTTGGCCTCAGCAAGCTATAAACCCCAGAGTTCCACAGGATGTTGAATGTGGAATAATAGCATTAAAACAGTGTAGTGCAGAAATGGCCTATTACTTCCTTTGCCTTGGAAATTGTAATTCTATTAATGCAGGCAAAAATATTATTTGTCTTCTTTGCTGCAGTGTCACATTGCTCAGCTATCTTCAATTTATGATCAACAATAATCTCAAGGTCTTTTTCCCATGTACTACTGCTAAGACAAATATCCCTCATCCTATACATGTACGTGCACGAGGAAACTTATACACCAACAGAATGCCAGCCAATATGTTTTAAGGTGTCTCTTTTGAGAGAGAATACATCTTAAAAATATATTTGTTTAAAAAAATACATTCAAACATACACATTTAATTTTATACAGACTATTTTTTAAAAAAGTCCACATTAACGTGGAAATAGAATGGAACAGACATGCAAAGTAGACACATGATTCTGACATGGACTGGCAACAGGATGATTTCTCTTTCCACATCTGGGACTGATACATATATCAGATTTTGCAGACCACTGGAAAAAAATTTTCAGGTTCTCCTGTTTCTAACTATACCTCTGAGCTGCTCTTAGAGATTTAATAGGCACAAGTGTCACTGTATCTTCAGTACAATATCTTTTAATTAATTAATGGTTATGTTATTTTCTTATGAGTGTTCATTGCCTGCCAAGGCTGTGATACAAAGACCTTTATATATACTAGTAATGATATCTGTAGCAATTCTTTATTCTAAACTCGGGACAGTCAATTACACTGAATTAGGAGAAAGAAAATAATCTTATGCCCTTTCATGTGCAGATTCCAGTCTTGAAGTGGTGACCTGAAAGATGTTACTACTGTTTCACCACCCACTGCATTAAGCTGAATATGGAAAAAAATGGAGATCTTGGTGTTTCAGACTGACCATTTAGTAGCCCTTCTTTCATGTCCTTCACTGCATTTGCAAGGTTTCACAGTGGCTCCTGTTTCAGTTACCAGGAACTTCAGACTCCTGCTAAATGACCATTTGTCCCTGCACCTCTTTACTGAGGTGACAGCAAAAACATATAGTTTCTATCTTTTGAACATCTGTAGGATGCATACGTTCTTGACCGTTGAGATTGCCCGTCTACTTGTCCAGGGTTGGGTTATGTCACACCCGGATTATTGTAATAGCCTACTGATGGCTCTATCTTTTTGCTCTCTTCTCTCTCTCTGGCCTTAATTCAGAACAGTGCTGTCTGGGTAGTTTTAAATCTCCTCCCAAATTTAGATGTTTCTTCTCTCTATAGATCCCTTCACGAGCTACCAGTTCAGGCCAGGGCCCATTTTCAAACTTTAAGACTTTGTATTTAGGACGCTGCACTCTAATCTCTCCCAAAACCTGGCATCTTGACTACCATGGTGTGCACCATCTAGGAATTTAAGATCTACGGACAAAGGACTATTGTCTGTTCTACCAACATGCACAACACTGTTTAGGTTGCAAGTCGTTCAAGATCTAACTCTGGACTTATGGAATGGTCTTCCTTTGGACCTCCAGCTGGAAGAGGATCTCATACATTTTTGTAAGGGACTGAAGACCTTCCTGTTCAATTCACTAGATTAAGTTGCTGTGTTGTGGCTGAGGTGGGGGATGGCTGTAGGAAATTCAACTAAGGATGCTTTCTTGCTTGAACAAGCCAGAGGAGACATAGGCCTAAATCTAGTGCTTCAATCCAACTCAGATAGAACTACTAAACTACCATAATGGGAATTTGGTACATAAGTGCTTATGTAAGTTCCTTTGATTCAGTGGGTCTGCTCCAGTTGGAACTGACAACTGGATTTAGACTATGAAGTAGCCTTCTAGTCTACATAAATGCTTAGATTTGCTCACTAGTGTGAGCAACCAAGAGCCCTGGAGAATGCTTCTCACAACATGCCAGAATTTAGCCAAAAACATACAATTACATGTTTAAAGAAACTTACGTGTAAGACACCAACATGATGCCAGCCAATATGTTTTCAGCTATGGCCATTTCTGCACTAGACTGTTATAGTGCTATTATTCCACTTTCAACATCCTATGGAATCCTGGGGTTCGCATTTTAGGACTATTTTAAACTATTTTAACAGCTCTTTCACTAAAGCAAAGATTAAGATCTAGCAGGGCCATGCCCTGGCACTATTTCATATACTCCCTCCTTCCACCTCTACTTCTCTGTCTCTCTCCCAACCTGATACCTATAGCAAATAACTCATCTCAGGACAACCTGGAGCATTTCCCTCAGAAATGAACACCTGAAGTGTACCACATACATTTGGACTTAAGCAGTGGAGCAGTGAATCAATTGTGGGCTGTAGTCCAAACTTTAATGGAGCTATACAAGGTGCTGAATGTATATTGGATATAAGATTCAGCACCTTGGATAACTCATTTAAAGTTTGGACTAAGCCCTAGAGTGAGTTTACTGCCCCACTGACATGGAAGCCATCATAGGGCTTAGGGACTGAAGCTTCCTGGCCAAATGCATAGCTTCTACTTAAGCCTGAATCCCACAAATTATCTTGTGATAAAAACATTCATGGAATGTTACATGAATTACTTTTTAATGGTCCTGTCAGTTTTGAACATTTAGGAATAGTTTGTACAAAGAAAGAGATCTGCAGCATTTCAAATATAAGCAGACAACCCCACTATCTGCTCCATGTTAGAACAGCAACATTGGTCTAGGGATTTTTTTTTTCTAAAAGTGAGTTTTGCATGAACAATTTTAAATGCACACAACCATGTTGTTCCTCATCATTGGCTAAGATAGTTGAAATCTGTTCACTTAGTATGTCTCAATAAATCAGCAGTGGATTCTCAAGGTAAAATTTCCTGTACTAGCTCCCTATTGTTAAAGTACTTTTATTTTACAATAATGGACCCATCCATGAAAACAAATATTTTTCAGTAATTATTGCTCCTGCAAACTGAGGAGTTTTCCGTACACCATTGTCCTGAGAGCCTGAATGCCCTTCCGGCTCATGGCTCTATGCATAAATGCACAATTTTTAAGAAGTCATCAGAAACTAAATGTCTTTGCTGACCTGTTCAAAATAGGTCTCACAAGGGAAGTAGAGTTTTGCATAAAAATGGACATTATAAAGTTCTATGTGGGAGGGACATTTGTCTCCGGAACTGACTTTCCTTTCTAGAACTTCATGGTGAATTCTCATTCTTTTTCTCTCCCCACTTTTTCTTCTTTTAAGGAAGTATTTTAAGTAGCTGTTCATTAGCTGGCAACTGTACTTTCCATTAATGGAATAAAACTGTGAAAGAGCCAAAGTTTGCTGACCTTCAGCAAATATTGTATGGCATACCTATTCACTTAGAAAAATGAAATGTTGCATCCATTGAAATTAACTAGCAAGGCTCTCCTGTGGCCTTCAGCTGAACTACTCCGTTAATATCGTTCATTTAGAATTGAGGAACAACTACTAGAACACAATGATAATAGGTACACTGATTATGGTTTACTACTGGTTTATTACATCATATAAGTTAATCTGTTAAAATATACTTGAGGACTGTCTCTTTATGATTGTGATGTAACAGCTGTAATGGCTATGTTTAATTTGTAGGCAAAGGGATGCTTGGATTTTACTGGATACCACATCCTCTGATGGTAGTACTGGTCATTATAAGAGACAAAACTACTCACTCTCTGAGAGAGTAGTGACACAACATACCCAGGGGGCACTCCTGGGTCTGCTGGATGTGTGGGGTAGTTGTCCATCCTCTGCATTATGGATTAGAAGGATATTTCAGTGAATGCAACTGTGCTTCCTTACTCCACCCTTCCCGGTTTTAGTCCCTCTAGATCTTTGAAAATGCCATACAGACAGTTGGAGAGTTGTGGTGCTGGGAGTGCTTTGTGGTTTGGGAAGGTGCAAAGCATGTCCATTCATGATCTGAACCTTTCTGTTTCTAGAAGGCAAATTCTAGATCCAATCTAGTATCAACAAATTGGGCATTTCCTCATTACAGATAGCTAAGGACACAAACACTTTGATTACCTGAGTCCTAAGTGACGTTGCCACCATAGGCTCCTAGAATTTGAGTTCTGTCAGGATCATTTTACCCAGATGTTTACCAGCATCTTCCTCTCAAAGCAAGCGGAAGGAGCCTGAGAACATAAAAAGGCCTTTGAGAATTTCTATTTGTTACCATTATTTCTGCAGAAGGAAGGATTCCATGTGGAGTTTTGTGCCAGAGCATCAACTTTGCTAGAGCTTGGCTATGACATTTGGCTGTTTCTATGCATTGTGAACTTGTTATTTTATGAATCTGGAGGCTAATTTCTCATATAATGTCAACCATACTATATACACATTTATAGAATTTATTGCTTTTTTATAAGGTGTCATTCAAAAGCTAGGATAATATTTTTTGCATATATAGGTGCACGTGTATATTTTTTTCCATTGCAGGTGGAGGTATTCAGCAGCTTCATCTGTAATGACCTCCGAGCCACATACCTGTCTTCAGGTTGCCCACCATGGCCATTTAGTGGCTGGAAAAAGAAGAAATGGAGGATGGGGGTGTTACCCCAAAATGTGGGTGACTCAGAGGTCCACCTGCGATGCCAGTGCCTCCATGAAACAGTGGGGAATATTAGCTCAATGGGGGGGCCTGCAAGAGGGGGGTAACCTTACAAGATCTTTTACACATGTGTTTACCAGTACTCATGTAGGGAAGAATCAGCCAGAGATTCAAAAGTAAGCTTGTTTGTTTTATTGGGAGAATTAACAATTGCATACACACAAGATCCACTCATTCTCACAATCACACAAGGCTAACTGAAGGAAAAAGGAGGAAAGGTTTGGATAGCAAGAGTTTTATGGCGTCATGGGTGATATTTACAATCCACCAGAGAAGAGACAAGGAACTAACCTGTGGCTTAGACTAGAAGGGTAGTACGAATTTGGAACTGGAGAGGCAG
Organism: Cyclura pinguis; assembly: GCA_030412105.1. Classification (NCBI taxonomy): domain Eukaryota; kingdom Metazoa; phylum Chordata; class Lepidosauria; order Squamata; family Iguanidae; genus Cyclura; species Cyclura pinguis. The sequence continues at coordinate 318,163,830 of CM059600.1, read as the reverse complement.
AGTGACAGGTCTGTATGCCAAAAGTACTACAAGTTATTTGGTGAAAAGCCAAGATTTAAATACTCTTTTTCCACCCTGAGGGGAAAGGTGTAAATGACTCTCTGGTAAAGTAAGCAGTGGGGTCTGGCGAGTGGATAATGGGGTCCAGAATGAGCTAATGGCCTTAGCATTAGGTGACAAAGGGACTGATGGAAATCATGATAGCTCCTTAATTGCTAGACAGGTGAAGGAACAAAGGAGAGTTTTTGCTGGAGAAAGGGAGAAGGTTGAAAACCTTCTTCCATGGAAGTAGTTTCAGTGCCATTGTTTCTAAAGGTCAAGTCACTGAGGGACATCAGCAAGTACATTGTCTTGGAGTTTCCCTGGCTATGACCTAGCCATGACTTCAGGTTTGGTCCTGACCTAGTTTTGCAACACACATGTGCAGCGAGTTTCCCCTCTGCCAGCCAGCTCCCATATAATTTATATTTAACATGAATTAAATATACGTTTTGCCAATTAAACCATATCATGGAGGAGAGGTGTATGGTCTGATAACAAAGGCATCAGGGCAGCAGCCAGTTATGTTCCTGGAGCCAGCCCAAGGAAAGAACAAGCACCTTTCTAGACCTCCTGGGGCTTGGCCAGAGGTCCAGAGAATGGCATTGTCTTCCTGCGGCTGGCCATCTATCTAGACGTTCCAGCCTCCTGCAGGCACTGGATGATGATGGTGTATGTGTGTGTGTGTCCATCCTGAAGAAAGGTAGGTGGAGTGTGTAGCTACATCTGGCAGAAGCTTATACTCCACCTTTGCAATGCTGGATTTTGGTCTTTTTATCATGACTTCCACAGTGAGTACTTGGTTTGAGTTATCCACTTCCCTCCCTATCTCATTTAGTTTTTGCTAGAAGCAGAACATTGGACTAAATAAGCCTTACTCTTCACATGGGAGCTTTTATCAACTTGTGTAATTAACTGAACTTATTGTTTTTCTTATATGCTATAAGATACTGGAAATCAAAGAACTGAAGGATCTGGGAATGGTATGTGTATGTGTATTTGCAATCTTCTTTCATTAACAATGTTGATGATGGTTTGGGGGCCATAGCAGGAGAAAGGCAAGTTTTCATAAAGAAATTATGCCCTTTTTTTCAACCTAGAACAAAAAAGGAAATGAGAAAGTCAATGAATCATAGTTGGCACTGCTCCTGCGAAATATTAGACTATAAAATCTTTACAAAAGAGTGTTAAAATGTTTCTTAATGTTTTTTCCCCACCAGGTTATAGTTGTTCAAAGAATCCAGAAAGTGCTTTCAATATCATCAGCCCCTGGAGGAACTAACGATGTTCAGAAAGATCTCAACTTCGCAGATGGTACTTTAAAACTCTATGTGTCTGTAGGGAAGACAAAGGTGTAAATTAGGGATGGGCCAATCGAATCCTCGAATCCTGGGTAAGGATTCGAGATTCCCAAATCTGAATCCCTGTGCCAAAATAGGCACACCGTATCTTTTGAATCCACCAACTAAAATAGATTGTTGGAGACCGGGAAACTGGGACACCTGAAAACCTGGGAGACCATACATACAGGGGAAGATAGTAAGTAGGTGAGTTTTTCCCTTGGAGTAATAATGGCCTTTGCTAACAATTTCACAAATTACAGCTGGGCTTGTATTCTAAGATATTGAAATTGAACATTTCATATTTAAGTTCAGTACTTGACTGGAAGCTACAGGCTTGAGATTTCAAGGACACCTGAAACATTCCTTTGCATAGCTCCCTTGCAAAGCTCTTTCAGACACAATTCTGGGGTTTCTAGTTTTACAAGGTGTCACAGGCTTCTCTGACAAAGTGAACTAGTGCATCATCAAACTACAAACCCCACGATGCCAGAAGGAACTATGCAAAGAAAAGCCAGTTTTGACCTGGATTATCTCTCTACTGCAGTATGTGGTCCTGTTTACACAAGCAGGAAAATGTGGGATTAATCCACATTTTCCTGCCTGTGTACAAAGGACCTTCATGTCATTTTCAATCTGGGGAGATCCTGAGGCAAAACTAGGACAATTGTCTTGGCTAGATTTCTTCAGAGGGAGGTTTGCTTTTGCCTGGGCCTTTGCTAAGGCTGAGAGAGTGTGTCTTGCCCAAGATTATCCTTCTTTCCCTTGCTTTTGAAACTCTGTTTTAAAAAAGGATTCAAAAGATTTTAGATTTGTGAGATTTGTGGATTCCCAGAACCTTCCAGGGATTCGAATCCAGATTCCGATTCAGAAAATTCTGGATTTGTCCCATCTCTAGTATAAATGTCCAGTGAAAAGTTTTTTATGTCTTTTTTGTTGTACTGTTTTGTTCTGCTAATTCTTAAAACCCTCATATGCAGGTAATAAAACCTGCTAACATTTCAGCAATATTTTACCTTGATAATTTAAAACTTTCTAAGGCTCCTTCATTCTGAAGGCAGAAAGGTAGTATGGTGAAAGGACAGAGATTGCCCATTGTAGCCTAGAATCATCATTGTTTAGCAAACTACCTGTCATGTTTCAGGCAATCTTCTTGCCATCTTGGGTTACCAAAAGAAGTAACTGGTGTAACAGTCTAAGGAATAGTGCAGGGCTGAAGAAAAGGGGAAAATAGTTTCATTCTTTTTTTTTCTTTTTGGAGTCTCTCTTTGCTTTACACTAATAGAACAGAACTCAGCATAGGACCTGGGGCATTCAGCATCATCTCTTGTCTTTTGTTAATCGTGGGTTCCAAACTGTTCACCTCAATTTCTTCCTGCATTCTTTTTTCATGCAGAAACACATGTATTTTGTGGAAAATATACAGGGTTTTTTTGTCTGTGTGTGCCAAAATGTTGGGTTTTCTTAAAAAAGAAAAGAAAATTGTATAGAAAATCATTTTGGGCAACCCTTTTCTTGGCAGGAGGGGGACAAAGCATCCCAAAATTTTTTAAAAAATGCTTCCCAAACTCAGAAAAAATGCTCAGAGTGGTGGGAAAACTTTTGAAGTTCTTTGTTTTTATGACTGAGAACAAAATAAGCAAAATAAATAATTAAATGATAAAAATTACATCCGAGGAAGAAAACTGGTGATATTTGATAGAAGCTAGTGAATATATTTCTGATTATGCTGATAGGTGGCAGAGGATGAGTTGTGCCACTTACCATGCATGTGTTGCTTTCCAGGGCTGAGAAGGTTTCACTTAGTCCATGAAAGTCTGAAGGACCATTGCTGCAGTAATCTTGTTGCAGCTAAGCAGGTCTGAGCCTACTCAGCATCTGAATGAAAGGCCACCTGGGAAACAAAATTGAATGTGTGCAGTTTGAAAAATAATATGCTCAACAGTATGGACAAACTGAAGGTAAGAGTTTTTTCTTTTGTTTTGTTTTTGGCAACCTCACCAGAGAACTGAAATAGAATGAGAACTGGAACTGATCTAGGATGAGAATGGTAAAAGGATTCTGAGAAATTCAGCTAAAATAAGACTGATAGATTTTCACATCCCTACCTATTTATGACTCGTGGGTGAATCATCATAGATACACTAGAGGTGTTGGCATGCATGCCTCTTTTGCTAGCGTTTTACACTGACTTTGTGGAAAACAATAACCAGAAGCCACTTTCCATTCAGAGAATGTTCTCAATCCTTGTTCAGGAATGCAAAATGGAGTTAGATCAACATACAAGGAAAGGAGCTAGCACCCCTCCCTTCTGTCATCCCTATCACTGCAAAAAACATTAGTTCTGAAGAAGACAGTATCTTCTATCTATAGAGGTTCATCTGGTTTTCCAGCCTTTTGGCTTATGTGGAGACCAGTAGCGGCTGGTAGTTTCTGCCAGTAAACCCAACCTAGGTTTTAGGCTAGAGCATTTTTTTAAAAAATCTGTCCATGGTGCTGAATTTGTTCAGTCTCTTGAGTGGCACCTATGAAATTCAGATAAAATCCCAGATCAGTTTCACTGCTGTCACTGCTTCCCTGCTGTGGAGACCACTATGGCAGAGGTGCTGCACACATAAAAGCAGAAGTAGTTCTCCCTTTTCAGAACTATCCCTTTTCGCATGATCAGACTGAGAATGTGTGGGGCAATGCTAGCATGATCCTTTCCTTGTGTTTCAATTTAATCCCCCTTTTGCACACTTGAAGAGGGTTTCAGTCAACACTTTTTTTTACACTGATTTTATTTTGTCTTGACTTCGATGTACTTCTTTTCCTTCTTTAATTTCCAAGATTAGTCTCTTTTCTTTTTCTTTTTTAAGCCTATAGGCTGGCCATTTTCCTGCCTTGTTGGAATGCTCATAATAATTTTGTTTTACATATTTCAATTTCTTCTCCAATTGTATTGTATTTTGAATTATTATTTGTTTTTGTAATGCTTTTACTTCATATTTGATCTTTCTATTCTGAGGTTCTTTTTTAAGCTCATCTTCCTTTTTTTTTTTTGAATTCTTCCATAATTTTCCTTGACTTTCTTTCCATTTCTTCTTTTTATATATGTCTTTCTATAAAGATTCCCCTTATCACCGCTTTCCCTGCATCCCAGACTATATTCTCAGCTATTCCTTTATCTGAGTTTTCCCTAAAATATTGTATTATTGCTGTTCTTACCTTAGACACTACTTTTTCATCCCTTAACAACTCTTCTTTTAATTTCCAATGATAATCCTCCTTTCTTTCCTTGATTTCCATCATCACCGGGGTGTGATCTGAATATATCATTGGCAATACTTCCATTTTTTTGATATTTTTAGTCATAGTTTTGGATGTTAATATCATGTCTATTCTCAACCATGACTTATAGATTTCAGAATAATACGTATAGTCTTTGGAATTTCCATATAGATATCGCCATATATCTTGCAAGGACAGATTTTCTACCAAATTACAAAAAGATTTTGGAAGTTTCCGTTGTTTTAATTTAGCTTTGTCTGATTTTCTATCAGTGGATGAGTCTATAACCCCATTCCAATCTCCCATCATTATGATCTCTTGATAATCAAATGCTCCGATTACATTTTGTAGTTTTTCAAAATAACATGCTTTATGTTGATGTGGACCATAAATACCAACAAATAAGATTTTGTTTTCCAGCAGCTCTACCTCTACAACTATAAACATTCCATTATCATCTTTAAATACCTCTTTTGCCATATATTTCTTACTGACATATATCATTACACCTTTTTTCTTTTTATTACAGATAGTGGAAAACTCTGATCCTAATTTTGAATTTTTTAAATATTTAATATCTTTCTCTTATATGTGTTTCATGAAGGCATATTACTTCTGCTTTCGATTTCTCTAGATAATGAAATATCCTTTTCCTCTTAACCGGCGCATTCAGTCCTTGAACATTCCATGTAAGAACTCTCATTGTCTCTAGATTTTAAATCCCACTATTCCTTACCTCTAATTCTTTTCGGTCCTTAATTTAATCTAGTCTTACTCTATTTCTATCTCTATCCCTTCCTCTTCCTCTTCTTCTTGTCCTTCTACTTCTTCCTCCACCTCACCTTTGTCTTGGGTTCCTTCCTCTTCCTCTTGTGTAGCTATCTCCTCTTTATGTTGTCTATCTCTTGCCCCTATTTTATTTTCTAAATCACTAGTCACATCCGATATACTCTCTTGTTCTGTTTTCTCTGATTTCCCTTTTACTCCTGAGTCTTTCTTTATGGTCATTTTCACTTTCTCTTTTATTCTATCTTTTGTTTGGGTTACCTCACTTTCAAGTTCCGATTTACCTAGTTCTTCCTTGGGTCTCTTCACGAAATCTTGTGCCTTCGGAATAGGGTTTAGGATATCTCTTCTTTGATTAAATGTAAAGGTCACTCCCTCTTCTCTACACCATCTATATTTGATTCCATGCCTTTTAAGCAGTTGTATCAAAAAAAGGTATTCTTTTCTTTTTTTAACACCTGTGAAGGTACATCCTTGAAAATCTGTAGTTCTTTACCTTGTATAACCAGTTTGTTTGTGTAACTTTCTTGTAGTACCAAGTCTTTCACTCTTTCTCTAAGAAAATAAATGATGATATCTCTCGGTACCTTCCTTTTCCTGGCTATAAAGGAATTTATTCTGAAGATTTTGTCAATCTCAAGGTCTAATTGTTCCATGTTCCACCCGATAAACTTTGCTAGGCATGGTATTATACAATTACATAGATCTTCACATTCTATTTCCTCTAAACCTCTAATCTTTATACATTTGTCTCTAATTTTCACCTCTGTGTTTATAGCCTGTGTTTCTACATGCTCAAGCTGTTTTCGCAATTCTGGTGTCTTTTTCTAAATTATTTGTTCTGTCTTGCAAATTGTCAATCTTTTTATTTATTTTCTGTATATCCTTATTTATATTCTCCATCTTTTGTCCTATATTTAGCATTTCCTGTTTTACTTCTCTCATATCTAATGATACCTTTTGCATTTCATTCTTAAAATCCTCTCTTAGTTTATGCATCTCTTCAAGAATGGTATTTCCAAATTCTAAAAACTTAGTTTGTTCCTCCATAGACGCTCTTCTTTGTGTGTGTTGTTGAGACAACACCGCTTTCCTTGTCCCAGAAGCCATATTTCTTTTATGAACTATCTATTAATTATTTAAATAAATACTTGTTTAATTAAATTTTCTTTATGTCTTTCACAGTTAACCTTTCTCTTAAAATGCCCAATCTTGTTATAATTGCTTTTTTTCAGTCAGGGGTAAAGATTTATAAGAGTCTATTAACTGCTCTTCTTCACTGACCCTAGAGATTTTAAATGGGTCTTGTGGGCAGCCTTTCTCAAAAGAGTTTGTCAATACAGGGTGTTGCTGCATACAGTGGAATTCTTTATTTGGAGAGAGCAAGGGTGAAACTTTTAAACTACAATTTCCAAACTTAAAAGTTGATTTAGAACCATGTTGTCCCCAAACCTTGGAATTATTCACTACTGAATGGGATGATAAAGGTTTCCTCACTATACCCAGAAACACTTGGGTAGGTACCACACCCAACCTAGAAACAGAAACATTCCTCTTCATAAAGAGGGAAGGTATTCTAGCTGACTTAAATACTAAGATAAATTTTTGCATTTGAGAAAGGGCATATAAAAAATTGATAGATGAAAGATCAACTGCCTTAATTGGTAAATGTAATATAGTACTGATATGCTTCCTAGCACAGATCATTGTATTCCACCGAGGAACAGATTGTCTATAAGGGAATATACTTAAAGCAACCTGATTAACCTGAAGGGAGAGATTCATATCCTTTAAAAAGCTCTTAGCTACAGGGAGTGAAGGAAACTGGCTTGTAGGAATGGTATTTGTAACTTTAATACCATCCTGCTTCTTAGTGGTCATTTTTGAAGGAAATGTATGACTTTCCCTTTTTATAGTGGAGGTAAGGCGGTCTAGTTTGTCTGAGATATTTCTTAATTCACTATAAATACTTTTTACAGTTACCGCCACCAGATTATATTGTTTTTCTAAAAGTATCCTATCATTAGAAGAAGAAATAATCTCCTGAAAGTCATCATGTCTACTCCCATCTACTAGGTTGCTTTTAATTATATTGTTTCTGCCTTGTAAATACTGGGGCTCTAAGCTTTCCTCTTCTAGAACATCAAACCTATTAGAGGTAGGAACTGCAAGTTTAGAAACATCTAATGGCTGCCTATCAGGTTTAAAAAACTCATCAATCTTGGGCTGCTTAAATTTAGGGGGAGAAGAATAAGTAGGACTTCCCTGAACTCTCTTTCTGGAAGTCATATTAATTGGCTTTCCACTAGAAATTTTTTTAAAAAAACTGAATTAAGTAAATAATACTTAATTAACTAAATAATTAAATAACTAAATAATTAAATAGCTAAACAGATATATATATCTGACTATAAAAATAGAAACATATGATCAATATATATCTGAAAGTCTAAAAGACACGAAAAAAAGAAATGGAGTCTAAAAAAAATACTGTTTTCACAAAGAAGGCAGTGCAGTTCAATTTTACAGTCCTGAAGCAAATAGGCTGGGTAGCATACAGAACCCAGAGTGCACCTCTTGAACTCAGGTCTGCATCCAGACTGTTGTAGGCAGCAGCTGTTTGGGCTCTTCTTTTGTCTTTATTCTCAGGCTTTATCAAAGTTTCATCAGAACTCCCCAAAGTTAATTCCTCATACTCAAAAGCAGGGGTTATCAGCATTTATTATTGTCAACATTCACTGCTAGTTCAGTCTCTTCTCTACCAAATGCTGAAGAACCCTCAAACAGAGGGATAATAAACAGTTCGCAGTTCACAGCTTGCTGCCCCACTTCATCAATCAGACCTTCATAGAAAGGTAGATGGTAAATGGTAGAAGGTTCTATATCCTCCCTTCCTCCTCCTCTTTATCCAGCCAACAGGTCAGTGATACAACCTCAAGCCTCTGCTCACCACTTTAACATTTCAGCTGTGAGTTCCAAATTATAGGCAAATAAAGATGATAGAGACAATGCCAAAAATGTAAAAAGCTATGGAGAAGGACTGTTGTATATAAGCTTCTTCAACTTGGGTAAATATACCATCAGCAGTCCACAATCCAGACGAAAATGGCCTTAAGGAATAATAGTGAATAGAAGTGCCTTCTCTGGTGTAAACAACCCAGCTGTGATTTACCTGGGCTCCACTCTGCCAGCACTCAGCTAGCACTCAGCCGGCCTTCCAAAAGCTTCAAGTAGGTTAATTGTCAAATGATCACAGCTGCCCAGGGAAATAAAGTTTTAAAATCTTAGAATCTTATATAATTAAAGCCCTAAGTAATAAAAATTTGAAGTTATTAAAACCTCAGAGCTTTACAGTTGAATGTTTAAAAATTCCAATATTAAAAGGTTAAAAAAGAGCAGTAAAAAACAATAATTAAAAAAAAAAGCATCAGCTTGTCCACTAAAATCAGAGTTAAAAATCACCATTAAGGACTAAAAAACTACCTACAAGGGCAACAACTGCCAGAGAACCACTCTTCCCAAGCAGCAATTTCTCCACATTCAGTGTCTTGAGATCCCACGCGATAGCTGTATCTGATAATTCTATGTTTCCAACCTCCTCTTCAGAGACACATAGTTGCAACTGCTTAAGGAGTGTTGCAGTGTTGGATACTCTTATGTCTTTCAAATTTGGAATATTTATACTCGTACTTACTTTTTTTTTTTAATAATAAAGGTTATTCCACACCATCAAAGTATATAGTATTTAATAATTGATATCGATTTCAAATTTGCTATATGTGTAAATCTTTTCAAAATCTTTGTCTGTCTAAACCCTTTGATTCTGATTCTTTTAACAATCAATTTTAATTGAAAAAATAAATTCGATTAGAAAATTTATATAAAACCAGGAAAGAAAGAAAAAATATTAACTCAATTTGAGATAGAAATTCAATAGATAAATGTTGGACAAGGCAATAACACAATGAAACAAAGACCATGAATCAATTGAAGAAACAGAAACGGTGAAAGGGTAACTAAATATCTGAAATCTTAGAATATTTGTTAACCTGTTGTTATTATTATGTATAACAGTATAATTGTACCAGATACTAGAGAGTTATATAATTTAATTAATTGTTCTCAATCATATAATATCATGAATTATACTCAATTAACCGTATTAACTTTGCAAGATAAAAAAATTAGAAAGTAAAGAATTAGCAAGTTCATCTATTTCCTTTCTTTGTTCTATTTTCACAAAGAAATTAATATTACTCATAAAGAGATTATTATCTATTTCATTAAGGTAACCCAATATCGAAGAGAGGGGGTCTTGTTGTTTAATTCATTATACTATTCAATACTATTCAGTTCATTAGATGTTTATCTTATCCACTATTCATTTCAGTCATTTACTTCATTAACTTTCAATCTACTCGCTTCTATTTCTGAAATACCATAATACAGTACTATGGTACATCAAATAATAAATATTAAATTAAATACACCAAATATTATACATTCTACTTTCAACTCCCACTGGTGCATAAATGTAGGGGTAATTTCACAAAAAATTAATAAACCCAACTCAATATAAACCTTTCTATTAAGTTCGGAGCTTCTTTTTACTTGTCTTTCTTCCTTTCTCTATGTTCATCTATTCTGCTCCAACGTAATTAACCCAGTTCTTTTAATTTCCCTGCTCCTCCTCCTCTGCTCTTCTTCTCCCACTGCAGTTTACACACTGGTTTCTTCTGATCTCTATGCTCTCTCTGTCTGCCTGCCTGCCTGCCTGCTTGCTTGTTTTCGGTCGAGGTTTTGATTTATCCTCGGCTCTTGTCTGGTTTTAACTTTAGCAGTCCCGCTAAAGAAAAGTGATGTCCTGCTACTGAACTCTGGACCTTTTCCAGAGCATTGCCTTTGTTAATCAGGATTTGCAGGAATAACTTGTTGTGTGAGGTAGTTTTTAGTCCTTAATGGTGATTTTTAACTCGGATTTTAGTGAGCAAGCTGAGTTTTTTTTTTTTTAATCCTTTGAACCTTTTTAACATTTAGCATTTTAACATTGGATCTTTTAAACATTAAATTGTATAGCTCTGAGGTTTAATAACCCCAAAGTTTTTATTACTTAGAGCTTTAATTATTTAAGATTCTAAGATTTTAAGACTTTATTTGGGCAGCTGTGATCATTTGACAATTAACCTACCTGAAGCTTTTGGAAGGCCAGCTGAGGGATAGCTGAGTGCTGGTAGAGTGGAGCCCAGGCAAATTACAGCTGGGTTGTTTACATCAGAGAAGACACTTCTATTTATTACTATTCCTTAAGATCTGTTGTCTTACTGTTTTCGTCTGGATTGTGGACCACTGATGGTATACTCACCCAAGTTGAAGAAGCTTATATACTACAGTCCTTTTCCATAGCTGTTTGCAATTTGGGCATTGTTTCTATCATCTTTATTTGCCTATAATTTGGAACTCACAGCTGGAATGCTAAAGTGGTGAGCAGAGGCTTGAGGTTGTATCATTGACCTGTTGGTTGGACAAAGAGGAGGAGGAAGGGAGGATATAGAACCTTCTACCATTTACCATCTACCATCCTATGAAGGTCTGATTGATGATGTGGGACAGCAAGCTGTGAACTGCTAACTGTTTATTATCCCTCTGTTTGAGGGTCCTTCAGCGTTTGGTAGAGAAGAGACTGAACTAGCAGTGAATATTGACAATAATAAACGCTGATAACCCCTGTTCTTGAGTATGAGGAATTACCTCTGGGGAGTTCTGATGAAACTTTGATAAAGCCTGTGAACAAAGACAAAAGAAGAGCCTAAACAGCTGCTGCCTACAACAGTCTGGATGCAGACCTGAGTTCAAGAGGTGCACTCTGGGTTCTATATGCTACCCAGCCTATTTGCTTCAGGACTGTAAAATTGAACTGCACTGCCTTCTTTGTGAAAACAGTATTTTTTTTTTAGATTTTATTTTCTTTTTCGTGTCTTTTAGACTTTCAAATATATGTCGATTATATGTTTCTATTTTTATAGTCATATATATATATATATATCTGTTTAGCTATTTAATTATTTAGTTATTTAATTACTTAATTCAGGTTTTTTTATTTCTAGTGGAAAGCTAATTAATATGACTTCTAGAAAGAGAGTTCGGGGAAGTCCTACTTACTCTTCTCCCCCTAAAATTAAGCAGCCCAAGATTGATGAGTTTTTTAAACCTGATAGGCAGCCATTAGATGTTTTTAAATCTGCAATTCCTACCTCTAATAGGTTTGATGCTCTAGAAGAGGAAAGCTTAGAGTCTCAGTATTTACAAGGCAGAAACAATATATCTAAAAGCAACCTAGTAGATGGGAGTAGACATGATGACTTTCAGGAGATTATTTCTTCTTCTAATGATAGGATGCTTTTAGAAAAACAATATAATCTGGTGGCGGTAACTGTAAAAAGTATTTATAGTGAATTAAGAAATATTTCAGAGAAACTAGACTGCCTTACCTCCACTATAAAAAGGGAAAGTCATACATTTCCTTCAAAAATGATCATTAAGAAGCAGGATGGTATCAAAGTTACAAATACCATTCCTACAAGCCAGCTTCCTTCACTCCCTGTAGCTAAGAGCTTTTTAAAGGATATGAATCTCTCCCTTCAGGTTAATCAGGTTGCTTTAAGTATATTCCCTTATAGACAATCTATTCGTCGGTGGAATACAATGAGCTGTGCTAGGAAGCATATTAGTACTATACTACATTTACCAATTAAGGCAGTTGATCTTTCATTTATCAATTTTTTTATATGCCCTTTCTCAAATGCAAAAATTTATCCTATTATTTAGGTCAGCTAGAATACCTTCCCTCTTTATGAAGAGGAAAGTTTCTGTTTCTAGGTTGGGTGTGGTACCTACCCGAGTGTTTCTGGATACAGTGAGGAAACCTTTATTACCCTATTCAGTAGTGAATAATTCTAAGGTTTGGGGAGAGCATGGTTCTAAATCAACTTTTAAGTTTGGAAATTGTAGTTTAAAAGTTCCACCCTTGCTCTCTTCTAATAAAGAATTCCACTGTATGCAGCAACACCCTGTATTGACAAACTCTTTTGAGAAAGGCTGTCCACAAGACCCATTTAATATCTCTAGGGTCAGTGAAGAAGAGCAATTAATAGACTCTTATAAATGTTTACCCCTGACTGAAAAAAAAGCGATCATAACAAGATTGGGTGTCTTAAGAGAAAGGCTAACTGTGATGAGTAGGGAAGAATTGGATTTAGCCTCAGCTCCTATGGAACAGAATGATTTGATAATGTTTGAATCCCCTCCCAGTAATAGAAATATTATCTCTAGTCAAGCACGCCAAACAACAGCGAATTGGTTAGATATGAGGAAATTGGAGTCTCATGAATTAGGTGAAAGGAAGACTAAAAACAAAGATACTATATTTGCAGATATACATCAAGTACATTGTAACCCTCACTCACAAATAAATGGGTCAGTGGTAATTTCAGAGGAAACCAATGAAATCCAGGTTTTGACACAACAATGACAATCAATATATTCGACATCTGGACTTTCCTGTTTGTCCTGGAATTTAGCAGGCTGGAGGAACAAATTAGAGGATTGTGATTTTCTAGACTATATAAAGCAGTTTCAGGTCCTGCTGTTCCAAGAAACCTGGCTAAAGCATGATATTTGGCTTCCTGGATATGTGGCCTACTCAAATACCGCACATTCTTCTTCTAAAGGTGGTAGACCGAGTGGTGGCCTGGCTATATTGATATCCATTTCTCTTTCAGCTTCAATTATTCCTCTTAAAGGATTAGCTCCATGCGCCATGGCCATTTTTATTAAAAATGTACACCACTCTTATATTTTTGTTAACATCTATGTCCCCCCCCCGCACCTCACCATATTATGATCCAAACTACTGGCATAAGTTAGAAGAATATCTATGCGAGTTAGAGTATGAATTTCCTTTAGTTCCATTGGTAATTGTCGGTGACTTTAATGCACGCATAGGTTCATCTAACCAAGATATTGCTAGGGCTTTAGGAGGCCCAACTGAGTTGTGGGAAGGTATGGAAATTCGAAAGTCTAAAGATAAGAAGATTAATGATTTTGGCCGCATTTTTTTTACTTTACTGACAAAACTAAATTTAGCTTTAATAAATGGTTCCCATCTTGATAATTCTAAGGGAGAGTTTACTTTTATAAATAACTCTAGAGTAAGTACAGTTGACTATGTGTTAATTTCACATGAGCATCGATCCTTGTTTCTCTCTTTTACAGTTGACCCAGTTGCTGGTAGTGATCACCAGCCACTTAGATTTTCCTTGCAGTGGTTTAACAGTACTGTTATAAATACTGCTCACCACCTTAATTCTGAACAAGCCCAATTAATCTCTGATAAAAGGATCAAATGGAATCCCCTGTTGCAATCAGATTTGCAACAGAGACTTTACTCTGAGGAATTTATGAAATTAAGGAAAGATCTGATTCAAGCATCCAATGTCGAGTCTGCAAATCAGTTGTATACACAATTAACAAACTCCCTCAGACTCTTTTTTATAAAAAAGGTATCCCACTCAGAAAATTGCCAAACCAAAAGCAATAATGCTTGGTTTGACAAAGACTGCAGGAATCTAAAAAGGGAAATGGGAAAAGCCATCAAATTATATCGATCCACTAACTCCACTGAAATTCCCTCATACTTCTATGATCTTCGTAAAAAATACAAAAGATTAATTAGTGAGAAAAAAAGGATATATTACAGGGAACAGTGGAAGGAACTAAGCCTAGCACTCCTGCAAAAGAATCCATCGAAATTCTGGGATACAATTGCAAAGCTCAAAAAAAGGTCATCTCCAATTTTAGAAGGAACTATTTCTAAAAACAACTGGGAAAGCTATTTTGGAAAGCTATTTAATGATTCAGACCATCTTAAGATTATTCCCCCAGACTATACTGGGCCTAGATGGGAACATAGCTGGGAAAATATTTCTATAGATAGGGCTAATTCATTAATATTAAGACAAAAGAAAGGTAAAGCACCTGGTGAAGACGGCTTTCCATCAGACTTTTATATTGCATTTTCAGACTGGTGGGCTCCAATTTTTGCTTCATAATTTTCTTTAATTAATAATGTAGGAGTTACACCACCTAATTGGTCATCTGCTATTGTAGTTCCTATCTACAAAAAGGGTCCTAGAAATGATCCAGGAAATTATAGGCCCATTAGTCTCTTGGATGTTTCTGGGAAAATTTATGCCAGGTCTCTTCTAGATACATTGGAGGATTGGGTGGAAGAGCATGCATTGCTGGCCCCAGAACAGGCTGGCTTCCATTTAGGCAGGTCAACTTTGGATAATTGTTTTATGTTGAAATATGTTATTGATAAATATCTGGCAGGAACTGTAAAGCATATTTTTGTAGTATTCATTGATTTGAAGGCTGCTTTTGACTCTATTTCACGGGAACGTCTTTGGGTTAAATTACAAACTATGGGTATTGATAAGAATCTTCTAAAATGTATAATATCCCTTTATTCAAATACATCCTTGAAAGTCAGAGTTGATGGTACACACCTGTCAGACTCGATACCTGTCTCTAAAGGAGTAAGACAAGGGTGTCTGCTTGCTCCCCTTCTTTTCAATTTATTTATAAACAATGTAGTTGAGTTCTTAAAAGGTGACCAATTTTTCCCAGTTAAAATTGGAAATCAGAAATATTCGATCCTATTGTATGCAGATGATGCTATCCTGATTTCCTATACTCAAGTAGGCCTGCGTAGACTGTTGAATCAGTTTAGTTTATATTGTAAGAATGAACAACTTTCCATCAACTATCAAAAAACAAAAGTGATGGTATTCGGCAAATCCAAAAAAATTTATAATTGGCTACTTGACGGGAATAAATTGGAACAAGTCCCCTCTTTTAAATATCTTGGTGTGGTCTTTCACTGGACTGGTAATTGGTCTTCACAGGTTCAATCAAGTACCCTGTTAGCTGAAAGAACATTAAATGGATTATTAAGATTCTATCGCACAAAAGGGGGCAATATGATTCAACCCACTTTAGAACTCTATAGGCTCAGAGTCCTGCCTAAACTGCTATTTGGAGCACCACTGTGGGCTCTGACCAATTTAGATATATTAGAGAGAGCACAAAATAAATTTCTGCGCAGACTTGTGGCAGTTCCCATTTCCACAAAATTATCATTGCTCCGTGCAGAGTTAGGTATAATGCCAATTAAAACAGAGGCTCTTAGATTAGCCCTCCTTTTCTGGTTGGAAATTATTTTTAAGCTGGTATCTGAGCTCCTTTTGATGTCTTTCGAAGAGCCTGGTCCAAATTCATGGATGCATAAAATGCAATTGATTGTCATGAATTTGGGGTTCTCTGTTCCTTTTTTTCTGACTCAAGGGTATGATAAAGTAAAATTACTTATACTCCAAAGACTCAAGGATATAGCAATGCAATCCCAGATGACTGAGATTAAGTCCTGCCAATCTAATACACTTTTTGTTTCTTACATTCCGTTGAATTCACCCCTTCCTCATTATCTGGTTGATCTTCCAACTTTTAAAATGAAGTTAGCCTTTCTGCATGGTAGATTGAATATTCTCCCACTGGCAATTCGGATGGGCAGGTACAATAATGTTCGTATGAAGGACAGAGTATGTGCTTGCAACTCTGTTTCAATAGAAGATTTAATTTATGTTCTACTTGAGTGCCCTATTTATAATGATCTCAGGAGCAAGTATATTTTTCCTTTATTGAAGTCTTTTAAGGGAAATTCCTCCTTCGTGAAAGTTTGTTTTCTGCTGTCTGATACTGTGAAATATGTGTCTTTCAGAACATCTAAATTTCTTGTTAGGGCCTTACAGTTACGTGCTATAAAGAACAAGGAGGGGTATGGAAAGTGATTCATTTATTGTTGATTATGTGTTACATGTAAATTGGCTGGATTATCCTTTCTCATTTTATCTTATTTTATTTTTTCATTTTTGTGCAATGGCTGGCTGCTAAAATGCAATAAACTTGAACTTGAACTTGAACTTGATCTCTATCAAACTTTGAAGTTTTCCTTTTTTCCTGTCTCTTACTTAACCGGTCTCTTCACCTCCTCGTGTCCTCTTCACCGTATTGACTTTGTGAGAGTAGACTTGGTTTGTGGGAGTAGATTTGATTACACCGTTCTTGCGCCTTCTGTCCATTCTTAACCGCTTACTCCCTTCTTTTGAATCTCATGCTCTTTCTTTTGCTTCTTTTACAGCTAAATTTTCTTACTTTCACTTATTAAATCCCAACCACTTGCTCAACAATTAGATACATTTAAGTACAGGGAGTAGATACGGTAAGCTATATATATATATATATATATATATATATATATTAAACATTTATACATACGATTTCTAAAGCCTCTCCCTGTTGCGGTGTGTTGTAGAAACCTACGTAATCCTGGGCTGCTTAACCATGTTAGGTGCCTTTTCGGGGATCTTTTCTCCCCTTAAAGAGACCTTGTCTTAGTCTTTCGTAATGCAGAGTGAGTCTTGTATTGGTTATTTTCAGCAACGAGCACAAGGAAATTAAATATGCAAAAAGAAAATTGAACAGGAGGTTTCCCTTCTTTCTTCATTCTTCCTCCTCCGAAATACTTAAAAGTGGTGGCGAGGATTTTCTCCTCTGGAGCCCTGACAGGGTAATGGCAGCTCCCGGATCCACCTCGCGTCTCTGTTTTGTTTTTTAAATTGGGACGCGAAGTTTCCAACCCTTTTATGAACACCTCTGAACCCGCTTTTCTAAGGGAGTTATTCTCCCACTATTCTTCAACCGGATAGTGGGTTCCTGACCCCCGTAGGGTGGTCGTCTCTCCTCCAGTTGTGTTGCGAGATGGCCGAGCTCCTCGCCGCAGCCACCAGAAGTCCAGTCAACACTTTCTTTAATCTCTCAGTGAACCCATTTTTGGCTACAACTCTGTAAACCCTCACCAACTGAATTCACTAGTAGAAGTTTTGGTGCTGTTATGAGGAGCGGTGAATATTCACCAATTTCTTAACTGTGCTCACATCATTACAATTGAACTGCCCCATAGATATTTTCATATAATTTGACTTGCAATTTTTTAAGATTGCATGTATTTCCACTTGGCAATGTGATGCTTCATATATAGAGACAAAGAGACAGTCTATGTAACTTGTACATTTCTTTCAGTGTTGCTGAAGTTCAAAACAAATGTTTGTGCTCTCTGTTGTTACCCTGTATTCTGGGGGTCCCAGGAGGGACACCTAAATAACCTTGCAAGTACACAAATTGGGGAAATTAGTCAAATTGGGGAAATTTGCCAACCAGAGCACTGGTTGGCAAAACGAGAGGCAGGGCAACGTAGCAGAATCTTGTAACCCAGTGTCTATGGGGTCAGGCCAAGTCAAGAAGCAGACCGGTTTAAAATAATGAATGATCTTTATTAAATACAGGCACACAATGTAAGCAACACACGCACACAGATAACTAAGGAAAATAAAGGTGTGAGTAAGATAGCGGGATTTTCAGAGGGATAGTTGATTTGGGTGATACGAAACCTGTCCTGAAGTCCAGAAGAAGATAGAGAGTGAAGCTGGGGTTCGATGTATCTCAGCACGTGGAGCTGAGGGGAAGCTCGCCAAGCGATGTGGCAGCAAGGCGGTCTGGAACTTGGGAGCGATCCGAGGAAACGCTCAAAGTCAGGGGTTTTTATAAGGAGAATGGTGACCGCAGGCTAGATCGGACTTTGGGAAAACAATAGATTTGGAGCTGGAGACAAAGCCTCCGAAAGGTCAGAATTTGAAGGATTGAGTTACAGCCAAATTATCAGTAGGATAGCTGGTTTGCAAACATGGAATACTTGAGCGTTGTATAGTCAGATCATCAAGCTACCAGCACGGGGCAGAGGATTTTTTGAAAGTTGCTTGCATACCTGATGGAGGTACTTGCCTTGAGGTCTCCTAAAGCTGCGAGTTGGCTGTTTCTGGCCTACCTGTATTGTTTTAGAATATTACAGCGATTATCGGCCGAGCCTGTATGTGTGCTTGTTTGGGGGCCTCGCAAGCACATGGAAGGGATATGTGAAGCCGAATTATTGATATCAAAGATATCTTTTTATATCCCCAAAGCTCGGGCTAGCCAGGGCAGTAACACTGTGTTTTAATATCAGATCCTCAAGCACATGGTTTTACCTAATTGAATAGAGCCCAGTATTGCTTTCAGTAAATGAACTGTAGAGCTGATCATCAAATGAAAATAATGAATGGCAAAGGAAGAAAAGGGCATACCATGCCCTCAGGTGCAAAGAATTCTTTGATTGTATTAACATAACACAAGGTAATTTCTATACATATGATAAATTATGTCTCTTTCAGTGTTTGTCACATTTGCATTCCATCCTGCCTCCAAAAAGCAAGCAACAGAACAAGTGGGGTTGTCCCATCTAATTTACATAGTGAACCTGTGAACTAGGTTGGGTTCAGAGCTATTGGCCTGCCCAGGGCAACCTAATGAACTCCTTCACTAAGAACTGGTTTGCACATTATGCTTTCAGAGCAGACAATAAGATATATATATATATATATATATATATATATATATATATATATTTAATATAATTTTATTATAGGTCACCATATAAAACATACATTTCTCACTGTACATTTACCGAATTGTTATAGTATCCTCCACTCCTCTCTGGATTACATAAACTGTTATATCATTGACATACTATCATTATGCATCGCAACAAATTTATCACAATACCAAGATAGTTCCTGCATTTCAACCCAACTTTACATGTTCCATGATATTTCTCTCATTTTCTCCTTCTTGCTATCATATTACCATGAATTAAGAATTATTTCCTGTCAAAACCCCATCCATATCCAGCACAATTTGCCATTCTTTATTGATATCATCATCTGATTTTCCTTTCAGTCTCTGAGAGACTATATCTGCATTCAGATTTTCAATAAAAGTTGCCCACCATTGCTGTATTGTGGGTATTTGTTCAGTTTTCCATAACCTCGCATATTCAATACAAGCTGCTGTAATCATATATAGTAATATTCTCCAATATTTCTTTATGCCAGTTCCATCTAACATATGTCCTATTTAACAGATACAGTTCAGGTATCTTATCCAGTTGAACCCTTAATATTGTACATATCATATTATGAATATCATTCCAGTACTTTTTAGCCTTAGAACATGACCACCACTTACGAAATAGTGCACCAACATTCTCCTGACACTTCCAACATTGCCCTGTTCCAGTGTTATATATTTTCTTTAATTTTTCTGCTGTCATGTACCATCTATGAAAAAGCTTAAAATAGTTCTCTTTTAGGTTCTGAGCTGCAGTAAATTTCTGTGTCCGTTGCCAACTCTGTTCCCAGTACGCTAACTGAATTGGATGTCCAACATTTTGAGCCCACAATATCATTGCCAATTTAACTGTTTCCTCTTCGCTTTCTTGATGTAAAATCTCTTGATATAGGTGTGCTAGTAAATGAGGCGGGTTTTCAGACAATAGCTTCAATAATCCTCCTTGCTCCTTTTGTTCTATTCCATAAGTTTTGACGTCCATCCGAAATCTCTCAGTTAGTTGTCTGTAAGGAAACCAATTTAATTTTATTCCTTCTACTTCCAATTTTTCTCTTGATTTTATTTTAAAAGCATTCAAGTTTGTCTTTTCCAATATGTCATCATAGCACAACCACTTGTCTGATTCAGTCCATCTTCCAAAGAAAGCTTCTTGAGGGGAAACCCACATAGGTAGCTGTCTAATGTTCTTATTCTTGTAATCAGTCCATATTTTAAATAATGATTTTCTTATATAATGATGCACAAAATCTTTGTCCACCACCGCTTTCCCGTAAAACATGTAGGCATGCCAACCCATCCTTAAGTCAGCTCCCTCAAGTGCTAGCATTCTTGCGTCTTGAAGATTCATCCAGTCTTTTATCCAAGTGAATGCCGCTGCCTTGTAATATATCTGTAAGTCCAGTAAGTCCAACCCTCCTCTTTCTGCTATATCTGTCACAATGTTCCATTTTATTCTAGGTTTTTTTCCTTGCCATATAAATTTGGTTAAGTCTCTTTTCCATTGTATGAATGGCTTGGTGTTTGTAATAATAGGAAGATTTTGAAAGAGATAATTCATCTTTGGAAGTACATTCATTTTTATGACAGCCTCTCTGCCCATCGTAGATAGTCGCATTTGAGTCCATTTCTCCAGATCCTTAGTTATCTCTTTCCATTTTCTTTCATAATTATTCTGAAATAGTTCATTATTTCTTTTTGTGATTCAGACTCCCAGATATTTTGCTTTCTGTCCTTTACTAAAACCTGTTAAATCTGTAAGTTCCTTCTCTTCTTTTTCCCTCATATTTTTGTTATAAACACAGTTTTTTCATTATTGATCTTGAATCCTGAATATTTCCCATATTCTTGAAATATATCCATCAGCTTTTGAATACTACTGAAAGGGTAATCAAGAAACAACACCAAATCATCTGCAAATGCTTTAAGTTTATACTGATATTTCTTTATCTGCACTCCTCTTATTGCTTTTTCTTCCCTTATAGCATTATTAAGCATTTCCATTGTCATAATGAATAATAACAGAGATAAGGGACAACCTTGTCTTGTTCCTCTGTGGAGTTCAATCTGTTTTGTTCTCTCTCCATTAATGATCAATCTTGCCTGTTGCTGGCTATATATTGCTTCAGTCCGAGAAATAAATTTATCTCCAGCTTGAGCCTGTTTAATGATCATCTTCATAAATGTCCAATTAATCATATCAAAGGCCTTTTTCACATCAACAAATATCATTGCCAATTTTCTTTCATTATGCTTCTCATAGTACTCAATTATATTTAACACTGTCCTAATATTATCATGCATCACTCTCTTAGGTAAGAAACCGTTCTGATCTTCATGTATATTGTCTTGTAACACTTTTTTAAGTCTTTCTGCCAATATTGAAGCAAAGATTTTGTAATCTGTATTTAATAAGGAAATTGGTCTATAATTCTTAACATCTGTTAAGTCTCTTCCTTCTTTTGGTATTAAAGTTACATTGGCTTCCTTCCAGGTTTCGGGTATTCCTTCCTTTCTTATCTCATTCATTGTATTCTGCAGAGGTATTGAAACTTCATGTTCCATGATTTTATAGTATTTTGCAGTAAAGCCGTCTGGTCCAGGGGATTTGTCATTCTTCTGATTTCTGATAGCTTCAACTATCTCCATCATCGTTATGGGTTTATTCAAAATCAACTTCTGTTCCTCAGTGAATCTCATTTTGTTCATCTTTTCCACATAGTCTTCCATTTCTTTTTGTTTTTCTTTTGTAGAAATCTTACTCATCAGCTTTGTGTAATATTTATGAAAAGCCTGTTTTATCTCCTCTTGTTTAGTGGTTTTCTCATCACCGATTCTAATCTCCGTTATAATATTTCTAACCCTTCTTTTACGAAGCAAATTAGCCAAAAATTTTGAAGGTTTATTTGCTTGCTCGAAGAAAGTATATCTCACTCTTCTCATCTGTTGCTCTATTTCATACAAGTTTAATTGATTTAATTCAGCTTAACATACTTTCATCTGTTGTCTAATCTTGTTGTCCGTCGAATTTCTCCTCACCTGTTTCTCCAATACCTTCATCTTCATCAGGATCGAGTGTTCAATCTGTTTCTTCTCTTTTCTAATTTCCGCAGACCATCGAATAAAATTTCCGTGCATCACGGCTTTACTTGCATCCCAAATTATCTTCATTGGTAATTCCAATATCATATTCTCCTTGAAATAATTGTTTAACTCTGTTTTTGCTTGTTTAATGTATTTCTCCTTCTTAAAAATCTCTTCATTCAATCTCCATATCCTCTCTCTATCTGTAATCTTTAATGTCATTTGTAGGGGATTATGGTCTGAGCATAAATTTGGAAGGATGTCTATATTCAGTGTCTTCAACAACAAATCCTTAGATGCCAAAATCATATCTATTCTGGACATTGATTTATGTTGGTCTGAAAAAAATGTATGTCCATCTAATTGTCCATTTTTATATCTCCAAATATCATAAAGATCTAAATCATCCATCACCTGGAAAAAGCTCTTAGGCAATTTGCCATTATTTCGGGGAACTAATTTCTGTGCTGTTCTACCCACTTTTGGATTGATGACTCCATTAAAGTCCCCCAAAACAATAACATTCGCATTTTCTGTTTCTTGTACATATTTCTGTATCTCGTTGTGTATTTTGGGGAAAAAATCTCCTTTAGCTCCATTTGGTGCATATATTCCAACTATTAATATCCTGTCCTGTTTCATATTCACTTCTATTGCCAGGTACCGGCCATTACTATCCTGGAATTTTTGTTGTGCACCAAGTCTTGAATTGACATATATCAATACTCCCCTTTTCTTCTGATCAATCATAGCTGAAAAACAGCTACCTAATTTTGGATTACGGATATATTTCAAGTCTTGAGTCCTAATTTGTACCTCTTGTAGGTAGATTATATCTGCTTTTTGTTTCTCCAGGTGATGAAATATTTGTCTTCTTTTATATTCAGAGTTAAATCCTTTAATGTTCCAGGAATATATTTTTAGTCCCATTTTGTCTTTTATTATTAAATTTATTTACTTAGCTTTCCAATTAATCCTGTATAGCTTATCCCGTTAACTCTCTTTCCTCTTCTATTTCTTGTTCTTGTGCTGTTTCTTCCTCGCCCTCCTCTTCTTGTGTCTGTTCTTTTTCTTCTTTTTCTCTTTCTTCCTCCAGAGACTTCTGCTCTTCCTCTTTCTCTTGCTCTCCCACTGTCGTTCTTTGCGAGTCTCGCTTCAACCTTTCCATCATTTCTTTTGTGTTAGGAACTGAATTAATTCTGTATCTCTGTTGTTTATATGTGAAAAAAATTCCTTCAATCTTCTCCCATCTGTAATTGATCTGTAACAATTAGATATTTTTAAGCATGCCACAAATAAGCATGAACCTGACTTTTACAAAAATGTCAGGCAAACAGCTCAGAAAGTGCACTCCATGTTGTGTTAAGAGTGGAGGAAAAGTATTGAAGGACTAAGTGTCTGCTTACTCAAGCATTGTACTTGAAACAGGTACAGTTCCCACCCCTTCCTCTTAGAGTGAGGATCTGAGGGTCCTTGCCACTTGTCATCTAATTTGAGATTCTATCTGGTGTCCTTTTATCAACTTCTGGTCACTTGAGTGCCCACCTTATAATGGTGGTTAAACCCAACAAGCCATATTAACGTCAGCATTCCACTCAAGCATTCTTAAGTATGAGAATTCCAGGATATTTATACAGGCAATGAGCGGGCCATTTGGTACTCTTCTAGGCTATTCACCGTAAGCATTTATAGATATATAAATAGATATATAGATACATAAATTCCTCCTAGGGAGAAACAGACACGTGGCAATGTCTGGACACATAAGCTTCATTGTATTCCATTACATGTAAGGCATCATGTATCATCATGTGGCCATTAAAAATGTTACCCTTTCATCAGGACACTTCATGGGGAGTTTATCTCTCTATTCAGCTCTTTAATAGGCTTGGTGACAATTAACCATTAAACCATTTAACATTAAACCATTTAACACAGTTTTTTATCCATTAGTAGCAGCAGCAGCAGCAGCATCAGCTTCTTCCATAATTTTATAGTTTATCATAGTGTCCGCTAAGGCATTATATAGACAGTGTTTTGTCACTTGTATTCCCCTTAACCATGTTAATAATATAATTTGGTCTATAATCCATTCAGGTATACATTCTCATCTGCTTGAGGAATTGCACATCTCATAAAGAGGCATCTGTGATGACACAGGCATTCAAAGGGTATTTTCTTTGTTAAATCCTAACAGCATTCATTACAACTTAAGTATATCTATTCTTACTATAGCCTCACCAGCATAAATTGACATTTGGGCAGCATGTCAAGGTTATCAGGAGCACTGTAGCTGTTTATCAACAGCATCTTCTGCATTGGAGGAATGCTGAAGCAGACTAATAGCTGTTTTTCAGCTTTGTTTTATTCTTTCCTATTTTCTCTAAGTCTATTGTTTTAATTTTAAAATTTTTATTTTTTTCCTAGTTCTATTTTCCTGTTTTATTCTTTCCTATTCTTGCCCACTCAACCTGTCAGCTGACCAATCAAAATAAACCATACTAGAGGAGTTCACTATCTATGTTTCTCATCTCTTATCTCAGTGGTTCAGTAGATACTGTAACTATCTTATTTGCTTCAGTCAGTGCACCCATGAAGAGGTTCATTCCCAGGTCAGGCTAGTGATTGTCTTTGTGGATGTGTTTCTTATCTTTATTTACATTCCAGAGCATCTGACATTTATCCCAGACTGTAACCACTTCCTTAATGACCCTAACTGATTCAGCCACACACTGTCACTGATCTAACTGCTTGTATTATTTTGTATGCCATTTATCTTACACTCTATAGGCTGTGCAACCATGTTTTTCACCTGGAAAACAAATACAAACAAAAAATTCCTGCCATTATTGCTTTTCAATATAAAAAGAAAGCTGGTAGAAAAATAGAGATGGTTATCTTGTTACCTCAAAATGTGGTCTACATGAGATGCCAGTGCCTCTGTTAAACAGTGGGGAATATTACCTCAAACACATGCAATGCATGTGTGCGGCCAGTTGCTCTTTGCCAGCAGGCTTCTCAGCCATAGCAAGATACAATTATATTTCAAGCCAATTGATATCACAAAGTAGGGGTATACAGCTTGGTAACAGTCTTGTGGCATCATTAAGACTAATGGCCAAAATCCTCTGGATTTATCTACTCATGATTGTTGCACATTCACAGTCCCTATGTAGCCCATAGTTTAGGGGTTATGTAGGGACTGTGAAAGTCCCTCATTCCTCACTTACTGGGAAGCAACCACTGCAATCAATGTTCCCAAAGCAGCTGGCTGATGGCATAAGGGATCTCATGCACAAGGGGGAATTGCATCAGAGTCCTGCTTCTGCCTTTTGCACCAGAGATTGCTCATGGGAGGGGTAGAAATGGCAGTCAGCCGCTTCCCAAGTGACAGAGGAACAGAATCATAGAAATGTAGAGTTGGAAGAGACCACATGGGCCATCCAGTCCAACCCCCTGCCATGCAGAAACACCCTCAAAGCACTCCCGACAGATGGCCATCCAGCCTCTGCTTAAAAACCTCCAAAGAAGGAGACTCCACCATACTCCGAGGCAGCATACTCCACTGCCAGACAGCCCTGACTGTCAGGAAGTTCTTCCTGAGGTTCAGGTGGAATCTCCTTTCCTGCCGCTTGAATCTATTGCTCCTTGTCCTGGTCTCTGGAGCAGCAGAAAACAAGCCCTCTCCTTCCTCTACATGGCATCCCTTCAAATATTTAAACAAGGCTATCATGTCCCCTCTTAACCTTCTCTTCTGCAGACTAAACATACCCAGCTCTCTAAGTCTATCCTCATCGGGCATGGCTTCCAGGCCTCTCACCATTTTGGTTGCCCTCCTCTGGACCTGCTCCAGCCTGACCATGTCCTTCTTGAATTGGGGTGCCCAGAACTGGACACAGTATTCAAGGTGAGGTCTAACCAAAGCAGTGCTACCAGTACCTCCCTCGATCTAGACACCATACTCCTCTTGATGCAGCCAAGAATTGCATTGGCTTTCTTGGCTGCCGCATCACACTGCTGACTCATGTTCAGCTTGTGGTCTATTAAGACTCCTAGATCCCTTTCACACGTACTGCTATCCAGC
Source organism: Cyclura pinguis (assembly GCA_030412105.1). Lineage (NCBI taxonomy): Eukaryota > Metazoa > Chordata > Lepidosauria > Squamata > Iguanidae > Cyclura > Cyclura pinguis. The sequence continues at coordinate 318,137,613 of CM059600.1, read as the reverse complement.
CACGTGTCCCCCACCCTATATTTCTGTATTCCGTTTTTTCTACCTAAGTGTAGGACCTTACACTTCTCTCTGTTGAATTTCATTTTGTTAGCTTTGGCCCAGCTCTCCAATCTGTCCAGGTCATTTTGAATTTTGATCCTGTCCTCTGGCGTATTAGCAACCTCTCCCAATTTGGTGTCATCTGCAAATTTGATGAGCATGACCTCTATTCCTTCATCCAAGTCATTGATGAAGATATTGAACAGCACTGGGCCCAGGACAGAACCCTGTGGCACCCCGCTAGTCACTTCTCTCCAGGATGAAAAACAACCATTGGTGATCACCCTTTGGGTTCGGTCGGTCAACCAATTACAAATCCAACTAACAGTAGCCCTGTCCAGCCCGCATTTTACTAGCTTCTTTGCAAGAATGTCATGGGGAACTTTGCCAAAGGCCTTACTGAAATCGAGAAATGCTACACCCACAGCATTCCCTTCATCTATCAAGCTAGTAATTCTATCATAAAAAGAGATAAGATTAGTCTGGCATGACTTATTTTTGAGAAATCCATGTTGACTTCTCGTGATTACCGCATTGCTTTCTAAGTGATTAGAAACTGACTGCTTATTGATCTGCTCCAGAATCTTTCCGGGTACTGACGTCAGGCTGACTGGGCGATAATTATTTGGGTCCTCTTTTTTTCCCTTCTTGAAAATGAGGACAACATTTGCCCTCTTCCAATCTGCTGGAACTTCTCCTGTCCTCCAAGATTTCTCAAAGATTATTACAAGCGGTTCCGAAATGACCTCTGCCAGTTCTTTTAATATCCTAGGATGCAATTCATCTGGCCCTGGAGACTTGAATTCATCCAGTGTGGCCAGGTATTCCTGTACCACCTCTCTACCTATTATGTGCCTCATTTCCCCTGCTTCTTCACCTGCTCCCCAACCACCAGGTTGAGTATTTGTATCCTTCTGGCAAAAAACACAACTGCTGCTTCCTGATAAATGGACTTTGGGGGGTGGTCTGGGAATCACTGCATTACACTGTAACTAGTGATTATGCATCTGTAAATCCCATACAGGACTCTGGCCAATAGTTTTATTTTATATATAACCACTTTTTTGCTATGGAATGGAGGCTGAGATAAACATACAGAGTTATGTGCATTAGGTTATATGTACAAGAACCTCTACACATAAGAAGTGTACACGGTTGTCCCTCCACATTCATGAGTTTGACCTTCATGAATTTGATTATTTGCAAGGCTTAAGTCTGACCTCCCCCCGCTGCCATTTTCCTTCTCCCATTTCCTTGCATTCCTCTTCCCAGCTTTATGATGCTTGTGTTTAAAATGGACATTTTTTTTCCTTTTGGGTGAGAAAAGCTTCCCCCAACTGCTGGAGGCAGGTCCTCTCTGTCATGTGACTACACATTCTGAGTGTGATGGCTGCTGATTGGTCAAGTGCTCTCTTTGCTTCTATTCCTCCCCTCTGGGAGGAATCTCCCTTCTCGAGATAGCAATTGGAAGTGGCTAGACTGCCAGAACTGAGCACTCTGTTCTTCTCCATTTGACAGGAAAGTACCAGTAAACCGTTTACCTTATCTTTTTCCTTCCCTCTGGGACTGTCAACACCAGGGGCAAGGGAATGGGACAGGGGAAGCTCCAGAGGGGAATGGGAAAGGGATTGGGGGAGGGTGTATTCATGATTTTTCTACTTTCACAAGGGTTCTGTGGCCCAAGCACTTTGAATGTGTTCAGATACATGAAATTCTGTGTGTATTGTGTCCTCCATACGTGATGGACTGGCTCAGTGCTTTCATCATTTTGGAGAGAGCTGTTTCAAGATACATAGGAGATAACAACTGGAAATATGCAACGGTCCCCAGACCCTGTATCACTGAACATTTTCTCAGGCCTAAACATCAACATGCAACATAAAGATCTCGCTTCTTGCTTGTTTCTAGCAGCCTGACAAATAATAGTGCAGCAATGGAAAACTGGCAGCTTACTAGATACGTCTGTATGATACACAATGATAAAGGATGTAACCCTATCTAACACAAAGAGTTCAAAACTTAAGGAATGAAACAACCATGGACAATTTGATGGAAACTTAGTTTGCTTTCATTTGTTCAATGAATCAAAATGAGGATCCTAGGAAACAAGCTACAGGTTCTCATGGACAAATTTGGGACATTGTCTTTAGCTAGTATAGAAATGACCACTAAGTGATGTCATTGACTACTCTCCAACATTTCATCCAACAAGGGCAATAATCTTATTTTTAATTTATGTTACATGTTTTCATGAGATCTGTTCTGTGTCTAAACTGTTTTTGCATTTTTTTTGTTAAATCCACATATATATATTTGAAGGAAGAGAGAAATTTGGAGAGAGAGAGAAACCAGCTATGCAAATGATAATCATCATATACTAGCAGATTATTCAGAGAAATGGATGGAATGAAAATTGTAGATTCCCAATGGAGGCTTAGAACTAGAATGCCTGAGTAGGACTATTGGGTGAACTAAATCTGACAAAGAGGGTTTGGAAGAAGTGGGTGTTCTTGATTGAAATTCAATATACTAAACACAACCCTAAATGACTTCCAGTCACACCTCAGAGTTATTATGTGTCATTCATGAATTTTTGATACATTCCTTTTGAATTGCAACCTTAAGATATTTTGGTTCTGCCAAAAGTGAGAGGACTGAGATAATCAGAAGGGAACAGACTGATCTGTGAAGGAAATGACAAACATGGACTGAGGGAAAATAAAAATAATTAATTATTTCAGTGGAAATGAAAGAACCACAGCATTTTCATAGTAGTTTACTTCCACCTTTATAAGGGCCCAGATGAGAATTCTTGCTTTCTAAATCATATTACTTTCATCTTTACTTTTATTTACTTCAGAGGTCAGTTGCTGAGGAAAAGAGCAATAGGTAAGTCGCTCAGACGAAATCAGAAAACCAAGATCAATGGCGCACCTCATTTTACACACAATATATCTAGACACTGAGAGGAAATGGAGAAAAGGATTCTGTGAAAGTAATGCTAGCTGAAGTGTCAGAAGTGTCTTCCCAGCTCTTCTGAAGGTACCAGGAAAAGAGTTACACTTGTCAACTTTGCCACCTAATTTTCCTGTCACTGCACTTATCTATTCTCTAAAGAAACCTGAGACTTGTGTTTCTTTGAGACTCATACTATGACTGTCTTTGAAAAACAGCTCTGTTGCTGGGGCCAGAAGACACTGGGGATCTCATAATTATCCCTTGCACTCTTTTCAGAGGTCCCAGGAGACAGTCTTTCAAATCACAAGCAGCTTCTTTTCCATTTTTTTTCTCAAGAGTGTACAAAATAGGAATATTGGGGATGCATTTTTTTGAATTAAAGCCACAGGTTGAGCAGAATCTTGAAATGTTTCATCAGGCCATTTATGTGGCTGAAAATATACATTTTGGTCTCTTGTTATATAGGTTGGAGTAAGCATTTAGGTGTATTTAGAAATAAAAGATGAAATCTATACCAGTGTCTCTTTGGCATGGATCACTGAAAGGACATCTCTGCAGAAGAAGAAAAAAAGTTGGTGAATGATTAATCCTTACTGGCACTATGTGCATGCTTCATAAAATAAATCCCTTACCTTATTGCTATATTGCCAATAATCTCAGTCAAAGACGGGTGTAAGGATGCGCTAAAGTCTAACACTGTACCATTAAGATGCCCCCAAAGTATCTAGGCTGTCTCTTCTAAAACAACCCCTATAGTTAGGAGTGGTTCCAACTGCTTAAAAATCCTTCAGGAAGACACCAATATTGTGGGGAATCCAAACATTCTCAAACAAGAATACTTTGAACATCACAGAGCATTAGTGTAAATTAACTGTAGGCATGCATTTGTAATAATAAAAAAAGCATTTAAGGAAAGTATGCCATCTACACAGACTGGCAGCAGCTCTCCAGGATTTCAGACAACGACTCTTTCCCAGACTGACGTGAAAATGCCACAGATTGAACCTACTAGCACCTTTGCATATAAAGTGTATATTCTACCATTGAGCTGCAGGCTTTCTCCATTGGCATTTCAGGTATAGACAGATTATACAAAGGAAGAAAAGGTCAGATAGGGAAAGGACTTCAGATTAGTGTTAGAGCACAAGCTTTGCATGCAGAAGGTCACAGATTGAATCCTGACATCTCCTGCTAAGAAAGGTGAAATAATCTTCCTTGAGAGACTCCGCTGCTAGATGCAGAAAGTACAAAGCTAGATAAACCAATAGAAACATATGATAGCAGCTTCCCAAGCAAGCTTTTCCATAATATATAGTCACTCATAGTGCCGCATAATAGTATTTGACAAGTGTGTGCATTAAGAAAAAGTTTGTATTGAAAGCTCCATACATAAAAATCCAGCCAAATCTTGTAATCTAATATGAAAGAAAAGTAGATAGGCATTTCAGGTATGATTTGAAGAAATGTAGTGAAACTGAAAGAGAGATGTTGTCATCTCTACCACCAGATATATTTGACTACAACTCCCACCATCTCCAGATAGCACTGCTACTGGCCCTATTGGCTGGGTATGATAACAACCATGGAAGCACAGAATCAAAAAGAGATGAAATGGGCCTCATGGGTCATTAGGTCCAACCCACTGCTCAATGCAGGATCTCCACCTAAAGCATCCCCAGCAGGTATCTGGCTCTGAAAATGTTCAGAGAAGGAGATTCTACTACCTCTCCAGGCAATTGGTTCCATTACCAAACAGCTCTTACTATCAAGAAGCTCCATTTAATGTTCAGCTGAAATCTGTTCTCCTATAACTTCAAACTACTAGACCTGTTACTACCTTCTGGGGCAGCAGAGAACAAGCCTATATTTCAAACTGATTGGTCTGTTCTTTTCAGATTGTTCTTTTTTGCCCCTCCTTTTCTTTTTTTGAAGGGAGGGCCAATGTTTGTCCTACTCTAGTCCTTTGGCACCTCACCTGTTCTCCAAGATTTCTCAGAAATGATGGGAAGTGCTTCATAAAGCACATCAACAACTTCCTTCAGTACTCTGGGATGCAGTTTGCCTGGCCCTGAAGATTTGAACTCATGTAGGTTAGCTAGGTGATTCCTGATTAACTCCCTGTCAATCTTCATTTACCATCCCGATCCCTTGCCAGGGTCTTTGTTGATGCATAGAAGCACACAGTTCTCTTTTTGGGAGAAAACTGAAGCAAAATAGGTATTGAGTACTTCTGCATGTTCATTGTGATCTGTAAGCATTTTACCATCCTTACTGAACAGTGGCCCCATTATCTTCCTGATCATTCTCTTGCCTTAAATGTATCTGAAAACTGCCTTTTTGTTGCTCCTTGCTTGCCAAGCCAATCTCACCAAATTCTGAGCTTTAGCTTTCCTTGTAGTATTCCTACAAGCATGGGCTGCACGTCTGCATTGTTTCTTGGTGATTCATCCTTCCTTCCACTCTTTATATGTATTGTTTTCTTTTCATTTTCTCCTTGAGTTTGCTGTGTAGCTACATTGGCTTTTTCAGATGTTTCCCTCTTTTTTTCTTCCATTGGATAGGTTGTGATTGTGCTTTTTGGTACTCCTTCTTCAAAAACTCTCACCTTTTCAGAGTGTCTTTTTTCTTCATATCTAGCCATCCCACTGAGTATTTCCCTGAAATTGTTAAAATCAGTTTTCCTGAAATCCTTCATCTCTAGCCATGGTATTCCACTGAGTATTTCCTTGAACTTGTTAAAATCAGCTTTCCTGAAATCCAAGGTCCATGTTTGACTATAATCTTCTTTGCCCTGTGTCAGGGTCAGAGACCCAGGCAGTGAGACAGCCCAGAGAAGGGAGTGGGAGAGCTAGCAGAGTCCTGCCGGAAGGAGTCAAGGAAGCACTTACTCAAGGGAAGTCCATTTACCTAAGCCAGGGCAACAAGCAAAAGCCATAGTCAGAGCTCCAAAAGCCAGGGGCCTGGAGCCAAGAGATCAATCCAAGGTATCAGGAGCCAGGTGCTGGAAGCAAGGAGAGGGCTTGTAGAAAGTTTGCCACAAGCAAAGGAAAGCTTCCAGGCAGGCGGTTATATAGCCCAAGACACAGGTGTGGCTAGTCACTGCTTCTTGAACTTAATCAAGGAAGCCTCCTTTTGCTCAGCTCTCTTGAGTCTCTGCCTTGTTTGTGGGCTGATTGACACAGGCTCCAAAGCATCTTCAGAATGGGATCCCTGTTGCCCTAAAGGAGCAGGCAGAGGAACGTCCGAGCCTGCTTGGTCCATGGCAGCAGGGGGAGCTCTTGAGCTGCAGGACTCATCTCCAGCCAGAGCCACAGGGATCAACAGCTGCTGCTCGTCATCAGCAGCTCTGACAGGGGCTTCAATTATCACACCCTGCCCCACACTTGTGAAATCCAGAATTACATAGTCACCAAAGTACCAAATATTTTAATTCCAGTGATCACTCCTCTATATTGGTTAGGATGAAGTCCAAGATCGCTGATCCCTTGTTCCTTCCTCTACATTTTGAAATAAGAAATTATCTGCAAGGCACGTCAGGAATTCACTGGAAAGCCTGTGGTTACCACAACTAGTCTCCCAGTAGATATCAGGGTAATTGAAGTCCCCCATAATTCTCACATCTTTGATAGTTCTGAGATTTGTTTCTGAAAAGCTTCACCCATCACTTTTTGATTTGGTGACCTGTAGTAAAGTTCTACCACAATGTTGCATTTATTTCCTTCTCTATTTATTTTTATCCAAATGCTCAGTGCTGCACTTCTGGAAGGCACCACATTTGGGAAGAAGATAACAAAAGTTAACATCAAGAGAACAGACATAAATTTTGTGCTGAATGAAGGAATTAAGAGTTATGGTAAACAAGAAGACACTTGTGAATAGGGATGTGTGAGCAATCTGACTTGTCTCAGGCCACATTTTCCAGACTTTTGCAAGGCAGACACTATTTGTACTCCAGAATTCACCCATTAGAATGTGTTAATTCTGCTTGGCATTTCAATTTACATTGGATTAGGATACTATGAACCTAACTAGAATGAAGGTAAAAATCCTACCTATGATTTTACTCCCTCCCTGTTGTCCCCAATTTCAGCCTGGGAGAGATGGAAATAGCTGCCTGGATTTTGAAAAGCCCTAAATTGAGGGCCTTTCTACACTACACTGTTATAGTGCTATATCCCACTTTCAACATCTTGCGGAATTCTGGGGTTTGTAGTTTACTGAGGCCAAAGAACTCTCTGGCTGAGAATTCTATATGCTCCTACCCAAACTATAAACCTCAGGATTCCATATAGGATGTTGAAAGTGAAATAATAGGACTATAACAGTGTAGTGCAGAAAGGCCCTGAGACTGAATAAATGAGATGAAAAAGAATTATACATGCACAGGAAGGATGAAAAAAGCAAAATCATTTCATTTATAAGTATAAACCAAAAGCCAATACACCATATCCCATCATGAAAGACGTCCAACAATTAACAATTAAACAATCCTACAATTAAAAAAAAATCAGTATCTTATATATGTGGTTGATATTATTTGAAAACATACCAACCAATAAGGACTATTATCTTTTACTGGTTGATAATATTTTGCAGAAATAGGCAGTTCAATTGTTATACTGTTCATTATCCCATGTCCAAGGGAGACTATGGCCCTTTCTGCATGTGTGTGGGGGGGGAACGGCCGAAAACAGACCTTACCGGTCTTCTTTTCCCGCCGGCCGAGTCTGTCGCCACAAGGAGCAGCGCAAGTTCACTGCTCCGCAGTCCCCTGCATCCCAAATGGTGGCTTCTGGTTGGTGGAGGCTCTCCACCAAACGGAGAAGCTAGCCAGCCAGAAGCCCGCCTTCGGCAGATCTGCAGGCACGCACTTGCGCACGCCTGCAAATCTGCTCTGGAGCCGGGCGACGGAGAGGCATGGGGTCGCGTGCTCCATGATTTTTAAAAACCTCTGAAAAGAGGTTTTTAAAAAACATGCCTCGCGACCAGTTCCGGTTGCTCCCGAGTGGACTGAGGTATGGAACTACAGAATGTAATCAGCCCCAGTCCACTCTACAGTGCAGAAGACCTCTGCGGGAGGTCACTCTGCACTGTTTTACTAGCCCGGTGCAGAAATGGCCTATGATTCTTCTGCACAGCTCTTCTTTCTGTCTCTTCCCTCTGTGACCTGATTTCCTTCCATTTCTCAGGATGTACCCAAAGAAGGACAAAAAAGAAAGGGCTACTAAGACAAAATTGGAAAGAAAGGCAGTTAGATTCACAGTGCATTCAGACCACTTCGCATATTGTTTATGACATATGAACACCTAACACACTCTGTGCTATATGTGAAAAGCTGTGTATAAGAAGACTGTTGTGGCTATTTCTGCACTAGCCTGTTACAATACTATTATTCCACTTTCAACATCCTATGGAATCTTGGGGTTTGCAGTTTAGGGAGGGGGCCCTCCCTAAACTGCAAACCCCAAAATTCCATAGGATGTTGAAAGTGGAATAATAGCACTGTAACAGGCTAGTGTGGAAATGACCAACTGTGACTCTGAGCATCTGGTTCCACATTGGATCAGGAGCTTATCTTGGCACATGTGACATTTACAGAAAGTGTGGTGAGAGTTGCATTTCACTAAGAGGTCTTTCTCTTTCCTGGTTTATAAAGGTAACAGCTGTTTCACACCTGAACTAGGATACAGGTTTATTTAGCCCAAGAGTAAATGATGGTTGCCTCACTGCTTCTTCTCTGATGTTTGGAATGGCAGTAACTGTAGCAACAGCACTTTGAAGAAGAGAAATAAACAGGGTTTTCTCAATTTAATTTTTTTTCAAAAAACTGAAAACCATAAAGAATCATAATCTAGTCATGTACTAAAATAACCCAAGATTCCTTTTCCATTCACACTTATTAAAATACCTGACATTGAAATTGATTATTTGGCACACACTCACATGCATGTGTGATTTCTAAACTCAGTCTCTAGCAAGCACGGGCAGCTATCCACAGCTTGGGGGCCATATAAATCTCTCACCAGACAAGGGAGCCAGCAAACTTTATCATGCTTCCAATGTATGCGCTTTTAAAATTTTAAACTTTTTTTACTCAAACACTCCCTCTAGGGGTTTGAAGGGCAATTTTACTATGTGCCTCCTCCCATTTTAGGCCCATGAGATTACTTTATTAAATCAGAACGTGAATTGGAAGAGACTAAAGCGGAACGTGAACTGGAAGGAATATATTTGAGGGTAAAGGCACTTGGAGGCCTCAGAAATGAGTCAGGGGGCTGAATGTGGTCTGCACTTTTCCTATCCTTTGCACAGAATTCATCAAGGCAGTTATGAATGGGTAAACAAGGCCCTTTCTGCAGCTTACCTGCATCCCAGCGGAATCTGGTGACAATGGCGGCAGTGGCTCTCCCAGGAAAGGAGTGCGATGGAATGCTCCCCTCTGTACTGGCTGCCTCCAGGACCCAGGAATTGTGATGGTCGTGCCTCTTCCTGCTGCAATGCAGCCGCGTACTGTCCCAGGTTGCGCTGGGGCAGGAAGTACAGCCATTGTACTTCCAGGATCTCCACAGTGAAGGTAAGTGCAGGTGCATGGTGTGAGGGTGGTGCAATTGCCAGTCATTGACGGGGAAAACCCGTTAATAATTTACAGTGCGATTCCACTGTCTGGGGATGGGAGAAGGATGAAACCCAGAGGATTTCTTGCATAAGCATCATTCCAGCCCTGTCCTTCTCCCATCCCCAGTGTGGGTTGGGTGCATCAAGCCAAAAGCGCCCAAGAGTTATGCACTCGTGACTGGTTTGTATTCATGATCCCTATATATTCCATAGTTTAGGGAACCCCTTCTCACACATGTGATCTCCAGTGTGAACGAGAATTGTGACAGGGACCCTGGTTTTCACTGTCACACCAGAGATCTCTCATGGGAGGAGTTGGGAACATCCGTCAGCTGCACCCTAACCAACCTTGGAACATATCCCTGACAATCATAGAGGATGTTACTCAGCAAGTGAGGTTTGGGGAGGTTGGATTGGGAACTGCCACAGAATTACAGAGCTAAAGTGGTTATATGTTCATAACTGCCTTAATAAATTTCATCCGTTGTCTACAATGTCTACAATAACACAGTGGATTATAGTTCGAATAATTAGTACTGCACCGACATCTTCCTTAACACTCCCAATACATTTAATAAAAGTAAAATCAATTATATTCCTGAGGGAAATTAATACAAAAATAAATAAATAAATATATTTTTTAAAAAACGTTGAAGCTGAGAATGTCTGGCTGTCCTGTTTAGGATGGGATTTTAAGCTGGGTTTACAATCTCCTAACCATTGGGATTCATGTTTACAACTGCTAGAACGAAACATGACCTCCTAAACCAATCTCTTAAGCCAAGCAATGCACCAGCCAATTGGTTTCTGAGGCATTGCAGATGAGCACTGGGAAATTATGACTGCAGCACTGTGTCCTCTGTGGAGCATGTGGAGAAAAGCAGTTGCAGCAGGACTCCAAAAATTCTCTCCATCTTCCTGTCTCAATGTGTCCCACAGCCAGGAGAACACTGCAGTCATTTCTCTAAGGCCCTGATCTGCAATGCTTCAGAATCCCTTCATCTTGGGCACTGCCTGTGTAAAGAGGCAGGTTTTTTGGGGCGCTGTGTCAGCAGAAGTACTTAAGGCAATGGAGCTCCATCATCACAGCTTTGTTTGCCAGTGCAGAACCTGAGGGCCGTCTGCCTACAACTCCAATTGGAGATTTGTTTTTATAAAAAAAAAAAATATTCTGTTATCTTTTCCTAATCAAAAATATACTTGCTAAAATGTTGAAAATTTAGTATATTGTCCACAAAATGATTAACGATCTTATAAATTGTGTTTAGTTTTTGAGAAATCCACCTTTGAAACTTTCTGCAGGGTGCTCAGGCTCTTTCTTCTTCTTTTATTTCAAAGTATTGTCCCACAGTGGCAGAAATCTCTATGTTGTTGTTTTCATTCCTTACCAGTGTCTTGTCTTCTTCATTTTCTATCTTGCACTTAATAGCCCTGAGTTGCATCTCTCATTCTTTATTCACTCTTCCTAGTTCCTCAGTCTCTATTTTTTTCAATTCATTTTGTCAGCTCATTCTCTTATCTGTCGTTACATTTACTGTCATGTGTTCATCTGCTCCTTCTCTCTGAAGTTTCCTTCTCCATATGTGGCGGGCTTCTTCCTGCTCCTCCCTCTATCCTGTTTTCTTGCTGCCATTTATATTTTGCACTCTCACAACTGCTACCTACCAAAGAATGAAGAATTCTACAAAGAATTGGAGGAGTGTCAGTAAAGAATGAAGAAACAATGTATTAAATGGAATTGCTGTCTCTATATTGTTCCTGGGAAAATGCCCTTAAATTACACATTACTACAAAGGTGAAAAATGATACTTCACATTCCAATCTGATATTCCCCCTGCACTTTAATGTACCCAAAAATGTAGTAAATATCAATGTGCAGGTTCTAATCTCTGACATAAACGAATAGCAAAAGCCTGCTTAAAAACATTTGAATCAATGGGTGGCTTGTATTCAACTGGGGCACACCCACACACTTGGGGGAAAAAAACTGAATAAAGGGATGGTTCTCATCTCATAAAATATAAAAATAAAATTGAACCCTATGTAGAGAAAACATGGAATCTGTAAAGGAGCATGTCTGCAACTGCTGATTTCATAGCTGTGCACACCTTTACTAGAGAGCCATGAACAATTTTTACATTTCTTTTAAAAACGGCAACATGCTGGGAAAAGGGGCACTGGCCTTTTTGATCATGCAATTTTCCTGATGTAATAATCCGTCTTCCTTCCCTGGTACTCATAGTAACAACACAATTCCCCTCTCCTCGAGAGAACCCTAATCAGATGATAGATGCAGTTGTAGATCTTTCTCTCATCTAGTTTGGAATTTTTGAGGTTGTACCATTACCTCCTCCTCCTCCTCTTCCTTCTCCTCTGGAGCTTCTGATATCAGGGATTCTGTACAAAAAAAAAAAAAAAAAAATCTTGCCCTTAATGGAGGTAGACTACCCCCCATGGAAGGAACTTGGAGAACAGTCTCATTGGAAGTGTATGTGTGCTTAGATTAATAAAGAAAAAAGCAATCTGTAGCTTTTGGATATATCTTGACTACATTGCCTTATCTTATTCTTGTTTTGGCACCTGGACTTAATGGCCCTGAGCATGAACTAGGGGCAAGATTCTATCATCCACAGGAAATCATGAGGATTTCAATTATTACTTTAGCAGCATAGAAACATCATCTGAAACCAGGACATTTAGTATATATCCTTTGTTAGCTAACCTCAAATGGAGAGTTGATCTGTTCAGCTGTTGCAAAGTATCTTTTCATGGTTGCTTATAATTTTCTATTGGCGCAAGCATTTGAGTCAATTCAGTGAGGAAGCATTCCTCTCTAATTCTCTACAAGCTGCAAACAATTTATCCCCGAGGGGGCAAGACCAAGCGCTGAAGATAAAGCGTGTCAATCTGCCACTGAGCAATTTTGCAGTGCTTATAGAATAAGAATTTCCTCATGTTGGATCACTTACAATCTCAATTTTTGATGTTGTTTGTTGTCTCCGTGCTTTTGTACAACTCAAGCTTTCTGGATACAAATGAAGAAAAGAAGAAAGATCATTTGAAATGAACCTCTTCGCATGGCAAAAGAGGCACTGACCATGGCATTATCATCAATCTAGCTTCCCATCTGTGTACAGAGAAGCAGGTGTTCCAACTTTGCACATTGCCAGATTCATGCAAATGTGTATGGAAGTGTATTTCAGGATAATCTGTATAAGATCTGCCCTTCTTTTCCCATTATACATCCCAGGAAGGCCAAACATATATTACATTTCAGAAAATACACAATTCCACCATTTCCATATCTATTTGTCCATCACAACCATAGCTCATGGTTCTAGCAGAGTGAAGAGCTAACCTCATTTTCAGGACGAACCTACCAGCTTGTTTATGTTAGTTCCACCCATACCTATAGATACAGAGTGAGCCCTCCACTTTTGAAGGGGCTAGGGGCACAAGACCCCCTGAAAGTGGTAAACCACAAATAAAAATAAAAATTGCAAACACTATTTTTTTAACCTGAGATCACTTCTCTAGGAATCTCTTGGTCCTCCAGCATGATTCTGTGGTCAGCTTCTGATGGAAGTGGGCCATTCTAGAGGACCTAAAATGTTTCTAGGAATCGCTAAGTTCTTAGAGCAGAAGTGGACCATAAAATCATGCTGGAGGACCAAGAGACTCCTAGAGAGAACATATATTTTATGTGGCATGGACAAATACTGTAAAAATTTAAATAAAAAATAAAATAAAATAACCCAGAAATAATCAAATCTGTGAATGCTGAACCCATGAAAGTGGAGATCCTACAGTAATAGCAAACATAGACCTATAACCTGACAAGGTCAGTGTGTTCATTTAAATTGTACCAATGAAGCAAAAAATATTGACCAGTGCCTACTATCCCAGTGTGCTGTTCTGCCAACTCAGGGAATTCAGGCTCACACTGGAATCCATAAAATTTAAAGAAAAGGTTGCCTTGCATAGTGACCCAGTGAACTGTACTCTGTAGCTTGTGCCTAGGCAGTTTATTAGATCCTGGGTACCCTGGATCAACCCTCCCCATCAAGGCTGGCCAGTTCTGACAATTAGCCTGCTTCTGCAAGAGCAGCTCTATAATTAGACAGAGTGAGGTAACTGCCTCAGGGAGCAGAGCTTGAGGGGGCAGTGGAGGAATAAAAAAATGGTTTAAACTGTAGGAATAACTACTGTACACATAAATATAGGGAAAACAAGTGCAAATTATTAAGGATCAGAACTAGTTAGGCTGCTGCTCAGAAGTATTTAAGTGCCAGGCTGACATTCACTCAGCAGCCTGAAAGCCCCATTGTGTGTTTTTTTAAAAAACAGATCTAATTTTCATTTATTCCACTTTATAATTTGTTTTATAATATGAGTGATGTGTGCAAATGGTGTATCTTGTTCTATGCAAAGAAAATATAGCTATGCATTTACTAAAGGTACACTTGAAATGAACGGTGATATTTTTCGGTGACAGTTATTGGTGCTGTGAATCTCTCATTTGTACCTTAGAATAGGGGAGAGAAATTTTATTTTATGAAAGACAAATCTGAAGTTAGATATTGCAGAGAACAGCCAGCTATTGTTTTTGATTATCCAACATAGCTAGCAAGGAAACAGTTGTGTGGTTCCATATATTATACTCATTACTGGGAACTCAACCATCACTCACTGTCTCCTGCACAAATTTGTTTACAGTTTCCTATACTGTGGAAAGAAATAGAAATCAATGTAAGAAATGAAAAGGTACTACTGGCTAAAATGGTGTCCTGTGATTTAATAAAAAAGATTATATTGAAATAAGAGCAATGTACCATTGAAAGCATGTCCAACTGCCTGCTCAATTCAAATGATGCTAAAAATTCACTGGGTGTGTGTATGTGTGTGTGTGTGTGTGTGTGTGTGTGTGTGTATAAAATTAATTCTCCCATCCTCTGCCTCCAAAGTGGTTGCAGCAAAGAGTCTTTGAAGAGAGGCAGATACTTTGTGGTCCAAACAACAGAAGTGACCCAACATGAAACAGGCCAGACATCTCCCCTATTTGGCCCACAAGCCATCTATGCATTAAGATGAAATTATAGTCATTGGATTGCGACTTCTTTTAAATCTCTAAGTCTTCCAAAATAAGCTGATTTAAAAGGAGGAAATGCTCACATCTGTTGGCTCATATAGTCCAGTACTTGATAATGGGGTTTCCCATTATCCAGGTAACAGTGCTTAAGGGAGATAGTTCTCCCTTCAGGCAAATAAAGGGTTAGTGAACTGCTAGGGTTAGGTTTTACTAGGGTTAGCGTCATAGGACAAGAAATAGTTGCCCAATCAGGGGGAGAAAGGTGAGAATCTTCGAGATGCTTCAATGGAGAATTTATAAAAATCCTCGAGAGACCGCTAGGTGAGAGCCAGAACAAAGGAGCCATCCAAGACATCAACAAAGGGGCAAGGACGCTGGTGGTAGACAGGCCAACAGCTTGTCTCCTGGCTATCTTGGAGTACCATTTCAGAAATGATCAACTTATGTGAGTAGCTTAGAATGTCATCTAGTTAGCTGCATCAGGTTTTTCTGTTATTTTGAAAATCTTGGCTGATCTGAGGAATCTGTCTGTTCTTGTAACAACTAAGCATGCCTGAGAGGAAGGGCCTCTCAAGAATAGTATTTCTCTTGTCTACCTTGCATGTATTAGAATAAATACTTTTCTGTAAAAACCTCTCTTGTTTCCTTTCCATTCCACACGTTGGTCAGCAACATGGGTAGATAAGATTTCTCTCACCCAGAAGGAGCATGGGGGAAGGAAAGGGATCTCTAAGCACAGAGATTGACAAATCCCAGGCAAATTCCCACTGCTTTGAAGCTTTGGGGTAATTTAGTGGGTGGTGGCAACTTGTAATTAAGAGAATTTGGGGAAGGTCCTATCTCCTGTTCAGGGGCAGAAATCAGCATCGGGTCAGAGAGGAGCCCCCATCTCCACACCTCCCACTCTGATTGGCAGCATCTATCTGGAGAAATTACTAGGGGGGCCTACTTACCTGAGAGCCTTTTAAACTAGGGAAGAAGGGATTGAAGCAAAAGGGTTCTGCCTGTAAAACATATACTGGTCTCTTGGGTTTCTTTTCTTATTCTCCATGTCTTGATTACAGGGAAAAATCACGCCTGTCTCAAAATCTACCTTCCTGGACTCTTAAGGTTATAATCTGAAGCTGAGTTCTAGGTTTCCCTGCAAAATAAGGCAAGATAGGCAACTACAAGAAATAAGACCCTTTTGACTATTGCTGACCTGTACAGGTCTCCCCCTAGTTCCTACAGGGGCTTGCCTCCTGCCTATTTCATCTTTTAGGTGCCATTTGAAGGCTTTCAACACTCTATTTAGTGCTTTAAGAACTAGTGTGGTGCCTTTAGAGTTTTTCTGTGATTTATTTTTTGCTGGTGGCTTTATTTTGGTTATATTATACTCTCACCTGTTTAACCCCCTCCCTCCAGTTCCTGACTCCACTTTGTGTTAATTTATCTTGTACCTATTGTCTGTTCTGATACTATATCTTGTTTTTAATGTTCTTATACACTTTCATCACAATTTAGTCAATAAACAGTATCATATTAAAATAACATAAGATGATAGAAAAAATCAGAATAATTCATTTTAAAATGGGCTTACATGAGAGGACTCTGCTCAAAATCCAAAGTTTATTATCATGGTTTACTAAGTATTTCACCCCTTTGCACCTGGTCTCTCTTTAGTCTTTACTTCTGGCAGTCACTTGGGGACAAAGAAAAGTGCAGAGAGGGAATGTAAGGAATTGCCCAAAATTCTATCATTCCCAGCATATCAAACCACTCTATTAAGAAAATAGTCAACCATTGTGAGATTTTCCCATTTTTGGACCCCCAATTTTTTGCAAACAAAATAATTTTTGCTATCAATCATTCGATCAATCAATCAATCAATCAATTAATCAAAGTACTTTGATTTTTTATGCAAAACATCCTACCAAGTTTGGAATGCATGTACACAGACACAGACACACACAGATTTTCACTAGAAAACATCATACCTGAGCAAAATACTCTGTTTTCCATAGGAAATGAGTCCTTCTGCCCCTGGAAAAAATCAAGGATTTTGCACAAATGGATTTTTAAAAAAAAAAAAAAAAAAACAGCATGAAAAATCATTGATACAATGGCAAAAACAATCATAACCTCATCCACTGGGGCGAAAGCGTAAAAATCAATCAGTCAATCAATCAATCAATCAATCAATCAATCAATGTGTTTGGAATGATTGAAATGATCCATGCAGAGGTGGGATAACCAAAAATTTACACCCCTAGGCTGGTGCAACTGGCTGATAGGATGTAAGATGTCAGAAATGGAGTTAGCACCCATCTTTCACCTGCTCCTTGCATGACTTTAATTTTTTATTGAATAAAAATATTTATCTGTGATAAAAGCTTTTAGAAAAATAAGCTGTGGAAGTGAATTGCTCCATTTCCACCATTTTCCTTTAAAATATTGGTTAGATTTTTATGATTTTCTCAACTTTCTCCCAGATTTTGTTGCTTTCAGTACAAATATTCTCAAGCTAGCTTAGAAGATTTAAGAATACAGTTCATCAGGTCTTCAGTCCCTCCGGTTAATTGAAGTACATTAGGCAAATTCTCAGTTCATACAGTCTTGATCTCTGACTCGCCGGATACAGGCTGTTCTTCAGGCATTTCTTGTCCACTGAACTGCTAGATTCTGATTGTCCAAGGGGGAGAGGTTACCAAAATCCAATTAAAATATGGGAGGCAACATGTGGTGAAGTCCCATGCACAGAAGGGTTGAACACTACTCTATAGCTGCAAATCATGGGGAATTAGTCTGTAGTTATGGTTAAGCCCTATACTATCTAATCTGTTTTAATTTTGTTGTCACCTTTAAAAAGTTACACCACCAACAACAACAATGATAGGGCAGTGCTTGATAACTGGGTTCTTGACAATATATTGCAAAATAATTTCCTTTTTTTAAAAAAAATTCTCTCCATGTATGATTGATAGCAAACTCATTCCTGCCAGATATTCAGGTTCATATAAATTTGGCTGAACACTAGATTGGAGACATATCTAAAACTACTGGAATTTGGGAGTGAGTCCCAATCAAAAGGGAAGTTGAAGTTGAAGCTGTTCTTGACCATCCTTGTAATAGATTTTTTCTCTCTCTCTAGGAGACATGTTTGCCTTCCACTTTCTGACTAAAGTTAAGGGAACCTTAAAGAATTGAATGTATCACACTGATTTCAGTTTAATAATTTAATTTAAAATGGTTGCTGCCTCTTCTTTGTAAACTATAGCATTCATAGTTTATTTTGTACTGAAGTGATAATTTTATTTACACTCAGAAGTTTCATTGATTTCAGGTTTTTTTCTTCCAATCAGGCATGCATTACTGTGAATGAGGAGGTTGTATTCCACAGGGGGGAATATGCTTCCCTCCTGCTGTTTTTCATCTATCTTGGCAGCTGCTTCAGCTATCACCATTCAGTAACTGGAAATAACAGGGTATTTAAAGGTATTTCACCTTTATGGAGAGCACCAGTGTGGCTCAGTGGTTTGAATGTTAGGCTAAGATTCTGGGAACCAGGGTTCCTGCTTAGCCATAGAAATCCCATTGGGCGGCTTTGGACAAGTTATGTTCTTTCAGCCTAAGAGAAGGTAATGACAAAACCCTTCGGGGGGGGGGGGGCCTTTGAAAAAAAAAGGCCATGAAAAACTTGCCACAAGTCAGAGTTGACTTGAATATACATAACAACAAATCTTTGTTTATATTTAATCAGCTGAGACTGAAGCCATTGACTTTATAGAGTTTTCAAGCTTTTACAAGGCATTCAGCTGTCCATTTAGCAAGTCATTGTGTGGAATCCAACAGTGCATGTTACAAGGACTTTGTAAGCTCAGGTTTACAGATTGTTATTGATGTCACTGAGCAACAGTCCTGCTTACTATTAGACATGTGAAAATCTGTCTGTCTCATTTTTATGTATTTCTTGCCATCCTACCAACTTTCTCCCTGCCCCATCCCAGGTGTACCTGGTTGTGAGACTCTTCCTCACCCCCAAAACTTGTGTTGCTGGAATTTTTTTAAAAAAAAATATGAATTTATTTACAGCATCTCCCTTAATGTACACATTTTATATAGGTTTTCCCCATTGACTAAAGTGTGTTTGTGTACAATTTTCCAGTAAATGCATTTTTAGTTGTGTGCATTTTTCAAATATATGTCATGTTTTGCAGAATTTTCAGAATGCACTGAAGACCTCAGGATGATAAGGATTTATGAAACAAGATGTGCTTCATTCCATTGACAACCATGGCAGGTGTTAAATGGATATTTTCACTGGCATCTGCAAACCCACTGAATATCTTTTCCATCTTGACTTATTAGCGAAATATTTCAGACAATATCCAGACAGTTCTGCCAAAGGATATTACTATTATGTTCATGTTACGGAAAATTAGCTAATAGATCATTAGCAGGTGGTTAATTCATCTAGGCATATTAATCTGTATAAAACCTCCAATGTAGACTGTTTTATTATATACACAGAACACTTTCCTCTAGTTTCGCATAGGACAGGGGAACCTGGATCTCAAAGGAGGTTACATTTCTGTTGCTAATGGAATTGAAAATTTATTTCACTTGTCTTTATCCCACTTTCCCACATGGCCAAGAAGTAAAGTGGCCTTTGCCTGTGTTGAGATCCTTTTAGAAGAACTGAACTACAGTAGAAACTTCTGATAACAAAATGTAGACCTGTGACTTTACCATCATCACTTTTCTTCTCCTGTATGATTTTTAATAGCTTCAAAAGCTTGCATGATGTATTTTCTGCATTTTGGTTGACCAGCAAGGGTATTACTCTTTTGTGGCTTTTGGCTCCATTTTCTGCTAGCCTTTATTTAGAAGAGGGTTCAACATGTCTCATAAACAGCATATATAATCCATTATAGGAGTGTCTTCTTAAGCTTTAAGGCAGATTAACCATACTAAATCTGCACACCTCATTTAAATGGATTAGTCAAAACTTGCTTGCATAAAAGGAGGACAATACCTTGGATTTTGTATACTCTACCACAAAATCAACAAGAGCAAAAGGAAGTAATCAAGTTATAATACCAAGACATAATCAATATTACTGCCGCAAGCAGCAATCCAGGCACAAGTAATCAAGCAAAGTTAATCAAAGATATACTATCATCAGAAGTAATCTTGTCAGTGAATTTTAACCTTTACAAATACACAAAGGTGCCATTTAGACACCCACCTAAAAGTCTCATCAATTTTTTTTTAAGCAGCACCTCCAGGAACACCTGCTAAACCTTTTGGAATTACCATCATCCAAGATTCATTTGCAAAAAACAAGAGAAACTGAAAAATTTAGCATCTGTAAGTTCTTTTGCTAATTTTTAAAATTAGTCTGCTATTTAAAAAAGCAACACACTGACTTCCTCAATCTTGTCACACAAAATTAAAACAACATTTCAGACTTCTTGACAATGAGCCCACTTTTATAGTTTCTTGTTTATTTCTTTGCAAGTGATTGAAATGGTAATGAGAAGGCGTGCATTATGTAATACGCATTGATAGATAGAAAGCATCAGCGCTGGTATTTCCTGGGATGCTGAATAGGAATAAAACCATTTGTCTATGCAAAGTATCATCAGGACTAATGGATTCAGGTGGTATCTATCCTACATTGGCCAAGATCCTGAATGATGAGATGGACCATAAAGTTCCTTTCAGATAGAACTATGCCCCATCTCCCATCCCACTCACATCTCTTGTAGGGCTTCCTGACATGGCCATTTAGTGGCTGGTAGAAGGGGTCAGCAGAGGAGCATCCAGATATGACTGCACAGTCAGACAAAAAACAAAACAAAGACATCTTCTGAGACCTCCTCATGGCCTTTTGAGGTCCCAAAGGATGACATTGTTGTACATCTGCCTAGGGGGACATATCTGGATACTGCTTCATCATTGTTCACTCTACACTGGCCACTACATAGCTATATTGGAGAGGCTCCCACCAGAGAAAAGTGAGTCTTAGAAGGCTAAGAATCATTCTGTGAGGGAGATCATAGAATCACAGAACCATAGAGTTGGAAGATACTACAATGGCCTTCAAGTCCAACCCCCTGCCATGCAGGAACACAGAGAGAGAGAAAGAGAGAGAGAGAGAGAGAGAGAAGAAATGGCCATCCAGCCTCTGTTTAAAAATCTCCAAAGAAGATGACTCCACCACAGTCCAAAGCAGCATATTCCACTGTTGAATGGTTCTTACTATCAGCAAGTTCTTCCTGATGTTTAGGTGAAATCTCTTTTTCTGTAGTTTGAATCTATTGCTCTGTGTCCTAGTCTCTGGACCAGCAGAAAACCAGTTTGCTTCATCTACAACATTACATCCCTTCAAATATTTAAACATAGCTATCATGTCATCTCTTAACCTTTTTTTCATCTGGCTAAACATGCCTAGCTCCCTAAGTCTTTCCTCCTAGGACATGGTTTCCAGACCCCTCATCATTTTGGTCATCCTCCTCTGGACATGTTCCAGCTTGTCATTATCCTTTTGGAATTGTGGTGCCCAGAACTGGACACAGTATTCCAGGTGAGGTCTAACCAAAGCAGAATAGAATGGTATTATTACTTTCCTTGATCTTGAAATTATAATCCTGTTGATGCAATCTAGATTCGCATTGGCCTTTTTAGCTGGAGCATCACACCGTTGACTCACATTCAGCTTGTGGTCCATTAAGATTAAGACTAAGACTTCTTCCTTCTTTGACAACAACAATAACAACAACAACAGACATACCCCAATATTAACAATGATGTATATCAGGGTGCTGCCCATAGGTTCAGTGCCAGTTTTCATGTTGTGAAATGAAAGAAGTTCTTTTTATGAGAGAGTTCCACTCATGGAAATAACCACAAGATGCCAAACCTGGATGCAAATGACATACCACATGTAAGTAGACTTAGAACAGGGTATCTAAGCCTTTTCCTTGATCTTGTTCCCCTTCTATTGTTCCTTCCATGACTGGTCTCCCAGCTGCAACTCTAAACAAAAGAGAATGAGAGGCTGCCTACTAGCAAGATTAATTGAGGAGCACAGACAACTAAATTGTAGGGGTATAAATGGTGGTGCTACTTTCCTGATATTTTCTCCCAACTGTCCAGCTGTTTACCTACAGGTAGGGGCAACCCTTTATTCCTGTGCTATCTAACTAAATGCTTTATAGCAATAGCATGTGTATTTCTATATCGCTTATCAGCTAAGTGCTCTCTAAGCAGTTTACAATGTGTTAGCTAATTGCCCCAAACAAGCCAGGTACTCATTTTACTGACCTGCGGAAGAATGGAAAGCTGGGTCAACCTGGAACCTGGCAGGATCAAACTCACAACCTTGTGGCTGCAGTACCAGCATTTAACCTCTGCACCACCAGGGCTCTGCTTTGGCAGTTAAGGGCAACTGCTTTGGCAGTTAACGTGAAACATTTTAAACAGGTACAATGGATGAACATGTTCCAAATGCTCCCTCCTCACAATGGGGGCAGCAAAAAGTGTACACATGGACACGATTGTGTAACCTTCAGCTACACAGGGCCCAGGACTTATTTGAGGACATGGATATCAATGTAGGACTGCCAAAGAAAGTAATAATAATAATAGAGATTTTGTTGTTCAAAGAAAAATCTTTATAAGGTGCTATGGACCTATCAAGAGCCAGTGCAGCGTAGAGGTTTCAGCATTGGACTACAACTCTGAAGACCAGGGTTCAGTGCCCTGCTTTTCATGGAAATCCACTGGGTGACCTTGAGTACATCACACACTCTCAGCTCCAGAAAACCCTATGATAGGTTCACCTTAGGGTTGCCATAAACTGGAAAAGATTTGAAGGTACGCAACAAAAATGGATATTCCATGAGATACAAAGACTCATTAGAAAGGGCAATAATGCTTGGTAAAGTGAAAAGCAGCAGGAAAAGAGGAAGGTCATATTACAGATGGATTGATTCAATCAAGGAAGCTACAGCTCTGAATTTTCAAGGCCTGAGCAGAGCAGTTGATGACCAGGGCTCCTAGACTCCTAGAAGCCTCTCAGTCATAACGTCACCTAAAGTTGAACTCACAAATAACAACAGGAACAGTGGAGTCCTCTTTCCTTTTCCCAGCCTAGTCAACAGAATCCTCTCAATTCTTTGTTTAGCTGCTTATTTTCCCTGTGTCTTGAAAACAAATATGGACAGTAGAGAAAGACAAAAGGACACATTCATTCATTCATTCATTCATTCATTCATTCATTCTTATCCCTTTGGAGGAAGAGACAGAGAAAAATGAGAGAAAAAGGGCAAATGTTCCCTTCTTTTTCTTTTAACCTGGGGCAATCATCCTTAGATGCTGTGTGGATCAGTTTGCTTGCCTTTCCTTCTCTCTCTCCTTAAATCCAAGATCTAGAAGGAAATTTTTTTTTGCAAAATTAAGGAAAGGAATCACGAGCATTGAGAAGCAATTAGAGTTTAATGCATAAAAGTCAGTCACTTTTGCTTAAAAAGCCAGCAAGTACTACTTGGAACAACACTTTGTCTCAGAACATATCAGTTGGCACCTCCTTTAAAAACTGCAGGATCTTTA
Source organism: Cyclura pinguis (assembly GCA_030412105.1). Taxonomy (NCBI): domain Eukaryota; kingdom Metazoa; phylum Chordata; class Lepidosauria; order Squamata; family Iguanidae; genus Cyclura; species Cyclura pinguis. The sequence continues at coordinate 318,114,317 of CM059600.1, read as the reverse complement.
GTGGCAACCAAGAGGGGAAACATGTAATTTGCTGAGCCTGTTGCAAATGGAGGAGAATAAAGCCACTGAAAAGAATTCACTTCTTTCTTTTCTGGGGTAGTTATGAAATTACTACAGAAGAGTTCCTGGTATTCGTGGAGCTGGATAAGATGGGGCAGTTAAATGCATTTATTTATCTATCTATTTGTCAATCAGAAAAATTTGATAACATTAACATTTCCTGAGCTAAGCAGAGGGATCATTGAATCTGGCAAAGGAAAAGTTTTTGTGTGCTCCTTTGTTGCTTTGCAATCTACTTCATATTGCCAGCTTTGGGGGTATCTGTTTAATACAAGTTCTCTCTCCTAGACTGAACAGATTGTTGCGACGAAGGCAGCATCACAGGATTCTTGCAAACAGTATGATTTGTTTTGGAAGAAATCCAAAGACTGATTTTTTTTAAAAAAAAAAAAACCAATTACTTCAGGGTTTAGGTTCAATTCAAAGGGAATTGTTTTGAAAACGATGGGACTGATTTACACACAAATGGCTGGCATCCTCTTCAGCGTAAGCTGGAGGTATGATATTCCAGCTTCTGGGGATTCACATTTACGATGATGAACAATCAAATGTGACCACAGAGACCTACTTTTGCAGCCTGGCAATGCCCTCACTAAAATGTTTCTGAGTGCTAGAGACTGGTAAACTGGGAAATTATGTCTGCAGTGAGTGTCTAGTCACTGGGTGCCTTGGGCCAAGAAATTGTGGCAGGATTCCTAGAGATCTCTCAAGCTGCTTGTCCTCAAGGCACTCAGCAATTGGCAGGACATTACAGATGTCATTTCCCAGTACCCTAGTCTCCGAAGCCTCAGAGATACTCAGTCAGGTTGCACAGGTAAGCAGGTGGGGGGCATAATCAGTAATCATTACTATCATGGAGTTATGATGATGATGCAGGATCCCAGCCAAATATGTTTAGGTTTTTCAAATTATATTACACAACTGTTTCCAGTGATGTAATGTTAAATTCTGAAGTGCAGACTATCATCATAGCCACCCCCATAGTGAAACCACGAAAGATAATCCGAAAAGGCAAGCCATTGGATTGGTCCAAATCAACACAGCAGTTTTAACGTATCTGATCTCTACCAGGAAGAGATATTTTATAAAGCTAATGGTTCCCCATTGCTCATTAAAAATCAAGTCACTCTCCAAGCATTTGGATGACAACAGGGATAACTCACAACATTGTGTTGTTGCTGATAATATCAACATTATTTCACTTCCAGCTACCATGGGGATTGCATCTAAAGTCAAAAAGGAACAGGGTAGGCCAAAGGGCGTGGTAGTGGCAGATGATGTCATTGTTCTTGTTAATAAAGAAGTCCCTCAGCTATGATCCTGTGACTCTTTTTTCCATTACATCACTATATCTCTAATAATAAATTAACATGCAGGTAGGTAACCAACTTGATGAATTTTTATCAGCATACCACAAATCCAACTCCAAGTAAACCTGTGTATCTTCAAGCTGTTTAGGGATTTAGGCTGGCATCCTTGCTGTGCACATTTATAATCATGGCACTATTGCCATGATCACAAATGCCCCCTAAACCTTACCTTAAAAGCCAGGAAGCTGCACCAATAGATGGAGTTCTATAGTGCTGGTGAGTGGGCACTAAAGGATGATGCATCCAGCCCCTCTTACCAGCAAGCTTAGGTGCAACTAGCAGTAATGACAGGACTCTATAGTGTTCCCTGCTACTGCTTACTGATGTAAGGCAGCTGGATGTACCATTCTTCAGCTTCCTGCTTGCCAGCATGGCAGAATAACTTTGGCTGGTGCGACTACCTGACTTTTAAGATGGGTTTTAGGGGTCAGATCAGGAGACAGATCACAGCTATCTTGTCATAGCTACATCTCCCATGCATGAACATATTCTTGGTTTCTAATACACTATAAGTTGCAGTTGGTGCAAAATGCAGTATCTTGGTTGCTAACTGGAATATCATATAGACAGCATGTAAGGCCAGTCTTAAAATATTTGCACTGATAGTCAATATGTTTCCAGTCTCAATTCAAGGTGCTTGTGATGACAATTAAAGCCCTAAATCGCTTGGCACCTCCACACTTGGGGGAGTGCTTGTTCCCATATGTGCCAGCTTAAGGATTAAAGTCTGCTGGGTGGATCCTATTCCATGTCCCAGAAATGAGGTCAACGCACTGTGTTGGAACATAGAAGAGGACCTTCCCATTGTGGCACCCCAACTGTGTAATGCCCTCTCTCTAGAGGCACAACTGGCACCAACACTCACTTTATTTTGGTTTCATGTTAATATTTGCATGCTCATCAAGATCTTTGGGCCTCATTATTCAACCCAAATACTATGATACATAGTTTTAAAAACATTTACATTTTAAAACTTGGGTTTTTTAACTCGTTATGTTGTTTAATATGTTTTAGCTTATTTGAATTACTTTGCTGTTTTTAAACTGTTGGACCTATTTTAATGCTATTTATAAGCCATCTTGGGATCTTTTGATATAAGGTGGGGCATAAATATTTTGAGAGCCAGTGTGGCATAGTGGGGTTTCAGTCTTGGCCTATAACCTTGGAAACAAGTGGTCAGTTCCTCACTCGGCTGTGGAAACCTACTGGGTAACCTTGGGTGCATCACACACTCTCAACCCCAGAAAACCTCATGATAGGTTCATCTTAAGGTTGCCATAAGTCAGAAATGACTTGAAGGCACACAACAACAACAACTATAAATATTTTAATAAATAACTAAATATCCCCCATTGATTCAGCCATATAACATGGTAGCCAAAGTACCAAAGTGAATGAACTAAGCGACCATTCTTCCATTTTTCTGTTTCCTAAATTAAGTCAAGCAAGTGGGTGGCTTTAGCCTACAGAAAGCTCCATCTTTCAACTCAAGGTACCCGAGTTCCTAGAGAATAGGTCATTCTTCCATCCTACCTCATGCCCTTTGCCCATCAGCCCCTATGTCACCAGCCACCATTGCAGGAAAGCAGAAGAACAATGCAAAAATATTTCCTTTCTCAGTCAGAAAGCAAATGGGGGCAGGATTCCATAGAATTCTAATCCCAGGACTCCATAGGATGTTGAAAATGGAATAATAGCACTATAACAGTCTAGTGCAGAGATTGCCTCTGTCTTTTCCTCCTCTTTATTAAAAAAAAACAAACTGCATTTATCAGACCACTGGGGGCAATGGAGGTATGTGAATTTGAACATTTATTGTTTAAATTGGATAGCAGATTTTGAGCTTTGGGCAGGCATGCTATTTTAAGAGCTATATTTTCCTTTGGTTTATTAAGCACCCAGGTGGGCTTGCTGCAGCAGATGCAACACACGCTGGCCCCTTTTCTCTATCTGTTCCAAGAAGACCGTTTAGCTGTTCTTCTCAAGGGGCTAACATTTTAATATGTCATCCTGCAATGGAGTCAAACATGAGGCAATATCATCACACTGCTAAATGGAATCATAATAGTAACAAAGTCAAATAAAAGTCTCCCATAGCTATAAAATTTCATTTCAAACTCAGTTAAGCATGTTAAGAGAAACCAATGTAATTTCCTGTAAGGAAGTAGCAAAAATGGTTTTGGAGGTTCCTGACCTGCATTCGTTGTATACAAAACTGGCACTGTGTTATTACACAATTTGTATTTCTTTGCAAAACAGGGCACAAAGCTCAGAAACTTGGCAGCATGTCAGAACACCACAGGGACTGGTCCATTTTCTTGGGCTGATGCCAGCTGTTTTATATCTAAAAGTAAAGTTCACAAAGATATTCTTTCTCTTGATGCATGCTTTGATCTTGTGATACAAAATCCATGTAACACAAGAAGTTTTTGTTGTGTATGTGCTGAGCAGGAGCAGGTCCACTTTCTTGGTTTGAGGCCAGCCACTTTGCAGATAAAAGTGAAGTTGACAAAGACATCTTTTCTCTTGCTGGATGCTTTGATCCTCAGGGACAGAACCTGCAAAACACAAATGATTGTTTTCTTTCTGTGTGTTCTGAGCCATGTCCCACAACATTGCTGTATTTTTTAAACTGTGTTTTACTAGTTCAGCATATATGTATCAAAGCTACTGACCTAGTTTTTAAATACCTTATCTAACTGCTCACACAACACTTTCAGCTTCATCTCTGCACAACCCACAATTGAAAATTAAAATCTATTGCCCTTGTTGTATTTGGCAGCTTAAGGTCAGCAGCCTAACAAGGGGTTTGGAACAGAGTGGAACACAGTAAGAGATTAATTCTCCCTCCTCTCTCTAGATGACTTTTGCTGAAAGACAGACTTGATGTAGTCCTCACCTCACTCAGCAGAGCATAGTCAAATAATATGGATGTTTTATTCTCTCAGTCAGGATTTCCTTAGTCTCTATGAATCCCACCTACATTATTTTTTCATGCTGGGTTGCTAGACTCTGTTTATTTTCTTCTCTGAAGGAAATCTGCATATCCTCCAGCTTTTCATAGATGAAAAGAGATGTGATCAAGCAACACCAGAACATAGTCAAGGTGGAAACATTTATTAATGAGGAAGAACACACAAACTTGGAGAGGCTGTAGCAGTTTGTTTTTGCTTGAGCCTACTTGGAAGGGGAAGGTTCTGCCCCCTCCTCTCCCCTCCTCCTCTGCTGAGTGAATTGAATGCAAACTACTTTTGCATGTTAAGCTTAGTTTGCAGCAACTAACTTCCATTTTTATGTTAAATTTCTCCTTTGAGTTATTTTATTTTTTTTAATACATTTTTAGTGTTAAAGCAAAAAAAAGCAACAGCGTACCAGCATGTCATGATGTTACAACATTGCTGCGCAAATACAGCTTTAAAAAAAAAACCAATCACAAGCTGGGGAGGATGCAGGGAAAGACTTGCCAATGATGCTGTAATGCAGTGGGAATGCCGGTGCCAATAATGCTACTCATACACCTAAGTTGAAAGGGTGTGATAGAGACTGTTCAGAACACAGTACCATCACGGAAATGGCAATACTGGGACTGAAACGGAACAACACAATATTAAGATACAGTGTGATAAGGCCCTAAGAGATAGGAATGGGGAACCATGCTTGTTTCAGTAGTGCCCCCCCAACATGGCAATTTGCCAAACTGTCAGAGAACAGTGGGAGTGAGGGAGACATGTCCAGCCCTCTTCTTGTAGCCCAGCTCAACCCCCTGATCTCTAGAAACTGTGTTTGGGGTGGCTGCACAGCTTAAAAGGTAGGGGTTTTTTTGTGGGTGTCATCAGGAGACATAGCTATGAGATGTAGCTACATCTCCATAGCTATATCTCCCAGTGCAGATCAATTAAATGCAATGTTCACTCACTCCCAAAGCACATTTTTAAGAAAGAGAGTGATGAGCCATAGAAAACCCCATAAATATAGGGGGCAAGTGCAAATGCTTCATAGTTAATGTCTCATAGAGCAGGACCTTGGTAAATCATTTTCACTGCAGCTTCCCCAAGTTGTTTTTTGCAGTTCCCCAAATCCTGGTTAGAAATAGAACAAAAAAGTATATTTCCAGCTGTTGACTTTGACTATATAGGTAAAAGGCATGAGGTTCCTTCCAGTTTAGAAAACTCCAAGCTTATATTTCCTCCTCCTCCTCCTCCTCCTCCTCCACCACTACCAGCACCACCAATCTGATGCTAGTACAAAAACACAAAACAATTACAATGGTAAACAATACAGAAAAGAACAAAGGACTTCAGATCATCTATTGAAAATATGGTAAAAGACAAAAACAAAATAGCTTGGGTCTGCTTCCAGAAGATCAGATCCTAGTCATCTGACTCCACTTGTCTGGGTTTAATGTCCTGAATTGACAAAATTGGACAAATATCCAGGGATTTTCTGAGTAAAAAGGTTATATAAAATATTCTGTCACTATAACCTTCTGAAATCCCCATGGGCTGATTCATATATGTTTGTTCAACAGTTGACCAAGCATGCAGACTGCCTTCACTGAAAATTTCATTGCACTGAGTTGTCATCAGATAATATGAAAGTTTTGGTGGCTAATTCTCACATGCAAGTCATCACTTCTTAATCAAGCCAGATGGCAGTCACATCAAATATTCCACATATCACAAAAGCCTCCTCGTTACAACTCCATCATGAAAGATCCCACCCCACATACGGAGTCACCATTTTACCAAATGTTTTACCTTACTATCAGCATGGGAAGTTTTAGCATAGAAAACTTTGGCTGGCATCATTTTAGTGACATAGACACGTATAAGTATACCTTACACCTGTAGCCATGTAGCAAAATGCAACAAATTCCAAAATCCACAAAGAAGTATTACTTTTACTGATCAACAAAATGCACAAAATACCTCATGCACACTTTTGAAGCTTCACTGACTTCCTCCTCAGGCAAAGATGTTAAAAATCATACAGGAGAAGAAAAGTGATGATGTTAGAGTCGTAGGCCTACATTTTGTCTCAGATGTTACTTCTTTTGTCAGTTAAGATGGCCTGGAGGGATTTCAATGCAGGGAGAAACCACTCCCTTTCTTGGCCACGTGGAGATTATGACAAAGGGCAATAGAAGCCAGATATTGCAATTTCAACTTCTGTGTAGGCACTGTGGAGGATATTCTTCCCTTCTTCCCCCTATAGTACTTCAATTCCCTCTGAATTTATTATACATCACCTGAAGAGTCTCCCTTTAGGGAGTGAACAGGATTAGAGAAGTGTCTGGAGCTACGTCCCCATAGCGAGATACAAAATGATTACATCAGCACCAAGACAGCTGAAGAACCCCAGCACATCTAGATGCTAATGCAATCATTTTGCCTTTGGCTATCAAAACACAGCCAGATGTTTCTCCAGTCCTGCCTGTTGTCCACAAAGCACAGAATGGTCATGTGGAGGAGGGCATTCAAAGGCTGCACAGTTAAGTTCAGGGTCATGGTAGATGGGTCAGGCTAGCACAGATCCACATTTGGAATTACTACATTGTGCTGAGCTATACAGCAGTGCAGTCTTTGTTCATTAACCGTAATAAGAATGGTTCCAAGAATTCAGGGGTTCTGTCCTTGGGTATGGCTTCCATTTAAGCATTCTGAGCTTTCATTTGTAACAGACAGACCTTGTGATACCTTTCAGCCAGTAGGAAAGTGCCATGGTGATGTCATGTGATCAGGTAGCAAGGAAAAAAAACACTTTTAAACAGTCCTCATCTGTAAGAGAGAGCCAGTGTGGTATAGTGGTTTGAATGTTGGACTATAATTCTGAATCCCTATAGTTTCAGCCAACACCTTTCAGTTTGGTAACTTGAGTTACTACCAACATTTTGAACGTGCCAAAGAAACAATATCAGAAGCCAATAAAAATGGTACAACAGAGATGTTCCATGACCACAAACATGGGCTACTACCATCAGCTTGCCTGCTGCATTTTGAACCAGCTAGTGGTTCCAGACATTTTTCAAAGATAGTCTCCCTCAGATTGTCTTAAAGGACACCAGCCTGTATGTAAACAAAATTAATGTGCCACTGTGATAAAGTTTAGGCTGTTAGAAGGCCGTAAACCACCACATTTTGATATATTTTAATTGGGAAAATATATATAAATATAAATTATACCCTGCTATGGATGCATGGGCATGCTGGCTACAAGGAAAAGTTGGCTGCACATGTGCATTGCGAATCAGATCAGGAAAGACCTTAAGATGTAGCCAGGTCATAGACAGGAATCTCCAGCTACAATAGACTTATAGTTAGCCAGTGAATCAGACTTTAAGAGACAATAGTGTCTGGGACGTTCCCACAAGATGGTTGATTGTGAATAGCTTTCCAAAACTGTGTAATTTTCAAAGACTATCTTGCAGCAGGAAGAAAATAGCTGAAATTACTCATTGCGACCTTCAAGAAGAAACTCAGTAAAGACTTACATCCGTACTGGAAACCAAGTCTATGAGGAACAGTTTAGGGTGCTGTATGTATTTAACTTGGAGAAGAAAAGATTGAGAGATAATGTACTTTTAAATATTTGAAGAGATGTCATGTAGAAGATGGAACAGGCATGTTTTCTGCCATTCCAGAGACAAGAACATGAGCTAATGTATTCAAACAACAAAGGGGAAAAAAAGATTCCGTCTAAACATTAGGAAGGAATTCCTGATTGTAAGAGAAGTTTGCCATTGAAACAGACTGTCTCAGAAGGTGGTAGATTCTCTTTCTTTGAAGATAATCTTTTTCTTTCAATTAAGGTTGGGTGTCTATTATTTGGGAGTGCCTTATTTGTATATTACTTCATGGCAGTGGGTTGGACTAGATGGCCTTCACAGTCCCTTCTAAGTCTATGATTCTATGATTTCATTTTATTGTGGTTATTAGAATACTGTTGCTACTGCTTTTTGACATTATAGGGAAACTCCCACCGCTCTCATTTCATTTTATTTTTTTCCTGAAATGAGATGCTGATGACCAGTAACCCTAGACTGATGATATTTCTCACACACACATTATGATTTGGGACCAGGATATGTGGAAGATTGTTTTGTTTCACCTATGCCAGCATATGGCACTGTGGCAGTTAGGTGAGCCCCTACTGTGTACTTTGCCCCACTAAAGTAAGATGGACAGGCACTTTGGGGAGATAACCTTGGGAACAGCACCTGGACTGTGGAACATCTTACTTGTAAAAATCTAGTTGAATGCCCTATTCCCCTGATTGCCACAGGAAAGCAAAAAATAATTATTTCAAATAATATTTTGTCTGGGATACTGTTCTAAACTGAATAACTTTGTGGCTGTAAGAGCCACAACTGTACTAAATATCCCACCTTCTGCTTTGGCAGAAGGAGGTCCCCTTCATCCTACCGCTGTGGAGAAAGAATGGTGCAGGGGAATATCCATTTTGTCCCTGAGTACTGTTTAGGGATAAGGTGGGGAATTCTCAATGTTGTTTTGCATCCTATGGAAGGCTCAGGGTAGGGGAATCTGGTCAACACCACATTTTATTTCCTGGCAGTTGTTATAACTCTGTTTGGGTATTAAACTCCTTGAGTGGTTCCAGGGACCACAGTGGAACCCTGCTCTATTTCTATAGAGCGCTCATGTGTTTACAATCCTAATTTCATGAGGAGGAAGAGGAGAAGGCCAAATCTGTATTTCCTTTCTATGAAGTGAAGGCTCTGAATGATTCAACAAGAAGGATCAGGAACCCTGCCACAATGGCCTCCTCAATTAACCTCACTGAGTCATGTTAGAGTGTGAATTGATATTTCAAAGAGATTCAGGATCAACATTTTTATCCATAAAATACTTCTCACAAGGACACCCCAGTAAATCAGCATTGTTTCATTAATGGAGAGTTAGAGATTTTCATTAATGCTTTAGAGGCTAGATTCTGTTAAAATACTGCTGCTTCTGAGAGAATTTAAAATCTCATGCTGAGAAAAGCCATTTGCTTTAAATACACACACACAGAGCTGAAGGTTTAATCTTATTTTGATTTCAGCCCAACAACAAATTTTAATGCTCTATTAATATTTCAAACAGGCTTTTGCTAGGTCTAATTCAGGCTGATACTGAGGTGTTTTCTCAACCATATTGATGTGAGGCAATTAATAAATTCAAATGACACCCAATTAATTGCAAGTGTATGTTCTTTAAAACTGGTCCAAAAAGATATGTTGATATTCTCCGATCAAAATGTATAGTTTGATTACATGTATTGTCAGTTTGCTGTATAATATATTGTATATTTTTGTATTATATCTGGATAATATGTTTTACAATTCTTTGGTATCATTTTATTATTTCTTCCTTCCCTTAGTGTATGTGTGTATATACTTATATTTCAGATTGTACACCTTAGATTGTATGCCAGTGTTTTTGCTTGTTTTACTTGTAAAGCACCAGGTACATAGATGGCGCCATATAAATAAATAGATGATGATGATGACGACAACGATATTCATTTATATCTGCATAAGCACCAGTGGCCACTAATTCTTGTACTGAGACTGATAGAATCAGGCTTTCCAAGTCTGGATATTAGAAATAACCTTGCTGGATCAGACCAAAGGCTTAGCTAATCCAGCATTCTGTGTGTATAGAGGCATAGCCAGATGTATCTGGACAGCCCACAAGCAAGACACGATGTAAACAGCCCTCTCCCACCATTGCTACTCAGCAACTGGTATTTAGTAGTAAGCTAATGTAGAACAGGGTAAACAATTGTACCAGTAACAGAGACCCCTCCCCGAAATCCCTAGCATGTCAAACTGCTGAAGAAAAATGAAACCAAAGTGATGTGACCTCACTCCTACTTTCATATTTTGGCTTATTTTCACCCCCACCTTTTTTTGGCTTTTTTTGGGTAGTAGTGGGTGGTTGAGGAGCAAATTCATCAGAACAGCTTCAGTGCCCACCTGTCTGCTTCCAGGCAGAATTCAAAGTGCTGGTTTTGACCTATAAAGCCTTATATGGCTTGGGCTCACACCATCTCAAAACCTGTATTTCTCTGGATGAACCTTCCTGAACCTTACAATCATCAAGGGAAAGCTTTCTGTGGGTCTCACTATCATCACAGACATGTTTGGTGAGGACATAGGAGACAGGTTTCTCAGTGGTCGCTCTCAAGTTATGGAATTCCCTCCCATAAGAAGTTTGGTTGGTCCCCTCTTTTCTTTCCTTTGGCTGGCAGGAAAAGCTCTTTTCATTCAGGTAGGCATCTAGCCTATAATTTATGTAGCGGAAAGGGCTTTTAATGGGACGGTGTTTTTCAATCTAATTTTACTATGTTATAATTGTGCTTTATATTGTTTCAGCTTTGATTTTCTTTTAAACTGGACTATTATTTAATTATTTTTAAAACTTTCATATAAAGATTTTTTCAATTGTACCTGTTTTTTAAAATGCTGTAGAAGAACAAAAGTGTGATTTAAATTAAATACAATAGATAAATAAATTTGCCAGGTTCTGTGATGATTTGGAACATTTGATGAACTTCCAGGGACAAAAGAAAAACCACCCTGACTTTTTTTAATTGAAGGGTGGCATTAGGTCTCAGTGGATGTCCTAAAAGTTCCAGGGGCTGGAAAATGTGTTGGGAGGCACATGGAGGTCATAGGAGACACTCTTGTACTCCAATGTAAAGTCATCATAACTGGTACCCGTTGGTAGCATTATATAATACCTACTGAAAGCCATTTGCATTATTAATCAGCAATATATCTTGTGGTAGCAAATTCCATAATGCAACTAAGTACAGTATGAAGAACAACTTCCCTTTTTTCCTGTCCTGCATCTCCTACCATTCCACTCCATTAGATGTCCTCAGGTTCTAGCATTATGAGAGATGACAATATAATATACCTAGAGGGCAAAAGAGAGAGGTTATAGTAGGAGGAAACACTTACAAGGAAGTCAAGCCAATCCACCACATACATGGGGGTGGGGTCAGAAACGACATCTCAGCCATTCCAGAATCTGTTGTAAGAAGCCAGCAGCTACAATAATCCAAGCTAAAAGGGGAAGAGAAAGAAACCTAAAATTTATGCCACTCCAAGGGTCAACAATCCAAATAAATCCACAAGTGTGCAGAGCACTAAAAGCCAAGCAGAACAAACCAATGTGAATAACTAGATCTCTTAGCCAGCTGACCTTAACATTGCAGGTTGCTGTGATGGATGATGCTGCTGTGATTGAGAAGCAACTGATTGTGCATGGGGCCGAGCCAGTGAGTGAGCAAGTCAACCTGCAAACATCCCCTGCACTGGAAGGTCAAACAGAGACAGAGTTGCCTTGGCTAGCTCATGATGGAGAGAGAACCAGCAGTGATGCAGAGGAGTTGCATCCAGCTGTGCCCATCAGCCCTCAATCATTCAGAAGGCTGAAACTGGCTGCTCAGAAGGAGGCTGCATGGACTAGGCTAAGGAAACAATAACAAGCAGCACTTGTCCACAGTGGCTATTTAAGTCTGCTGGCATGGCTGCTCCTTGCTTGCAGCAAATTATTAACAAGCCCTTACAACTTTCGTGTTTTCTGCTCCCTGAAACCCTCTGGACAGATCTCTGCCTCCTGAACCTTTGGGCTGGACCTTGATCTGGCTTGGCTTGTGTTTTTCTGGTGTTCGGTATATTTGGACTCTCCCTGAAAGTATTCCTGACCTCTCTCCTCCCTTGCTGGCTGCGGCACAGCAGGGAGAGATTCCTGACAGTTGCTAACCGCTCAGTATTTCCTATTTAGGCTTCTACAAGAGGCATTGTCCCCCTTTGACACAGTTCTTTCTCTTGTCTATGTGCCACAAATGATGGGGACTGGGAGAGTCTTCTTAGTGTCTATCAATTCCAAGTGAGATGGAGGTCTATCTTGCTGCACATCCTCACCTACTATGTGTGCCACTAGGTCTTCTGATACAGAGAGGCAATTGTTATCTGGGCCCAGAGGCCTTTCTATGTCTGACTCCACTGATCCCTTAGATTCCACGGCATGAGTTGTGCCATGGGGAAATATAATTGCCCAATAAGTCTACTTTTTTCACCCCATATGCACCTCTCTCATTACCTTTCCTTATCTGTATTTTTGCCCTAATTTGAAGAACCTCAAATGTTGCTACTTTTCCCCTTAGGAGAGTTGCTCCATCCCTTGATTTATTTGATCATCAGGATTTCAATGGATACACATAGGGGTATGTTTCTGAAGTACAAATATAGGAGGTTGTAGAACTCAATCAAACTTTCACGCCAGAGACAATCCACGTAGCACATTGATCTGAATGGAGACAGTCCCACTGAGATCATCTTAAGAAGACATCTTTATTTTCCTCTTTATACATTTGCACTGCCTAATATGTGCCATGAATACTCTCATAGCTAGAGTGAATGTCACTGTCTCTAACTATTCAAATGGAGCCTTGTCTGAAAACACACTCAGTGTAATGAACAAGGAATCTTAGTTTGCTTCCTGATGGCAAAAGTGTCCTTTGCAGTTACATTCAAGGTCGGGGACATTTAATTAGCTTGCTAGCAATTGCATAACCCTTCCATTAATGTTGTTAATACTTTATTTAACAATGATAGCAACATATACAATGGTTTAAATGCATATAAGGGCATAAGCACTGGTTGTATGCTCTGTTACTGCTCTGGGCAGTGGTATTGAATTAGATGGGAAATTCCATTTTCAGAATGTGACTTAACATAAAGGATGAGAAATAAGACAGTTCCTGTTCACAGGCTTACATGACAGAAAAGGGAAAGGGTTGGATATGAGAAGGAAAAAAGCAAACCTGGGTATTAAGGTCTGAGTTAATGAAGTCCAAAAAGTACCTTCAGAAGACCCAGTCAATCTCTTCGGTGGCAATCAAAGTCCCCATCACTGTTCATATGGGGAGCCTGGATTGGGGTGCTGCCCCCCATGCCAAAGTTGATGGAAAAAAGACTCCCAAGGGCTATACAATGGAGAAGGAATGAAAGAAAATCAAAGTGCATGACTGACCCATTTCCCTGCTCATTGCTATGAGAGTTCTGCAAGCAGATTAGCAACAGAGAAAAATTCACTTCCCTAGTCCATTCTCAGCCTTTGTATCATCTCCCAGCCTCAGTCCGCATGGCAAATACAAAAAGTATCCCACAAAATCACTAATATAATCAAACTGTTTCACGCTACTGTTAACAGTTGGCCCTAATATTGACAAGGACTCAAAAACTCATCTTGCTTGTGGTAGAGGCCCAGCTTAACTACAGGAAGTTGTGGTATTTGTTTGTTGCTGTATGTGTGTGTGTGTGTTTTAATATACAAACAATATTTCTGTTGTCCTGGACCATTTTCTGGTAATTTTCAACAGCAGCTCCAACATTTTATTTCCACCCTCAAGAATATTTTTCTTTTTAATTCTGAGACATATTGGAACAAAAAAAGTATCACTCTTTCTTCTCTATTTATAATCTTTTTTTTAAAAAAAAAAAGAATTATAGTGTACTAGTTTATCAGTGAAAGAGAGGGCTTGAACTACAACAATATAAGGAAAAATAATAAAAATCAAAGGAAGAAAATTTACTATCCAACACATAGAACATAGAACCATCTCAGCAAACCATGCCCCAATTTAAAAAAAAAAAAAAAAATTGGAAAAATTCCAATGTTGATCAGGCTCCCAGAGGAATGCAACAAGTGGATGCAGAGGCAACAATAACCAGTTAAAAACAGCAATATGTCATGAGAGCTCACACTTCTTTAGATCATTCTAGAGGACCTCTAATGTGATTTCGCAACTGGAGAAAGGAACGTTCTGTTACCCCAAAATGTAGGTGCCACAAGGGCCACCCTGAAATGCCAAACACCTCCCTGCAAAAGTGGGGAATTAATTAGCTCAAAGAGGAGGCTTGCGAGAGGGAGGCAACTTAGCGAGATCTTTTCTACCAGTGTTTACGGGCACACACAGGAAAAGAACCAACCAGAGATTCAGAAGTAAGCTAAAAATGTGTTTTATTGCGGGGAATTCACTCATGCATGCACACAAGATACACACAATCACACATTCACACAAGAGCTATCTGAAAGAGAAAGGGAGGAAAAATTATAGAGAGGCTGAGGGATTTGGGGGATTTATAATTACCAGTCCAGAAGAGTCGTGAAGAGCAGAAATGTGTTTTGGCTTAGGTATGACCTAAGGACAGTTCTCATTCAGGAGCCAGACAGACAGAGTGATGGGTAGACCTTCGAGAGACTGCACTGGACATCCTGAAATCAGGGGTATTTGTACCCTGAAAATGGCTTGTGGCTGTGAAGTTTCCAGATGCAAGACAAAGGGAACCTGTTGTGGACAATGAGTCTTTCGCCTGTTGATGGGCTTAGTGCTTTGATTGACAAAGACACGATGGGTGTTGTAATAGCTGTTTATTGTGGGTGCTGTGAGGAAAGAGGAAAGAATCCAAATGTACAAGGGATGGATATCTGTCAGTTAGTGTGCTGGTGAGCTCCTCACAGTTGGATTCCCTGGAAAATTCCAGCTTCTGTTTAAGCCTATTATCCACAGGAATGGTGTGTGTTTGCCTGACAGATGATTCAGTCTTACCTGGAGGAAGTTTTGAGTTGACCTGTCCTTCTCACATTTATAGTCAAATTCTTTCCCTTGCTCAATTTGACCTCTCCGTCACCTCTCAGGCTTGAATTTGATATCAGAGCCAATAAAACGGGTTGCCAATTGGGTATTGTGCCCATCCAAACCATACTGATATTGGGGACCCCCAAAGCGGGGCCTTACAGTTCTGAACTAAGGCTATCTAGGTATGATAAAATATGTCCTACTGATACTTCTCCCTCTCATGGCTTCAGCAGCAAAACATACAAACTTCTTCAACATGAATTGTATTTCTCACAACCTTTGAAAATAATTTACAGCAAGAAAAGCATTATTAACAAATAGAAGTAGTGGAGGATCAAACTATTTAAGATTCAGCACATCTGACAATTTAAAACACGTTTTAATGTACATTTGCCTGCCTACTAATCACTTAAATGTCCATATGCCACACAGAAGAACCACTGTCCTTCAATTAACTTCTACTTTATTCCATGCACAATAACTATCAAAGCAAGGAGTTGTGAACATGGAATAATGACATATTTCTAGGTTGACAGGTTGACCCTTCATCTGAGTTACAGTTAATTTTAATGACATTTTGTGTTTTAACACAAAGTCTAAATGTTGGTAACCAGAGATGTAAATGGCACAAACCAATCAAAGTTAAGGACTTTAATGTCTTTGTGACTTGTTACCCTGATTCCTGGGGGTCCCGGGAGGGACACCTAAATGCGCTCTCAATTATATAAGTTGGGGAAATTAGCCAAGAGCGCTGCCTAGCAATACAAGAGGCAGGGTAACGTAGCGAGATCTTGAACCCTATGTTTATGGGGTCAGGCCGAGTCAAGGAGCACACAGAAGTTGAAATAATAAATGTTGATTTATTAAAACACAATCAAACAGTGTATGCAGCACACTCACACAGATAACTAAGGAAATAAAGGTTGGAGTGGGATAGAGGGATTTTTAAAGGAGTTGTTGGTTTGGGTGATACTTCACCTGTCCTGAAGCCCGGTTGGAAGCGGAGAAGCTGGGGAGCGTGGATCTCAGTACATGGGGCTGAGGGGAAGGCTCGCTGGACAAAGCGACAGCAAGGTGGGATGGAAGCCAAGAGCGATCCAAGGAAGCGCTCAAAGTCAGGGGTTTTTATAAGGAGAATTGTAACCACAGGCTAGTTTGGACTTGGGGAAAACAATAGATTTGGGGCTGGAGACAAAGCCTCTGAAAGGTCAGAATTTGAATGATTGAGTTATAGCCAAATTGTCAATAGGATAGCCAGTATGCAGACACGGAGTACTTGAGCGTTGTATAGTCAGATCATCAAGCTGCCAGTGTGGGGCAGAGGATCTTTTGAAAGTTGCATGCATACCTAATGGAGGTACTTGCCTTGAGGTCTCCTAAAGCTGCAAGTCGGCTATTTCTGGCCTGCCTGTATTGTGTTGGAATATTACGGTGATTATCAGCCGAGCCTGTGTGCGTGCTTGTCCGGGGGCCTCGCAAGCACGTGGAGGGGAATGGGTATGTGAGGCTGAATTATTGATATCAAGAGATATCTTTATATCCCACAAGCTCGGGCTAGCCAGGGCAGTAACAGACTCCTCTGGAAAGGCTTACCACATGCTCAGCACTCTTCTGTTTAAACTAGTAAAAACTTAGATGTGCTTAATATTTGAAGACTTCTTTCCAAAAAATATCCCCACACCACCCAAATTGTGGGGGCAGTAAGTTATCTTTATGAAAGCACACCCATGTATGAGCTATAGGATTTGGTGGAAGTCACTGTATATTAGCAGAATGCAAGATCCTACTGTATAAAATATGCTAGTAGGACACTCTGGGTGAGCTGGTGGAATATGCAGCAAGCAGTGGCCACTGGCCAATGTACATTAGTGGAATAGCTAAAATCATTACAGAAAATACGGGGGAGAGATATGCATGCTCTACACCTTCCATTGACATAGTACAGCTTTCTACTGGCCCTAGGCTTTGCACAACAAATTTCCCTCCTATTGGGTTGAATATGACAGATTTTTTTTTAAAATGGCCACCTTAATATCGAACACTTCCCTGTAGTCGACAACAGAACGAAGTCTGTGGTTTCGTTCATTCAGCACTTAATTACAGCATACCACATCGAGCATATAGACATCATATAGGAAAGATGTAATTCAAATTGAAAAGATCAGTCCTCTAGTGATAAATGTTGAAATATAGGCAGTCATCATGACACACCAGCACTCAAAAGAAGGGTTCAAAATACAGGTGGCTTGTTTTCATGACTACCATGAGGAAGTGCACAGAGAGACTCACCCCTCCAGCACCTTTCCGAATCGGGGTGCTCAGCAGCAGCTCCTCACAGTCAGGCCTGTGGCATGGTGGCGGCCATGTTTTTTTCTGCGCATGCGCCCTCTGGACATGCCCAGAACCCCCGGATGTGCAGCCAGCCAATAAGTTCAAAGTGCTGCTTTGGACTCATTGGCTACAGGAGCGGGCGTAGGTGAAGTTGCGCTGGCTTCACTCAGGTCTGCTCTGGGGGTACTCACCAGGAGAACCAGTCCAGCTTGGAGCCAGTCTTTCTTCAGCGGTAAAGGGAGAAGTTCGACAGCGAAGAGTGGCCGATGGCAACGTTGATGACAGCATGAAGGAAAGAAGTGACGAAGATAGCGACAAGATGGCGGCTGCCAGAGGCAGCAGTGGCAGTCTCCAGAGCTAGTTGGTGTGCAGGAGCAGTGAGGATAGGCGAGGATGTGTCCTCAAGAGCAGTAACTCCAACAGCCCTTTTCAGGGCTAGTAGTGGCAGTCCAGCATGAGTGCGCTGTTCAGCCCTGGCCCTCACTAGGTCGGGTAAGAGTGGGCAAGCGCCCTTTGGTCGCTCGCCCCTCCCTCCTCCCTGTTGCCTCCCCTTGCATGTAGATATGGGGGTGCTTGGCCATAACCCTCCTGGTAGTTGCTCCGGTGGGGCCAGCACTGTCCATTTAGGCTTTCCACAAGCCCCTTACTTGCTGCGCAGAACTCCACCATGCCACCCAAGAAGCAAGCATCAGCTCCCGGTGAGCCTCTACCCTGCACTAGGGGACAGGCCGGGAGTGCTCATAAATCTTGGGCTGCTCTAGGCTCAGCTGGAGGCAGAAGCAAGGCAAGCAGGCCTGCTGCCGGTGCCACCATGCAGCCATCAGAGCCCCCCAACAATCTGGTCCTGGACGGTATTGCTCACTCCCTGGAGAGGGTGGCTGAGAGGATGGAATGCCTGGAGCACAGGTCTGAAGCTGCAGCAATGGATGAAGCAGGTGGGACCCCTCAACAGCAATCAGAGAGCAACATTTGGCAAAGAAGAAGGTCGCCATCTCTGTCCAGCAGCACCACTACCAGTTCATCTGATTCCGAGGTCAGCACCCGCAAGGAGTGCAGGAAGGCCAGGAGCTGAAGGGGCAAGTGCAAAAGACACAGGAGGCAGAGCAGACAGGTGACAGACAACGGGGAAACCACTGGTGAGTCCAGCAGTGAAAGGGAGCAAGTCAATGATTACTGGTCAGCTGCTGCTCACATCCCTGGGCTCCCTGGCTGGGCAGTCAGAAGGCATAACAGACCTAGGTCTGGTGCTGTCACTCCCGGCACCGCATGGTCAGGCCTTGGGCAGCAGGGGGAGCATCCGATTCTGGTCACGTATAGTGATCATGAGGACCCTCCAGGCATTCACTTAGGAAAAAAAAGACTAGGGAACGCATCATCGATGGCTTCTTCATGGATTTTTTTTCCTTGCTTAGACCAGTGAGGGAGGAAGGGCACATTCCCAAATCCACCCGGAAATCTAGGAAGGAGGACAAGGCAGCCATTGTTGAGCATACTTTCAAAAACTGGCTGGCTGGTTACACAGTTTTTATGGAGGTGGTGCCAAGAGGCTTACCCAGACAGAGGTTGGCACCCGTCCAACCACCTGGGGAATGTGCTTAGGGCATGGGGGTTGGCAGGTGACTCTGCTGCCATCGAGTATGATGCTGCCCTCTGCAAGAGGGCTTCTCAGAGTGAGTATTCTTGCTGGGACTTCATAAAGGATAAACTTTGGCTGGTGCTCGTAGGGCCTCATGTCACGGCTTGGCCTGAGGAACCTCAGCCTTTTTGTCGGGTGGGTAAAAAAGACACGTGGAAGCTGGTCTGTTCGGAGTTCAACCAAGGCAAGTGCCAGCTGGTGCGTTGCGGGTTTGAACACTCCTACGAATCTTGCCTTGGGTCCCACCCCAGAATCTCTTGCCCATGGCTAGGTGGGGGCCAGTAGGGTACCCGCTCTGGCAGTGCCACCACCTCGGCTGGGGAAAAGTGAGATGGCAGCAATGGTGGCACCAGGGTCACAAGGCAATGAAAGCTCGCTGGCTCACACTCTGGTTCGCCTGTCAGCTCTCCTCTCTCTGTTAGAAGTCTACCCCAACAGGTGGGCTGCCAAATTAATATGGGAGGGTTTTGCGGCAAGTTTCAGAATTCCAGCAGTGGGTCCTTGACTGCCGTTCGAATCCAGGAACCTTAAGTCTGCAAGCGAACTGCCCAGGGTGATGGTGGACAAGATAAGCAAGGAATGCCAGGTGGGTAGGATGGCAGGCCCCTTCGCACAACTCCCTTTTTCCAACCTCAGGGTCTCCCCTCTCAGGGTGATTCCAAAAAAGACCCCAGGCAAATTTCACCTCATCCACCACTTGTCATAGCCAAACGGGGCATCTGTGAATGATGCCATCCCTCGAGAGTTTTCATCTGTCCGCTATGCCTCCTTTGATCATGCAGTCGGGCTGGTCAGGGCCTGCGGCCAAGGAGCTCTGATGGCCTAGTGCAACATTCAGTCAGCCTTCTGGCTCCTTCTTGTTCACCCTGACAACCACTGCTTGCTCAGGTTCAAGTTTAATGGGGCATGGTATTGCAACAAAGCCATGCCCATGGGATGCTCTGTCAGCTTTGCAGCCTTTGAGATTTTCAGTACCTTCCTTGAGTGGGCCTTTAGGTACAGAACCGGGTCATCCATTACTTGGATGATTTCCCCATGATAGGTGGGGCAGGTAATGATGACTGTGCCAGGCTGCTTTGGCAGTTCCAGGCCCTTGTTCATGAATTGGGCATCCCTCTTGCACAAGACAAGATGGAAGGTCCCTCCTCATGCTTGGTATACCTGGGGATTTTAATTGATTTGGCGCGGTGGATATCTTGGTTGCCAGCAGACAAGTTGGCAGCTCTAAGAGATTGGCTTGCCAGGATATCAGCATGTAAGAAGGCCACACTCAAGTAGGTCCAATCTTTATTGGGCCTCCTTAACTTCGTTTGTAGGGTTGTTTCACCAGGTCAGGCCTTCTACACACCTGGCTAGGGTCACCGTGGGGGTGCAGGCTCTTCACCACTGCATCCACATCTCCTGGGGCATGAAAGACAACTTGAGGGTATGGCTTTGCTTTCTGGACAGGTTCAATGGGGTTTCTGTTTGGCAGGAGGAATTAGTGCCCAGAGTGGACCTCCAGGTCCATTCGGATGCAGCAGGAAGCTTGGGATTCGGGGTTTACTTTTAAGGGCATTCGTGTGTGGCCAAATGGCCTCACCAGTGGAAACAGAGTGGGATACTGCGGGACCTCACAGTCATGGAGTTCTTTCCCATCCTGGTCGCAATTGTGCTATGGGCAGACAGGTTTCATGACAGAAGGGTCTGTTTCTGGTACAACAACCAGGCTGTGGTGGCTGTCATCAACCGTCAGTCCTCCAAATCTAAGCCGAGTCATGTGCCTTGTCAGCTGTTTTGTTCTGGAGTGCTTGTCAGCTAACATCTCTTTCTCAGCCTGTTTTGTCTCAGGCTTGGGTAATGGAATTGCAGACTCTCTATCTTGATTCCAGCAGGACAGGTTTCGCTCACGGGCACCAGATGTGGACCCCTTGCCAACTCCATTCCCAGAGGACTTGTGGCAGCTTGGGAGCACTCCATAATCCAAGGAATTCTGCATTCTGTGGCACCAGTGACCTTTACGGCATACGCCAGGGACGTGGGCAAGTTCCAGGACTTCCACTCCACATTGGGAATGTCTGCAGTATGGCCAGTCCCTCAGCCTCAGATTCTCCAGTTCCTCATGCATCTGAAGGACTTGGGGTTATCCCCTCACTCCATGTCAGTCCATCTGGCCGGAATCGCCTTCTTCAGCAAGGTCAGGGGCTTCTCAGACCCATGCTCTGGCTTCTGCTTCAGGAAAGTAGTTGAAGGCTGGAAGTGGCTGTCGCCACAGAATGTGGATAGAAGGAGGCCGGTATCTTTCAGACTGTTGAAACAACTGGTCCACCAGCTCCAGGGCATATGCAATTCCAGGTTCAAAGCCAGGCTGTTCAGTCTGTTTGTGGTCGCCTTCTTTGGAGCGTTGCGTATCAGTGAACTGTGAGGATAAATCCTAAAAGTAGTTTTCTCCCCACTGTGGGAGAAAACATGTAGGCCATTTCTGCACTACACTGTTATAATGCTATTATTCTATTATCAACATCCCATGAAATCCTGGAGTTTCTAGTTTAGGGAGGGGCATTTAGAATTCTCAGCCAGAGAGCTCTTGGGTCTCAGTTAACTACAAACCCCAGGATTCCATAGGATGTTGAAAGTGATTCCGAATAATGGCACTATAACAGTGTAATGTGGAAATGGCCTTATTCGTCTGCAGTGTTCTCCCCATATTGAGCCATTCTGAAGTGTTACACTGGAAATGTTCTGTAGAAAAAAAAATCCCTGTTTTTTTGGTCAAGAAATAATGCATAGAAATCAGGGTTGGTGAGGAGTTTTAGGTGCGCGTGCGCACACACACACA
This sequence comes from Cyclura pinguis, assembly GCA_030412105.1. Lineage (NCBI taxonomy): Eukaryota > Metazoa > Chordata > Lepidosauria > Squamata > Iguanidae > Cyclura > Cyclura pinguis. The sequence goes on along the minus strand of CM059600.1, from coordinate 318,092,446 downwards.
CACATACACAAAACCCTTCATATTTCTTCTCCACAGAATACTTACTATACAACTCTTCAGGGTGCTAAATGCCAAGAGAAAATTGTGAAAAATTATCACTGGTCTATTATTCTCCCCATCAGGGCTTTCTGACTGGTAGGTAACCTGTTTTTCAATCTGGAAATAAATCATGAATATTCTTTCCATCCCTACTCCTCACACAGATGACAATCAAATGGAGAATTCATAGGATAGCCTTTTGTTGTTGCTGTGTGCCCTCGAGTCATTTCTGACTTATAGCTGCCCTAAAGTGAACCTGAGATCCACTGTGATATACTGTTCGAATGTTGGACTATGACCCTGGAGACCAGGGCCGTTTCTGCACTAGACTGTTATAGTGCTATTATTCCATTTTCAACATCCTATGGAATCTTGGGCTTTGCAGTTTAGGGAGGGGCACTATAACAGTCTAGTGTGGAAATGGCCCAGGATTTGATTCCCCTCTTGGACACGGAAACCCACTGTGGGGCTTTGTGCACATCACACACTTTAAGCTCCAGAAAACTCCATGATAGTTTCACTTTTGGGTTGTCGTAAGTTGGAAATGAATCCTGAAAGCGCACAACAACAACAACAAAAGGTGAACCTGTCATAAGCTTTTCCTGACAAGATTTCTTCAGAGAGGGTTTGCCATTGCCTTCCTCTGAGGCTAAGATAGCGCGACTTGCGTAAAGTCACCCTGTGGTCTCTAGAGTCCTAATCCAAGACCCAGACGACTATGCCAGGCTGGCTTTCTATAGGATTTTTACCACATGCATAATTTTCTGCCACTGAAATCAGTAGGGTTGTTTTAATTTGAACAGATAATACTTTAGTGTTTTAGTATTATGTTGTTTCTTTCTTTGTTGAATTGGCTGATTGATTGGCTGATCGTCTGCTGTATTCTGTGGGCTTGTATTTCTCTAATGTGCTTCTATAATTTTGTGAACATTTCTGAGCTTTTAACGTCCCTGTTGTTGCACTCCTTTAAAAATAGAATTATGATGCAGTGAACCGTTTCTTTACATACTATAAAGTCATCCATTAAAGTAGAGTCACATTTTTTCATTATGTTGTGCTGCATTCCTTACATTTGCTATTTTGGAGAAAAATGGATCAAAAATACACTTTAGTTTTGTTATGAATGCAGTCCTTTAACTATATGTCAAGTAACAGAATGGCTAGAATTCAAGAAACATACAGACACATTGCTTTTGGCCTGATGTATTATTTGTTGCAGCTTAAGTTCCTTTCGATCTACTATATTTCAGGCAATGCATATTTTTATTTGGCAATCTGTGTTTTAGCTTTATGCTTTTATATGTGGTATAGTTCTTTCTATAGTATAATCAGGGCCAACCCAAGATATGCCACACTACCTGAGGCATTCCATCTACACAGATCTCTGGGCTGGCAGTTGAATAATTCTTCAGTGCTGGTAATTGTGTTGCATCTTCCACTGCACTTAAAGACAGCAGACTGGCTGAGGATTTGTATGTCTGCCAACATAACTTTATTCTCCAAAACCTTGCTGATGCCACCCAGCATCTACTGCCTTAGGCAACTACTTCATACTGCCTAATGGAATGTAAAGCCAACCCTAAAATGTAAGTAGCTGCTTTACATTGAGTCTAGTGCACTTTGCCCACCACACCATATATATACTCTTTTCCATATTTTCTAGCACCTTGATTTTGAAGAATTGTTACATTGGAAAGCTATGGTGTCAAATGGTAAACAGAAATTTAAGACTCTTGATTTGTTGGAGAGTGTGAGAGGTAATTCTGCAACTCAACAGCACTGTGTATTTGCAAGCACAAGGTAAATAACAACCAGTCACATACATACACCCTTCACAGGATCTAGCAGAGAAATAAAGGAAGCTTAATCTTTGTAAAAACAAATGAAGTAGGCTTACTTACAACCACTAAACGATTCATAGCAACTCATGGTGAGAGGCTCTGTAACATGTGCTCTTTGAATATGGAGGAGAGAGAGCACTGCAGACTACAAAATGGAGGGTGAATAAACTCAGAGTAAAGGCATTCTAACTGATTCAGGAAGACAGATGCTGTAGCTAACACCCAAAATCAGAAAATGACATTAGCATATGCTACACAAGCTCTAGTAAGATTTGCAAACTAGCAACTACTAACTATAGGCACACAAAAGTTGTTATCTCTAACATGAATCAAAAGACTAAGCTCCCAGGATTCAACCAGTTTAACTACAAGCAAACAAGTGTTGCTGAGTTCCATGTGGTATAAAATGCAAAATCGAAGCCAAGGGTGGTATCATATGCCTTCCAGGTGCAATTCATCAAGCGTACACAACCCTAATGACATAGCAAATGCTGAAAATGCTAGTTCCATTCCAGCAACAACCTGAAGGCTGTATGATTCCCAAGCTTGCTCTAAATTTGATTCCAACTAGCACCTTTTGATGTGCCATAAGTGAATACCTTTGGAACCAAACAGAGATTAACTTTAGATCAATTGGCTGGGCAACTTGATAGCCTACAAATATGTTGGGCTATACCTCCTTTCATCCCATTAGAAAAAGGTGGCTGGGAATCAAGGCACCAGTTTGAGGAAAGCGGTGTTAGATTCTCTGCCAGTCCTGGTGCTCCCTCAGTTCCAAACACAACAGAGGTAAACAATAGCATTCCCCCTCAGGCAAAGAAGGAGTGTGAGCTTAGTTTTATGTGTCTCTACCTGGCTTTTGTTTATTCATTCCATACAATGTCTCACAGAGTCATTCTCTGTTGAGCTGGAGAAGACAAACAGAATAATAAGATAGTGATTATGTTGTGTTCGATCATGTATGTCTGCATTGTGTTCAATACATTCTGTTCCTTTTTGTGTTTTTGAACGATAAGCAGTTATGCTAGAGGTAAAACATGCCCATGTACTATCTGTTCTCTACCTGATGTCTTCCAGATGTTTTAAACATGCAAACAAATGTGAAAGATACTATTGCAATGCAAAATGCCCACAATGCACAGTGAACAGCTGCCTGTGGCATGTGTAGTGGCCGTACATGCAGTGGAAAAACACACACAACTCTGTTTCAGCAACCTTCAACTAAATATGGGCTCATGCATTGGATGAAAATATACAACCACTTCTGTAGAGGAATGGACACTTGGGTCATTTCTGCACTACACCGTTATAGTGCTATTATTCCACTTCCAACATCCTGTGGAATTCTGGGGTTAGTAGTTTATGAGGCCAAAAAGCTCTCTGGCTAAGAATTCTAAATGCCTCTCCCTAAACTACAAACTCCTTAATTCCATGGGATGTTGAAAGTGGAATAATAGCACTATAACAGTGTAGTGAAGAAATGGCCTTGCATAAGTCACTAACAGGATGAAAGCCTTCATGTTAATGTTGATCATCTGTATGTTTTAACTATATTGTGTTTATTTTAATTTGTGAGTCATGCTGAATCTTGGTTTGAGGGAAAAGGTGGTCTGTAAACAAAGTTAACAACAACAGTGCAACATCTGGGACCACCACATTGGGGCAGGTTGATTGGGCTCCTGAGGAAAGAGTAGCAAGATGATTTTTTTCCACTTCTATATCTCTTTATTTTTATTTTTCATTCCAGCATCTGCTTGTTGTTTTGTAGACATCTTAGTAGTGTGCTCCACAGACATAATTAATCTGTTGGTGTGAATTTGTGTATCTCAGTTGGAAAGTTTCCAAGAACCAGGACTGCACCAAAGCCTTTGAGACTAGAGAAGCTTTGTACACAGCAAGTCGCTGTGAATCTCTGCAGCAGGCTGGAAACATCAGGTTCCTTTTGTTCACAATTTCCCAGAGTACCTATGTGAAGAATTCTTCTGTCACTCAAGGCAGGACTGAGCTAGTAAAGGCACGAAACTGGATGGATGAGTGAATATACTATTGAAATACAATTTCTGTCATTGTCACTTGATGTCTCTGTGAGATTTTACATGCAGATTTTACAAACAACAAACAGAGGTAGGCCTATCATTAGGCAAGGTGTGATGACCAGCTCAGATAGCTGAGGCACTATGAAGCAGAAAAGTGGCAGCGAGGTGGTGGAGTATGGGCATTCTTTCTAAGCCAGCCTGCTATCTTTATGTGTATCAGAAGATGCTATCTCATTGCCAATATGGAAGCAGCGGCAAAGCTTGGAGTGCATGGGGGGAGGGGGGACTACGGTGTGGGGACATGGCCAAGGTGTGTGGGGGCATGTCTATGGCACATGGGGGTGTGGCTGCAGCATGTGGGGTTCAGTATGCCCCCAAAACATTGCCACCGGGGGTGAACCTTCCCCATCACCCCCCCCCCATCCCTATGCAACTGTGTGGAAGCAAGATTCACTGGCCGGTCTCATCAGTTTTTGTGCACAGAAGGTGAGAGCAACAGAATCTTGTCCTTGCCTTCAGCAAGCAAAACATCCTGGACTAGTTTTTAAAGTCAAAGTCAATTTACATTGCTATAATGAAGTTTTATGCCTGTCTTCTCCATTGGTATGCATTTTGTGCACTTTCCAGGAGACACACATTTTTTAAGGAAGTAACTGAGCTTGGGACAGTTACTTAACTTGCTGCAGGGATGCTTAGAGTTATGATACTCTAGGGGAGCATCTTTCTCCACTGGGGATGGGACAAGGACTATGTCAGGTGTGCATTTTAGAGACCACAGTAACACCAGTCTTACAAGAATTGCACTGGCTTCCAATTGTTTTGGAGCTCAATTCAAGGTACTGGTTTTGCCCTAGAAAGTGCTACATGGCACAGAGGATATCTGAAAAAGCACCTCCTCTCACTTGATCCCACTCAAAATTTGAGATTCTCGGAGAGGTCTTGTTGTATGTCCCAACACCTCTTGAAGCTAGGATGGGTGTAGACAACTAACAGGGCTTACCCTGTAGCAGAACACCAACTGTGGAACTCCCTAACCAAGGAAGTTTGTCTGGCTCCATCTTTTCTGAGCTTTCAGCAGGCAGCCAAAACAGTTCTCTTCTTTGTGGCTTTTAATGTTGTGATTGCTCTGTTTTAACTGTTTTAAAATTGTATTTTAGGATTGTTTTTGACTGCTTTAATATGTTTCTAAAGAATATTTTAATGTGCTTTAAAAACATTATATCTCTGTACTGTTCTAATTGCTTTTCTTTGTTTACTGCCTTGGGAGCCCTTGTGGACTGGAAGATGATAAAGAAATAGCTTAAATAATAAATATCACTCCACAAATCACTGGTGGAAAACTGATACTATGGGATCTTTTTATCCAGGGAAAAGGGCATAAGAGGGCCTGGGAGAAGGACTAAGGTTGAGTAAAGCAGCAACTTTAGATGGCAGATGACAGGGGATGAAATATTGGTAGACAGAACAATGGATGGATGCTAATGGTGATGTTGCGCTGATAAAACCACTTTCGTTTGTGGAATCAGGAGGAGAATGTAGCTTTTCCTGAAGTTTCCTATGTACTCTCAAAGCCTGCTCCAGAGGGCAGGGAAATGCTAAGCTAGCTTGCTTCACTCAGATAAAGCTGGGGACAATGTCTTTTCATAAGTGTACAAGAAAAGATTCAACAACCAGTCTGATCAGCTTCTGAATGTGAATTCTGATGAGAAGTGGTACAGCATCTTTACCTCAGGCAGCAATAATTTGGGCCAGCCTTACTTGGGAGCACTCATTGGCTACCGTCCTGTTAGTGACATATGCAGCCGTAAATCAGTCTACACATGCAGGGTGAATTAGTCACCACAGCGCAGCACACATATTCTCATGACAATCGTAGAAGCAGAGTTGCACATACAAAAATATTGTGCATTTTGTGGTTGCACATTTGTGGTTGCACATTTCAGTTGCGCATTGCACATTCCAGTTATGCTTTATGTATTGTGGTTGTGTAATATCTATTGCCATTCCACATTGCATATGGTTGTTATGCATTTCATGATGGCACCCAGTCATGGACATGTGTTGCACAATGTTGCCATTCTGCATGGCATTGTATAGTGCTTGCACTATGTATCTCAGCATGTGGATATTTATGCTATGCAGAAGGGATGTTGTTGCAGCCATTCTGTGTCTCCTTCCCTGAGGCACTGAATGGACCAGGCCTTGAGGCAGGAGGAGCCATTTCGTGTCATTACAGCAGGTACTGGTGAAGGGCTACCAAGCTTATCAATCCACTCATGAGCAGAAGCGTTAGTTCTGAATGTTTCTGGCATCCATAAGCCCCATTTCTTGAGGTTGTTACACTGGAAAAGATCTTCAATGTGTGTGTACATGTGTTCAAGTTGCTTATTAATTTATTGTGACTCCATGAATTTCATAGGGTTTTCTTAGGGAAGAAATATTCAGAGAGGGTATTGCTAGTTCCTTCCTCTGAAACGTAGCCTAGATCAGCTGATATTTGTTGATGATTTTCCATCCAAGTACTCAACAAGGCTGACCCTGCTTACTTTCCAAGATCAGACAGGATCTGGTGCATTTAGAATAGTTAGGCCCCCAAAATCTCCAAAAGAACTTCTTTTTTTCTTCTTCTCTATTTGTATCTACTCATTACTATTGAATAATAAAGTTAGTCCTATGCTAGCAAACTAGTCATGTGCAATGGGAATAAGATTCAAAGCACAATTACATTACAAAACAAACAAACAGCAAACAAAGTGAGTGCTCTCTTTACAATTTACCATAACACTTGAAACACCTACTGTGGTGAGTCAAAGGTGCCACGGGAGTATTCTTAACATATTCTTCTGTTATAGGAACTTGATATGGTAATGTTCTTTTTAATTCCTTTCATTAAAAAATATCTAATTTCTTTTGGGTATTTTTATGCTTCATAAAGCTAACCTGATGGATTTTTGCCACGTTAATATACAAAATACAGATAGTTGGTGGGGGGAGCACTGGTTCCAGTCTTACGTTGAGCCCCCAATTGTGGCATGTGCAGGGCACATAGAAAGGAAGCCACCACATCTTTTCCCAGTGGTGTAGCTACTTCCCAGCAGCCTCTGCTGTTTCATCCTATCCAAGCTGGTTAATCAGCCAGGCAGTGGCCTCTCTGGGTAAATACTGATGCTTTGTGAACATAAAACCACCCATGGCTGTACAGCCAACACTGTTGGATCCAGAGAACTTGGACAAATCCATTCTGTGGTAGGCGATGGTTCCTTGAAGCCTGCCTCACATCACTTTGAGATGAAAGCTCAGTTTGGGGCTCTTGGACCTGCTTCATTCCCATGTGGGAGAAAAACCACCAGTGGACTGCACTCATGTGGAAACCCATTTCCTGTCAGCCCAGCAGGTCAGCTGGGGGAGAGTTTATGTAGATCAAAAGGATGGTTGCCTTATGGCTAGATCTGTAGTCCTATATCATGCTAATGCTCTAGCACTCAGTGCCACCAAAGCATCTGTATACTAAGGATGTGCTTATTCATTTCAGCATGGGAGATTTAAACAATTTTCTCCCCACTGGATAAATGTCTTTGAAAATTGTTCAGTTTTTGAAGATTTCTTGTAGGGAGAGGTAGAAAGTATCTCTCCCAAAATGCACCTCTTTCCTGCCCCTCCAGCCACGTAATGTCTGTTGGGATAGGAAGGGAGCATCCAAATGAAAAGCCTTACGTGTTGCCACATATATTAGCCAGTGCTGTGTGAGTCAGTCACCCTTTTTTACTTCCTTCTCACCTTCATGTGATGTAGTAGTTGGAGGGGATAGCTGGCAACCAAGCAAAGAGCCTCATATGTTGCCAAGATCATAGCCAGAGATGGGTGATCCTCTTTACTCATCTCCACACTATAGTCTCCCATCCTTACATTCCCATGTCTAACTGGAGGGAGAGGGTAGACAGCTGAACAAGAAGGCTTGTCTGTCACTGGCTAACTGATGCTAGGTCAGTTTCAGGTCCTTTCTGCAGCAGCCTCCCATCCCACAATGTCTTTTGCATCATGTCATAGTGATCCTTTCCTTCTCCTGTCCCCAGGTGGCACAATCACAGATTGAATAATTGATGGGCTTTCTCTTTCAATGACACACGATCGTGCCACTATCCCATACTTACCTGTTCTGTGGAAGCTGAAGAAGGGCAAAGGCTGTACTTCCTGTCCCAGTGCAGCCTGGGAAAGTACCTGGCTGCACTGTGGAAGGAAGAAGCATGGCCATTGCACTCCCTTCTGCAGGGAGCCAGTCGGTGTGGAGAACCACTGCTGTAATTCCCACTGGATGTCTTCATAAAAAGGTAGGGTACAGAAAGGGCCTCAGTCAGCTATACTCATCACTGCCTCTCACACACATGGTTAGGTAGTGGTTGTACAGGTGCGGGGGTGGGGGGACAAGGGCAGCTGAGTGTGGAAGTCCATCACAGCCCATCATAGCCAGTGCACATTGATGCAGGTACCCTTTGGGGCTTCCTGAATGTCCTTCAGAAGTCCTGAAGAATGATGGCTGGCATTCTACATTACAGTTACAAATTTGTAACCTAGAGTTATAGATCTGTAAGTGCTCAGCCATACTGAATATTTATGGTTGTGTCGATATTGCCATGATCATAAATACCCCTGGAATGAACATTAAACATCAGGGGTCCACTTCATGCAATGGAGGTTTGAGGCACAAGTGAATAGAGTGCTTCAGAATGACACAGTTAGCCCTCTCCTGCTTCTGAACCATGGTATGATGAATGGAAGCTTTTGCTCATCACACTGCAGCTCAGAGATAGGAGGGGGCTAGCCATGTCATTCTGAAGCACCCCGCTCACCCGCACCTCTGACCTCCATCACATGGAATGGATCCCTCATGTTTAAAGTGGATTCTGGGGAGAGGTCATTTCCTTAGGGTATTCATAACTACATATACATGTTAATCAATTTTATGTAGAAGCTTGGCTGATGCCATTGTGGTGCACAGGATGTACCTGCAGTGATCGTCCTCATTTTTCTGCCCTTGAATCCTTGCCAGCCATTACGTGGCCATCTAGGAGGTGAGGAAAAGAGTGAGAATGGGCTGGAGTGAAGGGGAAGATCTACTTGAGGATGGGGAAGGGATGAGAAAGGGGCTTGAGGAAGCTTCTCTTCATAGGAGTGTTTGGACATTTGACAAGCCCTTTTCTTATTTTTCCCTTCAAATCTTTCCATCCCTACTGTATACTTTATTACCCCACTCCTTACTGTGGTTTTCATCCTTAATCCCACCATCGAACTCTTTAATTTACCTCTTAACTGAAGAATATTAACTTTCATTTTATTTTATTGCAAACTATCATGAGCATTTTATTAAGCAACGGTACAAAAGGACCTATAATATATAACTAACATTTAAACAATTACTTTATGTTTCTTCCTCCCCACTCACACTTTCTAAATACTCTTTCAGATAGTTGCGTTATAGATTTCTAAAATGGAAAGGGCTTATTTTATGACTTAATACATGAGTGAAGTGGGCTTAAGACCACTGATCTTATTCCCAGTGCTCTAGCATTAAAGTATATTGAGAAGAAGCCAGAAATATAGACAGATAAGGAATGCAAGTCTTATTGAAAATTCTCTAGCAAATGTGACTGTTAATACACTGGCTGTCTTGCTGAAATTCAACAGATTGTAGTAGCTGATTGCATTGTTCCCGAAAGGACAATCTGTATCCTCCTTGATCTATTTGCAGGGGAAAGGCAGTGATGCTCAGTAATTGGCCAGTGACCCAATTGCCATACGCCAGGTGTGCTTTGTATAGCTGCAGAGCCATTGGTTATGCACAATGCCTGCATAGCTCCTGGATGTTATTCTTTTGTAGCTAAAACATCTAACACCAAAAAGCCACACTGTGGAAATTCACTTTAGTAGGAGGGTGGCTGCGTGGTGGCTGTGATGGGTGTAAGATTCTGGAAACTGTAGTAAAAAACAAAAACAAACTTTTCGAAGCAGGGCTCCAGAGCAGTATGGCCATGTGTTTTACTTTACGGACAACTGTCTTATGTTTGAAGATGTCTTTGAAGACTGATTTAAGCATAAAGAATCACAGGAATGGGGCACACTAGGGGGTTTGATATTGCCCATCAACAGTTAGTCTTGGGCAGCAAACAAGGGAGATATACAGCAATTATATTCCTATTTAAATAATGAAAGCCAGAATCCTACATGAGCTGCTACATTACATAACTATATGTATACTTAACTATGCAGCAGAGGTGCTAAAAAACCTCTTTAACTAATTGTGAAGGTGCATAACGGGGCACTGGTAAGAGTGTGCATTATGCACCAATGGGTATTGTGCACTGAAGTTCACTGCACATTTTGCTGGTTCTGCTACATTAGAACTACACAGTTGCTTATATCCATAAAAAGCCCTCTACTGGATGTGAATGTTAAACATCTGTGCAGTTCTAATTCCTGCAGACATAAATCCACCTATAAAGATATAAGGCTCCAACAGGATTCTGGTTGTTAAATATTACAGTGGCTAGAATTCTGGCTGTAACCAGAGGTTACATGGGTGTAACCAGAAGTTAGGTCCATATATCCTTTCATAACACTCCTCCCACATGCAAAGCAGCTTCTTACTGCCACTGTATACTTTCAGGGCTCTTTAATGGCTGGAGGAAGGAGAGAGTTGGCAGGAGGTTTCCCAGGTCAGTTCTCCAATAGAGATAAAAGAAAAGTTATTATCAGTGCAGCAGATGTCACCCAGTGGGCAAAACTGGCTCTCTTTTCTTTTCTTCTCTTTTCCAGACTGCCGAATTGAAGCTGGATGCTGCTCTTTCCAGCCATGTCTTCTCCTTCATCCTGCCTGCAGAATTAAAGCCAAATGCTGCCTCAGTAACCACAGCTGCTAAATGGACTTTGGGGTGAACAGAAGCTCTATGGAGAAGACAAACACAAACCCTATGGAGGTATTCTGCCTCAGTAATCACTATTTTGTTCATGATTTATGACATAGAATCATGGCCTAAGTGTGCATCTGTACATATAAATGATCATAGCAAAATATTATGCAAACGATTCCTCCTTTGTACCTTGGCAACACAATGCACAAATGAAGAGAAATTGGCTGGAATCCACTAAGTCATAAGTGCATAACTTAGTATTTACATATTCATGACTGTTTCATATTCATGATCCTTATGTATCTCCTAGTTTAGGGGATATATAGGTGCCACGAAAGTCCCCCAGTCCCAACTTACTGGGCAGCAATTGCTGCAATCAACTGCTTCCTGTCAATCAGCTGACAGACATTCCCATCCTACTTCACACAAACAATCTCTAGTATTAAGGGGACTGCAACAGGGCCCCTGCTTCTGGCTGTTGCACTAGAGATTGTTCACAGGAGGGGATGGGAACATCAGCCAGCAGCTTTCCCATTGACAGGGGAACAGCCCCTGTTAATCACAGCAGTTGCTTCTTGGTCACACTTAGAGAAAGGCCATGGCAACCTCCCTCTAAATAGACCTTAGTCAGAAAAATTTTATGACGGGGCACAACAACAACCACCCAAGACTGTGAATGTGAAAGAGGATGCATACTTACTCAGAAATTATTCCAACTGTACTCTCTAAACCAGAGGTGTAGTACCTTCAGACCTCCAAATATTTTGGACTAAAAAAAAATTTCATGGGCCATGCTGACTGGGGCTTCTAGGAGCTGAAGTTCAGAACCTCAAGAGGACCAATAGTTTCTTACCTCTGCTCTAATAAGTGGGTTTCAAGTTTTGTGAGGTTTTCTTACTTTCTCACAGTTCTAAATCTCAAGGATATTAAATTTAGGGCAGACTAAAGGACGTGATTCTACAGCCAAAATACAATTAATTACCTTAGCATTCACTGCTGCAATAAGTAATGATGGCCACCAATTGAGATGTTTATCAAAAGAGACTAAACCAATGGAAAGATGATAGTTTTGTCAATGGCTCTAGTCTTTATGAATATGGAGAAACACTGTACTCAGAATGTTGAATAATAATATTTTCTGAGAGAAAGGGCAGGAATGTTCCCTCAAGACTGGCCCAAGAGATTCTTAGTTCCAGAGTTATCTCTTTGTCCAATGTGGACAGTAAGGTGCTGGACTAGCTGGACCTTAATCTGATCCAGCAGAGTTCTCAAAGCCTGGAAATGTTATTATTTTAGAGTACTATCTTCAGAATCCCTCTTCCAGCATGGTCAATGCCCAGATGGACCTGGAGGATTATTGGAATTGCCAAAAATATAACCAAGATCCTACTCTGGAAGGTGTAACCATGTTTCTATACCTATATTTCTACCTTTTCAGCAGCACAACCACCCCAATGTGACAATTTATGTGTTTCTAGAGAGTTGCGGTGTGTGTGTGTATCTATTTCCATCTCTTTCATTGCAGATGTCTGTTGCAGCTACAGGATGATAGACACAGATGATAGACACACCTTTACTTATCCCTCCAGTCTCTGGCAATATGAAAACAGCCTTGTTGTGGGGAGGCTGCACTTCTAAAAAAAAGCAGATTTGGGGGTATTTATGCACCAATCAGAAAAGTGAATTGTAACATTGTAAAGCAGACTTAAGACATTGTAATTACTGAATGGATGTCAACCAATGCTTCCAAATCTGGTTATTATCACCTTATTTGTGATTTTTTTTAAAAAATAACTGCAGATTTTTTTAGAATAAACAGCCCAGTGGATCTGAGATGCAGAAAAAGGTGAAGCAGAACATTTTACTTTCTACATCAGTGCAAAACAGAATAGTCTGGCCTTTCACCTACTCTTCACCTTGCACAAAATCCCCATGAAGATGAATAGATGTAAAGCTCAAGCCTACTGTGAAATCAAGTGACACTGCAGCACGTGTAGGGAGAAAGACAGAAACGCTAATGCACAGAACGAGCTCAGACTTACTAGAGATGGTGAAATGTTAAGAGTGGACAGAGAAAAGGCAGAATTATTCAACACATTTTTTTGCCTTGGTCCTCTCCCCAAAGGAAAACAATGCTCAACCCAGGGAAAATGGAGCAGTAGACGGTGCAGTAGGGAAATGCAGCACAGCATAGGTAAAAAGGGAATGCAGGAATACCTGGCTACTCTAAATAAATTCAGGTCTTTAGGATCAGATGAACTATAATCCAGTAGTATTAGAAGAACTGGCAGAAGTAATCTCAGAACCACTGGCCATAATCTTTTAGGATTCCTAGAGAACAGGAGAAGTCCTAGCAGAGTGGAGGAGGGCAAATGTTCTCCCTATCTTAAAAAAAAAACAAAGGAAAAAAAATTACCATCTAAACAATTACTATCCAGTCATCCTGACGTCAATACCAGGAAAGATTCTTGAGTAAACCATTAAACAGACACTTTGTAAACGCTTAGAAAGGAATGCCATGGTCACTAAAAATGAATCTAGGTTTCTCAAAAACAAGCCATGCCAGACTAATCTTATCTCTATTTTGATAGAGTTACAAGTTTGGTAGATGAATGGAATGCTGTGGATATAGTATATCTTGATTTCAGTTAGAGCTTGACAAGGTACTCCATGATATTCTTGCAGATAAGGTAATAAAATGTGGGTTAGACAAAGCTACTGTTAGGTGGATTTGTAATTGGCTGACGAAACCCAAAAGGTGTTCACCAATGGCTCCACTTCATCCTGGAAAAAAGTGACTAGCAGGGCGCCACAGGTTCCATCCTGGGTCCAGTGCTATTTAACATGTTTATAAATGGCTTTGATCAAATTTGCAGATGGCAGCAAATTAAGAAAGGTAGCTAATATTCCAGATGACAGGATCAGAATGCAAAATGACCTTAACAGGTTAGAGAGCTCAGGTAAAACTAACAAAATGAATTTCAACAGGGAGAAATGTAAATATACTACACTTAAGCTGAAATAAAAAATGAAATGCACAGATATAGGATGGGTGACAGCTGGCTTGGTCACCGTAAATATGAAAGTGATATGGAGTCTTAGTAGACCAAAAGACATGACTCAACAGTGTGATGCAGCAGCTAAAGAAACCAATGAACTTTTAGATTATATCAATAGGTGATAGTGTCTAGGTCAAGGGAAGTAATAGCACCATTTTATTCTGTTTTAGTCAGACCTCACCTGGAACACTGTGTCCAGTTCTGGGCACCACAGTTCAAGAAAGATATTGACAAGTTGGTCCAGAGGACGGCAACTGAAATGATTAAAGGCCTGGTAACCATACCTTATGAGGACCAGCTTCAGGAGCTAGGTGTGTTTAGCCTGGATAAGATAAGATGAAGAGGTGACATGATAGCCATGTTTGAATATTTGCAGGAATGGAGGATGGAGCAAGCTTGTTTTCTGCTTCTCCAGAGACTAGGAAATGGAGGACTGGCTTCAAACTACAAGAAAAGAGATTCCATCTAAACATTAGGAAGAACTTCCTCAGCTGTTCAAAAGTCAAATACGCTGTCTCCGAGTTTGGAGGGGTCTCCTTCTTTGGATGGCCATCTGTTGGGAATGCTTTGATTGAGTATTCCTGCATGGCAGGGGGTTAGGCTGGATGATCTCTGTGGTCTCTTCCAACTCTATGATTATATGATTCCAATCCCCATAACCACAAATAGACACACAGCACTTGGAAAAGCTTCTTTTTAAAATGACAATGTCCAGAAGCCCCAGCCAGCATAGCCATGTTAGGTGGGGATTCTGGGAATGATTGTCAAAGAAAGTAACATTTTCAAGTTTTGCTGTATCCATGTACTTTTGCCTCTTGGACCAAAGGGGAAAAATGCTCATTTTGCAGTGAAGGTAAACATATTTATTAGTGAAGGTAAATAAGTCCAGTCGGAAAGTTTGATCTTGTAAATGAAACATCTAGCTACATTCAGTACAATGTCACTGGAGCGTCCAGGTCTTCCACGTTTCCTGGCACCATGGGCAGTCCAACACTTTCCGGGTGGCATTCACACAGTGAGAGTGCATCCTACTGTAATGAAAGCAATTATGCTCAGACAATTAACAACTTAGGAAGATCACGCTTCAGATAGTTCTCAGAAGCCTCACGTGTATCCATTCCATGAGCAATAGAATAAATATAGGTTTTGACAGTGAGCTAGCTTCTGAACCAATGAAAGATTGTGGCCGTAAATACCAAAACAAATGTCATAACATTTTTTTTCTTTCCAACACATTTGTATTGAAATGCATTTTAAATTATCTCAAAGAGTGCAGAGCCAAATGCATTCAGACCTCCTGCTCCTAAAGTTTAACTGTCCCATGCTACCTTTAAAATTAGCTGAAGAACAGCTAAGAGATATAGATAACTTTTCCAGTATTCTCTTCTGTGGGAGTTTAATTTGATGAACGCTGAGCCTGGCTCATCATAATACTTCTGTATACTCTTTTTTTTATGCCTTCACAGATCTTTTATATTGTAAGGATGGTTCTCAGTTGGGCCCATTACAGTTTCATCTTGATATCAACAGGGAATTTTTTTTGTTACACTACCCATATTTCCACTCTAAAATTGTCTATATACATATCAAATAAGATTGTTTCCAACATTACAGTCTACTCCCAAGTGGTCACAGTAATACCTATTTAAGAGATGATGATTCTTCTTGTGCCCAGGCAGTTTGGGGCCCTATCAAATTACACTGTTATAGTACTATATTCACTTTAATTGCCCTGGCAACATTATGGAATCCTGGGATTTGCAGTTTAGGTAGGGGCATTTAGAATTCTCAGTCACAGAGCTTTTTGTCCTCACAAACCCCAGAATTCCACAGGATGTTGTAATGGCAGTTAAAGTGGAACACAGCACTGTAACAACGTAGTATGATAGGGTACTCACCCAGTTACAGCTCTAGTTACGCTCCCTCCATCTGCCAGCTGTGAGGATTGCAATAAAAGAATGGAATTCATCTTCTAGTGCTAGGCTCTGGGAACACACAGATCTACAGATTTCAGCTTTATTCCTGTGGAACCAAAGCGGGATTGAGATAGTTAACCAGAGAAGAAAACCTTTTCACGTATTTGGTTAAGAATGAGACTACTTACACATAGAATCATAGAATCACAGAGTTGGAAGAGACCACAGGGGCCATCCAGTCCAACCCCCTGCTATGCAGGAATACACATCAAAGCACTCCCAACAGATGGGGATCCAACCTCTGTTCAAAAATCTCCAAAGAAGGAGACTCCACCACACTCAGAGGCAGCATATTCCATTGCAAAACAGCTCTGACCATCAGGAAGTCCTTCCTGAGGTGCAGGTGGAATCTCTTTTCCTGTAGCTTGAATTCATTGTTCCTTGTCGTAGCTTCTGAAGCAGTAGAAAACAAGTCTGTTCCCTCTTTGATATGACAGCCTTTCAAATATTTGAACCTGGCTATCATGTCCCCTCTTGACCTTCTCTTCTGCAGACTAAACATACCCAGCTCCCTAAGCCTCTCCTTGTAGGGCATGGATTCTAGACCCTCCACCATTTTGGTTGCCCTCCTCTGGACATGTGTGTGTGTATGCTTGTACATATACTCTCATGCTTCTGTTGCTGCAGCTTTCATCATTTTTTCTTTAATATCTTTTTACCCTCTAATATACACCTCTTTAACATGCTCTCTAACATACACCTTCCAAGCAGTTCATGAGAAATGACATGGTTATCCTACCACTATTTTATCCTCACAACAACTTGGTGAGGTAGGTTAGCCTAAGAGATAATAAGTGGCCCAAGGTCATCCTGTGAATTCTGTGGCTTAGTGAGGATTTTGGACCAGAGTTTTCATTAGTCTCATATTTCAACAATTAAACCTCTTTTCTGCTTGTTTTTCTTAGTGTACATCTAAGGAAAGAATCTGACACTGCATTGGATTTTTTACATTAGCATGGAAAGACCATTACCTAGAAGATATTTATTAGCTGGCAGAAGTTCTTAATTTAAAGTAGTATCTTATGGATGCTATAAGACTTAAGGATTTTCTATGGCTTCAGATTTTTTTCTGAAGTAACAAAAAAAAAATCATATTATTATTCCTTTCCCCTCCACGTTTCCCAAAGACCCGATTTTCCACCATTACTCTATGTGTGAAGACTTTTTGCACTTGCTACAAGCCATACTTTTGAATGGGGTGGGGAATTTGTTGCTTTGCACATGTTCCTGAGCTTCAGCTCCCATCAACCTTAGGCAAAATAGTGAATGGTAATGTATAGTAGGAGCTGCAGTCCATCAAGATCGAGACAGCCACCTGTCCCTTGCCCTGCGTTCATACATTACAATCTTCCCTCTCTATTCCCATGAAGTTTTGCTGCAAGTTATAGGATGGAGTGTATGAGTCTGCTAATCTTTCCTTTGATACAGGTGAGGGCTGAACCACCGATGAGTCACCAAACTAAAAGTCCTCTGCTAGTCATGGCTGGAGATCTGCCAGGGTTCAGATGATGTTCTCTTTTTGCTGCTTGTTTGGCACTGAAGAAACCCATACAAAAAACAAAACAAATGGTGGTTATGATCATATGATCACTATAATGCTTTTATGTGAAAATTTCATGGCATGTTCCCCCTACACAAACACGTACACACACACATGTTTGAAGCATCAAAAAAAAAGTTAACCAAACCATCTTTACTGTTAGTTCTAAAAACATTCCTTGTGCTTACTTTCCAAAAGATTTTTTTTTAAGAGAGAGAGAAAGAGAAAGAGAGAGAGGAACTGAAATCAAAATTGCGGCATTGCTTTTGCTAGACCTTGAACATCATCCCAATATGCATCATCAGTTTGTTATATAACTCTTACGACTTTTGGTACTCTAAGGGCCTCTTGCTATATTGCTGTGTGTTAATGTCTTTTCAGGCACATTGTAATCTATATTAGAATGCTGCCAAGCCAAGCAACTGTGTGCCTCATACTGATGAACACATCTAGTGAGAGAGATTACGATGTGCTCAGGACCTTGCTTTAAACGAACAGTTATATGATGCTTTAAATTACTTGTATTTGCCTCCAGTCATCAAAAGGTCTGATTTAAAAAGCATGCAAACTAACTAAATCTTAATTTTGTCTTTTCCTCAGAGAGGTAAGGTTTAATTTCCAAACAGACTGATTTCTATCAGAATAATTGTTTTCATAAGCCTTGTCAGCTGTAAGGATTAGAGATAATGAATGCAGTGGTGTGTATATATAATATCTGTGTGGGTGGGTATATATTTCCATATCTATCTATCTATGTATCCCTCTATGAGCAGGGACTACAAAGAATTGTGTGGCCATTCCCAATATTCTTAGACTGCAGATCCTAGCACTCCACTTTTCACTATGTTGCCTAGGGCATCTGGGAGTTGTAGTCCAACAACATCTAGAGGGGCACAGCAATCATACCTCTGCTCTACAGCCTGAAGCTTGTTAGTCCCCATTATAGAATCATAGAATCATAGAAATGTAGAGTTGGAAGAGACCACACGGGCCATCCAGTCCAACCTTCTGCCATGCAGGAATACCCTCAAAGCACTCCCAACAGATGGCCATCCAGCCTCTGCTTAAAAACCTCCAAAGAAGGAGACTCCACCACACTCTGAGGCAGCATATTCCACTGCCGGACAGCCCTGTCCATCAGGAAGTTCTTCCTGAGGTTCACGTGGAATCTCCTTTCCTGCAGCTTGAATCTATTGCTCCTTGTCCTGGTCTCTGGAGCAGCAGAAAACAAGCCTACTCCCTCCTCTACATGGCATCCCTTCAAATATTTAAACATGGCTATCATGTCCCCTCTTGACCTTCTCTTCTGCAGACTGAACATACCCAGCTCTCTAAGTCTATCCTCATAGGGCTTGGCTTCCATGCCCCTCACCATTTTGGTCGCCCTCCTCTGGACTTGCTCCAGCTTGACCATGTCCTTCTTGAATTGGGGTGCCCGAAACTGGACACAGTATTCAAGATGAGGTCTAACCAAAACAGGGTAGAGTGGTACCAGTACCTCCCTTGATCTAGACACCATAACTCCTATTGATGCAACCGAGAATTGCATTGGCTTTCTTGGCTGCTGCATCGCACTGCTGACTCATGTTGAGCTTGTGGTCTATTAAGACTCCTAGATCCCTTTCACATGTACTGGTATCCAGGCATGTGTCCTCCATCCTATATTTCTGTATTCCATTTTTTCTACCTAAGTGTAGGACCTTACATTTCTCTCTGTTGAATATCATTTTGTTAGCCTTGGCCCAGCTCTCCAATCTGTCCAGGTCATTTTGAATTATGATCCTGTCCTCTGGTGTATTAGCAACCCCTCCCACTTTGGTGTCATTATTAGCAACCCCTCCCAATTTGGTGTCATTATTAGCAACCCCTCCCAATTTGGTGTCATTAGAGTAGACCCACTGAATCAGTTGAACTTACTTAAGTGTTAACTCACCAAATTGCCATTGATTTCATTGGTCTGATCTAGCCATCAAGAGTAACAATAAGATTTAAACTTCTATCAGTGACAAACTCTAGATTTTCAGACAACAAATATTGTACTATCAGCCTCAGGGCACATAGTGAGAGATGGTGGTTTCCAAACTCCCAAGCTCGCTAGATCAGGGCTTCTCAGCTTTTGATCTGCCAGTTGTTTTGTGCTTCAACTCCCAGAAGCCTCTGCTAACATGGCCAAAGATAATGGATTCTTGGAACTGATATCCAAAACATCTGGAGAACCAGAGGCTGAGGGGTTACATTTAAAGATGTCTTCAAATGTAGTGTCTTGTGGCTCCCCCAAATCACATCTGGAATATTTTTATGTATACTATACTCTATTTCAGAGGAGCAGAAACTACAATTTTTCACGCATTCTTCCCCTGTTTGGCCTGTCTGCTTGGGAAGAAGCATTGCTGTGCTTTAGAGCAGAGCTAGGTAACCTAATGCATTTCAGATCTTTTGGACTCCTGGCTGGGGCTGGTGACAGCTGTAGTCTGGTGGGGGCGGGCAGGTTGTGTTTCCTATTCTAGAAGATTCTAGGGATGTTTTCATGTGCTTCAAGTCATTTCTGACTTATGCCACTCATAAGGTGACACTATCACAAGATTTTCCTTAGCAAGATTTGTTCAGAGGATTGCCTTTGCCTTCCTCTGAGACTGAGAAAGTGTAACTTGCCCAAGGTCACCCAGTGGGTTTCCATGGCTGAGAAGAGATTCAAATCCTGGTCTGCAAAGTTGTAGTCCAACACTCCAGCTGCTATATCACATATTGTCATTTCATGCCATGTTCTACCATTAGAGATTAATTCAATCTGTCAGTTTCACATTCTCATCCATTCACATTTTTAAACAAATCTTAAATCTCTCAATTCTATTCATGAGGGAATTATTGAATTCTGATAAATTTCTATCAAGAACGAACAAAATGAAATTCTCAGCGACCTGCACCAGCTAATTCAATAGGTACAGCTATTTGCAACATGGAGAAGACTGTGTTGTATCTGCTTGCCATGTTACTCCTGTTAAAGGGTAGCAATTTGTCAGGAAAAAGAGATGGCAACACTAGCTCTGAAACACAGAAATGGCTGAATACACCAGAATTCAAACCCAGACTTTTAAGACCTAAGTATCCAAAGCCCTCTGTCTTTTCAGTGTAAAGTAGGATCTGAACACCATGTAAATACTGATTGTACTTGTTTAGAGTCTCATTTAACTTTTCAAGCCTGAGAAGACTTGACAGATAAGTATTCTGAGCTGGACAAATACAGCAGTGGTTGGTGAGTCCCATATCAGTAGAGTGGGGAATCCACTCCAGGTCTTACTCCAAACTTTAAAGGAACAATTGAGGGTGAGTGCATAGCACCTTGCATAGCAACTTTATGATTAAGACTAAAACCTGGGGTGGATTTACAACACCTCTGGCAAGGAAGCCGGTTGCTGCCACTGGACAAATCAGAGCACTGAACAAAATAGTTACAATAAAAGCTACATCACTAATAGGACTGTGTTAGCATTGCATATTGACACAGGAGAGAATGATGGGATGGGAGACAAAAGTTTCTGCACCCATTTCCAACCATCCCTCTTGGCACAAGTATCAAGTACAACTGTTCAGAGCAGAAATCACCAATGACACAAACACACACAGAGAAAGGGGAGAATGGCTACACTGAGTTCTACAAGGACCCTTTAGGACAGGATAAGATCTTAGAAGTGTTACTTTTATGGATGACAGCTCCCAGAGTCCCCTAGCCATTATTGCCCATGGATGTGGAGAGCTGCCATCTATCCCAGATACCCCAAAGGCATCAATCCTGTCTGATCTTGGCAGCTAAACAGAGTCAGCTCTGGTTAGTAGTTGAGTGAGAGATCATCCATGAATATCAGGTGCAATAGGCTACATTTCAGAGGAAGGAACTGGCAAAGCCACCTCTGAATATTCCAAATCCTATGAAATTCATGAGGTTGACATATACTGGCAATCAACTTGAAGGCGCAAACACACATAGACACACAGACACACATATATATCCCCAAAAGTAAGATGCCCAAGCTCTTGAGCAGGTCACACATTCATTAATTATTACTTTTATTAATTAATTAATTAATTTTAAAAAAGCTTACTTGACTGAACAGTCTAAGGTAAGAAAAACACTGAATCATGTTGTTAGTGATACCAACCTTTCATTATATTTATATTACAATTATATTATTCATACCAATACCAGCAGCAAAGCTTCTGGCAGCAAAAATTCATTTTCAAGCATATTAAACTTTTGGGAAAAAAAATTAATACAGTTTCTTTAGACTTTAGTCATTACAATATTTGTCAGCAGTCTAAGTAGAAGAAATTAACTTTTTGAGGGTATTGCTTTTTGAACATGAATAGATAACAGAGGTTCAAAAAGCGATGCTTCTTGAAGACTGACAAATGAGTTTCTATCAAAATAAGCAGCAATATCTTTGTTTGGGGTGTACGAGTTTTTTTTTTAATGGCAAACCTGTTATTTTTAAAGCCCTTGCTGTCTGAAAAGCAAGATCTGACATTTAGATAAAGCTAGTGTGGCAGCTACAGTTGAAGAGAAGCTTGTGTGTATTTATGAGCCTTCAATGTGCCTGTCAGCTTATGATGATCCCATGATTTTCATAGGGTTTTCTTAGGCAAGAAATACTCAGAGGTGGTTTTGCCAGATCCTTCCTTCGAAATATAGCCTGGCACTCACTGGTGTTCTCCCATCCAATAGTGCCCCTGCTTAGCTTCCAAAACCAAATGGGATCTGGTGCCTTTAGGGTATTTAGGCCTTAAGAAGCTCATGCTGTGGTGTTTTTGAGGGAACTAACTGGTTTCTAGAAGACTATCAGTAAAATACCTCCAGAAAGGTATTTAAACCATTCCTTTTTTCTAGTTCCTTCAGATCACTGTAATCAAAGATGATGCTATCCCTGGAAAGAGGCATTTTCAAGCTTCTCGTGATACTCACATCCCTCTCTGTTGTTTCCTAATAGAGGATCACCCAATCACATTAGGAAGAAGGCGTGAGAGCTAACATTGGACTATGACCTTGGAGACCAGGATTCAATCCCTCAGCCATTTCCATGGCTGGCTGGCTTACTGGCTGACACTGGATGTGTCACACACTCTTAGCCTCGTAAAACCCTGTGATAGATTCACCTTAGGGTTTCCATAAGTCAGAAGCAACTTGAAGGCACACAACATAAACACAATAAAATTTCACACCACCACTATATTGGCACTGACAGATAGTTTTTCTTCCTATGTGGCGGGGAGCCAGTTGAGTAGGAACAGCAGGGGGAGAGGGTGCTTTGCCCTGGGTGGCAATGTTTTTGGGGCCTTCTAGCTCGTAGGCACATCCCTGCATGCCCTGGCACACCCCCACGCACCGCAGCCACACCCCACGCACTGTGGCCATGCTCCCATGAACAGTGGCCATGCCCCCATGCACTGTAGCCCCGCCCCCTCATGTTCCCCTCTCCGCACACTCCAAGCTCTGCCACCGATGGGGGGGAGGAGAGGCAGTTTGTTGTAGGGTATTGGTTAACTAAGTCAGGCCAGTCACAACAGGACTCTGTGACCCCCAAATGGCAAAAGAGGAACTGTACAGGGCTGTGGGATCCAGAAGTAGGGAAAGGTATTAGAGGTATCAATGTTAGCATGTCTGTACTCAGTAGCTGCTAGTTTTCATCTCTCTCTCCCAGAGTTTAGGCATAACATGTACCATATCATTTCCTAGTTGTTGGTCTTAGACATACCTGTTCTCTTCTTGCCCCTTCTTAGTCTATGTTGTCTGAGTAGGCTTTTCCTCCATTTTGTAGTCTACAGTTCTCTCTTTCTCTTCCATATCTGATGATTAGGTTGCAGAGTCTCTTGCCATGCTATGAAACTTTTAGCATTTGTAAGGAAACCTGCTTCGGGTGTTTTACAAAGCAAACTAAGGCCATGTCCACACTACACTCTTATAGCATGATGATTCCACTTTCAACCTCCTATGGAATCCTGGGGTTTGCAGTTTAGGGAGGGCCATTTAGAATTCTCAGCCAGAAAGCTCTTTGGCCTCAGGAAACTACAAACCTCAGAATTCCACAGGAGGTTGCAAGTGGAACAATAGCACTAGAACAGTGTAATGTGGAAATGTCCTAAGCTTCTTTTATTTCTCTCTGTGGGGTGCAACAGGTTATTGCTCACTTTCTGCTTGCAAATATAAATTACTATGCTTTTGAAATATATTATTATCTCTCCCATTTGCCAACAAATCAAAGTCTAAAGCCATTTCCACAACTACTGTCTTATAATGCTATTATTCCACTTTCAACATCCTATGGAATCCTGGGCTTTGCAATTTAGGGAGGGGCATTTCAAATTCTCAGTCAGAGAACTCTTTGACCTTAGTAAACTACAAACCCCAGAATTCCACAGGATGTTGAAAGTGGAATAAGAGCACTATAAAAGTATAGTGCAAAAATGGCCATTGATTCAGTTTATCCCCTGACCTTCCATTTAAAATTTCAAGGTGACTGAAAAAGGCAACATGAAAGTACACAATTAAAAACACAGATTTAAAAACACCCCAAATTACAAAGTACAAAAATCACAAAATACAGATTTTAAAATACTCAAAAATCACAAAGTGCATAGTCTAACAAATATCTAAGCCCAGAAATTAGCAACAAAGACAAATTAAACAATTGCTTACTTCCCATATGTTTGCATAAATAGGTATGTTTTCCACTGGTGCCTGAAAGACAAAAGTATGAGGAAGCCAAGTCATTCAGAGTTTCACAACTGAAATGCCACCACTGAGAAAACTTTGGCACATGTAGTTGTAGTCCTACAGGTCACAGTATGTCTGGGCATCATGAGTTGAGTTTTTCAGCTAACATGGGCTAATACAGAGATTTTAACTCTCTCTCTCTCTCTCTCTCCAGTCTCGTAGGGATTTGGGGAAGCGATTTGCCTTGGGCTGCAATGTTTTTGGGGCATCCTGGCCCGTAGACACGCCTCTGCTTGCCCTGGCCATGCCCCCACATGCCCTGGCCACACCCCCACACACAGCAGCCATGCCCCCCCACACAATGGCCATGTCCCTCGTGCTGTAGCTCCACCCCCCTCCCACCCCCCCACACTCCAAGTTCCACCACTGTCTCTCTGTCTCTCTCACACGAACATATTAGTCAATAGAGAAAAAAAAAACATGGTTCTTAGTTCAAGCATCACTGGAAATACTATCAATAAAAAGTAAATTAAACCTTTGGTATCGGTAAATGTCACCAAAATGTGTGAGTTGGCAATGGTAAAAAACAAGAGGAACTAAATATGATATCCAGACTAATTTCTGAGTACTTGAAAGAGGCTGAAGGTTACCCTGTTCAGAAAAGATGTTCAATTGAGACCATTGAGAGTCTTCAATGTGACACATTTGTTATTGTTTGTAACCAACCTAGGTGGAGCACCTTATGTCACTGGTTTGAAGTAGGGTTGTGAAAATCAGTCAGATTAACACCTATAGAGTTTCTAAGTATCTCACTGGCATTTTTATTCCATCTTGGTTCCATATTGGGCTGTGAGATTTCCCCCCTTCACTACAGAAATTGGTTCATATTTTGTACATTTTTGAAAGCATTTTTTGAAAGGTGTGAATTAGACCAGTTCACATCACCATATGAATGAAATAAAATTCTCTCCCATCTTTATCTTCTGCATTATTTCCTCTCTGAGTGCAGTTGGGAACAGAAGGGATAAGGCAAGGGGGAAGTGTGAAGAGGAAGATTTTCATCCCAGGATGAAACAGGGAACTAAACTCCAGAAATGCTTCATAGTCAGAGTGAGAAGTCAGAGTCAGTGCAAAACTTTTTGTCAGAAGAAAGAGTGGACAATTGGTGGTTGTGGTGCAGTGGTTAAAAAGGGGAATTGAGAATGCAGGCTGTAGTCCCTGCTGAGCCATGAAACTCAAAAGATGACCTGGAGCCAATTAAGGTCATCTTGTTCAGACTGTTCTCCATCACATAGTTGTTGTGAGCATAAAGTGAGAAGAGGAGGAACCACATACACCATCTTGGAAGAACAATGAAGAAACTAATTAAATTTGATTGCCAATTACTCTCATGCTACCAAGTGAGCATGATGGCTTGGGATCCTCTTGCTAAATAAGTTCCCCCCTCTATTGCTATCCTCTGTTCTGTCCTGATATCTGTATTACAATTGCCCTTCCCACATTCCTTTGAAACTACAATTCAGCCCAGGTAGGATTGCCTTTCAATGGGGCTCCTGCATTTTCATTAATGAATTTCACTAGCAAACCACAAATCTGCTACGGCATAGCTGTCAATCCAGTGTAAGCGTGCCTTTTATATGCCAATGAACAGTCTCATTTGCAATGTGCAGTCTTAATGCCAGAAGACAAATGAATGAATTGTTAGTAAATGGAGACATATCACAGTGCTTCAAGCAAAGCTTTCTTTGATTTTCTGAACTGCCTGAGAGCTCCCGACAAAAGATTATCCTAACAAAGGACTGATGTAAGTATGAAGTAGACAAAACAGAAACAGATCACTAGTTCAGAGGCAAATGAGGGCACCTATGCGGCTGGAGTATATCCATTTCAAAAGCCATTTCTGTAGCAAATGAGTCACTGGGTCTCAGAGGACTGATCCCCTATGCATTAAAGAAGCATGCAAAAGAAAGAGAAAATGTGACTGATGATTATTCAGTAAATTTTTGTCTCAGTAGTTTGCACAAAATGAGCTAGTGTGTATGTTGGACTAGAACTCTGGGAGAGCAGGGTTTGAATTCCTGTTTAATCATCAAATCCTACCAAGTAGACTTGGGCAGGTCACACTCTCATAGACCCTTTCTGCATGGGGTTATTAACTGGGGTTACTATGTTGTAGCACTGAGCTGTTCTGCACGTGGGAACGAATTAGGTTCACCTTATTTTCCGTCATTCCGCATGGAATCCTGAGTTAATGTGCCCCATGTGGTGGGAAAGCATGCTATTTGAAAACTGGAAAAAATCAGATTGACATTCTGACATCGAAGCACATTTGGATTTGCACAGTGATGCGGAAATGTACATTCACACCAATGCGCATTGGTGGGCAGTGGTGGGTGAGCTATGGGAACAAGAAGTAGGACGTATGGTATTTGCTGGTATTAGACGCACTGGTGTAGGACGCACTGTATTTGCAGGCTGCATACTTTAGCAAAAAATTTTTTAGTACTGCTGTCCCCCATTCCATTCATCATGCCCACTGGCCATTCCCTCTGCACCTCTCCAGGCCCACTCATCACCCACACACACTTCTTTGTGCACACTCACCAGCCCCACGCACCTCTCCATGCATGCTCACCACCTGCATGCACCCCTCCGATCGGGCTGGGAGAGGTGTGTGTGGGTGACAATAGGGCTGAGAGAGGTGCATGCGGGTGGCGATCTGGCGTGGGTGGCGATCTGCCTGGGCGGGAGGAGTTAGGGTATTTGCACCCCATTTTCAGTAAGCATTTTGAGGAGGAGGGGAAGTGCCTCTTATACACTGTCAAATACAGTAGTAGGTACCTACATAGGTACATAGATACATACAAATGTACCAACCTAAAAGACAAAAAAAAAAAAAGCCAATCACAGCTACCAAGGCAGAGTGAAGGGAGTTGGAGGAGTGGCCAGCGATGAGGTAGTGTGGATGCATGAACTCGCACTCCTTTGCAGGAAAATGAATCAAAACAAGGAGCTGTGTGTAAAACAATGAAGGAAAACCACATTATTTAAATACAGTAAGAAAAGGTGCAAACCACTTCTTTCACCTCGTGTGGAAAGGGCCTTAGCCTTAGAGTGAGGCAATGGAAAACCTTCTCTGAATGAATCTTGCCCAGAAAATCCTAGTATAGAGTTACTTTAACTCAGAATTGACCTGAAAACACATAACAACAATACACAAAATATCCTATAATGTACCAAAGAAGTTGATATGATTCACAGAAGCCTGATTCACAGCACACCCCTGGATTTGTCTACTCAGAAAGGAGTGCCACCAATTTCATTGGAGCTTGCTCCCCGATGAAAGTATAAAGGAATGCTGTCAAATTACATTGAAAGCTTTGGACTCCCCCACCCAAATCTTATTTCTTTTTGTTTCTCATTCTTGGTTCACCTTGAACTTTGATCATGGCTTCAGTCTTACATTTGGTTCACCTGATCTTTAAGAATCTTTTGTCAAGGTTTCATGAAAATTTGTATGTATATTTGTGCACCTATCTCCCAACATGTGCAGTTTTGATTAACACACAATTTTGCTAGCAAAGTTTCTGGTATTTCTGGTATACCAATTCTGGATATTTTTAAAAAATAATATATGCATTTTTGTGCATTTTTTTAAAATGGAGAAGCTCAACTGCAACATAGAGGTGCAAATAGAGGTGCAAATTTAAAGATAAGTGAGTTTTGCATTCACATTTTGGTTCAAAAATATGAACACATTAAATTGCATTAGAACATAAATGAAATGAATTTCTTCCGCATTGCTAATCTCTGAGCTAACAATATATCTATGGAACAGACAGGGCTGTATGAGCAGAACTATAAATATATGTATATATTATATCTGTCACCCTGTTGATTATCCATGTTTCCTCCCTCTATTTCCTTCTTAGACGGAAAGGAGATTGTCTGTATTGCACACTGGTAGAGCTATATGTTGCAGAAGGACAAGCTGGGAATCTCATGCCCCATGGGGAAATGTTAACATGTTGCTGAATCAGCAATGGTGAGGTAGTCCTCAGTGGGTTCCAAGTGGTCCAGTGTGAGCCTCCAATCTCTAGAAGTTGCGCACACTGGTATTATTATATACCAGTTCTCCTGTCCAGACATGCAAAGTTGGTTACACTCTTTCAAATGGATGTTCTTTCCAACGTGAATTCTTTTTTATTACTCCCAACTAGAGTAGGACCATGACTCAATTGCTGAATGGTGAGTTAATACAGAGTAAACCCCTTTGAGTCAACAGGTCTAATCTAGTTAAAACTAAGTCCCTTACTGCACTATGCTGCAATCCCCCATCATCCTGTCATGATCACAGCAATGCCACACACTCCTTCCTTCCCCAGTACAGCCAGCCTTTTTCCTATGCTGTACTGAGGCAGGAAGTGCTTGATAGCACTTCCACCCTTCCCACATGCCCACAGCCAAAGGGGTAGTTGTGCAAAGGGTAGCCATTACCAGATTTTTTCCCAGTAATGGCATACGGTGTGATTGCAATGGATCACAACAGCAGCAGGACCGCAATTATGTCATGCAATGGTACGCATCGCAAATGGTTAGCAACACGTCCCCAAGCTGGGATGTTGCTGTTGTGCAATAAGGGCCTAACAATAGGTAGTGGAAACCTGTATGACTATTATGTACTACATAGCACTGTAATATGGTGCTATGTAGTGGATTCTGACCAGACCCCCCCCCCCAAACTCCACTTACTGCAGGGGAGCCACTGAGATAGATGGGAATCCATTGCTCTGTCAATTAAAAGGAAGCTGCATGATGTTACCACCCTCTCCAGCAATCTCTAGCATGACAGGCAGAAAAAGGACCTCTGTCACAAATCCCCTTCCTGCATGCATGTGGAGGGGCAGGAACATCAGGCAGCTGCTTCTTGACTGACGGGAATGGAACTCCATCAATCCCCATGGCTGCTTACTGGCAAGTGCAATTTGGCAGACTTTCATGGTAGCCTCTAAACTGAGAATCATGTATATTTAGTAAGTATTACTGCATAATTGTAAGTTATATATTCATAATTGCCCAACAGGATTCCAGGCAGGATTTGGAACATTCTGTCATTGCATTTTCTAGTTCTAAATTATCTTATTTTTTCTAGAGGCATTGTTAAGACACAAGAAAGACCATGATGACAGATACCTTCATCTCCCTACTAAACCTAATAGCTTCAGTCACTATCTACGCCTTTCCTTCTACTCCACAAAGTATTAATTTGCTGTTTGTTTCAGGATCAGTTCTCAGTACCTGACATGGTAGATAAATGGCACGAGATACTATTTGGATTTTATCTCTTGGGATTGCTTGGGGCCAGTTCCATACAAAGAAGTGGCAGAGAAGGAGTATTCGAAGTCCTCAATCAATATAAATGTAATACCTCAATTTAAACATTATAATGTGAGTTCTTAGGTTTTGAAAAAAATATATATTGTGCCTTAAAGGTGTAACTGCCTTGTTGCACAGTGATGCTATTGTTAACTACCCCAAAAGTACAGTTAAAAATGTAACAATACAGTATGTTTTTGATAAACTCATTTTATTTAACTGGTTCTAGACAGCAGGGTTTAAATCAAATCAATGTAATCAAATATTTGCAACACACTATTGCTACCATTTAGTCTTCTTTTGAACTGTAGTTTCTTCGCAAATGTTGTTCTGTCTCAAGAAAGAAACAAATCTTTGTTCTATACAGAAGGAAGCAAAATTTTCCTCATCAAACTTTGAACACAGGTTCTGGAATAACCTTCTTGGCCGGATATGACTTACCATTTTGCATGTGCATGGAAGGGGATTGAAGTAGGTAGCCCCTGGGATCCCTTCCAACTTTGTGTTTATATTCTTCTAAGCCCACAGGAAACCAAGAGTTTGAAATGTGATGGAACTACTCATTCCTCCTTAGGGTATATCAGCAACTCTGTCCTGCTTCTAGCCATTATGGGAAACATGATGTTGGAACAGACAGATCTGTAGGAGACAGAGTGGCCTTTTAGAAGTCAAGTTTACATATCCTCCAACTTTTCACAGATGAAACCTGGGATACCTGATGCCAAGCAAGATCAGAATGTGGTCAAGACAGCACACACACAAGCTAGGAGAAGCTACAGCAATTTTATTTTGCCTGCACCTACTGTGAAGGGCAAGATTCTGCTCCTCTTCTCCTTTCCCCCTGGTTTTGTTTGTTTGTTTGTTTACTTATGTACTGTGTTTATATGACACCTTTCTTCCAGAGTGGGGCCCAAGGTGGCTTCTGGAAAAGTTAAAACATTAATAAAACATTAAATCGATTATAAAATTAAAAAATAAACAGTTATTTTAAAAAGCTACACAATTTTAAAGTTCCTTGTGTGCAAACTATTTTTCCACTTTGAATTCAGGAAAAGAAAAATGCACTAGAACCAATGGGATTGTCAATACCATAGTCAATTTAGTTTCTTTTACTTCAGTACCAGTCTATATCCTAGTCATTATAATTTATTAAAGTTAGTTGAAGGACATTTAAGGTTCACCTGTTATTTGCTTCACACACACACACACACTTCAACCAGCCAGGACTAGATTGGCAACAGTCACCCAGAGGGCTTTTTCTTCAGCCACCCCTAGACTGTGGAATGACTTGCCAGAAGAGCTTCGACAACTGAATTCAAAACAACACTAAAACCAGTCTCTTCTGGCAGGCCTATCCAGATGATTTTCAATTATGAATTTTAATAATGAATTTTAAATATGTGTTGGCTGTTTTAATTAGGTATTTGTACTATTTGTTCTTCTGAGCTGATATTATGTATTTACTTACTGTTTTTAATTGATCTGTTTTTAACTGATATGTTATATATTAATTTTTTGTTGTCCCCTGCCTTGATCTCCATGGGTAATGGTAATAATAATAATAATGATAACAACAACAACAACACAAGCTTAATAATCACTTAACCTGAGTTAGAGAAGTTAATATGTAAGAAAAGGG
This sequence comes from Cyclura pinguis, assembly GCA_030412105.1. Taxonomy (NCBI): domain Eukaryota; kingdom Metazoa; phylum Chordata; class Lepidosauria; order Squamata; family Iguanidae; genus Cyclura; species Cyclura pinguis. Next base: position 318,061,329 of record CM059600.1, on the reverse strand, counting down.
ATCATTTAATAGTGAAGATATATAAATTAATATTATATTATGAAACAGAGGATGAATTAACTAAAGATTGTATGTTAAAGTGGACAAGAAATATGGGACACTCCATACAACTAGAACAATGGGAAAGGGTTTGGAAATCTGGATTAAAATTCACAAATTGTCATGATTATAAAGAAAATTTGTTAAAATGATGCATAGGTGGTATTTAACCCCAGTTAAATTGGCAAAAATATATAAAAATATTAGTAATAAATGTGGGAAATGTAAATTACAAGAAGAAACATTCTATCACTTATCGTGGACCTGCAGGAAAGCTAGGAGTTAATGGAGTGTTAATGGAGAAATTAAAAAAAACAAAAGACAAAAATCATGTTTAGACCAGAGTTATTTCTTTTGAATATATTAGACCTTGAAGACAAAGCGTTAAAAGAAAATAGGATATTGTTATGTTACATGGTGACAGCAACCGGGATAATCTTTGCGAGATACTGGTGACAGAAATTGATTCCCTCAATAAATGAATGGCTGAAGAAGTTGATGAAACTGGCAAAAATAGATAAATTGTCTAATTGGTTGAAGGGCAACTCCACACAATCATATTTAAAAATCTGGAGGACCTATATACTTTATGTTGAGGACAGGTTTGGTAAAAAAGCACGATTAGGTTTTGATGTTTAGTGGATAAATAGCTCTGAAATTCAGAGATAAAATAATTTACAAGGATTTACCTTTTTTTTTTTCAAAGTGAGGGGATGTATTTTGATCCTGACTTAATAAACCAACGCTGGAAAGTGTTGGAAGTTGGGGTAGGGAGGTAAGTAACAAGCCTGGTAATGCCTCTCTGCTCCTCTTTTTAACTTTTTCCATTGTATAATCCTTTTATATCTATTCTTTTTTCTTTTTTCTCTCTCTTTCATCTACCTTTCTTAATCGTGTATTTCCCATATAGCATATTTTGATGTTATAAATAGCTTATGAATAGGCATATTTGATTTGTTGTGCTACAGAACTTTTCTAACGGTATCCTTTAGTGTGTTACTATCTGTGTTTTTCTCCTCTCTTTCTTTTCTCTTATTCTTTGTATACTTTCTTCCTCTTGTTTTCTTTGTTGATTTAGTTCTTGTTGGTAGTAATTATACTTTATTATCCATATGTAATTTCTTTGGTTGAAATCTAATAAAGAATATATATTGAAATAAAATAATCACTATACAAGTATGAGTGTGTGTTGCTGCTTTTTAATCATAAATGGGGGTAATTTTAGTGAATTTAATAGTATTTAATGAACAATTAACTTTTAATTAGTTTCAGATAATTTTAAACCTGTTTAAAAAATTCAAAAGTAACACATACCTTGTTACATCCCACCTAGGTTACTGTAACATACTCTACATATGACTTCCTTTGAAAAGTGCTCAGAAACTTCAATTGGCCAAAGAGCTGTAGTCACATTAACTGGGATTGGCTAGAGGCAGCCCACAACTCCTTTGTTTTTTGTTTTAATTTTTTTTATTAAAACACACAAACAAAGCTTACATTAAAGCATCTTGTACATAATCGTTTCTTCTTGTATATAACATTATATATACATCTTGCCTTCTACTTTCATTCTGGCTTCTCCCCGAATAAGAGGTATTAAAATTCCCAAAATATTATTCAATTGTCTGTAATCCAATTATATTTACATTTCCCTGCTTATTACATCCTTAGTTTAGAAATCAACATTAATCATCTTGATATCAGACCATTGATTCCCGAAATATATTATTACTTTTTCTCAGTCTTTGACAAATTTTTCTAAATTGATTCCTTTCAATATATATGTAAATCTGTCCATTTGCATCATGTCAAATAGCTTCAGTTCCCAATCTCTTACCAAAGGGTGGGTTTTTTGTTTCCAGTTTTTTTAAGGGAAATTCCTCCTTTGTGAAGGTTTGTTTTCTGTCATCTGATACTGTGAAATATGTGTCTTTTAGAACATCTAAATTTCTTGTCAGGGCCTTACAAAGAGAACAAAGAGGGGTATGGAAAGTGATTTATCTATTGTTGATTATACATTACATGTAAATTGGCTGGATTATCCTTTCTCATTTCATTTTATTTAATTTTTATTTTTGTGCAATGGCTAGCTGCTAAAATGCAATAAACTTGACTTGACTGGACTTGTTTCCAATTTTGAGCAATTTGCATTCTAGCTGCGGCTGACATATAAAAAATTAATTTCCCTGCATTTTTCTCTAAGTCTTCATTCATCTTTGATAATAGATATGTTTCAGGGGACATTTCAAATTGAATTCCTAATTTTTTTTTCTATTTGGGTATGTATTGTAATCCAGAATTTCTTTATTTTTTTGCATTGCCACCACTGATGATAAAATGTTCCTATTTCTCTCTCACATTTCCAACATTTGTTTGAACAGTTCTGATGTATCTTGGATAATCGTTCACGTGTAAGATACCATCTGTAGATCAACTTGTATAAGTCCTCTCTAACATCCTGACATGCTGTATACTTCATTCTTTTATTCCAGGTTTTTTCCCATTGATCCATAGGGATTAGACGTGAGATAGTTTGTGCCCATTTTATCATTGGTATTTTAATTTGTTCTTCCTCCATATCCCATTTCAGCAAAGTTTTGTAAATGTGTGAGATATATTTAAGTTTTTCTGTTATCAATGTTGATGTTAGTTCTTCTTTTACTTGATATCCATTCAAACTTAAGTCAATCTTTAATTTTTCTGTTAATTGTCTATAGAGGAGCCAATGGCAGTTTATTCCATCCTCATTCAATGCTTATTGAGACCTAATTATTATTTGTTCATTTTGAGTTTCGACCAAATCTTCATATTTAATTCATTTATTAAACAAGATATTTTCTTTCTTATAATATGCTTCGTGGGGGGAGATCCACTAAGGTGTTTTCTGGCAGCTTCTTGGAAAATATTTTCTCCAGACCATTAGCAGGGCCTTCCTCACATAGTGAGTATTGAATTCCTTATTGGGTTTTGCTTTATTAAATCACATGTAGGAATGCCAGCCCGACCACAGGTCAACCCCCTCCAAGTTTAATAATTTCGTCTTTTCCAGCTTAATCCAATCTCTCATCCAATTCAGGCAACATGCGTGGTAGTACAACACTAAATTGGGCAAGCCCAAACCACCTCTTTCTTTCGAGTCTTGAAGGATCTTTAGTTTTATTCTGGGTTTCTTCCCACCCCATATAAATCTAATAATCTCTTTTACCCATACAAGGATAACTTTATCATTATGAATAATGGGAATTGTTTGGAACAAGAATAAAAATTTGGGCAAAACCAACATTTTTGCCACAGCAATTCTACCCAGCAGAGAGAGATTAAGATTACTCCAATTTTTAAGATCTTTTGGATAGTTTTCCATAATATTCCACAATTGTTCTTAAATAAATCTGTACTTTTTTTTCTTAATTCAATACCCATATATTTAACTTTTTTAACAATTTTATATCCTGATATTTGTGGAATCTGTTTTTCTTCTTCTGATGAAATATTTTTCGTCAGGATATTTGTCTTATCTTCATTCACTTTCAAACCCGAGTGCTTTCCAAAGACTTGAAGAGTGGTTTTCAGTTCTTTTAGGCTTTTCTCATAATTTTCTAAGGTTACCACTAGGTCATCTGCAAATGCTGTGATTTTGTATTCGTATCCTTTCAGTTTAATTCCTTTTATTTTTGGGTTATTTCTGATATTTTCAATCAACACTTCGATAACTAGCAAAAACAAAAGGAGAGATAAAGGGCAACCTTGTCTTGTACCCCTCTGGATCCTCAGTCTTTCAGATTTTTCCCCATTTATGATAATTTGAGCTGATTGATTGGTATATATTGCTTGGATCCAATTCAAAAAATTTTCCCCCCTATTCATTCTCTCACATATATTCAACATAAATTTCCAATTCACGGTGTCAAAGGCTTTTTCAATATCCAGAAAGACTGCAAGCAATTTTTTCTGAGGATATTTCTCAGGTAGCTCTATTATATTTATTATGTTTATTATATTATCACTTATTTGTCTTCCTGGAATGAAGCCCGCTTGTTCTTCTGGGATTATTTCATAAAGCACTCCTTTAAGTCTATTAGCCAATATGGATGCGAATAATTTATAATCTATGTTTAATAGTGATATCGGCCTATAATTTTTTACATTCAGAGGGTCTCTTCCTTCCCTTTGTAGCAATGATATATCTGCCTCTTTCCATGAATTTGCTATGCTTCCATCCAGAGCTTTGTTCATAATTTTATGTAACGTCAGTAAGATCTGAGATTGGAAAGTTTTTAAAAAAGATACCGTGAAGCCATCTGGTCCTGGTGATTTCCTGCTTCTGGTTTTACGAATAGCTTCGACTATTTCTGCTATTGTTATCGGAGCGTTCAGGGTTTCTCTCTGTTTATCAGATATCACTTTCATATTTTGTTGGGATAGATATGTCTTGATCTTATCTTCATTTACTCCTTGTATTTTATATAGTTCCGAATAGTCGTTTGTAAAGAGTTTCTTGATTTTTGTAGATTAAGTATATATAGTTTCTTCATGTTTGATTTTAGTAATTGTTGTTTTCTCTCTCCTCTTTTTCAGCCTTAATGCAAGCCATTTGTAGCTTTATTAGCCCATTGAAAAGTTTTCTGATGGGAATAGAGCAATTTGTTATTCATCTTTGTATTAATTTGTATCTCCAATTGTTTCTGAAAAGCTTTTATTTCTTGCTGCAAAGATTTATCTGCTGGTTTCTCATTGAGAATTTTTTCTTTACTCCTCAACTCTTCATTTAGCCGTTGCAGATTCTGTTTCCTTTTCTTATTTATTTCCACACTCTGTTGTATGAAAAATCCTCTGAAGAGAGCCTTAGCAGCATCCCATACCATTTTTATATCTGTTCCTTTGTTTAGGTTTCTTCAAAATATCTTTCTATTAGCTCATTAGCCTTCCTTACTATTTTTTCCTCTTGTAATAATCTTTCATTTAGTCTCCAATTAAAATTTCGTTTAGAGTTATCTCTTAAAAGAAGTGTGATCGCGTTATGGTCTGAAAGGCTTCTTGGAAGGATTTCAGATTTGATGTCATTATTAATCAATGTTCTTCAGACCAGGAACATATCAATTCGTGAGAGTGAGTTATGGGGTTCTGAATAGAAGGTGTAATCTTTAGAATGTCCATAGAGATGTCACCAAGGGTCTGTCAAATCCAGATTGTTTACCATTTGGTCAAATGTCTGGGGGAGTTTTCCTTAATTCTTTTCAATTTCTTTTTCAGCCCACAACTCCTTTGTTGCAACAGCTCCACTGGCTGTTGGTCCATTTCTGGCACAATTCAAAGTGGTGGTTATGACCTATAAAGCCCTGCACAGCTCAGCTCCAGGATAGCTGAAGGAGTGCATTTCTTCTATACGAACCTGCTTAAGCTCTAAGATATTTGGGGAAGGCCCTTGTCTCAATCCTATCATGTTTCTAGGCATGCTTTCTGGCTACAAGGGAGAGGGCCTTCTCAGTGGCTGATCCCAGACTTTGGAACTCCCTCCCCATGAAGGCTAAGATGGCTTCCTGCTTACTTTCCTGCTGACACCAGGTGGAAACTATTCTATTTCATATTCTATTTCAATAGGCTTTTAAGAATGGACTGCAATGGACTTTTAATGGTAGTTTCTCTCTGTCTATGTATGTATGTGTGTGTGTGTTTGTGTGTGTGTATATGTATATATATATATTGTCATTTAACAAGATATAACAGTTATTTCACAAAGCTGTTAAACAACCCATAGAATTAACCCATCTTTTACTGATATTGTTATAAGTTTTTAATCTTTTATTATTCTGTAAGCTGCCTTGAGCCTCAAATTAGAGGTGTAACTATGGAAGGAGGCAAAATGAGAGCATTGTTCCTGCCCCCCAATAAAATTCTGCACCACCTATGAAATTTTTGTTCAGTCCCCAAATTTCTAGCATAGCAGGATTGAGTCACCGAAAATTGTTCACAGCTAGACCTCTGCTATTTGCTCCCATTGTTTGGGTAACTGTGCCTTCCCCTTTCATTTGAATGCCTAGCCTCTGCTTCTGAATGCTTAATTGAAGCTTTAAGTTACTGTAATTCTAGAAATTTCAGGAATGAAAGAATGAAGAATTCCTATTGGGAAGGAAATCCCACTTTTCCCCCTTCTCCCAATAATGGGGGAAAGGAGGAATAACACCTATAACAACAAAAACAATAACATTTTTACTTTTACCTAGCTAATTTTTATGTATTCAAAACCTTGAAAAACATAAATAAAAAACCAAAATGTAAGGATTGGGAGATTACCCAACCTGAAAAAAGTGGCTTCTTGCCTCATGATGGTTGCCCATATCTGCTACAGTGTAAAAGTGATGGAAGGAAAGGAAGAGGCAGAGGCGAGCAAAGAGACACTGAGAGACTGAGGGGACAAAGAGAAAGGTCTGAGCCAATGAAGAGACCAAAATAGCTTGTAGAAGAGACAATAATAGACAGATGCCTGCCCAAAAGCAGTGCTAGCAGTGGAGAAGACAGCCAGCAGCCTTCTTTTTCTATTTCAGATCTTTTATTCAGGAACAGATATTACAGTTGGATGCATCGTTATAGCTCATTTTCCAGGGGAAAGGCATGCTACAGTTTTGTTGGCAGAGCTGAAAAATCTGATAAGGACTTGTATGACATAAATTTTCAAGGAAAATGTGACAAAGATGGTGAAGTGTTGATTTAGCTCTATTGGTCTTAAAAAAAATTAAAAATTTATTTATTTTCAAAAGGGATCAGTTACATACAATAGTATTCCGGTATAACAAAAGTGGGAAAACAAAACCAGAAAAGGAGGAGAAATAACCACATTACTTGTAAGTTTCTATAAAAGCTGACCAAATGTTCAAATATGTCCATTTGTAAATTTCATCTATACATTATTCTTCTGAATGTTGCAAGCATTGTTAGATCTTCTACACATTGGATCACAGGTGGAGGAAATTTATCTTTCCAGAAGTGAAATATTAATCTTTTAGCAGCCAAAAGGGCACCAAAATCCACTTCCATTGGCATGTGTTAATTTCTAAGGCCATTTCTGCACTACACTGTTGTAGCAGTATTATTCTACTTTCAACATCCTGTGGAATTCTGGGGTTTGTAGTTTACTGAGGCCAAAGAACTCTCTGGCTGAGAATTATAAATGCCCCTTCCTAAACTGCAAATCCCAGGATTCCATAGGATGTTGAAAGTGGAATAAAAGCACTATAATAGTGTACTGCAGAAATGGCCTAAGAAATAATTCAAAAAAACATGCATATCCTTGAATATTAAGAGACATTCTAAAACCAAATTTACTCATGTGATAACTTCTTCCAGAATGTGGTGACTATGGGAAGACTCCAATAACTATGCATTAAGGCAGTATTAGCAGTGTTACATCTCCAACAACTTGCTGATTTAGAAAGCCCTTTCATGAACAGACAACGCAACAAGACACCTAAAAGAACTATTTCTGCTGTGCAAAATGTAGTTGGAGATCTATAGCCATACTAGTTATAGATGTTCAAACTCATGGCCATTGATTCCATTCTTGCTGTAAACCTTGTATGTCATCTTTATTTAAAGAGAACAGAAATTTATATAAATTTCTTGGACACTTGATTGGCTTAATTAATGTCTCTAATTTCAAGGGAATCACAAATGCACTTAAAGTTTTAGGGCTAAATCTGGATTCTAACAAATGTTTCAGTTGTAGATATCACCATTTAGCTGATAAGAGATAGTTTAAACTACTCTTGCAAAACTGAAAAAGGCAAAAATTAATCATGAATGTTAAGTATCTGATTTAAGGTAATAATCCTTCTGTAATAATGATTCCCTACCAATTTTCAAATCTGGGATTCCCCCATCAAGTCAATTTGGCATGAGCATATGAGTGAAATTGCAGTTGACAAGACAGTATTTACCACTCCATTCTAACTGTTGAAATTGTTGAGAAAACACTGTTCTTTTAAAATAAAATGTGAACCAAGTATTGTCCATTGAAATAGAAGTGCCAGAAATGAAGAGTCCAAGTCTAACCATGGTGGGTTATTTACTTTAAATGAATATGTCCAAAAATTAATACAAGATAACAGATATGCCTGATAGTATGTAAGAAGGTCTAGAAGGCTGAGCTCTCTTTCTTTGATTAGAATTTACATCTTTTCCCTTGAAGTTCTAAGAAGAGATGAGCCCCCAAATAATTTCCTAAATGATACGTTTAGTTTTTGAAAATACTTGTAAGGCATAAGTAGAAGAATTCTATGTATAACATAAACAATTATCCCACAGACTCAGTTCTGAGTCCACCCATCTCTCTACATCTTGTACAATATCTTTATGATGAATTCTGAGAGTGTGGCTATCTGAAGTTCCAGTGCAGCCTGGAGGCAGGTTGCTAGGCAACCAGAATAGCTCCTCAGGAGAGAAATTTAACCCAGTAGTGTGTAGGTGAGACTTGTAGCTGAGCAAAGAAGTTTTATAAAGCCAAGTACCTGTGGATATTTTGATTCATTCAGTGAGAGCCTAGCAAGGAGCAAGGAAGTAGAGTCCCTCAGTTAGGCAGAGAGTGTGGCTATTTTGGAAGGTTTAGTCCTTAGTGAAAGCCTAGTGAGAGGCAGAAGAGTAATTGAACCTTAGTAGGATCTGGTCAGAGAGTATAACCTAGATTGGGGGTTAAGCGTTTGGTGGGAGTTTAGCCAAAGGGCTGTTGTATGATAATTGTGCATTTCATGAAAGTCTAAAGATACCATTGAACTACTTCTGAGCAGTGAGTTAACTGTTAATTCTGTCTGAATAGTGCACTAAACAAACGTATCCACATTGAACTGCATATGAACTGTAATATGCTACTTTATTCTTATTATTATCTTAATAAATGTTACAATTTATTTTTGTAAACAGTGACTCAGCTTGAGTTGTCTATAGTGATAAGTAACATAGAAAACACAGTACCATAAAATTAAATAAATTAATAAATAATTAAATAAATATTGAAAATCCCCACCCTTTTACGCAGAGTAGTGTTATAAGGGTGGAAGCAGAGCTGTATCGTAAAGATGGGATGCCTTATCAAATTGGGAATTGCTACAGCAATTTGGAGAAGTAAGGTCCTGCCACAATCTTTTATCAGCTTACTTACATTAATCTTAATCATTTGAGATAAGTCCTTAGGGATAATTATACCTCCCAAAAGTAATAGAATTTGGGCAATATCAAAACTACCATGCTTTAAATATTTTAGAGTCCATCTTGTCTCCCACTGGCAGCATTTCTGACTTGGACCAGTTAACTGAATACCCAGATATTTTACCAAAATTATTAATGAACTACAGCAAAACAAAGATTGACTGCTGTGGCTTTGAAATGAACAACAAAAGAAAAGACTGTGAAAAGAACGTTTTTAAATTCTAAATCAACATGCACAAATCCATTGATCCTGGGATTTTGTCAAATAGAACATGCTAAGGGTTCCAAGCACAGATTAAATATTAAAGGAGACTGTGCCTTGTACTCCATTTTAGTGTAAAAAAGGATGAGAAAAAACACTGTCATAACACATACTCTTGGTACTGAACGTAATTTCTTTTATCCAAATTAACTAACACTGTGAAAATAAATGGCCATTAAATTTTATCAAAAGCCTTCTCAGCTTTTAAAGAAATAATGGTTGGCCAATCAGTTCTATCCAAGTTTAAAGCCATCAAGTCCACAACAAATTGAATATTATCAGCACACTGCCTGTTTTTGATAAATCCTGCCTGCTCAGGACTTACCAAAGATGAAATTAGTTTCTGTAATCTATTAGCTAAAATAGCTGTCACTATTTTGATACCAACATTAAGCAAGGATATGGGATGATAGTTAGCACAGTGAATATGATCCTCACCAGGTTTAGGTATCAAGGTAATACAGGTATCATCTAATGATGAAGAGAGGGAGCTGGATTTTAAGATATGTTTGTAGCAATCTTGGTGCTAACAGACTGGAAAAAGCATTGTACTTTTCAACTGGAAATCCATCAGGGTCAGGATAACTCCCATTTCTCATATTTGTTATAACTTTGATGATTTCCTCTAAGTGTAAAGGTTTCAAAAGAAATTGTTGCTGTGATATGCTTTTCTCATATTGATCTTCAATAATTGATCTTCAGTAGGGAAGATCAATATGAGAAAAGAAAGTCTCCATATTCTGTTAGACAATTTCATTATCAAAGCTATAATGCTCCACATAAAACTTCCAAAACTGTAGATTTATGTATGTGGGCAAGATATATAAATTATTGTTTTCATTTTTGATAGCTGAAATAATATTGCATTGCTGTTGATGCTTAAAGCAAAAACACCAGAATCTGGTTTGGACATTCCCTATTTTCCCAATATGATTGCTGTAGACATGTCAAAGCCAGTTCTGTTGGTTTCTAGAGAATATCATTCAATTAATATTTAAGTTTTTAAAATTCTTCATAAAGTTGTGCAGATAGAGAAAAGAGCTCCAGCCACTTGTTCAATAATTCTTTTTTAAAATTCTCTAGTCTTTTTTATATGAAGAATAAACAATGATTTTACCCTGAATATAGGGTTTACATGCTGTCTATTTAGTAGCATATGAACTTGCAGAACTTTCATTCATTTTAAAATATTCCATCCAATCTGTGGACATTTGAGCCCTAACTTGATCATCATTGGCAAGTGACCATTAAAATGCCAGACACTAAAAGGCTTAGGAGCCTTAGAGAAGTGCAATTCTAGAAAAACTGGAGTATAGTCTGATATTAACAAGGACTCATTTTGCATGTATTTATAGTACTAACCAAAGATGCAGAAATTAAGAAATAATTGAGTCTGAAAAAACTGGTAAACTGGAGAGATAATGGTATATTCCCTATCTCCTGGGTGTACAGTTCTCCACACACCAATTGAACCATATTCATTCACATATGCCTGTAAAGCAGCTCTCGCCATGGATTACTTCATTGGTGGAGGTATATTTCTGTCTAGCAAATGATCCAAAATTTTGCTAAAATAAGCACCAACAATCAAATAACCATATTCTAAGTAAATGAGGTTACTAAAACAATTATGAAACATCTCTGGTACTTCACTAATTAATTTTTCAAAACATCTTACAAGTAAATTAAAAAAGGCCCTCTGAATCTATTATTGCTCACTGTATTGAAGTAGAAAAATGTTTGTGAATTAGGATTGCTACACCTTTACACCATCTAGAAACATTTGTTAACACAGACCTCACCAACCCAATTTTTCTGAAGACTATTTGTATCCTCTCTCACCAGATAGAGTTGTTGTAGGAATTCAATGTCAGCCTTAAATTCTTTTAATATAGAAAGTACTTGTTTTTCTTTGTTTACATCTTGCAGCCCTTTGACATTCCGTGAAATTACATTAAGCATTAAACCACCAATATATTTTAACATCTACATCACATTTATGGTTTCCAATTTTATAGAACCTGATTTTTAAAAATTTCATGAGATAGCATATATTTCCTAATTTATGATCTGTAGTTATTAATTGCATAGATTATGACTAACAGGATGCCCACCCCAGCCACTGGTAGAGTTTTCAAGGATGAAAATCCCATCTGATATTGGAAGCTATGCAGGGTCATCTCTGGTTAGTACTTGAATGAAAGGCCACCAATGAATATCAAGTGCTGTAGGGCATATATTTCAGAGGAAGGAACTGGCAAAACCACCTCTGAGTGTTCTTAACTAAGAATACCCTATGAAATTCATGGGGTCACCATAAGTCAACAGGCTAACATATACATACACACTGGGGTTGTTTCTAGCAGAAAAGAGGCACTCTAACCTATCATAACCCCTTTAGGCAACTACCCAGCAGGGATAGGATCACCTTGTAAAGTTGTTCTTACTGTTAATACCTTATTTGAATTTCTGTTCCAGACAGCTTAAAATGTTTGTTTTTTAAGAGTTGTGAGTAGGGGGAAATGCTTGTTGTTCTTCTGAAATGATTTCCCTTATAAAAATATTCAGGATTAAATATCCTTCAGCTATAAATATTTAGTTCAGGAAAGAAAGTGGCCTATTTTGGTATTGTGTATTTGATTCCTAGTTTAAAGGTACTGAACAGCATGGGAATAATTAATTGTTACTGTTGTCAGTAATGTACTCACTCTTTTAGATCCTAGAAGGCTAAATGCTGAAATAACATTTCCCTTTAGCAGAAAATGCCAAGAACTAACATTTTCCTTTCTTAGAAAATGCCAAAAGGTACATGTATGCCTATAATTAGGGTCATGATTAGGAGCCACAATGTACAAAGTGTCCCAAAAGGTGGTTGTATCACATTAGTATTAAATGATACAGTTGGCTTCAAAAGCATTCCCAAAGCAACACTCAACCCTGGCCATTTCCACACTGGACTGTTATAGCGCTATTATTCCACTTTCAACATCCTATGAAATCCTAGGGTTTGCAGTTTAGGAAGGGGCCTCAAGGCCCCTCCCTAAACTGCAAACCCCAGGATTCCATAGGATGTTGAAAGTGGAATAATAGTGCTATAACAGTCTAGTGCAGAAATGACCCCTGTTGACATAAATGGGAGTCAGTTAACATATTAAATCATATTAAATCAAAACATATTAAGTCAGTTAACATATTAAGCCTATATAACTGTATCTTTGTTGCCATTGTTAACTGTTGTCAAGTCCACTTTGATTTATGGCAACCTTACTAATAAGAGACCTTCAAGTCACCATCCCATCAACATCTCTGCTCAGGTCTTGCAAATGCAGGGGCATGTCTTTCTTGATTGAGTCTATCTACCTTTAATGGGGTCTTCCTCTTTTCCTACTGCCTTCTACCTTGCCATGAGTTGGGACTATATCTTTACAGGCATATATAACAATATCCTTATGAAATTTCTGCTGTAGAATCACTTACAAGGCCTAAATATTTATTTATTTTACTTGTATTCTGCCTTTCTCCCAACAATCGGACTCAAGGCAGCTGACATTAAAAAAGCACATATCGAAATAGACATAAAAGTATAAATATAATTTTTTAAAAAAATTAAACAATATATAGAGTTAAAAACATGAAATGTTAAAAACTTTTAATAAATTGAAATACATTAATAACAGTATCAACCTTAAAAATAGAGGTTTACATCATTAAAAGGCCAAAGCCTATCAATTTATAAAAACTTCATGGCACAAAAATGTTTTATCCAGGCATCAGAAGTAGAATAAGGAATGGAGCCATCTTGTCCTCTCTAGGGAGGGAGTTCCAAAATCTAGGAGCAGCCATGGAAAAAGCCCTCTCCTTTTTTTCCCACCAAATGTGCCTGGGAAGGTGGTGAGACAGAGAGAAGGACCTCTAATGGGCTCCTAAAGTAAGAAACTGCCCTTCAGATAACCTGGGCTCAAGTTCTACAGGGCTTTATAGGTTGAAATGGACCAGCACCCAGCAAAGCCAGTGAAGCTGTTGCAACAAGGGAGTTGTGTACTTCCTGTAGCCAGCTCCACCTAGCAACCAATACCCTAAATACCTTAAAGGTAGCAGATCCTGTCTGATCTTAGGAGCTAAGCAGGTCAAGCTGTGGTTAGTACTTCAGTGGGAGACTGTCAATGAATACCAAGTGCTACAGGCTGTATTTCAGAGGAAGGAACTGGCAAAACCATCTTGAGTATTCCTTGCCTAAGAAAACCCTATGAAAATCATGGGATCATCATAAGTCAACAAGTTACTTGAAGGCACATATACACACACAATCTCTTTTAAAGCCCAGTTCAGCTAAGGTCCTGCTAAGACAATTTTCCAGTCATTTCCACATGTTCTATACACTGGTTTGGGAAAAGTGCAAATATTGGTAGACTGCAATTTCCATCAGCACCACAAGCACAGCTAGCTGTAAGGAGACAGCTGTGTGGCGGGACACTACTGGTCCCTACAATTTCCAGCTGTGGTAGTCACTCCACTCTGCCCTGAATATATCATTCCTTGACCCTACATTGCCCTTTATATTGATCGATTAGAGTTTTTCTTGCAACAAGTTGGAACAGCAGCAGGACCTTATCAATTTCATCGATGTCTACACTACACCCTTAGAATCCCCCTTTCTGAAGGGCCACCCTACATAGGGACTAACGGATGATCCCAGTAGAGGAAGGGACATGTATACTCATACATCAGAGGTATGAGGTTATATTGTCTGAGAACATCATGTGTGATTATTTGTTCATATCTTGAGCTGGTTAATGTGGTGTATAAATTAACTTCAAAATATCTCCTGTGGCTGAAACATGAACAGGTACTCATCCACATTCTCCTAGTTTTCTAGACAGAATTATTTTCTGTCTCACATGCTAAAGCAGAAAGTGATCCAGGTAAATTGTTCATCCGTATCCTTATAAAGATAATATCCAAAATCCAATTGTTCAAATTACAGTTAACCCACTGAATCAATGGAGACTTGATAGGTCATACTCCATTGATTCAAATGAGTCTTGGAACCATCAAATTGTGGTCTTATTATTATTTTTTAAACATATTAAATATTTAAAATATAATTAATTAAATAATTAAAATAAATTTTAAATAAATAAATTTTAAATAAATAAATAAATATTATTTTTAAATATATTTTATGTACAAGTTAAACTGTTGAGGTTTTGCAGAATTAATCAAAGAAAAGATTCACACATTTGGAGTGACTTTCTAAGGTGTTTAACAAAATCAGCCGATTCAGCCAGTGAAGGATCATTCAATAAATATAATGACATCAAAATTAGGGGTGTAAAAATATTAATGAATGTTCTTGTCCTTGAAGATGATGTGTATCTAATCATGCTGAACTGTTGAGACATGTTGTCAAAAATTTCTGAACTACCATGAGATTTTTCATCCTGTACAACAGCAAAAAGAATAGTACCTTTTTTTTTAATGGGTGGGAGTATTTTCATGGTTTTTTAAAAATGACTTTCTGCAAAATACAACACATTTGCACAAAAATATAGTGCAGAATGTCATGGGTTTTATGCAGAAAACAGTGTTTTTTCACAAAAACAATCATGGTCCAAATTTTTACCTCCATGTCAGAAAAATGCTCCCCCATTGTTGAAAAATGTACAAACACTCTTGAATACTTGAACAAGAGAATGAAATAAGAAAACATATACATCCTTACCATCTGGTTCTACATAATTCATCAAGCTGTCTTGCTATCTGACCACTAGTGAGACAAACAAAGCCGACAGTTTTACAATCACGCTAAACGAGGGTTGGGTGATGAAATGTGGACATATAAGTAAGGCAACTGGTTTAATGCCACTTGTCTTACAACCGTGCTTCCTGACAGCCTTTTTAGTGCTGGCCTTTGGAGTCTCACAGCTCTTTTCACATTACCCAGCTATACCACTATATTTTCATTTTAACTATCATGGCAGTTTCCTATGGAATTCTGAGTTTTGTAGTTTAATAAGGCATTACAGACCCAGTGTGGCGTAGTGGTTTGACCACTGGACTATTTGGCCATGGAAACCCACTGAATGACCTGTTGGTATGTTTCTTCAAATCAGTTCTGATGTATGGCAACCCTATCCTAGGGTTTTCTTGGCAAGATTTACTCAGAGGATGTTTACCACTGCCTTTCTCTTAGACTGTGAGTATGACCTTTGCCCAAAGTCACTCATGGAGTTTTCATGACTGAGTAGGGATTCAAACTTCAAGTTGGAAGACTCAAACCACCACACTGCATGCGTTCTTTATAGCCTTATTTCTCTCCCCCCCCTCTCTCTCTCTATATATATATATATGTATGTATATATGTATATATATCCATTATGTTTTTTATCATCTTACACAACACCTCCTTACAGCTGAGCATAATTCTTCCTGTGATGCCAAAGCCATCATTCACAGTCACAGCGACCTTTCACTTTACAGTTCCAGGATACTGGATGACTCCTGTGAGTAGTTTTCATGCCCGCCAAAAACTGAAGGCAATTTGTCTGAATGAGTAATATAAATGACTGAATACCCCACAGATCAGTAAACAAACTTTTGAATTACGGTTCCACGTTCAAAGCACTCCATTCACAAGCCTTACTAGCAGCCACCTGCATGTCATTAAAGAGTTCTCTGAGCACAAAGTTTGAAGATATAAGGAGAGACTTTAAAACACAGTGAGAGATGTGCCTCTCACATTTAAGGAAAAGCTCGCAGTTGATAGATCTATTTTAGCTAAAACGGAACAAAAAGTGAATTTAGACGAGGCAGCTAAAACTAAAGCCAAAACCTTATCCAAGTGGCATAGAACTGAAGCGATTAAAAAGAAGAGGCAATGCAGTCAAAAGATGTCACCGAAAAAGGACAGTTTAAAGGCCAGCCAAGGTTTACAATTAAGGCAATTTTCAGTCTTCAAAAAGACAGAACAGCAAATAGGAAATAGCTTAGTGACTGTGCATGTGCTGCATGTAGATACTTTACCTTTAGTTCAGGAATGGCTTTTGCTAGGGATAAAATAAAAAACTATTTTGCTTTCTGCCACATTTTGTTTCTTAAAAATTTCTAGTTCTAGCCACACAGGTGAATTCTGGTAAATAATTCAAAAATGAACTGAAAGGACATTCTACCCATTTGTACTGGCCAAAAATGTGTAATTAGTCCCACCACAGAGGTATTTGAGATGAGAGGGGGGAAAAGAGATGGCTTCTTGAATTCAGCACTGGCATTTCATTTATCAGTCACATTTCTCTTCTATCTTTCCTCCAGTGGGCTTAGAGTGATCTACATAACATTCCTCCTTTGCCATTTTCTAAAGGGATTCAAACCCAGTCTCTTAAAGCCCTGGATCTGGATGAACAAATCTATCGGGCTTTTTTTCTCCCAAGTTATTTTTTTCTTAAATCAAGTTCTTTCCATCTCATATACAAAGAAATTTGCAAATGTTGGGGTTTTTTAAAATCAAAAATCAACTGAAACAAAATTCTTACCTGTCCTTTAGTGTAGCTCAGCGATTGAGCATGTACTCTGGATGCTGAAAAGGTCTAAGTCTCTGATGAAAGGATCAGGTAGCTGCAGGAGAACCCAGTGAATCAGAGATTACTGAGAAATTTGTTTAGTTATCAAATTCACATTTCCTAAGTGTAGCAGCAAAGTGGAACACTAAATATCACAATGTCATTAACAAATTTAACAATCTCCACGAAACATGCATATATTAGATGAAAGTGCACACTAAAATGCATTATATTAGGGAAAATTCATTTCAAACATGCATACCTTAGGAAAAGTACATACAAAAATGTGTATATCATACTCAGAGGCTTGTTGGTGACTGCTCCCAGCTTTTGGAACTCTCTACCAAGACTCCTTCCTGTTTTGCTTCTGGAGGAAAAAAAACCCCTTTTTATTCAGGTGAGGTTTTGGCAATTGATTAGTTATTGAAGAAGGAGCATTTAATGATTTGGTATTGCATTTCTAATGATTTGGTGGAATGTTCCTGTACAACAGTATTTCAACATTATTGTGTGTTTAATTGCACTTTAATATGTGTGCCCGCCTTTATTATAGGATCATAGAATCATAGAGTTGGAAGAGACCACAATGGCCATTGAGTCCAGCCCCCTGCCATACAGGTACACACAGTCAAAGCACTCTCAGCAAATGGCCATCCAGCCTCTGTTTAAAAACCTGTTTAAAAATTTTACACAGTTTCAGTCATACACAAAGACGCCTTCTCATGATGCTCAGGCTGCTCACAGTATCTCATGCTCCTCATGGTATCTGCTCCTGGCTCCCAGTGATGCTCACTCTGCTTGCAATATCTGGTGCTGCTGGCTAATGCTACCTAATGCTGCTGATACCTCATGTTCAGCTGCTTGGCTTCAGTTGGTGAAGTGGCTGTGCTGGTGAAATGGTTTTCCTGTTGAATAATGGCATCAAAGTGCAAGAGTGGTGATGCTGGCAATCCAGCAAAGCCAAAGAAATCTGAAAAGTGATTTCTTTATGTGAGAAGGTAAAAAGTACTGGACCCAATGAAGCCCATACCTACCTTCTGACACCCTCCTTCTGATGAAGTTTCCTCTTCTGATCATATCTGTACATTAGAAGGTAAATACTAATGGTTTTTGATGGCTGCAATGCTTTCCTCATTCATTTCAGGTAAGAAATATATGTGAAAATTGTATAACATGAATGCGCCCGGGACAGATCCCTCATATTAAACACAGACCTACTGTATTTGACTCCAAACTTGTTGTGAGCATCTGGCTAACTAATTGTAGAAGAAAGGTGAGATATAAGTCAAATACATAAATATAATAGGACAAGTGTTCATGAAAAATTGCAATGTATATGAAAAATTGTATATAACAATTTATGCAGACTTCTAAAAAAAGGAAACAGAAGTGGAAACAGGATGGATGGTGACTTTAAATAAATAAGGCTTGGAACACATACAGTTCCAAGGACCTCTAAATAATTACTGCTATATTTTCTTAAAAAATGTAACCCTTTCCTTTTTTCCAAAAGTAACTAAATTGTTACTTAGTAATATAGTGACTGTTTTAGTTACTCTTAATAGCTTTTCAAAATCTGGATGCCCCTGGACTGAAGTACAAAACATATTTTGTACTTCATAACCTGGAAAACAGGATGATTACCAGATAATGAAACCCAGTAGGGTCTTGTTGTTAGTGCTGGAGGGAAGCCTGTGGTGCTGTCATTGATAACTATTAACAATGGGTTTTTCTTTTGACAACCAAATAGCAAATAGAGGGGAGGGGAAAATGTGAATTATATGTAAATGTGAATTTTCAAAATGAACATATCCTGTCTGAAAGCGATTTCGAACTACTATATTTCTAGCAATTTCAGCAACATAGCAAAATCTGTTGTACAGTTTAAATCAATCAGTTGTGATTGACCATAACCACAAAATAGCACTTGCATATGGATCGCAACAGCTGGTGACTGAAAAGGACAGTCTACTAATGGGCAAAGATGGATGACCCCCTCAGGTGGTGGATGCTGGGGTATGTGAGATAAAAACAGTGCAACCACCTTTCCTCCATACCATTTTGCCTGTGCTTGCTGGCCACTCCCTTCTGCAAGAGGACAGAGCCATGCTTGTCATACAGGCTCCTTTGCATCCATAGAATCATAGAGTTGGAAGAGACCACAGGGGCCATCCAGTCCAACCCCCTGTCATGCAGCAACACACATCAAAGCAGTCCTGACAGATGGCCATCCAGCCTCTGCTTAAAAACCTCCAAAGGAGGAGACTCCACCACACTCCGAGGCAGCATATTCTACTGCCAGACACCTCTGACCATCAGGAAGTTCTTCCTGAGGGTTAGGTGGAATCTCTTTTCCTGTAGTTTGAATCTATTGCTCCTTGTCCTAGAATCTGGAGCAGCAGAAAACAAGCTCTCTTCCTCCTCGACATGGCATCCCTTCAAATATTTAAACATGGCTATCTTGTCCCCTCTTAACCTTCTCTTCTGCAGACTAAACACACCCAGATCCCTAAGCCACTCGTCATAGAACATGGTTTCCAGACCCTTCACCATTTTTCACCCAAAGCTATCCTGCTCCTTTCAGGATTGGTGGTTGTTGTGTTGTTGTGTGCCTTCAAATCATTTCCAACTTATGGTGACCCTAAAGTGAATCTATCATGAAGTTTTCTGGGGCTGAAAGTGTGTGACAGACCCAAGGTCACTCAGTGGTTGAGTGGGAATCAGACCCTGGTCTCCAGGGTTATAGTCCAACACTCAAAGCACTACACTATGCTGGCTCTTCTCAGGAATGGTATAGGTTGCTTTTTCCTTGCCCATGTTTAAGATGCAGCTGCCACTATGGTCTATGTCATGAATGTGAAGGAGAATGGTTGGGTGGTGACCATCTTGTCTGTTGCTTCAGTTGTCTTGGGCTCACCCCAAATATCACCAGAGGTTAGAAAAAACTAAACTTTCAAGGAACAAGCTAAGACTTCTGAATTAGTACCGGATAGTTTCAGGAGAGGCATATGGGGCTAAATAAAGGAGCAAGTATTGGATTTAGACTGAGCAGAACTGAGTTCAGATATCAACTTACCTAAGAAAGGCATTGTATGGACTTGAACATGAAAGATTTAGCAATCTGTAAAGTGACATGAATGATTTTTGCCTAAAATGTTAAGATACATTCAGACATACAGAGACTGGAACAAATAGCTACATAGCATAACTTAGAATACAGTACTTCTCTATATCCCAGTTTTAACCCACAGGTTCTTCAGCCAAGTGGATCTCAAACAGTTGGGATATGGCTCCTCCCAGAACACTTCAAGGGCCACCAGTAGTCAAAGTAGACAGGATTTGACTACATTTGGGAAAGGGCAAACCCCTCTCTTTCCCTTTCTCTCACACATTCTAATTTTGAGAACCTTGGTAAATTCTGATTAAGAATGTAATGAAACCAAATTCTCCCAGATGCTTAGGAGATGGGCAAACCATCTGTTTTGGGTTCTGCCACATTGGTACATTTCGGAAAATTCTGATATTTTAAATATGAAATATAATTCTCGCTCATATTTAGGATGGACAGAAGTCCTGACTAAGGCAGTTACATATATCTTCATATAAATATTACAGGGACATTCCCAGTATTTTCTAACTGATTTTCTGAGCTAATCTATTCTTAGCTGCAGAGTTCAGTTCAACAGAGTAGAAACAATTTATCCTGTCATGATAATCTTCATTTAGATTTAGTAAGAAACCTTGAAGACCTCAGTTGCTGCCAGTCGATTAGCCAGAAGCTGAATCACATTTAATAAGCCTCTCCTTCATGGTGATTAAAAGCTCTGAATTTGTCACTTATGATCCTGTTTCAGAGGTTAGATGAGGAATACATTGCTGTAGAAGAAAATGATTTGGTTGTCCATGGTGGAGTAGCAAATATTGTACTTCTAATTGTTGTCCATCATCATCACCATCACCATCACCACCAGGTATATGATTGCATTGGATATATGATTGTACCCAGTCAGCGTACACTGGGTACAATCCATTTTGCCATATCTTTAACTATGTGCAGAGAAGACTCATAGAGATCCCTTTTCCCATCTTGACATCTCTGTTAGCAAGTGAGCATCTCTTACCAGAAACAAATATTTATTATCTGGTATGCATGACCACTGTGTCTGGAATGTCTGGCCTTGCTAGCCGTAAGTACAACTTATATTTTATGCCAATTAAACATATCTGCCAATTAATATATTTTGCCAATTAGACCATATCAAAATGTGGGGGTGTATAGCCTGGTAGCAAAGCTATCTAATGAACTGAACCCTATCCCCCACAAATAGCTTCAGCATGTTGGATAGCTCCATTGCAATCCAGTTGAACAATCCAAGGAACTGAACCTGCTTCCGTTCTGGACAAAAAACAAAGTCCAGCTTTTTGACCTATAAAACCCTATAAGAATCAGGTCTAGGTTATTTGAAAGACAGTATTCTCCCTGTGCTTTCAGAGCTGCTAGGGAGGGAGGAGTATGTGCTTCTCTGTGCCCCACTGCCCTCAAAGCTACATCTGGTGGGAACACAAGAGAGTTCTTTTTCTCAGTGGCTGTCCCCAGGCTCTGGAATTTCCTTCCCAGAGAAGTTAGACTAGCACCCTCCCTACTTTCTTTCTGCACAAAAGGAAAGACTTTTCTGTTTAAACAGGCATCTGATGATTTTGACTTTTGTATCTTGTTGATTTTTTGTATCTTGTATATTTTATTTTGACTTTTTGTATTTATATTTGATAATATATTTTGACTTTTGTATCTTGTTGATTTTTAACTATATTTTTTAAAATTCATTGTAAGCCACTTTGACTCTTGTATTATGAAAAAGGTGAGATAGAAATAACAACAACTAATACTACTAATACTAATACTACTGCTGCTACTGCTACTACTACTAAATCCTGGAGTGTGTTCACCCACACACTTGGCATAGGAGGTGCCATTGGTCAAATTCCTAAGCCTAAATGCAATTTTGGTTTCTCACGCATTTGATTCTATATCTATCTATACCTATATCGATCCCTTTCTATCCCCAAAATTAGAGAGTTGTAAATTTTGTTTACTTCTTATCAAATAAAAAAATGAAATTAAATTCTCACCCATTGCTACTTCCTACATACAACTGGATACAGATAGGCACTCTGAAATCGTGAACTAATTAGCAAGAATAAATTATGCACAAAAGTGGAAATCTGATGAAAAATCTCTGACAGATGATTGGTTATTGAAAATAATGGACATGATGGAAATGGAAAAATTGACAATGTCATTAAAAGAAACATCAGTTCAAAAATCTGAGAAAGAGTGGAAGCTGATCTTGGAATATATATATTAAAAAAGGAGGAGAAAAAGAAGTTATCAATGGGAAAAGTAATTGAAAGGTTGCTCAAAGTATCTAAAATTTTATAAACAAAATATAATAATTTAAATAATAGAAATTTGGTGAGATTGACACAAGGAAATCAATTTGGAGGAACAAATATCATTTGATATAGTAACAAACCATAAACCCAAGTGAAAAGCAGTATGAGAGAAGAGAGATAATGGGGTGCAAGAGGGGGAGATAGAAAAGGGGGAGGGAATGGAGGAAGTGTTTTCTGTATTTTAAATAAGGGAATACTTGTAAAAAATTAATGAAAAGAGTACATGTGGATGTATATTTGGATATATTTAATAATACCAATAATGATGATGGTAATAAGAATAAGAATGGAAATCTTAAAATAATAATCATGTGTAGCCAAAGAGAAGAGGCAGTGTACTTACTTGTTCCCATCCTGTTCCTTCCATCTCTAAGTGTTGTATATTTCCACACATCCATATTGAGTGACTAAAGATTTGGGTGTTAGACTAAGGATTCCATGCGACCAGGGTTTGAATTCCTGCTCAGCCACAGTGGCCCACTAAATGATTTAGGGCAAATCATAGTTGCTCAGTTGGAGAGAAAGGGAAGGACAAATCTCCTTGGAATAAATCTTAGAAACAAACAACCCGTAGGACAGGGTTGCCATAATTTGGAGTCAACTTGAAGGCAAGTAACAACAGCAAAAATGGAATTACATGGCATTGCTTTTATTTATGAAACATATAAGCTAGTGCCCAGTGCTTCTTTCTATTCCCATTACTGAGAAAAGTAAGTACGAAAAAGAAAGGAAGGGATTATTTCTTAAACATCCCTTAGGAAAACAAGACAGGCAACATAAACATGGAAAAATAAAAAGCTTGTGCTTGATTTAAGGGGATGTGGAAAATTCAAAACTCACACATACAAAATCTGACTTGATCTATAAGGAGAAATTTCTGGTCTGATATAAATAGCAGCTGATGATCCAATTGAGACAAAAGAAGCTACATGAAATTCTGTGTATTTTGGCCTTCCAATTATGCTTTCCCGCTTTCAAATCAGGGTGCGTACATTCATCTAATGCAACCCTCAGACTGTGACTTTGAACTAATATCCGTTTTTGCTCCAGGGCAAGAAATTGTAATTCCATCTTAGATATGCAATCTATACAAGGAACAGAAACAGGACACCCACTTAGATGGGCCAGTCTCCATAGAAACCTCAGAAGGGGTAAGAATCTGCGTCTACCCTCCTCTTCAATATTATCTTTCATCTTTTGTCTTTGGTAATAAAAAGAACAACATTGTACTTCCCTCCTGGCTGTGAACATGATCCATTCTCTCTGATCCTCTGTAGTAGTGAAAACATTTAGTATGATTTCCTAAAATGATTAAACACATTGAAGCTGATGCATTCCTTCAATGGCATCATTAAAACTTCTAATGATGTGTCTGAGGGTTTAACTGGAACAAGATAAAATTATGAACTTCCTCAAAGAGCAAATGAAATTTACTGATAGTATAAGTAGTCTACATTCTGCAAGCCACTATAGATGTGCATGTTTGGTCACTACTATAAATCTCATCTGAGAAACATAAAGGGTAAATGAAAGTATAATTCCCCACCCCCTATCAGTGGCATAGATTCCTTGTTTCAAATACTGATAACTGCAGACCCAGTCTTATAGACTGATTGATTGATTGATGAGACCACCTCATGCAGTAGGTAAATTGAGGTCTGTGGTGTGAACTTTCTAGCTCTTCCTCCTGAACTCCCTGGCTGTTCCCCTCTGCGAGAGAACAGAGATGCATTTGCCACATAACTTGTTCTAGACCTCCTCAACTAGTTTGCTAGTTTAGCTATAGAGGACTAGGGTTTCCAGATCTCAGCACCTGGCCCTGAGACTCCAGTTTTCATGGGTTGTCTCCAGGTTGGAGATGTATTTGGCAGTGATGTAGATTCAAGTCCACAGACTTGGACTCAAGTCAGATTTAAGTCACTTCAGTGACTCAACTCAGATTTGACTTGTCAAAAATTACACACTGACTCGACTTGAGACTTGCATATTTTTAGTGACTGACTTGCTACACTTGGTTCAGTAACATAGCACATTCATCCAGAAACCTTGCAACTTACCCGTCACAGAACAAGCTGTCTCAAGCCCAAAGTGTGGCCACATTTCTCAGAGGTAACAGCAAATGGGTTAGGCAATGGGCTTGAGGTGGGGTTGAGGTCTGCTCAGCAGCCTGTCCCTGCTACAGATAGGAGGAGTTTCCTAAAACTTTTCCTAAAAGCAGAAGGCAAGACTCATGCCCAGAGTGCAGGGTGCCTACCTCAGAGGGGAAGAAAAAATGTGTTACGCAGTGGTCTTGAGGAGGAAGGATCTTTCCTTCTAAAGCTCTTGAAGCTTCAATAATGGGGAATAAGAAGGATACTTTTCCCCACTTCTGAAGCTGCAGATGTCAAAATCACAAAAGTAGAGGACCAGCTGTACTTAAATTGTTAAAACTGACTTTCGACGCTGTCCAGAAATTCTGGAATACAGGTTGGGGTATAAAGTTGGCTCCCAGACTTGAGAGTTGACTTGAAAGTATCTTGCAAGGACTTGAGACTTGATAGACTAGAAGGTAGAGACCTGAGACTTGACTTGAGACTTGGAGTAAAAGACTTAAATACTTCACTGGTATTTGGAAAATGTGAGACACTTGGTGGATCTCTCTAGCAGAGTAACTAACACACTATGCAGAAGTTAGAAGCAGTAACCGTCTCGCCATCCCACCTCCATATCTAGCAGAGAAAGAAAACAAACTTAGTCTTCTCCATAAGCTATATAAAAGTAATTTACTCAGAAATCCTTGTGCATAATAAACACAAGTTCATCTTCTTGAAGAAAATAAGGAAATAGAGTACTAAGTTTCAGAAGAGTTGAGCTCAGAGAGAGTTCTAAAAAGACACTTTTTTTTATGTATGACAGGGGCAGGGGATGTGGTGAGAGCAAATGAGACCCAGAGAAAAAGAGATGCTTACATCATGCAGGAAGACAGTGGCTGCGAACAAACAAACAGGAAGTAGCCAGCAACATGCTGTGCCTAGAATCCTGGAGAGTAACGTGCAATCTAACTATCAGTGAGTATAGGCATGCAAAGGTTTCAACCTCAAACAAGATGAGGGTGCAAATTCTCCACTTTTGCTGGGCTCAGCTGCAGGCAAGAGCAAGGACTATGTGCAAATCTGCAACCCAGCTAGTAGAACATCACCAAGGCTTGCCCTCTACTCTGGTTTGCATCTACGTTCTGGTTAGAAGCAAAAGGGCTTAATTAAATGTGCCTTATCCCATCTCCCCAAGTAAGTAACAATGAATAATCTCCACATTTCACCTTGATTTGGAAACAGCCCCTTAGTTAAGATTTCTAGCTTAGGCCATTTCCACACTACACTGTTATAGTGCTATTATTGCACTTTCAACATCTTGTGGAATTCTGAGGTTTGTAGTTTACTGAGTCCAAAGAGCTGTCTGACTGAGAATTCTAAATCTCCCTCCTTAAACTGCAAATCAAAGGATTCCATAAGATGTTGAAAGTGGAATAACAACACCATAACAGTGTAGTGTGGAAATGGCCATAATTTCCAAACAGGAATATATGGTGTGGATCTGATTGACAAGCTGCGAGCATCTGTGGTTCATACTTAATACATAACACTTAATGACATTACCAGGGCCCATCCCTCAATCTCAGGCTTGGCCTGGAAACCTCAGGGTCTAAGACAATCCTGAACTGTTCTATAAAAGATCTTTGCCAGTACAATTAGCTTCTATACCAAGGACAGAGGAACAGATGTGTGTGTGTGTATGTGTCTTTAAGTCACCTGTTGACTTATGGCAACTCCATGAATTCATAAGACTTCCTTAGACAAAGAATACTCAGAGGTGGTCTTGCCAGTTCTTTCCTCTGAAATATAGCCCACAGCACCTGCTATTCATAGACAATTTCCAATCCAAGTACTAACCAGGCTGACCCTGCTTAGCTTGCAAGATCAGAAAGGATCTGGTGCCTTTAGAGTATTTAGGTAAAGGAGCAAGCATCTCAACACTTGAAGGCATGCCTGTTTGAGGTTTGGAAGGGTCTGTTACCCTGATTTCTGGGGGTCCCAGGAGGGACACCTAAATATGCTCAAACAATGGGAAGGGAATTAGCACAGAGTACAAGTTTGCAATGCAAGAGGCAGGGTAACGTAGCGAGATCCTGAACCCTATGTCTACGGGGTCAGGCCGAGTCAATGATAAGGTAGAGGTTGAAATAATAATAATAATTGTTTTATTGAAATACAATCAAACACGTGTATGCAACACACTCACACAAGGAACTATGGAAATAAAAGGTAGGAGTGGGATAGAGGGATTTTGAGTGGAAAGTTGGTATGGGAAATACTACACCTGTCCTGAAGCCCGGTTAAAAGCAAAGAAGCCGGGGAGTGTGGATTCTCAGCACGTGGGGCTGAGGGGAAGGCTCGCTGGACAAAGCGACAGCAAGGTGGGATGGAAGCCAAGAGCAATCCGAGCATTCCGAGGAAGGACTCAAAATCAGGGGTTCTTATAGGGAAAATTGTAGACACAGGCTAGTCCATACTTGGGAAAGGCAATGAGTCTTGGGCTGGAGACAAAGCCTGCGAAAGGTCAGTACTTTAGATGATTGAGTTATGACCAGATTGTCAATAGGGTAGCCAGTATGCAAACGCGGAGTGCTTGAGAGTTGTATAGTCCGCTCATCAAGCTGCCTGCGTGGGGTAGGGGATCTTTTTGTAAGTAGCGTGCATACATAATGTGGTACTTGCCTTGAGGTCTCCTGAAGCCTGAAGCTGCATTCGGCAATGACTGGCCTGCCTAGATTGGGATTTTAATAATAATAACAACAACAACAACAACAACAAATTATTTTTATCCCGCCTCTCCACCTGGATCGAGGCGGCGAACAACATTAAATACATTAATACATTAAAAACATTAAAAAACATACCCAATCCTCCCCACCCACCAATCCACCTAAGACCAACCCCCTAAAACACACTACAATCAATCAACTATGAAAAGAACAGCAAGACAATTGATGGGAGGTCATGGAAATGCTAGTCTTGGAAGGCCTGTCAGAAGAGATCAGTCTTGACTGCTCTTTTAAATTAGTCAAGACTGGTAATGTGCTGGGTCTCCTCCGGCAGGCCATTCCATAACTTGGTTCGGCTATTGTCGGCCGCGCCTGTGTGCGTGCTTGTCCGGGGGCCTCGCAAGCATGTGGAGAGGAATGGGTACAGAAGGCCAAATTATTGATATCAAACGATATCTTAATATCCCACAAGCTTGGGCTAGAAACAGCGGTAACAGGTTCTTCTCTGTGACCCATCAGTCAGGGCAACGTACTATGGGAAGACACAGGAGAGGATGTTCTCTGCTGTGTCACCCCAGTCATGGAATAACTTAAAGTAAGGTTGTTTTGTTGTCATATCAGTGCCAAGTGAGAACATAGTTGTTTATAAAAGCTTTTGGAGTCTCACTAGTTTTATACAAATCTACACATGTGCACGTGTTTAAAGTAATTTTTGCTATTTGTGTGTGTATGTGCCTTCAAGTCGCCTGTCATATTATGGTGACTTCATGAATTTCATAGAGTTAGCTTAGGCAAGGAATATGTAGAACTGGTTTGCCAGTTTCTTCCTCTGAAATATAGCCTACAGCAGCTGATATGCATTGGTGGCCTCCCATCCAAGAGTTAGCCAGGGCTGACCTGTCTAGTTTCCAAGATCAAATGGAATCTGGTGCCTTTGGAGTATTTAGGCCCTTTTGCTATTTAAATTGATTGTGTTGATTTTATTGCAGCCTTGAGATCTTCAGATAGATGGTGGAGTATAAATATTTTGGCATATTCATTCATTTATTTAATATCCTGCCTTTTCATTGCTTCTGTAAAAAGCACTGCAAATCCCCCTTCAATTTCTGTAGCCCAAGTTTGTTTCAAGCATTTTGAGAGGGAATTTCTTGACAGGAGCCTTCTCTTCATGCTGATATTACTAAACGGTGCTGGCTGTCATTCTGAAGTGGATTTCAGAGTGCAAGTTTAATGTGACAGACATCAAAACATTCCATTTTCAAATTTTTAGACTAATCAGGGTGTCTTGGGCTTTCAGTGCACCAAAATTTTTGGCTTCCTATTAACTACAGAAATACACTGCAAATATCAAGCTAGGAACACACTGCAAATTACTTTTTATAAGTTGATTTGTGCTGGGAAAAATTGATCAGATAAAGAACATAATCTGCTCTATCAGTAAACGTTTTAAAATAAAAATATTCTCACTTCTGGCCTTTTCCTAGGTCAACTTTTTTAATAAAAATTAATTCATAGAATTACCTATTGGTGCCAGGATTTTAAAATTAGAACTACAGAATCATAGAGATGGAAGAAGCCTGCTAGCCCAGTTAGTCCAAATGTCTGACAACGTAGAAAAACTGGAGCTAGAGCATCCTTGACTGTTACTCTCTGGCTTTTGTTCGAAACTCTCCAGAGAGAGAAAGAGGCCACCAGCTTTGATAATTGGTCTCATTGCTGAACTGCTCTTGCCATAAAAAGGTTTTTCCTAACCTTCAAGCTAGAATCACTCATCCTTTAATTTAAAGCCTACTAAATCCTTTAATTTAAAAGCCCAAATTCTCTACAGCAGCAGAGAATAAAGCTTTGTCTCCTCCTATGTGATATAGTGATTTGACTGTGGGACCAGGATTCCTAGGAGACCTGGCTCTGAATCTGTTCTCTGCCATGGATACCCATTGGGTGACCTGGAGCAAGCCATAATCTCTCAGATTTAGAGAGGGCAATGGCGAGCCTCTTCTGAAGAAATCTTGCCAAGAAAATCTCATATAGGTTCACTTTAGGATTGCCAGAAGTTGGCACTGTGACAGCCCTTCACATTGCATGCTTTCTACTCAGACTTTGACATGTTAGCCACCTCGAGCCCTGTCTCGGGAGAAAGGTGGGAGAAATTAACATAAAATAAATGAGTCTCCATTTTTCCCAGTATTTCCTCATATAACCTGTTCTCCATGTTTCTAACAAACCTCACCGCCTTTCTCTGAATCAATTCCAGTCGTCTGTATCCTTGCAGTATATCTTAATGTATTGAATCCCCTGACTGGGAATTTTATTTCCAATGCTGAATTTGCCCTCTTGCTCGGCCAACTTCTACTTTCCAGGATTCTCTTGTTTCATTTCCAGGGCCTCATCTCAGAATTCACTCATTCTGTTCTCACTTACTTTGAGGCCATTTCCTCACTACACTGTTACAGCGCTATTATTCCACTCTCAACATCCTATGGAATTCTGGGGCTTGTAGTTTGCTGAGGCCAAAGAGCTCTCTGGCTGAGACTTCTAAATGCCCCTCCCTAAACTGCAAACTCCAGGATTCCACAGGATGTTGAAAGTGGAAAAATAGCACTATAACAGTGTAGTGCAGAAATGGCCTGAGATCACTCCTTAATCTTCCCCACGTGTATTGCAGGAGGGACTACAGTTAAGGGGAAAAGACACCATAGCTTAGAAAAATCATGGCTTGGGGCTTTGTGTGTGTGTGTGTGTGTGTGTTGTGGTTCCCCCCAATATACCTTTTCTAAGGTCTGAAGTATATAGAGCTTTTGCACATAAAAGACCATGGATATGCTTCTCCTCAAAAAATCTTAGCTATAAGCAGACAACAGTCTGACTCAGTATAAGACTGTGATCTTTTTCATCCTTAGAAACCTGAAGTTTTTAAAAAAACTTGGCTTCCAAAGCCAGCCTCATATGTTTCACAGATAGAGGGCAGGCTGGCTAGCTGTTGCACTACCTTGCTTTACATCTGCTCTGGGAGCTCCCTGTCTGGAATTTGAATGGTACGATTTACTCTGAAGACCATATTTCCACATTTTGTGCATTTGTATTAAAAAGAACTGAAAAGTTACAAATGTCTCTCCCCACCCCCCACCCCATGTGGGTAAATTAGAGACCCAAAACTTTGAATTTCCAAATCTCAATTCAGATTCAGTATCCAGAGCAGATGAAATTGGATTCTGATTGGTCTAAATTAAATCAAGACTCAGTCAAAAGTGGACCCCAGATTGAACAGGAGAGCCCTGCACAGGACTATGGGCCTTCCTCTGCAACTACGCAAACTGAAGATGGGCACTGTCTGAAGCTTGATGTGGGATTCAGGCTTTGGAAAGGCACGGAAAAGGAGTAAAACAGTACCAAAAAAGAATTTTCTACTACTTGTACAAAACTGAGTAAAGATTAAGCCACCTGCTCAACCCTTAACATCAGATAAAGACTGCCTGCTCTCAAAATCTGGAGGCAGTTATATTCAATTTGATGAAAATATATGATGAGGCCTATTTGGTAGTGGCTCCTTCATCTTTGGCTCTCTTTATCTCCTGAGATACTCTTGGCTCCCTCCCTATTTTCTTTTAATGGAACATAGTTTCACTGTTATTTCAAATCACCCTTAGACAGACAGAAAAATTGGACCAATTTAATTTATTACTGCTCTTATTTGAAGTCGAGGGTTAAAATCATGTGGCACTCCAGGTGGTCATGGACTGCAACATCCAGTACTCCTCACCACTGGCTTTGCCAGCTACAGTTATGCTGCACGATTCCCCACTCCTGTTTTAATTGTTTTAAAGAATGATTTGTGATGTTATAAATCTATCACTGCAACATTTTGTTGCAGGCCCTGTTTACATATGAATGAGAGCAGTCAGGTCCATTTTTCCACTTGCACTTACGGCAGCCAAAAGAGAGTGCAGATACAACTTTTTACAACCGGCAAAAACATTTCAGGCCCCATAGCTTATCATTTCTATTCATGTGGCAAATTGCACAAGCCATGTATCGCACTGTCTGAGTTTTGACAAGCACAAATTCTACATGTTACTGGCACAAAATATTTCAATGGCACAAAGCATTGTAGTATAAATTCTACCCTACAGTACAGACTAAATATTACAGATCAGCAAATTATTCTTTTGACAAGAGCTCAGCATGCAGGCTGAGGGCTGATATTCCACAGAAGGAAAACAGGAACATTTCTCTTTGTTAGTGAAGGCATGACTTTTCTCTAGTATCCCTGCAGTATCACTTTCCATACGCGGTGGACTTGTAAGAAGGTAAAAAAAAGATTAGTCTAAGCTTTATAGGTTAATCACATCCCACCCCACCCCAAAAAATTAAAGGTGGATTTTTTAAAATGTCATCAGAAATGTTTTACCTAGGCATTATGGATAAAGAATTGGACAGTAAGTATGGATTACCTCTTTGATATATAATAACAGCAACAAAAATATTGTTTGCTCAAACTTGGAAATGGTCTGGAGCACCGATGGTGGAAGAATGGATAGTTAAGGTTGCTGAGTTGACCCAAGTGGCCAAACTAATGTAGGCTTTAAAGGATAAACCAATTGAAAGAGTGAAAACCATTTATGGACCTTTTGAGCAACAACAAATCTAATGACACAGTAGTTTGTGGCTATGGTTACTAGTAATTCTACTAGGATTACCTACTGCCTTATTATACCAAGGTGTCATACTGCTAGAGCAATGCCAGAGCAATGCATATTGCTAGAGCAATGCGGTATTTCTATTTCTGTTTTGGGAACAGTCTTATCGCATAACATCGTTGCTCACCAGCTGCTATTGTGTTGCAATCCATTTTAAATGTGCCTTTTTTTTCACACTGTAAATAATCTGTTAATGGCCAGCTTTCCTGCAAAAATCCAATTACCTGTTGGAGTGTGGATTCCTTACAGCGCTTTCTTCCATACCTGATCTGTTAGTGGGTGTGGTGTGGGCATTCTGAGGTTGTCATTCTTTCAGAACATTACTGCACAAGTACAGCATATTTTTTTTAAAAAAATAACATGGACCAAGCATGAGGTGTGGGGTGGGGAAAAGGACTTGGCAGTGATGCTGTAATGCAGAGGAAAAACAGTGTGAATGAGGCGACTAACCTGCTAATGTTGACAGGATGTGACAGAGAGCATTAATAACCTGATACCATTGTGGGAATGGCTATACTGGGATTCTAACTGAACAATGCAGGATTCAGGTATGGTGTGATAAGGCTCTTAGGCCAGTTCAGGTATGGTGTGATAAGGCTCTTAGGATACTTTCAATATCCTATGGGATCCTGCGGCTTGCAGGTTAGGGAGAGGCATTTAGAATTCTCAACCAGAGAGTTCTTTGATCTCAGTAAACTATAAACCCCAGAATTCCACATGATATTTATTTATTAATCTGTTTTAAAGTGAATATTGTTTTAGGTTTTTTATGATTTTATATCCTTTTAAGCTGTCTTGGGTCCCATTCTGGGAGAAAGGCAGCCTATAAATATAATACATACATACATACATACATACATACGTACATACGTACATACGTACATGTTGAAAGTGGAATAATAGTGCTATGACAGTGTAGTGAGGAAATGGCCTTAGTTGGATCTGTAGAATAAAAACGTTTTACTTTTCTTTTTATTTCATTACAGTTTGCCTGGGGGGTGTCAAGGCCCTTTTGTGTTTTGGTAGGTTAGCTTTCAGTATTTTAGTTTAGTGTGTTAGTACTGTGTTTTAGGGTTTTTTTAATCCTTTTTTTCTTTTTCGGATGTATATTTCTTTGTGAATTAAACTGTTTATTTTAAAGCTAACAAATTTTTTAGGAAGTGTCACTGCGGGCAAGCTCAGAGTCAATAAAGGGAACTACCGTGTTGAACTCTAAATCCAGATTGTACTACAAAAAGGAATGACAGCATCTGAAGCCAGTTTCCTTTTACTGAGCAAATACCAGTGTTAGACAGATGCTAGAAGCAGGGGAAACAATCTCTGTCTCTGTCTTTAAGAAAAGTGGTAAAGTTCAGACAGCAATGAGATGCAAGTAGTACAAACAGGTACAATGTAATTAAAATTTAACATGGATGCAAACAGTGATTGGAGCAGCAGTGACTGCCAATAGCATCACCATTGTCATCATAATTTTTATTCACCATCATCATACATTTACACAGAGATCTACAAACTGTGTTTCAGGCCTCTGAGAAAAAGAAAAGCCTGGTTCCAATAGTGATAGCTGGTCTGAGCAATTTTCAAGGTGGTAAAACATATGAATTATACTGCTATAAATGCAAGATTTCAATAGCACAATTCAAACATGCCACATTATCTAACCATATCTGCCTGATTCCAAGATTTTTGGATAGAATCAGAGTCCCTGATGGTTTGAAACTCCTGTCAGTAACATCTAGCAGACCATGAAACTGAAAATGCATTTAAAAAGTGAATACAATTTTATAACTGCTGCATATCTATTAAGAGCTAGTGTGATGTAGTGGTTTGTAGTGGAAACCCACTGGGTGACCTTGGGTGCATCACACACTTTTAGCCCCAGAAAAAAAAACATGACGGATTCATCTTAGGGTTGCCAAAAGTTGGCAATGATTTGAAGGCACACAACAATACAGTGTATCTATTAAACCACTAGAGTACCAGGCCACAGATCAGGAATACAGGAGAAAATGCAATACAAAAGGAGAAGGGGAAGGCAACAGCAAGCATTGGAGCAGGAACCCCTTTAATAGCAATGCATGGAGCCTAACTGGAAAACTGCCAGTTGGGCTCCATTGTTGGGCTTCATTGGCTTCCCCTGGATGCTGACAGACATTGAAGTGTGCTTCCCTTCAGCTCTGAAGTTGCAGGAGAGCAACTGTTAAATATTTGTCATGTCAATTAACACCTATAATGGAACAAGAACCCATAATCTCCATTCAAGCCCTAAGGAACAGAACCAAACTTTTTGACACATTGTGGTTCATCATTTTCAGGATAGTTTCCTTTTGAAGTTCTTTTGTTTAAGAATAGCAGTCTTTTGATCCATTGTAGCATGTTGCACAAGACTAAACTGTTAATTTATTAGTTTCTGAACATCTCCAGTTAGAGCTGTATCCATTCATTCTGCTATGTACAGCTTAACTTTTGTGTCACATACACAAAAATGGAGTATTTCTTACCGATGATCAGATTTAGGAAAATTACTGTTTTTGAATTATAATTCGCATAAACAACCATGTTGGCTGGGGGATCCTGGGAGCTGTAGTACAAAAAAGTATCATTTCCAGCTCTGATAAAGATACTTTGGAAGAGTGAACAGTCGTTATAGGCCAGATTGGAAGTTAGGTTCATTTTTCCAATGGTTTGCTTGTTATTTAGTCCTGTAACATTTGAGTAAAACCTTTAAATGATGACAACTGAAAACAGAATAAGGCAGAGAAGTGAGACATAATTTTGACTTTTTTAAAAAAATTATAATTTTCTAGCCTCTTCTGTGAGAAAAAGAAGAAAATCTAGCTTTAATGCAATGTCACAACTGTTATTAAATGTAGCAAACCCATTCACTGATCATATCTTACAGATGAATGGTGATAGATCTTTACTGCCTTCAATGTGTTGAAATTGCATTCACTTGAAGCCACTGAAGGAAGCACATTAACAAAAAATATATAGTGCAACTGTATATTAGCAAAATAGCTCAAAGGCCAAAGTATTCTTGAAATCATCAATATTGTTATTTAATCAGGTGAACTGAAAAGACACTTCATCACCTTTGTCAAATGGTTTAATATGACACAATTTCTGTCAGTTAGCAATGGAGTAATATCGTTTACCAGACCTTATGTCTTTGCAGTTCTGAGTTGAGAAATTATGTCACATTCTGGTTTATAGGGAAATGCATAAAAAATACCTGACAGGTACCAGATCCTGTCTGATCTTGGACATTACGCAGGGTCAGCTATGGTTAGTATTTGAATGAGAGACTACCAACAAATTCCAGGTTCTGTAGGCTACATTTCAGAGGAAGGAACTGACAAAACCATCTTTGAGGATTCTTTGCCTAAGAGAACCGTATGAAATTCATGGGGTCACCATAAGCCAAAAAGTGACTTGAAGGTGCATATAACCACATGTGCATAAAAGTTTTGGAATTGTATTGTTAATTGGCATCAAGTCAGCTTCAACTCTTAGCAACTCTATCAATAAGATACCTCAAAGACCTATCCTAAGATCTTGCAGACTCAGGACTGTAGCTTCCTTGATTTAGTCAATCCATCTATAATGCAGTGTTCCTCTTTACTATTGCCCAGAACTTTACCAAGCATTATTATCTTTTCTGATGAGTCACATTATCTCCTGATCTGTCCAAAGTATGGCAGCCTCAATTTAGTCATCTTTGCTTCTAGTGAGAGTTCATCCTTGATTCTCTCTAGGGCCCCTTTATTTGTCTTTTTGGTAATCCATGGTGTTCATTTAACCCTTTTCCACCACTATATTTCAAATGAGTTTATTCTCTTCCCTCAGTTTTCTTCACTGTTCATCTTCCATAATCATCTTCCATAATCATCTTCCATTGCCAGATCAGGAAGTCAACACACTGTGCCAGGAAACGGAGGCTTGGAGGAATGTCACACAGAGGAGCAGAAGGTCCAGGAAGGTAACAGAGACTCTCAACCTACACAATTGCTTCAAACTTCTTGGCCTTACGAACGATGAGGAGCACCAGGAGGAGGGAACAGAATGTCAACGAGAAGGAATCCAACTTCGGCAACGGGAACTAGATCAACACTCCCAGTCTCAACAGAATACCCAGGCAGTCCTAGAAGAACATGCTCATCGAGGAGCCCTGGAGAAGCCTCAGAGGAGGCGAGTTCTGGTTGTTGGGGACTCCTTGCTCAGAGGAACAGAAACAGCAATTTGCAAACCGGACAAGCTCAATCAAGAGGTCTGCTGTCTTCCTGGGGCCAAGAAGAACCACATAACGGAGAGGCTAACCAGGCTGGTCAAGCTCAGTGACCATAAGCCCCTCATTTTTGTTCATGCCGGAACCAATGACACTACGAGGAGCAGCTTTTACCACATCGGAAAGGACTACGAGCTTATGGGGACGAAGCTTAAGGACCTTGGTGCGCAGGTGGTTATTTCATCTCTCCTCCCTGTTCAAGAATATGGCGCACGTAGGGAAAGGGCAATAGCAGAGGTCAACAACTGGCTCCACACATGGTGCCACCGGCAACGGTTTGGGTTTTTGGAATACAGCCTGAATTTCCATCAACGTGGGATTCTGGCAAGGGATGGGCTGCATCTCACGAAACTTGGCAGGAATGTTTTTGCAAACAGTCTCGCAAGGAGGATTCAGAGGTCTTTAAACTAAGTTCCGCTGGGGAGGGCGACAATATTATTCAAGGCTAGGACTCAGCGAGCACAGGGGGAAAAGGCCCAAATGATATTGGACAAGTAGTACAAACGGCCAGTGGCGGGAGGAGTAGAAACTATAGTACAGGACTTACAGGAAGGGCCTGGGGACTTAAGTGTCTCTACACTAATGCACGGAGTATGGGAAACAAGCAAGATGAACTTGAACTCCTAGTACAACAAAATAAATACGATTTGATAGGCATCACTGAGACCTGGTGGGATGAGTCTCATGATTGGAATGTAGGAATAGAGGGGTATAGCCTATTTTGTAAAAATAGACCAAACAAGAAAGGAGGAGGAGTAGCCTTGTATGTCAAGGATGTTTTCACCTGTGAAGAGATCCATGACTTAAACCCAGAAAGCCAGGTCGAGAACATCTGGGTAAGAATTAAGGGAGCGAGAAACAATAGGGATATTCTGGTGGGGGTTTATTACAGACCTCCAACCCAGACAGAGGACTTTGATGACACTTTCCTCAACCAAATGACTGCACATTCAAAAAGGAGAGATACAGTAATAATAGGAGATTTCAATTACCGGGATATATGTTGGCAGTCAAACTCTGCCAAGACAGCAAGGTCCAGCAAGTTTCTTGCTTGTCTTGCAGACAATTTCATGGTCCAGAAGGTGGAAGAGGCCACAAGGGGATCAAATATTCTAGATCTGATCCTGACCAACAGGGATGACCTTGTTAATGAGGTAGAAGTGGTTGGATCTTTAGGGGGGAGTGACCATGCCCTATTGGAATTTGGCATTCAGTGGGAAGGAGAAGATAAGTGTAGCCAGACACTCGTCTTAGATTTTAAAAAAGGGGACTTCTGTAAACTTAGGGAGCTTCTGGCTGGAATTCGCTGGTCAAGAATAGTGAAAGGAAAAGGAGTTCAGGAGGCATGGGAATTCCTTAAAAGGGAGATACTGAAGGCACACTCTAAAACTGTGCGAATAAGAAGGAAAAATGGAAGGCATCTGAAGAAACCAGAATGGTTGACTAAAGAACTCTCAGTTGAGCTATGTGTTAAGAGAAACATGTACAGGAAATGGAAGAAGGGGGAAACCACCAAAGAAGAATTTAAGCAAGTAGCTAGGAGATGCAGGGAGGAGGTCAGAAAGGCTAAAGCACAGACCGAACTTAGGCTGGCCAGAGACATTAAAAACAATAAAAGGGTTTTTTTAAATATGTCCGTAGCAAAAGGAAAAAGAAGGAGACGGTAGGGTCACTGCGCAGAGAAGATGGCCAATTACTAACAGGGGAAAGAGAAAAGGCAGAACTACTTAACACCTTCTTTGCCTCAGTTTTTTCCCAGAAGGATACAAGCACTCAACCTGGTGGTTGGGGAGCAGGTGAGGAAGCAGGGGAAATGCGGCACATAATAGGTAGAGAGGTGGTACAGGAATACCTGGCCACACTGGATGAATTCAAGTCTCCAGGGCCAGATGAATTGCATCCTAGGATATTAAAAGAACTGGCAGAGGTCATTTCGGAACCGCTTGTTATAATCTTTGAGAAATCTTGGAGGACAGGAGAAGTTTCAGCAGACTGGAAGAGGGCAAATGTTGTCCCCATCTTCAAGAAGGGAAAAAAAGAGGACCCAAATAATTATTGCCCAGTCAGCCTGACATCAGTACCCGGAAAGATTCTGGAGCAGATCATTAAGCAGTCAGTTTCTAATCACTTAGAAAGCAATGCGGTAATCACGAGAAGTCAACATGGATTTCTCAAAAATAAGTCATGCCAGACTAATCTTATCTTTTTTTATGATAGAGTTACTAGCTTGATAGATGAAGGGAATGCTGTGGATGTAGCATTTCTCAATTTCAGTAAGGCCTTTGACAAAGTTCCACATGACATTCTTGCAAAGAAGCTAGTAAAATGCGGGCTGGACAGGGCTACTGTTAGCTGGATTTGTAATTGGTTGACTGGCCGAACCCAAAGGGTGATCACGAATGGCTGCTTTTCATCCTGGAGAGAAGTGACTAGTGGGGTGCCACAGGGTTCTGTCCTGGGCCCAGTGCTGTTCAATATCTTCATCAACAACTTGGATGAAGGAATAGAGGGCATGCTCATCACATTTGCAGATGACACCAAATTGGGAGGGGTTGCTAATACGCCAGAGGACAGGATCAAAATTCAAAATGACCTGGATAGATTGGAGAGCTGGGCCAAAGCTAACAAAATGAAATTCAGCAGAGAGTAGTGTAGGGTCCTACACTTAGTTAGAAAAAATGGAATACAGAAATATAGGATGGGGGACAGGTGGCCGGATAGCAGTACGTGTGAAAGGAATCTAGGAGTCTTAATAGACCACAAGCTGAACATGAGTCAGTAGTGTGATGCGGCAGCCAAGAAAACCAATGCAATTCTCGACTGCATCAATAGGAGTATGGTGTCTAGATCGAGGGAGGTACTGGTACCACTCTATTCTGCTTTGGTTAGACCTCATCTTGAATACTGTGTCCAGTTCTGGGTACCTCAATTCAAGAAGGACATGGTCAGGCTGGAGCAGGTCCAGAGGAGGGCAACCAAAATGGTGAGGGGCCTGGAAGACATGCCCTATGAGGATAGACTTAGAGAGCTGGGTATGTTTAGTCTGCAGAAGAGAAGGTTAAGAGGGGACATGATAGCCATGTTTAAATATTTGAAGGGATGCCATGTAGAGGAAGGAGAGGGCTTGTTTTCTGCTGCTCCAGAGACCAGGACAAGGAGCAATGGATTCAAGCTGCAGGAAAGGAGATTCCACCTGAACCTCAGAAAGAACTTCCTGACGGTCAGGGCTGTCCGGCACTGGAATATGCTGCCTCGGAGTGTGGTGGAGTCTCCTTCTTTGGAGGTTTTTAAGCAGAGGCTGGATGGCCATCTGTCGGGAGTGCTTTTAGGGTGTTCCTGCATGGAAGGAGGTTGGACTGGATGGCCCCTGTGGACTCTTCCAACTCTACATTTCTATGATTCTATGATTCTATGATATATACAAATCAGAAATACTATGGCATAGATGGTCTGACTTTGCTGTTTACTGAATCAATAACATTAATACCCAGCATCTAAATTTGAAGGCCCTTAGGAGCTTTGGGCTTAGCACATATGACTATTTGGTTTCATCTTCCCACTGAAGTTGATATTTCATATTGTTGCTCACTGTGGCCAGAATCCTGTTGTAGAATCCCAACTAAAGTGAATCAATTGCTAAACAGTGAACCAACACGCAGGTAAGTCCAGTTGATTCAATGCCTCTGCTCTGGTCAGGACTGCCAATATGTTTTAGATCTTTATCTCCCTTCCATAGATCAATAGGAAAACCAAGTGATACAAAATTCAAAGAAAATGGTGAAATTTTAATATCAAGGATTCTTTCTTGCTCTGGGAGAAGGGAGACTTGATCAATACAGAGAGAATGAATTACTATAGGCTTTCTGAAGTACAAACTGTTGGGAAAGTTACCTTTTGGGCCCACTACCTCAAGAATCTTCCCAGCCACCAAGACCATTGGCCATTCTGGCTGGGAAATTCTGTGAGTAGTAATCTCCGATAGAGTATCTTCATAGCACAATACTTAGGCAAAATGAGAACTGCCTGAACCACTAATAGGAGACGAGATGTCATAGAGGAATGGTAGGCTGTATTAGGCAAAAAGCTGGTAACTGACAGAAAAAGAAGGAGAAAGGAAGAAAAATAATTTTGTTGTGGAAAAACTGATATAGTCTAGTATGTAAGAATTAAGAATTAGGCCCCAGCCAGGATTTCTTGATAAGATAATGGGTTTTCTGGTCAGCTTAAGTTGTACGTCCTTTTCTATTTAAGCCTTCTGCTAACCTGGTAAACTGCCGTTCATCCTTAAGTCTCTGATACTTCTGATTTTTGTCATGACTTTTGAGGGCTTTAAATCTTATGGTTTGTACATTTTAAAGCACTTGCATTTGAGGTTTACCTGTCTTAATTTCACAGTACTAATCTAGTTGGGGGCACTGCCCTTTCTTTACCCCTCTGGCATTTGGGTTTCAATAAATTTGATTTACAGCTCTGGCATTTGAATTTGATCCGACTGCAGACATTGCTCTTCACATCATCACTTCCCCTTGTGAAAGCTGGAGTTAATTGCTGCAGCCCAGAGGTTAAAGAGGAAAATGGAAGAGCTAATTTAAGTGCCACCCAGAGAATGCAGTCCCTTATTATGGGAAAGAGAACAGTAAACTGCATCCCGTTGAGGGCAGCTCTTCTATGAGACAGTGATGACTGAGCTATCTCTTGGGTCTCAGTTTCGTTGATAAGTGTACATATGGTGGCATCATTCTGAGCTTTGGTTCTGGTGAGATCATGTCAAGTGTCAGTCTACTTATGCTTACTTTAGCCTAAAGCAAATGCCAACACCGGTGGAGATAAAGAAGGAGAAGGTTAAATGGCTGATTTAAATTGCTGTTAAAACAAAGTCTAAGCTTGCATGAAAATGAAGATAATTCCCTTTTAACATAAAAAGAGCTGCAGGGAAGGTGGATTAGGATAAAGCTGAGAACAGGGTAGAACCTTACACAAAATGTGCTATCAGCCACACAAAGCTGACAATAACAAGCTTGCTTAGAAATCATGTGAAGCACTGATTTACGCAGCCATAACGAATAATCAAGCAGTTTGAAATCCCTCCCTCAATCATGATTTTTTAAAAAAAATAAAATAAAATATTGTATACTTCTGCATAATTTAACTGGAAAAATGTTGCAGTTTCAGCATCGTTGAGTCCTGTTAATCAAACAGTACTCTTACGTTTTAATCTGATTTAAAATTCTGAACATTTTTCCATTACAACTTTTGTACACACTGAAAAAGCTTAGGTTACTATGTAAACACCTGGTAGCAGGTGAACTCCTCTCAGTTCAGTTAGGAAATTTCTGAATATTTATGAACATTCTCAGGAATAAAAAGCCTGCCCATTTTCTGAGAGTTCTTCCTGACTCATAATATTGGTACATGTGCATAACAGGAACATTCCTTATCTATGCACACTATCAGATTATTTCTGAATTTAGTGATTTGGCTTCCCCACATCTACAGTATTTCACCAATGACAAGAGGTAGCTGCTTGGATGGATAAGTGTACAAACTCTGGCTCTACTGATGTTTCACAACATGATTCCACCAATTCCTCATCACTATCCTTTCTGGGCAGGAATGATGAGAGTTGTAGGCTAAAATATTTGGGGAGCCATCTTTCCTCATCTTAGTCTAACATATTTTGTGGAACAATAAAGTTGACTATTCTTGAAGGTATATATGGTAGAAAACATTAATTGCTCTTCAGTATGCATGCATTCACACACATATACACAACTCACTACATTATCTGAATGAACAATCCACTTGCTTCAGCCACACTATAGAATAGGGATGTCATCATAGCAGGGCCAGTCATATCATTAGGTCACCTGTCTCAGGTGACATATGCTGGAAGGGCACAAAGCTCTGGCAAGATGTTGGCAGTCAGTACAGTTCTGTAGGGGCTGTGGGTTCCATGTCAGTGGAGCAGTCAATTCCCACCAGGTTTTATCCAGGCTTAAAAGGAGCTCTCCAAAGTGCTGAATTCTATTCCTAAATAGATTCTACACTTTGGATAGTTCCCTTAAAGTTTGCCAAAATGTGGAATAGATTAACTGTCCAACTGAGATGGGAACCACTAGATATCACTGGCATTGTGGGTACTCAGAGCCAGATGCAATATTCCAGGAGCAGCCCAACAAAATCAGAACAGTGTTACAATTACTTTCCTTTATCTGTATCCTTATGCAGCCTAGAATTGCATTGGCTTGGTTCAGATGGTCTGAATAGTTGTCCAGTAAGAACGCCTGGTGTTCCATAATATCAGTTAGTTCTTGCTTTCTGCTGTTTTTCCCCACATTTCTATTTTAAAAAATGGAAAATTTATCATTCAAAGTGATACTCCTCTCCCACTCTTCAAGATAAACAGGTGTGCATCTTTGAATTATCGAAGCGATGAATAAAAAGAATGCATGAACAGTTGCCTCTTATCAAGAGGAGGGTCTAGGAAAAAAGAACAACAATCAATCCCAGCTTTCACAAATCAAAGTGGAATTACTTCTGAATGACTGAACAAAACAAGGGACTATCCTGATGGAGATGACAAAATACGAAACCAGGAACCTGAGAGCCTCTCACATTTTGTAGTTTTCTAGCTTTCCTCTCCTGCAGACATTTCTCCACCTCAGATTTATGAGAGATGACACTTGTGTAAGCAGACTAACCAGCCCACCTGCCCCATGAGGCATTGATGGCCCCATTAAAACATCTTCACAATTAGTCTAAATCAGAAGCAGCAGGTTTGGAAACACTTCCCAGGCTGTTCTCCATTTCTCACTCCATTTGGAGCACTTTGGCTCAGTTTTTTTTAAACAAGGTGTCTATTTTCTAACTAATTCTTCAGTGAGTTTTACTTTCAACTTAAGAGAGAATGTGAAATAGCTTACTTTGGAACCGGCTGCCAGCAAAACTTTTCAACTTCATTGTGGGGGAAGACTAAAGAGATACCTGGGAAAATAGCAATTGCTTAATGCGTGGAAATTGCTTTCCAAAGAATGGCTGAAACATATTAAATATGTAGAAGGTATTTGTATGTTCTATAAAGAATGGTGGGAGTGGATTTCAAATAAGATGCAGTAACTTCTTTCATAACTAAGGAGGAAATCTAGTGCTTTATTAAGAGTCCATTTCTCTTGGGCTTTGCACCCAAAAGCCCTTCTGAGGGTTGGAACCTACTTCATGAGGAAGCCCAGGCAATCAATGGAACATCTTAAAGACTGGCAGGTTTTATTCTG
Organism: Cyclura pinguis; assembly: GCA_030412105.1. NCBI lineage: Eukaryota > Metazoa > Chordata > Lepidosauria > Squamata > Iguanidae > Cyclura > Cyclura pinguis. The sequence goes on along the minus strand of CM059600.1, from coordinate 318,017,769 downwards.
CATAAGCTTTTGTTGACTCTAGTCCACTATCAGATGTATGTAGTACAGCCTTGGTCAGTAGAGGTTTACATATATACACGTGTGTGTATATGCTTGAGTGTCAGGGAATGGAAATGGAAAAAGTTAACTTCAGGATAAACTCCAATGGGTATAGGGTAGATTACGGCTTTAAACAGCGGTAGTGAAACAAGCAGTAGTGGGGTGATAGTGTTACCCCAAAAGCTGGGTGACTCAGAGGTCCAATGCCTCTGCGGAAAGGTAGGAAAATATTAGCTCAAAAAGGGAAGCTTGTGAGAGGGGGCAACTTTCAGGATCTTTTTACTTTTGTATACCAGTCCTAATGCAGAGACGCCAGTTGGAGATCAAAATAATGTTTTATTGGGAAAAAAAATCACAATTACAGGCAAGGTTCTTTCAGTTTTACAATCATACAAGGCTAACCGGTGGAAGGTATGGTAAAATTGGATAGCAAGAAGTTAGGACAAAGTGGGAGATATATAGCTACCCTGAAGACAAGAGATGAAGTGATGTGCCTCAGACTAGGGGGTCCAAAGATGGCACAAGAACAAGAATCTGAGAAGGAGAATGATGGCCTATGCCCAGTGTACTGCAAACTGTCTTGTTTGGAGCGAGGGTTTAAATACCCTTTTTCTGCTGTGAAGGGGAAGGTGTTAATGGCTCTCTGGAACAGCAAACAAAAGGGATCTAAAGCTGGCTAATGGTCTTAGCATTAGGTGACAAGGCATTGATGGGAATTGTGATAGCTTCTTAATGTCTGGGGCAGGTGAGGGAAAAGGGGAAAGTTTAGCAGGAAAGAGGTTACAGGACATTGGTCATTGTTGTTTTGTCTAGGAGTTTCAGTAGCTATTATTTTCTAGGTTTGGGTCACTGAGAGTATCATCTTAGAATCATAGAATCATAGAGTTGGAAGAGACCACAGGGGCCATCAAGTCCAACCCCCTGCTATGCAGGAATGCCCATCAAAGCATTCCCAATAGATGGCCATCCAGCCTCTGCTTAAAAACCTCCAAAGAAGGAGACTCAACCACACTCCAAGGTGGCATATTCCACTGCTGGACAGCCCTGACTGTCAGGAAGTTCTTCCTGAGGTTCAAGTGGAATCTCTTTTCCTGCAGCTTGAATCCATTGCTCCTTGTCCTAGTCTCTGGAGCAGTAGAGAACAAGCCTGCTCCCTCCTCAACATGACATCCCTTCAAATATTTAAACGTGGCTATCATGTCCCCTCTTAACCTTCTCTTCTGCAGACTAAACATACCCAGCTCCCTAAGGTGTTCTTCATAGGGCATGTCTTCCAGACCCTTCACCATTTTGGTTGCCCTCCTCTGGACACGTTCCAGCTTGTCAACATCCTTCTTGAATTGAGGTACCCAGAACTGGACACAGTATTCCAAATGAGGCCTAACCAATGCAGAATAGAGTGGTACCATTACCTCCCTCGGTCTAGACACCATACTTCTATTGATGCAACCAAGAATCGCATTGGCTTTCTTGGCTGCCGCGTCACACTGCTGACTCATGTTCAGCTTGTGATCTACCAAGACTCCTAGATCCTTTTCACACGTACTGCTATCCAGCCACATGTCCCCCATCCTATACTTGTGACTTTCATTTTTTCTGCCCAAGTGCAGGACCCTACATTTCTCTCTGTTGAAATTCATTTTGTTAGCTTTGGCCCAGCTCTCCAATCTGTCAAGGTCGTCTTGAAATTTGATCCTATCCTCTGGTGTGTTAGCAACCTCTCTCAGTTTGGTATCATCTGCAGATTTGATCAGCATGCCCTCCATTCCTTCATCCAAGTCATTGATGAAGGTGTTGAATAGCACTGGGCCCAGGACAGAACCCTGTGGCACTCCACTAGTCACTTCTCTCCAGGATGAAAAGCAGCCATTCGTGATCACCCTTTGGGTGTGATCGGTCAACCAATTACAAATCCACCTAACAGTAGCCCTGTCCAGCCCACATTTTACTAGTTTCTTTGCAAGAATGTCATGTGGAACTTTGTCAAAGGCCTTACTGAGGTCAAGATATGCTACATCTGCAGCATTCCCTTCATCTAACAAGCTTGTAACCCTATCATAAAAAGAGATAAGATTAGTCTGGCATTACTTATTTCTGGGAAATCAGAGCTGGCTTTTAGTGATTACGGCATTGCTTTCTAAGTAATTACAAACTGACTGTTTAATGATTTGCTCTAGGATCTTTCCTAGAATTGATGTCAGGCTTACCGGGCGATAATTATTAGGGTCCTCTTTTTTCCCCTTCTTGAAGATGGGGATGACATTTGCCCTCCTCCAGTCTGCTGGGACTTCTCCTGTTCTCCAAGAGTTCTGAAAGATTATTGCAAATGGTTCAGAAATGACTTCTGCCAGTTCTTTTATTATCTTTGGATGTAATTAATCTGGCCCTGGGGACTTGAATTCATCTAGTTTAGCCAGATATTCCTGTATTACTTCTCTACTTATTCTGTTCTGCATTTCCCTCTCTTCCTCACCTGCTCCCCACGCCCCAGGTTGGGTACTTCTATCCTTTTGGGAGAAAACTGAGGCAAAGAAGGTGTTAAGTAGTTCTGCCTTCTCACCCCCCCCCCTTTAATAATTGGTCACCTTCTCCACGTAGTGACCCTATCATTTCCTTGTTTTTCCTTTTGCTGTGGACATATCTAAAAAAGCCCTTTTTATTGTTTTTGATGTCTCTGGCAAGCCTGAGTTCATTCTGTGCTTTAGCTTCTCTGACTTTCTCCCTACATCTCCTGGCTATTTGCTTAAATTCCCCTTTGGTGGTTTCACCATTCTTCCATTTTCTGTACATGTTTCTTTTAACCCTTAGCTCAGCTGAGAGTTCTTCAGTCAACTATTCCGGTTTCTTTAGACACATGCCATTTTGACTCCTTGTTGCCACAGTTTTCAATTGTGCCTTCAGTATCTCACTTTTAAGAAACTCCCATCCATCATCAACTCCTTTCTCTTTTAGTATTCTTGTCCATGGGATTTCAGCAAGTGACTCCCTAAGCTTAGAGAAATCAGCTTTCTTAAAGTTTAGGATGCATGTCTGGCTACACTTGGCTTCTCCTTCCCACTGGATGACAAACTCCAAGAGTCCAAAACTCCAAACTCCAATCTTAAACCTAGTTAGTTGAGTTCTCCGACTAATCTTCAGTGACCTTATGACTTGGCCATGCCTTGAGGTCCCCTCTGACCTAATTTTGCATATGTGCAGCCAGTCCACTTTGCCAGAATGGCTTTTCAGCCATAAATGTATGATTTATATTTCATGACAATTAAATAATGTTCATTGCCAATCATATCATGGAGTGAGGATGTATGGCATGTAAACAGTAGTAAAAAAACCCCCCACCACCCTCCACAGATGAACAATTCAGATGTATAGTGACAGAAATAAACTTTTTCCTATTAAAACCACAGGAGTTAGAGCTGACCCTTTTGCTTATGTAATTTTTCCAAGGGTGGCATAAGTATTTAGTTCACCTCCAAATATGCATTCATTGGCCCCTTTTCAGAAGGCCCATGGGCTTGTTACTGAGCTTGTGACAGGCTGTTGGACAAAGAAAACAAGCAACAAAATTTTTTTTTAAAAAAAAATGAGATAACTCAAAAAAGTAGAAAGTCTCATTTCTCACCCCTTGGGACTTCTTGGAAAAATATTTTTAATCTACACGGATGTCACCAGCTAAGAGGGAGGATAAAGGAAACTAAGTAGGCAATGTAGCCAATAAACATTAAGATTTCTTAATATTATAGTCAATTGACTAATGGGATATCTCTTCTGCATCTTTGCTCACTATTGGTTCTGAAGCTGATACCGTGTCCCAAAAATCTTATCGTTCTAGCATAAATGCACTGTGCTTCTCTCCTCATCAACAGTGGGAAAAAACTGTCTTTCATCAAAATTAGCAAACCGCATCTCCTGAAATAACTGAACTGTTCACTGTAGTCTATCCTGAAATAAAAAGAACCCAGCCTTTGGTTAGAAATAAAATATTTCTGTTTATGCTGGGAATGGCTCTGGATGTTCCACAAAAAGTGGAACATCATCACAAAAAGTAGAACATCGTTTGTTTTGTTTTTCAAACAAGAACTTCACCAACAGATACAGCAACAAACAGGAACATTTCTTCCATCTGTTTTCTCCTAAACTTAGCATTTTCCTAATTCTTTGTCATAGAATCACATAGTTGGAAGAGACCACAAGGGCATCCAGTCCAACCTCCTGCCATGTGGGAATACACACAAGCAACAGAGGCTATCCAGCCTCTGTTTTAAAATCTTCAAAGAATGAGAATCCACCACACTCCAAGGCAGCATATTCCACTGTCAAACTGCTCTTAACATCAGGAAGTTCTTCCTAACGTTTAGGTGGACCATCTTTTCCTGTAGTTTGAATCTGTTGCTCCATGTTCTCATCTGTGGATCATCAGAAAACAAGCTTGCTCCATGTTCAAAATGACATCCTTTCAAATATTTAAACATGGCCATGTAACTGACTTGACTGTATAACGTCACTTCTTATTTCCTCATAGAGTCTCCACTATTCTTTGATACTCTGATGCTTTCTCAATATTTTGGATTTCAATACCCATATTCTTTATTGATTGCTGATGCTGGGTGGGGCATATGGGAACTGTAAAACAAAGTAACAGGAAGATTACCTATTCTTGAACTAGAACAACTGGAAATATGTCCTCTAGTAGACATGACTTTCTGTAGGTTCTGTAATTTTTTTTTTAAAAAAAAATATGATTTGCCTCAGCTTGAGGGAGGGATATTATTTATAAATGATGAATTCTGACAATTTTGTATAATTTATAATGCCTGTCCACATTTAGTATTGGGATGCTATTAACACTGTGACTAGTTTTCTTTGTGACTACTTTTGCCACAAATGCCATTAATCTAATTGCATTTTCTTATTGTAGGGATTGTTCATTACTTCTTTTAACTGAATCTCATCAGAAAAGAAAAATGAGTGTGAGCATTCACTGACATTTGCAAGTGATGGTCAAGTGCTTGAAAGAACTTAGGGCTTTTTTGTGCCTAAAGCAACTGCCTTCCTGAAATGAATAGCAATGAAAATTAGGTTCTGCTTACATTTCATTTGATTATCTGATGACTTCATTTTTAAAAAAGCACATGAGATTCTGTTCACAAAAGAAAAGTGATGTTCCCAAATCCATTGATCTTACCAGAATGTATGTTGCCTGGGAAATCCAAGCTAACTATACAAAGCCAGAAGTAGGAGAAAATGGCTAGGATGCTCAGTGGGATATCAGTGGGAGTGGAACTGAGAAAAATAGAATCATAGAGTTGGAAGAGACTACAAGGGCCACCGAGTCCAACCCCCTGCCATGAAGGAATATACCATCCAAGCATTCCCAACAGATGACCATTCAACTTATATTTAAAAACCTCCAAAGAAGGAGACTCTACCACACTTTGAGGCACCTTATTCTACTGTGAAACTGCTCTTAGCATCAGGAATTTCTTCTTAATGTTTAGATGGAACCTCTTTTCCTGAGGTTTGAAGCCATTGCCCTGTGTCCAAGTCTCTGGAGTAACAGAAAACAGGCTTGCTCCATCCTCCATTTGACATCCTTTTGAATATTTAAACATAGCTATCATGGCACCTCTTAATCTTCTCTTCTCCAGGCAAATATTCCCAGCTCCAAAGCCTTCCCTGATAGGGAATGGTGTTACCCTAAGAGGTGGGAGACTTTGAGTCCAACTGCAATGCCAGCATCTCCTTAGAATTTGGGGAATTATAACTCAAAGGAGGCCTGCAAGAGGAGGGTAAAGGCAGCATCTTTTCACCTGTGTATACCAATACTAACTGTAGAAGGGCTCCAGTTAAAACTTAAACAAGGTATTTTATTTAGAATTAACAAACACACAAGAAATCAGACATCTTTAAGAACCATACAAGGCCATAGGAAAGTGAGGCAAGAAAGATTGGATAAAGATAAATTGGATAGAAAGGGTGATGGTTACTAGTCCTGAAGCAGAAGGTTGAAGTGGCGTGGCTCAGACAGCCATTTGAGAGCAGCAAGAACAAATGGAGGTCTGGACACCATGTATTATGTCCACATACTACAATTTATTGTTGCTGGAGCTGGGTTTTTTATACCCTATTTCCTATCTTGAAGGAGGGTGCATGGATAAAACAATATTGGCTTTCTCACAGGGTTGACAAAGGAGTCCAGAATGGGCTAATTGCCTTAACTCTAGATTACAAAACATTGCCTTAACTCTAGGTTACAAAACATTGATATTTTGGTCAGGTAATGTGAATAGGGAAGGTCTACATGCTCACAGTAAAGTCCCTGATTGCTTCAACTGGGCAGTTTTGTTGTTTTCAGGAGTGCTTGTAGCTTGCAGTTTTTGAAAGGATTATCACAAGGCCGTTAGCATTGGGCTTTCCTGCCTAATCCTCTCTGAATTTATGACCTGATCACATGAAGTCATCCTAACCTGGCATATGCTTCCAGGCAGCGCTCTTTTAAATATGGGTTTCAGCCATAAGTGTCCAATAATGAAAATAGCACCTCCCGCAATGGGAGTGTATGGTGTGATAACAATGGTTTCAAGGCCTTTTACCATTTTGGTCACCTTGTTCTGGATACATTCCAGCTTGTCAATGTCCTTCCTGAACTGTGGTGCCCAGAACTGGATATCATATTCCAGATTGGGTCTGATCAAAGCAGAATAGAGCAGTACTCTCACTTCCCTTGACCCAGACACTACTTATTAGTTAGTCCAGTTGACTGGGACATACTGATAACTGTAGTCCAAAAAATAACTTTTGTAAGCTTTCCCTTTAATTACATATTAAATATTTAGATATTTAGACATTAAATAAACCTCTGCCTTTATCCACATTGTTTTATTTAGAAGATAAGTGTGGCATCACATAATGTGTAATGATAGTTATAGATTGTGTATTTGTATTCCAACACATTGTTAGAAGAGTGACACGTATAGAATGTTCTCCACAAAGAACAGAAAATGCCCGACAGCTCTTTACAACTAGGGTAAGCCCACTGAGTCAGTTGTTGAATAGTCAATCCATAGGTAAATCCCACTGATGCAATGGGTTTACTCTAGCTGGAATTAAGAACAGGATTCAGGCCACTGTATTTTTATTTAAATTACAGTAATTATATCTGAATTTGCAATAATAGATAAAAAATTAGCACAGGCACATTTTATGCAAATCTCTTGCCTTCTTTTGTTCTCTTTCTTAGTGCTGCATTTCCTCTTCTTTGGCAATGGTAAGTGGCCACCCTACTGCCAGTGAATCACTTGAACAGAATGAATAAGCCAGCTGCTTGTAGCAATCATGAAGGAGAGAGCTGAAGCATGCTATAGTAATTTTGCTAATTATCTCTTTGGACAAAGCATTCAAATCATATAAACCTGGTATGGCTCTTGGCTTGATAGCTGAGTGGTCAATTCTTGCTAATTAAGAATTTGTTCCCGTTCTTCAGTCTATGAGAAAATAAATCAAAATCTCTTGTCACATTAAGTGAGAAATAGGTTATTTGCATCCAGTCCAAATGAGAAAAAATACCAGAGACTTTAAGATTTATGACTTTATACAAAGTAGTGATGTTCACTCTTGAGAAGCAAATAAGTTCACCTTTAATAAACTCAGTGAGAAACCTTGCTTCCTTCTCACTGGGCCCACAGCTCATATGTGCCTGCTTTAGACAGAGGGAATAGTCTCATTGAAATACTTCTACACCCTGTGTCCCATGGGGACATTTTCTGAATGACTCTTCAATGAAAAATTTACAGTAGGAATCCACATATATTTCTCTGTATATGGGGAGGGGGAGTCTTTGACACTCCAAAGGTTGATGAACTACAGCTCCCATCTCATCATTGGCCAGGCTAGCTGGAGCTGATGGGAATTAGAGTTTAAAAAACATCAGGAGAGTGACAAGTCCCCAGTCCTTTTCTCTCTACATTTAAAGCAGCATCAGATGAAATGGATCTTGGCATGATCCATGGTTGGCATCCAGTTAGAGACATACACAAGTGTAAGCCATGCTACACAGAAAGGGACAAAAATCACCATTGTAAAATGGACATATTCTGCTGATAGTGGCAAAAAGCAGACTTGCACAAGCACCATGTTTCTCTGTGTCCTGTTTTCGCAACCTGCATATTGCAGTTGCACATAGTGCATTGTGCAGTGCACACTGAGAAATAGCACCTAGTCATTGACATGCTTTGCACAATCTTGCCATTCTTATGGGGTAAGGTAGCACTCATACCATATATTCTGCATGTGGATCTTTACCCATTGCTGAGAGGATGCCTGTAAGAAGCTCCTATTAGTTATGGCCTTTGGTTTCTTGTTGAAATTAGCTAACTTAGACATGAATAACAAGAAATCTCATGCTCTATATGACTGCTTAAGAAAGCTTGGGAAAATTGAGATGATGAAACTATCGGACTGTATTGAAATGAAGCAAGATGTTATTTAGACCATCGATGTGAGGCCACCACACACACACACACACACACACACACACTAATGGAAAGAGTAGGTTTGCTTTGCTCTCCTAAGATCCTTTGCTGCATATTTTTTTTTCTCACATCATAGGCACAATCCAAATAACCATGCAATAAATAAAAATGGCCAGAGAATGGACCACTAAAAGGTTGTCTTTCAAGTTCACCAGTATTCTTCATCAGGCTGGTCATGAAAGGAGAAACAGAAAAATCCAGAAGACATCCACACATTGAAACCACTGGATTTGTGGGTGGACTTAAGTCTCAAACTGGAGTCTGCAAGCTTGTAGAATCAGTTTAAGTGGTGCCACTGTGCATCCTAGAGGATTTGGAAATGATTGTTTCCCTCCATCTCTATAGATCAGGGGCAGCCAACAACCAGTGACTGAGGGAGCCACAATGGTCAACTGGGGGAGTGCAAAGGGACACAGATCCCAATAAATTGTAAGCATTACTTAGTGGGTAGAGGAAGATGGAGGCTTCATTATAATGATTGAGTTTTTCTTGGGTGGTAGCAACCTTCTTTCCTCTGGTATTACATTCTACCCTAATCATCTATTCATGGTATTTTCTATCACAAAATGAAAAAGAAACACAGACATTGAGGTCATGAACAACATCTAAAAGCCCTTTTGTGTTTTGTGTGGCTTTGTATGAATAGACCTTTACAGGTCTATGAAAGTATCCATATGCAAAGTAACTTTATTTCTATCAAAGTATACAGAGCATTTGATCAGCATCTACCCTGCCTGGCTGCTTTCTACTATTTTTCATATTTGCTTCTGTTTAGAAGTTATTAATGCCTGTAATATCTATCTTTATTTTGTTGTAGCAGTGCCTTTTGATACAGGGTTTGACAAAGAAATGGAGATTCTATATTAGGATCAGCATCTCTTTAATTTCTTGTAAAAAGAAATCAACTTTTTTCTTGAAGAAATCTTCCTCTGAATTATTGGTTGAACATGGAAAATAGATGATCAACAGTGCAATTTTCATCAGGAAAATGACACAGAGGGAAAGAATGAACCCATTTCCCGCACCATGCCCTCTTTTAACAAAAAAGAAAAAAGAAAAGAGCTGAGAGATCATCTCCATCATTCCATTTTGTTTGGCCACCAGCTACAGATGGTTTAATATGATCTATCAATATTTCAGCTAAGCATGGCTGAACAATGAGCAGAAAAGTTTGGCTAGAACAAGTTTTAACTTTGGGATCTACAGGAGGAAAAAAAATCCCTTTCAAGGCCAAATGACAGCGTGACACACTTTTGATGAGCGTAAGAGGGAATACAAACTGCAAATGAAGCATCAAGTACAAACGCTAAAGATGCTGATGATGTGGTGTGTGGAGTTTTGGATGCAATTGACTAATTACAAGTGAAAAACTGAAATGACTAATATCTAAATTCCAGCTGGGTGAGCCCCTGTTAGGCTGCTAATAATATTTGTAGTTCGACATCAATCAACATGTGTTCTGTTTCTGATCCAGGTGAAAAAGAGAAATTACCGACACGCTGTAAACAACCCTAAATTGCTGCAGATGCACAGGGACTATATTTGCTTTAAAGTGATGTACACGTAATCAAAAATTAATGCCAGTCATCAGTTATTTTTCATATATTGCTATAGAAGCAGCATCTGTGTTTATACACAACATACTACATACTGTACAAATGGGAGAAATGTATAAACATTAGGTCTATGCCAATTTTTAAAAGCTTCAGAAGAGCCCTGCTGGATGCGATAAAATATTTTCTCGTTCTCTATCCCATAAACTTCAGTAGCCAACTGAATGTCTTTGGGAAGGCAACTTCCAGGGAATGAAAGCAATCACCCCACTCCTAACTTTTCAAGAGGTCTGACTTTCTTCTAGTCAAAAGATCCTCTTTTACAGGCAACTGAACTTATCATTAAATCCTTGAGTTGTCTTGCTGAAAGACTGCTACTTGGTTTGAAAACTGCTATGACTTATCTTTGTATGGAAGAGAGATTACACAGTCAATGAGGAGCCATTTCAGGAATGATGAAATGCCATCTGCTGAGTCATGATACCATCCTGTCTCTTAGGAGTACCAAAATATAGTCTGCATGTCTAGGGGGGACGTAGCACGTAGGACGTAGTAGGTTGAAGGGTACAGGTCTCAAGTTCAATCTTTGGCATCTTGAGGTTGAGGTGGAAAAAAGACTCTTATCTGAATGCCTAGTGAGTTGCTATCAGTTGCTGTCAACAATAATGCATGTACCCCACACAGTGATAGAAATTTTATACCTCTTAACAATTAAAGAGGGTCCATGGGTTCATGGAATACTGGAATTTGTAGTTTGGTACTGAGATTTGTAGTTTTGTATTTAAAATTTTCTGCTTCGGAGTCCTCTTGAGCTACAGCAAGTCAAGTAGAGAATTCTAAGTACTCTCAGTAAACTACAAACTTCTATAACTGGATAGTACAGAGTAGATAAGTGTATTAGATTAATAGCCTGGTACTATAATACTCTTCCCTGTGATGCTTAATATTCAGCATTATGTCATATTTACTTATACAGGTGTTACATATTTGTGGGAATACAATGAACTTCCAAACTAGGAACTGCAGAGTCAGTAAGAATGCACTTGTGTGCCACAATCTTGCACTCTAAAAGTACAGGGACTAGTTCACAACTGAATACGTGCATTAGAAAAAAGCACAAAATTGTGTAAAGTATGGAAAGGTATCCAGAATAATGCATTCCACCTGGAGGTAAACACTTGCAAAAAAAGTCCCCACATTAAGAAAAATACCTGCAAAATACCCATATTACATTATGAAGTTCTGGTGTACACATGCTCATGGGCTGACCTACTGGGCACAATTCAAAATTTTTGGATGTGCTGCATCAGGATATACACATACACACACACACACACACACACTCGCACAGCAAGCCACCAGGTTTGATTTTACAGATATTTATTTAACATGGGACCTAGAGCAGTTCACATTATGGATTAAATCAAACTACAATAGGTCCCCTGTATTGATGGGGGATACATTCCTGGACTTGCCACGGATAACAAAACACTTTTTTTTTTCAATGAGATGAACAACATAGGTGTCAAGATGAGTATGCAGCTTGGAGAGGAGACCCTGAAACTTGACAGAACTTTAGAATCTAAGAGAATACCCTTGTAGCTATTATTTGCAGTCCAAAGCCAGTGCACAACTGATAAAAACATAAAAATTAGCAACAACATCTGGCCCAAAAGAGATAGGAACAAAATTTTTTTGGACTGTATTTCAGCAGGAATAGGTGAAGCTGTAGGTACCAGTTACATGGACATGGGTGACATACTGTATAGCTAAGGAACAATTATCATAATCAAAAAGTAAACAAAAAAGCTAAAACCATAAGTAATTCCAAACAGTTTAAAAGCATTTGAGGCCTGGAAAGAATAGCGCACACGCGCACACACGCATTGCACTAACCTTCTGCAGCAATCAGTTAATCACCCAAAGTCTGCCTAAATAAAAAGGTTTTAGCCTGCCTGCAAAAGCAAAGCAGAGAAGGGGCCAGTATAGCCTCCTCAGGGAAAGAGTTCTACATTCTAGAAGTAGCTACCCAGAAGGCCCCCTCATTTGTCCTCACCAGATGTTCCTGTGATAGTTGTGAGACTGAGAGAAAAACCTCTCTTGAAGATTTAGTAGAAAAGGTGGCAAACAAAACAAAACAAAGGCTGTGGCTCATACAGGCATATACCATCGTTCATGTAGTCTGGACTAGGGTTTTGAGGTCTTACACCCTGGCTTGGAGTTTCAGGGCCTGGCCTCTCTTCTCTGGTACTCAAAGCAAGGGAGAGGAACCTCAGGCTGCAAGTACAACCTTGAAGAGTGTGTGTATTTTCTTCATTTGTTAGAACCAGTATTATACATTTGAATTACAGTCAGCCTTCCACATTCACTAGGGTTGCAGGTGCAGGACTCCTACAAAAGTGGAAACATTGCAAATATCAAAATGTGTGTGTTTGTGGTTAGGGGGCTGAGGCATAGTGGAGAGAACATTACCCAGAGGCCAAACCAGGCCAGGGAAAGAAAAGGGAAAGGGGTGGGTCAGCATGGTGGCCCTACTCTTCTTCTTTCTTACCCATCTTCTTCATTGGATGTGTGGGGCATTGGGAGGGAGTTTGTTATGCTGAGAAATCAGATGGTGAGCCATCCTAAGCTGGCCAGGCAGCAGCTGGTGGAAGAGGAGGAGGACCAGAGTCAGGTTTTTAAGGGACTGCATCACCTTATCAGAGCCATTGAGAAGGAAGGTTCCCCTGGAAAGAAGCATGGAGGGGAGGGCAGTAGCTGGAGAAACCTGGAAATAATCAAATTCAGGAAAGTCAAACACATAAATGTGGAGGACTGACTGTGGATACTCTATGCAACTGCATTTGATGCTTAATGTACTATGCTTAATGACATTATCAGGGGTCCCCCTTGTAACATCCCCTTTATAACATCATGAGGGCTTGCCCCCTGTGAAATCACAAGAGGGTGTCCCCAGGCCTCAGTTTTCAGCCATGAAATCTCAGCCTCTGAGATAGTCCTGATCTGATAATACTAGTCTGGGCCTAAGCATTATAGGGCTCCATAGGTCATAACTAGCACTCTGAATTATGCCTGGAAGTGATATAATGGAGAAAGAGCTAATCTGAATATCTTTGCTGCTGTCATTGAGACAAATGACACTTTCCTTAAGATTGGATTCCATTCTTCAGTGAACCTCAATTTTACCATCACATTCACATACAAAAAACTATCAAGAGCAAACAAGGAAGAAAACTATGAATCTCCTTCTTTTATTCCTCCCCACATATATCTTTTATAGTTTCTTCATATCAAGGAGCATAAAAGAGCAATAAACAACCTTCTTTGTATCTCTGACCTAATGTCTACCTCTTCTGCTGGATATGAATCATATAGACTTCTCTTTGGTGGGGTTACTGGGTTGAAAGGTTTTTCTTTCATAGTCATGTTCATGAATGTGTCAGTCAAATCTTACTGCTTTGTTTTTAATTATGCAAGAGGCAATCAAATGGCACGTGGGATAACCTGGGCTTAGAAATGTAATTTAGCTTCCTCTATGAAAAGGTTAAGTTGGTTATTAATTGAGGTCATAGGAAAGGGATTAAATACTGTATCAAGCCTTAATAGTCATTTTCACTCTGGTCCCTTCTGAGACTTGAAGTGATACTCAAAGGCAAAATACAGCATGTTTCATATGGATGCTGGAGTTTTTGCCTAGCCCTGCGCAGAGAAATAGCGGCTGCACTTTAACCATCAATATCCCTTCTCCCTCCCCAAGGATGTCTCTAAATTATTCACATGAAAAATGAAGCAACTTTTTAATAGAAACCTCCTAAGCAAAAGTCCTTAGGCTGGGCTAGCAAGAAAGATTTTAATTCCTTCTACCAGAATTAATAATAGTGATGATTAAAAGCAGTCAGTTGAGAGCAAAGGAAGGGGTTTCATTCTGGACCCTTTTTAGCTCTGAATGTTGGTATGAAAGAGCCAGGATTGTACCATGTACAGTCTAAGTGTATCAATTTGGCTAGGACTGTCTTGATTAATCCTCTCTGATCCCACTTTTTCAGCTGCTCTCAAAATGCCCCAGTTTTCTCTCCTCCTCTCACTTTCCCTCTTAGTGTGCAGCAACTGAAGTAAGCTGAAGACAGAGCTCAAAGTGCAAAAGGAGTCTGTATTCAATTAGCTTAGTGGAAGGAAAGGATATGAGGGAGCAGAACCTTGCCCTTCCTCATAAAGTCAGGCAAAAGCAAACTGCTGCAGCCTCTCCTAGGCTGTGTGTTTTTCCTCAATTTTTTTTATGTTTTTATTGTGTGTTTTTCCTCATGAATAACTTTTGCCATCTCGTCTACACTGACTTTGCTTGACCGTATGTTCTTGTAGGCTCCAGCTGTCTGTTGTCTGGCAATGGAGTGCCAAGATATTCAGCAGGCAAACGGATACAGCTTAGCAGTCCAATAAAGCTTACCTGGTCAGGGTGAAGCAGAAACAAAGTTCAGTGTTGGTCCAAAGGTCAGGAATCTAGCAGGAAGCAAGGTCAGATAGTCCAAAGGTCAGAGAAGGCAGGCAGACAGTAAGCAGGGAATTTGTAGCACACACTAAGGCAAGGGCCAGTAAACACACAAGTTGTTTGTGGCATTGAGCCACGGCCCTCTGCCTTTCTTAAGAAGGCTGGAGCCAGCTAGCTCTTATCCCAGCTTGATTAGCTCCTGATGTGCTTGCATCTGCTTGTCTTCCTTCAAGGCTGCTGTTCACCTGGAGAAACTGGCTGCTAGCCCATGACACATATATGCCAATTTTCATCTGTGGCATGTTGGAAGGTATTTTGTATCTTAACAGTGGTTCTCAGACCCAGGGCCAGAATCAGATCCTAATGTCCTTGAGCAGTTGCCAGTTGCCCCAATACTCTGGCAGAAACATTGCTGATACTTTCCCTGGATGCCTGCCTTCTTTGTTAATCGGTTTGGCATTCTGTGGAGGTACCAAGTGTTTGGGTCTGTCATATTTCATTGTCTTCAGTTTGTTTAGCTTAGCATTGTTCCAAAGCCTCAGCAGAAAAGATTACAAGGGGTAGATATTCATCATAGCCAATGAGTTTATTGTACTAGCCAAAGGCCATGATAAATACATTAAAAATGTAAGAACACAAAAGTTGGCAAAATGATATCATTATTACCTCAAAAAAAGAGCAAATTTCAAAAACACAACAATATAAGAGAATTTCAAAATTACAGCAAGAAAATCAAATTAATACTTTGAATCTCCAAGATAGTTTATAGCAATTCTTCTCAAAACCAGGTTGTTGGGGTTTTTTTTACATGATTTCTGCCTGCAGGGCAAGAGTGTGAATGGCTTTCCAGCCAAGTAAACAATGGAGTTCACAGAGTGAACAATGAGGTCTGGAATGGGTTAAAGATCTTAGCATTAGGACAAAGGACTAATGAACATCATGATAGCTCTGTAATGGTTGGACAGGTGAAAGGACAATGGAGAGATTTACAAGTTAGTGGGAAGAAGGGTTGAAATAATCAGCAGTATGGTGGGAATATCCCAGTTGCTATTGTCCAAAAGGCTAAGCTGTTAAGGCTAGCTTAAGCCTATTATCTCTGGAGTCACCTGGTGACTATGACCTGGCTATACCTAGCGGGGGTCTCTGACCTACTTTGTAGCACACGTGTTCAGCCACTCTCTTCCTCTTGTTCACCTTGGCCATACAGTCACATCAGGCTTCATTTTATATTAATGCCAATTAAATCATATCAAAGTGTGGGGGTGTACAACATTGTAAATATTGCTACTATGTTACTTACCATTCTTCCCTCTCCTGCTTACTCATACAGTGTTGTGTTGCTGCTGCTTTCCTTTTTCTTTTTCTCTTCCTCTTCGCTGCTCTGACTGATATCCTCCATCATTCCCAGGTCTTCCATCTCCTATCCCTTGCATCTCCAACCAATTCACTCACCCCCTGGTGCTCCTTGGTCAGTGGTGTTAGTGTCTGATTCCCTTTTTTGCTGTTTCACCTCCCTGTTTCTTCTTTTGTTTGCTTACCCAGCAAGTGACAAGCTGCTGCCCCTCCTTACTGCTATATCAGCCAGATATCTTCCACCTCTTTCTCCCACACATCCACCTTCTGGGGTGGATGCTACTCGTCCTCCTTGTCACTGATGCCTCACCTGGTGAAATTGTCAGAAAGAAGATGATTTGAGGAAAGAATAATAGTTTCCCTAACAAAGCTGGTTGCTTCTGTGTGCATTGCCATTTCTTTTCTGCTCACCCCACTGGCTATAAGATTCTAGACCTCCATGCTAAGATTATGTCCTGCTCTGAAATGTTGAGGACAGTACAGAGTGATTAGTGTGGCTTTGCAGCATACAGAATAGATGCTGCAATCCACTCCAAGCATTTGCAGAAAGGTGTAACTTAACATGGACATTATGAAGTCCCTTGTTAATAGACTGACTGATCAATACAATGCCCCTGCCAAGATGTACATGTCATAAAATGAAAACTCTTTGGTTGCCTGGCTTAGGACAGCAAGGGCTAGCTGAAAAGGCCTTGGGTCAGATCCCATAGCTAGCACCTATATTGAACTCCATTACCCTATAGCTGGTATCCATACTGAACTCCATTATCACCAAGTTTCCTAGAAAACTGATTAAACTATTAGAATACTGAACAGTGACCCTAGATAAGCTTCTATCTCTCCCAGCAATGCACTACAGACAGGAAATGCCATTGGTAAGCAATGCAGTATAGACAGGAAATGACATCAATAGGAAATTTCAGCTTTGGAGCAAAGGTTATAGCTTCTGTGCTGTCTTTCTTAAGCAAGTGTTTATCTGAGATATTACTATCTTTTGTTAAACCAAGTATTGGGAAATGTCTCTGAGGAAATTCAGATGGATACCCATCATTTCCTTTATTTTATAGAACTTCCTGAAGTCATGATCATTTTTCTGTCTGAGATGCATTCAAATGATTCCAGATTCAAAAGTACCCTATTTGCCAGCATATTAGACACACTGGCATATAAGACACACCCTCACTTTCAAAGGGTATTTTTCAGGAAAAAATCTTTTTAGCTGTCTGGTGAGGGGAATGAAGGGAGTGTTGCACCAGGAGAGGAGGGGAATGAAAAGAGTGTTGCACCAGTTTTTCTTGGGCCCTAGGAGAGTTAAAATGCATAGGAGAGGAGAAGGAGGTAAGGAGTGCTTTGTCATGTCTGCAGCAGAGCAGGCAGTAACTCACAAGAGGCACAGGTCCTACTCATGAGGTGAGAGTCAAAGAATGTCCAAACAGAAAGGCAGCCTAAAGCAAACAAATCCAAAAGGACAAATCCAAACTGTAATCCAAACAGGCAGAGTTCCAAGACACCCAGATCAAAGAGCACAGTACAGGGTTTCAGGGCCAAAGAGACCAGTTGCTGACCTTGACAGGAAAGGCCAGCTGGAGCCCTCTTTTATCTATGGCTGCTGTTGTCACAGGTGTTCCCTCATTAGGGTTCGCTTACTACTTAAACGGACCAAGCGACACAAGCTCTCCCTTTCACGGCATCTCTGCTGCAAGGTAGGTGTGTCAGCTATGTCTTCCTCTGTTTGTTCCTGTAACAAGCAGACAGAAAACCACCACCCATCAGTGCCAAGTGCAAAAGGTGCACCCAAGCCTCACAGTCAAAGCCTGCCCAGGCTGACACCTCTTTGTGATCAGAACTGAACAGCCAGGCAGATCTCAGAATCAAGTCAGGGCCAAGACAAACAGGTCTGTCTGAGGACACAGTCCCTTCCTCACTCTTGTCCCGCCCCCCGGTTTCTTCCTTTCAGGACTCTCCCCCTTTACTGCCTTCCCTAAATCTTCCCTTCTCCCAGATGTAAGGATCAGCAGTGATTCATATTTTCCAAGACTGTGGTACTGTTGGCACTAAGGTCAGGATGATATTATTGGTAGCATGTATATTCCAGAATTCAGAATGAGACTCTGGGAGAAGGTTATCAGGAACACAGAACTTCAAACATTTATTGAAACACTATTGCTTAAATTTGTGTTGTATCTGAATGTATAAATTTATAAACTGCACACCCTTTTCTTCTCTCTCTCTCTCTCTCTCTCAATTCATTCACTATCTTTCGTAAACACAATTTCTCAGTTTTCTCTCCCATAGAACTCTTCAAATGTCCAACCTCTCCCAAACACACCACAAAGCACACTCCTGTTCAAACATACACCAGACAGTTAAAATCTGTTATTTTCCTCTTTCCACCAGCCCCTCCCCTGGGCTATCCAAGGTTCCATTTCACCAGCCAATCAGCTTAAACACTCTCAGTTGCCAAGGAGGCTCTGTTGTCAAGACCCCCTCCCATCAGGTTCATCACAGTGTTGTGGTTTAGGCCCTTGTTGTTGTTGTTGTGTATTATCTCCCTCTGGACAAGCTTCTGGGGACACTTCAGCCTCTGGGGAAGCCTCTGCCTCAGAGTCAGAATCCTCCTCCTCCTCGCTGCCAAAGTCTCCAAGGCAGGGCATGACATGCTTCACCTGGATTCCACTACCCTTTTCCCTCCTGTTTGCTTGGGCAAGGAGAACTTTGGCTCCAGGTTCATTCCCTATGTTTTTAGCATTACCTTATTTGCTGGTGTATAAGACGCACCTTATTTTCAAAAGATATTTTTTAAGGAAAAAAAGTGTGTCTTATATGCCAGCAAATACAGTACTGATTCTGGGCATGGACTATACTTGAAGCATCAACTAAGAGTTCAAACTGGCTGCTTTCTCCTTTTGGAGATCTGTTACCGAAATCACTGGCTTAGTTTTGCTCTTCTCTTGCTGAAATCACTGCCTGTGCTAGACCTTGATTTTTTTAAGTTCAAACCATTGGTTGAGACACCTGCCCTCCCTGAGTCTGGAATTCTGGCCAGACAGTTTCATTAGTGCATTTTGGTTTTCACAGTCCTGGCTCTGGCAGAGAATCTTGGTTTGCTTGTCTTCCTTATTTCCCTACTGTTCCATCCAGGAGTGCCAACACTTCCTAGCTTTCCACAAAAAAAAAAAAAAAAAAATATCCAGTGGGACCAAGGAGAAATAATTTTTGTCATATCTAAAATCAATCTTTTAAGGAATACCTTTTGGGCACATTGTAGCTACCCTAAACTGCCCCCTTTTTCTGGTGTGTGTGGATTAGAGAAAGTATTATACAGCGGCCCCTCCACATTTGCGAGGGTTCAGACACAGAACACTGGCAAAAGTGGAAACATCACAAATAACTTCCCCCTCCATGATGTTCTTCCCATTCCCTTCCATGCCTCTTGTGCAGGAGCCTTCCTTCTCTGCACCAGGGTCAGAGGCAAGGGAGTGTGGGGGGGGAGCTCCAGAAGGGAGCGTGTGTGCTCCCCCAACTTACCTTTTACCTCGGTGCGAGTTCTCAGTACTGGGGCAGAGACAAAGCAATGGGAGGGGAGAGCTCTGGAGGGCACAAGGAAAGCATACATATGTCCTCCCCCCTCCCCATTGCCTTACCTTTTGTCTCTGCAAACTTGCCTTCTTCCTCCATGTCGACAAAACACAAGAGAATAGGAGGAGAAGAATGGCTGTGGGGAGAGGTATGGTACCTCATGAATAATTAAATTCATGAAAGTCAAACCCATGAATGTGGAGGGAGGACTGATTTGTCATTAATTTTAAATCTCCTCCTTTCTTTCTTTTCGCCCTCCTCTTAACACCCTCTACAGTTTCTCAGTGCTAATGCAACTATACTGTATTAGGCATTTGTATTTTGCATGTAGTGTTTGCCATCTAAGAAGCTCTATCATAATACTTCCTATTCTCTAGTCTAACTACTAT
The DNA here is from genome assembly GCA_030412105.1 of Cyclura pinguis. Classification (NCBI taxonomy): domain Eukaryota; kingdom Metazoa; phylum Chordata; class Lepidosauria; order Squamata; family Iguanidae; genus Cyclura; species Cyclura pinguis. Next base: position 317,997,842 of record CM059600.1, on the reverse strand, counting down.
GCATATCTTGATTACTCTGTGCTCAATAAAATTTCCCTTTTAGAGAACTATGTGTGAATATGGTTTATTAAGTCCAGTTTTTCTAATCCAACATGTCATGTCTATTGTCAAGGTCACAAAATCCTTGATAGGCATCTGTATCCAGAACACATAAGAGTTAATCCATGTGCTCTGAGGGTATACCTGGTAACATCCTTTACATGCAAGGGGCCTTGGGGCAGATGGGAATTATAGTCCAAATCCTATGGAAGATGCTAGATTGAGGAAAGCTAGATGAACTGGGGGCAGACAAAAATAATATACTTGGTTAGAGTGTTTCCAAAGGAATTCAAGGGAAGGGGATCATATCCTGGGCCCTTTTCACATGTGTGGGGGTGAAACGGGTGAAAACACACTAAAACGGAGCTTACCCGCAGCCTGGTAAGTCCATCACCACGCGGAGCAGCACGAGCTCGCCACTCCACAGTCCTCCGGTGTCCCAGATGGCGGCTTCCGGCACGGGGCTGCGCACTCCGTGCTTTTTAAAAACCTCAAAAAAGAGGTTTTTAAAAAACACACAGCCCAGCTAGTTCCGGCCGCTCCTGAGTGGATTCTGGTGTGGAACTACAAAAAGTAGTCCATGCCAGTCCACTCTACGGTGTAGAAGACCTCAGTGACAGGTCGCTCTACACCGTTTCAGAAGCCCGGTATGGAAATGGCCCTGGTTTCCTTGGAAATTAGGCAAATGCTCCTGGAGAGAAATGAAAACACTCCAGTATAGCCAGCCACATCACAATTGGTTCCAATCACATTTTTTATGAAATTTCAGCCAGATAGGGCTTCCAAGAAATGTGTCCCCCCCACCCCTCCCATCTTCAGTTATGTTACCAACTAGCTAAATCTGGCAGACTCAATGTTTCTGTAATACCGTTGTGTCTACTCTGTGATCCCTGATTGGCTGAGATGATGGTATGGAGAAAGAAGAAGCTATTAAATTTTAAAATGTGGCAAAGCTGTAGCTATTTCAACTACAAGCAGACTGAGAAAAAAATGCAATAAGTTAGAACTTATTAGTAGATTGCTCCTGCTACTGTTTTCACACTCTAATGATACTAACAGCTTTGAATGGAATGTGTTCACAATCAGTTTAATAAATGGCCACATACAAAAGGAATTTTTCTGTCTTTTTATGTGCTTTACCTCTCTTGCATTTTGTGGGGATAATAAATGTTTTGCATAATAATACAAAATGCAATTATAAACTTAGCAAGGAATTGTATTTTAAAGCAGGCAACTGAAGAACAACACAAGTATAATCCACCAATGTGTAATATGCACACAAAGATATACAGCTCCCTGAGTTTAATGACCAAAGACTACAGATGTGTTTGATAAAGGTTCCAATGAAGTCCTGCTGTTCTCCAAGTCCATGAATGAATATTAAAGCATTCCTGTCTCCCAGAACATTGGCCCTTTTCACACGGCATTTTCCATGTGAAAGGGCCCCTCGAGCATCACACAAATGTGAGGAGTGGTCCACACAGTGCACTCACATTTGTGCGATGCTCCAGGGCCTGGCAGGCACCGCTCACACACTTTTTCATTTTCGGCTTTAAGCCGAACATGGTGTGCAGTTGCGCATTGCTCTCAGGCCCTTCATGCATTTTCCTGGCATGTGGAGCCTTGGGAGCTGGGCCGGTCTTGCTTCCTGTCTCAGTGCAGCCTGGGAAGGTCCTAGGTTGAACTGCGAAAGGAAGAGGTGGGGCTCTCACATGAGCAGGAAGCTCATGCAGAGCTGAAGAAACCTGGACGTGAGGGCCTCTCACAAGAGGCTGCTCGTGCGAGCACTGCATCCAGCACCGAGAAGAGGTAGGATGCGGAAAGGGCCATTCTCTCATGCAGCCCAAAAAAAAGCAGTCCTATCAAATGGCATCCTAAAACCTTGGCCAAAGAAAATGTTGTTGTTGTTGTGTACCTTCAAGTAATTTTGACTGAAGGTGACCCTCGGGTGAACTTAGCACAGAGTCTTCTCGGCAGAGGGGGTTTGCATTTGTTCTCCTCTGAGGCTAAGAGACTATGACCCTTTTCGCACCTTACCCTTTCACGGTGCTGGGCTCGCGTGAGCAGCCTCTGGAGGAAGGCTCTCACGTCCAGGGTCCTTAGGCTCCGCACGAGCTTCCTGCTTGTGTGAGAGCCCCGCCTCTTCCTTTCGCAGTGCAGCCTGGGACCTTTCCAGGCTGCACTAGACAGGCACCACAACCGGCCTGGCTCCCGAGGCTCCGCAAGCAAGGTAAGTGCTCGTGGGGCCCCGGAGAGCAGCATTTTCGGCTTCAAGCCGAAAATGAAAAAATGCATGTGCGGTCCATGTCAGGCCCTTGAGCTTCGCGCAAATGTGAGTGCATCATGTGGACCACTCCTCACATTTACGTGATGCTCAAGGGGCCCTTTCACATTGGAAATGACGTGCGAAAAGGGTCTCAGTTTTGCTCAAGATCACCCAGTGGGTTTCCATGTCTGAGCATGGATTTGAACTCAGGCTTCCCAGTGTCCTAGACAAATAAATACTCAGAACACTACACCACACTGGCTCTTGGTACAATATAACAAGTAATGCTAACAGTAACAAAAATATAGTAACATATACTTCTGGAATCCTGTTGGTCACTCAACTGGTCCTGGCCGGGGTAATTATGATGATAGTTTTTTAAATTTTTCTTGACAGTCTGCTTGATACCTATGCTCTTTTTGAAGGAACTCATGCTGTTACTTGCCAGAGAAGTAAGATAACTACTTTATTTGGTCCTGTATATCTTTCAGCAGCATCTGTAGCATTACAGTTTGTATAGACATTGGCCATTTCCACATTACACTGTTATAGTGCTATTATTCCTCTTTCAACCTCCTGTGGAATTCTGGGGTTTGTAGTTTCAAGAGGCCTAAGAGCTCTCTGGCTGAGAATTCTAAGTGCCCCTCCCAAAACTGCAAGCCCCAGGATTCCACAGGATGCTGAAAGTGGAATAGCGCTATAACAGTGTAGAGTGGAAATGGCCCCCTTTTAAAAAATTTTATTTACACAGTGATAAACCCGAAGAAGCTTATCCGAAATTGCAGAGACTCCACGGGCATTCCTCTTGTTTGGTGGTCACAAATAAAGTGTCTCCATTCTTGGATATGAATTGAACTACAGTTATTTTGAGGAATAGCTATTGCTCCAACTGAAAATTCTCTACACTGGATCATTTACAAGACTTGTAGATTATTCTAATCCATCATTTGAAAGTAACAGCTAAGTAAAGTTCTCCAGAATGGAAATACAGGTGCATTCACTAACCACAAGGAGCTCATTTCTGAACAAGTTTGGAGTTAATCAGGACTTTACTACACACTTCTTACCAGTACTCTCTCAGGTTGAGCGGCATCTTTATACATACTTTTGTCATTTTCTGTATATTATCTATTTATAACGCAATTGGAATCTTGTTCGTGTCTTATTGAAGTGGTCAGACATTTTTGTCCAATGTCCACAGTCAGCTCAGCACTGCAGCAGCAGGGTTGCATTTGCACTGTTGTACCATGTACAGATGCACATTCTCTGTCAGTGCTCAGTTTTCATCTGTCCCTGCTGAAACTGTTGGTAATACTTGGGTGCATTTCAGTGGTGCAATTGCTTGTGCATTTCACAACATTGCCATTCAACACAAAGATCAGGTAGCAGAATCCACATGCCACTCAACATGTGAAGATTTCTGTTCTTTAGAGAACAGCACTAAATTTCTTCTCCTCAAGGGATACCTTTCTTTTCCAACTCTCTCTCTCAGCCAAAAAAGCACCCATTCCTTCTTTCAGGATTTTCCTTCCCACTGGCTAAATCAATTAGTCCACAGCAGTAACATTTGCTCCCATTGTTTATATTGATGGTCATACATATTTCTGCCAACTCTTGCTCACTAATTAATTTCATTGATTACATTGAAATATGCTGATTCCAATGACATAAAATGTTTCTTTTTGTAAACTACAAGCACACTTTTTACCTCCAACTGATTCTTCCTTCACTGAGGCTGTGTCAGACGTGAGTATGAGGTCTGTCTTCAGTAGACTGTAGGACAGACCGGAGGAAACAACTTCTTTTCCCATGGAAGAAAGAGAGTAGAACTTGGAAAGCAAGCTCTTTCTGAAATGAAGAGAAAATCATATAGGATCCCTATGTTCCCAAAACAATCAAACCACAAAAAAAGTTGTCTCAGTGAGCAGGTTTTTGCCAGCTGTTCATCCCCTGCCTAAATCTATAGATGCTCTGCAGGAACTTTGCTGTCTGTTTTGATTCCATTTACTGGATTTATATTAGCTATACAAAACCCTTGCCTGTAGCCTTTGCTAAACTGTAAAAACAATGAAGTTGCTCTGGAGGAGGTTTGCAGATAGTGGAAGTAGAAACATCCCCAATGTTCTTATTAGTTCTACATGTCTAATAGAATGCAAAGTGCTCACATGCTTGCAACAAACCAACCCTGCACCACAATCGATATCTGAAGCAAAACATCTGTTATCACAGTTTCAAACATTTTGTTTCAAAGACTGAAACAGTAATGGTCAACTTGATTCATAACTGGACATGGGTATCCAAGCTCCACATTATTGGAGACATTGGCCAGAATCTTCTTGATGGCTCAACATCAGAAGGTATTAAAAAAGAAATAAGGAGGATGATCAAGATGGTAAAGGGTCTGGAAACTAAATCCATACTCTCTACATTTCAGATAAAAACCAAGATGTGTGCAGTGAAGCAACATTGGGGTGTGGTGAAGATGGCAGAAGTTATTAATAGAAAAGAAAATATAAGTTAGGAGAGGCTGCAGAAGTTTGCTTTTGCCTCAGTCTACTAGTAAGGGTAAGATTCTGCCTGATCCCAGAGGCATATCTAGTATAAACAGCATCTAGACAAACATGGAAGTTATACGCCTACCTCTGGGGCTTCCTCCTCCTCCTCCTCCCCCCCTCCCTTGCCCATTAAATCTTCTGGTATGGTCTTTTTGCACCTCTCCCAGCACTGGAGCACAGGGCATGTATCCTATTTGCCCCACTCTGGATATGCCTCTGCCTGATCCCTTCTCCTCTGCTGAGTTAGTTGAATGCAAACTACTTTTGCACTTTGAACTCACCTTACAGCAACTGAAGTAAGATGAGGACAAAGGGGGAAAGTAGGGGGAGAGAGAAATTGGGACATCTTAAAATTTTAAAAGCAGATGAAAAAGTGGGATGACAGAGATTAATTGGGACTGTTCCTGGCAAATCAAGGGTCTGCAAATTCCTATGAGGAACAGTTGGAAGAGCTGAGAATGTTTAGCCCAGGGAAGAGCTGAGAAATGATGTTACAACCATAATTCAATATCTGAAGGTTTGTCATGTGGAAGATGGAAGAAACCTGATTTCTGTTGCTCCAGAGGATGGGCCACAAATCAAAGAATTTGAAATTATATGAAAAGGGATTGTTCTTGCTGTGTGGCTTCAAGTCATTTCTGAGGCTATTTCCATACCTTACCTGATCCAGTTGTCTTCCTGTCATGATCCCAGCTCTACCTTTGCCTAGAAGGGAGTGCAATGGGAATACTCCTCTCTGCACCCAACCAGCTTCCTGTGGAACGGAGCATGAGCGACACATGCCTGCCTTCCACAGAGCATCTGGCCTCTTTCTCATGCTGCGCTGGGGAAGGAAGCGCCTCCATCATGCTTCCTGCCCTTCCACATGGCCAGGAAGAATGTGACCATTGTGCAATCAGGGTTCATTGACAGAGAAACTCCATCAATGATATACCCCACAATCACACCGGTTGGTGATGTAAGAAGGATGGGACTGTGACAATATCGTGCAGAAGTATAGGTGCGGTCCCACTCCTTCGTGTCCCCATGGCATCATTGTTGTGTGGAAAGGGCCTGACTTACAGTAAACTTATTGCTGGGTTTTCTGGGGGCTGAGATGATGTGATGTGATGCATCTACGGTAAGCCAGTGGGTTTCCATGGCTGAGTGGAGAGGCAAACCCTGGTTTCCAGAGTCATAGTCCAACGCTCAAACCACTACATTAACTGGCCTTCTGTGAAAAAGGATGTCAGCTAACCAATAAAAAGAGCATCCTTATGGTAAGACCTGTTCAGCGTTGGAACAAACTGTCTTAGAAGGTGGCAGACTCTTTCATTAGCAGGTTTAAAACACAAGTAAGATGGCCAGCTCTAAAGGATGTTTTCACTGTAGATTCTTGCACTGATGAGGTTTGAACTAAATGGTCCTTGGAGTCCATTTCATCCCTATGATTCTAGCCACAATATTGAGCCCAATATAGGTAGAGAGAAGCAGTACTCTTCTGGGGAAGTACCCTTTCTGAAGCCACTTAAAAAAGGAATGCTTAATTCTATTTTTTGTCATCAGATTTCATGAATGTAGTGAAGACAGCTGGGAGGGGGGGACTGAAGAGACCAGCAAAGATACATATTTCACATAAGCTACTCAGGAAGAAATCAGGAATTTTTCATTTATAAGACTGAGAGGCACATTATAGCAACATTCATAAATCTGACATGGTGCTACTCAGGTACTCAGGAACAACTGCTCACCAAGGTCATTGCAGGGAGAAGAGGATGCAATAAATCCAAGTGTGCCTTGGTTATCAGACAAAATATATACTGAATTCTGTGGAAGGGGGGAATAACTGACAACAGACTAAGAAGTTGTTAATGGTCCAATAGACTGAATGGTCCATTGTTTCTGTGCAGATCATAGAGGTCAAAAGATTTATATGCTGTGAGGAGATCCAAATAAATGGTTCCCTAGTTCTGATTGTATAACCTTACTTTCTTTTTAACCTAGGCTTCAAGAACCTCATGTAAAAGTGCTCAGAATTTGACATTAAAACAGTTTTCATATGGGAAATATATGTTCCTGCTCCAGGAACTTTACATAGCAAATTTCCATAGCTATTGTTAATCAAGTGTGCTGAATCTCATCATTTTATATGACAGCAGTGTCTTTCTGCATTCTGAGCCATCATTGTTTTATTGCTTGCATCCTGAGACTCATTTAGCCATTAAAATTTTCAGAGCATCTTAAGAGCTGCTCTTGAATTAATTAATGCATACCACCCAACAGCCTGTGGAAGATAAAGCTCTGGAGCAGGTTGCAAAAGACTTATAGGAGCAAAACAGTGCTATCTCCAAAGAAGCCCATTAGGCCAGGATTTGCCTTCCATCCCCATCTTCAAACTGTTCTTCAGCAGCCTTTCTTTCTACCAAGATGTGGAAAAGTACAGGAATGCTGGATCACTCTGTTCAGCTGATCAGAATCAGCACGTTTTGGCTTCTTCTTTCTTTGAGCTGTTTCTCACCTAGGGGGCAATGATAAGAAGGCTAACTATGTCTGGCCACAATACAGGCATACCTCAGTTAACAAAGTTTCTGACCAAAATAAATAAATAAATAAAATTAAACAAAATTTTAAAAATCTCCTTCTTACTAAGTCTTTTTACATCTTTCTAGCTCCCCTTTTCCTTCTCATCCTCTGTTTAGCTGGATGATTTTTATCAGGATCAGCATTGAGAGGATGGTAAAGAAGGGCTGGGAGAAACATTTTCAGTATAAGATTAGAGCAGCCTGTCTGCAGTAAACAATGCAATAACACTTGAGATGTGGTTCTGCTCCATACTGTAGTCCTGCCTGCCTGCCTACAACAGGATAGGTAAACAGCTGCTGCCTACTGTTAGGGTTAGCAGGAACTGCCTCCTCTGAGCATATGCAGAGTTCAGACAGTGAAGCAAGGCTTCACTGTGGCAGCGGTCAGTGAAGCAGGAAAAAATTCCGGAGTCTCATTATGTTAAGCTTAGAGGCAGATTTTTTGCTGCACAATAAGATAAAGCATTCGACAAACATTCCAGAAAGCAATTAAGTAAGAAAAACATCAGAAGATAAATGGACAGCATCTCCCCTTACACGGCATAAATTGTCAGCAGCAAGACATGACCAACTAGGAAAACCTAACTGGAGACTTCTGAAGGCAAATCCCAACCTTTTCAAGTCTCACTGTCACCCTGAATGTGTGGGGTGACCCAATCAGCTTTCTGGCATGTGGCCTTCCCCAGTACACAAGTTATAGTCATAACAATCCTGATCACCTTGCATCTGCTCGTCTGGCCACATCACCTCTTTCTCTGCTGTCCACTTAGAGGAAACCACGCCTGAATCAGCGTAAATCCAGCGTAAATATTGGCTGCCTCCAGAATCTCTTACTGAGTATGTGTAAACAGCAAAACAGAGAGAAAAAGGGAAAGCAGGGAAATCTGCCTCACAAATTAACCCACAATGTGCATCCATATTAACATTTTTAAAAGAAAAAGTATCATTTTCTGCACAGAAAATACTGTTTTCTGGGCAAACAACCATGTGCAAAATTTTGTGTGAAATGCCCCAACTGTATCATTTTCTGGAAAAAAAAAATTCTGCATAGAAATTGCTGGATATTTCTGAACAGAAAATGTTGTTTTCTGTGCAATGTGGCCTACTCCCCAATTTAAGCAAGACATTGGCTAATGGCTCATAACATATGATTTCTAGAGTTCTGATGCACTGACAATGAAATGCATTTGAGACTAGGGAAAGGGGACTTTGTCCAAGAAAGGCCCTCTGGCTTTGCAGTAATTGCTGCTATGTTCTCTGTCTTGACAAGGAAAATTTATTTTGGACAAGATCAATTACTTTTTCATTCCAAAAAGCTAAGATTGAAAGTATATTCAGCATTCAATCTAGATGAATGCAACTTTGTTTTAAAAAAAATACTTTCAGACTGATCTTATCAAGTTTTCTGGGAAGTAATTTGCAGGGAGTTCAGCAATACAGTAAATATTCATAAGCTAAGTGGTACTCTGGCAATTCTGTTTGTATCGTATCCTTTCTCCCAAAAATGTTCAATTTTATTGAATTGAATTCAATTTTATTGAAAATCGAATTCTATTCAATTGTATCAGAAAGCTTGGGCTATTTGTCTCTATAACAGAGCATGAAAAGGGATTTTTCAGTGTGTATGGGGTGGGAGTCGCGGGAAGAATAGCTAATGGCTTTGCTGGCTAAAGGAGTCTGTGTGTCTTACTCCAAAAATTCCTTATTTTTCCAGGCTTGGCTAAGTAGCCCAGTGCTGTCTTACTTCACTGGCAGAAGCCCTTTAGTGTGTCTCACAGAGCTTTTGTACATCAACTGTCTTTCTTCTTAACTTTTTAAACTAAAGATACCTGGAACTGAACCTAGTACTTTCTGTACATAAGGCATGTGCTCTTGATCTGAGCTATGGATCATCTGCTCCTACATAAGAGTGAAAATGAGACATAGCAAGATATCTAAATCCACACAATGCTTTTCATAGGTAAATTGATATCTGAACTCAATTCTGCTCAGTCTAAATCCAATACTTGCTCTGTATGGCTCTCCTGAAACTATCCCGGACTAATTCAGAAGTCTTAGCTTGTTCCTTGAAAGTTTAGTTTTCCCTAACCTCTGGTGATATTTGGGGTGAGCCCAAGACAACTGAAGCAACAGACAAGATGGTCACCGCCCAACCATTCTCCTTGACATTCATGACATAGACCGTAGTGGCAGCTGCATCTTAAACATGGGCAAGGAAAAAGCAACCTATACCATTCCTGAGAAGAGTCAGCATAGTGTAGTGCTTTGAGTGTTGGACCATAACCCTGGAGACCAGGGTCTGATTCCCCACTCAACCACTGGGTGACCTTGGGTCTGTCACACACTTTCAGCCCCAAAAAACCTCATGATAGATTCACTTTAGGGTCACCATAAGTTGGAAATGATTTGAAGACACACAACAACACAACAACCACCAATCCTGAAAGGAGCAGGATAGCTTTGGGTGAAAAATGGTGAAGGGTCTGGAAACCATGTCCTATGACGAGCGGCTTAGGGATCTGGGTGTGTTTAGTCTGCAGAAGAGAAGGTTAAGAGGGGACATGATAGCCATGTTTAAATATTTGAAGGGATGTCATGTCGAGGAGGAAGAGAGCTTGTTTTCTGCTGCTCCAGATTCTAGGACAAGGAGCAATAGATTCAAACTACAGGAAAAGAGATTCCACCTAACCCTCAGGAAGAACTTCCTGATGGTCAGAGCTGTCTGGCAGTAGAATATGCTGCCTCGGAGTGTGGTGGAGTCTCCTCCTTTGGAGGTTTTTAAGCAGAGGCTGGATGGCCATCTGTCAGGACTGCTTTGATGTGTGTTGCTGCATGACAGGGGGTTGGACTTGATGGCCCCTGTGGTCTCTTCCAACTCTATGATTCTATGGATGCAAAGGAGCCTGTATGACAAGCATGGCTCTGTCCTCCAGCAGAAGGGAGTGGCCGGCAAGCACAGGCAAATGGTATGGAAGAAAGGTGATCGCACTGTTTTTATCTCACATACCCCAGCATCCACCACCTGAGGGGGTCATCCATCTTTGCCCAATAGTAGACTATCCTTTTCAGTCACCAGCTGTTGCGATCCATATGCAAGTGCTATTTTGTGGTTATGGTCAATCACAACCGATTGATTTAAACTCTACAACAGATCTTGCTGTGTTGCTGAAATTGCTAGAAGTATAGTACTTTGAGATTGCTTTCAGTCAGGATATGTTCATTTTCAAAATTCACATTTACATATAATTCACATTTCCCCTCCCTTCTATTTGCTATTTGGTTGTCAAAAGAAAAATCCACTGGTAACAGTTATCAATGACAGCACCACAGGCTTCCCTCCAGCATTAAAAACAAGACCCTACTGGGTTTCATTATCTGGTAACCTGACAGGATGCCTACAGAACATAAAGACATTGAGACAACCACTCCTGTTTTTAACTTCTTCATAATAGCAATGAATACTGACAACTTATTTATACAATATTGTTATTAAGACAGGCAGGATTTCAGCTGGTTTTTCCTCATTGTTTTCCAAGTTCATTTGGTTCTAAACTTGGCCTATTGTTGATTAGAACTACTTGGAAGCACAGAAAATAATTGGTCAAACAACTACCAGATAGGAGATAGAGAATGGCATTTTTACCTTAGCCCAGAAGCAAATCCTTCTCCCAGAAGCAATGAGGTCTTGCAGGTCAAGGTTTTGTATATGCCTTCCATTAAAAATCTATCAATCTTCTATTATGTAAGGCCAATTGAAAAATAGATGTTCATATAACCATCACAGGTAGAAATAGAAACACTCTTGAGAATACCTGTGTAGCTTGAAGGCAAGGGTAAGAGACCTTTGGCTCTTCAGATGTTACCATCTATAAATCTCAGCAACCTCCCCCAGCATGACCTATGAGATTGTGAAGTTGTAGCTGTCCATACCTCTTCTAGGGCAGAATCCAGTAGACTAGACTGAGCATGGTGTTGTAGTCTGAATGTTGGACCAAAATCTGAATATCTACTCAGCCACGGACACCCACTGGACAACCTTGGGCAAGTTACACTTTCTCAACTTTAGAAGAAGGCAATGGCAAATCTCCTCTGAATAAATCTTGCTATGGATACCCCTATAAAAGGGTTTTGATCAAATTTGACTTGATAGCCTATCAAAGCAACAATGAACAGTGGTCCAGGGATGTGATCTACTGTGTTATGGAGACAGAGTCAGAATAGTATAATACTTTGAGAATTGGACTAAAATACAGAGAAACAAGGGTTCAGATCCCATTTGACCACAGAAACCCACTGGATGACCCTGGGCAAGTCACACTTTCTCAGCCTCAGAAGAAGGCAAAGGCAACCCTCTTCTGAACAAATTCTAACAAGAAAGCCCCTAGATAGGTTTGCTTTAGCCATAAGGCAACAATTACTTGAAGGCACGCAACAATAACAGTACTATGTAGAGGAAGGATGTGGGACCAAAACAATCCAAACTACCAACATGTGTAAAGCAGAAGCTAACAGTAGAAGATTAATATCTCATGGTTCAAGTGCTAGCCTGGCCTGCCGCCTTGTATTTTGTTGTGGTGTAGAAGCAATGATGAGGAAGAGAGGAAAAAAAATTGTTTCGTACTTTAATCCAGGGGCATCCAGATTTTTAAAAGCTACTAACAGTAACTAAAACAGTCACTATATTGCTAAGTAACAATTTAGTTACTTTTGGAAAACAGAAAAGGGTTACATTTTTGAAGAAAACATAGCAGTAATTATTTAGAGGTCCTTGGAACTATATGTGTTCCAAGCCTTATTTATTTAGAGTCAGCACCAAAAATGGACTTGTTCTCTTTCCTAAAATAGTCCCTAAATGGTGGAAAGAAGCCTCAAATCATGATGTAGTGGCCATAAAAAAAAATTAATTAAAAGGTTAATTAGAGGTGTCATTAACACTCATATGTCATGGCTCAGAAATATGTGTTTCAAGGAGCTCCTGATCTTCAGCTCAACTGCAGAGGAAAGCTTTCCCTAAGGACCTTTCCGCACTCCACTGTTAGAGTGCTATTTTTCCATTTTCAACGTCCTGTGGAGTTTACTGAGGCCAAAGAGCTCTCTGGCTGAGAATTCTAAAGGCCCCTCCCTAAACTGCAGACCGCAGGATTCCATAGGATGTTGAAAGTGGAATAATAGCACTGTAACAGTATATCACAGAAAGGCCCGCAGTCTCACTATCATCACAGGCTTGTTTGGTGAGGACGTAGGAGAGAACCTTCTCGGTGGCTCCCACCCTCTGGAACTCCCTTCCACTGGAAGCTAGGATAATGCCCTCCCTGCATTCCCTTCACTAACAGGCAAAGACTTCTTCATTTAAGCAGGCTTCTAATGTATAAGTAGGGAAGCTTTTATTTGGATACTTTATTTATCTTTTTAAAACTTTTGCATGTCTTTTGAATGATTTTAAAATCAGGATTTTATACTGTTTTACGTGAGGGTTTAAATTGTTTTTAAAATTTCATTGCTCAGTTCTTGTTTTTTTAATTATCTCTTTCTGGAAACTACCTTGGGTCCCACTCTGGACAAAAGGCATCATACAAATGAAATGAAATAAAATAACTAAATATGAGACAAGCCAGAGATTTAGCTATGAGGTGAGAGCAGTTTAATAGGCTTTACTCCCAGGTAACAATATCTACAACCACAACTTAGATTTATTTTTCCATTTGCTTGATATAAGTTGATTGATTTAAACAGAACTGGCAAAAGAGCTCTCACAGTCCTTTAGCCAGCACTGACATGGCTTTTTTTGACCAATTTCCAGACTCTCACAGTGGTTAGAAGATTCTGGGAGTTGTAGTCCAAAAGGTAACCTTTCTCCAAGCTCTGGATTTAAATGCCCAAAGAAGTGCCTTCTCTCATACCAAATTGCTCCTGCATTGCAGATCAACAGGTGAGATCCTTGAGGAAACACGTAGGCCATTTCCGCATGGGGGAATTAAAACAGCGCAGTGCGTCCTCCACAGAGGACGTCTGCCCCTTGGAGAGGACTAGGTTCGGACTACTTACCGGAGATCCACACCTCAGTGCACTCCGAAACGCCCCCAACTGGTCCTCCAGCTTGCTTTTTAAAGACCAGAAAAAAGAGGTTTCTCATTTTTCCAGAGCGCGCCATTATGTACCTGCTCCCTTGTGCAGATTCACAGGCTCGCATGTGGAGGGCGGGCTTTAGGTGTGGCGAGCTTCAGCAGTCGGTCAGGACCCATGGCCAACCGGAAGCCACCATTTTGGAAGCCGGAGCAGTGTGAATCTAAGACCTCACACTGCTCCAATTCACCCTGGACTAGACTGAGGAGCCAGAAGATCCGGTGAGTAATGGCACGGAGCGATTCCCTTGCATCATGCGGAAATGGCCATAAGCATTGTGTACTCTCAGTAGAACTACATTATGTGCATAAAATGGATACTATCCTCCCCAAGGAAGTTTGATTGACATTGACATTACAAGCTTTACATTGCCAGGATTCATTTGCATTTTAATTCACTTCACAGTCTATGGCAGTTATTGTTCTTCAGTAATTCTTCTCTTTTTTTTTTTAATCATTATTGAAAAGTGTTGTACATCACTCTAGACTCCCTTTTGAATGACCATAAGTTTTTTTAAAAAAGTAAAAATAAATAAGAAATAAAAATAAGCTTGGACAAATTTCTCCAGTTTTATCTCTCTTGGGTTCCACTGAATCACTCTTCTGTGTATTCTTCTCTTCTAAAAATCTGCTTTCACTTCTTAAATTCTTCACTGTAAGTTAACTTTAACTTAACTTTACCTCAAAATCTTCCCTAACTAGGAGAATTCTTTAAATTATTTGTGGCACTGAAGCAGTCATAGCTCTGTACAACCTTCACTTCCTTCCAGTCGAGTGTATTTTTTTATCATCCTACAGTGGCTCATAGTTCAAACAATGTCTTACTGTTCCATAACAATTTCACAGTAATGTGTTCATTCATAAGTTTGTTCTGTCCTGTTTCTGCTTTTCGAAAAGAAATCTGAACAAAATTCACATTTTAATGCATATGTTTGATCTCAAGATAGGTATTTCTAAACATATTTGAGAAATTTTATTTTTTTCCCCCAGTCTAGCGTGGTATTTCAAAATTCAGAGAAATGTGAAACCAAAAGGGATATTACATTCTAATTTGTGTGTTAGCCCAGGAATTACAAGGCAGGTCAATTCACATTGGAATTCACAAAGTTCCAATTCATCAAGCATTCTTATTCTGCCTTAAAAATATATACTTGTTCCCTAATAGATCACTACAAAAATGTAATCTTAGTTACACATGACTGTGCCATGAAGCAAGGTTGTTTTGTGCAGTGTTTTACTTTTGCATATTTATGCTTCTGAGCACAGCCTGATGAGAACAATTAGAAAGTATTAATCCAGTCATATCATGATCACGTCATGATTGCTTTTCTCTTTTGGCAGCATTTGTCAATCTACAGCAGTAGTAATGTAGGTGAGAACTGAACGTAAGCACTAGAAATACAAATTTGAGAGGTTCTCAGTGCTTCGAGCCTTACAGCCCCCAAAATGAACCTTACAGCTCCCAAAGATCTTTTCCGCTTCAGGCTTTAACTTGAATCAGATAAGATCTTAAATCTTCTCTTGATTTCTCAACCAGTGTAAGTCAGAATTAAATGTATTTCCCCAGAAATCTTTATTTTCACCTTGTTACACCATTGCTTCCACAGCAGAATCGTTTCAGCTCGGCATTGCCTTTGATCCACATAGACTTCTCATATCTTTGAGTCACATAGACATCTGTTCTCGAAATGTCTCTTTTTTGACCTACTGATCCCATTAAATCTCTTATTTAGCCTTGTACTATCCAGCCTCACCCACTGAAATTTTTTTGTTTTCTCCCATCTCAGGTTAAACCTTTTAGATTAGCTCTCAGTTCTTCAGGCCACATGGTTTTATTTTTTTCCTCATGTTTCTGTCATAACTGCACCTTGATCTGTTTCTCTGGCCTCGTTGGCTGCCCTGTATTAAGCTTGAATGACTCCTAACTTCTTTGTGTTTCCACTTTAGTCTCGCCCCTCTTTACCAGTTTCTCTGCAGTCTTCTCCTGGGTCACTCCACTCATCAACTCCTAATCTTTTGACTAAACCTCTGCTCTCTTATTCTATTCACTGGAGGATGCTTTCACTTTCCCAGCTCCTTAATGTGTGGCACTCTCACCCTTTAGATATTTGACAGGCCGCCGCTTTATACTTCATGAAGAAGTTAATTAAAACTCCTATCTTTTCTTTTGTATTTCCCACTCTATGATGTTCTGTTCTGACGCATTTGATTCTTTTCTTTTTGCTAGGCTAATTATTGCACAACTTTCTACAATAATCTTCTTGGTTTCTGTTTGGAACCCATTTAGCAAGTGCAAAGTTTTCCTATTATCTGCCAGTTTAATGAAGGCTCATGTTTCTTAAACTATAACCTGTTGGCAGAGATATTTTTCATTTACAGGGTACTTTGAAAGTGTACTTTTCACAGATTATAAATAAAGTTGGATGGATGGGTTCGCCTCTGTAAGAGTTCCATGATCTGCTCTCCAGAAGGGAGAGTTCATAGATGATAGGGTAGGATAGGGTTCATAGATCTCAGAACCTTGTTCTGAGTTTCAGGACTTTATACCTCTTCTCCAGTCCTCAAGATGAAGAATCTCAAGGTAAGAGCTCTGCTTTTTAAAAAGTGAATATACTTTTTTTTTAGATTGAATACTAGGCCCTTTTCGCATGGCATTTCTGTTGCAAAAGGGCGCCTTGAGCGTCGCGCAAATGTGAGGAGCAGTCCACACGATGCACGCACATTTGCACGACGCTCCAGGGCCTGACACGGACCGTGCACACATTTTTTCCTTTTCAGCATGAAGCCGAAAATGCTGCACGGTTGCACATCACTCCAGGGCCCCGTGCGCACTTACCTTGCATGTGGAGCCTCAGGAGCCGGGCCAGTCATGCTTGCTTTCTCGGTGCAGCCCGGGAAGGTCCCAGGCTACACTGCGAAAGGAAGATGCGGGGCTCTCACACGAGCAGGAAGCTCTTGCAGAGCCGAAGAAGCAGGGAAGCGAGAGCCTCTCTCCGGAGGCTGCTTGCGCAAGCACTGCACCCCAGTGCCAAAAATGGGTGAGTTGTGGAAAGGGTCCTAGTGTGCTATAGTGATTTAAATGTTGGACTAGGAATCTGGGAGACCAGTCAAATCGCTGCTCAACCATTAAAACCTACTAGGTGACCTTGGGCAAGTCACATTCTCTCAACCTCAGAGGAAGGTAAGGGCAGATCTTTTTCAGGGAATCTTGCCAAGAATGTCCTATGAGAGGTTCGTCTCCAGTGCTGCTGCTATTGTTGTTGTTGTTGGGTCCCTTCAAGTTATTTCTGATTTATGGCAAACTAAAGGCAAACCTATCATGTGGTTTTCTGGGAAGGAGAGTGTGTGACATACCCAAGATCACCCGGCAGGTTTCTATGGGGCTGCCATAAGTCAAAAATTAAAGGCACATGGCAACAATCCCAACAATAGCAAAGCATACTCTGTGAAGCCCTGGTTGATGTTTATGTATCATGCTTAATGAGATGAGATTGCCAGTGGCTGCTTCTTTGAATGTCCTCCTTGTAACATCCTCAGGGCCCACCTCCTGTGATATCTCAGGTGCCTTCCTTCCCCAGGTCACAGACTTTGGTTCAGAAATCTCAGAGCCTGGGATAGTGGTCACCTGGCAACTCTTCAAGCTGAGGAATTTCATTTTAACTAATTCACACTTGTTAGGTGAATGCACAGATCAGAGCACAATGATCCTTTGGATTGTGCACTCCTTTAAATTTTGCAATGCACTACTTGACTCAGACATGCATGTAAGAATGTATATTTTTGTAAATGCTTTTATGGGAAAAGGGGTACAGAAATGCCTATGGGGGAAAATGTATGCTGGTTCTTAGTACAAAAGAAAACTTCACTGAAAATGAGGTTAAGCAAATTGAACCTGTGCAAAACTGTTATGAATCAGAAATAAACAGATCTGTATACCCTCGTTTTCAATCCACATACAGACATCTTGGTGCCACAGAAGGTAACAGTGTCATTTCCTAAAGAACTACTAAGAAAAAATCTATTTCATTCATTCAAAACTATTTACTCATGTTTTTTACCAGATCAGATTTCCAGGCAGGGAACAACGATAGAAATAATAAATCATTTAAAGGTTAATAGTTAATAAAGTTAAGTTACTAAAATGCTAACACTAAATAATCTTAATAAAAAACAGACATCCCAACCCAAATGGGACAGATGACACCAAGAGTGTACCACTTTTCCAGCTCCCATGGGTTCCTCTGGTGTTCTTGGTAGTAGGGCATATACAAACACTATTGCCATGCTACCTTTACTGCACTCTTATTCCTAGAAAAGATCTATTGTTTTTCTTCCCCATCACCTAGCCACTGCAGAGAAAAGTGGATAAAGTCAGGCTGGGAGCCACACAGAGAGTGGGCAAGAGATTCACACAGTCCTTGGGCTATAGTGTGTTTCTCCCCACTAGATAGTTGTAGTGCAGCAATTCCACTTAACTGCTGTGGCTGCCTCCAATGGAATTTTGGAGTTTGTAGTGTGCTAAGGCACTGGAGCTCTCTGGCTGAGAATTCTAAAAGCTAGAATCTCACGATTCCATAGGATGGGACCATGACAGTTAAGCTTGAATCATAATGCTGTAACTATGTAGTGTGAACAAGTTAAAACGTGTGGGTAATTAAAAACATCCTAACTCCAGTACCCCAAAGTTTGCAAAGTAGGTGGAACGCCTGCCTTTTCAGGGACCATGTTCTAAAGCCATGTTCTAAAGCCTCTGCAAAAAACCTTCTCCATAGCACTCTTCTGAAAAGGAAAACAGTTGGAGTGGCGCATGCGCAGAAGACACAGCACCAGACTGGTTTGGAAAGAAGCACTTCCCCAGGCATTTGTGTGATTTAGAGCTATAAAGATAACTACCATCACTTTCAATTGGGCCTGGAAATGACTAGGCATAAAACGAATAGGGTCCAAAGAGAAGAGCAGAAAAGAACATGAATTTTCTGAGTAGGCTTATTTCAAATGATCAGGTCTATTACAAATGAGTAGGCTTAATGCATCCTATATTTTTTGTTCTACAGTGCAGCTGCAGCTGTAGACTGAGTGTTTTGGAAATCAGAGCTATTTCACACTCTACAGAGTATGGAGCCTGAATCTGCCTCTTTGTGCACTTTCAGCACATAAATGTGTTTGCAAAGATGGGTTCATCACAATCATATGTCTTTCCAATTTTTTGGTAGAGAAATATTTTTCATGAACCTCTTTAAAATAAAATGAATAAACAAACCTCCAAAAGCAACCTTCCCAAATTTTGCACTCACCAACATTTCACAGAAGAAAACTAGGACACATGCGGTCAAGCAACATTAGAGTGTGGTCAAGATGACAGAAGTTATTAATGAGGAAGAACTCACAAGCTAAGAATAGCTGCAGCAGTTTGCTTTTGTCTGAGCCTGCTGGGACAGACAAGATTCTGCCTTCTCTTCTCCTTTGAGTTAAGTGAGTGCAAACTACTTTTGGAACTTACTTTGCACCAAATGAAATAAACTAGGGATGAAGGGGGAAAATGGGAGGAGATTAAAACTGGGACATTTCAAAAGCAATTGAAAAAGTGGAACAACAAAAGGTTAATTGGGACTGTTCCTGACATTCAAGATAGTTGGAGGTCATGAAATTTACTCCTCCCCTCAAAAAAAATCATCAAAAGTAACTGGAGATTTTAAATATTAAAGTGTGTTAGAAACACAACTAACAGATCCATCTATCTAGACAAAGAACTTGGGCCATTTCCACACTAGACTGTTACAGTGCTATTATTCCACTTTCAACATCCTATGGAATCCTGGGATTTGCAGTTTAGGGAGGGGGCCTCTGAGCTCCCTAAACTGCAAACCTCAGGATTCCATAGGATGTTGAAAATGGAATGACAGCACTGTAACAGTCTAGTGCAGAAATGGCCTTGATATGCTTAGATCTCAAAGATCAGTCTTCAATTCCTGTACGTTCAACCATTTTCAGGGTGCCAAATTAGGGTAGCAATTTTCTGCTTTATTACAAGCTCTCCATCTTTATCAACCCCATGGTAGGCAAGTACAACACAGTCCTCTCCAAGCTGTGAACTGCTGTGTGTACTTCATTTGACCAGTACAGATGTCTCAGAATTTTATTCAGTTCATTTTTTATATGAGCTCACTGAGATTTGCAAATCTCTTCTTATACAGGATGGAAAGAATTTGAGATTTTTAAAAAAGGCAAAATTGAATATCAGAGAAATCAAAGCTGACAGATTCACCCACTCTTAATCAGAATGGTGTCTAGTGTGATCATGTCATTTTATCTTTGCAGCAAGCTTATCAGATAGGTTAAGGTGAAAGATATTGATTGACTCAGGGTCATACAGTGAATTTTGTGGATGAACAGTGACCTTAACCCCCATCTCTCAATGTGAAAAGTTTCTTGTCAAGCAAAGCAGGGCCAGTTGATTGTGTTGTGCTTACTAAGAACACAATGAATAATGAAATCATGGAGCTGGGAATGACCCCAAAGGTCATCTAGTTCAACCCATGTCTATCTTGCTCTGCCGCCTAATTTACTTTAGCTGGTGGAAAATAAATTGTTAGTTCTTTTGGGTGACAAAATCTAGGTTTTGTGAGTGGACCACTAGATAGCTAAAACTGTCTACAGAGAAGGATTAAATTAAATAGTGTTTTATGTATGACAGAAAAGACAGTGTTTTCTATGGCATACATCTTGACAGAAGTTAGAAAAATTATTTTTGTGTACTCCAACCCAGAGTCATCCAGACAACAGTAAACAAAAGCATCACTGCTGGCAGGAAAATCTGGAACTCATAATCCAAAACAGGAACTTTTCCATTATCAGCATGCCCAACATTATGTTAGTTAAGCAATGCTTCTATAGCAGTTCAAAAATTTGCAAAATCTATCTGATGAGAAACAATTATGGGATGGAAAAAAAGGACAGAGTATACAATGATCAGTGGCATGTTGCCTCTTTCCAGAATACAGAGTGTTACCTGAATCCTGTCCAAGAGCACAGTTTGTGCTCTTGCCTTTACTGGTTGCACTGGCAGAGAAAATGATAACTTTTCTTGTGAATCATGGAACACTTCAGATGATTACAGTATCAAACTCTGCATCCATAATTCTGCAGTGCCTCATTTAAATGCTGCCTCTGGAATACTGGATAGTTCAAAAGCACAGATCTGCACTTCAATAAACTGTCCAGTTTACTATGCTTCCTTTTTGCCTCCTAATCTTGTTTCACTAATTACAGCCAAGATCTGGAGTATGCTTAAGCAATACATTTGACTTTAGCAAGAACTAATATGATTTTGTCAGTATACAGTCTGCAACAGGAGCTACGTTTATTCATCCACTGTCATGTTAGTCTGTTCACTCTGTACAGAAAAGGTCATTCTTCTCAGAGGAAAAACACCACCAGCTAATATAGTTGCAGCCACATTCTTAGGGTATGGGAATGAAGAGAAATGTCCTACATATATCAGTGCTTCACATTTACATTTAGTTACTGTGACAGCACAAGACACTTAGGGCCTTTCCACACCACACTGTTATAGTGCTATTATTCCACTTTCAACATCCTATGGAATTCTGAGGTTTGTAGTTTACTAAGGCCAAAGAGCTCTCTGGCTGAGAATTCTAAATGCTTCTCCCTAAATGAAAACCCCAGGATTCCATAGGAGGTTGAAAGTAGAATAATAGCACTATAACCGTGTAGTGCAGAAAGGCCCTTAGTCTTGTTCATTACCGATGGAAGATATTAGCTGGGGTTTAACTAAGAACTTCAGTAAAAATATATCCAAATTTTTCTTTCCTTCATCTCCCATTCTCTGAAGACCACATTTGGATTCATCTCCCCACGCTTCATCATCAGTCTGTGGTACCCAGCACAGATCTCTATGTGCCTACCCTCTAACATTTCACACACAAAGACTAGCACACATGTGGTTAAGTAACATCAGCATGTGGTTAGAATTATTGTTGCTGGGTGCCTTCAAGACATTTCCAACTTATGGTGACTCTCAAATGAATCTATCATAGGGTTTTCTGGGGCTGAGAGCATGTGATGTGCCCAAGGTCATCTAGTAGGTTTCCATGGCCAAGTGGGGAACTGAACTTTGGTCTCCAGGGTCATAGTCCAGCACTTAAACTACTATACCACATTGGCTTGGTCAAAGTAGCAAAGGCTAGTAATGAGAGGGAAGATACAAGATAGGAGAGGGTGGAGCATTTTGCTTTTCCTGAATCTACTGCAGTGGGCAAGATTCTGCCTCTCTTCTCCCCCAATGATGAATTAATTGAGTACAAACGACTTTTGCTATTTTGAATCCAGTTTACAGCAACTGAAATAATCTGAGGACAAAGGGGGAAAGTGAAAAGAGGAGAGAGAAACTGGGAGAGTTTAAAAGTAGCAGAAAAAGTGGACTGACAGAGGATGAATGGGACTGTCCCTGCCAAATTGGGAAGTTGGATGATATGAAACTATCTATACCTGACAACACAGAAATGAGCTTAATTTTTAAAAGCTGTTTCACCCTCCTGATTCTGTAGTATTATTTACAGCAAGAAGATAAATCTGTCTAAAGTCCAATGACAGTGAAGAGTCAATGAAATGGTCAGCTTGCAGTTAGAAGCTGCATTAGTCTCCATTGATATGAATCCCACAGAGCTTTGTGTTGTCCACTCAGATTCGCTAATGAAGTCTGTGATTACTTCCCAGTGAAGTAAGCAAGCTAATTTGCAAGATACAGAGGTGAGAAAAACTAGTGCTGGGATAAACAGATGTCTTAGCACTTTAGGGAATTTCACTTCTAAATGCATAGCTGACCATCTCTTGTAGCTTGATCTAAGTGCTGTTCACTTTTGGATGACATTACGATTTAAGCAAATGTGCCCATGAGTATGTTAATTACTTTACTCAGTGTTGTTTATAACTATCAGTTTGTTGTTGACTGCTGTCAAGTTGACATTGACTTAGGGTGACCCTATGAATGAGAGAACTACAAGTCTCTCTGTCATCAACAGCCCTGCTCAGGTCTTATAAACTCAGGACCATGGCTTCTTAAACCTATCTACCTGTAATAGGGTTATGCTCTAATCCTACTGCCTTCTACCCTGCCAAGCATCACTGTCTTTTCTAGTGAATCAAATCTTCTCATGATATGTCCAAAGTAAGACAGGCTCAGTTTAGTCATCTTGGCTTCTAGGGAGAGTTCAGGCTTGATTTGCTCTACAACCCATTTATTGGTTTTTGTGGTAGTCTGGGGTATCCACAGAACTCTTGTCCAGCACCACATTTCAGATGAAATGATTGTCTTCCTATCAGCTCTCTTTACTGTCCAGGTTTCACAACCATAGATGGAAACTGGAAATACAATGTCATGGACAATCCTGAATTTGGTATTCAATTATACATCTTGACACTTGAGCATCTAGTCTAGATCCTTCATAGATGACATTTCAAATTCTTGTCTTCTTCTGGTTTTTTGACTGCAGTCTCCATTTTGATTAATGACTGAGCCAAGGTATAGGAAATCTTTCACTATCTCAGTGTCTTAATTATCTACATTAAAGTTGTCTAAATCATTTTTTTAGTGTACAACTGTACACCTGCCTTTGCACTTTCTTCCTTGATTTTCTTCAGTAGTTGTTTCAAGTTTTTGCTATTTTCTGCTAGTAGTATGGTGTCATCTGAATATCTTAAATTGTTAATGTACCTTTCACCAATTTTCACACCTCCCTTCTCAGAGTTTAATACACCTTTCCCTATGATATATTCAACAGACAAATTAAACAGATAGGGTGATAAAATGCAGACTGGCCTGACCCTGTTGCTAATTGGAAACCACTCTGTTTCTCCATATTCTGTCCAAACAGTAGACTGTTGTTCTGAGTGGAGGTTATAATCAAATATCGTGGTACAGGAATTTCTTTAGGAGTGATCCATAGTTTTTCATGATCTACACAATCAAAGACTTTGCTATAATTTATAAAGTACATGCTGATTTTCTTCTAAAATTCTTTGGTGTCCTCCATCATCCAACATATGTTTGCAGTATGATCCCTAGTGCCTTTTCCTCTTCTGAACCCAGCTTGGACATACCACATTTCTCACTTGATTATGTGGTAAAAGTCTTTGTTGTAGAATTTTCAGCATGACTTTGCTAGCATGGGAAATTAATGCAATAATCCTGTGGTTGCTGGTGTCCCCTTTTGTGGGGATTGGAACATATGTTGATTCCAATCTGTGGGCCATTCTTTGATGGTATTATTATTATTACTATTATTATTAAAATAATTATACCCTGCCCTGTATGAAAGATCATCTCAGGGCAGCTTACAAAAAGGATTAAAACAAGTTAAAAAGTTTAAAACAATAGCATAATTAAATAAGCTAAAAATACATTAAACAGCAATAATAAGTTAAAAACAGATTTAAAAGATTTTAAAAGTATGTAAACTTATATTTGGGATGAATTAATGAAGGCCAAAGGCTTTCATGAATAGTCAAGTTTTAATTTAGTGCCTAAATGTGTGGGAGCCAGTTAGGCCTCCAGAGGGAGGACATTCCACAGTTGGGATGGCACAGCCAAGAAGGCCCTCTCCCATGATCCAGCACAGTGTATTAATTTCACAGGTGGAACATGGAGGAGGGCCCATCCTGCAAATCTTAATCCTCAGGCAGGCATATATGGGAAGAAGTGTTCCCTCAACTATCAAGGCCCCAAGCTATTTTTAGAGCTTTACACATCATCACAAGCACCTAGAATTCAGACTGGAAACATATTGGCAGGCAGTGCAATCTTTTAAGATTAGCATGATATGCTATGGGTCCAGAGAGCTCCCCTTCAGGATTGGGCATGCCACTGCTTCCTTCAAGGCAGCAAGCCCCTCCCCCTGACATAACAAGGCATTTACTACCCCCCAGACCCACCCAGTCAATCTACCCTGATATCCTTTTCCATATTTGTTTTTTTACTTTATTTATTGATTTTATATTCAATAGCACTATACAACATGCAATATAATAACACATTACAATTTTTTTCTATAATTATAACAATCCTTCCTCCCACCCTTCCTCAATCCCCACTGATGACTTTACAAGATATTTTAGTAACCGTTACCCAAAATGTGGAATATTTGATCAATAGTTTCTCTCACTTCTTTGTACTCCTTTTCACCTTTGACATTTTCGATCCAGAAGCCTTGATTATCCCTCCAGGTTGTTTCATTTATTTGGCCTTTTTATTTCCCTTTACTTTCCCTTAAAAAATGGAATGAGAGAGATTGTGCTATATATCCCAACATTGTTTATTTTTCCATCCCGGTGCTATTACCATACGTACTGCTCTTTAAAAAAAAATATTACATAGGTTTTCCATATTTGTTGACAGATTTTAGTTAGAATTTGATTCAGCCTCTGTTGCTTGAAACAGCTCTCTTGGTATGACATGGTGATTTAATTGGTACACTATCACAATACAGGCCATTTCCACACTACACTGGCCATTTCCGCACTAGCCTGTTATAGCGCGATGATTCCACTTTCATCATCCTCTGGAATCCAGGTGGCCCCTCCTGAAACTGCAAACCCCAGGATTCCAGAGGATGTTGAAAGTGGAATCATCGCGCTATAACAGGCTAGTGCAGAAATGGCCACTGTTATAGTGCTACTATTCTACTTTCAACATCCTATGGGATCTTGGTGTTTGCCATTTGGGGAGGGGTATTTAGAATTCTCAGCCAGAGAGCTCTTTGGCCGCAGTAAACTACAAACCCCAGAATTTCACAAGATATTGAAAGTGGAATAATAGCACTATAACAGTGTAGTGCAGAAATGGCCATAGTTTCAATCAAGGGCAGAGCATATAGAGAAAAGATAAACCATTAAAAACCATTTATTTAAAAGAAACCTTACCAAAAATACAGGTGAATTACTTAATTACATTTAAAAAGTATTTTTTTTCAAACTCTGGACTAGTCTTTTTAAAGGATGATAATGCAGACATAAATTCCTCTGGGTTTCAGACCAGCTAATGCAGTCATTCTCAAACTGTGGGGTGAGACCCTAAGGGGAGTGTGATAGTTGTTGAAGGGAGTGGTGGAAGAAAATTCAGCCTGCAAGTGCAGCAAATGTGAAAAAAGAAGGACAAGTCTGAGTATGTGTGTGTGTGCGCGCATGTGCACACTATTGAGGACTGACTGATCTCTGCAAAAAGAGTGACATAGAGTGCTCTATCCTGTTAAGCCTTCCTCCAACTTTAGACTTTGGCCCTTTCCACATGTGGGGGGGGGGAACGGGCGAAAACACCCAAAAACGGAGCTTACCAGCAGCCGGGTAAGTTCGTCGCGACACGGAGTAGCGTGAGCTCGCTGCTCCGCAGTCCTCCGGCGTCCCAAATGGCGGCTTCCGGTTGGTGGAGGCTCTCCACCAACCGGAGAAGCTCGCTAGCTGGAAGCCCGCCCCTGGCAGATCTGCAGGCATGCATTTGTGCGCGCCTGCAAATCCGCGTCGGAGCCGGGCGATGGAGTGGCGCGGGGCTGTGCTCTCCGTGCTTTTTAAAAACCTCGAAAAAGAGGTTTTTAAAAAACACGCAGCGCGGCTAGTTCCGGCTGCTCCTGAGTGGATTCTGGTGTGGAACTACAAAAAGTAGTCCACGCCAGTCCACTCTACGGTGTAGAAGACCTCCGTGAGAGGTCGCTCTGCACCGTTACAGAAGCCCGGTGTGGAAATGGCCATAGCAAAAACCAGTTTCCCTTTTTTATGCTTTTACTACTCAGCTTCTCCAAACATTCCATTGTGGGTGTGTGATGGAAAAGGAAGCGCTCTTTCCCCACTCACTGCTGACTTCTGCCCTCAAGTAAGAGATAAGAATTCCCCTTTTCCTTGGAACAAACTTTTACTGCCACCATATTCTGAATTAAAACCCTGTTCCTGCGACACAGTAGGACGCCACCGGGGAAAAGACTCTCTAAACCTAGAGCTCCCTTCCTCCTCTGCTCTCTCTGGGAGAGAGGAATTCTATCTGTGAACGTAACCAGCAAAACCAAGTGAAAGAGAGAGAGGGCACAAAGAGAGTTATTAGAAGAGATGTTTTATTCTAAAACAGGCAATGTGGCAACAAATGTATCACCATACATGAAGACTCTTTCCTTCAGGCGTTTCCATAGAAGTTACCAGTTACAGACAAACTTACATAATTTTGGGCAGAGCTTTAAAAGAAACAGGAAAACCCTAATGTAAATAACTAAGAACATTCGTATCTACTCACATTGTAATCCAGATGCTGGGATGATGTTGGAGGAAGAGAAGCCACGAGTTTGGACCTGTTCAGCCCAACCTGCAACCAGGCTTTCCAATGGTCTTTGTTCTTCTCTCTCAGCCTCAAGGTCTCTCAGGTCTTTTTAAAACTTCTTCATTGAAGCATATCGAAGGTTCTCACCTTTCTCCTCTTCATCGAGCAATTGTTTCTTGTGACCTCTGATGCCTTCTGTGATGCTGACTCCCAATAAAATGTATTCTAACCTCAGCACGACATTAACTCCTTTTTTACCTGGGGAGAGAACTATCTCCTTTCAGCCCTTTTGCTTGGAAAATGGGAAGCCCCATTATCACAGGGTGTTGCAGGCGCGTGTTCCTTAGTGACCACAAGGCAGTTTTTCAGGTGGAGTGAGAGGAAAGTGAAGGCAGAGAGTACAACAACTCAGCATTAAGATGGAGGGTACATGTGGCGTGAGGGGGCCTGAAAAGAAAGGGAAAGAGTGGTATAGGAAAGAACATGGGGGGGGGCACAGTGTGGAGGGGGTTTACAACATCCTCATGTAGATCTAAAGGGGGTCACAAGGGTAAAACGTTTGAGAATCACTGAGGTAATGGAAGCCAAATGACAATTTTGAAAATGCTGGGGATGGAGAGGTTCTCAGGCAAGTGTAATCTGCTGTTACAATGTAAAAAAGTGTCCACAGCTCAAAAAACCAATCCAAAAACAAATCCTTTGTTAATCTAATATTAGCAGAATCCTTGTTTTTCTTAAATCAGGGCTGTCACAACCTTCTCTCTCAATGTTATCTGTTTTACAGTTTACTAAAAATTGGCATTTTGTTTTCAGTATATATAATTTCAGAAAAAAAATAGAGTGTGGACTTCTAAGTAAGCATGTCAATGTTCTGAATAAAGGAGCTCAAGTTCCATTTTTCTATTATTTATCATCTTGCTAGCATCTAGTTACTTTCCAAATTCCAAATCGTATCTGTGTTTAACATAAAGGGGTGTCTCAGCTGTGCTATGCACATTCATCCCTTTTAATTTCTCCCTTGCAGTATTTAAACGACTTGATTCTAGTGGAGATATGCTTCCAGAGATCTTCTCCTGCTTCCTTTTGTGAGTAAAAAAAATTGCCTGGTACAGTTGTTCCCTCTCTTCCTTGTAAAATGCATCTATAAACTGCCATCCCATATCTTTTAAATGAGCCCTAGCAGTTGCTAAATCTACCCGTAAAGTTGAAGAGAGGGCGTGGAAGCTGTTTCTGGCTTCAGGTTTTTCCCTACTTTTACTGTTTTACTGGACTAATGAACTGCTAAGTCTGTAAGTATAACTAGCTTTCCTACAAGTCCTAAACTCCCATTGCTATTCCAAGATTACTGGCCAGCTTTGATTATTGTACTAACATTAACTTCTATAATATTCTCTAGAATACCCAGTGGCACAAATGAAATTAATCAGTTCTTCAGTATATTTTGTATCTCTCAGAACAATATGGATAATCTTGTAATGGCAAATGATCCACCCAGAGCCCCATCCTTCTGTTGGCAAATGGAAATTTTCTGTTCTGGCAGACTTTTAGGAGCTGACTACTAGCATTTGTTGGGGTGTTATAGTGTCCCATGCATTTTTGTTCTGAATTATTTTGCTTTAAATGATTTTAATACAATAGATAGTTCAACTGATTTTAACAAAAATATGTTTTTCTTTCTGTCATTGTATGTGCATTTATCTGGATTTCTTTAATTTTATCAGATGCTTTAAGCCCCCCTCCTTTTTTTGAAAAGTGAAATATAAATGAATAAATATGGAGATAACTATGGTTAACAGATCGATTTAGAATGACAATTGGTATTTCTCTTCATTAATCTAACTCAGATTTTTATCAGCCTTTCTCCCTGCCCCTCCTACCAGAAAGATTGTTTAGCTCTAATAGCCAGTTGCCTTGGGATTGGAGAGCATCTGCTCTATGCCTGAGCTTAAAACTGTTTGCCTCCCAGAGGTTGAAAATCTTATTATTTGATATGACATCTGTCAGCATAACCATGAGATGCACGCTCTTGGAGTCCCTTTAGTGTTCATACCAGGTTTCAGGCCCATAGGTTTTATGATCTTACGGCCCTCTCACACTATACAATTACAGCACTATTGTTCCACTTTAATTCCCATGGAAACATCCTATGGAATCCTGGGGTTTGTAGTTCAGAGAGGCACTAGCTCTCTCTTTGACAGAAAATTCTAAATGTTTTTCCCTAAACTGCAGATCCCACAATTCCATAAGATGTTGCCATGGCAGTTAAAGTGGAATAACAGTGCTATAACTGTGTAGTGTGAAAGGGCTCATAGAGCTAGAGCAGGCAGACACATGAACATACAGTCCCTTGTTATTACAGATATGACAATGTATCTCATAAAAAGGATTGTATGGCTATAATTGTAAATATGTAATTCGGTTTTCTATGGAACTACTATTGTACTATGATTATATTTAATACAATTGTACTCTTGAAGTATGATTGTATTTCACAAGATATCCATATTTCCTACAAAAACTCTTCATTTCTTTTCCTTTGGATAGCATGCTTTGCACATTATACATCTGCCTGCTTGCAAAACTTCTTTGCTTACACTGTGTTACAGAGCATACTTAGCAGAGCAGAAAAACACATTCCACATTCTAATTATGAGCTCAACAGAAAGAGGAGAATTTGATCTAAAAGAATCCAGATCCTTCAGAGAAGAAAAAACTTTACATTTGTGGAAGGCAAGACCAAAAATTCATTACATGCTTGGCTTCAAGGTGGTTATTCCCCAGTCACCATATAGAGTTGAGCATTGACCTTTTAATGCCTGCAAGTGGATATGACTTATCAGAACATTAGCCATCCAAACATAAGATGGCTGCTCACCTTTCAAAGCAAAGCTAATTCAATGGTTTTGCAGCTTTCAAAAGCATTCAGTCTTTTTTCTAAAGCATTAATGCCCTTTAAGTATCAAGTGCTTTAAAGGATGATCATAATCTTCCAAGCTGTAAACAGTTTTCGCTTAAAGAGCATCTAGTGATTAGAAAATGGTCTTAAAAAGAACAGAATTCAGGTCAGGTAAATTAATGAGCAATCTCAGTCTCTCCCAGTGGCCATTTCCACACCGGGCTTCTGTAACGGTGCAGAGCAACCTCTCATGGAGGTCTTCTACACCGTAGAGTGGACTGGCGTGGACTACTTTTTGTAGTTCCACACCAGAATCCACTCAGGAGCGGCCAGAACTAGCTGCACTGCGTGTTTTTTAAAAACCTCTTTTTTGAGGTTTTTAAAAAGCACGGAGCACGCAGCCCCGTGCCACTCCGTCGCCCGGCTCCAACGCAGATATGCAGGCGCATGCAAGTGCGTGCCTGCAAATCTGCTGGGGGCGGGCTTCCAGCTGGCGAGCTTCTCCGGTTGGTGGAGAGCCTCCAGCAACCGGAAGCCGCCATTTGGGACACTGGAGGACTGCGGAGCAGCGAGCTCGAGCTGCTCCGCGTTGCGACGGACTTACCCGGCTGCCGGTAAGCTCCGTTTTTGGGCGTTTTTGCCTGTCCCCCCCCCCCACATGTGGAAAGGGTCAATAATATAGCTTTCTTGGTTTTATTTCCTATTACTGAATAAGCTAAGACATGGGATATAAACAGCTGCATTGTCATTCTTGCAATGAAGCAATCTTAATACTTTATTTTAGGGGAAGGAGGCAGGGGGAAACACTCAAGGCAAAGATTTTATAAGAAGATTAAATTTTGCAACTACAATATGGCTACCATGAGGTAATGAGGAATGTCACCATGTGCTCAGTGAATAAATAGATCTGGACCTGAGCATTACGGCATTAACTACATACATCTTGTTGTATGATATTTGCCAATTGCTTTGACTTAACTAACTATAAATAATTCAGTGAAAAAACACTGTTCTGGACACTTAACTGAGTTTGGTTTCAGAGATGGCTACCAGAGCTACTTCAAATTTGAAGGAGGATGAAGGGATATGAATGAAGTTAACATCATCAAACTATAGAGCTGGAAGTGATGTTGAAGGTTGTCTAATCTGCCCCAATCCACCCTATTTGGTGTGAGTTCTATCGTACAAGACGTGAGTGAAGGATCCATATTAGGGATGGGATGAATCCAGAATTTTCTGAATCTGAATCCCTGGAAGGTTGTGGGAATCCACGAATCTCACAAATCTTGAGTCTTTTGAACCCTTTTTAAAAAACTTTTTTAAAAGCAAGGGAAAGAAAGCACCTCTATTGAAAAGTGTTTTTGAAGCAGAATTTGACATCTTTGTTTAATGAAAAAAAATTAAATAATAGTTTTCAATTTCAGGAAAACTTTCAGGATCCCTGGATTGCCCTGGTTCCAGCGGGAGAAGAGCGGGGA
This sequence comes from Cyclura pinguis, assembly GCA_030412105.1. Classification (NCBI taxonomy): domain Eukaryota; kingdom Metazoa; phylum Chordata; class Lepidosauria; order Squamata; family Iguanidae; genus Cyclura; species Cyclura pinguis. Next base: position 317,966,610 of record CM059600.1, on the reverse strand, counting down.
GTGCGGGCTCAAGCTCCCTGCTACCTTCTCCACCCGCCACTGGCAGGAACTGAAAGATTTGGTTTGCCTATTTTGGTGGGGGGATTCAGATCCCTGAATCTCGAATCCTTGCCCAGGATTCGAGGATTCGGTTAGCCCATCCCCAATCCATATCTAATGTCTATTCAGCTTCTGTTCAGATACCTTCAGTACAGAAGAACCTCCTGAAGCAGTCTGAACCTCTACTGAACAGTTCTTTTGTTAGGAAGCATCTTTTTTAATGTTTAATGAAAGTCCATTTCTTTGCAATTTCAAACCATTAATTCATAATTTATAATTGCGCACTGGAGCAACAGTGGACTCTTCTGTTTTCTACAAGAGACCCCTTTAGATATGTTGAATACAATTATTATGACAAAGAGCTCTCTGGCTGAGAATTCTAAATGCTCCTCCCTAAACTGCAAAGCCCAGGATTCCATAGGATGTTGTAAGTGGAATAATAGCACAATAACAGTGTAGTGTGGAAATGGCCAAATACCCCTGGTTGTTATGTCCCTGAGGCAGCTGAAGCCCTTCTCCCAAACCTTGTCTGCTCTTCCCCTATGACAGAGATCCACCTCTTTGTACTGCAAAGGTCCACCCTATCCCTCTGCCTGTCTCAGATTTTGGTCCTGAAATCTCTAGAAGTGGAACCGTATGTTCTGATTGAATCCTGAAATCTAAAAGATGTCAAGAGCTGCCCTTTGCAGTCAGAGCCTCATACTCATGAAGACTTCATTTGGAGTTTTATTGAGCCATGCTGAAAGCTTTGAACAGCTCTAGATTTTCAAGTCAACTTGGAATTTTCAGTGCATGTTCACTTTTGATTTGTGAGCTTCAAGACGTTGAGGCAGATCAAGCCTGCAAATATGAAGAGACATGCACATGATCAAGAAAGCAGTGTTCTGTGGCTTAGGTCTGAAGATCCTACTGTGCAAGCGAAAGGCACTTCCTATCATGTAGGAGGTAGGAATCCAGGAAGTTGCCTCATGCGAAGTCAAGCTATCGGCCCGTCTAGTTCAGTGCTCTCTATACCAAAGGGTAAGCAACCTGGAGTCCTCCAGATGTATCCATGGGCCATGGTGGGTCATGTTTATGGAAATTGTAGTCCAACAAATTTGGAGGACTACCCCTGCTATCCCAAATTGCCTACCTCTACTCTACACTAGCTGACAGCATTTGTCTGATATTTTTTTACAGTGATTTTCCCCCCAGCCTTCTCCTTGCTTTATTTTGGCACCACAGCTGTGTCATTTCAATACCCACTATATTTTCCTTTCTCATCATTACCACTTGATTAAGAAGACATTGCTATAAAAGATGGAAGTTCTTAGCCTTTACAGGCTTCCCTCACTTATCTGATAGGGTAGGGACCAGAGCAGAGTCAGAAAAGAGAACTGGTTGAAAAGTGGAACTAATGTACTATACTATAGGGAGCATGAAGGACTTACAGAGGCTCACTTGGGGCCAATCACATGCATGCTGCTTGCAAAGTCTCTCAGCTGTCTTGGCACCTTTTTTCCCCTTCTCAGCTCACTTCGCAAGCAGCAAGCAGTTCCAAGTGAGATTCCGTAGGCAAAAAGAACTGATGAAAGAACAGAACCCCTGTCAAATTAATGGAACTTGTCCTTAATTTGGAAGCATCAAAAGAACAAGTCATCAGATAAAAGGACATCAAAAGTTGGGGGCCTCTTGCACAAAGCTTGAGGGTTTTGTTTTGTTTTAGGAAACTTTTCATTTTCTACCAACATTGCCCATGCTTTTCTTCTCAAAAAGCAGTGCTTATATCACAGATGGGGAGGCTGACCCTCAAGGGCAGGGAAGGGCAAAGTACAGCCACGGCCACATGAAGCTGTATCCCTTGACCACTCTGGATTCCCCAGTCCCCTCTTTTCCTGTCATAAACAGCTCTGAGAGCAGCAATTCACCTTTTGAAAAGACTGCAGGTCCTGCTATGTACTGTAACTGTTTTGAAAGACCAGAATTAGATATCTGACCTCTTCCAATTTTCTTTCTGTAATTTTGAGGCCATTTTGACCCCATGTGGTCCCTGGAGGGTCTGAGGAGCAGAAAATTGACCTACTTCAGTTTATTACTCCAAAGTTATTGGACTACAATTCTTGTCAATAACACACAATGCTGGAAGGTACAAGCCAGCAGCTTTTGGAGACCCACAAGTTACCTACCCTTGCTTTATTTGATAAACAACCAATGTTGTTATTTGTTTACAGAAGCATAGTTGAACATGGAATGAAAAGTTTAAAGAGAACAGCATTTCAACAAAGCATTTTCAAAGATCTGTGGGTTCAGAGAGGGAACCATTGGCAACATCATACAAATCCACAAACAAAAATCTAAAATGTACACATTACTATGTATTTGTGTGGACTGTAGGTGTACAACTTGAACATTCACACCCAACCCATGCAGAGAGACCACCCAGAGAAGCAACCTTCAAAAACAGAAAAATCTTGTTAATAGCAGTATGGTAAGAGATTAGGAAAAGAATTCCAGGGAAATCATTATGAATGTTCCTTCTGGAGAAATCAATAGGATTCAGAGTGTTATTTAATTGAGGACCAGCAATAAGCTGGCTGTAATTGAAAAGAATATAGGAAGTGTTTTCACTAGTTTGATGGACTGTATTATTTCCTTTCCATAAAAGTTGACAAGAGACATTCATTCATACATAAGCAAATGCTACATTCTTGGATAGCATTCAGGCTTTGGAGAAAAACATGCCTATTGTCATTGATGACTGCTGTAGGTCTCTTCAGTGGTGTATCCATACTGCACAATGGCAGCACTTTCATACCAGCTTCAACTGTCAAGACTTCATCATATGAAATCCTGGGATTTGTAGTTTGGTGAGGTACTTAGAATTCTCTGTTAGAGAGCTCTAGTTCAACAACATGAAGCTATGATGAAGACCAGGAGAACAATGTGCAGTTAGGTACCCCTTTCCCTTTCAGTCATTTTAGTAATCAAAGTCCTCCCCAGCTGTTTTTCTACATCTGGGAGAAAAGATATAAATATCCATCTTTTTTCAATGAAAGAGCAAAGAACTTGTGGAGATTATGGTTGATGATCTAGTCAATAGTAGCATATGATTATGGCAATGTGGCCAATGGTGGCAGGAAAGGAAAAAAAAAACTACAGGAAGAGGAGGCATGAAAAAAGTAAGGTACTGGAGAAATGAGTTACTTAGAGCTTGCAGATTCCCTTATGACTACTACATAGCTTTGGTGAAAGTACAACCTGTTAGCATAGTGCACCAACAGAATTCTGGGAAATTGTCCCTTGAATAAGAGATTAAATGATTTGTTGTGCTTCTTCCCATGGAAAGTAGGAGGAGAAGAAAGAAACTGGGAAGTTTTAAAAACTACTGAAAAAGTGGGATCTAAATAACAATGGAAAATCTTTACCCTCTATACACAAAGGTGGTGTTTTTAGGGAAGACCAGAGCTGTATAAAGTGACAAGGAGCTTTAGCAGCCTGGAGGAGGGGAAGCTGCCGTATCAGTTGATGAAGAGAAAAAGCAGGCCTTGTCACACTCCTCATACTACAGACCCCTGGTTTCCAGTTGGGATGGATTCAAAGTGCTATAATTATACAGTATGGTTGCACCTCAGATGTTCCATCAAATCCAAATTCCTGTGTAAACTACATTTGTTGTATACACAATTATCTAAAATTAAGTGCAATATTCCTTTTAACTCAAAATACAGCAACAGAGAAAAACAATGGTGTAACATCTGTATTTACTGAGATTACTTCCTAACAGTACAATTGTACAGATATCGAGTCAGAATTAAGGTTTACACAGTTAAAGGGCCTTATTCCCAGATAAGTGCATATAAAATTGCAGGCTAATTACTAGAACCAGGCTGTGAACAGCATTAATGTGTTAGAGATTTTAAAGCAATAACTCAGGCTTTCTGTGATGTATGTTAGCTGTATTGATTAGATCTGCTACATTTAGTCCATGAACTGAAGTGATCTATTATATTAATTGATTAAAACATTTTTATTTATTATGCTGCTCCCCTGATTAATAGGTCCTCAGATTTTTGTAACACATTAAAACTATGTTTAATGGAATGAATTTTAATTACTCTCAGTGAAAATAATTATAAAAGGTACGAAGAACATGCACCATCCTAAAATAAGAGTTTCCCCCTCTGTATGATAGGAAGGGACAATGGCAGCTAGAAGATCCTATGTCAGTGAAGCAATGAATTCATTCCAGTTTTTCATTTCAACTTCAAAGGAGTTATCGAAGGTTCTGAACCTACTTGGAGGATAGGGCTTGGCACTGTGATGAATGTGGAGGGGGGGTGTAGCAACAGAGCTGCCCTTGCAACCAAGAGGATTTAAATTGATTAGTTGTTGAGTATGGAACCCAGGCTAGCCAGAGAGAGGGGCTATATGTGGGAGTGAACCTAACTGAAAAATAACTGAAACAGAGTTTGAAGAGAGAATGGAGAGAGAGATCCATCTGGGAGTTTGATGAGAGAGGAGGGGGAATGGAAAAGAGATTGATAATCTGGGAAAGTGTTTGCTAGGTTAGAGATACAAGTATTTTGCTGTTTGTTAATCTTTAATTTGCCAACTACTTTTTCCCTTGTCAATTTATTCAAAAAAGATTTTGTTATATTTTTGTAAAGAGCAGTCTCCATAAAGTGCCTCTTTTGCTGGAGTGGCTATACACACTACCACCAGTGACACAGTCACTCAAACACACTTTGCCCTATATTTACAAGGATGTCGATTTAGGGAAAGTGGTAGAGAGATATAAATATGGAAAGGGAGCCAGTGGGTGGCAAAAATATAGATAGGTGATACTTCTCTAGGAAGGGACAATTCAAAGCAGACCTGATTGTCATAGCCCTGGCTTGGCCTAGCTCTCCATGTTTTGACAGGCACATTCAATAGTTTCTTTAAATCTCAGACCAAAAACCTGGAATGGATTCACTGTCCCACTGATGTGGAAACCATCAACCACTACTTGAGTTCATGTATATGATTCCTCTTCCTAGAAACATACTGATAGCAAGAGATTCATCGTATAAGCATGATACTTCCAACAGAACCAGAACCCACAGAGAAAAGATTCTAATGTCTTTCATCTAAACTTGATAAACAGAAGAATCCTTAACTTCAACAATTTCACCCAGTGGGTAGGCTCATGTTTCTGCTTTTGACAACATCTAACAAAATGGTTTGCTCAGCAGGGGCAGTCCTACCATTAGGCAGCATGAGACAATATATGCAGCATAATTTAGTGTATTATTTTATAGGATGAGGTGCCTCGGGCTTTTCTATCTTGTGTTAAAATAACTATGCACCTGACTAGGGTAGTATTGGGTTCTCCATCTCAGGCTACAAAATGCCTTGGGTCATGCCTATTGCTCATCATACATGAAGATGTCAGTCATTCTTCTCCTATGTAGAGTATATTTAATGGTTTGTTCCATCAAACGTTCCATTCTATGCCGTGAATTGAGTTTGTCTAGCGTGCATTGTCCACAGTTATGTGCTGTTAACGTTATCCAATAGCAAACTGCAAAACTCACCCAGACTTTATTACAGCAGGATTTAGAAACATTTCCAACCACACATGGATTGATTGGACTTACAGTTCTTAATCTGGCAATTATTTGCACTTAGGTTTTAATCATCTGTACAACACAGAAAAGTGTCTTGTTTATATTTAACTGTAGTATCGCCAAAGAAGTTTTTTTTCCCCAAAAATTCGTCAGGCCATTAAACCTTTAATTGTTTTACTCCTTTGACCCCAAGCAAAGAAAAAAGATCCTATGGAGCAATACAGAAATACGGTTTGGCTTTCACATGCCATTCCTCAAAACAAAAGCCAGTTGTGCACACCATTATCTCAGTTTCTTGTGCTCTCACAGTAAATGCACTGAGATTGGTGTCCCATATAAAACTTAAACCATAAGCTACAGATCATGAACATCAGCAACAACATCTGTGCTTTCCTGCTTTCTGACCTACATGTGATTCCATGCATCAAACATGCAACGAAAAGGGTCCTCAAGTGATCACATTAATGCACAAACTGCTTCTGATTGGTTAATTAAAGTATTAGATCAATGCATGCTACTGCTGTATATGCTTACTGTTTGCTATTACATTACACTTAATGGTTCATTTGGTCTATAGGAAAATGCCCATAAATGGTGCTGATTTTTTTAAACAAAACTATTGATATTTGTTTAGGATACAGTTATACTGGCAATACTACTTAACCAAGCCAATTAATTCCTTAGATGATGATGATGATGATGGTGATATAATAGATGAGACTCATGTTATATTGAAAACTGATATTATTGACATACTGATGCTTAATGGTTTAGGTCATATTTCACATAGAGTTTTCCTCCTCACTCTACATTCTTTAATGCCTCCACATTTTTGTACTGAATGCCTCAGTAAAGGAATAAAACATGTAGCCATTTTATTTTTCTGAAGAAAATAATGAGATTTCACTCAACTGAAAATGTACATTACACAGGATGTCATGATTCTAATCTGTAGTGTCAAGTATTGGGACAGAACTGGAACAACGTATTTCTTCCATGTTTATTAATCTGGAATAACCACCTCCAGAGTAATTAATGTGGAATATGAAAGTGAACATTAGCATCAGACCAATCTGTCAGTTTCATTTTCTCCTAGTTTTTGCCCACATTGTCCTTCATATTATTTGGTTCAGATTTGTAGAGAAATCTGTGAATTTTGTTAAGTTCTTATCAAAAGAGAATAGTATCTTAGGGCCTTTCTGCACTACATTGTTATAGTGCTATTATTCCACTTTCAACGTCCTATGGAATCCTGGGGTTTGCAGTTGAGGGAGGGGCAGTTAGAATTCTCAGCCAGAGAGCCCTGTGGCCTTAGTAAACTGCAAACCCCAGGATTCCACAGGATGTTGTAAGTGGAATAATAGCACTGTAACAGTGTAGTGCAGAAAGGCCCTTAGAGCTGGAAGAGACCATAAGGTCCACAGCCCAACCGCCTACCATACGAGAATATACAACTAAAGTACTCCTGAAAGATGTCCATCCAGACTGTTTAAAGAAAACCAAAGTAAAGTCCACCATCCCCCAAGACAGACAATTCCACTGTCAAACCACTATTACAGTAAAGTTCTTCTTAATATTTAGGTAGAATCTCATGTCTTGTAATTTTCATTCATTGCTTCGTGTTTTAATCTCTGGACCAGCTGAAATCAAACTGACTCTATCTTGTACGTGACATCCCTTCAGATGTTTAAAGCAGAGGGATATCTAAGGTGGGGCAAGAAGGGTACATGCCCTGGGTGCCAGTGCCATGGGATGTAAAAAAGCCATGCATATAGGGTTCGGGGTGAGGGTGAGGGTAAGAAGGTAAACGTCCATATTTGCCCTTGCTGCTATTTACACTAGCTATGCCACTGGTTTAAAGACAGCTACCTTGTCACTTCTCAGTCTTCTCTTCTCCAACCTAAACATACCCAGCTCCCTCAGTTGTTATTCTTAAGGCTTTGTTTCCAGACTTTTGATCATCCATCTCTGGACAAGTTCCAGTTCGTCAATATCTTTCTTGAACTGTGGCACCCAGAACGAGATACCGTATTCCAGATGAAGTGTAACTAAAGCAAAAGAGAGTGGCACTACAACTTCCCTCAGTCTGGACATTATACCGATGTTGATGTGTTTATTTTTCATTGCCTAGGAGTTAAGGTTGCTGAATCTCCAAGTTAAAATTCCTGAATCTATTTTGAATGATTAATACATGAAAGAACTGCCTGAAGAAGATTGTACTGAAATGACTTCAGATTTTCCCAAGTGGTTGTATCGATATTAATTATCCATTATTATTTACTTAGTAGTTTTGGACTTACTACATATCTTTATATTTGGACTTGATTCAATTGGACTTTTTATATATTCCTTATTGTGAGAATTACATACACCTCTTATCAGTGCGTGTTATATTTTTGTTCATTGTTTAAGGAGATAGTTTTATTTGGTTTCAAATTTGTCTTCTTCATCATGAATATGTATTTGCTGTTAACGGTATATTTAATCTGGCAAGATTAGAGGGTTTTTTTAACCTAGTCCAGAGATGTTACATTGCAATTAAAAGATATACATTATTTACGTTATTGTATGTTGTATTTATTATACATATTCATTTATTATACATATTCATTCTTTATACATTAGCTAGGTTTAACAATATATTTTCCTCCTTTTCAGGACAGTTTATTCAAGTAGGAGACCTTCCTGTGTTTGTTTTGTTAGACAGCAGCAGAAATTCATCTGTCTGTAGATCAGTACTAGAACAGGGAAGGGAGCTAGACCAATAGTGTAGCCTAGTGGTGAGGGAAATGGGGGGGCTAGTGGAAGCACCACACCCACAGACCCTCTGATGTCTGCTCCATGCCTTGATGCAGAAGTTAGGGATTAGGCCAGTGCACATGTAGAAGCCAGGGAGTGGAGCCAGGGGCCATGATCCTGCTTCAAGCAATTACCCATAGAAAGAAAGTGTAGAAGAGGCAGGTGTACCACACAATCCCCACAGTAGCCGGTCAGATGACTCAGAACATGCCGCCACCCTGGTATAATTTACTCAATGACAGTTAAGCTCTATCATTTCTTTTAGAGATTAAGAATGTGGATATGCACATAGAGCTAACAGCCACCAGTAGGTCTTTCATCCAAGATTTCCTCCAAGTTTTCACCCAATTTTTGCTCATGACCATAAGAACATCATGTTTCAAATCCTCCTGGTTGGTCCCAACTAGTCTAGAACCAGTGAATAACTTGTCAAATGCTGAGTCAACACAGAGGTAAGTTTCAGTGATTCACTTGTTCTACTCTTCTTGGACCTAACAATAGAATTGAGAGTTGTGGCAAATGAGCTTCAGTGGGTTACTTTTGTATTATGGAACTTGAACAAAATTCTTGAGAACTATTCTTGGTCTTCCTAGCTGTGTGCCAAATGTTCTCACACGGCTAGAGATGGGTCAACTTACCATTACATCCCAGATATGGATCTATAAGTTAAATTATTGGTTAAAATTGTTATTTATGCCCAAAGGTCTGGCTCCTCTGACGCTAATCGACTCCTTCCACTCAAGGTGGAAAAACAGTTGGAGAGAAAGTGTTAAGTCTAGGATTTTCACAAGGTGTTATTCTTGCCATGGGTTATGCGAAAGCAAAAGAAACTATGTGCCAGCGTATTCGGGATATTGAGTTGCAGGATTATGTAAGTGCAGTCTCCATCTATCCAGTTTTCAAAGATAGAGGGCAGGCCCTCCACCCTGCTGCTTATTTGAAAAATTTAATTATACCTAAATATAGGAGAGCCTTTTCCCAGGCTAAGTTTAATGTGCTTCCATCTGCATTATTGAAGGGTAGATATAACAATGTACCATACTGTGATCGTCTCTGCCCTTGCAAGGAGGAGAAGATAGAAACAGTGGGACATGTTTTACTGTATTGTTCCTTTTATCGAGATCTTCGATGTCGCTTTATTACTCCTATTTTACAAGGTATACCTGAGAGATCAGACGCATTTTATATTGATTACCTTTTGGCGGGTCAGTCCCCTGGAATCACAGCTAAGGTAGCGACCTTTTGTTCGGCAGCTATTACCTGTCGGCGTCGGATGTTGCCTTAGCACAAATGAGATCACGATATTACATTCTGTTTTTATTACACTAATTTAATTCATATATTTCATATTTAAGACGTAACATATTTTATATTCATGTTTTAAAATTTTTACCTTGTAATCTGGTATTTTTCTAAAATTGTCTCTTCCAGGGTTTTTATTATGGTATTGTATCCTATTATTGTATTTTGCTCTTTAGATTAATTACTTGCTATGTTGGACTTAAATAAATGTACACAAGCATACACACACATATACACATATACATATAAAATTTTAAATGTTATAAATTTAGAAATTATGTTTCCAATTTCCATTTTAAGTTGAAATGTTAAGGTATCTCGCTATATTTTATGTCTGATGTTTGTAGCAAATTTTAACAAAATTAATTATTGTTCCAATTGTATTGTTTTAATTCTGCTCTAATTTGCTGGCTGTTTGCCATAATAAATTTTGGATTGGATATTATGGAACTTGGAAAAAATAAGGCATATAATTCTACTGGCTTATAAGGAAAGAGGACATTTCTGCCAAATTTGAACAATAGCTGTGGCATGTGGGAGCAGAGAGGCACCACTAACTGTATTTTGTTCTCTCCTTAGCAGGCTGTTTAAATTGCTAACCTCCCACGTTTTGCTTTAACCTTGGTGTTTTATTATTTAGAAAACAAAAACACAAGCCTACGTATGCAAACCTTGCTGATTTCATTAGGCAAGGCCAGAATTTGGCATGTAAATTGACTGACCTTTTCAAGGGGGGCTGTGGAAAGGTAGGTTTGTCATGGCGCCAGTAATCGCTTAAAATTAGATAGCTTTGTCACTCTTTCCCTGGGAAAATTGTCTCACACAGGGCACCCTGTGATTTTACTATACCAGGTTAGCTTTTGATTATAATTGCAACATAAACATCCATTCCACAGAGTGTTGTACAGCAACAAGTGGAAATCGAGTGCACAATTTCCCAACAGCAACACCTTCAGAAGCTTACGTTTGCATCATTTATTTGTGGCAGCCTGTTTTCTGGCTCTGGAAGATTAACCCAGTACCCAGAAGTAGAAGGAAATTTCCAAGTTTAAAATGTTCTTGGGTTCTAGTATTCTTGGCAGAATTTCACCACAGAGATAATATTTCCAATTGTTAGTGGGCTGAAATCTTGCATCCACCATATCCGAATAGATTGGACACAGAGCTGGGATGAGCCCTGAAATCTGGTAGGAAGTGAGGCAGCAACACAGAATGCAAAATATGCAGTACAATAGAATACACAAAGGAGTTATCTTTGGCTAAAGGATCCTGCTGATAATCAGAACTGCATTCAGTCCTACCTGCTAGCAGTAACGATCCAGAAGGATAACTTTATTCTTCAAGCTTGATACTTTTATATTATTTTATTGATTGAGAAAGCAGAATAAAACATACATCAGTAAGATTGCTATCTTGCTCAAGACTGACTACTTGTTATTTTTTATCCAGCTCTTCCATCAGTTGTCTGGATGACCAAGGCAGTGTGCAACTATCAAAACGTTTTCAAACAGCACTATCACTGATGTAACAAATGTACTCCTGATTTCAGTAACAATAATTTCATACAGAAGTTAACAAAACAGAGTTCAGTCACGTAGAATGTCAATACAAGCAGTTAATCATTCTTTTTGTTAATCATACTAATATGAGGGCAATTGAGAATCTTCTAACATCCGCCATGTATAATTTAAGACAAGATTTGGTGTTCATTGATGCCATGCTAATATATACCTGGCTGTGAAGTAACTGTGAGACCAAATGAGGAAGAACAAGAGAGCAGGAAACTATAGACTGACCCTGGCTTCAGTCAGTGCTAATCCGAGATATTTTGCTCCCTAAAGCAGAGGCTAAATGCTCCCTCACTCCACCACTTGAGTCCTGGGGCCCTTTCATATTCCATAACGATAGTGCAATGATTTAACTGGTATGATTCCATCTGGAATCCTGGGTTTTGTAATTCAAAGAGGCACTTGAGCTTTCTGGCTGAGAACTCTAAATGTGCCTCCCTAAATTGCAAACACCAGGATTCTGTAGAATGGAACCATACTAGTTAAAGTGATGATTATGATAATGATAATAACCAGTATTCTGTATCAGCTACTTAGTTGAATATACTTAGTTAAATAACCATGCTTAACTAAGTTACCTTTCATGGCCTAACCCTTTCTCCTCAAAACTTACCCATAGGGCTTTCCATCCTGCAAGGAGAATTTGGACTCTGTGAGTATGTGTCTTAAAAGGTCTCATTCAAACTCTCATGTGTCCATTTTGCTGCCCAGCATATTGACACACGGTGTATTCCACTTCAAGGCAACATTATCTTTCATTTGAACACGATCCTTCATTAAACTTCAAAATACCTATGTATCCAGAAACATATTCCACTGAATTAAATATATTTAAACATGTTTATGAACTGAAGCTCTTCACATGCCTACTCAGAATGTCTCATTGAATTCAATGGAACTTTCTTCCAAAGGCTTCTAAGGCTGCGGTTCTAAGTGGACATCTTGCCAATAAAGTAAGAGTAGAATTACAATGATGAAGTAAACTACAAAAGGCATGATTGTTCATAACTTCTAGAGTTCAAAGGAGAATCTTCAGGTCTCTTGTTGTACCTCATCTGTTTAAATAATGAATAAAACTTAACCCTTTTCACGTTATTGTACTGGTGACTGATGAACACTGAAAGATGATGATGATGATGGATGAGGAAGAATGGAGCAACATTTTATTCACTGAAGTTTGATGCCTTAGTGCTCATGAACTGTGTGATAAGTCTTTAATATATTTATGATATCTGTAGAGTCCTATGATGAAGCTATATTCAGCCTTCTCCCCAAAGTCATTTATATTCCTTGACTTTAAATTATTCCTCAGTGGATCACAGTTCATCTAATTAATACTTTGGTCTTATTGGATGAGTAATGGGGGACTGTTCCTCTATGGTAGCCAATTCTACAGTGACACTATCTTATATTTAGGACAAGAACTGTGGCTTACATGGTTGCCCCAAAGGATGGAAAGTTCTGATACCTTTTGTTCAACTGAAACAAAGTCTACATAAAACCTAAACTGACAGCTTTAGTTCATTATGGTTTCTGTTTATTAATTATAATACTTGTCTGGATTCTTTCTTGCCACCACTAACTTGTTTTATTCTATGAAATGATGTATTGAACACAAAGGAATAGTTTTACTTATGGATCTTTCTATTAAACATAAGATGGTTCACTATAGAGGAACATGTTTACAATCCTGAATGCTCTGCTAATTAAAAATAATTATAATAATATACAGATGTGCAGAGATATGCCAGGTTTGCTTTTCTTCCTCTTTCCTCTTTCCTTTCAAGATCGACTATAAAAATATAGGCCCTTTCCACACCATACGCCACTAGCGTGTTCTTCCATTACAATCCCAGCATTGCCATTCACGTGATGGCAGCAGGTTAGAAATATTCTCTTCCACACCCTTCCACCTTAAGTGGATGAGTTGCTGTATTGGCATGGTGTTCCTTCCACACTGCAGCATCCTTGGCCACTCCCTTTCTCTGCCTTCACCCCACCCCACTACCCCTGATAAGTTGGGGTACTTTTGTTTTTATTTTTTGGAAGTTGTACTAGTTGTAACATGATGTTGTAACATCATGACACACCAATACACTATTGCATCTTTGCACTATAATGCTAAAACATGTATTTAAAAAAATTAACTCAAAGGAGATATTTGAAATAAACACAGAGAGGTGATAGATTTCAAAGTTACCATGCCATGGGAACAGCTGAGGGAGGGACAAGCTGGGCACACCCACACCCTGCTCACTCCTGGATCTGAGATGACAGAAAATGATATCAGGTGCTATTATAGTATTGCACTGAGCCAGCTGATGGGATTGAAGTGCTAAAGGAGGCTCTTAATAGATTTCTTCTGGAAATGGTATAAAGTGGTTTTGCAACTCTCAGGGACAGGATAGTGGCTGGATAGCAACAACATCATGCAGTAGCATGACTCCTGTACTGGAAACAATCTGCTACTGTTGCAGGATAGCAATGTTATGCAAAAATGGTCATAGTTTCTTCTTGTGTAAAAAATCTCAGTGTTTCTGTTCAATCTTTCTTCAGGTACATTGCCTTGTTCAAAAAATCCGTTTTTTAAAAAAAGTCCAAGAATTAATGTGAATTCTTCAGCTATATTGCCTTATTTAAAAAATCCGTTTTTTAAAAAAAGTCCAAGCATTAATATGAATACCTAACAGAAGAACAGACTGTAGGTTTCAGACTGTAGGTTTTTCAACACAGTTACATGTTGTCATTGTGTTACTTTACTCCTCGTCACATTTTGAAGGGCAACTCCCTGCATCACAATTTTTTTTAATTACCCAAAATACCTGCCCTTCCATGTTTTCATATTTTAGAGCCAGTAGAGGGCTTTTTCTGAGACAGGAAATGAAGTGGAAGTCACTTCTGCTTTTTGAATGAGACCATTTAGGTTCACAGCTTGGGACAACAGGAGGAGGATGGCAAAATTCCGCTCAATTCTCCTAGCGACATGGGGGCATTTTGAATTTTTTAAAAACGGGGCTACAAAGGCAGTCAGGTGCCATATTGTCAATGGGCGGTATTTCCCCCAAATACATTTTAAAACAAAAAGACTTTGGGCACTTTAAAGATAAACAGACATACTGCATACCCTCCAACTGTCCTGATTAATCTTTTCTCTTTCCACTTTTTCCATTGCTTTAAAAATGTCCCAGTTTCATTTCAGTTGCTGCAGAGTTCCAAGTGTGGCAGTAGTTTGTATTCAGTTAATTCTGCAAGGAGGAAAGAAAGAAGGTTGGAATCTTGCCTTTTCCTGTAGGTGCAAGCAAAAGCAAACTGCTGCAAACTGTCTTGGGGCCTTTCCGCACTACACTGTTATAGTGCTATTATTCCACTTTCAACATCCTGTGGAATACTGGGGTTTGTAGTTTACTGAGGCCAAAGAGCTCTCTGGCTGAGAATTCTAAATGCTCCTCTCTAAACTGGAAACCCCAGGATTCCATAGGATATTGAAAGTGGAATAGTAGCGCTATAGCAGTATAGTGCAGAAAGACCCCTAGCTTATCTGTTCTTCCTCATTAGTAACTCTTACGCTTGTGATCACACACTAATGTTGCTTGGCCACACATAACTCAGTTTTCATCTGTGAAAGGTTGGATGGTACACACATACTTCAGCACACCCTTCATGAACTACAGTTAAGTTCCTCAGATACCTATATTGCAGTAAAAGGATACTTGCCTTTCAGTTGTCACAAATCCTTCCATTAGATTTGTGTGACAGAGTAACTTAGCTATTCTTACTTAGGACCCTTTCACAGGACATAATTATGGCACTACCATTCTACTTTAACTGTCAGGGCAATAGCCAATGGAATTCTGGAATTTGTAGTTTGGTGAGGCACTGGAGCACTCTGGTTAAGAATTCTGAATGTCCTGCCCTAAACTGCCAATCCCAGGATGCTATAAGATGGAACAACGGCTGTTGAATATAGTGCTGTAATCGTATAATGTGACAGGGCCCCAGCCTACCCAATGGTGGGGGATTATAAGAGCTGCAGTATAACACTGTGGGAGCCACACATTCCCCTTCCCTCATTTACCAAGTTGGTAAATAAATCCCAACATCTATCATGTATTTATAATATCTTTGATAGCTGTTATTGCAGGATCACTATATTTTATTCTGATACTGTTTTATGTATAAGTTTGGTTTTAATTCTAATGCATTCTAACATATTGTTCTAATCTCTGCCTGTAAGACTTTTTGTTAAAGATTTGGCTCTGAAAGGTGAAATAAAGTCATAAAACTAACAAATAAATACATGCTGATTTTCGGAAACCTTCCCAACCTGTGCTTTCATAAATTGTATGGTTTGTTCATATAGATTTTTATACTGTCTTCCCATCCAATGGTGCCTAATAACACAGAAAACACAGAACCATCCCATAAAGTAGTACATAAAAATCTAGAATGTCCTCTCAAACACAAATTTTATAGAAGAAGGGAAGGCAATCTTCAGTATTGCAGTTCAAATTCCTTTGAGTCCTTATTAGGGTTGCCATGCTGGATATGCGACAGGGCTCCTGTAAATTTAACCATTGGCAAGTCAAGAAGCAGGATGAGGTATTTCCAGACCCAAGCTACCAACCTCAGCCATCTCCTCCCAACGTGGCTATTGCTTCCTGCTAGTGGAGAGCAGGGGGAAGGGGCACAAAAAATGCCAAGCTCTGCTACTTTTGCTGGGTCCTCTACACTCTCTCTCCTCGCCTCCATTGAGGAAGCACTAGCTTTATTGGGATGAGATGGGTGCAGTTGGACCTTGGAGTTTGGAAGGTGAGGGATAATAGGCATTTTCATCCCTCTTGGCAAGGGCTGGTATCTCATCTGGCTTCACAAACTGGTAAGGATTAAAGTTACAGAAGCCCGATTCCATATCCAACACAGCAGTCCTAATCTTTATCAGAGGAAAATGCAGAAGCACAGTGCTGAATAGGATATAATGTCTTATGTATATCCCAGATTCTTTTTTAAAAAAAAAAATGACAAAATTTAGCTTCCTATTTTGCTCCATAGAACACCAACTTGAAGGACAAATGGCACTACATTTTTTATTTTAAGTGTACTGACAATTGTTAGGTAAACTGTGCTCCAAGTAAATTATTAACATAGGTCTACTCAGAGACAACTAGTGAGAGGCAGTCTCTTAAGCCCAGTGAGGCATTGACTCCCACTGATTTGGGCCATTAATAGCACTATAACTGTGCAGTGGGATAAGGCCCTGAATAACATCTCCGACCCTCACAGTCCACCTTAGCAACCAGCAGCTAATCAGGGGAAGAAATTTTGTTTAGCTGGTCTAGCTGGTGACCAGGGCACAAGGAAGATTACATTTGCAACCCTCTCTAAACAGCAAGCAAGATTGCAACAATCAGAAGTAGAACCACTCTTGCAAATCCTTGTCACAGATTTGCTTGCCGGTGATGGTGGGGTTGCCTTCCTCTGACATATAGCCTAACAGCACCTGATTCCTTGGTGGTCTCCCATCCAAGTATTAACCAGACCTGACTCTGCTTGGCTTCTAGGATCTGGTACCTTCAAGATATTTAGGCACCAGGGTTCTTCAGAGCAACAGTTTGATTTCTAGAAAAAGAGATAGGAAGGTTGCAAAGCAAGACCAAATGATGGGTAGAAACTGAAACTTGGACCTACTTTGCTTTGTCTCTGATGACTTCTTCATACCACCAAGCGAAGGCAGGTGATATAGCATAGAACTGATATGTAATAGTCACACTGGTTTGTTTTTGTTTGTTTAAAAATCCTGACAGTTTAAAAGACTAAGGCGCATCTTGGCTCAAACTCCCCATAGCCAGGAAATTGGAAGCTCAGGCTTATGCTTGAATAGATTTATTATATTGCTGGAGGAATTCTTCAGTGGTTTGCCATTACTGCTTTACTCACTTTTCTTGATCAGGAAACAGAAGAAATAAGGAATTTTTAGAACCTTAGTAAATGGATTATCTATTTTTTTCATTTAGGCCATTGCTCATAAAAGTATATCACTCCCATGCACACACTGCTTGAAAAGCAAGCTAAGAAGGGAGAAGAAAGGTGCCAACCAGCTGAGAAACTTGCAAGCAACATGCATGCAGTCAGTAAAAAACGAGCCTCTGTAAGCCCTTCATGCAATGGTGGAGCTTGGAGTGCTTGGAGGGAGGGCGGGTGGAAGGGCGAGGGTGTGGCTACGACATAGAGGCATGGCTACAGCATGAGGGTGTGTGGCTACGGTAAATGGGGGTGGGGGCTATGGTGCATGGGGTGGGGCTATAGCATGTGGGGGTAGGGCTACGGTGCCCAGGGGTGGGGCTATGGTGCGTAGGGTGTGGTCACAATGGATTGGGTGGGGCTATGACAGATGGGCTGGAGCTACAATGCTCGGGGGACTACAGCATGTGGGGGAGGGCAAGCAAGGAGCTGCAGCAACCCAAAAAAAATACCACCAAGGGCACACCACCTTCTTCGCCCTCCCGTCCCTACACAACTGCCTCCATGCTCCCTGCAGGACAGTTGATGGGTTCTGCTTTTCAAACAATTCCATTTTCTGAGAGTGCTTCAGTCCCTAACCCGTCAGATAAGTGGGAGAAGCCTCACTTTGGAGTGAATAGGTTATTGAAAGACAACTAATATGCTTACCTAGCTCCAATATGCAACCTTGATGATATAGCAGACAAAAATAGCACAAAAAGATATATGAGAGGGAGATTTTAGGAGGGAGACCATAAAGGAGGTGAAATCCATAAAACAGCCCCATGAGGACTGAATGGGCTCAATAGGTATGGAAGATGGGCTAGCTATTAGTGCAAAATAGGGAAAAAAGACAATAGTAGAAGAAATGGAATGATGTGGCTGCAATTCTGAACAAGAGCATTACATGTTCCAGTGTGTTGTTGCATATCCCATTTGTCTTTACTTCTGGTGATATTTCTGCTTATAAAATGTGTTTTACAGATCATAACCTATATATTACTTTACAGAGTAACATGAGAAAAGGACATGTTCTCACAAGGAACCCCTAACCTAAATCCACATATAGTCTATGTAAGAGATAAAGATTTTAAGAATATTTTTCATTTTTTCTCATCATCATTGAAAAGGGGCGTTTCAACATGCAAGCAGAGTTTTTCTGCAGTTTTTAAAGTTATATTTTGTAGTTCAGAACATTTTTTTAAAAAATGAAAACCTCATTTGCATAAATACTTAGCTTAAATCCTCTTTGAAGACATGGCCATGTTAGTTTGGATCAGTATGGAAAGGGATCTTCTAGCACTTTTGGGATCGAGAGAAAGAAGTTGGTAGCATATAGTTTCATAGACTTTGGCCCTTTCCACAGCTTACCTTTTGCTGAAGCCATCCTGTGGGGATTCCAGGGTTGGCTGTCCCGGGACGGAAGCACAGCAGAAGTGTTCCCTGTCAATGTCAAGGTGGCGGCTAAGCAGACACGGAGGCAGAAACTGGGTTTTTATAGCTTTAGTGGTAATAAATCAAAGAGATTACTTCACCAAATGTCAATGTAAACAAACAGCAAAGTTCCAGGAACGGCAAACGCAAGGCAGCAAGGTCAGACTGGAACCAAGACCTCCCAGCACAGGACGCAGATTCACGGTTGGTAGACGGTTGTTGCCCCGTGCCCAACCCCAACAGCATCTGACTCAAATACTCCATTTTAGCCCAGCTGAGGCTGACCAAATGTCTGTTGGCCCAGCGCACAGCTGGAGCCTCTCAAGAGTTCAAGGTCGATTCATCAAGCGCTTCTCCCGCAGTTGCTGAGACCACCAGACCGCCCCCTTCTCCAGTCGCCTCTGGAGGAACGTGGTGGGAGGGTCTGCTGCAAACTCCAGACTGGAGTCAGAAACCTCTGCCTCTGCCTCTGGAGCTCAAACGTCTGCTGCAGGTGCTGGCCCTCCCTAGGCTCTGAAGGATACCGCTCTCCAGAAGGCCCCTCCAAGGGACCCACCCCAGGCTCGGAGTCCAAGTCCGAATCGGGAGCAAGATCAGCCTGGCTCATGACATTCCCCTCTGCACCGGCTACCAGCTGGAATGGAGGAAGCATGATGGCCCTGCCTCTCCCTTAACCTAGCACTTTCCCAGGCTGTGATGGGGGAGGAAGCGCAGCCATTGAGCTTCCTGACCCTCTGCACAGCAAGTAAGTGAGGGAGGGCAGTGGGAGGGCTGCGTATTCATGGTTCATTGACAGGAAAAATCCATCAATGATTTACTCTGTAATTGCGATGGGTGGCTATGGGATCATGACAATATCTTGCAGAACTGTCGTCATGGTCCTGTCATGATCCATCGCTATTGAGGGTTGAGAGCAGGCTGTGGAAAAGGTCTAAGTCTACTTCAACCTTCTTGTTATTCCTGACTAGAGTGAACCTATTGAATCTATAGTACTTATCAACATGTTAACTCACCATTCAAAAATAGTTCCATTGGATCTACATAAATTGGGATTAACCCACTAGATTGTAGCCTGTATTTTGAACAAAAATGCACACTTAATTTTAGAAATATTACTGTAATATTAGTTGGGATGTACCCTCAAGTCTGACTTACGGTAACCCTACCATAGGATTTTCTTGACAAAATTCATTCAAAGGAGTTTTCCATTGCCTTCCTCTTAGCCTGAGAGTATGTGACTTCCCCAAGGCTCCCAGTGGCTTTCCAGGGCTGAGCAGGGATCAGCTACAGGGGGTCAAAATGAATAAGAATTTTGTCCCCTCAAATGAAATTATTCCTTCATCCTCAAATTCCTAGCACTGCAGAGAGTGAGTCACTGAAAATTCTTGTTATATTCGCTGTGTTTACATTCCTTTGGTCACTTTACCTGCCCCTGTTCTTTGGTTACCTGAGCTGTATTTCTAAGTGCTCAACTGAAGGTTTAAGTTACTACAATACTAGAAATGTGGAGAACGAAGGAAAAATTTCACAGAGGCAGAATTCTTATTGAGAGGGCAATGTTCTTGTATCCCCCCCACACAGATGTAGCTACCCACCTGAGGGGAAGGGAAGAGTGGGAGAGGCTACCATGGAAACAACAGGTGAATGTGACCAAACTCTTGCATGAAAATCTGTTCATTTTTGTTGTTTCTCTTCATTCTATCTCTTCCCTTCCTTATTAGTAACAGGTTGCAAGAATTTGCAGAAGGGTTTTACATGCAAACTTGTGTCGATTTTTAAGCATTTCCTTAAAGTATGGATTTATTTGAAGAGAAAACATGGCGCAGTGGTTTGAGCAATGGACTGCAAATCTGGAGAACCAGGGTTTGGATCCACACTCAATCATGGAAACCCACTGGGTAACTTTGATTAAGTTATACTCTCTTAGCCTCAGAAAAAAGGCAAGGCTAACCTCCCTCTGAACAAACCCAGCCAAGAAAATCCTGCGATAGGGTCACCGTAGGGTCACTGTAAGTGTGAACAACTTGAAGGCACATATCACCTGCAAAAATAATGTATTTATTTGTACAGTAGTTGGCTTTAATCAATTAGAGAAATGCTTGCCTAGTGTACAAATATGTCAATAAATTCGTACATTAGAGAAATAATGCTGTTGTTGTTGTTGTTTTAAAAAAAGCAATCTACATATTAAAATCTGTGTACTATTTTATGTGGACTTTTATTTTGTAAAGTTCCCCATAAGCTTTTTGGATGCTCAGACTTGTAAGTTGAGGTACATTTCCTCTCAAAATAAGAGATGCAGAAATGTTACTTTTGTGAAGACTGACAAATCTAATTAAATTCTTTTCCATCCCCACTGCAGAGAAGTACTGAGGAGGCAAATCCTTTTCATTATAGGTGGCATAACAACAGAAAGTCTGGCTGTTGGTGGTAGAGAAACAGACCATGGAAAGCTTTAGAGGTGAAGAGAAAGAATTTGTGTTAGATCCACTGTCTGAAACAAAATCTGGAGTGGGGGTGCTAAGAACAAATCAAAAGCCTATGAAAGGAGAAGAAAATTAGTGGCAAGGAACTGCTGCTATCAAATTAAACACAGCAACAGAGGTGTGCTGTAATATGGATGCCACTGAGAGTGCAACACAGTGAATCATTTTGGAAAAAGTCAATAATCCCTGCCTTTCCACACAGATCATTACTTTTGCCCTCAGTGATTTTTCCCATTAGGTTTCCAAAATTATTGGCTAATTTTCCAGGCTTTTAATATGAATTTTATTACCAATATTTCCCCCCTGTGATAGGCTTGCCTTTTTCCTTTCTTTTTCCCCTGTGAACATTTTCAGCTCAGCTAAGTTAGTAGTTTTGACCACTGCTAGATTCTTGGTTTATAATGGCAAAAATCAAATCCAGGTTTGAAGAAGTATTTGGGGCAATTCAGTGATGTTCTATGGCCCAGCTTTTGGGGGCAGTATTGGGGCAATTAAGAATCTTTCCCAAAAGGAAAGAAATAACTGACATTGCTGTGCCATGATACTGACAAGGTGTTATCTAACTAGGAGTTGAGATATCACAGTGAATGACCTTCAGCAAGCAGAAATATGGTTGTGGAAACCTAGAAAACTTTTGAGATATCCATTCATCAGATACCTGCACAAACAAATGTTGTTTGCTTTTGGCAAGAAAAACACCTGCACATACTTATGCACAAGCAGTAAAACTCTTAACTAAGTTATCTTACCAGCAGTGCCACAGAGATCTGAGGGTGGACAAACCACCTCATACACAGCCTTGTTGGTTTCATGCATAGGGGACAGGAAAGTAAGACGCGAGGATTTTTTTCTTTCTGTCTCCCTGTACACAGCAGCCATTTCCCTCCTTCCTTCCTTCATAATAATTCATACATCTTGGTTTCAGAGAGAAAGAACTGGTCTATACCAGCACCACAATGACAACAGGTCTAGTGCTGGGCTGGACCTGTGTTGAGAGACTGGGAGAGCTCTGACACCTGGGGACCCACGGCCTCTCTTGCAATACCTCTGCCTTCAGTAGAGCATGTACTTCTTCCCTCCTGTTCCCCCTGCATTCAAACTAGGAATTCTTACAGCAGAGAATACAGCATTGACAGAAGTTGAGGATGTTCTAAATGAGGTTCTCCCTCTCTAAGTAATGGATGTCTGATTTCTTTGATGCCCCCTAGGAAGCTGTCCCAGAGATGAGAAAGATTGCAGTCTTAATGTGATCTTTAAAAATATTGGCAATAATCCTGCTGACATCACATATATGTAGAAGAAACCGGAGACATATCTCCAGGTGCTCAATAGATGAATTGTTTATTGGTAAAAAGCTCAATGTGCTTCAAAAGAAAAAAAATGGACATATATCTCAAAGTACTCAACAGATAATTGACTAGTTTTTAATCAATAAACCATTCATCTACTGAGCACCTTGAGACCTGTTCCCAGTTTTTTATGCTGATTTTATTGGGCGCTCTCCACATTTTCTTTCCTTTATTATTCATAATGTGTTTCCGTTACATGTACAGTTATACTTTTTTTACCATTGTATGATTGACATATTGACATATGAGGCTAAATCACATTGTTGGTTCTGACTAAAGAAGAGCCATCGAAAATATTTACCTATATGTTGACTTATCATTCAACAACTGACCAAATGGGTCTACTCTAAGTGAAACTAGCCAGCAGGATGCCATCCATTAAGTTTCTATGTGAAAGCTGGATGGTGAAGAAAACTGACAGAAAGAAAGTCAACTCATTTGAAATGTGGTGCTGGATACCATGGACTGCTAAAATGACCAAGAAATGGGTCGAAGAGCAAGGTTGCAATCTCCCTAGAAGTCAAAATGACTATGCAGAGGTTATTGTACTTTGGACATATCATGAGAAGACAAGATTCATGAGAAAATACATTAATGCTTGGAAACACAGAAGTCAGTAGGAGAAGAGAGAGAGCACATTTCAGATGGATAGACTCAATCTAGGAAGAAATGTCTCTGAACCTGCAAGATCTGAGTTGGGCTGTTGATAACAGGGTGAGTTGGTGGTCTCTCATTCATAGAGTCACCATAAGTTGAAGTCAACCTGATGCAGTTAACAGCAACAACATGGGGGGGATTTTGATAGGATCTCTATATGGTGAAAGCTCAGACCAAATCTGTTTCCTAAAAGAAGTATTCCAAATAGTAGAGAAAATCAAAGGGAGAAGACTTAAAGGCCCAGATTCCCCTCATAACATAAAATCAGAGAAATAATAAGATGCCAGCTTAACAGTCATTATAGCTGAACACAGACTAGTAGAAACTTATCAACAAGAAAGAAAGAGATTTCACCCATTCATACAGATAGAACATATGTCCAGAACTGCCTGTATCCTAATCTGACAACGCAGGGAACAGACAATGAAAGCATCAAAAATAAATTCAGTAATAGCACTGGATAATGGAGAGCCAGCATCATGTAGTGGTTTGAGTGTTGGGATCAGACACTGGGAGACCAGGGTTTGAATTCCTGCTTGGCCATGGAAACCTACTGGATGACTTTGGACAAGTCTCATTCTCTCAGACTCAGAGGAAAACAAAGGCAAACCTCTTCTGAACAAATTCTACTGAGAAAATCCTGTGGTAGATTTGCCTAGGACTGTCACAAGTCAGAAATGATTTGAAGTCACATAACAACAGCAGGATGACTGTTAGACTTGAAATTTGGTTTTTGTAGCTTGCTATATTAATTGGCATTTTAGAAATTCAAAGCTCATCAAACAGCCTTGCTTTAAGAATTGCTTGTTCTGTTCTGCCCCTGTTTATAATCAGTATGTACAAGTGAAGGACTCTTGAAATGACCTAGGATGAAACAGGGTCATGTAGACTCAAGAACTTAAAGGGTCAGATAAAATGTAACACATGTACAAGCTGCAGTTTTGCTAGATGCTGATGTATGAATCTTTTCTTCTTGTAAGCATTCTTTAATAGAAACATAAAAATGATATAAGAAGAAAAGCCTAGAAGAATAAATCAATGCATGTGAGATACTTTGATCAAAGTGCTTGCATGTGTGTGCCCATCTTCCTTTCTCTTTGCTACCTTCCTTCCTTGTGTTTTGGGGTTCATATCAACTCCATGTCCATCTGGGGTACAGTAAGGTGTGGTCTGTTTATCTAACATAATAATTTCACAAAAACCAGGGATCAGCTGGGTAGAAAACAATATACTGTCCATCTTTTATGTGAGATTTGAATCCAATTTTCCTGCAAAGAACAAAGAAAATCAACATGACACAAAATGAAGGAAGACATTAAACACTTTTTGGGGGAATTAATACCATGCCAGTTTTCTCACGGAATATTACATAGGAAGAAATAAAAACAGTCATGAGAAAGATATGCACAAAAGAAATGAGTCAATTTTTTAAAAAAAGGAAAAGGAAAAAAATGAAGCATGGAAAAGATTACGAGACATTGCAAATCTTGAAGAAAAACATTTAAAATAATTAGTAAACAAATATTAGAAAATTAATCCTCCCACTCCCCCCCCCCAAAAAAAATTAAAATGTCACTTAGACTTATTGGGTTACCTCCAGGATCTGCCTTTCTTGGATGGAAGGGCTCAGCTCACAGAGGGGTGCCTGTGATTTTGAGGGATCTTACTCTGCATCATCTCTCTCTATAGCTGTTTTTCAGGATCTCCTAAAACTCTGAGCAGCAGGGGGAAGGCTAGCGTGGCTGCCATGAGAAGAGGGTTCAGGCAAAGCAACTTTGGCCAGTCCTGTTAAATTTCTCTATATCCGAATTTTATCCTACTGGTTTTCAAAAATCATGCATGCATGCATGCGCGCACACACACGCACACACACACACAAATAAAAATGACTTAGAGAGATAATATCAAAATTGATAGCAAAGTAAAGAAAAAATGCTGAAAAAATAAGCTCAAGAATTTAATAGTACAGTTTTTAATGTACTCTTAGGCCCTTTCCGCACGTGGGGTGTGAATCGGGCAGAAATGTGCAGAAATGGGACTCACTGGATTTCTCCTGCAACCGGGCAAGTCCGTCATGAAGAGCAGCAGCGCGAGTTTGCCGCTCCGCAGTTCTCCAGCGTCCAAAATGGCGGCTTCTGGTTGGTGGAGGCTCTCCACCAACCGGAGAAGCTCGCCAGCCGAAAGCCCGCCCCCAGAAGATCTGCAGGCACGCACTTGCACGTGCCTGCAAATCTGCTCCGGAGCGCGGCGACGGAGCTAGACGGGATTGCCCGCTCCGTGCTTTTTAAAAAACTCAAAAAAGAGGTTTCTAAAAAGCATGCTGTGCGACCAGTTCCGGTCACACAGAACTGGACTGAGGTGTGGAACTACAAAAAGTAGTCCACCCCAGTCCACTCTATGGTGCAGAAGACCTCCATCGGAGGTCACTCTGCACCATTTTAAATACCCGGTGTGGAAATGGCCTTAATTAATTCTTTCTCACTTCTTTACCACTCCCCATTGCCAATATTTTACGTGGTATTCCACAAACCACATAAAGAAATGTGCTGTACAGCATAAACTTCCTTGCCTTTTGGCAGTTTTGACACTTAAAGTACTTTCAATACAAATTGTTTTATGGCATGCAGGCAGTCTGCTGCTTACAAGTATAAAATGACCCATCTGGCACACTTTAGACCAGAGTTGATGTGTAAAAGATCTGTGGGGTAAGGACATGTCTGATTTTGCCTACTTGCACTTGTAAAGCATCATTTACTGATACTGCATGGGTAGTCAATGTTGACTAGCGCAGAGCTGATAAAATAATTTAAAAAAATAGAAATACCAAGCCTTGAATCCTGTTACCAAAATATTTTTCAGGGTCTCCTTTCTTAGGAGGAATATGGTCTAAAAGTGTTCTCCTTTCTATAGGATTCTGAGGTGGGAACAATCTTCCTTCTCTTGACATCTATGCCTGGATGTTCATCTGATTTTTATGTGTCCTTTCTTTTAGCAGATCAGGATAGTATTGTGACAACCACGTCTGCAAAATTCACAGTGGGTAGGCTAAAACAAGAGTGTGGTTTTATGAGTCCTGATTTTTCACAGAGCTTTTAGAATGGTTTGCATTGTATATTATATGGATTTCATGTAACTATAATGTTTAATGAACATTGTACTATTGTTAACTTTTAACTTACAGAATATCATGCTTCTATTGCAATGGCTTGTGGCTGATGCAAATAAAAGATGCATTGGCCCTTTCCACATGAACATGCCATCCCTGCATGGGGATGGGAGAGGAGAGGGACCATGACATCGTTTGTGGCTTTGTCCTTCTCCCATCATCAGCTGGCATGACAGCAAGGTAAATCATTGTCAAATTTTCTCAATCAGTGACCCCTGATCACATGACACTATCACACTTACCTGCACTGTGGAAGGCCCAGAAGTGTGGTGGAGGCACTTTCTGCCCTAGAACTGCATGGGAAATTGCCCATCTACACTGCAGAAGGAAGAGGCATGTCCCTCGCCCTTCTTCAGGGAACCCGATTTGGTGCTGAGGGGAGTGTTCCCCTCATGCTCCCTTCCTGCCAAAGGTACTGCATCACAACCAGAGGATGATGAGATAAGGTAAGGTGCGGCAAGGGCCATTGTTCTAAGAATATAAAGCTCTAATTTGTTCAAGAACTTTAGTTTGAGAGTGTTTTTCTAAAGGCCTGACTCTTGATTAAGTATTTGGCATTGACAACTTTGAAGAGAACATCCATAGGCACTGCTCATTAATAACGCTTTCTTTCCGTTAACCAGAGTCACAAATGAACCCTTCAAAATGTGCCCTGGTGCTTCTCTGGAACAGAACTGGGGAGGGGGAGAAGATGCATATTAGATCTGGTCAATTTATCAGCAGTCTGTACCATTACAATCTTTTTTTTTTAACCTCGCAGGACTGAATTACATTCTTTAATTAGTTCCACTTGCTTGGATAAAATATAGCAAGAGATATCAAGTCAGCTCTGGACTTCTGAGGTGATCTTTAAATAAAATCTCTTTCCTTGACTTTTTTGTGTGTATGTTTGTTCACTAGAAGCAAAGGCAAACACAACTTTGTGCAATACACAAGACCTCTAGAAAGACCTCCTGAAGATAGGGAGATATTTGAAAGTTTGCTTTACTTGGCTTATCAATGTTGTATTTAGAAGCTGGAGTTCACTGAAGCAATAATGTAGGCTCATCAGATGCTTAAAAGATGCAGGCTTTGGGGGTTTTTTGCCATTCCTTTTCTTTCCAGGGCCATAGACTAACCCAGCCTTCCCAGACACCTAATAGAAAACATGGGGTATATTATATACAGTGCAACACATTCTAACAGTGATTACCTGGATCAAGGAATGGTGCTGCCACAAACGTTACAAGGAACTTCACTCCTTCCAGCAAGATATGCATTTCTAGCAACAAAGACCTGGATCTTCATATAGCTGAAGAAATCAGGGATGGTCCTACCATTAGGCAGGTACCTCAGATGGCAGATGATGAAGTGGAGGGCGGGAAGCTGCAACATGCTGGATGACCCACTTAATGTTGAACAATGTGCATAAGTGGAGGAAATGCAAGTGTTTTCAATTGTCTGTCTTCCAGATGTTTGACACTTCAACTACCAGAAGCCTTGGGCAGCATGGCTTATGGTCAGGAGTTCTGGGAAATGAAGAAAATATATCTACTGGATCAAAGGTTGAGAACCATCAGGAGTGCAGTTACACAAGGGGAAAAATAAGAGCATTGCCTTCCAAATAAGAATTCTGCCCCTGCAGTGAAATTTTACTTCCAAAGAAGAAGTGCAGGCAAATTTAATAAAAGAATGAGAAAACAGCAAATATGAATTCTAAATGGGAGTGATTTTCAGTCTCTCACTGGCCCTTTCCGCACGCGGTTATTAAGGCGGGCCAATGCATCTTGCCACGGATGTCTTCTGCAACTTGGAGCGGATAATAAACTTAGGTTCGGTTTATTTACCTTCGTTCTGCACATAATTCCAACTAAATGCGCCCCCATGTGGTGGTAAAGCGTGCTTTTTGAAAACCGGAAGAAATCGGTTTTCCAATTTTCCAGATCGATCCGATTTGTACTTTCACGGTGGTGCAGACATGTACATTTGCACCAGTGCAAATTGGTGGTCAGGGGAGGGCTCATGGGAGGGGCCAGGGGATAGTATGGACTTTCTCACATTACGCACATACGCACATACGCAATGACGTACTAAACCATGCAAAAAAAAAGGGCCAATCACAGCTCACGGGGTGGGGTGAGGGGAGTAGCGGGAGTGGCCATGATGGAGACAGTGTGAATTCATAAACTCGCAGTCCTCTGAATCAGAACGGAACATATGCAGTAGCTGTGCAGAAGGAAATGAGGGAAAGTCCACCTTGTTTCGAGCCCAGAAAATCCAATAAGAAACAGCATGACCCGATGCACCAGCCTCGTGCAGAAAGGGCCAGTCTGTGCAGTGTTGGAAATTTGAGGACTGAATTAAAATTTCATGGGGGAGCAGAGTTCTTATATAGGAATCAATGTTCTCATATTACTCCTTCCCCCATCCCAGAGCTGTACCACTGACGACCACTGATGCAGAGGGCACTAACACACCAGGAGTTTTGAAGTCGTACTCAGCTGCCAGTTTGGCTGATTTTTGTATAAAGAATGAGTCAATTGGCCAGCTTGTCCTTTGCCCCAGTCCAGCCCTGGAAAAAAAAGCATTATAAGGAGAAAGAAGTTTAGGGGGCAGTAGCATACCTGGGGATTGGATAAGAAAGTACAGGAGATTTGGATGAAAGACCATTGAAAAAAGTAGGGATGGGCCAACTGAATCCTTGAATCCTGGGTAAGGACTCGAGATCCCCGAATCTGAATCCCTGTGCCAAAATAGGCAAACAGAATCTTTTGAATCCGCCAACTAAATAGATTGTTGGAGACCGGGACGCCCAAAAACCAGGGAGACCGGGATGCCTGAAAACCTGGGAGACCATACATACAAGGGAAGATAGTAAATAAGTGAGGTTTTCTCTTGGAGTAATAATGGCCTTTGCTAACAATTTCACAAATTACAGCTGGGCTTGTATTCTAAGAAATTTAAATTGAACATTTCATAAAGTTCAGCACTTGACTGGAAGCTACAGGCTTGAGATTACAAGGACACCTGAAACAGTCCTTTGCAGAGCTCCCTTGCAAACCTCTTTCAGACATAATTCTGGGGTTTGGAGTTTCACAAGGTGTCACAGCCTTCTCTGTCACAGTGTACTGATGCATCATCAAACTACAAACCCCACGATGCCAGAAGGAGCTATGCAAAAAAAAGCCAGTTTTGGACGCCAGAAGGAGCTATGCAAAAAAAAGCCATCTCTTTACTGTAGTATGTGGCCCTGTTTACACAAGCAGGAAAATGTGGGATTAATCCACATTTTCCTGCCTGTGTAGAAAGGACCTTCATGTCATTTTTCAATCTGGGGAGATCCTGAGGCAGAACTAGGACAATTGTCTTGGCCAGATTTCTTCAGAGGGAGGTTCGCCTTTGCCTAGGCTTTTGCTAAGGCTGAGAGAGTGTGTCTTGCCCAAGATTATTCTTCTTTCCCTTGGTTTTTAAACTCTTTTTAAAAAAAGGATTCGAAAGATTCGAGATTCATGAGATTCATGGATTCCCAGAACCTTCCAGGGATTTGGATCCGGATTCGGATCCGGAAAATTCTGGATTCGTCCCACCCCTAGAAAAAAGACACTGTCCTTCTACCAGTTATCAGTCTTGCTCAGCTATCATACCCAGCATTGCTCAGAAGAATCATTTGCCACAATTTACATTAATGATCATTCCATTTTAACACGTCTGAAAGATTGCTACCTATCTCTTTGGATGTTCTATCATTCCTTATGGTGTGCTTAACTTTCAGGTGCCCTTCAGAGAGCATGCCTCTTCTAGCCAGCCAGCAAATGCACAATTTTGTATGAATAACAACAACAACAACTAGTCAGATGCACCACAATGAACTGTGTGTTCTCTTCATGGCCTATATTTTAAGTTAGACAATCCCAAACATGCCCTCCAAATCTGATGAAAATCTGATGAAAACAATAATCAGACTTTTCCCAAGACTATCCCAAAATGAGTTTCATGTATACCACATAGCATATATTCTAAGCAGGAAAATCTGTTCAGCTTTTCTCATGGACAGACAAACAGACAGGAATTTAACTATAATTACTAAAATGTTTTCATATTCAGAAACAGCATTAATGGAAGCAAAACATGGGCAGTCATACAAGTCAGCAGAACTCTCCCAGCATCAGACTCATAGAAAGATACTCTGTACAGTCAGCCTTCCACATCTGGGGGTTTCACTTTTGCAAATTTGATTATTCACGGATTATTTGCTGTCAGCTCTGCTGCTGCCGTGCTATGCCATTTTTAATAGGGACTGCAAGCCTTGTGAGACTGAGAAAGTGCAAACGAAGCTAGTAAGTCCCTATTAAAAATGGTGTGGGGCAACAGTGGAGGTGGCAGTAAGCCCCACAAGCCACCCACTTCTGCATTATGAAGGAACTCTGATGCCTCAAAAGAATCCATGGCGGGTTGAATAAGGCGATCATATCTTTTTGTGTGTTAAATATGGGTTGGGACAGCCCAGAGTTATTCATGTTTTTTTCACTTTCACGGTGGTCCTGTGCCCCAGCCCTAAGTGAATGTGGAGGGCTGACTGTATTTCCAGAGTGGTTTCAGCTGTTCCACAATTTTCTTAGTCACTGCTACACTGTAAAAACCCTTGGTACTTCCCAGGAAAGACTTGAGTCAGCAGTCAAGGCCCCTTCTCAGCAGTATCAGCAGAAGATCCTCAAATGTAGCAGAGTCAAACTACCCTATTTTGATGAAAGCAATCCAAAACAAGGGCTGGTAGTTTTAGACCACTAAATTCAGTTTCTAAAATTATCCAGGTGTATCACTGTGGGACACGGTTGTTTCTTCACGCACCCATCTGTGAGACAGTTATCTCTGCCCTAAAACCAGGAATCAATTTCAAGAAACTATCCATTGTCTATAAGAAATATGAACTTTTTTCTTTTGGCCAAACCCCAAAATTTGGATTAGCCATTTCTTTAGCACGGGAATGGGCAATTTCCCCAAGTCTGAAAACCTTACCTTCCTGAAACCCACACCTGGTGAAAGTTAAAGCATTACTGGAAAAGCCTCAAACATATACATATTCTAGAGAGTCTAGAGGCTGTGGGGAGCAATTTTGTCAGGTTGCAGGGTTTTTGCTTGCGTTTGGAAGGACTTCTTTTCCAGTGGTAGACAGCAATAATATTAAATCATTTATCATATTTGATCTTATTTTTTGTCTGTGGAGCCTAGGGAAGAACACATTCCCTTTCATCTATATAAAATGGATTAGCAGGAGAAAGCACTATTTTCTATAAGGCGACCCAACGTGATTCATGGCTACAAAAGATAAGAATTAGAGAGCCATACATGGTAGTGTTGTTGCTAATTGCCATTGAATCAGCTCAGTTAATGATGATCCTATGAATGAGACACCTCCCATCCATACAGCTGTTAGAACCATTTTAGTCTTGCAAACTCTGTGTGGCTTCCTTGATTGTGTCTATCCGCCTATAATACAGTCTTTTCCTATTACCTTCAAAGTTATCATTTCACCCCAATGAGTCACATCATCTCATGATGTATCCAATGCACACCAGGCTCAGTTCAGTTATTTTAGCTCCTAGGGAGAGTTCAGGCTAGATTTGTTCTCTTCTCAAATTATAGCTAAGTCTGGAACAAACCCAGTGTGCTGGTGGGCTATTACACTAAATATAAGAGAAAGACTAGTTCTAAGGAACCTGCAAGCATAACACTTTCCCAATATATTTCCTGACTCCCTGACTTTGTAAATTATTTAGTGCAACCACAGCAATGAGTTATGAATTTTCATGACTTCATATATACATGCATTTTTTAAATCCTTCCCAACCTTTGTTCATTGCCACTGAACACCTCAGCTCTTGAATGGTGCTTTCAAACTTCAGCTAGCTGTTTAAAGTCACCAGTTTTTGCAAAAGATAATAGCTAACATTTAAAGAGTTTTAGTTTACAGGAAGAATCACAGCTGCAGTAATTAACAATAAAAAGACAGAGACCTGTTTTGTTGGCTTTTGGTTGCAACAGGCTAACCCAGCTGCCTTTGAGGCTTTCTTGTTGTGTGCCTTCAAGTTATTTCTGACTTAGGGCAACCCTAAGAGGAACCTATCACAGAGAAATTTTGGCAGAATTTGATCAAAGGGGACTTCCCTTTGCCTTCCTCTAAGGTTAAGAGAGTGCGACTTGTTCAAGGTCAAGGTGGGTTTCCATAGCTGAGCAGGGGACTTGCCCACTCTCCTCCAGTGATGTATTTAAGTCTTTTACTCCAAGGCCCTTTCCACACCTTACCTGTTCGCGGGGGTGGGTGGCAGCGCTTGCGTGAGCAGCCTCTTGCACGAGGTGCTCACATCCCTACTCCTTCGTCGCCACAGCTGGCCTGCTGGTCGCGTGAACGCTCCGCCCCCACCCCCTTCCTTCCGCAGTGCAGCCTGGGAGCTGTAGACTGCGCTGGGGCAGGAAGCGTGACCGGCCCGGCTCCAGAGGCTCCGCAGGGCAGGTAAGTGCGCGCGGGGCCTCGGAGCAACGCGCGACTGTGCAGCATTTTCGACTTTAAGCCGAAAATTAAAAAATGCGTGCGTGGTCCGCGTTAGGCTCTTGAGCGTC
Organism: Cyclura pinguis; assembly: GCA_030412105.1. NCBI lineage: Eukaryota > Metazoa > Chordata > Lepidosauria > Squamata > Iguanidae > Cyclura > Cyclura pinguis. Next base: position 317,933,628 of record CM059600.1, on the reverse strand, counting down.
GTGTAAATGTGAGTGCGTCATGTGGACTGCTCCTCACATTTACACGAGGCTCAAGAGGCCCTTTTGCTTAAAAAACGCCATGCAAAAAGGGCCCAAGTCTCAAGTCAAGTCTCAAGTCTTCAAGTCTCAAGTTGAGTCTCAAGTCCTTGCAAGATAATTCAAATCAAGTCTCAAGTCTAGTCTCAAGTATGGGAGACAACCTTAACAGAAAAAAAAAAGGTGCTGGTGATCTGTGTATGGAGAGGTTAAGTTGAGAGCAAGCAAGCTCGGAAAGAAGCCTTCAGCCATGGAAGAACAGGCAAGCCCTTCTGAAGGAAACTGCTTTCTATACTGCCATGGCTGTAAAGGAAAAGGAAATCCTTTCTTTCTCATTTACTTGTGAGCAAGCAGGCGTGGAAGGAAGCCCTCAGCTGTTGAGGAACAGGAAAGGTAAGCTGAAGGAAACTGCTGCTGACTGAGCAAGGAAGTGGTTAGATGGAGAAAGGAAAGGAAGAGGATTTCACATTAACATTGATGAGACTTCAATCCCTAACCCTCCCCTCAGCCCAGATGCAGAGACCACTCCTTGCCACACTCACCAGAAAAAAAGGTGCAAAACCCTGTTTTCCAACTTTTAACTCATCCTGCTCTTTTGCTTGCCTATGAATGGCTTCTGGAGAAAGGCAGGAAACAAAAGAGAGGCAAAGAGGTGGAGAGTCTGTACAGTTCTGACTTTGCCATCAGCATAATATTCCCTCACTGCTGATTGAGGAAAGGCTGGAGGAGGAGGCGGGCAGCAAGTCAATCATTAAAACAAGACAAGTCTTGAGTCAAATCAAGTCTGTCAATCATTTATTGATGAGGTGAGTATGAGTCAAGTCATTGAAGAGACTTAAGTCTGACTTGAGTCTGAGTTGGTCAGTTCACGTCTACATCACTGCTCTCCTCAGTATAAAATGGAAAGTGTAAAATGGTTGTTTCCACACAGGAATGTGAATCCAACAAATTCCCTCTCCATCACTTACAACATAGGCTCTATGCCCATACAATTTGCTTTGATCTTGTTTGATACCTTACTTAGGGCTGCATCCAGACTAATATATACAGCTTATCTTAACTAGGCATGTACACACGTAGTGTGTATCATGGATATAACAAATCTGAACCTTGAATTTGATTCAAACCCCAGTCCACTGTCTCCCACAATAATTCATTTCCGACTGAACCAATTTGAAACCTGTCTACATTGACTTGGATCCCAAATCTCAGCTGAATTTACATTCATGCCTCCTTTTGGTGGGAAATATGAAGACAGAAAGCTATATTATTTTCTTCATTGCACTTGGAATAAATATGCTGGCTTAATTTCTGTTTAGGAGAGAATTATGTATGATAGATTGTGGGAAAATAATTGCCATCATTTTGTATGCCCTTACCGCTGGTATATGCAACTGTGGGGAGCTAAGGAGCTGTATTACTTTCAGGACAACTTGGAGGCCCTGAACCTCCACTGTACCTATGCAAAAAATCAAATTTTTTGCCTTCAAGTTTCCTCAGTGGTGTAGCTTGGTGCAAGCTGGGAAGGGGTGGGGGCAGGCAGACGGAAGGGTGGAGGAGGAGCAATGGCACATGCGGGAAGGGCTACAGTGCACAGGGGAGGGGTGACAGCACATGGAGAAACGGTGATGCGCACAGGGGGCAGGAAAGGGACAGTGGTGTCCCCCAAAAAGTGCCACCCAGGACACACTGACCTGCTCACTCCCTGTCTTTACACCACTGAGTTCCCTCTAGAGTTCATGAGTGAGGCTTTTTTTAGTAACAGGGAGTGAGCCCCTCATTTCTTGTGAACAGGAAGTAAAAGATCTCTCCTAAGCCTGGGAGCCAGAATGGTGTAGTGGTTTGAGTGCTGGACTATGTCTCAGGAGAAGAGGGTTCAAATCCTTACCCAGTCAGGAAAATCCACTGAGTGTCACTTGCTCAGGCTCAAGGGAAGGCAAAGACAGATGGCCTTTGAACAAATCTTGCTGAGAAAACCCTGTGATAGGTTCACCTTAGGGTTTTCATAAGTCACAAACAACTTGAAGACACACATCAAACAAACAAACAGAACCTGAAATGATTTGGGGTAGAAAAACTTGGCAAAAATGCTCCTGTGACTCCTAGCAGCCATTTGTTTTTTGTTTTATTTTTTTTCCCTGTCGTTCCTAGAGGGCCAGAAAAACAGTCCTAGAGACTATACTTTGCCCACTTCATTTTATAGTTTGCTTGTTTTTAAAAAGGTGACTGACAATATTTTTTAAAAAAATCTTGATAGAACTAGAAGAAATGTATAGGCTTAGTATGCCCACGGAAAGATTCAACATACCTCAAACTTCAGACAAATAGGTGCAGGGATTTGGGGGCAAGAAGAGTCTTTCTATTCACATCATATCTCTAAAAAGGTATATTTAATCTCCTCATCTTCCCTATGGACCATCCTTTTTAGGATTCTCCAAAGCCTCAAGGATTCAGAGAGTTCGAAAATGTCAGTTATCCAAGCTCTGTGCTATACTTTGATGTAACTTTTCACAGTTCTGATCTGAATCCATCTTCAGTTCTCTCTTTGTCTCTGTCTCTTCACTCCTCCAGGGGTGGCAATGCCCTTTTAAACTGCTATGTAATTACCTGATCTTACCCTATGTAGACATACTGCCTTAATGCTAGATACATTCCCAGCATAGGAATAAAATAGTACACTGTGATGTGTCAGCCTCAAATGACTAGAGAGATATATTTAGAGAAATAGTAAGATTTCTTTTCCTTCATGAAACAGTCATCCACCTAATGCAACAAGAATGTCTACAAACTCTGTACATTTTAGAAGTGTAAGCTGGGGAAAACTGCTGAGGAGAGTTGTAGTGACAACAAGGATATTGCTACTTATATAACCTACATTGATATCCTTTATGTGTATATGTCACAATTGTTGGCGAAGGGAAGACTGGGCAGCAGACAAATTTGTAGTGGATAATGGCTTTTTCACAGAATAATTAAATCGTGGAGTTGGAAGGTGCTCTGTGGGCCATTAGGCCCCCTTGTTACCCCAAATGCATGGCACCCCATGAGGTCCTCTCTCAGACCCACAATTAAATGTAAAAATGGGAAATTAATTAACTCAAATTAAGAAGGCTGCAAGAAGAGGGGTAACTGGCTGGCCCCTTTTGCCAAAGTTTACAGGATGACTGCAATAAAATCAGCCAAAGATGTATAAATTGTCTCTAGAACGTGTTTTATTGAGGGAAAGTCAAACAAACATAGAAAAGATTGATGCTCATACACATGCTCACACAAGGCTAACCAAAAGATAGGGAGGAAAGTTTAAGATAGAGAGATTTCAGGATAGAATGGGCAATATTTATTATTCCAGAGAGAGAAAGAGATGAAGATAATCAGTATGGCTCAGGTTTGCACCCAAGGAGAGTACAATATCAGGAAACAGAGTGACAGAGTGGATGCCTGAAATTCTTGAACTAGAAAGAGATATCCAAAACTGGGGTCTCTTATACCCAAAAACCTGCCCTGAAGTCATAAGAGGTTGATGACTCTCTACTTGGGCAAACAATGGAGTTTGCAGGGTGAACAAAAGGTGGCTGGAATGAGTTGATGGTTTTAGTGTGTGAGGGAAATAGGTTGATGATTTTAGTATGTAGGCGACAAAGGCTTTGATGACTATATGCCAGCTCTGTGTTGAGGACAGGAAAGGGAAGATGTGGAAGATGTTTGTGCTAGGAATGAGGACTTGAGGAATGAGGAATGAGGAATGAGGAAGGCTTCGACAGGAAATACACACAGCAGGGGTGCTTGCTGGCTGCATCTGTTATTTTTATTGAGAGGATTAGCTAACAGCAGAGGTGTCAAACGCAATTTTTTCTTGGGCCACATCAGCATTATGGTTGCCCTCAAAGGGCCAGTTGTATCTGTAAGACTCTATAAATGTATCTACTCTTTTATCATATTAAATAATTGCCTCTGCATTCGATTATTACTGGTTTTTAAATTGCCTTTCCTCTTTTCTTGGACATTTTGAGGCTATTTGATCATAGTTTATGTTCCCTATACCTCAGTAAAGTGACGTAGAATTGGCCAGTATAAACAAAGTGTGCCACTTTCTGCTCCCCAGCCCCTCTCTGTGCCTCGTTTTGCCCCCCAGCTGCAGGAGGGGTACAAGGGCGACATGAAATGGTCTGGCGGGCTGGATTTGGCCCACAGGCCTTGTGTTTGACACATGTCACTTAGAGCCATTAAGTCAGGCTGTCTTGGCTAATTGTCAGTGCACTTCTGACCTGGCCATGCTGAGGCTACGTTTTTAGCTTGCCATCCGGTCAGTTTCCCTTCTCCACATGGCTTTTCAGCGATAAGTGAATATAATTTATATTTTATGCCAATTAAACATGTTTGCCAATTAATATATTTTGCCAATTAAGCCATATGAAATTGGGGAATGTGTGGACTGGTTAACACCCTGCTCAGTTCAGGATAGGAGTATGTGAGTTTTTAATTATGTATTTTAACTTTGCTTTAATTATTTTTGGACTGTTTAATTTTGTTTTAACTTTTGTATTCTATGAGGGTTTTTTTAAACTATGTCTTTTTAATAGTTGTAAACCACTTTGAGTCCCAATCTTGGAAAATAGTGGGATATAAATAAAGATAACAATAATAACAATATGCAGCTAGAGCATCCCCAGCAAGTAGCTGTCCAACTTCTTTTCAAAGACATCCAGAGAAGGAAACCCTACTACCTCCTTAGGCAATTGGTTCCATTTCTGAACCGCTCTCACTGTCAAGATGTTCCTTCCTAATGTTCAATCAAAACCTGTCCTCCTGTAACTTAAAACAATTAGACAAGGTTCTACTCTTTTGAGGCAGCAGAGAACAAGCCTGTATTCTTCTCTTTGTGGAAGCCTCTGAGGTATTTAAAGCGTGCAATCATGTTATCCCTCAATCTTCTCTTCACCAAACTGAAGATGCCCAGCACCTTTAAACTCCATATCTTTTGTGTTCTCCATATCTCTTAACATCTTTGTTGCCCTTCTCTGAACTTGCTCCAACTTCTCTATATCCTTCATAAAAGGAAGTGCCCAGAACTGAATACAGTAGTCCAAATAAGGCCTGACCAGCACAGAATGTAAGGGGACTATTACTTCCCTTGACTTGGAAAGTATTCTGCTACTAATGCAAACTAAAATAGCATTTGTGTTTTTTGCTGCAGCATTCACACTGCTGGCTCATGTTTAACTTATAATCAAGTTATATTATTTATTTTTATGTTGTATATTTTATTTCAGCTTGGTTTTCCAATCTATCAAGGTTCTTTTGAATTCTGGTCCTATCTTCCAAAGTGTTAGTTACTCTTCTGCTATCTCCTCAGAGACTGCTTTTCATTAAACGTGACTTTTTATTATCCTGCTTTTTATTAAACTTGGCTTTTTATTAAAGCATTTTGTGTGTAGTTGCTTTATTCTAAAATGCACATTCATATGGCTTTAAACTGTGCTAAGCTTTGTACTTTATTTTGTTCTGTTAAATTGTTTAATATGTTTTTAGAGTGTTTAAATTATATTAAACTGCTTAAATGGATTTTACTTGTTTGCTGCCCTGATGTCCCAGGATAGAAGGCAGGATAGAAATACTCCAATGATAAATAAAGATGATTTTTTTAGACTATTTCTGTGTTGAGCCATCTGCTATTATTTCAGATGGGAACCATCTTTCTGCTTCTGTACCAGATACGTTGTTTAAGCAGATACTGAAATAGGTAATGATTCAGTAGCAAATGGATAATTATTTCTTAAAAAGACAAAACGTACAGGCCTTGCATATAGAAGAAAAAAAAGTGAAGATAGCACATGATGAAAAGCACATGGCCCTGAATATTCAGGTCTTTGGCAGGAACAGTGACCTACTGAATACACAGATGCCTGTTGCTGTTGTTTGCTGTCACACTAATTTCAGTTTAGGGAGAATGAGAGAATTTCAAGAGCCCCAGGCCATTTCCGCACTAGAGTGTTATAGTGCTATTATTCCACTTTCAACATCCTATGGAATCCTGGGGTTTGCAGTTTCGGAAGGGGCATTTTGAATTCTCAGCCAGAGAACTCTTTGGCTTCAGTAAACTACAAAACTCAGAATTCCACAGGATGTTAAAGTGGAATAATATCACTATAACACAATAGGGCAGAAGTGGCCCCAGTTTAGTCATCTTTGCTTCTAGTGACAGTTCAGGTCTGCCTTATTTGTTCTAGGCCCTATTCATTTGTTTTTCTAGCAGTATGTGGTCTCTAGAGAACTGTTCTCCAGCACCACATTTTGAATGAATTGATTTTTCTTCCTGTTAGCTCTCTTCGTTATCCAGCTTTCACACCCATACATAGGAATTGTAGATATTATGGCACCAATGATCCTGACATAGGTATACAATGATATATCTTCATACTTGAGGATCTCATCTAGTTCCTTGACAGCTGCCTTTCTAAGTCTTACGCTTCTGATTTCTTTTCCACAGTCTCCATTTTGATTCATAGCTGAGCCAACGTATATTTAGGGCCCCTGTGCTAGGTGTGGGGCAGGCAGACAGGGGCCTCTATGCCCCTATTAAACCCTCCTTGTGGTGCCAGACCTCCCAGAATGCCCTATTTCTGCCGGAAAAAGTGTGGGGGGAGCTATGAAGCCAAGATGGAGCCATCCCAGAGCTTGTGTTGGGACCCCCAAACCTTTGGCTGTGAGCCTCCAGTGGAGATGACCCATGCACCTGAAGCTGTCCAGAGAGACCGCGGGGTCTGGCCCCCTTCCAGTCGCACCTGGGTTGCACTGCCCAGCCAAGGGCCCCAAGAGATCCACCACGCCATCTTCTTTCCTCTGGGTAGGAGGGAGGTTGCTTACTCTCAGACCCTGGTGACCCTCCAGGAGGGAAGTTTCTGCAGGTGTGGGCGGGAGCTTGGCATGTGTCTTTGTCATAAGGGTGCAACTTCCACACTTGCCCTAGGTGCTGTTTAGGCTAGATACACTGCTGCCCCTGAATCACCCATGTTTTTGGGTAACAGGACACTGAGACATTTTAAAACCAGGTGCAAAATGTGAGACCAGATAAGTAAGCCTGGCTATCCCACTTAAAGCAGGAGAGTTGCAGGGTATGTAATACGTCATGGTATATTCTCGGCTTATCATTCTGATTTGTCTGGGCAGAATAAATCCAGAAAGTATTGTTCAGATGACCTGCCAAACAAATCATAGATGGAAGTGTTGTGGAACAGGAAATAAGCTTGAATTTGATGCCTGGTTATTTCTTGTTGACAGCAAAAGGCTCTTAGCGCCTAAAATATCCTGGGGCACCTGAAAATTTGACATAATTACCCCCTTGTTCCCTTGGATATATGGAGGAGAATTTAGAAACAAAAATTTGTTATAAGAGTCTAAAAATTAGGGGAGGGCACAGTGGGTATGCAGACCTCCAGTTCTGACTGTCCCTGCCTAATCAGGACAGTTGGAGGGTATGGGACTCTCAAAATTCTGCATTATTATGATATGCCAACATGGACAATGTGCTTAATTCTTCCTTCCCTGTACTGTAGCACATATGTGTTTAATTTTATACAACCTAATCCACATGTCATTCCTCAGTGCATTATTGATGTAACTTATTTCTTCTCTCAGTATAGACTTTATTTATTGAATTTATATCCTGACTTTCTCACAAGATGGGATTCAAGGAGGCTTACGATAATGTAATTTTTTTTTACAAAAAAAGATAAAGCTAAAACATTAATTTATTATAGTTTAAAAAAGTGAAATAAATAACATTATTTAAAACAACCCCACCTTATCCCCAGAGCTGGGATTCAAAGTATCATATGAAAACTGAAACAGGTAACAGATTTTAAAAAAACACACAACAGGAAAAATGCAAAAGATACTATTAAATCGTGATTAAGCCAGTTGCAGGATTAAGGCCCTTTCCACAACTCACCTTTTCTCAGTCCTGGGGTGCAGGGATTGCTCAAGCAGCCTCCAGCGAGAGGCTCTCGCATCCCCGCTGCTTCAGCTCCGCATGAGCTGCCTGCTCCAGAGCAGGCAGTGTGAGAGCCCCACCTCTTCCTTCCGCAGTGCAGCCTGGGAGTTTCCCAGGCTGTGCTGGGGCAGGAAGCACGACCGCCGCAGTTCTAGAGGTTCCGCACACATGGCAAGTGCCACACGGGGCCCTCAAGCAATGCGTGATCACGCACCATTTTCAGCTGAAAGCCAAAAATGAAAAAGTGCGCAAGCAGCGCTTGCACTACCCTGGAGCTTTGCGCAATTGTAAGTGTGTCATGCAGATCGCTCCTCACAATCGCGCAACACTCCAGGTGCCCTTTCGCATGGCAAATGCCATGCAAAAAGGGCCTAAAAAAGGGGAAAAATAAAAACACTACAGCACACTATTAAAAACCCTCTTCGTAGGAATGGTCAGTTCTCCAAAGCTTCTCAGAACCAAAATGTCTTCACCTCCTCATGGAAGGACAAAGACAGAGCCAATCTGGCTTCCCTAAGAAGAGAATTGAGGCCTTAACTGATTTTAAAATGGATGTATATCACAAATGATTAATTTCAAAATTGGTCTTGTCACTGCTTAGCATTCAGTATTTATCTGATGAATATATTTTAACAAGGAAGTAGATAAAGAGAGGAGAGATTGTTAAAGCCACACAGAACAACGGAAGAATATGAATATTTATTTACTTACTTTGTTGCAATTCTTAGAGCAATGTTCAGAGTGGAAAAATGACAGCAACCTGAAACGGTGCAATTTCAGAGAGTAAAAATTCAAAGTAACAGAGATTTACTTTCAGTCAATTATTTTATTGCAGTTTATTTGCATTTATAAAATGCAGGGATTCCAGGGTATGTAATTCAAAAGCCTGTTGGACAAGGAGATTAACTGTGCCTCCTATCGGAACATATTATCATTCCTGTCAATTACATTTGTTATCACATTGAGTTACCAGAGAGGATAATCAATAGCAAGGGTTCAAACAGGAATGTTTGCATTCAATTAAAGATAGCATTATTTCCTTCAAAATGTGCAAACTGAACCATGCCAAATATAACTCCACGGCCTATTAAAAGAGGTTAAACTAAATTTTAATATACAATAAGTTCTTTTAAATATTCAGTCAGTGCTTAGTTCAAAAGACATGAATGCAAATAGGGTTAAGTCTGTCTTTCCCAAGCTGACTGGACTTCCGTTATTTAGATGATGAGGATAAAAAGAAAGATAATCATCCTCATCATCTTTTTTGTTTCACAACCTGCCAGATGTTATTGACTGGAGTTTTGGACCATCAGTTTCCAGATTCTATTCCTAGAATCTAGAAATCAGTTAAGCTGGATAATGGGTACATTCCAAGTGATGCTATTTTGCCCTCTTCTCTTTCTCTTCCCTCTTCTTCCATTGTTGATGTTGGTATACATTTCTATCCCACTTCATTTTGAAAACTGGGATTCAAAGAATTGTACAAAAAATTGAAAGAAAGACAGATGAAAGCACACACCAGGGCAAAAATAAAATAAAAGTATATGGACAGTTACTCTTAAAAATGCAACTATACTATCCATATAACTGAAACTTTTTTAAACCAGTCCATTAAAAAGTCGGAAGATAAAAGTAAATAGAAAACCACACTATAAAATGACCTTGCAGTCATTTCTAAAAGCCTGCTGGAATTGAGAAGTTTTCACTTGCTAATATAAAGACAGTTAGGAGAGAGCCATCTTAAACTCCCCAGGAAGGGAGATCCAAGGACATCAACATCTTTTTAAAAAATTCCATTTAAAAGAAGAAAGTATTGGAAAAGAGTAGCCAGGATGCCACAGGGTAATTATACTGATGGAAGATGTTCAGTTAGCAGAACTGGGAGGGAATGTAGTTTCCCCTAAAGTTCACACATGCCACTACCAGATCTTTCTCTTCTCCTTCCCCTTCCCTCAGTATAACCTGAAGATCTCCCTTCTCTTCATACCAGACGTTAAAGGTGTACACGGGCTGTGGACATTGGGGGACTGCCCCTCTCAGTTTCTCTGACAATTACAGCTTTGAATTACACCTTTGGGTCCTGGTCTAGATTGAGCCCTTTTCAGTTTCTCCAGCTGGGAGACTACAACATCAGACAACAGCATAATGCTTATGAAAAGCAAGTTTTTGAAACATTGGGACTTAAAGAGGAGGCCTCTACCTGTACTACACAAATACAACAGAACTACAGTCTGCTTGTCTGTTCGGCTATACAGATCAAATATCAGCTAGGAAACAGCAGAAGTGGAGGGGGTTGGAATCCAACAATGAGACAAAAAACTGAATATGGTAATAAATAATATTGTGAAAAATATACAGAACACCAAATAACCAAAGTCTAAAGGCAATTAAATATGACCAATAACTGACTATGGCCATTTCTATACGACATCCTTGTGTGCTGTCCTGCAGCAGTCCTGGCAGGGAAGGGAACATGAGATGAATGCTCCCCTCTGCCCCTCACTGGGTCCCTGCGGAAGGAGTACGATGGCCCTGCCTCTTCCTTCCACAGTGCAGCCAGGCATTTCCCATGCTACACTTTGGAAAGGAGAACCACAATTGTGCTTCTCTGCCCTTCCACATGACGGTAAGTACGGGAGCACTGCACAATCATAGGCACAAAACAGATTTTTTTCTGTTTTTCAAATACCGTGTGAATGTGACAGAATGGCAGCAGACCAGTGACGACATCATGTGGAATCACCACCGGCCGACTATGGCTATCCTGTCCCCAAAGCAGCACAGCCCTGTTGTGTAGAAATGGCCCATGTATTACAATATAAAATAGAATAACGCAAACATTAATAAACTTCATAATGATACAAAGCAGAATAATACCAAACGCTAAGCATGACAAAAGTATATGTGAGAAAGACAACTTAACACAAAGAACGTAGACCAACTAAAATCTATAGGCAATGAAATATACCTTAATTTCATAAAGTATGGCAAAGGAAGCTGTTACCATGGTGCCTAGTCCGAGCCCAAGGTATATTAAATATGATTTTATATCAAAGAATTGGCCATTCTAAACTGTTTCCCCGCCACATGCTTGCGAGGCCCCTGGACAAGCACACACATGGACACGGCTGGACAAGCTGAAAAATACAAAACAAACCCAGGCAGGCCAGTAATTTTTCGGCACGCAGCTTCAGGAGACCTCCAGGCACGTACACTTTAAAACTACATTAAGTATGCATGAGGCATACAAAGGATTCTCTGCCCCGAACAGGCAGCATGACGAGATTAGCACTTCTGACTACTCAACTGTCGAGCACTCCCTATTTGCATACTGTCTGCGCTATTGACAGCACCGGCAAAATCCAACCATGCTAAAAACTGACCTTTCGGAGGCTTTGTCTCCAACCTGAAACCCATTGTTTTCCCCAGGAATGGACTACCCTACAGGCACATTTTTCCCTATAAGAACCCCTGATTTTGAGCGCTTCTTCGGATCACTCTTGGCTTCCATACCGCCTTGCTGCCGCTCCGTTCGCCGAGCCTTCCTCTCAGCTTCCACGTGCTGAGAACCTCCGCTCCTACAGACCTTCTCCAGACCACCCGGGCTACAGGATCAGGTGTTGTATTTCCCCAAAAACTCCTTCTTAAAATGCCCTATCTACTTTCCTCCCTTTATTTTCTTAGGTCTGTGTATGTGAGTACACAAGTACGCAGTATTTCTTAATTTCATGTGAGTGAGCACGCAAGTACGCTGTGACTGTACAAATAAAAGAATTAAATTGGAACTTTATTGTGTTATGCTCTTGACTCAGCCTGACCTCATAAAAATTGAGTTTAAAGATCTCGCTAGGTTACCCTGCCTCTCATAGTGCTACAGCTTGTGCTCTGGCTAATTCCCATTCCCCATTATATTTGGAGCACATTGAGGTGTCCCCCACGGGACCACAGAAATCAGGGTACCAAAGCTGCCATAGTAAACAATAGTTTAAACCTAATTGTGGGAGTCCATGATGAACAAAGGAGTCAGTCCATTCAGTGCTTGTATAAAGAAAGTACAATTACATACAGTCCGCAAGCCATGTAGCATTGGCAAAATGTGATGAAGACATGTACAGGCTGTAATTCAGAGTTGTAGTAAATGACTGTTCCCAGAAATATGGCATCTTTTCAATGAATCTTCATCAGTAACTAGATGAAAATAGCATTTTCCATAATTAACCAATGGTCATAGGTGGAATATTCCAGACTGCAATGATATTGAAAGGTGTAGAAATTAATCACAGTAAACAGAGTATAACAAAAACTAAATATAAAGCAGAGAAGTAGTAAAATAGTAGTAAATAGTAGTAAAATTACCACTTCATAGAGGAAGCAAGCAATATTTTCACTTGAGAGGTCACAAGTTAGCCATTTTGTGGAAGTTCCCCATTTTTATACAAATCAATGTGAGCTGATAGTAGATCTCACAGGTGGCTTGAAAACAGAGCTGCTCCCAAAACTGGTGGCCCCTCCCAAAACTGCAAACCCCAGGATTCCATAGGATGTTGCAAGTGGAATAATAGCGCTATAACAGTCTAGTGCAGAAATGGCCTAAGTAAAGGCACAGGTCAGATAAACTAATGTATACAATCATGAGTAATGGAAAGAACAATGTAGGAGCATGCTTCTTGAAACGTAACTGCCATAAAGTAGAACTAGCACAAACTAAAACACCCTAAGGACATGGCGGACAAAAGGCTTTATAAATAGGCTGATGAATCCAAGAGTTCATTTAAGCTAATGGTAGCAATAGACACATTCAAATATGCATCCAATAGGCCTCTCTTTGAAGGAACCTATTCTGAAAGAAGATTCCTTCATGGGAGAAGGCTGAACCCATTTGACTGAAAAAAAACAAAAAACCCTTAAGAACTCAGGAGACTGTTTATATTTTATGGAATGTTCAGTGAATGGAGGATCTATATTTGGATTTCTAATCTTACTTTTATGTTCAATAACTTTTGATTTAAGAAATCTTGATGTTTGACCTAAATAAATTTTTCCCAAAGTTATGCTGTACAGATCCGTATGCTTTGATCAGAGTGTCACCAAACCCATGTAATCCAATGGAACAAAAACAAAGACTTTATGAATGTTTTGAATCAGATCCATTAACTACTTCAGATTTGGTTAAACAAATACTTTGGATCTACTTTTTTTGCTCTTGCACACACATGAACCAAAGTTGAATTTTATACTTTGCCTGGCATCCCCAATATTTTCATACAAAGCAGAAATCCATCATCATATGCTGGCATTTTTTCAGCAAATCATAGAATTTAGGGGGAAAAGTATTCACGGGTAGCCATGTCAACCATGAAGCAAAATATAACAAAATCCAAAATTTACAAGCAGCAATACCCTTTTTTAAGGCCAACTCCAAAGCATAAAATATATTATACAAGCTTTCAAATCTTCACTGGCTTCTTTGTCAGGCATAAAAGCATCAGGAAACTTTTTTCCTTACTTACTCTTCCTTCTCTCAGCACAGCTGAAAATAGATTGAAAGCTTTCACTTCTTATTTGAAACAAGGCCAATTTTCCCTTTACATCTGAAAAGTGAAGAAGAAATGTTGAGTTTGAATGATGGTTTGTTCAAACTGGCCAGGATGAAACCAAGGTTTATGTGGCGTGATATAACCAGATTTCTTCTAGGTTGAAAACAATGAAAAATTCAGATTAATTTAGTTTTAAAATTGAGTCATACATTTCCACTATCCTTACAATGACACTGGATGAAGAGAAGAGAAGGTTATTAGATGAATGAAGATGCCCACAGAGCATGGGCAATAAGCAAGATGAACTCCAACTCTTAGTACAACAAAAAAAAATATGATGTAATAGGCATCACTGAAATCTGGTGGGACAAATCTCATGATTGGAATGTTGGAATAAGGGGGCATAACTTATTTTGCAGAAATAGACCAAACGAGAAAGGAGGAGGAGGAGCCTTATATGTCAAGGATGTTTTCACCTGTGAAGAAATCCATGACTTAAATCTGGGAAGCCAAGTTGAAAGCATCTGGGTAAGAATTAAGGCAGAGAGAAACAATACGGATGTGATTGTGGGAGTTTGCTACAGGCCTCCGGGCCAGCCTGAGGACTTGGATGAGGCCTTCCAGGAGCAGATGACCACACATTCAAAAAGGAGAGATGCCGTGTTAATGGGAGATTTCAATTATCCCGATATTTGTTGGCAGTCAAATTCTGCGAAGACTGCAAGGTCCAACAGGTTCCTCACTTGCCTTGCAGACAATTTCATGGTCCAGAAGGTGGAAGAGGTTACAAGGGGATCGGCTATTTTAGATCTGATCCTGACCAACAGGGATGACCTAGTTGATGAGGTGGAGGTGGTGGGATCCTTAGGAGGGAGTGACCATGCTCTCTTGGAGTTTGACATCCAGTACGAAGGAGAAGCCAAGTGTAGCCAGACATGCATCCTGAACTTTAAGAAAGCTGATTTCGGGACTTCTGGAAAGATGTCAGTGCAGTAGGTAGCCTGAACAGCAGGCTCAGGCTACCGCTGCAAATCCGAAGGGGTAACATCCCCCAGGGGACCTAGAGACACCCCCCCCAAAAAAGTACCCCCTTAGCAGGTAGGGAGGAACGGAGCTGCTCAAGGAGTCTGAGATTGCCCCAACACCAACAGGGAAGGAGAGGAGGAATCGAGGCGAATGGGATGGGATGACAGGGCCAAGCCATGGTTTTGCAGCCAGGGAACTGGGAAGCACTGGTGAGTGACCTTTTTTAAAGGAAAAGAATATGAGAAACAGGTTTTCTCCCAGGTAGACAAATGAAGAAGAATATTAGAACATTATTGAATGTGATTGAATATTATGATAAAAACCCAGGAAAGAAGATAGCTATTATATCATTGGATGCAGAAAAAGCTTTTGATAACATTTCCTGGGACTTTATGCATTATACTTTAAAAGAATATGGCCTGGGAGAAACATTTTGTAAATGGATGGAGATGATATACCAGGACCAATCAGCAAAGTTAATAATAAATGGAGATAAAACGTAAAGTTTTGAAATCAAGAAGGGGGTACGACAAAGGTGCCCATTATCATCGTTATTATTCATAGCAGTACTAGAGATATTATTGATTGCAATAGATGGGGATTCACAGATAAAAGGTTTAAAAATAAAGAAGAAGGAAATAAAATATAAAGCTTTTGCCAATGACATAATTATATTTTTGGAGGAACCACAAGAATCTATACAGAGGTTGATGGATATTTTGCAAAAATATGGACAAATGGCAGGATATAAGATAAATAGAGAAAAGACAATGATGATGACTTTAAATATAACAAAAAAAAAGAACAAGCAGACTTGGAGAAGAGATCTGGATACCAAATTACAAAAAAAAAAAAATATTTAGGAATAATAATAACAAATAAAAGTCAAGAGTTATTTGATAACAACTATTTGAAGACATGAACTGAGATCCAAAGTAAAATGGAAAAATGGACGCACATGAACATGTCTCTCCTAGGAAGGTTAAATGCTTTTAAAATATCCTTATTACCTAAGTTAATGTTTCTCTTCCAAAATTTACCAATAATAGGAAGGGAAAAGATCTTTAAAGAATGGGAAAAAGAGCTACAGAAATTTATTTGGCAGGGAAAAAAACCAAGAATAAGATTTAAAACATTACAAGATGCAAAGGAGAGAGGAGGCTTTGAGGTGCCATCATTGAAAATCTATTATGAAGCATGTTGTTTAGAAATAATAAAAGATTGGATCCAAGTGGAGAATACAACAATAAAAGAAGTGGAAGGAACAAATAATAGATTTGGCTGGCACGGATACTTATATTATGACAAAGCAATTGTAAACAAAGAGTTTAACAATCATTTTATCCGAAAGACTTTATTGAAAGTGTGGTTACAAATAAAGTACAAATTTTACGTAAGACTTCTGATGTGGACCTCAACACAAGAAGCTTTTAAAATTGCCCCAACAAAACAAGGGAACTTATTGACGTATCAAGAGTTGCTGAAATGGAATGGAAACAAGTTAAGAATGAGTACAGAAGAGGAACTAAAAGAGTTGGGACTTGAATTCAATTGGTTCCCATGGAGACAATTAAAAGAGATATTTAAGATGGATCAAAAATTAAATGGATTTGAAAGAAATGAAAACGAATTAGATGTATTGATGAACGGGGACCAGAAAAAGAGAATCTCTAAATGAAATACTGTTGCAAAGAGAAATGGAATCAGAGATTGTTAAAGATAATATGGTTAGATGGGCTCAAAATATCGGACACCCAATTGAGTTGGATACATGAGTGAGGGCATGGAAAACAGATATAAAATTTGCACCAAGTTTAAATCTAAGGGAAAATTTTTACAAAATGTTTCATAGATGGTATATGACACCTGAAAGGTTGAAAAAAATAACAAAAAATGGGAATGGAAAATGTTGGAAATGTGATGAAAAGGAGGGGTCCCTTTTTCATATGTGGTGGACCAGTAAGGTAGCAAGAAAATTTTGGAAGGAAATACATGACGAAATTCAAAGAATGTACAGTTTAAATTTTGAAATGAAGCCAGAATTTTATCTGTTAAATATGTTAGGGCAATACAGAGAAATAAGATCTCATCAGAAGACATTGTTATATGTGATAACTGCTGCAAGATTGATATATGCACAATACTGGAAAGAAAGAAACTATATTGATATGAAAGAATGGAAATTAAAAGTTCTGGATATGGTAGAGATAAAAAAGTTAACTTTCTCAATTAAAAATAAGCCAATCCAGAACTTTGAAAGAGAATGGAAAGAAGTTTGGAATTGGATAAAGACATAGAATAAGAAAAGGAAGGAATAAAGAAAGACTGTTGGTAATGTTGGCAATGTAAGCTAATAATGTTATAGGTAAAGTATTAAGATGTAATGTAACAATGTTAAATGTAACAATGTAAGACTATCTTTTAAACAGAAACAATGTATGAATGGAATGTAAACACAGACTCAATTGGGAAGAAAGATGCTTGGAAGTGGGGAAGGCTTTTTTTTATTTTTCAACTAAATTTCAATTGTAGATAGATAGATAGATAGATAGCTGATTTCTCCAAACGTAGGGAGTTACTTGCTGAAATTCCATGGACAAGAATACTAAAAGAGAAAGGAGTTGATGATGGATGGGAGTTTCTTAAAAGTGAGATACTGAAGGCACAATTGAAAACTGTGCCAGTAAGGAGGAAAAATGGCAGGTGTCCAAAGAAACCAGAATGGTTGACTGAAGAACTCTCAGCTGAGCTAAGGCTTAAAAGAAACATGTACAGGAAATGGAAGAATGGTGAAACCACCAAAGGAGAATTCAAGCAAATAGCCAGGAGATGTAGGGAGAAAGTCAGAGAAGCTAAAGCGCAGAATGAACTCAGGCTTGCCAGAGACATCAAAAACAATAAAAAGGGCTTTTTTAGATATGTCTGCAGCAAAAGGAAAAACAAGGAAACGATAGGATCACTATGTGGAGAAGGTGAGCAATTATTAAAGGGGGGGGGATGAGAAGGCAGAACTACTTAATACCTTCTTTGCCTCAGTTTTCTCCCAAAAGGATAGAAGTACCCAACCTGGGGCGTGGGGAGCAGGTGAGGAAGCGAAGGAAATACAGCACAGAATGAGTAGAGAAGTAGTACAGGAATGTCTGGCTAAACTAGATGAATTCAAGTCCCCAGGGCCAGATGAACTACATCCAAGGATATTAAAAGAACTGGCAGAAGTCATTTCTGAAACACTTGCAATAATCTTTCAGAACTCTTGGAGAACAGGAGAAGTCCCAGCATACTGGAGGAGGGCAAATGTCATCCCCATCTTCAAGAAGGGGAAAAAAGAGGACCCTAATAATTATCGCCAGGTAAGCCTGACATCAATTCCAGCAAAGACCCTAGACCAGATCATTAAACAGTCAGTTTGTAATTACTTAGAAAGCAATGCTGTAATCACTAAAAACCAGCATCGATTTCTCAGAAATAAGTCATGCCAGAAGAATCTTATCTCTTTTTATGATAGGGTTACAAGCTTGATAGATGAAGGGAATGCTGCAGATGTAGCATATCTTGACCTCAGTAAGGCCTTTGACAAAGTTCCACATGACATTCTTGCAAAGAAACTAGTAAAATGCGGGCTGGACAGGGCTACTGTTAGTTGGATTTGTAATTGGTTGACCAACCACACCCAAAGGGTGATCACCAATGGCTGCTTTTGATCCTGGAGAGAAGTGACTAGCGGAGTGCCACAAGGTTCTGTCCTGGGCCCAGTGCTATTCAACATCTTCATCAATGATTTGAATGAAGGAGTGGAGGGCATGCTGATCAAATGTGCAGATCAGACCAAACTGGAAGGGGTTGCTAACACACCAGAGGATAGGATCAAATTTCAAGACAACCTTGACAGATTGGAGAGCTGGGCCAAAGCTAACAAAATGAATTTCAACAGAGAGAAATGTAGGGTCCCGCACTTGGGCAGAAAAAATGAAAGTCACAAGTATAGGATGGGGGACGTGTGGCTGGATAGCAGTATGTGTGAAAGGGATCTAGGAGTCTTGGTAGATCACAGGCTGAACATGAGTCAGCAGTCTGATGCGGCAGCCAAGAAAGGCAACGCGATTCTTGGTTGCATCAATAGGAGTATGGTGTCTAGATCAAGGGAGGTAATGGTACCACTCTATTCTGCATTGGTTAGGCCTCATTTGTACTACTGTGTCCAGTTCTGGGCACCTTAATTCAAGAAGGATGTCAACAAGCTGGGACATGTCCAGAGAAGGGCGACCAAAATGGTGAAGGGTCTGGAAGCCATGCCCTATGAAGAACACCTTAGGGAGCTGGGTATGTTTAGTCTGCAGAAGAGAAGGTTAAAAGGGGACATGATAGCCATGTTTAAATATTTGAAGGGATGTCATGTTGAGGAGGGAGCAGGCTTGTTCTCTACCGCTCCAGAGACTAGGACAAGGAGCAATGGATTCAAGCTGCAGGAAAGGAGATTCCACTTGAACCTGTGGAAGAACTTTCTGAAGGTCAGAGCTGCCTGGAAGTGGAATATGCTGCCTCGGAGTGTGGTTGAGTCTCCTTCTTTGGAGGTTTTTAAGCAGAGGCTGGATGGCCATCTGTTGGAAATGCTTTGATGGGTGTTTCTGCATAGCAGGAGGTTGGACTTGATGGCCCCTGGGGTCTGTTCCAACTCTATGATTCTATGAATCTGAGGCTGGCTCTTGCATTCAGTGCTACAATGTGATTTAGTGCAAGATATAACAGGTCTATAAGATCCCAGGTGTCCCTTCAATATTTTTGTAGGATTACCTGTAGTAATTTTACCCATCACCACTGATATGGCAGGGCAGAACATTTCTACTTATCATAAATCTCATGAGGTGCCCCTTTCCTGCAATCCGAGGGCTTCATGGTACAGGACATTTTGATAACCTTCTTCTACACACTGTGAGGTCTGAATTGCTACCAGATTTTGGCAGTAACTGCCACCAAATTGCAACATGAAATTTCTATTAGTGATAGCAGAGTTGCCCCCAATGGAGTATAGATAGTCTAGTGCAGGCTTTGGAGTTGCCCTTCCCTGGACCTATCTAATATGGATAGTTTCAGCATGTCACTTTTTTTATTCTTTTCAAAAACAGCTTTCCAAGCCCATGTGCCATGCACTGCTAGATTTTTGGAATACATTGAGGAGGATACAACGCCAAAAGTAGGCTAGATGGAGTTGGATTCTGAAACCAGGGAGATAGTCCAATCACTACAGCAAAGAGAAATTGATATCAAAGTAAAAACCCAGAGGTTCAGACTCTGCATTCAACTCTAAATAAAAGAGAACGCATCTACAGCATAACCAGCTCCTATCCTACTATATTATGTGATTGTCTGTGCCTACTTCTTACTTGTTTCTACTAAGCAGGACAATACAATATGTCCATAGAGTTTCATTTCTGGATCTTTTTGTAAAGTTTGGCAGTTTATAACATGCTTCTAACCCACAAAGGGTTTGAAGAAAATACTGCTGTATGAATACACAAAAATGATTGGTAAGAATGAGGGAAAAATTAATTAGGCTTGACAGTCTTGATGAAAGTATCGTTTATGTGTCACCTGGCATTTGTTGCAAGAAAATGCACACCTTGCTTCAAACATATGCATGTTTGTGAAGCTTATAGGACATTTCCAAATAGGAGAAAGTATGCACAAAGCACTGTGCACATTTTAAAATATGAACAGCTAAAATGAAAAAAATATATATATGCAAAAAACCACAATAGTCCATGGGGAAATGTTGCATAAATTAAGTAAATTGCAAGAATAAATCTCCAAGGAAAAATGTGCTAAAATTGTGCTCATTTCAGTGACAACCCCGCCCCCCCACAAAATCTTGCAACCTAAGGTTGGACTCAGGGAAATCAAGGTTGAGAGAGATTTTCAGGCTGTACTACTGATACACGTGCAGACGATACCCACTCCTTTCTAAGCCCAATGAGCATCTGACAATGGTGATGTACTGGAAAAGGACAAACTATCTGAATTTCCCTTAGATATAAACACTAGCATGTGTGTGTGATCAAGTAAAAATGTTTCTCCAGAGGTTATGACAGGGCACAATAAATTGATGTGTGTGCTGCTGTTAACTGATAGACCAACCATAAATTCATGTATTTGAAATAATATTTACGAGCACTGTTACTTCAGTCCATTAGTTCTTCTTTACGTCATTAAAGTGTTGTCATGTTAAGCACTTTCAAATTGGGGAAAAAAATCCAAGGCAATATAGAACTTGGTTAGGCTGCAAAACTCTTTAAGACAATTTAGTACCAATAGTGTAAACATGGCAGTTAGCTTTCTTTGGTATATTGGTAGTATTCATGGATGGGGTAACTTGTTGCCATGGCATTCTACTCATCCCATCATTACTTTTAAATTAAAAATTTGCATATTTCATTAGTGGAACATTGCCAACAAAAAAAAAAAAACAACCCATAAACTTTATTCCCTTACTGTTTAGTATATGATCTCTGAGAAATATTTTAATGAAAATACACCATTATACTGTTCAGCCATACTTACACAGGATAGCTTATAATATGAATGCTGCTCATTTTAATTTAGAGTTCCCTGGTATTACCAGGATGCTGCCACTTCTATTCAATCCTAATTATAAGGCCAAAGTGAGGCAGAAGAATCTGCATATGAAAAGAACGTGATTTTCCTAAAGAAGTTCTCTCTCTCTCTCACTCTCTCTCTCTCTCTCTCTCTCTCTCTCTTTTTTTTTTTTTTTTTGTCTTTTCCTATTTGCATCCACTTTGTGGCATAAGAAGTTATTTGATGATGAGCTACTGAAAAGCCAGGCTTTCCCTCCCACTTGATATCATTAATGCCAAAGCAATATTTCCTAGGTGATCTGATTGGGCCTGTCCTTTCTGAGAGCTTTCACTTTGAAGTGCTGAAGTACTGATGTTTTTTATTTATATTATTATTATTATTATTATTATTATTATTATTATTATTATTATTACCATCATCATCCAGAACTGCAAGCACATAACGGATTCAAAGACAAATGAGATGAGCTATCTGTGTACTGAAATCTTAATGACGCTTCTCTGGTAAAGACTTCAGAAGGAACTTTTGAAGATTACAGACTAACATAGTAATGAGCGTTTGGGCTCATTTGTGAGAGACAACGGAGTGAAGGACTCCTGGGTTCTAAAGACAACACCTCATTCTGCTTTAGGCCATTATTGGCCACACTGGGTTTTACAGTTGAAAGAGAATGGCTGCATGTAATATGAAAAATAGAGAATGCGTGATTTGTTTTATTCACAGAGAAGCAAGTCTTTGTTGTCTTTGATGACAACACAAAGCACCATTCAAACAAATATTAGGCACTTTTACATCCCTTTGATTTTAACTAGAGGGATTTCAGCAAGTGATCTACTCTCCCACAGACTCCAGTGCTTAAATTTGGTGGATTATGCTTGCTATTAACATCCAAACTGTTCACAGTGTGTGGTCCAATCTTCACTGAATACTAGTATTTTCTTATACAAGATCACAGGTGGATTGCCAAAGTCATCTGTTCAGAAACAGTCCAAAATACTATCAATGAATCAATCAGTTTAAATTTCTGCTTCTAGTTTTTTCTGAGCATTAAGAAATTTTCCAGTCCTAAAAGTTACCTGTTTCACTACATATATATAGATATAGATATATAGATATACTTTTTGGTTTTGGAAGTATCATAATGTAATTCCAATGTGTTTTGTAAGTATCATAGTGTAAAAATCTTTTTGATAATTTTTTTGTCACTTTCTGCTACTGTTCATGTTTTGCAAAAGTAATAAAAAATATATTTAAAAAAAAGTTACCTGTCTCTTCTCACTTTTTCTTACTCTGTTTCTCATCTAAGTGGGCCTCCTAAGTGACTGTCCCTGGGCTCTGGAACTCCCTTCCTTGGGAGGCTAGAAAAACCCCTTCTTGTTGTCCTTCTGCCAGCAGGCAAAGACTTTGAAGTCATGGAAAGGAAAGCCTTTTAAGAGTGTGCTGTGCTGTTTTAATTGTACTTTTTAAAACCGCTTTTTCACATCTCAACTGCAAGTTTTGTGTTGTTTCTAATATTATTAATAGTTTGATTCTACTTTAATGTTGATTTTTTAAAAAATTCTTAACCATGTTGTACTTGTTTTAATTTGTAAACCACCTTGAGGTACAAATAAAGATGATGATGATGATGATGATGATGATGATGATGATGATGATGCTTGGGTGGCATCCTATTTAGTATTTACAATGTTGTAAGCTGAATTTATGACATTGTAAATATTGGAATTCAAGTTTATGAGATTATCCCCAAAGACCCACCTTAGAAGCCTGGCGGCACCACCAACAAAGGGATTTCCAAGGTGTTGAGGAGCACAACAGTGATTGAAAAAGCATCACACTTTCTCCTGGCAGTTACACACTTACTGACAAGCAGTTGTGACAGGATCCCACAGGGATTGCTGCAGATACCTCTTAGAAAGTACCTCACTGCCAGAAGAGGGGTGAATGATTTTTCACTCATCACCCCACTCACCAGCACTGTGGGTATCCCTATGCTGGTGGCACTGCCTGGTTTCTAAGGCAGGTTTTGGGGGCAAAGTACAAGTGTTGATTATTATCTTTAAAGCTCTACCTTGTTCAGGTCCAGGTTACCTACAGGACTGAGTCCTCTCGTATAATCCACCCTGCACACTTATGTCCTCTGGGGGACATTTACTTCAACCAGCCAGAACTAGACTAGCAACAGTCACTCAGAGGACTTTTTCTTCAGCAGCCCCTAGACTGCAGAATGACCTACCAGAAGATGTTTGACAGCTGAATGTGCTGTCTGAATTTAAACAGCATTAAAGACCAATGTCTTCCAGCAGGCCTATACTGACAATTTTAAATTGTGAATTTTAACAATGAATTTTAAATATGTATTGTCTGTTTTTAGGTATTTCTATGTCCCACGTATTTTAACTATTGTTTTAATGTTCTATATTTAACCAATATATGTTAATCTGTTGTTGTGCCCTGCCTCAATCCACGGGGAGAGATAGGTAAGGAATAAATATTATTAGTAGTAATATTATTGTAGCTATGTCTCCTGTTGAAGGGACTCAGACGTTATTATTATTCACATGAAATTCCTAATGACTGCCTGTATGGTGGACCAGACTGAAGGCTGAAGCTTTGGAGATCACTGACCAGTTCTTCCCTCATACCTGGCCAAACCTCTCAATTGTCTGGTGGGTGGATGGAACTTCCAGCAGTCTCTGTGCCTCCAAGGGTACTAGAAGAGGGAGGATGCCAATGGCTATGGCAAGGTCGCACTCACTGCATCCTTCTTCACATCTACAGGGAATCTATATTAAGCAGAGATGGGGAGTTGTATGCAGTTTTGTCTAATATTCCAAATTTTCAAGCAGTTTTCATAGTATAATATATTTTCTAATAGTAAGTTCATGAGTACATACATAATCCTGTGCACTTTCTCACATAATTTTTGTAAATGTATTTCTTACATTGGAGAACTCCACTGCAAACTCAATTATGTGGCAGGGTGATTGGTTTGAAAGTACAAGATAAGGAAAATATCAACCAAACAAACTTCTCTCCCACTTCTGGTTTTAAGACATATGTACTATCTCATCAGCAGCTTTTTCCTGAAAGGTTTTGAGGTGTAAGTCTGTCTAGTGTCACTGTAACATCCATGCCTTTCTGATCTAAATGGTGGGATTGAATTTCACCAGACAGTGTGCAATTAACTTTATAGGATTTAAAATGATGTCCAAAACTGGGGAAGCGCTTAAATGGTGGCCATCTAGATATTATTGGATTATCTTACCTCTCAAAATCATTTATTATTAGCCATGGTAACAGAGATGATGGGAACTGAAGCTCAACAAACATCTGGAAACCCACAATTTCTGTACACTTGCCAGAGCAAAATCATTCAGTGGTATCAAAGCAATTCCACCATAAGTAGGCAATTTGGTACCCTCCGGATCTGAATATTTCAGGACATGGCACAACTCATCAGTCTTCATTAGTAACCTTCAGTGTTAGAACTGAGCTGATCTGGAAATTCTGACTTTTTTAAAAAAAAAAACTACTAATTTCAAATTTTAAATTCAATTTTAAAATGATTTATTATTGTCTCTTATTATTAGTTAAAGAATTTTTATCTTAGACCAAAAAATATTTCACAGAAGCTTACAGAAAATTCAGTAATAAAAACACTTCCTGTACCCAGTCTTAAGATCTTGTTTCTTAAAAACTACTACTACTGCTGGGAGTTAAGAGTTACCCAGGGCATTAGTCCTGTGGTAACTCTATATCAGGAGAGTTGCAGAGAAAAGGCATTTCCTAATTTCAGTGTAGCTTGTTAAAAATGATGGCTGACTTGAAGCAGAAAAGGCAGATAGTAGATTTCAAACTGAGAACATTTACTAACAAACTTTATGATTATACATCAGTTGAAGAAACAATCCTAACTATTTATTTGAGGAAAAATAATGTCTTTATTTAATCTCACTAACTAATTAGTTGAGAGGTATGCTTAACAGAAAGGAAAAGTTACAAGTAGCATGTAGTTAGTAGAGAGCAGCTGACAATTAGAAGAACAGTTAGCATAGTATGTTGTGTTCTTAGTTAGATAGTGAGAGGTGTGGCTTTTAAACAGAGTGTGAGGTCTAGATGCCACAGTCAATAATTTTAAATATATACACAGACAAACAGTTGAGAGACCAGGAAAGAAATTAACCCTATCCCAGCTAAAGAGGTGGGGAAGAGAGAATGCTGTATTTTTTCCAACAACTGCTACAGTTGAATGTTACCATATTGAGAAGGGGAAAAAGTACTCTGTGGAGAAAACCAGTGAAAAAATACCCCAAAGAAAACCAGCAGAGAGAAGCAGGCTTCTTCTGACATACATTCCTTCCTTTGTTTGGGAGAGATTTTACCATCCCAGGTTACATAGAAACTGACAAAACTCCCTTAGAGGAAAAAAAAAGTTCTCAAAAATAATTTACACAAGAGTTGTTTGTTTTTTGTGGCCTGGGCTACTGTTAAGGCCACCTATCCATGAAACCTTGTATTGGCCCCACTTCCAGGTTTCATTTCCTTTTGAATTTGTCTTGCTTTAATTTTGGATTGTAAGGCCATTTCCACACCTTACCTGATGCCATCATCCTTTGGTCACAATCCTGGCAGCACCTTTGCCAGGAAGGGAGTGTGATGGGAACACTCCCCTCCACATCTGACTGGCTCCCTGCAGAAAGGAGCATGAGGGACACATCTCTTCCTTCCACAGTTGCACCTGGGCTCCTTCTCATGCTGCACTGGGGCAGGAAGCGCCTCCATCATGCTTCCTGTCCTTTTGCATGGCAGGTAAGTACGGGAGCGTCAAGCAATTGGGAGTCATTGACAGAGAAATTCCATCAATGATTTACCCAAAGATCATGCTGGCTGGTGATGGAAGAAGGGCAGGATCACAACGACATCATGAAGAAGCGTCGTCGTGATCCTGCTCCTCTCAGGTCCCCATTCCAGGGTGCAATCTTCATGCAGAAAGGGCCTAAAACTGATGGAAAGTCCTACTTTATTTATATTTTTATTATTTATATATTTATTGCAATACTCAGAGATTTTAGGCACTTTATTAATCATGGTCATTATAATTGCTAGAATGAATAAATAAATAAATAACAGTCTGGACAAACTTCTGTTAGAAGTTCTTCAACTACAGAATTCCTAAAGCAAATGACCTTTCTGTTTTGATTCAGCCTTTCTTCCTCTGTGTTTCTATTGGAGATACAGGGTTGTATTTCAGAAGTAATCTGCACTTTCACGTACTTTCATTTTAGCTGGTGCATATTTATATGTGTTTATCAAAACAAATTTACGACATAAAAGCACTGAACAACTAAAAAGCACTAAAATAGCACTCCTGAAACATTCCTTTATCTTCCTTTCAAAGTATCCAGAGCTCACCGAATATATACAAATTAATAAGGACACTTTCAGAAGAGTGTTGTTGAGATTATGTGGCTAGTTACTTAGTTCAGGTTCCTCCAGAATGCTATTCTGGTAAATTTTGAAGTGAATGTACTCATCATGACAGTCCCCATAGTCATACACAGCCCAAAAGGGGATAGAGAGCTAGCATAATCAGCAAGAAACTGTTCTCAGTTTTCATTTCCATCAAGAGTAGGTCTTCTGTAAAAAGAAGAGAGAGAGAGAAAGAGACAGGGATGAGATGAGATCCTGGCAGGTATAGTTATGCTCCTCCCCTCAAGCTTTTCGTTGATCATTCTTCAGCTAGGTCACACCGTTTAGTGAGCAGGGGAGGACAGGCAGTGACTGGCTGCGTTTCTGCAGCCAGACGTATGGAAAAGTCAGTGAAACAGCTATAACTTATTGGTTGCTGTGGAGTGGCCGGGAAGGCTTGCTTTTCCTTCATCCTAACTGGAGTAGCCACTTCCCTTTCAAGCCTTCTATAGCACCCTGACGCCCTCCTCATACAACCCTTGTTTTCCTCTTTTAAATCCACCACTTTAGTGAATAAGGGGGAAGAGACTCTCTGGTTTTATTCAGAAAGATTTAATAATATTTGGTAGCATGTTGATGAAAAAGTACTCTGCTAAGTGATAAATTATAAAAAATGGAATATAATCTTTATTAAAATAACAAACAATGAAAAGGTATTGGGTGCAACAAGTGTATTCGGGTAAAATAGAAATTCCAAAAAGTATTTAACCAGTTTCTTTGGCTTAACACAGGCCATTTCCGCATGGGGTGAGGGAATCGCCCCATGACGCTACTCACCGGACTTTTGGGCTTCCCGATCCAGTCCACGCTGCTCCAGAGCAGTGCGTGGCCGCCGCTCTGCATTGCTCCAGGGACGAAAATGGCGGCTTCCGGTTGGTCGAGGCTCTCGACCAACCGCTGAAGTTCACCAGCCTAAAGCCCACCCCCAGCAGATTGCAGGCTTGCACCAATACGAGCCCGTGAATCTGCATAAGGGAGCAGGTTCGCAGTGGCATGCTCCGTGCTTTTGGAAGACCTGTTTTTAGCAGTCTTTCAAAAGCACACTGGATCACCACTTGGGGTCGTTCTGGAGCGGGCTGGGGTGCTGATCTACGTTAAGTAGGTCTGACCCAGTCCGCTCCCAGGTGCAGACATCCTCCCTGGAGGACACTCTGCACCATTTTAAAAACCCCGTGTGGAAATGGCCACAGTGTTCAGTTTCAGAACTTTCTTACACAGCCAGGCCTTTGGCTTCCTTTTCTGCTCAAAGGTTAATTTCCCAGGTTTAGGTCAGCCCTTCAAAATAGGTTGGTTTCTTCTTTGTCTCTCACTAGACCCCTGAGAAGATAACCTCACTTATTCAAACAACCTCCCTTGGCTAACTGAAAAGCTCTCATTCAAAATTATTTCTGGAAATCTCACTGAAAAAAGCTCCAAAAATGCAAGTCATTGTGCCTTTTATAGAGCTCCTCTTCAGAAAGCTCATCCCGTCCCACACTCCAATGGGCTGGGTTTCTTTCTTACCCAGAGCCACTTGTGCTACATGGCAACCTGTTGCCAAGGCTGCCCTGTCACTCAGGCTAGCCACACCCCCTGGCTCGTCACAGTTGCATTTACTAGCTCAGTTCCTGAAGAGAGGTATAGCTGGAGCTGGAGAGGAGCAGCAATTGACATGGCTAAGGAGAAGGCCTTTTTCAACTTGAATAAGGCAGTTGGAGTTTTCATTTATGTATTAAGGAGAGAAGTAAAAGGTTATTGTTTTATACTGGAATTTTTATATTGCGTTTGGATCTATTTATTTGTATTTTTCTTTTACTGCTTTAAGTTTGCACCCAAATGTTGCAATACTACTGAGCAGCACAGGCAGAAGAGTCTTGCAGGCAAAATGTCCATTGGCACCTCACTGGTTGCATAAAACATTTGGAGCCATGTATAGGTGTTGAATTTAATATATAATTTGTGGTATTGTTGATTAAAGTATATAAACTATATAAAAATATTGTATTAACATAGAAAATATATTTAAATTTTGATTGTGCTTGCAATACTCAACTATAGTTGGTCAAATAGAACCCAGAAAGAGGTACATGTGAACATCCTTGGACCTCTCAGAGGTCTTTCAAGGAACCCTTGGAGGTTGACACTTCTGGTCTCATGGTGCGCATGAGAGGTCGCACGGAGTGAACTCTGAAGCTCTGTGCTATCTCCTGCTGGAATCCAGCTGCTTTCCATCAAGTAAGCGGCTAGTCACCCCCTCCCCAGTAAAGGGGGTGCAGAAGACAGCTCGAACGGGGCTCCGTAACCGGTGCCGAGCGCCTTCTGACAAGAAGAAGTGGGATGCACCGGGGGGGCGAAGGGCTACGACGGATCCGTTAGGGACGTCGTTTCTGAGGCACAAGTGCCACCGCCAACTTTTAAAGTAAGAAGACGCGATTTGCAACAGTTAGCAACTGATCTAGTTTTATTCCGTGGATACTACAACAATGTGGAACTTGCAGCGGTGAACAAGAGTGGCAGTATGAAGTGATCCAGCAGACTGTGAGTAAGGAGTGGCGGATAAAATATTTTTTGATTAGAAGACTGTGATTGTGACATTTATAGACTGGTTACTGACAAATAAGTGGATTTCGCTAGCGGATTCTTGTAAGAAGACATGAAAATGGCATTGTTTTTGAGGTCTTTTTGTTTTTGGAGGATATGAAGAGACCGGACTGAGCAGGGATAGTGTTGTTAAAAGTTAAAGTATATGCTTTTCATTTTACCTTGCCTTCCGTTTTGACTGAACTGATTTGGGATTTTGGCGTTTTGAACTGATCTGGGATTTTGGCATAAAATTGGTTTACATATCTACGGGACTTAAATACAGGAGCTAAGAAGTGGCGGGAACTAATTTTTGTGGATTAACTGTCTTTTCTGTGACGAGCAAGGACACTGGGGTTTACTTTTGGATTTATTATACTTTTATTGAACACTGAATATTGAACTTTGAATTTGGAATAATATGCATTGAATAGTGAAAGTAGAGGCTGTTACATTTGGATTTTCTGATTTTTAAAACTGTAAGCCTCGCTTGGAAATTACGTTGGCTCCTTTTATTTTTTGTCCGTTCGGTTTCTGGAAATATTATTTGGATTTAAAGGACAAGGGAGTGTTTTGGCTGTGCTGAAAGGACAGGAACATAGAGAGACTTCTCCCCCACGCAGCGGAGTGGCTAGAATCCCGTTATCGACATTGGAGGAGAAACTTTCACAGCAAAGGTCTGGGAACAGATCCAGAGGAGAGAGGAGATACAGCATTCGCTGGGAGGGGGAAGAGGAAGAATTGGACCTAGGCACAGCCTGTTGATTTTAATGAGTGAATCCATTGTGTGATTTTATTGAATGAATTTCCAGAATGAGGTGAACATAGTTTATTAGATTTTAATATTAGTGGAGCCTTATACAATTCTATAGAATAAATCCATACACTTATATAAATTGTATATAAAACTGATATATAGGCATATTCATACAGTTATTTTTACATTTGTTACTTTGGTATAAAGATTGGATAGGGCAATTATCAAGTAATTAATTCTAGTTAAGGATATATGTGACTGAACTTTATATGTAATGAACTGAATATATAATATGAATTAGTTTTAAATGTAAGTGTAAGGAAGTATAGATATAATAATTTGAACTTAATAAGGATTTGTAATATAGCAAGTTTTTTTAAAAGTAAAAATTGTTAAAAATATACGCATAACGAATTGAACTTAATATTGAATATTGGATAAGATAGCAATAAGTATTCTATACTAGATAATAAAAAATAATTCAAAATGGATCAAAGGACAAGAAGAGGAGCAGCGGTAGCGGGGGCAACAACAACTTCCCAGACAACTAGATGGACATCTGTGGACATACCTCAGAAATCCTAAGACTTTATGTTACAGATGATGGAAGAGTTCAAAAGTATGAAAGAGGACATAAGAAGTGACATAAAAGAAACAAGGAAAGAGATGAGAGCTGACATGAAACAAGAAATAGACAAACCAGGGAAGAAATTGGAAAATATAACAAAAGATGTGACAAAGTTAAAAACAGAGACCAAGGAGATAAAACAACAAATCAAACAAGTTCAATGAGGTGAAGGGGAAGCAGCAAGAAGATGAAGTGCAAATTACCCAGCACGAGTTACAATATCGGGAAAGATGTCTGCGATTAAGAGGTGTTCCAGAGGCCTCAGCAGAGAATTTGTACGGAAAAATTGTACCTGCTTTGGCAGAATTTATAGATATTGAAGAAGAAAAGATGGAGACATATATTGACAGAATGTTCAGAGTTTCCTCCAGAGTAGCGAGAGAGAGGAAATTACCAAGAGACATTATTATAACCTTCACCCGGACCATGATTAGAGATAAAATATTACAACGAAGCTATGATGGACTACTGAGGATTGAAGACAAAGATGTCAGAATTTTTAAAGATATACCTTACCAAATCCTAAAGAAAAGACAAGAATATAAACCTTTGGCAAATCTGCTGTTAAAGCATCAAATTAATTATCGTTGGGAAAAGATTGAAGACCTGTCCTTTAATTATAAACAACAGAGATACAGGATTAATTCAGTACATAAAGCAAGAGAAATGATGGATAGATTGAAGAAAGATTTACAAAGAGACATTTCTGAAGGAGAGAAAGAATACGAGCAGTCACCTCCAGAGGAGGACAGAGAACAATTACAAGAAGAAGAGAATGATGAAGAACAAGAAGAAAAAATAGAAGCAACACATGGAACTTATGAACAAGAAGAAGGGGAGGTAGACGGAGACATACTGAAGGAATAAGACAATTTCAGAAATAAAATATTAATATAATTTGACAAAATGGATTTGAAGATTTACTCTTGGAACATTAAGGGGTTTAACTCTGAATATAAAAGAAGACAAATTTTTCATTATATAGAGAAACAGAATTCGGATATGATATGCTTGCAAGAAGCTCGAATTAGAACTCAGGACTTGAGATATGTCAGGAATTTGAAATTAGGCAGCTGTTTTGCAGCTACAATAGACAAAAAGAAGAGGGGAGTTTTGATATATGTAAATTCAAAATTAGGTGCACAGCAAATTTTCCAAGATCACAATGGTCGATATATAGGAGTTGAAATTATCTCTAAACAGGACAAAATATTAATAGTTGGGATATATGCACCAAATGGAGCTAAAGGCGAATTCTTCCCTGCAATACAGGAAGAGGTATTGAGATACCTTGATGAAACAGGAAACTCTAACATTGTTGTCCTGGGGGATTTTAATGGAGTAATCAGTCCTCAAATTGACAGGACAAAGCAAAAGTTAACTCCCCGGAACAACGATAAATTACCTAAGAGCTTCTTTAATATGATGGACAATTTAAACTTATATGACACTTGGAGATATAAGAATGGGTAACTGGATGGATATACATACTACTCGGATAGACATAGGTCGATGTCAAGAATAGATATGATACTAGAAACCAAACAACTTTTGATGAAAACCACAGATATTGACATTCTTCCCAATCTATGCTCTGACCATAATCCGCTACAATTAAAGATAAGGATTAAAGACAGAGAAAGAACATGGAGATTGAACGATGAGATTTGGAATAAGGAGAAGTACATAGTGAAAGCGAAAACAGAGATAAGTAACTATTTTAAAAAGAACATGACGTCGGAGCTATCGATGAAAACCATTTGGGATGCAAGTAAAGCAGTGATGCGTGGTAATTTTATCAGATGGACCACAGAGATTAAAAGAGAAAAGAGAAACACTGAGCAGCGAATTTTGGAAAAGATGAAAGAAACTGAGCAACAGATGAGACAAAAGCCATCTGATAAACAGTTAAGATTACAGATGAAGGTAAAGCAAGCGGAATTAAATCAACTTAATTTGGAAGAAATAGAGTTACAGGTAAGGAGAACGAGATATAATTTTTTTGAACAAGCTAATAAACCTTCAAAATTTTTGGCAAGTTTGCTGCAGAAAAGAAGGTCCAGGAATATCATAACTGAGATAAGAACAGGAGAAGAAAGAATTACAAAACAGGAGGGAATAAAACAAGCTTTTTATAATTACTACATGAAGTTGATGAGTAAGATCTCAAAAGGGAAAGGAATTCAAGAAGTGGAGGAATATCTCAACAAAATGAATACAATGAGATTTAATGAAGACCAAAGATCAATTTTGAATCAATCTATTACTATGATGGAAGTGGTGGAAGCTATAAGGAATTTGAAGAATGATAAAGCTCCAGGACCTTACGGCTTTACCGCAAGATATTACAAAAATGTGGAACATGAGATTTCATTACCCTTGCAAAGCACGCTAAATGAAATAATAAAGGAAGGAATACCAGATACATGGAAAGAAGCTAATATAGTGCTGATTCCAAAAGAAGGAAGAGATCTGAAAGATGTAAAGAATTACAGACCAATATCACTTTTGAATACAGATTACAAGATTTCTGCTTCAATTCTAGCAGAAAGACTTTAAAAAGTGCTGTTAGAGGTAATAGATGAGGACCAGAACGGTTTTTTACCTAAAAGATCTTTGAGAAACAATATCAGAACGGTTCTAAATGTAATAGAATATTATGAAAAGCACAATGAACGGAAATTGGCCATGATATTTGTAGACGCGGAGAAAGCTTTTGACATGATCAGTTGGCCATTTATGAAGACTGCAGTTAAACAGATGCAGCCAGGTGAAAAATTTGTTGCATCGATTGAAGCTATATACAGCCAACAACAAGCATGACTGGTTATAAACGAGGAAAGAACACAAATGATAGAATTACATAGAGGAACGAGACAAGGTTGCCCTTTGTCTCCTTTGTTTTTTATTATGACACTGGAAATACTTAACAATGCTATAAGAGAAGATGAAGAAATAAGAGGTGTGCAAATTAAGAAATATCAATTTAAGTTAAAAGCCTTCGCTGATGATTTGGTCTTTTTACTGGAGGATCCAGGGAAATGTATTGAAAAATTGATTTCTACAGTGCAAGAATATGGCGACTTCTCTGGTTTTAAAGTTAACAAGGAGAAAACAGTGTTTTTAACCAAAAATATGTCTGAAAGAGAAGAGATGGAACTAGTACAAAAAACAGGATTTAATAAAGGACAAAAGGTAAAATATCTGGGTATTTGGATTGCTAAAAGAAACAATGAACTATTTCAAAATAATTATGAAAAAAAATGGCAAGAAATAAAAAAAAGATTTAGAGACTTGGACTTTGATGCGATTGTCAATGTTAGGGAGGATAGCTGCAATAAAGATGAACGTTTTACCAAAAATGATTTTTTTGTTCCAAAACCTCCCCATAATAATGAATATGAAACTTTTCATACATTGGAAGAGAGAATTAACTAAGTTTATATGGCAAGGGAAAAAACCTAGGATAAAATGGAAAAATATGACTGATTTAAAAGCTAGAGGAGGAATGGGACTACCAGGCTTTCATATATACTACAAGGCTGCGGCGTTTACGTGGATAAAAGACTGGGTAGACCTACAAGATATGAGAACGTTGGCACTGGAGGGAGCAGACCTGAGAATGGGGTGGCATGCCTATATGTTTTATGATGAAGCAAAAATAGATAAAGACTTCACACATCACTATATCAGGAAATCGCTTCTGAAAATTTGGGAGGACTATAAAACTAAAAACATACGGCAGCTCCCCACTTGGGTCTCACCCCAAGAGGCTTTTTTTGGCCGATGGATAGATACAGATAAATGGCTGAGATACGAAGATATAATTGAGAGATCAACGTTCAATAATTTTAAGATCAAATCAAGAGAAAAATTAGAATAAGAAGGAATAATATTGAGTTGGTTCCCTTACAGATAATTAGCAGAAAGGTTTCAGATGGACATAAAAACATATGGAATTGACTTCAAAGAAAAAACTGGAGCTATTAAATGGATGTTCAAAAATCCGCCTCATTTACTAGCTCAAATATATCAAGAAATGTTACAACAGGAGAGGCGGGAAGAAGTCTTGGGAGCAGAGCTGGAAAAAAACACAGAAATTTACAATAGCTCAGAATTTGAAAGAGAACTATTACAAGCTATTTCATAGATGGTACATGACACCAGATAAATTGAAAAAGACATATAAAACAGGTAATGGACATTGCTGGAAATGTCAGAATGAGGTTGGTATGGTACATCATATGTGGTGGACATGTCCAAAAGCTAAGAAATATTGGAGTGAAATACACAACAAGATATGTGCATTAATGAAAGTTCAGTTTGTTAAGACACCAGACTTGTATTTACTAAATATGACTGATACATTAGAAGATGCTGGTATAAAGAAACATTGGAGAATATTGCTGTACATGATAACAACAGCATGTATTGAATATGCTAAGTTATGGAAAACTCAGCAAATACTTACAATAGAACAATGGTGGGGTACATTGATTGAAAATAAAAATGCTGATATGGTCTCTCAGAGATTAAAAGGGAAATCAGACAAGATACAAAGAGAATGGCAAATTGTAAACGGTAGTGGGTAATTGCTGGGTAACCAGATGGAAATCTGTAATTCATGATTTAAGATAAGCTAGGAGGGGGCTACAAGTTATATATCATGAAGCGAGAATATGGAGATGGAAAGACAAGAATCAATGAGTAATATTAGCAGTTAAATGTAGTTCAATAATATAAGCATGATAAGAAATGTTGATAATGGAAACTAGATCAGTGTGGAAGAGCAGAAATATTTCAATTAAGTTATCAATTATAAATGTATGTTTTATATGTGAAACTGAATAAAATGAATAATTAAAAAAAAGGAACCCTTGGAGGTCTAGGAAGAGGATATTATGCTGCTTGATTACTCTCTCTTCTTCTGCCCACCAGTGGCCAGGGAGGGAGTGGCCCAACTGAAGAACAAGTGAAAAACAGAGACAGTTATTGTGGATGGAGATGCTGAATTCATTCATCCACCATGACCAAAAAAGGACACACAAAGGTATAAACTTCTGTTGCATCTGCAGATGTCACCAACAGGATGTCAGCCAAAAGGGTTTCAGTTATGGATGTAAAGAGTACTTACAATTCTTTTCATCCTTAAAGAGAAAGGGTGTTATCACACTTTGAAAATACCTATTATTAAAATGCCGAACAAGATTTTTTGTTGTTGTATTTGGGGGCATTTTACTTAAAAAAAATCATTTTGTCAAAAATTCAACAGAAAACATTGCATTTTGCACAAAATACACCATTTATTCAAGGCATTTGTTGCTTGTTCAAAATGTTATTGTGTGATAAATAGGATTTTTCACAAAATGTCCTAATTGTTTTTGTCTGTCTGTCTATCTATCTATCTATCTATATTAAAGTTTTACAAAAAATACCCCCCCCCGCTTCCGAACATCATTTTTCCAGTTGAGTTTGTGTTTATATCCCATTTATACATTTTTTCTATTCTACATTATTACTTTTGACCTTATTACATTCAGCTTATACTTATTCTATAACATCCTTAATTTTCATTTCCGTGATTACCAATACTATTTCTTTATTTCTTTTCCTCATTCCTTTATCCAATTCAAAACTTCTTGCCATTCTCTTTCAAAGTTCTGGATTGGTTTATTTTTAAGTGAAAAAGCGAACCTTTCTATCTCTACCATATCCAGAACTTCTAATTTCCATTCTTTTATATCAATATAATTTCCTTCTTTCCAGTATTGCGCATATGTCATTCTTGCTGCAGTTATAACATATAACAATGTTTTCTGGTGACATCTTATTTTTCTTTGTTGCCCTAACATACTCGACAAATAAAATTCTGGTTTCATTTCAAAGTTTAAATTATACATTCTCTGAATTTCATCATGTATTTCCTTCCAAAATTTCTTTGCAACCTTACAAGTCCATCACATATGAAAAAAGGACCCCTCTTTTTCATCACACTTCTAACATTTTTCATTCCCATTTTTTGTTATTTTTTTCAACCTTACAGGTGTCATGTACCATCTATGTAACATTTTATAAAAATTTTCCCCTAAATTCAAACTTGGTGAAAATTTTATATCTGTTTTCCATGCCCTCACCCATGTATCCAACTCAATTGAGTGTCCAATATTTTGTGCCCATTTAACCATATTGTCTTTTATCATCTCTGGTTCCATTTCTCTTTGCAACAATATTTTTTAAAATCTAGAGATTCCCTTTTTCAGATCCCCTTTCATCAACACATCTAATTCATTATCATTTTTTTCAAACCCATACAATTTTTGATCCCTCTTGAATCTCTCTCTTAATTGTCTCCATGGGAACCAGTTAAATTCATGTCCTAACTCTTTTAATTCTTCTTCTGTGCACATTCTTGGTTTATCTCCTTCCCATTTTACAAACTCTTGATATGTTAAAAGATTTCCTTGTCTTGTTGGAGCAATTTTAAAAGCTTATGGCAGTGAGGTCCACGTCGGAAGCCTTCTATAAAATCTACGCTTTATTTGTATCCACACTTTCAATAAAGTCTTGCTTATACAGTGATTATTAAAGTCATTCTTTACAATTGCTTTATCATAACATAGATATCCGTGCCAGCCAAATCTATTATTTATTCCTTCCACTTCTTTTATTGTTGTATTCTCCAGCTGTATCCAATCTTTTATTATTTCCAAACAACATGCTTGATAATAGATTTTCAATGATGGTACATCAAAACCTCCTCTTTCCTTTGCATCTTGTAATATTTTAAATCTTATTCTTGGTTTCTTTCCCTGCCAGATAAATTTCCACAACTCTTTCTCCCAGTTTTTAAAAATCTTTTCTCTCCCTATTATTGGTAAATTTTGAAAGAGAAATATGAACTTAGGTAATAAAGACATTTTAAAAGCATTTATCCTTCCTAGGAGAGACAAGTTCGTATACTTCTATTTTTCCATTTTACTTTGAATCTCCTTCCATGTCTTCATATAATTATTACTGAATAATTCTTGATTTTTTTTTGTAATTACTATTCCCAAATATTTTATTCTTTTTGTAATTTGATATCCAGATCTCTTCTCCAAGTCCGCTTGTTCTTTTTTTGTTATGTTTAAAGTCATCATCTTCATCTTTTCTCTATTTATCGTGTATCCTGCTATTTTCCCATATTTTTTCAAAATATCCAAGAACCTCTGTATAGATTCTTGTGGTTCCTCCAAAAATATTATTACATCATCAGCAAAAGCTTCATATTTTATTTCCTTCTTCTTTATTTTTAAACCTTTTAACTGTGAATCTTCATTTATTGCTATCAATAATATCTCCAATACTACTATAAATAGTAACGGTGATAATGGGCATCCTTGTCGTACCCCCTTCTTTATTTCAAAACTCGACGTTTTATCTCCATTTATTATTAATTTCGCTGATTGGTCTTGATATATCCTCTTCATCCGTTCACAAAATGTTTGTCCCAGGTCATATTCTTTTAAGATATAATGCATAAAATCCCAGGAAACATTGTCAAAAACTTTTTCTGCGTCCAACGATATAATTGCTACCTTCTTTCCTGGGTTTTTATCATAATATTCAATTGCATTGAGTAAAGTCCTAATATTATTCTTCATTTGTCTGCCTGGGAGAAACCCTGTTCGTCCTTCCTGTATCTTATCCTGTATTGCTTGTCTCAGTCGTTTTGCCAATATTATCACCCAGATTTTATAATCCACATTCAAAAGAGATATTGGTCTATAGTTTTAAACTTCTCTTTTTTCTCTATCTTCTTTGGGTATAACCACTATATTTGCTTCTCCCCATGAATATGGTTTTCCATTTTTTTCTGTCTCTTCCAAAGTTGCGTGGTAAGAGTAAATTATTTCTTTTACAAATCTTTTATAATAAAGCGCGGTAAATCCGTCTGGACCTTGTGCCTTATCCATTTTCAAGTCCTTTATTGCTTCTTCTATCTTGGTTGCTGTTATCTTTTTATTTAGCTGTTCCTGTTTCTCTTGTGATTTTTTGGAATCTTAATCTTATTTACAAAAACTTCCCATTTTCCATCAATTCGATGTTGTGGATTCTCTTCTTGAAATAATTTTTCAAAGTAATCTTTAAATTTCTGTTTTATTTTCCTATGTTCTGTAATTCTTTTTTCCCCCATTTTTTAATTCAGCTATTGTATTTCTTTCTCTCTTCTTCTTTAACTTGTAAGCTGACCATTTCCTGATTTTATTTGCCTGTTCAAATTGAGTCAATTTCAATTGTTTCATCTTCTTCTCTATCTCTTCTTGTGAATTCAACATTATCTCCTTTTGTATTTTCTTTATTTCAATCTGTATCGATTTCTTCTTTGGATTATCCCTAAGTTCTTTTTCTTTTTCTTGCAATTTTGTTGTCAATTCTTGATATTTCTGTGTCTTTTCCTCATTTTGAATTAGTCTCTTTTGAATAAAAAAGCCTCTCATTACTGCTTTTGATGCATCCCAGACCGTCTTCATCTTCATATCGTCTTTTAAATTTGCTTT
The DNA here is from genome assembly GCA_030412105.1 of Cyclura pinguis. Lineage (NCBI taxonomy): Eukaryota > Metazoa > Chordata > Lepidosauria > Squamata > Iguanidae > Cyclura > Cyclura pinguis. Next base: position 317,894,492 of record CM059600.1, on the reverse strand, counting down.
AAAATAATTCTTCAGAATTTCTTTTGCTTGTTTAACTATTTCTTCATCATTTAGAAGAGTGTCATTCAGTCTCCATTGAAATTGTCTTGTAGCTTCTTGTATTTGCATCTCCACTAGATGATGGTCTGAGATGATCTTTGGCAATATTTCTATCTTCCTTATCTCTGTCAACAAATGTTTTGAAGCCAATATCATATCAATTCGTGACCAAGATTGGTGCACTTCAGAAAAATAAGTATAGTCTCTTTCATTTGGATAAAAAGTCCTCCAAACATCCTTTACTACTATTTCTTCGCATATCTCAAAAAAAATTCTTGGGAGTTTCTCTCTTTGTCCAGAATCTTGTTTATTTAAAGAAGATTTTCTGTCCATTTTCACATCCATAACTCCATTCCAATCTCCCACTAATACCTAATCGTTGTATTCATATTCGGTTATTTTCTTTCTCGTTTCCTTATAGAAATTTCCTTTATTTTCATTAGGGGCATACACGCCAATTAGTATTTTTTTTTACCTTCTTTTTGTAATTCTACCCCTAGTATTCTTCCATCTTCATCTTCAAATATTTTCTTTGCTTCAATATTTTTATCTATATATATTGCCACTCCTCTTTTTTCTTTTTATACGAAGAGGTAAAACATTGTCCTAATTTAGAATTATAGAGATATTTTTCTTGGTTTTTCTTTATATGAGTTTCGAATAATATTGTTATTTGAGGTCTTAATCTCTCTATATAATGAAAAATCTGTCTTCTTTTAACTTGTGAATTTATTCCTCGGACATTCCAGGTTATTATCTTCATGGTTGTTTTACAGTCTTTGCTTTCTTTTCTTCTTTCTGTCTTCTGGTTCTACTGATTCTACCTCATCCTCAGACATAAGACCCGAATCTCCTCCCGTTGCCATATCATTTTTGTTTTCTCCAATGTTGTATCCGATTCTCTTGCTTCCAGAGATACCAGCTTTAAATAATCCTTTTGAAATTTCATTGCTTGTTGTACAGAGCTTATCCTTCTTCTTCTCCCCTCATAAAAAAAGGAGAGTCCTTCCGGAATTTCCCATCTATACCTTACTCTTCTTGCTTGTAATGCTTTTGTCAGAAATGCATATTCTTTTCTGTTTCTTATTACACTGGGTGGTACATCTTTAAAAAAATTTATTTCTGTCTCACCCACTATCAATTTTTCTTTATAGTTTAGTTCAAGAATCATGTCCCATGTTTTTTCTTTAGTAAAATATACTACTATATCACGTGGGAGATCTTGTCTTTTGGCCACTGCTGATTCAATTCTATAAGCCTTATCTATCTCATGTTCAAACCTCGCTTTTCTTAGGCCCTTTTCACACATTACCTTTTTGCACTGCTGGGTTGGGGTTTTCGAGCAAGAAGGCTTAACAGGAACACTCTCACATGCCTCCTGCTTTGGCTCCTCAGCTGCTTCCTGGTCACTCGAGCCGCCCCGCCCCTTCTTTCCGCAGTGCAGCCTGAGAGTTAGAGGCTGCACTGGGGCAGGAAGCTCAACCAGCGCAGCTCAGGAGGCTTCGGACAGTGGGTGAGTGAGCGTGGGGCCCAGGAGCATTGCGCGATGGTGCACCATTTTCAGCTTGAAGCCAAAAATGAAAAGATGCATGCCCGCTCTGCATCTGGCCCTTGAGTATCGCATAAATGTGAGTGCATCATGCAGACCACTCCTCACTTTACACGATGCTCAAGGGGCCCTCTCACTTCCAAAACACCGTGCGAAAAGGGAATTAGTCTTATATATGGTGCCAAAATATCTGTTACTCTTTGAGTTAGGTTTTCCTCTTTCTGCTCCTGGAGTCCTCTCAACTTCAAACTTCTGCTCCGTTGTCTTAATTCCAATCATATTATTGTTTCTTTATCTTTTTGCTGCTCCTTCTTCATCTGTTCTAACTCCTCTTCCATTTTTCTGGTTTTCCCTTGTATATCCTCTACCTTATGATCGATTGCATGTAGGTCTGCTGTCAATTTTTGCAAACTCTGGTTCAAAGTCTCAACTTCTTTTTTTAAATCTTGTTTTATTTCTGTCCTAGTTGTTTTTATCTCTGTTCTATTTGCTTTTATTTCTTCCATCATCTCATTTCTCATTTTTTGAAATTCTTCCAACATTCGATTCATCTCCATTGTCTTTGATCCAGTTGATCCTCTTCTTTCCAAAATTTGTGGTTGGATCTGTGTCTGTGTTGTTTTTTTCCCTATTGGCATATCTTGGCTCCCCCTTTATAAAATCTTTTTGCTTCTCTCACACCTTCTCACCTTCTTTTATCTTACAATCAAATTACAATCAAATAAGACTTACCAACTTTAAAAACTTCTACTTAACAAACTTCTATTTTCTAAACTATTACAGCAGTAAATAATACTCAACAATTTTTCTTATCTTATCTTATCAATTCTTAATATTATCTTATCAAAATTTTCTTTTCAAAATTATATGAGGGAACGTCCTAAAGTTACAAACTATTATAACCTTTTATATTACAACCACCATTAAAATCTTTTTTCAACTCAACATCCATCCATGTTATTTTTGTATAAACCTGTATTGTCCTCTAGTCTTCTTCTTGTTTCTTCCTTATCCAAATAGTTCAGTTCTCAGTCTTTGCAAATTCCTTTTTCTTTTTGTAGTATAAAGGAGAGGTCCCTTGTACTTTTCCGTCTAATTTCAACAGCCTCCTCTCCCCCCCCCAAAAAAATCCTTCTTTATTTCTTCACCCCTCTTGCTGAGGCTATTCCAGTGTCAATACCAGACATAAAATTACTTCACCTCTTTTGCTGAGGCTATTCCATATCAAGTTAAAATATTTCTCTTCACTTCTCTTGAAGAAGTTAATCCAGTTTCCATAACGACATTAAAATTCCATATTTCTCTCTCTTCCTGTTGTGTCTCTGTCCAGTTCTCTTTTTAAATCTCTTCACTTCTCTTCTAGAAGCTATCCAATTTTTAGAATAGCATTAAAACTCCATGTTTCTCTCTCCCTCTGTTGTGTCTCTGTCCTGTCCTCTTTTTAAATCTCTTCACTTCTCTTCTAGAAGCTATCCAGTTTTTAGAACAGCATTAAAACTCCATGTTTCTCTCTCCCTCTGTTGCTTCTCTGTCCTGTCCTTTTTTATCTTCTATTTTATCTATCTTTCCAGCAATGTCCTCAGCCTTCCCTTTCTCTCCTCTTCTAATTTTAAACAGTTAATTTTATTTCCTTTTAATCCTCCATATTATTTAAATCTTCCAGACTTTGTCTATCATTTATTGTCAATATAAAAGAATTTTTAAAAGTCTTATGCCGCTTACCAAAGTTCCAGGTCCTGCATGCTTCCACTCATCCAGACTTTCATACTTCTGCGCTTTCACTCCTTCACATTTACTCTCCTCTTTATTTTTCAGATTCTCCTCCTTTTTAATTTTCTTTTTCTTTTCACTTTTATTTAAAACTCTTACGGTCTCTTTTCATTGTCCTCCCCAAACTCAACCAGATCTCTTCCTCTTGTTCTCTCCCTTTAAAAAAGGTCAGTTGCTGATGCTTCTTTGTTTCCCAGCTGCAAAGCCGCGGCTTGGCTCCATCCTCTTGTCCCATTCATGTTGATTCCTCCTCTCCTTCTCTATCGGCACTGGGGCGGCTTTGGACTCCATGAACAGCTCCGCTCCCCTCTACCTGCTAAGAAGGTACTTTCGTGAGGGGACTCTAAGTCCCCTGGGGGGTGTTTCCCCAGCGGCTTTGCAGAGGTAGCCTGAGCTACAATCTCAGGCTACCTACCATGCCGACATCTTACCGGAAGTCCCAAAATGTCCTAAATTAACCCCCCTCAAAAAAAAAATGAAAAAAAGTATAAAACCTCTGTAACCTTGCCCAGCAAAGAGAAACTATTTTAAAATTTGGTTTTGGATGCAATAACAAAATAAGGGGAGACCAAACCAGTCCAAAAAACTTTGCTCAGTGGTATATCTAGCCTAAACAGCACCCAGGGCAAGTTCTGAAGTTGCACCCTGCAACAAAGACACATGCCATGCTCACACTCACACCCTCAGGAACTCCTCTCCTGGAGACTTGGTAGAGTCTGAGCATAAACAACCTCCCTCCTCTCCAGAGGCAAGAAGGCAGAGGCAAGCAGATCTCTTAGGGCCCTTGGCTAGGCAGAGCAAGCCAAGCACAACTGGAAGGGGGTCAGACACTGTGGTCTCTCTGGACAGCCTTGAGGATGGGGGGGCATCTCCACCAGGGGCTTACAGCCAAAGGTTTGGGGGTTCCAACATGAGCCCTGAGGGGTTCTGTTTTGGCTTCACAAGTACTCCCCATACTTATTCCTGCAAAAGTAGGGCATTCCAGAAGGTCTGGCACCACAAGGGGGGTTAGTAGGGGCACAGACATCCCCCTCTGCCTGCCCCACACCTAACACACTGACCTTAAGCTGCGCCCCCACCCCACCCCCAGAGCTACAGTCTCGGCCCAGGACCAACAGCAGGCAGGAGGCTGGAGAAGTCTAGAGCACCCTGTTGAGCACACACGTGCAACAGTCAAGCCCTTCAGTGGGGACAACAGTAGAAGTGCCATTGCCATGGTTAGGGAGGCAGAGCCTTGCCCACCCTTTTACCTTCACCTACCCATGGTGGAAAAGAGAGGTTCTCTTGCGCTGCTCACTTTGGGGTCCAGTGGGAACCAGGCAGCCAGCCAAGCAGCAGTGTTAAGCCCCGTCCTCCTCCTGCCCTTCATTCCACCTACCAGAGTAGCAAAGCTAGCTGTAGAGGAGGTGCTGGCATTGGCACTCCAGTGCACTCAGCCACTCCAAGCCACCCAGCAGCACTGCCTGCTTATAGGTGAAGTAGGTGCCCACCGACAGCTCCCCTTTTGCCAATGCAGCCCCTCCTGCTCTGAAATCTAGCCCCATCTACACCATCCACTTTGGGGTACAACCTCCCTACTTCTGCAAGAAAAGTTTAAAATTATTGTTCAGAAGATATTCCCCACTGAAACGTTGTGGGGATTTCTGATGATCTTAGACAGCTGAAGAAAGTGCTGGATAACATTGCTGTTCCTGTTGAATATGAACTCTGAGTGTTTCAACAGTGTTCAATTTCAGCTGTGTTTATTCATAGTGTTGGTTCATCCTGCATTTGAATAACTGGATTTTTTTTAGAACATTATGGATATGCAGAATGTTCATCTTTCAGGGGAGCTGACAAAAAATAAAGATACTCAAAGATGCTTTAGTCTGTCTGCAACACAATAACTTCAAGTGTATTTAAATGTCAAAAACTATCCTTCCAGCTATGCATTCATTAGAAAAGACATGTCATTACAAATGTGCAGTAGATGCAAAACCTACTATTGTATTGTACTACGCACTCTATTTACATAGGAAGCTGCCTTATTCCAAGTCAGACTGCTGATCCATCTAGATGGGCCCAGAGACTGCATGTGGATAACAAAGCTGTCTTTGCAACCTTCAAAGGGAAAAGGAAGTTTGCATGTTTACACACAAACACCCTATAACCACGGATTTTTCTTTTCAAAAATGGGAAAACTGTGGTGCAGAGAATAATTCTTCACTAAAAAATGTGTGGAGACTTCTCTCCATACATAAGTTGCGTGAGGGGAATTTTCCTCCATCTTGTTTAAGCCAAAAATTGGAGGGGAGAGAAGTATATTTTGTACAAATAAAAGTGACATTTATTTTGAGGGCCTAGTATGGCCCTTAGAGCTCAGAGAATTACCCTGATTTAGATTAGTAATAAATAACAATAAAAATAGGTAAATAAATATCCTATTATTATCCTAATATTAGAGAAATCCCTGCCCCTAGATGTTGCTAAAGCTTCAACAGTAGCATGGCAGTGTTTGAGAATGATGAGAGCTCATTAATCAGGAGGAATATGTGGCACTGCAGAGTTTTCCACAGGTTTGGGCCACAGCTTTTCCTAGAGTTACTTGGACATACCAAGGATTGCACATGGGTCATTTGCATGCAAACTGTTTTCTTTATTCCTGCAATACCTCTACAGCACCGCAATAAGCTCCAAAGAGGCAAGAAGAGACATGCTAGCAAACATCAGTAGATTATCCAGTTGAGCCAATCAAATGCTTATTAGAAGCTCACAGCAAGATATAATTACAAAAGCATCCCCACTAGCAATTGGCATTTGGAAGCTTACTGTAGTAACACTAGAGAAAACCCATAACCATCATGGCCAGTGTCAGAAGCAGTATTCCTCTGAACTGGGTACTTTGGAAAGACTCGGCTTCAGGCCTAAACATTAAACTACTCCAGGTTTAAATACTGAGTTTTAGTTTGTTTGTTTGTTTTGTTTTTTAAAATAAGGATCTAAACCAAAGTTGGGCAACACAAAGGCCATGAGTTATATGCAGACTCCTGCTCAGTTTTGGAGCCCCTGCCACTTCAACACCCAAATTTTATTGGAGTGTCAGTGAAAGAATTTTCCTTTAAAATAAGGTGTGGCTTGTTGCTGAATATTGTTCCCAGAAGTGGTCCTTGTGTTAAAAGAAAATTGTGCTGCTTGGCCCCTTCCTCCATGCTGAAGAAATTTGAAGGTCTGGCTAGTTTATAAAATGCTGTTTTCTTTGGGGTGCAGGTTTCAATGCTAGTACATACTACTAAAATTTGATAGCATGGCACTGAGTTAGGTTTCTGGTCTCAGTGGTTTCAGAGGAGGTCAGCACAGCAGTCCAACTTCCAAAAGTTGCTCACTCCTAACTTCAAACTTCCATTTATGCAGATATGAGAAAAATCATGCAGACAGTATTCCACACAACTGGTACAGGTTTCTAATGACTGGATACAAAGCAACCAGTACAACCAACCAACAAGAAAGACATTTTAAAATGTTGTAAAATTTACTTTGATTTTGTCAATATTTCATGCAATGAACACAGTCAGCTGGCTGTATTAGGTTCTCATTGTTCTGAATTTAATCTCTGGCCCTTGAAGTATTCATAAGCCCCATCAGCACAATGTGTCTGGCTATGGTCTTGGTGCTTTGGAGCTGTTCCTATATGTAATCAGCATCCTTTTGTTGGTTTGATCTTGACTAACTTGTTTTGAGTCAAATGAGAGTGACAACCATCTTAGAAATTCTTGCATTCATTCAAATATAAGAGATTATCCACTTTCATTTTTCTCAACTATGAAGAATTTATTGGTCCAAAGAGTTTATATAGTAAAGGAAATTGAAATTAATTGATCCAAATGTTGGCTGTTGCCAGAAATTTGAGTACTCCATGGGATTTTCATTGTTGCACATAACACAGCTCACATTCGGTTGAGAATCATCACACCCGCACGTACATAAATATGCAACCCATATTCAGAGAGTGACTGATTAAGAAATAGAAACTAGTTTTCCTGTGTCACTCCATCTATCTCCACCACTCAGTCATTCATTGTGATGTTCAGACGCATTCAGCAGTCACATTATATGGGGAGATCAACTGGTAGTTCATATACACCGTATAAGGTCACATATAAGTCTAGAAATTTTAGTCAAAATATTGACCCAGAAAACTTAAGTTGACTTATCCATGTGTCCAAAAAGGAACCATCCCCTTTCTGAGTAGAGTAGCAAAAGGCAAGAGCTTAGTTTGTTCCAGGAGGACCTAAAAAAAACACTGACCTCTACTATTCTCTCAGTGCAACAGTGCCATTTCTGGCCTTTTGAAATGCCTGAGCAGGAAAATGGCAATGGTGGTTCTTTGACACTTCCCCTCAAAGGAACTTCTTTTAGGCTTTCCTGGAAAGGACTAAGCTCTCACCTTTGCCACTCAGAGAAGGGGATGGTTCCCTTTTTGATCAGAGTTAACATTGTACCTTAACACACACACACACACACACACACACACACACACGCCATCCCTTTCTCAGAATAGAGTGGTGAAAGGCCTTTTTGAAAGCCTGGGAGGGAAAATTGCAGCAGTAGTGGTCAGGGGTCACTGGGCCCCTGAAATGACACAGCCAATTTCCTCTCTCCACTGAATGACTCCTGATTTATCTACAGGTTATGTCAAAAACCATAATTTTGGCCCCCAAACTTGCCTTTGATTTATACATTTATACACAAGTATACACAGTCATCTCTCCACATTTGCTAGGGTTAGCGGCACGGAACCCTTGTGAAAATGGAAAAGCCATGAATAATTCTAGGCCCTCTCAAACCATATTTAACACACAAAAAGGTATGTTCACCATAGTCAACAGACCATGGATTCCTCTGGGGCATCAGGGTTCCTTCACAAGGCAGAAGTGGGTGGCTGGTGGGGCTTACTGCCACCTTCACTGCTGCCCCACACCATTTTTAATAGGGACTTACAAGCCTCATTCGCAGTTTTTCAGTCTCACGAGGCTTGCAGTCCCTATTAAAAATGGCATAGGGAGGCGGCAGAACTGACAGCGAATAATCCATGAATAATCAAATTCGCAAAAGTGAAACCCACAAACATGGAGGGCCTGACTTCTGCATTTAATGCCAGTGCAGATGCTCACCTGAATCCAAAGGGTGCATAACTCTCTCTCATTTAACTAGCTGGATTTATCTTCTGATGCAGATTAGACCTGATGTTATTGCATATGATTCTGTGCAAAGAGTTGCACCCATACATGTAGTCCAAGCATAGACAATGGAAAGCTGTCTTATACTGAGTCAGATCATAGGCCCAGTTGACTGAAAGTAGTTTAACAAGAAGAAAATGACTTTTTCAGCTTCCCTTGCTTTAATCTTTTGCAAAGTTTTGAAAAGGTACTCTTTAGCCTTTCAAATGCAAAGCAACTATACCGCAGAGCTATACGTCCTCCTGCAAACATCTGTGAATGCTCCTCCATTGCGTTTGCAAGGAAGGGGGTTAGTTCTTGCTCAGCTTTCACATTTTGGATTGCTAAAGCACTTAGCACCATAAAATGTAAGTTGCTATAATTACAGTGAAAAAATATGATATACGTTATAAAGCACTGATTACAAAGACAGAGAACATTTTTACCAAAACCAGAGTATCTATGTTACTCATAAAATGGCCCTTTTTGCATGGCGTATTCCATGCGAAAGGACCCCTGGAGCCTCGTGCGACTGTGAGGTGCAGTCCACAAGACGCACTAGCAATCGCACGACACTCCAGGGCCTGGCAGGCACCAATTGTGCACTATTTCATTTTTGGCTTTCAGCCAAAAATGGTGCACAATCACACATTGCTCCAGGGCCCTGTGCGCACTTGCTGTTTGTGCAGAGCTCAGGAGCCGTGGTGCTTGCGCTTCCTGCCCCAGCACAGCCTAGGAAAATCCCAGGCTGCACAGCGGAAGGAAGAAGAGGGGCTCCCATGCTACCTACTCACAAGCAGGCAGCAGCTGCAGAGCTGAAGCAATGGGGACACAAGAGCCCTGCTCACGTGATCCCTGCACCCCAGCTCCGCAAAAAGGTGAGTTGTGGAAAGGGTCAATGTATGAGCCTACCTGGGCTCTGAGCTTCTCAGAAGAGGCCCTTATCTAACTTCCACCAACTTTATAGGAATGACTGCGGAAACAGAAAGTTGGGCCTTCTCAGTGGTTGCTCCTAGGCTCTAGAATCTTCTTCCGGGGAGGACAGAATGGCTCCCTTGTTCCTGTACTTTCTTCAGCATACAAAGATTTATTTTAATTCCAACATCCTTTTAGATCTAAAGGCTTTTAAACAAAAGTCCGTAAAAGGATGCAGCATTGTTTTTCATAAACTATTTTTAACTACTTTACTCTTTTAACTACTTTACTTTTTACTCTGCAGATTTTAATAATAACTATATTTTAATATTATTAACATATTAATTTTATTTTAATGTCAACCTTTGTATGTTTTAGCCACATTGTACTTGTTATAACTTGCAAGTCGCTTTAAGTCCCAACTTTGAGGAAAAGGCAGCATACAGATGATGATAAGAACAGCAAAATAAATAAAAATAGAACCAGGACAAATGCGTTCGTATTAATGTGGCTATAACAAGGAAAGATGTATTGATTTTAATGCCTTAAACCAGGGCTTTCCAAATGGTGTGCTGTGACATGTTAGTGTGCCACCTGAAGTGTGTAGGTATGCAGTCTACAATCTTGGAAATGTATTTTATTGTTTATAAATTATATATTTTTAAAAATATATGAAAGGTTTTCGTGAGATATGTTGTGTCCTCATACATTTCGTTATTATTATTTATGTATATGTCAGTATCTCTTATAAGGGGTTAGTTTAACTTCAATTTGCAACTGTGTCATGAAATGATACATGTCTAAAAGATGTGTCACCAACATGATAAGTTTGGAAAGCTCTGCCTTAAACAATCTAAACAAGCAACAATGTTGCTTTGAATTAAAGCTTTTGTGGTGAACATATTACTGTGAGAGCCAGCATGGTACAGTGGTTTGAGCATTGGACACTGACCCTGGAGACCAGGTTTTGATTCTCTATTTATCCATGGAAACCCATTCAATAGCCTTGGGTGCTTCTCACATCCTCAGCTCCAGAAAACCCCATGAAAGTTTCACTGTAAGTTGCAGGCACACAAAAGCAACATATTACTGGAACTCTTTCATACTATATAAATATAGCACTATTGTTCCATTTAAATGCCACGGTTCCATCCTATAGAATCCTAGGAGCCGCAGTTCAGGGAGGGATATTTAGAATTCTCAGCTGGAGAGCACCGCTGCCTACAGATCCTACAGGATGCAGCCATGTTAGTTAAAGTGGAATCTTGGGCCTTTTCCATATTACACTGTTATAGTGCTGTTATTCCACTTTCAAAGTCCTATGGAATACTGGGGTTTGCAGTTTAGGGAAGGGCTTTTAGAATTCTCAGCCAGAGAGCTCTTTGGCCTCAGCAAACTACAAACCCAGAATTCCACAGGATGTTGACAGTGGAATGATGGCACTATAACAATGTAGTGTGGAAATGGCCCTAGTAAAACTTCAACAAATTCAGTTGATTAGTACTCTAGAGGGCAGTGCCAGGAGAAAAGCAGCTTGAATTACCCATAATGATGTTACTGTGAGTGTGAAAAGGCCCCTGCTAAGATAGGAGAGCATATGCGGGGGGGGGGAGGGGGAGTTGTCTTTTTTTTTAAGCAATCTGGCATCAGTGAAGCAGCTGTGACTCTGGGCCACCTCTGAAAGGCATAATTGCCTGGGAACCATTTGTATGCTGCCTTGAATATTAACTGCAGCTAGAGTACCAAGACCCCCAAACCAGTTGCCATCTTAGTTATAACTTTTAGAAGTAACTTTTTCATTTTCTCATTATGGCCCTTCCACAGCTTACCTTTTTGCGGAGCTGGGGTGCAGGGATCGCACGAGCAGCCTCTTGAGAGAGGCTCTTGCATCTCCATTGCTTCAGCTCCTCGGCTGCTGCCTGCTCGCAAGCAGGTAGCGCAAGATCCCCTCCTTTTCTTTCTGCAGTGCACCCTGGGATTTTCCCAGACTGCGCTGGGGCAGGAAGTGCAAGCTCTGCAGCTCCAGAGCTCCGCACACACAGCAAGTGCACATGGGGCCCCAGAGCGATGCGCGATTGCACACCATTTGCGGCTTAAAGCCGAAAATGAAATAGTGCATGATCGGCACCTGCCAGCCCCTGGAGCGTTGTGCGATTACAAGTGCACCGTGTGGATCGCCCCTCACAATCACGCAATGCTCCAGGGCCCTTTCGCATGGCAAATGCCATGCGAAAAGGGCCTATAAGTAAGTGGTTTGGAAAACTCACTTACTTTTTAAAGTATCAGTATATTACAAATAAGGTAAAAGGTCTGTGTCACACATATTTACCCATAGTTTTGTTCTGTTTCTGCATTAGTCTGGGAGCAGAGTACCTCCCCCTCAATCATTTCAACCTTTGCTTTTTAACATAAGAAAGTAAATAAATTTTATTACAGTCAACTAGACTCAAAATACAGCAACTCAAAATATAGTTACTAACATAACAGCTCATATATGTAGCAATGAAAAAACAAAACCCTAAAGCAATCCCCCAGAAGACAACCTTCCAGCATCAGATAATTGCTTTCTTATTCTTATTGCCACTGAGAACAATTTGGCTGCAGCTGATGATAATGATGGATTTTTATCTGACAACAGACATTTATTGTAGAACTGGGTTGATCTACCTAGTAAAGCAGCCAATAAAGGAGAATTCATTGACTGGCCAAGCTCTGTTAAAAGAAACGACACAATGAAAGCACATGTTCCTCAGATTTCACCTTCTAGTTATTATTCAAACTAACATTTAGAAGAAAAGAACCATTGTCATACCTTCCCAACAGCATTTGAGAAGTTTATTCACCCATTCTTCACTTTCTTCCAGATGGAATTCAAGGTTTCTCATAAAAGAAAGAAAATTAGAAGAAAAATTCATATAGTTAAAACAAAAAAAACCTGAGATTAAAACATTATTAAGCGACAGCAGAATTAAAACCATTTAAAATCTTGCTTTTCAACAAAGATTAAGAACAGCGCAGTACCATAAAAGACCCTTCTCTTGTTAAAAATGAATTCCCAAAGGCTTCCTGGGAAAAAAAAGTTTTCAGCTGCTGCCAAAACGACACCAAAGAAGGAGCCATCCTAGCTTTCCAAGCAAGGGAGTTCTGAGGTGAGGGAGCAGCAGTGGTGTAGCTTGGTGCCAGCAGGTTAGGGGTAGGGGGGCGGAGGGGCTATCATGCATGGGGAGGGGCTATGACATGCAGGGGGGGCTACGGTCTACATGGGTGGGGCTATGACACACTTGGGCAAAGCTATGGAGCACGCGGGCAGGGCTATGGAGTATGTTGGTGGGGCTATGGTGCACAGGGAGGGGCTACAGCACACAAGGGAGGGCTGACGGCACAGGGGGGCAGGCAAGGAGCAGCGGTGCCCCTGAAAAATGCCACCAAGGGCACACCACTCCCCTCGCGCCCCTCCCTACATGACCGGGGAGCGGCCACAGAGAAAGTCTTCTCCTGTATTCCCACCAGCCATGCCAGCAAAAGTAGTTATTATTGTTATGCACTTTCAAATCAATTCAGCTTATGGTGAATTTATCATGGCTAGATATACTGTATATACTAGTGTGTAAGTCTAGGAATTTTAGTCCAAAAATTGTCCCAAAAAACCTGGATTGACTTATCCATGGGTCAAAGTATTCCACCTTAACTCTTATCAAAAAAGGAACCATCTGTGTAGAGTAGGGCTTTCCAAATGGTGTGTCGCGACACATTAGTGTGTCACTTGAAGTGTGTAGGTGTGTTGCCTCCCTGGGCTGAGAAAGACCCCCACCACCCGAGCCTCCCCCACTGCCGCCTCAGCAGCAGTGGGCCAGGATCAGGTAGGGTGGCTGCCTTTCCCATTGCTGCTGCCCTCGCCAGTGTCTTTCCTCAATGAGGGCAATGGCAGCAAGCCAGGATCAGGTGGGGAGACTGCCTTTCCTGCTGCTGCCACCTTCACCAGGCTCTTTCCTCGGTGAGGGTGTTTTTCCTTGGGGTCTTTACTTGGCAAGGGTGACAGCAGCAAGCCAGGATCAGGAAGGGGGGCTGCCTTTTCCACTGCCCTCACTGGAGTCTTTCTTCAGTGAGAGCAACAGCAGCAGGACAGGATCAGGTGGGGGGCTACTTTTCCTACTGCTGCCGCCCTTGCCGGGGTCTTTCTTTGGTGAGGGCAATGGCAGTGAGCCAAGACCAGGGGGGGGGGCTGCCTTTCCTGCCGTTTGACCTCTAGTTTGCTAGTAAAACTGAAGTGCTGTGTTGTGAAATGACGCATGTCCAAAAAGTGTGTAACCAACATGAAAAGTTTGGAAAGCTCTGGTGTAAAGTGTAAAAAGTCCATCCTAGGAGAACCTAGAACCAATCCTCTCCACTCCCTCCATAGTAGTACTGCTTCTGGCCTTTTTGAATGTGCAGGTTGTAAAATGGCAGTGACCAAGGGCAGCCACTTGAGGCAGTACTGGTGCTTTCCCCTCTCTGTGGAATGACCCTCAACTTATCCACAGGTCATATGAAAATCAAAAATTTTTGGCCCCAGAACCTCAGCTTATACATGAGTATATATGGTATTTCTCTTCACTTGAGAGAATTATTTATCCAAGGTTTCTGTGGTTGAGTGAAGATTCATACCCTGGACTTCCAAAGTCCTAGTTCAACACTGAGATCACTACACCATAATATCTTCCATTTGAGAAGGTACTACATTATTTTAAAAAGGACACAGAGAAAGGGATGAGATATTGGGCTGCAAAGAGTTCCCATGAGGAATACCCAATGAACATGATGAATACATTGAACACACTGTAGCAGAAAGCTGTGGAAAAGAAATGTTCTTGAATGTTTGCTCTATCAAGGCAATTGCAGGATCAAATCCCTGGAAAGGAAGGTGACATTCTAATGCATCAGGCTCCTAAGACACATGTCCTTTACCCAAACACTGTTGCAATTGTCCTCAGGAAAATAGGACAGCAGCTCCACTGCCATTCTAAAAATATAAAGCTCAATCTCTAATTTCCAAGCCGCCAAGCAATGCTAAACAGAGACTGCACAATCTGACAGAGTTGGCAGGATTTGGCTTCTCTGAGCATGAGCAGAGTGCTATCTGTGAAGCAAGGCTTCGCCACAGCAGAGAGTCCCAGTGAAGCAGAAAAAGTTCCAGATGCTCATTAAGTAAGAGTTAGAGACTTGGTTTATTGCCGCACTCTAAGATAAGGCTTAGCAAAAACATACAAGCAGTCCAGCAATTAGACAAAAAGGAATAATAGAAGATAATGGAGAAAAATCAGGCAGCATTCCCCTTACAATCAGTATACTGCCAATAGCATGGCAGGTCCAGCTAGGGTTTCTAACTGGCAGCTGGTCAATGCAAACACCAGCCTTTTTATGCTACCTTGTCACCCTGGAACAAGTGGGCCGCGATCAGGAAAAACCCGGTCTGGCCAGTAAACAATCTGTCACGTAGCCCCAGGAGCCCTCCAGACATGCACTCATTAAAACATACAAAGGGTCCTCTGCCCTGGGAAGCCAGCTTGACAGGATTAGCGATCCTGACAAACAGCCCGTCAAGTTAGAGCAATTTGCATACTGCCACGGCTTTTGACAAGCCCAGCAAAAACCAATCAAACTAAGAACCTGTCGTGAGCCAGGCTGATCTCGCTCCCGATTCGGACTTGGACTCCAAACCTGGGGAGGATCCCTTGGAGGGGCCTTCTGGAGAGCTGTCTCCTTCAGAGCCCAGGGAGGAGTCTGCCTGCGACTCCACAGCTGTCCCTGGCGCAGAGCCTGGGCCAGCACCTGCAGTAGACGTTTGCGCTCCAGAGGCAGAGGCTGGGGTTTCTGACTCCAGTCCGGAGTTTGCAGCGGACCCTCCCCCCACGTTCCTCCAGAGGTGACTGGAGAAGGGGGTGGTCCGGAGGTCTCAGCAACTGCGGGAGAAGCACTTGATGAATCGTCCCTGAACTCTTGAGAGGCTCCAGCTGTGAGCTGGGCCAACGGACATTTGATCGGCCTCAGCTGGGCTAAAACTGAGTATTTAAGTCAGATGCTGTTGGGGTTGGGCACGGGGCAACAACTGTCTACCAACTGTGAATCTGCGTCCCGTGTCGGGGGCTCTTTGTCCAAGTCTGACCTCGCTGCTTTGAGTTTGCCGCTCCTGGAACTTTGCTGTTTGTTTACATTGACATTTGGTGAAGTAACCTCTTTGATTTATTACCACTAAAGCTATAAAACCCAGCTTCTGCCTCCACATCTGCTTAGTCGCCGCCTTGACATTGACAGAACCGTGACATTTTGGAGCTTTGTCCTCCTAGTCATGCGCATTTCAGAGCTTTGTTTTAGTTCCTCAACTCATTGTTCTCCCTGGGAAAGGATTAGCCCTCCAGGTACATTTTCCTCTATAAAAAGACCAGGTCTTTGAATGGTCCCTCAGATTGCTCCGGTTTTCTCTCAGCTTCACACCACTCTGTCCGGCTATCCCCTCAACCATCCACGTGCTGAGCCTCTTCTCTCGCTCCGCTGCTGTCTCGAACTTCGGATCAGGTGCAGTATACCCCGAAAATACCTCTTCAAAATCCCCTATCATTTCCCCCCCTTTTATTTCTAATTAGCTCTTGAGTGAGTGCGTGCATAAGTGCAAACGTGCGCAAGGACTTATTTTTAAATAAAAATAATTTAATTAGCAATTGGTGTGGTTTTTGGCTTGGCCTGACCCAGTAAACATTGGGTTGAAAAGATCTCGCTAGGTTACCCTGCCTCTTGTAGTGCTACAGTTTGTGCTTTGGCTAATTTTAATTCCCCATTGATCAAGGCATATTGAGGTGTCCCCCACAGGACCCCAGAAATCAGGGTAACACCACACCGCCTCTTTCTTCTGCCATCCACTCATAGGAAATCTTTGCCTGCCCGGCAACAACCTTGACACAGTCTTCATAAGTATTTTATTTTGAAATACTTAACCAAATGTGTATTTTGAATTATTTTGTTATGGTTAAATCTCTGAAAATCTGTCACAAGATTCACAGAAGTGTAAAATCTGGTTGGCAGCAACTTTTCAGTTACCACCGTTCAAGATGTGCAAATCAGGTCATTTCTTCTAGGAATTCACAAAGTTGGAATGTGTGAATCCTCAAGCAACTCTAATGCAGCCCGACTTTCCACTGTTCTTTGTTCTTATGGCCCTCTGACTCTGTCCCCCACTCTACTGCCAAAGGCGATCTCATCCCCATATTCACCTGGGTTTCTGATGGCAGTAATATATTACTAGCACATGTGTGTGTGTGTGTGTGTGTGTGTGTGTGTTTGCAAGACTGGGACTCAAGGCATGTTACAAAAGGTACAAGAGATGCAATTAAAAGTTGTCAACAGCAGGATATACAAAATAGATTTAAAAATAATCTCAAATACATACAACAGCAAAAAAAAAAAAAGGTAAAAAAGGTTTGTTGTCATTGTGTGCCTTCAAGTCATTTCCAGCTTATAGCAACCCTAAAGTGAACCTATCATGGGGTTTTCTTGGCAAGATTTGTTCAGAGAGGGTTTGCATTTGCCTTCCTCTGAGGCTGAGACAGTATGACATTTCTAAAGTCACCCAGGAATTTCCATGGCTGAGCAGGGATTTGAATCCTGGTCTCCAGGGTTGTAGTCCAAAGTTCAAATCACGACACCACACTGGCTCTCACAGTAATATGTAATTCCTCATAAAGGTTCTAATTCAAAGCAACATTATGAGTTGTAGTCCAAGACCACTACATCACACTGGTTCTTCTTATAAGAATGGTACAGCACAATTATTACAAGGCTTTTCCTTATAATTAGACAATTCCCAAAAATCTGTCAAAATAATAATAAAAAAAAATCAAGAGAAAAAGGAAGTGAAAAGAACTGGAATCGTCCTCTGATAGAGAAAGGAGAAGTACAATCTAAGGCTAATCTTCTTTTACAGGGCTAATTTGTGAAATAAAATATTCTTTTACACACCTTGAGTCTCCAGTTGTCATTAGAAGGTCACTATCGAGGGTATCAGCTTACTCTATCTAGGAAGGGAATTCCAGATCTTTTGTACAGCCACCAAGAAGGCCCACTCCCATGTTCTCACAAGATGTAACCATGAAGGTGGTGGAACAGAGAGAAGAGCTCCCCTGAAGTTCTCAAAACCAAAGCTCATATATTATGATTCTCTCTATTATACAGCTTCAGGGCAATGATTACATTAATTGGAGTTGAGTCATAGTCCAAAGTCATGTTGGCCTAAAAATTTCTTCTCCTTTCTTCTTTTCTATAATGTCAGAAAAGTCATTGTTTATTTATCAATTTTGGGATTTTGGGGGATGAGAACGAGAGTAAATTGCTACATCTCATTTCATCCCCTCAAATGGTTGGAAGGAATTGATGCAATTGGCACAAGTCCATAGGGAAAAGCAATGTGTCCAATCGAGGATGGATGAAATTTCAAATTTAATCAATCATATATCAAAATGTAATATCCCCTACAAGTCTGTCTGTCAGTCAGTCACTTCTTTGTCCCTTTTCCTTCTACTCTTGGCGTAAGCTGAGGAGACGTCATCTTGAAAGGTGAGATAATGTTTGGAGCCTAACTTTCATGAACAAATTAACAAATCAGACACATCAGTACAAAGATCTAAATGGAAGAGAAAGATTTCACAAAACAACCCTCAGTAATGCATGCTAACCCAAAGACTCAGATAATAAATCTTCCAAACAACTCATTTGAACATAAGGGAAGAAATAGTGAGATAATCCCTTCCATTTTTCTTATTTATCAGGAAACAAAACAAAAGCCTATGTGCTCAAGTTATGTAGTAGTGCCATTATATTGCTTTTAATATTTGTTAGTAATCTTGCTGGTCTTCTTTGTATTTGTTTTGTAATCAGTAATTAATCAACATATAGAGCCAATAAAGACTTTAAAAAAAAAAACAAGTGTAATGATTAGATTGCTAGAGGAGACTAAGAATATTCTTAAGTGTGCAAGAACAAGCTTGTGGACTGACAGGGTCATCTTTTTTTTCTGTTTGTATGACATAATGAAAACAAAGAAGCAATGGGCAGTTATTTCATTTCAAGAAGCAGCAGAAGCTCTTTGTGATATTGACAGAAACATTTTTATGTATTAATTATTAGGGCTGTGAAACCAGTTTGGCCAAATCTTGAACAATGAAGCAAATTGGGCTGATCTGAACTACTTTCCACCAGCTTTGAGTGAAGTTACACTATCTGGAGTTCTAGAAATACAAATGAGCAGGGAAAAGCCAGACTGTGTTTCCAACACAAGGAGAGGAGAGGAACTGGATTTTGCTTATTGTCAGCAATACCATGGAGTCAAGGGCAAGAATCTTACCAGCATTTTCTTGTCACAGTGCTTAAGGGGAGAGAATCTATGAGGTCACTGAAATTATACAGTCAGTGATCTCATCCAAGAGCTCCTCGTTCATTTGCTAGATATGGATGTTAGTAACAGATTGTGAAAGGGCTGCTGTTGAGAGGCAGTGGTTGAGCGTCACCTAGATCAGTCTTTCTGAGACTTTCTCTTTTTAATTTATTTTGTCCTGTTGAATATTCTGATCTTCTGTTTGCCTTTCTTGTTATTTGCTAGTTTGTCTGTTTATAAGTCTCTGTGTTTAGGTTGCTAAACTTCACACCCATATCCACACAAATGCTCCATGATCATTTCTGTTAGAGGTTCGATAGAAAGCAGGCAGTCTGAGTCGGCACATAAAAGGCAGAGTATTATCTGGGACCACTTTGAGGTGGGAGCAGATCCCAGGATTGCCATCTGCTTTCACTGAAGGCAACAAATGAGCCGGGTAAATCGACAAAGCATTGCAACACCAGCATCCTGCTCCAACATTTTAAGAGGCAGTAGTAAGCAATATCAATTAGGATAGACACATAAAAATCAAATCAGCCAGGCAGGAGGTGCAAGTCCTATAGGGCAGGATCAAGGGCAAATGAATCTACTAGCAGCATCAGTAGCTTTCAATCCCTTCTCCAACCCTTTGAGATGCTCAGGCAGTCAATGACAGAAGATAAGATAGGGGAAGAATGGAGTCATAAGAAGGATGTTTTCTGAAGATCCTAGCCTGGATCACCAACTGTCTTGAGGGAAGAAAGAGGCATTTATTGAGGATGTCTCAAAAACTGGACTGCTGGTAAAGAATCCATTCATCACCTCCTGCTTCTTCTTGCTGCATCATTAAATCTTAGCACGTGGATTACTGATAGAATAAAATGAAAGTATCCTTTTTTAAAGTAACTTGTCATTGCATTATCATATTAAGATCATATATCTTAGTAAAACCTCAACAAATTCAGTTGATTGGTACTCTAGCAGGCAGTGCCAGGAGAAAAGGAGCATGAATGACCAAAATTGTCAACAACTTTTGACTATTCTTTTTTGAAAAACAGCAAAATTTACAGGACCTAGTCAGCAAGACACCAGTCTGAAACATCTGCCTTAGTCCTCACTTTAGGGTCTATTGTGTCTCCAAATTTATGTAGATCTGTTAAAAATTAAAAATTATAGCTATTTTTGGTATCCCAATGCAAATCAATGACAGAAGGGTTGTGGTCCAGATTGTCGAATCTCAATTTGAATTAAGCAGCCAGATCAAATTGGCTCTGGATCAGTCCAGACCAAATCAGATCCAAATATGAATCACTGAACTGAATCAAGGAGGAGAGAGTCATGCGCCGTTCTACTAATTGCTACACATCAAATGGTTGTGAAAATGCAGGAGTCGTTTCAAAGGCTGGCACTGCTAACATCAAATGGCCAGCATGTTTGTTTTGCAACATACCAGATGCAAGAAATGAGCTTCCCAGCACTTGCTTGATCAAAGCTTTCAACTAGTCATACTGTGTTTAGACATTCCAGTCAGGTCTATATTAAAGGGATAAGCTAATTACATATGGCAGGCAGACTTCTGCTTGTGAGATAGATTTTTCCCATTCTCTTTTCCTCTGACCCCCCAGTTCTAATGCACCCCCAAAATCTGTTCCAGAGAGCCCCCAAACCTGATTTGGAGGTTTGAGGCAAGCAACACTGAACCTGTATTGTTCACCTGTGTACTGATGAATTGATATCTTGATGTTCTTTTTAGCCAGAGGGAGAGTTTATAAAATAGTGCTGTCACACATTCCTACTTTGGAGTCAACTACACAGCAGGCCTTGGAGAAGAATAGCCCAGAGGGAGAATTTTTTTATTTTTATTTTTCTGCATTTGACTGATCAAGTGCAAGCTTCAGAACCAGGAGGGAGAACAGCAATTTTAGCTTTGTGTGAGAAAGAATAACTACCCGCTGATGGTGATTTCTCTTGTTTCAGACCTCTAGGTGGGATATGCACAAAAGATGCTAAGAGCAAACAGAATAGCTAGGTAGGTTTTATTGGCAGGATGAAATTGTTCAAAGCTCATGCTGATCATATATGGAAAAACTGTGAAGCGTATTACCATTTAGGCATTATTCTATTTCATTCTGTTTCATGGGCATGGCAATATTGTAAGCTGAGTCAGAATCAGAAATAGTTCCAGTTGTTCAAAGCCATTTTTCCCAATCTTTCTTCTGGCCATACTAATTTTCTACCCCAAAGTCAAAAAGGTTTTTGAAAAACTGAATTCTTAAAGGAATCTCATTCTTCAGTACTGAGAAGAGAAGAATTCTACTGGATCCAGAGCAAAAAGTACACAGTAAAAAAAAAGTTTTTTTAAAAAAAATAATTCATTACTTACTATAGTGTTTAGAAAGTAATTCATTGCTTGTTACAGCACTGAGGAGCAACTTGCACTGCATATTAGTTTTTCATTAATTTTCAATAACTGTTTTGGAGAAAATTCCACTAAGGACAGGTAAGGAGAATAGCATAAAATATTTTAAAAATTCTGATGAAAATGCCTTAAAAAGACCTTTTAAAGTGATGTTAGAAAATAACTAGAAACAGTTTTTGCACCTGTAAACTAACTTTACTCCTACTCATTGTGTTACTTTTCAGTATGACTTTGGTGCATCCTTTAAAAAGTAACTTACTATAGCTAACCGTGTTACTTCTAACTTGTTTACTTTCAGCCTTTAGCTGAATTAGACTAAATGCCTGTCTCATTCAACATCCTATTTCTCTTTGGTCAATCGGATGCCTAGGAAAACAAAACCCATCAGTTTTACTTTTTTGCACATTTATTTAACCTCTCCCCCCGCAAATTCTTCCCATTCTAAATACGAAAGAAAAAAATGCAAATTGTGACAGATTCTTCCAAGATGAACCGTAATAAAATTTTCTCCCGTTTACACAAACCAAATTCAATAGCTACTGTTCTTACTGGCATGGAAGGAGTCATGTTGTCCCTACATGCCATTTAGATGTAAAATATGAAGTCCCCCTCAGGGAAAAAGAAATGGCAACATTGCTTCAGCACAACAAACATGACTGAACATTCAGGTCTTCAGAGCCAGACTGTTAAGAATGACACTCCTGACGCTCTGAGCCTGACTGACGTATCAGTTTCAATTTCCCTGCATCCATAAAAGAGAAAAAGAAATCTTTCCATTCCGGATATGGGGGAGGAAAAAGCCTTCTGCAAATGTTGGTATTTCTTTTGTCAAAAGCAAACTGAAACAAAATTCTGTCCCATCTCTACAAATGCTTTTGAGAAATCCAGAAATATGAATACAACATGAATATTATAGTGCTCTCCTACTGCCATTCAGCCTACAGAGGTATTGAGAAATAGGATTGCATGAATCTGTTTCACTTTCTATAATGTCCATACTGCTTGCCCTTTTCAGCACCATTTCAAACTACGCAATATCCTTTTTGAAATGTGGGAAGTTGGGCAACTGAGCTCTATTCAGGTTCTTTTTCTCTCTGCCCCTTTTTAAAAAGAAGAGCAATCTTCTATATGTAATCTGTTAATGTCCCATTATTAAATATTAAAACAATGGCCATTTCCACACAACAGTGTTCTAGTGCTGTTATTCTTTTCTCAACATCCTGTGGGATTCCAGGGTTTGTAGTTTACTAAGACCAAAGAGCTCTCTGGCAGAGAATTCTAAATGCCCCTCACTAAACTGTAAACCCCAGGATTCCATAGGATGTTGAAAGTGGAATGATAGCACTGTAACAGTGTGGTGCAGAAATGGTCAATGTTCCAGAGTAAAATGCAAGAGGTCTGAAGGTTTTGTTTTGTTTTGTTTTGCCAAAGTACTCAAATTATGTCTTCTTTCTTGCGCTGGTATATGACCCATCAAAGCTTCTAAATAAGTGAATAGATATCCACAAAGGCTAATGTGAAATAGATTGGTCAACCTTAAAGGTGCTACTAGGGTTCACTTTCACCACCATCCTTTTCCTTTTTTCATGTTGTGGCAGACTAATACACCTAGTTCTTTGAAAATGATTTATAATGGATTAGTTTTGTCACAGCTGCATTAATTAAACCAATTCTTCATCACTGAAGACTTGGCTTGTCAGCAATTACTTGCATACAGAATTTTAGTGGTCATAAGTATATAGTGCATACTATTTGTCAGTCCTGTCATAACACATATGAGTCTGAGGCCATTTCCATGCTACAATGTTATAGCACTATAGTATTCCACTTTCAGTATCCTATGGAATGTTGCAGCTTAGGGAGGGGTCTTTAGAATTCTCAGTCAGAGAGTTTTTTCGGCCTCAGTAAACTACAAACCTCAGAATTCCACAGAATGTTGAACGTGGAATGACAGCACTATAACAATGTAGTGTGGAAAAGACCTGTGTGTGAACACCAGTTTGGAAGTCACCAAGGAACTGAAGACATATCTCTACTTCTGCTGTCATTTGGAAATCTGTAGAGCTCAATCTGGGTAAAAAAGGGAGAGAAAGATGGAAAAGAAATTCTTCAGGTTCATATGTCTGTACGGAAACATCCACTTTGTGGCTGCAAAGACTAGCAAGGGATGGAATCCTATCTTGTCTGAGAAATGTATACAAGGCTTGTTCTGCATTTTGAATGGATAAAAGTAAGCACAAAATCATGTGTACGTGTCAGGAACATACATGGCTAATCTGAATGTGAGCCTGGAAAACACTTCAGTTGATTAAAAAAAAGTCTACAAAAATGCATATATTACAAAAATGCATAGAAAAAAAAGCTGCAAAAAATATACTGTCTTAGGCCCTTTCCACAATTCACCTTTTTGCAGAGCTGAGGTACCGGGATCGCGCAAGCAGCCTCTAGCGAGAGGCTCTCGCGTCCCAGTTCCTTCAGCTCTGCAGCTGCTGCCTGTTCACGTGAGAGCCCTTCTTCTTCCTTCCACAGTGCAGCCTGGGATTTTCCCAGGCTGCGCTGGGGCAGGAAGCCAGAGCTCCACACGCACAGCAAGTGCGCGTGGGGCCCCAGAGCGATGCATGATTGCGCACCATTTTCAGCTCACAGCTGAAAATGAAATAGTGCATGATCAGTGCCTGCCAGGCCCTTGAGCATCACGCAATTGTGAGTGTGTCATGTGGACCGCTCCTCGCAGTCACGCAACGCTCTAGGGGCCCTTTCACATGGCAAATGCCATGCAAAAAGGGCCTTAGACCTAGGAGGACTTTTTGCAAAATCAAAGTGACTTCCAGTTGCTCCTTTATTTGGAAAAATCACTCCCCAGTAAAAGTGAGAAGAATCCTGGTGGGGAGTTCATAATGGTGTAGGATTTATGTTCCTCACATAGCCCTTAGTTTAGGGGGTACGTAGGGAACATGATAGTCCTTCAGTCTTCGCTTATCAGGAACCAACTGTCCATTCCTCTATGGCTCAGGAAGCAACTGGCATAGGTTCCCACCCATCGCCTCACAAGTCATCCCTGACACAAGGCAAATTGCAACAAGGGCCCCATTTCTGCCTATTGCAACAGATATTTTTCATGGGAGGGTGTAGGAATATTAATCAGCACTTCCCAAACAGGGGATTGGACCCAATTGGTCACAACAGCTGCTTCCCAGAAAGTGGGGGTTGGGGGTACTGGACTGGAATTCACTGTATAGCTTTGTAACTACAGCAGTTACACATTTGGCAGTAACTGCCCAATAGAACTGCAGCCATTATATTTTTGAGAAAAAATACAGTCAAAATATTTTGGGGTAAAAAGAAAAACTGAGAGGTGGGTCATAGTCCTCCAAGGTGTGGAAGGGTGTGTGTCTGGTCCAGGGATGGAAAGAATATTTATTTGTTTTTCTTTTCCTTTTTTTCTTTTTTTTTATAGAAGATAATGGTTTCTTGACAGTCAGGAAACCACATACAGGCAGCTGTAAGGCTAGTAGGAGATTCTTTCTGCACAGAAATATGCATAGTTTTCCATGTGAAAATATCTAGAAAAACCATATGTATTCTGCCCAGAAAAAAACACATATTTCTGCACAGAAAATATATTTATGAACAAAAAAAAATGTGTTCAGCACAGAAAAACTAAACTGCATGTATTTCTGCACAAAATAACCTTATATGTTCATATGCAGAAAGTCTATTTCTGAATACAGAACATGATTTCTGCACTGAAAAACCATGCATACCTCTGTATAATAAATATTTGTTTGGCACAGAAAATGTATTTCTAAGCTGAAAAAAAATGTATATTCTTGCACAGACGAATACTTCCCAAAGCACAAACAACAAACTGCACAGAAATCTCCCTGATGATTCATTCATCAGAGAGAATGGTGCTGGAGTTATTCATTCTCTGAAGAAGAGTGAAGATATACATCCTGAGTCTGGTTGTTTAATAGTCGCCTAAAGGTAGAAAATACTCTTCTTCTAATACTACATAGTTCTGCCTTTGTAAGCTGCTTGGTTGGAAATGTCTTTGGAATGATGTTCAGTACTGTTGGAGTCAAGAGGATCCTTACCTCTGACAATATTATCATGTTGCTTTTCATTTTCTCTTTTAAAGGAAAGCAAATAGAGCAGTCTCAATGCCCTGCAGTTAGGGATGTTACTGTCATGCCCTGTTTCCAGAACATGGACTCTGACTCAGAGTCTGAAACAGGGGGCATGCCAGAGGCTGAGACAGGGGGCATGCCAGGACCAGCTGTACAGGAAGAGGTTACAGTGCCACAAACAGAACTGGGAGCGGTGCCATCTCCAGCAGAGAGTCCTGCCTCTTCCGACATAAAAGAGCACTTACCTGTACCCAGCTTTGCAGAGCATAGAAAGCAAAGAGAAAGCCAACATCGCTCTCCTAGAATTTATCACCAGCAACAATTAATCAAGCCTCAGCTGTGCTAGGCTTCAGACCTAGCTGACGTCCTTCTCCTCCAGGAGTTGTAAGAGCTTATCTGACCTTCCACCCTGCTGGATACCTTGCTGAATACTCTGACTGACCTTGGACACTCCTTGCCTTGGAACCCTGTGAACTGTATTTATAACTCTGAACTTACTGCCTGGAAGTAAGTAACAAGCTGGGAGTTATTCAGTTTGTTTTGTTTGTTTTATCAGCCGTGCAGGACTGAGATAGGACAGTTACCTCTTTGCTTATTTTGTTCTTGCACATGAGAATGAAAATAATCCATTTTGAAGTTTTTTCCTTCTTGGGTAAAAATATAGGTTTTCTTGAGTATTTGTTGTTGTTGTTGTTGTTGTTGTTGCTGCCGCCGCTGCTGTTACTACTACCACTATTGGCATTTTGGGATGTTTTTATAAAAAGTTCATGAAAGCTTTCTAGAGCCAAACAAAGCTTTCTTTAAAAAAAAAAACATATTGATTGATTGATTGATTGATTGATTCCTTTTCTTGTTGGTGCTGGAAAAAAGCACTTGTATGTTCACTTTTCTACATGGATGAAACATCTTGCAGTTGATAACAGGATTTTCCCCCCAATGCATTTTTACCAAGGAGAGGAGAAATTATGAACATTCCTCACATCCCTACATGAAATATTTGGGCATCTCAAAATAATGGGTATTCAGTTGTTGTTGGTTGTTGTTGTGGGTATTCATTACCATAACACACTCTTTTAAGGTGTGTACTCTTAATTTTTCCAAATGCTGGGATTCTGTGTTTTCCTCTTTTTCCTCTTTTACACCTTTCAAAAATGCTGAAGTTGGCCAGTTTCCCCTCATGCCATTATAACAATGAGAATTCTGAGTAATGCATTTCCCTCTTTACAAAGCACAGGACCAGGATCAGTTTGGTTCTAGTATGGAATTGAGCATGTAGAATTGGTTAAAGTGTGTGTCTACTTTATAGCTTATGATTCTGTACCTAATTTCTAAGGTATTTCCATTGGACCATGGAGACAGAATGGGCTCTAAGGGCCATCTCAGCCAGCCCACGGCCAGTTTAGGAGTCTTCTGCTAAAACACCCCTGAGAGGTGGCTATCTAGCCTCCATTTAAACACCTCTAGCAAAAGAGAGCACTGTCCTACAAAGTCATAGTATATTTCACTGCCAAACAGCTTTTAGCATCAGGACATTCCTCCTAGTCTTTGATGGAAATCTCCTTTATTGTGATTTGAACTGAATCTGAGACAGTCTGTCCCACTGTCAAACAGCTCTTACAGCGACAAAGTTCTTCCTAATATTTAGGTGGAATCTCTTTTCTTGTTACTTTAATCTGTTGGTCTACGTTTTGGTCTCTGGATCTCCAGAAAAGAAATTCACTCCATCTTCCACATGAGAACCTTCCAGATATTTAAAGATGGTTATTATAGTACCTCTCAGTTTTCCCATCTCCAGCCTAAATACATCCAACTCCCTCAACTTTCCTCATGGGGTTTTATTTCCAGACCGTTTACTATCTATGTCACCCTGCTCTGGATATGTTCCAGATTGTTAATGTCCTCCTTAAACCATGGTGCCCAGAAATGGATACAGACAAGGAGGACGTATCACTGCTAGTTTGTTTGAGAGAGGCCTGGATCCTATTGTTTAGCCCCAACTAGCACAGACCTATAGAATCAATGGGTGAATGAAGAATCAAGTCATAGGTAAATTCTACTGATTCATCTGGCCTACTTGGAGACTAACAATAGAATTCATACCTAAGCGTTGTGTAATATTGTAAGAAACTTACATAGTTAATGATCTGATCCTATTTTTAACAGATAAACTAATCAAAACTCAGATTCTCCTGCAAGAACTTGGTCTATCTTATTCTAGTGAAAAAATACCCTTATTAAAGCAGTAATATTACATTACTGCTAGTAATATAATACCACAACTAGTATAACAGCAGTGACTGTGCAGTTCTCTTAGACATGTCTATGCGGAAGCAAATCTTGTCAAGTTCAATGGGACTTACTCCCAGATGAGTAAGTATAAAATTACAGTGTAAATTATAGTAATTATTTCTTGGCTGTTAAAGACTCGTAATTTTTTTCCAGCAATGTAGATATCCTGGCAGATGGTAAAGATTCCAGAGCATTTTCTTCCCTTGCTATTTTTTTTATACCTTCAAACTCTTTTGCTTCAGCCTTTTCTCCACACAGTGCTCATGGTGCTTTAAATATTGTCCCATGCCTTGTTTCTCTGTATTGTATGGCCAACCTGCTTGGCACCTCAGTTTTTCAACATTCTAGTCAGCACTCTTGCATTCGGTGCCCACTACACACTTAGCATCCTCCTTCATCCTAATAATGAGAGAGCAGGGTTAGGTTTGGAGACCTGCCACCCATTTCCTCCATCCATGTTGTCTTCTTCATTGATTGACAGTAGAACGAGATGTGGCAAATTATGCCACAGTGCTAGGTCCAGAAGATGTCCCTTCTTTCTTGCCTGTATGATATTTTTGGTATAGGTCTTCCAGATGACTCCAGCTTATGGCAATCCACTCAGAGAGTTGTCTCACTAAGATTTATTTACAGGTTTTCCATAGCCTTCTTCTAAGATAGAGACAGTATAACCCAGTGGGTTTCCATGGCTGAAAAGGAATTCAAACCCCCATTGCCTGCAATACTAGTCCAGCACACAGACAACTAAGCCACTCTGAATTACACAACATTATATTGGCTCTTATATAACTTACCTACTTTGAAAATCTTGCTGGTTCTTAAGATTCCCAGCACTACATCTCTTTGAAGGCCCAAGTCTCAATATGTTAAGTCAGAGATAAAATATATCAAAGCGGTTCTTATTGAGACTGGTCAGTGAAGAGCAGAAACATGGTGTTTATTGTTTTATTTAATTGTTTATTTGTTTATTTGTTAATTGTGTATTTATGTATTTGTTTATTTTAATTATTTGTTTAATTGTTTATTATTTGTTTATTTAATTGTTTATTTTAATTGTTTAGTTTATTGTTTGTTTAATTATCGAAGTAAAACAATATAAAATCATTTACATTCATTTCTTCTTGGAAAAAAGGATGGCAGATTTATAATTATGAGATTTCTGATTAAAGCCACAATGGAAAGTGTGGCTTTTTTGGACTACGACTCCCAGAATCCCACAACCAGCATGGCCTGATGGCTTTTGAATTCTAGAAACTGTAGTGCAAACAGTTGTGCAAAGAAAAGGGATGACTTTCCCCATTCTAGATTAAGGATGGGTGGGAAATTTCAGTTCAGTTCACTTTTCAAAACTTCACAAATTTCTTCTTCAGAATGGAAAAAAGTTGAGGTGTTCAGTTTGTTTTTTAATAAATGTGGGGTAAACAAAAAGCCAAGCGTTTCACCCATTGAGGGCCAGGATTTGGAGTTCTGAGCTCCAAAGAGTCTACAGTTATATTCCTTTGTACTCAATCATTTTGATGCATGAAGGCTGCCACTTTTTTTTTTCTGAGAGATGTCTCACCATTAAGAGCTACATAGTAGACAAGTACAACATGATTCTCTCAAAGTTGGGAGAATATGTACATGTTGCTAATGGAGATGGAGGATAATCTCATTCCAGTTGATTTTTGAAATATCGAACAAAATTCATATACTCCTTCATACTTGGGGCAGGAAGAACCTGAGTGTGTATGAATGAATGTGTGTTTAAGTGAATGTGAATCATATTTTTTTTCATTCCTAATTCAGATTGAGTTGGGAGGTTCCGGCCTAGCACACATGACTTCCTCTGGAGACTCTTATTAGCACTTCTGTATTGATAAGAAATATTTCTTTTACAAATCATTGGGCTATGAAACTTCTCTCCTGGGTTCCTTCTAAATCATCCTCTTGCTTTTCACAGTGGGCACTGGTCAAGGAGGCCAGAAACACAGTAGCACTTATGATTAGCAGAGCTATTTCTCAATGCCAGCTGTTGTGTCAAGCAAAAATATATAATGCAATTTAAAGCTTGGGAACTTGATAGTATATCAGTGCCAAATGTTAAAAGGTAAGATATTTTTCGGTATTCAGGGCTCATCAGTAGATGGAAAGCAAATGATTTATATTACCTGTTTAAACATTTATGAAGACAAGATAAAAGGAACAGAAGAGGGAATTGATAAACACAAATACTATCTAAGGCTGCTATGAATGTAACGCTAGACTTCACGTTGCCACAGTAAATTATTTGTTTAAAAGTATCCCTGTATTCCTGGTGTATTATTCATGATAACACGAGGGTGGGAATGGAGAAGATGGAGCCAGCGTGATGAAAGCAGCAAAAAATACTGCCAAACAGCCTTTGCTTTTCTAATCTAGTTGTACTCATTATATATATATATATATATATATATATATATATATATATATATAAAAATCACTTTATATTACTCTTTTAAAGTACAAAGAAAATCCTATCCTAAGCCCTATCCTAACTGCATGAAAGGCTGTAAAGTCAAGACATACTCCTCAAAATCAGCTCCAATTCAATTCCTATTACATAAAGCTTTGTTTGCTATGGTGTATGGATCTTAGACCAAAACCTAGCTTGAAGTCTGAATCTGTCTTTTAAATGTTTAGTTAACAAGGAGAAGGAGACAGAAAAGGAGAAGAGACCCAGCAAGATGCAGTGGTTTGACTGCTAGACTAAGTCCCTTTTTGCACGGTATTTGCCATGCGAAAGGGCCCCTTGAGCACCATGTGAATGTGAGGAGTGGTCCACACGATGCACTCACAATCGCACGATGCTCCAGGGTCTGGCAGGCACTGCTCACACACTTTTACATTTTCGGTTTTAACCCGAAAATGATGTGCGATCACGCATCGCTCCAGGGCCCCGCGCGCACTTGTCATGTGTGCGGAGCTCCAGAGCCATGGGGCTTGCGCTTCCTGCCCCAGCGCAGCCTGGGAAACTCCCAGGCTGCACTGCAGAAGGAAGAGGCAGGGCCCTCATGTGAGCAGCCAACAGCCGCGAAGCTGAAGCAACGGGGATGCGAGAGCCTCTCTCTGGAGGCTGCTCGTGTGACCCCACACCCCAGCTCCACAAAAAGGTAAGCTGCGGAAAGGGCCTAAGACTTCAGGAAGTCAGGGTTCAAATCCCTGCTCAAGTCACATTCTCTCAGACGTAGAGAAAGGGAAGAGCAAACTTCTTCTGAAGAAATCTTCCATGAAACCCTATCAGACAGTCTATATGGGTTGAAGGTTACTTGAAGGTACATAATTAGACCAAAGAAAACAATTTTTCCCCCTGTCTTATTTGTATTAACTTTTTCAAATTCCTTGTGAATTTCTTTTGAAAACCATATAACCAAAAAGTTACTATTTGCTCTCTTAGGGCAAATATAATTGGAGTGCTGATCCTAGACATTTTACTACTGAGGGCAAAGGGAAAGTAACAGAAGGAACACAGTGGCAGATGAATTTAGTATTAACACTGGTGATGGAGGAGGGTCATCCAGTTCACATCAGAACAGCAAGCAAGTTACAGCACAGTTGGTTACTTGTGGGATTGGCCATAGGGCACACAGGTGTCCTCTAACACAAATTCATGGCTATTGGAGGAGGGGGGTCTGCTGTTGCCTCTCACCTTAACAAACTACCTGGTTTGGTCTAATAGCAGGGGTGGCTCGTGCTAAGAATTTCTCATTCTACAAACGTCCATTTTTAACATATGGAGTAAATATAAGCTTTGAGCTGGTGAAAGTGGACTCCTCTTCTCTTTCCACTCCACAGCAACTCCTCTCACCTTCTGAGCCCTTTTCACACACCACTTCCAACCCGCAATGGCCACAGGATCACTATGGGATCGCAACGACGGTTCTGCATAGTGTAATCATGATCCCATGGCGATCTCATGGCAACTCATTGCTATCACAATCATTAAATCATTTTCTCATTTCTCCCAACAATGACACGCAATTGTAGAGTTCTCTCGCCTCCTTCTCTCACTTACCTGTTGTGCAGAATGGCAGGAAATGCAATGGCTGTGCTTCTTTCCCCAGCACAGCCTGGGAAACTGCTGGGCTGCACTGCGGAAAGGAGGAGTGGAGCCATTGTGCTTCCTCCTGTACAGCAGGCAGTGAAGGGAGTGCAGCAGAAGCAATTTCCTCCTAGAAGAGGCTTTCTCTGGATCCTGCACAATGACTTCAGAACCAGGTAAGTTGTGGAAAAAGCCCTGGAAATGCTACATAGAGGACCATCAACATCCCTGAAAATCAGATGGAAATACCTTTTTGTGAGTCTATCTTTTCCATTCACGGAAGGCAGATTCTGCATCCAGTTTACTGAAGATCTAATCACAGATATCTATCTCATTGTGTTCATCCTGAAGTTCTCCTACCAGTAGGTTTCCCTAAAACCTATTTCAGATGTCAGCTGTTGATTTCCGTGTCAGTGAGTGGCAAATATACTCCAGGGTTTTAGTATAAACTTGAAAGGACCACTTTCAAGGTATTGCATTCCCAAATTCAGAATACCTAGATAGCTCCTTAAAATTTGGACAACAATGTGGATCAGATATATCATCTCATTGACATGGAAGCTTCCGTTACTACTGGTAGACACTTTATATTTCTGCTATCCCATATGCTGGCATCATATGTTTGGGACACTTGTCAACAAAAGATGTTGGGTAGCTTTAATACTGAAGGTCTGAATTATTATTTTGAAATGTTTAAATGAACTTGATCACCTTTATTACAGTTAAATCTGCATCATATTCTCAGTCAAAAACCAAAGATTTACTTATAAGTACTACAAATGTGAATCTTACTGTGCACAAGACATGAAACTGGCTTGACTGTATATCACATTCAGTCTCTCTTGAGGCAAATTCGACAGTGTCTCAAATCTGCTTTCTGCTAGGAACACCTATTGCTTGCAGTTTGGCTACCAGGAATAGAAAATTACAGAAACTGGTGACAACCAAAATTCTCTTTTTATTGACAACAATGTGTTGATCATATTTGGATTTAATGTGTACTGCTAATAAAGTTCCCAAAGTAATAAGAGTGAAAAGATGCCTCATTCAAGCAAAGGTATATACCCAGACAAAATGACCCTGCTTACAAAGAAATCAATTTGTCTCCAATTTACTTGCATTTACGCAATTGTCAAATTACTATGGGTAATTAGCATCTGCCTTCCAAATTTAATAAATAATTCATCTTTGATTACTGATATAATATAGGTGTAAAAAGACATATTCAGTATGCACTGGGGAGTCTTTAAATAAAAGAAAGACATTTCAGTTTCATTAAAGATGTAAGAGGAATACAAGCCAGGCAAGAAAGAATCTCTTCTCAGGGGAAAAAAAGAGCATAAAAAAGAAAAAAAAAACCCTGTAGAATTCATGTGTGGGGTAGGATTGCCCGTGCCATCCATGCATAATTTCAGCAGAAAAACCTGTCTTGCCTTTTTTGTTGGTTCTCATTAGCTATTTCCCAAAGAAACAATCCCAAAGTATAGCAGTACATTGTGCATGTACTGCAAGTCCTGTTTGGCACATCTCATCCACCCATCAATTACTGTATTTGCTGGTGTATAAGACTCACTTTTTTCCCCAAAAAATACTGTTTGAAAATGGGATGCATCTTATATGCTGGTGTGTCTTATACATCAGCAAATAGTATTTGCCAGTGTATAAATGAGGTGCGTCTTATACACAGGCGCGTCTTATACACCAGCAAATATAGTAATTGATGTTGGGGAATTGAGAGATTTTTCGTAATAAATCTCCTAATCAGCAGAGTATTCTGTAATGCACAAACGGAAGTTGAAAAAATTACCAGTCCCACTTCATCATCTCCACCCCAGACACCCTTAATCTAGCTCAAAATAAACACAAACAGTTTGGTTAAAACATATGAAAAGTTTACTCACAAAATCTTGTGCACAGTCTACACAGATTCAATTCTTGAAGAAAGCAAGAAGAAATTAAGCCCTTACATGCTTACTGGGAAGCATGCTTGCTAGAAGATCAGAGACCACATGCTTGCAGGGAAGCAGAAGTATAAAAGAGAAGAGGAAGAGAACATGTAAGGGGAAGTGGGTGTTGACCAAAGAACAGGAAGTTTACTCAAGGCAGTTCCTTCTATGCCTACAATAGACATGCAAACTAACTAGCCAGTTAATTAAGCATGCAAAGGTTGCCACTCCCAACAATTGAATATATTCATATCCCATCTTTCCATTCCTAATGGAGCCCTCAAGGCAAGTAAGCACCCATGCTTTGGGGTAACAGCCTTTGTTTTCACTTGGGTTGATTCTACATGCTCTGCCATTTGCTACTACATTCATGGCAGTGAATGGGACGGGCAGGCATTCTGAGAGTAAGGGAGGGTGAGTATAGGGGCAACTGCTGGAAGACTATTGTAATCTCAAGGAGGTTTAAGGAAGTATGGCCTGTGAACAGTTTCTTCTTCCATGCTGCTTAAAAGTTCTTGTTGCTGTTCTGTCTGCTTGGGAAAGTATCTTACAGTAGTCTGGGATGTCTGCCAAGTTAAGATGTACAGAGATAACACTGCAGCTGGCACTAACTAATAAGGAGCCTGGCCTTGGCTAGTGGTGAGGGACTAATTAGTACAGAGAAAATGGCTGTCAAGAGAAGCTCAAAGGTAGCCACTTTCCATGGCCTGCTACAGGTGTGTTGACTGTCTCAAAGCTTCTATGGAAGCCAGCCAAATAGTAAAATGTAAAAACCCCTGGGATTCTGCCCGCCCCCCCAGTGAGAGCTCAGGCATAAATCTAACAGCTAGGGTGTCGTGTCACCAGTGGCTACTGCACCAGAGTCTCTCCACTGTTCCTTCTGTGCTCCTGGGCAGCTGAACAGAGCAATCTTGCTTGGTGAGACATCTATCTGCTGTGTTAGTGGGCATTCCTGGGCTTGGGTGGTTATTATATATCCTTTGTTTATGCTGCCTAAGTGCATATATCTGCTCATACTCTTATTGTTTAAATTGCTTGCTGCTTAATAAATTTTAAGGCTTTTCCAACTGCTCTTGGTGTTTGTTATTGCTTCCAGATCTAGTAAACAAACTCTCTTGCCTTTGGCAAGACAGTGGGAGTGAAGGCAGAAGGCAGCACATAGAGGCATTTATGATGGTGTAAACAAATCTCCTCTTTCATTTTGCTGCTCAGTGCTTTACAGTTAAGCACCATTTTATCTCCTCCCAACCTTTCTCAACATCACAGTTTTATTGGAAGTCAGCCCACTTAAGTTAAATGGCAATTTGGAGAAGAGTCATTCCAGGACTTGTTTCCATGTGGCACATTCTAGATGGTTAGATGACCAGTATACACAGCATAGCAGTGATGTATTTAAGTCTTTTATTCCAAGTCTCAAATCACGTCTCAAGTCTCTACCTTCAAGTCTCAAGTCCTTGAAGATACTTTCAAGTCAACTCTCAAGTCAAGTCTGAAGTCTAGGAGCCAATTTTATACCCCAACCTATATTCTCGAATTCTGGACAAAGTCAAATAAAGTCAGTTTTATCAATTTAAGCACAATTGGCCCTCCATATTTGCAATTTTGCCATTTATAGTTTCAGAAGTGGGGAATAGGATCCTTCTTACTCCCCATTACTGAAGCATCAGAAACTTTAGAAGGAAGGATTCTTCCTCCTCAAGCCTGTTGCCTAACACATTTGCTATTCCTCTCTGAGAAATGCACCCCGCACTCTGGGGGTGAGCCTTGTCTTCTGGTCTTAGGAAAAGTCTTAGAAGGCTCCTTCAATATGCAGTGGGGACAGACTGATGAACAAACCTCAAGCCCACCTCAAGCCCATTGCTAACCTGTTTGCTGTTCCCCTCTGAAAAATGCACCCACACTTTGGGCTTAAGACAGATTGTCATTGGACCAGTAGGCAAAAAGAGGTGGAAGCGTTGTTCAAAGGTGTCAGGTTTCTGGATGAATGTTATATGTTACTGAACCAAGGGCAGCAAGTCAGTCACCAAAAGTACACAAGTCTTGAGTAGAGGTGAGTCAGTGCATCATTTATTGCCAAGTCAAGTCCAAGTCACTGAAGTGACTTAAGTCTGACTTGAGTCAGTCAGTCAACTTGAGACTACATCACTGCAGCATAGACTGAGGGCCTTTCCGCACCTTACCTTTTCACGGAGGTGGGGGGTGGCGGTAGCGCAAAAAACCTCAGCAGAAACGCTGCCGCTTCCCTGCTGCTTGAGTTCTGCATCAGCTTCCTGGTCGCAGAAACGTCGTGCAAATGCCCTGCCCCTTCCTACCACAGCACAACCTGGGAATTGCAGGCTAGTGCTGAGGCAGGAAGCGCGACTGGTCCAGCTCCCGGCGCACCACACAGCAGGTAAGTGCGCATGGGCCCCGGGAGCATTGCGCGACTGCGCACCATTTTCAGCTTAGAACCAAAAATAAAAAGGTGCGTGTCCGCTCTGCATCCGGCTCTTGAGCATCGCGTAAATGGGAGTGCGTCGTAAGGAACCGCTCCTCCCATTAACGCGACGCTCAAGGGGCCCTTTCGCTTTAGAAACGGTGTGCGAAAAGGGCCTGAGATATTCAGCCAGTTTCATACTAAAGGTTGGTGGGAACATCCAGTATCCTCAAGCAGGTACTGGGACAAAGTGGTACTGCTGTTTGAACTTCCTACCTGCTAAGGCCCCTGATCGTGGACTTGTGGCAGCAACAGGAATAGACAGAATCCTTATGGAATCAGAGATTTGGGAGGAGGCCAAGCACCATCTAGTCCAACCTAGTTATGCAAGAATAGACAACTAAAGAGCTCCTGTGAGACGGTCATCCAATCTCTGTTGGAAGACCTCCAACGAAGGAGAATCTCCCACTCTTCGAAGCAGTCTGTTCCACCACCCAACAGCTTTTACTATCAGGAAGATCTTAATATTTAGGTAGAATCTCTTTTCTTGCAATTTGAATCCACGGCTCATGTCTTAATGTCTACAGCAATAAAAAACAAGATTGTTCCCTCTTTGTATTCTTTCACATATTTAAAAATGGCTATCATATCACCTATCAATCTTTTCTTCTCCAAGCTAAACACACCCAGCTCCCTAAGCCATTTCTCATAAAGCTTGCTTTCCAAACAGTCTTACTGTCTTGATGGTCCTCATTCTGACCACTACTTTGATTTTCTCATAATTTTCAAAGACCCCTGATATAACATCACTCTGGACACTAGATAAAAGTGAAAATGATGAGCAACCATCAAGACCCAGCTTCTGAGATCAGGTAAGCTTATCTCATATGATCAGGCAACAGGGCCACTGGCCTGGAATATTTTCCTGGGGCATTCTTCTATCCCAAAGCCACTGCTCATACAACTCCTACTTTACTGTCATAGTTAGCCCCAGCTTCCCAGAGTTTCCAACTGACATGGCTCATTACTGGCCATACTAGCTGAGGAATTCTGGGACCTTTAGTTCAAAAAAAGTAACTTTTCCTAAGCTCTACAAGTTCCCCTCTGTTGTATGAGTACATTGTGCAATTTGATCATGTGATTTTTCAGAAATATTTCTTTCACAACAGGATGAAGATCCAGTAACTGATTATTCTATAGTATTTTATTAATTTTCTATTGGTTCTTTTAGCGTTCTGATTCAAATGCATATAATTTTATGAAGAACTGTAATTCAGGACATCCAAAAGGAAGCTACAACAAATCGACAAGGTATTCTAATTTCTGTTTTTTATTTGCTCCAAATGAGCAAATCAAAAATAACCGAAGCAATCTGTGATAATAGCTACTGACAATTGCTTCCTTTCCAGGATTAAAATAACCTTTTTAAAAAATTTATGTAGCAAAGATGGATTTCCTATGATTCATATCCAAAGCAAAATTCACATATTTGTTTGTGCCACTGCTATTTTGTCATCTCATCTTCGTATAAATATTTGTGGCATTTCTGTTAAAACAGTCCCCCTGTGGAAAATAAACAAACATGCAGATAATACCCTAGATTTGAGAATACACTGGTTTCACATTCTTTTCCTAGGTGAGGTGTTTCACTATAGGAAATTAAGGTTGCAGTCAGAATCTGCTCTTGATGTTAATGCTAGCAAACCACCATTATCATCAAATCAAGAAATGAACTTATAGCTGAGTTGCAGTTACAGGTTCATAACCTAGAGTGATAGATGTGTAACTGCTCCATGTTCAGGTATACTATGTATTCACGATCATGGCACTATCTTAAATGCCAAGGAGCTGCTCTGAGCAATGGATGCCTGTTCTGTTGGCAGTTGAGGTGCTGCTGTCACGAGTGAATGAGTCTGTGACAATCAGAAGCAGGAGGGGGCTGGAAGCATCATCCAGTAGCCTTCGCCACCATGACCCTGACCACCAGAAGAATAGACCTCCATCCTTTGAATTGGCTTCTGCCTGTTAAAGTAGGTGGGGGGTGGTCAGGCCAAGATGCAAAATTTAGTTATGCATTTGTAACTAAGTCAACAATGTAGAATCTCATTCGGTATTAATAATTTTCATGGAAACTATGGTTTTGATCACATAGGCAATCTGAGGGCTTTTTCACCCTACATTGTTATAGTGCTTTTATTCCACTTTCAACATCCTGTGGAATTCTGGGGTTTGTAGTTTACTGAGGCCAAACTGTTCTCTGGCTGAGAATTCTAAAGGCCCCTCCCTAAACTGCAAACCTCAGGATTCCATAGGGTGTTGTGGGGAGAATTAATGATAGTCAGCTTTTTAGATTGATGAGAGGAAAATACTGGATTAAAATAGGCTGAAGTAAACAAATCAATAACTAAGTGTAATAATACAGTCAAATATGTTTAAGGGTTAGATAGATAATCTTTCACTAATGATAGAATCTTGCAATTATAAAGTAAGGAATAGATCCTTCAAGAGAAATTATGTATATAATTATTCTGATTTGTCCAAAGGAAGGTCTTTTTTCCTCTTTTTTCCCTTTTTTCCTTTTTCTTTTCTTTTTTTTCTTTTTTTTACTTTTTCTCTTTTTTCCCCTTTTACACAATATACTTTTCTTAGGAACATCATTTTTTTAGGCAGCAAATAGCCATTTTAGCTGTAAATGGAAAATTATATAAGATCTTTTAAGTTGATATATTAATATGAAATACTACAAGATCTCTGCCCTTACTTTATGCATCTTATATAGATATCTATGCATTGACTTTCTTTTGTAAAAATAAAATAAAAAGAAACAAAGTAGAATAATAGCACTATAACAGTATAGGGTAGAAAGGCCCTCAGAGGCCCGTTGACTCCCCTCCATTGTTGAATGAAAACTCAACAGTTATATAGATTCCACTGATAGATTAGGTCTACTAATCCTACCAATATGATTCAGGCATACGGATTTAATTTATTATGTTAATTATGAGTAACATCTTACCTGTGTGTTTATTTTAAAATTTTCAAAAATTAAATTATTAAAAAAAATACCCCCCAAGGCACCTCCCCAAAGTCAAGAATTAAAATTCCCACTCCCCCAAATATGAATTTTTTTTTGCTGTTCTTGTTCAGTCCACATAAGAGACAAGCTTTCCAGTCTTCAAATGAGAGACATTTCTTACAATAAATGACACCTGGCAACCCTAATTGCTACTCAGACTGTTACCATTATTGCCGTTTAATGACTAAATCAAAAAAACATTATTGAGAAGCAGCATTAAAAATTGATTAAGAGCAACATACAAACATACATACATACATACATACATTTATTTTCCAATTTTCTCTCACAAGAAATCCAAAGCAACCCACACCCTACAGGTAAGCTACACATAATTTAACACATTATTTCCAATCTTTGGCCAGAAAATCACTGAGTTCTGATTCCACCAATTTCAATTAAAGACCCAGCACTCTATTCAAAACCAAGCAGTGGCTTCAAATAAATGGATGCTTTTAGGGCTCTGGCTGTAGGCATCTGGATATGACTGTACCAGGCAAACCATTGAGTGGCAGAGGAATAGCTTTGCATGTGAAATGTTGTATGTTTGATTCCGAAAAGAACTGCTTGAAAGACTGCCTGAGTCCCTGGAGATCTGCTGTCAGTCAAAACAGACAGTAGATAACTAGACGGGCAATTGTCTTTCTGACTTGCATGTTGAAACTGTGCAAATGAAATAAACTGAACCTGTGTGTATATAGATCCTGCATGGTGTAGTGGGTTGATTCTTAGACTACAACCCTGGAGACCAACGTTCAGTTCCCCACTCAGCCATGGAAACCCACTGGGTAACCTTGGGCACATCACACATTCTCAGCCCCAGAAAGCCCCACGGTATGGTTGCTTTAGGATGATCACAAGTCAGAAATGACTTGAAGGCACACAACAACAACAGACAACCTGTATGTAATGTTCTTCAGCTCTGTGAAAACTGTCACAGAAGAAGTTAAAGGATGATGAGCAACATCTGTAGCATGGGCTTCTCGTTTTTGCTTTTTCTCATCACATTGGAGAGTGCAAGATTGTACAAATCGGTTGTGTGGGATCATTGCCAAAAAAAATTTCACGTTCACTGAATCCAGTGAAACAAAGCAAAACAAAAACAAAAGTATCTACTTTTTACATTCAAACAGTAGATTATTATGTGCAAAGTTAAAGACACATTTTTAAAAGACCTGTAATCTTTTCTAGAGCTTCGAAGTAACACTTACAAATAGCAAGGGTTTGTTGTTGTTGCTGTTGTCAACTGCCAACTAGTCAAACTGAAC
Source organism: Cyclura pinguis (assembly GCA_030412105.1). NCBI lineage: Eukaryota > Metazoa > Chordata > Lepidosauria > Squamata > Iguanidae > Cyclura > Cyclura pinguis. Next base: position 317,854,041 of record CM059600.1, on the reverse strand, counting down.
CTATGTCAACACTATGAATGTCCAGCTTTCATACCCATACATAGTAATTGGAAATATGATGGCATAGATAATCCTAACTTTAGTATTCAATGTATATCTTGACACTCCAGGATCTTGTCTAGTCCCTTCAAAGATGCTCTTCTAGTTCTCTTCTGATATTTTCACTGCAGTCTCTATTCTGATTAATGACTGAGCTAAGATATGGAAAAATGTTAAATAATTCAATGTATTCACTATCTCCTTTAAAGTTATGTAAATCATCCATGGTCATTATTTTTGTTTTCTTAATGACCAACTGTAAACCTGCCTTTGAACTTTTTTCCTTGGTTTCTTCAGTAATTGTTCCAAGTCTTTGCTATTTTCTGCTAGTAGTATGGCTCTATCTGCATATCTTCAATTGTTGATATTCCTTCCTCCAATTTTCATGCCTCCTTCCTTTGAGTCTAATCATGCTTTACATATGGTATGTTGAGCATACAAGTTAAGCAGAGAAGATGATAAAATGCAACCTTGTCTGACCTCATTTTAATTGGAAACCATTCCATTTTTGTTTTCTGTTCCGACAATAACCTCTTGTCCTGCATACGTTACATATCAGGACAATCAAATGTTGTGAAACACCCATTCCTCTACGAGCTACCCAAAATTTTCATGATCTACACAATCAAAGGCTTTGTTATAATCTATAAAGCTCAGGATTATTTTCTTCTGAAATTCTTTGGTGTCCTCCATTAACAAATGTATGTTTACAATATGATCCCTAGTGCCTCTTCCTTACTTCAATCCAGCTAAGACATCTAATATTTCTCGCTCCATATTTGGTAAAAGACTTTGTTATAGAATTTCGAACATCACTTTGCTTGCATGGGAGATTAATACAATGGCCCTGTGGTTACTACAATCTCTGGTGTTTCCTTTGTTGGAGATTGGAATATATGTTGAACATTTCTGTTTTGTGGATCATTCTTTTCTTTTTCATATTTGTTGGCAGATTTCAGTTAGAATTAGAGTAGATTCTGTTTCTGTAGCCTGAAGCAGATCTGCCAGTATGCCATCTGTTCCTGGTGATTTATTTCTCCCACATACTCTTGAGTGCAGCTTCCACTTCACTTCTAAAAATGCAAGTTCATCAAATGATTCTTCCTTGGATGAATCTGACATCTTTTGATCTCCTTTGTACAGTTCTTCAGTGTATTGTTTCCATTGGCTTTTTATTTATACTTGGTCATGTAATATATTCCCCTGATAGTCATAGAGCATCCTCACTCTTGGTTTAAATTTCTCTTCGACTTCTCAGATCTTGTGAAAGAGGTTTCTTATTCTTCTTCTTTTTTTGTTGTTGTCATCTTTTATATCTCTGCATTGATTATTACAGTTGTTCTCTTTGTCCCCGCATGTAAGTTGCTGAAAAGTTGCATTCAAGATTCTAACCCTTTTTCTGTCACCTTTTCTTTTTTCTTCATGTCTGTCCTAAACATCTTCAAGACTTTCATCTGTCATTCATTGAAGCTTCTCCTTCTTTTTGGCTGCAAATAGTGTCATTTTGCACTTTTTCCTGGCAACATCCTTGGCTTCAGTCCAGAGTTTTTTTTGGCTCCCAGTGAATTTGGCTTAATAGTGCAAATCTATTTTTACGTTATCTTTAAATTCTACAGGGATGTTCTTCAAGTTGTATTTTGGCACAATGGCTGGGTGTAGTTATCTTCTTTAACTTTACTATGATTTGTGATTTAGCAGTTCAGGAACTATGCCACAATCTGGTCTTGTTTTTGCAGGCAGAATGGAGTTTCTTCATCTTTGCTTCCAAGTATGCAGTCTATTTTATTTCTATATTGGCCGTAGGTGATGTCCAATTACAGAGTCACCTCTTTGGTTGCTTGAACAATGTACTTGCAATGAACCAACTGTTGGCCTCACAAAATTCAGTCAGTTACTCTCCTATTTCATTTCTTGATCCTAGGCCAAATTTTCCTACAATCTTTGATTCTGGTCTATTTCTTACTTTTGTATTCCAATTGCCTATGGTTAATAATAAGTCCTGTTCTGGTGTGTGCTCAATTTCCTCATAGACTTCACCATAGAATCTTTCAATTTCTTTTTCTTCTGCCTCTGAAGTTTGATCTTAAACTTGGGATATGGTTATATTCATAGATTTTCCTTAATGTCTTATTGATTTTATTTGGTCAGACTTTGTATTATATCCTTGGACTTCTTTTGTTATATCTCTCCTTACTATTAATGTTACCCCATTTCTTCTTAAGTTTTCATTTCCTGGGTAAAACACTGTGTAATTATCTGACTCAAAGTGTTATTCCTGTCCGGTTTAGCTCACTCACCTGATGTATTGCAATGTTTATACATTCCATTTCTTGTTTTACTATGCCTACCTTCCCCGATTCATGCTTCTCCCATTCCATTTTCCTATAATGCATGTTGTGCAGCTTTGGACTTTCCTTTCATCTCTGAGCACATCAACAGCTAAACATCCTTTTGGCTTGATTCCAGTTGTGTCATTAGTAGAGGGCTACTCCTAGTCCTCTGCAGTACCACAGTAGCTTGTTGAGTGCCTTCCAATCTGGAAATGTCATCTTCTTGCACTGTCTCTTGTTTCATTTTGGATCATCTCATCATAGGATTTTGAAGGAAAAAGCATTCAAAAGGGGTTTACAGGACCTCCTTCTACATGGTACTAACAAGTGTTAGCTATGATGCCACTACCACTGTCTCTGAGAGATCCCCTGTCAGTGCCCCCCACCACTACTGATGCTACCTATTAGCTGTTTGGCACATTTAGTCTGACTCATAATCAAAAGTCTGTCTGACAGAGCAGTGCTACCTTCATAGCCTCTTGCCTCACAGGAGCATGCAATCCCACCACCATGTCAAGGTAGTGCCATGGTGGGAAACAATGAGTTGTTGTTGTGTGCCTTCAACTTGTTTCCAATTTATGGCAACCCTAAGGCAACTCTATCATGGGATTTTCTTGGTAAGATTTGTTCATACCGGGTTTGCCTCTGGGGCTGAGAAAATGTGACTTGGCCAAGGTCAATAAGTGGGTTCCTATGACTGAGTGGGAATTCAAATCATGGTCTCTAGAATCATTGTCCAATGTTCAAACCACAACACCACACTTCCTTGACATTAATTCCTACGTAATACTTTCTGAAAAGGATCTTGAGAGAGTATACATGGCTGAGCTAGTTCATCTTTTCCTATCAAAGTTGCCATCCCTCGCATCTGGAGGACACCAGGTTATGGACCTCTGGGCTTGAAGGACCAATGATCTAACTCTATTTGAACTACAGCAAAAAGATGACAAACAACAACGAATGTTCAGAATATACCAGAAGTCAGTATAAACAAATTATATCTGTTCAGGATATGGGCATGTTTAGAATCAGTAGTTGGACCAGTGGTCTGAATCAGTATAAGTCAGCTGTATATTTTCACATAAATCTTTAGTCGGGATGGATGAAAATTTTGTTTTGTTCACATTTTAGTTATGATACCCTGAAGACATAAATCTGCAATCTGGAAATTGCAATGCAATTCAAAAACCAATTACTAAAAAAGTGTTTTTAAAAAGCATGCATTTGAAAAATACTCATGGAAAATGTGTCCACTTGAAAATAACATACAAATATATTGCAACCAATAGGAAAATGCAATAGAAATAGCTACATTTGAAAAATGCACACAAAAATGTATATATTTTGAAAAAGACATATAGAGGCATATACAGATTTGTATGTGAGGTGGGGGAAACTTTTCAAAATGGATCAAAACTGGCTCACACTTGATGCTAGAAACACACAAACATCAATAAGACAAAGTCAAGAGATTAGCAAACCCCAATATATGCTAGTATTTTTTCCATTCAATTTTTTTTTCTTTCACTCTTTTGGAGATTTAGGGCAAGGGGGAACCCAGAATGATGCTTCCACTTGGGCGTGTCTGATCTTCAACTTGTACGTTTCCTTTACCCGATATATCACTGTTAACCTAGAATCTTAAACATAAATTAGTCATGACACATATTAAATCCTGCAAGCATTCGCCAAGGCCTGGAAACGCAACCCAGTGTCTTATGGTGTTACATCAACACCTTCTGTCTCTGTTGAAACGTACATTAGGCATTTCTGTTTCAGTAATGCTTTTAATTGGTGTATCCAAGCTTTACTATCCTTTTATCACATAACAACTTGGTGATATTTATCCTCCATGGCACTGACAAAAATACGTATTATGTGAAATGAACATCTTAGCTGCCAGACTCATAGGAAGGCATGATTTTGGCATCAGGCATCAACCCAAGATTTTATTTCTTCCTCTGAAGAAAAATATTAGCTATACAACTCTGCCAAGATCACCGTCTTTGTCTGTTCCTATGTATTCCTCTGTTTTCTATCAGGGCAGTATTCAGATACTATAAATCTAGGGAAGCAAAACATATTTCAGTTCTGCTGCTACATTTGATAACATGAAAGTTATCTTTACCTTTGTATTATTCTTCTTAATAACACTTTATTAAACTAGTGGAAAGCAAATGTGGAAATTCTTTAAAAAGAACTTCATACGGCTCAGTACTATGCAATTTACTCTGAGCTAAGTCCCCCTAAATTAAATGGGCTTTGCTCCTCATTAAGTGTTCTAAAGACTGCTGTCCTTATTAATTCTTGGGGGGGGGATCACAAAGCATGGAAACAAACCACTAAATCCTTTGGTTCGATTCCAGTTCACACATATAAAGTTTAATCAATAAGTTCAGCACAGGTAAATGAACTGATTTAGCTCTGGATCACATGAAACAAATTTAAATATTAGTTACCTGTGTGCCTTCAAGTCATTTCTGATGTATGTTGACCCTAAACCAAATCTATTACAGAATTTTCTTGGTAAGATTTGGAAGGGAGGTTGTGTTGCTATGGCCCTCTGAGGGTGAGAGAGTATGATTTGCCCAAGGTCACTCAGCGAATTTCCAGAGCCAAGCAGGGATTTGAACTTTGGTCTCCAGAGTTGTAGTCCAGTCGCTACACCACACTGGTTCTAAGTTTAAAGGGTAATTACAATGACTGCAATTTAAAACAGTTGAAAACCATGACACATCTGCATGTTTGCCTAAAAACAATTCAGTCCCAAAGCTTTTGTGTGTGCATGTGCTTTCAAGTCTCCTGTTGACTTATGGTGACCCTCTGGATTCCATATACTTTTCTTAGGCCATTTCTGCACTAACCTATGGAATCCTGGGGTTTGCAGTTTTGGGAGGGGAAGCCTGGCCCCTCCCGAAACTGCAAACCCCAGGATTCCATAGGATGTTGAAAGTGGAATCATAGCGCTGTAACAGTCCAGTGCGAAAATGGCCATAGACAACAAATGCTCAGAGCTGGTTCTGCCAGTTCCTTCCTCTGAAACATAGCCTGCAGCACATGGTATTCACTGGCAGCCTCCCATCCAAATGCTGACCTTGCTTAGTTTCCAAGATCTGACAGGTTCGTGTGCCTTCAGGGTATTTAGACATCCCTCCCAAAAGCTTTACTTAACACCAATTTGACACCAACAGTGAAACCAATCAGGCTTCTTAGAGGAGGAGGGTGTTTCAGCCCCTTGCATGCTGCACATTTATAGTACTATGATTGCACTTTAACTGCCATGGTTCCATTCTACAGAATCCTGGGATTTGCTGTTTAAGGTACTTAGAATTCTCCGTGAGAGAGCTCTAGTGCCTCATCAAACTACATAACGTCACAGAAGGTCCACATCCTGCCATAGTATACTGACTTTGCTGGAGGAACAGATAAGAGAATCCCTCCAGCAGTCCTCAGACACTTTTATATCAGCAGTGGTGACCCTTACAAAAACTCACAAGAAGATGAATTTATTTCCCTTTAAGGTACAGGGGCACTTTCATTAAACTTTAACAATGCAGCAATCCAGCCAGCTTACCAGCTTATTAACCTAAAGCAGAGTCCCGCAACTTGCTTCCTCCTCTGAAGCCATTTCTGCACTACATTGTTATAGTGCTATATTCCACTTTCAAAATCCTATGGAAACCTGAGGTTTGCAGTTTAGGGAGGGGCATTTAGAGTCTGACCCAGACAGCTCTTTAGCCTCAGATGTTGAAAGTGGCATAATTGCAGCATAAAAGTGTGGTGTGGAAATGGCGTCAGTCTCTAGTTAGTCAATTATTCCATAAGAACTCTTTGGCCAACTGCATTCATTCCTCCCCATCCCAGTTATTCTTCTCTACCCATTGTTAGAAAATGATGAGGATGGAGAAAAAGTGGGCAGGAAGAAAAGGCTAGCAAATCAGTGAATGGATTCTCAGGGAATAATTGGTCAGTCAGGAACTGTCCTAAGCCAATGAGCTAGTGAGCTAGGAAGTGCTCTGGGTAGATAGCTAAGTGGCCGAATTTTCAGTTTTGCATTGACTCTGGAAGGAGTCCTTACATTACAGTTCAGTTCCACTCTAGTAAGGAGAATGGACAAAACATTGGTTTTGTTTGATTATGCAGTCCAGTGGCTCAGACAAAAAGCAGATTGGTAGCCACTTCCTGCACTAAGGCCATTTCTGCACTAGACTGTTATTGTGCTATTATTCCACTTTCAACATTCTATGGAATCCTGGGGTTTAAGGTTTGGGGGGGGCTCAAAGGGCCCCTCCCTAAAGGGTTGGAGGAACGTGCAAATAATCAAATCCGTGAAAGTCAAACCTGCAAATGTGGAGGGCATACTGTACTTGAAGAGGTGAAGTGAGAGCAAATGCAGGTATGAAGAACACTTCTTTTGCTTTTCAATTAAATGAGAATCTTTGTTTTTATAGCTTGTTAGTACATTTCTTTTCCTTTAAAGTAAATTAAAGGTACGGTAAGAACCTCTGTGTTGGATTTTTCAGTAACAACAGTAGCCTTGTTAGGCCTCTGCCAAGTCATAGAAGTAGCCTTTGCTCATAAAGTTGAATTTGTTTTAGGGCCAAACTGATTGAAGAGTCCCAGAGTTTGTTCTTCTTCTTTCCAATTGTATTCTGTGTTACAATAAACTGACCTGGGGACGTGGTATAAAAAAAATTCTGATTTTACTGGGACCTGACAAAAAAATATTCTGGAATAAACAAAACAGGGAAGGTCAGGAACAAATTCTGGGGCTCTGTGGTCTTTAGTCTGGATGTGTCCTTAGTCTTCCTGGACTGGAGTGGAAGACAAGCATGCACTCTGTGCTGGTGACATGTTCCTCTGACCCATTAGATTTATTAGGCATGAGCCATCTCTAGCGGCAGCCCTTTTCCTGCATTACAAACATAGCTGAATTCACAGGTATTTAAAGCTAGACTTTTTTTCTTTTTTTTAATTTTATTTTTATTAAATCTTACTTATTAATAAAATCCTTACATACACATTACACTTTTGTCATTATTTTTCACATATACACAAATATTTACATACTTTCTTGGTAATAATTACCTTGACTTCCTTGGCCTCAGCGCTGAAAAGCTAGACTTTTAAGAGCTAAAGATTCAGACTCTTCTGAACAGGGAAATATGACAGTTTCTCTTTCTCCAATATTTGCATTTTCAGTGGGCCTTTCTGCATTGCACTGTAATAATGTTATTATTCCACTTTCAACTTCCTATGGAATCCTGGGGTTTGCAGTTTAAGGAGGGGCCTTTAGAATTCTCAGCCAGAGAGCTCTTTGGCCTCAGTAAACTACAAACCCCAGAATTCCACAGGATGTTGAAAGTGGAATAAGAGCACTATAACAATGTAGGACAGAAGGGCCCAGTATTTCATCTTTCCCTTAAACATATGCAGTGTATGAATTTCTGAAAAGGACTTTTAAAAAACAAAACCTTAGCAACATTATCCCTGTCTTGGAAGAAAGACCAATCTTCCTTGCATTTGGAAGTTCTCCTAAGCAAAGTTTTCAGTTTACTAAAAATTCAGATAATACCCACATTCTGCACTTATGTTCTGCTCAGTGGACTACAATGTCTAGTTGAGAATAGTCAAGATATGTCTGCAGGACTTTTTATTTTCTTCCCTTCTTCCTTAACTTTGGTTTTCAAGGCAATAGACCATGAGTAAGATTAACAATCTGTGATGTGAATCTTTAAATGGAAATTCAGAAAGTCTTGATCCAGCCAGTATAAACCCCTTTTAAATCACATTTGTTTCAACAGGACAGTTTTAGACTTGCATGTAGGAAGTTTTAAATATCTTTTATTTGAGCAGAATAATATCTGATGTCTTACAAGACAGAGATTTTATATTCTCCATCAGGTGCTGCGATCAGGTGTTTTGAGAAGGAATGAGAAATCAACAAAATATAGATCTAATGAGCTCAGATCCAGATATAAAATGATGCCAATGATCAAGATAAAGAGTTGCCTGGCACCTTAACAGACTAATAAGATTTTTTTCTATGGCATAACCCATAAAGATTTATACTGCAATAAATCTGTTCCTCTTTAAAATGTTAAAAGACTTCTTGTTTTTTCTACTGGTATGGCCACTCCTCTGTGAGTTTATAACACATAGTTATTTTTCCAAAGCTTGGAGAAATTCCTTCCCCATCCCTCATCCCAATAAAACTCCCGGATCCCCTAGCAAGCATTGACACTATAGACCGAGGAGTTGTAATCTAAAAAAGTAGCTTTTCCAGACTCCCCATATCATCCACTGGTACATTTCTTAGAAGATGTGTTGCTCATATGACTCGCATAATTTCCTGCACTATTCAAAAGGAAAAAAAGAGAGAGAGGAAACAGAGAAAGACAAGGTGAAAATGGGATAACATACACATGAAATAGGAATGGAGGTGCTGACAGGTGGCTATAGGAATGTAATCCAAAAAAGAAGCATTTTCTTGTGCTGGCACTTCCAGAACCATCAGGAAGTGCCAGATGACTTTTGAATTAGTCTTCTCACTTTTGGGGGGGGGGGGGCATTACTTTCTTTAAAGTACTGTGTCTATTCATGCATTAGGGTCTTTCTGCACTACACTGTTCTAGTGATATTATTCCACTTTCAACATCCTATGGAATCCTGGGGTTTACAGTTTAGTGAGGGGCATTTAGAATTCTCAGCCAGAGAACTCTCAGCAAACTACAAACCCCAGGATTTGAAGTTGAGAGTGAAATAACAACACTATAACAGTATAGTGCAGAAAGGTCCTAGGTCTAGAAATTTTAGTGAAAAAAATTGACCCCAAAAAAACTGGGTTGACTTATCAGTGGGTCAAATGTAAGTACTGTACCTTCACACTTATCAAAAAAAGGAACCAAATAATTGTGAGTATTCTTTTCAACCCTAAATGACTGGAATTTTCTACTCCATTATCATAATACATTTGCCCCTCTACATTCACAAGGGTTTGAGGTGCAGAACCCTTACAAAAGCAGAAAAACCATGAATAATCCCCCCCCCGCAATTCCACCTCCCATTCCCCTCTGGAGCTCCTCTCTCCCTTTCCATTGCCTCTGGCCCCAGCTCTCCCAAGGAGAATAAGAAAGACAAGGTAGAGGACTTACTGGTACATTCCTCTCAGATGAAGAAGAGTGGAGCACTGAGCTCTGGTGTTCTAGCTACTTCCAGTCACCATCTTTAGAAAGGAGATTCCTCCCTGAGGGGAAGGATAAGAGCAAAGAGAGCACCTAACCAATCAGCAGACATTACACAGCAGAATGTGCAGCCATCTGGCAAAGAGGACATACCTCTAGCATTGGGAGGGGGGGCTTTGCTCACCAAAAAGGAAAAAATGTCCAAGCCTCAGAAGCCTGGGGTGAAGAATGTAGGGGAATGGAAGGAAGAGAATTGTGGAGGGAGGGAGGCAAGCCTGTATCTCACAAACAATCAAATTCATGAAGGTCAAACGTGTAAATGTGGAGGGGGGACTGTACCTTGACACTGTGAATTGTTGGACAGCATTTGCTGCTCCACCTCAGGCTGCAAAATGTTGGAGTGGACTTGCCCAAAGCCATGACTACCAGAAGCAGAGGGGATTGCAAGAACAGGCCATTGTGGTGGTAGCTTTTGGCTTTCATGTCAATGAAGTCATGAATCCAATCTGGCTTTTAGTCTGAACTTTAAAGGAAATATCCAAGATGCTGAACCTATTTTGGAGATATACAGATTCTCTGTGTCTCTAACATGGTCACCAGGAGGCCATAGGAATACTGATCCTTTATGCTTGATGAGTGTGCTGACTTTTTTTGAATGGCATGATGATACAGTAACAGATGGTGTAGGATTTCAGAGGTATTTCTTGTTTCAGCATTCAGCACTCATTTACATTTGGTAATATGCCATTTCTGATTAATTGAAGATCCCTGGAACATAGTTAAGGATATATTTTTCTGCTTTATAAATTTAAATAAGTCACTTCAGTTATTCAATAATTAAACTCCTACTTGTTCAAAGGAAATGACAGTTGGAGAGGCCAGTCATAGAAAGGAGAGTATTAGTGCAGTTGTTAACTGCTAAGTCCAAATAAAATTTCCATGAATTATAAACTCTTGTGAAGATATTAGATTTTTGATGTTGTTGTTACATTCACCTCTGTAGTAGCCTGGTTTGTAGTATGGAAAGATGGATCTTAGTAAAAATCTGCTTATTAAGACATTATTTTATGTATAAAATACCACATTTCAGGGTCTGCCTTCTGGCCTTAAAACAGCAATTGTGTTCTGTGATCAGTTTGTGAAATGCTGTTTATCCTTTCCTAGTCTATACAAATTTATGCATCTTTAATGAAGCAGACATAGTCTACAAAAGTGTATGCTACCAACTTTTTTCACTCAGTTAATCTCATAGGTGCTACAACATCCCTTTGCCTATTGATCCAGACTAACATGGTTATGTCTCTGAATTCTGAGCATGTCCCTGTAATTGAGATAATTTCTTTTGCTTGAGTTCTGTCACAAATAGTCAGCTGGTAACCTTTTAGTGTGAAAATAAAGATTTTCCTTCTAGGTAAACATAAAACATTCTGTGTTGCTGTATCACAAGATGGCACTGTTACAAATTACCCTATGCTAGATTCACTTAATTTAGAAGAATCAAATAGAAAAAGATTTTAATTTTAAAAATTGCTGAGTTTTTTTTTTATTTAGCATGTTATTTGACTGCTTACTAATGAACTGTCTTAACAGGAATAACCTCTGAGGAAATGGATTTCTGCTACTGTGACAACCTATACATTTCTAAAGTCCAGGACTAGGACAAATAGGGTTGCTAGCCATTGAGGATGATGTTGTTGTATGCTTTCAAGTTGTTTCCAACTAGTAGCAACCCTAAGGCAAATCTATCACAGGATTTTCTTGGCAAGTTCAGAGGGATTTGGCAGGGATTCAAACCTTAGTTTCCAGGGTCATATTCAGTGCTCAAACCACTACCTCATGCTGGCTCTCATTCCGAATGTAACAAGAATAATGCTAGACCATGGAGAAAAGAACCATAGATATGTTCTATCACTACCAATGGAAGCCAACCTCAGAGTTCTTCAGGAGGTGATCATATCCAATATCCCAATAATGATAGCTGAGGCCAGGAAGAGGAAAACACCAAGGTGCCTCCTCTTCACAATAAATGTAAGGTATACCATGGTCCCTAGTCTGTTCACTAACTAGGATTTCCATCTGAAAAGGTTATAAAATTGTTCTGATAGTTTCAATCTATTGGAATAATGATAAAAATGTGTTTTTTTCCCTTCTAATATAAAATGCAGACATGGGATCATGAATTTGGCTGCAGTCCTAAGAGTCACACCTATTCAGCTCAATGATACTTTGAATAAAGTATTGGATTGAACTATATGTCGAGAGATTGATTTACAGGACGTAGCACAAAATCCTCCCAGAAACCGCTGGTCTCTGGAAAAACGTGTCCTAGAGGCAAGCGTTACACATACAGCAGAGTTTCAAAACAGCAACAAGCGTGAGCAGCGGCAGAGTGTAGCTTACAGCATGAGCTCTGACCCCACTCTACCCACTGGGTAGTAACTCTAACACACAGAGTTGTCATCCAAAAACTACCTGGAGGCTTTTAATCTTCAAGTTCCAATATACACACATCTGTACGATCAGGATATGCAGATCCTTAGTCATAGGTTCAGCATCACAGACACATCAGGCAGAGGTTCGATCGGACAGAGGTTCGGTGTCATAGAGTCAGCGAATAGTCAGAGAAAGAACCAGCCCGAGCTCCCCTCTTTTATACACACCAGCTAGGGACAATGGCTGATGCAAACCGTTGCCATGATTTCACATTACCATGACTCAGCCTTACTGTCCCCTAGGGATTACATCATGACTTGTCAAGTCATTCCCAAGGTGTATCCCACATGCTCATCAAATGTATTTCCAACTGGGGCAAATGTCACAGCATTTCTATCCAACACTATAACCAATTCATTTGGGAGAAAAAGAAAGCTAGGGGGAAATTTATCATGATTCAGAGAACCAGGGAACAAGGATAATTTGTAGTCCCCAGTATAGCTTTGTACTTTCAGGCTAATTGCTTGAAGTGGCCAAAGGACTGTAGTTCCCAGAAACAGATAGTTGGATTGGAACAATATGTTCCCAGAGTACCATTAGATGTAGCTCTGAAGCTACACTGTATAAATAAGCAGAAGTACTGATGGGGATGACCTTTAAGATCTTACTGGTGATTTTGAGGATTTGGGAAAATACAGGAAAATACAATGCTCAGAGTAGCTGATGGGTCTTTCCATGGTCTTATATCCCAATTTGAACAAGGAACTGGTTTCCAGAATTTACTGAAGGAGGGTATTGTCATCACAGATATTAGACACAGAATGATTTTGGTGGAGGTACAGCCTTTTTGCAGAAGATATTGTGACCCTGCCAATTTGAGGGAAAATTGATGGGCGAGGACAGAACCAGCATAACAGGTCAACACTGCAAGCTGGCTAAATACAACTGTAGCCCAGACCCCATCCTATAAACTAGAGATTCCCAACCACAGGCTAAAGGACTAAGGCCATTTCTGCAAGATGTTGCTATCCTGCAATGGGAACATGTCGCCGGTGGGCCGTAAGTTGTGCTTTTGAATGACATCATCATTGTCCTACCGCCAACACATCCCCACCCATTGTGATTGGAGGATATTCCATTAATGGGAAAAAATCCATTAATGGCCCACAATTGCATGATGCTCCCATTGCCAGCGACCATGCAGAAGAGGAGGAAATGCAATCTAGGCACTTCCTTCCCCAGTACAGCATGGGATAGAGGCTGGCTTCACTGCAGGAGAAAGTCAGGTGTTGCTCATGCTGCCATCAGCAGGTAGCTGGCTGGGTGCAGAGGGGAGCACTGGGGACATGTTCCCATTCTGGCAAAGGCTCTGCCAGGAGGATGCCAGCACAATGACAGAAAAGGATAAAGTACTGAAATGGCCTATGTAACTTGGTGCAAAATAAGCTCTCATGGAATAGAGTCCATTTAATGCATCAGATGGATTCTAGGACAAATAAAGTTCCTGCAAGTAATAAATATGCTAATATTTAAGGTGCCATAAGACACTGTTGCTTTTCTGCAATAAATTAATATCACAACACCTGTATAAAATGATATTTACTTTCAATAATTCACTTCCTCTTGTTCTGTTGCTGTTGTTGTGTGACTTCAAGTCTTTTCTGATTTATGGCGGCCCTAAGGTAAACCCATCACATGGTTTTCTTTGCAAAAGTTGTTTGTGGTCAGTTGCCTTTGCCTTCCTTTGAGTTTGGGAGAGTTTGACTTGCACAAGGTCACACAGTAGATTTCCATAGCTGAGCAGGGATTTGAATCTCAGTCTCCAAGTGTCCTAGTTCAACGTTAAAACCACTACACTATGCTGGCTCTCTTATTAACTTCCTGCATTAGGTAATGCTTATAGAACTATCTATATTATTAGTTACCTTGACCTGAACTAGACTGATAAATTATACACCCTACATTCCCAGGAGTCATTTCAGAACATAAGAGGCACCCAGTCAATTCAGAGCAAATGTCTGTTTAATCCCCTATTCTGTTTTTAAATATAGCCAATGTATACTTTTGGAAAGGACTTCATGAAGGCAACAAATTCTTTGTTTCCAGCACCTGGTATTCATAGGTATATTGCCTCTGAAAATTGAACTGTCATTGCTCACAACAGTTTTTAGATCAATCCTCCATCAATTTCTCTATTTGTTTTTTAAAGTGATTCCAAATAGCAGTCACCACAAAGTTCCATGGCTGTCAATTCCCTACATAACCTTTTCCCCTTACATTTTATTCCTTTGAAGCTCTGATTTATCATTGATCATTTAAAGACCTTTGACATGAAAGAGAGTTAAGGGGCCTTTCTCCGAGAATAACAGAGCATAGAGACAAACCAAAAGTACGCTGTGAAGAAACTGGACAGAGAGAAGTCTTTTACGGTCTTTTGTAATAGAAATATGGGCCATCTAATAACTTTGGTTGGCAATTGATTCAGGATAGGCAACGACTTGAAAGCTGTCTTTTAAGGGTTTGACCTTAAAGCTAATGATGGACAAATCTGTCAGGTTCACTTTTCCCCACATGCTTTTGCTAGCATTACTACTTCTGGCAAATTAGAAAGTTCTTCTCACAATTAAGTTATACAAAATTCTCAGCCACCCATACTGGCCATATTAAAGTGATAACTGATTCCCAGTATACATATTATCATGATACACTTGCCTGTCATATAATGATTATTAGCCTTTCAAAAAGAGGTGGTGGAAGCTGGAAGAATTCTGAGAATGGTAGTCTGAAAATAACCTTTTTCTTTTTCAAGCTCTAGACTAAGTATCAGTTACTCAGAGGCAACTCCAGCAAGAAGTATCAATTGAAAGCCCTCTTCTAGGCTTCCCACAAGAATTTGGTTGCAGATTTTGTGAAAAGTGGTGGAGGAGACTGACTGTTGGTGTGGTCTATCCAGACTCTTCTCATTCTCATTGTCATTTAATAGTTTTAAAGCCCCCTCCCTTTATATATATGTGTGTGTGTGTGTGTGTGTGTGTGTAATGGTTGAAGAGGAAAATGCTTCAGTCTGGATTTCCTTTTTATCACTGCCATATGTCCATAGACCCTGGAATGGGGAGGGGTAGTCCTGTCTAAATGTAGGCTAGGGTGTTTGAGCCCCCCTCCAGTGATCTGGCAAAGTTGGACCACCAAGACTATTATGCTTTCTTCTTATGGTACAATTTGATCTGGTCTGTTACAGGCTTCCCAAATTTTAATTGGCCTGACATGAAATCTTTGCACAGAATTTCTGTTACAGGCTTCCCCAATTTTTTAAAAAGGCATGGCGTGAAATCTTCACCCAGGACTTCTTTTGTAAGAAATTATAAGACCCAGAAGAAAACTAAACTAAAGAGAGAAAGAAAATCAGAAATCTTACGGGGGAGGGGGGTTCCCTTGAAGCTTTTTACCTGGAAAAATTAGAAACATTGCAAATTTTAAAAAAATGGAAAAATATTTGGAATATTTTATTATTGAATGATAAATAAAATATTTAAAACAAGACATTCATATTTATTCCCCCCATTTTTCCATAAAAACATAGAACAAGATCATATATGACAGTGTACAGTTTCTGATTATTGCAATTCCTGACTTTCGTATTTTTTTCCCCAGTTCTTTTTATGGGAATACATGCTTTATATCTGCTTGACACTAATTTTCTAGGTTTTACTAATGTTGACAGTTTCTTTTGTTTTTATGAGTTTTTTCCCCTGCTCCTAATAAACTCTTCAAACCAAAATAATTCATTATACTTCAAGACCTTGTAGCTCCATTTGGAACACTTTTTTAAAAAGAGAATTCAATATGTAACTATTATGTATCTGAATAGTACTTTTGATATATCAAACATGATTATTTTATGCCAAATGATAATCAGTAACAAAGTGATTTTCAATCTGAAATGAATGCTAATGGAACTTTAAAAAAAAAAAGTAGAAAGTTCAACTATTTTTTTTCTGAGAAAATGGGGAGAAATCTGTTTTCCCCCATGGTTTCAAAATTTTCAGGAATTTTGCACCTGTATATGAATGAGTTTATAGCTTGCTCAAGATATTTTGCTGCCTGAGGCAAAAGAGATGATAACGTCCCTTTCAACCCACATAAAGAAGCTGAATGGGAAGTTAAATCTTATTTCAGCATGTGCAGAGAGATATGGTGACTTTGAGGTTCTGGGAGTAGTTCTCTAGAAAAATAGTTGGCTTTCAGATTCTGGAAACTATAGTCCAAAAAAGAAACATATCAAAGTTTTAACCATGCACAAAAGAATCATCTTAAAGAGCAAAATGCACTTCCTTCTAAAAAATTAGTATCACTTGTGTTACTGCAGTTATAGTCCGAACTTGAGGAATATTGGATATCATTTAATATCAAGAATTTGGCCTTCACTACCCATTCGTCCCCATGTGCTTGCGAGGCCACTGGAAAAGCACGCACACCGGCGTGGCCGAAAATAGCTGAACCATTCAAATTACAATCCAGGCAGGCCAGTAATTGCCGACTGCAGCTTTAGGAGACCTCAAGACAAGTACCTTTTAAGATCACATTATGTATGCACGCTGTTTACAAAAGATCCCCTGCCCTGAGCAGGCAGCTTGATGAGCGGACTATCCAACTCTCAAGCACTCTGCGTTTGCATACTGTCTACGATATTGACAACGCTGTCATAATTCAATAATCTAAAGTACTGACCTTTTGGAGGCTTTGTCTCCGGCCCAAAATCCATTGTTTTCCCCAAGAATGGACTAGCCTGCAGGAACATTTTCCCCTATAAGAACCCCTGACTTTGAGTATCTCATCAGATCACTTGTGACTTGCCTCCTGACTTGCTGCCTCTCAGTTTGATGAGCCTCCCCTCAGCCTCCACGTGCTGAGAATCTACACTCCCCAGCTTCTTTGCTTATACCGGGCTACAGGATCAGGTGTAGTATTTCCCCAACAACTCCTTCTGAAAATCCCCTATCCATTTTCCTCTCTTTATTTCTATAGGACTGTGTGCTTGACTGCGCAATTGTGCAGTATTTCTTAGTTTTCTAACTGAGTGAGTGTGTACGTTTGCTGTGATTTATAAATAAAGAAACACAATTATTCTTAACTTCTGTTTGATTATTGACTTGGCCTGACCCCGTAGACATTGGGTTCAAGATCTCGCTACGTTGCCCTGCCTCTCACATTGCTAACTAGTGCTCTAGCTAATTCCCATTCCCCACTATTTTGAGCACATTGAGGTGTCCCTCACGGGACCCCCAGAAATCAGGGTAACACTTGTAAATATATTTAATCTTTGGATCAGTTAATTTTTATGATGGCAATTTCAGATCTTCAAATATAACTGCAACCATCCAATGTAATGTGTAAACATCTTCTCATGGATATAACATTCTGTAATAGTTCTAAAAGCCTCACAGTGGAATTTTGTAGCTAAACAAATCTAGATTGTAGTCTATAAACTGCCTGGACAGAAGATTACTTAGCGAGAGAGTATAAAATGCTTCTAGGTCCTTGGAGGGAGATACACCTTAGCAAAAGTACCCAAGGCTACTTTCATAATCTAGGACGACCTCCAGAACAATGCCAAACAAAGCAATTTACTTGGTTCTGCATTCTTCAATTAAGCTTCTAATTGTGGCGAGACACAAAGAATACCTTTTCAGCTTCCCTCTGGATTCTCTGCTGAGAGCAACATGCTGTTTCTTCAGGGTTTTTAAAAGAAAACTGCCAAAAGTTTAACTTTCCCAATTAGGTCAAGTGAATACTGGTGGCTTTTGATCTTCATGGATTAAGGTACAAATAAAAAAAGTGTGCTCCCAGTGTCCTTGGAGAAAGTTATGCTACCAACAGATTTCTGCTTTCAAACACGTTCTACACGTCCTTATCAAGATCAAATGCATCATATTTCACAGTTCACATTGTAATGGAATGTACCAAGTGGTTCTTGAAATCTTAAATGCTTAGTAGTGTTAGAACAGCTCAGCATATTTATGGCTCACGTATTTCCATATCAATAAGCAATCTTTTCATATTTCAAACATGATGATAGTTCTCAAAGACATGTCTTCACTCACCAAATCAGTCCTACCAGAGAAATAAGGGTTAATTCACTTGGTTAGAATTATTTAGTCTGGTTTCTCTCCAGCCCAAAAAATTGTTTGCCTTTAATTAAGGGTCTTTTGTGGAGAGAAACATTTGACAATTTTTTATAATTACTTATTTGTATCTCACCTTTCTCCTCATGTGGGATCTAAGGCTAATACAAGATAAAAACATTAAAACACAATCAAAAAAGTTATATTAAAATTTCCCTAATTTAAAAAAAATATACAGAAACATTTTTTAAAAACAACCATAAAGGTAAAAACAGAGCACACTGTCCCATAAAAAAGGCTCTTTGCAGCCAGTTAATAATCACTAGATGCCCATTTCAATAAATATGTCTTTACCTTGTAGAGAAAAAGGAATAGAGAGGGAACCAGCCTAGCCTTCCCTGGAAGAGAATTGCATAGCCTGGGAGTAGCCACCAAGAGGACTTTATCCTATATCCTCACTAGATGGGATGGTGATGGTGGAGAAACAGAAAGAAAGCCCTGTCTGAGGATCTTAAGACTTGGATAATTTTATAACACTCCTTTAATCCTGGAGACTCATATTAGGCAAGAAATCACATCCAGTCAGATAGTGTACCTGTATGAACTGTGGTCTTAAGTCATCATTTGCATATTCCAATTACTCATGCCATTTCAATTTTAGTGGGGGAGAGTGAAGAGACTTCACTATTAAAACTAAACTCCACCACTCATATTTTTGATAATTGGTACTCAAATTTTTAATAAGTCTTATGATCCAGGAATACAAGCAGCCAAGGTTGCATTGTTGCAGCAAAAGACAGACTTCTTTTCAAAGCTTCCCTTAAATCTTTAGCAACCAGGATAGCATGGCATCAGTGAAACTACCCTTAGTTTAGTCCAGAGAAACAAAACAACTCCAGCTTTCATTTCTAAACCTTTATTAAAAAACCAAGCAGGGGGAAGTTCAGAAATAGCTGGCTGCTTTTAAAACAGAATGAACAAACAAGCCATCAGCTAGTCAAATGGATCATGAATCCTAGGAATAGCTCACTGAAGCAAACTTCATGGAAAAGATATTATTGTGCCTTTTTACAATTCACATGAAGAACAATGAAATCTCTTTTGCAAAAAAAAAAAAAAAAAGAAGAAGAAGAACTTCCCTGGAAATTTGGATAGCTCCTAGAGAAAGAACTCCAAATCAACGACTCAAAAACCATGGATGATCTGGTCATCCATACAATTTATCCGAAGGTCAGTTAGGCCCTTTCCACACACGGTTATTAAGGCGGGCCAATGCATCTTGCCACAGAGGTCTTCTGCACATTGGAGCAGACTAGATTCAGTTTATTTACCTCCATTCCACATGTAATTCCTAGTAAATGCGCCCCCATGTGGTGGTAAAGCGTGCTATTTGAAAAACCGGAAGAAATCAGAATTTTCCAGATCGATCCAATTCGTACTTTCACAGTGGTGCAGACATGTACATTTGCGCCAATGCGAATTGGTGGTCGAGGAGGGCTCATGGGAGGGGTCAGGGGGTAGTATGGACTTACTCACATACTCATATACTTACATACGCACGTACACAATGACGTACTAAACCATGCAAAAAAGGGCCAATCACAGCCAACGGGGTGGGGTGAGGGGAGTAGCGGGAGTGGCCACAGCGGGTGCAGTGTGGATTCATGAACTCGCACTCCTCCGAATCAGAATGGAACATACGCAGTAGCTGTGCAGAAGGAAATGAGGGAAAGTCCACCTTGTTTTGAGCCCAGAAAATCCAGTAAGAAACAGTATGAACCGATTCACCAGCCTTGTGCAGAAAGGGCCTCAGTCTGGAAAGTGCAAAGAAAGATGTACTAGAGTCTGTAGCTGACAGGTCATTCAGATATATTTCCAGGATGAAGGAGGAAGAAGATTGGCAAACAGATTTAGAACACCCAAGAAATGCAGAATTCTCAAGAAAAAAGAGATGTATTTATTTTTCTTGAGCATTCTATACACTTGCTCAAAATTATAAGGCCCAATCCAAATTAAGTTTGCTTAAGTTCAGTCACTTCTATTTAAAATGTAATTGAGCATTTAAAAAAAAATGCATTTTTAAAATTTAACTAGATATCAAGTTTAATGTGTTCCTCCCCCTCCAAATGAAATTGGCTTTTACTTTAGACACAGCAAAGAAAGTAGAGTTGGTTCAAAGAAAACAATTGCTTTGATGTGGAAATGCGCTACCATGGGAATAATTGTGTTTAATGTATTTTAATGGTATTTTACAGTATGGCATTTTTGAGTTATGAATCATTCTTTTGAAGGAACTAAGCACTATAAGCAACATGGAGCTGGTGTTGTCCCTTGTTTTGGTATGTTTTTCTCTTTCTAATGTACAGAATGTCTGACATTGCTAATTGCTGACAACAGTAGAAGACAACAGGTTAGCCTAAGACGTGTAGGGGCCATTTTACACTATAAAGTTAATATGGCACATATTAACTGCCATGATAATATCCTATGTAATCTTGGGGTTTGTAATTTATTGAGGCACTAGAGCAGTGATTCCCAAACTCTAGTTCTCTAGATGTTTTGGGCTTCAGTTCCCAGAAGTCCCAGCTGCCTTGGCCAATGATCAGTGATTCTGGGAGCTGAAGTCCAAAACACCTGGAAGACACTGGGAAACATTGCACTAAAGCAATCTGGCTGAGAATTCTAAGTAATTCTCCCTAAAGTGCAAATTCCAGGGTTTCATAAGGTGGAACCATGGCACATAAATTTTGTAATGTGAAAAGGCCCCAGGAAAGGATATCTGCAACATTTGAGTTCAGTCTTTCAACACCTTTCTTCCACTTCCAACCCTCCAAAATCTGCTAGCTGAGGCAGATCATTCTGCTTCACAGTAGGGCTGACTTCACTTTCCACTCTTACTTCAAATCACTGTCTGATGGGGAATGGAGAATGTGGTCACATCACCCCCACCATTTAACAGAGCACTGGGTGAGTTTGTTTAACTGTTTGTAAGGCAAAGGTTGTGAAAAGACATGGAATGATAGAAGCTTTCTAACTCTTACCATCCAGCTTTACACTAGCTACCAGATAAGCCCTAAAAGTGACAATTCTATCTATGAAGAAGTTTCTATTCCCAATGTGGGGCAAAAAACTGATAAAGAAAGAAAGAAAATAAAGAAAACATATGCAAGAAAACTTCCTGGTGAATCGCACCCCATCATTATTGCTTTACGCCACGAATTCGTAGGAAACAATTAGGGAAATGACAATAAGATAATCCTGAAGGAAGTGATATAAAAGTAAATATTCTCATTTGTGTTACTGTTACTATGCAAAACCCAGTTTTATTGCTTGATAAGAGGGAGCAACAAATAATTATGTTGCAATAATAAAAAAATGAGCACCCAAACAGAACAATAAGAGATACAAACAATTTCATTTCAGGCATATCTATGATTTGTAGATTTACTTCAAGATTAGAGAAAAAGGCTATATGTGTACCATGATATGATTGTGGGGGGGGGGATGTGGTAATCATTTTTATTTATTTATTTTTTCTTATTAGTATACTCACAATATTTTTCAATATTATTACAAATTTGTATTTGCAGTAATTTTCCAATTTGTTGAGATGATGAGCTAAAGTTGTAAAGAAACAACTTTGGAAGAAAAAGGAACTTTAACCTATAACAGAAAGTAATACATTGCACTTTGCTTTGAAAATTACTTCTCCAAATTCACAGTACCAAAAGCAATACTATGAAACGAAGAGAGATAAAATTACTGTGCTGAGCTTATATTTGTGGACTAGACAAAACATACCTTTTATTCTTCAGACAATTTCCTGAAGAACCATTGTACTGATAATGACATTATATTATTAGAAGTATTACAGTAGTATCTAGAATCTATTGACATGATCACAGTTCTACTGTGGTAGACACTGTTCTGGTGCTTCATAAGGTTATTTTGGCTCATTTTAATTCATTTTTTAAAAATGAGATGAAACTATTATGATGTCTCCTTGAAAAAAAAATGAAAGAACTGTCAAACCAACACTGAAAATTGACAGCCAGGCATTTCTTCTCATTGCAGAAATTCTATGGCATATTCTGCAGAAATATGTTTGGACTTCAAGGGAACATATCAATTGAAATATTTTACTGATTGATTAAAGCACATGTGTCTAACACAAGGCCTGCAGGCCGAATCTGGCCTGCCAGGTCATTTCATGTGGCTCTCACACCTCTCCTGCAGCTGCGGCACTCCTTCCCGCCTAGTGAGCCCAATCCCTACATTGCTGGCCCCTGGCTGCTGGTATTCTGAAGAGGAGCCCAGCAGCTAGCACTCGCATTCTACTTCTACTTCTGACTGCTCCTTTGTCCTAGTCTCACCATCAGAGCATTGCCACAGGTTACCATGCCAATGCTCCATGTGCCTTGCAAGATATAATAATATGATAAAAGAGTAGATACATTTATATAGTCTTACAGATACAACCAGCCCTTTGAGGGCAATCATAATGCTGATGCAGCCCAAGATGAGTTTGACACCTCTGGATTAAAGGGTCCAGTAAAACATCTCTCTTTTGTCTTCTCATAGTAACTGGACCAATAACATCAGGATCTTTTTATATTATGCTTACCATTTCAGGTCAAGAACCAGTTCCTACAATTCATATTTTTGATGTATGCTAGAGATTATCCAAGTATAGTCCTAACAATAGGAAGTGTCAATGTGACAAGTGTGTACTTGCAAACATGTGGTATTTGTCAGGAATCCTTTGTTGACTTCAGAAACCTCACAGGTATTCATTTAATGGCAAATTCAAGTTCAACACCATGTAATGTACTTGATACACTTATACACTGATAGACCCAGCCAACTGTGAATAGTGGATGAGACTCAAAAGCTGGCATTCCTGACCCCTTGAGAAACATTTGTGGGATGAAAAATAAAGCCTGGAAAATTCACACAATCTTGTGGGAACTTTATTGTTGTTACGAACACAACAAAAAACAGCATACTTCTGAACTACACAGTTTGATAAGCTGCTCAGCGTTCCCTGGGATATATATATTTGGCCATCTGTGCATTTGGGAAAATTGTACAAAATATGAAAAGAAAAATGCAAATAGAGAAATATATATTAAATTAATGCCTGTTATGTTTGTTCTGTCGACAGTATGCTGTTGCTTGCACTTTGAGCTGTATTTTCTCTTCCTGTTTTAAAACTGTACAGCATTTAAAGTTGTGCAACATTCTCATTTCTGCTCCTTTCTCCATCTTTTTGAAATGTTCCATAGCCTTTGAAGCTATGCATCATTCTGTTTTATGTTTCCCTCTGTCTTTTAAAAGAAAAAGGTTTCTAAAGCTGGGCAACATTTGAAGTTTTGCAACATTTGAAGATGTAACATTCCATTTTGCAGTGATGTAGACTCGAGTTGATAGACTCAAGTCAGACTTAAGTTGCTTCAGTGACTGATGCACTGACTCCACTTGAGACCTGTATATTTTTAATGACTGACTTGATGCCCTTGGTTCAGTAACATAACACATTCATCCAGAAACCTGACGACTTTGAACAATGCCTCCATCTCTTTTTGCCTACTAGTCACATGACAATCTCTCTCAAGCCCAAAATGTGGGCACATTTCTCAGAGGGGAACAGCAAACAAGTTAGACAATGGGCTTGAGGCAGGCTTGAAGTCTGCTCAGCAGCCTGTCCCCACTGCGTATTGGAGGAGCTTTCCAAAATGTTTCCTAAGAGCAAAAGATAAAATTCACCCCCAGAGTGCAGGGTGCATTTCTCAGAAGGGAACAGCAAGTGTGTTAGGTAGCAGGCTTGAGGAAGAAGGATCCTTCCTTCTAAAGCTTTTGAATCTTCGGTAACGGGGGGTAAGGTAGGATTCTATTTCCCACTTCCAGAGCTGCAGATGGCAAAATTGTGAATGTGGAGAGCTGACTCTGCTTAAATTGAAAAAACTAAATTTCATTCTATCCAATAATTCTGGAATTTTGGTTGGGGTATAAAGTTGGCTTCCAGACTTGAGACTTGACTTGAAAGTATCTTCAAGGACTTGGGACTTGACTTGAAAATTAAAGGTAGAGACTTGAGACTTGACTTGAGACTTGCAAGTAAAAGACTTAAATACCTTTTTGTCCCCCCCCCCATTTTTTTTGTTTATTTTTTTTTATTTTTTTGAAAGCTCTGGAGCTTTTAAAGCTCCACATAATTCCATTTTGTGCTTTCCTTCCACCTCTGCCTTTTAGGAGAAAAAAGCTTACCAAACTGAGAAACATTTGAAATTGAGCACCTTTAAAATTGTGCAACATTCCATTTTAAGTCCCCCACCCCTCCATCTTTTTGGAAAGCTCTGTCGCTTTTGTGGGAAAGCTGCACAGCTTTCTGGAAAACTATGTTGCTTTGGGGAAGCTCTTTAGTTTTCCTCAGAAAATTGCAATTTCCTGTTATTGAAAGAAGAAAAGTTCCACGCATCCTGACACTATGGAAAGAAAAGTTGATCATTTTTTCCCAACATTTCTTGGGAATGAGAAAAGTCTAAAATTACCATTCCTCCTTCTGAATTATGAAACATTAGTTTTACTCTCAGGTACAATAAACAGTTATAGTGAGGCATGAAAATTTGGGGGCAACCCCTTAAACTTTATAGAAAATGAAAAAGATTCATCTATCCCTGTTTCTAATATAAGAGGGGAAAGTACCTTGCATTTTAATTCAGACACAAAAGCACTTTTGGCTTAGATGTTATATGTTTAGGAAACACTTCTGCAGTTTCTTAGAAAATGAGTAAACAAGAACACCACTCCTTAAATGATAGCATCCATTTTTGTAATATGAAGAACATTGGCAATATAAAGAAATCCATTTAGCTAAATGTTCACTATCAGACCCATAATAATGAATCTGTTTCTTTTATTACCCTCTTACATTGTCTGTAATTTCCTAATGGAAAATAGTACACCAGTGATGAGAACAGCTACCAAGCTGAATGGGACAGAAGGTGGTGAGAGATTTGCATTCAGTACTTAACGTTCCATTTCCCCCTCCCTCCTTCTCCCATTGTCTTTGTAAGAAATTAGACTTTGACAAACATTGCATTAATTGAGAAGTCACTTTGAATTATCGGAACAAAGCAGTGGCTTTGGTCATTGGAAAGCCGGGGCAGTTCTTAAATGAAGGTCATTAAAAAGACAGACAGTTAGTTTTCTAGGCTTGCAGCTCAATACACTGCAAAGTCAGCCTTGTGCTGAGCCCTTTGAAATCATTGGGTTTGTGTGTCCCCAGCTGAAGAGGGATCTGACTCTTATAAACCATAGAATCACGGGCCATTTCCGCACTAGACTGTTACAGTACTATTATTCCACTTTCAACAGCCTATGTAATCCTGGGGCTTGCAGTTTAGGGAGGGTCTGTCAAAGGCCCCTCCCTAAACTGCAAGCCCTAGGATTCCATAGGATGTTGAAAGTGGGATAATAGCACTATAACAGTCTAGTGCAGAAATGGCCATAGACAAACAGGCTGAAAGGGGCATCTACTCCAGTATCCTGACATGCAGGTATACATAGCAAAATCACTCAAATTTCTGCTTAAAGACCTCCAAAAAGGGGAGTCCATCACCCTCAGAGGCAGCCTGTCATCCAGCTCTTACAGTCAAGAAATTCTTCCTCATGGTTGGGTAGAATCATGTTCTTGTAATTTAAAGCTATTGATTCATGCCCTAGTCTCTGGAACAGCAGAAAGCATCTACATTCCTGCATCTACTAAGAGTCATCCCTTCAAATAATTAATGATGGATATCATATTACCAGTTGGTTTTCTCTTTTCCGTTCCTCCTAGGCCTTGATTTTGAGATGTTTTGAGACCTTTCACTGTCCTCTGAACATGCTCTAGCTTGTCAATATCACCTTGAATTGTGTTACCCAGACCTGGGCACAGTAGTCCAGTTGAGGTCTACCAAAATTAAACAGAGGGAACGATTACTTCCCTCAGTCTGGAAATCATGCCATAGCAGCTGTTATGGGATAACACCAAAAACAACTGACTTTCTGTAATTCCCATCACTCAGTTGTTTTTGGTGTATTTTTGTGTACAAACATGGGGCCAGGATAATCAGCCTTCACTTTTCTTATGATTTCTGACTTGGTGGCCAGACTTATAGGTTTGTGCTTTTTTAACGTGCTGGGAGGAGCTAGACAGTCAAGCTTATCTGCTCTCCCCTTTCCTCTGTTTTCTTATTTGTACATGCTCAGTAAGAGATTCTAGAGACAGCTACTTTTTCCCTTCCCTGCTATATGCAGGCACACACAGATACAGTAGAATTTACTAGAGCAGGATCTTGCTTTTTCTCTGGTCAAGCATTATTTATTCTACCATTTACTGCAGAAAAACAGCTGTAACCCAACTTTCCTTCACTGTTTTCTGAATGCTGATGCTGCTAATAAACAAAATTTCAGTTAGAGAGAGGATAAGAAGGAAAATGGGTAGGCAGGGACTTACAGGGCACCTTTTTTTCATAGGCTCTGTTAGCTGTGGAATGCTTGTATAATATTTGTTGTTACAGTCGTCCCTCCATACCTGCACAGGCCCCCCGTGAAAGTGGAAAAAATGTGAATAACTCTAGGACCTCCCAAACCATATTTAACACACAAAAAAGTATGATCACCATATTCAACCCACCATGGGTTCCTTTGAGGCATCAGAGTTCCTTCACAAGAGAGAAGTGAGTGGCTGGTGGGGCTTACAGCCACCTCCACTGCTGCCCCACACCATTTTTAAGAGGGACTTACAAGTTTCATTTGCAGTTTCTCAATCTCGCGAGGCTTGCAGTCCCTATTAAAAATGGCATAGAGAGGCAGCAGAAGTGATAACAAATAATCCGTGAATAATCAAATCTGCAAAAGTGAAACCCACGAATGTGGAGGGCTGACTGTATTTGCGTTCAAGCTGAATCCAACTTACAGGGACCACATCACAGGGTTTCACTGACAACATTTATTCAGAGAAAGTTTTCATTGCTTTCCTGTTAAACTGAGAGAGTATGACTTGCCCAAGGTCACCCAGTGGGTTTCCATAATTGAGTGGGGATTTGAAACCTGATTGCCTTGAATCTTTAACATTCAAACTGGCTGCCCACTACAGACTCTGTTAAGGTGGTATAATATAAATACAGCAATGACCAAGTTCCCACTGGGAGCTAGAGAAGTGTAATGCCTATGGCCATTCCACCCCAAACACACCAATCTCATCTGATCTTGGAAGCTAAGTGGGGTGAGACCTGGTAAGTACTTGTTTTTGAACCAGCATGGTGTAGTGGTATGAGATTAGACTACAACTCTGGAGACCAGGGTTCAAATCCTTGCTCAGCCATGGAAACTCATTAGGTGATGTTAGGCAAGTTGCACTGCCTCAGTCTCAGAGGGAGGCACAAGCAAAGCACCCTCTGAACAAATTTTGCCAGGAAAACCCTGTGCGCAGTTTGCCTTGTGGTCACCGTAAGTTGGAAAAGTTGAAGGCATACAACAGCAACTAGGTTGGTATAACTCTTCTGTACTGCAAAGGAACCAGATTGTTGGTGGGGAGGAGGTGTAGCTCTGCCTGCTCATCTTCATGAGAGTACCATGGGCTGTTGCACCAGTATAACAGGACAGAGGAAAAGCTAAGCCCTTGGGCAAAGAAGAGAGGGCTAGCCAACAGGAGCTCCTGACTACTACCCACTACCCACATGCCCCACAGTGCCTTCTTTTCCACGTTTTCCAGTGGAAAATAGAGATATGAGTAACCCAGAATAAAACTATTTTTTCCCTTCACTCCCTCCAAAGAAGAAAGCAATCTATGTGTGTGCCAAATAACCAAAAGCACTCTGAGCCTTAACAGACTTTTAGAAGATGATGATGATGATGATGATGATGATGATGATGATGATGATGATGATGATGATGATGATTCCAAGTAAGAAGGATTAGATCAGGCTTCTGGGTATCATATCTTGGAGCATCCTTCTCCAGGCATAGGTTAGAAACTGCAAAGTTACAGAAGCAGCTCAAGGCACACTGGAACTGACAACCAGCTAGGGAAACATAATAAAAATCCCTGACACCCCCTAATTAAAATGGTCCCTCACCACTTAACAGAAAAATAGATCTGTTATCAGGTTTTCCCATGGCTAAGGAAGCAGGAATCTGGCACTTTTGAGATCAGCCTCCACCAACCTATCAGTGGTCAACATCTCAATAGGAAAGCTTGAAAGAACAGGCCAAGAAACACACACACACCCAAGAAAATAGCAGTAGCATGTGTATTTCTGTACTGCTTATCAGCTAAGTGCTGTCTTTGTGGTTTACAATGTGTTAGCTGATTGCCCCCAACAAGCTGGGTACTCATTTTACTGACCTGCAGAAGGATGGAAGGCTGAGTCAACCTGGAGCCCAGCAGGATTGAACTTGCAGATTTGTAGCTGCAGTACCAGCACTTAACCACTGTACCACCAGGGCAGTAGAACACTTCCAGGTGCTTTAGTACTTCTATAATCACACATAGCTTCATTGGCAAAGGGCATCTCCTCTGATCTTATGTAACTCTCTTCCATTCTAAGTGGTAAATTAACCACCTGTTAACTGGATCTAGCCACTAGATAATGTATAAGTAGCATTATCACAGCAAGTCAGGAGGG
Source organism: Cyclura pinguis (assembly GCA_030412105.1). Lineage (NCBI taxonomy): Eukaryota > Metazoa > Chordata > Lepidosauria > Squamata > Iguanidae > Cyclura > Cyclura pinguis. The sequence goes on along the minus strand of CM059600.1, from coordinate 317,825,260 downwards.
GGGTCATATGAGGGGGTCTCCAGGACCTCCTTACATAAGCCAGTAAAAAGACCAACCACTTGAGAAATGGTTCTGCAAGCACAAATTCCCAACAGGATCCCTGTGAATATGAACTGGTGTCCTATTGATTAGTCTCAACTACAATAAACCTACTTGAATCAATTGTGGAATTGTGAATCAATGTAAACCCCATGAGATCTCAATGGACCTACTCCAGTCAGGACTAACAACAAGATTTAGGCCATATTCTTTACAATCCATTTCACATTTCAAGCTAGTTCTAGGCCCAAGATTTATCTCGCTTTGTCCATGGAGAGTGTCTTCATTACTATGGGATCCAAAGAAGCCCAATGACACCATTAAAGCACAATTTGATGAACAAGCCACATTTGTTTTTTTGTTTTTTTGTTTTGTTTTGTTTTGTTTTTAAATGAGTACTGGGGGACCAACCAAAATGGAACCAACCCTTCAGCAGTACTTTGTTTTAGTTCCCTCAGAATTATTTGGAAATGTTATCCAGCACCAGGAACTGCCAAGTCCTTCTTTAAAAAAAATATAAACAAGTAGGTAAAAACTGGCAGCTCAAACAATCCTTAACAGTAGCAATGTGTCTTTGATCACTGGAGGAGACCAGGTTCAGACTAGACAGCTTTAGTGCTTCCATTATCCCTGGTCAATATACTTGATTAAAACTCAAGAACTGGATCTTCTTCAACTGGCAATAACAAATTGTAAATTTAATTTGTTGATCAGAGCATGAGCCTAAGACTTAAGTGCATTGAATAAGTCTTATTGAACAGAAGTATGTGTGCAACTTTGAATCATTTCCATTTCTCTTTCTACCTGAACTAATCATACCTGTTTTCTCTTCTACCATAAAGCCTCTCGCCATTATAAAAAGCAATTGATTTTTATTTTCTAATTCAGACTCATAATGTTGACGTTCGTGATGATACACACCATGAAACTTTAAAACTATTGATAGTAAAACATTACAGAAAAATAAATGTTTTTTATTCCTTTCTGAAAGGACAACAGCAGCACTAGATCTGTGCATTGGGATTTGGCTCAGAGTCCAATTTGATGATTCATAGCTGGAACAATTCAAATTTGGTCCATTCTGATTTGGGCCTGAAATCCAAATAATGATTTGTGAGTCTGGATTATCAATCTGGTTTTCAGAAACTAAAACTGGTTGTAACTTTATATATGTATGTGTGAATATATATATATATATATATATATATATATATATATATATATTTCCACACATCCACATAAAATCTGGAGACATAACAGATCATAAAGACCCAACCTAACTGTAAATAAGTAACAAGCCATCTGTAAAATTTGTTTTTTCAGAATGTTGGAAAATCCTGGCATTCTCTCTCCCCTCTTGTTCTAGGGCATATGGGGCTTAGGTAGCTTAGTTTCTTTTCCCTTTCCATGTTGAAGCGTTTTGCTTTCTCAACTAAAGCCTCAGTGTTGCTCTTTGTGCTATTTAAATGCATGGCTGTGATATCTGGGTTACCAGACCATGTGACCCAGGATAGACCCTGGAGTCTTTGACCTTTCATAAAAGACCATGCTTCTCTCTCTTTGCCATTTTTTGCTTCCAGTTCCTTCTCTCTGACCATGCTTGCCTCTCCACCAAGAAGACCATGAGATAAAATGAAGCTACTATCTTATCTAACCTTTTTTGTTAGCTAGTTAGGATCTATGCTCTCCAACATGTAGATAATTGTAAAATTCATCAGTAAATTTCCATAAGTTTGTAACCTGAAACTGCCGACCTTGTTTTACTTTCAAGTCAGTCTCAGTTCAGGAAAGGCAAACAGAGTTTGGAACATGCTGTTTCTGCAGCTGTACTAAAAGAAGGCTGATTCCTAACAGCTTTAGCTTTCATAGAATTTCCCACAAAGAGCTAACACCCTGGGAAACTCTAGTTCCCAACACAGAAAACAAAAGCTGTTTTAAAAGCTGTTGTTGCCTGCTCTGTCTTTACAATCCATTTCAATTTGTGTGTGTGTGTGTGTGTGTGTGTGTGTGTCCTGCACTACCCCTGTAGACCATCAGCCAGATAAGTTTAGCCAAGATAGTTGATAATAAGAATACAATAATGAAACTGATGACACTGTGTTTGAAGATAGCTTTATTTTTGTGTTATTGTAACATTAAATAGCAATAGCATGTGCATTTCGATACCGCTTATCAGCTAACTGCTCTCTAAGCAGTTTACAATGTGTCAGCTAATTGCCCCCGACAAGCTGGGCATTCATTTTACCAACCTGCAGAAGGATGGAAGGCTGAGTCAACCTGGAGCCTGGCAGGATTGAACTCACAACCTTGTGGCCGCAGTACTGGTATTTAACCACTGCGCCAACAGGGCTTAAACCAACTGGTAAGGAAGTAGGAGGGAGATGAGATTGTACTTTGCTTGTTATGACAAGCATTCCAAGTGGTGAGATCCCCCTGATGATCCCTCTGCTACCCCCAAGGCATTAGGTGGCCCCATATTCCTTTCATTATGTCTCTATCAGAGATGCCTGTCAAAGTATTCTTCAGCGATACAGGAGAGCAGATGCTACCATCACTCTTTGTTTGTACTCTACAAGGCTCACATCTACTGCTTTGACTTTTCTTCTGCCTTTGCTGTGAGCAATTCTGCTTGATGCTGCCTCAGAAGGTGTCATAGCAGGCTGCTGGTACCATATTTATTGTTCCAGTCAGTTCATTTCCTACCTACACTGAAGGTAGACAGTGATCCTGGGATCTTCCCCCACCCCAAAATGAACCCAGTGAAAGCTCCACCTTTTCTATTGTGATTCAAATGGCCTAATGCTGTGTAACACCGAATAACAAGGAGGAGGAAAGGGGAAGAACTAGAGTGCTTGGACAGGTTCTATTACATAAAACACACAGAAATTCAAAGAGACAAGTTAATAAGAAAAACAAATAGTGGATGAAGGTAGACTATTAAAAAAGACAAAATGATAAGACAGGTTCACTGAAACCAACAACTGCATCCCTCACCAAAGCTCTTTTATAATCTGCTACTAACACAGAATGAAGAAATAGTGGAGGTTATTGACTATATAACTTGAACGATTTCACATAATTCCTGCCCATAAGCAATGTAATTGAAGGGTTCTGGTGAGATGTATGCCCAAGAACTGTCAATGAACAAGGCCCAGCTCCATGCCTCCACTTCTATATCATGCCCTCCCCTTCTATATCAATTCAACTACAACATTGGGAGCAGAGCTGGAAACGTTCATATAAATTCACCACTGCACAAAATCTAAAAGAAAATTACATGAAAGTGCTACACAGATGGCATTTAACTCTGGCCAAACTATCTAAGATTTACAAAACCATTTCTGGAATGTGCTGGAAATGCAAGAATGAGCTGGGTACCTTTTACCATGTATGGTGGACATGTCAAAGCACAAAAAAGTTCTGGATTAGCATACATAATAAGATTTTCACAAATATTCAACTGTAAATTTTCTATGACTCCTAAACTCTATTTGTTAAATATGACACAAGCCCTTCCATCTAACCTTTCTAAAGATTGGAGGATTCTATTATACTTGATAACGGCAGCCAGATTAGTTTTCTCAAGAAAATGGAAAACTTGTGAGACCCCCTCGTGTGAAGATTGGTGTTACGAAGTCCTTGAAATGAAGACAATGGACATTCTTTCACATGTTGTTAAGGGAAGAGATGAAGGTGAAATAAAAAAGGAATGGATGCTGGTCTCAGAAAACTTACGTAGATCGCTATCCAGTGACAATTAACTGTTGGTGTAACACTTTTAGGACCATTATGACATTTCATGAATTTGTGTAACACTACACTACTGTTTGAAATATTCTAATGTTATGTGTAGATCTCTTTATATAGAGAAGCACAGGTTAGTTAGTATAGTCATTCACGCTATTAGCTGCAATTGTTGTATCTTTCAGTTGAAGGTATGAACTATATGTGCCCAAGTGAGCCCTAGTAAAGGAAAGAACTCTGACATGCTGGGAGGATTTCTCTTGTTGACAGCTGAATAGAGAACTAGGTACAGACTATGTTAAAGACCATGGAGTTACTAAAGTTGAGCTGTCTCTTAGGAAATAGAAGCTTCTGGGTATAAATGCTGATGTGGTAATGGACTGGATAACCCACAAAAGTGTAATGGAAGACTGGTAACCCACAATCTATGTTTCTTATTCTTTTTTCTTCTGTCTTTTATTCTTTCTTTTTTCCTTAAAAACCGCGGACTTTTGACAAAAGTCTATTTTCATATTCATGCACAGTTTTATTTTATTGCATGGAAAGTTAAAGCTTACAGTGGGTTAAACATCACCTTGATTAAAACTTTCAAGATGTAACATCGAGGAGGGGCCATTTCCGCACTACACTCTTACAGCGCGATTATTCCACTTTCAATAAGTGGAGGGGCCGGCCCCTCCCAAAACTGCAAACCCCAGGATTCCATAGGATGTTAAAAGTAGAATAATCGCACTATAAGAGTGTAGTGCGGAAATGGTCATAGAGCTATTTGGTTCCTTCATGTTTATTATATGCTATCCCATTGATGTTATATCTGTAACGTTGTCTATTTTGTAATGGAACGCATATGAAGAAGACAGTTGTACGTCATGAGGAAAGTATCTTATGTGCTGACAAATTCAATAAAGATTATAATAATATATCATGCCAAATTGGCATTTTTCTTATATTATACCTCAGGGTCTGTACCCTCTATTGTAAGAGGTACATCAAACACCCCCACTTGCATGACCTTGCAAACTCATCCAGAGCTTTTCAAGTAGAAATAAAGGACTTTTATTTAAGTCCAACATGTTCTCTGACAAGTAAAAGGGCTGCAGCACAGGTCCTTCTAATTATCTTATGGATATAGGTCCTGGCAGGACCCTACTAGTTGGTTGTGGGCTGAGAAGTCTAAGCTGGGATGGCCAGGTGTTTCTGGAATCTCAAGGACGCAGCAGAATAATCAGCAAGTCAGTACCAAGAATGTATCTGCCCAAAGGATGCTTCACTACAGTTTCCTTCAATGTGCTGTTCACTGGTATGTCCTTCTGCTGGCTAGCAAGGCTTGTTCTCAGTCCTCTCTCTAGGCTCCCAACTCTTTCTCCAGCCAGATAAGAGAAGCCTCAGTTAACTGGGTACTCACTCCTTTTCTGGAGATTCTTCACATCCCTGATGTTCAGGTCTAAATGAGATGCTTGCAGCCCCTCTCCTGGCCTGCAGTTTCTATCATCCCTCCTCCTTCCAGAGTTCACTAGTGTTCTTTTATTGGCCTCCTCATCCCCTCCCCTACAAAAGCTTTAACTGAGACCAGTGGCTGGTTCTCCTTTCTTCCTGAGGCTAGAGCGCTGGGAACAGCTGAGCTAGTGCCACTGATATGTCTTCCTCTTTCACATATGGTTATGTTGGAGACATGGTGTCTAACCTTTTCCCATTGATTTTTGATGTGCAATAAGTTCAAAGTGCTTTGCGCTCTGACATTCTGTTCTGAATCTGAACTAAGCCAACCCAACATCCTCCAGAGCTAGTAGAAATCAGTCAGTATGAGCCTGATTTGTTCTCTTATTTGAGACTGAGTTGCAGAAGTTGAATAGTCCTAATCAACACCTCAAAAGACTGGACAATCTAGTTTTTGACAGCCATTATGTTTGATTAAACTCCAGCCTTAAACTCTTACCTACCTGAAAATAAATTCAATTGAAATTGGTGGGTCACAGCCAACTGTCTCCAAATTTGTGCACAGTGGGATATATCCAGCTGTGTCAAAATCCACTCTAGAGTGAACTCTAGGAAGTAAAGCTTTGAACTGCAGGAGAAAGGATTTGCCAAAATTGCCTGTCATCACTTAATTCATGCTGCATAAGAGCTGTCCGTTAATAGAAGGACGCAGTTTGATACTAGCCTGGAGATGCTAGTCACTCATGGACCACAGAGATGAATTGTCTCACTGACAGTCTAGTGCTGGGGACTGACCACACTGGCTGGGGAATTCTGGGAGATGCAATCCAAAAAGTACTTTTTCCAAGCTCTGGCGAAGCTCTGCATGTGCGAATGAGTCATCCCAGTATTAACATCACAGTAAGACATTGCATCTCACCAAATGTTGAAAGGAAGCAGGTCACAAAACCATCCATCACCAGTCATTATTTATTTAGATATTAATTCCCTGACATACTGACCCTATGCCTTCCTTCCTTTATCCAATTCTTCTGCCTCTGCTTCTCCTTATAAAACCCGTTTGGTGAACTGTTACCTCTCAAGGAATATTTTCCTGGGCTGCTTTAAGCATGCTGTTTTGTGCCTTCTATTAAAGAAACCTTTCTTGGATCCTTCACTTTGTGCTAAGTATCACCCTGTGTCTCTTCTCCTGTTTCATTCAAAAATATTGGAGAAAGCTGCCATTTCCCAGTTGATGCTTTACCTGAGTATACATGTTGTGGAATTTTTTTTGACCCATTTCAGTCAGAGTTTCATACAGGTCTTTCCAATGAAACGACTTTGACTCATGCAGTGAATGATACTCTAGTGGCAAAGGCACAGTGTCAAACTTCTATATTGATCCTGTTGGATCTTTCTGCAGCCTCTAACACTTTGAACCATCAGATCCTACTTTTACAGCTGGCATCATTGGGAACGTTACCCTGAAAATTGGGGGTATCTCGAGGACACCCAAACAGACTTCAATCTAAGGGAATTAACAGAGACACTCAAAGCTTGTGAGAGGTCAGGGCAAGGGATCTTTAACCCTATGTCTACAGGGTCAGAACCACGCAAGAGTCAGAGGAACAGTCTAAAGTAAATTTATGAAAACTAACAAAGAAGATCACAACACACGTTAACAAATAATCCTACAATCACACAAGGGCTACAGAAATGAAGTTGGAAATAAGAGACAGTTAGGGAGAGAGGACATACGGACCTTAGTCTAGGCGTCCTGGAAAGGAGAAGATTAGCGGAGGCTCGGTGTAAAGCACCAAGGGGAGGCTGGATCCCAGGGCTGGAAGGTTGGAGGCAGAGGGGTTTCGTGGCGAGTCGGATATGCGAGTCACATTTAGCTCTCAGCAGCATCTGAGAGGCTTAAGTGGGACACCTCGGTAGCAGCCAAACGGGCCCTTGTCCGGTCTGGGAAGCTCTCCGAAGAGGCTCAGAAAGCAAGGATTTTTATAGCCAATTTCTGTCCTCAGGCTGTGTATAGGCTAGCAAAGTGGTGTTAATGGGTGATGATTGCAGAATATAATGTTAGGCAAATATCACAACCTCTCCTCGGTATTGTCTCTCCCAGGAAAGTCCAGGTACATGATAGGATTATCATTCCCAATTGATAGACATTGATTGTTTACCCTCGCAAAGTTCATCAGCGTGGCTTGGGGCTGAGGCAACCTTTTTATTAGTCAAGGAGAGAGTCTATTGTGGCTGCCTAGAGATACGTGACTGGGAACAATAGGTCGTTGTCTTTTAGCCTAAAGGACGTTGTCTACATTCCCATACAGCAGCAAAGGCATTGTTGTTCTTTAGAATTTAATTCAAAACCAATTTTACTTGCAACCGACCTTTGCTAGCCAATATCCAATATGGGGGAAGTCACGCCAGTTTAGGGGCCCTCTCTTAGGGTTACTCTGGGGTGTAACAGGAATAACAGGGAATGCTCTGTCCTGGTTTAATTCTTTTCTGTGTGACAATTCCTCTTCTGTTTTGTTTTAGGGATCTAAGTCAAAAGCTTTCCCTGTAATGGTATGGTGCCACAGGAGTCAGTCTTGGCTCCCCTTTTTTCATTAAATACATCTCACCTTAGGTTTCTTAGTTCTCAATTGAATTTTCAGCATCACATTTCAGCATCACATCAGATTCTTCAGAGTTTTAACTGAATTGATGCCACTATGTGGAAATCAGTGATGGATTGTCTATCGCATGTTTCTTTGTGAATGATGCTCACGGTCGTAAGCTGAACATGGATAAAATGGAGATCTTGGTGTTTCAGCTTGACCATCCAGTAGCCCACCTCTCATGTATTCCATTAGATTTACAGGGCTACAGAATGGCTCCTGTCTCAGTTTCCAGAAACCTCGGAGTTCTGCTGGATGATCGCCTATCTCTGCACCTCTTTATCAGGGCAACAGCAAAGGCATGTAATTCATGTCTTTTGCACATCTACGGGATCCAGACATTCCTGACTGTTGAGACTGACCAACTGCTTCTCCAGGCCTTGGCTATCTCATGCCTGGATTATTCTAATAGTCTACTGGCGGGTTTGCCTTCCTGCTTCTTTCTTTCTCTGGTTTTAATTCAAAGCAATGCCATCCAGGTTGTTTTAAATCTCCCTAAATATTCACCTGTTTCTTCTTCCCATAGATCCCTTCTCTGTCTACCAGTTTAGTCCAGGCTTTTTCAGCTGTTTCAGACTTTTGGTTCTGGTATTCAAGGCTTTGTGTTCTAACCTCCCTCAGTACCTTGCAGCTCGGTTAGTATGGTATGCTCCATCCAGGAATTTTAAGACCTACAAGCTAAAGATTACTGTTTATTCCACTAATGCATACAGCCCTGTCAAAGTTGCAAGCCTTCCAAGATCTGGCTCTGCATTTGTGGAACAGTCTTCCTTGAACCTCTGGCTGGAGCGGGATCTCCTCTGTTTTTGTAAAGGGCTGAAGACTTTCCCCTTTGATTCATCACCTTAAGCCATAAATTGTGTTCAAAGTGCTGAGATAGGTAGCGACTGGTGGAGTGTTGGGGATTTCATTCCATATGTTGCTGTGGAGTCATGTTTATTATGTTTGTCCCTGGTGGTATATGTTGATGTTCCACCCTTTGGTGAAAAGGGCATTGTAAATAAACATCATCATCACCACCACCACCACCACCATCATCATCATCATCATCATCATCATCATCATCATCATCATTATTATTATTATTTGCTAGCAGGACAAAGACAAAGCAGAGCTACCAACTCCTTCTTTGTCTCAGTCTTCTCCCAAGTAGTAAAAATAGTAAAAAAAAAAAAAATACTCCGTGCTTTTTCAGCTATCAGATGTGGAGAAGCAGCAGGGATTTATTCCCAATCTGCCACAGACAGGTACCATATTTGGTCCTATTGACTACAACTATTTCTTTCTTTCCTGGAAACTTTCTAGGAACCAGCAGCCAGGAGCTCAGGGACTAGCGCAGGTCCAGGGACAGCCACTTTATAACTAACAGAGTTCTACCTATGAAAACAAAACAGATGATACTGTAAGACGACTTCAACCCAAAATAGGTAAAAAGGTAGTACTGGAATACTTAGCTGATCTAAATGGATTCCAGTCTCTAGGACCAGATGAACTACATCCACAGATACTGCAAGACTTGCACATATTATCTAAGAGTCGTTGTTGATAGTCTTTGAGAATTCTTGGGAAAACAGGAGAGGCTCCAACAGACTAAATGAGGTCAAATGTTGTCCTCATCTTAAAAAAAGGGGAAAAAGAGAAGCCAAGTAACTACCAACTAGTCAGCTTGAAATCTACACTGGGAAAAGCTCTAGTACAAATCATTACACAATCAGTATGTGAGCATTTAGAAAGGAATGACATGGTTACTAAGTGGTAGCACGGGTTTCTGAAAAACAAATCACACCAAATGTTTTCTCCTCCTCCTTGACAGAGTTACAAGCTTGATAGCAGTGGCAGAGCTTGGAGTGTGTGGGGGTGAGTGGGAGGGGGCAGGGCTATAACATGGGGGCATGGCCATTGTGTGTGGGGGCATGGCCAGGGTATGCGGGGCATGGCTATGGGCTAGGATGCCCCAAAAACATTGCCGCTTGGGGTGAACCACCCCCATAGCCCCCCATCCCTACACAACTGCTTGAAAGATCACAGGAATGCTATGAATGTAGCAGACCTTGATTTCAGTGAGATCTTTAACAAGATCCTCCATAACATTCTTGAGGACACGTTTATAAAATGCAGGGCAGCCAGTACTATTATTAGGCTGATTTGTAACTGGTTCACAAATCAAACCCACTAAGTGTTTACCAATGATTGTTTTTCATCCTGAAGAGAAGTTGCTAGTGGGGTACCTTGGGGTTCTGTCTTGGAGCCAATGTGGTTCAACATCTTTATAGATGATTTGATGATGGAATAGAGAGCACACTTATCAAATCTGCAGATGAAAGAAATTCAGAAAGGTAGCTAGTACTCCAGAGGACAGGATTAAAATTCAAAATGACATTACAATATTGGAAAGCTGGGCCAAAACTAGCAAAATGAATTTCCCCAGGAATGAATTCAAGGTATTAAATTTAGTCTGGAAAAATGAAGTACACAATATAGAATAGATAACACCTAATAACAGGTGTACATTTAAACAGTACATCTAAGAAAGATCTAGGGTTCTCAGTAGTCCACAAAATAAACATGAGTCAACAGCATGATCCAGTCACTAAAAAGCCAATGCAGTTCTTGACTGGATCAAAAGGGGTATGGAATTCAGACCAAAGGAAGTAATAGTAACATTCTATTCTGCTTTGGTCAAACTCCATATAGAATACTATGTCCATTCTGGGCACCACAGCTCAAGAAAGATATAGATGAGTGGAAACATGTCCAGAGAAGAGCAATCAAGATGGTAAAAGGTCTGGAAGCCAAGCCCTATGAGGAATAGCTTAGGCAGATTGGGAAGTGAAATGATAGCCATATTTAGATACCTGAAGGCATGTCATGTGGAAGCAGGAGCAAGCTTGTTTGCTACTGCTTCAGAGACTAGGGCCATTTCCGCACTCAACTGTTATAGCGCTATCATTCCACTTTCAACATCCTATGGAATCCTGGGGTTTGCCGTTCAGGGAGGGGCCGGCCGTAGTTGACTTCTACACACAAGCATGAACTATTGCCTTGGTTGATGCAAGAATCAGGACTTCAGTTGTGATTTCTTAAAATGTAACCATTTGTGACAGAGCCTAGGCATGTAGTTAACCTGAGTGGCAGGGTAGCCCTAGCAACAGATTGCCATGTAACCAACGTGGTTCCCCAATAGCTACACCCTGGTCCTATGGCTTCTCTGGCAATATATCAGGAAATATGAAAATGTTCAGGTCTCTTTCTTCTCTGTTCAGATAGCAAATCTGGTTATGTACTGCATGGAAGATGATTAAGAAAAAACAGTTGAAATATATGTTGGACTAAAACAAGTAGGAATGTTAATCTTCATTTTTTTTTTCATTCTCCTATGTCATTTTATTTATTTTTTTTAAATAAGGTTCTTAATGGTTATTAATGAGTGTTTTTGTTATTTGTAATTTTTGTATTTTGTATTTGTATTTGATACTTTTTTGAAAATTTCACAAAAGACATTTTCTCAAAAAAATGTTGCATGTTGGCCCAAATGCAACTTTTTGTGCAAACGATGTGCTTTTGTATGTTTTCATCCCCCTTCCTACCCACAATATTTTTTAAAAAAAATGGCCATTTTTCCCTTGCCTATGGACCAAAAAAACTAAACAAAACAACCTCATGACAGCTGATTTTTTTTTTTCAACATGATGTCTCAATATATCAGGACACTCTTTCTCAGTGAGCATGAACAGATTCTCTAAACGAGCGTAGTTCAGCAGTTCTTTGGATCCTATCTGTCCTACACATAAAAAGACTTATCTATGCACAACAGAAATATTAATCTTTTTTAATTTATAGTAAAGAAAAGCAAGATTTATGATCAGAGAGGGCTGTCCATAAGTACATTGTCAGAATAATTTGTTATCCCAGAGAGTTTAGTTCATTCTTCTTTCCCAAATCCGTAGCTGTGCCCTAAGGTACAAGAGAAGGACATAACAGCATGGAATCCTATTATGCAAAATGCTTCAAGAATTAGTTTTCATACCCTAAGGAAAGATATAATTATGATTATTAAAAACTCCATCTGGTTTGGCTGCTTGTGTTTAAGTCAGATAAAGACAAAAGAAAAGTTGGTCAGGAGGGATAATAATCTAGGAATAAAGACTGAGATCAACAAATGAAAAACTTTTTACGCATAATTGTGCAACTTTATTCACCACTCCAGGTTTAAAAGCCCTACATTCTGAAACAGAAAAGGACTTATAACAAATGAGCAAAAATTAATTTGGGTATTAGTCTTGTGGTTGGGAGTGAGGAAGACAAAACTGTAAACTTTAAATTTGGAGCAACACAGTTATTTGGAGGTGGGGGCTTACTAATATCAGTAGTGTCTTTTTGTGAACCAGCACAGTGTAGTGCCTTTAGTGATGGACTACAACCCTAGAGACGAGGGTTTGATTCCCACTCAGACCTGGAACTCCACTGGGTGACCTTGGATGCATCACACACGCTCAGCCCCAGAAACTCCATGACAGGTTCACCTTAGGATTGAAATAAGTCAGAACCACAATAACAACAGCAGCAACAACAATCAGTGTCTTTTTTCCATGCCTTGTTTTGCCCCAACCATAGGGTGACTTGATTGCTGAGCTCCTGTCTACATTTTGTTTCTCCAGCTTTGCTCAGTTGATGTTGCTTTATCTCATAGCCAGAGGGGTAGTTGCTGGAGGAGAACTGAAAGAAGTTTCCCCACAATGAAATTTAATTTCAGTCCCCAAATGCAGCAATTAAAAACGTCACTTGAGCATTCAGAAATACAGGCCGTTTCCGTACGATAGATTAAATCCATTAGGCAACCACCATTGCATGACACTCCTGTCCTTCCCTGACATGCAGAAGGACCAGAAGTGCAATCACGTGCTTCTTTCCCTACTGCAGCAAGGGAATTTGGACTAGGAAGTTTTTGAGCGGATCCTCTCAGCCATAAGAAAGACAAGAAGTCCAAATCCACAGGCTTCCCTAGGTGTGAGGTTCTCTGCCCTTTTGAGGAGACAATGTGTGGTAGGTGCTTTCTCCTTCCTCCACCTGCTCGCTGCCCCCTGCTCCTCAGGTGGTGAGGTTCTTCTGGTTTGTAAGATATTTTCATGGTTGTACTTTTTCCCTGGGTGGAGTGATCCCTGATCTTACAAAGAGAGTCTAGGCTTTCTGGCCCGCTGAACAGTGTGTTTGCAGGGGGACAAAGCGTGCAAGTTCTGTGAATGAGCTCAGTATTAAAAGACAGGTGGAGGGACCATTGAGAGAGGTGAATTTTAGTAAAGTAGTTTGGTGATTTTGGTAAAGGCAAACAGAACAAAGGCCAGCTGCAGTGCAGGCTGAAGAGACATGTTCCTTGCGTTCCCTTCTGCAGACAGCCAGTCATGTGTGGAGAGGAGCCCTGGTGACACACTCCCATCCCAGCAGAGGCACTGCCAGGATTGCCACAACAACAAAGAGCATCATCATGTGGAAATGGACACAGTTTAGGCATCCAAATAAAAGAACCAGATCAAGTTACTGTAGGAATATGAACACAACATGTTCATTTGGTTGCTCATGTACATACATGACAATATCACTACACCTCCATGTTTGACAATGCTCACTTCACAGCTCTCCAGAAAAGTGCATGATTCCTACATGATTTAGGCTGAATGTTGTGTCTTGCTCAAATAGAAAACATTATTTCATATCTGATATGAGGGGGCTCATATGTATTATATCCCACTGGTATGCATATATGTGCTGTACAATTCCATGGTAGGATGCTGGATTTTTGTCCCTCTACAGCCATCCATCAAAGATATGACCATGTTCCCTGACATCATCAAATTCCAGATCAAAGAAGATTTTCCACCCGCTACTTAAATCTGGAACCAGGCATCATTCCTCCAACATTTTCCCTCATGGAAAAGGAGGTGGAAGAACCTATCAAGCTTAAATGTGGATGAGAGAACCACTAAAGAATGGATTTTATATGCTTAAAACAACTTTGGAACATTTACTATTTCACAACAATTATGAAAAAAAAATGGCAAGAAATCAAAAAAGGGTTAGAAACTTGGCCTTTGATGCAATTGTTGATGTTGGGGAGGATAGCTGCAATAAATTTTTTTTTGTTTCAGAACCTCCCCATAATAACGAATATGAAACCTTTCATACATTGGAAGAGAGAATTAACTAAGTTTATATGGCAAGGGAAAAAACCTAGGATAAAATGGAATAATATGACTGATTTAAAAACTAGAGGAGGAATGGGACTACCAGACTTTCAAATATATTACAAGGCTGCGGTATTTACATGGATAAAAGACTGGGTGGACCTACAAGATACGAGAACGTTGGCATTGGAGGGAGCAGACCTGAGAATGGGGTGGCATGCCTATATGTTTTATGATAAAGCAAAAATAGATAAAGACTTCACACATCACTATATCAGGAAATCGCTTCTGAAAATTTGGGAGGACTATAAAACTAAAAACATACGGCAGCTCCCCACTTGAGTCTCACCCCAAGAGGCTTTTTTCGGCCAATGGATAGATACAAATAAATGGCTGCGATATGAAGATATAATTGAGAGATCAACGTTCGATAAACTTAAGATCAAATCAAGAGAAAAATTAGAACAAGAGGGAATAACATTGAGTTGGTTCCCTTACAGACAATTAGCAGAAAGGTTTCAGATGGACATAAAAATATATGGAATTGACTTAAAAGAGAAAACTGGAGTTATTAAACAAGTGTTTGAAAATCCGCCTCATTTACTAGCTCAAATATATCAAGAAATGTTGCAACAGGAGAGGCAGGAAGAAACAGTAAAGGCAACAATGATAGCATGGGCTTTAAATATTGGACATTCAATTCAACTAGAGTCTTGGGAGCAGAGCTGGAAAAAAAGACAGAAATTTACAGTAACTCAGAATTTGAAAGAGAACTATTATAAGCTATTCCATAGATGGTACATGACACCAGATAAATTGAAAAAGATATACAAAATAGGTAATGGGCATTGTTGGAAATGTCAGAATGAGGTTGGTACGATATATCATATGTGGTGGACATGTCCAAAAGCTGAGAAATATTGGAGTGAAATGCACAAAAAAATATGTGCATTAATGGAAGTTCAGTTTGTTAAGACACCGGAATTGTATTTATTAAATATGATTGATACATTAGAAGATGCCGGTATAAAGAAACATTGGAGAATATTGCTTTATATGATAACAACAGCATGTATTGAATATGCTAAGTTATGGAAAACTCAGCAAATACCTACAATAGAACAATGGTGGGGTACACTTATTGAAAATAAAAATGCTGATATGGTCTCTTAGAGATTAAAAGGGAAATCAGACGATGTGATACAAAGAGAATGGCAAATTGTAAACGGTTGTGGGTAGTTGCTGGGTAACCAGATGGAAATCTGTAATTCATGATTTAAGATAAGTTAGGAGGGGACTACAGTGTATACATCATGAGGAGGGATATGGAAATGAAAAGGCAAGAATCAATGAGTAATATTAGCAGTTAAATGTAGTACAATATTATAAGCGTGATAAGAAATATTGATAATGAAAAGTAGATCAGTGTGGAAGAGCGGAAACATTTCAATTAAGCTGTCAGTTACAACTGTATGTTCTATATGGGAAATTGAATAAAATGATTAAAAAAAACAACAACTTTGGAACATTTAGAGACCATTTTCCAACCACCCCCAACCCACTGCAAGCCACCGAGCCCTCTCATCAAACAAATAACTTCAATTTCCCCACAACAAGTGTGGTTTTTGTTGGTTTTATTTTCTAGTTTCTCCATAACAAGTGTAGGAGTTACATTTTTATTTGTTTGATTGCTTTCTTAAACAACATGCTGGAGCTATTGTGCCTTGTTTTTTGAACAAACATAGAGGAAGCTGCAAATATTCTCTCTCTAGAGAGCAAATGTCTTGCCTTCTTCAGTCATTCTCTCCTCTCCCTAAACTTATGATCTGAATCCAAGATTTGGGGAAAGGTGGGGTATAAATAAATAAATTCACTACGATACAATGGTTGCCATCACCTATGGGAGAGAGCAGGGGCAAACCAGCTGGCTGCATTCTCCCCCATATGTTCCCTTTGCCAGTCCTGCAGACTTCTGCACTGTTATAATTCATCCTCTGGAAGTGGACTCAAAAGAGTTGGAACTGGAGGAACCTCAACCAGCAGAAGGTGCCCCCTCCCCAGAACCTGCATAAGTAAGGGCAGATGTAAAGAATGCTGACTATCTGTGCAAAACTGCTCATTTTAGGTAGGGCAAATGGATACTAAAAAGAAGTCTCCTTTTGCAGTGTAGTGGTGAGCCAAACAGAAGCATGGCAGGAACAAGGGTGCTCATGGAAAGGTGCAGGTCAGGCAGCTATAAATATCCCAGCAGAGGGAGAAGTATTTGTTGCAGAGAGTTGTTCATCAAAGGCCCTTTCCGCACCAGAAAGTTAAAATGGGCCAAGGTGTCCTGTCACAGAGGTCGTCTGCACCTTGGATTGGACTAGGTTCGGACTATTTACCTTAGTTCTGCACTTTAGACCAATCCAAAATGCCCCCAAGTGGTCCTCCAGCGCCCTAAGTGAAGATCAATAAAATCCAGTCTTTCAGTCTTCTGGAGCACGCCATTGCGAGCCTGCGATCAGTGGAGGGCAGGCTGTGGGCGTGGTCAGCATCAGCGGTTGGTCCAGACCCACAAAGAACAGGAAGCTGCCATTTTCAGCCTCAGCAGTATGGATCTATGGACCAAGCACTGCTGGATTCGCCCTGCAACAAGAGAGGAGCCCTGCAGAAGGGCTTAAGGGAAAGTCTGCATTGCTTTGAAAGAGAGAAGAACTGGTAAGTAACGGCACGGAGCGATTCACTCACCTCGTGCGGAAAGGGCCAAAGTGGTGTATGCATTCCTGTCCTCTCAGACTACTTGGATTCTTAACCTCTGCATGGGCTTTATGTTGTAAGTCTCCTTTTCTCCCTTTGACTTTGTTCATCATAACTGCTTGCTTCGCATGGCTTATTTCAGAATGGCTAAGGCTTTGCCACTTCACTATCTTCCATTTTCTTACCTCAAAACCTGTGTGACTCAGGGACCCACCCATGATGCCAGTGCCCCTGTGAGACAGTAGGGAATATTAGCTCCAAGGGGAGGCCTGCAGAGGTGGGGGGTAATCTAGCAGGATCTTTTACACCTGTGTATACTGGTACTAATGCAGGGACACCAGCCAGAGATTCAAAGAATATTTGTTTCTTTGGAGAAATTAAGAGTCATACACATACAAGATCCAAGCAGTCTCACAATCATGCGAGGCTAACTGATGGAAAGGGAGGAAAAAATGGATAGCGAGCAGTTACAGCATAGTGGGTGATATTTACCTATCCAAAGAGCAATGAAGCAATGTGACCCAGAGTAAGAGTCTGAGGAATGGGAGTGGCAGAGTGACAGCCTTTGTCCCAGAGTACTATGAGTTCCCTGGCTCAAAAGCCAGGCTTTAAATATTCTTTTTCTGTCTGGAGAGGGAAGGTGTTAATGGCTCTCTGGTAGAGTAGACAATGCAGTTTGGAATGAGGTAATGGCTTTAGCACTAGGTGACAAAGGACTGATGAGAATCATGATAGCTCCTTAATGGTGGGACAGGTGAAGGGACAAAAAGAGAGTTTTGGTGGGCAGAGGAAGAGAGTTTAAGACAATCAGTCATTCTATGGAAGCAGTTTCAGGCACCATTGTTTCTAAAAGTCGAGTCAGTGAGGGCCATTTGCAAGTCCATTGTCACCAGAGGTTTCCTGACTATGGCAGTGCTCTGAGGTTCAGATCTGACCTAGTTTTGCAATGCATGTGTGCAGTCAGTTCCTCTTTGCCAGCAGGCTTCCCAACCATACCAGGATATAATTTATATTTCATGCCAATTAATATTTACCAGTTAAATCATATCATGGAATAAGGATATACAGCCTGGTAACAATTTTCAGAGAACTATCTAGACTATATATATATGTCCAGCACTGGTCTGAGTCTCCTTTTAGCACTTTACCCTACTAGAGCCTGACTTTTCTAGCATTTGTTGCCTCTAAGCATAGATTCACATTTGGGGGGGGGGCATCTGCAACAGGAGCCCACCTTTACTTATGCAGCTCTGGAGATGTAAATATTTTATTATACCAAGGGAAAAAAATATTTAGAAGTATTTTTCTCTATGGTGGATGAGACCACAAGGGTTTTTGCACAATTTAAACAAATAGTCACATTTCATGATTCTTTTTCCAATAATCATTTGCACAAAAAATTATTACAAAAAAATACAGTGGGTTTCTTGCACAACATGTTTTGTGCACGATGATTTTTTGGAGAAAACCCACTTAAAATGTTAAAAAGTACTGAAAGTTTTTAAGAAACTTATAATTACTGGGGGTTTCCCAATGTGCTGAGAAACATTTTCTGGTCCAAGAGGAGAAAAGTTGCAAATATTCTGTAGTGCTTTATTTACAACTCTGATGTTCGAGGCATTCATCCATTCATTTATTTATTTATTTTTGTATAATTTTTATTGAAAGTTTGTCTCGAAAATAACCCCCTCCTTTCACACTTCCATGCTTAAATCTTCCAGTTGAAATTGCTTATTTCCATTCCATTACAGACATAATTTCCATCTTACAGAGAGAAGAACAGTTACATTATTTCTTCTTTGATTTCTTATACATTTATATCCTTACCCAACCCAATACTCTTTTCCATTCTTTCTCAAAGTTCTGGATAGATTTATTCTTCAAAGAAAATGCTAACATCTTCCAGGCTTTTAAATTGTTGTGGAGCCTATAGGAGATGACTCCTCACTGCAAAAGCAAGTGTTGGAGAGGGGGAATATGAAGCTGTGTGGCTAAAGTGTGAAAAGCAACATATTTAATGCACTATTCCTCCCATGTAGATCTAATCACTTGTGCAGGAAGGAGAATTACTATACAGGGCTTCTCTCAAGTCCTTTTCACTTGCTGTCCCTTGCCACTATGATGGAACAGTTTGGATGGGCTAAGCAGGTTTCCATCTGGAAAGAGGATCTATCAGAATGTTTGATTCTTTTTCAAAACTGTAAAATTGGTTTATTTACCGTACATTTTTTCTGTGCTCTTACCTCCTCACTCATGGCTGATAATGTCAAGCTGTTTTGGCAGCCTGCGGGAAGAACAAAATCATAAGACATGAATGAGAAGCAGATGGGAATGAATTCGCGGATACCCATTCAATGCTCAGTTATGACTAGTGCATGTGTTTCCTAACAAACATCTAGTGAAAAAGGTTACCTGTTCATTACTGTTGAACTGTTCATACTAGTTACCTGTTCATTTCTTCATTCATTCCAAAGAAATGCACATCCCTTAGAATTTAACACGTAACTGCTAATAAGATATTCCAGTTTTGTAAGAATATTTATTGCTCTCAGAACTAGTAGAAAGAGTTTAGCGTAACTGGTTGTTGTCAAAATCCCAGAAACATTTACTTGTAAGGAAATGAATCCACACTTCTTACTCTATTTGTGTGTGTGTGTGTTTGTATTTCCAATTTCCTCCTTTGAAAAGTTATTTGCCCATTGAAATGGTTTGCCATGTGATTTTTGCACATCACTGTATATCTGCGATTTGTTCAGAAGCAGGTCACCGTGAAAACTAATATAACTTTGCTCCTATCTGGTCTGAGTGCATCATGGAATGGAAAATGCTTTGAAAGATTGATGCCTTGGCTATCTGCTATCAACTGTTGCTCTCCAGAAGCATCCTCTCTCATAGTTCTCTGCCATTTAGTGGTTTGAAGCCAAAAGTCAGTAGCCAATTATTTTATTGGTACAATATTCAAATTAACACGAACCCATCTAAAAGATTACTTCAAACTTTTTTGGGGGGAAAATAGCCTTATGTATTAGTCTTTCAAATGCACAGTTAACCTCAGATATTATTTGACAAAATGAATGCTACATAGAAGTGAGGAAGACAATGTTTATAGTTGTTTTCATTATTGTGTGCCTCTAAGGTCATTGTCGCACAATGTCGCTAAGCTGCTTTTTGGGACAGGATGGCAGTGGTCGACAGGTCATGCTTCCACATGATGTCATCGTCAGCCTGTTGCAATCCCATCTCCAAGTGTCATGCTGGCACAGTTTTCGCAAAACAGAAAAAATCAACTTTGCACCTGCAATCCCACAGTTCTCCCATTGCTCTCGGATGTGCAGAAGCACATTGGCAATTCTTTGTTCCATACAGCAGCAATGGAAAATACCCAGCTCCACTGAGGAAGGAGGAGGTGGCACCATTGCTCTCCCTTCCACATGGACCTTTCCTGCAGCGCAATGACACAAAAGAGCATCATCATGTGGAAATGGCCTAAGTCATTTTTGACTTATGGACTCCCTAATAGAGCCAGCATGGTACAGTGGTTTAAGCATTCAACTAAAACTCTGGAGACCAGGGTTCAGTTCCCCACTCAGCCATAGAAACCCACTGGGTGACTTTAGATGCATCACCCACTCTCAGCCCCAGAAAACTTTGTGATAGGTTTGCCTTAGGGTCTCCATAAGTCAGAAACAATGTGAAGGCAAACAATAACAACAACAACAGAGAACCTATCATGGGTTTTCTTTCCAAGATTTGTTCAGAGGAAGTTTACCTTCCTCTGAGGCTGAGAATGTGATTTGCCAAGGTCACACAGTGAATTTCCATGGCTGAGTGGGGATTTAGACCCTGGTTTCTGGAGTCCAACATTCACACCACAGTCACCACTACACTATGCTGGCTTACATTTACATTACCTTTAGTTTAATTTCTCAATGTGTTAATTAAACTTCATGAAGTGACAACTGTACATTAAAAGAGATTTAAAATCATACCGTTCATGCCACTGAAGCCAAATAAAAGATTAAAGAGCAAACATGCTTATCAAAAAGAAAGTGTAAAGGCAGGTTTACAGCTGAAGATTAAGAAAACAAAAATAATAACCACAGGTGATTTACATAACTTCAAAGTAGACAATGAAGACATTGAAATAATTCAAGATTTTCCATGCTTTGGCTAGTCATTAATCAGAATGGAGACTGCAGTCATGACATCAGAAGAAGAGTAGGGGCCTTTCCACACTACACTGTTATAGTAGTACTACTCCATTTTCAACATCCTATAGAATCTTGGGATTTGCAGTTTAAGGAGGAGCATTTTGAATTCTCAGCCAGAGAACTCTTTGGCCTCAGTAAACTATAAACCCCAGAATTCCACTCGATATTGAAAGTGCAATAATGCCACTATAACAGTGTAGTGTAGAAAGGCCCTAGGATTTGGAAGGGCAGCTATGAAGGAACCAAGTAACATCCTGAAATGTAAAGATACATCACTGAGTACTAAAGTTAGGATTATCCATGCTGATTTCTACATGTGGTTGTGAAAGCGAGAAAGAGAATGAAGAAAGCTGATAGGAGGAAAATCAGCTAATTAAAATGTGTTGCTGGAGAAAAGTTCTACAGCTACTGTGAACTACTGATGATATGGTGACTTGGAGGTCTTTAATTCATAAGGTCACCATGGGTTGACGTCAATGTCAGTTAACAACAGGTTTTAAATAAGTAGAAAAAGTACTGGAGAAAACACTAGAGAAGAGAAATCCATGGCAGCAAAACTTGGATCTTTTGTCCTTGTGGAGGGAGGTCTGTGATATCTTTAGTCTTCAAGAGACCTTTCCCAGAATCCTTGGGGCAATGGTGGTTGGTGGCTCGCATATCAGCAGTCAGTGAATTCACTCCAATTCAAACCTAAAGAAACTATCCAAGCTGCTGAAACCTCTCTCCTAAACAGTTTCAGCATTTTGGATAGGTCCACTGCCTAGCATCATGGTCTAAATTAACTAAAACACAAGGTGAGAATTCTCTTCTGAACCCATAACAAGTTATCAGCCACCACATTATCAACACTAATCTTTTGAGTACACAAAGGAAATTTGTCCTGGAGGGTGCCTCAGTAAGCGATTGAGTAAACAGCTCAATTTTCACAGTAGTAGAGTCAAGTAAGTACAGAAACCTTCAACCGTCCTTTGATTGAAGGCAGGCAAGAGGGACTGATTTAGAGCATATATAATCAATTTTCGCAGTGTTCGTCCCCCAAACCTCCACATCCCATGGCACTGTGACTGATGCAATTCAGTTGCAGCTATCAATACATCATGGGTGTAGCCATAATTCCTGTCACTCCTGTATTTGGTACCAAAATTTAGCAGCAGTCCTGGGGACTCTCTGGCATGGAAGAACATCTCTTTCCTTCTAGAGAGGAGGAAAAGGTATAGAAGAAGAAAGAACTGTGGTTCTCTTGGCAGTGCCAGCAATGCCAATAATTTTGGAAGCAGCAGCAGCAAATGAGGGGTGGTAGACACCACAAAAAATGATCTGGGGTGCATGTAGTCCCTGGGCTATGCTGCCCACCCCCAGTTTAGAAGAATAAGAGAGACAGAACAACCTAACAAACATTTGGCTTCAGATTTCTAGAGTTCAGAAATGCTCTTTTATTTATACTGGAGATGACCCTTAACAAGTATTTTACTCCTCTTCTTCAGTTCCTCAATTGTTAACATGATTTGTCAGTATGTAATAATATGTGTAGGAGTGAGTGGACAAGCCAGACTTTGTAATCACAGAGGACCACTTATGAGACAAAGTGGAAAGACTGCAGTGGCCTTTTCACCCATAGGAGGAAGAAAACAGCAAATGGTTTTCTTAGAACAGTCTAGCTCAAGTAGCTCCTAAAAGCTAATCTGAAATAGGACTTTTAATCTTCACTAACAATCTTCCATTCCCAAGAATCAACAAAAGATGCCTTCTTTGCCACAGGGGTCAAAATAACGGTTTCAAAACCCCAAAGATGACAAAACCCCACAGACAACAAGTGTTCCCAAGGAAGAGCAAGGGACAAAAAACAGACCCCCCCCCCCAAAAAATTAATTAAAAAAATAAAAAAGTAAAAAACTACTACAAATTAGTTTCAGGGGAGATTTTATAAATTAGAAAGGTCTATCACTACTTGGAACCTAAGCAGAGTCAGTCATGATTAGTACATGGATGGCCACCAACAGATACCTGGTGCTGTAGGTTCCAATCATAGAGTTGGAAGAGACCATAGGAGTCATCCAATCCAACCCCCTGTCATGCAGGAACACACATCAAGAACTCCCAACAGGTGACCATCTAGCCTCTGCTTAAAAACCTTCAAAGAAGGAGACTCCACCACACTCTGAGGCAGCATATTCCACTGCCGGACAGCTCTGACTGTCAGGAAGTTCTTCCTGAGGTTCAGGTGGAATCTCCTTTCCTGCAGCTTGAATCCATTGCTCCTTGTCCTACTTTCTGGAGCAGTGGAAGACAAGCCCACTCCCTCCTCGATATGACATCCCTTCAAATATTTAAACATGGCTATCATGTCCCTCCTTAACATTCTCATCTATAGACTAAACATCCCTAGCTCCCTAAGCCGTTCTTCATAGGTCACGGCTTCCAGACCCCTCACCATTTTGGTCACCCTCCTCTGGGCACACTCCAGCTTATTGATATCTTTCTTAATTTGGGGTGCACAGAACTGGGCACAGTATTCCAAATGAGGTCTAACCAATGATGTATGTAAGTCTTTTACTTCAAGTCTCAAGTCAAGTCTCAAGTCTAAACCTTCAAGTCCCAAGTCCTTGAAGACACTTTCAAGTCAAGTTTCAAGTCTGGAAGCCAACTTTATACCCCAACCAAAATTCCAGAATTATTGGATAGAATGAAATAAATTCGATTTTAACAATTTAAGCAGGGTCAGCTTTCCACATTTGCAGTTTTGCCATCTGCAGCTTTGGAAGTGGGAAATAGGATCCTATCTTACTCCCCATTACTGAAGATTCAAAAGCTTTAGAAGGAAGGATCCTTCTTCCTCGAGCCCATTGCCTAACACATTTGCTGTTCCCCTCTGAGAAATGCACCCTGCACTCTAGGGGTGAGTCTGGACTTTTGCTCTTAGGAAACATTTTAGAAGTCTCCTCCGATATGCAGCAGGATCAGGCTGCTGAGCAGACCTCAAGCCTGCCTCAAGCCCATTGCCTAACCTGTTTGCTGTTCCTCTCTGAAAAATACACCCACACTTTGGGCTTGAGAGAGATTGTCATGTGATCAGTAGGGGCAAAAAGAGATGGAGATGTTGTTCAAAGTCGTAAGGTTTCTAGATGAATGTGTTATGTTACTGAACCAAAGGCATCAAGTTATTAAATATTAAATATTAAAAATATCCAAGTCTTGAGTCAAGTCAGTGCATCACTTATGGCTGAGTCAAGTCACTGAAGCAACTTAAGTCCGACTTGAGTCTGAGTCTATTGACTCAAGTCTACATCACTGGGTCTAGCCAAAGCAGAATAGAGTGGTGCCATTATCTCCCTTGATCTAGACACCATACTCCTAATGATGCAACCAAGAATCGCATTTGAGAAGAAGTAACTGGCAAAGCCACCTCCAAGTATTCCTTGACTAAGAAAACTCTATGAAATTCGTGAGGTCACTGTACGTCGACAGACAACTTGAAGGCACTTACATACACACCACGACTTCTACCACCTTGGAGCACTTGAACATTGAGTCATTGTGGAAGTTTCTGGAGCAGAGAGTTCATTCTCCCCAACCATTTGGGTGATTGGCAGTGTGTCTCTGAGCTACACATGACCTTGTAATTTTTTTTACTTCTGCTGCTGCGGCTACATGGTAAGAAGGACTCAAACGCACAGCAGGGATGACAAGTTCAGCATCTTTTCAGGGCTTTGAGCCCCATTACTTGTTAAAGATCCCTGCTGCTTCAGTAATTCATGAGGCTGCACTGATAGAGTTTCCTGGAGCAGGTGGGGACCTTGCCTTTCCCCAGTCCAATCAAAGTGTCATACATTGAGAAACAGCAAACACACAGCACAGCAACAAGGCAAAAGCACCTGGCAACCCTCCAGGGCTGAATGATGTTATAATTAAGCTGTCTTCATGAAGACATGGCTTTTGACTGAACTCAGTAGGGAGCAGAGTCAGAATGTCAGCTCTATGGGGAGTTTTACTCTCTCCTTCCTCTACTCCTCCCCCATTTTGGGGGGAGAGGGAGCTTTATATGTGCCCAAAATGTCAAGAGTGTCATTTCAGTCTAAACTCTTTTTTTCTATGTACCCAACACCTAAAGGCTGATCTTTTCACGATACTATGTCTAAAATATCAGGGAGCTAAGTGAGGGGCAGGGGTGGGAATGATATGATCCCCCAGAAATTATGAGACTGCAATTCCCAGCAGCACACCTATTAGTAAAGAATGCTGGAAGCATCTAACAGCATCTCATGATCACATGACCCCCACCCCGATCTAGAGGCTCTGGCACAGTGCTGGCTGCAGCAAAGAAAAAGAATGGCACCAGCTCACTTACCATGTACTAAAGCCAAGTGGATTAGCAATTGAATCTTTCTTAAACACCAGTGATAGGGCAGCATCTGCCATCACAGCTGAAGGGAGCAGGCTAACTTAAAGCATGCAGCATAAAACTGCCTTCTCCTATTCCTTATGGTCACCTCCCATAATCTGCTGCTTGAGGCAATGGTCTAGAACTGGTACTAGGTAGGGTGAGTGTTGTCTGGGGTTGGTACATTTCCCTCCAAGCCACGCTAGTAGCTTCCTACATATAGGACCTGTTGTGTTTCAGTCGCACCCAGATGACATTGGAGGTCCAGCAGGTAGATCAGGTGACATAGAGGTCCAATGGAATTCATTTTGGTCCTCTAACATTTCCAATTCCTAAGCCTGAGCAATTTGTTCAGATGTATACTAAGCTGCCTGTCTCTGGTCCTTATTTGACAGCTTACACAGAAAGCTACTTTCAGGCTAGCTTCATCATGAGGAAGTATTACCCTGACTTCTGGGGGTCCACTGGGGTGACACCTTGATTCGTTCCAAAAATGCAAAGATTGGGGAAATTAGTGGAGAATTGGCTATAGTAATATGGGGGGCAGGGTAACCCTACAGGATCTTGTACCCAATTTTTCCGGGGTCAGACCAAGCAAAAAGCTAGACAATCATTTCAATAAATGGATTTTATTAATAAATGTTAATTAATAAACACATTATCATTTAGTCTGTTGTGTAAAATTTAACTTTGGCAAGATTTAGTCCCACTTTTCTCACAGTCCAGTATTTCCTTTCAGTTACTGCTCAGTGGTTCTGCTACTTTTTCCCACAAATTATGCTCTGTTACCGTGAGTTCTATAAATGACATCAACTCCAGCTGCTGCTTTATTTTAATCCTTGGTTATTACAGTTTTTTAATTCCAGTTTATCAAGTTGTGTAATTCAGTACATCCCTGCTACTTTGTGGGCTTTCCATGTGGTGGATTTCCTAGCAATCAATCCTAGGTATTACTACCACAAATCTGCATCCCATTTTGCAAAAAACTGGTGTGATGTCCAAACAGTATATTCCCTATTTTAAAAACTTCCTCTTATTTTTAATCTTTTTTCCACCTAGGAGCACATTACGTGTGCTACTGTGTACAGTATAGGCACAGTCAGTTAATAAATCCTCTGACAAAGAAGTTTAGAAGTTACAGAGGTTTTGAAGGGCCTTTCCACAGTACACTGTTATAGTGCTATTATTCCACTTTTAACAACATCCTTTGGAATCCTGGGGTTTGCTGTTTAGGGAAGGACATTTAGAATTCTCAGCCAGAGAGCTCTGTCGCTTCAATGAACTACAAACTCCAGAATTCCACAGGATTTTGAAAGTAGAATAACAGCACTATAACAGTGTAATGCCATTCAAACTCTTTTTCTTTCCTTCATGTTCTCTGTCTAGCTGGATTATTTATTTGTTTGTTTTCATTTGTTTGTTTGTTTTCATCAGCAGCATTGGGAGAATGGTAAAAGGAGGGGGAAACACTGATTTACAGTGTCATGTTGCAGTAGTGTGTCTTCAGTATACAATAAAATATTAAAAGCTGGACCTGGGAAATAATTGAATCTGCTGCAGTCAATCCTACTGTAACTGTGAGCCTGCCTGCCTGCCTGCAACAGGCAAGGTAAATAGCAATTGCCTGCAGAATCCTGGCTGAGCATGTGTGAACAGCAAAGCTCATCTTTTCCCAAGAAGTTAAAAAAAATCAGATTTGTAAGTTTGGCTCCCAAAATGAAAAGCATAAGAAAACTGGAGGCTGATGAAAGGAAAAGCTATTACTCAATACATTTTGGAAGAAGCTTTCCAGTAATCTCTAGCAAATTCAAAATGTTTTTTTTTACTCATGCAAGGCTCACCTGACCTGTTTATTTATTTCATACACGTACATTGTTAGTTCTGGAGTTAAAAATGTACTGAACATATGCTCTTTTTTTGTGGTACAGGAAGATATTCCTATCCATTCCATTTCTATATTTTCATATTCTGTATTTTTGCCTCTGGTACCAAATTTTCTGTTACAGAAGAAATACCTCAACACATCTAGACTGTTTATTAATGTATAAGCTTACCAATATTTTTTCATGTTATAATACATATTTTTATTGTATCTTATCTCACAGGAGTTCAGACTTGGATTCAAGGTCACCATATTGTTACCCCAAAATATGAGTGACTCTGGAGTCCACCTGCAATGCCAGTACCTCCATGAAACTGTAGGGAATATTAGCTCAAAATAGAAGGCGAAGGGGGTTACCTAATGAGATCTTTTACACCTATGTTTACCAGTACTTCTGCAGGGAAGAACCAACCAGAGATCCAAAAGGTAAACAATGTGTTTTATTGGGAGAATTGCAATCACATACACAAGATCCAAGCAGTCATACAATCACACAAGGCTAGCTGAAGGAAAAGGGATGAAAGTTTGGGATAGTGAGATTTCAGGTCGAAGTGAATGATATTTACCAATCCAGAAGAGCATCAAAAGGGGCAATGTGGGTTAGATGCAAGTCTAAGGACAGTACACAAATTGAAATTAGAGTGGCAGAGTGGCGACCAGCAATGGATGTACTGCAAGTTGACTGGCCAAAAACTGGTGTTTAAACATCCAGTTGCTGCCTAGAGGCTAGGGTATTATTCTGGCTTTCTGGCCGAGTAAACAATGGAGTTTGCAGAGTGGACAATGAGCTCTGTACTGGGCTAATGGTCTTAGCGTTAGGTGTCAAAGGGCTAATGGCCATCCTCATAGCTCACTACTTGTCAGACAGTTTTGAGGACAAAAGGAGAAGTTTACTTGGTCTCAGGGAAAGGAGTTAAGACAATCAGCTATCTTGTGGGAATCTTCCAGACGCTATTGTTTAAAAGGTTAAATCGTTAAGGCTAACTGCAAGCCTATTGTCACTGGAGTTTCCTGGTGATTTCTTGACTACGACTTGGCTACACCTAGGGCTTTCTTCTGACCTAATTCACATGTACATTGTTACCCTGATTTCTGGAGTTCCTTGGGGGACACCTCAATGTGCTCCACATGATGGGGAATGGAAACTAACCAGAGCACGAGCAATAGCAATGCGAGAGACAGGGTAACCTAGCGGGATCTTTTTATCCAGTTTTTACGGGGTTAGGCCAAGCCAAAAACCAAGCGAAGATATCCAGTAAAATGATTTTATTGAATGAAAGTCTCACGCACCAACGCAATCACTCACACACTCACTCAAGACCTATTAAGAAGCAAAAGAGAGGAAACTGGATAGGGGGAATATTGAAGGGATTGTAGCTGGGGTAATACTGCACTTTTTCCTGAAGTCCTTGGTCCAGAAAAGACAGTGAAGAAGTAGAGCTCAGCACGGAGAGGGCTGAGGGGATTACTCAATGGATGGAGAAAAGGTCTGCTGGGATGACCGGGAGTGATCCAAAGAACCGCTCAAAAACTGGGACTATTTGTAGGGGAAGAGGTACCTGAAGGGCTAATCCTTTCCAGGGAAAACAATGAGTGTTGCAACGAGAAAGCTCCACAATAGTAACTTCCTTTGCATGATGAGATTACAAGGTATTGCCAAAGTCTCAGGATCTTTGGTTGCATTGGGTTGTGTTGTGACTTTATGTAAATGGTCCTTGCCTGATAGGATTTTATTGCTATCGGTGCTCAACTTGGGGCAAACACGCTAATCCTCTCAAGTCGGCTTCTCAGGGGCTGAGGACCCTTTGTTTTCTGTGGGTTTGCACAGCTTGAGGTCTCCTGGGGCTACGTGACTGGGGATTTTACTGGCCTGACCTGGTTTTAGATCGTTTGACCATTTCTGTCTACGTGCCCATCCGGGCGACCTCTCAGGCACATGGAATCATATTTTAATATCAAAATTGTAGACCCTGGGACAGGGTTTTCCAGTGGGGTAACAACATGTTTGGCCAGCCTTTTCCTCTTATCCAGCCTGACCATTCAGCCATATCAGGGTACATTTTGTATTTATGCCAATTACTATATTTTGCCAATTAAATCATACTTTGCTCATTAAACTATATCAAAGTGTAGGGTGTATAGCCTGGTATCATTATGCTCCTGAATTATTTTATCTTCACATTGATCCTACCCTCAGTTGTTTCAAGCTGGATGCAAAGGCAGCAAAATGAGCCCCTTTGAAATAGAATGTAAATGCATGGTTACAACCAGTTCCAGAATTTTGTTTGCTTTCATGTATGTGGCCATTTCCAAGCACTCATTGAAAATAATCCATTAGATGTATACTTCAAATCTTTGGTGAAACATCTATAAAATTAAGTGCAATAATCTAAATAAAACCTGTTTTTCAAAAACAAAAGAGGAAACTCTGAAAGATGGATGTTTCATTTATTTATTTATTTGAGTATTTCTCAGTCACTTTGGCAAATGCACTCAGTTAATCAATACTAACATATTTTGAAACAATCAAATCAGCTGTTGGAAACAAATGACAACAGATGAGATAGCAAAACAAAACAATCATAGATAATCAATCCTTGGTGAAATGATTTATTTGCTGATGTTTTTGGTTACATCCATTTCATCCAAGTAGCTCATAACACTTTACATTTCTAGCCCTGAGAGATAGGAGACTTTTTATCTTTTCAGCAACCATATGACATAGGTTTTAATAAGAAGTAATGACTGGTTCAGTTCACTGAACTTCATGACAGTTTGCATCTTCATCCACCAATATCATCCCAGTTCCAGTGGTGGTATCAGGAAATATATATATTAGGGAGTACATAGAAGGGAAAAATATTGGAGAGGGCGAGGTTAATTTATGGGTAATACAAATGTGTCCCTGTTGCGTTTGGTCAGTGCAGATTGATTCAAGAGTTGATCTTTGATATTTTAACCCCACCCAATTTCCTATGAAAAATCTCAACATGTTTACAAAACTGGATAAGAATTTGAGATTATTTTTTTTAAAAAAAAATTGAATGTAAGAGAAAATTAAACCTCCAGATTCATCCACCTCTTTGTTCAGGCAGAATAAATTCATTGTATGCTATCCCCTTAAGTGGAAATCATGATCTCTCGCTCTTCTGCTTTGGCTTCAAGCAGCACTTGACCGTAGTTGTTAGACCACAGCTCCTATAATCCTTGCCCAAGTGTTGTCATACAGTTCCTGTAATCCTTGCCCATCAGGATTACCTTAGAGTTGCTGCAGCAATCCCAGTCATTGCTTACATGTAAAAGCATTGGGGGATCAGTGAAGCATCTATCTATGTCCCTGTAGCCAGCCATGATATGATTACCTCCTCTACTGAAGTCTGCCAGGATCCTCCATAGGTTTCAGCATATGACATAATCATTAAATGTCTGGCTATAGGGATGCTTCATAACCAGGTGCTTCTGTAATCTCATAACACTTTCCATCAAACACCGCATCACTGTTTGTGACGGGGGAGGGCGCTGCAGTGACTCTACAGTAGGTCTAGAGGATGTTGGTTGGTGTGGGTGGAGGAAGGGAATACTATGCCCTGGTATTCTCAAAAAGAGAAATATGTAAGGTTGATTTACACTTCCATATGCCACTAACAGGATGCCAGTCATAGGCACAGGCAACACATAGGTATGAGCGTACTCAAAGAATTGTTCCTCGTCTTCCTCTCCAAACTTAATGAGCTTGTCTTCTCATGCCAAATGGAAATTGCAGCAGCTTTGCAGGCTAAAGATTCCTCCCTCTCCCTCTCTCTCTCTTTCTCTCTGTCCTTTTTTCTTAAATGAGCACAAATACTTATGTGCTGCCATTCCTTGTCATTTACTATGCTTCTAGTTACAAAGTTAAGCTTTATTTAGCATTCAAACATCAATAAACATGCTTAGCAGGGGCAAAATCCATGTGTTCTTCTCCAAAGAAGAAGAACAATAAGTAAGAGAACTCACAGATGTATACTGTCAGCCAAATAACTATGCGTTGCACACATATTTACAGCATAACCTTTTGTATGTTTGCTCCGATGTAAGCCCTATGATGTTCAGTGAGCTTTAGTACCAGGAAAGCATGCACAGTAGAACTGCTGTGTATGAAGCCATCTAACTTGACAAGTATTTTATAGGCACTAGGTGATTTGTTTCAACAACACATGGTATGTCATACATTGTGGCTATCATCAGTGACTCCATATCTTCTGGTAAGTATGTTGATTTTCAAATACAGTGGATCTTAAGTTATTAACTTTAGCCCTATGTCTGTAATAGGGATAGGCAAAGTGTGGCCTACAGACTTCCTGTAGCCCCCAAGAGTGTTTTTCTACCCCACAAGTGTCTCCACTAGAGTTCCCAGGTGTCCCATTTTCTATGAGGTGTCTCATATTTGGGCACTTGAAGTCCAATGCCATATCAGGGCCATGCAGCATGCCCCAAATCTCATATTCTTTTAATTATAGACAGCAGTTGACAGAGGTGCTCCCAATAAAAACCAAGTATTTGGTATGCAGCAATATGGCCTTATGTACCAAAGGCTAGGTGTTCACCTGCTGGGACTGCAGCTGGTGAGGTACCATTCATCTTCTTCCTCCTTGGTCATCAAGGCAGAACAGCTCCCAATCATGGCTCACATGCTACTCTTCAATATCTGTGGGAAGAGCAAGTGCCAGTTACTCTCACAAAAGAAATATCCTTGTCTGAGGCAATTTTGCTGATTGGTCCATTATGACTGCAACTGAGACCTATCGTTCCCCAAAGCAGTTACTACTCATGTTCATAGCAGACCAGCTTCAGGATAGTTGATACACAGCAAAATGGCCACAGTCTGGAATCCATCTGTTGCAGGTGTGGCTGGTGCTTGCTCTTTCTGCTCTCAGGAGACTGAGGCCATTTCCTCACTACTGTTACCCTGATTTCTGGGGTCCCTTGGAGGACACCTCAATGTGCTCCACATGATGGGGAATGGAAACTAGCCAGAGCACAAGCAATAGCAATGCGAGAGACAGGGTAACCTAGCAGGGTCTTTTTACCCAGTGTTTACGGGGTCAGGCCAAGCCAAAAACCAAACAAAAAATGCCCAATAAATGATTTTATTGAATGAAAGTCTCACGCACCAATGCAATCACTCACACACTCACTCAAGACCTATTAAGAAGCAAAAGAGAGGAAACTGGATAGGGGGAATATTGAAGGGGTTGTAGCTGGGGTAATACTGCACTTTTTCCTGAAGTCCTTGGTCTGGGAAGAACAGCGAAGAAGTAGAGGGCTGAGGGGATTACTCAACAGACGGGGAAACGGTCTGCTGGGATGACCGGGAGTGATCCAAAGAACCGCTCAAAAACTGGGACTATTTGTAGGGGGGAAAGTACCTGGAGGGCTAATCCTTTCCCGAGGAAAACAATGGGTGTTGCAATGAGAAAGAAGCTCCACAATGGTAACTTCCTTTGCATGATGAGATTACAAGGTATTGCCAAAGTCTCAGGATCTTCGGCTGCATTCGCTGTCGTGTGACTTCATGTAAATGATCCTTGCCTGATAGGATTTTATTGCTATCGGTGCTCAACTTGGGGCAAACACGCTAATCCCCTCAAGTTGGCTTCTCAGGGGCTGAGGACCCTTTGTTTTCTGTGGGTTTGCACAGCTTGTGGTCTCCTGGGGCTACGTGACTGGGGATTTTACTGGCCTGACCTGGTTTTCGATCGTTCGACCATTGCTGCCTACGTGCTCATCCAGGTGACCTCTCAGGCACATGGAATCATATTTTAATATCAAAATTGTAGACCCCGGGACAGGGTTGACCAGTGAGATAACACTGTTACAACACTGTTATAACACTGTTTTGTAACACTGTTACAAAATCCTGTGGAATTCTTGGGTTTGTAGTTTACTGAGACCAAAGAGCTCTCCAGCTGAGAATTCTAAAGGCCCTTCGCTAAACTACAAACCCCAAAATTCCACAGGATGTTGAATGTGGAATAACAGCACTAATACAGTGTGGGGCGGAAATGGCTTGAGCAACTAGAAAATGAACAGGCCTGTATATGGACAACCTCAAATCCTATGAGAAGAGGGTCTATCATGAGAGTTTTGAGTTTCCATGAGATCTCAAATCTCACAGAAATCTGAACTTTCACAAGAGGTCCTCCTTTCATGAGATAAGCATTACAGCAGAGCTTTCCAAACGGTGTGCCGCGATACATTAGTGTGTTGCCTGAAGTGTGTAGGTGTGTCACCTACAATCTTGGAAATGTATGTTATTATTTATAAATTATATATTTTTAAAAATGCATAAAAGGTTTTCATGAGACATGTTGTGTCCCCATATATTTTGTTATTACAATTTATGTATGTGTCTGTATCTCTTATAAGTGGTTAGTTTAACCTCCAGTTTGCTAGTAAAACTGAATTACTGTGTCACAAAATGATGCATGTCTAAAAAGTGTGTCACCAACATGAAAAGTCTGGAAAACTCTGCTTTACAGAGATCTGGCAGCCTTGAGTTAGCCAGGCAATACAGAATATCATTCCATATTCATGTCACTAAAACCTGACAAACCTACACACGTCCCACTTTAAGGAGGAGATATTTTTATTCCCAAATGGCCAGTCGTGTCCCTGAAACCTGCTTTTGGGTACTTTGTTGTATTTTTGCCCTATCCTTACTAATTTTAAACCTATAGAACCTTCCTTTAGCCTATACAAGCCTTTCTTCAAAACAGGAAGTGACCAGAGCAGGAAATTTAATCTCTCATTGGTTTGAAAAAAAAGTAGGTAGTGACCTAAGAAAAGATAAGAGGGAGGCCAACAGTTTCTGGAAAATGTAGCAAATTGTCAAGTAGCAAGTCAGGGAGGCACTACTGGTTGTTTGTGAAAAGTTAAAATGGGGTATAATGTGAGAATAAGGGGGCAGTCTTCTAGAGTCCTGAATGGAATAAAGCTGAGGATGTATATGCTCTATCTTTAGTTTTCAGAGAAACAAGACAAGGAAGAGGGATTGTGGAACAAGGTAAAGGCACCAGAACTCTACATGATCTGTTACATCACATAACTTTACATATACCTGGATACATAGCTGAGATAGGTATTTAGAAACCTTTTTACTGAATTATCAAGAGTGCCTGATGCTCATACTGCACATTGGTGCACAATGCATATCACTCTGTGATGCGCAGCAGTGCATGTAATACACCAATGTACATCAGTCATTTTGCCAGCTCTGCTATAGAGTAACACTAGCGTATTTACTCAGCATTGCCCAGGATTTCATTTTCCTCTTAAGAATTCATCCAGCTGCCTTCTCTAGTACCTGCAACTTTTCCTCATATTTCCCAATACAATCTGTATTCAGAGTTATTTACATACACAGTTTGGCTTCCTGAGGAAATACACTCTTCTCCTCCTTTCTGCTAGGCCTCATCTTCATAGCAGCCGGCCTATTCCAGTATCTGTAACTTTTCCCTATATTCCCCAATCCAATCTGTATTCAGACTTGTTAACATACAGAGGTTGGGTTCCTGCGGGAATACGCTGTCCTCCTCCTTGCTGCTAGGCATCATCTCCATACAACTGACCTATTCCAGTACCTGTAACTTTTCCCCATAGTCTCCAATCCAATCTGTGTTGTCTGGAGACGTTGATGTACTGGTTTTTGATTTTTCTTTTCTTTCCGTTGAATTTGTGCAATGGCTTTACATTTTTCTGGAAGCATTTTTTGTTTTGAATTTCAACTTTAAGATTCCTCACGTATGGAACCCATACAATCTACTGTGTGAGCCAAGAAGACCTTGTAAATATGTTGTGTAAGTCACTTTAATTTTTCTCACATATGCCTCCCAAATGTTTTCTGGCATCCTTATTGATGGTAGGCCTCGTCTCCATAACAACTGGCCTGAGACCCAAGAGCTCTTCGCTGAGTATTCTGAAGGCCCCTCCCTAAACTGCCAATCCCAGGATTCCATAGACTCTTCATAGCCAGCCAATCATATGAAGTCTTCTCGCCTCACACAGCCAATCGTATGAGGTCTTCACCTGCCTGACGCAGACAAACAGACAAACTCACAAACAGACAAACTTTGACTTTTATATAGTAGACTGCTGAATATGGACATTGTGCAACTCTGTTTCCTGAAAACAGGAATCCATGTGCAAAGACATAAGGCCCCAACAAGATTCTTATGATTATTTCTCAGTTTTTGAGAAGTTCAGTGTGATTTAAAGTAATATATAAATGGTAAATAAATGTAATTCAAATGTAATTCAAGTAAATAATGTAATTCAACAATAGCAATATAGAAACACTCAGATGGAATGGAATAACATCAACCAGAAGGTTAACAGAACGGGTGTGTATCACACTTCTTGTTGGGGGAAAATAAGCATCAAGCATCCAGCAGGTAACTTTTCTCATATCTTCAGGAGTTACAATTCAAAACTATGAAGTAATGGCTGTAAAGGCCCAGATTCTGTTCATAAGTAGCTCAGACAGTCTACTGACTAGACTTCAACTCCTGAGTAGGCTCATGTGGGGAGAGCTGATTCTTAAAAATTGAAGACCATCAATGTGACTCAAGCTTAAAAGCAAATTGGCATCAGTAGATGTGGGGCAAAACAGACTATGGCCCTTTCCTCAACTCACTTATTTTCGGCTTTGGGATGCGGTGCTCGTGCGAGCAGCCTCTGGAGAGAGGCTCTCGCTTCCCTGCTTCTTTGGCTCCACACGAGCTTCCTGCTCACGCGAGAGCCCCGCCTCTTCCTTTTGCAATGCAGCCTGGGATCTTCCCAGGCTGCACTGGACAGGAAGCGCGACCGTCCTGGTGACCAGCCCAGCTCCAGAGGCTCCGCACACAAGGTAAGTGCGCGCGGGGCCCCAGAGCAATGCATGACTGCGCAGCCCTTTCGCATCGAAAATGCCGTGCAAAAAGGGCCTATGTCACAATTTCCCAACATCCACTAGGAATTTGTACAGTGCAATACTGAAGTTTCCAAGATATCTATCAAATCCAGCTGAGACGCTGCTATCACAACCACAGGGTGGGAGCATAGAAAAGAGATTTTATTTGTTGTTTGTTTGGTTTTTGTTCGTTCAACCAAAAAATTTCCCAGAGCAGCTTATCAATTATTAATTTGTTTGTTCCCTGCCCTCAGGCTTTGCAATTAGGTGACTGAGGCTAGGCCTAAGACATTTTGCTACTTGATAGGGATCTAATCCTTCACTAAGTTTCTTCTTGAAGGTAGCAATGAGGATTTTCAGCAGTCTTCTTCCTAATGTGAGAAGGCCTTAAGAAAATTATGCAGTTTTTGAAGAATTCACAATTCAGGGCTTATTCTGCAATAAATAAATAAATAATCCCATTTTTTTGACAGTATGCAGAAATCAGCATTTTCTGCACAAGAAACAGTCTTTTCTGTATGGAAAATAATACTTTAATGCTTAAATATTAATTCCCGCACAGAAAATCCTATAATTGGGGATTTATTCTATGTAAAATTCACACATGGTTTATTTGCATAGCAAACAGCATTTTCTGTGCAGAAACTGTTTGCAGCATTTTCTGCACTGAAATTAATATTTCTGAAAAGGCTGTTTCCTGAGCAGAAAATGCTGATTTCTGTGCAAACAACCATGTGCAAATTTTGCACAGATGTCCCAAACTATGAAGATTCTCATCAATCCAGAATTCTTCTCATCATAGTTTCTCAACATTTGAAAAGCATGTTTTTAGACCAGTATTCATATTATACATATTTTCAAATGTTCTTTCCATCCCTAACACTCGAACTGCAGCAGAAAATGTCAAAGGAGGTCAAGGTAAATAACAGCAAACTTAACTAATTTTTTTTGACAACTGCAGCAAAAAATTGAACCACCTAGAATTAAAAAATAAAAAAATCTAATAGCTATACATTTTTATGACCCTCAAAGGTGCAGCCTAAGGCATGCGACCTACCTAATGTTATGAACAATCTTGCCTTGAATCACCAAAGTAGGTTTATTTTCACATAGCCATAGTACATACATTCTAACATGCAGTGGATTGTATTTGGGTGAACTGAGGTCTAGCCACACACTTTCATATTGGTGCGTGTTCCCACCCCCACAATCATTTCAGCATATTTTTGTGGTAGGTGTATTCTATCAGGAAAGCCTATACATGTATACACAAACAGCCTGCTTAGTGAATATTCCATGCTGAGTTTTGGAGGGGGGGGATCATGTGGCTGTCCAGATGTTGAAAACTGCAACTCCCAGAAACACTAGCTACCACAGCTGATCATGAAGAATGCTGGGAGTTGCAGCTAAGTAAGATTTCCAGGGTTGCACTACTTCCATCTCTGTACTGAGTACTCTAGTTTTGTTTTGTTTTTCTCACTGTGAGTTTATTAGCCCAGGCAAAGACATCCGAATGTTTGCCAGTAAATTGCTTCTAACCAACAGTCATAAATTCCAATTATCCAAATGAACAAATAAATTTACAATCAATATATGTGAACTGGTGACTCTCTGTAGATGTGGGAAACAATATGATATGTAGCGCTGGCTGAACCCTTGCATCATCAGACTTAATTGCAATGATACAGCTCCATCATTGTAGTTACATGTGATGATGACACACACACAAAACCTACCTTTTCATCTTGAGCGCACCCCAGCTGAAGGGTTTCCAAGATGCTTGCAGATGAGAGTATTCAGAAATATGTCTGCAGTGTTCTCTTGGCCATAGAGCATGTCAAGAACAGGCAGCTGGAAAGATCCCTTGGGGTCCTGTCTCAACTGCTTTTCTTGAATGTTCTCCATAGCGAGGAGAACACTACCAATGTCATTTCCTGGTGTTCTGACCTGCAATGCCTTGAAAATCTTTGGGTTGGGGCACTGCTGGGCTAAAAAGAGTGGAGGTTTAAAATCATGTTTGGTTGTTAATGACCATAAATGTGAATCCGCAGCTGTTACAGGATCTTAATCCAACTTGAGTTCTCATGACTATTGAACAGGATGCCAGCCATTTTATTTACATTTCTGGGACAATGTATTTCACTTGGTTTTCTGGTCCTCTTGCACAGGCTCTGACACTTTTGAATTCTTGTTTATTGATACAGGTTCTTCTTGCCTTTACTGTTATTATTTTGATAACTGCAAATAATGTTTTATGTTACAGTGGCTACCTCTTGGAATCTAGACAAAATACATAGTGTCAACTCAGTAGCTCTGTATGATTCCACTCGTTCCTGAGATATCTGTAACAAGCTTCATAAAACTTCATCTTCTTCCCAGCATGAGGTTCAAGACAGCTTAGAAAATGCTAGGGCAAGGGGAAAAAAAACTAATACAGTCAACCCTCCATATCTACAGATTCTGTATCAATGGATTCAACCAACCAAGTTTTGAAAATATTCAGAAAATAAAATTGAAAAAGCAAACTTTGCTTTTGCCATTTTACTACACCATTGTACGTAATGGGACTTGAGCATCCACAAATTTTGATATCTGCAAGGTATCCTGGAACCAAACCCTAACAAATACTGAGGTCCCACCGTAATTTAAAAAAAAAACCATAATTAAGTTATCAAATTAAAACGCTTTTAAATTTTAAAAAGTGTGAAAACCTTTAAAAACGCAATAAAGTTAAACACACAGCACACAAACACCATAAAAAGTCACTCCCTCCAAACAATTGCCCTTTAAATCCTTATGTGAACAGAAAGATCTTTGCATGTCAGGGGAGCAGAAAGCTTAGCCTCCTATGAAAGGGAATTCCACAGTCTATAATCAGCCAGAGAAAGCTTTTTTTTCCTCCCATCTTCTCATCAAACCACCCTGTGATGGTGGTGGAGCCAAAAGAAAGCCCTCCATATTCTCTCTCTCTCTCTCTCTCTCTCTCTCTCTCTCTCTCTCTCTCTCTCTCTCTCTCTCTCTCTCTCTCTCATACACACACACTGAGTCTTAAGGCTCTTGCAGGTTCATATAAGAAGATGCAAATTTCAGATAGTCTAGCTGTAGGTTATATAGGACTTTATGGGTCATAACCAGCCCTTTGAATTGTGCTCAGAAACAAATCA
Organism: Cyclura pinguis; assembly: GCA_030412105.1. Taxonomy (NCBI): domain Eukaryota; kingdom Metazoa; phylum Chordata; class Lepidosauria; order Squamata; family Iguanidae; genus Cyclura; species Cyclura pinguis. Next base: position 317,785,919 of record CM059600.1, on the reverse strand, counting down.
ATAGCCAGTGATGCTTTTTCAACAGGTGAGTTATATGTTGCCTTTAGCTGGCACCAGTCATTCCTCTGGCTGCAGTGTTTTGGGCCAGCTGAAGTTTTTTAGCAGTTTCCAAAGCTATCCCCTTGTAAAGTGTGTTACAGTAGTCCAAAGGAATTGTAATCAAGGCATCAACAGCAATTTCATATTAGGTGTTCATGAAAATCCTAAACAGCTCAGGACCATGTTACCCTGTGTACTGGGGGTCCCGGGAGGGACACCAAATTGTGCTCAACTAAAGGTGGGGAAAATTAGCTCAGAGCACTGCTTAGCGTTACAAGAGGTAGGGTAACTTAGCGAGATCTTGAACCCTATGTTTACGGGGTCAGGTCGAGTCAAGGAGCACACAGAAGTTGAAGCAATAAATGATGTTTTATTAAACACAAGCAAAACAGTGTATGCAACACATTCACACAAGATAACTAAAGAAATAAAGGTTGGAGTGATATAGAGGGATTTTTAGAGGGATTGCTGGTTTGGGTGATACTTCACCTGTCCTGAAGCCCGGAAAAATAGAGAGCGAGGCTGGGGTGCGATGTAGCTCAGCACGTGGAGCTGAGGGGAGGCTCACCAAGCAAAGCGGCAGCAAGGCGGGATGAAACTCGGGAGCGATCCGAGGAAGGTCTCGAAATCAAGGGTTTTTATAAGGAGAATTGTGACTGCAGGCTATGCCGTACTTGGGAAAACAATAGATTTGGAGTTGGAGACAAAGCCTCCGAAAGGTCAGAATCTGAATGATTGAGTTATCGTAGTGGTTCTCAATAGAGTAGCCAGTATGCAAATGCAGAGTACTTGGGTATTGTATAGTTTACCCATCAAGCTGCCAGCGCGGGGCAGAGGCTCTTTTGTAGGTTGCATGCATACCTAATTAGAGTACTTGCCTGGAGGTCTCCTAAAGCAGTGAGTCAGCTATTTTCTGGCCTGCCCCTATTGTTGCTTGAATATTACGGCAATTAACGGCCGAGCTTGTTTACGTGCTTGTCCAGTGGCCTTGCAAGCACGTGGAGGGGAATAGAGAAGTGAAGCCGAATTATGATATCAAGAGGATATCTTTTAATATTCCCAAAGCTCAGACTAGCCAGGGCAGTAACAACCAGGTTAACTGAAAGACCAGCTTCTTCAGATAATCTGTTTCAGCCTTTGCAGCCTGAAGGCTTTCCATATTCTGGCCTAGTGAAGTTTCACCCCTCATCACAGCATAAACATTCACATGCAAACTTATGCTGTGCCAAGCCTCCCCCAACTTCTTGCAAAACCCTTGAAGTCACCCCCCGCAGCAATTCCATGCTTCGCAGCAAATAGGCAAGATTAAAAATCATCTGGCTACCATCACACAGCCAGATGCACAAAAAACAGAAGTGTAGAGAACCTCAGAGGACCTCCTCAGATCTCAGCACTCTTATCACCATTGTGCATCTGGCTAAGAAGATGTACCCAAACACTGCTCCAGTCTTAGGTCATTTCTGCACAATAGGGCTGTCCCACTATGGGGACAAGATGGCAGTGGTCAGTTGGTCATGCTTCTGCATGATATCGTTGCCAGCCTGCTGCCATCCCATCTCCATGCGTTGTGCTCACGGGGTATTTGCTGAACAGATAAAATCTGTTCTGCAATCACACGATGCTCCCATACCTACCTATCCTGTGGAAGGGCAGGAAGCACAATGGCAACACTTTCTTCTCCAGTGCAGCCTGGGAAAGTGCCTGGCTGTGCTGCAGAAGGAAGAGGCATGGTCATTCCGTTCCCTTCCACAGGGAGCCTGTCCTGTGCAGAGGGGAGTGTTCCTGTCACACTCTCTTCCCTGCCAGGGTTGCGATAGGATGACTCGCAGGAGCCTCATCATGGGGAAATGGTCATAGAATCACACAGCTGGAAGAGACCAAAATGTTCGTAGAGTCCAATCCCCTGCCATGCAGGCACACATACTCAAAGTACCCCTGCTTGCTTACCATGAAAGACAGAATGCTTGTGTGGGGTGGATTTGAGAGTTTTACAGTAAGTTGGAGGAGGAGGACTTTGGGCACTGCAGAGGGAAGAAAGGAATACCAACTCCAACAGCACCAAAAAAAAAAAAAGGACAGCCACAAAAACAAGGAACAGCTACACGTGTGTTAGGTCCCTAACAGAATTCTGGAACAGCCATGTGGAACAGTCTTCCCATTGACACAACTGAAGACTAGCCCAAGCATATGCCTGATGATGAAGTTACCCTTCTGATACACAGAAGGAAACATTTTACATTGTTGTTTTATTATCTTATTAATTGGCCTGATTGCATTGTGCTGGTTTTTATCATGGTAAACTGCTTTGAGATGCTCCCCCCACACATAGAGATTGACTATAAAATTCTGAATCAATAAATACACATGAATACAATTGAAGCACAAGACCATGGCAAAATGATATGCTGACATTATTTATTCTCAGTCCAGTGATACATTTGAAAACAAAGGAAAATGCTAAGACAAAGCATTACTAAATGACAAGCAATGCAACCACATAAAATTCCTTGTGCAACACAAAGGTAGTCCAGAAATACATAATTACAAATAATCTGATATTGCAAGAATACAAATAAACAAGCTGAATAATATATCAAGCATGTCAGGGTATCAGCTGTTCCAAAATGCATACAGAAAACAGACTGATATTCCAGAAATGTAAACAGATGATCCTGCAGCTAAAGAATATGTGACAGTAAACAATCAAACAAAGAGAAAATGCAACAAACAGATGATCATTTATATAATCATCTCAAAGATTCATCAGTGTAAGGGTAAGCATCAGTTGCCAAGCAAGATAGTTGAGCAGCATAGATTCCTTGCCAAAATACACCTGTAAATAACACAACATATGTAACAACATTACACACCATGAGAAATAAACGACAGTAGAAACAAACAGCCACACTTGTCAGCCCGATATAAAAGCCAGCCATAGATAAAAAAAAAGTCTCATGTGGCACAGAGTTGAGCTAAACAGTCTCATAAATAGCCTTGCATAAATAAATGTAAAAGACAAAAAAGGAACAGAAATTCAGTATTGGTAATATGAAATACCAACAGAGACAGGGAAAAAATGCAATAAACATTTGAACACCTGTGGGATTACCTAAAGAGACAGAAAGTGATTGCAAGAATGATAAAATGTTTGGCATTAAAGAGAGAGAAAAAAAATGGACCAAAACTTAAAGCAATAAAATATACAAAACAAGATCCAAAATACAGGGATTGTATCTTTCACTAACCTTTGCGAGGATCAGCCCTTGATACAGTTGTAGTAGTCACTGGTATCAAACCTGCCTGTTTCCAAAACTGAAGATATAAATTTTGTTTAATTCTTTCTTACTTTCAAATACTAAACATTTCAAATGCCTTGTCTTTGTTGAACTAGAGTGTGATGATTTTTACATTGTGATTTGCTTTGGTTTAGTTTTGCATTGCAGGATTTTTCTGTGAAAATTCTGGGAGTTTTTTTTTCCTCTCCCACAAAATGCAATATTTCCCCTTCCACAACTGTCAGCATTAGAACCATCTCCTTCCCTCCCAGCCATCATGCAAAGTTGTTTCTGTAGGTTTTCAAACTCAACATAGTTAACTCTTTAAAAGTCCAATTCTTTTCCTTGTGGATTGTGGTAATTAACTACACACTGTGCGAATGTCTGATATTTTTACTAGTGGAGTGCAGAAGGTGAGTGCTGGTTGCTTATGGCTATTAAACCGGGTAACTATCCTGGATGCTCAAAGTAAGGCAAAAAAGAGAAAAATATCTTTATCGTTTCACAACATCCAGTCAACAATAATCTATAATAATCTTTAACTTGCTTACAGAAGCCCCTAAAGCTGGCTTCTATGTGTCTAAATCAGCTGAGGCATCTATAATGGCGTCTCCACATACTATCTGACTCTTTCTAGCTGTAAAGACAACAAGACAAGCAGGTTTTTCATGAGGTAGAAGCAAAATGCAGTTTTTAAAAAATCATGCAGCTGTTTCCTTTTCTTCCAAGCTCAAGAAGGGAACAAAAGGTAGAAAGTAAAATAATAGAGAAAAGATTTCAGCTTCTTTCCATAAAGGTTTTCATGCAGGCCTTAAACTTTAACTTAAATTTCAGTTTATCATGAACTTAATTGTTAATTTTTCCCCCTAATGTAAATGGAACTCAAGTAATACTCCTAGCTTGCTAATGATTAACTACACTTATTAATCCTTGTCTCTTAACTTTCTTATCTCTGCTTGCCACAGTATTGCCGCTTTCATTTCATAAAATTAAAGTGTGTTTTATTTTATTGATCAAGTGCACTTAAGCTTTATTTCTTCCCATTTTCACAAAGAAAACTGGAAACTTTTGAGTATTAGCCTTGCACAACTGCATTTGGTATGGAGAAAGGTTGTCTGATTAGGAGCTTTTACAAAGGATAACTTTGCTCTTCAATGTGATGATCCTCAGAGCAGGAGTACAGCAGAAAAGGGCACTTGATTAAAAAAAAAAAAAAAAGGAGAGGGCATTGAGGCTAGAGTGGTGATGAGGGATTCTACAATTAATTACAAATGTGTGGGCAGCAGAGTGCACCGCATTTTAAGTTTTAACTTAATGAAGCATTGTGCTGTATTCAATTATCACTGGCATGTCACTGCACTTATTTCTCTGTCAGGAACAAAACAGCAGGTGTTTTAGTACAGCATCTCAAAGGATTTTGATTCTGACCACTGCTACAAATTTAAATCCTAACTGGCCAGATGTCAAGAGCTACCATCTGCAAAGTAGATTCAGGACTTGCATTTTTAAACTATTTATTAAAATTTTAGTGCTGATGTTCAAAGCAAAGTAACCTTGATAACATCTTGAAAACTTGGACAAAATGGGTGGTGGTGGAAAAGGTTAAACATGGGCCAGAAGTTTGCATTTTGATAATAACTTCCCATAATTTCTATTTCCTGAATCAACAAACAGTACAAGCATACTTAGTTAACAAAGACTCTGGCCTTTTCTGCACGACATCATCATCCCGCCACAGCAATGGGTTGTTCTTGATCCAGTAGTCGTGTTACTGCATAGTATCATCACTAACCAGCTGCTATCCCATTCCCAAGCCTTGCAAATCAGCCCTATTTAATTTCCTGAAAAAATCCTTTAAGAGCCTCCTTTAGAGCTACAATCTTGTCAGCTGGGTCATTGTGGTTCTCCAATAGTGCTTGATAGTGCTTCCTGTCGTCACGAATCCAGGAGCGGGCAGAGTGTGGACGTGTCCAGGTTGTTCCTCCCTCAGCAACTCCCATGATACGGCAAGTTTGGAACCTACCACCTCTCCATGTTAATTTTGAATTTCTCCTTTGAGGTTTTTTTTTAATTTATTTTTTTAAAACACTTTTTAGCATTATAGCACAAAAATGCAATAGTGTACCAGCGTGTAATGATGTTACAACGTGGCTATGCTAGTATGGCTGACAAATAATAAAAAAAAAACCCTGACCAATCAGGAGCTGTGAGACAGGGAAAAGGTGGGGAAAGAGACTGGCCAATGATGCTGTACTGCAGAGGAAACACCAGTGGCAATAATGCTAGTCATCCACTTAAGGTGAAAGGGTGTGGTAGAAATCTGTTCCTAATCTGACACTGTCATGGAAATGGCAATGCTGGGATTGTAACAGAACAATGCACAGAAAGGGCCTCCGATGACAAAGCTGCTTTTCACAAAATCTTTTCATGCCCACCCAGCATCTTTTCTCCTTTTAGCTCTGATGGCATGGTGAGGATGATGAAGGAGAGTTAGATAAACAGATTTCAGTGTTAGGTCCTGGCAGTGTGCTTGCAGAAATCAATACGACAAAGCTTGAGTTGAGAAGAGTGGAATGCTACTCTAGCCTATTCTGCTGTAGCTCTGTGTGCTGCCTATAAGAGGCAAGATAAACTGCAGTTCCCTTCAGAATCTTTACTGGACATGCATTTTCAAGCAAAACAGAGAGAAAAGGGACAGCAGATAAGACTCTCACCAGCTATCGTCAGCATGTTCATAAAGTACAGATATATATGTTCAGCTATCAAAATGGAAATCAGAAGAAAAGTGAAAAGGAAGGAAAAACAGGGAAAAAAAGGAAAAATCATCCCTGAAAACATTTTGGAAGAAACCTTCACGTGTTCTTTAGACAATTCAAAATGTTTTTGTTGTTGCTGTTGTTGTTTTTTCCAGTTATGCAAGTCTGCTGAACATGTTGAACTGCTCTTCCTTTCCAGCGTATAGAAATCTATTACTAGTCCTTCTGTGTTATTTCTGCCTCTGGTACCAGATTTTCTGTTGAAAATGTAATGCCCAGCAACACATTTGTTTTGCTAACTGAGGTATGGTTGATGGCCCTTAAAACCAGCGTATATTTTGGGAACGGTTATCACTCTCTTGTCATTCCAATACTCAAGTTCCTAGAGTCTTACATATATGCCCACTCTTGTGAACGTGCATGTATACCAAGTGCTTAGGAACAAACAAGATTGCTGCATTAGGTCAGGCATGGGAAACCCATGGCTCTCTGTTTCTCTAATATAACTAATCATAATCACTTACTACTGATGATGTTAGTTGGAGCTGATGGAGATATGAGTTCAAACAATATTTGGAACACCTGAGGTTGTTCCCTGTGTAGGATTGCATTGTAGTATTACTGTCTATGGAATTATCTTCCCAGAAAAATTTGCCTGGTATCATTTTTGTTGTACTTCCAAATACTCTTGAACTCTTCTCAATTATCTAGTTCTGTGTGTATTTTATACTTATAAATTTCTGGTTATAATGCATAACTTTCTTATTATAATCAATGTTGTTAGCTATATTCTTTTCAAAAAATCTATGTGTGGAATCCTCTTTATAATTTTAAGTGTGACGCCTTTTTTTTTTTTTTTTTGTCACTGCAGAGCTTGGAATTCTGTACTGATCTCATGCAATGACCAGGCTTTGCCAGCCAATACCACCTTTTAGCTGCTACCACCATTCTTTCCCACCTGCCAAAAAATGCAAATTAACTAGCCAGTAGAGAGCTGCGGAGCAGCTGAGAAACATCCAGCTACACACAGCACTGACATCATTTTCCAGGATGGACCTCCACAAAGGTATCGCTGTGTGTCCAGCTACAGGAACATAACTGGACCCTTCTCTGCCATTCTTTTGCTCCCTGCTAGCCAGTAAATGACCACACTGGTGGGGGAGGGAGTGTTATACTAGCTAAAAAGTGGGTGGATGAGAGGAGAGATGTTTCATAGTTGCAACCTATGTGGAACTTCACAAAAGGTCTTCTAATCCAGGCCCTCAGCTATGTTGTGAGAGTCCTCAAGTCCCATCTTGGGAGAAATGCAGGATATAAATAAAAGAAAGAAAGAAATCTTGTTTTTAAAAGCTTTCTTATATTCTAGAGGGGAATTCTGCTTAATTCTGCTTACTATTGTACTAATTTACTTTGCTTCATTGTTTATTGCTTATTTTTTTATGTATTACTTAAATTGGTCAGCTGGAAAAAAATCACCCCCTTGTTACTTTCCTATATATATAAAAAAATATTTCTTTGATGTATCATATCCCATTATCTTTAGCATTAGTAGGACATTTGGGGTCTGGAACTGAAAGCTGCACAGAGAAACCAACAGGGAAGGGCTAATATGTTGAAATATAGCTTGTAATTGCTGTGTGCAGGTGAAGAATGACCAGTACTATTGCTCTGTAATAATTGTTTGGCAAACACACTTTTGGGGGCCCGTGCACTAGGAAAAACACTAACATGGAACATAAACAAGGGAACATCTGGTTGTCTAGCTAGTTCATATTTTTTTCTCTGTAATGATTATAAGTGAGATGCAGGAATGTTAAAATCCAAGAATCAAATGGCAGGTGGCCAGTCTATTTGTCACACCTCTTTGGCAAGACAAATACCATGATCTTTGTGAGCTCTCTGGGCTGAAACATTTGTTTGGCAGCACAGCACAGGCAAAGAGAAACATAACAGTGAGCTGATTAATAACATCCTGCTCCGAAAGTGGCAGTCCAGTTGCACATCTGAATGTCCATATGTACACAAAGCTCATTGGGGAGCTGGAGGCTTAGAGTAGATAACCATGGCTGGGATAATGGAAAGTTTAGCCATTTCTAAACAGAATCCATCACAGGGCTTCAGTGGATAATTGCTTTGATTTATTACATATGCCAACATAACATGAAAGGATTTCATAATCTACTCTGTCCAGTAGGTTTGAACGAATCTGACAGTTTGGATTTTTTTTCCTTGCAACCTCTCTGCTTCAATAAAAGCAAAAACAAAAGAGACAGTGTTGTCTGGGAGAGAGAGCAACTTTCAAACAGAATTAGGAAAGGTTGCTTTGGGGACAGGGTGCTACAACTCCTAAAATCTCACAACCAGCGTGGCCAATGATCACACTAAATGGGGGATCGTGGGAGTCAGAGCTCACAAAAGTAACTCCCCCAAGCTCTGCTTCTAGAAGTATGATTATTCCAAGAGATTCATGCAATTGAGATGGACAGGTTGGGTGTGTGTGTGTGTGTGTGTGTGTGTGTGTCTGTGTCTGTGTCTCTGTCTCTGTCTCTGTGTGTGTATATTGTATATGTTGATAACCAGGGGAAATCAGCCAAGTTAACAAAAGCTTGCTTGACTATGATTTGAATATGCATAGCAGGGAGTGGAAACATGTACACAAGACATCTCCTCCTTTATGCTGTGTTCTGTAGAAGTTCCTTTGTGTACAAGCCTACATAAAGAGAACTGTCTCCATGCTACCATTCCTGAAGCTGTTGTCCACCAAATGTGATGAACCACAAATCGCCATACCTCTAGCCAGTATGGCCATTTGCTGGGGCCATGCAACATAGAAAGGTTGTTTTTGTTTTAATGCAACACAGAAAATTTAGTGCAACCTGGTTGGGGAAGGTTGTTCCATGTAGCTGGGAACTACTAAAGAAATTCATTAGTTTCACTTTACTCTGCATTCAGAATTTTAAACCTCCAGGGTTTTGTTTTGTTTTTCCTGTCCTGAACATGAAGACATATTTAGATTCTAGAAATTGTTTCCAAAATGAATTTCACTGACATTCCCTCCCCATTTGTATCAGCCAAATAACAATAAGTGTAGCTTCTCTTTTGGGACTGATTCTCTTAATAATACACTGCGTTATTTTTAATGTGACTGTACTCCGTCCAAATGAAAACCTTGTAATTGTCATTGTTCAGAACGAGCTCAGTGTGTGTTGAGTGGCTCTTCACCTTGACTGGAGCCGTGCAGTGGCTGTAAGACAAGTAACACCAAACTATGGATTTATTTCAGATTTAGCCAAACTTCCTGTTATTGTTGTTGTTGTTGTTGTTGTTGTGTGCCTTCATGTTGTTTCCAACTTACAGCAACCCTAAAGGGAACCTATCCCAGAGTTTTCTGAGAGTGTGTGAAGCACCCAAGGTCACTCCAAGCAGGGAACTCTACAGGGTTGTGGTCCAAAGCTCAAACCACCATGATGGCTCTCAATATTATCCAATAGAGCAAAACCAAAGACTATACAAACCAGATCCATTAACTACTTAAAGTTCAGTTTGGATTTATCTTTTGTTTCTCTCTCTCTCTTTCTTTTTCATGCACATATATGAACCAATGTTGAACAATTTGAGTTTTAGGGCTTTATCACACTGCACTATTATAGTACTATTAATTTTAACTGGCATGGCAACATCCTATAGAATCCTAGGATTAGCAGTTTAGGGAGGGCATTTCCAATTTTCTGCCTAAGGGCTTCACTAAACTACAAACCCCAGAATTCCACAGAATGTTGCAAAGTGGAATAATAGCACAGTAACAGTGTGCTGTGACAGGGCTGTCTGACTTAATCTGCTGTCTGAAGTATTTTCATGCAAGGTTGGCATCCATCATCAAATGCTGGCATTTTTTTCCCCAGCAAATAACTAGATTTAGTGGGGAAAAAATATTCAGGTGTAGCAGTGCTGGCCCTGAAGCAAAATACAAAATCCAAAAACTACAAGCAGCAATACCCTTTTTGGGCCAAAGCATAAAATACATTAAATACATCTCGAAATCAGTGACACCCAAGGAATAATTAAATTCATTCTTATTGATTTCAGTGGCTCCACTTAAAGTATTGTTAAAACTGGAAGGAACCCTATGATTCACAGAGAGGCAGATGATGAATATTTGGCAACATAAAAGTACATGTGCCTACATTATGAGCCAATGGAAAATTTTGGGAAGAGAGCTGCTTTTTCTGAATACACCCCAGAAACAAGAATCAAAATTGATCAAAATCCAAATCAATCCAAGAGGAGTGCATTGATCATTAATGTCTCGTTCCAAACTCAATGTGATTGGATATGCGAAGGTGTTGCCATTGCAGTTCTTCATGACTTACCCCATTGTTTTTGAACCATATGCCAAGAGAAGCCTAAATATGCGTAGTGTTTTATTTCCCAAAATACCTTCTTAATGCACAGCACCTTGTTTTGTTGAATTAGTAACATATGGTTGCTTGCTAAGTAGTACTATGGATTAAATGAGTTACTTCAAATATCTGTCTTGGCAGTGGCCATACACCCTAAATAACTGGCACTTACTGTTTTGATTTGCAGAATATTTTTTTTCAGACACAATGGAGTGACTGAAGCATCAGAGGTTATCCTTGCCTTTCTCAATAAATTTGGCTCCACAGCTTGCCTTTCTGTGTGCCATCTGTTCAACCACGTCTTAAATTAAGTTCCCAGAAAGTCTTTAAAACACTATTGGATTGCTTTTGGGGGGAATTCAATAGAATGTTAGCACTTTTTTGACTGTGCACAGCTAGCATGGTTATTATTAGTTGATTTCCCCTCACACATCAGCACCCAAGTTTCCCTTAATTTCTCTGTTGTCAAATGATTAGCCCAACCTCATGCTGTCATGACTCTTATGGATAATGAATTGGCATCCTTTATCATGTAAATCACCAGTTTCAGAGGTTTACGTAACTAAGTAAAAAACAGAAGATCAAATGAGTCAATCTGCATGTCAGTCTACAAGCAGATTCGTGGGCGTAGGGGTGTCTTTCTTATGTGGCAACAGAGGTTACAAATAGTGCCAGAGTCTGCAGCAAAGCTGTTAAACTCTGCCTTTGTTTACCACACTCCAAATCAAGCATACGTTAGTCGTCTGTCTGAGATGATTTAAAATAAAATATTTTCCAAACACCTCTGCCTGTCCAAGTGAGAAACGTTTGGTAATTCCGTTTGGAAATGTATCTGCCTCAGTTATTAGAGAAACTTTCCTATGCATTGGCTAGTGGGACAGGTCAGTGGGAAAGACTTTTTTTTATTCAGGCAGACTTTTGGCAATTGATAGATTCAGCCCCCCCCCCGCCCCCATACCAATCCAAAGGCATTGAAAGGTAAGGATTAAAAAAACAACTGAAAGACCTTGATTAAATGAGAGAAAAAGCCATCTTGACTAATAAGGCCATTTCCGCACCACACTCTTATAGAGCAATTATTCCACTTTCAACATCCTATGGAATCCTGGGGTTTGTAGTTTGGGGGGGGCCAGCCCGCCCCTCCCTAAACTGCAAACCCCAGGATTCCATAGGATGTTGAAAGTGGAATAATCGCGCTGTAAGAATGTAGTGCAGAAATGGCCTAAGGCTTTCTTGGTGGCCACACGAAGTCTGTGGAACTTCCTTGCATGGAAGACTATCATGGCTTTGTTCTTGTTGTCCTTCCACCAGCAGACAAAAACGTTTTTAATCAAGCATGCTTTTGACTGTTAGGGAAAGGTCTTTTAATAAGTGAGTGCTACATTTTTCTTAAGTAAGAGCTTTAAGATTACTTTTAAGTCAGCTGTGTTTCAGTATTATAATTTGCTTGTGTTTTAATATTATAACTTCCAGTGTTTTTATTTGCATCTGATTTTATTTAATCTTCTTGTGAGCCTCCCTGAATTCTATTAGTGGGAGGAAGGTGGAATGCAAATCAAATCAACAGATATCTTGTTTGCTTGGCCAGAGGCAGATAATTCTAAGAAGCCCAAGACAACAGATGTGAACACTATAGACTTTCCTCATTAGTTGCACCTCAACCCCGGCTGTTCAGAGGAACATTGCCTCCAAATTTGAAGATGCCATTTGATTATATCACAACCTAACACCTCTGAATTGCCATAACCTCTATAAATGTGTATAACCCCATTTTTAGCACCCTCAATGCCACTGGCTATTATCATATGTTGTTGCAGCTATTTCTCTAAAATAATTGGTGTCTTGGGGCACCAAGTAGCCTGCTAATTAATGAACATGGAACAAAAGTGACAAGTAAAGTTGTATTTGATGTTCTGTGATAGATCTGTTACATTTTCAAGTTGTAGAATGATGGTGTCATAACAATAACTGTGCATTCTCTCTTTATATTATATAGGCAATCAGCAAAATAAATTCTCAAAAGAGCAAAAACTTACCATATTTGCTGACGTATAAGAAGCACCTGTGTATAAGACGCACTCCATTTATACACAGGCAAATACTATTTGCTGATGTATAAGACACACCAGCGTATAAGACGCACTCCATTTTCAAACTGTACTTTTTTGGGGAAAAAGGTGAGTCTTTTTTTCCAGCAAATATAGTATTATGAACATAATGGTGGGGTTTTGCATACGTGTATCAGGTCTGTATCATAACATCAGAAAAAGTAACTATTATCCAACAATGTAGGAAAAGTTTGGTCATTTTTAGTACTTTAATTATAACTGTTGCCATTTCTACACCACACTGTTATAGTGCTATTATTCTACTTTCAACATCCTATGGAATCCTGGAGTTTGCAGTTTAGGGAGGGACATTTAGAGTTCTCAGCCAGCGAACTCTTTGGCCTCAGGAAACTACAAACCGCAGAATTCCACAAGATGTTGAAAGTGGAATAATACCATCATGACAGCATAAGGCAGAAATGACCTGTGAACGTTTCTTTAGACTTTGGAATGGTAACTATTTACAGATCATTTCCAGAATCCTATATAACCAGTTATATTACATAACTTCGTGTATACAATAGGCCCACATATAATGGCAGTTCATTTTACATGGCTTCAATTATACACTGGCTACCAGCACTACTTGCTTTACTCATGGTATCTGGTACTGCTGGCTGGTGCTATCTAATGCTACTCGTGGTATCTTCTGCTGCTGGCCTCCCTGCCCCACTACTTACTTTGCTTATGGTATCTGATGCTACGAGCTGATAACGAAAAAAAGGTTCCACATTCCACATTCTGGACCAGATCCTTCAGTTTACTCACAGACCTACTGTACCTAGCTATGTAGCAGAGTTTCTAAGAAACCCCTTTACTAAATTATAAGGATGTGCAATGGGACACTGGCAAGAATACCCAATGCACATTGGGACCAATGCATTTTGTTGTGCAATGCATGTCAGTGTGTGATGCAATGAACATCATTGTGCAATGTCTACTGGTGCACAATACGCATCACTGCATATGCACTTTGGTGCACAATGCACATCAGTGCACATTGTACATCAGGCATTTATGTAAATTGTATGCCAATCTTGCACCAAGGTACGTTGGGCACTTTGTTAGCTCTGCTACACAGCAATGTAACAGCAGCACTCTACTGGATGTGGACATTATGCAAGTGTGCAATTCCAGTTCTTGCAGAATAAGTCCACTTACAAAGATGTAAGGGCCCTCTTTTTTCTTTATTAAGTTTTGTTCCAAAGTGATTTGTTTAACTTGGTGAAACTAATTAGCATAGAAATAATAGATCTAAGACTGCACTGCAATTGAAATTTCTGAGATTTAATCACAGCTAGCTTAACCCATTCCTTTCAGAGGGATTCAGAGTATAACTTCATACTCATTTTTTTCTGGAAGAAAGCCTCTTCTGGTTGAGTTGGACTTATTGCTGAATAGAAATGCATAGGAGTGTGTTATTAGCTACAACTAAGTTTTACTGAAATATTCTCATGGAGTGCAGTTCAAGAGACAGTTAAGCACATTTACAGCCCATTGGAAATAATCTGATCATGTGTTCTGTTTGATGTGATTGATTTGTTGATGGGACTTAATCATTTGATCCTCAGGTCAAACTGTTTTTAAATATTTTATGGGTGCTTAATTTTTTCTGGATTGCACCTGCATAGCTAGTACATCCACAACCTCTTATCTGTGTTATGTTTTATTTTTCCCCTTATCCTGATTCCTACTTTCATGGGCATATATGTTTAATTAGATAACCAGAAATTACCATCCTGAAGATCTCTTGACAGAAGTAGAACAGATAAATGTAAATTGCTGGTGACAGTATCGCATTACAGAAAAGGAAAACAGGAAGGAGATTCCTTCTGCTGTTCAGCCTTGTCCCATGCATGATTACTTGAATTAAGGTTCAGTCTGTTTGATGGGGCTTACTGACAAGTAACTATACACAAGATTGCAAGGATTGCAGATTTACCCTGATCTTATTTTATGCTCTTGCTGCTTAGATTTCCAGGTTTAACAGAAAAATAATACTGCTCTTCTGATTCACGTTAACAAGCAATAAAATAAAATGTCAACATCTGGCTAGGTATAAAGGTTGTCATTAAGTTATTTTCAAATGCCTTTGGAAGTAATTAGTGAGACTATACTATTTGCAGCATTCTACAAATAGAGCAATAATAAGCAGAGTTCTGAAGCTTGAAATAGCAACCAAAGCACAATGCATTTCTCTGCTTCACCATACACACACATGTCTGTCTCTCATTTCATTATCATAAAGTTTAAAGGTAATTGATGGTCACACTTAAAAGTTCTTAGTAGTGTAAAACTATTGGAGAAACGTGGGTTCCATAGTCTGCTGTGTGCAGTGTCCACTGAATATCTATAATCAACTCTTTGGCCATTTCTACACTACACTGTTATAGTGCTATTATTCCACTTTCAATATCCTATGGAACTCTGAGGTTTGTAGTTTACCGGGGCCAAAGAGCTCTCTGTCTGAGAATTCTGAATGCCCCCCTCAACTGCCAACCCCGGGATCCCATAGGATGTTGAAAGTGGAATAGCACTACAGCAGTGTAGAGTGGAAATTGCCATTGTTTCTCACCATATAGGGCCTTCACTTGATACCAAAATGACTAGACTGAGGCTATTATAGTTTGCTCATAGCATGAGAAAACACAGCTCACCAGAAAAGGCAATAATGCCAGGAAAAACTGAAGGTGGTAGAAAAAGAGTAAGGCCGCATTACAGATGGCTTGACTCAATAAAAGAAGCTGTAGCCCTGAATTTGCAAGACTTGAGTGGAGTTGTTGATAACAAGACCCCTTGGATGTCCCTAATTGACAAGGAAGCCAGCTTGATAACACGTAACAAAGATAATACTCAGAGGTAGATTTGGAGGGAATTCCATATCTCTGCATAGCAAGGTCTTTTGAATATGTAACATGCAATCTTTCATAATGTAATTTTTATGCAGTGTTGAGAGACCATAACATTCACTCCTTCTGCATAAATTTCTGGGATATCCTGGCAGGAACTTGATTATGTATTACCTATCCAACTGGAGCCTTTACATTGCTGACCAAGTTGCTGGCTTCTTTTTAACTTCAGTGAGATGGTATTAGATAATTGTTCCCATTTTAAGTATATACTCTGCATGCCAAAGTGTGTGCAAGTAGTTGTTTTGTGTCCTGAATAGGTCATATGATCATAATAAAGCATTTTTGTTATAGTGTACAGTACTATTTAGACCATTCTTCCACATTCATAGAATAACAAGATTAGATTCTTTACTCCCTTTTTCCATTCTTTCTCCTAGATTCTGGCATAACATTTCTGTGAGGAACTCTAACATCATTTTAATATGCAACATTGTCCACTTTATTGCTAAGAGAAAAGCTGGCCATCATCTCAATGCAGTACATCGTGAAGTCTGTTGAAACAGATATAACATTGTTCATATGTTCCTTCAAGTCAGTTCCGACTTAGGGTCTCCCTTAGGTTGCCCTATCACATGGTTTTCTTGGGAAGATTTGCTCAGAGGGGCTTTGCTTCTGCCTTCCTCTGAGGCTGAGAGAGTGTGACTTGCCCAAGGTCACCCAGTGGGTTTCCATAGATGTGCAGAGATTGAAACCCTGATCACCAGAGCTGTAGTCCAACGCTCAAACCACTATACCATGACGGCTCTCAGCAACAGCATATGTCAACCATTTCATTTTATTTTTTACCCAGAGACGTTGGGCAGTAAAACAAAACCAACAAGCTTCTGGAAATTGTGAAGAATGTGCCCGCTTGTTAATATCTTGGGATCATTTTGTTGAGGAGAAGGCTGGTCTGGGTTGTTTTACATCAGGACAGCAACAGAGATTATTTTTTTCTCAACAAAGCCATAGCCCTTATTCCCCTCTTTGGTGATGGATATGGCAAGCTGTCCTAAACTTTTTGAAAGATTCTGTAAAGGAAGTTGGCAGATCAGTGAGTGACTTTGCAACCTTCCGTGGAAACAATACTGTGTTAATGATGGGAGAAAAATTCTTCCATGCATTTTGGAAATGGGAGACAGTTGATTCTTTATACTGTCACTGACTGTCTCTACTACTTGTCGTACACAGCCTACAAATCTAAGATAAAGGCAATTATAATTTTGATCAGTGTGGGAATCTGAAACATTTGCTGTTATGTGTTGTTAGAAATAGTCTGAAATAGCAGAGATACATTGCAAGAGAACATATTGTGAGAAATGAAGGGAAAAAAATACCACCTAATCATGTTTGCAAAGTTCAGCTTCTGAGGAGACCATACGACAATGACAGAGTATGTGCTTTTCATGTTCAGTTACTTCTCATCTTTAGCTATAGGAATTCTGACAACAAGGCTAGAGAAACACATTTTTAAAAAACCTGGAGCATCCTGCAAGATAGATAGTAGGTAGTATGTCCCTACACCAGGAGCAGGAAGCTCTTCTGCCAAGAGCTGCATTCCATTATTGTTATTGTTATGTGCCTTCAAGTCATTTCCAGCTTATCAGGGCCCTAAGGTGAACCTACCATGGAATTTGCTGAGGCTGAGAGTATGTGACATGCCCCAGTGGATTTCCATGGCTGAGTGGGGAACCGAACCCTGGTCTCCAGGTTTGTAGTCAAACACTTCAACCACTATCGCTCTCCACTATAAAGTGCCACCCACTTATTTCTCCCTGCTTCCTTTTTTCCCTCTCTGTTTTCTGACCAACCTTTTTTCCTTGTACCACTCTTTACTACATGATGGCAATGGCTTGAGCTGACAGTGAGATTGACCAAAGGAAATGAACATGTGGAACCATAGTTTTTCTCTCTTTCTCTTTCTACTGCCTCCTTCTCCATTCTTCCTCCTTCTTCCCATCTAACAGACCTCTAGGGATAGGAAAGATCAATCTTAATAAAGAGTTGCTTATTGCATTGGTATCATCTCCTGTCTAGACCCCTCAAGCCTGGCAGCAGCCACTCCAAGTGATAGTGATCAGGACACAGCAGGATGCCTCCAGGCAGTGATCTGTAGTTTGGTGAGGAATTATGACAGAGGTCCTTCTTCTGATTGTCGCAGCTTCACTCATTGGTGGAAGGGGGCTGGAGACATTATTCTCTTGTGCCATTATCACCAGCTGGGTAGACTCCCGTCTTTTGGTGTGAATGCTAGCTGTTGTTAGTAGGTTTGAGAGAGCATTTACAATCATAGCAATAGTACCCAGTTGTAAATATATAGTATAACTGAATGTGAATCAGTTACAGATCCATAATTCTAGGTTATAAATCCATAACTGCAATACAAGATGCCAGCCCATATCTCCATATACAAGCGAACTTGACTTTTAAGATTGTCAAGGGAGAGCTTTCTCTTCGTCCCATCTGCATCACAGGTATGTGTGGTAAAGACATGAGAGAGAGCCTTCTGAGTGGCTACTCCCAGCCTGTGAATCACAATTCCATGGGCTGTTTGGCTGTCTTCCTCTCTTGATGTCTTTCTGCCTGTGAGCAAAGGCCTTTCTATTTAGGGAGGCCCTTGGTGTTTAAATGAGGAGGCAGAAAAGTGTTTTGAATGTAGTGTGCTGTGGTTTCATCTCTTTATCTTTTAACTCTGTCTCCAAGGTATTTTAAACTGGTTTAATTATGTGTTTTCTAAGAGAATTCTTGGTTTAATTGTTTTTGAACTTTTGCAAATATAAATTTAGCTGACTTTGTTTAATTTTTTTTTTCCGGTAAGATGCTTTGGGTCTCTTGCAAGAAGAAAGGTGGGGCATTAAATAAATAAATAAATAAATGGAACAAAGATTGGGGGAAAAGGATAGGGAAAATACCATCCCTTTTAATGTCATTGAAAGTAACAGAAGAAGAAAGGCTTCCTGCTCCTGATTTAGCTTCACCCTATCTATAGTATATATCTGGCAGAAAATCTCTAGGTAAGATCCCCAATGAATCCTATATTTCTCAATAAGACCAATGGTTATCACTACTGGTGATGTAGGAATCATACATATTCCACATCACATATGTTTCAGAGTGTCATATGCTTAATCTACTTCTTCTGCAGTGTGTTCTTTCTGATTTCAAAGAAATCAAAGATTTTGAGTGGAAAATAATGCACAAAATAATATACATTTTTCTTGTAGCTCATAGGAATCCACTTCCATACTTTTGTATATGAAAAAAAAATTCTTCTTGCTTCTTTTGTTTGCCTCCTTCAAGAGAAAAGCAGTATTTTCCACAAGCATATCCATAAAAGACCTTTTGAGGGCAGTGGGACTTTCCCACAAGGCCACAGAGTCTGTTGCGACAACGCAATCCAGCAGCACAACAATACCACCCCTTCAGAAAAGATCCCAGTGGAGTACATGGCAGATACTGTGGGTATCCATAATCACAGATGGCATCATTTATCAAGGATGAACAGAATACTAATTTTGGCCTCGGTCAAGAGCAGAATTGAGGAGGGATTCTTTTCTGGGCTACAAGTTCCAGGATGCCCAAAGAACACAACCCGTAGTCAACATTGGTGAGGGATTCATGGGAGCTGTAGTCCAGAGAAGTACCTTTGCCAAGCTTTGAGTCAGAAAGTATAGAGATGAAATTATTAGATTATTAAGTTCCATTATCTCAACTAAGAAAAATTAGGACTCAGGATGGCTTATTTAGAGAAAGGAGTTTTGCACAGATAAACATGTCTTCTTTCTTGCTTCTTGCAGTGGCTGGCAATTTCCAACAATGTGAAACCACACATCAAGTATTATGCTCAACCACTAGACTATCTTAGCATCATATTGGATTGGTACGAATGCAATTGTTTATGCACTTAATTGAACTTGCGAATGGAAGATATCTTCACACACTTATCTTTCTCCAAATCTCTCCATGCATTTCTTTATAAGCTACTTTTCCTATCATTGCTGCACAGCCAGGTTATTATTAAACAAGGCGAGGCAAAGTCCCTTTGTTGCACTTTCAGAATTTCTTCTCTTTGATTCCTTCAGTTCACTGTGATTGTCAGCTCAATTCAAAACGTAATTAATCCAAATGCCTTGGATTTAAAATGCTTAAGAACCATTGAATTTCATGGTAGAAAACTGACAAAGTTTGAAAAGGCTGAGTTAACCAAGTTGTGGATCAAGGCCTACGATAGCACCAAAGGTAGACTGTGTCATTATGAAAGAATTCAAAACCAAAGAAAATCAGGTAGATTAGAAGACAGGTTACTGTGACTGTTTACAAAATTCTAGCTTTTTGGCAAAACAGGAGTAGCATCAGCCTAGTCTGTTGAAGAGCTCAGTGGTGCAGAAGACCCCAATGACCTACGAGATGATTTCTCTATTTACCAGCCTTCAGAAGCAGACAGTTTTATGTAAGGGCCAGTAAACACAATCACGCTCATACACCCAGGCATTGTTCTTACTGTGATTCGAGCAATGACTTAGAATGCTCCTATTTAGAGCCCCTGAAGCTGACACTTTGAAACACAGATGTGGGGAGAGGAGAGAGATGTCTTTTTATGAATAAGGAAACAATAGCTGGGAAGAAGGATGGAGACAAACAGGGACCCATTTGTCTTTCCAGCTTATTAGCAGCTTAATCCCATCACCTTAATGAACTAAATTATTTGGCTGAATATAGACATAGGCCATTTCTGCACGACACTGTTATAGTGCTATTATTCCACTTTCAACATCCTGTGGAATTTTGGGGTTTGTCGTTTGCTGAGGCCCAAGAGCTCTCTCACTGAGAATTTTAAACTGCCTAAACTGCAAACCCCAGGATTCCACAGGATGTTGAAAGTGGAATAATAGCACTATAACATTGTGGTGCAGAAGTGGCCATAGGTGGCTTCCCCTCTCATGGAAAACCATGAGCTGTTTTCGCATATAGTGATAAGAACATCTGTTTTCTCCCAAATTCGTACTTTTAAAACTCATGTTCTTTCCCTCCCAAACGTGATGAAATTTGTAGATGTTGGTAAATCCTTCAAAAAAATGAAATGAGAAGGAATTTCCTGCCATATTCCCTGGCCAAATTCAAGAAGTACAAGAAAAGAAACCATAACACATATATAATCATTACTGAAGCAATAATGATAGTGTATCATGGAACTGAATGGTATAAGCAAGATATAATGAAAGAAAAAGATATAATGAAGAATTTTTAAAAAAAACAGCTATAAAGAATGTCAAAATTACACTCAACGCAACAAACGTGGGGGGAAATGTACAATTCCAGCAAAAATTATACAAACATTATTCAAAATGAATAGAACACAATGAAAAATGCTTAACACTACACGTAAAATCAGCTCAAAAAAGGCTTCTGTAAGTCTATTTCCTCGGGCTGCTTCTAAATCCATAATAGTGTTATATCTACTTATTAAAGGAAAAATTGTATGATCCTGACAAACATATTGCAAACAGTCCAGAGTAACTTGTAACAATATTATCAGTATATAATACCTACCTGTCATAAAGTTATTAAAGCTGAGGAGTGTGTAAGGAAACAAAAAGAGGTAACAATTCTAATTCAGCACTGGTGGATGCCATGTCAACAGGGTAATAAATCACTCTAGGTTTTAATCTGAGCTTAAAATAAAATAAAATAAAATAAAATAAAATAAAATAATAAAATCTCCATTCAGGTACTAGCAGTCAGGAATAGGATTTGGAGAAGGTGTCTGTAGAAAAGGAAGGGTTTCTTTGAGACCTCTGTATGTTGAATAGAGAACTGCTGCAAGGTGAATTAAGCCTGTGATCTGGAGCTTCCCTTCTTTCATCTTCAACAGTAGTCAACATTTGTCAAGATGGATGGCAAAGTTCAGGTGTTCCAATCCAATGACATCTGCAAAAAAGAATAATTCTCTAAATCAGGAAGTTGGAGTAAACTGGAGTAAATCTAAGATGTAAGTTTGCATGTGGTCTGTTGGCATTGCTTTGTAATGCACATCCCCTTCTACTTTTTTAAAATTTCTACCTGGATGAATGTCCCTTTTCAAGCAATATGTGTGTGTATGTGCCCTCACCCACCAATGGACTACCTTTCTATGTTGGTTGGATTGTGTGTTACTGACAGCAGTAGTGCTGATGGTAGGGTCTCCCATGTCAGACAGGCTTTTGCTGAGGAACCAGATTAAATGTGCCAAACAGCTACTGGACAGCAGCAGTAGTGGAGGGTGATACTGGTGGAGGATTTCTCAGAGACAATGGCAGTGATGCCATTGCTAACACTTATTAATACTGAAAAGATATTCCACCCCATTTGAATATATTTCACTGAAAAAACCCTATGATGAGACAATCCAAAATGAAACAAAAGCCAGCACCAGATGTTGAATCTCCCAGGTCATGTGGTTCTCAACAAGCTACTAGAGTATAACAGAAGACAATTATGAGTAGCACTGTGGCTAATGACACAACTAGACTCGAGCCAAGAGGACATCCAGTTCTTGAGATGCTCACAGGTAGAAAGAAAATCCAGAGCTGCACAATATATATTATAGGGACATGGAATGTGAGAAGCATGAAGGTAGACACAGTAAAACAAGAAATGGAACATGTAAACATTGCAGTATGTGAGATGAGTGGGCTGAAGTGGACAGGAATGGGACTTTATGAGCAAGATAATTACACAGTGTTTTTAGGAAATAAAAATTAAGGAGCAATGGGTTTGCATTAATAGTGTGATAGATGACAGCTCAGAGGTTGATGAGGAATTGATTGTGCCAGAGCCAGAGCCAGTGATAGAACAAACTGCCTTGCCAACACCTTCACCAGCTGAAAGACAAACTGAGACAGAGTTGTTGCAGTCCATGCCAGAGGGAGAAGGGGCCAGCAATGATTAGGGGAATTTTACCCCCCAGCACCCAGTCATCAAGGAAACAAAAGAGAGCAGCTCAGGGGGAAGCTGGTTGGGTGAGATTGAGAAAACAGAACAATGATGAGTAACACCTGTCCTCCTCAGCTATATAAGTAGGTTGGTGTGGCTTGCTGTTTGCTTGTAGCAAATCACTACTCAAGCTCCCACAACCCTTATATTCCAGCTTTCTAGACCATTTAGACTGACCTTCAGCATCCTTGACTTTTGGAATTGACCTTGACTTTGGCTCAGCTCAGTGTTTCTACTTGATTGTTAGCACTGGACATTCCCCACTGCCTCCTCCTCTTGGACAAATACTATCACTTCCTTTCCCTTGCCAGCAGTTAAGAACAGGCTGGGAGTTGAACTGTTGCCATTTCCACACTGGGAATTTAAAATGGTGCAGAGCAACCTCCAATGGAGGTCTTCTGCACCGTAGAATGGACTGGGGTGGACTACTTTCTGTAGATCCACACCTCAGTCCGGTTCTGCACTACCAGAACTGGCCGCGCAGTATGGTTTTTAAAAACCTCTTTTTTGAGGTTTTTAAAAAGCACGGAGCAAGCGAAGCTGTGTAGCTCCATCGCCCGGCTCCGGAGCAGATTTGCAGGCACACGCAAGTGTGTGCCTGCAGATCTTCCAGGGGCAGGCTTTCGGCTGATGAGCTTCTCCAGTTGGTGGAGCGCCTCCACCAACCAGAAGCCACCATTTGGGACGCCGGAGGACTGCGGAGCAGCAAACTCACGCTGCTCCTTGTGGCAACGGATTCGGCCGGCCGGAAAACAAAGCCAGTAAGCTCCGTTTTCGGGTGTCCCCCCCCCCCCACATGCGGAAAAGGGCTGTGACAAATAGTGAGGAGAGATGTAGCAAAAGCAGTCAAAGGATGTAGTACAAAGTGTGATTGAATAATATCAAGAAAATTTCAGGGAAACTCTATCAGTATAACCATAACCCAGGTTTATGCTCTGACTAGAGAGGCAGAAGAAAAAGGAATTAAAAAGAGTACGACACATCCCTAAATCTGCAAGACCTGAACAGGGTAGCTAATGATAGGACGACTTGAAGCTCTCTCATCTATAGCGTTAGGGAAGTCAAAGTCAACTTGATGGCAGTTAACACCAACAATGCTGGAGTCCAGGAAGAAATTCATCAAATACTGAGACAGGACTTCTTGCTAATCATAAGCAATTGGAATGCAAAAGTAGGAAACAGAACAGAATCAAAGACTGTAGGAAATTTTGGCCTAGGATCAAGAAATAAATCAAGAGAGGTACTGACTGAATTTTGTGTGTTGGTTCAACACAAACACATTCTTCAAGCGACCAAAGAGGTGATTACAGTTCTCCCTCCACATTTGTGGGTTTGACATTCACATACTTGATTATTCACAAACACACATGCCTCCTTCTCATTCTCCTTCTCCCATTCCCATGAATTTTGCCCCAGTGCAAAGAACTTGCACAGAGATAAAATCGAGAGGAATGGGGGAGGACACTCACATGAGCCTTCCTTTCCCCCCTTCCAGAGCTCCTCCTGCAATTCTTGTGCATTTTGCCCTGGTGCAGAGAACTCATGCTGAGGGAAAATGGAAAGGAATGTGGGGGGAAAGCTCCCATGAAGTGGCAGTACTGTTCAGAATACCTTAAAATGCAATGGGCACAGATAGTGAACCTATGGAAACCGAGAGGCAGCACTGGTGAAAGGACAAGGGTCTGGGTTTGTTCAATGGAACAGTCTACTAAAAACAAGGTTTTAGATTGTGTGTTATGCTTGCATGGCAAACAGACAGTTGTGGGTGGTACCATGAAAGTCAAGATTTGTGCTGCACAACCCTATAAAACTACTACAATGTTTTCACCTATGTTGTAAGTGGAAAGGACAGAGTTTGAATTTCTGGGTGTTAACTGGGAAGGCCAATTTGATCTCTCAGTTACACAGGTGTGGGTGTACTGGGCACAAAACTCGGGGCTTGCAGTACAAACTCCTATACAAAACTACTACACATCTTTGGCAACGGTTTTGAGAGGAGACCAAATGTTGGGATACATTGTAAACAAAGCTAAGGGTAGTACAGAGTTTATTAACATTGGAATGCTTTCACCAATTGCCTACATTTGTTACTCCACTGGAAAAACCCTATCCCGGGGTCTACAATTTTGGTATTAAAACATGATTCAATGTGCCTGAGAGGTCATCCGAATGGGCACGTAGGCAGCAATGGTCAAAGATCGAAAACCAGGTCAGGCCAGTAAAATCCCCAGTCACGTAGCCCCAGGAGACTTCAAGATGTGTAAACCCACAATAAACAAAGGGCCCTCAGCCCCAAGACACTGACTTGAAGGGATTAGCGTGTCTGCCCCAAGTTGAGCAAATATTCCATCAGGCGAGGACCATTTACATGAAGTCACACCACAAACTAACACAGCCGAAGATCCTGAGACTTTGGCAACACCTTGCAATCCCATCACACGAAGGAATTACCGTGGTGGAGCTTCATTAGCGTTCCAACACCCATTGTTCTCCCCGGGAAAGGATTAGTCCTCCAGGTACCTTTTCCCCTACAAATAGTCCCAGTTTTTGAGCAGTTCTTTGGATTACTCCCAGTCATCCTAGCAGACCATTTCTCCATCCTCTGAGTGATCCCCTCAGCCCTCTCCGTGCTGAGCCCCACTTCTCCGCTGCCTTCCCAGACCTAGGACTTCAGGAAAAGCTGCAGTATTACCCCAACTACACCTCTTCAATACCCCCCTGTCCAATTTCCTCTCTTTTGCTTCTTAATAGCTCTTGGGTGCGTGTGTGAGTGATTGCGTTGCTGCGTGAAGTTTTCATTCAATAAAATCATTTATTGGACATTTTTGTTTGGTTTTTGGCTTGGCCTGACCCTGTAAACACTGGGTAAAAAGACCCGGCTAGGTTGCCCTGCCTCTCGCATTGCTATTGCTCGTGCTCTGGCTAGTTTCCCTTCCCCATCACATGAAGCACATTAAGGTGTCCCCCAAGGGACTGCAGAAATCAGGGTAACACATTCTTATTTACAGAAACACCCTACTGCTCTAATATTTTCAAGACAGATGGAAAAATAGACAGACACATTCTTCCTTCACTGACAATCTCCTTGCACTTAATTTCTTTATAAATCATAAAGCACCTGCATTTTAAGTGTTTGCTTGCTTTCAAGGATTCTCCCCTGTTCCAGTGACAGCTCTGTTGGGTTTTTTTTTTCCCTCTTCTTCCAGTGAAAAAAATAAATAGATTCAGGTTAAATCTGTTGCCAGGCTCTATAAGGTTTCGTGAAGCCAACTGTCACATTTCTAGTTTGATGCCATCTGCTGTTTAGTCTGTCACCTGGATTAAAAAGTTGTGGGGCTATAAATTTGGGACATACTGTTTTTCTTGCCTGAAGGTGTCTGTTCATGGTTGCTGCTGAATAATTCAGGGTTCTTAGTTTAATAAATGAAACCTTAAGCCTAAGGTGCTGATGTACCCTAATTCATCACAGGATTTTGATGGAATGCAACACAGGGTGCTACACTCCTCAAAGGTCTCCAGCAACAAAATACCTGTCAACAGAGTTGCAAAATGATAGGTTTCTATCTCTTCTGCAGCTGTCTTAATTGCACCTCACAGTTCAAAACTGGATTTGTCTCCTAATCCTTAACACTGAAAGAAAAAGAAAATGCTTTTCATCTCTTTCAGAAAAGGCTTTCAAATGCAGGAGAGCTTTATTTAAAAAAAAAAACTCTCACTGTATCTATTTCTCAATAGTTTGAGGAAAACATCAGCTACCTTTTGTTTCATTCTGCCACTCATTTGGAATACTGAGAAGAAAAACAATGGAGATTAAGCAAAAATGAGCTCCTGCTTCCTCTAGCAATTGTTGTGCACAGTTCCCTCTTTTCATAGAAACTGATCCCAAACATACTTTCTAATTCAGCAGCCCAGGGTTATATCTGTGTGTCCCTCACACATTGCTATTCATACCCAGCAGCTGCTTTTGCAAGTGGAATGCCACTTTATTTTGGATGAAGGAGAGGTAATTGCATTAAGATGCTCTATGAACACACCCAACAGAAGCCAACTAAAATTTTGCTTTCTTCAGTTGCAAATTCCTCTACAGAAAAACAAAAAGAAAGCTTGGATGGTGGCGTGTCTTCCAACATTTCAGAGATCAAAACAGGGGTACATGTGCTGAGAAACATCAGAGTGTTGTCAAGACGGCAAACATTACTAATGATTTGCCCCAAGGTCTCATGTTTTGGGCCAGAAAACCTCAGGGCCTCTCCTTGCCTGAAAGCAATCCCAAGGATTGCAAACCAGTGACGAGTAGCTTTTCCATGCTACCTAAAGAGGGTGGGAGGCATTTTTAACTTTTTTTTTTTTAAATAGCGGTATGGGGCAAGGTGTATGCAGCCCTTTGTCATCCAGTGAAAGGAGCATGTGGCACCAGGACCATAGGGAGATGCCCACTCCTGACATAAACTTTGCAATGTACAGAATAATTGCCCAGAGCACTTCAAGTTGAAGGAATGCACCATTCTCTTTGCAGTTTACATATTAATTATTTTCTGTTATTTTGTATCAGCTTGTAACCTGATGCAGTCTGCATGAACTTGAACATTCAGCAGCACAAATCTGTAACAGAGGGCATCTATTTTTGCCTCAGGAATGAATAGAAATGAATCATTAGATCCATAGCAGACATTTTTCCCCATGTTCTAAGGGGGAAAAAACAGACAAAACAGGTGCTAAACACCTCAATTTGAGTATTTGACTATGACCCCGAAAACCAGGGTTCAATTCTCTGTTTGGCAATGGGAATCCAGTGGGTGACCTTGGATGCATCACACACTCTCAGCCTCAGAAAATCCCATGATAGATTTTCCTTAGGATCACTACAAGTCAGAAATGACTTTAAGGCACACAACAACAACAAATACCTCAAAAGAACAAGCGTAAATTCTGGACTCTGACGCTGAAGATCAGGTTCAAATCCCTACTTAGTCATGGAAACCCAGTGGGTGACCTCGGATGAGTCACACTTTCTAAGTCTCAAAGACACTCCCCCCCCCCCAAACAAACCTTGCCAAGAAAATTCCATTTGCCTTAGGGTTGCCATAAGTCAGAAATGACTGGGAGGTACATAACAAGAGCAAATGTCTCTAAGTTGGCCCTTCTGCAATTAAAAACTAAACTAAACTAACTAAAACTAAAAATGGAGTGGTGGGGTTATATGATTTCCAACGTATTTTCACTAAAAGTTATATCTTTCAGATGGTATAGCTTGAACAATTATGGTGAAAACTGGATAGTGTGTTTCTGGGCAGTTTTTGAAACTGACATCCAGAGCTTCAAAAAATTACCTTTTAGAATACAGCTTGCATCCCCCAATCAGCACAGTGACTATCCATGTTGGATAGGGTATTCTGGGAGTTATAGTCCAAAAAGTAACTTTTCCATCCCCTGGACCTACATGTCAAGAATGACCCACAGACACTATCTTGTTGTCATGTAACTACTCCAAATTACTTATGCATAAAAGGAAAGGAGAGAAAGTCATGAATTGAGCACAGTCCTAGTTATTCACACCAAACTGGTACCGTACAGTTTCAGAGTCAGAACAGAGGAGTAAAATTCGCAAAGGCCTCCCAAACGTCTGTTCATCCAAGTGTGAGTGAGCAGTTGACCATTTAAGCTTATGGCATTTGGTTACTGGTCTGGAGTCTAATTTCTATTTAAATGCTAATTGCTGAATATTTATTCTTAAGATCAATTGCTTATGCAAGAATTATTTTTTATGTCTGTTAAGTCCATGATGGAACATACCACACTGTGGAACACTAAAAAGTCATGTCAAGCAAAAATGTTATGGACAATACATAAGCAGGGGTGGTCATGGCCGATTTGATTAAGATGCAACCAGTCAAAAGCACTGGATGCAGTGTCAAAAAAGCACAAATTAATCAACTTTTTTTTCAAATATAGGCCAGTTTTTAGTGCAAAAAGCATAAAGGTCAATAAAAATATGCAATATGGTACAGAATTTTGTAAAAATCAAAACCAAATACACCTAACAAGGATAAAATTTAGGGACAGGCCAACCAAATCCTTGAATCCTTGAATCCTGGGCAAGGATTTAAGATTCGTGAATCCCAGTCATTTCTAACTTATTTGAGATTCGTGAATCCAAATGCCTGCACCAAAATAGGCAGACCGAATCTTTCAAATCCACCAACCAAATAATTTGTTGGAGACTGGGACACCTGAAAACCTGAGAGACCAGACATACAAGGGGAGATGGTGAGTAGGGGACTTTTTCTCTTGGAGTAATAATGGCCTTTGCTAACAATTTCACAAATTACATCTGGGATTGTATTCTAAGATATTTAAATTGAACATTTAATATTTCAGTTCAGCACTTAACTGGAAGATACAGTCTTGAGATTTCAAGGACAGCTGAAACATTCCTTTGCATAGCTCCCTTGCAAAGCTCTTTCAGACACAATTCTGGGGTTTATAGTTTTACAAGGTCTCACAGCCTTCTCTGCCAAAGTGTGCTGATGCATCATCAAACGACAAACCCCACGATGCCAGAATGAACTATGCAAAGAAAAGCCAGTTTTGACCTAGATTATCTCTGTACTGTACTATGTGGCCCTGTTTACACAGGCAGGAAAATGTGGGATTAATCCACATTTTCCTGCCTGTGTACAAAAGGCCTGTATGTCACTTTCAGTCTGGGGATATCCTGAGGCAAAACTTGGATAATTGTCCTGGCCAGATTTCTTCAGAGGGAGTTTGCCTTTTCCTAAGCTTTTGCTAAGACTGAGAGAGTGTGTGTTGCCCAAGATTACCCTTCTTTCCCTTGCTTTTTAAACCTTTTTTCAAAAAAGGATTCAAAAGATTCGAGATTCATGAGATTTGTGGATTCCCAGAACCTTCCAGGGATTCGGAAAATTCTGGATTCATCCAATTCCTAATAAAATTTAATATAAAAATATATGACGTCAATGAGAATACGCAGCAAAGTTAAAATAAATAAATAAATAAATAAATAAATAAATAAAGGCCAAATGTATTATGACAGTACGTTTTCTTCAGTGGGCACCACAGCTCACTATGCACAGAAAGAATATTTGAAAAAAAGAAAAGAAAAACAGTTTAAAAATGGTTCTTCAGTGTCAGGAAAGCCTGATGAGGACAATCCTGGACTAATGAGAATATTTGCAGTTCAGGATTTATTCTACATCAAATTTGCACATGGTTTCTTTCTGCAGAAAACAGTAATTCTGACACAGGAAATATTATTTTCTGTACAGAAAGTATTTCTATACAGAAAACAATATTTCTATACAGAAGTATTATTTTCTCTGCTTTTGTCCCCACAGCTGTCCTGTCATTAAGGAGCTATCACAATTCCCATTAGCTCTTTGTCACCTAATGCTAAGTCCATTAGCTCATTCCAGACCCCACTATCTACTCTGCGGACTCCCATTGTCTACTTTGCCAGAGATTTATTAACACTTTCCCCCTCAGGGTGGAAAAGGAGTATCTAAACACTGACTCTGAGCCAGTTAGCTCATAATAGTCTGGACATAGGCCATCACTCTGCTGCTCTTTTTCCCATTCTGGTACTACCCACGAACTCTTAGGCCCTTTTCGCACAGCATTCGCCATGCAAAAGAGCCTCTGGAGCATCACGCACTTGAGAGGAGCCATCCACGGCTGGCAGGCACCGATCGTGCACTATTTCATTTTTGGCTTCTACCCAAAAATGGTGTGCGATCACGCATCGCTCCAGGGCCCCGCGCGCACTTACTGTGCATGCAGAACCTCCGGAGCCACGGCGCTCACGCTTCCTGCCCCAGCACAGCCTGGGAAACTCCCAGGCTGCACTGCAGAAGGAAGAGGTGGGGCTCTCGCACAAGCGGGTGGTAGCTGAGGAACTGAAGGAACCAGGACATGAGAACCTCTCGCTAGAGGCTGCTCATGCGATCCCCGCACCCCAGCTCTGTGAAAAGGTGTGTAGCGGAAAGGGCCTAGGTGCTCACAACTGTCTGTTTAATGATCTGCTCTAGAATCATTTCCAGCATTGATGTCAAGCTGACTGGGAGGTAACTGCCTGAGTCCTCTTTTTTTCCCCTTGTTGAAGATGGGGAGAAGGCCTCAGAGCGATGCACGATCAAGCACCATTTTCGGCTCAAAGCCGAAAATGAAAAAGTGCGCAAGTGGTGCCTGCCAGACCCTGGAGCATTGTGCAATTGTGAGTGCGTCGTTCGGACCGCTCCTCACATTCACGTGATACTCGAGGGGCCCTTTCACATGGCAAATGCCATGCGAAAAGGGCCTTAGAAAGGAATGTCAGGATCACTAAAAGTCAAAAAGAAGTCATACCAGACTAATCTCAATTCTTTTTCTTTTTAAATAGAGTTACTAGCTTGGTAGATGAAAGGATGAAGGGAAGACATAGCGTATCTTGACTTCAGTAAGGGCTTTAACAGGATTCCTTGTGATATTGTGCAAACAATGTAGTAAAATCAGGGCTAGACAATATGTTAGATGGATTTTTAATCGGCTGACCAACCAAACCCAAAGAGTGCTCACCAATTGCTCCTCTTCATCCTGGAGAGAAGTGACTAGTGGGGTGCCATAGGGTTCTGTCCTGGGTCCAGTGCTATTCAACATCTTTATCAATGACTTGGATGAGGAAACAGAGGGCATTCTTATCAAATTTGCAGATGAAACCAAATTAGGAGCAGTAGCTAACACCCCAGAGAATAGAATCAGAATTCAAAATGACCTCAACAGATCAGAGAGTTGTTGGCCAAAACTAACAAAATGAATTTCAACAGGGAGAAGTGTGAGGTCATACACTTGGGCAAAAAAACCTAAATGCACAGATATAAGATGGGTGACACCTGGCTTGACCACAGTACATGAGAAAGGGATCTACTGTTACTGCCCTGGCTAGCCGGAGCTTTGGGGATATAAAAAGATATCTTTTGATATCAATAATTCAGCTTCACACATCCCTTCCACGTGCTTGCAAGGCCCCCGGACAAGCACGCATACAGGCTCGGCCGATAATCGCCGTACAATATAGGCAGGCCAGAAACAGCCGACTCACTGCTTTAGGAGACCTCAAGGCAAGTACCTTCATTAGGTATGCATGCAGCTTTCAAAAGATCCTCTGCTCCATGCTGGCAGCTTGATGATCGGACTATACAACGCCCAAGTACTCCGCGTTTGCATACCTGCTATCCTATTAATAACTTGGCTGTAACTCAATCATTCAAATTCTGACCTTTCGGAGGCTTTGTCTCCAGCTCCAAATCTATTGTTTTCCCAAAGTCCGACCTAGCCTGCGGTCACAATTCTCCTTATAAAAACCCCTGATTTTGAGCACTTCCTTGGATCGCTCCCGAGTTCCAGACCACCTTGCTGCCGCATCGCTTGGCGAGCTTCCCCTCAGCTCCACGTGCTGAGATACATCGAACCCCAGCCTCGCTCTCCATCTTCTTCCAGACTTCAGGACAGGTTTCATATCACCCGAATCAACTATCCCTCTGAAAATCCCGCTATCTTACTCACATCTTTATTTTCCTTAGTTATCTGTGTGCGTGTGTTGCTTACATTGTGTGCCTGTATTTAATAAAGATCATTCATTATTTTAAAACCGGTCTGTTTCTTGACTTGGGCTGACCCCATAGACACTGGGTTACAAGATCCTGCTAAGTTACCCTGCCTCTCATAACGCTGAAGCAGTGCTCAGAGCTAATCTTCCCCACCTATTGTTGAGCACATTTTGGTGTCCCTCACGGGACCCCCAGTAAACAGGGTAACACTACGAGTCTTAATAAACCACAAGCTGAACATGAGTCAACAGTGTGATGCAGCAGCTTAAAAAGCCGATGCAATTCTGGGCTGCATCAATAGGAGTATACTGTCTGGATCAAAGGAAGTAATAACCCCACTCTCTTCTGCTTTGGTCAGATGCCACCTGGAATACTGTGTTCAGTTCTGGGCTCCAAAGCTCAAGAAGGATATTGATAAGCTGGAACATGACCAGAAAATGGCCACCAAAGTGGTAGAAGGTCTGAAATCCATGAAGACCTATGAGGAGTGGCTTAGGAGATGTGGAGAAGAGAAGGTTAATAGGTGACATGATAGCTATGTTTATATATTTGAAGAAATGTTATATGGAGGAGGGAGCAAGCCTATTTTCTGCTGCTCCAGAGACTAGGACACAGAGCAATGGCTTCAAATTTCAGGAAAAGAGATTCCATCTCAACATTAGGAAGAACCTCCTGGCAGTAAAAATAGTCTGACAATGGAATACACTGTTTCTGAGTGTGGTGGAGTCTCCTTCTTCAGAAGTTTTTAAACAAAGGCTTGATGCCCATCTCTCAGGAATGCTTTGATTGCGTATTCCTCAATGGCAGGGATTGGACTTAATGGCCCTTGTGGTCTCTTCTAGCTCTATGATTCTATGATCAAGTTTAGCAGTTTAACAGCTGTCTAAATTCATAGGTAGGTGTCACTTCAAGTGCTACATGATTTTTTTTTTCAGTTGAAGACATCAGAGTTTAAGGCTCATAAAAAGCTCATAAAAAGTTGAGAAATGGCCCATTCTGTCCACTTCCACTATATAGTACTGTTACCTAGAAAACCAACATAACCCAATAGTAAGATATGTGGTCATGCATGAACCATTGAAGCCAGACTACATTTCTTCTATCTTGCAATAGCTGTACATGAGAGATTGCACATTAATTTCGTTGTAGTAACACATATGTATTTCACTGACATATTGCCTATCCATTTCACACACTATTTCATTCTTACTATAAAGTATAATTAATTTAGTCCACGTCAAATGGAATTTAACACTTTTGGCTGATCGGTCATGCCTCACTGCTTCAGGCGTTACAATCTGCTTCAGAGGTTATACTCTCCAGAGGTTACTTGAAAAAGAAAAGCCAGCCTTAAGAAAGCACAGTCCAGACCGTGAATTTTTACTCCAAATTTACCTCATGGTGATGATAGCCAGTGTGGTATAGTGGTCTGAGTGCTGGACTAGAATCACAGTGAATCCTTTCCTCTCATGATGTATCTAGAGGACAATAGTCTTGGTTGAGCCATTTTGGCTTCTAGTGAAAGTTCAAGCTTGATTTGCTCTTGGACCTGTACATTTGTCTTTTTGACAGTCTGTTGTATTCAAAGTGCTCTCTTCCAGCACCACATTTCAAATGAGCTAATTTTCTTCCTGTTGGCCTTCTTTACTGTCCAGCTTTTACAACCTTACATAGCAATCAAAAATGATACAGCATGGATGACCTGTAGTGTGTAATGATATATCTTTATCCTTGAGAGGACCTTGACTAATTTCTTCATAGTTGCCCTCCTTCTTCTAGTTTCTTGATGACAGTGTCCTGTTTGATTTATGACTGAGCCAAGGTATAGAAAAACAATGTTGCTGTCATCACCATCCACTTTTAAGTTAAGTAAATTAACTTTTCTGAATAAAAAGGATTATTCAGTGTCATCCCAGAGTTTTGGGGAGCCCTTGGAGAAGATGACCACAGGGCTTCATAAAAAGTCCCACCTTTTCTTCGTCATTGCTGTGACTACTGATTCAGTTGTTCTATTTCCACCGGGTCGATATATATTTATTCTCCAGTTTTGATACCAAAGCAAACAGAAACTCCTGTTCATTAACACTTTTATTGCTCACTCATTTGAACAGGGAGCAGAATAGAGCTTAAAAAATTTTTCACAAGTAATTTGTATTTGTTATTCCATCCAGTATTTGGAAAGGAAATCAATTTTCATAGCTCATTGCAATGTAAAAAAGCAAGTCATTGCTTTTCATTAGTTTCAGTTACTCCAGAGGGCCCCTAAGGTAGATGAGATAATGGCATACCTCTTGATTTCATTTTGCCAAAATTCTTCTAAAATGCCCTTCATAGGGAGCCATCAAAAGCCATTAGTGTTACACATTACATTGATAACATGACTTCTGTCCTCTTTGTTATATTATTTTTGAAATGTAATTTGCTTACACTCTCATTACTCTTGCCCAAAACCACAGATCCCTATGATACTTGTAACTCATTATTTTGAAGCTCTGTAGGGGAATTATTCAGCACCACCAAGAAGGAGGAAATAGCGGGGTCAGAGGGGTTTGCCACTTGACAGTGAGACCCCTAGGGGTGGGCATAATGAGGCCAATGGGATACATGTGGACCCTAGACTTCACTTAGGTGGTCTCTGAAGCTCTTCCACCATTTCCCCAAAGATACCCAACCCCTCTACTGTTTCTTTTTTTAAACAAAAAAGTTCTGCCAATTTTTGGCCCCAAACCATGTAGAATTACCCCCAGATGCATGAAAACACACACACACACACACACTTTTCCTCCCTGCAAACATCCTCCGTAATGCCTCTTAAAATGTTGATAGGAATTGATGTAATGCCACTTCCTGTTGCCACTTTGAGAGGGACTACAAAGGAAAATAGATATATTTGGGTTTGCTCTGGGGGAGGTGATCCAGGGCAGGTCTAGAGGTAAATTGTCCCATGGCTCCCAGAGAGTTGCGTTTCCCTGTCCTAATGAGAGGTGGGCCTAATTAGACAGCTAATGGTGTTGACCATGATGGGATTATCCTTTGCAACCTCCTAGATCTTTCACCAACTTGTTGATTCTACTCAGTGTGACTACTCATATAAGGATGCAAAGGGAGCTTGTAGCACCTTTGAGACTGTTAGAGAGAAAGAAGTTGATACCATAAGTTTTCATAGACTTAGGCCATTTCCGCATGGTGTCACAGTTCCACTATGGGGACGGGATGGCAGCAGTCTGCGGTTCATGCTTTCACACAACATCATCATAGCGCTGCTGCCATCCTGCCCCCACCCACCCATTGCAATCCTGGGATATTTGCTTAAAGGAATAAATCCATTAAGCACCTGCGATCCTATGATACTCCCGTCCTTCTCAGCCATGCAGAAGGGCAGGAAGTGCATTGGAGGTGCTTCCTTCCTCAGCACAGCATGGAAAAGAGTCTGGCTGTGCTGCAGAAGGCAGGAGCATGTTGCTTGCTCTCCCTTCTGCAGAGAGCCAGTCATGTGTGGAGGGGAGTGTTCCTGTCATGCTCTCTTCCCAGCAAAGGCCCTGCCAGGATCGTGACAAAAGGACAACAGGAACAGGTAAAGTGTGGAAAGTCTGCTTCATAAGATGCATCTGATGTAGACTCAGGACCTTTCCATCCTACATTGTTATAGTGCCATTATTCCACTTTCAACATCCTATGGAATCCTGGGGTTTGCGGTTCAGAGAGGGGCATTTAGAATTCTCAGTCAGAGAGCTCTTTGGCCTCAGTAAACTACAAACCCCAAAATTCCACAGGATGTTGAAAGTGGAATAATAGCACTATAACAGGGTAGGGCAGAAAGGCCCTTAGTCTACAAAAGTTTATGCTACAAACTTCTTTCTGTCAGTCTCGAAGGTGCTATAAGAGCCCTTTGCATTCTGATCCAGACAAACACAGCTATGTCGTTGAATGCTACTCCTTTTAAGAAAATTGATGTTCCTTTTTTCCCAGGTAGAACTGAAATGATATTATGTTCCAATCTGTTCTGAAAAGGAGTGAAAATGAAATGATCCACAAAATTGAGGTGGACAAAAGCCTTTGGGGTCAGACAAAGTTTTCAGATGGTGAGGTACCTTTGTCTTCGTTTTGTCCTGGAGATGTGAAAAGATCCTGCTATCGGTGAGATTTGGTCAGGAGAGGTATAGCAAGACAGCAAGACAGCCTGTCCGAGGTTCTCTCAGCCCCCACAAAGAGGCTTTGCCTCCAGCATGAACCTAAGACATCAGCACTTCTTTTTCATGACATTTTTCACATTTTATGTGAAATGTCTTTGCACAGAAATGGCATCGTTTCACATTGGGTAGCTGGAAACACATGCAGCAAGCACAGAAGGATGGATTAAGTGATTAGAAAGACACAGACAACCAGCCTAGTGCAACTACTTTGTTACGGCCCATGCAACAAGGTAACATTTATCACAGTTTTAGTTCTTTAATTAATTTAATTTCTTTAAATGTGCAAAAATATTTGTGCAACAAATAAAAAATGTGCAACAATATTATTCAGGGCAAGGACTCAGTGAGTGCAGGGGGAAAAGGCCCAAATGATATTGGCCAAGTAGTACAAGCGTCCAATGGTGGGAGGAGTAGAAACTATAGTACAGGACTTGCAGAAAGGGCCCGGGGACTTAAGTGTCTCTACGCTAATGCACAGAGTATGTGAAACAAGCAAGATGAACTTGAACTTCTAGTACAACAAAATAAATACAATTTGATAGGCATCACTGAGACCTGGTGGGATGAATCTCATGATTGGAATGTAGGAATAGAGGGGTATAGCCTATTTTGTAAAAATAGACCAAACAAGAAAGGAGGAGGAGTAGCCTTGTTTGTCAAGGATGTTTTCACCTGTGAAGAGATCCATGACTTAAACCCAGAAAGCCAGGTCGAGAGCATCTGGGTAAGAATTAAGGGAGCGAAAAACAATAGGGATATTCTGGTGGGGGTTTACTACAGACCTCCAACCCAGACTGAGGACTTTGACGATGCCTTCCTCAACCAAATGACTGCACATTCAAAAAGGAGAGATACAGTAATAATGGGAGATTTCAATTACCCAGATATATGTTGGCAGTCAAACTCTGCCAAGACAGCAAGGTCCAACAAGTTTCTTGCTTGTCTTGCAGGCAACTTCATGGTCCAGAAGGTGGAAGAGGTGACAAGGGGATCAAATATTCTAGATCTGATACTGACCAAAAGGGATGACCTTGTTAATGAGGTAGAAGTGGTTGGATCTTTAGGGGGGAGTGACCATGCCCTATTGGAATTTGGCATTCAGTGGGAAGAAGAAGATAAGTGTAGCCAGACACTCATTTTAGATTTTAAAAAAGCGGACTTCTGTAAACTTAAGGAGCTGCTGGCTGAAATTCCGTGGTCAAGAATAGTGAAAGAGAAAGGAGTTGAGGAGGCATGGGAGTTCCTTAAAAGGGAGATACTGAAGGCACAGTCTAAAACTGTGCGAATAAGAAGGAAAAATGGAAGGCATCTGAAGAAACCAGAACGGTTGAGTAAAGAACTCTCAGTTAAGCTAAGTATTAAGAGAAACATGTACAGGAAATGGAAGAAGGGGGAAACCACCAAAGAAGAATTTAAGCAAGTAGCCAGGAGATGTAGGGAGAAGGTCAGAAAGGCGAAAGCACAGAACAAGCTTAGGCTGGCCAGAGACATTAAAAACAATAAAAGGGCTTTTTTAAATATGTCCGCAGCAAAAGGTAAAAGAAGGAGACGATAGGGTCACTGCACAGAGAAGATGGCGAATTACTAACAGGGGAAAGAGAAAAGGTAGAACTACTTAACACCTTCTTTGCCTCAGTTTTTTCCCAGAAGGATACAAGCACTCAACCTGGCGGTTGGGGAACAGGGGAGGAAGCAGGGGAAATGCGGCACATAATAGGTAGAGAGGTGGTACAGGAATACCTGGCCACACTGGATGAATTCAAGTCTCCAGGGTCAGATGAATTGCATCCTAGGATATTAAAAGAACTGGCAGAGGTCATTTCGGAACCACTTGTTATACTCTTTGAGAAATCTTGGAGGACAGGAGAAGTTCCAGTAGACTGGAGGAGGGCAAATGGGCATCTTCGAGAAGGGAAAAAAAGAGGACCCAAATAATTATCCCCCAGTCAGCCTGACATCAGTACCCGGAAAGATCCTGGAGCAGATCATTAAGCAGTCAGTTTCTAATCACTTAGAAAGCAATGCTGTAATCATGAGAAGTCAACATGGATTTCTCAAAAATAAGTCATGCCAGACTAATCTTATCTCTTTTTATGATAGAGTTACTAGCTTGATAGATGAAGGGAATGCTGTGGATGTAGCATATCTCGATTTCAGTAAGGCCTTTGACAAAGTTCCCCATGACATCCTTGCAAAGAAGCTAGTAAAATGTGGGCTGGACAGGGCTACTGTCAGGTGGATCTGTAACTGGTTGACTGACCGTTCCCAAAGGGTGATCACGAATGGCTGCTTTTCATCCTGGAAAGAAGTGAGTAGCAGGGTGCCACAGGGTTCTGTCCTGGGCCCAGTGCTGTTCAATATCTTCATCAACAACTTGGATGAAGAAATAGAGGGCATGCTCATCAAATCTGCAGATGACACCAAATTGGGAGAGGTTGCTAATACACCAGAGGACAGGATCAAAATTCAAAATGACCTGGACAGATTGGAGAGCTGGGCCAAGGCTAACAAAATGAAATTCAACAGAGAGAAGTGTAAGGTCCTACACTTAGGCAGAAAAAATGGAATACAGAAATATAAGATGGGGGACACGTGGCTGGTTAGCAGTATGTGTGAAAAGGATCTAGGAGTCTTAATAGACCACAAGCTGAACATGAGT
This sequence comes from Cyclura pinguis, assembly GCA_030412105.1. Classification (NCBI taxonomy): domain Eukaryota; kingdom Metazoa; phylum Chordata; class Lepidosauria; order Squamata; family Iguanidae; genus Cyclura; species Cyclura pinguis. The sequence continues at coordinate 317,747,024 of CM059600.1, read as the reverse complement.
CAGCAGTGTGATGAGGCAGCCAAGAAAGCCAATGCAATTCTCGGCTGCATCAATAGGAGTATGGTGTCTAGATCGAGGGAGGTACTGGTACCACTCTACTCTGCTTTGGTTAGACCTCACCTTGAATACTGTGTCCAGTTCTGGGCACCCCAATTCAAGAAGGACATGGTCAAGCTGGAGCAAGTCCAGAGGAGGGTGACCAAAATGGTGAGGGGCCTGGAAGCCATGCCCTATGAGGACAGACTTAGAGAGCTGGGTATATTTAGCCTGCAGAAGAGAAGGTTAAGAGGGGACATGATAGCTATGTTTAAATATTTGAAGGGATGCCATGTAGAAGAGGGAGTGGGCTTGTTTTCTGCTGCTCCAGAGACCAGGACAAGGAGCAATGGATTCAAGCTGCAGGAAAGGAGATTCCACCTGAACCTCAGGAAGAACTTCCTGACAGTCAGGGCTGTCCGGCAGTGGAATATGCTGCCTCGGAGTGTGGTGGAGTCTCCTTCCTTGGAGGTTTTTAAGCAGAGGCTGGGTGGCCATCTGTCGGGAGTGCTTTGAGGGTGTTCCTGCATGGTAGGCGATTGGACTGGATGGCCCCTGTGGTGTCTTCCAACTCTACATTTCTATGATTCTATGATTCTAAATTTGTTTGAAAATATGCACAAAACTCTCCAAGACCAACAGGAAAAAAAACTTTCTATCTCAGAGCAAGGAGGTTATTCTCATTTTTTCTCATTTACCACATGAGGATTAACCAAAATGGGATTTGCATCCCTATTTTGACCCTAAAGGTTGTATGGAATAAACATTCCTTCATATTTCAACGGGGTGATTTTTTTTTATTCTTCTGTTGAGCACAGAGGGTATCTTTTTCTAACATTTATAAAGTCTATATATCACCATGATGTTCTCCCCTACTTCTCTTCTCCTTCACAGGGAGAGAGTTGGGACTAGCTTACATTTCAACAAGCAGTAGAATGTGTGGCAGCTTCTAGCCACCAAAGTACTCTTCACTTCCTCCCTGTGATATTTCACAGATGAAATAACCTACAGTATTTTAGAAGAGAACTGGGGCACCTAGCCAAGTAGCATCAGAATATGGTCAAAGGGTGTGGCCAGTCAACAAAAGAGCAACAATTATTAATGAAGAAGAACACACCAAATTACTAGTTTCAGCAGAAAAACCATATAATTTATTAGTTCAGGAAAGTCCAAAAAAAGTGTGTGTGTGTATGTGTGTATGTATGTGTGTGTATGTACACACACACACACACACATACATACATACACATATATACATACATACATATATCCCAAATTAACAAACACAATACTGTAACCTCAAAACATGGGTGCCAGAAGGGCACGCCAGTGATGCCACTATCTCCGTTCAAAAGTGGGGAATAATTAGCTCAAAGTCAGGAGGCCTACGAGAGGGGGGTCACTTAACAAGATCTTTTCACTTATGTTTACAGGGTGATACAGCAAAAAAACAGCCAGAGATTCCAAAAATGAAATTAAAATGTATTTTATTGAAAAAGGTTCACACAACCATGCAAAGATTCAAACACTCAAATATGCACACAAGAGCTAATTGAAGGAAAAGGGAGGAAAGTGTGGATAGAGGACTTTCAGGGATGAGACAATAATTACCAGTCCAGACAGCAGTAAAGAAAGCAATGACATGTCTTAGGTAGGCACGTAAGGAAAGTTCTCATTCAGGAATAAGCATGTCGTTCGGAAAGGTGAGAGACTGCACTGGACAGCTTGAGATCAGGGGTTCTTACACCCCAAAAACATCCTGTGGATATGGGTGTGAATCACTTTCCCAGCCAAGTGGACAATGGGAGTTGCAGTACAAACAATGAAGTCCAGACAGAGCTAATGGTCTTAGTGTTTGGGTGACAAAAGGATAAAGGCTGTTGTAATAGCCCAATATTGTGAATAGGGGTGAGAAAACAATAGGGAAACATCCAGGTGTTCAGGGTCAGAGTTAAGACTATCACAATTTGGTGAGGATTTCCCATTTCAACTCTGACATGTCTGGCCCGTTATCTTCAAGCCTATTGTCTCAAAAGAGTCCGCGCTATTAGCCTGAAAATGATGTGGTTTCTGCCTGAGGTGGGTGTGGCTGACCTGCCTTGCTATCTCACATAGTCAGTGTTATACCTTTTCCAGTGTCACCTTCCAGTCACCTCTGGTATCATTTGTATCAATGCTAATTAATAGTGCCAATTACATAATATTTACCAATGGGGGGTGCACAGTGAGGGATGCACAGTGCTGTAACAATACTCTGTTGTGTGTGCATGCATGCAAGCAGCATGATATAAAATAAGTATTTGTTGTTGTGTGCCTTCTAGTCAATTCTTCAGAACAACCCTATATTTCATAATATGTTACTAGAAAATCAAAATGGTCTTATCAAACCTGCTCAGAATTATAGTTTTCTCTTCGATCCATGGTCACTACATGAACTGTGTGTTTGCACACACACAGAGACACGCCAGTTTAGATCTGGTCATCTCCCAACTTTCTTGTAATCTGTACAGTCATCCCTTCACATTCACTAGAGTTAGGGGCACAGGACCCCTGTGAAAGTGGAAAATCAGGAATAACTCTAGGCCCTCCCAAACCATATTTAACACACAAAAGAGTATGATCACCATATTCAACCCACTGTGGTATCCTTTGAGGCATCAGGGTTCCTTCACAAGGCAGAAGTGGGTGGCTGGTGGGGCTCACTGCCATCTCCACTGCTGCCCCCCACCATTTTTAGTAGGGACTTACAAGCCTCATTTGCAGTTTCTCAGTCCCACAGGGCTTGGAGTCCCTATTAAAAATGGTATAGGGAGGCAGCAAAGGTGATAGCAAATAATCCGTGAATAATCAAATCCACAAGAGTGAAACCTGCACATGTGGAGGGCTGACTGTACTAATCTATTCTAATAACACTCATGAGGCCACCTTGAGCTAGTTGTAACTTCCCAGCCTAACCAACTTCATGGTGTTGTTTTGTAGTTTTCCTCCATCCATGTTTTACTGTGCAAAACTGAATCTACTGAGAAGTAAGCCCCATTATCTTCAGCGAAAGTAGCCCATGGAATAGGCATTGCCCCAAACTCCATCTTATTTAACATTGGCAAGTTTATCAACGCAGTAGGAAACTATCTTTGGCATGTATGCCAAGTACTAGTGCTTTGAAAAACTACATTGAATCTAAAGTTGTATACAAATTTGTTCAAACCCTTATTTTGTTCTTCCAAGCAATGACATAAACAAATTTGTACCTTGAAATTTGCATTTTTCCAAAACATGTGTGGAACAGTCGTCCAGTTTTAAAATGCTTATACAAATGTGTACATTGGAGGAAACTCTACACAAAAACCCATGTAGTACTGGAAATTGTATTGAAACTCTGCATTGGATTGGGAGAAATTTATTGTAAAAAAGGCATATATACATCATGAAATGTACAGGAAAATGCACACAGGTAACTGGGTACAGAGTTGCAGCATTCAATTATTTGACTAAACTAGGTTATTTCTGGATTTATCTTCTGTGATTGTGAATTTAAACTGTGACTCAGAGGTTGGAATGAAAGTATTTCCATCTCTCCAGGCCTGCTAATTGATGAAGCAGGTCCCTGATAAAAGATTTACTTTGACATAATGAATATTTAAAGTGAATAATAACAAACCTTACCACAGCATAAGTTGGATTACTTCAAATTTCCTGTTTGGAGGTATGGAAATCACAGTAGGATCACACTGCAATTTTTTTTCCATTGACACCTTGAGCAAAGAATGCTAGTATTCATGGACCCTCCTGTGAGCTTACAAGGACCCTACGGGAAGTTCTCTGCACGACTGAACATTAGGCCATGCAAATAAAAAGCCATGCCATCTGTGATTCCAGTAGAAAATAATCAAACAAAAGCTTTGAGTCTGACATGTTAACTTACATTATCCTTCAGTCAGGCAGACCTTAATCTCTCTCCTTTTGTAGCTTCAGACCTTTTTCCAGGCAAGCCTCAGCTTAATCAAAAACCCAAGAGATTTCTTTATGTGTAAGTAGGATGAAAGGTAGCAGCCTTTAGCAGTGGAATTTTGAGAAGAATTTTCACACACACAAATGTCACTTCTACGTACAGAATGGCGAAAAGCACAATGGTGAATCTTTTTCCCTTTAATTTGTATCTACAGCTAATGGTATTTACATTTCCATGATTCCCCATTTAGGAGCCATCTGTAAAGTGTGCCTTTTTAAACCTCACAGTCACCTCTGTCACAGTTTCCTATTCTCCAACATTTCACTGATGTGAATTGGGACACGTGTGGATGAGCAACATCAGAGTGACATCAAGATGGCAAACAACACACAAGCTAGGAGAGGCTGCAGCAGTTTGATTTTCCTTCAGCCTGCCTTGAAAACTGTGTATGTGTGTATGTGTTCATTTGTTAGATTTAGGATATTTATTTGAAGGGCATACTCTGTGTAACTTGGATTGATGCTTAATGACATCATCAGGGCCAGCATCCTATGACAGTAGAAGGATCATCCCTAGGTTTGGGCTCTGAAATTTGAAGGGACCTGAGATGGTGCTAACATGGCAATCCTGGCAATGATAGACTGAAACAAAGGAGAGAGGGTTGTGGTATTTAAACTGTCCTCCTTTGAACCCTTTTCTCAGTCTAAATCTTTCTCAGACACAGTGTTTAGTAAAAGGTAATGGTACTTTAGCTTTCACATTATGAATATGTTGCATGTGCATTGATTTTACAACTCTATCCTTCCCCTATTTTCCCTCTCAATTATAGCCCAATCACAACAAGATTATCCTTCTGTAAGTTTTCTTGGTGTTCCTCATATTGTATAAAGTACACAAGAAAAGAAACTTGATTGGACCATGTATATAGGAAAGGGTGTGTGTCAAGGGGGTGTATAGGATCAATTCAGCCTGGAAAAGGAATTTGCCATGAGACGTTATAGTCCAGTGTGCCCAAAGAATAACAAGGGACTTGATCTTGGGAGCCTATTACAACAAAAGAATCAAGATCGATGGAAAATTTGTGTTGATCCTGAAAGAAATTCCAAATCAAATTCTAACGAAGAGAAGGGATTATATATTTTTTGTGGATGTCCTGAAAAGAGCTAGAATTCCCTTTAGTTGAGATAAGCTTGAGGGGGTGAATTTTACATTCCAAAGAGAAAGATATAAAATCAACACAATAGAAAACGCCAAGGACTTCTTGAAAAGATATAGAAAAGAACTGGGAAAAGCACGTAAGGACATGCAAGAAGCCTCAGTGGAAGCCAGTGACAGTTTGGAGCAGCAAGAAGATTCACATCAAGTAAAGGATAAGAAACAGAAGACAGACCTCAAGAAAGGAATAGCTAAACTTTGTGAAGAAACTAACCTCTTGGAACTGGATGTCTCTGACAGAGAATAGAGAAGAGAAAGAAGATAGGAGAGAAAGAAGGTTAGAAAGAGGTAAAGAAGGCATAAGGAAAGGGGGTGTGTCAAGGGGGTGTATCAAAGAAGGGAGGGAATAGTTTAGCAAAAAGGGGAGAAATGTTAAGTAAACTAGTTAAATTATTATATTAGTTTGTAGTACATAATCTATAGTAAAATTTTAGTATTCCTTATTTTGGTAATAATATTGTAATAGTAGTGGGTTAGAATTATAGTTATGGATTGCCTTATGTGGAATGTGAAAGATATAAATTCAATGAAAAAACAGAAATTAATATTTCATTGTCTTGGGAAATTGAAATTGGATATAATCTGCCTTCAGGAAATAAGGGTAAAAGAAAAAAATAATTTGTTGAAACAAACGAATTTGGGGAAAGAATTTGTGTCAGTAGGAGCAACAAAAAAGAATGGGGTTATGTTATATGTAAAAGAGAATCTGGAACCAAAATTAATATTATTAGATAAAAAAGGAAAATATGTAGGAGTGGAAATTAATTGTAATAACAATAAGATATTGATTATGGGAAATTATGCACCAGTGTATGAAAGGAATACTTTTTATAAGGGGTTGGAGGATAAATTAATACAATTGAAATATGGGAGCTAGTTACTAATGGTGGACTTTAATGGGGTTGTAGAACCATAATTAGGAAGGATGTCTAAAAATAAGACCATTAAAAAGAACCAGGGGAAATTAGCTAAAGAATTTTTTGAATTAGTAGAACTCCAATTAGTGGATACATAGAGAATTAAGGAAGGGAATAAAAGGGAATTCTCCTTTTTTTCAAATACACATAATTCTTTATAGAGAATACATATGATCTGGGTAACTAAAAACATAGCAAATAGAATTGATAAAATTGAGATAATGCCAAAAACAATATCAGACCATAATCCGGTTAAACTGACTTTAAAAATGGGAAGTAAAAATTATAGATGGAGATTTAATGAATCTATATTATATAAAGAAGAGAATATAAAGAAATGCAGACATGTGCTTACAGAATATTTTCAATTAAATCAAGGTAAGGGAACAGATGAGAGAATTGTATGGGGTGCTAGTAAAGCTGTGATAAGAGGAATATTTATAAAACTGAATGCAGAATGGAAAAAGGGAAAGCAAAAAAAGTTAGAGAAAGTTATGAGAATCAGATTTGAAGAAGGATCTCAATAATGATAAAATCGTTAATCAGATAAAAATGTTACAAAAGCAAATTACAAAGTTAATGACAGATGAGATCAAAAAGAAATTGAATTATGTAAAACAGAAGAATTTTGACCAAGCTAATAAACCAGGAAGATGATTAATGTACAGATTAAGAAAAGAAAGTGTCAAAAGAAGAATTAACAGATTGCAAGTGGGGGATAGAATTATAACAAATGACAAAGAATTAATTAAAATATTTCACAATTATTTTCAGACATATGAGAATCAATCAACTCACCAAGAGCAAATAAATTTGTACCTTAAAGATTTGGGGATACCAAAACTTGGAGATGTACAAAAAGAAAAATTAAATAAAGAAATATCACTTGAGGAAATTAGGGTAGTAATTAAAAATTTAAAAAGTGAAAAGTCAACTGGCCCTGATGGGTCAAAAGCTTTATATTATACAGTGTTTTGTAATGAATTAGAAAAACCTCTCCAAAAAGTAATGAATGATATATTATGTTCTAGGGAAACCCTGGAAAGCTGGAAAGAATCAAATATAGTTTTAGTTCCAAAAGAACATAGAGACTCATTATTAATAAAAAATTATAGACCCATATCACTGTTAAATGAAGATTACAAGATTTTTACATCTATTTTAGCTAATAGATTAAAAATAATATTACAAGAATACATCCATGAGGATCAAAATGGTTTCTTGCCAGAAAGACAAATCAGGAATAACATTAGAACTGTATTAGATGTGATAGAGTATTTGATGTACCACAACGAAATCAAAGGAGTATTAATATTTTTGGATGCTGAAAAAGCGTTTGACAATGTGAATTGGTTATTCTTATTAAAAATTATGGAAACAATGGATATGGGAAATAGTTTTATTAACTGGATAAAAGCAATATACTCTTCTCAAAAGGAAAAGATAGTAGTTAATGGCAATACAGCTGACTATGTAAATATTGAAAAAGGTACAAGACAAGGTTGCCCTTTATCACCATTATTGTTTATCGTAGTAACAGAATGCTTGAGCAGAATTGTGAGAAACAACAAAGAAATAAGAGGTATAAAAATTAGAAAAGAGGAATTTAAATTAAAAACTTTTGCAGAATTTAAATTAAAAACTTTTGTATTCACACTAGAAAACCCAATGAACAATATAGAACATTTGATATTAATCTTGAAAGAATTCAGAAAGGTATCAGATTTCAAAGTGAATGTGGATAAAACAAAGATTATGACTAAAAATATGAAGAACGAAGAAGAAAACTCATTATGTAAGAAAATGGGATTCGAAATTGTTCAAAAAGAGGGGCAGCAAACAGAGGAGTCACCCCACCCACTTCCCCCTGTGGGCTCTGTTTAGAGTTTTTAGTTCCAGTTGCATTTGCATTGTCACAACTTTAAGTGGTGGCAGCATGAGTTCTGGATTCAGGATAGTGGTTCCCAAGCCAGGCCAGGGAGTTCAGGAATGTTGGGAGTGCAAGAGGGACCAGGTGTGCAATGTCATTGAGCACATATCCTCTGCATTTCTTGGTGGGGGAAGGTGGTACTTGGGCCTGCCCACAAGTGGGCCTCAATCTGGGCTGGTGGCAGGATCATCAGTAAACAGGCAGGTTGGCTGATGCTTGGATGTGGACCCATGCAAGTGTCAACCCTTCACATCTGTAGCCAATAAAGTTGTGGCCTTTGCTTTCCCAACTATTGGTGTGATTATTGTTAGCAGGTAGCTCAGCCCTGAGTGCGCAACAACCTTTAAATGAATAATGATTTTTTTAAAAAAAAAAAAAATCAGATTACCAAATTTAGCTCCTAGCCTTCAGTTTTTACGCTGGAGTGATTTGTTGTTGTTATTTTTTAACAAGTTACTTTTGAGGCCATTTCCACACTAGACTGTTATAGTGTTATTATTCCACTTTCAACATCCTATGGAATCCTGGGGTTTGCAGTTCAGAGAGGGGCCTTTGAGGCCCCTTTGAGGCCCCTCTCTAAACTGCAAACCCCAGGATTCCATAGGATGTTGAAAGTGGAATAATAGCACTGTAACAGTCTGGTGCGGAAATGGCCTGAGTTTTAGTGACCTTATAAATGACAGCCCTCCATAAGCCCTACTCCTCCCCAGCCCTACACAAGTCTTGCAAGATCAGGGTTGTGGCTTCATTCACTGTATCAATTCACCTGTGGTGCAGTCTTCCTATCATACAACCACAAAAGGTGTTCGTATTGTTATTATATACAGGTCTGAATATGACCGAATGCTCTTAAACTGACCAATCTGATAATTTGGAGGGCTTCATGGGGACCTTGGGGGCCCAGCAGCTAAAGACCAACAGAAGGTATTAGGCAAAGTCTTTGTGGGCAGCAAAGGTGAAACAAAACTGGACAAGAAGAACTGTTGAAAGCATCTATTTTAAACTATTTTTTTAACAATTCCATCAATCTGTTTATTTTGCAAATTCCCATGGAAAATTCTAAATAATATTAGTATCATTACTTCCTCAGCTTTACTTCACTTTGTTTATTTTGGATTTTTATTTTGCGTTGGCTGCATTTTTTTTTCTGTCTTTCTTCATTTGCCATCATGGATCTAATTTTGTTACAATGTCATTCAACCCAGATTTATGGTTGTAACATGTTCCTAGGAAACATTTTTCTATAGAAATACAAGAATAACAATAACGAGAGCAGGTGTGTGAACTAGTGAAAGAGTTCATGACCTGGGGAACTACATCACTGGATTTTCAAAAGAATCAGATCCTCACATTATTATTGCTGGAGTTAATAACTTCCACATGATTATAATCACTAGATGCTAATGTTCTCTGTTTACCTACATATGTTTAGACACAACATATCTGTGATAACTTCCTGTTTGGTTGTTTTTTCAACACCTACTCTCTTCCTGTATAACATAGCCTTCTTTTGTCCTCTGAAGTCTCACCTGTCCTTAGCTCTGTTTTTCCTTTCCTTCTCTTCCATGATAGTCTATAAAGCAAAAGCCCCTCTTAGAAAGAAGATCCATCTTTCCTGAGACAATGTAGTATACCCTTCAGCTGTCATGATTTGGCAGGGGCAATCTAAGTTCATCCTCTGTTGTCCCACTTTTCCAGCTGCTTTTAAAATGTCTCATTTCTCTCTCCTCCTCTCTTTCCTCCTTTGTCCTCAGACTACTTCAATTGCTACAGAACAAGTTCAAAGTGCAAAAGTAGTTTGTACTCAGTTAACTCAGGACAGAAGGGGAGACTAAAGGGCAAAATCATGCCCTCCCCAGAAAGCACGAGCAAAAGCAAACTGCCAGAACTTCTACTCTCTTGTGCATTGTTCCTCATTAATAACTTTTGCAATCTTGACCACACTTTGATGTTGCTTGGCAGCATGTGATCCAGTTTTCTTCTGTGACTCACTGGGTGCTATGATTCAATACTGGTGTCATGCTCTGCTTCCAGAGCATGGACTCTGACTCAGAGTCTGAAACAGAGGGCAGCCAGGGCCTGGTAGACAGAGAGAGGTTACAGTCCCAGAAACAGAACAAGGGACGGTACCAGCCCCAACAGAGTCTTGCCTTTTTAGATATAGAGGAATACTTACCTAGACCCAGCTTCGCAGTGTGCAGGCAGCAAAGAGAGACTCAGCATCACTTTCTCAGAATTTATAACCAGCAACAATCAAGCAAGTCTCAGCTGCACTAGGCTCAGGACCTATTTAGCTGGTGTCCTTCCCCTCCAGGAGTTGTCAGAGCTTATCTGACCTGCTACCTTGCTGGAAACCTTGACAAATGCTTGGATTGACCTTGGACACTCCCTTGCCAAGAAACCTGGCTGGACTTTGTTTATGTTGGACTTTATTTATGGCTCCTTGCTTACTGCCTGGAAGTAAGTAACAAACTGGGAGATATTCAGTTTGTTTTGTTTGACTTATCAGCTGTGCCAGGACTGAGATAGGACAACTTTTTTTCCCATTTTCTTCCAGAAGATGGACTCATGTTCATTAGATATAAGTATTTGTGTGTAAAGCTACTTTTATACACCTTACAAAGCAACGTGGGCAGATGCGGGACTGCTCAGGTTCTGCCTAGCTAATGAATTACTCCTCTTGGAGAAACCAATTCATACAGGGATTCCCAACCTGGGGTATGTGTACCCCCAGAGGTATGAACCAGGACATTTAGGGGTACATGAAAAAAAATTGAATAATGACAGAAAAAGGCACATACATCAACAGCGTAAGACAAGATACAAGTCAAAAGTTATGAAATTAATTGAACATTATGATGAGTGGTGGAATGGGTTTCCTTCATAATTTCCATTCCTTAACTTTGTTATTTTGGAGAATGGTGGGGAGTCTCTTCCTAAACAATGTGCTGCAATGACACCACAACAGTGTGCAGGTTCAATGGAACACCCCTCACAAGGCTAGCTTTCACTCTCCTCTGCTATTGTAACATTTCAGTGTGGTTGCACTGGCTACCATGGGGTACACACGCACAGGCACAGACACACAGATACACACACAAAGGTTGGGAGGACTTACTATATCTCACATTTCCCAACAATTATTACCATTACTACCATTAATAGTGGTAGTATTTTTATTTTAAAACTTTTAGCTCCAGATCCTTCATAGTGGATTGGATGATGTACTCCCGACAGACAAATATGAAAAGGAGGAGGAAACCTTCCTTCCTTATCTAACAATCCATCCCATGATGAGAAATTGCCTTATCTTCAGAAACAAAAGAATAGGTGGGGCTAACCCACCAAGCATTTTCTTGTATAAGTCTTAAAGGGAATTCAGGGGACTTGCCTATAAGGATAGACAAATTTGTGAACTTTTCTTTCTCTCATGTTCACTGATGTGTGTTTTTTTCCATCTCAGATGCTAGCTCAAGAAATATGAACTTTCAGTAAATTCTTCAATAATGAATTTTGTGCCTGTCTCTTATTTTTCTGGGTCTGTTTGCTATTCCCAATTCTTGTCTTATTTCCAAGCACACACATGTCACACATCTCTTGCATGTCCTGCTTTGTCCTGAGAACTGGTTTTGTAAGGCTGTTTTTGATTTATTCTTTTTTATTTTATTTACTGTTAAGGTATGATAGAATTTTTACTGCCCAGCTGCTTAAATTATCTCATATTTTGTAAATTCAGTTTTCCTTATTTGGAAAGAAATTTTTATTCCACCTCTGACTGCAGATCTGATAGTTTAAAAAAATTACTAGCAAAATCATATTTGGTGCAAAGGGGAAATGCCAGAGACATCTTGATATACGGAAAACCTAATGACCTCACCAATTTCACTTCTTATGTTCACAGATAGCATCTTTGAGAAGGCACTTCATGTTAAACTCTGTAACTGGATGGCTCAGAAAAGCAGAGCGATTGAAAAGTGGCACAATTTCTTGAGCAATATATTTTTTAAGACTCTCAAGACTCCATGGCAAAGGAATATCACTGGAGAGGAGAGTTGCCTGCATTAGGACAATTATAATGACTTTCCTACTGTGTTAATGTTGATGCCAACTAGGGCCTGCAGTTATAGCTTAATTAGTGCCAATGGGGCCCTAGAATATCCTCTGTGAAAATGAACATGCTAAGAAAATGGATTAATGATTCTATAAAATGGTCTGGTATTGATCTCCTCACCATTGGGGATTGTTAAGCCAGAGAAACAAAGGCATTGTTTCAGTTTTCATAGACTGGACCCAAGAGATTTTAGTAAGGGTGGAAGAGATTCATAAACTTGTAGTAAAGATGGCATTTCCAGAAAGGAAAAAAGACAAATAGACAAGTATAATGGAAGGAGAGAAGAAAAGAGGAAAGAGACAAATTTAAGATCATATATACATGCTGGTCTACAACCATAATAAAATGATTGATTGATTGATTGATTGATTGATTGATTGATTGATTGACTGATTGATCACACACACACACACACACACACACAAACACACACCCCACAATGAAGCATAGCCATTGATGATGACTCCTTGAGCACAGTTTTCCAACCAATTATGGATCCATTTAACCATCTGACATGCTTTGGGTTAGCATGGATGTTTTCTCTTCCATTGGAAAGCATACATATATGCAACCTTCAACCTTCACCTGCAACTTCACATGGTACTATAAGAGACTATTAGGCCCTTTCCGCATTTTACCTTTTTCCGGCGCTGGGGTGTGGGGATCGCACAAGCAGCCTCCAGCGAGAGGCTCTCGAGTCCCTGCTGCTTCAGCTCCGCACTAGCTGCCTGCTCGTGCAAGAACCCCGTCTCTTCCTTCTGCAGTGCAGCCTGGGAGTTTCCCTGGCTGCGCTGGGGCAGGAAGCATGACCAGCGTGGCTCCAGAGGCTTCGCATGCCAGGTAAGTGCACGTGGGGCCCAGAAGCAATGCATGATCGCACACCATTTTTGGCTTCCAGCTGAAAATGAAAAGGTGCGTGATCAGCGCCTGCCAGCCCCTGGAGCGTAGTGCGATTGTGAGTGTGTTGTGCAGATCACTCCTCACAATCGCGCAATGCTCCAGGTGCCCTTTTGCATGGCAAATGCCATGCAGAAAGGGCCTTAGATTACAGTGGTCCCCAGAGATGGTACAAAAAGATTTTAATGGGGTGGGAAAGACTCTCTTCCAGCAAGAATCAAAGGCCTGTTCTTAGTTACACTAAAAATTGAAAAGTGTGGGGAGGGTGGATGTGTTTAAGGGACAAATTGAATGCTCAGAGCCAGTGTGGTATAATGGTTGGAGCATTGGAAAGTGGGTCCCATTCAGCCATGGAAACCCACTGGGTGACGTTAGGGAAGTCACATTCACTTAGCCTCAGAGGGAGGCAAAGGCAAACTGACCCAGCCACCCCCAAACAAATCTTGTCAAGAAAACCCTATGATAAGTTTGCCTTAGGATCACCGTAAGTCAGAAATGACTTGAAGGCATACAACAACCAAACTAGATATTAAAGGTAATAAGCATTCTCTGCAATTCACAAACTGACTTGTTTTTGATCTCACAAAGCAATTTCCTCAGAGATATCCACCTCAGTAATCAGGCTTGCAAATCAGGCTTGCAAATAAAACTAAGCACTCTAAATGAAAGATCCAAAATCATATGCTAAGGCAATGAGATGTCTTTCACCACTTGGGGGAGCACTCTTCTGAAAGCGCGCTAGGCCTTTTATCTGGTTTGACTGGAATGGGGAGATGAGAGAGAGAGAAAGGTGGAGAGAAGACAGAGAAACAGACAATCAACAGTGGTTTTGTAAGGCATGTGTTGTGGTGAATTTAAGTACCACAAAATAACCAGCAGAATCAGTTTATGCAACGAATAGTGGAAGTATGTCCCCCACCATTTCAAAACTGTACACTTGCATGACCCATCAGCTGCAGTTGAAAACAAGAAATACTGTGTGAGTATTTTTTTATATACCTTTTATAAATCAAAACCAGATACAAATGTTCCTGAATGGCAAACACATGGAATATGTGATCCTTCCCCTAAATGACATTTTTGTAAACAGTCCAAGTTCCTTGGCTTTTTATGAAAACTCGTGTGAGAACTGGAAGTGAGGGAGATGCAGAAGTACCAAACATCAAGAAGCTCTGAAAGAGGTAAAAAAGGAAAAGAATGCATTCTTGGATCCTACTTAGCAGGAAAGAGCATTGGCTTAATGTTGTAGAGTTGGTGCTCTTGTGTTTCCATTCCTAATATTTGCAGTCTCCAGGGATGCATGATCTCATCATTTAAGTAATGAAATGTTGTAGCTGATACTAATCAAGTCCCCTGTCCCAAGACCAATTGCTTGTCAAGGGCAGCAGCACAGTCATTCCTTTCCACCCATATCATATTGCATAAGTGGCTGGAGAACATGATTTGCTTTGGCATGTTCGTTTTGAAAATATCAGGTACAGAAAAGCCAATGCTGGAAGCAGAAAATGAAACTCAGCGAGCCATCCATACGAGTAGGAGATGTTATTTAAAGTGATCAGTAATTCATTTTGTAAGTCACACCATATATTTGGGCTATTCTTGAACTCTAATACAAAAGATGTGTTGGCAGTGCAATTATGTGTGTCTGTGTATGTGTGTGTGTGTGTGTGTGTGTGTGTGTGAATATGAGTGCATGCCTCTAACCAGTATATAACATTATGCAAAGCATTGTTTGCAAGGGTTTCCTCTTATTCAGTAGCTGAAATTATTAGACTAGTTGTTATTGTCAGGGGAGCAAGATATTTCAGTGTCAGTAGGGTGGTGAATCCACATTGGATTTTATCCTAGACTTTAAAGGAGATATCCAAGGTGCTGAATCCTATGTCTAAAATGTTTTCAGCACCTTGGATAACTCCTTTAAAGTCTAAAATAAAATGAAAGGTAGGTTCACTGCACCATTGACATGTAAGTCTCTGGCTGCTGCTAGTTAGTGTCCTAAGCATGCCACAAAAGTATATGCATTCTGCAGTATATTTTGAAGGCACTGGTCATGATATTTACCTTCGGTACAGTCCCAAGGAAAATCCAACAATGCAGGCAGTTAGGTTAATCCATATCAGCAAACCGGTTCTAGCATATTATGTCGCCCCTAGGAACAGCTCTATTATAGATGTTTGTGATCTGGCTATTTAAGACCAAGTTAACTCTGCCTCAGATATTCCAGCTTAATGACTTTATGCTGTATATTTCACACTTTCTATTTTGGGAAGTTTCTTAAGATGTGATTGATATTCAGTATTTTCATTCTTTTTATGATTTGCCTGTTAAAACTAGAGATGGGACGAATCCAGAATTTTCCGAATCCGAATCCCTGGAAGGTTCTGCAAGTCCATGAATCTCACGAATCTCGGATCTTTCAAAAAAAAATTTAAAAAAGGGTTTAAAAAGCAAGGAAAAGAAGGATGATCTTGGGCAACACACATTCTCTCAGCCTTACCAAAAGCCTAGGCAAAAGCAAACCTCCCTCTGAAGAAATCTAGCCAGGACAATTGTCATAGTTTTGCCTCAGAATCTCCCCAGATTGAAAATGGCACAAGGCCCTTTCTACACAGGCAGGAACATGTGGATTAATCCCACATTTTCCTGCCTGTGTAAACAAGGCCACATACTACAATAGGGAGATAAGCCAGGTCAAACCTGGATTTTCTTTTCATAGTTCCTTCTGGCATCGTGGGGTTTGTAAGTTTGCTGATGCACCAGCACACTTTGGCAGAGAAGGCTGTGACAGCTTGTAAAACTATAAACCCCAGAATTGTGTCTGAAAGAGCTTTGCAAGGGAGCTATGCAAAGGAATGTTTCAGCTGTCCTTGAAATATCAAGACTGTAGCTTCCAGTCAAGTACCGAACTTAAATATGAAATGTTCAATTTAAATATCTTAGAATACAACCCCAGGTGTAATTTCTGAAATTGTTAGCAAAGGCCAGCAAAGGGAAAAACTTCCCTACTTACCATCTCCCCTTGTATGTCTGGTCTCCCAGGTTTTCAGGTGTCCTGGTATCCTAGGCATCCTGGTCTCCAACAAACTATTTGGTTGGAGGATTTGAAAGATTCAGTTTTTCTATTTTGGCTCAAGGATTTGGATTTGCAAATCTCAAATCCTTGCCAAGGATTTGAGGATTCAGTTTGTCCATCCCTATTTTGAAGAAAGTCTTGCCATGAGCTGTAAGCAACCTCGTTTTGTCAGACTGGCACATAAACTAGTGGTCTTTCAAACATGTGCATTTTTCCATTGCTCTTTGGAATTCTGCTGCTCCAAATTCAGTTGCTGTAGGATAGTGAATGTATATCATATGCCCTCAAACCGCTCTTTCTGGCTACCATTCCCTTAGTAGATGCCACTAGCTGCCTTCCAACCCTCCCATTTTTATTTTTTTTTCAGTGGAATATTTTGGATGATTTTCTTCCCGAAAACCATCACCAAACCCATCTAAAATAGTGCTGAGATATAAGGAGTTGCCTTTCCCCCACAACCTCAAACCCTCCCCAAACCTTTTTTTTTCCAGCCAAATTTCAGGGTTAAAAGGGTTGACCAGAAGTTACATGATATCATTTCCAAAACATGAGGACGTGCTGGGGCCTATGCAGAGGGGATGCAGAAGTAAAAAATTGGCCACTGCCATGGCACAATTGCCCACCCCTGCTGTAAATCCTGCCCTGAACTTGAAGCATGAGACATTGTTCCATGCAGTGTTAAAATTACGGTATATTTTACCTTACAGTTTACTGTATGTCCAATCTGTGTTTATTAAGGTAACCAAATTATTGTATTTCTTAGAAGAATGGAACTGAAAATAAACAGCACATTTATACTTACTGTTTCAACAATATAATGATACTGTGATAGCAGTACGCACTCGTGGGGCATCTGTCTTCTTGAAATGTTCAAAATAAAATGTTGTGCAGGCTTATTTGGGAGTAAACTCTATAAACATACTTTTTAAAGGCATAACCCTGTGTTTTGTGAACACAGTTCTTGAAACACAATTCACAGGACACCGTGGGACTTTTCACAAGTATAAGCATGCCTAGGATTCATGTAGACCACCTTTGGCTACTGCACTGCATTATCTGTGTGCATGTTTGGCCCCTTGAAATAAACCTCTCCAAATATTTTGCATACTGAATATCATAGCCTCTGTCTTGATCAAATCCAGTTCAAGGATTTTTGGAAAGATTCTATAGGACTGAATTTGTTACTTGGGATATATACCCTTGTAAGGCAGAAGGAGGCTGCATTCTAACATCCCTTCAGCAAAGTGTAAATATCTGTATGTGGAGATATGCTGCTCCAGCACTATGCAACCCCCATGGAGAATAGCAACGTTGCACAACACATATCAATGACTTGTTGCTGTTGTGAAATGAAAAATATGCAACTGCAATGCACAATCTTGCTGTATGTGCAACTCTGCTCCTGCCACTGTCAAAAGAATACATCTGTTGCACTATGGTGAATAATTCAGTCTGCATGCAAGCACAACTCACAGATGTGTTCTTCACTAATAGAATGCCAGCTGGAGTGACTCAGTACATAAAACATTTCTTTATTCTTTAATTCAGTAAAGATGCTGAACCATTCCAGAAAGAGGAGTCTGGAGGGATAATTTCTGAATAACTGATCTGATGTATAGATTGAACACAAGGTGATAGCAAACTAAGAAATGGTTGAGTACACAGTAAGCACTTTGCTCTCCAAAACTTCAGAAGTGCTATCCCCTATTGCTTCCTATCTTGTGATTTTCCCCCTACCAGATTTTCCTCTCCTTGTGTTCTTTCCAGTTCTACTGACAACATCTGCCCTGCTTCACCAGTCCTGAAATGTTGCCTTTTTATCTAGTGAAGTTGTTCCTCATATCTAATCTGTCACCATGTCATGCCAGTTCTCCTTAAACCCTGGCTGTTTCCCATTATTCTCTTGAAATAGTTTTGAACAGAATGCCGTGGCACCTTCTTGCAGGCAGTCCAGCACAATGGGTCAGGATAACAATGTGGCTTCATATTCCATCTATTTTGATCCATGTCCATAGCTCCTGCATTGTATAAAAGAGAACTATGTGAAGAATTGACTACAGGGCCATGTGTCCAGTTGCACTCAGAAGATCACACGACTCAAGACATTTTGATGCCTGAAGCAGTCCAGTGAATGATACCCTACCCTCAAGGTATATAGCAGACCTTGGGGGAAAAATACTTTCAGTTTTGAGACATTCTGGAAATCCTAGCTCAAAAGATTACTTTTCCAGGCTTTGAATCAAAGCCAATCAACTTGTTCTGGCATATGAAGGCAAAGTTACACAAACACCATCTGTAGCCATCAAAATACAATAGCAGATAAAAAAAAACCCTAACCAAGCCCCGTTGTTTTATGAAACTCCAAATCTGCTGCCTATGGCAGCTAACTCATGCTGCCTAACATGCATGTGCCCAACATATCATTCCCCTGGGCCCATCCCAAACACAGTGGCAGCTGGTGAATCCCATGGCAGTAGAATGGTCAATCCATTCTCAGTTTTAATCTCAACTTTTAAGGAGCTACTCAAGATGCTTCATCTATTTGAACTTTAGGGGTCAATACCTTGCAAACTTTCTTTAAAATCCAGAATAGATTCTTTACCTCACTGACATGGAAGCCAGTTCCCAAGCATACATGTGGTATGAATGGCTATATGTAAGGGAAAGCCTATCCATTGTGACAGATGCTGCTGCTGTGATTGAGGAGCAACTGATTGTGCCTGGGACCGAGCCAGTGAGTGGGATAGATGATGCTTCTGAGATCAAGGAGCCACTGACTGTGTCAAGGACTGGGCCAGTGAGTGAGCAGGTCAACCAGCAAACATCCCCTGCACTGGAAAGTCAAACAGAGACAGAGTTGCCCCAGTCAGCTCATGTTGGAGAGGGAACCAGCAGTGATGCAGAGGAGTGTCGGCCACCTGTGCCCATCAGCTCTCAATCACGAAAAAGGCTGAAACGGGCTGCTCAGAGGGAGGCTGCATGGACTAGGTTGAGGAAGCAATAACAAGCAGCACCTGTCCACAGTGGCTATTTAAGTCTGCCGGCATGGCTGCTCTTTGCTTGCAGCAAATTATTAGCAAGTCCTCATGACCTTTGTGTCTCCTGCTCCCTGAAACCCTCTGGGTGGATCTCTGCCTACTGAAACTTTGGACTGGACCTTGACCTGGCTCAGCTTGCATTTTCCTGGTGTTTGGTATATTCGGACTCTTCCTGAAAGTATTCCTGACCTCCCTCCTCCCTTGCTGGCTGTGGCTTGGCAGGGAGAGATTTCTGACATCCATGTAGAACTCCATACAAACAGTCTATCATGTGTTCTCCAACCCTGATTATCCAAGACTTTCCTCTGAAGATATCCTTCCTTTATACATAGATGCTAGAGACAGTGTGAGCAATGTGAACACAAACCATAACATGGCAAACTGGGCTCTCATCTTTAGACACATCAAGTTCATGTGAGAAAAGTGACAATGGAGGCAGTGGAGCCAGCATAATCCCTTCCTTGCTTAAAAGGTACAGACACATGCTGAACTCCTGAATACAGCTAAAGAGAGGAAAATAGCAATGCCAGCAACTAGGGATGGGCCAAGTGAATCTTTGAATCCTGAGTAAGGATTTGAGATTCTCGAGTCAGAATCGCTATGCCAAAATAGGCAAACCGAATCTTTCAAATCTGCCAACTAAATAGTTTGTTGGAGACTGGGACACCTGAAAACCTAGGAGACCAGACATACAAAGGAAAATAGTAAGTAGTTGAGTTTTTCTCTTGGAGTCATAATAACCTTTGCTAAAAATTTCAGAAATTACACCTGGGGTTGTATTCTAAGATATTTAAATTGAACATTTCATATTTAAGTTCAGTACTTGACTGGAAGCTACAGTCTTGATATTTCAAGGATAGCTGAAACATTCCTTTGCATAGCTCCCTTGCAAAGCTCTTTCAGACACAATTCTGGGGTTTATAGTTTTAAAAGGTCTCACAGCCTTCTCTGCCAAAGTGTGCTGGTGCATCAGCAAACTTACAAACCCCACAATGCCAGAAGGAGCTATGTGAAGAAAAGCCAGTTTTGACCTGGATTATCTCTCTACTGTACTATGTGGCCTTGTTTACACAGGCAGGAAAATGTGGGATTAATCCACATTTTCCTGCCTGTGTAGAAAAGGCCTTCATGCCATTTTCAATCTGGGGAGATCCTGAAGCAAAACTATGATAATTGTCTTGGCCAGATTTCTTCAGAAGGAAGGGTTGCCTTTGCCTAGGCTTTTGGTAAGGCTGAGAGAATGTGTGTTGCCCAAGATTATCCTTTTTTCCCTTGGTTTTTAAACTCTTTTTTAAAAAGGGATTTGAAAAATTTGAGATTCGTGGATTCCCAGAACCTTTCAGGGATTCGGATCCAGATTCGGATTCAGAAAATTCTGGATTCGTCCCATCCCTACCAGCAACTGTGCTCTCTTGTGGAAATGATCAGAAAGCTCCCCCATCATTGCTGGAGCTGTTTAGTAGATTGTGACAACTGGGGTGAATACACTGCATCTTTTTGGTTAAAACAAGCAGCTAACTCAGGACCTTGGAAAAGAGGTGTGTATTTGGACTATGGTGCCCAAGATCTCCTAGGGGCCATGATAGCTGGGAGATTCTGGAAGCTACAGTCTGAAAAAATAATGTCCTCCCAGCTCTGCACAGCACATTGCTCATGCATTGTTCCAGTTCCCATCAGTATTGAGAGTTTATTTGGCTGAGACACAGGACACAGCCTTCCCATTTCCAGTCCTTAGAATGTGGAAATCCTTTTCCAAGAAAGCTGTATTAGCCCCAAAAGATTGGGGGTAGGGGTGTAGAGATATTTCTCAACTAATAAAATATATTATTAAATAAGTCATTATATAAATGATTAAATTACAAGGAGGAGAATGAGATTAAAATACTGGGCCTTTGCATGAGCATTTTTCAATATGTGATTGTAGCCAGTCTTTCAGCCTGCTTCAGAACAACCTTTCTCTAGGCAGGATTGTATCAACACTTCTGTGCACAGTGGAAAAGTTGAACTGATTTGAGTTGTGAAAGCTGCCTGCAGGAAAGTCTAAACCAAAAGTAGAGAACCTAGCTCTCTCCATGTGAGCTGGGACAACAGCTTCTGTGAGCTCCAGCCAGCCTGGTCAGCGATCTTGGATTAAGGCAGTTGTAATCCAAAATTTGTACTTTGCTGTTCTACTTTTGGACATTTAATGAGATTATATGACTCACTGGGGAAAAAGGCAGTAAGAAAAAAAGGAAGGCCACATTATGGATAGATTGATTTGTTAAAGGAAGCCACAGCCCTCTGTTTGCAAGATCTGAGGAGGACTGTTAAAGACTGGGGTTTTGGACATCTGTCATTTATCCGGATTTTAAGTTAACTTGACAGTAACAACAACAACTAAATCAAAAATTATCAACCGTGTATCAAGCTGCGTATCCTAATACATTGACCTAAATGTGTGCCTTAAAATGAGAAGATTACTGCATTTTGCAGATTTATACTTCCTGTGCTTCTTTTGCGTTGTTATTTAATGCATTAAATGCCTCCTTCCTTTTTCAAACTGAACACCTATTTCTAAAATATTTGCTACTATCCCAAATGTTGGTGTGAGCAGCTGATAACACAGCTTTGTCTTGCTGTGTAAATTCAAGCAAGCACAAAGTAACACTGAATTGGTCATGAATGTTGCGACCTAGATTTTTAGACTGATTCTCATCTGTTTTTCTCAACTGCTATGATCATTGTACCTCCCCTATTCTTTTCAATTATCTCAGCCATGGTTTTCCAAGAAAATCAACTCCCCACACCCAACTTGCCACCCTTTTTCATATTCATTGCCCCCCCCCGTAAATATCCACCCAACTTTTTTTGCAATAACATAAACAAACACATATCCCCTTTACCTTCTTTTAATAACAGAAACCATTTTCATTACTATAAAAATGTACATTATACATTCCCCTTGTGTTTAGCTAGTCTAAGAAGCTGGAGCACAGTAACAAACCACTAGGTATCAACAATACAAAATTTTAGACCAGACTTCCCCAACCTAGTCTCTTCCAGATGTTGTTGTACTAGAATTCCCATCATCTTCAAGCCACATGGCAAATTAGAATTAGGCCCAACGAGAATCCCCACGCATATAGAGGAGCTCAGTGTATGTAAGATGTTAAAATGCACACAAACTCTGTTCACACACCAACCAACAAGTGGAGTGCAGTGGGTGTGGCCGCTGCACATGTTGGTGGCAGAGTAGAACTAACCTGGTTAATCTGATGTCCTTCTTGTCTATTTTATATACTGTGTGAGGATTATAAAGTCTTTGGTTTGTCCTCTGAACCTTGCACAACACAGTTAGAACATTGTCTTTGAGCAGAGGTCATCCTTCATCCCTAATTTGGCAGAAGATGGATGCAGCCTTTGAGTTCCATTATGGGACTTCTTACATCCCAGAGTCGCCATCAGATCCTGCAGAGACTCTTGCTGCATTGTTTTGACTGCATGTTCTGTGGTCATTTGCTGCCTTTGAGCTTTAAGTTCCATCAGTGCCACTTTTCCAAGCATGGATGGTTCAGAGCTAGATGCTGGGTGCAGAGGGGGATGACATTTTTTAGCGGCATAGCCTGGATCTCTCCCTCTCCTCATGAAGCCACTGCTGTGTACCAAAAAAGGGAAAAGAGCAGTCATTAACAGAATCATGTCTATAAGCATTTCAAGAATATATCCTTGGGGCTCACTTACGGCAGGCTGGCCCTATGAACCCCGTGATCAACTTCCTTGCATGCTGGATTCAGTTTTAGTAAATATCACCCAGAGGGTTTTTTAAAATTATTATTGGTTGGTTACAGGGCAACTTTGTTTTTAGCAGCAGCATAGAAAGCATTCTCCATATTTGTTTTGATTCCTCTTGAACAACCACTATTAAAGCACTAATGGTATGTACATACATTTAAAACATTTTCTAGGTTCCTCTTCAGAAAAAAACAACACTGTAGCAGCAACAGGCTATCTGGGAAGCAAATTAACTTACTTTTTTACTTGCAGTTGATAGAATGATCCTGGATAAGAGAAATACACATTTGAAAACTAAAGCTGACTAAAAAGCCATTCACTCCCACATTTTTTGGCAATTTTTTTTCCTCTGAAGGATGTGTTACCCTGCTTGATGGGGGGCCCTTAGGGGGATTCCCAACACCTGTCAAAATTATCACTTGTGGGGAAAATTAGCTATGAACACCGCTTTAGCAATGCAAAGAGGGCAGGGTAATTAAGGATCTTTTATCCAATGTTTATGGGGTCAGGCTCAGTCAGAAATCACACAAAAAGGTCCAATGAATGACTGTATTGAATAGTAATAGTACGCACTAACACAAACATGCATACATGCATCCAAGGGCTAAAAGAAATAAAGAGTGGAAATAAGATAGAGGGATTGTTGAGGGATTCGCAGCTTGGGTGATACTGCACCTCTTCCTGAAGTCCTTGGTCCGGGAAGCAGCGATCGAACAACAGCTCAGCGAAGAGACACTGAGGAGATCGTGCAGCTGTCGGGAGGGGGGAATCGGTCAGTTGGTATGACCGGAAGGCATCATACTTCTTCTCCTTGCCTCGCCTCTTGCCTAACTAGCCCAAAAATGCGGATTATTTGTAGGAGAAATTTACTTTGAAGGCAAATCCTCTCCTGGGGAAAACAACCAGGGACAGAAAGGAAGAACAACTCCACACCTGGCCTTTCTCAGAAGATAAGTTGTCATCCCGGTAACAGGATCTTTCTCCGCTTTGGGGCTGCGGTGTGAGTTTCTGGAGATTGATTTGATAAGGTTTTATTGCTTCCAGCACCCAACTTTCTGGGAACACTTTTACTCCCTTCAAGTGGACTCTTTAAAGGTTAAGGACCTTTTGTCCACCATGGGTTATCACAACATGAGGTCTCCTGTGGCTATGTGACTGGGGATTTTACTGGGCTGACCTGGTTTGTTCAATCATACGACCGTTATTGCCTACATGCACATCCGGGTGTCCTCTCTGGTGGGTTAGAATAATTTTATATCAAAGTTGTAGACCCCGGGACAGGGTTTACCAAGGGGACAACAGATGCTATACCATAATATGGTGTTTTCCCCAAAACAGCTATGGGAAAGGAAATGGTGGATTGGGTGGTAGAAAAAATGTTTCATGTGTGAAAGATTCCAGGTACAGCCTTAGCATCTAGACTCTCCAACTAGGGCTAGGACTTTGGATTTCACAGTTTTTGGGAGGTTTTTTGCCATTTTTTGCTCAGACAATAAACCAAAATATATATATTATCATAAAATACATTTAAAAGTTCATAATTTGAAATAAAATATGCTGAGACTAAGGAAGGAAAGAAAACAGAAATTTTTGAAAAAAAATGTAGAAGGAAAGAAAGAAAGGCCAAAGGATATAAAGAGAACCCAGTGTATGATCAATGTTCAACAAGTATGTTTCTTCCTGAGCAGCAAGAAACTTTTTAAAGAAGATTCCTGAACTGACAAGAATCTTCGGAGATCAGGACTTATTTTATGAAAAGTTTGTACATAGTTGTTTTGAGGAGGAAACAGCACTTTTTGAGCAGAAAATAATATACCTGTACATGTTATGCATTCTATGCAAAAAAAGAAAAAAAGGATAAATTTTGAGCAAAGTGAGTCCCCAGCTGTAGCATTTTCTATGCAGGAAACAGCATTTTCTGCAAACACACACACACATGCACGCGCGCACACACGCACGCACACACTACAGAAAATGCTGTTTTCTGTACAAAAATACCACATGCAAATTTTGCATAGATGCTATGAAGGCCCTTTTCGCACTTTACCTTTTTGCACTGCTGGGTTGGGGTTTTTGTGAGAGAAGGCTTAGCAGGAATGCTCTCACAAGCCTCCTGCTTCGGCTCCGCAGCTCCTTCCTGGTCACGCAAGCGCCCCGCCCGTGCCCCGCCCCTTCCTTCTGCAGTGCAGCCTGGGAGTTAGAGGCTGCGCTGGGGCAGGAAGCAAGACCAGCGCAGCTCAGAAGGCTTCGCACAGCGGGTGAGTGCGCATGGGCCCGGGAGCATTGCACAACGGCACACCATTTTCAGCTTGAAGCTGAAAATGAAAAGATGCATGCCCGCTTTGTGTCTGGTCCTTAAGCGTCGCATAAATGTGAGTGCGTCGTGCAGATCACTCCTCACATTTACGCAATGCTCAAGGGGCCCTCTTGCTTCCAAAACACCATGCAAAAAGGGCCGAAGTCCTGAACTGCACAGTTTTCAAATTTTTTCTTGCAACAGGAATACACTTGCTAAAATTACTCATTCATGGAGTCACCATAAGTAGACAGGCAATCTGAAGGCGCACATACACATGCACACTTACACACTGGGAGAGTATTCTTATCTTTATTTCTGTCCTACTTCTTGTTCAACATTGGGCCTCAAAGCAGCTATTCTTGCTACATGCTTCAGATAAGTTTCCTGATGAAGGATCTCAGGCACTATTTAAATACGAATGTCATACAGATTTTTTGAAAAAACAACACGTTAAAATGAAAAGAGAATGGAATAGATTTAAGAATGAATGTAAGCAAAACTGACACAGAACAGAAGTCTGATGCAACCATCCCTAAAGACTGCCATGTGGACAAATAATTAGAGCATTTCTCTCACGTCAGGAGAAAGGAATAAAGATCAGGAACAAGTCTAATCTATGGCATTTACTTTTTAAATCATGACAGCATAAAATCATTTCATGGTAGCTTATAATGGTTTGTTTGTGTTTGTAAAAAACATTGGCCAGAATCCTGTATGGGAGTTACATCTTTTTAAGTGGACTTATATATCCAGGGAATCAAATTGGCCAGTTTCATAACATTCATATCAAGAGCATTATAGTTGTGTTACTACGTAGCCAAGTCAGCAAAGTGCCCGTCATGCACTGCGCACTGATGAGCATTCGACATTCTTACAGGCATGCCAACATGCATTTTTGCAATTCACTAACAGGGTTGCTTAGTGCCTCTGCTACTTAACAAAGTATACGTAAAGTTACATTAAGCAGAAGTTGACACAGGATTCTGGTAAACAAAACTAATCTAATATATAAAAGTCAAAGTTTGTCTGTTTGTCCCTGTCAGGCAGAAAAGACCTCATATGATTGCCTGACTTTGAAGATTCTATGGAATCTTGGGGTTTGCTGTTTAGAGTGGAGCCTTTAAAATTCTCAGCCAGAGACTCTTGCACCTAGCTTGTTGCTAGGGAGATGAGGACTAGCAGCAAGGAGGAGGGTAGTGTATTCCCTCAGGAACCCAACCTCTATATGTTAATAACTCTGAATACAGATTGGATTGGGAAATATGGCAGAAAGTTACAGGTACTGGACAAGAGAGTTTGGTGAGTTCTTAAAGGGGGAAAAATTGCCTCATTTAGTTAGTAGTAATATATTTTTAAAAAGGGAAAAAAGTTGTAAGTAATACTCTTCATCTTTTCTTATGGAACCTTTCCAAAAATTGCAAAGCTACCTGAAGGTGTTTGTAACAAGTATTATCTATGAGAACATAAAATCCCGAGCAATGCCAGGTAAATACACTAGTACAAAATAACAATCACCAACAAATTTAAGATCTAAAAACAGCTAAACACTAAAAATAATATGAACACTAGGAACTGCAAAAGCAAGACCAAGAGAAGCAGAGTTGGCCATTTTGCAGCCTGTAGTGACAAACAAAATGGAACTTCCCTTCTACTGAAAGTATAGAAGCTAGTAACACTGGCAGCTAAGTCTCAGTGGGACAATGGCCTCCGCTAAATGTAAGGGCAGAAGACCATCTTAAGGCACACAGTAGACCATATGGTACACACATTTGTGATGACCAACATATATTGGCATTTTCCATTCTCGAACATCTGCCCATGATTCCTCAGGGAGAGCATCCAGCGGAACTAGTTATCCTTCTCATTACAGTAGCCTCTCCACATTTGTGAGGGTTTACATTTCAAAGGGTTAGGGGCACAGAACCCTTACAAAAGTGGGAAAATCATGAATAATTCCTACCTCAGCAATTACCCTCTAGAGTTCCCCCCTCCATTCCTTTGCCTCTGGCCCCAGCGTTGGGAGGCAGGAAAGAAAAAAAGACACAGTAAAGGCCTTACTGGTACTTTCCCCCCAAAGTGAGAAGAGCACAGTTCTTCCCTTCTAGTTACTTCTGGTGGCCATCTTGAAAAAGGGAGGGGTAGGAGCAATCAGCAGCCATCACAAAGCAGAAAGTGCAGCCACATGGGAGAGAGGACACATCTCCAGCAGTGGGAGGGGGGCTTTGCTTACCCAAAAACTGAAAACATTCATTTTAAATACAAGCCTGGCAAGCCTGGGGTGAGGAATATAAGGGATGGGAGGAGGAAAATGGGGGGAGGTGAGGCAAGCACATGCCTCATGAATAATGAAATTTGCAAAGGTCAAACCCATGAATGTAGAAGGAGGACTGTATTCTGATCACCCAATAGATCATTACTTGTTATTATTACTGCAGCCTCAAAAGTAAGTCACAAATTGCTGTTACTATTTTATCACTGAAAAATACAGGTTAATGCTCTCTGGTTTCATCCCATCCCATCATAATTCTGTATGGACTATCCTATCTGGACTCCACCACCACCACAACTCACATAGTCACAGCATATTAGACTATCCAATTGCCAGATGTACTGCACACAATTACTTTGGGCTACAAAAGTAAGTACTCATCAGTCCCTCTTCCTGCCTCACCTTCATCCTCCAAGCATCTCTCTCTCCTTCCTCATCTCCTCCTTTAAATCTCATTCCTGAGCAGACCCCAGATGTTCAGAGAAGCATGTCCAGTTTCTCTAAGCTCTCTTTCACAATTCACACCAACACAACCAGTTCAAGTGCACACCATATGCTTGGAGCTGCCATCCTGGCAAGTTAGAAAAGCATAATAAAATCCTTGAGCATCCTCAATAGCAGCTCAGTAATCATCATAAGTCACTGGAAAGAACAATGCTAGATCTGAAGCATCACACATCTAAGCTCTAGATCCAATAATCAAGAGGTTTGCCACCACTGCTAGCTACTTCACCTTAGAGCTTGGGAAAGTGACTTTTTTGAACTACAGCACCTAGAATCCACCAACTAGAATGCTTGGTATCAGTTGTAGCTGGAGAATTTTTGGAGTTGCAGTGCAAAATTCATTTCTCCAAGCTCTACTTGGAGGTGAGATAGCCTTCACATAAGCCCACATATATTAGGTCCATAAAAAGGAGGAAGGAAAGGGAAGGGGAAGGGGAACCAAAAAGAAAAAGAAAAGAAAAGTGGCAGCATCTTTAAGACTAAATGGTTTTCATTTTTGCATGAACTTTCATAGATGTAAACTCACTTCTTCAGATGCACTACAGAGTGATAATAAATGCTCAGGTGTAAAGCACATTTACACAGTTGTGGAAATGGGATGCCATGTATTTATTTATTTCTATTTAATGTATATCCTGCCTTTCTTCCCAAAGGGGGCTTAAGGTGGCTCACAATTTGCATTAGAACAAAATGCATTGAATGGATTATTCAGGTTTAAAAAGAATCAAACAATCATTAAAAATTTTAATTGAATGTCTTTAACTTGCTTTCAGAAGCTCTATTGCAGCATTATTTTCTTCACATGAGTAGAAGAAGTCTGGGGTGTGTACTCCAGCCAGTGATGCACAGGGAAAGATCTAAAAATAATCTGTAACTGTGTTTGGCTGTCTGATTACAGAGTTCCAGACAATATGAAACCCTGATAAGGCAGGGCTTCCAGTTGAGTGGAGCTCAGAATTTGCACTTGAATGTACATATTAGCTCCTTTTCAGACCTTCCACAGTAACACAGGGACAGAGAGAGAGTAAAGATAGCAGGACCAGAGCGTATGTCCTTGGCTTCCTCTGCTCAAGATGCAGATATGAACTCCTAAACAGGGGCATAGTCAGAACTCCAAGAGTATCTGAGTGCAGTAGGAAAGTTCAGTCCCCTGAAAAGTAAGAAAGCCCAGAAGCTACATAGAGGATTCAGCTGGGGTTCAAAACAGGAATATAATAAATCTTTGCTTGCTTCATTCTTACCCAGAAGAACAAAATATTTCAAGCGTTCTCCCACAAAATGTGATTAGATACATTTTTGAGCATTTTTAATGATTGATTTTTATTTTAAGACTTTTCGAGAATTTTTTTTTGCACCAAAATGTTGGGTGTTTCACAGCAAACAAAGCATCTTGCAATTTAAAATTTGCATGTAAAAGCTTCATTTTAATGTAAATAAAGATTTCACCAAAAAATTAAATGTCCTGAAAGTCACGTAGGAATGTGGGGGCGGAGTGGATGATTCATCCCAGGTGGCAATTTTTTGGGGCGTCCCGGCCCATAGCCATGCCCCGTGCACCCTGGCCATGCCTTTGCACACCCTGGCCACAACCCTGCGCACTCTGGCCACAACCCCATGCACCCTGGCCACACCTTCACATGTCCTGGTCAGGCCCCCACACACCACAGCCACGCCCCTGTACACAGTGGCCACAACCCTCATGCCGTAGCCCTGCCCCCTCCCATCCCCCTTCCACACACCCCAAGCTCCACCTCTGTGTCCTGAAATGAGCAGATTCTCATGGTGATTGACCTTTTTTTTTTCGACAGAGTGAAAGACAAAGAAACCCCTTGTCAAGGATGAGAAAATGTGTGAGTATTCTTTGCATTCCTAGTTCAAAGACATGTTACCTGGGTACATTAAAAAGCTTTCATGTCTTAACATAAAGAGGTGGCAAGATGAGGAAGGAAAAAAGATGCAATTGTACTGGTAGACATGGAGGAGAAGTGTAGAAACATAGGACTGAGGGAAGTCATGACTAGATGTGAAATGGAGTCATACATATTCTGTCAATAACTTTCTATACAATATATTGGAATCATGGAATCAAGATACAAATAATATTCGCTGACATCAATGACGCTAATCACAGACTAGCTGCTCCTTATTTTATGCAAGAATGATGAAAATTCTGTCCTTTGTATTACCTCAGGCAGATGTAGAACAGTTGCTGTCTTTTTCTAAAGGTAGTGTTCTAAAACATCCCATGCAATAATCTTTCTACTTTAGTTACCATTGTTCAATTTCTACTTTTAAAAAAGCATAATTTGGCACCTCCTTGTTTCTTATTTATTATTCCTGAAGTTAATTTCTGCTGAGAAATAAGCTGTCAAGCAAAATTCAAATGACCACAGAGACCCACAGGCAGAAAGCAGAGGTGGGAGATGGCATTCCTATCCCCTTCTCCCAGAAACTCTTTCCATTAGCTCCCTCAATCCCACCATACCCCCACCCCAAAACAGAGGCACCTTTTGTGAGGCGATCTGCCACTCTTCTTTAGTTTCCTGTACCACAACCCAACTGATTCAGGAAGGTCTCCTGACCTTTCAGATAGAATCTGGGGAGATGAACAGGCAGATGTGGAAGAAAGGGGGCAAGAAAGTTACCTTCTTTCATCCCCTTCCACCATGCAACCCTCCAGGTGTTATTAAATTTTAGTTCCCACTAGCCCTACTAGTGGGAACTAGTGACGGCAGTCATAGTTCATGAACATCCAGAGCCCTAAGGTTCCTCAGCTTTGTATTACTTGTTCAGTCAAGGCCAGCTACAGACCAAAGATTCAAGAGATGTCATTTCCCAGGGGCACACACTTTCTTTTATACTGTTGTACCTTTGATTGAAACTTTTTTTAAAAAAATCATGACCCCCAAAATTAGAAAGATCCCTTTGACCAGGGATGTTGTTGCAATAAGCAGTGGTCCCAATAATATCATGCAATTTTCTCTGAAAAAACTATTGTCTGCCTCTGGCTCAATCTCTGTTAAGTAGCAGTTCAGTACTTCTTTGTCCTTCCCCTCCAATCATCTTTATGGCATTTATTTCAGTTACTGATTCTGCTGTTAGGACTCATCAGATTCCATTTCATTCTCTGCTACTTTATATTGCATCTCCAGAATGCTAGATCACTGTATGGGAGATTCAATTAGTACTAATGCTGATGTAATTTCCTTGGGATCACAGAGCTCCTTCAATTCCTTCCAGCCTTCTTTTGTTACACTTCTCAGCTGGAATAGTTCTTCATAAATGAAACTCTCTGCCCTGTCCAGTTTTACCCACATATCAATGCATTGACCAGAGATCAGCACAGACCAGAAAGAAGGAAAATGTGGCCCTCCAGAGGTTGTTGGACTACACCTCCCATCATTCTTTATCAGCAACTATGCTGAAAAATGCTGATGACATATGCAGTCCAACACCGTCTGCAGGGCCACACTTTTCCTGCCAAAGCCTAGTAGCTAATCAAAGATTTAGAACAGAGACCTAGACGACTGCCCGCTGGATTTTTATCTCCTCCAGAGCTCGGGAGAGCCACAATCATGCTTCTGATGCTATTATTTGGTAACTAGTAGTGATAACACATCATTTCTGGCCACATCTAGCTGTCGTGAGGTGGTTGTTTCAAGAGGGGAGCATCCTGAAACAGCACACAATGGCCCCACAAAAGGAGGTTACCTGGAAAATGGGGGAGTGGGGGGTCCAGTTGAAAAATAATCTAAGGGGTGCCAGACCCTTTGGGGTATTGGTCCCAAGAGCTACTCTAGAGCTCTTAAAGGATGCATGTATCCCGTAGGTCAAAATTTTTCATTCTTGTTCAGATGGATGCCCTGACCAAAAAAAAAAACAGCTTTTAATTTTGAATTGGTGAAGTGATATTTTTGTTATTTCAATGGAGCAGGGGGGATAGGAGCCTGAAGTATCAGGAGAGCTCTTCTGACTACTGCTGCATAGTCTCTTTAAGTAAAAAGCGCTCTGATATACCCTGTTATATCATCAGTGTCAGTATTGTCTTCTCCCCATTTCTGCCCTAAGAGAAGATTATCTGATCCTAGCATGACTTCCTCTAACTACTGGCTTGGTGTGGAAGCTGGTTGATTGGAATTAGAATCAAAGGCCACCATAAGTGAAGAGGAAGTATTTATAATCGGAAATATATATCAGGCAGACAAAAGACAGCAGGTTGTACTGCCTACAGCACCATGACAAAGACAAAGACCAACGAGGAGGAGAGGCAAGAAGTAAAGTAAGAACTGAGAATGGCTCTCTCTAGCCAAGCAACCATGACAGGGGGAGAAATATCTATGAACCCTATGTGTCTCTCCCTCTGCTGCCCACTATAGGTGCACAGCTGGTTGTGAAAGTGTAGTTGCACGTTTGTCTCTTCCAACATTAAATGCCTACTGTTAAGTTCTGCAGATCTCTTACCTTTAGAACATCCAGGTCTCCTTCTGTCACAATAGTAGCATCCTTACTGCTTCATCTGTTAGCCCATGTATCTAGAAGTTCTCTCCGACTTGTTCTTTACCACACTAAGTGGAAGACTGTTAGATAAAGCATGTTTTCTCCCTTAACATGGGTTTGAGCAGCCACTTAGCAACTGTGGTGGCCAATGATGGTAGACTGGTTGGGCTCAGGACACTTAAGCAAAGTCAGAATAAATTCTTTTTAACCTATGTAGAATTTGCAGATTGCTTTTATTGTATGCATCATCAGGATACCTGTTCCTGATATGCCTGGGGGTGAATATCCATGTTGTTGCCATTATAATCAGATAACTAAGATGCTTACATTTAGTTACTTAAAAATGAGTTATTATGATTACTTAAGTTGTGCGTTCTTTAAAAGCACATGCAGAAAGAGCAAGAGAGAGATTGTCCCCACAACTACTGTTCCAGTTTAAATTACTCTTTCAAATAAATGCCCTCTGTATCATGACATTGGCACACATTTCAAACACCTCTAATACACAACACACAGTAACATTTTCTTATTGGTACATATACTGTGTTTGCTGGGGAAGATTGAAGTGCTTTGTGCTAACTAATTTCTTAGCAGAAATGATGCTCCCCATGGCCTTAAGTCAAAGTATATAGTACCCAAAGCCTGCCAAGGTGTTTTGGCACATGAAACAGAAAAATCACTCAAATGCTTCTTCTCATTGTTAGCAGTAAAAGTACAAAAGAAGCAGCACCAATGCTACATGCTGGCCTTTGATGATACACCAAATTTGCTGTCTCAAGCATCATCTTACTCTGCCCATGCATTTAAACGGTTTCAGACTCTTTTAACTGGTCCTAAACAGCCTTGTTTTAACTTGTTAAATTGTTTTATATGCTTTTAGTGTCTTTAAATTATTTTTTACTGTGTTAAATTCATCAAGCTGATTTTATTGCAGTTTCGGGAGGGGCCACCTGGCCCCTCCAGAAACTGCAAACCCCAGGATTCCATAGGATGTTGAAAGTGGAATCATAGCACTATGACAGTCTCGTGCGGAAATGGCCTAAGAGGAAAAAGGGTCTATTCAACAAGAAAAACATGTACTACTGCTACAATGTTGGAAAAGAACTCTGAATAATCCCTTATGATAACATTAGTGCAATACAAATGTAAAATGCAACCTCTGGATGAATTTCAGGTTAAAGTAGTTTTGAAAAGCAAAAAATAATTTTCAAAAATTATGAAAAGATTCTGTGGGGGATATGTTCCTGTTGCTATTGTTGTTGTGTGCCTTCAAATTGTTTTGATTTATGGTGATCCTCTGGCAAAACTATGATGGGTTTTTCTGGAACTGAGAGTATGTGACATGCCCAAGGTCACTCAGCGGGTCTCCATGGCCCAGCAGAGAATTCAACCCTGGTCTCCAGGGTCATAATCGAACGCTCAGACTACTACATCATGCTGACTCTCTATGTGGAATATAACTATTTTAATAAATAAAAGTGGTAGGACAGACTCTACCTCCTGCCCCCTTCCTCAACACAGCATATGTGGCACACCTTAAGGGGTGCAGAGGAAGGAATTCCCAAAATGAATGGAGGCACCTTCTGGGAGCAGACCTCATCTGTCCATGAGAAACAGATGCTGGATCATGGAATCATAGAATCATAAAGCTGGAAGAGACCACAGGGGCCATCCAGTCCAACCGCCTGCCAGGCAGGAACACACATCAAAGCATTCCCAACAGATGGCCATCCAGCCTCTGCTTAAAAACCTCCAAAGAAGGAGACTCCACCACACTCTGAGGCAGCATATTCCACTGCTGGACAGCTCTGACCATCACAACGTTCTTCCTGAGGTTCAGGTGGAATCTTTTTTCCTGCAGTTTGAATCCATTGCTCCTTGTGCTGGTTTCTGGAGCAGGAGAAAACAAGCCCTCTCCCTCCTCGACATGACATCCCTTCAAATATTTAAACATAACTATCATGTCCCTTTTTAACCTTCTCTTCTGCAGACTAAACATACCCAGCTCCCTAACCTGTTCCTCATAGGGCATGGTCTCGAGACCCCTCACCATTTTGGTCACCCTCCTCTGTACACGCTCCAGCTTGTCGATATTGTTCTTGGTCCAACCCTATCTGTTTTGTTTTTTTTCTTCCTGGAAATGCAACAAAAAGGTCAAGTATTTATGTATTTGAAAGTGGTGCTGGAGGAAAGTTTTACAGAAATCATGAATGCCTAAAAAGACAAATAAATGAGTCTTGGAACAGAACAGGCCTGAACTCCCACTAGAAGTCAGAATGTCTAAAGTGAGGCTATCATACTTTAGGCACATCATGAGAGAAAATATGGCAATACTTGGGAAAGTGGAAGGCAACAGGAAAAGAGAAACAGCACAATGCAGGATGGATAGACACAATCAAGGAACCCATGGCCCTGAATTTACAAGGACTTGAGCAGGGTTGTTGATAACAGGATGTCGTGGAGAACTCTCATTCTTAGAGTCACCATAAGTCAAAGCCAACTTGACAGCAATTAACAAAACATGTATGTATGCACGCATGCATGCCTGCACGTATTTAAATATTTATATCCTGCCCCTCCTTGTAGAATCCCAAGGCAGCATGCAATATAAACAATTTAAAATACTTCCAAATTAAAGCCATAAATAATTTAAACAAGATAAGAACATAATAAACAAGGCAACAGTTAAAACAGGAATAGACAGAAAGCGGCTGTTGTAGAAAGCTTCTGAAAGTTCCACTATGCTTGACCTGACTTTGCTCTTTCCTACTTGCAGCTCCTGCTAAGCCAAGCTTCTATTGATCCCATGGTGGGAAGTAAAGATGCCAACCAGGCAGGAGGGTGGAAATGGAAATGCCACAGACCCTCCCCTGTGAGTGCACACCTCATGCAGAGAGGTGTAATTTGTACTTCCCTAGACCAGCAGGGGTGACTCTAACCCATTATAGGGTTGCAGCACATTCTTGTCACTAAGAGTGGATGCTAGAGCTTAACTCTCTGAAACCAACACTTCACAATGTTTGGGTAGTGGTGGTTTATCAAACCAGCTGATTATATTTTCAGCTCATGGCTTGATCTGATTTTATGTACCTCTTGAAGAGAAGTGTCCCCTGCATTTACTCCATTAGCTTCACACAAAAACGATCACTCTCCTACATATACAACTTCTCAGCTAATTGTTACTTCTTTCTATGTTAAATGTCTACATAATTATGCCAGCTTTCATTTAGAAAAACCTAACTGGTATGGTCTCCTATAGACTTACAGACTGATATTCATATAAATCACTAGAATCAAGAAGGAAGATGGGGAGTGTCAACTGAAATTCATATCCATAAGTATAATTTTATTAATCTCTCATACATATATATAAAATGCTTTGTGCCATTGTGTCAATGTGAAAGGCAGTTAGTAAAATGAGCTAGCCAGTGCTCGTTCTAACACATTTCTGGGCTGCTTGTTTTTCCTGAGTTTCCTGACAAAACAAAATTTGTTTTGCTGGGATTTTTTTGTTTTACCTTCTGGTCTTCAAATTTGCTTATGCTTTATGTTATGTGTTTTCTAGCTTTTCCACCCCTAATCCAGCAAGCTATTGCTGTCAGTTGTCCCTTGAGGCTACGTGACAACTTTTCTTTTTCAGGAGTCACATGGTTAGATTTTGTTCTTGTTGTCATTTTCGATCCAGGGTCTTTTGGGGTACCTTACTGCACAGCAACACTTTTCAATTAGAGTTTCCAATTCATTCAATTGTCCACAGTCGCAAAGTACTTTCTAGTCAATTCCAAAACATTGCTAAGATATTTTACTCACTTTGTTCTGATGCAGTATAGCACCTTTTTAAGTTCTTGATCTAAGTGAAAAGCCATTTGGATCTGATGAAGTCCATTTTCTATTCTGGTACAGCAGGCGTACAAAGCATGAATGTCAAGTTTTAATGTCTAAGTTCTTACTTGCACTGCACGGTAGTGCTTTGTGACAAGGTACCAACTATTACAATTTTTCCCCACAACACACTTGGCTGCTGGAGTGAATTTTACCTTTCTTATTATAAGTTTTTGGCATCATAAATCATAAACTCATACAGTGCTTGCTCTAAAACTTTTCCTTCTCGCCAAATGTTTTCTTCTCACCCAGTACATCAAGGCCATTTCTACACTACACTGTTATAGTGCTATTATTCCACTTTCAACTTCCTGTGGAATTCTGGAGTTTGTAGTTTACTGAGGCCAAAGAGTTCTATGGCTGAGCATTCTAAAGGCCCCTCCCTAAACTACAAACCCCAGAATTCCATAGGATGTTGAAAGTGGAATAATAGCACTATAACACTAGAGGAGAAATGGCCTAAGGCTTTATTGTCTGTGAAATATTGGAAGACAGCAAACTACACAAAAGTCTATAAAACATTTAACATGACCAAACATTAGCAATGTGCTCCATTTTCAATGCATAATAAAATCATAGAATCATATTATGGTAAAAACATAGTAAAAGTCTAAAATAGCACTACGCCTAGACTGTCATAAAATGGATTGTGCTAACCATTTGTGGACTTGTTGCCCTTATAGCACTTTAAGACTGGAGCAGTGGATCACAGCCGTTGTTTCAGAACATAGTATATTTCAGTGGTCTGTCCAGTGGCTATGACTTTGTTGAGATGTCTTGAAAATACAGACTTATATAGTTCACCTTTTCCAGAAAACTTCTGTAACATTAATCAGTAGTTTCAGCTCTCCGGTCACATTTATTTTCTCCAAGAGTGGCTCTCTTCTGTGTTGTGTGATTATTAGTTCAAAAACTCTATTTCACTTTGGCAAAAATGCATTTCTCCCTGTTTAGCTCGGATACAGATTCATGGATATGACTCAAGACAATGGCCAATGTTTTGCCTTGCTCTTCCATTAATATGTCATGTATTAGGATGTCATCCATGAAGATAACAATTCACTGCATGTCTCTAAGGAGATTGCCACCTTCCTTGAAAAAAATCTGAGTGATGAACTTATGATCCTACCTGTGGCAGCTGGCATCTCCTCTACTGATAGAGTGCTGAATTTGCACTGTTCAAGCTTAGTTCAAGCTTTAAAGGACCTCTCATAAACCAAGTTCTTCTTAGGAATAAAATGGACATCAAATTTGCACAGACAAAGTCAAGTCTATGGATCTTCACCAAAGCTGAAGAATTTATAGACGTCTTATAAACTGTCTTCAATGCCTGTAACATAAATAAAGTATCTGAATGTGCACTATTCCTTCCTCTTTTCTGCAAGGAAGAGCAAGCAAATATGTACTTTTGTTTAGGGCATGTTGCTGGCAGGGTCCCAGATCTGTTTTTAACATGGGAGAAGTTCAATAATGGCAGTCAGATTGCTATTAATTTTGATTACTTGCAAATATATTTTTGCAAAAGTATGAAGACATAAAACATGTTGCATTAAAACAATCAATCAATTAATCATCGTCCTCATTATCATGATCTAACTGAAGCTGGAAACAAAATGAGTGCCAGAAAAACAATAACAAAATAATTATCTTTCAGGACACTGTGACTGATAATTCCCGAGGGGCCTCAACTACACAGAAGTCTTGGTGGTCCAAATTTTCTTGTTCATGATGAGTGGGGAGAGAGCTCAGCTCCCTCTGCCTACTCTTACAAGGGCTTGAGCCCATTCCCCACCCTGACCCCTATTCATTTCTGCTGTTCCCAGTCCATTGCTGCTGGACAAATAAAGCTGTCACCTTCTAGTGCAATGGAACTGTTCCATTTTCATCAACTTGTTAGGGATTTGTGAGTTTAAAATGTAAATTCCCATGGCATAGATGCCTTTGGGACACACCCAGTCAGGAAGGTAGACAAGAATTTTATTGCCTTTGGATCAAACTACATGATATGCATAAGATGTTTTAAGAACTGGTATTGCTTCAAATGTTTAAAAATGTCTGTTTGTCATAGATCTGATTTTCCTCACCTATGTATCCTGCAGTTAGCTTGTTTTTTATGATTAGACATTGGAGGGTAAATACAGGATTAATTTTGCAAGTCTAATTGCTAAAATATATCTCAGGGAAAATATGTTGTTGAAGGTTGATCCTTGAGAACACACGTTCCTCTTAACATCAAGTCTGACCTTCTGTCAA
This sequence comes from Cyclura pinguis, assembly GCA_030412105.1. Taxonomy (NCBI): domain Eukaryota; kingdom Metazoa; phylum Chordata; class Lepidosauria; order Squamata; family Iguanidae; genus Cyclura; species Cyclura pinguis. The sequence goes on along the minus strand of CM059600.1, from coordinate 317,708,383 downwards.
GTAAGAACAGAACACAACTGGAAACTTCTAACTCCCCTCAGAAACAAGTGTAGGGCTACCTTGTGACTAAATTATATAATGACATATCCTGACATCAAAGAGGCACTATTCACCCTCTTGTTGCTGAGGTCTGGGCCGGTTTCATCTTCTCAGGAACAGGAATATAGAACTTTTCATAAGTTTGCAATGCAAATTACAAATATCTGAGGCAAATTCTCTGCACACCAGATGCGAATGGAAAGTCATCTGCTAAAGAACTTCATGAATAATTTTGAATAAAAAGGAATTCCATGATCTGATCATGAACGAATTGGGAACATTAAATTTATCTGCCAGATAAATTATTCATCGTGAAGGGTTTATGCAGCTCCATCTGTGAATGCAAGAGATTCCTACCAGATGTGTCTTGCTGTCATTGTACTTGGGAAAATGAAAAACATCATTTTATATAAACTTCTGTTTGTGTCTGAACATTTCTAATGAAGGGGGTAGAACAATGTCACTATTAAACGGAAATCAAAAGTTGAATGTGCTCACAATGGCCACAGAGCCATGATGGGTGTTCATGTATAAATGATGATTGCTGTTACTGTGAATTGTTTTGTCAGTTCTGTGCTGCAGGTTTTTCCACTAGCCTTTCGTGCTTTGCCTCTTTTTCGTTCTTTTTCAGTCTCTGTGGTCTAATAGTTGTATTTTAGAACTTCATCATGCACAGTATTTTCAATTCAGACATGGTACTTTTTGCAGTTTAGTGGCATCTAGTGAATTCAGGCTACCTATGAGCTGAAACAGAAGAGCTGTTTCCTATCATTTTTTGCTGCCTGGTGTCTACACTGTTAATAATAGACTGTACACACAGCCCCGCATGCTTTGATATGGTTTAATTGGCAGAACTTATATTTACCTGGCAAATATCTAATTAGAATAAATATAAATTATACTCTGCAATGGCTTCATGGCCATACCGGCTAAGAGGAAAAGCTGGCCGAACACATACATTGCAACATCAGGTTAGGAAAGACCTCAAGGCATTGCCAGGTCATAGTCAAGAAATCAGCAAGAAACTCCAGTGATAATGAGCCTTCAGTGACTCAACCTCTAGAGACAATAGCACCTGTGATGTTGCCACAGGACAACTGATTGTCTTAAGTCTTCTTCCTCTGACCAACAAACTTCCCTTCTCCCCTCACACCTGTCCAGTGATTAACAAGCTATTAAAAAACCATTATCCCTTTTGTCACCTAATACTAAGACCATTATTCCATTCTGGACCCCATTGTCCACTCTTCAGACTCCATTTTTTACTCTGCCAGAGAGCTATTAACGCCTTCGCCCTCCAGGCAGAAAAAGAATATTTAAACCCCAATTTTTGGCTAGCCAACTCACAGTACACTGGTTGCTCGTCATCACTCTGCTGCTCCAATTCCTGTTTGTGTGCTGTCTTTGGACCTGTAGTCTAAGCCACATCACTCTTTGCTTCTCTATCATTGGTAAATATCAACAACTTCGCCCTGAAAATCTTTCTATCCAAAATTTTTCTCCCTTTTCCTTCAATTAGCCTTGTGTGATTGTGTGACTGCTTAGATCTTGTATGTGCAATTGCAATTCCCCTCAAAAAACAAATGAACTTACTTTTGGAACTCCAGCTGATTCTTCCCTCACACTAGTACCAGTAAACATAGGTGTAAAAGATTTTGTAAGGTTACTCCCCCACCTTCTCTCAGGCCTCCTTTTTGAGCTAATATTCCCCACTGTTTCTATTATTATTGTTGTTGTTGTTGTTGCTGTTGTTATTATTTATTAAAATTCCATATAAACTAAACACTTGCAAATATCAAGTATTGTTTACATGTTATATAGCCTTTATCCATATCATTCCTAGTCATCTCTTACATAACTTTACTAATATTTTCAATGCAATACTAAATAAATACGCTATTTGATCTTCCCCTTCTCCCCCCTCCCTCTCTACCCTATCCCCTCATATTAACAGTATATTTTTATGTGCCACCAATTCATCGTTTTCCCTCCCTTCTCTCTCTATATCCCTTCCCCCTCCCCCTCTAACATTACTTTCCTTATTATGTGTTTTCCCCAGTCCAATCTCCTTTTTAAGTTTCTCGTTCTAAACCTCCTGAATATGAAATGTCTTTTTGTTATCATAATCTACCCTAATATTCTGTACTTAATCTATGTTCCACCCTTAATATAAGAGTTACCCTTTCCAATCTTCTATTCGTTTCTATAATTTAATCTTAGTTCTCTTTCATCCATTTAATAATTTCATTCCATTGCTTTTCAAATTGTTGCTTTGAGTTTCCTTTCAGCATGTTGGACAGTTTTTCCAGTTCGATGATATCCATTACTTTAATCTTCCATTCTTCGTGGGGAGGCTCTGTTCCCTTTTTCCAGTGCTTTGCATAACTCAATCTTGCTGCTGTTATTAAATTTAATAATATTTCCTTTTTTGTCTTCATTTGACTATTCCTTTCAATCATATTTAATAAATATGTTTCTGGAGTCATCTCAAATTTAATATCAAGAATCTTTGTGATACTGGCATGGATCTTTTTCCAGTTTTTTTGTGCTATGGGGCACATGACCACTATGTATGAAAATAGGTTCCCGTTGTTTTTCCACAATTCCAACATTGGCCATTCCCATTAACTTTTGAGGGGTCATATACTACTGATGAATTGTCTTGTAAAAGTTCTCTCTTAAGCTTAAGCTTTGAGTAAATTTTATGTCTAATATTCCCCACTGTTCCATGGAGGCACTGGCATTGTGGGAAAATTTTATTATCCAGTAATTTTCTTTATTTCTAAAGGGCAAGAGATATAGAATAAAAAGAAAATATGTGAAAGAAATTATTATACTATTTTAGAATAAATATTACTATGTAGTAACTACTAATACGGGGTTAAACTAATATGATCAATACTGAATATATCGTTGGATGGAAGTTATTATATTTTCTGTATTTAAGTTTAGTTAGACTGGAATTGTTTCTTTGGGTTTTTTCTCTTTTTCACTTTATATTTTTGTTTGAAGTTGTAGATTAGTTGATTAGTAGATTAGGATGTTGCTACTGTTCGCTGTTACTGTCTTTAGTCTGTCTTTTATCTTATGATTCTATTTTTTTTGTTGTTGTTGTATATGTTTCTTTTATATATTCTTTTAAAAATTAAAAATTGAAAAGAAACGTAAAAACAAGCTAGAAAGTATGTCTACATCAAATGGTCTAGGCAAGATAACTAGGTCATTTCCAATGTTCAATTCCACATAATAGATATATCTCAATTAACAAACATTATTTCTGAACATTATTTCTTTAACAGAAAATCAGGTACCAGACTAAAGCCATTTCCTCACTAGACTGTTATAACACTATGATTCCACTTTCAACATCCTATGGAATCCTGGGGTTTGCAGTTTCGGGAGGGGCCAGCTGGAATGAGTGCAGAAATGGCCATAGAAGTAACATGGAAAGAATAAGGATAGGTTCCTAAACCACAAAAAAAGAAGAGCAGTTCAATGCACTTCAGCAAACTTTTTATTCAAAACTAACAATGTGCATATGTGAAATGAAACAATCAGATCAGATAAGCTTTGCATAAGGAAAAATAAAACATTTTGAACTTTCTAGAGACAACTTGACAGCTTCTTCCAAAACACTCTAGTTTTTTGTTTTTCTTTTTCTTTTGCCAGCGTTCACTTTCTTATAATTTCAGTTCTGGTGACTAGACTTATAGATGTATACTTTCTGAAAACATGCTGGGAGTAGCTGGCGCAGGAGGCTTATCTGCTTTCCACTTACTCTGCTTTGTTGTTCACACATCCTCAGTAAGAGATTATGAACTTTGCCTACTGTAGGCAAGCACACAGAACTGAAGTAAAATCTCATTCTGTCCCAGCTCAGGCTTTATTGTATTAGACACATTACTGCAATCCAGTACTATTGCAGTTTAGACACATTACTGCAATCCAGCACTAAAAGCCTGTGTTTCTCCAGTCCTCTTTCACCATCTTCCACATGCCAAATGTTGCTAAAAAATTCTAGCTAGACAAAGGATGGGGAGGAAAGAGGAAGGCATAAAAAGACATTGTATAAAGGAGCTTCTCTGTCAGGCATTGTTAATTAGGGTATGCATGTATTTATTAAAAATCAAGCAGAGAAAAGTTCAGAAATTATCAGTTGCTTTTAAAATAAAAATGAACTCAGTCATTAGCTAACTAATGGTATCAAGATCGAAAGAAAAATTCTCCAGGCTTTCATCTGGGAGAAGGATAAGTTCCCCACATTTGGGTCTTTGCCCACCAGGCAGAAACAAAAGGCAATTCTCTAAGGCCAAGGCTAAAATCCAACAATGCTAGTAGAGTAAAGATCCCCCTGCATGGTTAGCCAGATTATACCTTTTTGCAAGCAGCTGAGCAAAACAGTGTCTCATGAGGTGGCAGAATCACATGCGCAATAAAGATTTACTGGCTACCACCCTTGAGCTACCTCAAAAAGCACACAAGCACTATTGCATTGAGTAGACCTGGGTAAACACAATGACATAAACAGATTCAGATCCCAAAGTATTTTTATGGGAGCTGAGCAGTTCCCAGAATAGGATGCATATAACCTGATCACTCAAAAGTCATGAAGACTTGAGCCAGGTGACTCCTATAGTTTCTGTCATGGCCAAGTCATGTGGAGGAGGAGGAGGTGTTAACTAAGGCCATTTCCGCACTAGACTGTTATAGTGCTATTATTCCATTTTCAACATCCTATGGAATCCTGGGGTTTGCAGTTTAGGGAGGCCTGAGGCCCCTCTCTAAACTGCAAGCCCCAGGATTCCATAGGATATTGAAAGTGGAATAATAGCACTGTAACAATCTAGTGTGGAAATGGCCTGAGAATGATTGAATGCAAATTTTGGAATCTCCAGCACTTTGCCAAGCTTGGGCGTGCACTTTATTCATAGAAAATTCTGATAAAGGGGTGGATAGAAGATTTGGCTTATCACACCAGCATCCCTCTAGAGTCACATGCAAGAAAACCAGTTGACTTGCTAAAATTACTTTTAGCCGAAAAGGATGTGTTTGACACAGTCTGTATCTTTGCTTTTCATTTTCCTCTTACTTCCATGATTAATATATCCCTATTTTGCATGTGTACATAGTCGATGAAATCCCACATGTCATAAGAAATGTGTTATTCTTCAAGGTTCATAAAATTCATTGTTATTTGTTTATATCAACAGTTCTAGGAAAACTCTTTGCACTATTTTTGTATGCCCAAGAGTCATATGAAGTCACTGCAACGACCTTTCCTTCACACACCTATAAGTACACTTGAACTTCCTGCAAGCATCTGTGCTGAAACCACACTTGGCTTGATTTCAGAGAGTACAATATATAATTAAAGCAAGTGGCTGGATAAAAGAGAGAAAAACTTTCGATTTCACTGCAGAAGAAATGGGAGGGCAGGAAAAAAATAACAAGCGCTAAGGTATTCCTGCAAAGTGAAGCTGTTTACACAGATTAATGATTCTTCATATCAGAATTAAAAAGTAATTAGCATTTAATGATTAATACTAGATATAGTTCAGTTGACGCTTGTTTTTTTCCCCCCCAAGAAATGCATTTTGCCATTTGGAAATTTATGGAATAACTTTACTTTGAGTACTCTCTCAAGCCTAATTCCAGGCATGTGACTGTCTGCTGTCTTGAGAATTCAGGAGTTAGGAACATAAAATCCATATGTAAAGACCAATAACAAGGAATATAATGTAGATTCTGAAGTTATTGTTCCTTTCCTATGAAATTCCCACTTATTTGAGGTTTTCCAAAAGCAGGCTTGGAGCATCTTCCAAAAGTCATAAGTTTTGTACTCAACTGATGTTAACCATAGTAAATGGCACCTATCCACTGCATTGGTTGCCAATTTATTTGTAGGAACAATTCAAGGTTATATTGATTATTTTTAAGGGTTCAGGATATCAGAGTGACTACACCTCTCATGCAAGCCTAGTACTTCCACAAAATACAAAACCCTCTTTTCATGTCCTGCCAGTGGCAAAGTCACCATTTGTTGGGACACAAGAGAAAGTATTCTTTACAAAAGCTCATGATTCTGGAAGCCCAGCATCCAGTTTGTTTTCTTTCTCCTTTCTTTTCACCACTTGGCTATTTTTATTTATTTATGTGCATTTTTATTTTTGAATAGCTGTTCCAACAGGCATCGGATCTGCTGCATTAGGGATTATTTTGTGGGTTTTTTAATTGTTCCGTGACCTACCGGTGACCTATCCTAAATGAAGTGGAAGAACAGGATATAAATATTTAGATAGATAGATAGATAGATAGACAGACAGACAGACAGACAGACAGATAGCAGATAGATGGTCAGGTGTTCCTGCAAGGGTGTATGTCAGGGTAGCTGGATTTTATCATTGCTCCTATGACAGCTGAGCCAAATTGAATGGTGTTCTGCAGGTGTGGGGTCTCCTGCTTGGAGAAGCTGACAGAGATGCAATAGCAAAACTGTGAAGTGCATGTACTGCCCCTAGAGTGGTGACTCTATCAGTCAACCATAGGTCTACATAAACAGGCAAGCAGGGCTATGCTATGTAACCTTGCCTTCGCTACATCTGTATGTGACACACACAGCACTGATGTAATGTTAAACCATAGTTAGCAAACTGACAAGGGTTGGGGAAGAAGGCAGATGTTCATCTTAAAGGTGAGAAGTAGAAGGAGTGTATATTTTAAGATATGGGACCTACTTTGGAAACCAGATTGCAAGAAATCAGAATGACATTTGCAGTTATCCTTTTTGCTCATGTCAAAATCTGTTGTTGTTGCTGCTGCTGCTGCTGCTGTTGTTGTCACGTGCCTTCAAATCCTTTCTGATTTATGATGACCCTAAGTTGAAGCTATTACATGGTTTTCTGGGGCTGAGAATATGTGATGCACCCAAAGGCACCCAGCAGGTTTCCACGCCCGAGCAAGGAATCAAACCCTGGTCTCCAGGGTTGTAGTCTAACATTCAAGACACTACACCACACTGGCTCTCTATCAAAATCTCAACTGATCCTGAATAAACAGCAACAAGATCAGAAAACCAAACTGAGGCACTTTTCGCATGGCATTTGCCATGCAAAAGGGTGCCTGGAGTGTCGCGTGATTGTGAGGAGCGATCTGCAAGTCGCACTCACAATTTCGTGATGCTCCAGGGTAGGGCAGGGGCTGTTTAGCACTTTTTCATTTTCGGCTTTCAGCCAAAAATAGTGCACAATTGTGCATTGCTCCAGGGCCCCGCACACACTTGCTGTGCGTGCAGAGCCTCCAGAGCCGCAGTGGTCACGCTTCCTGCCTCAGTGCAGCCTGGGAAACTCCCAGGCTGTGCTGCGGAAGGAAGAGGCGGGGCTCTCACACTACCTGCTCAGGAGCAGGCAGCTCGTGTGAAGCTGAAGCAGCGGGGACGTGAGAGCCTCTTGCACCCCAGCGCCAAAAAAAGGTAAAGTGTGGAAAGGGCCTAAGTAAAGTTAGTCATCTGAGACTAGAGCAATTTAGATGTTCAACAAGAATAAGGTTTGGAATGGAATATTCCTGCATGGGAGGGGGTTGGATTCAATGGCCCTTGTGGTCTCATCCAAATGTATGATTCTATGATTCTATGATGTGAGTCAATGATACCAATATGCAAAGTTTAATTTTTAGAATCTTTAGGGTGAAAAATTGTAGCTTTTTAAGTATACAGCCATCTCATTTTACATAATTATTTGACTTATATTCCACCTTTCTTCCAGCCTGGGACACAAGGAGGGTCACAATAAAGTTAAAACAAGTATTTAGCACATAAAAGTAGCTACACGTTAAAAAAAAGTCATAATGAGGAAAAGTCATAATGCTAGAACAAAACTGAATATACTATTACACAATATAGTAATTGCATTCTGTAAACACTACTTTGTTGTTGCTGCTGTGTGCCCACAAGTTATTTCTGACTTATGGCAACCCTAAATGAACCTAACATGGGAGGGGGGGTTGGGGGGTAGCAAGATTTGTTCAGAGCGGGTTTGCCTTTGCCTTTTCTGAGGCTGAGGGAGTGTGACTTACACAAGTCACCCAGTGATTTTTCCGTGGCTGAGTGGGGATTCAAACCCTGATCTCTAAAGTAATAGCCCAGTCCTTAAACCACTGTACATGCACAATGCCTTACAAATCATTTAAAAGCATGGTAAAAATGTGTCCAGACATGTTGGGGAATTCTAGGCCCTGTAGTCAAAAAAAGCTTCATCCATGCTCTGTAATGGACTTTGCTAAACTTTCCTTGAGCATTTCCTAACTTGCATTTTCCAGGAACAGAAGTTTTATCAATCAACATCTGTGTTTTTCCCTCCTTCCACAGTGTTCGAATTAACATGTTGCCAGGGACTAAGCACACAAATGTATTTTAATATTTTTACATTTGAAGTCATTGTTTTGTGGAGGGTGTTTTGTGAAGGGTGGTTCTTCTCATTACCTCAAGCTCAGGCACCAAGATTGTGAAAACGTTTTATCAGAAATGGACAAACAAAAATATATGATCTCTGCATTTTACATTTTCCTTTGGCATGCTTCTCACCAGTGCTTGATGCACCATTACTCTGATCCACTAAGCAATTTGTACATTATAAGAAATATGCCCTCCCTGAACTGAAAGAATATATGGTGAAATTAAACTGGAAATCTCATAAATCCCTAGATTTTGAAAACTAGCCAGAGGATATATTAGAACTTAGTATTAAGAAAAACACATACTAAAAAGGTTCCCAATATTACTGATTCATCATTCTGGTGTTGTTTGATTTAGCTATTTTATCACCCTGCATCGGCATTAATGTCCTGACATAACAATTTTTTCTCCCTGGGGAGAGTTGAAGGAGGGCCCATCTGTACCTGACTGCCTTCACTAGCAGAAGGTGATGCTCAGATACAGCCTAGGTACCAGTTTCTCTATCAGTGTTAGAATGTCTCCTTCTAACCGTTTGCATCGCGAAGCTGGAAATATTATTTTTGGGCTATAACTCCCATAATCCTCAGTCAGCATGGTCAGTTGGATTTTGGGAGCTGTAGTCTGAAAAGTAAAGAACTCTGCATTGCACTCACACAGATCATATCCCAAAAATGGAAAGGGCCTATTCACAGAAAGATTGGCTTTTGTACTCTGTGCTACAATTCTGGCCATTTCCTCACTCGACTGTTATAGCCTTTGAGGCCCCTCCCTAACTGCAAACCCCAGGTTTCCATAGGATGTTGAAAGTGGAATAATAGTGTTACCCTGTTTACTGGGGGTCCTGTGAGGGACACCACAATGTGCTCAACAATAGGTGGGGAAGATTAGTTCTGAGCACTGCTTTAGCGTTACGAGAGGCAGGGTAACTTAGCAGGATCTTGAACCCTATGCCTACGGGGTCAGGCCGAGTCAAGGAGCACACAGAAGTTGAAATAATAAATGTGGTTTTATTAAAAACACAATCAAACAGTGTATGTGGCACAGTCACACAAAATAACTAAAGAAATAAAGGTTGGAGTGGGATAGAGAGGTTTTTAGAGGAGTTGTTGGTTTGGGTGATACTTCACCTATCCTGAAGCCCGGTTGGAAGCGGAGAAGCTGGGGAGCGTGGATCTCAGCACGTGGAGCTGAGGGGAAGGCTCGCTGGACAAAGTGACAGCAAGGCGGGATGGAAGCCAAGAGCGATCCAAGGAAGCGCTCAAAGTCAGGGGTTTTTATAAGGAGAATTGTGACCGCAGGCTAGGTCGGACTTGGGGAAAACAATAGATTTGGGGCTGGAGATAAAGCCTCCGAAAGGTCAGAATTTGAATGATTGAGTTATAGCCAAATTGTCAATAGGATAGCCGGTATGCAAACGCCGAGTACTTCAGCGTTGTATAGTCAGATCATCAAGCTGCCAGCGTGGGGCAGAGGATCTTTTGAAAGCTGCGTGCATACTGAATGAAGGTACTTGCCTTGAGGTCTCCTAAAGCTGTGAGTCGGCTATTTCTGGCCTGCCTATATTGTGTTGGAATATTATGGCGATTATCGGCCGAGTCTGTGTGTGTGCTTGTCCGGGGGCCTCACAAGCACGTGGAAGGGAATGGGTATGTGAGGCCGAATTATTGATATCAAGAGATATCTTTTTATATCTTTTTATATCCCCCAAAGCTCGGGCTAGCCAGGACAGTAACAGTCTAGTGTGGAAATGGCCTCTGTGATCCTTTAGAACCACCGGTCTTCTATCCACTAGTTGAGCCAATCCCATCCTCTAGCTCAGTCCAGTGTATATGTATGCTTTCATCTCTGAAATATTTATCAGTGGCATTTCTCCCAGGTATCTTTTCCTCTGCCTCCAAATGCTGATCAATATTGTAGAGCTGATTGTTCTGACCACCATTTCTCAGGGCAAAATCTCTCCACCCGGTGGTATGGATGTAACCCAAGCATCCCTCTTTGTAAGTAGTGTGAAGTGACTACCTGTGGCAGTAAATTAAGGGTGTGTCATGAAAGGACAGCAAGTTAACTCGTTTGTTATTATTGTGCAGTTTATTGCCAAGACTGGAAGAAGTGCTTGTGGAATTTTCTGTCTTATATGCCAAAATAATTTGGCTGTCTTTATTGACTGAGGATAGCTAGGAAAGGACCATTTGCTGTTCCATCTTAAGCACAAAATGTCTTGGTATAGCACTCACATGGAACCCACTTTTCTAAACAACTATCCCACAGTCAGAAATACTGACTGGAAAATATGCTTCAATTGCTAGCCCACATCCATTTAAATCAGGCAAACTTTGCTGCTGTTGTTCTTGTTGTTCGGTTGAGGGCCACATATTCTCAGGGATGATCTGTTGGTACTGGCCATGTACCAGTAGTGAGCGGAGCTGAAGCCCTTGATTAATAAGACCAAATATAAGTGAAACCACCTCTTCACCTCCTTTTTCTCTTTACCTCATTCTTCCTCCCTGCCTAGTGAAAGGTTGGCAGGCAATGGATAAGTCGTTCTCTCAGAGGCCTGAACTTGTTACTTACAGAAGGCTTTTGAAATTAGGTCACAGGCCACCTGCAGCCATAGGGCAGCCCAAAGCTTATGCAGTCATACATACTTACATGCATACATACATTTCGGTCAATGACCAGCAAAACAATCAAGTACACAGAGAAGGAACAAAACAGAATAATAAAACCCAATGTGATGCATTGAGAATAGAACACTAAATAGAAAATTTAAAAGAATGTTAAAGCATTTGAATTACAGTAATTTGATAAAAAGCAACATAAAATGATAATGTCTTTAAAACTGAGATAGCATCCTACTCCAACAAGCTATTGTTGCCACACAAAAATTAGGTACCTTGGCATACAGTCATTAATTTAATAATCATAAGAACGGGAGTTTGGCTAACAAGACTAGGACAACAGGCATTTTGCTTGGGATTGTTGAAGATTCAGAATAAGGTGATCTGTTTGGTTAAGTTGTTCAGGGGCTTGCTTGTGTGATTTTGCATGGTTTGGGGCTGTGTGCTCCAGTGATGTAGGTTTGAGTGGATTGACTCAGACTCATGTTGGATTTAAGTCACTTCAGTGACTGGACTTGGACAACCTGGCAATAAATGATGCATTGACTCGACTCAACTTGAGACTTGTATATTTTTAGTGATTGATTTTCTGTCCTTGGTTCAGTAACATAATACATTCGTCCAGAAACCTTATGACTTTGAGCAACACTTCCATCTCTTTGCCTACTGGTCACATGACAAACTGTCTCAAGCCCAAAGTGTGGGGGCATTTCTCAGAGGGGAACAGCAAATGGGTTAGGCAATGGGTTTGAGGCAGTTTTGAGGTCTGCTTAACCGCCTGGCCCTGCTGCATATCAGAGGAGCCTTCTAAAACACTTCCTAAGAATAGAAGTGTAGGGTGTATTTATCCAAAGGGAACAGCAAATGTTTTAGGCAATGGGAGTGAGAAGGAAGGATCCTTCCTTCTAAAGCTTTTGAAGCTTCAATAATGGGGACTAAAATGGATCCTATTCCCACTTCTGAAAAAGCCTCCAGCTTCGCAAATGGGAAGTAAGAAGGATCCTATTCCCCACTTCCGAAGCTGGCACAAAAGTCTCCATCTTTGGGAAGGGACCACATTGGCACAAAAGTCTCTAGTTTGGGAAGGGGCAGTAAGGAGGAGCCTATTCTCCACTTCCAAAGCTGCAGATGGCAAAATTACAAATGTGCAGGGCCAACTCTGCTTAAATTATTAAAACTGACTTTATTTGACTCTGTCCAGAAATTCTGGAATATAGGTTGGGGTATAAAGTTGGCTCCCAAACTTGAGATTTGACTTGAAAGTATCTTCAAGGACATGAAACTTGACTTGAGACTTGGAGTAAAAGACTGAAGCAGATCACTGGTGTGCTCTGTTGGGGGACCATATGCCAGTAGTGTGTCTAAGAAAAGGGACCTCTGCCAAGAGGAAGTGAATCACTGACTAGATAAAGGGCAGAGCTAGCAGCCACTAGCTTTACATAGCTATTCCCCTGGTCTCTGGAGTTGCATGAACAGGAGCTTGGCTAATGGAATGAGGACAACAAGCAATTTATGTGTACATTTCATGACAGGGCTGAGGGGGAGTGCTGTGACACTACCAACATAGGGCAATCGAACATGAATGGTCAGGAAGGTGTTTCAGTGACCTGCAACATCTGTGCTATGTTTGTGTTATTGCCTGAGAAGGTAAAGAGTTATACATGCAGCAAGTATAAGTTGGTTGCAATGCTAGAAGACAATATGCAACAGTTTGAGGACAACAGATCTACACTCAGACTTAAAAGGGAGGATGAAGATTTTTGGATAGAACAAAGGAGAGTCTTGTGGAAGGACAGCACAGAAAAGATGCCTCTAGGAGAGAGGATGACTTGCAAAAAAAGCTGACACACAAGAGCAGAACTATCAGGAATTGTACTGTGAGTTTGGAGCTACACCATCAATTTCAAGCTTTCCCTTTCATCAGAAACCACAATGCACAGGAACAGGGACAACATTATCATTCTTTTTAGGAGGACTTCAAGGGGTGTATGGCTAGAAAGAGTCCCATCATTTCCCAGAGGAAGAAGAGACATCTATGTGTCAGTGATTTATTTAAGTCTTTTACTCCAAATCTCAAGTCAAGATTCAAGTCTCTACCTTCAAGTATCAAGTCAAGTCTGAAGTTCTTGAAGATACTTTCAAGTCAAGTCTCAAGTCTGGAAGCCAACTTTATATCCCAACGAAAATTTCAGAATTAATGGATAGAATGACATAAATTCAGTTTTAACAATTTAAGCAGAGTGGGCCCTCCACATTTGCAATTTTGCTATCTGCAGCTTCAGAAGTGGAGAATAGGATCCTATCTTACTCCCCATTACTGAAGATTCAAAAGCTTTAAAAGGAAGGATCATTCTTCCTCAAGCCCACTGCCTAACACTTTTGCTGTTCCCCTCTGAGAAATGCACCCTACACTCTGGGGGCGAGTCTTGTCTTTTGCTCTTAGGAAACGTTTTAGAAGGCTCCTCCGATATGCAGTGGGGACAGGCTGCTGAGCAGACCTCAAGCCTGCCTCAAGCCCATTGCCTAACTTGTTTGTTGTTCCCCTCTGAGAAATGCGCCCACACTTTGGGCTTGAGACAGATTGTCATGTGGCCAGCAGGCAAAAAGAGATGGAAGTGTTGTTCAAAGTCACAAGGTTTCTGGATGAATGCGTTATGTTACTGAACCAAAGGCAGCACATCAGTCATTAAAAATATGCAAGTCTCAAGTCGAGTCAAGTCAGCACATCATTTATGGCTGAGTAGAGTCCAAGTTGAGTCACTGAAGTGACTTAAGTCTGACTTGAGTCCGAGTCTACTGACTCGCATCTACATCACTGCTATGTGGTGGTAATAAGCAATTCTCTGCTGAGAGTAACAGAGGCAGTGGTGTGGAGGCCTGGCAGAGTATCTTGAGAGGTATGCAGTCTTCCAAAGGTGAAAAGTTCTGATATAACACCCACACCCAGTAGGAGAGAAAGAGAGGGAGAGGGAGAAAACTTATCAAGCCCACAGATCACTGCCCCACATGGGAACAAACGACACTGAAAGTTAGCCTTCAACATATTACTGTGAAGCTCTGGGTAGCAAGCTGAAAAACCTTGGGGCGCAAGTTGTTATTTCATCACTACTTCAGTAGGAAGGAAGGAGGCCCAGGAAGGAGGAGTAGAATACTGGAAAGGAACAACTGGCCCTGCACATCATGCCATCAGGAAAGATTTGGCTTCAATAACCACAGTCTGTTCTTTTGTGAAGGACTTCTGGCAAGAGGTAGGTTGTACTTCATAGCAGCTGGTAAGAATGTATTTTACAAGAGGTCTTGAAACCTGTTCAGAGCAGTTTTCAATTTTGTTATGTGAGGAAAGGAGACAATACTCCAGAGGGCAGGAGGACAGCAAGTGCTGGGGACAATAGCCCCGACGATACACAGAGAATTGGGGAAATAGTACAAAAACAAGAATGGGCAGGGGGGAAAACAATAAGGAAGCCCCTAGAGGGAATAACCCATGATTTAAATGTCTCTACAGTAATGCACAGGGATGGGAAACAAACAAAGACGGACATGAACCCTTAACACAGGAAAGCAAATGTGATTTAATAGGCGTTACTGAAACTTCGTGGAAGAGTCTCATCACTGAAATGTAGTAATACAAGGGTATGACCTATTTCTGTTTAAAGGAAGAGCAGGGGCATTATGTGTCAAGGACATGTACACCAGTGAGAAGATCCATGACTTAAAGCATGGAAAATAGGTTGAGAACATGTGGGTAAAAATTAAAGGAGAGAGAAGCAACAGTGATATAACTATGGACCCATACGCTGACCGAAGAGATAGATGATGTCTTCCTAGAACAGCTGGCCAAACATTCATAAAGGAAAGATACAGTAGTAGTTGGATTCTCCAATCATCCTGATATTTGTTGGAACAATCTCTGCAAAGAATGTAAGGTTTAATAATGTCTTCACTTGCCTTGCAAACAATTTCATCATCCAAAAGTTGCAGGAGGCAACAAGCGGATCAATTATATTGAATTTTATCCTAACCAACAGGGATGAACTGGTAGATTAAGTGAAAGTACCAGAAAGTGACCAAATCCTTTTGGAATTTGTTAAACAGAAGAAAGAGGAAACCAAATGTAGCTGCACATGCCCTCTAGAGTTTAGGAAAGCTGATTTCAATAAGAATGAGGAAATATTGGGTGAGATCCCACGGTCAGAAATGCTCGGAGAGAGGAGACTTGAGGAGAAGAGAGAAGAGCATTGGAGTTTCTTAAAGGTGAGATATGGAATACACAAGTGCAAACAATTACAATGAAGATGAAAAATGGAAAATGTCTTTTAGAAAAACCAAGATAGAGGTATAAAGAACTATCAGATCAGAGGAATATAAACAAATAGCTTTACTTTACCAACTTTGTCCTCACATCCCCATGGTCAAGTTTAGTCTCCCTCAAGACCAGCTTAAACAGCAGCATAAGCAAACATTTCACTCTATGCAACACCGTCACTTTTCTTCTCCTGTATGATTTTTAATATCTTTGCCTCAAAAAGAAGCTAATGTTGATACATTTTGTGTTTTGGGGTTAGCCTAAAAAAGGTGTTGCCATGTTTTGTACTTTAAATTTTCTTGTATTTGCTGCATGACCAACATCACTCCCCTGAGCATATAAATTATAGAAGGCATCATTTTAAAAAAAAATATACTGGGTTGCTGTATCTGCTGATATTATAATGTTTTGTATCAGAAGGAGAAATTGGCAAAGAAACAGAGGCAAAGTGGATCTCAAAGAAGAGGCAGCTTCTGATGGGTTTTCCTATGAAACCACTTCACTCACAAACATTAGACAAAGTCCTCCACCCATCGTACTCTACTGCTACTTGTAAAGGATTATAATGAACATGAATTTCAAGAGTGAGTGCATGCAACTGAGGCAATAGTGAAAACCTAATTCAGCACACAGCATTTAAAGGTATTGTAAAACATGATGTATTTGTGTATATGTGCATGGCTTTTTAAGAATAACAAATTTGCCACATGAGCATAGGGAAAACATGCTTAATTCATAAGAAAATATGTCTTATATGGAACTATGTTTGGCAATATATATATTGCATATATTGTGTATATATAGAGTACACACATGAAAGAGGCTATCTACAACAGCTAGGAATGCAGTGAGTAGATAGGTACATTGACACTGCTGGCATCCAAAGTACAACTCCACAAATCCCCACAATATGGGCCTTTTGATGGCTGGAGGATTCTGGAAGTTGTAGCTCAAAAGGGCAATATTTTCAGCCTCTGCCAACTGCACTGTCATATCACTTTCCATGTGCCCCACTGTCCATTCTATCTTTTTTTTTGCACCATCATGGCTATGGATTGTTGTTGCTTTTTAAAACTGATATTAGGTGTTCATGCATACCCATGCCAATATTTGTTGGATAGCACGCCATGACACCATGTCTCAGGGGGGTGTGAGAATTCCAGCAAGAAGAGTTCATAATGTGAAGTCCTTCTACCTTCTAGTCCTGTTATGAGTTAGGTCTAGCCCTCTTCATGCTAGGCCTAACTTAAAATGGGATTCTTCACACTCTGCTGCCACTAACATCTGCCACCATACAACTGAACTATAAAAGTACTGTGGGAGTGTTCTGTCTTTCCCGCTTTCCCTGAAAAGTAATTGGGATACCCAGCTTGTGGGGCAAGGGGGAATATTTCACCTCCACCTGGATGAGGCATTTTCCCCACTCAGACCATGGGCTACCACTATTTTCTACCTGTATGTTCAAGCATTCAACTGTTTGATATTATATGGTTTCGTTACTACTCTCCTTTTCCTGATAGTTCCCCCTGTTTTTCCAAGCCAAAAAAACTATTATCTGTGCAGGAAGAGAGGAGCAACCTTTGAGAACCCAACAAGACCTCTCCTGAGTTGAAAATGAGATGTACAGAGCTTGGGAATTTATTTTTGAAAAGTAACTCATTATAGCTCCAAGGTGACAACAGAAATTGCTATTATAGTTGCAATTTTTTGAAAAGTTGCTAAGTCATTTGCCAAATGTAGCTAGCATAGTTGTGAGAGATTTTTTAGAATTTTTTTAAAATATCTAACTGTTCTCCCATTTACCTCAGAGTTGATTAACACCATAGCAAAGCAAAACATTTAATAAGAGTGAAAATAATGACACGAGGAAGCCATCCATTGGTAAGAAGAGGGATCCCACAACATTGTCCTGTACTTATTGCTCCTCTACAGCTGGCTTCAGCATGCTATTTTATTAGAAAATAACTTTCCAACCTCTAGAAGAGACCACAAGCCAGTACATGAACCATTCCTCCTTGACCATTTGATAAGGCAACATGTCTGTAACTATAAGGTTACAGTTAAATGGCAAAAGGAGTTAAGTTATCCCTCATTACGTTTCAATTGTGATGCAATTGTAGTATGGTTTGTGTTATTGGGGGTAAGTTAATTAATTACAAGCAACACTTGTAAACAAAACTGGAAAAATGACAAATAACTTCCCCATCTGCTCCCCCTCCCATTCCCTGCTGGGTCTTCCCCTCTTCCCCTTCCCATGCAAAAAAGGAAGGGAATGCGGTAGGAGGAAGGCTCCCAAGCACCTTCCTTTCCCTCTCTAGAGTCCTCCGTCCCCCTTCCCATGCATTTTGCCCCAGCTTGGAGAAAATGGGTGGGAAGGAGAGGGGGGAAACTCCAGCAGAGGAAAGGAAGGCTCTTTGGAGTCTTCCCTCCCCTATTACCTTCCATTTTGCCTCAGCGTGACTTCTCCACACTGGGGCAAAATACATGGAAAGAGGAGGGGGCAAACTCTGCAGAAGGAAAGGATGACTCAGGGGAGCCTTTCCCCCACCCATTTCCTTCTGTTTTGCTTTAAAGAACTGGCCACAGGACAAAATGCATAGGAATGGGAGGAAGAGAATTGGAGGAAAACATGCACGCACGCTCGTGAATAATCAAAATCCACGAATGTCAAACCTGCAAATGTGGAGGGAGGATTGCCCATGTAGAACTATTTAAACAAGAATGTCTGTAAGTTCCAACAACTGGATTGCATCCGAGATCAAATTATGCAAATTACACACACACAGCAATAATATGAATAATTTAAGGACATTTTTATGACTACTCTACTATACCCCAGAAAATTTAAGGAGCCCTGTTGGCGCAGTGATTAAATACTAGTACTGCAGCCACAAGGTTGTGAGTTTCATCCTGCAGGGCTCCAGGTTGACTCAGCCTTCCATCCTTCCCTAAGTTGGTAAAATGAGTACCCAGCTTGTTGGGGGCAATTAGCTAACACATTGTAAACGGCTTAGATAGCATTTAGCTGATAAGTGGTATAGAAATACATATGCTATTGCTATTTGCTCAATGAGTTATTTATAATCCTGTTCAGGCATTAAACGGGAGTTGAAATAAATACAGGAACAGAGTAAAGAGGCTAGCCCCAACTGCCTTCTTGTATAGCACAATAGTAAAAAAAAAAAAAAAAAAAAAAAGCCTCCATTGCATATGTAAGCTCTCCACATGATCAGAATTCCTGTTATTGTTGTTTTTCTTGGATCTTCATCACATGGAGTCTCCGGCACAGCTGAGACTTTCCTTTTCATATTGTCCCTCTTGACATGAAGAGAGCAACAATGAGAAGAACAGGAGTAACCTGCTACCTCTGTTCACATGCAGGTGGATCCTCAGCTGAACATGTGAATAGGGCTAATGTGTTTAAGATATTGATGTGCTATCAACACTGAAATTTTAAGTACATAGACTGAAACTTTGGAATATAGTAGTTGTCCAGTAGATGATTTATAGTGTGATCCTTATTACATCTGCGTGGAAGTTAAGTCCCTTGATTTCACTGAATATAAGATGGCTGAGGTTATGAGCAAAGCAGATGCTTCTGAAGCTGACTTTGAGCTTGTGTTCCTCTCAATCCCCATCACACGATGTCAACTGAACTATGAGGACTGCCCCTGACCCTTCCATTGCTTCTCTCTGGTGTGGAAGGAGTCAGTCCCAAATACATAGACTCCTCTATGTATAATGTGATTTAGAAGCCTGCATGGTAAAGGCTTCAAATCATGATGTAGAATGGTAAAGTTTCAGCTATGCTGGTTAAAGGATTTGTAGCCTAAAATGTAACTTTTCCAGGCTTTGGGCTGTTACAGACCTTGTATCCCATTATTTGGACAGGCCTGGTGAGCACCCAATAGTAAGATCAGGGTCAGTGCATGTGACCTACTCTCCCCCTCATGTCACTGGAATCATAGGAGTAACATACTCCTAAATAAGGGTATGGGAAAAATTAGATATCATTTGATGCCAGGGTGTTGGGCAATGGCTCTTCCCTTCTACCTAACCTATATGGAACCTGTAATATTTTTTTCTTTGCATACTTATTGGATGTAGACTTTATCTCAGAGGTGGGCAGCCATAGAAAATTGAAGGACACACCTTTCCATTTTCAAGCCACCCCCCAACCTCCATAGGCAGCAAAACCCCAATTTGGGAGGGGGCAGGAATAGGAATGTTATTTCGGATCTGAAAAAAAAAGGTTGTCAGTCTCTTAAAATGGAGGCTTCAGGATATATGATTATTCATTTGTAGGGAGAGAATTCAGTCAGTTGGAGGATGTGGGGTGCCAAGGGGACACTCAGGGGACCCTGACAGGCCTGTGGCTCACAGGCCACATAATTGTCCTCCCTAGTTTAGAATGAGGTAGAAATCTGGAAGAGAGCCAACCCTACCAAAACATGGAATGTAAACTATTGCTTGGTCTTCTGTGCATTTTCAGGAAACTGATGTGAAAATACTTGAGAAGTAGGCACACTTGGAAGTTTTGCTTGGTTTTAATTTCTTCCCCTTCCTCTGGAGGGCTGAAATGTTTGAGTATCAGTTTTACATTTTGCCCAGTCTTTCATTATCCACGTTTGATGCATGTTCACACACACGCTGATTTAATCAAATAGCCATTGAACCAAGGCCTGCATGAAAACTTTACATTCCACTGAGAAATTCTCTTGCCTTTTTTTTAAAAAAAAAAGAAAAATAATTAAAGATAATTATTGTTCCTCTATAATTATGCCTTCCATCCACTTGAAAAAACTTTTAGAGACTTAACAGAGTTCTTGTAATTATGATGATTACAATGATTATCAAGAAAGTAACAATTCATGCCCCCCCAGCTTTTTAAAATGGGGCCTGAAGAGAATAGAAAGTCCTACTAAGCCATTCTAAGACTGCAAAGTGAATATGCATGGAGGAAGATGGACATCATGGTGGCAAACTGTGCCTCCAGCCTACATGTGTTTGTTTGTGTTGTTTGTAAGGCCCATTCCATATGATCAAGGACCAGTAGGGCTTTTAATCATGCGGAAAAGAAATCGCTATGTCCATGCATTCAGCCTAGGGCATTTATGGCTGTAAGAGTGCTACTGCTGGGTCAATAAACTAAATGGGGGACAATGGAGTGGTTTCACAATTGGCATCATAATATGCTGTCTGCAGCACACTTCAGTCTACAACTCCATGGCTGCATTTTGTACTACTTTTGTGGTAAACCACTTGTCAACAGCAGCCCCATGCTGTGTTATTCTTTACACGTGGTTCTTACAGGGAAAGAAATCATTAAGTTCCTGTGAGAGCTACACTGGGTCAATTCACATCTTGGAATGTTATATGTTTTTCTCTTCCTTATCACCACCATGCCTACAGATATGCCTAAGGATGTCTAAATTCTATATTCTTATGATCCCCTTCTCTCTTGAAACTGTTGTCCAAGAGTCAGAAATATACTTTATCACCTCCAGCCATAAAGCTTTTCTGGATGTTCACATATAACTGCCGATGTGCAACATTCAAACAAAGGTAAATTATCATATGCAAAATCCAAAGAATGATACAGACACGTATATGAACTATCTCTAATTCTTGCAACTTTGGAAAATTGTTTTCCTTATAAGTCAATTTGTGTGCAAAACATTTTACCAAGTCTTGATTAAATTCCAGCAGGGATTTCAGGAAGCAAATAAAATTGCTTTACAATATTTGTACTTTAAAATGAGCATTACCAAAGAGGAGCTGGATATGGCCTTTAGAAGGAACATGACCGGCCCTGTTCTATTGTTAACGTTGGAACAGGAAGTCAAAATTAACCGAATCCCCTACAATGTTCAAGAATAATTCCCCATTCAAATTTCTAGTTCAAAACCCAGTTGGTCTTGAACAGAGGAGCCAAACAACTTGGTTGGTTTTGAAGAGAGCTCAGGAGAAGTTACTCTATTGGTCTCCAACCCTCTGAATCTAGTGACCATGTGGGCTAGCAGATTTAGGGAGTCGTGAACCAAAAAAGTAATTTTTCTCAGCTCCATTTCTGAAAATGACATTTACCAAACAATGGGGGAGCCAGTGGATCCACCACCATGGCACAGTGAATCTACTTTCAGTCTTATGGCTGGTCCTCTGGCAGCCTCTCCAAGACATATGGAAACTCTCATGCTGCTGCACTTTATCCTATCAGAGATTCAGTACTAGAAAGTTCCAGTACAACTTGGAGTAGCAGCCATAAAATCAAGTATGGATTTGCTGCTCCATGGTGATGGATCCATCAGCCACCCCTGCCCAACATTTCATATTGGTTTGTTGATGTGTGGCATAGCCATCACTTCTGAAATATTAGACCAGTTAACTTAGCTACTTAGCCATGAAAAATGTTGACTTGGGAAGGACAGGAAGGATGCTGTTCTGGATCTAATACAATTGCTAAATGCAAGGCTGGGCTATCTCTAGTACCAGCCAGTGAATAGAGACTTAGGTGATTTTGTTTCTCCTTATAAAACCCTGTAAACTTTTTTATTTAAAGTCTCCTGTTTGATTTTCCATTCTGGTGGAATGTGAGAGCTATTGATGCACACACCTATTGTACAGGTTGCAGCTAGGCTTTCAAAATCAAAATATCATTGTTGTTGTTTCCAACCCTAAGGTGAACCTATAACAGAGTTTTCTTGGCAAATTTGTTCAGAGAGTATTTGATATTTGCCTTCCTCTGAGATCAAAAGACTCGCCCAAGATCACCCAGTGAGCTTCCAGAGTCATACTCCAATAATGCTCACACTTGTTCTCTCTCAAAATATCATTCCTGGACTGAAATTCCAATAGCCATTACATTTATTGTTCAACTATTCATTGTAAATCCTGGGATATTCTGACATCTCTATTCCTCTACAGTTAATTTGTGATCCATCTTGTCTGTCCAACTAACCCATCAAGATTTTGCTTCTTCTTCCTTCCTTCGCTCCGAAAGCCAACCCCTTTCTCCAATGGTATTCCAAGTTCAAACTGCATATCTCCATGTGATCTTTCTCACACACATATCATGTACAATGTAAAAAATGTGTGGCATATGTAAACAAGAATTATGGCACAGTATTATAAGGACAAACTATAGAAACCAGGATTGGGAAGGCAACATCCCCTTGTGCAACATGCAAAGACCAATGGCTAACATGGTCTTAAATGTTCAGAGGTTATGAATTGATGGATACATAGTGCTATTTATGTATTCTTCGCTCTTAGAAATTTTCTCAAGTGTCCAGAGCTAGCTACCACCAAAGACAAAATGAAGAATGACAAAGGTAACATGTTGAATTCAGCACTACTGCTCCTTCTCCTCTTCTTCGTCTTCTTGAATCCCAGTTTCAGCCACCCTGAGTTCCAATTTTTGGAAAAGGTTAGGAAAACAATGAGAATAATCTTTTTATAGCTCTTCACCTTTTCTTAAAATATCTCAAGTTAAAAACAAAAACAATCAAAAATAACATAGAATTTAAAACACATCATGCCCAAGAATGAATTATCCATTGGCCTAAGGCCCATATTGTCATAACCCTGTGGAATTTGAGGAATCTGATTCTCCTGGGACTGCTTCACACTACCAGAACCTGACTTCCCTGGCACTTGCTATTTCTAAGTACACAACACATAATTAAACACAAACCAATCACATTGAATGAAATGCCTATGAGCACAGAAATGTATATAACCCAGTGCCAAGTGGATGGTAATGCTGGAGTCAAGGTAGCCTCGCTGGGCATGGGATTTCATGGGCAGCAGGATGCCAGCTGGAATCTTGTTGGTATATGACACATGTTACCATGCCATACACCCCAACTCCATGATACAGCATAATTGGCTAGAAACACTGTCCAATTGGCAATATTAAATTGACATACAATATACATATACATCTATGGCTGAAACACCATGTGGATGATGGTCTCTGCCTGGAAAGCTATGTGCCAAAGCAGATGACCTCAGTATGGCTAGGTCATAAATTCACTGAGATTAGCCAGGAAACCCCCGACATAATGGATTCAAGCTAATCCCCTCAACTGCCTAAACAATAGGTAACACAACAGCTTAACCATTGTCATCCTGTTAGTTCTTCCCACCAAAATTCCCCCTTTGCTTCCTCACCTGTCCAGGTATCACAACCTCCATCAATGCTTTGTCTCCTGACATTGAGACCATTAGCCAATTCTGGACTCCTTTGTTTGCTCTGCCAGAGAGCCATTAATACCTTCCCCTTCAGGGCAGAAAAAGGGTATTTAGACTCTGGCTCCAAGCCAGACATTTTGGATGCATGTTAGTACATTACACTGCATAAGCCCCCCTCCCGAGATTCCTGTTCTCTGTGCTACCCTCAGACCCCTAGTCTGAGCCATAACACTTGGTGTCTTCTCCCTAGGATAGGTAAATATTGACCACTTCATCCTAAACTCCTAGCTATCCAATTTTTCCTTCCTTTTCTTCCATTAGCCTTGTGTGGTTGTGAGACTGCTTGGACATTGTGTGTTTGCAATTTTTCCCCAATAAAAGCATACTTTTACTTCCAGCTGGTGTCCCTACATTAGTACCAGTATACAAAGGTGAAAAGATTTTGTAAGGTTACCCCCCCCCCGCCCCTCAGGCTTCTTTTTGAGCTATAATTCCCCACTGTTCCACAAAAGCACTAGCACATGGGTGGACCTTTGAATCACCCACCTTTTGGGGTAATAGACATGTGTAGGTTCCCTTACAGAAGCAGTTGAGCATTTTTGCATAATGCAGAACATCTGCATTCAGTTTGAGGATGCAGAACTGAAGCTGTGCAAATGGCAACACTGTGCATGTAGATGCACATGTGAGTGCCCACCCACATCCAGTTGTGCACCTGGGTGTGCATTCTATTCTACAGATTCATCATTCAACAAAAGGGTTACCCAGCACAATCAACCCATAACTCCACTTGTGAATAGTTATACTATGCAACCCTGATGTAGGATCTCAGTCCATGTATGAGTAAGGTTGTTCTTAGCTCCCCTGAATGTTCTCACATTCAGTCTTTGTCTACACATTACAACTTTGTGATACAAATAAGCATGATATTTTCTAGGGAACTCTATTTTTAAAAATAGCACTATGAACTCTTTTCCTACCCCTACTGTTTAAAAACATGCTTCTCTCAATTGGAACATGAAACAATAAATAAATTTGTATGTATTTGAATTAGCCCTATTTACATTGTACACTTTTTTAAAATACAATAATTAGTGTGTGTTTTTTCCAAGATTTCTCAAATTTTCCTGCCTCTATGGACTCTAAGTTGTGGAGATCTTGTGGTTCTTCATGACTGAAAAATGGAAATTATGGAGTTCTGAACTTTGTAGAATGCCCTCTATGCTTCCTTTGCTTCCCTCACCCATTTTTGCTTCATCTTTGCCTATTGTAGAGCATGAATAGGGGATTGTGGCTACCTCCAAGAGAAGAGGCCATGAGGCCATCCAGTCACTTGTCACTTAACAGAAGCAAATGTCAAAAATGATGAGTGCACCTTTATTGATTGATATTCTTAGTCTCTTGAAAGGAGGTAGATCTTCAAAGTAGACAAAGAGAAGAAAGCAGAGAGCAGAGCTTTCTTTCAAAATGGGGGCATCTCATGAGTGCAGTGGGACATTATAACACATTTCCAAAACTGCTGCCTCTGCTTCTGAATCCTTATTACACAGAGCACCCTTGTATTGTACCTCCTGCTATATTTACTCAGATCTTTGAAAACTGTTTCTTCAGTTTCTGCTGTTTACTCACTCTTGCTTCTCAAAATGCCATCTGTCTTTCCAAAGACCTCATATTTTTCATGTTACTTCAGAAGGACACTGATGTGAAGGAGCATACCCATAACTGGAGCTTGATAAAAATATAATGTTACAAGTAACTATAACCCATCATGTCTACTGTTTTTTTTTTCTACATAGCTGTTCGTCATTTTTTTCATGCATCCTTGTTATCTTAGCTTTCAGCTTATTGGATCAAAAACCTTTCATTAACAGAAATGTGAAATAGCCATTGATCTATAATCCATAAAGTCTCTATCATTATTCACATTTTTATTAAATACGATTTAGCTCTCCCTCCATGTTACAACTATTTTAGAGCCCCAAAGTGCAAAGATAAAGAATTACAATTCATGCCTATGAGATAGTTGCAAAACTAGGAGTATAAGAAAAGGTTATAAGCTATGAGTAACTGTTCTGTCTGCTGTACCATTTCTTCTAAGCCAAAACAATCTATATGTATAAGATAATACCCAAAGATCATGTCTTAGGTCACTGAAATAGAGATGTAATTGTTCACTAAGCTTCTTCTTACAGTGGGAATGAGTAATTTCAGCAACTTTCTTCTTTCTGAAAAAAAAAAAACTGAAAACCATGCAGTTTTCAAAGTCTGTTCACAATTTATAACTTTTTCTGCACAAAATTCACCACAAGGTTATTTTGCTCAGAAAACAGCATTTTACTGCTTTCTGCATGGAAATCTTTGCAAATCTGTTGTTGTTGTGTGGCTTCAAGTCATTTCTGACTTATGGTGACTCTAAGATGAACCTGTCACAACATTTTCTGGGGACTGAAAATGTGTGATGTGCTCAAGGTCAACCAGTGGGTTTTGATGGCCAAGCAGAGAATTAAACCTTGGTATCCAAGCTCAAACCATTACATCATGCTGTTCTTGAGTGCAAATGTTAAGCAGAATTAATACCCAATTACAGTATATTCTGTGCAGAAAAACAGCATTTTATGCACAGGAATTAATATTTCTCTATGGAAATATTATTTTCCATGCAGAAAATGCTAGTTTCTGTGCAAAACAACCACATGTGCATTTTGCACAGAATAAGTCCCAAACTGCAAAGATTCTCATTGGTCCATGATTCTTCTTCGCAGAGTTTTTCAACACTCAAAAAACATGTTTTTCAACCATTTGTTGAACCTACACTGAAAGGTACAGCAAATGTGCAGCTACATTCTAAGAGGCACTGAAGAAAGAGCATTCTAGATTCTTCCTGAAATAATAATCCTGTTCTTGTCTCCAAGACAGGTTACCAATGGCATGAAGTGGAACTGCAGTAGCTAATTCTCTCCTCACCCCAATTAATGCTGACATGAACATCAAGCTATAGTGCTTTGGCTTCACCCATATTTTGGGAGATAAGATGAATCACAATCTCATTAAGCTGAAAAACCTTTGGCTTTAATATCACTCTGTTAACACATATGAGAAAATGGATTGATATCCATGAAAGTTCATGCTAAAATATAAATTGACTCTTCTTAAAGGTGCTGCTAGATTTTCTCCTTCCTTCCCTTTTTCCTTTTTTAATCTCATGTGTGATAGCAGAAGCAAGTACTAATATGACAGAGCCATCACTAAATGTGGCACTTCCTTCACTGTAATTGCTGCTACTCCATAATAGTCATGTGAATCTGTCTTAAGAAAACTAAAGATTATCAAGTGGTATTCAGCTAGGAATAGGTGAATCAATCTATGTCTAGTCCGTATCAGTTTTATACTTGAGTTCCTTCATAAGTCTTTTCCGTCCTGTTTCTATATTTGTGTGCTTTCATTTTCCTCCTCTTTTTAAAAAAGAGTTTTCCTTTTTTTAAAAAAAATCAGCTAGAAATACCGTATATGAATAATTAAGTATTAATAATTAAGTATAAATGCAGAATCTGCATTTATAAACAGTGTGTGTGCACACACCAGCCCATTTCAAAACGAATTTTATCCTATAACAGACATTTAAGTTAGGGTGGGGAGGGGGGAAGGAACCGTAATACCCCCTTTAAGCCATTTTAAGCAATGCTCAAGGGGGGGGAAGGAATGTGAAGAACAATACCAGAAGGCAGCCAGGACAGTGAAAGGGCCAACTCCCTCCAAAAAAGGGGGGGCATTTAAAAGGCACACACACACACCCAACACACATCAAACATTAATGCAATAAAAAAACATGCAAAATATTGGCCAAAACCCCTCTAAACCACCAAAACACTCAGCCAGATTGAAGATCTAATAATAACGATCACTCCATGTCAACATCGAGCACTGAATGACACGTATAGGGGGTGAACTGTTTCACCGTCTCCTTTGCCCCTATCACATGTCTTGATTTGGTACTTGGCACCAATCAAAAATAACACTCTGGTCTCACTCCATGGACACCATCAAAAGCTTACCTTCCTCTGCAGTGACGTTTGTCATGCGAGTCCAGGTAAGTATTCTATCCTGTTTCCATATTCGTGTGCTTTTCTTTTCCTCCTCTTTCAAAAAAGAGTTTCCCTTTTTCTAAAAAAATCAGCTAGAAATACCATATATGAATAATTAAGTATTTTTTTATGTACTCTCCCACAGAATCTGCATCTATGAACAGTGTGTGTGCACACACCAGCCCATTTCAAAATGAATTTTATCCTATAATAGGCATTTAAGTTATTTTGGTGGCTGTCTTCACTTGGTAACTCTATCATAAAATTGAAAGAAGTGTAATATCCAAAGCATAATATATTCTGATCTGCACTATCATCAAGATCCTACTGAGAACTTAAGTGGGACCCCACTGCTTTTGCCCAAATTTGCAGCCTGTCTTTCATATAGCTGTTTCTCCACTACTACCACTACCATATATACCCCCCAAAATATCTGCTACAGAGGACCAGAAATCGCCCAGGAATCTGTGGCAGAGTTTAAGTATGCTCAAGGTGCTAAAAGAGGAAGGGTAAAGGGTGGCAGAATCAATGGGATCCAGTATAAGGATCTATTGGATCACTGCCATTAGTCAAGATCAGATCAATTTGAATCAGAACATGCAAAGATTTATTCAAACATGCATATATTTGACACAAAAGAGCTGCTGCATTCAAGGAAAATGGTCAACCAAAAGAAGAGGGAACACTGTAGTAATTCAGGCTTAGAGACTTAGGTGACAATCCTATACTCACTTAGCTGGAAGTAAGTCACAACGAATGCAGTAAGACTTCTTTCTAATTAGACATGTCAAGGATTGTGTTATTAGCTGATGAGCAGAAGTAAAATATGAGCATTATTTACGTTCTGTATGTTTCCATGAATAATAAATGTATGAGGGATGGGGAGTTGTAAGGAAAACTCTCTCCAATGTCATAGTCTCCTAGCACCATAAATCTACTCAAAATCCATATCACTATAAAGAAGAAAAATTCCAAGTCTGTGGTGCCCCCTGAGACTTTGATGGGAGAGATGTTCATATCCCCCTACTGACTGCAAGGTGTGTTTCATTTAACACAGAACTGTGGTGTCACATTGGCCAAGGGACAGAGGTCGTGATGTGTGAATTGCCTACCATTAAGTGAGGGGAAATGGTGCAAATAGTTTCTCACAGCAATAAAACAGCTTCACCAACTGGAACAAGCTCTAAACTTTTCAGTCTGCTCATCCAGATGTTGCATTCATGTACAATACACAAAACAAGGAAGACTGGCAATCTCAGGCCATATCCTCACTACACTGTTATAGTGCTATTATTCCACTTTCAACATCCTATGGAATCCTGGGATTTGCAGTTTAGGGAGGGACCTTTAGAATTCTCAGCCAGAGAGTATTTGGCCTCAGTAAACTACAAACCCCAGAATTCTGAAGGATGTTGAAAGTGGAATAATAGCACTTTAACAGCGTAGTGCAGAAAGGGCATCGATGTACTGGATAAGAAGAAAACAGCTGGAGAGAAGGAAAAGTTTTAGAGCAAGCACTGTATGAGTTTATGATTTATGATGCCAAAAACTTATAATAAGAAAGGTAAAATTCACTCCAGCAGCCAAGTATGTTGGGGGAGGGAGGAATTGTAATAGCTGCTACCTTGTCACAAAGCACCACTGTGCAATACAGGTAAGAACTTAAACATTAAAACTTGACATTCCAGTCTCAGCTAGAGAGCTCTTTGGCCTCAGTAAACTACTAACCCCAGAATTCCACCGGATATTGAAAGTGGAATAATAGCACTATAACAGTGTAGGGTGGAAATGGCCTTGTTTGGTGATGAAACATCCTCAACACTTCTGACACTCACAAAATGAATGAAAGATTCAACATCCTTTCCCTCCATTCCTCCCCCAATTATTACTTATGGGTCTTAGAGAGCTCTCTATGCAAGTGTGACCAAATACAGAAGTTTAATATGAAAAGACCTATCATTATTAAGCTTCTCTTTACTGTACAGTCACAGACCATTAAAACACAAGATATTCATCAAACAAAGCACGACTGAAAAGCTAAATATATAAGATCAGGGCAGTATCGATTCTAGATGTTTTTAAAAAACTAAAAATAATAAGCTTAGTACAATTTATAAAAGGAGACAAACATCAAGTATTGCATATGTGTCTGAGTCATAATTTTACAAATGTTAGCAGCAGAGCAAAGGAACTTTGCAACAATTTCTGTTATACATTTTTAATACCTCCTGACAGATAAACTGAGTACCATTCACAGGGTCTTCCAGGGAATTTATTTAAGAGGGGTATAATTAATCTCTCATGACTGTAAAAATAACAAAATTATAAAAGAAAAATACATGGGATACATTTATCTAAATTTAATGTTTGCATAGTTCTACTGTGGCAAATGACTGAGACTGCAGTATGTCTGTAACCTGTGTTTATAGTGGGGAAGTTGGATGCCCGTCTGGACTTGTCCTGTCCCCTGCCATGGTACACTCACACATACACTGGACATGAGAAGAGGCCATATACAAAGACTGGAAAACTATAGCCCTTCAAATCCTGGTGGCCAGCAACCTCCAGTAACACTCACCATGGACTGTGCTGGCTAGGGCTCATGGGATTTGCAGTCCAACCACAGATAGAAAGCCACTGATCATATTCTCACTGCAACAACAACTAGGAAGAGTTTGAACAAAGAAAGCGGAGCTAATTCCTGCAAGCCATCATCCTTTTAAATATAGTCTAAGGTCTGTAGGGGGCATCTTTTTAAAAAATGAATCAGACAGAAGGTGCTAGGAATACATCTGCCTGAGATCTTCGAGAAGTGATGACAGTTCAAGAAGAGGTTACAGGATGGACAAATAGTCTGCCGTTTATAAAGGAGCCTCTTACATAGCTTTATGTGATGTATATGTATGTAGTTCTGAAATGTTTCAGAAGGTTTTTTTTTCCCCTATATGTTAAAGATGCCACTTGAATTTACTTCGACACATGCACATTAAAGAATAATAGCATGTGAATTATGCATTAGATGCAAAAACGATGGCATTTCTAGTTGTTAAGGGAAATCCGTTTTCCCTCTGCCTGCTCTCCGAGTGGCTTGTGGAGGAAGGCTACTTTGCTGTACCTTCTTCGTGGAGGGACCACGTCACCAGCATGACCATTGTCGTGCTGGCTGCCAGGGAGGGGAGCGGGCCAGGTGGGAACCTTAAACTGTGGCTCTGCCTCCTACACCGGCCTCTTCCCCACTAAAGGGGGGGTTCACCTACCCTACGCTGCAGTACACTTTGGCACAAGGTGGTGTACAATACACCTCTGGAACTCACTCTCCCAGTCATCAGGCAGGAGGTGATAGGCAAAGAAGGAGGGCATCCTTGGGGCAGGCCCACATATTTTATGCCTTCACTTCAGGGCTCTGTGGCAGGTGGTGGGCTTTTCGTGGGGCACACCTTCCAGAGGGGGTTGCTGAGGTGACAACCCAGGATCAGGGGTTTGCCCTCGGGATCAGCTTTTTTGCTATCATGCAGCCCCGTGAGGTCAAGTTCAAATTCAACGTCATGTCCAAGGTCAAGATTAAGTTCATGTCTAAATAGGCAATAAATAATAAAATTACCCATAGGTCATCCCAAGTCCTGTCGTGTGGTCTCTTCATTTTGAGGGTTGGGCAGCAAAACAACCCCATGCATTTGTAGCTTTACTCTTAGAGTTGTCATATGAGCAGATTTGCCAGGTCAGGAGCATCCTAGGCTGTGGGAGATTTCAAGGGTGAAAGTCCTAAGTCCTAAGGGCATCCTCTGATGATTTCACAGGTGCAAACCCCAGTGACGCCATTAAACATAATATATTAAGCATTGACATACTTGCTGGGAGAGTGTCATTCAAATTAAAAATATGGAATCTAATAAATGAGAAAATACTTCCCTGGTTGGAATTAAGTTTCCCAAGCTCTGCATTGCACAAGAAAAAAAAAGCCAACTCTTTCTGAGTTTTGCTTTGAATATTTTTCAAGCACTACCTTTAAAACACATGGAAGTTGCAGTCACTCCAAAGAAAGTTTTCCAAGCTCTGCTTTGAACAGAACAATAACACAAACTTTTCCCAACTCTGTTTTTAATACTTCTGCAAATACTGCTTTTAGGAACACAGATGAGAGGAATGAGGAAGGTAGAAGAAGACAAAAGTAGTCAGGGGAATTGAAGTGGAAGTAGAAGGAGAAAGAGGATGAGCGGGAGTGAGGGAGAATGGAAGGAGGGAGAAGACAGATGCAACTATAAAATGTTTAAAGGGTGGAGAGAGAGAAAGAAGAACATAAAGAAGAGCTGTGCAGTGGAGAGAAGAAGAGAAAAGAGGACCAGAAGGACAGAAATTAGGGCTGGGAGGGGTGGAGAAAATAAATGCAAGCAGGTATTGCACTGAGGAAAAGAAGAAAGGTTAGAAAAAGAGAGAGGAGTGAAATCAAGAATTAAAAGTAAAATGGAATCAAGTACCTAAACAGGGCAAAAGAAATACATTCATACCAGTCTTCTTCCTTACAACAGTGGTGAAACCCACATGGATTTCAAACCAAGAAAAGGTAATGTACTCTGACTTCAACAGTTAGCAAAGTTAACCATGAAAGAAAGAAAAAA
This sequence comes from Cyclura pinguis, assembly GCA_030412105.1. Taxonomy (NCBI): domain Eukaryota; kingdom Metazoa; phylum Chordata; class Lepidosauria; order Squamata; family Iguanidae; genus Cyclura; species Cyclura pinguis. The sequence goes on along the minus strand of CM059600.1, from coordinate 317,676,080 downwards.
TCCCATCCCCAAAACTGCCCACCCATTTTATTGCTTTACCCACCCACACCCTCTCAAAATCCTAGTGAACTATTATTTTACAACCAACTGATGAAATGGGGGTGTAAGATATGTCCAGTAACTTTTAGTGGCATTTCCTACATCCCGAGACCTTTGGTTGAGTGTTTTTTAATGAGGAGAGTGAGAATGAGCATACTCCTGAGAAAAGAAAGAGTCAACAAAGTCTACCTCTGTTGAACCTAACATGAAAGCCAGTAATAACGTAAATGATTCCAGGGCTTCTAGGAGCATTTCTCCCTTTCTCCAACTAAATTAAAATGAACCCACATGCTCAACTGTGCTTAAGCAGGAAGTAGTTGCCATGGTTACCATGGAGGCAGTCTAAATGTGGTACAGTATACAAAATAATCAGCTGAAATGACTAGGTACAATACTGATGACAGCTGGGGGGATGTAAGTTTTAAAATATCTGGTATACAGTTTGAGCCCCCTCCTCCCACAAAAATAAAATTCTTCGGCATCTGTGCATCTACCATTCAGACAGCAGGACTCGGGGTAAAGCAAAAAGAAGACTAAAACAAATTTGTACAAAGAATGTTTTCATCTTGGACAGACTTTGAGGCCGAGTAATACACTAAGAGCAAGAAAATTAATTATGTTCTCATACGAACGCTATAGTGAATGACTGACTGCCGGAGAGACACACAGAACATGAACCCAAAAAGGTGCATTGATTGCTAGAGAGAATAAAATCAGACAGAACGTACCTTGCCAGATAACCTGAGGCACACAACAGAGTCTCTCCGGTCAATTCAGGGCAGATATGCCGTTTTGTACTCTCATAATGACGATCAGCAACTAAGACCTTTAACAAAAGGCCTTCAGGAAACTAGCACTAGCCATCTGCTATTATATACACAGTCTTCCTTTTTGGTTCTGTGCTTTAGGTGCAAATGTAGTCTTTAAATGTGCAAAGAAAGGGAATCGGTATCGAAAAATGCTACTCCCGCTAGAGAACTACTGTGCTGTAATGGTTTGAGCCTTGGACTATGACTCTGGAGACCCAGGTTCCAATCGCTGTTTGGCCATGCAAACCTGGCGGATGACACTGGGCAAGTCACACTCTCTCAGCCTCAGAGGAAGGCAAAGGCAAGCCTCTCTCTGAATAAATCTTGCCAAGAAAACCCTGTGATTGATCCACCATGAAAAAAAGGCATAAGGAAACATTAGAGACTCATGCTTTCTGAATTTCTACCATAGCATCTGCACCAGAGATGACACTAGAGAAAAAATAGTTGACTCTACAGAAAAAAAATGCTATTATTAATTACTGATACTGCACATCAACCAATTATTTACATCTGTATAACTAAGTAAGATCTCCTAGCCCAACCTCCACCAGCCCACCTTAAGAGCCAGCAGCTGGATCGTGGAAGGAGGTCCATTCGGCTCGCAGTCTGGGACCAAGGAGGATGACATTTCTATACTGCTGCCACCAGCAAATAAAATTGTAACAAGGACTTGTGACTGGGGTCCTGCTTCTGATTGTCAACATTTACATAGTTTTACAGTTGGATTATATAGTCTAACTGAATAGAGAGCAGTTACAGACCCACAGCTCTAGATATAAATCTGTAACTGCAGTAATGAATGTCAACCAATAGTAATTATAGTAAGAGTAGTAGTAGTTGTTGTTGTTGTTGTTGTTCATTTATATCCCACATTTTTCCCAATAATAGAACTTGGGGTGGCTTAGCAATTATTAAATCTGTACATTTTTTTAAAAAAATGCAAATATACAAAATTTATTTTTTTAAAAAAAACTTCTATAGAGTTGAAGGGCGAGGAATCTTGACAAAAAAAAATCTTCCTTATCCATTGGCCATATTCCACCAGTGGGGATAATATAGGGTGGGAAGAAATGGAAGCAGCCATACTCAGTGATTACATCCTGAATGTGAGATGCCCTCCCCCCTCAAAGGTGTTTTGTTTTGTTTTTTCCTGATGTCAAGACATGGCTTTCTATTAAACCTTTTGGAGTTTCATTTATGTCAACTTATGCTTTAACTCATTGTCACGTTTATCCTATTTAAGCTATTTATTGTTTTAATCTGGATTGTTTTCAATCATTTCAGGTTTTATCTGTACACAGCCCTGAAATCGCATGATGAAGGGTAAGATACACACACACACACTAACATACACATGCACAAATTGAGGCTGCTGGGAGATCAGTCGAGCAACATCTGAAAAAGCCACACATTTAGATTATATTGCTGTTTGGAAATGGACAGCAAAGATCTCAACACTCTTCTATTCTCTTCAATTAAATCACATTTGAAAACAGGGGATTTATTTTTCAGGCACGATATACTCTTCCAATCGATTGTTTTTTCCAGCAGCAAGTAGCAATTATGCATCATATGGCAGCGCACAGTGGGTCTACAAGTCGCTTTACAATAGGAATAAGTCATATTTCAGCCAGTGTTACAGGTACATAACAGTGCTGGAAGCTTGTGAATGTGCCCACCACTTGCTGTGCTAAGAGAGAATTCTGTAACTGTGTATCACATCATTGAAAACTGGATAGAAATTATTCTTTAACTAAACAGTTTCATCAAAGCCACTTTACATTTTATTGGTTCATTCACTTATCATTTAATTAAAACCTTTTACACTTTTTTCTCATGCAGTCTCAAAAACAACATTCTCAGACAACAAGAATAAATGATACATAATAATACAAAAGTTGATCTGCTGTAAATGAGTACTATTAAGCTGAGTAGACAATACTTCAGTTATTAACAAGTAAATTAGTACCCAGACACTGTTCTATATGTTTGGAAGCAATAGTAATTTTGTGTGACACAGTTGGTAAGTAATTTTGGGGAAGGAGGACATAGTAATGCAAAGACCTATACTAATATTGGCAGTGCAGTTTCTGTGTGAGTCTCTTTGGTCCATTGAGCCCATTAAGTTCCATACAACTTTCTCCCAGGGGGATACTCTGGAACAGCTTCCTTAAAGTAGCAGATTTAAGTAACAGCAAAAGGCAAATAAACAGGAGTGTTTTCTATTTTAAAAAAATTGATTATTTTGAAGTAATCCTATCATATTAACAACACATAACACTACTCTTAAAGGAGCAGGAATGGCTGTCAATTTCCTTCTGCTTTAAATTCAAGGTGCTGGTTATGACCTTCAAAGCATTAAAACGCTTAGGACCTCAATACTTGAAGGAGTACCCCCTTAATTTTTACCCAGATGCTCTCAACCTCACTTCCAAGCTTTAAGTCATGGATCTCTTCACAAGGGTAAACATCCTTGCCATATAATGCTACTTCTCCTCCGTTCCTATTTGGTCTATTTCTCTGAAATAGGTTATACCCTTCTCTTATAACATTTCAGTCATGAGAGTTATCCCACCAGTTCTCAGGGATGCCTATTATATCCTATTTGCTCTGCTGTTAGGAGTTCAAGTCCATCTTGTTTATTTCCCATGCTCTGTGCAGTTGTATAGAGATATCTAAGACATGGGTCATTCCCCCTAGCTGCTTATTTTTTTTAATGCCACTGTTGGGTTCTAGTACTATTTGCCCAGTTCTCTGTATAACATTCAGGCTATTAATCTTCGGCATTTGATGAACTCCATTCCCATTACTTAATTTAAAGCCCTCCTGACCATGTTTGGAGACTCTTAGCAAAAATGTTTCTGCTCACTTCAGGGAGATGCAACCAGAAATCCATTTTCATGAAACTGCAGACCATGGTCCAAGAAGCCAAATCATTCCCAGTGGCACCATCTGTCATGCCAGATCACCAGCACATCAGTCAAGTACAGAAAGAAACTGCTGCTCAGTCAGTGCAACGGATGTAAAATTAGGTACACTATGATCCAATAAACTTGTTCCTGCCAGCACCTTGGCTACTGTATTGTGTACTAGCGACAGTTTCCAAATGATGTCCTTTCTTGGCTGTTTGAGTACCTTTCAACACATTGTGGAATGTTTTCCACTATTTATATATATTGTAAACCCATAAGGGGAACACCAATGACCAGAAAGGATAAAGAAGGAAGAAAGCAAGCAGAATGACTGAAATGTTAGTCAAATGTTTAAACTGTGTGTGGGAAGATTTTGTAAAACAGAGCAACATGTAAATATCATGTCTAAGTAGCCTGTACATATGAAGATGCAAAAGAGTGTATTTATCCAAACTGATTATTTTGAATAGGTAGGTTAACATACAGGAATGGTGCAGTGAACAACAAAATGGAAGAAAAATGAACCCAGAGAATATATTATATGCAAGGAAAAAAACATTCATGAATTCACACAGGTTTCCACTTGTATTTCTTAGTAAGCAGTTGTATACCGGTGCCTGTAACTGGTTCTGTGTTACTTGACACAGCATTAAAGATACATATAAGCTCCCCTTTTTCACTCTGAAGAAAATCCCAGATGCCAAGCCTTCTTTTAGCTTTTATGTTCTCAAAATACTGTCTTCACAAGCCTCTTCCACTTTTCTCATGCTGTTTGGTGTCTCAAAGGCAGGAGATCCATGGTTTTTTTTAAAAAAAAAAAAAGAACAAACTTTAGAGAAAAGAAGAGCAATCGGTGTATGCAGAAAGGGCTGGAAAATATTCTTGAGCTTCAAGAATGGAACCTCACCTGGGAATACACAATAGCAGTATGTCTGTCAAGGTGGGGTTACAACTGCAAGGTGTCTTATCCCTTGAAGGAAGAACAGTTACCTTAACTTGGAAGATTTACCTCTTTATACTACAATTCCCAGAATCCCTCAGCCTATAACCATGCTAGCTGGAGGATACTGAGAGTTATAGTCCAAAAAGTAACTTTCCGAAGCTCTGCAAAAATATCTCTATCTAGTCAAATGATGTGAGCTGTTCTTGAGCTTGGCAATTAAATTTAAAATCTAATTTATAGCATAATTCCAGTAATTGCCCACCATCAGGACAGGAGTTAGTTTAACCAAAGTGTTTCTTATGGCAATTAACTAAAGCAAGAGCACCACCAGGTGGTTATGTTTTATGCATAACCACCTGTTTCATCTTAGGTTATCTATGGCCAAACTAGATGTGATGTGATGACTCAAGCTGCATATTGTGTTTGTTTTCAAAAGAAGACTTGCCAGGAAGGGCAATTCACATCCAAGGCATGGTATAGAATTATTGTAAATTTTAATATATAGATATATATAGATATATAATATACCACTTTGAAATTTACAGATTTAAACAATATAGACATCATTGTAAATAAATAATAGAGTGAAGGACATCTAACTCCATCTGCTGTCTAAGCCCTGGAGCTGTTATTATCGTAATATCAGAGAATCACGGAGTTAAAAGGAACCACAAGGACCATCCACCCCATCATGCAAGAATACACAGCTAGAGCATTCCTGAAAGATGGCCGTCCGACCTCTATTTAAAGACCTCCAAAGTAGGAGAATTCAACACTTTCCAAGGCAATATTGGTGGGGTAAAATGTGATACAGTATCTATGGGATAAAGGGTGATATAGGGGCAGAGATCATTTGCACAATTTTCTTTCAAAAGAAGAGGTGAAAAGGCTGAACCAGTAACAGCTGGTTCTATTCCTTTTCATATTTTACATTCAGAACAGAAGAAACACAACACAGCTTGGGTTTTTTTTTTTTTTAAGAACTTATTATTTTACTCATTACTCTGATCACTGAAGAAGTTGTTACCTGTTACTGTTACTGCAGCCTGGAATGTGACTCTTTACTATGATGTTACTCTCAGTGTTAGTACTGCACTGAGTAAGTCTTGCCAAGACAACCCCATGATCGGTTTATCTCAGGGTCGCCATAAGTCAGAAAGGACTTCAAGGCACACAACAACAAACTGTACCATACCAAAAAAAAAAAAAAAAAAACAGGAAAAGGTCATCTGGTTGGGCCAGGTGGCCAACTGAGATATTGTATTTTAGAAATTATGAGAAAAATGCAAGCAATATTACAAAGCACTGGCACTTTCTTTCTCCTCCCCACAACACATTCCTTGGTCTACACACACCCACATTCTACACCCTCCTACACAGAAGCCAGTTGGAAAGGGATTTGTAGTCCAGTTCAGTAAGACAATGCCAGGTTAGTTAGAATTCTACATAGCCATGCAAATTTCCTCAAGAGAAATTGACTCTGACTGCAGCTCAAGGTGACAGGCAAAATTACATTGGTGGAATCAAAAAGAGAGAGAGAGAAGTTTAACCTCAACAGTCTGTGTTACCTTGCAAGTTTCTTGGTATTACTAGCTAAGTAAAGCACCTGGACTTCTTTCACACACCTTTCTGTGCAGATAGCCTTTACACTTTATGTACCAAGTCTACACAAATAAATACCACTGAATTCACTCCAGCAGAAGCAATTATAATCTCCATAGGATTATGGCCTGAAACAACAACTACCCACTCCAATCTCTCCATGGATGTTAGGGGTTATTGGTCCCCCCAGTCCAAACTCCTTGTGTTTGGGTGGGGTGGGCTGCGTTGGGGGAAGAGAGGAGGAAGAGATTAAAAAAACAAGTTGTTTGAATAGGTACACAATGCTCTACCCTTCCCTTGAATATTCACTTTCCACCCATCATAGGCCATTTCCACACTGGACTGTTATAATACTATTATTCCACTTTCAACATCCTGTAGAGTCATGGGGTTTGCAGTTTAGGGAGGGGCATTTAGAATTCTCAGCCAGAGAGCTCAGTCAACTACAAGCCCCAGAATTCCACGGGATGATAGAATCATAGAAATGTAGAGTTGGAAGAGACCACACGGGCCATCCAGTCCAACCCCCTGCCATGCAGGAATACCCTCAAAGCACTCCCGACAGATGGCCACCCAGCCTCTGCTTAAAAACCTCCAAGGAAGGAGACTTCACCACACTCCGAGGCAGCATATTCCACTGCCGGACAGCCCTGACCGTCAGGAAGTTCTTCCTGAGGTTCAGGTGGAATCTCCTTTCCTGCAGCTTGAATCCATTGCTCCTTGTCCTGGTCTCTGGAGCAGCAGAATACAAGCCCTCTCCTTCCTCTACATGGCATCCCTTCAAATATTTAAACATAGCTATCAAGTCCCCTCTTAACCTTCTCTTCTGCAGACTAAACATACCCAGCTCTCTAAGTCTATCCTCATAGGACATGTCTTCCAGGCCTCTCACCATTTTGGTTGCCCTCCTCTGGACCTGCTCTAGCCTGACCATGTCCTTCTTGAATTGGGGTGCCCAGAACTGGACACAGGATTCAAGATGAGGTCTGACCAAAGCAGAGTAGAGTGGTACCAGTACCTCCCTCGATCTAGACACCATACTCCTATTGATGCAGCCCAGAATTGCATTGGCTTTCTTGGCTGCCGCATCACACCGCTGACTCATGTTCAGCTTGTGGTCTATTAAGACTCCTAGATCCCTTTCACATGTACTGCTATCCAGCCACGTGTCCCCCATCCTATATTTCTGTATTCCATTTTTTCTACCTAAGTGTAGGACCTTACATTTCTCTCTGTTGAATTTCATTTTGTTAGCTTTGGCCCAGATCTCCAATCTGTCCAGGTCATTTTGAATTTTGATCCTGTCCTCTGGCATATTAGCAACCCCTCCCAATTTGGTGTCATCTGCAAATTTGATGAGCATGCCCTCTATTCCTTCATCCAAGTCGTTGATAAAAATATTGAACAGCACTGGGCCCAGGACAGAACCCTGTGGTACCCCGCTAATCACTTCTCTCCAGGATGAAAAGCAGCCATTCGTGATCACCCTTTGGGTTCGATCGGTCAACCAATTACAAATCCAACTAACAGTAGCCCTGTCCAGCCCGCATTTTACTAGCTTCTTTGCAAGAATGTCATGTGGAACTTTGTCAAAGGCCTTACTGAAATCGAGATATGCTACATCCACAGCATTTCCCTCATCTATCAAGCTAGTAACTCTGTCATAAAAAGAGATAAGATTAGTCTGGCATGACTTATTTTTGAGAAATCCATGTTGACTTCTCGTGATTACCGCGTTGCTTTCTAAGTGATTAGAAACTGACTGCTTAATGATCTGCTCCAGAATCTTTCCGGGTACTGATGTCAGGCTGACTGGGCGATAATTATTTGGGTCATCTTTTTTTCCCTTCTTAAAGATGGGGACAACATTTGCCCTCTTCCAGTCTGCTGGAACTTCTCCTGTCTTCCAAGATTTCTCAAAGATTATAGCAAGCGGTTCCGAAATGACCTCTGCCAGTTCTTTTAATATCCTAGGATGCAATTCATCTGGCCCTGGAGACTTGAATTCATCCAGTGTGGCCAGGTATTCCTGTACCACCTCCCTACCTATTATGTGCCACATTTCCCCTGCTTCCTCCCCTGCTCCCCAACCGCCAGGTTGAGTGCTTGTATCCTTCTGGGAAAAAACTGAGGCAAAGAAGGTGTTAAGTAGTTGAAAGTGAAATAATAGTACTATAACAGTAGAAATGGCCATATTCCTGAGGGGACTACCTACCTGGATTTTCACTCCCACCTCCACCACTATCATTCACCTGTAGAGACACAGCACATCAGACTACAACAGCTGCCACATGCACTGCACACTGATGCTTTGGGGGGAGGGGTATGCAGAAGCAGTCAACCACTCTGCCATCCTTCCCCATTTCCCTCTCCCACAAATATTTTTTTCTAAATCTCATACCTAGGCCAACCTCAGCTGTGTAGAAAAACACCTCTTTGTCTGCTAAACACTCTCACCTAACACAAACCAACCCAGTCAGTACAAGAATGGTACAGTCCAGTCAGTACCAGGGTGCACCTCTGTTTGGAGCAGTCGCCCACTCCCACTTTATTCACATTGATCCTCTTTCTGGTGGCAGCAGCAATCTCTTACATTTGGGCAGAATGAAGGAAGGCAGAAAAGGCAGGGTCACTTTTAAAAAAAGATTAATTAATTAAAATTCCAACCAGCCTGAATCTCTAGAGTAGCCCATGATTTCATTGTTTCCCTTCTGCCTTTCTCTCCCTCTCCTTTCTTGCGGCTGGCTTCTGCCCCTTTGTAACTCCACAATATCCCACAAAGAAGCCAAAACAAGGTAGCTGGTCCATATCATCCATCTTCCCACAGCTCAGACTGAGTCGGAACATACAGTGGTGAGTAACAGGAGGAAACTTTACTCTAAAAAGTTTTAAATTACAGTCCTGACCACTAAGGCTGAACAATGTTCTTGTTCACTTGTCCAGTCCTTGTTACTGAAAAAAAGCAATTAATTGCCAGAATAACTTGATAAAAGTGATACATTACTTCTGAAACAGATGAAGGTAAGAAGCCTGTAGCTCTCCAAATGTTTCTGGATAGCATCATCATTGATGCTATCCAGAAACATCATCTTTTTAAGATCATAATATAATGAAAAATTCATTCTCTTTGATCATATTTTCTTCCATAGTCCCAACTGTATATTATGTGCAACATTTTGTACCCACTTTTATCATACAATCTTTAACCTGTTCTTCTTCCATCTCTATTTTTAACCAAAGTTTGTACAGCTTACCAATCAAATGTTCATCATCTGAATACAACTGCTTTTCAAATTCTTAGTTACTCAGCTCAAAATCATATAGTTTTTATCTATTTAAAATATTTCAGAATAGAAGAATACCTTTGAAAACTATAACCTTCTATCTGTTGTTCTTCATTTGACTTAATTCTGCATTGTTCTTAATCAAATGCCCTTCACTTCATGCATCTAATGAAGTAAGTCTAGTCTATGAAAACTTATGCTGCCAATTTCTTATTCTCAGTCTCAAAGGTGCTACAAGATACTTCTGTAAACAGGTTCTTTCTATTCACCCTATTACAATCAGAACAGAACAGAAGGCATAGCACAAGGTAGCACCTGAACCACAACTACAACCCACAACTATAAAAGTCACTAAAAATGAATTACATGAATTTATTGCTAAGTTATAATTATGACTGGAAAAAGGAATTAATTATAGGCAACTTAGTATTTTTAACTAGTTCTTCGTAAGCTCTTATGTGCTGGGTGTAGCCATGCCATAGTTTCAGTTATTTATCCATATCTCCAAATTCTAGGATAATCACATTTGCAAAAAGTAATAGTTCAGCTTCTGATACATTTTATACATGATGTTGTGGCTTAATGTGCTGATGACATCTATGCAGTTAATCCAGTTCTGGGAATGGAACTGCAACATTCTAGTTGGCATGTCTGAGTTTCTTTCCTCTATGGAGATGAAGGGAAGGTTGTCAGCAGAGAAAAGCAGATGAAGAAGGATAAAGGAGTTACATACTGTTTACTCCCAGAGGATTTCTGTTGCTGAACTTTGCTGGAAGAACAAAACACTCTGGTGACAAGATGCTTCTCCAAGGACCACACTAGCATTTTAGATGCTTAGCATGTGAAAGAGTATTTATAAATTGCCAAACTTATATTTCACCACAGAATCATGTTTATATCTTTGTGTCATTTGTGTGTGTGTGTGTGTGTGTACATAAAGTGTATAACTTCCATTAACACCATAGGCTATCCACCATGTAACAAAGGGATGTGCAGTACATACATATGTATGTATTTTTATCTCAAGAAATTTAATCTACAGTTTTGTGTGACCACCAATGTTTTTATTTCCTGGAATTCTTTTTTAAAAAAACATCCACATCAAATAAAGACATATCTATTTTACATTCACCTTCTTACATCTTTTCTTCTCTTCTCTTATATATATCGCTGTTTTTGCAGATGCCAGGCTATTTTCTATTTGCTTTGATTTGATTTCACACCCCTCAATTCACTAGAATTCCCCGACAGCTTATAAATTAAAATGTACATAAATCCAATAAAATGCATATAAAACCATTAAAAGCAAACTCAGAACATCTAGTAGTAAAAATGTCAATAAAACTGACTTTAAAAGGACTGATACTATTAATTAAAGCAGGCTTAGAGCACAGATAGCAGTATCTAAACCATTAGGACAGACTGTTGGTATAAAACAAATTAGGAACTCTTGCCAGCTCATGTTTATGATCATTTTCAGCCCAAGTCCTCAGCCTAGGTCAACAGAAATCTTTATTTCAATGAATGTGTAAATCAGTTTTATTTCAAAGTAATTTAATGTAACAGCATTGTAAATTGAGTTGTGTGGCATACAGTCATCTCTTCAAAAACAAACAGTTCTGCAGCATCTTAAAGAAAATACATTCATTGTGGCATAATGCATTTATTAATAGAGTGTATTTCTTTAGACACATGCTTTCACTTCTTAAAGTAATTCTTCATTTAACCAGGATTGCTTCTCTACAACCAACATTATTATTAAAAGTGGTGGCGTAACCTCCACAGTTTTAAAAACATAAGTCAGATCAGTCAAGCTAGTAGCTAAAAGCAACTAAAGTGTTTGTTTTTGTCAAGTCTGGTTCTTCTAGAGAATGGAGACAGAAGAAATGTTGTGCTTCTCACTGCTATCTTGATGTGTACGCGGAGGAGGGAGAAATCTATTCCTTAATTGTCAGTCCACCAATGGATTCCATTCTTCCGATGAGTGTACCAATACCTGTTGTAGATATGTAATTCTTTATTTTATTTCATTTTCAAAGGAGGCAATGAGTAATATTAGCAATTTTCTCCGCACTGCAAGACACAGTTCTCAGATGTGCAGAAAACAACATCTTCTACAAAGAAAATGCTGTTTGCAGTGCAGATAATACTTTTGTTTGGGACTTATTCTGTACAACATTCACACATGGGTGTTTTGTACAATGAACAGCATTTTCTGCACAAAACAAAACAGCAAATACTGATTTCTGCACAGAAAATGCTGTTTTATGCAAGGAAAATAGTGCTTTATCTGCCAAAAAAAGAGAAAGAATGTTTCCTGCACAAAACAAAATCCATGAATTGTTTCAGCAATATTTAGTATGAAAAAAGAAATTTTATTCTAAGCTAGCCCATCAAAATTATTAGCCTGTTTCTTGATCTTCTGGTAACTCTTTTTGCCTGCCTGCTAGGGATGAAATTCTTTGTTAATGTCATTATTGAAGGACACAAGTAATTTTGGCAATTTTTTCCCCACTGCAAGACAGTCTTTGAGAACTACTGTTTTCAAAGACTATTCACAGTTTGGAGCTTATTCTGTGCAAAATTTGCATGTGGGTTGTTCTTTTGGGAGGACTGCAGAGAAAATAACATTCTATGTGGAGAAATATTCTTTTCTACAGAGAAACTGCTTTGTCTTATATTTAAAAAGTGTGCATTTAAGTCCTGGATTGTGAATATTCTGATCAGTCCAAAATTCCCCTCATCACAAGTTCCTAACAACTGAGAAACACTTTTTATCAAATATTTTTCAAATATTTTCTATTATTTTTCCATGCCAACTGCCTATGCATTATTCTTTGACTAAGATATGATACTTAGGTATTCACATCTCAAAGTAATCAGTGCTTTACTGCACTGGGAGTATAAATTCTGCACAGAAACAGATTAGCAGCCAGTTTCTTACTTAAAACTAGGTGTGGCAAACTCTATCCCACAGCAGTGTAGCAGCATACATTCTGTACTAAACTAATTTTCCAAGAAATGTTCAATCTGTAACCATTTCACAGCCTGTCCTAGAGGTTATCAGTGCATGGCTAATAGGGACTAAGCTATTTCTTTCCTACTGGGTGATATAGCTGGTGCCAAGGTTTAGAAGAGCTATTCTGAGGGCAAAAACTCCCAGGTTCTATTGGTCATCCTGGCTTAGGAATTCTGTTATTTAAAAAGTAACTGTTTCCAGTTCTGCCTAAAACACCATGCAAACAAGAGTGCAGCATAAACCATTTGCACCTCAAGTGACAATTCTGAGCCTAACAAGGACCACCATATTTTAAAATAAATTAAACTAAACATTGAGGACTGACCAATAGTGGGATTTAAACTGGAGTCAATGGGATTGTGGCAATATTCTAAGGGTACTCCCAGCAAAGTGTAGCGATTTGAGTGTTGGATTATATACCCTCGAGACCAGAGTTCAATTCCCTGCTCAGCCATGGAAATCCACTGGGTAACCAGTGTCAAGCACTCAGAGCCCCAGAAAACCCCTTGATAGATTTGCCTTACGGTCCTCATAAATCAGAAACAACTTGAAGGCACATAACAAAAACAACAACTCCCAGCACTTGGCATGTTCCCTAATTACAGTCCTCCCTCCACATTTGTGGGTTTGACCTTCACAAATTTGATTATTCACAAAGAAAGTGCTTGCCTTTCCCCCATTTACTTCCTCCCATTTCCTTGCATTCCTCAACCCAGATTTGTAAGGTTTCTGTTTAAAATATACTTCCCCCCCACCTTTTGGGTGAGCAAAGCCCCCCTCCCACTGCTGGAGGCATGTCCTCTTTGCCCTGTGGCTGCACATTCTGCTGTATAATGGCTGCTAATTGGTCAGGTGTATCTCTGGGCTTCTACCCCTTTTTTTTCAAGATGGCTGCCTGAAGTAGCTAGAATGCCAGAACTCTGCTCTTCTCTAAGGAGAAGGTACCTATAAGCTTTTTACCTTGTCTCCCCCCCCCCGCCAAACATCAGGGCCAGAGGCAAAGGAATGGGAGGGGAGACTCTAGAGGGGGATCACAAGGTGGGGGAGTTATTCACAGTTTTTCCACCATTGAGGGGCTACTGTATCTAGTGCAGACTTAACATTGGAACTGGAAACAGAGTGAGTTATTATAGACAATCTATTTAAAAAAACAAACCTTAAGGGTTATTTTGCTATTACTGCAATAAGCAAACAAATAAGATAAGGAAGTATCATATAATACAGTGGCATTCCTGCTAACTTTGATAAAGTAGTCCAATTTGGTACAAGAAACTGACCGTTCAGACTGGAAGACAACCAAAGGGATTCATCTGTCAGAAAAACCCTGTAACAGTAAAGACAGAATTCATTGCTTCTGAAGCCACAGCAGTTCAAGGTTCTTTAAAGCAGCAAAGATCCATACTTTTTTATTGAGTGAACAGGTTATATATACCATTTATTGTAAGAACAGTAATTAAGTTCAAGGATTGCTTTTCCTGATTAATGACAACATGATGGCATTGCACCTTGAAAGAAATCCCTGTTCGACAAATGTACAGTCTCCTATGCCGGCGACCACAAATCGTCCTGCATTCATAGAGTCTTTTGAGATTCGAATAGGTGTTGCTCTTTAGGTGATTTCTTTCCTAGAAAGAAAGGGTGGTGTTTAATCTTTCACTCGCTTTATGGAGGAGAAAATTTATATTTAATTAGAAAGCTTTGTTTTCTGCACAATGCCCTGCATTTTGTTAGAAGACTTTCTGGTGTCTTGTTTTCTTCCTTTTATTCATCTTCTGCAATTTCTGCATATTCCTAACACTTCCATTAATCCCCAATCTCCTGTTTTCTCGTTTATTTATTACATAAATATTGCAATAATTCTTGTTCTCTCCATTCTTCACCCAAAAAGATTTTTTGGTGGGTAGAAGAAAAGGGAAGTACAACTGTATCCAGCCTGTTGAGTGGTTATCATGAACTGAACTCCCTGAGACGGAAATGGGGAAGCATTGGCTTCTGGCTTGATGAGAGTAGTTGCCGGCAGATTTATTTACCTAAAAGCGTCCAGACAATTAAAAGAGGTGATTCTTCACACATACCCATGGCTCAAAACATCTGCAAAGCATAGTGCTTTCGACCCCATAACCCCCAAGACTCCAAAAGCTGAAAAAAGCCAAAAACCTGAGATATCACTTCCAGTTGCATCAGGTATACTGGTGTGGCTTCTGGGAAGGGCATTGACATGCAAACTCTGCCTCTGCCAGGGTTGTCCGACCCAGATTTAGAAGGGTGTATTGATTTGAAAACCCATGCATTTAGAAGGATGTATGGATTAGAAGGGTATGGATTAGCAGTACATAGGGTAAGGCCCTGTAGGGCTCTCCCATTAAAGAGCCAAACTGTGCAGATGTTCTAAATTGGTATAGAATCTACTTCAGAGATGGGGGACTATAGACCCTGGGACTGAATCCAGCCCTCCTGAGATGCCAAGGCTGCCCCTTTGGAGTTTCCCAAATGGCCCTGCCTCTCTTCCCTATGATGATGTCATTAGATGGCTTCTCAAATTTTGTACAAGTTTCTCCTATTACAAAAAACTTCAGTGCCTCTCCTAAGACCACATAATTAACAGTTTGAAGTGAAAATTTGCTGGAATTTTTGGAACCAACCTTTTCCCATTAACCCCACCAAGCACTAAAATGTGCTCCATAAGAACTTCACAGAATGTGACTTCCCCAAAAAATGGAGTTTGGATCTCATGCTGAACCCCATCTCCAGTCTACCTGCAAGAGGAAGAGGAGGGCTGAGTGCATTAATTCTACCACCTCTATGAAGGCTCTACACACAATGATATTTAAGCGTTATACCTCTCATGAGGAGCCTCCACAGATATAAAAGGCTTCCCACAATAAAAATGTATGATCAGCATGAAGAAAGCTGTGCATATCTGGGGAAGCTGCGTACTAAAATAAATATGGATTTTCATGTGGCTTTTAAAAAAATTGACAGCCTAACAGAAACTGAACAGGGCGGACCTCTGACTGAATAAGAGGCAAGCTGATACGGGAGGGAAAGA
Source organism: Cyclura pinguis (assembly GCA_030412105.1). Lineage (NCBI taxonomy): Eukaryota > Metazoa > Chordata > Lepidosauria > Squamata > Iguanidae > Cyclura > Cyclura pinguis. The sequence goes on along the minus strand of CM059600.1, from coordinate 317,660,420 downwards.
TGTGTGGCCAGTTGCTCCAGTATTGTAGGACAGTAATCCCACCCTCCATTTTAATGGTAGCCCACTCTGAAGCTGAAAATTAAGAGTGGGGTTGCCACCCTGTAATACTGGATCCACCAACTGTTGCTGTTGCTACTGCATGCCTTCAAGTTGTTTCCAACTTATGGTGACCCATAGGCAAACCTTTCATGGGGTTTTCTTAGCGAGATTTGTTCAGAGGGGGGTTGCCTTTGCCCTCCCCCACGGCCGAGAGAGAGTAACTTTCCCAAGGTCACCCCGTGGGTTTCCATGGCTGAGCAGGAACTGTTCTGGCAATCAATCAATCAATTGTAATCACCAACTGCACTGGCAATAAATCAGCCAGTTCGCTCATCCCTACTATATTTTCACCATTATTTGCTTTCTGTTTTAAACCCACTATTTCTCAAGAAAGAATAGCATTTCTTCTGCGTTATTTGATTTTTTTTCCCCTTAATTTAAGTGTGGGGGGTTGCTTTTGCCTTTGTTTGTAGTCTCTAAACGGGTTTGAATGGCTGAGCAGATTCCAGAGTCTTGTTATAAATCCATCAGAGGCAGATCTAGGGTGGTGTAGCTGGGGCAACTGCCCCGAGCTCCAATGTTGGGGGGTGCAAAAAAGAAGAATCCCCCACCTGCCCCCCATTCACCCCACCCACCTCCCCTGCCAATTGCCCCACCCCTGTTCGCCCGACCTACTTCCGCCTGCCGTTCACTCTGCCCGCCTCTGCCTGCCCATCCCCGCCCCTTCCCCCACCCCCACTTGCTCTGCCCACTTCTGCTGCTCACCACACCCATTTTCACCATTTGCCCAACCCACTTCTACCTCTTGCTCCACCCACTTCTACCTGCCACTCACCCCTCCCCTGCCCACCCGCACTCGCCCCACCTACTTCTGCCCACTGGTTGCCCCGCCCCCACCGGTCACCCCGCCGCCTTGCCCTGGGTGCTGTTAACCCTCTGCCCACCACTGAAATCCATTTCACTTCTTGCATCTTTGAAGTGAGGCCTGTTTTCTCCATCCTCTTCTGACTAAGCAATGGAGTGGGAAGAGTTTATGTCTGTGAGACCGTACCTTGAGCAAAAAAAACTTACAACCTAACAAGCAAGACTGCAACTTCCCCAGACTCTTTCAAAGCACAAAGCTCCATCGCAGTGATTTTTGAGAGTCTAAGGATATCGCAAGTCACGTCTTCTCTTGTTGATTTATGGATATTGGCATTCCCATGCTCCCAGGGTAGATCCCATGAATGATTAGTTTCTACAGAAACAATATCAACAGTTGCATGATTGAATAATAACTACTCTTGCTTCTAAGTACCAGAACATCTGCCTGATCATGGCAGAAAACAATGTCAGAGCAGCAATACAGACAGATCTTGTTCTCATCTATCAAATCAATTCTTACTGTGCCTTTCACTTAATATATCTCACCAGTCGACCTTAATTCAGAAAGCCTAGTTCTGTGCATTATATTTCATCTGTATGATCTTTATGCTTCCTCAGGCTATTGAACTGCTGCAGCATTAAGCAATATCATCACCCACAGCTATAAATTGTCCACTTACAAAGATTCAGCACTTTCTGAACTGGCTTTGAGTTCCCAATCCATTACATTTTGATGCAATATTAATAAAACTCATATTGTTTGGCTGCTTGTAGCGTTACAAGTGAAGGCAGAATACAGGCTTCGTAATAGCAATATACATCAATTAAAGGTTTGCATTTCTGTGCTCCAAAAGGAATTAGCATAATAAATCAAGAAAGAAATTTAAGGATAGACTGGGGAGTTTGCAATTTAATTATTAGTGTTAACCCAGTGAACACTAATCAGAGTGCCAAAATTTAGAAGTGAAAGGCTTGGAATAGTGAATCTAATGGTTTGCACTGTCTTTGAATTCACTGTGAATTCTAGTGAAATTTTGGCCCAGGTTATCAACAGATTGTCATTTGGCAGCTATTCCCTTCCATATCCATTTACCTTCTGACACATAAGGCCTTTCCACAGATAACAAAAATGCCTTCATTTCTCCAGTCATTTCCACACAAAGTTGCTATCCTGTAACAGCAGCAGGTTGTTTCTGGTCCAGGAATCATGCTACCACACAACGTCGTCACTATCCAGCTGCTCTCCCGTCCCCAAGCATTGCAAAACCATTATACCATTTCCAGAACAAAAATCCGTTAAAAGCCTCCTTTAGCACTTCAATCCCATCAACCAGCTCAATGCAGTATCGTAATAGCGCTTGATAGTGCTTCCTTGTCCTCCGGATCCAGGAGTGGGTGGGGTGTGGGCATGCCTAGCTTGTCCCTCCCTCAGCTACTCCCATGGCATGGTAACTTCAGAATCTGTCTCCTCTCTGTGTTTATTTTAAATTTCTTGTTTGAGTTAAAACTTTTTTAAATACATTTTTAAGCATTATAGCAAAATAGTGTACAGATGTCATGCGGCTACAACATTGCTGCACTAGTACGACTCCCCCTCCCCGCCAAAAAAACCTGACTGATCAGGGGCAGTGGGGTGGAGGTGGGGGAAAAGGAGCGACCAAGGATGCTACAGTGCAGAAGGAACACTGGTGGCAATACTGCTACTTAACCTCTTAAAGTGGAAAGATGCGGAAGACAGCGTTTCTAACCTGCTACAATTGTGCAAATGGCAATACTGGGATGGTAATGGAAGAACATGCTAATGGGGTATAGTGCACAAAGGGCCTGCCTCTACAGCGTCTTAAACAATGTAATCACAGCTTCTTAGAGGAATGCTGTGAAGTATCATTTTGTCAGGTCCTTGGGTACATTAGGTAGCTTGGAAACCAGTAGGGTACCTTCTACTTAACTCAAGTTTCTAGCTCTCAGTAGCATCCCAGGCATAAAGGAACTCTGAGGCATAAAATCTGGCTGCCACATTAGAGGTGCCTGGCATGGAATAAGCACAGAAAAAATTAGCCTTCCCTCTACATAGCATCAAAGTCCATGCACTCAGTGCATATGAAGCTAAGATATACTTTAAAGGTGTAAATATTCAAAAGGCACCAGATTCAGATACCATCTGAACTGAACTAACCATAGGGTCAGCTCTGGTTAGTACTTGGATGGCAGACTGCCAATGAATACCAGATTCTGTGGGCTATATTTCAGAGGAAGGAACTAGTGAAACCACCTCTGGGTATTCCTTGCCTAAGAAGACCCTATGAAATTTATGGGATCACCATAAGTCGACAGGTGACTTGAAAGTACATACGCACACAATATTCACTTTCTCCTTAAACCACCACCCTGAATAAATGTGGAAGGTTGCTTGGCTTTACTATTTGTGTTTGGAGGAAGATTGTGGTTTCAAACTAAATTTTTATATCATACCAAAATTGTCAACATGTGTGTCTGTTCTTTCTTTCTATGGTATTTAATGATATCACAATTCAGTTGTAAGGTTCTAGGCAAATTGTGCCCCCCAAATATGTTTCTGTACCCTTCAGCCCCTCCAGAATCCTCAGATGAATCTTTTTCTGGTCAAAAAAGAGAGTGAACGGCTGTTCCTGGAAGCCTCTCAGTGCAACAATTTATATTTTAAATTGATTGCAAGACCTCCCTGTATTGTATAACTTCAAAAATACCCAATGTTAAGAACCAAGAGAGGTCTTTCTGCCACTTTGGGGGTGGCTACTTTATTCTTCAGTAGTCCATGTGGCTCCAGGGGTCCTAAGGCATAAAAGTGGCCCACCTGTGTTCTAGGCTATAGACATGGCACAAAAAGGAAATAAATTAGAAGTTAAAATGTGTGACAACTGTTCTTGATTTATACTGATTTATAACAGAGAATTAAAATTCTGAGGCGCTTTTCACAGCACCATCCCATCCCATCCTTTCCACAGCACCATGGGGACGGGAGAAGGACGGGACTGCGATAACACTTCTGCATGACGTTCTTGCAGTCCCGCTTCTCTCTCATCCCCAGGCAGCCCGTGATTGTGAGTTAAATCATTGAAGGGTTTTCCTCATCAATGTCCCATGATCATGCCACTATCCTGCATTTACCTGCCCTGCAGAAGGCCAGAAAACGTGATGACAGTACTTCCTGTCCCAGAGCAGCCTAGGAAAGTACCCGACTGCACTGCAGAAGGAAATAGCATGTTCATCACGTTCTCTTCCACAAGGAGCTAGTCCTGTGCAGAGGGGAGCACTGCTGTCACCCTCCCTTCCCAGCAGAGCCGCTGGCTGGATCGCCACAGAAGAAGGTAAGCTGCGGAAAGGGCCTAAGTTATATAGAAGGTTAAATGTTATCAATATGCTGTAACACTTTACTTGCCTGGAAAGTACTGTTTCTTTAAGGAACCTCTTATAATTTTAGCCATATTCATGTCCCAAACTGAAACCCAGAGCATAATTATTCTTTTTCTGCCTCCACCCTGGACTCCTCACCCAGAATGACTCAGAAATCTAGATATGAAATTCTCTCTGTCCTCTGGAACTCATCAGAAGCACACTGGTCTCTGATGCTTGATATGGTGGACTCCCAGCTTCTTGAGACAAACACTCTTAAAATGACAAGCCTTCTCTAGCATCCTCTGTAGTCTTATTTCAGGTCAAGGATATAATGAGCAAGACACAGAAAAGAAGTCAGTCGGCAGCCTCTCCTCCAAAATCCTCTTGCTTCTTCAAGCCAACTGCGTTCCACTAACACTCCTGCAGGAAGTTTTCATGGAGAACTACCTCAAGAGTGTCCCTTTCCTTGATAATTCTTATACCGTTCTTCAGCTACCTCTTTAAAGGTACTGCTGCTGCCTTATTTTTCAGGCTCTTCTTGGCAGGCTGGCTAAACAAGTACTGTGTTCTGACTTCTTTTTTAAATCCACTTGGTCAGTACCATCTGATCTCCTACCAGTTCTGTATCTGCCAATCCATTGACCTATATTGATAAGACAAGAAAGTCAATAGAATTTTTATTAACTGATCTACCAAAACCTGATCCCTTTGCTTGTCCTGTATAATACCTAAATACCGGGACCAGCCACAAAATTGCTAAGGTTCATAAATTCTTCCTTGGCTATGCAACAGTAAAAGCTGTCTATGGTAAGCCTCATTAACTAGGGTATTAAGTCTCAGAGGCAAACTTTTGACCACTTATATTTAACCGTTAATAATAACTTTATATCATATAACATAGTTATTCACAAATTCTGCACAACTTAATTATTTTTTCTCAGTATGCCACTCATAACAACCCCATCTAGGAGTTAGGCAAAGTGAATCACTGCTCAGGAAATTGAAATGTATCCAAAGGAGAGTGGCTAACATGATAAAATCATAGAATCACAGAGCTGGAAGAAACCACAAGAGCCATTGAGTCCAACCCTCTGCCATGTATGAATATACCATCAAAGCATTCCCAACAGATGGCCTGGGAAAAGGTCTGGAAACCAAACCCATACCCTCCAACTGTCCCAATTTTGCAGGGACAGTTCTGATTAATTCTCTGTTGTCCCATTTTCTAGCTACTTTTTAAATGTCCCAGTTTCCCTTTCCTTTCCTCCTCACACTTTTCCCCTTTGCTTTCTGCTTACTTCAGTTTCTGCAAACTGAGTTCAGAGAAAAAGTAGTTTGCACTCAATCAACTCAACAGGAGGAAGAGGAAGGAATGGAATCTTGCTCTTCCTGGTAGACTCAAGCAAAATCAAACTGTGGTAGCCTCTCCTAGCTTGTGTGTTCCCTCTCCCTTCTTCCATTTTGACCACATTCGGATTTGCTTGGTCACACACATCACCATTTTCATCCATGAAATGTTGGAAGGTATGTAGGCCCTATGAGGAATGGCTTAAGGAGCTGGGCTTTAGCTAGGTTTTTAGCTTGGTGTCAGTGGCCATACACCTCCATGCTTTCATATGGTTTAATTGGCAAAATATACTAATTGGCAGATATGTTTAGTTGGCATAAAATATAAATTATACACACCTATGGCTGAAAGGCCATACGGAGAAGGACACTGGCTGGATAGCAGGCCAAAAGCCTCAGCGTGGCCAGGTCATAGGTTCACTGAAGAATTAGCCAAGAAAGCATTTACATTTAATTGCAGGTAAGAATAAAGGACCTTTAGAGGTCCCACACATTTTGGGGTAACACTGGAAAGGAGTATACAGAATGGTGATATGATAGCCATCTTTAAATACTTGAGGGTATGTCACATAGAAGATGGAGAAAGTTTGTTTTCTGCTGCTCCAGAGCACAGCATGAATCAATGACTTATAAGAAAAGAGATTCCACCAAAACATTAGGAAGAACTTCTGGATAATAAGAACTGTTCAAAAGTGGAGTAGATTGTCTCAGATGGAGATAGACTCTCATTCTCTGGAGTGCTTTAAACAGAGATTGGATGGGCATCTTTCAGGAGCACTTTAGTTGTTTATTCCTGCATGGCAGGGCATTGGACTAGATGACCCTTGCAGTTCCTTCCAGCTCTATCATCCTGTGATTCTAAGATCACTCAGTGAGCTTAATGGCCAAGTAAAGTTTGAATCTGGGTTTTGCTAGTCTTAATGCCATGATCTAACTGGCACAGCACACTGATCTTTTAAGGAGGGAAAAAGACAGCTCAACAAAACATCTGTTGCACGTAGAACAGGGGATGTGAGGACCAACAGAGCCTCTCTTCGTAATCTTACGATAGCAAGAGGACAGGCATTTGTATTGCTCCAAACTGTAAAACTGGGACTTGGTTGCATCGCTATGACAGCCACTAACTCTTAAATCCTTCCCACTGCCTATTTTTATCTTGGTGGCATCCAGTGATGATGGTGGCAGTGGCTCCCCCAAGAGCGGACCACAATGGAGCACTCCCCTCTGCACCAGCTGCCTCCAAGATCCAGGAAGCATGATGGTCATGCCTCTTCCTGCCACAGTGCAGCTGGGTACTGTCCCGGGCTGCTCTGGAGCAGAAAGCACAGCTCTTGCACTTACAGGACTCTGCAAGCAAGGTAAGTGTGGCTGCATGTTGGGAGGGCAGCATGATTGCCAGTCATTGACGGGGAAAACCTGTCAATGATTTGTGGCGTGGTGGGGATGGGAGAAGGATAGGACTGAGACGATATCATGCGTTAAGCGTCATCCTGTTCCCGTCCTCCCCTCGTCCCCATGACAGGTTGGGTGCATCAAGCAGAAAGGGCTTTAGTGTTAAGCTACTTCATAAAGTTGCTGAAAGAATAAAAGGTAGAGGGAATGGCCATTTATATCACCTTGGGCTTTTGGGAGAAAAGATGGAATATTAATGTCAAATAAATAGGGCAGTCTTACTTTCTTTGGGTCAATATTATTGTCACATTTTGTGTTCTAGATGCTTTTGACTTCCCTTTTGAAGGAAAAGCCAGGGGAAAACATTAAAATGAACAAACAAATAGAATAAATTTAAAAGAAAAAGACACCACCAGTGATGCCTGTGGCGTTTAAAACGTGTAATTGCTGAGTGGGACTTTGACAGGACGGGTGGTATTATTTTCTTTTTATTGATGCATTTTTAGTTGTGTTTGACTCTGTTTTTATGTTGAATAATATGTGTTATATTTTAATCAGATATGTTTGATTTCGTTGCCGTTTATTGTCTTGCATGCCATTTGTTAGCAGAAAGGTAGGGTATAAATTTAATGAATATGCAGATGATAACTTAAATAGCTCATGATGATTTCTTAAATAGCTTTTACACATACGGAGAGGTAGAAGCAAACCAAGCTAGTGGCAGGAATTATTTGTAATCTGCTACTATTTAAGTGCTCTACTTTAACTTTCAAAACATTTCCACCATGTGATCCCATTCCATTTTTTGCTTAGTACATGAGAGTCTTTCAAAATATAACTGAAGTGCTTTCTCTCAGCAAGCTAAATGCATTTCTCCACTGATTGAGGCAGCCAATTTCAACCACTGTCAGGAAATGACCAGAGCAGTCAGGTCAGGCTGCACAGAAAAGAACGAAATCCATCTCATATTCAATCAGTCACCAATTACAATGTATCAGCAGGAGAGTCTGTCTAAAATGAGTTTCTTTTCAAATGCAGCTCTCTGCGCACTGCCTGGGATGCAAGGATGCCTGGAAAGCAGTAAATAAGCCGGGAACCTTACTGACTTTCATGGACTTTGTCTGTGATTTCTGAGGAAACTATTGAGACTCACAAGTCTGCCCAAACGCCCTTGGTCTTTTTGTTTTGTTTTGCTTCCTTTACCGCTTTATCACACCAGAACAAGGAACCCCACTCTTTACTCTGAGAGAAGTTTGAATGAAGTTATTCTGGGCTTCTACAGTTTGTCTGGGCTTCTTCAGCTCTGCTCATACTTTATGCTTTTCAATTTCTTTTTTAATATGATCAGTTGAACATGTTCGGCTCCTATTTCCCATATAAACCACTTTGTTGTTATAGAAAAACTGAGCTAAAACCAACATCATATTTATGTACAAATCAGCTACAGCTCATGACCTCAAGATTATACCACTAAATACAAAATTCAAAAATTCCAAGAAAGATATCAGAAATCAGAATAGCACACTTCCCTGCCCTTTTGCTAATGCTATGTAGCCTCTGAATTCTGATATTGCTTAGTACCTGAGCATGCTTACCTGCTCCTGATCAAAGTAATACAAAGTTTAGTGTAAGGCTCTTGCTTTGAATAAAACACAATTCTGATCTTTCAGTGCTTTCAGTATTTGTTCAGAAAGGCAAGCCAAGATTCTGCGGCAGAGGGTGTGACATGCAACTTTATGGCTATGTAGGTACATCCCTGAAATGATGCACAGCCATTCTAGTGAATTGCAATGATGTGTATCAGGGCAAATGTTACAGTGTCCCATTGTGCAACAGGGACCCACAGCATTGTGATGACCATTGTACAAGGAGATTCATTGCAACTGGGCATATGTCTGGCTCTACTTGCGCAACAGTCGTGATGTCTTAACTACATCTCTGCTCCCCTCCTGCGAATACAGATATTGTGCCTCATTTTGATTCATCTTTATGTGATTCCAAGGCAGTTTATGAAGACGTAAGTACTTAACAGGACACCAGCCATAGCTTAATGGTCTAATGTTTGTGAAGAAACATAAACCTATCCATATTGGAGAACTTTGTTATCTATGCTGCTCTAGATGATTTGGCTTAATTTATTATTCAGAGTGAGAAATATCCCCTGGGAACTCCTTTTATTCAGTGGGATTTTCTCCAGTGAGTTTTACCATAGCAAACTTCACCTTCCATTGCTTTCTTCTCCAGCACAGCTACAGTGACACAAAAGTCAAGTGCCTTAATCTCTTACTGTACCATTCTGTACCACCTTTTATTATGTATGAGTTTATGTCTGCTCTGCCATACACAAAAATACCTGTTCCTTTTGATTGAAAGCATTAATTTTGTGATAAGAGCTAGAAAGAAATTCAACCACATAAAACCTGACCTTTAAAAAAAAACACCTTAATCCAGAGACAAGAAAAAAGGTGAGTTTTAAATATTCAGTACTCCTGAAATGTTTAATACATGTGAATGTGAAGATTTAAAAAATAAATTAAAAAAAAACCTCTCCTTCAGACTGAAAAGTCAATTAGATCTGAAGCATTAGCTCGAAATAGAGTCAGCTCTTGGCCCAGGAACAAAATATGGATGGAGGTCCCAATACCTAGAGCTACCCAACTTCCGGTTTGCACATGAGCGAGGAAGACATGACCTCCAAGCGCTCCTCAGGGGGGTCGCTGTTGCAGCAGGCTACTGACTAGAGAGCCCCTCAGTCGGTTCATTCTACACCCTGGATTACAAGAGGATACAGCAAGATTGAGGCCCACAACATCGCCAAAGTCGTCTCTTCATTGAGCGTTTGTCTGAACGCCACAGAAGAAGTGGCTGGATTGGCAGTTGCCGCCATTACTGTCACCTGCTTCAGTGTATGTTGGGGGGAATTTCCCACCGCATTATTCCCACCACCAAATCTCTTTCATAATTTTGTGGATACATCCCAGCACAAAGTAATTGCCTTGGTGTTAATGGAAGAAGCTTTTCAATTTTTTTCACCATTGAAATTCTTTCTGTATATCTTTAATTGGAAGACCCCCCAGAGGGGGAAGTCTATTGTCATTTATATTAACTGTAATGTCTTTTTATGTAGATAGGAAAATGGTTTATTGTCTTTGTCTTTTGCCCTTTTTTGTGTATGCTTTGTTGGTTTATGTTCACTGTACCCTACTATTGTATCTATCTATTTGTTAATGTGAACTTTTTTTGTTTTGTTTATTTTTGAAACCAATAAAGAAATTCTGGAAAAAAAATACCTGGGGCTGCCCATACTACTAGATGGTAGTATGGTGCCACCTGAGTAGAAGCAAGCTTGCATACAAAATGGCTTAAAACATCCTGTCAAGCAGCTATAGACACAGTGGAAGAAGTTGGAGAAGATTAAAACAGAAAGAGTGAAATCCAGAGCAACTTGAACAATTGCTCAGCTTGCATTTAAAATCCCCTTTTCAAGGAAAAGCCATGTTCCAAGGAAAATTCATGCCATTCTTGCCCTACTGCCTACGTAAATCCCAAACTTTTCTCAGCAGTCAGTGTGCTGGATCTCACCCATCATCAACACAGTCTTCTCCAGGTTGAGTCAGCACTGTGGATTAAAGTTCAGACCAATATCTAGAATGGATTCACTGGCTTTTAACACTAAAGCCACCATCTGTCACTGAATGCAATGCAAAGTAGCAATGTTGGCTGAATTTATCTTGGTTTCTTGGATTTTTCCCAATGGAAAATAGCAACAAATGTTGGCATCAGAATAGTGTTAAGAACCTAAAATCCATGCTCATATAGCTGCTTCTTCCAGACTCAGGGAAAAAAGCAGGAGAAGGCACAGATATTGTGAAAAGCTACATGATGTCTCCTTTAATCTCAGCATCTCCCTAATGCTTCATTGCTGCTCTAATTTGCCTGTGCAAATTATTCAGCATCATTCAGCAGATGTTTATTCAGCATCTTCCTTACTTTTTTAAAAAAGCAACTACTACATTTAAAGGTACAAGACGCTGGATAGAAAATCTGTACAGTTTCTGGATCACAAAGTAACTTCTGTGTCCCCTGCATAGACCATAGGGCAGGGGGAGATCACATAGGGCAGGGGGAGATCAAGCCCCTCTCCCCAAAGACTAGGCAGGGGAGACTGAGCCTCCCCGAAATGATCTGGCAATATTGGACTGACAAGGTTCTCATATTGTTGAACCTCACTGGGAATTATCAGTCAGAAGTGTACTAAAGGATCAGATGCTAAGATATAGGAACACATTTACAGTGGGCCCTTCACTTTCACAGGTTCAGCAATCACAGATTTGATTATTCACAGGTTATCTTATTTAGTTTTTTAAAATAAACTACTCTATGTGCCCCTACCATGGAAAACGTATGTTCTCCATAGAAAGCTCTAGGTCCTCCAGTGTGACTCTATGGTCTACTTCCTCTGGAAATGTACCATAAAGTCCCACTGGAAGGCCTAGAGATTCCTAGAGAGAACACTTCTCTAGGTATTGCTAGGTCCACCAGCATGACTCTACGATTCACTTCCTCCAAGGTGACCATAGAACCACCCTGGAGGACATAAAGATTCCTAGATAGGTGTTCTCAGATTTAAAAAAAAAAAAAAGCATTAATGTTTTTTATTTTTATTTGTTTTTTCCCATTTTCGCAGAGGTCTTGCACTTCTAAACTCCTGCAAAAGGGGAGGGCTCACTGTATTGTCATCAGGTCACCCACAGATAATAAAAGTTGTTTGCAATCTATCCTGTGTACACTTACTGGACACGGGCAGAAGGGACTTCTAAGTAGGATTATTCATATGTATGGGTGTTTGAATTATATCGGAATCGTAATTTGCCTTCCCTGTAAGTAACTGCAAATAGGCAAAATAAGTAAACAAGCTGCTTGCCAATGTTGAGCTATACACAATCAGATAGATGCACAGAGAGAGAGAAAGAGAGAGAGAGAGAGAGAACGAGAGTGAGCGAGCGTGTAAACAATTTTGAGTGTCTGTGCTCCATGGCAGCAGGGAGAAAAAAAAATCCAGATATACTTGGCTGTTAACATCTAGTTGAAGAAGAATTTAAAGGATAAAGATGACAGGTAAGTAATACATTTCTCATTAACTATATTGCCTTTTTAAGAGTGAATGCTTGTATAATATTTAGCTGGAATGAAATTTATTACCTGCAATTGAAAGTAATTGACTTTGTAGGGATATAATTTAGGCCATTTCTACACTACACTGTTTCAGCGCTACTATTCCACTTTCAACATCCTGTGGAATTCTGGGGTTTATAGTTTACTGAGGCCAAAGAGCTTTCTGGCTGAGAATTCTAAATGCCCCTCCCTAAAGTGAAAGGCCCACTGTAAATGTCTTCATGTTTCTTAGCATCTGATCCTTTAGCACACTTCTGATTGATAATTACAGAGCAAACACAGTGATGGCTAAAAGAATAAACTAAGGGATTATTGTGAGAACTCCAAGAGATAGTAAGATAGGAAAGGTTCTAAGCTAGTTCACTTCTGTTGTAAATGAGAGAATAAAGGGGTTGGAAAACAAGGTTCCTAAGGGTATCAATTTACACCTCAGAGACACTAGGATAGGTTGATTTAAAAAAAATTAGGAGACTTGGGGTCACTGAAAACTACTTAACCGTATCACTGTTGCCTCTCTAAGATACCTTCAAGTGCTAGGTGTTGTCACAGTCCTGGCATGGTTTTAATCCAAATTATCTTCATTTGTTCTATAGCGACACACATTAGAGCTTCTTCATCTGTCTGACGAAATTGTGGTTGAGATCTTTCATCCAAGGATGTACCTAAGATGACTGAGCTCCACTGTCCTAGCTATGCCTCCTGATTCAACTTCCCAAAACTCACCTTAGAAGCAAGGCAGTAGCACCAACTGAAGAACTTCAGAGGCACTGGAGAGTGGGGCACAGAACAATGATACACCTATACTCCTTCTGCCACTGAGATGCAGTCTGAAAAAGGACACCTATGGAGTCCTGTCACAACTGCTATTTAAAGTAGACCTCACTGTTGGAAGAGGGCTGGATGTGCCATTGTTCAGATACATGTGGCTGTCCTGTCTAGAGGAGGAGAGTTGTGGGATACGAGTCATTTACAGACTGCAGTGTCAACATCAGACACATTTTCCCCCGGCCATACTTTGCTTTCTTTTTACCATTTGGCCTGATGAAATGTTCTGGAGAATACACACTATTTCATGGCTTTGGCTTGGTCTGATAAATTTGTGGATTTGATATGAAATGGTATGAAAAGAGGGATGGCCATGGCCTTTTGATAAGAGCAAGAGAAACTCTTGTCAACAGCATGAACCCATGTTGCATGAGAATTACCCATTCCAGACCCACCCCCAGAGACAACATGGTGCCAAAATAGCTTTCAGCATTCTCAACATAAGGGCCATAATTGGTAAGCACTCTATAAATAGAAACATACTTTATCTTTGTGTGCATATGCAATTAACCTTGCTCAGCTATGTTTGCTTGTTACATAATTAAACTGCCAATAACTACTCTTGTACAAATTAAGAAACATGAAATATACATTTAAAAAAAAAAGCAAGGACAATAAAACAAGTCATGTAATAGCAATATTCCCAGTAGTGGCAAATAGTAATGCCACAATTAAAACCAGCACTGTGGTGAGGAGGACTGTGCAAAGATCTAAGAGCACAAAAACTGTTTCCAAAGTGTCTGGGAAAGGTCTCCACTGGGTACCAAAAAGTATATTTCAAGCAAGTTTTTCTGGGGAGGCCACTTCACAGGCAGGGACCACTCTTGAAAAGACCATCTCTGTCTTAACCATTCATCTACTCTCATTTGGAGCACATGGAGGAAGACCTCAAACTATATCTTTTTTTTATTATTGTTTAGTAAATTTTACCAATGATTTTCAAAAAGAAAACACACAACAAATTGTAAAAGGAAACAATAAAAACTGGAAAAAGAATGAATGAAAGAAAAGAAAATACTAAATGCTAAGAATAACTGAAGACAGTAAGAGCATCAAGAAAGAAGACTATATATTTTCCAGATTACATCTTGAAAATCCCATAGATAAAACGTGAGAGGAAAAGCTCTTTCAGACAGCCCAGGCTCAAGCCATCTGAGGCTTTAAAAATTTAAACCAGTACTTTGTCAACATAAACTATCAGTTAATGTTCTGAGCCTTAACTTTAACACATTCTCTATAAGCATCTTCATTTGTACCTCCAAATATTGCTTGATCCTATATATTTCAAACTTATGCATAAACGAGCACATATATTATTTGCTGGTGGCTCATTATTTCAATTTGTAAAGTGCCGTCTAATCAAAGACTAAAAAGAAGTAACACAATCTGACCTGACAGATGCATCACCAACACATCCCAGCACACATACCACAAATATGAGATCACCAACTGCCAGAGGCAAAAGCCTGCAAATGAACATTCAGAGTGCTGAGATTTGTTTCTGCAGAACATGCGCTAGGCATTGTGAATGGCAGCTAAAACAAAGAACTGAAGTCTCTTGGCTGCACTTCTCAGAATCATCATAACCCCACACCAGGACAGAATGATAGAATCTTAAAAGTTGGAAAGGACCTCAAGGGCCTTCTAGTCCAAGCCCCTGGCATATAGGAATACACAGTTAAAGTGCTCCTGATAGACACCCAGCCAAACTGCTTAAAGACCTCCAACATTCTCCAAGGCAATTCATTCCATTGTCAAACGTAGAGTAAAAAAGGTTTTCCCAACATTTAGGTGAAATCTTATTTCCTGTAACTTGAATCCATTGGTTCACATTCTAACCTCCTGAGCAGCAGAAAACAAGCTGGCTCCATCTTCTACATGACATCCCTCCAGATATTTAAAGATAGCTATCACCAAAAAAACAAGGAGGGTCTATAATTTTTCAGTTATAATTTTATATGTCTTTTAATGTTTCTAGTTGTTTAAATTTTTTATTATTGTTTTTAACTTTTTTGGAAGCCATCTTTTGGAAGCCACCTTTAACTTTTTGGAAGCCGAGAAAGGCGACATGTAAATATAATAAATAAATAATCCCCTTACAGTCTTCACTGCTGCAAGCTAAACATTCCCAGCTCCCTAAAAGTTAAGCAGTCAAAACTATTGAGCTGGATAGATGAACTTGCCATTTTTTGTCTCTTTCGTATTTGTTTATTATCATTATCATTATTATTTATACTCCACATATTTCCCAAGATTGGTATTCAAGGTAGGTTAGAAATTAAAATGATTACAATGGCCAGAAACTTGCTGTGCATTTATGCATGCATTATCTATGGCTACATACTCATGATTATTTCTTATTCACAATCCCTAAGTAGCCATTCTTTTAGAAGCTACATAGGGACCAAGAAAGTCCCCCAACCTCCTCTTTCAGGGAAGCAGTCACTACAATCAGCAAGGGTCTGTTCCCCTACTGATCTGGAATTAGCTGGCCAGTGGTCCCACACTCCTCATGTGAGTGATCTTCAGCATGAGGAGGAATGGCAACAGGGGTACTGCTTCTGCCTGTTGCACCAGAGATTGCAGATGGGCGGGGGTAGTACTGTCAGTAAGCCGTTTTCTGATCGACAGGGAAACAGACACCTGTCAATCACAGCACCTGCTTCCCAATAAGTGGGCATTGGCAGAATCAGGACAGGATTCACTGTGTAGCACTGTACTTATGGTGTTTACACATATGTAAATCCCCAAAAGGATCACAGCCAGCATAACTAAAACCATAATAACAGACATCTGAATTAAACCTCTTGTTGTGGTCGTGGACCTTCAAGTTGCTTCGAACTTACAGCAACCCTAAGAAACCTATTGTGGGGTTTTCTGGGGCTGAGAATGTGTGACACACCCAAGGTCACCCAGTGGGTTTCCATGGCTAGGCAGAGAATTGAATCCTGGGCCATTTCCACACTATCCTGGGGTTTGCCACACTATCCTGGGGTTTGCCCGAAACGGCAAACCCCAGGATTCCATAGGATGTTGCAAGTGGAATCATAGCACTATAACAGGCTAGTGCAGAAATGCCCCCAATCTCCAAGGTCACAGTCCATGCTCAAACCACTACATCATGGTGACTCTCAAATTAAACTGTAATCATATATAAAAATAATTTAAAACATACATTTATAAAAAAGTTAAAACAGTACAATTTAAAACAATATAGTGCCATCTTGCAGTCCTTTTCTTAAAAGCCTTCAGTCCTAGAAGCCTGTCTAAATAAAAAAAGTCTTCACCTGCCAATGGTAGGACCGCAAGAAAGAGTCAATCCTTGCCTCCAAAGAGAGGGAATTCCAAAGTCTAGGAGCACCCAACAAGAGGGCTGTTTCTCATATTCCCCTCAACCATACCTGTGAAGGTGATGGGACTAAAAGAAAGACTTCTCCTGTGGACCTCAGGGTCCAAGGACACTCATAGGGGAACATGAGGTCTGTCAGATAGTCTTGACCTAAGACATACAGGAGTTTTATAGATCATAACCAGCAGTTTGAATTGTGCCTCAAAACAGACCAGCAGCCAGTAGTGGTGTTGGAGCATGGGATTTGTATGAACCCTGCAACCTCATATTCTTTGTTTATATATTAATCTCTATAATATTAATTCTTAATATGAAGACATTTGTAAATGTTGGTGTGTACTTAAGAAAAATGAACTGAAGCAGAATTCTCAGCTATCCTTCCCTCTAACCTGCAAACCCTGCTTGTGTATCATCCAGAAAATCTTCCCATATGTTAAATCACATTTCTTAGCTTGGTTCAATTTACCTTACTTCTGCTGCTACAACTGTGAGTTGTGTTTATTCAAAGATAGGGAACTCAAGCAGCAAACCTAGAATAAGACTCAAGGACTGTGTCAGCTGAAAATAGAACATCTTTTACATGGTGGATTGGTCACAGCACAAGGCTGATTCAGCAGAATGAGGTACCATTTGGTGTCTTTAAAATTTCCTCTAGTTTCATCACTATATATTACCCATAACAGATGCAGAGCTCATGGAATTCCACCAGGCACATGGGCTGAGGGATTTGGAGACTGGTGGTCCAAAAAAGTAGGTCTTCTACACTCCAAAAAGATGTTATGTTCTCCTAGTACTCTAATTTTTAAAACCACAAATTACAGTGAAATCCTGTGCACTTTACATGGTAGCATATTCTACCATATTGAATGACATTTACTCTGCAGTGAGAGTTCACAGGACTGCAGCCTTAGAGTACACTTTGATTGTTCTTATATTACATCATGACTCTAGCTTATTAGTCCTCTTGGGCATATGGCTAATGCCATGTAACCAGGATGGTATTTGCAAATTCTCAAAGAGGATTGAGAAATGACAGACAGCAGCTGGCTAGAGAACATACTGGTGAGATCCAAGCTTTTCTTTGTAAACCTATGATATTTCAAAACAATCTTGCTGGTAAAGGGGGAAAATGCACTTTCTCATTATGAAGACAGATAAAGGGCAGGGTTCTCCCGTTTTTTCATTGGATTACTTGCAACTTTGTGAGATGATACGCAGATGATGATGTTATCCAGATACTGATAGAAAACAACAATTTAGACAATTGGAGAGAAGACCACCATCCACAAAACCATTGGGGAGAAAAGAACCTTGACACTTAACTGAGGTTAACTATTTAATGTATACTATTTTTGAAGTTATGGTGGTTCATGATGAGGGGAGCTTACCTAAATGCACAGTTAGGCAACACTTTTACTAGTATCGACCAAAGGGCTGCAAAATTATGCAAGCTTTCAGGTCCTGCAGAAGTCTTCAGAAGGCTAAATGATGCAAAAAGGAGAGAATAGTGTAAGAAACAGTGACATTTTTTAAAAAACCAGGTGTTGTAGGCCATGATGTTTATAGGTTAGTTTGAAATAGAGATTTCCAGGTGAACGAATCCATGGCAGATGTCACATCTATTAGATTATACCCAGGGGTATAGCAATGGGGGAGAAAATAAGAGCATTGCCTCCCCAGGTAAGAATTTTGGCCCCCAAATGAAATTTCCCTTCAGTCCTCCAATTTCTTGCATTGCAACATTTTAAAACTTCATTTTACTATTTAGAAATACAGTTTAGGCATCCAAAAAAAAGGGACAGGAAAAGTTACCAGGAACTGTTAACACAGAAAATAAGAGCCACAGGTGTGAATTATTTTCAGTGTTTCACTTTGCAAGTCAGAGGAATTTCAATCCATGCCCACTGTGCTGCCAAAATGAGGAATAAAAAGACAATGCTTGGAGGTTACAAATCATCAAACCAATTGAAAGTCAGGTCACAAGAAAACTCCCTGTCCTGTGGCTGTTTGTTTTTGCAAATTACTATGAGGCGCTTTCCGCAGGACAACACTCTCCCATATCATCCTGTTGCAATCCCAGCAGCATCTCTGCCAGGATAGGAGTGTGTCCCCAATGCTCTCCTCCGCAGATGGCCAGCTGCTTGCAGAAGGGAGTATGAGGGACACATTCTTTCCTTCCGCACTGCAACAGGCCTTCTTCCCATGCTGCAGTGGGGAAGGAAGTGCACGATCATGCTTCCAGCCCTTCTGCATGGCCAACTGTGACGGAAGCCTCGCGCAATCAGGGGCCATAGATGAAGTTTTTCCATCAGTGATATAACCCTGCAATCACACCGGTTGGGGATGCGAGAGGGACAGGACCATGACAACGTCATGCGGAAGCATTGTTGTGGTCCAACTCCTCTTGCGTCCCCATGCCAGGAAGGTGCCATCCTTGAGAAAGGACCTAAGTTTCAGTAGGGAACAACTGTCAAAGGGGAAAAAAAACCTACTGTGCTGAACTCAGCAAGGAGAATGCATCTAGCAAGTGTTAGACTGACTAGATATTTTTAGTGCATGCACGCATGCCCCACCTTGTCCCATCTTGCCACTGCCTACCTTGACACTATCTTTCTATGGGAGTGGGATAGTGTCCTCTTGGGAGGCAAGAAGCTATGTTGATGGTAGCACTGCTGCTGGTAAGATCTTCTACATGTGGTAGGCTTTTGTTGAGGGGCCAGACTAAGGCCATTTCTACACTGGACTGTTATAGTGCTATTATTCCACTTTCAACATCCTATGGAATCCTGGGGTTTGCAGTTTAGGGAGGAGCCTCAAAGGCCCCTCCCTAAACTGCAAACCCCAGGATTCCATAGGATGTTGAAAGTGGAATAATAGCACTACAACAGTCCAGTGCTGAAACAGCCTAAATGTGCCAAATGCTACTGGGCAACAGCAATAGTGAAGAGTGACACTGGCTGAGAATCTCTCAGGCACAAAGGCAGTGGCAACATTGTTGTTAATTGCCGTTAATTTGAGATTGACTTATGGTGACTCTATGAATGAGTCACCCTGTTATCAACAGCCCTGTTCAGGTCTTGCAAATCAGGGCTATGGCTTCCTCGACTGAGTTCCTTGACTACCTGTAATTCAGTCTTTCTCTTCTCTTACTGCCTCCCACTTTACCAAGTATTATTGTCTTTTCTAATGAGTCATCTCTTCTTGTGATATGTCCAAAGTCTCAGTTTAGTTATTTTGGCTTCTAGGAAGAGTTCCAGCTTAATCTACTTTTGGACCCATTCATTTCTCTTTTTAGAAATGCATGGTATCTATAGAATTTTCCTGCAGTACCACATTTTAGATTAGTTGATTCTCTTTTTATCAGCTTTCTTCACTGTCCAGCTTTCACAACTATATGTAGAAATTGTAAATATGTTTGCATGCATAATCCTGACTTTGGTATTCAATGATGTATCTTTACACTTGATCTTGTCTAGTTTCTTCATAGTTGCTCTTCTAAGTCCTAGTCTTCTGATTTCTTGAATGCAATGTCTTTGGGCCCAGGAGAGGCCTTTTTTAATAACAGGAGGTAATTAGAAGTCACTTCCTGTTTCAAAAAAACCCATTTGGGGCTGAAATTGGTCCAGGGTGGTCCCAAAATGTGGTGGAAATGCCTCCACATCCCTAGAAAGGATTGGAGGAAACTGATAAATTTTGCACAAATTTTGTAAAAATTTTATTTGACCTTGGGGGATCTAGAGGGATTCCAAATGTGGTGAAGATGTCTCCATACCCCCTAGAGGGTGTTGGAGGAGGAAAAAATATATATATTTTATTTTTTTGCAATTCTTTGGCCTCCTGCAGAGCCCAGGCAGGCACAAAAATGGCCCTGGAGAGCACATGCACCCATGGGCTGCAGTTTGCCCACCTCTGAAGTATGCGGTTGTCATTTGGCTTGCCTGAAGGATGTGTTTGCGGTGAACTGTTGGCCACACAAAATTCACTCACTCACTCTCTTGCTTCATTTCTTAATCCTCGGCCATGTTCTTCAACAATCTTCGGTTCTGCTCTTTTCCTGCTTTTGTGTTCCAATTGCCTATGATTATCAACATCTCCTTCTCTGGTATGTGATCGATTTCATCTTGGACTCTAGCACAGAATCCAATCCATTTCTTCCTCTTCTGCCTTCTTTAGCTGGAATATAAACTTGGATTATGATTATATTGATGGGTGTTCCCTTAAGTCTTATTGATATTATTCATCCAGACTTTGCATCATATCCTCTGATTGCTTTTGCTGCATCTCTCCTCACAATTTATGCCCACCCCATTTTTTCTTGGATTTTCATTTCCTGAATAAAAAAAAAACAGTAATTATGTGCTTCAAGATGTCCCATTCCTGTCTGCTTGAGCTTGCTGACTGATGTATTTGGATGTCTATATGTTCCATTTCTTGTTTTACAATGTCCAGCTTCCCATGATTCATGCTTCTCACATTCCATGTTCCTATAATTTGTTTTATGCAGCTTCCTTTAACCTCTGAGCACATCAGCAGCTGAACATCCTTTCAACTTGAGTCCAGCTGCATCATTAGACACTGTGCTACTTGTGTTTGTCCTCTGCTCTTCCCCATAGCTTGATGGGTGCCTTCCAATGTGGGAGAAGCACTGTCTCTTCTGGGACTACCTCTTGCTTCATTTTGGATTGCCTCATCTTATAGTTTTCATGACAAAAGATATTCAGGAATGGTTTACTGGTGCCTCCTTCTGCTAAATGCAAACAAGTGTTACCTGTCAATGCCAATGCCATTGTCTTTGAACAATCCTCCACCGGTGTTACCTCCAACTACTGCTGCTTCCTGGTCTCTATTTGGCACATTTAGTCTGGATCCTTAGCAACAGACTGTCCAACCTGGGATGCCCTACCAGCAGCAGTGCTGCCATCAGCTTAGCCTCTTGCCTCACAGGAACATGCAGTCCCATCACCATGGAAAGGCAGTGCCATGGTGGGTGTGTTACCATAGTGAACTCTAGCCATAGCTAACTCTAGTGAGCATCATAGTTAACTCAGTGTGACATGCTGTCAAGCATTTTATTATATACAGATATATTGAATATATTAGGTTTGTTTTAAAAAATCACAAGTAAAGAACTGGCCAGCTTTTAACTATAACTAGTTAATTTTTTCATTAAGTTCACATATTTCATTCTGCATAGATTATGTTTTTTGACTGGGTGTGCACATCTCTTCCCCATATCAGTGCATCTTAGTTTGCAGTTTATGTTCATGTGAACAATGCAGTAGGTGATTATATAAAGAACCATTCCTACCGCAAAAGTACCGTGCAATTGTTTTGCAACAATGAGTTGTTGTGGGGTAGCCATACTGGCCATGCAGAAAAAAATCAGCAAAATACCAATAACATCATGTTCATAAAATTCAAACACAATAGTCGTGGCTCAGCATGCAAAAGGATCTTCTGGTACCTTTGAGACTGAAAGAAAGAAATTGGTAGCATAAGCGGCTTCTTTCTTTAAGTTAATCTTAAAGGTGTTACAAGATCGCTTTGCATCAGGCTGATAGCTTTATTAGCCCAGCTAAACGTGTAAAATTCATCATGCAGACATTCAAATCTTTATAGGCTTCTTTATGAGGCAGAGATGTTAAAAATCAAGAAAGAGAGAGAACTGAGAAGATGTTTGTGTGTGCAGCTGCATTTTCATCGAGATGTTGTTTAAACCATACTTTCAGATGTAAAGAGAGTTGATGCAACAGCCACTGCACCCTTTGTTTCTAGGGGATTTGAAACAAAGAGAAGTACAATTGCACTATTTTTTTCCTTCATTAGCAGTGAAAAGAGTCACTTCCTTCAAAATACAGCTTTGTCTCTGTTCTTTCAAAGCCAAAATCCTTATCTTCAGCACTTTCCAGTCTTCCTCTTAAAAGGCCTTTCAAAAGGAGACAATTTTAGGTATTGTGCCAGATAAAACCAGACTTTTCCTTTTTGACACATATCCAGTTCCACCATACAGGTGTTCAGTGTTTCATCAGAGAAGAGCAAATTTAATGATCTTGGCTTTTGAAAGCAACATATCTGAAGGACTCTGAAGTGAACAATTTCTCCACAAATTTGCAAAGACATCATGGCACATTAAACCATTAACAGTCCAAATCCTTATAGTAAGATGACTTGCACAATGTTCTTTGATATTAACATTTCTGGTCAATGTTATTTAGTTTACACAACTATTCTGCAGAGTTAAATATTGTATTTTAAATTGGTTTGCTTCTTTTTGTACATTTCACAAAATAGTTTATAGTTAAAATGAATTAATTGGTGTTATTTTTTTCATTACCTATGAAAACATTTCTTTCCACAAAAACCACTTTTATAGTGGCCAACGACCCAACTCTTTTGCCCCCACTTTTTGTTTCTGCCTCCCTCCCACTGCTACACCTGGCAATAATGTGACCCACCATCCATGGAACTACACAGATCCTGAGGGCCATGGAAAATAAAAGTAAATAACTGTTCCCATTCTTTTTTTATTTTATTTAATTTTTATTTTTTTTGAGAACGCTTAGGGTTTCTGTTATCTTCCCAACATCTTTAGAAACTGAAGGAAAGAAAATTCTTAATGCCTTTGAATGTGAAACCATTATAATGCTTCTAGGTAGATCCATTCCTGGAGCCAATTCAACAACTCAGAATGTCCTGGACAGTGCTTAGGAGAGTGACTTTTTTGGACTATGGCTCTCAGAATTTCCCTCCCAGCAGAGCCTCTGGGAATTATAATCCAAAAAAGTTACTTTCCCAAATTATGGCATTGTGTTGCTTATTAGGCTAGTCCATCCTAGGCTGGAATCCTGCATAAAGAGACATACATCTGGCAAGTAGCTACATCTCTGTAGCTATGCCTTCATTTCTACGCCTCTCAGTGCTTTGTTGTTCTTACATGCCTTCAAGTTGACTTGGATTATTGAGACCCTATAATAACATTTTTTTTTTGCAAGATTTATTCAGAGGAGGTTTGTCATTGCCTTCCTCTAAGGCTGAGAGAGTGTGATTTGTCCAGTGGGTTTTCATGGCTAAGTGGGGATTTGAACCTTAGTCTTATCGAGTCCTAGTCCAATACTCAACCAATACATTGCTACCCTCACTCAAAACCCACCTTTTAAATGACAGCAACAAAATGGTTGTTTGCATGTCACTGGGAAACAGGGAGATCAGTGGAGTTTTGTCCAGTTATTTTCCTGTAGCTGGATACACTATAAAGATGTCATGTTCAGGATCCTCCCAAGGACCTTGGAGGTTGCTGCAGATGCCTGTTGCAGTACATCCAGCCACAGTAAAATAGCTGTGCATGTTTCCACTGACTCCCCCAGCCCCTTTCTCCAATGACACAGAAATAGTAGTGGGGGCTGCATAGCCTAAAAAGTGGTTTGTGGGATTCCACTCATTATGTGTTCAGTAAAGAATTTCAACCTCCATAACAACCTCCAAAAATTGTTGCATCACGGTAACTGACGATCTCAGTATCAGGATGTATTTCAGTCTGGGAAGGGGATTGATTCTTGAAGGAAAAATCAAGAATCTAATACTTGTTCTGGGAAAGAACAGAACCTGAGACATACATTCTATATTTGTCTAGGACTTTGGTTTGGATTCAAACAAATCCTGAACTGAATCTGGTAGATTTGGACAGATCTTCACATTTAATCTTGGTGCTGAAAGTCTTGAAGCAAGACTCCAACAAAGTGGACCAGAACTGAAAGTGAACACCTCTGAAAATGTATTAGCCATTTGAATTTGGAGGGACATAAGGACACAAGCAGTATCTCTTTAAAAATTATACGTTCACACACACACACACCCGCCACCTCTCCATACAGAGAAAACAATACTCAGTTTAGGTGTAATTAACTAAGGCCAAAATCCTAGGGTCTATGAGAGAAAGCGCCCAAGGCCATAGGATATGTAGAAAATGCCTTTCCACCCAAGAGAAGGAAGTCCACAAGGGAGATCTATCTTCATAAATGTTTTCTGTACAATGACACTGTTGGTCCTCCATTCTCAAAACTTCAAAGGCAGAATGCGCACAAAGGAGCCATTCTGGACACGAACTGGGAGAGGTATAGGACTAACAGGATCTAAAGCCTTACCATTCTCCCAGCATGGCCCAGGAAGAAGGGAGAGTTATACTCATCCTAGGGACGAAATTATTTGTTTTCATATTGGAAGCAATGAAAGGAGAAAATTCAGTAAGGCAAAAAAATTGTCCACAATGTTTGTTTGTTTGTTTTTAAAGAAAGGAGAGAGAAAATGCATCAAAGTCCTGAAAGCACGAGTCAGGAGGAGCATAGAAAGCGGCCATTTGCCTTCCCAGGGGCTGCTGATGGCTGCTTTCTCAATAGGACATTGAATACACTCTGAGCTTTAAGGAGCTATTCAAAGTGCTGGATCCTACCCCCCCCCCCAAATAGGTTCAGCACCTTGGACAGCTACAGATTTGCTCCTCCTCATTAACAAAGAAGCCATTTGCTATAAGGCTGCAATCTTGTACTCACTTACATGGAGGTACGTCTCACCGACTTAATTCTCAGTGGGCATTTAAAATTCCTTAGCACTTTAGTGTTCCTATGCGTTTTGGAGATTCCAAAAGCCTACAGTTACATTGAGAATGATGCAGCCCTCTGGATATGGTTGGACTGCAAGTTCCTGCTACCCCAGCCAACACAGTCAATGGTTAAAAATGCTGGGAATTGCCATTTAACAACATCTGATTCCTACCCTGGTCTACTGAGAGCAAGGTCCAATTTGCTAGTGTAAGAGAGTTTTTTGAAATTAATGTACTGCCAGTCTGACCTCATTTATTTCCATTGCCATGAATTTGATTTCTATTAGAAAATAGCTGTGCTTCTATATGTTTATACAAAGCTAGTTTTATAACCCAATCCAGCTGCTACCCAGTACAGATGACACTACCATTTATTAAATCCGGATATACCATATAATTTGGCTGTCAAAGGTCTGATCAATTTTATTACAGCAGAAGCAACTGAGTCCATAGCAAACCTGACAGTGGTCCAGAATAATTGTTTCCAACATCCTGAGGCACAGCAATGTTTTTGACAAGCAGCTGACACTAGTATTAAATCAAAATAGATACTGAGTAGAAACTAAAAACAGAGAATGTGCTTGCTCATAGCTGATTATTGGCTTAGCTCACATATTTATCTATGGGGAGTTACACCAGAGTAGTTGATTTTCAAAATAGCAGTACAGGACTGTCCAAATTCTTGACACTCAGCACGACTGTATGACAGTATGGGGCTGATGATTAGGAAGTGGCTGTTAATAAGTCAGTCTCAGTACGAAATAAATGTATTCTGTCTTAGCACTGCCTTAGCACTTAGACTTCAAGGTGTGCTGCCATAAGTTGCCTGTCTGTGCTTTGCATAAATATTGGTCTGCCTAAAAAAAAATAATCAGCCTCACCTGTACTGCTCACAATTCATGATCCACCCTTAAACAAATATAGTATAAATATAACATACAGATAAAGATAAATCTGTCCTTTATCTGCTCAGATATAAATCTGTCTGCCTAATGAAATTGATCAGCCTTGGTTATACTTACAATCACAAACTGATCAGTCAGTATTTATATTGAGCTAAAGTGGTACAACGGTTTAAGTGTTGGATTAGGATTCTAAGCCATTTCCACTCTAGACTGTTACAACAATATTATTCCACTTTCAATATCCTATGGAATCCTGGGGTTTGCAGTTTAGGGCCCCTCCCTAAGCGGCAAACCCCAGGATTCCATAGGATGCTGAAAGTAGAATCATAGCACTATAACAGTCTAGTGTGGAAATGGCCCAGGAGACCAGGGTTCAAATCTCCACTCAGCCATGGAAACCCACCAGGTGACCTTGTTCAAGTAACACTCTCTCAGTCTCAGAGGAGGGCAATGGCAAACCTCTTCTGAATAAATCTTGCCAAGAAAACTCTACCTTAGGGTTGCAATAAGTCAGAAATGATTTGAAGGCAAACAACAACAGATATAATATTAATGTGAACCTGCAAGCTATCTGCTCAAATGTAGGTGCACTTAATGAAACTATATTCAAAAACATAGACATGTTGTGTTGTGTTGTGTTGTGGTTGCATGCCCTCAAGTCGTTTCTGACTTATGGTGATCCTAAGATGAAACTTTTACAAGGTATTCTGGGGCTGAGAGTATGTGACATGCTCAAGGTCACTCAGTGGGTTTCCATGGCCAAGTGGAGAATTGAACTCTGGTCTCCAGGGTCTGTAGTCTAATGCTTAAACCACTACAGCATGCTGGCCATGTTAACCTTCATCAAATGTGAAAGCATCTGCTACAAACTTCTTTCTCTTAGTAAGGCCATTTCCGCACTACACTCTTATAGCATGATAATTCCACTTTCAACGTCCTAGGGAATCCTGGGGTTTGCAGTTTAGGGAGGGGCTGGCTGGCCCCTCCCTAAACTGCAAACCCTAGGATTCCATAGGATGTTGAAAGTGGAATTATCACACTATAAGAGTGTAGTGCGGAAATGGCCCAAGTCTCAAAGGTGCTAATAAAACTGATTAAGTGTTTCAGAAGACACACTGCCCAGCTGCAGTTTTACCTATCTAAATGTAAATCCTTCCGCCTAACAAAATTGACCTGTCTTGCATACAATACACAATTCATTTCACTCCTAAAAAAGAATTAATACAATATAAATATAAAATATTTAATATAAATATAAGTAAATATTCTGTCTGTGTAAATATAAACCTTCTTAATAAACCTGATTTGTTTGCTGTTATATAATATACACAGGGCAGAATCCTGTGCATGCATTGTATCAACATAAATACGTCAATGAAGGCCATGAAAGTAGCAGGAGGGAAAAGGCACAGGTATAGTGACTGTGAAGGAAGTAAAACACTGAAGAAATAGGCTGCTCACAGCCAGCAGATTTTAGTCTGCTTGTTCTCATCTCTGCTGTACAGCCCTGGAAAAAGTGCAGCCACCTGGCATAGTGCACCAATATTCAACAGTGCAAACACGATGTCTTCAGTGTATTCTAATTTATTTATCAGATAGACATATCACCTTGACTCAGCTCAAACGACAATGCAGAATGGAGGTTTCCTCTCTGAAAATGAAGAAAAAGCTAGGAATTCTCTTTCTCTCCCACAAAGCAAACATTCAACCATCTCTGGAGTTCAGAGCTCAAAACATCCAAAAAGCACTAAAAAAGATAATAGCCATCCGTGGTTCAAAGAGACCTGCAATTTCATTTGCCCAAAGTCCACTCTTCCTTAATTTCACCAGAAATGCAATTTTGTAGGGCTTTTAATGTGTATTATCTGCAAGGATGAGACTTTAATGTGATTTTTTTTTCATATTTTTTCTACTTATGATGTTTATATTGTCAATTATTTGCACGTAGGTAGGCAGGTAGGTATGTAATTATTGTAAGTGGTTTTATATCCCACTTTTTTGCCAAAAAGAGTGACACTCAAAGTGGCTAACAACAATAAAATTCAGACAAGGACCAAACACAAAGAAGACATAAAAACAGGCTAAAGTAAAGCACAACTAAAAAGAGATTGATAAAATGAAATCAATCCTTCCCCCCAACCTTCAGTTAAACCCTGAAATATACAAAAGCCTTGTCTGGAAAAAAAACCCTATGATATGATTTTATTATTGTATTGCATATGCCTTTATTCATAGAGTAAGCAGCTGTGCCAATAATAATGGAAAAGTGGAGTATAAAGTTGCTCTTGCTGCAGCTAGAAACCTCCATAAAATCACTCCATTTGTTCTCATTTAATGTACGTCCCAGCCTAGAGTTGCTGGTGTTCATCTCCACCTTTTATGCAGCTTTTGTGCAGCATGAAAAAGTGGCTGAGCTGACTGGGATATTCTGGAAGTTGCAGTCCAAAAAAGTAGCTTTTCCAATATCTGCTTTTGTGTCACTCGTTGCTGTTTGAAATGGAGAGTGGGGTGGGGTGGATCCAGCAGATGCAGCTCCTCTTATCACGGTACTGCGGCGAACAGACAGGGTGTGCTTGCTGTGTGTCATAATGTTCTGTAGATGCACAGGAGGAACACTCTTCAAAGCCAAGGGCTGGATCCGTAGAGATCTGCATACCTAGAAATACAGTTATGATATAAAAGGGGACAAAAATGAAGAAAAAGGGAACTCAAATGATCAGCAGGTCTGAAGCAACTCCCCTATGAGAAAAGTTACAATCTTTATGGAATTTCAGTGGCAGGGGAGAGATGAGTAAGGAGAGTGAAATATCCATAAAATTATACATGCCAAAGAGAAAAAGGAGACAGGGAGGGAGGGAGAGATGTAGTCCTTTTCTTGTCATACTAGACTGCAAGTCAGTCTCTAATGCTAGTGTCTTCAGAACTTAAGGATGCTAGCAAAATCCACCTTGGAATTTGCTGCAACTTGATATTCCCTTTACTGAAGGGCAGCATCTCTGCAATGCCAGCTTGCCTTGTCTCAACAGAATCTATGGCCAGGGAGAAAGCATCCACTGCACTCAAAGCTTGTTTGTGTGTTGTTATGTGCGTTCAAGCTGACCCTGACTCAGGGTGATGCTACCATAGGGTTTCCACTGCTGAGCAGAGATTCAAACCCTGGTCTCCCAGAGTACTCGTCCAATACACAAACAACCATACCATGCTGTCTCTCAAATGTTATAGAAACATTTACATATATTCCTGTGGAAAATACTTGCTCCATTTTGAAAGGGGTGGATGAGAGAGATGCAGATAAAAGAGAGACATTTTTTGTGTACACAAATGCATATGTGAATTCCTACTGCCATGCCTTGTAGAAAAACTCAAATTGTTTTGCCTATTTTTCTTCCTACAAAAAGCATTCTGCAAATGACAGAAAGCAGGAGAGCACCAGCCTGCTGAAACACATGTAGGGCAGATTTTGTTTGTTTCATACATCACCATACAGGACAGTAGAAGATTTGGACAGTAGGAAATTCAGGGCAGATTTTAAAAATTCACTTTCACAAGAAGTGATCACAGTTACGAATGTAGAGGGCTGTAAAAGGGGATTAGAAGAGATCTCTGGAGGATAAGACTACTAATTGTTATTAGCCATGATGGCCTTTAGCGTGATACTACAGGGCTCAATGGCCTTTAAGTATAAAGCTCCCATTTTGAATGTCAGTCTTCATCACAAAATTCTGTTCACATTTCATTATCCTCAGTGTCTTGATCACCTTTCTTAAACTTCTTCATATGAGGTACCTTCCTGAGTCAATTACATAATGGCCTAAACATCCTTACTCTAGCATTCATCAAAATGCTCTAAAGAAATGTAGGGAGTGTGAATGCAAAAACTTCAGCATTAGAGGCCAAAAGGAGTCCCTGTTTTTTCGTTAACAGCAGGCATCCATCCTGTTGAGCAGTTATGAATGCATCAGCTAGACTTGCACATTTGTATCTGCTTGGTATTCATGTTTACTGCCACGGCACTGCTATTATGATCACAAATGCATCCCCTACAATCTATTGTAACATCCAGCATCTACACTGAGCAAGAGATGCATTCCTTGCTGGCAATCAGGGCATAGCAGGACGATGTTTCTAGCCCCCTCCCAACCAGCAATCTGCATTGCAAGGAGGAATTGCAACAGGTGTCCTGCTTCTGATTGTCACACAACTCCCTTGTGGGAAAAAAGCTGGAAATGTCATCCTGCTGCATCCTGATCACCAGCAGAACAGATTTCCATCAGTCAGAGCAGCTGCTGGCTGTTAAGTTAGGTTTTGGGGCATCAGGTCAGGATCTCAGGGTGGCCAGCAGCTCCTGTACAAAGCTCTTCACTGCCCTGCAACTGTTGGCAGTGGTCCCAATCCTAGTTACTCCTTTGCAAACAAGTGACAGGATTAGGATTGCTGTGCTCAACAACCCAAGGCTGGCCAGCAGCTCCAGGGAAGTGAGGAGCTTCATCCAGGAGCTACTAGCCACTCTGCGATTGTTGAGGGCATCATTCCCAGTCCTGGTCGCATGCTCACGAATGAGTGAGCAGGACTGGGACTGCTGCCACTGCCCACAATCACAGGGCAGTGAGGAGCTTTGTCCAGGAGCTGCCGGCCACCCTTGGGCATTGGCAGTGATCAATTTGGTAGTGATCATGTCAACAGTGATCACTGCTGTCCTGCACTATTTTTTTCCCAAATGGACTTTGAAAATGCACAATTTTTAATATTACCAAGGTGTCCTGAAATGAATTACTCACAAAACGGTGGACCGACTGTTCAATTAAAACAGCACAGCATACTTTTAAACATCTTTCCTTAAAAAAAAAAAATCAGTTCTCAAAAGCCTTTCAGAACAAAAAAAGATTTTTTTGCCTGTCAATAGAAAAACAGCAAGGAAAGGGTCATCCAAGCCTCTCTAGGAAAGGAGTTCAGAGCCAAGGGTCAGCCAACAAAAAGGCCTTATCATACATCTCCACTAATCAAGGCTGTGAAGACAGCGGGATTGAAGGAAGGGCTTCTCCTGAAGCTCTCAGGGCCCAAGGCAAGCTCCTGTGGGGAGATACAATCTGTTAGATAGCCTGCACCTGATAGAATCTGTTAGATAGCCTGCACCTGATAGAATCTGTTAGATAGCCTGGACCAAAGCCACATAGATCTGTGTAAGTCATAAACAGGCATTTGAACTTTGTCTGGAAACAGACTGGCAGCCAGTGAAGCAAGCAATTTGTAGTCTCCCTGTTCATCTATTAGAACAAGTAAAACTAAGAACCGGTAGCTGATGGCAATAAATCTCCCCTTCAACTGAGATAGCAGCAGGATCCCAAACAGATGAGCCTGGTCCCATTCTGTCCGATTTGAAGCCACCACCATAGGTATGTTTGAATTTTAAAAAAAAATGTAGCCAGAGCTTGGAAATATCTCCTTTTTTTGAACCAACATCTTGGAAGTAACAAGTGGAAGAGTGCTGTTCAGCTCAGGTATGGCCTATAGTTTTCCCAAAGTTGAATAAAAAAAAAGTAACATTTTTATTCCCCGATAAAGACCCTGCTTTGATATGTTGCAAAGCAGGAACAAGGAACATTTGGCCCTCCTGATGATGTTGCCCTGAGACCCCCAGAGGTAGCCAGCAGCATAGACAATGATGAGGCCCAATGAGAGTTTGAGTCAGATAACATTTGGGGGCCTACATATCCCCCATCCCTGGTCTAAAAGGACCTTTTGATATTGCCATAACCTAGAGAAGTACCAAGTTTGTGACACAGTAGTCTTTTTGCTCCTATAAAAAAGAAAAACACCTAGAAACACAGCTCCAACTTTATTTTCTTTGCTGGGCCCCTCAGGTAAAGTATTTATTAACAAGCAGAAATATAAAGAACCTGTAATATTGTTTTCCTCTTTCTAGTCTATGGAACTTTTTTACAGAAAGAGGAGGCAGCTTCTCTCAGCTATTATATCCCTCTGTCTTCCCATGAGGCTTTGATCTAGGCATCTCTTTAGCTGACATTTCTGCATTCAAATCTCCTATGCAGCCATGCATGGGTATGATTTGATATGATATGATTCATTTTACTCTGAGATTTCAACAGCATCAGATTGTACATCTGGAACGAGGCAATCCACGCTGCCAATCCAGAGCTCAGGACACTGTGGGGGAGGGGAGGTTAAAAAGAATCTTAAAATCATTTTATGTAATATTTAAATATTTACTGATGGAAGGATACTATACATACTTCTCCCATCAACCTGGAGTTAATCAATGTCTGCTAGTCAGAATGGCTATATTTTACCTCCAGCAACACAGGATTATAGATTCATACAATTGAGAGGGGCCACAAGGTCCACCTAATCCAATCCGCTGTGATGAAGAAATACACAGCTGAAGTGCTCCCAAAAGATGGCTCTCCAACTTCTGTTTAAAGCTCCCTAAAGAGGGAGAGTCCACCACTTCTCAAGGCAGTTTATTCCACTGTTGAACAGTTTTTAACATTAAAGAAATTCTTCCTAATGTTAATAGAATCTCTTCTCTTGTAATTTGAATCCATCAGTTCAAGTTCTAGTCTCCAGAGCAGCAGAAAATAAGTTTGCTTCATCTTCTACGTGACATCCTTTCATATATTAAAATGTGGCTATTGTATCACCTCTCAATCTTCTCTCCTCCAAGCTCTGCCCTCAACAGATGCAGTAGGCTTCTGTGTACCAGTTGCTTGGGATACAATGAGTGAGAGAGTGCTGTTTGGCTCAGGTATGGACTGTAGTTTTCCCATAGGCATGTGGTTGACCAAAGCGGAATCAAATGCTGGCCAAGATATGCTTTGGTCTGATCCAGCTTAGATCTTCTAATATTCTTGAACTCTCCGAACATTAAGCTTCCATTGGAGCAGGTGCGGAAAGCTTATGGCACCCCAGATGTGGTTGGATTTGTACTAGCCACCACTATCGGCTCCAGTGGCCAGGGCTGCTGCAGGTTGTAGCCCAACTACAACTGGATGGCCCCAAGTTGCTCCTACCTTAGAGCAAAGGTGAGAAAGTATGTGCTCCAGATGTCCTTGGAATGTGATTTCTACCACCTATAGACAGGCTAGCCAACAGTGGGGGAATCACCACAACTCCAACAACATCTGGAAGTTTGCATGTTCCACACTTCTGCCTGCCCCAGAGAGTACATTAACATTTGCTACCAGGAACATCAGAATTTTTTTAAAAAAAAAAAATCACAGTATGACTATGGTTACCAGTCAGGCCTAAACAAATCTGAATTTTAGGTGTGGTTCCATAATTCCTCTATATATAGCCTTGATACCATTCCCCAGAAGAGCTGGACTTGCTGTTTTTCTCTCCTGCTTAACCTGAGAGGCAACAGCTGGGGGTGAGCTGCTGCAGAAGACTGGCAGCTTTCTCCAGGTATCACATGTAACATCCAGGTGCTACTGGTCAAGAAGATTAAAATCATATTGCTGAAGCATCTTAACTAACATAGCTGTGGGTAAACTTTGCCCTTCCAGATATTTTGCTCTTCAACTTCCAGTCACTTAATTCTCTAATCCCATGTTGGATAGGGCTGCTGGGAGTTGCAGGCCAAAAAACCATCTGGCAAATATTCCCCTTTCCCCAGAAAAAGAGTGGGAATCATGCAGCCGTCTCAATGCCCTTGGACTGTAAGTCCAAAGCCTCACCAGCATAGCCAATGATGAGGAATGCTGAGAGTTGCACATGGAGGGCCAAATGTTTTCCGTACTCTTGAGATAAGAGCTATGCAGAGAAAGTAGTATTCCTGCCTCTTTGATATTTGTATGGAGAAGGGAATTCCAGCTGAAGAGGCTGCCATGAAATGCTACCTCTGGTGAAATTTCCTCTTCTACACAATGGGTAAAGAAGAGGCAGAACCCTAGAGATACAGATATTTGTTAATTTCATTCTCACATGAAAAGATGAATAACTGAAACAATTTTTCCCTGCTCTGAGAAATTCTTTGCAAGCTGCACAGTTTGTGAAGATTACTTTCTATATAGAAATTATTCTGCACACACACACAAACACACGCCACTTATTTTACATAGTAAAATGACATTTTCTGTGCAGAAATGTTGGGTTTTGAATAGAAAACAATGAAAACTGCATTATCTGTAGTAGAAACAACATTCCTTTTGTAGAAAAAGTCATTTTCTGTGCCCCCCAAAAACACACACACATACACACAGGATTTGCCTGCAGCATAACCCAAAACCATAAAGATTCTCATTGTGTAGTTTGCTCGTCATAAGGGTTTCCCTTTTCCATCCACTGTTTGACTATCTATTATTCTTTCCAGCCCTCCAGGATCTCTTTTGCTTCGGGCATGCTATGTGAAGATTTGGCAACTTTCTCATGCGCCTGCCCTTAGCTTCTGAGATTCACAGTCTTAATGGCTAGATAGGTTTTTGCATTCTAAAAACTGAAAGCTAGAGGTCTCAGAAAAATGAATTCTTCACCTGTCTCTGTGACCTTGTGGTGCAATTACCAAATAAAATACACACAGCCTTTTTCTATGGATGTTACTTTTTCCAAGGACAGCTTGATCTGACCTTGGTCTTTTTTTTTCTTTCTTTCTTTTTTCTAAGGATTCCAGCTCTTCTCTTTCAGAGTAGGCTCAGAAAACTTTAGTGGGACAGTTTCTCAGCTTTAAATATTTGCAGGGCCTATTATCCCTGTGCAAAATGGATTTTGATGTCCATTTTTAGATAGCTTCTTTCTGCATGACCTGCGCTGAGACATGTGTCTTAAAACTCAGATAAAGCTTTCACAACTACACTCACATTGGGCTTATAATATTGATTCAGTTTTCCTCTACACAAGACCAGATCTGTAATGGAATGACCAAGTCAAACCAAGCTACTGTGAAAGCTGCAACACACAAGCCTAGTTTCTCAGAATTAATTCTTTATTGTGGAAAATGAAGTGGGAGAAAATGCGGGATGGGAACCTGTAATGTGGCATCCTGGTAGCTCCCAGAATCCCCTAGGCTGGGAGATGATGAGAGTGGTAGTCCAAAAAAATAATCCTTCCAAGCTCCACTCTCAGCATGCCAATATTTAAAAGAAACATATAGTTTCAATTGGCCTTCCACATTTGCAGGTGTGATTTTCATGGATTGCATTATTTGTGAATTTCTCCCGCCCCCCATCTCAGGTGCTTCTTTTTGAAAGGAAGCTTCCCTCTTGGCAACTCCGATCAGGCCATGAAGCCCTTTAAAAAACCATCTCTGATCCTCCTTCTCCACCAGCAGGAGCCTGGCCAATTTCTCAGCACCACAAAACCTCTCCCAACACTCCATTACACCCAAGGAAGGAGATGGGCAAGAGAGAGGAACTATACGGACACTGTGTTGGCCCATCCCTTTCCCTCTCCTTTCCATGACCTGGTTTGGATCCTGGGCATCCATTCTCCCCAGTGTGACTCCACTCCCTTCCGACAGATATCTTGATATTTCTGCATATTTGGATATTTGTGATTTTTCAACTTTTGCAGGGGTCTTGCACCTTTAACCCTAGTTAGTGGAGGGGCCACTGTACGAACCTCCGCAACAATTTACAAAAGGAATATATAGGTGTAAAGTGGACTTTTACTTGCATACACATTGCCAATTCAGGATTGCCCCAGTCCCTGAGCTTTCTAGAGCAAAACCTGAAACTGGGGGATGACCCTGATGATATCATATGGTTGCCACAGATTGACATTCAAACACAGAGAGAGAAAGAGGGAAGGAGAGAATGTATTTCTGGTTTAATTTTTTATATATATTTTGTGCAAGATTGTTCACACAAGGTGAACAATGGTTTTGCAATGGTTTGCAAAACACAGTTCTAAAAGGTTGAATCTCAGCCAACTGGGATCCTTCATTAAATTTCAGTGTCTTTCTTCAGTTTTATAACTGAACTTAACAGTTGTCAGAGCTAGGCACTGCTGAGTTCAGTGCAGCTTTCTCCTGGGTAGTTACACACAGCCTTGCAGTTGTGTACCATAATGTTAGTTCTAATATTTTACTAGTGTTTCATTTTATCTGTGGATCTGCACTGGATGTCTTCATGGACACATCTGGTGGAAACATGGGAGATGACCTTCTTTTTCAGTGACTGTTCCCAGGCTTTGATTCCTCCTTCCTGTCCTTCCATTAGCAAGTGGAAACTTTTGTATTCCAGCAGATTTTTAGGAACTGACTACAAGGGCTTTTAATGGTACGCTGTGTTATTGATTTTCACCTTTTGTCTTTTTAATGGATTTGCTTAAAAAGTTTTACAGTCTTTCTTTCATGAGAGTTTGGGACACAGAACCCTCACAAAAATGGAAAAACCAGTAATAACTCCCCTTGTGCTCCCCCGTCTCATTCACTTGCCTTCTGCCCTGGCACACGTCTTCCTTCCTCTGCGCCCAGGCAAAAGGCGAGGAAATGAGGGCAGAAGCATGCATGCCTCCCTCCATTCTCTTCCCTTTTCCCTGGGGGCTGTTCTCCATGTCCTGGCAAAAGTCAAGGGAATGGTTTGGGAAGGCTCATATGCACTGTCCTTCTCTTCACACGTGCCTCCTTCCCCCCCATTCCCTTGCCTTTTGCCCCAGCATATGCTCTCTGCACTGGGGCAAAAGGCAAGGGAATAGGGGGAAGGTACATGCACACCTTCCTTTTCCACAGATGGTGCTCCCATCTCTCATTCATTTGCCTTTTGCGCAGGCATGGAGAAGGAAGGCACGCATGGCCAGGCAAAAGCCAAGGGAACGGGAGGTGAAGACTGGGGAGGAGCTATGCACGTGCCTCACGAATAATCAAATTTGCAAAGATCAAACCCATCAATGAGGAGAGCGGACTGTAATTCTGTGGACAGTTTAATTACATTTTAATAACTTTTTGCACATTTTCACATTTGTAGTTGCATGTGCCTTTACAGTAGTCCCTCTATATTTGTGTGTTTTAACTTTCACCGATTTGATTATTCATAGATTGATTGCTGTTGCCTCCACTGCTGCCTTACACCATTTTTAATAGGGACCTATAAGTCTCACCTCGCAATTCACAGTCTCTCTGCAAGCCTTGTGAGACTGAGATGGACTGTGAATGTGAGATGAGGATTGTAAATCCCTATTTAAAATGGCAGAGGACAGCAGTGGGCGCAGCCAGTAAGCCCAGCCAGCTGCCCATTTCTGCCTTGCAAAGGAACCCTGCCACCTTGAAGACAGATCCATGTGACTGGCTTGCTCTCCAGCATGGATTCAAATATGCTGTGTATGGTGTGTGGTGGGCTGAATCCGCAGATCGTATTTTTTCTGTGTGTTACATACAGTTTGGGAGCGTAGAGATATTAATGTTTTTTCCAGTTTTGTGCAGCTCCCGCATCCCTAACCCCAGCATATGTGGACATACTACTATATTTGTATTTGCTTTAAATGATGTAAGCCTCCTTGAGTCCCAGTCCTGGGGAAAAGGTAGGATATAAATGAATAAATAAGGAGGAGAAGAATGCCTGTGTTTTATGATGGAAGCTTTAACCAAAGTGTTAATACCTGTGAGTGAGTCAGCGTGTGTGTCTGTGTCTGTGTCTGTGTGTGTGTCTGTGTGTGTGCACGCGCATGCCCTTGGAGCATAAGTACAGATTTGCTTCAGGTCATATTTATTTTTCATATATTTATTTACAAATTTTTACACAAAATACTATAACATAAACCTCAACTAACACCTTTAACACAAATAGAAACTAAGATTAAAATACCACATGAAAGGAATCACCTAAAAAAATAGAAGTTAACTAACTGGAACAGTAACTTAACTAGCTGACTAAACACTAACATACTAAAACACAAAAGGATTCTGACTCTCCCCCAACCAAACTGTAATGAGAAAGAGAAAATAAAAAAAATATATCATTGTACGGTTACAGGTCCATCTAAACAAGCTACTAATAACCATACTCAAAAAGTATTGTATCGTTTAATTCCCTATTGCTCAAAAAGTCCATAAATGGTTCTGCTTCAGGTCATATTTAGAGGAGTTAGCATGCTGAATGATTGCATTTTAAAAGTTACCATTGTATGTGCCTTCCACAGTGGCCATGCTTGCAGAGGATTATGTGAGTTGTAATGCAATACATCTGCAGGCACAATGTTGGAGGAAGGCTGTGTCATATCATCTCTGGTTGCAGATTAGAGAAAGTTCATATTCTTTGGCTTTCCCTACTCTGTATTTTCGAATATGTACGCCTGCATCCATGCTGAAAGAAGCAACTTGGATAAAATCATGGCCATGTCTGTAACAAAATCATTTGATTCATAGGTTGATCCTGTTCGTGCACTTACCTACAGCATCATCAATTCAGAGGGATGGAAAGGTGCAAGAGAAGGAAGGAACTGGAAACTACTGTAAACCACAATTGCTTTAATTCCAGACTGGACTTGGGCGATTCACCTAGTTAAACTACAATTCAACAGACTTGAAACAATGGCCAAGATTCTACATTTCCCAGCATAGTGTAAGGGTTCCACAGGTGGGACTCTACTACAGCTTGTTGCTCCTCATCACCACCAGAAGTCATAGTTGTGATGACTTTCCTGAGTGGGGATAGGGATCAGAGAACCATCCACCAGTTACAATATGGCCATTTAGGAAGGTCATGGAAGCAAAACCAAGAGCCTTGGGCAAGGGGCTTTGTTCACTGTAAAGGAAGAGAATACAAAATACCCTTTACATTCACAGTTTTGACCTTCATGAATTCAATTATTCACAAGGCACATGCTTGCCCCCCTTCTCCTCTTCCCATTCCCTTGCATTCTTCACCCCAGATTTGTGAGACTCGTTTTTAAAATGAACTTTTTTTTTCCCTTTTGGATGAACAAAGCCCCCCTCACATTGCTGGAGGCATATTCTCTCTGCCATGTGGCTGCACATTCTGCTGTGTAATGGCTGTTGATTCATCAGGTGCTCTCCTTGTTCATACCCTTCCTTTCTCAAGATGGTGACTAGAAGTAGCTAGAATGCCAGAACTCCACTCTTCTCCTTCTGAGGGGAAAATACTGGCAAGCCTGTTGCCTTGTATTTTTCTTCCCACCCCCCACCCCCCACCAGGGAATGCCAGGGCCCGAGGCAAAGGAACAGTAGGGGGGAGCTCCTGAGGGGAATGGGAGGGGAGTCGCAGGGGGAGTTATTAACAGTTTTTCCACTTTCCACTGAGTGCAGAAGAAATGTGGAGGGGCCACTGTACCAACCTCCACAATGATTTAAAAAAGGTAAAAATAAGCATAAGGTGAACTTCTACTTGCATACACATCGCCAATTCAGGATTGTCCCAGGATTGCCAGCAGGGCCCTCCCGAAACTGCAAACCCCAGGATTCCAGAGGATGTTGAAAGTGGAATCGTGCTAAAACAGGCTAGTGCGGAAATGTCCCAAAACCTGAGACTGGGGGATGGTCCTGATGGTGTCATACAGTTGCCACAGATTGACATTCATTCAAACACAGAGAGAGAAAGAAGGAAGTTTAAAAATTAAGACAGAAAACTTAACTAAAGGGGCTGTTCTCAGTTCAAGGTGAAAAGAGAGGTTTGTTCTTTCTGACTTACCTAGGAAAATGGGATAAGCAACATATAATCTAGCCCACTGCTTGCTTCTAGGTAGAAGGTGGATGCAGAGCATAGCTCTGTTCAGCCCTAGCACTACTTAGAGGAAAGGAGGAAGGAAACTAAGTAAATATTCAAATGCCCTGGAGAGTATTTACAAGTTACACCAACAGATCAATTAAGCCTTGCAAACTGTAACAAGCTGTTGAGCTCATGGCTAAGGTAGAGATTTTCACACAGCCATTTCCTCTTGTCCAGAGGCGAACCCACCAAAACTGGAATATTTGCATTCTCATCTCCAATCTGGAGATAAGGCACATAAATTAGAC
This sequence comes from Cyclura pinguis, assembly GCA_030412105.1. NCBI lineage: Eukaryota > Metazoa > Chordata > Lepidosauria > Squamata > Iguanidae > Cyclura > Cyclura pinguis. Next base: position 317,620,629 of record CM059600.1, on the reverse strand, counting down.
TCTCAGGCCCTGAGATCTGGTTACCCTACCAGCATGTGTCACTAAGAGGATGCCAGCCTATGACTGCAGAATCAGCTTGGTTGCTCCATTCTTGGTAGTGCCAGGGATCATGAGAACTCTGTTCTACATTCACCTTCTAGCCAGCAAAGCCAGCACCCAACCAGTTAGCTCTTTCAACCACGGGTCAGGCTGCATCCTTAAGGCCTGCTTTAATACAAAGGTATCTCCCTATCACTTCAAGGACAACAAGGAGGAAAGGGGGTTCCAGAATCCAAAAGCAGTCCTTGCTAGTTCTGCACTACTTCTGTTCAATCGCTATTGTTAATTACTGTGTGTATGTATACATGCCTTAAAGTCACCTATCAATTTATGGCAACCCCATGAACTTCATAGGGTTTTCTTAGTCAAGAAATACTCAGAGTTGTTTTTGCCAGTTTCTTCCTCTGAAATATAGCCTACAGCATCTGGTATTCATTGGTGGTGTCTCATCAAAGTATTTACCAGGGGTCACCCTACTTAGCTTCCAAGATCAGATGGAATTTGATGCCCTTAGGGTATTTAGGCCTAATTGGTAATTACTCCTCCTCCTTAAAACAACATGCATGCTCCAGTATTTCCCTTGCAGAAACATTCAGGAGAAAATTCCTGAAAGATAACAGTATTAGTTTAAAAGGGGCTTTAGAATGGAGTGGTATACTATTTTTAGTTGTATTGTGTATAGCAGCATTTTAAAACTGTTTTTATGATTTTTAATTGTATGTCTTAAATGATTTTTAATGTTCCATTTAATTCCATTTTAATGTTGACCTTTTGTATGTTTTGCCTATACTGTATTTGTTCTAATTTGTAAGCCATCTTGGGTTCTTGTACTGAGGAAAATGCTGGACATAAAAAACATTATCATCATCAGTTTCAATATTAAAAGAATGAGTTTTTGTGGTATCTTCAAGACTAACCAATTTATTTCAGCATAAACTTTTGTAGATTATAGCTGTCTGAAGAAGCAGGCAGCAGTCCACACAGCCTTATCCTGAAATTAATTGGTTAAGCTTCAAGATGCCCAAAGACTCCTCCATGTTATTCAGCGAAAAGAAAGAAAAATAGAAAAGCTGTCAGACTCAGAAGACACACTGTACCAGAGGTCTTTTCGAGGATTTTTACAATATCATGGGGATATTTGTTTCGGAGAAGCTCACCAAAAGAACATTAGCTAGAGATCAATCAAGTTGTGATCTCCTGCAGATATTTGTTTGGGACTATGCTGTTCCAATTTGTCACTGGTAATGTGGATAAAGGTTTACAGAGAATGCACACATCATGTCAGCTGACATCATAATCCTCCTGTGAGAAACTGCAAACCATTTCCAAGGAACTAAAGAGCAGCTGGATTATATAATAAGGCAACGTTACCATTGCCAGAGGGTGCACCCTCTCTCTCATACACGTACACACACGCAATGTTTCATTGCCTAATATATATGACCACTCAATACTCTTTCCACTCTGTCCATAACAGTTTGCTATCCCTACCTCAAAAAGAAGTTGGCTGGTATCCTGTTAGTGTCATACACTGGTATGAGTTCCACTTCTGACTCTGTAAGTCTTTCTTTTCTTTTCTTCGGTCTTTGCAGAGTTCGGAATTTGCTTCCTCCCTCATGCCGTGACAACAACAAAAAAATACTTCTGCACCCTCCCACCCTCTGTGTCAATGTAGTAGCCAGTGAAAAAGAGGAGACAACTGAGGAGCATTTTGCTCTCTGATTGTAACCAGACACACAATGATAAAGGTATCTTCTGGAACTTTCTAAGAGTCCTCCAGAGAGCCTGGAAAATGAAGTTGTCATTCTTCTGGCTACTCTCACATAGCAAGATGTTTCTCAGATATCTTCCATGGCCAAGGTAGCCATCAGAAGGGATACTCAGAAAGAAGTTGAGTTCTATGGGAGTGTAAGGGAGGAGACATTTAATTGGTTCACTAGTTACATCTTCCAATGAAGGATCTTAGCCAATATTTCTACCACTTTTGTCATGTCCTTTATGTGAGCTACCCAGACAGTCTGATTCTTTCAATAATGCAGAATGAAGTCCTGAACTCCCAATTCTGTTTGGACCTAGGAGGTTCAATTGTATCTTATTTATTGTTCATTGATTTTTGCTGATTACCATTGAGACTGATTTTGTGGTGCTTTTCTTTACCAATTTCTTGAAAATTGCCTTCTGCTATACAAAACCATCAGTGACTGCGGAGGTTTCCCAATCGTCAGAGATGCAGCAGGTGTCCGAAAGGAGAGGGCCTTTTCAGATATGGTGCTGTTCCATAATTCCCAAGATCACCTCTTAGTGAAGATTACCAGGAATGTGAGAGGGGAAAAAAATAAATCCCTTCCAACCCCACGCATGCTCTTCTCCCAAGACTGCTGTTGTCTTCTCACTAGTAGCAGTGGAGCAAAAGTGATCTTGCTCGTGATCACAGTTGAATAGGAGGAATTTCTCTGACACACACAGACTGAACACACACACACACACACACATGCGTATATGCATCTACACCAAATCCTTTGATCTTACCATGCAAGGAGGGGAGGTTTAACATAGAGTTGGGAATCATGTGGTCTCCAGGGGGCATGGGATCCCTCCCAAGGGTGCTTTATAGCCCTCGGATTGCCACCCCTGAAGAGAAGTATGCTCATAAACAAAAAAACCCGATGCCCCAAATTATACTGTTAGCCTCAACAAGTGTCAGCTCACTGAATCAATGGGATTTATTTTGTTAGGAAATCACAATTCAACAAGTGCTTCCATGGATCTGCTCTAGTTGGGACTAACCTACAGGAGTCCAGCCAGATATTTTTAAAACGTGAGGCAAGCACACCAGTGGGGATACCATTCTCTTCTAAAACAAGCCATGGATACTCCCAATATAAATACCTTATTTTAGGCCATAAACCACTTAAAGAAAAGCAATTAAATCCTCTGGTCAATTCTAATGTTATTTGAGGGACTAGCGTTGTCCGGTAGGGTTCTAGGGCTAGAAAATGGTTCCTGAAGCTTGCATACTCATTGTTTTACATGATCAATTGGCAGGGGTCAAATTGTTACCCCAGAGGACCACATCCAGCCCAACTTCAGCTTCATTTCCTGGTTTAGAAAATGCCTCTCCTGGGCCTAAAACAGATTGGACTAATCAAAATATGATAGAATTGACCACTAAACACATATTGGGAATGCATTTTTAGCTTTAAAAAATCAAATGAACTCAAAACAGGGGTGCTGGGGGCATTTGGAGACTCAACAATGGCCGTGGATAATTATCCTACCACGGGTTTAAACCTTCTTGTATCTGCTTGAGATGCTCTGTGGCAGCAACTGGGGAGACAGTATGGTGCTGGAAGAAGAGCAAGTGCAGGGAGTCAGAAGGGTGAGTGTATATATGTGGGTGGTGCGTTTGTGTGTGTGCAGCCCCTGCAACTGAAAGGAGCATTTTTACGTGGTTGAGTGTGCCTTTTATACATCATTGCACCATGCATCAGCAGAGACCTTGATGAGGAATCCAGGTCACAAATCAAGATTGATAAGGAGTTAGTCAGCAATCACCTCACCAACAAATAAATGAGTTCAGATCTGAAGGGTCAGATAAACTGCATCCCAGAGTACTGAAGGAACTTGCTGACATCCTTGCAGAACCGCTTGCCATCATTTTTTGAGAAATCATGGAGGATGGGTGAGGTACCAGAGGATTGAAGATGAGCAAACATTGTCCCTCTCTTCAAAAAAGACAAAGAAGAAGATCCAGGAAACTACAGGCCAGTCAGCCTGACCTCAATACCAGGAAAAACATTAGGACAGATTATACAGGTGTCTCTCTGCAAGTATCTTGATGACAATGTAGTCATTAGTGGGAGCTGGTATGGTTTTGTCAAGAAGAAATCCTGCCAAACTAACCATATGTCTTTTTTTTTTATTGGATCACTAGTTCGATAGATGGTGGAAATGCCATGGATGTCATTTATCTGGATTGCAGTAAACCATTGGATAAGATCCCGCATGATATTTTGATTTGCAAACTGACAAAATATGGAATAGATGGAAACACCATCCGATGGATCCATAATTTGTTGGAAAACCATTCTCAAAGAGTTGTCATCAGTGACTGCTCTTCAAACTGGAAGGAAGTCTCAAGTGGAGTGCCACAGGGTTCTGTCCTGGGGCAGACGTTCTTCAGTATTTTTATCAATAATCTAGATAATGGAGTGGAGGGAATTCTTATCAAATTTGCAGATAATACAAAAACTGGGAGGGGTAGCTAATACATTGGAAGATAGGAACAGAATTCAAAATGACTTTGATAAACTAGAAAACTGGCCTGAAATCAATAAAATGATATTTAATAGAGGGATATTTGACTCAGCAGTACTACATATAAAAAGTGCCTTGGGATTATTATTGATTACAAATTGAGCATGCAGCAAAGAAGGCAAATGCTATCTTAGCCTGTTTAACAGAAACATAGTTTCCAAGTCAAAGGAAGTATTATTCCTCCCATATTCTGCACTGGTCGGGCCTCAGCTGGAGAACTGTGTTCAGTTCTGGGCATCTCATTTTAAGAAAGATATAGACATGTTAGAGCAAGTTCTGAGAAGGGCAACTAGGATGATAAATTGGTATGGAGAAGAAAACATATGATGAGAGGCTGAAGGAGCTGTTCCTCTTGGTAAACAGAACATTGAGCGTTGACATGATCACATTCTTTAAATACCTTAAATGCTGCCACAAATAGGAGGGTTCTGGCTTGTTCTATGCTGCCTCAGAGAGTAGAACTAGGTCTAATGGTTTTAAGTTAACAGGAGAATAGATTTCAATTGAACAGTAGAACAAATTTCTTGACAGTAAGAGCAGTTCAGCAGTGGAACCAATTGCATAGAGAGATGTTGGAGTCTCCTACTCTGGATGTCTTCAGAAAGAGGCTGGACAGCTACCTGGTGGGAACACTCTAGCTGAAGATTCTGGATTGAGCAAAGGGTTGGACCTGATCGCCCATAGGGCCTCTTCTGTTTCTAAGATTCTACTGTGTATGATCTATTGTTTTCATGTGATTTTAATAATGTTTAAAATTTTATTGTTCAGGTTCCTGCTGATTCTTTTTGTGAACTGCCTTGAGTCTCACTCCAGGAGAAAGGCATAAATAAATAAATAGACTAAATGGACCAAAAAAAATGTGCAACTGTTTCACACCTAGAAATTTTGCCTCTTTGGAATTTTTGTTCTATTTTATTGTACTTCTGTTCATAACTGGGGGATTTGCCCAGCCATAATCCCCAAACCTAACTTTTCATATCTCTGATTAGACCATAGATTGATCCATACCATGGTGGGTATTTTCCAATCTCAATGAGATTCCCAATGTATTGAGGATTAGAGTTAAGATTAAGGTTTTGGTAAAGTCAAAGGCACCAGATCCTGTCTGATTTTGGAAGCTGAGCGAGGTCAGACATTGTTAGTACTTGGATGGGAGACCACGAACAAATAGCAGGTGCTGTAGGCTATATTTCAGAGAAAGGAACTGGCAAAACCACCTCTGAATATTCCTTGCCTGGAAAACCCTATGAAATTCATGGGGTTGCCATATGTTCTCAGGCAACTTGAAGGCACATATACACACAAGGTCAAGGTAAGGGTCAGGATTTCCTGTACATTTATACATTCTGACCTACTGATGCTTTGCTGTTCACCAAAAAATAGCATGGGGTATTGGTTTCCTAAGGCCCGAGAACTCACCTGATCTTAGAAGTTAAGCAGGGTCAGGCATGGTTAGTACCTGGACCATCAAAGAATACCAGGTCCTGTTTGTAGTATTCAGATGAAAGCAATGGCAAACTACCTCTGAGTACTCCTTGCCTAAGAAAATCCTATGTAATTAATTAAGTCACTCAAAAGGCATTAATTCATCCATTAAGTCACCACAAGTAATACTTGAAGGCAAAAAAGTATCCCAATGGCAAAAATCAATAGGTTTCTTTGGACTTTTGTCTTTGACATTTTGTGGTTGTAAAACAAATAGAACACCTTCTCTTCTCCACATTAAATATATCTAATTCTTTGAATCAATTATCTTTAGCTTGGTTCTCAAAAAGTGGGGGAGAAACCTTGAATCAAGAGACTGGATATCAGGATTTGGCATTCCTCTCAGTGCAATCTCTGAATTGTTTTTCACCACAATCTTGACATGAAAGCTACCACTGACCTCAGCTTCAAAGTGAGTCACCAGGAGAACCAATCACCAGGAGAACCAATGTGATATAGTGGTTACATTGGCTGGGACTGGGACTTGAGCACTCTGAGCTTAAATCCCCACTGAACCATGAAACTTGTTGAGTGACCTTGGGACAGTCCCTCTCTTTCAGCTTGATATCTACCTTGCAGTACTATTATGAGGATAACATGGGGAGGAGAACCATGTATGTTGCCTCAAGCTCTTTGGAAGAAAAGTGGGATATAAATTAAATCAAATAAATAAATAGGTATGCCATAAGGATGGGTACTCCTTGAGACACATCATCTTAATAGCAATAGCAATGGCAGTTATATTTCTGTACTGCTTATCAGTGCAAACCACTCCTTAAGCATTTATTTTACCTCTGCCTTCTTTCATTCATTTTTGCCCACATTCACACCCCTACTCTGCCTTTCATAACAAATCAAGGCTGTTTCTTTAAATATGTTCATTGTGCCCTTTGCTGTGTTATTTTGCTGGACGACAAATTGCCTCTGTAGGAATGTTCCATCTGGTAGCACTAGCTGTCAACTAGTGTCAGCACTTTATGGTACCCAGATGCAAAGATATTCAGCGGTGTGACTAGAGGCAATGCTGCCAGTGCAGCAGTAACTGCCAACTTCAACAGAAGAAACTGACTCAGCACCAGAGTTAATTTCCTTAATGAGCTCTGTGTGAGGTTTTGCAAGAAGGCACTGGCAGCTGTAATTCACCAGAGCTAGTGGGGTTGTCTATGAACACTGCACCTGTTTGCTAAGCAAACACACTTCAATCCACTTGGAAGACTCTAAAATTGTTTTAAAAAGTGCAGCAACCAGAGCTTGGAAGTAATGTATTGCAAGCAATGATGTTACCTGTAATGAGTCTACTTTTGTGTCCAAGGAGAATGTAACATAGTGGGGGTTGGGGTTACTTTTTTCTTAATGAGTAACACTTTTCCTTGGAGCATCTGTTATTGGGAAGAATATGTAGCTGAGAATCTTAATACAAGGGTGGTAGTTTATTTTTTACCTAAACAAGGGTGCTACTCTGCTCACTGCACTGTAGATCCTCTCTCTTGCTGCAGTGTTGTTTAAAAGTAAGTCTTCTAAAAGTGCCTTCTCGACACAGCACTATGTTTTATCTTTAAGAAAGTTAAGTCACTCATACTGCCTAAATACCCTAAGCTAACCAGGGTTAGACCTGGTTAGTAGTTGGAAGGGAGATTGCCAATGAATACCATGTACCTCAAACTGTATTTCAGAAAGAGGCAATGGTAAATCAAATCTTGAGTATTCCTTTCCTAGGAAAGCCCTATGAAATTCTTGGAATCACAATAAGTCAACAAGTGATTTGAAGACATGGTGATACATACACACAAAGCAATCACCCATACCAGCCACCTAAATTAAGTGTTGGCATTACATTAAACAAACACATGCGTGCACGCACGCACAGTAACTGTAATGAGCAAAGTATGAGATAATGTAATTGATAACAATCCAGTATTTTAGACCAGAGGTGGGAATCACATGGCCCTCCAGATATTGTGAAATTGCAGCTCCCAGCATGCCACTCCATTGGCTGTGTTGGCTAGGGCTACTGTGAACTGTAGTTCAACAATATCTGGAAGACCTTGTAATTTCCATCCTCTTCTAAGGAAATGATATTTTAACAGCAGCAGCAACATGGTACCCAGACTCTTCTCTAAAAAGTCACAAGACAAAATGGGTTTTAACAATAGCATTCCAAGATTTCATAAGGCTCAAGACCCAAACGGGTTTACTTCTGAAGAGCATTTGTGAGAAAGCTTTCCAGTCACTGAAGATGAAACCAACTCTCACTCAGGAGTATAGGTCAAACCTAATTCTAAAACAGCAATTCCTGTTTTTTATGCTTCCCAGGTGCCATTTGAAAAAGCTGCTGGGTTGATCATCAGCTGGACTGGTTCCATTGTTAGGCAGAGACCTGCTGCCTTGGGCAGCAGATAGTTATTTGATATGTTATTATTGTATTTTTACTACAACAGATGGGGTGTGGAACTTGAGGGACTTTGAGCCTCCAGTGCAAAACTAACCTTAGCCTTAACTTGGTGACCAGGTATCTTGACTTGGGCAGATAGTGCCATTTGTTACTCTGCCTCGAGCTGGCAAACACTGTTGTTGTGTGTTTCCAAATCATTTCTGACTTACTTCACCCCTAAGACAAACCTACCACGGGGTTTTCTGGGGCTGAGAGTGTGTGATGTGTCCAGGGTCACCCAGTAGATTTCCATGGCTGAGCAGGAAATCGACCTCTGGTCTCCAGGGTTGTAGTCCAGTGCTCAAACTGCTATACTATGCTGAAAATCACAAACCCCTCCTCTGTGCTGTGCTCTGTTCCAATTAATTGAGCTCCAATGTTAGCTGAGTGCTCAAAGTCAGGAGACATAGGCCATAATCTTATTCGGTAATGACGGCACATAAGCTCCACCAGTATACTTACATCAGAGGTCTGGAAGAGCAGAAGGCTGCAAATTCAGCAGTGATATGATGGAGGTCTCCTGAGACATCCTCACAGCCACTCAGTGGCCATTTGGACTAAAAGGGTGGATCTATGCCCATGCACTTTCCAGCTAATATCATACAACATTCAAATATACTTATAACCCCCCAGTTACACTAGCATAAATCACCAGGAGGACTCCAGCCCTAATGTGTTTATAGAACCAGATTTCTAAAGCATCCAACAGACATAAGGCATGCAGTCTAAATTGTTTGCCTCTTGATTGACCATTACACAGCTGAAATTAAGGGAACTTCTAGTGCTTTCAGATTGGATCATAGCTTCCAATGCATATCCAGATTCATGCTTACCACCTCTAACTTCCAATGAAAGAGAAGGGCTTGGAAAGTAACTCCCTCTTTCCCCTCTCAAAAAAAAAAATTGTGAACTTGTTACAAAACTCAACATTTGTTACCATGAAGTTAGTAACTTGTTGTATTACTCATTTTTCTTATAATTTTAAACTCTTTTTTTAAAATGGCCTCAAAATTTATAACAGAATGGCAACAAACTTGAAAAAGTCTGCTCAAAGGGCTCTAAAATGTCTCAAAATTCCCTTTAAAAGTAACTAACAGGTAACTAGTAAATCTGTTCATTATTATTGCATCAATTGCTGTCATTCCCACTTATTCCATAGCTTTTAAAATGTAACTTTGTCACACTTTCATTATCACAAAAGATAAGTCACCGCAGGTAATTGTGCTACAAGTAGCTGATTTCTTCCTAGCTTTGTTAAAGACAGATTGTCACACCAACTGGAATTCTCAGATGCAGAAATATATGCATGTTTGCCAAGGGAAACTCCCTTGAGCTTCTGGGATATATTTGTGTGCATGCAAGCTATTCAGTAATAGCCCACCTGCAAGATGCTTAACGCTCTGACTCTTTGGAAGGTTGCTTGGAAAATTTGCTTTTGAGACAACAATTCTCAAAATCTCCCCTGGCCATTGGATACATTAGCAAAGAGATTTGGGGACTTCTAGTTGAAAAAAATAACTTTTCAAGCTTTGAAACTATTACAATGTGGCCGTGCAAGTACCAGGAGTGTGAATCTACTTTTTAAACCAAGCCACTCTGAAGTAAGTTGAGTGTTTTTTCCTACACTAAAATTACTGGTCTAACTCTCATTCCTTCTCCCAGGGACACCCTGATAACAGTAGTTCTAGGAGGCGGAACAGAATATTCAACTTTTCCTGGGATGCTTTTGCAGACACTGTGTCCATTAAAATGATATAAATGAATGATACATATCTATAATGTAAGCAGACATTTGCTTCAGTCATTCATACTCCATATTACATCTTTGACTTAAAGCGGCAAAACATTGCAGGTTAGACACAACAGTTAAAATAGAAGAATATGATTACAATACATGGACACTTCTTCTCTGAAGGCATAATAGCAGTTATCCTTGGGTGACCTCTTAACATCTGTTAAGAACCAAACACCACATATATAGTCTCCTCTATTGCTTTAAAGTCTTTTCATTGCCTAGTCAAAGGGGGCCACTAATAAAAACATGCAAAAATTACTTTTATGGGGGAGAAAACAGATGGTAGACTGGTGTGGATGATAAGAAAGAGAGAGATATAACATAAGATCTGTGAAAATTTTAAAAGAACATTTAAAAACCCGCTTAGACCATTACATGATCCCTTGGTTGCTAACAGCTCCTGGCAATGTGCTGTTTATCTAGATTGACTGAATGATTCCATGTATTTCTTGGCCACCTTTTAGAACCACAGCCTTCCATGGACAGAAGTGAAACCAAAGCCATTCTGATTATTTGTAATGAAACAGATCCTACTCTAACCCAATATGATGAACTTACCGTAATGCTTGTTACACTGGTGATGTGAATTAATTTGTGACGTTCTTTGAGATGCTGCTTATACATGTCTGGCAAACAAAATTATGAACTTTTCTGCATCATTGTATAGAAGTCACATCTGTTCAAGTACTGTAATATGGCTACCCATGTTCATTTTGTCAGTCCAACTTTTGCAAGTGGGAAAAAAATTACTGCTTCATTTTCAAAGAACCAGAAATTCCAGGACATGGAGATGAAAGAAAGAGTGGGAAGTGAGATCAAAGATCATTTTAATTGAGAAAATGCAATCCATTTTGATCAGAAAATTAGACTATATGTAGGACATATTAAAATTATTGATGTCATTAAACAGAGGAAGTAGCTTCAGTTTATGGGTGGGCATATACATTCACATGAATCACAGAATAAACATTCCCTTTATATCATCAGCACAAACTGCATGACATTCAGCAAGAAGATCACCTTCTCTCTTTTTTTGGTTCAGGAATAAGAGCATCAGATGAACTTCCCCAATATTTAAGACTATTTAATAGTGCAAAAATGATCATCCCTGTCAAATCCGATTTGAAGAAGTTAAGTCACAATCTATACCCTGTATGAAACGAAGGGGTGCTATGCAAAAATGGGCATTCTTGTCACCTCCCTACAAATTCCAATTTTGAAAAGGACCTCAAACACCATCTCTTCCAGGAACAGGCAAAGTGCAACCCTGAGACTTCATGTGTCTCCCATAACTCCATTTTTTGTGGTACACAACCCCTCCACACTCCCCAGACTCTTCTTTTTCTAGCCAAAAGGTAGTAGATTTAAGGGGCCTTTTTAGAAATCTGTGTGGCCCCAGATGGTCTGAAGGAGACAACATTGGCCCCAGACCAGCTTCCATTCATCCAGGACAGAAACAATTCCAGTGTGTACAAGACCCCATGCATGTTGTATATCATTGCCCAGCTGATCTTTCAGCCTGGATGTAAGCCCTAACAAGTAATGACTGGCATCCTGTTAGTGACATGTGTATGTGTAAATCCAGTGTATCCCTGTGTGTGCCTTTTTCAGCCATGGTGAGGTATTTTTCTTCCTCCCTCTGCAGTGACCAAATGCCCTCCCCTAGATTCACCATTTAAGTATGACACCCCTGCCCTTGACCATTCAGCAGCTGATGGAGACGGGGGGGTAGGGGACTGGAGAAGCATCCAAGCATCCACAAACCAAAAATATCTTTCACTGAGACTGCCAGAGGACCTCGCTGCATCTCAGTGGATGATGGCATTGGTCTATGTCTCACTATGGGTTTATAGCCATATGCTTCTCCAGTCCTCATCTTTGCTCTCCACTAACCACAGAATGGCTACACGGGTTAGGAGGTGCAGTGAGCCAAGGGGTGGATAAGAAGAAAGACATCATGTTGTCCCACTTGCAGAACTTTTTTGCTGTACTCTGCAATATGAGGTCTCAACAAATTGCTAGGATCCTTTTGGTTAGTCCCTACTTGAGTAGACCTATTGGATCAACAGCTGAATGGTGAGCCAATACACAGGTAAATTTAATTTATTCAGTGGGTCTACTCTAATCAGTATTAACAATAGGATTTAGGTCAATATCTGTTTATATTACTACCTTTAAAATTCATTCCACCATCCACATCCCTTTATTGAAGGCTGGCATCTGTAGTTGGCATGGTCAGATATCTGCCATGGATCTATGCCCTAGCAGGGTCCACTGGTGAATTCTCTGGACTTGAGCCTTCTCTTCACAACCAAACCCAGTTTGTCCACCTATTTCTGCCTTTCGCCCAGGAATAATAGTAATAAGAAGGAACAACACACAACTGCCTGTTTGCTCATTGGCTCTCTGTATCTATCAAGCAAACAACTGGTCACAGTTCTTAGAAGTGGAGAAATGTCAGCAGTAGACAGCAAGGGAGGCAAGAGGGTAGATTCACTGAGAGGAGGAAAGCATTGAGGGGGAATCTAGCCCAAAGGCCTTAAAAAACCTGGAGCCAGTTCTCCAGGATTTTTAGGGGTTTGTTTCTTTGTAAATGTAAAGCTAAATACACATGTTGAATGCGAGTCCATGGGATTCAACAGAATATCAGCCTAAGTCAGCTTGCTTGGACCTGAAAACAGAGGGAACATAAAATGCATTTTCAAGATGGATTTTCACAGGGCTTGTGATAGCTGCTTCTGACCCTGCCAAAGCTGATTGATTACATGTTGTTCATAATTACAGTAAAAGCACATGGGGTAAACTAGTAACTACACTATGCATTCACTTATTGGGAAATATTACAAGAAGAAATATAAGATGAAGGATGGAATGAAACTTAGTTCAGTGCTATTCCAAGCATATGTACTCAGAAGTAAGCCTCACTGAGTTCAATGGGACTTAGCAACATACTTAAGGAGTAAGTGTCATCTGGCTTCCAGACTATATTGATTCCTCTTTGCATATCTGAGTGGTATTTTCACTGGAAAAATGGAATATAAATTAAATAAATAATTGTATGTTTTTAGGTTCTTCAGCCTCTTTTAATTACTTAGTTCCTTAGAATTTGAAAACCTATGGAGACAGAACTACATACTGAAAAAAATGTGGAACTAATTGTGAGGTCATAGGAAAGGGTGAGATGGTTTTAAAACTAACTAATTGGTCAGTTTAACAGACTAAATTCCACTTACTCTGCAATAAAGTCAAGGTAATCACTTGGGATGATTCAACTTGCAGAACGCTTGGGAAAGATGCTTGTTGGAATATAGCTGCCAGAACCACTAGCATTGGTATCTTTTTAAAAACTGTAATTTTTCTAGAATTGTTGTCTGACCAGTGCAACAAGATGTTTTTAAGTGTTAGCCTCAATGAAGGACTCAGGGCCTTGTTCCTTTCATTTCAGGCTGCAAAATGTCAACAGCTTTCCAGACAGCAATTATTTCCTATCTAACTCTTACATGAAGAGGTCTTCTTTGCAGGCAGTTAATTTCATTTTGAATACACTGGGCTGGATCCAGCCTCCTAAAGAGCCATGGAAAATGGGAGGAATTCTGCTGATGAAAATGGAGAGGCAATTTTCATCAAGTTGTTCCTCCACCTCCAATCTCCATGTCTTCTTCCCCACCCCGATGTTTGGGATCAGGTACTGGAGGACAAATATTGTTTGTTCCATGACCTTCCACTAATAAGAGAACTGCTTTCCGGGGCTGCTCCAGCTGATGGAATAAAAACTCAAACCAGCATGTTTGCAATCCATATGATTTGAACAGGACAAATTTAATTGTTAGTAGCAACAACAGTAAATCCATTACACCATTTGTTGTTGACTTACCTAGTTTCCATTGATTTTATAGGTCTATTGTAGTTGGGAGTACTGTATTTAGGCTAATGAATTTACTTCTGTTTAAATTGGCTTAGAAACACAGATAGCCTTTGGATTAAGTTCCCATACATTTTTAATAAAACTTACAACCTGTTTAATTTACCCCCATAGAAGTGTTTTGGGGAAAGACAGAGCACACTCTGGAACACAGACTTGGAAGGAAGACCTTTCATGCTACACAGTTATGGTACTGCAAATCCACTTCAACTGCTATGGTTTCATCCTAAAGAATTCTACAGTTTGTAGTTCAGTGAGGCACTACAGTTCTCTAGCTGGGAATTCTAAATGCTGCTCCCTAAACTGCAAACCTCAGGATTCTACAATATGTCGCCAGAGCAGTTATAGTGGAATCACAGTTTTATAACTGTGTAGTGCGAAAGAGCCCCTGCTATATTCAATAGGAATTACAGTTGGCCCTCCACAATTTGTAGGTTTGACTATCATGGATTTGATTACTTGCAAGTTTCTCCAACCCCTGCCCTCCCACCTCGGGCACTTCTTTTCCAGGGAGGAAAGGTGGGTTTTTAAAGAGCTGCATGGCCTGATTGGAGCCACTGAGAACTTCTCTCACTGGCTCCAATCAGGCCATGCAGCCCTTTAAAAACCTGCCTCTCCTTCTCCTCCAACTCCTCCTCCTCCAGCAGCAACAGCTGCTGCTGCCAGACCAGCTAAGGACATCTCACAGCCCGATTTCTCTGTACCACAAAACCTCTTTCTATGCCCTCCCATATACAAGGAAGGAGATGGGTGAGAGAGAGGAAGTATTGGGCCACCAGGCCGATCCACCCCCTCTCCCTCTTCTTTCCTTGACCTGTTTGGACCCTAGGTGTCCATTCTTCCCACCATGTTTCAGCCCCCTTTCCACACACACACAAACAGACACATTTTTATATGTGCAATTTTTCCACTTTTGTGCAGGTCCTGTGCCTCTAACCCTTGGGAATGTGAACTGACAGTACTCTCCAGTAAGTGTGTTCTAGAATTGTGACCATAAAGAGGTATCTGTCAAAATGTGTTTGGTGTGCCTTTGTTGAAGCAATCCAACAAGAGCAGTCAGAAAAATAGTTTGATATTGTGCCAAAGGCTAATAGATAGGGAACAGTTTTGCTGTGAAGGAGGGTATCAGTATTGCTGCTTTTCAAAAATCCAGAAAAGATGTGTCTTTTAATGCCGTTTCTTGCAAAGATTTAAAAGAAAAAGGAAAGTTCTCAGTGGGGTAGGCATTGGTGAAGTGGGAGAGGATAACTGTACAAGAATCTTGAGGTGGGCTGGTTTGCTGGAGATTCTTTCTCAAAAGGGATATACAATAGACACAAATATTCCCTCACTTTCAAAAGATTATTAATAATTCTTCCTCAAACTTTTAAATTTGCTGCAAATGGGGCAATAGAAAAGAGCTGTGTCATTTGTGACTACTGGTATCACAGTACCAGTAGTCACAGTAACTGTTCAACATGTTACTGCACAATAAACAAAATCTGAATCGATGCAATTGTTAGTAGGAAAAGGGGAATCACAACTTCGCCATCTTTAAGAACATGTGGTTTTTAGCAAAAATAGCTGGATTCGTCACAAGAAATGAGTCACAGTGTTGTGCTATATCCTAACAATCTGGAGTCCCCATTCAAGGATGCATGTTTAAAACATCACAAATGGATAGGTGAATGTATTTCTGAGGACAAACCTATGAATTTGTCTAGCTATGAATTTGTCTAGCTTCCAGCTTATGAAGACTTGCTTTAAAAATATATTGCTAAACTATCTTTTTCCTATGTTTGTTATGGCTCCATTGAAAAGCATTCCAAATGCTATCAATGGATGCAAACATCATATGAACATACTTCTTATTTCTATGTACATGTGCTTAGCATAATTAATACCCTTATTATCTTAAGGCCTATAACTCTCAATTCCTGAAAACTGTGCAACATCATTTCAAGCAATGACTCAAATATGTGGACTGGATGGCACTCCAGTCTGATGGCTCATAAGTTTTAAATCGTATTTCTAAAAAAAAAAAAAGTCTTCCAAGAACAAGAATAATAGCTGCATGGAGCACAACTCACCAGAAGCTCTTTTATACCAGATCCTTTGAAATGAATGAGGCTTGTGTTTTCAGAGCACTTCCATGCTCTAGCACAGATCCCATTCACATCAATGGATAACTCATTCATATCAATGTCAGAGAGCACAAAATAAATCCTGACTCTTCCTCTTTTAGAAAATTGTGATTTTTTTTTTAAATGATGTGGTTCAAAGGCATTGTACAAAAAAGATTATGGGAAGGGACTGGAGATGTCTCAGTTAATATTTTTACCTAAGGCATAAGCAGCTGTGTCTCTCCAGTTGTTGTTGGTATACAACTTCAATTAGCCCTACATAACACAGACAAAGATGATGTATTATGGGAGCTGGAGGAACAGTTGTTCGCCACCATTTTCCATGGCAGGTGGTTATAGATAGATAGCTCTTAACACTACTAGTCAAAAGATATTGTTCAGCTATTCCTCTTATTCCTCCTTAATAGATTTTTGGTGTGATGGTGAAAAAAAAAAGATAGAAGAAACAGTGAGGACATACAAAAAGATTACAAGTGGGAAGATGACTTCTTCCTTGCACAAAGAGGTAGGGATGGAGCAACTCTTCAAATGAAGCAAGACAACTGTACAATAAAAGCCTCTGCTAGAAGCACCTATCACAGCTATGTTGATTATGAGAGTCATAATCAAACACATCTAGAGGGCATCAGGCTGGAGAAGTCTGTGCTATGGGATCTTTAGTCAGTGAAGTAAGGACACCAACTAATTTATTTCAGTTATACTTTAAAGTGCTCTCTTTAAAAAAAAAAAAAGCAGTTGTAATGGCGTGCCACAACCTGCAAGCCACATAAATCTCTGCATTTCAATAGACCCTTTCTGTGACTGCGATAGGTTTGGGGGCATTGAGTGTGCATTGATTAGCTGCATTATACTTTTAACGAGGTTTAATTGACATCTACAACTATATGAAGGCCTTCTTTAAAAAACAGATACACATACAAATGAACCTAGTTTGCACTCATATGTTTTTGTGTGTGTGTGTCAGAACCTTAAGTATCTTCTAACAACATTCTGTTACATAGTTTATTTGATTCACCAGATATCTGCTACATTCCTCTATTGCTATCTCCAAGGTTCTTTCAGACTTTCCACTCCCACTAGGGACACACAGCTCTCTTACTTAAACTACTCTGAAGTCAATGTGTCACCTCAAGACTAAGGCCATTTCCACACTAGCCTGTTACAGTGCTCTTATTCCACTTTCAACATCCTATGGAATCCTGTGGTTTGCAGTTTAGGGAGGGGCCAAGGCCCCTCCTGAAAACTCCAGGATTCCATAGGATGTTGAAAGTAGAATAATAACACTATAACAGGCTAGTGCAGAAACAGCGGAAACAGCCGAAGTGATTTACTGTTGAGATGACACATTGACTTCAGAATAGTTTAAGAGAGCTGTGTGTCCAGAGACATGTAAGCAAGCCTCACAGTCTGCAGAACTAAGTGCAGGTGGAGATAGTTCATTTATTTACATAGTGTCTCAGATGATGGCATTAGCAAGAAAAAGAAAAAAAAAGAAACGCTCAAGCAGATATCATTATCTGGCCCAACTATAAGAATTTCCTAACAATGTACAATTGTTAAGTTTGCTTTCTCTGTGTTAACCCTTGTTCCAGTGGCTATGGGAGATGCCAGCAGTACAGATATGCCTTTATTCAGTTTCCCAAGGAAACCTGTGGGCATGATCCACCAGAAGCAGCTTTCTGCCTGGAACAACTTGCAAAACAGCTTCCCTTTACAAACTCAGGAGCAGAGATTCCATTAAATATCCCGCTCTTTATCCAGCTCTGTTGCCTTGATGTAAATCATCCTGAAGAGTGGCTGGGAAGTTTGTTTCTTTCACTTCTCAAGCACTGGTGAGTACATCTATAGTTTCATTTGCAAAGCACAGCACCTTTTCTTTTTTTCTTTTTTTCTTTTTTTTTTCTTTTTGCTTGAGGGACAGTCCAAGGAGCACCCTGATGCTCTCATCCAAAATCTGCTCTGAAGTCAATCTCACCTAGTGCTACAGATTCTTATTCCTTGCTGTTGTTATGCGCTTTCAAGGTGACCGCAAGAGTCAACCTGGTGTAGTGGTTTGAGCATTGGGCTATGACCCTGGAGAGCAGGGTTTGATTCCCTGCTTGTTCATGGAAACCCACTGGGTGACTCTCAGTCCCAGAAAACTGCAAGCTAGGGTCACCTTACGATCACCATAAGTCAAAACCTGAAGAGGTTTGACATTCCTTTCCTCTAAGGCAGAGAGAGTGCACCTTGTTCACAGTTATCCAGTGGATTTCCACAACCAAGCAGGGATTCCGAGACTGGGTCTCCCAGAGGCCTGGTCCACCCCTCAAACCATTGCACCATCCTTCTTCTTCTCCCCACCTCCCAAAAACACCCTGTGCCTAGGATGTCAGCCTTTCCTTTCTTAGGACCTGCTGAACTTGATGTGGCTTACAACCAAGTAAGCCGCTTGGAGGATTGGGCTGTGCCACACTTTTTCATCAAATGTCCCTTGTCCATCTCATGCTCCCCTAGGTGAAGGACCTGAGTTTGAGGCCACTCCTTCCCCAAGCTGGGATTCTTGAATTCAAATGACACTTCTACAAGCGATCACTCTCTACAGGACACAGTGTACAGATAGTCAATAAAGCGAAGCCTGGCTTGGAAGCGATTCAGCTGCGATTCCCACTCACCCCGCCCCGAAATCTACTTTTCACAAAAGCCACTTTGGGCGTCTCTGCCCTGGTTCGGTTGCTCAGCTCCCTTTCAGAGTTCGTACTTACTCGAACCTTAATAAGCAAGAAACTTTTTCCACTTCTCTTTTGTCAGGAAGAAGGCAGGGGAGGAAAAACCAGACAAGATGAAGTTTCTTTTTCTCTCTTTTTTTAATGCATAGGATGGTTTTTATTGTTGGGCAGATACCCTGTCGGTTCTTTTCAGGTCTGCAAACCCTAAACCCATACACCCTCCCCAGGGGGGTGGGAATCCTAGCTCAGCCCCTGCCTCCAGAGACCATTGGAACGGGTTCGCTTTACGCACGCCTGGAGTAAGGAGGAAACTCTGAGAAGGAGTCGAGGTCCCGGGGCGACCACAACGCAAAGAACGAACGAAAAGACACGGACAGTCAGGCTTCCCAAAGGACGTCCTACCTTCCTGAGCCGGCTCGCTTTGTGCGGAAGAGGAGTTGCAGTTCAATAAGGAAACAGGGGGGGAAGAGAGAAAGGCAGAGCAAGGCTATTGTCTCAAAGGGCCGGTCCGGGAGCTTCGGGTCTGCTTTTAGCGCAATCCCCAAGAGGAAAGAAGGGGACCCGCTCTCTTTTCCCGCAAAGAAAGAGTCCCCGCGGAAATGAGGCAGATCGCCAAGGAAGGTTCCAGGTCCTACCAATCGGTCTGAGAGGCGGAAGAAAGTCCGCAAAGCCATCTATAGGGTAGGAGCAGCAGATTCGGAGCAAGGTTCCTGAAGGCAGCGATGATCAAGGAATTGGGGGAAGGAGAGAGAATAAGAGCCCCCTTCCTGCCAGGCCCCTCTGCCAGCCCTCCAGCCCTTCTTTCTCTGCCTTCCCTTCCCCCAAAGGGGCAGGGGAGACTGTTCCTTCTTCTTCGCCTCCCTCTCTTGTCCTCTCCCGCCCCGTCCAAGAAGTCTCACTGCGTGCAGAACTTGCACTTGATGATCTTCTTAAAAGCACTTTGGAAATCTTTGTTGAAATAGGCGTAGATGACCGGGTTGAGGAGGGAGTTGGAGTAGCCCAGCCAGTTGATGACGGCGCCCAGCCAGGCCGGCATGTAGCAGCCCGGGCAGAGGGGCAGGACCAAGGCCACGATGAAGAAGGGCAGCCAGCAGAGGATGAAGGTGCCCATGATGATGCCCAGCGTCTTGACCGTCTTCCGCTCGCGGGCCAGGGCCATCTTGCGCTTGGCCTCGGCCGTCCGGGCCTCGTTCTTCCGCTCGGGGCCCGGCGTGGCGGCGGCGGCGGGCTGGGGCTGGTGGTGGTGGTTGGGCAAAGGCAGGTGGCTCTTGGTGGAGTTGGACGGCGGCGTCACTTCCAGGATCTCCAAGGCCGCCGGCGCCCACGGGCCGCCGCCGTCCTCTCCCAGCCGGACGGCGCCGTTGATGCAAGCCACGCCGAGGGCCCCGACGCCCGGCGTTTTGGGATCGCCGCCGCCGCCTTCGCTTTTCCAGCTTTTGGCTTGCTGGTTGGGTCCGCCGTTGCTGCTGCTCCTCTTGGGCTGGGCGGCGGGAGAGACGGAGAGACAAGTGTCGGCCACCCTCTTGTCGTCCGCGCCGGGCTGCCGCCGCTGCTCCTGCTTGGGCGGCTCCGACGGGGCGGTCGCGTCGGCGGGCTTCTCCTTCGCCTTCGTCCGGTCGGCTTTCTTGACGGTCTTGCGGATGCGGAAGCGGGCCGCCTTGAAGATGCGCCCATAGAGGACCAGCATGAGGAGCAGCGGGATGTAGAAAGCGCCGAAGGTAGAGTAGATGGTGTAGCCGGGGTCCTTGCTGATGGTGCAGGCGTTGGGGTCGGAGCGGTCCTCGGGGGTCCGCCAGCCCAGCATGGGCGGGATGGAGACGAGGAAGCCCACCAGCCAGGTCAGGCTGATGAGGACGGCGGCCCGCCGGGGCGTCCGCTTGTTGACGTAGTCGATGGGGTCGGTGATGGCCCAGTAGCGGTCCAGGGCGATGGCGCACAGGTGGAGGATGGACGAGGTGCAGCACAGCACGTCGAGCGAGATGAAGATGTCGCACGTCACCTGGCCCAGCGTCCACTTGCCCAGCACCTGGTAGAGGGCGGCCATGGGCAGCACCAGCACCGACACCATCAGGTCCGTGACGGCCAGCGAGCCGATCAGGTAGTTGGCCACCGTCTGCAGGGAGCGCTCCAGAGCGATGGCCGCTATCACGCACGCGTTGCCCAGCACGGCGAAGAGGATCAGCGCGCCCAGCGCCACCGACGTGCCCAACTGGTAGCCCAGGCTGGCCGCTGCCGGCGCCGTCGGACTCGCCTGCTGGCTGCTGTTGGCCGCCGCCGCCGCTGCCGCCGTCGCCGTCGCGGTGCTGTTGGGCAGCTCCATGGCGGGAGGGAGGGCGGGCAGAAAGGGAGGAGGAGGAGGGAGGAGGAATGGGTGGGTGAGTGGGTGGGCGCGGGAACGAGGAGGCAGCACCTTCACTCCGGCGTCGGGGGGGAGCGCTTCCTGAGGGTCACCATGGCCCCCCGACGGACAGAGGAAGAAGGTGGTTGCTGAACCCCACGCGCGTCAGCGGGCTAGAGCCGGGCAGCGGCGGCGGTGCTCAAGCCCGGCTCTCCTTCGGGCCAGCGCCAGTCCCGGTCCCAGCGAGTCGGCTGCATCTCCTCCCCGGCTGGGCATCCCCGGGAGCGGCCACGCCGGGCACCTCCTCTCCTTTGGATGCCCGCCCCCTCGCCCTCCACCTTCGCGCGGGTCCCGAGCCCTCGCCTCCGCCGACACCCACTTGCTGCCGCCTGCTCGCCTCTCTCTCTCGCCTCCCTTCCTTCCTCCCTAACTCTCTCGTCGCTCCGTCTTGCCGCTCTCTTACCCTCCCCTCCTCATCCCCGTCACTCCCTGGCTTCCTTCAGCATCCCCCCCCCGTCCCTCTTTCCTGTCCTCTCTGGCTCACTTTGGTGTCGTCCCTCCCGTGCGGCCGCCTCTTTGCTCCCCTCGGCTTCTTTCCTCACTTCTTTTGCTCAGCCTCGGTATTCATTTATTTGGTCTCTCTCTCTCTCTCTCTCCCCTCTTCTTTCTCTCTCCTTTCCTGCTCCCTCCCACAGCCCTCGCCCTCCTCCTCTTCCTGGCTTCTTCTGCTCCCTGTCTCTGGCGCTCGCCGTCTTTCCCCCGTCTCTTCCCCAACAGCTGTTCCCCCACCTCGCCCCTTTTGTAGCGCTGGCTGGCGGCTCCCTGCTCTCGCTCTCTGTCGCTCGCTCTGCTCCCCCCCCCGCGCCCGCCGACGCTCTTTTCCTCTGCTCTGATTTCCTCTTCTCCGTCACTCCGTTGGGTTTCTTTGCTCCTCTCTTTCTGCCTTCACTCCTCTGGCTTCCCCTCCCTCCTGTTTCTCACTTCTCTGTCCCTTAAGTCGCGCCCATTGCTCCTGCATACACTATTTGGGGTGCCCTCCCCCCCCGCCTCCTTCTCTTCATTTTCAGTTTATTTTCTCCCTCGCCCTCCCCCTTCCCCTTCTCTTCTCACCCCCCCCCCCCGGCCACTAGTCTACCCACCCTACAAGATACACACCTTGGACTTCCGGAGCGGGTGTTTTCTCGCCCGGTGGCGTTCGCCTGCGGGAATGCCTCCTTTTGCTCCATGGACTCCGGAGCGGTGCTCCTAATTCCAGAGAAATGAGGAAGCGGGGAGAGTTGAAGAGTAACAACCGGCACCCGTAACTATACTGTCTCCCTCACCCCGAGACACACACACACACCCCGCTGGTTCCTGGTCTGGGAAACTGACGGAGTCGATGAAGGAAAAGGAACCCCCAAAACGCCAACTTTGCCTCCCCCCAGCGCCATACACACGTACCAAGGGCGCGCCGAATCCCACATCTCCTATTTGCCCTGCGGTGTCAACGAGGGGAAATTGGAACAAAAGTTAATTTAGCGGGAACATGAAGTGGGGAAAACTACCCTGCCGCCTCAGCTTTTCCCAAAGAATTAAGCCCGCGCTCCCTTTTCCACTGGCTGGCAACTATTTGGCAAAACCTTCACTCCTGCCCTTCTTGGGAGAAAAAAACTAGTTTGGAGTACAGTTTTAAAATGAGGTGGAGGTGAGCTAAGCCTTAGCCAGAGGCCACGCCGATGGAGGCACCGAGAAGCCCTGTGCCTGCCTCACAAAGAAGGGAGGGAGGAGGAGGAGGAGGAGGAGGACCGAGTATATGGTGTTTCTCCCTCCCTTGTTTCAATGGACATTCCGGCAGTGCGTGGGGAAGGCAGTAACTCTGCGCACTTGAGGCGGCAAGAAAATCTGGAGAAGGGATTTCACAGAGCCTTCCTTGACCGCAACTGGAATTCGGCATTCGGTGAAGCGGGGAACCGAGGAGTTCCCATCCCTTTCCGTCCCCCGCCCCGCCCGTAACCCCCCCCTCCCCCCCGGGCCTCCTCCACGGTCCTGCCGCCGCGGCCGCCGCCGCTTTCCCGGACGGAGATCGTCGGCGCGGTGGATTACGTTTCTGTTCCCGCTGGTTCCCAAGCCCTTGAGCTGCCTCAGCACCACGGACAGCACCGCTTCAGCACCACGGACAGCGCTAAGCTTCAAGGGCATTTGTCGCCACCTGCAGGTGCGCCGCTCCCAGCTGCTGGAGAGTTTCAGGGCAGGCGCACCTGCGGGCGGAGACTTTTTTCCTACAACTACACAGCCTTCTGCCAAGTCTTTCTCTCTGGCGCTCTTTCTCACACACCCGTTTGGAATGTGAGAGAACGGTGACGTCTTGGCACACAAGCTGCTGTTACCAGAGCGACTGTTTGGGCTCTTTTAAAACTCCCTGCTGGTATGTCCACCGTGGCTGCTGGAAAATCTCCTTTAAGTTCCGTATGGATTTTCGTACCACCAGCCAGGATTAAAGGGCAGAGCAAGAGAGGAGAATGAGAATGGGGACAGGGATGTGGGGGGATGTACTTCCCCTGCATTCTTGTAAAATCTTTCTCTATCTTTCTCTCCTCCTACTGGTATTCTTGAATATGTTTTGCTGCCCTTTCACAAGCAGGTAGATCATCCAGCTATCACCCTGAGAGGAAGCTGCAGTGTTTGAGTGTTGTCTTGGATGATATAGTTAGTGTTTTTCTTTTGCCTGCCTTGATAAACCTTGATAAAGCATCAAAAGTAAAAAGTTATTTGGCAGAACCAGGAAAAGGCACTTTCTGGACTAATAAAACTCCCAAAATCCTCTACCTGGCACAGTTAGTGAGTGATAGTCCAAAGAGTAATTTTTGTGAAGCGTTTCTTGGATTGTTTCAGGGGAGTCCATAAAATATTCCTCTGGTTTTCCAAAATAAAAGAAGCTGAGGCACAAGGCACAGCAAATACAAACCAGCAAAAACACACATCCTAGTTCACACATGCTGAGTGAGATATCCTTAGGTACAACTGCGGTCGAGTTCTTAGTGGAGAAAAATCTGGGGATGAATCAAAGTTCACATCCAAATTTTACATTATAATTCTGTGGGAAAGCATAGCAGGTTACCTTTTGATGATGCCTGTTAGGTTTTTCAGTTAATTTGAATAACTTCAGTTAACTTCTTAAGTGGAAAAACAAATCCCAATAAAGAACTGTAGGTTGTGCATATCCTGAAAGATTTGTTTTTATTTTTGTGTGAGCATCTACACCAATGGGTTATTGTTCATCTTATTGTTCATTTGTAGAACATGGATGATTGTGCATTTCATTTTTCTGATTTCTCCTACAAAGATAAAGGGATGCTTCTATCACAGAATTTTTGAACAGAGTGAGCTGAGGAATGGAATGATCAATAGAGCAACCACTGGTAGGGCAGAGACAGGTTGCTACAGTGTAATGTCTCTTAAGATGGATTTGTTTACATGGTGTCTACTCAAATCATTTCAAAGCACTGCAGCAGACAGTCAATTAGGAAATTCCATACTGGTCCATGTCAATTTTGACAAGGAAACTCTAGAAACTGATTGAAGAGTGGTTGTTCTCTTGTGCTTAAATCTGCCCTCAAGTTATCACTTCTTCCCCACCTCTTTGCCTTATTCTTGCTCTCTCTGTGTCACAGCCACAAAATTAAGGATCTACATTTCTTGTTTTCTCTCTCTCTGAAAGGAAAGTTCCATGGCAGGAAATTACAATGCAACCAACTATTGAAATTGCTGATCTCCAGAAGATAAAGGGTGTTACAGCTTCACTTTATAGAAGGAGGGAAAAAAAGAGGGGAGAGTCTGAAACAGAGAGAGAGCAAAATGAGAACAGTATCTCTGGGAACAATCTGAAATGAGCATCAGATTGGCACATCGTAAATAAATGTGTTGCTAGCCAGTAAACATTTCCAAAGAGTTCAGAGAGTTGGTATCTGATGACAAATTTTTCTGACAATTTTATTTTGTTGACGAGAACTTTTCAATGGAGGAAGAAGTTCAACATCTAGAGCAAAGTAATATTTCTAGCTTGGTGAGAGTCTCACTATTGTTACACAAGGTACTCTGAGAAGGCAGTTATTTTTAAAGGAGGGTTTTTTCCTGCCCCGTTTGCCCTCATATAATAAACATTCCACCATTTTTAGAATAAACTTTATATTATCTCTACTTTCCTTGTTTAAAGTTATTTTTAAAAAGCAATGGATTGGGTTCAGAAGTTTGGCTTGCTCAAGTAGATTGGTGGTGTTGGAAAAATTCCAGCATTCCCTCTCTCGCCCTAAAACGGGCAAGTGGGACTTAGATAGCATAGAGTTTCTTTATCCTTTGCATGCCAAAGGCTTCTCCCTTCTCACCTAAAGCCTCACCATTTGCTCTTGTGTCATTTAAATACATGGTTATAAATACCTTTGGTGTCCAGATGACCAGATCATATGACCCAGGATAGTTCTTAGGGTCATCGGTCTGAGAAGACTTGCCCCCCCTTCTCAGACCTTTAACCTTCTCCATTTTTGCTTCTTCTTCCTTCTCTCCAAACCATGCTTTGCATCTCTATCATGAGGATGGTGAGTTAATAACAAAGCTACTATCTAACCTGATCTATACATTAGCTAGCTAGGATGTGGGCTCCTCAATGCGTACATAAATGTAAAAGCCATTAGTAAACCTTTCTAAGTTCATAACCTGAAACTGCTTGCCTTTGTTTTGTTTTCTTAATTTCAGTTCAGGAAAGCCACACAGAAGTTGGGGCATGTTTTTTTTCTGCTACTCCGCTAAAAGAAGACTGATTCCTAACAGCTTTAGATTTCATAGAATTTGAATAAAAAGGACTAACACCCTGGGAAACTCTAATTTCAAACAGGTGGGAATAGACTTTCTTGTCTCCTCACTCCCCCATCCACAGCAGTGCCTTAAATTTGCTGAAATTTCTACATGGAGAGTGCTAGAAATCTGGGTGAATGATGTAGAATAGGATAAAAGAGAAGAAAAGAATCATTGAAAATCACCTGCAAGGATCCTGCCTTCCTCCCCACATGACTACCTACTCCATTCATGTGGTTTCCCAACCTACAATCTAGCATGGTGTGGAGGAATTAGGTAAGAGGAGGCACAAAATTCTTACCAATGAGCCATTTGCACATGTCAAACCAATATGTATCCAGTTCAATATGAATCCAATCAAATGCATTCAAATTTATTTCTTGGATCAAACCAAAAGTCCATCTAGTCTAGAATTCTGTTTCCATTAACTGCCAGATACAGGCAGCCTTAAATCTCACTCACAAAGGTACAGCTTTGAATAATTTTTTGGACCAGTGGCCATGCTGGCTGAGAGACTGTGAGAGTTGTCCAAAAAAGTAAGTTTTTCAAACTTTGAGTAAGGACATGGATGGCAAAGTCCCCACCAAAAAGGGAGGGTCAAGGAAACATCCGTAAAGAACAAAGAGGACAGTTTTGTAAGTTAGAGCAGACATCCTGTTGGTTAATTCTCTGCATATAAATGCAAGTTACGCATACTTAAATCCTCTTGTGGATTGCATGCAGAAGGCTATTCTCTTGCTGTTGTACTAGCCCCCGAAATTTGCCATGCCCACTAGCTGTTGAGCCCCCAAAGGGATTGCTGCTCCTCCTACTTACCAGAGGGAAGGGAAGAGAGGCAAGTTGATTCAGACCATGAAGATCCAGCTGCTCTCAGCTCCTTCAGGTGGTGGGGGGGAGAAAAGGCAGGTATAGTCTTCATTTCTTCCACCACCACCTACTACTGAGCTGAGACCAGCTATATGAACTGGATAGACTTCCCTCTTCCTTTCTTCCCCATTAGTAAGTGACAGCAGCTGGGGGCCAAGACACAGAACCACACGTGTGGAGCTATATGCATGTGGAGGATCGTGGCAAGAGAGTGTTCGCATAGTGTTTCAAGTTGTTTCTCTTTATTGACACAAATGTTTCACTTTCTTGGAAAAAAAATAGCCTTACATTCCACAAAAACTTAGTGGATACCAGTGGACAAAAGGAGTAAATATTCAAAGGAGGGGGGAGCTGTCATTGCTAGCACCACTAACATAAAAAGAGGGCTCCAAAAACAATGACAACATTTATTTTCACTCTTCTCTTTCTGCACTCAGTTTCAGAACCACAATTTGTCTTTGCAGAAAGTCCAGTTCAGCACTACATTATGAAATTTGTTATTTTTTTCTTCTCCCTCTTAATAAAATTTAGGAATCCATTCTTCCCATTCCACTCCTACAGAACACTTGATTCAGAAGCTATAGTTAACGCAAAATGCAATAGCAAAATGGCTGCCTAGAGTACCATATAACATCAGCTTTAAAGCTAGCTACTGTAACAAGCAAAGGGGTACTGTGTATAGTAAATTCACAGCATCTCTGTTTTTACTTTCTTCAAGTTAAACCAAATTATCACCTACTTATAAATAGGAATAAATAGTAACTGAATTATCACCTACTTACAAAATAGTACACGGAGGGAGGAAAAATTAAAAACTTTTTTTCTGTGAAGGGCCATTGACCATCATGAAAAATAACTTGGAGGTCACAGTCAAAGGTGGTCCCAAAATATTCTGTTGTCTGATACAGAGTAACAAATGCTACTCTACCCTTAAAACAAGATGCCTAATACACAAATCCAGCCAAATTATTTGGGTATCCAAGGTAGGAAATCCAACAAGCACCTGTCCTCCCAACTGGCAATAGAAAAACAATAATAACAGATGAAGCTTTTGTTAATTTCCTGCCTTTTCATTATATTCATCTTCAATGCCCTTCTTTGAACCTGCTCCAACTCGTCTATATTCTTCTTAAAATGAGGCACCAAGAACTGAATGCAGTGCTCCATAGAATCATGGGTCTGATTCTACCACCTGCTTTGAGCTGATGCTGGAACGCATTAGCTAACGGCTTTCTTCTGCAGTAGACCACCGGCTTTATAATTTTATCCTGTAGCAGTGATGTGTGTATCTTTTGATACTAAATGAAGTCTCAGAAAAGCCTGGAATTGCAGACAATTCCAGCTCATAAAAAGTGGATCAAAAGGGAACTGAAGTCTTGTGTGGAGAGGGCACAGTAGAAAAACAATACAAGCTGACAACCTTTTTCTTTCAGCCTATGCTGAAGCATCTTCTCCCTGCCCGCCCCAGACTTGTGAACCAAGGAAACAAAGAAGTGCCAACACATTTACCCATAACAAAGCATTTCATTACTTCAGCAGGGCTAGGCAACCTGTCATCCTCTACATGTTGTTGCATTCCCATTTCTACCAGGGCACATGGAAATGGTTGTCCAGAAACAGCTGGACAGTTATAGATTCCCTACCCTGTCCCAGGTCAAGTGAGCACTGCAAATTTCCCCAGAATTCTGAATCAAGAAAATATAGAAGAATCAACAAATTTCTCCATGATGAAATATCTCATTTCTTCTGCAGAGCTCTGACTTACTGTTTTAGCGTCGGTCTAAACAAGAAACTGAGCCCTTGGGGGCAAAATATCAATTCAAATGTCTTGATTTCCAATAAACCTTCACCTGTCATTCCTAGAGAGACAGAAAAGAACATTTTGGAGAGAAAACCATATTTGAGTGTTCCAAAAACAAGCCTCACCTCTTGCTCTTCTAACTTAGAAGCAACCTTGGAGCAGAAGAGTGGCAGAAGGAAAAGATGCTTAACTATTACTTCACTGGCATTTTTCTCTGCTTAAAAATGCCTCCCTAAGAAATTCTCTTTCCCTAAAAGGAAAATACAGACAGGAATATTTTGAGGAAAGAAAAAAAAACAGATGGCAAATATGGGATACACACTCCATTATCTTATCGAGATTTTACTGCTCCCATTGCACCATTTCAATACTGTTGTGTTACCACGCCCCACACATAGTCAGGAAATCACCAGGTAACTCCAGAGATAATAGGCTTGCAGATAGCCTTAATGACTTTGCCTCTTAGACAGTAGTGACTGGGAGATTCCCAAACTGCTGATTGTCTTAACTCTTCTCCCTTCAATCTGCAAACTTCTTTATTATTCTGAAGCCTATCCCACAAATACCGAGCTATCAGGGTGACCGTTAGCCCTTTATCACCTAATGCTAAGGCCTATTAGCCTGTTCCCAACCCTACTGTCCACTCTGTAAACTCCATGGTTTACTCAGCCAGAGAGCCATTCACACCCCAGCTCTCCAGGCAGAAATTGTGTATAAAAACCCCTAATTTTGGCCAGTCAACTCACAGTACATCGATTGCTGGTTGCCATTCTGCTGCTCCAATTTCTGATTGTGGAGTGTCCTTAGACATGTCACAGCTTCTTTGCTACTCTTCAAGACCAGTAAATATCGCCTACTACACCCTGAAATCTCACTATCTAAAACTGCCCCCCTTTTCCTTCAGTTAGCCTGTGATTGCATGACTGTTTGGATCGTGTGTGTGTGATTT
The DNA here is from genome assembly GCA_030412105.1 of Cyclura pinguis. Taxonomy (NCBI): domain Eukaryota; kingdom Metazoa; phylum Chordata; class Lepidosauria; order Squamata; family Iguanidae; genus Cyclura; species Cyclura pinguis. The sequence continues at coordinate 317,591,027 of CM059600.1, read as the reverse complement.
TTCCCCCAATAAAACATAATTAAGCTAACTTTTGCATCTCTGGCTGGCTCTTCCCTGCATAAGTACTGGTAAACATAGGTGGAAAGATCTTGCTAGGCTACCCCTCCCCTTGCAAGCCTCCTAATATCGAGCTAATAATTCCCCACCTTTGCATGGAGGTACTGGCATCACAGGTAGACCCCATAATCACCCACATTTTGTGATAACAGCTGGTTGTCTTGCTAATCATTCAGTAGATGTAAATGTTATTCTCCTCTTTTGCTCAGTTAAGGTCTTTGCATGCCATCCATTCTAAAGTTAACCAACACTGTATTCAGGACAAAATGCAGCAACACACAAACAGACTTATGCTTACAATGCAGGATTTCCCCTTATTCCTCCCCTCACCTCTCTCCTTCTCTCTCTCTCTCTCTCTCTCTCTCTCTCTCTCTCTCTCTCTCTCACACACACACACACACACACACACACACACAGTCTGCTCTGGATGACAGCCCAACTCTACAAAACAGATTTAGAGGTTACACAGAGAACTTTAGGGGATCTGCCTATTCCACTGATGGGATCTATTCTGTTGGTAGAGAGATTTTTTTTATCATTACACTTAAACCTCAAAAGACTCATTCGGAATAGATCTCCCAAGTAAACATTGGAATAGTCCTGATCCAGGGTCAGCTCTGCCTTTGGGCAGAGTGAGGCAGACACCTAGGACTGCTGGGGGACAAAATGAAGGCATTGCCCCCAAATAAGAATTCTGCCCCTTCAATGAAATTTCTCCCCAGTCCCTACATTTCTAGCATTGCAGAGAGTAAGACATTGATAATTGCAAATATTTAGAATTCTGCCTTGCTGTTTTCATATTCCCTTGGTAACTGCCTCCCCCTTTGGATGCTTAAAACTGTTTTTCTAAATGCTTCCAAAAGTTGAGGCTGGCAGCCTGTTCAGCAGTTATGAGATCAAAAGCTGGACTTAGGAGTTCATAACTGCTGCTGCAGAGCCATTTTTATGGTCATGGACACTCAAAACCCAACCTTTGCAGCCTGGCAGTACACTGATTAAAGCATTTTTGAAGCACTGTAGATGGGCCCACCGGAAATCATTCTTGTAGCACTCTCCCAGTAGTAGGGCACATTGAAACAAGCAGTTGTGGTAGGACCCCAAGGGGTTTCTCCAGCACCTGTTCTCAGCATACACTGTGACCAGGAGAGTGCTATTGCAGACATCATTCCCCAGTGCCCTTATCTGCAGTGCGTTGGAAATGCTTTGGTTGGGGTGCTGCCAAACTATAAAGGTAGTTTTTTGGGGGGTAGCACTTTCAGATGTAACCACAAGAACAAAGCTCCCCTGTTGTAGTTATATTGACAATGTAGGATCTTGGCCTTAAGTTTTAAGTTGCCACAATGGTAGAAATTTGGAGACTGAAGAAAATTTAATGGTGGGGGAGGAATGGGACAGAATTCTTATTTGAGGGGAAATGTCTTCATCCCCCACCCCCAAAACTGCATCCCTGCAGCAGATCTGGAGTGTTGTGAAAGGACAGCTAATTGTAAATTATTTTAATTGTTATTATTGTATTTTTACTGGTGAGAGATGCTTCAAAGATTTATTTTCCTTTGTGCCAAAATACATTGTTTTAGCATATTATGCCATTTGACTTGGATGGAATGGGCAATTTGTTACTCCAGGGCAGTGAAATATCTTGGGCAAACCTTGTCCTGATCATTAATCCAAATGGAAGACCACAACAAGCCCTCACAAGATCTAGATATGAAATACATAGTCATGAAAAGACAAAAGTCTAATTGGCAGTTGCTAAGATAGCACTTTGAGCCAGACCAGATTTCAGTATTATCTGTTTTTTATCAGACTACATTTGCAACAAGAGCAATGCCGTCTGTTTCGTGTTCAATGCCCTAGAAATAGAAACAGCCAAGAAACATTCGTCTTTGGCTTATTATATTGCTTATTAACTAAAATGATACCAAGTACCACAGCATGTGCAAAAAGAATATTCTTCATTACCCATCTATTTAAACCACTACACCCCCCTGCTGTGTTTTGTCTTTTCATTCTTCAGGATGAGTCATAGATATGCAACAACTGTAAATAAGATGACTCCACTCAAGCACTGAGAAAACACATTTTTCCATTTGCAAATTACTTCCTTGTAGAGTTTTATGTCTTGGTATTTACAAGGATACATTCAGACTTCTTTTATTACTATTATGATTAGTTTATTATTAGTTACTTATATCCCATTTTACCTCCAATTATCATCCTCATCCTCATCTGTTCACATCTCACCTATTTCCAAGTTCAGGACTCCATGGCAGGGAAAAATAAGGGGACCACCTACCAACCTGGCCCAGCTTCTCCCCAATTTCATTGCGATCCCAATTCAGGGATTAAACCACATGTTTTAAAAAACCAGTTCTTCCCCAAAACAGCAGAGTAAACTGCAGGGTTTTTTAAGCACCTTAAAGCCCTGAGGTATCAAAAAAAAATTTCTCACATTAGAAGGAGAAGAATATCCTGTGTTCCAAAAGGACTAGGATTGAGCTAAAGATGCATTATTTAGCCTGTTGATTCAGCCTAAGGCCATTTCCACACTACACTGTTCTAGTGCTATTATTCCACTTTCAAAATCCTATGGAATCCTGAGGTTTGCAGTTTAGGGAGGGGCTTTTAGAATTCTCAGCCAGAGAACTTTTCGGCCTCAGCAAAGTACAAACCCCAGAATTCTGCAGGATGTTGAAAGGGGAATAATAGCATTATAACAGTGTCGTGCAGAAATTGCCTAAGTCTAAGAAGATTTGACCACTCAAAACAATGAGCTCTAGGCAGCAAACATAGTTCTTTTCCTCCTCAGTTTATCTGCACAACAACCTTGGGATTGTAGGTCAGGCTGACAGACAGGGAATGGTCCATGGTCACCTAGTGACTTCACAGTTTAGTAGAAGAGCAGAAACAGGAAATCCCAAATCCTACTCCAGTATTCTAATCAATATACTACATTAGATTCTTTTTTTTTTCTTTTAAATAGTTCATTTACTCCAAACCTTTCAAGTGTAATCTCTCTGCTTTAACTCTGAGTCTATCAATTTTACCTCTTGTTCTTATATATATGCTGTTTTGATTTTACAGCTCTATATATCCTGTTTGTATTTAAATTGTTTCTGTCACTATTTATTCTAAGACACTAAAAGAACCTTATGTTATTGGGTAGCATACAAATGTCATTATTGGTTGTGAAATCATAATAAATGATGATACATTTATCTCAGGCCTTCTGAAAAGGTGCTCTTCATTTTAAATGTTCAGATTTAAAATACTGATCTATAGTGCTCTAACAATGTGCCAAGCATACAGCTTTAGAAATAAGCTTGCTTATTTGGAGCTGAAAGAATCTTTGAATCAATTGTCGTCTGCATAAGATTACGCCGTACAATAAGCAAAACCAAATGAGTGCCCATTTGAGTCAGCAGTACAAATGCATCATCACAGTTAGACAGTATAAATCAAGTAATGGAATTATTTGGGGGAATGGCAGAAGAAAATGAGAGAGTGCTGATTGTTCTCCCGGGTAGGATTTTTATTGAGCTGGGCTTCAGAGAGGCAATAAAACAGTAAAATAATTTTCTCTCACACCCTTCTCTCCATTATGATTGTGCAAAGGTCCACAGATTTGGTTCAGATCTCAAACTAGTGCCTCCAAAAGTGGCCCACCAGCCTGAAATGATTCAGAGCTTCAATCTCAGTCCCCAACTGAAGATCAGATTTGGAAATATGAGATGTTTGTGCCTCCCACTAAATATCGAGAGAAATGTAGAAATGGCTATAACATTTCTTCTTTGTCAGAACTGGATGAAATTGGATGGGCTCACTTAGCCTGTTAAGAGGAAATTATGACTGAGAAATTACAAGCAAATAGGTACAGAGAGTTTTGTGCTACACACCTTCAAAAGTTTTTTTTGATAAAAATAGAAATGCCAGTAAATTTATAAAAATTATTGGCAGAATTGGAGGGGATCTGCAGACTTAGATGCCTCATAGATGAGGATTATATCTGCTCAGTTGCCACAGCTTTGAAGTAATGCATTAAAAGTAATGTAATTCCCTGTGACTAGTTACTTTTTTGAATAATAAGGATGTGACAAATTAATACTTCAAAAGTAATGAAATAAATAAGAGTTGAAATTACCTTTTGGTGTAATTAATAACCATTTCTAGTTACTTTCAAATATTACTTTAAGGACATTTTAAGAAACATTTTGATAGCACTTTATATTGTTCTCTTATTACTTAAGATTTAACAGAAATATAAATTTGACAGGTTATAGGAAAGTAATAGAAAAGTAATAAATGGAACAACAAGCCACTCATTGTGTTATTTTTTTCAGCATTGTAACAAGTCATGGCAATGGGTTGTTTTTCAAACACTGCAGCAAGTAACAGGATTTTAAAAGTACTTTCCCAAACTCTGCATATTGTTATGAAAATGACAAACAGGACAGGGATAGTCCTAAGTAACAAATCTGCACAGCTTCAGGAGAAGATCGACAATGGTTTGTGTGGAAGGGGAATCCTACAATCTTTTAGGAAGAATGAACAAAGTCAGTCACATTCCTCCCCTAAAGCACAATGGTTGGAGAGCTTCTCATAAAATGTGCCCAAGGATTTAAAAGTGGACCTTTTAATCACTCAGCTTTGTTTCTTTCTTGTCCTTTCTCACCCACACTGTTTCCACGTAAAGACACTATGTTTGGCACCAGACAGTGTGATTTTCCAAAGCAAAAATTGCAATTGCTGCTTTAGCTGGGTCAAAGTTCAGTTCCATCGGCTTCGGGAGAAGGCCTGCTTCACCTCAGAAAGTGCAGAAATTCAAGGGCTTGCTTCTTGTTGGAGTCAGTGGTGGAGCTTGGAGTGGGGGGGGGCGGAAGGGGGTGCTACGGGCACGAGGGGTGTGGCCACTGTGTGCTGGGGTGTGACTGTGGTTCGTGGGGTGTGACCAGGGTGCGTGGGGGCATGGCTATGGGCTGGGATGCCCCAAGCACATTGCTGCCCGGGGCAAATTGCCCCACCCCACCCCCATGTCCTTACGCAACTAGGTGGATTTCAGACATTAGAGGACAAAACTACTGGAAGACACAACTGTGTATGCCATATGATCTGATCTGTCTCCCTCAAGTGGGATGAAATAAATAAACACACAAACAAAACACTGTACTGTCACCAATAGTAAAGCAAAATGAACTGCCAGTCTCGTTACCTTGTTTTAGTGAGGCATCTGTTTATGGAACAGAAAAGTGTCACCATTTTGACCTTTGCCTTAGATTCCAAAATGTATTAAACAAGTCCTGAAGGTAAGTGGAGTGAGGGCAGCTGAGAGTATTTAACAAGGCCAAAATACTGAAACTACATTTTGTTCATCTCTCATTCCAGAAATAAATAGGTTTTGTCAAAAGAAATTTTCTGCATATATAGCAAAATCAAATCACCAGCCAAACGCTAATCATGTATGCTCAGAACCAAGTCCCACTTTCTTCAATGGAATATTTATTCCAGAAGTTAGCTGAGTGAATTAGCACAAAGTGTTAGTTTGACAATTATCTGCTTTTGCACCTCTTGCCTTGGTAAAGTTAATTTTGTAGACTACAGCTCCCAGAATCTCTTAACCAGCAAAGCCATTGACCACACTGGTTGTGAAGTCTGGGAGTTGTAGTCCAAACAAAAAACTTCTCACACTCCATAAAATGGTCTACATTTTCCAGACAAAATCACTTTCTCTTTCCTGTCAGCTTTCTGACATTTTGCTGTCCAGATTTGCAAAAGTACGTTGTGAGAAGAGTGGATTGATTTTACAAGACGCGTGGCTTCATTACATTACATTTGCCATCTTTTCTTTTGACACTAATTGGGTTAAATAAGGTTTGCTTTATTTGACCTAATCTATTTAAATTGTCTTGGCCTGGAAATGAAGCAAGAGGCGGGGAACAATGTGATGTGGGTCCAGCTGTGGCCTAAGAGTCAGCCCTGTGACCACCTCCTCAGCCTTCCCTTGGGAGAAATACCTGAGCTCCAAGGGCAATCCAAAATTACTTTTGGTTGCTCCCTTGCCAGTCGTAATTGGAAGGTAATCCAGGGGACTCCCACCCAAGCCCCAGAAATCTATACGTGAGAACCCAGATCCCAGGTTAACCTCAAGGATAGACTCCTTCCCCATCCCCCAGGCCTCAGAAGCTTATAAAGGGGAGTTTCAGAGTCCTACCCTACACCAAAAGGGTGCCAAAAGTGACCACCTAAGACTTATATTCTCCTCCTGCTACCTGCCACAGACAAGGGACAAGTGTACACTTAGTTACTCCCCCCCTCCCCCAGATGGCCAACACAGTCCTCACCCCCTGTTGCAACTGCCCCAGGAACAACATAATCCTCTCTTCTGACAAAGGAATGCCATCAGCCCTGTAGCACTCTGGCCATCATAAGGCTCAATTAAGAAGGCAGACCAAAGTGCCCTTCTCCAACAACGTAAAGCCTAACAAAAGAAACACAATGGTGGCCCTAATACAATATGGCCACCACTTTGGGGGCACAATTCAAGCATAGCTGGTTAATGGCCAGAGCAATTAGCAAGCAGACTAATGTGAAAGCAATAGGACAAGAGTTAGAAGAGATACAGAGCTTCTAGAGATAAAAGTTGCAAAATAGAGAAGCTAGCCTGCTAAAGCTTTGGAAAAACAGGAAATTAGTTGGTAAGAAGCAACGGCAAATAAGAAAAAACAGAACATCAAGTGTGAGGAACTGTCTGAATATGGTTAGCTCTGTGGTCTGCAATGTCTGGAGCACCTCAAACTAGACCAAGGGAAGGGGGAGCAACCACAGGAGCTGAACTTGAAGTCACCTACGCCTCATAAGATTCATCGTAATATTAATTTACACACCTGAAAGATGGGATCTGGTATTATAATCTAGTATTATAATTTGGGACCACCTATATGAACATATGCAATGCTTGAATGCTGACATAATAATGTATTCATGACATAGTTTCCTATACTTATGGGTTTGGATTAGCCAATTAACCTGCATTTTTGCTTCTGTAATCATGCTTAGCAGGGTATATAGCTGCCTGTGTGCAGCCATTTCTTTGGAGTGGCTTGTCTTGGTTGCATGGGCATAGCCATTACCCATTTGTGCAAATGAAATAAAGAAGAACCCTTTTCTTACTATCCAAGTGTCATTGATTAACCTTAATAAAGTTAAGTGCAGTCACACCACCAGCAAGGAAGGCCACACCTGTTAGAAATAACTGCCACAAAATGGCCATTGCCAGGCATGAAAGCTGCCAACACCCAAGGCAGCAGATCAAATCACACCTAGACAAACCACAAAGGAAGTGGAGGGGTACCTGCCACCTACTCACAACACCTCTAAAACCTCCCAGACATACACACGCCAAACACATACCAAGCACAGAAATGTTGTGCAACAAAACTGGGTTTGCAGAGGCCTTCAGTGACAAATGCCTGCCTCTGTTAAATACACACAGAAAGAGACTCAGATAGACCCAAACAGATGCAAATAAATTATCCAAAGGCACCAGGAAAACAGACATGAGGGAAGCAGAGACAATTCACTAGAAAAAGACAAAGGGAAAGCCTTTACATGCATAGACCCTTGGACAGACCCAAACAGACCACAGGTATAACACTGGGAAAGAGGGAAACCCAATGCACCTATCAAGTATAAATATGGGGAAAGAGTAAGACAAATCAAACCCAGAGAAAACCCCAAGCCCAATGGGGCTATCAGGTCATAACTGACCCCTTGGTTACGATAAGCCCTTTAGGAGAGCCCAGAAATAATAAGCCCAGTAAATATAGAAAACCAAAACAGAAGTAAATAATTAAGCAAGGTAATCAAACCCCCGCCCCCATCCAACCAGACAAGGAGTAGCAGATACAGTGTATGCTAATCCAACCCCGACCCTGATCACGAGCATGCTGCAGGCAGCCTCCTGCACTGAGAAGAGCCAAAGAGGCATGCAATGGAGTGGATTGACCTTAAATAACCTCTGTCTCCACCCCTGTCACATGCTGTGCTCTAGCACCTTCTGTGAGATGGCAGTCACCCCTCATCTCCTCCATGGAGGCTATAAAAAACCTACCCTCTCTTGCAGGACAATTTGCTGTGCGAGTCCAGGTCGGTGTTGTTATGTATCATTGAAGTATCATTATAGTTAATCCACTATTCTTTCAGGTAGCTGAGAATGGCTTTACAACAGTAGTGGACAGTCTAGGGGCTTATATCCATCGCATTTTCAGCCTTACCCCTCAACCCTTTCTGAGTTCTTTGCTTCATCTTCCCAACCTAGAAGTGACTAGGAGACAGTCAGGAGGAGGACTGATTTTAGACCCACAAAATATGCAAACCCCCCCCCCAAATTCCTTTAAAATTGAGAATCATGCTCCTGAAGGAGGGTGAGATTTTCCATTTGGATGAACATTTGTTTTCTCCAATGGGGGGCTCAGGAAATTCTGGAGAACCCTGGGACTGCAGTAGGGGTCCCATTGCAACCTGTGGGCTGGAAACTGTGAGTCACACAGTTCCAACCCCTGACTTACAGAGAATCCCTGGACAGTATCTCACTTGAGCATTAACTAGACCAAGGAAATGCCCATTACTGGGGACTGTAATGTACACGTATTACTATGCAATTTTAAAAAACACAAACAAATTTCTTGATTTAAGTGACCAATCCAGGTCCCTTGCTTATGATTCCCCCCATCTTCAGTTTTTCTCTCAAGACTGCAGTGCAGAAGTTGAAAGATGAGCTATCTAGGCTGCCTTCCCTTGTAATCAATAAAGATGCCTGTTCCAACATTTTAATGGCATTGCTTATAACAGAAAAGAGATGACATTATTCAGCATGACACACAAGGATTTTTTCCAAATAAATATCCAAAGGCTCCACTTTTGCTGAGACTGTTTTTCATGGAGAACTGGTATGATTAGTGAATAAAAAAATTAGCTTTCCACATTTGAGATATGAGTTCAAGTATAAATTTTTGTTGCTGTTGTTTTTCAAGCAGTTGTCGCTTCTGTTGCCCACCAGTGTGCAGGACGTTTATATAAGAGAAAGGTGCTTGCATAGGGGATGTACAGTGTACCCTGGTGTTGAACCTTAGAATCCTAAACTGTTGAGTCTAAGTGATTAAATTGATTGATAGATTATCTGAAGAAAAGGTAACAGTATTCATCATAATAAGGACCTTTTTCAATTATACAGTTCTCCCTCTACATTTGCAGGTTAGACCTTTGCAAATTTAATTATTCATGAGGTGCACACATGTCTCCCCCACCACGCCATTCCCTTGAGTTTTGCTGGGCACAGAGAAGGAAGGCAAGCGCCTGGGCAAAAGACAAGGGAATGAGTGGGGAGGCTTGTGCAAGCCTTCCTTATCCCATGTGGAGCTCCGCACTCCCATTCCCTTGCCTCTGGCCCAGGTACTGAGAACTTGTATCCAGGCAAAAGGCAAGTGGGGGAGGCTTGCCCAACTCTTCCTTCTCTGCTCCAGAGCTCCCCAGTCACGTCCCCTTGCTTCTGGCCCTGGCCTTGCACCGAGGCAAAGGGCAAGGGAATGGGGGAAGGCTCCTGCAAGCCTTTCCTCTCTGCTCTGGAGCACCCCCTTCCCAATCCCTTGCCTCTGGGCCCAGCATGCAAAAGGCAAGGGAATGGGAAGGGGAGCCCTGGAAGAGAATGGGAGGAGGATCGCGGGGGTGGGGGAGTGAGTTATTCACAGTTTTTCTACTTTCACAAGGGCTCTGCACCCTGAACCCTCAGAAAAGTAGAGCGGTCACTATAATTCCCAGAGACCCCAGTGGCCACACGGGGTAGACATGCTAGCATGAAGACTGACTACTATAACAAGCACAGGAGTACTGAGTAGGCAGTCGTCTTACAGCATCTCTGTTTTCACTTTCTTCAAGCTAAACCAGATTACCACTGGGTTACAAATAGGAATAAATAGTTGCTGAATTCCCACTTACTTGCAAAATAGTACACAGAGAGAAAAATGAGAAAGCTTTTTTTTTCCCTGTGAGGGGCCATTGACCCCCCCCCCCCCAGAAAAAGTCAATTGGAAGTCACAGTCAACAGTGGTCCCAAAACCTTGTATTGTCTGATACAGAGCAACAAAGGCTACTCTGCCTTAAAACAAGATCCCTAGTACACAAATCCAGCCAAGTTATTTGGGTACCCAAAGCAGGAAATCCCACATGCACATCTCTTCCCAACTGTCAATAAAAAATAAAAATCAATAATAACAAATGAAGCCTTTGTAAATTTTCTGCCTTTTCATTGTACTCCCAGTCACCTCACTCTGCCTAACCGTAGAGTAAGGTAGGCCTGTAGCAAAGAACACAACCAGCAAGTTTTCAGGACTGGATAACTTTTTCCAGCTGTATGCCATCCATCCCTTCTTCATCACCAGCGCACATGCGTATAGCATACAGAAGAAGCAGAAGAGAAACCAATTCCGAAAGGAGTCGGTCAAAGTGTAAGAGGCGAACTGCAATGATGATAGACCCAGATAATACCAGGTCCACATGAAATTCAACCAAGGATTACAGGTTCCCCAAATCACCCTTCAATTTAACAATAGCCTTCCCTGAGCTGATGTCCTCAATATGTTCTGGACTCCCAGCCAGCCAGTTCAATGGTCAGCAATGCTGTGAGATGTCATTCAAAACATGGAGAGGGCGATAGGGTAAAGAAAAGTGGTCTATAAAATACTATGAGTGCATCACTGTCTGGTTTCTGAATTGGGGAAAACTCCTCCCCAGTGTTTGCTTTCTCCTTAGAACGCTTAGAACCTCAGGCAAAGCCTTACTGAATCAGGGGAGGGAGGAAGGATCTAATCTCTCCAATTACTGATTGGAAGTTAGGCTAGAAGGCTGCTGGACATACATAGACTGTATTAGGGCCACAGGCTGGGGGTTTCTCATACCTGCTTTAGGCTGAATAGAGAAAACAGATTTTATAGCAGTTTTATGTTAATTTGATCCTTTAACTTTCTTGTCTACAATAGCACCAATGCCCCAAATTGGCAAGGACAGTCCCAATTAATTTTCTGTTTTTCCACATTTTTTTCAGCTGCCTTTAAAAAGTCCCAATTTCCCAGTCCTCCTCCCTCTTTCCCCCTTTGTTCTCAGTTTACTTCAATTGTTTCAAACTGATCTCAAAGTGCAAAGGTAGTTTGCACTCAATTAACTTGGGGTGTTAATTCCCAGCAGGCTCAGGCAAAAGAAAACGTCTGCAGTCTCTCATAGCTTGTGCATTCTTCTTCATTAATAACTTTTGCGATCTGGGCCACACTCTGTTATTGCTTGGTTACACATTCTCAGGTTTTCATCTGTGAAATGTTGGAGGGTGTGTGTCTATGAAACTTATTACTAGCATTAACAGTGAGTTCAATTAATATGTGAAGCTCCTCTCACATCCTTGTTAAGCATGATGGGCCTTTTTCTACTGTCAAGCAAAAGTTTATAGTTTCCAGGGCCTCTCTATAATGGTGGCTTTCTCTCTTCCACAAAAATCCAGCTTTGCATTTGGATGCTTTTGTAAACAGACTGGTTTGCTTGTACAGTTTTATTTTCTATAATGGATCTTCTATCACAATTTATAAGGCAACAGCAGCAGCACAGACATCTAAGAAGTGAGCAGGGGGTAGGGAGAAGAATGAAGTGAATCTTTTATAGGTATAACCATGCACAAATGTCTGTCCCTCTTCCTTCCCCTCTTTTATGTTAGCAATACTGGTCTCCTGGGTATAAATTAAGGTTCATCACATAATTACACAACAGCAAGAGAATCTGGGGTCCTGACAGACAATATTTCTCATTATTTGTATAGTTGCTGCAAGATTAAACAGAGCGAGGAAAATTTTCTGACTCCCAAGCATCATAATAGAGGATGAGGCAACTAAGAAAGAGTAACCTCTAGCCTACGGATTTGTGACCCACATGGTCTCACAATCGAGCCCACCCTCCCTTCTGCTCCCCACCCCTACATCAAGCTGCATTCAGACATTTCTTGGTTTTTTTTAGGGCAAGTAAATGCCTTTGGCAGTGATTACCTTCATAACAAAATAGTCTTTTTTCCATCTACGACTCCCTGAGACCCTCAGTCACCATAGGATTCTGAGTGTTGACAAGGCCAGACTGTCAATGTTGCAACTGGAGCAAGTGCTCCAGGGCCCTCTGTGGCCTCAGGTGGAGGCTCATGTTGCACAGGCATGAACACTTCTCCTACTGTGATACTGTTGATGCCACAGCACTATCAAGAAACAAATGCACTTGGGGAGCGGGGCTGCAGATCCCTCTCCCTCACCCTCTCCAAGGCCTCAGATTCCATCTGATCTTGGAAGCTAAGCAGATTCAGTCCTGGTTAGTACTTGAATGGTAGACCAACAATGAATACCAGGTGCTGTAGGCTATATTTCAGAGGAGGGAACTGGCAAAGCCACCTCTGAGTATTTCTTGCTTAAGAAAACACTATGAAATTCACGGGGCTGCCATAAGTCAATGGGTAACTTAAAAGCATGCACACGCACACACAAACACACACACTATTTTGTGGGGAGGGGGCATTTCTGAAGAATTAGAGCTACCTCTATATCAAATTCTAGTCACGGGCGAGCAAAATGCAGCCCACAGGTGGCCCTTTAGGACTGTTTTTGTATCCCCCAGGGTCCCAAGTCCAAGGGGATGTGGGGACGTTTTTGCCATGCTTTCAGGCCTCCTGGCCATTCCACACGCAGGGGAATTCTTTTTCTAAATTAGGATGTGACTGTTGGAATTGAAAAGGAAGTGACTTTTGGTCACTGCCAGTTGCTACAAAGGACCTCTACTGTATCCAAAATTGTCCACGTAGTAGAAATGGCAAAAAATATCCTCACCTTGCTGAGAAACAGTGTCTCTCCAAGGTCTCCTGGGAAGTTAATGTGCCCCCTAGCCTCCCACAGTTACTTATTTCTGCTCTAAGTCTTAGATTTTGACATCTCACAGGTTAAATAAAGTTGCTCCATTGCCAGCTATGCCTGGCTTTCTGAGTGGCTTTTAAATTCTTTGTATTTCAGTTAAATCTAAATGAGACTGATAGAGGATTCACAGATGTTTTTTTTTCCTATAAAGGAACATAAGGGTTGTTATTTCAAGGAAGTAAATTTCCATTCCCTAGACTTTCCGCAGGCCACGTTATTTCCAAAAAATATGTTTTATTCCTGTGTTTTTCTTTAAAGCTATAAAATGGTCCAGAGAAGCCCCTTCCTCAGACACATGCACACACACTGTAATGCTGGAGCTGGGAAGTTGTAGGCTGAGAGCTGCATACTCATCTCAAGGTCTTTTCATGGCCTCCTAGGCTTCTCTTAGATGCCTCAAATTCCCCCACACCATACACACCACAAAATTTAAATTAGCCAAAGTGCCAGAAAATTGTATTCACACATCACAACAACCCTCAAACCACCACCACCACTCTCAGCAACAGACAAAGAAAACCAGCCTTACTGGAAACCAGAAGTCACAATTGGAATAGACTTTTGGTCATAGCTATTTGCCACTGCTGAAAAGGCAAAACTTGGGTCTTGGCACAGTTGCCCACTTCTCTTCTAAAATGAAGACCTGTGCTTTGCTTTAGAGGTGAATAAGTGCTCCTGGAACTTGTGGGCTGTTTTACACTCTGCTCTTAAAACTGTCTTTTCTTGCAAGACGGCAACTGTATCCACTTGTTATTATGTGCCTTCAAATTGACTCCAACTTATGGCAACTCAGTCATAGCTTTTTCATGATGAGATTTAACCCAAGGAAGTTTGTCACTGCCTTCCTCTTAGGCCAAGAGAATATGACTTTCTCAAAGCCACCCTGTGGCTTTCTATAATTAAGCAGGTATTCAAATCCTGGTCTCCAAGAATCCTACTTCAACATTTAAGCCACCACATCACACTTACTCTCTTATGCACACTTACTAAGAAGTAAATCCCATTAGAACTCAATTTCTATCTAGATGCACATGGGCTTGCCCTATAAAGACATACATTATGTGGCAGAGATTGACCAGTTGGGACTGCCCAAAGTAGAACATTCTTTGGGAGAACTCATAGCCACTTTAAAGCATGAACCCCAGAACCACTTTTTTTTCAGCCAGACTCTTGAGCTGCTAAGAGAATAATGGATAAGAAATATGGTTCTCCTCCTTAAAAACCGTGAGGAAGAAGAACTGGACAACAGTCCACACCTGGGCCATTTCCGCACTACACTGTTTATAATGCTATTATTCCACTTTCAACATCCTATGGAATTCTGGGGTTTGCAGTTTAAGGAGGGGTATTTAGAATTCTCAGCCAGAGAGCTCTTTGGCCTCAGTAAACTACAAAGCCCAGAATTCCACAGGATGTTGAAAGTGGAATAATAGCACTGTACCAGTGTAGTGCGGAAATGGCCCTGGTACAGCGCATCCTGAGTAACCAAACTCAAATGTAAATATTCAGGCTGGGAACGCTAGTCTGGTTATTCGACCCTGCTGCATGGACATATTTATCATGTCAACACACGTTCATGCCTTTCTTATAAGGAACAGGAACATATGTTACATGCTTCTTATTATAGCTAGGTATTGAAAAGTAGGCTTTGGGGACTATCAAAGACAAATACTTGTAGCTTTGAAGTCTGTTAAGGCATGCACGTATCTGGTGGCATCCTTATATACAAGTCCACCCAGAACACACAGGGTCAACTTTTCCTTGGTGAAAAATCTGTCACTAGCCTGGTATACAGATCTGGTTGGTATACTGCCTGAGAACTATAACTTTGCTTCACTTATATTTTGCTACAGCTTGCACAAGAAATATAACTTTGCTATACTTTTGTTATATGAGCATAAAAGATATATTTGCATAATCCTTGTGTACTGATCGGAATACTGATGTTTAATGGTGCTACTTACAACTTTGCATTTCTCTTTTCACAATTGATTTTAAATGCCAAAGCTTTTATAAACAAAGGAACTATATACCTTGGTTGTGAAGGTCTATGCTACTTTAAAATTGTGTGTCTATACTCTGGGCAATCACAGCATTTTCCAGGAGTGATTCTTGGTGGGAAGGGGAGATCTAGCTTGACATAGTAAAGGCTCAGTTAATAAATTGACAGTGTGCTGTGAGCAACTTTTCAGAGAACCCTGCACTGAAGCAAAATCTTCACAATCAGGAACTAGGAACTTGTGACCCACTAGACATCACTGAAGTGCAACTCCTCTGCATTCCATTTCCAATGGCTCTGTTAGATACACATATAAGGGATCAGACACCAAGCATCACTGGACTGCATATAGGCTGTAATCCTATAGATACTTACCTAAGTTTTAGTCCCTGAACTGAACTTAGAGTTGCCATGTACAGGACAGCACTGTTACTATAAATTACTTTTTACTCTACCATACTCTCCAGCTGTCCCAATTTGCCAAGGACTATCCCAATTAAGACTCACCCCACTTTTGAGCTGCTTTTGAAATATCCAAGTTTATTGGTCGTCCTCCCACTTTCTCTCTTTATTGCTACAACTGAGATTCAAAGTGCAAAAGTAGTTTGCACTCAACCAACTCAGCAGGGGGGAAAGGAGAGTTAGGGGCAGACTCTTGCCTTTCCCTGTAAGCTCAGGCAAGAGCAAACTGCTGCAGCCTCTCCTAGTTGGTGTGTTCTTCTTCAATAATATTATTTGCTATCTTGACCACACTCTGATCTTGCTTGGGGACATGTGTCATTTGTCAAATGTTGTGGTCACCCTAACCATCACCCTTCCAGATCTCTGCTGTACTTTCTGTATGCCTCGGAAGGCAATGGCTTTTTCCTTGCTACCCATCTGCAGCCACAAGGTGATGCTCAGATGAGTCCCCTACCTCCAGCCACTGATTGGTCATGACGATGCACCCCAATGGCATATGTTGCTTAGCCAAGGAAAGGGGAAAGACAGCACAAATATACTAGTGGAGCTTTGTGCTTCACCAGAGGTATAGCTGGATCTTGACCAGTCTTGTAGATATTAAAAACTAAAACAAAACAAAAATGTTTTGCAGTGTTTCAGTTTTGTGTCTAGAGCTCACATCATCAGATCCAGAAGAGTTTGTTACATAAAAGTTTTTAAAAAATAGCAAATCTTTGAAATTAATTATTCTGGAAAGAGCATAGTCATACTTGGCACATTTGCTGCTTGTATTTTAGCAAAGAAAAAAGGGTCCCTAATTTTAAAATAAATAAATAAATAAATTGTCACATTGTCTGAATTTCAGTTTGACATTTTAATCAAAATGAATCAGGTTCTGGGAGTCGTTGCGTCTGGCGCAGGTTTTCATGAATGATTATAACATCAGACTTCACTGCCTTATAACTAGTAATGTAGCTGTCAGCGCAAACCTCCATTAAATGTCAGAAGTTCAGACAAAGTAGCATCCTCTAATTTTAATAACTTTTAACATTCAGGCACTTGAGGGCTTCTATCAAACCCTCCCCTTTTTTGATTCCATTTGATAACACCTGCAGAAAATTATTCATGTAAATTACATATTATTCATGGTGGAACAAAATGATGATCTTGGACTTTGGCTTTTGTTACCGGCATTATCTTCATTACCTCACTATCATCCTTCTCACTAAGGGCTTAACACAGCAGCTTTACCTTCTAGATGTGCTTTACTTACCTTGAAGAATCTGTCTGCATTTTTAACAAGGACAAATGACAATGCTATACACCTCAATATTCCAGGTATTTTTCCAGCACTAGATCAACATCAGACCCTCACACAGAGCAGGACTGGGGGAATCTTTGGCCCTCAAGGTCTTTTGGATTCCAGCCCCCACAGTCCATTGCCATTGGCCATGCTAACTGAACGGAGCAGATTATGGAAGCTGTAGGTAAATTGACTGGAGGACCACTGACATAACAAATAAGAACTTTATGGGAACAAACCAAGACCCAGGTTGTGTTACCAACTATATTATGTGAACCAGTTGTGAATGGAAATGGAAATAAAGAGATGGGGCAGGGGAATATCATTTGAACTAGGGATACAATTATTAAACTTTATACAGGAGTTGCAAATGTATTTGCAGTGTAAAAATGCAACACTTTGTGAATTCTCATAAGGAGCCCACCCTGGTCTTTGAGAGTAACAGTTAGTTACCACCTTTCCTCAGAGCCACACCTTTTCAGGTGAATAGGAATTCCTTCCTGTATCACCATCTCTCTTGAGTGGATGACCCAGTGATACACATCCTGCCCACAGGTCCCACAGTCTTAAGTAATATATATTATATCCATGGGTCTCACAGTCATAAGTGGAAAGATTTGAAAATCATCCACCATCAATCACCCTGTAACACACAAACCTGCCAAGATGTGACCACATTAACCTTATCAATGGTATAAAGGTACGAGGCAGCCACTAAAATGCTGGGTTCCCAGTCATCAGTGCAGAAAATCTTGCCAGCAAAATCAGGTTGGCAGCCAGTTTTTAAAAAATCTAGTAGGAACTTGATGCTACTGGTTTGCTGTATCTCAAAAACAGCTTTGGGGATCACATGTAGCCATTATATACTTGGTATACAATTTCATGGAGTACATAATATATATGTTAAGGCCTTAATGTGCTACAAATCTCTTTTGGTGTTCATTTTCAAAAACATCCGAGGCTATCCTTCACCAACCCAGTGAGATCTCCAGATGTTCTGGGCTACAACTTCAATCTTCCTCAACCAGTACTGCCATTGGCCATGCCGCATTATAGTGTAATAGTTAGAGTACCAGACTGGGATTTGTGACATGCATGTTCTAGTCCCCACTGCCCCATGAATTTCATTGGGTGATCTTTGGACAGTTGAGCTCACTGGAGGAGATGGAAAATATAAATATGGCTGAAACTAAATACTTAATTCATATGTATATACAGCTGGAGAATACCAGGCTAGATAAGACAGTTTACCCACAGAAAATGTTGAAATTCAAGCTTTAGAACACTTCTAGGAGAAAGTTATCCTTTGAACAAACAATCTTTGAAAATTCCTGTCAACATGGTAACAGTTATACCTGGTGAATATAAGGGATCACTACAGCAAGGACAGCAATCTTTGTGGGATTTGATTGTTTGTTACAGTAGTTGGAGAAAAAGCAATAATTTTCAGTTAAAAGAAGTTAGACATTTTGCATATCACAAGTTACAGAAAATATTTAACTGTTCAACAATAGAATAAAATTAAAGAGGTGGAAACTCTCTTTCTCTGGCCTCACAGTAACTATCCTATAATAGTAAGAGACTGAAGAAATTCCTTTTTCTGGCTGTAATTCCCAGAATCCTCTGGCCACTATAGTAATTGCATGGATTCTGGGCGTTGTAGTCTCAAGCTTTGAACAGCAGATGATGAATTCATTGGAAACTTCAGTATTGCTATTGTAAAATGAATGGTTGTGTCAGAAAATAATGGCTACATAAATTTCATTCCAATTAAGCAGTTTCTCATTTATCTTCTGTTTTTTTTTTTTTTCCATTGACAAGATTTGTTGTGAGCAGAAAGCCTGGTGCAGGGAAATAGTCAACCTTTTAAAAAGCATAGGTCATTTGTGTGAGTATGTGCTCTGAATCTGTTGTAGTTGTATAGCACAGTGCAGGGTCAGAAAGAATTGAGGACAGATTTTTTTTCAAGCAATATTTACAATCCTTGTCTTTGTGTTTAGAATTGCATTTTGGACATGCCTGTGCAACAACTTTCTTCCTCTATGCTTTGTTTTCTTCCTTCCTTTTCATTCACACAATGCTATCTTGTTTGTACCATTATTGTTTCATTCACCCCGCTCTTTTCATGTTTTGAGCTGCTTAGCAATTTCATCATTTAAAGACAGGAAAATTTCAGGAATATACATTCTCTTTTAAAAAAAATAAACAGCTGGGCAAGCTTTGCAAGTAGAGAACAAGATCTTTTCATTGCAGCTTGGGACATGATCATGGATAACTGTCAGCAGGATTCCTGTGCTAGTCTGAATTTTGCTGAACAAAATGTTTTGTAGCTTTTGTCTGTTGTAGCAAAACCAATAAACTGACTAGTGACACCTTGCAGGGTGTAGAAAGTACCACAAAACAAGCAAATTCAGTACGAGAGAAGCATTCATGGATTTTCTGAAAAGGAAATTCACTTCATCAGATGTACGGAAAGATTATCTCTTCACTTGGCACGAACAAGGAAGTGGGGTATTGTAAACAATGATACCAGAAGGAACTGAAATTGACAGTGATGATTACCTTAACAGTGACCATTAAGAAAACAGTAATAGCATAGTAACAGAGACATCTTTGCATCAACGAGTTGATTAACATACCTAGTGTGATACAAATACTTCGTCTATATTCAAGCCATAGCAAACAGCACAGAATTTCTTGATGAATCCATCTCTTTCATGTTGAAATCAATATGTTGTTCAAGAATGGCGACCTTGAAATCATTGAGAGTTTCCTGGGAAACTGAAGTGTTCCTTTACCAGACTTGAATACAGTACTGCCATTTCTTAGTCCATATGTTCTTTTAAATCTAGGCTAGCTGGCTTCTCCTATGAAAAAAGAATTGCAGGCACTTGATGACAAATAACACATTAGAAGAGGAGCAGATGTATGTATCCCTGATGTTTTCAATGATAGTATTTGCTCTTGTAATACTGTTTCTAGAGTGGATGTGAGGTTAGTACTGGATATGCCACTGAGTCTTGGTTCCTGGGTCTCTGCCGCAGCTATGTGGTCTGTTGTGAAGGCAATTTGACCTAGCTTCAATAGCAAAAATCTCTCTAGACCTAAAATTATGTTTGCTGCAGCAGAAATTTCCATAATGTATGTATGACTTTTAGGGAGACCGTAACCCCATCCAGCACAGGCTGAATCCCTATCCCCTGATCAACATTCCAACTGACCAGGAGCACCTCTTGTCTGGATTAAGTTTCAATTTATTCACCCTCACCTAGTCCATTACCGACAGCAGATACTCATTTAGTACAGAAACAGCTTCCTTGGAACTGGATAGAAAGAAGAAATAGAGTTGTGTGTTACCAGCATATTGATGACACTGAACCATAAAGCTCCAGATGATCTCTCCCAGTAGATGTTACATAGCATAGAGGACACCACAGGATAATAAGCTGGCTGTCAGACAGGTATCCCCCCAGCACCATCTACTGAATACACCCCAGCAGGAAAAAACAGAGCTGCTGTAGAACAGTGCCTCTAAGCTCCATCCCAGAGAGGCAACCCAGAAAGATACCATGGTCAATGGTATCGAAAGCCGCTGGGAGGTCCAGCAGAACCCACAGGGACACAGTCACCCTGTCCAGTCCCCTGTATAGATCACCTACCAGGGTAACCAAAGCTGCATCTGTTCCATAGCCTGCCCTGAAGCCAGATTGAAATGAATCTAAACAATCCATTTCATTCAGGAATGCCTGGAGCTGAAGGGCACCACATGTTCCAATATCTTGCCTGAAAAGGGGATATTGAAGGCTGGTCAATATTTCTGCAGCATGATGGGATCCAAGAAGGATTTTTTCAATAATAGTCTCACCACAGGCAAGATGAGGAGCACCTCCCCTCCCCCACAAAAAATCATATAATAACTATGAAAAGTCTTTTCCCCTTTAAATGTGTTTTCAGCTGAAGAACTACTTTTTGTGCCCAAAAATTGGGGATGAGGGTGCCATAGTCTTTGGGAGGCCTCTCAAGGGCTACATGTGGCCTGCAGGTTGCACAGTTACTACCCTTGGTTCTATAAGCAATCTATATGGAGGTGGAAAAACCTTTTGGTGCCCCAGTCCCAAGGCATATTAGGACTCAAAAAGGTAAGTACCCAACACTTTAAAGAGTGCTGGAAACTAGTACAGCGTGCTTAAATACCACACAAAGTGCCCCGTCCCATGGCTATTTAATCCTGTTATGGTGAATTAGAATGAGATAAAGGGAATGGTCCAAGCTCACAATAGTAAGATTTATTGCTGAACAGGATGTTGAATCCAGGTCTCCAGTCCTAACTGGGCCCTTTAACCATGATGCTATATGAGCTGTTAACCCAAAGGAGATCCTGGTTGTTCTCAAAATTCTGGGTGCTTGCTAATGGAAGACTCTTAGGCCATTTCCACACTACACTGTTATAGTGTTATTATTCTACTTTCAACATCCTGTGGAATTCTGGGGTTTGCAGTTTAGGCATTTAGAATCTCAGCCAGAGAGCTCTTTGGCCTCAGTAAACTACAAACCCCAGAATTCCACAGGATGTTCAAAATGGAATAACAGTGCAGGAGGGAAATGGCCTCAGCGTTACAAAAATGTTGCTTTTCCACTGTTCAGCTACAAGCATAGAATAATATTTACAATTTTGTTTTATTACCACAAGACTTCAGGGAGGCTACTGTTACAGGGGAGGATGCTTCTTGTTATGCTTTCTCCACTGGAGGGCACGACACAGCCATATGGATAAAGATTTAAATTCTGTTTTCCCTGCTCCCAGGGTCACACAAGCTCTTACCCATATACTTCTTCCACAGGTGCTTCTCAGTACACTTTTAGCAACCTGTTTTGTGTGTGCACATGTTTACAGTTTTTCAACTAGTACAATGACAAAACTTAAGGTACTGTTTTTCCAGAGGGTACCTGCAGCACAGAGAAATGGGAATGTTCCTAAGTCTGATTAAGCAGGTGTTAAGAGATCTGATTTTATGTGGAGTCCTTTCATGCCATAGAATTATAGTACTGCCATGACTGCATTCTATGGAATCCTGGGGTTTGTAGTATGAGAAAGCACTGGAGCTGTCTACTGAGAATACGAAAAACTTCATAAGGATTCATAGGACTCAGCCATGTCAGTTCAAGTGGTATCAAAGAGCTGTACCTGTGTACTGCAAAAGGGCCCTAGGCTGCAAATCCCTTCAGTTTCAGCTGAGAATGCCTAGTCTAGTCAGCTTCATGACTGGATCCAGAAATGAATGAGAGTTTCATTTCAGTTAGCTTTTATTACAATTCTGAACATAGGAGAAAGGGGAAAAAAAACTTACAGATTTACCTGACCTCTAGGGATACATGTAAATTTTGTTTCAGTTAATCCTTTATTTAAATTTATCACCGTTTCCAGGATCTGCATGTGAAAGAAAGTGAAGGTAATTTGTCTATCCCTAATTGAATCTAATCAGATGATTAGATCCAGAAAACTGGCCAGCTTGATTTTTCCAGTTTCTCAGTTGTGCCAGGCTCAGATGTTTGAATATGACTTTATTAGGATGCTTGCTAGATTTAGCAAAACTGCCTCTTTTCCTTTGAATTACTGTATCAGAATGGTCTTTCATCTGTTTGATTGTTCATTCAACCATTTAAAAAAAAAACCTGCTTGCATTATTTCCACAGATACACATGCTTCTAGGGACATTTCTGCAGATTTTAAATCAATTGCTTTTATGGGCAATGACTTATGCGAAGGCTGCTGAGCACTGCTTGTGAAGAACAAAAGAAGAAATTTATGCCATAATATTTTGTTTTCTTTTTCCACTTTAAGATATCTTTAGCTCTCTGCATAGCTCATTAGCCTCTTTAGAGAGCCAGTGTGGTATAAAGTGGTCTGAGCGTTGGACTATGACTCTGGAGACCAGGGTTTGATTCTTCACTTGCCATGGAAACCCACTGGGTGATCTTGTGCACATCACACACTCTCAGCCCCCAGAAAACCCCTGATAGGTTCACCTTAGGGTCACCATAAATTGAAAATGACTTGAAGTCGCAGAACAACAATAGCTCTTTGTCCCCAGCTGTGTCCTAACTCAGGCCTCATCAGAGCAATTTGGCCTTGAAAAAAGATCCTATTTGTATAAATGAGACCTTTTTTCCCCTGTGACTGGGGAGATGTGCAATCTGGTGGCCACTAGATGTTTTTGCTTTCAGTTCCCATAATCTTGGGCCATTGACCATACTGGTTGGAGATTATTAGAGTTGTAGCTTAAAACATCTGGAAAGCCACAAGTTACATACCCCTGCACTTAGCAGAGCAATGAAAGAGAATATAAGGCATGGATTCCCCACTCCTGCATAACAACATAGCCTGTGAAGACACACACACACACACACACACACACACGCAATCACCAGCCTTTGCAAATCCCTTTGTTCATTTTCTTGCCACGTCTTTGTTTCAAAGTTTCTCCTCCCAATTGCTAACATTTGACTGATCACTTGGAAATATGCCACTGCAGTCATTGACCAGCATCCTGTTAGTGACGTATGAAGTTGTGCTACACATGCAGAACAAATTTTGTGGACCATGGGCAATGGTCAAATCCAGCTGATGGCAGCATAAGGGGAATCTTGCATGCAGAGCTGTTGCCCATGTGACAGCACAATAAAGTATAAAAAGTCACTTGTGGAGGCACGTTGCACAATGCAATTGTGCAACAGGATGTCAGCCATGTGCATTAACCATTTAGCCATATACACTGTGCTGCATTGGTATTCCATGTGCGGGGCCGCATAATGCAAGCGTAACATAGTTCCATCAGCAGCTATTTACACTATGCTGAAGCAATAAAGGCTCTTAGTCCACTGAGTAATAAAACGGGGCTTTATCTCCCTCTTTTTCTCTCATTTATGTATAATCACCCCCCACACACACAGTTCTAACAGCAGGAAGGGTCACCTTATCCTGCAGTGATAGGAAAAGGGGGGCCTTCTTGTAGACTGCCAGTATCCACAATACAGTATTTTCACTACATGCCTTTAGCCATATGGCCAACAGCA
The DNA here is from genome assembly GCA_030412105.1 of Cyclura pinguis. Classification (NCBI taxonomy): domain Eukaryota; kingdom Metazoa; phylum Chordata; class Lepidosauria; order Squamata; family Iguanidae; genus Cyclura; species Cyclura pinguis. The sequence goes on along the minus strand of CM059600.1, from coordinate 317,567,170 downwards.
TTGGAATCATGACCTATAGATGTGTCCTTAACAGAAGCATGACCTATAGCAATGAGTAGGTAATCATTTTTTTTCTTCCGTTCATTTGTCTGCTGACCTCTGCAGACAGGACTACTGTTGAAAACACAGGAGCATCAGGTGGCTGCCATAGGAACTAGTGGGCATTAAGGTACAAGAAGGTGAATCTACAGTATTTAAATGGGCCCTGCCTGTGTGTTTTTGACATCATGGATCAGAAAAGAATAATCACTGTGTATGACCATAAAGCCTGACACAGGGCTTCGTGGGGGAAGGGGTAGTACGTATACCAACCTTCCCAAATCTCTCATACTTCAGAGAGATTAGAACACAACTCCCATCCTCTCCAATGGCCATGCTGATAGAGTCCAATGGAGGAAGTAGCCTAACAGAGGACTACATACATCAGATAGATACACATGCATATGCAAAAGTTGGACATACGGGAGTTTGATTTTCATCCTCTGGATATCTGATTCAAAAGTGTCTGCTGCCAGGTGCTTACTTTAGCATCTCAGTCCAAAAGACAGGAGAACTGAATGGCTGTGCTCATCTCACTGGAAACACAATCAACAATTTGCTAAGAACCTCCTAAGTGCCTCTTATCCACGTTTATAGCTTGTGGATTCATAGACTTTCATTCCTAGCTCTCTAGATCAGCCTTCAATGCAAGCCTGGCATGTAAGCACTAACATCAAGATGTATTTTCAGTTCTGCTCCAGGATAAAAGCCACATAAACTTAGCTCTATCTGGATTTTTTAAATGCTACTACCCCACCATAAAGAAGCACCCTAGGTCCTGGTTCCTCTATGGGGAATATCATAGGAAAATAAAGAAGATGGAATAGTTACTGTTTTGGACTATAGCAGTAGGCTGAGAGATTCTGGAAGTTACAGTTCAAAAAAGTAATGTTGCCAAGCTCTGCAAAATGAAAGCTGCATAAAAACTGCAAAGAGAGTTTGCAAGGTTACTTTTAAGGTACTTTTACTACACCAGAGGAAGTGATTGTCACATAAGGAAAAGGATGCCAATCAAAATCACATCAAAGTACTCATTAAAAAAAAAGAATGGTATTTCTGAGCAAATTGTTTTTCTTTTCCCAGCTGTGCAGCACTGCCTGAAAGCCAAATGCTTTCAATTTCTGCTGAGGCATGAAAAAGTACTGAATTTCCTCAATGAATTTGCTTGACTCTGCTGCATTTTTCAATCACCTGACGCAAACCTTTTCTGTAGCAAGGGATTAGGGTCCTTAACAGATCCAAAATAAAAACACACAGCCTGCTCCATCTTCCTGCAGTTGCTAATAGGAGAGCTTAGAAAGCTACTTTTCAGATGAATAAATATAACAGTAGGTTGAAACTGTCCACAACTGAGCAGTGGTAGGGAGAAGTTCTGGGATCCAGAACATTATCAACCATGGCTAAGTTATGAGTGGCTTCAGCATGTCATTATATTCATTTTCCTTTAGAGTAACTTTCAAAGCTCTCTCTGCAGTTTTTGCACAGCCATCATCTCTTATTTTATTTTATTTGTTATGCAAATATTCTACCTTCTCTCCAACGAGCACAAGATGTTGTCCTTCTCATTATATCCTCAAACAACCCTGTCAGGTTGATCATGGTGAGAGAATGACTGGACCAAGGTCACCCAGTGAGGTTCATTATTCAGAATAACTAGAATCCATGCCCTCCAAGTTTCGGTCCAACCTCTAAACACTATACAACACTGATGGCTGTTCTCCATACCTCCCAGAAATATTGAACCCTATGCCAAATTCAACAGAAAAAAAACTCACCAGAAACTACCAGATGAACTCTAAAGGTCCGCTTCTGTATCTGCTTATGTACCTTCCCATGTGCCAGAATTTTGAGATTTGGCAAACGTGAGAGGCACTGGGACCACTTATGGGCATCAGTAGTCTCCAACGAAGCTGTATGTAGTCATGGATCATACAGTGCAGGAAATGTCTGAATGCCATGTGTTTGGAAACATGTTGGCCCTGCTGAGAGGAAAGCTTGTCTCATTCTTGTTTTATAAAGATACTGCAGTATTATTATCATGATAAACAACAGTACTTATATCCTCCCCAATAATGGGATTCAAGATGGCTTAACAAATTAATAAAAACAGTACAAATTAAAAACTGTACAAAAATATAAATAGGAAAATATAAACAGAAAGTTTATTTTGAAAAATAGTCTGCAGAGTTTAAACCATTTAAAATTCATTAAAAGACAGGATCCTGTATGGGAAATGTGTAAGCACCATAGTTACAGTGCTGTGTAGTGAATCCTGGACCAACCCCACCCCCACCAGTCCCGACATACAGGGGACCTGTTCCCCTGCTGCTTGGTTAACCGTTGACTGCCATTTCCATCCCCTCCAGTGAGTGATTTCCATTGCAACAGGACCCCTGTTGCAATTCCCTCTTAAATGGTATGGGGATGTAATTCAGCTGCTTCCTGATTGACAGGGGAACAGATCCCCATCAACTGCAGTGGCTGCTGCCCAGTAAGTAAAGACTGGAGGGCGTTTATGGTTTAGGGGCTACATAGGGATTGTGAACACGTAACAGTCATAAGTGTGTAACTCTAAATTATGCATTCATAGCTGCCACAGAGGATTACACCTAGCATTAAAACAAGAACAGAAAACCACAACACATCATTAAAACCCCATCATGGTCAGTTTCTAAAAGCGTGTAGAATAGGAATATTTTTACTTGCTGGGAGAAGGAAAGTAAGGTGAAAGCCCTCCTGGTCTCCTTAGGGAGGAAATGCCAAAGTCTGGGAGGAGCCACTAAGAAGGCCTTCTCTTTTCTTCTCACCAAATGAGCCTAAGATAATGTGAGAAAGGGAACTATATCAGTAGTATGGAAAGAATCCTGGGGAAAGCCACACACTACTTTGTCCCAGAAGTGCAGTACGCACCCACATTCCATATAAGAATCCCACTGTAAAGACAGCACAGCTCACCAAAAAGAGATTTGTGAGCCATGTGTCCTGGAATGAATCAGTCTGCAAAGAACCAGCCTTACAGGTGTCAGAACAATATGAACTGGAAATGCTAAACTGATAGATCTGAACCTCTAAATTAAAAACATCTGATAGCAATGCAGTACGTTAGTGAAACGCGATGCTTCTTTTTGCATATGTTCAATTGTAGAGGAGAAATAAGAACAGAACTATCAGCAGTTTTGGTTATGAAAATATTTGGCTCCTTCTCCTCATGAGAGAGAGAGTTTTAGGCCATTTCCTCACAATATCACTATAACACTATAGCAGCGGGTTTTTACTGGTCCAGGAGCTATGCTTCTGCATCCTGCTATCCTGTCGCCCAGCGTCACCAAATCACCATATTCTATTTCCAGAAAAAAACTGTTCAATTCCATCAGCCGTTGTGGTGTGGCACCATTATAATGATTGATAGCGCTTCCTGTTATGGCAGATCCAGCAGTGGGCACGCTGTGGGCATACCCAGCTCTCCCCTCCCTCAGTGACTCCCATGGCATGGTAACTTCCTATCACCTCTCCCTGTTTCTTTTAAATGTCTCTTTTGAGTCAAGTCTTGTTATTTTTTAATACATTTTTAAAGAGCATAGGCAAAATTGCAATAGTGCACTGGCATGTCATGCTGTTACGACATTGTTGTGTTAGTACAGCTTCCAGAAAAAAAAAAATCACCCAGTCAGGGGTGGTGGAGCAGGGTGAAGGCGGGGCATGGGAGTGGCCAAGGATGCTGTAATGCGGAAGAAACACCAGTGGCAATACTGCTACCCAGCCTCTTAAGGGGGAAGGAAGTGGAAGAGAGTGTCCCTAACCCAACTGCATAGTGCAAATGGCAATACCACTATTATAGCATATCCATATGGCAATAGCATGTGTATTTCTATACTGCTTATCAGCTAAGTGCTCTCAGTCTAAGCAGATTACAATATGTTAGCTAATTGCCCCCAACAAGCTGGGTACTCATTTTATCGACCTGCAGAAGGATGGAAGGCTGAGTCAACCTGGAGCCCAGTAGGATCGAACTCACAACCTTGTGGCTGCAGTACTGGCATTTAACCACTGCGCCACCAGGACTCCCATTATAACCATTTGTTACTGCAGTGGATAACTTCCTCTTCTAGTCCTTTCCCCTGAGACACTCCCTTTCTCCCTCTGGTGGTATACTGCAGCCTTGCCCTACCGTCCCAATTGGGCCCTAAAAGACTTTCTGATTTTAATTGGAAAATGTCCGATATCATGCCCTCATCGCCCATTTTCGGGGGGCGATTGTTACTGCGGTGGATAACCCGATCCCAGGGTCTACAATTTAATATGAAAAATACCTCCACGTGCTTGAGAGGTCCCCTGAACGAGCACATAGGCAGGCACGGTCGAACGGCCGAAATCAGGAAAAACTCGGTCAGGCCATTATATTCTGAGTCACGTAGCCCCAGGAGACCTCCAGCCAGGTAAAATATAAAATATACAAAGGGTCCTCAGCCCTGAGAAGCCAGCTTGAAGGGACTAACGCTTCTGACAAATGACCCATCAAGCGAGGACAATTTGCATATAGCCGCAGCTTTTGACAACCCCGGCAAATCATGCAAGGAACTTTGACATTTTGGAGCTTTGTTCTCCCAATCATGCAAAGGACATGGACAGTTTGGAGCTTTGTTCTAGCTCCTCCACCGATTGTTCTCTCCGGGATAGGATTAGCCCTCCAGGTACATTTTCCCCCATAAATAGACCCGGTTTTTGAGCGTTTCCTCGGATTGCTCCGGATCGCTCTCAGCTTGCCGTCACTCTGTCCAGCTATCCCCTCAGCTCCCTCCATGCTGAGTTTCTTCTCTTTCTCCGCTGCTGACTCAGACCTGCGGACTTCAGGACCAGGTGCAGTATTCCCCAGCTGTAACCCTCCAAAAGAGATGGAGATTTCATTTTATAAGTTCACAGATTTCTTCAGAGGAAGGAACATACTAGGAAACTCTCAAAAAGGAGCAAAGACTTGGTATCCAGTGATTAATTTTCTCAGAAACAATTATTCTGAAATAACAGTAGTTGATTTCTCTTAATAAAAATTATATCTATATCTATCTATCTATCTATCTATACATACATACATACACCCGCACACATATAATGAGAAAATTAGATTTATGATAGAATTAGAAAAGAATTATGAAAAGGTTCAAGGATCTTTAATTATATAGCTCAAGAAATAACCAAAGACACTCAGGGGGAAGTTTTGATGTTGTTGTTGTTGTATTTGTATAAGTTTACTGACTTTGGTCTTTTTTTTTTCCTTTTCTTATCTTTGTCCTTCTAATTTTTATAAACTAAGTTTTATTATTGGTAACCCTTCTCAAATCAAAATAGATAATAAATAAATAAATAAATAGGAGTGTATCATCAACAAATAAAAAAAAGGATCAAAGACTAGATACAGTGAACAGTTGTTGCCATGTGCTCATTAGAGAGAAGGGGCAATATTTCAGGCATAAGTACTTTGTGAGTCATCTTCTTCCCAGCAGGGTCACTATGGCCTCAGGACACATCAAGAGAAGTGCAAAGGAAAAAAATTCTTTTTCTTAACTTCATTCAAATTAAACATGAACTCTTTCATTCCAATTAGTCCATTAAAAATCAAGTTTATTTTGTTATCTGTTAGCAGCTGTTACATGTCTTTTGGTAATTTGTTGTTGTGTGCTTTCACTATTTGTTGTTGTGTGCCTTCACAACTTATCGTGACCCTAAGGTGAATTATCTTGGGGTTTTCCTGGCACGATTTGTTCAGAGGAAGTTTGCCTTCACCTTCTCTGAAGCTGAGAGAATGTGACTTGTCCAATGTCACCCAATGGGTTTCCATAATTGAGTGGGGATTCAAACACTGGTTTCAAGAGTCATAGTCCACTGTTCAGACCACTACACCATATTGGCTCTCTTTGGTAACTTACAATCATTTTTATTCTTTTTTGTCTTTTATTTGAGACAAGCTTTTTGTCACTGTCTTAAGGCAGAAGCAGGAGTTACCACAAGTTATTCCCTTCTCCTGCTCAGAAGGTATATCTTTCCAAAGTCCAGAGATTTTGGAGGAAAAATAGGAACCTTACAGTCCAGTTGCCAAACTCAGGGCTACTAGACTCCTGCAAAATAAAGTAAACCTTTCCATTGTGAAAAAGATCCAAATAGCTATGGATAGAAGACTCATTCTTTTCAGTTTACTTTCTTCTGGATTTATTTTTGTAATAAAGAAACTGAATGAAATGGGTTACATTCAAATCAGTTTTGTCGTCTCTGAAATAAATGCACACTCTTTAACTCATGTCAGAGCACAGAAAGGTTACTTATTTGGATTGTTATTCCCAGAATCCCCACCCAACATGGCCACTGATAATTCTGGGAGTTAGGGAAGCTGCCTAGAGGTTTCTGGGAGTTTCAGTAACTTCCTTCCACAGCACTTTTCAGGAAGTTATGTTTAATACTGTTACAGAGTTAGTTGGATCACGTAATGCTTATATCAATAGCATTCTGAATGATTTCATCAGATGTACACCATATTTTGGATTATTAAATATATCTATATATATTAAAAACAAATGAAACCTATGGATGGATAATTTATTCTGCCCTTTATTCACCATTTGGAAATGCCATTTAGCAAATTTAGTGCTACTGTAGTCTTATTTTAATACTGAAATGAAAATGCAAAGAATTTGCATAGTGCACTGCTACTTGGAAATAATGCATTTTTCATCAAAAGTCTTCTAAAGTTCATGAAAGCATGTTATATTCTTTGATATTTCACTTCATTTATATGTATTTCATGCTTGGCAGTCATGAGGTCATATTCATTAACTTTTCCAATAACATCCCTTTGAACTTTTGTTTCACTTCAATCAAAAACTGCAATCTACGGATAGCAGACTATTATTGTACTCAACAGATCTTAGTGTGATTGTAGGCAAAAACATTGTCACATAGAACCAAATTTTAAGCAAGCCAACTCTTCCTTTAAAAAATGTTCTGGTCTGCAGTGCTCTGGAAAACCCTCCAAATCCTATCCCACAGTCTACATACAAATTGAGTGAACTGGATCATTCTATTCAAGCAACAGAAATTGTTGGTTACTGGCAAATAACTGTCATGAGTAAAATCATTATATTTGGATCCCCACGATATTAACTAAATTGTTTCCAAGGCCCTGTAAAATTGCATTCTAATAGTTTTGACAAGTGATCCTCAAAGTTGTTCTAAAGGAGCTTTGTAAACTTATCAGATTAAGAGAAAGAGTTATATCATAGAAGCTTTCCTAAACAGGGTTGTATTGGGACTATTTTTGGTCAGGGATAGACTTCAGACTTTGGGTATCCACTTTGTATCCACTGCCAGAGGACAGGATCAAAATTCAAAATGACCTGGACAGATTGGAGAGCTGGGCCAAGGCTAACAAAATGAAATTCAACAGAGAGAAGTGTAAGGTCCTACACTTAGGTAGAAAAAATTGAATACAGAAATATAGGATGGGGGACACGTGGCTGGATAGCAGTACGTGTGAAAGGGATCTAGGAGTCTTAATAGACCACAAGCTGAACATGAGTCAACAGTGTGATGCGGCAGCCAAGAAAGCCAATGCAATTCTCAGCTGCATCAATAGGAGTATGGTGTCTAGATCGAGGGAGGTACTGGTACCACTCTACTCTGCTTTGGTTAGACCTCATCTTGAATACTGTGTCCAGTTCTGGGCACCCCAATTCAAGAAGGACATGGTCAAGCTGGAGCAGGTCCAGAGGAGGGCAACCAAAATGGTGAGGGGCCTGGAAGCCATGCCCTATGAGGACAGACTTAGAGAGCTGGGTATGTTTAGTCTGCAGAAGAGAAGGTTAAGAGGGGACATGATAGCTATGTTTAAATATTTGAAGGGATGCCATGTAGAGGAGGGAGAAGGCTTGTTTTCTGCCGCTCCAGAGACCAGGACAAGGAGCAATGGATTCAAGGTGCAGGAAAGGAGATTCCACCTGAACCTCAGGAAGAACTTCCTGAAAGTCAGGGTTGTCGGGCAGTGGAATATGCTGCCTCGGAGTGTAGTGGAGTCTCCTTCCTTTGAGGTTTTTAAGCAGAGGCTGGATGGCCATCTGTCGGGAGCGCTTTGAGGGTATTCCTGCATGGCAGGGGGTTGGACTGGATGGCCCGTGTGGTCTCTTCCAACTCTACATTTCTGTGATTCTATGATTCTATTTTTACTACTGAAATCCACCAAGCAGAGCCTGATGCAAAAGAAGTACACTTAGAAAGAAACAATACTGAGCTCAGGAATTTATGGTGATCCCCAGAAATTAAAAGTGGTTGCATATCCTCCAGTTTCACAGACGAAAACCAGGACACCTGTACATAAGCAACAGAGTGTGATCAAAGGACAAAAGTTTTAATGAGGATAAACAAGCAAGTAGGAGAGGCTGCAGCAGTTTCCTTTTCCCTGAGCCTACTGAAAAGGGCAAGATTCTTCCTGCTCCTTTTCTCTTCCCGCTTGCTGGGTTAATGGAGTGCAAACTAGTTTTACACACTGAACTCAGTTTACAACCACTGAAGTAAGCTTAAGACAAAGAGGGAAAATGGGAGAAGGAGAAAGAAACTGGGACATTGTAAAAACAGCTGAAAAAGTTGGAGTTGGGTTAATTAGGATAGTCTTTGCCAAATCAAGACAGCTGGATGGTATGAATGCTTGCAGTCCTTCCACAGGCAAATCTACTTCTGTTTTCTACATTTCAAGAATATAAATTGAACTGGGAGGATTTATTTTGTTGCAGCTGTTATTAAACCGCAGGGAATAAGAGAAATCTTTGCTGCTGTACTGCAAATGTACCAGCAGACCCAAATCTAAGTTCCATCCACCCTTCTCAGTACAATCAGTATAACGATGTACCACAGTATATGAACACCTACTGTGGAATAGTAGTTTACATTTGGCAATAAGAATTGGAAGATGCTGAGTCATATTTCTATTTAGCCATGATGCTCACTGACAGCCAATGTCTACTGGTTTGAGCATTGGACTAGGACTCTGAAGACCAGGACATGAATCCCTGTTCAGTCATGGAAACTTACTCGGTGACCTTGGGCAAATCACACTTCCTCAGCCTCCAGCAATGGCACAGGCAAACCACTTCTGAACAAATCTTGCCAAGAAAACTCCATGATAAGTTCACCTTAGGGTCACCGTAAATCTTGAAGGCACACAACTACAACAATAACAACGATGATGCTCACTCAGTGACTGACTAGGGCCAATCCAAGATATTTTGCTGCCTGAGGCAAATGGACAAGGTGGCAACCCCAAACACTCCATGCAGACATGATTGGTATTCTGTTTCATCAGGGCCTGGATCCCACAAAATAAGAGAGGATGAGTCAAGCAGATTCCAGGCAAAGTAAGCAAACATCTAATCTCTTTTTGTAGTCTCTAAAATCATGTTTTCATAAGCTCTAAAATTTTCACAGGGCCTAGGCACTGTGCCTAAACTACCTAATGGAAAAGGCAGCCCTGCTTAGAGTGCTGCCTTTTGCCCACCACACTGAACAGTTAACATCATACTTGAAGAGTTAAATACTGGTATACCTGAATTAACAAAGCCGATATCTTCCTTGATATTTCATCTTTAACAGGAAATTCGATACCAGAGGCAGAAATAACATGGAAACAATTGGGAAAGATTCCTACATCACAAAACAGAAGGGACTGGTTGAACTTGTTTCAAGATACATTCAGTTTAAAACTAACAAATGCACAGATGAAATGAAACAACCATGTCAGGTGAGCCTTGCATAAGTAAACAAAAACATTTTGAAACTTCTAGAGACCACGACTTGAGGCTTCTTCCAAAATGCATCCAAGGATAGCTTTTTCTTTCACTAGCCTCCGCTTTTCTCAGGATTTCCTTTTTGGTGGCAAGGCTCATAGACCTATGCTCTTTTAAAATGATGGAGATACCCAATGAGGCAGGTTTATCTGCTCTCCCCCTTTCTCTCTGCTTTGATATTCATGCACACTCAGTGAAAGAAAAGAAAAGAAAAATCCAACTGCATTCAACTATTTTCTTCTAATCTTCTTTATACAGCAAACAGTTAAAAAGTTTTCCTCTGATTGTCCAAGAGGAAAGAAAATCTAAAGGTCTCAGCCTAGACTGGAAGGAGGAACACTCAGAGAAACATTACTAAGCACACTATCAAGTGGATATTCTCCCTACTACTACTGTTTCCTAAATTTGTAGTATGGATAAGTTTTTGTGCTTGGAAACTAAAAATGATATACCAAATCCAACATCAAAGCAAGCTCATAAACAAAACAAAAATACACTCATTCTTGCTATTTATATTACAGTTATAAATGTAAACTGTACATAGCCTAGTATGTCTGTTAATACACTCCCTGCATGGAAGCAAAACATTTTCTTTCTCTTTCCTTTCTCTTCCCTTGGCCTGGCCACACTATCTCCTCACAATTCATGGGGCGGGGGGCAACATTGGCTGGCACTATGTAATGCCAGAATGCCCGTCCTAGAAATATGGCTGCCCACCTAACATGGAAATATGACTCTAGTGTGGAGGAGACATGACACATTGACAATATTATTCTTTATAATTACAGCAAGGCCAGTGCAGATTCCAAGACAGACAGGTAGGACTTCTGCAGCTAGCTCGTATGAAGAAAACTGTCTGAAGGAACAAGGTTTGAGGCTGGGGCAGAGGAGGGGAGGGAAAACCATGGAGATAAATAGGTTGAAATCAGTTGACATCTACAAAGAATGACAGGAAGGTATTATAAGCCAAAATAAATGCACAGTACTTTTCCATTTGGGGAGTAAGGGTAAGCCATCTCAGGAAGAAAGCAGGGGCCTTACACAGAGTCAGCCCAGCACTTCTCCAGAATTTAAGGCAGAACTTTTTTTATAGTCCTATCTGACAATGAATGTGGGACCTTCTGCAAGCAAATAATATGGTATAACTTTGAACTATAGGCCTTCCCCATCTACAATGGCCTTTTATGCATATGAAGAAGGAGAAACTGAGATGCTTCAGCACATAGGTGGAAGAGCTTGGAGGTGTACGAATCTAAACCTAAAGAATCTAAAGAATAAGTTGAGGAGATAGACAGACAGTCAGATAGATGCTGTGGTACAAAGTGGTATCAAATCATAGATAACAAAACAAAAAAATATGTTTAAGAAGAAAACATGTTTAAGTAGCAATATATACCCCATTAATATTTTTGAAGTAATCATTAAACATTAGGAATGCTAAAAATGTTACCAATCACTGCAATTTTACATGAAGATTTTATATAAAAATTAGGTTGTTATGGATTTATTACTCTATGAAGTAACATTATAGATAACATTAGAATTTGTAACTCCTACTGCTAAGCTCTGCTTGACAGAAATTAGGCACAGCAATAGCCTGCTCTTTTACAAAGCTAAGCAGGGTCAGCTCTGGTTAGCACTTGGATGGGAGACTGCCAATGAATACCAGGTGTTGTAGGCTGAATTTCAGAGGAAGGAGCTGGCAAAACCACTTCTGAGTGTTCCTTGCCTTAAAAAACCCTATGACGTTCAAGGGGTTACCATAAGTCAACAAGCAACTTGAAGGCACATACATTTGTTACCCCAAAACATGGGTGACTCAGGGGTCCACCCACGATGCCAGTACCTCCATGTGACAATGGGGAATTAATTAGCTCAAAATTAGGAAACCTGCAAGAGAGGGGTAACTTAACCAGAACTTTCCACCCATTTTTATAGAATCACGTAGGAAAGAACCAGCCAGGGAGTTCAAAAGGTAAATAAACTGAAAATGTGTTTTATTGAAAGAATCACACACACAAAAAAAAGATCCAAACACTCATGCAGTCACCTAACAACTAACTAAGGGTAAAGTGAGGAAGGTGTGGATAGAGAACTTTTGGGGTTCAGGTGATAATTGTCAGTCTGGAGTGTAGTGAAGAAAAGCTGCAACATGGCTTATATAGACCTAAGGACATTTCTTGTTCGGGAATCAAACAGACAGTGTAGTGTTCAGGAAGTCGAGAGACTGCACTGAACTGCTCAAAACCTAGGGTTCTTATAACCGAAAACCACCCTATAGGCATGGGCATGAATTGTTTTCTTAGCCAAGCAGACAATGGAAGTTGCAATACAAATAATGAAATCCAGACAGAGTTAATGGTCTCAGTGTTTTGGTAACAAAAGGGTAATGGCTGTTATAATAGCCCTGTTGTAGAGAGGTTGGGAAGACAAAGCAGGGAAACATCCAGGTGTGAAGGATCAGAGTTAAAACAATCACAGTTTGGTAGGCATTTCCCCTTTCTGCTCCAAGATGTTCAACTCTTAGCATAAGCCTACTATCTCTAGAGTTGCCATGCAATCTGCCTGACAATGACTTTGGCTTTCGCCTGGGAAAGGGTGTGGCCGAGATGCCTTGCTATCTCATGTTTACAGTAAGTAATTTGCCTCTTTCCAGCTTGACCTGCCAGTCACTTCAAGTTTACATTTTATATCAATGCCAATTAACATAGCGCCAATTAAAAAATATTGCCAATTAAACCATATCAATCTTGGGGAATGTGTGGAACCGTAACACACACACAGCAACTTACTGTTATTTATTGCACCAAAAATTAGAACAAAATAAATAACAGGAATGTCACTGCCCTGGCTAGCCGGAGCTTGTGAGATATAAAGATATCAATAATTCAACCTCACATACCCATTCCCCTCCACGTGCTTGCGAGGCCCCCGGACAAGCACGCATACAGTCTCGGCTGATAATCGCCGTAATATTCCAACACAATACAGGCAGGCCAGAAATAGCCGACTCACAGCTTCAGGAGACCTCAAGGCAAGTACCTCAATTAGGTATGCACGCAACTTTCAAAAGATCTTCTGCCCCGCGCTGGCAGCTTGATGATCTGACTATACAACGCTCAAGTACTCCGCGTTTGCATACCGGCTACCCTATTGACAATTTGGCTATAACTCAATCATTCAAATTCTGACCTTTCGGAGGCTTTGTCTCCAGCCCCAAATCCATTGTTTTCCCCAAGTCCGAACTAGCCTGTGGTCACAATTCTCCTTATAAAAACCCCTGACTTTGAGCGCTTCCTTGGATCGCTCTTGGCTTCCATCCCGCCTTGCTGTCGCTTTGTCCAGCGAGCCTTCCCCTCAGCTCCACGTGCTGAGATCCACGCTCCCCAGCTTCTCCGCTTCCAACCGGGCTTCAGGACAGGTGAAGTATCACCCAAACCAACAACTCCTCTAAAAAATCCCTCTATCCCACTCCAACCTTTATTTCCTTAGTTATCTGTGAGAGTGTGCTGCATACACTGTTTGATTGTGTTTTAATAAAACAACATTTATTATTTCAACTTCTGTGTGCTCCTTGACTCGGCCTGACCCCGTAAACATAGGGTTCAAGATCTCACTACGTTACCCTGCCTCTTGTATTGCTAGGCAGTGCTCTTGGCTAATTTCCCCAACTTATAACATTGAGAACGCATTAAGGTGTCCCTCCCAGGACCCTCAGGAATCAGGGTAACAGGAAAACCCTCTTTACCAAAATATAATGTCCCTGAAAGCTGTATTTGTAAAACAGAGTTTTACGTCTGCTGTTTTATTTACTGTTTCACTATTGGATATGTAAGACAATCTTATATACAGTGCTTGAATCAGGTTCCAGCATCTCAGAAGCTCTTTAAGAAAGCGCAACTGAATGCAAGAGAAAGAGAAATGAAGCAGGCAAATAAAAAAAATATTGAAAAGATCAAAAGCGCTATTTGAGTGATAGCTCTAAAGAGAGTATTTTCATCAAAACATATCAAACGGAACTGAGTGGGAAATTAAAAGAGGGGGAAGCACACAGCAAAAAAACCAAAATCTCTTTGTGACAAGTTAGAGCTGAATGGATGACATGACAACTATACTTCATCACAGCTTAGTCATTTTAGTGAAGGTGACAGTTTTAATGACTTTTGTTCTCCCCTTAGATTTTATGTCACAGAAATACCAGACATTATTATTTATCAATATTTCAAGTGCTGGTAGAATTTTTTCAAATCCTCTGGAATTTGTCACATGCTTTCTCATGTGACATAACATTTGACAGATGGTCTCAGATACTTCATACAGCACACATACAGACTGTTCACTGAATATATCAGAAAGAACACAACTGCATCTGCCAGTTACTTCCTTCAGTACCACCGTGTCTTACTGGCCACCTCCCACCACTCACAGCAATGGATTCAGCACTGGTATAGAAGGACGCTAATGGCCATACCAGTGATCTGCATAAAAATGTAGTACTGTTGTGGTTGATGTTCAAATTAGTCCAGCCTGGGAACATCCCCCCATACTTTACATTACAAGAGGGGTAGCTTACAACAATATACTGCTGCTGTACCCCTTCCATGGAGGAAAGGATCGTTGTTCTGCTCCAGTCTCCTATTCTTTCTGAAACTCTGCCCTTCCTCTACTGCCTCACAATTTTAGAATAACGACATTCTGCTCTCTGTCTACATCTTAGTATCTGTCTCCAGCTAGATTGACTCCACTACCTCAGATCTGGTCCCTGTCCCACATCAGTACCTACTGGTGGCAAGTGGGTACCATGTCAGTGGTGAACCCACTCTGTATTTTAGTCTGACTTTTACAAGAGTTATGCAAGATGCAGAATCCATCCCTACATAGGTTCAAAACCTTGGATAGTTCCTGTAATGTCCATACTAAAGCCCATAGTAGGTTTGGTACTTATTTGACACAACCTATATCCTAAGTTTTATCCTCTCCTCACCCATGCCCCAAAGCGCTTGCACTGTTTATCTGTCCCTCAGTTTCCAACTCTCTCAACAATCTAAAGCAAATAGCTGCCATTCCCATTCAAATGCTGCACATGTACATATATTCGTAGCTCCATAAAAAGGCACATCTGGACCGTGATATTTAAGATAACAATTTAAAATGGTCTAGTCAGTTCAGTCTTCTGCTTCTAAGGAAAACCCCTGGAATGGAACATGATGTGTTTTGCTTGGAGGGAAGTAAGATAAGTATGACTAGTGTCCAGGACAGCTGGGACATGTCAGGCCTGTAACAATTCCAGGGCCCTGATCCACTCAGTTCCTAGGCCAATGAAGACTTGAAAATCTGTCAAACCAAACAACGTTTTATTGATTACGTGAAGGTACTAAGTGGGATACAACAGTAAAACCTAGGGGCAAAGGCAAAGGCAGCTCACATCCCTTCAGCTGGTCAAAGCAGTACTCTGTCACAGCTGCTGTTCACTGTAGTCCCCATGATGAACTAGACACCACCTGCACTGGGCTGAACTACAGCTGATAATGCGCCCTTCCACAATCTGATTTTCCCTGAGCTCTAAATGTCCCTTTTTTCTTTATTATGAAAAGTGGGAGAAATGAGAGATCACCCCTCCTAACAAAGGAACAGTGTCCCAAGGCATTCTGAAATGGAAACATTCCTATCTATCCCTAAAATGTGACCTGACGTTGTGCAGCCTGCTATAAAAAAAAACCTGCAATTACTGAAAAAAGTATTGCTGTTGTTTACTACAGGCCTACTTGATGAATAAATGCTGAGTTACTATATTGTGCACCCATTAAACATCTAAAACATGTGTATAGGGTGAATGTGAGAGCTTATGCTCACTCCTTGCTACCTCCTTCAGAAATCCCAGGCCATTTCTACACTACACGGTTACTGTGCTATTATTCCACTTTCAATATCCTATGGAATCCTGAGGTTTGCAGTGTAGAGAGGGGCATTTAGAATTCTCAGCCAGAGAGATCTTTGGCCTCAGTAAACTACAAACCTCAGGATGTTGAAAGTGGAATAATAGCACTATAACAGTATAGTACAGAAATAGACTCCTACAAGGCTTAAGAAGGAATGTGAATAGCTTTTCATAGAAGAAGGTTATGCAGTGTATCGCTTTCTTCTCTGAAAAGTCATCCACCATTCCTGCTAGCCCTGAAGCTTTCTAATAGTCTTGGTTCCTTTTATATACGCATTTAGAGAAACTAAGCATATATCTAACCATACTATCTTCTCACTGGAATTGAACTGAACTGAGTTCATCATCAGCCCATTTATCCATAATTTCAATATCAGTACAGTTGGTAACAAGATATTGCTCATGGAGGAAAAATGCATCTTTCTCGATATAAACTTTCTATCACCTGCTCCTTATTTTGCATGCTTCCTCCTCCTCTAAAGATAAATATTTTGCATTGTAGCAATACAGTATTTTGATGTGGGTTGGGGCATCCAAACCTGAGAGTAAAGAAGGAGCTTTTCTTACACCTCCCCTCCTCGTCATACATGCACTGCTATCCGTTTTACATGTATGTCCTCCAACTAGAAATGGAGCAGCACTTGCAAAAATACTTTCAAAATGGGAACCCAGACAACTCTTTGTGATTCTCATGAATTACTGCAAGAAAGAAAAGAGGTCATCAGACTGGCCATGGTCGTAAGCAATAAATCTTCCAAAGGTCTTCTTTTCTTCATTTTGTTATGTTTTAGTCTACAACTTAATTTTCTTTTTTTACTATCTTTCAGGGGCTCTGTTAGGCAAGTAATCTAGTTGCAGGTCAAGAGTGTAATATAAAGGAAGACACATTCTTATTTTCAGAACATGGCCTCACTGGCATATTTTCTCTGCAACTCTTTATGATTTACTCTCTCTGCAGTGGCTGGAAAGCCACTTTGACTTCCCCTGACCTGGTAACTGTCCATGGGCCAATTAATTTGGAATGTCTCCTGGCATATTCTTAGTCCGTGTGTGGGGGAATGTGCTTTTTCTCCTTTCATATTCATATCACTGTGCAAGAAAAAAAATGCAATGATCATCTTGCCATTATTGATATATGCAATGCAGCAGCCCCGTAGGCTTAGAGCAATTACATTTTCGAGATCGTACATGCATAGCTCCACGGAGAGAGAGAATTAATTTTTTTTTTTTACAGACTTACAAATCATCAGTTGTACATAACAGGATAGCTCAAAAAATAAG
This sequence comes from Cyclura pinguis, assembly GCA_030412105.1. Lineage (NCBI taxonomy): Eukaryota > Metazoa > Chordata > Lepidosauria > Squamata > Iguanidae > Cyclura > Cyclura pinguis. Next base: position 317,550,091 of record CM059600.1, on the reverse strand, counting down.
ATGAAGATCATGGAGAGTGTTATCTTTTATTATTATGATAAACTGTTGTTGTGTGCTTCAAGTCATTTCTGACTTACAGCAACTCTAAAGGAAACCCATCAAGGGGTTTTCTGAGGCTGAGAGTGTGTGACACACCCAAGGTCATCCAGTGGTTTTTCATGGCTGAGTGGGGAATTGAACCCTGGTCTCCAGAATCCATAGTTTAACACTCAAACCACGACACCACACTGGCTCTAAGATAAACTGTAGTTCTACAGAAAAACCACACATTTTCATTTGAGTTCACAGTCCATGCCCACTGATATAATAAGCAGCTATACCCTTCTTTAATCCATCTTTGACTGCCATCTAAACTACTGTCACACACACTTGATTGGTTAGCCAAAGGCCATCAGTTTAACAAAATAGAATTGTGTACAAAATACAATGATATAAACAACTTACAACCACAAAAGGGTAAATACAAAAACAAAAACAAAAGATATTTAGCCAACATCAAGTCCATTTACATACCCATAATAGAAACAGGGATCCATATCATCACAACTAGGGTTGCCAGGTCAGGAAGATCACAGGCACCGAGATTTCAGGGCCAAAATGTCAGACCTAGGTTGTCCTGCAGTGAAATCAAGGTGGGAGGGTGATTGTTATTAAGCATGATACTTAAAGCATCCCCACAGCTGCTCAGAGCATGTCATTTGAATGCTATTCAAACACCAAGTCTAACAGAAATAAGAAAACATTTGTCTGGTTGTAAATTCAGTTTTCTAAGATCTGAATCAAACAGAAACAGACACACACACACACACACACACACACACATCTTTTTCCAGCTCAGTCTCTAAAACCTTTTCAAGTCCTGCTTTTAAGGACATGTGGAAGTTGTAATCCAACCTAAGAATATTTTCCAAGTTCTGCTTTGAAGAGAAAGCACTCTGTAATTGCCATGGGTGGCATTATATATGTACTAGCCTGAATCCTAATGGTTATTCCCAGCTATAGTAGACCTGTTTAAATCAATTGTTTAATAGCGAGTCAGCACATAGGTACATTCCATTTTCAATGAATCCACTGTAGTTGGGGCTACCAATAGGAGTCAGCCCAATATGTATCTTTCAAGTCAATACCCTTGACCTGAGATCCCTTCCCCTTGCCCTAAAAACTAGAGAAAAGGAGCCAGGCCATGAGATCTGGGAACTCTAATCTGTAACAGTGAATCCCATGGCTTCACTATGCATTGCTTACAGAAATGTTTCTTTTTCTGTTTCTTTCTTCTGTTCTCCACGCTACCATGGGGAAAATGCCCCACTTATCTTTTGCATGCCTCGTGGGAGTGTGGTCAAAAAAAAAAGAGAACTCCTCAGGGTTGAACCTACATGGTTAGCTCCACAGAATGGTGCCTAGCCACTCAGGCAAAACTGGGTCAGTCAAGAGGAGCAGTGCATGATGCGATAGCCTGGTTCCTATATAGGCTGCTCAGCCTTATGGATCAACCCTTTCTTCCAGGCAGGCAATGTGACCAATCCCTTCTACTATTTTCCCCCGAATACTAGCCCTGCCATGTAGCAATCCAACAGACACTGTCCTGTCTCCTCCCTCCTTCCCACCATCACCACCTGATTGTCCCATATCCAAAAGGCAACAGTATCCATCCCAGTTATGTACCTCGACAGACCTGCATCCTCACCAACCAGTGGAAACAATGGAGAAGTAACTGCCTTCAAAATCCTCCCCTCAGTCCCTCAGGATGCTATCTCAATCCCAGGTATACCTAGGGTGGGGAAAAACACACCTATCCACCCAGAAGCGTATCTAGGATAGGGCAAGTAGGATACATGTCCCAGATGCCAATGGTCTGGGCTGGCAGCCAGGAGAAGCTGATAACAAACACAGGTCAGAAACTCAGCAGTAACTTAAGTGGCCAGTTTACTGAAGAAAGGAAACAGCTTTGCAAATGAGAAACAATAAGGGTCCCAACAATGTCCATAAATCAGAGGCAGGCAAAAAAAAAAAAAACAAGTCAAAGGCAGAAACACAGGCAATGGCAGTGAACAGAAGCCTACACAGACAAAATGGTCAGTTGATTGCTGATAAAGGCTAGAGAGGAAAGGCTCAGTTCTTATAGGCTCCAGGGTCAGCACAGCTAGTGCCTGATTAATTGGTGCTTGGTATAAATTCTCTGGGAGCGATGCAGGAGACCTTTTTGGTGTCTACGCCGGGCAAAGGTAAGTATGGCTAGATCATTCTCTGTGTCAGAGTGAGCCGAGCTCCTTGCTGGGGCTGACACTTCTATCCCTGGGGCGGGTGGTGGTACTGTCTGCTCAGCAGGATCTGCTGCAGCAGTCTCTGTGTCAGGGCTCAGAGCAGGTTCTGGTGCTCTGAATCTGAGTCTAGGTCCTGGAAGCCCATGACACCAGCTGCAAAAAAGTGGTGCATGTAGAGGTGGGGAGTGGGGATAGGGGTAAAAAGGTAGGGGGGCAACTTCCATGCTTGCCGTAGGTGCTGTTTACATTAGATAACGCCACTGTATCCACTAGGCCTAGAAACAAGAAACTGTTCGAAGTGACAGAGATGCAGCTCAGCTTATACTGGAGACACATATGCTTTCATTGTCTTTATGCCATAGACAGATAGCAAGGGTATGCATAGAAATAACATGTTTTCTGTGCACAAAACTTGTTGTCTGTGCAGAAATGTTATTTTCTATACAGAAATGTTTTTCTCTGGGCAGTAATGTTGTTTTCAGTGCAAAAAAAACCCCACTTCATGTGCAAGTGCATTCAGAATTGTTGTTGTTGTTGTTGTTGTTGTTATTTTGTTACCTGCCTCTTCTCAGGGCTCAAGCTGGGATACAACAGAGGTTAAAATACAATTAAAAACACAGTATGATTAAAATACACTAAAGTACACTAAAAACATAAAACCGTTCAAAATATAAATATATCATAATTAAACATACATCATAATTAAAAATATTAAAATTAAAAATGATTAAAAATAGGTTTCAAACTGCAAAGATTTCCACCTGTCTAGGATTCTCCTCATGAGGTTTTTCCAACACCTGAGGAAACCTGTTTTTCCAGCCATTTGATGAATATTCTTTCCATCCCTGGGAATCACACCAAATCATGTGACTTGGGTTCTTCAAAACCCCTGGGAATTCCTCCTTCAGTCCTAAACCTTACTCAGGTATGCTCTCAAATTGTTCTAGCCTTGGTTTCTACCTCTACCCGACCTCCAGCATCAAAATGAGAGCACAAGTAACAAGAGAGACAGATTTGTCCTTTTCTTCCCACTGCACACAAAAAGGACACCGAGTTTCCTTCTTTACTGCAGCTGTTGCTTCACAGTCATGGGGACTGAAATCAAAATGTGTTCTCTTGTCTCAAAATAGTCTTGGATGGAAGTGGAGCTCTGGGATGTATTTGTCTCTCAAGGAAAAGAAGGCTGTATGTGGCTAATAATGGAGTCTCATTATGTAGTAAATATTTTAGAGTTTTGCAGTCACTTCTGCCATCAAAGGAAGACATTAAAGCGATAAGCAATACTAATGCTGTTGCTTTAACATCTCCTTTTATAGTAGTCTAAGATTCTAAGGGAATACCCTCTCAGCTTGAGAAAAAGCATTCTGGATTGAATTGCTGACCCATCTAACACGGGACTGATATAGAGAGTGTGTAGAGATTTTTTCTCCTAATCCATATTTCATTTCTATGGTGCCTTTCCCTTAGCACAGGACCAAAACTCACTAAAATGCCCCATTCATATAGGTCATGTAGCAAAAACTAAACTTCCTGGCATACTCTTTACAATAAACATTGTCCATTGAAACTGTTAGTATACTAACTAGAAAAAACGGTTCTCATGGCTTGCACTGTTTACACAATTAATACGTTTCTCTGTCACCAATGCAGCAGCACGAGACAGCATCAGTTCCTGTACAGTAGTATTCACATTAGCCCTTGGGACACAGATTTCATAGCTGTACCAACTGAAGTGTTTTCACAGTTAAGAAGTGTTTTATAACACTAAGCCCAAATCAGGACAACTTCTCCAATTACAAAATAGTGCAATGTACATGCTTAATGTACAGAGTGTGTATGTAAAAGAAAAGATCATCTGTATGGAAATATCATATTGCAAGTAAGGCCATTTCCACACTACACTGTTACAGTGCTGTTATTCTACTTTCAACATCTTGTGAAATTCTGGGATTTGTAGTTTACTGAGGCCAAAGAGCTTTCTGCCTGAGAATTCTAAATGCCAAAGGACCAGAGACTATTTCTGAGTAGTCTTCCTAGTCAATGGAAGGACTAGGGATGGGCCAACCGAATCCCCAAATTCTGAGCAAGGATTCAAGATCTGGGGATCCGAATCTTGATAGCCAAAACAGGTGAATCAAATCTCTCGAATCCTGCCCCGGTCTCCTGCTGGCCGCAGCCAGATCCTGCCTGGGTCGGGTGAGAAAAGGTGGTGGAGAGCGCAATCGTGTGCTCCCCGCTGTGCTGCTGCTGGCTGCAGGCCCTATCCTGCCCTGGCTGGGCAAGAAAAGGTGGCAGAGAGTGCAATCTCACGCTCCCTGCCGTGCTGCCACCAGCTGCAGGCCCGATCCTGCCTGGGCTGGGTGAGAAATGTGGCGGAGAGTGCGATCTTGCAATCCCTGCTCTGCTGCCGCCTGCCATGGGCCTGATCCTGCCTGAGACAGGAGAAAAAACATGGTGGAGAGTGCAATCTCTCACTCCCCATTCTGCTGCCACCTGCCATGGGCCCAATCCTGCCTGAGGCAGGCGAGAAAAGGTGTCGTTTAAGGTAGAAGTCATTTCTTTCCCTTGCTTTTACAGCCTTTTTAAGAAAAGCATTCGAAAGATTAGAGATTTGTGAGATTTCTGGATTCCCAGAACCTTCCAGGGAATCATATTTGGATTCAGATTCAGCAAATTCTGGATTTGTCCCATCCCTAGGAAGGACCAATTCTACCATTAAGCGGGGGTAATGCCCAGCTATTCCTCCTTATATCACTCAGTCATTCTTCTCTCTTGGAGGAAAGAGCTATGAGTGCCATACAGCCTGCCCTACATCCTGTAGAATAGCTTCCTCTTCTCAAGCATTCTCAAGCATTAAAATTTTGGCATCTATAGACTGAACTGAGGAAAACTGCTTCATGACATGGCACCCAAAGCTTCTGAGAGCGGATTCAGGCTCCAGTGAACGGAGAGGAGGGGGGAGGAAGCTTGGTTGGCAGTTTTTTTCAAACAGCCAATACACTGTTCAGACACAAAAGTTGATGAAAAAGTGGCTGAACATCAGCACAAGACAAAAACAAAAGTGACATCATGTCACTCCCACTTTCCATTCTGAGTGCAGAAGTGACCATCTGGAGAGCAAGAGCAATGAAAATTGGCCCTAGCTCTGGCACAATTGCCCACTCCTGCCCAAAGCTGCCAAGAGCAAGTTTTGAGTGGGAAAAAAAATGGGGCCTCTCAGCTAGTATTGCCAAGGTTTTCAAACAGCAGTACAGGACAACCCTCTCTGTTGTCAGAGTAGCCAGTACCTATAAAGTAGGGCTGGCCATCTCAAGTCTCACAAGGCAGGGCTAGTTGCAGGAGTCCCAGGCTCCCACAAGATTAGTAATTTCATAGTACCCTGGAACTTCAGGACTGGCCCTCTTCTTGGAAAGCTCCAGAAGGGCTTTATATGGGCTTGCCTAATGAACTGCTTGCCTCAGTTGTCTGGATCTAGATTGCTGAGAAAAGGAAATGTAGGCACCAGCCATGTTGGCAACAGACAGGGCCCTAAAGAATTTTGTATGTAATATGAGGCTTCTTTGCTGTGTATCCAATGCTTGTGGGTTAGTTTATTGTGAGTGTGGCTTGCACCTGCTTTCCTCACCAGAGCAAAAATACAGGATTTGAGCTGCTCTGCTTCTAAACCAAAAACAGATATGGAACACTGAGGGACCCAGGACTGTCTTCTGGACCTTTTACTTTCTCCCTATAGGGAAATTTTCAAAGATGTAGCTGTGCCATGGTTTGCATTTTTCTAGATCCTAGTACATTCTATCCCATTCTCACAACTGTATAAATGTGCTTTATAACCTGAGGCTTTAATATCATTCTGTACTGCATCAGAAGAAGTGGATTGATATGGACAAAAGCTCACACTAAAATAAAAATCAGTTAGTTTGAAAAGTGCTCTTACTGTTAGGAAGTTCTTCCTAATATCTTGATACCAATGTGGAAGGTAAGTAATAAGTCAGAAGAAACAGTAATGCAGGGACACTTGGAACACTGTCTTTTCTTCCTCTCACTCTTTTTGAAAAATGAACACTGGGCTGATGACCAAAATCCACAACACAGTCCCTGTTTACTCAGAAATAAATCCCACTGAGTATAACAGGACTTCCCTCAAAGTAATTCTGAATCACTGGAGCTACTTCTATTAAATTTGGTTGCACATCTTCATTGATTTATTTATCATTTGTCTAATTAATGAACTTTCTGGCTGGAGAAAGAAGGAATAAGCCAACTCTTGTCATGGAAATGCTCCTATCTTCTTTAACAGCTTAGATTTTTAAATGATGGTTATCTGGATCAAGCTAATGACAATTGCACATGGTGCCCCACACACACACACACTCACCAGTGGAGCAGAAAATACACTCTGTGTTTTAGTAAGAACTGAAGCTATCCCTATTGCTAAGACTTTTTTGACACAAGGACATCACCTAGTCAGATTAGAAATGATTTCTTGATAGTAAGAAACTTGCGACTAACTTGTGTCATGCACACATTTAGTATGCATACATTCCCATTGCAATTTCCCCCCTCTTCCTACTCTCAAGTTTAAACGATCTGGGACTGGCAACTATCTTACTTCTCCCTCTTGTCTTTTGGATAGTATTCCATAGGTAAAATTAATTGGCCGGTTTCTTCAATACAATTCAATTCACAAATAAACTCAGATTTTATCTGAGTTGTTTCCTGAATCTCATAGTGAGTTATCCACAATCCAAACTAAGTGATCTCAAATTACTCTTGCTTTGCTCCTTATATCTGGAGATTGTTCAAGTTAACAAGTTTCTTGGGCAGCCCTAACAGGCAAACAGAACCCAGTACTTCAACAGAATACAGCCAAGGACTGCAGTGGGAAGCTCATCTTCTAGTACCTTTGAGCTAAATTTCTCTGCCCAAGTTCCAGTCATTCATGGTCTGGAAGGTCTTATTCTCTGACTTCATTGTAATAGTCTTAAACCTATTGTAGCAACTCAGAGTTTTTTCATGCTACACAGCTACAGTGTTATAGTTCCATTTTAACTGCCATGGTTCTATCCTATGGAATCCTCAGGCTTTTAGTTTCATGAGGGGTATTTAGACTTCTCAAACAGAGAGCTCGTGCCTTTCCAGACTACAAGCCTCAGGATTCCCCTACACTGTAGAGATATCAGTTAAAGCGGAATCGTAGCACTGTAGTTGTGTAGTATGGTAGTATACAGGGAAAAGAGAAAGTATTTAAGTCATCTTGCCTCAGTGAGGAACAGTTAATAATCTGAGGAAAAATTCAGATGGCTAAAATGACCATCCTTTGCCTTTAGAAGTTCTTTTTTCCACTTTAGGTTTTAGTATGGGGAAATGCATAGAATGCAAAGGGGGGGAATCTTACCAGGAGAAAAATAAGAATTATTACAAGAAGAAAAAGGCGCACATGGCTAAGTAATATTCTTACACTCTCTTCTGTTTGCAGAAACAATGCCAAAAAAAGGTTGGTGCAGATTCTCAAGATGCATGGGATGGGGACATGCTGGAGGGATAAAAGTCATACCCCTCCAGGTTTCACTGATGGAAGCAATTTCACTAGTAGAATGATACTATTGAATCCAAAGATATATCAGGAAGACCTCTGGAATAAAACAGAAATTTCTTCCAAATAAGCACATATAGCAGGGGTGGGAATTCTGCAAATTTCCAGATGTTGTTAGGCTGAGAGCTCCTGCAGCCCTAGCCAGCATAACCAGTGGTGAAGAATTCTGGGAGATTCCATTCAAAAACATCTGGAGAGCACAGGATTCCCATCACTTAACATTGTACTGTTTATCTGTGTCTTCTGGTTACTAAACTTAGGTTCTCAATCAAGCTAAGATTTAAAAAAAAACTTTATTTTTTAAACCAAGTTCATCAAATCAAGCAGGGCTTGCTTTCCATCTGTTCAATTAAAGGGTTAATATTATTTCACTAACAATGCTATGCATGCTTACTCAAAAGTAGACTATCCTGAGGTCAGCGGGCCTTTCTTCTATATAAGTACATACAGGATTGCAGTCTAAGAAATAAATACATTGTTTTTCCTTCTGTACGATAGATGAGAAATTTGGGATGGATCCAATTCATAGTTGTAAACCAATCCTTAATGTTTGAAGAGCAAATATTTAGTCACTAGCATATTTACCTGGCGTTGCCCGGGATTTTATTTTCTCAAAGGTAACACTTGTTAGAAATACCTTAGGAATTACTTTACCTTACCTTAGGAGTTAGATGCAGTTAAAATACACAGATTTGAGATCCTGTGTCTCTAATTCTCCAAACTGTGTTGTTCAGTACCTGTAACTTATGTCCATATTCCCCAGTCCAGTCTCTATTCACAGTTGTTAATATACAGAGGTTGGGTTCGTGAGGGGAGTTGCTGCTAGGCCTTGTCTCCATAGCAACTGGCCTATTCAGAGGTCTCTGGCTGAGAATTCTAAAGGCGCGTCCCTGAACTGCCAACCTGAGGATTCCATAGAATCTTCACAATCAGCCAATCATATGAGGTCTTCACCTGCCTGACACAGACAAACAGACAAGATCACTCACAATCTTTGACTTTTACATAGTAGAGATAAAGATCTTCTTTCCAATAAAGTAGATGTTCTTCTTTAAGGCACCAGAGAAATATAGGGTCCATCACTATGAATTAAGTGAACCTTGTCCTGCTGAAGGATACATAATGATTATCTAGCACAGGAATAGGAGCTGTGAGGATCTCCAGATGTTGTTGGACTGCAAGTTCTATAGTCAGTATTATCACTGGTGAAGAATACTGGCCATTGCCATCTAATATACGGATGGCCACTTGATTACCATCCCTGATGTAAATTAAGGCTGTCAATGGCTGCAAGTAGCCATGGTGATATTTATTTAATATATTATATCTGAATACCAGACCCTGGAGAAGCAAGGAAGGTACCCTTTCATTTGTATCTGGCTGTGAGTTTCCCAATGGCAGCTGGCCGACCACTCTGGAGAGAACATTAGACCAGAGAGACTTTGCATCTGATCCAGTATGACCCTGTTTATCTATCAAGCCTTGGCCTTAGAATACCAACAAAGGCATCCACCAAGAGGATGAAATAATTCCCCAGTGGTGTCAAAGTGATCTGGGCTTGTCCTACCATTAAGCAAATTGAGGTGTTCACCTCAAGTGACAGATGCTGGGAAGTAGAAACAAGGAAGAGAGCTATGTGCCCTTGCAGCCTGGCTTCTACCTGCTTAGCTCAGAACTAGGAAGTAACTTGTTTTTCTAGCAACTGCTTTTTGCAGTAACAAGCCAGAATGTTTTGTTTGTTTTTGCTTGTAAAGCCATTGCTATAAACTACTTTTCAGTGAAATGAGAATGGCTTGTCTGCCTATTACTCTTCACAGGATGTGTGTACTAACTCAGTCTGAATAGTGGGACGGGGAGAGTCACATTAGTGGCTGCCTCATGCTGCAGTCAGGTTGGATTACACTTTAATGTTTTCTGCATAGTTTCAAAATGTCCAAGATGCAATATCTGAACTGGCCACTTGGAGGCAGACAAAAGTATTTTGATGCATTGTGTAAAGTCAGAACAGTTACAATGGCGGTAACTAGTTGGTAACAAGTAAGTTAACGTGTTACCTTTCTAGACCACTCTAATAGTAAGAAGTAATGATCAAAATAATGAGTCAATTAGTTCATTCTTTTTTAAAAAGAAATAATAACATTCCTAATTCTGCTGCTTTAACCTGCAGCAAAAGGTATGTCCCACTGTCACTGCAAGAGAAGGATTAAAGTGACAGTCCAATTACCTTTTGTATATGGAACGGGCAGAGCTTTCTGTCTTTTTCCTCATGTTAAGCAGCAAAATGCCTTGCCCTGCGAGGGCAGCTTTCATTTATTATGTAACTGGCTGAAAGGGGGAAACGAAAACCCAGCCCAAAAAAGAGCCTCTGAACATTTTTCTGTTTCTTGGTAATAGCACACAATGAAGAAGACAAAAAGGAACAAAGGACCTACAGGAAGAGGATTTAGTTGCTTCAGGCAGTGTTAGTTAGAGATTCACGAAGGGGTTATACAAACCCAAAGGAGTTTATTTCAATAAACGTGCATTCTGCTCCTAGCTCTCTCTGTCCCTTCTCATCCGCCTCTGTACTGCTGTGTCCAGTCACCTCCAGGTAGCTGTTCTCTTAGTCCATGTCTTCTTTTTGGTCACTAAGGCCATTTCTGCACTACACTGTTATAGAGCTATTATTCCTCTTTCAACATCCTATGGAATCCTAGGGTTTGCAGTTTAGGGAGGGGCATTTAGAATTCTCAGCCAGAGAGCTCTTTGGCCTTAAGAAACTACAAACCCCAGAATTTCACAGGATGTTGAAAATGAAATAATAGCACTGTAACAGTGTAGTGAGGAAATAGCCTATGTTTCTCTTCCTATCTGATCTCTCAAGCCTTCTACTTAGTGCCACACACATTAGTTCATTAATTATTGCCCCTTCCAAATTGCTCTGCAATCCCCATCTCAGCCTTCCTTTTAAATTCTAATGACAGTTATTGCCTGAGGAAAGCCAGATTTCAATGCTGTTTAAAATGTGATCATTATCTAGAACCTGTTGTTCTTCATCTACCAACTTCTCTCCTAAAACGAGCACCTCTGCAAAGTCCAGATGAAAGCTTTTAAAAGATTTTATTATCCCTGTCGCACTGTATTTGGGTATGGCCACTACTCTGCTACCATCTGTCTGCGGATAATCAGGCACAGCGACTGCCAGCATTGACGTGGGCTTTGACTCAGTAACTTCTAGTACTGCCAGCTGTCATTAGCAAGCTAAAGGGAGCATTTGTTGGACTTACTGGCACCTTGATCATAAGCACATGTAACTGGTGCACCTGCTTTTGCAATTGCATCTTGGACATAACATCACAGGTTCTGAATTGTTACACAGCCTCAGTGGTCAGTGCTTTGCATCTCAAGTAAAAGTGATGTTGAAACAAGCAGAGCTTTGGGAAAGAAAATACTTTTTGGACTACATCTCCCAAGATAATCCAGCTAGCATGGCCACAGGTCAATATTAATATCAGCTGAGGATACGAGGAGTTAGAGTCCATTTTTTCCCCCACAACTCTGAAACTTAGGCCATTTCCTCGCTGCACTGTTATAATGCTATTATTCCACTTTCAACATCCTATGGAATTCTGGGGTTTGTAGTTTACTGAGGCCAAAGAGATCTCTGGTTGAGAATTCTAAATGCCACTCCCTAAACTGCAAACCCCAGGATTCCACATAATGGCCCTTTCCACATGTGGGGGGGGAACGGGCGAAAACGCCTGAAAATGGAGCTTACCTGAAGCCGGGTAAGTCTGTTGCCACGCGGAGCAGCGCGAGCTCGCTGCTCCGCAGTCCTCCGGCGTCCCAAATGGCAGCTTCCGGTTGGTGGAGGCTCTCCACCAATCGGAGAAGCTCGCCAGCCGGAAGGCCACCCCAGGCAGATTTGCAGGCACGCACTTGCGCGCGCCTGCAAATCTGCGACGGAGCTGGGCAACGGAGCGGCACAGGGCTGCGCACTCCGTGCTTTTTAAAAACCTCTCGAAAGAGGTTTTAAAAAAACACGCCACGCGGCTAGTTCCGGCCGCTCCTGAGTGGATTCTGGTGTGGAACTACAAAAAGTATTCCACGCCAGTCCACTCTACGGTGCAGAAGACCTCCGTCAGAGGCCCGGTGTGGAAATGGCCAATGCTGAAAGTGGAATAATAGAACTATAACAGTGTAGTGCAGAAATGGCCTTAAAAATGGTGGTTTTCAGTGACTTTAGCTATACCTTGAATTGTATTTTGTTTGCGGTGACTACGATGATACACAGATAATCCATGATAATGATGAAAATAATTTCTGCAGAATGCTAATTCTACTAGTCCCTTTGCGAAGGGTGGAATTATAGCTCTCTGCATAAATCTGAACACTAAATAGCTAAGCTGGAGAAGTTTTATTTCTTTTTAAGAAGCACAGAAAATGAATGTATTATTCCTAGTGACATGGCCTACAGGGGGCAATTGCTGGCAGCCATATCATTTTATATTGTACCCATTAGAAAACCAAGTCAGTAATAAATGCCCTCTCTTGGGGCCAAATAGAGACACTGGCTAGAGATTTTTGTAGTTAAAAGCACAAGCTACACATTGCCCAAAGGCAAGCTGCCAGCAGAATTTTGTGTTCACATTTAGACAATTAACAGCTCAGTGCAAAGTAAGGGGGGGGGAATAGAAGCATAGCTGGAAATGTGATGATGCCTCTAAAATGTTTTTCAGCTTAAAAAAATGGAAATGCTAAGTTGCAGATATGGCCTCAGCCAAAGCTACTTGAAAGGTTTCGGGATCCACCATGTTTGTTTGTTCAGCCTGGAAATTTGTTTATGGAATTACAAGAATGTCATTTATTTTCCACAATGGAAATGGCAGAAAGAGGCCTTTTCACTTGGGAGAAGGACTCCTAGGATGACAGGGCCTTTTTATTATGTTGTGGGAAAGCTTTCCAAAGAAAATGGAGGCCCAGATGTTGGACAATCTGCTGCGTAGGCACAACGGATATTGCAAACTCTCCAATATTTCACAGATGAAAACTGGGACAAGTGTGGCCAAGCAACATCAGAGGTGGGTCAGGATGATAAAAGCTATAAATGAAGCAGAACAGACATGCTGGGAGATACTGCAGCAGTTTTCTTTTGATGAGCATTCCGGGAAAGACAGCACTCCACCCACACTTCTCTTCCTCCTGCCACCGGTTTTGCACATTGAACTCGATTTGCAGAAACGGAATTAAACCAAGGATGGAGGGGAGAGAGAATAGAAGGAGGAGAGAGAAACTGGAACGTTTTAAAACCCTTTGAAAAAGTAGAGTTTTATTTATTTATTATTTTATTCATCTATATCCCACCTTTCTCCCAATGATGAGACTCAAGCATGTTGAAAACAGTACAAATTAAAAACAATACAAAAGTATTAATGCAAGTATATTTGACTTTTTAAAAATCGATTTAAAGTTAAATCATTAAACATTAAAAAAAATCTTAAAATTCATTAAAAGACTATATATAAACCTTAAAAATGCACCACACAATGTTAAAAATTCAACCCGGGTCAGTTTGTAAAAGCCTGAGGACACAAACATGCTTTGATCTGCTAACAGAATGAGACCAAGGGAGGGAGTTCCAAGAAGGTCTTCTCTCTTGTTCCTACTAAACAAGCTTGAGAAGTTGGTAGGACAGAGCGAAGAATTACTCCAAATGATATTAGAGCTCTAATCTAATACATAAAAGTCAAAGTGTGTCTGTTCGTCCATGTCAGGCAGAGAAGACCTCATATGATTGACTGTGTCAGGCAAGAAGACCTCATATGATTGGCTACCTAACAAGATTCTATGGAATCTTGAGGTTTGCGGTTGAGGATTCTCAGCCAGAGTTCTCTTGGGCCTATCTTGAATAGGCTGATTGCAATGGAGACAAGGCCTAGCAGCAAGGAGGAGGCCAGTGTATTTCCCTCAGGAACCCAACCTCTGTGTGTTAATAACTCTGAATACAGATTGGATTGGGGAATATGGGGGAAAGTTACAGGTACTAGACAAGACAAATCTGTGTATTTCAACCACATTTAATTCCTAAGGTAAGATAAGGTAATTCCTAAGGTATTTCTAACAAATATTACCTATGAGAAAATAAAATCCCGGGCCACCCCGGGTATATACACTAATGGGCTTATAAAAGTAGAAACGGTCCTTCTGATAACCTGGATTCAAGACATATAAGGCTGGCAGAGAATTAAATGGGACTGTCTCTGCCAAATCAGGACAATTGGAGGGTATGACATTGCCATTTGGCTCAAAGGACTGAGCAGCAATTAACTGTTACATACCAAATGCCAGAGCGTCTTTCTGCTGGGATTGTAGCTGGCATGGCACAGCAATTCCTCCTCTCTGTCCTGGCAGTTTGATGCCAGGCAATAGTGTAACATTCTCATCTCATGATGGCTGGTGTGCCACCACAACATTTTCATGGGTTTTGGGGGTTCCCAGGAGATTTGAAATCTTGCAGGTGGCCTGAGATCTCACAAGAGATGGTCATCTTTATGAGATTTGAATGAGTGTTATATTGGCCTCTATCACATATTCCTTATTGATTTCCAGAAAATTTGGCAACCCCAGGATTAACTTGTAATATATCTCCTTCCTAGCTAAATCTATTCATAATCAGTGGACCCTGTAACTACTCTTATAAACTGAAGCTGTTGCAAATAAGAGTAGACATAATGTGCCCATCTAAGCTGAATTGTAACTGAGGAAAAGGGATCAGATCTACCATAATTCCTATGAATTATTAGCTTGGACCCCTGGGTGAGGAAACCCTAAAGAAGAAGCAGTACCTGCTAGTTCAATTTAGGAAAAAAGAGAGAGAGCAAAATGTAGGAGAGAAGAGCTGTGTTTACTAGGGACAAGAATTAGACCCTTGTTACTTTGAATTAGGTGATACAATGGAACAGTAAATTCCTTATAGTGAGCTTTGTATTGTGTATTTATGTGTACGTTCTTGCACTTTATTTAGTACTCTAAGGTTCCCTGCAATAACTGCTAAGTAATGAGATTTCTGCAAGCAAGTCTTGTGCTGGTGCATTTTGGGAGACTGTATGTGTACTGGCATCAGAACAAAATATGCTCCATTGTCGCAGCTTAATTTAAAATTCTATTTAAATTTGCAAACTGTTTCAAACTTTATGATTGCACGTATTTGCAGTGTTCATTTCTAAATGGTCCCATGGAAGCCAAGGAAGTAGTACACAATCAGTCCTTAATCGCATCTCTGATCACCTTTAACATTAAACTGCTTTCAATCCATTGTTGCTTTTTCCTTCCTTTGGACCATTAAGGGGAATGGGGGGTTATTTCTCTTTCAAGGGGCTGATCCTGTGTTGCATGCATTAACTGACTTCATAAACTACCGTCTCTTCTCTTCTCTTCTGTTCTCTTCTCTTCTCTTCTGTTCTCTTCTCTTCTCTTCTCACTTTAAAATGTGATCATTGCACTAAGCATAAAGTTAATCCCACTTGGCCTGTTTTCAGTCAACCATTCTAAAGCTTAATTTGGGCCATGCAATTACTGCTTCTCCCTTTCCCTGATACACACAGTTCTGTAACTTGCCCAAAGATTTGTACAAGAGAAATGCACAAAGACATTGGCTGCCTGAACTGAAGGCAGTGCTGGACCTCATCCTGGAGGAGAGAGTGTAGTGTTCATATCAGAATGCCTCTGTCTAAAACAAGAATTATGACTGTGTGATGTTGCTCAGACATTGGCCTTCTGTTGTTTAGATGATAAACCAGGAACAGCAATCCTGTAGTCCTCCACATATTGCTAGACTACAGCTCCCAGCATCCCTCATCACTGGCTATTCTAGCTAGAACTGCTAGGGTTACAACCCAAGAACATCTGGATGGCTGTACTATTTCCACTCCTGTGTTAAACCTTTCAGGTTTTTCCTTTTCTTTTCTTTTCTTTTCTTTTCTTTTTTTTTTTTTTTTTTGCTATAGAGAGAAAAGAATCCAATTAGTTTTGAAAGCTTTGATCAAATTATCCATGACATTCATTGCAAGGCAAAGGATACCTTGTCTCAGAAGCCCACACATTGGAAGAACATTATATATATCCAATATTTTGTGTACTCTTTTAAAAATGCAAACTGCTAAAATATCTACCATGAAAAAAATGTACAGAAGCATGCTTTTACTTGTGGAGAAAACATGTACAATAATGCATACTTAGTGAAAGTGTGTAAATAAATAAATATCTTATGGAAAGTGTATACAAATGCCCATGTGTGAAGCAAAAGCAAAGTTTCACAAAGGATAAGAGTTGGATTTTAAGAAATGCAACAAAATCAAGACAAGTTTCTAAGATACCTAGACTTTGCACAGATTACTAGATTTTTTTTGTCAAAAAAGAGAGGAGAAGAATAGCCAATATTTTTCCTGTGGGAGACTTTGAATCTTTAAATGTTGAATAATGTGCAGGAATGAACATGTGTAGTTTTCCCAACATGGAGATGTAGTGATGGAGAAAGTTATACCTATTGGATTTCTAAGTACACTGGGATTTAGTTTGATCTCTAAAGGAGTTATGCAAGGTGTTGGACCCTATCATTTATGTAGGTTCAGCACCTTGGATAGCTCCCTTAAGATCTGAGCTAAAACCTGGTATGGATTTGCTGTCCTCCTGACATGGAACCCACCAACTTCCACTACCACCAAGAAAAAGATGGCAACCTTATGACAGGAGCCATTCATTTTCCAATATTCCTCCTTTTCACAGTTTTTGGTACTCAAAGAACAGAGGTTGTACAGCATTTTTCTTGCTGCTGCTACTGCTGCTGCTGTCCATTTGTTACATTGGTTCTTCTGCCAATGAATTATTAAGAGATACACAGAGTCCTGGCATTTTCAGACAATTAACTGACCATTCCACAAGTCAATCTGATTGTGTAAATTGTTTTCTGTTCTGTCCCAGTTATTCATGTCCTGTTCCCCCATCCAGTGCCAAAAGAACTCTTTTTTAAAAAAAAAATGTAATGTTCAACAATAAATCTTTTTATAAGAAGACATAGCATTACAGGCTATAATCTAATGAATAGATGTGAAGAATTACATGTTCCAGTGATTAAGTGTTAATAGGGCAATTTATTTCATCTGATTTCATCAATATTTGATTTGCAGCAATCACTGAGAATAAACATCCCTGCAGTCCAGTGATTTCTAAAATTATATCCATAGCAGTACTTCCACTTTTTCATCAAAATGTCATTATTTCTGCATTGTTGCTACTTACGGTCTCAGACTTCTTATGTCAGTAAGCAGTCTAGTCTGTAAAAGGGAACATTTTTAGCTTTATGTCTGTAAGTATATGTTCAATAACTTAACCCGCTCATATGTCTCATATGTCTGAAAAAATATTCTTAGATGGAATCTTGTATCCTCTGAGTTTGACATCAAAGTGCTGAGAAATCCTAAGTGAGGCCCTGAAGAAGCAACAAAACAGATTCACTACCTCATCTATAGTACTACCAGACTGAACTGATCAGGGTGGAAAGTTGTTTCTCTAAAAGAACAGGGATTTTAAAGCAAAATACCCTGTCCAATTGGATTAAGACAAACTTTAATTCCACAATAGAATGCATGTTTTTGAGTTCTCCAGAACTCTTCAAGTGGTTTTTTTTTCTTTTCTAAAACAGTGTGTTGTGGGGACCATGGAAGTTCAAAAGAATTGGCTAGATGGTTAAGCTATGAGGTCTGTGGTTGAACTGTGTCCCAAGATGGAGAATGCAGGCCCAATGGGTCAGTGGTAGGTATTACACAGCACCTAGCAGTGTCCTCTGGAATGAGGGTGGAACAGTGGATCCCTGTTTCTAAAAAGACAAGGCTGGAAAGCAGCACAGACACCTGCCTCTTGCCTTAGGCGAAACATACAGGATTTCTGAGGCAGCTGATAGTAGCAGTACCAAGAAACAACACAGGTTATATCTGAGGTAGTGTACTAGACAAAAAGGATAAGTTGAGATCAAATATAAAGTATTATCTAGTGGTTAACACAGTCCTTCTTTAGGGGACTGGAGAAAATCTACTAGAATTCTCTAGTAGTGCATCCTGCCCCAAATAGCTAAATGGGCTATTTTTGAAGAAAATACGGTAAGAGAAGTTGTCATGTTACTCCCATTGGTTACAACAGGGTGGATTCCTATAAAAGCTCCAGGCTGGTATAGGCAGAAGACTGGGACTGAGTCCCTCCTTAAGAATGAATCTAGAAGGTCCAATAAGCCATAGTAGTACAGTGGTTTAGACCAGAATATGGGAGATCCAGGTTCCCAATGATCTATGAAACACACTAGGTGACTGCAGGCCAATCTCTCTCCGAATCACCTCATGAGATTCATGTGACAATAACTCTGGAAGCAGGACAACCATTTATGCTGTCTTGAGCTCATGGAGGAGAGGTACTATATGAATGTGATTAATAATAAATAGCAAACAAACAAATACCAGACCTGCCTATGGAATACCCAATCTGGGGGCCTTCTGCTTGTGACTGCTACCAGAAGAAGACCTGACCATTACTTTCTGCTGTCCAGGCAGAACCTGCCCACAAACAGATATGCACACACATGCACCAGTAGAGCTTCTCTTTGCAAGTGGAAGCATTCTCTGACTGAAGCTTGGATTAATTTGTTTGTGGATTGTGACTCCCAGAATCCCCCACCAACATGGTCATTGACCCTGTTGGCTGAGTGATCCTGAGAGTTATGGTCCAAAAAAATGATCTTTCCAAGTTTTGGTGATACAGTCTGCTTCAGTGCCTTTTGTGTATGTGGCAGGGGTGTGTGAAATTACCTTCTCTTCTTTATGTATGGCCAACTCCCAAAGCAGGGGATACTGGGAGTTGCAGTCCAAAAACCCTTCTCCACACCCTGTCTTTAGTTCAACCTAACCACCTCTGGGCAGATGCTCCAAGGCAGCAGCAGCAGTCCAAGTGATGTTCCTTCCCAGACTGTGACATTTCTCTCCCTCTAAGAACTGGGCTTGGTATCACATGACCTGTCCTGTTTCCTTAAACAGCCTGTTGCCCACAGGTGTGATGGAGGATGTTCTTCCATTGCCGATATTCAAACAGGACTCCTGTCAGCTTTTGCACTTGAATTGGGAAAGTAAGGATAGAAAGGAAATTTCACAAATATCCAATAAATCATAATAAATGAGTTTTTGAAGTGTCAGCAAAACCTGACAATGAGAATCCTAGATAGGCAATAATAATCTTCACAGTTTAGAACTTGCTCTGTATGAGAAAAGACACATGGGTTTGTGAAGAAAATGGCATTTTCTGCACAGAAATTGCTGTTTTCCACAGAGGAGAAATGTTATATTCTGTGCACAAAACTTGTTTGCCATTGTCTTCACAAATAAACCCATGTGCATCTTTTTCACACAATAAGTCCCGTAGTCTGAATAGTCTTTGAACACTGCAACAATTTCAACAATTCTCTCACAATGAGGAAAAAAATAATAAAATTATTTATTCTTACCTCTGCAAACAAAATGTACAGAGATTTACATCTCTACAGGAAACAAATGTTATCTTGTTCTTCACTACAGGCAGCAAAATATCTTGAGCCTGATTCTTTTGACTGATAGAAGAGATTCATATGCTTTGCAAAGCAATGCACATTGTAAAGATAAAGGCCACATTGTACCAGGATCTTTTCCACACAAATCACACAAACAATCTTCTTGCAAGCCTCTCATTCATACTGATGGACTTAACACTGAAGAGGTTCCCAGCAGATTGTGCTAAATTGCTTTGTAGTGAGCACAGCAAGGTGACACCAAATGTAAGAATGAAAAAAATTAACTGGAGATCTGGGAAGCCTTAGGAAGTGAACAACTCTTTGTTGACAACAAAAGATAATAAGACGGCCTTGAATAAAGCTCTGCTGATGACACAATGCTGCAAATCCTAAGGATATCATTGTTAAGATTTACTCTGTATCATGAATATATGTTTACTTAAGGTTTGTTGTTGCATTGCAGTCAGAGAAACCAAAGAAGTCAATATGAAAAGGAGGTTTTTTGTTCTTGTTATTTTTAGAACTTATTAAAAGGAGAGCATTTCTGATTAGCAGACTAGAGTGAATACGTGAATTTTGCTGTTAAAACTTCAGTACTTGATCTCCAAAGATACAATAAATAAAAAGAAGAAGCATAAGCACCTCATTTAAACAGAACAGTCTAGCCCAATATGGCATTATTGTTGTTACAAACAGAAGTCTGTCAATATACAAATTCACATTCAACAATTAAACTTCAGGAGGTTAAGCAAAGTTCATGCCCATGATCCTATATAGTACCAAATCCACAGGGCAAACAAAAATTTGTCAGAAACCTACACTGATGTTGCAAAGTTGATGCATCTTGGAGGGTTTTTTTTATTAAAAAAAAACTCTGTTATAAAGACACGTTTCTCCATGCATTAATTTATGCAGAAAGTTGTTGTTATCCTGTGGCTGGAACTCCGATTCTGGCTATGGTTATGGAAGTTCTAATCCAGCTCTTATGGAGGGTCCAAAGCTGGAAGAAACTGCCCCATTGATGAATGCAACACTGGAGGAACCACAAAGGTTTCTTCTGCATGTTGGTCATGAAGGACTCTCATGCAGATTGGCAAAGTTGCTTTATGGACCTATATACAGCACATGTTGCAAAGTAAATGTCAAATTTGCATCTTTTGAACACACATTAGAATTTTAAAGTAAAGTGGTGAAGCCTCAGCAAAATGCATTTAAATTTAATTGTGTGTTGTGATTTGCTTACAAAAACATTTATGAGTATAATTCTATGCATACGTTGTTGCTGTTGTGTATGTTCAAGTGATTTCCAGCTTACAAGGACCCTAAGCCAAACCTGTCATGAGGTTTTCTTGGCAATATTTGTTCAGAAGGGGAGTTGCCTCTATCTTCCTCAAGGCTGAGGCCATCTCCGCACTACACTGTTGTAGTGCTATTATTCCACTTTCAACATCCTATGGAATCCTGGTGTTTGTAGTTTACTGCAAACCCCAGGATTCCATAGGATACTGAAAGTGGAATAATAGCACTGTAACCGTGTAGTGTGGAAAGGCCCTGAGATAGAAGAACTTGCTCAACCCCGTGGGTTTCCATGGCTGAGCAGGGATTTGAACCCTGGGCTCCAGAGTCATAGTATAACATTCCAACCACTACACCGTGCTGGCTCACTTACCTTGGAGTAAAATTCACTGAATTCATTTTCATTTACTTCAGCAGAAACATGCATGGGCTGCACTGTGGAAAGCTGATGAGTTCAAATTTTTGTCGGATTTTGCCTACCTACAGTAGCTGCGATCACTTTCACTGAGCTGCAGTGCTTTATGTTCTTCAACTCCCAATTTTCTTTTCATGACCAGAAAGTCACTGCTCAGTACAGAATCTGACCACGGGAAAGGAAATAATGGGAGCAAAATAGCAGAGGCACTGTGAGAAGACCCTTGCAAAAATCAATATATTCTTAGTAGGCTTAGTGTTGTGTGGGGAGAATATCACAACCTACCAATACTAGGAAGGAAAGGCAGGCCAAGGAAGTAGCCTCTCAAGAATTCCTCCACTCTACAATATTTCACAAATCTGGGACACATGTGGCCAAGCAACATCAGACTGTGCCCAAGATAGCAAAAGTTATTAATAAGGAAGAACACGGGCGCTAGAAGAAGATGCAGTCATTTGTTTTTGTCTGAGCCTACTGGGGATGGCAAGATTCTGTCCCCTTCTCTCCACTCCCTCCTGCTGTACTAACAGAATACAAATTACTTTTGCACTTTGAATTCAATCTGCAGCAACTGAAGTAAAGTAAAGATAAAGAGGGGGATAGGAGAAGAAGAAAGAAGCTGGGACATTTGAAAAGCAGCTGACAAAGCAGGGTGGTGATGATGATGATGATGATGATGATGATGATGATGACAACGACGATGATATTTATTGTATCCTGCCTTTTTCCCAAAATTGGTAATCAAGGTTGTGCATAATTTAAAAAAAGACAACATAGATAAAAACATCCAAAAAGTGAACATTAAAATCGAATTAAACTATAGTAGTAAAACAATTCAAATGTACACTTTAAAAATGCAGTTAAAAAGATAAAAAAGCTAATGAAATAGTTCAGTTTAAAACAATACGGCACCTCTTAGCCCATTCTGTTTTAAAAGCCTGACAGAATAAAAAGATTCTCCTGTCACCAGAAGGATAGCAAGGAGGGGGCCCTTTTGGCCTCTCTCAGAAGTGAGTTCCAGAGTCGAAGGGCAGCAACTGAGAAGGCACTATCTTTCATCCCCACCAACTGTGCTCGAGATGGTGGTGGAACTGAGAGAAAGGCCTCTCCTGATGATCTCAGGGCCTGCGCAGGCGCAAACAGGGAGTTACAGACTGAGTGATACAGGGCTTTATAGGTCATAACCAGCACTTTGAATTGTGCCTGAAAACCAACTGGCAAACGGTGAAGCAGGCGTAAGAGGCTAGTAGTACAGTTCCTGAACCTGCCCCAGTTAACACTCCAGCTGCAGCTCAGGATCAGTTGGGATTATTCCTGCCAAGCTGGGATGGTTGAGGGGTACAGACATTCATGAACTAGTTTCAGCTCAGTTAGTGGGTGTTGTTTGAACGTGACAGGTAGAGAGAATGCATCTTCACCAACTGGGAGATGGATTTTTGCCGCAGCATGGCCAACCAAGCCTCTGGGGGCTGCTACTTGCCATTTCTGGGAATCCCTACATTTCTAAGCCTTGTTTGAATGTTTTTCAGAATAGGACATGACTGGGGGCCTTTCCACACTACATTGTTATTGCGCTATTATTTCACTTTCAACATCCTGTGGAATTCTGGGGTTTGTAGTTTACTTAGTTTACTGAGGCCAAAAAGCTCTCTGGTTGAGAATGCTAAATGCCCCTCCCTAAACTGCAAACCCCAGGATTCCAAAGGATGTTGAAAGTGGAATAATAGCACTATAACAGTGTAGCACAGAAAGGCCCTGGATCAGGGAAGCCCAATTGCCAAGTCTTTAACGAAAGGCCAGCACATGCCTTAAAAAGCTGGAAAGGGACTGAAAAATTTGGTGAAATGGAGGTTATATGCAAGCTTGGAGGTTATATTAGCTATCTGAGGATAAGTATTATCTCTTAATTTTATGGGATGGGGACGTTTGGGGACAATGAGAGTACAGCCCTCTATAGTCCCTTGGAGGGGCAGTTGCCCACTTCTGGCCTGTGTCAGCAAGCATTCCATTCACACAGTGACCAATCAGTTGCCTGTGGGAACCTGCCAACAAAATAAAGATGCAACTACATCCTCAACTACAATCTCATATTCCCCAGCAACTGAAATAAAAGGATACACTGCCTCAGATGCTGGTCATGTCAACCATTCTGATCAGCAGTGCTGATGGCCCCATCTACCATACATTTATTAAAGCCCATTTTAAAACCATTCAGGTTAGTAGACATAGCTACATCTTATGGCAATGAATTCCAGAATTTATTCCATAGGTTATTATAGTATTTTGAACAAGTGCTAAAACATGAAGTATTTAGATCATTGACTGATAAATTTTTAAAATCCTACCATATACAGAATATATGTACATAAGCGCTATCTTCAAAACACTATTCCTGGGTAGTAAAGAAAATGTTATACTACATAAATATAAGAATTTCACTGCATAGACATCCAGTTATCATTGTATTTTCCACTGAATCCTTTGAAAATGATTTTTTTAAACACACACAGCTGCACGTTCTGTAAATATAGTAGTTTGTCAATGCAATTCATCTTTGATTTTCTAAATATTTAATCTACAAGAATGCCTTTTTTAAAAAAATGAAACTTAGAAGTTTTCCTTCAAAACACACAAACGATCGATTGCATATGAGATGTTTATTACATTTAGGGGCCTCACAAAAATGTTGCATTCCTCAGGTACACAAAATCAAATGTGTAAGACACTGATATATGTAAAAGCACGAGTTAAAATTTCAATTGGTTTGATTACTCTACAAAGTTTGTTTTGACAGATGTGTTTAATTGAATTTCAGTGAAACACTGCTTGAAAATAAGCAGAGGGAAAAAAAGAGAGGGAGGCACTAACACACACACACACAATGGAATAGGAGACTCTGTTAGGTGTACAAATGCCAACACTATTTATTCTGAGTCATTGAATCTGAAGACAAAGCTTCTTTATTTTCATTGTTTTGTGCCTTCAAGTAATTTTTGACTAATGGTGACCCTAAGGTGAACCTATCATGGGCTTTTCCAGGGTTGAGTGTGTGTGACTCATCCAAGGTCACCCGGTGCATTTCCATGGCTGAACAGGGAATCAAGATCTGTTCTCCAGGGTCATAGTCCAATGCTCAGACCACTACCCCACACTGGAATTATTTTAAAAATGGCAAAATGCTAAATTATATAAGCAGTAAAAATCATAGCCTCACACACTGAATTATTATTATCATTATCATTATTATTATCATTCCACCCTTTTCCCAGTCTGGGAAAGCAGCTTACACTCCTAAAAAAAATTCATCATATAAAACTTAAAAATATAATTACACTATCAATAAAAGCATAACCATTTAAAAATAGAACAACAAATAAAAACACCACAACAAATGAAAGGCCCTTTTCCCCTGAACAGTCAGCCCTCAAAGTTCTGCCAAAAGAAAAAGGTCTTCACCTGCCAACAAAAGTATAGCAAGGAAGGCACCAGCCTAACCTAGAATTATCATATTCTGAAAAGCAAAAAACTGAACACAGTTGTTGGTTGACTACTTCAACCAATGGCTATGATAACTCTCATTTTAAATACCCTACTATATAACCTGTGATAATTGATACTAGGAATATTCCTAACCTTCATTGCCTTTAAACAACAATTTTGCCTTCCCTTCCCCATCTCTTCAAAGCCACTTCAATCACTCCACCAAGGCACCTTGTTTCATTGCCCCTGTGTAGCCAGAGACTCCCTTAGCCTCCTCACTTGGCTTTCCCCCTCTGAATCTGTCTCTCATTTTCCCTCCTACCGCTAATTCATTGTCTCTTTCTTTCTGAGCACTGCACTGGATTGGTCTCCATCTCTTCTCCTAGCAGAGCTCTTGATGAAGCCAGCAAAGCAGCCACACTGGTGGGCAGAGGGAGAAGCAGCGGCAGAAATTTTAAGAAGCCCTGAACATTTCAGAAATTCACTTGTACAAAAATGGTAGCTCTGAAAAAGAGGGAGTGGTTGGGAAAAAGAGGATGTATGGTAACCCTATCTAACCTCTCTAGGAAGGAGGTTCCAGAGCCTGGGAGCAGCCACTGAGAAGGTCTTCTCCTGTGTTCTCACCAAAGGTAATTGTAAGTGGTTTCCTAAGTCCCTCTAATCAAGTTGTCCAGTGCAAATCCTAAATTTGACCAGGCACCAGATTCCCCACTCAGCACATCAGACACTTTCAGCCCAGAAAAATCTGTGATAGGGTTACATTAGGGCTGCCATAAGTCAGAAAGGACTTGAAGGCACACAGCAGCAGCAAGGAAAATCTGCATGTCTGAAGTATTGTCAGTTTCACTGAGTATATTGGAACCAATTAAAATTAGAGAGCTCCATCCAACAGATGCACAAAGAAACCCATTTTGCTCACTATCAGTGCCTCACATGCATATTTCAGGGTGGGAAAACTCTAGCTAATTCTAATACTACCTTGCTAGTGCTGTCTTCTGGCTTCCGTATCAATGGTGTGATGAATCCAGTCTCTCATCAAGCCTGAAAGGAGCTATCCAAGGTGCTGAACCTATTGGAGGAATGTGATTCAGTTCCTTGGATTGTTCCTTTCAGGTTCAGATTACTCTACTACTTCAATAACATGGAAGTCGTCAGCCAGAAGGGTAGCCTTCTCTATCCAGCTTTGGTAAAACTTTCACTGGATTGGGGGAGAACCCCACTTTGTTCACATTTTAATGTTAATTTATGAATTCACATTTTCTAAATGACCAAACTGAAAATTTAGTTATCCTTTTATATTTGTACCTCTCTAGGTTTTGCATGGAGTTTGCTGCTCAAAAAACATGTACACAGATTAATGCATTAGGAAATAGTAAACAAGGAAATGCATATTTTAATGGAAAATAGTATTCAAAATGAGTGACTAAATACCCTAAAAGCACCAGATCCTGTCTGATCTTAGAAGTTAGGCAGGGTCAACTCTGGTTAGTATTTGGATAACAGACTACCAATGAATACCAGTTGCTGTGGGATACCTTTCAGAGGAAGGAACTAGCAAAGCCACCTCTGAGTACTTCTTGCCAAAGAAAACCCTATGAAATTCATAGGAATGCCATAAACCAAAAACAATCTGAAAATTATTTAGAAGATTCTTCTAAGGCAGTTTAAGAAAGGCTAATATAGATTAGAGAGAAAGAGAGAGAGAGAGAAGCAGTATGCATACATAGTATATTGGCAAGAGCTGAAATGGCTTGCTACAACATTGCTGGTCAATCAGAAATATCAATAAATATACAGATATATAGAGAGAGACATTTAAGATGTTATATGCTGTTTTTGTTGTGTACCTTCAAGTCATTCTGGACTTATAGGAACACTGTGGGAAACCTATCACAGGATTTTCTGGGCAACATTTGTTCAAAGGTGGTTTACCCTTGCCCTTCTCTGAGGCTTAGAGATGGTAAGTTGCCCGATGTCACCAATCAGGTTAAGCAGAGATTTGAACCCTAATCTTCAAGAGTCCTGTCCAGCACTCGAACCACTACACCTTCTAGCTCAGATGTAAGGGCTTTCCCAGTTCTTAGAAAGAACTGCATGAAGTTGCTATGATCAGACATCAATTCTTTGCATGCATACTTGAAAGCAAGTCTAGCGCTTCCCTCCACTATACAAACCATTTTAAAAAGTGCTTCGAACGATATATATTTGCTCTTATTTGAAAATGAAGTAAAAATGCTACTGTGGTCTGTTAAGTTTCACCTACTGAGTTCAATGCACATCTTGAATCCAAAAGCTATGACCTCAGTTAATGGCTGTTTTGAATACATAAGTAAAATTGTGTCATACCATCTGCTTCCATACAACATACTTTCATGCTGTGTTATAGAAGTGAGATAATCACGTAACACATACAGTTTGGTGAATCACTTTGTTAAATAATTTAGGTATTAACGTCAAGATTTTTATGTCTTGCATCATGCCTTAAGTCTTTTCATTTCCTTTTCTTGTGTTTTAAAACTGAGAAAGAGTCTTGCAATATCAACACCCTTGGAGCACAGTAAGCAGCAGGCTTTCCCTTGTGTGCCTCTAAGGTACTCCTACATTTTTGTGCAGCTTCTTGGAAACAAACTCCTTTGATCCCTCCATTGACAATATTTATATTGTTCTTTTCTAACCGCTCCCTCTAGTGGTAGGAAGGAGTTAAACTCATCTCTTCCAAAGGAGTCATGATGACTCAGGAGTACTTCTCTGTGGCTGCACCAGAGTGAGGTTCCCATTTCAGCATGAAAACTTAGCTTTTGTGGGAAAGCTGTTTAATAATTCACCGAATCCCAAGTGTAATTGTTTCCCATGTATTTTGCAGTAGTCGGTAATTCAGATATGCTGTTGCTTCTCCTGTTACTCAGCACTATTTTTAATATTTATTTCTTTTTTCATTGTGCGATACCAGTCAATCAAGGGTCATAGAGTGAACATGATGATTTCATGCCAGAATATGACATTGCATTTGGCATGATGACAGTCCCCAGGGCAAACAAAGCTCTCCCATTAAGATTCTTAATAAGGGAAGGAAAGAGTCCCCACTGCCCAAACCGTGGTTTGGTATGTACATACAGTGCAGAGTGTAGCAGGAATACTTTTGTCACAATTCAACTTTAATCACTTATGGTTACAAATCATTAGTTAGAGTAGAATATGGCTGTACATTCAGACAGATGTCTACATACACCTCTACTTTAAAGCGATTCAATTCCGATGGACATCTGCAACCAGATGTTCAAATATATGTGCTGAAGCTGCCTTAGATCAGATCAGATTAGACAGAGAGCTAAATCCAATTGTTAGTCCCAACTACAGTAAACACATTGAATCAACAAGAGTTTAGCATATCAGCACTTATGCAAATTCCATTCAATAATATTACTCTAGTTGAGACTTAAAATAGAATTCAGCCCAATTTAGCCATCTCAGCCAATATTTTCTACTTTAATTGACAGCAGCTCCTAAATCAAAGATACTTCCCATCATTTCCTATCAGATTCTTTTAGGAGGAGGTGGTCAGGGACTGAGCCTTGGATCTTTACCTTAAGGAATATACTCTGCCTCTTAGCTATGATCCCTCCCTATACAGTTTTACTTCATTCTTTTCCATTGGATGAGCATTCAGATGTGAATCCTTATTTATAATTTGCCTTTACTAGTCAATATTGCCCACTGGATTAGAGAACAGAACTTTGTTTCTGTTGCCTTGGCAGTAGGGACATAGGCCTCCTTTTTTTCCTGACACTTCCTTGCAAAGAATGTGGCATTCTTTTGCAAAGGGTGTTTTAAAAAATGACACAAAAGAGATCTATTCTATAGGTTGGGACAAATATTTATTTAAAACTATCCCCAGCAAAAGTCAGTATTAGAATTCTCTCTCTTAGATAGCTGAGGACTAGTAAAAGGAGATAGGAACTTCCAGTGGATGTTTTCAAAGCATGCTTATTTTACAACCATGGTCTTCAGAAATCTCGTCTAGTGCTAATATCTCCACCAGCCTTAAATTTGAACTCACAACATAGTACCTTAGAGAGGTGGTGCTCTCAGCCATTACTCCCTATGTGTGGTACATTCCAAGTTTCATCTGGCATGATAGAGAATGATAACAGCAATCCATATGGAATATAAATGCATTTTCCAACATTGGAGTGATGTTCTGTACTATTACTGAAATAATAAAATGATTTTAACAAATGCAAAGTACAGTGATATAGAAATTACAAATAATAATCATAAATTAATTTCCATGGGTTTTCTGCATCTACAAAAGCATTACTTCTATTATTCTGATTCAGCAGGCAAGAAAGGGTAAGATCTTTTAAGAATCACTGGCAGTTCCTGCTCAGATTCTCAAACTCTTCTCTCTGATGTTCATTTTCCAGCACCGCAATATGCAATTCATACTGAAGTGTAATGGGACAATAAAAACAATCAGGACTGGGATTGTTTCCATGATTAGCTTCTCTACTTTATTCATCCTTTTGTTTTCAGACTTCTATGGTATATCAGGTATACACTATAAACACAAGCAGAAGCTATACCAAACACTCATGCACATTGCTTAAAGAAAAGGTGTGTTCCTAGCTAGACTTAAAGTTGTGTAAAATGTCAAAAAAGAAAAGGGGGACTGATCTGAATACAATGCTATCTAAACCATAGTAGAGAACAAGGGTGGGAAATACACAGCCAAGAAGCCACATACAGCTCTTGGACAGTCCTCTATAGTTCTTGGGCAGGTGTGACCTCCATTAACCCTTCCAAAATCTTTAATTTTTTTAAAAAAATGAAAAATGCAATTTGGAGTTGAAAATCCCTCCAGGAGCATGATTCAGTGTTGTAATGCTGCCTCCCCCCCCCCCCCGCATAGTAACATAATAAAAGGTGCCCCCACCAATCTTCCAAAAATGAATTCTGGTTTCCAGAATGTCACTCCCGGAATCCCAGACTGATAGAAATGAAGTCCATGATGCCTCAGAAGGAGACCAGATTGGCCTTCCAAGCTCCAAACATGCCCATCCTTGGGTTAGAGCTATGAGAATGAGCTTAGGAGAGAATAGACTTGAGCTTTCCATATTGCTATTCTCTTCCTCTTCTTGGTATGTTGGCAAGGAGGAGTTGAGAAATAGACACTGCCATGACTGGTTACCAGTTAACCAGTTTCTTGTGTCACTCAGACCTGACAAACTCTAATTCAGCCTTAATTATGGTTGGTGGGAACAAGTTCTAACTATAGGATACAAAGCCATCCAGTTTCCATTAACCATATTATGATTGACCCCACCATAGAGTTCAGACAGACAACACATTAAGCTCAAGACTGTATTTACTGGGAGCCCTTGTTTGCACTTTGCAGAGTGGAAGTGGAGAGAAGCATTGTTTTGGGCTCCACAGTAACCAGGCCCAGCGTCTGTGCAGCTTCACACTGTGTTAGAAACATTCACCAATCTGCAATGTCCTTCTCTGGTTTGCGAGCTAATGTGCCAGCATCATTCCCAGCTGTTAGAAGAGAACTATACAACAATCCACTCCACTGGGATTTTCATCAACTTACCACTTTCTTACACTCCTCAGCAGATAGGCTGGAAAGATCATTAGCTGACAAGAAGGCCACCAGCAGTTCCTGTTACTGAGCTGTAACTGATAAAGTTCTGGTCATGTCCCTATTTCATTACAATAGGTATGTTTTGTGTGTTCCCTTTCCATTCCTACTACCCCTGTGTCAATAGGTACTAGCTGCCATAAACTGGGAGTGGGCACAGCAAGCTTCCTGTATGACTACTTGAGGAAAAGCCAGCACAGAGGCAAACAGCTGCAGTAAATTCAGAGTAGTCCCTGTTGTTCCTGCTGTGTCATCAGCCTGCATAGAAAAGGAAAAGTATTGCTCAGGGTTGTTGCTGGAAACAATGTCAGACACCATTCACAGAAGACATCTCCTCCAGCCCTGATACCTTGGCCTTCTGGCCTTCCTGTGATCTCTGGCAAGAGCTTCTCTTGACTATTCTTCGTCACATCCTTCCACCAGATTTGTTTCATTCTGACTGACTTTACTGGCTTTTTGACTTCTGGACCGTTTAATAATGCTGGCTGTATTCCTCACAAAGTTATTTTCTACACAAGCCAGAATCAAAAGAGAAAGCTCCTGGTACCCTCAGAGCAACTCCATAGGAAGTAAAGAAAGGAAAGGAGGAATGTAAAGGCACACTAAGGTTCATGTCATCGTGCTAAGTCAGGGACCAGGAAAATGCTAATAAATGGTGGTGGGGAGGATCCTCCAGGAATGGTTGGACATCTGCTTCTGGTTTTGAAACACAGGTGTTCCAAAACTATATGTTAAAACTAGGAATGGAACAAATCCAGAATTTTCTGAATCTGAATCCAGATCCGAATCCTTGGAAGGTTCTGCGAATCCATGAATCTCATGAATCTCGAATCTTTCAAATCCTTTTTTAAAAAAAGGGTTTAAAAAGCAAGGGAAAGAAAGCACTTCTACTGAAAAGTGTTTTTGAAGCAGAATTTGACATCTTTGTTTAATGAAAAACAAATTAAAAAATAGTTTTCAGTCCAGAAAAACATACTCATACTTCTTACTGAGAAGATACAAATGCAATTGACATGTTGATCTACTACATGAAGTACATAAGTCTCAAATCAAAAGTACAGAGATTATTACCTTGCAGAAGGAGGCAGCTGAAGGGACAGGCAGCAGGACCAGACATGGGCAGCAGGAGTGAGCACAGGCAGCAGTTCCAAGCACAGGCAGACTCCAGCATGCGCATGCAGCTTTAGAGTTTCACGCCAATTTTTAAAAACATAGGTGAGCTCAGGCCCTGGTGCGCACAAGGACGTGGGGATAGCCGGCCTGATCTGGGGCACTCCACTCCCTCAGACCACGGACCATGCAGGGATGCGGTGACAGCTGGCCTTGCAAGTTCCTGCAGGCCTGTTCCATTGTGGTCTGCTCGCTCGGTGCTCATGCCGGCCGAGGCCACAGGACATGCAGGGAGCCAGACATCGCCAGGCCTGCAAACCTCTGCGGGTCTCGTCCGGAGCACCTGCCCTGGCAGAGGCTGCAGGACGTGCAGGGAGCCGGCTATTGCCCGGCCTGCACACCCCTGCAGGCCCTGGACTAGAAAGATTCCGTTCACTTATTTTGGTGCCCGGATTCGGCTCCCCGAATCTCGAATCCTTGCCGAGGATTCGTGGATTTGATCGGCCCATCCCTAATTAAAACAGTGCAAGATGGCCCTGCAACCTATTTAAAAGATGTACTGATGCTCCTGGGGAATTTCAAGAAATAAAATTCATGGGAGGGAGGAAGAACAGAATGGTTGAAGGCCACAAAAACAGCCCCAGGAATGCATACAGCTCCAGGGCTACATTTGTCCTGCTTCTGTGTTAGATCATGTTGTATTATGCCACGTAGGAGGTACAGTCTAGCAACAGCAGGATGCCTGCACATTCTTCATCCCTGTGCTCCAAGATGGAAAAGTTCTTCTCCCTGCCACAATTCATTTTGCCCACAAAATAATGCTTTTAGTCTCCACATAATTTTATTTTTGCTGCAAAATGCCTATTGCATCATGTCAGTTACCTTTGTGATGCTGCTGGAGAACCTTTTAGATTCATTTCATCTTTAGCCCATGCTTAAGAAGAGTTTACCCACTCTTCTTGCCCACCAAAACTCACATTCACCTTGGCCCAGGTGAATTTTCTCTTATTTAATTTTATTTATTTTATTCTTTATTTCATATACTGCCTTTCTCCTGACATGGAACCCAAGGTAACTTGCAACAAGATTAAAACAAGAGACTGCTAAAAACCAGATCATATTAAAGCTTTTTAAATAAAAACTAAACTATACATCAACAACACTAATTTAAAACTAAGAGTCAGTGTAGTGTAGTGGTTTGAGCATTGGGCTTTGAACCTGGAAACCAGGATTCAATTCCCTGCTCAGTCATGGAAATGCACTGGGTGACCTTGGGTGTGTCTCACACTCTCAGATTTGCCTTAGTGTCTCCATAAGTTAGAAATAATTTGAGGGCACACAGCAACCATGAATTTAAAACAACACAGAACTATTTAAAAATGCAACAATAAGGACAAAAAGCATAACATACACAAGCTATTAAAAGACTCGTAATCATCAAATCACCAAATTCTGGGGAACTCTGAAACAGGGGTGGGGAAAGTACAGATTCTGAGATGCACAGAGAGACTGGTGCCCCTGCCAAAAATTGTCACCATTTTTTTTGCACAGCAGATTTTCAAGAAAGCAATCTGCTGCATGCTTTCTCAGGCTATACAACCTCATGAAACACTGGTTCTGTACTTACTGAATTATCAGAATTAGCTCTGAGTTCACAAAAGTTTGACTTGCCAGACAATTTTTCAAATCTAGTTTCTCCTGACTCACACAAATTATTTCTGGCTACAATGTAAACTACAGCGCAAATATTATTTGTCTCCTTATGATTTGAAGATAATGATTCCAGATCCACTTATTTAGGACCAAATCTAATTTGTCAGGTAAGTAATACTATTGCACCAATTAATTTTCTTTGCCCTACAAAACACAATCTGCCTTTAACCCAGCTATACAAAATGATACCCCTCCCTTGCACTTCCATGAGCAATCAAGCTGGTATTCTGCTCAATTTTCTATAAAGGAAGTATTTATTCTGGTCAGAATGAGTCAGATGCATGGGATGTGTGCTGTGAAAAAAAGAAAGTGAAAACTGCAAACAACAATGTGCTAAAATATAAATGCAATGTAACTGCATTAGTTTTTTCCCCCTTTTCATAAATAGCTAAAATAATAAGTATTGGAGGGATTACAGTTAGATGCATGGATGTGTGCTGTGGGAAAAAAAAAGGTAAAAACCACAAACTACAATGTGCTAAAACATAAAGGCAATGTAACCACATTAGTTTCTTTTTTCTTTTATAAACAGCTAAAATAATAAGTATTGAAGAAATTACAGGCTTGGCAAATATGTTACATCTAGCAGATGGCCCCTGGCTTTTAAATTTGTGTCTATACATTTGGATATTAGTTTGTTGTACGTTTTTAAAGAAGTTTTGATTATAGCCTTGATTCAGGTGCCTTGATTATAGCCTCTCTTTATTGCATATTTTATGGCAGCAGCAGGGATGACAAGGGGAGGGTAGAGTTGCCAGAGTAAAAATGAGAGATAGCAGCTACCACTTTAATGTGTAGAAGAGGGAATTTCAGCAGGTTTAGCTTGTTACCTGGTTGCATGAGAAGCAACACTGCAAAATTCCTTCTTCTTTTTGTGTAGTTTCAAGTAGTTTCCAACTTATGGCCACCCTAAGGTGAACCTATGACTGAATTTTCTGGGGTTAAGAGGATGTGATTTGCCCTAAATCACCCACTTTCCGTGGCTGAGCGACGAACTGAACTCTGGTCTCCAGGATCATACTCCAAAGCCCAAGCAACTACACCATGCTAGCTCTCTCTTTCACACAACCATTAAAGAATCAGGAACTATTTCCAGTTTTCCCTCTGGCAATCCTATCAGAGGGGAGCCGATATAAGTACCTGAAGCCTTGTGGTTTGGAGTGGCCCCAGGACCTGTGTTGCCTATGTTTTTACCTTTGGGTCAAAAGGAGCCCCAGATCCCACATTTTTGATCTGGTGAGAGTAGGAGAAGTGTGTGCCAGCCACATTCACCACAGTCCTACCCCCAAACATTTGCTAGACAGGAAAATAGCCTGAAATTACCTGCCAAACCTTTGGTAGTTTGTCTGTTGTGAGCACAGCTGATGCCCACTTTTCCTGCTCTTAGTGCAACAGGACCAGGTGACTGAAGTGACTAGCATGTGAAGTATGCCTATATAAAGTTACCCTCAAGTCTTCTGAAAGGAGGCCTCTGGTGAGAGCCTGGAACCTACATGAGAGTTCTTCCTCTTTCAATACAGGCTTTATATGTACCAGATGGTCTTGAGCTGGTCTGGCAACTGAGAGAGTCTTGTGGAAAACATAAGCCCCTACCATCAAAATAAATATAAGTATATAAATAAATAATGAAAATTCACCAAGGACAAAAGCTGCAGTTAGCAGCCTTGAAGCAGAGTGGGCAACTGCCACAGCAGAAGCCAATTTTTGCTGCTGTTGATCTCCAGAGGGCCACACTTACATCCCAAATCAAAAGTGCCATGATTTCGTTTTGGGTTTCATCTTGGATCAATTTTTAACATTTTTTTTCAGTATCGTTTTTGAGGAATGACAGTAAAAGATGGTAAGGAGACCAGAACTGCCACATTTTGCAGTGATTTTGAGGTTTAAAAAATGCCCAGGAAGGGGAGGTGGTGGATTTCCTGGGAAGCTCCAAGAACTACAACAGAATTTGGGGGCTACGGTTGACAGAGCAAAAACTGGAGATGGCTCCTGTACCTTTAATGGTTGAGTAGAAGGTAGAATTTCAGCAGATATGGTTTGTCATGCAACAAGGTAACAAGCCACACCTGGTGAAATCTCCTTGTCTGTGCAACCAGGAGCCCTCTCCAGTTTTCATCAGCTGTACAAGTATACAAATGAATAAGAAGATGCAAGAAGAAGGAGGCTCTAACAGCTATATTCAGAATGAAAATGAAAGCTGCATGTAAAGTAAGTGTGGGAGTTGTTCCCCTACGAAACAATTCCTCTGAGGGAACTTGCTATCTTTAACTCAATTCCAAGTTTCTACCAGAAGAGTGACAACTATTTATAGTGCTGGTAGTGACCTTTACTACCAGAACCAGCACAGTGAGAGCCAGTGTGATGCAGTGATTTGGGTATTGGACTAGTATACTGGGAGACCATGGTTTGAATCCCTGTGGGCTATGGAAAGCCACTGGATAGCCTTGGGCAAGTCAGGCTCTCTCTGCCTCAGAGGAAGGCAATGGCAACCCCCCACCAGAACAAATTCTGCCAAGAACAACCAGTAATAGTTTTGCTGTAGGGTCTTCGCTGTAGGGTCACCATAAATTGGAAATGGCTTGAAGGCATACAACAATTGACCTTTAAAACCCTAAATAGTTTGGAACCAAATATATATATATATGTATGCAGGACTACCTTCATCCATATGCATCTTCCCAAAACTTTAAGACGGGCCTGAGAGGCCCTGCTTATGGGCCCAGCATGATCTTGGTGGGTGAGCAGTAAAGACAGGGCCTTTGTGGTGATGGCTCCAGACATGTGGCTCTTCTTCCTTCAGAAAACATATATGACCTCTCCTTTTAAATGGATCTCAAAGATTCCATGCTGCCTGCTTTTAATTATGTGCAATTTACTGAATTGTTTTTATATGCTGCTGTTTTAATGTTTGCAGGCTGAAGTTTTTATTGCCATGTGGTTATTTATAGAATTGTACATGAGAGTCAGTGTAATATAGTGAATTGAGTGGCAGATAGACCTCTGAGAGACCAGAGTTTAAATCTCTGCTGAGCCACAGAAGCCCCCAAACAACCTTGGGCAAATCACACTCTCAGCCTCAGAGGAAGGCAATAGTGAACTTCCTCTGCATTAACATTGCTGAGAAAATGATGTGAAAGGATCGCCATTAAGTCAGAAATCACTTGTTGGTCCACAACAACAATTGTATATGATATGAGTCACCTAGACAGAGGTTTTGCCTTGGAAGACCACATACCCATTTTGAACTAAAGAAACTGATAACAGCTTAGCAATGGAAACCCACTCAGTGACCTTGGGCAAGTCACACTCTCTCAGCCTCAGAGGAAGGCAATGGCAAACCCCTTCTGAACAAATCTTGCCAAGAAAACCTAGTGATAGGTCCTCCTAAGGTTGAAGGCACACAGCAACTTGAAGGTACCCAGCAAAAACAATGGTCACTTGCCTCTCCTTCCAAGTCCGTTCTGAGGAAGGCAAGGGCAAACCTTCTCTGAACAAATTCTTCCACAAAATCTGATTGGTTCTCTGACTGAAGAACCCAGTTTAGCCAGAGGGAGGGGCTATGTGGGTGAGTCAACAGAACAGATAAATACCAGAAACAGGGTCTGGGAGGAGAGATCCTTCAGCGAGAGGAGTGAGTGAAAGAGACAGAGTTGAGAAAAAGCTCAAGTCAACCAGAAAGAGAGAGGTTGTCTGAAATTTAGTGTTGGTCTGCTCAAAAGTCCAAAGAGAAAAGACAAAGGAGAGACCAAACTAATACTGAGTTAGATCATAAAGGTTGACCTATACTTGATAAAATAAGTCTATGTGTGAAAGGAAAGCCAAAGGCTTGTTAACCTAGGAAAATGTTTGCCTGTGAATATATGGAAGTTCTTTTCTGTTTGATAACGTTGAATTGCCCAATATCTTTTACCTTGTGAGTTCTTGTATGAGATTTTATTCTGCCTTTTTTTAAAAAAAAAAAGAGCAGCCTCAATACAGTGTTTCTTCAATTTTAGCTCATTTATACATGCTACCAAAAGTTACACATTCATTTGGGATAAACCTGAAGACACTTTGCCCTATATGCACAAGGGTTGTGGGCTTAGGGAAAGGACAAGTGTGATTAAGTGTGGAGAGGGAGCCAGGGGGTGGTAAGCATATAAAAGGGTGCTGCTTTTTCAGGGAGGGAGAACAAAAAGCAGGCCTGATCTGTCACAGCCTTGGCTGGCCCAGATTTCCACGTGACAATCCAATTACAGGTTTGCCTTAGGGTCACCGTAAGTCAGAAATTATTTGAAGGCACACAAAAACAATGTATACGGGGCATTTGCTTTTCAGTTTCTCTCCAGGTCTGTACATTGTGAGCCAGTATGGTATACTGGTTTGAGTGTTGGACGAGGACTCTGGGAGACCAGAGTTCAAATGCCCACTCAGCTGGGAAAAACCAGTGAAAGACCTTGGGCAAGTCACACTCTTTCAGCCTTACATGAGGGCAGAACAAATCTGACCAAGAAAACCTTATGATAGGATGGCTAAATGCTGGAAACAATGTGAACGCACACGACACCAACACATGTACTTTGTACAAGGCCTTCCTACATAACCCCCTACTAATTGCTGCCCTTTTGCCACGTCTATCATGGCCCAGAAGAGTAAACAGAGGAGAAGACTTCTCCCATTCCTACAGTTTTTTTAACTGGTGTTTTGTTAATGTCACCTTTTAAGACTGGATGCTCCCTTAGGCTAGGAATGGTCCCTAGAACTTAAAAGTATTAGGATCCTTCTTTTTTTCCCCATTCACACACATCTACCTCCAACTCAAATTTCATGCAATGAATTGCCTCTCCTATTCGTTTTGCTGTTTCATTTAAACATCCTGAAATTAATGAAGTCAGATGTCGTTTCTGAAGGGTATTTTGTTATACTGAACATCAAAACAATCTTTCCCAGCTTTAGGGTATGGTAGGCACATCCAACAGGCTGAAATCCAAAGTGCTTCCTTTATTTTTCTCAGCACCTGCAATGTGCCTTATTGGGGGTTGTAAAGCCACAAGAAATAGCAATTAGTGCTTCATCCTTCTAACAGCAATAATCACCCTAGTCTCACAAAGGACCCTTGATGATCCCACATTTTTTGAAACAAAAGTAACAGCTTTTGTGAAGGAAAAGAATAATTTAGTGATTTATGTGCATTGAGAAGGCAAAAATGATGTAAATTTGTCTCCCAGAACATTGCCATAATATGTGTCTCTGCTGTAATACAGACACTTTCATATTTTAGATATATTTTATAAAACCCTTTTTATAGATAAAAACAGGATATGTAGTCCCCCATGTACAATAATCTATCCCTATGAGTATTCCAAATTTGGAATATTCAAATTAGTACTAAGAAACTAGTCAAAGAGCCAGACAAACATTTTCAAAAATGGTCAAGAATTTGACTTATTAATTTATCACACCACATACAACAGAGTCTTGTGTTGTATTATCCTCTAAAAACCAAAGCTGATTAACTTTTAAGATTAAATAAATTGAACTGAAATGCCCAAAATTATAAGGAGTAACAGTAATCAAATGCAAAATTATATTTAGCTAAAAGTTCCTCCCTCAGTAGAGTAGTTGAATGGAGGAGTGTGTGGAAGTTCATCTAAATTAGGTACACATGGATTCTTATACGGAACAGAAGACAAGGTGGTCTCATTCCAGCTTTTGCCATTAGATAATGTAATTGTGCAATAAAAATAAAAGCTGCCACCTACGCAGTGGCATTCATCGTTTCATCAAATAATTGACAATACACGACTACAGAATAATTGACAATGCCTGACTGTAGTTTAACAGCAAGCTAAAAATAAAACATCTATTATCCAGAACCGTATACCTCGGATGAGGATGAGGATGACGACAGGTACAAAAAGTCAGAGGATAACTTTCAAGAACTGCATGCAAATAAGACCTTCCCCTGATCCCACGTCCAGGGCAACACAACACTTGTCCTGACACTATTAAAATTTCTCTGTTCACACAAGCTAATGGTGTGGAGCAGAGGTGGATAACCTGCTAGCCCCATCTATCAGCCAGTGAGGAAGTGGCAGGAAGCTTGTCTTATTCTTTCCTGACAGAAAGAATATTCCTCTCCATGAAATAGGTTGCAAGTACTCCGAGTCATGGATATTACAAAAAGCTTTGGAAGAAGTTATGTACCAAGGTTGAGCGATAAAACTCAAATGTTTCCTTATAATATAGCCACTTCCAGCTCAGGGCTTTTCTGTTGTCATGCCACAAGCACATTTTAGCTACTGTTTCGTGGTCATGTCATGAGTAACAGCATGACTTGCTGACTGTGATCTCTCTCACAGGAATGAGGACAAAGTGTCATTGGGAGAATATAAAATCTTTTCAGCCCAGAAGTATGCCAAAGCAAAGAGAAATAAGGAGCAGCAGAAAAGTAAGAAAAAGTAAGAGAAGTAAGGAGCAGCAGTGAGCTTCCATTCTTGTCAGAGGGGATTCCGTCTCCAAAGTCAGATGCCCTATTGTTTGTTGTTGTTTTTTTCAAAATATAGCACCATCAACGTACACAGCATTTTACAAGTAAACGAACAAAAACCAGCCAGTTCTGCCAAAAGCATACAATCTAAAATGCACACATGTACACATACACACAGGAGGGAAGGATAAATGCAAATATAAAACTATGCAATGCAATTGTAAAACAAATTACCCAGAGAGAATACAAAAAACCCAAACAACACAATATAATATAAAGCAAAATGGCAAATACATATATTCAAAATATGAAAGATACTATTACAGTGAAGACACGAGCAAAAAGACACAGACTTGGTGCAACTACCAAAGACTGCAGGAATACTGAGTCCCTTTCATCTCCAGAAGAGTAATGGTAGGTCAGTACAATTTCATGGCAAATTTTGTTTTTGTTTTTAAATAATCTCATTGCCAAATCCAGGGATCTCCTCTGCCCTTTCCATTGGCCTTTAGTCTTATTTACATCTTTGCTTTCAGTTTATAAATCTGGAGGTAAGGTCGGTGCCTTATTTTTATTTGTCATTCAGTGCCTATCAATGCAGTTTTGTGTGTTAAATATTAATTGCTGTATGGGCTGCTTTGACAGAGAAAAAGGAAAAGTGAGATAAAAGGATAATAAATATCCTGGCTATACCCAAGAAGACAGGATGAGCTTTTGCTAATTTTTTTTTTCTGTTCCACTCTTACAGGATCAGAAGAAAGTTCCCATGCAATGATATGGTACAGCAGTTTATATTGTATGAAACACTCACACTACTTGGGGCAGTATATACTGGTAGCAAGGTTTCTCAACCAGTATTCTCTGGAATCCTAGGGGTCCAAGAGGTCTCCAGGGATTCCACAAAAGACCATTATTGAATATATATGCATGCATGCATACATACATACATACATATATATGTACACACACACACACACACACACATTTTAAAACTGTAGATGTAATAATTTTATGCAGGGGTCTCTTGAGACCTGAAAAGTATTTCAAGGGTTCCTCCAGGGTAAAAAGGTTCAGAAGGCTGTTCTATAACCTACCAAGTAGCATGTGTGTTTAATAAAAGTATATTTTGTACATTGCAAGACATGAAAATAAAGGCATACAATTATTTTATAAAAAAGGCCCCTCCCTAAACTGCAAACACCAGGATTGCATAGGGTGTTGAAAGTGGAATAATTGCGCTATAACAATCTAGTGTGGAAATGGCCTTAGAGAAGGGTCTCTCTTGATGGTCTCAGGGCCTGGGCAGGTTCACACAGGGAGACGTAGTCTGCCAGACAGCTTGGGCCTGTGGCACACTGGGCTATATAGATCATAACTAACTCTTCGCGTTGGCCTCAGAAACCAACTGGCAGCCAGTGGAACTGCTGTAACTGGGGATTACTATGCCTCTCTACAACCTGTCCCAGTTAACACTCTAGCTGAAGTTTCTGAACACTTTTCAACCACAGCCCCATGTCAAGCCAGCTGCACTAGTCCAAATGGATGTCATTTAAGGAATGTATCACAATGGCCAGATCCAGTATCACAAAGAACAGGTGCAGTTGACACACAAGCTTTAATTGTGCAAAAACACTCTTGGCCACCACTGAAACCTGGGCCTCAAGGTTCGAGCCGAGTCTAGGGCCATTTCCGCACTAGACTGTTATAGTGCTATTATTCCACTTTCAATCTCTATGGAATTCTGGGGTTTTCAGTTTAGGGAGGGGCCTCTCTAAACTGCAAGCCCAGGATTCCATAGGATGTCGAAAGTGGAACAATAGCACTATAACAGTCTAGTGCGGAAGCGGCCTAGGAGCACACCCAAACTCCAGATTTGTGTCCTCCAAGGGAGTGTAATCACACCTAACACAGACTGAATTCCCCGACCTGCCTTTCAACTGACCAAGAGTACTTCTGTCACGTCTACATTAAATTTCAATTTGATTAGTATTAAAAAGTGAAGGCAGACCAAGTGCACCCAAAGGACCACCGGCTGCCACCACGCACAGGTGTGAGGAGGGGGGGGGGATGGACTCCAAAGGAGAAATCAGATGAGATGACACGCGTGCATCTTTGCTTCCAGGAGAAAAAAAATCCCTAAATGGTAAAGGCGTGGAATTCTCCAGTCTCCATATAATCTTCACAACGGGGGGGGGGGGCGGCAATAGCACTCCCCGACCCCAATCCTGCGCTAATCCACACAGCAAAAGAACAACGCGGTGCCTTCTGTTCGCCCCCGACGACTAGGGCGAAAGAGTAGCGGCGACGGGCGGTGGGTAATGAAGACCAGCCCCCCTTCTAGCCCTCTGCTTAGCCCATAACTGAGCGCTTTTCGCTGCCGTTTGTCTCCAGTCTCCTCCCGTTTGTTGCCGCTCCTGCCACACGCCCCATCTCTCTCTCTCTCTCTCTCTCTCTCTCTCTCTCTCTCTCTCGTTCTGCCTCCCGGAGGCCGGCAAATTCGACGCAGGAGCTCCGCCGACCTCGGCCGCTCTCCTCGCCGCGCTCCCTCAGCGCGCCTCCCTCAGCGACCGCGCGAGAGGACAGGCCGCGTGGCAGGTAAGCGGGCGCGGGAGCCCTGTCCGCGAACGCCGCCCGGCGGGCCTGCCTGTTTTCACACGGAGGAGCAGGCGGCGGCGGCGGCGGCGGCGGCCTAGTCGGGCAGCCGGCGCCTCCTCGGTCCTGGCCGGGAGAGTTAGCCGAGTTGCCTGGGCGCGGGGAGCGTGAGAGGGAGGCGGCGTCCCTCGCGGACGTCGCTGCCTCTCGCTCAAATGGGACGCGGAGCGTGGCTGGGGCTGCGGGGAACGAGGAGGCAGGTTTTCCTTTGCCTTCTCTGCGGGAAGTTTCGCGCCAGCCTGGTTCAAAGGGTTTGCCGCGCTCCTCTAAACAGTTCCTCCTTTTGAAACAGTGGAAGAATGGAGGACTAAATACCGACGTGTACACAGACAAATTTTGGGTGGTGGGGGGGGGGCGCAGAAAAAGCAATGTATAAGGGGGGTGTTGTTCTTAGAGATGACAGGTTTTCAGAATTCAAGCAAAGGTCTGTCAGAATTCATGACATGTAGGGTTGACTATTTTGTGTCTTTATGAAAATACGTACTTGATTTTTAAAAAAACAGTAATTTTTTTTATTTTGGCATCTATCCACAGTCTTGAATCTGTTTTAGGCCATTTCCGCACTAGACTGTTACAGCGTTATTATTCCACTTTCAGCCTCCTATGGAATCCTGGGGTTTGCAGTTTAGGGAGGGGCCTCAAACTGCAAACTGCAAGATTCCCATAGGATGTTGAAAGTGGAATAATAGCACTAGGAGAGTCTAGTGCGGAAATGGTCTTAGTCATATCATTGTTTGTATTGGCAGTTAGCTTTAGACACCTGTGGCTGCAACTTGACTTCATCTTTTCTCAAAATGCCCACAACCCAAAATACTGGATTTTTAGCGTCCCATTCAATCTACAGTATAGGAAAGGTCGTGCCTTCTAGTCCTTAAGGGGCATCTCTTACTATAAGGGACACCCAGCAGGCGTGTTTGACCCACATGTTAGGCTTCTGAAAGAAATGCCATTCACGTTCTCATCCTTGACATACTTTCTTTGAACTGCATTATTAATTTTGATGGAGTTAACTTTTGAGTAAACATGTTTAACTATTTTAAACTTATATTTGCATGCATGTTTAGTTATAGTTTGTGTGTGAAAAATGTGATTCCTTCAAATAACTATAGAATGGTCA
Source organism: Cyclura pinguis (assembly GCA_030412105.1). Taxonomy (NCBI): domain Eukaryota; kingdom Metazoa; phylum Chordata; class Lepidosauria; order Squamata; family Iguanidae; genus Cyclura; species Cyclura pinguis. The sequence continues at coordinate 317,506,778 of CM059600.1, read as the reverse complement.
TCAAGTGACAAGGAGTGACTTATCTGAAGAGAGACCCCCCGCAAGGCCTACCCAGACCTAGTGGGAAACAGCAAGCGCTCCCTCTCCAACAAAATGGACAATAACCACAGATAGTTAAGTTATTGTAAACCAAGACAGAAAAATTTCCCATAAACATCTTCCTGTTTAGCAGAAAATAGCGACATAGTAACAACAATGTAGCTACATGTCAATTTGCTATTTTGTGAAACTCAGAAGCAGTTATATGAGGCAGTCTTCTCTGTCTGTCTAATAATAGGTCCAGTCATACCATCATCACCTTTTGGGTTCCACCTATGCTGTTAATTGGGATTTACTCTGGAAAGTTCCTGTGTTGTTGTTACATGCCTTCAATTTGACTCTCATTTAGGATGATCTTACTATCAGGTTTTCTCAGCAAGATTTATTCAGAGGAGGTTTGTCATTTCCTTTCTCTCAGGCTGAAAGAGCATGACTTGTACAAGGTCCCCTGGTGGGTTTCCATAACTGAACAAAGATTCAGATGCCAGTTTCCTATCATGTCCACTGTGATTTGAATGTTGGCCATTTTAGGGTTACTTTACATTGGGGTCAACGTGAAGGTACATAAAAACAAAAATGAGAGAGTTCCTATAGATCAGTTTTAAAAGTTCCTTAAGAATTTCTGCAGCCTGATCCTAAAAGACCTGCCAAGGCTGTAGTCCTACTGTTGTCTAACACTAGACTTAGCCAGGCTTTTTTTCGCTAGTGTTGGACTATGAGTGTATTTGTTTGGCAGCTTGGATTTCATATACTTTTCATTGTCATGCTTATGGTACTAGCAAAATTGTGATTACTTAAGGTATTTGGTATAAAAATTACACCAAAGTTAAGAATTATCATGGAGGGTTATTCTTGATGGGAACTTGGGACCAAATTACATGGTCCATTAAATACATGCCTGCATTGACAGTATCGTGCTTTTACTTTAGAAGTAACACCTGTGGGATGAGGGGATCAGCCTTAGGATAGCATGGCCTAGAAAGGGTTAAACCTCCCATTGTAGCATGGTCTTGATTAAAATTACATGCCTCTTCCAATGCTGATGTTCATTTCAAGGGGGAAACTACCACTGACATCAAAGATAAACCATAGATATCAAATTCATATGTCCATTGAACTTCTCATCTGGTATGGCCCCTGAGAACTGTATTTGATCACCTCTGTAGGCATGCACAGTCTACAGGTTCTGCATGCCTGCTGTACTACAGGCATCCATGATCTCATCCAATCCCCCAAGTTTGCATTACAAAACTCTTCCAGACTGAACAAATTGTATTGGGTGGTTGCAGTATTTGTTGCTGTAGTTCTTGGGGGTTTTAAAATGTCCAAATGACATTCTCTGAATATCAAGAGTGGCAATTCTCACATTTGGAAAAGAACAAAATGTGTGTAGATTGCTCCTCCTGTTATTAAAGAATGACTATTCATGGTAATTACCAGCTCTTCATTTCTGTTGCCCCAGACTATTCTTGGCTATTTCTAGCACCAGCCAGATCTGTGGCTATGACTGCAGTGTCAAAATGTCTCTGAGCATGTCAAGATGATTTTTTAAAAAAATTATATAGGGTTTCTTGCAAACTGTTCATATGGAGTTTTTCCTGAATGTTAAAATTTTGAATTACATAATCAAGGAAAGGGATCTCAAACATTAATTCATTGTTTTATTTCTGAATTTCATGGCAAACATTGGGTTTGTAGTTTTACTTGAAATCCAGTTCCTTCTTTGTATGTTTTAGTCTATCATTACTCTTTTTATGCAGTGTTTACCCAGGCTCAGGAGTTGATAGCATCAATGAAACACTACAAAGAGAAACCCTGATTAATGTATGATTTCATCAAAAAGCTTTTCTACATTGTTTTATTCATATGATTTTGTGCTTTGGTAATGTAGATAGGAGAAAGATGCAAATGGATTGAAAGCCTGGAAGGTGGCAGCAAGCTTCTCATGCTCTCATTTGAGAATTAAATCTAGACATTCTCCCACTACATCTGGAATCCAGCAGTGGAATACAGGAAATAAAAGCTAGGAAATAATAAAGGAACAGAATACAGGAAAGTTGTTCACCCTAATACTAAATAACCACTGGCACATACAATGTATGGTGGTTAGGGTGGTTTCCTGGAAGGCTTGAGGCCAGCACCTGTCTTTATAAATTATGCACTGTTTCTGATGCTTTTATTGTAGATTGTCTTTTTTAATCCATGGGCTGTCACAGTCCTAGGAGTTAAAGAACAAAATGTACCTGTTCTAAATTGGGAAAATCAGCTTGCTGGATGAGTTGGCAAGCTAGTTTTAAAACATCCAGTTTAATACCATAGGCAAACTTTGACCCAAAGTGCTCAGTGATAATAGAGGGAACAAGTTGTTGCAAGAGGAAACAGGAGTTCTTCCAAAGGAACAGATTTACTCTCCACTAGGCATCATTCTAGTAGTTCTAGAAGACTGTTTATGTGAACAAAGTACTAAAGCCTCCTTTGAACACATAACAGACAGTTTATAATGATGTTATATATTATATCACCACTTCAACTTTGTGGTAGTGATGGTACTCATATCCAAAATTGGAGGTGTGTTTGGAAATGGTGATTCTTTAGAATCCAAACCAAAATCCCTTTGAATTGCAACTAAATAAATAAGCCCAACCTCTGCCTAAAATCTATGTTCCACCGTAGCAGAGATGGCAATGAGTGAGATATTTGTCAGGCTTACAATGGACTTGAAAACCTCAGCAAGAAACTTCTAGCACAAAGGTCTCTTGGAACTGTGATCTGCTATGGTTTCTTGGTCCTGACTAAAGATACAGGCTAAGACCTAGGAAACTGCCTTTTTTTAAGGAATCTTTATTCTGGAAACTCTCTTAAGGCAGGGCTTTCCAAACGGTGTGCTGCAACACGTTAATGTGTTGCCTAAAGTGTGTAGGTGTGTCACCTACAATCTTGGAAATGTATATTATTATTTATAAATCATATATTTTTAAAAATATATGAAAGATTTTCATAAGATATGTTGTGTTGTGTTGTAATAACATTTTGTTATTACAATTTATGTATGTGTCTGGATCTCTCATAACGGATTAGTTTAACCTCTGGTTTGCTAGTAAAACTGAATTACTGTGTCATGAAATGATGCATGTCCAGAAAGTGTGTCACCAACATGAAAAGTTTGGAAAGCTCTTCTCTAAGGTTTCAGGGCCTGGTGAAAAACTAGGAACAATGTTTCATCTCCTCTGCTCTAGAGTTTCAGGTATATGCACACTGCAGTGTTAATAACTTTGCATAAACTTTCAGTAATCTTTGCGTTTAAATTTGCTCTGAGCTCACAGTCAGCTTCCCACTTGCAATCTAAATAACAACAATTTCTCATCTCCCTATGACTCAGTGGATTGGGTATTTATATGCACTGTATATACCTGATGGAGCTCGCCAAAATTCTCTCAGAATGGGGTGTGTATTTCCAAAGACTGAGGTAATCATTGGAAGAAGGCCAAGGCTTAAGAGTAAGAGTGAACTCATACAAAATCAAAATAAGGAGTAGGTGTGCACATTTCTGCGATCATAACTGTGGAATAGTTAAATAGTACCAGTTGGAGCAAGTTTGCAAAATTAATTCTGAAAGGGATCCTTTGTTAGTCTTTTAGCAATTGCTTTTTAACAACATTAATTTGTTCATTTTAGCTTTCCATATTAGCTTTTTAAATAGATATGTAATGTTGCTGGACATCATAATTTGCTGCCTTGTACATTTTTCATTGAAAGATTTTTTTTACAGAATTAAATACTTAATATTATGTTTATATATGATCCTCATCTTCCCTCTTCTCTTTCCTGATCTTTTCTGCCCTACATTTTAAAAGGTAACAGGCTCCCAGTTGGACACAGGATGGCAACTGTTCCTGCCAGTTTGAGTGCTTGACTATGTGATATGTCATTTATTTGTCAAATAATTTATTCCTTCTTTTGCTCAGCTTGCAGCCTGGCTCACCCTTCTTAGACTTGAAGAAAAGGTGCTTGATCTGTCTTTTCTGTGACTTAATTGAAATGTTATGTTGCTTTCTGTTCTTGCTATTTATACTACTCATTAAAAGTCACTTAGGATTATTTATATTATTGCATTTTTATTATTGTTAGCCACCTTGAGTACCATCTGATGAAATAAAAACTACATAAGTAAACAATTGAATTAAGAAAAAACAAGCTGTGCCCAGTTCTAAGAGACTGTGTGATTATTACATTCTGTTTACTTTCTGGTTAAAGTGGCCTTTTAAGGAAAGGAAAGATCAGAGTTTGAAATTTCTAAAAAAATTTAGAAGCATGACCCCTGAATTAAGGTAGAAAATAAACACAAATACAGATGGTATAAAATTTCCCATTCACTTTGGTATGTGTGGTGCATGTAGGTTTAGCTAAGGGGGTTACAGCCTGCCTTTTTATTTTTTGACCACATAAAATTATTATGGATTAATGGAGATACTCCACTTTTCTTGCAAAGATTTCTCCCTGAAGGAATGGAGCAATTTTCACTTTGTCCACTCCTCACATGACCTCCTACATTATCTGAGAACCTCCATTACCTCCAGACAAACTTTTCAGGGGGTGTAGGGGCTAACACAGGTAGGGGAAAAAAATAGAAGTATTGCTTCACCTCCTTTCTTTAGTCTCAACAGAACTCAACAATTCCAATGCCATACATTGTGCTGACATGATATATGTTTACCTAAATGACTTGTCTACTAAAATAATATATGCCTAATACATGTAGTGGCAACTCTGTTCACAAGTACAGGGAAAAATAAATAGCCTTGTGCATGAGGAAAGTATGTAAAAATCTCTTCTTGGACGTCTGAGGCAAGATTAGGGACTAAGTCTGACTGGGAGGGATGTTCTGTCCAGAGCATTTACATCTACAATCTGTACTATATCCAGGAAGAGTATCTTTGAGTTTTAGAATTATTTTTTATAGAACTATTCTTAACTTTTTTTACAACTATTTATACAACTTTTTTTTTTTACCAATGAGTGCATTTTATATAAAGTACTGACTGCATTTTTATCTTGCTCTTAGAATCCACATAAGAACAACAGACAAGGATTTTGCTAATCCAAGTTTAATTCTAAAGCCAGGTTTAGATTCAACCTAAAGTAGATCCATGGAAATGAATAAGACTTGTTGATGACAACAACATGTTCAGCTGATTCAGTCAGTCTGTTCTAGATAGGATACGTTGTGTTTATCTATTAAGATGAATATCATCTGCATTTGAGATAAGTTAAAACAGACCTCAGGGTTCCTTTCTGTCTCAGTGGTAGAAGAGACAAAAAAAATATAATACAGAAAGAAAATAATGTATGCTGTTTTTATGTGTTTCTGACAGATACACAGTTCAAAGAACCAGAGTTAAAATGAATAGCCAAGGACAGGTTGCCATGCTTCGCTGCTGGAAGTGTCGAAAATATATAGCTAATTTTGATTGTCTCATGAAGGAACAGACAACAGATTTATTTGAAGTAAGTATAAAAAAAGGGGGGGGGAGGTGGGACCCTCGAAGCCATTGCTGTAAAATTTATAGATAACATAGAAATAGTGAATTCACAATGCTTAAAATTGCTCAGTCTAAAAACTCTTCTATCACTATAATGGACATTGAATAACTCGTATTTCATCAAACAGAGTTTTTATGATTTTTTTTTTAAAATTGAGCCACATAAACCAATATTGTAGAAATCAGATATGTACACTGAAAAAAATTAGGATTATTAATGTTTTCTTATGTTAGGTAGAATATGTTTATCGTAATTTTATTTATCTCTATGACTTAAACTATTGAACTTGATTTGCAGTGTGACTCATTACTACAAATTTATTAATGATAGAGCTGTAAGAAGAAAAGGAAGTACAGTGTACTTGTCTAAATTGTCCAGCCTGTGGAAAATGTACAGAAGGCAGAGAAAGATACAATATTACAGCAGGAACTATGACAAGAGCCAGGCCCTTTTTGCATGGCATTTTCCATGTGAAAGAGGGCCTGGAGCGTCGCACGATTGTGAGAAGCAGTCCACACAATGCACTCACAATCACGCAACACTCCAGGGGCCGGCAGGCACCGATCACGCACCTTTTTATTTTTGGCTAGAAGCTGAAAATGGTGTGTGATTGCACATTTCTCCTGGGCCCCACACGCACTTACCTGGCGTGCAGAGCCTCCGGAGCTGCAGTGGTCACGCTTCCTGCCCCAGCGCAGCCTGGGAAGCTCCCAGGCTGCACTGCGGAAGGAAGAGGCGGGGCTCTCGCGTGAGCAGGCAGCTCGTGCGGAGCCGAAGGACCCTGGACGCGAGAGGCTCTCGCCGAAGGCTGCTCGCGCGATCCCCACACCCCAGTGCTGGAAAACGTTAAGGTGCAGAAAGGGCTCCAGTGGTGCTAAATTTGTGTGTGTGTTTGTCAATACTTGTTAACATTTTTTTCTGCCCAGATAGTTGAACAAAAGAAGAGAATGGGTATAAAAGCAGCTTATGATTGACAATTTAAAATTATTTTAGAATGAAGTCACAATCAAATTCTAACAGAGATATTTTATGAAATGAAGATTTTATAGCCCATTGCTCAAGGGATATAATAGTTTAAGCACCTATGATTTGCACCTATGATTTTTATGATTTTAATTACTATATTTGCTGGCGTATAAAACTCACTTTTTTCTCAAAAAATACTGTTTAAAAATGAGGTGCATTCTTATCCACTGTTCTGTCTTCTATGCTGACAGATAGTACTTTCTGGTGTATAAATGGGATGCATCTTGTATACCAGTGCATCTTATACACCGGCAAATACGGTATCACTGTTAGTAATTCAGAGATAAAAGCATACTTAAATCTCAATGTGAAATAAATGTGAATTAACAAATTTAGGCAGCAATCCTCTGTATACATATTTGGAAGTAGGTCCCCTTGAAGTGAATAAACTTGCTTCTGAGTAGTCATTTATAGGATTGTCTTGTTAGGATGTTGTTGTTTTTTAAGTACATCAGTCTCTCTATCAATTGGATTTAGGCTCAGTTTTAATTTAATTTAACTAAGTTAACTAATTTAATTTAACTAATTTAACTAAGTGCTGTTGAACTAACTCGGAATTCTTTCATATCTGTGTGGCTTTAATACATTTGTCAAGCCATCTGCCTGTCTGGCCCTCCATTTTTATCCTGTTAAAGGCTCTCACATAAGAGAACTTCTGCCTCAAGCCTGTACTGAAACTAGTGTGACTAGGCTAGGTGTACTAGTGATCTAACTCAGTTTGAGGTTGCTTCATATTTTGTTAATTTAGTATCAGAAAATCAGTGATATTTTTAACATGCAGAGCTTGAATCATGGTTTTAAAAAATGCATTTGTGCAACCCTTGCCATTTTGTAGCATCAGTTAATTATCAGGCACTAGTTTCTACTTGCTCCCTGCTGACATCTTGTATGATGCTCATCCAGAGAAAAGAGTAAAGAGAAAGTGCACCACGCTGTTTCTTTATCTACAGTGAAGTGCTGTGTCTGCCAGGAAAAAAAAATAATTGCCAGGGAAAAAACATTAATTTTCAGTCTTCTCTGTGTTAAAGAGTGTCTTCTCTAGATACGTGTATAAACGTTTGCACATTCTGAGTTACATACATACATACATATAGATACACACACACACACACACACACACACACACACATATGTATGTGTGTGTGTATATGTATATATCTATATAAGCGATTTTTAAACTTTGGTGGAAAATGTCTCAGCAAATTAATCTTAGTAACTCAGCATTCTAATTCACAGAGAAACTAGGAGAAAAAAACAAACAGGCACAGTATCACTCTCATACAAAATTCTATGAATTCTAATAAGGAGTTATTTAGTGCATATATGATAAGTAAACTGTGCATTTAAGCAAATATTCAAATAGGTAAGGATTTTCTTACTCATAAGGCTTAATTTGAGAGAAGTAGCTTATGGAGGGATCTAATAGTTTAGAAAATAGACAGTACAGTCTAAAAAGTTGGGCTAAGATGATGTGAGACTGGTCCAGTCCCAGATGGTCTGAGTTTCAGTTTCTAGGAGACTCACAAATAGCAGGCTAAGCAAATCATGGATTCAAAGCAGGAGATGAAAGGGATTTGTGGAGACATTGTGGGAAAGAGAAGGATACAGGAAAGGCTTGTTGAACAGAGACTAATTGTGATAAGAGATCACTGTGGCAAAATGAGATGGGTAGAAGACCTGGGGCAGCAAAATTCAGCCCTCCCACATTAATTTCTAATACATTGTACAGTATCTCATACTCTTATCTTCTCTTTGTGGCTCTGAGACCTCTTCTATTTGAAGCTCTTAGACCTCAATGATTCCCAATTATGTTTTGTTCCTGACAAAGTTTTTCCCAGCACCTGTGAGGCAGGATTGAAGATGGAACAAGAACTGAAGAAAGGGAAATGTGGTTACAGTCCTTTCTGGGGTAAAAGGAACAGTGGCCCTAAGTAAGTTGCTTTCAAACCAGAAAGCTGGTTTAAGAATAGAATTCCTTTCAAGACTCACACAGTAGGAAATCAGGCAAAAGAGGCAAAGACTACAATGTGAAGGGAAAGGAAATACGGAAGGCAGGAGAAGGTTTCAAATATATCTTTTCTGGGATCCCATTGGATCTTTTCGGAAGATGAAGCTGGAGTGCAGAAAAATTCCTGTGACAATGTCAGGAAGCTAGGGAAGTATATGAACCTTTGCTTCGGGAGAATGACTTCTGAGAGGGCTTGACTGTTTGCACAGTTCATCTCTATCAGTGTATTATTGGGCACTCAGCATTTGGAAGCCAGATGAAAACAAACAAATGGTCTAAGAATGCCCAGCTCATACCATAGGGATGTGTCAAGAGCAAACTGAGGTTGAGAACTGGTAATATGTCAGTGCCTGAATTCCAAAGGCTTCAGGCAAAAAAACAGTGTTGAAAGCAGTTTGGATGTAAAATAGGGATTCAAGTGGAACAAGAGGTCAGAAAAAGGCACACACAAGTTAGAGAGCTAGAGATGGTTTTTCTTCTAGCAATGATGCAGCACAGCTCAATGTCTTTTGGGCTGAGGTCTCAGTTTCCACTGAGTTCTAGCTGCAGGCAGGCAAGCCCTCTCAAAGGCCTTTTCCTGAGGAGTACTTGGCTGTAGACAGTCTCTCTGTGACTATTGCAGGGAGAGACCTTAATCTGTCACTTCAGCTACCATATTTCTTATGGACTGAGTGATTGCTTCTCCTCCTGGTCTGACTCTGAGCTGTCATGTGAAGCAAGATAATCTGTACTTGTGGATCCTAGTTCCTCCTCTGATATTTGATGGCGTGTCCCCCCAGTTTTTCTCTTTAATTACTCAGAGTAGGAAGATTCCCCTGTCTGTTCTTTATCTGACAAAGAGAGGCTTGACAGAAGTATGAACTCAGGTAGGGAAAACCATGTACCTTGGGCAAAAAGGCTAATGTGGTTCTCTGCCAAAAGTTCTGGTTCAGTGAGCTGGTAGATCTTAGAAAGCATAATTAATTTGGTAAGAAAAGTTATTTCAATAAGATTCAATGATGAGCAGTCTTGGATGCCAAGGGTGACAAGAACCCCAGGACTCAGTCCATAACTTGGGAACCAAATGGATTAAGTAGATGCTTACACAAAGAGTTTTTATAATCTTGCTTGTTTTTTTAAAAAACAACCTTCTAACCGTCATAGTAGACAAGCTTGAAAGTGTCCGTTGTTCTCAGTGGTAGTATCTGCTGCATTCTTCAAAGGCTGGTGGGGCAGCTAAATAGAATTTTCAGTATCTACAGAGGGAAGGGCTTTTACTGTAGTACACAATTCAAGAAGGCGTTTCTTCACACAGAATCAGAGAGTGATTTTTTAAAATGATTTTGGCTGCATTTAAATGCAGACTACAAATAGTCAGTATGCCCTCTGTTTCCTTTCAGTCATCTGAAGGGTCTCCAAAACACCAACATGTACCTTAAAAGCAGGAGGCAAGAACACTGCACTTTAAAAGTCATTTGGTTATTTTTAAATGAAATTTTATTTTTATAGAATATCACAATTAATTATCAAAGCTTTTTATGTCTATACAGTCATCCTTCCACATTCGCTAGGGTTAGAGACTCCTCTGAAAGTGGAAAAACCGTGAATAACTAGGCCCTCAAAAACCAGATTTAACACACAAAAAAGTATAATCACCATATTCAACCTACCATGGGTTCCTTTGAGGCATCAGGGCACCTTCACAAGGCAGAAGTGGCTGGCTGGTGGGGCTTACTCCACTGATGCCCCACACCATTTTTAATAGGGACTTACAAGCCTTGTTCACAGTTTCTCGGTCTCACAGGGCTTGCAGTCCCTATTAAAAATGTCATAGGAAGGCAGCAGAGGTGACAGCAAATAACCTGTGAATAATAAAATCCGCAAAAGGGAAACCCACAAATGTGGAGGGCTGACTGTGCTTCTTTTTACCTTTCGAGTTGGATTAGAAGAATTTATCCCATTGATTATCAAAAACTTCCTGCCTGGAAGGGTGAATAATGGATATCTGACATCTCATAATTGAACCCCCTAAGTGACATTTTCAAATTAAAAATAAATGTGAAAGCAAGGCCACAGTCCAATATTCAGAATACAGGATTGTTCTGTAAGTGTCTTTAATGTGTAAGTGAAACTGTGTACATAGGATTGTATGCATCCATGGAAACCAATCCACACTATCCATGGTGTCCATATTGATTTTATATGTTAATTAAAAGGGGGTTTATTCATTTTGCCACTAACATGCCTGTCAGAGTGGAGGTTCATTTTATATCTCTGTCATTTGTTACCTATCAAAGAGAGTGTGAAGATTAAGAGGTTATGGAAAACAGAGGATAATAGACAGTACCTGAGGCAGGCTGTTGAGTTACATTATGTGCAACTTGGATTTTCATCTTTGTGGAACACAGGAAAAGTACAGAACAGTAATTTCTGGGGTATACCTTTATTTTATTCTTATTTCAGAGGTGAAATTAGACCAGTGAGATGCAGCTCACCTATCGTGCAGTAGTCAGATATACATGTATGTGCATACTTAGGAACAGGCAAGTTTCCTCAGGCGGCTGGTTGACACAGAACAATAATATTCCAACAGTAAGGCCAGAAGGTGTGTTTTGTTTTGTTTTTGAACAAAAAACTGCTCTTGAGGAAGCCCTGTTCTTGAGGAGCCATCTTCTGAGGAGCTTGTGTCTGCCACTTAGTGATTTATTGTAGATTTACAGGTCATAGTCAGATTTTGATTAAAATTAGCCTATTGCTAAAATAAAATAACCCTGAGGTGCATTTTAGTATCTATGGCAAGTTTTAGGTGTTTAGGTTTCAACAGGTGGACCTGCAGTGAAGGAGTATTCATGCACATATAGACATTCTTTTATTTTTATAGGTTTCTTACATCATTTATTTTCTTTGTATTATTTTTCATGTGATGACTTGAGGAGCAACATCTACCAGTTTTAAACTAGTTAACAGTTGAAAAGTTTTTGAATTCTGTATTGAACAATATATGTTTATGTAGTGACCTTGATGGTGACACAGATGTGCCTGTTCTACACCTTAAAATTTACTTGTTTCACACAAATTTATAAATACTGTTTGAGAACTTCTTGTTACATTTTTGTATATGACTTAGCGACATTGTAAAATTTTCTTGTTCTGTTTGAATTTAGGCTTAGTGTAATAGTTTGAGAGTGCAAGTGCTGGCATCAAATTTTCATTAGTGTGTTTAGTAAAGCAAAGAATATTTAAAAGTCGTACCATGGTATAAACAATTTATAGATTAAATATACTTTCCTTGTTTGGTTTTCCTTCTTTCACTGAGTTCATTATAAAAAAGGAAAAGTTACAATTAAAATATGTCAGAATACAATTAACATATTTGAATTTTAATTGAACAGCAACCTCACTCTTCAGCTACCTCTCAGGACAACTGTAATGTATGGCACATGAACACAGAAGCTCTTCCAGACTGGGTGATTTGTATAATAGAAAAGGTAGGTTGTTTAGGGCAATATTTTTAATTAAAAGCAAAGTTGTTGGTATTCCCAAACAGATTTATGTGACTGTGTTTTGGAAATAAAACAGACATTCATTTTATGCTGCTTCTGGAGTGTACCTGGCCCTGTAGGATATGTGGTTTGAAATGAGTGAAGGGAAACAGGATTTGTGCCCTGACCTAGAATCACAGACTTAAATGGTTGGAAGAGACTAAAAGAGCCTTCTAATCCAATACCACCTTCATGCAAGATACACGACTGAAGCGCTCCTGAAGGACGGCCATCAATTCACTGCTTAAAAACTTCTAAATAAGGAGATTCCACCACCCTTCAAGGCAATCTGTTCATAGGAGGCAGTTCATCAACCAGCTTCTAAGTCTTCAGATATGTATCCCTTGAATATCCTACCTTGCTTCTGCTGACTCATGGGCTGGATATTGCCATGCACTCTATTCAGGTGGCCTGCCCATACTATTAATTCTGATAGTGATGTATCAGTTCTCCTTCCCTGGACCCCCATTATAACTTCAGAAGTTCAAAAGTTGTTAGCACTGTTAAAACAGAGGACAGACGTGCTCTTGTTGATGTAGCCTAGAATTGCATTGGCTTTTTTATCCACTGCATCACACCGTTGACTCATATTTAACTTCTGTTTTCATAGTAGTTCATATTTAACAACATATTTAACTTCTAATCTTTTTCACATATTTTTGTCATGTGAGGTGTCATCCATCCTATATTTGTGCATTTCATTTTTCCTGCCTAAATGCAGTACCTTACATTTATCCCTATTGGAATTCATTTTCTTAGCTTTTGCTGAGATCTTCAATCTGTTAAGGTCATTTTGAATCTTGCATACCTCTGTGCTATTAGCTACCCCTCCTAAGTTGGTGTCTTCTGTAAATTTGATAAGCATGTCCTTTATTCTACCATCCAAATCATTTATGAATATATTTACCAACACTGAGCCCAGCACAAAATCCTGAGGTACCCTGCTAGTTGCTCCTCTCCAACTTGAAGAAGAACCATTGGTGAATACATCAACCAGTTACATATTCCTGACAATAGCACTGTCAAACTTGCATTTTACCAGTTTGTCTGTAAGAATATCATGGCAGAATGTTGTCAGAAGCCCTACTGAGTAAAGATATAATACATCTACTACAGTCCCATGACTGTATCTTGATAGTCCCTATCAAGCTTGTAACTTTTTTTAAAAGAGAGAGAGATAAGGTTATCTTATTTTTAGTTATTTGTTGAGTTTATATCCTGCCTTTCTCCTGAGATGAGATTAAAGGCAGCTAAATTAGTCTGGCATAAATTGTTTTTGAAAAACTCACACTAGGCTCTTAGTAATCACAGTATTTTTTTCTAACTCTTCACAGACAGGGTGTTTAATAATCTGCTTTCTGAGCTAGGCTGAAGGAGCAATCCACAATCACCAATGGGTTATCTCCTCACAGCAAACTAGTCGGACAGGAGTCCAAAATTCTAAATCCATTAAAATCGTTGACTCTCCCTTCCCCTCAGTTTTACGTCTCCTGCTTTGCCAACTGGTCTAGCTTTAACCTCTTCCCTTTTACTTTTTTTCTACCTTTTCACTATTCTTGTTTATTGACTTAGTGATAAATATGGATTTATTATTAGTAGACACATGTAAGGAAATGAGAAAACATGGCAATGTAGATGTGGAGAAGGAGAAAAGCCGCTTGTTTTCTGAGAAACAGAAACAAACAGTAGAGAACATTATAGACATTGATTCTCCCCTCAATACATCAAGCTCAATCATTAAAGAGGGTGAAATAATGCCTAAACCAGGCTTGAAAGGCCAGCTGGCCTCACAGAAAGGTGCCTTAGAAGTGTCAACAGAGTCAGTACTAAGAAAAATATTCATGTCTTCAAGCAAAAGTGAAACGGAAAACCACTTGCCGCAGCAGCATTTTCCTGGCATTGATGCCAAGCTGGTTAGTCAATAGCTGCTTGGTCTTCTTCTTCCCCCTTTTTAAGATGGAGACAACATTCAGCCTCTTCCAGGTTGCTAGGACCTCTTCTGTTCTCCAAAATGGGAGAAACCCTTGGGCAAGATTCTAGAGTATGTAGTTACTTACCAGCTTCAGGAATTCCTGGATGAAATAGATTTTCTAAATCCATTTTAATATGACTTCAGGTCTGACTATAGAGCTTTGGATGCCTTGGTGAGTGTGGCTTTTGATTCCAAAAACACTGATATCATTCTGAGCTGCCTCTCTAGGGTGGGACGTGGGGAAACATCTGCATGAAACCAGTGGTAGAGATTATCCAGAGTTGGGGTTGGGTGTGACCGGCATGATGTGTTTGCACAGCTAAAACTGGCTGTATTTGTTCCTTGAGATGGAAGATTTTTCTACAGCAACACATGCCTTGATTATTTTCCTTTTGTGACACTCTCTGTTTGGATTTATCTCTGGAAATTGCTTGGAAACTCCAGTGGAGCCAAAATGTTGATCCAGGCTGCTAACTGGGACTAGTTGTAGGGAGCATATAACTCCCTTGCTGAAACAGTTCCATTGATTGCCAAGCTGTTTTTGGGGAGAACTCAGTGTGCTGGTTATGACCTTTAAAGCCCTCTGTGGCCTTGCAGACAATCTGAAAGACCATATCTCCCTATATGACACTGTCTGAGTTTTAATATCTTCAGGGGAGTTTTCTCTTTGGGTCTCATCACTATGGCAGGGATGATTGTTGAGGACGTGGGAGATGCCCCTTAGCAGCTGTCCCAAATTGTGGAACTGCCTTCCACATGAGTTTCAGTTCAACCCCTTCCTCCTATCTCTCTACAAGAAAGCAGAGATGTTTTTTGATTTAGGCATGCCTTTGGTTTTTAACTTGTTGCAGCAAGTGAAGATTTTAATATGGGGTGTTTTGTCTGTATTTTCTCATGTTTTACATCTTACCATGTTTTAACATTTTTTAACAGAATGGTGGTTTTTCTAACTTTTAGATTAATAGTTTTTTAGTTGTAATTTGTTGTAAATGAATATAGTCCACCTCAAATGGAGAAAGATGAGATACAAAAGAATGAAAGAAAGAATTCTCTAATATTATTGACAGGGCTGTGAAATTACATATACAGGTTACTTTAATGTTGTTGGATGCAGTTCATCTGACTCTGGAAATCTGAATTCAATTAGAGTATCTAGTTATTCCTATACTATTCCTTTACCTATTCTGGGCTGAAATCTTCTGTATTACATCATATACTCTTTTTTAATCAGGTATAGAACCATTTTCCATTTGAGAGAAGACTGAGGCAAAGAACACCTTCTCTTGAGAAGTTCTGTTTTCTCTCTGTCCCTGTTACCATGTCACCATCTTCTCCATGCAGTGGCCCTACCATTCTTTTGTTCTTACTCTTTCACCAAACATAGCCCCAAAAAACTTTCTGTTATTTTAACCCCTACCAAACCTGAGCTCATGGTGAGGTTTGGTTTTTCTTAGTTTCTCCTTACAATACCTATTCTTAATTCGTATTCTTCTTTGGTGATTTCTCCCTTTGTCTATTTCTTATATATGTTTCTTTTAGACCTTAGCTCATCTGAAAGTTCTTGATACATCCATTCTTGCTTCTTAGACACCTCCCACTTCCTCAATGGAATTGTTTGAATTTAAGAAATTACCATACATGATGCATTCCCCTTTAAGCATTTCTTACCATCAGATAACATTCAGTATTTCCTTAAGCTTATAGAAATTACCTTTGTTAAAATCTAGAGTACATGTCTGACACTGTTTGGTTTCCCTTTTCTGCTGTATATAAATTCCAGGAGAACGTGGTCACTTCCACCCAAGGATCACATTACATTTATTCCACAGATCACTTCATTTGTGTTAGTTAGGATCAGATCCAAAATAATAGATTCCCTTGTTTTGTTGTCTGCCTTCTGGACAATGAAATTGTATTGAAGACAAGTGAGGAATTTATTGGACTTTACATTCGTGGTAAAATTTGACTTTCCGCAACCATCAGGGTGGTGAAAGTCTCCCATTACTATTATGTCTCTCCTTTTGAATTTTTGGTTGTTTCATCTAGGAAAGCAAATCCAAGTGAATCTAAGGCCCTTTTCGAATGGCATTTGCCATGCAAAATGGCCCCTCCAGTGTCGCATGAATGTGAGGAGCGGTCCACACGACGCACTCAATATTGCGCGATGCTCCAGGGGCTGGCAGGCGCTGACTGCGCACTTTTTCATTTTTGGCTGTGAGCCGAAAATGGTGCATGATCGCACATTGCTCTGGGGCCCCGCGTGCACTTGCCGTGCGTGCAGAGCTCCGGAGCTGCAGCACTCACACTTCCTGCCCCAGCGCAGCCTGGGAAACTCCCAGGCTGCACTGCGGAAGGAAGAGGTGGGACTCTTGCGCAAGCAGGCAGCAGCTGCATTGCTGAAGGAACCGGGACATGAGACCC
The DNA here is from genome assembly GCA_030412105.1 of Cyclura pinguis. NCBI lineage: Eukaryota > Metazoa > Chordata > Lepidosauria > Squamata > Iguanidae > Cyclura > Cyclura pinguis. Next base: position 317,490,250 of record CM059600.1, on the reverse strand, counting down.
TCCCGCTAGAGGCTGCTCGCGCAATCCCCGCACCCCAGCTCTGCAAAAATGTGCGTTGCAGAAAGGGCCTAAGTGGTGGATCTGACTTGAGGGTATATAATAGACCCCCACAATAATGTCATTGTTGTTTCTCTCCCCTTTAATTTTTACCCAAAGGCTCTCAACCTGTTTTCCATGCTCTTAGTCATTGATCTTCTCAGAGATGCAAACATCCTTGATAAGTGAGGCTATTCTTTCTCTTTTCGTGTTTGGTCTTTTATTACCCGAACAATCTGGGAACATTGGGGTCCACCCGCAGTGCCAGTATCTCCTTAGAATTTGGGGCAGTATAGCTCAAAGGGGGCCTGTGAGAGGAAGGTAATGGCATGATCTTTTCATCTATGTATACTAGTAACTGTAGAGAGGACTCCAGTTTAAAATTAAACAAAGTATCCTTGGGATGGTACAGAGGAGCAATCCACAACAATTGCATTGTTCCCCACGTGCCAACCAGTACTGGCAGGAGTCCACATTCCAAATCAGTTAATTCCATTAGGAGTCCACTCTCTCTCCATCAGTTTTAATTTTCCTGCCAAGCAAACCAGACAGGTTTTCACTTCTCTCTGTCAGTGTGTGGTTAAGGAGAACTGTTGGCAGGTTTTGGAGATTGAATAGACTTGTAAGATGTCGATGGAACGGAATCCCAGATGCCCACCACACAACGAGGCTCTGAGGAAGAGAATAGAATAGCGAGGCTGTGAGTTGGAATCTAATAATAATGGAAATGATAATGCCTCTCAGATGATTGTGAGTGCGTGACTATCTGGGGAAGGTAAAGCAACTGATATAAGAAAAGTATTCCTTTCCTCCAGTGAAAGTGATGTGGAAGAGGTAAGAGCTGTGGGAAATAAGCATTTAGGAGAAAACAGTTAAAAAGAGGAAAGTGGATACCGCTCATAAATGGGGTCAGGATCTGCTTCCAAAGAAAGTTAAAGTTAAGACAACGGTAAAATCAACAAAAGCCACTTTGAGCTGCCATGTTGATTTTGGAGATTCCACGGAGATGGGAGGGGCTGTTGGAGAGCGCAAACCCAGCTCTGGAGCAGGCGCAGTTAGTCCATCTAATCGCCCTGAGTTGAAGGGCGGGGACAAGTTGGAACGCCCAAAAAGTGTGCGAGTGAGCATCGTCACTCAAAGCGCCCAGCTCTCCGTGGTCAGCAGGAAGCAGCTCACGTAGCAAAACAGAGAGAGTCGTGTTTAAGGAGAAAGGCGACTGGTGTTCCTCAGTTATGGACGCAGCCCCAGACCTATGACAAACTATTTCCAATGAATTAAATGCAGTGATTTTACCTTCAGGAAATCAATTTAATACATCTAATGAATTTGATTCTTTCATTGATAGAAGATTATATAATTTGATGAATTCTCAGTCAGTAATGGATATGCATAATTTAAACTTGCAAACATCATTAAAATCAAATGTGTTGTCTGAGAGAGTAAACCAAAACTTGGAAAGAACTGTGAGTATGGAAGCAAGTAAGGAAAGAGAGAAAGAACAAATAGAGTCAGTACAAAAGAAAAGGAGAATGGATTCTCTGCAAGGTGAACAGGTTGATGAACACGATGAAGATATAGAAATTCCTATGAAAAGGAAAAGATCTGCTATTAAGATAGAGGAAAAGTTTAATGATGAGTGGAATGAGGAAGAGATGCAAGAGCAGGTAGATGATTCTGATGTTGGCAGCTCCTTGTGAGCAGAGGAAGCAGAGGAGTTAGGTAGTGGAAGAGTGGAAGATTGTTTCAAGCAGAAAACTTTAAAAATGTATTGAAAAGGGTATTACATACATTAGGTTTGGAAATGGATGAGGATAGAAATCAGTCAATGGAATCAAAAGAAAAGGAGGCTAAGATAGCTTCTGTAGTTTAAAAAAGAGATGCATGGATTTGATATGCCAATGCCTGATATGTTTAAGGAGTTGATTCGTGTAGAATAGGAGGCTTCTTTGAATACTCGTAGGTTTTTAGGTCATAGTAATAAATTATATTCTTTTGAAAAGAAGAATATGGAAATATTAAAAGTCCCTCTAGTGGATGAACCGGTAGCTGCGCTTATTGGGGGGGGGGTCTGGTTCCCCGAGAAGGTGATACTGTGTTAAAGGATATGGATGAAAAAAGAGCTGATTGGGCTTTAAGGAAAGCACATGAGAATCCAGCTCTAGTTATTAGGGCTTCTATAGCAACTTCTACGTTTGCTTGGGCTGCTGTGATGTGGATTCAAGAGGTAGTAGAAGATGAGGATATACTCCAGGCAGTAAGCAAAGAGTCATAAATAATAAAAAAAAGATGAGAATATACAATCTCGGTCTTCTTTGAAAGCTTTATCCAGAGTTAAGAAAGTCTTACAATATGTGGCAGATGTCATTTATGATTCTGTGGCATTTAAGGCAAGAAATATAAACTGTTGCTAGAAGGTCATTGTGGTTGCGTCATTGGGATGATGACCAAAAATCCAGGAATAATTTTGCTTTTGTCCCTTTTAAAGGAGAGTTGCTGTTTGGTGATCAAGCATTGGAAAAAGTGCTAGTTGAGAGTAGAGAAAAGAAGCAGGTAATGCCTACTTTGCAGAAAAAGAAAACTGAAAGGAGATCATTTCAAAATTCATGTTATTCCCTTCAGAGTAGAGGAAACAGTAGACAGCAGGATTCAGGATACAGTTGACAGCAGTGGTATAGGCCAAAAGGTCAGTATGGAAGGTCAGGATCTTTTGGTGAAAAAGTACAGGTTGGTGAGAAAGGTAGGAGATATACTCAGCGGAAGAGTAGAACCCAGTTCTGACAACCAACAAAATTGTGTGGGAGGAAGACTGCTGCAGTTCAGTATCCTGTTGAACCAGATTACATCAGACCAGTGGGTTTTACAGGTAGTAACTCAGGGTTACAAGATATTGTTCGACAGGATGCTGAAATGCAGGTATGTCTCCTCACCAGTAGCAAGTGTGCTGGAGAAAAGGGAAATAGTTGTGAGAGAGAAAAAACATCTAGTACACATTGGTGCAATGGAGGAGGTTCCTTAAGATCAATATTTCTTGGGGGGTCTACTCAACGTTCTTTACTGTCCCGAAAAGCAATGGGACTTATCGTTCTGTCCTAAACCTGAGATATCTCAACAGTTTTGTGAAATATCTCAGGTTCAAGATGGAGACGTTGCAAACTGTAAAAAAAAAATTTGTCCAAGGGAGACTGGATGGCTTCAGTAGACCTGAAAGAAGCCTATCTGCATGTCCCTATGAGAAATACAGACAAGAAATAACTCAGATTTCAGTTCATGGGCAGGCATTATCAGTTCAAGGCACTGCCAGTTGGTTGGGCTTTGGCTCCGAGGGTATTCACAAAGGTGTTGGTTCCTCTGGTAGCCTGTCTGAGACAGAAAGGGATACATATTTACCCTTATTTGGACGATTTGTTGATAAAGGCAGACTCTCAGAGTAAGTTGGAAATGAATGTTCGGATGACCATAAATGCGTTACAGACTTATGGGTTTCTGGTGAATCTAGAGAAGAGTCATTTAACTCCACAAGGGTTCTGATTCATCTGAGAGCGAGAATAGATACCAACAAGGGGAGAATTTGTCTCTCAGAGGAGAGAATTACGAAGATGAAAAAGGTAATGCAGAGGTTACTGAAAAGTTCTTTTGTGAATATGATGATGTTGGCTCAAGTGATGGGAACTTTAGTGTTAACAATTCAATTGGTGCCATGGGCCAGATTGCATTCCAGAGGATTACAGAGACTGCTGTTTCCTCATCAGTGGAACATAGGCAAGAAAAAACATTATTTAATGAAGCTTTACCAACCCAATTGAAAACGGACTGGGATTGGTGGATAAGGGACTCGAATTTGAACAAAGGAGTTCTTTTCGACGTAAATCAGTACATAAAGATTACAAGAGATGCAAGCTTGAGAGGCTGGGGAGCCATGTGTCAAGAGATGTCAGTTCTCAAGGTCTTTGGTCAGGTTTGGATCTGAGACAGAATATAAATTTTTTGGAGCTGAAAGCGATTCGGCTAGCTCTTTTCAAGTTTGTGAATATAGTGAAAGGCCATCATGTTCAAATTTGGACAGACAACGTGACAGCAAGAGCTTATGTGGTGAACCAAGGAGGCCTTCGATCAAAAGCTCTGATAGAAGAATCAAACAGGCTCTTTTGTTGGGCAGAGAAAAATCTTCAATCCTTAACAGCAACAGCAGCGCATCTAAAAGGGAAGTTAAATGTCAGAGCAGATTATCTGAGTCAAAACAGATTGCACCCAGTGGGCACTGAATTATCGAGCATTTCAGAGTTTGAACAAACGATTCGGGCCTTTTCTAATAGACTTATTTGCCTCAGCCAAAAATACCTGACCAAAAAGATTCTTTTCAATCAATGGAAGTAGGCATGTGGAAGCAGCAGATGCTCTGTCAGTACCGTGGCCAGAAGATCAGCTATATGCCTTTCCTTCTTTGCAGATATTGCAAAGAGTGTTAGTGAAAATACAAAAGGAAAAGGCGAGAGTAGTGTTGATAGCACCTTATTGGGCAGGGTGGCCTTGGTTCTCCCTACTGAAACGGCTGTCTGTAGGAAATCTTTGGAAGTTGCTGCTTCAAAAGGATCTTTTAAGGCAGGGACCGGTGTATCATCCGAACCCTCAGTGGTTGAGTTTGATGGCCTGGGGTTTGAGAGGAAAGCCCTAGAGTTTCAGGATTATTTGCCAGCAGTGGTGGACACTATCATGGCATCTAGGCGACAGTCAGTGCAAAACCTATATAATATGACATGGAAGGCTTTTGAAAAGTGGTGGAATTCAAATAAGTTGAGGATATCTGACATCCAGGTGAAGCATGTACTGAAGTTTCTGCAGGGTGGTTTACAAAGAGATCGGAGACCAAACACACTAAAACCGCAAGTATCAGCATTGTTGGTAGTGCTGAAGTTTGATGGAGTGGCTCTGTCAGCACATCCTCATATAAAGAGATTCTTGAGGGGTGCAGTTCTGACTTCTTTCCCAACAAAACATAGATTTCCGAGTTGGGATTTGAATTTGGAATTGGATTCTTTAACGAACCAATAAGGGATGCTTTGTTGAGATTGATGACCCTCAAAACTGCGTTCTTAGTAGCCATAACTTCAGCGAGAAAGGTCTCAGAATTGTCTGCTTTGTCTCTAAATGCAAACTTGTGTAGGTTGGAGAAAGATAGATTGGTATTGACTTTGGAGCCAAACTTTCTTCCTAAATGTGCTTGGAAGAAGGTGGCACCAGGTATTATTTATTTGCCAAGTTTCTTTCCTAAGCCAAAGGATGCGGAGGAAAAGAGATATCATACTTTGGATGTGATGATAGCTGTGCATCTTTATATTAAGAGAATGGCAAGAATTAGGAGAATGGAGGCACTATTTGTCTCATATAATCCTAATTCTGTGGGTCAGAAAGCTTCCAAAGCAGTGATTGGCAAGTGGATCAAGAATTGTATTTTTCAATGCTGTGATATTGCAGGTAAAGCAAGACCATGTAATGTGTATCCTCATTCTACAAGGTCTGTGTCAACAAGTACAGTTTATGCTGTGACTTCTTTACTGCAAGATGTTTGTGATGCAGCAGGATGATTGGAACCATTGACCTTTGTAAGGCATTATAAGATGGATAAGTTTTGGTCAGAGCAGGCTGCTTTCGGGAGAAAGGTGCTTCAGTCAGTTACAAAGAGTAAATGAGATCCCGCCCAGGATAAGGCTTGGGTATTTCCCAGTCGTTGTGGATTGCTCTTCCATGCCATCTCAAAAATGAGAAGTTGGACTTACTGTGCAGTTTCATTCTGGGATGGCAGGAGGAGGAATCCACACCCACTCTGAGAGATTAAAAAAAAAATTAAGAAAGAAAATGAAGAGAGAGTATGGACAGTGGTTGTGTGTACAGTTGGTCTGCTGTGATTTTTGACCTTGAGACATGGACGGAGTTAATGGAGTTTGCAGTTTGGCTTGGCTAGAGAAGGAGACTGATGGAGAGAGAGTGGAGTGCTAACGGAATTAACTGCTTTGGAATGTGGACGCCTGCCAGTTCTTGTTGGCACACCAGGGAACAACCCAATTGTTGTGGATTCCTCCTCCTGCCATCCCAGAATGAAACTTCACAGTAAATCCAACTTGTCGTTTCATTTGAATTGAGAAATACATGAGAAATCAGTCACTCTTAAGACAAGTGAGGCAAGAAAGATTGGATAGAGAGAGATTGGGTGGAAAAGTTGACAGTAACCAGTCCTGAAGAAGGAATCATTAACAGAGGGACTCAGACAGCGTCTGAGGGGAGAATGGAGAAATGGCAGTCTGGTGGGAAGCTATGCACTACATACTACAAATGACTGAGGTCAAAGCTAGAGTTTTTATACCCTGTTTCACATCCTGAAGGGGTGCATTGACAAAGTTGTAATGGCTTTCCCATGGGACTGCCAGAGGGGTCCAGAATGGGCTGATTGTTTTAACTCCAGAGTGACAAAACATTGATGGGAATCATGACAATCTCTTATGGTATAAGGAAGATCTCTGCAGGGTAAGATTGAGGGATGGCCTCTGATTGCTTCATCTGGGCAGTTCATCCTCCATTGTATTTGAAAATGCAAAGAGCCTGGAGTGCTGAAAGGATTAGCACAAACCCATTAGTATAGGGTTTTCCCACCTACTCTACTCTGGGCTTATGATCCTGAACACATCTCAGGTCAGCTTGACCCCAAAACACATCTCTGGTCATTGTGACTTGATCGTGTTTTCCAGTCATTCACATGTCCAATTTATGAAAATCGCACACCTCGTTGCAGTGGTGGTAGGGTATGATAGCACTGTTTCCTTAGAACAGGTTATACTCCTCAATGACTACATTCCATTCATGAGATGTAATGCATCAGGCTTGCTATTAATGAGAAACTGGATTTCCTATTAATAGGCTGTTAAACCAGATTTACCTTTCTGTGTTGATTCCAAGTTTGTTTTGTTTGTTACCCATGCTCTGTGCATTAGCGTATAGACCACCTGGTCATCTCTCTAGCTGCTTCCTTGTTGTTGTTGTTTTGTTCCCACTGTTGGGTTCCTGTATTATCTCCCCTGTACCATTGAAGCTTTTGTCTCCAGTAATTGGTGTTTCTCTGCCCTCGGGAATACTGTCCCTGTTCCCCACATAATTCAGTTTAAATTCCTCCCAGTCAGGTTTGCAAGACCCCAGCAGATACATTCTTAGGACCACCACACATCTCTTCTGGGAATAGGGAAGAACTGTTCCATCTTGCTGCTGCTGCTGCTGCTGCTGCTGCTGCTGCTGCTTCTTCTTCTTCTTCTTCTTCTTCTTCTTCTTCTTGCCAAAAAATAAATGGGACAAAAAACTACTAAGAAAAAAAAATCTGGATTTTTTTTAGCAATTTTTGCCCCAAATGCTTTTTGTTTGTGTGTGTTGGGAGGCTTATTCATGGTGAGTAGCTGAAATGTGGAAATATTATTTACAGTTGTGCAGGTGGCAATGCTGTAGAATGCCTACCTTTGTATGTCTATTTCTGTCTGGATCCTGCAACCAACATGACTCTAGGGGATTAACATATCTCATTCTAGTGAGATTTAAAGCACTGAGTACCTTTTGAAATGTTTATAGTAAAGCTGTTATTGTGCTGTTTCAATCAGAAAATGTTGCAATGCTTTCCTGTTATGTAGTAAAATAACACATACACAAATATAATAGTTGCTTATCTCCTGTATTACAAAGAATGCATTGGGTTTTTTTTCCTCCTCATTATCCATAGGCACAATGGACAACTGGAAAATTGAACTGCCCATTCTGTGGGGCCCGTCTCGGGGGCTTCAACTTTGTCAATAACATGAAATGTTCCTGTGGCCAATTTACAAATGCTCATCTTTGCAAGAGGCGAACAGATTGCCAGATAATTTCTTCAGTTTTATCACCAGTATCACAATTGAAGCACTCGTCACTTTGTACACTTCAGTGTGATCTTAACAAGGAAATGCAACAAAGTATGAAAGGTGAAACTTCTGAAGCTGAAAATCAAAGACTTTCATATATGGCAAAAACTAACTATGGCGTGGGAAGATTAATGGAGGCACTTTGCCTAGAGGTGAAAGCAACCAACTTTGAGATGAATAGTAAAAAACTAGTTTTCAGAATGTCTAATCTAAGAACAAGTCATTCATTTTCACTGGCTGTGAATGACAGATGCCCTGGAAAAGCCTTTCATAGAAAGTCACAGAGTCTGGACTTAAACTTTGGAGGGAGGCTTGTCTTGCTGCCAGCTTTATATGGAACTTCGGCAACCAAGAAATCTGCTTTCTCCAGGCAACACGAAACTCAGCCTTTTAACTCAAAGGGTTGCTCAGAATTAAAGCCCAGCAGAACACATAATTATTTTCACTTCCCACTTAAATCAGATGCTAGTGAACTTCCAAATACTTTTTCCATTACTTCCTACAGGGTATTAACACAAGAGGACACTGGATTTAATCCTCATTTAGCAATTTCCAGAAACTACTCTGAGAGCTCTGCCAGTGATCAGCAGCTATTGTCTTCCTCAGAAATGGAGAGGACTGCAAAAGAAAATTCTGTGCAGGAGCACATCACACCTCTCCTTCAGCCCTTGAGAACTGTTGATCAAAAGCTGAATAAGAGAAAAAGAAAACGATTAAACAGTTTGAGGAGAAAGCAAAGGAGGCAAGAAAGGTGGCTACAAAAACAGGTACATGTTTTGAGATTGTATTACATAAGAAACTTGTTGCTTTTAACAAGGGGATTTTGAGTGTGTGGTATGGTGTTAACAATAATTTCTGAAAATGGCCTTTGGGCTTCTAAGCGTAAAGCCAAATGGCGGCACATTAGAGTTGTTTGCTTTTCTTTTCCACATGTTTAGCACTTCTGTTTCTGTAATGCAGCAGCCTCTAAGGCAGAGCAGTGACTATAACCATTGTACATTCTTTCAGATATTGCATCAAGCCTTAGATAGCATGAACCATGGCTTTCAAACCAACTTTGAGCCATGTTTTTTTTAATTCTGGTTACTTTGTTGAGTGAAAACCATGGTTTGTAAATTTGGACATCATGACAGTCCATAGCTAGTTTACCTTTGATGGCCATGTCTCAATGGGATCATTGGCCGGAAGATTAAAACCTCCTGAGGTTTTCACATTTGCTATGAAGAACACTAGTCATTTTTATCAGAAATCAGAGGAGAAAAGTTCTTATGCATATTTTTAAATAATGTGTTCTTCCTGAGCAACAAAGCCGATATTTAGACCAAAGCTCAGCCGGCATGGCCAATGATTATGCATTCTGGCAGAGCATCTGAAAAGTCCAAGATTGAGAACCACTGGTATAAAGCATGAGTAAAAATCTTCAATCAAGTTCTGGTAGCAGTTCATTCACTTATTTATAAAAATCAAGAAGGAAGGACTTGCTTTTCAGTTTATGTTCATTAGTCTAAGGATAATTTTTATTCTGATATAAGACATCACAGCCTTCCTGTAGTATGCACTTCCATGAAGAAACACTGTGTACTGAAAGATCACTGTTGTTTGCTCAGAGTCACTTATGTATGCCTTTGAAATCATGATCGCCAATTGCCATTATCCCAGGGATGGGGCTACATGCACCTTGCAGCCTGACCTTTATGGCTCCAAAGTCCTCCTTGGGATTTCCCATTTCTCCACATTTTTAAAATTGTGTCAATTTTCAGGTAAATTGAAATCCCCTGCTAAAAAAAAAAAACAATGAAAAACAAATTGAACAAAGATAGAAAATCTTCTAGAGCGCCAGCCAGAAGTAATGTGATAGTGCAACCCATGAGGGGAGTCACAGTGGTAAAAATTGGCCCCAGCCCTTTTCTCAATTGCTCACCCTGTGGTACCCTGTCTCCTCATTCACACATGTTGCCTGAACATGGGTTTTCTTCATATAAAAGTTTCTCCGAAAATCTGAACTGATAATAAAGTTTTTTAAGTGCTCACTTAACACAAGCCAACACAGCTAGATGAAAAAATTGTTTCTGTCCAGAAAAAAAGAGAATGTCATAGTGATTTAGGGATCCCTTCTCTTTCCATCTAGAATGCAGATTTACAGTTACAGAGGTGCATCTTTCCAATTCCATTTGTTAAGTCTTCCACAGATTGGCTCTACTCTGTCTGGCATGAAAAATTTCTATAATTAATTTTAGGATTGGCTTCTGTGCAGGTTGTATTTGCTGCAGCTTTCCACTTCCGTTTTTTTCCCACAAGTAATCATGCACATTGGAATACTGCACAGTTTTTTAAGAAGGCAGTATATATTTGCATCCACATTCCTTTCAGCTTCCATCTTACTAGATGTCACTGAGCTTCACATTCTAAAATATATTTCACTTGCTAGTCCTTATATTGTTTTCACGCCCCTTGAATATAAAAAAGATTTTTCTAGAAATGAATTTCCGTATTATTTATAATTAATACACTATTGTAATACTCTCTCTCAAACAATAGGTTGTATTGCCAAGTATTAACACAGAATGCCCTTGTGAATTTTTCATAACATACCAAAGCACTAGAATTCAAGTTTGTTATGTTTCTGCACTGTAGTTATAAATCTTTGCTACTAGTGTTTCTGAATAAGGAGATGCCCCAGTAGACATGTAATACAGAAGTGTGATTCTTTTTAACAGAAGGGGGCACCAGATTTCCTCTAGCTACATAATAATGCAGCACTGTAAACATTTTTATGAATGAACATGGCATGACACATTGTGTTGTATTGTTTCCTTTTTTTAATTTACGTTCAAAAAGGTTCTCAGCTGCATATAATAATCTACCAATATAACAAAGCAGGAAGATAAAAAGACAAAAGGAGTAAAAAGAACTACATTAGTCTTAGATTTTTATAAAAGCTGACCAAATATCCAAATATAAGCCCATTTGTAAATTTTGTCTCTGTATCATTCCTTCAAATGCTGCAATCACTGGTAGGTCTTCTATCCATTGGATCACAGAGGTCCTTTTTTTTTTCTTTTTTTCTTTTTTCTTTTTTTTTTGAGGCTGATGTGCCTAGGGTCACCCAGTGAGTTTCCATGACCGAGCAGGGAATCAAATGCTTAAATCACTACACCACACTGGTGAGAACTTCCTCCCAAAATGTAACCATATGTTAAGAAAGCATTATCAGTATTATATCTCCAAAAAATTGCTGATATAGAAAGCCCTTTCTTGAACAGACATTGTGGTGACCAATATGCCCAAAAGAGGAATTTCTGATATATAAGACATAGAGATCTGTAACCATGCTAGTGATAGATGTTAAAACCAGTGGTTATTGACTGGTCAGAATTAGGTTTCCAATTCTGTATTCCATTCTTGAGAGCCAGTGTGCTGTAGTGGTTTGAGTGTTGGACTGTGATCCTGGAGACCAGAGTTCGATTTCCCATTCAGCCGTTGAAATCTGCTGGCTGACTTTGGGCACATCACACACGCCCAGCCCCAGAAACCCCCCTGATATGTTCATCTTAGTGTCACCATAAATCAAAAGCGACTTGAAGGTTTCTGACAACAACAATTCCATTCTTGCTGTAAACTTCACTTCGTATTTATTTATCCATGACAGAAATGTATATATGTGTACATATAAATAAATTGTTGGCTTGGATACTTGGTTGGCCTCAATTAATGTCTCTAACGTTAGGGGAATGTCAGATGCACGTAAAGCTGGAGGGCCAAATCTGGATTGTAATAAATGTTGTATTTGTATGTATTGCCATTTACCTGGTAGAGGTAGTTTAAATTGTTCTTGCAAAATTGAAAAAGACAAAAACTCACCATGAAAACTGAGTGTCTGGTTTAAGGTAACATTTCTTTCATAAAAATGGATCCTTACCAATTTTCAGCTTTCCCTCATAAGGTCAGTTTGGCATGACTGTATGGTTAAATTGCAGTAGAGAAGACAAAATGTGTCATACAGTTCTAACCATTGAAATAGTTCACAAAACACTGCCTTTATTTTTTAAAAAATGAGAACCAAGTACTGTCCATTTAGAGGTGCCAGAAATAAAGACTCCAGGTCTAACCATGGTGAATTATTTATTTTCAGTGAATATGTCTAAAAATTAATACAAGAGAACAAATATGTCTGATTGTATGTAACAAGCCAACCCTTCCCTCTTTGATTGGAATTTGCATCCTTTTTATTGAAATTCTAGAAGGAGATGAGCCCCCTCCACAAATCTGCTAAACAGTACATTTAGTTTTTGAAAATACTTGCAAGGTGTAAGCAGAGGAATTCTATGTATAACATAAACAGGTATCCCACAGACTCAGCTTTAAGCCCACCCATTTCTCTAAATCTTGTACAGTATCTTTTTTCAGCTTACTTATATTAATATAATCATCTGAGATAAGTTCCCAGGGATAATTACAGTTGGCTCTCCACATTCGCTAGGGATAAGAGCGCAGCACCCTCACAAAAGTGGGAAAATCACAAATACCAATATGTGTGTGTCTGTGTCTGTGGGAAGGGGGCCAAGTCATAGTGGGGAGAGCAAGCACCCAAGACCCAAACCAGGTCAGGGAAAAGAGATGGAAGGGGGAGGTTGGCATAGTGACTCTATACTTCCTCTCTCTTGGCCATCTCTTTCCTTGGGTGTGTGGGAAGCATTGGGAGAGGGTTTGGGGTGCTGAGAAATCTGGCTGCGAGTCACCCTTAGCTGGCTAGGCAGCAGATGGTGGAGGAGGAGGAGGACGACCAGAGCTGGGCTTTTAAAGGGCTGTGCAGGCTGATTGAAGCTGCTGAGAAGGAAGGTTCCCCTGGAAAAAAAGCACCTGAGATCATAGAATCATAGAGTTGGAAGAGACCCAGGGGCCATCAATTCCAACCCCTTGCTATGCAGGAACACCCATCAAAGCATTCCCAACAGATGGCCATCCAGCCTCTGCTTAAAAACCTCCAAAGAAGGAGACTCTACCACACTCCAAGGCAGCATATTTCACTGCTGGACAGCTCTGATGTTGGGGGGCAGGAGTTGGAGAAATTCACAAACAATCAAATCCATGAAAGTCAAACCCACAAATGTGGAGGGCCAACTGTATACCAAAATAAGTAATAGAATAATGGCCAATATTGTAATTACCATGCTTTTAAATATGCTAGAATCCATCTTGTTTCAGATTTAGACCAGTTACTTGAATACCTAGATGTTTTCCCAGAATTATTAATCGACTGCATCAAAACCAGGATAGACAGTTGTGACTTTGAAATAAACAGTATAAGATAGTCTGTGAAAAGAATGTTTCTGTATTCTAAACCAACTGGCACAAATCCATTGATCCTGAAATAGGGTTCCAAGTTGAAACTGTATGATGTTTACACACTGTTTTATCGATTATAATAGTTACACTGTATACCTGGCAATTATTCATTTAAACTATCAGTGCACATTGGCAGCTCTGTCAACATTTGTTGTGGCTTATTTTATTCTATATTCATGGGGGGGAAAAAACAACCACCTGCCCTTGTGAAAAGTTTGTGATAAATTGCAGATATTTCTCACCCAAAGAATTATTTTTCTTTCTCTTAAAATTTGGTTAAAACTTTTGGCAAGAGGAAGAATATTGGGTTTTATTTAGGTTTAAGAAATTATTGTAGGAAAAGAATGAATGACAAGAGACAAAATGTTTCATTTTTTTTTGTTGTTTTTTGTTATCTGCTCTTTCACAATCAAATTTGTAGTGTTTGTTATTGTCTTCTCTTTTTAATAGAAATGGTAGCAAATTAATGTGTGACATATTTTGTAACAACAAATAGGAAGGAACACTTTAACTCAGTATATTTTGCAAAATACATTGGGAGCTTTTCTTTCTGAATTGATTATAACTGAATGGTTTCAGTTACAAGAAATGTTATGCAAGAAATACATTAGAATTTACTAAGCAGGATGTGGATGAATTTAGTTTATTGTATCATCTAATAATGGCTACTACCCTGGTAATCAGTCTTTGTTATTAAAACAGGAAAAAAAGAAAGAAAAGTATTTCATCATTAGAACACTTCTGCTGGTTTTGAGATTTCAGAGTTTCATTTCTATGTAGTTGCCTTGTTTCCTCGGACAGTGGGATATTCGAAAAATCACATAATATTTCTGGGATACAAACATATCACTATAGGTATATCACATTTATTAATCACATCTGGTTATTTATGCTCAAACAAAGGGTGTATCTGTTGTGCATTTATAATGATCCTGACACAACACATTAGATTCTAGTACAGTCTTGTCCTTGATCACTGCAAGTGTAATTTGCTGTGAATCATTTATCTCCTGGTACCTATGAAATTAATGGAATTTCCACAAATGGATAAGCAACTTGAAGGTACACACAAACACATGCAGACATAACTCTAAATGAATAACATTAAAATTACCTTTATGAGCCTTCCTGATGAGAGACACAGTGGTTGCAGTTATTCCAGCTGCAGCAGGAATGTACGTGTCAGCAAGTGAAATTTTAAAAGAGAAACATTTACATCTTTAAACCTCATGGCCCCACCACTAGACTTCAACATAGCCCAGGTTCTGCTTTGACTTTTAAGTGATGCTCAAAAATCCCAAGTGAGGATTTTAATACTTAAACTTATTTGGAATTTCTTTTAAAGGTAAATTAAAAGAAGGGATAGAACAACTATAGCCTTGTTGGCTGAACCAGTGAGGAAGACAAATAGGTGATACAATTTTACAGGGCAAATGAGTACTAAAGACAGTACTGGCTTTCACGTTTCCTTGAACTCCTCATCAGGCAAAAGAAGGGGGAAAAAACAATTTCAGGGTTAAGCAGCAAGGCATCTTATAATTTGAAGGACAATCAAAAGTATGTCTTGGGTTTTGAAAAGATAAGCAGTCCATTAGGGGAGCTTTATCCGGTACCTAGTACCTATGCATTTCTTTAAAATAAATTTCGGAAATACATTTCAGAATATGCATTTATAACTGTATTCTCTGTTAACAAAGCCTCTGACAATGAAGCTCCTTTTTACAAACTTATGTAAGGCTCACAAGACCTGTTTAATTTCATACATGCATATTGTTAGTTTTGTGTAAAAAGTTTACTGCTCTCATTTTTGAGGTGCAAGATCCTATCCCAATTCTTCACATGTTTTTTTCTGCCTCTGGTATCAGATTTTCTGTTAAAGATGTAGTGCCCAGGGATACAACTACTTCACAAACTGAGATATACCTGTGTATGCTATCCAAGTCCCTTATGAGAAGGAAGGAGAGAGTGAAGATGGCAGTTGCAGGCAAAGATGTTACAGAGTTATACAGAGTTTTACTCTCGCAAGGGTAAAATAGTTTTGCCAAAAAAAAAAAAAGCTGATAAATACTGCTCCAAAATGCCCCCCAAATGCTCTGTAGGGAATATGGAAGACATTTCTACCACATTTTGAGCCCTTGCAGGCCTCCCTAAAGAACAATTTTGCAATTTTTAAAAAAATATTTTCTACCAGAATGGCCTCCGGGAGCATGGAACACATTTCTACCTCATTGTAGGGTCTCCATTGAGCCAATGTTTAGCCCAGGAGAGGCCTTTTTGAAAAGAAAGTGAACAAGAGATGGCTGTACTGGGTAGCAAGCTGAAGGACATTGATGTACAGATTGTCATTTCGTCTCTTCTCCCAGTTGAAGGACAGAGCCCAGGAAGGGAGAGAAAAATAGTGGAAGTGAACAACTGGTTCTGCAGATGGTGCCACTGGGAATGGTTTGGCTTCTTGGACCATGCTCCACAGTTTCATGAAAATGAACTTCTGGCATGTGATGGGCTGCATCTCACAGCAGTTGGCAGAAATGTTTTTGCTAAGAGTCTCACTTATCTAATCAGGAGAGGTTTAAACTGAGTTATGCGAAAGAGGGAGGCAGTAATCTTGAGGGTAGGAGTTCCCCAAATGCTGGAGATTATAGCCCAAAAGTTATGGGGAGAAACAGGCATGTGGTACAAGAACCCAACAGTGATAGAAAAGAAACTCATATAAGCAGCAAGGGAGAATGACCCATGGTGTCAGATGCCTCTGCACTAATGCACAGAGCATAGGAAAGAAATAGAATGAACTTGAATTCATAGCATAGCAAAGCAAATATGATATAATGAGCATCACTGAAACCTGATGGGGTGACTCTCATGATTGGAATGTGGCAATAAAGGAGTATAACCTTTTTCAGAGAAGTAGACCAAACAAGAAAGGAGGATGAGAAGCACTCTGTGTCAAGGACATTTCCACCTGATTCATGACTTAAATCCTGGAAGCCAGGTGGAGGGCATCTAAGTAAAAATTAAGGGGGAGAGAAACAACAGCAATACCGGGGGGGGGGGGTCTACTTCAGAACCTGAAACCAGACTGAGGACTTGGATTATGCCTTCCTAAAATAGTTGACCAAACATTCAAAAAGAAGAGATATAGTAGTAATGGGAGAAGGGAACAGTTGTTTTAAATTTGATCCTAACCAGCAATGATGCCCTCATTAATGGGTAGGAAGTGGCAAGATCCTTAGATGGAAGTGACCATGTTCTCTTGTAGTTTCTTATATGGTGGAAAGGGGAAGCAAGCGTAATCAGACATGCATTCTAGACTTTAAGAAGGCAGATTTCCGGCAACTTAGGGATATACTGAGTGTGATCTGGTGGTCAAGAATGATAAAAGAAAAGGGAGTTCATGATGGATAGGAGTTTCTTAAAAGTGAGATATTGAAGGCACGAGTTCAAACAATTCTAGTGAGGAAGAAAAATGGGAGGTGTCTAAAGAATACGGGATGTATGGCCAAAGAACTTTTAACAGAGCTGAGATTTAAAAGGGACATGTAAAAGAAATGGGAAAGGGGGGGGTGGAATCACCAAAATCACCAAAGAGGAATTCAAATAAATAGCCAGCAAGTGGAGGAAGAAAGTCAGAAAAGCTAAGGCACAGAACAAGGTCAAGTTTGCTAGAGAGGTTAAAAAAATGGTTATGCCCATAGCAAAAGGAAGAACAAGGAAATGATAGTGTCTCTGCATGGAGAGGATGGTGACATGCTAACAGGGGACAGAGAAAATTTAGAACTACTGAATACCTTTTTTGCCTCTGTCTTCTCCCAAAAGGAAAGCAGTGCTCTACCTGGGGGAAATGGAACAAATGATATGGCAGAGGAAATGCAGCACAGTACAGGTAAAGAGGTAGTACAGGAGTATTGGGCTACTCTAAATGGGGACAAGTCTCCAAGGCCAGATAAACTACATCCAAGAAATGGCAGAAATAATCTCAGAACCACTGGCAATAATCCTTGATGATTCCTGGAGATTGAGAGAATTCCCAGCAGACTGGAGGAGGGCAAATATTGTCCCCATCCTCAAAAAGAGGACCCAAACAATTACTGCCCAGTCAGCCTGACATCAATACCAGAAAAGATTCTAGAGCAGATTGTCAAAATGTGGAGATCTGGGCTAGCCAGAGCTGTGCCAGCTCAGGCCTGCTTTAAATTCTCCCTTTCTGGAGAAGCAGCACCCTTTTATATATTTAGCACCCCGAACTCTCTCTCCATACTTATCCCCTTTCTGCTAACCCCCTCTGGTAACCCTAGTGGATATAAGGCAAAGTGTTTTCAGGTTATCTCAACTGAATGTGTCAAGTGTGGTAGCATGTGTAACTGAGCTCAAATTGAAGAAACACTGTATGGAGGCTGCTCTTTAAAAAAAAATAGATAAAATCTTTATTACATAACTAACAAGGGAAAAATATTTGGCAATGAAATGTTATCAAACAGAAAAGCACTTCCAGCTCTTAACAGGCAAACACTTCCCCAACTCTCTCTCTGTCTCTCTCTCCCTCCCTCTCTCCAGGAACTCTTTCTCCTTTCAAACTCACAGAAGGAACTCTTTTTCAAACTGTTTCTGTTATTTTTCTATTCTGCTGACTCACCCACGTAGCCTCTCCCTCTGGATAACCTGGGTTCTTTAGTCAGCAAACGAATCAAATTAAATCCCCTCTGTTGTTAGGGTGGCTCTGATGGCTACACCCTCCTTGAGCGTTGTCACACAGATTTCTCAAGAAAAGTCATGCCAGCTTGATCTTACTTCTTTTTTTGTTTTTGTTTTTTTGATAGAGTTACTAGAGGTACTACCTTGGCAGATGAAGGGAATGCTGTAGATATAGCATTTCTTGTCTTCAGGTCCTTCATGATATTCATGTAAACAAGCTAGTAAAATCTGTGTTAGACAATACTATTAGGTGGATTTGTAATTTTTGATTAACTGAAGCCAAAGGGTGCTCACCAATGGCTCCTCTTCGTCCTGGAGAGAAGTGACTTGCGGGGTGCCGCAGGGTTCTGTCCTGGGCCCAGTACTATTCAACATCTTCATCAATGACTTAGATGAGTGAATAGAGGGTACCCTTATCAAATTTGCAGATGACACCAAATTAAGAGCTGTAGCTAACATCCCAGAGGTCAGGGTCAGAATTCAAAATGACCTTAACAGATTAGAGAGCTTGACCAAAAATTTCAACAGGGAGAAATGTAAAATACTACACCTGAGCATAAAAAATAAAATGTACAAATATAAGATGGATGATACCTGGCTTGACTACAGTACACTTGAGAAAGGATCTAGGAGTCTTAGTAGACCACAAGCTGAACTTGAGTCAGTCAGTGCAGTTCTAAGCTGCATCAATAGAATTATAGTTTCTAGGTGAAAGGAAGTAATCATACCACACTATTCTGCTTTGGTCAGATCTCACATGGAATACTGTGTCCATTTCTGGGCATCACAGTTCAGGAAGGATATTGACAAGCTGAAACGTTTCCAAAGAGGAGGGTTACCAAAATGGTAAAGGTCTGGAAACCATGCCCCATGAATAACAGCTTAGGGAGCTAGATATGTTTATCCTGGAGAAGAGAAGTTTAAGAGATGACCTGATAGCTATGTTCAAATATTTGAAAGGAGGTCATATGGAAGATGGTACAAGCTTGTTTTCTGCTGCTACAGAGAATAGGACACAGAGCACTGGCTTCAAACTTCAGGAAAAGAGATTTCATCTTTACATTAGGAAGAACTTCCTGTCAGTAAGAGCAGTTCACCAGTGGAATATGTTGCTTGGGAGTGTGGTAGAGTCTCTGTATGGTGATCTGTCAGGAATGCTTTGATTGTGTATTCCTGCATGGCAGGGAATTGGACTTGATGGCCTTTGTGGTCTCTTTCAGCTCTGTAATTCTATGAATCTATGACTTATGCTCATTTTCTATTGTGAGAAAAGACTTTCTCTGGGCTTAAAATGGGGGTGTTTGGTGGTTTTATATGTACACACACACACACACACACACACACACACACACTCACTTCTAGGCCTAAATTGGGGGAAGGGGCATTTGAAATATTTTTTCTTTTTTTTTTTTTGTGGGAGGAGGTACAGTGGAGAAGTTTCCTGGGGTAGGTTTAGAGGATCCCCAGTTTTCTATGGTTGCCCACCCCTATCCTACAGAATTCTGTGATTTGTAGTTGGTGAGGAATGTAGAATTCTCTACTAGAGAGATCTAGAGCCTTCCCCTAAACTGTAAGCTCTCTAGCATAGCATTCTCACTACAAATCTCAAAAGCAGTTAAAGTGGTTTCAGATTGGTCTTGCCATTTAATGCAGACATACTGAATAACAAGATCTACACCTGTTTATTGTCCCCTTCCCTCCGCAGGGCCATCTGTCACCAACGGCTATATAGGAGGAACATCAGGTACTAAATGCTGCTCTAGTAGGGTTGGTTGTGTTCAAATATTTACTTACTGAGCGTGTGGCTCTTGCTCTATGTGTTGTATTTTGTAAGTGGTTTAAGCCATTTTGAGGAGTCTAGTTCAACAGTTGGGGTACAAATTGACAAAATGTCTTGAACTGGAACTCAAACTATTTCACCATTCTTAGAGAGTGAATAAGCATTTCCCTTATCCCGTGCATGGAGAAGTGTATGCAAGCCAGCTGGTTTAAGTAAAGTGTGGTGCTTCTATAGCCTGGGTGGGCAAAGTGCAGTCCTCAGGTCTGTATGTGATTCCCCCTAGGTCCTTTTTTGTTGCCATCAGCATGTCCAGAATCTCCAGACCCTTGAGGTGCAATAACTTGCCTTTTAAATGGGTTGCAAGGCTTCCCTGTACTTCTAAACTTCAAAAAAAAGTCTTATTTTTCAGAACCAGAAAACGACTTCTGGCCACACTGGGGGCTTTGTTCTATTTTTTGGTAGTCTGTTCAGCCTCCACAGGGCTTCAAGACATAGAAGTGACCCCTGGACGTGCTGCACATTTTTACTTCTGTTTCATAGGAAACCCAAAAACCCTTTGTGTTGTTATTGTTGTTTTTGAGATACACTATCCATACCTTTTATGTTCCCTGACCCATCATTAGAAATTTGTGAATATTTATATTAATCATAAGAGACAGAGAATGGGAGTCATACTAATTCCTAATGAGGACAAGATTTGTCAGTAAAAAAAGACTTTTTCAAAGACTTATTTCTGCAGTCTGTGGGGCTTCCCTCCTTTTTCCAGAAATGAAGTACATTCCAAGAAGTCCTGACCTAACTGCTCTAGTACTATTGGCTGAGTTCCGTGGGAAAGCATGAGGTTTGCAGAAGAGAAAAACTAAAAGTCCCACATTCTTTCCTTCCTGTTTTCCACAATTTTATTAGATACCATTACATTCTATCAGGTTTTCTAAACAACTGTGCATGTAAAATATTTTTAAATGAAAATTTTGTTCAGTAAACTGCTGGGGTTACAGAAGTATGAATTAAAATCAAAGGTCTGTGTGTGAAAAAATAACCAATAACAATACAGATTCCTCAGTATTCCAAGCTAAAATTTCAGTGGGCTTACCGCAGTCTGCAACTACTAAAAAAAGAGAGAGAAAAGAAAAGTATTCTTTAATGAGTAAATATTCACTTTTATTGGATCAGGTGCCCAAGACTATGTTCCCAATATATGTTCTGCTTCAGGTAGTTTCTTAATGTAACCTAAACCAAAAATATTCAGATGTATCACTGTAATCAACAATCGTAAGCAGAAAATGAACCTGGTAAACCCACTCAGTTAATGTAAGGAACAAAGCGTGTGGAGTTAGATCATGTGCCATTTATTATGCAAGAACACCAAGTTAGAAGCTTGGTACTCTTATCACTGGAAGAGCAACATTTTCCTCTCCCTTGAGTGTGAGGGAACAAGTAAAGAGATGGTTCAGCAATTGGCTGTAAGACATGAGCCTGAAGATTCACTTCCACATCTACTGGAAATCACAGGAGATGATGAGATGCAGCCAGCAAGCATTGGCTGTAGTACAAAGTCATCAAGAGAAGCAGCTACAGAATACAGACTGCCTCAGCATCCATTGTGACATTTCTGGGGATCATGGGTTTGAAGCCTTGCTGTTAAGGAATGAAAATAGATACTTGTTACATAACTATGTTTACAAAATTATTTTGTTCCCAATTTAAACCCGTGAGACCAGAAGTTTGAAGGGAGTGTTTTGTGTATCATTCCAAAAAATATTTGAAGGAGTGTTTGTTCAAGCAGCAATACAAGTCAGAGTACTAGTGGTGGGTAGGTTTAATTGCTTGTTGTAGACTAGAGTCACTTAATTCTTCAGGTGCCTTTATCCTACAGTCTTATATATGTTGACTCTGAAGTAAGTTTCATCAAATTCTTTGCTACTTACTCTTAGATAAGTGAGTGTACATTTGTGAGTCTTAGCTATGTAGATACCAGATCAGTAAATGTAGGCCTAAATTTTAATCCTGACTTGCGTAGACCCATTAAATCAATGGCATTTGCCTATATTACCATCAGTAATTGATTGAATGGCTCTACTTGCCTTGTAACTAACCAAAAGAATGTCAGCCATAGTTTGTGTCATTCACTTGAAATTAGAATTAAACTTACATCATGATTTGAACATTTGTAAGCCTGACCTATGAGAAGACTAAAGAACTATTACAGCATTATAATAATAGTGATAGTGCTAACTCTCTAAGGCCATTTCTACACTACACTGTTATAGTGCTGTTATTCCACTTTCAACATCCTATGTAACCCTGGGGTTTGCAGTTTAGGGAGGGACATTTAGAATTCTAAACCAGAAAACTCTTTGGCCTCAGTAAACTACAAACCCCAGGATTCCATAGGATGTTGAAAGTGGAATAATAGCACTACAACAGTGTAGTGAGGAAATGGCCTAAGAAGAGGAGCACAGCAAGTAAAAATAATTGCAGTGGCAGGGAGGGATTAATAGTTAAATAGCTTTTTAAACACTGCAGTGCAACACTTTATTTCCTGTAACTGCAAACAAAATATTTCCAGATATTCCAAACTGATTCTTTTATTTAGGCTATTAACTTAAATGCTCTTATATCATTTCATCTATATAAATGTGCTCAAAATTAAATGATATCTAGAACAGAAGACATGTGTCATTAATCAGTGTTTGACAGCAGTAAAACAGAATTATAATTATTATACAAATGGCTTTTGTTGTGATTACTCTTTAGTCTTCTATGGGCATGTACAACTGAAGGGCAAAAAAGACCATTTTTATTGTTGTTGTTTTTATTTTGGCCATATTTATATATTGTGCAAAAGCATGTTCAGAGTTGCAGAAGCATCATCTTCAATTATTTATTTATATAGCACCATCACTGTACATGATGCTTTCCAAGTAAAAGAACAACAAAACCATTACCTGCCTTCTGGCTTACAATCTAATTAAGACATGATACAAAACAAAAAGGGAATGGCAGAGGGGATTAGGATGGAGAAAGAGCCTTTCACCTGCTTCTAGGCTTAGACATGAAGGCGCTGTGCCTGCTTTTTCTTCACTCCCTCCAAAGCCAGGGCAATGGCAGTTGGCGTGGAGGGAGGGCTTTTCATCTGCTTTTGGGCATAGTAATGATGGAGCTGTGTCTCTTCTTCTCTCCCTTCCAAGCCATGGAGGGAGAGCCTTTCATCTGATTCTGGATTTAGGCATGATGGAACTGCATCTGCCTCTTCTTCTGTTTGAGGCCAGGGCAGCGGCAGTTGGGATGGGATGAACAGGGAGTGGAAAGCTTGATCAGATGACTGTGCAAGTTTTGTTTTTTGTTCTGTTTTGTTTTCCAATAGTTAAGTTTGTGGCTGAACCACTTAAAACATTTTCCCACAAGAAATAGCACAGTGTGAACCTCTTTTTAACACAGCCATCCATACAAACCTTATTCCTTGTGTTGTGGAGCTTGATAAATCTGTGGTAAATCTGTTATCTGAAGATAATTTTTAGAAAAGAACGCTTAAACCTGGCTTAGATTTTTACGTAAAGGTAGTATTCTGCATTAACCAAAGCACTATTGCACCTCTAACCACCACTACCACCACCACTCTAATGTTGACTGAAAGAGAATCTCTGGTTCCTTAGATATGCACAGTGTTACTATAACAGATGGGGGAGACCCACCCGCAATGCAAGCTTCTTATTGGATTTTGGGGGAAAGTATAGCTGATGGGAAGCCTGTGAGTGGAGGGTAACAGAGGGATCTTTTGACCTGTGTATACTGGTGCTAATGCAAAGAGACGTTCCAGTTTAAAAACCAAATGCTTTATTGGAAATCACAAGCACACACACACAAGAAATCAGACACTCTCAAGAGCCATACAAGGCTTTCAGAAAATAGTATGTGAAAGGTTGGATGCAGAGAAATTTAGAGATGGAAGAGGATGATATTTACTCGTCCTGAAGAAACAGAATGAAAAGCATGAGCCTCTGAGGGTAACACAGGTTAACAGCAAGGCTGACAATCCGAAATGTTACAGAATGCTGGGGCAAAAAGGGTTTAAATAATCTTTTCCACACTTTGAAGGGGTGTTCTGGCAAAGCTTAAAAATTTTTTCTCAGGACTAACTGACTAAAGGGTTCCAGAATAGGAGATTGTTTTGACACCAGATTGACAGAATCTGTGGGAATCCCCTTATAACCCCTTGAAGTTTGGACCAGTGGAGGGGGGTAGGAAAGGACTCTGGTTGAGATCAAGAGAGATGGTCTCTGATTGCCTTGTCGGACTTGTTTTGGAAATGCAAGGATGTAAGATGGAAGGAGAGCTTAGCTTGGGACCCCTCTGCCAGGGCTCTTCTGCTTACTCCTCTTTGAACTTTATGGCCTGGCCATATCTTAGGTCAGTCTGACCTGGTGACAGCTCTCATGGCATGTTTGAGATCAGAATTGCTTTGATCATGTATTTCACAGCCTTAAATATATTCAATTTATATAAAAATGATATTCCCCACCAATCCTGCTGTCCCGCAGGATGGGGATATAAGTATGGAAAAACAGAGAACTCTTTTTAATTGTAACATTTTAGCAAACCTTCTGGAGTCCCCAGAGACAGTGCCTTAATGGATTTTAGAGGATTTGTGCTAGAAGTGTACAGGCTTGCCATTGTCTCTGAGGACCTCTGGGAGCAGTATGTAATCCAGTTTGACAGCAGTGAAGTCAGGTGTGCTGGTGTTTGCAGAACTGTGTGCCATGTAGTTCTTCCAGTTCAGCATTTGTGAAAGGTGATGTCCTTAACATGAAGGCAAGAACAAAAGAGTGCAGTAGATTTATGTGATGCAGTTGCTTCTTCCCTATAAAACCTCTTGCCACACTATTGGTTTTACGATATAGATTTTACTTTTTAGTATGGCATAATCTTGTCACACACACACACACATGTGCACTTACATACATACACACGTACATACATACATACACACATACACACTCTCTCTACTCAGTTCCAGGCAAGTCAGCCAGTTTCTGAAAGATGAGATAAAACAAAGACCAACAAATTATTTATATTCAGCCATGTCCTCCAAATGTCCTCTGTGAAGTTGTACATTCTTCTTCCTTTATTGCCTTCAAAGTCATTCATTTCAAATTATATAAATGTGGGGATATGTGCTACCGTAAAGAAAGACATTAATCCTCTTTCTCAACGGAGCAATAGCCAGGATGAAAGTGTGTGTGTTTGTCAACCTTTAGTATTTGTCATCTACATGATCTCAGTATTAGTTCTAGCTAACTGGTCTTACTTTCTTAGCTTTCCTGTACTAAGGGATCTTTACCTTTTCCTCCTTCTAAAGAGGAAGATTACATGAAGTAATATTAGGAAGTATTATTTTCTTCTTTCTTTTGAAACAGCAGTGGTGTTTGACTTTGTTTCCTCCCAGTTTCCCAGTTCATACTGGGAATTATATCAGGTAAAAGCAGACTGTATGCTGACTGCTGTACGATTTTCACAATGCAGCCAAATACTTTTTTTTTCTGTGCAGAGCTTTTTCATCTTACAGAATTAAAACACACATTTTATGATTTTGTTTTATTACTGTTAGGCTGTAAGAAGCATTTATCAGTGAAAGGGATAAAGTCTCCTGAGGGAGAAAGGAAAATTTAAGAAAAAAATATGATCAATTTTTGACTAAAGTAGGCGTCATCTTTTTTTCAAAACATTCATACCATCATGTGCAGTTACTTACCATGAAGAGCTTTGGCTGTGAATCAAAAAGATTGCAATCTATACTGTTATTTAAAGTGCTTGTCTCTGTTATGCTCCACAAATCCAAAATGCTAGATCACAGAATCACTGAACTTGATGTATAAAAAAGAAAAAAAGAGAGAGAGAGAGGAAAGGAGGCAGGGGAAGACCTAGCAGGCACGTTTGGGACTGATTTATTTTAGCATGAGCTTTTTATGCTAAAACAGACGAACACAACCAAATGTTTGAAAGCTGCACACCTATATTATCTAATGGTGGCCAAAACAAAATGTACTAAGATTTTGGACTCAACCCATCAACTATTGTATTTACCATCTAAATATGCACTTCAGAATGTTTGTTTGTTTGTTTGTTTTTACCCAAATTGGTATTTTTACTAACTTGACAGTGACAAATTGCACATTTTTGTGCAAATTCAAGATTGATTGGCAATCTTCAGACTTTGGAGGGAATTGACTTGTTTAGGTTTCCTTTTGGGAGAAACTTTGTGTAAAATAAATTTTAAGGTTTAAACATTCGGACTTTTATTTCATTTCAGTAACCAACATCAATCCAAGCAAATGCTGCATGAATTTCTTAGATCTCTATAATTATGGCTGATCTTTGTAGACTAGAAAAGAAACTGGCTGCTTTTCTTGTGATATTTTAGATAAGCTCCTCCATATATTTTATGTAACATTACTGCAGAATACTATGAAGTGTGTGAATTTTCAAGCCTGATAGTGCAGCTTGTAATTCACAAACTAGCACAGGCAGAGCCTCTGGAGTGCAATTAGCTATCCCATTATCTTATATGGATGAATTTACATGGCAGCCTGTAATAACTGTTTCTGGTTGAGGCCTGGATCACTAGAGATATGTTCTTTATGATACACAGTCATACCAGACAGTGTCTTTTAATTCAGAAAAAAGTACCTCTGATATCTGTGAAATTTACTTAAAAATAAATATATGTAGGTTTGCAACATTCCGCAGTGGTGTTGCATCCTGCCAGAAGCTTGGTTCTTTTCAGAATGAGTATCATTTAAACTTTGTTTAGTTGTCATTTGGGGAACAACAAACTTCCTGGGTCACATGCAACAGGTTTTTCCTTTCATCTTTGCTATATTTCTTTAATTTGAGAAGAAGCATGGTTGTAGCAGGCATGATTACACACATTATTATGAAATCCACAATTCTTATTGGTGCGTCTTGCTGCTTGTGTATAAAATTAGCATTCAGTAAGAATATTCCAAAGAATGAACTTTATCATTCAGTTTTTTCTCTGAAGATAAAATCATGTTCATACTTAAGAGAGTATCCAAAAATTCTCATCTGTCCCACTTTTTAGACAAAGTAGTAGTAACGTGATCCCCCCACACACACACACATTACAGTATACTAGGGATGGGCAACTTAGGTACTGTAGACACTGTTGAACTACAACTCCCAAAATTCCTCATTCTCGGGATGGCACGGAGGAGAAATCCACAACAATTGGGTTTATCCCCACGTGCCAACCAGAACAGGCAGGATTTAAAATTCTTTCAGTTACTACCGTTAAGCATACCTCCTCCTCTGACAGTTTTTCCGTTCCTGCCAAGCTAACTGGATGAGTTTAACTTCTTCTCTGACAAGGCAGTAGTTATTGTGAGGGAAATAGAGAAAAAGACAGAGGAAAAATCAGCGGATTCATGTAAAAAGAAAATACCAGAGTTATTCCCAGATGCCTGGCGCTCTGCGAGGCTCTGAGGAATCAAAAAGAGAGAGCGCTAAAAATGAGTCTACTCAGATGTCAGCTGATCCACTTGGCTCTGAGTTAGAGAAAAGAGATAAAATCAAACAAAAAAGCTCCCAGATGACCGCTGATCCATGGATCTCTGAGGAGGAAAGGAGAGAGGCGCTCAGGAAAATGTTTGTTTTATCAAGTGAGAGTGATGTGGAAATACAAGAGTCTTGTAATGTTAAGCAAGGTGAGAAATTGGAAGGTAAAGCAGTTAGAGTGAAGGGAACTGCTTCAAAGAAGAGAAGCAGGGATGCCTTACCAAAAGCAGGTAAAGGATCCACCATTAAAGCGAGTAAAAAAGCAGCACTTTCAGACGATTGCTTCGGGCCGCCATCTTGAGAACCGTGATTCTATGGAGGTAGGAGGGGCTTGTGGAGAGGGTCCCTCAGCAGCTGGAGCGTGCTCAGAAATCTTAGTGCAGTGCCCTGAGTTGATGGGAGGGGCTGATGCAGAGAGAGTTACTGACAGAGCATGTGCATTTTCGTCAGCCCCGCAGCAGCCGTTTAGAGCAGGCGTGAGTTCCCCCTCTGTTCCTGCATTGTTTCAGAGCAGTTCAGGAAGAGTGGAGACATAGATGTCGAATGAGATGGGGGCTCCTTCTCCTTCGATGGAAGGCCGGACGCCTGAATATATGAGGTTTGTGAGGCAAATGTTTGAAGAAGCTCACAAGCAACCAAATTTAGGAGGGGAAGAACATAGGTACATATTAAAGGAAACAAGGCCTTGTGCCAGCATGTCGTCAGCCTCTTGTTCTAATGTGACAAATGAGAATGAATTACAGCTTTCGATTAAGAGAGCAGTCTCCAAAGAATTAAGTTCATTGATGTCATCTTGGAAAGATCCAGTTAATGATTGGGGAAACATGAGTGCATTAAATGTGCAATCAACATCTGAATTAATGAATAATAAATCTAGAATTCCTAATAGGAATGATAATTTGTGTATGGATGATAGAGAGGGAATTGAGAGAGGTAAGAGATTGTTGGATCATCAGTATGATGTTGAGATGGATGTTGGTGTGAGTAGAATGAAGAAAAAGAAGGTTGGATGTAAATTCTGATAGGAAGAGAACATAGTGGATAGACATGGGAAGTGTGTGAAGAAGGTTAAGCATTCTTCATTGGAAGAGGTTAGGAATGATTCTGGTAGTCAGGATGAGGAGATGGATTTCGAAATTGAGGATGATGATGACTCTTCAGAAGAGGAGGAATTAGGTTTGGAGACAAATAGGTTATTTCAAATGATAGTTTTAAGAGTTTGCTCAGGAGAGTGTTAAATACATTGGGTTTGGTATTGGATAGTGATAGGGAAAAAAGTAAGGAGCAGGAGGATAAGGACAAGAAGGTAGCATCAGTATTGAAGATGAAGGAGGTGCATGGATCAGATATTCCAATACCAGAAATGTTCAAAGAATTAATTCAGGTTGAGTGGGAGTCTTCTTTAAATACTCGCAGGAGGTTAACGTATGTAGACAAACTTTATTCTTTTGAGAAAAAGGAGTTGGAATTTCTTAAAATCCTACTGATTGATGGCCCAATAGCGGGACTTTTATCAGGGGCATTGGTTGCCCGGGAGGGGGACACAACTTTGAAGGAGGCGGATGAGCGTAGAACAGATTCTACATTTAAAAAGTCTCATGAGTACTCAGCAATTGCTATAAGGGCTTCAGTTGCTGCATCTATGTTTACTTGGACTGCAGTATTGTGGATGCAGGAAATTGTGGAGCATGAAGAGATACAATCTAGGTCTTTAAGGCATTGGAAAGGGTTAAGAAAGTTCTAGAGTATGTGGCAGATGCAAGTTATGATACTGCAGCCTTTGGGGCTAGAAACTTCAATGCGGTAACAGTAGAGAGACATTCTCTATGATTGCGGCATTGGGAAGCTGACCAAAAGTCCAGAAATAATTTGGCTTTTGTCCCTTTTAAAGGGGGATTGCTGTTTGGGAGTCAGATGTTAGAGAAGGTATTAGTTGAGAGCAAAGAAAAGAAGCAAGTTATGCCAACTTTGCAAAAAAGGAAAATGGAAAAGAAGCCTTTTCGAGGGGGATATTATTCCTTTCAAGGGGGCAGAGGTAATGGTAGACAAACAGATTTTAGATTTGGAAGACAACAGTGGAATAGAACAAGAGGACAATTCAATAGAACAGGTTCTTTTAGTAGATCAAATCAAGGACAAGGAAGAGGTGGAGGATCTACCCAGAGAAAGGGTAGATGTCACTTCTGACAAAGACAAGTTGGAGGTAGGAGGAAGACTGCTGCTTTTCGGTACTTGGTGGTTGTAAATTACAGCGGATCAGTGGGTGATACAGGTAGTAACAAAAGGTTACAAGATATTGTTCGACGGAGTACCAAAAAGCGGATATGTGTCTTCTCTGGTGCCAAAGATTTTCGAAAAGAGGAGAATAGTTCTGAAGGAAATAATTCATCTAATGGATATTGGAGCAATAGAGGAAGTTCCAAAGACTCAATGGTTCTTAGGAGTTTATTCAACGTTCTTCACGGTTCCCAAAAGCAATGGAAATTTCCAGCCAGTTTTGAATCTCAAGTACTTCAGCCAGTTTGTGAGATATCTGAGATTCAAAATGGAGAAGTTGCAAAATATAAAGGAAAATTTGAGAGTGGGGGATTGGTTAGCATCCATAGATCTCAGGGAGGCGTATTTACATGTGCCCATGATAGAACCGGTCAGGAAGTATCTGAGGTTTCAGTATATGAACAAGCATTTCCAATTCAAGGCTTTACCTTTAGGGTTGGCCTCAGCTCCAAAGGTATTTACGAAGGTATTTGTACCCTTGGTGGCATTTCTGAGACAGCAAGGCGTTCATCTATACCCATATCTGGATGATATTTTAGTGAAGGCAAGTTCTCAAGAGGAGTTGATCAGGGATTTGAGGAATACCACTCAAACCTTAGAACGGCTGGGATTTTTGATCAACTACAGGAAAGGTCATCTCAGGCCAACAAGGTCAGTTACACACTTGAGTGCACAAATAGACACCGAGTGGGGTCAGATTTATCTCTCAGAGGAGAGAAGACAGAAGGTGAAGGAGTGTGTACAGCTGTTAATGACTCTCAGATCAGCTGATTTGATGTTGCTAGCTTGAATGATGGGGATGCTAATATCGACAGTGCAGTTGGTTCCTTGGGGAAGATTTCATTCCAGGGCCCTACAGAGGCTTTTAGTTCCTCACCAGCGAAACATCGGCATGAAGAAGCATTATTTGATTCCGTTGCCTCTCCATTTAAGGAGGGAATGGGAGTGGTGGAGAGGATGCCAATTTAAACAAAGGTGTACCTCTGTTGGTGACAAACTACATAAAAGTGACAACAGATGCAAGCCTAACAGGTTGGGGAGCTCATTGTCGAGGGCTGTCAGCTCAGGATATTTGGACAGGAGTGGACAGAAATCACAGTATAAATTTCTTGGAATTGAAGGCAGTTTGTTTGGCACTGTTGGAGTTTGCACAGGTCGTGAAGGATCGCCATGTGCAAATCTGGACAGACAATATGACAGCAAGAACATACATCGTCAGTCAGGGAGGTCTTCACTCAAAACTTCTAGTGAAGGAGGCAGAAAAGTTGTTCTGTTAGGTGGAAAAGAATTTGAACTTGATAACGGCAGTGTATTTGAGAGGGAAGTTGAACATCAGGGCAGATTATCTGAGTCGACACAGTATACACCCAGGGGAATGGACACTGAATTATACAGTGTTTTTGAAAGCGAACAGAAAGTTCGGTCCTTTTCAGATAGACTTGTTCACCTCGGTAAGAAACTCGAGATCAAAAATTTTTTTTTCTATAGATGGAAGCAGGCATGCAGAGGCAACAGATGCATTGTCAGTTCCATGTCCAAAGGATCGACATGATGCGTTTCTGCCAATACAGATTATTCAAAAGGTGCTTCTGAAAGTACAGCAAGAATAGGCAGAGGTGGTTCTGATAGCAGCACATTGGCCAAGGAGGCCATGGTTTTCTCTACTGAAGCAGTTGTCAGTAGGGGGGGCCATGGAGATTGCCGGTTCAGAAGGATCTGCTGAGTCAAGGTCCAGTTTACCATCTGAATCCTCAGTGGCTGAATTTGATGGCCTGGGTCTTGAACAGAAGGCGTTAGAATTGCAAAAGTATTCTTGGGGAGTTGTGGACATGACATTGTTGTCGAGAAGAAAATCGAGACAAAATATTTACAATATGACTTGGAAGTAATTTGAAAAATGGTGTGTGTTGAGACAGTTAAGCTTGTTGGACATTAAAATCAAGCATGTTTTGGACTTTTTGTATGATGGGTTACAGAAAGGCTTAAGGCCTAACACATTAAAGAGACAAGTATCAGCATTGGCAGTTTATTTGCAGGTGGAAGGTATACCTTTGTCATTTCATCCACATGTTAAAAGGTTTCTGCGGGGGGCAGCTATCTCTTCCTTTCCAACGAGACACAGATTTCCAAGTTGGGATCTGAATTTGGTCCTAGATGGTTTAACAAAACCACTTTTGAACCTTTCAGGGGTGCTTCTCTACATATCATGACCTTTAAAACAGCATTCCTGGTGGCAATAACATCTGCTAGGCGTGTGTCTGAATTGGCAGCCTTATCTATAAATCCAAACTTGTGTAAGTTTGAGGAGGATAGGTTGACTTTGATCTTGGAGCCAACTTTTCTGTCTAAATGTGCTTGGAATAAGGGAGCACCAAATGTCATTTACTTGCGTAATTTCTGTCCTCAGCCTAAGCATGCTGAGGAGAAAAGATGGCATACATTGGATGTCAAAAGAGCAGTGAGACTGTATATCAAAAGGACTGCTCAAGTAAGACGCACAGAGGCTTTGTTTGTCTCTTACAATCCAAAAAATTTGGAGCAAAGAGCATCTAAGAGCGTAATTGGGAGATGGATCAAAACATGTATTTTTCAAAGTTATGATTCCGCCAGCGTGTCTAGACCTGTGAATGTATGGCCACATTCGACTAGATCGGTGGCGGCAAGTACTTCTTATTCAGTAATGTCATCATTACAAGATATTTGTACAGCAGCTGGATGGGCGGAGCCATCAACTTTCATTGTTAAGTTTAAGTCAGCACAGGCAGCATTTGGGAGAACTGTGCTGCAGTCGGTGGTGAAAAAGTAAAGAGGGCCTGCCCAGAGTGTGGCTTGGGTAGTTCCCAATCATTTTAGATTTCTCCTCCATGCCATCCGGAGAATGAATCTTCACAGTAAGTCCAATCTCTCTTTATTGGCTATGCTGACTATATCTTAGGTAAGTTGCAGGCCAACAATATCTGGAGGGCCGCAGATGCCCATCTTCATGCAATGCAAAAAAAGCAGGAACCTCAGGTTGCAGTTGTCCTCTCCTTTGCTGCATTGACACAACTACTGACTAGTTTATTTTGAACAAGTCAGCCTTATAACTACGATTTGAAATGGATTTTCATTGAAACCAGTCACAGTTAACGTCATCTACAGGTTGTGAGTCCAAATGACTGGACCAACTGTGCTTAAATGAAAGTACAAACACATCTTGGGGGGCGGGGGGGGCAGAGCAGTATGGAAATCAAAGGCTCACCGTATTTCATTGTGCTTAACGTTACCAGTTTATTGTAATAAGCAATCTACCTCTGACAAAGAACTGTGCAGCTTTTACTCACCCAACATACACATAAATATGAATAAACTTGTCCATTTAACACATCTCTTACCAAGAATGTGTTAATTATTTGTTACTTCATGTGAGCATGATTTAACATACAAAGCAGACATTTTGATGTCTATAAATGCACCATCAGGTCTGAATGCCTTGGCCACCTCTGCTATGTTGGGAGCATTAATTATATTCTCAGAGAAACTGAAACCACCAACTTTATAAATGTTTGTTGGAAAAAAACTAAATTGATGTTAATGAAATTACAGCTGAGTATTAAAAACAGTTCTGTGCAAATTAATCAATGGATAAGTGCTCTAGCTTCAATGTTCAAAATATTCTTAGACTTAACCCCCGCCCCCCAAAAATCATCCAGGTGTACTGGATGCTGCTGAACTTTTTTATAAAGAAACTATCTACTTTGACTAAATTTTGGTAGTATAATAACAAATAATTGTTTTCTTCTGGCATATAATATGGGCATGTTCTGTAGTTGCCTCTTTTGGTTGGAGGCATTACAATTTATTATTTTGTATTAGAAAAATCTTAGACATTTGAACATGCAAGTGTTCTACATTACATTGTATCCTGCTTTTCTACCAACATGGGAACCCAAGGTAAATCATGGGGTAAATTGTAAACAAAGTACAGTTACAACAGTGACAACACTTTTGTAAAAAAAAAAAAAAGCTGAATCAACTGTCCTGTTAAAACTGAAGGTTAGGGAGGCTGGATTCTGCATGCCTTTATGCTGCAAAAGATTTACTGTCCAAAACTGTAAAGCTAAAACATTCACCATCAATTTTCAAAGGTCATTAGTTCTTGCTGTTTAGCTAAACCTGAACATGTATTCTATCATTGCCGAATTCAGTAAACTCTTTCAATTTCGTGTGTGCTTTTGTATAAAAACAGAAATTGCCTCCACGTTTTGAAGTCTCATTGTTTTTAGAATTATAGGTATTCGCTCCCTTGACTGAGTTAAAAGCTGTTGTATTGATTGCAATGGTTGGGAGCCATCTGATAAATTATTAATTTAGCTTCATTTGGCAGGTATGAGTTTTCAGTTGATCTCTTGAAAGACTGAGCATATTCTGTCATGGAGCTACTATCTTCATTTTAAAGGTACGATTGAATGAATGAATATTTTATGTAAATGAATATCGACTAAGGGGAAATGGTAATCTCAAACTAAAATGGCTTACTTGCAGAATAACAGATACAAAGAAAATACATCTTTCATTTGATTGCTCTTATAATTCCCCATCTGAGATAATAATTTGAATAGTGACAGAACTGTTGTTTTTATGTCATACACATCTGAAGTGTTAATCAAATCATAAGATAAATCTAACTCAGTGTTAGCAGCGTGAAAACCCCAGCTATTGCACTGACATTGGATTATACCTTTGGTCAAATAGTTGGGGAAGAAGCTTGAAAATGCTTGTACAGCTAGTTGTGCAATTGCTCTGCACACCTATTTAGACAATAAAAAACTGCACTGGGTACTGCCCTTGCACTGACTGCAAAAACGTGTAGTCTAATCACAAGTGCAGTGTACCTTTACTATAGTGCAATGACATAATTGGATATAGGCCTTAGAATTTAGGGCTGAGCAGAGATCTAGTCCCACTTTCTGCTGCATGAGGGATTTACAGTGCAAGGTGCAACCACAGCATCTCTGACAGGTATCTGGGAGCCTCTGCTTAAATTGTGCTAGCTAAGGAACAGTAACACAGGTGCTAAAATCCACAGGGGAGGGCTTTCTCTCAGTACCATCACCTTCCCAGGCATGGTTGGTGAGGACTCTACAGAGAACCTTTTCTGTGGCTGCTCCTAGACTGTGGAACTCCCTTCCACAGAAGATCTGGTTGGCCTCCTCTCAGCTTTCTTTCCACCAGCAGGTAAAAACATTTTTATTTAGGCAGGCTTTGTGATCTTGAATTTTAATTATGGATCTGTTGAATCATAGAGCTGGAAGAGATTACAAGGGCCATCAAGTCCAACTGCTTGTCATGCAGGAATACACAATCAAAGCATTCCTGGCATATGGCCATGCAGTTTCTGTTAAAAACCTTCAAAGTAGGAGACTCCACCACAGTTTGAGGCAGCGTATTCCACTGTAGAACTTGCACTGACTTCAAAAAAAGGCTAAATGAACTAAATGATGGAGAGAAAGGAATCCTTATCAAGTTTGCAGATGATACAAACTTGAGAGATAGCTAGCTAACACATTGGAAGTGAGAAATAGCTGGCTAACACATTAGAAGTTCAGAACAGAACTCAAAAGGACCAGGAAACTGGGCAAAAATTAATAAAATGAAATTGAATAGATACCAATGCAGAATTCTAGATGTAGACCACAGAAACCAAACATGCAGGTATAGGATGGGGGATACATGGTTCAACAGTACTACGTGTGCAAAGGACCTTGGGACTGTTGTTGGTCATAAATTGAATATGAGCCAGAAGTGTGATGCTGCAGCAAAGAATGTGAGTGCTTTTTTGGCCTACATTAATAAAAGCATATTTTCCAAGTTTAGGAAAGTAATAGTCTTAGTATATTCTGCACTAGTAAGGACTCATCTGAAGTACCATGTTCAGTTCTGGAGCCCCTGTTTTAAGAAGAATATAGACAAGTTGAAGCATGTTAAGAGAAGAGAATTAAGTTGGTAAGAAATATGGAGAATAAAACATACAAGGAAAAGTTGAAAGAGCTGGACATGTTCAGCTTGCTGAATTGAAGACTGAGGGAGTGACATGATTACACTCTTTAAATATAATAAGGGCTGTCACAGAGAGGAAGATCCAGTTTGTTTTCTGCTGCCACAGAGAGTGGTATTAGGTCTAATTGTTTTGAGTTACAGGAGAGTAGATTTCAGTTGAACATTAGAAGAAATTTCTTGGTGGGAAGAGCAGTTCAGCAGTGGAATCAATTGCGTAGAGAGGTGGTGTGGTCTCCTTTTCTGGATATCTTTGAAAAAGAGGCTGGACAGCTTACCTAGCAGGTATAGTTTCAATGAAGATCCTGCACTAAGAATGCAGTTTGACTCAATGACTCATGATACCCCCTTCCAACTGTATGATTCTATGAATTATTTTATATCAGTATCTTGGTCCAATCTCTTATGTGGATATACAGGGCAGAACTGCAGAGTGTAAACCAGTACAGGCTAAAGTTATCCCCCTTTCAGTGTTTTCATATTTTTCTCCTCTAGATATAACCTGTTAATTCATATTTTGCAGAACGTCCTGTGGTTGTGTTGCTCAGCTTTTAGAACTGTCCAAAATGTACTTTCCGCTTTATAAAACAGTACACTGGAGGGTAAATTTATAAGGAGTCCTCAGTTTCTGTTTCTGTTTTATTTTATTTATTTTATCATGTCAAACTCTGGGCAAAGAAAGCTTGTTCTGCACATTTTCTGTTGTGAGATATTTTGGAGTTTTAACTTGGGTTTTAAAATTGAGGTTATTTCTTCTATAAATCAAATATAATTTTGAAATCCTCTGCTAGGATCCTCTACTTGCATCTCAATAATGTTATTTAAGTACTGAACCACAAAAAGTAAGTTCTTATCTCTTAATAGAAAATTGGAGATTATATAACGTAATCTTGCCACATGAGCTTCCATGGTACTTTGGCTACTTTACAGAGCATTCCCATACATGTCTACTGAAAAGTAAGTCTTATGGATTAAACTTAGTTATTAAAAATTCAGTTATTATGTAGCTAACATTGCTACCAGTGAGGTCAGAGAAAACTGTCTATAATAATACAATAAACAGGGACTTGCTTCCTATTTTTACATCTGTTTTCTATGCAGTGTTATTACACTCGATAGCCCTTGTGGTCTCTGCCAGCTCTGTGAATCTATGAAACACATATGGCTTAATCCTTTTAAAAAAAAAGAAATGTATTCGGAAATAAATTGGTTTATATTCACTGAATATTACTTCCAGGTAAGGCAGTGAAGGGTGATATAATATAGAGAATGTAAGGTTGCTTTCCTAAATTACTAAACAGATTGATACTATTAGTATTATTAGTTTGCTGAAGTAGTTAGTAAGAGCTTTGCTGTAAGAGTCTATATGGAAACTGTAAAGATGAGTTCATGGGAAGAATCATGGGAAGGACATGTAGAAAAGGAAGGAGCCAAGAATTAGTTGGAAAACTATTGAGTGTAATTGCCAAACAGCCACCTGGAAAAGTTAATAAGGGATAGATAGTATTATAATTGGGAACATCAAAGGATCCTTATGAAATGGAGCTAAACTGATACGGCTAAAGAGAGGAAGCCAATATGTCAGTGTGATCTGGGAATATGTTACAAAAGAAGATGTAAGCCAAAATTGATGTGGTAACCTACTAGTGTTTTGACCAATCAGGTTGGATTTTAAAGAACCAATCAAATGATGGATCCTAAACTTGTAACCAATCAAATAATGCTAGCAGAAGAGTATTGAAAGAATTGTATATCCTTTGTCTGGGTTCTGGATTCACTTTATGTCTCAGGATTTGTACTGTGCAGTAAGTTAATAAAAGCTTCTGTTGGAAGACACTCAACTGGTGTTCAGTCTTTTGGGCGTGCCAGGCAGGGCTTTTGCCTGCTTAGGTGTGGCACAGGTAAGCATGCACAGAATTGTAGGCTTAGTATTAAACCAAACTTATTTGTCTATCAACATTTAATCTGAACATACAGGTCTATCTGCAGGGTAAAACTCCAAAACACCAAGCTAAGTGCAGCTCATTGGCAGCACCAGAAATGCTTAGGAAATCAACTTGTTCTTTTTATTTGTTGATTGTGTGAAGCATGTGGGAGGCCACATTGTGTAGCATGAAAGTTGTGTTTTGCTTGATTAACGAACATGCTTTGCAGGTCTGCATTAAGAAACTGTGTAATCCCAGACTGATCTTTTCTGAACCAGCAATTGATTTTGACATTTAGAATGATTAGAAGAAATGTGCTGTTACTGCGTTTTAATATATGACAAGCACTAAAATAACATTTAAATTTCATTAACTGATTGATTACTAATTAGTAATAGAGTTTCTACAAGTGTCATAAAATCACAGACAGTAATGCTCATCTAAACTGGTTAAAGCTCTGCTTAAAATAATGTAGTCTCCAAGCTAATAAAATGCCAGTGCTAAAATGTAAGCCATCTTAGATCCATTGATTTCAGGGAAAGTAAGTTCCTTAAATTCTTACTTTTAAAAGTTCAAATGATTCAGCTGTATTTTTTAATTTTTTTAAAAAAATTAAATTTTTACTTTTTAAACTATAAGAATAGTAATACTTTTCTGATTTTGAAGAAATGTTTTAGAAAAATTGCCAGAATTAAAGAATTGATGTGTAGCATTCTGACACAAGCTAGCAATTCTTTTAGGAAACCTTTCAACATTCTGTTTTTTGTTTGTTTGCTTGTTTGTTTGCTTGTTTGTTTGTTTTAAGCCTTTGGAGCACAGTGGTCTTTAGGGCAGTGGAAAACAGTAGTTAAATCACATTATGGTAGGGCTAACAATCATTTAAAATATTTGCTGCAGCAGAATCATTATTATCCCTATGGTAGAAATTTTCAGTCCTACTCTCTTCAAAGCAGGTATTTTAGATATTTGCATAATCTTAATTAAATGTTTTACTAATGATGGAAGGTGCCATTTTGCTCCTTCCAGAACCGTGTATGTGTGTATATATACTACAATATATGACATTGATATAATGCAATACATGACCATGACAGCAAGACTAATACATATATAAAAATGGAATTAATTAATACCAAAAAAGAGGACTGGCTGTTAAAATTGAATGATTTAGCTGAAATGGACAAATTATCTCCTTTGATCAGAGAAAAATCATTGGTGACATTTTTGAAAGACTGAAAACCCTTGATTGCCTTTTTTGCAGAAAAAAGAGAATAATGTAATTGCAGGTTTTGATAATTAGTAGGTTTGAATTACTGGAAGAAGTGTATGAAATATATTTTAGTTGGAGAAGTAAGATTTAATATATTAAGACCTATAACCACTGTACAGAAAGTCAGAAGTCATTATAATTTTTCTTTTTTCTTTTTAACTGACCCTTTTTTCTTTGATCATTTTTTTCTTTTTCTTTTTATTCTCTTTTCTGTATTCTGTATGTTTTTTTAAATGTAGTTGGAAACTTTTAGTAAAAATATTTTTTAAAAAAATCAGTTGTAAAACCATTGTTGTTTTTAAGGGAGAAGGATGAAGCAAAGCCTAAGTAATTTGCTTGATTGCGTCCAAACTGGGATGCTCACAAATACATTATCATTATTTTTAAGGAAATCTATCAGCAAAATTATATTTATAGAGTTTCAGTGGGATCCGCTTAATCTTGAACATGTAAAATCTTATATAGGCATTGATAATGAGTTAAATCAGTCTTTAAAATCAATGGCACTAAAGAATTAGGACTGACTTAGCCAGGATTCACCCAAGTGTTACCAGATTTCTGACTCTCTGGTGCTTCCAAAATGGCAACTTTAGCAAGTGTTCATGTTCTTTTTATTGCTAGATCTATATTAGTACTAATAATTAGACCATATCCTTTAGTGTAATGCTGTATAAATGCCCCTGTGGAACATTGCAGTGAGGACCAGGAACCTATGGGTTTTGAACTTAATTCAGCCTATGGAAGATCTCCATCAGGTCTTCAGAGACTTCTAGCTAAACCTCAAACCTGCTGGAGCTTACCCAGGAGAAAAATACCAACCGTTCTTTCCAGTCAGTCATTGGGTATAACAGAGATTCTCCTCCCAGTTTAGAGCATAAAGTCAACTAATGGCAATATCTCCTATTATCTTCAACCTGTAATGAGGAGTGTTCCACTTGGGAGGGCAAGTAGCATGCAGAAGAAACCTGCAGTCATCTCTCGTCATTGGCTGGAAATACAGTGGAGATTTCCTTTATGTGCTATCCCAGGCCAATAAGCAGTGCTCAAGGTCTGCTGAACATTTGTCCAGTGGTTTTTATAAATCACCTAACATCCAAGGACAAAGTTCAGCCAGTTCTTACAGATGAGGGCTGAGAACATTTTGCTCATCCCTCCCCTTTCCTATGCAAGAAAAGAGAAGAAAAAGTTAAGATGACTTCCTAGCCAAAGTGGTAAGTGGAAGCAACAGTAAAAGACCCAGCAGAGAGTCCCTAATGCAGAACTGGGAATCAGGCAGCCCTCCTGGTGTTGTCAGGCTGTATCTTTCAGCTTTTCTCACCACTGGCTGTGCTGGCTTGGGCTGCTGGGGGTTGTTGTTACCCTATGTACTGGGGGTCCTGGGAGGGACACAAAAATGTGCTCAACTAAAGGTGGGGAAAATTAGCTCAGAGCACTGCTTAGCCTTACGAGAGGCAGGGTAACGTAGCGAGATCTTGAACCCTATGTCTACGGGGTCGGGTCGAGTCAAGGAGAACACAGAAGTTGAAGCAATAAATGATGTTTATTAAACACAAGCAAAACAGCGTATGCGACACACTCATACAAGATAACTAAAGAAAATAAAGGTTGGAGTGGTATAGAGGGATTTTTAGAGGGATTGCTGGTTTGGGTGATACTTCACCTGTCCTGAAGCCCAGGAAAAATAGAGAGCGAAGCTGGGGTGCGATGTAGCTCAGCACGTGGAGCTGAGGGGAGGCTCGCCAAGTAAAGCGGCAGCAAGGCGGGATGGAACTCGGAAGCATTCCGAGGAAGGTCTCGGAATCAAGGGTTTTTATAAAGAGAATTGTGACTGCAG
Organism: Cyclura pinguis; assembly: GCA_030412105.1. Taxonomy (NCBI): domain Eukaryota; kingdom Metazoa; phylum Chordata; class Lepidosauria; order Squamata; family Iguanidae; genus Cyclura; species Cyclura pinguis. The sequence continues at coordinate 317,449,551 of CM059600.1, read as the reverse complement.
GCTATACCGTACTTGGGGGAAAACAATAGATTTGGAGTTGGAGACAAAGCCTCCGAAAGGTCGGCATCTGAATGACTGAGTTATCGTAGCGGTTCTCAATAGAGTAGCCAATATGCAAACGCAGAGTATTTGGGTATTGCATAGTTAACCCATCAAGCTGCCATCACGGGGCAGAGGCTCTTTTGTAGTTTGCGTGCATACCTAATTAGAGTACTTGCCTGGAGGTCTCCTAAAGCAACGAGTCAGCTATTTTCTGGCCTGCCTGAATTATCCAGGAATATTACAGCAATTAACGGCCGAGCTTGTTTACGTGCTTGTCCGGTGGCCTCGCAAGCTTGTGGAGAGGAATAGAGAAGTGAAGCCGAATTATGATATCAAGAGGATATCTTTTAATATCCCCAAAGCTCGGACTAGCCTGGGCAGTAACATTGTAATCCAACAACATCTGGAGGGCTGCATGGTTTCCACCCCTGCCCTAAAGTCATCAAGCATGGATTCTCTTAAGGGTCTCATATAGGAATCCATCCTTGATTCCTGTGAGAGTGAGGAAAGAGAGGAGAGAGGGTATGAATCTCACGGGGGAAACAAGACCTTCAAGGCAGCTTCAACTTTCTAACACAACTACAGTATTATATTCCATTAAAGCATAATCAAGAGACCTAAGAAATTACTGAGGCAAGTGGACCAAGAATTGGAGCAATATACCATCAGTTTTCAATAGTATTGAGATAATAGGAGGAAGTTTATTAGAAAAGCCTAGAAAATTAACAGGGCAAGTGGACATGGTCATGGAACATTTGGAGAGCTACAGAGATTAAGGCAATCAGAGAAAAGGGAATAAGAAAGAAAACTGAAGGATAGATAGGTGAAGCTGAGGGGCATTTAGAAATAAAGATATATGAAGTGTATTAGTAATGAAGACAATGAGAAGGGAAGTGGTGGGAACTGTTGAAAGAAGAAAGTTGTATAATGAGAGGTCTTTGAGAGAGAAATAAACAAGATTAAGTGAGGAAAATGAGAGAAGTTGAGGATGCTATGCCCTAGCTGTGGCACTTTTTTTTTTTTTTTTTGCAGAAATAGAAGAAATTTTTAAAAAGTAAATAAAAATTATCTTGCTAAACCCACTTTTGATTATTGAAAATAAGTGTAAATTTGGAGCTAAAATATCATTGTTATATGTAGATTCTGAAATGAACTCAGGTGTGGTATTACGTGAATTTACTAAAATTAATGAGACCTAAATTAATCATGAGTAATTTAACACACAGGTAAGCTATATTTCAGAGGAGGGAACTGTAAAAATCATCTCTGGATATTCTTTGCCTAAGAAAACCCCATGAAATTCATGTGGTCACGATAAGTCAAAAGCTGACTTGAAGGCACATACATACACGCAATTTAAGACTCACTGATTTCAGTGGGTCTACTCTAGTATGATTAGATCTGGATCCAAATTTTTTTCAAAAGACGGAACTATGGGTTCCTAAATACATTTGGCTCTGCATATCCATGGGTTTTCCATCCATTGATTCAACCAACCACAGCTCAAAAATATTCAGAAAAAAATTCCATAAAGCAAATCTTAATTTTGCTATGCACCAAGCACTATGTTGATGTGTAGGCATACCCTACTGTACCCTCCCACCATTTCACAAATCTTTGGGCTCTCTCCATTACTTGCTTGCCATTGTATATAAGGAGCACCATTTTACTCTGCATTGTATATAATGGTACTTGAGCATCCACAGATTGGTATTCATGGAGGATCCTGGAGCCAAACTCCTGCAGATACTGAGGACTCAGTGTATAACCTTATATCATTGTCCTGTTCATCCCCCCCTGCTGGCCTATCTTGCAGTGCAATAAAATAAATTTTCTTTCTTGGAGCAATAGTTATAACTATTTTAAATAGTTGTAAATAGTTGTAGCTGATACTAATTCAAAATCATTGTATGTGTTATTCTATTGATAGGTTAGGTGGCAGTCAAAATTGTGAGCACTTTGGTCACAATATATTATTTATTCACAGTTGCCAAAATGAAACAACTCACTTTTAGACATCTTTTCAAAAATACTTGGCATTAAATATTTGTTATGAATGTTTTCTGTGACAAAATAACATGTGCATATCTATACATTCCCATAATAGCAACGAACAACTCACCATTCGGTGCCTTTGTGGGCTGGGGCATGGCGTCCTCCATTTCAGCATTCCTCCCGGGGTGCCCAGAGATGGCAGCAGCCATGTTCATGCATGCACAATTGCGTATGCGCGAACATTCGGTGTGTGGGGGCATCCTGGCTTCACTCAGGTCCGCTCACTGAGTACTTACCTAGTGGGTCTCTGGGCTTTTGGCAGTCGGTGTTCAGCGGCGGCAGCAGTGGCAGCGGCGGCAGCGGGAACAATGCAGAAACGGTGGTGACGACATTGACCAAGGACGGAGTAGGCGGCAGCAGTGTCGGCAGCAGAGGGGCAGCAGTGGCAGCTGCAGCCGGGAGTCGGAGGGCGAGGCACGCCACGTGGTAGGCCGTGCCAGATCTGTTTTTGTTGAAATCACTCAGTGGCATTCCTGAGCTACCTTTCTGGATCTGGGCTGCAGGGCCTTGGCCCTCGCTGGTCTGGCCAGGCACCTCGCCCTCAGCCTCTCACCTCTGGTCTTCTCTTGTATTGTCCTCAGTCTGTCCTCTGTCATGCCCAGCTGCAGCCCTCATTCTTCCACAGTCTGGGCTGCCTTTTTTCCCCACTGGTGCCATGCCCCCCCCAAAAAAGCTGCTACGCCAAACACCACTTCCCTCTCCAGAATCCAGGGCCTGGCGGCCATGCCTGGAAATCCTGGGTTGAATTGGGGTCCTCCGGCAGCCACAACACAACCCCCACTGCTGGGGGGGGTTCCTTCGCTCCAGCCAGCCTTGTCTCCTGGCAATGCAGTCCTGGAAGGCATCACTCAGTCTCTGGAGAAACCGGCCGAAAAAACAGAGCAGCTGGAGTCTAGACCAGCAGTAGCTCTTCCGGAGCCAGCATCTGAGCCTCCCCAGCAGCAGCAGGAGGGTGGCCTCAGGGTTAGGAGGAGGTGGTCTTCTTCTTCCAGCAGCAGCACAAACAGCTCTACCAGATCAGAGGTCAACCCGGCGAACCACAGAAAGTGTAGAAGCCGTAAGGGTAAGAGCAAAAGCCACAGGAAGCGCAGCAGGAGCGACACTGACAGTGTGACATCCGGGGGTGAGTCAGGAAGGGGAGCAGCACATCCCAAGGATTACTGGAAGGCCGCGGCCTCGGTGCCTGGGCTTCCTGGATGGGCCATTCGCAGGCATCAAAAGGATGGGGCGGGCCCCCTCGGCCCCAGTTCTGCATGGACGGGATCAGGGCAGCAGGAGGGGTTGCTGGCTCAGGCCACTTTTGGGGACCACAAGGACCCCCCAGGGATCCATTTGAGCAAAAAGACCAGGGAGCGCATCCTTGATGCTTATTTTGTGGATGTTTTCTTGCTCCTCAAGCTGGAGTGCAAGGAGGGACGCACTCCCAAGTCTCACAGACATTACAGTAGGGAGGACAACTCGGCCTTGGTCGAGCTGTCTCTTGATAACTGGCTGGTGGGCTACCTGGTTTTCATGGGGGTGGTCCAGGCAGCATATCCTGTCTGGGATTGGCACCTCACCAATCACCTGAGAAATGTCCTGAAAGCGCGCGCTCTCGCGGGTGACTCAGGAGCTATCGAATACAATGCTGCCTTCAGAAAGAGGGCCTCCCAGAATGATCAGGCTCGATGAGACCTCATTAATGACAAACTCTGGTTGGTCATTGTAGGTCCTCACATGAAAGGCAGAGCTGAGGGCCCCAAGCTTTTTCGTTGGTCCAGGAAAAAGGATGCCAGAAAGCTTTGCTGTTCAGAATTCAATCCAGGGAAGTGCATCAGGGTTCGCTGCAGGTACGACCACCTCTGCGAATCCTGCCTTGGACCACACCCCAGGTCCTCTTGCCCCCGGCCAGGGGGAGGCCAGCCAGGTCCCTGGCCTGGCCGTGCTCCCTTGCGTTCTGGGGGTAAGCGGGATGGGGACAATGCCAGTGGTTCTGGACCCCCTAAGCAGTAGGGGGTCTATGAGTCACACCCCCGTGGGTATCGTGGCACTCCTTCTCCTTTTGGACGCATACCCCAACCGGCAGGCTGCCAAGTTCCTACAAGAGGGCTTCTCCCATGGTTTCAGGATCCCGGCATCCGGTCCGTGCTTAGCGTTTGATGCCAGCAACCTTAAGTCGGCTCGGGAGCTTCCCCATGTGGTCGCAGCCAAAATTGAGAAGGAGTGCCGGGCTGGGAGGGTAGCTGGGCCCTTTCCTGTACCCCCTTTTCCCAACCTCAGGGTCTCCCCCCCTAGGAGTGGTCCCCAAGAAGGCCCCTGGCAAGTTTCGACTTATCCACCACTTTTCCTACCCTAAAGGGCTGTCAGTCAACAACACCATTCCGCCAGAGTTCTCGGTGCGGTATGCTTCCTTTGATCAAATGGTTAGGCTAATCAGGGCATGCAGTCCTGGGGCTCTTCTAGCAAAGTGTGACATCCAGTCGGCCTTCTGGCTCCTCCCAGTTCATCCGGAAGACCAGTGCTTACTGGAATTCAAGTTTGCGGGTGCATGGTATTACGACAAAGCCATATCAATGGGATGCTCTATCAGCTGTGCAGCCTTTGAGGCTTTTAGCACATTCATTGAGTGGGTAGTCCATTCAAGGTCCAGGTCCCCCTTCATCACTCACTACCTTGACGATTTCCTCATGATAGGTAGGGCTTGCGGGGATGATTGCACCAGGCTGTTGGGTACATTTCAGGCAGTAGTGGTGGAACTGGGCATCCCGTTGGCACAGGAGAAGACCGAGGGGCCTACCACTTCGCTGGTTTACCTCGGTATTCTGCTCGACATCGTTAAGGGGGTATCCTGTTTGCCCCAGGACAAGCTCCAGGCCCTATGGCAGTGGTTAGGCGGGATGGTGGGTTGCAAGAAGGCCACCCTCAAGAAGGTGCAATCCTTGTTGGGGCACCTCAATTTCACGTGCAAGGTGGTGGCACCGGGTAGGGCCTTTTGTGCACGCCTAGCCAGGATTACGGCGGGGGTCCGAGCTCCACATCACTGCCTTCGCATCACGCGGGGCATCAAGGAAGACCTCAAGGCTTGGCTCAGTTTTTTAGACAACTTTAATGGAGTATCAGTGTGGCAGGAGGCTATGGAGCTGCATGCTGGGCTTGAGGTCCAGTCTGATGCAGCAAGAAGCTTGGGTTTGGGGGTCTATTTTCAGGCCACTGGTGCTCAGCAAGGCGGCTGCACCAGTGGGGGCAGGAAGAAATACTCAGGGATCTCACCTTCTTGGAATTTTTCCCTATCCTGGTTGCTGGTTGCATTTGGACAGACCATTTTTGCAACAAGAGAGTTTGTTTCTGCTGCGACAACAAGACAGTGGTGGCAGTCATCAACAGACAGTCTTCTAAGTCCAGCCGGGTCATAGGGCTGGTCAGGCGCTTTGTACTAGAGTGTTTAGCTGCTAACATATCCTTCTCAGCTGGTTATGTTCCAGGCTTAGATAATGGGATGACAGACTCTCTGTCTCGCTTCCAGGAGGACAGGTTTCGATTGCTGGCGCCAGTAGCAGATCCCATGCCAGAGCTGTTCCCAGAGGACTTGTGGCATCTTGGGAACAGTCCGTAATCCAGGGAATCATGCATTCCATAGCTCCAGCAACGCGCAGGGCCTACCTCGAGGCATTCCACAGGTTTTGGAGCTTCTGGGCTTTGGCAGGCTACACTGACGAATGGCCGATTCCAGAGACGCAGGTGCTGCACTTCCTGGCTCATCTGAAGGATAGCGGCATGGCCCCACGCTCCATGACTGTCCAGTTGGCGGGGATCTCCTTCTTCAGCAAGACCAACAGACTTCCTGACCTGTGCACTGGCTTCATAGTTAGGAAGATAGTCGAGGGTTGGAGGTGGATACAGTCACAGGTGAAGGACGGCAGGAGGCCTTTGTCCTTCCATCTGCTAAAGAGGATAACCCAGCAACTTCCAGCCATCTGTCATTCGCGATTCGAGGCCAGACTATTCAAGACAGCCTTTGTGGTGGCCTTCTTTGGACCTTGCGTGTTGGAGAGCTGGTGGCTGGATCCAGAAGGGGCACGTCCAACAGGGCATTGCAGGTGGAAGACATCTCCTTCTCGGGAGACGAGGTGATATTATGGGTCAGGCAGTCCAAGTCTGACCAGCAAGCCAAGGGCGCCCTCATCCACCTGCACCCTCTACACAGGGAGGCCCTTTGCCGGAAGTTCCTCAAGAAGCAGCCTGCTGGCACCAGCCCCCTGCTCATTCACCAGGATCGCTCCTTGCTGTCCAGGTTTCAGTTCGTCGCAGTTCTGCAGGCAGTTCTACGTCGTGCTGGGCTCCCGTCATCGGAGTTTGGGAGCCACTCCTTCCGCATTGGATCAGCCACAGAGGCGGCCACCTGTGGCCTCCCCACCACGGTCATAAAGAGGATTGGGAGGTGGAAATCTGGAGCATTTACGGGCTACGTCCGACCTGAGCTGGAGCTTGGGCCCACACACTGCAGACAGGAGACAGCTGGGCTATTAATGTGGACAGGCACTCCCATCCCTATTGCGGCAGAGGAGGACACTGGTATCCTGGCTTTATTGGCAGCAGGGATAGGGTTGGCGGAATGCAGACAGGGTGGCCTGCCTGCCTCTTTGGCAGTCGCGTGGTCAGTGGATCTAGGATAGCGGGTACCTTTGCCACATGCTAGGGGACAGGCGAGTCCCCATTGGGGTCGGGGGTGCAGTGAGCTGCCCAGCTCGGGTGAGCACGCAGTGGGCACCCCCGGTGGCAGTAGCACCGCGGTCGGCTACGTGCCATCCGGTTACGGGCCAGACAGTTGGGTTCATCAGTTAACAGGCGGGTCGATCGATGCCCGGATCCATGCCCATGCTTACGCCAACTTTGTCCATGCTCGTAGCCAATAAAGTTGTGGCCTTTCTTTCTCCAGTTGAAGGTTGTTGTGTTTTCTTTGCTAGGATGCTGTCGCCCCTGGCCACACAAGTGCATCTCAGTAGAGAACATATTTGAATAAATAAAGAGATTTATTTGATGTTTAAATGTGTTCCTCAATGCATATATATTTTTACCATTTCACTGATTATTGTTGGTGTATTTAGTACACGTACAGTCATAATTGCATTGGTAGTACTTTCTTCAGTTTTTGGTATGCATTGTTTTAAAATTGTTTTCTTAAAAGACTAAGAAAAATTATGTAGATGAAAGTCACTCATGCTTTTGGGAAGGAGAGGTGGAGATTTATGAACACCAGACCAGTTTTTGAATCAATAGAAAACGTACTGAGCAACCTGGTTGAGAGGCAGATAATTCTACTTCATTCCTTGATAGCAGGCAAGACACAGAATGGATTCCACCTGGGTGGGTTCCTTTGTCTGTCATTATAGACAGGTGAATGTGCTTCCATCAGCTGGTAGGCAGATCTATCAGTGAATGGATTGCCACTGGCCAGCAGCTGGGTTGACTAATATTTTGGTGTAGACCAGGGCTTTTCAAATGTATCGTGATATGTTAGTGTGTCGCCTGAAGGGTGTAGGTGTGTCACCTCCCTGGACTGAGAACAAGCCCCCCACCCAAGCCTTGGAAATATATGTTATAAATAAATCATATATTTTTAAAAATATAGATGAAAAGTTTTCATGAGATATATTGTGTCCCCATACATTTCGTTATTACAATTTAAGTATGTGACTGGATCTCTTATAAGGGGTCAGTTTAGCCTCCAGTTAGCTAGTAAAACTGAATTACTGTGTCATGAAATGATGCATGTCTAAAAAGTGTGCCACCAACATGAAAAGTTTGGAAAGCTCTGGTGTAGACCCATGCTGTGAGCCAAACCTATAAAGCTGTAGTCAATAAAGTTGTGGCCATTCCCAATCCAATAAAATGCTGTCATTCTTGCTAAATGCAAAGCCCCGCGCTTGCGGCTGGGTCTGCAAATTAGCCACTTGATAATGTAGTACCGGTAATACTTCCCTGTAGTATGTGTTAGTGGTGTGTGCTCGGTGGTCAGTTCATTCTGGCTAGATGTATTGTAATGTATTAAGTTTGTATTTGGAAAAGCTTTGGCATATAGGCTTCCAAAGTATATTCTGGTCACTTGGAACTTAACTGATGTTCAACATGCTTGGATCTTCTTACTGTAGCTGAGAGATTCCTATTCCAGGTTTGGCAGTATAAATATTCATTATTTGTTGTTTAATTATCAGAAGTTCTTAATGTTTTAATCACACATGAATGTGTATTTTACAAGTAAATGTATGTTAGAACATATAGTCAGCTTTTATTAATGTATATGCCTAACCCACTTTATGTCCTTTTATATGTCTTCTCTCCCTTTCTGTCTCTTCTACCTCTTTCCTTTGCACTAATATAGTAAATATCCAATTTTTAAAAATGTCCATGTAAATGAACAATCAGTGGACTGCTGTACTATATACACAGGGTTTATGGTCATTACAATTAAATAAAAATAGTGATGTATCATCAAGGTGGATGAGGAGGAAGATAGGGACAATCTGCAAAGGAAGTACATGTACTTTCTCTCAGTGCAGTACAAATCTTTGTGGTGTCTAAATCTCTTTCCAGTGTTCTTCCCTTCTTCATCAAGCCATGATGACATTCTCAGGAAACATGTCGTTTTAGCCACTTTAAATGTATATTCTAATAAATTAGGACATGAAGTGATCTGGAAGGATTACTGAAGCAACATAACAGACAGTGTTGAAAAGATTTGGCATTAAACAATGTTTATGATGCTAAATGTCATCAAAAAATTCTGCTAAATACTTAAACAACCTTGTTGTCAGATTGGCATCATTCCCGTTCATTGCAATGAGACTTGGAGCAGTGGAATAGTGTGAAAATTGCAAATTCTTACAAAAAAAAAATCCTCTTTGAGAGAATGCCAATGGCTTTCAGGAGCTGGTTTTAGATCATTCAGCAGAGGGAATCTCAAATTTTGTCTTAATGAGCCTTAGTCAACTATGTTTCCATCCCCATAAATAAAAGATGGACAGTGTGGCAATCTCAGTCAGACCTTACTCAACAGGAGTTGGGAGTGAAAACAGGATTATTATTATATTTCCTGGCCTCCATGTTATTATTGTGTCTCCAAAATATTGTAATAGAAGGAGAGGTTGCAGTTGCCGTCTCCCTTCCTTGCACTGTAGTTTTGCCTTCTTCAGGCTGCCTAACTTTCTCATGGCACAGAATCTATATACCATGATATTTCCACTGTAAATTGATGGCTGTTACCACATTCCATATCAGCCTGTATACTCTATTATGTGCCAAGTTAATACTGTTGTGCGAAGATCATTTTGTGGGTGTACACTCACAATTCCAGAGTGGTGAGTATATTTCTACTTAAAAAAAAATGCTAAATTTTTTCCTTAGCCCCAATGTGAAAACCCAGATTTTGTAACCTATTTCTTACTCAATTATATTGTTAGGAATGACAGCACCTTTCCCAGAACAAACCATTCCCAGATCCCCTGTGATCTCACAGATTTCCTCATCTCAAAACTTTGGAGCCCAGCTTCACCATCCACTTAGCCTAGCCGTAGCAATCAAAAGGCTTTTATGCCTTCCTAATACATAGAAAACTCAAATTGCACTGGCGGCATTGCAGATTGAATACCATTTCCCCATGGAAATTGCTTCCAGCTCCAAATGTGAAACATGATCACTGCAGTTCAATAAGCACTCCTGGGTCATGCAGTTTTCCAGAGCATCAGGAAGGATGCTAGTTTCCCTTGAAAGTTCAGAGTCTGGGGGAGGAGTAGGCAGTTTCAAGAAGTCCAGCGGCCATGTGCATCCTGCACAGTTGACATCAGTGAGCTGAACCCCATAAACAGCCTGACACTCACATACCTTTTTGAAAAACCAGTAAGGGCCCTTCACATTCTTTGGGGATATGTTGGCAGTTTTGCGTTTTTGAGGGCCCAGCTGTTCCATGCCCTGAAGAGACTTTTTTTTTTTTTTTGCAAAACTTGCAAAAATGATGCATGTCTAAAAAGTGTATCATCAACATGAAAAGTTTAGAAAGCTCTAATGTGGAGGTTGCATGTGGCCTTACCAAGGCTCCCTGCGCTCCCTCCACCACTTTGTAAAAAAAAAAAAACTCATCTCCCCAAATGTCAAACAGCACTCAAGGGAACATGCAAGAAATTGTACTTTTTGCCCCTCCAAGCTCTTTTTAGCCCAGGAGAGCTCTTGCTGAAATGAGGAGACATGAAGTGACTAGATGTCTCCTCATTTCAAGAAGAGCTCTCCTGGGCCAAAAAGAGCTTGGAGGGGCAAAAAGTACAATTTCTCCCATGTTCCCTAGAGTGCTGTTTGACATTTGGGCAGATGATTTTTTTTTTACAAAGTGGTGGGGGGAGCGCAGGGAGCCTTGGTAAGGCCACATGCAACCTCTACATCAGAGCTTTCTAAACTTTTCATGTTGATGATACACTTTTTAGACATGCATCATTTTGCAACGCAGTAGTTCAGTTTTACTAGCAAACCGGAAGTTAAACTAACCCCTTATCAGAGATACAGACACATACATAAATTGTAACAACAAAATGTATGGAGACACAACATATCTCATGAAAACCTTTCATATATTTTTAAAAATATATGATTTATAAATAATAACATACATTTTCAAGATTGTAGGCAACACACCTACACACTTCAGGTGACACACTAATGTGTCATGGCATAACATTTGAAAAGCCCTCCTCTACGTGTATCTGAAGCCCAGTTAAGTTTCTGATCTATGTAGGAAGGACTGAAAAACTGAAACCAATTTGTACCACAGCCAGCTGCGATGAGATTGAGACATGGTAAATACTCATTTCAGCAGCTTCACATGTGTAAACAAATTCCAACTATATGACCCACTCAGAACATGATGGGCTGCTTCCTATTCCTTTTCAGAATTAAAAACAGGAATTAAAGCCCAGTAAGTATTTGTTCAAGATGAACTGTTTGGAATTGTGTGTATTACTGTTGGAACAACTGATGAGGACAACCAGACAACAGTAGATTCTAAGGGAAACAAACAGGAACAAGTAAACAAAACACCAGGACTGTGCTCAATAGGTTGAAAGGTAGTACGGACACAGGATTGGCTGATAAGAAACTCAGTCAGGAGATGTAGATAGTCATATGGCTTAGAGAGCTCAGTTTTTTTCTTCTACAAATTATTCTGTGATATCCCCCCCCCCCCTTTGGCTAGTACGTTCAGAAAGATTCCTGCTGCTTACTCTGAAGCTAACTGTAAATTTAAAATATGGAATTTTAAAAAATTCATTGACAATATGTATTGAAAGCTATGTGAATCATTTGATCCATTTTTGTTTGAGTTTTTAGAATTAAATTTCTAAGATTTTTACAAGATCTTCCAGCAGTAAATCTTTTGATATCTGTAACTATTTATATGAGACTAAGATTATATTTATTTGTTCATTTAAAGTGCTTTTGTCCCACCTCTGAACACAAAAGGCCTCTGAGACAGCTCATACATAATCAATAAAAGACAGTCCATAGCCACATAATCACAATCTAAAAAGGTACAGCACAAGAAAAGTAGATGGGGAGGAAATGAGTCAGCGAGATAATCTTTCAGCGAGGCTAGTGGAATGATCCTGCTGCTTGCCACATCTCCTTCTGCTGCATGCTTCAGTAATGTCTACTGGCAGTGATAATTGAGAAAGCTGTCTTCAGGAGGGACTGATCATTTCTTGAACTTGGTCGATTGGCGCTACTTGCCGTCTTCTCTCTCTTTTCTGCAGACTGCTGGAAGTACCACGGGTGATATCAACTTTGTTAGGAACTCAATATTTTATATTGTTTATGCTTAGTTACAGTGGAAGCTGAAAGCTTTCTGTGTGAGGTGTTAAATCCATTCCAGGGTTTAGTCAGAACTGTAAAACAACTACCTTTGTTTTAATTTTTGTGCTTAAGCTGCTTGAGTCCCAGTACTGGGGAAAGGATGGATATAAATGAATAAATGATCATCATACCCACAGCACTTTGGGTAACTATTTCAGCTTGTAAGAAATAAATCCATCATGGGGAGCATAGCAACTGCTATAGCCCTGCAAGTTCTACAGGGGAACAGTGCACTCTCCAGCCACTGACAGTTACCTACCTGTAGGCCTTTCCGCACTACTTTGTTATAGTGCTATTATTCCACTTTAAACATTCTGTGGAATTCTGCGGTTTGCAGTTTACTGAGGCCAAAGAGCTCTCTGGCTGAGAATTCTAAATGCCCCTCCCTAAACTGCGAACTCCAGGATTCCATAGGGTGTTGAAAGTGGAATAATAGCAGTATGACAGTGTAACGCAGAAAGGCCCTATGTTTGAGAGCATTCAAGATGTTTCAGATAATCTCTTCTCAGTCTCACAATTGTAGAGTTTGCCAAAGGCCATCTTTTCAAAATGAAAGCTTGCCAAAAGTCCCCTTTTAAGTTGATGGCCAAGTAATGTTTTAAGTGTTTAGTCACTAGTAGCTGCACTTATACTGCTGTAGTGTTTTATCCCTTTATCTTCCCAAAATCTTTGGGTCATTTGTTCATAAGCAGACAATGTTCACTTTAAATTTAAATGTTGTACTGAAAATAATTTTTTATTATTTCCCCATAAGCAAGTTATCTCTCACAAGATGAAGCCAAAACAAAACAAAAACCTGTGAGGATCATGTGGTTCTTTGCAGTTCATAACTCAAAAGAGCTTCTTAACCTACTTTTGCTCTCCTTGAAGTTTTTTTTCTTTTACATCAATTTTGCATTTTAGTGAGAAGTCCAGAATGGAGGAAGTACCAGTAAATTATTAACTAACTACAAGACAGAAGCTTTGACCTCTTAGACTAACTATGATCTGAAGCATGAATTTTCTTCAAACCTAATAACAAAGCACTGCACCAAATCCTAAACCTCCCCCTGAAGAGGAAGAAATTCCGCCTCCTGTAAAAGATTTCAGTACTATATTTCTCTGGAACTCTTTAGTCTAAAACTAATTTACCTAGAATTACTGATACTTTTTGCTGTGCTTTTCTGCACTTAAACTACGTAGACCTCTTAAGAGAAATTGCATTACACTGGGCGTTCCATCTCTCCAATCACTTCAATAATAATAAATGACATGCCAGTACTATGTCAAGGACTGTGGACATATAGTTCGTTTTAATTCCACCTTGGCTATATCTGTTTGTATCTTAGTTTTATAAAATATAGAAGACATGCCTTTTAATGGATATGAATCTACATATATTTAGTAAGTGCAGTCCTCACTTACAACGTATTGTTTATGTAACAACAATAATTTAAATACTTTGTTGGATGCAAAAAATGCCACCATCTGCTATACCAAACTCACATTTAACAAAATAATGTAGACGAGTTTAGGTCATCTGAGTTGAGGAACTAATCTGAAATGATTTGTCAGAGACAAATTTAATTTGGCATTGGGAAAGAAAGAAAGAAAACAGCAAAGCAGTATTTCCCATACGTCTCTTTACTCTTCTTTGGAATAGCAAAACAAAAATAGTAATAGGAAGGCATAAGAGAAATAGGAGACACAGGAGATACTGATGGATAAAGCAAAGAGCATTTAGGAAGGGTTTTCGTGCTTGTGGGAGGGTATGATTTGAAGGCTCAAGAAAGAAAATCAGTTGTTTGCTATTTCAAACTTCTACTTGTTTCAGAGCATTCTGCAGTTACCTGATTAATATGTTTCTGAAACCAAAGCTAAGATTGCCCTAATCAGTGTTTGTCATTCTGTGTCCTTGACTTCCAGTAGTCATTGTGCTGATGAGGTGGGTGGATGCAGATAGACATGGTTCAGTCTCACTGCTCAAATACAGAGATTACTTAGTGGCTTTGGACAACTTCTTCTCTTTCATCCTAACTATCCTACTACCACTACTGTGTCTCAGATTCTCTGGTTAACAGGTAGTAGCTGGGAAGTTTCTTATCAGATCAGGAAGCAAGGTTTCTATCTCACTACCACTGCTATGGCGATTTCTGCCTTACACTGTTAAGAGTGTTATTATTCCACTTTCAACATCCTATGGAATCCTGGGGTTTGCAGTTTAGGGAGAGGTGTTACTGCCCTGGCTAGTCCGAGCTTTGGGGATATTAAAAGATATCCCTTGATATCACAATTCAGCTGCACTTCTCTATTCCTCTCCACGTGCTTGCGAGGCCGCCAGACAAGCATGTAAACAAGCCATTAATAGCTGTAATATTCAAACTACAATACAGGCAGGCCAGAAATAGCTGACTCACTGCTTTAGGAGACCTCCAGGCAAGTACTCTAATTAAGTATGCATGCTACTTACAAAAGAGCCTCTGCCTCGCAATGGCAGCTTGATGGGTAAACTATGCAATACCCATGTACTCTGCGTTTGCATACTGGCTACTCTATTGAGAACCGCTACGATAACTCAGTCATTCAGATTCTGACCTTTCGGAGGCTTTTGTCTCCAACGCCAAATCTATTGTTTTCCCCCAAGTACGGCATAGCCTGCAGTCACAATTCTCCTTATAAAAACCCTTGATTCCGAGACCTTCCTCAGAACGCTCCCGAGTTTCATCCCGCCTTGCTGCCGCTTTGCTTGGCGAGCCTCCCCTCAGCTCCACGTGCTGAGCTACATCGCACCCCAGCTTTGCTCTCTATTTTTCCTGGGCTTCAGGACAGGTGAAGTATCACCCAAACCAGCAATCCCTCTAAAAATCCCTCTATACCACTCCAACCTTTATTTTCTTTAGTTATCCTGTATGAGTGTGTCGCATACACTGTTTTGGTTGTATTTAATAAACAACATTTATTATTTCAACTTCTGTGTTCTCCTTGACTCAACCCGACCCCGTAGACATAGGGTTCGAGATCTCGCTACGTTACCCTGCCTCTCGTAACACTAAGTAGTGCTCTGAGCTAATTTTCCCCACCTTTAGTTGAGCACATTTTGGTGTCCCTCCCGGAACCCCCAGTTCACAGGGTAACAGAGGCATTTAGAATTCTCAGCCAGAGCGATCTTTGGTCTCAGTAAACTACAAACCTCAGGATTCCACAGGATGTTATAAGTGGAATAATAGCACTATAACAGTGTAGGACAGAAATGGCCTGTGTCTCAGATTCCCTGGTTAACAGCAGAGCTGGGAGGTCTCTGTCAGATCAAGAAGCAAGGTTTCCACAAGAACAAAAAATTTATCCATTTATACTCACAAGTGGTTAAGTTCAATAAGAAGTAGCATCAGCAATGGTTATGCACAACTGCAGAGCTTTCGGATGCATCTGCTGCCCTGTTTCTCGCTGAAACATGAGCAGAACCTGATGTAGAGCAGTTGCTGATTTTAACTGTGTCCGCCTAAATAGAATTGTGAGATGGGGTTGTACTGCAAGATAGATAGTTCACTTTACAGTCTCAGGCTCTGCTTGGAACCAGCATCATCTTTACTTATTGGGTTGTGAGGTTGATTTTTGAATTATCAGAACCAAGAAGGTTCTGTTGGAATATTGTTGATCATTTTGATCTATAGCATTCCTGAGTGGGATACTACCTTCTTTCTTCATTGGTAATCTCAGAGGATTTGTTAGTTTCTCCTGACTTCTCTTGAGGGCCATAAATACTGAGCAAAAGAAATTGGAACCAACTACCAGAATAATCACAAATATGTCTCAAGTTTGGGGCATCATTTTTTTAAAAAAAATCTATACTGTAAGATTGTCCTTCTATAAGACATGTTGAAACTTGTGAACAAATAGGAGATAACTTATGAGCAAGAGTCATTCTCTCTGCTCATCATTAATTTCAGGCATAAAAACTGGCACCTGCTTTGATCTGATAGCTTTCATCTGGTAACACTAGATATTCTGCTTTTTGTTACTTTATTGAAGTTTTGTTCTTAACCTCTGCTCTCACATGGCTAATTTGACATTTTGCTCACTGCTATGAAAAGTTAACTTCGCTCACTTCTTGTTGTGCTGAAAAGATTCAAAGCTACATCACTTTATCCTTTCTGCCAACTTGCTTTCTACCATCACATAAGACAGCCCTTCAGTAAAGGTCTACTAATATTGTAGCAGACATTTCTTTATGAGAAGATAATTTGGCACAAGAAAGCTAAGTGCACTTACTTGCATATGCACATGATTTATACTGACTTGTAGCCAAGATTATTTGAATGATTTCCATAATATGCTCTGTAAAGTATAAAATGGGATGATAAAGCTTGCCCTAAACAGAAAGATGGGTAAATTGTATTATTCACCAGTTGTTGAAATGAATCTTTTTCTTCTAATTTTAGACCTACTTAGAATTCTTCCCTACTTCAAGATATTACTTTGATTTTAAGATTATCCTATAGAAAGAATTATAATTTAAACCTGCAGTTCAATGTCTTTATTCACTTTGACATATTGCATCTCTTCTTTGACTAACTGAAATCATAATTGGTATGGCATTGTTTTTTCTCCCTCTTGTAGACTATGAGTACAGAAGAAGAACATGAACACAGGCTAGATAAAGAAAGCTACCTCTGTGCAGTGTGCCTGGATGTCTACTTTAACCCTTACATGTGCTATCCTTGCCACCACATCTTCTGTGAACCTTGCCTGCGCACACTTGCCAAAGATAACCCAATCAGCACTCCGTGTCCTCTGTGCCGTACTGCAATTACCCAAGTTTTTTTCCAATCAGGTATCAAATTTAAAAATCAACTTTATCAGTTCTTATTGATCTTTCCTGATATGCACTGGTGAACAATTGTTTGTCCTTTCCAAAATACATGTTCAGGGCTACTTAAAGCATAGATATCAAATATGTAAATTGGTAATGGTAATACCCAAAGAAGTCTGATCCAAACTAGTTATAATAACAAGAGTTCTGTGTCTAAACCTTTGTCTTTCCCAATTATGCAGAAAGAGAGCCGGTATTTCAATACTAAGAGTATTGAGGGATACCTTCCCTTCAAATAATATTTATCTCCTTAGAGTCTGCCCTTCCCCTGAACAGTGATGAGAGAAAAGCACTTGGTGAACTGTTGAGCAGACAGCACTTTTCACACAAAAATACACTTACCCTCTTCTTTCTGCACTACTGGGAGATATATGGGTCTCAGCTACACATGGTGAATATGTTGCCCTCCAAATGATGTGAAAATATAGATGTCATCATCAGTCAAGATGATACCTGTTAGCAATAAAACTCAGCAAGTTTCCACCCTTTGATTTGTTGTCTTCTAGCAAAGCATGGGCCTTTGTGGTTACTGGTTTTCTGCTAGCTTCCTTCAAGTGTATTAAGCACAGCATTCTTGTCACATTAGTAGATATTTCTGCAGCAAAAGCCCAAAAGGAAAGCAGAGATTTAAATATAATTGAACCTAAAATCTCATGCCTAGCAATCTTTTTTTGTTCAGCATCGTACTAGGTAACATCCCACTGCTTGAGGGAACAGATCCAGAAACATGTTGTAAAAAGATCTGTGGTTACAACAGGTTTACCAGTTATTCCACATTATGATTTATCTCAAGTGGAAATGAAGAATTAAATTGCCACCAAAGCATCCCCCTTTAAGTCCATTAAAGTTACAGTAATACAAATCAATCTAACCACAATCAATTTCTTGTACTTTTTCTTCAGATTGTCATTTTTTTGAAATCTCACTATTGACATTATCTGGTTTCATGTCGAGATCATGCAGAGAGCTATTTTCTTACAAAGTTTTCAGCTGAACAGCTCTATAGTAACAGAGGGAAGAGCAGTCAGTATCCCCACAGGGCCAGCTGATGTGTATTTGTGATTCCGTAGAAATTAAAGCTCTGGCTCATTTTTCATTGTACTCTCCACTGTATAGCACATTGAGAGATAATTTCATGAGTAGTTTCCTAAAGAGGACTATTATTTGCCCCGAAGAATTCCAAATTCAATATTTTTTTTCTGGTTCAGGACTGGTTCAGGAAAATATAGGGTAATGAACCCCATTAAGTAGCTAGATTTGACAAAATGGTGGCAGAAGCAGCTTATATGATTGTGTTGGTGAAGCAGACTTTGTTGTTGTTGTCTGTCTTCAAGCCATTTCTGACTTATGACAACACTAAGGGAAACCATTCATGGGCTTTCTTTGGCAGAATTTGTTCAGAAGGGGTTTGCTCTTGCCGTCTTCTGAGGCTGAGAGCATATGACTTGCCCAAGATCACCCAGTAGGTTTCCATGGTCAAGCCGGGATTTGAAACCTGGTCTCCCTGAGTCCTAGTCCTGCACTCAAACGACTACCCCATGTTGGCTGTCTATACCACACTGATGGGAGATTGACTCACAGCCCCAGCACAGAATCCTCCCTGGAACCGCTGCGCTCTGGAGAAAAAGTGTCCCAGAGGCAAGCATAACAAAGCAGAGTTTTCCAAAACAGCAACAAGTGTGTGTAGTTGTACTCTGTACAGCTACTCTGGTACAACTACAGGATCAGCTCTGACCCCTCTACCCACTGGTTAGTAAACTCACAGACACAGAGTTTGTCATCCAAAATACCTGGAGGCTTTAATCTTCAAAGTTGCAGTATATACATCTGTACACAGGATACACAGATCTACAGGCAGAGAATCAACATCAGAGTTTCAGCATCAGAGTTTCAGGAGCAGAGTTATGGGATGCAGAGAGTCAGAGAGAGAGTAAGCATTCCATCTCCTCTTTTATACATACCTGCTTCCATGTCATCACTCAGGGCCTTTGGCTGATGCAGCCCCTTGTCATGATTTCACTATTATGACTCAGCCCTTTACTCCATGTCCCCTAGGGAATGAGTCATACTTTGCCCAGTCATTCCCCAGGTGTCCCATGACATGCTCATCAAATGTATTTTTCAACTGGGGCAAATGTCACCACATTTTTTATCCACACACACTGGCTCTCTCACTACAAAGATGATGAAATTCAGTAGTGATATTGTTCATGTATATTGAAGTTTTGGGTGGATTTTCCCTGCAGTAGGAATAGGCCAGATGATGCCTTGCTCATCTTCATTGGTAGGAACGTAACTGAGCTGTCTTCCTCTGCCTGTAGCTAAACATGTTTTTTGGACATCTGCATATCTGGATACAGCAGAGATAAGACAAACCAGAATGGAACTGGAACTCTTGTTAGAGGGCTCCCGTCTAGCTCATATGCCTCTGTTTCCCAGCCCTTGTTAGGTAGGGTTGTAAAGAATATTCGCAGATTTTTCTCATCTTTGACAAAAATGGATGTCTTGGCATATTGCAACATATAGTTTTTTACATTTTTTACATTTACATTTCTGTGTAAAAATTTTATTATCAAACACATGCATTTTGCTCAGAATAGATGTTTTTATGCAAATTATGTTGTATTTGTATATTTGTATATATTTGTATATTATGTTTTTGTATTTAATGAGCCCTCTAATAATTCCCTGGAAGACTCTACAAGAAGCAAAAGTTGTCCACCTGGGATTGCAGATGACTTACCAAAGTGGGACCCAGTCTCCCCCAAGGACATTTCTGAAATTATTACCACTTTAAAGAAGGGAGAGGCACCTGGTGAAGATGGAGTTATAGGTGAAGTTTATAACACAGCACCAAATTGGTGGGCTTCAATTCTGGCAATCTTATTCACAGAAATAAATGAGAGTGATTGTTTTCCACCCAAATGGAACACCAGCATAGTAGTACCCATATTTAAAAAAGGTGATCCAAGCAAACCAGTCAACTTTCATCCTGTTAGCCTACTGGATATTTCTTCTAAAATTTATGCTAAATATTTATCCATAAAATTAAACTACTGGCTGGAGTCTAATGAAATGATTGCTGAAGAACAGGCAGGTTTCCGATGTAACCATTCAACTATGGATTATTGTTTTGTGCTGTCCCACCTAGTGCACAAATATGTTAGATTGAAATGAAAGTGCCTGTTCGTAGCATTCAGTGATCTTTCAGCAGCTTTTGACTCCATCAAGAGGGAATGGCTATGGGACAAATTATATAGAACAGATATAGGCAAAAGGTTGCTAATGTTAATGCGTGAACTCCATGCTGATACTAAGATCCAAGTAAGATTGAATCAGTCCGGCTTGTTATCAGAACTGATACAACTAATCGAGGTGTTTGGCAAGGCTATTAGCCCCATCATTGTTTAATTTCTATGTCAACTCACTAATAACCGATCTAAGAAATAATGACAACTTTGTTCCCCCTTGACTGGGAAATAAGAAATTAGCAGTACTTATGTATGCAGATGATACCATTCTATTGTCACAGACACAACAAGGGATAAGGAGATTACTGAAAGCCTTTAATCAACTGGCATTACACAACAAATTAAAAATTAATTATGATAAAACCAAAATCTCAGTATTTGCCAATAGTCATATAAAATATGTATGGCAGATTGACCGGCATCCTATAGAACAAGTGAAATCATTTAAATATTTAGGCCTTAATTTTTGCCAGACTCTGGACAAAGCACCTGGACTCTGGACAAATTATTATGAGAATACCAAAAAAATCACCATTAGCACTGTCAACTCTACTAAGATTCTATTGGGGCAGAGGTGGTAAACAGATCCCACCTGCTATTAAAATTTATAAGGCTAAAGTAGTTACTCAGATATGTTATGGCGCTGAACTTTGGGGAGTATCCTTGAAAACGCACCTAGAAACAGTTCGGAATCATTTCCTCAGGACAATTTTAGGATTACCTATAGGAACTGAAACCTCTATTTTGCAGTTGGAGACTGGTCTCCATACACTGAAGAGTGCTGTTCGCATGTATGCAATCAAATATTGGCTGAAACTGAGAAAAGGAATAGGTTCTTCTTTAGTTTTGAGTGCCTTCAAAGAAATGTCAAATTGCAATAGTAGAAAATATTTATCCTGGAATCAGAAGATTCTACATCTAGTGGAGGGTTATGGTCTCTCGCTGGAGTCTTTAGATGCTTTAAAATTTGAGCAAGCAGCTCGACATCTGAAAGCAGACATTTCAAAAAAGGACTTCCAAGCTGATCGTGCTTCCATATGTCTGTCAAAATGTGCTCCCTGGTATGCCAAATTACCTATACAAATGCCTCATCCTCAATACTTAAATAGTCTAACAAATTTTAAATGGAGATATGCTCTCACAGCTCTATGTTGTAACTCAGTGGACTCAGCAGTAGTTCATGGAGGGTACCATCATATCTCTAGGGAGGACAGAGTCTGCCTATGTGGGAGCAACACAGTTGAAGATCTAGTACGTTATCTATTGGTATGCCCAATTTACACAGACTTAAGAAAGGCTTTGTTTAAAGAACTTGACCTTACACGCAATAAGGCTAGCTCATTTCTAATTAAATTTCTTCTGGGGGATTCAGTTCCACATATTTCCAGCAAAGTTGCTTGTTTTGCTTTTAAAGCATCAATTTTGAGAAGGGAACTTAGTAGTAAGGATAAATAGATACAGAGATGATGGATGGGACCGTAAAGTACAACACTTTTTGTATTGTTTTAATGCTGTTTTCATCTGAAATACTTTGTAATGGCCTTCGCTATATAAATAAAGATTTATTATTACACAAAAATATGATTTTAGTGCAGATGAAATTTTTGCAATAAAATCTTGAAATATTCCCTTTCAAAAAAAAAAGAAGGAAGCAAAAGGAAAGAAAAGAGAAAGAGTATGCAAATATCAAACCAAAAAGGAGAAAATGTGATGAATTCTGTGCTGCTGTTCAAAAACAAAATAAGGAAGATTTTCGTTCCTCCTTTTAGATATCAACATGATTCTCTGTTGCTCAAGGATGTTGTACTGCTGGGCTCTGCTACTTCACTTTCAGCCAAGACCCTCTTTGGCATCCTTCTGTTGTGCTTCTACCTCTGCTGTGCTGCACCTGAACATTCTCTTTACCTAGAAGCACATGAGTTACTGTTTATTCTTTCTGAACTATTTCCTGATATCATACCTCAAGCTTTGCTTTCCAACCCCTACTGCATTCCCCTGTAGCCGGAGGGATAGCAAAACAGAGCAGGAGAAAACAGAAACTGCTTTTTCAGTGAGCGTTAGGCACAGAGGGAAAGAAGAAAGGCAAGAGGAAGGGAAAAATGGAACAGGTGAAGTGGAAAGGGCGACAGCACCATAAACACTACCTGAATTGAGTTATAATAAAGTGATGAAAACAGAGCATGACATGCACGATGGGGAGAAAGCGGAAACTAGGCACAAGAGGGCTAGTAGTAGAAACCAAGAACAGAGGAAGATGGAGAGCCAAAGAGAGACTGACAGTGGGTGAGGGTGAGGCAAGGATGTGATAGAAGGTGGAACGGGTGTCTGTTTTAATGAATATGTGGAGGAAGTGAAATGGGCTCACAGAGCAAGACAGGAACAGAGCAAAGGAAGCCACACAATAGTGTGGAAAAAAATGTTCAGTTATGAGAGTGGAGGGGGAAGGCAAGAGAAAAGCAACAGTAACACCAGAGGGAAATAGTTTCCTTATGCTTTTCAAAGTAAAATTCTTATAAAGAACAAGCTCTTACACAAGCAAGTGGGTAGGTTGATGGATGAATGTGTATGTGTTTTGGCATGCCCAAGGGCTAATGTGCAGGTGAATTGATGCTGCAGGGAAGAAAGAGTAAAAAAAATGCAATAATAATAAGCAAGTTGCTGACCTTTCATAATACAATCATTTGCCTGAGGCAGTTGCCTTCAACTGTCTAATGGTAGGGTCACCTATAATAATGAATAGAGCAGGACACACAAAAATGCTTTTCAAACCGCCTAATATGTTTCTGTCACCTCTGCTTCTGAAGAAAAAGAATACAAAGATTATTCAGTGAAAAAATATCAACACAAAAGTTCATGGGAATTTCTTCAGAGACCAATTTGGAACAGCAAACTGGGAAAGAAGACAGAGGCAAAGTCAGTGGAACTCCTAATATGCTTTTCATATGACAGTTCAGTTCAGTTCAGTTCAGTTTATTGTATTTTAGCAACCAGCTATTATACAGAAATACAAAAAGTAAAGGGAAAGGTCAAGTAAATTAATTTACATGTGATAGTTAATAGATGAATCACTTTCTGTACCCCCCTTACATTTTATAGCGTGTAATTGTAAGGCCTTAACAAGAATTTAGATGTTCTAAAAGATACATATTTCACAGCATCAGATGACAGAAAACAGACCTTCATAGAAGAACTTCCCTTAAGAGATTTCAGTAAAGGAAAAATATTCCTAAGGTCATTATAAATAGGGCATTCAAGCAATACATGAGTTAAATCTTCTGTTAAAATAGAAGACTCTTATAGCAGCCCATCCAAGCTGCCAATGGAAGCACATTCAGCCTGGCTGAATGTTAACCTCATTTTCATGTTTAGAAGATCCACCAGGTAACTTGGAAGGGATATATACAATGGGGTGAAAGAGACAAAAAGTTTATTGGATTGGCAGGACTTGATCTCACTCATCTGAGATTGCATCTCAGTATCCTTAAGTCTTTGGAGAATTAATATTTTTGCTCTGTCGTACCCTTGAGTCAAAAGAAAGGAGGCCAAATTCATGGCAACCATGCATTTTATACTTCCATGAATTTGAACCTGACAAAAACCACAGTAAATTTGTGACTCTATGCTACGTGAAAAAGATTCAAATTTTATATCCTTCTAGAGCTACTTATATAATCTGAGTAGAGGGGAAGATAGCTGGTTGCTTAATCCTTATAAGTTATTTGCTTTGTCTGATACTGCTTTAAACTAAAAAAGGTAATAAACCTCAGACTGCAGCTACATAAAGTTTACAAACAGCCTTCTTTATTGCATGTACTCAGTTCCCTGCACTATTAACAAGGCATTTCAGTTTTAAAATTGTTGTTTATACTTAGTTTTCCAAAGCTTTCTCCTTAGTTTGTAATCAAATATATAGCGAAGAATTCTAAGATGCCAACATTAAAAAAAAAAGCCATGAACCTAGGAATAGATGTAGTATGTTGTAGACTTGTACCACAATGTGAAAAGCTATTTTTGGCATGCTCAAAGGCTAAAATGCAACCAATGTGACTTTTGTTGTAATCTGATCCAATACATACTTATCTCCAAGTATACTAGGGTTTGTTACCTGGCTTAGGATTGTCACCTGAGCTTTACCGTTGTAGAAGTTCATGGTGTACACACAACTGCTTTTGACAGTCTTCCATGCTTCAAATCTAGTTTCTAGAGAGTATGGAGAGCATCTACTCAAAAAACCACAACTCCGAATTGTGAGTTAGGTGGACTAGCTACATGGTTTCTCTAAACTGTAACATTGATCTCCATGACATATACTTAAATTGTTACTTGAAAGTAATAGATTTATCTTTAAGAGCCCATTTCTTTGAGATTTCTGAATTTTCCTAAATCTGAGAAAAAAATATGAAAAATTTTAGCAATTGCATTTATACTGTGAAGTGGTTACAGTTTATCTTAACTATCTTTGATTTTTTTTCTCCTACACATTGCAGAACTAAACAATTCCACAAAAGTTCATTTTCCTGTGGAATATTCAAAGCTGAAGGAAAATTTTCAAGCATCAAGTTTGTCAAAGTGGCCTCTCCCTAACTGCAAGAAAGCATTCAGAGTTATTGAAGGTAATTATTTATTTAATTTATATTATTTTCTCATAATGTGGGACCCGAACCACTGATCTCTTTTCTTTTCCCTTCAGCCCTTGGTACTTTGGTACTTTTCAGTTCTGCAGAGATTCAGGTTCTTTGTATGGGTTGAGTCACTACATGCATGTGCAATAGAAGAGAAGAAGCTATGTTGATTTAGAAAAGATATGCATCATTCCTTTAGTGAAAATCATTTCAAGGTGAGGTCAGGCAATACACTTATGCAACTAGGTTCTACCATTTTGTATTTAATATATCTGTTTAACTTCTAACATGTGGTCAGTTTTATGCCATTTGCTATTGGCTCATGGGCTTAGCCATTTGTTGTTTCTAGATACAGAATGCATATCAGGATACTTCTGCTTTGAGAAACAGAGTGGGGCACAACTATTTAAAAATCTGTTTAATACTGGCAAAATACCTGAGGCACCACATACTGAGTCCTAACTGTGTAGC
Source organism: Cyclura pinguis (assembly GCA_030412105.1). Classification (NCBI taxonomy): domain Eukaryota; kingdom Metazoa; phylum Chordata; class Lepidosauria; order Squamata; family Iguanidae; genus Cyclura; species Cyclura pinguis. The sequence continues at coordinate 317,424,391 of CM059600.1, read as the reverse complement.
ACCTTTCAATTCTGTACATTTTGCTGGGTGTTTTTTAACCTTTAACTAACTCAACATAAAATTTCTCTTACAGGCATGAATGACCTAAGGTGTGTTTTTCTTTTTGTTCATCTGTCAAGTGTCAATCTATGACATCATTTGTCCAGCTTTTTTTTAATAATAGTAAGACCAAAACAGCTCTTTCATCAGGAGCTCTTCCTCACAAACTATGAAACCCTCTTTCACTAATTTAGTGCTGAGTTGCTTCGTTGTTCTTCAACATGTAAAAGCCTGAAGCTGATATCCTTTTTTGCCTCATAAGTGATGAGAAGTAGGGCACAAGAGGAAAAAGAAGCTCTCTCTTCACATTACTGTAGTTCAAAACATAGCAGATCTTTCATTGGAACCATTAGGTCATGATAACTCTAGGTATCAAATCCAAGTACTGAGTATTTGAAACTCAATTCTGGGACACCAAAGGTTTTGGTCCAGACTGTAAGGTTCACTCTGGAGTCCTGTATTTAGGACTGGTAAGCCACTTGACAGAAAAGTATCTTCGGATAAGGAATTTTAAATGGGTCAGTCAAGTTCTGTCCTTATCATGGAAAGTGTTTCTGTGGCCTACATTCTGTTTGTAGATCTGCTGCCAGGCAAAATTTACTACAAGCAAAGACTGTACTCTTTTTCTCCTTCACTCAGTGCAAGTTTTATTGTGCTGAGCAAGTATTTTTGTTGTTATACAATTCACATAACTTCAGTAGAGGGCATGCATGGTTGTTAGTATTCATGTTTCCTGGGTGTCACTTTGAAAAGAATAGTTATGCAATGTAAAATGACATATTGCATGAATGCCCGTTTCAAGAGTTCATCTAGCTAGGTGTCCTATAAAAGGAAGAAACCTGCAGGAATACTGTAGTTATCTCATATAAAATAATCATACCCCGTTTCTTACTCTGTACCTGTATATCCCATTGCTAAAGCCTTCCTACTAGTTGCCTTTTCATGAAAACCCACAACAAAGAAAATTCTCTAACCTCTCAAAAAAAGTATATTAAAATACTAAAACTGCTTAACATTTTGAGAGAACTTTTCCTAAAACAGAAGATCTTATTCAGTTTGAAACTCCAGACAGAGGTCATGCTTGAAATTATCTTTGTCAAATTATTATGGACTCTCATCATCACTCTTGAATATTCATCTGGTAATAATCTAAACCACCCTTTTCACCAGTTCACCAAACTCATTGGCTTTTCAAAACTGCTCTTTAAAGACCTTCTGTGATGGAGTATCCTTCAGAGCTGTAGGATATCTGCTTAAATGTTTCACAGCTCAAAACTTTTTGCTGAAGTCTTTTTGCAGGTCTCTTCTTATTCTTTCTGATTCTTTAACTCCTTCAATTGTTGATGTTCTTAGGATTCTTTCCAGCTCCTAAGCTTTCCAGATTCTAAATGCCTTTCTGAAAGTACAGATCGAAAATGAAATGGGGCTGTATGCCATTAAAACACCCCACCAGTGCCAACTAGAATATGTAAGTTCATCCCATATCTTTCCTGCTAAAATAAATAACAATTTGAAACTGAATATGAAGTTTGGGTGTTTTTTTAATAAGGCACAACATCGCTGACATATTCAGCTGTTGTCATTAGTGGTGCCAGCTCTTTTCTGCGTTGCTGCTTACAATATATTTCTTATATATTCATGATACCTTTACCTATCTTAATTTGCAGTTATCATTATATTTCATTTTACTCATTTCCATCAGTTTTCTGGTGAATGATAGATAATTTTGAATGTTGATCCCATTCTTCAAAGTACTGTCAATCTTTACCAATTTGATAATTCATACATATTTTAGAAGTGTAGTGTTTAGTAGAGAGCCAGACTGATGTACTGTTTAAAGCATTAGGCTATGACCCTGGAGTCCAGGGTTCAGTTCCCCACTCAGCTGTGGAAACTCACTGGGTGATCTTGGGCACCTCACACTCCAAATAATTGAGTGTATTAAATAATAATTGGTATTTAACAAAAAATAGATTATAGACAGTACTTTTGGTTGTATAGTCCATTGATACATAGCACTCATTTTCAGTTATCGACTACAATCTTACTAAAGTAAGGGCTGATACTAATTCTAATTTGAATTAGCAGCAATCTCTCTTCTCTTCCTTCCAACCTAAATAATCAAAATCTAAGTAGTGTCCAGATTATTTTTGTTATGAAAAATGCTTTCAACAAACCCTTCAATAGCATACCTCCCTGGTTTTGTGTCTATGTCTTGAAACTGTTTGCTATCATTTGTTTCTAAATTGTATCTCTTTGGACTGATAAAATATTTATACTTTCTCTAAAGCCTTTTAGGTCACTCTTCCCAAAGGCCCTATGGACCATGTTTTAAACATGAGACATTCTTTTTCTTTTCTCACCTTTCTAGACTCCTTGTACACAAGATTCATTGCTATAGAGAGTTTGTCCATGTTTTGAATTGAAATACTTTTCATTATCAAGAAAAATAAAAGACTTATTTTAGTCTTCATAGTCTCATCAGTGAAAACGCAATATCTAAAACACAGTTAGAGGTATGACCGAAGGTTCCACTGCTAGGAAAGATGTAAGGAGGCCTCTAGAGCCAGGTGTGCATGAACTAATAAGCAGGAGTTCTGCATGGACTAAAAGCCTAGCCCCTGCATAGTACAACCAGCATTTTCGGCTCTCCTCTGAAAACCCATATGAGCATTGTCCTCTTAACACTGCCTGATAGGCATGATTCAAGTTGCTCCCAATAAAACCCTTTTGCAGGTGCATTTTTTCCATCCTAGGAAAACCGCCCATCTCATTTGTGCAACCCAGAAGTCTTAAGAAACCTGAATGAGCAAAGAGATTAGTAGCAGTGCTGCCACTGAACTTGGAAAATCCACCTCCTAAGGAAATGGAGAATAAAAAGCCCATCCGTCACACCTTACCAAGAAACAAGCAATGTATGTGATAGAGTCAAAATATTTTTGAATAATGTGGAATTAAGTGGAATTAAGCTTAAATGACCATAGGGTAGCAAGTGCAGTGTTCTTTAGGGACCAGCTCCATGATAGGAACATCTTCACACTTTTTGTCCCAGAACCTGCAGGAGTGTAGGAGCCTGCCTGGAAATGAGATTAAAATCCCATGGAGGAACAGTTGTTGACTACCGTAGTATATTCAGTGGGATTCTGCCCTGGTCAGTGTAAGAATGGGGTACAAGATGTATCTATAGGAAGGTAAGTGGTAGAAAGCAATGGAAGCACCAAAAAAGGATTGTAGGCAGTAGTCAGAATATACAGTTGATCTTCCATATCCACAGATTCTGTATTCATGGATTCAACCAACCACGGCTTGAAAATCCTCAAAAAGAATCCAAAAATCAAACTTTGATTTTGCCATTTAAGTAAGGAATGCCATTTTACTACATCACTGCACATAATGGGACTTGAGAGCATCCATGAATTTTGGCATCCACAAGAGGTCATGAAACCAAACGCTAGCAGATTCTGAGGACCCGCTGTACTTCCCCTTGAAAACTGAAGTGAACCACTGTGTGCAAACTGGCCATGCATTCTGTTTTCAGAATCCAGGCTGTGATCCAGCAAGGCAAAAGCACCTATATCCATTTGGTCAGCCACGGCAATGGTTTGAGTGCCCGAATTTTACCAACAGACTTTGTCTGATTATGGAGATTAGTTTCCCCAATTTGTGAAACTCATGCCTCTCCTCTATTGGAAGGAAAGAGTATTAGAGACACAGTATTCATGTATTGCAAATGGAATGGGGAGAGGGGCAGTGCAAAAGGTACATATTACAGCGTGTTTTCTGCTTCCATTTGTTTCTGTGGAATGTGCTGACCTACATTCCACAGAGCTGGTTACTCATCAGTAAGCTCAAACTGTTGGCATTTATTCTTGGAGTTTATGTATGTATGTTGTGCAATCAAGCTGTTTTATGCAAATGTGCTTCTTGCTCCCCTTGTCCATGGTCTCTTACTATCCCCATGGTCTTCCCTTGTGAGTTCTAAATGTATGCAATATGTGGTCAGACACATACAGCCCCATGCCATATGCCTTATCATCTAGATCAAATGAGGAACCTTTGACCCTCTAAATGTTTTAGGTTTTAACTCCCAAAACCCTCATAGCCTTTGTTATGGGATGATAGAGTTGTAGTTGAAGATGTCTGGACAGCCAGACATCTTTCCCACCTCTGATATGAAGTTATTGTTTGCCTGAGCAAGATTTATATACTGGTAGTGATACATTATGATTGGATTCCAGGTTTTACATTATCCTATTCTCTTATGGAGAGATAGGCAGTACTAATATTAATGCAAGGACAGCTCTTTTTAATTCTGTTCCCCTCATGCTGAAGTTAATAGGATGGGGGAAATCATGTTAGGTCTGGAGCTGATAGCAAGTTGTGTTGTTGGGGGCGTGTGGTCTGAAGCTGATGTAAAGTTGTACTGCGCTGTGCTGTCAGTTGTTTTGATATAAAGTTGAAGTGTGGCCTTGAATTAAAGAAACAGATCTATTCTTTTCCTGTACAGTAACAGGCCTTCTGTGATTCCTTGCCGTTTTGAGTTCTTCATATGCATACGTCATGACAGTAGCATATCTGGCATCTCACCAAATCTAAGAGGGCTTCTGCCTACATAACCATTGGAGATCAAGTATAATACTGTACTCGACACTTATTTCATGTTGTTGGCAAAAGTATGTGACTATACATATATGTGTGCATACATACCCATGCAACATTCAGCTCTCAAAACAAGAAAAAATGTTGGTTGTGGAATTGCCAAGTAAACAAATCCCTGTATCAACACTTCTGTTAATTACTTTAATACTTTTAAAATATTTGTGTGATTATTTTGTTACTATTTTGAAAAGATATGATAAGAAGTATAATCAGCATCTGTGAAGCCACCAGCTATTGAATTTAGCACAAGATGTGCCCGAAATCTAAAGAACAGATTTAAAATAGTAAAACATTGAAATGTGTTATTTTTTACACCTTCCTATATTGGTAATACTTGTGGGATTGGCAAGTATTTATGGTCTCTGCATAGACTCCAGAAAAGGAAGTGGGGGTAAAGCTCCCTTTAAGAGTAAACTAGGGGGGCGCGGGCGCTGGTGCTCTCTCTCTCTCTCTCTCTGTCTCTCACACACACGCACACATGCACACACAAATGATCTCGCAAAATGGGACCACCAAGATTCCTGCACTGATAATTCCTGAGGAAGCTTATCAATCAAATGATTGTACTACATGATCAAACACTAGGGCCGTTTCTGCACTACACTGTTATAGAGCTATTATTCCACTTTCAACATCCTATGGAATCCTGGGGTTTGCTGTTTAGGGAGAGGCATTTGAATTCTCAGCCAGAGAGATCTTTGGCCTCAGTAAACTACAGAGCCCAGAATTCCACAGGATGTTGAAAGTGGAATAAAAGCATTATAACAGTGTAGGACGGAAACGGCCTTAGACATATTAAAATACCTGTTGTTGCTGAGCCCTCTCAGGAATAAAAAAGGCAGCTTGCAATCTGTCCGACTTTCTTGGGAGTAAGTAAACTGAATGCAAGGAGGGCCCTTGTAAGTAAATTTTGTTGTTGTAAGTGTCTTCGTAATTACATATGTTTAAATGATACTGGGTGGGAAGGTAAACCAGCCTGCTAGAATTTAGTCCCTTCACCATAAAGCAGCTCAGGGATCTCTGGTCCTTTGATTCCCAAGCTCTTCTCTGGAACCTTACTGGCATCATGTTAGCCATCTTTAAGGCATTACACAGAAACTGACCACAGAAAGTTTTAAATTTATTTATAAATTAAATTATAAATAATATATATATAATATATATAATATTTTTATTTATATTTATTTTTTATATATATATATATATATAATAAATAAATAAAATTTATCAGTGCACTCAAGGGGGAAGAAATGTACAAAAAAATGTTGGCCACAGATTTATTGATTTCAAAGTTAAAATGTAATGGAAGGAAAACCAGGGAGGATTCTTGATCCTCCTTTTGGATGTTTCCAAGGTACTGATATTGCTAGTGATACCACACATTTTGCTCCCTTAACATTCTACTCATGGCCGATCCCATGCTGTCGGTGCCATAATTGAGGGGCATTTCTGTGTCATTCAAAATCTGGTGGGTGGTCTCCTGCCCATCTCTGCCCTCCCCAGTTATATAGTTTTGTTCTGTTATTAATGGGCCTGTATTTTTTTCTCCTTTTGCTTCTTTGCCACCAAAGTCGTGATGATTGTCACAGTAGCACTAAACAGCATACGTGTATATATTACAAAGGTAATATCACAGACAAGGTTTAAAAAAAAAACCCTGCCCACCTTGTTTCCTAATGTAGTCTCAGCATTCCATCATGCCTGCAATGTGACAAGGAGCATATTTCTAGGGAAACCATAAAGCAAGGGGGGCAAGTCATATTGCCAACCAGGCTGACAATCAGGCTGTGTTGCACTGGGTCAGATCATAAAAAGACCTGCCAAAATTTCATCTCATGAGGTGCACTTTCATCATTGCAGGGCTTCAAAAGTCTCACAAAGGTCTGAATTTGTCATTGCAATGACTTGCTCAGTTTCTTGCTGCATTGGGTTGTACTACTCACTCAACCCACTGTGGTAAATGATAGCTATTCCGTGAACCAGGTGCAATTTACATCTTTCATAGGGGTCCTTTTCTTACTTGAGATTCTTGGAATTCTTGAATGAACATAGTAATTTATTATACAATTAGTGCTTGGAATGTGTGATGGTGTGGTGAAGCATACCAGTGCACATCCAAGCTGTTATATTGGTTGAGAAAGACACACATAGATTTACCCAGAGACCGGAAAAAATATGGAGACTATTCTGTCAGTAAAAACTGTTCTTTTCCCATCCCCAAACTATATATGAGTTTCACATGCTCTGTTTACCTGCCTACTTCTGATGCCACTACTTTTGAAGTAAGATACTTTGATGAAGATTCAGAATGAGAAGGCAAGTGGAAGATGTTCATAGATTTCTCTCTCTATCATTTTTATAGCTCAGATCAGGTGAGTTAAATAGACATGCTGTTGAATTTAATTTTTCCTAAATCTGTTGCTTGGATGTGAGAGACTTTGGCAAAATATGGGGGGAAAGGGAAATACAACCATGGCATCTCAGGGTTGATTTGACACTGAAATATTGCTGCTGTGGAGCTTATAGTGTAAATTTAGACAAGGCTTTGTTTTAGGTAGCAATGCAGACTAGTATTAAGACTTACAACTGGTTTCAAGGCAGGATTTGAAGAAAGAGAAGAAGGTGGTGCCATGTGTGTCCTCTAGGGAGAGATACTGTCATTAAAGACCCGGAAATTAGAACATAGTTATACACTGAGAGTTGGAGGAACAAGGCTGAAGGATGGGTATTTTAAGAGAGGATAGTGGCTGGTTAAAGCATAGGGGGCAGACTATGGAGACTTGTAATACAGATAAATCTAGATGGAGAATTAGTATAGGAGAAAGAAAGTAAAGGCTATGAGAAAAGGTTTCACATAATATGAAAGACAGCAGAGGTAAAAGCTTTTGGTAGCAGATTTCTCGACAGAGGTAAAAGGGCTGAAATGCAATGAACAAATGCAGAGGAATACTTGCTATACTCAAGTATAAGATGATCAGGGTAGAAAGGGACACAGCTCAGTGATAGATCACATTTTAGATACAGACATTTCCATGTTCAATCGCTGGCATCTCACATTAAAAAGATCAGGTAGCAATTGGTAGGAAAAATGTGTGCCTGAGATCCTGAAGAGTTTTTGTCAGTCAAAGTAGTCAATATTGATCTATGTGGACAAGTTGTCTGACTTGGTTTAAAGTGCTGTTCTATGTTCCTAATGTCTGTATTGTGTTCAATATCTATGGGATGTAACTTCAGAAATTAAGTGTAATTCCAAATAATTTTTTGATGGTTAACATTCAAGTCTTAGAAGAAAACTTTCAAGTCTTAACTTTAAAAAAAAAGTATTTTTCATATAGGAACCTTCACTGCATTTGTTATCTTCATTAGCAGCTGCTGTGAGCTACCTGCTGTGAGACCTAAAAAGGGAAGTGACTGTTTTCCACATGATTTTCTCAGCATCACACAGTGCTGACATCTATATATAAATTGCTCTGCACAATCATCATACAAGGGTAAATCTCAATTGGCAAATATCCCCTGAGCTGTGAGAAATGCGTTTACTTTCTCAGCGTAGAATGTGCTAAAATGTTAACTGTCTTTTGATTTAGCTGCTTCTTTTGGTAAGCTACTTTGATTAAAGTTTATCCTGTATGTTTTTCATCCTTTTGCTATTTGCCATCCACAATAAAATGAAAATGATGCTTTTTGCATCATCTCACATACTGCCAACTAATGGGTTTTTGCCTGTTGTTCTTCTTTCACTTTGGGAATGTGGTTCTTCTTAATTGCTACCAAAATCAATCCAAGGGAACAAAAACAGATAAAAGAAGGAAGATGAGAGCAGACTATTAATTGAATCACAGCAAATCCTGGTCATCTGCAATTCAGTTCACACAGTCTACTTTGGTCTTATTTGTTCTAAGAGCATTATATCTAAGCAAGCAGCTTTAACTTGGACAGACAGACAGAGATTTGTTTTACCTTTTTGTAAGTCCCAGTGCAAAAGCACTCTAGGAATATTTTAAAGAACCAGTAAAATATATATATTTTGACAGCTGTTCTCTCGCTATCATACACAACAGTTTTTTGATGTCTTTATTCTACCACTTTCTAGACTAGTTTAGTTTCACATAAAATTATTAGCAGCATATCCACAAGACAGCCACATTATCACAACAGAACCCCTCCCCCCATTTTCTGCTTTCCTGAGACATCGGTGGAGCTGACCCATAATTTAAATCAGTGAGGATGTTATAATTTCTGAAAACATCAAGAGAAGTCCAGAGAAAGTGATTAAGAAGAGAAGCTTTTCTCTGTGAAACATCCCAGGTATTCTTGGGAAAAACTCTTTAACAAGCCATGTGGTGAACACCTGCATGTTTGTTTGTTTGTTATTGAAAATCTTTGTTGGTGTCAACTGTTCTTAATTTGTATATAATAGTATAAAAAATTGAAAGTGGCAAAAAATATATATGGTTTGAAAGCGATGGCATGCAATCACTTTCGTCATATAATTGGACTTGCAAGAACTAAAGTTCCTGAGCATCATTATTAATAATGCCCCAAACTCCTGCATTGATCCTTTTCCCCTTGTCCTAAATCTCTTATTAAAGGTTTAGCAAAAGTATATGAGATAATTTACACAACCAGTCCCTTTCCTTTTGGTTAAAGAGAGTCAACAGGATTGTCAATATAGTGTAAAAATGTCATGTTTTTCAGGTTACCAGAAATTTGGTTGAGGAGGAATGGTCACAATATGTGATGCACTATCTTCTAAATGTGTAGGGGGAAATCATATATTCCATAATTTATCAAACTGTAGTTTAGTTCAGACCTAGCTTCTAACCTTCAAATAAAATATTTTAATATTTTTGTAAAGTAGTTTTTTAAAACACACACACAAAAACTTCCTTCCTATTCTTCGCCACATAATAGTTGTCTAAACAACAGTGATTTTTTTTTGTCATGGTCATGGCCATAGCCATTTCCCTTGTTGAATTCAGTCCAGAATCATTTAAATTCAAATAACTGGAAGAGTATAAATATATTCATTGCATATATATCACATAAGCTGGGAGCTTAAACTTAATATTATAATAGTTTGGTGCCTCTGAATTTTTAAAAGGCTTGCCATTTCTCTTAAACCAAAGGATTATTTTAACGCTAGAGCATAAAGTATGCATTGGTATTGTGGTTGTTTTACCTATGGAAGTCTAAGCATTTATTCATGTGTTTCAAGTGGGAAAATTGGGTCAGAAATGTACCTAATGTGGTCTGAGATGTATCCCTATAGGTTTCCACAGCAAGAACAGTTACAGTAATAAAACTGTGATTCGTGAATGAAGAATGATTACATTATAAAGTCTAATCCAGAGTAAATTGTTGTGCAGGTTTGCTTAAAGTAAATCATGCAGATGTACAAATGAAAGGTTACATCTGTTCTCTATATCTTCTCAACTGGAGCAACATAACTAGTCACATCTAATATCAGTAAATGTTTGCATAATTATCCTTTGATTAGTGATTACAAGATAGTTCAAAGTTCTTGATGCAACAATAGCCTCCCAGCATATTTGTGTTATGTTTGCCATAAGAGTAGAAATAAATAAAAAGGCATCATATATAACCAACCTGATTGAGTCCTCTGGAAAATGTACTCCATGAAGAGGATTTATCTGAGAAAAGCAAATAGTGTCACCCCAGTCACAAGCATTTGGTCAGGTGCAGATTCTTCATTTGTATGGAATCAGCTGACATAAAATACAGGTATACATTTTGTAATGATAATTAGGTTATGTTAAAGCATTTGTTGTTGTTTTTATTTGTCAGTAAGTCAGGTTCAATTTATGGTGACCCTGTATGAATGAGAGACTCCAGAGATCCTGTTATTAACAGTTCTGCTGAAGTCTTAGAAAGGAAGTCAGGCCTTCCTTTATTTAGTCTGTTCATCTGAAATGGATAGACTTGCTCTTTTCCTGTCTTCTCACTACCTTCAACTTTACCAGGCATTATTGTCTTTTCCAGTGAGTCACATACTCTCATGAAATGTCCAAAGTACAACAACCTTAGTTCAGTCATTTTGAGTTCTAGGGAGAATTTACCCTTTATTTCCTCTTGGACCCATTTATATGTCTTTTTGGCAGTTCATAATATCCATAGAATTCTTTTCCAGCACATTTCAAATGAGCTGATTTTCTTCCTGTCAGCTTTTTTCATTGTCTGGTTTTTATAATCATAGGTAGAAATCAGAAATACTATAGCATGGATAATTCTCACTTTGGGGTTCAGTGATCTGACCAACCTGAGCCTAAAGATTGAAGGAATAGTAGCCAAATGGACCTGGTCTGTGCTTCCCATCTTTCACTCTGCTGAAACCAGATGAAAGAGTAGGAAGCACCAGGTAGATATGCTGGGCTAGGATACACATTACCATAACCTCCTCTCTCTCTCTCTCTCTCTCTTTTTTCTTCTTCTTCTGTGAATCTAAAAAATGGAGCTATAAGAGGTTATGAGAAAAGATTGGTTCCTGCTGGCTGCTTTTTAACAAAATTGGGACTGATATGTTTATTCTTCTTGTCCCGCAGGTTTTCAGGCCACAGATTCCTTTACACAAAGGCATTTCCCACACGCTGCCCACAGGATGGATTACATGGACTTTGAGGATGATAGCCGGGGATGGCGATTTGATATGGACATGGTGATAATCTACATTTATTCCATCAATTGGGTCATAGGATTCGTGCTGTTTTGTTTTCTCTGCTATTTTTTCTTTCCTTTTTAAGAACTTTTATTCCCTCGGGTTTAATATAGCCAACAGGCAAAGGAACAGACATATCCTGACATAAAGTATGCGTATTATGTGGGAAACTACAGTTTACTGTACTAAAAGGAGATAGCAACAAAATTTTAAAGTTTTCCAATGATTTGATTTTTCTGTTTTGTTTTAAAATGAAAAAACTGTTGTATATAGAAAACAACTATAGGAAAGAACTGTCCATGTAATTTTATCTCCTGCAGGTCATTTATTGTAATACATACTAAAATGGCACATGAGCTAGCATCCTGTTCAGTAATAATGTTGTCATAAAGTCTGCCTTCAATATCTCAACTCACTTTTATGGTCGTTGCATATGCAGTGTCCAAAAGTCTCTATAAAATCTGCCTTTACAGCAGTACAGCACCTCCCCCCATCAAAAAAGCAGCCATTTTCATGCTACTGGAGGAGGGCATGGGTGGAGACACATTCTACTCTCTTCCAGTAGCAGGACATGTGGCAACTGGCCTCTGCAGAGCAGTTGGAAGATTACTAGATGTGTCTCCACTCATCTCGCCACTCTCTGTAGCATGGAAATGGCCATGCCAAGAGGGCTGTACTGCAGAAAAAGTAGGGAGGTTTTGGGGTGGGGGGGTGTAACATCAAAAGATGTAGCTACAGAGATGAGGCTACATCTCACTATGCAGGATCTCACCCATGGTGTTTTGACCGTGTCTTCCTTTTTGGTGCTATACTGGCATTTTATAAGCAGATTAGAGCAGCTTCATTGAACAGTGGTTTTAACATCCATTGATGGCTGCTATGTATGAAACAGCCATCATAGGTTGAATATCACCTCAAGTACTATGGTTTCTATAGAACCTGTTGACACATTAAACAATTAGGCTAGGATGTGATGTTTGGAATTTGTATGTGAAAGTACAGTTTGACAGATTTTACCATATTTAATTCTCATGTTAAGTCTTCAGATTTTCACCCCAGAAAAACAATGTCAATTGTTCTGTGGGAGTTTGGCATGTTGTCCTGTCTGCAAGGTAATTGCAAGAGATAGAGTTTGGGGGAAAAAACTTACTTGCCAAAGCAGTTAGTGTGTTGATCAGAATAGCCAATCTTGCAGAGACAATCTAGTCCTCGTTTTCTCTTTGGTTGTATGTATGGAAGGAGCTATTAATCTGCACAAACACAATGGCCATATTAGTTAAGGGCAAACACTATGGAAGCAAAAGGCATATCTTCCATTTCGGTTCTACCTGTGCTTACTGGAACTTTTTTCCACAATGCAGTTTTTTTAAAAAGACACACCCATCTCCAAACTCATCTTCAATCACTGGCAGGTAAAGAAGTACAGGATACCATACTTCACAGAAAGCTCATGTAGAGCAGGCACCACACGTGGCAACATTATACCTGAGCTCTCATGGAGACCGCTAAGTAAGTAAGTTTAGATAGGGAAAGTTTAAATTCATCAATCAAAAATGCAAAATACTGGGTAATATTAACATGCAAATGTGTTCCTTTCTTAATATCACAGATACTTTGGCCCTTTTCACACTGCATAGTTATAGCAGCTTGATATCACTGTAAATGCCATGGCTGCATGCTACAAAATACTTGGATTTATAATTTGGCAAAGCACTAACGCTCTCCGTCTGAATTATAAATATGTCACAAAACTAAAAATCCCAGGACACCATAGGTTTCCACCATGGCAGTTAAAGTTATACCAAAGTGTTATAATTGTGTTTTGGAAAGAGGCCTATGTCACAGCAGTATTCTTTGCCCATTATTGCAAAGTGCTTTTCTCATACTGGTTTACATATCCATGCAACATTAATTCATTCAATGACCAAATCATCATACATCAAGTATCACAGTCAAAAATTTCGTATCACTGCACATTACCTTAAACCAAATGGACTAAATCCAGATTGTTAGTCCCAGTTGGAAGAAAAGCTCTGAATCAATTTAACTTTTGTAAATTTGATTTACCAAGGTCACACTGATTCAGTGGGTCAACTGTAGTGGAAACTATCAACTGGATTTAATCCTTTGCTTTTCAGTGGAGTTGATTGACCTCTTCAGCTGTGTGTCATCAACTGGTAAAAAATCAAGTATGTGTAATCTACTCATGGAGTGTTCTTAAATGTAAAAGACTGAAAAAGTTGTAGAGACACCTAACTCAGTGTCTTACTACAGAACAAATACATGGAATAGCTAAATATAAGTACTGTAGCACAGGTAGATTGCCATGATCCTAATGCAAGAGATGTTATATTGAGAATAGGTAAAATTAACATTAGAGGGCTTTTGCCCTCTTCCCCTTCAGAGCTATTTCCAGGTATCAGGACTCAATAAGCACATTTTAGCAACAGTAATAATAATACTATATATACTAAGTGCCTAAAAACGTGGTGCTGTATATCATAAAACAAAGTTAACAACAACTGAATGCTGCCCACCTGTTGCAATCTACGGCTCTTTCTGAAGGATGTCATCCCGCATTGGGGATGGGAGAAGGACAGGACCCAGACAAAACTTATGCATGAAGTTGTCCATGTCCCATTGTTCTCCCATTCCCAGACGGCATGATCACACCACAGATCATTGCTGGGTAAAACCCATCAATGACTGATGATCACACAGCCCACCCACCACCCTCCCACACTGACCTGAGCTGTGGAGGGTCAGGAAGCACAATGGCCATGATTCCTGCCTCGGTGTAGCCTGGAACAGTGCCCAGCTGCACTGCAGAAAGAAGAGGCATGGCCATCATGCCTCTTCCATTCCCACAGGCAGCCGGTGCAGAGGGGAGGCTCTAACGGGATCCCCACAGGACACCATTGGGATCAGGTAGAGTGCAGGAAAGGCCTATATAAACAGACAAATGAGGAAAACTAAGAACAGGGTAAAGAACAAACATGGAGGAAATGAGAGACGGCACAGTAATTGCAATCATGACATGTTTACTTAAATGTAAATCCAACTGAATGTAGTTGAACTTATTCGCTAGTAGGTTTAATTAAGATTTCAGTCTAATGAAGATATCTGTTAATCAGTGGTGTGTGAAAATAATTGATAACTGTGGTATAACAGAACTAAACCTCAGAACCACTATTCCAATAGCTCTTGGGCCAGCATGGACGTGCCAGAGCCTACCAAAGCTGACATGAGTAACCTCAATATTCTTTCTTCTTACTTTTTAAATTTATAGATGGATGTTGACTGACTGAGCATGTACATTATTACAGATGATTGTTTTATTATTTTTACTTTGACAAATACCCTTTCCTACAACAAAATGGTGTTCTTTTCCATTAGCTTCCGGACAACAGAATGAAACTCCATTTTATTCCTATAGCTATGATATTACTTGGATTTAAATGAGTTTGAAATGCAAAATGTATTTTTTCCGAGTATTTCCTTTTTGTTGTCTTTGGCAAACAGTCCTTGTTTTTGCTTTAAGACTTTTAAGAATGCAAAGAATGGAATGTTCTGAGGGGAAGCAACAGAAATGTAAATTGCATACTTCACCACTGTAATAATACCCTTGGTCATTTAAGGTGGAGGGAGGGGCTTAAATCTGGTGCCTAAAATTATCTAGCAGCACCATGGGTTGCAACTTAAAAAGTTGCAAGGTCTAAATCCTTTGGACATCTGAAAGCAATACTCTATAATGAGAAAGTGCAGAAAGCAGAAGTGTGAGATTAAGCTGTAATCTTTCATCCAACTAAGAAATTACAGAACACAGCTGTAAGGGCCTTTCCACACTACGTTGTTATAGTGCTCTTATTCCACTTTCAACATCCTGTGGAATTCTGGGCTTTGTAGTTTACTAAGGCCAAAGAGCTCTCTGGCTGAGAATTCTAAAGGCCCCTCCATAAACTGAAAACCGCAGGATTCCATGGGAGGTTGAAAGTGGAATAATAGCACTGAGAGTGTAGTATGGAAATGCCCCAAGATGGTGAGCATAGAAAGCAGTTAAGGAAGAAAGGTAAGCAGAAGCAACAACAGTGAAAGCATTGAAGAGGAACTTAGCTGGGAAGAAAATCAGCACATCAAAAGTTGCCACAGATTGTAGGACTTTTGTTTGTTTGTTTGTTTGTCTCATTCATGGTACAACATAAATTATGCAGTTTTTGAGAACTATGTTCAGTCTTTTTTTACTACACACAGAAAATTACGCAGCTTCCTTCAGGCTTACATTGGGTTTTTGGCTATATACTTGGGGAGAGTGCAGAAAATGCAAAACTAAATTGCTCACTAATCGCTCAGTTGAAGCTTCAACTACACATGGTTTTGTTGTACCAGTTTTGCTGGATTTTGGCACAACATTTTTGTTGTGCAGCACTGCTGTTTTGATACAGAAAACAGCAAAGTTGCACAACAAAAATGTGCAAAATCAGCAATGTTGCACAAAAAAAGATAGCCATGTGGTTTTATCATGCAACATTGCTGATTTTGTGCAACTTTTTTCTTGTACAACATTTTTCTTGGGCAACATTGCTGCTTACTATTTTTTTTTAAACAGTCTTCTACAAAACATGCATGTGGCTGTGTGAAAGTAGTCCTTTCTATACTGAAAGCTACACAGTTTTCAGGAAAGGCTGTGCAGTTCTCAGGAGGAGCTACATAGCTTACAAAAAACTGTGCCATTTTCTGGGGAAGCTGCACAGCTTTTGTGGAAAAGTTGCACAGCTTCCTATCATTGCTGGGGGGAAATACCCAAGTGTCTTGAAGCTACAGGATGAAAAGCATTATTCTCTACATCTCTTGGGACTTGGAGAAACTGAGATTTACCATCCCTACTCCCCCATCCCTTTCTCAATAAAGATCTTTCTACAATGCAATTTCTGTTCCCAAATTAGACCTGAAGCCTACCTCAAATGGATCAAGATGGTTTCATTCAAGAATGTCTACATGCGGATGATGACTCATGCATCTCACCCAGGAAGGGGATGTTGATAATCAGTTTATGGATACTAACATGTTTAGGTTATGCTTCTTCAAGAATAGAATAATTAGTCTCTTTTTTACCTAACACACCATCCTCTTCAGAATATTACACCCCCTACCTGGAGAATTTTACAACTTCCATTAGGTTACAAACTGGCCCAGAAGTGAAAGGAATTGTCCCCAAACTCACCTAGAAACACAATTGTACAACACATGGGGTATGAGAGGTGAGGATAGATGCAAACCACCAACCTTATCACAAGAACATGAGCTCTCTGCAATGGAAGGAGATCAAGCCAATAAGAAACCCTTCTGCTTGGGCGAGGGGTAGTTTTCCTAGGCAGATGTTGCTGAGATAGTCTTCACTCAGCTGTGGTAGGGAGATATAAAACTCCCCCCTCCTGGTGCACCAGAATCAGTCTATTTTGGAGCATCTTTCAATCTCCCTTCTTGGCTCTTCTATGGATTTATAATCTTCACATGTCTTGGGGCCCATTTCTCTGTATCAATACTATTGTTCCTTGTCATAATTTTTGGTCAGTTGCATGAGACTGTATCCAGTTTGGGGCTGAAACAGGGCACACATGCCCTCTTGCCCAACCGTAAGGTCAGGCATAAAGTGTCATGCAAAGCTCAGGGACAGTAGCAGCCTGCCTCTCTGCTGGCAGTGGAACCATATAATGGGTTTTGCTCATGTAGAATCCCATTTCTCTCATTTCAAGTTATCCTTCCCAGGTGTGGCGGGTGGACTTCCATCAACCAGCAAGTGGATCATCTGATGACTGGATCCATGCCTCATGTTAGGCAAAGCCTTTCCAGCTGTAACCAATAAAGTTGTGGCTTGTTTGTTCCATCAAGGTGTTGTTGTGGGTCCTGTAATGCCTTAAAGTGTTCTTTAAGGCATCTTCATCTCACCACTGGGACTGCAGAGGGAGAGGAATGGATATCAGCATGGGAGAGAAGGCCTATCAGGCCTCACATACTAGTGCATATTCAAAAGCAGAGCACTGGTACAAAACCATCAATTAACCCTCTTTGGTGCTCACCAGACACCCCCTCTGCCTTTTACATGGAGCCTTAAGTCCAGCAGCACTAGACAGTGAGGATATTTTCAGTGGCCAACCACAATCCAGCCAAGTTCTCATGGTTTTGAGTTGCAGTGGCAAGTGGGCATTCTTCCATATCTCTTTCTTTGAGCTGAGTGTTGCTTCTGGTGACCCTCTCCTAGAGTTTTCTTGGCAAGATTTATTCAGAGGAGGTTTGCCATTGCCTTTCTCTGAGGCTGAGAGAGTATGACTTGCCAAAGGTCACCCAGTGGGTTTCCATGGCTAAGTGAAGATTCAAACTCTGATCTCCCAGAATCGTAGCGCAACACTATGGCCCTTTCTGCATCTTACCTGTTCGCAGAGGTGGGGGGCGGCGCTCGCGTGAGAAGGCTCTTGCGCGAGGCGCTCACTTCCCTGCTCCTTCATCACCGCAGCTGGCTTGCCGGTCACGCGAACGCCCCGCCCCCACCCCGCCCCTTCCTTCCACAGTGCAGCCTGGGAGCTGTAGGCTGCACTGGGGCAGGAAGCGCGACCGTCCCGGCTCCAGAGGCTCCACAGGGCAGGTAAGTGCACGCAGGGCCTCGGAGCGATAGAACATTTTAGCACCGATTAGCAACAATTCACCAGCCACAAGTGTCAATTTTACAGATGTTTGTCCTTTCTTCATTCTGGATCCAGCATTTTCCTGTATGCCACTTCTGATGTGCTGCATTTAAGTATTTCCTACAGCCATTCCATTTGTCCAGATTTCCATTTTTATATTAACATTAAGCTTTTATGCTCTTTTGCTTGTATCTGGCTTTGGCTAAACTGGTTTAACTGAGATTATCTCAAAAGCAAAGCAGGGACCTACTGAATGCATTATGCTGCAGCAGTTCTACTAAAGCTGAGCAGTTATGGCTCTGTTCAGGCCTGTCAAAGGAACCCTATTGGGAATTAGTAGTAAAAATGAAATATGTATATGTTATAATATAAAACTGGAAGCTAATTGGGCACTACCAACACATGGCACATTTCTTCTATCCGTTCTGTACCAGAAATGTGAGTTTTTTCTTTGCCATCCGTTCAGTAGTGCTGGTTGGAACTATTTATGAATAAATATGTATTTATGTATATTTCCTGGTGGGAATGCAAAGCAGGGTATGAGTAAAGTTAATAATAATTAGAAAGATTTTCTTCATAGATGAGAAATATAGTTTAGATTTGTTTCACTTTGTTTTCTCTCTTTGTTTTAAATATATGGGTCAGTTGTTTCTTGTTCAAGAGAAAAGAATGAAGTACCTTTTCAGCCAATATATACTTGCACTTTGGATCTTTAAACAAATGCAAGAAGCTCTAAACAGTTTCAAGTAATTGCTTTTCTTGACCCTGTTGATTTTTGAAGATTATTCTCCAGAGCAGAAAGTATTTTAAAATATAAGCCAATTATAAGAATGTCATTGTGATTCTTTTAAAATGCATGTAATTCAGCATAAATGTAGATGTGTTCCAAACCATTTTAAAAAAAGTGATCCAGCAAAGCTGACATACTTATGTTATAATATTCTGGTATGCTAGCTCCAAATAGAACATAGTACAAATCTCTCCACAAACTGAGTACAAGTTATTGCTGCACATCAGAAGTTTTGAGTTCAAGATCAGCAAAGCTCATCTCTCAGTCAACAAAGTATCTTTGGGATGGTAAGTGAATGGGTTGTTCCCAGTCATGTCTTGCTAGCCTTTACCTATGCCTCTCAATTCATTTGTGTGATGTTACTGTGATTTCACAGTGCTTGTTATTTCATGCAGTTCTTCGTGGTCTCTGTGCCTCACACATTGGGATCTTCGCGCATGCGCAATAGCTTTCGGAAAGTTCTAGAGCTGAGCAGCTTGGCAGGAACCCCTCCCCCACTCAGTACTGAGCACGCTCAGCCCGCCAAGCCAATGGTCTCTCCGCAGTTTTCTTTTGTCCGCCGGTGTGTTAACAGCAAACGGAACGACCTCTTCAGTTGAGCAGCATTTTTCTTGTGCTTCTTACTCTTCTGGCTTCGTTCTTTTCTTCAGACTTTGTAAGAACCCCCCCCCCCATTGTTTCTTCTTATGTCTTCTTTGTTTAAATATTGTGTTTCGTGTCGCCGCAAAGTCACGCTTTCCGACGGGCATTCTGAGTGTCTTTTTTTGCCTCGGCGAGGCCCACAACATTCGGGTGTGCTCTGTTTGCAGAGAGTTCACGGCCCAGACGCTGAGGAACAGGGCTTCCAGATTAAAATCTTATTGTTGGGAGCAAGCCCTGAAAATTAAGGAACAGGCAGCTTCGAATACTGCCCTCTTTACTTCGATGGCTTCTCGTTCCTCCGGAGCTCCGCGGCCTGTGGCCACGCCATTGTCAGTACCGACAGCTGCAATACCGACCTCGATGGTACCGGGCTCGGTACCGTTGTTGACATCCTTGCTGTTGGAATTGACAAGACTTACAACTCTAGTTATTATGGGGTTAATTGGTCTATTGGTGTTATAGAGGACCTTCACCTGCTACTGTTATTGGAGGCAGGTGTAAAGGCTCTATAAGAGTAGCATTGTTTTAATGGACTCTTACTTCCACTTCCTGATTAGCTGTTGCTGCAGTTTGTATCATATCCTGCTTCATTGTGGTATTGTATTATATTTTGATATATTTTGTATTTTAACTTGCCAAACTTGCTCATGTTCTCTTTTAGCCTTTTGTGTATTAAGAATCTATATGCTATGCTTATTTTTAACTAAAATATATAAAAGACTATTTCTCTTTCTTTATTTGTCTTCTGAATTCCCTTTTTATTTACAACACTTGCCTCCGGTCTCCTCTTTACTCAGGATTCCGAACCTTACCAGGACGCCAATTACCTCCTCTTCTTCTGGAGATGCCCCTGTGGGCTTGCAGGTGGCTCAGCCTTCTAAGCCCCTCATGGCAGCTCAGCGGAAGAGGTCCTCTTCACACCTTTCGGACTCCTCCTTGAAGAAGGAGAAGAAGGAGAAGCATCGACCTCCATCACCAGCGACTCAGTCGTCGTGCCTTCCCACACCTCCTCCGACTCAGCCCCCTATGGCTACTGTTGATGAAGAAGGTCCTCCTGATCTTTCTTTGGAGCAGGACGAAACCCAGCTCTCAGTCCTGGTGGTGCCAACATCGTTGGAGCTGCCTTCTGAGGATCAATCAGCACAGCCTGAACCAGCTATGCAGGCCGCGGTGCTTCCACCGAATGCTCAGCCTGAACATGGGCTGGACCGTCCGGGTGCCTCCGACACTGCTCTTGACACCCCGTGGGTTCCTTCCCAAATGAGGCCTGCTTCCCGTGACTGTGACCATACTAGTGCGGCACGCTCTCCGGGCCATGCTGATAGGCTTCAATCCCCGCGTCGGCGGGCTGCTAACCTTGACCAAGGCAAGTCACGAACGAGGCTCGATTCGCCCTTCTCATCAGCCTCATACATAGCATGTTATGGCCACGAGCATGTCTGGAGGGAGCAGCCGGGTTCGTATTATTCGTACTCCCCTGCGTACAGAGACTGGTACCACGCCGATATCCGTTGGTAGTCTCCGTACCATCGTCGTTCCCAGTCTCCATCTTCGGCATCCCGATACGGACCAACACCTCGGTACTGAAGATCTCCATCTCGCTCCAGATCGCAGTCTCCTTATTTCCGACGATCTCCGTCACGTCGTCGCTCACGGGACCGCTCACCTTGGCACCAGCCTGTCTCGCCGCTTCCTCAGGTAATGGCTACCATCTCTCGTCCACCTACCGACACCCATCCACCACCTCTGCAGTCATCAACAGCTTCGATTCTGACACAGTCAATCCTGCGTCCGATTCTGGCTGTTCTCCCGGCAACAACACCGACAGCGCCTCTGCTGCCTGTTCCGCCATCGATACCGACATTGGTACTGTCTTCGGTAACTGTTCCAGCCCCTGCGGCTGCTGCCGTACCATCTCAGTTGCCTCGTGGCCAAGGGTCGCCTTCCCACTCTTCACAGTCTCGGATTCTGGCGACTCCACACCTGATTCTCACTCTTCACCACCACTGGCGTTTGGGGAGCCTACGCCAGACTCGGCACCCGAGGACGTCAAACAATTTTCCGATGTCTTGCTGCAAATGGCCACCACCCTTGGCCTCGATGTCTTGGGACCTGCTCCAACAGTGCAGGACCCGGTTTTCCATTATGTTGACACCCGCCCGCCCTCAGCAGTTCCGATACCATTTTTGCCGGTACTGCAAGAGGTGCTGAAACATCCATGGGCCCAGCCAGCCTCTCTCCAGCCAATACCCCATTGTCTGGAGCACCTCTACAGGACTCAGAAAAAGGATGTGGATTTTCTGTTCAATCACTCTGTGCCAAACTCCATCGTCGTAGAGTCGTCCCAGACGAAAGGTGGCAAGAGGGCGCATACCACCCCGCCAGATCGCGAAGGCTGCAGGTTGGACACCTTTGGCAGGTGCTTCTACTCTGCATCTTCCTTGATTGCACAAATCTCCAACACCCAGGCATGTCTTGCTGCCTACCAGCGCGATATTTGGGACAGGTTTTACCCCTTGCTGGCTCATTTACCGGACGACCACAGGACAAGTGCCATTCCAATTCTATAATGAATCGGTGGCCTTGTCCAATCAACAGATCCTTTCCTCCGGACACACTGTTGAAGGTGCAGCTCAGGTGATGGTCGGCGTGGTCACTTTTCGCCATTTTGCATGGTTGCGGTCTGCTGAGCTCCAGGAGGATAGTAGGAAGCGAATCGAGGACCTGCCCTTCGACAGACAGGGCCTGTTCCACTCTACTACCGATGATGCCATGGACCACCTTGTGAAGGCGCGTCTCATGGCCAAGAGGATGGGGCTCCATCAGACTCCTCAGTCCCATCGGACCTTAACTTCTCGTTCCTCCTGGCGCCAGTCGACTTATTCCTATCCATCTCGGTCGCCTCGCCGAACCTCAGCTCGCTCCTCTCTTCCATCTTCAACATGGAGGACTTTGAGGAGATGTCAACCTTCATCAAAGAAGTCATCCTCCACAGCGAAGTCATGGTTTTGACTTCCGCCGCAGGTCACCACCACATCCACTCTTCCGCCTGCCCACCAGCTTCATCAGGAACCCAGGTCTGGCCCGTCATCTCAGCGAATGGCGTCACATCACCATGGACTCTTGGGTTCTCTCTATCTCCATCTTTTTTACGCCATCGAATTTCAAAGTATACCACCTCGAGGCATCTTTTATTCCACCCCAGCCAACCCGGCCCTGTTAGAGGAGATACAGTCCCTACTACAGAAAGGGGCCATAGAGTGGGTCTCGTCCTCGGCCAGTACCACCGGTTTTTTCTCCCGGTACTTCACGGTACCGAAGTCAGACAGTACCCTACGACCTATCCTGGACCTCAGTGGGGTGAATTCTTACATTCTCCCTCGGAAATTCAAGATGGTCATTCTAACTTCCATCATTCCCTTTCTGCGACATTGGGACTAGTTCACCTCTATCGACCTACGAGACGCCTACTTCCATATCGCAATTCGGCCCCACCACAGGAGGTACCTGCAGTTCGCGGTCGACAGCATCTGCTACCAGTACAAAGTGTTGCCGTTTGGACTTTCCACCGCGCCCAGGGTCTTCACCAAATGCATGGCCCCTGTGGTATTGTACCTCTGCACGAACTGTGTTATGGTATACCCTTACCTGGACGACTGGTTGCTGGTGGCGCCCTGCAAACAGAAGCTGTACGAGAACATTCACCTTACATTATCTCTTCTGTCCAGCCTTAGCCTCAGGGTGAATCCCAAAAAGTCTCACCTCAAGCCAACCCGTGTTCTGGACTTTATCGGTGCCACTCTGGACTCTGCCGCTGCCAGGGCTTTTCTTCCAGTGAAACGCGCTCACACTCTATGTCAGGCTGCTACCGCTGTCCTTCGAGCCCCGGTAGTCTCAGTGACAACGATCCAACAGCTTCTAGGCTACATGGCGGCAACGACGGCAGTCACTTACCTGTCTCGCCTCCGCGCCCGCCCACTGCAGCCCTGGTTCATCAGGGCCTTCAACCCTCTTCTGGATGACCAGGGTGTCCTGTTGCGAGTTCCTTGGCAGGTGCGATACTCTCTCCTATGGTGGCTCTCTCTCCAACACTTACTGTCCGGAATGCCATTCGTCAACCCCTCTCCTCGGGTCACGATCACGACGGATGCCTCCCTCTCGGGATGGGGAGCACATTGCAACAGCCTCATGGTGCAGGGCCACTGGATCGGCCTGGAGACTCACCTTGACATCAGTGCCTTGGAGCTCCTGGCCATCCTAAAGGCATTGCAGGCATTCCACAACCTCCTTGTTGGCCGGACAGTTCAGATCCTGTCAGACAACACAACGGCCATTTGCTATGTGAACAGGCAGGGGGGCACCCACTCCACTACCCTTCTCCACATAGCTTCGACTTTGGGACTGGTGTGTTCCGCTCTGTATTCACCCCATCGCCGTCCATCTGGCGGGACGAGACAGTGTCACAGCAGACACACTCAGCAGAGCGTCCTCTTGTCACCACAAGTGGTCCCTCTCCGATGCTGCTTTCCAGATGATAGTCTCTCGCTGGGGCATTCCATCCATCAATCTCTTTGCAAGCACCCAGAACAGGAAATGCCCCCGTTACTGCTCGAGGGCCAGCCTCGGCCAGGACTCTCTCGGAGATGCCTTCCAGTTTCTGTGGGACAAGGAGCTGCTGTATGTGTTTCCTCCGTTCCCGCTTCTAGGCCGAGTTGTAGCCAAGATCCTCTCGGATCGTGCCAACGCCATCCTAGTGGCTCTGTATTGGCCGAGGCAACACTGGTTCGGGCCTCTCCTCACGGCAGCTCAAGGCCGCACTCTCAAACTTCCAGACCTCCTCTCATACTCGGATGGCCTTGTTCTGCATCCAGACCTGCCACTCCTGCATCTTCATGCGTGGAGGATAATCCCCTAGATGCTCCAGCTATACAGGCGGTCCTCACGGCTGCCAGAAAGGAGTCATGCCGGTCTTATCACTACAAGTGGCAAAGGTTCTTGGCCTTCACTGATGCCCGTCAATAATCCGCATCACCAGTTGCTCTGCCCACCATGCTGCACTTCCTCCTGCACCTTCGGGAACAGGGCCTGGCCTTTTTGTCTCTTAAGGTATACCTCTCCGCCATCGTAGCCTACCATCCACGTGGCACCCCTTCTGCTGCACTGTTCCGTGATGCAACCCTTAAACAATTTCTGAAAGGGCTGTAACACCTTTACCCTCCAACCTCCCCGCCTCTGCTACCTTGTTCGCTGTCCTTGGTCCTCTCTCAACTGACACGACCGCCTTTTGAGTCTATGGCTACTTCTGATGACAGGCTCCTCACTATGAAGACGGCCTTCCTCGTTGCTGTCATCTCAGCTAGGCGAGCAAGTGAGCTTACTGCGCTACGGTCGGATGAGCCTTTCCTTGTCTTCCATCACAATAAGATGGTGC
The DNA here is from genome assembly GCA_030412105.1 of Cyclura pinguis. Taxonomy (NCBI): domain Eukaryota; kingdom Metazoa; phylum Chordata; class Lepidosauria; order Squamata; family Iguanidae; genus Cyclura; species Cyclura pinguis. Next base: position 317,399,474 of record CM059600.1, on the reverse strand, counting down.
TGCGTCCAGACATCTCCTTCCTGCCTAAAGTTGTCGTGGATTTCCATCTCAAACAGGATGTCGTCCTTCCCACCTTTTATTCTGATCCAACTATGCCCCCAGAACGGTCACTTCACTCACTCGACATCCGTCGAGCTCTGGGTTTTTACATCCAGTGGACTTCGACCTTCCGCCAGACTCGCCACCTGTTGGTTTATTATGGTGGTCGTCGAAAGGGCCATAAGGTGTCCACCCAAAGATTTTCCAAGTGGGTGGCCCAGATCATTCTCCTGGCATATGAGCTGGCTAAACAACCTCCACCAGCCCTACTCCATGCCCACTCCACTAGGGCTGTGGCATCTTCAGCAGCTCTCCTTTGAGGGGTTGACCTGCAAGAACTTTGACATGTGGCTACCTGGTCATGACCCTTGACCTTTGTACGCCATTGCTGTCTGGACTGTTGGGCTCAGCAGGATGCCCGCTTTGGTCATGCGGTACTGTCTTCCGTTCTGTAGGATCTGACCCACCGTCCTCTGGTAAGCTATTCAGTCTCCCAATGTGTGAGACACAGAGACCACGAAGAAGAAGAACAGGTGGCTTACCTGTAACTGTGGTTCTTCGAGTGGTCATCTGTGCCCTCACACACACCGGCCCAGCCTTCCCCTCTTCAGGTCCTGCTTTGGCGGACTTCAAAACTGAGGAGAGACCGTTGGCTTGGCGGGCTGAGAACGCTCAGTACCGAGTGGGGGAGGGGTTCCCGCCAAGCTGCTCAGCTCTAGAACTTTCCGAAAGCTACTGCGCATGCGCGAAGATCCCAATGTGTGAGGGCACAGACAACCACTCAAAGAACCACAGTTACAGGTAAGCAACCTGTTCTTTTAACAAATGATAGCCCGTTCCTTATGATAATGTAGGTCTGAAAGATGGTTGTTGTCGTCATGTGCCTTCAAATCAACTCTGAACTATGGTGATCCAATCATAGGATTTTCTGGGCACGATGACTCAGAAGAGGTTTGTTGTTGCCTTCTTCCTAGAACCTTAGAACCTTAGAAAACTCTTTTCTCCAGCCAGGGCTGGGGCTGAACTAAGACTTCTTTAAGGGGGGCAGGAATATAGTGTCCAGAAGGGAATCAGTGTGATGTAGTGTTTTGAGCATTGGACCAGGACATCAGGAGACCAGGATTCAAATCCCCACTCAGCCATGCTAACCCACTTGATGACCTTGGGCAAATCACACACTCCACCTCAGAGGAAGGCAATGGTAAACTCCTGCTGAACAAATCTTGTGGAGAACACCCCATGATAGGGTCACCTTAACTCAAACAGCTTGAAGGCACACCACAACGATAATGTCCAGATCAAGGGAAGTACTACTGCTGCTCTATTCCACTTTGGTCAGACCTCACCTGGAATACTGTGCCCTATTCTGGGCAACACAGTTCAAGAAAGATATTGACCAGCTGAAATCTGCCAAGAGAAGGGTGACCAAGATTATCAAAAGTCTGGAATCCAAGTCTAAGCCATGTTTAGGTTAGCTGATTCTTGAGTCATGTTTAGCTTCGGGAAGAGAAAACTTGAGAGGTAACATGATAGCTTTCTTTAAATATCTGAAAGGACATCCTGTAGAAGATGAAGCAAACTTGTTTTCTGCTGCTCCAGAGACTAGAACATGAACCAGTGGATTCAAATAAGAAGAGATTCCACCTAAACATTAGGAAGAACTTAATGACCATAAGGGCTGTTTGGCAGTGGTATACACTGCCCTCTGAGGGTGGTGGACTCTCCTTTTTTTGGAGGTCTTAAACAGAGGTTGGACATTCATCTTTCAAGAGTCCTTTAGTTGTCTGATGCTGCATGGCAGGAGGTTGAACTAGATGGCCCTTGCAGTTCTTTCCAGCTCTCAGATTCTGTGATTCTATGTTTCCAAAACAAGATCACCTCTCCCAAGCTCCATCACTTCCAGTTACAAATAGCACCTGGAGACTAGTCCTCCACCTTCTTTTTGCTATTCCCTTGCAGGCTTATTGGACAGGTCAAAGTTTGCATGTCTCACAACTTCTGGAAGAAGGCAGGTCCAGAGGATTATTATCTCTGGAGGTCTTAGGCATGAAGAGCCTCTGCCTAACTGGCTCCAGTTGGGATAGTGGGCCTGGATTTGGTATCCACACTCTACTTTAGGTGCTGCTGGAGCAACTGAGCTTGATAGCTTCTCTTCATTTTAGTCAAACATAGTGTAGTGGTATGAGTGTTGGATTATGACTCCAAAGACCAGAATTCAAATGCCTGTTCATCTATGGAAACCCATTGAATAATCATGGGCAAGTCACACTCTCTCAGTCTTGGAGGAGGCAAAGGCCAACCCCCTCTGAACAAATATTACCAAGAAAACCCCATGATAGGTGCACCGTGCACCAAGGCACCCAACAACAAGGGGCTGATCTGCTCCTCTGTGTTGGGAACTGGTGGCTTCCGTGTGAGTGGATCAGTGGATCTATCCTGGCTTTTAGTGTGAATTTGAAAGGTTCTATACAATATGCTGAACCTATTTGAGATGTATGGTTTAGCATTTTGGATAGTTCTTGAGAGGGAAGCTACCAACTACTACAGGTTGTATGCTGGTAGGCAGGTTGCAAGTAATGCAGACATATCTCACTTAGAAGGTTCAGGCTGCAATGCTGAAGTATTAACTAGATGTGTTGGACAATTGTGTGTGCATGATACACATTTTCCCCATTAACATATCAAGCTGGTATGGGGAGTCTGCTATTTCCACAAAGAGGAAGGTATGGAAAAGCAAAGTGGCAAATATGCCCTACCAAATTCAAGCCGCCATCTTACCATACTGCACTCTGTCATTCCAAGCATTATGCTCTGTCCTGCTTGCTTTCAGTATATTGGAGTTGGACTGTAGAAAAGCAAAGAAATACAGCTTGTTAAGGCAAGGAGAGGTATGTATTCCACCACACACACACACACAGAGAGAGAGAGAGAGAAACATATTTAACAAACACACCATTGCCCCACACAAATACACTGTGTTGGAGAACTCTGGACTCCATAATGGAATGCCAGTGGCTAAGCTATATTCAGAGGAATTGGCAAGCCACCACTGAGTATTCCTTGCCATAAATCAACAGGCAACTTGTAGGAATGTGTGTGCAACTGCACATGCACGCACACACATTCACAGAGTGTATATTTTACCAAAGCCATCTGATGAAAAGGCTGCATCTGTTTTGTTGCTGGTTCAGACATTCAGAACATCTCCACCTAATGTGTCCTGATTCAGCCTGGGGATGAATTTGCATGAGATCCAAGGAATCTATTTAAGTTTCATTTTGGGGGAAAAGATGAGGTACAAATAAACCAAAGACAGACATAGATGTGCAGCTGTGATTTCTGAGTTCTTAATGGCTAGAAAACTCGGGGGAAGGTCCATCTGTATCAGTGGACATCTTATCACACAGTAAATTTTTTGTGCCTATATGTCTCCTGGAGCATTAGAATACATCACATGGAAATGGTCTTGAAAGTCTAAACCAGCCCTAAGGGTTGGACCTGCCAACTGTCAGCCCTTCAAAATACAGGCAAACTGGCTGCAGCTGATGCTGAATTGGAATGTCATTCTTTGCAGCTGCTCCTCACTTACAAATATACCCCCTTTCTGAAAGCTCTAGCCAGTGCATATGTCAGAGGTACTGTACAACCTTTTTGACTGAATAGGCCTTTGGCACCGCCATTAAGCAAATGGGGCTTAACTTTCTTTTTCCTAGTCAGCCCCAGCTTACAGAATATGATTGGCTCCAAAGTCCGATAAATAAATAGTGACTGTTTTGCTGGTGCAGAAAGCCATAGGATTGAGTCTGTAATCATAATATGTGTAATACTTTCATTAGTTAATGGAAATGATGGACTCTGGGATACAGAGTTATGTGACTGAATAGGTTATTGGAGACATTAGATCCAATCTGGAAAAAGCCCAAAGGTTTGGCAATAGGAATGGAAATTAATGTTGAAATCTCTTTATTGAGTATCCCTTCCTTGCAAGTAAAATATTGAAATCTTTGAGGTAAAATCTGTTGTGATGCTGACTTCTTCCTGACTATCCGATTTTAGCAAGCTTGTTTTATCTCTGTCAACCATTTCATTCTGAGATATATATTTCCAATTGTAATCTCTTATGGCTTACAGTACCATACAGGCTGTGTTTTGACATCCATTTTATTCAGTTTGGAATTTTTTACAATCAATTTTACACTGCCACTGTCATTCCCTATAAATGTATACATAGCAAATGTCTACTCGCAGAAACAGAAAGATATTAGTACATGTTCTCTTGATAAAAGGTAAAATGATTTAAAGAAAAGTGATTCTAAAACCGTTTTGCCATACCTGCCTGCAATAATGTTCAAATGACATTGCAACACCAGTGTATAATTCATGAAATATGTATGTTTCAAAGGGAAAGGATGGTTATTTTAGAGGACTGCCAGAAGGAAAGCTACGTGTATAACACATCTAGGACAGTAGGCAAATCAGAGCCATGTGAAGGATCAGAGTTAGAGTGAAACTTGTATATGTCTCAATGGAATCTGATACTTGCAGTAAGAGAAATGGATTGATGTAAAATTAATTTTATCAAACATTTCATAATCCTTTAAAGCTGACAAATTTGTAATTATTAAACCTGTTTACCGACACGGAAAAGTATTAGTTATGAATACAAATAAATATATTTCAATAGTAGAGCAGCAGTTGTGAAATGATAACAAAATGGGCTTTGCATGGACTTTGAGCAGCCATTAGAACCAATCTAGTTATAAAGGGGTGGGTAAGGCATGGTCTGTGTTACCATGAGGTATTGAATTCGATAGCTCTTGCGGACCCCTCTAACTGTAAAATTCTATGATTCTATTTCTAATTTTTCCATGTTCACGTTACCAAAAGGCTACTCCAAATGTTCATAAAACATTCAGCACAGAGTGATCTGAGCAATCCAAAGATGACAGTCATACAGAAGTAATGTGTGACCTGCCATCACCAGGGATATACGTACAGTTCCCCAGGGGCAATTTGTGTGAATTGCACAGTGTCTCTGAAGTGCACAGTTTCATTTACCACACTCACATGAATTTTCAGCACGCTTCGGTAACTGTATCCATGGAAGTGCTAGGTCAAACATTACTTTTCCACATGGCTGCCTTCTGTGGGTCGTTTGAGCCCAGATATGGGGTGGACAGCATGACTAATGTGTGTGTGAACCCAGTCGCTTTGATATTGTGAAGAGATTGTTTATACCCATGCATAAGGTTAATCATAAGATTGCATGGCTGTGGGCATTTTTATAACATACTAATTTTTTTTTCTAATTGTAAGAGTGATCATAAATGTCGGAATTACAGTAATAAAAGCAAAACTGCATAATGAATGTGGCTTTGATTTAATTGTGGCTATTAATTTGTACCGTCACATTTGTTTTATTTGTGATATGTTTTAAAGAATCATTAAAGGACAAAATGCTTGCTTTAAAAAAAACACCTGTGGGACAATTACCTCTGACTTCAATGGGAGCCAGAATGCACATAGAATCTTTATTTATTGTATGTTATTTAAAGTATTTATATATCATCACAAGATTCCAGGGCACTTGATGAATGTTTTAAATACATTTAAATGTTTTTAACTGTTTAAATGTTTTTAACTGTTTTTAACCATGTTTTTTAATAATATTGTTGTTTAACTTGTTTTTCACTTTTGTAAATTAATGTTTTAGCCTGATCTTTTTAAATCATTGTAATTTGCCTTGAATTGCATCTTGGGAGAAAGGCGGAATATAAATTAAATAAATAAACAAACAGCAGTTGAAGCACCGACTAAGTAAAATGCTCATCCAGAATCATAGCAGCAGATAAGTAAAAAAGAGTTTCACCCAACATATGAAACATAATGTTTACATCAGGTAAGCCTTACCGTGAAGGCCATTCCATAAGTTGTAATGCCACAGTTGAAATATTCTTTATTTAGTGACCTTGCAAGCTATAGAATAAAACATTTCAGATTTCTATGGATGGTCATGAAAGCTGTACAGTGTAAAAAGCTAACAGGAAGAAAAGTAGGCCATTTGAAATGTGATGCTGGAGAAGAGTTCCTCAGACTGCAAAAAGACTGCAAAAAAAAGACAAATGAATAGGTCTTAAAACAAATCAAGTTTGAACGGTCACTAAAAATGAAGTTGACCCAACTAAGGCTGTTATACTGTGGACATATCATAAGACGGTGTGACTGACTGGAAAACATAATGATGTTTGGTAAAGTGGAAGGCAGAGGGAAAACTGCAAGATGGCACTATGGGGGGATTGACTCAACCAAAGAAGGCATGGTCCTGAGTCTCCAAGACCTGAGTGGGGCAGCTGATGGCCAGGGATCTTGAAAGTTCTCATTCATAGGGTTGGCCGTAAGCCAAAGTTAATAGCAAACAACAACAACCAAGAAGAAAGAAGTCTACATTTGTTTGCTATTGTGTTTCTGCCTCTGTTATTAAAATCAATAACTCATTTTGGTGTAAATTCTGCTTCATATTCATATTCTTCTCCTATTCTGCTTCATATGGTTTGTACCCTTTGCCTGAAATGGCCCCAAGATCAGTAGCTTATATGGGGTAGCAGTGGCTGGGGAATTTCAATGCAGCTTCTCCTTCCTCCTATGATCGTGGCCTAGCACAGAAAAACATTGCTACCAGCTTGTGCTTGTTGAACCTCACTTGTTATTGCCTGGGCAGAATCAGTAAACCATTGCTTTCTTTCCTTGCTGTATATGCCTACCTTCAACTGAAGTTGATAGAGAAAAGAGTAGGAATATGTCTGGCAGGAAGTTAACTTCCTGCAGTTGAGAAGAAGGATGAAATCTCTCTCTCTCTCCCTTCCCTCACTCCCCCTTTCACTTACTCAAACGTACACTTTGATAATTGACAACATCAGCGTCATGAAGGCCATGTTTTACTTCCACAGCTGGCCCTTTAATTACCATTGCTTTTATCTTCTCATCTTGAGAAGTGTGGCTAGCACTGATTTGTACAGCGAAACAAGAGCAACAAAACATTACAGTGTGGACTACCTCTGTTCATGTCTCTAGCTGGCCATGCCTCTTCCAGAATAGTAATTCCGTTCACCAACAAAGCCCAACAGACTGTATGTGTTCTGTAGCTAATGAGTATGCCCAATCTTTATTAGGCTGTTAGACTTTTTGAGAGTGGCAGCTTTTGCATACTTAATTAACTGGCTAGTTACCTTTCATGTGTATTGTAGGCATAGAGGAGACTGCCTAGAATAAACTTCCTGTTGTTTGGTCAACACCCACTTCCCCTTGCATGTACTCTTCCCTTTTTGTTCTTCGGCTTCCCTGCAAGCATGTGCTCTCCGATTTTCTGGCAAGCATGCTTTCTTGTAAGCATGTGAGTTCTTACTTTCGTCTTACCTTTCTTCAAGAATTTGAACCTTTGCAATCTATGCATAAGATTATGTGAGCAAATCCTTTTTACATATTTTTAACCAAACTGTTTGTGTTTTTCTTAAGCTAGATTAAGTGTGTCTGGGGTGGAGATGATAAAGTGGCACTGATAATTTGTTCAACTTCTGCCTGTGCATTACAAAATACTCTGCTGATTGGCAGACTTATTACTAAAAATCTCCAAATTCCCCAACAAGACTCAGGGTGACATGCTAATAGTGCACTATGCCAGCATAGCTAGGTAAGTGTAGACAGTGACAATAGAAAGTTAAAGAGCAGAAGTGCAGTCTTCATGAAGGACTAAAGCACTGACCAAATAGCCAGTGAGTTTTATGTGCATTCCCTCACATTGCTCCACAGTCCTGGGAAAAGTACAACCACCAGGTCATTGCACCAAGAGGATTCTGGCCTTAGGTTGACTTTTCTGTGACTGCAAACCACGGGTTTCCCAGAACTTCTCCTCCTGATAACCTCACTTGTGTTTCTCAGTGGGCTTTTCCAGACTGGTCAAAAGAACTGTGAATTCCTGTGATACAGGTCTCTTCCAGCTCAGTTTAAAGAATCTTGAGTTCCTTGGGTTTTGCTGATTGTTGTCACCTCTGCATCCATTTATTCTGTGTCAGTATGTAGGGGAGGGGCTAACTTTTGTAGTGATTTCTTGAATCTGCATTGCACTCATTCAAAGGTTAAAAAAAAACATGGACATGTTTTGCAGCCTATGGTTTGAAGTGGAATTTTTCTCCTCTTTGGGGTTTTTCTTTTCAAATCTTATGAGTTATAGTACAAAAATGCCATTTCACTGACACACTATAGCACTATAACTCGGGGGGGGGGAATAAGGGAGAAGAGGAGAAAGAAACTTTTTTGTTTCCCACAAATTTCAGAATTAAAAGAAACAAAGTTGGGAATAAAATGTGGCAGCTGGTGCCAAGTGTTGTTAGAAAATAGTCTGCAAAAAACAGAAATGTTGTTTGGAAGTTGTATTTAAAAATCCAAAGAACTACAGCAACAAATACCACAGCCTCCCAACATGTTTGTCCCATCTGGAGAAACCCAATGTCTGGAGTACAAGCTCACAGTCTCAGCTGAATTCACTATTAGAGAGAAATGCTGCCCCTCACAATGGTGGGAACTTGCCTATATCTGAGACTGTTAAGAAATTGGGTCTTTCCCCCTTTACCGTGCGGCCAAGTTCTGCCATACAATGACTTCTGAAGCAATACATCCTTAAAAGACAGGTGAACAATCACAGTGGAAGCTAAGTTGAACTAAATGGCCCTATCTGTATACAGGGCTATAAAAATCTGCTTGCTGTGTAATAAAAACATCATCACACACTGGGTTTCATGTCAAAACATGACCTGGAATTAATGGAATTTAAGCATTGATAACAGCTATATTTGGCATGTATTAGTTCTATGAAAGGTTTATGGTTTTCTGACACAACAATCTATTACATTACAGTGTTCATCCAATAAAGAAATGAAAACTGACCTTTAAAAATATTTTTTCTAATCTCACTCTAGCTACAATAATAGCATTAAGGGGATCCCAGCTCTTTATATAATTGAGCTACCATTAAAGAATATTTGATTGACGTACCATCCATATATAAAAAGGAATGGAAAATTTCATTCCCTCCTGTTTTCTTTCTACACAATCCTGTGACTCAGGCAACCTAAGCAAGTGGTATTTATATATTGGATTTTTTAAAAAAAATAATCGTGCTTTCCATCAAAGAAGCTCCCAAAGCTGACATCTAATGCAAACAGTTTTCATCTTTACACATTGTGCAGACAATGTATTTATTACATACTCTGCGGATGATGATATCTGAGTTCCACAATCTGAACCCATCTGTTATATAGATGAAGGTTTCTCGGAGGACAAAATGAGGTCAAGTAGCACCATATATACCATGTCAAAGGTGAATTTCAAGAGGATCCAAAGCTCTCCCATTCCCCAACTGCATCCCTAGCATGATAGGGTAGGGAATATATGCTACCTCTTAAGCTATTATGAATAGCTTGAATAAATACCATTGCTTGAAACGAAAGAAATATTTAAAACACACACACACACCGCCTCTTCCTTCCACAGCACAGCCTGGGAGTTTCCCAGGCTGTGCTGGGGCAGAAAGTGCGACTGCCACGGCTCCGGAGGCTCCGCATGCATGGCAAGCAAACACGAGGCCCTGGAGCAATGTGCGATCACGCACCATTTTCGGCTGAAAGCCAAAAATGAAAAAGTACGCAAGTGGCGTCTGCGCTACCCTGGAGCGTCGTGTGATTGTGAGGGCGTCGTGCAGATCGCTTCTCACAATCGCACGATTCGCGACACTCCAGACGCCCTTTCGCATAACAAATGCCATGCGGAAAGGACCTCAGACTTGAGATTCTCTAGTACATTCATTCATATATTCTCTAAGCAATTTGCCAGTAACAGTCATCTCTGTATGTTGCCTTTAGTGGCTCTTTCTTAGGCAGGATTTTAAAGGGAAACTTGTTGCTATCCCTTTTTCTTCAAGTTTCCAAATGAAATAAATGCATGTGAAAACTGGTTAACCACCTTTAACCAACACTGGCCTGGACAGTGATATTTAGAAACATTTTGTCTGGTCCAGTTAGTCATCCAGTTAATCAATTAGCTAATCTGCTGAAGAATTAAACAGTATAATATTTTAAAGCAGACAATGTTTTCATCCTATTAAGCACGTTTAATTAAGGAGGTCATTTCACTTGACAAAAGAATCGTATTAATCACTTAGCAAGATTGGAAAATCAGGTGGAATTTATTTCCTGGTTCCGTAGAATTATACTCATTTTTAATTCTGACAGTTCTGGCCATTCCCCAGTTAAGTTACACAGCCTATGTTTAACGAATAGAAAGATTGTTCTAGAGGAGGCAGGTATCAGACATCTTGGCACACCGAACTGTGGTTTGACTTGTTGGAGCAATATAGAAATTGAAAAACTGTTCTAATCTAAGAAGCAGAAGGATCACAAAAGGAAGACATGATTGCACAAGGAGTGAATTAAAGAGGATTCAGTACAGAATATAGAATGCTCAGCAGTGGAAATAGTTCCTGTTCCTAAGAAGAGGGTTGCCAGTTTGGGCACCACTATGATTGGGAGTGAAGGAGGAAACTATGTAAGTAAATACATAGATCACCATGAGACTGCTTGCAAGTTGCACCAAAACTGGAGAATTTGCACACTTGTCTCCCACCTGGAGATGACCCACAAAATGTGGAGACTCTGGGGCAGACCCTGAGATACGGCAGCACTGTTTATGAAACTGGCACATAAGTTCTAGCTCAGGCTGTTCCCAGCTATGACCATTTTCTATTTGCAAGAAGATTTCCCATTGAAGAGTGTAAGAAAATGTGCTTGCTGAAATGGGCTAAATCCATTTTGCCACTTCAGGTCTCTGCTACTTCATTCATTAACACCTATTTTACTCTGGGTGCACAACCAATATGTTAATTTCTAAGCCTACATTTCTTTATCATTAAAACTGGGACAATAAAAGTCTGTAGAAACAGGAAAGAAATCTCCTCCCCTTCTTTTGTAGAATAGTCTCTGATCTTTAGCTAAAAGAGCTCTTTTAGGAATGCACAGTATTGCATATCGATTGGTGTATTAATTTGCACACCAAGCAATTATTTTGGCAGATATAACTGAGCTACCATTATCAAATGAAAAGCTATAGCCATCCAGTTACTCACTCAAAATGTTGCTATGATTTAGCAGCACAAAAGCCAGTAGGACACATTGCTCAGTTTTCCAGAAATTTTAGTTTTGGATGCAGCTTCATGGCTGTTTTGAGGTCAACAGAAATGAGAAAGACTGTTTGTCCTTTTTTGTCCGTTAAGGATGATGTCTGAACCTCATCTTTTTTTAAAAATCTGTTTAAAAGATAGGATAATGCTTTTTTAAAATAATTGAAAATATCAGAAAAATGTGAAAATATTTGAAACTGTATGTCCACCCCATTAACCAGTGGTATCACTATGGGAGTGCTGGGAGATTTTTCTTATGGCTGAACAAAATCCCAGTGCTATTGTGCATGCAGAGTTAGGCAGGTCGATCGGGATGCCCAGAGGGTGAGTCCTAGTAGCAGGAGACTGGGGGCCTTTCCACACTATACTGTTATAGTGCTATTATTCCACTTTTAACACCCTATGGAATCCGGGGGTTTGCAGTTTAGGGAGGGGTATTTAGAATTCTCAGCCAGAGAGCGCTTTGGCCTCAGTAAACTACAAACCCCAGAATTCCACAAGATGTCCGGAAAGGCCCTGGGACCCCCTGAATTATGGCTCCTGGTTCAAATGGCTCTATGGGGGTGACATCACGAGTTACGACATTGGTGACACCAACACCACGGCCATTAACCAATACAAATGTTGCTCTAAAGCAGTATCTCTTAAGCTATCTAATGTGAGGAGCAGCAGGATTTTTTTTCCCTCAGTGCCAGAAATCATCACTATCTTTGTGTCCATTGACTACAACTACTTCTTTCTTTCCTGGAATCTTGTTGAAGACTGGCAGCCAATATTCCACGGATTGGCTCTGGTCCACAGATCACCACTTTTAAGTTGTTGTTGTATGCCTTCAATTCATTTCTGACTTACGGTGATCCTAAGGCGAAGCTATCATGGGGGTTTTCCCAACAAGGAAGTTAGCCTTTGCCTTCCTCTGAGGCTGAGAGAGTATGACTTGCCCAAGATTACCTAGTGGGTTTCTATCGCCAAGCTGGGACTCAAATTCTGGTCTCCCAGTATCTTAGCCCAACATTAAACCACTCCAAAAATACACAATACAGCAAGTTTTTAAAGAATGGGCTATGGGGTCCTGTACTGTTTTAATCATAAGTTTTATTATCTTTTTAAGGTGTTTAATTCTATTTAAATTTGCACTATTTCTATGTTTTTAAATTGAATTGTTTTTGAGCTGCTTTGAGGTCCAATTTTGGGGAAAAAAGCAGGATACAAATAAATATTTAACATTTAACAACAACAATAACAACAACACATCACACTGGCTCTTCATCACTTTGGGTAGCACGGTTCTAAAGCACTCTTCAACGAAGTGAGCCAAACTCTTTTTAAAATACTCCCAATCTGTTTGTTAGAGTCAGCAACCTTTCCGTGCGTATATTCACTGATTGGTAGCTTGCTTGTTACTTTATAGGAACTTAGACACAGCATGTGTTTGCAATGGTGTAACCAGCTCTCTCCTGCTCTTGAGTAAGAGAGGGGACCCCGCCAAAGACTGTGTAGCTGCCACCACCACTATGTGATTCAGTAGCCTAGTGCGAGCTACTGAGGGGTTTAGCTTCCATTTTTCCACCTCTGCCTCTGCAGAGACTTTCCCTGTGGGAGATGAGAGTCCTATACATGCATGCGTGTACACATTGACAAAAGGCATGTGAAGAGAGCGTGGAAAGAAGAGATCTTTAAAGCTTAAGAAGCATGGCTTTTTTTTTTCTAAGCAAGTAACCTTACATTAGCAAAAGGATATCTTATAAATGAAGACATCTTCCTTACAAAAACAACCTAAATCATATTCAGCTGAGCTTAAAAAAAAAACATAAGTCTTAATTTGACTAGCTGAACATTCCAATTCTACTCACAATAGAGATGGTGTTCTGAGTCTTGGATGGTCATAGGAACCTGGGAGTCTGGACCCCTTTGTCCAGCCTAAAACCAGGCTTTTTTTAGGGCAAAGGAGGCAGGTAGCACCCCACTGCCTCCCTTCAGTCACTTTGTCTCTCTCTGTGCCTCGTGGCACCTTGAGGTTTTATAACCTCTCCCCCGGAAGCATCTCAAAGTTTTCACACCTCTCCCCAAACAGGTTATCCTCACTGGGTGATTGTTTCTTGTGATCTTGTTGTTCCTTGGTGATACTGGCCCTCAATAATAAAACTTAAAACCAATACATCCTTAACCCTTTGTTTACCTGGAGGGGGGACTGTACGCCCTCAGTTGTGTTGCCTGGATGATGAGAGAGCCCATTGTCACAGATGACTTTCTGTTTGTTTTACCCTACTCACTCTTCCTTCCCGCATCATTCTAGCCTGCAGTCTTCCTCCCCTTCTATCCTCCATTAGATAATGTATTTAATTATAGACAAAAAATATGTTAAGTTGTGTAAGCACAGATCTTGAAGGTATTCAAGGTACAAATATTCATTAAAGCAGAAATTTGTGTATAAAACATGAAATATATATTGGGGAAAACAGATATTTCACTTTAGTAAACATTGTGCATGAGTGTCTCAGTTTACCACTTATAAATGTCTAAACAATTTCACACACTTTTGCAAAATGCCTGACATGCAAAGTGTACTGTTGTCCCACAAATGAATACATACTAAGATCAAAAGAGCATATAAAATAAAATGAAAACTCGATCAAAATTACCTTCCAACAAATTGTTTAAGAATGTCATTTAGCAGCTTCAGCCACTTAACATTTTCCTGCAAATTCTACTGCACATGAAGCAATTTTGCTAATCTTAATCTGAATCAGAACTCTTAACAGTCACTGCTAAGATGGGGAACAAACGTATATAAAACGTTCATTCTGTGCTGTTTGGAATTGTCACCAGCGTTTCTTCATGTCCTGAGAAATATGATGGACCTTTCCTTCTATAACCACTGCAGTTACAGTTTTTTTTTCATCAAAGCTTTGAAAGGAAACAATGAAATATTGGTGTGGAAGAGTAAAAATATGTGGTGTGTAAAATAACCTCCATGATCATCTGATCTCCTTCTGTTGTAATGACACCTTCAGGGTTACACCAACTGTGATCTACAAACACATGAAAGGCAGAAACTTTCCTCCCAAAGTCTGCCTTAAGACATTTATGGAATCTGATGATTTCCTGAATGCTGAGGTAGATTTTCCAGTAGGTGTGACAGATACTCCTGTTGGACCCAGTTCTCACTATAGAGTTGTGAGATCATAATAGTTGTTGTTGACACCCTTGCTCCCAAAAGTCCTCTCTGGCATCGTAGCATTCTAGCACTGTCCTTGGCTCACCAGAAAGGTGGGGGCAATTAAGTAAGCAGAGTTGTTATACAAGGGAGATAAGTTTCATTCATTCCAAAGCACATTACTATACCTTCCTCATGGTTGTGAAAGTAGTGAATGACTTTAATGTAGTCTTCTGAAAGAGCTTTTTTAAACAGTGAAGGGACTCTTACATCTAGATCTGGGGAAAAGAACCTATGGAGGCCTTTGTTGTTAATGACCATATACAACTTCCATTTATGGACCATTTCCACATGAGAGGGGAGGAGCAGTTCACTGCATGTCAAGACCGGTGTTTTTTTATTCCAATTCAAAAACTGTCCTGTCTGCACACACCCTGTTTACATCGTACTACCTCAGAGAAAAGCCGTTGCTGCATCCACAACAGCAAGTCCCTGGTCACTTCCATCCCCCTCCCTCACCCAGACCCTCCAACTCCAAACTGGTCTTTCAAAGTAAGCTGTCAAAGCTGTCAAATTAAACTGTCAAAAGATCGCTACTTCGCAAAGTGAAAGTTAAGGCTGCAGCACAAAGGGTGTCAAGGCAGCCTGAAAGCCTGAAAGAGAAACAAAAGAGAAACAATGTTGCAGTATGTTTGCTGAAATTAGCGATCCATTAGCACTCTCTTCGCGCTGTCTGTTTAACACCTGGAAGACAGCCTGTCCATCTGGAAGATAGCCTGTCCTTTGACGGGTGGAGAGAGATAGGAATGGAAATGACAGCCTGGGAATGCCTCTAACCAGCAACTTCTCCCCTTTGAATTGATGTCACAATTCTGCACATAGGGGAAAACAAAGCAGAACTGGCTTGGGAGATTTACATTGGAGTTTTTCCAGTTTTACAATACAGTGGTTTCTCATCACATTGAACCATGCTAGGAGCTAAAAACATGTAGAACCATGAGGAAAACTACGAAGCCAAACTGGTTCAACATGCAGATGGGAGGGTGAGAATTCGAAGCAACTCTGGTGTATTGATCTTGTGCAGAAATGGCCATGATTACCCTATCAATGAGGGACATCCAAGACTCCCTGTCATCTGCAGCCACACTCAGATCTTGCACACTCAAGACAGTCATGGCTTCCTGAACTGAGTCAATCCACCTATATTGTGGTCTTCCTGATTTCCTACTGCCTCCTACTTTACCAACCACTATCGTCTTTTCTAATCAGTCATGTCATCTCATGATACGTCCAAAGCACGATAGCCTCAGTTTGGTGAGTTTGGCTTCTAGGAAGAATTCAGGCTTGATTTGCTTTGGAACCCATTTATTGGTCATTTTGACAGTCCATGGTATCTGCAGAACTCTTCTCCAGTACTGCATTTCAAATGAGTTGATTCTAGGGAGACCTAGTAAGACAAAGATTGCCAAGATACAGTTCTTGTGTATTGGCTTTGACTTTGACACTCTTGATATAGTACCTATGAAGGTGCCTGTTGTCCAGATCACCATCTCTTCTAAGTTTTATGAATTAGTTTGAATTGATATGGCCTGAGGATGTAGAAAAGGCAGTGAGGAGAAATTCATACAACCACATTTATACCTGACCCGTATCTATCCTGGCAATTTGAGCCAAAAGGAATTGACTGGTGGGCCTAGCAAATTATTAATAGATTGTTGATCTGGCAACCTGCTTTTCCAGACACATTTTTCATTTGACCTGCATGAGCAGATGATAGCTCACTGCAAGACTGATAGAATGAGTGTGAACCCAAACTTTACTATTGTATGGAAAAGCCAGGTGGCAATATGTACAAAGAAAGCAAAATAGACTATTTCTTGTTTTCTGTTAAAATAAAGTGAGATGTAAGAAGACTGTGGATCATTTATATAAACAAGCTATTCTCATCTGTTTCCTGGCCATGGCCTCTTAAGAGCACTTCTCAGGTTCCAGGACCCTCTGCTACCGCCGTCAAACAGTGATTCAACACAAACAGATAGGTAGAAAATCATAAGGACTGAAAGAACATTTGATTAGATATGCTGACCCAGTGCAGTCTGATTTGCAACTCATTCTGAAGTGAGGCAGTGCAAGAGACCCCCATATGACTTCCACAGAGTATGAAATATATCACAAATCCTTCACTTTTGTGGATTTTAAATCTTAGCTCAAGATGTGAGAGGAGCTTAAGTAACTAATTTTTCTAGGCTTATCGAATTAAAACAGTGTGTTAGAAAGATATTATAAGTAGGAGGGAAAACTATTGACTCCAATTAAGATTGCTGCTTGGGTATTTCATCTGTTCAGGTACCAGGGCCCCAATAAACCCTTGGGACCCCCTTCTCACAGTTTTCAGTCTGTGATCAGGGCCCCCATTGAGAATGGCTGAAAACCACCAGAATTTGTTTTCCAACAACTCTTTGTACCCTTTGCTCACTCTTGCTCATTAAGAAAGCGGTACTGAATTATTTGGTTGATTCTAGGTCTAGTTCACAAAAGACAATGCCATCCTCATGAATCTCCCACTTCATACCTACCTAACAATCTTTTGAAGGAAGGGAAGTGTGAACTGAGCTATACATAACTATAATTTGGAGGTGTTTTTCCGCATGCCATGAGCATGGGAGTTGCTGATGCGAAAATTGACAATATTGAGAAGATACATTGTGGATGAGCTGGCTGTTAGTAATGCTTGTTTCAGAGCCTCCTAGTTCAGTACAAGATTAGTTCAAATCCCTTCCTGCCCCATATAACTGATTCAAGGATGGAAGGTTTTGAGTGTATTTGTTTTTTAAAGGAGACTGAGCATTCAAAGACAAAGAACTGTAAAGGAGACAAAACAACAGCAATGGTCCCAGATGTGTCAATACTGCCTGCAGAAGGGTGAGTTGTCAAATAGCAAGAAGCTGAGATTTGAAACATGCATTTATGTTTCACAGTGATAGACAACAATAATTCATATTCCATTAGTTCCAGTAAGTATATTAGTCCTGGAAACAGCAAACAGACAATAACAGACCAGTTGCTCAACCCAATATCAGAGGACTCAGATCACCAAGCAAGAACAATCATAGCTTTGGAGAAGATACAGAAGAATGTTGTAGCACCGTTGAGACTAACTGAGAAAAAGCAATTTATATAATCTTCATTTGTATCCTGCTTTTTCCCCAACATTACTTATATCATCAGCTTTCATGGACTCCAGCCAATTTTACCACAAAGAGCAGTTCTCAGAAACCCTAACCAGCATGATTGATGATGAGGGATTCTGGGAGGTGAAGTTCAAAGCATCTGGAGAACCAAAGGTTGAGAAGCCTTGCTACAGATGAAGGCCTCCTAGAACTCCCACTCAAAATATATTGCACTATAATGTTATAGACTTTTGTGGGGAACATGTTGCATTCTTTAGATAAATTATGGTAATGTATAATAGATATAATAAGGTAAGGACCTGTTGGGAGTGGGCAAGAATATGGAATGTTAAGAATGGCGGGTGATTGGCTGAATGTCTGAGGGGATTGTTAAAAGGGAGGTGTCTATAGCAGTTACAGGTGAGGATTGGGAGTCTGTCAGAGTTAGGATGAGGAATTTGAGATGTTAGACAATTTAGGGCCAGAGTAAGAATGAGAATGTGAATTAAAGTTAGTGTCAGTGTTGTGTAGTGATTCGAGCATTGGACTACAACCCTAGAGACCAGGGTTTGATTTCCTGCTCAGCTACTGGGTGACCGTGTGTGTGTCACACACTCTCAGCCCATGAAACCCCATGATAGGTTTGGCTTATGGTCACCATAAGTTGGAAATGACTTGAGGGCAAACAACAACAACAGCAACAGCAACAGCAACGATTTAGACCCTTTCCACACCTTATGTGCATCCCACAACATCCCAGCATCATCCCAGTAGTGCCTTTGCTGGGATGGGAGCATGTCCCAAACACGCCGGGCCAGCTGCCAGTGGATGGTAGCATTCGGGACTCGCTCCTTCCTTCCACAGTGCAGTCGGCCTCTTCCTGTGCCGCACTGAGGAAGCAAGTGCGTCGATAGCAGTTTCTCCCTTCCCGCACAGTGCCAGCTGACATGATTGTCATGCGAAAGGGGCCTATTACTGGATTATTTCTGGTAATAGTGTAACGCATGATTGCGATGTCTGGGAGTGCAACAGGAGTGGGATCGTGATGACATTGTGTGGTAGCATGCATCGTGGACTGGCTTCAATGCATCCCCATGCCAGGATGGGGCCGTAGTACAAAAATGGCCTAAGACTTTAATACATCAATTTGATGTTGTGTTCAATTTCTGTTTAATAAATCATTTTTGTATTACACATTGGTGCCTCTGAAAACAATACATAAGGGATACTGGAAAGCTTGAGTTCAGACACACAGTGTCTGTGGTGGAAGCAAGTTCATCAAGGGTGGTGGTGTCCAGTGGAGAGATCAGATGAATAAAATCTCTCACAAGAAACACAAGGGCATGTAGAAGGTCCCCACATTCCATGTCATAGCAATGGGACAAGAGGAGGTCCTCATATTGGCGACAGAAGAAGGGATAAGTGGAAGATACACCCATACAGCTATTCTGTTTTTTTCTCTTTGATTATTTTTTGTGGGGACAAAAGAAGAGAAATGGTAAGGACACAGAAGAGATTACAAGTGGAAGACATTGTCTGGAAACCACCTCTGCCCTCTACAAAATGCCATGAACAGCACAATATAGATGCACAGTAAAAACCTAAAAGCACCTAATATTTGCAGCTCAAAGGCAACAAACAAAAAAAAACCCTGAGTCTTTATTTATTATTTATTTAAAACATCAGCTCTCAACCCACCAGCACCCCAAGGTGATGTACAATGTATAAAAGTATTAAATACATAAATAAAAACTAAAAAAAAGTAGACGAAAAATACTCCTCAAATTTTTTTTGAAACCACAGACAATTAAAAACAGCCAGAGCAGCCATGACGGATTTTAAGAACCGCAGGCTGTGCAAAAGGAGACAGTCTTAGCCATCTGCAAGAAAATCAAAACAGATTGAGCTAGTCTGGCTTCCTTTAAAAGGTTCTACTCACTTTTCTACAGATGTTGCTTATATATCAAAAGGGCTTTAAACTAAATCCTTGGGGGGTTGAAAACGATAGCTCAAATATCTTTCCAAAAGCAGGCTCTAAACACAAAGATGTGAATTCTAGCAGAGAAACTGAGGGAGAGAATATCAGCCACAGTAAAACTCACAGTAAAATAAAGGAAATGAACCATCAAGGCTTTAGCTGTCTATACCTCAATGCACAGAGTTTGGGACAGGTATAACAGAGGCTTGGTGGGATGACTCCCACAACCGAAAAATGACAATTGAAGGATATAGTCTGTTCAAAAAGAATAGATTAGGAAGAAAAGAAAAGGGAGTAGCATTTTATGTCGAAGACAAATTCACTTGTGCAGAAATCCATGTGAGCTACCAGAGTAAACCAGTTGAGAACTTCTGGGCAAAGATAAATGAAGAACGAAATAAAAACAATGTGGTAGGGGTTTACTGTAGGCCACCAAACCAGTGCACCTGCACAGTAAACTAGAGGAGGAAGTGAAATGAAGAAAAGAGAATTTGTAAAGAATGAAAGGAATCACCAAGGAAGAATACAGATGTGTGGCCCAGACTTGCAGTGTAAGGCAGTGATGTATTTAAGCCTTTTATTCCAAGTCTCAAGTCAAGTCTCAAGTCCTTGAAGATACTTTCAAGTCAAGTCTCAAGTCAAATCTCAAGTCTGGAAGCCAGCTTTATACCCCAACCAAAATTCCAGAATTACTGGATATTAGTGAAATGAAATCGGTTTTAACAATTTAAGGAGAGTCACCTCTCCACATTTGCAATTTTGCCATCTGCAGCTTTGGAAGTGGGAAATAGGATCCTATCTTATTCCCCATTACTGAAGATTCAAAAACTTTAGAAGGAAGGATCCTTCCTCCTCAAGCCCATTGTCCAACAAATTTGCTGTTCCTCTCTGGGAAATGCACCCTGCATTCTGGGGTGAGTCTTGTCTTTTGCTCTTAGAAAATGTTTTAGAAGGCTCCTCCAATATGCAGTGGGGACAGGCTCCTGAACAGACCTCAAGCTTGCTTCAAGCTCATTGCCTACCCTGTTTGCTGTTCCCCTCTGAGAAATGCACCCACACTTTGGGCTTGAGAGAGATTGTCATATGACCAGTAAGCAAAAAGAGATGGATGCGTTGTTCAGAGTCGTAAGGTTTCTGGATGAATGCGTTATGTTACTGAACCAAGAGCAGCAAGTCAGTCATTAAAAATATACAAGTCTCAAGTTAAGTCAACTCAGTGCATCATTTATGGCCGAGTTGAGTCATTGACATGACTTAAGTCTGACTTGAGTCCGAGTCTATCGACTCAAGTCTACATCACTGGAGTAAGGAAAACTAAAGCTCAAAATTTGCTGACACTGGCTAGGCAAGCAGGAAGTAACAAGAAGGTGTTTTTCAAATATGTTCAAAGCAAAAAAATGGCCAAGGAAATGGTAGGACCACTGCTCAACAAGGAGAGTAAAATGCTAAAAGATCACAATGAAAAGGCAGAATTTGCTTCAGTTCCCCACCACCACCATCAAAAAAAGCACTGGGTGTTTCCATGCATCAGCAGAGACATCAGCAAGGAATCTATATTGGAAATCAAGATTGATAAGGAGTTAGAAATCACCTCGTTAACCTAAATGAGTTCAAATCTGCAAAACCAAATGCATCCCAGAATATAGGAGGAACTTGCTGAAGGAACTTGCTTGTACTCACAGAACCATTTGCTTTCATTTTGGAGATACTTTGCAGAATGGGTGAGGTGCAAGAGGACTGCACATGAGCAAATGTCCCTTTCTTTGAAAAAAAAAGGCAAAAACTAAGTTCCAGGAAACTACAGGCCAGTCATACCAGGAAAAATATTAGAGCAGATTATACAGGAGCCTGTTTGCAAGTATCCTGATTACAATGCAGTTATCAGTAGGAGCCAGCATGGATTTGTCAAGAAAAAATCCTGCCAAACTAATCATATCTTTTTTTCAGTCAGGCCACTAGTTTAGTAGATGGTGGGAATGCTGTAGGTGTCATTTATCCAGATTTCAGCAAGGTATTTGATGAGGTCACCCATAATATTTTGATTAGTAAAGTGATTAAATACAGAATAGACAGAAACACCATCAGACAGATCTGTAATTGGTTAGAAAACTGTGCTCAGAGAATCAACATCAATGGCTGTGCTTTAGACTCGAAAGATCTCTCAACTGGAGTGCCTCAGGGTTTTGTTCTAAGGCATCATCATTTTTATCAACATCTTAGACAGCGGGTGAAGGGAGTTCTTATCAAGTTTTCAGATGATACAAAGCTGGGAGGAGTAGGTAACACATTGGAAGATAGGAACAGAATTCAAAAGGATCTTGATAAACTAAAACACTGGGCAGAAATTCATAAAATGAAATTCAATAGATACAAATGCAAATTCTACATTTAGGCCACAAAAACCAGAAGCACAGGTATGGAACTTTGGCAACCTGGCTCATCAGTACTATATGCAAAACAAGACCTTGGGATTATTCCTGATCATAACTTGAACATGAGCCAGCACTGTGATACTGCAGCAAGGAAGGTGAATGCTGTTTTAGCCTGCTTTTGTAGAAGCGTAGTTTCGAAGCTGAGGGAAATAACAGCTCTACCATACTCAGCACTGGTCAGGCCTCCTCTGGAATATTGTGCTGAGTTCTAGACACCTCATTTTAAGAAGGATATAGACAAGTTGGAGCAGGTTCAGAGAAGGGCAACTAGGATGATAAAAGGTATGGAGAACACAAGAAGTATGGCGATTGAAGGAGCTGGGCATGTTCAGCTTGGTGAAGAGAAGACTGAGGGGTGACATTATTGCACTCTTTAAATACCTCAAGGCCTGTCATAGACAGGAGGGTGCAGGTTTGTTCTTTGCTGCCACAGGGGGCAGGACCAGATCTAGAGGTTTTAAATTATAGAGACGTTAATTTTCAATTAAACATTAGAAGGAACTTCTTGACAATAGGAGGATTTCAGCAATGGAACCAACTACATAGAAAAGTGGTATGCAGGGCAACCTTATCTAATAGGCACTTTAGACACAGTGCCTAAGGTCTACAAAAACAGAATTTTACAGCCTATGAAAACATTCCTAGTGGTACTGTGAGGTGAGGTGGGGAGTCAAATACAAGAGTGATTAGGGTCTCTGAAAACTTGAAGGCAGCCCTGGTGATGTGGTTTCCTTCTCTAGATGTCTTCAAAATGAGTCTCGGCAGCCATCTGCTGCATATGCTTTAGCTAGAGATCCTGGATTGAAAAGTGGGTTGAATTCAATGGCCCGTGAAGCCCCTTCCAACTCCATGAATCTATGATTATGCCATTATGCTATACAGCCATTGTGGGCACGGTAGCTGAAATGCTGGATTTGGCTGTAGGAAATCAAATGTAGTTCCCTCTTCAACCAACAAATTCATTTGACAGCCTTAGCAAAAATTATGTTTCCATAAGCCCCTTCCTACCACATTATTGCAGCCATTTGATAATACTTTAACTGCCACAGTTGCGTCCTATGGAATGTTGGGATTTGCACTTTAGGAAGATGTACTTAGAATTCTCATTGACACCCACTGGACGACCTTGGGAGCATCACACACTCTCAGCCCCTGAAAACCCCTTGATAGGTTTGCCTTACGGTCACCATAAGTCAGAAGAGATTTGAAGGTGCACAGCAACAATGACTCTTTAGAATTATCAGCCAGAGAGCTCTAATGCCTCACCAAATTACAAATGCCAAGATTTTAGGCAACACAGCCTGGGCAAGTAAAGTGTAATCCTAATACTATAACTGTACAGTGTGAACAGGCTTTCAGATTCTGTATCAAACATCTGAACAATTTAGTATCAAACAATTTTGAAATATTATGCAACTATTATTTCCACAGCATACTATGCAAGTTAGACTTGTCCACAAATATGTAGAATCTACAAATATGATCATCTAAATACATATTTAAATTGTAACATTTGATTAAGGACACAAGAACTATAATTTGGGGTAATAATGTGATGATATGCTGACAGACTAAGAACTATAGACACTAAACAATATGTCCAGTGCAAATATTCAGTATCAAGATAGTCATACAGCTATGCTCGCAGACTCTGTTTACCAAATCTGAATATTCATATGTGATAGTTGCCATGATTCTTTTTCATATTTTAATTTCTATGATCTCATCTTTAGCTCTGTGCATTACACTGTCCATTAGTTGAAACCATTAAAGGAGAAAAGCACTGGAAGGATTGTAAAGCAGTGACACAACTAGACTAAAAGGTATTTTTTGGGGAACTGATTACAGTTATCCCTCCACATTTGCTAGGGTTAGGGGCACAGGACCCCTGTGAAAGTGAAAAAACTGTGAATAAGGCTAGACCCTCCGAAACCATATTTAACACACAAAAAACTGTGATCACCATATTCAACCCACTGTGGATTCCTTGGACGCATCAGGGTTCCTTCATAAGGCAGAAGTGGGTGGCTGGTGGGGCTTACTGCCACCTCCACTGCTGCCCCACACCATTTTTAATAGGAACTTACTAGCTTCATCCACAGTTTCTTAGTCTCAAGAGGCTTGCAGTCCCTATTAAAATTGGCATAGGGCACCAGCAGAGCGGACAGCAAATAATCCGTGAATAATCAAATCTGCTAAAGTGAAACCCACAAATGTGGAAGGCTGACTGTAACTGCTCAGATGCCTCATAACTTCAGCTAGGCATTGGCTTCAAGAACTGTAAGTGTGGGTCTTTGTTTCCAAAATGAAAGGATTAGAATATTGATGTGATTTGGTAACAACATTCCCTCTATGACAACATAGAGAAAAGCTGAAATGGAGGCCATATTGGTTCCCCACAGGAACTGGGAGGACCACACCCCCATTGTTGTCATTGTTGTTAATTGTTGTCAGGTTGGCTTTGATTTATGGTGACTCTATGAAAGAGAGATCTCCAAATCACCCTGTTTTCATTAGTCCTGCTGAGGTCTTGCAAACATAAGGTATGGCTTCCTCGATTTACTCTACTCACCAGTAATGCCGTTTGCAGTGGCACACCGAGGCTCAACAGCACCCGGGGAGGGGGCGGGAACAGAGGCAGTGGGGAGGGGAGGGGCAAGTGGTGGCAGGGGGAGGGGCAAGCACGCAGAGGAACGGCAAGCGATGGCAGGTGGGGGAGGGGTGAGCAGTGGTGGGGAGGGAGGGGCAAGCAGGTGGGGAAGGAGTGAGCGGCAGAGAAGGGGCAAGCAGCAGGCGGGAGCGAGGTGCGTGGTGGTGGGTGGGGGAGGAGCGAGCGGTAGCGGTGGGGCCAGGTGAGGAGTTCCTCCTTTTTACGTCCCCCCCTCCCAACATTGGCCCCCGGGGCACAAGCTCCAGTTGCCCTACCCTAGATCTGCCTCTGGCAGTTTGCCACTTTTGCTACTGCCTTCCACTTACCAAGCATCGTCGTCATCATCAATTTTTATTTCTAACCCACCTCTCCCTAAGGCTCAAGGTGGACTACAACATAAATTAAAATGCAATTAAAATGCTTCATAAGTTAAAATACTCTAAAAACACATAAAACTATTTAAAACACAAGTGCATTGCATCTCATGATGTGTACAAAGTATGACAATGCGAGCTTACTCATCTTGGCTTCCAGAGAGAGTTCAGGCTTGATTTTCTCTAATATCCACACCCCCCATGCACTCCATTTTAACTAAAAGTGAACTTTTAAATATTTTATTTTATTTTATTTTATTTTATTTTATTTTATTTTATTGTGAAGGGCCTTTTTAAAACTGGGAAATAAACTCAGAAGTGCAGTTCCAAAGGATTATTCACACGTTATGCTGTATACCTGTACAAGTGTTTCCATATGCATGTGGGTGTTCATATGAATCCCTGCTCATATGTAAATTTTAAAAATCCATGTAGGACTTGCAATTCACCAAATGTAAAATGTAGATTGTGCATACTAATGTAATTCCATTGAATGTATTGAACTATGATAATCTCATGTGTTCTGTGATGAAGCAGTGTATACCATTCAAGTAAGCAGAGTTTTTTTTCCCCATTAGTCCTTTTAGGAACAGCCTACGGAGACTAAAAATAATGTTAAAATACTCCCATTTGTGAATACTTAGTAGAGCTGTACCTTACATGTGGAAAACACAAAACTACCTGTCTTCTTAAAATAGTAGGGGATTATCCAGCGTCAACCATCTAAATACTGTAACTAGCACAGCTAGTGAATGCAACTCATCTTCTCTTCTATTCATTGTTTTTTTGCTCCCTGTTCAGTTTTATTAAGCAATTCTCCAAAGTAATATAATTTGTTTATTTGTTTTTTAGTTAAAATCTATTCTTTGTCCTCCAAATGGACTCAATTAGACTATAGTATTTCCCTCTAAATTAAGTATCACCTAGGGTTTCAGTGTTTTTAATTGACATAGTCCTATGCAGCCATAAAATGCATAACTGGTATTGTGATAGACCAGTTTGTTTTATTCTTTATTGTATTTATTTTATCTATTATAATCCCATGTTTGTGGAAAAGGCAGGATAAACATAAAATGATGGCTGGAAGGACCGATGGATGGATGGATGGATGGATGGATGGATGGATGGATGGATGGATGGATGATTTACGTGTGTATTCCTCCTTTTCCTCCAATGGGCACAAAGCAGTATACATAGGTTTTTCTTCTCTCCACTTTATCCTCAAAATAGCCCTATATTTCATGTGTTATTACTGCTGCTGCTGTTGTTGTTGTTGTTGCCATCATGATCCTGCCTTTTTCACAGTTTGGGATTCAAAGTGACTTACAACAGTTAAACCAAACATAATTAGTCATTAACAGCATACAAAAGTTAAAAAGCACAAATTTGAAACCTGTTAAAACAAACTAAAACAACAACAATAAATAAAAACCCAGCGCATTATACAAGGCTTGTTTCCATGAAAAAAAAAATTCTCAAAGCCCTGTCGGAATAAAAAAAAAGTGTTTTCCTGCTTGTGGAAAGACAGTAAGGTGGATATCCATCTAGTCTGTCTGGGAAGGAAGTTCCAGAGCCTGGGGGCAGCCACTGAGAAGGCCCTCTCCCATATTTCCACCAAATGTTCCTGTGAAGGTAGTGGGACTGAAAGCAGGACCTCCCCAGAGGAACTCGAAACACAATCAGGTTCATAGAGTAGAGTTGTTGTTGTTGTTGTTGTTTGCCTTCAAGTCATTTCTGATGTAGGGCAACCCTACGGCTAACTTATCATGGGGCTTTCAGGGGCTAAGACTATGATGCACCCATGATCACCCAGTAGGTTTCCATGGCCAAATGAGGAACTGAACTCTGGTCTCTCCAGGGTCTGTGGTCAAACACTTAAACCACTACATCATGCTGTGGGATACAGTCATTCAAACAACCTGGATATGAACCATATAGGGCTTTACAGGTCATCACCAGCACTTTCAATTATGCCTGGAAACAGATGGACAGCCAGTGGTGCTGTTGCAATCAGAGGGTAATGTGCTCCCTGAAGCTTGCCCCAGTTAACAATTTGGCTACAGTTGTTTGGACAGGTGAAGTTTCCAAATATGTATACTGAATGGACACCTCAAAGACTACTACATAAACAGGGGTCACCTTCAGACAGCTCCTGAAGATGTCGGATAGAAGACAACTACACTCCTCATGATACGGGCATGTCCAGTTATGGTGGTATGTTTTGACAGCTGAATTCCAGTTAATTTTGTACAGATACTTCGCATGCCATATTACCATTTTAAGGCATTGTTGGACTATGTCACAGCAGCCCGGAAGCCTTCTGCAGGAGAGCACAGATGGACTTTGCAGGCCCTTCTGATTGCCTAGAGACAGAAGAGTAATTAAGCCCTAATAGGATCTGGTCAGAATGTGTGACCTAAATTGGGGGTTAAACCTTTTGGTGAGAGTTTAGCCAAAAGAGTTGTCATATGATATTTGTGCCTTATACGAAAGGCTAAAGATATCATTGAACTGTTTGCGAGCAGGGAGTTACCTGTTACATTGTCTAAAAAGAGCACTGAAGAAAAGTATCAACCCTGCCCTCCACTTTAAAGTGAAACACACTACTTTATTCTTATTGTTATCTTAATAAACATTGCAGTTTAATTTTGTAAATACTGCCTTGGCTTGAGTTGTATACAGTATATAAAGTAATACAGAAAACATGCTACCATAAAATTATTAAGTGGTTCTAAGTAAACATTGAAAACCCTCACTCTTTTACACAGACGTGTTATAAGTAGGAGGCAGTGTATGGTAAAGAAAGGGTGCCTTATCAGGCTGGGAAACTGACACACCAATCTGGGGCCATTTCTGCACTAGACTGTTATAGTGCTGGTATTCCACTTTCAACATTCTATGGAATCCTGCAGTTTGCAGTTTGCCCCTCCCTAAACTGCAAACCCCAGGATGCTATAGGATGTTGAAAGTGGAATAATAGCACTATAACGGTCTAGTGCAGAAATCGCCTGGGAGAAGTAACAGCCTATCACACCAGGGTTCAATCCTTGCTCAGCCACAGGAACCCCCTGGGTGACCTTGAGCAAGTCACACTCCCTCAGCCTTAGAAGAAGGCAACGGCAACACTCCAGTGAATAAATCTGGGGAAGAAAACCCTTTAATAGCATCACCGTACGCTGGAGGTATCTTGAAAGCAACAGTATAAGTGGAACTTAAGTGCACAGAACAGAATTATTGGATTCTTCCTGGCAGTTGATTGCTTGCACAGGAAACAGAAAATTAATACAAATACTATTTTAATAAAGAAAGAAAGAAAGAATTTCATTGTGAGATAGGTCAGGCAAAACAGAGAGTAACAGGCCCAAGATCACCCAGCGAGATTCAAGGCTCTACAAAGCCCAAATCTTGGATCTCTCAAGTCTTAGTCTGACATACTTTGCTGGTTCTTGGTGTTCTCTACTTGTAGCCCTGTCCAAATATATATTAAGAGTACTATAAGTACTTTAAATGCCAATGGAAATGGTTGAATATTGACCCTTACAACATTAAAAATCCATTTTCACAAGAGTTGGGGGGAAGAGGGATAAGTGCCTTGTTAAAAATGCATTCCATACTTCCCATCAAGAAGTAGATATCTATAAATGCCATTTTCAAGAGCTCCCAGCAGTTGTTCGCCTGTCACTCCATCTACCAGAAGGGCACCCATGATGGGAAGGATAATTAAAAGGTCATACATTGTAAAATCTCCTGCTGGGTGTGTTTGATTTGAATGTGTTCCTATAAAAATCAATGTGAAATTACCCATTAAAATTACAACCAGCTTTCTGTAACTGAACTGATAATTAATGTATGTTAACTGTCTTTTTTTATAAAAAGGACAGGTACATTCTGATACTTTTGAGAAGGAATTTGGCATGCTAAAATTCCATTTCTACTTCATTTGTTCAACTGTTTATGAGTTTCTTATTTCCCTACCTCATTGCTAGATGCAGTGGCACTACCCCAAGCAAAATGGCCTCACAGGGGTGAACATGCCTTCTTGGCTGGCTTGTGATCACAGTCATTCCTCTCTGTGAACCTCTGCCACTAGGCAGATAGGTTTTAGAGTTCTTGTTAACATCTGTTGCAGGAGGATAGATATCAACTGAATGTTAGAAGGAACTTCTTCATAGTAAGAGTGGTTGAGCAATGGAATTAATTGCCTAAAGAAGTGGTGAGTTCTCCTTCTCTAGACAACTTCAGAAAGAGGATAGGCAGCTACCTGCTGGAGATGCTGTAGCTGGAGTTCTTGCATTGGGCAGGAGGTTGGACCTGATGGCCCATAGGGCCCCTTCCATCTCTATAATTCTGTGATTCTATGGCCAAATGTTAACAGCTGTCTAGTGTACAGAAAGAGTCTTTTTTTTCCTTTTTTTTTTTTTTTTTAGTGAGCTGTTTCAATACCTTTGGGGGGGGATTAGCTTGGCAGTTAGAGTTTGGAGAAAAATATGAAGGCTGCAAATAGACTGAGAGAGTGAATTTTCCTTGGCTACAAACCTGCTAGCACAATTTTCATAGCTATGGGGAAGGTGGCTCATACGTGCACACTTTGATTCTCTTTGTTTGCTCTTGCACTGTCTTCCTTCAGGCTCACTAGCTATGGAGATTGAGATGGATTACTGGCTGAGGATAGTCTGGGTAGATTTAGTTGTTTAGGGCTTGACTTCTTCCTTTGGCCTAAATGGTAGGGGTAGGTCGTTTTCCTAAATGGTAGGGGATTTTGGACCTCATCAGCTAAAGGCCTGGAATGCTTCTCTCCTGTGTACCATCTGCTGCATCATTTACCACCAATAAAGCTTATCTTTTAACAATAATGTATGTCAGTGTCCAGCATGGAAAGAAATCTTGGGGAGGCCTTTCTGGCACAGAACACTCTCCTCTCTCCATAATTGTTGTTTTCTTTTTCCTTTAAATAAGGGATGGACCATTGGAGAGGGGGCATCATGTCACTTCCAGTTTTGATTTCGGACATTTGATGGCTTTTTTTTTCTTTGTTTTGCTTTGTTTTGGAGGTGTTTGGGGTGATAGGGGCAAACCCTTTACATTTTGAAGTGGTTTTGAGTCATTTGTTGGAGGTGGCAATAAACCAGCCAGAAAAAGCGTTGTTTTTTAACAAAAAGAAAAAAAAAGAAAAAGGGAGGTGTTCAGGGGATTTGTAGAGCTTCAGGGAGGCTTCTAGGGCCACATTTTGGAGAACCAAGGATCTCATTCCACCTATGGGCCACACTTTGCCCACCCCTGCTCTACAGAGTACATGCTCACATGATTATCCTCTTCATGACATAAATAAATTTGGGGCCACCTGGGCCCAGAGGCCTTCTGGAAAATGAATGAAAATGCCAGGCTGGGTGTGTCTGGAGGTACAGTCAGCATCACACCTGCCCTAGTCTGATTTAAAGTAATCCATCTTTAAAATTTTAAAAGTCAACCAAAAAAAATCACACTGAACATGTTGTTGGGGTCCTTCAGTGTCTCACAGCGCAATCCCAGTACACCAGTGACTAGCTGAAACACTAGTAGTGCCATAATGACACACAATGGTCTGTTCCCACTCCCCCCCCCTTTCTCCTCAGTTTACTTCCATTGGTGCAAACTGAGTTCAAGGTGCAAAAGCAGTTTATTCAACTCATCAGCAGGGCGAGGAGGTTAGGGTGGGATCTTACCCTTCCCAGCAGACTCAAGCCAAAACAAACTGCTGCAGCCTCTCTTTGCTTGTATCTTCTTCCTTATTAGTAACTGTTGTCCTCTTGGCCACAAGTGATGGTACTTGGCCACAAGTGTCTCAGTTTTCATCTATGAAATATTCAAGGTATGTTAATTCATTTCATGATAACACGTCTCACTGCAAGTTTGTTAAATTGTGGAAACAATATGAAAGGACCACCTGAAATAAGCAAGGCTACATGTCACTATGAACAGTTTCCAAGACTGCATTGTCTACCATGTTTGCTCCCATGTAAATAAGTCTCAATGGGACAAAGAACTTCTTTTAAAATGTTCTACAACAGAAAAGTGTTGTTTATTAGAAACTAAATTTCTACCCACCTTTTCAGTATCATTTGCTGGGCAATACAAATGAGAGGGTTATTGCACTTACGTTCTGCTCGTGGCCTTTCCTAGGCCCCTGATTGGTCAGTGTGGAGAGAGAAGGTTTGAGTGGAAAGAGTTCGGACTGATCCAGCAGTGGTCCTCTCATGTTTTTATCATCTCCTCACACAGCTGAGTTTGAATGGCCACTGGAGATACATCAGACCTCCATAAAAACCTCTGTTTTAAACATGGCTTTCCATTAGTATGTCATCTAGCAAATGTAAGCACTCACCATTAAATTTTACTAGCCTCTCTTTTCTAATGGAAAAAAGACCATGAAAAGAGAAATGAACATATTTGCAAATATTGAGCTCAGTAATTGAACTGATAACATCCTTCAAGTGCTAAAAATATGTTTTCTGAAATGTTGTACTGAAACTCTTCAATTACTCTTTGTTTTTTATTTTATTTTTTTGAGGGGGGGTAAATAATCTAAAATCAGATCCATTTTTTTTTTTTTTTGCAATCTTCACTCCATTCACCTTTTAAAACCCATAATTATAGTCATGTCCTCCTAGAAAAATGGCTGTCATTCTTTATTGCAGTTACCAATTCGTAATCTAAAGTCACTCTAGGTTATGAATCCGTAACTGCCCTGCATCCAATAAGACTACATAGCTATGATCATGGCGCTATTGCCAAATCATATATGCCTCCCAGACTCACCTTAACAGCCAGCAACTGTATCAAGCAAAGGTCTGTTCATCTGCACAAGGAGGATGACATTTCCAGCCTCTTCCCATCAGTGAGTGAGACTACAATGAGGAATGCTGACAGGGGTCCTGCTTCTGATAGTTGCAGTCCTAATTGTAGGTAGGAGGGGGCTGCTGATTGGGATGCATTCTCCATGCATCACAATCAGCAGCTGAATAGATCTCCTTTACTCGATGCAGCTGCTGTTCACTTAAGGTGGGCTTGGGGGGTCAGGTCAGGAGATATTACCTAGGTATGCACTTACAACTAAATAGCTGATGTAGATCATCAGTTCAGGTTTATTCTTTCAATACTCTGTGCAAGCTGCACATCACAAATCCATGTTACGTGTTTCATAGCTGCCTTGGTTGAATCAATCCACTTGCATTGCCATCTTTTTCTTTTCCTACTGCCTTCCACTTTACTGAGCATTACCTTCTTTTTCAATGTCATGTCATCTCATGATATGCCCAAAGTATGAGAGTCTGAGGCTCTTTCTGCATGACATCCTTGTCTCACATTCAGGACAGGAGAAGGACGGGACCTGGACGATGCTTATGCACAACATCGTCCAGGTCCTGTCATTCTCTCATCCCCAGATGGCACGATCATGCCATAATTCATTGATGGGTTTTCCCTGTTAATGACCAGTGATCACACAGCCCTTCTACCGCCATCCCACAATTACGTGGTGCACAGAGGGTCAGAAAGTGCAATGGCTGAGCTTCTTGTCCCAAGGCAGCCTGGGACAGTGCCGGGCTGCACTGCAGAAGCAAGAGGTGTGGCTATCGTGCTTCCTGCATTCCCACAGGCAGCCAGTGAGGAGAGGAGTATTCTTGTCACACTCCTCTCCCAGAAAAGGCTCTACCAAGCAGTGATATTGACTCGAGTTGATAGACTTGGACTAAAGTCAGACTTAAGTCACTTCAGTGACTCGAGTTGGACTTGACTCAGCAAAAATTACACACTGACTCGACTGTACTCAACTCGAGGCTTGCATATTTTTAGTGACTGACTTGCTGCATTTGGTTCAGTAACATAATACATTCATCCAGAAAACTTACAACTTACTGGTCACATGACAATCTGTCTCAAGCCCAGTGTGGACATATTTCTCAGAGGGAACAGCAAATGGGTTAAGCAATGGGCTTGAGGTGAAATTGAGGTCTGCTCAGCAGCATGTCCCCGCTACATATAGAAGGAGCTTTCTAAAACTTTTTCCAAAAGCAGAAGGCAAGACTCGTGCCCAGAGTGCAGAGAGCGTATCTCAGAGAAGAACAGAAAATGTGTTAGGCAGTGGTCTTGAGGAGGAAGGATCCTAAAGCTGTCGAAGCGTCAATAATGGGGAATAAGAAGGATCCTATTCCTCACTTCTGAAGCTGCAGATGGCAAAATAACAAAGTAGAGGACCAACTCTACTTAAATTGCTAAAACTGACTTTATTCAGCTCTGTCCAGAAATTCTGGAATACAGGTTACGGTGTAAAATTGGTTCTCAGACTTGAGATTTGATTCGAGACTTGACTTGAAAGTATCTTGTAAGGACTTGAGACTTGACTTGAGACTTGGAGTAAAAGATTTAAATGCATCACTGCTACCAAGATCCCCATGGGACACTGCTGGGATCCAGTTAAGCTGCAGAAAGGGCTTCAGTTTAGTCATCTTTTCTTCTTTTACTCAGCTTTTCATAGGCTTCTCTGTAACTGTCCTAGTAGATGCTCCTTCTAGGCATAAGAAGCATCATTTCCCACATAGGTACATTGGGTTTGTAGTTGAAATGGTTTGGAATAAAAGGGACAGAAAAGTTTTGGGGTTTTATGTGTGTTTGTGTGGGGGGGGGTGTCTAAGAAACCTCAGTTGCTCACATGAAGGTTCCTGTAGCTGGTGAGTGAAAGTAAGCTGCATGAACTATCAGCCCTGAATAAGAGACAACAAACTATTAGAAGTGTTATTGAAAGTTTTGCAAAGGATACTCTGAATGCACTTAAAATTAGTGACATATTTTTTTCCTTTGGTGTAACATTTAACAATGATGGGTTTAATGTCTCTGTTGAAAATTAAAAAGGGATTCAATAAGCTGAGCTTTTTGATAGCTGTAGAAAATACACAAGACAAAAATGTCAGCTTCATCTCAGTTTTCATCTTTTAGAATTTAATATATGTCAAGTATGTCCCAGAAAATGTATACACTCTTAACAGCTTATAATTCTGGGGAAAAAATGCTTTATACACACACGCACGCGCGCGCACACACACACACACACACACACATCTTTCACAGGATTAGAGATTCCAATAGTAGAGAAGTGTCACACAATTGCAGGAGAAACTTTAGATGAGGTTTGCAACTCTGCGCTTCAACAATGCAAGCAGTGCATTGCTGCACAGAGATGACAATCAGAACACTTTATATAAAATTGTAATTTAAGATGGAATTTGTAACTCTGATTAAGTCATTATTATGACATTTATTCTTCAGTATAAATGTATTCACTTAGCCTTCAAATAATCATCATAGCTACTATTAGTTATTAAAGGATGTATCCTTTTGGGAGGGTGCTCTGTGTATATGTGTGTGCGCAAAATGTTTTTAGTTAGTTTTTTAGTTATGAAAAGATAATCGATAAGATGTCTTTTACTTTGCCTTTTTGGATAATGTAGTTAAATAAAAGGTTCCAAAACATTACCAAATATTTCTAAGTGACACAAACTGTCCTGGTACACTCCAGTACAGCTTGCCAACAATTCATGAGAATGGGACTTCCTTAGGAACTTTCCCAGGCAACCTTCTGAAAGTTGGTAAGAAAATTACAACTATTTTGTCTTACTGACCTCCTTATCAACTTTAAATACTATTGAACATTTTTTTTTACAAGATTTGTAATGTATCTGGTGCAAACAACATGACCATATATAGTTATGATATTATTTTTTCTGGACAGCAGCAGATGGGGTTTTTGTTTGTTTGTTTCTTTGTTTAGCAATCTATAGTGGTATCAATGTTTAGAGATCATAATGAGAACCATGATCATAAATTACACCTAAGCAGGCAATGATGAGCCAGTATTTATGAAAATCATTCTTTATGGTTCCTCATCATGCTTTTAAACCCAGAACTGCATAAAGTCTCTTCATGTTGCATCCATATATATCTGAAGTCAGTGGAAGGGACTACCCAGAGCCTTGAAATAAGGTATTTTGAAGTGCTTGATATTGCACCCAGTTCTACTCCTATGACAGCTGCTTACAAATAATAGTTTTAGTTCTGAACCAGTGTTGAGCAGCCATTTAACAGCTGAATAAGGATAAACAGGTTAACTTGTTGGTAGTTGAGAGTCTTTGGAATCTTCAAAAAGACAAATTGCAAGTGATTGACTGAATGTTTCCTCTTATTCTTGAGCATGTAAATACCTGGCCATTCTTTCAGACCCAACTCTGTTCCTGAAAACACAAGTGGTAGTAAGATTCCCTTCACAAACTAGAAATGGTTATAACCAATTTAACCTTTTCTCATGTCAGAAGCCATAATCTTTTATACTGTAACCTCAAAGAGTTTACTATTGCAGTGAGCTATACAAGAGATGTAGTTGAAGTGGCTATTTAATGAGTCACTTATTATTATAATTAAAGGCTCAGAACTTTGAATCACAGCTTTCACTTCATGTCCTTTGTAACATGGACCTCCTTAACATTACAGGTGTATTTCCATCAAGTAAGAGTATGAAGGGTATCACCAAATGCTTTTGGTGTGTTTGAACAGACATCTGATTTTATATACTCCTTTCCCTATGCCTGCTTGAGTCTATGGCCCACAACTCACGTGGGTGATAGCTGGGCAACACAGATGGAGATGTACTTTAGTCACAGTTGGTGTATTACTTAATTGAGTCCAATAATATTTACTAGCAAGCTGCTGCATTCTTCCACAATACATTCATCCCAGCAAGACAGAATTTATTGTGATTCTGCCCACTGTCCTCATAACTTTAATACATATTGGTACTGATAATATCTGGAGTTAAAATTGTAGCATTTTATGTTCTTAACGTAGAAAAATTCAAGTGATCTCTTGAGTTAAAGAGGATATGGATTTCAACAAGTATTAGAAGCTGAACCAATGCAATTAATCTGAACTGTATTATTTTGACAATCACCAAAATGTTATCTGGTTCAGTGGCCAATGCCAACTGAAAGAGAAAGGGGAAATCAATGAAGACCATCTCTTCACCCTGTTCTACCATGGAAATCCACCCACAGGCTCATATATCTCCCAAAGAGGAAATAAACTCTTCCATTTGCAGGAAGTTTCTCAGCACAGAGAAACCTGACTCTCAGTCCTCCACATGTTTATTCAGAAATAATTAAACCTCACTGAGGTTAGTATAATTAAAATGTACCATGTTAGTCTTTTTTAGTGTTAAAAAAAATCAACCTCTAGAAATTTCTTAGTCTCAAAGGTGTCCCAGGATTTCTTTATGTTTTCATGAGGTAAATTCGTCAAGGATTGCAAATGAGAAATCATAATATCAAGGTATCTGAGAACTCTCTTTACTGGAAATATGGACCCACAAAAATGTGGTTATCCAAAGCATATGCTGCTTAAACCAGTGCTAATCAAAGTGCTGGTCCACACACACAAATATGGTACCAGTCCCTGATACGTTGGGGGAAAACGTGCCAGTCTTCCTTACCAGACACCCTAAGAAGCGCTGGTTTAAAATTTCATTTCTTAAATAAAATATCTATTCATTTCTTAGGTAAATGAAGGATCCTTTGTGAGAAGACCTCCCCTTCTACAGAGGGCTCCTCTGTTCGAATTTTAGAAGACACTCTGAAGCTTTTTCATCTTTTCTTTTTAGTAGATTTCCCACCTAAAGATGGACAAAGAAGTGGGATAACAGGAGAGAATTATGAGTGAAGTATGGCATCCTGTTATGTCACCACAAAATTCAGTAAAAGGGGTAAGAGGAGAGTGTGATAAAAAGCCTAGTTGGGAACTGTGGACAATCAGACGTGTTTGTGGGTGTGCCTTCAAGTCACCTATGGACTTATGGGGACCCCAGGAATTTCATAGGGTTTTCTTAGGCGAAGAATACTCAGAGATCATTTTACCAGTTCCTTCCTCTGAATATAGTCTATAGCACCTGATATTCATTGGTGGGCTCCCATTCAAGTACTGACCAGGGATGACACTGCTTAGCTTCCAGAATTAGACAGAATCTGGTACATTTAGGGTATTTAGGTCCTCCAATAGGGTTTTACTCTCTAGCAAATTTGTTTGGAACTGCTCTCTTAAATTAGATGCCTAGAGAAAACAATATCTATATTCTCTCATTCCACTCCCATTAGAGAAAATGCTGATGGTTTTATTTATTGATAGAGAACAATTTTTTACATGTTAATATGCATATTGCAGGTTGATATTTTATCATCTCACCGTAACACATATAGACCTCATTGAGAAAGCAGCCTTTATACTGTGTTATGTGGTTCTTAATGTACCTTTTAAATTTATTTTAAAAATTACTAAATTCATTTATAAGTAAAATGCACACAACAAATACAAAAATCGCATGTAGGGTACTAATAAGAAAGCACAAATATAAAACATTTGTGTCATTAGAGAAAATATATTTAAAATATAAAAATTCATCATTGATTTTTATCATTTTCTAGTTCAAAAGTAGGCAACCCTTTGTGAATATTTGTTCTATTGGATCAAGCCATTCCAGATGGATCCATGAGTCAGTAGGATATTTATTTCATTGTCAATTTGATTTGCATAAGAAACAAATGGAAACAATGTTATCTGAAATATGTTATTATCTTTCTGTTCTTTTACTTGTCTTACTTGCTGTGACAGTTCTGATAATACCAAATTCCAAATTATACATTGTAGAATTCTTCCAGTTACTGGCCATAACCTGTCTGGCTACCAATAGCAGGAGGAGCAGTGAGTCTTCATGTAGTATTTCCTTATTTGGACCACTCAATAAATATAGCAGTGCCAGTCTTGGATCTAGGATAATACAGTATTCCATTATCTCACTAATTTCTGATTCTACATCCTGCCAGAATCCTTGTATTACTGGACAATCCCACAATGTATGAAGATAGAATCCTATAAAACCACAATTTCTCCCAAAAAATGAAGAATTCTTACAAGTTGTCCTGGTATAAGATGCCATCAGTAGGTCACTTTAAGCATGCTTCCTCTGTTGTGGAATAATGTCATTGGAGAAGCTAACAAAAATTGCTTAGATCTCTTATCATCTGGAGCAAAGCTACTCAAAGCAGTGGTCCCTTGACTGGTGCTGGTCTGTGACCCACCAACTGATCCACAGAAAGTTTCCAAGAAAAAAAGAAAGCATTGTGGCCCATGATGATCATAGGCACGGTACTGGTCTCTTGCACATTAGGAAAAAAATTGCCACTCCCTCATATCAGGTATCTTGCAACGCAGAGTACTATCTATGTCATGATCCATACCAATTTTAATCCACTGGTACTTTTACAAGTAATATTTAAAAACTATAAAGTTGAGGTTATACTCTTCATATCCATATTAAATTGCACTGCCACATTTTCAAAAGTAAGTAAACCAGTAGCTTGGTTTAATGCTTCTTTGAGGGTCAAAACATGAGTGACTTAATGTATTTGCCACTGTAGATTAGATTGGGTTGGTAATTTTTCTTTGATTTGTTGACCTGTAATTTGGACACCGTTTGAATAAAAATCAAGCAATTTTATATAAGCCATTATTCTTCCAATGAACAGATTGTGCAAATTTATCTGGATGATACATACACACACACACACACACACACACACAGAGTATTCTTGACTTTCTATCACATGATCTCTTAGAATTCAAACCTTTTGCTATTCTTGACTTTTTGTTATTTAATATAACTTTCCCTCCACTACAATCACTTCAGAGGCAGCAGTACTGGAAGAGTCTAAAACAAATTATTTTAGGGAATGTCCATGTTTAACCACAGCCACTTGCTCAAGCTAATTTACCTGATAGCTGACACTAGATTCCAGAGAGAGTATTTAAAAAAAAATCTTATGTGTCTTACAAGCAATACAGACTGCCCCAAAATAGGAACGGGACATAACAAAGGTTTTGCGTGAACATGCAGAAAACACATGACTGAAAGAACAGAGAATTAAGGGCGGAACAGAGAATTCCCCAAAACTGCTACCTAAACAACATCTACTGCTGCTGTGAGTTATAGTAGCTTAGTGCTCTTTGGAAAACAGGGTAAGCTAGTCTCTTGGGGGCTATCATTCTTCCCCTGTCTGTCTGCATAGTTGGAAGATATTCATACAGCCCAAATCAATCATGCTTTCACTGACCTCAGAGTTTATGTTGTCTCTTTCCCTGGCAGAATACACTAATGGGGACAGGAAACAGATTGGTGCAAGAGTTAAGAGGTTTGGCATGGAGCAACTGTGCATTTTGTACAGGCCGCTATGCTTCAAGAGAAGCAACCAGTGCTTAAGACTCAGGCCTGTTTCTGAGCTGCACCTTCATATGTAACCCATCCTCTCCTTCCTCTCCTTGGCTTCTGTCACCAGACAGATGGATTTTAGAGTCCTTGTTAGCATGGTGGCCAAATGTTAGCAACTGTCTTATGCCATAGAAAGGGTTGATTTGCATGAAGCAGCTTTGCTAGGCACTTTGCTTTAGTTTGGTTCAAGGCTGGGAACAGAACAGGCAAATAAACCTTCCTGCTTGCAGAATTCTCATAGCTTTGGAACAGGAGACGGACCACATATATGCACTTCCCTTTTCTTTCTTTCTTTCTTTCTTTCTTTCTTTCTTTCTTTCTTTCTTTCTTTCTTTCTTTCTAAAAGCTGTGCAAATCATTTTTCAGAAGTCTCAGCTGGAGCGGGATGCTGCAGCCCAGGGAATTCACCCAAGACAAACAGGGGCCATTTCCACACGGGGTTTTTAAAACGGTGCAGAGCGTCCTCCAGGAAGGACGTCTGCACCTGGGAGCGGACTGGGTCGGATCTACTTAACGTAGATCCGCACCCCAGCCCGCTCCAGAACGACCCCAAGTGGTCATCCAGCATGCTTTTGAAAAACCTGTTTCTTGAGGTTTTTCAAAAGCACGAACCGTGCCAGTGCGAGCCTCCTCCCTTATGCAGATTCGCAGGCTCACATTGGTGCGAGCCTGCGATCTGCTGGGGGCAGGCTTTAGGCTGGCGAGCTTCAGTGGTTGGCCTCGACCAACTGGAAGCCGCCAGTTTCGTCCCCGGAGCAGTGCGGAGCGGCAGCCACGCACTGCTCCAGAGCAGCGTGTACCAGACTGGGGAGCCCAAAAGTCCGGTGAGTAGCGTCACGGGGCGATTCCCTCACCCCGTGCGGAAATGGCCAGGATTTGCAATCATGGGATAGTCTGGGTAAAATAGAGTCCCAGTTCTACCACTGGCAGTGAGGGCACATTGGACTCCGTCAGTGAAAGGGCTGGAATCATAGCATCATAGAATCATAGAATAATAGATTTGGATGTGACCACAGGGGCCATTCAGTCCAACCGCCTGCCAGGCAGGAACACACATCAAAGCATTCCCAACAGATAGCCATTCAGCCTCTGCTTAAAAATCTCCAAAGAAGGAGACCCCACCACACTCCAAGGCAGCATATTCCACTGCCAAACAGCTCTGACCATCAAGAAGTTCTTCTTTAGGTTTAGGTGGAATCTCTTTTCCTGCAGTTTGAATCCATCGCTCCTTGTCCTAATCTCTGGAGCAGCAGAAAACAAGCCACTCCCTCCTCAACATGACATCCCTTCAAATATTTAAACATGGCTATCATGTTCCCTCTTAACCTTCTCTTCTGCAGACTAAACATACTCAGCTTCTTCAGACACTCCTCATAGGGTATGGCCTCCAGACCCTTCACCATTTTGGTCACCCTCCTCTGGACACGTTCCAGCTTGTTAATATCCTTCTTGAAATGAGGTGGTCAGAACTGGACACAGTATTCCAGATGAGGTCTAACCAAAGAGTGCTCTTCTGTTTTTACCCTCTTATCATATATGAGTAATGAGTATCAATGCTTGACACCCAACAAAATCAGGGGGGTGCCTGGAGCTGCAGTCAGTTCCCCCAGATGTTTGAGTTGGCTGTGACCACTTAGTGATCCTGTTAAAATACCAATATAATGTGGTGCTGCTAAATGTGCAAGGGATAAACTGCAGGGAGGCCTGACTTGGATTAAGCATTGGAACCATCAAATTTTTGTTACTGACTACATCTCCGCTGCCAGCTATTTGAAAGTTTAGTTAATCAATTAATGACGAAATCCTAGTGGATGCCAAGGGAGCAGTGGATTCATTCCAAATTTTAGTCCGGATTGGAAAAAGATACCTAAGGTGCTGAAATCTCACACTCCCAACCCCCATAGATTCAGAACTTTAGATAACTCTTTCAAAGTTCAGATTAAGAACCAGAGTGACTTCACTGCCCCTGTTGACATCAGAGTCATCAGCCTCCACTGGGAAAACCACCAGACTCCCTGTCTTACTATTTTAAACAGAGTCTGAAGGTGTGTGTGTATGTGTGTTCTTCCCAGGAGACATTTGATGACTAACAGTGCAGTCCTACACATTACTACTCAGTCAGAAGCAAGACCAATGGAGAATGCACAGGACTAAACCCTCATTCTGCAGGCCATTCAGTATATGTGCTTCTTTTAATACTTCTGTATGCTTTTAATTTGTTATCGAACCTTTATATCTTTTTCTTGTTTTTAGCTTTGTAATTTATTGTTCGTGAGTTACATTTAAATCAGTTTTGCTCCAATGAACTCATGACAGCATACATTGCTCTCTCCATCCCATTTTGTCCTTCTAAGAACCCTGAGAGGCAGGTGAGACAGAAAGACAATGACAGGCCCTAAGCCATCTAGTGAGTTCTATTACTCTGTAAGGCTTTTCCAAATCACAGTCCAACACTCTAACCCTCTACACATATTCTTCCTTTGTAAACCTTTTAAAAACTTAATTTAAAAGGAGGATATGTATCCTTATACATATAAGTGGCTCTCAAACTTTTTACCACTGTGACTCCCTTAACAGCTAAATCAGGACCGTGAGCCCTCCCACTCCTCATCAGCCACCTTGTGTCCTATCCTATACATTTTCCTCTCCCAGGCCCCTCACGCCTTATGTGCCCTCTTCTTGACACTGCGTTCTCATGCTCTTCTTCTCTGCTCCTCACCTCCCTTTCCCACTCCTGAAAAACTGCCTTGTGGTCACTAAGGGGCATGTACCTGCTGTGCCAATGACAGAACACTCAGGCCCTTTTCGCCATGCGAAAGGGCCTCTAGAGCATTGCACAATTGCGAGGAGCGGTCCACATGACATCCTCGCAATTGCGCGATGCTGCCGGGGCCGGCAAGTGCCGATCGCACACTATTTCATTTTCGGTTTGTAGCCGAAAATGGTGCATGATCGCACATCGCTCCAGGGCCCCGCGTGCACTTCCCATGTGTGCAGAGCCTCTGGAGCCACAATGCTCGCGCTTCCTGCCCCAGCACAGCCTGGGAAAATCCCAGGCTGCACTGCGGAAGGAAGAGGAGGAGCCCTCACGCTGCCGGCAGCGGCTGCGGAGGCGAAGCAGCAGGGACACCAGAGCCTCTCACAAGAGGCTGCTCGCGCGATCCCCATGCCCCAGCGCTGCGAAAAGGTAAGGTGCAGAAAGGGCCTCAGAGAAGCTGAGTGGGAAAAGCATACAAAGGGGAAGCTGATTTTCACTATGGCCCTTTCTGCTCCACCCTCCCAACCCGCCATAGAGGTGGGGGAAGGACAGAACCGAATGACACTTATGCACGATGTCATCATGGTCTCGTCCTTCTCCCATCCCCAGGTGGTGCAATTGCGCTGCTAATCATTGACGGGTTTTCCCTGTCAATGACCAGCAATTGCACCAGCATCATGGACTTACCTTGTCGGCAGAGGCCCTGGAAGCGCAATGGCTGCACTTCCTGTCCCAGCGCAGCCTGGGACAGTACCCAGCTGCACTGCAGCAGGAAGAGGCATGGCCATTGTGCTTCCTGGAACACGGAGGCATCCGGTGAGGAGGGAGCGGTCGTGTTGCACTCCCATTCCGGCAGAGCTGATGCTGGGACCCACACCAGATGTCTCCGTGACCAGGTAAGGTACAGAAAGGGCCTTAGTCTGATTTGGAAGAAGGCATAATGGTGGAAGACACTTTATGTTGCTCTTTTACAGAGACCAGTTGGACCTCGATGGTGCACACATGGACACACACACAGGCCTGTTCTTTTTCACATTTGCTGTACTTGCCGGATGACTTTTCTTGCACTCTCATTGAACAACTATCATGTCTTTGCCTTAAGGTCCCACCCCACAGTTTGAGAACCACTGGTATAAAGTAAGAAACAGATATCTAGAAAGTCTCTTATTTAGTCTCATAAATAAATCTTACTTTTATCATTTATGATACAATAATAATATTATAAATCAGTCATTGTTTTTACTATTGTTTACAATACCAATATAATTCAGTATGCTTTATTTATAAATAAATTGTTACATTCATTTATAAGTAAGTCTTACAAATAAGTCTCTTATTTATTTAAGGGAGCCAGTATGTTGCAGTGGTTTGTGTGTTGGACCATGACTCTGAAGACCAGGATTTGTATCCCTCCTCAGACATAGAAACCCAATTGGTTACCTTGGGCAAGTCACACTCTCTCACCCTCAGAGGAAGACAAAGGCAAACTCCATCTGAACAAATCTTGCCAAGAAAACCCTGTGATAGGCTCACCTTAGAAAGGCCCCTCCCTAAACTGCAAACCCCAGGATTCCACAGGATGTTGAAAGTGGAATAATAGCGCTATAACGGGCTAGTGCGGAAATGGCCTGTGTATCTGGCAGTATCTGCTCCTGGTTTTTCTTTCCTAGATGCTACCTCATAAACATAATTGAAACAGAGAATGATCAGACCACTCTGCCTCTTATGTTGGGACTTTAACATGGCTTTTGTTATTCCTAATTCTACCTCTGATGTCTGAGGAAAAGGAAGAGAAGACTTGATTCTGAGAAACAATGTACTAACTGGGGGACAGGCTAAATGGCTTCTGAACTTTAATACTGAGAACAAGAAGGGAAAAGGTTTGAGATTCACATGAGGCCATTTCACATTACCCAGTTATAGCCCATTCCATTTTAACTGGCATAGCTTCATCCTAT
Organism: Cyclura pinguis; assembly: GCA_030412105.1. Classification (NCBI taxonomy): domain Eukaryota; kingdom Metazoa; phylum Chordata; class Lepidosauria; order Squamata; family Iguanidae; genus Cyclura; species Cyclura pinguis. Next base: position 317,355,393 of record CM059600.1, on the reverse strand, counting down.
GGAACCCTGGGATTTGTAGTATGGTGAAGCACTAGAGCTCTCTAGCTGAGGATTCCAAATACTCCACCCTGAACAGGAAATCTCAGGATTCCATAGGCAGAGTAGAATCATAGTGCTATAACTGTGTAGCGGCGTGAAAGGCCCATAATCTGAAGTAATTGCCATGGCAGAAACAATGAACTGTGAGGAACTTGAGCCATTTCTACACAAGGCTGTTTTTGCCCTTCCCTAAACTGCAAACCCCAGGATTCCATAGGATGTTGAAAGTGGAATAATAGCACTATAACAGCCTAATGCGGAAATAGAGTTGGGATACTTCTTGAGAAAGGAAACACAAGACAGTAGCATAGTGTATGGGTTTGTTTTTTGAGCACGAATGGAGAGGTAAATTTTCTACATGCGTTCCCAAGACATAAACTGTCTTAAATCCTGGGTATTTTTCTTTGGAACATCAGTCATTAATTTTTCTTTCTGTGACAAATTTGTCATAAATAATGTCTCACTGAAAAGGACCTTGCTTCTGTTCCTCCAGGCAAACCATGCTTTTGATATTTCCCCAAAGATAAGCTGCACACAGGGCCCTAAATAAAACAGCTCTGTGCAACATTATTCAGAAACCATGGCAACAAGAAAACCACAGACCTTCACAACTTCATAATGGCTGCAGCCACAAGGAAACAGCAAGCCACAGCTAAATGCCACAACACAAACCTGTCTCTCCAGGGCAAGTGTGGTGGTGGGTGTAAAATTATTCCAGATCCGAGCATCCAAGCGATTTCAAACACTGGTGGTTTTGCTCACAAGTCCCAAGGCCACTGTGACAGCACAGTATTGACAAGAAAGGCAACGATTCTGTTATTTGGGGAACTCTATTCTGCTGTCCTCTGTCCATTTTGTAGCTTTAAAAAAATCATCAAAGTGTTTCCAGAATGAAGTAATAAAAGTACTCTTCGTAAAATTGCTGATTATTGAGTATGTTCAAGTATTTAATATATCCGCGTTTATATCTGTTTGTAGACTAGCATCATATATTTATTAAAAAAACTATGGGAGAGTTCTCTCTCATCAGAATAGGGATTTTTACTTCTCTGGATTGGATAAGTAGATCATTTTGTCATTGTTTTACCCTTCTAGTACAAATAAGGCCACTGATTTAAATACAAACACAAGCACTTATGCAGTCCATATAGAGTCAGACGAGAAACTGTTACCAAAATACATTGAAGTACATTTTTCTGACATTGCTGTAGTGTTTTAACAACATCGTGGCAGGAGGAAATTCATCAGGTACTACTTTTTTCATTGAAGGCAGAAAGGAAAGCTTTGCCTGATGAATTTCTTTCTGCCAGACAGCTGCGAAAGGCACTTTCAGGAAATAATAATAATAATAATAATAATAATAATAATAATAATAGATAAAATGAAGATTATGAGTGGAAACAGGTTGTAATCTAAAATTACCATTGGTCATTGTAATTTATACAAAGTGAACCTGGAAATATCCTCACTTATCAGCATTTATAACTGTGATCCCACTCTGCACTGCCAGCCAGGACCAGCAAAAAAGAAAGGAAAAGATGCACAGCATGGATATTCTCTAATAAGCCTTTCCTTGAATGCTATAACAACATATTTTCCCCCCTGGTGAATACTTTATAAATACTATATATCCACAGAACTAAAGGAGTGGAAAACTCCTCCTTAGATTCTCCTTAGAAATATTATAACAGTTATAACTAAAGCCATTACTGGAAATAAAAAAAGGTGGTGTTTCTCAGTTTTTGTATAAAAATCACTTGCTGAAATTAAAACTCTCAATCCCATACTTGTTCGCGACATTTAAAATGTTGTGAATTAAAATCAGAACATTTAAAATACCTACAGTTGTCTAAAAACTGATTCTACAATAACACACTACAACCGAAGAGAGAAAGAAAGAGTTTTATGTTTCCTCAGTTCCAAATACAGTAGGTCCCCCATATCGATGAGGGTTACGTTCCCGGACTTAATGCAGATGATGAAAAATGCAGATAATTTGGGGGGGAGGCTGTGCTGGGCATCTGTCATACTGAGTTTACTTCCAGCCCCCCCCCCCCAAGCCTCACTTCTACCCTCGAAAAGGAGCAGGAAATTCCCCAGCGTTCACTAATTTCGCGTGCTGCCACCACCCACTGAATTCTGAATATACTTGTAACTGAACAGGACGGTGGGACCCTGTCCGTGAATTGCCAATCTCTATGCTTAAGGACCTTTCCTTTCCCTCCTCCTTCCGAGTGAGAGAAGTCCTGTCTAAGTGTGTGCCGAAGAATGGCGTGGGAATGGAGAGGAAACAGAGGTTTTACAGAAAAGCATTTATTGTAAGGCATGCAAGTAAACAAGACAATAATACACATGAGAGGCTCCCCCCTCCCAGGTACGCTTAAGTTACAAGTAGTTATAACAACAGAGACATTCTGAAGATCAGCCAGCCTCCAAAATAATAAAAAGCCCTAACGCGACTAACTACCTTATTCTAGTTACTCACATTTGGGTTCACAGGCTTAGATGGTCTAGGAGAGGAAAGAGACCAGGAGGCGAGGCCCAGGCCTGCAGCCTACTGCTGGCACAGATCCCATCTCCAGGAGGTTCCTTTGTTGTCTCTCTGCCACGTGGCCTCTCAAGGATTTTTATAACTTCTCCTTCGAAGCATCTCGAAGATGCTCACCTCTCTTCCCATGATTGGGCCATTCTCCCCCCTGTGACCTGTGAGGCTGACCCACAGTAAAAATGTAACCTAATCCCAACACCTCATTAACCCTTGGTTTACCTGAAGAGGGAAGCATCCCCCTCCAACCAAGTCTAGATAATGGGAAGCCCCATTATCACAGCATCACATGCCTCTTTCCACTGAGGAAGAAATGCTTTCGGTGGAGAGAAGCATCGTAGCGGGGAGCTGTTCCAGGCTTCGCATGCCTCTCTCAACCAAGGAAGGAGAGTCCATTTCCTTCCTTGGTGGAAAGAGGCATGGGAGGAGGAACCATGCCAGGCTTCGTGTGCCAAGGATGGAGCATCTGTCTCCTTCCTTGACCAAGAGCGGCATGTGGTTTCATGGAGCTGGGCTTTGTATGTTTCTCTTGGCTATGCCTCACCATACACTTCTCTTGGCTGGCTGCCCAGAGCAAGGACCTCTGCCAATAGTGACAGCCCTGGCCCTGGGACAGATCATAGGTAAGTGATACCATGGATACCAGACATGCAGTTATGGGGACCTACTGTAGTTCCATTTATCTCAGGTATTGCTATTAATATATGAACTGGACTGCACTGAGACCTACCTCTCAGCTGACACCCTATCGGTTAGAAGCACAGTAGACAGGCATGAGACAGAGGACTTTTTTTGTTTAGCACCAAGTATTTGAAATGCTCTCCTAAGCAACATTGTTTTGGCCCCATCACTTTTCCTTCCAGCAGAAAGATCAGTTCTGTCCCAAACAGCTTTACTGAATACTATTTTAAATCCATTCTTTAGTCTCAGCATATCAATGCAAACTTTGTAAATCAACTCTTATATAAGTTCAATTGATCCAGTGAGTGTGCTCTGATTGTGACCTAGATCACCAGAGTGAAAACTGGAGGGGGCTCCCTTACTGTTAAAGGTTTGTAGAAATAGGAATTTCAGCAGGTATTCCTAGTAACACAATCAGGTAACAAGCAAAACCTGCTGAAATTTCCTCTTTTATACAACCGTTAAAAATACAAGAGTCCCCTCCGGTTTTTCACCCTGGCAACTCTATGGCTAACAAATATTCCTTTATGTTATCATGGATTACAGAGGCCGCTCCACTTTTGGGAGGGCTCAGGGTGCAGAACCCTTGCAAAAGTGGGAAAAGTATGAATAACCCCCTATTCCCCCCCAGTCCATCCCAGGGCTTCCTCCCATCCTGTTTTCATGCAAAACAGAAGGGAATGGGGTTGGGTGAAGCCTCACGCAAGTCTTCCTTTTCCTCTCTGGAGCTCCCCACTTCCAGTTCCCACATAGAAGGGAAGGGAACAGGGGGTAAGTGAAGCCTCACATGAGTTCTCCAGGCTGGAGCAAAATTCATGGGAACGGGAGGAAGAGAATGGGGCGGAGGCATCCACACTCATGAATAACCAAATTCGTGAAGGTCAAACCTGTGAATGTGAAGGGAGGAGTGGATTGTGATTGTGATTGTTGTTTTTGTTGCTGTGTGCCTTCAAGTTGTTTCTGTCTTATGGTGACCTTAATGTGAACCTATCAAGAGGTTTTCTTGGCAAGATTTGTTCAGAGAGGGTTTGCCTTTGCCTTTCCTCTGAGGCTGAAAGAATGTGACTTGCCCAAGGCCTATGGTTAGTCCAACGCTCAGACTACTGCACCATGCTGGCTCTTTAGATTAATTTTAAAGTATTGCTGTTTTAGTTGGCTTTTGAAAGAATAATGTTAATGTTTTCCACTCTGTATATTCCAAAGAAAGGTTTAAAAAAATTGAAATAAATTGTTTCATTAATCATTTCCAAGTGGAGTCTGAGTAAATGAAAAGAGCCAACATTTCACAGAAGTAGCAGGAACGGAGACATACTGTTTTCTGGCAAAACATCTCACCCACATGCATAATTCAATATAAAGCACACCCAAAGAAATACAGATTCCCCACCCCACCCCACCCAGCATGATGAGCTTTTATCGTTGCTTGCACTCTGGCCATCCACACAGATCTCAAAGATGCTGCTCCCTGCTTGGAAGTAGGTGTAAATGACAGCACTTGGCATTTCACTAATGAGAAAGCATCTTCAGATCTTTGGCAGCATGTACCTCTGAACTCTTCATCACAGTCTTTAAGATTAAGGCTACAGTCCTACATACCATTACTCAGTAAAAGGCCCATTGAACTGAGTCTAGATGTACTTGGAATAGGGCCATAAGTCACATGCATTTCCTTATTCTCCAGAGGTCAATCATTCTTTAATTTGTGTGCTGGATCTACTTGTCACTGAATCTTCCATGTGACCTGAACAGCAGTAGTTACCGAACTGAAGAGGTGGTACACAAAGGAAGCGTGGGAAACCTTGGACATTTCAGATGTTTTGGATTACAGCTTTCACAGTCCTTTGCCATGCTGGATAGAGGTGATGGGAGATGCAAGCCAAATCATTGGGCTGGGGGACAAATGTCTCTCAGACACAGTCTCATGCTGCCTGTGTTCCACACTAGAAGCCCTATACAAGCATTAAGTTGAGGTGGGGAGAGGGTTTGAAGCAGTCTTTCATAAGTTCAACATTAATACTGATACTGTATTGATACTGTAGCATGGCTTCGTGAATACCAGTTACAGATGTTTTTTCTGAGTCAATAATGCAGCTCATTCTGGATCAGACTGTAAATCCCAGTGCCTTCAACGCTTCCATGATTATAAACAATATTAGAGATTGATTCTAGTGCACCTACATAAGGTTATGTGGTATGTACATAACGTCCAAAGTGGGAGGAAGAAAGAGTAACTGGTGCGTGTTAAAAGCAGCTGAAATAGTAGGATGACAGACAGTCACATGGGGAGGAGGGGCGATGAGGGTGGTGTACGCCCGGTGGCAATTTTGGGGGGAGCCGCAGCTCCTTGCTTGCCCTTCCCCACATGCTGTAGCCCTGCCCCCATAAATCGTAGCCCCGCCCCCATGCATCATAGCCATGCCCCCGCCACAGCCACGCCACGCCCCTCCGCCCTCACTTCTGCACACACACCCCACGCACTCCAAGCTCCACCACTGATGACAGAGGATTAATTGGGACTGTCCAGTTTGGCATAGCAGTCCCAGTTAATTCTCTATTGTCCTTTTTTTCCCAACTGCTTTTAACATATCCCAGTTTTTCTCTCCTCCTCCCACTTTCCCCCTTCACCCTCAGTTTATTTCAACTGCCGCAAACTGATTTCAAAGTACAAACATTATTTACATTCAGTTAATACAGTGAGGGGAGAGGAAAGGGTCCTTCCTTCTAGGATCAGGCAAGGGAAGCTGGCACAGCCTTAGCTTGTGTGGTGTTCCTTTTCAGTAATATGTCATCTTGACCATACTCTGATGTTGCTTGGCAATACGTGTCCCAGTTTTCATCTGCAAAATGTTGGAGAACATTGATTGCATTATTATGCAAAATGATAGCACTGTGATTCCACTTTAACAGCCATGGCTGCATCTTATGATGTCCTTGGGCTTGTAGTTTTCTAAGCCACTGGAACTCTGGCTAAGAATTCTAAATGCTCCTCACTAAACTGCAAATCCTAGGATTCCATAGAATGTTGCCATGGCAGGTAGAATGGAATTATAATGCTAAAAATGGACAACGTGAAAGGGCCCAAGTCTGAACTAATCAGACTTTAGACTGGTGGAATCTACCATGAGTCATTCCCAATGCAGCTTTTATTTTGCAATTGCCTGGCCTCTAATTTACAGGATTTCACAGTGGGCGTAAGTGTCATTGCCTTCCATTTGTAGTCCTACTTTGTCTTTTCCTTGTTTCTGTGTTGTTTCTTACCAGAGGAAATCCATTAAGGAGGGAAAGATGCACAATGTTTTTTTGACTGGCAGCCTTTTGCATTTGATTCCTGTGCGAAGAACAGCCAATCATAATAGTGGTATGGGATACATGGACATGTCGCCTAAGAATGAAGAAACAGGAAATTTTTCGAATTTGTGATCAGCACCAGAACTAAATTCACAACTCTATGTAAAAATCTATATTTTTTTCCTCCCCCAAACATTCTTTTTCAGACACCCAGTTTAACAAGTGAGGGATAGCAGCCTTTTAGTTATTGCTATTGCAAGATAACTGGTGGGAAACCTTTCCAATCTAATTAACTAATTAGATTAGATGTCCAGCCTTTCTCCCAACATGGGATCCAAGGCCACATGCAATCTGCTGCAGATCACCCAGAAATCTACCAGTGCATCCTACTCTTGATCTAAATCATTTGTTTTTCATCTTCAGTTTTTGCAGTCAGCATAGTCCTTGCATGTCATATACTTTATGTATGTATATAGCTTACAAAAGCTACAAAAAGAACTTAAAGTTGCTTTCACAGACTGAAAATATTCATAGAAAGGTCACAGTGCAAAGAAAAATACAGGGGAATATGAAGGCAGAACAATTGACACATTCTCCTCAGAGCATAATTTAGATAAATAAAAGTTCAGAAGCAATGCTGGAGCAATCTCAGTAATTATAAGCCTTTTAATAAGCAACAGCTGCAGGGCTTTCCTCACTCCCCTTATGTCATTGTTGCCCACACAAAGCAATATGCAATCACACGTGGTTCCTTCTGTGGGATCACAGGACAAATATATAGATCTCGTGGAAAAACTGCTGATGTTTTTATGGGCTAGATCTGTGGCAGCTGTTCCCCCAGACCAGTGAAAGCAATTGTGTAGAAACAGATTTCTCTATGTTGATCTTCTGCACCATGTACAAAAGGTGCATTCCATTGGAATAGCATTTTTACAAAATAATACGACAACAGCTAGTAGATTGTTTTCTTTAAAAAGTAACATATTTCTCATTACTCTATCACAGTGGTTCTTAACTTGAAGTCCAGGGACCCTGAGGGTCCGCAAAGCCCTCACAGGGGGTCCGGGAAGCCCTGCTGGTGGACACCAACAACAGCAGCATTAACAGGAATGTGGCTGTGGGGGCAGGGATTGTGGGTGCTGAAACTGCTCCCTCATTTGCAAACTATGACCCTGGAGACCAAGGTTTGAATCCCTACTCAGCCACAGAAACCCACTGGGATTACCTCAGGCAAATCACATTTTCTCAGCCTCAGAGAAAGGTAAAGGCAACAAATCTTGCCAAGAAAACCTTCATGGTAGGTTTGCTTTAGGGCTGCCATAAGTCTGTTTTCAAAGGGGAGAGACATGATGGCTAGGAAGAACCTCCCTATGCCCGTGGCACTTGGTTGTTGTATGTCTTCAAGTCACTTCAGATTATGGTAACTCTAAAGCGAACCCATCACAGGTGTTTTGCGGGGGGGGGGCAGGATTTGTTCAGAGGGTGCTTGCCTTTGTCTTCTCTGAGGCTGAGAGAATGTATCTTGCACAAGGTCATGCAATGTCTGAGCAAGGATTTGAATCCTAGTCTCCGGAAGCCTCTAACAAACAAACAAATATTTGGAAATTTAAATAAATATTTGAATATTTAATTCTAAATTTAAATATTTAAATCATTAGTTAAGTCTTGGGGGTCCCTGGCAAGAAATTATATTTCCAGGGGGTCCCCAGTAAAGAAAAGGTTAAGAATCACTGCTCTATCATAAGCTCCAACTGTCCCAATTTGACCGGGATGGTCGTGATTAACCCTCTGTCATTCCACTTTTTCCACTGCTTTTAAAATGTTCTGGTTTCTCTTACCTCCTCCCCCCTTCCTCTTTCAACCTCAGTTTACTTCAATTGGTGCAAACTGAGTGCAAAATACGAAAGTAGCTTCCACTCAATTAATTCAGCAGCAGGGAGAGGAGAGAAAGAGGCAGGATCTTGCCCTTTCCAGTAGGTTGAAGCAAGAGCAAACTGCTACACCCTCTCCTAGGTTGTATGTTCTTCCTCATTAATAACTTTTGCCATGTTAACTACACTCTGATGGTGCTTAGCCACACACTCCCCAGTTTCAGGCCCTTTTCGCGTGGCATTTTCCATGCGAAAGAGGGCCTGGAGCGTCATGTGATTGTGAGGAGCGATCCGCACAACGCACTCACAATCGCACGACGCTCCAGGGGCCAGCAGGCGCTGATGGTGCACCTTTCCATTTTCGGCTAGAAGCTGAAAATGGTGCGTGATCACGCATTGCTCCTGGGCCCCACACGCACTTACCTGGCATGCGGAGCCTCCGGAGCCACACTGGTAGCACTTCCTGCCCCAGCGCAGCCTGGGAAAGTCCCAGGCTGCACTGCGGAAGGAAGAGGTGGGGCTCTTGCACAAACAGGCAGCTCGTGTAGAGCTGAAGGACCCCGGACGTGAGAGCCTCTTGCCAGAGGCTGCTCGCGTGATCCGTACACCCCAGCACCAGAAGACGGTAAGGTGCGGAAAGGGCCTGTCTTTGAAAAGCTGGAAGACATGCTCTATATTTTAATAGTGGTACATTACTTTTTTAGTTGCTGTTACTTCCACTTTAGTAAAAGCACGTTTCCTTTTATTACAAGTAATTTTTAGCTATTTTTATTCAGTCATTTTGTACTACTTTTTAATTAGTTTATCACTTTTTTGTTGCTATGTTCTCTTTTTTAAAAATCACTTAACTAATGCAGAAATGGTCAAAAATCACATTACCCCAGTAATGTTTTTGAAGTAATCAGTGAACAAAAAGAAGAAAAACCATGTTACCAATGGTTGCATTTTACATGAACACAAAGTTGTTATGACCTTATTATTCTCTGAAATAATGTTGCAGATAACATCATTATTTGTACAGCCTATTGCTAAGCTCTGGTTTAGTGAAAAGAGCAGGCACAGCAATAATATGATCTGTTCCTCTCTTCATAATCCCCACTCTATGTGTGCATGTGTGTGCTTCACATCGCCTGTCCATTTATGACAACCTCATGAATTTCACCGGGTGTTTTTAAGGCAAAGAATACTGAGTGGTAGTATGCCATTGCCTTTGTCTGAAATATAGCCTACAACACTTGATATTCCTTGGGAGTCCCCATCCAAGTCAGGAAAATCTTGTGGAGCTGTGCTTTTGACACCTTGCACACTACTTAACCTGATTTTCTTGTTAATCGCGAGAAGCCATACAGTTACATTAGGATGCTTACGTTGCCCTTTTAGATGTACCTTGAAGGGCTGTTGTCTGCCATGAAACCATGGTGTGGTAGATGATTTGCAGGACTGAATCAGTGTGTATGGAAAACACCTAATCCTTCTTCTGTTAGCTTCTTTCCTACTACAAGCCTCCCAACTACTTTTCCTCAAAGCTTGGGAAAGCCCTACTAAATTTATTGCCATATTGCTAAAATTTGGTGGCACTGTGGTAGTGTATGGTTTTTTTCTTTGAATTTTCCACTGTATTGCAAAAATTCACTGCTGTGAAAGCCAAAATAGGTACATTTTCAACTTTCACACAAAAAAGATAGAGCAATAGTGGCAGCAGGCAGGAATCTATGAGCCCAGAAGAGCTCTATGATTGTCGAGAAAGGCTCTTCTCTCTGTCCCACCACTCTCTTAGGGTTGTTGGGTGGGAAGAAGAGAGACAGTCTTCTCGGTGGCTGCTCCCAGACTTTAGAATTCCTTTTCTGAAGAGGCCAAGATGGCCTCATCCTTGCTCTCTTTCCATCAGCAGGTCAAAACAGTTTTGTGTCATCAGGCTTTTACAAACATTCTAGGGTTGAGTTTTAATGCTGTGCAGTTCTGTTTTTAAGACCAGTGTAGTGTAGAGATTTGAGCATTGGACTACAACTCTGAAAACCAGGGTTTGATACCCCATTTGCCCATGGAAACCCACTGAGTGATCTTGGGCACATCATACCTTCTCAGCCCCAGAAAACCCTGTGACAGGTATGCCTTAGGGCTCTTATAAGTCAGAAATTATTTGAAGGCACACAACAACAACAACAACAACAACAACAACAACAACAACAAGTCTTTTAATGCATTTTTATCTTTTTAATGTGTAATGTTTTTAACTTCATAAATTGTTTGTTTTTTGCAATCTTATATTTATACTTTTATGTACATTTTATATTGTTTTTAATTTGTATTGTTTTAAATATGTTGTTAGCCGCCTTGGACCCCATTATCAGGAGAAAGATGGGATATAAATGAATTTAACAACAACCTGATCTGAGGCTGCTTAGCTTCCAAGATCAGATGGGATCTGATGTCTTCAGGGTATTTAGACTGTAATCCCTATTGCTCTTACTTATTTATCTATACTTGTCACCAAGTGTGCCAGTGTCAACCCTGTCACAATTTCAGAATTGGTAACATGATCCTGGTCTAGAGGAGCTATATTGCAGCTTCAGGAATGTAAGGGGAAAGTTTCAGAAGCCCAGAGCTTGAAATGTTACTTTTGAAAGTAATTAGTTGCTTAGATGAATTCATGGAAGAAAAGGCTATAATGACTACATGCAGCCTCCCAGTTCAGAAGCACCATGCTAGTGAATATGAGCTACTGGGAAACAAGAAGGAGCAGAACCTGAAAAGTTGTAAGCTTTCCAGAGGAACCTGATTAGTTCTCCATGGGAAAAAGGATACTGGTCTAGATAGCTTTGACTCAATCCAAGGCCCTTTCCACATGTGGGGGGGGGGCCCGGCAAAAACACGCTAAAACGGAGCTTACCCACAGCCTGGTAAGTCCGTCGCCATGCGGAGCAGCGCGAGCTCGCTGCTCCACAGTCCTCCGGCGTCCCAGACGGCAGCTTCCGGTTGGTGGAGGCTCTCCACCAACCGGAGAAGCTCGCCAGCTGGAAGCCCGCCCCCGGCAGATCTGCAGGCACGCATTTGTGCGCGCCTGCAAATCCACTTTGGAGCCGGGCGACGGAGCAGCACGGGGCTGTGCGCTCCGTGATTTTTAAAAACCTCGGAAAAGAGGTTTTTAACAAACATGCAGCGCGGCTAGTTCCGGCTGCTCCTGAGTGGATTCTGGTGTGGAACGACAAAAAGTAGTCCATGCCAGTCCACTCTACGGTGTAGAAGACCTCAGTGAGAGGTCGCTCTGCACCGTTTCAGAAGCCCAGTATGGAAATGGCCCAAGACTCTCCTTATATTCTTATGTAACCCTTATTATTGCTATCATCATCATCATCATCATCATCATCATCATCATCATCATCACAAACTGTCATGCATATTTTAAAAAAATTGAAAGGCAATATATAATACTAGCGTATTTACCCAGCATTGCCCGAGATTTTATTTTCTCATAGGAAATACTTGTTAGAAATACTTTTCGAATTACCTTACCTTATCTTAGGAATTAGATGCAGTTGAAATACACAGATTTGAGATTCTGTGTCTGTAATTCCCCAAACTGCCTTGTCCAGTATCTGTAACTTTTCCCTATCCAATCTGGATTCAAAGTTGTTAACATATAGAGGTTTGGTTTCTGAGGGAATACACTGGCCTCCTCCTTGCTGCTAGGCCTCATCTCCATAGCAACCAGCCAGGCCCAAAAGCTCTCTGGCACTCCCTAAACTGCCAACCTCAGGATTCCATAGAATCTTCACAGCCAGTCAATCACATGAGGTCTTCTCGCTTGACACAGCCAATCATATGAGGTCTTTGCGTACCTGACACAGACAAACTCACAGACTCACAAACTTTAACTTTTATATATTAGATTAAATACATAAAATTTGCCCATATTCAGCCCTGTCTATCATTGATTTTTTTCTCCCTACATTTTTTTCCATTATCTATTTTAAAATGGAATGTCCAGCAGGAAGAGAAGCCTGTCTATTTTTGCCTTTTTTGCTCCAGAAATAATTTGTACTTGAGAAATAATAATTTTTTAAAAGGAGCTCCACAGAGTGTTGAAGGAACCACCTGTATATATTTGTAAAAAGAAGATATCCAGTCCAGTGCACCTTCTAGCAGGCGATCTGGCAAAATGCAATTTGAAACACTGCCAGCAACTTTTTGGGTGGTTTTAGTGTGACATGCAACTCAAGAACTTGATTTCTCACCCAGTCACCTGGAGCCACAAGCCAGTTTGTTCTTGGTTTCTGAGCAACAGCTGTTTTGTGGTTTGTTTACAGATTGGAGTAACTGGGCAATATAAACAGGATGCTGCTTAAATGATAAACCTGGGTCATCCCAGAAACCCTGGCTTGTTATTACATGCATTCTGTGCATTAACCATGTTTATCTTCTTGTAGATATCTCTATATACTCTTTGAGGCCCTGGACAACTCCATCTGGGCATATTTTGTCCACAGTGCATGTTCAGTAGGGGGGAGGGTTTGGAACGAAAGGAAGTGGAGGCTTAATTTTATTTTCAGAGTGCATGCTCATTTCATATCCTAGGGGGTAATTTTCATTTCATATTAATGATCTGCTCCTAAGCAGCACGTATAGTGGGCTGAGAGTGTTCTCAGCAAATCCTCTGCTTACAGCCCTGCTCTCACGGTAGCAATCTGATATTTGATTTTCAGGTTCAGAAATGGGGACTGGTAGTACCTGCTGCTGACATAGCTTATCTTTTGGCTTGGAAGTCAAGTAACAGCAGCAGATCTAATGGATAGTAAACAAGCAATAAGTTCTACATGCAGAGCATCATATCACTAATGAAAGTATTTGCAAATGTTTTCATCCTAGTAATTTCTCAAGTGTTGAGTTTTACTTCCATTCATTATCAGAAATTTGAGCCAATCAGTCTTAGTGGGAAGCTAGTGCCTTCCATTCTGTAGAGGTTCATGAAAAAGCATAATGGCTCTACATCTATTTATTTTAGAACTTTATCCTGTATTCTGAAAGCTCAGAAATTACTTACCATTTTTTTAAAAATATTCAGATCACAAAAGAAAACTGACAAAGGGCAGTTTCACGTAATTTCAAACCAATGAATCCCAGTGGTAATGCTCACAAACCAATGATTTTCTATCTATATTATACTCTGTATTTTGTCTCTACAGGGGGGAGGAACCTCAAGTCCTAAGCAGAAAATCGACATGAAAGTTCATAATATCTCAAAGATCCCAGGACTAAAATTGATATGATTATGATAGAAAATATTTGGCAATCTATGACTCAGACCTAATAAGTCCTAGTTAATATTATGGATTCGTTCTGCAAGATACCATGTGTGCTCTTTGTAAGACTGTTTCCTTGATGACAGTTTCTTCCTTTCTTCCTCTTCTTCTTCATCATTAGCAATACTCACATTATAAAACAAAAAATTGCAATTCCTACGTGCTTGTTTCTCTGTGAGATCTTTCTGAAATTCCAGATGGCTTTGTTTTCTCCATCTGTAGCCAGACATTCAGAGGAATTGTTTTGAAAGGAAAACTTCACCATCGTAAGACAATGTGTTCTGGAAGTTTGGGAAGGACTACTTACTACAATTAGACATCACCAGAAAGTCACTGGTGATGTAAACATGCTGTAAATGAAATAAAAGAGACAGCCAAGTACACTTTGATGTCTTCTTTGTGTCCACCAGTTTCCTGTTTAGTTCCAGACTGGTTTTCATCCATCCATCCCTCCATCCATGCATCCATCTCTCTATTTATATCCTACCTTTCTCCCAGGCTGGGGCTCAAGGAAGCTTACAAAAAGGCAGAGAATACAGAAAAACTTACATAGTTAAAAACATACAAAATTAAGATTAAAATTAATACTGGGATTAAATAATAACAGAATTAAAACCAATTAAAACCTTATTTTAAAATAGATTAAAACAGCACAGCACCATAAAAGCCCTGCTTTGTTTTGTTTTGTTAAAATCAGTTTACAAAAGCTTGCTGGAAAAGAAAGGTCTTAACCTGTTGCCAAAAGGCAAAGAAAGAAAGAGCCTTCCTAACTTCCCTAGGGAGGGAGTTCCAAAGTGTGGATGGGACCAGCCACAGAGAAGGCCTTCTTCTGCATTCCACCAGCTGTACTTGTGAAGGCAGTGGGACAGAGAGAAGAGCCTCCCCTGCAGATCTCAAAGCTCAGGCATGCTTTTGTGGGAAGATACGGTCCTTCAAGTGGCCTGAGCCTTAGCCATGTACCACTTTATAGGTCAGAACCAGCACTTTGAATTATGCCAAGAAACAAACAGCAGCCATTGGAGCTGTTACAAGAAGGCAACTGTGTGCTCACTGTAACCAAACACCTATTAGCAATCTGGCTGCAGCTCTTTGGACCAGTTAAAGTTTCCAAATGCCTTTCAAAGGCAGCCCTATCCACAATGCATTACACGAATCCAATTGGGGTGTAACCAAGGCATGTGTCATAACAGCTAAGTCAGACTTCTCAAGGAATGATGCTGTTTGTGCACTCGCTTTAACAGTGAAAATGCACTCCTGGCCACTGCAAAAACCTGAGCGTCCAGGGTCAGAGCTGAATCCAGGAGCACCCTCAAGCTGCAGACCTGTGTCTTCAGGGAGAGTGTAAGCCCATCCAACACAGGTTGAATTCCTATTCCCTGATCTGCCTTATGATTGACCAGGAGCACCTCTGTCTTGTCTGGATTAAGCTTCAATTTGTTTGGCCTCATCCAGGCCACTACAGCTGCCAGGCACCAGTTTAGCACAGAAAGAGCTTCCTTGGAGTTAGGTAGAAATGAGTAATAGAGCTGAATATCATCAGCATACTGGTGACATCTGACTCCCAAAACTCCACACAGTTTTCCAGCAGCTTCATGTATATGTTAAATAGCATG
Source organism: Cyclura pinguis (assembly GCA_030412105.1). Classification (NCBI taxonomy): domain Eukaryota; kingdom Metazoa; phylum Chordata; class Lepidosauria; order Squamata; family Iguanidae; genus Cyclura; species Cyclura pinguis. The sequence goes on along the minus strand of CM059600.1, from coordinate 317,340,056 downwards.
GGGGACAAAACAGAGCCCTGTGGGACCGATAGGCTCTTTGCCGAAACTAATCCACGATTACACATTCCTCCTGCGTCCCTCCAGCACTTACCCAGTGTGTGGAACCTCAGGAGGCGTGATGGCCGTGCTTCTTCCCCCAGTGCAGCCTGGGAAAGTACCCAGCTGTGCTGCAGAAGGAAGGGGTGGAGCTATCGCGCTTCGTTCCATCCAGCACGGAGTTGGTGCGGAGGGAAGCACAGGGGATGTGATTCCCTCCCACAAGAGGCTTTTCGTGCGATCCCTACGTGATGGCAGCGAGAAAAGGTAAGGTGCAAAAAGGGCCTTAATGTAAACTTTAGGCCTCTTGTCCATGTCTTTCCTCATTGTTGCATTTGTGTACTATGTATGACCCAGATTTTGTGCCTACTTAATCATACAATTTTTTACTTGTTCAGGTTCCATCTCTGTTTTCAACAAAAAATTATACATTTTAGCAATTAAATGTTCATCATCAGTACACAATTGCTCTTCCAGGGAGACCTTTTTTTTAACAAGATCCTTATAACTGATTCCTTTAGGAAATTTAGGACTATGCCTCACTGGCATTGCATGCTCCCATTACCCATCTAGCCAGTCCTCCCCTGGCCTCTTTGATAAACCAAGGAGAACAAGGATCTAGGATGCATGTAGTGGCTCTCACTTCTCCAAGGATCCTGTCCACATCCTCAGACTGCATGTTGAATATATTGGACAAGCAGGGGCAGAGGTTATATCCCCAGAATCTGTGTTAATTATAGCGGAAAGGATCTGAGCAATATTATCTGCAAAGTGCTTAGGAAATTATTCACAGTAGACTATTGAGTGATGCGGGTTCTGCCATAGTGTAAAAGGCCCCTAATGACCTGAAACAACTCTACCAGAAGGCTGTTTGCAGATGCAATGGTGGCAGAAAGAAAAATTATTTCTGCTCTCCTCATTCCCACAGAGTAAGCCCTCAAGTAGGCTGTAGCCCCTGTTCAGTCAGATTCACTTTGAGTTTTCTTCTAGTTGCTGTCTCACTTCTTTCATTGCTGCCATCTGCCTAAAGAACCAGGGGACTGGGTTAGCTCTGCTCTGTGAGAGGGGATGCTCAGGAGCTATTGTGTCCACGGTCCTGGCCATTTCCTCATTCCAGAGGTCAAGCAGGGTTTTGACAGAATTGCCTATTGTCAAGTTTTTTTCAGCAGGGCTCCCAAGCCTCCCAAGACATGAAAAGTTCAGTAAGTGTATTTCCCATTACATCACATCCAACACATTTCAGCCAAAGAAGTGGTCCAAAACAGTTAAGTTATTGGCATCTCTAGAAGGCACAACAATGAGAACACAACAAGACATGAAGATCACAAGAACTACACCAGAGGAAAGAAGAATAGACACAGAAGTCCAGAGCTTTTTATAGGGTTTTCTGAGGAGTGAGTGCTCCTCTTTTCACCAGATTCGTCCTTCTTATAAATGCAAAGAGGTGAGCAGGCCAAACGAAAGAGGCAACAAAAGGTGGCTATTGGTGACAGTTTCCTCTACTGAAAAATCTGATACAGACATCCTTTCCTAGTACAATTAGCCCTCCACATTTACTAGTGTTGGGGTGCAGGACTCCCGCAAAAATGGAAAACTCACAAATATCAAAATGTCTGTGTGTTTGTGTCTGTGAAAGGGGGTGTTACCCTAAGATGTGGGGGACTTTGAGGTCCATCCGCAATGCCAGCAATTCCTTAGAATTTGGGAGAATTATAGCTCAAAGGAGGCCTGCGAGAGGAGGCTAATGGCAGGGTCTTTTCACCTGTGTATACTAGTACTAACTGCAGTGAGGACTCTAGTTAAAAGTTAAACAGAGTATTTTATTTGGAATTAACAAACAGACAAGAAATCACACTCTTAAGGATCATACAAAGCTATCAGAAAACCTTTCTTGCAAGAAAGGTTGGATAGAAAAAGAATGGGGCCATTACCGCACGAGACTGTTATAGCGCTATTATTTCACTTTCAACATCCTATGGAATCCTGGGGTTTGCAGTGGTGGGGGGGCGGTCCCTCCGTAAACTGCCAATTTACTACAATTTGCTGGGGCCGAAATTTAAGTTTATATACTCTTTTCCTACCCTGAAAGAGGATGTGTGGGCAAAGTGGTAATTGCTTTCTCATGGGGTTGAAAAAGGGGTCTGGAATGGGCTGATTGTCTTAACTCTAAGTGACAAAATATTTTTTTTTAAATCATTTTATTCAAAATTCTCATTATAAAAAAAAACATACATATTCAATTGTCAGCTTCAATAGAAATATATCTGATCTTCCACATTGATCTAGATTCCATTTTCCAGATTTCTACAAACTTAAGGTACTGTACAACATTATACTGTCAATTTATCTGATAGTTCTTACATTTAAGGTGACAAAATATTGATGGGAGTCATAACAATCTCTTAATGTCTGGTTGGGCGGGGGGTGGGTGTAGGAAAAATTTTCATAGGGTGACATCACAGTACGGTATCTGATTGCTTCATCTGGGCAGTTTTGCCTTCCATTGTATTTGGGTGGGCACGTAGACAATAGCCTTGAAAGGATTATCACAAATTCACTGGCATTGGGTTTTCCCACCTAATCCCTTCTGAACTTATAACCTGATCATACCTGAGGCCATCCTGATCTGGCAGCATGCTTTCCGCCAGCATGCTTTTAAACATGTTTTTCAGCCATAAATGTGTTCAATTATGAAAATATCACATCCCACAGAATTGGGGGTGTATGGTGTGGTAACAGAGGGATGAGGGATGGTGGGGAGGGTGGGCACCCAGGGTTCAAACCAGGTCAGGGAAAGAAGGTGGCCAGGTAGATGCTGGTGGAGGAGGAGGACCAGAGGTGGTTTTTCAAAAGGCTGTGCGGCCTAAACAAAGCCATTCAGAGGGAATGTTGCCCCAGGAAAAAAATGCTTGGGGTGTGGGGGCAAGGGTTGGAGAAACTCACAAGTAATCAAATCCATGAAAGATAATCTTGTGAATGTGGAAGGCCGACTGTATCTGCTATGTGGGGGTGGTATCCTGAGGCAATGAAGTTCTTTGTTTGAACATATTCACACCAGTGCTTAGCAATGTTATTATTTTGAAATATGACTCAGAGAATTTCCCAGGCTGGAGGATTCTGGTAACTGTAGTCCAACATACTAACTTTTCTAGGCTCTAATTCACACATATGGCCTGATACATGATCCTCCAGACCTGGGGGTGTCAAAGTCAATTTCATCTTCAGCTGCATCAACATTGTGGTTGCCCTCAAAGGGCTGGTTGTATTAAATAATTGCTTCTGCATTCGATTATTACTGGTTTTAGTAATAACTAGCTCTGAAACTAGAAGTCTAGGAAAAGTAATGACGAGCAGATATTGAAGTGTACAACTATTGTACAATTTATTGAAAAATGAGTTTTGACAACTGAAATTTCTTTTTTGTAATCATCAGACAAATATTACCAAGCCACTGTTTATTACATTAACTTTGGCCCTTTCCGCACGTGGGGTGTGAATCGGGCAGAAATGGGCAGAAATGCGACTCACCGGATTTTTCCTGCGACCGGACGAGTCCGTCGCAAAGAGCAGCAGTGCGAGTTCGCCGTTCCGCAGTTCTCCGGTGTCCAAAATGGCGGATTCCTGTTGGTGGAGGCTCTCCACCAACCGGAGAAGCTCGCCAGCCGAAAGCCCGCCCCCAGAAGATCTGCAGGCACGCACTTGCGCGCACCTGCAAATCTGCTCCGGAGCGCAGTGACGGAGCTAGACGGGGTTGCCCACTCCGTGCTTTTTAAAAACCTCAAAAAAGAGGTTTTTAAAAAGCACGCTGCGCGACCAATTCTGGTCGCGCAGAACTGGACTGAGGTGTGGAACTACAAAAAGTAGTCCACCCCAGTCCACTCTATGGTGCAGAAGACCTCCGTTGGAGGTCGCTCTGCACCATTTTAAATACCCAGTGCGGAAATGGCCTTTGTTTAACTTTTTGGCCCCAGTTGAGACAGGCAGAACAAATAATTGTGCACTGAACTAATGTGCCATCTGTGGCATATGAAGTTGATGAGGCGATGTTGCCTGGCCCTGTACATTCTGGGACATTTGGGGGCTATTTGTAGTTTATGGTCCCTATACCTCTGTAAAGTGACATAGAATTGGTCAGTATATCCAAAGTATGCCACTTGCTGCTCCTCAAACCCTTACTGTGCCATTTTCTACTCCCCATACCCTCTCTGTGCTTCTTTCTGCTCCCAGACCCTCTCTGTGCCTCTTTCTGTTCCCCCTCACCCCTGTGACACTTTCTGCCCCTCTGCTCCTCTCTGTACTTGGTGAGCCCAATCCCCACATTGCCGGCACCGTGCTGCCGGTATTCTGAAGAGGGGCCCAGCAGCCAGCACTCACGATCTACTTCTACTTCTGCCTCTGTCCAACTCTCTCAAGCCACTTGGAGCATTGCCGTGGTAACCTGCAGCAATACTCTGACGGCAAGACTTAGGCCCTTTTCGCATGGCATTCGCCATGCGAAAGGGCACCTGGAGCATCGCGCGATTGTGAGGAGCGATCTGCACCATTTACTCACAATCGCGTGACGCTCCAGGGGCTGGCAGGTACCAATTGCACACCTTTTCATTTTCGGCTGGATTGTGCATTGCTCCCGGGCCCCATGCACACTTACCTGGCATGCGGAGCCTCCAGAGCTGTGCCGGTCGCGCTTCCTGCCCCAGGGCAGCCTGGAAGAGGCGGGGCTCTCGTGCAAGCAGGCAGCTCGTGTGGAGCTGAAGCAGCAGGGACGCGAGAGCCTCTTGCCAGAGGCTGCTCGCGCAATCCCCGCACCCCAGCGCCAGAAGACGGTAAGGTTCGGAAAGGGCCTGTCTTTGAAATGCTGGAAGATGTCTGCAGCAAAAGGAAAAAGAAGGAGACAATAGGGTCGCTGCGCAGAGAAGATGGCAAATTACTAACGGGGGAAGAGAAAAGGCAGAACTATTTAACACCTTCTTTGCCTCAGTTTTTTCCCAGAAGGATACAAGCACTCAACCTGGCGGTTGCGGAGCAGGTGAGGAAGCAGGGGAAATGAGGCACATAATAGGTAGAGAGGTGGTACAGGAATACCTGGCCACACTGGTCAAGTCTCCAGGGCCAGATGAATTGCATCCTATGATATTAAAAGAACTGGCAGAGAGCAGTCAGAAGTAGAAGTAGATTATGGGTGCTGGCTGCTGGGTTCCTCTTCAGAATACCAGCAGCTGGGGGCCCACGATATGGAGATCAGGATCACCAGGCAGGGTGTGTGTGCTGCAGCTGCAAGAAAGGTGCAAGGGCCACATGAAATGGCCTGGCAGGCCAGATTCAGCCCATGGGCCTTGTATTTGACACGTGTGCTCCAGACCCTCCGAGAGAATTTTACTCAGAGTGGTAGCTAACTGGAGTTCTGTTTGCTGATCCTGATTCAGTCCTTGTCTTGTGGGGTTAAGGGAACCATATCCACTCCTCTTTGCATACGACACATTTCAGATTGCACCAGTTTGTATATACCAGTGGCATGGAAAGTACAGCTCACAGACTGCATGCAGCTCAAGGTCATTTTTCTGTTTACCCCCCATCTCCTTTTGATTGTTATTTTTTTTAAAATACACAAAATACCGACATCCTCTGAGCTCCAATGAAGGCGGTATGCAGCCACCAGACGTCGGATAGCAGCCCACTTCTGTTTACTCGTATCCCAAACACATTTACACTTACCATAGGCCCTTGCAGGCAGTGCAGTGGCTTGCCGTGCCCACCCCATGACAACCCTGTTTCTAAATGTTTTGAAATGTTGGCATGGTTCTCCATGCTTCAACATGTTTTTGCATTTTGATTATCTACCAGATCTTTTAGACTCATCTGCAGTACAAAACACTCATCGCCAGAATGTTCCCTGTATACAGCATTTGATTCTGGGAAACTGTTTTCTAAAAATATGAGTCCAGGCAAGCCCATGCCTCTGCCATCAGCAAACTAGCCAAGGATTATGTTTTTTTCTCCATCTGTGTAACCACCTAACATAAGTATACTTGAGCACCATTAGTATTATTTATTTCTGTAAACACAATGATTGCTTTATTGCTGCAATAAACTGTAACACCCATGACAATGAAGCACTGATGCAGGAACACACGACTCATTCTGAATGAGAACATTTGTCCCTCTAATTCAGTAGTGTTAGCAACAGTAGCTGCTCTCCAAGGCTTCAGACAAAAGTCTTTCCCATCACTGGCAGGGTCAGTTCTGGTTAGTACTTGGATGGAAGACTGCCAACAAATACCAGGTGCTGTAGGCTCTATTACAGAGGAAGGAACTGGAAAAACCACCCCGAGTATAAGAAAACCTTATGAAATTCAGGGGTTGTCATAAGTTGACATGTGTGTCTTGAAGGCACATATACATACATGCACCTGGACTTAACATGGGACTTTTTCACATGACAAGTGTTTCCTGTGCTACTAAATTATAGCCTTCCACTGATGAAACATAAGCTGTGAAACCAGGGTTGCTAAATGCTTGTTGTTATATCTTCCTGAATGAACCACCGTTCTTTGCCTTCTCGGAAATAACTGTTTCTGTGCTGTGATTAGAATAACATACAAATTCAGTTTCTTTCTCTCATGTGACTGCTTAGGCGAAGGAGTTTGTTTATTCCTTTATTGTATCGGTTTATTCATTAGTAACACTGATATCCTGCCTTTTCTCCAATGAACTCAGTGTGACGGTCATCATCTCCCCACCTCTACACCACTTAACTCCGTAAGGTAAGTCACGCCGAGAGAGGATGGTGAGGCAAAGTCGCCCAGTAAGTTTCATGGCTTAGTGAGGATTAGAACCAGGTTCTCGGAGGTCCCAGTCCAACACTCTAACCAAATACACCAGACTGATGAACCGGAATGAATGGACTGAAGCAGGAAGATAAGAACTCCATTTACCATCGTATCATTGATGAAGGAGAAAGGTATACACAGAGAAAGTCTGCCAGGCAGCCCAGCCTGAGTCACCCAAGAGCAACGTACTGGGAAAGGATAGGATTACACAGCCCAGGATTATTCCTGCCGGTGCTCTGAAGGCCTAGCTCCTAGTAGAAATCTAATTAACTACTGCCATACATGTAAGATTGTTTCTTTCTAAAACCGCTAGAATTGGATCCAGAGACTTGTAGCATAGAGCTGGAAGGGGAAGCAATTCCCATTCGTACATATACATATATGTATATGATAAATCTGTTCACACATTTCAGGTACGAGGTCCAGCCTCATTTATGTTCAAGAGCGAGAGCACCTATTCTTAGTTCTTTTAAGAGTCACCATGGCGCAGAACCAGCTGCTTCCTTCTTGCTGTACAAAACGAATAATGGACTGTACAGATATTTAAAATAGAGGAGCTGACTTCTTGGTGTTATCTCTGGGTCTGGGTTGATTCACCATTCAATGGCCAGTCAGATACCTTTAAATGCTAAGCAACAGGTCATTTAGTAAAGAGCTTCCCTTTGTTGTCTGCCTCTCTGTGTGCAGCTTGGAGGAAATCCTCCAAGAATTTCTCTAAGACACTTTCTAAAAGCCACCTAAGCTGATTGTTTTAGCCCTTAAAGCCCCGATTTATGTAATTTGGGCCAGTTTATCTGAGGATGCCTTTTTCTCGTATAATCCACCCAAGACTTTTGATTGCTTTCTGACATGTTCCTCTCTGGTCCTGCAGCAAGAACAACTGAGAGTAGGACAGGGCCTTGCCCTGTGGCAGCCTCATCAAGCTGGAACTCTTTTCCTAGGAAGATATCTATGGCCCCATCTCTCAAATCTAGATGCATTTTAAAGATTTTAAAAACAGTATTTTGGAGCTGATTTTAAGGTTGATTTTTGTAATCATTTGATGATGTTACAGCATATTTTATATGGCTACATATTTCATATGTGACTAGTGTATTTACCTGGCGTTGCCCGGGATTTCGTTTTCCTCTTAAGAGCTCACCAAACTGTCTTCTCCATTTCCTGTAACTTTGCTCCATATTTCTCAATGCAATCTGTGTCCAGAGTTATTTACATACACAATTTGGGTTCCTGAGGGAGTACACTGTTCTCCTCCTTGCTGCTAGGCCTCGTGTCCATAACAACTGGCCTATTTCTGTACCTGTAAATTTTCGCCATAGTCCCCGATCCAATCTTTATTCAGAGTTGTTAACAGTCAGAGGTTGGGTTCCTGAGGGAATATACTGTCCTCCTACTTGCTGCTAGGCCTCATCTCCATAGCAACCAGTCTATTCCAGTGCCTATAACTTATCCCCATATTCTCCCATCCAATCCATATTTGTAGTTGTTAACATGCAGAGGTTGGGTTCCTGCAGGAATACACCGTCCTCCTTCTTGCTGTTAGGCATCATCTCCATAGCAACCAGCTGATTCCAGTACCTGTAACTTTTCCCCATAGTCCCCAATCCAATCTGTGTTGTCTGATGACATTGATGTACTGGCTTTTGTTCTTTTTGTTTTTGTTTTTGCTTTGCTTTGTTTTGTTTCTGTTAAAGTGAATTTGTGCAATGGCTTTACATTTTTCTGGAAGCATTTTTTGTTTTGAATTTCAACTTTAAGATTCCTCACGTATGAAACCCATCCAATCTACTGCATGAGGTGAGAAGACCTTGTAACTATGTTATGTACGCCACTTTAATTTTTCTCATATATGCCTCCCAAAAGTTTTCTGGCATCCTTACTGATGGTAGGCCTCATCTCCATAGCAACCGGCCTGAGGCGCAAGAGCTCTCTGGCTGAGAATCCTAAAGGCCCCTCCCTAAACTGCCAACCCCAGGATTCCATGGAATCTTCACAGCCAGCCAATCATACGAGGTCTTCTCGCCTCGCACAGCCAACCAAACAGACACATGCGCAGACAAACACTGACTTTTATATAGTAGATTATTCTGGTATCAGTTGTTGTAAGCCATCCTGAGTTTTAAATCCATCCACCTATTGTGAATTCCATAAATTAATAATCTGTCGTGGGCAAAAGTGCTTCTTTCTATCACTTTTGAACTGAGGGGTAGTCAGTGTTATCGCACAACTTTGTGTTCAAGCGTCATGTGCTAGGGTCATCTAACCATAATGGCCTTTGCCCTCCCGAAAACGAACATTCCTATGTTCTGGTGATCACACACAAATTCCGTGTGTGTGTGCATGCCAAGAATTTTGCAAAGATTTCTCAAGGCAGCAAGGAATCAGAGCACTAGAACAATTTGGTACGGAAATGACCCTAGAAGTTCCAGCAACCAGTTCAACCTTGTCATGCTTTAAGCTCTAACCTAAGAGTCCATTGTTGAGGCACTCCTTCTGTCTTCCAGTTCCAGAAGTCTCTGCCACTGTTTGGGGGTGGTGGTGTAGGACTGGAGGGGGGCTCTCGCTAGCACACAGCACCCCAAAGGCCACTGTTAGGGGCAGAGAGGTGGCACAAACAGTTTTCGACTCGCTTACACCTGCTGCAGCTGCTCTCCCCAGAGGAGGGCTTCCCTCCAAGGATTTGTGGGCAGGGGGAAGAGATCTTCTTCAGCCAAGGAAACCTCCAGGGGCCCAGCTGCTTCAGGGCAAACGATTCAAAGGGAGCAAGTAGCTTCTGCACTAGACTGTTACAGCAGGGTTATTCCACTTTCAACATCCTGTGGAATCCTGGGCTTTGCAGTTCAGGGAGGGGCACTTGGAATTCTCAACCAGAGAGCTCTTTGGCCTCAGTGAACTACAAACCCCAGAATTCCACAGGATGTTGAGAGTGGAATAACAGCACTAGAACAGTGTAGTGGGAAAAGACCCAATAACTTTGAAGGAGTCTGATCGGAAAGCAGTTTGGTCAGCGCTCTCCCTCATGCTACTGGTAGGGGGTACCTGCGGACAGCCCAAGTAAACAACATGATGTGCTTCCCCCATTATCCACACAGGCCTCGCAAATACTGTGGAATGACTTCATCTCTCTACGCAGCAGTGATCTCCCGGGAAATGCTGCCTTGAGAAATGTTTGCAAAATTCTTGGCATGTACACCCAGGCGGATTTTGTACGTGCTCACCCTAAACTGCAAACCCCAGGATTCCATGGGATGTTGAAAGTGGAATAATAGCGCTATAACAGTCTAGTGCGGAAAGGGCGAGCCCAGGGCTCCGAAGCCCTCGACGAAGGCACGCGCCTGCGCGCGTCCGGCCCCCCCGCTTCCCATCCACACGCGCGCACGTGCATCCGCTCCCTTGCTCTTCTGCGGCGGCGGCGGCGGCGAGGGAGGGAGGGAGGGAGCGGGCCAGGCAGAAGCCGGAGCGCGGCGCCGAGGACACACAAAGAAGCGGCTCCTCCGGTCGCGGCGGCGGCGGCGCAGGGCAGGGAGAAGAGGCATATATTTCTCCTCCTCCTCCTCCTCCTTTCTGGATGGCAGCGCCGCTGATGTGCCCAGCGCCCTCGGATCTACCCCGCTGCCGCCACCGCCGCCTGGCCGTCGCGGCGGAGAGAGGTCGGAGCAGGGACTGAAATGCTGAGAGGTTCCTGGTGCCGCCGAAGGGAGGACGAAGTTGCTCCGCGTCGCTCGCCCCGACCTCGCCGTTCTTGCCGCCGCCGCCGCCTCTGCCGTAGCCGGAGGAGAGCGATGCTGCAGAGCACGGCGGCGCTCGCCTTCCCGACTGGTCCCTGGCTGCACGCGGGAGGCTCCCGGGAGCAGCAGACACAGCCTCTGCGTCTGTGAGGAGCAGTAGCCGAAGGGGAGGGAAGAAGGAAGGCGAGCGGGCGGGCGGGCGAAGAAGCGGGCGCCCAGGCGGCTGTGGCTCCCCCGCCTTGGACTCCTCGGCGCGCCGATCCCGCTGGCGCCGGCGGCGGGGGCTGGCGGTTGGCTGGGGGCTTGGCTTTGGTGGGAACCCCTCCGCCCTCCCCAGGCCGGGATCCGCGTAGCCGCAGCTTTTGCGTTACTGGATGCGTATGAATGAGTTCTGCACCGAATGGGCGCAAAAAGCGCCCCAGGTCCACGGGCTCCATCTTCCAGATCAGCAAAACGCCGCTGCACAGCAGGGACTGTGAGCGCAGAGGCAGCACCTCGGAGGGCGCCCCCAAGACCCAGAGACTGGCCCTGGACGACTGCAAGATGGTGGGTAGAGGGGGGGGGACGGAGACAGACGACAGGCAACTGCTCCCATCCTCGCTCTTTCATTTTTTAAAAAAGCGTTTGTGTGGCTTGCAGCAGACAGTCATTTCTGCCCCCCACCCCACTTCTTTCTCTCCTTTCCTTTTTTTTCCCACCTTCTTTCCTTCCTTTTTCTTTCTTTTTCTCGCCTTCTCTATTCCGATCACGTGCAGTTGCACTATTTTTAAAACTGCAGTCCGCATTTGAGTTGACACCTTCTCCCCCCCCCCCCCAAACTCCGCCCGGGCTTAGCGCTTTCAAAGACTCGGCTGTCGCGGGGAGGAGAAGCGACGGCGGGCTCTTTCTCTCCTTTTGCGCCGCAGCCCCACAGTTGTAAACACGGATGATGACGCTGGGAGGAAGGGGGGAAGGAAGAAAGATGGTGGGGGGTGAGTTGAAAGCCAGGAGGGTGGGTTGAGGAGCCAGGATGGGAGCCAGAGAAGGCCGAGAAGTAGGACCGTCGAAGTACAGGACACGAGATTAAGGTTCCTCTGACTGGGGAATATTGGCTTACCATGAAACTAGGCTGCAGAAGTCGAGATCGAGCATCAGGTACAGGTTAAAATTCAACAGTGGTTGCAAAATAGGCAATCAGACAGCCTGGGTGTGGGTTTTTGCTGTGGTGGACATGTGTTACTTATGCCTCCACGTCAAGGCTAACTAATCCGACAGGCAGAGAAATTGGCATCCGTTGGGTTGGTTTTGCTAAATTCTATCCATCGGAGAATCACCTCCCCTTATTTCCGTATCCAGGATGAATAAGACATCAATCTGGCATAAGTGTGCCCTCCGCAAACCAAATTCTAATACAGTTATATGCTTCTGAAAACTCCCAACCAACCAGGTTCACCACTACTGCTGTCCTTTAGATTTCCTAAAAACTTACCGTATTGTTTTGGGTGCAGTCAAATTAATCTTCTCTTGGGGTTATGCTAAAGCTGTTTTAAAAAAAAAAACAGGAAAGAAAACATTTAATGTATCGGCATCCCCAGACTTCAAGTTTGTGCAGAATTAAGGGGGTGAAATTTGAAACACAATGCGGGGAACATTATTTTATCTGGGTGAAGGGGGGGAAATCTGTCTTTGGTTTTTAATTTGCTAATTTTATCCTTTTGGGGCCTCCGGGTTTTCATATTTTACTGTTTATAGTGGGGATAACAATACGTGACACCAATCTGTTTTCTGAAAAGCAGACTTGGGTGTCAGCTAAAAAAGAAATGCTTCATAAATTTTTATAGAGAACGTTAAGGCGGCAGTCCACAGCAGGACTTAGTTTGAGTAAACATCTAGGATTTCACAACTACATTCTGCTTTTCATTCCTCTCACATTTTGTACAGCTAACTGTCATTGAGCTGAAAAGCATGTTTCTTCAAATATAAGCTGGAGGAATTTTGGAATTATTGTTTTGCCCTTGATAAATATTACTTGTATTTTTTAAAAAAAAGCCATTTTACCTAGGAAAAATAGCCTGTACACATTCATAGGCCTCCTTTTGTGTAATTACAGACTGTTTGGGGCACTAGATATTTTAAGTAGCATGGTAGGCATCCTACCTGTATTCTGTTTAAGATACTCTGTGCCAAAATTGGAAAATCACAGTGGTGATGTCCAGTTCAGGAACATTGGGCCTGAAATAGCACTTTGGTTCAGCAGCATAGTATAAGGGGCCTAACTTAAGCTAATTTTTATGTTTAACATGTGTTTCAGTGTTCATGATCCTGTGTCACACTGGAAGTGTCGCTCTTAAACTGAAGTACTCTTATGGCAGCCTTATGCTTGTTTACCCATAAGCAAATAGTTCAGTGAGCTTATTCCCAAGGAAATATGCACAGAGTTTCAGCCTCATGCAAACATTCTTTCCCTCAGTTGTGAGGGGGAGGGACTGAATTAATCCTTGAAAGATCTCAATATATGGATTTAACATTTACTAGATGTGAAAAGCATTTACTTTGAGGATTTTAAAATTTATTTGTCTCTTTGTCTCAGTTGCAGCATGCAAAAAAAATCCTTGGATTTTAAAAGCTTCTCTCTGTAGAAGGCCTTCGGATAGAAGGCCAAAAAGGCCGGAAATTTAATGTTTATTTTTTTAAAAAAAATGCAGCCTTGGATTCACAGGGCTTTCTCAAAGCTTTCCCAGCTTCCTAGGAGAGCTTTCTATAACAGTGTTGCTGAACCTTGGCTTGGGCAATCAGTCAAATGTGTGCGTTGGTTCTTTCTTTCTTTCTTTCTTTCTTTCTTTCTTTCTTTCTTTCTTTATAAGGCCAAAGGATTTTGTTGATGTGAAAGGAAAGAGATGGAAAATTAATTTTCACTCCACAACACTTCCACACAGTAAACCGTTGGGACCTTAACATATTGGGTGGATAATCCCACTTTGCAGTAAACCCTTGTAATTTCTTTGTGGAAACAGCCACTACCAGATTTAGTAGATATTTGTTGATATTTTAATTAAGTGCTAACAACAGCAGTGTTTTATACCGTAGTAACAGAACTGTTCAGATATGAGAGTTTGGGACTATGGCCCATCATATGGTTGACATACAATTTGAGATTTTCTTTCTGAAGAATTTAAGATCTCATAGGAAATCTGGCAAGATCTATATTGTTCCTTCCTCCCCAAGGAGACATTTTGAAACTGGTATTGCTGTTCCTTCCTCCAGTGTGTTGCTTGGACACATTTATTTTATTCACACAAACTAAAGGTTCAGTGGTAGCAGTTGAGCGAAACAAAACAATAATCATCTTTGTAAGCACTGGGTTTGTAATGTTTTCTTGAAAACTGCAAAAATGAGTATTCTGGTTTGATGCTGTCTTGAAGTGTTACATTGGAGAATGATTGCCTGTTTGCCTATTTTATTTTACACAGTCCAAAGTGCTTGCAGGAATACTAACTGGTGAGGACTTTTTCTAGTGTACATCTCGTATTAGCCAACAAGTCCAGATTTTTGAGCCCAGTGAGAACTGTATTGGAGCTAGGAGGAAAATAATACCAACATATATTAAATGTATCCAGTGGAGAAAAGTGAATGGCACATTCCACTCCCTAGAAGGCCAGCAAGTCATAAACCAGTGGGAAAAAGGAAAGAACTATTTCTGGAAATGTTATCTACTTTCATGATAAAATAATCCTTTGCTTCCAGCAGCAGAAAAGCTAAGTTTTATGCCTGCTTCAGTATTTAATAATATATTCAGTGGCTTGAAACTTGTAGAATATCCCCTCTTCCCCAGAATACATATTCTTCATATACAAAGGAAAACACTCTTTGCTTGTATATATCATCTCTAAGGCTTATGGTTGTCCTGTTTGTCCAGGTTATAGGTGCCAGCTGTAGTAGAGAAGAATTTTTTAAAGAAGAAATGCTGCTTTATCTTACTGTGCAGTGAAGTATCTTATATTAGTAAGCAGACTTTTTATTTTTATTTTTCAGCTTGTCCAGGATTTCAACACCCAGGTGGCTCTGTACCGTGAATTGGTCATTTCCATTGGGGACGTTTCAGTCAGTTGTCCATCTTTACGTGCTGAAATGCACCGAACTCGAACCAAAGGATGTGAGATTGCCTATCAGGCACACCAAAAGCTATCAGCAATCTCTGGGTAGGAGCTTCCTTCTGTCACTTTCCCCATTTACAATCTCTATGGTATATGAGTTTCTGAATTGCTTAAAAGAAAAAAAAACATTGTTTTCTGGCATTCAGCAGACACTGCATTAGGTTGTGGCATTTTAATGTAACTTTTCACATTTGTTACTCTTTAATTCCTCTTTTAAGTTGTTCTATGCTTACCAATGGGACATGTGAAGATAAGATCTTAGAATAATCTTGTGTAAGTCTTGTAACTTCGACTTTGAGACAGCTGAATGGATGGGTTGTACAGTAGTGACGGTGCATATTAATTCTCATGTATCAAAAGTGTATTTAATACCACTTTTCCTTACTTCTAATACTGCAGTGAGAAAGAACAATAAGAGCATAGCCACGCTGGAGTCCTTAAATGACTTAACTCTTGAGCTTTTACACCTTCCAGGGGGCCCTAAGGGTCTTAACCAAAGAATTCCCAGGAGTTCAACAAATTGCCATTCCCAAGTTTATTTGGAAGAAAGCTGTTCCATTTGAACTGGTTTAAAATAGATATCTGTTTATGTAGCAGAGCTGGGAGGTTAAACTGTTAATTCCTAGCTAGCCTGAGGTTGTCACTCTGTGAATTGGTGAATACAAAGAGGAGCCCTATGAAGGATGAGATTAAGAATAGAAAGCAACAGAGCGTGGGTGGGCAGAGTGTAGCCTTGGGGCACGTGAGCTCCCCCAAGTTGTTTTAGGGGCCCCTAGCTTTACCAACTGGACCTCTTTCTTGCCAAAAACAGAAGTGCCTCTTCAGGAGCCTCAGGAGTTACAGTTCAGCTTTTATATAGATGTCAGCCTGTTTTTTCCTCACCTACACACACAGCATCGTTCAACATTATTTATTTATTTATTTATTTTAAATAGCGATTTTCTAAACCAGAAGTGGGCTTTGTCTCCCAACCAGTTTTAAGTCCCCTCTGGATTTTTTGGGGGTGGGCGTTTCAGCAGCAGTCTGGATGCCCAAAGGGTTTTGGGGAAGAAAACTAGACACCAGATTTGTCCATCCCTACCACAGAGCAACATTACTTGACTTTGCTGTTAACTGGGCTGTGGCAATCCAGATAATATCATTTACTTCAAACCAACTGTATCTTTATGTTTCTTTTAAAAAGCAATTACTGCTGAGACAGCAAATCACAACCAGCAAATTCAGACCTGTCTGAAAAGGCCATTTCCCTCTTGCAGGTACAGTTAGCACTTGTAAAATCTTCACCTTTGTTTAGTACACTGACCACTTATCTCTGAGGTGCAGACAGAATTTTAACACATCTAATTTACTTGAGGTGTTCCTTAGATATTAATTGCACTTGGAAAAAAAAGGAGGCTTAAAATCCATCCTTTTGAAAGCTTATCCCAGGTAAGTATTGGTACTCAAAATTGGTATGCTGGATCCCCATTGTTCCATAGTGTCTTCCTGGCAAGCATAGTGAAGTACACTCCCTGTTTTTAAAGGCACTAGTAACTAAATTGTTAAACATTTGCATCTTAGCTTAGTGGGCAGGAGTGTGGGCATACCCCATCTGGTCACATTACAGTACATTACTGGGAAAACAGAACAACTGTTGTGATATACAGTGGAACAATCAGGCAAGGACACACACACACTTCCCCTTTGCAGAGGTAAAAAGGCATTAAGTTTTTAGAGAGGAAAAGCTTGCATGTCTACTGTGCCTTTGTTCTGTCCTTAAAAGTTACAGGAAATGCATGAGGTTGCCATCATCCACGTTTCCGATGAATTTGTTCTTAGTATTAACAGGGGCATGGGGAAGAAGGTGGGTTGAGTGCAAAGTTTGCCACAGCTGTGCGTAGCAACACCATTTGGTATTCATTTTCTTTCACTTTGTATGTCTTCTCAGTTAATAATGTAGGCAGATTCCTTTCTACATTAAGCAGTGTTAGGGTTATTTCTCTGACTGGTGCGTATTCCATGTTGAATTTCTCAAGAACCACTGGATGAAAGAGTAGACAGTGGGGTACGTGGCGTCCCGGTACAGCTGTTATCCATAATGGTTAACCGTCGTGTAGAAACTACAGATTAAACTTTCAGAAGCGCATGAATCAAATTAGTCAGAAGCAAAAGGCCGTTTCAATGGCTTATATCAGAATCTTGAATAGAAAAATAACTAGGTAGATCTAGGCTCTTTCCGCACTGGACTGTTATAGTGTTGTTATTCCACTTTCAGGCCCTTTTGGCACCTTACCTCTGTCCGGTGCAATCACGTGGGCATCACTATAGCAGCCTCTTCCGTGAGGCTCTTGCGTCCCTGCTGTTTCCGCTCTGCAGGAGATGCCTGCCGGCCAGCAGGCAGCATGAGCACTCCGCCTCTTCCTTCTGCAGTGCAGCCGGGTATTTTCCCAGGTTGCACTGGGGGAGGAAGCGTGAGGGCTGCAGCTCCGGAGCTCCACACACAAGGTAAGTACATGTGGGGGCCCAGAGCGATGCATGATCATGCACCATTTTCGGCTAAAAGCCGAAAATGATATAGTGTGCGATAGGCACCTGCCAGCCCCAAGCAGCGTTGCGCTATTGTGAGGACGTCATCTGATACACTCCTCGCAATCGCATGATGCTCCAAAGGCCCTTTCACATGAGAAATGTCATGCTAAAAGGGCCTCAGTATCCTATGGAAACCTGGGGTTTGGAGTTTAGGGAGGGGCTGGCTGGATTCCATAGGATGTTGAAAGTGGAATAATAGAAGGCTAATCAGATTCCTTTTGTGACTAGATAGCGTAGAGATTGTGTAGTGGGTATTACTGGGCTGCAGCTCACATCTGCCTTAGCCAGCATAGCCATAGTTTGGGATGTTGACAGTTGCAGTGTGACAGCATTTATAAGACAGCATGTTCCACACCCCTGGTCTAGATATACAGTTGGCCCTCTGTATCTGTGGATTCTGCATTCACATATTCAACCAGGTATGGCTCAAAAATATTTTAAAATAATGCCCCCCACAAAAAAATTGAGTAGTTCACAATTTTATATAAGGGATGCCATTTTGCTTTAATGTTTTTTGTAATGGGGCTTGAGCATCTATAGATTTTGTTATCCGGGGAGATCCTGGAACCAAACCCCAGTGAATACCAAGGGCCCACTGTATTAGGCTTTCTGAAACTTAGCTGCAACGTTTTCCCTATCTTTGAATTTGTCTTTTCACATCTTACCTGCTTCTCCCCACTTGAAAGAAAGACAGACAGAAAGATGGACAGACAGACAGAAAATGCTCCTCAAGGATACGCAACATTTTCTAGCTTGTCATATTGGAAATCAGAAATGAGGATTATTTTGTTATGTGAACAGTGGAAGATGTGTTCTCTGTTCTAGAAATGTTGCCCCTGGAGCCAGCACTTTTTATATGCTCAGAAGCAATGTTTGTCCTAATCATTGTTTGTCAAAATCATGTTCTGGGAGTCCAGCATTCAAAACTGATACACATGATATCATGTGTTAGCCCTGTTCAGAGAGTGAAAATCTAAGAAAAATAGTGAAAGGCACACCATTCTTAGAATGGATCAGGGCATCAGAGCATATACTAAGCCTAAATGACAGAACATCTTCACCTTTCATTGGTATGTAAGCTTAGATAGAAAAGCTAGAATTTTTAACTGTATCTCTCTTAAGATGGGTTAAAACCATACTACACAGTACTAGTGACATACCCAACACATTTTGGGAATCAGCATGGAAATATGGATGAAAGATGAAATGGACTGGGAAATGAAAGAAGGATTTGAGTTTTTTTAAAAAACTTTCTTTTACTTATTAGTCAAAAAAGATGCTACAGTTTTACTTAGTACTCAACACCTTTTTGACTACAGGAAATAGGAGTAAAGAGACAAGAAGCAAGAACGTTTAGATAATTGAAAGAAATATACCTCCTGGAGTTGTAGCTTGGAGATGGATGTTTCACTTTCTATCACATCTAGATTTTTAAAAAATCTCAAGTCCTTTCCATTCAGTTTATGAAGAAATTAGGAAATTTTGATAAAATCTTTATAAGTTTTTATCATTTCTTCATAAATTGAATAAACTTAGCAAAATTCTCGACCATCTGTGCTGGCCTAATCCAGCTGGTAGAGCTGCTTCCGATAGGGTCTGCCTGCAGTGTCACTGTTAAAAGATGAGAAGCCTGCCAGAAAAAGAAAGGCGACAACCTTATTTTTCACCACAAACATGGACTAATGCACAAGAATTCAAATACAGAGCCATTACTGAAAGTCTTCTTCCTGAATGAATTCTGTCAGTTTCTCATTGCCCACCATTTAACTGATTTTTGAAATCTCAGGTTCTTTACCCTGCGTTCATGAAAAAATTGTATAAATATGGGAAAGCTCTTCAGTAAAACCAACCAAAATTCCCTATCCTTGTTTTAATTTGTGCAGTACGATTATGTAAGAAGACTGGAGTTTGCTTATGAAAAGATCTAGGAGCGTATCAACAACGAATAGTTTGCCTGCTTGAGGTGAAACCACATCCACAAAATCTCTTTACGAGACTTCATAAATGCTACCCTTTTTTATTTGTCTAGTGCTCCCTGATCCGACTGCGTGAGGGAGATTTGCCATGCAATACTTGTGTAGGTTGCTACAAACAGACCAGCTATGGTATAGTCTTGCCGTAGAGTCCTACTAGACTTTTGCTTTTCATCCCCTCTCCGCAATTCTCAGGTCACTTTTTTGTACCACTATTTCCAGTAGAACAAATCAGCATTTTCAGTCCTTGTCTTAAGACGTAGGCCAAGCAGCTTAAGTGACCTTGACATGCCACAGGCTTTCAGACCCATTATATTGCCTTACGTGGGTGACATTTTCATAGTTTTAGCACTAAGGAGGCAAAAGCACATACTGTTATCATCAAACAAACACTGTTATCATCACATACTGACAACCATTCCATTTGCTTCACTGGGTGCTTACTGAAGGCATTTCTAATGAGTTCAGTAAGCAGCAATAAGATGATATAAATAATAGTCTTCAAAACTGTGGAATTGAAAAAAATAGTAGCATTTTGCAGCAAATGAAAACGAAGATCACAGAAACCAAGGTACCTGTGATGAGAGAGGAAGAGAGAGAGAGAGAGAGAGATTGCCTATAAGTATATGCTTAAACTCTCATAATACAAATAACCATAGGTAATATATGTTAAGAAGAATGTGTATTTTCTCTGATTAATGTGTTTTCTCTCACACAATGGGTTTTCCCCAGAGATGCATGCTTCAGCAAGCAGGCTTGCAAATTAAATCTGTATTTACCTAATAGTGACCGCTAGAGAACAAATAAGTCAAATGGAAGGTACTGTGCAGCAATAGTGATGTACTGTAATGACAGAGGGCTCTTCTAAATGTGTGCTAAACTTATCATCTGGTTTGACCCTCTGTTCTCCAAGGAGGAATGGAGCCATATAAAACTGTTTCCCCAAAGTCCTATCCCATCAAGGGTGCCCAGAAGGATATCATGGTTGATAGTATCAAAACCTATTGAGAGGTCCAACAGAACCAACAGGATAAGGCTCTCACTGTCTGGTTCTCAGCAGACATCTTCTAAGGTGACCAGAGCTGTTTCGGGTCATCTCCCCACTACACTCTTATAGAGCTATTATTCCACTTTCAAAATCCTATGGAATCCTGGGATTTTCATTTTAGGGAGGGGCACTTAGAATTCTCAGCCAGAGAGCTCTTTGGCCTCAGTAAACTACAAACCCCAGAATTACACAGGATGTTGAAAGTGGAATAATAACACTATAACAAAGTAGTGTGGAAATGGCCTCTGTCCCGTAACCAGGTTGAGACAATTTTGAAATGTATTGGAATAATCTACCACACAGTCTGATTCCTTGTCCAAAAGTGATATGTTAGCCATTATTTATCCATTATAAAGGGATACAGGAAAGGCTTTTTCAACAGAAGTACTAGAAACGCTTGCTTTAGGCAAGTTGGAATGCTGCCTTATTGTAAGGAGGCATTAACTTTTCCCTTCATCCATTCAGCCAGTCCTCTTCTGGCCTTTTTAAGGAGCCAAGAACAGCAAGCGACTATCAAACATGTGGTGGCTCTCACCTCTGCAAGGATCCTATTTAAAAAGGGAAAAGAATCCATTGTCATTATATAAATAGGGCCCAAAGTTATATCCACAAGGACTTTAGTAACAATAGTATCCAGGATAGAAAAGCTCCGAGGGATTTTATCTGTAAAGTACCGTGCAGATTCTTCACAGTGGGCTGTTGAGTGGTCTACATTCTCTTCTCAGGGACCAGGGCATAATATATCTCTGACCACACATAACACCTCTGCAGATGCAGTAGTGGCACAAAATGGTTATTTCTGCTATACACATCTCTGCTATCCAAGTAGGCAGTAAAAGAGGCTTTAGCCCAAATTTGGTCAGATTCACTCCAAGTCTTCCTCCAGGGCTTCTCTAGTCTCTGTCTCACTTGTTTCATCACTGCCAGTTACCAGGGGAGTTCTTGGCTCCACTTTGCTAAAGGGGACAGACAGGAGTGGTTGTGTCCACTGTCCTGACCATTTTCCCATTCCTTTTCAATGAGGCTTCTGACAGAATTGCCCAGCAAAGTGAAAGAAAAATCCCCAAGAGCTGGCAATAAACCATCTGGATCCATCAGTCTCCTGGGACAGACCATGATAATATACACCCTGGAGTGTGTAGGGGGCAATTAAATTGTTGTTGTTGATGTTGTCATTTAAGGATTTAGTGGCAATTTCTATTCCTGTATAATTCCCATTATAAAGTTACTCTATGTGTTGCCTAGCATTAATGACACTGGGGTAAAAGAAGCCAAGGACAAATTCCCTTCTGACTGTGTTCTAACCTGAAATTTCTGTGAGCATTTCTATAACACCAAGTAAAAGAATTTAGAGGGAATTATTCCGGTTTTTATTATTAAGATAGTTATTATAAAGAATTATTAAGAGAGCCAGTGTCGTTGAATGGTTTGAGTATTGGACTAGGACTCCATGGTAATCCTTTGGATGGCCTCGGGAAGTTATACTTTCTCAGTGACAAATATCCTCTGAATAAATCTTGTCAGGAAAACCCTAGGACAGAGTCACCATAAGTCAGAGTATGTTATGTGAAACAATTCCCATTTTCCAAAGCTAACCAAATAGCCACATTGAATCTAGCCTCTAATATGATTTTTTTAAAAAACCCTTTTGGATATGAAAAGGATATCTAATCATGTGATTTCATTGAGATGGGAAAAAATTGTTTTCCAGCTCTTTTATGTGTAAAGAGATAAAACACTAGACTCTTGAAATCATTAAGTAGCATAACGATCAATAGCACAGTGTTCTCCGTATGTGTGGATGCCACAGATGATGATGATTTTGATGATGGTTGAACACTTACAAAATGCCTGGTTTTTTTTAATGAGCATAGGCTAATGGATGAGAGCAGGGGTTGCCAGTGCCTTTATGTCTGTATGAGGTGAAAGTGTAGCTTCCCAGTGGTATTGGTTTTTTAGCCAGTGTTTCTATTAAATTTCCTTGCCTTGTTTCAAGAGTTGGCTTGAAAAAGTTGTTGCCTAGAGGCTTTGTGTTTGGAATAGCTCAAGATTTATAAAATTCTGCATGGTGTGGAGAAAGTGGGTAGAAAGAACCTTTCCTTTCAGAGTACTACAGCTTGGGATCACCAACAAAACTGGCAATAGATAGGCAACACACAGATGATATTCCTTTTCACAGCAGATATATTTGAACATCACAATAAAGCAGGATTAGAATTCTAGTTTAGAATGCTGGTGCGCACTGTAGTCCTGCTGCAAGAAGGAACAGATAAACAAACAATAATAATTTCAATTTGTCTTTTTTTTTTTAAAGCATGATTTCTGAACCAAGGTTCTGGGTTTGTTTTTCTCTTCGTTATTTTTTTAAAGCCTTTCCAAGCGATGACGGCCAGTGGCTTTAAAACAGAAGTGGACAAATGCCAAGCGTTAGCAGGAGAATGCATTGCCCCCCTGCAGGACCATAGAGGGCTAAACCTTGCCCATCATATCTCGCTTTGCCTCACAGTGTCCTCCCACCCTTGGAATTCATTTAACTTTTTAAGTATTACTAAAAAAAGAAAAAAAGTCTCATTGGATATGTAGGGAGCACTTCTGCAGTTGCTGTTTCCTTCCTTGTTAAAACAGCCCAAGTGGAAGACAAAAACATAAAAATACCTCCCAAATATTTTTTTTTAAAGAATCCCATCCAAAATTGATGGGGAGAGTGGGGCTCAGAAATGGCCTTGGTTGCATTTTTGCCTCCCTTGCTTTGAAACCTGCTTAGATAAGTCCATGGTGGATAAATATTAGTGATGCTGTGATACCTCCATGTTCCAGTCCTATGTACAGAGATAGAATTTCGTATTTTATTCCATTCAGAAGCATTTTTACACCACATTTGAGTCCAAAAGTTTTCTTGAGCAGCTGACACATACCAGAATAAAGTGATCACTACCTATAGGCTTACAGTCTAAAAGATTCAATCTTCCATGGCCTGTCTTGTAACCCACCATAGTTGCCATGTCCCACTCCACATTCTCCTCCATTGCTACTATCTTGGCATCATTACTACCTTCTTTGCCACTGAAGCTAATGCCACCTGTTTTTGCTAGGGTGCCCAACAGTTTTTCTTGCCTTTACTTTGTCGCCTACCTGGGTCCTGGTAACTTTCTCTTCTACCTGGGTCATTGTATCCTCAGCCATTATGGCCGTCCAAGACTTGTGCTCTCCAAAAGCAGGTCCCAGAGCATTATATGCCAAAGCAGTTGAAGAGTAATCATTAGAGGAAGGCATTTGTAATGGAAAGGTCAGCTGTGCAGCTGGGTTTGTATTCCTTTTCTGATCTGTCCATGGAGTGTTGATGTCCTGTTTAAATATAGACCCAAAACTCTTAGTTTCTCTTATTCGGTCTGACACAGTCATCATATGTTCCTCATCTGTTCTTATGTCTCGTGCAGGTGTGGATATATTCACATTCATTTTAGTCATGATTCATTCATTTTTTAAAGTGATGCATTCATTTTATGATGACCATGATGATTCATTCGATACTAGTAAAGAAAGAAACTCCACAGTCACGAATCAGTTTCACATATCTTATATTCATTTGTTGCTCATTTGGCTTTATTTGTTTTCTCCTAGCAACCAGAATGTGTCAGATGAAGATTACATGGAGAGGGAGAAAAAGCAGGAAAAGTGAGGTTGACACTATAAACTGCCCAGGCATCCACTCCAACACATGATAGCAAAATAGGTCCACATTCTGATGAGCTTTGTTTCACACAAAACACTCCAGATAGAGACAGATGGAGAAGGAGTGGGTCTTGTGAAAGAACCGGGTGAATTTTGTTGAGCAGAGGTCAGTTCTTTTCCATTGAGACAAATCATTTGACATTCCATAGTTGATTATTCTATGATATTGTAGAAAACTAGCTGTTGTTGGGTCACCTGATATAGTCAGTCCTTCCAGGATTCTCAATCCATTCTCCATGTTTTTCTTACATTGTCTACTTCCTTGTGCTTACGTCTTTGTAGGCTGTAGTTACAGTAAATTAATTAACAGACCCACCTTCCCAAAGCCAGTGTCTTCTAGGTGTGTTGGACTACAAATCCCACCATCCACAGCATGGTCTCATTCATGGCAACTGGTTTAATAATTTGATTTCAATGCAGCTAGGAGCTGGAATATTTTTAAAGTCATTAAAGCATAGTACTGTGTGTGAGAGTGTGCTTCTCAAAAATTACCTATACAGTGGGGATTCTTAATTAGCTACCTGAAATGTGGCAGGTCTGATCCTGTGGAGGATTGTCAGATGTTTGAAACTGAATGGAAAACTCACACATGAGCAAGCAGTGGTAGAATAAGTACATCTCCCATTGAAAGGAGTGGGAAATGAGTGTGAGTATTTAAAAAACTAATTTGATTTTGGCAAATTAATAACTAACCAAATGAGGTTTTAATAATAAAAATGAATGAAATTTTTGTATTTGTATTTGTTGGATTGTTAACTCTTAAACTAGCCATAGAAGCTTGACTATGCTGAGTGATAATGTTTGATATGCATGCTGTGAAGTTTTTCTATCGATCTTACTAAAAATACAAGAAGAGGCTAACCTATTTACTTGTAAGTAAACGTGCTTAGGAGTGCATTGCAAGGCACTTTTGTTTTTGGTTGCTCTTGTAAACTAAGCATAGTATAATATCCATGATAATCAAGTTCTTATATCGATATAAAAGCTCTGCTCATGTATTAACTAGATTATTATATATGTTGATGATACTCTTATCTGTCCATATAATGTAAATGGGTGTATGCTGAATACATACGTTTGAAACTGAATCCATACATTTAATAATAGGCTATTTTGAAAACTATCCTCGCACTACTAAATAGACTGGATCCATTTGCTTGTGTTTCCTATATGTTATATCTGTGAGGATACTTGTGACAGCATTTCATGACAGGCCATGCTGTTGTGTTTACTATTTAGAAAATGTGATTTCCCCAAGTGTGATTGCATGTAGGCTGGGAAAACCAAAGAATCTCTGATTATCGTGAATTCAACCAGCATGGCTGGGTTGCTTTCGGAATCCGAGCCTCAGTCATTTTTCAGTGGTAATTAATGGAACTACAACGCAAGAAAAAGTATATAATCCAGCCGTGAGTTTATGGCCATTTCCACACTAGACTGTTATAGTGCTATCATTCCATTTTCAACATCCTGTGAAACCCCGGGGTTTGCAGTTTAGGGAGAGGCCTGAGGCTTCAGGTGTGTGTGTGCATGCATGCGTGTGTGTGTTTAACAGCATCAATCAAGCATCAAGCTCAGGTCACTCAGTTCTAGCCAGTCGCTTGGCCTGATAGGATACCTTCCAAGCAATGTCAGCAACTTTTGCATTGCTTTAGTGGAAGACCACTCAGTACTTGTGTCAGCAACTGGAGGAAACTGCTGTTGACTAACAGGTACATTGCTAAAGGTCCAGTGAACCTAACCCAGCACATTGGCCCAGCTCCCCATTACATAGCAGTGTACCTGTCATGTTTTCAAACTTATTCCATGGCCACAGGCTGGAATTTACTCTTTACATGTGGTTCAGTCTGTTGCAGGAGCAGTTGGAAAATCTCTCGTTTTCACCTTTTATCTCCAGCTTCCTGAACATTTGAATGGGCCACTGATGCATCTCTTGTTACATATGTGTTGGGCATTTTATGTCCCCGGTGCCGAAACTGCCGCTAGAGATGTATCCAAGCCCATATGGCAATACCTGACTGAAGGAGCCAGCTCGCCGCCCATCTTCCCCTAATACTTCTGTGTTTGAAAATGGGCTTTATTGCCTGAAAAGAACAGTCATCTCTTGAACATCATGGGTGATCCCTGGTCTTTTTTTGCAAGTAAGCTTGTGATTCTTCTTTAGGATTTAAATTGTTCAGGTTACTGAGGGGAAAATCATTTTCTTTTCAATTTTACTTATTTTTTCCCCTTCATTAATTACCTCCACCCATAATATTTATAAAACATCTGAATTTGGGACCTTAGATTTAACTGCATACTGATCAAGGAAAGGATCTTCCCCCTGCTTTCCAGACTGCACTTTCACACTGCACCCTTAGACCAAGAGGATATAAGGGAAAAATAGGCTGAACTCATTTGACTGAGACTCTTGTCGTTCCCTTGACTTTCGTTCAGGAATAAGGATGATTTTGAAATTTGGTGAGAGATGTAAGTTGGGGTGTTTCTGGCTAGCTGTGGTCTCAGAACAACTTGAAAATCTTCACAACAGCCACCTTGATCACCACACTGCAAGCTGGTCAGGAGATGATGGAAAATGGGAAAGTAGTATAATCCAAGAGCACGCTTGGCTTTTTGGATGACCTTGACAGTATGTTCAGTAACCTCATTGACCAGCTGGCTACCCTGAGAGCTGGCAAGTAATCCCAGCAGACCTCAGGATGTGCTATAGCTGCAAGGGCACATTGATCTTCTTGAATCTCTTTTTCCACTTTTGAAATTTGCACAAAGAAGATCAATTCACCTTCATATTAAAGGTAATGTGTTAAAAGGACCTGAGATACCTAAAGAAGGCTTTCACTGACATTGATTTCTCAGCAGAAAAAAAAGCACATATCTTTTGTTTTGCTTATTTCTGCATAAACACCTTAATTTCAAGGGGACACAAAATGCCTGCAGTGTTGTCCTTTGAACAAAAGATGGCATACCCATCTGTCAGCGAGACCCACTGAGACTGTTGAATGCAAGTTTTCTTCAGACCCTCTTATGATAAAAATACAGTAAATGGCCTTAAGGCACTCTATTAAGGCATAGAGGATTGGATGTGAAATGCGACATGCATGATATAGTAAGAAGTAATTTTAACTTCTCCGCTTCTAGAATGAATGTTATAACAGTTGCATGAATTCCATAATCTGTTTCAACTATTTTCACTATAATATCTCTGGTTTGTTTGCTTATCTTGCTCTGTTATTTTGCTAAAAGCCATGTTACTATTTTAAAGAATACAGCATTTGTTTTGTGCAGTCCTAATCCAGTGGTAGAGCATGAGCTGTGTGTGCAGAAGATTCAAGGCTCAGCCCTGGTATTTTGAGCTGAGAAATCAAGAGGAAGAAGAGAATTTGAAACACCTCCCCATGAGACCTTGAAGATCCATGCTAGTAAGAATAGGCAATATTGGCCCAGACAGTAAAATATTCTGACCAGATATGGGTCTGATTCCTATGTCACTATAAAAAGCTCAATCATGAGGAATGGTAGACTGACTCATTCTTTTGTGCAAATAAACTCTGTTGAGCCAAATGCTGCAGAGCAACTGTGTATTTTCCCATTAATTGAGGAGAATGTGAAAGGAGGAAGGGGCAGGACTCAGCATTGGCTTGCTTTTCACACCTAATGGCTTTTAGGTCCTCAGATTGTTGGTTATGAAGACACAATCCTACTGTAAAGAATAGCATTGGTAGCTGATTCTAATAACATTTCAGTGAAGGAAAAGTTGAATGGTGAGATTCACTTTCCCCACATTTTGGCCTTCACATATTGCTCTATGTACCTTCTGAATCTGCAAGACGGTTCAATATATGATTCCGTGAAGTTTCTTGCATGGCACAAGTGGTTAGTATTTATTTTTTAAATTGACTTGGGCCATTTCTACACTAGACTATAACAGTCTAGTGCAGAAATGGCCTTGGTGCATGTTGTGTTTATCTTCTTTTTGTAGTATGTAACGTCTACAGTGCTTGACATGAAATGGCCATTTTTGAATTTGCTGTGAACTAGTAATCAGAAGCTTATAGAAATCATGCAGTTTCTTTACAACTCACAGTTTAGGCTGCAGGTGGTACATTTTACCACCAAACTAGATAAATCATTATTTAGATGTGTTTCTACGAATTAGCCACAAAACAACATCAAAATCTTAACTTGCATCTCTCTGTCAAATGCTTTTTAGAGTTGAAATATGAATGACTTTTTCTTGGCCAGTCTTAAGTTGCAGGAATAAAAGAAAAACAACCCATAAATAGCCATCTTTGGTTTCAGACACTTTTAATGGTCTGCCTCCAAGTCTGGAATCTGGGGAAGCAATTAATGAAGTAGAAAACAAGGTCACTCACCTATAACTGGTATTCTCAGAATATCTGTCCTCTGTGGATATGCTTTCACCTCTCGCTTCATCCATTCCTTCTCTTGAGGGACCTGCCTGGAGGTTGAAATGTGAGGGTGAAGAGTACTAGTGCCTTCTTTTTAAAAATAGATTTCTTCCTGAACAAGTTGTAGCTTGTCTAATTCTGGCTGCTTCTCAGAGGCATTTTTGTTCAATCTAAAGATGTATGGAATGAGGCAATATATATATATATCCTGAAATAAAAGGAAGTTGGCCCTTAACAGTGGGTGGAGTTGAAGGGTTAAAAAAGTCAATTCTCCAATATTTCGCACTCATCTGTTTGCCCCAGGAATTGCTTCTTAATCCAGCTAAGAGGCAGATTATCAAGTGGATTGGCACACCTTTATTATACACTCAGCCCTTCACATTTGTGGGTTTCACTTTTGTGGATTTGATTATTCACAGATTATTTGCTGTCTGCTCTGCTGGTGCCCTATGCCAATTTTAATAGGGACTGCAATCCTCATGAGACTGAGGAACTACGAACAAGGCTTGTAAGTCCCTATTAAAAATGGTGTGAGTCAGCAGTGGAGGTGGCAGTAAGTCCCACCAGCCACCCACTTGTGCCTTGTGAAGGAACCCTGATGTCTCAAAGGAATCCATGAGTGAATATGATGATCATACTTTTTTGTCTGTTAAATATGGTTTGGGAGGGTCTAGAGTTAGTCATGGTTTTTCCATATTCACGGGGGTCCAGTGCCCCTAACCCTAGGGAATGTGGAGGGATAACTGTACTTTCACTCTATCACTTTGGTTAAATAAAAGGATAGCTGTTTGGTAGGGGCTTGGCAACCCCAAGGTATGTAGAAGCACATTTTTAAAAAACATTACCCTATAAGACCAATCTCCGTCTGAAATAAATTAACAGCCTAACGGGTACTGAACACGCTCTGGAAACACAGAATGTTAGCATCAGCTGGAATGTGGTATGTGTTTAGACAGAATGATTATAGCAGTTGGTTACTACTTTAACAGCCAATGCTTCACCCTGGCATTTATAGTTCTGTGAATTCCTTCTCTACCATACATCTCAAGTGTTCAAGGGGAGTGCAGTAGAGAGAATTCTAAGCAATTCATCAGATGACAAATCCTGGGATTCTTTGAGTTTTAGCCATAGGAAATGAATTGTATCAAACTGCTGGAACCATGCAGTATGGAAACACCTCCAGAAAACATGGAAGGATTAAAAAGTGGAACCTGATACAGACTCTCTGCTGATATTAATCTGAAAGAATTAAAGCATGGAAAGTTACTTTGCAAAAATAATTACTCACCATTCAAAGACACCCCCCTAAATAGTTCATGTAAATTTTAAAAGCAATACTTTCTTTTCTCTTTATGCAAAAGTAATTAAATGCCCTTAAAGGCACCAGATCCCATCTGATCTTGGAAGCTAAGCAGGGTCAGCCCTGGTTAATACTATACTTGGGTGGGAGAATACCAACAAATGTCAGATGCTGTTGGCTGTATGTCAGAGGCAGAAGTGACAAAACCACCTATGCCTTGCCTAAGAATATGCAAAATTCATGGGGTTGCCATAGGTTGACAGACAACTTGAAGGTATACACAAACACACATACGCAACTGAAGTTACTTATCTTTAAAAAAGGCAGAATGCTAGACATCTGTGGTACAAAAGATAGCTGTTTAGAGAGATCACAAAGTCCTGTAACTATATAAGTAACTAAAATAGTGACACTGCGGAAGGAGTGGTTATACCTCATTATGTTATAATTGTAATGCAACCTAATTATGCTTCAGTCAAGGCTAAAAAAGATACGTTAATTATAAGTGACTCGTTGCTTGTAGCTAATTACCTCCAAGTTCTGGGAAGAAGGCACAGTTGCCTTACTTGAACCTTGACTAAGAACATTTCTTTTAGGAAGCGAGAATACACTGCAACATTGTACTGCAGCATGCTTCTTGCTGAATTCCATAGTGGATATGTACCTGTAGAGAATAATGTTTTGGTCTGTTCACAGAGCCTGAACATCCTGCAATATCTTGTGTATTTTTGGTATGCATGACAGACTGAAGTTTCCAGTGTACCACTTGGCTGGTTGGTTTTTTAAAGGAGTAACAGAAAATGTGCAAGAGAGCCAGTTCAAAAATGAGGGAACAGAAAGAGCATTTCCAACTATTTCACATATAAGTAAAAACTCTTTTCTTTCTAGTCCTATCTGATGATGATTTGACAAAAACAATATGTATAAAGAGTGAAGCATTTGTGCATTGTTTGAATGCACAGTTGTAATTGTTGTGTTAGACATTTGCAGCATGAACAAATATTTAAATTGCAAAATAAAAATACAAACACAATACACTGATTTATCCTCGTGGCTCCACAAGCTAATGGGCTTGCTTGTATTTGGAACTCTTAGTGAGCTCCAGTATCAATTATCAGGGCTTAAGAAACTTACTTTTTTAAACTACAGTTCCCAGAATCCTCTGGCCAGTAGCCATTGCGGCTGGAAGAGGTTTCTGGGAGTTACAGTCCAGAAAAGTAACATTTTCAAGTTCTCTTAAAGGTACTAATAGCATGATCATCAGAATACTCAGTCTTGTGAGACAATATTGCAGGAAATCCTTTCCTGTAACTGCCAAGGTGAATTTCTGTTGTGATAACTACATAGGTATTGTTTTAATGACATAGACCCTTTTCGCACAGCATTTTCCATGCGAAAGAGGACCTGGAGCATTGTGTGATGTGAGGAACGATCTGCACAACGCACTCACAATTGCGCAACTCTCCAGGGGTCGGCAGGCGCCAATCGCACACCTTTTCATTTTCAGCTAGAAGCCGAAAATGGTGCGCGATGGCGCATTGCTCCCAGGCCCTGCGCACACTTACCTGGCTTGTGGAGCCTCCAGAGCTGCATCGGCCATGCTTCCTGCCCCAGCGCAGCCTGGGAAAGTCCCAGGCTGCACTGCGGAAGGAAGAGGCGGGGCTCTCACGTGAGCAGGCAGCTCGTGTGGAGCCGAAGGACCCCAGACGCAAGAGCCTCTCGCCGGAGGCTGCTTGTGCAATCCCAGTGTCGGAAAAAGGAAAGGGCCATAGTTTAAAGCAATGTGGTACAGTCTAGTGATGTGAGTGTTGAACTAAGCCTCCAGGAGATCAGGAACCAAGTCCTGGAATTCACTCTCTCTCAGCCTTAGAAGAAGGCAATAGCGACTTCCTCTGAATGAATCTTGACAAGAAAGCC
Organism: Cyclura pinguis; assembly: GCA_030412105.1. NCBI lineage: Eukaryota > Metazoa > Chordata > Lepidosauria > Squamata > Iguanidae > Cyclura > Cyclura pinguis. The sequence continues at coordinate 317,308,385 of CM059600.1, read as the reverse complement.
CTATGATAGGGTTGCCATAAGTTGGAGTCAACTTGATGGCATGTAACAACAATTGATGTATTAGCACACTAGTAGAGCAAAAAAATGTCCTGGTTTATATTTAATGGGAAATTATGGTTTCTTATGTGACCAAACTATGGCCCTTTCCGCAGCTTACCTTCTAACGCTGCTGGAGTGTGGGCCTTGCGTGAAAAGCCTGGGCAGCAAGGCTCTCGCAAGCCTCCTGCTTCCCTGCTGCTCAGGCTCCGCAGCTCCTTCCTGCTCGCGCGAGAGCCCCGCCCGTGCGCCACCCCTTCCTTCCGCAGTGCAGCCTGGGACTTGTAGGCTGCACTGAGGAGAGGAAGTGCAACCGGCCCGGCTCCGGAGGCTCCACGCTGCAGGTGAGTGCGACCCAGGCCCATGAGCCTTGCCCAAGCGCTGCTTATTTTCGGCTAAAAGCCGAAAATAAGAAAATGCGTATTTGCTGCGCTTGTGGGCCTTGAGCGTGGCGGAAATGGGAGTGTGTCATGCAGACCACTCCTGACATTTACGCGACACTCAAGGGGCCCTTTCGCTTGAAAACTGCCATGCGAAAAGGGCCTATGGTGAGACTCAGGCTTGTGAATTCTGTCTCTCCCCATGGTATAGTGAAGCCAAGACTCACATGGTCAAGCCCTGGGACTTACCCATGAGTGGGGACTATGATATCATCTGTTGCCCCTATTGGACTCCCATGTTCCTTTTAAGCTTAGCTGCAGACCCCACAGTAACAGGAAGGGAAATAGATTTTCCCAGCATCCCTGTTGTATTCCAAAGTAACTTGGGGCTGCACTGTTTTGAGTTGGCAGGACCCGTCAGCTTGACAAAAGACCTGTTCCTGCTGAAGATAATAACTCCTAGAAATTGGGTATTTTTTATTACTGTTTACGGCTTTGATTGGTTTTTACTGCAACAAAAGGAGAACAAGTTAACTGGCCATGTTAACAAAAGGATTCTGGGTATTATAGTCTGACTATAGTTGCTGACCAACGTAATGCTAACTAATTTGTGTGACTAACATCTGTGCTGAAACCGTAGCTTTGTGCCTGATAGAGAAAATTGGAATGGTATATCCATGCATCAGGAATGGAATAGATCCTTTATGATTGTTTTTAATTAATACAACCATCTGGAGAAGCTACCCTACAGAGGGCCTGCTCTTCCAAATTTACCTGTATACCACTGCTATCCTCTGTTCTATCTGTGTGGATCTGTGGAGAAAAAAAGAAGGTACCCTTTCCAGTTTTAAACAAGTCAGATGCTTAGACCCAGTTAGTATTTGCAAATATATTTGCTCAACTATTGAAGTTGTGCTGGATTGACTATGGTGCACATGGTAGCAAGAGGCAGTTGTGCTCACTTGATCCACATTGCTCAACTGGCTGCATGTTGGAAAGCTGTGCTGGATCCCTCCTGTGTGCTAACTCTAGAAATTCGTTTCTTATAGAGCAAGCAATCTATTGGATTCAGTTATTTTAATAATGGTGGAAACAGTTGGATTCTGTTATTTGTTGGATTCCTTCAAGTAACAATAGCATAGCATGTGTATTTCTATACCGTGTATCAGCTAAGTGCTCTCTAAGTGGTTTACAGTGTTTTAGTTAATTGCCCCCAACAAGCTGGGTACTCATTTTACCAACCTGCGGAAGGATGGAAGGCTGAGTCAATCTGGAACTCGGCAGGATCAAACTCACAAGCTTGTTGCTGCAGTACCAGCGTTTAACCACTGCACCACCAGGGCTTCGAGTAATGGCACTGTCAGTGTTCATGTTCTCCATTACATCTGATCAGGGGAAAGGTCTTTGGGGTTTTTATTCTGTAGTTTGCGGAAGAAGCTATGATTTCCTACAACCATAGTTTGAATAAACCATGTTCCCTGGAGTTTGGATGTAACAAAATACCGCGTGTGTTAAAACTGAAAGGAGAAGCTTTTGTTCTCATCCTTGTGGAATATATAGAATACATTGCAGTAGACAATGTATCTTAGAAACTATGGAAGGCAGAGTATGAGAACTGGAGGCTCACTGTGAATCATTCCTGTACACTATATCTGCAGTCGCTTTTATGTCAAGCAATCAGATCTGAAGCTCTTTGCATTCTGTTACTGAATACTGAATACTGCTGTTACTGAAACAGCAATCTTTCCAATTATGGATCTCCCAGTATTTAAATGTATGCTTTTGAAGTGCTTTAAATATTTTGAAGGTTTGAAAATATTGAAAAATACTCCTTTTTCTCTGCACCTCAGATTCTGACTATTACATGTAATTGTCTAATAAAAATGTAATAATAATTGCATCCCAGCCGGAGGTATTGTGAAAACTACTTAATACTATAAAGTATTTCGAGCCTTGGAAGAAAGACACAATTAACTGCTAAGTGATACCTTTTTATTATCATTACTGTTCCTACATAGGACCAGCCAAGTTGTCATTTTTATGATATTATCCCTGACGAGGCAAGTAGGATATATCAATCCAGTATCATCCTGTTAAATGAGGCGTGGGTGGGTAAGAATAAGCTTTAAATCTATAGTCCCAACTTCAAAGCTTTTCTTTGTTTTGTGAGAAGCAGTTACAGTCGGTAGTTACAGACAGATTTTCGTGCGAAGTACTTACAGACAAAAGGATAGGACAGAATCCTAAGCAGTGAAAGCCAATTCATGCATTAAAAAAAGACGGGGGAATTCTGAAATTAATCACATGTGACTTTTATAGGGAATTTGGCATACTGTAAACGTTTCAACCATATTAAGATTTGCAACATGACAAGGAGTCACCTTAAGGTATGTTGGAGCAGGATGTGGTGACCTGTGCTCTGGGAATAAAACATAAACAAAGCCAACTTAATTCATTGACAAAAATGAAGAAGTAAATTCACATTAATTAGAGCAGTTAAAAATGTATATATGAATGCATATTTAATCCCAGTCCAGTTTATTCCACGCTTTAGGACATGATTAGAATTTACTAGAGAGACGGAGAACTGTTTGTTCCAAGACTCTTTCCCTTTGGTCTTGTACCATTCATGGACCAGTAAGCAACATGCAACCCTCTAGGGATTTTTTGGTGGCCTGTCACCTGCATTATTCCCATACTTCTCTTCTTTTTCCCCAGTCCCTAATGGATAGGAAAAATTGAACTTTTGTTGAAACCTGAGTGTGGTGTTATACGGTTTTGCTGATGTCTGTGTAAAACTTGGTGGATATGAAGATATGCAGACCTGGACTGTTTGGTGATTCAAGGCAGACAAAAGCAATGCTTGTCTGAGCAGCACATCATTAAGCTATGGAATTTGCTACCACAAGATGTGGTGAAGGTCACCAACTTACTGTCCTAAATTAGTTAGTAGAATGATAAGCTACAGCCAATGCTGATCATTAACAGTCTAAGGTCAAGAAGCCAAGAAGTCAGTCAGAAGCCAGGGAAACAAATCAGAAAGATGGATGCAAAGAAGAATAGGATACATTTCCAGGTGTCTGCAAGCTGGCAGGAGCATCTTTCACAAGGAGTGACAGACATTGCTTCCAGCACCTAACGTGTGTTTGCTGCTCACCTTTTCTATAGAGACTGATGGTTGAAGGAGGACAGCTGGGGCAGCTCCAGCTGAGTTGCCAGTGCCTTGGCTACTCCCCAAACACTCCTGCTTTGAAGGCATTGCCCCACAGTAAGCATTGTGGATTTCTAATATTGCAAAGAGTGAGACATTGAAAATAATGCATACCCTTAAACCCTTATATTTGCTCTTTTTCTGTTCACTTGATAACTTTGCCTACCTCTTTTCCTAGGATGCCTAAACTGTACCTCTAAATGCTCAGTGGAAGTTTTAAGTTGCTGCATTGCTTGAAATTTGAGGGCTGAGGGAAAATTTCATGGGAGAGGGACAGAATTTTTATGGGGGAAGGAATGACTTCATTTTGTCTCCTCCTGTAGCTACACTTGAACTGCTGCTGTCTTAGAGGTAGGCATGACAACTCGATGGATTTTAAAAGGGTTTAGACAAAATCATGAAGTCATGATGGCTGTATAGTATGTCCCAAATCAAAAGCAATGTACCTCTGAATACCAGATGCTAGAGACTGGAAACAGGAAAATACTAATCTCTCACTTGTGGTTTTCCCATAAGCATCTTGTTGACCACTGTGGAAAGAAAAGGATTGCCCCGTTAAGGCGTTTCTCTGATCCAGCAGGGCTGTTATCTTATGAGACAATTGATGTGGCATATATGGTCCAAGATCTGACATAGAAGAGACAAAGTAATAGGTTTACACTTGGAGAGTTATATGATAGCTGTGTAGTATTGCTTCATAAGTGAATTGTTGCACAGTCAAAATCGCAACCAAATATGCATACTCATCTGCACATGCAGTGGTCAGTAAGAGTATGCAAAGGCACCACATGTGCATCTCTACTTTTACAATCTTGAAGGAAGAGGGCTTTAAACCGAGTTGTGTGTGGGAGGATGACAGTATTCTCAAGGGCAGGAGTTCATCAAGTGCTAGAGATGATAATTCATTGGTATTGAGGGAACTGAGTGAATAGTACAAAAGCCCAACTGTAGGAGGAGAAAAACCTTTAAAGAAGCAGCTAGGAAGAATGACCCATGGTATGTCTCTACACTAATGCACAGAGCATGGGAAATAAGATGAACTTGAACTCTTAACACAGCAAAGCAGATATGACATAATAGGCATCACTGAAACATGGTGGCATGAGACTCATGATTGGAATGTAGTAATGGAGAGGTACAATCTATTTCAAAGATATAGACAAAACAGGAAAGGAGAAGGAATAGCATTATTACATCAAGGATGTTTGCACCTGTGAAGAAATCTGTGACTTAGATCCTGGGAGCCAGGTTGAGAGTACCTGGGTAAAAATTAAGGGGGAGAGAAAAAACAGAGATTTCATTTTGGGGTCTACCACAGACCACCAAATCAGGCTGAGGACTGCCACAAGATTCTTCTGCAGTCTTTTGCTGTGGTAGAACCCCCACTCTCAAAATTTGGAGCATAGATGCATTTCTGCAAATGGTTTTCTGCCAGTTTCAAGGCGGAGTGATGGTGAGTGGTTACATTTTTAAAATACAAGCCTGCTATAAATTTAGGACACTGTGCATTTTTGGCTTTTCTATTTTGTACCACCTTCAGGCAAGGACAAGAAGATACAATTCTCAAAGGGAAACCCTGTTTACAGCTGTGGTTTCGAATGCTTATCAGCTTTATCCAACTAGTCATTTACTCATCATGAGTTTGGGTGTTGTTGTCTTTTAATAGACTATTATTTCAGTTTGCTTTGACTTTTATGATATCAGAAGATAGTCATCAACAGAGTATTCTAACAGAGAAGTAATATTTATTTGCTAGTAAAACATTTGGTAGAAAAATACTTGGTTGGAAGAGAGCTTTATAACACAAATGAAAATTTAAGCTTTTATACTTCTCATCCTCAGCTTGTTTATAGATGTAGAATTTCTTAACAAACTCACAGGTGTCTTCTTCAGCCTTCTGCATGAAGGCATTTCAAATACTTCTAGCAAAGTAGCTCATATAGGAGAACACGAGCCCTTTCTGCACCTTACCTGAATCCAGCGACATCCTGGTGTCATTCCAGCATTGCCTTTGCTGGGATGGGATCATGTCCCAAACACTCCTCTCTGCACCCAACTGGCTGCCAGTGGATGGTAGCGCTCGGGACATGCTCCTTCCTTCTGTGGGGCAGCTGCCCTCTTCCTGTGCTACACTGAGGAAGGAAGTGCCTTGATAGCACTTCTGCCCTGTCTGCTTGGCCCCAGCCAATGTGATGGTCACGCAAAAGGGGCCTATTACCAGATCTTTTCTGGTAATAGTATAATGCATGATCGCAATGACCGGGGATGCAACAAGAGTGGCATTTTGCAGACTAGCTTCAACACATCCCCATGCCGGGATGGGGCCATAGTGCAGAAATGACCATGGTCTTTTGTGTATCCAGATTAAAAATGAGAAGGTAGAATGGAGGTGTGGAACCAAGAAATCAGTAGTTCTCATGAGACACATAAAAAAGTAATAACATAATTTTAAGTATCTTAAGCAAACAGAATTTAGCATATTTCTCTCTTCGTCATACATACATATACCCAATCCCGTTGTTAACTTTTATGAAGTGGCAGAAATGCCTAACACAGATGCTCATGCATTCTGACACAGCACTTTCTGCCTTTTAATTACATGTATAGTCAGTCCTCTGCATTCTTGGGTTCAGTGTTCATAGATATGATTACTAGCTATCACTGCCATTGTTGCTCTATGCCATTTTTAGTATGGACTTATAAGTCTTGCCTCACATTTGTAATCTCTCCATAACCCTCATGAGACTGAGAGAGATTGCAAGCGCAAGGTAAGTCTGTATTAAAAATGGCATAGGGAAGCAGAGGAGGCAGTGGCAGACTCTACCAGCTGCCTAGTTCTGCCTTGCAAAGGAACTCCACTGCTTTGAAAGCAAAACTGACACCGCATAGATATATTTGCATTTTTTTTTCATTTTCATGGGGATCCTGAACCCTTAAGCCCTGCAAATGTGGAAGGATGATGGTAGTTACCTAATTAAACTTAGTGACATCCAGTTTGAATTACTGTATTGTAATGTACTGTACTTTGGGCTACTCTTGAATGGTCTTTATATATTTCATTTAGCCCAGAATACATTGGCCAAAAAAATGTATTGGGCATTCATCAGGTAATATTATACCCGCTGTCCATGGGCCGCACTAGTTGTGGCTCTTTACTTCTGGGGACAATTCAGTGTGTTGGTAATGATCTTTAGAACCGTAAGTGGCTTAGGACTTTAACCTAACCTTAATTGATGGATATAAATAATATTCAGAATTTTTCTCATCCTTGATGAGAAAAGGTGTCTGAAGATGTCAGGACATAAAATTGTCAACCACTGTGTGTGTTTTCTTCTTGTTGTTTTGTCTTTAAGTGAGAATGGAAAGTTTGTTGTGTGCCTTCGAGTCATTTCTAACTTATAGTGAACCTATACAGGGTTTTCTGGGGCTAAGAGTATGTGACACACCCAAGGTCACTCAGTGGATTTCTGCAGCCAAATGGGAAGTCAGACCCTGGTCTCTAAGGTCATAGTCCCATGCTCAAACCACATTGGCTCACAGAATGGAAAGACCTGTAGTTTTTCTGTTTTTGTTGGGTTTTTCCAAAAAATTGCACAACTCCCCATATTTTGTTAAAAATGTTCTTGTACAAAGTATTGGTTTTTTATATAAAATACATTTGGTATTGTGGCACAAAAGCTGAGCAAAAAACCTCAATGGTTTGTGCAAATAACATTTTTGCAAACCAGTTTCAAGATGCAAAAATAAAAATAAAAAACTATGCAAAAATTCTTGTAATCTTTCCATCCAGGGATAAAAGGGTTTGGGGATCTTTCATTCTCATGTCCCAAAATGAAAAAGCTAAGATTCATATCCCTATATAAGCCTTAAGTCAAGGTCTCTTAGATCTCTTCCCATGCCAAGTTGCCCACAGCTAGAGATCTGACCAAGAGGCCCTTTCCCCCATCGCCATTCCGGCTGTAATGGGGGTACAGTTGACAGGGACAAAAGAAAGAGCTTCTAATTGTGGAATTCAAGGCAACTAAAGGCAACTAATTGTGGAATTCTTTGCCTAGGAACACTTGGTTGGCACATGTTTTTACACAGATTCTGAAGATACTTTTTAAAAACAAGGTTATCCAGTCCTTTTGTTTCATCTGCTCCTTCTGTCTGTTACCTTATATTGTGTGGGTTTTCTCTTTTGGGATTTTAGTCCATTTCAGGATTAGTTTTAATTGTTGCTCACTCCCGTGTGTAATGTATAAGTTCTCTGTATCACTTTAGATAGAGCTAGAGACGTGTTATTTAGTTCTGGTATTACTATCAGTTCTTTGTCTTACTTTTATCACTGTGGGTTTCTTTACAACTTCAGTATATTCTTAAATCTGATATTCATTTATCTATTGAGTTAGCAACTGAATGCAGAAGAAAATATAGCCATGAGATTAAATGGCACCGAATGATTTCTCCTGGCACTGTTATCAGTGCTAATTGTTGCTGAAGTCCAATAGGCAGAATCTGCCCAATTTCGTACATTTTTTCTGTCTTGCCTTGTCTGCACTGAAATCAGAGCCAAGGCTTTTGAATTTGCCTTACTCTGCACCCTTAATTAAATAGATCCCACTGCATTTCAGTTTTACAAAATCTTTTTGGGTTCCATTGTGCTGGCTTCAGGATTCAGCAAGTAGCAGTCAAAATAAAAAAATAAAATAAAAAAAGTAAAATTTCCAGGCTCTGATCCAGCATCAGGAGCCTTCCCCACCCCAAGACTCATGGAATTTGGGTTGGTGGATCCTAAACATTGATGGGATTCTTTTGGCATGGTGAGTGAGTCCCAGACCACAAATACTTGATACACAGCAGTGAAAGTACCGTATTACTCTTTCTTCACTGACATATTTGTGAATCTGGCCCAACGAGATTTTAAAATGAGTCCAAATTGAAAGCACTGGATTCTGGCTGCTGTCCATAGACCACTTATTCTGGTGTAAGTCCACTAAAGTTAATGGGAGTGTTTCAGAATAAGTGGCTCTTGGCTGGTAGCCCAGGTCTTTTAAGGGTTTTTCCTGTTACAGTAACAACTCATATTTCATCTTCAGACAGTAAGCAGTGGTAACTTTGTAAGCATTTTATGTCCTTTCTCTATGGAATGCAGTCCTATGAGGAAGAATATTGTAATATGTAGAGATTATACCAGGGAGTAAGCGACTCTCACCTTCAGAGGCTTGTTACAGGTATGAAATCATTTTTATTTATACATTCATTTCATATCTATCCTGTCTTCCTTGCGCTATGGAACTTACGGCACCATGCAAAATTTTCCCAGACAGTCTCCCATCTATCCAAGCACTAAATCAGAACTATACTTCCCTAACATCAGCAAGCTTGCTTCGTTGTGCACTTTGATTCCATCCCTTATTCCTGCTTGTTCCGTTCTGTCCATTTTAGGAATTTGAAGGGTTTGGGGATGACAAAAATACTGACATAGGTTGTATAAAACTGTATTGTTGCACTTGGTTTTGTTAACAAGGTTTTACTCCATCTGTTACTGTAAACAACAAACTACGTTACATATTTAGTGACATTTACTGTTCTTGTTTTTAAACTCTAAAGAAGACAGTGCTTGATCCTGAGAATTAAAATACCACAATTAAAAGACCTAACATTGTCTGTTAAGCATTTTTTAAAATTAGAAGTAGGGAACCCGTGGCTCTTCACATGTTATTGTACTCCAGTTCCCATTAGCCTTAGGCAGGCTGCCCAGATCATGGGAATAAGTAGTCCATTTGCTTCTAAAAGGCCATAGTTTCTGTAGCTTTGGCTTAAGTATCATAACAAATTAATGAGTTGTTTTATCCTCACAATAAGAAAGCAAGTGATATGAGCAGCCCACTTGGGACATATGTGGGTTTTGTAGTCCAAAAGAGTAACATTTCCAAGCTCTGCTCTTTTGAAAGGTTTCCTAGGCGCTGTCTTTATATTCCAGGCGCTGCCCACTGAAAAAGGGTTGTACATTTAGCAGAGCAGCATTTTCCTTATCTTTTAATTCTGGCCTTCCTGGAAAAGCGCAGGCAATTACTTTGCAACGCATTAAAGGGAATCTGCTATGTCCACAGGGAACATATTGGAAGGGTGGAAAGGGAGGGAGGGACAGATATAGCAGCAGCAGAAGCCTGTTCATTTTACTTGCATTTGTACTTCTGAAAAGTCAACCAGCCTAACAGACGAATGTGTTTTGTTTTGTTTTCTTTCATTCACAAAATGGCATTTTCTTCCTTGTTACATGTTGGGATTCAGATGGTTTTGGTACATCAAACATCAAAAGTCTGTGGCTGACATGGACCCTTCCACACATCGTTTTTATTTAATCCTCTCAATCAATCCAGCACTGTGAGGATTTTCCTTCTTTCCTTTACCACAGCAAAAGACTGCAGAAGAATCTTGTGGCAGTCCTCAGCCTGATTTGGTGGTCTGTGGTAGACCCCAAAATGAAATCTTTGTTTTTTCTCTCCCCTTAATTTTTACCCAGGTACTCTCAACCTGGCTTCCAGGATCTAAGTCACAGATTTCTTCACAGGTGCAAAGATCCTTGATGTAATAATGCTATTCCTTCTCCTTTCCTGTTTTGTCTATATCTCTGAAATAGATTGTACCTCTCCATTACTACATTCCAATCATGAGTCTCATGCCACCATGTTTCAGTGATGCCTATTATGTCATATCTGCTTTGCTGTGTTAAGAGTTCAAGTTCATCTTATTTCCCATGCTCTGTGCATTAGTGTAGAGACATACCATGGGTCATTCTTCCTAGCTGCTTCTTTAAAGGTTTTTCTCCTCCTACAGTTGGCCTTTTGTACTATTCACTCAGTTCCCTCAATACCAATGAATTATCATCTCTAGCACTTGATGAACTCCTGCCTTTGAGAATACCGTCATCCTCCCACACACAACTCGGTTTAAAGCCCTCTTCCTTCAAGATTGTAAAAGTAGAGATGCACATGTGGTGCCTTTGCATACTCTTACTGACCACTGCATGTGGTCAGTATGCACATTTGGTTGCGATTTTGACTGTGCAACAACTCACTTACGAAGCAATGCATCATCATCATCGTCAACAACGTCATCTATTTATTTAGTGCTGTCGGTGTACATGGCACTTTGCATGAGTGCTTTACAATTGTGAATTTCACAGTTCTGTGCTCTCAGGTTTACAATCTACAATCAGGTTACAATCTAAAAAGACATGGCACACAAAGAAAAGGGAATGGCAGTGCAGGAACAGATTAAGTTCAGCAAATTCTGGCTGCTGTTTTCTCCCTCTGAGGCCACAGCAGTGGACCTTTCCTCAATTGCTGAATCCAGGCCTCACTCTGCTTTTGGGCCCTTGAAGCGTAGGGACCGAGGAGTGTATCTTACCGGTGACTGATCACTCTTATAGTAGCGGTAATGTATATTGCAAGATTTCTGCTGGCCTTTCTTGCTCTTCTGTACTTTTTTTTTTCCTTCTTCTTTCCTCTCTGCTGTTCTTCTCTTGTACAACTTTTTTGGTTGAGCAGTATTTTCCAGGAAGCAAATGTGTGAAAAAGAGCTAAGCCTTCGCCATTTTTTTGGTAAGTGATATGTTCAAGGTTATTGAGGGAAACTTCCTAGCAGAATTTGATCTTTTTCCCCCTGCAGGAGGCACCTTAGATTTAGCAGAAGAAATAATTTGTTTCCCTCCCCCCTCCCTGCTTTGGTGGCACTAAAACTGACCAGGGCCATTTCCATGTCACACCGTTATAGTACTGTTATTCCTCTTTTAATATCCTATGGAATCCTGGGGGTTTGCAGTTTAGGGAGGGGCATTTAGAATTCTCAGCCAGAGCTCTTTAGCCTCAATAAACTACAAACCCCAGAATTTCATAGGATGTTGAAAGTGGAATAATAGCATTGTAACGGTGTAGTGCAGAAATGGCCCAGGTTAGGTGACCTGTTGTACTTCTTGCCTGCTTTCTGATACAGCTCCATGATTTTGGTGCTTAGGCCTAAATCCAATTCTCTTAGCCCTTCAATTGGGATGGATCCAGGAAAGACATAGAAATTTGGGAAGCTAACACACAAATTCCTTTGAGTCAATGGATTTAATCTAGCTGAAAGACAATAAGCTTTAGGCCTCAGAGATTTTAGTTCCTCAGGTGATATATAAGTAGCGTTATGTCCTTTCCCTTGGTGTCACATGTAGTTGGCAAGTAAAAATGTGCCTGTTTATTAAAAACCTTTATTAAACTTTTATTAAAACACTAACGTATCTCAAAATGTTGTACCTTTTTAATCTTTCAAAATATGTTTTAACTTCCTAACTAAATTTAGCATTTTTAGTCTGTTTATGTTATCTTTATTGTTTTTAAATTGTTTTAACTTGATGCAGTAATTTTAATTCATTGTCCTAGAGATCTTTTGATATAGAGTGGAGTAGAGATATTGTTAATAAATATATAGTAATGAGTAAAATAAATGTTTTCCTTATTCCATTCTGTAAACATTTAAATAAAAGTTTTAAGTATTATCAAGACTTTATTTTACAAAGTATTAGTTTTTTTACAGGCATCAGCTCAGCATAGTCCTTATTTATTTATTATTTTTGAAATGTATGTTTTGCTTTTCAGTTTGGCCAGTTTCTGTAGTGATCTAATTTGTATAAAATTGCAATAAATAAACCCAAATAACCATACAATGGCTATAAAAATAAAATAACTAAAATAGCCAACAGAACATTTTTTTTACAGCTGAGAAAACCTTGTGAAACACTGGAAGAATATCAAATAAAACCAGCAATCATAGACAGTAAAATGAGAATTTGTGTTTGAGAAACACGTATATTTCTACTGTAGGTGTCAGAAACAAATTACAGTGTGCCCAGATGAGTAGTAGACAGAATAATAATGGAACATAAAATTGAAATGGCTTCTTCAGTAGCGTTTCTCTCACTCCTTAAAGGTAATAATAGTATGCTTGTATATAAAGAACTGCAGCTAGGTAGCTGCAAGGATAGAAGTTGCAATATAATGGAAAGCTGATTAAAAATATCACTAACATGGTTGAGGAAAAGGTTCTTGTTCATCACAATATTGGAAAAAGCTAACTAAACGTTCAGGCATCATGATACTCTCAAAGAGACAATGGCTTTTTTAAAATTTGGCACAATTTCTTTCATACTTTAATTGCTGTAGGAAACAGCTTGCCCATCACAGCATAATGGTGGCCACTGGAAAGACTGAGTGGACTAAAGGGCCAGAAATAGATTTAGGCCCTTTTCGCACGGCATTTGCCATGTGAAAGGAACCCTCGAGCATCGTGCGACTGCAAGGAGCGGTCCACACAATGCACTTGCAATTGTGCAACGCTCCAGGGTCTGGCAGGCACCGATCACGCACTTTTCCATTTTTGGCTGTGAGCCAAAAATGGTGCACGATCGTGCATCGCTCCAAGGCCCCACGCACACTTGCTGTGTGTGCGGAGCTCCGGAGCCGTGACACTCGCACTTCCTGCCCCAGCGCAGCCTGGGAAAATCCCAGGCTGCACTGCAGAAGGAAGAGGAGGGACTCTCACACTGCCTGCTCACGAGCAGGCAGCAGCTGTGGAGCTGAAGCAACAGTGATGCAAGAGCCTCTCACAAGAGGCTGCTCACGTGATCCCCACACCCCAGCTCCACAAAAAGGTGAGTTGCGGAAAGGGCCTTAGATATGAACTAATTCTCAAATATGTATGGAAGACAAATAAGTTAATCATTTCATTACTGGAGTCAAGGAGAAAGACATTTCCTACTTGTGACCTTACCAGATTGTGTTTGGACAGAATTTGTTAACTTGTAGTATTACCCAAATAATAAAAATATTTATTTCTCAAATAAAAATAGAACAACCAGCAAGGCTGTTATATAAGTTGCCCACATGCTTACCCCAGGCAATACTGCTGATATTTGGATAAGGATAAGTTTCAGGGCTCCATCTAATCCAAAATTCTTTTTGCTGACGGGTTTGTCTAATATAGCCGTTATTGGATACTTTGGCATTTATAAGCAGTAGTATTTCAGAAAGCTTGCTTTCATGACTTTTAGTAGCTATAGGCCAAGTTCCAAACAAGCACAGAACGAACCATATTGGAAACTCATTTGGGTTGGTTGGCAATGGTGATTGTCTTATTTAAGGTTTGTAAATAGTCTTTTCATGAATTTTAATCTTTTTAACATTTCAACTTTATCAATTGTTTAAACACTGTTTAAATTACTCTTATATTTATATTTTTATTAATGGCTTCTTATAGTTTTTAATTTGTATTGATTTTAAATATATTGTTAGCTGCATTGATTCCCATTATTGAGAAAAATGTGGGATATAGATGAATAAAATAATAGTAGTAATAATAACAATAATAATAGGAACCATTCTTAGTGTTGAAGAGACAGTCACAAAAGCTGCAGGAAAAAAAACTCTCGATGCTTTCATTGCACGTACTGTTCTCTGTGTGTTCACATCACTGCTTTAAATGCTGGCCATTGTGATCTTGAAAAAGGGAAAATGGCTTTATGTCTTGGAACTTGAATAGAAACAGAGGATGTACAGGTGAATGTGCCATGCATTTACAGTGTAAGCCTGGAATTTTTTTTTTAATTTTTAGAAGTTAACACAAATACATGAAACAAAAACAACCAGACCAAATCACACCAGTACGCCGAAACATCAAAAAAAGAAAACAACAAAATCGGTCCTCACATAACAGAACATATATACATTGACATCAACATTAACAATACGTATTTATATACCATATTCAAACTAAACTAACATTCATACTTTACTAAACAAAACAAAAAAAAACAAACCCTACATCTAATTAAAAGCGGCTCCTACCCTTGTTGCAGGCAGCTCCAAGCTATATAAATGTACTTAATTTAAATTCATTACTTTCTACTATTCTAAGTCTGGATTGAAGAGCTTAGGATTTTTTTCGAGTTCTGTACATAGTGTTGTTTGTTTGTTTGAGGCATATTGTTGTTGATCGTGATGACAAATAATAACCAAAACCAATAATCTCATTAATATTATTGAGCAATTTTCTCAGTATACCAGTCAGATAAAACCTTAAGAAGAAGATTCAGACTTTTGAGCTTTTTGACAGTGATTGTTGATCCACACAGTCTTATTATATTGCAGAGGATTTGGGGGTGCGTGGGTAGTTCATGCTGGACAAAAGCAAGGTGTATTGAGCCGTGCTATTGTCTTGCGTGAGCAGGCTCTGATATACTGCTGTAGCTCTATACTGAGGGGCAATATTATTAATGGTAGATGTACATTCTGTTGGATAGCTTGTCCACCATTATCATTTCCCTTTTTGTATCCTACCTGGTTTTCAACCTTCTGATTGTTGGAAGTGAATAAAGGTGCATTAACACATGCACAAATAACTGTGTGACAGTAAGGGGGCAGTAGAGGTAGTGTTATAGAATCATAGAGTTGGTGTGGGCCTCATGGGTCATCTGGTCTAACTCCTTGCTCAATGAATGGTCTCCAGCTAAAGCATCCCCTGTCCAGCTTCTTTTCAAAGACTTCCTAGAGAAGGAGATCCCACTTCCTGTCTAGGCAGTTGGTTCCATTGCTGAACCACTCTTACTGTTAAGAAGTTTCTTCTTATGTTCCATTGAAATCTACTCTCCTGTCACTTCAAACCACGAGACCTGGTCCTTCCTGTAGGGCAGCAGAGAACAGGCCTGCCTCCTCTCTCTGTGACAGCCCTTGAAGTATTTAAAGAGTGCTATCATGTCACCCCCAGTCTTCTCTTCACCAAACTGAACATGCCCAGCTCCTTCAACCTATCCTGATTTTATTCTCCATACTGCTTATCATACTTGCTGCACTTCTCTGAACTTGCTCCAGTTTGTCTATATCTTTCTTAAAATGAGGCACCCAGAAGTGAATGCTGTACTCCAGATGACACCTAACCAGCATAGAATCTTATGGGATTATTACGTCCCTTGACTTGGAAATTATGCTTCCATTAATGCAAGATAAAATAGCCTTTGCCTCCTTTGCAGCAGCATTACACTGCTGGCTCATTTTCAACTTAAGATCAGCAATAATCCAAAGGCTCTTTACACAGGTAATACTGCTGAGCCATGTATCCCCCCATCCTATACCTCTGCATTTGGTTTCTGGGCATAAATATAGGATTTTGGATTTGTCTCTGTTGAATTTCGTTGTATTAATTTCTGCCCAATTTTCTAGTTCATCTATATCCTTATGAATGCTGTTCTGTTTTCCAGTTTTTTCTACTTTTCTGTGCAGAATGCTGTAATTGTGGATTTATTTTATGTAAAAATCACACATGGGCAATTTGCATAAAAAACAGCATTTCCTGCCTGGAGAGCAGCATTTTCTGCACAGGAATTAATATTTCTTCATTGAAATATTATTTTCCATTCAGAAAATGTTATTTCCTGTGCAGAAAATTCTGCTCTCTTTACAAAACAACCACATGTGAATATTGCATTTAGTAAGTCCCAGATTGCAAATAGCCTTCAAAGACTTTCTTGGAACACAAAGAAAATTGCGGAAATTATTTGTTGCTACCTTTGAGAGAAAACTTGGGAAAAAGTTACATCCCTAAAAAAAATAATGCTTCACTTCTTAGTTTTTAGCAAGTTTTTCATCTGTGATCTCTTACTGTGGACAAAGAATAATCAGCAACTGTACGATAGCTGTTCCCATTACATAAGCTCCTTGTAGGCATTTTTATGCACTCTTAGAATTCTCAAAACATGATGTTATTTAACTGCAAGTCTCACAGATATAACAGAAGCATTGAAATCACATTTTTGTCTTATTTCCTTCACCATTTAAATTTTGCAGGATAAAAGTGTTCAGACATGTCCAGAGACATTATGTAGCGCATGAGAATACCTTCCCCCATTTTTAAAATGATGCAAATTCTTCATATGTTCCACTGTAGCAGGAAAATGTTGACAAGAAATACTTGTTAATACAAAACTGAAAACAGCTAAGAACAGTCAACCAGCACTTATAGTTGTGTTTCTCTCAGAAGTTCAGTATATTCCTTGTTATCAGAGTTTCAGTACCTGTTCGTAGCTGTTCCAGATAGATGTCCCTTAGCAAGGTTTGCAGTGTACAGAAAGTATATCACCCTATGCAATTGTAAGTGGCAGCCTATATTTTTTATTTTTTTATTTTTTAAAAAAAAGGTCCTGTAAGCATAAACAAACCAAAGGTGAGGGTTTAGTTTTCAGACAGGGTAAACCAATCCCAGTTTAACACCTTTTCATAAAGTAATCATGAAAACTAAGACAGGTTGGATAAGTTGGAAAGAAACTCTAAAGAAAGATATTAGATTTCTGATTTAACTGTTGGGTTTAAATGCTTTGATGTGATTTTTGTCCGAAGTGCCATTATATCAGACACATACTAGAGTATTTAATACACATCCACATGACAACTCTACACTTCAGTATTACATAGTGCACAATTGGGATCAAGAGATATGTTTTTGGAGAAGATAAGTATTCCGTCTGTGTTTTACACCAAGCTTCACTGGACCCATATAGGCATAGATTACAAATACACGTTCGTGCATATAAACACTGCTTGGGAAATGGGTGTGAGGATAAAATAATAAGAGTCTCTGTGTCACTTTTAAGTGCCTTCAGGTTGACTCCAACTTATGGCAACCCCATCAGATGTTTTTCTTGGCAAGATTTATTCAGAAGAGGTTTGCTAATCCCTTCTTCTGTGGCTGAGAGAGTGTGACTTGCCCAAGGTGACCAAGTGAGTTTCCATGGCTGAGTGGAAGATCCAGATTTGGTCTCCTGGAGTCCTAGTCCACCACTCAAACCACTACAACATCCTGCTCACTGAGAGCCTGCATACTATTAAAAGTATCTGTTCTAAGTTTAAACAAACAAAGGCAGAATATCTGTTCCCCATGACATTCTTGCAAAGAAACTAGTAAAATGCAGGCTGGACAGGACTACTGTTAGGTGGATTTGTAATTGGTTGACCGACCGCACCCAAAGGGTGATCACCAATGGCTGCTTTTTGTCTTGCAGAGAGGTGACTAGTGGAGTGCCACAGGGTTCTGTCCTGGGCCCAGTGCTGTTGAACGTCTTCATCAGTGACTTGAATGAAGGTGTAGAGGACATGCTGATCAAATTTGTAGATGTCATCAAATTGAGAGAGGTTGCTAATAAGCCAGAAGACAGGATCAAAATTCAACATGACCTTGACAGATTGGAGAGCTGGGTCAAAGCTAACAAAATGAATTTTAACAGAGAGAAATGTAAGGTCCTACACTTAGGCAGAAAA
Source organism: Cyclura pinguis (assembly GCA_030412105.1). NCBI lineage: Eukaryota > Metazoa > Chordata > Lepidosauria > Squamata > Iguanidae > Cyclura > Cyclura pinguis. The sequence continues at coordinate 317,290,428 of CM059600.1, read as the reverse complement.
AGTGAAATGCACAAATATAGGATGAGGGACATGTGGCTGGATAGCAGTACATGTGAAAGAGATCTAGGGGTCTTGGTAGATCACAAGCTGAACATGAGTCAGCAGTGTGATGTGCAGCCAAGAAAGCCAACGTGATTCTTGGTTGCATCAGTAGGAGTATGGTGTCTAGATCAAGGGAGGTAATGGTACCACTCTGTTTTGCTTTGGTTAGACCTCGTCTGGAATACTGTGCCCAGTTCTGGACACCTCAGTTCAAGAAGGATATCAACAAGCTGGACCATGTCCAGAGGGCGACCAAAATGCTGAAGGGTCTGGAAGCCATGCCCTATGAGGAGAGGCGTAGGGAGCTGAGTATGTTTAGTCTGCAGAAGAGAAGGTTAAGAGGGGACATGATAGCCATGTTTAAATATTTGAAGGGATGTCATGTCGAGGAGGGAGCAGGCTTGTTTTCCGCTGCTCCAGAGACTAGGACAAGGAGCAATGGACTCAAACTACATGAAAGGAGATTCCACCTGAACCTCAGGAAGAACTTCCTGATGGTCAGAGCTGTCCGGCAGTGGAATATGCTGCCTCGGAGTGTAGTGGAGTCTCCTTCTTTGGAGGTTTTAAAGCAGAGGCTGGATGGCCATCTGTTGAGAATGCTTTGATGTGCATTCCTGCATAGCAGGGGGTTGGACTAGATGGCCTCTGTGGTCCCTTCCAACTCGATGATTCTGTGATCTAGTTCCCCTGAATATCTGTTCTCACGTTGTGGTGATGACAGTTTCCACGATGGCTTATGTGGAGGGTAGTGTAGAATGTGCCACTAGCCCTGGACATTCACCCATCGTTCAGTTGCCATCTGTGATAGGACCTGATTATGTTCTGAAATCTTGTTGGGGCATTATGCTGGTTCTGCTCTTTATCCCAGTATCCTCTTATGGAAATGGTTGCCCATATACTCACCTTCCAACATGCTGGCTTAAAGATTGGTCAGTGTATCAGCACAGTTCTGCCATCACCCAAAAGCAGCAACTGCAATGGCCACTTGTAATGTCTGTAACAGGTTATATTTCTGTGTTTACTACCTGAGATCAATCAGACTTTTTTTTTTACAATTCCATAAGCCAAGATTAAAACACAGTTCTCCTGTTGGGATATAATGGAAATAGAAGTTTTTGTTTATTTTTTTTAACTTCTGTATAATGAAATTTTAGCAGAATTTTGTTTTAAATTCTTGTAAATTGCCTTAGATCCTGTGCTGGGAGAAAGGCACATAAAAAAAATGAATGGCGGGGGGAAACTTCCCTCCCAAATGACAATCATTTATTCGATCATTACATCTGAAGAGAGATAGGAAACATCGACTTAAAGTCTCTTGGTAGTCCCAAATAAAATGAACCCATCAAATCAATTCTTGAATTGTAAATCAACACATATATGAATCCCATTGATTCAATCATTCTGCTATAGTTGGGATAGCAGTTAGATTTAGGCAGATGCCTTTTTGAACTGTAACTCCCAGAATGCCATCAGCTACCTCTGCATATAAGCTAGGAGTTTTTCTTCTTTTGACTGATATCCTGTTTGGGATATATGCACACATACATGTTCTTTACGTGCATGTTTGTTCCTTTTAGGTCACGGCATGGGTTGGTATTCTCTTCCCAAAGCCGCCTTGACTTACTGAAATCCTCTGAAGTCATTCTGTGCTTTGTAGAGAGCAGGCAGGACCACAGAAGTATTCAATAGATCTCAGTGTTGAGGTCATTATTTCACACCTGGCTACCAGGATACAGCTAGATTCTTCTACAATCCTGCCTGCTCCGCATAAAGCACAGACTGGACATGTGGGAAACTTTAGAGGCTGTAAGTTGAGAGGATGGTATATAGTTCATCCTGTTGTGGGTCTGCATGTGGATCTACACTGGACCACACAGGATAGCGGCCTTTGTGTGTTTCAGAAGTCAACAGTGGGCATTAATAGTTAAGCACTGGCACTGGAAGCTGGCACAACTAGACTGACTGACTAGAGTGACATCTCCCCCTCCACACCCGTAATCACATTCTTTTATGTGCCATCTGCAAGAGAATGCCTCTGGGTTTTTGGCACTGGGAAATGATGTGGCAGAATTCTTCTCCGAAGATAATTTAATTTAATTAGTTGTCCATAGATCTAGAAGGTTGGAATACTGGAGATATTCTTGAAGCAGTAAATAGAAGTAGATAAGTTTTTTCATTTGTTAAGAGAACCAGCTGTGTTTAAAGAGTACAGTCAAGTGACCCCAAGTTTCCCTCAAATGTTTTTTGCATCGTATTCCCTAAAGGAATCTAAAAATATGTTGAAGTTAATCTTAACTCATTAATTATAATGGCAAACACATTACCTTTTCTTTTTAGGAAAGAAAAAATATATATAAATCTAGTTAAAATAACTGTATTTTTGGACAGGGTGCAGGTGCCCATCCTGTAGGCTAGGGCTTTCCAAACAGTGTGCCATGACACATTAGTGTGTTGCCTACAATCTTGGAAAGGTATGTTATTATTTATAAATCATATATTTTTAAAAATATATGAAAGATTTTCATGAGATATGTTGTGTTGCCATACATTTTGTTATTACAATTTATGAATATGTCTGTATCTCTTATACGGGGTTGGTTTAACCTCCGGTTTGCTAGTAAAGCTGAATTACAGTGTTGTGAAGGGATGCATGTCTAAAAAGTGTGTCACCAACATGAAAAGTTTGGAAAGCTCTGCTGTAGGCTTTTGCGCCCTGTCTAAAATTGAAATGCTCCAGCAGCTCAGCTCCAAGGGAGAAAGAAACAGGATTGTGCTTGTAGCACCTTCCCTCCTCTTGCCTTCAGAATATTACCTTCATTGTGTGTTTAGGGTTACTGTCCTACTGGAGGTGAACCTAATCCCAGTCTGAAACAGGGCTTTTGTTTACTTCTTGCAGTCTGAAACAGATTTTCTTCTAGCATTGCCCTGTATCGACTTCATCCATTTTACTCTCCATCTTGACAGTTTCCCAGTCTTTGTTGAGGGAAAACATCCTGAGAAAATCATACTGCTTCAGCTGTGCTTCACCATGGGAATGGTGTTCTCAGGGCAGAGTGCTGTTGGCTTTGCTCCAAACATTTCTTTATTTATTTTATTAAAATATTTATATCCCACTCTTTATCCAAAGATCTCAGAGTGGGTTACGGTAAAAACAACTTAAAACAATGAAGTAATTACAAAAGTCTTAAAAGATTAAAAATATATTAAATACAATTTTGTTACCAGTAAAAATAATCTTGACCAATAAATTTATAAAACTATAAAACATGCACAGCCTGGATAAAATTAGTTTGGCTTGAAATCTTTAATAAAAAGCCAGCTTTTGACTTGGTGCCAAAATGATTCTGATGTTGGCTCCAGTCAGACCTCCAGGGGGAGGGAATTCCATGACCGTTTTGGCCTCAGACCAGACCACACTTTGTCCACATTTGCTATATTTCCCATGCGCAAACTCCAGATAACTTCTAGGGAGAGTATCTTGTGTACATCAAGTGATAACAGCTCCAGTTCCAGGTTGTAACACAACAAAATGTGGAAGAATCGGCAGGGGGGAATACTTCAAGGTGTGATGCGCCCAAGGTCACCCAGTGGATTTCCATGGATGAGCAAGGAATCAAATCCTGGTCTTCAGGGTCATAATCCAATACTCAGACCACTATACCATGCTGGTATGAAATGCCTGCACATTTCAGTTTTCCTTGTTTGATTTTACCCCATATAATCCTCGGATCCATCTGATGTGCACTGTAATTTAAGCAACATATTGATTCAGCCACATGGCTTTGTAGTGATGATCTGAAGACATCTTGCACAGAATTTGTTGTTTAGGGACCTGATTCTAACACTTCGTTAAAGAAATGCTAAAACCCATCAGCTGAGAGGCTGTGATACCAATTTTCAGTATTAAAGTCGTAAAGAGACCTGAAATGACAGTCAGTTGGAATTCAAAACATGGATCACTTTATGGTGGGAATAGATCGCAGGGTTGCTACCTAACTTCACTATAAGCAAATGAACAGGGGCTAATTGCCAGGGCACCAACAGCCAGCTCAAACACTTTGAGGGGAAGTACAAGGTGATTTAGCTCAAGCCAGAAAAGTTCAAGCGGCCAAGAAGCAGAAAGAAGACCCATAAGGCACCAACAAACAAAGGGAAGCTCATGAAAGCAGCAGCTCTCAGTTTCCCCCAATAGGTTTAGAGAGGCAACTCTGGAGGAGAAGATGGAGGCCACAGGATGGAATTTTTCTATAAGGCCAGCAGATCACCAGATGCCTTAGGGGGAGGTCAAAGGAGCTCTCAGGGGAATCCTTCAGTTAGACTGATAGTAAAGCATCCCTTTGTTATCACCTGCCCAGTTCTTCATGCAGCATCATTAAATCACACACTAGGTGTGCTGCTGGTAGAATAATGCAAAATCACCCTTAAAAATCTGGCATTTAATTATCATATCTGACTTGACTTTGACAGATTTAGCTGACTGGTGCTCTAGGGACAGCTTCAGGATGAAATCAGCACAGAATGCCAATATTAAACTGTCAATAGCTTTTAAAATTTACTTGTGTTTTTAGAAGAACAGCAAATTTTACAGGTGTCTAATACATTCCCATCTGGAAGTACCCACCTGAAATTTGGCTGACTAAATCCTCTTTTTAGGGGCTACTACATCTCCAGATTTTGTGCAGATTTGTGAAAAAATAAAGTTATATACATTCTTGGTTTTCCAGCACAAGTCAAAAGGGGAGGACTAGCAGTCTGGAATCTGATTCAGATATGCAGTATTGATCACAACAGATTGGGTCCAAGTTGAATGAGGATCCAAGCCAAGTGGGGAGGAGCAACATACTGCTTCAATGTAGTACTTTTGAGATGGCAATTGTGTGCACACTTTACTGGAATCTGCTCCATTACACATACATTTGAATAAATGTGTGATGAGTTATTTTATGGAAGATGCTGAGTGAGTGGTTGAATTTATAAAATGCAATTGCTCTGTAAATGTAATCAATAGGCCTGTCATGTACCTATGCATTTCATGTTGTTAAGGTTTTAAAAAAAAGGTTTAGGGTAGATATAAAAAGTGTTGCACATATTTCATTTTTTTCCCCTAATGTCCACCTCCACAACAAAAAAACAAACTTTTTTTCTCTCATGCCTTTAACATTTCTGGAAACTGCACATGACTAAATTCCCATATGGTGTCAGGATGAATCAGGCAATATTTTCTGCCTTTGCCTTGGATCCCTCCAGTACCACACTTTCTTCTGAGGTGGCAGCTCTTGGTGAGGATTTCTGCAGCAAGAGTGTGAGATCAAAGAACTGGATTTCTCTGTCTCTGATGCAGACAAATCTTCCCTTGCTAGTAGTGGACTCCTAATGGGGGAACATTCAGACAAGGAAGCAGGGGAATTTCACTTAGGTAAAATTCCATCAGTCAACTTCTGTGGGAATACCCATATCAGAAAGGAGTACATTCGCTTTCAGTTCTTAATTTTTCCACTTTGATCATAAGATGTATTTAAAATGTATTCACAAACCACCACATAATGTACAGTAGGACTCCTATATCTGCGGATTCATTATCCACGGATTCAGTTATCCACAGTTGGCTCCCTGCCGCCACCACGATCACAGCTGTGGCAGGCAGGAGAGGAGCAAGGAGGGTGGGATCACGCTCCTCGCTGCCTACTGCCCCTCGCCCCGGGCCTGATCACTGCGGCAGCAGCAGGCAGGAGAGGAGCGAGGAGTCCGATCCCGTGCTCCCCGCTCTTTTCCCACCGCAGCGGCAGGGAAAGAGCAAGGAACGCAGGATCACGCTCCTCGCCACCTCCTGCTGCCCGCTCCGGCCCGGTCATGATTGGCCTGGGGCAGGTTCTTCGCTTGTATCTGCAGACTTCAGTATTTGCAGCGGGGCCTAGAACCAATCCCCTGCAGATATGGGGGTCCTACTGCATTTCAGTTTAAGAAAAATGTAGAAGCTAGTAATGGTAATTTGTCCAGTATTATCTTTTAACAGGTTTAATTCTACAGATTTTTTGCTTGTTTTTACTTAGTGTTTTTAAAATGCCTAGATTTTCATCTAAATAAAACATTCTGATTATTATTATTATTAGTAATTTTTATTATTATTATTCCCTTTCCTCTTCCTTCTTTTTCTTCACTTTGTCCCTCAAGATTGCCACATCTATCGTCCCAGCTTTCTTTTCCTCAACCACAATTAGATCTGGCATTTTATGTTATACTTGTCAGTGTAAATCTTAACGTTCCACAGAATTTTTAGATTGTGAAATACTGAGATCTACAAATTTAGGTTCAGTACCTTTGGGGAAAGGAAACCATGGTTCCAGGAGAGATAGGCTCTCTGGGAGCAGTTCTTAATAGTCTGCCAAAACTTCAGAATGAAATTACCATAGATAGGATCACAATAGCACAGTTACAAAAAGCAGCCTTATCTGACAAGGCTTCACTGATTCTTAGACAAGAGTAACAATAACAACAAAAATAGAGTCCCACTGATACATTCTTATTTTCCAGGAACAGAATCCTATATCCCATTGTTTCTCTCATATACTCCTTCTTTCTTTTTTCTTTCATATTAATTTAGCAGAATGCTATGAGTTGCCTGTTTTCAAACAGATATGATGCTGAAGAGATAATGGCTGGTATTAGAGCTCCCTCTATGGGGAGTAAATTAAATGTCTTAGGAGCTATTCAGTCAGGAATGTGGGTGTATTTAATATGTATATGACAGTGCTAATTGGCATGTCATCCTGCACTTCTTCAAAGCAGTATTGCTCTAACAAAACATATGGACTTTCCTAAATGCTAGAAGAGCATGATGAAAATTAAATTCAGGCCATTTCTGCACTACACTGTTATAGTGCTGTTACTCCACATTCAACATCCTATTGAATCCTGGGACTTGCAGTTGGGGGGGTGGCATTTAGAATTCTTAGCCAGAGAGCTCCTTGGCCTCAGTAAACTACAAACCCCAGAATTTGACAGGATGTTGAAAGTGGAATAATAACACTATGACAGTGTAGGGCAGAAATGACATCAGTGACCTAGGTGGGAATAGATTTCATCATAGCAAGCAAAACTGACATTGAAGCTCACTTGGAACAATTCATTGATTTTTGGTATACAGAAAACACTGACTTCCATAATACTAGCTGTAGAAGATAGATTTGGATATGTGGGCTATTATATGTGAAGGAGGAAAGTTCAAGTTAATGGGCATATACTTTCATGGGGGTAACCAATATCTAATCCAGTGGAAAAGCTGTTCATATGACACAGAAAAAATATGTGCTGCCAACTGAAAATATGTAGGAGATCTTTGTGGATATAAATACATGCAAAAATGCATTCAAGGCTTGGTTGTTTGAGGATGCACATCAGATAGGTGGGCCAAAACATCTTAGATAAGTCTAGAAACAACCATCATGCTACAGTACCATGATGTTACTCTCCCCACAGCTTGACCTTGTTCTTGATAGCATCCAGGCTCCCTGTAACTTCAGTAGAGAAGTTGGATTGTAAACAGTGGCCAAGCCACAACTGGGAACCCTTGCAAGTGGTCTGTTAAGGTCTTGACCATAGGAAGCTCAATCCATTCTGAAAAACCATGTGTCAAATGATCTCATACTTCTTGGTGACACATAGCTATGTACTATTTCCACTGCTAGAAGCAGTACAAATCTGTGTATCAGTTGGTAGAGAACTCTAGTGGCAAAACACTATTGCAATTATGACCTGCTGCAGGTTTCCCACAGGGAAATGATTGGCCTTTGTACAAAGATGGCTGGGGCTTTTGGTTTGGTCCAGCCCTGCTTTTCAAATGGGCAAAGGTCTAAACAAGTGTGCAGGTTCAGATTATATCAATGGAAGAAGTATATGAATACTTGAGGGAAACAAATGAAAAAGTGTTTCTTTTTTAAGCCATTTCCACACTGGACTGTTATAGTGCTGTTATTCCACTTCCAACATTGTATGGAATCCTATGGAATCAACATCCTCAAAGCCCCTCCCTAAACTGCAAACCCCAGGATTACATAGGATGTTGAAAGTGGAATAATAGCACTGTAACAGTCTAGTGCAGAAATGGCTTGAGTGTCCAACAGGGAGAACCTTAATCTTTCTTGCCCCCCCCCTTATCCTTGAATAGACGCTTGTCTCCACACCACCCCAGATTCACCTGTTTCTGTTCCCACAATCTGGGAGAGGGGAGCCCAGCAAGGAGAATTGTCACTTGCATTGTCTGGAGCCAGCTATCAAAGCACAGTTGGTAAGACTGTAACCTCCTCAATTCTTGTCCAGTTTTGCCCCTACCTCCCAGTATCATGTCGGAGGGGGAGCAAGGAGGATTCTGAAAGGTTTCCAATCTTTGCCTGGCTTCACACATCCACACCCACAGAGAAGATCCTGGAAGGCTATAGCCACCCTAATCCTTGCCTGGCTGCTTCCCCTCCCTACCTTCCTGGTGTCATGTCTCAGACAGGCCAGGCAGAAATTACCAGGCTGGAGGAGGCGGGTTATTATTCACAGTGAGGAGAGAGAGAGAGAGAATAGTCCAAAGCAAAACTGAATTCAAGCCCAAAGTATCCAAATCCACAGGGACAAACCAGAAGTGTAGTCAGGACAGGCAAAGGTGCAAGGAGAGTCAGAGTTCAGAAAGATCAGTTGTCAACCCTAGCAAGATAGGCCAGCTGGTCTTCTTTTATAGGCTAACAATGTTGACATAGGTGTTCCCTCATTAAGGCTGAATGCCTGAGTCCTTCCTTTTCTTGCCATTGTTCTGCCAAAGTAGGTGCCTGTGTTGCTTTTTCCTCTGGCTCTTTTTGCTGCTGGCCCTTTAGTTCCCCTTTCTTTGGCCCCTGCTGCTGGTTGTTGTCTTCCTCTAACTATCTTCTGCCTCTGACTCAGAACTCTCCTCCTCACGGTCAGGGTCTCCAAGGCAGGGCATAACACCTGGAGCCACGAAAGGCTCTTGAGAGGCTGTAGCCTCCTTGATCCTTGCCTGACATCCCTTTGACACCGCATGATGAGCAAAGGGTGGTCAGGCTAGGAAAGATCCTTGTTCATCTCCCCTGCCACTTTCCTGAAGTCATATATGGGTGAAGGGTGGACCCCTCTGCTGATGGAGACTATCTTTGCCCTGCAAGATCTCTTTGAAGACAGCATAGTTTTTTAAGGCAATTTCCGCACTGCTCTGTTAAAGTGCTATTATTCCACTTTTAGCGTCCTGTTGTGTTCTGGGGTTTGTAGTTTACTGAGGCCAAAGAGCTCTGGTTGAAACTTCTAAATGCCCCTCTCTAAACTGCAAACCCCAGGATTCCATAGGAGGTTGAAAGCAGAATAATAGCACTATAACAGTTTAGTGCGGAAATGGCCTTAGACATCTAGTAGCAGGAACAAAATTGATAATTTAACATGGCATATCCCAACTAGAGTTTCAGTGGCTTAGTTAATGCAGTTGCTTTAGGGTCTTCTTCACCAGTTAGGGACCCAGTGTTGAAGTGAAAAGGTACAGCTTGCTTCTTCTTCTTTTCTAGTCACTTCTTGAATCTCTCAGATTTCTATTATAAGCATTTTGAGTGGTAGGAGAGTAATTGAGTAAAAATGCATGCGATCAGGGTATTAATCTGGCCTTGCAAATATGTTCGTAAATTAGATTTTTTTTAAAAAAAAAGAAACTTTTTTTTTTAATTTCCACAGTGTAAACTACAAAGCCAGCCTGTATGTGTCCAATACTGAAAAAGATTCTAAAACATCATACAAAGAACAGATCTAAACTGTATAACCTCCAGGGATACTTAAGAACATTTTTTTTTTGGTACAGATTAGGGTTAGAACATGATATTTGGCTGTCGTGAGGGTGTTTTCAAAAGAAATCAATGAAGATAAAGAACATGCATTTGAGAATGGAAGTTAGTGGTGACCTAAGAAGAAGACTGACAAAAATAGCATATTAACAGAGGTGCTGCAGTGCTAAGGCACTAATCTTGCTCAGAAATGCTCTTTCTATGTCTGAGAATTAGCATCGAGGCCCTTGCTTGACGTATTTAGGATTAAGTACATATTTATTTATTTTTAACATGAATATAGCCTACTCTTTTTTGTGAAATAAAAGGCAATCTAAGGAAATTTTAAATATTGGGCAGCCATGGCTCATCTGCTTACAGGAAACAGCAGTGTTAGCACCACCAGTTACAACTGGGAAATGGTGAGATACTCTTCTGGAGAACCTTCAAACCAGATATAGACTCTACTTACAGTTAGTTTAGTTTATTCGTATGCCATTTCCCCCTCAGAAGGTTATGCCAAAGCAGTTAACAACAAAAAAGGTGGGGAAGGGAATAGTTTGGTAAAAATGTATAAATTTGAGACAAAAACAATTCAGTGGCCATCAAAAGTCACCTGTCTTTGTGGATCACTGCTTCTTCTATTTGCCTAAATTTACTGATAACATGATTTCATGGCCACGATTCAAACATTTCGCTCCATGAGCAGAAAGTGTTTTCCGTGCTTACAGAACAAAAACATAGAACTGTAGTGAAATGTGTGAGAGAGTAGTGGGTGTCTCAAGTAGAGTAATCAGATTAGCAAGACAGAAGCTGAACATCAACCAGTCCCACACCCACATGCACAAAGAATGTAGTAGACAAAAGAAAAAAGCTTAGCCCTCCTTAAAAAACATAATAATAGTTTTACTCATTTTATTTGTCAATAATCAAATACATGATCTTATGGAAGACTGAAGAAGAACAAGAAGGCTGTATGGGTAAGTTGAAATCTCATACACACCATATCTGTACGGGTTAGACACGGAGCTGGGATGATCTCTGAAACCAGGCAGGAAGTGAGGCAGCAACGCAAAATGCAAGTATGCAATACAGTAAAACACACAAAAGAGTTTCTTTGGCCAAAGGATCCCACTGATAATCAGAATTGTGTTAAGTCCAACCTGCTAGCAGTAGTGATCCGGAAGAATAACTACATTCTTTAAGCTTCACATTTTTATACTGTTTTTCTTGAATAGGAAAGCAAGATAAAACATGCATCAGCAAGGTTAGTATTTCGCTCAAGACTGGCTATTTGTTATTTCTTATCTAACTCTTCTGTCTGCTGTCTGGATGACTGGGGCAGTATGTAATTATCATAATGTACACAAACAAGACTATAACTGGTGTCACTAATGTACTCTCAATTTCAGTAATAATAATTTCATACAGAAGTTCACAAACCAGAGGTTAGTCATATAATATACCAATAGAAGCAGTTAATCCATATTCTTGTTAATCATACTAATGAAAGGGCAATTGAGAATCTTCTGACATCCCTCATGTATATTTTAAGCCAACAGCTGCGGGGCATAGTGATACATAAAGTGAATTAATATGGAAAAACTGTCAAACAGGAAGTCAACAAACATGCAAACTAGCAATTAGTGACTAAAACCATGCAGAGGCTGCTAAGTCTAGCGGACATACAGGACTAAGTACCATATTACTCCTAACTAAATAAGACCTACTGAAATTAGTGACAACTAATGTAAGTCCCATTGATTTCAAAGAGTCTTCTTTAGGACTGATATTGGATTTATCTCCTTGGAAATTATTTTTAACCCCCATCTTAACTCATTCACCAGATCGGACTATGCATTTGTTTAGTCTGATAATGTTTTTCCAGGGTCTTTTTCTGATCTGGTGCTTTGAAGTGGACTGAATCTGCAGCTTCCTTATGTGGACAGCAGATGTTTTCTACCACTAGGCTACAGTCCCTCCCCATATGATCTGTGACATCAGTCTGTAAATCATATGGTGACTATTGCTAACACTTTTGTGCATCAGGTTATGCAGTGAATATAGTACAGATTTCCATGTTGTCACTCACCTGGTCACATCTGAGTACCAAGAATTCACTCCTGGCAATTAGAAAGAGGAGTTTAATGTGTAGTTTTAATCTAGTGTTCTTTAAGATTACAAATTGCTAACATATTTTATATGTGACTAAGTGAGCTAGTAAGTTCCATGAATATATTTGCAGCATTGATACAGTTTCTGAATTCAGCCTGTGTGCAGCACAACTCATAATAGCCATGTATGACTGTGCAAAGCAGAGGAGTTCTATTTATGGGTCTTTTTATCAGCTAAAATCATGGGGAACTTTTCAGCCAGAGTGAAATGTTCTTCAGTGACAGGAAACATAAATCTGAGCAGGCAACATAAGGATCACTTAAGTCCTTTTAGCTTTTTTTGGAAAATTATATGCTAAGTTATGGCGACAGTACAATTTTTTACTGGCTGAAATCGTAACTGCTGGTTAATTAGAGCGTCTTTAAGAAAATGAATAAGTAAACATTGATCTCAGTGAGAAAGGTCATTCAGCACTATCCTATGTATATAAGGATTTAATTATTTTTCTGCACTTAAATCTGAGAAAACAAGAGACTCTCTAGAACTTGACTGGTAAACCAAGTTCCTTCAAGAGCTATAGACATTCACTGCTTCCTCTTTCAGATCTAGCACTGGAACTCTTTTTATGATAGGATTACTAGCTTGATAGATGAAGGGAATGCTGTAGATGTAGCATATCTTGACCTCAGTAAGGCCTTTGACAAAGTTCCCCATGACATTCTTGCAAAGAAGCTAGTAAAATGCGGGCTGGACAGGGCTGCTGTTAGTTGGATTTGTAATTGGTTGACCGACCGCACCCAAAGGGTGATCACCAATGGCTGCTTTTCGTCCTGGAGAGAGGTGACTAGTGGAGTGCCACAGGGTTCTGTCCTGGGCCCAGTGCTATTCAACATCTTCATCAATGACTTGGATGAGGGAGTGGAGGGCATGCTGATCAAATTTGCAGATGATACCAAACTGGGAGGGGTTGCTAATACACCAGAGGATAGGATCAAATTTCAATATGACCTTGACAGATTGGAGAGCTAGGCCAAAGCTAACAAAATGAATTTCGACAGAGAGAAAAGTAGGGTCCTCCACTTGGGCAGAAAAAATGAGTGTCACAAGTATAGGATAGGGAACGTGTGGCTGGATAGCAGTACGTGTGAAAAGGGTCTAGGAGTCTTGGTAGATCACAAGCTGAACATGAGTCAGCAGTGTGACGCGGCAGCCAAGAAAGCCAATGCGATTCTTGGTTGCATCAATAGGAGTATGGTGTCTAGATCGAGGGAGGTAATGGTACCACTCTATTCTGCATTGGTTAGGCCTTATTTGGAATACTGTGTCCAGTTCTGGGCACCTCAATTCAAGAAGGATGTTGACAAGCTGGAACGTGTCCAGAGGAGGGCGACCAAAATGGTGAAGGGTCTGGAAGCCATGCCCTATGAGTAGAGGCTTAGGGAGCTGGGTATGTTTAGTCTGCAGAAGAGAAGGTTAATAAGAAGGGACATGATAGCCATGTTTAAATATTTGAAGGGATGTCATGTTAAGGAGGGAGCAGGCTTGTTCTCTACCGCTCCAGAGACTAGGACAAGGAGCAATGGATTCAAGCTGCAGGGAAGGAGATTCCACTTGAAACTCAGGAAGAACTTCCTGATGGTCAGAGCTGTCCGGCAGTGGAATATGCTGCCTCGGAGTGTGGTGGAGTCTCCTCCTTTGGAGATTTTACAGCAGAGGCTGGATGGCCATCTGTTGGGAATGCTTTGATGGGTGTTCCTGCACAGCAGGGGGTTGGACTCGATGGCCCCTGGGGTCTCTTCCATCTCTATGATTCTATGATTTTCTGAAAGGAGGAAGACAGCATCCCCAGATGAGAGTAGACCTCCTTTTCATGGACCTTTTAAGTTAAATAAAATTGCTAATCCCAATTCTACCAAACCTATTGAATCAATGGGAATTTGATAACTACAATTATGCAAGTTTCACTGATTCTGTGGATTTACTCTAGTTAGGACAAAGATCGCAAAGAATACTCATAGATTTTCTCATCTTTGATGGAAAAAAGTGGTATTCAACAAATCAAGACAAAACAGTCAAGCCTTTTTTCATGAAACAATCACTTCTGGAGGAGAAAACTTTTTTTTTCCATTTTTTGCACAGAAACAATATATTTTGTGCAAGAAACAGATTTTTCAATTTTTCAGTGAAAGTAGGTTTTTGTTGGGGGGTCTAGTTTGTTTGTTTGTTTGTTTGCAAAAAAAAGTCCTAAAACGGGGATGTAAATATTGGAAAATGTGAAAAACAAAACAAACTCATTTAATCCCACCCAACAGCGATAAAAGTTTTGAAGTTGTCTATTCTTGTATGCAAGTGTAAAATAAACAACTGGGCATTTACATTCTTATTTGGGACTAACATTTGGTCTTTGCCCCCTTGTTTCCTGATTCTCTGTCAAGGATCTTTAAATGTCAGTTGTTTCAGTGTTTCATTCAATCTGCTTATTTTCACATTTTCAGTGGGAAAGTATATTGTATATGCAAGTGTTTGGAATGTCTTATATACTATAATGCAAATGCCAAACCTCCAGCTCTTGACTGTTAAATTATACATGATCACAGATCTCTGTATAATATGATTTGTGCATTTTTCCAAAACAAGTTTTTTTAATGTTATCCTAGCACACATAAATAGACAAAAAAAGAAAGAGGGAGACATGGTTGGCAATGCTTATTATTATTATAATTTGTTTCTATAACACCGTTGAGGTACCTGGTGCTTTACAAGTAAAAATATCAAAAAAACAGCCAGCCCTACAAAGGTGTACACTACAGTCTAAAATATACTGTGTGCACCCACAGAGGAAGGGCAGGGAAATGCAAATAAAGAACTGTATACAGTTGGTCCTCAACTTTCCGGAATTTGATTATTCTCAAATTTGTAGCTCCTACCCTTCCTCTCCCTCTCACAGAGTAGGAGAAGGTAGAAGAAGTTCTGTTGGAGGAAGAGACAGGGAAAAGATCAGAAGTGGGACATAGAGTTGAGTCTTGCCATGGGAAGTAAGAGAAGGCAGAGGAGGTGCTTTTGGATACGGAGAAAAGAGAAAGATGAGAAGTGGGGCTTAAAGAGGGATTGCTGGTTGGAAGGCAACAGAAGGCAGAAGAGGTGCTGTTGGAGGAGGAAAAAGGGGAAAAGATAGGAAAATGCTTAGATGTAGATGGTGGACTAGAAAGTAAGAGAAAGTAGAGAAGGTGCTGCTGGAGAATGAGAAAGGTTAAAAGATGGGAAGTGGGGCTCAGAAGTGGTTCACTGAGTGGGAAGTAAGAGAAGGCAGAGGGGTGCTGTTGGTGGAAGTGAGAAAGGGGAAAAGACAGGAAGCGAGACTTAGAAGTGGATCATGGGTTGGGAAGTAAGAGAAGGCAGAGGAGGACAGGAGACAGCAGAGGAGAAGCACAATTGGGGCCAGAAGCTGGATCAGCCACCACCATTGCTGAGCCTGGTTAGTCCTAGGAGTAGAAAGGGCTTTCAAAATCTTATTCATGATTTCCTATTTTCACAAATGTCCTGCACCCCTAACTCTCACAAATGTGGAGGCTAGACTGTAATACAATTATAAATCCGATAATCCAGACATGGTACAAAAACAATACCGTATAAGTAAAACGAAAAGACAAATGCATAGCATCAGAATATACCAGGTAATAAAACAGTATTAAACTAAAACTCCAAAAGCTTTGGAGAACAAAAATGGTAACATTTTCTGTTCGTTTGCTTGTTTGTTTTGCTATTGTTGCAGCCCAGAAGATGGGGAGATTCATCCTGAAATTTGTAGACTGTTTATCCAGTTGCAGTGTTGCTTAGAAATGTATACGACAGAGATGCTAAAATCCATGTGCCTGCTAGGATCGCTTCAGCTTCATCGGAAAGGTATTCATCTACATCATAAACTACTGTTGATCTATTTTCATTTACTTATTATTGGCTATTTGTGAAACATGACATTTACCATGCTCCCTGTATCTGTTACTCTCCAGCCAGTCTGCTCATAGGATACAGTGAGACTCATCTACTTGGTCCAGGTTAATTTTAATATACGGTTGCATACCCATTCACTCTTAGAGCTCGGTCAAGATCTCTTTGTACATCCAGTGCAAACCAGGAAGGTGTGCTCTGTTGATTTCAGTGGAGTGGGTGGATCGCAAAAGAATTTGTACTTGAATTTGTGTTTTTCATTGAATGAGAAGGAAGCAAAGTATCATAGCCATAGGCCATTACCAGATAAAAATTAGGAAAGGAATTCAAAATCTTTAAAATGTGCCATCAGTCTGCCAGATGGAGTGCTTATAGTGATAACATGTCATTCCTCCAAGAAGCTAAAGACAGTGAACATTTTTCCCCCTACACCCAATTTATCCTGTTCCTTTCTGCACTGCTATGGGCACAGATGAAACCCACACCTGTGCAGGAATTACAAAGATAAAATTTCCACGTCCAAGAATACACTTTATCCTTTGCCCCATAATCAGATATAGCAGCTTCCTTTCATACTCCAGTTCTTTAGTTTTGCCGTCTAAATGTGTCCCCAGTAGATTCTGGAGACCAAATGCTATTTGATACAGAACTGGAACTAGCTTTGAGAATCATGGGAGGTTAAACCAGAGAGATTACCTTTCCTTTCTATGGGTTTGGTTCCTACATCAGTGTTAAATACAGAAAATCAGATGGCAAAGATTGAGTGAGACCAGTAATCATGGCTCTTGGTCGGGCACATCATGGATTATCTTCATTCTCAGTGGCCCCTACTCTGTTTTGCTGTACTGATTGCTGTGATTCAAAGCTAAAGTTACATTTTGGACTACATCTTCTAGAAATTCTGTAGCCAGAGTGCCTATGGGATTCTGAGGGTTGTAGTCCAGAAAGTAGTATTTCTAGTTTCTGCTGTGATTATGAACTGTGGCATATTCTGTAATTGTGCAAGAAGCAGAGAACTGCAACTGTTATCCTTATCATTACTGTTCACTTTTGTATGAGGAAATGGTCTCAATCTATAAATAGCTCTCAGGCATTTAGCAGGATGTGAGTAGTATAATATTGGCATTGTGTATGTTGCTTATACCTGTGATTTTTTTGTTGTTACTATTTTGAGCAGAGGTTAGTTTTATATTGTCTTCCTTATTATTTTTTATTTTTATCTATTTTAAAGCACTTTAGGTCTTTCACACAAAATAACAGCTAATAAATTTAAATAATAATGACAACAACAGAAACTGTATTAAAATAATACCTCTTCTTTAAAGAGATTTTTCCCCAACAGATAATAAAACATTTACTAAAGGGATATTCTACTCTGAACTGCAACACTTGGATGGCAGCGGTTGAAGCTAGCTTGCAGCTGTTTGAGCAATGCCAAGACTGTGAACATATCACCGCCAATTTTGGTGGCTTCGTTTTAAAAATAGGCCATGATGATGATGATGATGATGATGATGATGCAGAATCCAAAGGCTTTGAGACTTTATCCCACTTAAACTTTGACCCTTTCTGCAGGACAACACTCTCCCGTGTTATCCCATTGCAATCCAGGCAGCACCTCTGCCAGGATGGGAGCGTGTTCCCTACTCTTTGCTCCACAACCAGCTGGCTGCCTGTGGAAGGGAGCGCAAGGGAGACACGCCTCCCTTCCACACTGCAGTTGGCCTTCTTCCCACGCTGCAATGGGGAACAAAACACATGATCATACTTCCGGGTATTCTGCATGGCCAGCAGCAGTGGAAGCCGCACACAATCAGCGGCCACTGATGGAGTTTTTCTGTCAATGATATACCCTGCAATTGCACCATCTGGGGACACGAGAAGAGCAGGACCACAATAATGTCACGCAGAAGCACCGTCATGGTCCTCCTCCTCTCGTATCCCAATGCTGGGACACTACCATCCTGAGAAAAGGGCCTTTGACTCCCTCTGTTCTCCCACAGGCCAGAGTTACCTCAGGGAAAGGTAGATCTATCATCAAGCTTACTTCTCTTTAGCCTTGAAGCAGAGACATGTGTCCTTGCCACTCTGCCTGTGAAGCAGTAAGTAATAATGCAGCAAGGTAAAGAGAGGGATTCAAGGCTCCTTTTGTAAGGCATTAGTCTAGATGAGCCATGTATTTATTTATCAGTCAACCAGTCAATAACTTATTTCAGTCACAGACCAGCATACATGTGTTTGTTTATATTTCTGGAGCATTTTTATTCATTCTTAAGCCCTAAATGCTTCCAGAGTTGCTTACAGAGCAGTATAAAAAAAACAACCCTACTTTCAGGCTTGCAACATGAAAGGAAAGGGGAGGTGGGGAGGAAGGAAGAGGAAAAAGCAAGCTAACATGCCACTCACAGTGTGCTAACCAGCTGGGATGAAAGACAACAGGGTGATGAAAAGGAGGTCTGACTGAGATTGTTGAGATATTCTGCCAGTGCATTGTGTTACGTGATTTAAAACAACATTCTGTGGTGTTTTGTTATATTCTGGCCACCGAAGTGTAACAAGCAGAGAGCAGTTGCTGCTGTCTTCATGTGCTCTGGCAAGTCATTCCCTAAATATCTCATTGGCCAAGATCAGATACATTATCCTACATTATTCATAGCATCAGAGTTTCACAGGTGGAATTCCACTACAACAGCCTGGTCACAACCCCCATGGTTTTACTGCAGTAGCCCCTTTGAATGGCCATTCCATGAATGGTGGAAAGGGGGGGAAAATCAGAGAATAGGAGAAGGATCTGGTTATGCTTCGATATCCTGGTTTTGCCACATGGTGTTTCTGTAGTAGCACCCCTGAAAAGCTATTCTATGACTGATGGAGGGGGATGGAGGAATCAGAGGATCACTAAAGGGTCTGCCTATAGCCAAACGCAAACTGATGGCATGTTCTACCAATATCATGGAATCATAAAATCATAGAGCTGGAAGAGACCACAAGGGCCATTCAGTCCAATCCCCTACCATGCAGGAATAGAATCAAAGCACTCTTGACAGATGGCCACCTTGCCTCTGCTTAAAAACCTTCAAAGAAGGAGACTCCACCACACTCCGAGGCACTGCATTCCAATGTCAAACTGTTCTTACTGTCAGAAAGTTCTTCCCGATGTTTAGATGGAATCTCTCTTCTTGTAGTTTGAAGCAATTGCAACATGTTCAAGTCTCTGGAGCAGCAGAAAACAAGCTTACTCCATCCTCTATATGACATTCCTTCAAGTAGTTAAAAATCACTATCATGCCATCTCTTAGCTTTGCCGTCTCCAGGCTAAACACCCAGCTCCCTCAGACAAGGCACTCTGCCTGTGCCTTGCACTGTCTTCTACTCCCCTTTACCATTTTGTAGCCCTCCTCTGGACTTGTTCCAGTTTGTCAGTAGCCTTGAATTGTGGTGCCCAGAACTGAACAGAGTACTCCAGGTGAGGAAGATTCTCAAAGATCCTCCTGAGGAAGATCCTTCAGGATCATCCAGGAGTCTCAGTATATAATGTAATCATTCTGTGTCTGACTGTGGAAATATAGCCAGCCACTTCTTCAGTCCTCTTGGTCTTCACTTGCCAAAGGCTGGCCATTCAGTATGGCTGTCACAATAATACAGTTAGTCCTGTTGGGGCTTTGGTTATTGGGGAAGATGAAAGAGAATTCCAACTTCCACCATGGCCAAAATAAGACATACTCAAGCAAAATGAGACATACTCGAGCACCTGAAATAAATGTAGAGTTTCTCTAAGAAACACATGCTTTCAGTTTTTAAGAATTTTCTTGCAATAACTCTTCCCTCCTCAATCCAGAGAATGAGGTAGACAAAGTTTGGCTAATGACCAGTGGTTATGTTTGCTAGATGGTACACAGCCATTATTACTTTGGAAAACCAGTGAGATATTTTTTTAAAAAGTCTTCAGTCATTGCTTTTATTCCCCTCAGTGCTATTTTGCATAGTCCTCTCGAATAGTGGCTAGTGTACATGGCAACACAGACCAGCATCTAGCAAGTTCATCACTTCGTTTCATGCTACCTTTTCTGCCTAGCACCACTGATTTTGGTGGAGCTCTGGATACGTGCCATCTGGCTGAGCTTTCTGTGAAGTTTTCCATGGAGAACTTCACCAAGCTAGCCTTACACATCAGTGCACAATGTGCTTATTCAGGGATATGTTCCTGAGGGCATAAAAGGACTAAGCAAATGTTTGCACTCATGGACGCATATGGCACAGTCAGACCTGTGCTGGAAAAGAAGTGCGTGCAGACAGGTGCTTAGCAGAAGGAGACTGCAATTCAGCTCTGTGCTAACTTCACGTGCCTCATGGGTATAGAACAACCCTGCAGAATCAGAGCCGTGGGCGGGGGGGTGGGGACTCTGCTGCTTTTTATATCTCTTGTAAAGTTCAGAGAGCTTTCCAGGTTCAAACTCTTCCCGCAGGGAGCTAACCTAAAGAAGGAAAGTTAGGTGCCTTCTTGTACAAGGCAATAAACAACTCCAAATGAAAATATCTCCTCTGCAGAAAGGCACTAAACTGTTCTTTGAATCCAGACTCCTGCAAACATGATTCTTCTCTCTCACACACTAATGGAGCAGGATCTGGGCCTTTGGAAGCCAAGTCTCACTCTGCCTGTGCTTTGCACTGTCTTCTACTACCAAAAAGCACTCATAAGCCATGCAGAAAAGGTGAGAAGGGCATCTTCCTTCATCTGTGCTTTGTTTATTACTGCTGATAAAGTGGTACTAAGAAATGTAGCAATGTGCTTTCCCTTTTTAAGTGATATTTTGGTGGTATTATTATTTATAAAGCAGTTTTAAATAAATATAGAGTTTTTCTAAAAAAACATGTGCTTTCAGTTTTCACCCTCCTCCCGAGTCCAGAGAACTAGCTAGGAAAAGCTTGGCCAGTAACCATTGGTTATACTGGATGGATGGCTCTTGAAGCTGTAGTTCAATAAATTAACTTTCTAGACTCTGTTGTTAGATGCGGCAGAATCATAGTTCTGATGGGTGTTGCAGTAATGGGCTGTGAGCTGGGAAGTCCCATTAGGTTCACATTAGACTATCGGAGACTACAGCTGCCAGAGTCTACTCAGCCTTCATGTCCATTGTAGTCCAAGAAATAATTTTTTATACTCTGGTTCAAATGCTTATGTCAACCACTGACTCTGTGGTGTCCTTAGACAAGCCAGGGGCTTAAAAGTAATATTAGTCCCACCTAGAGAAGGCACACTGAAATTAGCAGAACTTAATTCAGTGTTGACTAACAACTCTGATTAATTTCTGTGGGCCTGCGCTAAGTGTACCTAATGATGGATTTAGCCTGTTATCTTCTTGTTTTCTTCTCCTCATTTCAGTCATGGTAATTGACATAATATACAGCATGGTTGTCAAGATTACAGAGACCGTATATGTTTAGTACTCTACACACAGAGAAAATTTGTTCTATAAATGTAAATTGTAGGGAACCAAATTAGTTGTCTTATACCAGGTGACATTTGTCCATTTTGCCATACCTTGTGGCCCTTCCACCACTACAGAGTTACAGCACCACGATTGCACTTTAACTGCCATGGTTCCATCCTTGGAATCCTGGAGTTTGCATTTCAGGGAGGAGTATTTAGAATTCTCAACCCAGGATTGCATAGGATATAACCATGGCAGTTAAAGTGGAATCATAGCACTGTTACTGTGTAGTGTGAAAGGACTCTTTTTGTCTGATCCTTTTTAACTGGGGATGCCAAGGACTGAATGCCTAGGACTTTATGCACGTAGAGCATGTTCTGTGCTATTGAGCCATGATCTCTCCCCAGCAGCTGAGTAGGAAGCTGACTCCATCAGGCTTAGCCTCTCCTCTGATTGTCATTCAGCAGCCCTTCCACCAAGCTATAGAAGAAGGAAGGATAGGAGGCAGCTCTGTCCTATCAACTCTGCTAATGATGAGCATTTTTTAGCGCCTCCTCTCTTTTAAACTGTTTGTAAACTAGGTGGTCATGATAATAATGTCTAGTCACATTACATCATTGCAGTTGCATTAACTCTGGCCATTTTATGAACCTCATAACGCTAAAAACATTAAAAGGTACACAGGAATCCAAACCCACACACCACACTGACACAGGGGAATTAAAAGGAGGGAAAAATGAAGGTGTTATCCCCCAAATAACTCCTTTTTGCTCCTCCCCAAAATGAAATTTTCCTTAAGTCTCCAAATTCTAGCATTACATTGTAGGCAAAAGAAGTAGCCAAAGTTACCAAAGGAATGGAAACACGCCGAACAGAAATGGTCTAGGTGAGAATGATTTTCAGTGTCATTTTGCAATGCTTGAAATTTGGGGACTGAAAGAAAATGCAATGGAGGGGCAAATTCTTATTAGGGAGGCAACGCCCTTGTTTTGCTTCCTCCCCAAAGCTGCACCCCTACACCACATGTTTTGCACTATCAATACATTTCACACTTCTCTCTTCCCTGTTTGTATATGTATCTGTCCACTGATGCCTCTGGTGAAGTCAGCTGGGTTCCAGGAAAGTTTATGCTAGAATAAACCAGGTAGTCTTCAAGATGCTACTGGATTCCTTTGTGCCTTTTATTTTAAAACAGAGTAAGATGGCTGTCTCTTTGAATGCAACTTTTAAAAACATGTACCTGAGGTTTTGGTTTGGTTCAGTTTGGTTTTTCCTTTGCTCTTCCCATCCCCTATTCCCTTCAGGTTATGCCTTTTTTAAAAGGTAAGCCGGAAGGTGAGGACAGGACTCTTTGGTTAATACTGCCATGAGAGTTAACATTGAACATTTCTAGGTGCAGACTGGAATATAAATGTTTTAAGTAAAAATTGCTCATTTTAAAATCAACTGCTTAAAACCTTTGGTTGTGAACCTAATTATTCTTTCCTTGTTGCTTTGCTAGTAAGATTCACCAATAAGATGGACTTGTTTTATGGATGTTTTGCTTGATTTTTGTTTTGTTTTGTTTCTTCCTTAATATATAGTAGCCATCTTGCCCAAATGGTTTTTGGCTGGCCCAGGAATTCTGGGAATTGTAATACCAAAAACAGCTTCTTCGAGTTCAAATTTAGATTTCAGATCATCTCAGCAATGCTGTTCAGATTTCAAATGCAAAAATCAAACCTTCTTGAGGACAGAATTTCCATTTAATTGTTACTGTTGTTGTTATGTGCCTTCAAGTTAACTCTGAGTTTCAGTGACCTACTTATAGGGCTTTCTTGGCAAGATTTATTCAAAGGAGATTTCACATTACCTTCCTCTGAGGCTGAGAGAGTATGGCCATTTCCGCACTAGACTGTTATAGCGCTATGATTCCACTTTCAATATCCTATGGACTCCTGGGGTTTGCAGTTTTGGGAGGGGCTGGCCGGGATTTCATAGAATGTAGAAAGTGGAATCATAGCGCTATAACAGTCTAGTGAGGAAATGGCTTATGACTTGCCCACAGTCACTCAGCGGGTTTTCATGACTGAGCAAGGATTCAACCCCTCGTCTCCCAGGGTCCTAGTGCAACACTTACACCTCTACACCATGCTAGTGCTGTTTCTGTATATTTTCATACTATAATTATCTAGTTAAGCGAGCATGGTCTAGTGGTTTGAACACTGTACTACAACTCGCGACCAGGGTTAGAATCCCTACTCAGCCATAGAAACCCACTGAGTAACCTTGGGCACCTTAGCCTTAGAGGAAGCAAAGACAGATCCCCTCTTGACAAATCTTGCTAAGAAAACTCCTTGATAGGTTCACTTTAGGGCTGCCATAAGTCAGAGATGACTTGAAAGCAAGTTTGGTGTTCATCTGTTTCAGTCGTGACCTGTTTTCCATGCACATATCACCTTCCCCCAATCCAGTATAAAAGACCAGACCTACAATATCTTTCACAAGGTTGAAGAGGGTTTTTTTTTAAATCCCATTCCCTCAAAAAAGTTTCACATTATCTTTACCACTTTCTTGCCCCAGCAAGAAAGCAGCCCATTGCATTGTTTCCCTTGGAGCAAAAAGCTTTTTCCAGGAATAGGAAATATGTAATTGAAAAAGGTTACACATTTTCAAGCTCTGTTTGGCTGCTTCAGCAGCTGCTTTTTGTCACAGAAAGAGGAGGAGACTGGTCTGTAGTTCAACCAAAGAGAAAACCAAAAGACCAACTGAAACAATGAAAAGGCACTACCTATTTCAAAAACATATGCAACACATACACAGTAGAAATAACATGCACTATGAGGTAATATAGGCAATGCAGGATGAATCTTTGAATTCTTTATTACTTTGGCACTGTTGCAATGGGTCTTTTGGTTTCCCCTTTCGTTCTTTGCATTTTCTCGCCTCAAAAATTGCCAAGTGACATGAACCTGAGTTTCCCATGTAGTGTCAGCAAAGATTTTGGCTCCTGTTTTGAAGCATGTAGCAATAAAACTGACAAGGCATTGGCCTTTCCCTAGAAAGATTACAGTCTAAATTAAAGTTGCAGGTGAAAGAAGAGTTACAGGGGTATGAGGGTAACCCTATGGGGGCTTGAAAACAGACAAAAATTTTAAAAAAAAGAAGCTTAATCATCTCACTAATGCAAGGATGTCTGTATTATCATTCACTGTTCCCACTTGTTTTTTTAGAATAGGCACGGCTAAAATGGTAATTTGTACTTTCTGCATTTCCATTCCCTCTGACCTTAGTGCTTATTCCTTTCACCCAATTATGAACATATGCACATGTTGGATAACCATGTATATAATGATGGAGAGTGTAGTCCACAAAAGCAGGTAGTCCTTAGTTCTTTTGTTGAAACAGACCTGGCAATGCTACCCCATTCAAAATGAAAAGAATATTTTGTAACTGTATCAAAACAAGAGTGCAATATAATAATGTACCTTTTAAAATTAAGAAGGAACTAATTGAACTAAGAAGTTTCATTTTTAAATTGGAAATATTACAGTTGAACCCTAAGCAGACATGTGAGCGCATGCACACATATACAGAGAAAGTCAGATGGCTACATTGAAAGCCTAAAATGTTTCACAGCAAGCTTCTTTCTGGTTGTCTGGCTAAGGCATTCTGCCCTATAGAGAGTTTGAACTACAGTTCACAGAATTCCTGATTGGAATTCTGACTGGGACTGATGGGAGCTGATTGTTCAGCAATCTTTGCAAAAATTGGTTGCTCATACAGCTTGGAAACGTATAATTGGCTCTTAAAGACACCTTCCTACACATGCTTTGAAAGCAAACAAACAAGGGAAGGAAAGTAATCTAGTGATCAATACTAACAATCAAAAAAGAAAATGATTGCCAGGAAAATCTTTTAGATAGTTTGTCGTTGGGTGTGCCCTGTTCTGAAGGTGGGGTATTTATGAGGCATTTAGCTCTCTGTACACAGATACCACTGCAGAGCCACTTTATGCCCATTTGGCTGGAGCTGAGTTGCTGCACTGGAAAATGTGAAACAACCGCTTGGAGGCAACCAAGTGTTTCTCAAGTGGAAATTGCTGACGGACAGCTGAATGCCAGAATTTATTGCTCTGTGCTCATTGTGGGTGTAGAGCTGGCACTGAAGATGTCTGAAATGATTCATTGTTCTACAGCTGTATGCTCAGCTCTCTGTTAGACTTAAATTTGCAATATTAATTCAATTAGAAGGATTCTCTGAGCAAGGGGACCTTTTAAATTACCCATTTAAGCTCCTTCCTTTTCTCTCTCTTGCGCCTTTCTTTTTCTTTTTTTTTTTCCTTTTTCTTCATGAATCTGGAGGAGATAACCCATCACTTTTCCATGTTACTCCTTTTGACACAGGGCTGTTAGTGTAAATATGACCAAGTTTGCCCACCTATCAGACAAATTCTTCCTAAAGCATAACATTTTGCTTAAAAGAAGCCCTGAAAATCAATGTGATGTGTGCTTGAAGAAATATAATCAAACAGGTACTTTCATGAAGCAAAGAAAGAAATGTGCCCATCGGGAGAAACTGTGTGCATGCATCATGCAGAGGCTCTGCTACAGTGCTTCTCTGATGGAAATGCAAAATGATCTAGATACAGTATACTGAAGATATTCCAAAATAAACGCTATGCTGCATCTAAGTATGGGGCAGGCCACACTACAGTAGCCTCAGAAACTGAAATCCATTGCACATTTTATGTGTGTGTTGCATAAAGAGCAAACCTCTACAAGCACCATTTATAGTTTTACGTTTTAGATAAGCAAAACAAATCTGTTAAAATTAAGCACTAGAATTTTGAATGACCTGTTACATTATGTAACTATGTATATGTAGCTACCTAGGAGAGACACAAAGAAACCTCTTTACTGAATTGCAAAGGTGATTAATAGAACATCAGCAAGAATGCCCAATGTGCATTGGTGCACAATGCAGATAAGTGCACACCATGATTGGTCTGCATAGCATGCGGAGGTGCATCAGGCACTTTGCCAGCTCTTCTATGTACTAATGTAACAGCAACCCTTTACTGGATATGGCGGTTAGGCAAATGCGCAATTCTGATTGCTGCAGACATAAGTCCACTTATGAAGACTTAAGGATCCAACAGGATTCTGGATTTTTTTTCCCCCTTCTTTACATTAGGAATAAAGAAGCAGAGAAGGGATGCATTAGGTAAAAATGTTTTCTGATTTTGTCATTCTCTTTTAAAGCATACTGATATTGTGTGGAAAAAAACCATGACGATGACGATGGTGATGATGAGAGTATTGTGAGAAAGGGAACTTAGACTTAGAAATTTGGAGCCTGGGGATGACTTTTAATTACAGGTATACCTCAGTGAACAAAGTAGCTTTGTTCCTGGGCATTCGTTCTTTCACAGAAAATTCGGTACCAGCGAATTGTTGCAATGAAGTGGAAGATTACCTCCTGTCGATTCTACCCTGTTACCTTTTTATTTGGTCAGGAAAGCCCGGGGTAGAGGCTGTGCTGTTTGCAAATGAAAATGTGATGAAATGAAATGTTTTGAAATCATCCCAACAGGATGATGCTCTAAATGATCACTAGAAAAGGTAATTTCAAGAGCATGGTGGCTAGCAGTATTATCACAAGTGGAAACTGCTTGAGCACACAAAACACAGGGGGAAAGTTGCCTTCTGGGGGATTAATCTGCTGTGGAAACATTCATCTGTGTTGGCCCTTAGTTTGTGGCAAACCCAGCTTAATAAATGCAAGAGCTCATTAGAAAGCAGGGGAGTCCTCCTGGAATTTGCTGCTGGAGCTCATGGGAGAGGGGACAGTTTCTGCCTCCAGCCCGCACTGGAAAGCTTTATGTTAGGAGGCAACAAAGGAGACAGAGACACAGCTTTGCTTTGTTAGTGAGTGCCAAAGTACTACAGGCAGTTAGTGTTTTGCTATCTATCAAAATGTGGTCTGGGAAATAGAAATAGAGATTTAGGCTTTATTTCTAAAGAGAGTGAGGCAAGGGAGGAGGTTCTCTGATTTCAGAGGCTCTGACAGGTCCAAGGCCCTGCTGAGATGTTGCTGGTCAATATGGACATGTTGTCTCTATTACCCTTCCGCTAGGCTTGTTATCTCTGATGAACTTTCTCCATGGCAGCCTCTGCCCCAGGAGGCTGGGCTGCCCCCCACGGTACTCTCCTTCTGGCAGGCATTTTTATTGAGAACTATTGTGGCTGTTAACTAGTTGTTAGGAAAGATTTAATGAGTGGGTTGCAATTTTTTATTCCCATTGTTGTGTTTCAATTTTTTTCCTTCCTTTTCATTTGTGACCATAAACCATGGCCAGAATTAAACATGTGCTACTTAGTTACATTATTAACATAGCTAAGTTGTGTCTTTCATCCTGGCATCATGCTTTACCAGGCATCAGCCATGTGGAGAGAAGGGAGTCTTTTCTGCTGGCAGGGGGTGTAGGCGAATTATGTTTCCAACCCTCTCCTGCCAACCAGCAAGACTGCAACAAGGAAGTGCAACAGGGATCCTGCTTCTGATTGTTACAGTCTCGCTGGATGATGATGTGCTGAATGATGATGATGATAGTAGTAGTAGTAGTAGTAGTAATAGGAGCAGCCACCAGTGGAACAGCCCCTCCGCTTTTTTTTTCCCATGTGACTGATGTACTAGAAAGTAGGTCTGGGAGCCAGTTACAATCATAGCAATAATGCCGTGCTGGTGACTTTGTAGGGATCTTGAATATAGGTCTGCTACGGATGCATAGCTCCAGTTTACTCATCCATAAGCCTGATCCTGAATTCTGGCCCCTAACAACAAAGCAACAGCAAAGCAAAGCAAAAACAAGAAGACAGTCAACCAAGCATCACAAACTTTGTTTTTAAATTTAGCTATAGGATATCCCTGTAGTAGGATGAGCATCTTAAAGATATGAGACCCAAACATGTTCATTGATGGGATGATGAACTGCACATACTTCTGGTGCAGTTATTGATGAAATAAAAGGAGACCAAACTGTAGGAAATGTGTCTTTTTTTCTGTCCCCCCCTAGCTGCTCAGATTCTGCAAGTCAATGTTTCTGCAACAGCAACTCCCCACACACTCTCCAACTAGTATCGAAATAAAAAAGATCTTCCAGTATTTTTCATGTTCTTGTAATTTCTAACTGTGCAATGTATCAGTAAGTTCTTTATGCAAAACATTTTCATTTCTACCTTCATAAATGTGTAATAATAATACAGACCCTCTTAGATGTAGCTCTTGATGAGTTATTTTCTTAAAAAAAAATCAGTTACTCTATTCCATCTACAGGCAATGCATCTACGTGTAATCTGTCATCCCAGTTGAACTACAATCCTGTCAACAATACAGTGAAATGTTACTGTTTATTTTATTTAATATATTCTTAATTTGATCATATGTTATATGGTATTCCAGTTAAAACAAATTTGCAAATTTATTGGAGGGAGAAAGATACAGTGTGGATTCAAATGAAGAGTGAAAATTCCTCTTTATATAGAGATTCATTACATTTCTTCCTTTCTCTAAAGGTAAACTAAAAAGTATTATCAACCCCCCCCCTTTTTTTGACAGTGATGAATTTACAGAAGATTTATTCCAAGTTTTTATTCTTTATGATGTCACGTCTGTACTCTTTTTTATTACACAACTGAATTCAAACCATGGTGACAAATATAAATAATACAAAAGATGGAAACAGAGATTTTATAGGACTAAAGACTAGCTCTTGATGGGTAAACCATTATCATTGGAACAGATTCTGACAAAGCTATATGATATTCAAGTTTGGTATTTTACTAATTACACACACACACAAGTACTTAGTGGTCCCAGAGGTATGAATCTTCACATATCTGCCTCTTTAACAATAAACCACAAACAATCAACAATTAATAGACTTGTATCTAAAATTTAGATAAATATATAATTAAAGAAATGTATGAAAAAGGGTATGGTTTATGAATACCATGGGAACTTTACCTCAGATTTTCTGTTTCAGAAGCACAGGCGGCCAAAATATGGATCATCATGTCATATATATCAATATCAGCCTCAGTCAGAAAATGTATATTGAAGACTATTCATAGATGACATATTTAATGCCAGTTAATCTTCACAGATTTTATCAAATGTTTTTCAGCTATTTTAATTTTATGCCGGTTTATTTGTGTGAGTGTTTTTCACTTTTTATTGTATGCCATTTCCGCACTAGACTGTCATAGCGCTATTATTCCGCTTTCAACATCTTATGGAATCCTGGGATTTGCAGTTTAGGGAGGGGTATTTGTTGAAAGTGGAGTCATAGCACTATGACAGTCTAGTGCAGAAATGGCCATAGTCATTGTCCAAGATCCTGAATGGGAGACATAGCTGTGGTCTACCTCCCCATCTGACCCCCTAAAACTCACCTTAAAAGTCAGGCAGCTTCACCAACTAGAGGAGTTCTGTGGTGTTGGCAAGCAGAGTATGCAACCCCCTCCCACAAGTGAGACTAAATACAACGAGCAGCAGCAGGCACCCTTGCGGAGTCCTGTCATAACTGCTTGTCACACAAGATATCACTGGCAGGAGAGGGCTGGTCATGTCATCCTTCAGCAACCCACTCACCAGTGCCTCAGACTTTCTTTGGTGGGTGCAGCTGCCCAGCTATTTAAAGTGAGTTTTAGGGAGCATTTGCAATTTTGGCAATGGTGCCACAATTGAAACATGAACACCAAAATGTATGAAGTCATAAGTCTATCTTAAGATATCATAAAGGCAGAACAGGCCACCAGCAAAAGGTTCTTGCTATAATTTGTTTTAGTTCCTGTTAGAAGCCAATTTGGATCCCACACTGAGAGAAAGGTGGAATGAAATTAAATAAAACAATTTCTAACATTGCAATTGATGGGAAGTGCAAGTATAAAGTGTTTGTGATTAGATTTTGTTCTGTTTTGTTCTTACATGTCTCAAAGGGTTGGAGACTTGTGCAGCACCCAAGATCATAGACAGTAAAGTAGAGGAGAGTTCAGAGGTTCCTATTTTAGAAGACACATCATCTTCACCAATAGACATCCAGCAGCATTTATGGCAGGTTTCCACAGATATTGAAAACACAGAGAGGTATGTAGAATTCATAATTTGAGCTAATTAAACTTTTTCTTTTTTTCACTTTGATTTTAACAAAGATGATGAGTATGTGTAAGTATTCTTCTTTGTCAGTACATCCCTTGTTCAGTGAGGAATGTGACGTATATCTCCAGCTGCCCAACACACAAAAACACAGATTATTTCTGGGAATGTCATTGCTGGCAGCTGCAGTTGTGATTGGGCTGGTCCAGGGGCTGGTAAATGCCTTACTATGTCAGGGGGGCCTGCTGCCTTTAAGGAGGCAGGGGTGTGCCTGCTGCTGAAGAAGACTTGCCTGAAAACTACAGCCCTATTTCAAATTCCCCCTTTTGGGGCAAGGTGCCTCAGAGTGTGATGGCTGGGCAATCTTGGAGGAAACAGATTATCTGAACCTATTTCAGTCTGGTTTGAGGCCAGGGCACTGAAACAGTCTTAGTTACTGTGATTGACAACCGACTCCAGGGAAAAGACAGGGAGAATGCTACCATGTTGGTCTTTCTGGATCTCTCAGTGGCTTTTGATACCGCTGATCAGGATATCTTACTGGACAGGCTCTGTGGAATGAGGATTTGAGACACTGTTCTTTTTTTTTTAATTAATTAGTTAAACTTACATAATACACAACATAGTACATAATAAACATAGACTTGCAAACCACTTATAGCCGTAGGTTCTTAAAACTCAATCTATTCTACCATTAAATCGTTAAGTGCTCTCCTCCACCAGGACCATTAGAGATATAAACACTTCCATTCCCTTCATGTGGTTTCATTCCCCTTCCAAAATTGTAATGATTCTTCTGTTGGTTTACTTCCTTTCTCCTTTATTAACACATAATCAATACATTCACCCCAAATATCTATAAAAATATTTCTTTTTAACTCCCCCTTCTTTAATATTAAAAGTGAATGTATCATTAATAGCTATATCCCATACTTCTTTATGCTGTTCATTTAAATGTGAGTCCTGCTTTATTTTCCAATTCTTAGCTATCCTTAGCCTTGCAGCAGTTAATAAAATAGAAATTAATTCTCTTGTTGGCCACTTACTTTGTTCCTTATCAAATATTGATAACAAGACTAACTTAGGATTTAACTCTAAGTTTTGATTTTGAGACACTGTTCTACAGTGGTCCTGCTTCTACCTGGAGGCCCAGTTCCAGACAGTAGCATTGGGGGTTCCTGATCAGCCCCGTGATTATTAAGCTGTGGGACACCACAGAGTTCCAACGCATCCCTCATACTGTTTAACATGAAGCTACTGGGAAGGTCATAAGGAGGTTTGGAGGTGGATGTCATCAATATGCTGATGACACTCAGCTCTATTTCT
Source organism: Cyclura pinguis (assembly GCA_030412105.1). Classification (NCBI taxonomy): domain Eukaryota; kingdom Metazoa; phylum Chordata; class Lepidosauria; order Squamata; family Iguanidae; genus Cyclura; species Cyclura pinguis. Next base: position 317,258,627 of record CM059600.1, on the reverse strand, counting down.
CCTTGTCATCTGAGTCAGCTGGGGCTGTGCAGGTACTGTACCAGTGCTTGGATGCTATAATGGGCTGAATGACAGCTAGTAACCTGAAGCTGAATCCCAATAATATAGAGGCTCTGTGAATTGGCAGTTCCAGGAATTGGGTAAGCAGCCTGTTCTGGATGGGGTTGCACTCCCCTGAAGGAGCAGTGGTCCTAGATCCATCCCAATCCTGGCGATCCAGGTGGACTCTGTGGTTCAGAGTGCTTGGTGCAACTTCAGCTGGTGTCAGGTACATCCTTTCCTGGATGGAGATAATCGAGCCACAGTAGTCCCTGCACTGGCTAACTTTCTGCTCTGCTCGGAGCTGCCCTTGAAGGAGATTTAGAAGCTGCAGGTAGTGCAAAATGCAGCAGCTCAACTGCTGACTGGGATATCATATAGACAGCATGTAATAACAATCTTGCATTACATGTGCATATGTCTCTAAGAGATAGCCAGCCATTGTTAGAACATCAGTGATGTAAAAAGCCCCACCAAACAACCATATATAAAATGGCCATGGAAAACCAGTTCTCAGAAGTTCTGGCCCTCAAAAATTGCAAACCTAGTGAGCAGACAATGTTAATTGTGAATTATTAGATTCCACCTCACCCCACTGATTTTTTTTCCTGCTGTCACAGTCATTATACAACAACAAACTCAAGAGCGTGCTTTGGCAGAGAAATGGAGCCAAACCTGCTGCTGAGACATATTCTTGTTGGTAAATGCTCTCAAATTTGTTTCTGCAATTAATGTGCATACAGAAACTTGAAAATGTCTTGATAACTTGAATCACAGTGCACCTCCTTTTCTATAAAGTATTCATGGTTTCTTATAGCAAAATAAAAATGCACTGTCAGTGTTAAAAATCATTTGAATCTACAGAAAAATATAAAAGCTGTATTAAAACATGAGGATGATAATCCACAAAAGCTCTCTGGATTCAAGCTACCTTTGAGGGTAGTTGTACATGAAGGGTGAGAAATCTGTGATCCTCTACATTTTGTTACATTGCAATTTCCATCAGTCCCAGCATCCCAGGCAACAATAAGGAAGATGGGGATTGTAGTTCAACAGCAATAGCACTATGCAGTCATCTTGAGAATCTGTTCAGTTCTTGAGTGCCACAACTGAAGAGTCTCTGTCTTTGCTACCTTTAATAGATAGTTAATAGTTCCAGTTAACAGTCTTATGTGGTTTTTATTAGAAACAGGATCAAACTCTCATGAGGAGCTGAACAGCATATATATTTCTGTTGGATGTGAATTCATTAACAGCTGGTATTAATCTTCATAGTTTTCCTGTTCTTTCTCCTTAAACCTTAATTATGGATCATACTGGGAAAAGATACTTATACTTAGCTTGGTGAAATTTCTTATTAGACCTATATCACCTGCCCACTAAAAATGTTGGAAAATTCCTCAATTCAGTATTCAGATTGTTTTTAGTTTTTTTTTTAATGTGAATCCTGTCATAGCAGCACTCTTATAATCCCAAAATACTGGAAAGATTTTTGTCTAAGCTTAACTAGCATCTGTTCTATTTGATTAGTTCTTTGATTCATTTCTACAGGGATATGAGAGAAATGAAAAACCTTTTAAGCAAACTCAGGGAGACTATGCCTTTGCCACTGAAAAATCAAGGTAAGCCTTTCTTTTCACTTGTAGTAATTGGATATTTAAGTGGTCGAGCACAGTTTCTTTCAGGAATGGAGAATGAATGCCATTGTACGTTAACTCTGATAACAAAGAAAAGGGTTGACACATATAAATGTCCCTCTAAAACAATTAGACAGTAATACAGCTGCCTCCCATTCCAGGAAGGTTCTTCCATCTGCTTATGTGTAAGGATGTGAAGCTCTCTTTATTTTGTTCTCATGCAAAAACTAAGAAATTCAAGAGTTTTCTCTGTGCTGAGTGAGATTATGACTGCCAGAGACAATAAGGGGAGGAAAAAATTCTCCAAGTGCTCTGTGGATGGGCTTCTTTCAAATACTACATATAGACCACCTATTTCCTGTGTACTCTGTTACATGCTCTTCAGTATTTGTCTGAGATTATGGCTGGTATCCTGTTGGTTACTCCCAACTAGAGGAGACCCATTCCATCATTTATTAAATGTTGAGTCAACATGTAAGTAAATCCAATTGATTCAACTGGGTCTGCAATAATCAAGACTAAGAACAAGATATAGGCCTTTGTTTGCTTTTGCAGTTTTTCAATAATTTTTCACATTTTGGGGCTTGTTTTGAAAATTTTGGAAAAGGGCAGTTGCACAAAAAACATTTGAAAAATTTTGTATTTTGTTTAACGTACAGTGGCCTGAATCCTGTGAGTGATATGTGTGCACATTAATGTGGCTTACCCACACATGTCTCTTTCTGAATGGAGCACAGAGCTTTATCCTCTAGCCCTTTGTGACCCTTCCAAAATGTACCCCTGACACACAAACCTGTCAAGCCCTGGGAAAGGCTGCCTCTGCTGCTTACCAATGGGAAAGGGAGAAAGCAGATCAACAGTGTAATCTGAGGGGAAGGAATAGGAGCATCCATGCTACCTATGAGCACGCTTTCTTTTCCTTCCCCCTATCCATCTGTTGGGAATGCTTTGATGTGTGTTCCTGCATAGCAGGGGATTGGACTAAATGGCCCCGGTGGTCTCTTCCAGCTCTATGATTCTATTCCTCACCAAGCTTGACAGCTGCAGTGGGCAGAGGTTTTGGGTGGGGTGCCTTTGAGTCATTTTTGATTACGGCAACCCTAAGGTGAACTTACCATAGGGTTTTCTGGGGCTAAGAGTGTGTGACATGCCCAAGGTCACACAGTGGGTTTCCATGGCCAAGCAGGGAATCACATCCCAGTCTCCAGAGTTGTAGTCCAGTGCTCACACCACTACACCAGGCTGGGTCTCAGATAGCCCCATACTACCTGTAAGTACATCAGCTTTCCTCTGCAGAACCTCTCAAAATGGAAAGAGGAAGTGATGTGATCAGTACGGCCATCTTGAGAAGGATTGCAGAGGAAAACCAAGGTATTTGGGCTTGCAGTGTGAGGTGTGTGACCCACAGCAGGCCAAGCAATAACCTTGTCTCCTGGCCACTATGCAGTTTCCCACTCTTGCTGTAGGGCAACATATGCATGTGTAAGCCACTGACAGGATTCTGGCCATAAGGGAATAAGAATCTAGTATCAAACTTCAGGTGATATGTACACCACGCCTATAGAGTAGACCTCTGTCATGTCTCCCCTTCACGTTTCCTGTTCCTAAGTGGAAGACTCAGAAAGAAATGTCCTTCAAGAATCCATGCTTGGTTGCTGTTCAGTATTATTCTGACTTCTTCTTTTTTTAAAAATACAGATGATAGCAGCCTCCTCAATTTGACTCCGACTCCTTATCCATTAGTGCGGAGACGGAAGCGGCGATTCTTTGGACTGTGCTGTCTTGTCTCGAGCTAGATGACCCAATACAGAAGTGCACAGACGATTACAGCCAATACAATTTGACCTTTATCGGGATAAACCTAAATGCTCTGAGTGATCGTGTATGTTTTCTACACTGCCCTAATTATATTTCTTCCCTTCTTTTTGAGAGTTTTACAGTTTGTTGCTGATGAGAACCAAATCCAGAATCCAATTTAACATTAAAATATTTTTAAACTTTTTTTTAATTGCATACTGCATGTCCACTTTAAACCATTGTGTTATTAGATACAAATATTATAATTATGAAATAAAACATGCAGAGGTTTTTTTTAATTTAGTGTACAAACCACCACTGATTGTGTACAGTACAATACTTATGACTGTAGCTCTTGCTAGTATGATGTTAAACTATTTGAACATAACTCTATTAAGCAATCCTAATCCATAGAAAACTATTTAGAACAGCAAACCTGTGCTCAAGTTCTAAACGGCTAAAATAAACAGAGCCAATATCTTAAGAGAACATGCACAAACTCTCCTATTGCTTTTTGTGCTCTCATTCATATTTAGTCTTCCACTCTGTATCTCAGCTTCTACAAATCTCCATAAATACAGTATCTTAATTTCTGACTCACAAGCAACATAACATTGATATGTTGTTCCTGTAAATATCAAATAATTATATCCATATACTGTACAATGCATAGAAATAGCTAAATTACTTTTTAACCCCTGCCTCCACAAATGTATCTATTTCTACTTTGGGAAGAAAGGACTGAAACGTTTAAAAAATGGTGTAGGAAACGATAAAATCCACAGATGTAAAGCAGAGTATCCCATTTTGTTTCCATTAAAGGTTGAAGCATGGTGTCTGAGCATCAACTTAGTGTTACTGCTTCTAGGGCATGCCAGATGTAGCTCTAATTGTAAAATATTCAACATTTTACATTGTTAATAAATATTTTTTAGTTAAATTAAAGTACGTTTCTTTTTTAATTCTATTGCTAAATATCATGTGTGTTTTCCATTTGTCTGACTACTCTGTTTTACGGTCCTGTCAGGATTAATGGTTTGGGACCGAGTTACCTCTTTGTTTATCTTCCTTACATGCAAAACATCAAGAGATGGCAGCATAATTTCCAAGAAAAAAATGTGGTTAGAGGTGGCGTTCTTAATCCTTCTTTTGCCTGCTACTTCAGCTCCTCACATATTCTTCTCTTTGGCCATTTCCGCACGCAGCGAGGGAATCGCTCCCTGCCACTACTCACCAGATCTTCTGGCAGTCCGGTCCAGGGTGAGGCGGAGCAGTGCGTGGTCGTAGATGCGCACTGCTCCGGCATCCAAAGTGGCGGCTTCCAGTTAGTCGTGGGTCTTGACCAACCGCTGAAGCTCACCAGTCTAAAGCCCACCCTCCGCAGATCGCAGGCTCACGTTGATGCGAGCCTGCAAATCTGCATTGGAGAGCAGGCACGCAATGGCACGTGCCAGCATTTTGAAAGACCAGAAAAATCAGGTCTTTCAAAAAAACACTGTAGGACCACTTGGGGTCGTTCCGGAGCAGACTGAGGTGCGGATCTATGGTAAGTAGTCCAGACGCAGTCCGCTCCAAGGTGCAGACGTCCTCCATGGAGGACGCATTGCACCGTTTTACTTACCCCGTGTGGAAATGGCCCTTGTGGCAGTCACTCCAAAGAGTTGAGCGATAACATCAACAACCAAAAGCAAGGAAGGGGAAATTCCAGTCCAAAGGTACCTCAGGATTAGGACCCTACCTGAAGCTACATGAAGCTGTATCCCCTCAGAAAGAAAAGTTGGTGGCAGAGGAATTGATCCAGAGCACTGAAACCAAGGTCCCCATGGTCCTCTCTTGACTCCGCCACAGAGGAAAATTGAGGGGGGAGCAAAGTGGGCTGCATGCTCAGCTGACACTTTGAAGTAGAGGCTCTTTCACTTCCCTTCTGTGTTCTGGGTTCTTCAAACACTGATGTGTCCCATGTAGAATGTCTCTATCAAGGCAAATCTGAGTTCTTGGAAATCTAGGATATCACACTAGTGGTGTTCCTTGTATACAGACAAAGAAACTCCTTCTGAATGGCTAGCCCAGTCCTCTACTGAGCCTCTAGTGATGGGCAAAAAAGAGTTTGTGCACCAAGAGACTGTGACCCTTTCTGCATCTTACTGAATCGCAGTGATGTCCTGCGGGGATCTCGGTAGAGCCTTTCTGAGGAGGGGAGTGCAACAGGTGTGCTCCCCTCTGCACCAGCTTTGTCCGTGAATGGAGGAGGCACGATGGTGCTGCCTCTTCCTTCTGCGGTGCAGCAGGGTGCCATCACAGGCTGCTCTGGGGCAGGAAGTGCAGCCATTGCGCTTCCAGGACCACTGCAAAGCAGATAAGTGTGGGAGAGCTGTGCAATCATGCTGCCTGGAGATGGGAGAAAGACGGGACCCAGTCGAGGTCATGCAGAACCGTTGTCCGGGTCCTGCGCTTCTTCTCTCCCCAATGTGGGATGACAGTCTCCTGTGGAAAGGGCCCTTGTAATGATACCTTTGAGACATATTAACTCCCATGCATTCCCCATCATGGAAGAGGCAAGAGCAGGGATGTGTTCCCAGTGACTTGCTCCATAGGCTTGGCTTGCAGAGTTTACAGCAGGAAATAAGTTATATGCAAGGAGGCTTTTGGTGTGATTTTTCTACTTGATGATCAAAGTTCTAATTAATGTGTAGAGCAGGCTGGCTGCTGCAGAAATACATCCTTGACATATTGAGGGCATATGGGACCAGACTGTTCATTGGCGTAGACACTGTAAGCATATTTTCACCTGCTTCCTCATACCGTGGCGGATACATGTAGTTTGGACACCCAAACAGAGCTAATACAGAGCTTGAAAAGGTTGGTTTTGGGTGCGTGTGGGGGGCCTACAATTCACACTGACCAAGCTGACTGGTCCTCAAAGTAATTTTTCCAAGCTATAGGCTAAAGTGTGCTAATAAATAGGAATAGATCACTCTAGGGCCATTTCCACACTAGACTGTTATAGTGCTATTATTCCACTTTCAACATCCTATGGAATCCTGGGGTTTGCAGTTTAGGGAGGGGCCTTTGAGCATGTTGATTCCATAGGATGTTGAAAGTGGAATAATAGTACTATAACAGTCTAGTGTGGAAATGGCCTTGGTCTGCCCTACTTGTTATTCAACAGCATGGGTTTATGGAAGATTTACTCAGATGTAAGTCCTGTTCTCTTTAGGGGAACATAATAAATGTATTTAGGATTGCAGCCTCAAAGGTCTCAAAGTATCCCAACTTTTTCCTGCAAGATTTTATGGGTACAGGCATACTTCAGTTCACAACATAGTTGTGTTCCTGGGCATGGCTTAGCAGGAACGTTGGGGCCAGAGGCAGAAATAACTTGGAAAGAACAGTGGTGGATCAAACACCACAAAAAAAGCAGCTTAAATATGTTTCAGAAGACTTTATATTCAGAACTAATGATATACGTATGCGAAATGAAAAGTCAGGTTAGGTAAGCATTGCATGAATAAACAAAAGCATTTGGAATCTTCTGGAGACTACTTCAAGTCTTCTTCCAAAATGCATCCAAGGATAAGTTTGTTTGTTTGTTTGTTTGTTTGTTTGTTTCAACAGCTTCCACCTTTCTAATAATTTCCATTTTGGTGGCCAAACCTAAAGATCTTGTGCTTTTTTTAACATGCTAAAGGTAGCTGATGAGCTTATCTGCTCTCCTCTTGTCTCTTTGTTTTGCTGTACATGCATTCTTAATAAGGGGTTGTGGAGGCAGCTGCTATTTACCTTGCTTCTTGGAAGGAGGCACACATGACTACAGTTGGGCTGGCTCTAGAGTAGAACCCTGCTCTTTCCCTGCTCAGGCTTCATTGCATTGTTTATTACAGATGTGCTTCTGCACCCCAGCATCAAAAGTTTGTGTTTCTCCAGCCCTCCTTCACCCATCTCACAATATGCTAAAAAAATGTACAGCTAGATCAAAAGGAAGGGGGCATTGGGCAGGCATCGAAAGTCTTTTTAAAAAGAAGCTTCTTTCTCAGAGGCTTTGTTAACTGAGGTATGCCTGTAACATCATATCCAGACCCCAGGAGATAAAAATATGGACCATTTCTGCACTACCCTGTAATAGCGCTATTATTCCACTTTCAACATCCTGTGGAATGCTGGGGTTTGTAGTTTACTGAGGCCAAAGAGTTCTCTGGCTGAGAATTCAAAATGCCCCTCCCTAAACTGTAAACTCCAGGATTTGATAGGATGTTGAAAGTGGAATAATAGCACTATAAAAGTGTAGGGTGGAAATGGCCCTCATGCAAATTCCTTCCAATAAACCCACTTCTCTTTACCTTTTTTTATTGTCCACACTATGTAGCTCTTTAACTGTGGTGCAAAGACAGGAATCAAAGCAGCTTGTCTTACATTCAGTGAACCAGAACGAGGAAGAGGTGGCACCTCCCATCCCAGCTTCATTCCAATTCCAAGCAGCTGCTTCAGTAAGCAGGGATTTTCATCACAGCACAGGAAGAAGAATTAGTCTCTTCCCATCTCTCCACCTCAAAAAACTGTGGTCCAGTTCCTTGTTTCTTTTACCCGAACAGCTATTTCAAAGGATTTTTTCTTTAAAAAAATCACAGTGCCAAACTACATGCTTAATGTACCTGTGCATCTGGCCCTCAGTTCCACTTTCCACTGCAATTTGCTCATATAATAAAAGGATAATCCTTTTCATACCAATCTTTCCACCTAAGTATTACAAAAATTGCAGCACAAGCTGGAAGATAAATGTATTACATCAGTGAATTTAATGCACATTATTCTTATGCAGGGAGCAAGTAAAAATGGTTCACAAGAAGACTACAGAAGTAGAAGAAAATCAACTAAATTCTCTTTTTTGTTAGATAAATTATTTCAATCTGAGTTCTGATGAGAAGAAATTACTCAGGGCTGATGGGAAGAGAAAGCTCCCACAAATATTCAACCTATCCAGAAGCAGAATGTCAAGTAGTTAAATTTAAATTAATTGGGGGAAAATACTCTATCCAACTATTATCTGAATAGTCGTACAGAAAAAAAAAATCTATATGACAATAGAAAAAACTTGGTAACAAAAGTGTAAAATGTGTCATATTTCTCTATTCTCCAACAAAAAAAAAATTACCTTGCCGTGATTGACGTAAAGGATACAGGGATTAACTATAAAACTTAACTGAAAGAAATCCAGTATCTTGGGAGAGAAAAATGCCTTCCACTGAGTCATAATGTTGGTCCTTATAGTCCAGCATCGTCAAATTTCCTAGCAGTTCCTGGAGATCCCTAGCTTTCCTTGGTTTTCGCCAGTCTAGGTACAAACCAGTCCTAATTCTTCTCAGCTCTGAAATCAGATGAGATTTTGTGTGTCCAGCATTTGTACCACTGTTTGCTGTTCATAATTTCAGCTGCATATGGGTTCCTCATCAGATACTAGTTTTCAGAATAAAAACAGTATTATAGAATCTGCATTGCTTATGATTGGAGTCCTACCCACCCATCTGCTGGGAGAGTAAAATAGGAAAAAATGAAATTAGATAATGCAGTATGATTGATCCAAGAAACCAATAAACATTCTGTTGGCTTTGCTTGTTTAGTTAATGCTTGAGTTTACATTTAAAGAGACCATACTAGGTCTGGAGGTATCTAGGTTCAAATTTCCACACAGGCCTGATGTTCACGAGATGCTCTTGAATTGGTTGCTATCTCTTTTATTCTCTGCTTCCTGGTATGATTGTGAAGGTAAAAAGGCAGGGAACCCACAGATCTCCTTGTTAGAAGGATGGCAGAGGAAGTGGGCAAACTATGGCCTTCCACATGTTGTGATTGCAACTCCTAGCAATCCCAATCAGTATTGATGAAGATGAATGGCAATAGCAGTCCAACAACACCTGGAAGTCTTCATGTTGCCCATCCTGCCTTAAGAGTTTAAATGATGTATGCAGTCATATTAGGGCCCAACATAGACTTACTAAAAGTTGCAAGTGGCCATGTCATAAGCAACTAGGATAGGCACAACCACACCAAGGGAACTTCCTTTTTTCCCAAAAGAAGAAGTGTGTGTTACCTTACGTAAGCAACTTGACTGGTCAAAAGGTCTGTTCAAGATTGCAGTTCAAGATTAACCATTAGTTGATCAGAAAACACCTAATCATCTTTAATAAATTCTTCATCACTGCATGAATTGCCATCCTAGAGTTTGCTGATATATTACCACAATTTCTACTGTCCTTGAAAAATTGAACTAGAAATTGGTAAACATTACAGCCATCATCTGCTTTTTAACAGTCCACTTTTCAATTATCTGCTCTTTTGACAGTAACCAGAATTACTTTTCTCCTCTCCATTTCACTCCTCTCAAAACCTCCTGCAATCAGAAATGTCCTCACAGAAAAGGGAGTAGATCACTGTTGTGACCTTCCTGCAGGCTTACATCATTCAGAAACTTCCCCGCTTAGGTTGCCAGACCCTCATCTGTCTCTCACTCCTTCTCTTTTCCCATCCCCTGTGTTCTCACCATGCAAACTGGTTTCTCATGCTCATAGCAGCTTTGCTGCCTCCTTGGCTTTCTTAAAGACTGGGCTCCACATTTCATCAATTTTTGGATTTTGACAGAGTTCTGGTCCCTAACCAGTCAAATAAGCAGGGGACGCCTGAAATAGGAAAAGGAAGAGAACAGGGAAACTACAGTCAGGTCTATCTGACTTCATCACCAGGGAAGATACTAAAATCATAAAAGGATCAGTCTGTCAGCATCTCAGTTGTTCACCTGCATTTGTTAAGAGTAAATACTGTCAATCATATTCTCTCACTTTATAGAGTAAGATTGTTACCTTAGTAAATAGCAGACAACTTTTGTGGATTTAAGTTTCCTGTAATATTTTGTTATCAAATTGGTCAATAAACTAGTTAAATGGTTTATGAAACTAGACAATAATACCATCAAGTGAATTCTTGGGTGGATGGTTCCTCAAACTGGTTCATGGTTTCAGCCGAGGTGCTACACAGTTCTGTTGTGGGCGCAGTACTCTTCAATATTCTTAGCAGTTACTTGGCTGAAAGCCCAGAGAGAATTCTTATTAAATATGCAGTAATAGGAAGCCTAAACAAATAGCTAGGACATCAGAAGACAGTGATGTTGTTCACAATGACCTTGATAAAATGGGCCAAAAACAATAAAGTGAAATGCGATAGCAATATATGAAAAGTTCTGAATTTAGACTTGACAAATACCTAGAAAGAAGATGGGGCATTCCTGGTTCATATGATCTCCAGTAACCACAAAATGTGTGTAAAAATTGCTAGTGTGGCTGACTACTAGTTAGATGTGAACCAATAGTGCTACTGCTGAAAAAAAAAAGAAGGGCTAATGTAGTTTTGTACACACTTTTCGAATCATGAAATGTGAAGTCATTAAGAACGCCTGAACTCTCTTCTACGCTAGACATACCTTATTGAGAGTGGTGGGTGTTTTGGACTATAGTCATCTTGCATGACTCTTGGCTATTCTGGTACCATAAATGATGGCAAGAATTAATCTGGAAGGGATCAGGTGGGAAAGGGCTCCTTTAATGCATTCATGTTACAAGAGAGTAGGTTTCAGTTAATGAGCAAATATTCTACAATAACAGCAGTTACTCCAGTGCAAGAATGTGTGCTTTCCTTTGCTGAACATCTTCAAGCAGAGGCTGGAGAATATGTTTTTGGAAGTACCCTTGCTTTGGATTTCCTGCACCAAGTAGGAACAAACCTCCTATTATTCTACAGTTCTCCTACAAGAACATCACAAGAGATCTGTAGTGTTACCAATTCTGTTTCTGTTTGGCTGACATGAAGAGGGGGCTGCTACAAGTGCTTGGAAAACCATGCCCTTATTGGAGATGACCTGGAAGACAAGATGAACTTCCCGTCATGTTACTTTTTTAATTTCATACAATTTTTTCTCAAGTAGCTCAGGAACACAGAGACTACAGGAGTCTATGCAATGGATTTGCAATTGGCATGTGCACCTGAAAGAATATCAAACAAGTGCTCACAAATTTGGCCCACGTGAAATAGAGGAGGCCCAACTTAAGTAATAAGAGTGTGTTCTTTGCATGAAGAAAATTCCATGTGTCCCTGCCATTTCCAGGAAAAGACTCGTTAGGATGTTACACTTCCATAAGGACTGAACCTCTCTCTCTCTCTCCCTCCCCCCCGCCAGCTCTTTACCAGGCTTTATAATAGTTAACACACAGAGGAATATTACCATTTTAAACCATACAAATTAGCCATGCAATAATTCTTCCCCCCTTATCCACAGTTTCAGTTATCCACAGTCCCAAAATATTAAACGGAAAATTCTGGTAACTGGATGGTGGCACCCATGAGGACAATTACACTCATAATGGGACATTTATCTATTTCAGCATAAGCCTAGATGAGAGTAAAGATTTTCTCTTTCTTACCAGAATAGTGTCTCAGTATCTCTGGCAGTTTGTCAGTCTATTGAATATTTTAAGTTCTTTAATATGCATACATATTAAATGCACACTTTGCTGTCTATGGACCTTGTGCTTCCTGTTCTTTGTTTTCCTATGCTTTTTTTAAAAATCTCATCTCGTGATGCCACCGTCAGCTTTAAACTGCGTGAGACAACTCATAAATTCCTCAAGCCATCAGAACACACACTACTGGGACATGATGTCAAGTCAGACAGTCAGACACTTGAGAACACATCAGTCATTTGCTGCAGCCTAGGATTTCAGCACAGGGTTCAAATGACCAGACACATTCCTGTGTAAAATACAGCCATACTGTATGAAGAAAAGGGAGGTGGGAGAGAAAATGGTGGAAAACTAGTTTGTGTTAGAAGTATGATTCAGTATAGGATACCTTTAAAATTTTGCTGACAGTGACATTGCACAGTGTGATGAATTATAATGCTTTTATCAGTCCAAGCCTAATAAATAAAGATTAAAACTACCCTTTAATCACTGTTAAGTCTTTGTTTATTTTATTTATTCCTATATGTGGCCTTCTCACTTAGTTCCAATATTCTTTTAGTATCTGAGCTCAAACTATAACTCCTCTGCTTTCCTTAAAAGCTCTAGGAATGAATGATACTGAAGAACAAGAAAAGAAGTATGAATATCTTCAAACCATTGTTGTCAAACCATGTTTTAGACTTCTCAGAGGTGAATGTGAAATGGAGCATGATGAGCTTTCTTTTTGCATAATCACTGATCAATAATGCATTATTTGATTTTTTCTCAAAAAGTTCATTATTATGAACCTGCGTGGTCCTCATTTACCAAAATATTTTCTTTATGTTATGATGGTAACTGCAACTGATAGAGTAATGGGGAGGGACTATCAAAAATATTGATTTCTAAGGAAGTCAGCAATAAACCTATGAAGGATGAGTATAACTTGGTGTAACCTATACAGTATAATACAATATGGGGTAAGAGGTTAGACAGAAGGCTAGATGCAGTAGAATGTGTGTGTATGTATCAGTGGGAACCTAGTGATACTTGAAGTCTTGGAAAAACACCTACTAGAAATGTAAATAAGAGAAGAGAGGTCATCTATAATAATCTCCTAATACTGTGAAATATGAAGATATTTTACTGAAAATAACTGTCCTCACAGATGCACTGGCTGATGCAATCAGGATGGCAGGAAGCCAGAGACAGACTCCTATTGTACCGCGGGTAAAGTTGTAGTTAAGGATCTCTGTTTTGGTTGGCTATCATAAATGTGGGAACTGTCAGCACCTTTGTTTTGATTATTTTGACTGGATAATTGATAGTCTGAGTGATGCTATGGAGAGAATAAAAAGAGCCAAGATAGAGCCAGTAGATTAGACTGCCAAGTTTGCACCGCAGGCATTGAATGCTGTCCCTGACAGCTGAGCTGTTCTTGATAGACTGACATCTAACAGGAACAGTTTCAGGAGGCTGGCCCCTCCCGAAACTGCAAACCCCGGGATTCCAGAGGATGTTGAAAGTGGAATCATCGTGCTATAACAGGCTAGTGAGGAAATGGCACGAGAGAATCCTCAGCCATGGCCACTCACCAGCATGCAAGTTCCCAGCTGTGCAGATTTTGCTACCCTTAATTGGTTACATTGAACCAAACAAGCTTTTATAGCCAGTTGTGTAACTCAGGAATGTATTCCATTAGTTTTCTACCCCTATTTAAATGATAAATGTTTAGAAGTGATAATCTGAGGGTTCTGTGTTCTTGCTGCCCTGTCTGTCCCACCACCACATGGGGCTCAGCTTTCCACCATCATCCATATCCTTCAGTGTGACTTCACATAGTCAGAATGAAAGCAAATAGCTTTACCACTTCAAAAAAAAAAAGTAAAAAACATTTTTTAAAGCCCCATTTGTCACAAAACATATCAATAAACGAAAACAAGACAAAACCAACAATTAATACACATACTTAATTGTTCTAGACTGGCGAGAAGTGAAATAAAAGAAGACAAATTTGAAACAGTTTGATTTCCTTTCATATTCATTATTTCAAATGTCAAATCATCAGAAAGACCTCCAGAACTCCACCTGAGCTTCTGGCAAAACAGATTTTACCACAAGCATAACAACATATTTCTTATTCAACCCTATCTTTTGTCTCAGAATGGTCATAATGGACAAGTCATGCAAGAACAACACAAACCATGTTATTTATACAGTCCTTTAAACACCAGTGTTAGGATTGTGGGTTTGGGGAGGATTTACAATACTGTTTTGTTTGCCGCTGTTAACATGCTTAAAAGTTTTAAAATAAAGAATTAAAAAGCAATTCAAAATACATACAAAATTCAAAATTGTGATGGAATACTCAAAACCTTGTGCATGTACAGAGCAAAATCAAAACCAAAATGGCAAAAGGAAAGAGAATCCATGCCAGTAGTGCTGTACTTGTTAAAATTTTAGTAGTTTTTACCGGATTTTGACAGAACAGATAAATCGCTTGTCAACCCTAATCCACCCCCACACCCCAAACATTGTCCCTCTCCCTTCTCAAGGATCCCACACTTTCCAATCCAACTGTGGCTGGTTCTAGAGCATGTAACTCATTTACATTTATTTGCACAAATGCACAAAGACGAGACATTAATGCAACAGGCATACCCATCGAATTGAACATTTTTATTTAATATATATTTTTAATATATTTTAATAGAATTTGTTTATATTCTGTCTTTCTCTCCATATTGAACCTAAAGTGGTGTATGTTATAAGTTAAAACAACTGAAACAGTATGTAGTAAAAAAAAATTTAGAAGACCATTAAACAACCAATCCAATTAAAACATTAACCGGACACAACTAAAAACACATTTAACACATAATAAAAGATATAGCACACCCACTGAACATCCTTCAGCTTCAGTCAGTTAGAAACTGACATACTGGCCCTTTCTGCACCAGGCAATTAGAACGGGACAGTGCGTCCTCTCACGGAGGTCATCCGCACCTCGGAGCGGACTAGGAGCGGACTACTTACCAGAGATCCGCACCTCAGTCCACTCCAGAACGACCCCAAGTGGTCCTCCAGTGTGTTTTCTAAAGACCGCACCAATGCAAGCCTGCAATCTGTGGAGGGCGGGCTTTAGGCATGGCAAGCTTCAGCGGTTGGTCGGGACCCACGACCAACCGGAAGACACCATTTTGGAAGCCGGAACCACCATTTTGGAAGCCGGAAGCCGCCATTTTGGAAGCCTGAGCAGTGCGGATCTACAGACCTCGCACTGCTCCGATTCGCCCTGGACCAAGGAGGAGCCCTGCAGAAGGACTTCAGGGACAGTCCATGTTGCTTCGGACCCCAGAAGAAGCGGTTGGTAACGGCACAGAGCAATTCCCTCACCTCATGTGGAAAGGGCCACTGTTTAAATAGAAAGGTCTTTGCCTGCCAGTGAAAAGAAATCAGAGAAGGAGCCAACTGAGCCTTCCTTGATAAGGAGTTCTATAATCTGGGAATAGCTACCAAGGGTCTCTCCCATGTCCTCATGAAACAAGTCAGCAAAGGTGGTGAGAAAGATGGTAAGACTTGGGCAGGCTCATATGAGGAGATACAAGCTTACAGACAGTTTGGACCCAAACCATATAGGACTTTATAGGTCATAACAGCAATTTGAAGTGGGCCTAGAAATGAACTGATCGCCAAAGAAGCTGTCTCAATAAAAGAATTATACGCTCCCTACAACCAACCCCAAAGGACAGGAACCAGAAGAGACGGTGACAGGGAAGGTAACAGCAAACAGAAAATCCTTTACCTTTATCACCAGCAACGTACTCACCCTGAATGCCAAATAGAGGAATCTGAGCATACCCTGTCCTCATGAGAAAGCTCCAACATAACCGGAGGCACACAGCAAACCTAAGAATTAACACCCTAACACAGCTTATTGATCAGAACAATAGCTTCAGGTCATCTGAGGACCTTATATCAGAATACCAATTCCGCAAATCTGCTTTTGGCAGTACCTCCAGGAATACATTTTGTCTGGCACTGTCTGAGACATGCTCTTCTCCAGAGAAAGTGGGCTGGCTGAAGTCAAAATGTCAAGCTCAACATCTTCGTTTCTAGCTTTCCCAGAGGCCTGGCTCTTTGTGCTACTAAAAATAAACAGGTTATCCTACAAGTTAGAAGATCTGTGAAGAAAAAAAAATTATGTCTATCCCACATCCAGTGTATCTAGTTTTAGGAAACTTCACCTAGGAACTCTCATCTTTCTCACCCTGTTCAGAGCAACTCATGTCCAGGTTATCTGAAGAACTTTATTCTCCCGTTAGTCTGCCCAGGTCCTTCTCTCAGCCCCATCACCTATTGAGTACATTTGGTAGAGACACAGGAGACAGCTTTCTCAGTAGCCGCTCCTAGAATATGCCCTACCTAGGGAGATCAGTCTAATCTTCTCTTTACTGTACTTTGACAGACAGGCAAAAGTCTAGGCATGCTGGACTTCCAGTGTTGTCAGAGTGGGATTTTTAACTGTTTCATTCACTCTTTTAAAATAATATATAATTTTATATTTACATGTCCAAATTTGTTATCACACTTATGGATGCATAACCTGGAATTACACATCTGTAACTGATCCACATTCATGAGCCCAATGTATTTATGATAATGGCGCTATTGCTATTATTGAAACTGCCCCAGCCACTACCTTACCCATTCATCAGCCACACCAATGGGCGGATGATATTTCCACCCCATTCCCACTAGTGAGCAATCAGAAGCAGTACCCTTGTTTCACTTCTGTGTTGCAACCTCACTCATGGACGGTGGGGGGGGTAGAAACGTAGTGCACCCACACTCCAACTGCCAGCAGAACAGAACTCCTTCTCTCAGTGTGGCTGATACCTGTTAAGGTAGGTTTGGATGAGTCAGGCTGGGAGATATTACTTAATTACGCAAACATATCTAAGTAGGCCATATAGGATTCCAGCTGTAATTTATTGGCCAATATCCTGTCAGTGTCCTGCACATGCTTAAGTTTTCCTGGAGAAGCAGCTGGCCATTTTTGATCAATGAGGAACATCTGCATTCAGTTCAAGGTTGCAGAAACAGAGTTGTGCATGCAGTGCCATTGCATATGCAGATGCACGTATGCATGCAGATGTACCTGTGTGCAGATGTGCTTGCCCATGTGCACTCAGTCAAGCATTTGACTACATATTCAGGTATGCATTTCACTGCACAAGTTTGCCATTCAACACCAGCGTTACATAGCCAATGCATAACTCCACATGGGAAGATTTACAGTACACAACCCAATGTAGGATTGTGGCCACAGTGTTTTATCAGATATTTTAATCTACTATATAAAAGTCAAAGTTTGTGAGCAATCTTGTCTGTCTGTGTCAGGCAGGCGAAAACCTCATACGATTGGTTGTGCGAGGCAAGAAGACCTCATATGATTGGCTGGCTGTGAAGATTCTATGGAATCCTGGGGTCGGTAGTTTAGGGAGGGACCTTTCGAATTCTCAGCCAAGAGCTCTTGGGCATCAGGCCAGTTGCCATGGAGACGAGGCCTGCCAGAAAGAAGAAGGGCAGTGTATTCCTTCAGAAACCAAACCCTCTGTATGTTAACAACTCTGAATACAAATTGTATTGAGAAATATAGGGATAAGTTACAGGTACTGGAATAGGCCACTTGCTATGGAGATGAGGCCTAGCAGCAAGAAGGAGGACAGTGCATTCCCTCAGAAACCCAACCTCTGTATGTTAACAACTCTGAATACAGAGTTGGATTTGGGAATATGGGGATAAATTACAGGTACTGGAATAGGCCAGTTGCTATGGAGATGAGGCCTAGCAGCAAGGAAGAGGACAGTGTATTCCCTCAAGAACCCAAATTGTGTACGTAAACAACTCTGAATACAGATTGCATTGGGAAATATGGGGAAAAGTTACAGGTACTAGAGAAGACAGTTTGGTGAGGATTGGGGAATATGGGGGAAAGTTACATGTACTGGATGCACAGGATCTGAAATCTGTGTATTTTAACCACATCTAATTCCTATGGTAAGGTAAGGTAATTCCTAATATATTTCTAATAAGTATTACCTATGAGAAAATAAAATCCTGGGCAACATCAGGTAAATACACAAGTAAGCTATAAATTCACCTGCATCCCAATTTTGTGCAAAAAGTGGGATAAAAATAAAATAAAATGAATAAGATAATGAACAAACAAACCTGCTGTGTCTACACATGCAGTCCTAACTGGATGAGTATCACTTCCTTTACATCAAGGGTAGGAAACTTTTGCCTCTCCAGATGGACTGCAACTTCCATTAATCCTCCTCACTGGCTAAATTGGCTGGTACTGACAGAAGTTGCAGGCCATGAGAGTGCTGCCCTGTCATGGGTCTCTGCTTCAAACTCACTGCAGAAATAGTCCACACCGATCAGGCAGTGATCCTGACAATTACATCTCATTGATGATGTCTCATCTGACTGTTCTGGACCCCAGCTACCAATCTATCATATGAAGGAATGGCCAGTAGCTGTGCAAGTAGTTAATGGTTAACAGACGTTTGTGGTGGCAACTTGAAGTTTTCTTCACAGTTGTAAATTCAAGAGTAGGTCATTAACACAGCCAGCTAAGGAAAAACCTGTATTCTTTATTTAGACAATGACATTGTTGATGAGGCTTTGTTTGTGAACTAGAGAAATCCTGACGGTGAAAGAAGATGATGTTGTATATAACAATAAAAAGTCTATTTCAGTATTTTGCTTTTATCATTGGAACACGCTTATCTTTGCACAAAGGTATAAACCAAACAACTCAAGGTGAAACAGCTAAGAAAAGCTGTATGTATCCAGAGTGGTAGAAAACAGAATAAAACAACAGAATAATTCCTTTACAATGTATAAAGAAAGCCAGGCGAGTTTTTATAAAAGAATGACATGCACTTGAGATAATGAAAAGTAAGTATTTCTGGAGCACATCTGAAAAGAAAGGAAAAATATTGCCTCTACCAGCTTCATTTGAACTAACAACAGACTGAAGCATATTTAATCATGTATAGCATTTTTTCTCAGCCTTCAACTAAAAAAGTCTCTCAGAGCACCTTATAATATCAGTACTAAGACAGTCTGTTCCCTCCAGCCTTACAATCTAAAAAATGCAACATGAAAAGAAAAGCAACTAAGAGAGAAGAAGGAAAAGGACAAAGCTGGGCATTGGTAGGTAGTTAGTTATTAAGCTCACAATGACTGAAACATTCTCATACTAGTTGCAGTGCAGCTGGATGTTAATGTTATGGAAAGTGATCTCAGTCTATTTTGGTCTACCAGAAATCTGCCAGGGTTTCTCTTGGAGGCAAAGAGTCATCAGCACTTGTATAGAGTAATTTGTGAGGGGGAATTCTAGAGTATGCCAGCCCTTTTGTTTCACCTCCTTGTTTCTTTCTTTGATCAGTACACTCGTAGATTCATAGAGTTGTAAGAGACTACAAGGGCCATCAAGTCCAACCCCCTGCCATGCAGGAATACACCATCAAAGCATTCCCAACAGATGTCCATCCAGCCTATGTTTTAAAACCTCCAAAGAATGAGATTCTACCACAATCGGAAGCAACATATTTCACTGTCAAACCGCTCTTACTGTCAGGAGGTTCTTCCTAATGTTCAGATACAATCTCTTGTCCTGAAGTTTGAATCCATTGTCCCATGTCCTAGCCTCTGGAGCAGCAGAAACATGTCCTCCATATGTTTTCTCCATATGACATCCCTTCAAATATTTAAACAAAGGTATCATGTCCCATCTTAACCTTCTCTTTTCCAGACTAAACATACCCAGCTCCCTAAGACATTCTTCATCTGGCATGGTTTTCAGGCCTTCTACCATTTTGGTTACCTTCCTCTGGACATGTCCCAGCCTGTCACTATCCTTCCTGAACTGTAGTGCCCATTACTGGACACAACATTCTAGGTGCGGTCTGACCAAAGCAGAATAGAGTGATATCACTTCCCTTGACCTACACACTATTATTGATGCAGCCCCGAATTGCATTGGCCTTCTTTAGGTGCCACATCACACAGCTGACTCATGTTCAGCTTGTGGTCCACTAAGACTTCTAGATTTTTGCCATCTCTTAGAAACAGGGTGGGTGGGATCAAGGAGCGCACAGAGAAAAGATCGAAAAGGAAGATTGATTCAGGGATTAGTCCCAGGAACAAATATAGAGATGTAATCTTCCCCTCAAAGCAATGATAAGCTCTCTTTTGCCTTTTTTCTGCTCACTACTTCTCCTCTATGACAAATATTGCTGCAACCACGAGCAATGGCACCATCTCAAGGTTTACATGGGATAATTTGCTCCTACGTGGACACTTTTCCCTGCCCCAAGATGAGCAGCACTGATGGCCTCCTCTACAACTGTGGCTTCTCCCCAGTGAAGTACTGCTGCAGCAAGCCAGGTAGCTCCTTCCTCCTCCTCTTACAAGCACAGCTCCATGTGGAGCCTCGGGTAAGGCAATCAAGGGAGTGAACTGGCAGATAGCTTGGGAAACTGGACAAGCAGATGGTGCATCCTCCATCACAGAGGTCAGGAAATGTAACGAGACAGGAAAGTTGCCTCAGAAGGTACAGCATGATTAACTGAAGTGGGAGAACATATGAGGTGTGAACATGAAATGGATTTCCTTGAAACACATAAAAAACCATGCCCCTTTTGTCCAGGTATATTATACACAGAAGGAAATACCATGGGTCTTTTTCACACCAGAGGATAACATGAGGGGCTCTTTTAGAATTCTCAGCCAGAGAGTGCTACTACCTCTAAACAAACTGCAAACCCCAGGATGCTTCCATCACTGTTAAATCAGAATCACAACACCCTAATTGTGTAAAAGGGTCCACAAATTGGCAGATGCTTGACTTGGTCTGTACCAGTTCTGATCAGACGTAAGGAATCTGTGATCCCTTTGGGTCTTGATGCATTCGAAGTCCCATCATCACAGAGCACACTGCCAATGGTCAGAAATGAAGGGAGTTAAGCATCCAGCAACTTCTAGCAGGTACCAAGTTTCCCACTCCTGTTGTGGATAGATGATCCCATTTCTGTGTGCTGCTCTCCTAATGAAAATTTCTGTAGCAGGAAAGTAGAATATCAACACAACTAAGAAACAGAGTTAGCTTTCTTCCTAATGTGTTTGATTTCTGTATGTGCGGAAGTTAAAAACATGTGAGGGCATGCAAAAATGCACAGGACTCTAGATTCTTTAAGTAACATTTCCATTTTATTTTCAATTCAGGTGTGTGTGTGCACACACATGTATGTGTGTGATTCCTATAGCTCAAACCCATTTCAGTGTGATAGATTTTCTACACAGAAATAACTTCCACGTAGAGAGAGAGGAGGATGAAGGATAAACATGCAATTATGAAGTATAATGCAATCATGAAGGATAATGATCTCTCTTTCCTTTCAAACATACGCACACATTCTTTGCTGTTCCTTATTCAGACTGTGGCCTCTTCTGCTCTGATAGGATTTAAATACATTGCCTAGTTATTTGACCTACTTTATGGCTTTCAGAAATCTTAAAACAAAGCTGCTTGGGCCCATAACCTGAAAGAGAGCGGGTGCATGCAGTACATGCAACTATTCTGGTTAAGGAATCATGACACAGTAGCTGTTAAAAAAACAAACCAGAGTTGTATTTGAGGAAATCATTAGACAGGAAAGCTCTCTCAGGGTTGCTAAGCTAAGCTAGGCTAAGAGTGACAGGTCAGAGCAGAACCAGGTTAGGCCCTTTTCACATGTCGGGGGGGAAACAGGTGAAAAAGCCCAAAAATGGAGCTTACCTCCAGCTGGGTAAGTCCATCGCCGCGTGGAGCAGCGCGAGCTCGCTGCTCCACACTCCTCCAGCGTCGCAGATGGCAGCTTCCGGTTGGTGGAGGCTCTCCACCAACCGGAGAAGCTCGCCAGCCGGAAACCCGCCCCTAGCAGATCTGCAGGCATGCACTTGCGCGCGCCTGCAGATCCACTTTAGATCCGGGCCGCAGAGCGGCACGGGGCTGCGCGCTCCATGCTTTT
Organism: Cyclura pinguis; assembly: GCA_030412105.1. NCBI lineage: Eukaryota > Metazoa > Chordata > Lepidosauria > Squamata > Iguanidae > Cyclura > Cyclura pinguis. The sequence goes on along the minus strand of CM059600.1, from coordinate 317,236,583 downwards.
TAAAAACCTCTAAAAAGAGGTTTTTAAAAAACACGCAGCCCAGCTAGTTCCGGCTGCTCCTGAGTGGATTCTGGTGTGAAACTATGAAAAGTAGTCCACGCCAGTCCACTCTACGGTGTAGACGACCTCCGTGAGAGGTAGCTCTACACCGTTCCCCCCCACACACATGTGAAAAGGGCCTTAGTTTCACTTTTATAGAAGTGATATAATAAAGGGGAGGCAGAAAGAAGAGGTGGAATGATTCCTAAAAATATCAGTCTACATCTCAGAGAGGTTAAGATAGGTGGTTAAGAGATTAGAGACATTAGGACATTACAACAGAGGGAAAACATGCATGGTTGGATTAATTATGTGGATGCTGATGAACTATTTTTCCTATCATCCCTCATTGTTGGCTATGCCAGCTGCAGCTGTTAAGAACTAGTTATTGTGTGAACTGAGCCACACTCAGATCTTGTGTGTATAGCGGTGTCCAATGTGTTCCATGTTTTGAAGTGAAAAGGAACATGACACCCTCTAGATATTGTAAAACACTAGGTACACCATTTATGCACACAATAGGAGGAATCTCTAGCTTACTAGATGTTGATGAACTTTTATTCCAATCATCCATCATTGTTGCTAGCAGGGGCTGTTGGGAATTAAAGTTCCACAGCATCCAAAGGGCCAGAAGGCTCTCCATCTCTGATTTTAGGAGAGTACATGATGCAGATCTGTTGCAGGAGATAGGCACAATAGGCCCTGTAAACTGGTGGATGGGACGGTAGACTGCCTAGAGCCACAAAAGTCCTTCAAGCTGTTTGCAAGAAGAATGGACAGTGCTATCTTTGGGTGTTATTTCATTTAAGAGCACCTGCCATTTCAGAAGTTGAGAAACATCAATCAACTCTTAGGTATCATGAAACACTAGCATAGTGGAAACTAATTTTAATTGAGTTTGAAGGATAACTAACAGTATGAAAAATAACATTTTATACCGATTCTCCATTGTTTAACATTACTGCTCAGGAAGTGATACTGTTGAGTTGTCATTTAATGTGAAAATAAACTACATTTATATGTATTTTATTATCAAAATGTTGAAGAGACTGGGGAATTGTGCCCTGGTTTTACTTGCCTGCATCATTAGTATCTTTGTGCTTTGCTATTTGTTTCTTTATACAGAAAGCCATAGAGATTAGATACTGGTCTAAAACAACAACATCTGGAAATCCCTTCTGCTCAGGAAGGTAGGCACTGTATACACTTGACAGTTTAAGACTTTCAAAGAGTCCTTAATTACAAAGGGCACATTGAATCCTCTTTTTTAAATGTTTAGTTGGAATGACAATTAATTATATATCTTCCAGAAGTATATGTGACAGTTAACTTAAACAAAAGAAGAACATTGCACACTTTTTTACTTCTAACTTGTAATCTGATACAAATGCAAAATGCTCTTTTCCATGTTTAACTCCAAAAAGTCTTGTTCTAGATATTTTAAGATCTTTAAAAAATCTTTGCATAGCTAAATTCTTATAGCAGTATTTTCTTTTAAATAGCATTTATAGCTGTTTTATGGTTTGTATAGTCTTTTAATGTTTAGTGTTTCTAATGTTTAATGCTTTAACATTTTTTAATGGTTTTTCAGTAACTTTATAGTTTTATTGAACTTTTGTACAGTTCAGTTAAAAAGTTTTGAACTTTTTAATTTGCATTGTCTTTAAATATGCTGTTAGACACCTTGAGACTGACTACTGGGAGAAAGGTGGGATGATCATGATGATGATTTATCTAGCATTATAGCAGTTTTCAACGGTCAGCATGGTGTAGCGGTTTGAACATTGGACTACGACCCCGGAGACCAGGATTTGATTCCCCACTTGGCCATGGAATCCCACTGGGTGACCTTGAATGTGTCATATACTCTCAGCCCAGAAAACCCCATGATAGGTTCACCTTAGGGTCACCATAAGTTGGAACTCACCTGAAGGCACACAGTAGGTAACATAGCAGCTTTGCATTATCTCATATGCATTTGCAACATTCCTGTTAAATATGTCAATATTGTATGTAATGGGTTAGATCTAAGGAACACTGAGTTTAATTCTCCTTACACAATATCTTTCCCAACCAGTTGCGAAGCAACAGGGGGGCATGGGGCATTTTGCCCCAGATGGCAATGTTCTTGGGGTGTCCTGGCCCATGGCCACACCCCTACGCACCCTGGCCATGCCCCTCACACCATAGCCCTGCCCCGTCCTGCCCCCCCTCCACACACTCCAAGCTCCGCCACTGTTCCCAGCTGTCCTTAACCTGCACTATAGCCCTCTGCGCCACCTTCAAAGCCACTCCTGACTGGCTTGTGAGGGCTGATAAACCTCTAGAACATGGGTGTGCCTGGTTATACACATTTTTAGGTTTGTTTGGAGGGCCACAACACACTGTTACAATTGCCATTTGGAGCAATCAGAAATTACATTGTCATCATTCTCAATTGCCTTTTGGACACTTCTGGGAGATGTTACTGTTCCAGGGTGGGGAAAACCCATGGAACAAGATTTTTGTCTCAGAGCTGGGTTTTTTGAGCTGAAAAACATAGGGGAGGCATTATGAGGCTAGGGCACTCTCTTGGGGTCTCCCTAGATCCTGAGGACCGCATATTGCTGAACAAATTAACAAGTTGCACTCCAGCTCTAGAAGAATGTAGGCGGACCACAGAAAGCTATGATTAAAACCTGGAAATCAGAGCAATTTGGTGCACTGTGTTTTCCACTTCACAGGACATCATGGAATCCAAGATTTATGTTTCTATTTTTGTTCTTATTCCAGGGAGCTTAAGATTCCCTTCCCCTCTAATTTGCATGGTAAGACAGTCTTAAGATACATTAGAATTGAGTGAATATAACTGGCCCAAGGTCATTTGGTGAGCTTCATGGCTGAGCAGAATTTTGAGCCAAAGTCACAAGTCTACTTGTGACATAACGTATATCTGAATTACTTCTTTAATAGCAAATTTGGTACCGGAGACAGAAATAACATGAAAAAAAATGAAAACAAGAACAGTAGTAGAACATATTTCAGCAAGACAAACAATATGCACGTGCAAAATGAAACAACCAGGTCAAGAAAGCCTTGTATAAGTGAACAAAACCCTTTCGAACCTTCTAGAGACCACTTCAAAGTTTCTTTCAAAATGCATCCAGGGATGACTTTTTCTTTCACTAGTTTCTACCGTTCTTAGAATTGCAATTGTAGATATACTTAACATGCTAAAGGTAAATGGCTTATTTCCTCTCCACTTTTCTCCCCATTTTGGCATTCGCATATGCTCAGTAAGTGTTTATGGAGGCAGATACTGCTCATCCTGCCTTTTGTAGGCAAGCAGACACAGCTACAGTAAGATCAGATGCAGTAGAGTCCCATTATTTCCCAGCTCAGGCTTTACTACACTGTTTAAGACTGAGCTCAAATTTCTGGCAAAACAGGTAATTTCTAAATGAACTATATAAAATAAGCTGTGAACTTGTGAACATATTATTAGCTTCTTTTTACCACCATCTGAACCACCATTTTACCACTTGATGGCTGAGGAGACGCTCACTAAACAGCCTGCTCAGAGATATGTGAGAATATGGTATTTAGAGCTCCAGTTAGTTCTCTTTTGATTGGTTTAGACAATTAAACCTATTGGTTTCAATAACAACAATTAACATTGTTAAAAATTAAATTTATTGCTAAAGAATGGTTTTAGCCTAGATATGTCGACTCTGATGTCATGTTTTGTTAAGAATATCTGTATGGACTTTAATAAAAACGAAAAGTAAAGTCCAGAATTTCTACCCTTCATGTTAAATAGTATAGTATAGTAAACCATAGTATAATTAATATAATATAAAATTAGAGTATTTAGATCCCACTCTTCAACTGAAAATTATTAATTTGACAGTTCCCTGCATTGAGGTTTACAATCTAAATAAGACAGGAAACATAAGAAAAAGGGGATGGCAATGACGGAGAGTATTAAATCCAGAGGATACTGGCTGCTCTTCTCTCCTTCAGAGGGCATTGTAATCTGGAGGAAGGAGCTTTTAGCAGCTGTGGGAACCAAGCATGAGCGAGGTGTGCCTGGCTGCTCTTCTATCCTTCAAGGCCATAGCATTACTAATATTAGGGATGGGCCAACCAAATCCTCAAATCCTTGAATCCTGAGTAAGGATTCGAGATTCCCGAATCCGAATCCCTGCGCCAAAATAGGCAAATTGAATCTTTCGAATCCGCCAACTAAATAGATTGTTGGAGACCAGGACACCTGAAAACCAGGGAGAGCGGGATGCCTGAAAACCTGGGAGACCAGGAAGCTTGAAACCTGGGAAACCCATACATACAAGGGAAGATAGTAAGTAGGTGAGGTTTTCCCTTGTAGTAATAATGGCCTTTGCTAACAATTTCAGAAATTACACCTGGGCTTGTATTCTAAGATATTTAAATTAAACATTTCATATTTAAGTTCAGTACTTGCCTGGAAGCTACAGGCTTGAGATTTCAAGGACACCTGAAACAGTCCTTTGCAGAGCTCCCTTGCAAACCTCTTTCAGACACAATTCTGGGGTTTACAGTTTTACAAGGTGTCACAGCCTTCTCTGCCAAAGTGTACTGGTGCATCCTCAAGCTACAAACCCCAGGATGCCAGAAGGAGCTATGCAAAGAAAAGCCAGTTTTGACCTGGATTATCTCTGTACTGTAGTATGTGGCCCTGTTTACACAGGCAGGAAAATGTGGGATTAAGCCACATTTTCCTGCCTGTGCAGAAAGGGCCTTCATGTCATTTTCAATCTGGGGAGATCCTGAGGCAAAACTAGGACAATTGTTTTGTCCAGATTTCTTCAGAAGAAGGTTTGCCTTTGCCTAGACTTTTGCTAAGGCTGAGAGAGCGTGTCTTGCCCAAGATTATCCTTCTTTCCCTTGCTTTTTAAATTCTTTTTTAAAAAAAAGGATTAGAAAGATTCAAGATTCTTGAGACTCGTGGATTCCCAGAACCTTCCAGGGATTCGGATTCGGAAAATTCTGGATTCGTCCCACCCCTAACTAATATATATAAGCTGTTGTTGTGTGCCTTCAACTCTCTTCCAACTTATGGTGACCCTAAAGTGAACCTATCATGGGGTATTCTTGGAAAGATTTCTTCAGAGAGGTTTGCCTTCCTCTGAGGCTGAGAGAATGTGACATGCTTAAGGTCACCCAGTGGATTTGCTTCAGTATCTGTGTTTATCCTTGTGTGTTATTTTCCTTTTTGCTAAACTACTCTGTCCTTTCCTTTATCTGTAAAAAACTAATTCCCACCTCTCATTTTTATTTTACTTTAAGCAGTTCCAAGAGAAAAAGCAAAAACAGCAGCTCAACTATAGCTGGGAACTGAGCCAAACAAAATTATACTCAACCTGAAGAATTAATTCAAGGACACAAACAAGCAGATTTTGCTGAAGCTGAGCATCCTGATGGCTTTGAAATGTAGCATTATATCCAGTAGTGACAATTGGAGTATTTATTTTCCAGGGAGACAGAAGTGTCAGTTTATTCTAATGAAAACAAGTGTCCTGTGCCCTTTGAAAAGCAAGCTAACTAATGGTGCAATACATTTTCATAGGCAAAACTCAGCCACAAAATGTATATTTTATTGAAATTATTAAAAGAAAATGCCTATAATATTTGATTTATTTTATGTTCTAATGCCAGTATAGATAAAAAAATTCTCCTACTTTAAATTGTTAAACTAGTTGGAATACAGACTATCTTCTGCCTTTATCTTTCTGTAATAATCACTAGAATCTCCATTGCAAGAAGATTGCTTTGACTTATATTTTTATGCATCTTTCAGCCACACGGGATGGGAATTCCCATTGTACTGCTTATGTCTCTCAGGTCATTTGCTACTTCATTCTTTGCCTTTCCTCCTTCAGGGAGACAGAACAGTTGGATCTGAAGCTAATACTGCAATCATATGAACAGTTTCCTGGAAGAAACCCACGTTGAACTTACATTTGAGTTCCCCAGATAGAATTGTGTTGCACAATATTTAAACAGAGCTGCAAGATGATGCTTTTTACTTGTTAATCACAGCAGCAAATGTTAAGCAGTCAAGGCTGAAAATGAAAGGAAGTGTATTGTTGAGTAATTTTGAAGACATGCTTGTTTTATTCCTTTATACATGAAATATGACAGCAATACACACACGCGCGCACACACGCACACGCACACGCGCACACACATATATTCAATAAGACCTTCTGGAGAAAAATGCGACCTAGAGAAAATGTTCAACAACTTTTTTTCAGAATTAAGATCCTGGCCCACTGCAGTGGATAGCCAGGGTGGTTTAGTGGTTTGAGCATTGGACTACGACCCTGAAGAACAGAGTATGATTTCCCGCTCAGCCGTGGGAAGCCACTGGGTGACCTTGGACGCATCACACAATCGCAGCCCCAGAAAATCTCATGATAAGTTTACCTTAGGGTCGCCATAAGTCAGAAATGACTTGAAGGCAAACAACAATACTGCTGTGGCATCTAGGTCAACTTGCAACGTCTGCTTATGACACGTATTCATTCCATATACATCTGTCATCAACCTCTACAACATGGAGGCTACACCTTTAAATCCTTCCAATGCCTGTATATATACTTGCATAGAAATGCTTCCATATGGTGAGAGTGGCTGCAATTCTTGCAAGAGTTAACAAGTGGATTCATCACTATGGAGACAGTGAAGCCACCCTGGATTTTGTAGCCACTTTTCTGTAGGTATTCTGAGGTGAATGGGAAAGCTGCTTGTGTCAATCTAGGGTCTAGATAGATAGACAGACAGACAGACAGACAGACAGACAGACTAGCACAGCTGCTGCTGAACTTGGACAAGCTGTGGGAAGATCGGAAGCAAAATCAAGAGTGGATTCTGATGGTAGATCTACTGCCTTCCCTGAATTTGATGTTAAATGCCTGTATGCTGAATGTCTCGTATAGAAAATTGGATTAGACTTTGAGGAAGGAGGTGTGAAAACTGTCGGTGGAACGAACACCAACAGTTTAAGATACGCAGATAAAACCATACTACTAGCAGATAATAGTAAAGACTTGGAACACCTATTGAGGAAAGTTCACAGAGAAAGCCCAAAAGGGGAGTTACAGTTCTCACTTAGAGCTGAACATTAAGAAAACAAAAATAGACCACAGACTACATACATAACTTTAAAACAGACAATGAAGACATTGAAATACTTAAAGATTTTCTGTGTTTTGGCTCAATCTTAAATCAAAATAGACACTGCAGCCAAGAAGTCAGAAGAAGTCTGCGAAATACTACAATCTGGAATGGTACCTATGAAGGAACTAGACAGAATTCTGAGGTGTAAAGACATATAATTGAATATCAATATATATCATTGAATATCAAGGTCGGGATTGTCCATGCCACAATATTTCTGATTTCTATGCATGATTGTGAAAGCTGGACAGTGAAGAAAGCTGATAGGAAAAGAATAAACTCATTTGATGTATGGTACTGGAAAAATTCTACAGGTAACATACACTGCTCAAAAGATAAACGAGTGGATCTTTGAGCAAATCAAGGCTGAACTTTCCCTAGAAGCCAAGGCTAAACTGAGACTATTGTACATGGCTCGTTAGAAAAGACAATACTGCTTGGCAAGGCAGAAGGCAGTGGGAAAAGAGGAAGACTGCATTACAAGTGGATAGACTCAATCAGCCACAGCCCTCAGTTTGTAAGACCTGAGCATGGCTGTCAATAAAAGTGATGCTTAAGGTCTCTCATTCATAGGGTCACCTTAAGTCAAAGCAATTAAAAACACTGCACTTGCCTTCAAGTTTATACCAATTTCTGTTGGCCCTGTCATAGGGTTTTCTTGGCAAGATTTACAGTATTCAGGGATATTTGCAATTGCCATGCTCTAAGGTCTGGAAGTATATGACTTGACCAAGGTCAGCCAGTAGGTTTCCATGGCTGAGCAGAGATTTGAATCCTGGTCTCCTGGTGTCCTAGCTGAACCTTCAAACTACTACAGCATGCTGGTTTTTCCTTCCTTGAATTCTTGTTGCTTTTATCTATTGCTGCAGAATTTGGTAGACTTGATATCAACTTGCTTGAATGATGCAGAACTGGTTTGCACGTGCAGGACCTGTTTTCACTTTGTCCCATGATGCAGATCTTTATGATGAAGACATCTTTGTCAGAGTTCAACTTCCTGCCCTGCCTTTCTGCCGGCAAGGGAATGAAGGCGATAGTATTTGCCCAAGAGGAGGAGGCAGTGGGTTGGGGGGGGCAGTGTCCAATGCAAACAATCACGTAGAAATGCTGAGCCGAGCCGAAGTCAAGGTCAAATCCAAAAGGTCCAGAATGCCGAAGGTCAGTCCACAAGGGTCAAGAGAGCTGAAACACAAGGGACATAAGAGCTTGAATAGTGATTTGCTACAAGCAAACAGCAAGCCACACCGACAGACTTATATAACTGACAAAAACAGGTGTTATTCATCATTGTTCTATTTACTCAATCTTGCCAAAATGGCTTCCTTCTGAGCTGCTCATTTCTGTCTCCTCCGTGATTGGGAGCTGGGGGGCAAAGGTGGATCTAATTCCTCCAAATCATTGCTGGTCCCTTCTCCCACTGGCACCGGTTGCAACAACTCTGCCTCAGCTTGTCTTTCAGCTGATGGAGGTGTTTCCAAGATAGTTTGGTCTATCACTGGCTCTGTTTCTGGCACAATCAATTGCTCATCAACCTCTGAGCCATCATCTATCACAATCTTGGTTGGCATCCTGTTTAGCAATTAAAGTATCTTAAGCAGGACTTACACGGTTAGCTGGGACTAATGCTTACGGTTATGCATGACTGAGTGTGACCCAAAAAACTTACCTTCACAGCCTAGCAGCACCTTGACCAAAGAATTTCTGAGGCACTGAAGATCATGGCTCTGGGAAGTGTCCATAGTCTCTCCCAGCCATGGGTTGTCTTGGGACAAGCAGCAGTGGAAGGATCTCAATGGCATCTTTCCAGCTCTATATTCTCAAGATCATCCCCAGTGCCATGATCTCCAGTATCTTGGAAACACTTGTTACCGCAATGGATATGCCTGAACCTGGGGTCTACATTAGACTACATTATATTAAATTGGCTATTAAAAATATATCCCTCCACGTGCTTGAGAGGCCCCCGGGATGAGCACGCACACAGGCACGGCCGAACAGCTGAAAAATACAAGAAAAATCGTGGTCAGGCCAGTAACTGTCCGTTGCGCCGCTTCAGGAGACCTCCAGGTAAGTATACATCAAGACTTAATCAAGTATGCACCAAGAGCGTAAAAGATTCTCAGCCCCGAACAATCAACTTGACAGGATTAACGCTTCTGACTGCACAACTGTCAAGTGCTCTCCATTTGCATACCGTCTTTACTATTGAAAGCCCTGTCAAAACCCAATCATCTTAAGTACTGACCTTTCAGAGGCTTTGTTTCAACTCCGAAACCCATTGTTCTCCCCGGGACCAGACTACCCTCCAGGCATGTTTTTCCTCTATAAAAAACCCTGATTTTGAGCGCTTCCTTGGATCGCTCTCGGTTTCCTCCCTGTCCTGCTGCTGCTCCGCTTGCCGAGCCTTCCCCTCAGCATCCACGTGCTGAGATTCACCGCTCCCGACTCTCTGACTCTATTTCGGCTTCCCGGACTACAGGATCAGGTGTAGTATTCCCCCAATATCCCTCTTTAAATCCCCTATCAGTTTTCCTCCCTTTATTTTTCTTAGGTCTGTGTGAGTGAGTGCGTAAGTGCGCTGTGACTTAGGTTTTAAATAAAGAAAATAATTATAAATTTATTTTGTCTGAGTCTTGACTCGGCCTGACCCTGTAAAAGCTGGGTACAAGGTCTTGCTAGGTTACCCTACCTCTCTGGTGCCCTGGGCATGTGCTTGGTGCAACTCGAAAACCCCTTTAAACCCGGGGTCAGACTTGGTGTCCTTTGAGGGATCCCACAGAACTCGGGCAGTGACCGGGACTCCCGAAAACTCCAGCTACACACCTGGTGACCGGGACCCCCCTGAACTTAAAATCATTGATTTGGTGACTGTGACCTCCTGGAAGTAAAATAACTAATTCGGTGATCGGGACCGCCCAGGACCCCCTGAAAATTAGGGTAACACACTTTAGTCAGGAACTGCCAGATTATGAAGGTAGGTTGAGGGGGACATCATCAATCATAACTACAATGATGGAACTCTGTCACCATACAGTGACAGTGCAGGATCTTAATTGTTATCTGTTTTGCATTCTTGTAATCAGGCAAGAAAAAAAGATGGCTTTCCTTTTATGTACAGCTTCTTTTCATGGGAAATTTCAAATATCCTCTTAACTTTCTTTACCCATCCATGAAAGACACTTTTAAGGAGTTACTGATATACAAATATATGTGTAATTTTAATGGGTTAAAAATGGCATGAATTTGGTTGGTGGCCCCAACTAGTGTATGTGATGGATCAACTGTTGGCTGGTGAATCAATAGTGATATGAGTGCTGTTGATTCAGTGGATCTACTCTAATTCTGACCACCAATAGGATTCAAGCCAAATCTCAAATCTGAGAAAATCTCTAGTTTTAATAGGAGGTAAAGACATGTGCAGTTCAATTCTAAGTCTGTTTTTTGATGTCTCACTAAATTCAGTGGGATTAACTCTGTAAAAAGGATGATTATGTTACAATTATCAAATAATATTATTTAAAAATATATAGAAGTTTTTCATGTTGGCTTTGGAAATGTTCTGAAGTTGCTAAACAAGTTTAGATAAGTTTTTGTCTGCAAGGCAATGCTGGTAAAGTGGCTCTACAGAGTGCAACTTTACAGTTCTACAGCCCATAAATGTTGTTTACGTTTGCACTTAATAAAAACGAACCCGTCTGGAAATTTACTCTGAAATATGATTTGACACTTGCCTGCTATCTGCACTTACTCATCAACTTAAAGAGCCATCACTAGAATCCTTTTTTCAACTTTTTGACAGCTAGTTTGTTCTTATTCAGCACATTAAGTAAACATTTAAAATACTTAGTTTTATGTGTGTTTATTATGGGTACATCTTTGGCCAAATTAGGTACTTATAGTTCTGAATTCTACTTCTAGTCTTGACTAAAGTAGACCAGTTGAATCTATGGGATTTATTTACATGCTGAATGACTCATTTTTCATCAATGACTCAGTCTAATCTTATTGGATCTCACCAACAGGATTCCAGCCACTGACTCCAACTGGAGAGACATACTTAAACCCACCTGCTGAAATTAGTAAGACTTAATATTACTTAATTTTGATTTGATTATGTCCTACATTGGGGACTGCTTGGACAGGGAATTAAAATTGTCATGTGCTTCTGCAAAAACAATACATTTCCCATATTCTAATACTGGAAATGTATACATTGAAAGTTAATTGAGCCCATATATATAAAGAGAAAGTGGAAAGGGAGGCTCAGTTGAGTCTGTGTGTATCTGAGGTGGGGTAGAGTTGGAAACAAAATGAAAATTTACCTATATGGCAGGCTAGGAAATATGTAACCTTTCAGATGTCAGACTGCAACTCCCATGAGACATAGCCAACATAACCAATGGTACGGAATGATGAAAGTTATAGTTTAACATCTAGAGGGCCCCGTCCTCTGCTTTATGGTTAACAAATATAACACAAACGAGCAAAGCAAGGAATCCATTACAAAGCAGGAATCTATCAAACTTTGACAAAACTTTTTGATCAGACTCTGAACTTGCTCTTCAGCAATTCATTTACACTGTCGTTTTAGAGGACCAAAACAGAAGTTGCAAAAGGACAAGATGACAGACAATTTGGATAAGCCCAAATGACAGTTTTTACATCCTTGAGGCCTTTGTGAAGCACCTTGCAAAAGATGTTAAGGCGTGTGGACAAGATCACTCTGACTCTCCCCCTCCATCAACCTGCTCTCAAACACATTTTCTGATGGAAATTAATTCCCTCTTGGAAATGGGGCTAGGGGTTGATGTACTAGGTCCAACTTGTCTGATTAAGAACAGATAGCTGCTCCTGTCAGTCACAGCCAACCATATCTGTTCCATCCTCATGAGCATTCCAGTAAGCAGAATTTAGCCAACCTCCCTAGGACAGAACTTATCTTGTCAAAGATGTAACATATTACAAGGCTTTTGTTACCCTAAGAGGTGGGGGACTTTGAGGTCCACCCACAATGCCAGCGTCTCCTTGGAATTTGAGGAATTATAGCTCAAAGCCCTGCAAGAGGAGGGTAACGGCAGGATTTTTTCATCTGTGTATACTAATACTAACTGTAGAGAGGACTCTGGTTAAAAGTTAAACAGACTATTTTGGTGGGAAGTAATAAGCATACAGGAAATCAGATACCCTCAAGAACCATACAAGGCTATTGAAAAGTGAGGCAAGAAAGGCTGGATAGAAAGAAATTGGGTGAAAAGGGTGATAGTTACCAGTCCTGAAGCAGAAGGTCAAAGCGGAGTGGCTCAGACAGCACATCGGAGGGTAGCAAGAATGAACAGAGGCCTGGGCACCACATATTATGTCCAAGTGCTACAATTTACTGGGGCTGGAGGAGGGGGTTTTAACCCTATTTCCTGCCCTGAAGGAGGGTGTGTGGACAAAGTGGTGATTGCTTTTTCATGGGGCTGACAAAGGAGTCTAGAATGGGCTGATTGTCTTAACTCTGGGTGACAAAACATTGATGGGAGTCCTGATAATCTCTGAATGTTTTGGTCAGGTAGTGTGAATAGAGAAGATTTCCATAGGATATGCTTGCAGTAGGGTCCCTGGTTGCTTCACATGGGCAGTTTCCTGCCTGATCCTCTCTGGACTTATGACCTGATCATGCCTGAGATCACCCTGATCTGGCACATGCTTCCAGCCAGTATGCTTTCAAACACATGCCTCAGCAATAAATATGTCCAATTATGAAAACAGCACATCCCATAGTGTGTGGGGGTGTGTGGTGTGGTAACACTTTAACATGAGTTCTTCTGCATCAGGTATTGCTGAAGGATAATGGTCCATTGCTTTCAGAGCAGTATTCATTTGATTTTTAATATATTTTTCAGCTCAAATTAGTTTTCAAGGTAGAAAGCATTAAAAACCAACAGCATATCCTACTGAACACCATAATATTTGGAAGGTTTAATGTTGCTTGTGAAAGTGTTTTAAGAACCCACTTCACTTTAAAGTCTTTTATTTTGAAAAAAGGATGATTTGAGAGCTAACAGATCTCAAACAATAATAAATTCCCTAACGTGAAGAAAACTGTACTTACAGCTGGAAACAATCCAGTCTTTGAAAACTGCAGCATTCACAGCATGATTTTATTTATCAGACCTGAGGAATCAGGGAGGCAAGGTTTTTTCTTAAAGTATCTCTGACTTAACCAGCATAATACCTAATCAAGAGGTAGCTCTTCTCCTGGGTGTGGGGTGGGAACTAGACATAGTGGAACTCCTGAAATACTATAGAAAAAAGGCTCCTTTTGTAATCCAAAAAAGCTACATGGTACTGCACTTGCCATGTCATTTTAACAGATGTTAACAGCAGCAATCTTATTTTTAATACCACCTTGCTATGCCTTTCTCACTTTCAGTGAAAAATATTCTTTTGCTGGCTTGGTATCAGCTCGGAATATTCTAATTTTTTACACATCTGAAATAGGTAGAACAAGTTACTAGATTTGCACACATTTCCCTTGCCAGTTTTGCCTCCTGCAATTTAGAGGGTAAAATCATCATATGCTTATGTTGCACCGTAAAGCATCTGACACGCTGTTGACATGCTGTTTCGACATGCTGTTATCTGACAACTCACTTTTTCAGTACTTCCAAATTGAGGACAAGTTCCATTAAGTTGATGGGTGTTCCTTTCTTTCATCAGTTCTTCTTGCTTTACAGAGGCATGCTTGGAACCCCTTGCATTCATGAACTGCTAGCAAAGTGAGCTGCGGGGAAGGTGCCAAGCTGGCTGAGAGATTGCAAACAATGCACGCATGTTTGGCCCCAAGTGAGCCTCTGTAAGTCCTTCATGCTCCCTACAGCACAGTACACAGGTTCCGTTTTTCAACAATTCTGACAGTGCTCTGGTCTCTAAACTTTCAGGTAAGTGTGGCAAGCCTGTCACGTATAGGGGAAAATTTGAAAATTGTACAATGCAATCACCAAATGAAAGGATTTGTGCATTTGCTTTCATTGTACATTCAGTACTGAACATTAACTGTTTAAAAAGACAGTATTTTGTATGTATGCATGTGCCAATTTTTTAATTCTGCTCAGCAACTGTTCATAAATGCTTGCACATTTTGGGGCATATTACAATATAAATTGAACAGGAAGTGCTCTCTCTCTGTCTTTCAGCACACAGAAATATGCAGAAGGCCAAGCTGCTGGATGAGTGGTCCTGTCTTTGGGCAAAAGATTGGAATGCATTTGGGAAATGATTTCATACAAATCCATTAAGAATTAATTGCAGCAGAGCAATACACTTTGAAACATTTGAAGGATAAACATTCCTCAGAAGTTTTCAAGTTGCTAAGGAAACTAATTTCTGAAACTGAAACTTGATGAAATCTCATTGACTCTTACGCTGAAAATTTTTAAAACCGCATCCCAGCACGTTATTTAATTTCATTGTGGCTCCAACCACCACAAGGATCATCTGTTTTAAGTTTGCCTTGTCAATCCCTCTAAAGACAGGTTTATGAAAAGCAGCATACCAAACAGAAAGCAATGATCTTTCAACTGTGAATAATGCTTATTTGCTTCTATAATAATAAGTATGGTGGATGCAGCAAGACTATGCTCTGTACACCAGAAAGCTACAGATTTCCAGGGGAACTGAGAGGATTAAGAGTCCCTTGGATGTTAACATATTTAAATAATTCCTTTAAAGAAGTAACTGGGAAAAATCCACCAAAGCTATTTTGTGTATGAGTCCATTTGCTGAATTTGCAGGAACTACAGATTGCCATCTGCAACTCAATAAATTCTGTGTTTACTCGAAAAACACTGTTGGTGCCTATCTGAGCAGAAAAATCAGGGATTTGTATCTTACGATGTTCATATAGACTACAGCTGCATTTGTTGTTCATAGCTGTCAAGTCAACTTCGACTTATCATGATTCCATGAATGAGAGAGCTCCAAGTTACCCTGTCATTAACAGCCATATTCAGGTCTTCTAAACTCAGGGCTCTGGCTTTCCTTGTTAAGTCTATCTATCTGTAATGGGATCTTCCTCTTTTCCTATTACCTCCTATCTTGCCAAGACCATTCAAACTATTTTATGGGGGTTTCTTCCCAGCTACTTAATGCAAGAACTACAGAAATGGTAGGATTGACACTGTCTTGGATTCTTAGCATTTCATGTGTCTGTATAATAAATATGCAAAATAATCATTTAATAGAACCAAGAAGCTATTATTTTACGTTTACTTCTTTGGCTGAAGAAAAGGTACATCCAGTTTTCTTCCTCTGTACAAATATTAGCTGCTATGGCAAGAAACAAGAAGTAAATAGGAAATTAACAACAAAAACCAATAACTTTTATCTTAGTTCATGTTCTAAGAGGGCATTTCTTTTGCATTAGAAAACATGATTGCAAGCTTTGAAATTTATAAGAACATACACTGTCTCCCATTTCTATCTAGCACGTGCAACCATCCCTTTAAGAGTGGTTCTTGCCTTAATAAACAAGGTTTCCCAGCATTCTTGCAGACAACAGTTGCTGTATTTTTTTTTCTTTTACTGTCGCAGAGTATGTTGTCCTTTTAACAGTCCTGCCCCCATCCTACTCCTGCTTTGGTTTCAAAGCGGAAGGGAATATATTATGGCATAGATTGTCCCCTAATTCAAGAGGACAGAAAGGGAATAGGACAGCTTTGGGTCCCCAGAATGGAAGCCAGATTTCTCAGCTGACCGTTGACAAGAGTAAAACCTTGGGAAGTTCCTTTTCAAATATGAGGTGGAAGTAAAGGTTATAAGCAAAGGGGGAAAAAGTTGCCTTAGACTTCGAAAAATAGTTTAATATAAGGAAGAGACATGTTTATAAATAACTTTTTTTCAGTAAAAAAATATATTAACTTGATCCTAATATGAACTGGAATGCATCTTCAGCATCTTAAACTTGCTTCTCAGTCACTGCTAGAAGATTCTGAACTATCAGAGGATGAAGAATCTCTCTCCTTTTTTTGCTTCTTTTTCCCTTTTTTGTGATGATGTTTTCTTTTCTTGGATTTATTCTTTTTTTCCTTCTTCTTTTCCTTTTTGTGAGATTTCTGCTTTTTTGATTTAGGCTCATCTTCTTCTGTGGCACTTGAAGAATAAGACCTATTAGAAGACAAAAATATGAACAGAATATAAACATCTGCGATGTCACAACCTGTCAGATATTTGTAGAAGATCTCATTATATCCCTTCTCAAGCTTCTCTTCTCCAGGCTAAACATATTGTCTCAACTTTTCCTTATCAGGTTTAGTTTCCAGACCCTTCTGCCACCTGTCACCCTCCACTAGACACAATCCTGCTTGTTTATACCTTTGTTAGACTGTGGTGACCAGAACTGGACACAGTATTCCTGGTGAGGTCAAGTCAAAGTAATAAAGTTACACATTACTTCTTTTGATCTGAACACTTCACTTCTTGTTGATGCAGCCTAAAATGCATGAACTTTTTTGCCACATCCCACTGATGACACACATTTGTGGTCTACTGTGGTCTATTAAGACTCCTAAATACTTTTTACATCTACTGCTGTTAAGCCAGATCTTGCCTATCTCAAGTTTGAATATCTGATTTTTCTTACCTAAATGCATCCTAAATTTATCTCTGTTGACATTCTTTTTTTTTTTAATTTTTAGTTTTGACCCAAGTTCTCCAACCTGTTCAAGTCAACTTGAATCCTGAATCCATCTTATGAGGTATTAGCTATCCTTGTCTTTGATATTCTCTTTATCCCTTCACCAAAGTCATTTATTAAGATGCTACACAACACTGACTCTGGACAGAACCCTGTAGCATCTCACTTGTCAGTTCTTTCCAGGATGGTGAAGAATCACTGGTGAGAATCTTTGGGTTCAGTCAAATCATTTAACAATGGTATCATTTAGCCTACACTTTACAAGCTTTACTGAAATCAAGATATATTGCATCCACAGCACTTCCCTGATCCACCAACCTTGTAATTCTATTGAAAAAAAGGTAAGATTAGCCTGATGTGATTTTTTTTTTAAGGAAACCCGCATTACCTCTTCTTCTGCTTCTATGCTACTGTTGTTGTGTGCCTTCAAGGCAACTATATCATGGGGTTTTCTCGGTAAGATTTGTTCAGAGAGGGGTTGTCATTGCCTGTCCCTGAGGTTGTGAGAGTATAATTGGCCCAAGGTCATCTTGTTTCCATACAGATATTTAAAAAATAAGACATTATCAGTAAGATCAGAATCTAATAGTCAATACAAAAGGAGGGAAAAAAAGGGAATGAGAATGGGAGGAAAATTTAGAACAGGACCAGCTCCACTTTCACTAATTGATAGGGCTACACTGATCTTGGTTACCAAGACATCAGCAAGTTGGGACTGAGTTCTGCATTAACAGGAATGATTACTCTGACAACAAAACCTACCACAAAGATAGACTGCCATGCATTAAGCATTCTGAATTTTGTTGTGTGTACATTTGTGATCATAAGAAAATTCAAATTACTGTTTTTGTATGAAAACTTCCTCGAATTACGATTCCATTCATGCATTTTACTTGTCAGAGTTCAGGTATAATTTAGCAGCAATAGCATTTCCTATCTGAAAAGGCCTTACAGATTCCATCACGTGTTCCTCATACTTAGACCAAAAGAAATCTGTACATTTGTTAGCCATGATTAAAGGAAAGTTCCATTGATTTTAATGGGTCTACTTTATGTATGACTAATTGGCTCAAACCCTAAATTGCTATTTGCTGGAAAACAAAGAAAGAAACAAAATCTTTTCAATACAGTAGAAATGTTTTGCTCCATTTCTTTTTGGTTAAAAAAAATCCAAGTCATCTTCTACCAGATTTTAAAATAACTGTACACAGAGACTTGGATGGGGCATATAAAATATTTTTAAAAAGATATCAGTCAGACATCGTGCAGGTAGAAAATGAGAGAAAAACCTTTAAAAATACCTTTTCCTAGCTTTCTTTAATTTTGATTTTTCTTTATGGTTCTTTTTGGTCTTTTTCTTGTCTTCTTCCTCAGGAATGCCTGTGAATTTAAATGACAAGGCTTTATAGCAACAGCGAAACTTTCCTGATGCGTTTAGTTGCTACTTTGCACCTGACATCTTTCTAGATAACTTTATAATATGCTGAGAAACCTGTCTCCTTCATTGGATTTTATGTGGCGGGCAGATAATGTCCACTTGCTCTTGCAAACTTCCTTATGTTCTGGATTTTTATCTTTCTTCCCATAAAAAATCCACTGAGGAGGAAAACATGAAATAGCTGGGCAATTATATTTTGACTGGTGTTCCCAGAAGCCTTTTACCTGGAAGCACTCCTCGCTGTAAAAGCAAACTCCAAAAGATCATTGCCTCCTTTGCTTCCTATGCTGTTAACTCCAAAACTTGGAAGTAACTAGTCACAGATAATTAGTAACTTGAAAAATTATTTCCACAATAATGAAGGTATTACAGGTATTACAACTTAAGCATATTACAATTGTACCATAACAAGGGATAGTGCCACTCCTTGTATTTGTAACTTTTAATTACTGTTAAGGTTACAGGAGTCTGATTTCACTAAATAGTGGGTAGAGGAATTGGTTAAGATATGGTTTTAGTGTTGACTTGTGCTGTGCTTCACACTGCTGAATGAAAAATATTCAGGTGGCTGTTTTTTCTTTTTTTTTTCCTTTAAGTTAGTACAAACTAAGTATGCACTTTTGAGGAAGAGAGTTTTTCTTTAAAAACTGTTATTACAACCTTCAGTAACTATAGGGAGAATCTGAAATTATAACTGTAACCAATTACTTTTAAAAAGCATTTTGTCACAATCTGATTAACAAATTAGGTCCCACGGGGAAAAAAAATCGCGGTAAAAAATAAAGACAACAAGTGGAATGTTTAAATTTACTCTGTTTTTCTGGTATGGCCTGCAGTTTTCCCAATTCCTCTTCCTCACTGTCTTCACTGCTTGTGCTGCTGACATCTAAAACAATATCTCTTTTGGGGTCCACTCGGAGAAAGTTTCGGCATTCAAATGTCAGATGACCAGCTAAATAAAATTGAACAAGAGAAGAGTAAGTTAGGAAAGCCAACAAAAACATGAACAAAGTAGTAATTTACTGCTCAGTGATGAGGAGGGGAAAGTCTTTATTTCTATTTTAACTGAAACACAAGGACCAAAAATTGGTATTTCTAACAACAAGTTGCTTGAATAGTTAAGTAAGATATCCTGAAGAATAAATGCAAGATAGAGGAAAGAACATCCCCACTGTAACGGACACTTTGTTCAATTGCATTTATTATGGATTGGACTATAAAGCCTATCTTTTTCAACAGAAGTTTCTTCTATGCAAATAGCATAAACATCACACTTATAAACAAGCCTGTTTTCAAATACTCTGCTTCCACAGAACAGCAGATCAAGCTTACAGGACCCAAATGCCATCTTGGATCCAATGCTGTGAGAAAAGTGAGGTATTAAATAAATAAATAAAAAATAAAAATATCAAAAGGAAACAAAGCGTGCCCTTGTACCAAATATTGCATGCTTTCCTACCTTGCATAAGTCTGCCTTGTCGCTCCACTTTTGTTTTGAGTAACAATACTTGTACGAGAATGAACTGCAACAGCATCACAATACAATCTTCTTGGACACCGATTTACTTAAGGATAAATGTGCACTGGGTCGTGTTTTTTTTTAATTCACACATTTTAGATTTTAATCAGATCACACCAGGCCTATTCTCCTAGGTTAGTCCTGGGCAAGCTGCAATCGGTGCCATAAAAGCCAGCAAGGTGTTGTTCTACTCCTCTTGTGAGAGTCCAACAGTCACAAACATTTTAACGTACGCAAGCAACAGGAATGATAATTTTGAAGTGGGTTAAATCCATTGTTGTGCTAATGCACTTCCATTAGCACAGTGGGCTGTTTCATTTCACCCCTCCCCAGCCCTCTACACTGCTTTAAAATCTGTTCCAATTCTCTAAAGCAGATTTGGAGGGCGCACAGGTGTCTCTGACCTTCTGCTGGCAGAATTCTTCTGTCAACACTGATGGGTGATAGTCAATCCACCTTATCAGGAAACTTAGCTCATTTGAAAATAATTGATCTGTGAACAGCTATCTATGAATATGGCCGATTTAATTTTGTATCTAAGTAAAAATCCAGAATCATTTTCTAATAAGATGGGAAGAAAAATAACAGGAGACATACCAATCGGAAGAAAGAACAAGACCATAGAAATATTAAGTTCAAAAATATAGTTCACATAAGCTGAGAGGCCTTTCATATCTAAGAGATTCTTCTAAAATACAAGCAACAATGAAAACAAATAATAAAAAAATATAATTAAGCTTGATATACCTAGTCACATTCCTATTTTATTTTAGGAGGCCTCATTAGTGCACATTACAACAATTCACATGCCATTAGCCATAGAAGTATGGCAATTAAATCTGGATCATAACAACAGTGAAAGAATAAAGCTCTTTTAAGTGTTCACTATACCCAACCCAAAGCCTGTCAAAATATTGAGACTGGGACCTCCTGAACTAGTATGGAATGGGACACTACAGGTAGTCAAAAAGAAGGGAACCTAACAGCTTCCCAATACCCCATTCAGATTGCTTAGGAGATCTTCATATTATTTGGAAAAATCTGTGTGTGTGTGCGTGCGTGCATCTGCACACACGCACACATACATACAGGCAGCTGCTAGATGTAGAAATTGATATAAAAGCCTTTCTTCCATGAACTTCTTTTCATTAGAAATTAAGCCATAGCATTTTACTGCTCATTATATTTTGCAAGTCAGTCTCAGCTATTCACATATTGATTTTACCCAGATAATGCCATACAAAGGTAGTGAAGTTTAACATAAAATCTTAGGCAATGTTTTATCTCTGTCAATACTTACGATAACCACATTTCTTGCACCCTGCCCTGATGTTATCTTTATTTCCACCTGAAAAAGCCAAATACATTTCATATTAATTTTGGAAATGGTACAAAATGTGTACTACACTGCAAAACAACTGATCTACCAAACACAGTAGCAGTACAGACCATTTGCATTCCTATACATCACAAAAACTTCATATACTTTATATATAAACCTATACAGAAAAACTTTATACATATACACACACTATGTATATAAATATATAGTGGCCACATATAGTTATCCAAATGTATGTCATATTATCAATCACTTATAAAGTATTATCATAGCCAAACATGTCATCTAGGGTGTGATGACAACTCCATACTACCCTAAGTCATGCCATGTCACTTTCATCAAATTGCACTATTTGGCAAATCAAACTCCTGTTTTCACTACTGTTCACAAGTAATTGTAGCTACTTCTATAGGTCAAACACAGACTTGTAGAAGTAGACAGGTTCTAATTCCGTGTTCTTTCACCACTGATATGTGTACCACCTATGAAATGCAGAAACATTTTAGAAATCACATGGGTTTTTTAGTTATACCAATCGAAATTATTTGTAATAATATAGCAACTTTAAAATTATTTCGTTACATGGCAGTAAAATGTATACTTAACAGTGTTATTTTAATTTTCCAGTAGACATGGACATATTTCCATATTTCCACTACCTTCTCAGGCTCATTTAGTGGGAACAAGGGAGCAAGACTTCTCAAACTTTAGAATTCCCTCTCTAGGGAGGCTAGGATGGCCCCCCTCTTTGCTGTCCTTTCGCTGGAAAGTAAAAACATTTTTATTCCATCAGGCTTTTAGCAATTGACTGTGATGGGCTTTTAATGGTGTAGAGTACTATTTTATTGATATTTTTAATATTGTGTTTTAATGGTTTTCATTTTACAATTTGATTGTTTTTAAATAGCTGAGAGAGAGAGAGAGAGAGAGAGAGAGACTATATATGTATATATATAGCCTTGATGTTTTGTATAGTTATTAATCTGTATTGCCTTTAATAAGTTGTAAGCCATCTTGAGTCCCATCATTGCAAAAAAGGCATAAATTATCATCATGACCGTCATCATCCAAAAACACTACTGCAATTTTACACCCTAAAATCTTATTATAAAATGATAACATTGGCTGAGATCTTAGGTTAGCTACTTAGTTAAGTATACTTAACTAAGCAGCATCTCTTGGCTTGCCCAGTCTCCCCAGTCCTGCTTTACTAGACATCAACCTCTGCAAGTGACAGAGGTCTGTTCTCCTGTTGATCAGGATGCAGAACACTGACATTTCTCTCTCTCTCTCTCTCTCTCTCTCTCTCACACACACACACACACACACGTGCGATTTCCAGTTCAAGGAACAATTGCAACAGGGATCCTGCTTCTGATTGGCACACTGGAGGTAGCTGGTAGAAGGGGTGGAAGCATAAGTCTGCTATGCCCCAATCAGCTAAAGAGAACAGACTTCCATCACTTGCAGTGGCTGATGCCAAGTAAAGCAGGATTGGGGAAATTTTACAACTGTGGCAATAGTGCCATGATCTGGAATACACAGGCTTTGTGAATATGAATTACTTAAGAATCTGTAACTCTAAGGCCCTTTCCGCAAGAGGAAGTTAAAACGGGCCAAGGCATCCTGTCACGGAGGTCGTCCGCACCTTGGATCGGACTAGGTTTGGACTATTTACCTTAGTTCCGCACCTTAGTCCGATCCAAAACGCCCCGAAGTGGTCCTCCAGCACGCTAAGTGAAGACCGGAAAAATCCGGTCTTTCAATCTTCTGGAGCGCGCCATTTCGTTCCTGCTCAGTTGTGTAGATACGCAGGCTCGGACCAATGCGAGCCTGTGATCAGTGGAGGGCAGGCTGTGGGCATGGTCAGCGTTAGCGGTTGGTCTGGACCCACGAAGAACAGGAAGCCGCCATTTTCAGCCTCAGTAGTGCGGATCTACGGACCTCGCACTGCTCCGATTCGCCCTGCAACAAACAGAAGAGCCCTGCAGAAGGGTTTAAGGGAAAGTCTGCGTTGCTTCGAAGAGAGAAGAACCGGTAAGTAACGGCACGGAGCGATTCACTCGCCTCATGCGGAAAGGGCCTAAGTTATGCATCTGTAACTGCAATACTGAATTTCAGCCAGATTGTCTGCAAAATGTAAGCATCCTTTAGAACAAAAGTGAACTATCACAATCTGACAGAGTAGTTGGTGAGACTTAAGGTACAAAAAGTTGAGAGGCACTGTTCTAGTTGACACATGCCAAGAACTGTCACAAGAGACAAGAATACGTGGTGAAAAGTGAAGAGAAAACAAGAGCCAAGAGAAAAGGCTCAGACCATCACTGACTCAAGTTGTCTGTTCTGACATTATAAAGGGAGCTGTAACACATATGCAACACAGTTCTTCATGATACAGAAGCAGATGTTTAAACATGTTTGGACAGAATATTTCAATGTTACATTTCTTGTTGCTTTTATTATTAAAAATGAGTAACATCATAGAGGTTTACCTTAGAGCACCAGCTCAAAATGCTAGAAAAGTGAACAGAACAATTAACGTAAAAAGGAAGCATCAGCCTAGTTTGCCCCCACTCCCTTTGTGGCACAATTTAGTTTCATTCCCATAGAATTTACAAAGGACAGAAGAAAATTAAGAGAATTGCACTGATGGCAGAAACACAAGGCTCCTTCACTAAAAAGAATTACTTACTGCAAAAGCAACAACAAAACAAACCTGCCTGTGAAACAGATTAAGAGCTTGCAGCAAATACGAAATATGAAAATTGGCTGCAATAACAAAACAAACTGGACACAAAAACAAAGTGGCCAAGGAGTCTTAAATTTCAAACTTGATTATGCAGCTCAGTAAGAAGACAAAAGTGAGGCAGTCGTATTTTGGACATATTATGAAACAACATAACTCATTGTAAAAGATAATAACGCTTGGCAAAGTAGAAGGCAGTAGGAGAAGAGGAAGATCACATTACAGTTGTACGGATTAAATCAAAGAGAAAGTGCAAAACCTGAGAAAGGCAGTTGATGATTGGGGTCTTGTGAACCTTTCACAGTGTTTTCTTGGTAAGATTTGTTCAGAGGAGGTTTGCCTCACTCATAGGGTCCCCAGAAGTTGATCTGACAGGAAATAACAACCCCACCCAGATTATCTGTATTATACAGGTTGCCAATTCTCATTACACAGAACCTCAATCTACCTTTTCTAAGGAATCCTCACCCCTGTTATCCCATCTGCAATAATCCTTAGAAAAAAGTTCCAGACATTTGCAAGCCCTCCTGAGTTTATCAGGAAAGACAGAGGATCTGCCACTCTGGGAAGAAAATTTTGTTTTTCTGCTCTGCTTCTCTCTAAAGTCCTCTTATACTTGTCTAAAACAACTTAGGCTCATGTTGCAGAGTGTTAAGATGGACGTCTAACAAATGGTATCAAACATTCCATTAACAGTACATTTATTTTTACTCATGTTATACACTTCTTAAACAGCCATCTTGTGTTCTCCAAACCCTTTGTTGTTATATAGACTTTGCCTGCACTACAGAAAAACTGCTTGTGCCATAGGAGACCAACAGTGGGATAAATGCCTTCACACAGGCTCTGTGAAAACTGTTAATACTAAAACTCAAGATTATTTAAAGTGCTAAGCAGACAACACATTGCAAAAAGAAAAGGAATGAATAGATACACCTGAGTTCTAACACACTGCAAGTGTTATAATACATCTGGGATTGTCATCTTCGTGTGGTAGAGGTGGTGCTCACGATTTTTAAAAATCAGATGCTTGGAAATATACATACTACTACAGGACAATCTATGTGCATTTTACTATAGCAATTTTGACCATTTATCCAAAGGGGAACGGTGTATTTCACAAAAATCTGTTTCTCATGCTTTGCCAGCTACCACGGCAGAAACAGTAAGGAACTAAAAAGTCAAACCAAGCTTACGGTTAAGTAATACTACAGAAAGATATGGAAAGATATCTCACCATGACAAATTAACATACCAAGTTAGAGTCCAAAGAACTCATCTAAACCTCAAGGGGTAGAGCACCAGATATATATTTATACATACTGTATAAAGAGGTTTCTGAGCCAACATGCATCCAAGTAGACTGTTACAGTGAAATCCTAATCTTTCCAGAAGTGAGAGTGCATTCCTATGAAATATATTGCCTTTTCTGAAGGGGTTCTATAAACAAATATGGTGTAAAAATATTTCATGTGAATTTCTGAATGAGAGAAATTTGGGCCCATGGGGCCCTCTAGATCTTTTTGGATTATAATCTCCCAAAGCCCTCATAATCAGTTATCCTAGCTAGGGCTGATGGGAATTGTAGGTCAAAAGTATCTGGAGTGCCACAGCAACCTACTCCATTATTAGGAATCAGCATTTTTGCTGCAACTTTTACAATCTCACATAGATCTAAAACCTATTGTTTCTTAAAATCCACTATGTCACTGTTTATTCCTGTACCCCCACTCATTTAATATGAAAAACTGTAATTATATTATGCTCTGATAATACGCCATTATCAAAATCATCATTGCATTGCTAAGGTTCCTTCTTGGTAAACAGTGCCACCAAGGGGAGAAAAATGCAACAATTTACAAATCCCTTCACAAGTTCTTTCAGGAAGTAGGTTTCACATGTTTTTCCCCATTGGGCAGCAGGCAAAGGTTTAAACTGAGGATGGGAAACTACTGGCCCTACACATAATACTAATATAACCCTACCCTGCAAAGGCAGCCCCAGGTTTCCCTCCCTAGTCTGATAACTAGTCTTCTTCCCCCCACTCTCTCTCTCCCCCTCCCTGCCTCAGTGGTTCCTTCACCCTAACAGGAAAGTGCCACAGAATGGCTTCTACCATGGTCCTCTTATGAGGCCACAGGGTAAGGTAGGGGACAGATGACACATCACTGCTTTTTTAACATTTTGGTTTAATACTGTAGTTTGGCATTTTTTTAAAAAAAATCTTTATTTTCAAATCTGCAGTTGCCTGAATCTGCAAATGCAGAGCTTGCATACAAGAAGGACCCACTGTAAGTATGGGGTGTGTGTGGATTGATGATCATTGCATTTTCCCATCTGCAAGGGCCAAAGCTCTAGGTTTGTAAGCACTGCAAGTTATTTTCAGTCTTGTGATATACATTTATAGCATAATAAAGATATGACTGAGTAGTACTGATGGAGGGACACCAAAGGACATGGAAATATTGCCGTGCTAAGGCTGTGACTTGGACTATTGTGTTGTTAGTTGCAACACTCACCTTGATAATTAAGCAGCACCCCTGCAACATCTTATATTCTTCTGGAATATTTTGTTTTTAGTTTTTACATTAGTTCTTACATTATTTTTTTTATTTGCTAGAAAAGTTTTGTAGAATGTAAACATAGCCTCTTTCAGTTTCTGAACTGAAAGCTGGAAGAGTCTGTTTACACTTCCTTTTGTATCTCTCAGTAAAATAATGAACATATTATTAAAAGTATCCAAACGTAACTTGTCATAACAACAGCTAAGGAGTAAGATCATTATTATTAATAAATGACAATCCCTGCTTACATTTGTTTACCACCCAATTCCACTCCTTATGTTCAGTCTGGAAGGCCGTAACGTGACATCATTAATGTGGTCCACATGCTGCCTGTACAGAAATCCAGAATGTGGAATCATATTTATTAGAACTGGCCTTACTATAACTTCTAATGTTAAGCTGTTCTTAAGTATATGATTTTTTAGTTTCACATTCATACTTGTATTATTGTGTCATGTACTTTTCCTAGTAACTGTATTGCTATTATATTTCCTTATTTTTTTCTGCTGTATTTTGTTGTGATTGGCATGATTTTGTTTACAGTCTTAGATTAGTTGTTTTGAATTTGCAGTAGACCTAATACCAAGAAAGAAGTGTGTGTTTTGTGTTGGGTCACTAGGGATGGGGCCTGGGACCCAAAGGGGCAGCAGCCCGAAAAAGTTTAGGAATCACTGTGTTCAACACAACATTATTTATTACAATTCTACATTGTCCAGTGATACTTCTTTCAGGTCTATGAACATAGAAAAACCATTCTGGTATTCTGCTTTTGTCTGGAAAGCGAAGACCTCTGAGCATAGCAGGCAAAAGTTGTTCTAAGTAGCTTCTAGGCAACTCAGTATTCCGAATTCATTATGAAATATACTATAACTTTTCACTGGACAAAGTCAGACCTGGAGAAGTGTGCAGCTCCTTTCCCTCACTGCCAGGAAAAACCAAAAGACCTTGGCTTGGAGTAGAAGGCTGGAAGCAAACTTCCCTTACTAGTCATTTAGTGTCTATCCATCACACTGAGTTTCCAGTGTGGTGCAACCTTCTCTCCTTTCAACAGTAGTAGTTCTCTCCAGAAATGAACCTGGGTTATTCTGCACAGAAAGCACATGTTCTATTACTAGGCTAGGGAGAAATGTGAAAGGTTCATTTAGAGTTGGATGGACACTTTGGGATGGAAACCCAGAACTCTGGAATTATTATCACTATGCTCTGATCAAATAAACTAGCCAGCCAACAAAAATATGTGGTGTACTATACTAGTCTTAAAGCTACCAAAATTCGATCAAGAATATGGACAAATCAATAAACCCGCAAAAGTAGCTGGATATGAATTTGTATATAAAAGGAATTATATTACATGTACTATTTTTAAACTAGCTGTTAACTACTTTTCAGCCCACCAGGTCTCCATTACCCTTACTTTAGAGAAAAGGAAAATCCATTCATTAACATGGTATTGTAGATAAGCATGTGCAAAGCAAAAGAAACCTGTAGGTTGTTGTTGTTTTCTGGGCTTTGTGGCCGTGTTCTATTAGTATTTGTTCCCAACATTTTGCCTACATCTGTGGCTGGCATCATCAGAGGATCAGATCCTCTGAAGATGCCAGCCACAGATGCAGGCGAAACGTCAGGAGCAAATACTAATAGAACATGGCCTCAAAGCCCGGAAAACCCACAACAACCTATGGATTCCAGCCATGAAAGCCTTCGACTTTACACCAAAAAGACGTGCATGGCCAAATACAAACAAAGGAAGAAGCATATACAGAAGACAAGTACATATGTCTTGATTCTGGGCTTTAAAGATCCAAAGTTTACTATATGCAGGCTTAATGTAACCCCTAGAGAAACCCTCCTAGAGTGACAAACATGGAGGCCATAGTCCTATACCAGCTAGCCTAGGCAACCATGGATTGTCTGAGCAGTTTTATTATCCTTCTCTTTCTTTTAGTGAGCCTCACTCAACAGTTAGAGATCAGACTAGATTTTTAGGTAAATGGACAACAACATTTGAAATCTACACTAATTTTGCTATCACAGTATATACTAACAGTGCATTTCAACTGATTTCACTCAGCTGTACCCTGTTTTCCACAATGCATTTAAGCCTACTATGGAACATGAGGCCATGCAAGTGTTGTTAGATTGCAACGCTCATCAGCCAGTGTGGCCAACGGTGATGGATGATGAGAGAAGCAGCCTGACTGCACATGGAAGGCCATGGATACCCCACTCTTTATAATAAAAGCAGCACCACATTGTAGATTCCTGAATTTTAACTAATGTGAAATAAATGAGAATTATGAGACCACTGTCTTGCTGGGCTTTCTCACACTCAAGGCACAATTTAACCCAGGGGTAGAAATCATGTAGCCCTCCAGACAGTGAGGAGCTGCAAGTCCCAGCAACTGTGAAGTACAGTCAGCCCTCCACATTTGCAGGTTTGACATTCACGGATTCGATTATTTGTGAGTTTCTCTAACACTGCCCCCCCACCTCAGGTATTCTCTTTTGGGGGAACCTTCTCTCCTGGTGGCTCCAATCAGGCCATGCAGCTCTTTAAAAACCCACCTCTGGTCCTCCTCCTCCTCCACCAGCCCCTGCCTGGCCAGCGAAGGACAGCCCAAAGCCTGATTTCTCAGCACCACAAGCTCTCCCAAAGCCCTCCATACACCCAAGGAAGGAGATGGGCAAGAGAGAGGAAGTACAGGACCACCATGCCAACCGTCTCCTTTCCCTGACCCAGTTTAGACTCTGGGTGCCCATTCTCCCCACCTGTGTCTCAGCCCGCTTCCCAGAGACACTCAAATTTTGATATTTGCGAATTTTTCACTTTTGCGAGGGTTCTGTGCCCCTAACCCTAGCCAATACAGAAGGCCAACTGCATGTTGGAGTTGCAGTCTACCAACATCTGGACAATCTTGTTATTCCTCCCCCCTAATAAAACCACAATCCAGACTTATTTACCCCTAAGCAATTCTGACTAAATTCAGAGAACTAATTTCCACATTAACAAATATAGGAGAGCAACCTATTCCTGAAGCCCCACTGAAATAAGAAAGGATTTGCTTCTCAGTCAGCAGGCAATGGGATGCGGGTGGCTCCTGTTATGCAGTCCAATTTCCAGACGGGATCTGCTTCTCGTTTCTTTTTCTCTCTCCCCCGATTTGAGTGACGAGAGGCGAGGTGGCAGTAGTTACTTTCAACACCGTCCGCCATGTTCCCTGCCCTCTCCGCGTTGCTTAGTAGCAGCTCACCTGGCAACGCCATGCAGCCCCCAACCTACAGCTGAGATCCACCACCGCCTGTCCTCGTCGACGGACTTCCCAGCAGCGACGCTTCCCCGCCGGAAAACTTTGACCCGACCACCGAGGGCTGTACTACCAGGAACGGAAGGGAAGAGAGAAAGGAGACAGTTATGGGGGGGATTTGGGGGCAGCTAATACTCCTCCCTGATTTACTGAGCCGTAGATTGTCTTGGAGGCCCCTCTCTTTTCTCAGCCACTCAATAATAGCTCTATTCCTTTGAGCACCCCTCCTCTGGCAATGGAATGCTCTCCTTCCCACGAGCCAATCCCAATGAAAGAAGCCGGGCTGCCGGGTTGATTGACAGCCTCTCAGGCCAATGGGAATGCGTCAAAGTTTGTTGTCTGAGGGCGCGTGCACCTCGATTAGAAAAGCGGACGGACGGATGACCTATATTTGCTCAGACTGAAGCCTACCTGAGTCGAACGAGGTGGGGGGTGGCGCTCTACGCGTCTTTAGTCACTATCTCGGAAGCGGGCGCCACTAACTGCGACGTGAATTGTGTGTATACGAACACGTAAAGTGTGCGTTTGACTACGACTCTTGGAGACTAGAGTTAGAATCTGCGCTCGGCTATGAAAACTCTCTGGGTGACCTGGGGGAGTCACACTCTCTCACCCTCAAGGGAAAGCAAGGGCAATCCCACTCTTGAAAAAAATCTTAAGAAAACCCCGCAATAGATTCGCCTCAGGTGTTGCCGTAACTCTGACCATTTCCTCATCAGACGGTTACAACGCTATTATTCCGCTTTCAACATCCTATGGAATCCTGGGGTTTGCAGTTTAGGGAGGGGCCTCAAAGGCCCCTCCCTAAACTGCAAACCCCAGGATTCCATAGGATGTTGAAAGCGGAATAATAGCGCTGTAACCGTCTAGTGAAGAAACGGCCTCTGAAACGGCCTGAAGGCACACAGCAAGGGCAGGGGACCTTGCCGCCCTCCGGACGCTGCTGGAGTACAACTCCCGCCAGACTCGGCCCGACGCCCTGCATGACGGCACTCTTGATCCAGCATCACCCGGAGAACCACAGGTTCCCTACCCCTGCAGAATGGGACCGGTTTCTCTTTTCCAGACCGTAAATCCACTGGACCGGCCTACGTGCGAACCCCCCGGAGATCATTCCTTCGCAATGGGCTGGAAAAATCGCCTGTCAGCAGCTGCTGGCTTCGTCCAGAGGCAGTGAGCGCCCTGGGAATTACTTGGTATCATTGACACTGAATGCGATGTGGCTTCACATCGAAGGAAACATGCACGACGCCAGACCGGGCTGCTCATATTGCGCCGTCACACGCATGGCCAGCCATTCCCCCCATTATTTTCATATCCCATCAGACCAGTTCACTCAGGGTCAGTCTGAAGCACTTATCGCTTCCGACCAGATGCCACTGCTCCGAGGCGGACAGAAACAGTTGTGGGTGACGGTGCTCAGTCGGAAGACTTTAGGCCGAGCACAGTGGACTGTACTACTAGCTGATGGGGGAGGCCTCCCCGGGCTGTGAGGGGTCTGGTGGTAGAGATTAGAGCCATACACGCTAAGCCTGTGCCTTCAAATAAATTTTTTGAAATTGAGGGCCAGAGTTCTTTTTGCCACTCAAGAACAAGCTTCGGAGGCTTGATTTTTCTCCAGCGTTGCACCCATCCACCCCCGCACTGTAGGAGTGGTGACGTCCGAATCCAGACATGGCGGGACGTTCGCCCTGGATTCTCACATAGACGCTAGGAAGTTTCTTCCCGGCTGTGTGTTTTCCGTCCCGTAGCGTAGTGGAAGGGCTGTGTTCGAGTCAACGCCATGAGCAACATCTACATCCAAGAGCCGCCGACCAACGGCAAGGTGAGGAGCCACTTTGGGACAAGAGGGGCTTGCTTATGCCCAGAATTAGATAAATGCGCAGTTCCTGAGGTCGCATACAGGGTCGGTTGTCCCAGTGTGCCTTCTTGGGAGGAAATGCCGCTTATTTTGGAATGTGTGGACTGAAAGCTAGATCGCAATCGTAGAGTCGGAGGGGACCTCCAGCGCCATCTAGTCCATCCCCCTGCCGTGCAGGTATCACAACTCAAACACTTCCGAAAGATGCCCACCCAGTCTCTGTTTAAGGACTTTCGAGGAGCTTGCAGGTTGAATCCATTGGTTCGTGTCTTAGTCTGTGGAGGAGCAAAAAACAAGCTTGTTCCGTCTTTTACAGAACATCCCTTTAGGTATTTAATGACGGTTCTCATGCCACCTCTCAGTCTTCTCCAGGCTAAACTCACTGACATTCCTAAAGGGCAACAAATCACCTTTGTTAAAGACTTAGTTGGCAATGTTATTTCCTTAGGAGTCGGTAGCTAGGATTGTAAATTTATTTGGAGTAAATGCCACTAAGTGAGCATGCATATAACTGGACTGTAAGATTGAAGTTATTTGTAGTGGTGCTCCAGAAAAAAAGCTACACTGAAAGTGGAATTTGCATCTAAGCTAAGATGCATGGGATCTGGCAGATTTTGATGAATCTTCTTCAAGTAAGCCTGCTTAGGATTGTTGAAATGACAGTAAATGATGTATACTAGACGGAATGATGGCCAGTAACCCATATCCGCATTAGTTATGGAAAGTTAGAAACTGTATCAAGCAAAAATGTTAAAAGTCTTAATGAACTCTTTGGTGTGGTTAAATTGAAAATTGTGTAGTTCAATTAAAATACCATCACTACACATTTTGAGTTAATGTATTTTTAAGGCCCAAGGACTTGCTTATATGGGTGAATGTAATATGTGGACCTGGCAATTCAATAATATAATCGGCAAAGATTGCTGTGGCTTCAGTGGCATCTGTTTCAGCCTGTATGCCGGTAGGAATCAATGCTGAGTATTCTCTTGGTTACCTATTGCTGACTGAACAAGAAAAACTTACTGAACCACCTTTGAAGGCTCCCACATGGCTATTCCATGCTTTGTAGGAAGTAAGCAGGATTGTAGATGTGTCTGGTTACAGCCCGGTGGCCAGACATTAGATGATTATAGCAGTGCTGAGAATCCCAGCAAATTTCAGTGCTGATGTCCTCATTCCAATGTCTGGCTATGGGGAAGTAGCCAGATGTTTCTGCAATCTGTCTGCACCCCACATGGTATAAAGTGGCCATGCAAGGGTTGTCAGAGGCTGTTCAGTAAGTCTGGAGGGCTTTGGGGGACAGAGGAAAGAATACCAATCTCTGTAGCACCTAAAAAAAGACATACCTGTAAGGGAAATATACGTGTGCGTGTGTCCCTAACAAGATGCCAGCCTCTGTATGGCTTGAAGAAAGTGGATAGGGAATTTGTTTTCTCTCTCATAATGCTAGAATCTGGGGTCACTTACTGCAACTGAAAGTTCAGTGCAGATAAAGGGAAGTACTTTATAATGATACATAGTTAAATGGTGGAATTCACTACTCATGTAGTGATGGCTGCAAATTTAAGTGGATTTAAAAGGTAGTTAGACAAATTCATAGAGGCTAGGGAAGGCAATCAGTGACTATCATGATGACTATGTATTAGTATATGGTACTTTATGTTGAAGAACCTCAGCTGGAGGGAGCTGTGCATTCATCTTATTTGTGAATTTCCTATAGGCATCTTGGTTGATCAGTGTGTAAACTCAAATGAGTTTTCTTATGTTTAGTAACAGTGACTCTGAAAGACTAACAAGTCTTATTTTAATATAAGCTTTCATGGATTGCCTACCAAATAAAATTTGTTATGCTTTAAGTTAACGCTATAGTCTTTCTTGTTTTTTCAAGAGCACAGCCCATTGTTCTTAGTTTTTATTTTAAATAAATATTAAGCTTCTTCATACAAGCTTGCCTGAATATTATTTATTTTATTTTATTTATTTTTGTCCTAGCCAATAATGTTACATTGTTCAGGCCCGAAAAACTGCATGTTCCACAATTTCCATGAAGCATATTAAACACTGCTGCTGTACTTCTAGAGTACCTTCCATGACTTTCTTTTTAAACTCAAAGGGTTAATGCGCTTTTAGCCGCCATTTGACAAGGAAACATTGAGCAACTGAAGCTTTTCCTGTTGTTGCATCTGTATAGTTAGAAAACCGTAACTGTCATCTTCCTGTTTGTTCAAATCAGATGATTTCCACAAGGGGAAAAAATTTCTGTCAATACTTTTTCATAATAATTCTTTCCAGTTGTGTAGAGGAGGGAGGGAATCCTGTCCTGGAATGTACCTTCTTAGTGAAAATTTGATCTTATAGTTAAAGTGGTGCCTAGACAACCAATGAGCAAAGTAGTAATTCTCCTTAGCAAGCTATTAGTTTGGATACTTAACAGTGTGGTTCTATAGGTATCTGCTCAGAAATAAAAGATACCGTGTCTAGTGAAACCCACCCAAGGAAGTGTCCATAGGATTGCATCCTTAATAGATCTCATTTTATAGCTGTTTTTGCAGTCTACTTATTTTAATACTCCAAAGGCACCAGATGCCTTCTGATCTTGGAAACTAAGCAGGGTGAGCCCTGGTACTGAGATGGGAGACTGCCAGTGAGTACCAGATGCAGTAGGCTATATTTCAGAGGACAGAACTGGCAAAACCACCTCTGAGTGTTCCTTGCCTAAGAAAACCCTATGAAATTCATGGGATCATCATAAGTCAACAGGCAACTTGAAGGCACAAA
Organism: Cyclura pinguis; assembly: GCA_030412105.1. Lineage (NCBI taxonomy): Eukaryota > Metazoa > Chordata > Lepidosauria > Squamata > Iguanidae > Cyclura > Cyclura pinguis. The sequence continues at coordinate 317,202,112 of CM059600.1, read as the reverse complement.
CACACACATTCCTTTGTGACTAGCTGAATGTGCATATTATTTCTGTTAGCTGGTTATCTGCTTCTGCTTTTGTTAATTGCACATATGAAAACTGTTTCATGTATTACATTATACTTGAGAAGGCATTTACCATCTGCAAGTTATAACATGGGCAATTGTTCACTAGTACTGAGAATCTGGAGCTAGCATGTTGGACTAGGATCCTGATAGAGTAGGATTTGAACCCCAGTGTGGAAACCCTCTGGGTGACTTTGAGGAAGTCCCATTTTCTTAGCCTTAGAGAAAGGTAATGGAAAACCCCTTCTGAACAAATCTTGCCAAGAAAACCTTGTGATAGGTTTGCCTTAAGGTTGCCATAGGTCACAAATGACTTGAAGGCAAACAACAACTGAAAATCTTCTAATTTCTGTCAATGTACACAGACTGTAAACATACATATATTTAATTGAGGATATTTGGGGAATTTCTGTAGTTCAGGGGTAGTAATGCTAAAGGATCTAGAGTAGTGGCTCTTAACCTGTGGCCCCAGACCCCCAGTGATCTGCGGTGTTCTCACAGGGAATCTACAAAGGCTTGAATGTTGTTAAATCTATCTCCTTCCCACAATGAAATGGCCGTGTGAGAGGAACCAAGGCAAAGGGAGGCTGTGTTACCCTGTGAACTGGGGGTCCCAGGAGGGACACCAAAATGTGCTCAACTAAAGGTGGGGAAAATTAGCTCAGAGCACTGCTTAGCGTTACAAGAGGCAGGGTAACGTAGCGAGATCTTGAACCCTATGTCTATGGGGTCGGGTCGAGTCAAGGAGAACACAGAAGTTGAAATAATAACTGGTGTTTATTAAATACAAGCAAAACAGTGTATGTGACACACTCATACAAGATAACTAAAGAAAATAAAGGTTGGAGTGGTATGGAGGGATTTTTAGAGGGATTGCTGGTTTGGGTGATACTTCACCTGTCCTGAAGCCCAGAAAAATAGAGAGCGAAGCTGGGGCGTGATGTAGCTCAGCACGTGGAGCTGAGGGGAGGCTCGCCAAGCAAAGCGGCAGCAAGGCGGGATGAAACTCAGGAGCGTTCCGAGGAAGGTCTCGGAATCAAGGGTTTCTATAAGGAGAATTGTGACTGCAGGCTATGCCGTACTTGGGGGAAAACAATAGATTTGGAGTTGGAGACAAAGCCTCCGAAAGGTCAGAATCTGAATGACTGAGTTATCATAATAGAGTAGCCAGTATGCAAACGCAGAGTACTTGGGTATTGCATAGTTTACCCATCAAGCTGCCATCGCAGGGCAGAGGCTCTTTTGTAAGTGGCGTGCATACTTAATTAGAGTACTTGCCTGGAGGTCTCCTAAAGCAGTGAGTCAGCTATTTCTGGCCTACCTGTATTGTAGTTAAAATCTTATGGCTATTAATGGCCGAGCTTGTTTACGTGCTTGTCCGGTGGCCTCTCAAGCACGTGGAGAGGAATAGAAAAGTGCAGCCGAATTGTGATATCAAGGGATATCTTTTAATATCCCCACAGCTCGGACTAACCAGGGCAGTAACAGTTGGCTGGGCCTGTGTACTTCCTGTGTGCTTCTTGCTGATCTGCTGCAGGGAGGAGGCAGGCTAAGCAGTTGAATGACAGTGGAGCTGACAGCCAGCCAGCCAGCGTTTGCCCTTCATTCTCTCTCTCTCCTTCCCCTCCTTTCCAGCAGACAGCAGTCCAATCTAGTCTACCAACACCCCACATTTTTGCCTTCTTCATCATGAAAGGAGGAAACAAAGATGGGCAAAGGAGGGAAGAAGGGAGGGGAAAGGGGGGTTGAAGTGACTCCTCCATAAAAGACCCTGAGTGTGTCTCATCATTTCCATTCCTAACCTATACATGCAGCTTATTTTGCCAATGGTGATCCATCACTCCCACTTCCAGTTTCTCACCAGGCAGCACCCCCTCTTCTCATTTGCTCCTACTCCTCCTAGCGAGAGTTGGCTGCCATGCTGTGTTAAAGATCCCACTCTCCTGCAGGCAAAAGATGGGCTGAGCAGCTGAGTGACAGCAGAACTGACAGCCAGACAGACAACATTTGTCCTCTCTCTCTCTCTCTCTCTCCCCCCTCCCCCAATCCCCTGTTTTCCAGCCTTCTTCATCAGGAGAGAAGGAGACTGAGACAAGAGAGAGAAGAAGGCAAGCGCTGACTAGCTGACTGCTCCACTGTCACACAGCTGCTCAGCCCACCTTCTGCCCATAGGAGAGTGGAATCCTCAATGCCACACAGTGGTCAACTCTAAAAAAAGGATAGCAGCGAGGAGCAGGGCCAAATGATAAGAGGGGGCACTGCTGCAGCAGGTTCCACCCCCTCGCAAGAAACTGGAAATTGGAACAACAACCCTGGCAAAATAGGCCACCACTCAGTTCAGATGAAAGCACACACAGCTTATGAATAGAAATGAAAAGGTGTATTCTGGATCTTTTATGACTCTCCTTTTCTGCCTTCACCCTCCCTTTTTTCCTTTTTTACTCCCTCCCTCCTTCAGTCATCTCAGTCTCCTTCCCTCCTGATGAAGAAAGCAATAAAAGGGAATGTTAGAGCATTTCTGATAGTAGAGAGAGAGAAAGGCAAATGCTGGCTGGCTTGCTGGCTAGGCCTACACACTGCCCTTCAATCCACCCAAGCCTCCTGCTTCTTTCTGCCAATTTGCAGCTGGAATAGATTGAACAGCAATGCGCAGGCCCAGCCAGCCTGACAACCACCCCTCACCTTGGCTCATGTCACATGGCTGCTCCACTGTAGAAAGGAGGTGGGCTGAGCAACTGAATAACAATGGAGGAGCCATGTGAGAGGAGCCAAGGCTGGCTGGAAACTGGGCCTAAGCATTGCCATTCAATCCACTCCAGTAGTAAATTGGTGGGAAGAAGCAGGAGAAAAGTCTTCCCTCACCCTCTAATACTTCTGAGGAAAGATTTAACCTAATGGATAGTATAATATAGTTAATGGTAGTTGGAGTCTTTAACAATTGTCCAAGCTAAGGCTTGTAAATGAAATGTAGCATCAGCCTTCTTATTAATTAATTACTTAAAATTAAAAAGCAATATTAGGCCTTGGTTTAGTGTTCAGTTGTTGTTGTTATTTTAAATGTGTATAGAATCGTTCTAATTCAAATAGGAATGTGTGCATTTACTTATTTCTCCCTTCTCTCTCGATTTGAAGACCCTTGATAAGCAATTTTAAATAAATATTTGATGCACTTCAGGGTTTTAAATCTTGAGCTAAGTCTTAGGGTAACAAAAGATGTTTAAAGAAGGTCCTTGGTAAAGAAAAGGTTAAGAACCACTGATCTAGAGGCCAGTTCTCTGCCTCGGGGCTCTCTGAGGTCAGCACAGACTGCCAAAAATGGTAGGAAATGAAAAAAGAGAGTAGAAGTAGCTGGAAGTCTACTACTTATTTTAAGAAGTGGGCTTTTAAAATTTTAAAACAATGCAGCTAGTGGGCTGCAACCCTTTTAAAAGGCGAATTGCTACTTCTGGAGGCTGCACAGACAAACTTGGGAGTCTAAATGCATCCCAGGGCTGTATACTGCCCATCCCTAATGTCATTCAAATTGTGCCAAGTACAGCCTTTTCCCAGTCTTCTGAACTGAAGAGGGCTCACTTTTCTGAGAAACCAGGAACTGCTTCTGACTTCTATTTTAGACTAGGCATGCCCAAGGGACTCATAGATTTCTTTACTGCTGTACAAATAGGAATTCCCAATTTGTTTGCAGCTGAAAGTCATGAGATAATCTATTTCAGTTCCTGACCAAAGTAGTACTTTGGGAATTCTGATGACTGTCCCAGCAAGGAACAGGCCAATTTGAGATCAGTCTCTTCTTTTCTTCTGTAGACCCCACTCCCGTGTCAGTGGAAAAGAGTGACTGTTAGCAAAAAAAAATAAAGGGGGGAGCATCTGATAGTGTAAAGTAGCCTCAGGGTTCTTATAGTGATGGAAAATCATCTGTAATGGCTATTGCCATTATGGCAAATGGAGAGAGTGCTGGGTGTGCTCTTCCCTTTGCAGTGTGGGAAAAGTTGGGCAGTGAGTGTAATAACTATGATTACAGATTGTCAAATTTGATGTGGCCTTCTATATCTTATAGCAGCCCTCCCCAACCTGCTGTCCTCCAAATGTGTACTCCCATCGTTCCCATCCAGAATAGACAACACATCTTATGTAGTCCAGAACATCTGAATGTCACAAGATTAAGGGGAAGTGGAAAAATACAGCACCAGAAAAATATTTCTTGTTAGACTGATGCTTGGGTCTTATAGACTTACTCAACAGCATCAAAATAGTTAAGGTGATGCTACAGTAGGCGCAAAGCTGAAGTTAAGTACAGAGATAGCATACCACAGCTGGCTACTAGCAAAGCTGCCCAATGGGATATTCAGAGCTTTGAAAAGTTGCTTTTTTGACAAAACTCTCAGAGTTGTTAAGACAGCAGAGCCAGTTATAGTCCAAAATAACTTGTTTAGTCCAAACATTTCCCAAGCCCTAGGTATATTTTGTGAGAATTCTGTTTTCTAACAGCAGGTACAATAAAGAGCAAGTTAAGATTTAGATATGATATTTTGGGCTGTGAGTTCCAACACAGGCATAGATTTAAGAAAGAAGAATTGCAGTGGTAGTAATGAAAGGAAGGGTTAAAACGAGATATATTGCCTGTGAATGGCTCTTTCTTGTCCTCACGTTTTAGCAGTACTCTGAAGAAAGGGGAGTTTTTGATGGTAGCTAGGAAAGTATCAGTGTCTGAAAAAAGCAAACTGTGCTTACTAGATTTGCTAAACTAGAGCATGGGTGTATCTTGGAACCTGACTTCTGTTTTTCTCCAGGTTTTACTGAAAACAACTGCAGGTGATATTGACATTGAACTATGGTCAAAAGAAGCTCCCAAAGCATGTCGGAACTTCATTCAGCTTTGCATGGAAGGTAATGATTAAAATTAATATACAATGGGCCCTCTGCTTTTGCGGGTTCAGCACTTGCAGATTTCATTACTCATGGGTTGTTTTATTTTATTGATGTAATTTATTTAGTTAAAAAAATCTACTCTATTTGCCCTGCCACAGAAAAAACATATTCTATCTAAGAATCTCTAGGTCCTCCAGCACGATTCTATCGTCCACTTCTGCCAGAAATGGACCATGGGGTAGCGCTGGAAGACCCAAAGATTCATAGAAAGAACACTTCTCTAGGCATTGCTAGGTCCTCCAGCACAATTCTGTGGTCAACTTCCAACAGAAGTGGGCCATAGAATCATGCTGAAGACCCTAGAGATTTCTAGAGAAGTGTTCTCAGGTAGAAAAAATAGCATTTGTGATTTTTATTTTTATTTGAATTTTTTCCACTTTTTGTGCGGGTCTTGCATCCCTAACCCCTGGAAAGATGGAAGGCTCACTAATTATAAGATTATATATTTGCACGTTACTTAAGGCACTGCATTTCAACAGGAATGTGCAGTTCTTAACATATTTCTTTATAGAGTATTACAGATTACACAGACTTACTGTTTGGAAGCCTAAAACTGCAGTTAGAAATACTGAAGAAAACAAAACTTTAATAACAGCTGTCTCCTGTCTTGTCTGGTGGGAAGAACTCATAACAATTTATGACAAAATTTGTGTTGCAGTTAGTGGAGGAGAAAAGAAGCAGATGTTTCTCTTCATATTTCACATAAGGGCATGCTATCTGTATTCCAGGCCCTCTTCACTTGTGAAAGGACTCTCCATTGGAGAGCTGTTTGACTTATGTGGAGGAGATTTCTTCAAAATTCCATGCCAGTGATTGATGATCTCATATCTTCCTTGAACTGTCTGACAGTCTCAGCAGTGGGGATTTTTCTCAGTTTCACAAAGTTAAGATGACAGAGATCATTCACATTGTTTCGTATCCAAACCCCAACACAACTGATTCTGCCTCTTCTAAGCTCTTGGACCTCACTGAAGAGAGAAGTGGAATTTGAAAAAGAAGTGAAGGAGAACTGGTGATCTGTGAGTCCCAGTCAGGTCTTAGAACAATTGAAAATATCTGATTTTCATCCTATACTTGAACTATTTTTTCTGACAAAGAAGATTGAGACTATTTTGAGATAATCAAAAGGCTAACAAGTCCCTCCCCCCACTTTTTTTTTGGAAAAATATAAGGGTTAGGGTTAGGATCTGTAGTTAAAATATGGATTCCATGTATGTTTTCATGTGTAGAACCCATAAACAAAAGCTTATTAAGGGATCCACTAAGACTCCCAGCGGTATTCTTTGTCTCCGAAAAAAAAAGAAGTTTGGGAACTACTGCGCAAGAAACCCAACGACAATAGGGCTTGGCTGTATCTCAAGCCAGTACTTGCGGAACCTACATCAGTAATATTATTTGTGATAAAAATAAAAAAAAAGTAAACGCCATTTCTAAATTTTGTCATTGTGGTTATGGGATTTTGGTAGTTTAGAAAGTCAACAAAGTTTCTTAAATTTTTTTGTGTATACAGTTAATTTTAAGTAGTTTTCTTTGAAGGAATAACATTCCAATTAACATCCAGAATTCAGTTACTAGTGAAAACTTTGCTGCCAGTGAAAATTAGCACAATGCAACATTTCTTTTCAGGTTATTATGACAACACAATATTTCACAGGGTGGTGCCTGAATTTATAGTGCAGGGTGGAGATCCCACTGGCACTGGCTCAGGAGGAGAGTCAATCTACGGTGCTCCTTTCAAGGTAAACCTCTGGTTTTCTTAGTTTTATTTTCCATTGGTAAATGACATTTGCCATTATGGTGTTGCTTGGGAAATAACTGCTGTTAACTGAGGTAGCTAAAGCAAAGCTCCTCCTCATGCAAATAGCTTGTGGTATAACTAAAGTAATCTGTTTTTGCAAGTTGTCAGAGGGCTTTGCTTGATCTATAGATTTATAGATTTAGATTTATAACAAAACAAGTAAAAGAAGTACATGTTATAATGAAAGCAGGTGTTGCTTTTGAAGTTCACTCTAAGCAATGCTTTCTGATGTCATATAATAAAGGTCATTCTGTGCGTATGAATGGGCAAGCTGCTGAATAACAACAGCCAATTAAACTTGTCCCTTAATTGTTCTTCCTTTTAATTCACAGGATGAATTCCACTCACGATTGCGCTTTAATCGTCGAGGACTGGTTACTATGGCAAATGCTGGGCCTCATGATAATGGCAGCCAGTTCTTCTTTACTTTGGGTCGTGCAGATGAACTTAACAACAAGCATACCATCTTTGGAAAGGTTTGCCTGACTTCTGTCTCATGCCTCATTGTTTTTCTCTGGATTCCTATTGGATCTTGGCTTGTTTACTCAGAAATCTCAGATGACGTTCTAATGAGCTGTTGATAACTACTTGGAAAAGTGTCTGGAGCTTAACCTAAAAACAAGATTGTATTATATTCATTATGAATAGTAATGAGCATAAAAAATTGTAAAAAAGAATAACAGGCAGACTGATCATCACAAAAAATTAGCCTGGAGTAAGGAACCACCTGGTGCAAGGAGCCACCAGGTTTTCCCCCTGCCCTCAAATTTGGGTTCTACTAACCTTTTACAGAATGTTACAGTTAGCCAGAATACAATGTCATAAAAAGAGAAAAGCTGCTTAAAGAATAATCATTTCCTGTGATTCAGGCTGTTGGCCTGCATGCAACTCCATATTCTTTTTCCAAGACTTGATTGCATATGCTGTGTGCTTCCAAAGTAGTAGTTATGTTAGTCTTTTTCAACACAAATATTGGAGAATCTTTGTTGCAGCTTAATGATTTAGAATTTTAGCTGCACCCTTCTTTTATCCAGTGTTCAGATTAGTTTTATTATCCACCCCAAATTATCGTGTGTAACCCATCATGTGCTTTTACTTGAGCGTCAGCATTCTGATTTGTCACACCTCAGACTGTAAGGAAGCTTCATGGGGGCATGTAATTGGCTTTCCATCTTGTTTCTGTGGCTCCTTGCCAGCCCCTGCCTTGAACTTATAACAGATCTAAATACACAAGAATACTCTTCAAAAGGAATGCTGCTTCCATAAAATCAATATCCTAAAGTTGATCTGCTTGCTTTAGTTCCCTACTAAATGCAATAAAATTACCCAGTTGTAGTAAACTAAAAAAAGTTTGTTAAGGGTAGTGAAAATGAAGGAATATAATAAGGGACCAGCAGATCAATCATAAAACAAAACAAAATGTAAACACAATTTAAAACAAAACACAGGCACAGTTTGATTGGTTTATCTTCTAGTGTGCAGGTATATTGCAGAATGAGTCTTTCTCTCTGAGAAATGGTCTGTTTCTAAGTTAGGCTGTCATAACTTTTTCTAAAAAGATACCTGTTTGTAGCAAGTCTGTGATGATTCTTTCATTCTTTTGAAATGACTGACTTCTCAATCAACAGTTGCATGAACTACACAATGAACAAGCAAAAGTAACAAAAATCCAGAGGTAGGCAGTTGTGGTCTTCCAAGCATTGGACTGCAACTCCTGTGAAGCCTTACCATTGACTCTAGTAAGCTGGGCTGATGACAGTTGTAGTCTAATAACCTGAAGTGCCACTTCTGGCTATTACTGCTTTATTGTCTCAAATATGTTGAAATTAAGGGAAAGGTGAAGGATGAGCTTATGCAAAATTTGGGGCAAAGTGTGGGCTGAGAGGCCCCTCTGGAGCCCTCTTGCCTGCCTGAAATGTCTCTCTGTATCCCTCTTCCCTTGAGCAAAATGTATTTTCAAGGTTTCTTAGGATCTTTTATTACTAAGAAGCAGCACATTGATGAAAGGCAGAGAGAATTGCCTGCACATAAAAGTGCCTTCCTGTTTTGCCTTGTTTTGGTACATCACCAGGGCAGTGGATGAATATGCTAGGACAACTCCCCTTCAGTCATCAACAAAAGGAGATTCCGATTGTATATGTATGCATCCGATTCTGATTATATATGTATGCTTCAATTCACCTGTCAACCAACTATACAGAATGAAAACATGCTTTTGAAGTTACTTTGGCTGTTCTGTTGTAGCTGAGTTCTAGCCTAGGTTCTTTTACTTTTATAGAAGTATGTCTTTGCCTCTCAGAGTTCTCACCTGTGGAAAAAGACTGTTGCGGTATAAAATACAAATACATTTTTCATGTTCTAATATCAATACTGTTTTTTCACAATACATGTGAAATACACAAGACATCTTTAGACTATTCTGACTGTGCTTTGAAAAAAATAAAATTTTACAATAGCTTTTTAAAATCTTCTCTAATTTTTCAGGTTACTGGAGATACCATATACAACATGTTACGACTTTCAGAGGTTGAAACAGATACAAATGAAAGACCAATCAATCCATATAAAATAAAAAGTACAGAGGTAAAGTTTTCTAAATTCATTAAAATATGCATTTTCTTTTCCTCAAACTATGAAAATTGAATTAATTTGTTGTAGTGCTTTTTCATTGACAGAGTTACTGGAATAAGTACATTCTCTACATTCTGAACCTTTTGCTATTTGTCAGTGTCAGAAATTACCTGCCCATCTCATAGATCAGATCTGTCATAAATCTCACAGAGGATGTATAGGGCAACCACGCTGACCCATCCTTTTTCTCTCTCCTTTCCCTGACTGGGTTTGGACCCTGTGTGTCCAGTTTCCTCACCATGCCCTGGCTCCCTTCGCACAAACACGCACACATAAATTTTGATATTTGTGATTTTTCTATTTTTGGAAGGATCTTGTGTCCCTAACCGTAGAATGTGGAGGGTAAACTGTAGCTTAAAACCTTTGAATTAATGAGATTTTCATAAGTCCCATTCATTCAGCAAGTCTGCACATATTGAAACTAACAACAATTTAGCTTCTGATTTACTTGATAATGCAGTGCAATTCCAGTGCTGTGGAACACTATGTGCACTGTGCTCAGTGACAGTGGTTCTTTCTGCACGACATTGTTACAGTGGCATTGTTCCACTTTCAACATCCTATGGAGTCCTGGGGTTTGCAGTTTAGGAAGGAGCATTTAGAATTCTCAGCCAGAGAGCTCTTTGGCCTCAGTAAACTACAAACTCCAGAATTCCACAGGGTGTTGAAAGTGGAACAATAGCACTATAACAGTGTAGTGCGGAAATGCCCTGTGTGTGTTGCATGCATCAGGTCCCAGACCACCTTCAGTTAAAAGGATTTAGAGTAGCAGAGCTGAGAAATACCTTTGCATATGATGTCGAAAATATGCTGTCAAAATAAAAGACTATACTAGCTTCTCTGTATCAGCAGCCAGTTCTAGCGTATGATATGCAGCCAATTCTAGCATATGTTCAAAATTCCTGATTATGAGTCCTTACTAAGTGTTGTTTACTGCATTGCCAGGGTGGGTTTAAAAAATGTTTACTTTTCACATTGGGCAGTCTTAAAGATTTATAAAATATTTTTTACAGGTTTTATTTAATCCTTTTGATGACATAATTCCAAGGGCCAGTAAAAAGCTGAAGAATGAAAAACCAGTAGAAGAAGAAAAGAAGGCAAAATCCAAGGGTACAAAGTAATTGTAACCTGCTATTTATTTTTTCCTACAAAGTCATTTGCAAGATTATATGCAGTAATTAGGATATGATCCATGTGTCACTGCTGAATTATAGTAACTTCTAAATAGCTTATTTAATTGTATAATATAAATATACAATAATAAATATACATGGTTAAGTCTTTTCCTTTGAATTGGCTTTATTGTTTAAAAAAAACCTGCACTGTCAAGTTCCTAGTAAAATTGTCTGGGTAGAATAAAAACTTTTTTTTTGCATTTTTCTGCTTGAAGAAATTTTAGCTTGCTTTCTTTTGGAGAAGAAGCTGAAGAAGAAGAAGTGGAAGTCAACAGAGTTAGTCAGGTAATAGTTTCAGGCTGATCCCCAGTGAAGCTTTTTCTTTTAAAACCTGCTTTGTGAGTACTGGTTTGCTCAGCTATGTTCAGCTTTGCTATCTGAACCTGTAGCTTTGTTGTAACAATGTATATTGCTCAGCTTTGCTATCAGACCATTGTCATTATCTTGTAATGTCCGATGCTAGCTGTGGAATACTGACTTTAAACAGGAGTGTACATCTTGTGGCTCTCCACACATTCCCTTCTCATGAGCCTATGAGAACTGTAGTCCCAGCAACTAACCAGCTGTGTTCTGAGAAAAGTGAGTTTTGGCTCCCTGGGCTCCTTGGGCTGCATGCAGAGCAGCTGGGACTGCATGGCAGCCCTTATACACCCTAAATCATCATTCAGATTGAGGATTATACATAACAAGAACCCCAGGATTCCAAAGGATGTTGAAAGTGGAATAATAGCACTGTAACAGTCTAATGTGGAAATGGCGTTAGTCTTCTTGCAATTGCCTGAGGGGATCAGAGAACTTCTCTCATGTAGCACTAAACGGTAATGTAATGCTATTTTCAAACTGGTACATTATATAGTGCTATATAATGTCAAGAGTAGCATCCCTTGAACAGAAAATTTCTCTGGCCTCTACAGTTATTACCAAGAGAAAGCCAATCCTGTTCATTCAATATATTAAGTATATGATTGATTCCTTTAGCTTTCTGTTAGCTTCTAGTGACCGGGATTTATTTTCACAGCTTCCTGGTGAACACTTAGTTTTTGTCAGAGCAACTAAGTTAAGAATAAATAATAAAAATGTATTGCACAGACTTTTTTCTAGATTGGACAGAGATTCTGGCTATCTTCACTGGCATAGATTGTGTGATGTAAAAATGAGACCAGTTTTACCTAGATTCCATTGCCTTGTTCATTCTAACCTGATTCTTTTATTTTGAATTTTAGAGTATGAAAGGGCGAAGCAAGAGCAGCCATGACTTACTAAAAGATGATCCACACCTGAGTTCAGTTCCTGCAGTTGAAAGGTTAATATAATACTTGCTCATTAGCATCTGTGCCAAATTAGATGCATTGCATCTCTGTTTTGTTTATGTATACTTCTGCTATACCATAAACCTGCATTTATCTGTCATTGTTCACCCCTTTCTCATCTTGCTAATGATAATGAGTCTGTTGAAAGATATAATTATTAAAAATGCTTATGAGCTGTCTTTGGGACAAATCTTCTCAACAAAATTGAAACCATTAAGAACAATAAAAAACAATGATAAGATTAAAGTATCCCAAACATTAACTTTCCTGTGTACTTACCTACATCTCTGTTTTTGAGTTTAAATTTATCCTTGTAGTTTTGCCCACAAATTTGTGGTTAAGACAGAGTGAGATAGCTTCCAGAATAGCGGGGATGTGTTTGAAGTGATGTCTCAGCTGCCTTGAAACTATGTTTATCTTAATGCAGAAGCAACAATCCTGCAAGAATTACACCTTTATTCTGCCAATACATCCAAAAAACATTTATTAGGAAGAATGTGTATTTCTATTTGAATGTTATCTTCTTCTAGCCCATTTCAAATATTCTGGCTTTTTAAACCTACTAGACAACAGGGATCTCTTCGTGTTCCCCACACCACCCCATTTTTTTCTATCCTGTGTTCCATGAATTTCCTCCTATCCTGCCTACTGTCTATTTCTTATCAGTATAGCACCTAATTCTCCTTTTCTCTCCCCTTGTCCCTCATCTTGCCCTTTTCTTCCAAAATCCAGATTACATTGCTCTCTGTGGAATTGCTCAAGGGCTGAGCTGTGTAAATTATATTTACTGCGGCAGCTACCATTCTTGAGTGTAAAAGTGGTAGATATCCATAAAGGAATAACGCTAAGTGAAATCCTGTATATATGTTTATATTTGTACTCTTCTGCTTTTAATTGTACATTTCATGCTGCAGAGGAGAGTAGCCTTGACCCTGAGTAATCTCTTCCCACCACCAAGAGCCGGTGCCTGTGTAAATTTTATTCTGCCTAACCCCTGAATGAGTGAGAACCTCTCACAGTTTTTCCCATCCTGGCAACTGATCACGTTGAGCTTTTCAGAACTCCAGCATTTTCAAGGCATTGGCAGATATATTCAGCCCTCCTCTTTGAATCCAGTATGAGTATTCCTCTGGAGATGGATGAAAGCAAGGTGATACATATGTCTGTCAGGGACTCTGTGCAATGAATGCTTACTTCTGAGGGTCTGAACAAGGCTCAGACTTAGTTCAAGGCACCAGCCTGTTGGAACATCAATGGAGAGTAAGTAAGCAAGGCTCCTCTTACTCTTCCACTGCCATTTATTCATCTGGACTGGTGGGCAATGGGAAAGAAGGGGCTCAAAAATAACGGGAAAATCCATTCCCCTTCTTTTTGCTTAGGGAACTGGTGTCTCCTACAACCAGTAGAGGGCGTCTGCCCACAAACTGCAAGGAGTTTTGATCTTTCTCTGGCTCTCTTTTGTCCATGCCAAACCCAAGGTACTCAGATTGTCTTTCCACAGCTGGAATAAGGGCAGCAAACAAAAATCTCCAGATCTGATTCTAGAGAGGCCTCCTCTTTGGGGATGGCTATTCTGGATGATAAGAAGAAGATGGAGGGTTCTGTGCTAGCAAAATTCTCAATGTCCCCCTCCTGTTCCAACAAGGAGGAAAGAGGATGTGCGTGCGTGCACACCTTTAAATTGCCTGTCAACTTATGGTGACTGCATGAATTTCACAGGGGTTACTAGGACAAGGAATAGCCAGAGGTGATTTTGCCATATTCTTCTTCTGAAATGCAGCTTGTAGGACCTGGTATTCCTTGGTGGTCTCTCATCTAAGTACTAACCAGGGCTGACCCCACTTAGCTTCCAAGATCAGACAGGATCTTGTTCCTTTAAGGTATGTAGGCTAAAGGGAACATACCCTTTCAGAAAAATAATAATTCCAAAACTTACTAGAATTAGGCTTTTTGTTATGCAAGAGGATTTTATTCTGCTTTTTAGAAAGATAGCTACAGTTCTAGGGATGGAATTCTGCTGTTGTGATTATGCCAGTATAGGCAGTGACAGCAAGAGAAAGAGGCTGTAGGCACAGCAACCATTAGAGAAAATAGACATTGGAAAAATAAGCTGTTTGGAGCTAACAGCTACCATGTCACACTAGAAGTATAACTGCTAGCATAATGCACCAACACTATTTTGATCTTGATATGCAGAACCATGTAGACGTAGAGGAAGTACAGTGGGCTGTTTGTATCTGCTAGAGTTTGGTTCCAGGACCCCTTGTGGATACTAAATTCGTGGATGCTAAATCACATTATGTGTAATGATGTAGTAAAATGGTGTCCCTTACATAAAATAGCAAAAACAAAGTTGCTTTTGGGGAGTTTTTTGCTTTGTTTTTGTTTCTGTTTGTTTTTTTTGGAGGGGAAGATATTTTCAAGCTGTATTGGTTGAATCCACGGATGTAGAATCCACAGATATGGAGGACTGTCTGTAGTCCACAAAACCCTCTTCAAAAATTCTTGAGATGGGTTCCAGAGTAAAACTGGAGGCCTCCATTGCACCCTTACATGAAATGTTCATAGCCCACCATGAAAAATAAAAAGGAAGCCCCAGGGAATAATACATTTAGTACAGTAGATGCATAAAATCTTTACGCCTTTCTCTGATAAATCGATGGACAGGTTAAAAATCTCATTACTAGGTACCTCTGCGGCAATATTGGTTTCACGGTCTATCGACCCCAACGATGCAGAGGAAACTCTAAAAAACCCAGATGAGGGTTTCATTTATGTTTTAAAATAGAATGAGGCAATCTTACGAGACTTCAGCTGTAACATTTAAAGCAATAGCAGCCTTGTCACTGTTTCCAGGGCTTCCATTCACCGCATCAAGATGGTATAAGAAGATGAGCTTAGGCAGGATGTTAAACTATTGACAAAAAGGTAAGTGCTTTCATGGCAGCTACTTTTCTTCAGGGCAAAGGCTTCTGATATGGCTGCCAGATACCACCTATGATTTTAAAAAATGAATGTCAATACTAAATCAAAGGTTGGCCTTTTAGATTGTTCCTTTGGGTGGGGTAAATGAAAGGCCCTTGTTAGAAGTATGAAAAAAGTCTTTTTGAAAAAAATGAAAACTCTAAAAGATGGAGATAGAAGAAATGAAAACAAATAAACAAAAAAAAACCCCAAACAGATTATAAGTCCTTTCACCCTATAGATCTGGGTACCAACAAAAGAAGCAGAGGCAGTACAAGCCCATGGAATAGCTGTAGAACTCTGCCAAGGCAGCAACAGTCATAATCTTTTAAAAGTGGACGCAGAAAATCACTAGGTCATTACTCAGGGTAACAATATTCTGCTCTGTATAATTGAGATATTTGGAATACATTGGGGAAGCATCTACTTACACATGTTTTCTTGCCTTTCAGTGAAAAAACAAGTGATAATGATAATTCAGATGAGGTGAGTGGCATTTTACTTTATATTTTTGATCTGCTGACCTGTGGATGGACCCTTTTTCCAGTAGAACAGCCTTTATCAGTGAAATGGAGGGGGATAATTTTCCCTCATCCTTACAGCATCCCCCTTAAGCATAACAATTGGCTTTGGGAATTTGGGTGACCCTTCAGAGTAGATTTTAATGAAAATTGGAGAAGAGGAAATTAAAGTTCCACTGGGTGAATACGTGTCCACTCATACAATGTTTGAATTTGCCCCCTGTAACTGTCACTTTTTTTTATCATTGTTTGTAAACAGTACCATCAACCTAATAATACTTGGCCTTTGAGCATCAGGGTCCCTATTTGTTAGGGGTTTACAGATATAACAGAAATCTCACAGATGGGGTGGGGCAAGAAAGGTATTGCAACTAAATTTCCAGAAAGAATCAGAATTGTATTTGTTAGGTTTGATGGAGGACTCTTTGGATAAGAAACATGGCAAAATTCTGTGATACATGGTAACAAAGGCATGATTGTTATATGGACAGAAATGGAAGAGCAATGAAATTCCAACTCAAGATGATTGGTTGGTTAAGTTGATGGACTTGGTCAAGATGGACAAATTAACATCTTTGATAAGAGAAGGAACACTAGTGACAGGGGTCTATTAAAATGGGTTTTGCAAGATAAAGAAAACAATATATAGACTATTAGTTTTAGTAGTTAGTATATGATAAAAATAGCAATGGAAATTTTTTAGAAGATATTTGATTAACATATTTTTTTGTCAATCAAGGATTATAGTCTGTGTTGAGGAGCTTGGAAACCAATTATATATTAAGTGGTTGTAGCAATTGTATGTGTAGTTGTAGTTGTAGTTCTGTAATTGAGGATTTGTAATGTTATGTTATTAAAATAAATAAAATTAAATTCTCAACAGATGGGGAGGGGCAACATAACAAGCCCCAAGTTTCCAACTTGAATGTCTGCATAGGATTGAGAATGAATGTGTTAAAAGTGATATTGATGAGAAGCATCAAATAGTTGCTTTGAACAGTTCAAATTGGAAAGCATAGAACTGAAAGAAAAATACTTAGAGAAGAGGCAACAGCACTGAATCAAAATATAAAATCCAAAGACAGGAGTTTTGACTCTTCTGTCTTGAAGCGTTACAAAGAAAAAAGAAAAAAACCCACTTTCTTTCTGTGACTTTTTCACAGATCTCTTTGCCATCCATCCATATCCTTCAATGGCTGCGATCACTGATAATATTCTTTTGCTGAAATTAAACTTTCAGATATGAACAAAAAATAATGAATGAACTCACAATCTGTATCCTTAGGAGGAAGAGGATGGATCCTGTGATGAAGATGATGATATTGATAGTGATGAAAAAAATCAAGTGAAAGAACGTATTATGAAGAAGCTAAAGAAAGATACCAGTCTAACTGATAAAAAACCAACTAAAGAATATGAAACAGAGAAGAAAAGTAGCCGCAGGTGAGTACGTTGAACTTACTATTGGGCTGTACTAAAGTAACCTTTCCAATATTCCAACATGGGCATTAAAACAAAAATGACATGTCTAAATGACATATTCTTAGGTTTGTTGTTCAGAATCATTTTTGTTAGATGCTTTGTTGTTGCTGTCATGTGTCTTCAAGTTGACTCTGACTGATAATGACTCTATCATAGGGTTTTCATGGTAAGATTTATTCAGAAGTGGTTTGCCATTGCCTTCCTCTTAGGCTGAGAGAGTGTGTCCAAGATTTCAGCTCTGATCTCCCGTTGTCATAGTCCAGCACTCAAACCTGTACAATATACTGGTTGATTTTTAGATCTAACATACTGGTTAGTTTTTTAGAGTAGCAATTTTATTATTTTAATTGTATTATATGCCCACCATATAAATGCTTCTGGATAACTGTTGAATAACCAGGATGAAGCTTCTTTGATCTCAGTAAGAAAATGCCTTTTTTACCTTTTGTGGTGTTAGAGAGGCATCACACTGTTGTCACCTTTGCTTATGGCTTTCTTTTCTTATAACTGTTGCCTTAATAAATTACTGAGTCCTGAGGTTCAGATCTGGGTATTTTCCCAGTAAAGGAAATTTCAGAGTGGCATTCAGTGTACCATTGGTAGTATGGTGTAAGTTGACTTATGTTGTCCTGTTAATGCAGCAGTGTGAAATTGTGCTACTTACCATATTTGCTGGCATATAAGACACACTTTTTTTCCTAAAAAATACCCTCTGAAAATGAGGTGTGTCTTATACACCAGCAAATACAGTAATGCTAAAAACATAGGGAAGGGAGAGGGAGTAAAAGGCATTCTCCCCACCCAGGCAAAACAAGAAAGGAGAGGGTAGTGGAAACCTTGAGATGTTTCTATAGTTTCTTCTTACCTTCCCCTCCTCTCCTGTGCATTTTGACTCTACTGGGAGTTTCTGCCCAAGCAAAACAGGAAGGTGCATCACTCTTTTCTTTCCCCTCCTCTCCCCTGGTGCAGCACGCTTTTCCTTCCCTCCTTTCCTGTGAATTTTGCTCACCAGAGAACTAAAAAAAATTTTCCTGAAAAATACCCCTTCAAAAGTGGGGTGCATCTTATATACCGGTGCATCTAATATGCCAGCAAATACGTATTTGTTAATAGTTGCCACTGTCATTGTGTGTTAGATATGTGGGTTTTTTTTGTTTTTTTTTTTAGTATAGTAGAGATCTAGTGGGGCTATTCAAAATCATGGTGTGTCAATGTAAACCTCTACACCCGGCAATAATAACCTGTGGAATTAGGGTTACCTGCTTATAGAGTGTAATGGTGAACACCACAGTAAAGTTTGCATAAGATCATTTACATCTGTGCTTACTCATACCTGTGTAACTTGAAAAGTCCTTGTAACCTTTTAACATACTCTTTGGATATGACCATAATTCTGTAGCTTATGTTCCCCAAACATTTCCTGATAGTGATATCTGTTCATAATATTTTGTAATAGGATGGCAATGTAGTGTTTGGAGTTTGTATGTTTAAATTTCTGTGGGTTGTTGATTTTGTGTGATATTCATAAAGTAGTTAAGCGCTAGAGATCTGTTTCTCTTTGTTTGTTCTATATCCGCTATGATCTTCTGATTATTCTGATGAATAGATTTTAAGTCCCTGACCGGAACTGTTGCCCATTTACTAGACAAAAAAGAACTTACCCGCACAGACTGAAAACTGCACTTAACTCCAGTCCATTTAATGGTTATGTAGAAGAAAGAATTTCAGCTAATGTTGCTTGATACTTGGCTGCATGACTAGAAACACTACCTGGAATTCCCTCTTCTACACAACCGTTAAAGAGACAGCAGCTGTCTAGACTTTCCTCTGACAACCCTAGTCTTCCACATTGATATGCTTTTTAAAATCTCACTGTTCAGCTAAAAAAACTTACAGTATAAATGACAGGGGAATGAAAAACACAAGAGGGTCCTTACCTGTAGGCTTTAAATTTTTAAAAAAGAGAGAAAAAAATCTCATGTACCAGTTCTTAGTCATATATTTCTTATAGCAGCCAACTGGGAATGAAATAGTTTGAGGTGAGAAGAAGTGAAAGGCAGCTGATCTCTTAGCAGAACTAACAGAGTTCCTCTGGTTTCCATCTCTCCCTCTGCTGCAGCCTGATGGAACGGCTGTTGCTCACTGACGGCTGAGGTAGAGGAGAAAGTCTAATGTAGCTGGCTTCACAACAGGACTCATAGAGAAGCCCTGCCTCCCTTTTCTTCCTTCCCGCTACCCGGTGAACTGATAGTTGAGGGAAAGGAGGACACAAATGTGGCTGGTCTCTCACAGAGCTGATGGGTGACCCTGCGTATCTTCCCCTTTGCTCTGCAGCCAGAGAATGTTTGATCATTATTTTATCCCCTTCTTCCTTTGAACGAGCAGCAGACAAAACTAGTGAAAAAACAAAGGAGACCCCGTAAGTCTGAAATCCATAAACATCATGCTGAGGTTCTATCCCCATGCTAAACATCTTAGATTTCTTCCTGAAGTTCCAACTTATAAAAAGTATTCCAAGCTGTGTTTCTGCTACAAGTGCAGTTGGTTTCATGTATCTTTATTTATGAAGGGGAAAAAAAGGATTTTTGTCTCTGGTGATGATGATGACTGTAAAGGTAACTACAGAGTCATAAATAAGCTCATCCAGTTATATTTTAAACTAGCGTATTTACTCGGCGTTGCCCAGGATTTTATTTTCCTCTTGAGAACTCACCAAACTGTCTTCTCCAGTGTCTGTAGCCTTTCCCCATATTTCTCAATGCAATCTATATTCAGAGTTATTTACATACATAGTTTGGGTTCCTGAAGGAATACATTGTGCTCCTCTTTGCTGCTAGGCCCCATCTCCATAGCAAGCAGCCCATTCCAGTAGCTGTAACCTTTCCCCGTATTCCCCAATCCAGTCTGTATTCAAAGTTGTTAACGTACAGAGGTTGGGTTCCTGAGGGAATACACTGCCCTCCTCCTTGCTGCTAGGCGTCATCTCCATAGCAACAGCCTATTCCAGTACCTGTAACTTTCCCCCGTATTCCCCAATCTAATCTGTATTCAGAGTTGTTAACATACAGAGGGTTTGGTTTCTAAGGGAATACATTGCCCTTCTTCTTGCTGGTAGGCCTTGTTTCCATAGCAACCGGCTTGAGGCCCAATAGCTCTCAGCTGAGAATTCTAAAGGCCCCTCCCTAAACTACCTACCCCAGGATTTCGTAGAATCTTCACAGCCAGCCAATCATAGGAGGTCTTCACCTGCCTGACGCAGACAGACAAACTCACTCACAAACTTTGACATTTATATAGTAGATTACCAGTAGTTAGATTTTTCAGTTCTATAGTTTTTACAGAACTATGCAAGAACCATTATCTTCTGATGGTTGCCACCTTTAAGGACTAAATTAGAAATTACAAGCCCACATCTGCACCTTTCTGCTTTTTCTTATAATAAAGGAAAAGCCATCAAATGAAGGAACAGCAGGCTAGGATAAAGATTCCCCCTCCCTTCCCTCCCTTTTTACAGTTCCAATTTATGCTCAGCCATAAGTAACTTTTCAAAATTATGTGGATCTGTTTAAATATGTTCTCTATTCCAGTTTGGCTTTCCCTCTTACGGGTTATATTGAATAGTCAGTCTATTAAAAGATGTGCTATATTCTTTAACTTTCTTTTCCTTCTTGTTTTCCCATTCTGATTCTTTCTAGGAGCTTCAGTTCAGTTTAGTGTAGTACAGCCTAGTCATGTCCATAAATCTAAGATACACTTAAATTTTGAAAAAGAACTTTGCTGCTCCCATAATGCTATGTGATATTTTTGGAAGTGCAGAGAATGATCACTTGCAACAAGCCTGGGTGAAATTTTTAATGTCACAAGTTTGGTGCTAGGACAGTGAAAGTTATTAAATATTGAAAACTGTATGAACTGTCAAGGTTGCAACAGTGTATATATTTGTGTAATCAAAGACATAAAAATCAAATAACTTACAGTGGTTTGATAAGTAAGCTGGGAGAGCCAAAATGTTTTATTCATGCTCCTCAAATTTCTGAAGTTGCTTTTTCCTAAAGATTTATTTTGGTGGCGCATAAACACAAACTAAAGTATGAAGAAGAAATACAGATTTGAATATTATACTCTTACACAATGTTTGTAGTGGTCTTCCATCCAAGAAACTGATCAAGTCCCCCTCTGCTGAGCTGAAGTGCATTTCAGCTTCTGGGACTTTTAGTCCATGTTTTGGGCCCAGAGAGATAAATTATTATCGCTAGGTCCAGTTTTGCTAAACTGCTTGATCATTCTTTAGTTTGCTAGTTTTTATTTCTTATTTTTAAGAGTCTACTCATGGCTACAGCAAAGGTAATTTTAAATAAGTAGCATTCAAATCTTCCTCTTACGTATATCTGATTTATGAACGTGCCTCCTATTCCCCATGTCTTCAGCATTTAATATTTCATTAAATATGGGGTTTGACACAATAAGCCATTGAAGTCTCTCCTATACTTGAAAATTGCTCCTGCTTATTTACAGATTTTCTTTAGAATTGTAAGAACTGGGAATTTCAAGATGACTCTTGCTTTACACAGATGTGTTGGAAACTGGTGATATGGTACACGGTCCACAGAGAATTTTAAGGATGCTGATTCAAGCTTGTGTTGA
Source organism: Cyclura pinguis (assembly GCA_030412105.1). Lineage (NCBI taxonomy): Eukaryota > Metazoa > Chordata > Lepidosauria > Squamata > Iguanidae > Cyclura > Cyclura pinguis. Next base: position 317,180,601 of record CM059600.1, on the reverse strand, counting down.
TCAAAGCAGGCGGTGATTCATGGATCTGGGGTCTCAAAAGTCATGGAACAGAATCCATAGTGTATGACTTCAGTGGGAGGTTCTGGGAATATTTTGTGGAACATCTGAGAGCTATCAAACCTTTCATTTCATTGGAAAGTTAGATCAGCAAATAGAGCACTGTCACATAACATATTTCCCTTGGAATAATAGTTTTTATTTAGGACAACACTCATAACAAGTCTGTTGCACTGGTCTAAACTGTGCATTTCAAATACAAAACAGTAACAATCCTTACTTGGTTGTGACTTTAATGGAAGAACCTTTCTGCACTGCTATGAATTGTCAGTTTAAAGACAAATACTAATGCTATATTTTGTGGTTATACAAAATTGGTGTCCTCTGTGTAACTTTCAGGAGAAATTTCTGCTTTTTGCTCTGAAACAGTTGGAAGCTATGGTAGCAAAAGCATGAGATCCCTGATTCCATGCGTTCTTGAAAGGGTAAATGGCCATTTAGAGTATTGACTGTATTTTTCATTCGAGTATCTCTTCTGAGTGCAAAAGCCATCATAATTGCAATTGATACATCATCATTAGACTGTTGAGAATTATTTTGTAGTTGTTAGGGTGTTGGATAAGACAGACCTGGCTTCAAATCCTCACTCAGCCATGAAGCTTAATGGCAAGTTTGGACCAGTAGCCGTCAGTGAGCCTAACCTCTCTCACAGGATTATTGTTGTGATAACATGGGGAGTGCGTGAGAGTGAATAATCTCTGTAACCCTTTGGAGTGACCCTTTGAGCTCTGTACAGCAAGAGAGAGAGGAATGGAACAAATTACAAATGGTCACTTATGTGGCAGCTTCCCAGAAAAATGTCTGGGAAAAGGCAGGCCTCACACTGATGCTAAATGTAGTCATTCATTTTGTGATGATCCATCCAGTGCATTTTGACAAAGATCTTTCCCACTAAAACAAGTGACTCACTTAAAAAAAAACATTGCAAATGAATGCAAAATGTTAAACCGGATAGTATCTGACATTCAAAGAGAAAATATTTAGATTATTTCATCATACTTTCTCTGAGGAAATAGAAGTTGAACAGCCATCTGTATGGAAGCTGTAGTTACATTCTGTGGTATAGATCCTGCATTGAACAGTGTGCCTTCTGCTCTGTGAAGACCTTTGGTTGAAAAACATTGCACAGCTCCCCAAAAGGTATTCCTTTGAAGAACTTGCTAGAGGCTCCTTTCTTTGTTGTTCCATTTATATACATACACCATCCAGTTCAGTATACGTTGCTACTGATTTGTTACACTCCTCATGCTTAGAACACCTATGATAATCTGATCAAATTGCCTGTGGAGTGAGAATTTTGTTTTATATGTGCAACTTTTCAAATGACAGTCGTAGAGCAAAACATGGTTGTAATGGAATTGTACGAAGTACTCCACATCATTGTAGAAATGATAAAAGAAACTCATTTTTAATTTTTCGTCAGTTAAAGGTGATCACCATCCCCTTTGGGTTTGGCGCTGAGCTTTTGTTACAGGCATGAAAATGATAACTGGCTAGAATTTTCCTGTTTAAAGAAATGATCCCTTAAGGCTTTCATTCAAGTCTTTATCCTGTAGGGGGAGCTCCTATGCCATACATTTATGAATGAGACCTCTGTCTTGGTTCTTCTGTTTGTTGATATGGCAGTCTCAAAGCTTAAATGTACATGGGTGCAGGGAAGTTCTGATTGCTAGCTAGAGATGGTAAAATAAAGGAGCTCAGAGCTTTTACAGACTTAACCTAACTTTTGCAACATTATAATCACCCTGCAGAAGAATATGTTAGAATTCTTAAAATCTGTATAAACTAAAACTGCAACCATTAATTGGTAGGTTAATCAACTAACCTTTAGTTGATTAACAGGTTGGGACCAGTTTTAAACAGTGATGGCAAATTTCAATAAAGTAGGGCAGCAAGTTAATGGCATTGGTTTTGTTCATTTTTTAAAGGCTATATTAGTCTACATGTCACTGTTATTATGGAATAGGGAAAACTAGAGTAGTTTTCCCTTATTTATCTTTCCCTTTCTTCAGTATCTCTGTAAATCATGTATTTGGTTTTCTTAATAGGCTGGCTTATTTAAGTGTATACCTTTTATTACAACAGCTATGCAAAACTATCACTGAGTTATTTCTTGGAAACTATGACTGAGTTATGTCTTGTTTGCCATAGCTGGCCATTCAATATCCCTTGCTTCTGTTTTTTCTGTTCATGGCCACTGATAGTAGTACTCAGTGGTAGCAGCTGATAACTAATGTTCTTTCACCTCCCCCACAATGGGCCACTACTGCCAAGTGCAGTAGAAGCTAATTTTTCCTTTCTGGTTAGGATTGATCAGAAACTGGAGTGTTACTTTTAAAAAGTAATGAATTCCTGCCAGTAGTTAGCTATGTTTGAAAAGTAATTCATCATATTACTCATTGTGTTGTTGAAATGTTGCTTGCTACATTGCTGATTACTTTGATAATTGAAGATTAAAACATGCCAGGATGAATATTCAAAACCAAGAGAGAGTTAGAAGGCTGTAGGGTCTCTTTCAAAATGCAGAGATAAAAAGTCATGATGGAATTCCACAGATCTGCTGATCCAGTCCAGATTAAAGCAATCATTTCTTGTGGTTAGGTCATTTTTCATATTGAGAAAGAATCTGTCTTTTCACATCACCCTGTTTCCTGCACCACATGTATGCTTTTACCTTTGTGAAGCTTAAAACCAAGACTAAAACCTATGAGGAAATTCTCTTGTGTGTGTGTTTTTGTTGTTGTTGCGTTCAGTGAGAACAATAGAGGGGTGTGCTTTGTCAAAGATATCTGCCACTAGTGGGATTTTTCCATTTCATCACATTGTAGAAACTTGATCAAAGGGATCTTATCACCTGCAAATACTGCAATTTCACTAACACAATAAGTAGTGAAATGTACTGGCTAGTTCTTGATTCCCGTACACAAAGAGGTTGTGTTTGGTATAATGTGGGAGTGGGGGAATAGTGTCTGAATGATCCAAATTGTTATTAGTAATGATTGTGTCTATGTGCTTTTGATGGCGAAGTGTTTGGGGGTTTTTTAAATGTTGCTTTTGTTCTTTTGCTCAAGTGTGCTTCTAATTTCCAGTAGTCATTAAAGAATTAATACATTTTCTGTTTTTACGTTTGATAAAGCATGAACATAAACAGAAAAACGAAAGACTAACATATTTAATCTTGTTAGTAAGGATTATCTTGCGTCATCCAATTTGTTTGGACTGGGCTTAAGAGTGTTTTACCTCACTCATGTTTGTGGGCTGATTATATTTATAAAATATGACAGTGTTTTCCCCATTTTACTCTGTGTGAAGTCACTAGCTGTGCTTTCAAAATGTTTATTATTTCAATTTCTTTCAAAACTTGAAACATGTGGCCATTACTGGATCTGTATGTGGCATTTTGTTGTTGTCACAGAGAGCCTTCTCTGGCTGGGGCTTGATGGGCCAATTGGTCAGCAATCTAAAAAATAATAATAATAGGTGGTTCTCTGGGTAACTTTGACATAAAGATGTCTTGGTTCATATGCTCACTGGGCCTGTGCTCAATTTCTGTGAAGCAGACACGTGAGCCTTTTACCTCCTGCTGGTAACATCTTGTGTGGGTTTGATGTTCCCTGAAAATATGCAGCCACAGCTTAGTTCACATGACTCTTCCCGCTTGAGGAAGGAAGGTGTTCACATTGAATGCAAGGCTCACACAAGGCATTATTTTGGTGAGTTTCCTTGTACAAATTAAATGCTGGTTTAGTGATTCTAGCAGTAATCCCCAATAATGGAAGTTATATAGCAGATAAATAAGCTGGCTAGGACCTCTGTTTTTGGAGGTTTGCAAGATGTCTGATGCCAATGTTTGTTTGTTTTGCTTTGCTTCCGTTTTTTGCATATAGGATGTCTTATCCCAGATGACCCTCCGTTTTCTTTCCAACATTAGATAGTGAAATATTTTTTTAAACAGAAACAAAGACAAAGTACAGTCAGCCCTCCACATCTGCTAGGGTTAGGGGCCCCGGACCCCCACAAAAGTAGAAAAATCACAAATATCAAAGTGTGTGTGGGGGGGGAAGGGGGCCAGGGCATGGTGAGGAGATTGGGCATCACTAGTCCAAATCAGGTCAGGGAAAGGAGAGGGAAAATGGGAGGCGGGTAGCATGGTGGCGCTGCACTTCCTCTCTCTTGTCCATTTCCTTCCTTGGGTATGGTACATCGGGAGAGGGTTTGTGGTACTGAGAAACTGGACTGCAAGATATCCTCAGCTGGTCAGGCAGTGGCTGGTGGAGGGGGAGAAGGGGAACCCATGGTGGGTTTTTAAAGGGTGTGTGGCCTGATCAGAGCCACCAAGAGGGAAGGTTCCCCTGGAGAAGAAGAGCCTGAGATGGGAGCGGGGGGCGGGGATGGAGAAACTTGTAAATAATCAAATCCATGAAAATTAAACCTGCAAATGTGGATGGCCAACTGGATTTTATTAATGTGGTGTGCTAGACTCTTTAAAAAAAAAATCCAGTGTTAAGTTGGATCTGAACCTTGTGAGGTAGGTAAGAAAGATCCTGCTTAACCCCACTGATCTTTAAAGCAGGAGCAAGAATCGTTCAGCCTGTGGGCCAGATGTGGTCCTTTGGGGTGCCAAGTGCAGTTCCTAGTACTCTGTCCCCGCAAACACTGAGCACCTCTGAAAAATCTCTGAAAAAAATCTCTGAAAAAAAAAACACAAAAAATCCTGTGACATGTTAAAATGTACTAATATGTAAAAATGTACTGTTTGGGGACATTCCTCACCCTGAAATAACAGGACCTTCCCCACGGCCAAAAAACTGGGAGTAACACAGAGTCATTTCTGGTTACCAAAATAGTAGCTGCAAACTGCATGTCTATAACTTTCCAGAACTCCATGCAGCCTACAAATTGCCAATATGGCCCTTTAGCCTCTGGAGTGTGCCTACCCCTGCTTTAAAGATTGACTTACTACTGTGAGGGGTTATACAGTGTTCATAACTGATATAGCCTTCCTCAGCCTGTCCCTCCAGATATGTTAGGCTATGACTCCCATTAATCGCCAACCAGCACATCAGTGGGCATGCTGGCGGTAGATGATGGAGATTGTAGTCCAATATAGCTGGAGGGCTTTAGCAGCCTTTGAATAGCTGCTACTTTCTGTGGTTTGCTCTTCAGTTGCGTCTTTGATACTCAGGGCAAGCTAAGCATAACTACTCCATCACCAAGTATCAGCCAGTGCTATTCTGGTGCTAGAAATGGGGCACAAAAGAACATAGAGCAAAAATACCCTTGCTACTTGAGACAAGACTCATAATATCCTGATTTTCAGTGTCTGCTTGCCCCAGACCTGTAGACACCCTAGAAAAATATCATCTAAGTAACCTGCTGTTGCATCATCCTACTGGGAAGAAGTTAGTTGAATCTGAGTAATAAGAATATTCATGCTTTTAATAAAACTATATTTCATTGCAGTAATGGTACAGCCTCTGCTATTACTTTTGTTCATTGCTTATTTAATCATGCAGGACACTGTGGAACAGCCTTTCATCTGACAGTTCAAGGCTATTTTAGATAGGAGGAGAGGGGAAAGAATGAGAAAATATTAAAGAAAAAATATTTTTTTGCCAAAAATAATAATAGCATAATTTTTGATACTTTATCTCTCATAATTTCTATGACTTACATTAAATACAGGATGTTGTATGTATCCTGCGCTTAGAGCAGTCTCTGTGAATGTTTATTATGAATATTAAAAGAATTATCCCCTATTTTACATCTCTAAAAATACATGTTCCTCTTCAGTGATTCTGGATCATTTAGAATATATGTCCGTTGCTCATACAAATACATTTTATTAATCAGAAAATAGTTATTAGATTTAGTTTGAATGATGTGGTCATACAACAGGGTGATGTGTAAGCTAGCTGTCTTCATTTCATCGGTAGAGTGAGGTTTAGCTGTTCTTTGAACTCTGCATTATGTGACTCTGAAAGGCCTGTGATGATTGAGGTTGTGACACAGCTGTTAATAAAAGATTGTGTTTTCCTTGTTTTGAGTGTGGAAAGGGGAGAGAAACAGGCTTTGTTGTGGGTCGTGCTTCCTGTGTTGTTCCCCCCAGAATCAATTAGATGCAGTATTCATGATTGTATTGTGATGGCACCAAGGGGCTGAAGATCACATTGTTTTGCTAGCCACTGTACAAATACAGGACAGAAGGATAATCCCCAGGCTAAAGCAGCAACAAATAAGATGGACAAAAGGAGAAGGGGCAGAAGATTAACATATAACTAGAGTAAACAAAAAGAGGGGAATGGTGGGTTATTGGAGGTCCCGACTCTCTCAAGCACATTCTTCCTGTCATCTCTTTCCTTTTAACCCTTTTATTGCATTGTTTCACTTTCAGTATTCCATATTTTATTTTGGGATGCATACCTTTTTGTGAAGGCAACCATGTTTAAAGAGCAGTGCAGAGTTTTGTGAGATAACTAAAGTGGCAGCAGAGAAGTTTTTTGTCCATGTTCACTAGCCTTATTCTTTGGCAATGTGTACCTTGTTAGTTTATCAGCATTCTGATTTTAGACAAAGGTTTTTTTTTTCTTTAAATCACACCAAGTTTCCAAAAAATAGATTAGTAGATTAGATTAGTATATTTTTAAAGATGGCTCTTCCAAGGTTAAATTTGTGCACTCACAGCATGCTTTTGATTAGAAGGTAAGAAAGATTTTTTATCTGTCACTTGTAGAAATAGGCTGGAAGTAACTCTGTTTCTGTGATGATCAATTACTAGAATGAGGTCAAAACTTCACTGGCTTTGCTGTTACTGATGACCTAAAAGCACTTGTGATCATTCTACTACTTGAGTGGGTTTGACCCCAAGAATTACCTGCATGGGCAGTCACCTGTAAGCTACTCTCAGCTCTTTGGAAGAAGACCAGAGTCGAAATTGGATTAATACATGAAATAACTGTTTTACATCAGAAATATTTAGCTATCTAACTCCTCTCCTACATATTTATCTCTTTCCGCATTACTTCCTTCACAATCTTTCTGGTGAGTCCTAACGTTACCATTAAGAACACAGTTAATGCTGTACAGAAGGAACACCTGTGTAGTGAAGCATACTTCATTGTGAAAATGAAATAGTTGTGATGTTTGTTTTACCCTCCAAAACTTATCCGCTTCCCCTTCTTAAGGCACCAGGGTCTGCTACACATTAACTTGAGTGGCCTTTGTTTCTGAACATCTGGGAGAGTAGGAGTGACTTATGGGATGGGGGGGGCAGAGAGGGAGAAGGGTTGGATTCTGATGCTCAGAGTTTGCATTTTAGACAGCCTATACATTGTTCAAGAAATCCCTTTTTCAATAACATATTGTCAGTATTTTTGGGAAAAAGTTTTGTTTAGCTGTTAACTAAACTTTATGAATATATTTTGTTTACAGAGATTAACTTAACTGCATGATTTTTGTTTAATGATGCTATACCTTTTCTATATTTCTGTCTGTATCCTTGCTAGAATTCTTGAAAGTAATCTCAGCCAGGCTCTTCATGTCGAGTGCATGATTGGCAGGGCCTTGAAAATAGACTATAGTATATTAAACACAAGCACAGATTGTTTAGGCGCAAAAACTGTATCCCAGCGCTGAGATTTTTATTGGCTCAGCTTCAAAGCATGTTAATAGGTATAGTCTTGGCCTGAGACAAAGGCTCAATTGTTACAGTGGTATATTTCATCCTGCTGCTACTTGGCAAAAGCCAGTGTACTTTTAAGTGAAATTTGTGTGTGCACTTGTCTAGTCACCTGGAAAAAAGGATACTTAGCTGACCCGTGAAAATGTACCTAGTGTGGTGGAAGGTGAGAATGTGTAATCCTTATTACACAGTAGATTGTTAACACCATATGGAGAGGAAAGATATCATTTCAAAGCAATACAATGCTCTTGATTGTTTAGCTGTACATTCAGCTTTTGTAGTATAGCGGGAAGGATTTAGCAGAGATATTACAGTGCATCTCTAAATACCAAATTTTTATCCTTTTCCTTGTTTCTCTGAAGAAACAGAGAAAGTATGGATGTTTGGGTTTTTGCTAGGGATGGGCAACCGAATACTCAAATCCTGGGCAAGGCTTCGAGATTCGCAAATCTGAATCCCTGTGCCAAAATAGGCAAACCGAGTCTTTCAAATCCACCAACCAAATAGTTTGTTGGAGACCAGGACACTTGAAAACCTGGGAGACTGGGATGCCTGAAAATCTAAGAGACCAGGACACCTGAAAACCTGGGAGACCACATGCAAGGGGAGATGGAAAGTGAGGGAGTTTTTCCCTTGGAGTAATAATGGCCTTTGCTGACAAATGTCAGAAATTACATCTGGGGTTGTCTTCTAAGATATTTAAATTGAACATTTAATATTTCAGTTCAGCATTTGACTGGAAGGTACAGTCTTTTTGAGATTTCAAGGACAGCTGAAAGATTTCTTTGCATAACTCCCTTGCAAAGCTCTTTCATACACAAGTCTGGGGTTTCTAGTTTTGGAAGGTGTCACAGCCTTCTCTGCCAAAGTATGTTGGTGCATCATCAAACTACAAACCCCAGGATGCCAGAAGGAGCTATGCAAAGAAAAGCCAGGTTTGACCTGGATTATCTCCCTACTGTAGTATATGGCCCTGTTTACACAGGCAGAAAAATGTGGGATTAAGCCACATTTCCCTGCCTGTGTACAAAGAGCCTTCATGTCATTTTCAATCTGGGGAGATCCTGAGGCAAAACTAGGACAGTTGTCCTGGCCAGATTTCTTCAGAGGGAAGTTTGCCTTTGCCTAGGCTTTTGCTAAGGCTGAGAGAGTGTGTCTTACTCAAGATTATCCTTCTTTCCCTTGCTTTTTAAACCCTTTTTTAAAAAAAGGATTTAAAAGATCTGTGGATTCCCAGAACCTTCCAAGGATTGGGATCCGGATTGGGAAAATTCTGAATTCGTCCCATCCCTAGTTTCTGCATCTTTAACAGGGGTTATAGATTTGGTTTCTATGAGCATGGTTCTTAAGTTAGTTAATCTTGATATCAATATTAAAATACAATAAAATTAAAATACAATAAAATACAAAACACTATATATCCATATTAACCATTAGAAGGTCATTTCTTTTTTAGTGAGCTATTTCATTCCTTCATTTATCTAGGAGAATAACCTAGATACACTTTTGCTTCAGTTTTCAGCACATTTATTGAATACTGTGTATATCTGTGTGTATGTGTGCTATCAGTAACCAGTTGTGTTCATAATCTTAAATGGACCTAGAAAAATAATTTCACAGCATGAGGTTTAAGATTCAGCAGAACTCACAATCAGCTCTAGTTTTGAAAATACAAGGAAGGTGGCAGATCTGTAATCAGAAGCAGACCGAAGTTGGCATTTAAGAGGTCTGTTAGCTGTAATGCAGAAGTGGTATTGTGGGCTCAGAGTCAAAGCAGGGCCAATAATTCAATATCAAGGGGTGCCTTGGCCTGCTTTGGTTGGGAGGATATACTACTGTAATGTACTCAATATGGGTGCCCTTAAAACATGTCTGGAAATTACAGCTTGTGCAAAATTTGTTACCCAGATTGTTGGCTGGTACCCGCTATAGAGACCACTTGTCATATCAACTACACTGGCTTCTGATATGTATCTGAGACCAATTCAGTGTGCTGGTTTTGAAATACAAAGCCCTAAACAGTTTGAAACCGCTTCTTTTCATATGGCCCAGAATTTGAGATTCTCAATTGTGGCATTATTACATGTCCTACCACCCTTGGAGACTAGTTTGGTGAGTACCAAAGACAGAGTTTCCTCAAAAGCACCATCTTGGCTATGGAACTTCCTCCCAAGGGAAGTCAGTCTGCTTCCATCTCTTTTGAGCTTCTGATAGGCAGCCAGAATGGCACTGTTTTTTATTGCTTTTAGTTCCTGAAATTGGGCTAGCTTTTTCATTGTGTGTGCTTTTTAAAAATTGGTTTTAAAGGTATTGTTTTGATTTGTGTTTAAATAAAATTTTTATCTGTTTTTAATCTTTTGTGTGTTGCCTTTGGGACTCTGGCAGGCTGAGGGGTGATAATATTTAAGCAAACAAACGAACAGTCTAAGATATACCAAGGCATTGAAGAACTAGTTTCAGTTATGTTTAATGAAGACAGTAAGAAACTGCAGTATAACTTCATGTTTTTAGTTGGTTGTTAAGCAGGTAAAGCCTGGCACTAATATATTCATACAATCAAGAGTCACCCTCAGATAACCATGAATTCTCCTTGTTCAGTTCTTTTCCCCTTCCACAATAAGGAAAGAAGAAGATGGAAGTATGCACATAAGTCCAAGACACGTATTCAGTCTCTCCCACTCTTTCTTCCAGCTTCTGACGGGGTGCAAAGAAGGTATTTTAGCTAAGTCATCATCAGTGCACTATCCCATCACTAGCCAATTAATATTTAGTATCACGTACTGTCAAAGGCTTTACTCTATATTTGAGAATAACTGACTGCAATCAGGGGCTGTGGGTGCCTCAGTCCCACTTTACTTCTCTCGTCTTCGGGGGTGGACACAGTCACCCAACTGCTGTGTCTCTGCTGTAACTAAGCCTAAGTATGCCTAACTGAATGGAATGTGCATCCTTTCCCAGTTTATCCCTGCTTTCTTTTCCTTTCTCTGTCTTTCCTGCGGAAATTGGTACATTGTTAAGCCCCTGAAGACAGGGACCTGTCCTTGTTTAAGGAGCACATACATTCAAGTGACCCTACATAGCAGACATTTGGTGTCCCCCCCCCCCCGTCATGGTAATTTTTACATTTAATCCCCAAACCATTCCTGTACATTGATGGGTTACTGGGCAGCCTGAATGTGACTGTGTGTTTCTAGCTGCTCTCAGACTTGGAACAGTGTTTTGTTGCCAGACTGAAATTGCTTTGAATGGGCATTGCTCAGCCAAATAGCCCAGAGGAAACCCGTGTAGCAGGGAAACTTTTCTTCAATTATTATTTTGGGAACAGAAAATAACCATTAGGTGCAAGAACTCCAAAGAGTTCAAGTTAGACTTGGCACTTGAAAGCAAACTGCAGCCAAATGTTGTACAAAGTTGTTGGGTAAAATCAGTTTTCAGGTGAGTAGCAAAGGATGGGGGGAAAAGCCTGTTAATAAAACTTATCTAAAACTATAACATAGGACTTTACTTTATAACAGATCAGACTATTTATCCATTTAACCTAATCTTGTCTGTTCTGGATGGCAGTGGCTCTCCATGGCTTTGGGCTGGTGTCTTTCCCATCCCCTTTTACCTGTTCTTTTTAATTTGAGGTACTAGGATTTTGAATTTTGGGGTCTTCAACACATAAAGCTTATGGTTCCGTATGATTTTTTGGTGATCTATCATCGTAACGGCAAAATACAAATGTAATGTGTATGAAACCAAAAAAGATGATTTATAGTTTAACATGTTTGTGCAGAAGTAAACTCAAATGAGTTTAGGATGGTGGCTGACCTACAGATAAGTATGTGTGAATGTGCATGTCAGGTTGCAGATTTAGACTAATACAGAGATGGCCTGGGAAGAAGAACCAGTCAGTTAGGTTAGGGTGGGTGGCACCCTTTGGCTACATGCAATTCCCAAAGCCGTTTTTGTTACACTGCAGGATACCTCTCCAAAACCATACTAGAACTGGGAGAAAACATTTAAAGCAAATGATATTATTCCTTCAAGTGGCTTATAGCAGTTTGCCATTTAAATTTGTTTGCATAATTTTGATGAGGGTGGAAGTGGCCTCCATGAGGACTGAGCAGGGGTTAAATTGGCTTATGGACCCCAAAAAAATATTCCAACCGTGACTGAAAAGAATGAAGTCGAAGAAAGCATGAAGATATAAATTCGCCCAGTCATAAGTAGTCATATAGATAGACACAGCAGTTTCAGAAGTAAATTCTGAAAGAGATATGCTCCCCTAGAGAATCTAAGAAGTGGGCCAATTTTTTCCGCTTTAGTTGGTGGCTATTTTGTGTTAAACCTTAAGAGTGACATTGTACAACTATTGGGGTAAAAGTGACTGGTGGTGTGCAAAACAGTTAGTTGATTTTATTTATTTTAGACATTCTAATCTTGAAGAATATAACTTTTCCAACACATTTCACAACACACAAGGGATTTGTATTAAATTATGAAGCTGGCATGGTTCAGCAAATCTGTTAAACAAAACACAGCTTCTGCAGGTTTAGGAATCATGACACACAAAAGATGATTTAAAATAGAAGTAAAATTTCTGATTTCCTCCTCCAGTCTCCCATGGCAGAGGAAGAAAGGGGAGAAATAGCATCAGATGAGCTTGAGCCTTGCTGCAAATAGTCTTTGTTACACTAAATCTGTCAGGAAAAGTCCAACAGAATAAAAATATTTTCGAAGCCCATGAAAACTGAAAAGAGATAGAGCATAGGATTTTTCCAAACAGCGTGCCAGAAAAATGCTGCCGCCACTGAGAATGGTCTGCCCCTTGTACCCATCAGTCTTGAGTGTTTACCTCTGACCCTGTGACGCCAGTCTTAAGGTTAGATCAAATAGATCTTTTGATAGTGACAGGTAACGGATCTGTCAAGTGCCACCCTTGTCCACATTTCAAGGTAGCAAATTGTAAACAATTGGATATCGTTGATGTAGATAACTTTGAGTGGAACAGTAAATTCCCTCCAATGTTGCCATTTTCCTTTTTTTTAAAAAAAGAAATGCTAATCTGAATATTGTGTCTTGAGAATTTCTTCTACCCTGTGACATTGTCTACTCTGAGCTGGTTTAATTGAGCAAGTTTGCAACCTCTAGGTAGTTTGATTTCAGATGTCTTGGTACCACATGAGTTAAGTCACACTGTTTTGACAACTTTCCAAGTTAAAGAATAGCAAAGCATTCCACAGTCACAGTTGGATAATTTTACAGCAAAATCACTTTTTAATGAGAAGTATATCAGCAGTGCAAAGCTTTTGAAGTCCTTCTCAGGATTGACTGATAAGCAGCCATACTGAGCTCATTGATTGAAAAGCATCATTTTCTGAAGAAAACTCTTGTTAAAGACTGGAAGTAATGGTTACGTCATTGCTTTGCTTAATTGGCTGCACCTGTCATTTGTTAACTGCCATAATCCAATAGTCTCTAAACCACTTGTTGAAAGGTCAGAAGGATCAGGAAGGAGCTAGGTTTACTGAGGGAAAATTATTAGATGTTCCAGCCTGGCAGCCTGCTGTGCTTGTTAGGTTCAAATTGTCACTCTTAAATCATAACGTGTGTTTCCCATGCAAAACATTGCAAATAATAAAGGTTTAAGTCAGCTAATTTCTCTTTCTCTTACTTCACAGTTTATCCGGTGCTTGCAATTTGTAGATTTCATGTTAGGAACATAGCAAGCTGCCTTACAGAGTCAGAGCATTGCTCCACCTTGCCCAGTGTTCTCATCTCCGACTGGGAGTGTCGGTAAAGAGTTTCAGTCTCAATTTGTTCCTAGCTGTGGCTAGAAATCCCTGATATTGCTTGTTGGTCTCCCATCCGGCTGCTAACCAGGCTCAGCCCTGTTTAGCTGCTGAAGTCGGACAAGATTGGGCTGTGTGGCAAATTATTTTTTTCACATTAGCTTTTTCAAAAATCATTTCTGATTGAATTTAAATTCTTTTGAAGTTAGGGAAGATGACTGGTCCTTAGTACGTAACTAAAGATTGAATTATTTTGTCTTGCTGCTCTGGGTTAGTCCTGTGGTCTGTAGCATTTGAAGGAAGGTCTGTAGCTCAGCGGTTGTACATACGGTTTGCATGCAGGAGATGTTAGGTTCTGTGATAAAAATAATAGTAATGAAACTCTCACTCTCAAAGCTAGAAACTCCCCTTTTCAATCTGAAGTTAAAAGTCTTCAGATGGCTCTTCCCCAGAGGCAAGAGGGTCACTCACATAGGCCAGATTATGAGCCTTGGCTCCATCCAGTGGTTCTTTTCTTTACAAGGGGCCCCCTGTAAATATAATCTATTGCTGGGGACTTAACTCAAGATTTAAATTTAGAGTTAAATGTTTAAATATTTAAATTTAGAGTTAAATGTTTAAATATAAGGCCCTGCCCCACCCCCCACTGTTACCACAGTAGTCTCATTTGACTATGTGCCTTGCAACAGCCTAGATCTCCCACACAAGGCAGAAGTGCAGTTTTGGGCCTGTGGATCTCAACAGTGCATCCAAGAACACCAGAAGGGACATGACGTAACATCTCATCACCGTTTCAGGCAGATTTTGGTCAGATTTTCAACATATAGAAGAGGACAAGGTGGGATGCCACTATTCGGTCACGTTATGAGATGCTTTCAGGTGAAAAGAAAGTAATCACAAATTGAGTCTAAAAGAATTGCTTTAAAAATTGGGCTTTACAAGGGATTTGGTGGTCTCCAGGGGACCTTTGCTGGCTATAAATACAGGACTCGGAGGCTGCATGTATTAAATATATTTTTGTCAGTTCTCAGATTTAAAAAAATCACTTTTATCTATTGATCAAGACTTGTGTTAACATTCATACAAATACATTTCCAGCTCATAGAAAAACTTTTTAAAAAGGCAGCGTCAGGTGGGCTGAGAGCATTTACTGATTTAATCAGGAGTCTATTTTAATTGAGCCACATAAGTTTAATTAATGCAGTTAATCAGTTACTGTTGGAGCCCTACCTTCAAGAGTTTCAGACTGATCTAAGTTTTTATATTCTGATTATCTGTGATGGTCCTGATATTACTTTGTACTTTATGACTATGAACCATTGAGCATTCTTAGAGCATGGCATTATGGTATATTATCTTTAATCTAAAGCGTTGTTATGTTCATTGTTGCAGTGAATGTAAGTAGGTATAACATAAGATTCCTCTTTTGTCCTTTATTTTCTCCTCTTTTTATTTTTTAAATAACTTATGCTCTTTCCTGCAGGTTCTGAAGATTTAAGTAGGTGATTTGATGTAACTACAATTAATAATGTATTGGCAAACATTCCTTTCTTTGTTTCACTATGTTCATTCAGGCATTTATTTGCAGATTCTCTGATCCATTGCTTTTGCTCACTGCATTGTTTTTTCCTTCAGCAGTTGTTGAAGTGATCATTCTTGCCTGTTGGTAGAAAATAAAGATTTTGAATTTTGACTATTCTGCTTGTGCTTGAACCTCTCTATCTATAGATTCAGCAAAAATGGCTGCTCAGACAAAGTGTCACTTTTGTATTCTCGTGATTGGAACAGGGAGCTATAAAGTTATGAATGTAGGAAAAAATGAAGTGGGAAAGAAATATGTGGAGACCATGTCTTAGGGTATCCCTCATTTTAAATTATTAAGCAGCTTCACCCTTCTCAATAACTGCTAAGAAATATCTCCAATTCTAAACATGCATTATTCTCATTGCAGTTTATTAAATATGACTGGCAGAGAATGTAACAAAAGAGTAGAAACTTTCCATTGTTTCACTCAAAATTCCCTAACCTCGTGCTTTCCAGATGCGTTCAACAGCATCTTCTATCAACTCTAGGCAACATTGCCAATGGAACTGACAAAAACCAGTTTCACTTAGAAGAAAGAGATGTCTTTAATTCCTTCTTGTAGGACATTCTGCTGCTAACTTGAAGGTCACTATTCAAGAATTGAAAGGGAATCTTGTTTTATTTCTAGAAGTTTCTTAAGACCCCACTATGAAGATGTCACAGAGAAGACAACTCTGGCAGAAGCACTGTGAAGTGTGCCATGCAAAAGTGTGCCCTGTCACCTAAATATTGGTGATAGATTAGAAAGTTGTTGTGTTACCCTGAAAATTGGGGGTATCTCGAGGACACCCAAACAGACTTCAAACTAAGGGAATTAACAGAGACACTCAAAGCTTGTGAGAGGTCAGGGCAAGGGATCTTTAACCCTATGTCTACGGGGGTCAGAACTACACAAGAGTCAGAGGAACAGTCTGAAGTAAATTTATTAAAACTAACAAAGAAAAGCACAACACACGTTAATAAATAATCCTACAATCACACAAGGGCTACAGAAACAAAGTTGGAAATGAGAGGCAGTTGGGGAGAGAGGGCATACGGGCCTTAGTCTAGACGTCCTGGAAAGGAGAAGGTTAGCGAAGGCTCGGTGTAAAGCACCAAGGGGGAGGCTGGATCCCAGGGCTGGAAGGCTGGAAACAGCGGGGTTTCGCGGCAAGTTGAATACGCGAGTCACGTTTAGCTCTCAGCAGCATCTGAGAGGCTTAAGTGGGACACCTCAGTAGCAGTGAAACAGGCCCTTGTCCGGTCTGGGAGGCTCTCTGAAGAGGCTCAAAAAGTGAGGATTTTTATAGCCAATTTCTGTCCTCAGGCGGTGTATAGGCTAGCAAAGTGGCGTTAATGGGCGATGATTGCGGAATATAATGTTAGGCAAATATCACGACATCTCCTCGGTATTGTTTCTCCCGGGAAAGTCCAGGTACGTGATAGGATTATCATTCCAATTTGATAGACGTTGATTGTCTATCCTCGCAAAGTTCATCAGCATGGCTAGGGGCTGAGGCAACTTTTTGGTTAATCAAAGAGAGAGTCTATAGTGGCTACCTAGAGATATGTGACTGAGAACAATAGGTCATTGTCCCTTAGCCTAAGGGACGCTGTCTACGTCCCCATACAGCAGCAAAGGCGTTGTTGGTCTTGAGAATTGAATTCAAAACCAATTTTTACTGGCAACTGACCTTTGCTAGCCAATATCCAATATGGGGGAAGTCATGCCAATTTAGGGGCCCCCTCTTAGGGTTACTTTGGGGTGTAACAGTTGGCTGGGCCAGTGAAGTATGTGTACTAATGTGCACATCAAGGATGTGCATTTTCCTTCCCCCAAAGCTCTCTGGGAGTAAGTGCATCTTTGTCATACAGGCCACTTCCTGTTTCACTTTCAAATCACTTCCTGCTGAAAAAAAAAGACATCTCCTGGGTCTAAAATGGCCCAGTGAGAAACAAAAATGTGCTACTTGGAGACATGTAAAGGAAAAAAGGCCTCTTTGGTGGCCCTGTAGCCTCAAACAGTTGGCTACCATGGTGTACATTGACATAGATGATGTCTGTAAGCCTTGTGAGCAAGCATACCCTTTTCAAAACTTTTAATACTTTCAAAGTGACTCAGATGGAGATGTATTAGACCAGTGGTTCTCAGACTCTGATTGTCCAAATGTTCAGGATGTCAGCTCCAACAATCCCTCTCCACTGTTATGCTGTGTGGGGCATTTGTGGGTTGAAGTCAGAACATTTGGAGGACCAGAATTTGAGAACTATTGTAGCAGACTACAACCAACTCATATTTTAAAAACTAGTTAATCTTTGGGTTCATCTCTTTGATCATACACTGTAACGTAAGAGAGGCGCACATCTGAAACCATTGGGTCTGAACAACTCCAAGCTAATCACCAGGGAGAACCAGGGAGATACAGTAGTTAGCATGTCAACAAGGAGTAGATCTGAATCTGGAATGTCAGACCCAGATTCAGGTCCACACTCATCTGTGAGACTCACTGAATGACTATGTGCTAATCACTCTCTTGCATCCTAACTTCCCTGTCAGGGTTATTATAAGGAAAAGATACAGGGGTGGAAAACTGTATACACACACACACTCAGTCCTTATCAAAATGGCAAAATGCAAGTGTAACTATCACTCTTTGGCTTGTTTGGGCTTGTGGTGGGGCGGTCACTTTGAACACAGTAACATGTATTTCCTATAACATGTGAAACTGTCCTTAGTATACAGGTAACATCTGAGGATTTGAAGCACAGGAGCAGAAGTAGACGAGGAAATCCAAATCTGATGGGAACCAAGACAGTCTGTTTTCTGGCCCAAGGGTATACAAATGTTTGCCATTCCATTAGTAAAGTCTTACTTAACCATCAGAAGAGAACTTTTCTCTAAAAAGTATATGCAGTGTGACTTAGAAAGGAGTTTCACGAGGATGAAAACCACCCTCTTCTAGGATGTCGATGGGAACATTTTTTTTAAAAAAAATGCTTTGGAGACCATTTGCTTATCTTGCGCTAACCACACAAAATGTTTCCCTTTTCCCTCATTCTTATTGCCCTTATTTTTAGAAATGGCTAAAACTTGTTAACTGGAGTTCAAGGCAGTATTTTAAAATAAATTATGATATTTCTTTGGAGCACGGATGGCATTCCTTTTCTACCCTATGTCTAAATCTGGTTACTGGTTCTCTAACATTGTGTCTTCATAGTCTGGCTTCTAGTGCATTGCAGAGAGGGCCAGAAGGGTAGAATTTCTAGCAAAGAGATGTCAGGCAGGAAGGAGGGCACTTAAATTTTATCTCACCTGCCATATTCTCCCTCCAAATCCACCCACTAGCCACCTCTCCCCTGTCTGGTATTTCAGACTTTGTGTCTCCGGTGTGACCATGGGTTTGGACATCAGACTCAGACTGCAGGGAAGCATCCAGGGGTTTGGGGATCAGGTATACAAAAGCAACAGACAAGACAGAAAGGTTTAAATCTGGCTACCATTTCTCTGCGTGGATTCCTGCTCTCAAGATGTAGTTATGCTGTGAGACACGTGATGGTTCCACATCCATCCCATAACGTGGAAACATTGGCAGAGATCTTTCACCTCCCATTGCAACTCCCCCAACCCATGTTTTCAGCATGGCAGAGACAGCAATTTTTCCTTTAGGTGAGCACAGTGCAACAGTAATCCTCAGGAGTCCTTAGAAGATCCTTGAAGATAATAGCTGCCTTCTGTACTAAGAATATGGATTTGAGAGAATTTTGGTTATTGCACAGTTGGAACAGAATTCTGACCTCTACAGTGACAAAATTAGACAACTGTGGTGTAAGTTGGCACATCCCTGATGCAGTAGAATAAACCAAACCCCCTTATGCTATACATATCACAGGGTATTTTTTTACCCTAGTGAGAATCCCAGTGTGTCACAGGATGATGTGTGCCATGACCAAAGGTGTGTTTCTGTTTACCTGTTGAAGTATGTTTCATTCAAATACGCAGATCCAGAAAACAGAAAGTACAATAAAAGTAAAAAAATAAAATTGGGTAAAATAAAACTTAAACTTTTTGAATCATAGATTGTTTTCCTATTTGTGCAAACACCGCTGCCCCCTCCCACATGAAACTCCATGTTGTAAATGGCGAGCAGCTAAAATTTGGTAACATTATTTACAACTGTTGTTGTTCTGTGCCTTCAAGTGATTTCCAACTTACGGTGACCCTAAAGCAAACCTATCGTGGTGTTTTATTGGCATGATTTGTTCAGAAGGGGTTTGCCCTTGCCTTTTTCTGGGGCTGAGAGAATGTGACTTGCCCAAGGTCACCCAGTGGGTTTTCATGGCTGAGCAGAGATTTGAATACTTGTCTCCGGAGTCCCAGTCCAATGCCCAAACCACTGCACCATGCTGGCTCTTATTTACTGCTTCACAGATGACAGTATGTTAGAAAAGTTGCATTATAGGCCTCCTTCTATGTAGGTTCTGCAAGAAAGTGTATCTGGATGACTAAAATATTCTACTCTAATGTAAGAAGATTTTAATTTTTTTAGAAAAAAATCGTGACTATAGAATTATACCATAAATTACAGAATTATATATTTTCACTTTTAAATTTGCCATTGTATTTCATAAATGTAGAAAAAAATAAACATTATTGAGTAGTGTATGCACATGCAGTGGCCATTCCACACTCTCATCTATTCACTATAACCTATTCTTTCTTTTTCTTTAACTGAGAAGCTTTCAGTCCTGCACACTGAGTTTTTCTCCATCTTGTTCCTTTTGGGTATGTGGATGGTCTGGACAGACAAAATTGTTGCCTCAAAGGTACCATCAATAAAGTCAAACAAGTGACTCTGATAATACTCCAAGAGACTTTCCACCAGACCAAAATTATCTTTCCGCTCCACTCCCTCTCCATTTTAGTTTGTGGTCATGGCTTTTATTCCCACTCAAATGGAGTTAGCCACACTTCCTGCTAATGAAGGCAGCTGGCAAGCCACAGATACTCTTTCTGTGGTTTGTTTATTGAGATTTCCAAATCAAAATCCAAATCTCTTCCCAAACAAGCCAGAGTCATAAGCTATGGTTTGTTGTTAGCATTTGATGACTTTGACTCATATGGAGACAAGTTAGAATCCCCATCATGATAAACAAATCACAGACAGCAGCATCTCTACTGGGGGACTCAAAAGAGCAGCTACAAAAAGTGAACACATGGCATGCACTAGAATGCTGTTTACTCCTAATAAAGATTTCTTTGGAAACCTGGCTGATCATAAAATTTCGGCTGGCCCACATAGTCAAGGCTAACGTGATGGAGACCAAAATGAAGAACAAAGTGTTTGAAGAGTAAAGCATAATCCTTTTATTTGAGTTATGCCTATTTTGAGTTATTCAGTCAAAACCACCAACACAGCTTCATTGAATGCTGTGGATGTAGCATATCTCGATTTCAGTAAGGCCTTTGACAAAGTTCCCCATGACATTCTCGCAAAGAAGCTAGTAAAATGTGGACTGGACAGGGCTACTGTCAGGTGGATCTGTAACTGGTTGACTGACCGTTCCCAAAGGGTGCTCACCAATGGCTGCTTTTCATCCTGGAGAGAAGTGACTAGAGGGGTGCCACAGGGTTCTGTCCTGAGCCCAGTGCTGTTCAATGTCTTCATCAATGACTTGGATGAAGGAATAGAGGGCATGCTCATCAAATTTGCAGATGACACCAAATTGGGCGGGGTTGCTAATACGCCAGAGGACAGGATCAAAATTCAAAATGACCTGGACAGATTGGAGAGCTGGGCCAAGGCTAACAAAATGAAATTCAACAGAGAGAAGTGTAAGGTGCTACACTTAGGTAGAAAAAATGGAATACAGAAATATAGGATGGGTGACACGTGTCTGGATAGCAGTACGTGTGAAAGGGCTCTAGGAGTCTTAATAGACCACAAGCTGAACATGAGTCGGCAGTGTGATGAGGCAGCCAAGAAAGCCAATGCAATTCTCGGCTGCATCAATAGGAGTATGGTGTCTAGATCAAGGGAGGTACTGGTACCACTGTACTCTGCTTTGGTTAGACTTCATCTTGAATACTGTGTCCAGTTCTGGGCACCCCAATTCAAGAAGGACATGGTCAAGCTGGAGCAGGTCCAGACAAGGGCGACCAAAATGGTGAGGAGCCTGGAAGCCATGCCCTATGAGGATAGACTTAGAGAGCTGGGTATGTTTAGTCTGCAGAAGAGAAGGTTAAGAGGGGACATGATAGCCATGTTTAAATATTTGAAGGGATGCCATGTAGAGGAGGGAGTGGGCTTGTTTTCTGCTGCTCCAGAGACCAGGACAAGGAGCAGTGGATTCACGCTGCAGGAAAAGAGATTCCACCTGAACCTCAGGAAGAACTTCCTGACGGTCAGGGCTGTCCGGCAGTGGAATATGCTGCCTCAGAGTGTAATGGAGTCTCCTTCCTTGGAGGTTTTTAAGCAGAGGCTGGATGGCCATCTGTCAGGAGTCCTTTGAGGGTGTTCCTGCATGGCAAGGGGTTGGACTGGATGGCCCATGTGGACTCTTCCAACTCTACATTTCTATGATTCTATGATTAACATCTTTTTCAATTACGTAGATGAGGGAATAGAGGGCATTCTTATCAAATTACCAGATTAGGAGGGGTAGCTAACACCCCAGAGGACAGAATCAGGATTCAAAATGTCTTTAACAGATTAGAGAGCTGGGCCAAAACTAACAAAATGAATTCCTGTCAGGAGAAATGTAAGGTACTACACTTGGGCAGAAAAAATGACACAGACACAGGATAGATGGCTTGATCACAGTACACATGATCTGATTTGATCACAGTACACATGAAAGGGATCTACAAGTCTTAGTAGACCACAAACTGAACATTAGTCAGCACTGTGATACAGCAGCTAAAAACCCAGTATAATTCTAGGCTGCATCAACAGGACTACGGTGTCTAGATCAAGCAAGATATTGACAAGCTGGAACATATTCAAAGGAAGGCAACCAAAATGGTAAAAGGCCTGAAAACCACACCCTATGAGGAACCCCTTAGGAAACAGGCTATGTTTAGCCTGGAGAAGGGAATGTTAAGAGATGACATAATAGTTATTTTTAAATATTTGAAGGGACGTCATATGGAGCAAGCTTGTTTTCTGCTGCTCCAAAGACTAGGATATGTTGTAATGGTGTCAAAATTGAGGAAAAGAGATTCCACGTAAACATTAGGAAGAACCTTGTGATGATAAGAGCAGTTTGGCAGTGGAATATGCTGCTGCCTGGGAGTGTGGTAGAGTCTCCTTTGGAGGTTTTTAAATGGAGACTGGATAGCTGTCTGCCAGGAATACTTTGTGTAGTCCTGCATGGCAGGGAGTTAGACTCGATTACCCGTGTGGTCTCTTCCAGTTCTCTGATTCTATGACTTTAAGTTGGGACATTAGCTATATTTCTGAAATTTCATTCAACTAAATTTCTTATTAGATCACTACATGTCTATGTGCTTGTTTTTAAAGTATATGCTGTGTATGATTGCTGTCTTTAATTGGGTAGAAATATAGTATTTTACTCTAAACAGAAGTAATATAAAACACCCCTGAGATGTTGATGTCAGATTCAGTTTCAAGAGAAAAGAATCTCTAACACCCCTCCTTGATACAGATTTGCAGGTGCACATCCGCTTTGTTTCTCAACTTTAAAAGAAGAGTCATAGATACAGCTTGTATTTCACAGTCATTCTGTTATAAAGTCATTTTGGCTCTCTGTCTTTTCCTACATTCGTTGAAATTCACATTTCTATATAGTGTGGAGAAATGTAAATGGGACTAGCCACAGTCTTGGGAGTTTGTGTGTCTTGGCTGATGATTTCTCTTCAAAGAGTGATTTGGTTGTTTCCTTTTACTAATGTAAACAATTACTCTTCTCCTTGTTCCTTCAGGAAATCAGTCAGTCAATTAATTGGGCATTCCAGTTCAACCTTACATCATTTTTTTCTAATTTTGCAAAGAGAATTTAAAACTCAAGAGCAACATTACACTGTAGCTGCTACTTTTTCCATAATAGTTGAGTAATTTGCTCTGTAGCTGAAAAGCTCTGTTCAGGCTACAAGATACTTCATGAGGGTCTTTCTGCATAAAGCTGTTCAGGGTGGAGGTGTAGGATTCCGTCCATGCATCTGGCGTGCTTGTCCTACCTGTAGGTCTATTGAAGTTAGTTATCTCTAGGTCTCATCCACTCAGTAGTTTTCAACATATATTTTACCAAAGAGTTAAGCTTTCTGCTCAGATAAGGCCTATCTTTGCAGCAGTTCACATGCATAAGCTTATGCAAACATTACATCTGTTGCGCCTGCAAACAGGACCAGTGCATCCAGAACAGAGCAAGCATGGACAGACACAATCTTATCCTTTGGAGGGGGGTGTGTGTGAGCTATATCTTGTTGTATCAGTTATAAAGTTTTAGTCACTACAGTTCTGGTTTTGTTTTGCTTTGTCCTTCTTGATAAAGAAACCAGCTTATCAAAATGACTTCAAAAGAACATCTGTACTTATCATTATGGCTCAAATGACATTGCGCATAATACTATTGGGCAGTTACCATTGGCCTATGCTAATGACTGCTTTGTGGATCTCACTGCAAGGCTGCATTAGAAGATCTGCCTAGGAATCCAGCAAGCTGAGTACCTAACTTGTTGGGTGCAATTAGCTAAACACATGTAAACCACTTAGGGAGTGCTTCACACCGAAAAGCAGTATAGAAATGTAACTGCTAACTGCTGTTGCTGATCCTCCTTCAGTTTTGAAGATGATCTTTCTTGCAGACTCATGATTTCTGTACATATAGCTGAAAAATAGATGAAATTGAAAAATATATCATGAGTCTGAATACATATCACATACTTTCTTTTTAACAAGTTGGATTGTCATAGTAGTGGCGCTGCTCATGTCCATGGAATACAAGCTAGTGCAGACTCACATGTTCCAGTAAATGGCAGGTGTGTGGCCTCCAGATGTTGTTAGGCTGCAATTGCCTGCCATCCCTCACAGTTTGCTCCATTTGCTAGGACCGGTATGATTTTCAAAGGCATCTGGAGAATCATGCTTCCCTGCCCCATATTAGAGAATATCTGAGACACTAATGTCTAACCATAGCCACAATCTAGAGAACTAGTCAAGTGCAACCAAGTCCTGAGGATTTTAAATGTTTCCGTCTTTGTAGATCCTCTCTTTACTGAGGTATCTAGGCCCCCCTGTAGAATTGGTTCCATGAATCTACTAAAGGTTTTATTATAGACTTTAAAGGAGATACCCAAGGTAATGAACACATTTGAATAAGTCTCTTAAAGTTTGGGTTAAAAACAGACTCTTTCCACCACTTCACTATCATTGGCATTTCCAGCCAGAGTAGACCCACTGAATCAACGGCTGAATGATATGTCAACATTTGTCATATCCCATTGATTCAGTGAGCATCCCCTAGTTAAGAGTAGCAGTTGGACTTCTTCTCTTGAATCACAAAGTACTTCTGAAACTCTTCCAGTTTCTAGGATGAGACGATAATGTTACAGCTTTCAGTCTGAGCCAGACTTAGTGATTCTTAGCTAAAGCAGGATTTTATTCTCTTGCTTATGCCTCTACATTGACCATCAAATGTTGGCTTTATGGTTAGATAACTTTTTGAAAAAACTGTTGTGGCATTTCATTGTGTCTTGACTTATAGATATGATATGAACAGTTCAACTAATACCTGAGAAATTTCTTAGCTATCATGACCTGAACTGCATGGATTCAGCAAAAATGCTTAATTGAAAATCAGGACCAGGTTTTCTGATCTCACTGAGTACATTATTTCTTCAGGGAATAATTAATGTTTTTCCTTCTACTAGAGTTGTAAAATTTAAAAGATGGAGTGTGCAGTTCCTGAATATCTTTATGGCAACTAATTCATTCTAATCAGTCTATGATCAGCAAAATACATTCCCTTATTTTTCATGTTAAATACATAAATAGATTTCTTGGCATATAAAACTTAGTTGGTGGGCTTTGTATTTTTTAAGAGAGCCTGAATTTTTGACCTTTTAAAACAAGCTTATGACTTTATAAACAACAAAAAAACAAAAAATCTGCTCAGAGCTAATTTCTACACTTGGTTTCAATTACAAATATTCAAGTAAACATTTACCAGTGTATAATGAAAGAAAGGAATCAGTTAACTAAGTCTGGGAGATGTTAAGATGTTTTGGGATGGATTTAGGACATTTGAAGAAATTCAGTAATAGAAAGGTTAGATTTTATTTGTAAGTTTATTTTTTTAAAAAAATTATATGCCACTTTTCTACAAAAGAACTGTCCACAAATTGGTGTAAAATAAAGTAACGGCAATGAAATTGTAACAGTAGAAATATTATTATAGCATAAGCTTTTATAGACTGCAACCCATAGTATAAAGTGTTGCTGGCAAATTGTTATATAAATGCTTGGATGGGTGGGTAAGGGGCTGTGGTCAGTAGAGTTAAAGGTAATTAAGATGCAAAACAGAGTGACAGTTGCCTTAACAATAAAACATTCTTATATAGATAAGCCGGTCATGGAAAATGTGAGTAAAAGCTTTTGTCCTATTCACGTCACAAGATATAGAGTTGAACCTCTTGAGGAACTGTGTTGCCAGAATAGTCATGGGGTAATAATTGGCAAGAACCAGCATTGTATAGTGGTTGGAGCATTGGACTATGACACTGGGGACCAGGGTTCGATTCCCTGCTTGGCCACTGAAACCCACTGGGTGATCTTGGGTGCATCACACACTCTCAGCCCCAGAAAACCCCGTGATAAGTTCACCTTACGGTCACCGTAAGTCAGAAATAACTTGAAGGCACACAGCAATATTAGTAAGTAGCTGGGGCTTGCATGAGTTCTGGTATTTTGTTGTGCAGCCTGTAGTTGTTGGTGAATAATCTCTTAAGTTGCCTTTAAATAACCGTTTTAGCATTTTATATATCAGGGATGGACCAAGTGCATGATATGATAGCATGCAAGCCCATATGTGGCCGCATGACCTCTTCAACCTGTCTCCACAATTTCTACCCAAAATGTCAGATCCTCTGAGGACTCAATATACCCTTTAACATAATTCCTCCATCATCATCCTGAGCCTCTTTTAAAGGGCCTTTTCCCCTTTAGAAACCAGAAGCGGCAAGACAGTCACATCCAGCTGCGTATAAAGACGTTCTCAGAAAGTTGTGAGTTCAAAAGTGTATGTTTAAATGGCCAGTTGTGCACCTCAGATGCTGTGGGGAAATAGGGGAGATAAAAATGGATGGCAGGGTGTAGGGTATTCGGAGGGGACATAGCTTTCCAAGCTCTTGGAGAAGGCAAAAATGCCCCCCAGATTCCCAGAAATTGCCTACCCCTATTCTGTTTGTTATCAAGAATACACAAATCAAGCAACCCGGAGTGGCCCATCATTTGGGAGCATTGGCATTGTCACAGTTAAGATATCTGCTTATATGAATAAAGATTTAACTGTTGTCGTCTATTAATGAGTTATTTGTTCTTTGGATTATAAAATATTGTAAATTCGGCTTGTGAGTCAGTTGATGTCCTAGACTGACTGTAAACTTTCTGAAAGGTGTGATTCTGATTTTGTAGCTTTTACTAGCACTATTTATGTGGTAGCTGTTAATATTAACAGATGGTTCAGAAGAAGTGAGAAATTTTAACCTAATACCCTACATATGACTTTGATTAAGTGGTCTTGTTATCTGTTATATTTTTACACAGTCTACCTTCAATATTTTTAAATTTGGCCCCCTGGAGGACTAAAGTAACAAAAGGCATGTCTCAATCAATTGGTAGATGATCTTTTACCTGAATTTACTAACAAACTTCCTCTTGGAAGTTTGGAAGGTGGAAGAGGCCACAAGAGGATCAAATATTCTAGATCTGATCCTGACCAATAGGGATGACCTTGTTAATGAGGTAGAAGTGGTTGGATCTTTAGGGGGGAGTGACCATACCCTATTGGAATTTGGCATTCAGTGGGAAGGAGAAGATAAGTGTAGCCAGACACTCATCTTAGATTTTAAAAAAGCGGACTTCTGTAAACTTAAGGAGCTGCTGGCTGAAATTCCGTGGTCAGGAATAGTGAAAGAGAAAGGAGTTCAGGAGGCATGGGAGTTCCTTAAAAGGGAGATACTGAAGGCACAGTCTAAAACTGTGCCAATAAGGAGGAAAAATGGAAGGCATCTGAAGAAACCAGAATGGTTGACTAAAGAACTCTCAGCTGAGCTAAGCGTTAAGAGAAACCTGTACAGGAAATGGAAGAGGGGGGAAACCACCAAAGAAGAATTTAAGCAAGTAGCCAGGAAATGTAGGGAGGAGGTCAGAAAGGCTAAAGCACAGAACGAACTTAGGCTGGCCAGAGACATTAAACACAATAAAAAGGGCTTTTTTAAATATGTCCGCAGCAAAAGGAAAAAGAAAGAGGCGATAGGGTCGCTACGCAGAGAAGATGGCGAATTACTAACAAGGGGAAGAGAAAAGGCAGAACTACTTAACACCTTCTTTGCCTCAGTTTTTTCCCAGAAGGATACAAGCACTCAACCTGGTGGTTGGGGAGCAGGTGAGGAAGCAGGGGAAATGCGGCACATAATAGGTAGAGAGGTGGTACAAGAATACCTGGCCACACTGGATGAATTCAAGTCTCCAGGGCCAGATGAATTGCATCCTAGGATATTAAAAGAACTGGCAGAGGTCATTTCGGAACCGCTTGCTATAATCTTTGAGAAATCTTGGAGGACAGGAGAAGTTCCAGCAGACTGGAAGAGGGCAAATGTTGTCCCCATCTTCAAGAAGGGAAGAAAAGAGGATCCAAATAATTATCGCCCAGTCAACCTGACGTCTGTACCCGGAAAGATCCTGGAGCAGATCATTAAGCAGTCAGTTTCTAATCACTTAGAAAGCAACGCGGTAATCACGAGAAGTCAACATGGATTTCTCAAAAATAAGTCATGCCAGACTAATCTGATCTCTTTTTATGATAGAGTTACTAGCTTGATAGATGAAGGGAATGCTGTGGATGTAGCATATCTTGATTTCAGTAAGGCCTTTGACAAAGTTCCCCATGACATTCTTGCAAAGAAGCTAGTAAAATGTGGGCTGGACAGAGCTACTGTCAGGTGGATCTGTAACTGGTTGACTGACCGTTCCCAAAGGGTGCTCACCAATGGCTGCTTTTCATCCTGGAGAAAAGTGACTAGCGGGGTGCCACAGGGTTCTGTCCTGGGCCCAGTGCTGTTCAATATTTTCATCAATGACTTGGATGAAGGAATAGAGGGCATGCTCATCAAATTTGCAGATGACACCAAATTGGGAGGGGTTGCTAATACGCCAGAGGACAGGATCAAAATTCAAAATGACCTGGACAGATTGGAGAGCTGGGCCAAGGCTAACAAAATGAAATTCAACAGAGAGAAGTGTAAGGTCCTACACTTAGGTAGAAAAAATGGAATGCTGAAATATAGGATGGGGGACACGTGGCTGGATGGCAGTACATGTGAAAGGGATCTAGGAGTCTTAATAGACCACAAGCTGAACATGAGTCAGCAATGTGATGCGGCAGCCAAGAAAGCCAATGCAATTCTCGGCTGCATCAATAGGAGTATGGTGTCTAGATCGAGGGAGGTACTGGTACCACTCTACTCTGCTTTGGTTAGACCTCATCTTGAATACTGTGTCCAGTTCTGGGCACCCCAATTCAAGAAGGACATGGTCAAGCTAGAGCAGGTCCAGAGGAGGGCGACCAAAATGGTGAAGGGCCTGGAAGCCAAGCCCTATGAGGATAGACTTAGAGAGCTGGGTATGTTTAGTCTGCAGAAGAGAAGGTTAAGAGGGGACATGATAGCTCTGTTTAAATATTTGAAGGGATGCCATGTAGAGGAGGGAGAGGGCTTGTTTTCTGCCGCTCCAGAGACCAGGACAAGGAGCAATGGATTCAAGCTGCAGGAAAGGAGATTCCACCTGAACCTCAGGAAGAACTTCCTGACAGTCAGGGCTGTCCGGCAGTGGAATCTGCTGCCTCGGAGTGTGGTGGAGTCTCCTTCTTTGGAGGTTTTTAAGCAGAGGCTGGATGGCCATCTGTCGGGAGTGCTTTGAGAGTGTTCCTGCATGGCAGGGGGTTGGACTGGATGGCCCGTGTGGTCTCTTCCAACTCTACATTTCTATGATTCTATGATTCTATGATTCTATGTGTGGCAAAGTTCTGCTTTTAACTGTGCTGTTAGATAAGACTTTGGAGTTGCTTTGCTATTAGACTAAGCTGTGTTGGTTTATTTGATAAATGAAGCTATGCTAAATGGCAGAATTATTTTGGTTTCAAAAGTGTTTTGGCACTTTCTCCAAAACATTATAGAGTAAGATGACTACAGTTCTAGAGAAATTATAAGCTAAACATTTGGGAGCAGAATTTGATTTTAGTTTAAAAGCTCTTAAAGGATATAACTGACCAGGGCTGGCAAACAGTAGATCATGATCTAGTAATAGATCTCTAAGTGATTTGCAAAAGATTGGCAAGGATATCTGACAGCCAACTGCTTAGCAATAACAAAAATAAAGAGATTCTCCTAAATTATATTGCTGAAGTGAGGAAAATTTAAGTTAAATAAGAGTAGAATTTGTGGGTAGAATGACTGAGAGCTTAGTTTGATTCATTTCTCATACTCAAAACTAATTATTGTGTTCTGAATTCTTTAATACTGACCATATACCTTTTGACTGATGGATCAGTTAAAAACTGCAAGAAGCAATGTTGTTTAGAAATAATTTCTCACCCCACCATTACACTGTCTGAGGCTGTTGCTCCAATTACAGGTTTCCCCCTCTTATCTGGCAGATTAGGGACCAGAGCACTGTCAGGTAATGGAATTGGTTGAAAATCAGTACTGAACTGTAGGGAGCACAAAGGACTTATGGAGATTCACCTGGGACCGACTGCAGATTTAGTACTAGAGGCTAAAATAACATGGAAAGAATAGGGATAGGTTCCTGTACCACACACACACACGACAGTTTACTCTGTTTCTATAAACATTTAATCCAAAACTAATAATATATTTGTGTGAAATGAAGCAACCAGGTCAGGTCAGGTAAGCTTTGCGTAAGTAAACAAGAACATTTTTAATTTACTAGAGACCACTTGAAAGCTTCTTCCAAAATACATCCAGAAGTATTCCTCCCCTTCCTCTATGATTCCAGTTTTGGTGGAAAAATTCTATGTCTCGGCGGGGGGGGGGTTCTGATGAGGCAGGAGTGCCTGTTTTTCCCTTTTCTCAGCCTTTCGCTGTTCAAGCATATTCAGTAAGGGATTCTGGAGGCAGCAGCTGTTTACCTTGCCTATTTTAGGCAGGTTTGCATGGCTACCTCAGGATCAGCTATGACAGAA
Source organism: Cyclura pinguis (assembly GCA_030412105.1). Classification (NCBI taxonomy): domain Eukaryota; kingdom Metazoa; phylum Chordata; class Lepidosauria; order Squamata; family Iguanidae; genus Cyclura; species Cyclura pinguis. The sequence continues at coordinate 317,150,082 of CM059600.1, read as the reverse complement.
TCTCATATTTTCCCATCTTAAGTGCAAAATTGTTTCATTCAGTGCCAATGCTGCTGAGAATTGTCCTGCAACATAGGATGATAAGCAAAAGGGGAGGCTGGTGGGTGTGAAAGGGCTTTGTAGAAAGGAGCTTTTTTGTCAAAGATTTTGTTAACAGGGATATTTAGGTTGTTCTCATAACCATATTAAATCTGCAGTCCAAAGAGATGACAAAAAACTGAGGTATGAGACAGTGAATTAAAACCAAACTAAGCTTCTAATGCTCAGAATGAATGTAAACATACCCTGCTTTTCATTTTGCTATTGATTTATTTATTATTGATTTTATTCATTTATATTCTGCCCTTCTCTCAGTAAGGAGACACAAGACAGCTAATAGCACATGTTAAAACAATAGGCATTAAAACCATACAAGACCTTCAGTAAAAATACAAACATACTTTTATGCTCCACAGACTAGGAAAAGGAGCAATGGATTCAAACTACAGGAAAAGAGATTCCACCTAAACCTCAGAAGAACTTCTTGATGGTCAGAGCTGTTCGGCAGTGGAATATGCTGCCTGGGAGACTGGTAGAGTCTCCTTCTTTGGAGGTTTTTAACAGAGGCTGGATGGCCATCTGTTAGGAGTGCTTTGATGTGTGTTCCTGCATAGCAGGGGGTTGGACTGGATGCCCCTGTGGTCTCTTCCAACTCTACAATTCTATGATTCTATAAAAGTTATTTCAAAAACTAACAGTTTAGAAAATTGAAAACGTTTAACATTAAAAACATTAAAACCCATTTTTTAAAAAAGCTACATACAGACCTTAAAAACAGCACTGCACTGCATTAAAAGCCCATCCCAGTAAGTTTCTAAAAGCTTGGAGACATAAAAATGTCCAGCTGGCCCCTTCCTGCTGTTTTTTTCCCGGCAGGTAGAGACCTTTCTATTTAAGGAACCTTTTGGTTATTTGTATATGCAGCAAGTAAAGCCTTTAAAGAGGGGCATAATGTTTTTATTTTCTTATAAAACAAAATATAATAGTTTATTATAGTAAAAATATTTATGTTATTGTATTTACAATGATAAATAAATGGGCTTGGAGAGAGAAAAGAAGAGGCAGGCACAGCTCCATATCCCTAGGCCCAGAAGCAGATGAAAGACTCTCCCTTCATCCCGACTACCATTACTGTGGCCTTGGAGAGAGAGAAGAAGATGTGATATCTGCTGGACTTGATCCTCTTCCATACTGCCACTCCCTTTTCCTTTTGTGTCCTGTCTCAATTAGATTGTAAGCCCGAGGGCAGGGAACAGTTTTGTTCTTTTACTTGTAAAGGGCCATGTGTGATAACTGAAGCCCCGTCAGAGCTGCTGATGACGAGCAGCAGCTGTTGGCCCCTGTTGCTCAGGGTGGGGATGATGAGCAGCAGCTGTTGGTCCCTGTGGCTCTGGCTGGAGATGAGTCCTGCAGCTCAAGAGCTCCCCCTGCTGCCACGGACCAAGCAGGCACGGACGTTCCTCTGCCTGCCCCTTTAGGGCAACAGGGATCCGGTTCTGAAGATGGTTGGGAGCCTGTGCCAATCAGCCCACAAACAAGGCGGAGACTCAAGAGAGCTGAGCAAAGGGAGGCTTCCTTGATTAAGTTCAAGAAGCAGTGACTAGCCACACCTGTGTCTTGGGCTATATAACTGCCTGCCTGGAAGCTTTCCTTTGCTTGTGGCAAACTTTCTACAAGTCCTCTCTTTGCTTGTTCCTTGCTTCCAACACCCGGCTCCTGATACCTTGGATTGATCTCTTGGCTCCAGACCCCTGGCTTTTGGAACTCTGACTGTGGCTTTTGCTTGTCGCTCTGGCTTAGGTAAATGGACTTCCCTTGAGTAAGTGCTTCCTTGACTCCTCCCGGCAGGACTCTGCTAGCTCTCCCACTCCCTTCTCCGGGCTGTCTCGCCACCCGGGTCTCTGACCCTGACACCATGTATAGTGGTAGTGCCATATAAATATGTAAGATGCTGATGCTGTTTTAACTTGTTTTTAATACTATTTTTAACTTGTATTTTAAGATAGAAATTTAGTTTAATTGTATTTTAACTTATGTTTTAACAGTTTTTTCTAATGGCATTGTGCTTTTAAAAAATTTATTAACCTACTGATGGAAGAAGAGCAAGGACAGGGCTATGCTGGCCCTGCTAAGGAGGGAGTTCCAAACTCTGGGAGCAACTAGAAAGAAAGCCCCCTCCCTTGCTCCCGCCGAACGAATCAGAGAAGCTAATGGCGACAGAGAGAGAAAGGTCTCTCCAGATGATCTTAGAGCTTTGATGGGCTCATAAAGAATGATATATTTCTTTAAATAGTCTCGTCCAAAGCTGTATAGGGCTTTATAGGTCATCCCCAGCACTTTGAATTGTTCCTAGAAGTGGAATGGCAGCTGGTGGAGCTGTTGCAACAAGGGGGTTGTATGCTCCTTACAGCTAGCCCAGTTAACAATATGGCTGCAGCTATTTGGGGCAGCTGAACTTTCTAAGCACTTTTAAAACACAGACTCATGTACAGCACATTACAGTAATCCAAATGGGAGGTAACCAAGGCATATGTTACCATGGCCAGGTCAAACTTCTTCAGGAAGGGATGCAGTTGGCATGTTAGCTTTAATTGTGCAAATGCACTCCCAGTTGCTGCTGAAACCTGGACCTCCAAGGTCAGGGCTGAATACACGAATAAGCCCAAACTGCAAACATGCCAGTAATGTAACATAATCATATGATATGACTTTGCCTCAGTTGCTGTGCATTTTTTTTATATAATTAAAATGAAAGGCTTGAGTGGTACACTAACAGTCATTGTTTCACATCAAGTTCAATGTAGACTAGACGAACAACAGCAGTTTTTAAAAAGTCAGTTTTCCAGTCAGTCCCAAACTTGCTGTCAGCCTAAATATAAGTATCAGATTAATAAATGTGAATTTAAGTTAACGGCATTAGAGATGAATAGTAAACTTTTTCTAAAGAATATTTGAGGAGATGATTAAAACAAATGCTCTTAACTTTAGATGTAACGGAGTTAAGGTGATATTATACTTCCTTTTCTTCTTTTCTTTTTCTTAGAAGGAATACAGTGTATCTTGTATTATGTCTCAGTTAATGGTTCTGTTCAACTTCTTATGTGTAATTTTTTAAAGTGATATATGAATTTGTAATGTTTTTATATTTCTGAAAATAAAAAGAACAAAAAGATAAATAAGTGTGAATTTAGAGTAAAAAAAATTCTAGAAATCCAAAGTGCTTGTTTGGGATACCCAAACAGTTTATAGACTGGGTCCAAAAGTTACCAGTAGTCTTTATTTTGGTCCCATTAGATGGCACACCAATCTTTATAACTTGTTATCTAGCCTGTAGATTTCTATAGCAAAAAAAAAAAGACACTTTAAATTATGGTGCAGATTATATAAGTGGTACAAGTGGAAGCATTTAAAAAGGCTGTTAACTTCAAGCAGTTGGAGCTAGAAAACATTGTTCTGCAATGATTTGATCAGGAATCTGTTGATGCCTGACAAGCATTATTGTCTTTAAGGCTGAATCATTTTGCTGACTTTGTCAGACAACAAGATATATCATTGCAAAATGGTATAGACAAGGACAATATTGTAGAAATGCTGAAGTCCAGAGAAATGGTTCAGGTTTAGTCTATAGCTTCCATATGGTAAGTAGGGCTTCTGGTAATCTTTATATGGCCATGCCTTGGGGGCATATCATAGCTTCCTTCCCTTACGCAGAACAGAGTCCATGTCTACAGAAAGAGACTTGCTTTGTTTCCTCTTTCCTTCTATGACACCATGTGCCCCCTAAATATCTGTGGTCTGTGGGGTGTGTGGGTTATAGGTGTCTGTGCAGGCTGTAGCACAGAGGCTAGAAACAGATGAGGGAGTTGGTTGGAAACAACACAGACATGATTGGAGAAGCTGTTTATTTAATGAAGCGATAAAGGCTCGGACTCTATTTCAGAGAGTGTTCTGAGTTACATAAACTGTTTGATTAATGGCAATAAATAGGAATAGGATAGGGTTTTTTTTGTTAAAGAAATGTTCAAAGCCACACTATGTGTCTCTGTTTGCATGTGTTTTGCTGCATCCCTTCTGTGGTGATATGGATGCTAACCTTGATTTTATGGATTTGGGGGCTTTATAAGATTTGACAAGATGCTGAGGGTTGCTTTGTAGGTAAAAGGACCATAGAGTATATAAATGCTTTCCCCCAGTTCCTTTCTTTTAATTAGCGGAGCAACTTTCACAGAGCACAGTACCTTTTGTACATGAGATTTTACCAGAAAATTCTATTTTCCAGCATTATTAAAAAGTTAAACATGTTTTTATCCCTGGCTTGTTAGGCATCAGACTTCTTCTGGTTAACATCCGAGGGCCATAGCGACACAACACTGATCACATACTGGGCAAACAAATATGTGCTGAATACATGCCAGGTTTGATTTATGAGAAATTGACAGGCCCCTGTTACAAGCCATTTTCTCAAAATATTGTATTATGTACCCTGGAGGAAGACTTTTTCTTTTTTTTGATGAAGAGAAGTCAGAATGTTCCTGGAAAAGGAACATTAATTTAAGCAATGATATCATATTGTCAAACTGCTGTTATCATGTGGTAGCATGTATAGGAACAGGTGTGGCCACCTAATTTTTAATGGTTGTTTTCTGTTTGTTTTGTGTTAATTCTGAACCAGGATAAGAAATGGAATCTTAGACTATTATTCTGAATGATTTCAGGAAGCATTTTAGTGAAAAATGGACATGAGGCCTAGTGTAATTAGTCTGTGCCATATGATAAAGCACTTCCATTACTATTCTGTTTAAATACTTCTGCCCATTTGAGATGGCTGAAATATAAAACTGAATGTATATGAACCATTAGATATAAAGATAAATACCTACATGTCTCAGTCTTGATTAGACTTTCCCAAACTTGGTGTAAAATTCTTTTTAAAAAAAGGCAAGTATATCAATTTCCCCTTCTCATTATAGAAGTAAGATTTTTAATACAAAAGCGATTTTTCAGAGCATAAGTATTTTTGCTTATATAAATAAGCTGTTCCTCATAGTTAATCATTTTTTAAAACAGTCACATCCTCACTGCACAATTTTGAGTAAACTGACCTCTTCTGTGGCTGTGACTGAAATCAATTGTATTTTTAAAATTTGGTGAACCAACTTGTTCCACTGCTGGACATGGCCTTTGATCTCATTTAGAGACACCCTGGATGCCCAGATGTACATGCACACTTTCTATTTATTATGGGAATTAATAGGCACTTATCAGCTTACCATCTATTGTTAGAGGCGGGAGAACTGTATGACTGTCCAGGTACTGTTGGACTACAACTTCCATCTACCAGCTAGTATAGTTAGTGGTGAAAGATAAGACTTGCATGGCGGTAGTACCTGAAAGGCCCACATTCTATATCCTGTTGTAGAAGACTTTTGCCTAATACAGGGAGACCCTGTGAATTCCATATCACATCAACATTTGAGCTCATGTAATGACCTAAAAGGGAGTAACATTTCCAAATTTGAAATGGATGAGTTGGAACACCTCTCCCCAGAGAGGTCTCACATCTCCAAGGGGCCACCCTTGGTCTGTAGGTACCCACTTCCACCTTAGCTCTTTTGGCGAACATTAGTTGGTTCCTTATACTTCAGTCCCCTTTGTTCTAAGAGAGGTATGTGTTCCTACAATTCCACAGTACAATGTTAATGGAGATAGAAGGATTGCTTCAGATTTCCTTAAGATTTGTTTGTTATCAATTACAATTGTATCATTCCTCCAGGTAATATAAATGTCTTTCTGCATCTTCACTTTAACCTTTTAATTGTCTTGTGAAATATATCAAACTGTGGGAGAGTGATTGACCTAAGAGCAAATAGCTTCATGTCTGTGTGGGGAAGAGATCTTGAATCCCCCAAGTCCCACTCCAAAAATCTGAGCTCCATACCTCAGTGGATCTCAGTGAGCTCTTAATAGTCAGTAGTCAGTGACAAAGGTGACATGTGCATTTTTTATTAGGAGGACTAGAGATAAATGGCTCACAAAGGGTAGGAGGAGATAACCAAAGATGCCTCTAGAAGATAAGAAACATTTTTGGCAAAATGCACATTATCATGTCTATACCCCCATCCCCTGCCTCAACTGAGAATATCTAAGTGAGGTCTGTACCTGTGACAGAAAGAATGATTTTTTTTCATAAACTATGAAAGAAGCAAAGGGCCACCTTTGACCTCTGAAAAGCATCTTTTTAGATCTTGCCTCTTCCAGGAGAGCTGATGTGCAGCACTGGAATTTGTAGGGATTAAGCTGTGACTCTGCCTGTCTTCAACCTGTAGGAACTTGATTTTACAGAATACTTTAAGTGAGCCTTCCTTCCGAAGGAAACAAATCCCTGGTCAGCACTGTGTCCCTGCAAATTTTCACTGAGCAATGGGGAACGTGTCACATAATTCTAACTCTATACTTGGGTCCATTCACTTTTCCCTGTCCCCCCACTTCCTGTCTGGTGCTAACTGAGAGGTTTTAAACTATCCCTACATCTGGGGACTCTGGACTCCCCATAATTGTTTAAATTTTGTTCTTTTTATCCAGAGTGCTCTTAGGATTTTGAGAACTGTTAGACAGTGGGAGCTGTTGCAGTTTGTCTTCTAAAAATTTAAATCTCCTTGTAAATGCCACCTTGAACTTATAAATCACAGTGGTGCCACATTGTTTTACATAAAGGTGGCAGTTTAATGCAGAGGATAGGAAGTTTTAATATCTACATCCCAGCATAATGATCTTTTCTAGGCAAGGGGAAAGTGTTGCAAGTGCATGTGGAACTTTGGATGGGGGCACTTATGCATAATATCTGTGCATCTGCCAAAAAGAAATGTATCTCTTTTGCTGTTACTGTAGTAAATTCCTGTATGATTTTTGTTCCCTGATGACTCTTCTGAGATACTCTTCTCTCTTCCCTACTCCAAAATATTGAGGTTCTTTACCTAATTTCCAGCTTCTCTAAAGTATTGATATGTTTGCATTCTGAAAAAATGTTACTGTTGCTTCTCATCATCCCCATTCCCCAATTACAGAAATTCCTCTCTTTCACTTCAGACTTACGAAATGTCTGCTTAGTTTTCAAGAAAAAGGAAGGTTACTGGTGGAGCCTGGCAGAGAGATCAGTGGCTATATTTCAGCAAGGCTCCTGACTAATTCTGCTGTTTTATATCCTGCTACACACATTGAACTACTCTTCAGCAGAGGAGGGATCTGAAATTCTTCATTTTTTTGTTTAATGCTAGTCATAACAGGACTTTTAGCTATGCCATTCCTCTAAAATTCAGGGATAAGAGGTTTTCCTGTATGGCAGCCCACAGCCTTATATTTCAAACTTCCTTTTGTACTTCTTTCCTTGAAAGTGACTGTTCAAACCATTTGCCCAACAAGCTCAATACCCAGTGGGAATATTTTTTTAATTGTTTTTGCGATTAGAAAGCATTCCATATTGTTATATGATGGCAGACGGCACTTTATCCAAAGTAGACAGAGCTGCGTTATTGGGAGTCTAGTGCAATGGCAAGACTAGTTTTAAAGAAAATACCCTTCAACAAAGGCCTTGTTTTCACACACAGGAGATGAAAAAATAAGCCTATGTCTGGGCTGACATGGAAATTTTTGCCAGAGTTTGAAAAAGTTGCTATGACTTCTTCTTCATGGTCTCAGTGCCCCACACAACTGGATTTCGTGCCTGCACTGGGACCCTTTTAGGAACCTTCTAGGGCTTAGTAGCACGGCAGTAAGCCTTGCTCCTCCCAGTCACTGGGCATGTCCCAGGCCACTGTGCTACTATCCTTCAGTTTCTTTCCATCCGCCAGCAGCGTGACACCATTTGGTTCACCTTCCACTGGGTACTAGCTTCCCAATATTCCTTACTTCTTTTTACCTTTTTTAAACTTTGAATTTCTCACTTTCCTCTCTAAACCTCAAGAAAAATCTTCCTCTTTACTTTTTGTTTGCACCTCTCCCTTTTTCCTCCACATGTCTATGGCGTCCTTCTTTAAATGTTGCACCTCTTGCTAAAGAAGCTCACTCTCTGACAGGCGTAATGAGTGTCTGTATTGCCTGGGAGAGGGGCATGTTGTCCAAAAGTGCCCCATCTTCAAGGAATTTATGAGACAGACCTTAAGGAACCAATCTGAAGGTCTTTTGCCTGGAGAAAGCTCTAAACATGATATCCCAGTTGTCCGCCTCCCAGCCTTCTCACCCACCATTTTCTTCTCTTTCTGAGAAGCAAAAGGAGAAGGCCACACTGTCATCGATCAGCTCAGTACCGATACCAGTACCAACAAGCTCCCCCTCAGCCTCTCAGTCATCAGTAACTGACCCTCCGAGCATCCACCTCACTGATCCTGACAGTATCTACCATGGAGGACGTTGGAGGGAGGCCAAAGGACAAGGAGAGGGATGGCAAGTCAGCAACCCCTGAGTCTAGCCAAAACACCAGGCTCCTAAGGAGCAACTTCACAACCTGGCCAAGGCTCAGCTGAAGAAGTAGTCAAAACACAAGACTGCCCTCAGAGCCTCCAGCTCCCTAATCAGAGATCTTCACTGTATTCTCAGAAGTGGCTTTGGTCTCAATGCTGAGAGGGATCCCTTTGCTCGTCGGAGCAAGCCATCCTACTATGAAAGGAAAACGCAGTACTGAGACGACTGTCTGTTCTCTTCCATCTCATGTATTGACTGATGCAAATACAAGCATCTGTGAAGAAAAGGACCAGGATAATACCTATCCTACTCACCTTCATACCAGGACAGATGCCACTACAGGGAGCTCTGGTGCTCCCCATCCAGTCAGTACTATAAGTACTCCAGATCCCCATTGGTACTCCACCCTCTCAATACAGGTCACCACAGGGACCACAGAGGCAGTCAGTCTTTGGCACTACCCAACGTCATCACCACCACATATGATGGCCACATTGGCAAAACCTCCATCTTCCCTGCCCACCATCTTGAACAGGTCCGAGTTCCTCACCAGCTGTTCCCACCCCGGTATCAAGGATGTACATGACTCTGGTACTGAGCATTATCCCATTGGTACCAATAACATTCCAATATATGCAGGCCCTTCTGGCTCCATCACAGGCAGCGCTTCCCCCAGCCTTGTCTATCCAGCAGGCTTCAGCAACCTTCTTGGTACCATTAGCCACCACGAACACTACTGACCATCATCACTGATGCTCTAGCTTCGCAATCGGAAACTGTTGATACATCCTATGGAGAATATGAAGCCAACTCTCCCTCCCCTGCCTCCCCCTAACTGCCCACATTCTCACCTTTGGGCAACATTAATGACAGCACACTAGCGCTACCACTGGAGGACATTAAACTTTTCTCTGATATCAGGTCAAGGATGGTGAAATCCATCAGTTTGGAAGTGTCACTTCCTCCTACATCTGTGCAGGACCTGGTCTTTCAAATAGTGGACTCCCAACTGATCTCTCTGGCCACCATGCCCTTCCTCCCAGCACTACAAGAAGTCATCAAGCTGTTATCAGTGAAGCCAGCAGATACCACCTACATTTTGCTACCTAGAGCAGCTGTACAGGATTCATCAGAAGGGAAACTCTTAACCCTTCCACTATCCACCCCCTACCTCTATCGTGATGGAGATCTCTCAGGCCAAGGGTAACACCAGAGCCAGATCAGCTCCAACTAACAGAGAGTGGAAAAGGAACCAGCACTTCACTGGAACAATTTGGCACAGCAGAAGCGTGCTGGGGCCATAGCCTGTCAGGGTAATGTGAGATTCCATCTCAGAGCGTGTGCAGAGTGCTAATCAGGAAGCGATGCCCACCTGCATCCAGATGCTCCAAACAGGAAAAAAGTCTTGCAGACTCAAAACAATAAGTCTTAGCGCTGTTTATTCAACAGAACACATAAGATAAAAGTCAGGGCTTCTGGCAGCACTCCAAGAAACATAAAACAGTCAGGCACAATAATCAGTGGAATGGAAAACAGACTGACAGCATGTCTAGATGCAATCCAAAAAATAGCCCTTACAGCAACATGACCAGAGGCAATTGAACCTAAGGTAAATTACATTGTCACCCCAAGCCTTTTTAAAGGCTTGACCACACTCTAGACCAAATGGGGTGCCCCAATTGCATTTACAGCACACAACCTCCTCATGTTGATTGTGATGATGCAAGACCTTTCAAGGCAGGCTAGCCGAAACATTCCTTCACAGCTGCCTTCAAGGTCACATCACCTCATTCTTTCATCCACTTAGAAAAACCTTTCCTGGCAACACCACACTCATACTCTGAATGCCCTGACAATGTTTTCAGCAGGAGGTACCACTCATCTGCAGCCCTAACCATAAGTGTCCGTAACATGCAAACCTGCATGTCTGGCTACCAGAGATTCCTCCAGGACAAGATGTTTATGCTCATTCCACGCTTGCCAGAATGCAGGGCAGCACTTGCATTGCCTCGAATGCTCTCGCCCTCTGCTCACAGCAAATCCAGTTTGCCAGACACGCCATGGACAATGCCACCAAGAGAACGTTTGCAGGAATAGCTCTGCAGAATTACTCAAGGCATTATTCCACAGGCCTCTCTGAGGAAACCAACCGCCACATCAAGGACTTCCTCTTAAACAGTGAGGGCTTTGTCAACATCAGCACAGAGAGGATGATGGACCACATTGCCAAGGTCTAGCTTATGGCTAAGGGGATAAGACTCCCTTCTCAGCAAAACCAGAAAAAGTCCTTTTGCTCCCCCTGGAAAAGACAGGCCTCCTCATAGTCCACATCAACTCACTACAATCACAGTCAGACCCCCACGACTGGTTTGCATCTCTCAGTCTGTGTGATGCTTATTTCCCTATTGCCATCAAGCTCCAGCATCACAAGTTCTTAAGATCTGCAGTGGGACAAAAGCCCTACCAATACAAGGTCCTGCCCTTCAGCCTCTCCACAGCACCCAAGGTATTTACAAAGTGTAGGGGGGGGTGACCTAAGAACCTAAGGGAAGATTTTCACACCTTATCTAGACAATTGGGTTCCAGTGTAATTCTCCCAGTCCGTACTTTGCCAGGACATCTACTTAACCCTATAATTGCTCCCAAAACCTCGGATTAACAGTCAATCTGAAGAAATCTGTCCTAGAACCAACAAGGACAATAGACTTCATTGGGGCAACTGCGGACTCCATGACAGGTCAAGCATACCTTCCTTGCTCCAGGGCAAGCCACTCTGATCAGCACTAGTAAGGCTGTCCTCTGACACCCTTGCCACACAGCTCACACAGTCTGGAGGCTCCTTAGGCTCATGGCAGTGATCACATCCATTACCTACTTCTCCTGCCTATGGCTCAGACTCTTCAATGCTAGTTCTACGTTGGAGTCCTACAACTCCAAGCTGATCATCTCAGATTCAATCCTTCTGTCCTTTATCTGATGGACCAGACTGTTCAACATCCTTTCAGGCCTGCCATTCCACCCACATGACCCTACCCACGTGATGACAACAGATGCCTCCATGACCAGCTGGGGGGCCTATTGTGGAGACATCTTCCTGCAGAGAGAAACAAAACTACATATTAATGCTCTCAGGCTCCTGGCAGTTGTGAAAGTGTTCAGAGCCTTTGTGAAGAGGATAGTGGCAGAGTGCTACATGTCACTACCACTAATACCACAGTAGTCTATGTAAAGAAACTGAGAGGGACCCATTCCAAAATCTTTCTCAGTCTGGTAGCAACCTTTTGGGAATGGTGTGTGAAATCTGGATCCACCCAATATTGGTTCACCTGGCAGGGATGGAAAACATGGTTATGGACTCTCTTGGCCACTCCTGAGTCCTGCAGCACAAGTGGACCTTGTCTGATCAGGCATTTCACCTAGTGATAGAAACATGGGGTTTCCCCAGCCTAGACCTCTTTACCACTCCCACGACACCAAGTGGCTCCCCCTTCTGTTCCAGAGTTGGGAAGGGCTGGAACTCTTTAGGTAGCACCTTCTTGAGAATGTGGGCTGGGACCCTACTCTGCTTTTTGTTCCATTTCTGATGCTCTCAGAAGTGATATAAAGCTGACAATGGATGGGTCTGATGCCATCTTTATAACTCTGTACTAGCCGCAACAGCCATGGTAACCTCCCTATTCCACCTCTCTGTCGTGTCCGCGGCAAAGCAGGCAGTAAATCACAAGCAGCACAGCTCCTACTTAAGAGGCAAGAGTCAAAGAATGTCCAAACAGAAAGGAAACCTAGAGCAAACAAATCCAAAGAGACAAATCCAAACAGGCAGAATTCCAAGACAACCAGATCCAAGAGCACAGCACAGGGTTTCGGGGCCAAAGAGACCAGTTGCTGACCCTGGGAGGAAAGGCCAGTTGGAGCCCTCTTTTATCTATGGATGCAGTCACCACAGGTGTTCCCTCATTAAGGCTCTCTTGCTACTTAAACGGGCCAAGCGACGTAAGCCCTCCCTTTCACGGCATCTCTGCTGCAAGGTAGGTGTGTCAGCTATGTCTTCCTCTGTTTGTTCCCCTGGCTCAGGCCCTTGTTGTTGTTGTTGTGTATTATCTCCCTCTGGACCAGCTTCTGGGGACACTTCAGTCTCTGGGGAAGAAGCCTCTGCTTTGGAGTCAGAATCCTCCTCCTCGCTGCCACAGTCTCCAGGGCAGGCATGACACTCTCTCAGGGCAGGTGAAGAAAGCTTCAGGCCGGAGAGCTCCTGTCCAATTCCAACTGCCTGGTTCTCCACACTGACCTTGGGATGCACCACCTTGTGGCATGAAGGATAACACTATGACCTTCCTGAGGATCACTGTAGTCTTTTCAACCTCCAGGAAATCAGCCACTCGAAGAGCATATGAGTAAAGGTGGAAGAAGTTCTGATATCTCTGTGGCCAGCCACTCAGAAACTCCTTCTCCTCCATCCGTATCCACTTTGCTACATTTCCTCCTCCACTTGAAGGAACAGGGGCTGATCTTTTCCACAATTAAAATCTACTTCACTGCATTGGTAGCCCATCTAACCAAACAATCTTCTTCACAAGTTTAGTGGTTAAGCAATTTCTCAAAGGGTTGGCACACATGTATCTCCCAATCTCCCCACCAACACTGGCCTGGTCATTATCACTGATCCTCTTGCAGCTCACTTAGAAACTGTTTGAGCCCCTCGCTACAGTGGACGAAAGTCTCCTCTCTCTAAAAGTGATCTTCCTTGTTGCTATCACATCAGCAAGGTGGGCAAGTAAGCTAGCAGCACTGTATTGTGACAAACCCTTCCTGATGTTTCACTGGGACAAAATGGTCCTATGGCTGGACATCTGCTTCCTCCCAAAGGCCATATCTCAATTCCACTTGGTCAAAGATATCATCCTCCTCACATTTTATCCAAACCCATCATCCTCTCTTGAGTGCTGTCTCCACTACCTGGGCATCCAAAGATTGCTAGCTAGTGTACTACATCCACTGCACTGCCAGATTCCAAAGGTCCTCAGAACTCTTCATCTGCCATGGCAACCCAAAGACAGATCTCCTGGTCTTGTCCCAGAGACTTTCTAAATGGGTCACCCATACCGTACAGCTGGCCTATGAACTCACCAAACAGCAAGTTCCACCCAGCCCCTGAGCACACTCCACAAGGGCTGTGTCAGCATTGGCTGCTCTACTCTGGGGAATCCCTACACAGGACCTTTGCAGGGTATCCATGTGGTTCCAGCCATCCACGTTCATCCAGTACTACAGACTGGGCTGCAGGGCCAGAGAAGATGCTTGCTTTGGGCATACCATCCTGTCTTCAATGCTATAGTGACCTGTCCCTCCATCTTCTGGTAAGCTCTACAGTCACCCAGTTGTGTGAGGCACAGTGACTTCTTCAAGTGGTCACCTGTGCCCTCACACAAACCTGCCATATCCTCTCTCTTTCCCTGTGCATACCTATGGTGGACTTGGAAACTGAGGAATGGTAGCATGGCAGCCTGGGATATGCATGGTGACCAGAAGAGGCTCAGCTCTAGAAGGTTCCAAGCAGAGTTTCTGCACAGGCATGAAACCCAGTTGTGTGAGGGCACATACAACTTCTTGAAGACCACAGGTAAGCAACCTGTTCTTTCAGAAGTCCTTAGCCAGCCTGGTCAGTGAGGAATCCTGAGAATCCTGGAAATTGTAGTCTAAAAAAGAATTTTTCCAAGCTTTGTTTTGTTTTGAATCACAAGTAAAGTAGAACCATGCTGGTGCCAAAGTGGGAAAAAATATTCTCCAGGATGCCTCATCTTCCTGGTGTGAGAGGAATTTACCACAAAGAAAGGTTATGATGTTTGGAAAGTTATGATGTTTGGATGTTTGCCCTTGCTATAGCCAGGTAGGTTTAAGTTTGAAAATCGCATAGCCTGGTTTACCCATAAGAACAGCAGCAATGATTTGCATCCATAGTTAATCATATTTAGAAAAGACCAACTAAAATAAATGAGACTTAAAGTTAGTCATGACTAATTTAGTTCTACCTATAGCAGATCCAATAAAAACTGTGAGACCTAAGTCTAAAATCTGCATATAGTCTAGTGGACTTATCAGTTTTGCTGCTTATCCTAAGTTCCTAAAAACGTACACAGGGAGTGCTCTACCATTGGATAGTTGAAAAGGAGGATCAAAAGAAACCTGTTGTAATGATTTGACAAAGGAGATAAATTTGTTAAGATGTGCTCAAGACAATCACAATGGCTCTTAATGAGGAACAGTTCTGAGCCAAATGGAGCTGACACTATGTACCTAGTGAAAGAGTGTGTGAAAGAAACAGGCTCCCCAAGAACACAGTAAAGCGTTCATGAGGACAGCACCCTTCAGTGGAGAATTTTTTTTTTCCAAAGTGACATTTAGATGTTCTGGAGACTTAAGGGTGAATGGAGGTAATCCAGATATAGAAGACAACTGATTTATATAAGTGTGAAATATAAACATTTTACTAACTCGCTTCCTACAAAAAAATTCACGTTTTGTCAGTTCATTTCTTATCATTCCATTTAATAACAGGCTTCTTAAGTTCATAATATCAGAGGCTTTGCTCAAATAAAAAGCAGGTTATTAATCTGCACTTGATCATACTTATCACATTTAATGAAAGATAGTTTTTATTTAAAAAAAAAGAGAGGGAGTATTTGATTGTTAACCGCTTCTGCCAAGCCTGTACATATAATATTGTTTATGTATGTGTGTGCACGCACACGTGTGCGTCTAAATTTTAGTATAAGAGCTCTACCAGACCTACTGTGAGTACTCTCAAGTGTTTTATTAAATTGCATGGGTGTAGCCTTTGGCAGAACTTAATATTTGCGGTGGTCACTCATTACCTATACAGAAATATTTGTAACAGTGAATTAAAATAGAATTTCTTCAGGTAATATTTATCCTGCACCAGGATTTTCCCTCCAAATCAAATGCCAACAATAACAACTCCTTTTCTTTTGCGTTTTATTCCAGATGTATTTATTTTAAACCAAATTCTATTATGTCTGTGGACTGGTGATGAATTCTGAAATTACATACGCATAGCTTAAAGATGTGCCTTGGTGTCAAAGCAACCTTGTCTCTAGAGGCCAGTTCACCTTCTTGGTCTTGACCAATTGGGATCAGACTCCTGCAGATTTTATGTGGTTTTGATCCAGTTTACATATCTGAAACATTCTTGATCCATTTTTTTCAGGTCTAGGAGTGGGAATCATGTATCCCTCCAGAAGTAGCTGAATTACAACTCCCTCGCCATTGCATCCTCACCATTGACTATTCTGGCTAGGGCTGGTGGGAGTTGCAGTCTAACAAGAACTGGAAGGACTGCATGATTCCCACGTCTGATCTATGACTATCCCTGGAACCTTCTAGAAAGTAAAGTTTCTCTGTACTCATGCACATTTCTTCCTTAATGTGTTTTGGGAGGCAATCTGGCCTTGTGTTCAGCCCTAAGTAGAGATACTGACATTCCAGTTGTTAACAGATCCTGGATCAGGAAGACATACTATAAGGTTATGTCAGGCACATCTCCTCCCTCACCCCTCCCTTCAGCTGCTGTCTCTCATTTACTGTCCAATGGGGAGTGTTTGTGTTTGAGTGTACATGTGTTCATGCATATGTGCAGAGATGCATCCAGCTCTGTTCCTGTATCTGGATGCACAGCAATAATGTCACTTTCAGTTCTGTGCATCCAGTGACAGAAACAGAGCTGGATGCCTCTCCCCACACCCCAGCCCACTGGCCAGCAAATACTCATAGCTAAAAGTTGGTTGGAGGAGTGAGATATCTTAGTTCCACCTGTCATAATTATATGGTATCTTTTTCTGATCCAGGTTCTGTTCACCTTTAAAGCTGCAGGAGTCTGTCTCATTTTCACTCTGTTAATCCTAGTGAGAAAAATTTGCTTTTTGCCTTCCTCTCCCCAGGTGACCCCAAGGAGGTCTTTCTCCTAGAATCTCAGTAGAGTTTTGACTTGTTTAAAACTGACTTGTTTAAAACTAATTTGATGCAAGTCTTGCTGTTTTGCACAAAGCTTTTCAATATTTGCAGGTAAGGCTTCCTTGCTTTTGGAACTAGATCACTCCAGATTACTCAATTTCCTGGTTCAGGTGTTGCTTTACAGAAAATAATAAATATACACAGACCTATAAAGAGGGAGTGAACTACCACTGAGAGGTAGTATATATAGTACTTTGAGATATATCCCATGATTAAGTGTTACTGGATTTTTCCATTAGAAGAAATCAAAATATGACTAAGCACAAATTATCACTGGGTCTGTTGGGAGTGTTTTCTTTTATGTTAAAGAGCTGGTCTTTATTGTGGATAGTGAAACAATAGTGTATTTGCTACAGTAGTCCACAGACTGTTTAATAAAAACACAGTTTACAAAGATTTGGGATACAACTTTGTGATGTAAATAAACAAATAGATTATTAAGAATGGGATTCTTAAGGTCTTTTTTATTTTGACATGCCATAATCCATGTAACTGTAATACTGTAAATCCTTAGATTTTGCTGCAGAGATGGGGAACAAGAGGCCTTAAAAATGCTGTTTGGATATAGCTCCCATCAACATTCGTCAGTGGCTATGCATAACTAGTTCAGATCAAAATCAAATGGATTTGGAACCTATAAATAGGAAAGCATAGGATAATCATTTTTAATATTAATAAACCACTGTTCAGATAATATCAACAATATAGAGATGAGTGGTAGCAGCTATACTCTCAGTCTATAAACCAGGAATGTGCAACTTTTGGCTCTCCAAGTGCTACTGGATTCCAACTGCCTGCATGGCTCACCATGGAATGCTGGGACATGCAGTCCAAAAAAAATCTGGAGGGCTGCATGATGTCCACCTCTGATGTAGATATTCAGCTGAGATGACTGTGTAGTACAAATATATCAGTGAGTGCCCCATATTAGTGTTCCAGTTATGCTCTAGTTGGTTTAAACTATGGTTGATGAACAAGCCAAAATTATAAACCATGGTTTGATCCTGGCTTGTTTGATCAAACCATAGTTAAAACTAACAAGAGCCCTCCCTAGTTTGGGTGTAATTTTAGAATTTGATCAATTTAAAAGCAGACATCAAAGCTTCTGTTCTCCTTCTTGCAGCTGTCTCATGTAATGCAGAACAGACCATAATTATGTTTGAAAAAGACCGTATGTCTCCTGAACCTGAAACCTAGGAGCAGGGGTTCAATGTTTTGTAGCAGGTCAAGAGCAAAGAAATGCCCCTTGGATAGTAACTTGCCAGAATAGGGCATATGATAGCTGGTACCTATAAAAGCTGCTAGCTTGGATAAACTCTCTGGTCAGACTAGCTTTCTTTAATTTGGTACCCTTTAGACATTTGACATTTCTTCCCCCCGATTCTTCACTATTAGTAATTTTAAGTTGATGGGAGCTACAGTCTAAGACGATACGGAGTCAGAGAAAGCTGTTTCTGTCTCTATGTATTTTGTGACAGGTTATTCAGGTCACAAACCTTCTCACTTTTCTCTCACTCTGCCTGCCTTTGCTTTGCCTTTTCTCTTCAAGCTTTCTTTACCTCACCACCACTATCCCTATCAGTGCTTTGCCTACGCCTAAGATTCTGAACTGGCAAGAAACAGAAAGGTGACGTGTTATTAGTAAGGTATAACTATCACAGTTCCATTTCTCCAATAACTAGATATTTCTCCAATACTAGATATTGGTGCCTACTTCATACATTTAGGGTATTTAGGGGTGTGTTTTTTTCTATTCTTTATTTTCTTTCTCTTCTCACTTCATGTCTTCTTTGGAAGAATGGTGGAGGAAGACTGGATTGTGATTTTCCATATTTGCATGCTACACAAATACATGCATGTGAACATTACTGCTTTAGTGGGTATTTCAGGTGGAATTTAAGATTCACTTATTAAAATTGTAACATGTGCAAAGGTCTAGAATAGGCATGTTACACACCCATGTTCCGGGTAGAAACAAGAGCAATAGAATTATATATAAGGGACGATAAGAAGACGAAGAGCGGGTTGTGTTCAGACCACTAGACATTTTACTACCTAATGCTGGAATCCATAACACATAAACTTTGGTCTGCTCCAGAAAAGCATCTATGTTCTTAAGTACAAATAGGTATTCTCCTTCATTTACTAAAATTGTGAGTTTGTCTTCAAATGGCTCTACCTTGAACAAATCGGTCATCCTTTCATCTCTTATTTAGTTCTTCAGTGTATTGTTTCCATTGCCTTTTTATAGTTTTTACAAATCATGCAGTATTTTCCCTTGCCGGTCATAGAGCATCCACACTCTTGGTTTAAATTTTCTTTTGAATTCTCGGATCTTGTGGAAGAGATCTCTTCTTATAGCTTTTTGTTTCTCTGCATTGATTATTGTAGTAGTTCTCTTTGTCTCTGCATACAAGTTGCTGAACAGTTGATTCAGTATCAATGCAGATAGTATGCCTTTGCAACAAATAGATCCAGATACTATACCTGATATTGGGCTATACCTATGCTACTCTGTTTTTCCATGAAACACTAACCTTTTGAATGAGGGAAAATAAAGTTTTCTATCTTATCAGTAATTTTGCTTTCATTTTGTGGTCCAAAATTTACATCTTTAAATACACTCTGAAGTGGCTTCTGTGGTAAAAATGTGCTATAATGTTTAGGGTGTTAAACTAGGACTAACTAGGAGGAATCAGTTTTAAACCCATTCAGCCTTCAAGCTCACTTGAACAGTCAGTATCTCTTAGCCTAGATTACCTCATTGGTTAGTTGTTAGGGAAATGCCACGGGGGCATAATCCTGTGTACTACTTCAAACATTTTGGAGAAAAGGTGGATTATAAATGTAACAAATACTAAATAATAATAATGTAGAAGCAAATTCGAAAATAAACTGAGATTTTCTTATCTGATCAGTCTAAATATTTACAACACAATTCTGTGTGTATTAACTTGAGGGTAAGTCTGATATGTACAGTGGGCTTACTCCCAGGTAAATATGTATGGGATTTCAGCCAGGAGGTTAAATCTTAGTTTAAGTGGAGTTCCTGGTTTCCTGAATGCCTGATGTTTGGGCTGCTAATTTTTGGACTGTTAAATATATCCTTGAGGCATTTACTGATGTTTCATTATAGTGGCTTTATGAACTTTCCCTGCTATATTTATTTATTATAAAGATGGCAGTAATTTTATCCTGCCACAAAAAGAACAACTTGCATACAAAAATTTCCAGTAACAAAATACAGTGTGAGGTTCTGACTGCTCTATTTTTATATTCTTAAAACATCACGGTAATTTCTTTTACGTTAACTTCAAAAGTCCCATGTTTAATTTTGAATGATAGTTCAAAATCTAGCCAAAACATTTTGGTCTCGAAATTGGGCTCAAAAATTTCCTATGTGATTTGCAGTACTTCCTGTGTTGGGTTAGTTCAGGAATATATGAGATGATCTTCCTTTCCTCTCTTTTTTCTTTATTTCTCCTCCTCCTCCTCTTCCAACTCCTCCTCCTTTCTCTCTCTCCTTTCTTTCTTTTGTACAACATTTTTGAAAATGTCAGAAGGATGACTTTTCACTAGACCTCAGTTTGTGTAATATGCACAATCATAGTAGCTTTCAAAGAGATAACCAAGTTAATCTGTCACAACATAAAAAGAAAAAAAAGCATAAAAAAATGGAGGGGGATTGAATAGTACCTTTGAGATTAACTGCTTTCAAAAGTCCTATTAGCCTCCCTCTCCCCCGATTTTCCTTTTTTGTGCTTAGGTACAATCATGTGCATTTTAAGTTTTGATTTCAACAAGACTTAGCTGTGCCAAGAAAAAAATAAGTTCCATAGAAATCAGTAGCATATGATGCACAAGACTGCAGTTAATTCCACTGGTCTGGATTCTAAGAATCAAGTTCCACACACGGAACAAGACTTTTCCACCTCCTTCGTGGTACAGCCCCCCAGCATCTTCTCCCCGTCTCCAATTTCAAAAACCGTAAAGGATCCACAAGTAAGGGGTAAGGAAGTTGATGACTCTTTGTACAGAAATTGCCACTTCTATACCTGTAGAAATATCTTCATAACCATTATGAGTCCAAACCATTATTTCACTAGAACTTTTCTTACTAATTCTTGTATAGCCGGGGCTATATGTATTCCCTGGCTGCAGTGAATCCAGAAGTTAGTGCAGGGTACAGAATTTAACCTCTTAAGAAGGTCAGCTTTTGTCTACACAGTTTCTTGCTCTACAGCTCTACAGATTGGCTTGAAAGCCTATGGGGAATGCTTTGTAAAAACTTGGAATCCATAGGGGAATGGGAAGTGAGTGGGAGGCCTGAGTAAGATTTCAGGTAACTGAGGTGGGGCTTCTGTGCCTTAGAGAACACAGAGAACTCCTTGCCCTTTCCCAGTAGCAGAAGGAAAATGATTTATGGAAAATAATATATGCTAGATAAATAGATGCACACGCACACACACGTATTTGGCAGAGGGTGACTTTTCCTGATATAGAATCTGACCTTCCTTTGCATACAAATGTTAATTTTTAACCCACATATCCATCTTAGTTATGTATATTGCATGTTAAATATTCTTCATGCCAGATTTCAGTTACAGCCAGATTTGATGTCTCATACAGCATGTTGATATTGGAGAATCAGGAAGGAGCAGTTGTGCCTCTTGAGCTTGCATCTGAGCAATCGGTCCTGAGTGAAAACCACAGAATTGTTCATTGTTGAAAAGTATTTTCTTATTATGGTACTAACCATATTAAATGTCATACATTTATGCCAAGAGATAAAAATTAAGAAAGCATGAAACCTAAGCTGGATGTCACAACATTTTTAATTATAATGGTATTCAGATGTTGTAATGCATCTATGAAAAATGCTTGATGTTCTGTATGGAGTACTTTGGAACATGCTGGACTACTTTGAAGTGAATAGAAACAAAATAAGCAATTAGAAATACACACTAGATTTGAGAAGAAGGATACACTAGATGATGTGTTCAATTTGCTTTCTGATTCCAAAGTTGAGAAATTAATTTTGAAAGGAATTTCTAAGGAAGTGATCCTTGTATGTTCTTGTCATCAGCTAGTATATGAATGAACAAAAAATAATTGCATTGTCAGTTTGCAAGGGGAAATGTCACCAAGCATGATATTGTTTTGGTATGATTAGTAGTTCTTAGAAATACATGTATACCTCAGTTAGCAAAGGAAACATTTTCAGGGCTAGTCGTGTTGGCCGTACATCAAAAGATGACAAAACCCAAAATTCACAAAAGGTGAATAGTTTTATTGGCCAGCTAAAATGCAGAAAATGCATTATGCAAGGTTTCTAGCTTCCTCATCAGGCCAAGAAATTATAAATTATACAGGAGAAAAAAGAGTGAAGATGTTAGAGTCACAGGCCTACATTCTGTCTCAGATTATTCTTATATGTTATTCTGTTGTCCATTAAGATGGTATGGAGAGTTTTCAGTGCAGGCGGAGGCCATTCCTTCTTGACCACATGAGGACCAAGAAGATTTTTACCTCCAACAAAGGCCAAACTCTTTCATTGGACTAAAATTGGCAAGTTTTACTTGATGATGATATTGATGTGTCTCTTCAAGTCGTTTCGGGCATATTGCAACCCTTAGGTGACCCTATTACAGGGTTTTTGAGGTTGAGTGATGCACCCATGGTCAGCCAGTGGGTTTCCATAGACAAGCAGCAAATCAAATTCTGGGTCATGGAGTCCAGGGTCGCCGTCCAATGTGCAAACCATTATACCACGCTCGCTCTAGTTTTACCTAGACAGTGCCTCAAAGTTTTTTCCAGATGTAACAGTAAAGGGACTCTTTGAAAAATGCAGTGTTCTCTGACTAAGAAAAGAGAACCAGCTTCGCATGGGACAGGGCAGCTAGATATCAAGGGAAGTTCCTTTTTTGTTGATAATGCAGTTGAAATTTATCAAAATGTTTCAGCGACGTTTTTATTCAAAACTAACAATATGTGTGTGTGAAATGAAGCAGCCAAGTCAGGTAAGCCTTGCAGAAGTAAACAGAAATATTTTGAACCTGCTAGAGACTACTTGAAAGTTCCAACGATAATGTTCTGATGGCTTCCATATTGGCAGCCATACTTACAGATCTCTTCTTTTTTTAACATGGGGGTGGGAGCAGGTGAGATAGGCACTTCTCTCTTTTCTCTCAGTTTTGCTGTTCATACATGCTCAGTAAGGGATCCTGGAGGCAGCTGCTGTTTACCTTGCCTGATGTAGGTAGATCCATACAAACAGAGTAGGACTTGTTACAGTAGAATCCCATTCTTTCTCAGCTCAAATGTTGCATAGTTTGCTGCAGACACACTGCTACAACCTGACATCAAAAGTCTGTGTTACCAGTCCTCATTCGCCATTCACCATCTTCCCGGTGCCAACATTGCTGAAAAAACTTCCAGCTAAACATAGGATGAAGAGAAAGAAGTCGAGTCTGGGCAGGTGTAAAAAGACTTTGTAAAGAACAGAGTATCTTTGTCAGAGGCTTTGTTAAGGTGAGGTATGCCTGTACAGTGACACTTGCTAAAATCTAAAGCACAACCATTGGAGGTACAGCCATCGAATGTATTTATTTATTTGATTTCTTTATATGCTACCTGTCTCCCAATAATGGGACTCAAGCTAGCTAACAACATATTTAAAACAATACAAATTAAAAAACAATACAGAAGCATTAATTAAGATATAAAGAGAAGATTTAAAAAAACAATAACAATTTACTAAGCTAAAATATGAAACATTAAAAATATTAAAATTCATTAAAAGACTATACAAATCCTAAAAACAGCACCACACAGCATTAAAAAGTCGAAGCCTGGTTAGTTTATAAAAGCCTGATGGCACAAAAATGTTTCAACCCGCTGACACAAGGAGAGGCAAGGACAGAGCCATCCTGGACCCTCCAGGGAGGGAGTTCCAAAGTCAGGGAGCAGCCACCGAGAAGGCCTTCTCCCTTGTTCCCACGGAAAGAACCTGAGAAGGTGGTGGGAGAGAGGGAAGTGTTCTCTCCAGATGGTCTTAGAGCTGTAACAGAGTCATAAAGGGAGACATGGTCCTTCGAATAACCTGGACCCAACCCACAGTCGCAAGAGAGAGCATTGAATGCTAACAGTTTGGTTTCCCAGTGTCAGTATTAGATGTGCATAAGCAGTAGCAGCAAAATAATGACAAGGAAGTGTCCTTGGATACTGACATTTCCCAGTCATCTTTCTTAGTGGCTATGTTTAAAGGAAGGTTAAAGAAAACATAATAAGGGATAGGAACTGAGTGTCTGATGGCTGATAAACCCCTGTTGTGGTGCACTGATTTTAGTCAAGTATTTACTTAGTCTTTTCCTTAGAATGAGTTTCCTTTTTAAAAAATGCATAATTTAAATTTATGTATCAATTTATTTTATTTTATTGTACTGTATTAGGCTTTTCTCCCCACTCCACATGTTTCACCATCTGTAACACCAGCCTGTCTCTGTGTCTTCAGCTGCCTAAGCTATCTCATCTTTCTTCCCCTCCCTGGTCCGGTATCCATATATAAATGACAGGCTGGAAAGAAGGGATAAACATGGAAAGAAACACCCACTCCTAAAACTTCCTCCCCTGTGTTCTTGGTTATCCTTCCTTTCAGTCAGGAGAGAAAGAAAAGAACAGAATGCTTAGTGTACCCTGCCAAGTGTTGAGCACATTCCCCAGGGCAAGTAGCCATGATAGAAATCTTCCCTTCTGTGGAAATTTTGCAAAGAACCTGGGGGTTGTAGATCCCAGATAAACATGGACTTGAAGCATCCCAGATAAACTTGTAGATCCCAGATAAACTTGAACTTGGCATAACATGCTAACCAGTAGATGAATCTCTCATTGGTTTCAAATGTTGAGCTCTTCATCCAACTTTTTCTTCTAGCTTCCAGTGGCTAATACGGAATTGTTTGTGAGTTTTCAGGCACTGGCTTGGACCAGTAATGAATGGATGCTATCAAGAAAGGAATATCAACAGAAGTTTAAGTCATGGAATGGAACCACCCTCATGAACTAATTTAGAAAAAATGTATGGCCTGTTTTCTGCACATTGTCGAGATGTGTAGGGTGCTGCTTAATTTCCAAAAGGAGAGTTTGACCTTTGTGAGAGCTGTGCCAAATTCCCTGGAAGGAAACTTTGTTTTGCAATTGTAATTACATGTGAACAGGCTGCAGTGATCCATTTTTAAAGGAAAAGTTTTCTCTGTATTATCTTCTTTAGACACATGGTAGGAAATACAGTATTATTTCATGCGTGTTTCTTCTAAAAAGCAGTGAAGCCATAGATAGGAGGAATGATGCTAAAATGAGTAAGTTTACAGAATAGGCCATACCTGAAGACCTTATATGCAGGAGGTTCCGTTTTTTTCCTTCTTATATCCCTGGCTTGACCTTTGTACAACACTGATGGTCAGGTTGTTCAAAGATACTTTAAGCTTTGATCTGTGCTGATGAGTATGGTGCAGCTACAGTTGGACGAACAAAACAAAGCCACAAAAATGGTTAGCTCTTTGATTTATAGCCCCTCTGGGGACACCAAGCTCCTGTCTGGCTTCCTGTGACTGCCCAAAAATACTACAGCTCAGTCATGATATGAAATGAAACCCACTTTACATAACTCTTATTTAGTCTGCTTTGAAAAGAAATGTACTTCATAGATGTTCACTGCAATTCTAACAAGTTCAGTAAACCAACACAATGATTTCATTTGAAAGAATTCTCCTAGCAGGCTGCTGTGTTCAACAAAGGCTAGATTGTTTCATAGTAAGGTTCTTCAAAAGTTCTGGGCATGTGGCCGAGACTTGGCTGCTTACCTGTGTAGTATATGACCAGGCAATAACAAAAACAGTGGAAATAGGTTTGTCTGTCCATATAAAAATATTTTTATAATATATTTAGCAAGCGAGAAGCAGTGATTAAGCCATGTTAAATTAACAAAATTAGATAAGGTAACTTTCCCCCACCCTTATTTCTTGTCACTTTGAACAGTTCTTTGGCATCTTTCTTTCCTGAAAATGAGCCACTTACACCTTTTGATTAAATGCACTAAGATAATGTGGCTCAAAGTTCCTGGAGTAAGGAATAATAACAGTCTCATAATACAAAATTATTGCAAACATTTGGAGACATTTTGTGGTTTTCCACACATCACCCTCTCCCCAGTTACTATAGACTCTAAGGTTTCATAAAGATTTACCATAAATGTAAAAGGTGTTTGAATACCTTCTCTGAAGCTTTGGAAGGAAAACTGCGTGTGTGTGAGTGTGTGAGAGAGAGAGACAGAGACAGAGAGAGAGCGACAGAATATGCATATGTGTGCGCCTCTTTAAAAATACATATCCCGCAATTCTTAAGAAGTGAAATGTGAATATGGTAATTGGTAATAAAAGCCTATTGACACAGGGCTATTTTGGGAAGAAAATTGGGGTTGTAGATTGCTACTTACTTATCTTGATTGTAGCAACTACCAGATTAAAAACTACCTCAGGTGACCAAGTACTGGTGCAGGTGACCAGAAACTGCCACAAGTGACTCTTCTCTTACCAGTTTTGGTTACAAGTGACTGTTATAGGTGTGAGTATGCATACAAAAAGGATATTTTCAGGCTAGTCCCTTGTATGGATTTACTTACAGGACTGGTAGAAGTGGTCTGGTGATAGTAGTAGTCATTAGTATAAATAACTAACAAGTAATACAAAATAATTATGCTGGCAATATGTTGTTTTTTTTGTATATGGTTTCTAAACAGTTAAGACAGAAAACCGTTTTGACCCATAGTACCAAAAATAATTGTGGGAAAGCAAGAATTCTCTCCAGGGTGTGCTCTTTCTCTCTTGAGTCTTTGCAGATGTATCAGATCAGTTCAGACATCATGCAAACCATGAAGTTTAAATATTGCGTGTTGGACAATACATGGTCTGTGCCTTTTTACAAGACAGAATCAAAAACAAGAATTAAGCACTTTGTGAACCATGGCTTCTGCTAATTTTGCCGTGATTTTCCAAATCAGCAAATGAATTAAGGCACTCGGTCCATCTTCAAAGGCTGTAATACCATAGAGACAAGGGGGCAAATAGAACCGTCCCAGAGGGTCTTACTGGTGGCTCCTTGAGTGTGCCTTTCTCAGTACCTGATATAGTTTGCCACTCAGATCATGCTGGTGATTGTCCTTCCGTCTGAGCAGCTCACTGTACACTTGAAACGAAGCAGCCAAAATCATAAACATATATTTGTTTACAGTTCACCCCCCACCCACCCACTGTGCTGTGCAGCAACCCTTGGGGGAAGCACTTTTTCTGGCCTCTCATAGTGAGAGGCCAGGATGTAATGTCACAGCACACAGCGACGTGATGGAGTATGTGATATGCAGAGCAAGGCAGTTACTTAAGGCAAAGCTGCCCCCAGCTGTCCCTCTTTCTTATGACAGATGTGACCCACCATCCCACCTCTAATGCAGTGTAAGGTTGCTGGTTGTCTCGGGCAGGCAGGAATTTTTCTCCTCTTTCCACAGGTGTTTTGCCTACCCTACACTGTTGTGGGGAACTGGGAAATTGGCTACAGGGTGGTATCTTAAATAGGTTTCACTAGCAGGTAATGGGGGGGGAGTAGGACTTCAGTGAACACCTATAGCACCCATTTGGTGAAGGATAAGCCTTTGGAACTCCCCCTGCATATTCTGAGACATGGGAGGGCGTAAGGAGTCCTTCCTTGAGGCTGGCCTGCAGGTTTGCCCTCGTCCTGAGACAATGAGGGATGTGCCTCTAGGCCATCCTTCTAGTAAATGACTGCTGAAGGTGCAACCCAGTTTCATGGATTTGCCTCAGGACCTTGGTGTTTTGCCCAGGGGAAGCTGGAGGAAAGGTCCAGGGAAGACCACTCACCTCAGTTGCTCCCGCACTTGGTCTCCCCGTCTTTCTGAGGATAGTCCTTAATAGGCAATAGGTTAAATGAATTTGCCCATATTTACCCAAACCTTGTGTGTATTGCCTTGTTATTTCATGGGTTTGTCAGCAAATAAAACACACATTTGATTTTGGGCCATATAGATTGTAGCTGAATATTTTGAAATAATTGTAATAATGCTTCTTTGACCTACTTGTCTTACAATCAGGTTTATTTCATTAAATGTGTAGACGCAAATTTAACTTAGCTTCGCTGTTGCCAGATCAAATTTTGTCACCTCACCATCCCACTGCTTTATTGACTTTGATTTGAATGCACTACACTCCTGCTAATTGTACATGTGTACAAGGGATATAGTGTAGCATTCATTCATGATCTTTTCAATACTGTGTTTGCTTAACCTGAAACTTTATTTCAGTTGGATGTGGAAATAGATGAATCTGTTACTTTCACATTCTTACATTTTCAGATTTGGCTAATCCTCATAATAAAGAAAGCTGAAAAGACTTTTTTTACTCCATCCCTTAGGGAAGGGCAAAACTATTTCACCTTCCTCAGATATGAATTTTGAGAATTTTCATAAATTCTGATTCGGAATGAACTGAAATACCCATTATTGGTGATAGTAAAAACCTTGTGTCTTTTTCGTTATTGCAGGTCCACAGAAAGTCTGATCCTATATCCATATGCCCTTTCCAAGACTGTTGTTTCAGCAGATGCAGTATGTTTGTGATTAAGTCTGCAGACTAGAGAACATGAAGGGTGTGTTATTCAGTGTAGAATCATTTCCATCTGTTGTAAATTCTTGTCAGATGTTGGGAAACAGCAGGCAAAACCTAACAGCAAGTGTTCTATCCTTGTTCCATGGAGAAGCTCTTTATTGTATAGGCTTATATTCTGTTGTTAATTAAGTTAATGTATTTTGTTGTTTTTCACTGTGTTCATTTATTTATGATATATGTATCTATTTAAAACATTGTAAGGCCAATTTTAATGGCACAAAAATGTATTTGGACCACAGTCTGGAGAATGAACTATACAACTGTCTGTTTATCCAACAGGCCTTTGGGTTATGTCTTGCTGAGCAGCCACTCCTTGCAGTGGCTCCCAAAAAGCTACTCATTAAACTTTAGAGAGAGATTAAAATCAGCTTGCAGTCCTGTGTTGGAGGTATGGGGCTAGCCACCAAAGAAAAGTTAAAAAGAGAAATGCATCCATGTAAAAGAGAGAAATAGATATGTTCTTTCAAATGACTAAGTGCTGACAGTAGTTAAAACATGCATGGCTGAAATAATATCATTTTGGAAAAAAAAACTTTTAAGGCATGTTTTAAGATTGGAATGCACACATAGAATGATGCAAATAGTGACAGTGTCATCAATTAAAGAGTGTTCTTTAGATCAAACCAATTCTGAAATAGGACTGTTGTTTTCTAGAAGAAAACAGGGGTGGGAGAATCAGCTTTCAAGATAAACTTTAGGAGAAAATCACTCCATAAAAATCTAAACTTGTGATAAAATTTTACTTAGTTGTGTTCACTTGGTTCAAGTGAAACAGGAGAACATTGTTTATCATTATGTGCACAAGCCTTAGACGTCTACGTTTGTCCTCTTCTTTGCCTTCTCTAAGACAGCTGTGAGGAGGAAATAAATTTTTGCTTTTGTTTTCAAAGTCAGTCAGCCACGGGTGGACCAAGGTCCTGTTCAACACCGCAGAATGTAAATCTTGCCATTCATTTATGACAATGATGCAAGGAATGGCAGTGTTCTGGTGGCTGTTCCATTTGATGTTCTGGTCATGGAGGTGGATGAGTCTATGCCTGTGATTTGTTTTTCAAACTAACCCATTGTACTATGTGCAAATGGGTAATGGCTTGCATTGGAGATATGTAAAGAGTTATACTGGTCTAAAGCCTAAGCAGGGTTCTGGCCTTAGTATTATGTTCAACCTCTTAGGTATTATAATTATGAAGAGTTGAAACAAGCAGTTTCAGTAAACTATGGTCTGAAGATGGCTTGTTTCAACTAGCCATAATAAGGATTACTAACAGTTTGTCATGATTCAGGAAGCACTTGTTTGCAATTAGTCTGATTGAAAGTCCTCCAGATTTCTCTAGTGGAGGAGAGGTGTGCAGCTGCAAAGCTTTTTGTCCCTTATTCCCATAATGATAAGCTGTGATGAAAGCCGTCTCCTTACCTGTAGAGACAGAATGGAGTGGAGACAAGGGTGAGCAGTCCCCAGGGAAAACTTCGCATCTGTCTTTACCTCTTAGCCTCTGACTCCTTGCCCCATCATACTCGTGACCTCCCCAAAGACATCTAGAGAATTACTGTAGATGGACTTTGGGTCTGATCCCGTATGACATATGTTCTTATGTTCTTCCCACACTGTTTGTAATATAGCAGACTTGTTGGAAGTATTACAAAGACTATGTGGACTGGTTCAGAAGGGATGAGAAACATGTGTGAGCCTCAGGCTAGCATGTTCCCTCCTCTTCGTACACCAGAGGATGAGATTGGAAGCTTCTAGGTCTATGCTGTTTGACTCCAGGAACCGTGGTTTGTTTAAAATATGGAAGAAATTTTCTGTATTGCTCACTCTCGAAAGTTGAAACAAACCTGACTTTAAGACACCATGGAGAACTGTGGTAGCAATTGAAAATGAGAAGTAAAAGCTTCCAGTCTCCTCCTATTGGTAAAAAAATGGAGGAGTGTTGATGTAGTAGGACTGTAAGTTTTCTCTTACATCTGAACTGTGCCTGTTTGTGAAGGACTTAGAACATTCAGAAAGCACTATAAAAACCCAATTGTGAATGGAAAGGAGAGAGAGGGAGAAAGGAATCTAACAGAAGATGATTCTAGTGCTCTGCATTCTAAAGAAAACTGTAAAACCGATGCTATCTCAGTCTGGAATTAATTTTCCAGCGCAGTAACCAAAAGTGCACGGAACGTCTTGCTCTTACACCAGCCAGACATGTGTAAAGAAGTGGCAAGTTATTGGAATAATGGGGACCAGTTGTTCATAAAAATACAGTTTTTAGGAGAGTTTAGATTTGTCTGGAGAATTACTTGGGCAATCTGTGTCCGAGCACATCAGAGTAAGTGAAATGTAAATTAGGTGTAGATCTAGAGCATCTGTTGATCAACGTCAGCTTGAATTCACTCATCAATCTCCTGAGCAGCTAATTTACAAAACTCAGCATCCATGCTAAATTGTACAGTTGAAAGGTAGAACTCATGATATGTATTAGAGATTAAGAGTGGTACTTTTTGACTGTACCCAAGGATAAAATCAACTGGTTGACTGTAGGAACAGACAGTAGTCTTCAGAGGGCAAAGTTTCAACAACTATTGTTGAACCCTGTTCTAAAAATAATATCCTGAGTTTTAGAAGCTTCCATGCTTGTAGAAGCTTCCATGCTACCTCCATGGCACATCCTCCAGTCTTTGAACATCTAAAACCAACATGTGAAAGTTACTCTTGCATTTTTTGTGTGTGTGTTGCCTTCTAACTGTATCCATACCTTGATTTACTACACTAGTAGAAAAATTCCAAAGTCTGGTGGATCTGTCAGAAACATGTTAGATTTCATTGACTTTCTCAATCCAAGACTTTTGGAGAGAATATATCTAAATCAACTACTCTTTAAAACCAGTTTTCCCATTTTAGTGCTGCATTGTGTGCTACGTTGACTTACTTATTCTCAGACAACACAGAAGGAGCTATTCAAGAAAGGATTAATTTCAGTCATCTCTCAGGTGAGGTAAAGGATCACTTGTAGAAAAGTTATTTCTTAGTGGATCGCTCACTCCTTCTCTATTCTTTCTCCTCACCAAGACTAGGAATGGCTGTATGCTGGCTCCTCTGCTTTCTCTTGGCTTAATTTCTTAATTTCTTAATTTTTCCTTTTTCCCTTTACCTTTATATCTTTCTTCAATGCGTCTCTCCTTGCATCTATTTTTAAAAAAGACATTTTTCCCAGTCCCTTCCTTATTGCTTCTCTTCCCTTTTCATGCTACTATGTTCTTTCCATAGAGCGATAGGAAATGGGAAAGGTCAGAGGCATTTCTGCCCCTCCATTAAACACTTTAGGTTGGTCTGTGATGTGTGAGCACTCCTAACCAACTCCCAGGAGTTGGGAGCTGTAAGGACACATATTCACCTGCAGTACCCGCTGCCATATCTGCTTCCTCTAAAGCTGTCACTGCAGCTGGGGAGCTGCTCCAAGCAGCAGACCCTGATTGCTTCACTGATGAGCAATTGGAAGGGGATATTGATATGCAGAAAGAAGCTACCCTTAATTCCCAATCAGCTTCTCATCAGTTAATTGAGCTCTTTACTTCTCCTGCATAAACTTGTGGCCAAATTGCTAAAGGGGGTGGAAAGCCTAAGCAGGTGACTCAGCTGGGTGCCAAATCTAAGCAGCCAAGAATTCGCACTCCTTTATACACACACACACACGGCAGGCAAACACCTGCCATTTTGAGCAAAGAGATCAAGCTTTCTCAATGCCTTTCTCTGTCTCTATTCCATTTTTCAGTCAGCATTCATGGTGAAAACAGCTTTCCTCCACGGTTGCTAATGAGCTTCGAGGGTTGAGCCAACTGCCCCCGACTGCTCCACATCTAAAAGGCCTAGAGCTCCCTCCCTACCCCATCTACTTCTCATGCCTCTTCTGCCCCTCTAGTTCCTCCCCAGAAACAAGACAGGGCTAGAGCCAATATTGCAACTACACAACCAAGATCAGAACAAAAGGGAATTCATTCCTTTCATGAAGATTCCTCCTTGACCCCAGGGAGAGAAGCCACTACTAGAGATGTCAACATAGCCATTCTTCATGCAACTTCTCTTAGGGATTTTTCTGACTCTGAGGAAAGAGAATGGTCACATTCTGGGGATCAGGAGGACCTAACCATAGATTTTAACTTTATCCCTTTCCTATCTAAGGCTATGGCAGCTTTGAGGTTACAGGACTCCCAACCTGAGTCTTCCACTGCCCTAACAACTGATTCTTCCAGCTGGGGGCAGCCGTTTTCCCAAAGGCCTCTATCCTTTCTATTCAGGCCTTTTCTACTGTATCCGTTATTGCTAGAATGGTAATGCTGTATGTCTAAGATATATTTGGTTGCTGGGACCTGATGCAAAGTCTCTGCATAAAACCTTACTTAAAATATATAAACTCTTAGCTTTTGTGGCTGACACTACCAGAGACTCCTTGACATTTTCAGCGTGCTCCATTGCAGCCACAAATGTACCTAGGAGCTCTATTTGGCTAAGAAAATGGAATGCAGACACGTAATTTAACTACGGTTCCTTACAAAGGAAACCTCCTTTTTGGCAAAGAGGATCTTAAGGGCATCTTTATCAAAACAAAAGACAAGAAGAAGGGTATGCAAGGTGGCTTGCATGTGTGATTGCCACCTTGGAAGTTGTTTTTACTGAAATAAGGAATAGAAACATTCCAAATAAATATAGGTGGAAGGAACCCTGCTGCTATAGGAATAGCAATTCTGTGGTGGAAATGTAGATTAGTCAACTCAGTAAATGTTACAAGAACCTTGGTGGAATGGAAAACTGTTAGTATACTTATCTTAACTGTGAAGTAATAGAATTATTGAGACATAGCTGGCTGATTATTCTGAAGATGGGATCTCAAAAATAGGCTTGTTGAGAAACATCTTTTAAATAATGTATTAATGCAAGAATGTGACAGAAGCAGAGTGGAAACCACAACTTTTTGACTGATGGTAGCAGACTTTACAACCATATGAAAAGTCTTTCCTGTGTACTGTTTCTACTGTCTGCAAGGGTTTTGCAGTATGCTGTTTTCCTGGAGGAGAGGAGTATTTCCAGGCTGACAACTCAAGCATTCTTCCCTCAGACCTCTCTGTAATCATCACCAAACTCAGTTTAGTCTCTGTTCATTGTGTGGTAGGAGCAGCAAATAAACAGAGCAAACTGTTAGATGGGAATATAATAATGGTTGCAAATGTTCCTTGACGTTCAAGTGGCTAAAATCAACAACTGATGCTGAAATCCAATTGGTAGTCTCAGCAAGAGTAGACCAACTGAATTAAAAAAAAACTTTCATACATATTGACTTAATATGTCCTATTCATTTAATTGATTACCAGCTGGATTTAGCCCCAGAAATCTAAGTTACTTTTCCAGTTCTGAGTACTAAAGCTGTTGCTGGGCCACCATACTCATACTCTGAGCTATCAAAGCATACATGGAACTGCATTTATGGCCTTTTTTTCTTATCTTGCCCTCATGGGGAACATATCTACCAAAAATAATAGCATTAAAGTATCAGTTCTCATTCTGAGCAGCCATTGTCAAATGCAAACTGAAGAGTCATAAAGGAGGGAAAATGGACATATCATGTGCATAAAGTGGCCCTAAAACTGGTAAACAAGAATATCTTGAAACAAAAAACAGGAACATCTTTGTGTCATGAAAAAGTTCTTTGATGGGACTTTCAGTGTGTTATTGGTAAAAATGTTTCACTCAAAAGCGTGTTAAATTCTGTATGCCTATATTTAAAAATTACCTCAGAAACTTTCGTTAAAAGATGAAACAAAAATGATATCCACAAATTAAATATACATAATCCAAGACCAGATCTTAATGATAACAGCATTTAGAAGATTCCAGATTCCTGGATCTCTACTTTAAAATGATCAAATAGAATGCAATATGAAAGATCTCTTGTTTTGAATCTCTTGTGAAATGTGATCTTTCAAGATAATACTAGGTATTTGTGGTCCAATAAAGCCTTCCTATGCTCACTGTGGCCCAATGCATATTAGTTATACTGTAGTCTAATTTAGAGAAAGTGGTTGTTGACTTAAATTTGGTTGATGAAATATAGAACTTGACAGACCAGTTGCTGTATATGTAGAGTCTTTACAGCACTTTACCTCAATATTGAAGGACTCATGAATGCTCTACTTTTAAAATGTTTTCTGAAAATGCCGAATTTTATTTTTTGCTAATATAATTATGTTACATTAGCAAAAAAACAAAACAAAAAAACTCCACAATAATTTCTGCTTTACTTTTAGGACATAAAAATGCTCCTGAAATAAAATGAGTTGGGTTCATCTCCAGCAATTAGGTAAAAATAAAATGACAGTGAAGAGCCTTTTTCAGTTCAGCATGTTGTTACTTTCCACATTGTATAACTGCTGAGAATCATGCTTTTCAGCAGTCATGCTATCTAGACTTCCAAGACAAGGTAACATCAACTACAGTCCAGAACTTAATGTTCATAAAACTACTTAACTCTCTCCCACAAGTGCACGTCCAACCTGTCATAGGATATTAATGTGTTATTTCTTGCTTGATGAAACCTCTTTTTGAATCATTGAGTTCTTGTGAGCTCAGGATCTGAACAAGGAAGGTTTTTATCCTTAGTGGAAGT
The DNA here is from genome assembly GCA_030412105.1 of Cyclura pinguis. Taxonomy (NCBI): domain Eukaryota; kingdom Metazoa; phylum Chordata; class Lepidosauria; order Squamata; family Iguanidae; genus Cyclura; species Cyclura pinguis. The sequence continues at coordinate 317,115,185 of CM059600.1, read as the reverse complement.
GACTTCAGCCAGCAAAGTGGAAGATGTCAGCTGTAGTGTCTAATAGCTGATCCACCCTGTGCTATTAATACTAAAAAGTGTTTTTACATCTTGAGAGCACTAATATTAACTAATCCAGACAGCTACCTTTTCTATTTACACATGGGAAAACTTTGATGCAGAAAGGTGAAATGACTTTTCCAAAGCAGTTCAGCCCTGGACAGTGAGAAAAACACTCAGCAGCTTTTCAGTCTCAATTTCACATTAGATTTGTTGCTTCTTCTTTAATATATTAAGAGAGAAAAAGGTAGAATTTGGATTAAATCTCTCTTAAATAGTGCCTGTCGTTTTTCCCAGTCAGTACATAGTGTTTTGTTTTTTGAAAAAAATCTTATGTTTTATTTTCAAATTGCCCGTTTTATCAGTAGGCGGAAGTCATTCAATAGAAAGATTTATCCTCCCTCCCACCAATTAGAATGGTCCAAATAAGCCACAGGCAGAGGCAGGAGTTTCTGGTCAACAATGTAAAGAGATGCATTTTTACAAACAGCTGCACCTTGGACTTAAAATTTGTGACAAAAATCCATTAAATCGATAAAAAAGCATACAATTTCCATAAAATTTCCATGGACAGTGGAGAGATTATGCGTAGTTTCACTGTCACAGGTAGCATTTGGGAAAGTAACTAACACACACACACACACACCCCCTGATGTTAGTTTCCTTATTTCAGGAGGAAGAATATCTGCCTCCAAGAGTTGTTCTGAGGCTTAGTTAATATTTGTAGAGCACTTAATGATGAAAAGCACAAAATAAATATTAAGTACTTGACAAAGAGCAAAGGTTTGACCTTGTTCCAGGTTGTAAGTAACTCCTCTTCCTGCCAAATGAATCTTAAACTAGTCAAAGACACGGCTTGTTGAAAAAGATGTTCCTTAGTATACAGCTGGTAGAAGTGATATAGATAGAAACTATGGCCATTTCCGCACAAGGCGAGGGAATCGCTCTGTGCCGTTACTCACCAGATCTTCTGGCTCCTCGGTCCTGTCCAGGGTGAATCGGAGCAGTGCGTGGTCTAGATCCGCAGTGCTCTGGCTTCCAAAATGGCGGCTTCCGGTTGGTTGTGGTTCCCAACCAACCACTGAAGCTCATCATGCCTAAAGCCAGCCCCCGCAGATTGCAGGCTCACATTGGTGCAAGCCTGCAAATCTGCACAAGGCAGCAGGCATGCAATGGCGCACTCCAGCACTTTGAAAGACCTGATTTTTTCCGGTCTTTCAAAAACACACTGGAGGACCACTTGGGGTCGTTTCAGAGTGGACTGAGGTGTGGATCTCCGGTAAGTAGTCCGAACTCAGTCCTCTCCAAGGTGCAGACGTCCTCCGTGGAGGACACACTGCACCATTTTAATTCTCTCGTGCGGAAATGGCCTATGACTGTAGAGAGGATTGAGTCAGGGAGAGGTTTCCTGCCTCTTCTTTCAGGGGCCAATCCCATGCGTAGATTGACTGCCAAATTTATTGTACGCAGATAGACTTATATAGACAAGTACACCATATCTTCATTGCTGGCATTTCAAAAATGGTGACAGGAATATAGCCAGAAGCTACTAGGGAAATAAGATTCTGCTCAAATCTGTTTGGATTTATCTGTGTTCTAATATGAGACCGAACCAGCCCAGTTCTAGTACCTCATGCACACCTGTGATCTATAACAGTCTCACATGTATATGATCAGTGAGGTTTTTCTCCTTGCGGTGGCCCTTGTACTTGGATTGTCCCAGTGCTGGTCCTGTTGCTTTAGTACAGCTAGTGATGTCTCAAAGCCACTGTTTTCCCCCCACCTAGACCACACATCCAGATGAAAGATAAACTATACACTGCATGCATATCTCAGGTGCTACTGAAATTGTGCTATTGGATAATAGATATTTCTCAGGTACATTTCAATAAATGGAGTAAATCACAACACGCACATGGACAGTAAGCAGAACTATATTCCTTTAGACCAGTGCATTTTTTGATATGACACTGGCTGTTGCTAACTTTGCACTTCAGAGTACATGCCAGGTCGAGTTTTCTGCAACATTTACAAGAAATTACTTCTTTAATAGTATGGGGTGTCTCTAGAGCAGTCAGCTACTACAGCTTAGTTTTTCCCTAAGTTAAGATAATTGGGTATTCCATTTTTAGCAGAAGTATAGTGATGTGTCCCCTTTTGTGGTCACTATGATTGTCTGTTATTGAATGTATGTTGTCTCATGTTGCCACAACTAGAGGCATGTTTGTCACCAACTTGATGTGAGGTGAAAAAGTCTTCTCATGCTTCATTCACAGCCATAGAGCTATTCACTGCAGTGTGAGAGGTTCCAGGGATCTGAATATTGCTTGAAGTTTGTTTTTTCTGAAAATGAGAGGTATATTTCATTGGGGCTTTTAAACAACTGCTGTGAAAAAAGGTCACATTGCATCTAGGTAAGATGGACTACTTCAGTCTTATTCATATAATTGAATACCTATTTCAAGACTAAAATGTATGATAAATATGTGCAGTTAAGCTTCTCTTTCTTTTTTTAACTGATGACTTAATGTGTAGGTTGGGGCCCTTGTTCAGAACACAAACACTGCACGTAAGCGCGGGAGGTTTAACTTTCCAACAAGCATACACTTGTTTTTCTAAATTTGCCTTCTCTCACACAAGAGCTGAAGAAAAAGCCTCCAGTGACACCAATGGAATCATCTTTGTTTGTTTGTTTAGCCAAGGCAGTTTCTGAGGATCAAGGAGTTGTTTTTTCCCCTCCCTGAACCTTGGAGGACAACTCCATCTGTGACACTGTGATATTTTTCCAGTGGAAAATGTACTGGAATTCTGGGAAGTCACATCAAACCAGTGGACAACCTGAGGTCCTACAGTCGCAAGGGAAATGTAATTTTTTTTCTAGCTCATTATATATAGGGTATCAGATCTATATGATGTGATCCTTAGTTACTTTAGTCCTGGTTTTTTGCTGTTGGATGTCATCCCAACTGTGCAAAATATTTATCATATTTGGTATTTGTCAAGTTTCATCAAAGGATTTCTTTTGTAAAAAAAACCAACAATGTTGCTCATGTCCACAGAGATTCAGATGGTTTGAAGGACAATTTAATGAAACTTTTTTTTTTTACAGTTTATAGCATTGGGGCAAGCAGGGACAAAGGACTTTTTAAAATTATGTTCATTCCTTATTTAAATAAATTATTTTCTTGATATTAATTACCATCAAATCAGCTTCAGCTTAAGGTGACTGTGTGAGTGAGAGATCCACAAGACAATGTTATTAACAGCCCTGTTAACATCTTGCAGCTTCAGGGGTGTGGTTTTCCTGATTGAGTGTCCACCTGTTCTACAGTCTTCACCTTTTCCTATTGTCTTCCACTATGACAAGCAGTATCATCTTTTCTAATTAGTCATATCATTTTCTATTTTCAATATATGATAGCTTCAGCTTGGTCTCATATTCATTGCTTTGTCTTTTTGGTATCCATAAAACTCTCCTCTACTACCACATTTCAGATGAATTGATTTTCTTCTTGTCAGCTTTCTTCACCATCCAGCTTTCTCAACCTTATATAGAAATTGGAAATACTATGGCAGGGACAATCCTAAATTTGATACTGAATGATACATCTTTATACTTGAGAATCTTATCTAATTCATTCATAGTGACCATTCCTAGTTCTGGTCGTCTGATTTATTGATTACAATCTCTATTTTGATTAATGACTGAGCCAGGGAATAGAATATCTTTACTGCTTTTGATATCCTGATCACGAGCTTTAAGCATATGAAGGTCATTACATAATATGGTTATTATTTTTGTTTTCTTAAACTGTTGGAACCCTACCTTTGTACTTTCTTTCTTGACTTCAAAGTCTTTGCTGTTTTCTGATAGTAGTACGGTGTCATTCATATATCTTAAATTGTTGATGTTCCTTCCTTCAATTTTCACGCCTCCTTCCTCAGACTCTAATCCAAATAATGGTAGCAGTCCCTGCCACATTGGGAGGAGAAAAAATGATTGCCGGTCCCCCAATATCAGATAGCCTAACAAGCACTGACTATTTCAATCTGATTTCAGATGGGGCTTTGCAACCAAATTAGCCTGAAAACTATCCCAGATATTTGTGGTGGGAACTCAGGCGTCAGAATCGAGGGGAGGAAAGAGGCTTCATGGGCAGCACTTTCCCCAGCTTTGCTTTAAATAGACATGCTATTATTTTCTTACTAGATATACATTTTTTTACGTTCAGTGAACTATTGTCCTATTAGAATACGTGATTTTAGGATTGCTCAGCCCTTATAAACATCATTATTGCAGCATTTTCAAACATTGCAGGAAGATTTTTTTTCCCAAAAAAGAAATATTTCAGTGATGGTGATTACTCAAAGAACCTTAGAACTCTAATTTCCATGTTCAAAAGTATGTGTCAGATACATTACTCAGAATGATTCTAGCCAGAGATTGAAAATACAGTATTACAAGTAAGAACGTTACCTACAGTGGTAACAAGGGGCAGTAATGATAGCTTCTCCCACTTCTGCTTATAAAATTAATGTGTTACAAGTTTTTAGCAACTACCACCCTATATTAATTATTTCCCAAATATTTTTCAAGGTCAGTTATGGCTGGCTGGGGTATTTTGGCAACTTTCCTATGTATAAAAGGCTTTGAAAGAAATAAAAAATTAAAAAGTTGTAGCTGGCCATTTCTGCACTAGACTGTTACCTGCTATTATTCCACTTTCAACATCCTATGGAATCCTGGGGTTTGCCATTTAGGGAGGGCCTCAAAGACCCCCCCTAAACTGCAAACCCCAGGATTCCATAGGATGTTGAAAGTGGAATAAAATAGTGCTATAACAATCTAGTGCAGGAATAGCCCATCTCTCATCATGTTCAGTCTAAAAATAGTAGTCACCTGTGGGACAGATACAGGGGCCTGGCATCTAAATTAATCCTGCTTCAGTGTTCTTGGACATAGAACTATAACAGCAGAGATGTTGTCTCTAATATGCTGTCTCTAATAAGGATGTGGACGTTTCTTTTGTTGAACATATGTCCTCAAAGATACTTGCAACCAAATTACACTTTGCTCAGCAGACACATAATTTCCCCAACGTGGCATTTTAGAAAATGAAGAACTTTTGAGAGGGGGACACCTATTTGCACAACACATACCGACATTGTGCCTAAGGAAAGGGAAGAAAACACACATACAAAATACAGTTTTCCTGATTTTTTTTAAATTCCTTCTCATTTTTTCTGACTGATTATCATGCAGAAGATAAAACAGAAGATCCACGGTTTGTTATGGAGAGAGATGGTTAAAACTGCTCAGATCAAACTAACTCAGCCAGCCCACAGCTGCATGTCATCCTCCACAATGTGGTTTCTCTCTTACTCAGTATTGCTCAAACTCCTGAGGTGCTGAAGTGCTTATACCATAACATTTAGATTGTTTTGTCCAAACCCCCAAGTGTGGGAATCAAATGCCAGCAGGACACTTTTTGTCAAGTCCCATGTGACATATTATTTGGGGCGGGGGGGAGAGGGGAGGTTCCAAAACAATTTAGCGCACGGTGAACATGGTCCAACTAATCTGAAGAAATTCCTGATTTTCAATGGGATGGTTTTAAAAATTTCCTGTTGAAATCAATAGCCCAAGACTAGACCTAAAGTTAGTAAATTGGGACAACACTGTTTTCAGTATCGTGTGTGTTAATCGCCAAAGATTTGTTTACATTATGTCTTTATACCAACGTAACTGTCACAACTTCCCTGAAAGAATCTTGAGACTTTCCACTGTGATGAGCGTGCTAAAATTTCTGTGGAATACCAAGAATTCCCCTGAAAAATACAGTGTCCAGTGTTTTCTAGGGTTAGAAAATGATTGTTTTAAAGTTTTTGAAAATAAATCCTGAATGCTTTTTCATACCTATGTGGAAGAAATGTGCAGTGCAATCATATGCATGCAGTTATGTGCATGCTTTCTCAGAAGTAAATCCCATTTGAGTTCAGTAAGTAGATGCAGACCTAAACTGCTATCCAACAGTTTTCCCTAGGCAACTTTGTGATTTTATTTTTTTCACTTTTTGACAGTTAACAGAGTATACTACAAACGTAATATAGAATACGTTAGTTGCCTTGCTGTGAAAATTAAAAACAAGCACTGTTTCAATGGAAAGAGAAGGAACAGGGATCTTTTGCTTAGGTCTTATTTGTCACCTTTCCTCTTATGTAGTAACATGATGCTGAATTACTTTTATGAAAGGTTGGATAAAATAGCTACAATCAGACATAATCCAAGAATGTGCTGTGCAAGCTTCAATCCACAGCTCTTTCAGTGCCCTTTAATTCATCTATTATTCCAAACTTGGCTGCTTGCTCTTGACTGATGATGTTTTCACTCTCTGGTGGTGAACTGTGAATGGGTTACTTATGAAAAGTGCCAGACTGATAATCCCAGAATATGCAGTCATTGATTCAGTCATGTAGAGAATAGACAGCAATTTTAGAAGCTTAGTACACCATCCAACAAAATAATGTGAGGATGACAGAGATACTTTCTGTAGCCAGCTTGTATCAAGGATGCAGAACATTTTTTGGCCTTGAGAATTACACTGTCAGCTAGTGGTCCATGGATGGTATATGTTCACATACATACTTTCTGGAGTTGGGCAATGGCTTCAACCTTATCTCCATCCCAGCATTCCAGCACAACATAATTTGGGTATAAGACTACTTCTGGATTACCATAGGAGAAGAAAGCTAAAGCTTCCTCTGTTCAAACCCAATTGTCATTGCTGCTTACGTGCCACCATTATTTGCACTCCAACAGCAATGATGGCTGCTTTGTGGTCACTGAGGGAGGAGGTGGTTGTGGGCTCCTTCAGTGCCCATATTGCTCTTGCTGTCTCTGTGCCACCATTAGTGAAACACGAGCAGCAATAACAAGTGTTTCAGGACTGCCAGGAAAGAGAGGTATTTGCCAGTGTTGGCATTGACCTTCCGGAGCTACATGCAGTCCACATTCCATTGATTGGGAGCACGGTATAAGGTTTCAACCAACAGTTGAGCTGTTTCAAGATTAGTAATACAGAATACTGGTCTGCTAAGACTTACCTGAACCCAGTTGTCTGAATTCAGTGATTTAGAAAACTATAAAGCCAGATTACTAAGGGATCTTAATGCAGCTTCAGATGTTTTTGTTAGAAAGTCCAATTAGGATGTTGGATTTAACTTGAATTTGACTGTGTGATTATAAGTCTAAATCAACAGTCTCAAAATATTCTAATATTTACCTTTGCTCAGGATCAGTATAGTATCCTAGAATTTTGTAAATCTTTTCTTCTTCTTCGTGGTCTCTGTGAATTACACAAATGGGTTTACACGCCTGCGCGAAACAGCATTCGGAACCTTCTTGAAACCTAGGAGTAGGCATTTTGGCAGTTGACCCCTCCCCCATCCTCCTAGAAAATATAAGGCCCCTCCCTGTATAACAGTCAGTTCCTTTTCTTCCACCGCTGGAGCAGCATCAAAGGAGCCTTCCTCTAGTTTTCAGATTGATTTAACGGTTTCTTTAAACAAGGTTTGACTAAATACTTACGTTTTTCTTGGCATTTTGGTGGTTGTTTCTAACATTCAACTTCCCTTTTTGCCTACTGGCTTCCATTAATCGGTTGAAGAGTTGTGGAGGAGATGAAATAGTGCAACTTGTTAATGGCTTTTTTGTGGGGGAAGACTATAAAGCTCTCCCATTGCAGGCCCACTTGTCATTATCTTCCTCCAAAATCGACATGATATTGCGAGTTCGAGATGAGGCACTGTCAGCGTCCTCTCGGAAAAGAACTGAGAGTAAACATCAGCCTCCTACTTTGCCAAAAAGGAAATTGAATGATCCCTCACAGGAGGAATCATCGCTGAAAACATAAAAGGAAGGAGCAAGCAAACTTGTTCTTCACCGGGAGCAGCGCAGAATCTTCCTCTTGTTATAACTGAGGAAGCTATATCTCCTTCTCTACGACCCCTCAGAAGTTTTCTGTGGGTGGCCTCGGCAGTGGTCTTTAAACCCTGCTTTTTGTGCAGAGGCAAGATCTTGGATATTGATGGACTTGCGTGCCTACCTGCCTCTCAGAGGGTCACATTGCACAATCTTGCTGTCATCATCAGTTCCCACACACGAGGCGTAACAAAGTGGCCACTTCAGGCTTTGCTCTACTAAAACCGGTGCCTTCGATGACGCCGTTCTGGCCACACCTTTTCCCACCGCGTCTCTAATGGTAATACTTCTAAGGCAATTTATGGCACCGAGGGGGCTTGTTCACTGCTTCTTCAACAGCAGTGCACCCGAGGCGATTTCCGGTACCAACAGCAATCCACGGAATGGCTGAGTCTTGAAGGACCATTCGCCATCAGCTCCCTTACTGATCGGTACCATCTATCTAAATATACGGTTTGCCATTGGTCCCGTCCATGGTTTCTACTGTTGGGTGTTGCCATTCTCATAGAGGCGGTCTCCAGTCAACCCCTCTACCATCATGGTATTGTCAGTCTGAAGGAGATGATACCATCGACTCTCGATATCAACGATGATGTATACTACCATGATATCTAGGCTTGATACCTAGGCTTGATACCTAGGTTTGGTACCTAGGCTTCGTGTCTAGGTTTCATACCTATGCTTGATACCTGCGCTTGGTTGGTGCCTAGGACTGGTATCTGGACCTGATGCCTGGGCTTGGTGTCTGGCCTTGATATTTAGCCTTGATACCTAAGAATAGTGCCTGGGCTGGGTACCTAGGCTGGATACCTAGACTCTTGATACCTAGGCTCGATACCGACGCTCGATGCCTAGGCTGGATACCTGGGTGTGATACCTAGACTGGATATCTATGTTTGAAACTTAGGCTCTGTACCTAGGCTAGTAAATTTGCTCCAAATCTCCATCACATGTTGGTCCTCTAGATGTTGCTGGCAACACCCTCCCACACATTAGTATCGGAGACTTAGATTTCAACCTCAGAACACGAGGTTGTTTTTCTGTTTCATCTTGATAATGATGGTGGCTTTTTGCATACTCCCTTCGGTACCGAGATTGTGTATGTATCCAGTACAAGTCATCTGTACAGGGAGACAACTCCCTAGTGTTCATCGAAGGACATGAGGTTACTATCTTGGAAAACTGTTTTTTCCAGTAGCTATAACTTCGGCAAGAAGAGCTAGTAAACAGGCAGCTCTAAGACCCTTGATAACTAGGCTAGAGTCTTAATACGTAAGCTGGATACCTAAATTGAATACCTAAGCTCGGTGCCTAAGCTCAGTGCCTGGACTCAGTATCTAGGCTCAATACCTAGATTTGATACCTAGGCCTGGTACCTAGACTGGTGCCTATGCTTGATACCTAGACCTGGTACCTACGCTTGATACCTGTGGTTGGTACCTACACTCTACTTATCTTTTGATTCAGCTGGCCTATTCAATGGTACTACTGATGATAAATTGGAACAAAGAGAGTGTTGAGCTGTTGCCTACATGACAACAAAGGCAAACAACTCCTGAACAATACTCCTCAAGAAAGTTACCATTTGCAAGATTTAAAAAAAAAAAAAGATAACAAGATTAACCTAAGTGTAGAGTTTTGACAACCAAAGGATGATGCCTTTTCAAACAGATTCCTATCATTGGTTTATTTAGATATCGACATCGAGCATGGTTCCAACATCAAACCAGAGTAGATACCAATATTGCTCCTGCTTACAACATTCTTGACATCATGGTGTTGAAAAAAGACAGTGGCCCTCACCCTGTACTGGATCTCAGAGGTGTCAACCATTATATACAGAGGAAACTTTTTTGAATGGTAACCTTGATATTGATGATGCCTATGTTGGATAGATTTTAGCCTTTTAATAGGATATCAGGCTTATTGATTCAGACTCCTCCCCTTTGGTATATGTATAGTACCGGGGTATTCACCAAATGCTTGTCGGCGGTGGCAGCTTACTTGCAACGGAAAGGTATCATCCTGTTTCCATATATTGATAACTAGCTCACCATAGCATCATCTGAAAAGTAAATTAATAATAATAATAATAATAATAATAATAATAATAATAGGTAACATAACATAAAATAATTGGTTTGCACTACTTCTGCAAATGTCCAAAGATCGGCATACGATGCTTCCCTACAGACGAGACCTACTGAGTATCAACTTCGATACTGTCCTCCATCCTGACATTCAGTCTCTATGATTGACGGTATGGAACTGCCAGGATGGCTGAGTGGTCAGGGCCTGACGCCGTGGAGCTTTCAGTCATGAGTTCAAGACCCAGTCGGTTTTTTCTCCTATTGAAGTAAAGGAATTCACACGTCCGATATGGAGAATTCTTTTGGCTGCACCCAAACCTTCAACGTCAAGATCGTATGCATATAAATGGGAGAAAAATTTTGTGCTTATCTACAAGGCAGTGATATTGACTGACAGACCTGCGGTACCGTGGATATCTTCTTGTTCCTCACCTTGTTGGTATCTGACACGCTATCATTCCCATCAGTGCTGTGTTATGCAGCAGTAATTTTCTGGCATTTACAACAAGAAGTAATACCATCCTTATTTCTGGACCCTATGATTAAGACACTTTTACAAGCTTATAAGCATTTATGCTTTCCAGTCCAACCTCCTGTACCATGTTGGGACTTGAACTTCTTGATAATATGATTGACTCGCAGGCCATTTGAACTTGTGGCAAAGTGTGGCATTAACTTGCTGTCATGGAAAACGCTGTTTTTGCTAGCGATAACCTGAGCCAGAAGGACGAGTGAGTGATGTACACTTAGGACTCATCCTCTATATTCACAATAGTGATATACTATATCAATAAATAAGGAGGGACTTGGTCACATGTATTACTGATGTCGGCAATTCATTTCTGCCTCTCGGAGAAGATCGTCCACTCTGCAGTTCATCTACCAGGGACAGAAAACCTTTTGGCAGGTGCACTCAATGGAACACCTTTGTCTTGCCACAGATGAAGTTTGAATGAGATTGGAATACGTAACATATTCCTCCAATGGACGGTACTGTGTTGGATCTATTTGAAAACAAAAGACAACAATCTGTACTGTTTCTGACAGAAAACAGAAGACAAAGAGAAGAAGAGGAGGTTGAAGGACTCTTCAAATGAAGGATCATCAAAGAAATCAAAAAGAGTAGAGCAGACTAGTCTTACTGCTTCAATTCGATCCCCGTCTCCAACGGTACCGAGTACTGCAGCAGGGAATGCATGTTGCATGACTGCCCAAGATGTGAATAGAAACATGGTACCATCTAGCAAGATTGAAGAAGTCTGTGTGGCTTTTGAAGGGGAGATCATGGATTCCTCACCTATCCTTTCTATGGGGTCCATAACACGGGACCAAGAGTCAAGATCCCCTGAGGTTAGACAGTCGAGATCCCGGTGACGTGAGTTTGTGGAACTAACTTCTCTGACGAGGCATCGCCGAAGGACACCATCCTTGCCTCCGAGGTCTCACAGCAGGCATTCATGTTCTGGTACGAGGTCACCTCAGTTTTAAAAAAAAAAATCCTTCTAGTTGTTCACAAACCTCCCACGTCTAAATGGTTTGCCTATAATGAAAAAGTCTTGTTCCTACTTAAAGGACAACAGGATCGATTTCCAATTATGCGGTACTGTGCATATATTGTTTTTCACAGAAGATCTATCTTGTTGGTAAGTAAAGTGTTATTTATCAGCATTTTTCTGGTATCTTCAGCAACAAGGAAAACTTTCTAGTTTTATGGACCCTACAGTTAAGAGTTTTCCTCCGGGTGATAAATATTTACACCCCCCGGTACGACTACCAGTACCAGGGTGGGTTTTTGAATGTAGTACTATTACAACTTACACACAAATCCTTTAAATCACTGACAAACTGTGATTTCCGATCATTCTCTTTGGAGATTTTATTCTTCTAGTGGCAAAACCTATGCTAAGAGAGCCAGCGAATTATGTGCATTTAAAATAGATGCACCATGCTTGTGTTTGCATAAAGGGAAGTTGTTTTTAAGGCCAGATATTACTCTTCAACCTAAGGTGGAGTCATAATTTCATTGAACCAGGACATTGTACTACCTGCATACAGGGAAAACCCAGTAACTGAGTTAGAGAAAAGATTGCATTGCCTCGATGCTAGACGTGCGTTACTGTTTTTATGGAGAACATAATACTTCCATTAGTAAAACAAAAAGGTTGCTTGTTTTTTATTGTGTTCCAAAGCAGTGGGAATCTGGTTTGTCACAGAAAGGAATAAATAAACAAACAAACAAACAAATAAATAAATATACTTTCCAGTTTCTGTAAGGGCCCATTCGACAAGTTCTATGTTTACATTAGTTGTTTTCTTTCCATGGTGTGCAACTACATGACATATGCAAAGCTGATCAATGGTCACAACCAATGACATTTATTTCTTTTTATAGGGTAGATGACAGAGCAAGAAATGATGCAGTATTTCGGAGAACAGTTTTATTTTCTTCTGTGATTAAAAAAAAATGCATCCAAAATTGAAAATGAATGCAGAAATGAGTCCTTGGAATTAATTTTAATTTATTGGCGTGGTGAAGATATTGCTCAGTTTATTTAAATAAATAAATAAATAAATAAATAAATAAATAAATAAATAAATAAAAATATAAATAAATAAATAAAAGGACAAAAAAAATAATTGAAAATGTAATTGTTGATATATATAACAATAGTAAAAAGAATTTTAAGCGTGACATTCCCTCCTCCAAACAGGCAGCTTGCTAGTCTCCCATTTGTGTGATTCACAGAGACCACGAAGAAGAAGGACCAGTTGCTTACCTGTAACTGTATTTCTTCGAGTGGTCTTCTGTGAAGTCACACAAACCCACCCGTCCTCCCCACATTATGTCCTGCTGGATGGTTGCTTCCCATGCTGCTACTCCAGCAGCAAAGGAACTGACCATTATACAGGGAGGGGCCTTATATTCCCTAGGAGGATGGGGGAGGGGTCAACTGCCAAAATGCCTACTCCTAGATATCGAGAAGGTTCCAAATGCTGTTTTGCGCAGGTGCATAAACCCGTTTGTGTGACTTCACAGAGGACCACTCGAAGAAACAGTTACAGGTAAGCAACCTGTCCTTTCCAGATTTGTGGAAACATTTATTTTATATTATTTTATTTTACAAAGTAAACATCAAGAATACGTGTGCATACTTTTAATTTGATTTTAATTTTTTGGTTGTTTAATCTAATTTTAACTTTTGTATCTTGAGTATGTTTAACAATGTGTTTTTCAATTTGTTGTAAGCTACACTGAGTCCCAAACGGGAGAAAAAAATAAAAAATAAATATTATAACAATAATAATGATGATATGTTTAACTACTGATTTACTGTTGTGTTTAGTTGTGTGCGTGTGTGTGTGTGTTTTACCTATCTGGAGATTTTTGAAATTGATAAAATGTTAACATATATAGAAATCATTCACTGCATCTTAGGCCATTTCTGCACGAGGTCAATACATCATAGTCACCTCGAATTCTTACCCTCCCGTCTGCACGTTGAACCGTTTTAGCTTTGTGGTTTTCCTTGTGGTTCTGTACGTTTTCAGCTCCTAGAATGGTTCACTGTGATGAAAAACTGCTGTATGTGAAAAATGGAAAAACTCCGATGCAAATCTCCCAAACCGGTTCTGCTTCGGTTTTCACCTGCATGCAGAAACGTAGCATCAATTCACATCACAGAAGTGGCTGGCTATGAGCATTCTCAGGCTGTCCCTTCCACCATTTCCGTCCCTGTCTCTCTCCGCTCATCAAAGGACAGGTTGCCGTCATTATTGTCTTCATGCGTTAAACAGACAGCAGGAAGAGAGTGGATCTGGTAATGGACTGTTAAGACATGTTTTTTTCCATGTATCAACGAACATACATACCTATGCACAAAAGTAGGAACACAAAAATGTGTTAAAAATGTGTGTGGTTTTTTTAAAAAAACAGACCAGTCAGCGATGGTGGGGTGGGGTGAGGGAGGGGGATGGGAGTGGCCAGGGACTTGCTGTTGCGGATGCAGCAACCGCTGTTCTCCGCAGTAGTACAATGTAAATGCGGGGGGGGGGATGCAGACAGCACAGTTTCTGAATTTCTGAATTCAGTTTCTGAATTGGAGTATAAAAACATCGCTCTTGACATGAAGTGAACCTCTCCTCCCCTCTGATGCAGAAATGGCCTTAGTTTTGTCTCTGTTCCATCTAATTAGCTTTAGTTTCTTTTTTAAAAAATGTTGCATCTAAACATCATTTTTTATAGTGAGGAGCTCCGGAAAGAAGCACGCCAGCTGAAACGTGAACTACTCGCAGCAAAGCAAAAGAAACAAGAAAATGCCACCAAATCAAACGAAAGTAATACAGAAGGTAAGACATGAAGTAAGGTAACATATGTTTGCACTTGTAATGCAATGCAGTGCAATGCAATGGGATAATTTTCTCAGTAAGGCAGGGTGCCAGATATCCTCAAGATATGCAAAAATCTTGTCCATCCTTTGCTCAAGAAAACAAACCTTGAACCTCAGCCAGTTATTATCACATATTTAACTTCCCCTTAGTAGTCTGCTAATTAAATTTATGGTAAAATACTTTTCCCATAAAAGTTTCTTGGGATTTTGTGCCTTTCATAAAGTCTTACTGATTGCTGACCATTTATTTTTCAGAGCATAAGCTAATGGGATCAAATGAGAATTTAGTTTTCTCGAATATGTATAACATTTCCTTTCTGGTTTTGTGTTCTGTCCTGGGTTGCATTTCTTTTCTTCTCTTTCAAAATTCTTTTTTGTTATAACAAAAATCTGAAATTGGCATGCAAAAGTAATATTGGTTGGGGGAATATAATGTTATATTCTGCTGAATTTATGCTGAACGTAAGGACATTTCATTTTAATTCCTAAAATAACCAGTTGAAAAATTAGCTTGCTTGTTAAAGCAATGTCCCAATTTTTGTTTTTTAGTTATTTCCAGATTAGTGGTGCTTGTGATTTTATCCAGTAAATTGGTATATTGAATCTAGCTGCTGTTATAAGTTCATTATGAAGTCTAGATCAACAGTCTCAACATATTCTAATATTTACCTTTGGTCAGGATCAATATAGCATCCTAAAATTTTATAAATCTTTTCTTTCTGGATTACTGGAAATATTTATTTTATTTTATTTTTATTTTATTTTGCAAAGTTTAAAAAAATAAGAATATGTTTGCATTGAGTGAGGTGACTTTAAATTCCTAGGAAATATTGGGGAACTTAAAGTACATTGCTAAATTATCTTACTGAAATTCACTCTTAAATTAGCACATCTTCCTCAATGAAACAGTAGTGAAGATACAGATCCATTCTCTATTTGTTATATTCTTCATGTCTTTGAGCACAATCCTAACTGGTAAAGATGGCCAAAGGCCAGCTGAGACAACGTTAGGCCAGATGAATTTTGTGCTGAATCCAAACCATATCAGTTTAAGCATGTTCAAAAATACTTAGGGTATTTTTGTCTAGACCTAACTTAGTATCACCATTGTGGCTGTGTCCCTGGGCTGGAACAGGTTTGGATCAGAAGTATGTCAACGCTTGAAATACTCCACTCCCTTCACTACTATTTTTTTGGCCGGTCTGATGGCAAACAAGCAAAGCAATTGTACCAGCAGACTGTTCTGTTGATAGGTCTCCATCGCTTAGATTTTATAGGTTAAGTCTGCGTCATTAAATTGTGACAAAGCACAGTATCTGGGAATTGGTTTGGATCAGCCTTCAAACAGCATTATTTCCTTTCATATAGGGCTGGTTCAGATGAAGCTATCATAGCATAATAAACTCAGATTGAGGCCATGCGGTTTCTCCTTGCATTTTCTCTCTCTTGCCAGCTGTGTTGCTTTAACCCTGGTTAGTTTAAACCGGGGTTGGTTAGACTTCAGGCTTAAGAATGTACTTCATTTTTTAAATTAGAACCTTGAGGTCTGCTAACAAAAAATCATTAAAAATGAGGAGATGCAATCATGGGGGGCTGGCTTCCTGTCATTTAGAATGGGGTGACAGTGCCTCTGAGCACATGTTGAGTTAAAGAATTTGTTTTCAGGGCCAAAATTGATGTGATGTCTCAGTTGTTTCTCACACATATCCACTCCTGGTTTCACTCCAAACTTTCTATGCCTCCGTGATCTAATTTAGACTGGGAGGGGACTTTCCTTGTTAAGCTATCCATAGTGAGAAATTTCAGATCAGATCATCACAGGCTCTACCAGTAGATGCCAATATACTTTCTCCTAATCCTTACTTTAAACCCTGTTTCCTATTACTCTTGAACCAGGAAACTGTGGTTGATTTTACTAACCAGCATTTGAAACTAGAATCAAGTCATAGTATCAGTGCCTATAGCCACTGGTATGCCTTCAAACCCTTCAGGAGAGGACAAAGTCCTCATGTGTAGTGACAATTATCACAGAAATTGGAATCATTGTTTCTTCATTTGTTGATTTTATTTTATTTTATTTTTAACTACTGGGCTGCATCCCATACTTCAGCTGCTCCAGCATCTTCTACTGCTCTAGCAGCAGAAGATATAATTTTCAAGCCTCTTTCAATCTTTCTTTTGTAATCCTGCTGCCAAACCAGGCTTTAAAAATGCATTAAAATACCTCAGGCTGTTCAGTGCCAAAATCTTGCAAAAGTCAAACCTCATAAACCCAATTTAAACAGTAGGCTTATTCCCAATGTTATATACCATGTGTAATAAAAACAAGAGAGAGCCTTGTGGCACATTAAAGACTAACACATGTATTTTGTGTCATAAGTTTCTGAGGGCTAGAGCCATCTTTTTTCAACTGCATTGGTGATAAGTATGCTAAGAAAAGAAAGAGGATACTTGGTACTGCAGAATTAACACACTGGTAGTGTTGACTCATAACAGTAAGTCAGCATTCTTCTGTGATTATGAACAACCTCTGTGTTTATGCACATATTCTGTTCATCTCCTCTTCTCTGTCCCCTTCAAGTAAGTGAGTAAAACAAATCAAGAAAGAATAGTCTATCAGGACATCCAACTGCAGGATCCTGGCCTGTTGCTCCTAAACAAGCCAACATTATAAGACAGTTTTAAAGCAACTTTTGGTGTTAGGTTATGAATCTTGCTTGTTTTCAATAAAAAAAAAACTCGATAGTGCTAAGTTTGGATGTCATTATAAGCCCTCACTACCCTCTTTCTTTAACCTGTTTCTATGAAGGAAGAGCAAAGTAGAAAAATAGGCTATGATCCTTTCATGCTGCTTTTTCACAATAAGCCTGGATGAGCTACAATCCTAGCTTATCGTTACTTGTGAATGCTTTTTTCCCTACTGTGTTGCTGCCAGACAGTAAGAACTGCATATCTCAAACCAAAAAGGGAGGGATATAGAAATTATAGCGTCGACCGAGTCCAGTGGAGATAGGAAAGAACAATTAGAAGAATATAAAAGGAAACATTCATAAGATTTCAGTCTCAGAAATAGAAGTAGTAGTCTGGAGAGTCCTATGGTGAGTTAGCTGGCAAATAAAACAGGGGAGAGGAATTACCCCGTGAGACCTAAGTGACTACAGAGCCAGGCAAAAAAAAGGGAGTACCAACATCAGTGGGTCTGGGTTTATGATGGTTACTAGCTTTTGGCACATCAAAAGCTACTTTTTGTTCTTTTTAATGGTCTGTTTTTAACTGCTTTAAGTTGTATTGATAGTTTAATTATAACTTTTGTACAATGTGAAATATTTTTAGCTGCATCTGTTTCAACTTTTGTAAGCCACCTTGAGTCCCAGATTGGGGAAAAGCTGGAATATAGATAATTATGAGGAGGAAGAGAGTAAGAAGAGGAGGAAAAACAGTATTGACCAGTCTTGACTTCGGCTAAGTTTCAACTAAGAAATATGCACATTTCACAGTCTGGACATTCAGCAACTTGCCCTATTTTTCCATTAAAGACCAATAATGATGCCATTATACCCACACCCAACCCAGAATAGCTTACCATAATAGCTTGAGAGTCCTCACTGGTATATCTACTTCTGAATAGATTTGTTTGTTTGTTTGTTTATTTGTTTCTTCAAACTTTTCCTCTAAATTATATTTCTCAATCCTCCTCCTATGCTTTGAATTTAGTATATGTGCTGCCGTAGTGAGCGTACTTTGAATTTAAATATTTGATTCAAATAGTCATGCAGCAAAGCTAAACCCTATACATAGGTAGTTTTAGGTAAATGTTCTAATCTGCTTTGGCAAGATAAGGTGTCAGTTCCTTTCTGCTGTATTATCAAAACAATGCCTCACTTGTGAATTGTCAAAATATAGGCTAGAAGTAGCAACTGAAGCTTTGGAAATAAAGAGAGGATTAAGAACAGTGGTTATTTGAGATAACACCTAAGGCAACTTAGAGAACACATTCAATCATTTAAAAGTTTCCATGTTACGTTTAAAAAACAGTGCCATATAAAGGGGTCTGTCTATATTTATCTATGTTGTGGCTTTTTAATATGTGTGTTATTATAAAATTGAAAAAAAATATTAATTTTAAAACTAAAAAGGTGATCTGTCACATCACCCTGTTAATGGTTATTATAGATTACATGTATTGTTGGAGAGTGGGGGGATATATTGGAACACATGGCTTTATACCAGAGGTGGAGAACCTATGCCCTCCAGATGTTGTTGGACTTCAGCCAAGACAGCATGACTGGGAGTCAGGGATGGCAAGAGATGAAGTCCAAAAACATTTGGCGGGGTGCACATTCTCTAATCCTATATTAATACTGGTATCTCTAGGATTTTGTTCCAAGGCTCCCCATGGATACCAAAATTTGTGGATGCTCAAGTCTCTTTATGTAGTAGTAAAATTATGTCCCTTATATAAATGACAGAATCAAAGTTTGCTTTTGGATTTTCAAGCTGTGATTGGTTGAATCCACGGATATAGCATCTGTGGATATGGAGGGCCAACTATAAGTTTTTTCATGCTGCACTTGGCTGCCATCCCAGATATCCGAGAGGAGGGCAATTCCCAGGAGTCAAACAACCTCACCAACCCTCTCTTGGAGCTTGGAGAGCTGTACCCACACCACTATGCTCCCTACTCTACAAAAAAAATAAATATTGGCGGAACGTGAACAATTGTATCCTCAAAAGCAAGGAGTGGGGCAAGATTGGTCAATTCAGGTCATGAGCTAGTTCTGTTTTGGAGGCTTCAGTTTTGAAAAAAGCTCTCCCAAGCGTTTGTTTTGTTTTGTTGTTTTGTTTGCAAAAGGTTGGAGGTTAAAGGAGGCATAGGGGTGCCCTTGCCCACCCAGTACAAATGATTGAGATCAGTTAGGCCCACACACCAAAATGATATTGGCTGTCTTTGCAAAGTGGATATCAGGTCCCACTCCTGTCAGCTAGAGATCAGATGATGATAGTTACTCTAGGAGTGTGAGTTTCAAACCCTGTTCAGCCATAAAATGCTCTGGGTGACCATGGATCATTTAACTTTTCTTTTGCAACTATATTGTGGTGAAGATAAAATGGGGGTCAGGTTGGGGGAAGAAGCTTGAAACCACCCTGGTTTCCTTCTAGAAAGGATGGGACAAAAATGCAATCAATCAGTCAGTCCAAACATGAAGACAGTTTGTAGTCTAGAAGGAGGTTGTTTCAAGACCAAATTGTCTTAGATAATTGGACCTGGTGGGAAAACATGATGTAGAAATCTTTGCATGTGTCAAAAAGTTTATCAAGCTGATTTACTCTGGCCTGCTACTATTGTATTAAAGAAACTTACTTGCTGGTCTTCCTGGTTACACCAGAATTTGTTCTTTTGGCCAGAGTTGTCATCACTGTGTACCTTTAAGTCTTTTCTGACTTATGCCATAACGCAAACTTACCACAAGGTTTCTTGGCAAGATGAGTTCAGAGGGGGGTTACCTTTGCCTTCCTCTGAGGCTGACAAAGTATGACTTGCCCAAGGCCACCCAGTTGATTTCCATGGCCGAGCAGGGAGTTCTGTACCAACCTCAAACCACTATACCGCTATCAGTACTCGAGCTAAATCTCTGCTTGACATTTCTCAGGTCCCCATTCCACAACATATTGCCTACTAGAGTAAACAGAATATTTTTGAGCTGTAGAAATGTAATTTCAAATTCGACAGATTTAAGCTAGAAACTCCCTCATTCCCTGTCACTTTTAGAACTCTTTTTGTAAACTGTTGTTGTTGTTGTTGTTATATTTCTATCTCCCCTTTTTCCCAGTTTGGGACTCAAAGCGGTTTACAACACATTAAAAAACATAATAGTTAAAAATCCACAAGATACAGAAATTAAAATGAGATTGAGATTAAACAATCAAAAATTTAAAACCAGGTTAAAACATATTTTATCAAAACAAACACACCAGCACAACAAACTATTGAAACAACATGCAGGGAGTCTTAAATCCCAGTTAGTTTTGTCCTACTGTCATGAATGCACAGAAGGATGAAGGCAGAAGGATTTTCTCTTCTTCCTGATCACATTTTATATGAAAAAAAAAGAAGTATGTTACCTTTCTCCTAAACAAGGCAACATGTGCTGGGCACTACTTATACCATGTAGTTATAATGTAACATACTATTAGCTATAACATACAGAGTTATGTACCAGATGACTAAACTGTGGCTTCGGACATATCAGAAGAAGAAATGACTCACTGGAAAAGACAATAATGCTTGGAACGGTGGAAGGCGCAGGAAAAGAGGAAGACTGCATTACAGATGGATAGGCTCAATCAAGGAAGACAGTTATTGAATCTGGAAAACCTGAGCAGGGCTGTTGATGGCAGGGGTGAGTTAGAGGTCTCTCATCCATAAGGTCACCAGAATTCAAAATCAACTTGACAGCAGTTGACAGCAACTAGGCAGTACCTTATCCTTTACTTTAACAGCAATGTAATTAGTGGATAACATATAGGTGGTTGAGTCTTTGACTACTATCTAGTACATTGGGACCTTTCTGTGATATAGTTTGCTTCCTCTTGTTTAGGCACAGAACCAGCGGAGAAGCTTGGAGTGCATGGAAGGGAGGTGGGAGGGGGCGGGGCCACAGTGCAAGAGGACGTGGCAGCGGCACACGGGGACATGGCTACAAGCCGGAACACCCAAAAAAACATTGCTGCCCGGGGCAAACTGCCCCCATCATCCCCCCAGCCCTACATGACTGCGCAGAACTGTTTTGGGTTTTGTGTTCTACTTTTGGAGAATCCTTTGGACAGCATGACCATCTTGATTATCTTTTAGCAGTCTTAATAGCGTTCATTCTTTCTAGCTCTGTAGTTTTGTGACTGTGTATTCTTGTGCACCTTGTTGGCTCGCATATTTTGAGTTTTATGTATCATGAAATCAAAACATCCTCTGATATTTACCTTGAAACTACCTGTGGTGGAAGCTTTCCCAGCAACCGTTTTCCACATTGCGTTATATTTCTTCCCTCTTTTGAAAAAAGACAATACCCTGAGGCCAACAGTTTCACGTTCTGCTTACAAAAAACGACTGGCATTTTTCCAAGAGCTGTCAACACTGTCCCATCAGATTACTATAGAACGGGAAGTGTATGTGAGGAAACCAAGTGCTGCGAGGAAGATCCAAATCGTTGTTCCATATTCATTGCCAGCAATCATGTTCATGCCACTGCTCTGTTGTCATGTTTGACCCACCTTAATCCTAGCAACAGTGGTCTTTCCATTAAATGTGTGTGCTACGTGGAAAATTGTTCACCTTTTGGTCCCTGAGACTGTGAGGAAGCAGTATAAACATTGGTCTTACTGCTTCAGAATCTTCACAAAATCTGAAGTGACTCAGTTTTTAGAAAGTCCAGTCCTTTTGAGTTTATGCAAGAGGAGGCAACAAACAGATCTAACTTAGTGATCGCACCTTTTTTATAGAACTCCACCTCGCTAAACATATCATGGCTGTTCACTCACTATCTGTCTAACATTTCCAAGGCCTTTTCTATTTAGACAAGACTTTGGTTAATTGTGACACCTGTTCCTGGATTCAGCTGTTCATTGTTGTCCTATTTTGTTTATCAAAAGTCTTTTTTTATTGTTCTCTTAATATTACTGCCTTTAAATGATGTTCATAACCAATTCAACAGTCCTTACAGGTCTAGTAAGCAGGATGTGTGGTCTTAAATGCTTTTTTCCTAATTGAATATGTTCCACCATGAACGTTATATTTTATTTGTATATGTTTATATATTTATTTATTGTGGCTGACATCCTGTTCAGTAGTTATGAGATCATAAGTTGTAAGCTTTGGGATTCACCTTTAAATTCATTAACAACCAAATGTGACACCTCCAAAGCCTGTTTTTTCAGCCAGACAGCACATTGATTGGAGGGTTTCTGAGGTGCTGCAGATCAGAATGCTGGGAGATGATATCTGCAGTGCTCTCCCAGTCATGGGACATATTGATAGAAGAGTCCAGGTCTCCAGTGTGCCCTCCAGGAGATGCCATTTCCTATCAGCCAATCTGCAGTGCCTCAGAAACCCCTCAGATGTCAGAGCTCAGTCATTATAGTTATGTTTGACCATTCAGGATCTTGACCTGTATTTATATCTTGACTTCCCTTTTAAGGCACAGTTCACTTCCTCTTTCCTTATTTCTACCTTCACAACCCCCATATGAGGTGTGGAGGTGATTGCTGGCCATAGGTGACAAAATAGGTCTGATTTGAATCCAGGTTTCTCCAGTAATGCCCTAATCACAATACCATGTATATTATCATAACAAAGTATACTCACAGAAATAGCATATGTAAATTTTGGGAATCAGCAAGATACCCTACACTGTACACTTTATGTTCTTTTGCATTGTTTTCATTGTTTTAATAACAGATGGTTTGTAAATTTCTTACATTATACCATACCATCAAAACAAAACCCAGATACGCACAGGAGTGGATTTAATCATTAGGTTAAATAAGCCTCCTTTACAATTGTAATTGTCCATATTACTTCCTACTGCTTGTGGCATTGCCTTCTGCAGAGAATAGAAAGGGGAGCACTGGCCCTATTCACAATTTTAGAGAAATATAGAACACCTGTACCATGCAATACTTTTTCAAACCTGTTTTAATTTGTTAATTATAATATGCTTTTGGTTTATTTAATTTATTTTTATTATTTTAAAGTGTTTCAGCTGGTTCAGACTGCCTTTTAATTCCATGCCTCCCTGAGAAATATTTTAATAAATAAATAAATACTCAGCATTGTAGAAGGCCTGAAGGGAATGTGTCTGTATGTCCCGTTTATTTATATATTTAATATATCTGCTTCATCCTTCTGTGTTTGTGATTCAAGCAAAAATGGTTTTGGTACCACTGAGATCTGGACCCTCAGGTCATATATAATATTTTTTTGACTGGGGTCTCTTTAAGAAAAGTTGCAGAAGAATCAGAGTGGCTGTTTGGACTGATTTTATCACACAGATATGGACTGTTAGGAACATTGACTGAAACTGGATCTTTTCCAGCATCCTATCATCACTCCATCCAATCTAATTTATTAAATTTATTTGAGTTAAGTTTTGTAAACAAAACATCAAAGCACGCCAGGTTAATTTTGTATGTCCTGTGTAAAAATCTGAAACCTTTCTCCAGTAGCCAAAAGTATTTGAACTAAAATGCTTTATGAGAGGGATGAAGTTCAATAAAGTGCATTTGGGAGAATTTAAGTGTTATATTTGAGAAAGTTTCAAGCTTTGTTTGGAAATGATTTTGATTAGAATATCTCCCAGTGTTATAAGACATTGCAACTTAATACAATGTGCTTCCCTTCCTTTACTTAGATTTTAAAGATATGCTTTATAGATGCAGCTAGAGCTTAAAATTTAGCGTTTCATGTCTATATCACTTTGCAAAAAAGAAGGCCATAAATCAAAGGAATGTGTATAGTGGAGCAACAAATGTTGAAGTTGCCCATCTACCACGGTTACAGCATAGAGCAGCTCTCTGATTCATGGTGGAGCAGAAGTTATCATTTACCCTTTGCCAGAAACGAAGATTGCATTACCAAAAAAAGAACTTGAGATTTTCATAAAAGTGTCACATGGTAATCTGTGTGTATAGATACAAATTTTAAATGGTGGGTATCATTTAAAAAGAGATAGAATAAATTTCAGCAGGGCCAGGAGAGTGCTGGAATTCTGACAAAGCAACTAGTCTGATCTGCTAGTACTGCTGTCATTGTGGGTGGCGAACTTCAGGACCCCTTCAGCTTTCCCTTCCGTAGTTCTTTATCTTTATGCTGGATTTGGGCCAGGGAGTCATTCAGGTTAGTAGGCAGTGCTCTCAGTTAGAGAACTATCTTTCAGACAGAAAAGTGTTCATTGTAAAATAAGACGTATGCAAGGATTGAAATTTTGGGGAAATGCTCATTAAATAACCTGTGCAGCTGGTTAAAGAAGATTATACAGTAATTGTTTTAGAAAATGAATTCTCAAAATGTGTTGGGTCAATATTTTATAAAAGTTAGGCAATAAATATACTATTTTCCCCAGATATTCTACTTCCTTTTTTCGTTCTTTCTGTGGTTAATGCCTATGATGTTTTGTACCAGCTAGACAGAATAGCAGTTTTTTTAAAAGAAATTAAAATGGAAAACTTTTATTAAAGACAAGCCAAACTAAGAATCAGACCTGCTATAAATTCAGTTTATATCTAGAAACTGACAGATAATTTCAGCATAAAAGTATCATTAAAAAAAATAATGAGGAACAGTTGATGTCCTTCTTGGTGGCTGGTGCCAGACTGTGGAACTCTCCCCCACATGAGGCTTGACTGACCACTTCTGTGCTCTCCCTCTACTGACAGACAAAGACCTTTTTATTTAGACAGACTGTTAACTAATTGTTGCAGAAAAGTCTTTTAATGCTAGGAGAAAAGCGGGCTAAATTTTAGAGATACAGATATAGTAAAATTTTCTCCCCTTCATCTTAAAACACTTCATTGTTGTATAAGAACCTAGCCATTTTTTTAATGGAAGGTGTATTGTGTTTTGCAGCTCTGTTTGTGGGTATTTTGTAGATTCTCAGCTAACGATTTATGACCCCTCTTACTGCCCTAGAAGAAGCAGTCTGTTGGATCAGTGCCTCTCCAACTATCTGATGTGGGGGACTAGATTACAGTGCATGTCAGTCTAGTAAATAAAGACAAGAAATGAATGAATGTGTGTTTTGCCCTTTTTCCGTATATGACACAAGCAACTTTCTCTCCAAAGACCTGTCAGCCTTACGACTTAACGCCATCCTTTTTTAAAAAATGACATCAGGATTCAGTATAGATTTACTGATCTGTAACGTTAGTACTTTACCTTTCCCCTATAATTATCTTCTGTTTGATCTTCTCTTAGTGTCATTTTGTGCTTCGAGTTTGCGTACTCTTTAATTGCAAAAAAACTTATGCCTGATGGTTTCTTCCTTATTTTCTAAACTATACTGCGGTACCGTACATTTTCTTTCTCAGACTAATTAGAGGTTTGTCAAAAGAGTGAATTAGATAATAAAAATCAAAGAAATTGACTAATGCAATATGAAAGTGTTTATTATTCAGCATGGTAGCATTCTGAGCAACAATTTGAGTTATGTGGGGGTTTTTAAAAAAAATTCTGAACATAAGTAAGGACATTTAGATATAAGACCAGTCCTGTGGCCCATGTTTTTTACGTTCCCCCAGTGCCAAATCTCCATGCCCTTCCCTTTCGTTTTTCATGTCCTGCTTCATTCAAGCTTTTCCAATTTCATAAAATATAGTTTCTGGCAACATCTAAACTAGAAAACATTATTTAAGAGGTATCCCAACAAACTATGTGAACCAATATCATCCAGCCCTAAACATTCCACAGTGAAATAAAAGGTGTTCATTTCTCTCCTTCATTTTCTGATACAGATGTTCCATTCTGTTGATGAACTTTTCAGGGAATTCATCTGTCTTTGTTTCTTTTAGAACAATCAAAAACCCATTCCAAAGAATTAATGAAAAAGCCATTCCATACTTAGAACAGAAATATTCTTTCAAGACCAATCACATATCTTTATTTTCCACAGCCAGAAGATTCTTTAACAAATTCACAACTCCATGAACATGTAAAATGTAACATAAATATAAAAATGTTCAAATCTTGTTGTTGTATGTTTCCAACTTATGGTAACCCTAAGGTGTTGGAGTTTTCTGGGGCTGAGAGTTTGTGATGCCCCCAAGGTCAACCAGTGGGATTCTGTGGCTGAGCAGGGAATTGAATCTTGGTCTCCAGGGTCCATAGTCTAATGCTCAAACCACTAGACTACACTGGCTCTCTCAAATCTTTACCTTTGATCAGTTATCCATAATACAACCTCTGCTATTTGAATCCAAAATAATTGAGAAAATAGATAGGTCCACCAAGCTTGCTGCAACAATTCCTTAAATACCTTCCCAGTTTTCTTTCATTAAACTTTTTTGTTGCTTCTCTTTGTTTTGTTTTGTTTTTAATTAACATGATGAAATCTGTCTATGATTTTGAGAAACGTGCATTTCCTTTTTGCAGTGATTTGTGGTTTCCTCAGCCAAAAAGACAGGACAAAACAAGAAAGCCATCAATAGTTACCATTAACTGTAAGAGCAGCAGCCAGTTATAACAGCTGGAAAGGCAGTGCCTGGAGGCAGCATCATTCAACATCCTGTAGGGCTAGTCTTGGGCACCAAATAAAAGAGTAAAATAGATTAAGACAAAGTGTTGCTGAAAGCTGGAAATCTGAATCCAGTCTTGCAAATACAGGAAACATTTGTCTCTTACCTTCTCCTCAGTGGTTTCTCTAATCTCTTGATCCTGTACTGGTCTGAATGTATTGGATACAGAAGAATTTTCACCCTAGTTCTTCACAGTTTGTTATCAGCTCGCTCATTGTATTGTATTACTTTATATTTGCATTTCTTCACTATGTTTACTAACTCAAGTACACTTCAGTAGTTGCCCATTGGTATTGCTGTTAACTGCCCTCAACCCAATTTCAGCTTATGGCCATATGGGTGTTCAAATAGCTTCTTCACACATTTCCTATATATCTTCTGTAACCCTGGATTTTTCCAGGAATTGAAGCATTCATTTAGATTTTTAAATTTACTCACATCAAACATAGTATATCACATTGGCTTATCTTCCAGTCTTGAGTGACAAAACAGAGAGGAAGGGTTCATATTGAGAATGACGTAAGTTTGTTGGCTGAATTGAAGCTAAATAAAAGGTAGAGTTTTGAGAACTGAGTAGCTAGGCTAAAATGGGAAAATGACTCTGTTCCTAAAAAGAATGGTACACGTCTAAAAATTTCAGATCTATCCTTTAGAGAATGTTTTTGGTAGCATTCAGATTCAGATTCATGAGTTAACATAAATATGACTTACATATTTATATTTTTAAGCCAGGAGAGGTAAATAGTCTAACAGGAAATTCAGGCTCACTAATTGACTTCCTAGACTTCTGCAAAGAATTATGCACTACCGTGTATTTAGATTCCACGTAGAGGACTATATAATTCTGCGAATTTTTTTGTTGATTTATGTCACAGATCAATTTATTTTATTGACCACATTTCATAGAAATGTGACAAAATAAACTCCTTCGCAGCTATCGGCTAATTCCCTATTCCCTTTCAGCCATTTGCAAAAATTCACATATTATCTCCGCAGGTAAGCACTGTGAAGGGAAGCTGTACAATATTGCAATTTACTTTCCATAAGTAGGGAAATCCATCATTTTCTCAGAATGGCATAATATAGTCCTCTGTTGTCCACGTGAGTCATCCGCTTACACTCATTCTTAACTAAACATTCACTTAAGGATTCATAGCAGGGGTAGGCAAAGCATGGCCCTCTAGATATTGTCAGCGTAGCCAATAGTGAGGAATGCTAAGAATTACAGTTCAGGAACAGCAGGAAGGCTGTACTTTGCCCACCTCTCATTTAACGTAACTGCTTGCTTAGTTCAGGTTGCACTCTTTAAAACATCTGATGGGGACCAAGCGCCACCAACACACTTCAGGACTTTCTTCTGTATAAACAAACACAGGATTTGGCTTTCACTCAGTTGTGACTTGGAGCTGAAGACTTGATTCTTGAATGTATGGACTGAAATTTTGAATCCCTGTCTTTTTGTTCTAAAGAGGCAGAGTGGCCCTCCCTAAATCACTATTCTTCTTGTATCTTCTCACCTATCAAATGATAAAATTAATAAATGATCCTTGTGACCAGAATACTGTGAATTTGAGTATGTGAGCAGTTTGCACATTAAAATTGTGTGAATTACAAACAGAGCTTAGCATATTTATAGTTTATCTGTTATATGTGCCCCGGTAAGCATAGCTTGGGGGTCAGGAAGGAAGGAAGCTTTGGTCCATAATGATTCCATCCCCTTTTCAACAGTCTTGCAGTGTACCTGGTACCTGGTGGTGGCTATTTGAGATAGCACGGCGATTCTATAGCCATACTTCCCATCTCACTGATCAACAGTTTCATTCTTTAGCTGATGAAGATGTTGTGCAAGGTAGTGCAGAGACTCCTGTAATCTTGGAAGACTCAGCATTCATACCCTGACCATCTTGTCTGGCATGCTTTTGGGTTTAACAGCCTCCATGGCAATGATAGGCCTATTTCAGATTGTATATGCTATCATTCCGTTTGGATCTAGTGTTCTGTAATGGAATATGGAGAAATGATATGCAGGCTGAGAACCAGTGATGATTCCACTGTTGTGGACCCACTTAAGACTGTATGTAACCTCTGCAAGGATCAGATGATGGTTTGTGCAGTCCAGCACTAGAAACTGATGAATGGAAATACGGCATTGATCACAGAATTCTGTTGTATGCTCCAAAATACATAAGCGTAGCCATGTTTAAAAGCTGATCAATCAGTTAGTTTAAAAGCCTTTCCAACCAAATTCTCAAGGATCTCAAGGAAGATTCTGGATTCCAAAGTTGGGAATATTATTGCTTTTTTAAGAGGAGCTGCAACAAAAATTTGCATGGAAGAGATAGAGTATTGTGTATGAACTTACACATCTGTAATATAGTTGAAAAATTAGAGTCCTGAAAAATCCCAAGTATGAATAAAGTTCCTCTCTGAAGATAGGAGATAAATAAGTTATCCATCTGGGAATTTGAGCAGATTCATTGTCAATGTTCATTTTCTGCTTTTTTATCAAGTATTGTTAATTACTAAATATGCAAGTTTTAACCTGGGATCATTGTTTCAGGCAATAGTTTTGGGAAGTGAATTGGTTCAAAATGCTTAAAAACAAAACATATAGAATACAGTAAAAAAAATGAATTCAGAGCTCACACTTTTGCAATTTATTCAAGTTTCAGTATTTTACAATGGGGCACAATATTTCAATATCATAAAGTGGAATACTTAAGCACTAAATTGTAAATACCAAATCAAAATTGCACATGAATATGTCCATTCATGTAATTTTTATTCTTACTGTAAAAAATGCAAAAGGCTTAGTTGAAATATTAATCCAAATCAAATTCAAACCCAGATTAACTATTCCCAACTGTGTTTGAGAGCTGTGTTTCTATTCCTGTTTTAATTTGCATTGTGAAAAGCCAGTACCATTTACCAAAATTTGGGTGATCAGTATATACCCAAGAGTAAGCCGACTGAACTAAATGAGCTTACTTCTATGTGAACATGCATAGGAGTAGTGTTTTTTCAGCAAACTATCCTTTATGGTGAATACATGTGTTGATTGTCTAATCTGAGAGTATTGATGAAGAAGCAGTTTATATGGCTTAGGTCCAAACTATTTGAAAGACTGTCTCCGTACACAAACCTGCCAGAGTTCTAAGATCTTCAAGGGAAGGCTTTTTCTTGGTCCTGCTACCATCCCAGGCTCACCTAGTGAGGGCAAGGGAGAGACTCTTCTCAGTGACCAATCCCACCCTGTGGAACTGTCTTCCATGGGAGGAGGCTAGACTGGCTCCCTTCTTACTTTCCTTTCGCTGGCGGGCAGAAGCCTTTCTTTTCAAGTAGGCTTTTAATGGGTGAGCAGGAGAATTTTTTATTTATCAAGCTGTTTTAAAAGTTGTTGCAGATTTTTATCAATTTATATGTTTTTAATTGTTTTAATTTTTTTAATGTTTTAACATTTTTTGGAAGCCTCCTTGGGTCCCACTCTGGGAGAAAAGCAGCATGTAAATATAATTAATTAATAAATAAAATACAGACAAGTTTTTATCTTTTCTTACAAGTGTTGCATCCTTGAGTAAAATTGTTATTTTCACTGTTTTCTAAATGCAGAGGAGAAAGCTGTGCCAAACAGCATAGTTGCAGAATACTTAGAAGAGAAGAAGAAATATGAAGAATTGAGGAAGCAACAGCCAAAGAAAGGGACATCTCGGGAAGATCAGGTAAATATCTGAATAATTGCTCTGGTAGATAATTGAATCCTGAGTGATTTTTAGAAAACTGTAATTGTTTACCAAGGAAGCCCTGTCTGTTGCTGAAGATTCTAGGCTCCACAGTAAATTCAGTCACAGACTGTGCTAATTCCCTGTTTGAATTGTGAGCACATGCACAGATTTATTCCTACCTAGACAATATTTTGCCAAGAAATATTAGTAACAATGAGCAAGCTGCCTTTCAAGGGCATTTATCTACCATTTCTCATCTTTTCATTGAGGAATTCTTGCTTTGTCACTTAGTTTCTAATGGGTTGCAACAGCAGTTACATGAGAAAGTGACAGAGTTAGACAGATCTTTCCGGGTACCGATGTCAGGCTGACTGGGCGATAATTATTTGGGTCCTCTTTTTTTCCCTTCTCGAAGATGGGGACAACATTTGCCCTCTTCCAGTCTGCTGGAACTTCTCCTGTCCTCCAAGATTTCTCAAAGATTATAGCAAGCGGTTCCGAAATGACCTCTGCCAGTTCTTTTAATATCCTAGGATGCAATTCATCTGGCCCTGGAGACTTGAATTCATCCAGTGTGGCCAGGTATTCCTGTACCACCTCTCTACCTATTATGTGCCGCATTTCCCCTGCTTCCTCACCTGCTCCCCAACCGCCAGGTTGAGTGCTTGTATCCTTCTGGGAAAAAACTGAGGCAAAGAAGGTGTTAAGTAGTTCTGCCTTTTCTCTTCCCCCTGTTAGCAATTCACCATCTTCTCTGCACAGCGACCCTATCGTCTCCTTCTTTTTCCTTTTGCTGTGGACATATTTAAAAAAGCCCTTTTTATTGTTTTTAATGTCTCTGGCCAGCCTAAGTTCGTTCTGTGCTTTAGCCTTTCTGACCTTCTCCCTACATCTCCTGGCTACTTGCTTAAATTCTTCTTTGGTGGTTTCCCCCCTCTTCCATTTCCTGTACACGTTTCTCTTAACGCTTAGCTCAGCTGAGAGTTCTTTAGTCCACCATTCTGGTTTCTTCAGATGCCTTCCATTTTTCCTCCTTATTGGCACAGTTTTAGACTGTGCCTTCAGTATCTCCCTTTTAAGGAACTCCCGTGCCTCCTAAACTCTTTTCTCTTTCACTATTCTTGACCATGGAATTTCAGCCAGCAGCTCCTTAAGTTTACAGAAGTCCGCTTTTTTAAAATCTAAGACCAGTGTCTGGCTACACTTATTTTCTCTTTCCCACTGAATGCCAAATTCCAATAGGGCATGGTCACTCCCCCCTAAAGATCCAACCACTTCTACCTCATTAACAAGGTCATCCCTATTGGTCAGGATCAGATCTAGAATATTTGATCCCCTTGTGGCCTCTTCCACCTTCTGGACCATGAAACTGTCTGCAAGACAAGCAAGAAACTTGCTGGACCTTGCTGTCTTGGCAGAGTTTGACTGCCAACATATATCCGGGTAATTGAAATCTCCTATTATTACTGTATCTCTCCTTTTTTAATGCGCAGTCATTTGGTTGAGGAAGGCGTCATCAAGGTCCTCAGTCTGGGTTGGAGGTCTGTAGTAAACCCCCACCAGAATATCCCTATTGTTTCTCGCTCCCTTAATTCTCACCCAGATGCTCTCGACCTGGCTTTCTGGGTTTAAGTCACGGATCTCTTCACAGGTGAAAACATCCTTGACATACAAGGCTACTCCTCCTCCTTTCTTGTTTGGTCTATTTCTACAAAACAGGCTATACCCCTCTATTCCTACATTCCAATCCTGAGACTCATCCCACCAGGTCTCAGTGATGCCTATCAAATCATATTTATTTTGTTGTACTAGGAGTTCAAGTTCATCTTGCTTGTTTCCCATACTCTGCGCATTAGTGTAGAGACACTTAAATCCCCGGGCCCTTCCTGCAAGTCCTGTACTATAGTTTCTACTCCTCCCACCATTGGACGCTTGTACTACTTGGTCAATATCTTTTGGGCCTTTACCCCCTGCACTCACCGAGTCTTTGCCCTGAATAATATTGTCTCCCTCCCCAGCAGAACTTAGTTTAAAGACCTCTTAATCCTCCGTGCAAGACTGTTTGCAAAAACATTCCTGCCAAGTTTCGTGAGGTGCAGCCCATCCCTTGCCAGAAGCCCACGTTCATGAAAATTCAGGCCGTGTTCCAAAAACCCAAACCGTTGCCGGCGGCACCATGTGCGGAGCCAGTTGTTGACCTCTGCTATTGCCCTTTCCCTTTGTCCGCCATATCCTTGAACAGGGAGGAGAGATGAAATGACCACCTGCGCACCAAGGTCCTTAAGCTTTGTCCCCATAAGCTCATAGTCCTTTGCGATGTGGTAAAAGCTGCTCCTCGCAGTGTCATTGGTTCCTACATGAACCACAATGAGGGGCTTATGGTCAGTGGGCTTGACCAGCCTGGTTAGCCTCTCCGTTATGTGGTTGATCTTGGCCCCAGGAAGACAGCAGACTTCTCGATTGAACTTGTCGGGTTTGCAAATTGCCGGTTCAGTTCCTCTGAGCAAGGAGTCCCCAAGAACCAGAACTCGCCTCCTCTGAGGCTTGTCTGGGGCTCCTCGATAAGCAGGTTCTTCTAGGACTGCCTGGGCACTCTGTTGAGGCTGGGAGTGTTGATCTAGTTCCTCTTGCCGAAGTTGGATTCCTTCTTGTTGACATTCTGTTCCCTCCTCCTGGTGCTCCTCTTTGTTCATAAGGCCAAGAACTTTGAAGCGATTGTGTAGGTTGAGAGTCTCTGTTTCCTTCCTGGTCCTCCTACTCCTCCGTGTGACTTTCCTCCAAGCATCCGTTTCTTGGCCCAGTGTGTTGACTTCCTGATCTGGCAGCTCCCCCGCGCATTCAGTCTTCAGGAAGGTCTTCTCTGCCCTATCCAAAAACTCCTCACCTTCCCTAATAAGATGAAGATTAGAAACTCGTGCCTCCAGCTGGCGAAACTTCTCCTCCAAGAAGGTCACCAGCTTGCACTTGGTGCAGGTGTACCCAACAACATCTTGTGGCAAGAAAAGGAACATCCCACAAGTGCTACAGGTGACCGCGGCAGCTCCCTCACCTTCCATCCTTGATACTACAGAGAGTAGTACAGGGAGTAGGTCTAGAAAGAATAACAGGGCTTTCTTTCTAAAATTCTAAAAAGATCATAGCAAAGTCTTCAGTGGGGAAAACAGGTAAATGGTGCAGCTTCAGAAAGATCCCTCATAGAACCAAAGTTACAAGAAGGCAATATGTTTTTCTTCTTCATGATCTCTTTGCTGAAAGTAACTAACGCAGAAGAAAAGAACGTAGACAGTGACAAAGCTCAGAACAGCCTGCTCACAAAGGCACTTGTGCTCATGCCCAAACATCCAGCACATTATAGATGCATTTGCAGATAATGTTAATAGCAGGACATTTCAAAACCATTGTATTAAATTTTCTGAGCATGTGTGTGCACATGCAGACACACCAACACACACACAGAGCTCAAACTATGAAGCCTGTGTGTAGCCTTCTGTAGGGCCATTTCCGCGCTAGACTGTTATAGCACTGTGATTCCACTTTCAACATCCTATGGAATCCTGGGGTTTGCAGTTTTGGGAGGGGCTGGAAAGTGGAATCATAGCACTATAACAGTCTAGTGTGGAAATGGCCTAGGATAGCAACCTAACATTCTTCATAGAACTCTGCGAGAAAATAGGCTGCTTCATATTCTTCAGTGGGAAAAAAGAATGATTTTTCAGCTTAGAAGATGACAAGGCAGTTCTGTTTGTATGAAGATCTGTAACTCTATTTAGTACTGAAACATTCCTTGGAACAGCAGTGAGGCACATGAAACTAGACTGAGGCAAATGAGTTGATGTGTAACATTCAGAACAATCATTTGCCTTCCAAAATTTGGCTATCTCTTTTAGCACAGATATTCATCAACACATAAGCACAAATCTAAAACTAAAACAATATGTTTAGTCGACTTATTTTACAATACAATATAGAAATTCCATTACATGAACACATGGCTTGTTATTGTAATTAGGACAGAAAGGTGTGGTGGATGATGAGCGTTATTAGTAATCATTCTTTAATTCCAGACACTGGCACTACTGGACAGATTCAAATCAAAGCTAAACCAGGCAATAGCGGAAACTCCTGAAAATGAAGCATCTGAACCTGAAGTTGAGGATGATGAAGGATGGTAAGGATTTTTGGATTCAAACTTTGCTTAGGGGGAAGTACAATAGTGTTACAGCCACCAAAATAGGACATTTAAGTGCTTGCTATCCAGAACTATCTATGAGGTCCTGGTAGGGTATCTTTCCAACTTCAACTGCTAAAATGCCTTTTAAGATTTAGGACAGTTTACAATTAAGTCGGAAAGTAGGGAGACTTACTATATTGCACATATTATGAAATCCTGACATCCTATTTCATACATTTTAGGACATTCATCAGGTTATTGGCTCAGAGGAGCTAATATTGTAAATCTGGGATGTGATGATTTCAGATTTCTTGAATCCTTTCTTGAATCTCAATACTAATTTCATACTTACAAGTATGTAAGTCAGAGCAGTCTAACTGAAATAGTAGTCTAATTGAAACAGACTGGTTCTATTAGCTGCTGCACTACCAGAATAACTCGGGTGGCAGGATCAGCTCCTGCATGCATGAAGGGAATAACCAGGCCTTATCTAATGCAGCACAGAAAATGCACCAAGAAATGCTGTGTTAGAATGCTACCTTTCTCCTCCTGTCCTGTATTGCAACTGTAGGAGCTACAGAGAGCTACTGGCAGCTGTTCTGAAGGGCATTCAGAGGGTCCTTTAGGTCAAGGCCCAATCAGCTTTATTGTTTTATACCACTCTTCCAGAGAGCTTCACAAAAACAAGATAAAACTTACAAAATGAAGCATAGCAACAGCATAAAGAAGAAAAATACATTAAATAGATAGTATAGTGTAGAATAGTATATCTACTATATAAAAATCAAAGTTTGTCTGTGTCAGGCAGGTGCAAACCTCATATGATTGGCTGTGTGAGGCGAGAAGACCTCGTATGATTGGCTGGCTGTAAAGATTCTATGGAATCGTGGGATTGGCAGTTTAGGGAGGGGCCTTTAAGATTCTCAGCCAGAGAGCTCTTGGGCCTCAGGCCGGTTGCTATGGAGATGAGGCCTACCGTCAATAAGGATGCCAGAAAACTTTTGGGAGGCATGTATGAGAAAAATTAAAGTGACGTATACAACATAGTTACAAGGCCTTCTCGCCTCACACAGTAGATTTGTATGGGCTCCATATGTCAGGAATCCTAAAATTGAAATTGAAAACAAAAAACGCTTCCAGAAAAATGTAAAGTCATTGCACAAATTCAAGAGAAAGCAAAAAAATCAAAAGCCAGTACATCAGTGTCACCAGAGAACACAGAGTGGATTGGGGACTATGGGGAAAAGTTACAGATACTGGAATAGGCTAGTTGCTATGGAGACAATGCCTAGCAGCAAGGAGGAGGACAGTGTATTCCCTCAGGAACCCATCTCTTTATGTTAACAATTCTGAATACAGACTGGATTGGGGAATATAGGGATACGTTACAGGTACTGGAATAGGTCGGTTGCTGTGGAGACGAGGCCTAGCAGCAAGGAGGAGGACAGTGTATTCCCTCGGAACCCAACTTCTGTATGTTAACAACTCTGAATACAGATTTGATTGAGGAATATGGTGGAAAATTAGAGGTACTGGAATAGGCCAGATGCTATGAAGACAAGGCCTAGCAGCAAGGAAGAGAACAGTGTATTCCCTCGGGAACCCAAACTGTGTATGTAAATAACTCTGAATACAGATTGCATTGGGAAATATAAGGAGAAGTTACAGGTACTAGAGAAGACAGTTGCGTGAGTTCTTAAGAGGAAAATAAAACCCTGGGCAACGCTGGATAAATACGCTACTTATATTATTAAATATGTATATTAACAACTGAGAGAATAAAAATGTCCTTGCTTGGCCCTGGAAAGACAAGAATGTTGACATCAAGTTGGCTTCTTTAGAGTTGGAATTTCACAAATGAGGCACACCATTAAGACAGTGCAAACTCTCTGTATGACAACTTGCCTGACACAGAGAACTGAAGATGACCTCAAAGCAAGGGCAGATTGGTATGAGAGCAGGCACTGCTTCAGATATCTAGATCCTAAACCATATGGGGCTTTAAAGATAAGCACCAGCACCTTGAATTGTGTTTAGACATTGAACAGAAACCAATGAAACTTTGTCAGCGTAACCTAGATTTATTCCCACCAACCACCTGGCAGCTGTTGTTTTTTTTAAAAAACCCTCTTCCACACTGTCTTCATAGGCTACCCCATGTATAATGTGTGTCAATTCTAGATGTTACCAGAGAGCATAAATAAAGGTGCCCAGACTATCGCTACGCAGGAAAGGGCACAGCTGCCTCATCGGCCTAAGCTTGTGGAAGAAACTCCTTGTCACAAAGGTTACCTGACTCTCTGTTTAGAAATATGAATCCATAAATTCCCCAGACTTGATTGCTTAAGGCAGTGGTGCTCAACCTGGGGTCTGGAGACCCCTGGAGGACCACAGAGCCCTCACAGGGGATCAAGGTCAGTGAAGCCCTGATACTGGACACCAACAGCAGCCACAGCAACAGGGATGTGGCAGGAGGGGAGGGGTTGCGGGGGCTGAAACTGCTCCCTCGTTTGCAAACGAGAGAGCAGTTTAGGTGCACGCATGCATACCCCCGCTGCCACATCCCAGAAAAAAGGCACATGGTGGCAGGCATGTGCATGCACCCAAACTATGGCTCTGGAGACCAAGATTTGAATCCCCACTCAGGTTTGGAAACCCACTTGGTTACCTGAGGCAAGTCACATTCTTTCAGCCTCAGAGAAAGGCAACAAATCTTGCCAAGAAAACCCTAATGATAGATTCACCTTAGAATTGCCGTAAGTCAGTTTTCAAAGGGGAGACACATGATAGCTTGAAAGAACCTCTCACTATTAGCGGCACTTTGTTGTTGTGTGCCTTCAAATCATTTTTGATTTATGCAACCCAGAAGTAAACTTGTCACAGGTTCTTTGGAGGGTTGGGGTGGTTTGGTTTGGTTTAGTTTGCCAAGATTTATTCAGGGGGAGGTTGCCTTTGCTTTCCTCTGAGGCTGAAGGAATGTGACTTGCCCAAGGTCATCCAGTATCTGAGCAGGGATTTGAATCCTAGTCTCCAGAAGCCTCAATTAAATAAATAAAAGTCAAGGAAAAGTTAAGAACCATTGGCTTAGGGGAATACAGTGCCATCCAGCTCAGACTGAGCATCATCTCTCAAAACCAAGAACAATGGATAGACAACTGTGGAAGGCTCTGAGATCTTAGAAGGCCACACCACCCACCATATCCCCCAACCACCCCCCTAAAAAAAATCAGTAAATTTTAAAAAGTAGAAAAATATCCCCCCCCCCCCAAATGCTGGGTATTTATGAGAGTGACTAGTTGGTCATCGCACTTCAGACGTAATATGAACAAAGTATAGACGTAGACTTCATGGTTTGTTTAGTCACTCTCGCTAAGCAGAAGGAACCAAACAGAAATGTTTGAACAGAATATACGAGATGATGTGATGTGCAGAGTGTTTAGAATAAAGCCAACCTAACACTTCCCTGTCTATCTTTCCCCTTTCTCTTCCCCATGTATATCATCTTCTTCTCCCTTATATTCTGATCTAGGCAAGTTGTAGCTTGTGTGCTCTCTAAATCAGATCCTCTGCTTCTGGGCTCTTTTTAAAAATAATGTTCCCATGAACTTCTGCATGCAACCTGTGCATTCTGCTACCACACTGTTGTCCTTTGCTCTACTGTTTTGGGAAGAGGGAGTGCTGAGTTCTTACTAGGAGACAACCTATATGAACTACATTTATTTGCATGAATTACAGTTAGTCCAATTTGATGCCTCAGGTGGCCGCTGAGGAACGGAATCGAAGTGTACAAGGGAGAAAGACAGACCAACCCTGGGACACAGCCCTGATGTGACCAAACTATAGTTTGCCTCTTGTGTGTGGTTTGAACAGGAAAGTTGTTCTTAATATTGGAAAGCCAAAACTCCTACCTTCCTAAAGGCTCATTTTACAAAAATTGATGTATAGCTAATAGTTTCTGCTATGTTACAATGTACTGTAGCATTTGAAACAGTTGCTTGTTTAATAGGCTGTAGTTCGTGCTAACAAGATTTTCCTCCCAATGCTATTTAAAAGTCAAAAGAGAATAGCATTAAATATTTATTGGAAGACAAAACATGTAGGTGATGGTGGAGACATAAGGCCTTGAGCTGACATGTTAAGAATAACAATTCTTGCTTCTTTCTACATTTCATGGGTAAAGGACACAAACATCCTCCTAGTATTGTCCCAAAGACTTTGCTTGCCAAAGATTGTCTTTATTTGTAAGAGAAATGGGAAAACTTAATGTAAACATGTATGTAGTTAAATGTTCCCTGCAATTTGTATCTATTTTTCTTAAATTCTTCAGAGGTTTGCATTTATGTGAGGTAACAAAGAAGAAGGGAACCTGCTGAGTTTTGCTGGATTTGCAGCTACTGTGAAAATCTTCACTATGTTTTGAATTACTCACTGTTAAGAATCCTAAATTATATAGCAAACTCCACCTCAGTTCCTGTGTTTGCTGTGCATTGGTGGTGGTCATGGTGTGATCATAACAATATTAAAAGTAGGGGGAATAATGTGATTGACTTTTTTCCCCCACAAAGAGTAGATTGAGAAAAATTAGGTTTAATCCACATTGATACCGTATTTTAATTATAAATTATTTTGTATCCTTTTTAAATAAATGGTCTTGCCAAAGGGTTGAATTTAATTAAATCATACAACAGAAAGTTCAGAGGGAACACTCAGCAGCCTCCACATGAACAGATAATGTTTGTGCACTAAAGCTCAAAATGAATCATGGAACTCTTCATTTTTATTCTTCAATTTTAAAGTGCTGCCATTAAGCCATATTTGATAAACTATAGACGTACAGTTCCCTTCCACTGTCATATGATCATCCAAAGCACCAAACTGTGTGGGGGGGTGTTTTTTCCAACAAACCCTGGTTTGTAGAAAGGCATAAGCCATAGCTTGATCAGACTGTGGTTTGTCAGGAGAAGAATGGTAATGTATGAGGGGAGTAGGGAGCCTGCATGTGCAGGGATCCTTACTACAAGTTCATTCATAGAGTGCCAGACCAATCTTTAGGGTTAATTTGAAACAGATCATAACCTAAATATGGGTAATATGAAGAATATGGATAAACCATAGCAATAAAACCCTTATTTCACATCCATTCTGCTACCCTGGAATAATAAGTAGTTTCAACATTGTAATATTCAGTATTCTGAAGACTATAAAAAGCGCAAAGAATCTTATGGGGAATAAAACATTTGGATTCAAATTCCTCTGCTTGTCCCCTCCCATTTTCAGGGTCCTTAACTAGATTGGGTGGCTGGATCCAATTGCAGCAACTTTGAAGGAATTTTTAGTGCTGACTTCCAACCCACTCCTCTAAATATAGTGATATGCTTGTGATGATTTATTATATATATTGTGTGTGCATGTGCTTGTGTGATATGCATAAATTATATGATATCTAGACCATTTTGTAGGTTATGGTTGCTGCTTTTATGGAAAGTGAAAGCCAGCCAGTATGCTGTGCACTACTGTCAGGGTGTGTTATCTGAATTAAAATGATTGCCTGTAAGGCATTCTTATGTGTCCACATGAGTGGCCACACATTGAGGTATAATTTTCATTTTCTGTCAAGATAGAAGCCATTACCAATTTGTTATATTTTCTTTTATTTGGCAGTCCTTTCTCTTTCTGCATTTTTGGCTGAATTGCCCTGTTGGCATAGAATACAGCAGACATTTGGGTACTTTTCAGACGTATTTTACTTCTCTGTGCAAAAATATTTTTAAAAAATTACAACTCTACTGTAAACAGTGTGTATGGTGTTTGATAATTACTACCAGATTTTACTGTTTTACAAGGCATTTGAGGAAGCATTGTTAAAAGATCTAACACAGGATTGATAGGATAGAGTTTCATTCTAAAGTTGAGAAACTTACTGGGGCATACCTCTGAAACTCCGAAAGTTCTGTCTCCACTGCTGGTTCTCCTGTCTCCACAAAACAAAGCTACAGAATGTAAAGTGGATATAAAACACAGGTCGTAAATGCTGACGGGACACTTCTAGAGCTGCTGATGGGGCCTCATGCAAACCTACACAGTCCTTGTCCACATGACAAACTTAGATTTGGCACAGAAGCGACAGTTACTGCATTTATTCATCTTTTCTTGGCAGTGGCTGAAGATGAGGTGTTCAGTGCTGATAAATTTAACAGTAACTATTTTCATTACTGTTATTAAGAAGGTGCTCTTGATGCCTTCAGGTTTTTGTTTCAACATTTGTTTGTGACTTCATTCTCTATCCCCCATCTTTTTTTTTGGTACATCACAAGGGGTATGTAAGGACAGTTTCTCAGTTTCATGAATAACTTCCAATGGAGATTCCTTTGAGGTTCCCTTACATTGGCTTCTGGGCAGCATGTTTCTCATTTTGGTAGATTCAGCAAAGAACAGCACATTGATTAGCGTGAGGGATGGATCTTCCATGAGTTTGGATGAAGGCTGTATGTCAGAACAGGCGAGGCAGTTAATTGCAGCTTAACTGGTGGGAGGATACATCCTATCTTGGTGAAACACCATAGTGGCTGCTGCAAAATCTCTCTTGGTACCAACCATACTTCCACTCTCTCAAATGCTGCAGCAGGAGTGTGGCCAGCATAGTGATGATCTCTGGAACAGCTGGTTAGCCAATCTGTAGCTTGGAGGGGACACTCTAAAGAGCCAGAGAACCAGCAGAGAGAGATGCCAAGGCCACCGGAAAAAGTAGCACAGTTTTTGGTGAGGTGCCAGCTCCCAAATATGGTGCTCTGATGGCATCTCTTGTTAAATTGAGGCAGTTAGAAACTATTTCTGCCATATTGCCTTATTCTGAAGAAGTGGCCTTTCACTAGGATAAATGGGCTGGGCAGCTCCGTTCTTCGAGAACAGTCCCCACTGACCTGGTCAGGCAGGTGATCTTTTTAGAGCATGATTGGTTTACTTCTTTTTTGTTACTGCTATTTCCATATGTGTCATCAGTTGTGATACTAGGTATATGTGTGTGTTTGTGTTTGAGAAGCAGAAAGGGTACAAGAAGAAATGTTTGCTTTTCACTTCACCTCTGGTTTGTCTTTTTATTGGGGAAAATTTTGTTTCTGGGGAAGATGCAGGTTTGCTGGGGAAGATGTAGTTTCTTTGCAAGAAGCATGGTGTGGTTTTGAAATCATCTGCCTTGACATATTCATGTAACAGTAAGTCAGTTTTGTGGATTCTGGCCAAAGTGACTGAATTTATGCAGGTAGAATAAGTCTCATTGTACAAAGCAACTCACTGGGTTTCTCTTGGAACAAAGCTGCCACCCATGTGGCAGTGTAGAGGAAACAAAACCTCCTTCATTCTGAACACTGGCTCACATCCAGGACTCACAGTGGAAGTTTCACGCACTTCTTTCCATCCATAAGTGCACATTACTAGCTTCCATTTCTTCAAATGAGAAAAGTACAGCGTACAGTTTTTATTGTGTTACAGTGTGTAACACTGATAAAAACTGTATGTTGTACTCTCCACATTTGAAGGAAGAGAAGCTGGTAATGTATACTTGGGGACAGAAAAGAGTGTGTGATATTGGTTCCAACATCCTCATGGGTTCCAATACCTTCATGGGATCCCTTTTGTGGAGACTGGGCCATCTATTAACAAGAGTGACATATTGAATCAATTGCTGAATGGTGAAGTAGGATGTCATTCAATCCTATTAATTTAATGTATCTACGCTAGTGGAGACTGAGAGTAGAATTCAAGCCATTATGTCTGCCTATCCCTGTAGCAAGCAAGTTGTCCTGCACATGCAAACACTCATAATGATAGTACCACATAGTTATTATTTGTAGCTTGTCACTGTGGTGCATAGTCCGAGCCTGAGGTCTGCTAAATATGATTTTATATCAAAGAATTGGCCATTCCAAACCACTCCCTGCCACGTGCTTGCGAGGCCCCCGGACAAGCACGCACACGGACACGGCCGAACAAGCTGAAAAATACAAAACAAATCCAGGCAGGCCAGTAATTTTCTGGCACACAGCTTCAGGAGACGTCCAGGCAAGTACACTTTAAAACTACATTAAGTATGCACGAGGCATACAAAGGATTCTCTGCCCCGAACAGGCAGCTTGGTGAGATTAGTGCTTCTGACTACTCAACTGTCAAGCACTCTCCATTTGCATACTGTCTGTGCTATTGACAGCGCCGTCAAAATCCAATCATGCTAAAAACTGACCTTTCGGCTTCCGGTTGCATGGCGGGCGCGAGTGGCAGCTCAGAATGAAGCTGTGCAATGGCACAGCCCCGAGCAGCCACCCGCTGGATTCCAGCCGCTTCTTTTGTTATTCCAGAAGCGGCTAAACACCCCTCCGGTACAAGGAGTGCGGAAGAGGTCCGAAGGGGACCCCACAACTGGCGACTGGCTCTACCCAGCTGGGGGAGCAGAAAGCGCCAGGGGGTCAAAGGACCATGACGGAGCCAGCGGGATCATCGCCAGAGTGGCACAAGCGCCGCTGTCGACTTTTAACCAAGAAAAAGTAAGAAACAATTAAGAAAGCATGTAACCTGTTCTGGACTTTAATTTCGGAAATATCACAGCGGAATTTGGCTTGCAATGGTACGCAGGAGCGAAGGAATGGAGGGACCCAGAGGAAATGTGAGTGCGTCTTAAAGAGGCGGCTGATTTTAAAGAAATGGCTAAGAGGCTTTTCTGCTTTTCTCTCAAGGACTGAAGTTATCAATGGTGAAAAGATTTCTGATTTGCAATTTGGATTTACAATTGAAAATGCCAAATAATTAAATGGCCGGTATTGGATTAAGGAATAAGATTGGACTTTACAAGATTCAATAATCTCCATTTGGACATTGAACTTTCCTTACTTTTACATTTTACTATTTTGGTTGATCTGAGACGATTGGTGTTTTGGCTTTTTGACTCTGGATTTCTGACCTTAGAAGAATACTCTGGGAGGCAACAGTTATTGAGCAGCGTGTTTCTTTTTTTTAGCTCCTGCTGTGTGAGTCTTGTTTCCTGACTTTTTCTTTCTTGACTCTGGATTGTTGAGACTGGTGAGCCTGTGCTGGAAGGTCATTTAAGCAAAACATCCTCACTCCCATGGACGGAGCAGCTTGGAATTTAAGCGACTATGAGAATACAGAGAATCTTCAGAAATGAACTCCAGGCAGCAAAGTCCAAGATGGGAGGGGGGAATAGGAGGTGGATT
The DNA here is from genome assembly GCA_030412105.1 of Cyclura pinguis. Taxonomy (NCBI): domain Eukaryota; kingdom Metazoa; phylum Chordata; class Lepidosauria; order Squamata; family Iguanidae; genus Cyclura; species Cyclura pinguis. The sequence continues at coordinate 317,071,288 of CM059600.1, read as the reverse complement.
CAGGCACAGGGCTCTGAACTTGGCAAGTGGTAATGTACTTCAGCAATGTCAATTAAGCTTACGTATTTGATTGATATATTTTCATTAATATAAACATTGTGATATTGTTAAAGGGTTGATGGGGGTATTGAGATTGGTGAGCCGGTGATGGAAGTCATTCAAGTAAAATACCCTCACTCCCAGGGACGGAGCAGCTTGGAATTTAAGCGGCTAAGAGAATACAGAGAATCTTCAGAAATGAATTTCCAGGCTGTAAAGTGCCAGATGGGAGGGGGGAACAGGAGGTGGATTTAGGCACAGGGCTCTAAATTACATAACTGGATTTGTACTTTGGCAATGTCAATTAAGCTTACGTATTTGATTGATATATCGATATACTGTCATTAATATAAACATTGTGATATTGTTGAAGGGTTGAAGGGGGCTGAATAGGACTCAAGTATAGAAGTGGGAAACAAGACATCTTAATATAATGGAATCCAGAGCAAGAAGATGAGTGACTGTTGCAGTGATAATAGCTCAGACTGCGAGATATACACTGACAGACATATTTTAGAAATTGTAAGATTTTACGTTATAAGTGATGGAGGGCTTAAAAAATATATGAGAGGATAGTAGAAGTTTAAAAGAGATACGTAGAGAAATGAGAACACACTGGAATTTGACGATTAGAGAAAAGCAGAATGGAGTGACAGCTGGGGACTGATAAGTGAGAATGACTGTATTATGATTGAGTGGGAGAGGGAAATGCATGTTCAAACAATTGAGATAAACATTGTATTGTGATACATAAATGTAACAAGTGGAGTGAATTTCGGGAAATGAAGACCAGATCAGAGTAGAAGACCAGAAACAATTCATGTAAAACTACAAGTTAAAGAATCTTTTTTATTTGCAAAATTTAATAAAATTATTTAAAAAAAACCTGACCTTTTGGAGACTTTGTCTCCAACCCGAAACCCATTGTTTTCCCCGGGAACGGACTACCCTACAGGCACATTTCCCCTATAAGAACCCCTGGTTCTGAGCGCTTCTTCGGATCACTCTTGGCTTCCATACTGCCTTGCTGCCGCTCCGTTCGCCGAGCCTTCCCCTCAGCTTCCATGTGCTGAGAACCTCCGCTCCTACAGACTTTCTTCAGACCACCTGGGCTACAGGATCAGGTGTCGTATTTCCCCAAAAACTCCCTCTTAAAATCCCCTATCTACTTTCCTCCCTTTATTTTCTTAGGTCTGTGTGTGTGAGTATGCAAGCACACAGCATTTCTTAGTTCCATGTGAGTGAGTACGCAAGTGACTTTATAAATAAAAGAACAAAAATTAGAACTTTATTGTGTCTTGGTCTTGACTCAGCCTGACCCCGTAAACATTGGGTAAAAGATCTCGCTAGGTTACCCTGCCTCTTGTAGTGCTATAGCTTGTGCTCTGGCTAATTCCCATTCCCCATTATTTGGAGCACATTGAGGTGTCCCCCATGGGACCCCAGAAATCAGGGTAACAGGCTTGTATATGAGGGCTTTATATAAAATACAGTAAAATATTTGATAAGACGTAGTTAAGTATGCCACGTTGACACATTGATTGTTCTCAAAATCAGACTTCTGGAACAGAAAAAAAAATCTTATCTTTCAGGTTCCTGCTTTGCAATGCATAAGTATTAAAGAGATACAAAATTCTAAGAACATCTAGAACAGAGAGATCCAGAAATAGTGAGGTCCAGACTGGAAAAAGAACCTGTACAGTGACTAATATACATATGGGTCAGAGCTTGGAAAAGTTACATTTTCAGCAGTAGCTTTGAAAATAACTTTTCCACATTCTGACATGGAGTATACATTAGAAAAGTCTATTACATAATTAACTCATGAAAGACCAAATCTCATATGTATAATAAAGCATGCTGGACACCCAAGATCCAGCACAAGACTATGAGGATTGTAAAGGAAGATTTGGAGCAAACAAACTATATACACAGTATAGTAAACATCAACTTTCATTCTTTCTTTATTATGACATGAGAGGGCAGCTTTTTCTTAGCATGAACTCCATTTGATGCAATAGACTTGGTTCTTGTCTGCTAGGTGGTTAAATATTTTTGATTGTGGACGTTTTCTGTTTGGATCTAGATTAAGTTGGTTTAAGGGTCTGTTATATAAATATATTCCACTCTGGAAGTGATTACACTAGCAGTTACAAAAGCATGCACAACCTGGGTTTATATATGAAGCAAGATAGTTAAATACATTCCCTGGCTATATTTCGAGTGTGCAGCATCAGCCTATTCAAGTGCCTGCATTCCAGGCTTAAATGTGCTTGATTTTTGAACGCTTCTTAAAGCATTGACATGCTAAGGACCTTGCTGCTGCCTAGAATAAAATTTTCCAGGGGCTTGTAAATGTTTCAGTAATTACAAGGTTTGCATGAGAAGTCAGATTGAGAATATATTTTCAGCTTTGACAACATCTTGGGGTCAGGGAGACAGACTTAAGATCTTCATTTCTGCCATGGCATCAAACATGAGCCATAAACTCCAAGAAAATTCATGACTCTGTTACATGAGCATCTCATAAAATAGACCCCATGTAAATTGATTTGACTTTTCTTCTTGGAAGAGTGAGATAGAAGCATAACAAACCACTAAAAGTCCTACGATATGGAAAGGTTTGTCACAAATTTGGCATTCCTGAGGAATGTTTTTTACTCTGATTCATTTGGTGTTAATGAAAAAGAGCCTTGTTATATGGTTCACAACAGGTTTGAGTCATCAAACGAGATGAGGTCCCCAAAGTCTGTTTAGTCCCAGGGAGGGGCATGCCTCAAGCCTTTTTACAAACACCCTGTCTAGGGAAAGTAAATCAGTAGCTAAGAGTCACATGGATTATATGTGAACGCCTGCCTTGGCATTATCTTGCTGATTTTTCCCACTTCCTTTTAGGCTGTACTTGTCCCACTTCCCAATATGGTTCATTATCAAAAACAAGCATTTGAGTTTGGTGACATTGGTGACTGTCTCATCATAGCTCCAATTGGGAATGGACTGCTGATTTTAGCAAGATTCTGCTTGATAGCTACATAGTCTATAGTAGGAGCCATCTTGGCTGTGTCACAGGATCCTATCTCCAATTAAAAGAACACAGTTGCTTCCCCTGAGACCTTTCTGTAGTCAAAAATATAGCACCAATTACTGCTACTTAATACTGTCCTTTGTAAAAATGCTTAGCAAAGTCATGTGGAAGTGGTAAATGGGGCCAGGTTAATAACCATTTCTACTTGCGGCAAAACACTAAATCACACCCACCAGACTTCTTGCCCTGTCCCCTGGAATAATTAATGCTCAGAGAAACTGGCTCATGTTTATGTTTTGCTGTTTCTTTGTCCCTTCTTTGCCTAATTAACTGGCCTTCAGTACATGGATGATGCTCACTAGCAGGAAGGTGAAGCCAGACACGAAGTTTTGGTTCCGTAGGAATGAAAGTGTGGATTTTATGCAACTGTAGTGTGCTGGTAGCATTACAGCTTACAAGAAGCACTAGCAATGAAGATGATAATATTGACCTTTCATACAGAGTGGTGGTAAAAATTGCTGGGTTAGGGATGTGTGTGAAAGATGCTGTGTAAGAGCCATGTTCTGTATACTTGTGCAAATACTTGTCCTGCCACTGTGCATTGCTAAAGGGAGATCTGTAATAGTAAAGGAACTGTCTTGTGCACAGCTTTTCTTATTGTTGAGTAAAAGTTAATAAGCATCCAAAGTCACCCTTAAGCTCCTAGAAACATTGTTCTAGGAACACAATAATCAGCAGAAGTAGGATGTCAATGATTTCTGGTAAATTTTAAATGTTGGTAAATTTTGAAGTGCAAATGTGCATCATAACATCAGCTATAGCAACACCATCAAAGAAAATACCAAACACTTATACATCCTTGGTGATTCACGTCAACAAATCAGTTCTAGCGATTTTAATCTCTACAAGAGCCAGCATGCTGTAGCGGTTTGAGCGTTGGACTACGACCCAGGAAAACCAGTCTCAATTCCCCGCTCAGCCATGGAAACGCACTGGGTGACCTTGTGAGCATCACACACACTCAGCCCCAGAAAACCCTGTGATAAGTCCACCTTAGGGTCACCATAAGTCAGAAATGACTTGAAGGCACAACAAAGGAACAGGTTCTATTTAATGTGAATGGGTTTTAATGGTTTCTTGTCAAACTAGGTACTGTGAGAAATGTAGGTAAGTCAGAGAGAACAGGGGAGGCTGAAGGGGGTAGGGGCAGTCATCTTCACCCCTGCTAGATAGAAAATAACAGTGCTCCAACACTGTCCATCCTGCCTCCGCCATGTCCTATTTTCATCTCTTTGGGACCAATTTTGAATGACAAACTTTTCCATCTTGGTTTATTTCTTTTAAGATAGTATAAAGTAACAGGCAACACTAGATGCAAATGAAACTAGTCTGCTAGCAATGTTTCTACAAAGTTAATATACCCATTACATTTCTACACACACACACACATTAGTGACTGTTCAAATCGATCAATCCACTTTATTTTAATTTCATCATGGATATAAATCTTGACCATTATTTACTAGATTAATTAAATTTCTTTTTCCCCTTTTCCCCATTCTTCCCCCATAGACTAAACATAGCCAATCCCTTCATCTTTGCCTCATAAGTCTGGTATTCCAGATCTGTTCAGTTGATTTCTTAACGTTTCTACATTTTGTCACTCTTCCCCTAAAGATACAAGTCCCAAAACTGGATGTAAGCAATTACTGAGAAGCCTGAACACTCATGTTGGTTTTTGTATTGCCCTGAATAGGCAAATTTTTCCTTTTTAATTTATTTAAGACAGTTTTATACTGCTGTTCATCATGTCAGATTTTAAAACTGTTCAAAACATAAAACAAATATGAGAGAGACTAAAAGAAGACAAGGGTAGATAAAACATTAAAACAGAACCAAATTTCTTCATGTGCATCAATAAGATTAAATATATTGAAATGCCTGAATTAAAAACTGTTTCTGCCTGCTGCTTAAATAACAGCAGAGTTGGTACCAGGCATTTGGGGCTTTCTACAACCATTTGGGCTTTCTACAATCAATTTGCTGTTGTTGAAAAAGTTCCTCATACTTCTGGTGAAAATGTTACATGGAAATGGACCTCAACTGTAGATCTTGTAGAATGGACAAATTGATAAGGAAGTACAATGTGCCCTCTGTATATGCAAGGATTCCATTCCAGGAACCTTTGCAAATAGTGATATTTGTAATTGCTTGCATCCAATTATATTCAATGGTGGCAACATGCACACAGATGCTTCAGCATGTCCGTGCACACATCACCACTTTTTTTGGTATAGGACACCACACAGTTGCAGATGCTCAAACTTGCACATCCAGAGACCATGGAAAGGAAGGCCCACTGTAGGTGTTTCATCTAAATAATAGCAGAGCTGGGGTTAGGCAAACCATTTTGGTTAGAGTTTTCTACAACCAATTAGCTATTGTTTAAAAAGCTCTTCATACTTCTTGTAGAATCGTAATTTGGTCACAGGCATTGGCTAAAGATCTTGTAGAATGGACAAGCTGATAGAGGAGTTGGCACTGTTTCTTTAGTGCTGTTTCTTCATTATGTTTTTCCCCCTCGTCTTGTGTGGGTATTCTTCAAGAAACCCAGTTTCCATGAAATTACATCAAATGGGACTATCATTTCTTGGATCCTTTTTTAAAAATAAAAATAGTGTTACATTGGGCACACAGTACAGAGGTTGATCTTACATGTTTTGTTACATATTTTGTTAGTAAAGCAGCAGTTTGGTATTTTAGTTGTTCAATGACTCTTTGATAGATACTATCTGATTCTGAAGATTTTTGTCACAGTTTTTGTCTCTGTTCTTCAAATTTCCTTCTGAGTTCAGGTGTAAGTTTTTATTCTGCTTCTTCAGCAGTAAAGATAGCTTCTCTGCATTCTCATGATCTTCTTTTGGAGTCTTTTAAGTCTAATGATCTTACTGCCTAGCCGGTTGCCTTTGTCTCAAGGAGTTTAAGATTTTTTATTGATTTTTTTTTTTTTATTGATGCTCTTAATGCTACTGATATGCTCCTCAAAATTCCTTTTTTAATTCTTTATTGTCTGGTTGCATTTTTTGTGTTCATTTTTTCTTCCCCTTATTTGGGAAAGTTTTCCAATTTCTGAAATAAGCCTTTTCTCCAGTAGTTTTTTGGCACTGCTTTCCCCCCATACTGGTAACCTCTTAGCTTTGATGGTACCTTTCTTGACTGGGGGTTTGCATTCTAGCTGAGCTTTGTTATTGTGGTTTTGAATAGCTGCCAAGCATTCTGGAGAGATTTGACTCTCTTGGTTTTACTTTTCAATTTCCATTTTCCATGTTCCTTCATTTTAGAGTGATTGTATTTGTTGTAGATTCAGAGCATTCTAGGTCCTTTGAGCCACATTCAACATAGAGATTCATCAGAGATGATAGGAGTGTAGCACAACAGCATCTGGAGGGCCACAGATTCCCCAGTCCTGTTCTAGACTATTCTAGGAGAACACATGTCCTACAGAAACATCTTTAATATTTCTTTCCTTTTTTGGCACTATCGTGTTTTTATTGCCACCACAGTCCACAGTAAATAACTTCCTTAACTACATTCCTGGGCAGTGGTGAGTGTCTTGATTGGTTAATTTTTTTTCCAGAGGGAAGGAGAAAGAAAGAAGGAATATTACATAATGTCTTAATAATTCTTCAGCCAACATTGTAGTTTTTATTAATGTAACTATAAATTTCTTGTGTTACAAAAATTGTTTGTCTTGCCTTTGTCTTTCTTTGAATCAGGGATCTGACCTTTAAGATTCTGGCTCTTGTTTACTTAGCTCATGTAGAGATTATGTGGACTACATAAACCATACCAAACTTGCATAAGTGATCCAATTTGTGATCTTACTATGAATTTGCTTTTGCCGAGCCAATGAAATGGTCATTCCAGTCCCATTGCACTACCTGCAAATATTTCCATAAACCTCAATAGTATTTCTGCTATGTGGGTTCTGTAGAAATAAATGAGACTAGGGCCATTTCTAAACTAGACTGTTATAGTGCTATTATTCCACTTTCAACATCCTATGGAATCCTGGGGTTTGCAGTTTAGGGAGGGGCCTTTGAGGATTCCATAGGATGTTGAAGGTAGAATAATAGCACTGTAACAGCCTAGTGCAGAAATGGCCTAGAATAGAAACACTGCTTGGCAGATTGCATCTCAAACAGACTTCTCAGATAGACTTCTCAGATACAATATATTTTTGTGTCAGGTCACCTCTGACATTGTAGCACACATGGCTTGATCACACATGGCACCATAAGAAGCATTTGCTGAAGGCCAGAGAGTGGTGGCAACGTGCTGGAGAAACAGAAATTCATGTGCTGAACAGTCTGCCCTCCAACACTTACGATAGCCTACTGTCCTCTTGTGTCATGGAAGATGCTGTCCTTTCACCAGTATGAATCCCAGTCAGCTTCTGTACGTGGGAAGTGGAAGAACCGTCATCTTGCTTTTCACCTCAGGGAGCAATATGTCTTGGGTGGGTATTCTTTAAGAAATCCTTTGGTAAGTATAAATTAGGCTGGAAAATATTCCAGAAAATTAGGCTGAAGCATCACATTTCTAGACACCTACACGTTCAGACATCCAGGATTTATCTAGCTGTAGTCATAAAAGCCAGAGCTGGCTACACTAGATAAGGCATTGACTGAAGAACTCAGCACGTCTTGACAACTGTCTGGTTCTTTTTTTGGAATAAGGCTTGCAATCATCTATAATACTTCTGGGATTGTTTGGGTTTTGCCAGCTACCCACAACCACCATGTACTGGGCTACTGTCAGCCTGCTTTGAGGCCTGGGGGTTAGCAGAATGCCTTAAGGATATGAGCAGCAGCAAGGGTATTAGACTAATTGAATTATTGTCCTGCTCCAATAAGAAAGGTTTCCTGTACCTTATAAGACATGCTTTGTAACTTTGTGTACATCAGTATGCTGTCTGGGATGACATCTGGCCTTCACATTATCATGTCTCATATCCATTTGCACTACTGGTATGTTGTCTTTAAAGTACTTGGTTAATCTTTTTTATCAAAACATTTGAAGTATGTTTCTGTGGCAGTTTTGGGAAATGTTTTAACTATACTGTATGTGTGAACTGTTCCTGTAAACGATAGAACAAAGGCATCATGTCTGTGCTTTGCACAGTGGAAATACTGGAAGCATAAATCATAATGGTTTTATATGTCTGTGTTTCTGATGTGATTGCAAAACCCAGTCGCATTTTTTTTTAGTAGCACTGTGTCAAGGCTGTGAGTTCTGATAGCTTGGCTTTTCATAGACACATTAATATCCCACTAGACAGGTTGTTCAGAATGTTTTAAGAGCAAAATGACCACTTTGGGCTTCTTAAAAGAGCAAGGGCAGAGAAATAAATCTTTGGAAGCAGCTTTTACAAAGTAAAAGTTAATGTTACCATCAATCCAATTTCTGCAAATAGTGGAACATTTTACAGGAGATGGTAGATAAATGAGATGCTCAGTTGCTTCTGCCTTTGGCTCACTGGGTATTATAATTCAGCAATGTGTTCATGGGCATGTGTGCACTTCTAAATAAATGTGTACAAACAGAACTAGCGTTGCTGCACAGCCCTGTGAAAATTACTCCCAAAACCTGTTCTGGTGATTATCACAAGGGCCTCTCGCATATATGCCACTTTTCAGAAAGTGGGCTATAATGAAAGCATTCATTCTCCTTCCAGAATGATTTTGCTATAATCAAACATGAAGTATAGTTATTAGGTGCAGCAAAAGAGAGTATTGTAATTCTGTACTAGTACCTGTAGAAATTCAATATTAAGTGCATTAGCTTAATTAGTTTGTAAATTCAAATAGAGTCCTTGCGTCATGCAGATTACGAGCCTTGCTCTCTAAAATGCATTAGCCTCATTAATCTTATAGAAGTACAATCTTCAAACCTTCTGGAAAAATACATGCTCTGTATCTTGTAGAATGCTTCTTCTTCTCAACTTAATTGATAATTCTATTTCTCACAGTGGGGGCTTAGGAAAACAGTTAATGACCCCCTGTAGCCATGCCTTGGCCATTTCTGCACATTACCATATCCTGTTGTCTTTTTGCAATCCTGGCAGCAGCTTTGCTGGGAAGGGAGCGCAATGGGAACGTTCCCTTTCGCACCCGGGCAGCTCCCTGCAGAAGGGAGCGCGAGCAATACGCACCTGCCTTCTGCAAGGCAGCCAGGCTCTTCCCATGCCGCGCTACGGAAGGAAGTGCTTCCATCGCACTTCCTGCCCTTTTGCATGGCAGGTAAGGATGGGAGCATTGTACGATTGCGAGCACTTAACAGATTGAATCCATTAAGCGAATATCCCGTGATTGCGACAGGTGGGATGGCAATGGGACCACGATGGTGTCATGCAGAAGCATGACCCACGAACTGCTGCCATCCCATCTCCATAGCGGAATTGCAATGCCATGTGGAAATGACTCTTGTTGAAATAATGACATCTTCTGCTTTCAAATCTGTTCTTGTTGTTAAGGAATAGCTTTGGTTAATTATCATAGTTTTGCATCTTTAGAAAATTCAAATTTGGTATCCCAAGCAACCTAATGAAACAATGCCAAGATTAATGAGGAATCTTCATAGTTTTGGGCAGTTGCATCTCTCTTTGTGTTTGTTTTCTTTAAAAGTTGACCTTTTCCTTTTTCCAGTGATTGTACTTGACACTTAACTGTCTTTTGTAACTGGCTTTGCTGGTCCGTTGTAGAGTGAAAGAATTGTCATGCCTCAATCTTAGTGATTTTATGGCTAGAAAAATTCAGTATCTAACCAACTGACTCTTCAGTTTATGTCCTGTGTGGTTGTATATGAAACTTTACTTAGCTTTAGGTTTTGCTTGGTAAGATTTATTCAGACACCATTGCCTTCCTCTGAAGCTGAAAGAATGCAGCTTGCCCAAGGATTTCATGGCTGAGTGGGGATTCACATCCAGGTTTCTCAAAGTCTTAGTCCAACATTCAAACCGCTATACCATTTTGGCTCTCCTTTAGTGAGCCACTCCATGAAAAAGCTTTCATGAAATACTACTTTTTTGTCCTATGAAATAGATTGGTTTGAGCTCCATTCATTGAGGTCTTTCTTAACTGCTCATTCACCACATTGTGGTAGTCAGAGGATATAATAGAATGGGGGAAGGCCCTCACACTGCTCTAATAAAGTTGAAGAGGTACATCATTCTGCCTGTCTGTTTCCTTTTGCATTTTGTAATCTGACTAGAAATTCCTTAACAATGGGTAGACTGATGGCACTTTTGACTGATGATACTTTTGGGTCTGATCAAGACTTACTTTATTCTTTCCTGCTGCAATTGTACAGCCCATCATAGGCAATACTGCAGCTGTTGGGTCAGGACCACATCTATGACAGTGGCTTTGACATAATCAGATTTGCTGTGCCTGGTACTCATCAATCCTAGGGCCAAGGAATTAGCTCTTACTTAGAAAAAAAAGAACTTATATTTCTGTTAAAACAGAAACTTCTACGTAAACTCCTTACTCCTGACTTTTATATGTATCTGAACATTTCATTTCTTTATTATTCTGGTCATTCTGTAATTGTGCATTTCCGTTGTAGTTTTTCTGTAACTGCTCCTATCCTGTTGAGCTTCAGATATAACCACTGCAGAAAGCAAGAAGAGGAAGGGAAGTGGAGCTGCTGAGCAATCTTTCTGGTCCAAATATTCCTCAGACTTGACATGTTTGTTTGAAGACCAAAGAATTTTGTTTGATAAGGAAGCTGCACATAGGAGTCGTTAATTAACTGGAGCATGCTTAAGGGCACAGAATTCTTTGACTTTGAGGGCTGCATCTTATTGAAAGCATCCAGTGTTATCATTTTGTATTGTTGACAAACAATGGTGACTGACCACTGCTGCACCAGTAATACTTCCAAGATGATTTACTGATGTCTGATGTCCACCAGGCCCATGGCCAGTAGTGATAGCTTGGGTCAGCTTATTAATGCAATAACTTTGCATTATGATTAATGTAACATAACGTTCTACAAACCTTGAACTTCACCCTATTCTGCATACATACTAATTACAGATGTGTGCCGCAGATTCTAAGTAACTTTACTAAAGAACCAGCATTGGCAAGTTCCTTCCATCCTCCTTCCCTCCCTTCCACTAGTAAAGAAATACCTGAAGTCTTAAGTCTCCTTTGAGGGAATCTGCCATCTGATCATGAAGAATGCGATCAGTCTAATGGGTTACTAGCAGGCCTTTGGGAATCAGCAATTTATTTATCCGCTTACATTGCTTTATGGAGACCTCATTTAGGACTTGAGAGATTTGTTTATGAACTCTCTTCAGTAATTAGTTTTATTGTTTGGAGTTTAGAGACAGAACATCCATCTTTCCTCCATTGCTTTCCTACTAATTAGCTTTTTTATCACAGTTTTGGTTTTGTACCAAAATCTCCCTCTCTTGTGATTGATTAAATGTTCCCACTAGACTTTTAAAATATACTCTCAGATTTGCAGGTCTTGCCCCCACAGATTACACATGCAGTCCACCAAGTACTTAACTCTGCATGGGGTTCATTTGTTTCAATGCAGCTTTTATAGAGATGGCCCAAAGCAGAGTCAAATGGAAAGGAAGAACTGCAGTGGTAGAACATGTTCTGTGCTTCTACACTGCAGAATTGTATCCTTCCTGCTTTCCAGGCCCAATCTGTGTGAGATGTTGCACTGTCAGCTTAAGTGTCAAACAAGGATCTGGCTAAGGACTGCAGTGGAATCATATAACAGGGTAGCCAACATCTTGGGTTGCTTTGCCATATGAAGCAGCTGTACTCAGAATCAGCAAAAGAAATAATCTACCTCAATTTAATTTTTACAAAACTGCAATCCAAATCTACAAATTAATTCAAAAGAAAGAAATCAGTGTTGATTGTCTAATGTGAACAAAAAGATGTGATTGAGAATTCTGATCTTTTATTAATTTTGTGCTGGTAATCTGTAGTGATTCTCTTTCATTCCAAATGTTATTTTTCCACATACTTCTGCTTTTTGAACCAATATACGGCCTGATCCTTTGCATAGTTAAGTCACATTTAAGCTCATTGATTTCAGAGGTCTTGAGACACACGTATCAGATAGAATCAAACTGTTGCTGATCTGATTTAATGTCTGCACGTATTTTGAGTTTTCATGCTTTCATCAGAGGCATTTTCTTTTTCATTTTCTATTCACATTTTATTTGCAGTTTGGTCAGTCATGTGCTCTCTCTCTTCCTCCCCCTTTTTCTTTCTTGTTCCATCCTCTTCTATTCTTTACACTTCTTTCTCAATTTATTTTTCTTCTTGGTCTCTTCTGTTTCTCATCTATCTCTCTTCTTCCTGTGCCACCCGCTACTCTGCTGGATATGAAAAGAGTGCCAGCAAGTTCACTCTTCCAGAACAGCTAACATTTCTTTTCCTGGGGAAGGAGACCTCTTTTGCTTTGATCTGTGGATTCACTCATCTGTTTTGTCTGTCTGCCTGCTTTTGTGTGCTACAGTTCTGGGACAAATGGAAGAAGAGTATTGCAACATTTTCTGTTGTTTGTGGTCCTAACATTTCAGTGATTCACAGTCTTCAGTGAACTGTTTTAAGATTTAAGGGCATACTTTCTTCCTTTTATGCCCCTTTTGAGAGGGTAGATTGAAGGGCACTGTGAAACAAAAAGCACATTCCTGTTGCTCCCTTTACATACTCAGATATATCCCACAAACCATAATGACTGTGTCAGGCTATCAGGTCTGGTAAGAATTTAGAGCTGGTGAGCAGGCAGACAACCATCATGCAACCAGTCTTTCTGTCTGGAAATACAGAACAATTGTCCTGTAATTTTGCTCAGCAAGAGATTTCCTGGACTTAAGCTAATGCCTTAGGGAGTTGCTAGAATCACCTATTGCCCAGGTAAAGTGAGCATGAGTTCTGAGCCACTCTTGTAAAAGCTTCAGTGAAATAAATTAGGGGTATGCAGAGGCAGTACTTGGTGGTTTGCATGAGTAATCCATTAAGTGAAAACCTGGAAATCTTCAAGTACCAGCATAACAGCCAGCCCTTCCCTCTTCTGAATAGCAGGACAGCTCCTGGTCTGAGCCCCATGGTGTCTGACAGACTGCAGTCCCAAAGATGCCCATGCATCAGATCTCTAAACAAGTCTAAACGATTTTAAATATTTTTCTTGGCAAATGTGCAGCTTTGGTTAGCACATATTTTGTGTACGAAACAAGCACACTTGGCTTAGTACTGTTCTGAAATAAATTTCTTTCTAAGTCTTGCGATTTTAGAATGCCACCTTCTACTTACTGAAAAACAGGTTTCACTGAAATCTGTGGGACTTAATCCCAAGAATCTCGGGAACAGATGTATAGTGTCTGAGTACCACTAATATTTAGGTATTTGTATCTTTGCAAGTAATACCATGCTTACAAGGCACCCTGTAAAGGTGGAACGCTAGCTATAACGTACCTAGGCTCTGCCTAACGAAAGGCTCCAGATCCTGTCTGATCTTGAAAGCTAAGCAGGGTCAGATCTGGTTAGTATTGGATAGGAAACCATCAATGATTACCAAGTGCTGTAGGCTATATTTCAGAGGAAGGAACTGGAAAAACCATCTCTGAGTATATCTTGCTTAAGAAAACCCAATGAAATTCATGAGGTTACCGTAAGTCGACAGGCAACTCGAAGGCACATATACACAGACGTGACAAACAAAGCTTTGTAAGGCAAAGCATGAAAATCCTTTTAATGTATTTTTGGAACTACAACAGCTGGCAGAAAGTTTTAAACACCAGCTGTTTCCTTTTTTAACTGTACTGACAGTATAAACCCAACATACCCTGTAAAATACAGTGGTGATTATTTACAATAGTCATGTCTTTGCAATATGATTAATCATGCTAAGCTAATTCGATTTTAAATATGGAAGTGATTTGTAGGTTTTCTTCATTATCTGTTCACCCTATGATGTTTATCCTGGCATTGTGCAAGGGGCATATTTCTAACGAGCGTTTGTTTTATGCACGTGTCAGTTTGTTTAGGCAACATTCACAATCCCACTTTCGGCCTTATTATACTTTGAGGGCATCGGGGCAAAACTTTTTGTTGTTCAGTTGTAGTCTCTCTTTGTAGTTTTAGTCAAGCGGTCTACTGCTGGGGGTTCTGCGTCTCCTGGCAGTGTGATTATGATATCCTCCAGAGGCGGGAAGGGGGAGTCTCACATGCTCAGACCGGCCCTGTTTCAGTGACAGGAAACAAGGTTCTTCTGAAATTGAAGGGCTTTGTTGATTTCTTTTCTGAAACCTCTCAAAATCAGATGAGGGAAGGCAGCTAATTAACTCCCTTTTGAAAGGGGCAGCTCTTCTGCAAGGCCTCAGATATGCAGGACTACATTGGATTCCATTCTGTCATCCATGTATGTTTAATGTTCAGGCAGAACCCAGAAGAGCATTAGTGGGAGAGTGCAAACTGAGGTCATGAGTATTCTGCGGGTGCTCAGACCTCCAGCCTCCAGCAGCTATATCCATCATCAATTCCTGTGAAGCCTGAAGCGGCTTGTCTGTACTGTATGTTTGAAATCATAAAGGAAGCAGTATTCTGTATCTGGATTTTTAAAATATCTACCCTTCTGTCTCATTCTCATCAGAAAGGTTGGTGGTATACAGTGTTCATTGTCAAACTGTGTAAGGTAGAATTAGTTATGGAACTCACAGACAACTGCTAAGGCTCATCCTGTCTACTTTCAGTATTTGTGTTTTTTAAATGTTATTTAACACAGCGGTGCTTAAACTGGGGCCCGTGGACCCCCAGGGAGCCTTGATGTTCTCACAGGGGGTCCACGAAGGTTTGAAGAAATGTTATGAGCTTTTACAGTTGAAATAGAGAGAAAGAAAGGAAGAAAGACATAGAAGAAATTTGTACAGAATCATTCCAGTAAAAATATTGTAACAGGACTGTGTGCATTTACTTATTTCTCCTTTCTCTCTAAATATAAAGATCCTTGATGAGCAACTTTAAATACATATTTGATACACCTTAGGGTTTTAAATCTTGAGTTGTGCTTTGTGGTCCACAGCAACAAAAGATATTTTAAGGTGGACCAAGGTAAATAAAAGGTCCCCTTACCAGCTCAATCTAAGGCAACCGTTTCAGTTCTAAACTGTTCCTTTCATCAATAATGGACTGGATGAGGGTGAACAAATTGAAACTTAATCCAGACAAGACAGAGGTGCTCTTGGTCAGTCAAAAGACAGATCAGGAAAGAGGGATTTGACCCGTGGTAGATTGGGTTACATACACCCTGGAGGCACAGATTTGCAGCTTTGGGTATACTCTTGGATTTAGCTCTGAATCTGGTTATGCAGGTCTCTGTAGTGGCCAGGGGTGCATCTGCACAGTTAAAGCTAGTGAGCGAGGGGCACCCATCGTTGAGATGTCTAATTTGGCCACAGTGACACACTACTTAATTACATCCTGATTGGATTACTATAGTGTACTCTACATGGGTCTGCCTTTGAAGAATGTTCATAAATGTAAGCTGGTCCAAAGCACTGCAACCAGATTGCTAACTGGTGCTGGTTACAGGGAGCACACAACTTCCAAGCTGCAACAGTTCCACTGTTTGTTTCCTGGAAAAAATTCAAAGTGCGTGTTATGACACATACAGCCTTATATGGCTCAGGTCCAGGCTGTTTGAAGGATTATATTTTCCTATTTGAGCTTGCCTGAGCTCTAAGATTCTCCAAAGGGGCAGTTCTCTCTGTCCCATTGGTTTCAGAGGCACATTTGGTGGGAACACAGAAGAGGGCTGTCTCTGTGGCTCATCCCACCAGCTAGGGAACTTCCTGCCTAGGAAAGTTACGATGGCTCCTTCCTTGCTGTCTCTTTGGTGACCCTTTTATTCCAGCAAACATTTGGAAATTGATTGTTAACAAGAGGAGGGTTTTTACAATGCCGTACTGTTTTAATTCTTAATTTTAAAGTAATATTTTGAATTGGGTTTAATTCTGCTGTTAGTTTATACTGTTTTACTCTAAAGTTTTGCATGTTTTTGGTAATATATGGTTTTATTGTAATTTTCGTATGCTTTTTGTAGGTTTTTGCAAGCTGACTTGAGCCCCAGTTTACGTGAGAAAGGGGGAGATCAAATAAGGTGATAGTGATGAGAGTGCATGGAGAGCAGAGAGTGGACACTCCACTCACAGGGCAGCGTGTGCAGCTGTGGGCTTCATCGCCTTGTGCTACTTGCTTTGAATCTGTGGAACAACTCTGTTTGTGGCTTCCCTGTGATTCCCTTCAGTATATATAACCTGTCTAGCATTACCCTGTACATCTGTTCTTTCTCTTTTCCTTTTGAGCTGACTCTTCTTGTTTCAGTTTTCATGCATTGAAAGATCTGGAGTTCAGTTGAGTGATCCATCTGGTTCAGGCCCACCAGCTCTTAGGATTGTATCTGTTCATGTTGGCCAACTCAAGTTGTGAAACTGATATCAAGAGATCCTGCTCTGCTACCCATTAGAAGAGCGGTTTTAGAAGATTTCTTTAGCGAATAGCAGGAATACCAGGGTCTTTTCAATGTTAGAACCATAGCTGTAGAATTCTCTCCCAGGAGAGATCTGCCAATCTGTTAAAAGTTTATAAGCAGGCAGAAGTCTGCTGGCTGCTTGGTAGTCTGCTTGCTGCTGCATCACTCCTTGTGGAGTGCTGCTTGTTCCAGAGACCTGCTACAGAACTAGGCCCCAGGTATTAAGCTGTTTACTGGTTAACAAGCTACACTGCCATCCCTTTGAAAGGAGATAAAACCTGGGTGTCTACTGTAGCAGGTCTGCCATTGGCAGGGTCACTGTAGAAGTGGGCAGTATCAAAGGGGAAGTCACTCCTTGGGGAGAGCCACTTTGGGTTGGAGCAAGAGTGCAGTCCAGTTCCTTTGTTTGGGATAGGGAGCAGTTTATTGGGTTTGTAATGTTTTATTGGAAGCTGTGATCTTTAAAAAAAATCCGCTGCAAGCAAAAGAAATGTGTTTTACAGAGAGCACAAGACAAGCAGCAGCCTGAGTGGCAGCCATTACAGCAATATTGGGCAGAGTGAGATACGGAGTGGGAAGACAGTCCTGTTATCAGTGGGAGAAGGGAGGGTGCTGGCTGCCCCCAAACTATCCCCCACTTCATATAGTCTGGATAGCCCTGGCAGCTGGCCTCCTGGACTGAAAATGGTGCTGTTCAGTGCCAGGTTGGTGTATGGAAAATATCCTTGATCCAATAGTTGATCTCAAATGAGCGTGCTGACCTGACTTGCATTACAGAAACCTAGCTAGATGGAGCTAGGGGTGGGGAAGCAGTGATCTGGCAGGATTCCATCTCCCTCACCAGGTGGCCCTTCCCACAGTCTGCTGGGTTTGAATGTGTTTGTATGAGGGTTGGTGGCCAGGACATAATAGGGATTCAGTTTGTGTAGCACCCGCTCTGCTACTAACAGTCTCCGTTCATGAGCTGGCTGAGTTGGTCTCAGAAGTGGTGTTGGAGTCCCCCCACCTCAGCTTATTGTACTGGGGGATTTCAACATTTATGCTGAGACAACTCCTTCAGAAGCAGCTTAGGACTTCATGTCCTCCATGACAACCATGGGTCTATCACAAGTAGTATCTGGTGCTACCCATGTAGCACAACACATACTGGACCTGGTTTTCTGTGCTGGGGAGATGGCAGTGATCTGCTTGTAGAGGAGCTTTCTGTAGTTTTCTCAAGTTGGTAATAACCAGAGCAACACTATTTTAAAAAATGCCTATATTTGTTGAACGGACTATTCAAAGAATTTGCTTCATATGAATATGAATACTTATGCTACAAATGTTGCTGTCAAGTATACAAAGAACAACCTTTAGCATGCCCAACTGCAAAGCTTGAAAAAGTTCCATTTTTGGTCTATAGCTCCTGGAATTGTTCCAGATCAGTTCTCCTAGGTGTGCCAACTGGTTGAACGTGCCCAATCAACTTTCTTTTTTTTTCTGTTGGATGGCAGACCATAACATGTTGGATCAAATGTGGTTTGCCATGTAGCTTAAAGAGATATGCTCTTAAGGAAACATAAGCCAAGCTAACTGAATCAGCTGAGCTTCCAGAGTGTTTCTTTGGATCTGTGTTGTTGCTACTGTAACAATTCTAGACTTTTAGAATTGTAAAATGTAGGCAGGCTTTCACTTCAGTGCAGTAAGTGACTTAAATGGAGAAATGCTGGCACTGGGAATCTATACTTATCTGTTATTACTGAGAAAACTATCTTCCCTTTAGTAACATATGGTTGCTTAGTGGTATTTATTTACTTACTTACTTACTTACTTACTATCCTGTCTTTCTCCCAACGTAGGATCCAAGTATCCAAAGTGGCATTTGGAAGCACAGTACAATTTTAAAAACTGTTACTACAGAAGTTAAGCACAATTAAAATTTCTGTTAAAAACACTAGTTAAAAACAGAATTAAAACCAAGCTTAAAACAGCATTAAAAATACTTAAAACATACTAAAAATAGAAACACATTATTCTTCTCAGTGGGACTTTTAGTAACCAAAAATCTGTCTGAAAAGCTGACAATGGGGGGAGCAGCTGTTTTTCTTCCTAAGAAAAGCTGTCAAAGTAGCTCACCACCAAACAATGGAAACATCAAGCACTCATTAGTAAAATTTAGTAAAATCCACTTTAAAAAAAGGAAGAAAGACCACTACAGAAATGAAAGTGCATTTTTTATTTATTTCAAAAATGTGAACCCCAGCTTTCAAATGTCTTCAGTACTGCTTACGACATTAAAACAAAGCAATGCAAATTACGGTAAAAAACAAATGAATAACAAAATAAATAAATAAATAAATAAAGCAGGAAATAAGACTTTTGCTTTGTATTTAGCATTTCAGAATGGTTGCTGAAAACGAAAAGCCAGAATTTCCCTTCCAGAGGGCAAACAAGTGGGTATTTCATCTAATTCTTATAGCTTCAGTGAAAAGTATTAATCCCACAAGCATTAAGGAAAGCCACATTCAGTTACATGTTACAATGTAGGAGAGTGTTGGATTTCTCAATGGGGAAAAAGACCCTGGTTTACAATTTTTAAACCTGTCATTAGAATGAAAGGGGAAAGGGAGGAGTATCTTTGTCAGAGAGTGGACTGTTCTTCCAATACACAAGCTTCACCTACTAATAAAGCCAGAGTTGATATGTTGATCTGTTCCAGGCTCTACTGGCACTTAGAGCCAAAGAAAGATAGCTAAGGCTCCCACCCATGTTGATAATCTCCATGACATTCAGAACTCAGTTAATTGGAGTTAATACAAACATGGTAAAGATAGGAAATTAAAGAAAGAATTGTCTTCAGGGGCAGTGTTATTGATCAGTCTTATACTAATAGACTGATAGAGTTGTTAGAACAACCTGAGCTTAAACATACAAACTAATGATAAAGTCTATCATCCTAAAGAGATTATCCTTTTTGCCAAGAGCAGAGTTTTAAGTAGTAACCCAGTTTTTATGGCACCATCCATGCTGAACACACAGCTAGTAGAACACTGTAATGAGATTAATAGGAAAGTTGTGAACATTCCTAGTTGATAAAAGGCTAAAGCTATATGTGAGACTTCTGGTAGAATTAGTTTCTTGTTACTCTCAGAGATTCTTTGGAGTGACTTTTATCTCTCATGTAGCAGGGTTAAAAAATTGAATTGTGAGACATTTTCTAAGCCCAGCGAGGATTCCCTTGCATTGAAACTTAGTATATGAATTAATGTTATGATTAGAAATGGGATTATGGAATTATCTCAATGAGAATTACAGTGGTCCCATGAAAGAAATTTCAGTCCCCTTCCCCAGTCCCCCCTACTTTCTAACAAAAGGGAGGCATCACATTTGCTTTGCTGCATTGGTGTTACTTGTTAGTATGTGCATGTAGTCTGACTTACTGTGATTGTAGCCTAGAGCAGTGGTTCTTATATTGGGGAGAGAGGGACTGTACATGCCGAATTCATAAAATTTGCACAAATTGTTTACTACTATGCAGTGACAGTGCCATGGAATGCCTGTATGATAGGTGTAACGCTGTGCATTTTGCAACAAAAAATGACTCGAGACAAACTAAAATGTCCTATGCTAGTGAATGAGTGTTAATACCCATAAATGTGGGCTAACTTTGGGCAATTACCATCATGCATCATGCAAGTATCTTTTGTAATATCTAGGCAAAACTAAACAAGTCTAAAAATGGTACTAAAATGTACATAGAACTTCAATGAGACAGTAAAATATCCAAAATGTTTTGCCAGAAGTGTTCATCAATGGCACAAAAATTTATTTTTTTACAAGGTTTGTATGCCAGGTGATAATATAAGTGAACAGCTTATGAAAAGCGGACAGGAAAACAAGTGAAATATAAAATAGAACATAAAAACATACAGTTAAAATGAACATAAAATATGATAGTGGTACAAAAACTAATAACACCCCTATATTAAATAAATAGGGGCTCAGGCTACATTAGTTTGTAAAAACTGATTAAATAATTATAGTAACGCAACGGCTGTCCTGGTGATTATTGCTACTAGCCATCACTATTTGTCATTACAGTTGGTCCTCCCTATCCATGGTTTCTGTATGCATGGGTTCAACCAACCATGGGCTAAATTTTTTTTTTTAAAGTCCAAAAAGCAAAATCTGATTTTGCCATTTCATATAAAGAACACTATTTTACTACACCATTGTACATAATGGGACTTGAGCATCTACAAATTTTGGTATCCGTGGAGGGGGGGTCCTAGAAACAAACCCTAGCGGATACTAAGGGCTTACTGTACTAAAAACATTTTATCATTTGAGTCTTATTTGTTTTTGTACTAAATCACACGGTTATATTATAGGCATAACAATTTATTAAAATATTTATACCTCATCCTATGTCAAAATGTTCCCTGCTTACAAATAATTTTAAAAGAACAAGTTAAATAGTTTAAAACAATAACAATAAATAAACTAAAAACCTGTTAAAGGTCATAATGAGTTAAAAACAGATTTAAAAGAAAGAAAAAAATCAAAACTATAACATCAGTATTTGGGATAATGATGTGCATATGAATGATTGCTTCATATTGTCATAGCTGTCCTTTAAAAAATGTTAATTCAAGGGAAAACATCTGTAACTAGCCTCGCCAACCATTGTGTTTGTTTATCTTTTTTTTACCGTAATAGGATGTCACATGTGCTCCATTTTGAGGACAAAACCAGAAAAGTAAAAGATGCAAGTGTGCAAGATGAAGACACATTTGAAATTTATGATCCTCGGAACCCTGTGAACAAGAGGAGAAGAGAGGAAAGCAAAAAGATTCTGAGAGAAAAAAAGGCAAGGAGATGAAATGAATGTAAAGCTAGCCAGAGCCAACTTGGAAAATGCACAAATGTTCTGGCTCTGTAGTAGCTGGTGTCCCAAAATATATCACTTACAAGGTGTGAAAAGGAATCTGGTGTCTGATTTGAACACGGTATTATCTCCTTTGTTTTGTGAATTCTGATGTAAAATAAGCATGTGTTCCCAGAAAAGCTTTTTGAAACCATTTTTAGCCATTACTCTGAATAAATAACTCATTTTCTATTCTCCGTTTCTTTTTATCTATTTCAATTTTTAAGGGGCAGGATTCTGTTTTTATGATATTTTCAGAATACTGAGAAGTATATTTTCTGAAAATGGAACAAAAGAGTTTTCCAGTACTGGGAGGTGATAACATTGTTATCATCACTATTAGCAAATTCAAATGGTGAATGCTGATAGGAATGGAACTAAAATAAGGCGACTGAGAAGGAAGAGATACAGGCTTGCTCAGGAAAACACAGAACTTTTCAAAAGCACAAGGACTCTTTAAAAAAAAAAGCAAACCCTTCTACGGGGGGGGGGGGACACATTAAATACCCTAAAGGCACCAGGTCCTGTCTGATCTTGGAAGCTAAGCAGGGTCACCCCTGCTTAGTACTTGGATGGGAGACTGCCAATGAACACCAGATGCTGTGGGCTATATTTCAGAGGTAGGAACTGGCAAAATCATCTCTGACTATTCCTTGCCTAAGAAAACCCAATGAAATTCATTGGGTCATCATAAATCAGCAGGTGACTTGAAGGCACATATAACAGGGCAAAAACCACCTCAACAGACAGCCTAATGTACATTGAAAAGACATAGACACAGGAATGTTGATTTATCAGATGAAAAAGAAAAGTGGCAGTGGGTGCAGAGTAGAATGGCCTGCTTAGCTTCCATATATCTTACAATATTCTGGCAGAGGTATGGTCTGCTGAACTGGACTCCCCCTCCCCATCAGGAGCATTCCAGCAAGCTACCACTTGTCAGTGTTGCATTAAAACTTTCCAACATACTATTTTTATTGTGCAGAATGCTTTACAGCCCTGATTTATCTCTGTCCTCATTTTGGGGATCAGTCATTTAGCTGTGTTTTTAATCACACTTGGCAGTAGACTGCATCATTAATAATAAATTTCTGTAAGAGTCTCCTATGTGTATAGGCATACCTCAGTTAATGAAATAGATGTGTTCTCCAGCCTTATTTCTGTCACGGAAAATTTGGTAACCAGGCAAAATTAACATGGAAATAAACGACATAGATCCCCACTCCACAAAAGAAGAAGAAAAGGAGGAGGAAGAAGAGGAGTTCAACAAGTTCCAGCAAACTTTTGATTCAAAACTAACAATATGTATTTGTGAAATGAAACAAGTCCATCTGAGTTGCAAACTACAAACAAGTCAGTTTGAGTTTGAAACTACAAATCTTCCATGGGATAGAAGATAGAACCATGACAGTTAAAATGGTCTGAAACTGCATTAAGCCACTTAAGCCACTGAAAGGGTTTTTTGGTTATTATGGGATCACAATGTAAAAATCCCCTGCATTGAAACTTAAATTACTAGCAAACTCAGTACTGTTTTAGTAAGGACCAGATTTAAAGAAGTTGCTTGGAGTTCTATTGCATGTCTTTAAATATCATTTAAAAATTAGTGATTTTTTTCCCTTCCAAATGGATTAATTACATTAAAAATCACTACATTCTAGTAATTTACAATACTACAAAATTACTAAAATTGCATTCTACATTGCACCTTTTCAACCATCAGGTTCCAGGCAATCTCCCACTAATCACATTCATATCTGTTGCTCTATCAAGTGCCTTCAGACACTTAGCCAATTTACTTTTTTGGACTATGAACTTTCAAAATCCTCCCAAATTCTGGGTGATTCTGCAAGTTGTACCACCAAAAAGTTAGTAAGGTCTAAATATAAAATGATCTAAACTTATAGTAGGTTTCAGTTGGTACCCTGACATTCACACATTTCTGTAAACCTTATAAATAATGCACAGTTCTAGCGTTATAACCATGGGCACTGTCCATAAAAAGATGTATATGTCAGAGCTTGTTCGAGTTCTTGTCCGCTTTAAGGGAGCTTGTGTAGGAAAACTTCCTGGTGGATTGTGCCCAGAATAAATTACATATGCATGAAGACCAATAACAAGCAATGCTTCTTTATTGGTATCAACTGAGATCATTTTAAAAGCTGAAGTGCAACTTTGCTGATGTTGTTTTTAGAATGAGTTCAATAAGGTATAGTATCCTTATCGTGCTATGATAACTAAGTTTCTTGATAGGTTCGAAAGTGTGATGTACATAAAACTGTCTCATCAAGTTAATATGGTCCAAGTGGTGTGGGTTAATTTAGTGCCGAATATTGTTTAAACGTGCTATGTAATCTCTCTAAGATAACAAGAAAGAAAAATGGAGGTGTGAAGAGAGTCCTTGTGAGAGGTTGTCACTGTCCCCAGTTCACTTGTGAGGGTACAAAGGAGTTAAAAGGAAGTGTGTTCTTGAATTTTCGTTCACAGTGAAGCATAGTTCTTGTGCTCCTAAAATGCTGTCAGGTTGTTGTTATAAGATATTATCTTTAAAACAGCTTCTTGTTCACAATCTCACATTGACGTATCATTTGTTCATTATCTTCCTTGCATGTACAACTAGAATAATTTTATTTTATAGAAATATCATCAAATAATGTCATTCTACAGATGGATGTTCCTAATCCTAAATTTATTTGTCCATCCTAATCCTAAATGTATTTGTCCAAAAATAATCTACATGAATACCCTTATAGATTATGGACAGTGGTATCTTCTAGTTAATAACAATGTTGGAGCACCACTATGACTTTCTTATCCTCAGCAGACAGAACAGCCAGTTTTTCCTCACTGTCCTTGAAAACACTGCTCTCCTTCTCAAATGGTCCCTCCCCTGTAAGACTGGTTAAAAGTCTTAGGACTTAAATGGACAAAAAATCTCATAAAATGCTTTGTCAGTTCTAATGTAAGGATCGGTACCTATCTTAGACAATGACATCCCTATATCAGGCATGGGAAGACTATAGTCTAGTCAGATTTACTTTTTTAAAAATCCAGAATCCTGATATCCACCAACCACAGCCAGATGCAAGAGACGTAAAGGTATACCTCAGATAATAAAGATGTGTTCCTGGTTATTACTTCTTTAACAGAAAAATTGGTATCAGAAGCAGAAAAAACATGGAAAGAATAGGGATAGGTTCCTACTCCACGAAAAGAAGCAGAGTGCAACATGTTTCGGCAAGCTTTTCATTCAGCACTAACAATAATGCATATGTGAAATGGAACAACCAGCTCAAATAAGCCTTGCATAAGAGAACAAAAACGTTTGGACCACTTAAACATTTTTTTTCAAGTGCCTCCAGGATGACTTTTTCTTTCACCAGCCTCCCCTTTTCTTACTGTTTCCATTTTAGTGGCCAACCTTGCTTTTTGTAACATGGTGGAGGAGATGGTGAGGTAGGCGTACCTGCTCTCACTTTTGTCTCTGTTTTGCTGTTCATATTTGCTCAGTAAGGCATTCAGGAGGCAACTGCTGCTTACCTTACCTGTTATAGGCAGGCACATACTACTGCAGTAAGATCAGTTAAAGTAAAATCTTGCTCTTCCCTAGCTCAGGCTGTATGTATTACAGTGTTTACTGTAGACTTGCTGCTGCAAACTGGCACCAAAAATCTCTGTTTCTCCAGCTCACCTTCAACCTCTTCCCAATGCTGATGCTGCTTAAAAATTATTCAGCTAAATAGAGGACAAGGAAGAAATGTGGGAGGATAGAAAACGTTTGTAAAAAGGAGCTTTACTTTGTGAACTGAAGTGTGCCTGTGCTTGAACATGAAAGTGTATATTTAGAGTGAGGGAATCCCTCCTCCCCCCCTCTGTCTCTCTCTCTCTCTTTTTTTTTTTGGCCCAAAATGAATTTTGGTCACAATCTTTTCAGATGAACAAGCACTCCTGATGATTCCCACTTTTCTTTTTTAATTTCAACAGTCTAATTTAGAAGAAAGAAGCCTTTTTGTTATTGCTATTGCTAAACAATATTGCAAATCACTCTGAGATATACCGCTAGATCCCTGTTCTATGTATTTCCAATCTGCATGTAACAGAGGTTGAATTAATAACTTTCCATTATTTCAGAGGCAGGATCGCCAACCAGCCTGTACTTTTCTAACTGACTTATTAACCTATGTAAAAATTTCTAATTAAATCTTTCTTCAGCAAAAGAATTTCACATTTAGTAGAGGGACATTCAGGAGAAAATATTTCATAAACCTGTTCTGCTGACCTTGAAGTCTAGTCATCTTCGGATTTATGAGAACTGAGCTGTTCGTAGGAAGGAAACACTTGGCTAGCCCAAACTGGAACCAATTGCTGCTGAACAAAAGATGAAAGTCGGTTGCATTATTCTGTGTATTTTAACACAAAAGATTTACTGGCAGGTACCTTTTGTACAGAGCTCAAGTCAATCTGATTTCCATGTTTGGCATAATATGGTCATTATTTTCAATTTTAACATGAATCTATGTTCGCCCCTGAATATTGTACAAATATTTGCCTTTTTGTTGCTGTGCAATTAGAGCATTTTTTTAGAATTTGGACTGAGAGATATTATGCATGTCTCCCTCTTTGAACCAGCATGCTGTAGAAGTCTGAGTGTTGGACTAAGATTCTGAAAGGCCATTCAGCCATGGAAAGCCACTGGGTGATCTTGGGCAAGTCACACTGTCTCATCCTCAAAGAAAAGCAATGGCAAATCCCCTCTTAATAAATCTTGCCAAGAAAACCCCATGCTGGGGTTGCTTTAGTGTCACCATCAGTCAGAAACAACTTGGAGGTACACAACAGCAACAGCTGCAATAACCCCTCTTGAGATGGCAATGTGTCATGCTTCACTTGCCTCCAAATGTGGCACTGTGTTTTGGGAAGCTCATTCTGCCAACTGCAATCCTGGCCTTCTGTCCCAAAGTCATTCTCTGATGGCAGAAATGTCTTTTGGGCACCGAAGCACTGCATTTCTGTTACAGAAGTGCCTCTGTTTTATTTTTTTTAAAATCAAGATTATATCTTAATCCTCTTAAATTGGACTTTCCTCTTCCTAAACCCATTTTCCCTGAGGCTACAGGGAAAGATAAAGGAAGTAATTACATGAACTGCACCCTTACACTAGATAAGTATGCCATAGTCTTGACAGCTAATTAAGCTGGAACAAATAAAGTTTTAATTTAAAGCAAGTTTAAATGCATGATTTCTCAGTACTTCCAGATTCTCTTTCTTCCAACATCATTGACCTTGGATATATGAGAATTAACAGAGCTGCATCTTTCCTCATTAACATTATTTTCTGAATGAGAAACTTTTTTGTGTGTAAGAAACGTGTGTGTGCGTGTGTGTGAGAGTGTGTGTGAACCAGCAAGACCACTATGCCCTGGTGGTGCAGTAGTTAAATGCTGGTACTGCAACCACAAGGTTGTAAGTTCAATCCTGCCGGGCTCCGGGTTGACTCAGCCTTCCATCCTTCTGCAGGTCAGTAAAATGAGTACCCAGCTTGTTGGGGGCAATTAGCTAACACATTGTAAACTGCTTAGAGAGCACTTAGCTGATAAGCGGTATAGAAATACACCTGCTATTGCTATTGCTATGCAAATCAAATCAAACTAGAGTACCCAAAGCATAAGGGTGTAGCTGCTGGGGGGAGAGCAAAGCAAAGACATTACTCCCCTAATAACAATTCTCCCTCCCTCACCCCCAATGTTCTTTCAGTCCCCAAATTTCAAGCATATCTGAGAATGAGACACTAAAAGTCATTCAAATCTCTAACTTTTGTTTTTCCTGTGTTTGCATTCCCTTGGTAATTTTGCCTGCCCCTTTTCTTTGTACACCTATATTTCTAGATGTTCAACTGAAGTTCTATGTTACTACAACGGTAGAAATTTGGAGACCAAAGAAAAAATTAATGGGAGAGACAGAATTGTTATCGGAGAAGGGAATTCCCTCATTTTCCCTCCCACAGCTCTATAACCCGGAAAAGCGAGGTGGATGGGGAGGGGTCTGAAAACCAAGTGCTGCAAGGAAAATTTGAAAGAGCAAGATGTATCCCATTTTGTGCGGATAAAATAAGAATAAATTGCTAATAAATGCACAGTAATGACAGTCTTTATGAATGTTCTTTGCTTCTTTGTTCATGTGAGTAGGCATTATGGCCATCTCCACATGGGGTTTTTAAAACGAGGCAAAGCGTCCTCCAAGGAGGATGTCTGCACCTGGGAGTGGACTGGGTCGGACCTACTTAACGTAGATCCGCACTCCAGCCCGCTCCGGAACGACCCCAAGTGGTCGTCCAATGTACTTTTGAAAGACCGCTAAAAACTGGTCTTTCAAAAGTACAGAGTGCACCACTGCAAGCCTGCTCCCTTATGCAGATTTGCAGGCTCGCATTGGTGCGAGCCTGCGATCTGCCGGGGGCAGGCTTTAGGCTGGCGAGCTTCAGCGGTTGGTCGAGACCCTCAATCAACTGGAAGCCACCATTTTCGACACCAGAGCAGTGTGGAGCAACGAGCACGCACTGCTCCGGAGCGGCGTGGACCAGACCCGGGAGCCTTAAAGTCCGGTAAGTAGTGTCACAGGGCAATTCCCTCGCCCCATGCAGAAATGGCCATTATCAGCAGATCTGAGCTCTTCATAGCTAATTATTATTTTTTTTACCTTATATCTTGGCTAAGTTTGCTTTTCAAGTACACCAATTATTTCATCTCTCCATATTAAAATGCCCAAGCACCACATTATGGCCAGAATTCTATAAGCACTAGTTATTTCTATAACTACCTTAGTTGCATAGCT
The DNA here is from genome assembly GCA_030412105.1 of Cyclura pinguis. NCBI lineage: Eukaryota > Metazoa > Chordata > Lepidosauria > Squamata > Iguanidae > Cyclura > Cyclura pinguis. The sequence continues at coordinate 317,042,918 of CM059600.1, read as the reverse complement.
AAGTCTCCTAACGCAACCCCATAATCAAGACTTACTGGGGGAACTGTGAAGGAATTGTGACATGGATCCTGAGACTGTTGCATCAGATACTGCTTGTGAGAGGGGATAGGAACATCAGTCTGCTGTGTCCTAATCAACTGGAGAACAGAGCCCTGTTGCTCACGGCAGCTACTGCTCTGTAAGTCAGCGATGGGAGAACTTTTACCATTGCTACATATTCCTTACACCGTTGAATGCACACAGATCATGAATACAAATCAGTTACAAATGCATAATTCTAGGTTACAAATTAGTAATTGTGATCATCAATTCCAGCCTACGTTTTCAACAGATGAGTCACTGGAGTTAATCCAGTTACCATCCTAGTAATATTCACATTTCATTTATAATAAGTGTGTTTTATTTATTTAGCTTAATATTTAATGTGCAATTGTGCAAAACCAACCTCACCCTCAGATAATAGTGTCCCCTCAGGCCATGTAACTACAAAAAAGTGGGAAGGAGATGTTAGCATTGTGCAGATAAGTAGCAAATGGTATATACAATACTCACCCTCTTTCATAGCCTACTAATATTTAATACCCCTTGATGATGCAAAAATGTAATGAACATTGAACAGTTCCTCTCAACTAAATGTTTTATAGTTGTTTGTTATTTCCTTTTTCTGAACAGAATCTTATAGGGACATTGGACATTCAGTACATTTGAAAAGGCAATTTACATCTAGAAACTTCATGCCATGTGTATACTAGAAACAGTCACACAAATGTTGACAGTTTGTAGAGATACTTACTTTGCCATCTTGGACCTTGTCATCCCTTCCCAGAATATTATTTCTCAATTAGAGCTTTGTCACATGAGGCAGGTAAATCACACAGCAGAATAATAGCGTCTTTGTTTGGGACTTATCGCATCATTTTGGTTCCTCTTCTCTTGTTTTCCTGGCTGGAGATTGTTTGGAAAGCATTTCTTTTACAATGGAGGTTAAAGGATCCATTAATGACCTCCAATGTAAAAGAAATGCTTTCCAGCGGTCTCCCACTGGGAAAACAACAGAAGACAAACAGGATCATGTGACAAGTCCAAGCCAAAGACACTATTATCCTGCTGGGAGCATGATTTACCTACCTTGTGTAATAAAGCCCTTAATAACTGTTATGTAGGCTCCATCATTTCTTGAAGGGCAAAGTTCTCAACAACTTCCAGGTTGACTTTTATAATATGCTTTATGTGGATTTGCCTCTGGAGACAATGCAAAAGCTTTTAGATTGCTACAGTATGTTAAATGTCAGGAAATGACAGCATGTAAAATTACTGCCTGTGTCCTTCTGGGTGCAAATCAATGCTATTAGTTTTGATGCATTAAAGTTCTTCATAACCTAGAATCTTTCTTTAATAGGGACTCATATATATATATATATATATATATATATATATATATATATATATATATCACAACCACATTCTCTAACTTTTCTGATAGATCAAGACTTGCTTTCATGTACATGTGTAAATTTTCTGCATCCACCACAAGAAGCACAGTCTTTATGACTTAGTTCCCAAGGCTGTGAAATTATTCTTTCTAGAATTAAGAATTGCTTCTACCTACTTTGACTTTGTAAAGATTGGGAATCTCTCTCTCTCTCTTTTAACGTTAGGAGTCTCTTTTGGAATGGTTTATGTTTTTATCCTGTGTTCAGTTATTCACTTTATATCATTGATGTTATATTATGTTATTGGAAAATGCTGGAAAAGTGGTATACAAATGCTTAAAATAAATAAGATTTGGCAGGGGGGGATGTAAACATTTACAACCATAACTTTAAAACAAGGCAATGTCATACATAACAAGACAGTCTGCCATTTCATTATTCTAGAAAATTCCTTTAAGTATATATTCCTTAATCTGTAGGAAACTTGTCACACTTTGATGTAAGCAGAATTCTTGGATTTATTATACACTCTCATTTATTGATTAAGTATATCCCAAAGGCACCATATCCCATCTGATCTTAAAAGCTAAGCAGAGTCAGTCCTGGTTAGTACTTGGATATGAGACCACCAAGGAATGCCAGGTTTTGTAGCTATATTTCAGAGGAAGTCAGTGGCAAACCACCCTGAGTGCTCCCTGCTGAAAAAAAGCCTATGAAATTCATGGGGTCACCATTAGTCAACACTGATGTGAAGGCACATACTCACATTTCTCAGTATTAAGCACAACAGCCGTGTTCCCTTCCTTCCATTCCTGCATTAAACTCTTTTCCACCCCAGCTTACAACCAATTAGTAATCATGTAAAAGTGATGGAGTCACATCATATGTTCAGTCAGAACTGATTACTTTAAAAAGTCACAAAGCCAATTCAGAGAAAAGACAGCACGCTCCTGTTCACAGCTACACACACACACACACAGACCCTCCTTCTCTTCTCTCTTACGTCTGAAGCAACTATGCTTTTCATAAAATATGAAATACTTCACATTCTCTCCAATGTTTTGCCACTCTATCTTTGGGAGTTGTTTGTGGATCATGATATAACAGCAAAAGAAGAGTTTTCCTAGCTGAAATCGAGGACCTTCTAGTTCACAGTTCTGCATCCAAACCATGTCCAGCTACGTCCGCCATTTTCTTGGGCCAGGTGCAAAGCTACAGCTCTATGACTGAGTGCAGGATGAACATACAGAATACTCTTGATGCAATCTTTGACATTTCTAGTTACTGTATGTACTAGTTGATGCTCATATATAATTCGAGGGCAGGTTTGGGGCCAAAATTACAGATGCATACATGACCCGTGGAGAAGTCGAAGTTCATTCTGGGGTGAGGAAAAGCACCAGTGCCACCTAGGGGGGCCAGCCACCCTGGCCTTCTGCCGTTTTCCCATCCAGGCATTTAAAAACGCCTTTTGCTGCTCTATTCAAAGGCAGGGCTGGTTCTATTTTTGATAAAAAAAAAATTAGATAAAGAATTAACTCTTTATTGAAAAAGAAGCCTCCCCCTTCTCTGAATAGAGTAGTGAAAGCCGAGAGCTTAGTTTGTCCTGGGAGAACTGAAAAGACGCACCAGCCCCTTCTACTCTTGGTGCTCCTTTGGGGGGGGGGGTGCGAAACGGTTGCCGCCGCTGCTGCCATTTTCCCGCCCAGGCATTCAAAAAGGTCAGAAGCAGTGCTGCCATAGAGAATGGGGAGGGGGCTCTGTGCTTCTCCCAGTATGAACTAAACTCTCACCTTTTGCCACTCTACTCAGAGACAGGAATGGCTACTTTTCTTGATAAGATTTAAGATACAGTTCTTACACTGACCCGTAGATAAGTAGACTGAAGGGGTTTTTTTTAATTGATTTTTGTTTTTACTGAAATTTGTAGACTTATATATACATATATACAGTAAATACACTCGATACGATTAGGAATCACTTCTGTCTCATGTCCTGGAGAATTGCTTCTAGTTAAAATAGACACAGGCCATTTCCGTACTACACTGTTACAGTGCTATTATTCCACTTTCAACATCCTATGGAATCCTGGGGTTTGCAGTTTAGGGATTAGTATTTAGAATTCGCAGCCAGGGAACTTTTTGGCCGCAGTAAACTACAAACCCCAGAATTCCACAGGATGTTGAAAGTGGAATGATAGCACTGTAACAGTGTAGGGCGGAAATGGCCACAGATTAATGACTTGTCAGAGTAAGGAAGTTTTTCATACCTAGTAGAGAACCTCACCCTAATTTCACCTGAATTTCATGTTGCTGAGGTCACACAGAACTGAAAATGGAGGCACACCGCTCAAACCTATATGTTTCACTGGCAGGCATCTCAAGGACCCAGTAGCAAAGCCAGACCTACCATTAGCAAAGCAAGTTATCATTTGGTGGTATCATCAAGAACCTGGCATCAAACTGGTAAGTTTGTTATTGTTATATTTTCACTGCTACAGATAGGAAAATGCAATGGTGAGATTTCCAGCTTTCTGTGCCAAAATAACTTGGCTGGTACTATGCACCATGACTTGTGGGGAAGGAAGGTATCCTTTGCTAGTTTGCCTCAGACAGCAAAATGTCTCAAGCCAGCCCTATCTGGCAAGATGCCCAGTTCCCTACCAAGAGTGGAATGAGATCTTCCAAAAAAACAGACTAACAGAAGCACAGTTTGAGGGATTTTTCTATTACATCTGACAAATAAATATTGTTTATTGGAACTCGGGGTATAATATACGTTTATTGCATCAGTTTTAGGATCACACTAGAAGCCTAAAATACGGTCTATAATTATAGCCAGAATAGCTGGGTACAAGATGAAAAATAAAAGAATAGTTTGTGGGCTAAATTCTCGGCCCTCTTATAGAAAGAAAGATGTTTTTCCAGACAGCTTGGCAATTCCTAGCTCTTTTGGAATGGGAGGGAGGAAGAGCAGTGTTTTTAAAATCTTCACTTTCTTTTACCATTCATAAGGTATATTAGTGCTACTTACTACTGTCTGAAATAGAGAAAATATTTTATAGTCTGGCAAAAAAGTCACATGCCCAAAGACAGAGTGATAAAAACGATTGCCTATTGTTTCTTATTTGCTCAATGGCCCTGAATTTTTTGGCAGCGTGTTGGAATATTTGTGACCTTTGAAACCAGTCTGACAATCCTGTAGTAAAAGTTCTCCTCGCTTATTCTCTTAATATACTGCAGGTTTTGGAGGAGGAAATAAAAAAGTAGAAACTCCAGACAATTTGGCACCAAATGAATAAAAAAAAATAATGTAAAAGTCACGGTTTGCTTTACTGGGGGACCTCCATGATAAGCAATTTAAAGAACAAACCATTATAGATACACACACACATATACACAGAAAGAGAGAGCTTCTATCTATCTATCCTGAACTTTCCAGACAGTAGTTTCTTTAGGAGGCCAGTATATTACCAATCACTCAGCAGTGCTACTCCTGCTGTTATGTCTCTTGTGTTTTCAAATTATTTTCTACTGAGATGTACAGTCCAAATGATTTACAGATGTATTCAGATGTCCCTTGCTGTCCACACACTTGGCCCAAACTGATTACTCTGAATGGAGCATTCCCTGTTCCCATGTTTTTGTTGCATTGTTTTGCCCATACCTGCCTAACCTTCAGTTCCTCCTTCCTCTAGCACTGCTGCAGGAACCTGATCGGACAGATTGCTGAAGCAAGTATTGTTTGAATTAGATACTTCCTGAGGTGATGGGTGAGGCTAGTGCTTGAGCTCCACACAATGCCAGTGATACCTGGCATGGCATTTGTCAATTTCCTGTTAGCTAGGAAAGGTTAATGCATATAGTGGCCCTCTGCATTCACTGTCTGACTATTCCACATCTTGCTATGTGATAACCTGCAATTCAAATGGAATCATTGGGCATTAACCTCTCAATGTACACAAGATGCCTGTGAAGGTATAAAATATCTTCTGGCACAAAAGCACTGTCTGAGAATTGTAGATAAATAGACAATGAGAGTTCAGAAAAGTTACTTTTGGAGTGACAATTCCCAGAATCCCTTGGCCATCCTGTCCACAATGGAGGCCTCCAGACTGAGGGTACCTGATCTAGTGATTTATTCCATACTGACATATATATTTTCATGCACGTACAAAAAATATGCTCACTATTCATCTTGAAAGGATTTTCAGGCCTGAAAATGATGAACTAGCTATCCAGTGGCTCGCTATGTATTTATATAGTTCCTTGCTGTGAAAGAGCTACAGCACTGAAAAAGTGAATTCAAACCATAGGCTGTATTTTCTGACCTGATCCTGCGGTTTCTTTGTTTCTTTAATTTTCTTATCACTGCGTAGAAAGTTAAACTAACCAGGAACATCTGCAGAATGCTTCCTTTTAAATACACAAGACAGAACTGAAGGTGCAGTGTGTGTAATTGGCATCTGTATATCTTAAATGAGGTGCCACTGATTAAACCCTTTTCTGGAAAAGGACATGACACAGGAGTGATGTTTTGCAGGGAGAGCTTTACCTGCCATTTCAGCTGCTAGACCAAGATGAATATAGGTATCTTGAAATATGGAATTCCACTGTAGTTGGCCATAATTCTTTGAATCCTATTCACCTCACTCCTTTTCATTCTATTAAATAGAGGTGAATATATCATCTCACAATCCCACAAAAAGTTATATTGCTTGACTAACAGTGGAACTCTATATGTGTCTGTTCAAACCCTACTGAGCACAATGGAACTTACTCTCACCCAAGTTAATTTGTGGGGCTGGTGGCTTGGGTGGAGGAAGCACTCAGCTACCAAGATTTGAGATAAATAGGCCACAAATTTATTCCTTGCACTTGTTTGGCTAGCATAAGGCATAGATCCAGAAACCAGACAACCTACTTGTTATCTGATGACCCAGTCCCCAGTGCAACTGTCTAGAGCGAAGAAGGAGAGACAGATGATGAAATCACATTGGCACACAGCCAATGTGTGGTTGCCTACCATCTGGGGGTGCAAATTCCACTGGTCCCTGATCTGAACCTTCCCTGCCCCAAAGATTCTTTATGGGGAACCTCTAACTGAGAACGGTGAAGCCTGCCCTCTTCACGTGCTGAGTAGCTGATCTTCTCAGAGCCCATGAAAACCATGGGGGCTTATGGAAAGAAGGCCCAATATTGCAAAGGGGGAAATACTGGCTGTCTCCTGACACACTGAGCTGTATCACAGCCCCAAAATGGGGCATTTTGGGGTGAGTCTGCACCTGACGCAGCATTGCAGACTTAGCCATCAACTTGGAGAAAGACTCAGTGTGTCATCCCATATGGCAATGCACATGCCATGCTCTCACACTGTGAGAGATGGAGATGGAGGAGATGTGCACATCTTGGTCAGAGCTTCCAAAATTTACTTTTGAAACTGCACTTCCCAGAACCTCTCAGAGAACATAGTCATTTGCTGTGCTGGCTTGAGGATTGTGGGAGTTGTAGACTAAAAAAGTAACATTTCTGTGGTCTGGTCCTGGTGGCATAACCATGGACCATTTGAGGAAGAACCATATGGCTAAGTCACTACAGTCACTTCCATCTGTGGTTTTGCTTTCCACGGTTTCAGCTACCCATGGTCAACCTCTTCCCTTAAGACTCACTTTGCTCTAGAATATCCCCTGGCATCCAGGCTACAACACCATACAGCCTACTTCAGGCCTTGCCACCTGTACATTGCTTGCCTGTCTACTCTCCCCCCATTCTAACCACCTATCTGCCAACACTACCATAGGAAATGGCTTTGGCATCACCAGCAGTAGCCTTCTAGCCTTGCAGGGACAATAGGCAAGCTCCATACTATCTGTATAAAGCCTCTCTACGGTCCCTGAGAAGTTCCTCTCTGGTTCGTGTGAAGCTAGAGGGCTATTTCCAGTGGTAGTATGGTGTTTGATATTATCTGTGGTTTGGGGAATCCATGAGAGGACTGTCTCTTGGAATGTACCCATTGCAGATAAGGGGGAACTACTGTACTCACCTGTAGACAAAAGCATAGCTGTGTACCCCTTTGGAGCAAGTTGATATTATGGTACTCCAAGATGTTTTGAATGCATGGTGTGTATTTGTTTTGAATGCTACTGTTTTGTCTACATTCCATAGGCAGAGCTCCCAATGTAGTCTATAAATTATGTTCTTTAAAAAATCCAATGCAACTGTTTTCAGAATTTGTAAAGCTACCCTGTTGTTTGTAAGCTACCTTGGGAGTGGTTTGGGATCAAAAACCAAGGTGAAATATGTTTCAAATTAAAATAACTAATCTTGCATTTTGCTGCTCTTTCTACTCTCAGTGTAATAAGACTCTTCATTTCTCCTGTTGTTTCATCCTGTGCAGATAAATCCACTTTCACAACCAATAGACTCAAGTACAGCTTCCTTAAAAAGAGTGCAAAACAGGCTTCCCCAAGAACTTCCCCAGAAGTTTTGGACTGCAATGCCCATCTTTCCTAATTTTTGACCATGCTGATGGAAGCTGTGGTCCAAAGCATCTGGAGACTACCACACTGGAGAAAGCTGGCAGGGATGAATATCTGCCTTTAAGAATTCCACAAAAGAATATCTCACTGGATTACAGCCTTAACTTGTGCCCTTGACATTTTTTGGTACAGAAAACAGATCCACATTCTGTATTTTCATCCCCTGACCATGATGACACAAATGAAGTGCACATAAATATACTGCTAAAAGAGGTCAGTGCTGCTTTCCCTGACTGAGTGAGTGGGGAGGATGAGTACATTTGCTGAAATGGTACAGACCAGGAGCGAAGGGGCCTTAGTAGCCGTCGAAGACATGTTCACAAAGCACCAAATAAGGCTGCTTTTGAAAGTATCGCGTGAAGATAGTCTGCATTAGGCTGTTGGTAACACTCATTTATTTCATGTACTGTTGTGTCCTTAAAGGATCTAGAAAAAGCATAGTTCAAACAGAAATCAAGATTGCTCAAATAGCTGAAATGTTACATATGTTAAAAACTTCAATAAACTTAATCCAGCCCTGCCCATTAGCCCCAAATTTACAGATTTTCCTGCGGAAAGGCACTATTCTTGCAGTCCAACATGGTAACATCAAGTGGATGTTCTTTAAAAAAAAAACTTGGGCAAGCTCCCCCAAATTTCATTGCCAACATTGACTACTGATCATGCTAGCTGGGGGAGTCTGGGAATTCTTCTTCTAAAAAAGATAACTTTTCCCAAGCTCTGTTGTTTAAGCTTAGGAGCTGAGATAGGTACAACAGAATTGGCAGAGTAAAAACTGGAGGGGGCTCCTATACCTTTAATGGCTATGTAGGACAGGAAATTTCAGCAGTTTTTGCTTGTCACACAACCAGGTAACAAGAGTTCCGAGTCCTACTAGTTAAGAAGGTTATTAACAGGCTGGAATATATCCAGAAGAGGGCAACCAAGTTGGTCAGGGATCTGGAAAGTGAGCCATTTGAGGAGTGTCTTAGGGAGCTGTCTATGTTTACCTTGGAGAACAAAATACTGAGAGGTTACCAGATGGCCCTCTTTAACCATCTGAAGATGTCACTTAGAAGATGGAAAGAACTTGTTTTCTGCTGCTCCGCAGGCTAAACATGAACCAGTGGATTTAAATTACAAGAAAAGAGATTCTACCTGAATTTTATGAAGAATTTCCTTCCTGTAAGAGTTGTTTGACACTGGAATACAATGCCTCAGAGGGTAATAGACTGTTCTTTGGAAGTCTTTAAATAGCATTTGGAGAGACATCTTTCAGGAGTGCTGTAGTTGTATATTCCTGCATGACAGAGGGGTTAGACTAATTAGCCTTTGCAGCCCCTTCCAACTCTGAGACCATTTCCGCACTACAGTGTTATAGTGGTATTATTCCACTTTCAACAGCCTGTGGAACTCTGAGGTTTGCAGTTTACTGAGGCCAAAGAGTTCTCTGGCTGAGAATTCTAAATGCCCCTCCCTAAACTGCAAATCGCAGGATGCCACAGGATGTTAACAGCACTGTCACAGGGTAGGGTGGAAATGGCCTGAGATTCTAACAGAGGAGGGATTTCAGATAAGCACTGACTCACACTCACAATCTCTCAAAGGAAAGCCAGTTTCCAGGCCAAATACTGCTAATCCAAATGAACTACAGAAATCAAGAAGGTGAGCATGGGAACATTAGCAAGCCACTCTAAGCAATAAGATTCTGTCCATCAACCCACAGAATGGCAACCCTTGTGGGACAGATTCTTCCAGCCTCACCTCACAAACCGCCCAATCTTCTCTGGGCAGCTGGGGACTATTTGGAGAGCAAGGAGAAATCCAACTGAATGAAGTCTGTCTAGCATCCCACTGTGTGGAGGTTTCAGTGTTGTAATTTTCAAGCTGCTTCACCAAAGACTACATATAACCAGTGATCTGAATGCTTAACGCGGGGCGTTGAGGATCCTGGTATTACTACACGACCTACTGTAACTCTCGAGGGAACTGGACCTCATTCTTTCCCCTAGAAGCTTTTGGGCAACTATTACAAGCCAGAGATTCAGACAATTACCTCTTGGAATTACATCCAGAAGCTCCTAGCCAGCATGGTGACTTTTCCAAGCTCTGCTCTAGTGGACACTTGGTTTGGCATGGTGTTTCACTCAACAGGTATCAGGCAAGAGTTTAAATGTGGTCTGCAGTTGCATAGCTTGGGATCTGGATGTACTGGAATGTTCTTAGTCCCTTGATGTGTGTATTTTATGTCTTTTTGAATATTGTTAGCTGCCTTGAGGACTATTGTAATTATCAAAAAGCAGGATCTAAACGTTGTGATAGATGTGTAAAATATATCACATAAACCTGGGCTCACAGTGGGATGCTCGGATGACTGAACTGGCTGACAAAATGAAAATTACTATCAAATGAGAGCCAGCGTTCCTGAAGTCATTCCCAGAAATGAGTTGTTCTGTAATGATAAACATAGCACTTTTTGCCAACAAAAATATAAGGCAAGACAAGATGCACCCTCTCAAATTAACCTAAAAAGATTCCCCTATCATACACTCATTATGGGGGAAGGGTGGGGGAAGGCAAGGAGGAGAAATTGAACAACTTTAATTATGAAAGAGTTCTGTGTATGTTTTTCTCTAACATTGTATATGTAATAAATTTAATATATACTCCAAATCAGCATTAAATGAAGAGTAAAAGAAATGAAAAATACATCTATCGTCCATAACAGACATGCACTATTAAATTATACCAGCAGTGTTTGTAATCAATCTTTTCTTAGCTTCCATTGTAGGCTGGCCTTAATGTCTTTCACGATGGTGATGGTGATGATGATGATGATGATGATGATGATGATGATGATGATTCAAAAGAAAATCATCTGGGACTATTTTGAACTCTTTTAGCAGCATTGGTCCTGATAAGTCAATTTATACAGTGTGTCTCATGGAGAAATCCAGACCTGCTCCTTGATAGAGCAGCATTATCACACTGAATTAGAGAGGGATGAAAGCAAGCGATAAGAACTTACATGGTACAGCACAGAGAAGCATGCCATAGTCTCTGTTTCAGTCGTAAACTTCTTCTTTGATCTAGCAATGTGAGTACTTAACACTTCTCATGTTTCTGCCTGAGATCCTTGGCTTGCATTTCATTTAGCTTTGATAGGAATTTCAGGCTGTATGAGAAGTTTTTATTTTGTTTTGTTTTGATCAGAAGTCTTGGGTAGAACATTACATGAGAACAACAGTTGTGTTTCTCAATAGATCATGCAGTATGAATACAAAAACTGAACTGGCAAGAGGGCATGCTGAATTTCTTCCGTATGTTTCATCTTACTCTAACATTGTTCACACATAATGCAAACAGCTGTTTGGTCTGGCTGTTCAGCAAAAGCTTGTCTGACATGGGAGACCCCTAGTAGCTACACTCCTGCCATCAGCAAAGCCTCTTGCCTCACAGGAACAGTAGTAGTGGGGGGGGGGGTGAGTCTGGGGAAGGATCTCTCAGAGACAACAGCAGTGGCACCAAAGCTAACACTTGTTAGCACTGCACAGAAGGAGACACAGTAACTGCCTTTTGAATGTCTTTTTCCTGGGAAAACCCTATGATGAGACAAAGCAAAATGAAACCAAAGAGAGTGCCAGAAGATGAGACTCCCAGGTCAGAATGCACTCTGTGAGCTACAGGAGGTAAAGCAGAGAACAACTATGAGTAGTGCTGTGGCTAATAACACACCTGAACTCAAGCCAAAAGGATGTTCAGCTGTTGCCATGCTCAGCGGTGAAAGGAAAGTCAGAAGCTGCAGGACACTTACCATAGGGACATGGAATGTGAGAAGCGTGAATCAGGGGAAGCTAGACAGTGCCTCTTTCTGCACGATGGGGCTCAGGTGAATCCTTCCTTCGCAGCCTCAGCAGGGAAGGGAGCACGACAGGAGTGCTCCCCTCTGCACCTCACCAGCTCCCTGCAGAAGGGAATGTGATGTCCACGCCTCTTCCTTCCACAGTGCAGCAAGGCAGTTTCCATTGCTACACTGGGGAAGGAAGCGCCGCCACCACGCTTCCTGCCCTTCCACATGGGCAGCGGCAATGGGAGTGCTGTGTGAGCAGCAGCACAAACAGATTTTTTCCGTTTGACAAATATCCCACAAGTGCGATGCACAAGAACAAGATGGCGGTGGGACCGCGACAACATCGTGCAGAAGGACCAGTGCCATCCTGTCCCCATAGCAGGACAGCCCTATCATGCAGAAATGACCATAGTAAAACAAAAAATGGAATGTATAAATACTGCAGTACTTGGGCTGAGCAAGCTAAAGTGGATAAGAACGGGACATTTTGAGTCAGATAATTACACACTGTTTTACTCAGGAAATGAAAATCTAAGAAGAAATGAGGTGACATTAATAGCGAGGAGAGATGTAGAAAACCAATCAAAGGATTTAATGATTGAACCATATCAATAAGACCTCAGGAAAATCCCATCAGTATAACCATAATGCAAGTTTATGCTCAAACAACAGAAGCAAAAGAAGAAATTGAAAGATTCTATGCAGGAGTCCAGGAGAGAACTGACCACACACGAAAAGAGGACATCTTGTTAAACATATGCAATTGGGATGCAAAGTTAGGAAACAGGACAGAATCAAAGATTGAAGGAAACTTTGGCCTAGGATCAAGAAATGAAGCAGGAGAGCAACTGATTGAATTTTGCAAGGCCAACAATTTGTTCATAACAAACACATTCTTCAAGCAACCAACAAGATGACTGCATACTTGCACATCACCTGATGGCCAATATAGAAATCAAATAGACTACATAATGGAAATCAGAAGATGGAGAAGCTCCGTTCTCTCTGCAAAAACAAGACCAGGAACTGATTGTGGCGCAGGCCATGAACTGCTAATCTCAAATAATATCAAAAATCAGAGTAAAGCTAAATAAGAACACTAAATCAACCACTGTGCCAAAATACAACCTGAAGAATATATTTGTAGAATTTAAAAGTAATGTAAAAATAGATTTGCACTATTTAGCCTAATTCACCAAGAGCCAGAAGAACTCTGGACTCAAACCAGGGGCATTGTTAGGGAAGAATGCAAAAAGGCAGCCAAAAAGAAAGAGAAACCTCAATGGATGACAGATGAAGCTCTTCAAGCAGGTAAGGACAGATAAGGAGCAAAAGTAAAAGGTGACAGAAATAGGGTCAGAATTGTTTAACAACTTGTGTGCAGAGATAAAGAGAACTATCATAATAATCAGACTCTGTGCCAACCCCCCACCCACCCACACACACACACGCACAATTGCTGACTGAGGCAGTTGCTTTGCTATGTCTAATGGTACGGGCAGGCATGCCTCAAGATTTCAGAGCTGGGCAGCTTTCTGCCCTTTAGATGCTTTGACCACAGGAAGACATATAAAACTAAATGTTAATGCCCCCTTTACTGCGAAAGATTCATATGGTGGAGGCTGGAGAGTTCATCACATTCTTTTGTGCATTTGCCTATGTATGTGTTTGCTTTCAGATTATTCTATTGCTCCAAGAATTCATTTGCTGGAGGGGACCAGCTTACTGTCATATAATTTAGCCTCAGTCATACCTCAGATAATATTTTTATAAGGTCACTTTGCAGAAGTATGCCTAGCTTACCCAAATGACAATATTTTTTAAGCCAAAGGTTTCTCTTTTGGGGTGGAAATATTCCAGCTACTGTACAGTTTAATGGGCAAAATGGACTGGCTAAGAAAACATCATTTGTAGCAGAAACTGTTATATATATATAGTGCATAATTAAGGAGCACAGACTGATTATTGGAAACGTGGCCTCGTGCAGGCCCCAGCCAGAAAAGCCACAGAAGCAACGAGCTTCTGAGTTTCTCTATCCAATATTATTTTTGGAAGGTTTAATCTTAACCATAAATATGAATGTACAACTGAGAAACACTTCTGAATATGATGGCTATCTGAATATTAAAAGACAGAGGCCTGGCGCCAAAAATTTGACTGGCTATTTAAAATCAATATGTGAAATCCAGCACCTCAGATTGTAGCTATAAGCTCTCCCAATCCTGTTGCCTCACAAATATGTATTTGGATCCCCATGAAGGGAAAAACAGCTGAGGGGAGGCAATGAGGGAGCAGAGAAGCAGCAGACGGGAGGAGTCAAAGCACACTTATCTTTATTTTATTATTTTATTAAGCTCCATCTTGTTTTTTTTTTTGTTTTTTTGTTTGTTTGTTTTTTGTTGTTGTTGTTTAATCCAAATCACCCCCTCTCTCTCTCCCAGATCTAGTGACTCACAGTTGGGAAAACTCCACTGCAAATAAAATTTCCCTGAATACAGGGTGCTGCTGCTGACATAGGTGCCATGTCAGAAGAAATATCAGCTCCTCATATGGCTGTGATTAATTTTCCTTTGATTATTTTAATGGATCCTGGCTGCTAACATGACCAGATCATGAGAGACGCATCCTTAATCAGGTGTATTGGGCACTTGAAAGTGAAGTGGATTCCCCAGGTTTCAGTCCATTTGATATTACCTGTTTTGTTTTAGCTTGCCAAAGTTCCAGTACTGTTTGACCATGTCGATAAAATCCCCAGCTCTCCAGTCTAGCATCTGTTGTCACTATTATCCAGTTGAATTCTCACTGGGATGGGGGAGGATTTTACTACTGCTGAGATACTCTACTATACTGAGAGCCAGCATGGTTCGCCTTAGGGTCACCATAAGTCACAAATGACTTGAAGGCATGTAACAACAACAACAACAACAACAACAACAACAACAACAACAACAACAGCAGCTCTACTACTACAGTATGGCTTAAATATCCGTGAGACACCAGATTCTGTCTGTTCTTGGAAGCTAAGCAAGGTCAGGATTGGTTAGTACTTGAAGAGAGGACCATCAAGGAACACCAGGTGCAGTATTCTACATTTCTGAAGAAGAGAATGGAAAAACCCCTCTGAGTATTCCTTGCCTAAGAACCCTATGAAATTTATGGGGTTGACATAAGTCAATAGGCAACTTGAAAGCAATGATGCGCAATACACTTCTTCTCCTTCTCCAGCAGATAGAGCCTTGTGAGATGTTTAAATCAAGAAGTCCCACCAGAGAGAGTTGGGCCCAGCACATGAACCCTGTGGACTTTCTGGACCAGTATTGCCCTATCTTTAGTTGCAGTTTTAGGATTCTTTGAAGAAAGAGTAAGAAAGAACTCTGAGGTACTGATGAGGATCCCCAAATAGATAAGACATAATTGATTTTTTTAAACATTTGTTTAGTTCCTTTTTTTGTTTATTTTTTAGTAGTTGGTGAGAAACCCATGTTTCCTTAGGCAAGAAACGATCTTCAAGTCTAAGTAAGCCCGTAACTGTGACACCTGAGCAAAAGGCGCTTTAGATGGGGGTAAATAAGAATATGTGTTAAACAAAGGTACACTACCATAGATTTGCAGGTTGATAGAAAGTGCTATAGCATTTTTCTAACTGAAATTGTTGCTCTTGAGATTTTGTGGGCTGAGATGTGGTGAATTTGATAGAGTTACAGATTGGTCCTGAATTTCAATCTGTTGCAGAATTAAGCTGGGGATGGTCTGGAATTTTTATAGTTCTCAAGGGTGAAAGGAATGTCTCTGTCAGAGGATATTCTGTCTTCTTTCTCATTCAGAGCTGACATAGCCTTCTTTATTTTTGTTTTCATGAACATGTCCTTGAGGAATTCCTCCCCAAACAAACGTGCTTCCTTCAAGGAAAGAAAGGTCTAAGTGCCTCTGCAGGGAATATCCCTGTGCTTTAGCTAGATGGAGGAAACTCAATATTGGTCATTTCCGCATGGGCTTAAAGAAACAGTGCAGAGCGTCCTCCAGGGAGGACGTCTGCACCTGGGAGCAGACTGGGTCGGACCTACTTAGTGTAGTTCCGCACCTCAGCCCGCTCCGGAACGACCCAAAGGGGTCGTCCAGCGTGCTTTTGAAAGACCGCTTGAAACAGGTCTTTCAAAAGCGTGGAGCGCACCACTCCGTGCCCGCGCTCCGGTGCAGATTTGCAGGCTCGCACTAGTGCGAGCCCGCGATCTGCCGGGGGCAGGCTTTAGGCTGGCGAGCTTCGGTGGTTGGAGAGCCTCGACCAACCGGAAGCCGCCATTTTCATCCCCAGAGCAGTGCTCCAGACCAGCCTGGACCCAAGCGTGGAGCCAAGAAGTCCGGTAAGTACCGGCACGGGGCGATTCCCTCGCCCCGTGCGGAAATGGCCATTATCTGCTTGATGTTTCAGACCACAGATCTTTTCCACGAGGCTATCCCACAGTTGGATTGTGTAGGAAACAGGGAGTTAAGCATAGGACCAGAAGCTGAACAGAAAACATGCTCTGTTCTACTAAGAGCACTGTGGAAGATGCCCGTCTGAGGAAGAAATTCAGGACAAACTTGGGGGTTGTCAGAAAAGAGTTTGTCCTACAACCATACATCTTCTGCAACAAATGTTGTCAGTTTTAGAAGCTAAGGAATGTCCAGATGAGGTGTGATGGCAAATGGGAAAAGATGATAAAGCAGAGGGAAGAAGGTATAAAATATGGCAGGTTACTAACAAGTTCCCATTGGTCCATAATATCTGACTGGCAACTCTCTAGGAATCCAGGGAATTGTATTTTTCCTATCTTATCCACTCATGCTAGGGTTGACCTTGAAGCTTTCTACATGCAAAGCATGTACTCTGCCTCTGCACTACATCCCTTAATCCACTGTTGTTGGTGCTCTTTGATATTCCGATACAATTTCTATGCAGTTTAGTAAACCACAGATAAATATGGCTGGGAGACATCACTCATGGGATATAACTGGACCTCATGCTCCTTTCCTCCTTTCTTGTTCCTCAGTCCCAGAAACAGCAGAGCAACCTCTCTGCATGCTTGTGTCTCTCTTTGTCAAAATTTTAACCACAGTCTGTGTAGACCGAGAACTGGACACTTGCCCAAGGGCCACCCAGCTAGAGAATCTGTCTCTGCAGTGGTTTCTTGTAAAACACTTGCTATGGCTGAAGTGGTGTGGTTTACCACACAAGCAAGCAGTCTGGTATATGGTACACAATTTGGTGTCTTACAGTTTTCAACTTTCTGGGTTTGTTGCTCATTGTCTGCTCTAATGGAGAGCAGAGAATAAACTGGGAACAGTGCAATGATGCTTAAAAAACTGCAGTGCCCACCTGTTCATTAGCATACTATAGGTTTGTTCTCCAGATCTCCATAAGCTTCCTTCCCTCACTATCGTCCCTGGAATTCTCATGAAAATGTGATAACAGAAGTTGGTCATATAATATCTTTATGATACTGTGATGTTTAAACTTTACATTGAATTAAAGTTTCTTTGTTATATACCTCATCTTATATCACAGTTGGAACTCAAGGAAGTTTGTGTGTATATACCTTTAAGGTGCTTATCGACTTATGGCAAACCAATTAATTTTCATGGGTTTTCTTAGGCAAGGACTATTCAGAGGTGGTTTTGCCAGTTCCTTTTTCTGAAGTATTGCCTAGGCCACCTGGTATTTGTTGGCGACCTCCCATCCAAGTAACTAACCAGAACCGACCCTGCTTAGCTTCAAAGATCAGATGGGATCGGGTGCCTTTAGGGCATTTAGACTAGAGCAGTGATGTCTTTTATTGCCTTTTCCATATTGCTTTGTCATACAGACCCTTCAGAGTGAAGCATTTTGAAATTGTTAGCTCTGAAGAGGCCCATGTGGTTGCTTCCTAGCTGTAGCATTTGGCATATCTAGAGAGCTGGAAGAGTCCAGTGTAGGAGTGAGAAAGGGCAGGGACAGAGTTCTCTAGGGGCTGCAGCTATTATTCCAAGGAGCCCACACAACTGTTTCCTGGCAATGGCAAATGCTGCAACGAGGAAGCAGCCAGTGAGGCTCTTCACAGGAAAGATTGAAAGAGGCTTGTGAGAAGGAATCACTAATGCTGATGTTCTGAATCTCTGGAAGCAACTTTACAATACTTAATGGGAGAACCTACTCTCAGAGACGTTATCAGCCAGTGGAGACAATACTAAACCAGATGGGGCAGTGGTTGAGCCTAGCACAAGGTAAACTGCTGTTTTCATGATACAGTAAGCAAAATTTAGGCCTTTTCTGCACTAGCCTGTTATACCACGATGATTCCACTTTCAACATCCTATGGAATCCTGGGGTTTGCAGTTTCGGGAGGGGCCGGCCGGCCCCTCCCGAAACTGCAAACCCCAGGATTCCACAGGATGTTGAAAGTGGAATCATCGCGCTATACCAGGCTAGTGTGGAAAAGGCCATAGTGTTACTTAGTCCAAAGTCTAATAAACCAGCAACAGTATATTTTTGTTTATGTGACTTCTAGCCATCTCTCACTTATAGTGTCTCTCACCTAGAGTTTTTCTTAGCAACTTTTCTTCAGAGAAGGTTTTCCACTGCTCCTTCTGAGGCTGAAAAAGTGTGACTTGACCAAGGAGGGTTTCTACGGCTGAGCAAGATTCAGAGCCTGGTCTTCTGGACGGTGGCGTAGCTTGGCATGAGCAGAGTAAGAGCAGGGGTGAGGTGTCGGCGCAGGGGGGGCAGGGCATCAGTGCACGGGGGGGCAGGCAAGGTGTGGCAGCACCCCCAAAAACATGCCGCCCATGGCGCACTGCCCTCCTTGCCCCCCCCATCCCTACGCCACTGCTTCTGGAGTTGTAGTCCATCACTCAAACCACCACATGAGGATGGCTATAATATACTGTACAACTAAGCTAATCCAGAGCTGTTGGCCTCCACTGAAACCACTGAACCCATTTCAAAGGACAGGAAGGCTTCACACACCAGCACCAAAAACAACAACACAGTAAATACTCCATTAAAATGTTCATATCCTGGACTGTATCCTAGGATATCAGAGTGGGGCACAATAAAATTACAGTAGTTTAAGTTCATTTAAAATAAAGTAAGTAAAGTAAGTATGCAAGAATGTTCAGCAGAATTTTTTATGACCTATAATGTTATTTAACTGTGCATATACCTAGCTACATAGCAGAGGGACTGAGAAACCCTTTTACTGAATTGTGAAGTTACATTAGAGAACATCAGCAAGAGTGCCCGATGTTCACTGGTGCTTGTTGTGTGTTGACACTGATGCAATGTGCATCTGGACCAACGCGACCCATTGTGCATTGGTCCCATTGTGCATTGGTCTGATTGCACATTGGTCACTTTGCCAGCTCTGCTACTCAGTAACGCAACATCAGTTCTTTGCTGGAAACAAATGTTATAGAATTGCCTGCTTCTAATTCCTGCAGATGTAATACTGCTTATGAAGACATAAGACCCCAACAAGATTCCTGCCGATGTAAACAAACTAAAAACAATTTAACAAGTAAAAATAAGATAATTTAGAACCAGTTAAAACAATTAAGACCATTTAGACCAATAGAAGCATATCAAGTACAAAAATAAACAGAATAAAGTAAGGGTGAGATTCTGCACTAGGAGATGTACATATCTCACCTAACCATGTCTTTGTACTTATGTCTCAAGATGCTTCTCCCAAACTGCACCTTTTAAGTTACATCCATTCCCAACATAACCACTTCTGGATTGTTGGAGGGCAAGGGGATCCATATTCATGCATCCAGCTATTTTCCTTTAGCTGGAAGCACTGCAACTAGCACCTGCCACGATTTAAGGATGTCTTCAGCATATCCATGGAGATGACATCCTTGCAGCCCATCCAGCTAAGGAAAAATAGCTGGATGCATTGCCACTGATTCCTTCACTCTCTGACAAAACAGCAACGGCCATGTCGGGGTTGGGGAGCTGCATGACTTTTATAAGGTGGGTTGTGAGGGGCTTTTGGTCATTGCATGGTTGGAATACAATGGTGACCTATGCAATGACCAGAAAGTAAGTCGCAGTGTTGTAAGGTAGACTTATGACATCATAATTTACTAATAGGATAACACTCTAAATTTTAAAAAACAGTATATTTAAAAACATATCATTTTCTAAAAATTAGGGATTTCTACCATCCATCCACAAGTTCCTAGGGCATATTGCATAGAATTAAAATTAAGATTAAAAATTCTGGCTGAGATCCTGCATCACAGGTGTAGTTATGAATGCAAAACTATGTATCAACCTTCTTGACTCAACTCCTTAAAACTATCCGAACAGCCAGCAGCTGCACCGAGAGAACAGCAGTGAAATGAGGAGTTACAACAGGGGTCCTGCTTCTAATTGCTGCACCACTGCTTGCTGTGAGGGGCCTAAATACATCCATCCCTTACAGAACAAGCCAATATTTTTCCTTCTATCTGTCTTCTGAGTCATGAATCAGGACCAAATGAACTGTTTCATAGGGTAGCAAAAAGTGAGGATTTCAGGCTCCTTCACACCAAAAACTGCTCCTGGAAGGTTTAGTCAGCACCCTTTCAATATTTGGAAGAAGGGAGCATTTCCACCCCCTTTTACAAAGTATGCTTCCCCCAACTTACTGGAAGGTTCTGTTTGTGGTTTGCAACAATGGACAAGACTGGTTGGCTCCATCTTCTAAGTTAGCACACAGGCTTCCACTTTCCCAGAAACCAAGACTCTTTTGCAGGCTGTAGGAAGTCCAGCCAGTAATCAAACGTCCTGCTGGCTGGTACAAGTGCAACCCCGTGGATGGCCAGAGGCTGCAGGATATATGTTTAGTTGCATGGTATGACAACAATGAGCTCGCTTTGGAGCTTCTTCCCAGCTAGACAACCTCTACGGCAGGTCTCTTTTTGCAGGTTGCTCACTGATACCCGAGCCCCTGGGCTCCAGCCACTCACCCGGCCCTGTAACTCAAAACCCCTCTATGGGTTTAGTAACTGTGGTCTAAGGTGACATTAATGCTGGGTTTAATTTGTGTTGGGCTTTGTAATGTATGATCATTTCCTCAACACTGTAAATAAAAGGCTTCCAAGCAGAGGTGTAGAATGACAAAACAACAGAGGTTTAACCTCTGGTTTATAGTTGGCTTCATACGTAGTTCAAGGTAACACCTCAGAATCAAAGTGACAACAAATTGAAACTTAATCCAAAGAAGACAAAAGGTGCTCCTAGTCAATCAGAAGGCAGATCAGAGAACAGAGATTCAGTCTGTGCTGGAATAGGTTGCACTGCCCCTGAAATCACAAGTTCTCAGCTGGGGTGTATTCCTGGACTCAGATCTGAGCCTGGGTGCCCAAGTTTTGGCTGTGGCCAGGAATGCCTTTGCACAGTTAAAATTTGTGTGCCAGCTATGTCCATTCATTGAGAACTCAGATCTGGCTACAGTGACACATGCCCTGATTTCATCCTGTTTAGACTAATGTAACATGTTCTGTGTGGGGCTGCCTTTGGAAACAGTTTGGAAGCTTCCGTGGGTTCAATATGCTGCAGCCAGGCTGTCGACTGGGGCTAGTTACAGGGATAATATGTGAATCCCCTGTCAAAGCAGCTCCATTGGTTTGTTTCTTTCAGAATTCAGCATGATGGTTTTGACCTTTAAAGCTCTACATTGCTTGGGTCCAGACTATCTGAAAGGCCGTATCTCCTTACACAAGCCAGTGTGAGCTTTAAGATCTGCTGGGGAGAGCTTTCTCTAAGTCCCACCACCTTTGCTGCTCCCAGGCTGAGAGTTCCCTTCCAAAGGGGGCCCGGTTGGCCTTCTCCCTGCTTTGTTTCCACTGGATGTTTTTATACACACAGGTCTTTGAATTTTAAATTGTGGAGTGGTAGTGTGTGTTTAAAGTACTATGCTGTGTTTTGTAATCTTTTACTGAAACTATGTTTTAAAGATGTTTTAAGTGTTTTTAACTGTTTTTAATCATTTTTTAAATTATATCTTTAATTCTTCTTAAACTTTTTTTAAATGAATCTTTTAGCTTGGTCCACTTAAAATGATTCTAACCTAGCTTGAATTCCATCTTGGGAGAAAACTGAGATATAAATTGAAGAAGAAGAAGAAGAAGAAGAAGAAGAAGAAGAAGAAGAAGAAGAAGAAGAAGAAGAGGAGGAGGAGGAGGAGGAGGGGGGGAGGAGGAGGAGGAAGAAGAAGAAGGCAGATAGATAAAATACTCCTATTGTAGAATATTCCTAGAATTTAGACATTATGCTAGTGTAATAATATGCTAATATTTGAGGTTATTGTAATTTTTACCTATGAGTACTTTATATTTTTCTATTTTTCTAGATATAGATAAGAAATATAGAGGAAGTACAATAAGGATATAGAAATAACTGATTACTCTTGAGGGCATGCGAAGTCAAATTTGTATTCCCTTTGTAGTGGTTTAGTTACTTGGTTGGTAGTTTGTGTTTGTCTAGTTTAGATTTTGTTAGTAGGCTGTTTCTATAATTGTTTTTCCTTTATATGTAGTTTTATGTTATTTTAAAAAGTATTTAATATAAATGTTTTAAAAGGAAGGAAGGAAGGAAGGAAGGAAGGAAGGAAGGAAGGAAGGAAGGAAGGAAGGAAAGAAAGAAAGAAAGAAAGAAAGAAAGAAAGAAAGAAAGAAAGAAAGAAAGAAAGAAAGAAAGATAGATCAAAGCAATACACATCTTCTTATGTATCAGTCCCATTTTGCAATGGTCATTTTGACAGCTCTGCTATGTAGTAACATAACAGAAGGCCTCTACTGGATATGAATGTTATGGAACTGCCCAGTTCTAATTCCTGCAGGAATAAGTCCACTTACAAAGATGTAAATCCCCCCCAACAGTATTCCAGCCTCTGTTCCTAACTGGTCCTTATCTGTACCTGACAGTTAAATGTTCAAGCCTCTGCTTTTATAGCGACTCTCCCATCTCAGAGTTCAAAGAGATGTGACTGGCTGGCTATTCTCAGCCTGGGCAAACTCCTCTCTTCCAACTCTCTTTTTCAACTCCTTGGCTGACAACAGATCTAGGGTGTTATGCATTTGTCAAACTGACCATGCTTTTGTAATTTTTGATTGCCACAACTTTTTGTGGCTTTGGCATGGTGCCAGATTCAGTTTGAGGGAGACAGGATTTGTATACCCTGGAACCTGGAGAACCCTGCTTACCACTTAAGGGACTTTGAAGGTGAAGGTAGCAGGGTTTCTTGGCTCTATCTGACTCCCAAGTGACTGGGAGTACAAGTATACGGTGGTTTCCATCACATGGAATCCCACACCTGTCATTGCAGGTCAGCTCAGCAGGCAGGCTGGATAAAGTAGTCGTAACTGACTAGAAGGCACTTTGGCTGATGACTAGATCCACATCCATGCTGGGCCAAGCCTACTTGGTTGTAATTAGTAACAGTGTCCCATTGAATAAATGCTATCTATTTCATTCTGTCCAAGCAGATCCACCATCTTCATTGCTGAGTCTACAAGCAATATAACATGATTTTTATTAAATGTTGCAATGGCTTTAGGAAGGAGGTCATGACAAGTCATTGCTGTGAGAATTCCAAAGCTTGGATGTCACAGTAAAGAAGATCCATCTTTCATCACCCAGTCACATTTCACTTGACAATGGGATACAGAGCTTCTCTCAAAGATCTGAGCCAACCACCCAAGTCCATATAGGAGAATGCTCTTAATATTTAGTAGACATATGGTTGCAAACTAACACAGGTATGTAGGCTAATCTATTTTATTTATGCTTTAAAGGTGCTCAAGTTTCTATTGATTTTATTTTGTAAAAAAAAATGACACAGGGAAGAAGTAAAATGGTTGCTCAGGAAAATGTTTTCATCAAATACTTGATTTCTATACCAATGTTGGACTGATGTAAATCTTTTTTGTTAAAAGGACATCATAAAAAATGTTCTGCAGTTACCGCTGTCTGAAGATGCTGGCTTGACTGATTACAGGAAACATACCAGTCCTTTTTTCAGAATATAGATGTGCTGAGCCAAGAACAAGGAGCTGGATTTCACTCTCAAAGTGCCTGTGATTCCAATGTCCACACAGTAGCAAAGCACTCCCATATGCTACAGGATGTTACTGCTCCCAGAGGCATTCTTTCAAAATCCAGCAGCTTCCAAGTGATCCTGATGTCTGCAGATTTATTGGGCTACAGCAAACAGGACGTGGATAAACAGAAGCATAAGATGAGACCCCACAAGCTGGAAAGGAAGATGGACACATAGCTGAAATAGCAGCTCAACATGACCTGGCTGAAATATTATCACGAGGTGTGTCTGAAACAAATGGAAACACTTTCAGCAATTCAAGGAACCTATAGAGGAGATCACTTGACAGAGGTTAACTATCTATTATTTTAACTGTCTTATAGCAACAGGGAGGCTGGAAAAGTGTGTTGAAAGGATAGACAATCTCTACCCTTGAATGGTGCTTAGTGTGAAGTAGTCTTTTTGATTGTGAATTTGTAACTTCTAGGTTTCACTACTGAAACGTGTGCTACAGTGGGGTGTATTTGAAGAGAGGATGGGAAATTCAATAAGTATAAAATATGGCTGTCTGCCTGCTCATGAATCTTGGGAAGTGTAAACATATTCACCCTTTGTTATATCAATTGCACTGACAACTCATATGTTTCCAGGCCCAATTGAAGCCTGAAACAGCCTTACACAGCTTTTCTCTCGCCATTTCCACACTAGACTGCAAACCTCAGGATTCCATAGGATGTTGCAAGTGGAAGAATAGCGCTATAACAGTCTAGTGCGGAAATCGCCTCTGTGTAACCTTCCCAAATGTGCCCTTCAGATAAGGCCTTGGTTCATATTACGTTGATATGAGAAGAAACAACCATAGCTGACATTACAGTGATGGCCATGAAGGTGCAGAACAGACTTTTCCCTGTCACATGACTTCCTCTCAAGTGACTAGAACCTCTGGATGGCATCTCTAGCAGTTTCTGTAGGTCTGGGGATATTTCTCTTAGTATTTCATTTCTGTAAGTCACACCAAGTGACAGCAAAGTGAATTAAATTATTTTGAATTAATAAACATCATTTTCACTAATGATTCAGACTAAATAACCATCATTCCTCTTCCACAAGTTCCATTCTTTGGACCTCCAGAGCAGCTAGGTATAATAGGACATCTGTAGGTTTTTTCTTTCACTGAGTCAAGACATAATAGTATCAAACCATGGTTTCGAGACAAGGAACGTTCACACAAACTCACATGCCCTTCTATTACCAGGGCACTTTCTGCACCTTACCTTATTTTGGCGCTGGGGTGTGGGGATCACGTGAGCAGCCTCCAGCGAGAGACTCTCGCGTCCCCGCTGCTTCAGCTCTGCATGAGCTGCCTGCTCACATGAGAGCCTCGCCTCTTCCTTCCGCAGCACAGCCTGGGAGTTTCCCAGGCTGCGCTGGGGCAGGAAGTGCAACCGGTGCAGCTCTGGAGGCTCCGTGCACCAGGTAAGTGCAAGCAGGGCCGGGGAGCAATGCGTGATCATGCACCATTTTCAGCTTCTAGCTGAAAATGAAAAAGTGCACAAGCAGCACCTGCCCTACCCTGGAGCGTCATGCGATTGTGAGTGTGTCGTGCAGATCACACCTCACAATCGCGCAACGCTCCAGGCACCCTTTCACATGGCAAATGCTGTGTGAAAAGGGCCCAAGTCTCTCCCACCTTGTTTTATGTGCCGTCAAGTTTACTCTGACCTCTGGCATGGGGTCTTCTTGGGAAGATTTATTCGGAGGTTTGCTGTTGTCTTCCTCTAAACTGAGAGAATGTGACTTGGCCAAGTTCACTCCTAGGCTTCTGTGCCTGAGTATTGATTTGAACCCTTGTTTCCCTGAGTCCTAATTTAGTACACTGACCACTACATCATCGTGGTCCTTTCTATGCCCCCTTCTACCTCCTAGCTTTTTAGCTAGCCTTGTTTGTCATGATGTCTGCATTTGTACTGAGAGTAACCTCCAGGCCACAATGCACAAATTTGTTTTGAAGAATAGTTTTCAATTATGGTCTGAAGACAAAGTACTTACCATAGTTTGTAAAATGGAACATGTGGTAGGAGAAGCAAGGTTGAGGAGGGAGTCCATGAACCCATAGGGTGCTCCTGCTCACCAAACTATAGTTTGCTCTTGTGACTGTGTTCATGTGAGCCACAGACCAATATGCTCTTCCTACTTTCTGTGCCTCAAGAGTGATTCTGAGGAAAATTGGAAGCATTTGCTTCTGTTGTCAAGTAACCATGGTCTTGTTAAGTCCAAACTTGTACACACTGTGGATAGTGTTAAACATGGTTAACATGGTTTACTGAAATGTCCAAATGTGATATTTGATCCCAGCTTTTTTTTCAGTTAAGTGTTATGAAGAGCCACAATATCAAGTACTGACACAACTGCAACAGAGGAAGAGAAAACGCACAAGCTCAAGGATTAGTGTTATATATGAAAGAATTTCATTACAAGAAAGCTCAAAAAGAGTGATTGGACCTGACTTTTATGAGGAAAGGTGGGATAAAAATTGAACAGATAATAATTTAAAAAAAAACAAGTCAAATTTGGCTAAGTGAGAGTGATCAGCCCAATGTCAACCACTTATAATTGCTATTACCTATTTTTAGGAAGATACGTGTTACTCAAACAAGTGGTAAAAGATTTGACATCTTCTCGATGTTAAATAAGTCTGGTATAGGTGACAGTATTCCAAAAATTACCACATGGATGAGTAACTGGATTTGTGTCCATATTATGACGCCCATGCATTCATACATCTGTATATTCCCCCATGCATTTAATGGCAGCTTATAGCCCTCTTCAGCAGACAGCAAAGATAAGTTGAAACAAAAGCCCTTTCCACACCTTGCCTGCATCCCATGACATCCCAGCATCATCCTGGCAATGCCTTTGCCGGGATGGGAGCGTGTCTCAAACCGTCCCCTCTGCATCCAGCTGGGTGCCAGTGAATGGTAGTGGTTGGGACATGCTCCTTCCTTCCTTCCTTCCTTCCTTCCTTCCTTCCTTCCTTCCTTCCTTCCTTCCTTCCTTCCTTCCTCCTTTCCTTCTTCCTTCCACAGTGCAGCCAGGCCCTTCCTGTGCTTCACTGAGGAAGTGCTTAGACAGAGCTTCTGTCCTTTCTGCACAGTCCCAGCCAATGTGATTGTCATGTGAAAGGGGCTCATTGCTGGATTTTTTCCAGTAATAATATAATACACAATTGCAACGGCTGGGAACACAACAGCAGCAGGACTGCAATGACATCATGTGGTAGCATGCACTGCAAACTGGCTTCAATGTGTCCCCATGCCAGGATGGGGCCATAGTGTGGAAACAGCTAAAGTTCCACTCAAATCAATAGAATGTAAATTAGCCATGACAAATCTCTATTTCACTTCTCAGCTCTGACTAATATTTACTTCATTGTAGTTAGAGAACTGGATTCATAAGCCCTCACAGTTTCCAGTGAAATCAATGTGAACCGGGTTTAGTCATTACCAGTGAGAGCTAAATTCAGCTAACCTAGTCCAAATCCAATCCACAGACTGGACATGAACGTGTCTTATGGACCAATCAATCAATGACAGAAGCAGAACAAAACAATCACTGATGTTTAAGTTTCCCTATAGCTTTTGATACAAGCTAAGCTCTTTTTTTCCCAGCAATTAGAATAATAAAGTCTACACAACATCTCATCCAATTTTACAGCTATCACAATTTGCAGACTTGGCCCTTTTTATCTCATGCTATAATGTCTTTCTCTCCATCCCCTCCTTTATCATGCCTATGTCAATATCCAGCATGATAAAGAAATTTCATAAGCTGGAATACTTGATTCTTTGTGACCCTGTTTAGTTATGGTTACTTTTAGATTTTCTTCACTAGGCCAGGATCAGAACCTTCCCTTTTTTTCCAGAATAATTAGTTCTCCGATAATTTGATAAAATGCTGGTAGTCATCAGAGCTGAGATAGTTGTTTTTAAAAAGGAACTGGGCATTTTACTCTGATCACCTAATAGGTCAGTCAAAAAAGTTACTCATTGCCATACTCATTACTGATGCATTAAGATTACTGTTGCTGCTACATGATTAAAAATACCTCCTGCTTCTGCCAGATGGCTACTCCAGATATTGCACATTGAACATTCAGAGGAAAATGTTGAAAGACATTAAAAAATAAGTCTTCTCTTGCATTTCCTTCCCACCGAGGTGCCTTGGAAATGGTATGGGATTTGTAGTCCAGCACAGCAAAAAAGTGCCACATTTTCTAGAGTCTTCTGTCTCTTTCGGCCAGTTGCAACAGGGCAGAATGGAAGACAGAAAAAAGGAGGCTAACTTAAACTTTAAAGCTTTTTTAAAAAATTCCAACTCACCTAAATCCCTAGTGAAGCTCATGTTTTCAGTGGCCTTTTCCACACCCTACTTTGTCCCGTCGTGCTCTGGTGGCAATTCCGTCAGCAGCTCTGCCAGGAAGGGAGCACAACGGGAGCACTCCCCTCGGCACTGGCTGGCTCCCTGCGGAAGGGAGCGCTACGGGCATGCCCCTTCCTTCCACAGTGCAGGCGAGCACTTTCCCAGGCTGCGCTGGGGCAGAAAGCGCCTCCATCATGCTTCTGGAGCTTCCACAGACCAGGTAAGTGTGGGATGCTGGAGCAAATGTGGATTACTGATGGGGAAAATGCGTCAGTGATTTAATCTGCAATCATGGCAATGGGAGAAGGACGGGACTGCAACAACATCATGCTGAAGCATCGTCACGGTTCCATTCCTCTCCCGTCTCCATGCCAGGATGGGAGGCTCCTGCAGAAAGGGCCAGTGTGTCTTCACCTCCCTCCTTGTTGCTAGCTGCTCTTCTGCAATCCACTCTACAAAGAGGCAGCACAAGGCAACCATGCATGTGACCCTTTCTCCTCTCCCTCCCAGTGCTCAGACTGAATTAGAACACACCCAGTAAGGACAAGCAGGCAGAAATCCCATTACTCTTGAGAAGCAGCGAATTATAGTCCTGACCATTACAGACAAAAGTAACACTCGTGGATCTCATTCTTGCAAAAACATAACTAGTTATGAAAGTAACAGATTACAACTAACATGTTACTTCATAGTTCTGACAATTGTGTAATAATAAAACCAAAACTACAGGTAACAAAGCCGAGCATTTCAGAGCAGAGATTAAATTTAAAGGGAAGTAACTAATTACGAACGAATATAAAGTTTCCAATCATGAATTGTTAAGAGAACTGTGTTTGAAGAGACAAAGGTATGAATGGGGAATTTGGTAGCCTGGAAAATGAACAAACAGCATAGGAGAAAAATCAACAGAGAAGCACACCAAAAAGCAAAGATACAGTGGGGAGATCAAAGTGGAAACACTTAGTGATAGATGGATATTTTGCTGAGAGTCTGAATGATTTCCTCATGTCAGAACACACAAAAGGAAAGAAGATAAGAGTCCTGGTAACTCAGGCTTGTTTTCCTAAGCTTTGGGGAGTGAATTGTTGAAAGGTTTTCTCTTCATGCTACAGTAGATAAGAAGGCAATTAGAACTACTGAAAGCTGACAAAGTACTAGAGCCAGAAGATTTAAACCATCATATTGTGAGAGCAAGCAAGCAACAAAGTGCATCTTAGTCCAAATATTTGTGACAACTTATTCATAAAACATGACTGGAGAGATACTGATGGTGCTTTGACCCTTAATAAAAACAAGAGGAGGGAAAGGAGTCACTGAATACAAGGTGTAGGTAAAATACCAAGATTAATTGGGGAAACAACGTGTTTGAGATAGTGCACCAAATAAACATCTGAAGAAAGTTTTAAGAAAGTACATCTGAGTATGCATGCACATGAAGAGGGCCATTTTGAAAAACAAGAAATCATGGATGTTTTAACCTAAAAGAAGAGAGATAAAAGAAGAAAGCTGTTCCTAATTGTTTTAATATGAGCATCTGTTGGCTACCTATAGTTTCATCAAATAAAATTCTTGGTATTCAGCCACTCATAATAGTCTGTATTAGTAAATTCAACATTTTATTTCAAATTAATTTATACTCTTAATACTAAACCTTTCTTAAACTTTTATAGTCCTAAATGGTCTTAGGAGGAAAGGGGCCATTTCCATTCATATGTACCTGCCTGAGCACTCAGAATATAAGGGTCAAACTAAACATAAAAGAGAATGTACATTCCCCTGTTTTCCCTCCTGCAATGGAATTTTCTCAGAGATGCATGCATCAGCTTGCAAATTAAACTCATGTTTGCCTTCTATTGACCATTCTTAACATAAAGAATGCTAAATGCGAGGTAAATAGGAATAGTACATGCTATGACAACCAGGCTTTTTTTTTTTTAACCACTTGAAAGCACATCTTTTACATACATGGTAAACATACCATCTCAATTGAGTCTAAGGTCCTTTTCACACCTTTTCGCACCTTACGTAAGTCCCTTTTCACACCCTTTTCGTACCAACATCCATGAAGCACGATGGCCCTGCCACTTCCTTCTGCAGCATAGCCAGGCACTGTCCCAGGCTGTGCTGGAGCTGAAAGTATAGCCATTGCACTTCTGGACCTTCTGCACACCGAGTAAGTGTGGGATGGTGGTTCCATCACTGATCGTTGACGAGGAAAACCCATCAAGGATTTACTCTGAGATTGCACCGCCTGGGGATCAGAGAAAGACAGGGCCACAGCAACATCATGCAGAACCGTCACCACAGTCCCGACCTTCTCCCATCCCTATGGCAGTTGCAAGGGTGGAGCAGAAAGGCCCTATGTCATAGATCACGAGAGTATGATGGTCAGTTTTCATCCTTGCCCCAAGCTACAGCATGTCATTTTATATTCAAAAGTTTAAAATAGAGGTCACTCCCAGTTGAAACTTCTGATCTATGCCCCTGGTTTCACGTTTTTTGAGGGGTGATTGAGGTGATCTGTTGCTTCTGAAGTCTCCAGAAATAATAATTGACAAATTTTGGAATGGGAAATGCCCAAGGTCCTTGTGAAGAAGTTTTTGCACATAGCAGAAGATTTTCTGTCCCTTGTGTCTATAGAAAAGAAGTAGCAATGTGTACTCCATTGAAGGCAAAGAACAAAAAGGTGGATGTACATTTTGTCCAGGTAAGGAAGCATTGCATGCATGGGGTTGCCTCTTTCTTTCAGCTTCTGAATGTATATCGTATGTATGGATGTATGTATGTGTGTAAGTATGTATGTATGTGTGTGTATATGTATGTATGTATGTATGTGTGTGTGTGTGTATGTGTGTGTGTATAAAAAAATGCAACATGATTTGCTCAGATGGTCTTATGGTTTGAAGGGGAAGTTTTCTCCTTTCTTTATTTTTTAAACTTTGTTTTAACATTACAGAGCAAAAGTGCCATTTCAATGCTGCACTATACACTGTTTTTAAAAGAATTTTTAAAAGGAAGGAGGAAAGAGTAGAACATATTATTTTAAGATATCTTGGAATTCAAAAGAAACCCACTGTCGAGGGGGGGGGGATATGGCAGCTGGTGCCAGGAATTGCCAGAAAATAGTATGGGATGACAGAATGCTGCTACCCCTCCCAATACATTTGTCCCATCTGGAACAGCCCCTAAGGAGGGGCAAACTCTTCCAAACTGCCCGGGGCAGTACATTTGATTCCTTCTGTTTACCTTATCATTACAATAGGCTTAAGGACACCAGCTCTTTTAAAAATGCATATTGGCTGATAGATTTCAAGCCACTAATGTCTCATGAACTGAGGCATAAATAATTCTTTTTTCAGTCTCAAATACAATTCTAGCTGCTTTGCAAGTTGAGGCACCCATTGACACACATTTCTGGATGCTGTCAGGACTCTCCAGCTCAACATGATGGTTTCTTGTTTGTGTGTTGCACAGAAAATTTGAAAATTTCCTTTGGATCCTGTCCAAAAAAGAAAAGAGTTAGCCAATGTGAAAATTTTTCACACTTGGCATCTTAGTGGTGAATTTTTGATGAAAATGTTTTGTACAGTAAAACATTTCATGAATTTCTTTGTTTAAAAAAAGGTGTATTTTGTGCAATAAATTTGTGCAAAACATTGGTTTTTTAAAAAAAAATGAAAAAACTGACAAATTTTTCACAAAAAACTACCCAAATGTGAAAATCACTTTTAAGAATGCACAAAATTCTTAGAATCCTTCTTAGATGGATTTGATATATTTCATTTATGCAAAGATGTTATAAGTGGACTCTTACACTCTTCCCAGCTAGCATTTGTACAGCATCAGTGCACTGAATAGCCAAGAAGGAAGAGGTGCTGGGTTTGTGCATTTGATTCTAGGCAAAGAGTGAACCACCAGCATTACAACTCATGAAGTTTCTTTTTGCGTAAGTGATAGGGAGAAAAATAAAAGCAACTTCCCAAGGGTGTTGGTGGGGTTTCTACAAACCTCAGTAGGAGCCAATCTCCATGTGCCCTATGTGTTATAGATAAGACCACATGGAATGCAGCAACGTCTGTTGCAGCTATTTACCACATTTTACTGCTTGCCCAGATACCAAAACTGCTTCCTTCCCTCCAGCTCTAGGTTGCCATATTAACTGGTCAGCTGGGTTTTCTTCATTTATTTTTACTTATTAAAATATTTATATCCCACCCTATATCCAAAGATCTCAAGGGGGCTTACGAAAAATCAATTTAAAACCATAAATAATAGCAATTTTAAGGGTTAAAAATGTATCAAGTAGATTTTCCCAGTTCTCGTCTCATTTCCCAGATTGGCCTCATGCTGGTTTCCATAATCAGCTTATCCAGAAACTGTTTCAGCCCACCTCAAGTACTGCTCCCAATCCAAGTTTTGGTCCGAAATCTCAAAGTAAAGGATGCTCTAAGCGAAGATTCCATGGGATGGAATGGAGGCGATTGAAATGGAATATATAGACCTATAATTCTGTATATATCTATGTGTATATATGACAGAAAGAAAGATCAAGGTTAATAGTGCAGTAGAGAAATGAAGCAACTACTGCAATATGAAAAAAACCAGCACCATTTCCTGTTCCACTTCAGGCAGCAAAAGGTCTTCAGGCAGCCCTGGCCAACAGAAGTTGCTGTGCTGAATACGGGGGATATTTTAAAAAACAGCCACTCATTGCAATCTTTTCGGGGCTACTTGGGAACTAAGAGCAGTGGCACGGAGTATGTGTGTGCCAGAATTATCCCTTGCCTCGGGCACCAAAATAGCTCAAGATGGCCTTGTGTGCTGGAGAATAGCATCCAGGTGTAAGCAGCACCTCCTCTGCATAACTATTGAGGTGACAGTTCGTTTAGATACTATCTTTAAATTCATTTCACTAATACTCTTCTCTTGATCAGTCCTCTTCTCACAGGTTTCTGGCTTCTCACATTCTCCCAGGTCAGGCCATGTCATCTAGGGGTCATCTCAGCCTAGGGGTAGAGGGAGGGAGGGAATATAACTTCAAAACATTCAGCTGCACTTAAGAAAGAGAGAGGCCATAGAGATGATCACAGGTGTGCAAAGCCTCCCATTGCTGATGCCATGTGTAGGCCTATAATCTTCTCTTGCTTGAGGCTTCAAAAGCAGCAAAGCCTCGTATTATAAATCATGAGCCAACTGCTATTTTTAAAAAAAAATTGTCTAAAGGTTTAAAGGGAGATTTCAGACTCCTTATTGCCAATTTTTCACAGGCAGAAGCAAAGTGCATATTAGACTGGCTACACAGATAAATGAAGGCGGGCAATTGGGCTATCAGGAATGTTCACTTTTTCAACATGATATCATAGCTCTAGCCAGTGTTGTTGTTACAATCAGTATTATGTGCTGTTTGACATTACATTTCCTGCTGCAATAGTTTTCCAAAACTGCAATAAGGCAAAAATAGCCAGGTTTGTCTTTTGTTTTTACTACATTTACTTGCTGCTGTGGTACAGATCTCAGACCAAATCCAATTGTTAATTCCAGCTAGAGTAAACCTATTGAAAAAATAGGAACACAGAAAGGCCCTTTCTGCAGGACTGCATCCTCCCAGCATGGGGACGCAAGAGGAGTGGGACTGCAATGGCGCATGACGTTGTTGCAGTCCTGCCCTTCTTGTGCTGTCAGCTGGTGCAATCACAGGGTGTATCGCTGATGGAAAAACTTCATTAAGGACACCTGATTGCACAAGTCTTCTGTCACAGCCAGCCATGCAGAAGTGCAGGAAGCACAATCATGCACTTCTTTCCCCACTGCAGCATGGGAAGAAGGCCAGCTGCAGTACGGAAGGAAAGGGCATGTTCCTTACACTCCTTTCCGCAGGCAGACGGTCAGGTGTGGACACGAGTGCTGGGGACATGCTCCCATCCTGGCAGAGGCACTGCTGGGATTGTGAGAAGACAACACATGACAGCATTGTCCTCTGGAAAGGGCCAAAGTCAATATGTATGTAACTCCAATCAGTTCAACAGGTTTACTCTAGTTGTAACTAACAACTAGGTCTAGTGTCAGATCTGTAAATGTAGTTTAGATCACTGAGGCCATATCCTCTCTACACCGTTATAGTGCTATTATTCCAGCTAAAGCATTCCCAGCAGGTTGCTCTCAAGTTTTTTTGAGGGTGTCATGAGAAGAAAACTCCACCTCCTCTCTAGGCAATTGTTTCTGTTGCTGAACTGCCCTTACTGTCAAAAAGTCCTTTCTAATGTTCGATCAGAATCTACTCTGTGTAACTTCAAATCATGAGACCTGTTCCTACCCTCTGGGACAGCAGAGAACAAGCCTGCCCCCTCCTCTCTGTGACAGCCCTTGAAATATTTAAAGAGAACAACCATGTTCACCCCTCAGTCTTCTCTTCACCAAGCCAAACATGCCCAGATGCTTCAACCTTTCCTGATAAGCATTGTTCTCTCTATCTCTTGGGCAAGAAAGTAGGAGATTTCTGAACCTCCTTCAACCAAATAACAAAGCCCTCCTCAGTCCGCTCTTGGCCAACTTGGGCAGTTAGGGCTGGACTCTTAGATTATCCTCATTTGTTTCAGGCAGTCTTCTTAGCAATCCTGGTCTGGTTTTAGCATGTGGTGTCCTTTGGCAGCCATTGTTCTTTGGGTCCCACGCCTCCCTCCTTCCCCTGAGTGGCCTCCAGAGCTCAGCAGAGTGCTCTGTTGCCTGCCACCACAGGATAACCTGAACAGGGGTCTTCTGGTGGATCACGTAAGACCCCTCTCTAGCAATCCTTGACCTCTTGTCTTTTAAAATAAATAATAGCAGATGGATCAGCTTTCTGAAGGAAAAAAAAAGTGTATGTGATCTGATTCTTGCATAACCATTTGCACAATTGTTAAATCCATGCAACTTGGTGAGCAAGAGTTATCCCCCCCCCCCGCTTGTGTCAGTTCAACAATCCCACCCCTTAGACTCACAGAGCCAGAAGACACCCCAAGGGCCAGCTAATCCAACCCCCTTCAGGTTCAGGAATTCACAGCTAAACTGTCCCTGGTCTATGTTCTGTGTACAGTGGCCCCTCCATTTTTGTGAGGGTTCCAGGTGCAGAACCCTCACGAAAGTGGAAAAATCACAAATAACGCCCCTCACACTCCCCCTCCCATTCTCTTACCTTTTGCCTTGGTGTGCATTCTCCACGTGGGGGTAAAAAATGCAAGGGAATGAGAGGGGTAGCTCTGGAGGGGAGAAGGGAGTTGTGCATGTGCCTCCTCCCCCCACCGTTCTCTTGCCTTTTGCCCAGGAGCCCTTGCCTTCCTCATCCACACCTGAAAAAATGCAAAAGAATGGGAGGAGGAGAATGGGGGGGAGGCACACACACTCCTTGAGAATAATCAAATTCACAGAGGTCAAACCCATGAATATGGAGGGACGACTGTACTATATTTACATACCTGAACTTCTGGATAACTAAATTGGCACAACGCTATAAACTACTACAACTTTTTGGCTGTAATCCATGAAAGCTCATGCTACAATAAACATGCACACTCTGAATCCTGTTTGTAGACCCATCGAGAATAGCCCTATTGTATCAAGGGAGTTACATGAGTGTTGATTTACCCTTGAACTATGGATGCAATGTTTCTGCTCTAATTAGAACAACCGATAGGATTCAGGCCTTAAGCTTTAAGATGCCACAAGACTTTTCGTTATAATTTTATTTAGCATTCTTCTGTTTACAGAAACCAGAGCCTTAAACTGGTAGAGTACAGGCAAATATTCTGCAAATAGCTTTTATGCAAACTAGGTAACGCCACAGTTTATTCGGACTCACTGTAGCTTCTTCAAACTTCTTAAAATTTCCCCTGCTAATGTGTGCTGATCCTAATCAGGAAGTCAAGATTTAACTTGTGTGGCCCAATTTGATGGGCATACCCTGAGGTCGCAGTCCCACAAGTGATTAATGCTCCTGAAACAACTGGCTGCTTGTCTGCTATTGGTGTCAAAAAATATCACCACAGGATTTAAACAAACACTGGTTACTAAAAGGAAGGATCAAGGAGTAACCCTCTGGCTAGGTAGCTCCAGCGTCAAGGAGCAAACTATTTCCCTTTGTTAAATTTTACTCCTCTAGGCTTGATCAGTTAAACGTTTAAGCCACGGCACTTTGATCTGACTCAATATTCTCTCATTAACTTCAGTGAAAAGGATACTCTTATTACAATGGCTGTTGTCATAATGAGCAGCATGCCATCAGACAGTGGTGACAAGGCAACAACACTGGCTCCCTTCTCCTGAGTAAACAGGTGTGATCACAGGCCATTTTCAGCATCCTGTGGCCTCAGAGAAACTGTCGAAGCTGTTTTAACTGCCACCCACCTTACTAGCTTTTCACAGACAGGAGAAGAAATTTTTTATATGCACCGATCTTTGATAATTAATATTTTTAGAGGGAACAGACCCTGTATAATGTGCTGGACTTCTATTTGTTGTGGTGGTGGTTGTTTAATGGTTTGGTTTTTATCCAATTTTTAATTTTTTGAGACCCAGCGTGGTGTGGTGGTTTGAGTGATGGACCAGGGCTCTGAAAGGTCAGGGCTCAGCCATGGAAACCCACTGGGTGACCTTGGGCAAGTCACATGCTCTCAGCCTCAGAGGAAGGCAAGGGCAGACTCACTATGAACAAATCCTACCAAGAAAACTCTGTGATGGCTTTGCCTTGCAGGTGCCATAAGCTGGAAATTACTTCAAGGTATACAACAGCAACACAATTTTTGGATAGTTTAGTTATGCATATAGCTGGTAGCAGAAGCAGTAATGCTCAACTGCCAGATTTCACTTAGTACAAAACAATGGAACATCAAGACACAGAATCAAAGAATCATAGAGCTGGACGAGACCACAAAGGCCATCTAATCCAACCCGCTGCCATGAAGGAATACACAATCAAAGTACTCCTAACAGATGGCTAGCCAGCCTCTGTTTAACAACCTCCAAAGGAGGAGAATGCACCATACTCCCAGGCAGTATACAGTCCTCCCTTTGCATCTGCAGATTTGACCTTCGCAAATTTGATTATTCATGAGGCATGTGTTTGCCCTCCCCCTCTCATTTTCCTCCCCCCCATTCCCTTGCATTCCTCATGCCAGACTTGAAAGGCTTATGCTTAAAATGGATTTTTTCCTCCTTTTGGGTGAGCAAAGCCTCTCTCCCTCTACTGCTGGAGGCATGTCCTTTCTGCCATGTGGCTCCACATTCTGCTCTGTAATGGCTGCTGATTGGTCAGATGCTCTCTTCACTCCTACCTTTCCTTTCTGAAGATGGCCACTGGAAGTAGCTAGGACAACAGAACTTTGCTCTTCTCTACCTGAGGGGAAAGTACCAGTAAAGCTCTTTACCGTGTCTTTTTTCTCTTCCCCATGCCCAGAATGCTGGGGCCAAAGGCAAAGGAATGACAGAGGGGAACTCTGGAGGGGAATGGGAGGGTGATCACGGGGGGGGAGTCAATCACGGTTTTTCCACTTTTATGAGGGTTCTGCACCCCAAATCCCTGCAAATGTGGAGGGGCACTGTATTTCACTGTCAAACTGCTCTTACTGTCAGGAAATTCTTAATAATATTTGGGTGGAATCTCTTTTCCTGTAATTTGAAGCCTTGTCTTTGGAGCAGCAGAAAACAGGTTTGCTCCATCCTCCATATGACATCCCTTCAAATATTTAAACATGGCTATCATGTCACCTCTTCTCTTCTCTAGGCTAAACATATCCAGCTCCCTCAGACACTCCTCATAGGGCATGGATTCCAGACCTTTTACCTTTTTTGGTACCCTCTGGACACGTTCTAGCTTGTCAATATCCTTCCTGAATTGTGGTGTCCAGATGAGGTCTGACCAAAGCAGAATAAAGTGGTACTATTATTTCTGAGCATGATACAGCTGTCCTTGATGAGAACAGTACAGTTGACCAGGGGTGAGTCTGTTGTTTCCTTTGGCTTTCTTCATGTTCAAGGTATAAGTCAACAAGGTGTATGGGAATGGTATGGTTTGCCAATTACTGTTGGACTACAACTCCCATCCTCCCTAGCCAGCATAGTCAGCAGTGAGACTGCAGGCGCTTGCAGAACTATAGTAGCTGGAAAGCCACAATTTATCCATCCATGGTCAAAATATTTGGTACCAAGAAGACATTTTTCTCCAGTTTCTATTAGCTAGTGTCAAAGACATAGCTACGGTGTGTGTGTGTGTGTGTGTGTACACACACGAGAAAGAGGGGCATTGCCCCCCAAAAAGAATTCTGTCACTTCC
Organism: Cyclura pinguis; assembly: GCA_030412105.1. NCBI lineage: Eukaryota > Metazoa > Chordata > Lepidosauria > Squamata > Iguanidae > Cyclura > Cyclura pinguis. The sequence continues at coordinate 317,004,352 of CM059600.1, read as the reverse complement.
ACAATGAAATTTTCCTTTGGTCACAACATTTTTAGCATTCCAGTGAGACACTGGAAAACTTTGTACACATACAACTCTGATATTTGCTGAATTCCCATTCCCTTGGTGACATTGCCTGCTCCTTTTCTGTGGAGCCCTAACCTGTATTTCTAAATGCTCAGCAGAAGTTGGAAGTTACTGCGGTACTAGAAATGTAGGGATTGAAGGAAAATTATATTGGGAGAGCAGAGTTCTTATCTGAAGGGGCAACATCCTCATTTTGCCCTTCCACAGCAAAACCCCTGGCTAGACTGACCTACATGATTTTATTTTCCACATACTCAGTGTTAGTTCTTTGTCTACCTGCTTTCCAGAACAGCTGCAGCAGTTTTGACCCAGTCTTACAACCAGGTCTCCATTATTGGTGGACTTTGTTTGTGTGATGGAAAATGAAAATATGTGCTTCACATATCGGGAGAATGATTTGTCACGTGATTACTCATCATGGAAAAATATACTACATTTTAGTTATCTGATTCATTATCCTGAGCTAACATTTGAATTAAGGAGACACATTTGGCTTTGGCATTTTGTCCATTCTTTTTTGTTCGCCTCTGGAATACTATAATCTGGATAATGTTGGTTAGTCCAACAGTGTTGGGCACTGACAGTAATGTACAATGTATAAATGGCTCAGTCTTCAGAGTTTGCTTTCTTATTAGAGGGAGTTGAGAAAAGGATTTTCACTGCCTTTCCAAGCTTTTCACCAGTTGTCCAAGGTGTGCCTCAAACATTACAAAACATCTATATACTAAGTCAGTGTTAGAAATACTGGATCACTCCTGCACATTGTATGTGTCCTGCAGAAATGAGAAAACCTTGTCTGAGTAGGAGTCCAAAGTCTCCCCACTGACCACACTAGAGGCTGGATTGCAAACAGGGGCAAGGCCATGCCTCTTGCTATCTTCAAGTGTCAGGTTGGGACACAAGGTGGCAGGTGGCAAAGGTGCTCCTACAGCTGGCACTTTGGTCAGGAAGCTTTGCTGATCCACACCCCTCGGGGAGGATGGGTGGAGTGCTGAGACACACATCCACAATTGTGGGATTTGACAGTTAGTATTTTTGAATAAGTACCAGTTGAAGCTTTTGAGTAGTATTTGCAATTCCCCTATAGACATTGATCTATAATCTGTCGTAGGAAAGCTTGAAACCACTTTTAAAAGATTTTTTCTTATTGTTAGTTGTTAGCTTTTAGTATTTAGCATGTAGTATTTAATAGTTTTGTTTGCATTTTGTCCTTTGTTTATTCTCTTTTTTAAATTCCCTTATCGTTGTAATTTTTTTCCATTTTTTTTTGTCCTTTGTTCTTTTCGTTGTTTTGTTTATATGTATTTTAAAAACAAAATTAAAAGAAAGTTCTGAAAGAGACCATTTCCGCACGGGGCGAGGGAATCGCCCCGTGACGCTACTCACCGGAATTTTGGGCTCCCCGGTTCGGTCCACGCTGCTCCAGAGCAGTGCGTGGCTGCCGCTCCGCACTGTTCCGGGGACGAAAATGGCAGCTTCCGGTTGGTCGAGGCTCTCGACCAACTGCTGAAGCTCGCCAGCCTAAAGCCCACCCCCGGCAGATCGCAGGCTCGCACCAATGCGAGTCTGCGAATCTGCATAAGGGAGCAGGCTCGCACTGGCACGCTCCGTGCTTTTGAAAAACCTCAAGAAACAGGTTTTTCAAAAGCATGCTGGACAACCACTTGGGGTCGTTCCGGAGCGGGCTGGGGTGCGGATCTACGTTAAGTAGGTCCGACCCAGTCCGCTCCCAGTGCAGACATCCTCCCTGGAGGATGCTCTGCACCATTTTAAAAACCCTGTGTGGAAATGGCCAGAGCTGCATGCTTGTATTGCAAGGGGAACTGTGGGTGAATCATGACTTTCTAATGCACATATGAACACAGCTATATAGGCATTTCCGCAGTAGACTTTTATAGCGCTATTATACCATTTTCAACATCCTATGGAATCCTGGGGTTTGCAGTTTAGGGAGCTGGCCAGCTGACCCCTCCCTAAACTGCAAACCCCAGGATTCCATAGGATGTTGAAAATGGTATAATAGCGCTATAAAAATCTACTGCAGAAATGGCCATAGGCACAGGTTGTCATCTGTTGATAAGCTACCTAGGAATGATGTCCATACTGAGCTTTTTCTTTATCCTACATTGTCTCTTGAACACTGTGCACGTAAGAATTTTCTTCTTACTGACTGTAGCAACTGGGTAACTTCCTCCACCATCACTACCCAGCTGCTACCATCATAGCCTATGTAGAAGTACATTTTCCTTAATTCAAGCACGTGAAGATTATCATCAGGGACAATCCTGCATTAGATCTAGCAATATCCTTTTTCCTACCGCTCCTTGAGACAGGAAGGGGAAAAATTAAAACAAGCCAAACTTAAATATCTTTTTGGTCCAGTTCAGGTTTGTTTTATTTTGCTCCCTTTTGACTGTTAATTCTTCATGTTCTGCTGACCCAGCTAGAGAACACGCAAAACCAAAAGAATTTGTAGGGAGTTACTACCTGCTGTTTCACAGCTCTGCTTTCCTTTTCCTATTGTTCATTTGAAGTTTTCTTTCCTTTCTGACAGCTTTCTGGGTGCGCTTTCATTTAACTCTGAAGGGTAGGGTTTCTGAAATAGAAGCACTGCCTTTCCACCAACATGGTCTCTCTAATTCTTAACTATGTGCAATGTCCTTTAAAAAAAAAAAAGTAAAATGAAGCCCCCAAATAAGACAACAAGAAGAAAATTGCTGTCAAAAAATCTCAAGCCGTAGTTGCCATTTCTTTTTCAGTGGGTGATAACACATCTTGAAACAGGATATTTATAATTTGTTAAGTTTTGCATTTATCCTCACAATCCTAAACCATAATGGCTGTCAGCTAAGAAAACACTGAGGTAACTAGGAGGCTAGAAGAGAGATAAAGAAATAATTGGAAACAGAGGGTGAGGCTTCATCTTGCACCTTCTAAACATCCTGATACGCTTCTGGTTTGCCAAACAGCTTCTTAAGAGTCTGCAGGGGCCTCTAATGCACAATACGCTTTGGGTTCTGTGCCTTTTCCAAAGTTTTCCTATGAAGCTTAGCTTGATTTTCTACACAGATACTCTGTCTGGTAGAGTGCCATGAAAGAAGTGCTGCCTTTGGATGGAGGTGCTTCTCTTGGGAATAGTGAGATGCCCAGATCCCAGCTTTGTTGCTGTGCACTTTCAAGTCATTTCTGACTTGTGGTGATCATAAAGCAATCCTATTATGAGGTTTTCTGGTGGTGTGGTGGTTTGAGCATTGGTTTGGTCTCCAACCCTGGAGGCCACAGTTCTGTTTCCTGCTCAGCCATTGAAACCCACTGGGTGACCTTGGGCGTGCCACACACTCTCAGACTCCAGATCCCAGCTATAAGCCATGAAACGGGCACCTAACTAACACTGGATGGATATGTGTGTGTGTCTGTGTGTGCTCGCCTTCAAGTTGCTTGTTAATTTATGGTGACCCCAGGAATTTCCTAGTGTTTGCTCTGGAAAGGAATATTCAGAGGTGATTTGCCATTGTCTTCCTCTGAAATATAGCCTATAGCATCTGATATTCCTTGGCAGTCTACCATCTAAGTACTAACTAGGGCTGGCCCTGCCTAGTTTCCAAAATCAGATGGGGTCTGGTGCCTTCAGGGTATTAAGGCTCTGATAAGCTCCTACATTACAAAAAAGAAGAGCAGCTCAACATGTGTCAGGAAACTTTTAATTCAAAACTTATATTATGTACAAGTTAAATGAAACAACCAGGTGAGGTAAGCCTTCCATAAGGAAACAAAAACCAACTATGTTTTTAAGTCTTTTATCCCAAGTCTCAAATGAAGACTCAAATCATTACCTTCATGTCTCAAGTCTAGTCTCAAGTTTTTGCAGGGTACTTTCAAGTCAAGTCTCAAGTCTGGGAGTCAAATTTATACCCTAGTCTATATTCCTGGATTTCTGGACAGAGTCAAAGTCAGTTTTAAGAATTTAAGCAGAATCAGCCTTTCAAATTTATGAGTTTGCCATCTGCAGCTTCGTAAGTGGGGAAAAGCATCCTTCTTACTCCCATTTCCTGAACCCGGCAGCTTTTGTATCGATGGGCATAAAAGAGTCTGCAGCTTCGTAAGTGGAGAATAGGATCCTTCTTATTTCCTATTTCCAAAGTTGGAGGTTTTTTCATAAGTGGGGAATAGGATCCTTCTTATTGCCTATTACTGAAGCCTCAGGAGGAAGTATCCTTCCTCCTCAAGCCCACTGCCTAACACATTTGCTGTTCCCCTCTGAGAAACATTCCCTGCGCTCTGGGGGCAAGCCTTGTCTTCTTCTCTCAGGAAAAGTTTTAGAAGGCTCCTCCTATATGCAGCAGGGAAAGGCTGGTGAGCGGACCTCAACCCCGCCTCAAGTCTGTTGCCTAACCCATTTGCTGTTTTCCTCCAAGAAATACACCTACATTTTGGGCTTGAGATAGACCATCACGTGCCAGGTAGGAAAAAACAGGTGGAAGCGTTGTTCAAAGTTGTAAAGTTTCTCAATGAATGTCTCGTGTTACTGAACCAAGGGCAGCAAGTTGGTCACTAAAAATGTACAAGTCATGAGTCGAGTCAGTGCATCATAGTCTCACAGAGTTGGAAGACACCACAGGGGCCATCCAGTCCAGCCCCCTGCCACGCAGGAACACACATCAAGGCACTCCCGACAGATGGCCATCCAGCCTCTGCTTAAAAACCTCCACAGAAGGGGACTCCACCACATTCTGAGGCAGCATATTCCACCGCTGGACAGCTCTGGCCATCAGGAAGTTCTTCTTGAGGTTCAAGTGGAATCTCTTTCTCTCTAGTTTGAATCTATTGCTCTTTGTCCTAGTTTCTGGAGCATGGAAAACAAGCCCGTTCCCTCTTTGATATGACATCCTTTAAAATATTTAAACATGGCTATCATGTCCCCTCTTAACCTTCTCTTTTGCAGACTGAACATACCCAGCTCCCTAAGATGCTCCTCATAGGGCATGGCTTCCAGACCCTTCACCATTTTGGACACGTTTCAGCTTGTCAATATCCTTCTTGAAATGAGGTCCTGAGTAAAGTCCAAGTCAAATCACTGAAGTGACGTAAGTGCAACTTGAGTCTGAGTTGATCAACTCCAGTCTACATCACTGACAAACACCTTTTGAAAATCTTTTTGTCTTGCAATATGAGTATTTATTTACAAAGATACAGGTTTAATGTAACAGTACTCCATCAACACACCAAAGTCCACTGCTTCTACATCTGATCCCCAGTGAACTAGCATCATAAGATGCTATTAGCTTTTTTAATTTTTAAATGTTAGCGTACATTGATTATAATTCTCCCACCCACCCACTTCCCATCCCTACTTACAATAAAATTCAGGAATTAGTCACTATATCTAACATATAAAAGTCAGTTTGTCAGTTTGTGAGTTTGTCTGTGTCAGGCAGGCAAAGACCTCATATGATTGGCTGTCTCTAACGATTTCATGGAATCCTGGGGTTGGCAGTTTAGGGAGAGGTCTTTAGAATTCTCAGCCAGAAGGTCTTGGGCCTCAGGCTGGTTGCTACGGAAATGAGGCCTAGCAGCAAGAAGGAGGAGGACACTGTATTCCCTCAGAAACCAAACCTCTGTAAGTTAACAATTCTGAATACAAATTGGATTGGGGAATATGGGGAAAAGTTACAGGTACTGGACAACACAGTTTGGGGAATTAGAGACACAGGATATCAAATCTGTGTATTTCAACTGCATCTAATTCCTAAAGTAAGGTAAGGTAATTCCTAAGGTATTTCTAACAAGTTTTACCTACAAGAAAATAAAATCCTGGGCAATGCCAGGTAAATACACTAGTACATACCATATCTGCTGGTGTATAAGATGCAGTTTTTTTTCCTAAACATACCCTGGGGTGTGTCCTATACATCAGCAAATACAGTAATGCTAAAACCTTAGGGAAGGGAGAGGAAGTGAAAAGAGTTCTCCCTGCCCAGCCAAAACAGGAAGGGATGGGGTAGTGGAAGCCTTGATCTATAGGAACATAGATAGATGTTTCTAAAGTTTCTTACCTTCCCCTCCTCTCCTGTGCATTTTGACTTTGCTGGGAGTTTCTGCCCAAGCAAAACAAGAAGGGAGGGGTAGTGGTGCAGCACTCTCTTCATTCCCCTCCTCTCCTGGGCATTTTGACTCTGCTGGGAATTTCTGCCCAAGCAAACAGGAAGAGAGGAGTGGTGGTGCAGCACTCTTTTCATTCCCTTCCTCTCCTGGTGCAACACTCCTTTCCTTCCCCTCCTTTCCCATGCATTTTGCTCACCAGAGAATCAAAAAATAATTTTCCTGAAAAATACCCCTTGAAAAGTGGGGTGCATCTTATATGCCAGAGCATCTAATACACCAGCAAATATGGTAATAAAAATCAGTCAGAATTCATAGTTTGTTATTCAACAGCTTTAGATGAGATTATGGTGGACCTTGTGTAGAGAGACTATCTGCAGGGTAGATGATGAACCGCAACTAGATTTCCACAAAGCTGTCCTTTTAAATTTTCCATCTGTTTAGCCAAGCAGGAGAGGTTAAGTTTTCTGCTAAGGTAGCCCACCAGAGTCTGTCTATCCACCTCCTGATAGACCCTCCACTGATTTCTACACCTCTGATAGCTCCACTACAGTAACACCTAGCATTGTAGAGATTAATTGCTTATGTGGTAATTTTGAATCTTCCAGGAACCCTTTGCTGTTTACTTTGTCTGTTCTAGGCAGGCACACGTACACTACAGTAGGATGGGTTGGAACAGAATCCCATTCTTTCCCAGCTCAAACTTTATTTCATAGAATGGATTATGGAGTCTATCTGCAAGTGTCTTGATGACAATGTAGCAATCAGTAGAAACCAGCACGCATTTGTCAAGAACAAATTCTACCAACTAATCTTATATCGTTTTTTGATCAGGTTACTAGTTTAGTAGATGATGGCAATGCTATGGATGCCATTTATCTGGATTCAGCAAAATATTTGATAAGGGTCCTCAATAGTATTTTGATTCATAAACTGATTAAATGTGGAACAGATAGGAACACAGTCAGATAGATCCATAATTGGTTCGAAAACCATATTCAGAGTCATTATCAACTGCTGTGCTTCAGATTGGAAAGAGGTCTTAAATGGAGTGCCTCAAGGTTTAGTCTTAGGACAATTGGTTTTCACACCAATTATAGAGTCTTCAACATTTTTATCAGTGATTTAGATGATGAAGTGGAGAGAATCCTTATCAAGTTTGCAGATAATATAAAACTGGGAGAGAAGGCTAAATACATTGGAAGATAGGAACAGAATTCAAAACAGTCTTGATAAACTAGAAAACTGGGGAGAAATTAATAAAATGAAATTCAAAAGAGACAAATGCAAAATTCTACATTTAGGCCACTGAAACCAAATGCATACAAAGGGTGAGAAAAGGATTATTGGGATTATCATTGATCACAAGCTGAACATGAGCCAGCAGTGGAATGCCACAGCAAAGAAGGCAAATGTTATTTTAGCTTGCATTAATAGGTGCATAGTTTCCAAGTCAAAGGAAGTCATAGGCCATTTCCGCACTAGCCTATTATAGCGCGATGATTCCACTTTCAACATCCTCTGGAATCCTGGGGTTTGCAGTTTTGGGAGGGGCCAGCTGGTGCGGAAATGGCCATAGTGCGGCTAGTGCGGAAATGGCCATAGTCCCACTATATTCTGTGCTGGTCACGCTTCATCTGGAGTATTTCATTCAGTTCTGGACGCCTCATTTTTAGAAGGATATAGACAACTTGGAGCAGGTTCAGAGAAGGGTGCCAAGGATGGAAGACCACATATAAGAAAAAAGTTGAAGGAGTTAGGCAATGTTCAACCTGGTGAAGAAAAGACTGTGTGTGTGTGAGAGAGAGAGATGTGATTGCACTCTTTACCTCAAGGGCTGTCACAGAGAAGAGGGGACAGGCTTGATCTCTGCTGCCCCAGAGAGAAGGACCAGGTCTCATGGTTTGAAGTTCCCGGAGGGTAGATTTTGACTGAACATTAGAAAGAATTTCTTGACCATAACAGTGGTTCTGCAACAGCACCAATTGCCTAGAGAAGTGATGAAATTTTGTTCTTTAGATACCTTTTTTAAAAATGCTAGATAGCTACCTGCTGAAGATGCTTTAGGTGGAGATCCTACATTGAGCAGGGGGTTGGACTCGATGGCCCATGAGGCCACTTCCAGCTGTATGATTCTATGATTCCTTGCTTATTGCAGACACATTACTGCTAACCAGTATCAAAAGTCTGCATTTCTAACAGCCCTCCTTTACCATCTTCCCAATGCTGCTGCTGCTGAACAGAGCGAGACAAAGAAAAAGGGGACTGGGTGGGTGGAAGAAGATTTTGTGAAAGGAATTTCTTTGTCAGAGCCTTTTTAAGCTGAAGTGTGGTTGTATCTATTCACAGATCCCTCCCTGTCTTGGTATTGTTCTCTGAAAACAGAGTGAATTTTTTCAAGAGCTAGCCAAAAATATTTTGCTGTCTGAAGCACAACAGCAAATAAAACAACAATCCACCCAAATCAAGGTCCATAGTAGCTATATCAGGCAGGGACCAGGGTGTTCTTTCCAGGAATTGGGAGGGCTTAACATTGGCTGACAGGTTGTTATTACTTTTGCCAGGCAATGCAAACTGGGAAAATTGCAAGCCAGCAGGGCAGGACTAGAACCAGCGCATGGAAATTACAACGAACCAGTTTTTTTGGCTAAACGTTAGGAGAGATTTTCTAATAGCAACGGCTATTGGGCATCAGCGCAGGCTGTCTTAAGACATGGGAGATTATATGTTCTCCTACCCTGAAAATTTGTGAGTATAGAGATAATTTCTCTCTTCTCTTTTCCTTTTCGTTATTAAAGATGATCTTAAACTGGATATCTTTATTATTGCAGGGAGTGTAGTTGGAAAGTGGAAAATGGTCTTACATTGCTTGTTGATTTTAGTATTTATAATATGGTTTGTTTTTAGAATTATTAACTTTAGTACAGAATAGAATAAGAATTAAGTATTACTGATTAAGACTGTTAAATAATATTTAAGCTTCTTATTTCAAACAACAACAAAAACAACACCTAATAAGCAAGTTAGAATTGATATTAACAATCTACTTAGAATTTTAATAACTAATTTTTAAGTTTAGAGCTGCTATGAAAATAAAAGGCAACATGTATTAACCTTAATTTTACTTTAGGATCTAATAGTTACTGTTGTATTATTATCTGCTGTTGGTAACAAGAGTGGGAACCAATTTTTAGTTATGTGTGCTTAGTTGTAGTGTAGTTTAATATTTGTTAGCTGTATTAGTTTTTCAAGTTTTGGTCTCTTCTTTCTTTAATATTTTATTGTTCTGTAGCTTAGTTTAGTTTTATAATTTATGTTTATTGTAGTGTTATTGTGTGTGTTTTTACTTTCTGCTCTTGCTTTGTTTTGTTTTTCTCCTTTATTCAAAATAAATTATATAAAAACAAAAAATAGAGTTGTCTATTAGTATTGCCCAGTACCCAGATGACATGAATGTTGTCAAAGTAAAATGGTCAAACTAGATGTGACGTGGGTGATCAACAAAATAAAACTAGTCAGCCTCCCCTAAACAGGTGCTTTGAACACTTGGGAGGTGATGCTGCGGTGAGGATGGAGAATTTACTCTTTCCATTTTACGGTCTTTTCCTGATACAAATGCTGCATGAAACTGATATTAACTTCATAGGAGAAACTGCACCTCTGTGCATGATAATGGACTTCCACTCTGAGTGTTCCTCACATTTGGCTGTGTTGGATAAGGCTGATGAGAGTTGGAAGGCTGCACTTTGCTGATATTTAAAACCGAGGTAAACGAGGCCGGGATGTTTTCAGGTTTCCTGATGTGGTATTTCAAAATCAGATGCAACAGTGGGGAAGGCCTTTTGATGCAACAGTGGGGAAGGCCACTGTATCAGGTGGGGAAGGCCACTGTAACACCTGACATGGTGGGAGTACCTTATAACAGCCTCTTACGGACCAAGGTGGACATAGTGTGGCATGCCTAATATAGTTGCTCTATTTTAGCTCTGGCTCTGCTGTATTGGTGGTCTCTCTAATTAGCCTGCTGACTACGGCCCTGGACCTCTGCCCAAAGTCCTGCCCTGAGGGCACCACAGCATCTGCTCCACATCTTAAGACGTGTCGGGAACTCTTTTCAGATTTTCAACATGCAGGCCATTTTAATAGCATTCTCTCAGCCTGATACAAAACCAGAATGCAATATTCAATCTATGAACCTCCAAAGATTCCTTATTCTGAGTCACACTACTGGCTCACAGACCAGACTGTAAAGACCGGGAGATTCTAGGAGTTGTAGTCCAAAAAGAAAAGTAACTTTAACACACCGTGATTCAAATAAACATCAGTTTCCATGTACCTTCCTAAAAATGTTACAGGAGCCTCCTGAGGGACATGAAATCTCCCATGTAGCACTCATAGGAAATTGAGGCATGCCTCAACATTACTTGTGACTGTGTTTAACAAAATCCGTAGAATAGCTAATTTCAACAGGGCAAATATGGAGTGGAAAGGGGAAGCAGGGAAACATTCATTCTTTTCCTGCCTGTTGCTTTTTCACTCCAGATCACTTCTGGAGAGGATCAGTTTGGGGAAGGCTGATGCATACAATCTGAAAGGTATCCCTCTGCAAGTCTGCAGAAGATGCTGCTGTGTGATTCCTAGAACATACTTCATAGCACCTTTAGCAACCTTGGCATATTCCTTCACATTGGTGCCTCTAAAAACATTTTCTCCAGGTAATGCTTTGGATTATTTCTGTGGTTTTGTTTCTTGTATTATTATTTTATTTTATTATTTTATTTATCTTATTTTATTTATATGCCATCTTTTTCCCAAAGTAGGAGCCAAGGCAGCTTACCCTTATAACTTGCTAACTCCTTATAACCTTGACAAATCAGGCTGCTAAACTTTTTAAAGTTCTTATACCTTTCTCTCAAACACAGACAGTTGCTGACTTTGCATTAGTGGCATATTCATACAGACCCAAAACCAAATGGCCAAGGTAAGTCCAGGACCACAGCCAATCTAATCCTCATAACAGTAACTGGAGTCTTCCAGCATGTCCAAAAGCCTTTGCAAAATAATCTCCCCAGCACTGCATGTAAAGCAAAGCAACAATTTCCCAGGCAGTCTGTTGGACCAGTTACAGCATTCTAGGAAGATGAACATTAAAGATGTAGGACCCTGGTTTCTAAGAAGTAGGCTGTATGGAGAGTAGTGCAGTGTCCAAAACCAGCAATCCTGGTGACAGAGAAGCATGGTCATTTCCACACTAGCCTGTTATAGTGCGATGATTCCACTTTCAACATCCTCTGGAGTCCTGGGGTTTGCAGTTTCGGGAGGGGCCAGCTGGCCCCTCCCGAAACCGCAAACCCCAGGACTCCAGAGGATGTTGAAAGTGGAATCATCGCGCTATAACAGGCTAGTGTGGAAATGGCCCATGTCATGCCCAAACTTGAGTGTGTATTGTGTGTATGTGCATGCACCTTCAAGTTGCTGACTTATGGTGCCCCCTTGAATTTCATAGGAGTTTTTTAAGCACAGAAAACTTAAGAGGTGATTTTGCCAGTTTCTTTCTCTGACATGTAGCCTACAGCACCTGGCCAAATGGTAAATAAACTTGTCAGCAAGCATTAAGATGGAAAGAGGCTCTAGAACAAATCAACAAACCAACCACAGTCTAAACACTGAATCCTGACATTTGGAGAGTACCTATTACCAAATCACATATTATCTTTTCATAGCCTTTGTCTTGGTGCCCTCTGGATCTTGCTTTTCTCTACATGTGACATGCCTGTGGTCTCCGAGTAATGATAGCCCATTCTTTGTGTAGAATTAATGACTGGCTGTGTGTGCCCATACCACTGTATTAATAGATAACTCTGCCCATGAGATTAGGAAGCCAGCAGTCTGAACGGTTGGGCAGAGTCCTCTACACACAGCTAGCTATATGCACGGATGCTCATCTGCATTCGTTTTACATAAGGATTGACCCCTGCAAAGGGCTAGTGGTAGACGATTCTGTAGTAGTAGTAGTAGTAGTAGTAGTAATATTTATTACCTACCTCTCCCCAAGGACTGAGGCAGGGGGGACAACAGATTAACATATAACAGAAAACATCACTAAAAAACAGAACATCGGTTAAAAAACAACAGTTAAAATACATGACATGAATTTAAAAGAACAAATAACACACATACCTACTCAAACAGTCTTTTTTTTAAATTTTATTTAATTGTAAAAGGAAAACAAAAACAAAAAAGAAAAACATAACATGATAAACATAAAAGTGAAAAAGAGAATTTGTGACAGAAAAAAGCTTACGTTGGTATTTTTCTCCCACTCTATTAAATTACATAGTTATTCAATATTTTATAAATCATGCTGCTGGTATGTATACATACACACACACATATATATTACATTCTAAATTTCATTCACATTATACCCATTACTACAATTTATTCTCATAATTAATATTTAGAAAAATATACTATTAATACTTTCATTCTTATTTCTATCCTTTTCAACTAAGCTTAACCTCTTACTATTACTAAATATATTCTTATTACTAAGCATATCGTTACTAACCCTATACGTGAACTCATCCCCAAAGCCAATTATATTTCAGATTACTCCACTTTCCAAAATTATAGTTCTTCCTTTGGAGGTATGACACATTCCTCTTTTATTAAAACCTTTTCCACAAATATCTTCCATATTAATTCAAAATCATTCCCTTTCGTTATTCCTTTTTTAACCTTAATTCCGCATGTTAACTTATCATTAATCGCAATTAATGCGATTAAAACAGTCAATGCATATTTAAAATCCACAATTTAAAATCATCCGGAGGAAGAGCCCACTCTTTAATGCTACCTTAAATTCAGATAGTTTATTCAGCGGTTGAATCTCGTCCAGCAGGTCATTCTACAATCTTATTATGGAACTTGTTGGACATTACTGCTGCAAGTCCAGTTCCAGATAATTCACACAGATCTATATACACATTATATATTGGAGTGGATGATGGCTAACCTTTTGAAAATCACTCAGATGTTACCATTTGCTCGGTTAGAACTTTTAAAAAGTTGCTAAAGCAATAGCAAGTAATTGTCCTTTCTACAATGCAGCGTTTTGTTTTTGTTTGTTTGTTTGGAGGGAATTCTGTGTCTTTTCTGAATCCTGTTGGAGTATTTAACCATCATTTTTGTTTCTGGAGAGTTTCCAGATATACTTCTCCTCCTACCTACCAAAAAAATCAATCCAGAGAAATCCTGGGCTTATTTGTATATTTGTTTTAGCACTGTATGTACATATAAGGAATTGTTAAACTAATGGTATTTTTGTTAATTTGGCCAAAGTATAAGTCACCTATTACCAACCAACTACAGACAAAAATTAAACAAACATTTGCTGCTGTTAAACTCTTCTCCTATGGGTTTTGAGCCTCTGAAGCCAGGAGTTCACTTGGATCATGTATACAAAATTGGTAATTGCATTCCTGACTCTGCTAAATGCCATGATGCTTGCTATTTTCCAAAATAGCATTGCAAACAATGACAATTACTGTCCAGACATTTTCAAACACAGCAGGGTACTGGCTGAGGGAATGATGGAAACCCTGAAAAAGTATAAATATTTTGAAATGTGCTGTAAATCAAATTTGTGCACTGGGCTAAGAGTGGATTATCTGGTCAGCCAACAAAGCTATAATCAGGACATCTTTTCAGTGGTTGTTAGGGTATTAATGAAATACTAATCAAAGGAGAAACCATTTTTTGCTATGCCAAAAGCTTATAATGTATTATGTATTAACAAGCACCTATTGTATTATAGAAGAAGAGGCATGTGACCAAATCTTTCAGATGACTGAACATTTGCCAGTATTTAATCATATCTATATCAGCTTGGATTGCGATTTAGTCATAGAGTAGACCTATTGAAATCAGTTGAACATGAACTAGTCACAACTGTATCTTGACTACTTCATCAAAAATAAAATAAATACAGGATGTGTTCCTGGGGTTACTTCTTGAACAGACACTTTGGTACCAGAGGCAGAAATGACATGGAACAGATTCCTCTACCCCAAAAAAAGAAAGGTGTTCAACATATTTGAGAAAAATTTTTATTCATAGTTGACATTATGCACATATGAAATGAAACAACCAGGTCAGGTAAGCCTTGCACCACTAAACAAAAACATTTTGAGCCTTTTAGAGACCAAGGCTTCTTCCAAAATGAATCCAAAGATGACTTTTTCTTTCACCAATCTCTGTTTTACTTAGGATTTTCCATTTTGGTAGCCAGTGTTACGGATCTATCCTTTGTTTAACACGTAGTTCATAAAGCAAGCATATCTGCTCTCCCCTTTTTTCTCTGTTTTCCTATTTACACGTGCTCACTAAGGGATCCTGGGGGAAACTGTTGCTTACTTCACCTGTTGTAGGCTGACAGATGTGGCTACAGTAGGGTCAGCTAGAGAAGAATCCCATTCATTCTCAGGTCAAGACTTTTTGTGTTGTTTGTTGTTGGCATGCTGCTGCCAAAAGTCTCTGGTTTCTTTAGCCCTCTTTCACTGGTGCTGACGCTGCTAAAAAAGCACCCAGCTAGAGAAAAGACAAGGAAGAAGGAGGGGCTGGGTGGACATAAAAAGAGTTTGTAAAAAGAAGCATCTTTCACAGAAGAAGCTTTCTTAGTTGTTAACTGAGATATGCCTGTAAATGTTTATTTGCTATAAAGTAGAGGTAGAGAAGGTGGTAGAGAAAAGATCAAGGAATAAAGAGATGTATTTCCTGAAGAAATTTAAAGAAAATGCAAGAGCCATTGGTTTGATGCAGTCATATAAATGCTTAAATAATTAAGGGCTGTTTTGCACATCTCAGATTTGTGTGGATGAGGCAAGGCTGAGCACTAAGCATGTCCTTACATGTTGCAAAACCTCCCCTTCCTGGCTTGTGCATACGCATGTACACTTGTGCCTCTGTGGGTCCTGCTAATACCTGATGGAGCCTTACAACCAGTAGAGGTTGTAGGTTTTTACTATAAATATATCTAATAAAGATACCAGCTATCAACAATAATACAAATGTCTAATTGAAGGAGATCAAATTTAAAAGCCAGCTGGTGTCTTTTCACTTCTTATTTCAGAAGTAGAGAAATTTGGGGGGAATCAAGGACCCACAGTGAAACCCCTAGGTCGCACCCAAGGTCATTTCATTGCATTTATTATTTATTATGGTCACAGACCAGCATGAACAAAGATGATAAATTTTACCATAAAACAGTGTGCATGCAAGGTCATACTTTGCCCTTGCTGCTGCCATCAAAACGATTACATCATAGGCCATTTCTACACTAGACTGTTATAGCGCTATTATTCGACTTTCAACATCCTATGGAATCCGGGGGTTTGCAGTTTAGGGAGAGGCCTCAACTACAAACCCCAGAATTCCATAGGATGTTGGAAGGGGAATAATAGCGCTATAACAGCCTGATGTGGAAATGGCCGTAATCACTGTCTCCCCCAATAAATCTGGTATATGAGAAAACCTTCAAGAAGCATGCTGCTTGGAGAAACTGGCAGATTTGCTGCTGTCACCCAGTTTGTTTTGCTGCTGGTGGTCTTGCGATAAATTTAGTGCCATAGCAGGGAGAGATGTCCTTTCTATTAAAAGGGGGGGGGTGCAGGGGGGCATATCTACATGTTATCCACCCTTATCTATTATCTCTTTAGCAAAGAGGTAGAGGCCTAAGTGACATTTATTGATCACATTTGTTGATATTGTCGTTTTGCTCATCTGTTACATACAGTGGAGCAAATTCCAGATGTGTTCAGTGAGACAGTGGGTGAATACAGGTAATAATTTGTTGTGATCTTCATGCCACTGCTTGAGAGGTGGGTATCTGCAGTATCTTGCCAAGTGGCAAATTATGAGAAAGCCTTGCTATATCCATCCATCCATCCATCCATCCATCCATCCATCCATCCATCCATCCATCCAACCATCCCTTTATTTATATCTTGCCTTTCTCCTAGACTGGGACTCAACCAGATGTTTGCACTTAGTCAGGAATTTGGATGATTCTCCTCACCAGTTGGCATGACAGTACAGACCACTGGCTTACCAAATGATGGAACGTATGTCATGAGAAATGACCACTGGTAAATGGTCATCTGTTTCCAGTCATTGTGATAAGCAGTTATGCATGCAGCACACGTCCTGCATGGTTGACAACTTCCAGTCTTTTATGATCATGAATAGAAGTATGAACTTTTGAGCAGAAAGAACAGGCATGTTCAGAAAGTTGCAAATGAAGTAGATCACACTGATCAATAGGGTTAAAAAAAATCCAAAGTCTACTGTTGGTCACTAGCTTTATTAGGACCAATATTTTAAAAACTGAAGTAATGAAGTAGTCCATCTTAGGATTGTTGTTCTGTGCCGCCAATTTATTTCTAACTTATGGCAACCCAAAGGTGAACTTATCAGATGATTTTCTTCACCAGATTTGTTCTGAGTGGATTTTCTGAGGCTGGCCCAGTTCATTCAGTGGGTTTCCCTGGCTGAATGGGGATTTAAATCCTGATCTGGTAGAGTCCTACTCAACATTCAGACCATTTCTGCACTATAACAGTCTAGTGCGGAAATGGCCTCAGACCACTACACCAGACAGAATGAAGGAAAACTTGCAGGGTTAAATGGCTATTGGCCTCTCTGTCAGATGCAGGTTTCAAGTTATTTCTATGTATTAATTCAATGTGTAACTCATCCTTCCATGCCCATCTTTCCATGCCCAAAGCAGTTAACAATTAGTGCAAAAACAAGTCCTTGATAAAACCATAAAAGCAAATCAATGAAAATACAAGTAAAAACACAACAAACAAAATAAACAGTACCAAACCAATTTAAATCCTATTCAGCAACAGACAAACATACATGGCAAAAGCTGGCTTGAATAAAAACGCCTCTGTCTCCTAGCAAAAGGACAGCACAGAGGGAGCTGACCAATTCTCACTTGTTAGAGTCCCAGAGCCCAAGACTGCCTACTGAATTCATCCTTCTTGCCTGCACCAACTGTGACTTCTATGATAGCGGTAGCAGAGCAGGGCTTCTTCTAAACATCCTAGACCTAGGCACATAAGTAAGGGGAAATGCAGTCTTTGAAACAGCCTGGTCCCAAGTAATATATAGCTTTATTAACCAGGACTTGGATTTGTGCTCACAAATAGACCAATAGCCAGAAAAGCTGTGGTAGCAAAGACAGCACATATTCCATATAACCAGCCCCAGCAGTCCAAACTTGAAACAATTAAAACATGGCCAGATCCAAGAATGGGTGAGGTTGTTGCAGTAGCCTCAGCTGTGCAAATGCCACTGCTGAAATCTTGGCATCCAATTTTAGGGATGAATCCAGGTGTTTATCCAAACTGTAGACCTGAGTCTTCAAGGTGAGCATAATTCCATCTAGCTCAGATTGAGTACTGTCCTCCCTCCACATTTCCGGGTTTGACTTTCACAAATTTGATTATTCACGAGGTGCTTCCTCCGCTCCATTCTCCTCCTCCCATTCCCTTGCGTTTTGCCAGGCATGGTGAAGGAAGGCAAGCATGACTTGGCAAAAGGCAAGGGAAACAAGGGCACACTCGTGCCTTCCTTCTCCCCTCCAGAGCTTCCCCTGCCATTCCCTTGCCTCTGTCCCTGGCACTGAGAAGGAAGGCTCATGAACCAAGGCAAAAGGCAAGGGAGTGGGATGGGGGAGCCCAGGAAGAGAATAAGAGGGATTGCGGGGCAGGAATTGTTTGCTGTTTTTCCATTTTTGTGAAGATCCTGCACCCCAAACTGTTGTGAAAGTGGAAGAGCCACTGTAGCCACTGCTGAAGAATTTCAATCTATCATTCATTTTCTAGGACAGTGGTAAAAACAGTGGTAGTCTTTCTTTCCTAGTTTTATTGTCTGAGTTTGCTAATTATTTTTCATTATTAAAATAACCTAACATTTAAAAAAGTCTTTAAAGACATTGGCCAGTATTCTGTATCAGCTACCAAGTATGCTTACTTGGACTAACTCATCCATAACTGTTCCATATTCACAGTCACTACTTAGTCACAACTGTGACACTATTGCCACAGTTGTAACTCTGCCCCCTGCCCCCTACTTTTCTGGGCATCAGCTGTATGGGGAGAAGGAGGTCAAGTCTGCCCATGGTCAGAATGTGAGTGAATGATTTTTCCATCAGGTTTGGCCAGTGGTGGGGTAGGAGCCAAGAGAAGCTATTTAGTTAAGTATTTGAAGCATCTTAGTTAAGTAGTGATGAGTATTCTACGTTACTGGTCGTCATCCTTATTTCTAGCAAGGGTTGCGCTGCTAACAGTGCTTGGCCTAGAATAACATCCCTCAAAATCTATTGAGAGGAATAAGTATTGACCAATCTCAATTTACACATGACGGCAAGGTTTTAATGTCAGGAAAAGTATGAAGCAAATTTTCATGGGAAGCTGTGGAAGAGCAATCTTCAGACTCTTAATTCAGACTCTTAATCACCCAGATGTTGTTGGATTGTTATTCCCTGTAGCCCTACCCCACACAGCCAATGATGAGGAATCTGAGAGCTGCATTACACTAACATCTCAAGGGCCACATGACCACCACTGTTGCTGTAAGTAAATATCTGTTTGTAATGCATTAGACAGACAGTAACACAAGACCAGGAAAGCTGATGGATGAGTCTCAGGATCCATTCTGGTTTTTGTTTCTGCAGTTTCATAAGTTCAAGAGTCCACAGTTCAAGGAGACAGAGTAGACAGTTGTCCCTGCACTTGGGAGTGAAGAAAAGGCTGCAGGACAGAAAAACAGAATAGCAACACTGCATTTTTTTTTTTAAAAAAGCAGCTTTTTTAATAGGTCTATATAACTATTGTTTGCAACGTTCAGATGTTTAAGCACTTTATAAGCAGGGATATTGACAGTTCATCTAGTGACAGCAACATGTTACCTCTTTCCATTATTTACAGACAAGCTAACAAGCCCCTTCATCCCTGCCGAATCCCTTTGTGGGGCCATAAAAGGATTCCTGAACACATATCCAGATTGTGATCCCTATCCCTATTAAGCTTCAGTTGTGATCTAGCAAAGTACTAAGACAATTACAATGAACAGACCATGGCCAAGCCAAATGCCTCACATCAATATCCTGGCAATGAGTATCCGGGACACTGCGCTAAAAGTAGTTCGTACACAACAGCAACAAGTTCTGATATATATTGGCATTCTATCTTCATTACATGAATGAGATTGCTTGAGTAAGCGGGCTGTAACTTTTGGTCCTGGCTACTTTATTTGTAAGAGTATCGATATAATTAATGTATAATTATACAAGAAAATCCAATGCAAGATTAACAGAGAAATGTCCCCTTGCGTTCAGTAAGACTTGTGCTCATTGATTTACAATGAGAACAAGCTGTCTTTAGATAAAGACAGAGAAGCATAAATGTTAAGATTGATCATTTAAAAATAAAGAACAGCTTGTGTTTTAATATGATAAAGGTGCAGAGAGTTGGTACTGAAGAAAACGCTGAAGTGAGAACAGATAACGTATGCTCTAATGTGACTCACTGTGCACATATTTGTGTTACATTTGTTCATTAATAATATGTAGGATGGGTAGCCAGCTAAAAAGAAATTGCTGTAGCTGTAGGGGACTCAGGAAAGCAGTCATAAAGGGGAAATATTAAGGTTGCAAAACTCCACAATATTTGATTAGAGAGTACAATTAGTTTTTTTTCTTCTCTTTAACATTTGACCAGAAAAGTTAACATCATTTCACCCTCCATTACAAATATCAGAGTAGATACATCTGGGCAGATCATAGGAAGTTAATGTTCTGGATTGCAACTCCTAGAATTCCCCACCAGGAGACTGGGTGCTGTAGTCTAAAAGATTACCTTTTGCCAGCTCTGGATAAGGAGTAGTCAGAGAGTACACAATTGTTTTACTACATCTAATATATAAATGTCAAAGCTTGTCTGTGTCAAGCGAAGACCTCTTATGATTGGCTGCCTAAGAACATTCTAAGGAATCCTGGAGTTTGCAGTTTTGGGAGGGGCCTTTAGAATTCTCAGCCAGAGAGCTCTGAATAGGTCAGTTGCTATGGAGATGAGGCCTAGCAGTATGGAGGAGGGCAGTGTATTCCCTCAGGAAACCAACCTCTGTATATTAATAACTCTGAATACAGATTGGATTGGGGAATATGAGGAAAAGCTGCAGGTACTGGACAAGATAATTTGGGGACTTAGGGACACAGGATCTCAAATCTTTCTAACAAGTATTACCTATGAGAAAATAAAATCCGGGGCAATGCTGGGTATATACTCTAGTATTCCATATTTCCAGCAATATTCTAGCTTACCATTCACCTCTAACAGCTGTAGGGTAGAAGTAGTTTAATTATTTCATGCTGAGGAATCAAAGCATCCCTGAATAAGACAGTGATTGCAATCTGGCAAATGCTCGTAACATGAAATCATATATCCTTGCTACTTCCACTGGAGCCTTAATAAAATGCTTAAAGGATCCACAGCACTGGTACTTCATGAGTTGTATCCCATGGCCTTTCCACAATGTGCCCAAAGGTAGTTATAGCCAAGGACAAGACTGAAACAGCACAGACGCTATTTGATGTGTTGTCTAGCTAAAAAGTAAATATACTTTCAGAAGTGCTTTCAATGATGTAAATATTTGTGCTTGCAAAATTCTTGCACAGAGATGTCAGTGAAGAGATTGTTACCACAAGGCTCATTCTTTAAAGTTGCATTTTTATTTTACTAAATTATCTATATTAAAAACAAATCTGTGCCTGGTGTGGAATTTTACTGCATCAACTGTTACAAGCAGCAGAATGCATGACATGTAAGAACAAGTGTTAGGAAACATGGAAATAAATTAGCATATAATTTACAAAAGCAAATAAAAATAATAACAATGTAACAGTGTACCACATTAATACTGCGCATAAAATAAGAAGCAACTAATCACAATAATAGAAAGGGTTTTTTCTCATTTTGTACTGTTAAGGAAATTTATGTGACATCCATACCATTAATAAAGATCCCTCTAAATTGACTAATTTTTAGGTGTGTACATTTAGCTAGTTTGAGCTGTAGGCCTTATAGTAGGTGGCATTGACTAGTGGATTTATCAGCAATTATTTGTGAATTTAGTATCCTGCCACTGAATTTCTAGGCTTCTCATCTTTGTGTGGCCTATACGAATGGTTCTATTACCATTATTTAGGAATATAATATTAATATTTTAGCTTAGATTATATAGATGGCTATAGTGTAGCAGCAATGTCCTGTGCTGTGAAAACCAATGATTTACCTCTTTTATTCAGGTTTTTATTTAAGTCTAGAACTACATACCAGTCCATTTGTAATCCCAATACATTCTGTGTATCATTCCCTTTAGCAATGCAAGTCAACATTGCTCCAGGGAGCTTCTTAAATTCCAAACTCAGTGCTCTTCTGTGCTGCAGAGTAAACATTGGACTCCCTGGTCTTCTAGCACCAATGAAAGAGCAAAATGTGTTTGTGGAAACACTCTTTGCAATGTTGATATTCTGTGAGGTAAAAGGAGTTTTTTTTTCAGCAAATCCCATCATTTTTTCTTCATTCAAAAGACACATTAACTAATAAATATTCATGTCTCAGAGCAAACCAAAGTATGATAGATTATAGTGTCTTGCCTGGAAAATGCCCTTGCAATATCTATCCCTTTTTTTTTTTAAACTCAGCCAAGGCATGTTAGCACCAAGATATTTCCTTAAGGCTACAATCCTATACCTACTTACCAGGGAGTAAGCCCCACATTGAACACACTGGGACTTTCACTTGAGTAGATATGTACAGGATTGCACTCTAAAAGACCGATGTGTAAATGACATTCACTCAATGGCTACACTGCCCTCATGCTTACATGTGAATTCACAAAATGTGTATATTTTTCCTTTCTAAACTTCCATTTCAGTGAGCTCTGTTCATTGCAACTGAGCAGTAAATGGCTATAAGTAAACAAATTGGCCAGAAATGAATTCTCCTGCTCAGGATTCTCCTGTATAATGGAAGTGAAACATTCTGTCAAGAGGTAGAATATGACAGGAATCTCATGGTTATGAATGAATGAGCTATAGAAAACCCTACTGATGGATTGTCAGTATTTTTCCTGCATAGTACAACACACACACTCTCTCTCTGCCCCATCTCTCTCTCTCTCTCTCTCTCATTCTGTTTTTTTTTCCTGTTAATTCACATTAGTAAATATTGTTCAACACATTTGGCTTACTGCAATTTGTTAAATATACTGACATATTTAGATATCATATACATGTTATAAAAGCTTGTCTCATTAAGAGTATTATTTTTATAAAAGTGCCATTTGACTTTTAGTGTTAATACAAGGTGGTGGTGTTCACATCATCTCAATTGCACTACAACAAAGGAGGCAAGTTGGACACAAAAGCACATTCATCAAGTACCTGCTACAAACTGCAAGTGTTCAAGTACAATATAATAATATAAACAAGTACCCACTTTCCTTATCTCTTTGTTGTGTCACTGACAAAGCAGGGAATGGGAGAGAAGTATGGCCATTAGTATTAGCTCACACTGGATTCTGGAATCTATTTTACCCATGGAGCTTGGCTTCACATTTAATACAAGTCAGCGTATTAATATACTGAAATGGTGAATATAAAAACTATGGTACTTTAACTTGAAAATTTCCTGTAAGTTATGTACTCTTTGGTTGTTCATTCTGTAGGAATCTCCAAAACCAGATGCATCCATATTCACTCTTCTCCATGTCTCTCATAAATCAGTGCTCCCCTATTGTTTCAGCGAAGGAAAAATGGAAAATCCACTGTACTTTTCAGCATGATTTGCAAAAGACCCACTACATAGTTTATCACTGGTAATTAAAAATCAATTAGACATCTACAAAATGGATGTCCTCTTTAACTGAAATGAAGAACAGTGGATGTGAAGATACTAACCTTCAGCATCATCTACATAGGCAGTAAAACATTAGGAAATACCTTCACAATTGGTATACAACTCTTCCATCATATGGATATATTCCCTTTTAGTGGAAATCCTGGTGTAATTGTTAAATGGAAAGATGGATGTAAACGTGCAGTATGTGTTTATTGTTTGATGCATCCAGCAAAAAACTGTTGCATCTCTTAACTCTATGTTCCTTATTGTTCTAGTTTAGTTTAGCTTTCGATATGGCTCACAGCAGTCTTCAGGAAATACGGATTGTTCTTTAGAGAATTAGATGAACAAAGGAAAATATGTTTCTTTTACTTCTGATTTATATTCATTTCTAAAATAATATTCCCAAGCCCACTTCTTTAATTTAAGTTGTGGTGCCATATAGTAAGATAAAATAGTTATTAATTATAAGCTATGACAAGATTTTAAAAATTCTTCTTTACTTTTGTAATTGACCAAACCATAACAGCTACATTTTAAACAATATTAAATACAAATGGATTCAGTGTCATTGCTAAGTCCATTATAAAAATTATCTTAATGGTCCAAGGAGGTAAACAGACTAGTGGATTTAGTCAAAAGTACACATATGTTCCACCATAAGTTACTCTGTATGCACTGTGTGTATTTTTCCATTTTGGCATGCCCTCCTTATACTGTGTCCAGCACTTTGGATGAATAAATCCCACTTCACAGAAGTTAAAATAATATTGAAATTCTGTCAGCTGGGGCTGACCAGTGGTTACATTTTCCACAGGGTGATGCTTTTACAAGGACATACGTCTGGTTGCACTTGCAGCAATCTCTGATGGACACATTTCCACAATGAAAATAACAAGGCACTTTCAGTTTCTGTGGGTCAATGTCCTTGGCAGGTCTTGCAGCACATCTGTCTGAAGTATGCGCGACTGCAGAATTTGAACTTCAGCACCAGTGGGCAATAAGCCACTTTATTCACATCTTTGCATTCTGTTGGAGGCATAAACAAGCCAAAATAATTGCATAAATTTTTTAAAAAGCACAAAACCAAATAAGTCCTTCTGTCCTCTGTGTGAACTTCTCTTTCTAGTGCCACAGCTTAGTTACTACGTACAGAACGAATTTAAAAAATCAGAAACTGCACAGAGATCTCAACCAATGGCTAGTTCCAAGCATATCTGCTCTATTCTCTAGGGATATAATCACTTGAAATTGCTAAAAAAATAAATAAAGAGCTTTTGTCATAGATAGTTCTACTTTTTTTTCTTTTCTTTCTTTTTTTTTTGCAGGATCTATTTGATCCTCATCAAGGAATTATCCCATATATAACTGATGTTATATTTAATAGTATGCACAGAAATCCACCCATCACGCTATGGCTAGTCTGACTATGGCTAAGTCAGAAACAACTTGAGGCACACAATAACAACAAAAATTCTCCTGGCCTCCCATCCTGACTTACTGGGCAGCAGTTGGTATGAGTGACAGATGTATGTTCTTCCTTAAAGCAGGATACAGCAGACTGACATTCCCACCCTCTGCTGCCAGCAATCTCCATTGCAACAACCGGAAGCAGGATCCCTGTCATAGTCTCGGTAAGTCAGGATTAAGAGACTTTTACAATCCCTGTGTATTCCCTACACTATTAAATATGCAGGGATTGTGAATACTAATCAGTTTTGAATCCATAACTCTAAGCAACACATTCATAACTACAGTCATGAATTCCAGCCAACATTTCCATGCACAGCCCTTAACCAGTGGTGGAAATTCAATGCAATTGAATTCAAGGGGATCCAAGGGAATATACTGCATGGCTTTTGGCCTGTTCTGATTCATGGGTAGACTGTTATGCAGCATCTATTCTGAAGCAGTTCGCCTGCAGGAAGAGCATTTATTCATAGGAAATATTCTCAGACTGATAAGTTTGGTTCCAACAAGGCCAAAAACATTGCCTACTCTCTTTTTAACAGACAGAATCTGATCAAAGTGGCCTTCAACTATATTGCTTCTGTGTGACCATATAACTTTGAAAATAACACTTTGTTTTCACCTACCGAAATACTTTAAAAGGCAAGGTATATAAATATAAAGAAATGAATGCCTGCATCTGAACAAATGAAAAGTCACAAGGGATGTAGTTTCAGATGTCCTTGTAATACTTGGATTCAGATGCCACCTGTACTTAACAAATAGTCTTTTTAAAAGAACAGATGTACTGTATCAAATATATATGAAATTCATGTGTGCTATTGCAAATACAAGCTGTCAGTTATCACGTTGAATAACAAATATAATATTGACATTGCCAATGGCAGTTTGCCAAGACCTGACGTATAATGCTTTAATGCTTCAATTAACTGCTTGAATCATAAAAAATTGAAGCAGACATTCGTCCATTCTTAAAAACCTGTATCTTTTCTGGCTGCTCATTTATGAATGGATAGTTACAGTTGCCAACTATATATAGCTTTATCAGGATAGCTATATGATGCAAGCTGCTGGCTCTTACAGATGACAACGCTGCATTTTCATCCGGTAGATGCTTTTTCCAAGCACTAACTACAAGTAAACAACTGTAGGTAACAATCACTAACCACCTAATATGCAATAAAACTAAGCTTATGTTATTGGCATCTGATTTCAGAATTCATACTAACTTCCTGAGAAAAGATTTAAAATTAATTCAGCTGCTATTTAATATAGGGAAACAAACTATAGCTCAGTTTCAACACACTCTTCTTCATGAATTCTTTCTGTTTTGTCTGTAATAATGCATGTGCTCTGTTTTTGAAGGTTTGTCATGGATGCAATTCTTTGCTAATTTTATCCTCAAATGAAGCAATGGATAATTTTAGCAATTTTCTTACAACTGTAAGAAAAAAAAATTAAACAATTCAGTTTTGGAAGACTTTGAGAGTTTGAGATTTATTCCTTGGCAGTTTGGGATTTATTCTGCACAAAATTCACTTTTTTTTCCTGCATAGGAAATGTTGCTTCCCACACACACAAAAAAAGTTGTGTAAATTTTACATAGAATAAGTTTTGAACTGCAAACATTCTTACAAGTCAGGCTTGTCTGACACTCAAGGAACCACATTATGATCATTTTTTAAATAATTTTGAACGTTCTCTCCAGCCCTACTGTGTATCACTCAACTGAATAAGTGCACCAGCATGTTTGAAAAGCAGTTCGGTTCACTTTATTAGCCTAATGGCTCATTCACATATGCAACTTATCCTAATGAAATGCCCAAAGAAATTAGTCTTTATGAAATGTAAATTTGCCACTAGCTTAATATGAAATTTTAAGTACTGGTGGTGGATAGTCACGTAGAAGCTCTGTGTATTTCTACTGTTGCAAAAATACTTATACTCCAAAGTTGGAAATGTAAACCCTCACTATTCATTGTTCTATGGCTGAAAAATCTTACTGCTTTAGCTATGTAGGAATGAGTATTTTATAGACATCAACTTTAACAACATGCATTTTTGGACAGACAGTCAGCTCATATTAATGTATATGCCTAATCCACATTCATGTCCTATTTACTCCCTTCCCCTGCCTTTTTCTCTTATTTTTCTCTTATTCTTATTTTTTTTCTTTCTTTTATTTATCCTTTTAAAAATGTCAAAATCAAAAAATATGTTAGATTGTGTTTTACTGCTGCTTAGAAAGATTTACGGTTTCCAGCTTGAAAACTTCTATTTAATCATGCCTTACTTCTTACTAAATAGGTATTCCACGAAGACTGCATTTACTCATCCTTTTAAAAGTAGATATTACTTTATGAGGATTTAATATCAAGACTGAACTGATGTGGAAGTAAAAACAACATTTCTGAAGCTATCTACCAAATTTACCAGTTGCAGAATTTCAGCTGTTCACCTGATTTTTCAACTAGTAAATAATCTGCCTGGAACCCTGAAACTTCTATGATGTTTCTTGCTGACTTATATGGGAAAGCAAGTCATTCTAGCCAGCTGCTCCAGATTTAGAAGTAATCCCCTAATAAATTTTAGTGTTGATTTGGAATTTCTAGTAAAAAAAAAAAAGTCCAAATCCTGGCTCTACAGGAAGGAAGCTAAGAACAGCTTTTCTCTCTAGAGGATTATAGATCTCTCATTCTACTTAAAAACAATAGAATCAGCAGAATTTTCTGTGTTACAAATTGGCTAAGTGGAATTGTGATTGATGAAGAAAATTGGTGCAAAATTACTATGTTTTTTCTAATGACTTTTTCTGAATAATATTCTTTGCATTTATCTTTTTCTGTATTTAAAAAAAAATCAGTAAAACCATGCTCACCCTCTGTGTTGGAAATGGGAGTACTGTCACATTTGCTTTCACATTGCTGCATTGATGGAGGCCGAAGAGTATCTGGACAGTCACTGGATGCTTGCCCAGTATATGAGAGACATTGCACAGTTCTCATCTGTTGTCCAAGACCACACTGTGCAGAACACTATGTCAGAAAGAGGCCATGAAAGGGGAAAAACAGAAAGCAAAGGATGTTATACACCAAATAATAAACAGAACAGCAATATGGTGAACACAGAGAATGCCTTCAGGTTCACAGGATATTTTTATCTTTCACAATTATTTATTTATTGCCCATGATGACTGTCACTTTTGCGAATCTTGGTGAATCTAAAATATGGCAATGTGATATAATAAGGAATAATTCTCTTTGGTTTATTTCTTCAAAATTTTGATCATGCTGCAGCAGTTACTGCAGCATATTATAACTGTCAACTCCAGCAGATACTTAGCGGAACCTATTGCCTAAAGTTGAAGTCATCTTGAGTTGTAAAGAGTGGTTGAGCTGCAAGCACTCCATTCTGTAACTATTTCACCTGCTGCTGCTGCTCCTGCTGTATTGAGAGATTGGACTTACCATAAATGGACATTCTGGGATGGTAGAACAAGGAATCCACAACAATTGGGTTATTCCCCATGTGCCAACCGGAACAGGCAGGAGACAACGTTCTTTTCAGTTGAGTCAGTTATACCCCTCTCCCTTCTTGGTCAGTTTCTTTCACTAGCCTTTGAAACCAGCTGTTTCCTACCTATGCCTATTTAACACCTCAAATTCTTGATCATCCTACCTTACAGGGTGGGCGTGGATTTCTCCTCCTGCCATCCCAGAATGACCATTCACAGTAAATCCAATCTCTCATTCTCAGGATGGCACAGAGGAGTAATCCACAACGATTGGGATTTACCCAAGCCACACCCCGAGTGGGCATTATTATTAACTTTTCAACACTGAATGCAGCACTATTCTTCTGAAAGCTGCTTGAGCTAATTTAAATTTGTCTATCTTATAATGTCAAACAAAAGTGGGTGATTCCAACCAACCAGCCACACTGCAGACATCCTAAAAAGACAAAGTCACACTGTATGCTGTGCTCGTAGCCACTGACTTAGTGGAATAAGGCCAAACATTTTGTGGTCCTGGTTTATTTGCATACTCATAGCAATAAAATACGCATGCCTCGACCCATCTTCCAATTACAGACTTTGATGCTCTTTGACCCAAAGTTCTAGGTTGAAAGAAACAAACAAAGATTCTGTTCGTCTAAGCTTAACAGCTCTTCTCATATCCAGAGTGTGCCACCTCTTCTCCTCAGGATATTTCGGTTGAGGACGGAAATTAGGCAAATGAATTACATCTGGTACACTCTTAGACCAAGCACACTTTGGAAGAAATGTTGGGTTCAAAATCAATGTCAACTTATCTTGTTCAAATTTACATAAGTTTGGATTTATTGACAAAGCTGCCAATTCTGATACTCGTCTCGCTGAAGTTATTGCAATGAGGAAAGCTGTTTTTAAAGTCATCATTCTTCAAGAAGCCTCCTTAATAGGCTCAAACGGAGTCCTCATTAAGCCATTAAGAACAAGGTTAAGATCCCAGCTCAGGAATCTATGTCTTGTTGGAAGTGACAATATAGTTGCCCCCCTCAAAAATATTTTTTATATGAGGATGAGAGGACAACGTTACACCTTCAAACTTTAATGCCACCACTAAGGCTGATACTTGACGTTTTAAGGTGTTAGATCTTAAACCTTTCACCAGACCATCTTGTAAAAACTACAGAATGTGTTTAATCTTAATATCCGACACTTGTAACTGCTAAGAGTTACACTACCTCTCAAAAGTTTTCCAAGTCATGTTATAAATATTCTTGGTAGATTGTCTTCTAGATGATAGAATTGTATCTATGACTTCTGAAGAATAATGCTGTAATTGTAACACTTGCCTTTCAAAAGCCAAGCTGTTAAATTTAACCAGTGAGGGTTTGGATGATGTACTGGCCCCTGACTGAGAAGGTCCCTTCAAATTGGCATCTTCCATTGCTTCCCCACTGCCAACTATTTTAGAATAGAAAGCCATGGTTTCCTGGGCCAATATGGTGCTATTAACACTACTTCCACCTTCTCTCTCTGAATCTTTAGGAGCACTTTTTGAATAATTTGTATTGGAGGAAAAGCATAATGTCTTCCTGTTGGCCATGATATCAAAAGAGCATCTGTTGCCTCTGCAAGCCTGCTTCCATCGATGGAAAAGAACCCTTTAAGTCTGGTATTCTTTGCTAAGGCAAACAAATCTATTTGAAAGGGACAAAAACGTTTGCTCAGACTCTAGAACACTACATAATTCAGTGTCCATTTGCATGGATGTAAAATGTACCGGCTTTGATAATCTGCCCTGACATTCAGCTTTCCTTTCAAATAAACCGCTGTTATGGATCTCAAGTTCTTTTCCACCCAGCGAAACAATTTCATTGACTTGTTTATCAACCATTTTGAATACAGCCCCCACCACCACCACTTTGTTCACAATATAGGCTCTCACTGTCATGTTGTCCATTCATACCTGGCCATGCTGACCCTTTACTATCTCCCTGAACTCCAGCAGTGCTAA
Organism: Cyclura pinguis; assembly: GCA_030412105.1. NCBI lineage: Eukaryota > Metazoa > Chordata > Lepidosauria > Squamata > Iguanidae > Cyclura > Cyclura pinguis. The sequence goes on along the minus strand of CM059600.1, from coordinate 316,974,243 downwards.
AAGCACCGCTTTCAACTCCAAATAATTTATATTGTGTCTTGTATCTACTTCCATCCATTTGCCCTGGGCTGCCACACTCTGACAATATATGCTCCCCAATCACTTAGACTGGCATCTGTTGTTACTTTCACATATTGTTCCACTAACAAAGGAATTCCTTTGTCCAGATTGACATCCTTGATCCACGATCTCATATCTCTTCTCAGACTGAGAGGCAAAAGGATCAAATAATGTTTTTTCTTGCCAATAGTTCTTTGATGAGGCACTAGCAATCTCTGTAAACCCTTTGAATGATATTTCCCCCATGGTACTAATTGAATTGTTGACACTAACAATCCCATCACCTGGGCCAACCACATTAAATCTGCTGACCTTTTCACAATCAACCTCTGCACCACACTCCTGACTTTCAGTTTTCTCTCTTCCAAAAGATAAATATGGCCTCTCTTGGTGTTTATTTGTGCACCCAAATATGTTATCCAAATTGCTGCATCTAACTGACTCTTCTCAAAATTTATTAGAAACTCAAATTTCTGCAACACCTGTGTTGTCACCCGAACATCTTTTTTCAACTGAATTTGAGAACCTGCTTTCACTAGAATATCATCCAAACATGGGGAATAGGTACATTCCCTTCTGTCTTAGGAAAGCAATCAAGGGTACCAAAATTTGTGAAGACCCTCTGTGCCGAAGACAGTCCTAATGGCAAAACCCTGAACTGGAAATGTTTGTCCATATACTGAAACCTCTGGAACTTCTTGTCTGACTCCCTTATTGGTATGTGCAGATATACCTCTCTTAAATCTACTGAGGCCATCCAATCTCCCAACTGAAGATTCTCCCTTATTGTCTGTAATGTCTCCATTATGAATTGCACATGCCTCCCAAAACTGTTGAGATACCTGAGATTCAAAACGGGGGGGGGGGAATCCCATTGCTTTTTGGCACAGTAAAAAATGTTGAATATACGCCCAAGAAACATTGAGTTCTCAGCACCATTTCCACTGCTCCTATATTCAAAAGATGTTCAATTTCCTTCCAAGCTATGGTCATTTCCACACCGGGCTATTAAAACGGTGCAGAGCGACGGAGGTCTTCTGCACCGTGGAGTGGACTGGGGCAGACTACTTTTTGTAGTTCCGTACCTCAGTCCGGTTTGGAGTGACTGGAACTGGTCGCGCAGCGTGTTTTTTAAAAACCTCTTTTAAGAGGTTTTTAAAAAGCACGGAGCGCGCGACTCCATGTCGCTCCGTCGCCACACTCCAGTGCAGATTTGCAGGCATGCCTGCAGATCTGCTGGGGGCGGGCTTTAGGCTGGCAAGCTTCTCCGGTTGGTGGAGAGCCTCCACCAACCGGAAGCCGCCATTTTGGACGCCGGAGCACTGTGGAGCAACAAGTGCGCACTGCTCCTCGTCCTGACAGACTCAACCGGACGCTCAAGAAAGCCGATGAGTTCCGTTTTCACGCATTTCCTTTCTCGCGTGTGGAAAGGGCCTATATTCCTTTTCTCCATTTCTTTTGCTACTGATGTGGAGACATATCAGCTCTTCGGCATTCTGTTCAACAGTATCTTGTAGTCTTTGGTTACTGATTGAAGCAGCAATTGATCAGATGTTATCTGAGCCCAGAGAATGCTGAATTCCAGAAGTCTTCCCCCTACACATGTCTTTTCTTTGTCAGAACTGAGTTTTACCCTTTTTTCTGGGCAGAACCTCCTGACTTGTCCTGGTTTTGCCCTCATCTACCAAATGATCCAGACTGAATGAACTGTCCTCTTGGTCTAAACCATTGCTGTCTTCCAAATTTATTTTCAGATTGTCTATCCCCTGCTCTAATCGCTCAAAAGGGATAATATCCTCAATGAAAAGGTTTTCTTTCTACTTTCTTTTTCTGCAAAGTTGGCATTACCTATTTCTTCCCCCTACTTTCCACTAATTCTTTATCCAAAGCCTGACTTCCAAATAAAAATCCACCTCTGAATGGAACAAAAACTAAATTGTTCCTTAACTTCTGATCTGCGTCCCAGTGGGTAACCACGATGATCTTCTTGCCATAGTTATTGCATTATACTCCTAGCAATGAAAGCCACTGAATCATAGCTGGCATCTACCATATACTCTAACACTCTCTTAACTCTTGTAAATGCTCTATTAGAGGAATGAGACCTCACTTTCTATAATTTCCTGCATCCATATTACTGCTGCCCGAGCAAACATTGAGGATGCTACTGATGCCCTAATAGCAACTGATGCATTTTCATGAGCTTTCTTCAAGACAGACTCAGCCCTTCTCTCATCTACCTCCTTAAGACTTGAATCTCTTTCCCGTGGAGCCAACGTCCCCGACACAAGCCCTGAAATAGGACCATCCACTAAAGGGACATTTAAAAACTCTAAATGTCTTTTGCCAAAATAATAAAGTCTATTTGTATAACCTAACAATCTATGGGTATTTAATGAAGACTCCCACTCAGATTGGATTAATTTTTTGAATATATCTGGTAATGGTATATCTATGCCATACAATTCTCTCTTATTCTCCTTATGCCTTAGGTCTTTATTATGACCTTTCTCAATGTCTGCTTCTAAAGCTAATGTATTTAACACTCTTTTTAACATACTCTTGAAGACCTACTCTTGAAATAACCTATTACTATCTATCTCCATTTCATCCTCCTCATCTGATGAACAGTTTCCTACAAATCCATCTGCATATCTTTATCTTTCCATTCTTCTACACTTTGATTATCTTCCACCTCTGAGTGTCTTTCTTTCCTTAAACATTTCCTAGGTAAATCACAACTTATGTCTTCTTTCTCATCTGCTTATCAATTCTCCTTCTCTTTCTAGCGACATCCAAATGGTCAGCGTCTATTTCCTTCCCACTGTGTTTTGCATGATGTTCCATAGGTCCAGAGGAATCTGATTGAGAAACTCCAGAATTTTGATTTACTGCAATTGATTTACTTTGACAGCTTCCCAAATTAACTAACAGATCACTAAATTGATTCCTAGTATTTGACAATAATGAATTCAATTCATTAGATATGGTCTGCTTAATCAACATTTGTAATTCATTTGTATCACGAAATTCATGCCTCAGTTAGGAGTAGGTGATGGCATATTAAAGTATCTATCTCCCAATGGTGGTCTATGATCCATTCCTCCACTCCACCATTGTCTGTCAATATCTGTCTGAGGCCTTAAAAACCCATCGCCTTTCCAAGCTCTCAGTAATTCATGAGATCTGTAGGCAAATCCTGAGACCACGTATCACCTTGCTCCCCTCTATTAACTGATACACCAGACGGCTCCTGGTTCACTACAGCTGGTTGTGCTGTTACTGTAGAATTGTTTATTGCACCTGCGCCCGCTGCTACTGATTGCTCCAAAGCAGCCCCTCCCTTCCAGTCTGGGTGTTGCTTGTTACTGTCTGCACATCCTCCAGAGAGGGAAGACCGCTTGAACACAGCCCCTCCCATCTCCCTGGAATACTCATTTTCAAGATGGCAGCCTGAAGTGACCTTCGTTGTTTTAAGAGTTGCTGCCACCCCTTTCAACACTTTAAAAGAGGATCCAGGACCCAACTTTATCATAGTGTCTGCTTTCTTCCCCTTTTTTGTTGTCCGAGACAAACCAGTCACTTTCACCGACTTACTGTCCTTTTTATCTGCCTTCTTACTTAGGACCTGCTTCAATTTTTCCAACTCACTCTCACTTGAGGTAAGGAATATTTTGTTTAAAACCTCTTTTTTCCCATCATCAGAAGCTTGCGGGTTGCTGGTCATCTGAGAAGGTTTTCCCTTCAATTAATCCACAGTTTCCAATTCAGAACCTTGCGGGTTGGCTGGCATCTGAGGAGATACATTTTTTGATCCATTTTTCTTTATGTCTTCAGTGCCACGCTGGGCCGCGGGCATTTGAGATGACTACTCCTTCGACATATCTGATAATTCCTAACAAAATTGCTCTAACTGTTTTTACTACACTTTTTCAGTAGAGAAGGTAAAAGCCTGACTGGTTTCGTTGGTAGGAAAATTAAAACTGACCGAGAAGGGAGAGGAGTCTAACTGACTCAACTGAAAAGAACCTTGTCTCCTGCCTTGTTCCAGTTGGCACACAGGGAATAACCCAATCATTGTGGATTACTCCCCCATACCATCCTGAGAAATCAGTATCTCGCCTTTTCTTAGGTATCTGATGTAACAACTTGAAACTGAGAAACAACAAGTTTCCATGGTGAAACCAAGAAATAGTAACAAGAATAATAACTGCAGTATCATTCAAATGTTTTGTCACTCTGTTTGGAATTGTTTGCAATGCGCCTATCACTGCAGGAACAGTTGTTTTCTGAGGTATTTCACAGTCTTTTCCATATCTTTGTCTTTGATTCTGCTTTACCCAAGGATTACCAGTTCTATAATTCAACATTTCTTTTTCTCTATGACAGTTATGTCTGTCCTATTGTGTTATTGTGTTATGTCTGTCCTATTGTTTACCAGTTTGAATCTTGCAGTCCCATAAGGTTTTTACTTTTATTACAGTTTTTCAGACTTACATTTCCACTAGTTCTGTGTGGAATATAAATGATATTTTTTACGTAGATCCACTGCAACTATTTTACCATAGTGTTTCTTATTTCAAGCTGTGCAGTCTTGCTGTATAAACAAATAACAGTTTCATCTTTTTCTTTACATAATTGGCATTAACTATCCTTAGTTATTTTTCAGTATTTGTCTTGATGCTATTTGTCTGAAGCTCCTGTTGTTGAGCTATGAGTGCAAGTTCTACAGTTTCTTTTTTTCAATATCCTGTTCTGTAACCATTTTCAGACGTTCCACTCCTCACCTTTTCTTTCTATGCTCTTAATATCCCAGCTATGTGGTTCTTTTTTAGAGGTGATATTTCATAATTTTCCTTCTATATTGTTTCCTCAATGTTTGCTCTGTATACATCTATTAACATTTCTCATTGCTTTTCCTGATGTAATCATGCAAGGCTCTTTTGTCTTCTTCAAAACTTTGTTCCATCAATATTACATGGTAGATAAAGTCAATTAATATTTCTTCAAGAATGTAATGCATATCTAGTGTGTTTACATCTACCTGAGTCCAACCAGCAGTTCCAGCACTATGTCAGATAACTGGCATGACTCAGGAATTTACAACCTAAATTTTATTTCTACCATTAAGTTTTGATCTGACTAGATTGCATAGGAGTTTTTTTATATACTCAGTATTAGCATTTTCTTTCACTCTATTCTGCTGAATATCCTCAGCTTGTAATATTCGCAAATATTTTTTATTTTTCCTCATTATTAAGACTATTGATGCTTCCACTGAGGAGTTTTATTCCTTCCGGTCCTGCAATTTTATCTCTGTTTTGATAGTGTAGTACATTTGTCAATCCCAAATTTCATTGAGATAATATTCTTACAGCATTCAATCGGGTTCAATTTGCTTGTAAACTTTTCATTTTAAATTATTCAGCTTGCATTGATACTTCATATCCAAGATTTCTTTTCTTCAGTTGTATCATTGCCATAACAATTAGCAAAGAAGATAAAGAATCACTCCGAAATATTTGTACCTAATATTAATTCTGCTAAGTTCTTACCTGTTTACTGTTAACATGGTTTTTGAGAGAATGTTCTTCCTGATTCCTAAAATTTTGAGCTACTTTTTGAAAAACATATATGGCAATGAATCAGATACTTTTTAAATAGTCAATCCATACTACATGCAAATTTGGTTTTGTTTTTTTACTTTTTAGCATTTGTCAATATAACTTATCAATTAATACTTGCTCTTTTACTCCTTGAGAAGTTAGACAATTATCTTTCTGTTATTTTGGATAAAGAGAATTCTGCAATAAGTGTGACTGGACTGAGCTAGCTATTAGTCCTGTTAATAATGTAAGCATTTTTGGCAAATAGGTAATGGGGTGGTAATTTGCTTGAGTAGGTCCTTTTTCTTTCATAGTCAATACCATTCTCCAAGTTGCCATCCAATAACCCAGTGGTCGTTGGCAGTAAAATGTTAAACTGCTGTGAAAACCTTGGACCAATGTTGGTTAGATTTTTCAGCTAATATCCAATCACTTCCTCTTTTCCAGGCGCTGCTGAATCCTTAACTTTCCTTGTTCGCTTAGCAACTTTCTTTTTATTTTAACATTGTGGCTGGCAACCTGCCAGTTACTCCCAACTACAGTAGACCTATTCAATCAATATGAATATGAGTCAACATATAAGTAAATCAAATGAGTTCACTGGCCCTACTCCAGTCAGGACTAACAACAGCATTTAGGCCTGTATCTCCCACCGCTTTTGATTATAATTTTGCTTCCCTGTTTTAACCCAGGTTGCATTTTGTTTTACTTTTTTGTTGTTGTCTCATAATTCCCTTCAAAATGCAATTGTGTCATCCATCCTTACTATGGAAATTATTTTTTTTTACTTATAATAGATTTATAAAATGCTGTTAGTTGTGCTGAAATTGTATATTCTCCTTAAACTGAGAAATACAAGCATCCTGTATCTTTTTTGCTATTACAGTTATATGTTGGTTTTAGCATTTCCAGTACTTCCAAAAAAAATGTTTTCATGTAATAGTTCTTTTCTCAGATCCAGTTTAATTTTCCATCTTTCCATCCCGCAATTTTTTCAAAATACTGGTATCTTTTCAAATGTTACTAAGTTTCAACATAAGTTGACTGTTCCATTTTGGTTGTCCATATTTTTATTAAATGCTGTGAGAAATCCAGGGCATATACTAGGAAAAGTTTCCTTCTATTCTCTGCCTCTTTGTGGGGCAGCCATGCAGGTTATGTCATCATTGTCAATACATCTACTACAACTTTCCATTCCTTGCAGACTAGACTAGACTAGTTGGTACTCCCTACTTCACACAATGTTTGGGGACTAATGATAAGTTTCGCTGATTTCAATGGTACATATTTCCATAAAGAACAAACTGAAATAACTATGTCATACATAATATAAACAATAAGTTACCATACAATGGGCAGATGTGATCACTCAAGCTATTTCTCATTCAGTCATATGAATCAACAAATATTGAAATACATGACAGCTTATGCCATAATAAATTTGTTAGTTTTGAAAATGCTGCAAGACATTGCTACCGGCTATAAGAGACTTAACACAATTTTCCATCTGGAAAAAAAAATGTTCCAGTTACCCAGCAACTCTGCCTGAATTACCTGCCCCCAGTCTCCAGTAACCCATCGTGGTGGTGGACATCTGCCCAAACTACAGCGCATGCGGACTGGAGGTTTATTTTCTTCTTGGCAATGTGCAACTGGAAATGTTTTTGAAAGATCACTGCTTTTACAAAGAACAATGCGATGCTTGAAACCAGGACCACATTTTGGAGTACACTGGAAACAAGAAACATACATGATTAGAAACAAGCTTACATATATAATTAAATATGAAAAAGTAAAATGTGAACATGTTAAATCACTTGGCCTTACAAACAAAAGTATCTGTTACACCTATAACTCAAACTGTAATTATCATGCTTGGATATAACATTTGCAGATAACAGGAACTAGGTGAATGAAATTATCATAAAGTCTTTGCATAAAGTGGTTCCTTTCATTTGTAAGGCACATGTCTAAGGTTGCCAACACCATATACTTCTATGTCTGCATTGCGGAATACCGTGCTTTATTAAATCCTATGTAGAGGTATATACATACCACTTTCCAGATGAGCAAGAACAATGTTTCAGCAGCACTAAGGGGACTGAGTGGACAGAGAACTGGTGTGAAGCTAATAGCACTGATTTGGATAGCTCCACCTATTTGCATTTAAAAAATAATAATAAATGTCCTCTCTATAACTCCTACTTAATACAAGACTCAGCTTGTATTGGAAATTGTGTGCTCACTCTGGGAAGCTTATGATGGGACCATAGGAACAATGATGATCTTCCTATCTGTAGTGCATTAGCTACTCAGCACGCCTGTGCCCTGCTTGACTTCCCCATTTTGTTGAAGATACTATACCCTTGCATTATGATGTAAGCATTTTCACTAATAGCTCTGAGCCCTTACAGAGTATAGGACTCTTGGTGTATTGCCTTTGCTAGCTACAGAGCAAGGAGAATTCCTGATGTATCTTTTCTGCTCACATCTTCTTATTTTTTAAATCCTCTTGTCTAGTTGTTTATGTTGGTGATAAGAATAGTTTGTGACAGATGTCTGTTAATCACTAGGTTTTTGTGGTCGCTTCTTGTGGTCAGTGTAATAACTAAAGTATGTGTGTTTCTGTCTGTCTCCATCATAACTTCAATACTTTACTGTCAATAGTATAATGTCAGGATGCACAACAGGTTTAGAATGTTTGTGGTGTCTACTTAACATACTGCCAAGTCATTCAGAATATAACTCTCTGGTGTAGAAGTAGAACAAATATAATTTATAGTTTTGTGTTGGATGGATACATTCATTCCATGGAAGAACAGAATGTGAGAGGGCAAAAAGTTCAGTGTCTTGGGAAAATGAGGGAACATTAAAATGCACACACACCTGTTTCTATCCTTTCTGATTATAAATATAAGCTTTACAATGTTAGGGTAACACTTGTCAAAATCCTGTATGCCAAGGAGATGGCAGAATAAAATTTTTAGCAACTGCAGTTGTGTCATTGTTCTTACCCCTCACATTACTAATAAATCTAGACTAATAATGCAAAATAAAAATCTGGAATGAATTATATACAAATTATGCTGTTACTTTAAAGTACTCTAGAAATTCCCAATTAAAGGACGGTGAAAATTTTTTTGAATGAAATAAAAACAAAAATAGGCAAGTTATGACCATTTCCTGTATTTACTAATTTATACAGTATCAACAATCAGTTTTTCTTGGCGTAGAATTTGGATCGCCAGATTGCAAACTGTAAATTTTTTAGAATAATGTATATCCAACTCTCAAGATATGTTTTAAAGATGAAAATCTTGTGTTCTCATATTTTTTTTTAAAAAAATAACTTTTGTAATGATTAATATTGTAAAACAACAACATTATTCTTATTACAACAAAAGCACTCGTGAGAACACTAATTTCACCAAAACAGTCTATTGCTAGTAGGGAAAGTAAAGTAAGGACATCATCTTTGTTTTCTAGAAAAATAAGAAATCACCAAACCCATTAACAAAATTCAGTGAACTAACAGTATGACTAATAGTTTTATGAATGCAAAAGATGAAATGCTTGCCCAATATTTTTATGGGAATCCACCCCACAAAACTCCAAGAACCAGACTTGGGTTGTTTTTTTTAAATGTTATACCATAATTTTGTCTGGCTATACAAATATGTTAGAACTGTAACAAAAGAATAGGTTGAAATCTTGTGCAAAATTACTAGGGTGAATGGTCAATGGAATATAGAGAGACTTACTTCTCAGTAAACTTCAATATCTGATAAAGTAAGTTGTTACATGTGAAAACCTGGCCCTTTGGGTAATGAAAAGCTGCATAAAGGTTAGTTTCAAAGTGCCATAAATCATGTTTCTTTTACTCAGTAAATGTGCACTGGCAGTGTTTTTTCCCTCCAATGTGCCAGGGACTGGTACTACTGGTTATAATTGTTGCTTTCCTGGAAATCTGCTGAAGACTTGCAATCAATGGCTTACAGACCAGCACTGGTGCATGGACTAACACTTTGAGTAGCAATATTTTATGAGAATGAGCCCTAAAATTCTCCAGCCCTGGCAGGGAGGCTTACATACCCTTTTGGCTTTCTTTTTGGCTCTCTTAGATTCTTTTCCTTGGCCTCAGAAATGGAAGGTATTAACAAACACCTGGTCCCTTCTTCTTTCAGTCTTGTCTCCCTGCATCCCTAGGATAGCAGTTCCTGGCTTCATGTGGCATCCTGGCTACTTGGGAATGAGGCTGCCATTCATTTTGGCTCTCACAGAATGCTCAGCTGCTTAAAGAGGCCACATATGTACTCCCGCCCTTCTATGGATGCTTTCTTTCTCTTTCTGTCTGATATAGTGGATGAACTACCTTAATTGGAAAGCAGCATCTGAACCAAGTGCTATCTGGCACACCAATAGTTTAGTGTAAAATGGAAGAACAGTTAAAAATGTATGGATACATATTCTGATATGTACAATGTCCACTATTTAATTATTTAGTGAGTTTACTCACTTCTGACCAATCCAAAGGGATCCACTGCGGGGGGCAAGACTGGTTATTACACAATTCTTTTTCAATTGGCCGGTGTGTTAAACAATGAGTACTGTCCAAGGTTTCTTCTTCAGAAGGTCCGATCTTCCTGATACACAGAACTGTTCGTGATCGCATTCCACCATCACAGGTCTTACTGCATTCTGACCAATCTCCAATAAACCATCTTCAAGAAGAGCATTGGGAAAGTGTATCACATATTCCACAAATTAAATTGATATCTACATAGTTAACAAGTACACATTACTGATTGAGTAAAAAAATGATATATGGCAATTTATTGTATGTCCCAGTGAATGCATAATAATTTCATTCTCAGGAAAGAAACTATGGAATAAATGATATCATTAATACAAAATATGGCAATAGGTATGAGGCATTTTAAAGTGTAGTTTTCTATATTGTTACACAATAGCAATTAAAAATGCTTTGACAATAGCTGACACCTCATCTTGAGATAATGCAGGTCCTTCTCCTTTTCTGGAAGAGCAATAAGGCCAAATAGAAATGTCTGTTAAGAAAGGTTAAGGCTTTATCTTTGAAGTGTTGGCCTTTATGTTTAGGAAAAACAAAAATTGGTGGTTGAGGTGGGGAGAGAAGAAACTAAAGTTTACCAATGGTTTTTCAGAGACAACTTTATATACAGTGCATTTTACCAGTCCAATCTTGAGAACTTAATCTTCAACAGTGTAATTTGGAGAACATGGAAATCTGTGGTGTTATACCTGCAGGTGGTAGAAGGTGCTTCATGCAGTGAAAGTCAATTTACCTTGTAGTATCTTAAAACTGAGCAAAAAGTTTTCACTGAAGAACTTTTGGCTTGACATACAATACGTGGAAAATTTGGGGGCACTAGGAGGCTCACTAGTTTCTTTCTGTTTATCTGACACCACTGCAAGGCATATTTCTAGTTTCAAGCCACATAAAATGCAAGGCATATAAAGAGAAAAGCGCTTAAAGAAGTGAGCAAAAAAGCAGATTATCAACTGAACTCAATATTTATTTGGCTCTAAAGTGGTTTCTCTCCCTCTCATTTTTTTGGCCCACAAATTAAAATTTCCATATTCTGCCACCACAGTATTTTCTCTTGTTTTTCTCACATGGCAATATAAAGAATGCAGACACATAATGAATCAGTTACCTCATGTACTAAGTACTTACTCAGGTGGGCAAGGCTCAGTGTTGCAGGCTCTCTGGTTTTCTGGTGGTTTACTATCAGGATCACAGTAATTATTCTGTACTATAGAATTGTCATCCAGCCGTTTGCACACTATTTCTTGTTTCTGTGAACCTTAAGAAGAAGTAAAATATTATCAACTGTGGCTCCACTCTGATGTTCCTTCTTTCAAACTGACACCATTTTGTTATGCATCAAGTCAAATTAAACATGCTAGCCATATAAAGGCATCTGCCTGGGCCTTGCTGAGCTTCCTGCTTTTACTGTCTTCTCAAGGGTTTCAGATTTCTTAGGTTTCAGGATGACCCAAAACATATTGTTGGGTGCATGCCCCTGTTCATTAATCATTTTAAGTACACTGAGTATTACTGGCATGAGGGGGGTATTTTTCAGTGTTTCATGCCCCAAAGGCTAGACATGAGGCTCTGGCATCTTACGCAGCCTGTTCTCCCTGAGGCTTGGGTACATTATTTGGAATTCCTCAAACCTTAGTTTTGGATGCATGGCTGCAGGGTCCTTATGAATTTATATATATTTTGACCATTATTAACATGGCATCAATACACTTGACAGTATTTATCAACTAAAGAAAGCACTGAGCCAAAAGCAATGTTGTGACAACTCACAGAGCATCCTGTAATAGAGTATGGCTGACAACACAAAGGATTTTGGGTCTCATATTTCCCTTCCCCTGTAGTGCTGCTTTAAGATGATAAAAATTACCTTTCTGCATGGCAAAACCAGTCTTGGGTAGGATGTATGTGAATTATGATTACGCACAAAATCATATAATTGCTTCAGATCATGTTTAAACTGAAATTTAGTTTACACTCTGTCTTATCTGATTAAACTCTTTTGAGAGGGGGCTCATCTTTTTTAGAGCTGCTGGCAGAAAAATGGTGCAGAGAAATGCTGGAAATGAAGCTAACCATGTCTGAAATTGTGGAAAAGATTAAAAAAAAACCTCTATCAAGACACACACCAAGGATAGCTTGACACAATCCACCTACTTAGGGACAAGGAAGAAACCCTTGTTGAAAAAAATGGAAAGAATCCCATCGCCAATACACAATCTTGATTAAGGGGGAAATTACAAAAATGATTTATATTGGATCTCTCCTTCATATTTCCTTCTTAGTGTCATTAGTACAGATAATTTTTCAGCGTCCATAAACAAGATGAAAGAACATGAGCAACTTTCTCTGCTTGTTGTCCCCTGGATTCATATTTGTCAAATTATCATTCTGCAGCTTCGGAAAAGTCCAGGCTATGAGACCATTGCAGTGTTTTGAAAATCTCCTAAACTCTTGACAAAAAGAATGGAAAAAGACAGTGCTACAAGCTCGACCCTCTCGTCTGATCTAGCCTTTAGCTAGATGCTAGGTGAGAAGAAAGCTTAGGAAATGGATCTGGGAAGTAAAAGGGAAAATAAGGACTAGAATATGATTTGGGCCAAATCTCTGCTCAAAACCATTTCCTCAAAGGTATATGAACACTATTTAAAAGTCTCTTCTCACTTGTATTTGATGCCAATTTAATTGAAACATGCTTATTTATTTATTTTGAATAGTCAGTGCTGATGTAGCACTCAAGGTGCATATGCTCATAAGGGATGGTTTTGCTTCATGCCTCAGTGCTATGTCTTTCCTGAGTTCACAGTCTGCCCTAGAATACAAACTGCACAATAAAAAGTCAGGATTCAAATTATGGAGAGGGGGCTGTGCAAGTTCACAGATGAACCATCTGAAGAACTACAGTTACAGGTAAGCAACCCATTCTTTTTTGTGTTCCCTGTGATTCACATAAATGGGAGACTGGCAAGATACTTAAAACTGGAGGAGGCTAGTCATGACAGCAGTGATGACCAAATCTCCCATCAGTTTATCAGTCTTCAATCTGTTATCAACTACATAGTGACAGATAAATGCGGATGGCTGAGCCAACGAAGCTGCTTTCTTTCATAGGAATAGAGATTCTCTCATGTGTGTGTGTGTGTGTGTGTGTGTGTGTGTAAATAATTTGTCTCTTGATTAATGGGCACTGGAAATAGGATTTCTTTCTAAATAGTATAAAATCATGTGAAATTGAGCTAAGTGTTAAGAGAAACATGTACAGGAAATGGAAGAAGGGGGAAACCACCAAAGAAGAATTTAAGCAAGTAGCTAGGAGATGTAGGGAGGAGGTCAGAAAGGCTAAAGCACAGAACGAACTTAGGCTGGCCAGAGACATTAAAAACAATAAAAAGGGCTTCTTTAAATATGTCCGTAGCAAAAGGAAAAAGAAGGAGACGATAGGGTCCCTGCGCAGAGAAGATGGCGAATTACTAACAGAGGGAAGAGAAAAGGCAGAACTACTTAACACCTTCTTTGCCTCAGTTTTTTCCCAGAAGGATACAAGCACTCAACCTGGCGGTTAGGGAGCAGGTGAGGAAGCAGGGGAAATGAGGCACATAATAGGTAGAGAGGTGGTACAGGAATACCTGGCCACACTGGATGAATTCAAGTCTCCAGGGCCAGATGAACTGCATCCTAGGATATTAAAAGAACTGGCAGAGGTCATTTCGGAACCGCTTGCTATAATCTTTGAGAAATCTTGGAGGACAGGAGAAGTTCCAGCAGACTGGAAGAGAGCAATGTTGTCCCCATCTTCAAGAAGGGAAAAAAGAGGACCCAAATAATTATTGCCCAGTCAGCCTGACATCAGTACCCGGAAAGATTCTGGAGCAGACCATTAAGCAGTCAGTTTCTAATCACTTAGAAAGCAATGCGGTAATCACAAGAAGTCAACATGGATTTCTCAAAAATAAGTCATGCCAGACTAATCTTATCTCTTTTTATGATAGAGTTACTAGCTTGATAGATAAAGAGAATGCTGTGGATGTAGCATATCTCGATTTCAGTAAGGCCTTTGACAAAGTTCCCCATAACATTCTGGCAAAGAAGCTAGTAAAATGCGGGCTGGACAGGGCTACTGTTAGTTGGATTTGTAATTGGTTGACCGACGGAACCCAAAGGGTGATCACGAATGGCTGCTTTTCATCCTGGAGAGAAGTGACTAGCGGGGTGCCACAGGGTTCTGTCCTGGGCCCAGTGCTGTTCAATATTTTTATCAACGACTTGGATGAAGGAATAGAGGGCATGCTCATCAAATTTGCAGATGACACCAAATTGGGAGGGGTTGCTAATATGCCAGAGGACAGGATCAAAATTCAAAATGACCTGGATAGATTGGAGATCTGGGCCAAAGCTAACAAAATGAAATTCAACAGAGAGAAGTGTAAGGTCCTACACTTAGGTAGAAAAAATGGAATACAGAAATATAGGATGGGGGACATGTGGCTGGACAGCAGTACATGTGAAAGGGATCTAGGAGTCTTAATAGACCACAAGCTGAACATGAGTCAGCAGTGTGTTGCGGCAGCCAAGAAAGCTAATGCAATTCTCGGCTGCATCAATAGGAATATGGTGTCTAGATCGAGGGAGGTACTGGTACCACTCTACTCTGCTTTGGTTAGACTTCATCTTGAATACTGTGTCCAGTTCTGGGCACCCCAATTCAAGAAGGACATGGTCAGGCTAGAGCAAGTCCAGAGGAGGGCAACCAAAATGGTGAGAGGCCTGGAAGACATGCCCTATGAGGACAGACTTAGAGAGCTGGGTATGTTTAGTCTGCAGAAGAGAAGGTTAAGAGGGGACTTGATAGCCATGTTTAAATATTTGAAGGGATGCCATGTAGAGGAAGGAGAGGGCTTGTTTTCTGCTGCTCCAGAGACCAGGACAAGGAGCAATGGATTCAAGCTTCAGGAAAGGAGATTCCACCTGAAGCTCAGGAAGAACTTCCTGACGGTCAGGGCTGTCCGGCAGTGGAATATGCTGCCTCGGAGTGTGGTGGAGTCTCCTTCTTTGGAGGTTTTTAAGCAGAGGCTAGATGGCCATCTGTCGGGAGTGCTTTGAGGGTGTTCCTGCATGGCAGGGAGTTGGACTGGATGGCCCGTGTGGTCTCTTCCAACTCTACATTTCTATGATTCTATGAAATGGTTGATAAATAAAATTTAAAAGATGACACAGATATGCCCTTGTCAGACTGGTGTTTGAGAAAGGACAGAATGTCCCTAACAGTAACATCAATCTCTAACTGTCCTGACAGCAACAAGCAATCATGAAAAAGATTCCATTTATAATAATTGGACCATATTGGTCTTCAATAGGCATTTAGAATGTCCCAGATTCTGTGACAAGCCCAATGCAGGAGTAGGTTCCATGCTGTCAGTTCCAGGGTTTTCAGGTCAGGAACCCTGCCTTGACCCTACACTTGAACAAATATGTCAGGTGTTAGGGGTAGCTGTCACTAAAAGAGACTAAAGGGGAGCAAACCATGGCTTTCTGGGCCACCACAGAGTAATTAGAATGTATTTTGCCTTGGTGTCTCATATACTTCCCACTGCCCATATTATCAATGGAAATGGAAGAAAGGCAAATACTAGAGGATCTCCCCCAACTCAACAGAAAGGTATCTCCTAGGTAAGGCAGTGCAACATCCCTGCCAGTTTGCATTGACCCATGCTTCATAAAGATTGGTATTTCCTTGTGTCTTGAAGATGGATTTTACCAACAATCGATACAAAGTCCACTTGTGGCTAAGGAAGCTTGCTGTCCTGAGAACATCTGCCCTATCATCTTCTCCAGGCAGATGTACAGCCACGCAAAAAATGCCTCTTCAGAGGAACCATTCCAAAAACTGTACAGCCAAATAGAGTCCCTTGTTTGTTTATACAATATGCAACCATAGTGTCATATGACACAATCCAAATCAAGCTGCCCCTGAAAATTAATCTGACGGCTTTGAGAGCTTTCATGACTACTAGCAGGGCTAGTGCATTTATATGTTGCTCTTTTTCTCATCGAAACTAGTGCTTTGAATTGTGAGATAAGTATCTGTATGAATACCTCCAACTCAAATGAGATGCATTCGTAAGGCTTCACACTCTGGAACTGCAGACCATGTTGAAGGTTGAATGGTCCAGCCACCAAGTGAATAATTATAGGATAGGATGTGAGATTCAGATACATGTGAGATCCAGGGAGAACACCCAAATAAACCAATGCTGTAGGGGGCCTCATACACAGATAAATGAAAGGCATCAGACTTTTTGTAGAGGCCAAGTCTCTATAGGAATTGAATATTTTTGTTTGAAATTCTTCTGTGAGTGATTACGTCTTGTTGCCTGCACAACAGAGATGAGCATTTCTTCTGGAATAAAAGCTCAAGCAAATTGTCTCATCAGCTGGACTCACTGTGCAGATTGCACAGACGATCTTTTTCGGGATCACAATGAGACCTAGGTCCCTGAGAAGTCATAATACAAAGTTCAGATTGAATCTAAGGCAGTATTTGGTGGATGCTAGTAAGACTGCTGCCATACATTTCATGAATACACAAGGGGTCCAAAGTCCAAAAGTAAAAGAAAAAGCCTTCCTCTTTTCGTAGGTTTTTCAAGGTTATTCACTGGATATTTCCAAACTATGCACAATGAGATCTTTAAACATCCAATGGAGTAGATAGATGTTCTGGTAAGGGAGGTACTGAAGCTTGGCTTGCTGTAGTCATCTGCTTCTTAGGGCTAGGTTTCACTGGTTGTGGAGGAAAAGGGGCAGTAAAGAAATCAAGAGACCTCTGGCCAAGGAAGCTGATGGAACCAATTTTGGTATGGAATTAAAACTGAAGGTCTGAATCTGATGCCAACACCAAAGAGTATTGAAGTTTTGTCAAGAGTTCTGTTTAGGGGAGTAGTCTCCACCAGATTCCAACAGAGGCTGTAAAGAGCACTCTGTTCTTAGTGGCCAGTTCTTCCACTTTATTTGCATTTTCCCACTGAAGGGCCTTCAGTCAGGAAGCCTTGTTGCATTGGGTCCAACGGGTAAAAGTTTGACAAAGGAGACAAGAATCCATTTCACAGTCCTTATTCAGACAGAGAAGACAATGCAACTTCCCATCTGAATCTGGGATTTTGCCCCTGCACATAGTGCACTGCTTGAGGGAATCCACTGCAGCAGACAAACAGGAACTGAGGGAAGACCTAATGCTGAGATGCATATATCCACAGGGCAGGAAAAGGGTGGGAGTTACTTCCAAAAAGATTGCTCAGCTCTAGAAGATTCTGTCCAGAATTCTTTTTGCTGAATATGACTTTCATGTCTGAAAACACTTTCTTAAAGAAAAGCAATCAAATCTTGTTGTATTTGGTTACGGCAGCAAGAATAAACTTTGCAAAAATTTGGAAAAAAATAAATATGCCAGATATAGATCAATGGTTGTCAAAAATAATAGAACTGAAAGAATATGACTTACTTACCCATTATATAAAGGGGAAAAAAATTAACCAATTAGAAAAAGATTGGGAGCCTGTGACAACATACGTAAATAAGAGATGGGGTCTGGTCGAGAGCTGGAAGACATGATCTTCTGAGCTCTGAGTGAAGAAGACTGCCGCTGCTGTTGGCTGCTGGATGAAAGTCATCTTTGATCCGGTTCGTCTGTGCCTCGGGAAGAAGAGGTCAGCCAGAGAAAGACGAGCGACCAGAAGACGGGTTGGACCCGCTGAACACGATCGGACAGACCGTGGAAGCGTGATGACCTGACTGTCGCCGCCATTAAATCTTCACCACAGCAGCAAGGAGTGGAGGGAAGAATAAAGCCCTCGGATGACTCCAGCCGACAGGATTTTCCGTAGCTGAAGTTGATTGACTGGAAAGACCTTGTCCTTAGGAGGTTAGTATCATAAATTGGAAGACCTAGACTGAGTGCAGTACTTAGCCTCTGATTAAGTGCCAATTGCTGTCACCTCTTCATGTTTAAAATTGTAGTATATTTTCTCCCTCTCCTCTTTCGGAAGAATTAACGCGTCTGGGACTTTATAATAAAAAGGAACACTGGTCTGTGACAGCGAGTTTTGGGGCTTAACAACCTGATTAATCAATTAGTAATAAATGGACTTAAGCTGTTTGAACGGTGGATTATAGTTGTGGAACTGTGGACTTGCAAAATCACCCACAGAAAGATTTTTAATGAAAGAGGAATATTCGACTCTCCGGACTGCGTTCCCGTGTTCTTCCTGTTTTTGTTTTTGTTTTTGCCTGCCGACGCTCTTCACTGAACTCTGCCTCGTCAACTACTTAAGTAATTTATAAAGTAATTTACAAAGTGGAATGTACAATTAATGGATTTGTAAAAGTGATTATAATACAGCCTTTGGAATTAATTTGTTGGGGACCTTTATAACAAAAGGATTTTAAAGCGAAGCTGCAGTTTGAGAAGAAGATAAGACTGAGTAGGAAACAGGCATTGTGCAGCCAGAAGACTGGCGAGTGGCGTTTTCAAGGTTAAAATAACTTTTTTTTCCAATTGGTAACCGAGAGGCGATTAACTCTTTCTTTACTGAAGAGACTGAAGGAATTGAAGAAAGAAGAATGAAGGAATTGAAGAAAGAAGAACAGTAAAATGAATTTGAATTAATGGTGATTGACAACAAATAATTTATTGTATAGTATTAATTGTATAGTATTAATAATTAATAATTTTTAATTAATAAGCAAGAAGTAAACAAGTAATAAGTAATTAATACGTACATTCAAGGAATTTATTTGTAAAACTATGAAGTGATTAATTTTTGGTGGGAAAAACAGAACCTTATCATATAAATAATACCTCGGGGAACTTGAAGGTATAAATATGATTGTGG
Organism: Cyclura pinguis; assembly: GCA_030412105.1. Lineage (NCBI taxonomy): Eukaryota > Metazoa > Chordata > Lepidosauria > Squamata > Iguanidae > Cyclura > Cyclura pinguis. The sequence continues at coordinate 316,955,107 of CM059600.1, read as the reverse complement.
AAAGTGGAGGGGTATCAGGGGAGAAGTGAGTAATCATAAATACTATTAATTATAATTTGAACATCATAGTTAATACTTGAATATCATACTTTACATTACATTACATTATAGAATAATAGAACAAGTATAAGAAAATACTGTTCCTGGTCTTCATAATATTGATAAGATTGATAAGATAACTAATTTATCTATTGATAAGATAATTAATTTTTCCATTGATAAGAGTCTACTGATAATTTGTTGAAATTCTTATTAAGTATATGTTGAATTTTGCGGTTAGTGGATAATTGTGTTGATAAATTATTCATAATGCAAAAAACAAGACCAGGTAAAGTGCGCACAACTGTCTCTACTCAAGATATACAAGGAAGACATGATTCATTTGATGAACCACCAGATTATCAGAAAAAATTTATGGAGGAAATGAGATCATATATGGTGGAAATAAAACAAGATTTGTATGAATTGAAAAACCAAGTCACAGAAATGCAAGATACTTTAGAACAAGTGAAAACAGAAGTTAATGCTAATAGAAGAGACATAAAGGTGAATAAAAAAGAAATTTTAACCTTGAAACAGAAAATGTCCTCGTCAACTACTGAAATGGAAAAACAGTTTGATCGAATGGCATTAATCGAACAAAAACAAATGGACTCGTGGATACGTATACGTGGCCTAGAGGAGAAGCTTAATGAAGATATTAAAAAGAGAGTAATAACACTACTGGCAGAGTCTTTGGAAGTTGAAGAAGAAGATATGGATACAGAGATAGAAGCGGTTTACAGAGTAAGGTCTGCGCCGGCCAAGAAAAAAAATGTACCTAGAGATGTGGTGGTACAGCTTACCAGAAAATCAACGAGGGATAAAATTATTGAAGAACATAACAGATCTCCATTAATAGACCAAGATAAACCTCTGATAATATTTCGAGAAATACCGGTAAGAATTTTGAAGAAACAGAGGGATTATGAATTCCTAGTTTCAAAGTTGAAACAAAATCAGATAGGATTTAGATGGGATCATCTCGAAGGGGTGATTTTCACATTTAATGGACAACGGCACAGATTAAACTCTGTAGAAAAAGCACAGGATTTTCTTCACAGACACAGAGCAGAGTTGGAAAAAGTAGGAGCACAGCAATATCCACCCAAAGCCAAAGGAAGAGCCACTGCAAGTACGCCAATAGAAGAAGAAGCCGCGATGGGGAACATAGAGGAAGAGACAAAGAAGATAAAAGATTTGACACAAATGGAAGCCTTGGTACAGACTACAAAGGAAATTATGGGAAAATGTACTCCACAAGAGACGAGTTTGATTGATTTGGATTTGGAAGAGATGGATCCAATTAAAACTCAGCCAAAATGAATTGCACAATTATATCTTGGAATACAAATGGTCTGAACTCTCCCATAAAAAGGGAAAAGGTGTTCCACTATCTCTCCAAACAAAATCCAGATGTTTGCTGCTTGCAAGAGACACATATAAAAAGGAAAGATAGTAGAGTGTTGGAGGCTCCAAAATTAGGTGAAGTATTCATATCAGCGGCAACAATGAAAAGAAGAGGAGTGGCGCTATACATAAAATCAACATTGTCTCCAAAATTACGATTTACTGATGGGAAAGGAAGATTTGTGGGTGTTGAATGTACCTTAGAAGGCAAAATATTAAGTGGAGTATATGTGCCGTGTAATGAAAATAAGTCCTTCTATAATGATCTAAAAAGTGTGATACAGAGTCAACCTTACGAAGAAATTTGCATTATGGGGGACTTTAATGGAGTGGTTGATTTAAAAATGGACAAAAGCGTTACACCAAACAAAAAAAGAAATAAAGGGAAGTTAACAGAAGACTTATTGCATATAGCAGAAGAGTATCAATTCCTAGATGTGTGGAGATTTAAACATCCCAATGAGAAGGACTTTACATTTTTTTCTAATCGACATCAGTCCTGGTCGAGAATTGACTACATATGGCTGCCAAGAACTTGGCAAGGCTGTATAAAAAGAACAGAGATCCTGACCAAGACATTTAGTGACCATAACCCAATATTTTTAAGGTTGGAAGGTCAAAGTAGAAGATGGAATTGGAAATTGAATGAAGCGCTTCTACTGCAAGAGGAAACTGTACCAGTATGTAAAATAGAAACTCAGGAATTTTTTAAAAGGAACTTGAATAATGAAGTTGAGACCAGAACAGTATGGGATGCATTCAAAGCTTTCATCAGAGGTTTTTTTATTCAAAAAAATACTGAAGGCCCTTCCGGTCGCATGGCGGGCGCGAGTGGCAGCTTGGATTGAAGCTGCGCAATGGCGCGGCTCCGAGCAGCCACCTGCTGGATTCCAGCCGCCTCTTTTGCCAACACAGAGGCGGCACAACACCCCTCCGGTATAAGGGGTGCGGAACGGGTCCGACGGGGACCCCACAACTGGCGTTTAGCTCTGCCCGGCTGGGGGAGCGGAAAGCGCCAGGGGAGTTGAAGGACCATGACGGAGCCAGCAGGATCGCCACCTGAGTGGCACAAGCGCCGCTGTCGACTTTTAATGAAGATATCAAGTAACAAGTAAGAATTTAACAAGAAGTCATGTAACCTGTTCTGGTCGTGATTCTGGCAATATCGCAGCAGTTTTGGCATGTAACGGTGTGCAGAAGCGAAAGAATGGAGGGGACCCTGAGGCAGAGTGAGTTCGTTATGGCTGAGAGTTTTTCTTAAAGGGGTGGCTGGAATTTTAAGGAAGGCCAGTTGGTTGTGCTGCTTTCTCATGAGGAGTGAAATTAATATTTTTTAAAGAAAAAAAAAGACTTATGATTCATAATTGGGATTTACAGTATAAGATGGCATATAATTGAACATTTGGACTGATGGATTACAAATGAGTTATAATCTCCATTTGGACGCTAAATTTTCTACATCATATTACTTGGATATTTTGGCTGGACTGAGAAGATTTGGTATTTGATTTATTGATTAAGGGGTTTGGATTTTGGAGGAATATTTCGGGATTAAAAGCTATCGAGCTGTACGTCTCCTTCTTTTTTATTCCTGTGGAGTGATTCTTGTTTCTTGATTTTTTTGGATTGTTGAGACTATGAGACTGTGCTGAAGGTTATCTAACTAAAACATCCTCATTCCCACGGATGGAGCAGCTTGGAACTTAAGCGACAATGAGAATGCAATGAATCTTCAGAAATGAACTCCGAGCAGCTCCAAGAGGGGAGGAGGGAATACAAGGCGGATAAAGGCACAGGGCTCTGAATTTGAGAAGGGGCAATGTATTTCAGCAATGTCAAACAAGCTTACCATGAGTGATATATTGTCATTAATATTAACAATGTGATGTCAAGGGTTGAAGGCGGTTGACCGGAAAACCTGTGATGGAAGTGACTTGATTGGAAGACCCTCACTCCCATGGACTGAGCTGCTTGGAATTTAAGCGACAATGAAAATACAGAAAATCTTCTGAAATGAATTCTGGGTGGCAAAGCCCAAGATGGGAGGGGGGAACGGGGGGATTGCGATGGAAGTTAGTCAAGTTAAGACCCTCACTCTCCTGGACGGAGTGGCTCGGAACTTAAGCCACTATGAGAATACAGTAAAAATTCAGAAACAGATTCCGGACCACAAAATCCAAGAAGGGAGGGGGGGAAAGGAGCGGATATAGTCACAGGATTTTGATTTGATAAGTGGTAATATTTCACTAATTTTAAATAAGCAATGTATTAAAATAAATATTGAGATATTGATTTAGGGGGTTAAGCCTGTAAGGAAATTATTCAGGTAAAATACTCTCTCTCTCAGGGGCGGTGCAGCTTGGAATATAAGCGACTTCAAGAGTACAGAGAATTTTCAAATGAATTTCCAGGCTGCAGAGCACCAGATGAGAGAGGGGGATGGGAAGATGATGAAAATACAGGGCTCTGAATTACACAAATGGATCTTTACTTTGACATTGTTAATTAAGCTTGTAATTGATGATATATCGATATATTTTCATGAATATGAACATTGAGATATTGTTGAAAGGAAGAAGGGGTTTAAATAGTACTTAAGGGAGAAACAAGACATTTTAGTACAAAGGAATTTAGGGTAAGAAGATGGGGGATTGTTGCAGTAATAATTGCTCAGACTGCCCGAGATACAATGACAGATATAATTAGAAATTTAAAGATTTTGGGATATAAGTAATGGAGAGTTAAAAGAAAAAAATATATATATAAGGAGATAACAGAAGTTTCAAGAGATAAGCGATATGCAAATATTTTGGAACAGAACGATTTGAGTTAAGCAGAAGAGAGTGATGGTTGGGAACTGTCTATCTAGAACGACTATATTATGACTGTCTAGGAGAAGGAAATGTGTGTTCGAACAGTTGAGATAAACAATATATTGTGATGCATTAATGTAACAAGTGGAGTAAATTGCGGGAAATGTTGACCAGAACAGTGTGGAAGAACAGAAGAAAAATTCATGTAACAAGTACAAGTTAAACAATCTTTTTTTTATACCTGTGAAACTTAATAAAATTATATTAAAAAAAAATACTGAAGAAAAAAGGAAAAAAGAGAAGAAAATGGAGGATATAATGGGAAATATCAAAGAATTGGAAGCAAAGTTGAAAAGTAACCCCCAAGATAAAGAGTTATTACTGAATATGAAAGTACTACAAAAACAGTTGTCGATACTCACAATGGAAGAAATAGAAAAAAAGATTCGTTTTCTAAAACAAAAACATTTTGAACACGCAAATAAACCTGCAAGATGGCTGGCATATAAAATTTGGAAAGAAAGGAAAAAAAGATTAATATCCAAAATAAAAGAAGGTGAGCATATAGTTACAGGAACACAAGAAATAAAAAAAATACTTGCCAACTATTTTAAGAACTTGTACCAGGCTAAGGATGGTGGAAACATAAAAGAAATGGAAGAATATCTCCGATCACAAAAGCTCCCCAAAATATATCCAAATCTTCAAGAGCGGTTGAATAAACCAATCTCGATAAATGAGATTAATGAAGCAATAGAGGGAATGAAACCTAATAAAGCTCCAGACCCGGATGGGATAACAGCTAATTTCTATAAATATTTCAAAGAACAATTGTGGGGACCGTTGCAAACCATAATGAATGGAATTTTCGGGGCAAATACAATACCAAGAAGTTGGACAGAGGCGAATAGAACATTAATTCCTAAAGAAGATCTTGAAGCTCCCACATGTAAAGATTTTCAACCTATTTTGCTCTTAAACATAGACTATAAAATTTTCACCTCTATCCTTGCAAATCGATTGAAAAAAGCTCTGCCAGAATTCATACATGAGGATCAGAGTGATTTTATTACAGGGAGACAGATGAGATTCAACATTCGGACTGTTATAGATGTAATTGAATACTATGAATCCCATAATGAAAAAAAAGGTGCTCTTATATTCCTTGATGCTGAAAAAGCCTTTGACAATGTCAGCTGGTCCTTCTTAACAAAGGTCTTGGAAGAAATGGAATTCGGAAACATATTCACAAATTGGATAAAGGCAATATATGATGAACAAAAGGCTCGTATAATTATCAATGGAGACCTTTCAGAAAACATTTTAATTTCAAAAGGAACAAGACAAGGTTGCCCATTGTCTCCTTTATTATTTGTGTTGGTATTAGAGGTACTACTAAGGCAAATAAGGAAGGAGGACTCAATTCAAGGAGTCAAGATAGGACAAGACCAATTAAATATAAGGCCTTTGCAGATGATGTGGTAATATTTCTAGAAGACCCCCTAAATAGAATTGTCAAAGTGAACGAACTGCAGAATAAATTTGGTACTATGGCGGGCTTTAAAATAAATAAAGTTAAAACCAAGGTTCTTTTGAAAAACATAAAGTCGCCGGAGAAAGAACAGATTGAAAGAAAAGCGGGCATTCAATGTGTTCCAAGAGTGAAGTATTTAGGAATTGAAATCACCAACAATAATAACCAATTGTTTAAGAATAATTATTATAAGACCTGGAGTCAAATTCAAAAGAAATTAAATATATGGAATAAGCTGGATCTTTCATTAATGAGTAGAATATCACTGATTAAGATGAGTATTCTCCCGAAGATAGTCTTCTTGTTTATGATGATACCCGTCAGGATAACTAAGAAATGGTTTCAAGACTGTAAAAAAGAGATATCCAGATTTATATGGAATGGAAAAAAACCAAGAATGAAGTACAAGTGGCTAACTGATACGAGACACCGAGGGGGCTTTGCAGTACCAGATTTGGAGCTATATCACGAGGCGGCATGTCTAGCCTGGATGAAACCTTGGATTCTTCTAGACGACAGGAAAATGCTGGCTCTGGAAGGCCATGATCTTCATTTCGGTTGGCATGCTTACCTGTGGTATGGGAAAGCTAAAATCCAAAAGATTTTTCAAAACCACGTGATACGAAATGCCCTTTTAAAGGTATGGGAGAAGAATAAGCATTTTTTCTGCCCAAAAAGACTGTAAAAAAGACTGCCCATCATGGGTCTCACCGATGGAAGCGCTTTTGATTAAAAGTCTGAGAAGACAGGGTAGTTGGCTGACTTACAAAGACATACTGAAACAATGTGGAAAAGAAATTCAAATGAAAGATCAAAGACAACTAAAAGAAGAAGGATTTGATATACAATGGTTTCCCTTTGTGCAGTTAAAAGAAAGATTTAAAAAGGATGTACAAGGAGAAGAGTTGGACTTAAGACAAGATGATTTAGAAGAACTGATGTTAAAAGGTGACAAAAAGTTACTTTCAAGATTGTATAAAAAATTGTTATGCTTCAAACTAGAGGAAGAGACGGTTAAAGACTGTATGACTAAATGGGCGAGAGATCTTAATCACAATATTCTTTTAGAAGACTGGGAAAATGTTTGGAAAACTAATATGTTATATACCAGATCCTATACTTTACAAGAAAATGTGCTGAAAATGGTATACGGTTGGTATCTCACACCCAGCAAATTAGCTAAAGTGAACAAGAATATGAACGATCAGTGCTGGAAATGTATAGAACAAGTGGGATCCTTCTACCATATGCGGTGGGGATGTGACAGAGCAAAGAGATTCTGGTACGCCATATGAGCTAATATGCAAAAAATTTTGAAAAGGAAAATTGATTTAGTCCCATAATTTTTTTTACTGGGACTCTTTGGTGCAGAAAGCTCAATAGATTTTTGTACTAAAAGATTAGCATGGCATTTAATTGTGGCGGCCAGACTCATTTATGCTAAACATTGGAAATCAACTTACACCCCGACTATGGAAGATTGGATGGAGAAAACCACTGAAATAGCACAAATGGATAAACTGACTTACAGATTAGATAATAAAATGAATAGTAAGTTTTATAAGGTGTGGGAACCCTTAACAGAATTTTTGGAAAATAAGGGTATTCTAACTAAAGGTTTGAAATCATGAAGATAAGGAGAAAAGTGATTATTGTTGTAATAATGAGACAAGTTCTAGACATAAATGTGGTGAGAGGTAGAAGTATGAGAAGTATGAGAAGAGATGTAGATGCAATAGGTTACTAGTTTTTGAAAGAAAAGAAATGTTGAAATAGATAATAGTGTAAGATGGACAAAAATTGTAAATCGATTTGAAAATAATGAATGGGAAAATGAATAATAGATTCTATTCTTTAAGACATACAGAGGTGTTAAATAATAGATATAAGGCTGTATCTCAGGAAAGGGGGAAGTGCCCTATGTTTGTGAGAATAAGTTAGTAAGATGTGTTGGTTGTTATATGTATGTATTGTTTATTTTGTGTATTAGTATTTGTTTATTGTGTAATAATTATGTAATGATACGAATGTGATGTTAGGTGGGACTGTTTTGTTTTTTCATTTTTGTTTTTTATAAAAATAAAACTCTCACAAGACTTGCAGTCCCTATTAAAAATGGCTTAGGGCAGCAGCAGAGCTGACAGCAAACAACCTGTGAATAATCAAATCAGCAAAAGTGAAACCCACAAATGTGGAGTGCTGATTATACCCTTCTTTGCCTGAGTTCAAAACTGCTTAAGCCACCTCAGTGCTATTTCTCCTCCTTCTTTCATACTCTTTGCCTTTCTCATTGGTTCCCCTCATTCTTTCCCCTAAAAACGCCCCATAGAAACACTTCAGTTCTACTTATCTTTCTTAGATACTTGTTCTAATTTCATTTCCTTTTTGATTTTTTTCTCTAAATGTCTGCTTTTTCTCTTCTTTTATCACCCTCAAAACACACTCTCTCTCTCTGGTCACTGGTCTTTTTCTCCCTCTACTCCAGTTTTCCTTAGTCTTCTGCTTACTGCACAAGGAGTTTCACTGTTTCTCAAGAACTGCCCCATTCTAGTTCCCCAAATGTAGGCAAGTATCTCAGCTTTTTATGTAAATTGTTTACTCATACAATCACATGGATTATAAAGAACTGACCAGCACACACCTACAGATATATATGCATTGCTAATTCCCATTGAGAAACGCCCTTCAAAGTTACCGTATTGACTGGAAACATAAAGTTCTGGTTCCTTATGTTCTTTGCATACAATAAAGAGTGATATGCATTGCAGCCCAAGTTGTTTTACGCATCCAGTGAACCCTGTTGTTTGCCACCTTTCTGCCACCCTTCCTTCTCATAGAACTCCTATGCCTTTAACCACTGCAAGAGATACAGATATTCAACACATAGAAGGACAGCTAGTGTGGTGTAAAGTCTGACTGTTGTACTAGGACTCCAAGAGACCAAGATTCCATCCCTGCTAAGCCAAGGAACCTCACTGGGTGACCTTGGACACATCACACTCTCTGAGCCTAAGAGGAACAATAGCAATCTGCCTTTGAATAAATCTTGCCAAGAAAACCCTATGATAGGGTCACCATAACTCAGAGTTGCCCTGAAGACACATAACAACAACAAATAATTTTTCCAAGAATGTGTATTTTAAAAAGTTTGGGATTCTGCTTCAAGAATATACAGCTGTCTAACTGTGCCTACGTAACCCATCTTAGAATTGAGAATAGATTTGGCCCAGTAGGCCAACCCTAAGGAAGTGGCTGTACTTATTGGTTTTGTTCAGAAGAAGAGGGAGAGCTAAAAAGGACCTGCAACTGCCAGGGCTAAAGAGTAGGCCCTTTTCACATTGATACTGGTACTGGTATTTTCAGGTAAATTCTTGGTAGTATAATTTCTATATTGCATTTATTTCTATTTAGCATTTTTTTTTTATTTAGGGCTTTAAGGTCGCCGCGAATGCTGCACCGATACTGAGTAACACAGCCAGAAGAGTCCTGCAATCAAGTCCTGAATCAACATTGCATTGGATGCATGGAACTTCTGAGACAGTGTATATGTGTCAAATTTAAAATATAATTTCTTGCATTGCTTTTAACATATGTATATGTGTACATACTGCAAACACAATTGCACTTTAAATCTCTCTCTCTCTCTCTCTCCCTCTCTCTCTCTCTCTATATATATATATATAGAGAGAGAGAGAGAGAGAGATTTAAAGTGCAATTGTATTTGCAGTATTCAAATACAGCTGGCCCAACCAACATTCCATCTGGAAAGCTGCTAGCAATCAAGCTTTGTAGGAATTATGGATGAGACAAATCCAGAATTTTCCGAATCTGAATCCCTGGAACGTTCTGCAAATCCACGAATCTCATGAATCTCGAATCTTTCAAATCCTTTTTTAAAAAAGGGTTTAAAAAGCAAGGGAAAGAAAGCACTTCTACTGAAAAGTGTTTAGAAGCAGAATTTGACATCTTTGTTTAATGAAAAACAAATTAAATAATAGTTTTCACTTTCAGGAAGACATAGCCATATACTTCTTAAGAAGATACAAACGCAATTTAACATGTTCATCTACTACAGGAAGTACATAAACTCCTGAGTCTTGATTCTTTCCACAAAATTAAGAACAATCAAAAACATGTTACTTTTAAACTTGTAAGAGTTCCTGCCTGAAATGTTTCAGGGCAATATAACAAACAAACAAAAAACCATAGCTGAAACCTTTAAGGCAGATTTTTTATCAAAAACACCAGCATTCTAACTCGTTCTGAGTCTAGCCTACTGTGGTTTTTTTTATCAGCTGTGACACCTGATGTGCTGAAGAGTCTTTCTGACATCGATGGTGGTGTGATTAGGAACTTTTTGGGCAGTTTCCTCAAATTGGGATATTTTTGATTGTCCTTCCAGTACTTGAAGATGTCCGCAGATGGCAGAAGCAGTGGTTTTGACAAGCAGGGATTGATTTCATCTTCAGGAGACAAAGTGCAACTGTCCTCACTGCTGCTAGATGGGGTCATCAATTGAGCATAGTGACTCCACATGCTATGAACTCCTTCTGGTTCACTTGACAACGCTGGAGTGGTATCTCTTTCCCTTTCTTGTGATGACTGCAGCTCAGTGACATCTGCTTGCAAAAGAAGATCAGAAATTTCCATGGCCAGTGTTGATTTCACTTGATTGAGGTGTTCTTTGTTCAAAAAGACACTGGCTTTGAAGCGGGGATCCAAGAGAGTTCCAAGAGTGTATAGTTTTTCCATCTCTACAGACTGACAGCACCTCTTAAGAGATGTCAGCAAGTCATTTCAGAAACCCTGGACGGAATCTAAGGTTGATCTGAAGTTTTGGAGAGTAAAAGTGGTGCTATTCACTAAAGGAATTATTTCTGAGATGGTCACTTCACTGGAACTGGCCACAAATATCACTCTATCAAACACATCTAGGAGTCATATCACTTCTTCTATAGCAGTCCATTGTCGAGCAGTCAAATCCACCTGGAAATTCAACTCTGAAGCAGATAGTAAAACAGCTTGCTTTTGTTCCATGAGACAACTGAGCATGTGATGCTAAGAATTCCATCTAGTCAGTTCATCTTGTATCAATCGATGGGGTTTCACACCTAGCTTGGCTTGACAAGCTCGTAAGACTTTCATGGCTTTAGAAGAGTGCTTGAAATGTCCCACAATACTCTGGCAGGTGGACGTGATCCCCTTAATTTCAGTCTTGTTCATTAAGCCATCTTTGACAACTAACTGAAACGTGTGAGCAAGGCAGGGCAAATGGTCAAAGGTACTGCATTCCAAAGCTACAAACATATTCGGCCCATTGTCTCTCATGACACACACAACTTTGTGCAAGAGATTCCATTCTTTCATAGTGGTGGCGATGAAAGCTTTTATCGCAGATGCTCTGCAGGAAACCTCTTCAAAGGGAACTCATTCTAAGCACAAGTGATGGTACTCAAAGTTGTCATCTATGAAGTGAACTGTCAAACTGAGGCAATTGTCACAACTGGTGGAGGCCCACATGTCAGTTGTCACTGCAACAAAGTCAGTGCTCTCTAAAAGATTCTCCACGTTTCTTTTTTCCTCTTCATACATCTCTGGGATCACCTTTTGGGCAAAGTGTTTCCTGCTTGGGATGCTGTACTATGGCTCAAGGTGGCTTATCAACTTTCTGAAGCCTTTATCTTCTGCTATGGACAACGGCTGGTTATCTTTGCAGATCATTTCGGCAACCAACCTCGTGATGGCTTTAGCTCTTCTATCTCCAGCCTTGGAACTGAGTGGTGTACATGAAGGCTTTCAGAGTTGGTTGGAAAGAAGATGCTGTCTTGTGTTTCACTGAGGGTGATTCCAAAAGGCTTGGTTCTCCAAAGGAGGAAGTTGCTGAACTTGGACTAGGACTTAAAGGGACTGGTGCAAGAGTCCCAATAACAGCTGTATCATCTGTGTCAGTACTGTCTTCATGTTGGGACTCGGCTCTAACCGTCACAGCAGGGCTTAAGGGTGAAGCTGGAGTCACTGTGGATGGTGCACTTCTACTATCTTTCAGGTCTTGAAACTGGGCTGAATGTTAGGTTCTGATGTATTTCCATATGGCTGAAGTAGTACGTGAGCCCTTCTCTCTGGATATATTTGCAGAACACAGAGTGCAACAGGCATCATTGTCATTACATGTAATTTGGAAGTAGCTCCAGATGTTGGAGGATGCTCAAAATGATGCCATCTCCTAGGTTGACCATTAGAAAACAAAACAAAAGGCAAGGATAATCTTGCGCAAGACACACTCTCTCAGCCTTAGCAAAAGCCTAGGCAAAGGCAACCCTTCCTCTGAAGAAATCTGGCCAGGACAATTGTCGTAGTTTTGCCTTAGGATCTCCCCAGACTGAAAATGACATGAAGGCCCTTTCTACATAGGCAAGAAAAGAACAGGTTGCTTACCTGTAACTGCGGTTCTTCAAGTGGTCATCTGTGAACTCACACAATTGGGTAATGTGCGCCTGCACAGTACAGCTTTCGGAACCTTCTTGAGCCCTAGAAGTAGGCGTTTTGGCAGTTAACCCTCCCCCATCCTCCGAGGGTATATAAATTCCCACCTGCTTTAACGGTCAGTTCCTTCACCACCCTATGCAGCAGTGTACAGAACAGACCAAGAAAGCAGGACATACAGAGGGGAGGATGGGCGGGTTTGTGTGAGTTCACAGATGACCACTTGAAGAACCACAGTTACAGATAAGCAACCTGTTCTTCTTCTTCATGGTCTCTGTGACTCACACAATGGGGAGACTAGAGAGCTGTCAAATTAGGCAGGGGTTGTCATGCTATCAGTTGAATCATCCTATAATTGACAGCTGAAATTTACAAAGAATATTAATTATCTCCAGTCTATTTAATTTATTTTACTTAAACTCTTGAGTATGTGAACAACAATCAAACAATAAAAGATTTTAACACAGTCCTCAAAAACTGCTTCGTTTCTATCTCTGGTATCAATCCTGTAATGTGAAATAAATGGTAAAGGCTGTCACCAAGTTGCAGCCTTGCATATCTTTTTTTTAATTTTTTTTTTATTATTATAAAGAAAAAGGAACAATACATAACAGAATAAAACAAAAACACCACGTGAATAACATAAATGCGAAAAAGAGAAAAATTACAACACAAATAGCTTACATTACTATTTCTCTCCAGATCCTTTATCATCATATACTTATTCAACATATTATATATCATATTGATTATATATTTTTATTTCATGTATCTGAATCTCATTCTCCTTGTACTCTTTATTGCTATAGTAATTTCATTCTTAAATCTATTCTTAAATCTATTCTTAAATCTAACCTATTGCTAATACTATATATGATCCTGTTATTAACCAAAAGCTAACCCTAAATGTGAACTCATTCTCAGAGCCAATTATATTTCAGCTTACTCTGTGAGCCTTGCATATCTCATGCATTCCCTGTAAGAATGCAGCGGAGGTAGCAAGAGCTCTTGTTGAATGTCCTCTTACTTGAGCAGGGATCTCTTTCTTTGCTACCTGATAAGCTAACTTAATGGCCATAACCACCCATTCTGACAGTCTCTGTACAGAAACAGGCATACCTTGCTTAGTAACTGAATAACAAATAAACAATCTATTTTTTTTCCTAACATTTATCATTCTTCCTGCATAAAAAGCTAATACGTCTAACATCTAAACAGTGTAACTTCCGTTCAAAATCTGAGGTTGGATTTTTCATAAAAGCTAGAACAATAATATTTTGGTTTAAGTGGAAAGATGAGACACTTTAGGTAGGAAAGTAATGTCTGGCCTTGACACCACTCTCTCCTTGTGAAACCTCAAATAAGGAGGGTCCACTCTCAAAGCACAGAGTTCACTTGCCCTTCTGGCTGATGTTATTGCCACCAGGAATACAGTTTTCCACATCAGCAAATGTAACTCACATGTTGCCATAGGCTCAAAGGGTTTATGAGTTAACTGAGTCAACACTAGTTGGAAATCCCAGCCTGATACTGGAGGGCAGACTGGTGGGTGCAAATGCTTATACCCTTGCAAAAACCTTTTAATCATGGGGTCTGAAAAACATGATGGTCGACCCATCTGTTGCACATGCCACGACACCACTGACAAGTAGCATCTTATTGATGACGACAGTCCCTGTGTCGACAGTGATGCTAGAAATGAGAGTACCTGAACATTACCACATGCAGCAAGATCTACTGCATTGTCTTTAAGATACCTGCGAAATCTCTTTAACCGTAGACAGTTTATGTACTGTTGAAAGAACCCTCCTAACTGCTTCAGGTAAGTTCTCTATCAAAGTAGATTCCAGGCAGTCAGTTTCAAAATTCGAACGTTGGGATGAAGCCCGGTACCATTGTCGATGCTTAGAAGATCTGGTCTGTACTGCAGCATCAGATACTGTCCTCTCAACATATGCATCAATGAGGTGAACCAGGGTTGTCTCAGCCACCATGATGTTATCAGAATGGCTTTTGCTCTGTCCTGTCTCATCTTTGCAATCACCTTTGTTATTAAAGGAAAAGGTGAAAAGGCATACAGTACCAGTCTGTCCCAGCTGTATAGGAAGGCATCTCCTAGAAAGTCTTTGTCTCTGGTCTGCCGGGAGAAGTATAGGCTGCACTGTTTGTTCTCTCTGGAAGCAAACATATCTACCGCTGGTACCATCCATTTCGCGAATACAGCTTCGAGAACCTTGGGGTGGATTTGCCACTCGTGACAAGACAATGGCGTTCTGCTGAGATTGTCTGCTAGTTGATTTTCTTTCCCTGGTAGATGAACTGCTGAAGGAGTAATGTTTCTCTTTAGGCACCAACTCCAAAACTCTATTGCCAAACTCAGAAGGGTATGGGATCGAGTTCTTCCCTGTTTGTTGATGTAATACATTACAGCTGTATTTTCTATCACTATCTGCACAGATTTTCCTAGGAGGTGATGTTGAAACGCCCAAAATGCCTTGATTACTGCCAAGAACTCTAATGTGTTGATATGGAGGGCTTTTTCTGTGCTTGTCCAATGTCCCATCACTCGCAGATTGTTTAGGTGCACACTCCAGCCTTCTAGTGATGCATCTGTTGTTACTGTCAACATCGGCTGACATGGAAGGAGCGACATTCCTTTCAACACATTTTTTGGATCTTGCCACCATATTAGTTGTCTTAGGACTGGTCTCGGTACCGTTAGAAATTTTGACTGATGATCCTGTATGGGACTGAAGTGGTCTAAGACCCATCTTTGTAGTGGCAGCATCCTTAGCTTTGCATGGGGTGTCACCAACGTTGTTGAGGCCATGAGACCGAGAATTACTTGTATTGACTTTGCTCTTGTACGTCAGTACTGACACAGTCTGGCAAACAGTGCAACCATTCTTTCCCATCTGTCGTCTGGCAGGAAGGCCCGCTGGACAGTAGAGTCTAATACTGCCCCTATGAACTTGATCTTCTTTGTTGGTAATAAATGTGATTTTTTTGTAATTGATCATCAAACCTAACCTTTGAAGAAGTTTGATGGTTGTGTTCAGGCTTTGCAACAGAAGGTGTCTTGAGGATGCCATTATCAACCAGTTGTCTATATACGGAAAAAGGACAATACCTTTCTGGTTTAGATACGCTACCACCACCGACATGCATTTCATAAACACCCTCGGCACTGTACTGATACCAAAGGGTAGAACGCGAAAGCAGTAAGATTGTTCGCTGACAACAAATGGCACGTATTTTCTGTGGTCGGCTCTTATCGCGTCCTTCAGATCTAATGTCTCAAACCAATTGTTCTTCTTCAGTAAAGGCATGATGAATGTTAAGAGTGACCATTTGAAATTTGCTTGTGTTTATGTAATAATTCACCCCTCTGAGAGCTAATATAGGGCGGAGTCCACCATCTTCTGGGATGCTCATAAGAAATTCATTCTATGGCACCTTTCCTGAGTAGTGTTGAAATCTCTTCCTCTAACTCGGGAGATGACCTTGTGTGATGAATTCTTCCTACCAGTGGCAGATGTCAAAACTCGAAGGCATAGCCCTTCAACACTATGTCTAGTACCCACGAGTCTTTTGTGATTGCCGCCCAAACATGATGGAACTTTCTCAATCTGTTTCCAAACCAGCGATGAGAACTTGAATTCTTTATAGCTTGAATTTTTGAAACCATGCCTACTGACATAGCATTGAAAGATGTTTTCTCAGTGTTCATGTCAGTATCGACACCTTCCGCAAGAGGTGTATCTTCTAAAGTGGTGATATTTTCTAAGGTGGTGAAAGAGTATTGATGATGTGTATCTTGCACATCGGTATCGTCCTGTATGTAGTCAAACCCGATGTTTAGGTTGATCTGGTTGCCTTTTTTTTGTATGGTGTCTGCTTGTATTTAGTAGTTGGAAACTTCCTTGAAGTTTGTTGTTGAGGAGTTGGTTGTTGTTGTTGTTGAGAAGCAGCGGGACTTTGAGGTCTTCGAAAATATGGCTGATATTGTTGGTACCAATATCTAGGATTAGACATCAATGACTGGAATCCATATTTTCTCGCTGTAGTTCACATTTTCTGTGCGTGCTCTAACTTATCATCTGTAGATGCATTAAACAATCTAGCGGAGTCAAAAGGAAGATCCTCAATCATTGACCTTGCCTGTTGAGACAGACCAGAAGATCTTAACCAGGCATGCCTTCGTAGCGCAACTGCACTTGCTATTGCCTTCCCACTATAACTTGTAATATGTTTGGCTGTTGTGATTTGTTGTGCTGAAAGACGATATGCCTCTCCATATAATGACGATGCTGTCTTCCACTCATCTTCAGGAAGCATGTCTATGTAATTATAAAAACTGTTGGTATGCTCCCGTGCATGCCACATAATTCGATACTCTAAACAGGACAGCTGCATTGGAATATGATTTTCTTCCTAAATTATCCAGTTTTTTCCCCTCTCTGTCTGCTGGGGCAGCATGAAGTTTTTGTGAGGCTCTAGACTGAGCAGCATCGACCACAATAGAATTAGGCTTGGGATGTTGAATCAGCCATTCCTGATCGGTCTCGACCAATCGATACAGGGACTCCATCTTTTTAGCTGTTGATGGAATCGACAACAGAGTGTTCCAAGACTTTTTCACAGTTTGCAAAAGGTAAGGTAACGGTGCAATCACAGCAGGGACAGGAGCTCTGTCTTGCATGTCTTGAAAAATTGGATCACCAAGATCCTCTTTATTTATCTCAGTTTGTAAGTTCAATGATTTTGACATTCTTAAAACTAAATCTGCAAAGGCTCTAACATCATCTGTTGGAGATATCATCTCTACAGAAGAAACAAGATTAGTAGGTGACCTGTTGCTCACTTCAGAATCGTCTGACGATGTCGACTGCGTCATAGAAAGAGACCTATGAATTTATCTTTGTGAAGAAGCAAGTAAGTCTCTGTCTGATGCTGATACCCTTGTCTTAAGTCTATCCATGCTCCTGGCTTCTGAATATCTTACGGATTTCTGGTAAGTGGTCGGTACCACCTGACAACATTGTGAGGATGGAGAGTGTGTGATCGAACGGGGTCGTAACAACGGTGTCTATCTCGAGACTGATCACAATGTCTATAGTAGTCTCTATAATAATAACAGTCAGCCAAGTAAGGTGATACATTCCTGGAATCATCCGAGTAGTCCTCAGAATGATAAAGAAGGCGGTGTGGAGTCACAGACCTGCTGTAGTGACAGTACCGAGGAGGAGATTGGGAACACAATCTCGAATGCCTGCTTACCGTTTTTTGTGGTGATGGTGGGGTCCTTCTATGACCTCTTAGTACTGGTGATTTCTGTGGTTGCGGAACAGGCAAATCAACCGAAATCAACGGAGAGGACTCCATAATCTCTCCTTCGGACACCACAGTCACTTCCTGAATTTCAGATGATGGAACTTCATCTGTTTCTTGTACTGTTCCAATATGACCTGCCAAGCCAGGTTGAAGCCTTGGCCACTACTATTATGGTCTAATGGCAACTTCTGTTGTCGAGATCGAACAGCTGGTGATGTCGAGGTCCGTGACGTTTTCCCATGAGGTCCTGTCAAAGATTGAGCCTTAGTTACTTTTTTACTGTGCTTTTTCGAAGGCTCAATGTTTGAGACATCCTTTGCTTTCCTCTTTCTGTCCTTGTCTCCTCTCACTGTCTTAGAGAGAGAAGGAGAAGTTGTATGGCCCCAGTGCTCAGAGTCCTGGCATTTATGACTCGATGAGACCATTGGTACCATTTCTCAAGACCGAGAAAGCAATCGAGATTTTTTCTTAGGCGAAGATACCGAAGTACGTTGTGTTGAGGTGGGAGCAACTGAAGATTGAGACATCTTTGGAGAACAAGGAGAAGTACCTGAATGTGGCCTAGTATCAGAGGCACTCAGAACTTGCTCCCACAAAAGCACTTTTAGACGGGATGCTCTATTTCACCTTGTCTGAGGGGTAAACAGTTGGCAGTGCTCACAAGTGCCAATGTTGTGGTCCTCTCCAAGACAAAGAAGGCACTTCGAATGCCCATCCTTATAAGGAATTTTAGCCCGACATGAAACACAACGTTTGAAAGACTGAGTTGCCATACACAAAGTCTAACGTCTAGTAATCCAGACGTCCAATAATCCAGATATGAAATGTAAATTATCACAAGTCAGTCCAAAACGCCAAGAGAAATCGTAAGCCGACAGTCCTTAGTCGGAAAAACCGTTAAATTCAATAACACAAAGAGAAAAAGGCACCTACATGCTGCAGCCATGGTGGAAAGAAAGGAATTGACCGTTAAAAAAGGTGGGGGTTTATATACCCTCGGAGGATGGGGGAGGGTTAACCAACAAAATGCCTACTTCTAGGGTTCGAGAAGGTTCCGAAAGCTGTACTGCACAGGTGCACATTACCCAATTGTGTGAGTCACAGAGACCACGAAGAAGAATGTGGATTATTAATACCACATTTTCCTGCCTGTGTAAACAAGGCCACATACTACAGTACAGAGATAATCCACGTCAAAACTGGATTTTCTTTGCATAGCTTCTTATGGCATCCAGGGGTTTGTAGTTTGATGATGCACCAGCACACTTTGGCAGAGAAGGCTGTGATACCTTGTAAAACTACAAGCCCCAGAATTGTGTATGAAAGAGCTCTGCAAGGGAGCTATGCAAAGGAATCTTTCAGCTGTCCTTGAAATCTCAAGAAGACTGTACCTTCCAGTTGTCCTGAATCCTGCAATGAGAAAAGCACTTAAAAAAAAAACCAGCCTCTAGTCCAGTCCCAATTCTCTACCCTGATGTCTACTCTCAGGTCCTGCAATGAGGAACGCACTTTAAAAAACAAAACAAAAGCCTCTAGTCCAGTCCCAATCCCTACCCTCTAGTCTCAAGTCAAAAGAAGAAGAAGAGAATAATTACCTTGCAGAGGGAGGCAGCACGAGTGGCCACAGGCAGCCTCCAGAGCACCGGGGCAGCTTTATGCCGCGATTTTTGCACGCCCTGGGGCCCGCCAGCCAATCAGGCTTTTGCTGGGCTCTGGAGGCACCAATTTTGAAAAGAAATAAACAAACTTGGTTGGTGGATTTGAAAGATTCGATTCACTGTTTTGGCGCTGGGATTCGGATTCCCGAATCTCGAATCCTTGTCGAGGATTCGAGGATTCGGTTGGTCCATCCCTAGTAGAGATTAAAGTTTCAGTGAGGATTACTGAGCTAATGCAGGTAAAGTGATTTGTATGCTTAAAACACTTCTCAAAATGATAACTATTATTAGCACACTGGTATTAGAGAATAATAATAATAACAACAACAACAACAACAACAGTGATAATGATGATGATGATGATGATGATGATGATAATAATAATAATAATGATAGTTTAACAGTGCTTCTTCACAGTACCTTTCCTCTGAGAAAGGAAGTGGTTTCTGTTTTCAAAAAACAGATCTGAGGATCAATTGTCTTTGACTAATGAGCAGAAAACCTCCCACTTGTGACATAAATCAACTTTCTTTTAAAAAACACAACTGAAAGTTCAAACCTGTGGATGTGTACTTAGAAGTAAGCACTGTTGTATTTAATGTGTCTTACGGCTGGATTAGTGGATATAGGACAGGTTGCATCCTGAGAGTCAAAAGTGGCTCTGAAAAGTGGCTCTTTTGCTGCACTCCACTCTCCCTTTTCCTTCACTTTAAAAAGCTGTTGCTTCCAGTGCAGGCAGAATGCACATGTTTGGGCCTTTCAGGCATTCACAATGGACAGCTGTCATTAATGATGTACAAATTAACGTTTATCCACTCCATACATTTTCTGATAAATCTGTACTGTTGTCCACTTTACTATGCAGTATTTCTGAAGTTTTTTACATTGTCTGTCTGGCTCAACTGTTGTACAATAAACAGAAAATATGTGGAAATGACACAGTGTTGTACTGATGCTGAAATGTACCTAACTCTCTTTACATTGTCTGTAAATTGTCTCTACATTGTCTGAATGCTTTTCCTCACCTTTCCTCCCTTGAAATATCATGCTGGAAAGCTATGAAGAATTTTCTGTCTGTTTGCAGCTGAAGAAACTAATGATTGTTCTGTGGCACTTTAAATAATTCTGTTTCAGCACACTGAATCTCCTCTACTCCTTCCCAATAATTACGGCAAGGCTGGTGTCTGCAGACAATGTGAGATGAAGTACTGAGATCAACAGGTCCTTCTAAATTTTAAATCTCTAAGACCTAAAAATGTGATGTCAGTGATAGCTATGACTTTACTCATTGGCTAAACACTCAGAAAGGCAGTAGAAACTTTGTTTTCAGGAAAACAAGTAAGCTGAAGAGGTTTGCCTCCTACCTAGGTTTCTACAAGGCTGAAGACCTTCTATCTTGGTTTTTACAAGGCTAAAGATCTACTCACTTTCGAAATGAAATCTGGAAATCCAGGCCAACTAATGCTGTAAGCAGCATACATGACCAGAGTTCCAGTATGAACCAGCTAAACAGGTAATGGCAACTTTTATCTTGTACCTTTTTTTCTTTTCAGATTCTTTTTCTCCCTCTTCACTCACCCTGAAGTGTTTATTCAGCCTTTCTCTTTTCTGTCATTCTTCCCCAAGTAACAGGCAGCAGGAATTCTCATTCTCCCTCCCTTCTCTCTCTCTCATTCTCCAGACAGACAATTTGTACATGTATAGATGGAATCACAAACAGGCAAGTTTAACCAGGTAGCTGGATTACACAGAAATGAGATTTAGTAGCTTGGTCTTCTAGTGCTACACCTGAAACCACATGTCTGTTCTCTGAGGAGCTCTCCTACCTTTGAGAAGCCCTTTTACTCCTGAGGAGTCTAGTGCAAGTCATAGTTTTAATTTATTTTTAATTAAAAAATAATAATTAATCCATTTTTTTAAAAAAGTGCACACAGATAACCAGTTCTCCCATCCATGAATCACTCCATGTTTCAGATACTAGGTTTCATTGTCTTAAAGCTATGACAGAGACAGAAAGATAGACCATTCCTTTATTATTATTATGGATTAAATATTAATGTTTCATGACTAGCGGAGCTCTTTTATATAAATCCCTAACTAGGAAACTGTCCATCTAACATTTGTTTTTTTAAAAGCTGAGCAGAAGGAAAAATGTTTAAAGTTTAAAGACAAGATCTGTTCTGTTCGTTCTAACTGACCACTTCTACTTAGTCCAAAATAGGATATTTTTAATAAAGCTAGTGCAAGTATTGGCGCACAGTGGGAAGAATCCTGAAGCCAAACGAGACAGACAACCCAGATGTGAACTGGCTGGCCAAAACACATGTTGATCTAGTTAAAAATAAGCTATTTTGTAAAGCCTTGTATTATTGGATTTATTTTATGGCGCAATAATGGTAGGTGCCTAAATATATTTCAAAACCACTACTACCTCACTGAAATGCTATTGTAAAGTTTCCATTAAACACAATTGCTAATACAAACAACAAAATAATGCTAAGGACTGTATTTTTAGGTTGTAGCCATTTGCCTCATCCCGGGAGCTTGATCACAGAAGCTAGGGACATGCTTCTGAATTTCCACTGTCCCCACGGTTCATTTCCAAATTTAAATTACATTAGACCCTGTGGTAAAATGTATTGTTGTTACAGTTGTCTATCATTTTTTTTATTGCTGTTTATTATCTAAAGTGATTTTGAACACCACCACCTCCCACGTTTAGATTCAAGTGACATTCTCTAATGTTTTCCTCTGTCTATATTAGGCTGTAAGACCTTGAAGTGGGGACCCATCATAGCTGTTCTTTGTAAACTATTACCACTACTGCAAGAAGCACAAGCAAGAAAACTTTGTATATATGTCATTCCAAAATGTGAACCTGACTGAAGACATGTAAGTGATGGTGGCACACAGCCTAGAATCTTCTGGGGGAAAGAATCTATTAAGGGTCCTACAAACAGGTGGAATCAAAATAAGAGTTAAACAGTAAGTAGAAATCCTTTGAAGGTGGAAGATACCTCCTTAACACACAAAAGTGACATTAGAATTGGAAGTGTGCCCATAATAAGATTGGGACAGATATATTAGAAGAAGAAAACTGAGGCACTGACAATTCTACAGCTGAATGAAAAGGCAGTTAAATTAAGCAGGAGAATTTAATTGACTTAGAAAAAAAGAAAAGAAGTTGTGTTGCTTCTGCTGGAGGGCAGTAATAGAAACCAACTTTTGTCACAGAGAGGGAACACACACAACTTGTTGAGATCTAGTAAATTGTCCAGAAATTTTCTTTGTGTGGTAGAACAGCCCATTTCATAAATATGGTATTCCATTGGTATCTTTTATCTGTTGTGATGCACCTGTGATGAAATGGGCTGTGTGGTAGAACACCATATTTATTCTTTTAAAAATCTTGCCTTTCTATTACTTTCTTTTACCTTCTCTTAAATAACCCACTCTCATTTTGCTTTGAGAATGATTTTCCAGGGAAATACTTCTTCAGTACCTATACCTTCAAAGCTAACTTTTAAGGCGTTGCCCTTTTAATGAAAAAACTCTTTAGAAGGACTGTTAAAACATGTCTGTCCAGGAAGAGACCTGGTTCAATGGATTGCTGCTGCTTCTAAGATTTTGTTTCTATTTATGTAATTTTAATATAAACTTCAGGGGTGGACATGCTCTGGTCCCCCACCTCAAGCTTCTTCTGCTGTTAGTGACAGGAAACAAAAGGCTATTTAAAGCCTGGAAAACTACTGCATGGAACTGAGGTCTGGTTTTAAGCCAATGTAACTGTTGGCCTAAATACCCTAAAGGCACCAGATCTATCTGATCTTGGAAGCTAAACAAGCTCAGCCCATGCATGGCAGACCACCAATGAATAGCTAGTGCTGTAGGCTATATTTCAGAGGAAGGAACTGGCAAAACCACTTCTGAGCACTCCTTGCCTAAGAAAACCTTATGAAATTCATGGGGTTGCCATAAGTCAACAGGCAACTTGAAGGCACAGATACATATACACATGCCTGTTGTATGGAACTGAGCTCTGATTTGCAGCCTGGCAAGCTCTTCTACATGATCAGCCATACATAAAATTGATTGAGTTATATTTTGTATGTTTGGGAAAATATTCCTTATATATCTGTAACGGAATTCTAGAACCCTAATCTTGTTTGAAGCTTATCTCATGGACCACATGCAGCCATCCAAGGCCATTTTTGGAGTCTCCGGGGTAGGGCGGGGGGGGGGGGGACAATACTTTTTTTTTTTTTTTGCCTCCAAAGGGTATTCCTCAAGCCTCTGGTGCTATGAGCCATCTTTCCACATTCTGGTGCCCCTCCATTTTCAGGCTTGTAGAAGATTTTATTTAGACTAAACAGGCCTTTTCTTTAAGCCAGGAAGTAAGTGGATTTCCTCCTCTGTTCATTTTCCTTTAGAAGAAAGGTCTATATAGGCCAAAGGAAGTACTCTAGAGCCTCGAAAATGGTGAGCCCTCACCATACTGGAAAATATGGGGAAATGGCCAATGACCACACAGCAGACTTGGGCCAAAGGAGAACAATTGTTTTCCTCCTCCAATCCCTAGCAGTTGCCCACCTGTGCTATATCTTAATACCTGCCATTTATTAATTGCTTTTTGGCTTAGCATGAATATAAAATATTATAAATGAATGAATGAATAGTATATTTCGAAAAGTAGCAGTTGAAGCATTTGAATGGTATTTGTAAGTAGAGAAGTCATTTTATAAAATTATACATAATCTGCATTAAGAAAGCTGGAAACCAATATACATTTCTTTCTTTTTGGTATTTATCATTATTCACTCTTAATACTCATTACACAGCATTTCCTTGTTTACCTTTGCTCATCTTCCTAGTTTGTATTTGTTTCTTTTTCTGTTTTGTCAGTATGTATTTTGAAAATCTTTAATAAAACTCACTTGAATAAATGAAAAAAATAGTGTTAATTCTTATCTTAGAATTGCAGATGGCTATGGATGTGCTTATTCTCCTACTTCTTCCATAAGCATCTCAGCGTGTCATGACAGTATGTAATTTCCCAAAAGCTACTGCTGTATAATGCTTTTCCCCACTGTCTCAACTAAAGTTAAAGAAAGACACCACTTAAAAATCACTACCAGTAAAGTTCTGTTTTACTAGTGACACATTTGCCACCACTCCCAACCATTAATAATGTATTATTTTATATTATAATAATGTTTTAGATATTATTGGTACTCTGAACTAGAATCAATTAACACTTATCCAAATTAAACTGATTCAGCGGATTTACTATAGTTGGGGCCAGCAAATGGATTTAAGGTTTATATGATTTAATATAGTGAGATACTCTAATTATCTGATATGAAATTATCTAATTAGAGAGATACTCTAAGTATCCATCGGCTGAGAAAATATCCAGAAGAGGTAGTTCTCAGTAATTTTCATTTTTGCATCCATCTGGAAGAGAACCATGTAGCGCACATCCATATATATTTCTGTTCACAAGAATCTTATGTATATATTTTGATTTCTGAGATGTAACATCAGATTTCAGAAATCTAATATATAAAAGTCAAAGTTTGTGAGTTTGTCTGAGTCAGACAGGTGAACATCATATGATTGGCTGTGTCAGGCAAGAAGACCTCACATTATTGGCTGCCTGTGAAGATTCTATGGAATCCTGCAGTTGGCAGTTTAGGGAGGAGCCTTTAGAATTCTCAGCCAGAGAGCTCTGAATAGGCCAGTTGGTATGAAGATGAGGCCTAGCAGCAAGAAGGAGGAGGACAGTGTATTCCCTCAGAAACCAAACCTCTGTATGTTAACAACTCCGAATACAGAATGGATTGGGGAATATGGGGAAAAGCTACAGGTACTGGACAAGGCAGTTTGGGGAATTACAGACATAGGATCTCAAATCTGTGTATTTCAACCGCATCTAATTCCTAAGGTAAGGTAAGGTAATTCCTATTTCTAATAAGTGTTACAATTGAGAAAATAAAATCCTGGGCAATGCCAGGTAAATATGCTAGTGTTATATAAGAAGCATTCTGCCCCTGAGAAGTATTTGAACAGATGCCTTTGCTGAAATGGAATATGTGCATTTGATGTATAAAGATCTATACAAAAGTGGTGCAAAATTGAATAGAAACAAGAAACTAATTAGCACACAGAATAAAATTAATTACAATTAATGTTTATAAAATTTTATCTGTTTAACTGTTGGAGGCCCTGGTAGGCTGAAAGGCAATATATCAATGCCAGCCATAAAGAAAGAAAGAAAGAAAGAAAGAAAGACAGACAGACAGACAGACAGACAGACAGACAGACAGACAGACAGACGGAAAGCAAGCAAGCAAGCAAGCAAGCATTAACTTTCAAGAATATCTGAAAGAAAATAATCCTTAAAGGTACACTATAAAGCAAATATGTTTGCCTTCTAGCTAATCTTTTAGCTTTGGATAAAAAAAAATTACCTCCAGCACAAGTAGCAGAACATTCAGACCAAGGTAGGTGATTCCACGTAAAGCCAACTTCATTGTCGCCACTGCCAGTGCGAGAGATGGGAACATTGAATTTATACCTTATTCCCAGGTTTTGCTCCTGTAGTAAAATCTGCAGTTGGAAATAACTGGTTATACTATTTAAACAATTCAAAAACAGTGCACTGACAATTAATCAATGGCTGCACTTGTGCTAGATTTCTACTTCCATGAAACAGTTCTGAAACTAGTGTAGCTATTTCTAGAAGTAACTCCTGAACTTAAATAGCAGAGTACTGTACCCCTTTCAAATGCAGCATTATCCACAGTTCCTTAAGCTTTGAAGGAAAAGAAGGAATAGCCAGATAACACAGAATTGTTCTCTGAAGAACAGGACAAATAGCCAATAAATAAAGTAACCACAGGAAGAAATCATGCTTTTTTAAACGGCTCAATCCAGCGTAGTGCTAGTATACATCCACTAGTACAATTATATTTTCCTCTTCCCAAAATCAATCCCAGATACTAGTAAAAATCTACTGTGAAAGGTTTCTCAGCAACTTGGTGTACATGTTTGGTGGATAGGCTATCGCCATATTGTAAACTATTTTAGAAACATTTCTCATTATCAAAGCAGTCTGTATTAAAGGACAACACAGGCATAACACTTGAAAAACACCACTACAAAACCTGTGTGGGTGTACAAAACTGTGAGTGGATGGTAATAATAATGGATCAAATGGCAAAAGAAAATAGCTTGGAAGTGGGACTCATGAGCAACAAAGAAGGCTGACCAATATATATGACAAAACCCAACTGAATAATCTGATCTGCTTTTCCATGTTGTTACTACTTCCTAGACATGAACTCACATTTTTTAAAAAAGGCAATTACTTTACCATCGCTATGAGGTTTTCTGAGGTAGGGCCTAAGGCTTCCAAAGATTCTGGTTCATCTGCTGGCCTTTTGTAATGGAAAGCTGTCCCAGCGACCTCAAATTTTCTAGGCCAGTCAATAGTCCAGGCACCATTAATATAATAATCATCCTCCTCAGATTTCAAAGCTTTAAAAAAACACAAAGTGCTTAAAAGCAAAATATACAAGTATGTATAAGAAAAGCCACACTTAACAGAGCAATGATAATATTGCTGTTTTTTCGGCTGCTTGTTTGCTGCAACCAGAGAGAAGGTGGGGTAATGCTTTTCCCATTTTTAAAAAACTATCAGTTCTCCTTTTTAAAACATTTTCTCCACTCATTAAAAGCAATGGGACCAAATAACTGCACCTCAGGATTTCTTCTGTACAAAAAAAGAATGTAAGGTAAAAATATGTAATTCTACAAAACGTAAATCTATTAGAGTTCTTAAGGAACTGACAAACTGTGGGCCTTTCCACACTACACTGTTATAGAGCTATTATTCCACTTTCAATATCCTGTGGAATTCTGGGGTTCGTAGTTTATTGAGGTCAAAGAGCTTTCTGGCTGAGAATTCTAAATGCTCCTCCCTAAACTGCAAGCCCCAAGATTCCATACGATGTTGAAAGTGGGATAACAGCACTATAACAGTGTAGGGTAGAAAGGCCTTGGGTATCATCTACTGTCAGTCATCTGAACAATATGAGTTTATGCAACAGAGACTACTCAAACCATGTATTAAGAAAGGTCAGAAAGAACTTTGCCTAATCTCTCTATCAATGCTATTTAAAGACCAAATCGATTCCAGTACAGCAGGAAAAAATGCAGAAGTTTGTCATCACACTTTTTTAACTGAAAACTATATTTTCATTCTGAAAAAAACAAAAACAAAAAAACAATTTACCCAACATTTGTAACAGCTCATTAACAAGTATGCTATGTGGCATTCCTGTATTAAGAGTTCATTCAGCAGTAAATGAGAACAGAAAATTTGAAAGTATTTTTTTGCACTTAAATCAATTTCATCTGTAATTTCTAATACATTTCACGCAGTATTTGTTTCAGTACAAAAACCTGGGAATCCAATTATATCATGATGGTGCAGGAAGTCAGAAAGATCATATAAAACTGAGATTATCTGAAGGGTCCTTGCTACATCATTTTTAATAACAAGATGTTGAGATATCCTTGCATGTTAGGGGTCAGATTTTATTATCCAACAGTTTTACATGAAACTGGATTCTGTAGTACACCAAAAAAAAAAAAAAACAGGTTGCAAGAAATTGCTTGACTGACAACATTAGGCCAGATGTTGCCCACTCCCAGAGGATCTATTTTATGGAAAATGGTAAGTTAACATTTCTGTAAATTCCATTTATTCAACTGATCTATTCTAGCTGGACCTAGCAAGTTGATTTATATCCCTGTGTTCAGTGCAGCTTGTAATGTTGCACAGAATTATAACACAGATTTGTTTTCAAAATTCAAACAATAACACAGATTTGTTTTCAAAATTCAAACAATACCTTTACTTAAAGATATTTTTTTTCTAAACATTTTTGAGGCATTCACAGTGTAGCTCTCAAATTACTGTGATTCTTCAGTAGTCCCACGGCGTTCAATGGGATTTACTTCCCTGTAAGAAGGTACCACTTTGCAACCTTACTGTAGTATCTACCTTCACTCCAATTTTCTACAAGCAGATGCAATCATATGCCTCACATTTGTTATCTGAATCCCACAACCTTTATCAAGTTTTTACATTTAATGTAGGAGTATTTTCTTACCAATGTAGTTTTTTGAAACCGTCACTTCTTTGATTTCTATATGAACAGAACCCTTTGGAATCTGAACCACTTCCATGTAACCTACAATACAAGATGATGTTTATTTGGTTAGTAATAACTATACTTGTTCTTAAATGGACTAACCAGTATATTTAGGACAATAAAGGCACAGAAACAATAGATCCTGTCATTTAAGCCACATATGAGAAAGGAACAAGAGAAGTCAATTTCAGCCCCCACATTATGAAATATGAAAAAATTGACATTTGCTTCTACTATGTGACGATAAGACATTTCAAAGCAATATTATTGTGTAACTATGGTAGAAGGAAGGAGAACAAACACAATATTAAGCAAAAAAGCAGGGGAGAACTTTAACTTTCATGCAGCAAAAAGAAAAAAAAAGTTGCACCAAGTGATTTGTATGGTATTTCCTGACCCTAGTGGGAGTTCCAATGTATTAAAGGTAAAGATCAAGGTTAGAGTATAAAACACATGTTTGGTGTTTCCTGACTCCAACTGTCCTGTTCTAAGGCTGTAGGTGCCTCAACAGAGCCAAAGGGTTCCCTTACACAAGCAACAGTTTTAGGGCAGTAACAATGACAGAAGGCAAAGTCAGGCCTGGGTCATTTCTCAGAGTCCACAAGGGAGTCATTGTTTACAGGCAAAGGGAGGGGTCAGTAAACCAGTCAAGTTCAGATAAATACAGAAAAGTCCTATTGGGTCAAAACTCAATGAAAGGATGAAAGGAAAAGACTATCCCAGGAAATATGTTGAGGTCAAAGAAGTCTGCTAATAGGAAGCCAGGAATGTTGGGAACAGGGATCAGACTAATGAATTCTTTTGTTGAACTTTGGCTGCTGTAATTGAGCCTATTTATACTGCCATTGCATATGGCAACTCCCACATACAGCTGTCTCTGACATACCTGGATTATTCATTGACAATGACAAGCTGGGTGGATCATCTCAACTGAATTTTATCACACTGCTACTTGAGATGCCATCTCTTCTTAGGGCTTAGGGATCTCTCTGTCAGGACCAGTCTCTGCTCTCTGTTGCTCTATGGGAGAGGGTTCCTCTCTAGAGGACCAGGCCTAGCCTCAGCACATAGAAGTTCCAGAGGGCTGTCAACTGGGGGTCTCACATCCTGCCTACAATGCAGAGTTTTCCAGCTGAGGCCTGAACTTCTGGCTTCCCCACCCCACGCCATCAGAATGCACCAGTAACTAAAGCAACCAACTTCTGCTTTGTTGCATCATGGTTCACTAAAACACAGCACGCTTTTTTTTTTTTGTCTGAATACACTGGCTGGGACAAAAGAGTATCTTCACTGATAAATCACAACAGATTTGCTGGGACATTCTTTTGTTCTAGTTGTTTTGGTCTGTAAAGAAAAAAATAAAACTCTATATGGCAAATTTGGAGGGCATTGTTTACAGATCTTTACATGACAAATGCTTCTGAAAATCTACACTTTAAATATAGTTCTGTGCAGATTCTGAAACAAAATATGACTCTGGAGGTCTAAAATGTCCTGCCCAATAGCAGAAATAATCTGTTAAAAATGAGTAATCATGCAGAAGCTCATTCATGCCCACTCTCAAATGCAAGGTAAGATGTAATCAGGGAGAATGGTAGCACGTTGAGTCACTGTTGTCTTTAGCTACGCTGTACACAGGAGACATCTTACAGTCAACAAAATTGCAACCTGTTCTTTTACACGTACCTCCTCTGGGCAATGTGTCATTGAAAAAACCTTCAATAGCTTCGCATGTACTCCCATCTCCACCACATACCCGACATCTGTCTTCTTTAGCTTCAGATCCCAAAATATTGTCACACCCAACATGCTGAAAATAGGTACAATTCAATTACTTTTAATTACCTTGCTTCAAAAAAGCTATGCAATGAGTTATTTGCTTTTTTAATATGTTATGGCCAAGTCAATGATATTTACTCAAATCAAAATTGTTACAGAATCTCATTTGCCCTCAATTTATTTTCCTATGTGCACGACAACAAGATTGTTGACAAACAAGAAATAAATATTACAGAAACTGCTGTTTCCTTATATGCTGTTCTTTAACATTCACCCTGCATATTTCTATATTACATATAACATCTCTGATCATAGTTAAGTTTCAGCATGCCTGTAATCATACCTCAGCCTAAATGGCTAAATGCTGCTTATTTTTCAGTGAGCAGCTGGACGGCAATTCAAATTATATGTCTACAGCATTCAAGAGAATTCAAAATTCAAGAGAATTCAAAATTATCAACAGTTATTTTAATTAACATCCTAAGTATATAAAGCACATTGCAACTAAGGAATCCCTGTCAAAAAGAGAAACGAAAGTATAGAAAACAAAAGAGGGAAAAAAAGAGAAGACTGCCAATGGTGCTTTCTTTTTGGAAACTCGTGCAAAAAGAGATGCTGATAGGAATTTTTTTAAAAAATACTTTAATGTAAAGCTTACTACTACTAAATATTGTTTAAACATGTACGATATATAGCACCTTGCATTCACCATTGATACAAATATCCAGAGAATCTGCATTGCATTGTGTTCCATCTATCACTGCAGGGGCACGTTCAGTATAAAAGTTGTAACCTTCTGCCAAGCAGTTTAATGCACATGGCTTAACCCCACCTAGACAAATAAAACATTTTTTAAAACAGAGAATTTCTACGCATGAGTTATTAACAACATAAAATATAACATCTATCCTATTGCCCCCACACACAAAGTGACACACACAACCATAAAGTACGTCATTGAATCTTCCTTGTCGGTTCTGAACACCTTTGCTCTTTCTCCAACCTCCTCAGAGCTTTTTGGTCTTTTCAGCCTCAGAACTCTCTGCTTGTCCCATGTCTCTTTATGTCATGGTCTAGTTCCTCTGATGAAAAAGGACTGGGTAACATTGAGCAAAATCATATTTGGAATATTTTGGAATTAGAATTGGTTAGCAAATATTGCTTATAAATTTTTTTAAAACTAAACAATGTCATGTGTTGTCTCTGTGACAACGCTCAAGACTGGAACCTGTGGGTGCCAATTGGTTGAGTATTTTTGAAGTCTGCTTATGAGTAAATTAGTTTTCTTTAATTTTTCCACAGTTATTTATATTCTGTTTTTTCTCTAACTATTCTGTAACTCAAATCATTACAAAATGATTATTAAAAGTTCAAAATATTAAATATTTTGTAAATGCATTGTTCCGAAGCTAAATTTACTCTGAAATATGGGTATAATGTTAAAAATTTAGCATGAGCAGTGCTGGGAAATTTATCCATAGGAGGCACAAAACATGTTTTAGGCTTATGTATTTTAGTCTTATCTGCTATGGAGAGATGGAAATAAATTTTGCTGGATTGAACAGTTTCAACAGAAATAGCACTCTTATGCTTCCCAAGATTTCTAAGAAAATGAGCAACCTGCCTAAAACATTCACATATTTGTAAGGATTAAAGGGTGCTCCCAAAAAATAAAATGTACTCTACAATAATATATCTTTTTAAAAAAAGTACAAATGAACAAAATGAATACAGCTGAAAAAAAAATTACACAGAAACACAGTGCAGGAAACCACACAAAATAAAATAAATTAAATAAACCTCAAAAACCAATGTCCATATTCATAAAAACAGCTTGAGGCTGTGCAAATTTCAGTGTCCAGAGAAAATAAATATCTTGTAGTCTTAAGATAAAACAAGGACAGGAAGAAAATGCAAAGCTTAGCAAAACTGTATTAAGGTTTTACTTCCCCTATTGTTATGTAGTATTTACTGCATTTTCCTTTTCTTTGTCCAGATGGATCAAACTTCTTGTTTTGCAACATTTTTCACTTCACAACAATAAAAAAAGACCCTATTAATATACTTGATTTTAATATATTTATTAATATACAGCACTATGAATTCTATTTTTTAAATGGGAATCCCACATCATCAAAAAGGAGTAATTAAAAACCTTTTCCAGTGGGCACAGTCTAGCTCTTCTTTACATGACAGAGTGCACACAGACACAATGGCTCCCTCAGCAGTCACAACCAAAAGTGAAAGAGGAGACAGCAACTAAGTTGGACATCATTTTACTTGATACTGTGGATTTATCATGCTCCTTCTCACAAAGGGTAGGAGGCTTGTAAGACTGGTAAGTATTGCTCATTCTGAACCAACCAACAAGTGTATGAAAGCAGGATTCAGGACGATTTATCCAATACATTGAAATGAACCAAAGGACCGTACTTAGGTATGCAGATAGTGCCTTTCTTTTAGCATCCGTGCAGAACTGCAACCTGATTCTTGCAGGATTAACTTTTCTGTGGCCTGGCTGTGTGGAGAGACGTGCAGGGTTGGCCTTTGTCACATCATATCAATTCTAATTCTGGTACAAGCCTCAGATGGTGAAGCAGGCTCAGCAGAGTGGGTCTGCATATGACCCAAACAGTAATGCATATCCCATCTCCATGACTCACATGAGAAAATTCCACAGCCTCTTTTTCACATGCAGGGCCAAGAGCTAGATTACATTCAGGGATACCAAACTATATATTACCTCCTGTATATGGTTTCCAGTTGTAATATTTTCCTCGGAAAGGCATATTGTCAAAGTCTGCACACTGTTTCTCTCGAAAATCACGAGCCCCAAAAGGACATGGCTGATAAAAAATAAAAACTTAGTCTCAGATAAATGTGAAGAGTAAAGGCAAAGTATGCTTCTCATAAATTACATCAAACCACTTCCATTCTTGCAGCATTAATCTAATCTGATCTTACCATAAATATAATTTGTATTGGCTAAAATAAAGATAATTTGTGCTTACTGGAGATCTAGAGTTAGAGTTTGATGCACAACAAAAATTTTAAGCCGAGAGCCTCAAAATCGTAGTACTGATGAACATGGTGTCATACATGATACAATGAACAGTGGCAACTGTAGCTTCTCCAACATTTAGCAGACAGACTGATGTTTAAATAATGCAATTTTACAGGGAAGAAATGCATCTAAAGATGACTTTTTTCTTTTTCCCACCTTTGGCTAAGAGTTTTACTTGTTTTGTATTAGGAAGGGCAAGCCTCCCTCACTACAATTTGCAGCCTCCCAACTGATCATCAACCTGGTTCAGACTAATTTGGACTTCGTCTGACCCAATTAAGACTGGACTTGTTTGTTTAAATCTTCACACCTCCCACTGATCTACACTGGTAAACCGAAGTAGGTATAACATTTTTGTTTTTTCACAGGACTAAATGAAAGCTGGACACATTACATCACCTTCTGAGAGGATTAACCAAGCAAAATAGCAAGCAGCTAGATCCAGGGTTTGTCTGTGTGTGCTAGCCTAGCCATCTTTAAAGTTTCTTTTAATAAGTTTAAAGCTGATAATATTCATATTGCTTTTCTATTCTATGGTAGTGTAAATGTATTCATGAGAATTAAGCTTGTGTGTGACACAACAAGGATACTAAGCAAACCAGATCAAACTCAAACTCAAACCTAGGCTAAAAGACAAGTGTCACATGGGTGTATATGCAATAGAAGAAAGGAAATTTGGATGTGGGGCAGCCCTTGAAAAGCATTCAGAAACTACAGTTGGCCCAAAGAACTGCAGCCAGGTTAACAGGAGCTGGCTATAGGGAGCACAAAACTCCCTTGTTGCAACAGTTCCACTGGCTGCTGATCTGTTACCAGGAACAATTCAAAGTGCTGGTTTTGACCTATAAAGCCCTATACAGCTTGGGCCCAGATTATTTGAAGGACAATATCTCCCTTTATGAATCCAGAAGAACTCTAAGATTGTCCAGAGAGGCCCTTCTTTCTGTCCCACCAACGTCTCAGGTGCATTTGGTGGGAACACGGGAGAGGATCTTCTTGGTGACTGTCCCCAAACTCTCTCCTTAGAGAGCACAGGATGGCCTCATCCTTGCTCTCTTTCCAATAGTAGGCCAAAACATTTTTATGCCATCAGGTTTTTACAAGGTTTGGGCTGTTGATGCTGTGCAGTTCTGTTTTTAAGGTTTGTATACTCTTTTAATTTATTTTAATATTTTTAATGTGTATTTTGACTTCATCAATTGTTTAATTGTTTCCTAAATTTCGTATTTATACTTTTAAGAATGTTTTGTATTGTTTTTATTTGCATTGTTTTAATATTGTTAGCCACCTTGAGTCCCCTTATTAGGACAAACACAGGATATAAATGGATAAAATGATGGTGATGATAGTCATAATAATTAGAAGAAGAAGAAGAAGACGAAGAAGAAGAAAGAGTTCTTCTCAATAAAACTAATTATTAAAACAATCCTGAGACCAGCACACAGATTTCCTCTATTAATCAACAACAGAAAATATCAAGAATAGGAAAGAATCACACTGAACTGAGAAAGGATTAAGATAGGAGGATTAAAGGCTGGGTTCTGGTAGTACAAAGGAAGGAGAAACACAAAACTCCCACCAAAATCAAAGAGCTTTCAAAAAATATTCCTGCTAATAGAAAAGCAGCCAAAAAGGGGGGGGGGGCAAAGGCAGAAGAGAAAGGAAGCTGACTTTATCATCCTTTCCACCAAGCGCTGCAGTTGGCAAATACCAATGAGATTCTTACTTTGAACTGGAAGCAACAGCTCTCAGTTAAACAACTTCAAATCCCCTCCAGGTCCTCCTGACATTCTTCTTATATGGTGCTGCTGTTTGTGATATTTTGGAGAAATCCCTTCGGGCTTTCTGTTACTGGAGTCTAATTTCAGGTCCCTGAATCAGCACAAATCCAGCAGCAGCTGGGATCTTCCATGTTAGTGGGTTTGTGAATCCACTTTGGGTTTTCTTTGAAACTTCAAAGGAGCTATCGATGGTGTTGAATCCTAACCAGACCAATAAAATTCAGTATCTTGAATAGCTCCTTCAAAGTTTGCACGAAAAGCTGGAGTGGATTCACCACAACACTGACATGGAAATCACCAGCAGCCACTGTCCAAATCAGATAAAACTAATCTGAGATCATCTATTTTGAGATTGAACTGAATCACCACACAGCCCTGGTTTATGACAGATCACATCACGATCGTTATGCCAAACTGGGGCACATATGTCCACCTCCCAAACTATTTTCTACTAATCAGTAATCTCTTAGGGAAACTTTTTGAATCTGAGATACATATCTTCATGAAATTTGAGTTTAAAATTATTTTTCAAATAGTCAGCTGTCTATTACTCATTGCTCACTGCCCCTGAAGTTCTTCTTTGGTCACTGGGCAAAATGTCTTTTAAGGCAAGCTTTCTTTTGGGGGCAGGGGGTAGCATTGAGAGATATGGGTACATCATCACAGCTACATCTCCCAATGTAGGATCTTGGCTTTTAATTCTAACTTTATGATTCAAAAGAAGGATGTGTAAGTAATATCCCTAAAGCCCCTAGCATTTCCCCAAAGCCCTCAAATTTTCTTATCTTTTTATTTTGGTGGGTGAACTTTCACCCCAAATTGCCCAAAACATATCCAAATCACACACACCCCATAGTGGTTTCCTTCCTTTTCCTTTCACAGTTCCTCCCGAGACCTTTAAAATCAGCTGCAAATCAGTTGAAATAGGAACCAGAAATATTGCAACGTCACTTCTTGTGTGCCACCAATTAGCTGGTGGAGGATGTATTGGAGGGGGGCAATTAAGTGAAAATTGCCCCCCACACACAATTGTCCACCTCTGATTTAAATCTAATTGCCAATCCTAACTAGAGCAGGCTTGTTGAACCAACGGGATAAACATAAGCGTTAACTTACTATACATCATTTTTTCAATGGCAATTAGATTTAAGCTATTATAGTTAATTCCCATAGTAGTTTCATTCCAGAACTCTTTCAGAATCCTTTCCAGTTTGAGTAACACTATAAAAAGCTTTTACTCTTGTATCCTTCATTCTTTTAGGTTAGGGGTGGGCAATCATGGAAGGCCACGGGGACACAGTAGCTTCCAAGGAGACCTTGGAAGGCTGTACCTTCCCACTGCACAGAACTGGGGGAAAAAAGTCAAAACTTTTTTTTGCCTCCAAGCACCCACTAGGGACGTTTCTGTCATATTTTTAGGCTTCACTTGGCCATTCAGAAGAGGGCTTCTGAAATGACAGGATGTGAGTAGAAAGTACTTCATGTTTACTTCCTATTTCAAAAAAGGCTTCTCCTGGGCCTAAATTTACCCAGGACGACAAAAATGTGGTAAAATGCCACCATGATTGCTAAGGGGCACTCGGGGGTATTGCTGACCCCAGGGGCCCATGGTCCGAATTTACACACCGTTGATTTAAGAATTTTCCCTAATCTAATCTGCTTCCCAATGTCTTGCATATTTTTCTTACTCAAATTGCTCACTGCTCACAGACGTGGGAGAAAAATATTGTTAAGCTCTAATTCTTTGAGAACGCATCCATCCTGGGAGCTTTCTCATTCTTTATCACTGTGGTTATTTCAACATCAATTATTAGCTAGTTTGCACACGCACATGCACACATGTATATATACTGATTTCTTTGTGAAGTACTACATCTTTTGGGAAACTTTTTAAAGACGATATTTCAGGAAAAACATTTAATACATATTGCCCCAATAGTAGTGTTCAGTATTTATACCTTTTATTTAAAATTTAAAGTACTATCTGAACAAATCCCCTGTTACCACACTCAAAAGCCCCACTTTAAAAGATATGCTAACTTTTATAAAGTAGATATATTTATGGCTAAAAGCTTGTTTGGAGAATCACTGATTGTATGCATGTAGCCAGGTCAGGATGACCTCAGCATGGGCAGCTCATAAGATCAGAGAGGATTAGATGAGAAAGCCCAGCACTGATGGACTTGAGATGATCCCTTTTAAAAGACTGTAAGGTACAAGCACTCCTGGAGACAATAAAAGGAGAAACTGCCCAGACGAAGCAGTCAAGCAGTCCTGTTGTGACCACATCCTACAGAGACCTTCTCTATTTACCTTACCCAACCAAGATATTAAGAGATTATCAGGACTCCCATCTATGTTTTGTCACCTAGAATTAAGACCATCAGCCCATTCTGCACTCCTTAGTTAGTTTGTGGGAAAGTAGTTACTGCTTTGTCCATGCACCCTCCTTCAGGGCAGGAAATAAGGTATAAAAAACCCAGCTCCAGCCCAGGGAATTCATAGTACATTGGGCATCATGCTGCACATGGTCTCCTAGATTCCCATTCCTTCATACTACCTTCAGACTCTTGTCTGAGCCACCCTGCTTCAATCTTTTGCTTCAGGGCCGGTAAATATCACCTGTTCCATCCAAAATCTCTCTATCCAATCTTTCTCGTTTCCCTTCAGTAGCCATGTGTATTCATGAAGTTGCTTGATTTCTTGTGTGTATCTATTGATTTCCAATAAAATACTCTTTTAACTCTTAACTGGAGTCATCGCTGCAGTTAGTGCTGGCATACATAGGTGAAAAGATCCTGCCATTACCCTCCTCTTGCAGGCCTCCTTGGAGCTAATAATTCCCCAAATCCTAAGAAGATTTGAAAGACTTCAAGGTCCTCCTTAACACCCCAGTTCAAGTATCCCACTGATGCACATAAACTCTTATCATTCTATACGGATCGTATTGGTTGCCAGCTGGCTACTTCTAACAGGGAATTGTACTTCCAACATTGTGATAACTTCAGCTGCATAGATTTCACATATCCGTGCCAATGAACAGACAGGTCTAGAACTTAGTCTAACACCCAACCAGTGACAGCCATCTATCTGCAAGGCAGTGCTTAAGATGGGACTAACTACAACACAGAGTGCTGCTGCTGCTGCTGCTGTTTTGTTGTTGTTGCTGTTGCTGTTGTTGTTGTGTGTTTTCAAGTCATTTCTGACTTACAGCAAACCTAAGACAAACTTATCACAGGGTTCTTTTGGCAAGATTTGTTCAGAGAGGATTTGCCTTTGCCTCCCTCTGAGGCTGAGACAGTGTGACTTGCCCAAAGTCAGCCAGTGTATTTCCATGTCTGACCTGGGTCTCAAATTCTGATCTTCAGAGTTGTAGTGCAATGCTCAAACCAATACACCATGCTATTTCTCACAGAACACCAAACCACAGCCATACTGCCTAAGCTACAAGTCTGTTAAGGCTGTGGCCCTTAAGAGCAAGTACTTGGGCACAAGTGAACATGAATGAACATGGAAGGATTCTAATACATGGAAGGACCTTGATGTATTGTTGGTTTCTTTGTTAACTGATAGTAATCGTTTTCATACATCCTCAAGATGTATTCTCAAGAAAACCAGCTTAGTCAGCTGTTATTAGCATTGCATTTGCGATCATAGGGGTTTCTTGCTCAGTTACAGAACACTCTTAAACTACTTTATCTATTCTCTACCAAGGTAGAGAAGGGGCTATTTGCAATTGATAAAAATCAGACCTCCCTCTTCATCCTAGCAGAACATTTAAAAAGATAAGTATGAACTCAGCACTTGCTTTCCTGTGAGAAAAATTCAGCTTAACTGGAAGAGCTATATAGCAATAACCTTACTTTGGCTTTCCTTTTTTCTTTCCCATTCTCAGTACTTTAAGACCAGGAAGGGCTTGCATCTTGCAGTAGAAATTCCTTCATTTAGCCTTTTACTGTTTAAGGTTTCTGTGTTCCACTACACCTTGGACCTTGCCTCAATGTGAGGAATGCGCACAGATAATTGAGGACTCAGTGGCTTCTAAGGTGTCTCCCCTCATAACTTGTGAGATCTGGCTACAATTTAATGAGGAGTTAGGCTTTTTTTTTCTGCTATAAACGCCTCATGCACCCATTAATCACCAACAGAGTCCAACTTTACACTAGTGGTTTATATCAGTCTTAATAGCAAACAAATCTCTTGGGGAGCCTTGGATTGAATCTGGTCTCTGGTCAGAACATCAACTTTGAAATGACTTATTAGTTTTCTTATTACCTGGATTATAACATCCTTTCCTCTAAGGGAGTTTGAGCTGGATCATGTTAGTACAGCTAGTTTCCAGTATTTTTGTCTCTTTTAGGACCCCACTGTGAACTTTTAAGTTTGCACTGGTTATCCAATATTGCTAATAGTTACTGTATACAGAGACTGAGAAGTATAAATGACTGAAAGTGAAAGCCCCCAATACTAACATAATGAACACACAGTAGATCCCCGTATCTGCAAGTGGTTTGGTCCCCCCCCCCCGGGGCGGCAAAAAAATCCAAATGATCACATCCCATATTATTAAATGGCAGTGATGTGCACATGGATGCTTCAGCACATCTG
Organism: Cyclura pinguis; assembly: GCA_030412105.1. Lineage (NCBI taxonomy): Eukaryota > Metazoa > Chordata > Lepidosauria > Squamata > Iguanidae > Cyclura > Cyclura pinguis. Next base: position 316,915,383 of record CM059600.1, on the reverse strand, counting down.
CGTGCATGTCGTCGCCATAATATGGTGTGCTTTGCAGTCGCTGTAAATCACAGATCCAGAGGCTGCAGATCCAGAGGGTCTTCTGTATTACATATATATTTACCAGACTGAAGCCCACTAATCCAGTCTACAAATCTTAAAGGGATCCACTGTCCCATGCCACAGGCCTATCAGAATCTGAGCAAACTTGTCTCCTTTCACTCATTGAATAACTTCCCAATCCAGCATTCTTGCTTCTGTCTACTCCCAGAGTCTCAGCTGTGTGGGGCTTTCTCAGTGTTTTATTCTTCCCTGAATTCCTGAATTCCACATTCCTGGATGAGGCACTGTATACAAGTAGGTATCATTGTCTATGTCCTGATCAGGCGATGTTTTTTTGAGGCTTGCAAGTTGATTCTTTCAGAACAATTGCAGCTTAGATTCTAGTTGCGCTTGTTAGGATTTTTACACTTTGCTAGGTTGTACATTTGGCAGAAAGTTCCTAGCAACAGGAGAGGGCCAAAGGGCACAGTTTCTCAGAAGATAGTTGGAAACTTATTCATCTCCAAAAACTGCAGTGATTCAGGGGAAATCTGAATTCCACTTCTGCTTTCTACTGAGCACAGATTGCTTTGAACGCCTGCGTCCTCTTGAAGCATACACTTATCGCTCACAGAGTTAGCATTCTCAATCTAATTTTTGCACAAACCTAGCAATTCCCTGCTTCTGACAAAGCAATTTTTTTCTGGATCCTTTCTGAAATAAATGTATGTCATGATCTTTCTCATTCAGTAATTCTTTGGATTCTAATATTTAACCAATGATCTTTCCATTTTTTAATAATAATCTTGCTTTCCTCCAGCCATTTTGTTGATCTAAGGTTGCTACTGCAACCCAGATTTCTGACTTCTGCAGACGTGACTTCTGGCAGTTTCACCATGTCTGTCACTTTCTTTTGAAGTAACTCCAGAACCCATAAAACTCCTCCATCAAATATTTTCATAGCTGTTTGTTTAAACATTAGCTTTGCTTCTATGAACCTAAAGGATCAATGAGATTTCAAATTATGCCTCACTCTTATGTATTATTAGCTCTACTCCCAATAATGGTTTGTTATTAGAATAAATAGTTTTAGCAACATGTTTTTTAATGTGCTTAAGAGTTTTCTCCTACGATTTTCAGGATAGCCTAAGGCAAATGATTTGTTTGTGTTTTGACTGTGGTTTCAATTGCAAGACATGACATTTTTTTCCCTGTGGTTTGGGTGTGACCAAAGATGGGCAGGACAATGTTAAATATGTGTGGTTAAATGAGGAACTAAATGACCTCCAGTACTTACTAGACATTTTTTCCACTTCAGATCAGGAGACTCACACATTGCTGAAATGTGGAAGCCTTTCAGGTCTTTTGGAGAAAGAACACTTCTCTCTTAGTCAGAGCTCTGAAGATCTTTAGTCAATGCTCACTCAGTTAGCACTTTTGCATTTTTCAGTTTCATTATTACTAAAATATTTTTGCAGTGTATTCAGGATGAATTCTCAAGTTAATTTACAAAATAAAACTGTATAGTAATGAAATATTGGATATAGTTAGCATCCAGTCATTTGAAGCAGACTATAACAACCAGTTCTTTAAGGCCCATTTGAAAACAGGGAGGGGAACCATGCTTACTATTTAAGCAGACAAAACAGAGCCTCATGGTTGATTGTAATGCTCAGGGAAGTTCATACAAGTGTAGAAAATCCTTCAAATAAGCAGTCACAAGACATTTATGGATTTAAATGTGACCACAAACACTTTATATTTGGCCTGGAAATACACTGGCAAACCAGGTGACTACACTGTACTCTGGTGGGAGCTTCTAAATTTAGCTGAAATTTCTGAAAACAGCTCTGCATACAGTAGACTAGACCACATGTGATCAGAGCATTAGTCTTTTTAGCTAAGTCCTTTTCCAAACTTGGGAATAACTGATTAAGCAAAAACTGATGAGAAGCGCTCCTAGTAACAACAAGCACCACCTGTACTTCTGTGTATAGCTGTAAGTCCAGAAAAGGCCACACACTTGGCCCTTCAGGAGAAGTGCAACCCCTACAGTACCAGTTGCATCCATCCAATTGTCTCCCTACCATGGAATCTCTGTTTCATTTGGATTAGGCTTCACCCTGTCTGTCCTCATCCATCTCATAACTGCTTTCAGACATCCTCAGGGTTTCCACAGCTTCCCTTGGATTAGATGGAGAAAGAGGGCTATACGCCCACTTTTCTTGATGATGCTTTAAACCAAATCACTGAATGTTTTCTTCTAATGGCTTCATATAAATGTTAAAAAGGATGGGGATAAGAAAGAATCCTGTGGCCCTTGAAAGACACTCCAACAGAAGCTCCTCAATCTCACTTTCTAGTTTTGTCCCTCCAAAAAAACAAATAAAAATCAAAAACAAAAAGAAAAGAAACGAAGAGTTGGTACTTACGTGAACAGTCATTCTGGGATGATAGGAGGAGCAATCCACTACGCATGGGTTGTGATCCTCGTGCCAGCCGATGCAGGAGCTGTCCACGTGTCACATCAAAAGAACTGTTAACCGCTCCAGTCCCTCTATGGCCAGTTCTCTTTCCTAGCGTATCCAGTTGGGTTTTTTTTTTTTTAAGTCCTCCACCGTAGACTTATACGCACTTTCCCTCAGCCTATGGGTGGGTGTGGATTGCTCCTCCTGTCATCCCAGAATGACCGTTCACGTAAGTACCAACTCTTCATTCTCATGCTGACAGGAGGAGCAATCCACTACGCATGGGACCTTCCCAAGCTGTTCTATGGGTGGGTATATATCTACAGCACGGCCTGCAAAACATGGCGCCTAAACGCCGCCTGTGCAGACTTATACTTGTCCAGCTCATGGTGTTTAACAAAAGTCGATGACTCTTTCCAGCCAGCCGTGCTGCATACATCCTCCAAAGAGCATGAATATGCGTATGCCACTGATGTTGCCATTGACCTGGTAGAATGCGGCCACACATTCTCTGGTCGAGGCTTCTTTGCATAATCATAACAAAGGAAAATACATGTCTTGATCCAACCAGCAATGACAGATTTACTGGCCCGTTGTCCCAACGTTTTTGGCTGGAAAGACAGCAGCAAGCCGTCGGATCGCCTAAACCTTTTGTTCTTTTAATGTAGGCCTTTATTACTCTCCTTACATCCAAAGTGTGCCACTTCTTTTCCAGAGGGTGTACAGGCCTTAGGCAGAAAGTCGGTAAATGTATCTCCTCCGGGTGAAATATTGATGACACATACTTCGGCAAGAAGGAAAGGTCGAAGCCCAGCATCAGCCTGTCCTACTCAAATCTGCACAAATGTTCATTGACAGATAAAGCCGCTTGCTCCGAAACTCGCCTGGCTGAGGTAACTGCAGGCAAAAACGCAGTCTTGAAAGACAGGAATCTCAAGGAAGAATCCCGCAGTGGCTCAAAAGGTGCCACTGTTAAGGAATTGAGCATCAGGTTTAAATCCCAGGTAGGGAACCTATGCCGGATTGGAAAAGATGTCAAAATTGCACCTCTCAGAAATCTCTTTATATGCAGATGCTTCATGTAGGATTCCCCATGTGAAGATTGAAAAGCCAACAACGCCGCCACCTGTCTCTTCAAGGTGTTAGGGCGCAAACCCTTTTCCAAGCCCTCTTGGAGGAAGTGCAGGACTTGGGAGACAGTTACCTCCCCCACATCAACCTTGCTCACTTCGCACCACTTCTGAAAAGCCTTCCAAGTTCTATTGTATATTCTCTGAGTGGTCTCCCGTCGGGAACCCAACATAGTCCGGACCACATTATCTGCATATCCCTGGCACATTAGAAACTTCCGTTCAATTTCCACGCTGCCAGACTCAACCATTTGGGGTCCGGATGGGCCACTGGACCCTGGGTAAGTCCGCCCTCAGTGGTAACCTCCATGGTGGTGCCTGTGCCATTTGCAACAGCATCGGAAACCACGGTCTCCGTGGCCAGTAAGGCATTATCAGAAACACTGACGCCTTCTCCACTCGGATCTTTGATAGAACTTTCTGCAAGATCTGGATTGGGAGAAATGCATAGTGCACACCCGGCGGCCATTTCACTGACAGAGCATCGTGTGCCTCCACACCTCTGCTTCCATCTATTGAAAAGTATCTTTTCAACTTGGCGTTTCCACCAGAAGAGAACAAGTCCACCTGTAACTGACCAAAAACAGCTGTCACGGTGTGAAAGACCTCCACATTGAGAGACCATTCTCCCGGGTGCAGCCAATTCCTGCTCAAGTAGTCCGCTTGTACATTCATCTCTCCCTTCACGTGTACCGCCGCGAGTGAGCTCAGATGTTTCTCTGCCCAGTAGAACAACTGAGTGCATTCTTCCACCAAAGGCACCCAATGTAGACCACCCTGTTTGCAAATGTAAGCTCTGACCGTCATATTGTCCGTGAATATCTTCATGTGATGCAGTTTCACTAGCTGCAGAAACCGCTGCAGCGCCAAGCGGACGGCTTTCAACTCTAGGTAGTTTATGTTGTGCCGCTTGTCTGAAAGCGTCCAAATACCTTGCACTGAGTACCCTTTGCAGTGCACAGCCCAGCCATGGAGACTGGCATCTGTTGTTACATGCACCATGCTGTGAATGTGAATTCCTGAAGCCACCTTCCTCTCCTTCAGCCACCAGGAGAGTTCTTCCTGAACTTGATGTGTCAGCGCCACCTGATAATGTCTCTTTACTGATATGGCCAACTGGTGTCGCATCAGTAGCCTTTGCAGAGATTTCACATGGAAACTTCCCCACTGCACCAGTTGCGTGGAAGATACTAATATCCCCAACAGCCTTGCCAATCGCATCAGATCCGCTGACTTGCATTGGCGCACTTTGGCTGTTTCCTGCCTCAATTTCACTAGCCTGTCCTGAGAAAGGAATAACCTCCCCTTCAAGGTGTCTATCCGTGCTCCCAAATGCGTGAGCACCCTGACTGGACTCAACACATTCTTCTCGAAATTAAGAAGGAAACCGTAGTCCCTCAACGTCTGGATTGTTAACTGTACATCCTTCCTCAACCTGAACTCTGAGCCCACTTTCAGCAAGATATCGTCCAAATATGGGTACAGCCGTACCCCCTGCACTCTGAGAAACGCTATCAGTGGAATCAACACTTTCATGAACACTCGTGGCGCTGATGCCAAACTGAAAGGCAGAGCCTTGAATTGGTAGTGACAGTCCTGGTAATGGAATCTCAGGTACCTCCTGTCCTCTTTGCTCATGGGGACATGTAAATATGCCTCCTTGAGATCTATGGAAGCCATATAATCCCCCGGAGACAAATTCTCTTTGATTGTCTGTAAAGTCTCCATCTTGAACTTTCTGTATTCCATGAAAGTGTTGAGGTACCTTAGATTCAAAACCGGTCTATACTTGCCATTGAGCTTGGGGACGACAAAAAATGTCAAATAAACCCCTGAGAATTCCTGATCCTTCAGAACGTTTTCTACTGCCCCTATCTGTAGCAAGTGATAAATCTCCTGTAGAACTATCTCTTGCTTGACCTTGTCCTTTGATACTGAGGATCAAAGAAATCTGTCCTTCGGTCTCGTATGGAAACGTATTTTGTAACCCTGGGTCACTACCTGTAGAACCCAACGATCTGATGTTACTCGAGATCATCTTTGTCCGAAAGACAGAAGTCTTCCCCCCACTGTCTGGCATTGATAGTCAGTATTGAGGTTTTCCTCACCTCGAATTATTTCCAAGCTTTCCTTGTCCTTGACTGGGATATTGGAATTGTCTATTGAACTGATTTCTTTGTCTATTCCATTGATATCTACCCTATCTGTACTCAGAGCCTCTTCCAGAGAAACCGTACGATCTACCTCCACGAAAGGAGCAGTTTGAGCCTCTGAAAGCTCTTTTATCTACCCTTTTCCTCTGCAAAGTGGGCATTACCTGTTTCTTCTCCTTAGTCTCAATCAAGACCTTCTCCAATGCTTTTTCTCCAAATAAAAGTTCTCCCTGAAAAGGGACAAAGGTCAAATTACTGCAGGACTTCTGGTCCGCCTCCCAGTGCCTTAACCACAAGGAACGCCTTGCAGTTGTTAACAAATTTATATTTCTTGCTGCAAACGCGGTAGCATCATGACCAGCATCAGCCATATATTTTAACACTCTCCGAATTCTTTTTACAGCTTTCATTAATTCTTGCACACTCAAATCCTGGGAATCTAAGATATCCTGAGACCAGAGAACCCCAGCTCTTGCAAACATAGAAGCAGCCACTGAAGCTTTTATCACTAAGGATGCTGCCTCATGAGCTTTTTTCACAGAAGTCTCCGCTCTCCTCTCATCTACCTCCTTCAATTGTGTGTCTCCTTCCCTGGGGACAATGGCCCCTGAGACCAACCCTGCAATCGGGGCATCCACCGGGGGCATTTTAAGCAAATCCACCTCAGACTTCACAAAGGACTATAACTTTTGAGAATAAGTTAATAATTTCTTAGTAGACCACTGTGACAACCACTCACTCAATATCACATCCTTAAAAAATTCTGGCATAGGCAACTCTATACCTCTTGCCTCCTTCCTTCTAATTACAGAAGCTACTTGACTCCCCTTAGTGGTATCATCAGTATTCTGTTCCTTGCCAGAGTCCAATCCCAAAGTTTGGAGCACTCTCTTCAAAGTACTACGGAAAACATGTACTTCAAACATCCTATCTGAATCTGCCTTTTCCTCCTCTTCATCATCAGTACACACGAAATCTTTTTCCTCTAAATCTAACACCTTATCCTGTATCTCATCTTTTTCATCACTATCTACCACTTCCTGCTGTAGTACTCTTTTCTCATTCCTGCATTCCTTCACAAGCTCTGTATTGTTAACACTTCTTTCTTTTCCCGCTGGTATGGTTTGCATGCTGTTACTATTTTTTATTTGGTTTACACTTGTACTTTCCACCTGCTCCTCTTTGATGGTGGCTGGTTAAGTTCATCATCCGCCATGCTGGATTCCTGGCTTGTAGGCCATGTTTGTAAATTCATTGGACTAAAAAGCGTAAATTGATTCTCAGTATTTGTATTTAATAAATTCATTAAGTGACACATATTGAGTTGACTTTGCAAATCATTTGAGTTTAAATTCATTGGCGGCAGCTGCGTTGTTAAAACTGACTGCAATTACGCACGTATAGCCTCATTAACAATTTGCTGTATCTCTCCCATAAACTCATTCGTAGGACGCGGCAACAGGCCACGGGATGGGCCCCACTGCGACTCACATGCTGTGGCCTCTGTCTCTCTGCCCCGAGCAGGCACCGCCTCCATCCAGCCAGATAGGAATTGCTTGAATTCCGGCGGCAGCCTCCATTGCTCCTGGGTTGGGAAGAAAGGCCCTGCTGTATGTTGCTCCAAAATGGTGGACACCTGCTCCCTCTGTGGTGCCACGACTCCCTCTCTGATTGGATGAGCCATCGTGGTCACCTGAGCTGCAGCTCCGCCCCTTATGCCTTCCTCAGAGGCCTCTGAGGCCTTGTTGGAATCACGCGGCGCCATCTTAGAATGGCCAATTTCAAGATAGCAGGCAGAACTCTCCACTGTAAGTTTTTGCACAGCTTCTGGCACCTTCTGGAGCTTCTTAGTGCTCCTGGACTTGTCAGTTTTCTTTACCTTTTTCTCCTTACTACTCACATTCTTAAACTTTTTATTGTTCAGCCCAGGCTGAAACTTTTATCTCTTCCACCTCACTCTCGCTGGAGCTTAAGAATATTTTTCTTAAGTCCACAGAGTGATCATCCTGTGGCACCTTCTGTGGTTTGGCTCTACCACCAGAACTGGCCACCTCATCGTCCGTGACCCGCAGAGTTGCAGTTTTCTGGATGGTATGGTGCTTGATCTTACTCAAACCCTTGTCCGTGACCCGCTGTGTAGCGGTTTTCTGGATGGATTGGTGCCTGTCCTTGTCCGAGCCCTGCATTACTGCGGTGCTTCGGACTGAGTCACCCGAAGCCACTCCAATTCCGTTCTCCGTGGACATACTGACAGTTTATTTTTATTCCTGCCTGATAAGTTAGTGTTCCCTTCAAACACCTTCCTAATCTGATGAAAAACTGGAGAGGGTCAGAAAACCACCCAGCTGGTTTGCAGGAGAAAAATGAACTGGCCAGAGAGGGACTGGAGCGGTTAACGGTTCTTTGATGTGACACGTGGACAGCTCCTGCATCAGCTGGCGCAAGGATCACAACCCATGCGTAGTGGATTGCTCCTCCTGTCAGTCCGAGAATTCCTGCAACCACCAAAACATTATGTTCCCTGAGACCATTTCCCCACTTGGATAGGTGACTCATGACCTTGGAGCCGTTACCTTTTCAGGCTACAGTCCCCAGAATCCTATATCCAATTGTATCTGGACAACCCAGGAGCACAGCACGGTCAATGGTATAAAAGCCAATGACAGGCCCAGGAGAGCTAACAGGTTCAGTTTCACATTCCATTCCCCAACAAGGTGACCAAGGCTGTTTCTGTCTCAAAAACATGCCAGAAAAAGACTAGAACAGATTCAAATAATCAGTATAATCTATGACCACCATGGATTAATAAACCACCACTTTTTTTTATAATCTTCTTTTAGGGTTGTATTTTTTTATGCTGGTGAAAAATGACCCAGAATCAGGGGATGTACATTTTTGGTTCTCTTTTTAAAAACTAAGGTTTAACCATGGCCTCTGTAAATGCAGTTGACCTCAGTGGGACTTACTTCTGTGTAGCTAAATACAGGACTGTGTCATGAAACATCCAAACACACAAAACAACTGGATTCACACAATCTAAGAGATATCTATTTAAGCTTGTAGCTGGGGAAAACTTGCCGGAATCATGTTGGTGCACTGCACTAGTGTAGCAGTCCATTACATTGGCATGGTGTATTTTTTGAAGGGCTGTGTAGCAGCAGACACAGGGAAAAGCAGAGAATGTAATAATTATCACTGCTGGGTAAGAAAACTGCCATGGAACAATAACTTTTCCAAGCCACCATTCCCTGTACACCCTGGCTTTGAGAACCCACTTAGATGTCAGACATTGCAGAAATCTGCTGCTCAGGAAGCAGCTGCTTTCACTACAGCCTCAGTAGCTATACCCACATAGTACACCAAGAGGACCTCAGCTACATTCTTGGTTACTTTTTTGTGGCATAATTAGGTGTCACACCAGTTTAAGTACTGTTTGGGATGCTGAACAAGGATTTATCCAACACCTTCTTGCCATTATATCCTCCAATCCAAATGGCCACTGATTGGCTATGGAATGTGCCCAGACAGTGTCTAGGTGCTGTGGCCCAACCAGTGAGAAAGAACCAGATTTTGCACTCCCACATACCCAGGATAAGTCCTCTGGTTGAGCTTTATGCATCGCCTACGTGCAACAGGATCTCAGTCCATGTTTCCAGATTTTATAGATTGTGCTTATTCTAGGCCCTTCAGTTTTAACATTAGCAAACATGTTATCCATCAGAAGTCCAAATAATGTCTTAAAGTCTTTGATGAAAACTGTGTCTACTAGGAGTTTCCTATGCTGATTCTAAAGGATCAAACAGGTCACAGGAGAGGGAAAGAAAATAGCTAGTCTTTGAAGTAAAAATGCAACCAAGAAGATTTTTGTTTATAAATAATAAGAGCTTTGGGGAGTAATAATTTTAAATTACAAAAGGAGCAATGAATGCTGACACAAGTCAAAACTTTACAAAAATCAGTGGGTGTAAGCAATGCATTTTTCATGCAAATAATGACAAGCACAGAAGACCTGTGGCCTTTTAATACACACATATTAATCATATGTCCCTCCCTTTAAATGACTTTTGCTTCAAAGAGTACTGCATAATAAGATTCTTCATAAATCCTGAAAATGATTCTGTCTCAGCAACTTTGTGTTTCATTAGACACAAATTAGTAACACTGCAATCAATTGCTAGAGGTTTTAATCATTATTTAAGTTTCTGCAGAATTTAAATTGCTGAACATCAGAACATTTTAACGACCTCTTCATGACACTACAAAAATTCAAACCATATGTTCATCTTACAATTTAAATGTGAACACAACAGTATTAAGAAGATAGCTACTAGCACTTTCAATAAGCTCAAATATTAACTACAGTAAGATCTAAAAGAAGTGTTCATTAAAAAGATTGCGTGCTCTCGTACTTTCACACACTACTGTCATGGGGAAATGTTATGGAAGGTAAAGGACAGTAAGTAAATGCCTCTATAGCTTTAAAAATGAAACAGAAATACTATTATTGCACTAATTGCTATATCTTATCTCAAATGTAACAAAGGGGACCTAAACTTCTGGAGGTGACAGGCATTTCTTCATGGAAGGTTCTAACTTATAACACCTCTAAGTTACAGTGGAGCAGCCTCTATGATTCCTCTCATACAATGCAGCTCCAGCTAATCTATCTTCTGTGGTTGTTGATGATGATGAGGAGGATTGTTGTTGATGATGAGGTTTGTTGATGATGTCTTCAAGTTGACTCCAACCTATGATGACCCTATCATCTGGTTTTCTCTGCAAATTGTTTTTCAGAGAAGGTTTGCCACTGCCTCCCTTTTAGGTTGAGAATGTATGACTGGGCCAACTGGGATTCTGTGGTTTAGCATGAATTCAGACTCTCAGACTCTAGACTCCTAGAGTCTAGTCCAACATTCAAACCACTGTACCACACTGGCTCAATTTAACTCATTTTAATTTTCAGATTTATAGAACAAAAACCCTTACAACATATAAGAAAGGATAAATGGGGAAAAAAACCTCACATGTTTCTATCTTCCCTGAGTTAAAAATATTCTTTTAATTATATTACATTTGTTCTCTGTATGTCAACAATAGCACACACTAACTTTCTACAGTGTAAATGTAACTGCTAATCCCAACTAGAACAGGCCCACTGAATCAAGGAAGGTCAATACTTTAGTAAATTCCCTTGATTCAATGAATTTACTCTAGTTGGGACAAGCAACTCAATTTAGGTCTATGTATTTACTTGGCCATTTCTTTGTGTAGAAAATCTTTATATTCTAGTGCAAAAAAACCTTAATGTCTTACTCAGCTTCCTACTTCTGCCATATTAAAAAATGGAAATTAGAAAAATATGAATCTCAAGATATTTGAGATAACCCCAGATGTGGGACTACAGGGTATGGCAGAAGCTCAACCATCCCAGTAAAACTGAGGTATGCTGGAAGAATTTGAATTAGGCCAGAGCAACAATGAGCATCCCTGCTTTTTCCCTAAGCTGAAAATTGGGCAGAGACACGAATGGAAAAAGGAAAGGACCATAAAGCCAAAGCAAGGAAAAGATCAACAGGATTTAATGGAGAAGACACTGTTAAAAATTTCCCCCCTTCTGACTTTTCTACCCACTCTGCAGTTACAGAATTTAGGATTTGGCATAACTGCACCTAGTCATATAGCACACCCACCCATAAACTCCCAATGAGAACACTATAATTCAGATGGCATGGAACAATACAGCATGGAAATATATCTCAAGTATGAATGCCATGCATACTTTGTACACCAAAAGGAAAACTCTGGTGATGGAAACAATGGAAAAGGGACAACACCCTTTGCATAACACTCTAGCGGGCATGCTGTTCAGCAGTTATAAGATCTTAAGCTGAACTTACGCTCCTGTAACTGCTGGGGATTCACATTTAGAATAGATTCACATTTAATAGCCAAACATGACTTCAAAAACCTACCTTTTCATTCTGGCAGCTCCCCAGCGGAAGTGTTTCTGAGGCACTGCAGAGTGGGGTACTGGGAAATTACATCCGCAGCATTCTCCAAATCTCAGGGTGCACTGAGACAAGAAGTTGTGGCAAGACCTTGAGGGATCTCCCTAGCTGCCTGTTAATTACATGCTTTGTAACCTAGAGAATGCTGCAGAAATCACTCTCACCATCCTGATCTGCAGCACTTTGGAAAAGATATAGTTGGTGCTGCCAGACGGAAAAAAATAAGTTTTGGAGGGTCATTGTAGTTATGCCATCCACCATTGTAGTCATGTCTGGAGACACAGGATCTCAGCCCCTGTCTCCAGAAGATAGACAGAACTTGATATAATGTGCTTTAAAAACCACATATAAACAGCCAACCAAGAAATGCTAGGAGTACTTGCCACTCACAAGTGGAGACACAGAAATAAGTATATACCAACACATGCACATATCCTTTTGGTTAGCAAGGGGCTTTATTTCAAGAATTAGGATACGCTGATGGTCCTAAGTGCCTTTATTGACAGGATCTGGCATTACAGGGCAGTGGGATAAGCAATGCCTTACCCTACAGGTGGGCTAGGGCGATGTGGAAAGAAGTAACCAATTCACAGGTAGAATCCTTATGTGACACCATATCACTTCCTTATCAAAATACACTGCACATTCTCCAGCATTTTCTGTCCCATGCTGGCTACAAAAGATCATCACTAGCAACACTGCCTTTTGCTCCCCTGTGGGAGTTGCTAGACTACTTGCTTCAGACTTGGTCCTGCACTCTTGCAACTCTTAGACTGTTATGTGGAAATAATATCCCTAGGACGGATACGCAGCCATGACAACAGTACACCTGACATCAGTCGGTTGTCATGCAAATGTCTAAAGGAGAAAATTTGCTGGGTGACTCCACCACTTATGCTGCTCAGTTACCACTGGAACCATGCTCCTTGTGTTGTTTCTCTGTTGTTGGAGCTTCTTTGAGGCATATTCATTGCCTACACTGGGGAAGGCTCCAGGGTGAGTCTCTACTGGAGACAGAAAGAAACTCATTGCACCCTTGCCTAACTGAGCTCTATAAAGTATGAGCTGGTAAGTCTGGCAAAGTCCCCACACAGAATCAATGTTACTGTCTAAGCCAGTGAGGATGAAGCCTGATATGATGCTGTTCGGAAAAAATGGTCTGTCAGACAAAATGGCAGGGAGGGAAATTGGTCATCTGGATCAAAAGGGGAAATTGGTACATTTACCAATGTAAAATAAGGCGAGCTGTCTTAATTTCTATTGCAGGCGTCACCTTTAGCCCATAATCATGATAATCAGTTTATAACTGGAGCAAGTGAGAGACCCATTCCAAAATGGAGAAGCGATATAACTCCCAGCTCAGACCACAAGCCACCTGCCCCTTTAATAGATTACACAGCCTGGGTATTGTACATCACAGACTATATGGAGGCTATACTACATTACACAGCCTGGGTGTGGCCCCTCTTACACATTACAGAGGTAACCCAAGTATCATCATTTTTAGCTAATATTTTTGAAAATGTAATTTTTGCATTTTCTTCAGGTTAACATAAACATCTTCTTCTGTGTGTCAGTTCCATTTTATTTTTACTGTACTGGCATTTATTTTTATTCCTAATGACCTACTGTATTATTGCTTTAATTATTTGTTGTGTATGTACTGCTTTGACCACAATGGTACACAGACAGGTCATATCATTTACGTTCTTTGAGACCTAGGAAGAATTTTTCTGAAGTTCCACAAAGCTAAATGCTGATACAAGAAAAATGCTTCTGATGTACAGCATTATGCACCCACTGCTTGGAAAAGTAAGAATGACTGGTACTTAAGCAGCCCATGACCACCTTGATTTCTATCACTATTATTCCACCTCAGTCTTTCCACAGTACTTATACAATCCATAACTTCCACTGTTGGTATTCAATACTAGAAGGCCTAAAATCTATCAAAGATTTTTCTTTTTATATTAATATGTACTTAGGGCTATAATCCTAAACAGTTTTCCCTGGAAATAAATCCTACTCAACTTAAGATGACTTACTTCTGAGTAATTATATATTGGATTGTAAGAGAACAGTCCTTTGGAAACTCTGATATCTTCTGAAGAATTAAGAGCACTGAGATATTTAGTCACATTCCAGTTTAGCTTTGATATACTCACATCAGTATTACAGGAGCGATATCGTTTCCTTTCTCCAAGGCAGTATTTTCCTCCACCTGAAGGTCTGGAAAACATATTATAAATTTTATTAATTTTATACATTTGTAAATGCAAAGAAAGTAACAATGAAAAAAACATTCATTTTTTTTATAGTTCCTTTCAAATAAAAATGGAGGATATTGTGTATTTTAACACTTCGAATTTAAGGAATCCTAACTCAAATGGCAAAAAGATATATTTAAATAAAGTCAGATTCTGCAGAAAATGAATGTGAAACTAATTTCTTCTAAGCAATATCTAATGGTATACTTTTATATCCAACATATACGTGTGAATTAGCACTAATAGAATCAGGGTATTTATCCCCTAGTTCTACTGCTGCCCTCACTCCTGCACCATAGTTTTGCCATCTCTCTGGAGCAAGCTTTTAGTGTGTGCAGAGGGGGCTGGCACAGGAAAGGGGACTGCTGATTCAGATCCAGCAGAAATGTGCCACTGGATCCTGTCCTCTACTTACTTTGTATCATGCCTACCAAAATGAAAAACAGCAATGTGAAAAAATATATAATTGCATTCCAAAGGTCTGTATGCAACACCATGAATGCTTGCTACACTAACATTACATTTTGCAATGTTGCCTTATTAGTGCAAGTCACTACACACAGATCTAAGCACTTTGCTGTTGCAGAAAGGTTTCATAATATGAATCAAAATTAAGAGGGAAGGACTCGTATCATGATTACAGTCAAGCTGGTATGTTCTGGGATATGTTTCTGATCTTAGAACGGTAAATCTGGGAAATTAACATGTTCTTTGAATTTACAGTGATGGTTCTTTGAAATTATAACTGCTTAACTTTTCTGGGACAGATATAGTATAGCTGCCATATTTAAGGTTCCATGGATTTAAAGCCGAAGTTAGTGCTATAATTCATTCATCTTGACGACCAGAAAAGCTTAGACATTTGAAATGTAACTGAGCTTATTAGTTCAATTTCGCTTTTTCAGTGCGTTGCTATAAATATGAATTACTAAAAATGAAATCAGTTAAAAATTAAGACTATACATGTGAAATCTGTGAAATTTTCATTTGAGGAGTAATACTGAGCAGGTTAAAAGAACTTTGAACTAATAACACCTAATCTGCATGGCAAATTTCTTTTGAATTTGAGAGGAGATTCAAGAATAGTCTGTGATATTAGAGTGGCCTGTCGACTGGGTGAGTAGAAATCCTAGAATTTGTTTTAACATGGTGTTTCAATTTCACCTATTATCTTAAAAAAAATGACAACGTAACTTGAATAATTTCCAGAGCAATCCTGTACATATCTACTCAGATGTAGCCTCACTGAGTTCAACTGGACTTAGTCCGAGGTACATGTTTAAAGGCTTGCAGCCTTGTTCAATAATAAAGTTACACTGACAGTTTAGAAGGGCCAAATATAATGGGCATGACCTAGCCAGGTTTGGCCCTCTTCATTTCAGTGATGGGAGAGTTAAGCACACGGAACTTGTAAGTGTTTATCTGTAACTGAATGGCTCCATTGTTATAAAAGAAATTAGCTAAGATGAGATCAAAAAGGTCAGAAAATGTGCTCTGAACACAGAGCTGAATATAAATAAGGGTGTTGTTTTAATCTGTGTGAAGACAGAAGTTTGTATAGATCATGGATAGGAAACCTCCGGCCCATATGACAAAACTGTCCTCCAAGCCTGGTTCACCTGGCCTGTGTGATCTTGGACATGGCTCCTTTCCCCCCTCAACCTACATTGGGAATGAGAGCGAGAAGAAAAACCAGGAGTGCAGTCAAGGTAGCTCCTCAAAGCAGAAGCTAACCTATTTCTCCTATGGAATGAAATAAGTGGTTCAGAGGGCATCACTCTGCCAGCCAGGACAAAACATCTATTCTTTGAGCCCATCTCCAACTGCTCAGGCAGCTTGCAAGAGGTATTGAAGATTGAAGTGCAGTCTTATGTACGAAAACAGTAATTTACAGCATGGCATCACACACATTTTCCAGATCCTAATGGCTGTTAATGATTATTGGAATGAGAGGAATCAGTTTTATTATATTAGTAGCTCATGCTGAATGAACCCTGAAACAAATTATGCCAGCATGCATTCACTGCAATCAGCTAGACTGCTAAGAATACCGAGCTTTGGAGTGCTGTGCACTGAAGATTAGAAAGGAATGCTCATTCTCATACAGTTCAGCATTTAGACGTAGAGCAAACTCCCTCATAAAGCAATTCCATTAAAAATCAAAGCTTCAAGCCCTCAAAAGCATAGAGAATTGCATGGCCATATTTCCATTGTGAAAGTATTTATGTAAGAACTTGTACAGGAGCATTACATTTTAGAGAATTAATGCAAGGATATAAGAAGTGTGAATTTGAAAATGTAACTGGTTATTGTTGATTATTAACAAGACAAAATATGGATAAATATAAATACCTCAGCACATAGCTATGGTTGGGTATTAGGAAATTGGAGAGAAGCTGAATGTAAGATACTTCTTTAAAATGCTGATGAACTGCAAAATTGTATTGTGTTCTCAAGTACTCCTATAGCCTATTATAAGCCTTGGGCAGAATGCACAAAAAAAGTATCCAATTTGTATAAGAGTTTGTTTCAAGCTATGCCAAAAATTATTCATGGATTATGTCAAGAATTGCAGCCCTTAGTGTTAGAGGTTTTGAAGACACACAAACCTGGCAGGAGAGGTTTTAAGAGGACCTTAATTTAACCCTTCTGTTCTACCTAAAGGCAGACAAGCTCAAAGGAAGAAAATACAGAAAAAGAGTAATTTGTACAGGAAGATGAAGACTTGGGTTTGGAATATTAATAGGATATCAAGCAGTGGAGCTGGGTCAATTCTCTTTAAGCCTATCTTTAATGAGGATTATCTCAGTATTGCCTGTTCTTCTCTTTCCTCTTCAAACTGTTATGTCTGATTTAAAATATGTTGTCCAACTATGACGTAAAATTCGTACCCTATCTTCTCAAAGAAACTCAGTAGTACAGGTTGACTCCCATTCAGGTACCAATCAAATATGAACTATACTGTGCTCCTCTATATTATTTTTCAGGGAGAACTTGGGAAATGATCAATCCTGCAGAGATAAGAGGACACTTATAAAAATTTGCCAAGGTTCTGCTGTGAATTATCTTCTGGGCTCTTTGATTTCCTTCACTGACATTTTTTGGTGCTGTTACAATGACTGCTTCACACTTGTCTTCCAAAGGGAGAAGGCAACATCATTTGGATCCAATGGAGGTTTGGATTTTGTTTGTATCTTCTACTGTAGCCATCCAAAGCAGAAAGAAGAGTTATAAGATAAAGGGCCAACACCATTATGTAACTTATACATGCAATAAAGTCATGGATCTGCATACAGGTCAGCTGAATATCAGTATCATCACCCAAGAATGCTGGCTTGAACAAAGCCTCCCTCCCCCCCCAATATTAATACAGAGAAGTGCTCACTCAGAAACAGTACTTCCTTCTCCCTTTATTCTTCCTAACTCTATTTCTGTCACCAGGAACCTCAACAGAACATTCCTGTCTTCTGAAAGTCTCCATTACTAGTTCCCCTTTTGCTGTTCCAACCTCCTAATCTTCTGTTCTTTGGGCTGTGCTACTTCCTTACTTATGACAAACAATTATGGCCGTTATTGAGAGTTATACTCTGAGAACACTCATAAATGCATAGGTATTTTTTCACATAGTGAAATGGGGAAAAGGTTCTGGAAGATGAAGATGTTATACTAACTGGTTCTAAGGGTAAACAATGCTGAATCTTACTTTTGGGCTCAACTATTTGATGATACATAGAAAGATTGGGGAGGAAGCTTACAAGTGAAAGACCATAGGGAAAAAGAGAGCAGATGCAAATATGAGCTGTGTGGGGAACAGCAAAGAAGCAGATGCTGTATGAGAAGCAAGGAGAGCAACATGGCAATAATGTGAAAGGCTATAGGGCAGTTATAAACTGAGACCGGCCAGTGATTGTAAGGAAGCAATCTTCTCTAAAGGGATAGCTGCTGAGTTCCCATAGTTCCACCCATACTAGTTAGAATTTGCTGAGAGGGGACAGTCTTACAGCGCCCTGTGATTTAGTTTTGGAGAGATTCATATACTGTCTCTATATGTGCATGCTTTTTCTTAGTTGTCTGCAAATGGGTCATTCTACACTGATGGCTCTTACTGTCCAATGATTTGTGAAGGCACCTCCTGAAATGAACATGAAAATTGCCACCCCTTCGGAAAAAAATTCACCATTATTTGTGAAAAAACTTGAAGTATGTTTGAAACAGCACTCATTTCAAATTTATTTCTCAATGTATGTGCATCCGTGTGACTGTTTCATGTTTCCCCTTGCTCTACCTTCCTGCACACAAATGTTTATG
Organism: Cyclura pinguis; assembly: GCA_030412105.1. Lineage (NCBI taxonomy): Eukaryota > Metazoa > Chordata > Lepidosauria > Squamata > Iguanidae > Cyclura > Cyclura pinguis. Next base: position 316,897,028 of record CM059600.1, on the reverse strand, counting down.
TAGAAGAAATTTATGAAGTCTGAAATGATGGCTGCAGTGTTAAACAGCTACTTTGAAACAGCTGAATTCCTGATGCTTATCGTAACTAGACAAGATAGAGTCTACTGCCGTGTCTTGACATTTGAAATAATTTATGGCAAAAGTGGGATGTTCTCGAACTGCAGCTCCAAGCAACCATCACCAGTATGGTGAAGAATGCTGGGAATGTCAATCCAACAATATCTGGAGAGGCACATGATTCCCACCCCCAATTTGTGGAATGTAAATGAGTGAAAAGGCTCAGTTAATATGCTCTGTCTGTGGCCAAAGAGGAAAGAAGAGAGATCATTTGATTTCAATAGATATTGTTACAAGTTAGGGAAAGGATAGGAACATCAACCCGTTTGAACTGTGACTTTGTTGCTGTTGCTGCTGTGTGCCTTCAAGTCATTTCCAATTTATGGCAACTCTAAGACAAACTTATCACGGGGTTTTCTTGGCAAGATTTGTTCAGAGGGGGTATGTGTTTGCACCTTCCTCTGAGGCTGAGAGAGTGTACTTGCCTGTGGTCACCCACTGTGACTAGGAAGTTAAGATCTCTTACTTTTGTGTATAACATAATATTTTGCAATACAAGGGGCAAGGAGCTTTTTATAGTGTCAGGTTTGAAGATGTGCAGCAGTCTTTATTACAAATTTGGATCTTCTTACTTTGTCAGCAAAAGACTGCACAGTTCGTAGAAATCAGTAATAAGTGTGTGCATGTCTACAGAACTGGAAATGTTACTGGGAAATTCTGAGAGTTGCAGTCCCAAAAAACTAACTTTTTGCGTAAGCATGTATTTGAGGCTGCTGAAAAAAAGAAGATTGTTCTACAAGGGTTTTGCATATAACCCCCAAAAGCATTGCCAAATACCATGCAAATGACCTAACAGGCTGGAACTGTTAAAACAGAATAGATGTAGCAATATGATTTGAACAACTCTTAAGACTAACAAAATGATTATGTCATTGTGAACAATGAGAACAAAATGTTTCCCTGAACTAGTGGTAACACAGTGAAGAACTGTCTTCTGTGGAATAATAATTAAGAATCAGAGAAAATGACAAATTGTTAGATCACATGAGTGATAAGGTTTACATGGCTGAACATACTTCCAGAAAAAAAAAGAGGGAGGTTGTGAACATTTTAGTTGTGGGATGATATACATAAAACTAGCATCATTCTCTCACAGTGACACTTTAAAAACTTAAGATTTGGGTAGTATTTTAATGTATTAGCCGAACTAATTCTTATGTATATGAATGCCAGAAACATTTTAATTAGGGCATTAAGTGGGATTTATCAGTTGTTTGGTTTACATAAATGGAGCTGTCAGAAAGAAAAATCACCTACCATATTAAATCTGTGTTTATAGTGTTATGTTTCATGCGTACATTTAAAAAGGTGAAAGTATGTCGAGTAAGCTTCTTCTGGATAGTTGATTTTGTCTGCTTTTTTAAGACAAGTATTGGCACAGTACTGAAACGTTTTTACAGATAACATGTGAAACCACATTTTGAAACATTTCCAAATATGCCTTTTTTACTGGCTCTGGCTTACTTTAGCTACTTACGCTGGACTGTCACAGTGTCTTATGGATGATGAGACTCCTCCCCCGCAGGTCCTGCTGCACTCTCCCCATATTGACCAGGGACCCCAACCCCCATCTATGCTCTGGGGCCAAGTGCCAAAAGGTACGCACTCTCCCTGATAACACCACTGAAAAGATTTCATAGAAAACACAGAATTAGCTTTCAACTGGTACGAGTTATCAGGACAGAAAAATATATGGGTCAGGCATTGACCAATTATAGGCATCAGCATTCCTTGTATAGATAACATACAGATGTTTAACTTTCTTTAGCCTTGTTTAGTCACTGGTAAAGGCAAATGCTATTTGTTATTTATCTTTAGCTATGCCTCAGTTGTAAATCCCTTAACATGCATAAAAAATTAACAAGACAGCATTTTACATTTCATGCAAAACCTTACCGTCACTCATTAAAATAGAACATAACTCGCTGAAAATCTTTATACATTAGGGATAACTTTCAGAGTGTTTTCAGGGGGAAAAAAAAGAACTCTCACCTATACTTGGATTAATCATTTAAGAGCACAACATGGAAAATTCTCCAGTTAGGAATTTTTATGAGGGTTATTGCTTTTCCTTTAAAAAAAAAACCACTGAAGTATGGATGATGTTACAATGGAAGAGAAATCTGAAGCAGTATTTCATCTACACTTACACTGCAGACATAATAAAAGTAATGCCAAGACATAGAAACAACAACAAAAAAATCTTTACACTCACTGACTAGCCAGTTGCTCAGAGACTAAATGAACATATGGATTGAAATTTTAAAACAGACAACAGCTAAATCCAAACCTGGCAGTAATTTTTTATGATGGAGCATTAAGTTAGTATGAGACAAAAGAATACATTAAATATATAATTTGAGTTGGAATATTTTATTAATATCAAATTAAGCCAAATACTGCATCCTAATTTAAGACCAAATTTGGCTGTCTTATTCACTATAGAAAACTAAAAAGAAGGCAGGAGAAAATGAAAAACAAAATAAAATAATTTGTCCTCTCAGATAACATTTTGACATTTTGGCCAGACCCAGTAAGTTTTAAAGGGGAATTTTACCTGATTGTGAGTAGTATGCAGACTTAGTCATGCATTTGACCCTTACAGAAATAAATGGGCCATGATTAACTTAAGTCCCTTTCATTTCAATGGGTCCACTCAACCTCTGGATCCAAGCCTGTATAGATGGCATAGCTTTATACTTTCTTCTAATAAATTATCAAGGTTGGTTTGTGCAGATCAAGTTGAAACAAGAATCTTGTTATAAACTGCCACTCATATAGAGAGATTTAGACTCGGTGCAATCCCATCCATGTCTGCTCAGGACATTACTCAAGGAAGGCATGTGTAGGTTTGCAGACTAACTTAGTTGAACAAAGTTACTCATGACAATTTAAATATCATTTCTTTCAATGGGGTCTAAATTCAATTAAAAAGGCTGAAATCATAGACACACTAGGAAAAAAAGAGATCTCAATTCAGTGGAATTGCATTTGAATAAATATGCACAGGATTGCACCATCAGTTTTGATCCAATTCAACATCATTAGCTGAAGTTGCTAACAACATTGAAAAATAATGTTGGCTATCCATGTTCTGAGCATTAGTTTATAAAGTGGTTGCATCCAGACCTTAGCAATGAAGTGAATGTTGAATTTTCAAGCCATTACAATATATTTCAGTTTCCAATTTATAATCCAATAACCAATTAGAATGCTAAGAAAATGGGAAGGATTTTGAGGTAAACTGGTAAAGTTTGTGCTTTATCACATTACCTGAAAGTATGTCTAGTAGCCAATTTTGTTGCATGTAATAAATATTCTTAATGTGAATACTATAATATGGGGCAGCTGGCTTGGGCAACCTCCTGTGCCATGCAACAATTTTCCAATCTGGCCATCTGCCATAGCTCTGTAGCTCCCGCTGGAAGCCAGGCATTCACTAGCATCAAGCAGCATGGAAAAGTAGCCTTTTCCTTCTGCTGTTGAGACTGCTACCTTTTTCTGCCATTACTGTGGTCCATTACTGGCAATGGTTTTATCAATGGTTCAGTCTATAAGATTAAAGTCCAACATTCCTGGTGTAGCCTGAGTTGAGCCTTGAGTACTGCAATATTTTGTTATACCCTACCACCCTTGTTTTAAATGAAATGGTAACACTGTTTCATTTAGAAATCTCAGAAAACACCAGCCACATTTCCTTATGTAAAATCAGATTTTGTTTCTTCATTTGCTTTCTAACACCTATTTAACACTATAGCACTGAGAAAAATAATCCTCCTCTGTATTTGTTGTTTGGCCCAGAAAAAAAGTTTCTATTTGCTCCAAGGGGAGCTTTCCTCTATGGGAAATATTAACTTAGGAGATTTTGCCTGGATAGTTGTGCAGGGGAAAGGATTAATCTACCCTCCTCCATGCCATTGTCTCATCAAGATGCGGGACCTTCATATGTGCTTTTAAAAATTCACATGGGTAAAAATGTAAAAACACATTTTAGCATCACACTGTAATTTAACCCCAAGCTAGCACAATTCTCTGTCAACATCAGAGTCCACACTGGTATATGTAACAACATGGAGGGGAAGGAAATTATGTTTTCATCTAGTGAGAGACCTTTGCACCTATAATAGTATTTACGTAGGACTGAAGGAATATAATAGTATATGGTAGACTCCTTCATGACTAGAACCATGTACGGATGCTGTTAGTAAGATGGAGAGCCACTCTCCTGATTATCAGAACTGTAACTGAGTTCCATACAGTTATCCAATGAGTTGGTAATACATACTCTAGGAAGATAAAGAACAAAAATAACTATTAGTTCCATCCGTTTTTGGAGTTCAAATCAACATATGTAACAAACAAGATGTCAAGTCCTATGGCTTTCCATCCCAATTAAAGTAAAAAAATCACACTAAGTATCATCCTGATTCATGACACATATCCACAGCATAGTCAAGTGTTTCAAATTTTTAGATGATATTATTTGGCTGGATTGGTTGAAAATATTCAGATATATCAGGAGACATAAACAACTTAGTACACCTCAAAAACAAAAGGTTGGAAACTTCTTAATGACTCACAGGTGAATCTATACTCTAGTGCAAATTACTGGATCAGATAATCTACCACAGCGTATCTCAAGACACCTGATGTGGGAAACTAGCATTTTTTCCCTAGCATGCCAGGGACTATGCTTTTGCCTATTGCTACAATTGTTTCTTTCCTGAAAATTGCCAGGGACCAGCAGCTGATGGGCCTCCACTATGAGTAGCACCGATCTACCATATTGTTCTTGCTAAGTAATACATTAAGAATTCTGGACAACAGCAAGAACTGCAGGCATACCTCAGTTAATAAATAAAGCCTCTGGCAAAGAAGCTCCTTTTCATAAAGTCTTTTTATGCCTGCCCAGCTCCCATTTTCTTTCTCATCCTCTAGCTGTATGTTTTTTTGCAGCACCAACACTGGGTGTACAGTGAAAGATGGCTGAAGAAACAAAGATTTTCGGTGCCAGATTGGAGAAGTATATCTGCAGTATGGAATAAAACCTGAGCTGGGAACCAGTGTGATTCTGCTCTACCCAATCCTGCTGCAGCTGTGTGGTCTTGCCTACAACAGGCAAAGTAAGCAGAATCCTGTCCTGCACAATGCATGAACGGCAAAACAGAAGGGTGGGGGGGAAGCAGAGTAGCCTGCCTTACCACTTACCCCCAGCATGTTAAAAAAGCAAATGATCTGGCCACAAAAATAGAAATCATAAGAAAAGTAGAGGCTGGTGAAAGGGAAAAAAAACTCATTTGGATGATTTTTTGGAAGAAACTGTCAAGTGGTTTCAAGAAAGATGGAAATGTTTTTGTTTATTTATGAGAAGTTCACTTGACTTTGTTAGTTCATTTCACACATGTGTATTGTTAGTTCTGAATAAAAGTTTGCTGAAACATGTTGAACTGCTCTTGTTTTTGGTTGTGTAGGAACCTATTCCTATTCTTTCCATGTTATTTTTGCTTCTGGTACTAAAATTAATTAATTAATTAATTAATTAATTAATTTCCTTCCTTCCTTCCTCCCCCCTCCCATTTTTTTTGAGGTAAATATAGATTTTCTTCATTCCTGACACCCATTAATGTCAGAAACACTAACATAAAGGTATGTTGATCTGCTGAAGGAACCCAAAATTTTACCACTTCCCTGTAAGTTACAAATAGGGGAAACAGTAATAATTGAATAATAATTTGCTTATTTTAATATAACACATTGATGGAAATTCAAATAAACTGCGGAAACTAGCACACTAAATCTTTTTTGTACACTTTTGAAACAAAGCTGTTGCACTGCTCTTCAAAACCAACATTGATGACAGCAATCCCTAGGATTTCTAGTAATTAAGTAAAGCCCAGGAACACATCTAACTGAGGCATATCTGTATAGATACAACCACAGATTTTTTTTTGTAATTTCAGTCACTAGTACAATTGATCCTTTAAACTGACATGTTACAATTAATCTGGTTCAGTAAAAATGAACGATTACTTGTATTCTAGCTTGCCTACCGAATGTGCTCACCTCAGGCGCTGACTGCAAAGTAGTAGAAGTAGTTTGACTGAAGCAGTTATGACAATTACCAGCACTAACCTGCTATTCTACAGTTGAATCTGCACATCAAGAGAGCAATTGTCCAAGTCAGTGTTAACAACAGTGGGGAAATACTAGAATTCTATTGGCTCCAAAGTATTCTGAAACAAAGCTAAATAATATTTAAATGTCTTGGTTCATGGAGACATGTAGTTACATTGTAAGTTCTGTTGATTATAATTTCTTATGTTTGTTGCAAGTTATCTCCTGCCCAAGAATAGTTGATACCATTGTTACTTTTGTGCCCATGACACATGCCATGTTTCAGTAGCTTCAAAAGGACTAATCTATTAACAATAGTTCCAATCAAACAGAAAATATATTTTATCTCTGTTTTCAGGCACTCCATTCAGCAACAGTGCAACTGTCTAGTAGTTCATTTATATTTTCCATTCTTCAAGGGATCACCAGCCAAGAAGTAAGAGGAGTATTAGGAGAAAGCCAAGTAGCCGGGATGCAGAGAAGAAATAAAGAAAAGGCTGTCAGAAAACATAGGAAAGCAAATAAAAGAGCAGGTGGCTTATTTAAGCTGGGCAAAAACTTTGTTATCAGGAAAACAGACCACTGAGCTTTTGACCGCCTGAAACGCCCTCAGGAAATTCGGGCCAAGGTACTCAGTTTTCTTTTAACAAAGGCTTCCATGATTTGCACTGTAACTGGTAAGCTACTCATACAGATGGCACTTTTACGCCAGAAGCATATAGTCTCTTTCTATAAGAGACAGCATATCACCTTCCAGCACAATAGAAAAACAATCCAGTTATCTAAGGAGATATTTACATAGCAAATATGTGATGTCATTGATACAAGACTGCCTTTTAATTTTTTAAACAGGAAACATATTACAGTAGTTACTTACCTGTGACAGTTCTACAAGAGATTTGTGCCCAACCATACATTTGAGATTGTTCTTGCCCAGATCACAGATAGAACTTTCTAGAAAGCATCAGGGGTGATAAAACACTAGCCTAGTATTTCTCATCCATTTACTGCAGATCTCATGTAACAATGTAAGGCACAGGTAGAGAATCTTCTTACTCCAATTCAGACTTAAAATACCCAGTCACACAAGTGATAATCTAATTTGTGAAATCCCTGAGCAGAGTTTCATAGGAAAGAGTAGGTGGACAGGAACTATGAATGAACAGAACCTTCTGAAAAACAGTTATATGGAAGTAAAACATTTTTCTTCTTCATGGTCTTCATGCAATCTAGTAGTTGCAAGTTACGCACTCGCTTACAAGAAATCAACCATCAGATGTCATTGAACAAGTTCTTCAGGACTGCTCCCTTACCACGTTAAATTCCTTTGGCTGTGTCACCCAAAGCAAGACGTTTAACCACAATGGGTAGTCACTGCTTATGATGCTGCTCAGGAGAAATCCTAAGTAGTATAACCTAGTATGTATAATGCAGAACTTGTGGCATGTCTTTTTAGGATGGATAAAATTTGTTGCACAGCAAATTTTCAAAATAACACAGGAACTCTTAATCACACTCAGTTTCTCTTAGAAGTCACCTGAATGCTTAACACTGTGGGTATTAGATCTATTTTGGATCACTAGATCCTTCACAGACTACAAAAAGAGTATTCATCTCATCAGTGTACATTCCACATGGATAGTGTCCAGCCAGCACAGAAGGCTCACACTCATTATAGAGAATGCAGCACAGACGATGGTGGGCACTGCACAGAACTGAAAGACTACTTTCATTGTGAACCTTAACTCTAAAATGAGAAGCATTTTCCTCCCCCCATCCCTAAAAGAAACCTGTAGGCAAGATGGCCGTGCCCTTACAGATCCTATTTCACTAATTATTTAGCCAATGAGAGTGCTACAAGAAACATAACATAGCACAAACGTCAACCTGGAGTGCACGCAGAATGCAGTTTGAAGGGGTCTGTAATGGGAGATGTAGATAAAAGAAGTTTTATTGAAATATAGAAATTAGCCTTGTTGCACAATAATGTCTGTGTATTATGTCGAAGTGTGCTAACATAACAGATCTATTTTTGTAGAAGTCCTCCATTTCACTGTACTTGACTGAGATGTATCATACACTTCAGACACCACTGAGTACATGAGAAACTGGACAGAATTAATTTGTGCTTCTTCTGGAATATGATCAAGTCATAATGCTGTTATCCTCAGCCTTTTCCTTCATCTTACTAGGAAGCTCATAACTGACAGAAAGATCTTTGCTTTTCAGCCCATCATCATACTGTAGGGCTGAATATCTAAGCTAGGCATACCTTTAGGGAAGTTACAAACTAGTCAAATGTCCTATACATTTTGATACATTTCTAGGCTGGCCTTTAGCCAAATGAGAAGATTTCATGCAGAAATATTTGAGCTTTAACAATTGTCCAAAAAGTTTTCCAGTGAAGCTACCAATTTCCTCCCAAATTAAAAGCAGAGAGTAGGCCAATATGTAGCAAATGTAGACTATATTTATAGCCTATATTTATCCAAACCAACAAGCTGTTTAGTAGAATAAGTTAAAGTTCTAATAACAGAATAAAGCTGTATTCTGATAGGAACGTACATATTCTATAATGATGAAAGTTTTGTAGATCTCTGATGATTTTGAGCAGCATCTACTCTCAAGTCAAATGGTAAAATCAATTATATCAGAAGCTAAAGCTTTCTGCATGTTTTCTATTTGCTTAGAAGAGTCAGCAACATGAAAGAAAGGCTGAACCAGAATTCCACTGGCAACTTGAGAGGGCAGTCTGTAGAATTATGGGAGTGTGTTTTTTTTCTGATCCACAATGGCTATAATGTAATATGTGTAGGTACTGAATATACATAGTGAGTATATGAAAGCTAATAATCATGTTAATGCCATCATATTGGAAAACAGAGCACATGGAAGTTTTGAATTTCACAGAAATAGGAACAATAAAACCAAGAAATGAGAGCAGTCCCTGAGTTTCAATGAGCCAGTTTCAGAAGCAGTTTAAAAGCTCTTTCCACATGCATAGTTACAGTCTCTGAATTCTGAAGAGCTGGGTGGGATCTTTCTCACTGAATTCAACAGGAATCCTGGAACCCTATGGATAACTTTCTTTAGCAACTTAATACTGCTTCTGCTACATAGCAATATGCTGAGAAAATGTTTGCCATTTTGGCCATCTACTGCAGATGCTGGAAAGGCATGCATTGGCAGTATAATCAATACAATCTAATGGGATCATGCTGCTTGTATTCCTCACTCACTCCACTTTAGTTACTTCTGAGCAAGAGGCTACTTTCAAGCAATCACAAATTCTAATTTCAGGTAAGTGGCAGGTTCTGCCAGCTCCTAAGAACCCTCTGATTTGAAATGCCTAGTATATGCTTCATACCCAAAACATCTTATATGCTTTCAGGATTACAGCAGCTTCAGAGTATGCACACGGCACAGAGCACAGTTCTTTCTAGAGGGTTCTATCAGTTCACTACATGGGCACATTTCCGTACATAAGGAAGCCAAAAATATGCAACAAAGTATTAGCAAGAGTTTATATTTTAAAATAAAATTAACATTTTTATTTTGTTTCACAAAACAGACCAGTCATAAAGGGAAGTCAGCATTTCATTCTGGAACTTTCACACAAACATTTAATAGTTATATTTTGGCAATTCTGTGTACATTTCTGAGAAATGCATAGCCTAAAAATATTTGCTCCATAATTTAAATTGAAAGTAATTTGAACTCACCCCTTTTTCAATGCTTCCAGTTTGGCAAAGAGTACCCTCAGCTGCTGGAATACTGTTGGTAACACAACGGTTACTTTTGCTGAGACACCAAAGCTCTCTACACACTTCCTGGGAAAGAAGGCAGAAGCAAGTTGTTCAGAAGAACTGAAAAGCAATTATCCAAGTTCTCCTTAAGATACAAATATTTTTTGTGAAAAACCAAGATACTGCTCTCCAATAAAACAAACTGAAATATATTTTGGAACATCGATCAAGCTGGATCAATTCATATTAGCTTCTTTTAAAGCCAAGGTATTGTCTTTCCTGAACCCACTGGTTTGAATTTCATGTAGCAAAATTGTCTGAATTCACCCAACAGGACATTCCTCTGTGGGTCTATACAAAAAGCCCATTGTAGATAAGTACTGTAGTAATTTCCATTTGTGATCAACTCCGCAGATATCCAGAACGGATTATTTATGCAAATTACCCCTCAGTCTATGATATTATACCAACAAAGTCGGGAACTATCAACACAAATCTTGTACACAGAGACAATCTTTCTTCAAGAGGGACTGTTTACATGTTTCCAAAGCAAATCCTTCAGAACTGGAAACTTCCAGTTCCAGTACTTAGGAGTGGCTATAAGATCTACTATATGGCCATACAAAGAAAGTTTTTTGGTAACTTAGAAGTAGAAGGCCTATTTCTCCTGGCCAGACATGCCCAGTGCCAACACCAGAGATTAATTTAACTCTACCTCCATTGTTTGACTGGGAGTTACTTTTTAATCCCTAACAGATGAAGAATGTTTTTTTACTTTCCTTGGGTATAGTTCCTTTCAACTTGTTCTGCACAAATCAGGCCTAATCACGGTGGGATACAACAGTTGGTGTAGGGTCAACAGCTTCGGCCCCACAGTACACAAAGAAAGTGAAATATCTCTTCCATAGCACAGTGCTGGGCACAGAAAGTATTCTGCAGAGTTTCCATCCTGTCAGAATCACCATTACTAGGCTTTTGCTGCAGATTTCCTGAGAAGTACTGCAAACTCTTCCTACATTACCAAAAAATAAAACAAAGCACAAAAAACAGAGCTGTCACGGAAGATACTCACTTTCTACTGTGTTTTTAGTTGTAAACCTATGAAAAAACTACTATGAGGACCTGCTAGTATGATCAGTGATCTTGAAGTAACAACTCCCTCAGTTTACTTCAACCTCTGAATTATTTATGCAATCAAAGAGCTGAAAAAGAGTTAACACCAAAACAGTTATCGGGGGTTCTAAGTAACCTCCTATGCTTTTAACTGAGTGTTGCCAACTTTGGTGAGTCCAGTGGACAATTTTCTACCCTAGCACCCTCTGGCATGACAAAGAATGCCAAACAATGAAGAAAAAGACCTGGACTTTTTAAAGGGGGAGAATAATATTGAACACAGCAGGAAGCTCCTGCAATCATTCAGCTTTAAAATGAATAACCACCAGATTTCCAGGATGAGCAAAAACAGGTTACTTATTTGTAAGCATGGTTCTTTGAGTCATCATCTGTGAATTCACACAACTGGGTTCTTCACCTGTGCACCCTCCTGCAGAACACTGTACAGCTAAGCTTTCTTGGCAGGGAGCTCACTTTTCTTTCCTCAGCACACACACCTAGGCACACCTCAGGTAGCTCTCTTCAGTTCTTTGTCCACCAAGTGAGGACAGATGTGGAAAGAGAGGAGGAAGAAAGCTTGAAGAACCATAATTACAGGTAAACAACCTGTAAGCAATCCTTTAAATCTACTTTAAACTGTTTTATTTATGTGCTTTTTTAATAAAATTGTGAGTTAATTGTTTTTTAACTTTTGTATAATAAATTTGCAACTCAGCTTTTATTTTAAATTTTATAAGCTGCTTTGGATCCCACATCAAGAGAAAGATGGGGTAAAAATTAAATAAACAAATAAAGCTTATTATTTTTTGTGGTCTCTGTGAATCACACAATTTGCTGATTCGAAAGGTAATTCTTCAGTGAAGGGTTCCACATCAGGATGAGGACAGCCCAGTATCAGCCCTCAACCTGGCACTGAGATGGTAGTGGGATACAAAGGTGGAGAGCTGTGACCAGACTATCAGCCTGCAGGGTTTAGCTATTAGGACTTCCTGCAAGAACAATGTAGATGGCCCTTAATGAATGAGCCTGAAAGGTCCTATGAAACATGCAATCTGAGACTTCATAAAACAGCACCAAAACCAATCTCAAGATCATTTGTAATGAGATTGGAATATCTTTCTTATGTCCAGGGAATAGAGGGCATGTTCATCAAATTTGCAGATAGCACCAAATTAGGAGGGATAGCTAATACCCCAGAGAACAGGATCAGAATTGAAAATGACCTTGACAGATTAGAGAACTAACAAAATGGGCCAAAACTAACAAAATTAATTTTAACAGGGAAAAATGTAGGGTATGGCACTTAGGAAAAAAGAATGAAATGCACAGATACAGGATGGGTGACAGCTGGCTTGAAAACAGTATGTGTGAAAGGGATCTAGCAGTCTTATTGGACCACAACCTGAACATGAGTCAACAGTGTGATGCAGCAGCTAAAAAAGCCAGCATGATTCTGGACTGCATCAACAGATGTATAGTGTTGAAATCAAGGGAAGTAATAATGCCACTTTATTCTGTTTTGGTTAGACCTCACCTGGAATACTGTGTCCAGTTCTGGGCATCACAGTTCAAGAAGGATATTGACAAGCTGGAACATGTCCAGAGGAGGGCAACCAAAATGGTGAAGGGTCTGGAAGCCATGCCCTATGAAGAGAGGCTTAGGGAGCTAGGTATGTTTAGCCTGACAAAAAGAAGATTAAGAGGAGACATGATAGCTATGTTTAAATATTTGAAGGGATGTCATGTTGAAGATGGAGCAAGCTTGTTCTCTGCTTCTCCAGAAACTAGGACACGGGGCAGTGGATTCAAACTACAGGAAAAGATATTTCATCTAAATATTAGGAAGAATTTCATGACAGTCAGAGCCGTTTGACAATGGAATATGCTGCCTCGGAGTGTGGTGGAGTCACCTTTTTTGGAGGTTTTTAAGCAGAGGCTGGCCATTTGCTGGGGGTGCTTTGAGTGTTTGCTCCTGCACGGCAGGAGGTTGCACTCGATGACCAGTGCGGTCTCTTCCAACTCCATGTTTCTATGATTCCAGAATATCCAAAAAAAAAAGGGGGGGTCCCTTGTGAGGTGGTGCAGTGCAGTCCATTTAAAATGCAAGGGCTCATCTCACATCCCATGAATGTAAAAATCCTTTTAACTGAGTCCTCAGATTTTGAACAAACATAGGAAGAATCAGGTCCTCTTGAAAGTGAAAAGAGGAAATAATCTTTGAGAGAAGATGGTTGTCTGGGCAGAGTTATTCCTATGGAATGTAAGAATGGAAAGTCCACTTGCAGTCCTTCTGATTTTCTTGCTCTTTTAGCAGAAATAATGGCTACCAGAAATGCCATCTTATGACAGCAGATGTAAGTCTGCTATAGCTACAGGCTCAAACTCAATTGGCCTTGTGAACTGGAGTAGGACCACCAACCATAACCTGGGTGGTATTGGAGGATACAGCTTCTTCAACCTTTCAAGGAATTTCTTCACCAGAGTGGCTGTATACAATGTACCAACAGTGGGAGCCAATCTAGATGAAAGGGAGTCAGATAAACTTTCATGGATGAGAAGGATGAACCAAAAATTTTAAGATGGAGAAGGAAGTCCAAGATCTGAGCTACACAATCTCATTCCAGAGAACAAAATAAATGATAGGTAACACTCCCACTAAGCAAGAACACCTTGAGCACATCACTAATTATGAAGTAAGACTGTGATGTGCCAAGCTGCAAGATGAAGAGATGTCAAATCCAGGTGTCTAATCCTCTCTGAGGCTTGAGGGGCCACAACAACACAGCCTGACTTGTTCTTCTTGATCTTCACTATGACTCTGGTTAACAAAGTAAAGGGAAGAACAGAAAGAGAAGTGGACCTTTCCAGTTGAACAGGAAGGTGACTCCCATGGAGCAAGAACTCATACTCGCTCTACAGCAATATCTATCTCACTTCCTTTAACACCGTGTGGTGAAACTGTTGCCATATTCCATATCTCATATCTTGAGTATCCAGTGGGAAGGAGATGGGGAGAGAGTCCACTCATGGGTCATTTCCTCTTGATGACTAAGAGAATCCACCAACACATTTTCTTAGCCTGTTAGATGGATAACCTGGGAAAGGATATCATGTCTGATTTACCATTCACAAACATGTAGGATGAGAATCAGCAATTGTTTGAACCGTGTGCCACCTGTTTAGTTAGGTACAACACTGATGCGGCACTGTTTGTGGCAATTTGAACCACCCTGTAGTGTAGCAACAGCTCAAACACGTAAGGACCATATAGTTGACAAGCACTTCCAGAATGTTTACAGAAAGAAGATGCCCACCTGGTGACACCATGAATGGATTTGAAAAAAAGGGTGCCCCATCCTCTGAAGGATGCACATGTGGTGATGGCAACAGATGGTTGTGGATGATGGAAAGGTAGTTCTCTGACGAAGTTCTGAAAGATCATCCATCCTTGTGCATCTCTTGTGGGATGTTCAATCATTTCTCTTAAGAATTCATGTCTGGATTGAAAACTGCAAGGAACCATGTCTGAAGGGTATGAAAGTGCAGACAAGCCAGCAGCTCTGTAGACGGAGTTATCCCAGTACCCACTATATCTGGACAGCTCTGCAACAGTGTCCACATATGAGCACCCTTGTTGCTTCCCTCAACTTTCTCAAGAGAAAAACAAATGCAACAGATCCACTATGAACTGTTGGAACAAGCTATGTTGGACAAGCTATGACTTCATCATGTTCACTTTGAGATCCAGGTCTCATAGAAGAGCAAGAGTCTATGAGACCTGGATCTCCAGGTGAACACCTTGAGCCTGAAGAAAAGCAACTACCATGACTGTTTGAAAACATGTGGTACACTAGCCACTCCAAAAAGAAGAGTATTGAATTGGAAGATCGTCAATTTTGTGCCCAAAGGGAGGACCTTCCAATGCTGCAGACCAATCATAATATGAAAAAGGATCTTTTAACTTAATTGCCACAAACCAGTCCCATCTTAGCAACAGAGGGCTATTGTAATGAATATGACCACTCAAAATATCTTGGGTTTGATGAAGCAGTTCACTTCCCTTGGATCCAGAAAAGTCTAACACCACCATCTCACCTGAAGATCATAAAGTAATGGGAATAATAGCCTTTTTGCCTTTGATGACCTGGCACCCTTTCTGGAGAAGGGTGTCTACCTTTTCCAACAAAGCATGAGAAGGTGGCATCACACAAAGTCTTTCTTTGCAGGTAAGAGACTTGAACTTCATGGTGTACCCATGTTGAATTGTGTTGAATTATGGTAAGGACTATTTGGCAGATGTGGTAGACTGCCAAGTGTCTAGGTGCTGGAAGAGACATCCATAAGGCCTGTATGGCCTGGGTCATACAGTGGGTGTATAATGGATGGATGGAAGGGGAGGAGTCAAAGCCATTGTTTTGTAGCTGGCATGGATTTCCTAGATGAAGACTTATATTTCTATTGCTTTGAAGATCTATGAGAGAGAAGGAGGGAGCACAACAATGGGACAATCAGGATGGAAACCATGACTGATTGTAGGAGAAGGTCATTTGCTCCTGTAGTGCTTCTGAGGTCTGGGAAGTTGTGGCTGAGAAAAGATGCCTAACCTTTTTACTGTCATACAATTTTTTTGTAAATGATCTGGAGACTAACTGATCTTCAAACTGAGCAGAACTCTGCCATAAAAAAAAAAGGTCTTCTATACATATTCTGATGTCAGATGTAACTGCAGTGGACCAAACGCAAGTGAGTCACCCGGGGGCAACTCCTGCTGTCATTACTTTCAAAGAACAATTAGCTACATAGTGCACCAAACTCATTTACCGTGCAGTGAGCCTATAGAAGAAGGTTGCTGAATTCCTTTGTTTATGTGGAAGAAACTAGAAGAGCAGTAGGATCTTCTCCCAAAAAGGTTGATGACTCTTACTACCAGAGTAGAAAAAGAGTAGAATGATCTCCCCATGAGGCAAAATTTTCTACAATCCTTGTCAGGCAGAAGCTACTGTAGCTCCTGCTGTCTAGGGCTGTCAAAACCAAAGCTATTAGTGGGGTCTGCATCACCCTCAAATGATGTCAGGTGTCATAGAAATCAACAGATGAATAGTAGATTATATCATAGGAATCACCACAGTCTATGGGATCCATACCATCTGAAAGATTGTGGCCCTTTCCGCACCAGGCAATTAGAACGGGGCAGTGCGTCCTCTCACAGAGGTTGTCTGCACCTTGGAGCAGAGCAGGAGTGGATTACTTACCGGAGATCCACACCTCAGTCCACTCCAAAACGACCCCAAGTGGTCCTCCAGCGTGTTTTCTAAAGACTGCAAAAAACAGGTCTTTATTTTCCTGGAACACGCCATTGCGTTCCTGCTCCCTTGTGCAGATTTGCAGGCTCGCACCAATGTGAGGCTGCAATCTGCGGAGGGCGGGCTTTAGGCGTGGCGAGCTTCAGAGGTTGGTTGGGACCCACGACCAACCAGAAGCTGCCATCTCAAATACTGAGTCTGAAAGGACCCATGGCATTAATGTGGCTGTTCAAACTAAGGTGGATGGTTGAGCCCATTGAGGCAATGCTTTCAGGTTCATAGTTGCTGTCAAAGTGTCTACAACCCCAGTCAACGGACTGATGAAGGTAAAGTCAATACTGATGACACCACAGCAGCTGGCTTCTGTTTCACTTTTGACTTGCCACATTTATTAACTTTCTTCTTCTTAAGAGCTATCTCATCATGCTGTTTTTGGGAGCAGCAGTGCTTCTTAGAGGCTTTCTCAAGTGCTTTTCCTGATGTAAGAGGAGGAAAGGAGAACATCGCTGATGTTCCCATGCCTAAAGCTAAGATCGACCACCCAGAATCAAACATGATGGAAATCAAGGAGACACAGTGACAGACGTTCCTGGTAAGTCAGAGACCAAGGCAGTATCCAAAGCCATAATCAGATGGGCAAGAGCTTAGTCAATGGAAGTATAGCTAAACTAAAGACAATGTATTTGGCTACCAAGTTAATGGAGCTAAGCTATCTTCCCAAAAGGCCACAGATAGTACAAGACTGAGCCTTGTGCCCTTTGCCTAAACAAAATAGGTATTAAGAATGTCCATCTTTGCATTCAGATTCATTGAATCTCAGGTGGGGCAGAGTCTGAAGATGGCTGGAAGGCCATTAACTGAAGGAGGAAGAGGCAACCAGAAGCTACTGAAGTTCATGAAAGATCAGAAGTCAGTGAAGTAAAGAAATTCAGTTGGACTTCATTGCACACAGAGCATTCCACTTGATGCTGTTCACTGAGTGGACAAAAAGAAACTGAGGAGAGCTAGCTAACTCATACCTAGGTATACACATTGAGGGAGCAGGGACAGCAGGATTCCAATCAAAAAAGGCTCAGCTCGGGTACAAACTCTAATTGTGTAGTTTACAAAACCCATAAAGAAGAATTCACTCTTTTTTTGCCAGGCCCTTTTGCCAACGAGAGATTGGAGGGAATCTAACAGGGTTGTTGCCTTAAGAGCTGTATGTGGCCCCATGGTCACTCTGCTGACTCCTACTTTCGTATTTACATGGCAGGCAGAAATTTAAGACATATGACTTTCTCCTCCTCAGTTAAAATAACCATGCAACGGTTAAAGACACAGCCTGCTTATTGGGAGTGTGGAGAATCAACAGCTTGAGTCATAATTTAATTGTCTTGTAACTGAGATTTTTAAAAATTTCCATTGCAGGATTTGTTCCCAAATTTTCAGGGTCTCACCATGCTAAAAGTAAAAAAATGAGGACAAACTTTACACCTCCCCTTCCAATCTTAGATGTAGTGCTTTGCAATGAGAGTCCCGTGCTGCTGACCCTCATGTTTCCAGGCAGAGAGTTGTGTGATTATACAACTGTCACGTACATTCAGTTGTATGCGACATGTACTATGGAACTTGCAGAAACCTATAATTTTCCAGACTCCTTCAGGACCAGAGTATTTCATTTTTAATTCTCTTCTTTAAAACTGTAATCCAAAACATATCCAAGATTTGGCATACAGTAAGCTTTTAGATTCCTATTCATTTTAGAACATTTATCATCAAAAAGTAGTGAATCCAAAATACATTTGGGGAAACAACCTACCTAAAATTTCATATATGAGTTGTACCTTGCATTATATGTGTATTGAATAACCTGCAATTTACAAATAGAAATCCCAAACAGTCCCACTTGCCAACAGTTGGCCATCTTGGTAAAATTTGTGGCTACTATGAAAAGTAACTGCAGCATAGAATCTGTCCTGCCTGGAACCATGATTTTAGTATTTATTTTTTAAAAAAATGCAGGGTAAACAGAAACACAAAATTAGGAAATTATATTTGAAATTTGTTCATGGGGCCAGACAGCTTTCTTTGTTACACAATGATGCTTCACTAGCTAGAAGTAACCAAAAGCCTTTGAAAGATCTGCACAAGCAGTGAGTCTCACAATCTCCTGAAGTGAAAAATTCTGGCCAGGAATATAGGCTAATGCGATCTGTAGACAGGAATGTTGGAAGACAATGATAACTTGTATTCTTTCTACTTTCTCAAAAGAAGCATCACTAGCTGGAAAATTCAGTCTTGCAATACTGGGGCAAGGCAGAATAGCCTGAGGCCCAGCAGTAGCACAGTGTAATGGTGGTAGCATAAACCCCATACCAATAAAAGTTGCAGCTTCTAAAACCTTCATGTTGTTTCCTGCTGCATATTAGACTGTGAATTTGCCTGTGAGCACAGTCTGTTACACATACCAGCCTGTAGGTTTTTATTTGACTGTGTGTGTGTGCTGACTCCAGCTTCTGCAACAATAAACAAGGAATTTATCACCCCATAGCATTAGACTGTGTAAAGAAAAATACTGATTTGCTTTAAAGCAGTAACATCAATATTCCTTACATGTTACCATTCAAGCATACTTCAAACATGAAGTACACATTAAACTTTGGGCAAAAATTAAAGGCATCACACTCTATCTGTTTCCGATTTTCTTCCTGGCTGTAGACAGAAAGATTTCTGTCTAGATTACATGTTGTGGTCGGCAGACATTTCTGATACACTTATTGACAGCCATTTTTGATATCATCATACTGATACTATTATCAACATAACAAATATATAAAAAACCTGGCACTTGTCATCTGTGGAATATGTGACACCGAAAACTTGGTTTTAGATACCAAAATCATGGTCCTACAAGCTTCAGAACTCACAGCCTAGATGTTCTGCATATGTGCATAACGGATGCCATTTTTCAATTGTGTAAAGCAGGATTGTTTGGGACTTACTACATTATCCAGGTTATGCAGTAATTACATACCAGATTGCCACCCTTTCAGGTCAAACCTCATTGTTCCTGAACTATGTGTCCAGTCTTATAGCTATGAAATACTGTCTCCAATGTACCCCCTTTTCTTGACTGCAGTCTTCCAAATCTGTTCATTTCCTGGTCTGTGGAGGGCTGAGGGAAGAGCAGATAAGTATCCCCCTATTTTCTTGCAGCCAGATGCTCAGCAAAAGCCATCTTCAATGATGTCTGGACCTCCTCCAAAGGTTTAAACATATGATGTCACTGCTGTGTCCAGTTATAGGAAAATAACTGCACTCTTGTCTGCTGCTCCCCTGACTCTCCTCCAACCAGGAAACGGCTGGGTTTTTCGGGGTGAAGCTAAGAAAAGTTGGATTTTGAAGGGGATTTTGATTCTTGCACAATCAATAGTGGTTCTGACCTCCATAATGACAAAAAGTGAATTACAAAGGCATAAGTCCAACTATACTGATTTTCTGCAGATATCTTACACAGCATTATTAATTGCAATACTCCTGGATTGCTCAATAAGTTCTATCCCCTCTCAGATGCATCCTTTGCATTCTCCCGCCCCTTCTCACCACAGTTTTCTTTTTTCTTTGGTTTGTGAGGTTAGCTATAATTCAGAACAGTCAGGATAACTTGTGCTGGGTCAGCCACTAAGATGGACCCACTAAGTGGACAGATCCAGCACAAATGATTATCATAATAAGGCATTGTTTTTGATAGTGACGCTGGCTCTGAAAAGAAAATGTTATTGAAATATCATGTATGGGCTTTGATTTGTATAACAACAATGAAAACACTCAAATGGCCTGTTGAGAAACTTTGCAATTTTCATACAGTCTGCGGGGGAAAAGGTTTGGCAAGCACTGAACTTGACATTTAACACAATACCAAATGTTCTTATGGAATTTTCACTTTTAGACTCCACAATAATTTTCTTGTTTCTAATTGAGTTCTCTTCCAGTTCAAAATAACAAATGTTCTGAATGCCAGTTACTGTAATATCATGTGTAAATCTGCTATTTATGCTGAATTCAGCATAGATAGAAAGGAAAAAAATGTAATTTTATACTGAAATCCAAAATATACCTATCAAACATCACTATCACATTCATTATATGAATTTGAGATTTTAAAATACAAATGTTTAACTAGGATTCTTGATTAATTTTAAATTCTAACAAAATTCTAACAAAAAAAAATGAAAAATCCAAAATTGTTTCCCGAATTCATTGCAGATTTCTGACCATTTTTATTATAATCCATTTAATTTAATTTTTTTAAGGACAGGAAATACTTCTAGAAAATTAAAGTTGCAGTAATTTTTCTGCATAAGTGCATTCTCAACACCATCTGAAAACCTTTAAACCTTTAAAAGTAAAGACACAGGTTATATAATTGGAATCCAAATACTGAACATCCCAATACTCTGTAATTATTTGTCTCCAAATAGTTCCTTAAAATGGCAGGAAAGAGTAACATTATTTTCAGCAGCATCTAATATTTATAGACCTGCATTGTTTAAATACTGGATTCAGTATCAAAAACCATTTTTTTGATATTGAATCCAGTATTTTTTTTATTTCAGACCATTTTAACTTCCAATATAATTAATTTCATTCACCCATGTGTACAGTCTTGCTACTTTAATATTAAATACAACAAAACACATATTCAGTTACCTATGAACCGCAAATGAAAAAGTAGTATAATTAATTTTATCTGAGAAGCAGATTTATGATTACTGTGCCAGATTAATCTGACAAACACCAGATAACTGTAATAAATAATCAAATGCATGAGACTGTATTTCACAAGTTGTGTTCCTAGCAGAACCTTGCAATAGATTTAGCAAACTAGTTTGTGAAGACTGATTATTGGTAAAGGGAGAATTAATTCATTATCACCAATGCTGGGTCAATGGAAATCTGTTTCCCTTTCTTAATTATCAATTAATTTATTGACTGAATCATTCATTTTACAAAGAAACTATACTGAAAATTGAGTGTCTGGTTGTCAAGTGTTTTCTTCTAGGCACATATTTTTCTATAGGCTTCCTCTTTTAGGGTGTGGGATCATTAGTGCAAAGATAACCTTTTTAATTATTGTGTTTTCTCAGTGGTTCGGAAAACACTAAGGAAAAGGCTATATTTGTGGAGTTCAGAAAGAGAGGGAGATATAGAGATGGAAAGCAGCTGCAGTAGCCAGGCCCTTTTTGCCTTGAATAAGGTAGAGGTATTTTCAGTTACATATTCAGGAAGGAACAAAAGGGTAAATTCTTTGTGGTGGAATTTCTATATCGCACTTGCGCCTATTTTGCATTTTTTAATTTAGGGCTTAAATATCACATCCAAATATTACACTACTACTCTGCAACACAGGCAGAAGAATTCTGCAATCAGGTCCTACGCTGGCACCTCATTAGATCCACGGAACTGTGGGAACAGTATCTATGTGTTAAATTTGATCTATAATTTGTTGTATTATTGTCAAAAATGTAGCAGGACTTAAATTATTACTGCGTTTGCAATATCCAGTTATAATTTGGACCACAGAACCCAGAAAGAGATATACAGACAGAACTTCTTATCATTCCATTCACATGCATACCTACTAAGAAGTAAATCCTACTGAATTAAGTGGAATTTTCTTTTCCTCAATTTCTCTCCCATGCACATCAGTCCAGTTCCCCGTAGTCTGTCTCCAGTGTTTACATTCCTCCTCTCAGGAGGCAGACAGATGAGGCTGGATTTTTTTTTCCCTTCTCTTTTTTTTTTTAATTTTATTTTCTTAAGACACAAAAAGCTGACACTGAATTTTCATAATCTCCTTCTCTTCTTGAGGCCACCTTATAACAAATAATGAGACACAACATCTATGGATTGCCGCATATGAATTTTGAATACAGTTAGTTAAATCTTGCTGGTAAATTGGGGAAATGAATTAGCACATAATTAATTTAATAGTGATCACTGCCACAACTTGGAAATAATTACATATATAATTCATTTCCACATTCCCCCAGAAACAAAATGACTCACTGGCTTCGCTGGGGATACAGGGTGATGAATGAGCATACAGATGGTTCAATTTAACCAGTTATTTCCAAAGCAAGAGTCCTAAATATTATTTCTTGGCAAAATAAGACTGCAATCAGTTGAGCCTCACTGATGCAAAGATGATTAGAATTTCAGCCAAGAAAGGTTAAGTTTTCTGATAATTTTACTTTAGTAGTGGCTAGCTGAAAGGAGATGTTCAGATAAAATTGTTGAAAGTTGTTGTTTAAGGATCAAATGAACTGCCTTTTACTGAATCAGGCCATTAGTCATTCCAGTTCTGTCCCTTTTGATTGGCATTGACTTTTCACAGCCTCAATGAGGCATTTCCAACTACTTTAACATGAAATGCTCTGAATCAGAGATTCTGTGTATTGAAGCTGGGGCTTTCTACACACAAAATGTGAGCTATGTCACATCTCTTGAATTTTAAATCATAAAACTTAAGTGTAAACCAAACAGAGTTTTCTTCTGAATGCAATGTGACCCTGATCCAAAAATTCTTGCTCAGAGCAGCAGGTTGCATGTATTATATTGAATTCACATGTTTACTTTCCTTGAACTTATAGTTGCTACTGATTGGTATGACAAGCCTGACCTCTTACTGGAAAACCCCAGGAAACCAAATTCAAAGCTAACAACACTGGCTGTAAGTGCATTGTGGAAACGTGCCCAAAAAACATTTTTAGTGGCAAAATGTCATTTTTCATTATTCTGTACAAAAACACTAATTCTTTAATCACATATGTGACACAAATTGTTATTTTGACAGAGTCCTTTTAAAAAATATACATGTGCTTTATACTTGTAGACAAGTGGACAGAAGGATTTAAAGTCTTCTTTTTCAGTCCTGCCACCCCCTCTCCCCCAACTATGGATCTGAAACGCTCCCTTAATTCTCATTATTGTATCAGTAACAACATGGAACAGCTGTTTCCAATAATCTGGTGTGAATATCACCTGAGAATTCTGCCCTAGAAAGGTCAGGCCCAAAGCCACAATCAGCAATAATGCTTATGTTTTCAAATTAATGTTAGGTGACCCAATAACCCCCATTCCTTTTATCCATGGGCATCCATTGAGAGTAAAGTATGCATTCATTTCCCAGCTTAAAATAGATGTTAATCGTGCTTTCTGAAAAACTTTCTTAAAAGTTATACTAGTATAATTTGAAATCAATCATTTCAAAATCTGCACCTAAATGTGTGCATCTAACAGCTAACCATTCTCTAAGAAATATGTGTAATTGGAATAAAAACATAAACTGAAGCTGTAGCCTTTCACAAGATCAAGACAAGATAGATGACAACCTGTAACGGTGTATCTTAGGGCTCCATGACTTCAGTTTGGAATTCGGATGCTTGTATTTGCAGTAAATTAAAGAAAGCTGAACCCATCTAGAGAAAAAAAACAGCAAATCAAATTATCTTCCTTTTGCCTATATGCTATATATGATGGAGCCTTTTTTCGTACATCATGCATAATTTTTACATATAGGTATACTAAAGTTATACATGTAAATGATCTTGCATAATAATAAAATTACACACAGCTTAGTGTACACTTAATAGCATTAATATCGGCATGCTGTGATGTTTCCAAATCTATATTCTAATGAAAATTTAAAAGTTCCACAAAATAATTTTATTTCATATTCACAATATTGAGAAAAATAAGATGGAAAATACATTAATAAACACATTACAATGAAAATTAACATTTTATTAAAGTTTTAAAATATCTTTAAAATATTACCATTCCTTCAACATGTGCTAATCAATAATATGCTGCACCTCTTGATGAGCATTTGTTAAAACAGAGCATTAACAGAATTACAGATTCTGATTTCCAATTCAAAGCTGCAGAATGTCCAGCTAGATTTACACCCTCATATCATTCATACTGTTAATCACATTTTTACATATGTGAGGGTGAGTATTAGAAAAGTGTGAACCGCAGAAGGTTCAACATATTTGGTTAGGTTCAGATAAGCACCCAAAAATTACAAATCTTTCTTTATGCTCCATTTTCAGAAATGCTCATTATGAAGCGGTGCAGCATGTTATCAATTCATACATGCTGAAGAAATTATGATATCTTACTTTAAGTTCCAACTATATAATATCATATATTCTCATCTTATTTTCCTAAATATTGGGTGCTTATCTGAACCTTACCAAATCTATGAACCTCCCACCTATCAAGTGAAAAACAGTACTTTTCCTTCCAGGGACTTGTGTATAACCCCTATGCCAGCTGTCAACTAGCTTCATAACCATGCCCTGCATTGTAAACCAGCTATTCCTTTCCCCTAAATATTAATGGAAACAAAACTGGAGTCAAAATTACCAAGGCTCTGCTTCAGACCCTCACACCACTATACATTTTATCTGTAGAATCTCCTTGTTGCTTTTAAAGATGTCTAAGACAAAAGAAAAAATGAGTGTGGGTTAAAAGAACCTCAGCAGCAGTCTGGAAATGCAGAGTTAGGAAACAAGAGACAAATAGAAAGACTAGTAGACATGCAGGTGGGTAGAATTCAACACATGGCTCTCAGTTAAACGAATCATTTAAGGACAAACACAGTTAAATAAAATGATGGCATAATCTTTTAGCTGTTTTGAGAATGATCTGCAAGATCTTTCTCAAGAATGCTGAAAACACTGTTAGACAGAAAAAACCTCTGCAAACAGATGGAGAAATAACTGTACAGTCTATATTTATGAAATATTCTAGGTTCTATATAATTGTCATAACTGTAAGGGAGAGAGTTTTCTGGTGATTCTTTCATTGCCCCCTGCAGTCCACAGTGGGCTGTAGCAGGAAGAGGGATCACCAAAAATCATCTCCCTCTCAGTTCCATGGGCAGTCAGCTCCCATCTGGATAAAACACATTATCTGAAAATGGGCCCTCTGTGTATGGATGGATGGGTGATTCTGAATCCTGGTTGCAAGTTACTGTTCTCCATCTGTTATGCTCCTTCAGCTAGGGCAGCCATAGCATACAGCTGTTTCTGTATACAGAACTTCGGGAGACATCACATTTCAGATTCCACTACTTGTTGGATTACAAATATCCACAATGTTCTATGACATAACAATAGAGGAAGGAACTGGCAAGATTGTACTCCTTGCGTAAGAAAACCCTATGATATTCATGTGGTCAGCGTAAGTCAACAGGTGACTTGATGGCACATACACACATATAATGTTCTGTATTGTACAATTTTATAGTCTGTATCATCGTATAATTATGTATGGATAAATTATGTCTTTCCTTTGATTTCTAAATATACGAGAAATGTAAGACTGTAAAACAGAATTAAGGCACAAGAGGAGAGCAATATCTTTTTTTATTGGCCATTGTATCCAACGGTTTTGGAAGATTTTGACTTTTTTTAGAATTCTTCTAAGTTACATCTCAACCAATTTTCCCCCCCTTACTCCTCATGAGACAACATGACACTAAAACTAGTAAATGTTGGGCAGTTGTGGCCTCAGAAAGGTCCAGCTTTGAGTAGCTAGGTACAAGTGAATGAAGACCACAGCCTGTTCTCTGATTTCAGTATGATACATATATGCAAATACATACCTGAAGCCAATGAGAAAGTATGGCCTGTATACATACATAAAGATACTCAAAGGTCTATGAAAGGCACTACAATAATATAAAGTATTAACATTTAGGATCTAATACCCACTTGGCACTAATAGAAACCTTTACAGATAATAAAATGCACCATAGCAAATTTACCATCTGTAAAAAAATATGCAGCTGTATAAAAGTATTTCAAATCTCTGCCTACCCTTGGATTTAAAGGAAGCACGCCCCCCAACTTTTTATCCTTAACTAAAAAGTCTATGTTAAATTAACAAAACAAAACAAAACCCTGAAAATCAAGAATAATTTAATTTCTGAATCAGTCCAAAGGTAAACTATTACCAGTCTCTTCACAGAAGATAAAGAGGAGGTGGGAGTTGGAGCAGGGTGGCAGGAACATGCCTGGGAAATTGTTCAGGAGAACTTTTGTTATGAGTCACTATATAAATATATTGAGTAAATAAACACCTACTTTTCTTGCATTCTTATTATACAAATACTGTACATATAAAGAGTACCAGCATTAGCACGCAAAGATTACAAAAAAGAGTGAGAGTACCTAAAACAAAGTGCAAATAAAAGAATGTGGCAACTGTGTACATATAACACGTGACTGTTAGAAACGCAGAAAAAAAGTTCTGCCATGCAGATACGACAAATGGAGATGCTAAATTGTTACTGGTCCTGTAGCAGCATCGTAATTATCACCAACTCCACCCTCCCAAACTATTACAGAGTTAAGGATACAGGTATGCCAATGTCGAGCAGACAGAAATGTAAATGCAGATGCAGCTAAAATGCTTTTTTAACCAAGGCTTTCGAGTTGGGAGCAATTTTGGGTGAAGTTGGAATCATTAGAAACATACCAATTCTGACTGCAGCTTCAAAATAAAAACTTATATTATAACAATAGCATGTAATTATAAATAGTAAATAGAGGACAGCTTATGTATTATGTTCTGTTAATCTTACTTTTATATATTCTTTAGTTTTTAGATATGATCTATGTTTCTATTGAAAACTTTTTAATTTATTAAACCTATAGTTTGTTTCATACTTACTTTCATAGGAGTTTAGGAAAGTTTTCTTGTTCAGAAATTTTATTCAAATAATATATTTTATGTTCTATCAAGCTGAGTAGCCTGATGATTCATGTGGTGGTGATGAAATGCCTTGTTAACACATTTTACTACAGTAAATTTGTTATTAGAAATTAATATACATTTGCCATTCATGAAGGAGCCACAGTGAGACAGTAGAAAAACAAAGGAGTCAAAATCTGACATACTGGCTCCACAGCCCTGCCTTTAACCGCAGCATTGCTGAAGCTTTGTCTCATTTCAAATCTCCATTCTTCCACAAGAATGAATGTCAAGGCTGAACTGCAGTGGACCCTCCATTATCTGTGGAGGTTCCCTTCCAGGACTCCTGAGAACAGAAAAAATCATGAATGCTTTCATCCTTTATTATTAACTGGCAACAACATGCACATGGATGCTGCAGTGCATCCACATGAACATTACCACCATTTTAGGTATAGGATGCAACGCTCCATGATCGCTTAAATTCACAGATCCAGAGGTCACTTATATGGAGGGTCCGCTGTATTTTCAAAGTGGTTACCATACTAGTATGTTGTAGAAAACACCTGTGGGATCTTAAATATGTGATTAAATGTGTGGACAAAAGAATCAAATGCTATAGCAGACCCTGGTGCCAACTGCAGCCAAAATCCTGCTGGACCGCTAGTAGAGCATAAGTCTTAGCCACTGTACTTTTGCTGGTAGTCTGGGAAGCATAATATTCTGAGGTGCGGTGCAAGGAGAGATCTATTACTTCCTTGGTACAATACTTTTGCCCTAGGGTGAGAGTTCGTTGGATGGTGCCCAGGCCTAGCTCTGCCCCCTGTATGCAATGTGCAATGTCAAACAAGCAAATTAGTATAGAAAAGAATAAAGAAATCTGACATCAGACAAGGCAATACTGAAAATAAAAACAAAACAGTTGGGGAACATTTCAGCCTCCCTGGTTATTCCATCATTGACTTCAAAGTGAGCATTCTTAGATAAAATACCTTCAAAGACTGATATCAATATGAAACAGCTCATCAAAAATTTGTACAGGGACAAAAAATTTCTATTACCACTACATCTGGTTATCAGCTGTTCAATACAAAGTTTTTTGTTACCATATAACTAATGTTTTATGGTCACTTTTAAGATAGTTATCACTGTCTGCATATTTTACACTTCAAATCCCATTGATTCCTCTGTTTATAACTCCACCACAACTTAAGCATGTTTTTATAAATCTGCTGTAAGTCTCCATGCATCTGATCAAGTGGATAGTATCCATGAAAGCTTATGTTCTAGGGAAGTTCATTCAACACTTTTTAAAGTCTCACTGATAGAACAGACACTCTGTAGTTTATAATTAAATGTAGTCTTTAAGATGCACCAAGACTTCTTCTTGTTCAGTTTACAATGGTTTATTCGGGGGTATTTGCAATGATATGTCTTTAAAGGTAAAAGACATATGATGTTAATGGTAATTGCACTCATTGAGTGTATGCTCATGCTGGAATCTCCCCAAAGACTGTCATCATCCACAACTGACACAAGTCAGCCAATTTTGTCATCTTTGCAGGTTGTCAGGCCTATGCCATTCAAGGACAGCAAGCCAGATCTGACCAAACTGCACCAGCTGGCAATGCAACAGTCACACTTTCCAACACATCATGGCAAAACTGGATTTAGTAGTTTGAATGCATCAGGTCAAACTGATTCTCATGAAGTCACCATTCCAGACGACTTGTCTGGCTATATCACTGGGCATCAAGATTAACAGGATCCACTGGTTGTTTGGGACACAGGTCAAAAGTGTTAATCCAGTGGAAGGATCTACTGAAGGGCCAGTTATCATAACTGGATCTGCAGCCAGAATTAGCCTGGATCCATACCTAATGTCAGGCTTTCTTCAGAAACTAGTGCAATGAGAATCTGCTAGAACAATGTAAATCATTACCTGTTTCTGCTGTTCAATCCCATGATCCATCTGTATTATTTCAGAGCAGTCAGCGATGCCAACTTTTACCTAGCTTGTAAATTTTCAGTTTTACATGCCTTATCTATCCACGCTTTATCCATTTTTTAATTGCAGCATTTAACTACTGTTCTTTGTTCAGCAGTCAAAACCCTGATGTATATTTTATTTTATAAGCTTCTCCCACTTCTTAGTTCATTAACTTTTTCTGCCATGTCATGAAGTGGAATTAATGTATTTCAGTTCTGTAATATCAGAATTTTTTTTCAAAAAATAAACTGGAGATTTTTCCTTATGGCAAATTATGTTAATGTTCATCAACAAGACAGCAATCAATTAGATTAAAGTTCATACATAAAGGAGATGTATGTATGACTGTAGAATATAACAACAGAATTAGTAAAGACTTAGGGGACTGACAGAATTACACACAAAAAAAGATTATAAATACTATACAATGTCTGGTTATAAACACATGTTTGTTAAAAATAAAATGAGGACAGAATAGTGAGAATAATATTGACTGAGATTACAAAACACTCAGGTATGAATGCACAGGCTACTGGTGAAGCTGAGCCAAGCACAGCATAATCCTAGGTCCTCATGTGCCCATTCAAGGTTGTTTTTGTAGTCTCTTCAGGTTTTCTCAACGCCAAAAGAGAAAAACGTGAACTGCCTCTTCTGTAAAACCTCAGGAGCAGTGATTGGCCTCTTAAGTAAGTTATAGGATCTTCTTGCACTCTTAACAACAACACCATCCATTTTTCAAAACCAAAAATCAACTTACGGCCATTTCTGATTTTGCTTCCCTACCCTCATCCCAAATCAAAACTGTATATCTCCTGAAACACTTTCTCTATTGACAGATTATGATCCCAAAGCCCAGATAAAGGGGCTAGCCTTGGAAGTGTATGTCAGGATCTAGAACTTTTACCTCTTCTTTTTGTCCTGCCTCAAAGGCTACCACTCAGTGCTGCCAGTTGGCTTTGCAACACTCCAGTTCTGAACCTCATGAGGAGAATGGATGAAGTAGTCACTTCTTTAAAAGGCAGAGACACAGTTGCCTTTCTTTTCTACTTTGTTCTTACCTGAAATGCTAGGGCATGAAACTGACATTTAAGCTCAATGTCTCATGAGGGGAAGGGAAGGAATACATGGTTTATCTCCAAAGAATATGGAGAGAGAAATACTGTCCATTTTCTAAACTACAATAGCCACAGCTACAGGGAGATGCATAATTTCTAGATTTTAATGTCTGAATATAACTTGCATGCCCATTTCCAGCAGAATCCACATTGAATCAAGGGTCCTAAATTGTGGACAACTGTATTATGTTTCATCATGCAAAGTAGTCTTATTCCTCTCCACTCCTTTCTTCTGCCTTTCTCCTTTGACATTTAACTTTATAATCTATCCCACTATGCTGTCTGTTTCTTCCTTCTTTCTCTTCTGTTCGAAAGACAGCATTACTGAGGCCTGTGTGGAAGTAGCCTGAGACCAACCAGTGGTCCTCAAACTACAGTTTGAAAAACATTGTTTAATCCATCTAAATATAAACCAGTTAAGCTATTAAATGTCTCTATCAGTTGAGATGTAGATCCACCTCCTGTACTATGAAAAGTTGTACCTATTGAATTTCTATTTGGGGCCCTTCCATATTATACAGTTGTGTCACTATGATTCCACTTTAACAGTCATGATTCCATTCTATGGGATCTGGGTATTTGCTTTTTAGGATTGATAATTAGAATTCTCAGCCAAAGAGCTCTACAGCCTCACCAAACTATATCCTACAATTCTACAGGATGTTGCCATGGTTACAGCAAATCCTAGTGCATACTATTCTGTAGTGTGAGAGTACCCCTGTTGTGCACCTTGTTGTGTAGCTGGTAACATAATATTGAGCCTCTTCATCATTATAGTAGGTAAACATATGGACAATATGTGCCCCTGGTTGCTTTTGAAGGTCCCAGGAATCAGTGTTCCCACCAATATTGCTGCTAAAATTTGGTGATGTAGCACAGTAGCAGCAATACACCCACACGTTTACCTTTAAGACAGCTACTTCCTTATTAAAGCAAGGTATACATACTGTCCTGGAAATCTTTCCAAAGTGCTAACCGGCTCCAAAAGAAGGTGTGCATTGCTTGAGTCCCTTGTTTCAGTGTGGAAAAGGTCAGACTCTGGTGGTCTGAGGGAGCAGTCGTGCCTCCCATGACCACTGTAAGTTACTTATTCTTGTGTTATTATTTCCATCATGCATACTGCAGCTTCCTTCTGCATCTAGAGGACAGCCGTGCCTCCACTGGACCTTCAGTTGCCGTGCAGCTGAAATTACAGCAGAATACCCACAGGTGTTTTTTCCATCTTCATATGCTATTGACTTTCTGCTTGTCATGCACCTGATAAAGGTATCCTTATCATCATATGCCTTTATAAGTCGCAATTTTTTTTTTTGAGATATAAAGCTGAATGGTAATAAAAGCGAAAAGAAGCACTAAAAGCCTAGGATCTTTTTTTTTTTTTAGGTTAAACAGAAACAAAATGAGGGAAGAAGCAAAACTACTTCTGCACTATTGCTAATAAGCAAAGGTACGTTGGTAGCAGGCTTTAAATCTACCTCAGGGATGCCGAAGAAACAGAAAAACAGAGGTCTCTCCGAAGAAAACACAACTTTATGGAACTATTATTTGGGTGAATTTTTTCAATGAAATTTCCAAAGTAGGTTGAAAATAAAATATGTGATTTTAACTCATTAAATTAGACTGTACATTAGGCTTATACAGAGTTTGCAGTTTAATCTTCTATAGAAAGGTATGCAGAAAAGTTTGAACAAAACTTTTGAAAAATAAAAAAATGCATGTATGAAGGGTTTTAATTGTACTGTTAATTGGAGATTGCTGAAATGTTTCTTTAATGAAACATTTAATTGATAATCAATTAAAAATGGATTGAAAATTTTCAAATGAAAGGACTCTTCTTTATTTTCTGCCAAGGTATTTATTAGCTTTTGGAAAGTTTTCATCAAATGTCACCAGTTCTGATAGGCATCATAACTGATTATTTCTATATATTATAATACTTTATATAGTATTTATAGTACTGTAAAAAGCATGGATAACCAGAAGCTATAATGGTTTATATGTAGAAAGCAAAGGGTTGAGGTGTTCCAGTAATCCAGGAATAATCAGCTTCTAATCTGGAGAAGCTTCTGGTTTTCAGAAGGTAAAGCAGGAAGTCCTAAGCAATAACTCAAGAGATCAACAGCTGGAGAGAGAAGCTGTTCATTCTTGCTCTCTGTATCAGTGACTCAAATAACATTTGTTTGTTTGATAAACAGATATCCTGCCTTTTTGCTAATATGTGGCCCAAGATGCCTCACAATATAGATTAAGAACAAAGTATACCTAAAAACAAATTATAATAGTAAAAGAAAGTTTAAAAAACAGTCACTCTCTGTTACTAAAAACAGCAGTAATTTAAGCCAATTTAAAAATATCTGAAACATAGCTGTACTCGATAAAAGACTCTTTTTCAGCAAGTAGTCAGTAGCCAAATCTTTGTAAAGAAAAAGGTCCTGGCCTGCTAGTGGAAGGAGAGCAAAGCAAAAGCCAGCCTAGCCCCGCTTAGGAGGCTATTCCAAAGTCTGGGTGCAGTAACTGAGAAGGCCCTCTCCTATGTCTTCAATGAACATGCCTGAAATAGTGGGACCAAAAGAAAATGTATTTCTTCTCATTCAGTCACCTAACACCCAAGGTTCAGCTGCAGAGAGCACCCATGCCTGCCTTGAGGGGCCAATCCCTCCATCCCATCCATCAAGACAAGTGTGTACCACTCAACTTTTTATTGTTTTTGGCACCAATCCTAGTAAGCCTCATTTCCTCTGTCCCTCTGTATAATGGGCTTGAAGTTGTTATTTTCCACCTAATGGATAGG
Source organism: Cyclura pinguis (assembly GCA_030412105.1). Taxonomy (NCBI): domain Eukaryota; kingdom Metazoa; phylum Chordata; class Lepidosauria; order Squamata; family Iguanidae; genus Cyclura; species Cyclura pinguis. The sequence goes on along the minus strand of CM059600.1, from coordinate 316,863,990 downwards.
TGGGCTATTGCTCAAAGAATCTTCACTACGCCTTCAGCTCAATCCACTTCCTGAATGCAGCTGTGCATAAAGATCATGTAAGGCTTGTCTGGCACTGGGCTTCAGAGTAGTACAATTAGTGGCAAGGAGGGTAGTGCTCTGAGAAATACTATTAGCCTATGAAATGGTTAAAAAGGTTTTCTTTTTTTCCCCCTCCCAGATATCAATTCTATGCACTTGTTTGGTTTTGCTTGCTTCCTTCCCTAAAATAACAAGTATTGGAAACGTTTTTAAAAGGCAGTTGAAGAAGATAAAGATACAAGTACCCATATAATTTTTTTTCCTGCTCAGATGATTCTCAGTTAAAAATGTCACAAGGGGAAAGAGCTGAAAAGAGCTGTATTAAAATTAAGTTGAAACAATTTGATTAATTAAAAATTAAAGGGTTAAGAATGGCTACCAATGAAGAGTTTGGAGCCATGTTATTCACATAACAGTTTACGTGTCATATCAAGACTGAGGAGAGCTGAGTTAAAACTTCTTGCAGCCATAAAGCTCATTCATCATGTGCTAGTGACTCTTAGCCCAGCCTGTTGTACATCGCTGTTGCAAGGTAAAATGAGGTTAAGATGGCCAAGAACAAAGAAACAAATACAATGACTTGAGAGCCATGGAAGAATAGCTGGAATAGATTTAGTCAAGAAGTAAATATGTGCCAAATATAAGTCATCAAACAGAATCTCAGAATTATCCATAACATGTAATGTTGCTTTAAAATCTCAGCCAAAGTATCATAACATCACAAGTGCCTACACTTAGGCAGAACGGTTCAGAAGCTCCCATGTATAGCCCAATGGCCATAGTTCTCTAAAGTCTATCCAATCAATACAACCCCACAACATTCTCAATACAATATTGAACATGCAGATTAAGAAGAGGCTAATGAAAAGAACTACTTGCTTGCTCAATGGCACTTTGCATATTACCAATTCTCCACTGAAAATTAGAACACACCTTGTATTGATATCTCATATAAAAAACTTAAATGTCTGCCATCTTTCAGACATTGAATTAATTCCAAAAATTGGATGACTACATTGAAAAGAAGAGAGAAGAAATCGAAGTATGTGGACATGATATAAAGAGAAGAAAGGAAGCATAAGAACAGAAGGGAGTTTAAACAAAAAGGATAAAGGTCTTTGCTGAGAAATCAAGAACAAAAGACCTAATCAGTCAGCCAGCCAACCACATGAAAATTTTAAATCCATCACTATAAGAGCTGCCAAGAGTCATCCCAAGACTAATATTGTACTTATCACCCCAGGGATATTAAAAATAAGTTCCCTTTGTGCTATAGCTCTAACAGAATTGATTACCACAAATGATTTAGAAAATTTTTATATAGAAGGGTTTTCAGACTTGACTAAATATAATTTTTTTCAAAATCCTTTTATTTTAAAAGTATATAAAATAATATGTAACTTGGCAACAAAAATCTGCGAAATGTATTATAAACCATTTTCATATTTAAATCAACTTGATGACTGATACTGTACAATAAGTATAACTAATGTTTTAGCCTACAAAAATATTCCACTAGTTTTATGAATTAAAACATGATCTTATATTATTTCAAACTATTTTGAAGTGTACACACTGTTATTATTAAATAACAATACTCTTATTTACTAGAAAGAAGGTAAGGAAAATTCTTGCAACTTCAGTGGGTTAATATTCCTTTCTGTTAAGTCCTTTGCAGTGATAGTAATCACTACTGTTGTTGTTATCTTTGCTATTCCAATCATTATTTCTAAATACTAGGAAAAAATAATACTGAAAAGTATTGTTTCATACAATATTATAGTAAGATAATTGAAAAACTGTGTTTTAATAGGTAATGAAAGAGGTATTACGAGTTTCGTTTCTGAAAGTTTAATATCACAGGAACTTGCTCTACCAGACATTAGCAGCTATTTCTCAACCAACCAAAGAATGGAATGAGCATTATGAGTTGGTTAAAATTTTGAAATACTCCACCTGAATTTAAGTAAAAATTTTTAGCTCATTCTTAATCAAACATATGTGAAAATAATATATGCAAATGACTCAAGCAAAAGATGCAGCATAAACACCGTTTGTTTCTTATTTAAAACAATTTTTCATCAGTAGCGCAAATTACTAGTGGAAAGCTATGTCACTCATTACTGCCTCCAACTAAACATTTATATCATGAAGAAACATATACAAATGACTAAGGAAGACACTTAACATAAGGATTAAAACTTCTTACCCCATATTTACACTGACGTGATGTTGCTCCATACTGGAAGCGACACTGTTCATCAGCATCATACACCTGCCCTGGTGCCACCGCAGGATAAAGAAAGTCACGCTTGGGAGGCTCATTATCAAGGCAAGTACCACGGCCCGAACTGTTCAAGATAATGGACCAAAGAAATTATAGATGTATTTAATTTGTTATTGAAAACAAAATACATACCTGGTTCTTGTGTGAAACAGATGTTACAAATAAAAGACTCTGGCCATTTCCGCACAGGTCTGTTATAGTGTGACGACTCCACTTTCAACCTCCTATAGAATCCTGGGGTTTGCAGTTTTGGGAGGGGCCAGCCGGCCCCTCCCAAAACTGCAAACCCAAGGATTCCATAGGAGGTTGAAAGTGGAATCATTGCGCTATAACAGACTCGTGCGGAAATGGCCTCTGAAATGATATGCTTAACATATAGCATTAGGAAAAAATTAAAAGAGTGATTTTTTTGGTCATTGCTTAGTATGCTTATGTTTAGAAAAGAAATCTATATCCACTAGTGCGGTCAGTCAAAAATGACCCAGACCATAGCATTTTAGATCCAAAACCTTAAACCTAGGGAAGGTCTCTAGTGGTGTCAGAGCGGATGGGCCCAGAGATGTTACAGGAAAGGTCCCTGACAAAAACAAAGAGAGTGGGTCCAGTTGATGTCATTAAGCCTGCAACATCAGCAACTGCTATTCAGAGCATCTCATTCAAACAAAAAGAGTCTACCATCTCATTGAAAATTAAATTTCAAGCTCTCCTTTGAAAGCAGGAAGAAGTGATCAGCATAAAAAAATATTGAGCTACTCCAGCACCTGTTCCCAGAGGAGCCTCTGGATAATTTACTATAGGAATAGCTTGCTCATGGCCTTAAATGAGTGTGCACCTAAGCTAGGAATGGCAAGCAAACAAAAAAGTTGGATTTGCATTTCCATATGGAAATACCTACTTTGCACCCTCTGAGAGTGCCAAAGCAGTGGAGTGCCTTGCCTTCTAAACAAGTACATCTTGTGATGTATCTCAGAGAAAACAAATGGATAAAAAATCATGCATACACTTTAAAAACGTACACAACGTTTACATTAGACAAGTACTCACAGAATACTTAAATCAATGTAAAACATATATTAGAAAATGCAAAAAACAATGTGTACTTTAAAAAATGTGGACAAAAACAAGCATTATTTTTCATGTAGATGACAAATGAGACACTTGCAGCACAAGTCTTGGAAAACAAAAATGCTTGTAGAAAACAGAAATTCCACAAGGATCGGACTTACTGATTTTTACCTCCTTAGGTTGAACTCTAAATACTGTTTCAAACTACGTGTACTACTCAGGTTTTTTGCTGAGAATTTTCTCTGATTAACAGAAGGGAATAATAAATGTCAATCTGAATTACAAGCTGGATAAAATTTGAACTAATAAGTAGAAAAACTGGATTTTTACATTGCTAGCTCACGTATACTTGGGATTTTTAAAAGAAAAATCAGACTTGCACTGTTAGGATGCTTTTATAGACAACAACAATAAACAAATCTATAAGGAAGTAAGGCCATTGAATACAACATGGCTTAGTTTTGAGTAAATATGCATAACACTGAACATATATGTATTGATTAATTTTATATAGTCAAAGTATAGACAAAATAGAATAATTACTTTTATTCACATTCGCATATGCACTTCCAAAAGAATTCTTTTGGAAGCCAACATTACTTTTTGGAACATTGTATCACATTTTGCAGTATATAAATTCAACAATATTTTCGACTATCATAAGCATACAACTTTGCAAGTTTTGGAAATCCCGTAATTCTCTCATTCCAGTGTTCTTTCTCTTTCCCTCTGATTCTTGAAAATATTGCAACAGAGATATAATGTGGTTTCTCATTCCATGCTTAAAGGTAAAACATACAGTTCATGCAGATGAGTTTAGTTTAATTCTCAGAAACTAAGAATTGACCGTTCGAGGAGTAACTTGTATTGTGGTTCAGTATTGTACCTTGAAACCAGTTAGCTTTTAGTTTCCTACCAAGTACCTCTTTTGTGTCAGAGCACTTTAGTTGGGAATGAAGTATGACACATGTGTGGGGCAGAGTTGGGCTATTTGCTCTTAGTGATGCAACAGGTGCAACATTTACCAGACAACAGTTCATAATTTCAGATCATCCTGGATCTAGGGGAAAACTGTATTTTCCTAAAAGCAATATATTGCAATTTGAGTACTGGAGAAATATACCCTTGACTGAAAACTCCTAAATCTATACCTCAGACTGCACTTTTTGTGCACGTGTGAGCTATAAACTGATCCTCTGGAAAGACCAAATCGTCTCCCCTGGCTTACCTTCAGGCATGACTTCAGTAGTGTCAGGAAGGAGAGACTCTCAACCTGCTGGGAGCTGTGAGAGAGCAGAGATGAGGGGCCCTTTTGTCAGCTGTGGGAGGATGGAGATAAAGGGCCACCATCTTCTGTATCTGACATGCACATTCTTCCTGAATAGGTCTGAGCACAGCAGAGCTATGGGCACCTGCAATTGGTAGAAATAGCCAGCCAATCAAGACCTGGTTGGCTGGCTGGAGGTGGGATTCCCCAGCACAATGCTGGAAGCAGAAGTCTTCAGTCTTCCTGGGAAGCATACAACCACTTCCCAGCTAAGATGCTAGCCAATCTTCCTTCCCATCCTTCTTCCCTCCACTACTTATCACAACTTCTGAGACGACAGCTTGGGCATTTTGGAGGGAAAATGAGGCCTGTGTGGGGACCCCTTTATGGGATCCTGATGACTGAAGCATTCTAGGAAGGGCCAAATCAGGAGTCAAACAGTAATCCTAAAGTTAATTAGATTAAATTTAACTAAACTTTTTTTCTGAATGCCACTAAATGTCCAAAGTATTAAACAGTACACACAAAGCTATGACAAAAGAGAAGTCATTATTGGTCCTTCACATGAAGAAATTATGGACAATGCAAAATAATTTACATCTGAGTTAGCTGTTCAAACACAAACCAGGTTTTCACATCATGTTAAAAGCAAACAAAATATGTAAAAGAGAACAAAATAATCAAAGGGAGTTATACTCAAGCCCTGGAGTGGGATTTATAAGATTACGATGGGTACTACTATCAGCTTTGACAGAACCAATGATCTGATTGAAGTTTGATTGTTTTCTTCTACTCCCTCAACAAGAGATCAACACTGTGAAACTTGACAGCATTTACTATTCCTTTAGTATACATACATACATACAACTATGTGCAAATTTTTCTAGATTAGGGCTTCTAGGTAAATATTTTCTTTATCACTGTATCTATCATATATTTATCCCAGCAGGGCACGACTGAGTGTGAAATTTTTCAAGAATTTGGCATCTCTCTTCAGAGACTACTTACTCTAAAAAACTGGTGATATAATCCCTGCTGCAGGCTGACCATGAGAAAGGGTTGGTGTTTGCTGTAATGTGAGCTGCCATAAGTTTTGCTGCTTCATGACCTTTGGTCCCACAAGAATTTCCAATTCCATCATGGTTCATACCGAAACTGTTCGAAAGAATGGGGTGGGGGTGTCCATTATTTTTAACTGGAACAGATAACTACTGTAACATTATAACATTTTCACATACATGAAACACAGAAAAATTAACTCCATGAACAAAAAATCAGATCAAATGAAATTTTACACAGATATAGTTATAATTCAACTCAAAAGCTACTAATACTTGAAATCTTACACAACACTAACACAAGGCTACTATTCACATATTTCTTTCAGAAAAGCACAGAAATATTTAAGTGTAGTTCATTCTAAAAAAGTCACTCCATTTACAGCTCAATGCTATCTATAGATAAGGCTGATTGTATTTAATAAGGATTACTCTCCAAAATCTCACATTCTGATTGCATAAAAAGGATACTTCAAGGAACAGTATACACTGTGGTTAGTAAAGAAGTGTATGAAGAATCATAGATTCATAGAAATGTAGAGTTGGAAGAGACCACATGGGCCATCCAGTCCAACCCTCTGCCATGCAGGAACACCCTCAAAACACTCCCAACAGATGGCCATCCAGTCTCTGCTTAAAAACCTCCAAAGAAGGAGACTAGTTAAGAAGCTAGTTAATATTTCATTTAACGAATTGAGATGATAAATGATACACTAGGGTCCAACTGTACATGGGATTAAATACACCACTTCTAAAACAATCTGGTGTCATTTTTAGTTAATCCAACTATAGGGCAGTCTGAGAAGGACAAGGTTCAGTCCTTCCCACTACTGCCATTATTGGAAGGAAAAATCCTGCCATAAGTATTACAAACAGTGATAGGAAAAATACCATTAGTGTGAACAGGATCTTTCTTTTTTATTGCTATAGGATAACTGAGCAAGATATATTCCTCCTCCATGCGCTCTGGTCTCAATCTGGTTTGAGTTCCCCATCCTGTTTCATTTCTTAAAAAATATGACTTAAATACAAAAAATTAATTTGACATCACACGTAGTTAGGCGCTTAGATATGATAAAAATAATGTCTAAAAACCCTATGTGAAGTTCACATACCACTTATTGGTCTGTACCATTTAATTATATAAGTATTACAACAGTGTAAGTAATCTAAGAATGTCTTCTTCTAACACTTTATCTCCTATTCGATCCATGCTATTTCTTCAAAACAGCCATTAATCCTTGATATTCTAACTATTTCAATCAGGCTTATCAGTTCTGCTGCCATAAGGATTAGGCTGTGTTAATAAAACAAACTGGACGAATTTGGGCAGCCCACTACAGCTTGCACCAGTCACAGTCTAGATCTCAAAATCAAGGTTTTAGTTTCCAAATGTAAAACAGCTTCCATTGATAGCTTTGCCTCTCCACTCCACACTGAGCTTCATGAATTCATAGTTTAGTCTCATTTCCAATGTGAATCAACCTTTTCAGGTAGATGGATGGCTGTAAATCTTGCTTGTCAATTCAGTGTCATAGCAGACAACAGAATGGAATGCAGAAGCATACTAGTGCACGGGATCATCAGTCTATTAATCTATCTAGCCCAATACTGTATATATTCAGTATATGTTCATTATATAGTATACATTCTCAAGGTTTGCTATTTGAGACGTGTGGAACAGAAGTATCAGACAGTGAATCTGAGACTTTATTCATACGTGTGTGCTTTACGGTTGAGTACTGTCTTTCCCCTTGGTTAAGTTTCCTTAGTGATGTTTGCCAAGATATCTTACCTAAGCCATTATACTGAGCCACAATTTGACTTCTGACAAGTATACTTTCCCTGGTCTTTTGACTCTGTTTTCTCTTTTCACAGAATCATAGAATCTTAGAGTTGGAAGGAACCACAAGTTTGAACCCCCTGCATGTAGGAATGCACAACTCAAAGACTCCTGAAAGATGACCATCTGCCTAAAGTTCTCCAAAAATGGAGAGGATTCCACCTTCTCAAAATATCCATTCCACTGTTCAACAGCTCTTACAAGAAAGAAGGGCTTCCTAACGGCCAGGCAGAATCCCTTTACTTGTAATTTGAATCCATTGGTTTGTGCTGCAATCTGTGGAGTACTGCTTTCAAGCCAGGTGTCACTTATCCTGAACTTGTGCATGTCATTTTTTCCTGCCTAGATGTAGTACCTTTTATCCCATTTAAATTTATTTTGTCAGTTTTGGCCCAGTATTCCAATCTGTCAAGGTCATCTTGAATTCTGATCCAGCCCTCTGCGGTATTCATTACCCTCTCCACCCCCACTCCTCAATTGGGTGTCATCCGCAAATTTGTTAAGCATCTCCTTTTGCATTCCTGGGGAACTTACGTGATCTGCTGGCCAGAAACTGCCCTGAAAGTACTGAATTCAAATTTTACAGTCTAATAGAATGGTTGATATGTGCATTATTTTCCTTTTCATATCTAGAGCACTGCTAATTAAATCAATTAAAATATAGCTTGGTGTCTTAAGGGTGAGGACATCTAAAACAACAATATAATCAATATCAAGGTTCAGGAGTAGATCTTGCTGGGACAGTTTCTGGTGTCTCAGCTAAGAATGCTTATAACAAAAGTGTCCCAGAAATATTGCAAACCTATTCTAGGGATGTGGAGACAATACTGAAAAGAAAATATAATACTGGGTTTGCTGCTACTGCTGGCTGAAGAACTCCTTTCTTGATTATGCCAACTTCTTTTATGTCCAAGAAATCCAGGGTATTTTAGGTTACATTTGTGGGCATAGGCTCTTTCCTATGTTGTTCCTATGAAGTCCAGAACGTATGGAAATAATCCATACTATATATCTTCTGCATAACTGAACTACTCAAGCTCCAAAGAAGTATGATACTGGCACGAGGAAAAGAAAGCAAGAAGAGGAATCCAAACTTTGTGTTTGTATATGTAGTGTGGAAAAGAGCTACAATAACTACAAAATCATTAAAGAGAAAGATAAATGCTCATTAAGGACTGATTCATTTATCTGGCTGGCAAGGTGAAAGAATAAATGTAAGATTGGAAGGACATATGGAGAGAAACCATAAACGGAAATATTTGGTAAAGAGGCCTCCAAGAAAGACACTTCTACCATAGAGAAGTAAAACCTTAAAAAAAAACCTGTACAAATGTATTTGTTCAAAGGAAAAGAATACAATTAGTGTTGAAACACTAGAGTTCAAACATTAATTGTTCTTAATGAAAATATTCTCTTATTGGCTCTACTGTAAAAAAAGCACCATTTCCTCTTGTGACGAACTATTAAACTACCAGAGGATCCCTGCAAGCTCAGTCATCTTTGTTAAAAGCCAGAGAGTGCTATAAGCAGAATGAAGGCAGGACAAAAACTTGAAAGGCAAAAATTCTCACTCATGATAAACTCAGATAGAGCAATCCATACCTGCCTACCCAGCACGTAAAGGAGTTCTATTCAAGTCAACTGCACATATTTTCAGATAAGTGTATATAGGATTGCTTTGCTTTGTTGCACATGTTTTAATGTCTTTAAACACGAGGTATAAAAACAAAAAGGTGACCAGCTAAACTCACATAAGCAATTGCTGTAATAAGTCTATGATGTGAAGTGTTGTACCTACGTTTAGTTAAGATTGTCTCTAGTTTACAAAATTAATACCATACAGTTAGGTTTCCACTCATTTTCCCCTAAAATACCATCTAAAATAAATTTTTGGTTTTGCTAACACAAAGTCTGCCATGTTTCACTTTATTTTTGTTCCCTGCCTAACCAGGAACCTGTTTGTTTCACTTAACACTGCCGACAGATATAAGGAACTTCTGTACTTTATTATTTTTTTTTCAAACATGGGGGTCAGTCATTGCTTTTTTGTTCCTGAATCCCAGGTGTAACCTGATATCTGCAGCACCTAGCAGAGACTAATTCAATCAGTCTGCAAATCTCCATTCTGAGAATGGACTTAAATGCATACCTTATGGCTAAAATATCCAGCCTATTTTCCCCTTTATTTTTTCACCACTCCCCCCTCCCCCCACTCTACGTAACATTTCATTTATTTACTAGAATATATTTTCACCACCTTCCAAAAGTATACTCTAAGATGGTCTACTATATAAAAAGGTAAAATTCAACACCAACAAAGAACAAACTCACCTTACATTTTAAAATAATCCAGTCATAATAAAATAAAAATAAAGCACAGCACAATACAATACAGTCTAAAGGTGCAAGGCCAGTAAATACAATTGACCATTTTCAACTAAAAGCCAAAGCATGCGAGTCTCTTTGTAAAGCCCTCTTAAAAGCAGCCAAGGAGGTACCCAGTCATGTGTCTCTCAAGAGGGAAGCCTCTCTCTCTAGTGCTCTCCAGTCTTACTGATCTTTGTGAACAGCCAGTGAGTAGAGCCTCCAGAAATCAATTTAAAGCACTGGAAAGTTCATATGGTTGTAAGATATCCTTCAAAATTGTTTATAGCCTTAAAAGTCAACACCTGCACTTGGATTTGTGCCTAGAAATGCCCTAGCACCCAAAGTAAGTGGTACAAGAGTGGTGTGATATGATCTGACTATCCACAGTGGATGCATTTTGTACCAGCTGCAGCTTCCAAGTCATCCATTCTGAACACTATTAACGAGGCCAGGTTTGCTTTCTCTAAATACGATCATAGTTTTTGCACCAAGTAAAGGAATTTACTGGATACTGCTGCCACCTGTGTTTCCAGAGTCAATGAACAGCTTATGTTAAGAATGTGGCATCCAAATGGCCTGTAAAATGCAACATAAATTGGACATAGTGGGGCATCACGCATTTTCCATCCTGATCTCCAAAATCAACAGGAACAGGGCTCCTTATCACTCAAAACAGTTCGGCTGGCAAGCACTGCGTGGATGAAATGATGGTTGAGAAATATGATTTATTTGATGACATTATTGCCACAAAGCAAGTCCAGTAATGTGAACTTACCTATATTTGACCATATTTTGTACAGGTTTTCCACCACATATAGTCTATGAGCTCAATAATTTCTTAGTCTTCAGCTCCCAGACTACCAGAAGTACTGAGTAACACAAAAGGTTTTACATCTGGTCTCTTGATCTGGAGAACTTGAGAACTTGCCCACTATTTGGTGACAGTTTGGTTAATTCACAAAAGGTTATATTTTTAAGTGTGTAATGAAGGGCTGGGCAATTGGAACACACCAAGGGCTACGTCAACTACCAAAAATACACAGCAAAAATAATAACAAACAATAAATCCCAACTGGAAGTGGCTGAAAGTCCTCTTCTGGTTTTGAAAAACAGTTTTGCTTTGTCAAACAATATAGGGAGAGGGACTGCAATGTATATAAAAGGTGAAACAACTCTCCTGTTGTAGGAGAGGCAATTCACCCCTTTTGGCGGTCCAGAAAATTCAGATGGCTCCAGGGCCCTTACCACAGGACCACGGAACACTAGGCAGCCCCAGGGATGAAACTGGCCCACCCCAGTTTAAAGCACAACGTCAGCACTTGTGACTCATGACCAAGAAAAGACTAATTGGACACTAATAATATCTTTTGTATACCCAAAGATACATTTATTTGCATTGCTTTTAGCAAAGCTATATGGTATCTATTCGCTTCAAATCTGTTGATAGATAATACGCTTACGTATATCTAGCCTAATAAAAAGTATGAATTATCACTATGCCTGATTATCCATCTATCTACTGAATTTATATCACATCTTTCTCCCAAATGGGATCCAAGGCAGCTTGTCTATATGTCATTTACCATCTGAAGAAACTAAATTTATAAGACATGAATTGCATTTGATGCAGCTAAAAGGTCTTTTATGACTATAATGTTATAAGCATTCGTTAAAATGGTGGCCAAAAGTTTCCAGCTTGTATTCGTTGCCATTGTGTACCTTCAGTCAATTCTGGCCTATGGTGAACCTAAAACAAAGTTATCACAGGATTTTCTTGGCAGAATTTATTCAGAGGGGGTTTGCTAATATCTTTCTCTGAGGCTGAGAGAATGTGATTTGCCCAAGGTCACCCAGCTGGTTTCAGTGGATATCAGGGATTCAAATCCTAGTCCAATACTCAAACCACTACACCACCCTGGCTCTTTTTCAGCTTGTATACGAAAACTTACACCCTAAATTTAACTGTTTCAGCAGTGTATTTTTTGCTGCTGTAGTGTCTACATAGTCATTTTGGCGATATTACACTAAAGTAGCATCCCATCTTCAGTATTTATGTTCTGGAGAAATACATCTTCCAATGTCAGATTGTTCAAGATGTTTTTAAAAAGAATAAAATACACAAATCATTAGGATGATTGTATATACAGAATAAGCAGCACAGGAAAAAAAAACCTCAGACAGCTAATTAAAGTAAGATTTGCAAAAGTTTAAAAGCATACTTACTTGTGACCAATCTCATGTGCTATGGTAAAAGCAGACCCTAGGCCAATATCTTCATTAATGCTACAACTCCTTTCAGGCTCACACATTCCAGCAACAGAGGCCAAGCCTGAATAAACAAAAGGAGACACAAAGGGTCATGCCAAGGTGTTTCAGTCTTAAAAGCCCTAGTTATAAATGCCTGGATTCTTTTTAATAACCTCCAAGCACACAAGCAGCAGTTGGCAAAAGGTTAACTTTCTAGTCATTGCAAAATCACTGGGGGGAATTTCACTCTGCCGGCTAGACATTAATATTTTCTGAACTGCAGTCGCTGCTGGAAAATGTCTAGACTAGGGGTTAGATTTATAAATTTTACTTCTGGTAACTTGGGACCACCTAGTAACTTGAGCCAGGAGAGGGAATTCAAGCAAGCATTTCTATTTTAACATTCTTGAGGTTGCAGAAAGCAAAATGTGTCCACATTATTTTTCTAAAGAGATCTGTTTAAGTTTAGTGGGTTCATAAAACATACAAGAAACATTTTTAGCTACGAAAACCAAAGTGGTATATTTTTAGGAATTGTTATGAAAACAAAAAACCTCTATACCAATTACAAAGAAAAATATGTTAAAGCTGCATCCACTAATACATAAAGATTTCTATTTATTACAGTTTTCTGAAAGTAAATTCATTACCTACACGTACTTAAATTTTCTAGAATGGAAGAAAAGCTTCAGATATTTTCAAAGATTATGCATGTCTTTCATTACTGCACAGGATGTTTGCTAGTGCAGTATTAATTCACCACTATTGATGGATTATGACCTGCTGCAGCCTTGAAGATATTCCTTGCTGAGCACTCTTACCTGCAAAGAATATTAATATACCCACCCAGGGGGTTATGTGATAAAATATTGCTATAAAACAAGATTTGAAGGCAGTCCATTCTTTATGGGAAAAGGAAACTCAAATTATGCTAAACTATTTCTTTATAGGTATGGATCATAAGGGCCAGATCACACTACAACTTCAGGGTTTGTACTACCATTGTACATGTCCTATTCAATTCTAGGTAACTGTTCTCCATCTGAGGTCCCTCCAGACTTTTTGCCTTACAATTCACATCGCTTCCAGACACCATGTCAAAGATGATGGAAGTTGTAGTTCAAAACATTCACAGGGACCTACACTGGGGAAAGGAAGCTGTTCCTAGCCCACAAAGAACTGAAAAGATCTTAAGCCCATATATACTATACGCTCTTATTGCCTTCCACAGACCCTTCAACACCCCCCTCAAAAAAAATAATGCCTGTGGGAGCTATTTTACCTACTAACTTTTCGCTTGATGATTGCCTGCCTGACTACCTTCCACATCTGCTGGTTTTATTTTTATACGTCGAGACTAGTATGCTTCAAGGCAACTCACTTGCACCCAGTACCATCTTTATTTCCAAGAACAGCTCTGAATCCCACCTCCAAGAGATTCTTAGAAAATTAAATATGGTAATCAGCTTCAGTCAGTCAGCATTTCATTTCGAAGTACACTAAACAGCTCAGGGGAAAATGGGAAAATTAAGCTAGAGAGGTAGGAATTGCGAAAACGTCGTTGTTAGCTGCAGTCAAGTTGACTTCAATTTATGGCCAAGCTATCAATGAGAGACCTCCATGTCACTCTGTCATCAACAATCTTACTGAGGTCTTGCAAACTCAGGGCTGCAGCTTCCTTGACTGAGTCCATCACTTGCATCTGTTGGGAAAACGTACTGGGATGTTAAAAAGGATGGTATGATTTGTGGAATACTCTGCCTATGCTCTCTCTGTGCATTTTGCCTGGTTTTTATTTTTGGAGTCACTGTGTTTTTGAGCATCACCACCTTGTATTCACTCTGAAAAACTGGTATTTTGTCGTGCTTAATGGATTGTTGTTGTTGTCAGTGTGTGACTTCAAGTAGTTTCTACTTTATGGCAACCCTAATGTGAACCTATCACAGGGCTTTCTTGGCAAGAGTTTTCAGAGGTCAGGATTTGTTCCTCTGAGGTTGAGGGAATGTCACTTGCCCAAGGTCATTCCACTGAATTTCTATGGTCAGTAACAGTTCCTGATGGAGAATCCTGGTCTCCTGTTGTCATAGTATCAGTACTCAAACCACTAACTACACCATGAAGACTCTCAGTGTTTTGTGGGAGCAACTGTGCAATTTAGAACTAGGGGTTCAATCTTGCCTCTGTCTTGTACTCAGTTTTCCTGCCCACATTACTTGTATCTAAGCCTCACTTGTCTTCAATGGAACAGATGATGGAGTAGAAAACTGTGAGTTCAAAAGAGTGCTCTTTTGTTTTGGAGATTATATCCCACCTATCTTGTACTTAAGTTCATGAACAAATTGTGTTTCTTTTGGACTCTGTAGTTTGCCATGTGAGGCATATATGTTCTATTACTGTCAGTGGCACCTATTGTGAATAAAATACCTTTCCCATGAATGTAGAGTGCCATTTATACTCAGCGTGTGGTTGCTGTACAACTTCAGGCATTTTTGGAGGAAAAAGACTAGCCAAATCTATTTCAGTCTGGTTCCAAGGCAGAGTATAGCACTGAAATATCCTCAGTTGCTCTGACTGACAACTTACTCCAGAAAAAATATAGGGGAGTGCTACCCTGTGGATTTTCCTGGATCTCTCAGTGGGTTTTGATACTATTGTTCATGGTATCTTATTGGACTGGCTTTGTGAGATGGGAGTAAGATGCACTCTTCTGCAGCAGTTCTGCTCCTATCTAGAGGGTCAGTTCCAGAGAGCAGAACTGGAGGATTCCTCTTTACCCTCATGGCTCTTAAGCTGTGGGGTGCCACAGGGTTCCATGTTATCCCTCATGCTGTTGACTGCTGATTGGAACATCATCTGGACAGCGTATTATGCCAGTCTTAAAAGAACTGCACTGGCTGCAAGTATGTCTCCAGACTGAATTCAAGGTGCTTGTAATGACATTGAAAGCC
This sequence comes from Cyclura pinguis, assembly GCA_030412105.1. Taxonomy (NCBI): domain Eukaryota; kingdom Metazoa; phylum Chordata; class Lepidosauria; order Squamata; family Iguanidae; genus Cyclura; species Cyclura pinguis. Next base: position 316,848,848 of record CM059600.1, on the reverse strand, counting down.
TTAACAGTTTGGAACCTCAAGACTTGAGGGAGTGCCTCTCCCCATACATGCCTGTCCAAAGATTAAGGTCTGCTGGGGTCCCTCCTCTATGACCTACCAATGAGATTAACATGCCATTGCAAGAAGGTCTTCTCAGCTGTTGCTTCTCAACCATGGAACATTCTCCCCTTGGAGGCTCAACTGACACCAACAGTCACTTCATTTAGGTGCCAGTTTGAAACCTGGCTGTTTATCAAGGCCTTTGGACCTCATTAATTCATCACGGGACAAAATGGAAACAAAAGTTCTGGTAAAGTAAGGGGATATTACTTGACCGACTATCATTCCTTATAGGTAAATTTACAATCATGTTTTTCCTCCCAGACCATATAAAAACGTATCCAAAATCCAACAGTGTACTTCAGTATCCAATGCCAGAGGAACTGGGACTTTCCTCTGCTCTCAACATAGCCCTCCATACCACCAAAAACCTGCTCCAGAACGTCTCCAACACATGTTTAAGATGTACAAACAGAAGTTTTCAAATGGCCTTTTCAAATGGTCTGAAGTCAGTTACAACATAGTATACAAATCATGTATTTCATACTATTTGCTTTAGAATGTCTGTGAACAGTTCTTATCTATGAGTGAGGACTGCAAGTCACCTCTAATGAGCATTAATAGTACTTCTATATGTTATAGATTTGAAACAATTTACACAACCAGTTTTTAGATTTACACACACACACACACACACACACACACACGAGCAAGCAAAATGCAGAAAGAACCTAGCCGCAAATTATTGCTGGTTACATAGTAAACACAGGCTTCTGTCACCTTTCTTTCAGTCTAGCAGTCTGTTTTATCTCCACTTTTTCCTCCTTCCTAGTATTTCATAGATCTAATTCCCTCATTTTCTCTCTTTTTTCCTGATGTTTCTTTTCAGTGTTTTATCTCAAGCTACTTCTACCCTTTTCCTTCCAACTTTCAGCAACAAGCACTTCCTAACCTTCTTCTTTGTTAACATTCTGTGCTCCTCATCTCGCTCACCCTGCCTTTCACAATGCCACAGGAATACTTCTTGCCCTCACCCCACCCCACCTGCAATAACACAAGTTCTTGAATATTCTATCCAGAATCACCTTTCTCTAAGGATTTAGCTCCTCATTCATATTTAAGAACACTGGGAAAAACATAAACGTTTGCTTATTATTTGAAAAGTGACACCACAAGATTTATGCATATGGCAAAAATGGCAAAAATACACAGTTAAGCACAAAAACAGAACTGTAAATGATGGGGAAAAAAACCAAAGATAAAAGAAAACATCAAAATGATCAATGTGTTCAACTACCTCTAAGTATTCAAACAGGATAGACTAAAGGGCTTAGGACATTTTACTTTATTTCTGAAGATTATTAAGGTAGAACATGATTTAAGGCCAAAAAATAATACAGAAATATGGACAGGGAAATTTCTCTTTCTCTTCCATTAAGCTAGAACTAGTTTAGTAGTAGATTAAATATGGACAGAAGAAAGCACTTCTTCACACTATAATTAAGAGAAGTCATTACCAGAAGATCCAGAGAAAGATACCAATGTACACTGCAATCCTTGTCAACTAACTTAACAAATATTAAGTCCCACTAAACACTTCTCTATCAACGTCAATGACTGAGCTTCACCATATTTTTTAAATGGATTGAAAAAAAAAATAATGGAGACAAAGTCTAACAACAATTGTTACTAAAGATGTGATACAGAACCCCTCCATATACCAACTCAAGTGTTGCAGAGGAGGGCTTTTGGATACTGCTTGTGAGCTTCTTGAAACATCTGGGTGGTCAATACTGGCGGTGAAAACCGAATACATTAATCTTTGCTTTGTTTTGACATACAATATACAAAGTCATTATGAACATGTGATTCTGCCTTACATTGTCCTGGTTCTGGTATAACGCTGCATACAAAAGTACTGAGCTTATGCATTCCTCACTCTGCCTTTCCAGGTACAAGGAAATCAGAAGCATATTCTAGTTTTATACGAAAGAATGTCCCCTCTCAAGTCTGAATTCAAAAAACTTTGGTTAGATCAGATCATGACTAATGAGTAAGTCCACAAACCCACAGTTCAATCCTAGACTGTTTGAACAAACTATAGTTTACCTTCTCTGCTACAATTTGGGGAGCGAGCTCTTCCCCCAAAACTTTGGACATAACAAGAACCCAAGTCAGTTTAAAAGCAGAAGTGAAAATCTCCAAACTTCTGCATCAGAAGAGAGGAATGTGTGAGTGCAGCCTCTTGCAGGTTCTTCCAGACAATGCTAAGCCATAACATTACACTTTAAAAAGTTCACTCAACTACACTGTTAGTACAATAAGTTTACAAACATCTAGTGTGACAGATCAACACCTGTCCAATGTATCAGGGCTCATTTCCTGTCTCTTTTATCTGAGATCCCTGTTTAACTGGAAGTACCCACAAATTGAAACTCAGTCATTGAACTATGGATTCTCCAACTGTTCAGTTTTATTTCAAACTTAATCTGTAAGCCTGCATCCAGTTGCGCATTAAGATGAGTTATAATACTCAATGAGATGTATCTACGTACAACTAAATCTAAATCGAAAACCACAGCTATAATTGGAGAATTGCAGTATATATATGCTTAAATGTTCACAAATTTGAGTTTTGATAATCAAACAAAATTTGTTTGCCATGGTTACAACAGGATCTTGTCTTCAAACTTCAGCTTGATGTCATAGACAAGAGCCTATGACTCAGCATGAGCAGATTTTCCTTTTCAGCACCAAACACATGAAGAATACAAAAGATGTGTGTCATTTTGCATCTGACAGGATTTTCCAAGCTGCAACACCAAACTGGGAGGTATCTTGATGCTACTTCCTCCTTCCCCTTGCTTAATCTAGCTCTATAGCCATAGTCATAGCATCTTTATCTTCGCCACTCCCTTCCCAGCACAAGTCAATCCTGAGCATGTAAATTTTTGCTGTCTGCATCATGGTTGCCCCATGCTTCAACTGGTTTCGGCTGAAAGGAAAAGAAATGTGAAGGTGGTAGGCAGTATCAATCATTCCTCAATTATCAGGCAGGCAGGGAGGCAGCTCTTATATTCAACAGCTGTTGATGACAGAAAGAGATAATGGCATGGACGTTCTTCTAGCTTACTGCATACAGGCAGACCCTGAGGGGACCCATTATGTGGACGGACCGCTGTCTATGCATCGGCAGAAATTTATTCTTAAGATATACTTAAAGGCATCTTAAGACAGGCTGTAGGATCAAGCTATAATTTGCAATTCCGGACAATGCTTTCAGGTTTGAAAATACAAAAGAGTTCAAAAACAGAGCACAGCACCTGGTCTAAGTATCTGTACCAGGTGCTAGACAGATGTGCAATATAAGAAAAATGACTCCCTGAAGCTACCAAACAGCTGTAGAGGCACTCTATGAAAACAGGTTAATGCACACAGCTCCTTACATGGTTCCCCATGCAGGAAAATGAGAACAGGAAAAAAAAACCTCTCTCCAGTAACAGATTCTCTTATCTCTCCCCAGGATACTTGACAATTTAATAGCGCAACAAGAATGCCTGAGGAACAGGAATGCAATTTCAAGGACAAATTCAGTCTTGTTATAACTTTCAATATTATAGCAGCAATTAAAATGTTAGCACAGTATACATCTTCTGCATAGAATTAGGTATTGTGTAAACCAAATGGTTATTCAGAACACAAAACATTTAGTAGGGGAAGGTTTACAAATTCTGTCTAAATCATATAGAAACTAGTTTTCTATGTATAATTCTAGTACTGAAAATTAATGGTGAGAAAAAGTTTAAAGGAATAGTCTGAGGCTTGGAAAATCATTTTCATTTAAATGAAATAATGAAACTGAACAAGAATATATTAATAGTAAATTTTAGTTTAAAAGCAAAAAAAAATAACAAAGTCTACACTATCATAGGAAAAAATTTATGGAAAATCTTTACAGCACAAGGAGTAACAACATGTACACCTTTTCCCAAAACACAACATTTTTATAATTAACATTTCTGATTACTTCTCTTTCCTGGGAGTTCTCTTTGCATATGTGAAATCTAGCAGAGCAATTTTTGTTAGAAAAGAAATAGTGTGGGCTTCCCTCTCGAACCAAACCTAACTGTTGCTTTGATCATTGCCTATATTTTTAAAGTAATGCTGCTGTTAAAAAAAACTTATTGATATCATTTAAACATTGAGTCTTGTGAGCAACATTTTTAAGGTCCTTTTCTACATAAACATACGAATGTGCAGAAGTCATCTCAAGAAACACAATCTACTAAAACATTCAAGAAATAAATACTAATTTAGGTTACACTTTGCAACCTTACCCAGGGTTCCACAAGGCTTGTTTTTATAGGTGCAGATATCATATCTGTAAAAAGGGAAAAGTAGATGTATTTATAAGAGATTCATCCTGGTAACACATTTTTATATTTATCACATTTCTGTAGTATAACTCCAGTTGTCAGACTGCAGTCACTGAAATCATGTGCAGCCAGCTGGAGTTCCAGGTCTGCATTCTGGTGTAAGCCACAGACTGCAGTGTGCTCACAGCCTCTGGCCGCAAGCCAGTGGGACACCTGCCAGGAAGGAAAAAAAGGTTAAAGTGGACTTTTGTAATCTCTGGCCTTATAAAACAGTCTGCCACTCTCATGAAGCTGTAGCAGTATGTCTGCATAGCATTACACTTTCAACAAGAAAACTAGCAAATTATTGCTTTAAACCTGTTGAAATCTTTTCCCCTCTAAGGACACCACATATGATATTGAACAATAATGTTTAGATCCCAGCATTTTGTAGCATTCTTGCTTGACTAAAGTACTTCCTGAAACCCAAATTAGCTAAACACTGGAATATTAGGTGGTACATAAAGAAACATAAAAAGAAACCAGACAGGTTCAAGGCAGAAGAACATCAATGGGGGCCCTTTGGAACCACTCCTTCTTCCTCCAACCTTACCTCCCTCTGTTTAAGCAAAAAGAAATCAGATAAATATAAAATGGGAATTGTGTTGATATATTATCTTGTAAAGAATATAAAGAAGGAATTGTAATTTTATGCTGTGTGTCTACTAGAATGGCACTTTAAGACACTCTTGCTGGTTCAGATCCTGAATGAAATGTGAACTAAAATGTAAATTTTCATGCTGCAAATCAAGGGACAAACATTGTCTTGTATTTTGCTCTATTTGTGACTGGGAAGCAGGTGTCCCATACACACACAAAAAGGACAGCAAGAATAGAAGTCTCTGCTCTTTTTAGTTTGGAGAGAGCCCAGCTCCAAAGCACAATGAGGATTGTTATGACAAAGCACTTCAAACCTCTCTCTGGTAAAAGGAAGTGAAGCAAGGACATGAGTTAAGTACCTATGCAACAGCCAAGGGAGGTGGAAACCTTTATGTTTTCCCATCTTCTGCTTTTAATTAAGTGCACTTGCCAGGTTGATAAACCAAGTAATGCTTAAAAAAAAGCTATGAAATTGGAAAGCTAACAAGAATGTGCAGCCTATCCAGTGTATTGCAGTGTCACTTTCATGGCTATCTGCCTGCTGGAAAGAAGTTGTGGGTGAGAGTTCAGTAAGGAACTCTCCCTGTTGGAGGAAATGAAAAAGGCAGAAAGATTAGTGGTTGAGCTCCCAGGAATGGGATAGTGGGATTCCAGTCCTAGGGTGACAGATCCTATATAGTCATAAAAAAAACAAAGTTCTTAGAAAAAGAGGACATCACTCTGAGGAAGGGGAAAATGTATCAACAGAAGAGATCCATCCTTTGGTGGACAAACATCCTTTTTCATTGGGGATATGCTTCTGGGAGTGGTATCTTGTGGTGTTGGATTTGATCATTTAAAAAAAAATACAGACCTCTAGCCTGATTAAGAGATCTGGAGCTTTCCAAAGCTTGCACGTAATCTTTATGGCATTTTTGTGGGGGGGGGGGGGGTGCTAATAAATGTATTGCCATGAAAGTGTAGGCATACAGCTAGTTTTGTGATAGGCATGTAAAGACATGATGAATTTCCTGTGTGGTGCACTGTAGGGTTTCCACCCTTTTTTTGCAGGTTCCAGCATTTATTCCACTGCTATGGTCACCAAATGTGGGGGTTTTCCAACCCTTATCCCATGAACTATGGGGTTTGCACCTGGGCAATCCCACCAGTGCCACCAACTGTGAGGATTCCACTGTGGCCAAACGTGCGGTTTCTATTTTTTAACCCACCAATTGTGAAGACTTCTATGGTGCTCACTGCAATTGCCAAGAGTGAGGGCTTGTTCTGATCCTCACCTCTGTGATATTGACTTTGAGGATCACCTAAATGATTTCAAGGTATCTATGAGGTTTTATGCAGCTTTTATCTTCCACGGATACCATCCCTCTATATTCAATGTTTCCATTAGACATCTTGTCTGAGTCCAAGCTCTTAGACAGATAGCGGTTCCAGATGCCAAAAGTATATAAAAACAAAAAATAATCTTTATTTACATAACACAGCATTATTTATTTATTCACATTTAAAAAACCACACACTCCTCCTAAGCTAACTCAGACTCTTACCAATCACTCAACACACACTCTCTACTCACATTTCAACCCTAGTCTAACTGAAACCCCTCTCAAAACACTTCTCTTTCTGTACTTCTCTCAGAGTCCAGGCTAACTCCAAACTGTTACTCACTAACTGTCATTCATCAGCTTTATGGAAACCTCCTCTAACATTCTCACGACCAATGACCTACAACCAGTTCTTGAAAATAACAGAGCCCTCTCACAAGCAGGTTTTTGGCCTACAGGCAGCCTCCAAATTTTAAACTACTCCCTTACAACAGGATACATCACATGGATGGCAATACAGGGACAAAACCCTGCCACAAACCCAGATACCAACTCCTTGTCTACCCTGGGAGCAATATTACAGGGGCCAATAACATTACTCACAACATCAGAAGGCCTTTCCGCACGAGGCAGTTAAAACGGGCCAAGGCGTCCTGGCACGGAGGTCATCCGCACCTTGGATCGGACTAGGTGCGGACTATTTAACTTAGTTCCGCACCTTAGTCTGATCCAACCCGCCTCCAAGTGGTCCTCCAGCGTGCTAAGTAAAGACCGGAAAAAACAGGTCTTTACATTTTCTGGAATGCGCCATTGCATTCCTACTTACCTGTGCGGATGCCGGAAGCCACAGGAAGCTGCCATTTTGAGCCGGAGCAGTGCGGATCTACAGACCTTGCACTCCTCCGGTTCGCCCTGCACTAATGGAGGAGCCCTGCGGAAGGGCTCAAGGGAAAGTCTGCGTTACTTCAGACCCAAGAAGAACCCAAGAAGAGTAACGTCACGGAGCAATTCACTTGCCTCGTGCGGATAGGGCCAGAGGAATATTTACTCACTCTCCCTGCGAAGTGATATATGCCATCCTATCATAGCAATGCCCTCTACACTCTACAAACAGGACAGACTTTATGCAAGAGGATTAATGGACATAGATCCAACATTAGAAATGGCAATAACCAAAACCACTGGCAGAACATTTCAGCCTTCCTAGACACACAGTAAGTGACTTGCAGGTTGCAGTCCCTTAACAAGGAAATTACAGAGGAAGACTAGAAAAAGAAATTGCTGAATTGAATTATATTCATTAATTCTAATTCTAATCCATTAGCAGAGATATAGACAAAGACAACAGCTTCATGGCATACTATATATATTAATACAGGTTAGGTATCTCTCATCTGAAATGCTTGGGACCAGAAGCGTTCTGTATTTTAGGGTTTGGGGGAGGGTGATTTTGGAATATCTGTATTTGCATAATATAAAATACAGTACTGTATTGGAGATCTCGACATCCAGCATGATGTAGTGCATTGGACTATGATGCTGGACACCAGCGTTTGATTTCCCACTTGGCCATGGAAACCCACTGGGTGATCTTGGCAGCATCACACAACCTCAGTCCCAGAAGACCACATAATAGGTTCGCCTTGGGGTTGCCATAAGTTAGAAATTACTTACAGGAAATCTGCAGGGAGGTCACAAACAAATGAGCAGAAGCATCACAGCTGCTGCTTCATGCCAAGCACTACACTTGGATTCTTGCTGTTTCACAGATCCTCGCAGCACTTTCCAGCCTTGCATCTCTCTCCTGTCTTGTGTCTTATTTTTTTGCTACTTGTGTATGAGGTATGACACTGAAGAAAGACTGAGGATCTGAAAGATGAACAGGCAGGAGTGTTGCAGCCACCACCTTGAAGGTGGAAGCAGATGGCTGGCAGCAAAAAGGTTTGCATTTAGATTTTCAGATTTTGGATTCATGAATAAGAGATACTCAACCAGTACAAGAGTCCTTGCTACAAATCTTCGTGGAGAGAGATTTGAAATTTATTTTTGGTAGGCAGATTTTCTGCTCTCACACATCAACACAAACTGACCACTGCAAAGATCTGAAAGACTTGTATCACATTACACAACACTTTAAAAATTTAGGACAAGAGTCATGATTTTCCTCTTTCTGGATCCTACTACATTCCATCCTACTCCCACAACTGTGTAAATATGCTTTATACTTGAGCATTTGTTATCATTCTGCACTGCATTAGTAGAAGTGGGTTTATACTCATGAAACGCCATGCAAAAATAAAATCCAGCTAGTCTTTAAAATGTTGCCACATTTCTTTTTTCTTTTTCCCCCTTCCCTTTCCTTCCTTTTTCTGCTGCAAGAGACTAACGTGGCAACTGCTTTGAAAACATTATACCAATCAAAATTCACTCCAAAATTCCATTATGCTCCCCTCTCTAAAGCTACTGACTTGTCACCCTAATATACTATCAATAACTCAAACAACATTTTCAAAATACAAACTGATCACATCACACGGATTATCTAGACTGGAAGTTCTTAACCCATGGTCCATAGACATCTAGTGGGTCTTTAGATGAATTCAGGAGAGTTCATGAATTGAGCTTAGTGGTCTGTTATTTTTATGACAGGGTTTTCACCATTTGCTGCCATTTAAAAAAACTTGAAATTGGTTTAATGTCAAAGATGGCATACATCTTGCCAAGCCAAGGACAACTCCGTAATTTCAACTTAACCAAGCTGCTGTTTAACAGCACCCTTTTCACTTAAATTTACCTTTGAGCAGAATTGCATTTTTACTTTTGTCATATCTGCACAATTAGAGTTTTTTAAAGCTTTTGCCATGGACTCGCCATGAATTACTGCATTAAAATTAGAGTGAGAGAGAAATGATTCTGTGTGAAGATACATTCTACTTATGTAAAGGAAACTGTTTTCCAATGCAGCGCATCAGATTCTCTAAAGGGTGTGTCATTCATAAAAGATTAAGAACCACCGTTTTAAATAGACAGATAGATGGTGCTGGTGTAGACTCGGGGCTGTGCTGCCTGGTGGTACAATGACCTAGGAATAAGAGGTCCTGGAAGGTTAACTCAGGTTGCTCAATATGCCATCCATTCCACATTCAGGTAAGCTGAAGTGCGTCAAATCATTCTGTAATGGCGAAGTCTTTAGAATCATAGAATCGCAGAATCACAGAGCTGGAAAGGGCCTCCTGGCCACTGAGCCCTACCCCTGCTCAATGCAGGATATCCAGCTAAAGGATCCCCAGCAGGTAACTGCCCAGCCTCTTTTTGAAGATAGCCAGAGAAGTAGACCCTACCACCTCTCTAAGTAATTGGTTCCATTGCTGAACCGCTCTTACTATCAAGAAGTTCCTTCCAATGTTCAATCAAAATCTACTCTTCTGTAACTTCAAATCATTAGACATGGCCCTATCCTCTGTGACAGCAATTTTTTTTAGACTGATTGATTTATTTATTTAGGCATTGCAGAACATTTTGAGACAAGCTAAGCTGTACAATAGGACCTAATTTCAGTAACAGATCATGGGAGCACAGTGCTAACACTTAATATTTTAAAAAACAGTGCTTTTAAACTAAATCCTGGGGAAAGCAACAAGAGCTGGTAAGCATCTGGTTGAGGATGAATCAACCCTAAGAGAAAAAGGTACAAACGTTGACAACTGCTCAAACAGCGACAGGTTAAAAACAGGCCATAAGCACACACAAACATGATGACTACTCAAAGAGGCCTAAAAGGTCTACACAGAAATGCAAAGGTCAAAGACATCTGGACCGGAAAAAAAAAATCATGTTTTGGTATTTCTGTGCTAACACAAGAAGCCTCTGTGTCAAAATGGGAAAGTTCAATTATTTTGCTTTAATGGAAAACAGATACAAATGGTAAGCATAACTACTGGAGGAATGGAGATAACCAGTCAGATATGATCAACTCTGGAAATAAACTCTATGGAAAAGAGTGGATATTGTTTTCCTCTTTCCAGCAAAAAGGGCAAAGTGTCAAGCAAGCAAGAAATCCTAAAGGGACTGGCTCCTCCACAGAATTGCTGCAGCTGACAACATTAAAGCCCCAAAGTAGTTTAGTATTAGAGACATCCTATCATCTCCTTGACCAAAACTCTCAGTGTAAACTAGAAATGAAGAATGAAACCACAGGGGCATTCAACCCATACATTGACTGAATATGGTCATATTCTGATCACAATAAGCAGACAACATTTCTCAATATCCTAAACAACTGATCACAGAGGTACTCTGGGAGGTGATTCTGCCCAGAACTTAATATGAAATATGAATGTGGCTGCATCAACTGGAAACAGTGGCCACAATTTTATCAAATTTAATTTTACGAAACTAGAAAAGGATCAGGAGACTCCAACCCAGTCATATTTGATTTCAAAATAAAAAATAAATCTAAAATGAGGGAACTGGTAAAACAGAAATTATAAGTGAGGTCAAAAGAGTCTTATCACTCAAGTATTTGAAAACGTTTCAAAACCACAATAACAGAAGCTCAGATAGAATATATAACACAGGTCAAAAAAGGGTAAAAGTCTAATAACTTAACAAGCACCACAAAGGAAATAAAAAGAAAAAAGGCATTTTTCAGAAACTAGAAATTCTGCTCAAATAATGTGACCAAAAGGGAGCACACATTTGCACAAAGGAAATACAGCCAGATTAGGAAGCAGAAAAAGATAATAAGAAAAACATCACTAACAAATTTAACAGAGCTTGGAATTAACTAGTTACTTGTGGTTCATTTCTACATTATATTATAACCATAACATATGGAGGCATAACACCTCTTGTGGTACAACTGAATTTTTTTAAGTTACAATTAGCATGGCGTCATTAAATTAAATCATTAAAAAGAGAGTCAGTGTGGTGTAGTGGCTTCAGTATTAGACAAGGACACTGAGAGACTGGAGTTTGAATCTCTGCTTGGCCATGGAAACCTACTGGGTGACAAGTCACACTCTTTCAGCCTCAGAAGAAGGCAAGGGCAACCCCTCCCCCAAAAAATTCTGCCAAGAAAATCCCATGATAGGTTTGTCTTAGGGTCACCATAGGTCAGAAATGACTTAAACACAGTAATAGGAATATTTTGTAGTTCAGGCACGGTCTGATGCTCTATTGCCATTGTAAAGCAAAAAAAAAAAAAAGTGGACAGAACATGTTTTGTGCTATGGGCTATACATTTATAGCATCTGATATTTAAACTGGGAAGTAAATAGTTACTTCTTAAGACTATATAGTAATAACAACAAATTAGAACAGTTGGAGGAATAATGTAACTAACTTGTAAAAGTAAATTTCCAAGCTCTGACCATCAACACCAACTGTAATTCTTTAAATAAATCAGGACTAAGAAACCAATCTGGCTAAATACCCTAAGGGCACCAGATCCTGTCTGATCTTGGAAGTTAAGGTGGGTCAGCCCTGGTTAATACTTAGATGGGAGACTGACAATGAATACCAGGTGCTGTAGGCTATATTTCAGAGTTGCAAACTAGCAAACCACCTCAGAGTAATTCCTTGCCTGAGAAAATTCCATGAAATTCATGAGGTTGCTGTAAGCCACTAGGAAACTTGACGGCACATACACACACACGAAACTAGCTGGTGAAGCACTTGGACTGTTGGATAACAATGAGACCAAGAGAAAAATATTCAGGGGTACCTATGATGGCCATGCATCAAAATACAACATAATCCAAAATTTACAATCAGTGATACCATTTGGGGGGGCCAACTCCAAAGCATAAAATACATTAGGAAAGCTTTCAAAGCTTCAGCAGCTTTTTCATTAGGCAAAGATGTTTTAAAAAGTAAAGGAGAAAAATGGTGACAATGTCAGATTCGCAGGGCTTCATTCTGTCTGTGAAATTATCTATTAAGATGATGCTGAGGGATTTCAAGGCAGGCAGAGGGCACTCCCCTTATTGGCCATGTGAGGATGAGAGACAAAGAGCAATAAAAGATATCTAATAAAATGTCAGCTTTCACTAGCAACAGAAAAGTAACTTCTCTTGAGATCCAGATGTCCCTGCCCCGTGCAAAGCTGACTGCTCCTTTCTTAGGCTTCTAACTTTACCTTTTTTCTTTTTGTCTAAAAAAGGAGCAAACTTGGCAAACTTGGCAATAGCTTAAGAAGATAACCTCTCACAGACTGGAAGCTGGTAGGAAAAAAGGAAGTGAAGAATAAAAATAAATGATCAGTTTGTGCACCAGAGAAATTTGACTATTAGGACTGGACCTTTCAATTTCCTCATATACAGTGTGCACTCAGAGATGAATACAGTGCCCCCTCTACTCTTGCAGGGGTCTGGAGAACAGAACTCTTGCAAAGGTTAAAAAAAAAAAAAAAGAATATCATTTTTTCCCTGCCCAAGTGAGCAAGCAAGGAAACACAAACGTCTTCCCTTCCGAGGCTCCCCCCTCTTATTCCCTTGTCTTTTGCCCTGCCGTGCATGCCTTCCTTCTCCACGCCCAGACAAAAGACAAGGGAATGGGAGCGGGGGGTCCTACATATGGAGAAGGTGAGCACAGGCATTCCCCCATTCTCCCCCCTCCCATTCACTAGAATCCATACTATTCTGACCTTAGGGCTTCCCCATCCCATTCACTTCCCATTTGTCCAGGGCCCAGAGAAAGAAGGCACAAGGGCCCAGGCAAAAGGGAAGGGAATGGGAGCGGGAGAATGTGGGGAGGAAGGGGGAAGGCACACACCAGCTCCATAGGTAATTGAATTTGCAAAGGTCAAACCCACAAATGTGGAGGAGTGACTGTAATGGGGTGGACAAATTTGCCAGCAACATGAAATTATGTGTAGTGGTGAGAACAAAACGATACTGTGAAGAATTCCAAAGAGATCTCATCAAACTGCAGAAACGACCATTAAAATTATAAATAAGATTTATTTACACTGGAAAATGATACACATTGTGGTAAAACAATGCAGCTTCATATATACACTAATGGAATATAAGCTAGCAGCAACTAACCAAGAAAAAGCTCTTGAAGCTATGGTATGCAGTTCAATAAAAATATTGACATGGTGTGTAGCTGGTGTGGAAAAAAAAGGTAAATTCAATAATACACATAATCAGAAAGGGAATTAAAATAGTACGTAGCATGGGTATACTTGGATTATTATAAACATCTTTGGTACCTGCACCTGGAAACAGCAAAGCTGCTAATGGTGCACAAAAAGGCACCAAAATAGTGAAGCAACTCACCTGTGAGGAAATTTAGAACACTTCGGACAGTTTTGTTTAGAGAAAAAAGGCAAGTAAGGTAGGCCTGGAAGAGGTATTAAAAACTAGGCATGGTGAAGAGAACATTCAAGATACCAGTCTCCAGAGCAATCCACTGAATCTGAATGGTATTAAGAGTCAGGACAGACAAAAGGAACCTCCTCTTTACACAATGCATAGTTAGTGGAATTCACTGCCACGATGCACAATTATCAAGATGGACACCTTTAAAAGTGCATGGAGAACAAGGCTATTACCGCTGGCTGCTAATGTCTGAATTGCCCATGCATCTTAGGAAGCAGGAAAGTGCTCCCAGGCCTCCCAATGGCAACTGAGTGCTACACTATATTGACCTTTGATACGACTGAGCATGGCTCTTTTTATCTCCGCCTCAATATCTGATCTTCAGTAAAGTGATGAGAATACTAGCCCACTTTATAAAGTTAAGATAATTAGATGCAGGTTTCCACAGCTTTCCAATTCAAGATTCTATGATTTTATGTTCCCAGTACCCACCAGATGTCTTGGACTGTAATTTCTGTAATCCTTATTAGTCATTGTTATGGTGTCAGGAATTCTAGCTAAAAATATCTGAAGAATACCAGGTCGGGAAAGGTTTATGTGCTTAGAACATTTGAAATGCATTTTTATAATGTATTACTATTATAATGTATTACTATTATTGAGCACTTTTAACTGCAGAATGTTTATGCAGATATTTTAACTTGCTTTAAAATTCAGGCATCAAATTTCACCATTACAACTAATACTTCAATAGATTATATGCAACTTACAGCACCATCTTTGGATAGTGTATGGTTTAGAAATCCAGAAATATTTCGAGTAATAAAGAAGTTCCAAACAGATGAGAAGCTCCTAGACACACATGAGCTTTCTCATCTATTATAGTACAAATCAAATATATTACCACAATATTTAAGTGAACCAGAAAGCCTGATTACATGGGAAATCCATGTAAAAACTTTTGACTCTAGAGTATTTCCTGTTCTTACATTATCTGGGTGGCAATAACGTATACATACATGAGGGAAAACTGTTTTTCAGTTTACAGCTTCTCTGAAAACAAAATTAAAGCAAAAAGAACTAAAAATGTCCAATCAAACAGATGTGAAAGAGAATGAATTTGAGGCTGTATAAAAAAAAAGAGTTTTACTCAAATTAGGTTAAAGTGTAGGGATGGGTCAACCAAATCCTCAAATGCTCGGCAAGGATTCAGGATTCACGGATCCAAATCCCCACAGAAAAACAGGCAAATGGAATCTTTCAAACCCGGAAGTGCCCGCTGTGCCCCCATTCCCCCCCCTCACATTCCAGTCATCTGTGCAGGAGCAGTGTGCAGGGCAAATGAGAGCCTATGCGAGTGTGAGCGCCCAGGATTAGGCCCACAGGGGCAAGCAGGGCCAGCCATGGCCATGCTCCTGAAAGCTCCGGGGCCTGTGTGAGCACAAGTGCCCCAGATTAGACCTGCAGGGGTGAGTAGGGCCGGCCATGGCCACGCTCCTGCAAACCCCGTGGCCTGTGCGAGCGTGAGTGCCCGGGATCGGGCCCACAGGGGCAAGTAGGTTCCTGCACACCCCAGAGCCTGAGCTTGCTGCGGGAGGGTTGTGAAAAGAGTGCCGTCACCCCTTCTCTTCACCCCCACCACCGCTGCCACAGGTGCCAGTGCTTTGGAGGTGGCCTGCAGGGACATGCAGAGTGGACGATCGCTTTTTAAAAAAAGGATTCGAAAGATTTGAGATTCGTGGATTCCCAGAACCTTCCAGGGATTCGGATCCAGATTCGGATTCGGAAAATTCTGGATTTGTCCCATCCCTATCAAAGTGTTTCAGAGTTGAAGTGAAACTATGCACTGTAGGAGTCATTTCATCACAGCAACTGGTATAGCTCTTTGGCTGGAGGTCTCCTATTTGTGTGGAGATATAAATAAACTTTAGCTCAAGCTACTGCTGCTGTCGCCATTACTGAGGCTTTACAGTAAAACTTGGCATAACTTGCCTCTGAAGTTGAAAACTAGGCCTACCCCTGCACTCACTTTGAAGTAGGAAGGGGGAAATGCAAAATATGTTGTACCATGAATTTTTTCTTGAGATCTGAAAGATCAGAGTGAGAGCTGGTTTGCATGTTTGAGAAAAAATTCTGCACTTGAAGATAAAAACATCCAGCTCGTCCTCCATGCTCAGTCTGAACAGCAACAAGCAAAGATGCAAAACATGTTGTAATATTGTATTTGTCTTGAAGACAGATATCAAAATGAAAGTCAGTTGACATGTTCAGGATGCAGTTTCCTGTTTGAAAACCGTCATATCCATTTAGAAGGGAAAGATGCAAAATATACTGTATGTGTCTCAATATTAATATACTGTGTGTTTCAGCTACAATAATTTATTAGCATACAATTTGGCCAAGATCTACCAGGATACATTTGCCAATTCCACTGCTACCATCAATGAAACAAGGAGCAGGGCACCCTCCCTTCCACATTGCAACACAGTGTGTGGTCCCCAAACCAGCTTCAGAAGGTTGCTAAATCTGCTACAGCCAGCTTTCAGGAAGTGCCAAAGACTGCAGGGGGGAAGAAGAAGAAAGAAAGTTCTGTTGAACTGGTACTGCAGTGCCAACATTAGCTTTAGACCTTCATGTTCATTAAACTGTACTAGAATGATTTCTAGCTCATATGAGAATACTGGAGAATTTACAGAATTTTGAGGCAGGATGGTATTTGCCAATTAGGAATGTAAAGATACTAACTCACACTAGGTTGGTTGTTTGATCATGTCCTTTTTATGCTTTTTGTCTGTGCCTATGTTTTGTAAATTGTGTAATCTCAAAGTATGATGCAGCAGCAAGATAAAGCCTGCCTACCACATTCTGGAAGACACCTACTAAATTCCCTAGATTCTATGCATTTGACATATGTGCATTCAACCCATACGTGCAATCAAGAGCACATACACTGTGCTACTATGCCAGTCTTCCATGATGAACTTTTAAGTACATGTACAGAAAAATCTATTCTAATCTTTAAAAGTAATTTTCTGAAGGCTACTGACTAGATTCTGCAAAATGCAATGCTGCTGTGAGCCTGAATCTTATTGCTATTTCCAACTACAGTAAAGCTACCGAAACTATTGGATTTACCTAAGTGTTGAATCACATTCAAAGGGTTTGCTTTAGTCAGGACTAACGAATAAGATTCAGACCATAAATAATGAATGGATGGAAGCTTGCACTCTTGGAGCCATGTGTGAGATGCATAAGGCTTTAGTCATTGTTATGCTTTAGCTTAAAGCAAACATAAGAAGCAGCTGATATAGCAAACAAGAAGTATGTTCATACTAACTCAGACCTGATGCAGGGAAGTTTATGTCCATGAGTAATAGCTGCTGTATTTTAAAGTACAAATGAGGACATAGCTCAACTATGTAGAATGGAGGAAGATTTTATGTACAAATGAGGACATTTATATTTGTGATACCTCTTAAATGCAGTGAAACAGTGGTAATTGAAAGTATGCAAAAATTGAGTAATTAAACACTACCAATGACAGATTTGTAATAAATGCATTAATTATTTTCAAAGTGAATATTAATGCATAAAATATAAGGTCTTCTTTATGTTATGTTTGCTTATGTTCCCATTATCTCATAATGGTAGTCTCCATTTAAACTGCTGTAACAGCATTTCTAGTCCAGCTAAAATCAGCAGTATATAAGATCGTCAAGATTTCACATCTGATAACTGAACATTTTTTCTGCCTGAGAGCTAGACATTTACACTGAACCCACCGTTTGAATAAGTAGGCTCATCACTGATATCACACAGGCAATATATTTTTGTGAAACATGTACCACACGTAAGTTGTTAGGACTAATCACAAGGATACAATTTCAAAGGTTTTCAGTGACAGAGCAATTCACACCTCTCCTTGTGATTGTTATGATGGAACAACAAATTCTGTAAGATCGCATTTTATTGCTATTCTTTTAAAGAATCTGGAAACAAATTGGTTTTTACAATTCCATTAGATAAAAATGAACTACTAGCAGCAAATTAATTTCCACTCTACCTAAAAATAATAATGTTTTGATAACTCTTATAATAGGAGTTATTTATAAGCATTTCTCATTTCCTGATAAGTAGGATTCAAAAACCAAACAAAGGAGACACCAGTTGTTCCTTAATGGAGAGATCAAAAGTAAGCTATTGGCTAGTACCAAGGGGCCTTGGCCACAGCAATTTCTTCATAACTAGTTGATGCATCAAAAATGTGCATCTAGGGATAACCAATAAAAAATAAAAATAAATTGTAAGTAGGTAGATCCAGGGGTGGGGGCTGCTCTGGAGTCCCCGGAGATCATGCTCTGCCTATCCTGAAGTAAGATTATTAGAGTACTTACTAAACTGTTCCTAAAATGTACATGAAGGAATAAATACACAAGTGGTAAAATTTTCAGTAGGGCCTAACAAGCACTTTCAGATTAGAAAATTCCATACAGGGTTTTTGAAAAGGTAAAGAGGAAACATTCACAAGAAGAAATTAAATTTTAGGCTTAAAACCTTTAGTAAAATGAGAATGAAGTAGACACGCACATAGCTTTACTAAGGCATATGGATTTTTCATTTGAAAAACAATTTGACTTAAACCTCTGATCCTATATTCCTCCATAAGCTCTTCTGACTCCTGTTTTGTTTTCAAAACAATGCAGGACCTAAAGACAGCTTTATCATACCTATATATTAGCTTAGGCAAGGCTGTGACTAGTCTCAAACATATGCGATTTTTAAAAACAGCGCAAAGCAAGTGCTATTTCAATATCATTAACATTTAATAAATATCATGCATATAAAAGTTACAAAAAGTTTTTTAATACAAAGTTATGATATTACATAGTGAAATTAAGAGTTTAACATGTATAGCAAATTATACATAACAACACTTCTTGAAGCAGTACTTTTCAAGGCAGCTCTGTTTTTTTATGGTCGGGGAAAAAACAGGAAAAGCAAACATTTCTATGGTGTATTCTATGGAATAGTTCTGTCTCATTTTAACAACTAACCATTAAATCTCATGAACCATATCCTGCAGTTAATGGGCTGTTAAGATTTTAAAGCTTTCCTAGTTCTACTGTAAATCCCCAAGCCTTTTCTGCAGCTATGACAAGACTTGCACAGTAGTAAGAAATCATGTCAAGTACAGTTTGTTTGGGAAAGAATGGTAACACACATATTAGTTTAGTAACTTCATTGCACATATTATTATTTGAATGAATGGAGACTACACATCAGCAAGCATTACCAAAATCAGTGGATTAATAAATGGGTTAACAGATACAACATGGCTTCTTTTGAATACGCAGGTTTTCTTTCAAGTTTTAAGATAGGAAATTGCATTTTTTTCAATGAAATTTTCTTCCTTTGTGTTTCAAAAGAGCCAGTGTCTCCACTATACCTTTCACTCTCTTCAAAGCTGAGATTTACATCTGCGTTTTATTTAAGAGTCATCTGATTTGTCATCTGGTTGTTAATTGAATTTATAACAAGATCTCCAAGTAAACTTTTGTGCATTCAATTATTAAAATGAGCAACAGGCATCAGACAGCGGTTGTCAGCCAACTTAAGAAAACATCGAATAAAATTGATTATCTATGTCCATTTCAACTGGATTTCAGACTTGGCCTTGGAATGTAAAATACCTTAGTTACTTGGGGGATGATTTTTACTTGGAAAGGAATGAAGGATTGTGATCCTTTTGGTTATCTTTGAAAACTCTGCATTTTTCTATACCACTGACCACATAATCTTTTGGATAGGCTATCTGGAATAGATATTGCCTTAATAGGGGGATCTTGTTCAAGTCTTTACTAGGAGAATAAAGCAGCTTTGAACCCAACAGATCCAAAGCCCTAACTGCCTCATTCCTGAATCCCCTCTTTCGGGGATTTATAGCAGCAGTTTTTCAGTCAATTTAGTGCTTAGGATTGTTCTGCCTGAGAACTCTATACACACTTTTCTACAGCAGATTGCTTATCCTCTGTTTTGTAACACCAAATTACCTACATTAGTTATTTATTATGTGAATTTCTTCCGTTGTTGTTGTTGTTAAATTATATCCCTTTTCCCTCAATAATGGGACTCAAGGCATCTTACAAGTTAGTAAAACCACTACAGATAAAAACAAAACAAAACATAAACATCAGTTTGTGTGTTATTTAAAAACAATCAATCTACAGAGTTATAACATTCATTAAAAAACAGAATATCTAAAAAATCAACAAAACAGCACATCCTTAGAAGCCCATCAAAGCCAACTGATAAAAGACTGCCACAACAAAAAAAATCTTAGAAACAGAAGGAAAACAGGGAGGGAGCCATGTTAGTCTTCCTATGGAGATAATTCCAATGTCTGCGAGCAGCCACCAACAAGGCCCTCTTTTGTATACATACACATTTAATTTTCTTGCAAAATAATTTTTCCTGAATTCAGAATAGTTAACATCCAAAACAGGACTGGTTATACGGCACGCTTTTCTGCATTCATTCAGTAGAACTTCTGGCCTCAACTAATATATACTATAAATACTTTAAAACTTTCTATCTTCTCTCCCTCAAAGAATTCAACAATGCTAGCCACTCTGGGAGCCTTTTTGGCTGAAGGGTAAGGTATAAATATTCTAAATATTATTGCATATAATAAATTCATATTGCATATTTTCACTGATTTTCTCCAGAACAATATCCACATCATAATTTTTAAAAAATTCTAATAGGGTATATTCAGAATAAAACAATACAGACACATAATTCCGGTAAATATATTACTTTAGATTGATCATCCTTATTTTTAAAAAAAAGTCAGTTATATAATTATCATTTATATCACAGCAAAATAACGTCTAGGTTTTTTTCTAATAAGATCTAAGTGCCAACTCAGAGCCTACTTTTACTTTCATTTTGTATCCATTATGTGCAAACAAACGTAAGCTTTTATTAACATAAAGAGAAACGGCAACATTAAATCTTCAGAGTTAAACAAACAAAAAAGATCATATTTATATATAAAGGAGCAAATGCTGCCTGCAAGCATTCTCTGATCCCTCAACTGCTTTCCTGGCAAAATGCCTATTAAAAAGTATCTTCTTGAGTGGTGGAGCACTTTAAGGGCACCCATTTCTTATATTTTCTTTTGTTTAATTGTGTTTTGACATGAGTTTAAGCAGCATCTCTTTATCTTACGCAATGTAAAACACATTTTGACAACTATTTCTGAAGCACTATTCATTCCAATTAACAATCAGCAGACGTTTTCTTTTAAAATGGTAAACAGTTTTGAACCAACCACGTGAAGACTATTTTATGAAAAATGTAGGTAATGATATTTCCCAAGAGCTTTCTAAGTGGTTTTTCAGCCTGCACTCTACTTGTTCAGCTAAGTGACATTAACTCCAAGCATGAGATGAAATGTGCCTTTCTATGGTGGCAACGTAATATAATTTATGTCTACTATAATGACATTTGGGCCCTGATCCACAGTCCCACATATATGGTAGTGTTCAGTGGCTTCCTCCGCTGTCAAACAGAAGGTTGGTACTGTCAAAACTGGAAGTACCAACCATCTACTGAGGAAAAAATAGGAAGTGGTCCGTTCCTCTCACACCAAAAGCAGTAATAATCATACTGGAGGGTACACATGCAATGCAAGAATGCTGCGTGTAGACTACTGGGTCCTAGGTCTAAATTTCCCCACTACCTCACAAAATCTTTTAAAACATGAAAGATAATATACAGAAATGAATTTTACATTAAGAAAGTTCTTTGTGCACACAGCCCTTATGGCATTTGGTAGTACATATTAATAGGATAATATCTGATATAAGAAGTCTACTTTACTCTAAACTGTTACTGAAAAAATCTCACTATAGGGATGTCTTTTAAAAATAAAAATTGGAGATGGAAGGAACTGAGGCTCATGGGCTGCACTTTGCTGCTCCTGGTACAGGATTGAAGCCTCATTCACTCACACTTTTAAAATAACACTTATGTGTTTTATTGTTCACTGCTCTTTTATCTGCTGGTCTTATCTTTCATATATCTATATCTGTATCGCTTTCAATTGCTCTTGAATCAGTTTTGATGAATTTAAGATTACACATAATTTTGTTGCTGCATGCCTTCAAGTTCTTTCAGACTTATGGCGACCCTAAGGTGAACCTATCATGGCGTTTTCTTGGCAAGATTTGTTCAGAGGAGGTTTGCCCTGTCTTCCTCTGAGGGTTTGCCCAAGGTCACTGAGTGGGTTTCCACGGCTGAGCAAGAATCTGGACCTTGGTCTCCAGAGTCATAATCCAACCTTCAAAACACTACACCATGCTGGGTCTCTTAAAAAAAAAAAGATACATTTTAAAATAAGTAAATAAAACATATTGTGGCAGTATATCTAATTTTGTTGGTGGAAGCACTACAGTTACATTTAGGGGATTAATGAACCATCTTTGATGATAAGAGACAGCGATTCTTTAGCTTAATCCATTAGACACTCAATAAATAACCCCTCTAGCATGTCTAATAAAACATAGTAGCCATGTTTGTATCTGAATTAATATCATAAAAATAGGAAAGCTAAAAAAAATCAAAAAAGGTCAAATGAGGTTGCTAGCATCAAAACTAAACACACAAGTGAAAAAGGGTGCAAGATAAAGCACTTTGGATACTTCTCGAGATTCAAATTAAAATTCAAACAAAATTCAAACTCCACTGTTGAACTGCTCTTACCATCAGAAAGTTCTTACTAATGTTTAGATGGAATCTTTTTTCCTGAAGTTTGAAGCCATTGCTCTGTGTCTTAGTTTCTGGAGCAGCAGAAAACAAGCTTGCTCCATCTTTCATATGACATCCCTTCAAATATTTAAACATAGCTATCATGTCACCAATTAACCTTCTCTTCTCCAGTCTAAACATAACTAGCTCCTAAGCTGCTCCTCATAGGAAATGCTTTCCAGGCCTTTTACCAATTTGGTCACCCTCCTCTGGATACCTTCCAGCTTGTCAATATCCTTCCTGAACTGCTGTGCTCAGAACTGGACACAATATTCCACGTAGGGGCTGACCAAAATAGAATAGAGTGGTACTATTACTTTCCTTGACCTAGACGCCATACTCCTATAGATGCAGCCTAAAAATGCATTGGTTTTTTTAGCTCCCACATCACACTGCTGACTTATATTCAGCTTGTGATCTACTAAGAGGCCTAGATCCCTTTCACATGAATTATAATCATGCCAAGTGTCACCCATCTTATATCTACGCATTTCATTTTTAATGCTCAAGTGTACTACCTTACATTTCTCCCTGCTGAAATTAATTTTGTTAGTTTGGGTCTAGCTTTCTAATCTGTTATGGTAATTTTGAATTCTGATTCTGTCTCCTAGAGTGTTAACTACCCCTCCTTATTTGGTGTTATCTGCAAATTTGATAAGAATGCCTTCTATTTCCTGATCCAAGTCATTTATAAAGATAGCACTGGGCTCAGGACAGAACTGTATGGCACCCCATTAGTCACTTCTCTCAAGGATGAAGAGGAGCCATTGGTGAGCACACTTTGGGTTCAGTTAGTCAACCAATTATAAGCCCACCTAACAGTAGCATTGTCTAGCCCACATTTTACTAGCTCATTTGCAAGAATATCAGGGGGGACCTTGTCAAAGGCTTTACTACAGTCAAGATATGCTATATCCACAGCATT
Organism: Cyclura pinguis; assembly: GCA_030412105.1. Lineage (NCBI taxonomy): Eukaryota > Metazoa > Chordata > Lepidosauria > Squamata > Iguanidae > Cyclura > Cyclura pinguis. The sequence goes on along the minus strand of CM059600.1, from coordinate 316,825,411 downwards.
CCCTTCATCTACCAAGCTAGTAACACTACCAAAAGAGGTAAGATTAGTCTGGCATGACTTGTTTTTGAGAAACCCATATTGACTTTTAGTGATCACGGCATACCTTTCTAAGTGATTACAGACTCTGTTTAATGATCTGCTCTAGAATCTTTCCAGGTATTGGGCAGTGATTGTTAGGGTCTTCTCCCCTCCCCCTTTTTGAAGATGGGGAGAACATTTGCCCTCTTCCAGTCCGCTGGGACTTGTCTTGTTCTCCAAGAATTCTCAAAGATTATTGCCAGTGTTTCTGAGATTACTTCTGCCAGTTCTTTTAACACCCTTGGATATAGTTCATCTGGCCCTGGAGACTTGAATTCATTTAGAGTAGCCAGGTATGCCTGTACTACCTTATTTACTTATACTGTGCCGCATTACCCCTACCACATCATCTGCTCCATTTCTATCAGGTAGAGCACTGTTTTCCTTTTGGGAGAAGACTCAGACAAAGAAAATATTGAGTAGTTCTGTTTTTCTTTCCCCTGTTAACATTTTGCCATTTTCTCTCCACAGAAGCCCCACTATTTCCTTGTTCTTCCTTTGCTACGGACATAACTAAAAAAGCCCTTTTTACCATTTTTAACCTCTCGAGCAAACCTCTGAGCTAGTTCTATGCTTTAGGTCTTCTGATCTTCTCCCTACACTCCTGGTTGTTTGAATTTCTCTTCGATTATTTCTCCTTTATTCTTTTTCTTGTACAAGTCCCTTTTAAATCTTAGTTTTGTTGAAAGTTCTTTACACATTCATACTGAATTCGTTAGGCACCTCCTATTTTTCCTCCTCATTGGAATCATTTGAAATTGTGCCTTCAATATCTCTTTTAAGAAACTCTCATTCATCATGAACTCCTTTCTCTTTTAATATTCCTGACCATGGGATCACATCCAGTATTTTCTTAAGTATACTGACATTAACTTTCTTAACGTCTAGAATGCGAATCTGACAGTGCTTGGCTTCCCCTTTCCACTGTATAATTCCACGAGAACATGGTAACTTCTACCAAAGGATCCCACCACTTCCACACCATTAACTAAGTCATCACTGTTATTTAGGATACGATCTAAAATAGGTGTTCTTCTTGTTAGCTGTTCCACCTTCTGGCCAATGAAACTGTCTACAAGGCAACTGGGGAATGTTTTGGACCTGATACTCTTGGCAGAATTTGACTTCCAACAAATATCAAGACAGTTGAAATCTCCCATCACTACTATATCTCTCCTTTCTGAATGTTTCATCATCTGTTCCAGGAAAGCACCATCCAAGCCATCAGTCTGGCTTAGGAGCCTGTAGTAGACCCCCAGAGTGATATCACTGTTGTTTCTCTCCTCCTTAATTTTTACTGAGATGTTCTCAAACTGGCTTTCAGGATTTAAGTCACAGGTGTAAATGTCCTTAACATAGTGCTACTCCTCCTTCTTTCTTGTTCGGTATATTTCTCTGAAATAGGTCATGCCTCTCTATTGCTACATTCCAAGCATGAGTCTCATCCCACCAGTATTCAGTGATGCCTATTATATCATATTTGCTTTGCTGTGCTATGAGCTCAAGTTTGTCCTGTTTACTTCCCATGCTCTGTGGATTAGTGCAGAGGCATCTGAGACGATGCAACATTCCCCCTAGCTGCTAATTTAAATTTTTTTTTCATCCCATTGTTGGGTACCTGTACCATATGCCTAGTCCTCACATTCAAACTGTTATCTCCAGCACTTGATCCTGCCCTGAAGAATACTGTCTCCCATCCCACCCCCGCAAAACAAACAACTTAAAAGGCTAAAAGTTAAAACCATGTAGATCAACATTTAAAAAGTAAATTAGGCCAACAAGGGGTTTTCAAAAAGGCTGAGGTTTTACTTGCTGCCAGAAGAAAACCAACATTTATGCCACCTGGACATCCAAGGGAATGGAATTCCACAAACAGCACTACAACAGTGAAGGCCTACTTCCGTGTCCTCTCAAAATGTATTATTCCCACTGTGGGACACAATGGAGAACATCTCCAGAAGATTCTCAGTGATCAGATGGCCAATAATGATGATGAAGATGAAGATGATGATGATGATAGTAATAATAATAGAGAATTTTATTTGTTTCCCACCTCTCCACCAGGCTTGAGGCAGAGGAGGCACTCCTGAGGCCCCTTCCAGCTCTATGATTCTATGATTCAAGTATGACGGTCCTAAGCCATCAGCAGCACCTTGAATTCAGAGTACATGAGGATGATAATAGTAAGTTTGGAAAACCATAGAATCAGTGGATAGAATGTACATCTTGTGGGCCACTTTTGAATACATCTGTTTTCACTACAAATTAGAATAAGGTTTATATCAGAATATTTGGGTGCCATACATAACTTTTTGCCAGAACCATAGAGAACTTTAATAAGGTCTGATGATTACAGTCCTGGAAGAGAAAATCATTAATATAACAAATGCAGGTCACCTTCCTATCTTAACCTCCTTTTCCTTTTTCCTCCTTTTTACTAATTTCTGAACATCTGTTTTTCAATTTTTCAATAAATGTTTAATTTTTTAAAAATTTTGACCATGGCCAGATGAACTGTTCTGACCACTATGAGGAGCAGGTGTGAGCTGAAGGGCTCCAGTATCCACAATGGTGTGAAGCAGTGACAAACATTCCTTTCCAATAAAAGAAAAGTTTCATCTGCAGCTGGGTGTGGCTTCCCAGGGCGTAAAGGCAGTGCTCTTCCCCTTATGGTTGTCCTTCCACTCCAAAGCACCTGCAAATAACTCCTCTAGCCTTAACCAGGAAAAGCAGGAGAGCAGAGAAGGAAATTAAAATTAAGGTTAAAGGCAGACATGAGAATATAATAAGAATAAGGTCAAGCAGACAGGGCTGAAGAGACAGCTGTTTCTTCTTTCATTTATGGGAAACTTCAATTTTCTGCTTCCTAGCCCCAAGGAACAGGGCCTCCACCTTCTAGAATGTTTCTCTGCTCATACCTAAGGAAGGAAATACTCTAATTTTGTGGGCCATAATTAAATATTACAAATTTAAAGCACACTGAATAGAAACTGAAAAGAGATGGTCTTTTAACATTTAAACAGTTACATTGTTCTTTGTTATCAATACTACAAAAGAAAGCAACTAAGTTTTCCTTGAATCTTATCCACAGTTAATAGTAAATGCATAAGTAACTGTAGTTTCCTGAATTTCTTTATTTCCTTTATTTGGAAAGTCTGAATAGTCTGAAGATTTTTCAGAACAGAGCCAAGAAATACATGCATGATACTATTCATTCTGATTAGAATATGTAAAACACTTGTACTGTATGATAAATCTTTTTGAATTTCATACTATAAATGGTTTGCTTCAAGGCTGTGTTACAATCCATATTTGAAAACACACTTGTCCTATATGTGAAATGTATGCTCTCAACTGTCAAAAACCTGGAATTTCATTTAAGATGAAACATAAGTAGGTAGTATCACTGGAGTTTTGCTTGCTGCTCCTAAGAATATCTTCTAAAGAAAGCAACTGGTTAAATGTACTTTGAAAAATAGTGAGTATGTGCATTTATAGTCCCTAGCCAGTAACATAGACGTATAACCTACCTACGTACACCCAGTCCCCCAAAAGATGGTCAGTTCTGTCAACATTAAGAGCACTCAAGAGTTCTCTGATAGGTAAGGAACACGGATTTAGTCTCTCATCATCTTCTCACACAAGTAATCAGTGCTATCAAGCTGATAGAACAAAACATCCAGTGCTGTACAGACTTGATTATCTGTTGGGAAACAGATATATACCTCAAACTGCTGGACTAAGCTGCTATTCCAAAAGAGGTACCTCCAGCAAATGAGGGATGCTACCAGAATACTTCATCTTACATTACCTTATACTATACTTCATCTTATATTATTATAATTATATATTATATTATATTATATTATATTATATTATATTATATTATATTATAGGGGATGGGTCCGGAAGCCATGCCCTATGAGGAGTGGCTTAGGGAGCTGGATAGGTTTAGTCTGCAGAAGAGAAGGTTAAGAGGGGACATGATAGCCATGTTTAAATATTTGAAGGGATGTAATGTCAAGGAGGGAGCAGACTTGTTTTCCGCTGCTCCAGAGACTAGGACAAGGAGCAATGGATTCAAGCTGCAGGAAAGGAGATTCCACCTGAACTTCAGGAAGAACTTCCTGACAATCAGAGCTGTATGGCAGTGGAATATGCTGCCTCGGAGTGTGGTGGAATCTTCTTCTTTGGAGGTTTTTAAGCAGAGGTTGGATGGCTATCTGTTGGGAGTGCTTTGATGAGAGTTCCTGCTTGGCAGGGAGTTGGACTGGATGGCCCCTGTGGTCTCTTCCAATGCTATGATTCTATCTTTTAGTATCTCCTGCTCTGTAATTCCCTGCCTTCTAAAGAAGACTCTATGTATAAATAAATGAATAAAGTTTTTCTCCACCACTATGAATCGATAAACATTCTCTCAGTTGTAATATTAATTTTTACAGACACAGATATTTTTGATCCTAAGGCAAAAAAACCCTCAAACAGTGAGAAAATACAATATAAATGAAATTGCTCCTGAACACAAAAAAGCAAAGCACAACATATGCCAGGAACCATAAAAGTGCAAGATATTTTACTGAGATTATTGTGATACATATACACTATTTACGAAACATAAAATGAAGCACACAGAAGAGATTTTCAGCTTAATGATCAAATGAAGCATTTGTTATAAGGCAGAAGACAGTTGGATTCACTGTGAAGCATCACAGCCAGTAGAAAGAATGTAGCAGGAAACAAGTTGTTTGCCTGTAACTGAAGTCCTTTAAGTCATCAGGGGTAAATTCTCACATACAGGCCTAATGCCTGCACATGGCTTGAACAAGTAGCTTTTTTGATAAGAATCTCATCTTCAACCTCAGGTGCACATATAAAAGTGCACCAAGCTATGCACCTGCCATTTCAGAAACAAAAAAAGGCAGGATGCAAAAGGAGAAAGGGGGGTTGCATGAGTTCAGAAATGATCAAAGAACAACAATTACATGTACGCAACTTGGCCTCTGTGATTCATACATACTGGTGACTGCTAGCTAAATGCAGGCATGCATGTCATACCAAAACTGAAAACAGCTCATCCAAAAGAAGCATCCATTCTTAACCGAATGTCCAGCCTGCCATGGACAATAAAGCTGGACTGTTGTGATCATGCAGTGATTCACCAAAGATATCATATATCAGGGCATTCATAATCAACAGAACATTGCTGCTTGGGCCCAAAATTTCTAGGAACAGGTAACATAATCATGTGGTGTGCCAAATAAATGGTTTCTAAAACAAATTTTTAAAATCACTATGTCGAGGCTGACATCCACCATAGCAGAAGAACAGTGTAAGAACTCACAACATGTAAGATGATCCATATTAAAAGTCAAGACTTTATGAACATCTAGAGAGTATAACATGACTTCAAAAGGTGAAGAGGGATGTTCTAACAAAAGCAGGCAAGGCAAAACGATGTCCTGTCCCAAATGGAATGCCAGAACTCCAAGACAACTCCCAAGTAGCATAGATCTAGGCAGTGATTGCATTTTCCATTCTGCAGAGGAGGCTGCAATCAGGAATACAGTTTTAAAGGTAAATAATCTTAAACTGTAGATCACAAGTGGTTCAAAAAGCTTTTGTCTGACCCGCATCAAAACCACTGAGAAGGTGAATACAAGCACTAGTGGAAAGACAACTGGATAAAGGTTTGGAAGACTCTGTAGGAATCATCTGACCAACAGGACAGTGAATAATGATCTACAAGGGTATATGATCCAGCTCACAAGCAGAGATACCTGCAAGGTACACCTTTGCTCTTTCAATTGAAGCAGCAATAAGAGAAGAGAACAGAACAGAAGAACTGAACATGCAATTCAACAGAAGTTCTAAAAGAATGCCAATTCAACACATACAAACATCAAGCAGAAGGCCTATGCTGGCTCCTAAGACCTGTACCAACAGAGAACAGAGTCTCCACATTGTGAGATAGACACTATGGAGATCTGGATGCAATACTCTGTCTTCAGAAGTGTAAGAAGATCCAGATGAAACAGAAGTTTGGGCTATGTCTATGAATTTACTTGCCTGGTAGTGAGAGACAGGCACAACCAGAATGTAGTCAGAGACCAAAAACAAAAGAAAAGGCTGTCAAACACAAAGTCAAAGAAGGCAAGAAGCACTGATCTGATGGCCTGCCAATCAATACATCTCAAATTAAAACAAAAGCATGACATTTTTATGGTCCTCTGGGAGGTAAAATAGAAACAACGAGATTTTTTGACACAAGAATTCACCTGAGTGGCCAGTGCTGCATTAAAAGTAAAAGCAACATCTCAATAGGTCATGTTTATAGACCTCTTTGTCAGCTGGCATAAGATGTGCCTTCTTGCCTTAGTTTGGACGGCCACGAGTACACAACAGAGTTGGTAGCAAGATGCTGGAACAAAAAAAATATGGCCTCCTTTTGTATTTGAAAGAGATCTCTGATGCACTTCAATGTGAACAGCAAGAAAGATTGTTTATTTCAGGATTAATAAACCACACAAACAAGTACTGACAAAAGAATATCATCTCATGAGAAGAAATTTATCATGATTTTGCATCTAGGATCTAGTCTGAACAGTTCTTCCAGAATTTGATAGAGGAATGTTTGTCTATACATTTCATCTCCACTGGGGCTAGGTAACAACTATATATTATTTTTGAAACATGTTCTCTCATACAGATTTTATTGGAAGGCATTTCCACAGCATTTTCATTTGCCATTTCTGAATGTAGATCAATATTCTTTGTTTTCTTGAAACCCTCAGGGTCTGGGTATGTTGATTCAACCAACAAATCATAGATTTTTGACACCAAGCCGTTAACATTTGTTTGGGAATTTTGTAATAATATTTTGCAATTGATGAAAGGATGTGAGACCCATGTTTTGACATCTGCTCTGGAGATAAAGTAGAGCACCTGATATACTGGTTTAATTGTAACCAACTGATTTTGGATCTGTATGCCTTACATGATTAGCTTTTATATAGTGGTCTAGTAGCATAAATACTCTAAAGGCACCAGATCCTGTCTGATTTTGGAAGCTAAGTAGGGTCAGCCCTGTTAGTAGTTGGATGGGAGACCAACAACAAATACCAGCTGCTATAAGCTATATTTCAGAGGGAGAAACTGGCAAAACGACCTCTGAGTATTCCTCGCCCAAGAAAGCCCTGTGAAATTGATGGGGTTGCCACAAGTTGACAAGCAACTTGTAGTCTATATAGTCCTGAAGAAAAAATAAAAGATGGTCTATCATTGGGATTAATGGTGACAGTGTTAATATAAATTTATCTCCACATTTATTCATGAAAGTGGTATTTAGAAAAGGGTTTTGCATTAGATCTAAATGTTTATGTTTAAATTTCCAGAATGCTAAGCTGCTTTTTTCACTGTATATTCAAGTTTTCACCTTTCATTTTTATATAGGCATCTATATTACTGTGGTGAATTAATTCTTACCAACAGATAGCCTATGTGGTATAGTGGTTTGAGCGTTGGACTATAACCCTGGAAACTAGGGTTCAAATTCCCATTCAGCCATGGAAACCCACTGGGTGACTTTGGGCAGGTCACACTCTCTCAGCCTCATTCATATAATTTGCAGTACTTTTTGCCATTTGATCACTCACTGTACTGTACTGTAGATTTACAGAAACAAGCTAAAATAAAAATTGAACAGAGGGAGAACAAACATTTTGTGTTTGAATCCTTTTTAGATGGGAAAGCTTTAATCTTTTATATTTTCTTCCACTTCCAAAACATCTTTTCAGACAGCTTGATATTAACTACTGTGTAGTTAGTGAACCTGTCAAATGTTTGGGACAAGTACAGTTTCTGGCTCTTTGACATATTTAAACAGAGGGGTTCCTCTGCTTATTTCAGTTGGGCTTCCATCTATGCCATTAGTATTAATGATAACTCATTCATCTTTATACACGCTGGAGATAAATTTATGGAATTCAGGGTAACAGTATTTGCTGTTTAACCAAGCCCAATTGGTCTGTTTCCATGTATTTCTCTGCAATTGAGTTCAGTCTCTTTGTCAAGATGGCAGGAAAAAAATGAATCTTGATTGATTAGGGAATTGGACTAAATGAATCAATTTTCTCCAGATCTTTGTCTGGTTTTAAAATTAAATGCAACACTTTCCATTATTCTAGTATAACATTCCCATTCAAGACAGAATTAAATAAATTTATCAAGATTGGATTTAATTGTCCTGAAAAGGTTTGGCCATGTCCAGACTTTGTTATGTTTCAATTTTTCAATAACAACATGAATTTCTTCAGCAGACATGTTTTGAGCCAATAAATCCTTACGGTTATCTGAAATTTTTATGGAGTTATGAAAAGACAGATAATCAATTTTACTGGAATTAACTGAATTATTTGATGTATATACGCTTTTTAAAAAATCAATAATAATTAAAATATGGTTTAAAGTCCAATTCCCTTTAGTATATTTGATTGGTAAGACTTTTGTCTTGAGTTTTCTTTTTTCTTTTTTTTAAACTAATGTACCAATAGCTTTGCTTTCTTGTTGTTAAATTCATAACATTTTTGTTTTGCAGTTAATAGTTCTTTAAACATTTTGTTGATTTCTAATAACTTTAATTTGGGATTCCATAGCATATTGAATGCCCAGGATTCCATAGGATGTTGAAAGTAAAATAATAGCACTATAACAGTCTACTGCAGAAATGGTCTAAGTGTTTCTGTGTTTTAATGGAGCAGCATGCTAAGCTAGATGTAGGACTGGTATTTCATTATCCATTTTTTTTTGTTCATTCCAGGTTTTGTGAAATTAAATCTACTTTTTCTTTTACTGGGTTAACTGTACCTGACCACTTGTTTCTTAGCTGCTCAATTTCATCTAAGATTTCAGATACTAAATCTGTATTGTTATTTTTAGTCTAGCCTCTCTTAACTCACTTAACCAATGTCAGCCAATCATAATCTTCTGCCTCCATGCCACAGGTTTTGTCAGAATCTGACAAAAACGGCTCCTAGAAGTACTTCTTTTATTGGGTTATGCCCCTGGATTATTCTACTTTCCTGTTCTGGTGGTGAAGAGATGTATTTAGCACCCCTCATTAGTTTACAATGCTATAGTTGTGTTCAGGAACAAATATGATCGCTGCCATCTTTGTTGCTGTCATTTTCTTCTCCCTCCCCTGCTTAATGGATCCACTTAATGTAAATTCTAAAGGCCCACGTACACCAGTCTTGTGCCACAATTTTCCTCCAGCTGCAGGTGATTAATGCAGAATTCTGGCAATACTGCATTTTGGCTGTTATGAAGATGGAACACGTCTTGGAGACGAAGACTGGATCAGCATGTAACATTTTCAAGATGAAACATGCAGAGTCCTTTTCTGACAGAAACATAAATTTCTCTATCATCTTGACAGAGACAACCACACCAAAAGATTTCCCCCCTCTCCCGCCGACCTCAAGGGAATGGCCGAAATCAATTTGAAAAGAGACTGGTTCAGGGTTTGTTTTGTTTTGAAGATTTCAATTCTTTTTCTCTCAATCTCATTTCATACCCATTAATTCTGAACCACATAACCTACATATTTTTTTAGTTAGCTTGCTGTTGTGGGTCTTCAAGTAGTTTCCGATTTATGGTGACTCTAAGGTGAAACTATAATGGGGATTTCTTGGCAAGATTCATTCAGAGGGGATTTGCTTCTGCCTTTCTCTGAAGCCGAGAGAGTGTAACTTGTCCAAGGTCACCCAGTACATTTCCATGGCTGAAGGGATATTAAAACTCTGGTATCTAAAGTTATAGTCCAACACTCAAACTGCTACACCACACTGGTTCTCACAGAAAAGTTATTGTTACAAAAATACAATCAATATATGAACAACAATCCTTCCATAACCATCACCACCCACCCACCTTAGTGTATGAGTCCTGACTAACTGAACAAAGCAATACCCAGTTCCCAAGTAATAAATAAAACAAACCGTAAAATAAAAAACAAAACCTCAATATGATGTGGGTAACATATATTCAGCTTAAGAGGTAGATGGCAGAAGAGGATAAAGCTTCTTGGGAGCCATTCTATTACCAGTCACAATGTTTGATAAACATACTACTATACAATTATACTGGCTGTGTAAACTTTCACTAATTACACAGCTGCCCATGCTACTTTTGTCCTGTAGACTGACAGTTCCAGCAAGAAGTTGCATCTGAAGATCAAACACCATACTGTATGAAACGGCATCACTGATCACAGCCACATTTCCAAACATGACAGATAAATCTGACATTATTTCTTTTTGCTAGACTAAATAGAGGGCTTATATTGCCTGTGTGTTTTTTTTATGAGAGGAGAAAGCTGATGCAGATATTTTTAGAACTGGTAGATCCATCCACTTCCAGTCTAAAATGGCGGAGGGTAACAGGACTGCACTCAAGGTATCCTGTACGCAAGCTGCCAGGTGCCAGTCTGGGACATTGGAGACTGGCAAAAATTGCTTTCTGGGGACAGAAATCTCAGAGGAGCTCACAGAGATCAAGACAGACTGATCCAGGTGCCTTCAGACTAGGGAAACCACCAACTTGTCCCTTTGTCATCACTACTTGGATTGTAGCTCAGCTTCTTCCTAGCAATTTCTTAACCACGTGAAAAGAAGCTTCAAAACTTAGGAGGCTCCCAGTACAAAGGATGAGATCAGTGCCTACAACACTAATCTACCAATCTAGTAGATCCATCTTTTTTTTGTCTTAATTACTAAGCTTTGGAAGCAGCTGTAGAGGTTTCACACTGCCATGAAGCAACAGCAGGAGCTGCTTCATGCCTGATTTAAGGAGACAGTGACAACAAAATAAGCCTGCTCTTAAGCATGACTACAAAATGAAATCACTCCCCACCTTTGAAAAATACAGAAAGAAATTAAGAAATTAAGAATTAAGTTAGAATTAAAGAAATTAAAGAATTAAAAGTACCTTGGAGGAGCCACAAAGCAGGGATGTGGAGACCAGGACTTCCTTTTATTGTTCAAAGAATTTGAGAATTGAATCAGTGTATATTGGACATAAATACGAAATATATTTAAAAATTACCCACCATGAGAAACTGAAAAGCTAAAAAATGTGTTGTCTGAAACAAAAACAGAAAGCAATCTCCTGAACTTTGCACTGTTTTGAGTGGCAGTAAAGCTAGAGCACCAGACCAAGCAGTGCTATACCGATCTCTAGTGAAGAAAAGGAGAACTTTTGACATCGGCCATTGTTTCCAGCAAGAGGGGCTGCACAGGTGACAAAAGCTGCCCTGGAAGCTGACATGAAGGCACAGTCTTCAAGAAGAGGTTCTGTAGATCAGCCTGGAGAGACAGATATCAATCAGATGCTCTTGCAGGAAATGAAAGAGATGAAGGAGGAAATGCAGAATATACATCAGGAGATGCAGAATGTGAAAACTGAAATCTAAAATGTGAAAGTGAAGGTCAGATTAGATATGAAGGAGATCAAAATTTCTCTGGCTCAGATAAACATGGAGATGAAACAGATCAGATAGACTGACAGATTAATTGTTAATGAGAAAAAAACATATAACCTTGCAGAATCTACTGAGAAATTAACTAAGAGATAAAATGTTCAACAGGAAAAGCACCTGGATGTTAGGGATGTTTTGAACATGAAGGAGAGAGGAAAATGTCTGGAGATAAGAGAGATGAGATGACAACATTAAAGTTTGCATTTATGAAGCACCAGCTTATTTTCTACAAATGCAAGGAGGGGAAGTAGCTGGAGAGGTGGACCTGATGTATCAAATTGATTCCAAAATTGCTAGACAAAGGAATCTACAAGGGATGTGACAGAGTAGTTTGTGAAACAGTGCACAAGAGATGAAGTTGTTCAACAAGACATTAAATCTAAATTACAGATTTATGGGGAAGAAATGATAATTTTAAAAGACATTTGACAAATACAATTAAGGACATGGAAGTGTACCCAAAATGCTTTTGGATCACTACCTGGTTTTGTTAAATTTAAAGAAGGAAAAGAATTATTATAACTGGAAATTAAATGAAGAATTATTAAAAGATGAGAAGACCCTGAAAAAGGCAAAAGAGGCTCTTAAAAATTACTTTGAACAAAACTTAACCAAGGAAACTGAGATAGGAATTGTCTGGGACACACGTAAAGTGGTAATGAGAGGGTTTTTATCCAACAAAACAGAGAATTAAAGAGGAAAAAACAAATACAGAGTAATAAGGACAAGATTAAGAAAGAAAGAAGAGTTGAAGAAACCAACAAATACTACTTTGATAGAAGAATGAAAAACTTTACAGAAATAATTTTCCACAAGCATTCTCTATGAAACAGAAAGTAAATTTAAATATACCAAGCAAAAACATTTTGAATTTTCAAATAAACCAGCAAGATTGTTAGCCTACAGACTGTGGAAGGAAAGAAAAAAAAAGATATCAGAGATTACAGCTAGGAAACATAAGAACCTGTGATAATGACAAGATAAAGAAGATTTTTCATATTTCTTCAAACTTTATAAAAAACAAATAATTTTTTCAGAAAGTATAAAACTTTACCTCGAGTATAAGAACTTCCCAAAAATCAGGGAGGAAAAAAGGACTAGTTTAAATGCGGGTATGATGGTGACAGAAATTAAGGAAGCTATCAAGAAAACCAAGTTGAGAAAGGCACCAGGATCTGATGGCTTATTAGCTAGATATCACAGAGTTGGAAAAACAGTTAAATTTACCAATGCAACAATTGATGAATTCAGTATTAGAATTCAGTAAAGTCTTGGAAATATAAAGTCGAAGGCTTTCACAGCCAGAATCCATAGGTTGTTGTGGGTTTTCCGGGGGGTTGAGGCCGTGTTCTATTAGTATTTTCTCCTGACGTTTCACCTGCATCTGTGGCTGGCATCTTCAGAGGATCTGATCTCATCTGATCTGATCTTCAGACCCTCTGAAGATGCCAGCCACAGATGCAGGCGAAATGTCAGGAGAAAATACTAATGGAACACAGCCTCAAACTCCAGAAAACCCACAACAACCTATAAAGTCTTGGAAAGTTAGACTGATGTAAACATAACTTTGATTCCAAAAGAAGACAGAGGTGCATCAAATCTCAAGAATTATAGACCAATTATCTCTTTTAAATAATTACAAAATATTTGCTGAGAGATTGAAAAGAATATTGACAACTTTGATTCATGAAGATCAATATGGTTTCATACCCAAAAGAAAGTCACACTATGAGTAATTAATATCTTGGAGTATTCAGAGAGACACAATGAAAAACAAGCAGCTTTGATCTTCCTCGATGCAGAGAAAGCCTTTGACAATATTTCCTGGACATTTATGACGAAGTTTTTAAAAAATGGACTTCGGGAATAATTTTTTAACCTGAACCAAAGTAATATATCCAAAAGAGAAGGCTCAGCTTCTGATTAATTGTGACAAAATAGAGTTTGGTTAAATACAAAAGGGTGCGAGACAGGAATGTCCCCTGTCACCCCTACTTTTTCTACTGACCTTGGAAGTACTACTAAGAGAGATTAGACAAGAAAAGAATATTAAAGGAATTACACTTATGGAATTACTATGATTATGGAATTACAATCAAGAAGTTCAATGAGAAACAAGAAATCACATTTATATACTCTGTAGTTAACACTAGTTGTAGTGTAGTTTAGTTTGTTGCTTGTCTAGCAGGGTAGTTTAATTTTTTCTTGTAGTTAGGTTTTTTTTCTTATATTTTGTTTTATATTATATTAATATGTTAATAAAATATTTTTTTTATAAAAAGAAGTGGTACATCCTGACCTTCATTAAGATCTATTTCTGCATATGTCATACTTGCTATCACACAAGTGTTTTATTAACAAAATTAACTAACTGAAGGGGAATATCCACTGAAACCAAATTCCCATCTCTGTGAGCTTGCTAGTTAACAACATATAGTTCTCTTCTCTTTACAGACTCAGCAGACATGTCTTGAAATACTAGAATTATATTCCTCTAAAATTTGGTGTTAGGAAGGATGCTCAAGTCACAGTAAATTTGAATTTTTCTTGTTTATCTGGAGAAATATACATCTATATCTGATTGTCATACTATCACCTAGTATGAAACACCCTCAATGTTTATTTAATCTCTTCATTTGTGAATCTGAGCTTGGGCAAATTTGTTAGTTGTGAGACCAATAATTATATCACCTCCTCCTCCCCTTTCATGAGCCTGTGAAAGTGAAGGTTAATGCTCCTATTTCTACTATTCAAATTTTCCAATTTAGATATTATTGATTCAGAAAAATTTTGGACAGTCTGAATCTTACAATCTTGCTGCAGGCTGAGATCCACAGCCTTCATGGTCATTTCCTCTATTCCTGACATTTTGCCTATTAATTTTGAGAATTGTTTTTTCATTGGGTGTAGCATTTCAGTTAAATTTCATGTTTAATGTTCTGGAGGACCTGATTGAAGTTACAAGTGCCAACAGCAGAGACAGAAGTGATGGTACCCCTAAGAAAACATTTTATGAAAGGTTGGTAACATTAGGATCCTTAGTGCTTGTCCTCAGAGATCTTGCTCAGTGTCACTAATCATCTCTGTTGCTGTGAACCACAATGTAAGAGAGAGCTGGAAACATGATCTGTTTTGGAGCAGTCAGTCTGTCAACCATTGTTATTTGTTATTCAGTAAGACTGTATAATCAAAAACACCTCTGACAATTTGGACCATTATTAATTTATTGAATTGCTATTAATTTAAGCTGAGGACAGGTAACTGCCTTACAACAAATATTTAATTCACTCATTGTGTTGAACAACTTTTGCATTTCATTTTATGGGTTTTAATGGTTTATGCAAAACATATTGAACAAAACTTGCCAGTTTTGTGGTTCCTAACTTACACAGTGTACCTAAGATACTCCACGGTCGCACTCAAATAAGGTCTTCAAGAGCACCCTCCACCAGCTGCCGTCCAATCCTCCCACCCCAAGGTGAGGATTTTTAATCTTGTCTGCATAGCTACCAATTGAGCTTATCTTGATTCTGCCAACAGACACTGTGTTAAAGGAAAAAGATTGGCTTGACTTTTTATGACATCCCTTTTTCCTCGTAATAATTGAATTTATTCATTCTTCGTCCCTTTAACCCAACAACAACACACAGTCACATGAGCAAAGACATTAATAAGTACACCTTCACTCTTTATCAACAAATGCTCAAAATAATCATTAGGGATGGCACATTAAGAAACAGTAACACTGTCAAACATCAAGTGGCATCCAGCAGTGCAATTCCATTGACAGAACTGCTTTTATCCACAGAACCAAAAGATGATTCCCCATCTGTCCTGCAGCACCTTATGTGCCCTCAAAGCCTGCAGTAAAGGCTTCAGAAATTTCCCCAGAACTAGTTTTGGAGAGGAACGGAGGGCACAGACTAAAAGGAGGGACAGAAATCCAGATGTACTACTGTACTACTACTGACATCCAAGCTGGAAATACATTCATTTATTATGAATGAAATACTCTAGAAACAGCTAGACCAGGGCTTTCCAAACTGTGTGCCATGACACGTTAGTGTGTCGCCTGTGTAGGTGTGTTGCCTACAATCCCGGAAGTGTATATTATTTATAAATCATATATATTTAAAAATATATGAAAAGTTTTCATGAGATATGTCGTGTCCCCATACATTTTGTTATTACAATTTATGTATGTGCCTGTATCTCTAATACGGGGATAATTTAACCTCTTGTTTGCTAGTTAAACTGAATTACTGTGTCACGAAATGATGCATCTGTAAAAAGTGTGTCACCAACATGAAAAGTTTGGAAAGATCTGATCTAGACCTATGGTGGGAAAACTGCTAAACAACATCTGGGCTTTTATGAATTGCTGACAAAGTCCATATCCTAAACACCTATCTAATATATAAAAGTTTGTCTATTTGTCCGTGTCAGGCAGAGAAGCCCTCATACGGTTGGCTGTGTCAAGTGAGAAGACCTCAAATGAGGTCTATGAGTTCTGAGAAGATTCTATGGAATTTTTGGGTTTGCAGTTTAGGGAGGGGCCTTTAGAATTCTCAGCCAGAGGGCAAGGAGGAGGGCAGTGTATTTCCGCAGAAACCAAACCTCTGTATGTTAACAACTCTGTATACAGATTGGATTGGGGAATATGAGGAAAAGTTACAGGTACTGGACAAGGTAGTTTGGGGAGTTAGAGACACAGGATCTCAAATCTTTCAAACAAGTATTACCTGTGAGAAAATAAAATCCTGGGCAATGCCAGGTATATACGCTAGTAGTTTACATAAAAGCTTTTTAAAGTATTTGGTTTTTTTCTCTCATTGCTTCTTCCTTCGTGATCTTTTTATCTTATGAAGAAGCAACATGTTTCCTTCTGCCAGTGATCAGTGCTAAAGGCCAAACAGATGTTTGTGTTTAATGCTAAACCTTTGTGGAAGGAAAGCATTTGCCTTCAGAAAGGTCAAACCTAATTAGGTAAAAAGATATAAAGAATAAGCAAATACATTAAAATGCTTTGTATATACTATTTGGCCTGTGATACTTCGTAGGGATTGGTTGGACAAGTTTAGGAACTGCACAGCTACTTCTTCAGTGAGGTTCTGGAAGTTTCTGTGACAATCTGCATTTCCCTGGAACTCTATTTGCTTAGTCCTGCCTGAGCTGTGATTAGTACCCAAGTCTTTGACACACACAGAAAGATGTAATTCCAAAGTAACATGATATAGTACAAGCAAAATGAGTCAATTTAGAACTCATGAAAAACAAAAATTTTTAGTATTTGTCATTGATGACCCCATTCCAAATCAAGCTCAGCCATCACAAATAATTAGCAATCCATTCAGTCATCTTTCCCAAAGAGAATATATTTATTTTTGTAAAAATGAATTCATTTCCCATCTTTAACACAAAATTATAGCACAGGAAGGTAACACAGGGTGGCGGGGGGGAGGGATGAATTTGAATAACTGAACTTCACTGAAAGATCCAAAGCCATGCATTGTTTCTGAAAGCAACTTAATAAAGCAGTTGCAGTGACAACATAGAACTCCTTGTACTCTTTAGCAGAAAGATGAGATACAAATGTAGTTTACACACACACACACACACACATATACACACACACACATACATACACATATATACATATACTCACATGAAGACATAAAGTAAGAATATAAGAAAAACCCTACTAAATCAAGTTCATACTGTCCAGTTTCCTGCTTAGTCCAGGAACGACTAGCTGTCCTTCCACATTTGCAGGCTTGAGCTTTATGGATCTCATGATTCGCTAGGTACGTGCTTCCCTCTCTCCCCATTTTGCTTCTCCCAACCCCAACATTCCTCACCCCAGGCATGCAAGGCTTGTGTTTAAAGTGACTTTTTTTCTCTCTTGGATGAAGAAAGCCCCTCTACTGCTGAAGGTGTGGCCTCTCTGCCATGTGGTTGCACATTCCACTGTGTATTGGCTGCTGATTAGTCAGGTGCTCCTTTTTCAAAATGGCCATCCAAAGTAATTAGGACTCCAGAACTATCCTCTTCTCTGTCTGAGTGGAAAGTACCAGTAAGCCTTTTAAGTTGTCTTTTTCCTTCCAGCCCCAATACAGGGGCCAGAGGCGAAAGGATGGGAGGGGGAGCGCTTCATACGGGAACAGGAAGGGAATTGCAGGGGGGGGTTATTCGCAGTTTTTGCACTTTCAGGAAGCTTCTATGCCCATAACCCTTGTGAATGTGGAGGGGCTATTATATATACTTCTAAGAAGCCCATAAACCATACATGCAAGAAAAAACTCTCCTATACCACTTTAGGATATTCTATTGCATACTACCTCTGAACTAAAAAGTTTCATTTATCCATTGTAGCTAAAGGTTGTTGACAGAAATTCACAGCACAAATTTGTCTGATTCCTTTTTCAAATCAGTAAGTCATCACCACTACTTATGGCAGTGAATTAAGTTAATTATACATTGTGTGAAGAAGCTTTTGAT
Organism: Cyclura pinguis; assembly: GCA_030412105.1. Lineage (NCBI taxonomy): Eukaryota > Metazoa > Chordata > Lepidosauria > Squamata > Iguanidae > Cyclura > Cyclura pinguis. Next base: position 316,807,302 of record CM059600.1, on the reverse strand, counting down.
CCTCTTAATCCTGGCCCCAGAAACTATCAATTTTCTGATGCCCTAAACACCACTGTCACAGGAGATATGGAGGCGTGCCTTCTGATTATATTGCATAATGAAATGGATCTCTATCATCTCCTAATTTGCATTTTTTCCTACCTAAAAAGACTCATATTTTCATGAAAGAGAAGGTTTTATTACTTATTTATTTATTTAAATTATTTCTGTGTCATCTCACAGCCATAAGGGCCCCTGAGGCAATGAACAAATAAAGACCAATTAATACAATACAAAGATAAAAATATTTTTAAAAACATATTAAAATATTCTTTAAAAACTCCTAAAAGCAGTCTAAAAACAATACTAGAATTCAGTTTTGAAACAGTTGAAACAGCAATTTCAAACACTGAATGCCATGCAGAACAGCTTTCTGGTGTCTGCCAGAAGCTTAAAAAAGACGCGACCAGCCTAACTTCCTTGAGTAGGAAGTTCCACAGTCAAGGCACTGCTACAAAGGTCATTTCCGCACTACACTATAGTGCTATTATTCCACGTTCAACATCCTGAGAATTCTGGGCTTGGTAGTTTACCGAGGGCAAAGAGCTCTCTGGCTGAATTCTAAATGCCCCTCCCTAAACTGCAAACCCCAGGATTCCATAGCATGTTGAAAGTGGAATAATAGCACTATAACAGTGTAGCGCAGACATGGCCAAAGAAAGCCCTGTCAGGATACATAACAGGATCTCTTCTCAAGGTCTCAAGTATCTAGTAGGCTCATATGGGAGGAGGGAGTCTTGGTCCTAAGTCATTTAGGTCTTAATTTGGAATATGCTGCCTCGGAGTGTGGTGGAGTCTCCTTCTTTGGAGGCTTTTAAGCAGAGGCTGGATGGCCATCTGTTGGGAGTGCTTTGAGGGTGTTCCTGCATGGCAGGGGGTTGGACTGGATGGCCCGTGTGGTCTCTTCCAACTCTACATTTCTATGATTCTATCAGATAGCAGCTTGAATTGAGCTCTGAAGATGCCCTTTTCAGCACTAATTCTACAAAATGTTCTACATGTGAAAAGAAGAATTACAAATAGTATTCCAAGTGCAGGCACAGCACAGATTTCTAAAGAAGCATTGCAAATTATTCCAAGTTCAGCTTCTTTGCCAATGAACACTGTTGCTATTTCAATTGTGCTATCCACCCTCCCCAAAGTCCTTCTCATCATGACACGGAGGTGAGTTTGAGTCCTTCAAGAGCCAGGAGACAACAAGCTCTGGCAGATTCTACCAAAGTGAAGACTTCAAGTACAGCCCCAGTGGTAGGGTATTTCTGTTATCTCAGCACTTGCTCAGCAAAGTATGGAGAGGTTTCTCACCAAAAAGGTGCCCACCAAGTGACAAATCAACCATAGCAACTAAAATCAGAATATAGATTCCAATCAGTGAATTAGTACTTGCAAATACTTTTAACATTCTAGACAGTAAGAAAACATTAACTGTTACGCCATCCTTTTTTTTAAGGTGGGTTTCAGAAATTACTGTTTATTCATCAGGAAAGAAAAGCCACAACTTGGACTAATACACTCAAAACAGCCATTAGGAGAAAACACTATTAGACTAAGAACCGTATAAAAATATTCTAATAAAATCACTCTAATTGTGTTTTGAATTTCATAAAGAACACAAACAGTATAAACAGCAAAAACCTCTTGCCTGCTTCATTAATGAGTCAACTACAACAAACATATCTTTGTTACTCAGTGAATATTCTAGTGAATTCAAAGGGAAGCTACTGTTAGTAAATGGGCAGAGAAACTCAGCTTTAAATCAAATAGTGAAATATCATACTGCCACTTTAACTGAAGAGCCTGGGTAGTGTTTCTACAGGTTGATGCCTGTTCCTGTACCAACCAACGGGATGCAAGAAACTGTAGATACACAAGTCACGGTGACATTTGGCAAATACAAAGAAAGTGACTCCAGATATTTTTCAGAACTATCTGTGAAACATCATAATTCTACATCAGTTTGTTCAATAAAATTTGGCTCTTGAATTTTGATCTGCTCATTTCTAAAAGCACTTAAGCTACAAACAATAATATTCATTTGCTTTGTGTAAACTTTGCATTTTCCCCCAATTCTAAATGGAAAGTTTTGTTTTTGCTGTGTGCCTTCAAGTCATTTCTGATTTATGCAACCCTAAGGTGAACCCATCATATGGTTTTCTAGGGGCTGAGAGTGTGTGTGATGCACCTAAGATCACCCAATGGGTTTCGAAGGCTGAGCAGGGAATCGAACTCTAGTCTCCAGGGTCATAGTCCAATGCTCAAACCACTACACCAGGAAAGTAGTAATTGTGTACTAAATGTTTTATTACAGTGTCAAACATAAGCAACAGTTTTACCCTCATATGATTACTACAAACACTTCAACAGTAGCTTTTTTGTGAATACAAATAAATGAGAAACAGAAAAGAGTAGAAAGGAGAGAATTTCAACAAATCATACCTAGTAATAAGGACCGCATTATCATGGTGGGCAATTCCATTTTCTGGAATGGTGTTTCCATCACTTTGGTGAGAGAGAATGGATTTCTGCCACTTACAGAAGCTATCAAGGGACTTGTCTGCATGGTGATTTATCTCCAAGTTTGGCTGCAATACAACATGCATACCAGAAATGTTCCAAACAAATTACTAGGGTCAGTGGTTACGACTTCTGAAGTCTAAATCTGATCTATAATTAGAAGCAGTGATTTCTAGGAATAATTTCTTCTTGCCAGATTTCATTTGTGTTAAATCTGACCTACAGTTTATTCTGTGCACACACACTTTAAAACTTCAATAATGGCTTGCCAAATATAAGAATTACAGATTAGTTTCAAATGTTACCTTTTCCACATAGACAGATTTTAATACAGGGAAAAGTAATATTGAAAGAAGCTTTTACAGTTTCAAAATACAGAAACAAAAACAAGCTGCAACAACTCTAACACACAAATCTACCAGCTATGAAATTTTCAGTAGACACAAGAGAAAATGCTGGAAAACATTTTAAAATAATTCCTTTCTAAGCTCTTCTGATTTTAATATTACAAGTATCTGCAGACAAGGTTTTATTATTAAGCATCTTTTCTAAAAAGTTATTAGGTTGTTTTATTATGATAGATCGTGCAATTTATATTTTAGAGAACAGAGATATATGTCACAATTCATTCTTACCTGATCTTCTGTGAGGACAATTAAACGAGTCACTATAATATTCACAACGTTTCCTAGGCTGGAATCACGATAAAGTTTGGCAACCTGACCTCCAGAAAATAAGAAAAGACAGAAAGTCAGACAAAAGTCCTAGAAATTTTGACACATACATTGAACATAATTCAGTTTTCCCCCTATCTCACAGTTTGTAAACTCAGGCAGATTGTTAATCATCCATTCTGTTAAGTCTGGCGAGCAGGGATAGAAACAGGGCTTTTCCCAGTCCCACTAACCACCATGCACCATAACCATTTCTATGGTGCAACCTCATTCTGCCTGGAGAAGTAATGCTCAGCAACCCTATCAACAAGCACTGGCCACATGAATATTCTGGTACATGCACAGAAAGGAAAAGTATTTTGCATCCTCCTGGATGTAATGCTCATTATGCACTGCCAAGGTTTGTGAAAATGTATTTCCTTAACTCAAGATTTTTTCAAGTGCAGCCTTTATTTTCCTTCACACCAAAGGTGGACATTCACTTATACAGCAGAATGTAACAGAACACCATTAAAAATGGAGCTACACATGTTCCTTATCCCAATCATTAATAAATGAAGTTATCCTTTATATTCAGACTCTAGTCCTGAGGCTTTCCAATTCATAAAAATGACAACACTCTTTGTGCAATGAGTATACACGGAAGAGAAGTCTAATATGGGAGTCATCACATATTCTCTCAACTGATCCAGCCCAAACTTAAGTTTGTCATCTCAGTGAGAAGTAGGTCTCAGTCACATCTGCTTCGTGAGGGGTTTTACTCTGAAAAGGAGACTACAACTCTATAAATAAACTGTAGCGAAAGTAGTTTTTCTATTTAAAAGCACATAGTGCAAATATCCACATTACAACCATAGCCTGTTCTGCCCAACTGTGGCCAAACTAGCAAAAGCCCTGTGGCAGTTATAGTGGAACTGAAGTGTCCAGTTTCCTCTAAAATGACCTACCTTGCTATGCCATTTCCTGACACAAGATACTACTCCTGTTAGTGGTAAGGACTATGTGGTAAGGACTATGGGTCACCTTTCAAAGGGCCTTTGCATTCTGCATCTACATGCTCAGGGACCCCCCTCAAAACCTGCATATTAGGGACCGTAGTCACTGACCCCTTAACATAACAATCGGACCAATTTCCAGCTGTAATAAAAGGGTAGTAGCTGGTTTTGTTCTATTTGTTCTATTTTTTGTTCTATTTTTCAGGAGTAAACCAAAGCAGCCTGCAGTTAAACCCTTGCAATAGCTAGCTTGAGTGCCTTCCTGAAAGAAGAGTTGCTGGCTAACAAAGAACTATCCCATACATTTTTAATCAAAAGCTTGATAGGAAAGTGTTCCTCCATTTCTGCTGCCAGAAATATGGCAACAGTATACTTCAATTGACTATTTCCCAATGAATCTATAATAAAAGTGTTTGTCTACAAACTGAGAAACCTAATTACCTAAAATTTGGTATGCATACTAAGGGAACCTAAAAGGTGCATCTTGTGATTATTTTATTCTTAAAATAAATTATTTTAACTAAAATCTACCATGACATATTCAGTCACTAAGTGGCAGACAAGACTCCTCAAGTGTAAGAAAGCCCTCAAAAGTAGAGGTTTCTTCAGTAGGCTAGAAGATGCATTCAAATGCTTGCAGCAGGTTTTGAGGGGTATACTAGAGCAGTGATTCCCAAACTCTACTCCTCCAGGTGTTTTCGACTTCAATTCCCAGAAGTCCGAGTTGCCTTGGCCACTGACCAAGGATTCTGGGAGATGAAGTCCAACACACCTGGAAGACCAGAGTTTGGGAAACACTGTACTAGAGGATCAGGCTATTTTAGCCTTTATTCCTGGCCTTTTCTCACCATTAGCATAACTAAGGTCCCTTATCTGTCCCACATGCTCAGAATTCATGCTAATATGTACAGGGAGGATAACAAGGAGCCTAGAAGGCTGAAAGGGCACTACAGAGTGAGGGTGGAGACAGAGAGAAAGAGAGAAAAACTAGTGAAAAAATGTGAGGAAGCCACAGTTGCCATATTGCCCCATTGGCTGGATTTTACTTGAATTCTAGAAAAGAATCCTTACATGCATTAAAATATTAGGTGGCCTGTATTCATTAAAAAGGGGACTACATATCAAGTTTTCATAGAAACTGAGATGAGGTAAAATAGAGAATCCTATTCTGCTCAACTGTTTTGAAAGAAACGAACTTGCTATAGAATAGGCAATACTGGAAGTTGTAGCAATAGTTGACATCACATGGTTTAGTGTTTAGAGATTTACAACTGTTAAATTGGTCAACTGATCTCTGCACTTCACAAATGTACCCACACATTGTGCGCAGCCACACTATATGGTACTGGTCTTCAAACTGATAACCCGCAGTTGTGAATGTTAGGACCAGTTCTAAAAAGTGTTATAGAAAAGTGGTTTTTGCAGTGTATAACTGTGTTTTTGCATATGCTGGAAGTGGGAAGGAGGAAGTTAAAGTGTAGGATTGGTATGGATTTGGAATAAAGTAAAATCTTGAGAGTGATATTGTCTTTTAGACTATAGCTGCTTACTCATATGTAAACTTATTGAACTCAGTGGGTTTTATTTCTGACAAGATGTATATATGGTTGTACTGTTAGTTTACTTTTTAAGAAGGAAGTAGCTCTGTGCCAAAATCAGAGAGACTTTTGTTCATAGCTAGAGACAAGTCATATTCAAGACAATTTTTTAAAACTTCTTTTGTCAGAGACAGTTCTTAATTCTGCTACTGTTGTTATTCCATAGCATTAATACTGTCATAGCATTTCAAAGGTTTTTGAGCAAATAGCATTTTAAATAATAGCATTTTAAAATTTTTCAAGCAAAGAAAGTAATCCAACTCTGCAATCTATACAGCCCTAACCCAGACTCAGGTTAACATGATTATTCTCAGATTACAGACAGAATGTAAGCATGAGGCTTAACACCTGTACAGCTGAGAATTTTAGATGGTTCAACCAGAATTCCAAACTTTCTGGAATACCAGTTTCTCTAGCAAAACTATAATAGTTTGAATATCTTCATGTTCTTAAGCAGAAGATACATTCAAGAAACAAGATCTGTGTGAGGAGAAAAGGCAGTAAAGAAAGGGGTCATAGCTGTGCACAAATATCTTTGCCTATAGATGTGCATCTTTGCATTTCATACCAAGAATCTAAGAAAGCCCACCTCCTACATCTACTGATAAAAACTTTGAAAGGAGCTGTTTAAATAAGTTGTTTAAATAAGCTGTATGTGTGTGTGTGACAGCGAGAGAGAGATGGTCAACCCTTTCATGACACATAATTTTCATAATTAATGAGAAAATTATTTAGTTAATATATTGATGTGGCTTTGATGCACAAAAATATGGGAGAGACAGACAGACAGATTCATGATGCCCAGTAAGTGCAAGGAGGAGTGTTAATAATGACAAATACTACATGTCCACTGGGATGAATGAAGGAGTAGTGAGAACAGAACAAGGGCTGTGGGGGATCAGAAAATGCAGAGGGAAAAACAAAAAGCACAGAAGGAGAGCAGTTTTCTGACGCTTAATCCATGTGAAGCAGATACAGGCAGAATAAATACTGGGATGAAAGAAAGAAAGGAAAGATATGATCAATAAGAAAGTATAAGAGGAACAGGGGGGAAAGAAGAGTAATGGTACTGATGTGGGGTAATGGATATTTTCTTTAAATTATTTTAAACTGAGTTTTATTTGTACACAACACTGAGATAGCCTGAAATCAGTCAAGGTATAACACAACAACAGCCACCATAATATAAATGGTGCCAAAACATAATCTGAAAAACATGTAGAGGCATCAAACTTACAATATTCATGACACTCAAAATATAATGTTCAATATCTTTGCGACCATGATATCCCACCATCATTTTGTCTGCTACGACCAGCGTCTCCACAAAACGTTCAGTGCTTATTGATCTCTTCAGACGATGACTGCTGAATGTCTGATTAACAGGAAGTGACGTTGGAAATGCAATGGTATTGTTCAATAACCATGGTTTACTGCTTCCTGTGAGGTCTTCTGGGAATCAAAATTTACAAATAGCTTATAATATTAATATTACAAATAGCTTATAATATTAACATCTTAAAATACATCTGCTTTAAGTTTCTATTATATTACAGTTGGATGAATTCATCAGTCTCCATGCAGTACAAACAGAAACTAAACCCATCTTTTAATAAGCATTTTATACCTTAGGTTTTTATCAGAAAATATTAGAACTGATATAAGAATTGGTATTTATACTGAGTTTTCCATAACAGTTTTCATACATTTCAGCATACTAATTTTGATAAAAGGGAAAATGCCTGCATAATATCTATGCTTACTTTGCACTCGTCAGTATGCCAGATATCCATACTGACTTCCAGGCTTTTATACAGTCAAGCATTTGTTCAGTATTATGTTTGGTCATGTAAACGTTGTAGAACTATGAGTTGGACTGGAATTTTTAGCATATTTTAACCATTCACAAAACCAGTATACAAATAGGTTTGAACTTTAGTGTAACTTTAAAAATTAGTCTTTGTAATGGAAAAGGGGGGAACCAATTTCATCATGCCTGCTCCAAGTTTAGCACAGGCTTAATTTCCCTGTTATATACAGATAGTTTTATACCCAAATTAAATCACTACTACAATTTTGGTACCTATTGCAATCCATATTGTAATAATATGGATCAAAACATTAGCAAGAATTACTGAGAATGAAACTTATAAGAAATTCTTCTTTTTAACACATTTATAACATTGCCTTTGGCTACTGTGAGCATGTCGGTCACTATCTCATGCTTAGAATACCTCTCACCAAAACAACTAGGTGCTGTCAGACTATTTAAAAATGCCTACCGTATTTGGTAGAAATTAAACAAAATCTTTGCCTTAAGCATTTTACAGTGCTAAAAATAGCTTTAATTTTATAGGACAAATATTCCAGAATGAGTTTGTAGTACTTTTATGGGTTTATTATTTAATGAAAAACAAGTATACTGAATAGACAAAGTGCTAGAACAACTCATATCTCCATCACCATCCTCTATGACTTCTATGTTGGATATGCAGGAAGGGGCTTTGCTTTTTGTAGGTTCAATATTCTTAACCCAATAGGCTTCTAACAAAGTCATAGGAAAATGCCTTATACTGAGTCAGACAATAGGTCCACCTAGCTCTGTACTGTGAACTGACTTGCATCAGCTTTCCAGGTTTTTCAGGCAGCATTTCTTCCTAGCCCTACCTGGACATTCTTTGTATTCCCTGTGATCTTCTATCCAAGCACTAACCAGAACTGATCCTGCTTGGCTTCTGAAACCAGGTGTGTCCATGCTCGTATGGCAGGACTCAGGGTGGTATGCTGGGACACAGATTATATAGTCCCTCTATCTCTTTATCACAGGGATACTATTTTTAAGGTTAAATGTGTAGAAGGCAAAGCTCCATCCTGTGTGTACAGAACAGAAACAAATGAGATGGCAATAGAGTAATGGATCATTTGCCTACAGCAGAAGGCAAATAGTTTGCCTGCTTACAACTGGCACAGAAACACAGTAAATTGGTAACATAAGAAAGAACTCTTTCCTTTTACTCCTAACCCTCTTGGTATCAATGCTGGACACGCTGGTAAGATTTTCACTACCTGGGCATCTGATATGGTTTGATGGAGGAGGGATGCACTGCACACATCTTTTAGCAGCCAGCTTAGTTTCTATTGTGGGTGCAGGGTACTTACTTTCTTCCTTGCACAATGTAGACACAGAGAAGGCTGTCAAAGCGTGGAGCACACACCTGACATAGCAGCCCAGCTGCCTCCCTTATGATGCTATTTAGTTATAATTGTGCAAGCAGTAGGCAGAACAAAAGGAATTCACAGCATTTGCATTAAAAGACATTATTTTCTGGACCTCAGCCTAGAAAAATGAAAAACTACTTTCTCTCAGATTCCATAATGCAGTCCAAAAAACAGCCGAAAGCACTAAACTTACTGTAATAGGAACCTAAGTTATATTTTCCCTTGAATTAAAACAGAAATAGCCTCTATCTTTTGTCATAATAAAGGAATGAAACCATGACTAGAGCTCTAGCTTATTTACCTGAGATACCACAATGGATATGGTCATAGAAAAGCTGGTGGTACATGGCAGACTTTTTGTATATCACATGAGGATGACCACTAAAGTTATCGGAATTTTCAGTTAAATTTCTTAGAGGCTCAATAAAATACTCTTCATCTTCTGTAGCAATAACCCCATGCTTAAGAGAAAGAAAAGGAAAGAATACATATAAATATTAGCCAGTGTCAAAAAAAGTACTGCTTTTCTCCAGAATATTTAATTTACTGTAATAATAGGCATTATTCTGAATTCATGTCCACTAATATACATTTCAGTCCCCTTAAGTTAAATTTATGTAACTAATGACAGTAAAATCAACACAATACCAAAACACCAAAAAAATACACATATATACATACATACATACATACATACATACATGCAAAAACAGAGAAGCAAAATCAATATGTAACATTAACATGCAAACTGCCAGCTCACATACACCTCCCAAGAAGAAATGACCTGATATGGAGATAATCTGTGCATCTCTCTTTTGGAGAAAATGAGCAAGCATTAGTAACATTCAGGTTTTCACAGGTCTAATTAACATCCAAACCATTCTCAGAATATAGATTTTACTGAGTTTGGCAATAAAGCAAAACATTTCAGTACAAATTATTCAGAATTATAAAAAACAAAAAACTTTGTCGGAAAAGACTGTATGATTAACACCTTTTAACAATTATATTTATAACTATGTGTCAAACAATTTGTTTAGGTAGAGATGTTACGGTAGCACATACTATACTCAGAATGGTTTAGTATGACACAACACATTGCAAGTACTTTTTAAATTACAAAATTTATTCAAAGCAATACTAAGGAAAGTTTCTGTTTTCTACCAGATGCTGACACTTCACATTGCACCATCTTCATGTAGGCTGAGGCCAATAAAACGTATCTGTGATATTGATATTGCTTATAAAAATATTTAAATACCAACTACCACCTCTGATTAGAACATCATTAAAACACAGGAAGACAATAATAAATAATAATTTACCTGTAACTGTTTTTTGAGTGGGTATTCTATACAAACACACACATGTAAGTATATATGAGAATTCCACATCAAAGACCTTCTAGAATAACTCTGGAACATCTGAAATATTGCTCGCTCTGAGTCCCCATGAGAAGATTCCCATACACCAGGCCAGAAGAAACCACTGTCATGCCCTTCATTCCTTCCATTAATAGTTATAGAAAGCATAAGTAACAGAAGAGCTCCCATATGAAAGCCACTCGCTGCTCTGTAGAAATGGAAGGTAGGGATGTACAACTATACAGAACACTTTGTGTAATGGTAAATGATTTTGTCTACCAGGAAAATTTGCAAGTAAGGGAAGGGTTAGGACTGAGTACCAAGGTATTAGATGCCATACCTTTAAAGTCCCTGAGTGTGGCAGATGGACAGAAGCACACACCATATACTCATCAAGGTATTAAAAATTTAGGCTCCAATGAGCAAGACTTGTCTTTCAATAACACAGAATATTTATAGATGTATAGATCTATAAGAAAGGGTATTTTTCAGACTTTTTTGGCAAAAAAAACCTGAGACCTATTTACAACAACATAAAAAGTGGAAAAAGTTCTACTGCTGCATCCCTTGAGGTAAACTACATAGTCCACAATGAAACACAGCAGGGCTCTATCTGCGCTGATGTACTGAGAAGCTCAGAACATGATCGTGTTTGAATATGTAAGACTCCCTAGTGGGTATTACTTCCCTTTTTGTCTGAGCAAACTTCCATTAGCTTTGTCAGTTAGAAACAGGGGAAGGACCCAAGCCTCAAAATGCAAGGATTCCAAACCCAACTGAAATGTGAGATGTACAATGCTTCCAAACAGAACAACCAATCAACAATCATTACATCTTTATTCCAACTTTTCCTCCCTAATAGATTTTCTTCTGGTAAGGAAAAAAGATGGAAAAAGCAGTGTGAAAACACAGGAAGATTAACACTGAAGACAAAACGGTCTGGATTGAGGCATGGTGATACCTTATGTGGTATCACCCTGGTCTGACAGTCTATCCTTTCATCTGGTCCAATATGAAAGATTAATCATGTACTCTGGTTCTTATTTTTCTGGACCCTCAAAATCTGTAGAAAAGGAAGGAAAGTATACACCGTCCTAACCACTAAAGTGAGAAAGCATTTGTTATTGAAACAGGAATACTGCAAACATAACACTGTATGTTGTCTGCTGCAGAAAAAACAAATCTGGTTAGCTCCTAATGTTACCAGCCCATACACCTCGAGATCTGATATGTTTTAATTGGCAAAATATAATTTAACTGGCAAAATACATTAATTGGCATTAATATAAAATGACCCCTGATGTGATTGTAAGGCCAAGCTGAGCACAGGAAAAATACTGGCTGAACACGTGTGCTGCAAAGCAGGTCAGAGATCCCCTCTAGGCATACCCAAGGTCATTGTCAGGATAATCCTCAGGTAACTCCAGAGATAATAGGCTTAAACTGAATCTGTAACATCTCTGCTACCCTACAATGGCAATGGGAAGTTCCCACCAAACCACTGATTGTTTCAGCTCTTCTTCCTAGCACTTGGACATTTCTATTCATTGTTCCTTTACTTGTCCACTACTACAGAGCTATTACTACAGCCATTAAATCTTTGTCACCTAACACTAAGACCATTAACTCTGTCCAGACCCTATTATCCACACTGCAACCTCCATTGTTTGCTTGGTCAGAGAGCCATTCACACCCTTGCCCTCCAGGCAAATTTTGGGTATAAAACCCCTCCATTTTTGGCAGTCAGACACAGTATCTCATTTGCAGAATGCCACATTGTCACTCTGATTCCCAAACTAGTACTGTCTTTAGGCACAAGCCTAAGCCGCATTGCTGCTTTCTTCACTGCTCTCTATAAATTATCACCTATTCCCCAAAACTCCCCTATCAACAACTTTCCTCCCTTTATCCTTAGATTAGCTCTTGTGCGAGAGTGTGAGTTCTTGAATCTTTAGCATGCATGACTAAACTCTTTACTAAAACACATTTCAGTTTATTTTGGAATCTATGGCTGATTCTTTCCTGTGAGAACTCTGTAAGCATTGGCGGAAGATGTCGTTAGGTCTCCCCCTCTCATAGGCTTCTTAATTCAGCTAATTAATTCCTCACTGTCACTTGGAGACACTGACATTGCGGGTAAACTCCTAAGGCACCCATATTTTGGGGTAACACTAAAACAGAATGGTTAGAGGGAGAGACCATCCATGCAGAATGATTAGATTAGGTAAGCAATCTAATCATGTATGGTTTGTTCCTAAGAACATAAATGACCATTGATCTTGACTTAACCACCAAATGCCTTTTAACAACCTGCACAAGTATCCTACCTTCACTGGGATAAAACTTTGTGGTGACAGTGTTAGTTACAACCCAAACACTCATGCTTTTCAAGGGGACTATGTAGCTCTTTGAAGACAAGACTCACTATTTAAATCTATGAAGTTTATCTGGGCTTACTAAAGATAATCTATGGTTAAGAGGATACCTATGTCCAAAAGCCAGAGAAGCATACCAAATACTGCATTGAAAGGACTGACCAGTGAAGAGATGACAGAGCAGAAACCAGAGGACTCAAAATCTTGAACTAACAATATGGAAACAGAGAGAACACCTCCAAGTCATTACCTTGAAAAACTTGCATCCTTATCCCAAGACCTTACCATTGCAAAAAATGTGTAAGTATGGCCAGTCATAATTGGTTGCTTTCACTGTTTAGATTCTACAGCATAATGGTGAACCAGGACTTGTAGTAGGCCATTTTTGCACGGGGTATTTGAAACGATGCAGTCCGTCCTCCAGGGAGGACGTCTGCACCTGGGAGTGGACTGGGTCCAGACTATTTGACGTAGATCCGCACCTCAGCCCACTCCGGAACGACCCCAAGTGGTCATCCAGTGTGCTTTTGAAAAACCTGTTTCTTTCGGTGTTTCAAAACCACGGAGCGCGCCAGTGCGAGCCTGCTCCCTTGTGCAGATTTGCAGGCTCGCACCAATGTGAGCCTGCAATCTGCCGGGGGCGGGCTTTAGGGTGGCGAGCTTCAGCGGTTGGTCAAGACCCTCAACCAACCGGAAGCCACCATTTTCGACGCTGGAGCAGTGGGGAGCAACGAGCATGCACTGCTCCGGAGCAGCCTGGACCAGACCGGGGAACCATAAGACCCAGTAAGTAGAGGCATGGGGCGATTCCCTCGCCCCATGCGGAAATAGCCGTAGTCTGAGACTGAGCAATCTGAGGATATCAGCATCATACGAAATTACACACTATATGGAAGTAATATAAGATTTCTCAAAATGGTGTAAAACAATCAAGACCACATACTAAAAAAAAGACTACTGTAGCAGTGCAAAGGTCAAAGGATATTAAAAGAACATGCTGACTCTCTGCAATGGTGACATAGAAGTAGATTTGGGAGGAATGTGCCACAAAGTACTGGATTTTTTTATTGCTAGTTTTTATTACTATCAATAGTTTTATCACTTTAGTTTTTAGTTTTTTAGTTTTATCACTATTCATTTCCAAACGAATACTTAACTTTAGAACCAAGAACATCACTATCTAGGGTGGCTTTTCTTAACCTCTTTACCCTGAACGAACCTTTGAAATAATGTTCAGGTTTCAGGGAACCGCTGCATAAAAACTATTATATCTATATCTCACAACATCTTAGTGTGATTAGTAAGCTGTAACTATAATAATCCAATAATAATTGTCAGTGCTCTTTTAAGTAGAGAAATACACAAGTGCCCCGCTCTTTGATGACTTGTTTTTCAATCATGCACTCTTTCAGCCGTTGTAAATTATAGACATGTAGTGTTCTTTCAATCCAGGGTCCACTCTTTCAACTTTGAACTTGAAAGTCGAAAATTGAAATTGAAAAAAGTCCAAAAAGTGGATGGTCAAAAAGTGACCGTAGTTTGGTATTTTTCTGTTTTATGTCCTCCTTTGTAATGTTATCTTACTCTATGTTATAAATATATGTTAGTATGTTAATAAAAAAAAATTTTTTTAAAAAGTGACATTGCTGATTTTTCTCTCAATTGAGAACAGAATATTTCTTCACCCAGTTCTGGGCATTCATTGGAACACTTACACCTTTTTAAGGCAACCCCCAAGAATAATTATCACGCAGACCTTCTCTTCATCCTTTAAAAACCACCTCCATTCTCACATCTTCCCTGTCCCTGTTGTCAGAGGTCTTCTCAACTTCCCACACAGGCCTCAAGCTGAGGTCTTGCATAAGATCTGACACTGAAGAAAGCACCTCCTCTTTGGTCAAGGAAAAATCTTGTATCACGGGCAGTGTGAACCAATCAACCTTCTTCCTCAAAGCATCCACTAAGAGTAGCTGGATTTTCTAAAAAATTCTCTGGCAGTTCCTGACACCCGCTATGCAAATACCATAGCACCTGGTGGGAGGAGTTAACAAAAGCCCCCATTGATAAACAAACCCAACACAAATACTGGAAGCAAGTGAGATGGAAGGAGGGAGGCTATGTAAACTCTTTGTCAGAGATATTTTTACTTGCATTTCCCAAGCCAGCCAGACAGGGTAGAATCAATTCCTCCCCAATTAGCCCTGTGCAAAAGGAGTGAGGAAAGGAAGTTCTCTGCTGACCCCTACAGGGCTATGACTGCTAATACACTCACAAGACTTATCTAGGCACTGCAAATCTCTTAGAAATTTGAGCAACAAGTCTCACTGACACCAGGTCTTACACAAGGCTCTGGCTTGAGGCCCCTGTGAAAGGGCAAGAAGGCCTCCAATGCCAGGGATAGGGAAGATGTGAGAACAGAGGTGTCCACCTCTTCTTTCGTCAGGAAAAGCTCTCGCACTTTGTTTTTTTCTATCAATCAACTCAGCACCATCTTTTTGTTCAGTCTGTATAAAAATTCCACTTAATGGCAATTTCCACTTTTTGACAGTGCTCTGGTCCCTAGCCTGTAAAATAAGAGAGGCACTTGTATCAAATCTATCAAATCTGACTTAAGCCAAAATGGGATTTAATTTTTCTACAGGTTTCTTTAATAGATACGGGGGGGGGGGGGGTAGTTCTAATGGGAGAGAAAGAATTGCTATTATCTATTAAAATTAGCCATCAAAGTTTGTTTGGGGTGAGAGATCTACTTGTTCCTGATACAGTGGCAAAAAGATGCAGATAAATCCTGTGTGGGGTAACTATGAAAGAGTGTCTGTAGCAAGGCCAGTTATTTCAGCCAGTAGCAAAATGAGCAAGAGAATTCTATCATCTCTTTCCTCCACAGTTGTTTGATGACTTCAACACAGTGATGGAATATGTAATAGGCCTACGGGCCAATTCCCTGCCCCTAGAACCCTCTGGAGGTTGCAGAAACTACAAAAAACTGCTTTCAAATACATACATGTTTTACACTCACACACACACACACACACATATATATGGAAGTAGCTGTAAGTCTAACTCTAGTTTCGAAGAATGAATAATTTGGGATGTTAAACAGTGCAGGAGAATCTTGCAATTTATTTAAAATGTGAATTGCCACTCCCAGACACTTCAGGAGAAGTAATTCATCCCCCTTTTTTTTAACCAGAAAAGGTCAGTCTGAGGAACCTAGAGGAGGCAAAGGGAAAAAAGGAAACAGCTGGAGGAGCATGAGGCCCCCTGGCTCCACTTCATCCAACTCTGCCCTACCATTAACTCACTAGGTGGCCTTTCAAATATACAAAAATCTCAGCTTCCCACTTCTAATGCCTATTTATTTATTAAATATATATATCTCACTCCTCACATTATAATATTCTCCTATATGGGAAGAAAGGTGGGCCATAAATTAATATTAATATATATTATATGATTATAATATGCTTCTTATTATATTGCTATACTATTACAATATTATAAATCTTAGTTTTCCTGTAAGAATTACAATATCATGGAGTTTTTCTTCTTGGAGATGCCTGAACTGGCCATGGTGACACATGCCTTGGTTACATATTATTATAAATAAGTGCTAAGTGGGGCTGCCTTTGAAAAATGCAGGCAGCCCCAAGAGTTGCAGCCAAATTGTTAACTGGGGCTGGAGGCAGGAAACATACAACTCTCTTGTTCCAATACATCGACTCACTGCCACTCCATTTCCAGGACACAATTCAAAGCACTGTTTATGACCTGCAAAGTCCCATACAGCTCAGGTCCTGCTATTTGAAAGATCATATCTACATGTATGAACATGCCCAGAGTCTAAGATCTCTGAGGAAGGCCTTTCTCTCAATTCTACCACCTTCCCAGGCACATCTGGTGGGAACAAGAGAGGAGCCTCTTCAGTACATGCTCTGAAGCTTTGGAGCTCCCTGTCTAAGGAGGCTTCCTCCTTGCTCTCCTTCCACCAACAAATCAAAATTTCTCTATAGAGGCTTTTAGGAATTGACCATAATGGCATTTTAATGAATTTTTTAAAGAAGTCTTTCAGTGAAATTTTGAATAGTTTCAATTTTATAGATTGTTTAACTGTTCTGAAGTAACATATATAACTGATGTTTTTATGTTTTTAATCTGCATTGGTGTTAATATTTTGTAAGCTTCTTTGAGTCCCTCAAAGTAGAGATACCTTAAGATGTCCTTATCCCTTTGTTTGATTCCCCCCCCCCTGAACAGTTTCTGATCAAAAATTAACCATCATTAAAAAATTAGGATTTTCTATACTCAGAGGGAAGGGGAGCATACAGTACATCATTCTGCTCCTGACACACAATTCTGACTAGGTCAATTACTCCTATATTTATTTGCCAGCTGGGTTATTTTATAAGATTATATCAAAAACAAATTTTGTCTAATTTATTGTTAGTTATACCTAGAGTAGACCCAGTGAAATTAATCGACTACGTTCTCTGAATTTGGTTTGTTTTCAAAAATCATTGGTTTCTTTTCAGATCCAAGGCGATAACAGACAAGTGCAATCCACAGACCCAAAGTGTAGCTGGTCAAAATAAAATTCTAATATCATAGCTGTAAAATCCATTCATTTTCAACAGAACTTACTTCAAAGGATTATAGCTTTAGTCTTACTGGGCCTCAAGCTGTTTCAAAATCTGCTGCTTTCATTGGGTAAACGCTACCAGATTTTAAAATTGCCCTCCATGCCTTTAAATACAATTCACCATGATACGCTGTTAGTGCAAATATACATCTGTTTCCAAGATTATAGCATAATCAGACATCTCCTAAACTGGCAATCCTTTGTTAAACAAACTGATTAATTTGCCTAGAATTATATTAGCATGAACAGGGATAGCTCACAAGAGAACCCCAGCTATAAACTAGCTCTTGCCATTGTAATCTAAAATATCCAGAGCAACAGATAGTATGAGATTTCCCATGTCCTGCTCTTACTGTCTATTATATGACTGACAAAACTTCTACTTGCTTATGCAATGTCTGTCCCCAGCATAAACACAGAGAATACATAATCACTGCCTCTTCAACATTCACTGTTCAGAATCTCTCATTATGGTATGATATCCTAGGTCAAAAGCACAGGTTTAAGTCCACAAAGTTGAAAAAAAACCCCTATCCTTACAATCTTAAGCATGTTTACATGAAAGTAAGACCCTCTAAACAGATTGAAACTTACTTCCAAGCACTGTATATATTCTACAATTGCACTAAGTATATATTCTAAGATCAAAACAACACAATCAGTTTTAAAATATGCAGAATTCTCTAAACAGTATCCAATGCTTCCTTTATTCCTTTTCTTTTTTACTCCTCACAACAAAAGAAGGCATTGTTCTTTTTTAATTACTGATTTTGAAGAATGGTTTCAGACATTACATACATTGTAATGGTCAGTAAGTATCTTCCTAAGTAATTCTCTGAAAACTTCTTGAGGTGTCTTTATATAAGTTTAAAACAATATGGAACAAAAATTTGATTCCCAAAATTAGTCGATTTTTTTTTTATTTTTTTTTGAGAGAGAGACAGAGACAGAGACAGAGAATGAGAAAGAAAGTATTTCTGGCTTCCACACTACAGGGTTACGTTCATGTGCTTAAGGAGAGTGAAGGGAAGAATGATGACTTAGCTAGGTCATCTTTTAATAACGCATTGTCCTTTTTTATTAAAAGCTATTGAATAGATCTCTCATCGCATGGGAAGTTTTTGCCTTTTCCTATGTAAGGTAAAATAATATCTCAGCACTCAATGTTTCCTTACCCTACCTCTCACACTCATTGTTTGCTGTTGAAAGTAACTATAGTAGCAGGAGTGCGAACAAGAGTGCTGTAGATAAATCCCAAAGATAAATAACTTTTTTGTACTCTCACAAAATGACAGTGAATACAGCTTTAGAAGACTTGTCTTCTCCCCTCACTTGGATGCCTCACATCCTACTGTTTGCAGGATGAAGAGATCCAAGACTAGTACTGCCAATTTCTGTTCCAAAGAATGCTCTCCTGCCTTCATGGCAAGTAGAGTTGCCCCTCCCTGCCAACACCGCTTCCTAATTTATTAATGAATCGAGAGGGTAGATGTTTCTAGTCTCAGAGAGGAAGGATATATGTGAGTTCCCATGATGAACAAGTCAGTAAAACAGGGTCAGATGCTGGAGATTTTGACTCAGGGGCCAATTTCTTCTTCAGCCCTTAAGTAGCTTGCGAAATCTGCCTCATAGTTTAAAGAAGGAATACCCAGTTCTTTTGTTCAAAGAAAGAATAGCCAGGTCGTTCTCCACATTTTAGGCCTCAGTTTGAAAGGAAGCAAGCCACCTGCTTCACCTCAACTGAATTCTCACCCAGGCCAACTGATGGCTCACACCTGCTGCATGTTGCTCTCTGCCATCCATTTTTAAATGAAGGAGCATGACGGAGGTCACTATATGCACCCCACGGTCTTTACTATTTTTATTGAGGTATATGTGTGGGAGTCCCCTCAAAAACAGAGGTTTCCTGGATACCACAGGAATTCCCTTCCCCGTTTGGAGTGACTCATTTCATAAGACAGAAATGATGAACATCCCTGACAGGGACAATTATAAATACAGGTTTCTCCCACTTATCTGACAGGTTAGGGACCAGAGCAATGTCAGAAAGCAGAAGTGGTCAAAAAGCAGAGCCCACCTACTCTGGGGAACACGAAAGACTTCTACAGGTTCGCTTGTGACTAACTGCACATGTGCTGCTTGTAAAGTCTCTCAGCTAACTTGGTACCTTTCCCCCCTCAATCTGGAAGCATCGAAAGAGTGAATCATTAGATAACAGGGCATCGGAAGGCAGGGACTTTCTCTACGTATTACTACCATGCTGTGGAATATGTTTATCCTTCCTCCTAGAAAGGAAGAAATAAAGTGGCAGAAATGGTCCTGATAGAAAGGTAGAAACTGTCTTCATTATCTCAAATGTTCACAAGCACATCATCGGCACTCATCAAACACATGGGAAAGGGTCTAAGGAGGGGAAAATACTACGTGTTTTCCAACACAATCCTCAAAAATATTATCTAGCCAGAACCTTATGTATTACTTCAGGACAACTAACCAAATTCTAACAACTACAAAAGATACAAAAGGCATATCTTTCTAGCGCAAACAACCACTGAAACCAAGCATAACGTGATCTTCCATGGTTAACAACATAATGAAATCTTAAGTAATGTCTCATTGCTATGATTTAAAGCTAAGTGAGTTCCATAATACGAAATATAAAATGATGTAACAAATTTTTTCAGATGTATCCTTGACACAAGTGTGGCTATTCATAAAGGAAAGGATGTCTGAGCTGAGAGAATCTAAGAATAATTAGGTTAACTGCATTAAAATGATACAGGCTACAGGAAAAACACACATCCAAAACTAACATGTACTTGGAGAGACCACTAAAGACTTAACTGATATAGCGCTCTGACAATTAACAGGTATGACGCAAAAGAGAATGATCTCAATCCATGTACTGATGTCTTTCACACAAAATGGCTGCCATATGGAAGAACAGGTTGCTTACCTATAACCATGGTTCCTTGAGTGGTCATCTGTGAACTCACACAAATGGGTTATCTGTGCCTGCACAGTGCATCATTTGGAAGCTTCTAGAGGTATTATGTAACAGTTTTTGGTGGTAGTCTTGCTTCCTCTGTGTCCAGCAAAGTCCTCGCTCAAACCCTTACTTCCCCAGATGCTGAGATGTAGGAGCTAAGGAGAGCAGCACACACAGAGGGGAAGAAAGGTAGGTGTTGTGTGAGATCACAGATGACCACTCAAAGAAACACAGTTACAGATAAACAACCTGTTCTTCTTTTTTGTAGTCCTTGTGATTCACACAAATGGGGACCAGCAAGCTACGCACCATAGGATGTGGGACTGTCAACACAAGAAAACAGCACCTCTGTCCTGAATGCAGCTTCAGACCTGGACCTTGCTCCATTCTGTAGTGAGAGATGAAGGTTAAAGGCTGTGACCACATAGCTGCACTGCATATGTCTTCCAAAGGCACACCTCTCAGGAAGGCATAGCTCCAGTGGAGTGGATGAGCACATCAGTTGGAGACTATTGCTTCACAAGTTCATAAGCCAGGTGGATAGTAGAAACAACACACTTCAAGAGGTGCTATGAGAAACTGATAGTCCTTTCTTCTGGGAGGAATAATACACAAAAAGTCTTTGGGATCTGCAGAAACCTGTCCTGTCCACAAAGAACACCAGCAGCCACTGAATGTTAAGACAATGGAGGGCAGGGTCACCATTAATGCCAGTAAGACAATGTTCTGATTCATATGGAAGGCTGTTACAACCTTCAGTAGAAAGCAAATGTCCAGTCTGAGAACTACGTTGTCTCTGTGAAACTGCAGGTAAGGCACATCCCCTCTAAGGGTATGCAGTTCTCCCATTCTTCCAGCCAATGCCACAGCCACCAAGAAAACCATCTTCCAGGTAACTACAGTTCTCCCTCCACATTCATAGGTTTGACATTCACAAATTTGATTATTCACTAACGCAAATGCCTCTCCCCCCATTCTCTGTTTCCTATTTCCATGTATATTGCCCCAGTGCAAAGAACTTGCACCAAGGCAAAACGGAAGGGGACAGGGGTTGGGGAAAGCTTGCACAAGCCTTCCTTTCCTGCCTCCAGAGCTCTCTCCTTCTCCTTCCCCTTCCCATGCAAAATAGAAGGGAAGGCAGGTAAAGCTCACATCAGCCTTCCTGTCCCGCCTCCAGAGCTCTGTCCCTTCCCTTCCCATGCAAAATGGAAGGGAAACAAGGGTGGGGGAAAGCTCCGGAGCTCTCTCCTTCCCCTACCCATGCAAAATGGAAGGGAAAGGGAGGGTTCAAGTGAGCCTTCCTTTCCTGCCTCAGGAGCTCCCTCTGCCATTCCTGTGCATTTCTCCCTGGTGCAGAGAACTTGTGCCTAGGCAAAATGGAAAGAAATTGGAGATGGGGGACAGCTGTCAAAAGTTCTCAGCACCTGGGCAAAACGGATAGGAATGGCAGGGGGAGCACAGAAATGGGAATAGGGGAGCCCCAGAAGGGAATGGGAGGAGCAAGGGGGGAGTTATTCACAGTTTTTCCACTTTTGCCAGGATTCTGTGCCCTGAACTCTCAAGAAAGTGGATGGACAACTGTAGTTGAATATCTCAGGATGCCACTGGCTCAAAAGGTTTCCTGGAGAGTTGAAAGAGGACCAAATCCAAACTCCATTGAGGTGATGGTGTCATGCCTCCATCCCAGGACCCAGATAGGAGCTTTCCCAACAGCCACAACACAGAGACATGAAAGGGACAATACTTACAGCAGCCGGTGTAGGCAGAAAAGAGAGACTCCAGAAGTCTCAGAGAGTTATAAGGAGGAACCAAAATGGGAAGTAGCTGTTGCAAGCAACCATTCCTACTGGTAGAAGCAACCCAACTTACATTCAGATTCCCTGCTCACATTTCTAGAAACCCTGACCTTTGCCTTGTGTACAGACTTCACTACCGGACTATTGATCTGGATTTACTATGGACTCAGACTGCAAAACAACGACTGGTAATTTGCTGACAAGCTATTACGAACTTAGCTGTGGCTGCTGATAAAAGCCTCTAATCAGAGATCTCTAAGCCTTGTCTGCACAGATAGACTCAACACTGCAGGATGAAAATTATGTAACACTCAAGAACGCTTTTAACCAACGGGTTCTGAAAACAAGAAGGCTTGCTGATGAAGTTCAAGGACTTGAACCGGATCACTTCCATGATGATCAAATTTGGCTTTGGGGGTAAAGGCCAATTCTGATCCTGCTTCAACAACACAATGCAACTTGATGATTTTCTTAGATGTAGACTGTATCATTGATGGCAAACCCCAGGCCCTCCATGACACTTTCAGAAGGGAAGGCAGCAGAGGAACTGTGTATTAGCATCTTGAACAGGATCTGTCTATACACAAGATCAGAAGACTTAGTTTCTGGCTGCTTTGTTTCCAAGTCCCCAGTCTTTGCCATCCTCAACAACTGGCCCATAAAGGCCCTGACCTCATCAGTTGGTGAGGTGGAGTCATGCTCACCCAGAACCGTCGGAGGGGACACATCTGTTGAAGCCCAGAAGAAGGCTAACAAAGATTCCAAGTCTAACTCCTCAGACTCCAATGACTCCCTTATTAATCTTTCACCCAGATGAAAGCACACGGAAGTGGTGTTGCCCTAGGCTCCAGAGACAGCACCAACAGCCAGGATCGCGGGGTAAAGCAGGAGGCAAGTGATGTGTAGAAGGCTTAGATTGCATCAAACCCCATGCTGGCTCATGCTGCTCCAGAGTTGGAGACCGTGGCCTGCTCAGTATTGAGGCAATATCATCCCCAGTAATAACAGCTAGGATCATAGTGAGGATCAACTTCCTGGAGTGATACCACTCCTCCATAAACTCCTCTTCATAAGCAAACTCCAGAAACAGAGAGCATCCATACCAATTATATCATATAGGCTCTGTACTTCTCCAGATCCCTACAGCGGTATCACCTGAAATCTAGTCCATGCCAACGGCGCTCAGACTCACAGTAATATCAGCAATTCAGTGGAAATTTTGACCAAGGACTGTGGATCTTGATGAAGATGACACCTTTCCTCGGGAGCTGCAGGATTACAATCTGGAAATCAAGAGATGACTTTGAGAAGCAGGATGAGCTGATGGAGGAGGAACATCCCTCGCTGGTAGAGGAGATGAAAGAGACCACCTTGAGTGATCCAAAGGTGAGGATCTCTCCAGCACTCTTGGAGAGAACTCAATGATCTCATCCTCAGACATGGTACTGACCTGCATGGCCTGTGGAGAGTCTTCCTACACTGGCTCACAGGCTGGAGATTCAATGCAGAAAGATGAACACCTGGATTCAATGGAGATCGATATCAAAGGCTTCCATTCCAGCACTGGCTCCATCAAGGTCGGCTGCAGGGATCACTCAGGTCTTCCAGACAGTGAATGCTGAATCCAAGGCCAGGTTCCTTCAGTGTTCTTCACCTTCTTTTTCTTGTGGCACTTCTCCACCTGGTGCCTTGACACTGAAATAGAAGCCTCCACACTGATCTGCTGGATATCAACGCTACCCTGGATCAAGTGGCAGACTCTGAAGTGGGACAGTCACAAGCATCCTTGAGCCAAGAGGCTGCAGATTCTTGAAGACCTCTTCATTGCCACACAGGCAGAGGAACCGAAGGCACTGGAGCCAAGGAGCAACCTTGTGGAGCAGCCTATTTTCCTCTGCTTTTTTGACAGCCTTCAAAGCATTTTCCCACAGAAGAGCTCTGAACCTCAAAGATCAGTTCCTAGGAGAAGTACATCAAACAAGGAAAAATAGAATTAAATAATTATTTTAAGGAGAATATGACATCGGAATTACCAACGAAAATAATTTGGGATGCAAGTAAAGCTGTAATGCGAGGAAATTTTATCAGATGGTCCGCGGAAATCAGAAAAGAGAGGAAACAGACTGAAGATTCGATTCTGGGGAGGATGAAAGAACTAGAGAAACAGATGAGGGAAAAACCAATGGACAATAAGATAAGACAACAGATGAAGGTATGTCAAGCTGAATTAAATCAACTAAATTTGCAAGAAAAAGAACAACAGATGCGAAGAGTGAGATATACTTTTTTTGAACAGGCAAATAAACCTTCTAAACTGTTAGCCAGTTTACTTCGTAAAAGAAGGGTTAGAAATATATTACGGAGATTAGAGTCGGTGACGGAAAAACTACAAAACAGGAGGAGATAAAACAGGCTTTTTATAAATATTACATGAAGTTAATGAGCACTACCTCCTCAATGAAAAAACAAGGAGAAATGGAAGAATATTCGGAAAAAATGAACAAAATGAGATTCACCGAGGAGCAGAAATCGATTCTGAATAAACCCATATCGATGATGGAGATAGTTCAAGCTATTAGGAATTTGAAGAATGACAAATCTCCTGGACCAGACGGCTTTACTGCAAAATATTATAAAATATTGGAACATGAAGTTTCGATATCTTTGCAGAATACAATGAATGAGATAAGAAAGGAGGGAATACCTGACACCTGGAAGGAAGCTAACGTGATTCTAATACCAAAAGAAGGAAGAGACTCAACAGACGTCAAGAATTACAGACCGATTTCATTATTAAATACAGACTACAAAATCTTTGCTGCAATTCTGGCTGAAAGACTTAAAAAGGTTCTTCAAGAAAATATACATGAAGATCAGAATGGCTTCTTACCAAAGAGAACGATGCGAGATAATATCAGGACAGTGCTAAATATAATTGAGTACTGTGAGAAGCACAATGAAAGAAAGCTGGCAGTGATATTTGTGGATGCAGAAAAGGTCTTTGATATGATCAACTGGTCATTCCTGAAGACAGTCATTAAACAGGCTCAAGCCGGAGACAAATTTATCTCTTGGACTGAAGCAATATACAGTCAACAACAGGCAAGATTGATTATTAATGGAGAGAGAACAAAACAGGTTGAATTGCATAGAGGAACAAGACAAGGTTGTCCACTATCTCCGTTGTTATTTATCATGACATTGGAAATACTTAACAATGCCATAAGGGAAGACAAAGCAATAAGAGGACTTCAGATTAAGAAATATCAGTATAAACTCAAAGCATTTGCAGATGATTTGGTCCTGTTTCTGAATGATCCTCTCAGCAGTATTCAAAGGTTGATGGATATTGTTCAGGAATATGGAGAATTTTCTGGATTTAAGATAAACAAGGAAAAAACAGTAATTATAACAAAAAACACGAGGGAGAAAGAAGAGAAGGAGCTTGAGCATTTAACAGGTTTTAATAAAGGTCAAAAAGCAAAATACTTGGGTGTCCGGATTACAAAAAGAAATAATGAACTATTTCAGAATAACTATGAAAAAAATGGAAAGAGATAATCAAGGATTTGGAGAAATGGACTAGAATGCGACTATCTATGATGGGAAGAGTGGCAGTTATAAAAATGAACATACTTCCAAAGATGAATTACCTTTTCCAAAATCTTCCTATTATTACAAATACTAAGCCTTTTATACAATGGAAGAGAGATTTAAGTAAATTTATATGGCAAGGGAAAAAGCCAAGAATAAAATGGAATATCATGACAGATTCAATAAGAAGAGGAGGCATGGGTCTACCGGATTTACAGATATATTTCAAAGCAGCGGCATTTACTTGGATAAAAGACTGGATGAATCTTCAAAATACGAGAATGCTGACATTAGAGGGAGCTGATTTAAGCATGGGTTGGCATGCCTATATGTTCTATGGGAAAGCTGTGGTTGACAAGGACTTTGTTCATCATTTTGTAAGAAAATCACTACTTAAAATATGGACTGACTACAAGAATAAGAACATCAAGCAACTACCTACATGGGTCTCCCCTCAAGAAGCTTTCTTTGGAAGAAGGACTGACTCAGATAAATGGCTGTGTTATGATGACATATTAGAAAAGACAAATCTGAATTTTTTTAAGATGAAATCAAGAGAAAAATTGGAATCAGAAGGAACAAAGTTAAACTGGTTCCCTTACAGACAGCTAACTGAGAGATTCCAGATGGACGTGAAAACTTATGGAATAGAACAAAAAGAGCAAGGAAGAATGTTGAAGTTATTGCGGGAAAACCTGCCTCATTTATTATCACACTTATATCAGGAGATTTTAAATCAAGAAAGAGAAGAGGAGACAGTCAAAGCAGCAATGATATTGTGGGTTCAAAATGTCGGACATCCAATTCAATTAGAGCACTGGGAACAGAGCTGGCAAAGGACACAAAACTTTACTGCAGCCCAGAACCTAAAAGAGAACTAAGCTTTTTCACAGATGGTACATGACACCAGAAAAATTAAAGAAGATATGCAATATGGGAACAGGTCATTGTTGGAAGTGTCAGGAGAATGCCGGAACACTTTTTCATATGTGGTGGTCATGTCCTAAGGCTAAAAAATATTGGAATGATATACATAATATGATATGTAAAATATTGAGGGTTCAAATGGATAAGAAACCTGAAATGTACTTATTAAATATGACACATATGTTAGATGGAACTGTAGCAAAGAAATATTGGAGAATAATGATGTACATGATTACGACAGCCCGTATTGAATATGCAAGGTTATGGAAAACTGAGCAGATACCTACAATAGAGCAATGGTGGGCAACTTTCATTGAAAATCAAAATGCAGATTTAGTCTCTCAGAGATTAAAAGGAAAATCAGATGATGACATTAACAAAGAATGGCAAATCGTTCTGAAAATGGGTTGGGTGTTGACAGGTGACAATTCTTAATTCATGGTAGCATGAACAGTTAGAAGTAAAAATCAGTGGAATATGAACATGAAAAGTAGAGTAGAAGAGCAGGATCTTACTTGTATGTTAACAAATGTAATGCGATGCATAATGTTGAAATGTCAATGAAATAACAGTATTGAAATCCAGAGAGGAGTGGAAGAAAGCTGTAATAGTTCTGTAAAATGTACAATGAGAAATGTTCTTTTATACGATGTAATCACAATAAAATTATTAAAAAAAAAAAGATCAGTTCCTGTGCTCCTGTGGAGTGAATGCTTGACAATGAGAACAGACACCCCCACACACATTATGACCTTCCCCCAGGCATAACAGTAGCACAAATTACTATCTTTCTCAAGGAAATTGCAATTTTTAAAAGAAGCTGATGAAGCCATTGTCAAGCAACACAACTAAACTGAACCACCAACACCAAAAAAAAAAATCTCTAAAGTCCAAGTTAGTCTATAAGTCAAACCAAATCAGAGTCCAGAACCAAATTATAACCCAAAGTATAGTCAAAGTCCATAATCAAGCCAGAAATCAGTCCAAAATGAAGACAAAACAAACAAAAGAGCAGTCAGGGAAAGCTAAGCAAAATATACCAACATCATAAGACAAAACCAAATAGGCTCACTAACTGTTCCTTCGATGCTGCTGCTGGGGCAGAGGAAAAGAAACTGAGGGTCTGAATGGGAACCATGTTGGCCACATGTACCAGGGAAGAGGGACTACCACCAAAACGCTTCCATAACAGCTCTATAGGGTTTCAAATGAACATTCAGACAACCCATTTGTGTGAGTCAAAGATCATGAAGTTCTGACAATCTACAGCAATCATCAAAAAGAGAATGATCTCAACCCATGCACTGTTCTTCGTTACACAAAATGGCTGCCATATGGAAGCTGCCTGAATATATTTACGATTTACAAAAAAAAAGTATTCTGACCTATACTGTAACACAAAGCATGTTAAAACCAAATAAACTAAACATAAAGCAGACCTCACTCAGGCCCTTTCCGCACGGCATTTCTTAATTGAAAGGGCCTCTTGAGTGTCGCGTAAATGTGAGGAGTGGTCTGCATGACGCTCAAGAGCCTCATGCGCAGCGCATACGCACCTTTTTATTTGCGGCTTTTAGCCGAAAATGGTGCACGCTTCCGCACTGGTCAGGGGCCTGGGGCGAACTTACCTGCCCTGCGGAGCCTCTGGAGCCCGGCCGGTCGCACTTCCTGTCCTCAGTGCAGCCTACAGTTCCCAGGCTGCACTGCAGAAGGAAGAGACAGGGCATGAGCGGGGCATGAGCGCAACCAGGAAGCTGCTGCGGAGCCCAAGCAGCAGGGACACGAAAGCCGTCAAAGGCTTCTCGCGCAAGCGCCACCCCCCACCTCTACAAAAAGGTAAGGTGCGGAAAGGGCATCAGACTGGTGATTTCTGCCAATTAATACTCTATTATATTTAATGTTGTTTCTTAATTCTTCTTGTTGCTTCTCTGTACAAACACTCTTCTGATTTAGGAAAAAAAAACTTCAACAGAAAGGGGATCATTTCAGTTTCTTTGTAGACATCCTCCTTGTGGTGTTAAGCATAGCTAGGTTCAACGTCCTCAGATCCTCTGGATCATTGCAATCCTCACATATCTCCTTTGGTTTGTCCCTGAGTCCCAGCTTAATTTTTGTTCATTTTGTTTATTTAGAAGAATATACCAAAATTTTAAAGCATAACGCGGCTATTGCTGCATTCAAAGAACAAGAATACTTACCCCTCCACACACACTTTCAGAAAATTGAGACCCAGAAGTATTCTGTCAGCATAGTATATTGGCCTAAGGAAGTAAAACATGACTTTGCTTGAAAGACTAATTAGTTAGTAGCTGTGCTGTAGTAAGAAAAACTAAGTATACCTCTATGCCATGGTCTATGATTTTTCCTTCCTAAAATTTCATAAATTTTAACCTTTGAAATGGTCTTCAAAAGCTTTTTCAATTAAAAATCAGTTAAGAACAAATGTGTGAAAGCAGCAATGTGTTTTATTTGTGGGCATCTGTGTTATTTAACACTTACGTATAGACTGGTTCTTTATTTACACACCCATCCACATGCACAAACACACACTTCCATCCTTCCACCAGGCAGTGTACATATAATCACTGTATTTTGTTACAACAATAACTAGGATGTTTAGGCTGAGAGGGTGATTTGTCCAATGCAGCTCACTTAGTTTTATGACAGAAGAAGGTTCCAAACACAGATCTTTCTATATCTAAGTCTATATCTACATCTAACATGCCACTGTCTACATATCACATTTGTTCCATCTCCTGTTATGAACAAAGACTAGGATCCAAAAAGTTATTAAACTAATTCTCTGAGTTCAATTGAACTTTAAATTTATTATTTTTCTTGAATACTCCTTCCTCCCTGTATAGCATACAGCTACATGCTTTTGCAACTGAAGCAAGTTTCAGAAGCAGTATGCAATAGAGAACTGGAGTACATTCTTCAAAAGAAAAAAGTCAACCATTCCACTTGGCTAATACAAGCCTCATGTGAATACTTTGGATTTGGCTATCGTTAGAACTGTACTCTAAGAACAAAAATAGACTCTTATTTCTCTTCTTCCCTTCCAAAACTAGCTATAGCAAATAATCCAGGCCTGTGTTAAGTCACAGGCCCCAAGATTTTCAAAACTCTGTAAAACCATATATAAAATTAGGAAGAAGCACAGCCTCTCAAATCTGAAAAAGGTGCTGTGATAATTTACCGCTGGTTGATAGCACTTCCAGAGAAAATATCCTAAATACCGTAGAGAAAACCTCACTGCTGATGACTCACTTAACAGGGGAATCAAAACCAGTTCAACAAAAGAGGCAAACCCCTTTAACACAGAGGAATTCCTATCACAACACTTTTTCTGAAACATTAATGCAATTTTAAGACACCTAAGAACAACTGATATCCAGTGATAGTCAATTGTCTTTATAGAACAATAAAATATTTTCTGGCAGATGAAAATGAACAATCCAAACAGTACCATGGACACACTTTCACACGTGTCAGCCCCAGTGGTCTCAACATTTGCATCAAATGTACTCATTGTTTGGGACAAATAGCTCACAGTGTTTAGTTACATGCAGAAACAAACAGCAGTATGATTTTACTAGCTCTGAGAACTGCCCAGTTAGCTTTGAAAATATTCAAGGGGCAGGTCAAGAGCAGACATGCATAGATCTGAACAGATAATATTAAAAGTTTGGGTTTATGTGGGAAAATCAGAGAAAGTTCCGTTCCTTCTTGCCATCCAAAAAGGGATCTGAACTGCTGAGATGGAACAAAAAGAACAAAACATTACATAGGTCTTCCTTCACCTCTGCCTTAATTCTCACAAGAACATTATCAGGTAGGTTAGGCTAAGAAATAGTAATTGCTGAAGGTCACCCAGTGAACTTCATGGCCAACTGGAGATTTGAACACCCTGTCTTAGTCCAACACTCTAACCAGTACAACACATTGAGTCTGTATAAGCCCTTTGAACAGGCATATCCAAACTTTGCCCACTCCTGTGAAAAATGTACCAGTAAAAAGCATGTGCCACAGCTTCAATGTATGTTCTCTGTCTGCTCACTACTTAGGAGTAATGGGTGTGAGTATGGTTAACTATGAAGGAAACAGGAGAGAATGCAGAGGAGCAGAACATTTTATCAGTTAAGGACTAAATCATCATCATTAAAGCACATTGGATTCACCAGACAGGCAATTTTCCTACTGAAGATGCCTACAGAAGAACCTTATGAATCTCCTTGTCTAAAATGGGCTGGAACATTGCATTTTTAATGAAAACAGAAAAGATATTACATTACTACTAGGGCAAATCATTACAAAGTATTCCCCCTCCTGACTTAAAGAATAAACAGTTTACTAAAAGATACTGTATAATTGGATAAACTAGCCAATAAAAATTAATTCCAAGTCTACAAGTGGGGAAAACTGTTTGCTTGAAGTCATTAATCAAACTTTAGACCCCTATAATTTTTTGCCCCTTCTAGTTCAAGACCAGCATGGATCATCTCAGAAACTACCTTACCTTCACTACCAGGCTTCTCATCAATCCACTGATCTATTTTCTAAATATAAGCTAATGAAGTCATTACCCTCCATCAATTTCTACTTCTAATGGTAGACATGATTCAAATTACCCAACTTAACAAAGGGATGTTTTCATGAACCTGTAATATCCATTCAACTGGCTGTAAACCTCCTTTAACTCTATGGGTTTAATTTTGAGTACACTTGTATAAGACTGCACTATAAAGCAGTCAATGGTCTAACAATCAATTCTGATTAGCACTAAATTTGACTTATTTATAATAAAGATTCTCTTCATTATTCATCTTTTTGAAAGTTATTCATAAATATGTATTTCAAAACTCATTGCATCTTTGATTTCTCTGGAGCATAGTTACTACCTCCCTTGATGTTGAAACTAAAGGAGAAATAAACTCTAAGCAGTTGATATCCACCAGAAAGAAGAAGTAGATACAGAGTTCCTGGGAAAATATTACCTTTCTGCTTGAAGTATCAATTCTTATGTTATTTCACAGACAATATTTAGCATTGTCCATTCATAAAAATGTCTTCTGGATTTTCTTCCAACTTTCACATATTTAGCAGAGTACATGCAGCTATGCCATACTTTCTAACACTACACAGATGAAAACTGGGACCCATGTGGCCAAGCAACATCAGCATCAGTCCATACGGAAAAAGTTATTACGGAGAAGGAAAAAACAGAAAAAAGCTAGGAGAGGCTCCTCCAGTTTGCCTTTCCTTGAGTCAAATGGGAACGACAAGATTCCACGCTTCCTCTCTTCTCCCCACTGCTGAGCTAACTGAGCACAAACTACTTTTGCTCTTTGAGCTCAGTTTGCACTAATGGAAGTAAGCCAAGGACAAAAGGGGAAAGTGAGAGAAGGTGTGCATCTGAAAAGGAGCTGAAAAAGTGGAAGAGCAGAGTGTTAACTGGGACTGTCCCTGCCAAAACAGAATAGTTGGAGAGTATATTTTACACAATTTTTCTCTGCTGTTGTTATTTTCTAAAAATAAGCTTGCATACAAGACACGGGCCATACAAGAGCATTATAAGGCATAGGCCAGTTTCAGGGAAAATGAGTCATGTTCACATGAGAAGCATGTCCCACTACATTCAATAAAGCTTACTTCCAAGTAAGCATGCTTAGCTTTCTCTTGATTACAATCATAAAGTTATTAGAACAGAGCAACAAAATATCTAGAAACAAATAAGAAGTGTAATGGAAAAAAAAACAATGTGGGCACAGACTCTCTCTGGAAATTACACAAACAAGAACACTAACATGCCAAAATACATAAGTTGCAACTTACCAGACCATTGCAGTTGCTTAATGCTACTTTAGTTGTACCATGCTCGCCATGTAAATATCCCGTGTAATGACAGTTGTCTAAAAAGTCATGCTTCCACTGAGGTCCATCTTTCCCCCAGTATTCTACTGTGAAGTGTTTGGATACCAAATCTGTGTTGAGAGTCAGGTTTAAATGAAAGTGCTTGCCATAGGCAGAAAGTTTAAAAAATAAATTAGAAACTGCCAGTTCTTGGTCATAATGTTCAATATTCCTCTTCTTTCTCCTGGTGGACTTAGTATTTTTCACAGTAAAGCTGAGGAAGGCTCCATTATGATCAACCCTTATCGGAATTGTTAGTTGGTAATGTTCAAGGTAAGACAGGAATTCCTCTTTGAAACCACATGGTAAATCAGTCCAAGAAATGAGCATAAAAGAGAAGAAAATATAACAGGACACAAGAAGCAGTAGTACAACATTATCTACGTTTACTATTTCTGAGTATATTCACATTTTTATCTAATAAAAGAAGATCCATCACTAAGTAAAATATCAAATTTATTAAAAACAGAAATATACGTGAGCAATTAATAAAAACTCTGCTCATCTATTTTACACTGGATAAGATGTTGCCTATTTCACTATAACATTTCTAACAGCTAAATCTGACCACTGAAAAGATACAAGAGATCACATATTCATCTACTAAAAACATAATTTGCCTGGAAGAACTTAATTTGTGTATTTTTAAACCTACTGAAAAACATCGGTAACTCCACTGATTTCAAAGGAGTATAGGTATGTACAGTGGGACCTCCTGTGTCCTTATACTTAAAATTGCGATGTGCAGACAGATATGCTGAAAAGCATCTGTGCACACATTGCTGTCATTGAATATAATGGGACATGAGCATTTGCAAATCTGCTATTTGCAGGGGTTTCTGGAAAGGAACCCCTGCATATACGGAGGGCCCACTGTGTAACTATTACAGATTAAAGCCCTAATTCACTATTTAGTTGTGGACACTGTACAATTCATGTATAGCTCTCCATATTACAAAGGATTCTTAAACAAATTTCAGTGGAAGAAACAGATCTATCTGTCTATTTTTTGGGGTGTGCAAATCTGCTATTTCTTTTCAATTAATGAGTGAAACAGCATACAGAGGAGCTAAGCATATATCTTCAATGTATGTAGGACTCTGGATGAAGTTCTAAATCTTTCACATCTTTAATGAACATGCAAAATGCATGTATCTGAAAATAGGTTTTGGGGTATATAAATTATTTCAATTGCTTAAACAATCATTTGAAATTGGAGATTTTTATAAAGTATCATATTAAAATACTGACTTCTAAATTGCTGATAAAAGAAGCATACATATATACATATATGTTCTGCTCCCCCAGAGAGTAACCAAAAATCATATACCTGTAGCCTTTTACAACATATCATTAATATTACTCTTAAGGAAAACTGATTTACTGAAATAAGTGTCAAAAACATTAGCTTAGAAGATAGATCCCTACCTTGAGAACTATATGAAAACGTGTTGTCACTGTGAAATTCTGACAAAACCATAATTAAGCACAAAATCCAGGTCAACGTCTTCCACAAAATTTCCATAATTTAGAAGAAGTGGACTACCTATGTGCTATAGCTTTATCTCCACTCCAGCACTGCACCATAACCAGGATTTATTATATTTCTTCAGGATTAGCTATTTGTGGTTCCACTCCTTGATAGCTGGTTTGCAAATATGCTTTTCTTTCTATGTCTGCAGACATTTTCAGTCCAAAGTAAATTAAAAAATCATTCCTTCACATCTCAATGAGGAGCTAAAGTGAATGGCAAACAAATGTTGTCCACTTCTTTACCTGAAAAGCACAGATAACATAGTAAATCAGTTTAATCAAATCTCAGACAAGCAACCAAAACATCAACATCCTTGGGCATGTATAGGTAGGTTTGCACCCGTCTATTTTTTTAGCATTAATTTTGTTTGAACTATCCAATATAATTCAATAATTCCAATCATAAGCCATGAGGAAAAATTGACAGAAATAAAAATGAGACAGAAAGGGATGACTTTCCTTATTGGAGACACTTCAGACTTAGCCTATTGGTCTTCCAACATTCCCTATGTCCCCCAGGACTTTCAAGAAGCTAGTAAAGAGCTGTTCTAGGTCAGCAGAATAGATGCTACTCTGACACAAAGAACCAGTACACTGTTGTTCTGCCAGCCATTTCTATTCTTTTGCCTCTGCCTACTCCCTCCCTCACAGATGTAGCCTGGTCAGTTCCTGTCATCCTCCAGCTATGCCTCCAGTCTCCCTCTCCCCACAAGACAACATCCAACTCTTTCTATTTCTTGAGTGGAAACAATGCATACAGAATAATAAAATCTTACAGTTGGAAGGTACCTCAAGGGCCATCCGGTCCAGCCCCCTGCCATGCAGAAACATGCAACCACTCCTGAAAGATGCCCACCCAATCTCTGTTTAAAGACATCTAGTCTACTACCCTTCTTAGGCTTCAAGTTACAAAACAGCCTGCAGTAGCAGACAGAATTTTTGCCTTGAGTATCAAAAACCAGAGCAGAGGTATACAGATCATTCTTGGGAGAGAGTCCCAGACCATCACTGGTGCCACAGAAAAGGCCATATTTCTTAGGTTAGCTTCTTCATGAGATGACAGAGTGCCATCTTAATAGTAATTACCATACTAATTCCATTCTCTCTGGCACCACATTAATCCACAAGGCAGCCCTGTACCATGTTCACCTTTAGCAAATCCTACCTATATTTATGTCTTGGTATATATATTTTTCATTCCTATTTCAACTGTGTTTCACCAGTGAAGAAGAGAGCAAAATTTGTGTGTGTGGTTTTTTTTTTAGAAAACCCTGTACAGACAAAATATTGCATGTTCTAGCAAAAAAAAAATACATACTTTCTACTCTCACAACAAATATTTAGTTCTGTTTTACAATAGCATAACTTGCATGTTTTATTCAGGCAGACTTCCTTTTGGCTGCTGGTAGCAGAAAACTGAGTTCAGCATTTCAAATTATATATTTCATTAAAAACCCATGAAGCTATAAATGTTATCAAAAGTATTTCACATGAAGTTTGGTATATTTGCAATGACAAGTATGCATTTAAAAATATCTAAGAGACAGCCACATTATAAACTCTTGGCCTCTATATAACATAAAAACTGTAATTTTGTTTTGTTTTTCTCAAAATGCTGCTCTCCAAATATTTTGTGCTAATACACAACAGCTGCTTCAGACCTGAAAACGTGCATCTAGTTCTAGTCAAAATAAAACAATGGAAATGTTATAACAATTAAGTAAAACGATACCAAAAAAAACTTTCTCAACAGAAATGCCATGGTTTCAAGTCAAACATATGTCAGCCCAACAGAAAAAAAATGTAGGAATTACATTTACAGTGGACCAGTCTTTCTATTGCCAGAACATATTTAGAATTACCAGCAGCTTTCTCACCACAGCCAAGGAGGGAATGAATGTCTAGATCCATACAATCTCATTCATTCTCTCAAATCAGCTGGTGAGACTTTTTTGTACATCTCATCCATATCTAACTCATGTCTGCTTAGGCACATGTGAGAGACCTTTCTCTGTGCCACCATTCAGGCTATAGATATCTCTGCCCTAGGAAAGCAACTTAGACCTCTTGTCTATGTCTTTCTTTCATCTCTTTCATTCATTTTTGAGGAGAAAAGGGGTACAAAGAAGTAACAGAAACTGATAAAATATTCCACATTTTGGGTAATGGTTACTAAAATTTTCACTTTTAAGCCATCGATGGGGATTGAGAGACGCTGGGTGGGGAGTCTGGGGTTAAAAATATTGTAATGCATTGTAATGTGTAACTTGTAATCTGCAATGTGGTTTAATATTCTATGTTTAAAACCTAAAATAAAACACATTATAATTAAAAAAAGAAGTGGGTGCACACTGAGCAGTTCCCAATCAATAATCTAAGGCAGGAGCCCTCCAAGGGGGTCCATGAAGCCCTGCTGGTCAACACTGGCAGCAACACTTCTCAAACATGGGACCAGAAAAAGAACTGATAGGAAGATTGAGGATGTCTCTGAAGCACCTACCAATGGGATGAGCTGGCTAAGCTCCATGAGCAGGAAAAGACACTGCCATAAACCTCCATCTCATAGGAACATAGCCAAAGTTGCAGGAATGAAACTGTCCAATAAAATTGCAGATTGGGGAAGGGGGCAAGCTTAGCAACAACCAACCAATGGCGCTAAGAATATTGGGACTGGTATTCTGTTACCCCCTAATGGTTAGTGATATCAACCCATCCTGAAGAAGAGCCCAAGCTCCATCTTTCCACTTGCCCACACTTGATCTAGATAAGTCTTGCCTTCCTCTGTGAAGGAGTACCATTGTTAGTATGGATGAAGAGGCCAGGCGAGGATTTGGGAATGAGCAATGTGGGGCACAAAGTGTGATGAAAGATCACTAGCATGAAACAACTATGCTTCTTCCTTTTTATACTTTCATCTTGGCCAGGGTGATACTTTAGCTGCTGCTGTTTGGAGCCGTGGCTAGCTCCCTGCTCACTTGCTTGCCTGGTCAGATGAGCAAGTGAGCGGCAGCAAGTTCTACAACAGACACCTGTTGTGAGTTGGTCTCCTTCCTCTTGGGAGTGGTGAGTGATAGAGAAGGTGAAACCTCCAAAGATGAGCACACAGGCCTCCCCTCCCACTGAGTACAGTGCAGTGATCCCTCCACTTTCAGGAGGGTGCAGGGCACAGAACCCTCACCAAAGTAGAAAAACCTCAAGCAACTCCCCCCGCTCCCTCCATTCCCTTCTGTTTTGCCTTGGTGTGAGTTCTCTGTGTGGGACAAAATGCACAGGAATGGGAGGGGGAGCTCCTGATCGGGGAAGGGAGGCTCACGCAAGCTATCCCCCTGCATGGGAACAGAAAGTGGGGAACTCTGAAGAGAGAAAAAGGGTTAGCACCCCCATTCTGTTCCATTTTGCCTTGGCATGAGTTTTCTGCACAGAGGCAAAATGTATAGGAATGGGAGGGGGAGCTCTAGAGAGGGAAAGAAAGGCTCATACAAGTCTCCTCTCACCCATTCCCTTCTGTTTTGCATGGGAGTGGGAAGGGAGGAGTTCCAGAGGGGGAAAGGAAGGCTCTCATGAGACTTCCTCCCTCTTCCCTTGTGTTTTATCTTGGTGTGAGTTCTCCATGCAGAGGCAAAATGCATGGGAATGGGAGAAGGAGAATGGGGGGAAGGCATGCGCACTCCTGAATAATTAGATTTGCAAAGGTCAAACCCACAAATGTGGAGAGAAGACTCTAACAGGAACGTGCCCATTTATTTATTTCTTCCTTCTCTTCAAATTTGGAAGACCTCTGATGAGCAACTTTAAATAAATATTTGAATATTTAAATCTAAATTTAAATATTTAAATCTTGAGTTGAGCCTTGGGGGACCCCGGCAACAAATTATATTTACATAGGGTCTCTGATAAAGAAAAGGTTAAAGATCACTGATCTAAGCTATCAAGAACATTGCTTCTCAAAGTTGTTGTCTGTGGACCAGTGCTGGACCACATGCTATTATCTGCCAGTATACAATGAGTTTCCAGGAAATAAACAGCTGTAGCCAACAGGTACAAATATGGTACAGGTCTTTGACACACTAGGAAGATTGCCACCCTCTCATATCAGATGAACCCCAGATCTAGAAGGTTCTGATGAGCTACTCTGCACAGGCACAGACAGATACAGTGGCCTTTTCCTTACTACAATCTGCGCACACAAATGTAAGGTTGCATGAAGCGTCACGTCTTATTTTAGCTGGGTATGCACCTGCTGCATCCATTGACTATAACGGGATGCATCACTTCATATTTTTTGCTTTATACGGGGATTCCTGGAATGGTACCCCTCCCCTGCATATACAGAACGCATACTGTATGTGAGTAATGACAGAGGTCAAGATAAAGAAAAAAAGAAATCCTACCTTATTCAACAAAGATAGAACCAGGCCCATTTCTGAAAATTTGCCTGTAGCTCAGGCAATATACAGAGAACGAGCTGCCTGAAATTATGCATATTTTCTTGGTAAGAATCCCAGTGCAATGAACAGGTATTAAACCCAAATTAAGTGTCTACACGTCTGCAATCTTGGATCAAAGACAGCCTTAGTCATATTTATTTGAAAATAGATCTCTCTCAAAATCATTATACTCAATGGCCAGAGATGTAAAAAAGAGAAGAGAGAGAGAGAGAGATTTTGTTTTATGAATTTTTATGAAGTAGTTACTATGAGCCTTAAGATATCAGCAAGGTAACAAAAAATAATTACAGATAAGTAGCCATTTGCATCTGGAATCCTTTGCTTAACTCTCATATTTTTCCCATCAGACTGGAATTATAGGTTCAGAAACAATTTAATTGTCTCCAACTACCACTCAACTGACTGGAATGTCAGATGCAAAGTTGCATCCATTTCACAAACTGCAACTGTTTGCCTCCACTAAGTTGTGAAACCTTTCCAACTCCTGAAACGTTTCTGAGGCTCCTAAAGATACTCCTGGAAAAAGGGAGGGAGGGGTACAGCCTCTTTTTCTACACCTGCATTCACGTTCAAGGCTACAGCAAATGTCAGAGACATGCTGCTAGCTCCATGTGTCCAGTATTTCCTGCATCTTTAGACTTTCACCTTTGGACATTCTAACTTTTTCCCAGAGATATGGACATGATATGGAGATATGGATATGAAAAAATAAAATCCTTATTTGAGTCTATCCCTTTGAATCCATCTTTATATAAAAATGATTCTGTATGCTAGTACTGAGTGATGGATGAAGCCTCTACGACTGGCAAAGTAAAAGCTAGCATCATTGTGGTACCTTGCACTTGGCAAGACTATTCCCATCTAGTACCTTACGTGCATCTTTGTGTTGTTCCACCAACAGGCTGGATGGCCAGGTTTGTGGTGTTACAGAAAAGACAGGCAGAAGCATGAATCCCGAGACAAACCCTATCTTCTACTACATTACTATTCATGTGAACAACCATAAAGGTATTTATTTGTTTCTATATTTAACCAATCCCTTTTAAAAAGCTCAGAAACAGAAACGTCTGTATCTGTTCAATTCACTCACGAGAGGCAAGAAAGATATTCAGCTGAGATCCTATCCATTAGCCTTAACTGAGTAAACTCATAGCTGTGAAAACTGCAATACATTTTCAGACTTTATGTGCACATATGCTTCTTAGTCCTTGCAGATGCACATACAATATTCTCCATAAAATCTCTCCAGGGGAACCCTCTCCACATGCAGCCAACCATCTACTATAGCATCAAAACTTCAGTGAATAGGACCACCTTCCTCAATATTTTACAAATACTAACGAGAGCTCATTAAAAGTACAGAACACTCACTTATTGTATGGTACAAGGACTAGCGAGGTTCATTATTTTATGTTGTTCAGTGCCTAACATTTTTATAACACCCTTTGTGATCAGAGCCCACCTGCTGTCAGTCATAAATCCAGCTGTGAACATTCTCCTTCAACAATGCAAGCCCCAGTTTTCTTCAATTCATCAACAAAACTAAACAAGCAAGAGCTAAGGGGTCACATATGGGATCAAAATTACTCTCTATCAACACAAGATCTACGTGGCAGTAGCAGTGATAAACTACAATTATGTGTGATAATTGCAGACCATAATGTATGCTCTCAAGAGAGTAGGAATTATAGACTATTATATAACCCGTGTGCACATGAGAGTTGACTCAGTGTTACACATGCAGCCTGAACTCTAGCACTTTCCAGCACTGCCACAGACAAAATGAGAAGTATTAAAGTTTTGAATCCTGGTGGTCTAAACTGGAGTCCCAGGATGGAGAACAGGTACTTTTAAACAGGTACTATTTATCTCTGACCCTGCTTTTGGGCGCTGCCACACACACCACAGCAGCTTGCCAGAGTTATCATCCTTCCAGTGTTATCATCTTCACAACACAATTTTAAACATATATTTTAAACACAATGTATTTTAATTTGAACTGAGTTAAATGGTGTCACGTTTGCTATCTTATTACCAAGCAACTTTGCATCTGCACTGCATTTCAAATAGTGGTACAACAAATTGCTGTGAAGCATTTTTTTTTCTATTATAAAGGCTGCCATTTCCAATTGACAAAAAAATCTGCTTTTCATTGTTTTATATATTTTCCCACCTGACTGGAACTATTATTTTGCTGACCCATTGCTGATCCAGTAGTATCAGGGTTTTGTTTTGTTTTAGTTATCTGAAGCCTTCTTCATTGCATAAGCATGTAGCAAGCCACAACATCACAGCACCTGTAGCCAATTCACCTGGAACAAAGTAAAAACCTTCTCACTGCACTCATCCAATATGAGAGAGGCAATGGAGTAACCCATCCCCATTAGACAATCACGTCACTGCTCTTGTGTTCTGTGATCTTCTGGTGATTTCATTTCACTTCAGTGCCAACCAGCAATATCTTCAACAGACAGCAATACAGATTAATTGCTATTAGCAAAGATTAAAAAGATATTACTACTGCTGAGTCCTTCCAGAAGTAAGGGAGGGGGAAATAAACTCACCAATAACCTTATGAAAAACCAAGACCAGAATTAGATGCTTATGTGGCAGAAAGCACCACTGAAAGTAATGTGAAGGGAATTACTTCTGAATAAACTATGTCAGTATCATTTTTTTTTTGCCAGTTTGCTGCTACTGGGGGCCAAACCCCTCAGTTGTCATGCTATCAGAATAATATACTAAAAAATAGCATAGTTAACATAAAAATTGAACATTGTCAAATTACTCTAAACACATACCAAATACTAATGCTAATTATGTGGTGTTACATATAACAAACTCCTCATTTTGGGCACCCGCTCCAAGAATGAAAATTATATATCTGAAGGAAGGATCTTTCCCAATGGGCGCTAAAAATCACCTCTGTTGGCCCTAAATAACAAAAAAAATTGACATAGCTCTGGCAGGGATGCAAGACCAGAGATTATGGCAAACACATCTACTATAATTCTGCAGTTTTTGCTCTTAAAGTAGTTGTGTTGGGAAGTGAGAATATGCCAGACTACATAACCATATTTTGAGTTGTTTAAAAGGTTATATATTCCCCTTCTAAATATTTTAATGTTACATTTTAAGAAACTTTGTAGTGTTTCATTTATTACTTTGTTATTTCCTTCCTGGTAATCCCACTGTAATTGTTTTGGTTAGTATACTCAAATCATTATTACTATCACTAAATTGTATGTATGACGATAATACTCATTTTAACAAAACTGAACAGAATATGACCGCTGATACATTTACTTAGCTCATTAAACAACCAGATATTTTAAAAAAAATCTCCAAACTTCTTCACAATCTATCTGTTAGTTGTAAGCTACTATCCCAAATTAAAAACAGTCTTGGGGGCCCTAGGTCTGTTTGCCTTGCATCATTCTTTCATTTGTTGTTCCTAAGTTTGCCTTGTTTAGACTAGTGTGGGAATCATATGGCTTTGAACAGAACTCCCCTCTGGCATGGTTCTCTGCATCCATTCTGGATTGCAGCTTAGAAGGTGTGGTCTTGTAATGTCTTCTCACTTCATCCATATCATGTCTTTTATCACAATCTGCTTCACCTTCTGTTCATCCTTCTTTACAGAGAAGTGTCTGATTTCCTGAGTTTATTAGCTGCTGTTCAAGTTTTGTTATGAATAAAGTTCAAGATGTAATTTACACGAAAATGTGGCTCAGATGTGAGCTTAGCTCCCTGGAAAGACACAAAGGCCAGTGTGTCTTGAAACCAAAACAGCTGGAGACAATGAAAGGCATGCTCCAACACATCTAGAAGCCACCACATTCCAGAAACCTGCTCTAGATTTTCTGCAACAGTTTTGTCTGTATAGTAGCCCTATGTTTAAAGTGAGTTTATGTTATGCAGTTTCAATTATACCCTGGCATTCAGTGATGCTCATGGTATCCAGCTGCTGCTGCCTCGTGCTGCAAGTTCTTATCATGGTATCTGGCGCTCTTGGCTGCTGCTCCTTCATAGTACAAGCTCTTCTCACAGTATCTGGTACACCTGGGTGCTGCTGCCTCATGCAGTTTGCAGGATCTGGTGGACCTGGCTGCTGCTGATTGTGCTGCTTATGCAGTATTGCTCACAGTATCCAGTGCTCCTTGGTGTTGCTGCATCGTGCTGCCCGCACAGCACTGGCTGTGGTATCTGGTACTCCTGAGTGCTGCTAACT
This sequence comes from Cyclura pinguis, assembly GCA_030412105.1. Lineage (NCBI taxonomy): Eukaryota > Metazoa > Chordata > Lepidosauria > Squamata > Iguanidae > Cyclura > Cyclura pinguis. Next base: position 316,764,454 of record CM059600.1, on the reverse strand, counting down.
TGTGCTGGTGAAGTACTCTCACTATTGAAATTGGTGAAGTTTCCTCTTCTGACACACCAGAAGATCAATACTGACTGTTTTTGGCAGCTAAAATGCCTTCCTTGTTCATTTAGGGTAAGGGCTGCATATTATACACAAAAACTGTATAATGCACTGGATCCCAGAATGGATCCCTCATGTTATAAATGGGACTACTGTACTAAGCTAGAAAAACAGCTGATCCATAATCAACTTAAACTGAGAAAGGTTACACTAACATTAATTGCACTATGTTGGCAAAAATTAACTTCATCAACTGAGTTTTGAATCAAGACAAAAGTTGTAACACCTCTATTTGAAAACCCCTTACAGTAAAATTTTAGCAATGCTAGTTTTTTTCAATCCATGACATTTGTTCTTATTCTTATTATTCTTGTCCAATGTGCAATACTTGAATTGTTTTTCTAATTAAGAAGTTGCTATGTCAATCTCACTCTGCAGAAATGTTTCAAGTGTGAAATATATTCACAGGCTTAAAGCAAGGGTAGAAAACTATGCAGCCCTTCATCTGTTATTGAACAGCAGCTCCCATGAAGACTAGCCAGCATGGTTAATTGTGAAGACTCCTGGGACTTGCAGTCCAGCTACTTCTGGTGGGCTACATGAATAGCTTAGGGAGCTGGATATGCTTAGCCTGGAGAAAAGAAAACTGAGAGGTGACATGACAGCCATTTTTAAATATCTAAAGGATGCCATGTAGAAGATGGATTAGAACAGTATATTAGTTTTCTACTGTTTCAAAGATTAGAACACATACCAATGGATTCATATTACAAGAAAAGAGATTAAACAGTAGAATACACTGTCTTTGGGGGAGTGTCTTTAAACAAAGGTTGGATAGCCATCTCTCAGGAGCGCTTTGGTTGCGTACTTGTGCATGGCAGAGGGCAGAACTAAATGTCCCTTGTGAAGACTTCTGTCTTTATGGTTCCATGATTCCTCACTCACACTTGGCAAAGTTAGGTACACCTAGTAGTCTTTAGATCAGAGAGATGGTTTCCCTTGTTCTCAAAAAGAGTTTGGAGCTGTGACTATCATTTTGTAGACTAAAAACATACATCAAATGCTATCTCTAATGGCTTCTCATAATACATTATGTTAATACATTAAAGCTATGCTACAGTCTGTACCTCACACATGTTCTTATTCTACATAAAACAAACTCAGTCCATCTGTGAGGCACAGACATTTCTGGCCCAAAGGATATTATTTTGCAAGCAGGTGGCATAATTTTGGCTATGTCAAATTTGCAGGTGTTGGGTTTAGTTTGATTTATCAGTGTTTTCATTCATACATTTTAATACCAACAGGGACTTTAAAATTACTATGCAGTCTGGTTCTCTTCATACATAGAGCCACAGAAGTGCATTCAGTAATTCTTGCATCAGCAGACCTATACCAGCATGCCTAATTTACTTTTATTGAACAAGTATTTGTACATGTGCAACAGGTTTATGTGCAGATACAACTGTATATACAAAACATTGTATACACACTAGCAAAAGTGTTCCAGCAGTTAATTAAGTTTCTTTTTAGGTACATCTGCTTTATTCTTCAGACATAAATATCTTCATTTTACATCTCTTTGGTCTTCGATCTACATTCTGCCTGACTTTAACTCCTTCCATGTTTGAATACCTTTATAAACTAAACTATATAAAGAAGGTAGATTTTCAACACCTCAGATAGTTTATTTCTGAACTATTTCTAGTTCAAGTGAAAATACCATTCACAACCTATTTACTCCAGAGTATTTATATTCAAGTATATGGGTCTGTACCAGAGTAAGTGAACTGTGAACTGAACCCCAAAGCAATTAAAGTGACTCACATGCATACAAATAAAACACAGCACAAAGCATGTCCCACTTGGCATTCTGTAGATACATCCATGAGACTTACAAGCCTTATCCTTTTGATAACTATTCCGGCAAAACGAGGCTTGCACTGTGGCAGTCTTCATGGCACCCTACAGAAAAGAAGCAGCAGAGCACTGGACAGCTCAGCTCACCCCTCTCTAAAAGGGATGAAACAATGCTCTTATAACTCTCAGACACCATGGACTAAATTGGTGTTAAGGACTGCAGCCTTGTAGAGTGGCCAGGAAATGTGATGCTAGGCAGAGGGAAGTGTCCAACCCTCTGGATATTTTTGCATAGCCACTGGTCAGGAATGCTGGGAGCTGCAGTCCAGCAACATTTGGAAGACCATAAAATGCCACCATGGCTTTAGCATCACAAAAGGGTAACTTTCCTGCTAAAATGTTGAAGCAGCACCATCAGAATTTTTTTTGTGTTCCAAGGAAAACCAGAGACAATTTCCACTCACTTCATTAGCCACCCCTACCCCTACCTCATGATACTGACCAAGACATGAGTAGCTCTATGAAGCAGGCAAGTGACAGAGCATCTCCTTGCACCATAAGGCCCTATAACAGAAGATCACAGTGTCTCTCATGGTTTTCTAGAAGTGGAGTGATGAGTAACAAGAGATGCAACAGTGGGGAACATTAAGGAGGCTACAAGTAGCACCTTTAGAGGAACATTTTTAAATTGGTGGGAGGGCAGGACAAGAACAGAAGAGAAAGTGCAGCACCATTAAGAACAGTGACACTTTTGCTGCCCACTGTCAGCATCACTTTACATGATGAATTTTGCTGTAGGGACACCTGAGAGGCACATCTGGTGAGGGAACACAAATATCTCTCAAGGGCTGCATGTGACCTGCAGGTGATATCATACCTAGATTTGTGTGATAAAAGAAGGGGATGTGGATCTCTTTGCACTGATGCTGGAAACTAATCTTATAATGTACAAACTCTTTGTAGTATCACATGGGGTAAGGACTGGAGTGTCACACTGTGTTTTTGCTAGTTTTAAGAAAAATGCACAGGTTTTTTTTTTAAAAAGCACTGTGTGCAGCAAAACCGTTCACCTTGGATTAATATTTAACACATATGTAAATCCAATCGTCATGCACCTAATGGAAAAAGCCACTCTGGAACAGTAAAACCAAGGTGAAGAAAAGAGGCAATAAATAGTGCACAGGGGAACTCTACGGAGGTGCAGGTGATTGGTTTAGCAGCCTTTTCCTGAATAGCACAAACCTGCCTTTCTTCTCCCTCAATGTGCTACAATTAAAATGCTATAAATATATTAGCAGGGGTGAGGACATGATATAGTTACACTGACATTCACCTCAGTTTCCTTCTGAGGAGTACCTATTTTAGAAGGATTACAAGCCAGGCAGAGGAGGCTTGAGGTACTCTTCATCCCTGGACCATCATCACAGCCTATATTCTTGGATATAGCCCTACTGCACCAAGTAGGACTAATCCAATTATGTCTGCATGACTTCTCCTATATTTATCTCAGCAACTGCAGATTTAGGAGTAAAATTTAATTTCCTACTTTGTTCTGCCTTCTTTTGTTCTGTAATCTTTCCTGACATTTTGCGGTAAGTCCTAATGAAGGAAGGTATTGTGTGACCGCCTCTGGATTAGGGCTTCTTAATAGTTAATCTTTACCTTGGCCTTGGGGAGGAGGAAGGGAGAAAAGAGGAGAGAAATGTTCCATGGTGTGATGAAGGCACTCTGCACATGGACAGAAACAATTTTTCTTGTTCACGAGACTCGAAGTTTCTCGGTCTTGAAAACAGGTTTTTTTGAACCTGGACCGCGGCTCAAAGGAAGGTCCGAGGGGCCCTTCCAATCCACCCGGCCTCAGGGGGGGGCTTTCCACTCCTAAAGTCTTCAGGCAAGCAGGTAGAAGCAACAGCCTCCTCCAAGAGGCCTCCCTTCCTTCTCTCCCAGCTGGCAACCATACAGTGCCCGCAACGCAGTCACCACCACCGGCCCTGGGACGCTCTCCAAAAGCAGCAGCAGGAGCGAAACGGAACCGATTGGCTTTCCCCGCCACCACTTCTCTCCCCCCCTCCCCACGAACCTCCCTCTCCAGCCTGCTCACCGTCCATCTCCCCGCAAGCGCAATGTTTGTTGAGCTACTGCTCGCCTCTCGCGGCAGCACCTGTGGCTCGCTAATGGCCTGGCCTTAAGCCGCAGCAAATGCCTGCAAATACACCCCGCTTCCCCAGACTGGGGGGGGGGGCTGACTCCACTATGCGTTATCTCTGGAACCAGAGCAAAAAGGGGGAAGCCGCCTGCAAAGAAGCCCAAAGAATTTTGCCGCCTGCCTGCCTGCCTGGCGCATTCCCCCCACCTCCGGGATCGTTAGCGTGTAAATGTCTGCAGTGCAAAGGCTTGAGAACGGCCTGCGGGTTAAAATGCACACGGGTGCCTCGCAGTTGCGCCGCTGGGGAAGAGGCAAACAGAGTCCTCCTCGGCCAACGCTTCTGGTTCCATATTGACAGAGAGCCGGGGGCGGGGGGGGGGGGAGAGAAGGGACGCCAGCCCCACCCCCACGGCTCCGGCTCCCGGCTGCTCCCCGGCGAGCCCCGGAGCAGCCTCCTCCGGCTACGAGGGCGCTGGGCCCGACCGAGAGCCGCGGCCGGAAGGGACGAGCCTCCCGAGCAGTAGCGGGTGCCCTCCGGGGCGGTTATGTGAAGTTGCTCAAATAATCCAAGCTGGAGGGGAGCGGAGCGGAGCTGGGGGCACATTAGATCCGGACCAAGGCCAGGTAGTGGGTTTTACGGCGCTTCGCTCCTCCACGCAGGTGGGGGGGGGGTTGGTGCCTGCGGTTCCGCACTAGACCGTTACAGTGCAATTATTCCGCTTCCAACATCCTATGGAATCCTGGGGTCCTAAAGCGCAAACCCCAGCATTCCATAGGATGTTGGAAGTGGAATAATAGCACTGTAACAGTCTCGTGCGGAAACGGCCTGTGTGTCTTGTGGTAGGGTTGCCGGGGGTGTTCCACAGACACCAACTGCTTCATTCAAAAAGCTTATTGAAAAAGCACGCTGCCTTTAAACAAAAAGACCCTTTAAACGTAGAAGAGTTGGAGGTCGCGGGGACTGTTGGAGGTTGGGGCTTCCTTCTCCCCCCCCCCTTTTTTTAGATTCAGATCATATGGCAAGAGGTAACACAAAAGGGAACGGAGAGGGTTATCTCAACCCGCTGCACGGTTATTGGAAAGTTCCACCGAGTTTAATGGGATTACTCCCAAGTAAGCACGCCCACTATGCCGAAGGCTGCAGCCTTCCAAAGAAACAGAACATGAATAAAACCGTTGCTTCGTCCTGGCCGCGGGTCTCTCCGGTGCAACCGGCCAGATCGGCCGCCACCTGGGTGGTGAAGGAGGGGGGCGGGGAGGAGGGCAAACTCCAGTTATCTGTAAAACTTTGCACCGCCCTTCTCCCCCCGCTACTTTCTAGGGGATCAGCTGTCATTTTTTACTGCTCCAAGTCCAGACTACCTAAAAAAAAAAAACAACTTTCAAACCAGACCCCCCCCCTACACGTACACAAACTCCTTCTGAGTACAAAAGAACTTTTTATATCTCCCCCCCCCCCGCGCCCCGGCTTGGAGAAAACTCTAAAGAACAAAAGCCCTCCCCCCCGCCGCCTCTTTCCCTTTCGCCCCCCCCCCCCGTCCAACAAATCCAACCGGAGGGAAGAGTCTCGCTCTTCTGGTGGAGCGGATCCTAAAGTTAACATCCAGCAGCCCGTTTCCAGACAGCAGCGCTAAATCTATTTGGATAAAACGCGTGTGACCCAGACACTTGGCACGGGGCCCAAACGCGTTGCAAAGGCAGTCCAAATAAAAACAGGAGTCTGGGACTGACTCCCTTGCTCCCCTCTTGTAAAACAATGAAGAGAAACGAGGGAAGGCGAGAGACCGGACACACATTTCGCAGGGAGCCCGGCTCCAGCGAAGCCCCCCGGCGCCCCCTCCGGCCGCACACCTTTGCCCCCCTCCCCGCGCCCTCTGAACAGGCACTCGTCGATTCAACGGGCTCCGCGAGGGTTACGGGGAGTCTAGCAAATCCCCCCGCGTCCCAGAGTAAATCAGAGCTGCTCCCTTCCCTGTCTACCATTAGCCTCTTAAAGAGCTTAATGTCTCTCTCTCTCCCTCTCTCCCTCCGTCCTTCGGGAGAGCATCCGGGCTCCAGCTATCAAATCAATGCGACCCCTTTGAGCCCAGGCACAAAAAAAGTATGCACTTGTCTCCCCCATTTATGTGGTGTGCCGCCGCCGCCGCCACCAAAGAATGGACTTGATGTGCCACGAGCAAAGCCAATGCATTAAAATCTACTCCACAAACCCCGAACCCCTTCGCGTTATTTTTTTTTCCTCCGATAGTTTTTTTGCTGGATTTTTTTTTTAAGTTTTCACGGCTAGGGAGCACACTGAATAAAGCAAGCTGCCTCGCCACAGAAAACCCTGGCGACCCCCATTGTCCTCCCCCCACCTTAATCCCCCAACCTCAAAGGTTTTCGCTGGGAAATCATTCAAAATCCACTTCGCTTAGTGCATCGCGAACCACCACCACCACCACCCCCGACTCCACAGCTGAACGCACCATTTATACGGGAGACAGGAAAAATCAGATGAAGGCAAAGAATCGGTGAAGTCTTTCCTTACCGTTTTCATCTTCGATTTCTTTGCTATAAAGTCAATTTCAGACAATAGAGATTGCCCTGGAGGGTTCCCGTGTTCCTCTCTCTCTCTCTGATTTTTTCCCCCTCTTGGCAAAGCCACGCCAGTTATATTCTAGAGCAGAATAAAGTCCTCTAGCCTCTTCTAAAAAGGGGAAGCCGTGGAAACGGACTGACTAGGCAGGCAAAGGGATGCCATCCGTTCATCCCGTCTGTATATTTTTGTCTTTTTACAACCCAAAAGTGGGGGCGGGTAGGAGGGGGGTAGGAAGAGAGAGAGAGAGAGAAGGGAAGGGGGTAGAAAAGGAAGTGGGGAAGAGAGAGGGGGGAAAGACTGGCTTTGAATTGGGGGGATTTTCTTCTTGTCCACCCCCTCTCAGTGCAGAGTTATCATGTGAGTATCACCAGAGAGGGAAGGGAAGGGGAAGGAGGGAAGCAGGCAAAAGTCTGGAAGAGAAAGTTTTGTGGAAGTCGCTCGCTCGCTCTCGCTCTCTTCTCACTACCGGCCTTCAGCCAAGTTTGGAGCTGCAGGAGGAGCGGACTATTTTGGCCTGGGAGGTTGTGCACACACTGACGTCACTCTCCAAGCCCCTGGCGCTGTGCGCATGTCGGGCCCATCACGTGGAGGGGGAGGAGGACGCGGAGGTACAGTCAGGGTAACCAGCGAGGGGCGAAAGGGAAGCCGGGGGGGCTCCGGGAGGTGTAAAGGTTTTCCCACCCGCAACAGACATACACGCTGCTGGGTGTGTGTGTGTGGGGGGGAGATCTGAATGGAAAAAGGCTTGCGCCTCTAGCCATGCGGTGCGTTTGTTCTTTCTAGTGCTACGTGCAGCTATGCAACGACTACTCTGTTGAGAGGGAGGAAAGAAGACGTTGCTCCGGAGGAGTTTGAGCGTCCCGTTTGGGATCTGCCGCGTTTCCACCGACTGATCCACGCTCCCCGGGGGCAGAGGGACTCCGCCCCCGGGGAGCGTGGATGGGTCGGTGGAAACGCGGCAGATCCCAAACGCCTGCTGCGCGATCGCTGAAACTATAGTTGTCTGAGCTGCAGCGTGCCAGAGATGACATGGTAGCCATTGTATGAACCTGCAGGGTGGTATTAGGACTGGGCTCCACGTTGCATCAAGCCTGCGTTACTCACCGAGCGTAAAACTGGACGAAGGACCTTACAGATGTTCTTGAGTCGGGGGCCTCCTTTACCTAGTCATGAACGTTTGATTTCTATATTCTCCTCACTTGTTCCCACCCCCGGGCCATTTCCGCACTAGAGTGTTATAGTGCTATTATTCCACTTTCAACATCCTGTGGCATCCTGGGGTTTGCAGTTTAAGGAGGGGCGTACAGTCTAGTGCGGAAATGGTCCTGGAGGTGAATGTGTGTATTGGCTCGTGATGGCTATATAATAGGGTCTTCCACATTCGCTAGGGTTAGGGGCACAGGTCTGCCATGAAAGTGGGAAAACCCTGAATAACTCTAGGCCCTCCCAAACCGTGTTTAACACACACACACACACAAAATATGATCACCATATTCAATCCACTATGGATTCCTTTGAGGCATCAGCGTTCCTTCATAAGGCAGAAGTGGGTGACTTACTGCCATCTCCACTCCCGACGCACTCCATTTTTAATAGGGACTTACAAGCCACATTTGCAGTTTTTCAGTCTCAGGAGGCTTGCAGTCCCTATTAAAAATGGCATAGGGAGGCAGCAGAAGTGACAGCAAATAATCTGTGAATAATCAAACCCACAAAAGTCAAACCCGCAAATGTGGAGGGCTGACTGTACATCCACCACCTAAGGTAGCATGCTTCTGAATACCAGTGGCTGGGGAACAAGAGCTGAAGAGAGTTTTGCTTTCTGGCCTGTGTATGTTGGCTTTCCTGAGGCATCCATTTAGTTGACCATGATGGGAAACAGAATGCCAGACTAAATAGACCTTTGGCACAGGGCTCTTCTTACCTTCATGTAGGAAAAAACAGAGTGACTATACAGGCTGTGGAATTTTGCAAGCTGTAGTCTGGAGGTGATATGTCTATGCATGTTGCTATATTTGTGGTGATACAAAAATAAAATAAGCAGGAATAGGAGAGCATCCATTTCAACCCTGGTGTGGAATAGACGCCTCTCAAAAATGTTTATTCTGTTATTCTTTTAAAACCCTTTATAAAAAGTGGGCTTTTTAATCATCTCATCAGATCTTGGGACATGTTTCTTTCATAGCTGTTGCTCTGTGCGTTCAGGTCATTGTGACTTATGGCATCTCTAAAATTAAGAAAATAGTGACGTTGTGGCACTTTAATAACCAGTAAACATGTGGTGGCATAAACATTCTCGGATTAGAATCCGCTTGGTTGGTTTTATAAAGGGGAGTCCAAACAACCTGACAGGCACACATTCGAAGAACATGAATGGGGAGCTCCCCAGCGCTTGAAGCCAGCTGCTTCTCAGTATGTGAATGGGGGGTATGGGGCTACCACTATTCAGACACTGATGTAAATACCCGGAGCTCCCACCTCACTGGGAGGTCCTGGGAGAAGCAGGCTCCCTCTCTCAGTCCACAACAAAGTGCCCTGGCTTAGAAGGCTGATGGCCCTCTTGTTATGTGAACCAGGCCTCTGTGGTTACGCTTGTTTCCAAACACCTTTTTGTCTCATTCTCATGTTTCGTCATGAGTATAATGACGTTTTAAAAAGCTGATATGTAAAGCAAGCCCCAGCGATTCCATGTCTCTCTATTTTTGGCGATGCCACTCTGTGCCTGCCCAGAACGACTGCATGACAAGATCTTCGCTCAGATGCTTGAGAATAAATAGCATTTATTCTCCCTAAGACTCCCTGCCAGTCCCTAAGGCTCTTTGCACATACTAAACAAATCCTGAGCACTCTGAAGCCATTTCTGCACTAGACTGTTATAGTGGTATTATTCCACTTGCAACATCCTATGGAATCCTGGGGTTTACAGTTTAGGGAGGGGCCTCAAAGGCCGGTCCCTAAACTGTAAACCCCAGGATTCCATAGGATGTTGCAAGTGGAATAATACCACTATAACAGTCTAGTGTGGAAATGGGCTGAATCAAATACACTAATTTCAGATGGAGAGGAGAACTTGGCTCCATTTAATCGGGAGCCGATTTTGGTGTGATGGTTTACTTGAAGTCCCACCCAGCCCCCTTCTCAAAAGTTACTCGATCGAGAAAATCAGTGGCTGCCCCAGACTGGGGGGAAGGGGGGGCTGAGACAAACTTTCAGCCAGAGCCCGTCTTCCTAGTAAAAATTTGCCTTGCCCAGTCGTGCCTTCCTCCATCATCTTTTCCAGCAGTTCATAAACAAGACACTTTCACTTTCATTTGAGACGTCTATTGACATCCAGAGGCGGAGTGAGGGGGGGGCTCATATTGGGGAAGGGGGAAATAGCCCGACTGGTCTCAAGTAACATAATAAGCAACGCCTTGGCGGACAAGAGAGACGGAGAAAGAGGTCGTGAGGAAATGCAAGTTCGAGCTTAAGACACCCGACCCCCGCCTCGTCGAGCTCTGGGGAGCGGGAGAGGCTTTTGAGAGGCGGGAAAGTCGTATCGGCGCCTTCAAACGTCTCCCCACACAACCGCCAAATCCGTTTTCGATGTGTCAAAAGCGCGGCGAGGGAGGGGAGCTGAGAGAAACCTCCTTCCCGAAGCTCCCCAAGGGGTCTCGTCTTTGGAAATCTGCCTCAGAAAGAAGGCGAGACCCCCCACCGTGACCTCCTGTGGGACCCGGCTTTTGTGGCCGCCAAAAGGGAGGAACCTCAGCCGTGCACGGCCCGTCGTTGGCACCTCCCGCCGCGGCGCAAGCGCACTGGGGGTGGGGGTGGGGGCAGATTCCCAGATTAAGGGACCCCGCCAGCCGTTTTTCCAGGGTGACTAACCTCAACCCCTACTTGTATTTTGGGGCTCAGAAAATCTGAGGTGGCTTCCTATTCGTCGGGATTCCATGTGTACCTCTGTGTATTACATAAAACATCATCTACCCAATGTCTTCCGAAGCCTCTGAAACCATTCACAACACCAAAGAGGCAATGAAGACCTATTATTTAAAAAAAAAAAAAACGTGCCCCGAAGGAAAGGACAGGGATTGTGGAGAAATCTTGCATCCCAACCGGCCTGGCTTAGCGGTAGTTGCCTGTTCCACGGGCGCCACCCTGCGACCGACCGCAGTAGAAAGAAAATGGGAAACATGCTGAGGGAGTGTGAGAGACGAACATGAAGAACGTTTCTGCACTACCTTGTTACAGTGCTATTATTCCACTTTCAACCTCCTGTGGAGTTCTGGAGTTTGTAGTTTACTGAGGCCAAAGAGCCCTCTGGCTGAGAATTCTAAATGCCTGTCCCTAAACTGCAAACCCCAGGATTCCATAGGGTGTTGAAAGCGGAATAATAGCACTATTACAGTGCAGTGCGGAAATGGCCTTCATCTTCTGTCTGTGGAGATTGTTGCTCTTTTTGAACTTGACTCCCTCTGAGGTGGATGTGGGCTGGGTTTTTGCTCTGAGGTCACCACGGCTCACGCGTTTTTTCTTTTTCTTCTTTTTAAATGCAGCTTCTGTCTCCATAAGATTAACCAGCAACTGGTTAATTGCAGATTAATTGCAAGATTAACCTTGCAAATGTTGCTCTGGTGTTATGCACAGACTTTGAAAAGTTCCTCTTTTTTGACTACAACTCTGAGAATACTTCAACCGGTGTGGCAACTGCCACTCTGACTGGGAGATTCTGGGAGCTGTTGCCAAAAGGTATATTTTCCAGTGTAAATTTTAACATCTTATATGTGCTGTAATAGAGAATAAACCAACTTGGAGGAGGGGGTTGCTGTTAAAGGAATTTAATGACCTGCCTTCTATTCATGACAGATGCATTGCAGCTTCCTTTGGCCAAAAATGTTGTTTATTCACATCTCACCCCATTCTGAGTCATTTTTCGGAAAGGCAAAGAAATAGCATTTGTATGCTGAGAAAAATAAATGGGTCTTAGAGCAGATCAAGGCTGAACTCTTCCTAGAAGCCAAGATGACTAATCTGAGACCATTAAACTGCAGACATATCATGAGAAGGCATGACTCGTGATATGGGATGCTTGGCAAGGTAGAAAGCAATAGGAAAAGAGGAAGATTGCACTCCAGGTGAGTAGACTCAAAGAAGCCAGGGCCTGAATTTGCAAGACCTCAGCAGGGCTGTTGATAACAGAGTGATTTAGAAGTCTCTCATTCACAGGGTTGCCATAAATTAAAGTTGATGGCAATTAACAACTAATGCCTAGTTACAGGGGCACAAAACCCTTTTGGATTAATCTATGACCCATATCACCAACTAGTGCTATGTTCAATATCAAAGAGTGGACTCCTCATCCCAGAACTCCAAATGCATCAAGAGCAGCAGATGTTACACAGGCGGCCACCCACCTGATATCAAAGTCGATTATTGGTCCATTTACTTCAGTGTGAGCACTCTTTCACTCCAGTTAGCCCTATGTAAAGATACCATGTATATGTTTAAAATTGTTATAAGATGCCTTTTAGGGAATGAACCTACATTCCCTGAGCTTTCATTAAAAAAAGCAATATAATATACATTTTTAAATGTTAGGGGGGGAAATCATCAAAATGTTATAAAAAGCAGCAACATATAACCACTAACAAGTGTGATTATAAATGTGAAATGAGGCCAAAGTGTGGGAGGGATGAGTAATCTGCAGCAAGTGCACAGATAGCTAAATATTAAAGATATTCAGGTAAAACTACTAAAGAATTCTCCCGGAAAGCTTTTGCTGGTTGGTGTCAACAATGAAATCTTGAACAAAATACTTTTTGGAATATAATTCCCATAACCACCCACTCTGTAAGCTAGCATGGCCAGTGGGCATATTGTTGGAGGAAAAAGCTGACTGGGAGTGGTATCCTAAAATAGTAACTTTTCCAACCTCAGTTGACAATTCAGGGCTAGATGGACCAATGGGCTAACTCACTGTAAGAGTACTTCTTTTGCTCTCTTATACATATTTTGTATCTGCAATGGGAGAAGAACCTTTTTTTAAATATGGAGAGGTATTAACTTGGGTATCCCAAGAGGAATGATGCCTGAACAACAGTGGCTAGAACCAAGGCAAGAGTGTATATAGCTTCAGCGGGTGAGATTCGATACATCCCTACCCTGAATCATTCCCAAAATATGGAGAGGGGGAATATTAGAAGGTGAAACCTCTAAGGGTGAAAACCTCAAACTGTCCATTGAGGACTGAGCACGCTGAATAGGTACAGAATGCAGACAGACTTCCTTTGAGCTTATTTCCAAGTTAGTCTGCATAGGAAGGATCACACCTTTAAAAAGATAAATGGATAAAACTTTTTAACATTCTGGGCACTGTGAAATATAAACTGGATTCAGCTGCTGCTGGTGGTTCTGCTATCACCATTAAGTGATTAAATATGTCAATAGACAAGTAAGTGAAGAAGCAAAAAGATCAAATTCAACCATTTCTTTCTTTCAGCTTTATGAAAAGTTAATGTTGTGGTTCCAACTGACTTGCACAGGTATCTGCTAGCAGCTCAGTATTTTAATATAAAATAGCTGGAAGACAGCTTGAAAGATTGTTTTTCAAGGTGCCAGATGACTGGTTGAGGTGCAGAAGGGAAAATGCTCTCCATTTTCTATGTAACTGTACATTTTAGTGTAAGAATGAATTCTAGGCTGACTACAGCTACAAACACTTTCCTTGCTGAAAAAAGAAATCCTCTTTTCTCATGAACCAAACATCCTTCATTCTAAAAGATAAATACTTCACATTGTGGCAGAAACTATGCTAGCCATAAACACAATTGTGTTGTTTCAAGACTGTACTTAACATTTCTTTGGTGATTATGAAAAGGTATGTGGAAAGAAGGAAGGTATGATTAGCATTGTAGAGACTGCTAGAGTTTGTTTCCTCATTTGCGGTCCTCTCATGAATAACGCAACTGCACCAGTTTCTGGGTTCTATAGGGCCAACTATACTTGAATATTGAAAACACAATCACAGTGTAAACCCCACTATAATTTTAGCAACAGTACAAAAAATTATACATTAAATTTAATATATATACATTGTCCCGAAAGTTCCATGCATCCATTAAGGTGCCAGTGAAATTTTTGATTGCAGGATTGTTGGCCTGTGCTTCTCTATAGCTTAGGTACAACCTTAAAGCCCTAAATAAAAAAATACAAAATGGATGCAGATGCAATATAGAACTTCCCTTTGTTTAATTTACCCCTTTCATGCCCTCTTGAATACACAACTGAAAATAACTCTGCCTTATTGAAGGTGAAAAGAATCCACTTCTTAGCCCTAGCAGCTGCAGGTCCTTTCCAGCTCCAGTTCTCCTTGTCTTTCTGAACTCAGGTAGTAAGTATAAGCCCTCCTTTAAGGTTTCCCCAACTATTGACCAGACCAATAATTCGTAGGGATTACACAACATCAAAATTTGGTTTACCCCATTAAGAACCACATTGATTTCTTTCACTTGTCCAGGCCTCAAGAACATATACAAAAAGCACCACATCCATGACGTGTGGTACAAGTCAGGTGAGTTTTGTGTATTATAGACCTGCGTGCCAAATGGAGTAGAAATGTAATTCAAGTAGGACCAGTCTATGCATGTTAATCTTGGTGTACATATACCATCGCACTTTCTATCATCATGTGACTCAGACTTTGTACAAGGTTAACTAAAGGGGGAAATTAGCTCAAGTGGCACACTTGCTGTGAAAGCAGAGGCTGTGAAGTTTCTAAGAGGATGTGATTACGAGGCCTACACATGCTGTAGCGGACTAGATTTCCATTCCACAAAGTTGTAAAGCAGATGAAGAAATCATGGGCTACGGGCCATATACAGCAGCCCCCCTCTTATCTGTGGTTGCGTTTGTGCATTTCAGGTACTTGCAGTCAACCTCTTCTCTCACAGACTAACCCTCCTCCTTTCCACCCTTTACCCCAATCCATTACCCAGTATCTGGATGACAGCACCCATGTGGCCTTTTCTGGTTGCTGCTGTGCACACCTTGCCTACCTGCCTGCCCACCGCCAACTTTACCCACCCTCTGCAAACTCCACCACAGGAAAAGGCTGTGGCATCAGTGGAAATAGCCCTCTAACTTCTCAGGGAGCATAGAGAGGCTTCATACTGTCTGGGACTGTTGGGGTTCAATACTGTCTGTGGTTTTAGATATCCATTGGGGGGGAGGGTGTGTGTCTTGGAACATATTCCCTGTTGATAAGGGAAGACTACTTTATGCCTTTTGGATCGCATGCTGCCCCTAGTTTTTGCAGCCCTCCTCAGTGCCCCTGCTTTTGAAAACTGTAACATCATCATGCTGTTCGGAGCCAAGGTAATCTACCAGAAAAGAGTGCTCCCCATGGCATCTTGATTTAGCACCAAAATAAAATAAAATAAAATATAGGTTCTAAAAAGAATCCAGAAGTGATCTTACGGTCAGTTCAAGTTTTGCGGGGAGGGGGTTGTAGAGATTTGGGAAGGGGTAGAAAGAGGTTTGTTGTAGAACAGAAGACACAAGGGCTAATCATCATGATGAATCACAACTTCCAAACGGTAAGGCAGGATGACTGGGAAAGTTGTTTACAGTGTGTACACTCCTTCAAGGCTAGGTTCTTTCATATTTAATCTTCTGGAACAGGGGTGGGAAATGTGTCCTGTAGGCCACAAGAGGCATGTAACTCTTTTTGATCCCACCTCTAAAGACTCACAAAGCCCAAATCCACTAACATTTTTTTTTAAAGTTACAACTAAAATCACAGTAAGTTATTACATTAAAACACAATCTATTGAATCTACTTCAAGGTGGGCAAGAGATGCTGAACTGAAACTCCTATCACTTCTAGCCAACATAACCAATGTTGAGGAGGGCTGGAAATTGCAGTCCAACATCTGGAGAGCTGCACTTTGCTCATTTCTAATCTACTGCATGGTTAAGAAATCTGTGGGCCTCCAGATATTACCGGAGTCTAGCTCCTATTTGCCCTAGACATCATGGCCAATTGTTAGGGAAGATAGGGGATGGTCTCTCATGGATCTCTGGGGAATCTTTTCCCCACAGAAAACTTTTAAGCTGATAGTTTCTAACATATAGCATGATTGTAAATATTTTTTATTCAGATGCACATTCCACTGAAATTAGTGGATTGGATTGAAATTTAGTTACAGTTGGCATACATATGTTGAAGTCAACGGGTTTAGTCCTAGTTAGTTTACACCATAGGTAGGAAAAGTGCAGCCACTGGCTATATGCACTCCCAATTCCCATTACAGGACTGGCCTAGTGACCCTTCCCAAGCCCTCAATCTCCATAAATTGTTCAATTTTAAAAATTAGCCCAAACCCCTCTCAAACAGGGTAGTTTGAATAGATTCCCCCCTCTCCCATAGCCATTTTTCAGCCAAAATATCACATCACTTCTGGAGCAGCTGAAACACGTCCATGCAAGTCCACTGGACAGACAGAGAAGCAAAAATTGGCCTCTACCCTAGAGCTGTTGTCTATCCAATGAATACTGGTACACTCAACCTGTTTTCCTGCTAGCCTTTTCCTGCTAAAAAACAAACAAAACCAGAAACTGGAAGCTCAACATGTCGTCTGAGCTGGGGATCCTGCCTTGCCTCTCCCAAACAAATTAGGGTTCCTGAATCAGAGTTTATTTTTAGTGTGTAGATCTTGGCCAAGTGGGAGTAAATGCAATGCATAAAACAACGCACAGCTCATCCAGGATAAACCACAATTGAACCATTGTCTCACAATGCCTCTCATGTTGCTATCACTTCATTTATGTATGAAGCACTAATGCATAAAATGATGGGCAAGATCTTGGCCCGGGTTACGTATCATGAAGTTACACACAGATGAAACTCAGAAATGTCTTCTCTCTCAACCCCACTAGCAACCTTTTAGCTCAGGGGTGAACCTTTTAGCTGTGATGAGACAGACCATTTTAGGCCCAGGAGAGTCATTTAAAAAAAAAACAACACACAGGAAAAATGGTTTCTCTTTGTCCTAGAATGGTATGCCCTCATATGGCAAAATACCTCCACATCCTGTAAAGGGGAAATGAGGGGTTTAAAAAAAATGAATTCTTTGAGGGATATGCAGCTTTCCAAGGTCTCGGGGAGGTGATATGTCCCCCTATGCTCTAATAGTGGCCCATCCCTATTTTAGCTGCTGATGCCCCGCCACCCAAAATGCCAATTTACTGGCCCTTGAAGAGTAGGGGAGCAGCAGAGAAGTTTCCAGATACGTTCTTATAGCTGGACACACATTGAGGAGACATTCTTCGGGACTTCCTGGGAGATCTCCACAGGTCTTGAACAATGACATCAGTGTAATTTAAAACAGCTGAAATTTCAGCCTCTTCATTCATGATCAGACTGTATGCAACAGGTGTTTCATTATATTGACAGAAGTTTTTGTGGTAATCAGCTATGTATTAAATTCAGGTGAAGGCCAAAATACAAGGGTTAGGATTTCCTGCACTTCAGGTTGTCTTATTTAAAACTTTTTACATTTAGAGAATCATTGATTGACTTCCCTCTCAATATTTTCCTTTGAAGTTATAAAAAAAAGCCAAAAACACAGGGTGGCCAACTTACAAATCACACAAGGGGAAGGAGAAATAATAATAATATGGATTTGCATGAACATGCATATGGTAATTCTTATATATAACTGCAAATTTAGCACAAATCAAAAGGAGCAAAATGCATCTCTCCATGCTGGGTGCAGGGGAGGATTGTGATAAAGTGACCCATGTATTTGCCTACCTATTTAGTCTACTGCCAAGCTGTAATTTATGATGGGCAGTTAAAAGGCTGCGGCTGTTCTCTCTTACAGTGCTTTTCTTTAAACAAGACTTAGACTAGAGAGACATCTTCAAACAGAGAACTATCCTTAGCAAAGTGAGATACATGACCAATCTGTTGAGGCACTGAATACTCTTTTTCATTATTCTGAACTAGAATATAGTCTATAGGAGCGCTTCTCAAACTTTTTATCTTGGCGACCTACTTTACGTCTACATGCAGACATCGCACCACAGGCTTGACATCATGTCTCCCGCGTTCTATCCTATACCTCACACACGCAGACACCTCATGGCACACGTACCCTCCATCTTAACACCGAGCTCTTGTGTTCTCTGCCTCTTCTCTTCACTTACCCACTGGGTACCCACAGCAGGGACTGGTCAATGCTCAATGGTGTGTGCGCATGCATGAGGCTTGCCCTTCTTTTGTTATTTGTAACATAATATATTATATATAATAAAAGGCTTGCCCTACTTTTTCACAGAGGCTTGCCCTTCTTTTACACATTTGCTGTATTTTCAGGCTGACTTTTCTTGTGCTTCCCTTGAGCAAGTATTGTACCCGTGCCTTGAGGTCGGGTCCCAAAGTTTTAGAACCACTTGCCTATAATTTTACATGTTACATGATTACATTTATGTCACGGCCTTTCATTTTACCTGCAATTCTTTCCTATCACAGCATTTGGCTCTGTGCTTGGAAGACAAGCTTTGCACATTATGCTGGCACAGGACATGAGAGCAGTGCTTGAGAAAGGGAGGTGTTTGAGTCTATGGAATAATAAGATCATATGCCCTGTAAGCAAAGACCCCTATTTCTTGGGCACAAGTGCATTTGTGTAGATAACTGTTAGCTAAAATACATTCTGCATATGCTCATAGCCACTTCCATCACATTTTCTAGGAATTTGTGACAAGCATCAGTTACAAAAGAAGAGGTACCACTAAACTGGCAAATGTCAGGAGGAGGAAATACCAAAAGGGACACAGAAAGGGCAAGATGTCTGAGTGATGCAACTCATTTGATTTCTTTTTCTAACCCCTATATGAGCCAGCCCAAGATCGTTGGTAAAAGGCTTTCTCTTCGTCCCACCACCATCATAGGCACATTGGGTGAGAACACAGGAGAGACCCTTTTCAGTGGCTGCTCCCAGACTGTGGGCCTTTCCACACTACACTGTTATAGTGCTATTATTCCGCTTTCAACATCTTATGGAATCCTGGGGTTTGCAGTTTAGGGAGGAGCATTCAGAAGTTTCAGCCAGATAGTTCTTTGGCCTTAGTAAACTACAAACCCCACAATTCCACAAGATGTTGAAAGTGGAAGAATAGCACTATATGAAAAGGCTTTGTAAAACTCCTTTCTATGGGAGGTTTGGTTGCCCCCCTTTCTGCTCTCTTTCCACCAGCAAAGAACTTTTTATTTAGACAGGGCTGTTTGTGGCCAGAGGGTTTTTTAATGGGATGTGCTGTCCTTTTCTCTTTTCTGCTATGTTTTAAACTTTCTTAACTTAATGTTTTTAATTGTATAGGTTTTTAATTTTTTGTATTAATAAGATTTTAGTTCTATTTTGTTTTAAGTCGCTTTAAGCCGTCTTGGATCCACCTTATGAAAAAGGAGGAATGTATATATAATAAAATATTGTAGCTGAAGACCTGTTAGTTTTCCATTTATGTTTTATTTGTAATTTCTTGAAGTGATCAGAGAGATCCATTGATTAGGATGCACGAGTAGCAGGTATTCACCTCCCATTTTGGCACTGCCCAAACACACAATCTGCTTTTTAAGGCTATATCATTTACTATGCATTTGAATTCCCAAGCATACCATTTATCATAAACCGCTAACTTCCACCCCATTGCCAAGAAAAGTCTTCGTTCTCAAGCAGACAAGCCTTCAATTAAATTGGCAGCTCTACAACTCCTGCAGAACAGAACTATCCTGGGACAGTTTGGCCTGGGAGAATAAGGCAATTTCTCAGGTTACAGATGTGCAGATGGCTGAGGACAGGTCATCATCTAACAGGATGGAATGCAATCTCCTGTTCCCGTGTAAAAAGAAGAATATATATATTTTTTGCAGCTGCTGCTTATTTGAAAAGCTAGTATTCGTGACAGGTATGAAAAGGTCTCAGGACTGCAGAATCCAGTTAATGAGAATAAGGTAGTTCACTGGAAGGAAAAATAATCTCACCCACATAATTGAATTTCAGTTTTCCTTTAATTGCCTAATAACAATGCTCAGCTATTGTGAATACCAATTGGATATTACAGGTATTTTCAAACATTATCTTTCTGCAGAGCATCTTTTCCTAATTTGGTGCCTTTGAGATATGCTGGACTAAACTCCCATAATCCCAATGATTATGTTGGCTGGGGATAAGGAAGGTTCAGTCCAGCACACGCTTCAGAAAGTAAAATGTTATAGTCCAGCCCTGCTTGGGGCATTATAATGGCATGGAACTCTGGCAGTGCTTAGAAATGTTAAGTTTGTGCTTTTTGGTGGGAGGAAGAAGAAAAGACCAAAATCCCCCAACCAGCATGGCCTCTGGGAATTTTAGCCCAAAATAGTATTTCTGGGAATTGGACTCCACCTAAGAATTGTAATCCTAAAGTAATTTTTTCAAGTACTGACATGAGGGCATAGCATCCAGCAACAGGAAAGGGATCATATGTTGGCACCAAGAAGAAATTCCACAGTTAGACCTGGTGATAGGATCAGATTGTTTATCCAGAGGGTGGAGTGGACCATATTTCAATGTAAAGTGGGACTGCACCATTCAGGTTGTTAAGAGGCAAAGGTTCAGTCTCATCTGTTCAGTTTCCCCAGATGCCAGGAAAAAAATCTTGCAGGTTCAAATCCTGTGGGCGGACTTGGAAAGGCACAAGTAGACAGGTGTTATGGACTCCTGGAAAGTCAATGGAAGATGGAAGTGTACATGATGACTGGGTACCCAATGTCTTTCACAAATTCCTAATATGTATACATGGGTTGGATCTATTTCTTTATGAATGCAAGGGTGAGGGATAAATTGGGCTTCTTCAGATACTAATTGATAAAATAGAGGATTAATAATGGAAATTTACCATGTTGTATGTAAGCCAAAACAAAGTACAGTGTAGACTGTGGAAAGTTACTGTTTTGGACTACAGAATCCCATTCAGTCTTGCTTGTTGAGGGATTCTGGAAACTATAAACCGACTGGATATTATTATTCTTTGCCATCAAATCAGCTTTGACTTACAGTGATACTTTGAATTAGAGACCTCCATGACCTTAGATCATCAAGAGCCTTGATCAGGTCTTGGAAAGTCAGGACTATGGTTTTCTTTACTGAACCAATCTATCATCTTTTCCTATTGCCTTCCCATGAGTCTCTGGATATGTCTAAAATACAATCAACTCATCTTGATTCTAGTGATTTGTTCTAGAACTCACTGTTTTGTCCTTTGGTATGTTAACCATGGTATCCATGGTATCCGCAGAATGCAGCACATTTCCAAGGAGTTGTTTTTTCGACCCTGTCACCTTTCATCACTGCCCAGCTTTCACAACCATGCATAGAAATCAGAAATATTATGTCATGGATGACTCTGACTTTAGTGTTTATTGATATGTCTTTACACTTTACAGGTTCTTTATAGCTGCCCTCTAGTCTCCTGATTTCTTGACCATATTCTTCATTTTGTCTGATGATTGAGTCAACGTGTAGAAAATCTTTTAAGATTCTTGTGTCTTCATCAGCCACTTTAAAGTTATATAAATCGTCTGTGGTCCTTTTTTCTGTTTTCTGTATATTCAGCTGTAACTCTGCTTCTGTGCTTTCTTCCTTAACTTTCACCAGTAGCTGTTCCAAGTCTGTTTTGGAACAACTGGATATACGGAGGTTTGAATGTGTTACTAAATTATGATTATTTCTGATTTAGACATAAATATATTTAAATGAACAAATTAACTGCCTTATCTTCTTTTTAGGTATTGCTGTTGATGTTTCACACATCAACCAAAAAGTAAGAGTGCTCTCACCACTCCCTCTTTTCTGAAACAGTAGGCTATACTGGTCAATGTATGAAATAGTGGTAAACTTTATAACCAGGAAGAGGAATGATCTACTGGTAAAGTTAAATTTTTGTTTAACTTCCAATACATATAGCCAATATTTTCAGGTAAGCCTTCCTCAGAGAGTCAATATTCCTCAAGGTTTTTTGGATCTCACATGACAAAGAAGAATGTGTTCCCTGTTTTGAATGTGAAGTGCCTTTTATTTTTCAAATTTTGTCTCAGGATTTCTTTCTATTTTGTCTTTCGTAAAGCACCTTCTGAGAAATGTGAGGAAACCATGGAAGTCATTGGAAGAAGGACAGAAATGACTGGGAGGGAAGAACAAGGATGTGAACATCAACAGTGTGATGCCCCCCCCCCCAGGGAACATGCAGATATTGAGCAATATTGCTATTCAGCTGTCTATTTCTCCAAAATATTTCTGAAAATAAGAGGACTGTTTCTTACAAATAACATAAATTAAGTATGTAAGATTCTGATTCTTATGGTAGAGTGTTATTGATGGAGTGAGGGTGATTCTGGCTTATAGTTTACATTTATAGATAAGTGTTACTGCCCTGGCTAGCCCAAGCTTGTGGGATATAAAGATATCTTTTGATATCAATAATTCGGCCTCATATACCCATTCCCCTCCACGTGCTTGCGAGGCCCCCGGACAAGCACGCATACAGGCTCGGCCGATAATCGCCGTAATATTCCAACACAATACAGGCAGGCCAGAAATAGCCGTCCCGCCGCTTCAGGAGACCTCAAAGGCAAGTACTCTATTATGTATGCACGCAGCTTTCGAAAGATCCTCTGCCCCGAGCAGGCAGCTTGATTAGAACAATCCTCATCTGCCAAGCACTCCGCGTTTGCATACTGGCTATTCTATTGACAATTTGGCTATAACTCAATCATTCAAATTCTGACCTTCGGAGGCTTTGTCTCCAGCCCCAAATCCATTGTTTTCCCTTAGTCCGAACTAGCCTGCGGTCACAGTTTTCCCTATAAGAACCCCTGACTTTGAGCGCTTCCTTGGATCGCTCTTGGCTTCCATCCCGCCTTGCTGTCGCTTTGTCCAGCAAGCCTTCCCCTCAGCTCCATGTGCTGAGATCCACGCTCCCCAGCTCCTCCGCTTCTAACCGGGCTTCAGGACAGGTGAAGTATCACCCAAACCAACAACTCCTCTAAAAATCCCTCTATCCCACTCCCACCTTTATTTCTTTACTATCTGTGTGAGTGTGCTGCATACACTGTTTGACTGTATTTTTAATAAAACAACATTTATTATTTCAACTTTTGCGTGCTCCTTGACTCGGCCTGACCCCGTAAACATAGGGTTCAAGATCTCGCTATGTTACCCTGCCTCTCGCATTGCTAGGCTGTGCTCTTGGCTAATTTCCCCAACTTACATAATTGAAAGAGCATTTAGGTGTCCCTCTCGGGACTTCCAGAAATCAGGGTAACATAAGGTTTTCTTCTTCCCTTCTCATGTAAGGTTTGTGTTCTCCCCGTGTGTATTTTGGACCTCACTCATTCTCCTTCAGTGAACAGGGAGTGGAGGAGGAGAAACGAGTCGCATCGGGACAGGGGGGTGGGGAGGAGGTTTGCCTCGAGCAGCAATGTTTTGGGGGCATGCCAGTCTGTAGCCACGCCCCCGCACACCATTGCCAGACCCCCACGCTCTGTGGCCATGCCACCATGCACAGTGGCCACACCCTTCACGCCGTAGCCCCACCCCCCTCACACTCCGCCTCCCCACACTCCAAGCTCCACACTGGGAGAAACAGTATTTTCCAAAATTCATGAAGATGTTTCCTTCTCTCCTAAGCTTCATATTTGTTATTGTATGCCTTCAAGTTGTTTCTGACTTATGGTGACCTTAAGGCAACCCTATCACTGGGTTTTCTTGGCAAAATTTATTCAAAGGGGGTTTTGCCTTTGCCTTCTTCTGAAGCTGAGAAAGGGTGACTTGCCCAAGGTTACCCAGTGGGTTTCCATGGCTGAGCAGAGATTTGAACCCTGCTCTCCCACAGTCACAGTCTAACACTCAAACTACATCATGCTTCCTCCTATGGATAAGTAAATTTTTAGTGCCATCATGTAACCCAAATATAAGGACCAGTTTAGAATTAATGTACATGCACTAAATATCTCCTTTCAATAAGAGTGTAATTAAAAATTTTTTAAGCAAACATTTTTTTCACTACAAACACAATGAAGTGACACTTGCTCACTAACTTTTCTATCTTTGTGTCAGAGTGGGGAACACAGCTGGAACAGGAAGTCAGGAAGACAAAACCACAAGAAAAAGGGAGTTTGGCCAGTATGCTTTCCACTTACTAATCAGGAAAAACTGCTCCAAGGCAAGTGGGCTGTCAACAAAAAGTGTTTTAAAATACTTAATTTTTGTGCACACGCATACACATGTACACCTGGATACTCACACTCAAATACAAAAGTGGGCAGATGCGGAAGCTACACTGCGGCAAAAGGACCTCCAGCAGATAGAAGAGGGTTATGAAAAATATCTGTCTGGGGATCTCATGAGATCTGTCCTGAAGGTGCCTCTGGAATGAAGGGAAGCTGTCTATAGCTTTTGGTAGGAAAGAGGTCTTGGGAACTTAGGTGAAAGATGGTAACTTGCTGATTAGATTACTGCAATGCACTCTGTGAGGAGCTGCTCATCAAGATTACTTGGAAACTGGAAAAGATGACTTGGAAAATGTGGCAGCTAGACTCCTGACTGGAGCAGCTTACAGCAACCACATAACACCCATTTTCAGAGAATTGCACTGGCTGCCAGTCTGAATTCAAGGTGCTGGTAGGTAATGAGATTTAAAGCCCTAAACTGCTTGGGATCTCGATACTTGAAGGGTCACCTCTCTTTATATATGATTGCCTGAGGTCTGAGATCTGCTGGAGGGGCCCTTCTCCATGTCCCATAAGTCAAGTCAGAGGACACTGAAGAAGTTCTTCTGTGCTGAAGCACCCCAGTTGTGGAATGCCCTCCCTTTAATGGCTCACTTGGCAGCGAAGTTGCTCTCACAGTAGTTCACAAAGCATGGTAGTTTACAAAAAGCCTTTGGGGCTTATCTGGTTTTGTACACATTCACACATGTGCATGGTTTCTAGATAAAGGGTAGTAGATAAATAATTTAATAAATAAATTAGAAGCAGCAGCACAACAGACCAACTGAGCAATGAAGCTCCGAGTTGGTATAGTACTGTATTCTGGACCAAGGCAAAGAGAAAGAGGACAAAGGGGAGAGAGAGAGAGCGATGTTGATAGCTCATTGTTACCCTGGGAACTGAGGGTCCTGGGAGGGACACCAAAATGTGCTCAACTAAAGGTGGGGAAAATTAGCTCAGAGTACTGCTTAGCGTTACGAGAGGCAGGGTAACGTAGTGAGATCTTAAACCCTATGTCTACGGGGTCGGGTCGAGTCAAGGAGAACACAGAAGTTGAAATAACAAATGATGTTTATTAAATACAAGCAAAACAGTGTATGCGACACACTCATACAAGATAACTAAAGAAAATAAAGGTTGGAGTGGTATAGAGGGATTTTTAGAGGGATTGTTGGTTTGGGTGATACTTCACCTGTCCTGAAGCCCAGAAAAATAGAGAGCGAAGCTGGGGTGCGATGTAGCTCAGTACGTGGAGCTGAGGGGAGGCTCGCCAAGCAAAGCGGCAGCAAGGCAGGATGAAACTCGGGGGCGTTCCGAGGAAGGTCTCGGAATCAAGGGTTTTTATAAGGAGAATTGTGACTGCAGGCTATGCCGTACTTGGGGGAAAACAATAGGTTTGGAGTTGGAGACAAAGCCTCCGAAAGGTCAGAATCTGAATGATTGAGTTATTGTAGCGGTTCTCAATATAGTAGCCAGTATGCAAACGCAGAGTACTTGGGTATTGCATAGTTTACCCATCAAGCTGCCATTGCGGGGCAGAGGCTCTTTTGTAAGTGGCGTGCATACCTAATTAGAGTACTTGCCTGGAGGTCTCCTAAAGCAGTGAGTCAGCTATTTCTGGCCTGCCTGTATTGTAGTTTGAATATTACGGTTATTAACGGCCGAGCTTGTTTACGTGCTTGTCCGGCGGCCTCGCAAGCACGTGGAAAGGAATAGAGAAGTGCAGCCGAACTGTGATATCAAGGGATATCTTTTAATACCTCAAAGCTTGGACTAGCCAGGGCAGTAACATCATCCTGTGTGAGCACTTATGTCTCATTGCCCAGACAAAGTGTGGTGAACAAAAGGCTCAATAGGGCAAGATGTATCAGGCCAAATTAGAAAAAGGCATCGTCTTCCTGTACCATTGCATCTGTCAGGTAGGTGACCTTTGCTAGTTGCTGACTGCCCTGGGGCCTCTGATTCTTTAGTCATGTGCATTCATGCTTACTTCCTGTTTGATGGTCCTGAAGTGTGTTTCTCATTGTGAGGAAGTATTTGTTTTTCAAGGTATCAGAACACACACAAAACTTGGGCAAAGTGTTGTTCAGCCTCCCATGAGCGCAGCAGCCTGCCCACTAGTTATAGGCAAAATATTTGTCTCCCATAATCCTCTAAGCCTTTCTTTCTTGGATAATCCCAAAATGAGATGATTCAGATTATGTCTTCAGTCAAGGTATCCCTACCCTGCATTATGCCAAAGTAAAGGAAACTTTAGCTAAATGCATTTGTAGGCTGTTCATCACAGGACTTGGGAATTAGCATCTTCAGTGGGAGATTCTGGGAGTTTTAATTTTTTAAAAAAGCAACTTTTCAAAGACCTAGTTTATACCTAGTTTTATATATCTTCTCTCTCCTGCCATGGGCAGAATGGAGTATAAGTCACAGGAGGTCATTGTGAAATGGACTTCCTTATTGCACATTTTGTTTGCACATCAAGAAGAAAAATGTGAACGACTAATCTCAAATGAAATAGAAGTCAGTCTTAAAATACAAAAACATGGGTTTTTACAATACCAATGCCTCCTTTAATTTCATTTGACAGTGAAAAAAAAATAAAGAACTCTTAGAGAGCTGTAGAATTTTCCAAAAAAGATGAAAAAGCCATTATTTGCTGTAAGAACACTGGAAGAAGATATTTTACCTCAAAAGACTGCTAAGAATTGTTATGGGTTTATAGTTAGCCAGAAATATTTCAAAACTCCAACCTCTTAAATGCCTCTTGAGTTATTTTGGTTTAACATTAATGCGAAAATATGCATCTCTTTCAAAAGCAGTCATTCGGAGGATCATTAGGGTACCTGAACAAAACCCTCTATATTTACACAAGATCCTACAATAAACTAAGAATGATGATGTTGCATAATTTTCAAATGCAGCCATCTAGAATTTGTATTACACTCATTTCTACAGTGGCTGCCATATGGATTGTATCACCATCTGGGATCAAACTGCCCGAACAGAAAAGGTAGCTGTCTCCTCAGAGCCTCCGTGTAGAAGAAATGCAATTTCTTTCCCCCAAAATATCTGCCATGAAAGTAAAATATACTAATCATAGCCAAAGATGCTCTGAAAGTGCTTCCGAACTCTTACCTACAACATATGTGGAAAACACATCAGGGAAAAAAGCACCATAATAAACAACAAATCCTATTACACCTTAAAACCCAACAGATTTATTGTGCTTAAGCTTTTAAGTGTCTGAGACCATTTCTCTAGACAAATCAGACGGATGTATATATACTCTGAGTCAAGAGAGAAGCACGAAAAATGGACAGTAACTAAGATGCCAGTATATGGTCAGGTAAGCTAAAACATAGCTTTAGATGTGTTTTAGTAATCTTTAGTGTAAAAATTAACATATAATCCCTTCAGATGAATACAAGATCCACTCATGTGAGTATGACATGTATCTGACCACAGAGCTGGTTATGAATGATCATAGAAATAGCTGTATTACAAATAAATTTAAAGCGGGAGAACATGGGTTCCATGAGTAGAGCTTGGAAAATTTATTTTTGGACAACTGCTGGCTGGGGTGTTCTGGGAGCTATAGTTTAAAAAAGCTTTGTATCTGAGGTCCTGCTTTCTGGCCTGGTGGTAGAAGCTGTATTAGGGCTGGCATGACGAATGTGGCCTTTTCAATGGTGGTCCCTACTTTAGGATCATCTTTCCCAGTGATTGACAAATGGCTTCTCTGCAGGTTTTTAAGAGAAGCCTGGATTAAAAAAAATCTTGTATATATTTGATTTACATGCTTTATGCAGAAAAATTGCTGCTAGTGTTTCTTGTTTTATGCTTAGTGTTTCTTCTTTTATGATCACAATGTGCAGTATTTCTTAGTTTACGCTTAGGATAGTTAATGGTTCAAATGAAAAATGCTTTGGGAGGACAACGTGCCCAAGTCATGGGTTAGAAATTAATTACATAAATGAACAGTACTGTGTATAGTGAGCTAGGTAGTCTGAGAATTTGTTGATACTGTGTCAAGTTTGCAAAAGGATTCTAATTCATCATCTTTATGCTCAAGTTCATCTATTTTGTTCCACTATGCCTTTGATTATGTTTAAGTTTCCCTTCTTCCTTCTGAGATTCTAAGAAGTGGCTTCTGGTTTTATCTTTATTGTTTTATGGATTGGATATTATTTTAATTAATGGATTTTATATTGTTTTAATTGAGTTGCTTTGGTGGCTCTGTAAAGGGCTGCAAGGCAGAAAGCAAAAATATGAATCTAGGGATGACATTTTTTGTGAACCACCAGCACCTTCTGTGGTCCAAACTAGACACAGTGAGCAAAAATAGTGAACGCTAAAGCCAGAAGTGACTGGATGTCTCCTCCAAGTTTGAATGTTTGGGGCATCGGAACTGGGGAGATCTTGTAACCCCTCTCATACAAAAACCCTCTCTTTTCTGGACCCCCTTCTTCATCAGACTAATTTCTGGTCCTTTTGTTTTATTTCTGTGGCCCATAGACTGAATTTTGCCCAGCTGTGTTAACAATAAATGAAAGAATGAAAACAAACAGAAATAGAACAGAGCAGCCATTTCCAACCTGCTGCTCTCTAGATATATTGGACTACAACTGTGTCTGTTCTCATCCAACATGGCTACTAATGCTGCTGGCCAGGAATGATCATAATTGTAGCCCAAAACATCTGGAGGGTCCGTGGTCAAAAGAGGCTGGTATAGAATTTTAGCAAATCTTTTTCACTCATAGAGAAGCAAGTGATGATGAGTTATGCTTTGTCAACTGCTATACAATGCTGGAAATCATGTGGTCCTCCAGCTGTTGTTACACTGGAACTCCCAGCACTCCTCACCATTGTTTACGTTGAGTAGGGCTGCAAAGAGTTGCAGCCCAACTTCATTTGGATAGTCTCAGGATTTCCACCATGCTGTTTTAAAATAACATTGCAACAAGTGTTCTACCAGAAAGAAACACACCTGAGCTTCAATTATTTCATAGAATCATAGAATCATGGAGTTGGAAGAGACCCCAGGGGCCATCCAGTCCAATCCCCTGCTATACAGGAACACACATCAAAGCATTCCCAACAGATGGCCATCCAGGCTTTGCTTAAAAACCTCCAGAGAAGGAGACTTCACCACACTCCAAGTCAGCATGTTCCACTGCCAGACAGCTCTGACTGTCAAGAAGTTCTTCTCGAGGTTCAGATGGAATCTCCTTTCCTGCAGCTTGAATCCATTGCTCCTTGTCCCACCACCTCCACCTTATCAACAAGGTCATCCCTGTTGGCCAGGATCAGATCTAAAATAGTTGATCCCCTTTATTTTACAGTGAATCTTAATGAATGAAAATACCTGATTAATTTTCACTGTGTTCATTTTTAATGTTTCAGTCTCATATCATCTAATACATAAAAGTCAAAGTTTGTGAGTTTGTTTGTGTCAGACAGGCAAAGACTTCATATGATTGGCTGTGTCAGGTGAGAAGCCCTCATATGATTGGCCTCCCGTGAAGATTCTATGGAATCCTGCGGCTGGCAGTTTAGGGAGGGGCCGTTAGAATTCTCAGCCACAGAGCTCTTGGGCCTGGCTGGTTGCTACAAAGATGAGGCCTAGCAGCAAGAAGGAGGAGGACAGTGTAATCCCTCAGAAACCAAACCTCTGTATGTTAACGACTCTGAATACAGATTGGATTGGGGACTATGGGGAAAACTTACAGGTACTGGACAGGGCAGTTAAAGGAATTAGAGACACAGGATCTCAAATCTGTGTATTTCAATTGTATTTAATTCCTAAGGTATTTCTAAGGAGAATTACCTATGAGAAAATAAAATCCCAGGCAATGCTGGGTAAATACACTAATCCAACATATAAAAATCAAAGTTTGTCTGCTTGTCCGTGTCGGGCAGAGAAGACCTCATATGATTGGCTGCCTGAGAAGATTCTATGGAATCCTGAGGTTGGCAATTTAGGGAGGAGCCTTTAGATTTCTCAGAGAGAGTGCTCTTGGGCCTCATTCAAATGGGCCTGTCTTGAATAATTTGGTTGCTATGGAGATGAGGCCTAGCAGCAAGGAGGAGGGTGATGTTTTCCCTTAGGAACCCAACCTTTGTATGTTAATAACTCTGAATACAGATTGGATTGGAGAATATCGGGAAAAGTTACAGATACTGGACAAGACAGTTTGATGAGGTCTTAAGAGGAAAAAAATTGCCTTATTTAGTTAGTAGTAATCTAAAAAAAAAAAAAGAAGTCAAAAGTAATATTTTTCATTCTTTCTTATGGAGCCTTTCCAAAAATTTTAAAGCTACATTAAGGTATTTCTAAGAAGTATTATCTATAAGAAAATAACATCCCAGGGAATGCCAGGTATATATGCTAGTATATAATATACAATATATAAAATCTCTAATAAAAAGATATATAAAATCTAATATATAAAAGTCAAAGTTTGTGAGTTTGTCTGTGTCAGGTGAAGACCTAGCCTTGTATGACTGGCTGTGTCCGGTGAAGACCTCATGTGATTGACTGCCTAAGAAGATTCTAGGGAATCCTGGGGTTTGCAGTTTAGGGAGGGGCCTTTAGGATTCTCAGCCAGAGAGCTTTTGAGCCTGGCTGGTTGCTATGGAGACAAGGCCTAGCAACAAGAAGGAGGGCAGTGTATTCCCTCAGGAACCCAACATCTATATGTTAATAACTCTGAATACAGATTGGATTGGGGAATATGGAGAAAAGTTACAGGTACTGGACAAGACAGTCTTGGGAATTAGAGACACAAGATCTCAAATCTTTCTAACAAATATTACCTATGAGAAAATAAAATCCCAGGCAACGCCGGCTATATACACTAGTCTTTAAATAAACCACAGTTATCATGGCTTCAGGCTTCCTTTGATTAGATTAAGTTGCTCTTTTAAAAGCAAGAGCCAAATACAAATACACATACACACACATGCACATACACACATGTGCCTATGTATAACAGTTTCTAAAAAGCAAGAGCATGACAGTGCTATTGTACATATAATACTGCTTATGGGCTTGTCATAGGCAACCAGTGGCCCAGTGCCACTGGTTGAACAGAATATAACACTAGAACGGTCTTCTGTTCGTTCTGCTCCAGCATGGTTCTTCTTAAAATCTTATGTAATATCTGTGCCTCTAGTAACAGAGTTACTTAGGTTGCAATCCTAAATACATTTACTAAGGAAAAAGCCCATACTGAAAACCACGGAATAGACCAGACTAGATGTAATTGAATTCACTCTGTATACATTGAATTCCAAGTGAATATATATAGTGAATTGTGCTGATAAAACTCATAAATGTATAGCCTTGATGAAAGTATCTGGCATGGATTCAAGGTGGAAGAGTGCCTAATCACACACTAATTATGGTATGCTTTCTAACCCTTTGCCCAAGCCATGGTCACAATACCACCCACATGCACAGTGGCTGGCATCCTGTGAGTTACTCCCAGCTAGAATAGATCCATTTAATCAACTGGCGAATAGTGAGTCAAAACATAGGTAAAGCACACTGATCCAGCTACTTTATTTTAGCTGAGACTAAGTACTAGGTTTAGGCCAGTTGTCAGATAACGGGGCATCAAAAGGTGGTGGCTTCCTGTACTTTTTTGGACTCCCAATTTGGCCGTGTTGGCTGGAGAATTCTGGTTGCTGCGATCCAAAAAAGTAATTTTTCCAAGCTTTGAGTGGGACAATGGAATGCATACTAGAATAGAGAGAACAGCGGTCTGACAGTGTATGTATAAGGCATTTTCATATGTAAAAGAAACTACCAAAATAAAATCATGCCCCAGTTTTAGACTGGAGCTAAGTTGCTGGCACATTGCTGTCAAAAGCTGGTGTTTTGTTTTGTTTTTTCTTGGACTGGCTCAACAGACAAGTTTTCCTTTCACAGTCAGAGCATAAGATTACATATACACAAAAGTAATGTGATATGTTAATAATAATTAGAGTTTGGCTGCGTTTGATATATAGACACACAGAATTTAGAAATTTTGTAAAAGGCAATACACATAAAAAAACATAGCTGGTAGAAGAAATAAGACATAGGTAAAATAAGTGCCTTGATAGGTATTAATTTCTTTTTAATAATGAGGTTGTTTTTCTGAACTTGAATTTCTTGTGGCTTATTTAGATTTTTGGCAATGATGCTGCTGGACGATCATTTCACCAAATGGCTAACAGCTTACCTCCTTGCCAACCAACCAGAATTCCCCTGTGTTTCTTTAGCAAAAGAAAAGCATATTATAAGACTGGAGAAACATGAGAAACTGATTGAAGAGGAAACGATTTATTATAAATAGTAAAGGTCTCAAGTTACCGCTCATATTTATCAAGGATCCTGAAACAGTCATCTAGATTAATTTGCATTTAAAGTATGTCTGCAAGGAACAGCTTCCAGCAGCTCATTTAAATGAG
Organism: Cyclura pinguis; assembly: GCA_030412105.1. Taxonomy (NCBI): domain Eukaryota; kingdom Metazoa; phylum Chordata; class Lepidosauria; order Squamata; family Iguanidae; genus Cyclura; species Cyclura pinguis. The sequence goes on along the minus strand of CM059600.1, from coordinate 316,732,081 downwards.
TTCTAAATTACAATAGAAATACCACCAAAATTACATTTTTCTTGGCTTACTATAATCCTAAACCTCATTTGGAAGCACCTGCAAACAGTATTGGTTGCCAAAAAGAGAAGCCAGGATTCAGTTTCATTTGACATAATAAATTTTGTAAAATCCAGAATTTTTAAACTTGTGCAGAACAAAGAACTTTTTGTAACTATGCTGATTATAATTACGGGTAGTTCTGCACTGCTGAGGTGCCTTGGAATGTTCATTGTTTAACCTGGAAACAATTTGAAATAAGACAGAATGTTGAAGTTGCCTAAAATTATAAGGAGGAGGAGGAGGAAGAAAGATGCAGTGACTTAAACAGTAAATTTCTGTATTGGAAATAAGCATCAAAATCACAAAACAAAGACTGTCGTGATCAGTTACAGAAGTGGACAATTAGGGTCACAAACAAAAATGAAGGTATGCCCCAATAGGCCTGTAGCGATTCAGATGAAGGGGCAGCTTTAGTATACAAATAACATTCTCTTGAAAAGTAATCCATCCTCTGCTCCCATTGTTAAGGAACGAAGAACTTTTCTCTCTTGAGGAAGCCTAGCAAAGATGTTTTATTTCATGCTCAGGCCTGAATTCGGCCCTGCTGTTTCTACTCATACAAATCAACCCAGACTGTGCTTCCTGCACATGAATGCCCACAGCATGTCTCTGCTACATTCCCAGCCTGCTTTCCATCTGATGGGCTTAAAGCCATGATTTAGCCCCATTAAGGCCCACTGGGGTAGTTTAGCTTCATTGATAGGGAACTGGTCAAAGCCAACTGATGAACTTCATAGAAAAGACAAAAGCAGTGAGTCAGGATCCAAATTTGCTGTCCAAATTAGTTTGTTCCTAAATAGATTGAGGCTGAGAATTTAGTAAATTTAGGAAAAAGAAGGGACTGAAACATCTTGTTTAAATAACCGGAGTCTGGTAAGAATTCCCTTTTCCCCTTGACGGCTTGAGCTTCCTCAAAGTATAGCCAGGTGTTTACAGCACAGTCTGCGAGAAAGAAAAGGACTTTGTACTGTGGGAAGGAGCTGTTCCTTAAGAACCAGCTGTGTTGGAGTGTCATATTTTTAATGGTCACTGCAAGCCTTTTACCATGTACGTGCAATTCAGGAAAGCACAGCTTCAATATAGGACATAATGGGGAAAAAAAGAGAAATATACAAGAACAGCGTCTGGTGAACTCAATCATATTTTCCATGCTAAAGTATAAACTTCTTTAGGATTAAACACGTTCAGGTCTTGATCCTACATTACAGCTAAAACGACTGTGTTTGCTTACATTTCTTAAACCTAATTGGTCAACATAACTTGACTCTGCATCCAAATGCAGTAAACTGTAACTTGTTTACATCTTAGTGGGTCCAGATCAACCTATCATTGAAATCCTGTTTAACCAATAGTCTGTGGTTTGAGTAAACTGTAGCTTGCCATATTGGACACAATCATAATGTCTGCAGGTTTAGATATAGGTTTATATTTGATTATATGGAATATGGAAAAAAAATCTCAACAGTTTCATGCATTGTCAAAACTATGTGATATACCATAGCTAAACAAGTAGTTGCTTTGAAATATAGTACAAAAGCCATGCTCCTATACACCTTGGGGATACATGCTTAGCAATTTAAGTAAGTGAATGGTTATCATGAAGAAGATTGAGCGGAGGTGTCCTTTCTTGTCCCAGAGGGCATTAATGAGAACCAGGGAACTATAAGGAAGCAGAGTTTAGCTGAGTTTTAGGAGAAACATCTTAACAGTATCAGCTGTTTAGCAATTAACCAGCCTGCCTCGGAGATGGCAGGCTATCCTTTCAGGGATATACAAAAAGAGGTTAGTGTGTACCATGGATGCTATAGCCGCATTCTGAGTAACAAAGCCAGCATTGAGCAGAAAATTGGACCAGATGATTTTCAATATCCTGTTCAATGTACGTTGCTTTATTCTGCTGTAGACATACCTCATCTAAAATACTGTGTCTAGTTCTGGCAGAATGGTTTATAGACTGACAAGCTAGAGAATGTGTTTAAAGGAGGGAAATCAAGATGGTAAAAGGTGTAGAAACCAAGCTTTGTGAGGACTGGTTCAGAGAGCTGGTTATGTTTGGCCTTGAGACAAGACTCAAAAGGGATAAGCTAGCCATCTTTAAACATCTGAAGGGTCCTCATGTAGAAGATGGAGTGAACTTGTCTTCTGCTGTCCCAGAGAGTAAATCCAAATCAATGAATTCAAATTACAAGGACGTTCTAGCTAAGCATTAGGAAGAACTTCCCAACAGTATGAACTGTTTGACAGTGGAACAGACTGCCTTGAAAGAGGTTGGAATTCTGCTTGAGGCTTTCAAACAAAAGTTAAATTGCAAACTCTTGGGGGGGGCATTCAGTGGTGGATTTCTTTATTTGTAGTGGGCTGGAGTGGATGTTCCCAATTCTATGTGCAACTCATTAGATATATTGCACTGTAAACTCCATCATCTCCAACCAGTGTGGCCAAGAGTGGTGTGATGTAAGTAATTTCTGTTGGGCACAAGAAAAGCTAGCTATTTAGCTGTACAGATATTCCTTCAATTTTATTGTCACTGATTTTTTTTTACCCTGGAATCTATAAAAGAATTCTATGGTTCTAAGGGAAAAAGAATGCTATGTATAAACATTGTCAGTGCTGACATACACACTTTTGATAGTATGTGATAACTCTCCATAATCAATGTCCAAAAGTTTGAACCACGGTTCCTTTGGTGGGAGAAAGGCACAGTATAAACAGAATGAATGAATAAATAAACCATATATTACAGAGTACTATAATACTAGGAAATTTATCTGAAGTTAACTAGTTTGAGATTGATGTTTTTGGTTATGATTTGAATGAAAGGATAGTGTGACTGGTGGCACTTACAATTTGTTTCACTCCATGTTTGATGCAAAACAGAACAGAAACTGTCCCCAAAGTCAAAGCTTGCCAGTTGGTCTCAAAAAAATGGCTCATGTGGATGCATTTTAAAATAAGTGTTTGCTTGGGAGGTACCAAAAATACTTGATGGATCTGATGGGTCTATTGTCTTTGTTATAATGCCATTAGATGAAGTACCAAGTGTAGTTACTGTGCAATCAAGCACATGGATGTGTACAGCATACAGACAGACAGGAAAACAAACATTTTAAATTATAGGGTGGTGAAAAAGGAAGTGCAAACATTAGCTGTTATTCACTGAAGAATTTGAAACTGGATTGATCTGGGAGCAGGTCAGAAATTCTCTGGGATTTTAAAACATACCTCTTTTCAATATAATTAATTTAAGGGGCATATCTACAGTAATTGTGTTTCTGATATATTCAAAAGGATCTATTTCAATGATAAGAAGGCTTACCAGAGTTAGGGTTACGAAGGGAGAGGGAAGGAAGATGGCAAACATCCCCAAAACTAAATCCCCATTTCCTTTATCTTCCCTTCCCAAAAATGTGTCAAACACAACATCCCTGTAACTATGAAGCAAAAAATTATGTTATTTTCTCACCATACAATCCCTGAAAGATGCACTGCTTACTATTATGCTGATGACATAATCACAGTTCATGGTAGCAAAATTGTTTGGAAAATTATAGTCAAATAAACCACTGGTTTAAAACAGTTGTTTAATTTGAGTTGATCTTATTTTAACAGTATGAACAGCTTTCAGAATACAAATGTTATATATATTAAAAATAACATTAGAAGCAGTTTTCACAATCTCATACTAAAAAGAGTTCTGCAATTTTTACTTTACAGAACCAGTACTAAGAACTTGCATGAAAGGCATGAATCAGTTAATTTTATTTTACTGATCAGGTGACAGCTTGGCCTTAATACATCTTGCTAATCATGAAAATTTTCTAGACGTATTCGGTTAGAATCTTCTGGATGTCTTAATGCAATCCCATATCGCAGAAGAAGTTCAAGATAAGGTGGCCAGAATGAAGCACTGATTGTTATATATGGATCATGAGGTATGTTTACATGTTTATGTATAAGATTCTGGAAACGAGAAAAAAAATAAGATTAAATTTCTCAGAGGTAGCCTGAAATTTGGGTAAACACAATAAGAACTTACAAAACATATGAATACAATTGAAAGAAAGTTGGCTTAAAAGAAAAAAAATACCAATACAAAAGAACTCATTCTACTCTCTTGTTTTAAAGAGAAAAAAACTGCTGAAATTTGTGATAGACCATTCCAAACCACTAATTCCTGGCATATTTATTTTGCTCCCTATCAATGTCATCCTTGAACTGCACCAAACATAAAACAAACAAAACTTCTCTTCACCTCTAAAATTTCATGTAATGTTATTAGTTGTGCCTCTGGCTCTCCAGATGAACGCTACAGGAAGCAAAAAGACAAGAAAGTTCAATTTCATACTTAAGACACAAATATTCACAAACATATTTTTATAGACAGTTAAAAATTCATTCACATTTAGAATAACTTTGGGCTTGGAAAAGGTATTTATGCACGAGTAGTTATGCAAGAATATGGCTGGGAATAAACACTTTCACGCCCATATCACTTAAAGCTATGCAATAAGGACAGATGGCATTTTCACTCAAATGAGCTTCTGATTTACACTCATGGTTCTTGAGCCCTCAAGTCTTAAACATGAAGGTATCTGTTTACATGCTAAGACTTTGATGGATTGGGACATTACAAGAATGTATTGGAAAACAGAAAGACTCAAATCCAATATGTTTGAGCCACATAGATTCATGCATACAAGCCAGTAAGGGTGCACTCTCAAACCCTGGGTATTTCAGCCATCATTTCTAAGTAACCTTTTAACCAGAATGGACGTGGAAGATAATCTGAAAATGTATGGCTGCTCTGGCCTGAGTTGACAGCATTCAGTGGATTGTTAGGCTCTTTTAAAAAACTTACTACTACCCAATATTTGCTGCTTCTAAATTATACTTGAACATAACATTTTGAGTAAATGCATAGCTTAAATTTGATTTTGAAAGAAAATATAAATTTCCAGCACTCTCACACAAGTTATAACTCTCTAAGGAAGACTGAATCTGTTAAAAGAGCAAACATCCTAATGGGTAAGAGATGGATTTTTACCATTTACTTTCTGCAAATTACCATTTTCTAAAATGGTAATTTTCATCTCTCTTCATATGTATAGAAACAAAACTGCCAAAAAAAAAAAAAAAATCTTAGGCATCTGAAGCTTGCAGGTATTTGAACCTGGAGGAACTCTGCCTTTAAGACAGAGAGGAGGGATGTCTCTAGTAATTTGTTAACTATGGCCAGCAGGAGGCATAGTAGGTACTCTATTCTCCACCATATCTGCAAAAAGAAACAGATCTGTAGGGTCACAGCTGTTGCCTGAAATGGCTTCCTAGGACAGCAAGAAGGCTAAAAAGAGGCGCCAGTTCTTATAGCATGCAAGACTTAAGGAGGAGAGAGGCTGGTAGCTCATGTGCCAGACGCAGAAGAAGCTGAAAACAAAGAACTCTAGAACAGATGGGCAGCAAAACATTACATACTATGAGAGGAGACGGCTCAGAAACTGAACCTGGTCTCAAAAATGGTGTGTGTACAGCAGGGCTTCAGACAAGATGAGTGCTTTCTGGCTGTATCCAAGATGAATGATGGAAAAACCATTGGAACTGCATTTTCAGCTATGCATTTCATTATAATCCAAAGGGAAAAAAAATAATTTAATACAAAAATACAAATAGCCATACTTTCTTCTTTTTTGCAGTTCCAGCATTCTCAGGGAGAGGGAAATGTTCTTCAAGGAACTCTCCAAGGGCCTTAAGGATCTCATCCTTAAAGGCTTTTATTTTCAGCATTTTAGTTTTCAGTTCCTGAAATGCTCTGAGATTAAAAAAAAACCAAAAACAAAATTTAACTGAGGTGACTTTTCAATTAAATTAGCATTCTAACACCATAGTGATAGAGCAATACATTAATGTTAAACCAACTTGCAACTAGCACTGCCAGACCAATTAGCAAACAAACAAAAGCTAAATATAATAGCTCAAGATTCTTTGTCACATAATTCCTATTTCTTTAGTTTTTCCTTAAGACACTTGAAGAACAGGATCTAACACTGTCATATCAATCCCTTCTGCCCCTAGCAGCAACCAGCAACCCATTGGAAACTGCTGAAGAGGGTTGGGAAGCTCTCTGGACCAAATTTTTGGGCAGCTCAAAGGGGTGAGGAATGTGCTACTAGATGTCCATTAGTGCAGTACTGGATCTAGGTCACAGTTGTATGAATACCTTTTCTCAGAAAAGTGGACAACTTGATTGCTGATTTCTTCTTCAGTTTGTTTCAGACAGTCTATTAACTGTTGCTGTTCTTCCAACCACTGTTGTTCCCTTTTAACACAGATAGGAGAAAAACAGACAAAATAGCTAATTCCTATTTCTATAGAATCAAATAGGTCGAAGACAACATCAGGTTCAATACAACATATACCTTAGCAAATCTTGCTTCAGTTTTTTATTCTTTGCCTGAACCGTTGACAGCACCATTTCAAGATCATGGTCTAATTTCTGCAACTAAGAAAAAAATATGTTTTATAGAATGTAATTATTGTGATAATGCTATCAAACTCCATATCTTACAATACTCAAGGTACCTGTATATTTCAATTTATATGAATGTTACCATATTGGAGGATTTAAATGTGAGCAAAGAATCAATCCATGTTTGTTGTACATCAGCAAACCAACAGTTTTATTCTTCCAAAGGGAAGCAATCCTTTGCACCACTGGTTTAAAGTCAAGTACCAATTGATATGTCTTCCTACAGTCACGTTGAATGGTCAGCACCTGTGCTGTTATAGACTTTTCCAATGAAAGTGTTGTTTCACTTATTAGATAGGTTAAGGCAATATGGTTATGCATACATGGTATATTAGCTGTAATAAAGTAAGGATCTGCTGAGAAATTGAGAGAATGAAATGTTGGGAGTTATGATTGGGTGAATGTCTCAGGGGATTTTGAAAAGGTTGGCATAGATCAGTTGGTGAGAGAAGCGGTGGGATAAAAGAAGAACAAAGTCTAGGTTAGGGGTTGAATGAATGGGTTTAGGTCCTCTCATGTTAGCAGAACACAGTATCTTAGACTTTTCTTAACATAACCATCCATATGATTTTTTGTATAATTTTAATAATTCCAGATTTATGTTTATCCAAAGAATAAAAAGAATGTGTGTATGCACACATGTATTACAAAAATTCAAGATTTTCAGCTAAGCTATCTAGAAAGCTGAAATTTCAAAGCCAATATGATATCTAATATATAACATGTCCTCAAACCAAAGACTGTAGGCAATTACTTTGTCGCAACAAAACAGATATTAGCGGGCTTGCTCCCATAACTTTTTTAATACAGTGAAAGAAAACTGTTGGAATCTAACAACATCCAGAGAAAGGAAGACAAAGGGTTTTTTTTTTTCTAATGTAAATGCCATTTCATTTATTAGCTATACCATAATTATTTATTTTACCAGAGGAACCACAGGAATCTTCCCAGGTAATGTTGTATAGCATTTCTTTGACCACTTTGTAGAAATACTACCACTAACACATTCTAGGTTTGCTTGTTAAGTCCAGATTTGGAAGAATTCAGGAGTAATATTTGCAGATGCTATTTCAATAAAATGTTGGGATTTTTTAATAAACTGTCATCTGATTTATAATACCTTCAAGGAAGTTACACAGGCCTAAATTTCATCAAGCTGAATGCAATCTACCAGTTACATTTGGTAACTAACAGGAGTTTCATAAAACTCTGGTTTTGCTGCCTACCACAACAAGAGGGGTTGTCATGCCAAAGACCTATGCTCACAGGTTGCATCAGTCTGACTGTAGATGAATCCAGTTTCTTCAGGTTCATTATCAAAAGCACTTTTCCTTTCACAGCACAACAATTTTGCTTTACATCATTTAAGTGCAAAGATTTATCTTTGTACTTAGTTTCATTTTTCTTCTAGCACAGTAATAAACAAAGCGCAGCCCTCCCATTTTTGGATCTCTCAGATGTCCGCAGCCCCCCACCACTCCCAAATTTAGAGGTCAAAATGTTTTTGCCAAAAAATAACCAATAGTGTCCAAAGCCTCTGGGCAGCACTACTATCCATTCCTTTACATGGGGGTGGGGCACCTTTTTTTTTGTTAGGTTGGAAGTCCATGCTACAATATATGTAACCACTTCCAGACAGGAAATGACTGTCTGGTTTTTGGGAAAAAAGAACCATTCACCCCCAAAACAAATTGGGGGGATGCTAAATTACTTCAAATATAGAGAAATAGTAAATAGAACCTCCCAGTCTTTGGGGGGTATTGCTGGCCATTTGGGAGTAAAAAAATTTTGGAGTCCCAATTTTTGGAGGAGAGGGGGTAAAATGAGGAAGCATCACTATTTGGGGCCCCATGAGGAGCAATGCAGCTCCCTAACCCTGACAGTTGCCCATCCCTATTCTGGCATATACTGTAAACAATGCTTTCCAAAGCATAGCACTCCTTCAGATCACGGTTTTCCTTGATATTCTGCAGAGCAACCTTCTCCAGTCTGGTGTTCTCCAGATGTGTTGGACTGCAACTGCCATGAGTCCCAGCCAACACATCTGGAGGACATCAGGTTAAGAAAAGGTGATTAGATCAACACATCAGCATTCCTGTTATTATACCCTAACCGTTCTATGGACTACAACCAATGTCTTCTCACTAGTTATAGTAAAAGAAAGAGAACTCATCAGTTGCTTCCTAGGACAGGGATGCTGAGCATGTAAACTTCCATATGTTGCTGTTGCAACTCCCATCATCTCTCACCATTGCTTATGCAGGCCAGATCTGCCAGGAGCTGCAGTCCAGCATCATATGCAGAGCTGCATATTCCCCAACCACAGTGAAGCTAGGGGTATGGATGTATATTTATTCCTAAGACCGATACTTTAAGGAGATTACAATCAGCTCATCATCCAAAAGACGTACCTGGTCTCTTCCTAAGGCTACTAGAACCTCTGGATTTGTAGTAATTACTGAAAAACAAAAATGCCAATGTATTTTTTAACTAAGAACAAGCTTCTTTGCAACATATGTCAAAAGCTGGCTGAAGCAACTATATTTCTCTTTCTAGTACAGATCTTTACAACAGACAATTATATATCAATTATAACCATGTGTATGTTTCCATACTTATGGGTAATTATTTGAACAGACTGAGAGGGCTATAGCACCTTTTATCTCCTAAGCCACAGGGAATTCAGACTGGGTGATGCCTCTCTCTCACCAAGTGTGAAAAGCTGCTAGGTGAAATACATGACCCTCCTGATCCTGAGGAAATGCACTCCATTTCTTTTTTCTTTTGTTTCCCTCTGCATAGAATGGCAAACAGGCATAGAGTGGCAGAAATAGCCAAGAAGCAGATATCTTTTCCTCCCTTTTCCAGTGCAACATTTTGAAAAAAGCACAACAAGCATCAGCCTTGACCATTCCTTGTTGGTAGTCATAGTAAAGATAGCCTCTAGTAATCTAGGCCTGGCGATTATCCATATCGTATTCATGGTGAATGGGCCTCTGCTGTAAGGGACATCTCAGTGTTGAATTAGTTCCCTGCATACTTTTCCTCATCTCTAAATCAAGCTAATAATTTTCTGTTCTTCAGAAGATCTTTTCTCATTATTCTTACCCTTAAAAACTGTTTCACTGTAATACTATTATGAAAATAAAGTGGTCTTCTGCAGTTTTCCATGCATCATTTGTTACAGGTATTTTCTCTTTGTGTGCTTGCTTCATATCGACATGGGTGAGCTTAGCAAGTTTATTCTCTGGTGAGGGAAAAATGTCATGTTGTACAAGGCAATAATCCATCATTAATATTTTGTCTTCTGCTTCCTTAAGATAGTTTATTTATTTAATCTGTTTATTGCATTTATATCCCTTCTTCTTCCCCAAGTGGCTTGTGTATTTAGAATGCAAAGGATTTAATTGAATTGTCATTCAGCAGTTTGATTTCATTATTTAAATAAAAAGGTTCCAATTAAGTAAAATAATGCAACTTGAGCAGCAGACAAAAAAAAACCCGGAACAGACTAAGTAAGAAAAAGAGCTTAAAGAACAAACACCTTAGGGGCAGAACATGAATTAATATTAAAGACAATCCTCCTCAAAGGACAGCATTCACCATGGATGAGATGTTAATAAGGATGGGCCAGATGAACATACTTGCTGTCTGAGCAGGGGGATCATATGGGAGGAAGTGACCCTTGAAATCATGGGACAAAACACAGAGCACTTGTGTAGAGTATGTAAAGACTGCAGAGGATGATGAACTTGCAGAATAACAGGCCATTTCAAACTTGGTCATGAGCATTTTTTTGTAAATAACTAAGTAAAATAAAACCAGACCCAGTCACAAGGTGAACTGCATGCTTCTGCATAAAACTAGAACCATGCAAAAGGTTCCACACATTTAGTATGCTGTGGAGCCTTAGTGAGTAGATTTTGTATAAAAATCACTCAGTTCTAAGTAATTTGGCAGACCACTAGATCTAAACTGAGAAAGCAAAACCAATAGAAATCTAAAAATCTACTATTTCATATAATTAATAGTAGACATAATGGGCAGCTTGAAAGATTTATCAGTCAAAATCAGAATTGCCGGGCATATCAACGATTTTTCACTGGCTTTATTTATAAAGTAAGCAAAGTGTACACTTTATTTTTAAGTCTTAAAGGTATTGTAAGACCATTGCACTAGAAATCATTTGCAAGTAAAGATCTGCATTTGTCTGACTATAATATCTAGACCATTGTGCATTATTGAATTTCTCCCTTTAAACATGTATTACAGCATTTTGACTCTTGGAAAAAAATGCTTTATTTATATAATGTGTAACCTTAATACGGTGGACTTCTACATATTTGTTAACTAAATTTAAGTTGAAACAATATGCTAAGTCAAATTCACAGTTGATTTAGAACATGAGAAATGTTTTCAGACTAATTTTTCCAGTAAATGTATATCACTAAGCAGGTCTCAAGAACTAGGCCTATATGCAAGGTAGGATCGTATGCTGAAAGATAAGAGGGCTCCTATCAGTAAAAGGCAAGGGGTTTGGGATAATGTGATGTAATTGAGGGAATATGTATTAATTTACCAAAGGACTGAAAACTTGCTGTCCAACAGAACAACATAGCTTGCATTTAAACTGATACGCTATAGGATTACTGCAGATGACCTGCTACAGAATCCATCGGAGTCCCTGTTAACAAAACAATCTTTCAAATGCCGTGGCATCTCACAAATGGCTTCTGTTACTTATAAGCAACTTGCCCTACAGTTGTTGCCTATTTTATTTTTGCTTAAAAATGCTCAGACCTCAAAAATAAATGAAATTTTGAGAGCAGAAAAAAAAAGCAACACACATAAATTAATGAAGATATATTAGAAGCTTAATATACAAAACGATTACAGAAAAAACCCACAAGGCTAAAACCAACATAACCTTTTAGTGAAAACTCCAAAGTCAAAAGTAGGCTCACTTGAAAACAATGACGGAAAAGTGATTAATATAAAGCTGAATGAAATCACAGATGGAAGCAGCATTTCAACAGAATTAAGGTTGTAAGCAGAAGATTTTAATATATGAAGAAATTGACACAGGATCAACCCATGTCAATGGAACACACTAAATAATCTTTTGGGACAAAAGCATAGTCCCTCCCCCTCACTTTTGCCAATTCTTCATGGCCTTTAGTTCAGAAAATATTACAAAGGCACCCAATATAAAATAATATCTGAACTTTGAGGCAGATTTAGATGTAGCCAACACCTTCATAAAAACTTCTGGGAAGCTCCTACGTATCAATCTATGTCCCATGCTCACTGTTTTTCTTTACAGCTTATAGTTTCAGAAGTTCCATAAAAATATATTGTTGTATGCTGTTAAACATGAACAGGGAAGATTGTCCAAAGAAAGGTACCATGAGAAGCTTGGAAAAGTTACTTTTTAGACTAGAATTCTTTGGCCAGCATAGTCATTTGCTATAGTATTAGGAAACTGTATTGTATTTCCTGGAATTGTAGTTCAAAAAGTAACATTTCAAAACTTTGTATGTGTAGGTACCTTTAAGTTGTCTATCGGCTTATGGCACCCTATTAAATTCATAGGGTTTTCTTAGTCAATGCATACTCAGAGGTGGTTTTGCCAGTTCCTTTGTCTGAAATATAGCCTACAGCACCAGGTATTTGTTGGTGGTCTCCCATCCAAGTCCTAACCACAGTTGATCCTGCTTAGCTTCCAAGATCAGGCAGAATCTGATTCTCTTAGGCTTTGGGACCTCGTGTTAATTCTGGGATCATACTGCAACTGAACTGCTATTTGGAGGTATTTAGAGAATGAAAATATACAGGTAATGTAGGACTGAAGGGGGAAAAAAAGACTTTATTCCCCATATACACTGCATTCGTCACTTCTGAGAGACTGTTGTTTTTATTACTTTGGTGTCAAAGAAACCCAGAGCATTTAGAATGAAATTTCAATAGGTAATAAACAGAAATACATTTTGATGGCATGAAGTTGCTCAAGAAACATAGGAAAGGAGACCAAAAAATACAGCAAAGTTGAAATGAATAAGGGTAAGATATAATTAATTAATACAATGATTATACATTCCACAAAAGCCCAAACATTTCAAATACCTAAGATTTCATAGCCTTTCAGTTTAAAGTTTCATTTTAAAAAATATTCAAATAAAAGGCCTTACCTTCTGGTTTTTTCTTTTGCCACTGGTTAAATTCTGCTGTTAGAGCCTTCAAACGTTTCATTAACAATGAAAGCTGTCAAACATTGAAAACATTTGAAAGTTCACTTAAAACCCATTTTGTTATACAAATATTCATGTGTGTATCTTAAACTAAACCTTTAAAGCACAAAACTGGAAAGTTTCACCAGCTCCCCAATCTCCTAATGCAAACTTCAATCTGAGTCAGGTTCTATGTTCTTGTTATAGAATACCACTTGAATGCATGGGACAACATTGCTCCTTCCTTTGTAATATTCTGATCTGCTTTTAGATTTCTATTTAAGCTCTGGGAACTGCAATAGAAGTATATTGTATAATAGCATATTATGACAATAAACATATGTTAGCCCTGGGCAAGGAGCCAATCTAAGTATGAATAAAGATAAAATGAAGGCAAACAGCCAGCTTATAAGCCTGGTAAAAATATACCTATGTCCTTCTACTCAAGAATACAGAACATCAGCAAATATGTAAGGAAACAAAACTCGGTATGTGTACTAGCTGGAACAAATAGAATGGCAATGACTCCTACCTTACCTCAGATCCCTATTTTGCTTGGATGAGAGAGCAAGGGAAGAGTATAGATTTTTAGCTGATTGGCTAAACAAAGGCTGGAAAATGTATAAAACAGGTGTTTTAAGAGGAAAACATAAGATTTCACTTTCAGTAAACTGGTCCACCTATGTTGCTTGGCAATTCTAGATAACCGGAACTCCTGCATGTGGTAGGATACTCCTTTTTTGATTAAGCATGTTATTTAATGCCCAATCTAAAGCCAGAGATGCTATAGGGTTAAATAAGCAGGCTAGGAGAGTGGATGCAATGCTTTCCTGAATAATTCTTATAGAGGTGTAAATTTGTTTTAAGAATGTGCCCCGACTAATTCAAGGTCTATGTAAGCTGTGCCTCAGAGGACTATGTATTTATCTGCTTATCTGTGTTAAAAGAAGAAATCTGAGAATAAAGCTGCAAGTTGTTCTCTTGATAATTTCCTGTTAGACTGAGGCTTAAGAACACTTAAGGAGAATACAGATATTGATTTGACTGATTGGATAGGACTGAGTTTTGCAGCCTTGGGAGCCGAAATAACCAACACTGCAACTCTTAGAAAATCCAAACATATTCAGGCCAACAGGTATAAAGCAAAGAACCTTCAATCTTCAACAAGATACAGAGACGGAAGAACCACACCTATGCCACCCTATTGTCAGGGGCTGGCTTGGTTCCTCACACTGGCACAACAATTGCCATTATCACTTGAAATCACATTCATACTAGAAATCTAACATCTGGAAAAATCCCTGTTCAGACTGAGCTTGCCCATGGAGAATTAAGCATGGTTATAAGACTGTATATAGCATTTCAGAGATAATGCAGGATTTTAAGATTACAATCCCATAACACCTGGCCACCAAGAGAACTTTCGTTAGCTAAAAATATACTTAGTGTGGCTCAAAGAGATATAATAATGTAGTGGCATTTAGATCATACCACACCATGGCTATGGCTATGTTTCTAAAAAATTGGCTATGTTCTAAAAAACTCCATTCAGTTCATGCAGAAAATTTTCTTACATCACAAGCTAGGTGTATTTGGAGTCAGGAGAAGGAGAGATAGAAAGAAAAAGAGAAACAGAGCTGAACAGTACCAGCATACTTTCAGCTGCTTTGGCTCAAGCAAAACAATATGTAACAATAGGTACTGTTAAGAACAGATTCATGTCATTAACATGGATAAACAGCACATACCTTGCACTGTCATCTCAGTCATCTGTTAGTTGTAATAGCTACACAGAACCTCCATGTTCAGAGGAGACTGAATGTCATTAAATATCAGGAGAGAAAGCACTAACTGTCATACCTGGTCTTTTGGATTTTTCAGGAGTATTTGTAGGTTACAGTGGGAAAAAGCATGTTATACTAGTTGAAGCTTTGGTTTGATCCAACAGGATTCTTTTTTGGTTTGATTTTGAAGGACTCTTCTTTGGTTATGACTGCATATTTTGGAAATGTTCTTTTCCACTGGTAGCTATACATGTTGAGGTTTTTTGTTGTTGCAAATTTGTTTGTCTGCAATTCATTTAAAATATGTAGACTTAAAGCTATCCATTCCCAACCTGATCCCTCCAGATCTGTTGGTGTATACTTTATGTCAATCCCAGCTAGCATGGTTAGGGAGACTGCTTAACATCCATGTTAGGTCGGCTAGACATTTAAATACATAAATAAATAGATATCAAACAAGATTGGAAATCTATCTAATCTGATACCTAGCACACAGAAAAAAAAATTCACTGATGTTTCTCAGAAGGAAATTCTAACCATACCTTGGGATCTGAACTTGGAGGAGTTTCTGTTTCTTGAAGTGCTAATTTGTTCTGACACTTAATTAAAAAGAGGAAAAAAAGACAGATAAAAACATGTACAGACATACACATTATTCTTATTCTTTCCTTCCTAGCTCAATCAAGTGATCATTTAGTATTCCATTAGAACATTAAAGGAACAATCAAGTCATAATTAAACTCACTGAGATCCCTTTCATTTTAATTGGGAAGTTAAATTCTGAATTCTCTCCTACTGAAATAAATGAAGACTATGAGCACTTAACTTTGGCAGGACTGTGCATCTTCAAAGAAAAATAGATTCTGCCATTCTGTTTCCTTGTTTTGGAAAATATGTCTAACATTGAGATATTTGATATCTTCAAGCATACCTTTAAATTCCTCTTTGTACTATGGCATCCTCTGATAGGTTTTCCATTAGCAAATTCATACTAGTATGCTCTGTCAGCAAAATAAGTAATAAGTACAGTGTGGTAGAAATTCTTTGTTCAGCCTTCTATTTGATCTACTCAACACTATTACTTTTATATAAACCTAAAGGAGGCAAGAATTAATTTTGATATATCATTTCAAAAATCATTTCTAATTTTCTCTCTCATTCTCTCTTTTTTCAGAGAGGGTATTCTGAGTTTGTCAGCTTGCTTAGACACATATACCAGCATAACAGAGGAATAAACAGTTAACTGAAGTATCTAATATTAATCTGCACAGCTCCAGTAATCACATCAGTGAATATCAATATTCAACTTTACAAGCATCAGTATTAAACTCCAAAAGACTAATCTTTACCTCTTCCATTTGTTTCCATATTTCTTCACATTCTTCTAAGAGTTGTTCTCTGGCATCATCTGAACTTAATAAGGGGTTGGTGATTGCTGGAGACATATCTTGCTTGTACAGGGAGAGGTTCTTCGAAAATTTTTCAGCCTCCAAATAAAATTATATTTATGGTTGGTATATTTTTGTAATCCAGGTGCAAATCATTGATTAGAAGAAAAATAGTTGTTTTAAACCACTGATTCTCAACCTTTGAAGATTCTCAACTTGAAGGAAAACCTGGCTGGGACCTTTGGGAGTTGAAATCCAAAACATCTGAAGGAAGTTTTGGATTTCAACTCCCAAAGGTCCCAGCCAGGTTAGTTAATGCTCAGGAATTCTGAGAGTTGAAAATCCGAACATCTGGAACACCAAGGGTTGAGAACAAGCATTTTAAACCAATAAGCATCCATTATATATTGTCACAGAATCGAACAAACTTTAGGGGACACCAAATTGAGTGTCATGCAATGCAATCCACCAAGAGAACAGCAAATGATAAAGAAAAATAATCCCTTTCTCCACTACAGACCTTAATTCATTGCCAAAATCTATGGCAAAAGTTTGCGGGATCCTATGGAGCAGATCTGTGGTGGTACAGGAGTGAGGAGAATCAGTGGATGTCCCATTATATGAGCAGATATCTGCTGACACGAACGCTGAATGTCACCAAAGCAATTTCATTTTACTGATGCTTTTTTCTAAAAATAATTTGTTAATGCATGATAAAGACAGTGAGATAATCTAAAATATCTACATATTACATTTTGGAGCCTTGGAAACTTTTTTCGGGAGGGGGGCGGGCACTATGATCTGCACTGCTAATTTATTGCTGATTGTTACTTAATTTTGAGTCCAGATTTCAAAGACAATCTTAGGAAATTACCACGTATCATCTTTCTTGATAGAAAGAAGCCTAAAAAAGGATTTAATAAAAAAAATGTTCAGAAATAAGAAGTGTCATAAAAAGAAAACAGAAACTGTAGTTAGTATTCAGAGGAGCTGGAACATGAACACAAAGGTCTTCAAGGTTTGTATGGAGAAAGCTCTCTCTCTCTCTCTTTCTTTCTTGGCTCATTTTCTTTTGTGTATCCATCCCATCACCTAAAGAAATGCTATTGAAGATATTTAAAAGCAGCTTTCCAGGAGGTTGTCATAGGCAAGGAGTTGAAAACCTCTAGTGTGAGTCAATTTTCCCATAGTTTTGATCCACATCATGACATCTCAGCAACAGTTACAATCCAATAGAAATCTTTTATGTCTTATTAGCCACTTTATTTCATCCATCCAGTTATCTAATATATACAAATCAAGGTTTGTTTGTCTGTGTCAGGCAAAGACCTCATATGATCGGCTGTGTGAGGCGAAGGCCTCATATGATTGGCTGCCTGTGAAGATTCTATGGAATCCTGGGGTTTGCAGTTTAAGGAGGGGCCTTTAGAATTCTCAGCCAAAGAGCTCTTGGGCCTGGCTGGTTGCTATGGAGATGAGGCCTAGCAGCAATGAGGAGGACAGTGTATTCCTGCAGGAACCCGACCTCTATATGTAAATAACCTTGAATACAGATTGAATTGGGGAATATGGAGAAAAGTTACAGGTACTGGACAAGAAGACAGTTTGGAGAATTAGAGACAGAGGATCTCAAATCTTTCTAACAAGTATCACTCATGAGAAAATAAAATCCTGGGCAATGCCAGGTATATCTGCTAGTTAGCAAATAAAAGCAATGGCATACTATTACAGTTGGCCTTCCACATTTGCGGCTTAAGTATTTGCAGATATAATTATTTGAGGATTACTGGGGTGAAGCGGGTGAAGCGAAAGGAGGGCATGTGTTAGTTCGCTTGTGTGACTGGGAGGGGGAAGAGGGCAGGAGGAGGGAGGGCACGTGCGTTCACTCGCATGGATGGCAGGAGAAAAGGGGGACGGGATGGAAGGAGGGAAAGCACACATGTTCATTCACTTGCATGGGCAGGAGGAGGAGGAAAAGGAATGGGATGAGAGGAGGCCACGTGGGCATTCTCTCACACAGGTGGTGGGGAAGGGGATGGGACGAGGACACACATGTTCACTCATTCACGCTAGTGAGAGACGGAAGGGGACAGGAGGAAGGAGGGCACGCATGTTCATTTGGATGAGAGGCGGACAGGATGGGTGCCCCCTTTCTCCCTCCTCCTGCTCTCCCATTCCATTCCTTTTGCCCCCACCTCTGCAAGTGAGCAAGCCAGGCAACGCACATGTGGCAGGATCAAGCCACCCCGCCACTACAGATACTTTTTTGTCTGTGTTAAATATGGCTTGCAGGGTCCCTAGTCTCTATGAAAGTAGAAGGTCAACTATATAATGAAAAATGACTATGAGAACTAAGCACCATGTTCTCCTTCTTGTGGACTCTGTGACCCATACATATTGTTAGATAAACAGTAGTTACTTTGCCAGAGGTATGGACACCAGAATGATCAAGAATACAGCTGTTCAGTTACTGCCCTGGTATCTATTCCTCTGTGCCACACAAATAAAGAAAGCTGATGATGCTGTCACCCCTTAAATTCTAGCTGTGGATTCCCACCAAAATAGTAGACAATGCTGCTGCCAAAGTAAAAGAGCTATGCAGTCCCACAGTCATGGAAAGGTAATAAATGCTGACACCTACTTGACAAACCATTGTGTAGAAAATGAAGACTCTTTTGTGGCCTATCATAAGTATCTTGGAAAGTTTCAGGAAAAAATGGTTCAACTGATATAGAAGGCAAGGAATTATCAGATGTCACAAGAATGAGGAGATGTCAACTAAAGAAGAGAGCTTCTGGATGAATAGTAGAACTATGTCCTCTGTGAGATGAAACTGTTGGACAACCTTTGGCAATGTCTAGCTTGAGGCCTATTTTGTCCCTACAGAAGGCCAGGTAGGGCTGACCATTCTTTAACATGCAGAGATCCATAGAAGATATAATCACTAAAAGACTGCACTCATAGTATGAAGTTGCAAGTCACAGGTGGGCAACATTTTAAATACCTTGTAATTCAGTTTAGTGAGTACCATGGTTAGACTCCATGCCAGTAGCAAAAAGAAGACAGGTTAGGATAGCTTGCCCAGGCCCTTCCCAAAGCACTTCATTGGAAATACACCAAAGACCCTTCGGTTGGGATACAGTGAGCAAAACAACAAGGTGCACTTTGCTGGATGGGAATGCTGTTCCCTGACTCTCAAATGAGAGACAGAAAACACATGAGATACCAAGTTTGTAGTTGGTCTAGATAACAGATGAACCTGTCCCAATTGCACTGTTGGCCTTCTAAGTGGCTGTTTTTCACCCACCCTCCCTTGGAAGTTCATAGCCTTTAATTTGGGGGAAACAATTTGACATGGAGGATGCACCAAACCACGAATCACTGAGTTGCTGGTTCAGATAGTGTACTCTGTGATTATGCGTGAGAAGATTGCTTTAGTAAATACAGACACTTTCAACTGGACATGAGAAGCAGGTCACAATGGTATGATCAAGTTAAATCTTATATTTCTGCTATGCCGCAAGGAATGTCAGGAATGGGAATTACAGCAAAGAGTAAAGAAATGGCCCCGTCTACCTCTGAATAGAGATGCAAGCTTCCTACCACTTCAATACTTCAAGCACTAAAGGTTAGAATCATAGAATCATAGAGCTGGAAGAGACCACAGGGGCCATCCAGTCCAACCCCCTGCTATGCGGGAACGCTCATCAAAGCATTCCAAACAGATGGCCATCCAGCCTCTGTTTAAAAATCTTTCAAGACTCCACCACACTCCGAGGCAGCACATTCCACTGCTGGACAGCTCTGACCATCAAGAAGTTCTTCCTGAGGTTTGCACGGAATCTTCTTTCCTGCAGCTTAAATTCATTGCTCCTTGTCCCAGTCTCTGAAGCAGTGGAAAATAAGCCCTCCTCGACATGACATCCCTTCAAATATTTAAACATGGCTATCATGTCCCCTCTTAACTTTCTCTTCTGCAGACTAGACATACCCAGCTCCCTAAGCTGCTCCTCATAGGGCATGGCTTTCAGACCCTTCACCACCTTGGTCGACTTCCCCTGGTTGTCCCTACTGGCTGGTACTCTCCAGCTGAGAAACACTTTCTCAATCAAGCACTCAGCAAGTCCATGAAAACATGAAAAAAAATCTCTTAAGAGAAATGTTCCAACCACTCTAGAGGATGAAAAGGAATTGAGTGGGAACCATGCTCTTTGAGCAAGTTCAGCAGTAGGGAAGGTTGGGCTCCTGCTGTTGTTTTATGATTTTTTTCTTAAAAATTAGAATTGAATTAGAATTGAAAAGGCAGATTATAATTTCCCTTTGACACCATCCCTACAGATGTTTATATTTATATTCATATTTAATTTTATTGTTTCATTTTGTAAATTAATTTGTGAAGACCATGGCTGGGATGTGCTAAGAATATATTCAATAACATCAAGCTTATGATTTTGCAAATCTACTTGAATCTCTCAATAGATATCAAATAATGATTGCAATAAGAAATGTTAACAAAAAGAAATTATCTGAAACAGGTAAAGCAGATGCAATAGAGTGATTAAGTTATGTCAGAAATGTCCTGATGTCTGTTATTCTGCTGTGGCAAAGAGGTATAACTGAAGTCCACAAAACCTTATACTATGAAAGAAGCACAGAGCAGTCTATGAAAACAAGGAGAAGTCTCTACGGTGCTGAACTTGAAATGTATTGAACAATGGAAGTTTTCAGAAACAGAAGACACCATGATATATATTTAGGCTTTAAGTTATACCATTCTACTTCTTTTAAGTGCCCTTCCATTAAAAATACTTGTTAGCTGTCCAGACCCTCCAACATTTCACAGACAGAAATCAGGACATCCACGGCCAAACAACGATAGAGTGTGGTCAAGATGGCAAAAGTGATCAAGGGGAAAGCACAGACAAGCTAAAAAAGACTGCTGCAGTTTGCTTTTGCCTGAGTCTACTGGGAAGAACAAGACCCCAACAACTCCTCTCCCTCCCTCTCCGGTTAATGAGGCCATTTCTGCACTAAACTGTTATAATGCTATTATTCCACTTTCAACATCCTATGGAATCCTGGGGTTTGCAGTTTAGGAAGGGGTCTCAAAGGCCCCTTGCTAAACTGCAAACCCCAGGATTCCATACAATGTTGAAAGTGGAATAATAGCGCTATAACAGTCTAGTGTGGAAATGACCTGAGTGCAAGCTGCTT
Organism: Cyclura pinguis; assembly: GCA_030412105.1. Taxonomy (NCBI): domain Eukaryota; kingdom Metazoa; phylum Chordata; class Lepidosauria; order Squamata; family Iguanidae; genus Cyclura; species Cyclura pinguis. The sequence goes on along the minus strand of CM059600.1, from coordinate 316,710,864 downwards.
TTCAGCAATCGAAGTTAAGTAGAGAGGAATGGGAGGATGTGGGAAGAGGAAAAAGAAACTGGGACATCTCAAGAGGGGTGGAAAAAGTGGGAGGGTACATTAATTAGGACTGTCCTTGCTGAACTGGAGGGTATCTGTCTCTTGATTAGACCAAGGGCCTTTTTTGTCCTGCATTATTTTCAACAATAACCAAACAGATACCGCTAGGACTGCCCAATAACCCTCCCATGATACTGTCTTCCTGCAACAGTCCCATAAGGGTAGGGAACTTTTTGTCCTCCAGAAAGTTTTCGAAGTAATAATATTAAAAATGATAACCACGATAATAAAACAATCCCTTCCCCAACAAAAAAAAATTCTGTCCACCAGGTAGCTAAGAACCATCCTTAAAAACCAATGTAATAAAGTAAATAAGCAAGCAAGCAAGTAAATAAATAAATAAAGCAATAATAAAAGCAATATATCCATCTGCAGTTTATCATTTCGGAGCTGAGAAATCAATATATAACTCTGCATGACATGATCCTAAAGAACATTGAGAAGATCAAGCAACTCTGGAGCTGGAACGGAGAAATTCTCTACTGAGCTATCAACACTCTGAACTTGCGAACTGTTCAGTGGGTTTAGAGTCTTTGCCTCAGTTTATGTGACTACCAAGATGGGGAAGCTGGCTGGAAACAGTCCTCACGGCACTTTTAGTTAAGTCTGAAGAAAAAGAACCCCAAACGTAACAGTAAAACCTTTAAAATAATCACTACAAAATAAGAAAATAATAAATAGGGATATTTAATTTAAATTAAAATAAATAAAAATTAAAAATAATAAATGATTTCCACTTAGCTATCAACACTCTGAACTTATGAACTGTTCAGTAGACTCAAGACAGTCTTTGCCTTAGTTTAATGTGACTATCAAGATGGGGAAGCTGGCTGAAAACAGTCCTCGCCGCACTTTTAGTTAAAAGTCTAAAGAAAAAAAAACTCAAATGTAACAGTAAAACCCTTAAAATAATCACTATAAAATAATAAATAGTGATATTAAGTTATTTTAATTTAAATTAAAAAAATTAAAATAATAAATAAAAATACTTTTTTTTTCTTTTGGTATCTCACTTTGCCTTTATCGTGCATTTGTGGCTTTTTAATGTTTTTTACTTCTTTTGAAGAATATTGCAAAATATATATCTATATCTATATCTCTCTCTATATAATAATCACTAGTCACTGGCCATTCAGTTCCTAGAAGCCCTCGCCAACATGAGCAAGGGCAACGGAAGACCTCTGGGGAAGCCAAATTTCCCCCAAAGGGTCAGAGGAACCAGGAATCTCGACCCTCGCTCCCGTCTTACCATAGCGACTTCCCCCTTCTCTTCCTTCGGCGCGCCTCTGCCTCAGAGCTTCCCTCTGTTTTTCAAAGCTCCGCTGCCCGAGTTCTCATTGGCTGCTGGGGAAGGTGACGAGGAGGGGAGCGCGCTACTGGGCGTCGCTGCCCTCAGCTCCCTCTGCGGCTTCAGACTGGTCGTCGACGCGATATGACGTGGAGGCAATATGGCGAACGTGGAATCGCCGCGGAAGAAACGGCACCGTGAGGAGGAGGAGGAGGAGGCGGCGAACGAAGAGGAAGGGTCTGAGGAAGAGGAGGAGAAGGAAGAGGAGGAAGAGCGCTGTGTGGGGCCTCTGCCGGGGGAGGCTGTGCAGGTGAAAAAGCGGAAAGGTGAGGGAAGAGCCGTGAGAAGAACTCAGGCACTGCTTTAGTCCTGGATGGGGCTGGAATTATGCCTCGGTGGTCCCTGTGCGGGAGTCCCATGCCGTTTCCGCACTGGACTGTTATAGCGCTATGATTCCACTTTCAACATCCTGTGGCATCCTGGCCTCGAGACCCCTCGCTAAACTGGAAACCCCAGGATTCCATAGGATGTTGAAAGTGGAGTAATACTGCTATAACAGTCTAGTACGGACTAGTATGGCCCCACTGTGTTCATTTGGACTTACTGCCAAGTAAGTGGCATCGTCAGTATCTTGTGCGATTTTGTCCACTCGCCGTCAGTGAGTTAGAAGTCTGGGGACAATTCGTGTTGCAGAACAATGCTCGTTGTGGATATCTCTGCAGTCTTTATCTACATAACTGTTGCACTGTGATGCCGCTTTAACTGCCATGGTTCTGTTCTGTGGAATCATGGTTTTTGCAATTTAGGGAGGGATATTTAGCAGTCTCAGCCAGAGAACTCCAGTACCTCCCGAGACTACAAATCCCAGGATTCCATAAGAGACAGACATGGTGGTTAAAGTGGAATCATAATGCAATAGTTATGTAGTGCAGAAAGGCCCAAAGTTACAACTGAATGAGTTGGGAGCTGTAATGATGTGCTCCAGGGCTCCTTTTTCCTTGACTGCTGCTGGGTTGAGGTGGTCTGCGTCAAACTATATCCCGCAACGGTGATAAGAAATTATTTTTTTGCTTGTGTATTCTTATCTAGAAGCAAGTCCCATTTGGATCAGCGGGGCTTAATTTTGGGAACATGCAGTTTCTAGACAGACTGTCAAATAAATGTGGAAAAATGTTCTGATGATGAGAAGACTTCTAATACTTAACTAGGAGGCCATCTCTTAGTCTGCCACATCCATGTTTGCTGAGATTTCAAAACAACTGAGCATTCATGATTTGTAACAGTCGCACACTAAAACAGTTCAGCAGAATGTAGATCATGTCAAAATTGGATTTATGCCTTGATTTAAGTATTTTTGGTTTCAATCCAAATGTCTTTCTTCTGTACCCTAATGCGTTGTGTATTGTTATTTCTTTGTTCACGCTCAACTTTTAGAGATTTGCAGATCTTTGTACCGTTTAATTCCGACATGTACAGCTTCTGTTTTGTAGGAAAACGGGGAAACATGAAGCCTATAGGCACATGTAAAATGTTATTAGTGTGCACCAGCATCCCAAGTACTAGTTTTTACAAGGATGGTAAACATGTGTGAACTGCTGCTTCTCAAACTTCAGCTTGGAACCTTACATATTTTTTCTTAATATATTCATAGTTCTTGAGTTCGAACATGTCTATCTGGATAATCTTCCCAGTGCTTCAATGTATGAGCGCAGTTACATGCACAGAGATGTCATCACACATGTAGTGTGTACTAAGTAAGTCCGTTATTTCTGTCTGTCTGTCTGTCTGTCTGTCTGTCTATCTGTTTGAGTTGTGATACTGCATGGGGAGTGCCTCTGAAATACATTGCTACTGCAGAGTGGATTTTCCTTCTTCATGGAGGAAGACTGTAGCTTATCTGATTTCTGTTCTACTTCTGAGGCTTGTTTTGAGCACCTCTGTCATACAACTGTGTGGACCATTGTGTATCACTCTCCAGGCTCAACAGAAAGATGAGGATAGTTCATGTTACGATAAATGTTGAAAGCATTCCAAATGACCTTAAAAGTACAGTGTGAAATGGATGGCTCCTACTGGAACACAGCATGATGTTTTATATTCGCCCCTCACTTTAGGGAATAAGCAGAAGTTGGCTGCCAAGGCCAGACAAAGTTTGCGAGCCACTACAGCCACTACAGAAGATGCTTGGGTAAAATACAAACTCGAAGGTTTCTATTGAAGGGAAGAGGGTTGATTAATCCCAATTGTATCTGTGCCGGTTCCATCACTGCACAGCTTGTATCAGGTTGCCGTAACGTTATGCATTATAAGTTAATTTGCATTGGAATAATACTTCTGCCTGCTTCTAATAAGAGGTTTGCTCATAAGGAGTGATTAGGGTTGTAAGACACCCACATCTCTAAATGGAAGGATCTTGAAGTTATATTGGAGATCTGAAAGTCCAATGTTGCTACAAAGGGATATTGATGATTACAGATGGGCTTCTGTTGGCATCTGAGACTGTCTTTAACAGTGACAGTATCCCAAAGTTTCAGCCCGTGGACCACCTGTAATTTTTTTTTAAACAAAATGGTTGAAACCAAAATCCTGCTGCGTTTGTGTTTCATTGTGTTACTTTTTTTGCTGGGAGGAGGGCTGACAGCTACACCGAAAATTTTTTCCACCTTATGTAGACACCTATGTTCTGGCTTTGGGTATTTAGGTACTGTAGATTTTATATCCACAAATACCTGTGTGGACCTAGGGCATTTTTGTACCTCTCAAGACTTTGGAACTCTCACTGAGGTCATAAAATACCATAGATGAAGGCACTCAATGCCCCCCCCCCCGCCACTTGGCTGGATATTTGGATATCTGATTTGCAGTCAAATTAAAATACCCCTAAATATATGAGGAATGTTCCTTTCATGAATAAGGACAACTGAGGGGGAAAAATGTGCATTTACCTAAAAAAAAGTCCTTTTCATTAAAATAGCACTAGCAAAAATATATCAGTATCCAAACCAGTTTAAACCAATGAGGTGCAAAGTCTGTCAATGCAGCAATGTTATAGTAAGGATGCGGAAAATTCAGTACTACCCATTCTCTACTCATTTTCTTTCCCAGCCCTCAAAAGCCCATGTTTTTCTTATCACAAATGCTTAAAAGTACAACAAATAATTTATTAAAACAATTTGAAACTGGTGGTCCTCCAGAAAATACGTTTTTAAAAAGCCATGCCTAGGTAATTAATCCAGAAACACATAAATAAGAACATTTTTATCTTGTATTCAGCTTCCATCCTTTTTAGCAGAGGAGGCATGACTAAAAAGGAGTATCCATCAAAATCACAGAGACTTTTGGGGGATGCTAGGCCCCATAAACAGGCATCTGTTGTAAGAGGCAGCACATTCACATTTCCCTTATGGTACCATTACTTCTACTCTGTCTTTTTTTATTTGTTTGTTTCTCTTATTTTCTCTGCTGGATCTTGCTTAGAAATCCAAATAAACCTCTTCATTATATTCATCTCTGAACTGTGTGTTAAACAGATGTACTGCTTGGAAACTAGCGTAGCACATCTAAGCCCACTGTCATCTTGAAATCTGTATCCATGTTGTTGTTTTTATATGCTTGTGCTACAGGACCGATTTTATAATAACAGCCAGCCATGATGGACATGTCAAATTCTGGAAGAAAGTAGAAGAAGGAATTGAATTTGTTAAACATTTTCGTAGCCATTTGAGTAAGTTGCTGTGTTTCTACCTTTAACACATGTATCTCCAGCTTTAGTGCATGATGTAGACCCTTGTTAAACATTTTATTATCAAATAGCACTTAAGATTTTGTTCAATAATTTTCTTGAACAAATGGAATTTATTTTCTGGAAGTAGATCATTTCCTTTGATTTGATTACAACAGGTGTTATTGAGAGCATTGCAGCAAGTTCAGAAGGGGCATTGTTCTGCTCTGTAGGGGATGATAAAGCAATGAAAGTTTTTGATGTGGTGAATTTTGATATGATCAATATGCTAAAACTTGGGTAAGTCATTTTATTTTGTATAATACTCTTGGTTGGATTTCCAATTGCTTTAAGATACTTTTGTTTAAGCATTAATTAGATAAGGTGTGCCTGATAAGCTAACTATTCTTAAATCAGTTTATGTTCAACTGAAGGCATTATTTTATTTGTTAATCATGGATTTAATTTTCTAGGCTTTGGTGGTTATGGAAGGAACTGTAACATGTCTAATTGCTGACATACTTTCTTAACAAGGAAAGTGTTATATGTGTTTCATAGATGTATACAACCAAAGTCAGAAAAGAAATATACTGAATATTGTCATATGATGAACAAATCTTATTAGGGTAGCGCAACACAAACTGCTTCTTATTTTAAAATTGCAATTAATTATTGAAGGTAGATTCCTTAAGAAAAAGCATGTTACAGAAACAACTGTAACTCTGCATGGGTGAAGAATGTATGGCGTTCCAGATACTGTTGGAATCTTAATTTATATCAGCCCCAGTCTGCATGGCCAATCAGGAATAATGACAGCTGTAGGAGAGCAGCAGGCACTGATGTAATAAAGTAACCAACAGATTTTAGTAGTGTTTATATAATCTTTCTGTGTGTTTCAGTCACTATTAGCCTTTTAAAATTATTTTGAATATTTAAATGAATGCTTGTCACTTGTAATCCTAAACGATGCCAATCTGATCATTTTTTAAATTAAATTCTAGCTATCACCCAGGCCAATGTGAATGGGTGTATTGCCCAGGAGATGCTATATCTGCAGTTGCTGCGTCTGAAAAAAGTACTGGGAGAATATTCGTATATGATGGGCGAGGAAACAATCAGCCACTTCATGTTTTTGATAAACTCCATACTTCCCCTCTTACACAAATACGACTAAACTCTGTTTATAAAGTTATAGTATCATCTGACAAGTCTGGAATGATTGAATACTGGACTGGACCTCCTCATGAATACAAATTTCCTAAAAATGTGAACTGGGAGTATAAAACAGACACTGATCTATATGAATTTGCTAAATGTAAAGCATATTCAACCAGTATGTGTTTCTCTTCTGATGGCAGAAAAATGGCTACTATTGGTTCTGATAGAAAAGTCAGAATTTTCAGATTCTTAACAGGGAAGCTTATGAGGGTCTTTGATGAATCTTTGAGTGTAAGTTTAATTCTGTTTCCATATTCATTTATTTGCTAAAACTAATAATACTTGTTTCATAAAAATGTAATTTTTTGCACACATATATACAGAAACTTTCTAAGAGTTTCCTGCTTTTGACCCTTAAATTCAACTATAAGTTAGTACATTTTGGTTTTGCTTTTAAAATTATGTTCCTTAAAGCAGTACAGGCCAGTGATTCTCAATAACGACTCTGGCAAAAAATGACTGCCACTGTTAAACTCAACAATCAGGGGAAAATTCATCTCTAGTCTAAATGTTAATCATAAAACCACAATCTTGACTTCTAAAATAACATCCAGTGAGTCCTTCTCAATGAATGATGCTAGTACAGTGTCTGTAATAGATAGCTATTCAGCTGTTTCATAAATATCTGCTGTGAAGTATGTTGTGTGTTTTTTTTTAAAAATAAGTAATTTTAGAGATAAATTTTTTAAAGACTATTTAAATTATTTGATACCCTGTAGAATGAAAATAACATTGTTAGATACCACAGTCCAGTGTATGAGCGGTCATAAGTTTGCTACAGTTGTTAAAAGGGAGATGGATGTATTTTAGTTGTGCCCAGTCTCATGTGACTTCAGCATTTTGAGTACATGAATAGTTGTAGAGTTCCCTTATAAGTATTCCTGTTGACGATTCCAGTACATAGAACTGTGCTAGACTGAAACCAATATAGCTTCCTGCCATGAACATAATTTACTATTTATTTGCTGTATTTGATGAGTGGTAGTAAATCCAAGTCAAGATACATACATATTATAGTAAGATGTCTTGTTCCTGTAGATGTTTACTGAACTTCAGCAGATGAGGCAGCAGCTACCAGACATGGAGTTTGGACGCCGTATGGCTGTGGAACGGGAGCTGGAAAAAGTCGATGCTGTACGGTTGATTAACATAATTTTTGATGAAACTGGACACTTTGTGCTGTATGGAACAATGCTGGGAATTAAAGTCATCAATGTGGAAACAAACAGGTATGTATCTTTTAAATGAACTACATTTAGCCCTCCACATTTGCGGGTTTGACATTCATGGATTTGATTATTTGCGAGTTTCTCCAAACCCTGCCCTCCCACCTCAGGTGCTTCTTTTTTGGGGGAACCTTCCCTCTTGGTGGCTCCAGTCAGGCCGCATAGCCCTTTAAAAACCCACTTGTGGTCCTTATTTTCCTCTACCAGTCTCTGCCTGGCCAGCTAAGGATGGTTCTCTGCCCAAATTCTCAGCACCACAAACCCTGTACCCATGCCCCACACACACCCAAGGAAGGAGATGGGCAAGAGAGAGGAAGTACAAGACCACCATGCCAACCATCTCCTTTCCCTCCTGGTTTAGACCCTGGATGCCCACTTTCCCCACCCATATCTCAGCCCCCTTCCCACAGACACACAGTTTTCGTTATTTGTGATTTTTTCACTTTTGCAAGGGTCCTGTGTCCCTAACCCTAGCAAATGTGGAGATCTAAGTGTATATCCAGCATTATATGAGCATACATTCTTTCCCTTCTGCTCCTTCCCTCTGCAGCTCATGCCTTTTGAAACCGATTTGGGGAGCATGTGAAAGGAGGCAGAGTTTAATCCACCCTTAATTATAAGCATTTATTTAGTTAATTAGTTAGTTATATCACCCCTATATCACAAGATGGGTGTGCTCCAGATAAAATCAGTTTAAAACTATATAAATTTAAAATAATGAGACTAAAACAATTTTGTCTAAAACATATTAACAATTTAACAAAATAGAGTAACAACAATTTAAAATGTCCAGAGAATTATGCAAAATCTTTAGATCGTGCATTTCAAACTGGGTCTAGAAAGAAGCCACCCACAGGAAGGGCATTCCACAATTGGGGCATCATAACAGGGAAGATCCTTTTCCAAGTCTGCACACAGTGTGCAGGGCCCAGTGCAGAGACAGCGAGGAAAGCCCCTCCGGTGGATCTCGGGCCTTGGTTGGTGTATGTGAGGAGAGGCACTGTTTCAGTTCATGAGATCCCAAGCCATTTAGGACTTTAAAAGTTAACACCAGTACCTTGAATTCAGACCAGAAGCATATTGGCAGCCAATGCAGTCCCAGTGTCATATTGCTTAAGATGTGCTGGTCAGCCATTTAGCACCTGCATTTTGGACTACCTAAAGGCAGTCACATGCAGAGGAGAATGGAGTCATCTAGTCAAGAAGTTTCCACTAGATGAATTACTGTGGCCAGCTTCATTCATGATATGTAGTCTCTTGGCTGATGGACATGGTTGGAAGCAGGCCAGTAGCTTTTATGATCTTAAGCTAGCATGAATTGATCCTCATTTGTTAACTTACTGGATTAGTGACAGTTGATCTACTGATAAAATGTATGCCATTGTTCTAACTAGTTGAACTAATGTAATTATTTGGCTTTAGAAATTGTTTCAGTAACTGTCTGACAAAAACACATACTTCTGATGAGTTTGATAATTATCTTTTCCCCAATGGAATGTAGATATGCTTTCCTAAATATTTTTTCTAAAATATGAGCATACGTTAATTCAGTGTGTACAAGTAAACAGATGAGTCATAGGCTCTGTTTACATGGCATGATAAATTGAAAGTCTCAAGAATTCTGACTTACCACAAATAATCTGTGTCCAAGTGCATTGAGCATGTTCACTCCTGCTTTGGTCCTCCATCCTACAATAATTGATAAATAGGTCCAGAAGGGTAAATTAGCGCGTTGTTCGTATCAGGACTTTTGGCATTTTGTTCCCTTGGCAACCTGGGAATCATAACACAAAATGAAATTTTGGGCTTGTCAGGAGAACAAGCCAGAAAATCTTCTTTGGAGAGATAGAAAACAAACTTTTGCTTGTTCTTTAACATTCCCTGTGGCAGAGGAAAACATGGAAGTGAAATGGCTGCTCCTTATCCATGGTAAAGCATTGTTACTTCACTGGAGCCATGGAGTTGATTTGGGACTAACAATCGATGGCAGTAAGACTTTATTAAATTTCATTTGTACCTTAATGGGGTTTTGATTTCCATATTGTCAAACCCAGCCCTGAGTGAACAGCTGAATATTTAGAGAGTTCTATTTTGGCTACATAAGGGTTATATATTAATAATTATTTTATTTACTTATGGCCTTCCTTTCAATAATAAGACTCAAGGTGGTTAACAATGTATTTCAAACAATACAGATTAAAACCATATGAAAACTTCGATAGAACTATAAATATAAAAAATTATAAAGTTAAAAACATTAACACTTATTTAAAAAACACATGGAAACCTTAAAAGCAGTACCGCAGAGCATCAAAAGCCCACCCCAGTCAGTTTCTAAAAGCCGACAGCATAAAATGTTTTAACTTGCTGACAGAAGGAAAGCGAGGACAGGGCTATCCTGCCCTCCCTAGGGAGGGAGTCCCAAAGTGGTGGAGCAGTCACCAAGAAGGCCCTCTCCTTTGTTCCCACCAAATGAGCCTGAGAAGGAGATAAAACAAAGAGAAGGGCGTCTCTAGTTGACCGTAGGGCTAGAGGATTGGCTCCAAAGGAATGAATTTACCATGACTATCTAGAATGCCAGAGTGCCTGTGCTCAACAATAATGAGATCCCTTGTTTTTGTTGTTTCTATAGAGCCTGACACTTTAGGAATGCTTTGGTTGTGTGGCAAAATGCATTTAGTTGCCAGAGCGCTCTTTGGATAATAGAAGTAATTATCCAGAATTAAGAACTGCCGTAGACTAATGTTATGGACTTGTGTATGGCTCTGCTGAAAATCTTAATGCATTGTTGGCAGTTTCCTACAAACTCTGTAACATTTGTAAGATAGTGCCATGTGGATTGGTCCAATTATGTAGATTTCAAACATTCTAAGTAGATGCTGGATGAAACCTACCTGCATAATTTGTGCATTTGCAGTACTTCACCTTGTGGACCCATAGGAAGGAAATTTAAACTTTTAAATTGATTTCTGAAATATGAGGCTGACAGGTTTATCATACTACATTTAAGAAGCTTTCAGATATCAATATGTTGGTTTGCTGAGAAAGAGCTATTAATATCTGTAGCAGACCAGAAGAGACGCACCTGAAAGTTCATTTGCTGCTCACCACATAAACATGGGAAAACTTCCAAAATACATGGCTAGATAAAGAGGTTTTTTTCCATTTGTGATCCTAGTAAATTTTATAGCAGATTCGCAAGGATATGATACTGTGTAAGTAACCAAAATACTGCAGGTGCAGCCTGCTCTGAAATATTCCAGCAGAGCCATGTTGTTGATGCATGAGGAACAGATTACACAGTGACTTCGAAACTTAATAATCGTAAATATGCATTTTTGTTTCCTGTGTGTAGATGTGTTAGGATTCTGGGCAAACAGGAAAATATCAGAGTTATGCAGCTGGCTCTGTTCCAGGGTGTAGCAAAGAAACACCGTGCTGCAATTACTGTAGAGATGAAAGCATCTGATAATCCAGTTCTCCAGAATATCCAAGCAGATCCAACAATAATTTGCACCGCGTTTAAAAAAAACAGATTTTATATGGTAAGTTTATACTTTCCAGTTGAATTAGCCTTTTTTCCTTTCTAGACAATTGACTGGCTTCCTTGGGTCATGAGGTGTCCCATTACAAATCCCCATGTGTACCTTAGAGGTAACTAATAGTTGTACTGCTTCACAAATTCCTGCTTGTTCACTTTTGGCTTTTTCTGCAAGTTTAAGTTCCATGAGATCTTGAGCCTTTCGTCACAAAAAAGAAGCTCTGTTCCAGTCATTTTGTTTGGCTGACTTTGTACCAACTGTCCCTAGTTTTACCTTTACATTTTTGAAATGAGGGAATCAGTGTTTTGAACGTGGTGGTGCCACAGACCTATTTATGGTAACACAATAATTTGCTCTTTTTAGTCTTCCCCTTTCCAATTCTTAACATTGAATTTCATTTAAAAATTGTTACTATGGTACATTGAATCATTTTGTTTCCTGTTCTTTCATAACCATTTGTTCTGCTAGGATCTTTCCCACATGTGGGCATAGTCAGTTCAGTAGAGAGCATCTTTTTCTTGATCGTGGGCAGGAGCAAGAAAAATGTAAGGGTGCCTCTCTAGTTGAAGCAGTTGCACTTATGACAGCTGCAAACGCAGAGAAAAACTGGAAAGATAAAGCAGTGTTCGAAGTAGAAATCTTTTAAGACTAAAACAGGTGCGGGCAAATTCTGATGACCATTTCTCCATTTGTTTTGGTGGCAGACCATCCCTTTCTTGTGAATTCTGAGCATTTTGACGAACTCCTGAACTAAAGATACTGTATAAATTTAGTCAAAGAAAGGATGTACCTTTTCTTTTCTTTTTCGGGTGGGCAGTTTTGAAAGGCAATACAAAATCTTCCAACATTAAAAAAGATACTAGAAGGATAGAAGACAAGAAACAATTGAGAGTTACAGGAAGGCAGAAATTTTATTAATTCAGCAATAGAACAAGCTGGCTAGGGAGCTTCGCTACAGCATGGGACATTTCTTGGGTATGCTTGCTAGATACTTCTGGTATGATGAGTCTTTTTAATAAAAAGAGAACAAGGGTGCTTACAGTCTCTTCCTTCAGTTTACCAAGCGTGAACCAGAAGACACCAAGAGTGCGGATTCTGACAGAGATGTATTTAATGAGAAGCCCTCTAAAGAAGAGGTCATGGCAGCCACTCAAGCAGAAGGACCCAAACGAGTATCTGATAGTGCCATTATTCACACAAGCATGGGAGATATTCATGTCAAGCTCTTCCCTGTTGAGTATGTATATGAGTCCTTTTACATTTGTTTTACTTTCGATAAAGAGCTTTTTTATAATCTGAAAATAGTTTAATTCTACATAGTTGATGGATCTAGACGTGTTCCATTCCTTTATTTCTGCTATAGCCTAAATGTTGATAGAGAGATACACAGTGAAGCTCAGGGAAGATATTATTATATCACTGGAACACATACACACGTGTTCCCAGCATGAGATTATCAAAACCAGATTTCATATACTTGGGCAGGTATCCTGTTGGGTATTTACAATATTGTAACGCAGACATATGACATTGTAAATGTTTAAATTCACTTTTACAGTCATTGCAGTGCAGATGACCAAGAGCGCCTCCCAAAACCCACCTTAAAGGGCAGGCAGCTCCACCAATATAAGGATGTCAGAGTTGCTGAGGAGCAAGGCAGTGAATGAAGAAGTGTCCTCTCCTCCCTTGGGTGCAAAGTGTGTTGTGACAAACAACTCTGACAGGACCCTGCGGATGCCTGTCAAAAAGTGCTGGAAGTTTTTCCCAGTGCTGCATTAATCCTATGTTGGTGGTAATGCTTAGATTCTAAAGTGGGTTTTTGGGAGTTACACCAGGAAACATAGTTACAACAGTGGAGCTCTGTTGTTGTAGCTATGTCACTTGATATCATACTTGATTTTTAAAGAGATCAATTTGTATCTGCTTTTGCTGCCTCAGAAACTGTGAAACAAGGAGGAAACTTATTAGACTTCTACTCTTTTCTTTTTAACAAGAAAACAGCCTTAATAGGCAATATGTGTAAAGTATGGAATTTATTAGCACAGGCTGTAGTGATGGATCCGAGCTTAGATGAATTTAAAAGGGGAATGGTCAAACTGTTGGAGAATAAGGCTGTCTTTGGCTACTAATCATAATGACAGTATCTTATCTTCAGCATCAGAGGCAGTGTGAATACAATAGTGCTATCATACTCATGTTTTTCAATAAGTGTGTGGGGAGTTACTTTTATACTCATGCTTGTGCTTTCATGCTGGCCACTGGGGGAACACCATGCTGGGCTACACAGACCAGGGGAGGAGAAAGTCCAGCCCCCAACCCTGCTTGCCACTTTTTCAGAGTTTCTTGATTCTCTCCATGAAAAAAAAAAATCAGACCATTTTTATGGCTATTTTTTTCCCATAACAGTCCAGAAATGAAGACAACATCTGCAAAGGTAGCAGTTTAACTCCACTGTCCCCTAACACTCCTCCTGTAGTGAGATGGACCTCTGCCTCTAGGCAGAAGGGTTTTCGAAGCCCCTGTTAGCATCATGGCCAGACGTTGACAGCTATCCAGTGGCATGAAAGAGTTAATTTGTATTCATGACCTTGTAAAATACTTTTTGCATTAGCTTGGCAATTTGAGACTGGGAAAAGATATGAAGGCTGAGAACAGACTGGAGGAGTGAATTCTTCTGATTAACCTGCTTGCACAGTTCTCTCATTATAGGTGGAGATGAGTCATTCTTGTGCTTTTTTTTCTTCTGTCTGGTACAACTTAGGACAATCTATCTTCCAACAGCATCACCCTGTGTGCGTGTGCCCCAGTTCAAGGGCCCCATAGACCAGCTATACTCCCCATTATCTTTTTTTGTACTCAAGGCTGGCCCAAAACCATCTCTTCTAGTGTGTCAGGAAAAGCCAGCACAGTCAGTTAAGGTGGAAGTTAGATGGCATCCCATGCATATGCCCACCTCTGGTCTAATCTGTCAGAACTTTCTTTATGTTTTTATGGCTCATTCAAAATAGTAACATAATACAATACACTGACATTTCAGATCTCCAATTACAGGTGTCCTAAAACAGTGGAAAATTTCTGTGTACATAGCAGGAACGGTTACTACAATAGCCACACCTTTCATCGCATCATAAAGGTAAATGATGTCTGGCAATCCTTTGTAGCATTTTAACACAATATCTTCCTATTCTCTATCATTCCTTTTTTTGAAATTATTTTGCCTACATAAATGTTTTTGCAGTATTTTTGAGTTGTCCATCTCGGAACAGTTTAGAGCATGATACTTAAGAGTTGTTTATAACCAAGGTCTTTCAATGAAATTTGTGTTTGAGGAAATTAATGCAGAATTTGTAGTCACAGTATATCAGTCAGTGGGAGGTAGCATTTGCCACTAACAGTATCTTCTTGCTATCTTCTAAGGCAGGGCTTACCAAACAGTGTGCCGCGACACATTAGTGTGTCATCTGAAATGTGTAGGTGTGACGCCTACAATCTTGGAAATGTATGTTGTTATTTATACATCATATATTTTTAAAAATATATGAAGAGTTTTCATGAGATATGTTGTGTCCTCATACATTTTGTTATTGCAATTTATGTATATGTTTGTATCTCTTATAACGGGTTAGTTTAACCTCTGGTTTGCTAGTAAAACTGAAGTACTGTGTTGCGAAATGATGCATGTCTAAACAAGTGTGTCACCAACATGAAAAGTTTGGAAAGCACTGTTCTAAGGTAACTGGTGCTTCTGTTTCACTGTCACCTGCAGTGGGCTTCGTGTGCATTGTGAGGTTGGCATTTTGGATCTTGAAAATCGTTGGGGATTAGCCTTTAGCTAGTCAGGAAACAGGGATTTCCTGTAGCAAACATGATTTAAGGGAAGATACAATAGTATTTTAAAAAATTATGCATGGTGTGGAGAGAGGGACTTTACTCCTCATCTTGTAATTGTAGAACATGGCATCAGATAATTAAATTGGTGCCAGATTCAGGAGAAACAAAAGAAAGCACTTGTTCATATAATAATTGATGTGTAACATTTGCTGCCATAAGAGGTGATAGCTTCAGTTGAGATGGGAGGAGGGAATTAGACTTAATTCATGGAAGGTCTGTTGTTGCATGTCATCATGCCTGCATTCTGCCTTCAGGTTCAAAGGATGCACTGCTTCAGAGTGTATGTCGCCCAACAACAGTGGGACAAAGCTATTGCCTTGAATGCCTGGGCATCTTACCATTATTTCTTTAGATGCTGTGGTGGGCAGGTGTCACAACTGAGCCAATTCCCAGACCCCCAAGACTGACTTCTGCCCTTGAATAGGAACAGGAAATTCCCCAGATTTCTTTAATTAATCCTGCCACCACCCACTGCATTAAATTCCAATCTAGCAGCACAGTGGGACGCTGCAAGGGAGCCACCAGTCTCTAAGCTTAGAGATTATTTTCTTCCACCCACCCCTCTGGGAAAGAGGGATTCTATCTATGTGTGTAGCCAAGGCATGTGGAAATAGGAGAGTTGAGAGTTCTTGAAACAGGAAACTGTTTGTTCTAAGAACAGGCAATATAGATAACAGAGATATCACGTACATGAGGGCATCTTCCCCCAGATCCACTTGGTAGTTACAAGTTACAGACAATCTATGTCATTCTAGCCATAGTACTAAAAATAAACTTTACTTTAATGCAACTAATTAATATTAATTAGTTAATATTACTTAATTAACACAGCTAACTAATATTAATTTTCTAGTTACTCACATTGGGGATCAGAGGCTTAGATGGTCTGAGAGAATAAGGCTAGGAGGACTAAATGGGCATCTGGTCCAAACCAGCATGGCTTTTTTGTGTCATTAAATTGTCTACAATATGGAGGTACAATATTTATTTTCAATGCAGGGCTTCATGATTCAGACTGGTGATCCAACCGGCACTGGAATGGGAGGTGAAAGCATCTGGGGAGGAGAATTTGAGGATGAGTTCCACTCTACTTTACGACATGACAGGCCTTACACACTTAGTATGGCTAATGCAGGACCAAACACCAATGGCTCACAGTTCTTCATAACAGTAGTACCAACTGTAAGTAACACGTCTGTCTTCTGTCAATAGCCATAATTGAAAAAGAATAATCTTTCTGTGAGTGGCCTGAGCAACTCATGGTTGGGGGCAGGGGAAAGAGGATCCTCCGCAAGTCACTGTGATGTGGATCCTTCCTGAATTACACTCAGCCCACAGGCTGATAGTGGTGAGTTGCAAGGTGTTTTGAGGCAATTGATAATGAAAGCTGGAAGCAGAAGGTAGTTCAGTTGAGTCTACAGTCTACTGCAAGAATTGGTTACCTGCAGACTTTCTGGATATTCTTGAACTGCAATTCGTGTCATCCTCACTGTCAGCTAAATTGGCTAGGAATGATGGGACTGGCTATCCAACAATATCTGGAGCCCCGAAAGTTGCCCATTTCTGGTTTACTGAGTAGAAGTTTTGAATCACAGAATTAAGGCAGATTTGTGGCACTCTTGACATTTGCATAAAGTGAGGCCCAAAGCCTAACAGTTTGCAGCTTCAATGATGCTCAGAAGCAGTGAGAAATATACATGCTTCAGCATGCCTCTGAAGCCTAAGGCAAGGTCAGAGGAGACCTTCATCCATCTTTCCTTTAGTGTACTTGCCCCATATGCGTTTGCCAGGTTAAGACATGCTTGCTGTTGGTCAGTGACAGAGTCCAAGATCTTGTATAATGCCAGTGGAGAAAAAACTTTGCCAGTGCCAATACAAGACTGCAAATACTAAGGAGATGACTAGCCTGGTGGCAGCACAAGAAATCTCCCTGCATATTGCAGATGAATCAGTGGACGGCAGAGGGGTGGGTACAGCTTTACACAAGTGCTGGGTCAGTATGTAGGCTAGGTGATTGCATGGCCAGTTGAATGGAAGAGCAGCGTTCATAAGGATGTATTGGATACCTCCTCCGCAAGCTGGGGAAAAGTAAGTCTGTCTCAGCCCCTGGTTGCAGAAGTGCATTGGCCAAATAACGTACTGCCCAATTGTGTATAAAAATTTAGTGTTAAAATTAATGTTGGCAATCAGGTTAGCCCTTGCCGCCACTTTTTTTTGCATACTATATCCTGTGCTTCTACCCATTTCCCCCTTAAGTCTTTTTGCAGTCCAGTTTGAATGTTAACTTCAGTATTGTACCTCCATCCTTTACCACATGCTTCCCATCTTTTGCTTCAGTTGTTATTTACTCTTTTGTTGTCCTCTACATTCATTATAGCTGACTTTGGATACAGCATATTGTGGCTAAGATCCTGTTAACAATCATTCACAAAATTAGTAGGCAGGACCTATTTTATGCTCATGGTCCCAGTGCAGTCCACAAACGGTGTGCAAGAGTCTGTTTCCCTGTATACATAACTATACAGATCCCATGTAAACAAAGACACTACGCTGGGCATCCTGTTCAGCAGTTACAGGATCGTAAGGTGGACTTAAAATGATGTTATCACTCCTTGGGATTCATGTGTGCAAGCAACCAAATGTGACTCAACACCTACCTTTATAGCCTGGCCATGCACGACCAAAGCTTTTCCAAGGTGCTGGAGGCAATAGTGCTGGGAAATGACATTTACAGCAGTCTGTTGCAGGGCCCTGGGGAGTCTCTCCAGCTCTGTTCTCAGTTCAGCCCACAATCAGGAAAGTGCTGTAAACATCATTTCCTACTGTCTCAGAAACATTTCAGTTGGGTTGCCGCCAGGCTGGGAGGGTGGCATCGTCAGACATAGGATGATGAAGCTCATCCATTCTGTGTAGTAGAGCTCAGTCCAAGAGTGTCTGGCTTTTCCTGTAATGGCTATGAACCCTTCTCTACATTAACACTGTTTAGTAGTTCCTCTACTTTTGGGTGCTTGTATCTCATTCGAGAAGATTGAAATGCGTCTGCTAGGGCTTAGTTGGTGCAGTAAAAGGTTTAAGCTAAAATATGCTGGTGTTTTTGGTCTTTCCTCACTTCCAAAATTTATCTCTCAGGCTGAGTTTTATACTCTTAGTCTTTGTGCAGATTTCATAGCTTATATTGCCACTTTTTCAGTACTGTAGTACAGAATTTTAATAATGTTTTTATCTTTCTTTTTCTTTGTCCATTTAATACAACGGTATAGCCTTGGCTAGACAACAAGCACAGTGTGTTTGGAAGAGTGACTAAAGGGATGGAAGTCGTTCAGAGAATATCAAATGTGAAAGTAAATCCAAAAACTGACAAACCTTATGAAGATGTCAGTATTATTAACATCACAGTGAAATGAAACACCATTTCTAAGAAACGTGGTTTCTTCAGGACTTCAAGTACAAACAGTATAGCATCATGGTATTTTTGCTGTAGAAAGTTTCAGAACAGCTTTTGTAATCATGATTTGTCTGAAGTCTGAACTGTATTTCTAATGTTTTGTATAAAAAATAAAAGATATCCATCTTAGAACTAGAATATGTTTTACCATTTACTATGAAGTATGTATATATGTATATAAAGTAAGGGTTTGGGAAGTCAATTGTCATAATGCAGTGTCTCTTTTCTCAAAACAATAGATGGCTGCTGGCATCACCAACCATATTCTTTTTTCCTGTTTGTCCCTATTCAATAGTCCAGACATTCTGGCTACAGTTAGATAAAGAAGCTCCTACTTGACTCCAGATCTGCTGTTTATAATCATTCTGTGACTAAATACCTTGAGGGCACAAGATCCTGCTTGATCTTGGAAACTAAGCACAGTCAGGCCCTACTTGGAAGGGAGACCACCAGCTGCTGCAAGCTATATTCAGAAGAGGCAGTAGCAAACAGGGTTGTCGTTAAGTCAGGAGTCAAAGGCACATGCATGTATCCACATATATAATTTTTCCCCCAGGGGAAAAAATTTGTCGTAACTTAGATGTGTGTGGAAAGGATCTCTTCAAATATGACCACAAAATGTACTAAGCCGACTGTGGACTACTAATATTCAAACTGTATTTCCTTGTGCACACATCACACACTTGGTGACATGATTAACAAGATACTATATGGCAACTGCCTGGTAAATATGCTTTTGGGGAATTCACTGGCAGGATCTCAACTGCTATTGTCAAAAATGGGAGGAAGGTGGGGGATCCAGGAAAATCTGGTGTACGCAGGTCATGTTATTCCAGTGTTCAATATGCAAAAAGTAGGAAATACACTAGAGGGAGTATTGTGGCACAGGTTTGTGCTTAGCTTTTAAAATGCTTGGAGTTGTAATCCTGCATTAATTTTTTACTTTTATATTTTCATAATATAGAAATAATGTTGTTTAATTCTGTGCATCATGGTTTTATAACATTGATTAGAATACAGTCATCAGTGGCAGCATTTCAAAGGCAAACAGCAATAGGCAATTTGGAAAGAAAAATGTGGTGAGATAAGGTTGGCAGTTTCAGACATTTGGTAGATCTATATAGAGCAGCTGATTAAACTGCACAAATCCATATCATGTACAGCCAAGTCAGGAGGCTGCGTTTCCCTTAGGCTATTATTTTATATAAAGAGCAGATCAGTCTAATACAAGTATGACATTCTCTTCAGCAATGAATCTCTAAATGTTGAGTTCTAGAGGAATATTTTAAAATGACAAAATCAACTTCATCAGAAAGACAATCAAACTTTGTTAGAGAACTTTTACTGTGCAGAGTCCAAGGCCCTCTAGTACAACTGTTACATTACATGTCGTTCCTTTTTGTGCGCTATTTTACATGTCTCGTCTCTCCAGAGTATGACATCATGGTGCAATAACAACCCTTTTAATTCCGAACCTAGAATTATAAAGTAACTCATTACATACTGTTAAAAGCTAGAGTATATCATGAAATAAATCTCTACATAATCTTACATTTAAAGCAAGATGTTAATATACCTTTCTTTATAGTCACAGCGTTGCATTTTAGTTTCACAGTTAAAACTTGACTATGATCCAACTGTTAACAAACAAGTATTTAGTCAAATAGTCTGCTCTTAAAAACAGCCTGTACTAGCTTTTTTTAAAAAATGGCATTTAAACACACTTAAAAACTGCAACATGTCAGTACATGAAAGTGAATTTAAAGCTCAATGACACATGAAACAAGCTTAAGTTTATAACTGAAGTTATTACAAACAAGCTGCTAAATGAATATGGTAAAACTTGAATCCAAACGGCTGCAATACTTATTTTCACAGTCACTTGAGTGTAATTAAAATAATACTTACGCAGGAAAACCACACTTGTAGCAGTTTGACTTTTGTCATGTTAAGAAACTAACATGTTTTCCAAACTATTTTTCCAGTGTTGTAAAATCAGCATTTTAAGTGTTTTATACAGAGCAAAAGGCCCACAACTACAGTGCTAGAGCAATCAAAGCTACTGAAGAACAATTCATATTTAGCCTTCCAAACTGCTGCATATTAGGTGGGTTCATCTAATGTAACAGTATAAAAACAAAATACCAATGTGAAAGTGGCTTCAGTGAGAATGCCTGCAAATTATTTATACACACAATAGGCTTTTCATCTGAAAGCATTATCTAACCATGTAATATGTTTTAAGCAGGTTATTTGCTGAAGCAAAAAAGAGTTACTGGGGGGTAAAAGACCTCTATTTTTGTTACAAAGTTTATATCCAGTCATTGTTATAAATCAGGATGCTGCAATCATGACTTCAGCGAGAGACACTGAATGCAGAAATCTCTTCATCTAGAAAAGCAAGAGAAAGAAGAGACCCTGTGTATATCAGATGGGTAGCATAGTTGTTGGGTTTACATTTAACCATGGAATTTGTCATAGCCTACTGTATGCTATATACATTCTATATCCAAAATTACATGTAAGAAAGACCATCATGACAAATATCTAAAAAATGCAAAGTCACTTAATTTTTCACTTTTAAGTCTTTCACATGTATGTTGTTTCAAACAGGAAAACAAAGTTGGTAACATTTTTGTATATCAACTATACATGGAACATTTCTCTAGCTAGACTTGGAAGGTAGCTGAGGGTACACTCGTATGTAAAATTACCTGGGAGAAAGGTCCCTTAACACTGAATAGTTCCACAAAAACATATACAGGTTTTACTGCCTACTCTCAATGAGCAAGACTGTTTACTCACTTCAGCAGTAAGATATTGCACAGGCTTCTTTTTGAAATAAATACATTTTGCATCTTAAGCACAAACCAAGTGTAGGAAAAGGGCAGGAGACAGGAACAGGTTGTAAATGCCTACAATTTACTCACTGAAATTTACAGGTCGGTGTACTTGAGGCCAGGTTCTAGTATTTAGCCTGACTGCAGTTAGTCTTTCACCCCAGTCCACATGTTGGGCACTACAGTGAGTAGTGGGAGTCTTGGGGCCCCTTATATAACCTGAATGGGGGGCAGACATGCCAGCTCCTAAGATTGAGTCCCATTTATATGCTATAGTATATCTTTGGCTCCATCACCAGGAGAGATGGACCAAAAATCCCGAGCAAATCTGGCAAGGAACCTTTCAGATGAAGGCTCTTGTTACAGAAAGTATTCAGTAAAACCAAAGACCAGAAAAATGTCATGCCAGTAGTTCAAAAGGAAAAAAAAAATCCAGGCAAGAAGCAATTCAGATTGCTTAATGAGATTTGGAAAGCAGTATGATTCAGGGATACCATACCTCAGTGGAACAAATCAAGATTTTAGTTTAGACAGAAAACCTTCAGCAACTTCATCAAGATTCCACCCTGCCTGCAAAAGAAAGGACGCAGGAATTCTGATTTTTAGTTTCATTGACATCTTCCAGGTATCTATGGGACAAGATCACATCAGTTGGGTGTTGCAACTAATCATACAGGTTAGTTAATAATTTTTGCAATAGTTTTTGTTAAGATGCTTCAGTACATATGTTTTCCCTTCTCTTTTGCCTCAGAAGTTCAAAAAGCACAGAGTTGTGGCTCTAAAAAAAATTTACCACCTTCTGCAGATTGGTGCCACAGAACTTGTGCCTTTATGTCAACGTTGCACAGCAGTTTATTCAACATCCTTTGCAGTCTCTAAGCACATTGGGGTACCACTCAGTTTTAGATCTCAACTGCCTAAATAGTTTTGTAGAGTACCAACGATTCAAACCAGAAACACTAGAAAGACAATTTGCAGTAGGGTAGTTACCTAGCTCCAATAGATTTGAGGGAGGCTCACTTCATGTGTCCAAGGTTGCTCTGTTCTTTTGCTCTGTGCTGAAAAAAGCACTATCAATTCAAGGCACTTCTCTATGGTCTTGTATCAGCTTCATGGGTATTTTTGCAGAACCATTAGTACCCTGGTGACAAATCTGAGATGAAGCTGAGCTCTTCCCTTACCATGACAATGTATTAAAATCCAGACCAGATGGAAAGTGGAAAAATGACAGTACGCTATTTTCAGAAAAATATGGTTCTTTCTGAATTTCAAAGATTAATTTGATCCTCACAAAGTGGTTAATACATTTAGGAGTTAACAAAGATATAGAAGAACCTTGGCTGTTCTTTTCTACAGAAGTGACGGAAAAAGCCTGGAAAGCATTCAACCCCTGAGAACAGCAAAATCTGCAGATGTTATGCATCTAGCTCATGTTCAAGGTTTATTGATTTCAACAGTACCGTTAGTTCTGTGAACACATTTTTACATGTGGCTTCAAATGTTTCTGCAACTACATATCTTAATACTACTGAGCAACCATCTTTAACAACTACAGGTGACAAAGGAGTTGAAGAAGTCTTTCAGTTGGTGGATTCACAAAGCAATTTTAGAAGAGGGGATTCCTTTCTCCAAACCAGACAGAGAAATTGTTACAAGGGCTATACATCTGATTGGTTGAAGGGCTAGCTGTCAAGCAACTACAACTGAGGTCAAATGTACTCCACCAGAAGGAGAACACAGTATAATTTTTTTTAGAAATTAAGTCAGTTTACCTGGTACTTCAATCATTTATTCAACTGGTCAGAGGTAAGAACTTTTAAATTCAGATGGACAATACAACTGACTAATCCCGACTAATTAAAGAGGCATCCAAGCTCTGTAAGTGGCAAGATGGGAAAATTACTTCCATTTCAGTGACTTACCTGATGGGATCTTTAAAAACACAGGCAGATTATTTCAAGGAAATGTGGTGTTCTCAGGAAAGTGGAGCTTCGATCGAGAGATATTCATACAACTTCACAAGAGATTAGGTCCTCTCATAGCAGCTACGTTTGTACTTACAAAATCCACAAATTGGCTTGATTTTATTCCACAAATAGAAGCAACAGAACAGGTTCTCACTGCTTTGACGAGTCCTTGCCACTGGGTGCTTGTATCTTTTCCCATCACTGCCATTAACATCACGTGTTCTGAACAAAGTTATTCAGCGTTGTGGTGGTGATTACTTCATTCTGGTCCTATAGGGTATGGTTTCCACAGCTTGTACAACTAGGAACTGATCCTCTGCTATAGCTTCCATTATGCACAGATCTGCTACAGTAAGGATAATTGTACAGCCAGATCCATTTTGGCGGAGACTTGGCCCCCTGGAAGTTAAATGAATTGATTTGCAGCTAGTGGGCTGATCTAATAAAGTCAGAGATACTTTATAACATTGCATCATTGTCAGCTCAGAAATTCTGTGAGCGCATGTGGCAAGCCTTTAGACATTTGGGTCAACTGAATGGAATACAGCTGGAGAAGGTGGTTATAAAAAATGTTTGTTCAATCAGATTTCCATCAAGTATATTACCATACTAATACATTTTAGGAGACAAACGGCTTCTCTGGCTATACCCAGAGTTGTTATTGATAGCTGGCCAGAGTCTGTTCACACATCTGCACATTAAAAGATTTCTGAACAGGGCAATAATGAAATGTCTACCAATCATTTAGTTTCCATTCTGAGATTTGAAATTCTCATTAAATGCGGTGATGGGTCAGTCTTTTGAATCCTTTAAAGGAAGCGTCTCTGAAGCTTTTAATATTAAAGTTAGTCTTCTTAGCAGCAATAACACCACTGAGCAGAGTTTGAGCTATCAACTTTGTCCATCAACAAGAATTCAAAGGATAAACTATCACTTAGGCTGGATCCTACTTGACTTTTCTGTCAAAAGTACTAACACTGTTTCATGTTTCACAAGTTACGTATCTTCTGTCCCAATCCAGCTCATAAAAGTGACACACATTCAATGTGAAATGTGCCTTAAAGGTATATTTGGAATGCACAAAACTACTTAGATCTAAGTCTTTCAGTCCTAAAACATTGGGTTACTGGACTTCTCACCAGATGTTGTCTCATTGGATAAAGGCTTGATGCTAAGAATGCACACATAAACCTAGACTACAGCAAACGTGGTTTCACTGAACAAGGTCAGTTGCAACATCAAAGGCCTATGCATGTGGGTTAATTAAACAAGGTCACTGGTAGTATCAAAGGCTGATGCACTGTGAATGCTTCTCTGGAAGACATTTGTAGAGCAGCAACCTCGAGTAAGCCGATCATGTTCATCATAATTGTAAGAAAGATAAATTATCAATCAACAAAGGCAAAATTTGGCAAAATAATGCTGCCAACTACTGTACAAATAATTAGGCTGGTAGTCACGGCTATCCAGAGTTGTACAGGCTTGGGTATGTCCCACATGATTGGGCACTGCTTCTCGGCACGCACCCACACCCAGGACTAGTGGTTGTAGTGGCTGTGTATAGTTTTTTTCTGTAGCTTAAGGACTGCCATTCTATTACACTGTTTTCTGTCTTTAACACTGCTGGCTTGGTAAGGCTATGTAATGACACTGAAGGAGAGAGAATGGTTAAAAACCAAGATCAAATGAGAGGATCTTTTGAGAGGAACGCTGTATTACTAAGAAAGAGAATTTGCCTTCACATACAGTTGCTGTCCCTTAAGATAGCACAAGTAATATAGTTTTCCTGTCTCATGCCAGTCATCAATCACTTACAGCCTCAAGTGCAGAAGTACTAACAACAGCACAGTAAAGTCAGGATTTGAACTCTGAGCTTTTACACAACCACAGACTGCCTTCTTTCTGAGATGAAATATTGGGATCCTCTTCAAAAAGCAAACAGCATTAAACAGTTCTGCATAATCTCTACATTAGCAGACTCGTATAAGATTATCTTACAGTACAGAACAGAATTTGTCCTAAAAGCACTGTAGGATCAAACATGAATACAAGTGCAAACAACTGGTGTCTTCATGTCATTATTAATTAGGTCAAAAAGAGATTTATACTGCATGAAAAGAAACCAGAGTATGTTGACTAGATTAGATACTATGTTGACCTGCAAAAATACAAGATATTAGAACAGCTAAGCCAGTGCTAAACTACAAAGTTAACAAGATGAATTTTTACTGTCATAGTACACAGCTTTTTCCATTAACACACTATCTAACATAGGAAAAAATGTGCAGAACTACTAACTGTGAGTTCATAGCCAAAGAGAGACACTTGCAATTTGAAGTCAAAGCTTATTCAATATGTAAGTAGGAGTAAAAGCAAACCAACATGACACAAAGAAACTGGGCTTCTGTTATGAAGTAAGTGCAAGAAAAATTGTCCAGATGTCCAAGATTTTTTCATTATTTTCCATCATGAGCTACTGAAAATAAAACATGATTGATTTGTTCGATGGGAGACAGGGAAATGCAATGTGCCATCAAATGAATGGTTGACCACAAGGCACATTGTAGGACATTCAGTTAACTTCACAAGGTGTCAGAAGGAGAAGGGAAGGAGTTCAGAAACTGCATACAATGCATCTTTATAAAAATCATAAAAATTGTGGATTTAAGACAATTTTCATTCTTAACAGAAACCAAATGTCACTGCTGGAGATTTCCATTAAGACACATTTAGGGTGACTTGGGAAGTTTGCCCTTTCAGCCATCTACTCAAATTGGAGGAGATCTGACTGGCCACCACCAAAGGCCTACGACTTACAACATCAAGAGAAACTTTGACTTCTGTGTTACTGCTGGTTTTTCTGCATGGCAGTGGATTTTCCTTCTTTTAAGAACTTCCAAGTGGAAGAGGAAGAAACAGAAGTGATGAAAGACTGCAAAATCTTAAGGAGGTCATTGGAAGTTGGTTTCAGCAGCTTCAACGGAAAAATCGCAATATCTGGAACTCCAGAGAAAGTCATGTGGAACCACAGTAGAGAACAGCCTTCAAGAGCTGAAAAGGTAACCCAGTTCTGACATAGAATTGTTGAGACAAGTGAAAAAAGAAATGGTGATAAGGCAAAAAGGGGCACAAGAAGCTTGTGATCTCAAATTCATATCCAAACAGATAAGGGGAAGAAGATCAGTGGGGCAATCTGAAATAAACCACAACTTGCAAGGCTCCAGTATTCAAAAAGCATCTTCACCAATCCACCTTGCTCTGCTGCCATTTTCCCTACCAAAGGCCACCTGCTTCCTCCCACAGAACAGCTTTTCAGTTTTAATTCTCTGGTTTAATTTTGTACAAATTTCCTACTTTCACATCATTATCCTCCTAACAGCCGCAACATGAGGTACGATTTTTCTCTCTGAATTATAGCCACTCCCATCTGCTACCCGCTCACCAACAAAGCCTGTGTCCATCATGCCACAAGTAAAGCTTTACAAGAAATGCACTGGGTTTTTTGTTTTTTTGTTTTTGGTTAAGCACTCTTATCAAACAGGATTTCACTACTAAACTCAGCAATACTACTTCTGATAATTATAATACCACAAGAAGTCCAACAACGAAGAAGAAAAAAAAAGATTTTATGCAACTAAAAATTCACCAGACCAATTATGGTATCATGCTAACTGAAGGTATACAATATATTTGTTCAGGCATTCCAATCATAACCCCTTAAATAAAACATATTAGCCAAAAGAAATAATTCATAGTAGGTTTTCTAACTTAGGTGCTGTTTCTTGAACATATAAAATATTTTACTAAATATCAACTTTTTTTCAGAATGTGACTATGTGGCTGCTTTAAATTTCTGTTCCTAAAATGTTATTATATGGAACAGGAAAAAGTGTGTATCTTATCAACATAATTTTTAAAAGTAGTATCATTCATAGATACTATGTAATGATACGGTGCAAAAGAATAACTGAGTCTCTAAATGAGTATAACATTTTTTTCTAATATGTAAACAGGAAAACTAATTGGTACCTTCACCTAAAAAATATGTAAAAACATGTAATTAAGTGAAAGCACAGGACAGGAGGAGAACCTCTCAGAGAAAAAGGAGGATCATACTCCAAACCAAAACCAGTGCTATGGTCTGCTCAAGATAAATACTTGAGTTTGTTTTTAAAAGAAGCAAAGCTGTAAAGCCAAAAAAAGAGAAGAGGTTGGACAGTTCAGCCCATGCTACACTCACACATCTTTTGACAAATGCTGGCACTGTGAACGGTGGAAGAAGTGTGCATTTCAGATCTGAGAAACACAGTGCTGGACCCACAATCTGGCTTCCACAGGCAGCAGGCTCTGTTCATGGAAAGTGTTTCCACTCAATTTTCAGACATCTCTGCTGCACCACACCTTATTATGTTCATACAGTCCACCAACCCCTGTGTAGTATTTTCAGGAGAGGGATTTGCCATAGGGAGAAGGAGGAAGGGAAGACCGCATTCACAAGTCTGTTTGCATGTACCTCAATTCAGATCCAATCTGAAGCAAATGCAACAAATTCAGTTCTGAAAGAATGAGGTCAAATACATGCCAACTCCTGAAAACACTAGTCTTAACAATGGAATAATTTGTTTAGTAGGGAAGCTGAAGATATTTTATATTTCATTTCTTTAGAAGGATCAAGGCACCTTTCCCGCAAATCCACTATGTCACTTGGTTACCATAATTTATAGGAATTACACACTCACTTTACTATACTCCAATAAGCATTCCAGCAAAACTGTTGTTTTCTGTAAGAAAAACAGATGATGAGTTTATCTTTGACTACTCAAGTCACACAAATAAATTAACAGATCTTCAAGTTTAGTGTCTCCCAGTAGGGTCTTAAGCCACATCCAGTACACCTGCAGCTACCAAGTGTCTCGAGAGCCAGTCCAGTCCTTCATACAGTCCCATGCCACTTCGAGCATCACAACCTTGAATGTACCAACTACGACCACAGCAGAGTTTGTGAAGACTCAGCAGTTCTGTGATTTCTTCTACGGAAAGTGCTCCTGCTACATCCTGAAACAAAAAGTGACATATTTATTAAATGTAAACAAAAAAGATAATTTGAGTGTGAATGTATTATATTTGAAGGGCTTGTGTCCCAAGGAAGGAGTGGTGCTGGTTAAGGGAAGGGAAGGAGCAATGGAAAGTGAACTGGAGAACAGGCAGACTATAATTTTATTCAATATAGCTCAGAGCAGAAAGGAATGGTACAGAGGCAAAGATCCTGCTTCTGACAACAGACATCCTTATTACAACTGGTCAGATCAGATCAGTTGCTGTTGGAAGGTGGAAAGCAATAGATGCTAACAGCTAGAGCAGTTTCCACAACTGCTCCCATGTACCTATGGGCATGGCAGCACTGTCAGAAATTCAGCTGGGCTAACCAATTCCCTGGAGGCCCTTAAATGGACTCACTATTAGCTCAGTTCCATCTCACCTCCCAACTAAGGCTCCTGCCTGATGTCCCAGTGGCAAATGCAGAAACAGCTGCATAAAATCCTACATGGGAAATTTAGTATACAGAGGGACTGCTTGGTAAAAGTATAAACCTGGGTGTTGCGGAAGCCAAGAGCCTTTTCGGTTAGCAACTAAAACTGGACTCATGTACAGTGCAGCTTAGCAGCAGC
This sequence comes from Cyclura pinguis, assembly GCA_030412105.1. NCBI lineage: Eukaryota > Metazoa > Chordata > Lepidosauria > Squamata > Iguanidae > Cyclura > Cyclura pinguis. Next base: position 316,681,958 of record CM059600.1, on the reverse strand, counting down.
TTCACACCACTAGCAAGTAAGTTATGGGCCTCCAGGTGTTGTTGAAGCGCAGTTCCCATCATTCATCCCAACTGGTTATGCTGGCCAAGGCTGATGGCCTCTGTAGTCCAACATCATCCAGAAAACCATAAGTTGCCTGTCCTTAATTAACACAGTTGGGAACCTCAGAAACGCTATATAATCTATGGAGACATGCTTTGTTTGTATTCAATAAATGGATCAAAAGAAAAAAGTTCTCCTTCTGGTCTGCCCAAATATTTCTTCTCCCACATGCTACTCTCTGAATGATCTAAAGCTGATCTGAAGAAAGAATTAGCTGCACTGAAAGGAGACAGAACTGTGACTTGCATGTGACATTGCGTCCACCCTCACCTAGTCCACAACAGCCCCCCCCGGGAATGGGGACCCCACCTTTATTAAAATTCTACAGACCACATCGTCAGGGATATAAAATGTGCAGCCTTATTTTTACCAAGTAAGTAAATAAACCATCTTGTTCTAAAGATAGCATTTTTCTCCTCCTATTTCACACTAGCAAAATAAAGCAAAACAGGGAGAGGAGGGAAGAAGAGCAAGAATAAACCACAATACCTGCTTATTGGCAAAGATCAGCAACAGCGCATCTCGCAACTCCTTCTCTGTTAACAGTTTGGCAAGTTCACTGTGTGCCTCGCTGACCCTGTCTCTGTGGCTGCTATCAATAACAAACACCACCGCTATAGAAAGAGAACACTTACAGAGTTACATTTTGTTTACATATTCATGTTCAAATAAATTGAAGTGTTCCATGTTTCAAAAGGAGGGGGGCAAGGAAAAGCTGCCTATCCTCTGTTCTATGGATTAAATGGCGTGTCCACACATCTTCAAGTCACTTGTTGACTTATGGTAACTGCATGAATTTTCACAGGGTTTTCTTAACCAAGGAATGCTCAGAGGTTGTTTTGCCAGTTCCTTCCTCTGAATAACTGGTGTTAAATCTAGGAGGTCTGCTCAGAATTTGGTTACTTTTCACACACTGATTATTTTTTTTAAGAAATTCATATTAATATTTCACACACATAAAATAGCTGGATATACACCACTATTAAGGATATATCCAACTCCCCCCACCTTCCATATTTATATTCCCCAGTTGAATTTTATACCTTATCTTTCATTTTTACGCAAAGAATTTTTCTGCTTTATCATCTCACAAATTTATATTTTTAACCAGTCCATTACCCCTTTCATACATGGATTATTAATTACTATTATTATTAATTATTAATAGCAATTTTAGTATGAAGGACTGAATCCTGATCAGCCATGAAAACCCATGGGTGACCACAGGCAAGTCACACTCTCTCAGCCTTAGAGGAAGGCAAAGGCAAACTTCCTCTGACTAAATCTTGCCAACAGAATCCTGTGATAGGGTCATAAGTTGGAGACTCCTTGAAAGTACATCAAACAACAACAACAATTTTTCCACAAAATTATAATTAAACCATTTTCTTTGCAAAGATAAATTGTGTAATACAGACTTCTTAACTGGCATTGGCAGGAAATAGAATTAAGAAATACACTAGAATGTAAGTATACAGCATGAAATTACAAAAAGATTGAGTGGATCCAGGGTTGTGCAGAGCATAACTCTCTAAATGGGATGATCCCAGAGACAGAAAACTGTGGAGGCAAGGTAGTTTTTAATTAATTCTTCCTTCCCTCTTGTAACCCTCATACATCTGTTGTGAAAATCAAAGGCCACTCCATAACTGCTTGCGAGATGGCACCAGGGACCAGAGACCTCCATAAATGGAAGGAGGCTTCTTCACAGAATAGCAACTCTGGATTCAAACCAATGTTTCAAGTTTATTTAAAATGGCAATGGACTAATCCCACTATAACTCAATGCAAACTCAGAGAAAAATCAAGCAAACAAACAAAAACCCTTCTCAACAGCAAACTTTCCCCTTGAAATGCAATACCCAAGGATTTCCACAGAACATATGTATCAACGTAATATATGCTTATGATTGCAAGTTGAACCATAACCCTAGCAAACATTCTCTCCTTTTCACCATAATTTTATCGAAAATTATTAAATTTATATTGTGTTTCATCAAATTCATTAACTGAAAATTGCTGCACTCTTACCTTGTGTATTGAGGTAATAATGTTTCCATAAAGGCCTTAGCTTGTGTTTACCACCAACATCCCAAATAGTGAACTTCAGGTTTTTATATTCAACAGTTTCAACATTAAAACCTGAGAAGGGAACAGGCATTTAATCACACATTCCCAACAAAAAGTTTATATACCTGAAATTCATAGTTTCTGCAACTACTGTTACTTACCTATGGTTGGAATAGGTTGCATAAATTCATCTTGCTTTAGCTTAAACAAAATAGTTGTTTTGCCTGCTCCGTCTAATCCAAGAGTTACAACCCGGATCTCCATTTTTGGCCCAATGTGTACCCTGTTATCCTACAGAAGACAGGAAAGATTTTTTTAAAAGAGAGCCTTGACATTGTACTTTTCTTTCTCCAAAAACTCTCAGGTGCTGTAGCAAAGGAAAACTTTACTGTGAAACATGGTTTGTATTTCTCATTTTAAGCTTCATGAACTGGCAAGATAAGAAAATGCTACATGAAAGAAAGTTGTGCACCATGCTGGATTTGTGTGCTTTCAAATTTAGGCTGTCAGAACAATCAGATATTAAGACCGTTTCTACAATGGCCTCCACTGAAGTATATCGAGTTAGAAGAGTAAGGCTGGCAATCCTTATTTCATGCATAGGAATGTTTGGACTTTTAAAATCTCTTATACTACATCTTAATTATGGTATCGAAGTTTTATTTTAAATGATGCTTCTGTTGAACAGTGGGAAAAACAACTTCTGAATGGAGATTAACTTTAGTGATTCCCTCTCTCTGTGCAGTCCTCTCATGCTGTGACCTCCACTTTCTGGATAGTTACCCAAGACCAACAAAGCCTCCCCACCCAGGTGAAGAAAAGTTCCCTTCTCCTGCCCCAGCTAGTGGAAATGCTGCACCGGATCAACCTCTTATGCGAACAGAAGAAGCTGCTCCATCTGTAGAATGAAGACCCTGGATCCAAGCACTTATTACAGAACTAACAAATACGTCAGCTGTCAAATTCATGCAAACCCATGCAACACATGTGAGGAAAGGTTGGACAGAACCTAAGTCCAAATAAAATATACATGATGTACATTAAGGTTTGCACCTGGGAAAGACAGTGGGTGATGCAATCCCATGTAATACCTGCATGAGTCATTGGGTTGTGTAACCAGGGCAGGAAGGTTGCATCATACATCTAGCAAGGTTGGCTAGAGTTGCATCAGAAATGTATGTATATAAGGGGGGGGGGTGTTCTAGCCAACTGTGCCTCCTCTTGATGTCTGAAAGAGCGGCCGGAGGCTATCTTTGCATGCTGTTGAATGCTGAAACTCTGTTGGAGCCTTCTATATACTGTATGTATTGTAACTCAAGAGTAAAGGTCTCCTGTTGGAAGATAACATTGCGTGGGAGTATTTTTTCCTGGCTTCAGGCTGCTAATGTTTATACTCTGCTGGGACACTTCTAAGCTGTGTGAGTAAACTCTGCTATATGGTGATATTTCAAACACTTGACTCTGGTAAGCTGTTTTGCCAGAGCTCAGTGCTGGAGGAAAGTGCTACCGAGGTTTTTGTGTAGCGCCCATCATCCACCATCCCTCTAACAACACAGTATTTCATTAGCAAGTTAACTAAAGATATTTAGAAAACTATTTTGAATCATGGAGGTTGACAGCAAAAATATACATTCAACTCTCCACATTTGCAAGGGTTGGGGCACAGGTCTCCCAAAAAAGTTGAAAAACTGCCAACTGCAAAAACTTTGTGTCTGTGGGAACAGAGTTGGGGCACTGTGGGGGAAACAAGTATCCTGGGTCCAAGCAGGTCAGGGAAAAGGGAGAGAAAGGGGTTGGTTGGCATAGTGGCCCTGTATTCTCTCTCTCTCCCTCACCCATCTCCTTCCTTGGCTGAGGCAAGTCATTGGGAGAGGGTTTGTGGTGCTAAGAGATTGGGCTGTGAGCCATCCTTAGCTGGCTAGGCAGCATTTGGTAGAGGAGCAGCAGAGGTAGGTTTTCAAAGGGCTGCACTGGCTGATCAGAGCCAACGAGAGGGAAGGTTCTGCCAGAAAGAAGCACCTGAGGTGGGGTAGGGGCAGCGGTTGAAGAAACTCCCAAATCATCAAATTCATCAAAGTCAAACCTGTGAATGTGGAGGGCCCACTGTACTTTGTTCCATCTGGGGAAAGTTTACAATAAGGATCAAGAAAGGCTTGGGGATGGAAGCTTTATTTTTTCACAGCAAGTCCTCTGTCAGCTACGTAATGCCAGAAGGAATTACCATGCCTCCTCACATTGTCAGTCCAGGGAACTCCATCTTGCCCACTATTTGTCTTTTTCAATAGAGGAAGAAGGATGGGAAGGGGGAAGAGTTAAAAAAAGAAAAAGAAATGCAGCAGATTAACTGGTTTTTATTTTCACATGAGCCTTTGGGGATATAAATTTGGATCCTTCTGCATCCCTCCTCTCCTTTCAATGCTACAAGAGACTAATACAGTTAATTCTTTGAAAACTACTTTATTAGATGAAGGTGAGGAGTGGGTAAAGCCTCCCCACCTGAAGCACCAGTTGTAGGATTGTTCCTGCATGTGATGCCTGCCTCAGGAGCCTCTAAAATCCCAAAGCAGGTTTTTCCTAGCAGGGAAGCTTCACTTGCTCTGCACCATACCCCAATGAGTGGGAGAAACTGGCTCCCTGGGACTGAGGTATGAAGGCACATGGTCATAGGTCTCACATCAGGAGTGGTGTGGTGAAGATAGGCTCCTGACACAGGTACTGGCTCCAAAGTAGTTGGTGCCTTGATTCAGGAGATCACATGTGATGAAGCTGGTCCTCAACACAGGTGTTACCTGCAGGCTCATTCATGCAGCCCATGCTTTGTTTTGAGTGACAGTGGGAATTTCCTACACGCTGCTGACTTTCTCAAATTGGGAGAATGAGAGACACTGGCAGTGGGAGGAGAGGAGCAAACACCCAAACAGTGATCACAAACAAAAGCAGATCTTTCCACACATCTCTAGCCTTCCCACCTGGAAATATCAGAGGCATGTAAGGGAATCTCTGAGAACTGTGGTGCATGCGGCTGGGTCAAGGGTTTTCTCACAACATTTGGCAGGGTGGACAGAGGGGGCCAGCTTAAGCCCAGGGCTGGATGTTCTCCTCTACTACTTTGGAAGGAATATTAGAAGGAAGAATTTCTCTCAGCCACATAAATCATAAAACTTAATCTTTTAAAGATGTTACACTCAATAAACAAAAGAATCTTAAAAGTTTCAGATTATACTTTCGCTATAGATCATGAACCAGTGAATTCCTTGTACATATAGAGCAGAGTGTTCACATCAACCAAACAGGTCTATCATGTTGCAAATTGCTTTGGAAACCCCCCAAATTTAAAAGCCAGCCTCAAAATAGTGAGTATACAGTTTATATATATACATACATATATGTATGTTGTGTATATAGTGTATATAGTATATATATATATATATGTATATATTTAGGGCAGAGAGACAGAAGATACATAAAGATCTTTCCTAAATGGATTCACACTCAGAATCATGACGTATCCAAAATATTACAAGACCGTACCTTTGTAAAAGTAACTGGAATACTAGCATCAAGTTGTATATGGTCTGCAAGCTCTGTAAATTGTTGCTGCTGCTTTTGTAGAGTTTCTAGAAGTCTTGTAATTTCTTGTTTAGCCAATACAACTCTACAGTCATCCTAAACAAAAAACAGAGAGATTAACACAGCATCACTTGTTTTCCTTTTAAAAACCCATCAAAGCAGTAGCTTACACTCAGAGACATCTTCTACAACAGTTACATTCAAAAGCAATATTAAAAAGGAGCTTTCACTCAAGCAGATTTAAAATTCTATTGTAGCTGTACCAAATTTGACTGTTCAATAATACATGAATAGTACAGAAACACAAGATAAGAATGTATGCTGTTCACAACAGCTAAGGAAAACAAAGCATTACTATACAGTAACTACGATAGGAAAGCTGCTGTTCTATTCATCTGAAAAAACATAGGTGAATTTCTTCTCATTACTGAAAGTAGAATTTGACCAGTTCACAACAGCTTCAACAGAGATGGTACTATGTCAGGATTAAAAAGCAGTGCCAGTTACAAAATCAGTTTTGCTGTTTACTTCTTTTTTTCCCTCTCACTCTGGACACAACATGGAAGCTGAAAAGTTTTGTTTTAATGATTAAAGTTAATTCTAACGGGTTTCTACAAACATTTCTGTGTTATCTGTTACTTTTCAGACATGTGGCTTCCAAATATTTTACTAAAAAAGAACCACAGTCTGACATCAATGTTTAGTTTGGACCCAACTTTTGACTCAGATATCTTGTGACCCAATGTTAATTTCTGCCTCAAGTGTCCATATACTCAAGAGACTTTTACAATCCACACGTAAACTACGGAATGATCAAGATATACAGTTCCCCAGCTTTCATGGCAACATGAAAGCAATAACCCAAGATTCACATGAATTTCAACATTAAGGTTTCCCTACTTGTTGCAAAGTCTTTTCACAATGAAGGCAAGCTGTTGAAACTTGTGACAACAGTATAGTCATATCTTCCTGTTGCTGCCTAAGCCAGATCAATTTTTCTCGTACATGGGCATCAACCACACTAAGTGCCATTTCTTCTTGGCGGCAGAGAGTCTCATGAAGATCGGAAAAATAGGCTCGGACACACGAACGAGCATTTTCTGCTGTACCTGGAACCTGGGTGGTTAGGAAATAAGGAGACAAGCCATTAAGCTTCTATACACCTCTTATCTTCCATGCAGTAGATTAGATTCTAACTTTATTCTCTTTGGTGGGCAAACATATTTTCTGTAGGCTGGTTCAAATATATCATTTTTCTCAATAGATAAGTTTTCATTTTTAAAATGTTATTAGCCTGCTTTGTTGTGGAGAAAACTAAAAGAAAAGATAGTACTGTGCAAAAAGAACCTATTCTCAAATTTCATGTTTTCTCTTAAATCTCTTATACTGTGCTAACTCCTGATTCTGAATCAGCTGGAAGAAGCAGGATAATCCACACTATATACTGTAGATTCACTGCTGGAACTAATCTGAACACTGTGGGGTTTCCCAGTATTACTTATTCTTTTAATAAAATTTTGGCAATATTCTTCTTCCTGTCTCAAATTATAGAATGAAAAGTAGGAAGGAGTTCTCTCATGTTGTACTATTTAAATTTAAACTCAATTTAAACCCTTTTCGTTCCTGTTCCTCACTCCCTTGTCTTTCTCCTACCACACATTTCACCAAAGACTATATATCAATACACTATATACATTAATATATTGTTTACGGAAAAGGAACTGATAAGATAACTGAAACTACTTTCAGATCTATAAATAATAATTAAAATTGCACAGAATTATGGGTCACAAAATGACTATGTAAAAAACAAATGCTGTGCCAAATCAATAAAATATCCTATAGCCAAATAACTAACAAGTAGAATACACATATCAACTGAGTCTCTGATACTTGAGATGCCTCCATGGCAAATCTTAAGCAACCAACATTGCCATTTTTGCACAAAAAAAATGTTAGTCTCCTTGTCAAATCAGCCAGAGAGAGCATCTGGAGAAAAAGATTATAATAATAAATCCACACAAACATGCTGCTTTCCAAAGAACCAAATAACTAATTTCACATGCACAAGTGAAGCTTGGATTTGCATTTCTTAAAAAGCAGCCCAACACACTGCACGGTACGCTATCTAAGGAGAAAAATTATAAATCTCATGAACCCCTTGGGCTTCACGGTAAAAGCCATATCACAGACACTTTTTAAAAGCTATCATCTTTCCACTTTCTCCAGACTCAATTCTCTGCTCTTTCTACATGTCCCTAATGTCTTCTTTCTTTCACAGAACAACTCTGCAAAATGCCGTTGATCACTAAAGGGTTAACAGCAGAGGCTTCGTCTTTGTCTTTTCTTTGCAGAACACCTTGTGCCTTTGCTGATATCCATTTACTTATGAGAGGTGGCCTCAAAAATTTTCAATACTCAATACTTGACAATGTAGCACATCTGTTGTTGGTATTTGCTGTCAAGTCGGCTTCATCTTACGCCAACACCACGAACAAGGGGCTCGATAATCGGTGATCAACCGTCCCACTCAGTCTTGCAAACTCAGGGCAATGGCTTCCCTGAATGATTCAATCCATCAATAATGTGGTCATCTCCTCCTACTGCTTCCACTTTATTCAGCATTATTATCTTTTCCAGTCAGTCATGTCATCTTATAATACACCCAAAGTATAACAGCTGCTGTACAGTCACCTTGCATTCTAGGAAGAGCTCAGGCTTGATTTGCTCTAGGACCCATTCATAATATCTTTTTGGCAGTCCATGATATCAGCAAAATTTTCCTCCAGCACCATACTACCAAGAAGTTGATCTTCTCCACTGCAACTTTCTTCACCGTCCACCTTTCACAACCATATTAGAAGTCAGAAATAGTATGCCATGGGTAATTCTGACTTTGGTATTTGATGACATTTAACTTTTCCACTTGAGAATCTTGTCTAGTAGCCCTTCTAAATCTTTGTCTTCTTTTGATTTCTAAATTAGTTTCCATTTTGATTCATGACTGAGCTGAGGTACAGAAAATCTGTAACTGTTTTGATGTTGTCAGAACCCACTCTAAAGTTCTGTAAATCTTCTGTGGTCATTATTTTTATTTTCACTGTAGCTATTTCAGCAGTAATCATTCCAAGTATTTTCTGTTTTCTGCAAGTAATACTGTGTCATTTGAATATCTTAAGTTGTTGTTCTTTGCCAATTAACACACCTCTTTCCTTTCCTTTCCTTCCACTTTTCACATGATATGTTTTGCATATAAAATAAACAGACAGGATAAAATACAGCTTTGTGTGACCCCCTTGACCATCCTGATTCTCTGCCCTGATAGTGGCCTCTTATCCAGAGTATAGGTTACACATTGGAACAGACAAATATTGTGGAACATCCATTTATTTTTAAGTAATCCATAATTTCTCTTTTCAAGTTCTTTGGTGATCTGCATAGGCAACATATATTTGCAATAATAAGTGGCCACTTATCCTGAGTGTATATTATTTGTTAGATCATTCAACTGTTGCAGCGCAACCATTTCTTTTAGAGCAGACCACAGTATCATATGACACACACAATCAAAGGCTTTCCTATGATCTATAAAGCACAGGTTGATTTTCTGCTGAAATTCTTTGGTGCACTCCATTAATCAAAGGATGTTTGTAATATGGCCTCTTATGCTTCTTTCTTTTCTGAACTCAGCTAGGACATCTGGCATTTCTCACTCTCTACATGGTGAAAGTCTTCCTCGTAAAATCTTGAGCATCACTTCGCTTGCGCGGGAGATCAATGCAATAATTGATGGCTCATACAGTCCAAGGGGACGGGAATGTATACGAAGCATTATCAGTCTGAGGGCCACTGCATTTCCCCCCATTTGTTGACACAGTTTTGTTAGTATTTGGACGAATTCTATCTCAAACGGCAACAATGGTTTGCCATGTTCCAGGCAATTTATTTCTCCCTAGTGCTTTGAAAACAGCTTTCATTTTTAAGTTCCTAAAATCTTCACTTTCAAATGTTCTTCCTTCCTGGTCTGTGCCACAAGCTGCTCCAGAGCTTGTTTCTGTAGAGACAATGGAGCTTCTACATCTTCTGCTTCCAAATATGTAGGCTATTTGATTTCTGTATTGGCCATTAAGAGTCAGTCTGGTGTAGTGGTCTGATTGCTGGACTGGGACACCAAAAGACCAGGGTTAAAAATCTACTTGTTCATGGAAACCTACTGGGTGACCTTGGGCAAGTCATACTCTCTGAACCTCAGAGTAAGGCAATGGCAAACTGTCCTCTGAAAAAAAAAATCCTGCCAGGAAAACCCCTTGATAGGTTTGTTTTAGGACTGCTCTAAGTTGGAAGCAATTTGAAGGCACATAACAACAACAACTGGACATCCCGTGATATCCATGTATTCAGTAATATCTTTGGCTGCCTGAATAATGTGTCTGAAATGGAACATGCCGTTGGCCGCTTAAAACAAGAAAGTGATTTACATAATTTTGTTTCTTGATCCTAGGCCAAAGTCTTCTGCAGTGTTTTTTACCAAACATTCTGTTTCCTACTTCTGCATTCCAACTGCCTATGACTATCAGCATGTCCTGGGGTTTTTTTGTGATCGATTTCCTCCTTGTCACTCACACAGAATCTTTGAGTTTCTTCCTCTCCTGCCTCTGGAGTGGGAGCAAAAACTTGGATTATTGCTATCCAGTGAGCCCTCCGCTTCCACAGGCTCAGTGCTGGTGGGTTATTTTATTTAGTTAAGAAATTCTTACTCTGCCCCTCCCACAGAAAATAATGTCCTCCTAGGAATCTCTAGGTCTTCCAGCATGATTCTATTGTCTCCTTCCATCAGAAGCAGACAAAATTGCATTAGAGGACCTAGAGATTCCTAAAGAGAACACTTCTCTAGGCACTGCTGGGTCCTCCAACACGACTCTATGCCCCACTTCCATCAGAAGTTGACCACAGGATCATGATGGAGGACCTAGAGATTCCTAGAGAAGTGTTTTCAGATTAAAAAAAATAGCATTTGTGATTTTTATTTTTTATTTATGTTTTTTCTACTTTCACAAGGGTCTTGTGCATCAAATCCCTGCAAAAGTGGAGGGCTCAGTGTAAATGTTTTCCATAAAGTCTTAACGTTATTATTCAGTCAGACTTTCCATGATATCCCCTGACTGCTTTTGCTACATCTCACCTCACTGTTAATGCCACTCTGTTAGTCCTTAGGTTATCATTTCCAGAGTAAAACTCTATGTAACTTTGATCTGAAAAGTCCCATTCCTGTCTGCTTTGGCTCATTTATTCCAAGTACTGCTATGTTTATGCATTTCATCTTCTGTTTTATGATTTCTAGTTTTCCTTGCTTTATGATCCTCTCATTCCATTTTCCTATTAAAGAGGTTGTGCAGCTTTGGCCTTCCCTTTTATCTCTGAACATGTCAGCAGCTGAACATTCTTTTGGCTTGAGTCCAACTGCATCATTACTTCTACTTGTCCTCTGCTCTTTCTCAGAAGCTGTTTGAGAGTCTTACTTGAAACCTTTAAGGCTCGTCTTCCAGCAATATTTCTTTCTTTTTTCATTTTGGACTGTTTCATCATCACAAAGTTTTTGAGGTAAAAGGCATTCAGGAGTGGTTTACTATTGCCATCTTCTTTGCAGTACAAAAAAAAAGTTACCCAAAATGCCACTGCAACTGTTACAGAGATCCTTCACCAGAGTTACCCTTCCCCCACCAAAAAAAAACATACATTACTCCTGCTGCCCAATATGTATTTTGCACAGTTCATCTGACTCCTCAGCAAAATTCTGTCTGACCTGGGAGACACTAGCAATGGCAATGCTAGCATCCATACAGCTTTTTACCTCACAGAAGCATGCAATCTCACGACCAGAGAAAAGTAGTCCCAAGACACTAGCATGCTGTTGCTTTAAAAGGGTGAAAAATATACTGCAGTTATATAATAAAGATATTTGCCAAATGAGAAAAATACCAGATTGCTTACATGTTCAGTATGGGCCATTCCAATGCCATCTTCAATTATCTGCTCTCCTCCTTCTATTTGTTGAACTATTCCAACTAATTTTCGGGAGTAATCTGAGATTTCTTCTGTGAAAGTTCTTATGCAGTGAGCCATGTCTAAAATGGAAGCACGGATCTGGTTTGCTTCTGGTTCCAAAACACTGTGCTAAAGGGAAAACATTAAAAGTATGTGTGAAATCCTTTCCTGAAGTTCTTGGCATCTGTACCTCTCTGTCTGTATACATTTACGAGACAGAACAGAGTTACGTTTTGGACTCTCTTAATGGAATACCTAGTGTGGAAAGGTAGGGCATAAATATAAATAATAAACCTTTATTTCATATCTATACTATGAGAAATTACATATTATCACTGATATTTTACAGATGTTTGAAAAAATTCAGAAGTATATACAGAATGGCTTCTTCTGAACCATTACAGATTTTTTAAAAAGAAAGACAAATTTTGCATGCTGTTTCAGATTCATGGGTAGCAATCCTACCATGAGACTGCAAGAGAATGGCTTTCATACAGCTAATGGTCTAAATTCAGTTGTTAATTCCAAGTAAAGTATACTCAAAGAATCAACAGACTTGGTAAATCAACACTCATGTAAATTCCACTGATTCAACAAGTGTATTCTAGATGGAACCAACAACTGGATTTAGTCCAATGCGGGAATCACACATCCCTCCAGACAGAACTGTCACTCACCACAGTCCTAGCCACCATACTAAACAGTGAGGAACATTCAGAGTTTCAGTGCAACTACATCTGGAAGGCCACATTATTTCTACCCCTGATTTAAGCCAATGAGATTATTAAAGTAGTAATCTAAAGCAGTGCTGCTCAAAATGGTGGTCTGTGGACTGGTGCTTATCTGTGAGCTACTGTAGGCTGGTAGTCTGTGACAAGTTTCCATGATATAAAGAAAGAGTTGTTGTCAATGGGCACAAAGATAGTACTGGTTCTTGGCACACTGGAAAAACATCTTGTCAATGCTCAATAGCATATAAGTTAAGAAGCACTGATACGAAGAGCAGGAAAAAGAGCAAAATATAGTCAAGTAATTACTAAAATGAGCACAGAAGAAGAAAGGCATTCCCTTTCAGTTAGCTGTGCATTAACACCAAAGCAAAAAGAAAGAAGAAAAAAAGAACACAGAAAACCTACTTTATGACCTTGGTGCTTTCCGTATTCTTTGCAGACGCAACACATAAGGGGACTGGCTTGACAACCTTCTTCCAAGCATACAAACTCAATGGCATGCACTTGGTGTTGAGAGCACATTGTTTTCTCATGAGGTTTATCAGCAAGTGGCACACGTCTGTGTTTTGCTAGTGTCTTTGTAGAATGCGTAAGCTGGGAACACTCTGCACATAGGTGAGTGGCACACACGGTGCAGTATACGGAAGCAAGATGAGTGTCATCTTCATCACAGCGAATGATGCACTAAAAGAAAAGAAAAACACATACAATTTTATCCAATAAACTTATAACCTGCTCTTCAATGACATATCCTCACAATATAAATGACAAAACACTTGGAACACAAACATATAAAAACATTGAAAAGCAACACTATGAGGAAAATTGCCTGAAATGTAAAGTTGCTTAGAACTGCTTCCCTGCTCATAAGATGCAATTTTTTTTTATTATAAAAAAAACTTTATTTTCTTAAAATAACAACTACAACACAAAACCTTATACTAATACAAAAATTAAATAAAAAAAAGACAAAATGTAACGTACAAACACTTAACAAAAATCATCATGACTTATACAAAGACAAAACTCTCTCTTTCACATCCTAATACATACAATGCTTTCCCTTGCTCTTTCTTTATTGTTATTCCAACATACTTTAGACTTCGGCCTTAGAGATTGATTTATTTTATAGTTACCATTCTTGGTCTTACCAATTCTTCTGTATCTCTTCATCCTAACTCTTTTCAAAATTCTATCTTAACCATGTCATTGTCATACCATGAATTCCTAAAGTATTGTAATGTTTTTTCCCATTGTTTTATATATTTCTCTTTACTTTCCCCACTCAAGATACATGTTAGTTTATCCATGTGGATTACATCAAATAATTTCATTTCCCATTCTTCTATTGAAGGCATTCTATTTCCTTTCCATCTATACGCTAGAACCATTCTTGCCGCAGCTGTCACATAAAATAGTTGTCTACCCACTTTTTTTTCTAGATCTTTTTCCAACATTGATAACAAATATACTTTCGGGGTCATACTGAATCTTATATCTAATATCTTTTCAATTCGATTATGAACCTTTTTCCAAAACCCCTTCACTATTTTGCATGTCCACCACAAATGATAAAAAGAGCCTATCTCTTCCCCACATTTCCAACACTTGTTAGAATATCCGTTTGTCATCTTCGCCAATTTTTGGGGAGTAAAATACCACCGAAAATACATTTTGTAAAAATTTTCTCTGATATCCTGGCATGCTGTAAACTTTATAGTTTTTAACCAAAATTTTTCCCATTGTTCCATCGAGATAGAATGGGAGAAATTCTGGGCCCATTTTAGCATTGGTATTTTTACAGTTTCATCCTCTGTATGCCATTTTAATAAAATCTTATAGATAGAGGAGATAACTTTAGGTTTATCCGAACATAATATCATATTCAATTCCTCTTCTTTCTTTTGATAATCATTAAACTTAATATCATTCTTTAATTTTTCTCTTATCTGCCTAAATAAGAGCCAATGACATTTTATCCCCTTTTCCTCCATTTCTGCTTGTGTTTTGATTTCAATTTGTTCTCGTTGTATTTCCACCATATTCTCATATCTAATCCATTTATCAAACAAAATGTTTTCCTTTTTATAAAAAGCCTCATGCGGGGATACCCATTTCGGGGTTTTAATACAAGCTCTTTTACTGTATTTTCTCCATATTTTCATTAAGGCTGATCTTAAATAGTGTCGATTAAAATCTCTATTATTTTTCCCTTTATTAAACCATAAATAGTAATGCCAACCTGATCCTAATCCATCCCCTTCTATATTCAATAATTTCGTATTATCTAATTTAATCCATTCCTGAATCCAATTCAATCCAGAAGCATGATAATATAAAATTAAATTTGGTACAGTTAGACCACCTCTTTCTTTGGCATCCTCCAACAATTTCATTTTAACCCTCGGTTTTTTACCCTCCCATATAAATTTAACTATCTCTTTTTGCCAAACCTTAATTACCTTCTCGTTTTGAATAATGGGGATAGTCTGAAATAAATATAACATCTTTGGGAGTACAGCCATTTTAACTGTTGCAATCCTACCCAACCAGGATAGATTTAAATTATTCCAATTTTTTAAATCTTTTGAGATAGATTTCCATATGTACAAATAATTATTTTTAAATAGTTCAGAAATCTTATTTGTAAGTGTAATCCCAAGATATTTGACCTTTGAAACCAGCATAAAACCTGTGGTTTGAGCTACTATATTTCTTTCAGATTCTGTCATATTTTTCGTCAAAATCGTGGTTTTGTCTTTATTGATTTTCAGACCCGAATTTTTGCCAAAATTATTAAGAATACTTTTCAAAACATTTATATCTCCCTCTGGGTACTCTAATGTGATCGCTAAATTGTCTGCGAATGCTCTTATCTTATATTCTTTATCTCGTACCTTAATTCCTTTAATTCTCTCATGACTTTTTATCTTTCTTATCAAAACTTCAATGACTAATAGAAATAGTAATGGAGACAATGGGCAGCCTTGACGTGTTCCTCTTTGAATATTAAATTTTCCAGCTTTTTGACCATTGATAATCACTTGTGCATATTGCATTGAGTAAATAGATTTTATCCAGTTTATAAAATTTAGTCCCAAACTCATCTTTTGACACAGCTTAATTAGAAATCCCCAATTCACCGTATCAAAAGCTTTTTCAATATCTAGAAATAAGGCTATCAATTTTTTCTGGTGATGGTTTTCACATAATTCTAGTATATTAATTATATTACGCATATTATCTTTTATTTGTCTACCAGGGAGAAATCCCGCTTGGTCCTCTGAAATTATTTCCCTTAATACATCTTTTAATCTATTTGCTAGTATGGCTGTAAATAATTTATAGTCAGAATTCAATAGTGAAATTGGACGATAATTTTTAATGTCCAGCGGGTCTTTCCCTTCTTTATGTAACAAGGTTATGTCAGCCTCTCTCCATGTATCGGGGATCTTTCCTTTCAATGCTTCATTCATAATTGTTTGAAGAATAGGAGCTAGTTCATTTTGGAAAGTTTTATAGAATAGACTTGTAAATCCATCTGGACCTGGTGCCTTCCCTTTTTTTGCTTTTTGAATTGCTTCTATTACTTCTGTTAATGAAATTGGTTTATTTAATTTGTCCCGCTGTTCCTCTGTTAATCTTATTAGATCTTGTTTCGCTAAATATGCTTCTATCGTCTCCTCTTGAAGTTCTTGACCTTTATATAACATTCTATAGAAATTTGTCACTATTTTCTTTATTTGTTGGGAATCTGTATATATTGTCTCCCCGCTTCTGAGTTTGTTAATCAGTGTCTTTTCCTTCTTATTTTTTAATCTAAGTGATAACCATTTTCCTGATTTATTTGCCCATTCAAAGTAGTACTGCCTAGTGTAAATCATTTTCTCATTAATTTCCATTTCTATTTGTGTCTCTATTTGCTTCCGTAATATTTTAATTTCTCTCTGCATTCTCCTGTTATCAGGATCATCGCTAAGGCTTTCTTCTTTCTTTTTAAGATCGTCATTCAGCTTTTGAAAATTCTCTCTTTTCTTCTTATTTATTATCGCATTATATTGTATAATATACCCCCTAATCACCACTTTGGCCGCATCCCATACCGTCATTAAATTTACTCCTTTATTGAGATTCTCATCAAAGTAAATTTTAATCTGATTCTTAATTTTCTGTACAAATTCTTCTTCTAACAATAGTTTCTCTTTTAATTTCCAATGGAATAATTCCTCCGATCTATGTCCTAATGACAATAAGATTGGATTATGATCTGAGAAATTTCGGGGTAGTGTCTCTTGTTTAATAATCATATGGGCTAAGGAATTTGACACCAAAAACATGTCAATTCTTGATAATGAAGCATGGGGTTCCGAATAAAATGTAAAATCTTTAATCGCCCCATATTTGTAATAAGATGCAATTTTAAACAAAAACATTTCAAAGTATCAGCACTGAATATGTGAAGTGAAAAGCTGCAGAAAGAAAGTTCTATCAGTGAGAGGTCACAATTGAGAATGTCTTTCACCCCTGTAAGAAGGTGAAAAAAATCCTAAGATTTATGCATTAATCCAAAAAATATTCAAGGTAGATTTTGTAATATTATCAGAAATGATTTCATTGGGCATTATGGATAAAGAAATATGGATTACTTGATCAATACATAAGGATTACTTCTTCAATACATGACAACAGCAGTAAGAATATTGTTTGCTCAAACTTGATACACACTTAAGTATGAACAACAGAAGAATGGATTGTTACTGAATCGACATAAATTGACAAATTCATGTGGGTTTTGAATGATAAGTCAACTGAAGAATTTTTGAAAGACTAGAAACAATTTATGGGTTTTTTTTTAACAATAAGAAATCTAATGATGTTATAATCCATGGTCACAGTTATTAGTAATTTTAGGATGATTACATTTAACTGGATCTGTAGTGGTAGGATAACATTTTTTATTTTTATTTTCATTTCAGTAATGCCTCAGGGGTCAGAGCCCTACTTTGTTTTATTAATGTGCTGTTTTCCATTTTCTTCTTCTTCTTTTCATCTTTTTCTTCCATTTCTTTGAAAGTATTTTGATTGGAACTTTGATTTATATTAGTTAGTGGCAAAAACCAATCAATCCATAAAAAGTCTTTCCCTTTGTACTGTCTAATCTTGCTGTTCTAACTGCTAGGTAAATGCCTCTGATTACGAACTAGGACTTAGGTATACAGGTAGAATCCTACAGCTAAGGGTGGAACTTTGCATAACCCAATTCTGGATTATTTAAGGTTTTCAAGGTAATAAGCAGCATTTTAGAGTGAACCTGGATATAAACTGGTAACAAAATTAAATGGTTGAAAAGAAGTGTCACATGATGAGTTTCTGTCCTTCATATCATTACTGGACACATTATGCATCAATGAAAGCACCTCTCTGAAGAAGTCCAACATAATTCTTATTACCTTTAACCAGTTTAGAGAGACGAATTAATCTAGCTAGATACATTTGGCCCTCGATTTCCATGGATTCAGCCAACTATGGCTTAAAAATATCCCCCTCCCCAAAAAATTCAAAAAATAAACTTTGATTTTGCCATTTTATATAAGAAATGTCATTTAATATACCACTATACATAATGGGACTTGAGCATCCATGGATTCTGGTATTTACGGGAGGTTCTTAAACCAAACCCCAGTGGATAACTAGGGGCCGCTGTACAATAGTTCCACATACAGCTGCACCTTCTATACCTGATAAAAGAGATTCCTCAATACTACTGTCACTGTTCACCTTTCCTTTTCTATTTACTTATTAAAACCATTTTTAAACCACTCTGCGTTGCTGGGACATTGTACCACACACACACATAAGAAACCCTTAACACAGATTAAACTTCCTCAGCTCAAGCAGAGGCTAGTAAACTGCTGAGAAAAACAATTTTTTGAATGGGACCCATTAGCAGTTCTGGTGTCCAGAAAAACTCAAAGAGGAGGCCATCCTCAATAAGGGCACAAATGCTACCAAAACCCTCTCCTTTAAGAAGAACCTTGTGCCCTTGAGCGAAAAAGAAGGACCACGATGGAGTGATACGATGATAGGTAATATTATCGAAGTACTTGTGCTATCTCTTGTTTTCAGCTCTAAAGGTTATTCAGAGGCCTGTTGATTAGATAAAATAAGAATTTATCTTGAGTTTAGTAAGAACTAGCACGTATGCCACGATGCTAGAATGTCTGGGCATTGACTGGTTAATTGGTTCACTTAAGCTGTTGATGGATTCTTCCACTACAAACTGGGTTCAATCCCTTTGTTCTCATCCTCACAACCCCACTGTGTTCTTTGCCTTGTTACTTTGGCTAAAGATCTCGCTGTTGGTACTTCTTTCAAGTTAGGCTAGTTAACTTGTTTCATATTCTGCCTATTTTCTCAAACTGTTTCTCTGTATCTTGTAGTCAGCTTTCCCTACATCTCTGTAAATGAACAGTGTCTTACAGCATGTGAGTTTGTTAATGCATGCAAGCCTCTGCTTCTGAATCTAGCACCTAACTGCTTCTCTTATTGCTGTTGAATACTGGCTATTAGCTTACAGCTTTGGACTCTAAGAACAGATGGTGCATAGTTTTTGTTCCTTGTTGCCTTGGAATTAAGCGCTCTCCTGTAATGTCTGGAATCTTTTGGTCCAAACGAAATCAAAGGAGTTTTAACAGTCTACCTTACAGGACTATTGTTTAGTCCAGTCTCTTTCAGTTACGCTGCAGGTTATAGCCTTTGATAATAACTCAAACTTCCAAAATGTCTTCAAGGGTAGACTCTTACAAAAACCATGGCAATAACCCAATCAAAAGATTATCAAAGCATTGGTGATAATGGCCAAACTCTCTGGCCTAGAAATGGCCACAACCAGAAAACCAACCAGAACAGTGAAAGGCACATCAAGTATCAAAGAGGCAATTTAAGTCTCTAATGTTGCAGATTGTATACTAATTCATTTTATCCCATATATTACAACTCAGATAATTTATCAACATATTTACATTAAAACAAACAATATATCATCACATTTGAAATTTCTGATGAGTATCAAATCTATACATTTGTATAGATTTGATACTCATCAGAAAATGCCATTCAATCCAAAATTCACGAAGTATTCAATCCTTTACTAAACATTCAATCCAAACTGACTGTAGTAATGGTTGTGAAAGATTACTATTTCTATAGATCAGGATCTCAAAGCTATTCCAATCTATGAAATATAAATAGTGCAGGTATCTGCTCTAAAATACTACCATACACTTCCTATTCACAGAATCATAGAGTTGGAAGAGACCACAAGGACCATCAAGTCCGCCCCCCTGCCATGCAGAAATACACACCATCAAAGCATTCCCAACAGATGGCTATCCAGCCTCTGTTTAAAAACCTCTAAAGAAAGAAACTCTGTCACACTCCAAGGCAGCATGTTCCACAGTCAAACTGCTCTTACAATCAGAAAGTTCTTCTTAATATTTAGATTGAATCTCTTTTCCTGAAATTTAAAGCCATTGCTCTATGTCCTAGTCTCTGAAGCAGCAGAACACAGATTTGCTCCATTCTCCATATGACATCCTGTCAAATATTTGAACATAGCTATCATGTTGCTTCTTAACCTTCTCTTCTCCAGGCTAAACAAACCCAGCTCTCCATGCCACTCCTGAAAGGGCATGGTTTCCAGGCCATCTATCCTTTTGGTTGCCCTCCTCCAGACATGTTCCAGCTTGTCAATATCATTCTTGAACTGTGGTACCCAGAACTAGACTCAGTATTCCAGATGTGGATTGACCAAAGCAGAATATTAACAGACTATTCTAAATTTAACATCAGACTTCATGTCTAGAAACATGAAGGCAAACTCCATTTTCTGAGCTATTCCTACTTCAGATTGAAAGCAGAAGATCACTAAATCTGAAAGCTTCCTTATGTCAGAAGTTCCCTAGCCATGTTAGATGGTCATATCAGAAGGCTGTTCTAATATAACAATGTTCATTTCTGTGTATGGGAAGTATTTCAATGCTCTCCCATGCAAAATGTGACCTCTCTGGACACTCCTACGATCAGAAGTCCTGACAGCTCTGTATCACTTGGTATTTCTGAACTTGTTTTCTCCTATGGCAGAATTATGTTGCTCCATTAACAATGGGAAAAGGTATAATGGTGAAACACTTTAACCAATCATTTATTTAAGGTAACTGAGAAGGAAAACCACAGAAGAATACCAACAACATCCAAACAAACCTCAAGGCAAGCCAAAACTATACTGAAAATAACAACCAAATAACAACCAAATACTAAGTTAACCATCAGTACCTCTCCAGAAAGGCCAATAGCTTCTTCAGTTATTCCACACTGACCACCAAGTCCATTTTGCAGTCGCTCTAGGAGTTCCAACAGAGCAAAGTTTTTTTTCAAACCCCACACTCCAGAGTCTCCTGTTTTGGGGGAGGGGTAAAGAATGAAATCAGCAATTTCAGCAAAGGAATTCAGGTCAGTACCAAATTCGTTTATATTCATTATTAGCTGAATTTTACAATCATTTGCTATTTTATAGCATTTTGTCCTCCTAATCCTACAGTCTGTTTATTATTTGTGCACTAATTATTCTTCAGTTTTAAATGATACATTGATTCCATTCTTGATTTTTTAAAACTGCATGAATTACTTCTTTAAATATATACAAAAAATATATACACTGACTACAGGCATTGAAATAATACAGATCAACGTCTTAGACCACTCTAAAATGTGTAAAAACTTTCCTTGTATGGACAGTGTGTAAATTTATGAATACTTGAATTTTAAAGAATTTTTGCACACCAAAATATACAGAACATTGTAGAGCAATATATAAAGAAAACATTTCTGAAGACTTTACAGGCAAAATTTCAACAGTAAGGCAGCAAAAGGAACAAAGAAAGAGCTGCAAAATGATCAAAGTTCTGTTTTAAAACAACAATATAACAAATCATATAACACTTAAATTACAGTAACAGAGTGTTAGATAAACAGATTAGTATGAAAAGAAATAGTTCCTGACACAGACAGAACAGAACTGGATCTACACTTTTGAAAAGAATCCCTTTCTTCCAGATTACAGGGCAAATTGCTTCTGAAATCACAGGATGTTGCTAAATCAGTTACTTGATAGCATAATGTTGACTATTCAGATAAAAAAAATTATTAAGTTTCACTGGAAATACGCAAGCTGCAAAGGTAATGATTAATACTTATATTTCTATGAATCCTCTTTTGACATTGAAGATAATTTCTGAAGACATGATCTAGTCAAGCTTACACTTTTAAAATCACATAAATGAAAGCAGATTCATTTCAAAAGGGGAAAAATTCTAACTAAAGATCTGAAAGTCCTCTATACAACTACATGCAAGGATTTCCTTAAGGTGAAACTGGCCTATACTGTTAGCTTCTGTTAATACCCATCAGCTATGGTGCGAAGAGGGTATGTACACTGAAGCTGTGTTCCTCCCGCCCCATCTGATCATTTGCTTCATGGTTACATGCACAATCCTAGACCCCTGAATCCATGTCTAGGGGGTATGGAGAGCCAGTAAAGGTAGTTTTATGCAGAAGCCACATCCAGAAAGGATACTTGTGCATCAAATCCTGCTTCATCATACACACGTATAGCTCAGTTAACAGAGTAGATGCGTTCCTGGGCATTACTTCTTTAACAGAAAATTTAGTAACAAAAGGATGAACATGGAAAGAATAGAGACAGATTCCTACACCACAGGAAAAAAAGTATCTCAACATGTTTCAGCAAACTAACTATACGTACATGTGAAATGAAACAACTCCGGTAAACCTTGCATAAGTAAGCAAACATTTTGAACCAACTAGAGATTACTTGAAAGCTTCTTCCAAAATGCATCTAGGAATGCTTTTTTCTTTCAACAGCATTTAGTTTTCTTATGACTTCCATTTTGGTGGCCAAACTTACAGAGTTATGCTTTTCTCCAACATGTTGGAGTAGCTGGTGAAGCAGCTTTATCTCCCCTTCACTTTTCTCTCTGTTTTGCTGGTCGATTAGGCTCAGCAAATAATTCTGGAACTACCTATCTATTTTGCCTCTTGTAGGCGGCCACACATAGCTACTGTCATACCAACTACAGCAGAATCCCATTCTTTCCCATCTCAAGCTTGACTGCATTGTTTACTCGAGACACACTGTTGGAACCTAACACTGAAACCCAGACTTTTGGTGTTGGGTTCCTCCAGCCCTTCTTCAGCATCCTTCCAATGTCAGTTGCTAAAAAACCCCGTCTTCTAGCTAAACTGAGGATGAGGAGGGAAGGCGGTGCTAGAAGGCATAAAAAGACTTTGCAAAAAGGAGTTTCTTCTTCAGTGGCTTTGTTAAACGAGGGATGTCTGCAGAGTGTCCTAAACTGGTTTGAAATAGACGGGATTTTAGCATTCCTTTTCAATTAACATTTTCTCAAATTCAAAGGAAAGGTCCAAACATTTTTTTAAATATTATTTCAACAATGAATGGTAGCATAATTGAAGATCATGTACCTCATCAATATCTGGACAGATGGTCAATGAGAGATGCTTTATGCCACTCTGACCTTCCCAGAACTATTTGTCAATATAGCAACAGCAATAAAGCTATATTATCATATGTGCAAAAATTAAAGACTGATTTTTGTCTATTAATTCTCTCCATTCATCAAATACTACTTTGCCGTGTCACACTTTCTGTGACTATGTCACACCTGCAATTTTCCGTTTAATTTACTTGCCCAAAAAATGGTAAAACCCTTACTACGATACAGTGATGCCCCAAACAGCATCTTTCCAGGGAGTTCTCCATCTTCATCTGTTTCAGTGATAGAAGCCAAGAAGTTATTGTTCTAAGTCCACCGTAAAAATGCTGGCACACTTTAAGACTGTATGAGTATCTGTTCTGGTGTCACTGATCTGGATATTCCCCCACTGGTGAATCAATTGTGGGTAAATACAGAACAGCAGACATTCTTATGTTCTAAACTGGCTACAATCCTTCTTTGCTCACTCTCCTTGGAATAAGTACCAGTGAATTCAATTAGACTCACTTCAGGTTCAGCCTGAACTAATAAACATATAATAAAACACCAAGAGGAGACTCCCACATGAGCTCAAATGCTTGGGCTTTGTTAATGTAATTCTGGACCCATTACCTCAAACTTCTCAATGCATTAGTAAAAAATAGTCATTAATATTCTTTACTGAAACAGAAGTTGATCAATGTTTCAACAGTAGTATAACAACAGTTTACCAAACTATATTCTAATTATCCAACAATATTCTCTTTTTTAATCAAAAAGAAAAGATAAATGTTTTTGATTACAGATCTCTTAAAGAACAACTTTAAAACACAGACATTATCCAGCTTTTGCCTTGGGCTGTGTTTCCAGGGTTTACAATCAATGTAAAAAGCAGAGATCCTGATCTGTACATCATACTGACCAAGCATGCATGGAAGGGCCACACTTTAGCTTCTTTTCATTGAAGGAGGAGTCAAGCAGGAGCAACCAAGCAGCATGCACTAGTA
Organism: Cyclura pinguis; assembly: GCA_030412105.1. Lineage (NCBI taxonomy): Eukaryota > Metazoa > Chordata > Lepidosauria > Squamata > Iguanidae > Cyclura > Cyclura pinguis. Next base: position 316,657,862 of record CM059600.1, on the reverse strand, counting down.
CAGCTGGCTCATTTTCTTGCTTATTGTGATGTGCAAATAATTCCAGTAAGATAACAGTCCACAGTTTATGTCTAATAATGTCTTCAGTTTGCTGTTCCCAACTGCACCAGAAGTAATCAGGCATCATGTACAAACATGCTTCTCATGGAGAACATTATCACATGCTATTACATAACATTATCCTGTGAGAAAGCACTGTGAGGAGTCTTCTCTTAAATTTGCACAAAAATTTAGTGCATTTTCTCTTTTTGCCCATAGTTTTTTTAGATCTGATCTTCTGAATATACTACACAAAGTTTGGAACTCTTACTGGACATAATAAAGACATTAATGGGGCAAAAGATGCTGACCTTTGGTTGATGTTACTCATTTTTAACCACCCATTAAATATGTTGCTTCTGTCTGATTGTATTGCACAATGGGTACTGCAAAAAAAGTTCTCTTGGCTTTAAGTTCTGATTAACATATGCATATATTTCAAAGGCTTGGATAAATACATCAGGGACAGTTATCTTTTCTGCACTTTCTTATTATGATGTCTCCAGTATCACACTTCAAAACAAATGTCAATATTGATTAAGCCTTTATGAATTTATTTCAGCAAATGCAGTAGCTGTTCAATATTCATCATGAAACTACTCACATCAATGCATACTTCTACCATAGAGGCCACATCTGCAAGAATATAGGATTTCACAAATACGCCTGTTTCAGGAAATCAGTAACATTTACTAAATTTCAAACACACTGTTTGGCAGCCTCCATTCAGAAAAGGCATCAAACTTTAATAGCGGCAACTGTGCAGATCAGAAACAAGACAGTATTATGCAGTCAATCCTAGACTGAATACTAAGCCTATTGATTTCAGCACACCAGTCAGTAATTAAATAAATGTTCCTCTTTGATTCCTTGGTGACTGACGACATCAGAGCCAGACCACATGCTTCACTTTCAGCAAGAAAAGAAATCAAGAACAGTGCTCCTGGTGAAGCTACAATAATCTCAAACAAAAGTATGGGGAAGCACTACTCAACATAGGATGAAAGTGGGGAGTAAATAATATCCATCGTCAATCTTGCATACATTTTCATTCATACTCTACCAAACTGCTTTCTTTCACATAATTTAGCCTTTTGGCCCCACTTACTGAATCCCATCCCCATGAATTTATGTACTGCAGGTTTGGGGGTAAATTAGTAACTCATTTCCACACACATACCTACACAGATAAATGACTAAGGATAAACAAAAATAAACATTTCCTGCCTAATCTCCTGGAGAAGATTCATACTTGCTAATCAAGTTACCAATTTTCAGTCTGGCATATCTCCTAATACATACACACCTAAAGCACACACATACATATATGAGTATCAGTTTACGATGCAAAATAATACATTCTGTGGAGGTGGTCTGTAAAACCAAAACCATTAAGAATATCAGAGTGATGCTTGATGCCAGATAACAAAAGCAATCCAATTCCTGCAACATCGGCCTGGCCTGAACGATCACATAAGCCAAGACATGCAAACATCTTTTTACCAGACCCAATCTGGAAAACCCAAAAAAATTTCTCGTAATTAATTTTTCTGCTGAACCTTTTTCATTTCTTGAAAAAAAAAATCATTCTTTCAAAAGCTTAATTAGGAAGCACAATTAGCACATGTAAGAGCTTTTTACCACACGTAGTAGACGTGTGATAACACCAAAAAATTATCTATTGGCAGCCAGTGAAATTCTTTTAAAAGTGGTATTACACAGTTTCTGCATGACGTTCTGGTGAGCAGCTGGCCTGCTGCGTTTTGCACTGGCAACAGTGAACAATAATGACAGTCGAAGTACATTTGCCCCAACAACTTCAACAGAAGAAAGTTAACCTTTCACAGAAGCAGTCATCACAAACAGTTCACTGGGTGTGCTAAAATTAGTATGACAAGAGTTCTCAATGCCTTTCCTCTTGAAATTTAAATAAATTATGTAAGGGAAGTACATGTTACAAAAAGTTAAAGACAAGTATCCTAATTATAATAATTCTCACATAAACCTTTGAATTTATTTTAACATAATATATAAACTACATTATGTGCCTTCAATTTTTTTCTTGATCAAATATTTAAGTGAAAACATATGTGGCTTGTTGGGACATCAAAAAATTTACTATTTACAAGGAAAATCAACATACCATGAGATCAAAGTCTTATTTAGGACACTGGAAAACTTTCCAATTAAAAGTTTTCCAAGAAAATCCACACATTTCTAGCACACCCAGCATATTCATCATCAAACCAGGAGGTATCTAATTAAGCATCATTTTCTGTTTTGTTTGAATTAGGAACCTTGACTTCTGCGCACCATGAAGGAGGAGTGAAGTTGTTGTGTCTGAAAGCTGCACACTGCAGCTTTTTAAAAGCCACGATATGATTGTTGGAAACCATGTACTGAAAAAATACTTTGATACAGAAAGTATCTTGTGCATCCACATGATGAAGATCTCTCAGAGATGCTGTCAGAAATGAATAATCAGCAGCAGAAGTTGCCATGGTTCAAAACCATGCGCTTGGAAGGGTGATATATACAAGTAAAAAGACCACTAAGAAATTATGGAATGAATTTCCACCAACGCGTTCATCAACATCTATCTTACCCATGAACTTTTTGATTTCTCTTTTCACTGAAACCAAAGCAATGGTATTTGTACATATTTATGCTCTGGTATTGTCTGAAATTTTATTTCCTGAAATTTATTGTCTGAAATCTGCTTCATTTCTCCACTATTCAAATTAAGACTGTGAATTTGTCCCCTTTGTTACTGTCTGTAGTTCCAAATAGAGGAATGATATTGCTAAAAATATGATAAAGATCCCTTGCCATCAGAAACACAACCTGGTATCACACCTTCTCTTTATTTAGCTTACTTCGCCAGCAGTGATACTGCATTATCATGAGCAATTGGCTACATGTTCATCGTAGATTCTTTACAAGGCTAGAAACGTATTTAGGAAATATACAGTTGAAATAATTGAGAATGAGTGAATTATGATACATGATTAAGGAGACAAACTTTTAGTGACTAGTTAAGCTGACAAAGGAGAAGAACTCCTTGCTGAACTCAATGACTTTTAGATCCTAGTTTTATCTTTAATGCCTATTCACCTACACTTCCAAAAAGTCAGATGTTCTTCCAGCTCACACTTAAAAAGATATTTTACTTAAGAATATTTGCCAATGCATTCAGTGCCACAGATGTCAGATAATCCCCACTGTTGTGAATAGAATAATAGAATCATGGAACCACAGAGTTGGAAGAGACCGCAGTGGCCATCTCTAAAGTCTTCCACAACCTTTGTAGTAATCTTTCCCTTTTTAGGACACTGAAAGGCTACTATTATTGAATGGCACAACCCAAACTTCTGAGCTATCGTGCAACCATTGTGCATTTGTTTCTAAAGGTTAGTTTGTCTCAGTGTAATGAACTTGATCACAATATTCAAATATAATTTAAATAAAAATTTGTCTGCTTATCAAGTTGATAGATACAGTAAACAATGACCTCTATAAAGAAAAAAATAAAATCTAATTATGTCTGTATCTACTAAATTTCAGAATCTTAGTGTCACATTGTTATTATCACTTCAATTTCAATGTTATCACCATTTCAGTTTCTCACCTAATTCAGTAACCTGCCGATCAAAAGGACATCGAACTGCTCTGCCATGGAGAGGAAGTCGAGTGAGACAGTCATGACAGACAGTATGGCCACACAGAAGCAGTCTAGGAACTTTGTCTCCTTGCAATGAGAATACATCTTCACAGACTCCACATTCTAGAACCTAAAAGTTATAAAAGAATACAGCATGCCTCAGTTAACAAAGTAGATGTGTTCCTGGTCATTACTTCTTTAACGGAAAATTTGGTACCAGAGGTAGAATAAGAAAGAAGGAATAGGAATAGGTTCCTACATCACAAAAGAGGAGAGCAGTTCAACATGTTTCTGCAAACTTTTTATTCAAACATTAACCAGCTCAGATAAACCTTTCATAAATAGCAAAACATACCTGAACCTTCTACAGACACTTGAAAGCTTATTCCAAAGTGCATGACTTTTTCTTTCACCAGTGTCCACTTTTGTTATGATTTCCATTTTGATGGTCAGACACTTAAATACACATGCAATGAGGCAGACTAAGCAGCTTTCCCATTTTCACTCTGTTGTGCTGTTCATGCATGTTCAGCAAGGGACAGACACAACTACTGTTTACCTTGCTTGTTGTAGACAAGTATGCACAGCTACAGTACGATAGGATAAAACAGAATCTCACTTTTTCCCACATTTTCATTGCAATTTTTTTACTGTAGATACACTGCTGCAACCCTACATTGAAAGTCTGTGTTTCTTCCACCCTCCTTCACCATTCCCCCAATGCTGCTAATAATCTTCCAGCTAAACAGAGGAAGAGGAAGAAAGGAAGGGCTGGTTGGGCATTTATTTTATTTATACCCTACTCTTCTCCCAGCATGGGCTTCAAGGTGGACTGGAAATACTCTGTAAAATGAAGTTTCATTCTCAGAGGGTTTGTTAACTGAAGTATGCCTGCATGTCCACTTTTCACTGCTAAAAAGCTCTACATAATATGTGGCCAAGAAACATGATTACAGGTAGACTGAGAGTCAAATTAAACCTTTCTTAGGCCAACACATTCACTCTACAGTCTAACCACTTACTAATCAATGTATCATGAAAAATGTAAACCTAAATCCAATTGTTAGTCCCAGGCAGATTAGGCGTTCTGAATCAATTTCAGGATGGTAAATCAACACTTATGTAAATACCATTCATTCTACCGTGATTAACAAATAGATTTAGGCTGTAATTAACAATCTAAGGCACATCAAAGTGTGTCTTTGACTGGTCTAATGTGAGTGTTTCCTAAATAACTGTATAGTACAATCCTACATGCATATGATCAGTGGCACATTTACTATTTTCAATAGGATTTACTCCCAGGTAAGTAAATAACTGAAGATTTAGTCTCAGCATGCTTTCACCTCTAAGTAGGTGAAAAATCTCTAGAGAAATGACCCTGAAATCAAGCCTTAAATAAAGATTCACGCCTTTCACAGGTATTTAAGCTGAACATCATTATGTTTAAAACAGATTCAAACCACACAAACATATTTAGTTTAGTACTATTGTTGTCTCCAGTGGTTCTTGACTGGACCTCTGGCGGTGCAGTGGTTAAATGCTGGTACTGCAGCCATAAGGTTGTGAGTCCGAGCCTGCTGGGCTACAGGTTGACTCAGCCTTCCATCCTTCCGCAGTTCATAAAATGAGTACCCAGCCTGTTGGGGGCAATTAGCTAACACATTGTAAACTGCTTAGAGCAGAGCTTTCCAAACTTTTCATGCTGGTGACACAGTTTTTAGACATGCATCATTTCGTGACACACTAATTCAGTTTTACTAGCAAACCAGAGGTTAAACTAACCCCTTATAAGAGATATGGGCATATACATAAATTGTAATAACAAAATGTATGAAGATACAACATATCTCATGAAAATCTTTCATTTATATTTTTAAAAATATATGATTCATAAATAATAACATACATTTCCAAGGCTCAGGAGGGCGGGGGGCCTTCCTGGCCCAGGGAGGTGACACACCTACACACTTCAGGTGACACACTAACGTGTCATGACACATCATTTGGAAAGCCCTGGCTTAGAGAGCACTTAGCTGACAAGTGGTATAGAAATACATATACTATTCCTATTCTCAACCTGGGGCCCAGAGACCCCTGGGGGTCTGCAAAGCCCTGCTGTTGGATACAACCAGCAGCAGCAGCAGCAACAAAGAAACAGCAGGAGTGTGTGCAGGTGCTGAGACTGCTCCCTCATTTGCAAATGAGAGAAAAGTTTGGGCACGAGCACACGCCTGCTTCTGTGACTCTTTTGTCAGTGATGTGGCAGCAGGGGGTGTAGGTATCAAGGGACATGGTGGCAGGCAGGTCCCAAAACTGCAAACAAGGGAGCATTTCAAAAGCCTGCATCCCTCCCACTGCCATGTCCCTGATGAAAAGGACACCGCAGTAGGAGTGTGTGTGAGCCCAAACTGCTCCCTCATTTGCAAATGAGGGAGCAGTTTGGGCAAGTACATACGCCTCCTGCTGCTGCACACACATCCTGATGAAAGAGACACGGCAGCAGGTGTTTGTGCACACCCAAACTGCTCCCTCATGCCCTAACTATGACTCTGGAAACCAGGGTTTGAATCCCCACTCAGCAACCTCAAGCAAGTCACATTCTCACAACCTCAGAGGACGGCAAAGGCAACAAATTTTGCCAGAAAACTCCCATGATAGAGTTGCATTAGGGTCACCAATAGTCAGTTTTCAAAGGGTAGAGCATGATGGTCTTCAGGTCACTTGTGACTTATGGCAACCCTATGGTGAACTGGATTTTTTGGGGAAGATTTGTTCAGAGAGGATTTGCCTTTGCCTTCCTCTGAGGCTGAGAGAATGCAACTTGCCCAAGGTCACCCAGTGTCTGAGGAGGGATTTGAACCCTAGTTTCCAAAAGCCTAACAAATTAATATTTGAATATTAAAACAAATGTTTGATATTTAAATATCAAAATTTTGAGTTAAGTCTTTGGGCAACCCCAGCAACATTTATATTTACAAAGGGTCCCCGTTAAAGAAAACGTTAAGAACCACTCGTTGCCCCTCTTCCTGAGTTTTGTGATTCAACTTACTCATGCCTAGAGCCGCATTACTTCCCCGATGTTCTGGAAGCTCTATGACAGGCTGGAAACTGTATGACAGGCGAAACATTGTTCTGGAAGCAGTAGGACAAGCAGAACTTAAACAGAAGATAATCTGTTTTGTCACCAAGGCATCCTCACGTCCGAAAAAGGTCCCCCTACTTAATTTCTGCCTACCACACCGCTTTGCCAAAGCACAGCAATACATCTCACTCCCCCATCTTCGCCCCACTCACCCATTTAACAACAAATACCACAAACAAGCAAAAAATCTAGCGAAAGAGCACCACATAATATTATAGGCTGTATCTAACATAGCCGGACTGGAGAAGGCGAAATATAGACAGTAGGTCAGGTGGACCACAGCAGGATAATCTCTTACGGTCGGCCACAGTCCACTAGACTCTGCCCACAGAAGGTACAAAACGCTTTAGTAAACACCGCAGAAACAGGAACCCAAATTAGATTAATTTGACGGCCCCGGATGTTTTTTCTACCGACCAGCCCTTCCATGAGGTGCGTAACCTCTCTCACTCCCAAAGGCAGCGAGCAACGAAGGATTTCCGCCGTCGTGACTTGGAAAACCCAACCGACCTCGCTCCTCCTCCTTCTTCTTACCTTCACCACCGGGCCGCCCGGACTCCGGCTCTGCCTGCTCCCGGCATCTACCCCCGCGCCAGCCCCGACCTTGTTTACACTCAGCGCCGCCATCTTGGAAAGGGAAGGATAAAGCCCTCGAAGCAGCGGCCCCTCCACCCCCGCGCACTTTCTCCGCCCATAGCACAAGTCCCTCTGGAGACGGCGGAGGGAGGGCAGGACGGGGCGGGACTTGCGCGCTGACGTCACACCAATGAGAGCCGTCGTGAGGGCGTGGACGTCAGAATCGTCAAAAAAAAGCGGAGTCGGTGACACTTAACCCCTTTTCCTGACGAAGCCGGTGGAACTTCGAGAGTTCGCATGATACACTTGGTGCATTTTTGGTTGGCTCAATAAAAGCACCCATGTTTTGCGGATTTTAGATGTTGTGTTTTGCTGCATGGCCAACACGGCTATGTATGTTTTCATAGTTCTATGGTTGTCTGAGGCCTTTCTACTGCAGTGCGCATGCCTGCTTTTTCGTCGCCTTCCCCTTTCCTTCCCAGCATGCCTTGCGACACCATGATAACAACGCTTAATCTCGCGAAAGACTACAATTACCATCCTGCACTACGATGACAGCTTGCTCTCTCCTGGGAATGATTTCTTTTTTAGAAGGATGGGGGTGGGAGCGAGACAGTGACTACGGCGGAGCACAGTTGGTTCCTTCGGAGGTCAGAGCTAGCGAGATACGGAAACCCCTTAGGAAGTTCGAAAGGCCTGCTTGAGGGGAATTGTGGGAACTGTAGTTTCCAAAAGCAGTTCTGATGCTGACTCGTATAGCGAGAAACGCCGAGTAGGTAGCGGGCCAAAGGCAGTGAGAACTCGTCTCGTTCCTTTGGGGGAGTGAGGAAAGTCTTTGTGCCCGAACTGGAGGAGTTTAGTTCGTGCTTTTTTGAGTAAAGAAGCCCCAGAGTGGCGAGGCTGAGGCGATGGATGTTACCCAACCCAAACAGGAGCATCTCCTGGCCTTGAAAGGTACTACGAGCCTTCACTTCCGCGAAATTTTCTCTCTGCCTGACCTGCTCCCTTTCTTCCTCCAGCTGTAGTGTGGTCGTGGGATGAATGCCTGAAGGCTTTGGGGATAAAGCGAGCCCTAACAGGGTCAGGTGGAAGGGAGCAGGGAGTGCACCTCCTTTACCCTTTATGGCAAGAGGCTTACCCTTTTTTTCAGGCAGCTAAAGAATGAGGGAGTGGTTTTCCAAAAAAAACTGAGAGGCTTCTGAACTGATGCTTTTGTGTTTACTGGGAAGGGTGTCTCTTTTGTGGCCACCTTTCGGTGTCTCGCGCAGAACGAGGCTGGATAATGGAATCTAGTGACTTGCCCAGAATTGAGGAATGTAAACAAGAGATTTTGTTTTTGGCCTAAAGGTTTGTGCCGGGCTCGGTCAAGATGCTTTAATATGTGATATTCGCCCAGGCCAGCAGCAGTAAAGAGCTGCAGTTATGTGGTTCTGGGGTGCAGAGTCTTAAATCCTTACTCCAGATAGGTTGACCCGAAGGTACCGTAACTTGTGTTTAAAGCATGTTGGATTAAACTGAAACTTTGGGTTGCAATTATGTTAGCAGCTGTGTTAGGGAATTACTTCCTGATGGCAAATTTGCATGATTTGGGAGATTGGAGCTTATTTTGACGGGCAGAGGCATGCAAAGACATTTTTTTTTCTTGCACTTTTTGGATAATGAATTGTGAACTGGAACCAACTTCAGCTTCAATTGTGCAAGTCATTATGTGTGGCTACTGGATAGTTTCTGTATCTCTCCCAAACTGAAGAACCCATTCAAACATATTACTGGCCTGCAAGAAATTACCAATGGTGTACTGTGGCTTCTATGTAAAGTTTTCTATAAGAGAACTCTTTCAATGCTATAAAATCTGCTTGAAATATTAAATTGTCAGCTGATCTTGCATTTGCCCAGTTTTGAACTGTAGGGGATAATTTTCAGGTGCTTTTAGATGTTGGTAACCAACAAATACTTCTGAACTTTGTTGTGCAGAGCTAGAGTAGTGTATTGGTCTGAATTTTGGACTGTGACTCTGGCAACTGAAGTCTGGATTCTTACTGAGCTGTGGAAACCCACTGGTAACCTGGGGCAAGTCACACTCTCTCAGCTTCAGAGGAAGGCAAAGGCAAACCCCTCTGAGCAAGTCTTGCCAAGAAAATTCCATGATAGGTTCACCTAAGAGTCCAGAAGTCAGAAACAACATGAAGGCACACAACAACAAAAATGTTTATTGTGTACAGTACCATCGCTCCTGATAATTTTGAAATAAGAAATCTCTATCTTCATTTCCACTGTTATGCCCTGAAAAAGGTCCCCCTTTGAGGCTTTTCATTACCTATTAAAGAGGGATTTCCTTAACTATACAATGAAATTTATGTCCTTTCTTAATAACCGCACTACCAGCTGTCATTGGAATAATAGCCGCTTTCCAGAAATGTAATGCAGCTAGTTTCCTCCCTCCTGCGGCCTTTCCCATAGGATCTGTTATGTGTCTTCCTCTACTACAAATATAGTGCTTTGTGTTCAGTACCAACTCTGTTTAGATGGAAGCTATACCTAATTGAAAAGAATAGAGTTATAAAAAATGAATATAGTGGAAAATTTGAGGAGGATGTGTAGAGATGAGTGGTGGAGTTGTTAAGCACAGAAGCCAGGGTTAGAATGCCTGTGATATCTTCTGTTTCCCTCCAATTTATTATAATCAGTACGGTGGTAAGAAAAACATTTGAAGTATTTGTTTGAGCAGGAAGAAGAGGATATGAACCTGGTGGAGTCCAATCATAATCAGTTTCTTCAGGCAAAATGATTATAAGCACTTCATAGCAATGCGTATTTCTGCATTTGCAGCAGAGGCACATTACTGTCTAGTTAATAAGCAAAGCATATGATTTTGTAAATAACATTGGAGGATTTGAAAAAGGCAGTTCTACATCGTTTACTGACTTGAAAGTAAACCATATTGAACTTGGTGAGTCTTGCTCCTGAGAAAGCATGTGTGTGACCAGAATGAATAATTGCTTGGTGGCTGCTCAGTATGTTCAACCTGAGCAAGCAAGGGTGCATTATTAAGCTCTTTTTACCATGTCAAGATAGCAAGATTGAATTTTTTTTTCTATGCAAGTCTGGTTTCTAGATTGAGAACAGTAGCTGTATGAAGTTCTTATAGCAAAACAAGACTCCTGTAGTACTAACAGAATTATGGTAGAAGCTTTCAAGGACATGAGTATGAAAAAGTGACTATAAATCCAATTTTTAATCCATCTAGTCCCTGCATTTTCCTGTACCTGTCTGTTTCCAGGGGCATAATTCCAAGTGCTGGTTATAACCTACAAAAGCATGTATGGCTAAACCAAAGCTATCTGACTGACTGTGCTGGCCATATGAGCATGCCTGTGTCCTGAGATCTTCAACAGAGGTCCTTCTCTCAGTCCTACCACCTTCACAGGGACTGCTGGTAGTGGTGCAAGATGGGACTTTCTCAATGGCTGCAGACATCATTTTCCAGTACCCAAATCTGCAACTCCTTGGCAGCCCTTCATTTGAGGCACTGCCATGCTGAAAAGGTAGAGTTTGAGGATGTCATCAGCAGATGGAGATATAACTACAGTGACAGAGGTCCATCATCATAGTTACATCTGAGGATATAAAACCTTGGCCATTGTTTCAGGGGCTCCACCTTTAAGAGTTCTTTTTTAGCTTTCTTATTACAGGCGTAAAATCTTCTGCACTGCAATGAGATGTGGCATAAGGCAGGTGTTTCTCCGCTGTGACTCTGTCAATAGTACAGGAAAATTATTTAACGTGTAAGACATAGAATGGTTATAATGGCATTTCTAGTATACCAATCTCCTTTTCTGTGAGTTATTTTTTCTCATATCATTATTCTTATACCCCTATTCTTCTCTCTCAGGATTCCTAAGCAAAGGCCATATGTTGATAGATGGCAGTTTAACCCCTGTGGCAAACTGCAGCTAATAGAGAATTTTTATCATGGGTCTAGTCCATCCCCCTGTCATATTATATTCCTGATCAGAGATGTGATGGTCTGGATTAAAATGGGAAAAGTTGATTGGGTGGTGGTATTTTTAAAACTTTTTTCTGGAAAATAGAAAAATGGATTATGGAATTTTTTTTTAGAATAAAGAATAAAATATTTAAGAAAGGTGTTTATATATTCCTCATTATTTCCAAAACTATGCAGCAAGTAAATTTTTTCTCACTTCTTTGTATGGGAATAAGTAAACCTTTAGTTACAACTGTGTACCATATCTCATATCACTGCAGTTCTTGATCTTGTTTTCCTTTTCTCATTTCTTTATAGGGGAGTATATGCTTTATGTCTTCTTGGCACTAGGGAGGACTATTTTGGGGTTTTCTGATATTGATGGTTTCTCGTAGTTTTGTTGGAATTTATTTCCAGGTCCTCATAAACTGTGAAAAGCAAAGGGGTTCCTAATACTTCAGGAGTTCCTTACAGTTCCAGACCTTGTTGCTCCAATTGTAACAAAAAATAAAATTTAGAGAAGTAAATTCAGTTTGTAGTTATATTTTGATGAAACTTAATGTAACAAACATGACACCTTTTATATCAGTGTGGGCAACTGTGGAAGGCTGGAGGCCACATTTGTCCCCCAGAAGACCTTTGAGGGCTGCTCTTTGCCACAACACCCACATGTAAAAAAAAAAAATTGTCCCAGGTGACACCAAACACTCTCTAAGGAACATGAGGGCCTTTCCACCTTGTTTGGGGGCCTTTCCAGGCCAGTTTAGGCCCATGCAAGACCTTTTTCACAACAGGAAATGAGCAGAAGTCACTTCCTCTTTGCTTCCTGTTTCTGAGTCTAAATAGGTCCAGCACACTCCCCAACAAAACTTGATGGAAATGGCCCCACCACCCCCAGAGGCCATTTGATGACACACAAAAAAAAAATTGGAAAAATTTCGCAAAATGTTTTTTTTTCACTACAGTAATGCTCCAAACCCCCAGCAGCCATTTAGGGGCATTCTGGGGTGACTTTTTTTTTAACACCTGGGGGCTGGGGGCCACAGAAATGGCCCAGGGTCATCTGCAGGCTGTACTTTGCTAGCCCCCTTTTTAAATACCAAACCAAATTGTATATATGTTTCCGAAGTAATAAAGTGACTTTCAGTCCTTAAAGGGATTAAAGGGAGCTAATATTGCATCTTTTCAATTTTTTCCAAAAATCCCCATTTTTGGTGGAACTATTACATCCCTGATCCTGATTGTGCTTTCCTGTAGCTGCCGTTTATATTAAAGCAAAGATAATTCAATAAATGAGCAGAGTTTAATATAATGTGTAGTTCAGCTGTCACAGAAGCATTTGAACAAAAATTGGTACTGTAACTCTGCTCTTTTCAATTGGGAGAACCTCACCTTAGTACTTTTATGGTACTCTGGCTTGAGTTAGACCTGGTAGCAAACCAGTTTTTTTGTTAAAACGAAAAAGCAGTAACATTGACAAAGCACTGACGTATTTTTGTAATAGCATATATTTTGGGCACATTTGTTACATTTGTCCTTGTTTAGTAAAAGCTGAGTCTGTAATGGTAAATTTGATGATAAAGCTACTAGTGTGTCTTCTTACTTGCAATACTTCTGCTCTAGGTCCTGATCTAGCCAGCAGACAGCATAAGATTCTTTTAAGTGATAAGTCGTATTAGTGGTGAAGCTCCAAGAAAATTAGAAGATGTGGACCCTTACTGTACAAGCATGGATGTGGTTCTGCACTATCGAACATGGCAAAGGGACCCTGAACTACTGCAAAAAATTGCAGAAGAGGCACTGAAAGAATTTCCTGTTCGGCAACTGCCAAGCTTCATACCATGGTTTCCAAGTGACTTGTGCAAACTCCCTCTCAAACCTAAAACAAATCCTCCAGTTATCTCTGTTGAAGAAGCAGAACAGCTGAAACAACATCATGCCACTGGAGAAACTGTTTGTGGCTCCCCGTCTTATGACTGTACAGAAAGGCTTAAGGAATTTCATCCTGATGTAAAAGCGGTACCATGTTTACAAGATGAACATGGAAGTACTGAATCAAGCAAGTTGGGAAAACAATTGATAACTGGCAAACAGAACCTAAGGAGATCTTGGAGTGTGTCTGTTGCAAACTCTAAGCTTAAAGACAAGATTCTCCCTTTATCTAGAGATCTGCAGGAAACTTTAGAAAAATTAAAGTTGCATGTGTTCTATAGAGCACAATTGATAATTGAACCATACACTTTAAATAATCAGACACTGGAAGACATTTGGACTAAGCTTAACAAGATGATTAAACACAGTGAACTGCCATCTTGTAATGCTAGAGTTGAGAGATTTAAGAGCCATATTTTGCTTTTCTGTGACATACTGTACTGTGAATACGTTGTCAATAACCTTAGAAAAAAATTAAATCTTAGAGGAAAAATGAATCTGTTTGTTCACAAATATGGACTCATACATAGCTTGTAACTATAGACAACAATAGGATTTATGTGAAATACTGTGTTTTAAGTACACATTTATGAAAAGCAAGTTCTTAAAATCATTAATGAAAAGTACCTAATTAATTAGCTGTAAACATTTCTCGTTCTGTTTTACCAGAAATATAAAAATTTTATTTTATTGACCATTAAGTATGATTTTATTGACCTCTTAAAGCATTCTGTGCTCACATGAAGATTGCTGTCCATCATCTAGCAGTATCTGTAAACTAAGCCGTAGAAACTGTTACGAGAATTTGTTGAAACGTATGAATTCAGTGAAAGTTGGAGACATTCTCTCAAATAAATTGACCTCTACAAGACTGAATTGTGATTTGTTAACTGCTTAAGTAGATATCTTTTATAATAATAATACCATAGTGAAGAATAATTAACATTTTACAGTGGACTCTCCATATCTGTGGGGGTTCTGTTCCAGGTTCCCTCATGAATGGCAAAAAATGTGAATGCTCACATCTCATATTATTAAATACAGCAATGTGCATACCAATAGCTGGAATATGTAGGTCCAGAGCTTGTGTATACAGAGGGTTCACTGTACTTTTCAGGCGTTAGCTTGTTTGTGTTTGCAATGATTTGTCGGAAATTATTGAATAATAAAAGACAAGACAGATTGAACTAGAAAAGTAGTTTCTCAATTTTGGTTACATGAGGTCCATCATACAGATAGTTTTTCATTTCCCATTTGGTTGATTGGTGTATATTTGATCCTTGTCATAGTTCATAACTTGAGTCAGAGCTAGGCAGAATAGGATGATCATGGATGGAATTTTCTGTCAACACATCTACTGTTATATTCACTAAAGACATTAAATTTATTCAGAACAAGATGGGTACCATGTGATCCTCAGGTTATTGATAGACAGAACTTCTAGTTCTGACAAGTATAGCCAACTGGGAATAACTCTGGGAATTTTAGTCCAACAATATTTAGAGACCCACATTTTCCCCAACCATGGTTTATATGATATGCATCATCAGAACATTACTTTTTAGAAACAAATTCTATTGCAGTCACTGGAGCAGGTATCCAAGAAAATTAAGGTGGTAAAGAGTAAGATTTACAGTTGTAAAGAGTAAGATTTACGATTGTGCTATTACTATGCACAACATATTTGTGTCTGTAATAAAACACCTTCACACAAAAAATACTTCTGGAAAATGTCAAACTTAGGAAGAGCTAAAGGAAAATGTGTGACAGGTATCTGTATCTGATAAGGCCTTCTAATAGAAAACTAAATAAAATCAAATATTTTAAGGTCAATCTTCTGTACACAATCCTGAATACTTAGCTGGATCAATCTCCTTCAGTGGAATTAAATTGCTTTTACGAATGTTAATGTAAACAGGGTTTGAACCGTTCCATCAACGTCCACCTAGCCAATGTTTAGAAGCTTTAAAAAAATATTTTTCACGTGGCTTCCCTCAGCATCTTGGTCATTTCATATCTTGGAGATGTTCTTAAGGAATATTTGGACAGGAAAAGAATTGAAGTTTGGCAAGTCAACCAAAGTTTGCTGTCCAGTCTGACTGTATGTATGTTTGAATGAATTGGGTAGAGAAGTTGGCAGTAATGTTTGGTGGGGTTCCAGTGGATATCTTAGATGCTTTCAAAAATATGGATGCACAGGAACCACGGGGGTTATAAGTATTATCTTCTCAATCCAGCATTAATCCTACTTAGACTAGGCCCATTGAAATGAATGGAATTTTAGTAACAGCTGAAATCCCAGTTATTTCAGTGGGTTTATTCTAGGTAAAATTAATGTTGAATTAGCATTAGCCCCATATTTATTAGCATTCTGAATTATCACCCCAAACTTTAAAATTTAACAGTATGGTATCTGTTTCAGATTATACATAATTTGTCCTACCTGCATGAACGAACACCTGCTATATGAATTTTTCATGGGACAAAATGTTTAAAATATGCTTAGGATAGAAGAGATGGCCAGTATAAAAAGTCTTGCAGGTCTTCTGATTCATGCATTTTCTCCCTGAATATTGTTTGTAATTCCTTTCTGTCTTCATAGCTGATAGTGGGAGCCGGAACTTAGAATAGTTACTTTTTGGACTATAGTTTCCAGAATTGCCCAGCCAGCAAGGCCCCTGTAGGTAAGGCCTAAGGAGCTTAGATGATACAACTGCCACTCTGAGCTCATGGTCCTACTGCTATGTTGAAGGATCCTTGAAGCTGTAGTCCATCAAAATGGCTCTTCTAAGCTCTGGTGGTAACTATCTTGCAGCCCGATAAAGATTGCAAGTTCAAGTGAACACAAGATGTCCCATTTTACTTTTTAGCTTCTCTCCTCTGTGATAGGAATAGAAGAGAGTGTGTATGTCAGAGATGGCTTCTCTATCTTGGCTGGTTAGAATTCCAGAACCAAAGTAGTGTTTGAACAGACCTTGTGATTTGTGAAGTCAAATGATGCTTATGATGCTCTGATGCTAATATTGAATTTGCTTTCTAAATTCACAGTAATGAGGTTGACCAAGCCTACTTTGTTCACCAATATCCCTGTGACCTGTGAGGAGAGAGATTTGCCAGGTAAACTATGTTTTGATGTTAGTACTTAGAAGGTCTGGTCCATTTCCTTTCTAGAGACATGTCACTTTTCAAAAAGAAGTTAACATTTGAAAATGAATCCTGACCTTGGATAAGGGTATGAAGAATGTTATTGAACAATACAAAAATTATAACTAATTGTTTGCTGTATTCTATTTAGACTCTAGAACTGGAAGACTTTATTTTATAAAGCAATCTGTGGTCCAGCCAATGGAATTCACATTGAAGCTTGCACAAATTAATGAAGATAGGATTTGCCTTGAGCTTACAACGTAAAAAGACACAACATGGAAGGAAGCATTTTTTTTATGCTATCTTGTTCTAATAGTGGCAATTGGTGATATGAATGGGATTCTCAGTTTTCAGGAACATCCCACGTCAGACCTCGATGAAATAGCCTATTGACTCACCTTGCTGAAAAACAGCCAGAAGTTGTTGGTCTTTTGGAGTGGATTCTTGTTGGAATCTACCAACTTGTCGCTCCTCCAACTGTTGGTAAAGTTCAGATATACAACCACCATCACCGTGATAGTCCTGCTGCTTTTTTCCTCAGGGCAATTAGTTCTAATGGCCTCTGTGACTGGGAAGAAAGAATCCAACCTAGTTTGTTAAAGCAACAATAGGCAGAAAGATTGACGGTTAACAGTTCAGTGGCTGAAGTATCTAAGGCCCTTTCCTCACGAGGAAGTTAAGACGGGCCAAGGTGTACTGTCATGGAGGTCATCCGCACCTTGGATCGGACTAGGTTCGGACTATTTACCTTAGTTCCTTACCTAAGTCCAGTCGAAAATGCCCCCAGGTGGTCCTCCAGCGTGCTATGTGAAGACCGGAAAAAACTGGTCTTTCAATTTTCCGGAGCGCACCATTTCGTTCCTCCTCAGTTGTGGAGATGCGCAGATTCGCACCAGTGCGAGCCTGCAATCAGTGGAGGGTGGGCTGTGGGCGTGGCCAGCTTCAGTGGTTGGTCCGGACCCACAAGCAACTGGAAGCTGCCATTTTGTAAGCCTCACCAGTGTGGATCTAAAGACCTCGCACTGCTCCGCATCACCCTGGAACAAACAGAGGAGCCCTGCGGAAGGGCTTAAGGGAAAGTCCGTGTTGCTTCGAGCCAAGAAGAACCGGTAACGGCATGGAGCGATTCACTCGCCTCGTGCGGAAAGGGCCTTAGATGCAATGTTAAATCTGCATAATTTACAATTGAAGCAACAAATCTAGTTTTCGTAAACCTTCAGAGAATTTTGAATCCAATTTTTCTAACTTAATTAGACCACATTCAACTTTCTCACTTTTGAAAAAGACGTTTTTGCCAAAAGACCATGCACACATGCAAATATTGCTAGAATCCAAAGCTTTATTAATTACCTAATATAGCTGGCACTTCATCACATTAAAATTTTGAATCAGTTGATCAAATCAACTACAATTGACTTGACACACAGCTTTCTATTATTACAGGAGATTTATTTAATCAATTAATGAAAGATGATCCTTCCACAGTAAAAGGAGCAGAAACGTTAATGCTTGGAGAAATGTTGACTTTGCCTCAGAATTTTGGGTAAGAATTTCGTACAGATTTTAGATCTATAGAGAAAATGCTTTTATGATCTTTAATCCTGTGCAGCACCACCCCAATTTTCCAAGCCCCAAATTATTTTAGTGGAACCCGATTCCAGTAACTATACATAGCATAGCCTTAACCCATATTCATTGTCCTATTGTTTTTGGTTTTAGTTTTTTTTTAGGTTTTTCATTAACTGAGTTTTTGCCTCCTGATCTGTATGGGTTTTTGTTTTGTTTTGATTTGGCTTTTCTTTGCAATCAAAAATAATATTCAAGGGATCTGAAACTCCCCAAAGCAATGATTTGTAACCTGGGGTCCACAGACCCCTGGGTCTGCAGAACCCTCTCAGGGGATCCACATAGCATTACCATTCATCCCAGAAAATGAGGAAAATCCCAGATTTAAGGGATTAAAAAATGTCCGGGCCAGTTGTGGCTGGTTGATGCAACATGTCCTGGATTCCTCAAAGGCTCCAGTGACAGTAATGATGATGCTCTGGTGGGCATCTCATCCTGACCTGGAGGCTCTGGGTGCTACTGCATGAGTGTGCCAGAGAGCCCAGAAGGCAGGAAGGCAAGCGGGGAGCCCATATAACAAGAAGCCCAGCCCAGGCCTTGTGTCATAAGTCTGGCAACAATTTTGGAGCCCAGGGCTAGGCAGCACAGCAGAGCTTTACTTCCAAGCAGCCGCAAGAATAGAAGGAACTCTTGTGGCTGCTTGGAAGCAAAATGGCAAGGGTCTCAGTGGTCCTTTGGGGGAAAGCATGAAAGAAATGCCATTTCCCTCTAAAGAAGCACCAAGAGAGTAGATAGGGTATATGCTTTTGAAAGAAGCAACTACCCTCTAATCTGTTGATGCTCCTTCAGAGGGAAACAGCATTTCTTTTGCACTTTCCCTGAGATGCTTACTTTCCAGGCACTGAATTGGGGGCAAGGGCAAAATAATTTTTTCTTTAGTCTTGCTTTCCATACATAACCTCCCTTTAGGAAATTCCCATTTATTCTACTCTCCTGGCACTTGAAGGAACTCAGCATGCTACTTTACAGACGATTAACAAGCCTCCTTTCCTTTGCATTGTTTACTGAAAGAATAAGGGATAAGAGTGAGGAGTTGATGAGCAACTTTAAACAAATATATGAATTTAAATATTTAAATCTTGAATTAAGCCTTGGGGGACCCTGGCAACAAATTATATTTACAGGGGGTCCCTGGTAAAAAAGAGGTCAAGAACCACTGCCCTCAGGGCATCAGATCCTGTCTGATCTTGGAAGATAAGCAGAGTTGGCCCTGGTTAGTACTGGAATGGGAGACCACTAATGAATCTCAAGTGCTGTAGGCTATATTTCAGAGAAAGGAACTGACAAAGCTACTTCTGAGTATTCTTTGCCTAAAAAATTTATGACGTTGCCATATGTCGACAGGTAACTTGAAGGAACGTACACATACCTGTATACTATACTGCAGTTGTAAAATCTGGGATTAGAAGTCATATATTATGGCTTCTACTTTCGGACTAAATAGTCAGATGCTCAGATTGACTTAGATGTTTACAAACTGTCAGAACAATAACATTAACTTACAGGCATGGTATTGAGTCTTGGGATGGATTTGGGTGGCTGAATTAAACATAAAGAATTTTGCTGTGTCATACAAAAGCTCATCTTTTATAATCCTGTTTCGCATATTGATCAGCCAGATGTCTCTGGGAAGGCCACAGTCAGGAAATGAGGATGATGGTATTTTTGTGGTATTTTCCCTTGCAATTGGGAGTCAGAGACGTCCCGTCTTTAAACCTGTAGGTAGCATAATGCTATCATCACTGTAGCCATTATGGGCCTCATCTTGTATGCATTTGCTTAATCTCCCATTTAAAAACGTACGCAGTACTGTCACATGCATACAGATATCCTGAGCCTCCCTGTTTTAGTTAATGTAATAATTTATTTTCTTTTAGTGTTCAGCCTTCTGCTGTGGCTAGAGGCTCTGTTGAATACTGAGATCACAAGTTGTTCTTCTTCGTTGTCTCTGTGCCTCACACACTAGGAGCTTTTGCGCATGCACGGTAGCGTTCGGAAAATTCTAGAGCTTAGTAGCTTGGCGGGAAACCCTCCCCCATGCCGGTACTGAGCATGCTCAGCCCGCCAAGCAACGGTCTCTCCTCAGTTCTTTCTCATCCGCCATCACGTACGGAAGGTTCTTTGCTTAGTAGCGCCCTTTGGCTTTTTTCGGATCGTTTCTCTCTGGTTTTTGGCTTGGATTGACTATTGGACTTCATTTCTTGGATTTCGGACTTGGTTTTGGTGATTTTGGATCTTTTTAACCACCTTTAGCTTCTACCCTCCCGTCTTTCGTCTTCTCCGACCTCGTCTTCTCCGCCATCTTCTCCGCCACCCCTTTGTGAGTCTTCCCTCCTTGGACTTCTATGTCTTCTCTCTTTAAGCCTTGCAACACTTGTGGTCGCAAGGTTGTGCTGACAGACGGACATACTGACTGCCTCTTCTGCTTGGGAGAGACTCATAACGTTAAGGCGTGTCTTATCTGCCGCGACTTCACCGCCCAGACTCTGCAGAACCGCTTGGCCTGCTTGAAATCTCACTGCTGGGAAGAATCTCTCTGAGCGAGGGATCAGCCGTCTGTTCAACCTGCGATGTCTAAACCATCGACATCGAGCCGACCTGTGACCACTTCCTCATTGGTTCCGGCGGCTGCCGACCCGACAACTTCGACGGTACCGGGACCGGTACTGTCATCTCGGCCCCCGATATTGGCCTTGCCGAGAATTCGGAAGATTTCTTCGGCAGCGTCGGCTTCAAGGGAGGCTCCTGCGGGCTCGCAGGCAGCTTAGTCACCTAGGCCTCTTACTGCCGCTCAGCATAAGCATCCTGCCCCTCAAGAAGCTGGGAAAGAGAAGGAGAAGGAGAAAAAGAAGAAGAGGAAAGAGAAGCGGCGCTCTCCTCCCAAGAGGCCTTCCCCTCCTACGCCTCCTCCGACCCAGCAGCCTGAAGACCCAGTCGAAGACTCGGAACCCCAGGAAATTCTGGCGGTCTCCGATGAGGAGGTGACCGCTGGCTTGGCTGTGCCTTCCGGCCCACCGCTACTTACTGCCGCGGCGTCCCCGCTCGGTCACTGTGAAGTAGTGGACCGCCCGGAGGATGTTCCGGCCTCGCCCCGCCGTCGGGAGTCTTCGGCCAGGAGCGAGTCATGTTCCCCGAACGAAGGGTGAGATGTCGGTCCCCGCATCGTTGAGAGACCCATTCGGAACAGGCCCTGTCTCGGCCCCAATTTGATTCGCCGTATTCCTCCGCATCCCCTATTGTGAGGTACGGTCGAGAACACTCCTGGCGTGAGTATCCAGGATCGTACCGGTCCTATTCCCTAGCGTACAGGGACCGGTACCACCCTGATGTGAGACAGTGGTCGCCTTATTGATGCTCATGCTCTCCATCGCGCGCCGCATACCATCCATGATATCGGCAATCACCTTCCTGCTCCTTTTCGAGATCACCACGTCATCGGAGATCCCGTGAGCTCTCGCCCCGTTATCGGGCTGTCTCCCCTCCACCAAGAGTCACCTCGACAGTGTCGCGCCCAACTTCGGAGTCTGCTCCTGTGCAACCTTCGGCTCTCGCCACTACAGTCACCCAGGCGATCCAGCGCCCGCGGCCTACGGTAGTGCCGATTACTACGACCCCACAGGTAACGGTTGCTCCACCGACTATGATGACTGCACCCACGGTGACCCTGGCGCTGCCATCTCAGCAGCCGTCAAGAGAGATGTCTCCTGAGAAATCTCCTTCTGAGTCTTCCCAGACCTATGAGTCTGACTCAGAATCTGACGAGTTGACACCCGCGTCCCATGAGTCGCCTCCCTTGGTATTTGGAGATCCTGCACTGGAGTCGGCACTGGAGGACGTGAAGCAATTTTCGGATATCCTCCTCCGGATGGCGATGGCATTGGGATTAAAGGTCGCGGACCCGGCTCCGGCCATGCAGGATCCGGTTTTCCATTATGTGGATACCCGTCCACCATCGACGCACCTCTACCGTTCCTGCCGGCCTTGATGGAGGCCCTTAAACATCCATGGGCCCAGCCGGCGTCCACCCAGCCGATACCCCACCGGTTAGAGCATCTATACCGGACCCAAAAAGAGGAGGCCGAGTTCTTGTTCGCACACCCGGTACTGAACTCTGTTGTTGTTGAATCCGCCCAAACCAAGGGCGGTGGGAGAGTGCACACCACCCCACCGGACCGAGAGGGCCGCAGGCTGGACAACTTCGGCAGGAGATTTTACTCAGCTTTGTCTCTAATTGCCAGGGTGTCCATCACCCAGGCCTGCCTCGCGGCCTACCTGAGGAACCTGCTGGACAGGTTCTGTCCTCTCCTGTCCAACCTCCCCGAGGAGAATCGGGCGAGTGCTATGCAGTTCTACAGTAGCACTCGCCAATCAGCAGATCATCTCATCCAAGCACTCTGTGGAGATTGCGGCGTGGGTGATGGTGGGCTCCGTAGCTTTACGCCGCTACGCGCGGTTGCGCTCATCGGGTCTGCCGGAGGATACCAGAAGGAGAATCGAAGACCTCCCTTTCGACGGCCAGGGCTTGTTCAATGCGACGACCGATGAGGCCATGGACCACATCATCAAAACCCGCCTGATGGCTAAGAAGTTGGGCATACACCAGCCCTCACAGTCCCACCGTAGCTTTGCTTCACGGTCCTTGTGGCGCAGGTCGTCAGCGTCAACATTCCAATCGCGATCGCCTCGTTTGGTCCTGTCCCACCCGTCGACCTTGTCCTCGGCATGGAGGCCTCTTTGGAGACGCCCGGCTTCCTCTTTGAAGAAGTCTTCGGGACGAAGTCTCGGTTTTGACCGCCTTCGCAGGATGTCACCACAGCCACTCTTCCACCTGCCAGTAGCCCTAGAAGACCATCCGAGCCTGGCCAGACATCTCGCTGAATGGCGCCACATCACCACGGACTGTTGGGTTCTCTCCATCGTCCGTCTTGGCTACACCATCGAGTTTGCAAGTATACCTCCGCGAGGCGTCTACTGTTCCACCCCAGCCAGCTCGGCTTTGCTGGAAGAGATCCAGTCCCTGTTGGAAAAAGGAGCAATCGAAGAACTCCCCTCCTCGGCCAGTACCACCGGCTTCTTCTCCCAGTACTTCATGGTATCGAAATCGGATGGTACCCTGCGGCCAATCTTGGACCTCAGAGGGGTGAACGAGTACATCCGCCCCAAAAGGTTCAAGATGGTAACCTTGTCTTCGATCCTCCCCTTCCTTCGACGAGGGGACTGGTTCGCCTCCGTCGATCTTCGGGATGCCTACTTCCACATCTCCATTCGCCTGCAGCACAGACAGTACCTTCGATTCGCGGTCGACAGCACCTGTTACCAATACAGGGTGTTGCCATTCGGACTCTCCACCGCTCCCAGGGTCTTTACCAAGTGCATGGCCCCTGTGGTATCCTACCTGCGGATGAAGGGCGTCTCCATCTACCCCTACCTCGACGACTGGCTGTTGGTGGCTTCCTGCAGACAGAAACTATACAAGGACATCCACCGGACTCTTTCTCTTCTGACCCGTCTTGGCCTCCGGGTCAATCCGAAGAAGTCGCACCTTGAGCCGGCGAGAATCCTCGACTTCACTGGAGCAACCCTGGACTCGGTCTCCACCAGGGCATACCTGCCCATGGAACGTGCACTTACCCTTCGTCGGGCCGCATCCGCCACTTTCGGTGCCCCGACGGTACCAACAAGGATGATTCAACAGCTTCTCGGGTACATGGCCTCGACCACGTCAGTCACCTACCTATCTCGACTTCATACGCACCTGCTCCAGCACTGGTTCGTCAGGGCCTTCAACCCGCTCCTAGACCAGAGGCTCCGCCTGCGGATTCCTCCACAGGTGCGTCGCTCTCTGCTATGGTGGCTGTCTTATCGCCACCTGCTTTCAGGGATGCCGTTCCGAGAACCGACCCCCCAGCTCACGGTAATGACAGACGCCTCCCTGTTCGGGTGGGGAGCGCACTGCAGCGATCTCAGAGTCCAAGGACACTGGATTGACGACGAGATTGGCCTTCACATCAACGCCCTTGAGCTGCTCACCATCTGGAAGGCTCTGAGGGCATTTCGCAACCTGGTTGCCGGCCGCACAATTCTAATCTTAACAGACAACACGACGGCCATCTGTTATGTCAACAGACGGCGAGGGGACCCATTCGACCACCCTTCTCACCATCACCTTTCAGCCGTAGGACTGGTGCGTGTCACTTCGGGTCCACCTGATCGCCGTACACCTAGCGGGCCAAGAGAACACCACGGCAGATGCCCTCAGCAGGGACACCTCCTGCCACCACGAGTGGTCCCTTTCGAGGGCAGGGTTCCAGATGATACGAGACTGGTGGGGCTAGCCAACGACCGACCTTTTCGCCACCAGCCAGGACAGGAAGTGTTGCCAGTACTGCTCGAGAGCCGGCCGGGGCCAGGATTCTCTCGGCGACGCTTTCCAGTTCGAGTGGAGCGACGGGTTCCTCTATGCGTTCCCGCCATTCCCGCTCCTAGGTCGAGTGGTCACCAAGATCCTCGTGGACTGAGCCGACGTCATCCTTGTAGCCCCGTACTGGCCAAGGCAGCACTGGTTCGGGCCCCTGTTCGAGGCCGCTTGTGGCTGACTCCTCAGGTTCCCGACTGCATCGGATCTCCTGTCGCACTCCGACGGTCTCGTTCTCCATCCGGACCTGCCCCTCCTAGACCTCCACGCGTGGAGGATAACACCTTAGAGGATCTGACCATCCAGGACGTCCTGACCACGGCCAGGAAGGAGTTGACGCGCTGCAACTATCACTACAAGTGGCGCAAGGTGAGCCGGTATTACCTGTTGGCCTGCATACCGTGGTCCACTTCCTTCTCCACCTTCGGCAGCAAGGATTGCATTCCCATCCCTGAAGGTCTACCTTGCCGCTATTGTGGCCTACCAACCTCGAGGCTCTCCATCGGCAGCTCTCTTCCGGGATGCTACCATGAAGCAGTTCATGAAGGGCTTACAACATCTCTACCCACTGGTATCACCGCCGCTACCGCCCTGGTCGCTGTCCCTGGTACTATCACAACTGACGTGACCGCCCTTCGAGCCCATGGCTACTGCGGATGACAGACTCCTGACCATCAAAACCGCTTTCCTGGTAACTGTCACCTCAGCTAGGCGAGCGAGTGAGCTGACAGCGCTGCGGGCTGATGAGCCTTTCCTTGTCTTCCATAGGGATAAGATAGTCCTTCGCCGTGGTATTTCCTTCCTGCCCAAGGTGGTCTCACACTTCCACCTCAGTCAGGACATCATTTTGCCGACCTTCTACTCTGACCCGACGACTCCCCTGGAGCGGTCCCTCCACTCCCTTGACGTTCGTCGGGCCTTGGCCTTTTATACAAATCGGACTGCGTCTTTTCGCCACACTCCGCACCTCTTCGTGTGTTACGGATGGAATCGGAGAGGCCACAAGGTGTCGACCCAGAGGTTCTCCAGATGGGTGGCCCAGACCATCCTGCTGTCATATGAACTCGCCAAGCAGCCTTCGTCAGACTTGCTTCGGGCTCATTCCACGAGAGCCGTAGCGTCTTCAGCAGCTCTCCTGCAAGGAGTGGACCTGCAAGAACTCTGCCGTGTGGCGACCTAGTCTTGTCCATCGACCTTCGTGTGCCACTACAGACTGGACTGCCGGTCCCGTAGAGATGCCCGTTTCGGACTAGTGGTGTTGGCTTCCGTACTCTAGGACCTGACCCACCGTCCTACTGGTAAGCTACAAAATCTTCTAGTGTGTGAGGCACAGAGACCATGAAGAAGAACAGGTTGCTTACCTGTAACTGTGGTTCTTCGAGTGGTCATCTGTGCCCTCACACACACCCGCCCAGCCGTCCCCTCTTTCTCAGGTCCCTTATCGGCGGACTCTAGAACTGAGGAGAGACCGTTGCTTGGCGGGCTGAGCATGCTCAGTACCGGCATGGAGGAGGGGTTCCTGCCAAGCTACTAAACTCTAGAATTTTCTGAACGCTACCGCCCATGCGTGAAAGCTCCTAGTGTGTGAGGACACAGATGACCACTCGAAGAACCACAGTTACAGGTAAGCAACCTGTTCATTCTCAGATTCAGTTTTCAAATACCAAGGCACTGCCTGCAGTATCATTTATGCTAGGAAACTGACAGATGTGTTTAATCTTGCAACCCCTCTTGAGTCCCAGAGGGCTATACATTAAAACAATCAATCAATCAATCAATCATATTTCAGGGCACTGTAACAGATGTGTATTCCATTGTTTAAAGTGGGCAATAGTAGATTTTGGAAATGTATGCATGATCAAAATCAATAGTTTTAGTAATAGTCTTTCTCTCTTTTCCAATCCATTGAACAGAAATATATTTTTAGGAGAGACATTTTCCAGCTACATTAGTGTACATAATGACAGTCACCAAGTGGTAAAAGACATTTTGGTAAAGGTATGTTTGGTTTTATATAGTAGTTTAAAGCGCATATAAGATGACTTGCCATTTTTCTCTGTTTTCAGCTAACCATTTTCAATGCAACTTTAAATATTAAAAGTAATAACTTGAGAAGCAGTAAAGGCAAACTTTATCTGTTTGCTGGATGCTTTTAAGGCAAGAACTGAAAGCAGTTTTTTTCTGCACTTCTGTTATTTGTACAAGAGAACTAAAAGTTTCAGCAGTGCTTGTCCAACAGATCTTCACAGTGGATTATGCCCAAGTTTTAAATGGTTGCATTAGAAAAAAATAGAACATAAAATCAGAAGAGAACCATATTAATAATTTAAGCTCACAACTGGATTTTGTAGTAGTGATTGCGACTTGCATCTGTTTTGGATGTGCCTGTTGCATCTACTACATGCAGTTCTGAATGTCTGGTTCTGGAGTTGAGTATATGTTAACTTGATTTCATAAGTGCTTGATATTATAAGAACTGTAGTGGTGAGATATTGTGCTTCAACCAATGAAGTACCGGATGAGGAAAACAAAAGTTACATTTTTTTTTATCTGTAAATTGTGATTATGGCACTTACCCTAGCATTTAGCTGTGGGTCTTAGTAACTATAGCTTGGCTTTATGATTTACCTGTGTTGATTTCATAGTGGTTTTGACTGATTTTTGTGGTTTTTATGTCAGATTCTTGATATTGAAAGCTGTCTGCTCTAAGATCCATGGATAAAGGGTGGGTTAGAACTATTTTAACATATAAGACTTCTTAAAAAATCTATCAGACACTGCTGAAACACCATTTCTTTTGACAGATATTTTCTAAATCCAGCCACTCTTTTACTGAACAATTTGTTCTGCTTGTGTTCTTAATTCCAAGGCTGATCTACAGACGAGTTCACAACGTTTAAACCTTTCGGCTTCTAGTGCTGCAGTGGCAGAACTCAAACAAGACTGTTGCATCGATGATGTTATTCACCATGAAGTAAAGGAAATAGGCACACATATGTGAGACACTTAATACTTTCTTCCAGTCCACTTAATACTTCATTTGATCTACCCACTTTGTAGACATTTTACCAAATGTATTCAGAGCTCCAAAGGAGATGTACTGCAAATCTGCATGTGTTAGTCTTTGTCTACCCTCCCTGTCACCTGAGAACCAAAGCAAGACTGAAAAATTGCTAAAACACATTGAATCATTTCTGTCTTTCAGCTTAGTGTGTGCAGTAAGTTACACCACACAGACTGGTGAGAAGATGTACTTCAGAAAGTTCTTCAAATTCCAGGTATTGAAATGGCAAGGGTCGACATGGACAATATTTGAAATCAACTGTCTCCCTTATTCTCTCATTTCCTCCTGCCTATCTAATGCTTGTAGCTTTGCCCACAAGAAAATGGATGTGTCTGCTAAAATTGTCCTCCTGTCTTCTACCAGCTGTACCCTCAGCTATATCTCAGTCTCGTTCCTGGACAAAGGCTCCTTCTGTTCATGAATGCCTGGTTAAAACGTTTGTTCTTCCTCATGCTTCTTCTCAGCACTGCCTTGAAATGAATAAATGTAGACAAACCTAACATAAAAAATACCGGAAACACTCCTGTTTAACTCATTTTCAGGTGGTCTTTCATGTTAGATTTTCTTCCCCGGGTCATTTCAAAGTATTGCTGAGATGACGTAGAAGAAAGAATATACGGTGCTAAGCAGATACACTGGCGTGGATCCTACCTACACATCCATGAATGGAAGGACGCTTTCAGCTCATAGATGCAGATGAGATCTAACAGAAGATTCTGCTTGTGGAAGGAGGAGGAAGACATTTTTTCTTTTTAATTTACCCTCACCCCCCACTGTTTGAGATGATTCCCCCAGCCATCGGGGGCCAATTTGCAAGGGCTGAAGAGACTACAAGAGAAAGCAGGGACTTAGGAAAGTCATCACCCACTTCTTTTTCTGAGGAAACACCCATGAGCAGAACTCAGGGGATATTCTTGCTGGCAAGACCAAAATCAGAGTATGGAACATTGTAATCAACAGTTTATTTAATTTTATCTAGTTTGATCAAAATACTTGTCTTCTACAAGCGTCTTTTTGACTACATTCTGTCTCAGTTTGAAGTTTCCAAATCATCTCTTTCAATGTACATCTAAACAGAGCACACTTTGTAGTGCTACCATGTAGCGGCTGTAACCATGATGTGTGTAACTGAAGCCAGGCTTGCTTTCTGGATGAGACTGCAGTTGGCAAGTCAGCCTAAGCTGCTACAAAGCATTCCTGTTCCCTGATGCCACTTGTGCATCCACTGATAGCGGATTCCCCCATCTTTTGTATATGACTTTTCAGAGGGAATGAAACCCAGTCCACAACAAATTAAAAGCATCTATCCAGGCTGGCAGCTTTCCAGCCAACAGTAATTCCAGCTAGTATTAATTAAGCTTCAGCTTGTTTGCCCTGATCCAGATATTCATTTTGAGGTTTTACCACCTCTCTGGAAATAGAACTGAAAATGAAAGATAAAGATGGGTGTCTGTTGATGACAGTTTAGCCCAGTGTCTGTCTGACCCCACCTAGCTGTTCACACTAAAGACCATGAAGTAGAGCACAAATCCACAAATCAACAACATTCCTCCAGAAAGAACTGAAGTCATCATGTGCCTGGGTCTTATTGAGTGATCTACAGCAGCATTTTCCAACCTTGTGCCTTTTGAACTAACATGCCCAATATTTATCTCTATTGATTGTGCGATCTGGGTCTGATGGTAGTTTAAGTCCAAAATTTCTGGAGCGCACTGTGTTGAGGATGGTTGGCATAGAAAGATAAGATGGCAGATGATTTCAGAAGTTGCTGTGAGGTTCGGGAGAATAAGCAGTATTGTACTATTGTCTGCATCTATTCCTTGGCACGGGTGATCCACCAGGGTGACCTAAGCAGTTTCTATCACAAAATGAAGCTAGACTGCAGTGAATCCAAATAGAGTCATCCAAAACTGCTTGGATTTGAAAACACATCTTATGCTTTAATTCCTTTTTCAAAAACAATATAGAAGCGGGGTGAAAGTTGTTTAAAATGAGTATAATTTTAAGTTGGGATTCTACTAGAAGGGTTTTGGACAGAAAGCCTGCCCTGGCAAATTTTGAAAGCCAAGATAGGCCAAGGTCTGGAGGGCGTGTTAGGAACTTCAGATCTCTTTGCTGCAGTTTTATTCTGTTATGAACCATTGGTTAAAGCTGTTGTTGTATGCCTTCAAGTCATTTCCAACTTATAGCAATTCTAAGGCAAATCTACCACAGGGTTTTCTGGGGCTGAGAGTGTGTGATGCGCCCAAGGTCACTCAATGGGTTTCCATTGCCAAGCAGGGAATCAAACCCTGGTCTCCAGAGCCATAATCCAGTGCTCAAACCACTGGATCACGCAATGGAACTGAAAAGCAGGGTATAAGTTTTGGAAATATATAAATAAAATAGAAATGGGAAAAGTTATAGAGGCCTGGACTGTTGAATTTAATTTAGGAAAAAAAACATCACAAGAAGGGTTTAAAGCTTCTGCAAATACTGTAAAAACTAAAATGCTACTTTTAGTGTAGACGTTAAAGAATAGTGATACCAAAGCCCCAAGAAGGATATGGGCAAAGTAATAGGGTACCATAAGAGTCATTGAGAGCTCATTCTCTTTTGGTAGGGCTTGTATGCCTTCAATAGCTATATAAGAGACAAAAAATGAACAAGTAATATTTCCCTGGCATGACCTGCAGTGATGAGGGAGGCTGAATTTCTACCTGTTGGTTATCTCTTAAAGGTGTAGAAACCCAGCTAGAAAGATAGCATCATATATGGGGGTAGTGCAAGTGCATCTGGCAAATGTAGTTTCAATCAGCATTACTGTGTTAGTGATCAGTATGTACAATTATTGATAGGTGATATAATGTAACTGAAAATAATGACAATTACACAAAAGTTCAAATGTCTTTCTTAACATCCTCCCCTGATCCTCAAGACACTGCAGCATCTCACTGAGTTTAAGTGTAGACCTATAACAAGAATAAGCTCTACTTACAGCTTTCATGTTCTCAAGATTCTTGTGCAAATGAAAACATTTTATTCTAATCTGTTTCTTAGGTGTAATATCTGATACTTGACATGCATGGGCTCTGTTTAAGTGAAGATGTTAGAGCTGCAGTCTTTTAATTAGAAAGCTGGGACAACAATTGCTGGTATAATTGCTTACAGCTGATATGCCACTTGCTGACTTGCTTCTAATAGCAGAAGCCAGAAAAAGCAGCTTTGTCTTAGCTTTCTAAGAGATATATGTTTACACCCCTTGATAAGAACTCATAGAAGTGAAAACTGCTTGCTCAGAAATGCATAATTGTTTTAAGCAGGTTGACAAAGTCAGTGTGCAAGATGCTCTCTCTCCAGTAAGAATGCCTCTCTTGTGCGAAAGGCATTTGCATTCTACCTCTAAAATCTTTTTGGGCTTAAACATAACCTGAAGAGTCACTAGCCATAGGGGAAAAAAAGGAGGTTGGGGAGGATTTAGGTTTTCAGTAAATTCAGATGCTTGTATTTTTAACACAGATTGCATTAGTTTAATTTGAAGTGGTGCAAACTGATTTTATTTTAATACTTAGAAGCTAAGAGAGAGAAAAGAAAGTAGTACTTAGTACTGATGGAAGGATCTGATAAATCTTTAGTGTTTATTCTTTTTTTTAAAACAGGTCCTCAAACCACTAGATGTAAAAACTAAATTCTACAATGCTGAGGTAAGTGCAGAACATCTAATTTAATGCTTAAGATATAATAATGTAAATAAATAAACACTCAATAAAAATATGTTACCTTAGGAATAGAATAGTGGTTCTTGATTAGGAATTTCTGTGTGTTTTATATCCTGCTTGCAGTATTAAGAAACCCATTTCATTTTTTTCTCCTTGCCAAGTGGTTTTAAAATTTTCCTTTTCACGTTTATTAATTTTTTTATGCATTAAATATTCTTGCCGGTTGTTGGCAGTTTGAACAATTGAACCTTTTATTAGTTGTTAGAATAGCCGTGAAAGTCAGAACACTAAGAAGAGACATTACATTAAAGCTTGAAGAATTGTTATAAAACAGCAAATGTACTTAAAGTGTATTCTCAAAGCAAGTTAAAGCAGAGAAACACAGAGATCACATAAAAAGCTGACAAAGGAATGTTGATTCTGGCATTAAATTTTTGTATGCCAGTGTACAAAGTCTTGCAGCTTTTGTGGGAAAATAACCATCTTGACCTCTTCTCTGGGTAAGGGTGAGGGAAATAGGTAAGTATAAGGGAAATAGGTAGGTATAATATATATATGTTTTGCTCTCTTGTTGACTCTTTAATCTATCCATTTGTCATTGCCATCATCATTTGGGAAAGGTGTGGCTGTATATTTCGCTATAGTCAATTTTTTAAAAGCATTCCTGCATTATCTGTTTAATTTCATCAAATGCATCTGTTCAGCATTTACTCCAAAAGGCTGACATACTTTCAGCAATAAAATAGGAAATGATTACTTTTAAATCAGTCTGTTTAAATAGGATAGCGGTAGACAAAATGATTCTAGAGTAGGATTGCTATTTTTCTTATAAACTTAATGACAGCTATGTGGCAGGAATAGGTTTTCCATTGCTGCATCTACATACTGGCAAAGTTGCACCTGTTGAATTATAGTACAGAACCAATGTCAAGAAACAAAAAGTGGCACCCCACTATTGAGGAATCCAGAGACAAAAAAGAGAGAATTCAGCTTCTCATGTCAGTGACCTGATTTGTCATACTTTGAATTTCTGACCCTGCTGGGTCATATTTAATAGCACTGTGCTGAAATAAATATGAGGCAAGGAGCCCCACATACATTAGCTATTATGATAATCAAGGAACAAACTAATTTTTTTTAACATATCCAGCTGGTAGGGAAGGTTCATTTAGAAACAATCCTTTTCCAGCTTACCACATTATTTCAACTTGTGGTTGCAAATTGACATTAAAAGAATGAATAATTTGTATTCTCATAGTTTAGACCTTCTACAACAACAAAGTTACATGGAAGACTGAATTCTGAAATGAACGATACTTAATTTCTTACCTATATGGAACTCCTTAGCCTAATAGAGCAATTATTCTGTGAGCATGTACAAATTTACCATTGTGTTCATGTGTGGTAACCGTGTTTCCTGTTCCAACATAATTTCTTTCCTCGTTTATATCATTTGCTGACACAAGTCTTATTTAGAAATAAGATTTCTTATTATTGGTCCTTTTTATTTTTAGTGCCAGTTCACATTCCCCTCTTACTAATGCTGTCTTGTTTAGAATATGCAAAAAAATGCAAAAAGATGCATTTTATTTGAAACATAGTTGTCCTCCTTTTTTCTTTAACATTTAACCCTAATTTCTCTAATGTTTTTCTTTTTTATTTTCCCATTAGAGTGACCTCAGTTCTGTGGTAATTTTATTTATTATTTATAAATATATATGTATGCTTGTCTTCTGTTTGTCTTTCTGCCTGTTACTAACATTATTTTGTAAACATAATGAAAAAGCAATGTTTATTGTATCTACACAAATATATTTGATTCTGCTTCTTCTCTTCCTCTAAAATTTAAAAAAAAAACATTGTCAAGGGGAATAAAGCTACTATTGAACTGGCTTAGCTCTCTCTTTACAATCCACTGTTTAACACTATTTATTACTTCAGATGCCATTGCTGAACAAATATTTCATTAAAGTATTGTGACAAGCAATTTAATTCCTTTTCTCTGAAGATCACAGAGTACCAAATGATGTTTCCCGTGGATAAGGCTATTCATCTTGCCATTCTGTGGGAGTATGTGACTCACCTTCCGGAGAATTTCTGCTTTTATTATTAAAAGACAAAACAAAAATTGGTTTTTAGACTTTACAGTGGTATACAGATGTGTGGATAATGCCTTCAGAAATCTCAGAAACCAGTCAGGAATCTAGGTGAGATTTCAGATGCTTGGTAGTAGGGTTCCATGTTCCTGCATAGATCCTGGTCCTACTCCACAATTAAACAGGGTGATTGAATTATGCAAAATTCTAAAAATGGCTGAAGAAATAATGTGGAATTGGAAGCTTTCAGTTGGATGCTGAGATGTCCTTCCAAGTATGAAGAATATCTTTCACTTCTGAACTGGCAGTCTTTTGCTTCCTGTTCTGTGAAAAAGTGAAATAACATCACAAATTGTTATAGCTTGAAAATATCTATACCTATTTTTATCAGATAGAAAGTCCTGCCAAAAGAAATAGGTCAAGAGTCTTGCACATCATTTTGCATTAAATCTACTAGCCACTGTTTAGCTTCTACTTGCAGTTCTTTGTATCAAGCCCAGAATGCAAAATTCCTTAATTTACATAACTTACACACTTTTGCAATATTTGGATTGCCTGAATATGGGAATCTTTTTTAGGTGGGTGGAATTGGTAGCATGAAGTACACCCCAGTCTGTGTGTAGGTTTGTTTCATGTTGTCATGGCTTGGTTTCTGTTACCTGCTGTCTGATTAAGACACTGGATGGTAGGAGAGAGCCTACTACCTACTGCCTTATCTTATGCATGCTTATTAGAACTCTGCTTCTAAATTTTTAAATGCATGTAAAAATGATTCTAATGATGTAATTCCAGTGTGATTTTAATTGAAATCTTACAGTGTATGGCATAGTAATCTAGCAAATTTGCTGCGAAGCACGCCAGTCTAATCCTGTTATTGAGACTCATTGTAAGCTACCTTGCTTTTTCATTATGCTGCTTGGTTTTGTTTTCTTTCCTGAATTTAGTCGTTTCTATTTTTTCCTAATGGTGGCTGTTTTAAATTGTACTGGTGGGACATTTGGAAAACATACATCAGCAATGGATTTTTGGGATATTCTTCCAGAACAGTACAACATTTTAAATCCCTGGTGCTGGAAGACATGGTAGCAACTTAGGTTTCTTCAGTGTTTTGATAAGATAGCCAAATGTTGTCACAAGTGTTTTTGTATATGGTTGGATTAGCTTTATGAGAATGAGCCTCTAACTTGTGTTCTTCCCATTCTCCTCCACTCCTCCAGGGTGGCTGCAGGGAAGGAGAGAGAGAGACTGGAAACTTCCACTTCTGTTTAGAGTAACCACAATTTAGCATGTCATACTAACTCTAGTTGATCTTAATTATGGTTAGTGAAAACAACCCACAAACAATGGTTTGAAGTTGGCTTATTTCCAATAACCATAATAAAGATTAATTTAACTCTTTTCTGCATTCAGACAACACAAGATGCTGTGGTTAATCTAAAATAGTCATGGAAGCTTCTGAAGCTTTTTTACAGTCATAGAGAGAAGGAAGGGGAGTGTTTGAGCCAAAAACTCATCTTGTATGCTGTTCTCATAACAGCGAACTATGGCTTAGATTGACGTCAGAACCAATCCTATGTCTTTTCTTTTGAAGGTCCTCTGCACATAAAATCTGTGAGGCTGAAATTTATTTTAGTTTATTATTGCTACTCAACAAACAGTTCCAAAGTAACTTTTTAAAAAGTTTTCTTCTAAGACAAAGGACTATCATTTTCTCAGCAGTACTGTACTGTTTCCTAGTTGACCTTTCCTTTCCATAGGAACTCTGCATGCTTGTTACAAGGTGTGATGTGAAAGTTTTTCTCTTTATCTCTACCATGCTGGCATCTCTTTGATCATAGGCAGGTTTTGATTCCAGCTTTGAATTGATAGATACCTTGTTCTGCTTTACAGGGCTAAGCTCTTGCAAAAACATTTGAATAGTGCATCCTTGCTACAGAAATCATGTGGTATCCCTTGTTAAGAGACATCATGCAATTTACATTTCCAAATATGCAGAGTGTTTGCACTCTGTGGTACACTAATGTGATTTTTTTTAAAGTGCTGAACTCTTAGTGTCCACCACTAAACATTTGAAAGCTCAAACAATTTTCATCATTTATTTCTAAGTAAAGAATGCTAAACATGCATATTCCTTCCCATTCTCCTTAACATCATGTTTTCGCGCTTGGTGTAATTTCAGTTCTCTAGAGTATGAAGTAAAGAATTGCCCAAGGAAACATGAAAGTATTGCCAAGATATTTCCGCATTCTCTTAGCAAAGGAAATAACTATTCTTGGGCTGCAATCCTATGCACTCATTCGGTCAGTGAGAATCGTTTTGAGTAGACGTCTGAAGGACTACTTCGTGCAGGGTAGCCACTGGCCCAAACTGTTGCTTTCCGTCAATCTTTTCATCTAACAGCCTGATTTTGCATTATTCGCTCTTTAAGATACAGAAACAACGTTCTCAAAAGCTAGATCTTGAACCATCATTCCTAGTTTGGAACCTAATTGAACTGAATTCTTGAACTCATTCTTCAGTGTCGGTTGCTAGATGTTTTTGAGCCAGTTAAAATGTTGCTGAGGTCATGGGAGCATTAAGTCTGTGTGCAACAGCTTTTAAAAGAGGCAATAGATAAGTTATTTTTTTGGGGGGGGGAACCATTGTAGTGTGTAGGTAATCCTGACTAGTGCTCATAGCATGCATCTGAGCCCCTGTGACAGTTGACATGTGTGTATATTTTTTTTTAAAAACCCTCAC
This sequence comes from Cyclura pinguis, assembly GCA_030412105.1. Lineage (NCBI taxonomy): Eukaryota > Metazoa > Chordata > Lepidosauria > Squamata > Iguanidae > Cyclura > Cyclura pinguis. The sequence continues at coordinate 316,621,739 of CM059600.1, read as the reverse complement.
TATTAATGACCATCTATCTTCTCTGTATGCAGCCTGATGCATCATTCATCTAGCATGGCATGTCTATATTGTGTATTGCACCTTTCTAAAACATTCTTTACTTTTCATGTAAAAATCTGAGTTGCTGTGAACCCTTGGAGCTCAAATTGCAAATCCTCTTAGGCCACAGAGACACTACCTTAAAACAGGAAAATGTACCAAAATTATCCCACATCCATTGTTCGGCACTATTCCAGTTGACTAACCTTTTTGCTTCTATTGCTCTCTGTTGGGATCAAGACTTTCTGACATTTAATGACTGTTATTTTGATTTTCAGGCATGAAACTAACTACATTTGTGGTTTTAATGTTTTTCAAACACTTAAGATGTTGGAGAACCAATATTTCCGACTACTTTTTACTTAGGCGTTTTCTCTGCTTTTCCAGACTGATGAAGTCTTTTTGGAAGCTCAGATTCAAAATATCACAACCTCCCCAATGTTTATGGAGAAGGTATCGTTGGAACCTTCTATTATGTATAACGTAGTTGAATTAAACACAGTGAGCCAAAGTGGGGACAGGTAAGAGTCTTATTTGCATATCCAAATCATGCTGGCTACAACCTAAAAGAATGATGCTGTTGTATCTGCAGGTATAGAAAATGGATGCTACTGTTCTAGAATGTAGTTTCTATGTTTCTTATCTTCTATATGATGGGCCCTTATCAAGTTGCCTGTTCTGGCATCTGGATTACATTGCTTTCAGTGACTGAATTTCTGCTAGTATTGTGATGTGTGGATCTGATTGCATCCCAAACCATGATGGCTTTTTTGTGTGCATAGAGTAGTGATTTGGTGACATGCACTAAATGCTTGTATCTGTGTAGCATTTGGAAGGGGACGTATGACCTCCAAATATATTGATCAATTCGCAAAGGGTGCTTCTATGCAAATAGGCTTCCTTCTTGTGTCAATGGAAACAGTAATTTAAGACACATTCCTCTAGAAGAGACATAGGAGTCATGGGGCTATCCACCTGTTGTTGGAGTATCTCCAGCATTCCTCACCAGTTATGCTGCTTAGAGCTCCTGGGATTTGCACTCCAACAACATATAGATGGCCATGTGATTTCCACCCCTGTTGTACCTTTCTCTTTCACTGGCACTTATTGCAGAGAGTAAAATCCATAGGGCTGGCAAGAAATGACTTGATGACAGGATATATTCTTCCGGTTCATTCTGAGTCTTTAGTGTAACTTCAATATATGTACTCTTCTTTGGTACTCTTGCTCTAGAAATCATCTGTTCTTTGGACTTTTGTCCTGTGTTAGGAGAAGCATGAGCAACCCATGGGCCATCTGATGCAGATTAGCTCTGGTACCTTGGTCCATCTGATTACTCCCCCCTGCCACACACGCTTGTAAAAATAGGGTACAAAATGCGAGTCATTCTTGTACCTTCAACTTTCCAGGAGAATTGGGTGTTTGTCAGTTCACCAAAGTGCTATTTGGTGGGCAGATGGGTTCCTGCTGGGAAACAGGGTTTGCTGAGATGATGATTCTTCCCATTTCCCAACAGAACGTAGTGGATGAGACAGCACTTCAGATTTTTCCTGCCATGGGGAGCAATATAGAAAGAGTTACCTCAGTGAAGCTTACAAGGGGAAAGGAGAGGCTTTCACTTCCTCTATAGTGTTCACAAGATTTCAGCAGGCAGAGAAGATTTAAATCTACTCATCCCTGAGCACTTAGATGAAGTAGGCGGGAAGAGTGTTTCTGGGTCTCTATCTGTGCGTGGATATGTGTTCAGCCTCCACTCACAAGCCAAGAAGAAATGCTTCCCATGGGACTATAGATGTTGTCCATTGTGATAGGATCTGAGGAAAACCTCTTTGTGTTTACATTTTCAAAGAACTATATATACACCAGTGTGTGTATATACACACACACATACATCAGTATGTATTACATATACTGTTTTGATCTCATTTACCTTTGATCTGGAAGCAGAGTGTACCATAGCAAAGTAAATCTGCAGTTCACTGACTTTTAGCTGCAGACTCCAGGTTGGAAATATAAACTAAGCCAAAAATTATTCTTCTTTTTCTAGTGTCTCCACATTTGGCACAAGGACATATTTACAACCCATGGATACACGGCAGTATTTATATTGTCTTAAACCTAAACAGGAGTTTGCAGAGAAAGCTGGAGTTATTAAAGGAGTCACTGTTATTGGGAAGCTGGACATAGTATGGAAGACAAATTTGGGTGAAAGAGGAAGGTTGCAGACGAGTCAACTGCAAAGAATGGTAGGTCTTTCTCAGAATATTCCCTTCAAAGGTAATAACTGAACAGTGAACTGAAATTCCATACTGTTGATACAGGAATGGTTTCCCTCCCCTGTATGTTGTAGAAAACGTTATTAGTTATATATTATTTGCACATATTTGTTATATGCAAGAAATGTAGATTTAAGCAACTCTTTAAGTATGGTCCATCAGCAGCATGTGATCCCATTGAAACAACCAGGAGCTGTGCAAGTGAACAGTAAAAAGCAGTTGTTCTAATGAACTCTGCACATGCATCATGACTGATGACCTAAATGCCTTGTAATGACAATCTAGAATTGTTTTCCCTCTTTCTGAATCTTTAAAACAATATATTTGGAGTTTCTCCCATTTGTTAAACCCAGATGAGGACTCCAAGTATTTCAGTATAAATATGAAGTTCATACTGATGCATTTAGTTTGAAAATTTATGTGACAATCCCACCACATTACCAATTTACCAGTTTTATGGTAAATTTTTAATATCTTCTCAGGCTCCAGGTTATGGAGATGTGAGACTTTCATTGGAGACCATACCAGACACAGTAAACCTGGAAGAACCATTTGATATCACATGTAAAATAACAAACTGCAGGTAATGAAATTACTGTTTTCCCTCCTCTTGGCTTTCACACTGGGGTTGTGTCTGGCTTATTATTTAAAGTCAAAGTGGAAAAACTTTGTAGAGATTACACAGCCCAAATACTTCACCCAATAAACTTCTTGGATGCACTAAAATACTGTATAGATCCACACTTCGGATTAACATTAGCATGCGCTGCACGAGGAAATATCTAGCATTTTTTTGTTGAGCTGGTTTTTAAAAATGTTCAAAATAAACATTTCTCAGTGTACATAGCCCCTTACTTCCAAAGTGCAGGTTTTAGAATTCCAGAAGTAATGTCAGTGGGTACATTTCATTCCCCCATCCCAGGGAGAGGAGAGAGAAGCCCTTATCCACTCTAATCAAATGTGTAACATGTGATAGATACAGAAGATGCGTGTCTCTTTCATTAGATGGACAAATGCTGTGCATTGATACGTTTGACTTTCAGGACTTTAACCTGAAAGAGTTGTATTGAACTTAATGTATATTTTTGTATTGTTTAAAAACAGTAGCTGAGATCCTGTGTGGGAAATACAGCTAAAACTCACCTTAAAAGCCAGGCAACCACACCAACCAAAAAAGTTGTAGTGCTAGCAAACAGGGTGCTGAAGGATGACATATCCAATCTCCTGCTGCTGTGCACTGACAGGCAGGGGTTGGATGTGTCATCCTTTTGCAGAACTAGTGAGCAAGTCACTGAACTTCTTTGATTAGTGTGACTGCATGTATTTTAAGGTGGGTTTTAGGGGGCATTTGCAATTGTTGCAATGGTTCCATAATCATAAATGTGAATACCAAAATTTAAGAGAATGTACATCTAGCATATGATGTCATAAATACTGAACAGGATACCAACCACTGTCTTGATATAAGAAAAATGAATTTTTAGAACTCATTCTGATGAGTTGCACTAAGTATTCCGTTAGGCACAGAGTTGTGAAGGTTCAAATGCAATTTTTTTGTGTGTGATGATCACTGCCCAGAGTGGCTTGGAAAATAGATGGCATGGAGAGGCAAGAGATCTGGACTGAACCTTGCTATAGTAAAACAGAGATCTATGTTAACTATTTTCTTCCATCCAGCAGTGAAAGGACCATGGACCTGGTTTTGGAAATGTGCAACACTAATTCCATTCACTGGTGTGGTGTGTCTGGGAGGCAGCTAGGCAAACTGCACCCCACATCATCCCTCCACTTGACACTTACACTGCTGTCCTCCATACAAGGACTACAAGTAAGAGTTCCATCCTTAATATGTAAATAATATACTTTAAATATGTGGCTTTTATTTTAATTTGGATGCGTATTCTGTCTCAGATTAGCTTCAAATCTGTGTTGACCTTTTCTTTCTTCCATTTCAGAGTGTCTCTGGCTTGAGACTGACAGACACCTTTTTGAAGAGAACATATGAGTACGATGATATTGCACAAGTGTGTGTGGTTTCTTCAAAAATAAAAGAAAACTGAGAAAAACTCTTATATTAATATTTCCTGTCAGGATTTTTGGACCAACTGTTTGACAACAATATAATGAATATGCCAGAATGTGTCTGTCTATAAGCGGCAAGGGAAGGAATAGTTCTTTAACTGTTCCTCTGGAATTCAATCTGTCATCTTTCAGAATGTTTTAAAATAGTTACAGAAAGTCAAACACAAGTATTTTAATCTATTTGGAAATAAAGCCTTTAGGCCAATTAGGCAGCTATCTTAATTGTATTGTCTTTCTATACAGCTCATCTTACGATACTGGCAATATGACTTGTACCGTGATAAAATCCTGAAAAGAAATCTTTCTGGTGTATACAATAGAAGGGTGCAAATCAATGAAAAGAACCTGATATTGACTGAAAAAGCAGTAAATAATGTGATAGCCATTGAATTCCCACTCCTGCGCCCTCCATTTTAAGACTGGATTCTATATATATAGGAGTATAAAGGTCTGAATGCATTGACTAGTCCTTACTGGAGTAGACCCATTGAATGAATGGTCAGTCAACATGTTCATAGCTCTCTCTACTCTACTTGGGATTTAAGAATAGGATTCAGGCCAAAGCCCTGTATATATTCACTTTGTTGTTAATATATTGGAGATTGCATGTAAACCCCGTGATGGGGCGCCCGTTAGTTGGAAATGAGTTGAAGGCACACAGCAACAAAGTGGAGAGAGAGAGAGCCGAATCTGGAGGAGCTGGCAAGCAGCATGTAATCAGACCAGAGATCTATCCAGCATCTTGTTCCCTGCAGTAATCAGCTAGACATCTTTGGAAAGCTTATAACCAGGTCTTGAAAGGATGAGCTCCCTCCCAGAGATTTATTTTTGCCATGCTGGTGGGAATTCTGGGAACTGTGGTCCAAAAAGCTACTTTTTCCAAGCAGTGTGAATGGCATACTGTCTTTCAGCATGGGGTTCCTGTACTCTGTCATGACAACTAGCCATGATGGAGTTAACCTCCATAGATTTGCCTCATGTAACTTTAAAGTCCCTTAAGGTAAGTGGCAAGTCCCACATACTCATTATGTGTTCTTTGAAGAAGTATTTTTGTCACAAAGGGTATTCCTTCCTTCACTTTGAATTGTTCTCATTCCTTGGTAGATACACATTAATTCAGCTAAGTGCGTAAATGTTTTTGAAGTCTTAGATGCTGCTTATGTTAAGATACTTCAGTTTGTCTCTTTCCCTTATGTGAATCTAAACATTGTGAGGCCTCCTCTGTTGTAGCACCAGTACTGTGGACCTTCATCTAAAAGGAAATCTACCTGCTATTTCCTTACTGGCAAATGAAAACGTTATTGTATCCAAAACATTATTGTATCCAAATCCACTGCCCACTTTTACCTGGAACAAATTGCTGAAAGACTTTCCATTTGAGTTAAGTGAGGATTATTTTGCTATAAAACTGGGCACTATTTGGTATCTGCAATCTTGTGAGCATTTATGGCTCTTATTTTTATTGTGTTGTAGCCACTCTTATGTAACATAAATGTTGTACTTTGATATGGGTAGAAAAGCAATTGTTACTAAAGAAAGGACCACTGTACTGAAACGGCCAACTGCATAACAGACTGCAAACTTTCGAGAGCTGATTATCCAAAAGTGGGCTAGACAACAGACTAATTCTAAATCCCCCAAATAATTTATTAGCAGCTAGCTTACAAAAAGCAACAGTAACCTTTTCAAATTGCCCTGCCCTGAAACCTTCATTGGATTTCTCTGGGCAGCAGACATCAGCCCAGACATTGTGGCCAGAATCCATTGAGTGATTCCACTGATAGAACTGTTTCCACCAGTGCAGCCAGGAACAGGAGAGGGGGGAATCCATATTGCCAGATGCAGTTCCCTCTGCACCCCAAAACCCTGGTTTGGGTGCAAGACAGATCACTGAAGGTGGGAGAGGAAGAAAGCTTCAACGCACCAACAGATGTCTCCTAGCACTCTGTTGAATGTTGGATTGTATCTCTATACTTTGTATTGATTGATCTCTCAGAAGTGCGATCCCTCTAAGCAACGTGACTATGCAGTGCTAGGAGACAAGAGTTTCTGCTTGATACCATTTTAAAGGTTATTTGAACCAAACTGAACTATTGAAATAGAGTATTTCACATTCAAACTGTTTTTAAAAAGTGTCCACTATATATAATAGTTACAGTCGGTTATGAAGTTCTCTTTTCGCAGTGTGGCACACTGTTTCATTAACTGCAACAATATTTATGTCTCATACTGTAAGGCTCCTGCATTCTGTTTTTATAGGTAATCTGCTGAAAACCATAATTTTATTAATTTTGTTAAAATAGACAATTGTTTATGTTTCTCCCTGGGTATGATAGGTTTGAATACTGGTAGAAAAGAAAGCTGCAACCAGTGCAAAAATACATTGATCAAAACATAAGCAATTAGGATTCCAGTACAAGAAAGGATCACTATAGGCCTATCTTATTTCAAAACTCATTGGACTCTTTAATACTTAATGTATTTTGAATTTGCTGACTGCCTTCTTGGTGCTTGCCATCTTCATACTCTCTTCGGACACTGTATGTTAAGCCAGTTTCCTACAGCCATTGTTCCTAATGGGCAATGGTTCATCTCTTTACATTTTTCATTCCTGCTTTGGCAAAGGACTGAACAGCTTACAGTTGAAAACACCATCAACAGCATCAAATTAAAGAAAGTGACAGAACAAGGAGGAGTATCAGTTGGTTAACAAATGAAACCCAGATACAAAATAGGCTAAAATACATGGAAACACTTGTATCTTCCTGAGATAACTGCCCAAATGGGATGCAATCACCAAGAAGGCCCTCTTATTCATCACCATCTGGCCTTTTCCAAGTCAGGGGATTTTGTTCTAAATGTAATGAATATATTCCTAGATATCCTAACTGGACTCGAGTATCCAAAAGGTTATGCCATGCCCTAATAAATACCTTAAGACTTCATTTTCACTGCAGTAGACTAACATATAAAGCTTTCTCAAAAGTGGCCAGGATGTGTCTGTCTGTGACAGTAGTAGCTGCTTGCAGGTGCTTGATGACAGCTGGGCAAACTGCTTGCCACTCCCACCTTTATATTTTTATGTTTAGGGTAGATTATCTCAGTCTGCACAACAGCTGGCCAGCCCATCTGTTGTTGAACACCTGTTTCTTGATGAAGCATTTTAGGGAAATACAGTAGCTCTTTGGTCTCATTCACAGTTTTTGTGCTACAATTGACTTGCCTCAGGCTTAAAAAGGTTCTTTACCCATGCTTGGTTTACTGAAGTCTGAAAAGGGATTAAAGGAGCAGAAAATCCAAACAACATTTTGAAAGCTCATACCTTTGAAGCGTAGAAAGTTGGGAACAACAGGGAGGTTTAACCAAATTAGATTCCTGTTATATACTATTGGTCCAAAGCAATTTCTGATACTTCTGGAAACCTTCAGAGCTTGTTAAATGTTAGATCTGAAACATGCACAGCTGCAGTCCCTACAAGGTGACCCATCATACTGAACTCAAGGTAACCAAGGATTCTGCTATACATCTGTTTCTTAGTCAGCATTTTGGACAGAGATTATTTCTGTCATTACAGAGATATCCACCCATAGTACAAATATTTTACTACCACATGGTAGCCTCTAATATTACCCTGGATTTAGAGTGACTCAGTTTAGTCAATTTCTTTGTGAAATAAGGAACGGGAAGAAAACGCTACAGAAAATTTTAGAAAAAAATTGTAGGGTATATGTGTTTTTTAAAATTCCTTTTATTAAACTTATTCCAAACACCACAAGACCAATCCATTTATCATCTATGAAATACTGAGAATGAATTAGAGTGGAGAATGAATAGTTGCTACCTAAGGTGTTGCTTTCTGAAATGTACATTGGTTGGGAAAACACTCTGCCTGACCTTACAGAATAAAAGTGCTAGTGCTTTGTCGTAACACTGCCCAGTGTTTTAAGTTTTAAAGACATCTTACCAGGATGTTTAGACAAGACCTCTGAATAGATACAGTACTCAGTAACCTGATTATAGGCAGTAGCCATGAAGGAGATGGCATCTCTGTTCCTAGTGCCCAAGCAGCTGCAGGGATCCCTACAGTGGCAGTTGTTAAATGAGCCACCCAATTCTACCCAATCACTGCAGAACACTAATGTAAAGCTACTGCCATTTATAACAGATTTAAAAGTCAAGTTACCCAGATTCTGTTAATGATCTGAATAGTCTGGATTCTGACATCCAGACTGCAAATGTTCTATTCTGAACTTAATTATTCTCATTCCATTTCTTCAGCACCTCCTGCTTCTGGATTACATGCTTCATATACTGGGTAACATATGCCCCAATGCTACTTAAACTCACGGGACATGAAAACGTATTGGAGACAAGAGGAGAACATTTTGTAAAGGATGCATAAGTGGCGACAGATATATTCAGTGAAGATCTATCATTGTTGCTTTTTTTGGCAAGTAGCTGATGGAAAGACTTAAATTTAACAGCATTGCAGCAGGCATTTGGGATTTTTCACCTCTCCGACATTCTATAATATCCTTCCATGAAGCAGTGTCTCAATATATACCATTAAAACACTTTCCAAATTATACCATCACATTGAATGGATGACCACATACTTTCTGCAGAAATATATAAGCAAATTCTGTTCACTTTACTCTTTTTTAAAAAAACAACAGAGGAGTGTACAGCAAAGAAGGAATGACATAAAGGCAATAGTGGAGAAAGGATCCAACAGAAACACTGTTCAAAAGCAATATTAAAATACTAACATTAGATCATCCAAGATATATATATTACTAAATTTCTTCAGCATCATCATAAACATATACCATACCAAATTTCATCTGTCTCTGATACTCTTAAGACAGTTTCTAATATGCAACGGTCATGGATAGTATAAGCAGGCAGATAACAACTATTAATATAATTTAATGAGTATAAAACTCCTGTCTTAATTCAAAACACATTGCCATTCCATACTAAATATCTTAAGAGCTGTTCCTGTCTCAATCTTGTTCTGTAGTCTACACAGTTTTCTCTCAGAACTCTTTTGTACAACTCTTCTGACTAGCCCTTCTAAACTCATCCTTCCCACTATCCATCCATCCATGGCCAGCTAATCTGAGGCTCCACAATCAACATGTCTTGAAATATGGCTTTCATAATTTCCATTCTACATCCCCCCTCAATACATTCATCACAACACAGACACATTGCTGTGCCTATCCAGTTTATAAAATAACAGTAGAGGAGGTCATACATCATCCTTGCCAGCTGGGCCAAGGAGCACGAGTGATGTTTGAAGATTGAAACAGCATCCTTTTTAAAAACATAATACGTAGCCCCTGCTTATCAACCAAGAAACCAGCCTGGCAATATCTCCCTAGCTCATACACCCATCAATCCTGCCTTGATTTCAGGTTCTTGCTCCTATGGCTAGACCCATTCTTTTCTCTTCTCACATCTGCTTGCTCATTCATATTTTCATGGCCTCAGCCTGGAACAACTCCATTAATCAGATCCATTGTTCTATTCCTTGCTTTCAACAATTCCAGTAACATAATGACCCAAACTTTGGATCTTTATTTTACAGGTTTATTGCCAATTAGACATGCTAAATTGTTCTCTGCTCCCACAATGTTGTATGGGAGAGTCCAACTTCCAGCTTGAAAGAGACTGCCTTATAGAATATGTGTTGTATACAATTTTTACACAGGACTGCATGGTTTATCAAGTGCTATTTCACCATTCCACTGCCACCATACTGGATCATCATTATCAGTGCAGTGTGTTGGTGCAAAAACTCCATTCTCTCAAAGACAATGAAAGATCGCACGCAGTTGCTCATTGATATGAAAATGGTCCCTTTTACACAGAGATTTTAGGAAGTCAACAGTTCTATTTATAGTCCATTTACAAAGGCATCAATGTACATACAGATATGTTCAGATCTGTGTGCAATGGATCTGTTTTCAACAGACAATAAGGAATACACACAAAGGATTTTCTGCCTCATGTCTGAGAAGACTTACAATGGTGATATTTGCTACTAGCTACAGTATGCCTTTTGGAATTTGCAGAACAGCACTCTGATGCACGCCTCTCTAATCAGGAATGCTCTTCAGTGCTGCCACTGAAAGATCTGCTTCGAACATGGTTCCGTAGTTGTTCTATGAGCTCTGGGTTTTGCTGCTGGATCTGCTGTGCAAACTGCTGTCCCCTGTGCAGAACATATTTTAGAAAACCAGTAAGTGGGGGAAAGACATTATTGTGGAATACTATGAGCACAGGAAGGCAAAACTGACACTTATTGTTCAACTGGAAAAAATCAGAATGCTAGTGAAACACTGGTAATGACAGTAAAGCTTGGCAAAGTTACTTTTTTGGACTATAATTAAAATCATCTGGTTAAGATGGCCAACGGTTCCCCTGACTGGGGGATTCTGGGTGTTATAATTAAAAAAAATAGATTTGTCAAGCATTGGATGTTGGACATTCCATTTGCCCCAAAGAAGAACAATTAGAAAGCTCTCTTTTACAGTTGAAGAAAGGAAAAGCATAGAGCACTTGCAGCCCAATGCTCATACAAAGCTAGAACAAGCAATCAGTTAAAAAAAAATCTATCCCCCCAATATGTTATTTTCTCAAGGGAAATTGTTCTCCTAATTCATAGTGGGGCAAAGGGCAGTAAGTGCTCCATTTTCTACCATACCCTTGGATCTCCACTGGCTGTACCTTCCCATGTTTTTGAAACTGAAAGTGATTGAACAGTCACTCCCATTTTGGGGACAGAGAAGATATTTTGGGTTAAAAAAACACAAAGGGAGGGAAAGAGCTTTAAAATTGGCGTTCAGAAGCACAATTTTCCATTTGGAGGGACTTTTAGAGGGGCAAAGGAACAGGACCACAGCCCAAGCAATTCCCACTCCTGACTTATTACAAACTGCTGAAAAAGTATGGTTGCTATTAATAAACTCTTACTGTGTCCTTGAAATAAATAAAAGAATGTTTCTCCTTGACAAATATTGTTCACACTGAGGAAATAAATTTTATACTGTTCATCTAGTATCCGCAACCTACCTAACTTTTCACTGAAACAACATAAACATGGCATATGAACTAATAACATGGACCAGGATTATAAAATGCTGATTAAACTAAAGCCACCATTTACATGCAAAATATCTTTCACCAGTGAAACAGAAAAGACTGGTGAACTGCAAGAAACTGGTATATAGGTACCTTCCCCTCTTCAGGTCTATCACCTGCTTCTCTCAATACCAACCAAGGGACACACTATTGAGAAGGCTCCTGCTCCCACTGAAATTCAGCACAGGTAGCCAAAGTTCTCACTGCTGCTGCAGACACTGCCAAAAGGCTCCTCCAGGTGGGGCAAATGTGTCAGGAGGTTGTGGCATTTGTTGTTTCAGTTCTTAGTATTAAACAAAAATAACCAAAGGATGTTTGTGTTGACTTAGGCTATTTTCTGGCAATTCCCAGAAGCACCTGCAACATTTTTTCCCCACTCAAGCGAGTCTCTTTTTCATTCTGAGATATATCACAACAATAGTGCTAGAGTACATTCTTGAAATGGCACTTTTGCCCTAAAAATATTTAACAATTCAGAGAAGAGAAAATTGTTCTTCAAACCATAAAACCACCTCAGCAAACTACAACCCATAAAAAAAAAACCTTTAGAAGAACTCTAGTACAGATCCAAATAATCTCTATCAACAGCCCCCGCCCCGAATGGAATGAGCAGAAGCAGAGGTGATTACAACTAACAAACCCATAGGAGCTATATCACAAGAACTCACACTTCTTTAGACCAATCCAGAAAAGATCAAAATCTGACACTAAGTAAGTGGCTCTCTTTTGTGAAAGAGGATACCAGACAACCTTCTCACATCACACATCTCTGCAAGTCTGGAGGAAAGAATTGGTTCCTTCTCTTCCAAACAGGGGAAACAAACAATTGTTTTGCTCAACTGCTGATTTTCAGCAGCACTAATTTTGGGGCTCTAGGAACCACAAGCAGCCAAGGTGACGTGCTCATCATAGCATGTTAAGTGTTTGAAAATTCTCTTTGCAATATATTATTCAAGTGGGTAAAAGGGATGAAGTTCTGAAGACATTACACTGATCTCCTATTGACTGTGGCTAATGGAACTCTACTTCTGCACATCTCTACTTCTATTTCATAGTACAACATTTATGTACTTACAGTATGGCTGACATTTTTCAGGATGTGGCTAATTCAAATTTATTTTTTACATCTATAAACTCCTTCGGCTTCTAAGTTAATATTTACTTATAAATTTGATATAGTAGCAAAATTAAATATTTTGAAATGTCTATTAAAATGAATTGCTGCTAAACAGTTTTGATAGGCTGATGCTACATTTTTGCAACATGTTGCTGTTTAATGATATTATTTTCTGCATATTATAGTGGTCTAAGTCTTGGACTACGATGCTGGAGACCACGGTTAAAATTCCACTCAGCCATAGAAACCCACTAGGTGACTGTGGGAAAGTCACACTCTCTCAGCCTTAGAGGAAAAAAGCAAATCTTACTAAGAAAACCCTATGATAGGTTCACTTTAGAGTCACCATCAGCTCGAAATGATTTGAAAGAACACAGCAATTAGATAATAGACGAGAGAACTTAGCCAGTAGAAGGCATAACACTTTGGGGGCAATTATCGGTGGGAAATGCCATGTAAATTAGATGATGATATGATGACAGTTATAGGGAAAAGGCCAGAAATCATAACATGTTTGGTCTTAATACCTCATTTTCACGAATGTTATGCACACCACTTACGCATGTATGAGGCTTGACAGATCAGTGAGTCCACCAACACCTGCAGCTGGGCCCCCTATAGCATTTGTCATCATTCCTGACATCCTATGAGAAACAAATATTGCATTGGTGTAATGAAATGCAAGTATTAAGAAAAGTTATTATTAATTCCTTGGCTATATTGTACAAAGGCAATTAAAGCTACATGTAGACGTAACAGTTGCTCTAATTACAATGAGAAGGTTGTCAATGAGCAAAATCCACTGTTAATTTCCCCTTATAAAAGTCTAATTAACTATCTGGTAGTTTGTAAGGCACATCTGTTTTCTTGCACAACTCTGAGCTGTTACAATGGGATTTGCACTTCAGAAATCTTTGATGAGCTATTCTACATTAATACATTTTAATGTATTAGTCTTTTGCTACTGTCCTTGACATCCCATCATCAGCTTTGATTCTAGGGTCCAAAATCAGATCTCAGTCTCTTCTCCATCTATCTTCAGAGCACAAAATGTTCAAGAGATTTCACTCCAGATAATCTTTTGACTGCTGCTCATTAACTGGAGAGAAAGTGCTGAATAACATTCCAGCTCTAGGGTGTTTTCACTAAAAATAAGAAAGATATACACCTAAGAAGTTAAAATCAAAAGTTCAGGAGTTCCTTAGAACAGCCTAATTATCTCTGCTACACCAAGGGCTTTGTTACCCAGGTCTGATGCAGACACTTCATCTTAATACTTACAGTTGTTGAACTTGAGGATTCTGCATTAAACTTGCTGCCTGAAATAGATGAAATACTTCAAGTTGAAATGCAGCCAATGTTTAGCTGGGCAAGCCTGAAATAGCCAGTAGCATTATGACTAAAAATCAAGGCTGAAATTCTACAGCACTGTGACTAAAGGCCAAAATTCTGACCAAATTTTGGGAGTTACATCTTATAACTATGGTATGGTACTAAGATACTAAGAGTCTTGTGGAAAACTTGTGGATCCCTTTTTAAAGGATCCAGTGATCCTCCACAAAACTATTTTTACAGAAATCTATTCCAAAGACTTGAAGAGACAATTCATAACAGCGGAATAACAGTGTCAGTGGCAATTCACCAGGGGGTTTCACAACAGTGAAAGAGCAGAACACGTATGTCAGGGAGATTGGTTACATTCTCGGGCTAATACAGAAATGAGAAGCTGACAAGACTGCCTTTTAGGAAATAGACAAATGGGACATGAAACTGAAACAGCAAAAATGAGACTTCACATGCCCTTACCATACTAATAAAGGCAGGATTGTTTATCAAGCTTGCCATATCAAAACTCAGTCCGGTTCCAGTCTGAAAATAAAATATGCACATGAACGATGTGTAAAGGAGCACTGTCTAAAAAGAAACATTTGTTTAAAAACACTTAGAAGCTAACTTACAGGACTGGACATGTCTCTCAATTTCTGCTCAGCTATTTTCAGATTTGACTTATACGAATCATTTTCTGGATCAAGATCCAGTGCTTTTCGGTAACTGTTAATTGCTTCTTGATATTTATTCATTGAAGTCAGAGCCAATCTAATAAGAACAAAGGAAGCCAATGTTAACAGTCTGCTTTTGGATTTTCAGATCTAATTCACATTCATTTTAAAGGAAAATATCAGTACAGTCTACATTCTGAGAAAGAGTGGAATCTATAAAAACACATGCCATAATAAAACTATTTCATCTCTGAGGTGCCGTAAGATTCTCTTGGGTCAAGTAATACTGCTCACTGGAGATGAAAATATGAGCAATAAGGAAGCCGTCCACACTGACTGGGAATGGCTTTTCTGCCTTTCCTAAAAATGTAGGGAACTGAAATTGAGACCTTTTGGATCAATAGCAAATTCACTACCACTGAGTCACAGACCTTCCTTGATAAGACACACACCATACTAAAATGCTTACTATACTGTGTCATAATCACATAGTAAAATGTTGCATCCCACCAACTATAGGAAGAATTTTATTGCACATCTGCAAACCTTCAGGAAGCACATAACTGTACAATTACAGTATTGCTTGTCAGTGTGCTATCAGTAATGGGCTTACATATAGTCATATGCATCCTATGTTAAGTTTCCACTTAGTAAATGGTAACCTATACTCATCAAAGAACCCCAGTCCACTTGGAAGGAGTCCAGCCCACTTGGAAGGAATATGGAAGGAATAGCAGGTTCTAGAATTAAAAAGATCCTTTCCCCAGGCTGGCACCAAAAGTTTTTTTAAAAGAACAAGTACGTTTTATTTCATTCATTGTAATGACAATTCCACAGATCTCTGAAGTTACAGAAGAACCAGGCTTCCACTAGAAACTTGTGAAACTGGTATTTTGCTGAGTTTTTGGTGTCTGATTTGACATTGGGAGTTCAGGCCCTACCTCTGTGTTACACCCAGCTTTTGTTTGTCAATGTACTTGTCTCTGAGCCTCATCAGTTTGGTTTCTATGAAATGGATGAACAGAAACGATGAATTCTGAAGAGCGGTTTTATGTTTTGGTGCTCAGCCCACATCTCTGCAGTGTATCAAGATCCTCAAGCAAGTTACTTTTCTTATAGCCCTAGGTAGGAGAAAATGTGACCAGCAGACTCCATATGGCCCACCAGCCCCTTTTGAAACTCCCATACCCCCTAAATCCTCAGAGATCCCCAAAATTTCAATTTGAGGGAAATAACTGGTAAATTTCCCCAAATGCCACTTGGAAGCACTATACCTTAAAACATCCCAACCCCCAAATTCTGGCCATAAACTAGCCCACCAAAACAGAAAGCAGAAGTGACTTCAGAATTTCCTTGTTACGATGGTTTCCTCACTCAGTTCCCAGAATAGGAGGAAAATCTTGCTAAAGTCTTCTATGTTCACTGAACACAGTGCTCATGTATAATAGAGCTTCACTAATTCGCCTTTGGGAAATAGGTATTTTGTGGCTTGTCGTGCCCACCATGGTAGCCATTTTGTGAGAGCATCCACAGAATTTTCTGAAAATTCTAAATGCCCTCAATAGCCCAAAAGGTGGGAGAACACTTAATACCCAGTACACTTTGCGCAATTTAGGTCCTGAACTGAGGCCATAGGGCCTCCGTAGCATGAATGCTCAGTACAAACTTGCTACTGAGCACAGCTTGAAAAAATTACTTGCGCAAAATACAGTTTCCCAAATACCACATTCTTGATAGGAGTTATAGTCCAAAAAAAGTAGCTTTCAATGTTCTACTAGGGAGTATAATATAATGTAACTATAATATAGTACAGACTCTAGAGTATATATAAAAAAGTGCTTGAAAGATGAAAAAAATGCCATAAGCTTTTGGAAATCCATTATGTTACAGCCACAGTGACTTCTGCAAACAAAGAATCTGTCTGTCTTGGCCAGAGGTACTTTCTCTCTTGCTTGTTCTCCAGTTACAAAAGAGAAAGTAAATTGAAGTTAGATTTACATAACATGCATTAATTCTCATATATGAAATACTTTGGATAAAACTAATTCCATAAGTGCAAAACAAAATGATTAACACAATTAAAATATTAATTGCTTTAACTCAAATTTATGAAGGATGTTACAAATTCATTCTGAAAATAGGTTAGAGCCTTTCAACCTTTTTATTATCTGAATACTAATTCTGACTATGGAAAAGTTCAAAATATTTGGACTTGTGTATCTTTTAACTTCTGTGCATTTTTTAATTTTCTCACCATCTCTATGCCTTCATTTCTATTGGATTCACATGGCCAGCAGAAATACATTCTGCCAACTCAACAAATATGCATCTCAGTTATAAGCTGTAGTGTAATCCTATGACTAATATTTTGGGGAAAAATAAGTTAATTCATTGTTGTCACACGACAGGGGTAGGTGGCAGAACTAAGAGAATTATGAAGAATCTGGCCTCCCATATAGATTTAGGGGGAAAAAAGGTTGCTACTTCACAGTAATATTCACTCTGCTGTTGGGCTGTTTTTATTGAGTTTGCAGTGTTGGTGTACTACAAAAGAAGTGCAAGCAATTGCTATGAGATCAGCAATTAGGGCCATTCTAGTCAAGAAGTGGACAACCATTCAGCTTTCAGCCTCCCTTCATGTGGGCTTCTGCCTGTTTTCAAAAGCTCTCTGCAAGTCATCAGTTGACACCTCAGGCAAGACTACTGTATCCTTTTCCCAGCATCCAATTAGACAAGAAAGGATTCAGTTGTGCCTACTCTTGCTTTCAGTCATACTGGCCACCGGTTTTGACCCCATCCACCACAGGTGGACAGTCCGCAACAGATTTATTAGATATAGGAGATAGCATATGTCAATACAATTTTCCCACCCCTGTTCTAAGAGTTGGTGTACTTTAATTTGGCACTCAAACATATTAGCTTACTTACCCCATTCTTCCATAAGCTTTACTGTATTTTGGATCTATTGCTATAGCTCTTTCACAATCTGTTATTGCTTCACTGTGGTTATTCAGCTTACTTTGAGCAGCAGCTCTGAAAAAAAAGAATATGGTGGACAATACCTGTATCAACAACTAAAGTGTTCTCCATCCAATTACCAAGCTAATCCAGTTAAACTAAGTCCTAAAATTTAGACTGATTTGCCGTACAATCCTAATCATGAGTCAAGTCCTATCAATCCCTACATGACTTAAATTGAAGCAAGTAAGTTTGGAAGACACTTAGGGAAGGGTATCAAGCACAAACAGTGAGATTCTAGAAAAAAGGTGACCAAAGAAGAAGAAGAGTCAGGAGTGATATTTTAGAAAACAAGATGACATACTGACAGCAGGTCAGAGATTATTAAAAAATAATCCCCAAAATGTTTCAAGTTTATTTACCTGTTGCAATAATAGACTGCATTATTTGGATCCAGTTCTATAGCCTGAGTGTAACAATCCACAGCAGCACCATAATTTTCTTCCTTCATGTGATTATTACCTAAAATAAATTGCAATAATAGAATGTTTGAGGATAATTAAAAAGATGAAATCTTTGAATGTTAACAGAGAGCCATATATTGCTTCTTATAAAGTGGTTTTATGATTCTGGTGTGCTCTGCAATTATCTTTTCAGACGGGAGCTATTTTCAACAGTATAGCATACAAAATGGCACTAGACGTGCTTTTATCATGGAATTTTGTTTGAGGCATAACGATATAAATTTTGCTTACAGAAATTCAAGACATCCGTTTTACCATTTTAATCATGACACTATTTGAGTGGAATAAGTAAACCAATGCAGCTAGATTATTGTGGCTGTATCTGAAAGATGCCATGTTTTAAAAGTCTCCACATCTGTAAAATCAAAATTGTTTTATGGCCTCCTTCACAGGTCTACAGCATGGATGAATGAAATAGCGACCAGGATCTTACTGAAGTAAGTTAGAAGACAACTACGTGACCAAATTCACTTTCATGGAAGTCATAGTGGATACAGAACTTGAGAGCAAGAGGCCACATAGAAAAAGAAGAAAAATAAAGCAATGAAGGAGGATGAATGAAACTGACTCTGCTGGCAGAATGAATCAGAAAACAAATACCAGGAAGTCAGGAATAATAAAGGATATGTTAAAAGTGGAAGTGAATAGGAAAAGAGAAAGACCACATTACAGACAATTGGAGAGAAGCCATGGCCCTGAGACTGCAAAATTTAAGCAGTGCTATTGATGACTGGGGCTCATTAAAGTCTCTCATTTGTAGAGTTGCCATAAGTTAAAGCCAACTTTAGAGCAAATAGCAACAAATGGGATAAACTAAGCTGGAGGCAACACATGTAAGAAAACAATGAATCTGATATTCTTCATAAACACAATTTCAAAATGTAAAATATAAGCAATAATCTGTCCCATGGGAGCTGAGACGAGAAACCACAATCCAACCCCCCACTTCTACTGGAGTTAAATCCAATACAAATTACATCCAAATAAGATTACAAAACAATAAAAGAATGTTTACTCAATCACATGGACATTAGACTGCTGATGAGGAAATCCATGCCTGCAAGACAGCATATGAGTCAGAGGGCAGCCCATCTGGCAGCAAACTTTTTCTGTTCTTATCTTCCATCAGTGATCCCAGATTGGAGATAAGAAGCTATTTATACCTAGGGAAGGTATAGCACAAACACAAACTCTGTTTTACAGAACAGGGTGGTTTGCATAGAACCTCTGTTCTCGAGAGTATATGGAGTATATGGATTCTCATGGAACAAGAACATTACTCTGCAGCCTGGAAACCTGTACAAGGAACATAAAATGTAGTTTGCATCCTGGGAAGTGGTTTAGATGGGGCTTCCTTCTGAGAAGACATGCACAGAACTGTACCATGCTTGGCATGCCTGCCTGCATTGCCTTGCCTGTAGCCCATGATCTTAACCTTGCCCAATGCAGGAATGAAATTCCCCTACTACCATTCTTAAAGTAGAATTTAGTCCACAGGTTGAAAATGTTCCCTGTCCCTACTTTAGACAGAAAATCAATCAAATACGCATACATTTGGGTACAGATAAGAGCATTACCTGAACCAAAACGAGTATTTTCAGTTTTTTGATAATGTCAATATATTTTTTCAAATTATCATCTTAGAACAGATATATCTCTGGTGAATGAAAAAAGGGAGAATGCCTCTATCAAGACAGGGTGCCATAATTAGAATTATCTAAACACACATTATACATTTTATACACATACACATATGTATGTACATAAAAACATAATATATTTATTTCAAATACACTAACATATATATATATATAATACAATCATAATCACATTTAAGCAACATTTTGTAACTGTGCACATATATATATATATATATATGCACAGTTATAAAATGTTGCTTAAATGTGATTATGATTTTAGTGTTGCTTAAATGTGGTTACAATTTTAGTAGCTGAAAAGGTTTCAGTCTATTAAACTAAATGGATCAAACTTTGCATCCTCATTCATAAGTGCATTTGAGAGTAGGACTATGTTGTGCATTTCGTCTTCCTGAGCCATTCATCTCTTCTAGAGCAGCCAGCATGCTAATATCTTCTAATATAAAGCATTAAACACACCCTCCAACAATTCTCCCATTATGGTAGATTGGGCTAGCAGCCTGAATAGTTATGCATCATTCATAAGCCACATCTCAGCAAGGCCAGACAAGAACTATGGAAGAATGTGCTTCCCCATCCAGTTACATACCTTCATCCTTCAGTTGGTCCGCTTTCTCAAGATCCTCTGGCAAAGAATCTGAGAGAGGCAGTATCTCACTCTATATGAATGTTTAAAGAAAAGGCAAATCTCACTTTCCAATAATCTTAGTATTGAGTCAACTCTATCACCAATATAAAAGTAGCCACAGCATACTATTGTTCAGTGAACAGGGATATGTTAATGTAGGGAAGCAGAAATCACTGAGTATAAATAAATCAAATCTCCTTAATTTTAAGAGTATGTCTAAACTAAGATATCCATTGAAGCAATATGGTAATTTGAAGTGTTCAAGTCAGTGCTTCAATTCCAAAACTATACTTCCTGCATTCAATTTTTAAAACAACACATTTTTCAAAGAAAAACATCCAGCTCTGGGCATGCAAGTGCAGTGATCCATGCTGGACTGGATCACTTGTCAGTCAGCTCTGATCACATTTATTACCTATTTAAGTCTATTAATGGACAAAATTTTCTTTACCCCAAAATAAGCACTGAATATTGTCAAACTATCTGTTTGATAACTATATATGCACAGATTCCAGCACGCATTTCAAGGCTGGGTACAGAAAATCTGTGTACTAGAGCTATTCTAAAAATTAACCTAATAGCATGCAAGCAAGATGACTTAACCTAAGAAAGTCTGTACCCATAAGTGAAACATTTATACTAAAATAAAAATTAAGCATCTCTTCTCAGGAATGAATTTGGTACAGACAACTTATGAACATACCTATTGGGGTACTTGATTATAGTATTTATTCATCTTTCACTGGTAGATTTATTTACTGCAAATTGAAATATAACCAAAGCCTTTGCAATGGTATTTATTGAGATACTGGCTGTATCGATACAGTCAATTCTTGGTTTTAAAAGCTGATATGAATTAATAATTTAACCATTCATCCCTTACTCTCCGCTCCTTGACATACCTGCAATGAATTAGCCTCCAAACACAATTGTTTCTCATTTTCTATGAACGATAATATCATGATTATCAGCTTCAGAACATGCCAGGATCTGAAACCAACTTTAAGCCATGGTTTCAAATCCTAGCTTATTCCGAAGCCATCAGGGTTTTCTAGTTCTGACAAAATGGGAAACTATAGTAACTGGAGAAATCTGCACTGCATTCAGGCATGCCAAGAAGAGAGACTGGAAGGATCTGAGCACGTGGACAAAAGTCTTGTTAACATTTCTGTTTATTAAATTGACATAGAATAGTTAACACCAGGTCACTGAAAGTAGTATGATAGCTTCTGTTTATTTAAATATAATTCATTACATACATTGTAAGGAGTTTAGTTCTCTTTCCTGTTGAACTAAAACTTAAAAGTTGGAAAAATCAACTAATGATGCCCTGTTACAATTACATTATCTGGAGAGATACATGTTTTACATTCAGTTTACCTTATGACATGAATCTTCAAATATTTCTATCAAGCATTTAGGTACTGCAAGATGGGAATCTTCCAGATTAATTTTAAAGACTGTCTCCAAACATTGAATTGCCACTGTGGAGAGAGAAGTATTTGTGTAATATAAATATTTACCAATATTTATGAATAAAATAAACTTCTTCATGGCATTATTGTTACCTAATATAAAATCAGTACCCAAAACAGACTAAGTTACTTTATGGTTTCAAAAAAACCCTGAATATTAAATTAAAAAAAAAAAGAACTCAGAAAAAAAGCATCAGAATAAGTGAGCAACAGAATCATATAACTAACTCTGGTGGATAGCCCTGGATATGAATGTGAAGTTATAAGAAATCAAGGATTTCTTGTCAGTGGACAAATCTCTGAAAAGAGTCACCAAAATGCAACATATAATAACAACATATAAAGCTTTGTCTTCTCTCAAGGCAACCTCCCCAGCTCCTCAGCTGATGAATCTAGTTTCAGAAGCCTGACCTATCAGTAAATATTTATAAATTTAACTAGTCAATTTTCTCAGCCTCTAGCTAAACATAAATCTGAATTGGTATGTCACTGGAAAGTACTTTACAATGGGGATTAACAATATGGCTGTTTGTCCTGTTCCTTCTTCAGAGCACCTTAATTCATCTTTAATTTCATTGACACTTGTTGATAATCTTAGAATGTACTACACGAAATAATAAATACTTTCCAATGTAATTTCAATTAATTCAATATTATTCTATAAAGCCTCTTTTTTAATAGAACTATAAAAAGTCACAGTTATTACAATGAAGTTTTATATGATTAAACCATAAAAACTAAGGTAAGGTTCTCTCAGTTCCATAGGAGATACTTAATACAATCTTTTGAGACAAGATACCTATCTGAATCCTCTTTATTTACTAAGCTGTAGTGAAGTAGTTTTGCCTCTTTGCAAGCTAAATTGGGGAAAAAAACTTTCATCCAATCATTTCTAATGTTCATACTTTTAGGGACATATTTAAGGGAGACATTTTAGCAATAAAAGAAACATATATATGAAAGAAAATCTACATACTTTCAGAGCTTCCTTATAACACCAACTGACAGTAACTAAATGTTATTTCTTAAGAACATGTTACTATTCATTTCAATTTATTAGATGCAGCAGTGAACCAATTAGTTCAGACATAAGCCTGTACCACTTCATTCAGAAGTCCAAGAAATGGAGCCAGTGCTATCATTAGGCAGAGTGAGACTGATGTCAGAGGTAACAGATTGGAGTGGAGGGCTGTGAACAGCAAAGAGGTGTAGAAGGAAAAAGCTGTTAGACATATGGCTTCCTCTAAATTAACCTACTGTCCCCAGATGCAATGGAGAATTCTGCCTTCTTGCTAATGCTGATGTAAGGTTTTTAGTGTTCATCCAAACCTTAACATGGAATTGGGGTGGATGAATACCATCTTGTTCTTTTCTTTTCAGCCAGATCTCATGGGCTGTCCCTGACCAGAATGTCTATTACCTACAGCTTGGTAGTCAATATCTTTTCACACATAGAAGTACGTATAACAGATCAGGATTATTGTTCGGCCAATGCCAGCTCCACATTGCACCATGACTGTGCCACCACCTCTTCTCAACATTAAGTCCCAAGTGGGAAACACCATAGGTATCACAATTAGTAGGAGCAATACCTAGCAAAATTTCCCTTATCACCACAAGGCAAATCTAACTCATTTTTCTCATCCTTGAGCCTTTAGTGTAAGCATGCAGCACGAAAGAAAAATGCCACTGTAGATTAAGGATCAAAAAAGTGGGCCTTCCTACTTCCAAGGAAGAATTATTGGTTACTAAGCATGCCCAGACTGCCTGCTTGGCCTCACTGTTGATCCACATGAACTGAAAACATAGTCTGGGGGGAAAAAGATCCACAACTTTCCTAGGGAATACAGGAAGGAAGAAATTGGTAACATCAGACAAGCTGCCTTTCTGGGAATTGTGTACATCGTTGCTGATGTTCTAATAAGAACTTGCTGTTAAGCATCCAAGGAACTCCAGGGTTCCTAAGAACAACAGCTTGAAAACTGCTGCTACTGAAAAAACAAACAAAGATAGCATTAACACTTCCCTCTCTCTTTTCACACATTTAACAGTTAACACTTCCATCAGATATCACGCTTTGCAGTCAACACAAACCTTCCAAGCTTTCTTGCTCATCTGAGGTAAATGTATCCATCTGACTCTGTTCTCGCAAGAAATGGATGACAGCATACACAAGGCGTTTGACAGAAGACATTTTCAATGTTTGTGAAGCTCCTATGAATCATAAAATGAAAAGCAGTCTAATTAGTGTCCAGAAAATGCAGAGAATCCCAACTCTACTCTTAAAATCCCTTCCTCTTCCAAAGGCATCTAGTGAATGTCAAAAATTCTTCAGAAGGGATTTCAATAGAGACCTTTCTTGCTACTTAATTGCAAGCACCTAAAGCTCAAACACTTAATTATGAATATAGCAAAGATTATTATGGACCACTGGGTTCTGCCCAGCCCCATATTTAATCAAAGAACATTGTACTCATTTTGTCACTGACTTTCTTCTTTCAGAGTTCAATAGGAAAGGTGAAAACTGTGGAGAGTTAGTAGCACCAAATCTTCTTTTCCCCTTGGTGTTTTGTCTAAGCCTCGGACTTCTAGAAGTTCCATTCAACTGTCTTGATGTCTTTAATTATTTTTAACATATAGTTCAGTCACTTTTCAGAACTGTAATCTTCCCAAAGGCAATTTACAATATAAAACAGTAAAGTTCATTTGTCAACAAATGATTAAACTTAAATGTAATAACTTCAAAATAAGCCAATTAAAATGTGGTAAAATACAATGAAAGTACAAAACAGTTCAAAGAAGTAGTAGCAGTAAATATGATAAAAATCTCTTCATCTAAAAGCCAGAGACAAATGGTTTGCTCCTAAGGCCCTCTCAAAATCAGCTATGGAAAAAGCCAAACATGAACCTATTTGGTGGGAATTCCAGAAGGTACAAGACCCTACTGAAAATTCTCTCTCTCATGGCTGCTAGCTCCACTGATATTAAAATCCAGTTAGGGAGTAACACATCTGAAGATGAACCACAAGCCTGGACAGTTTCCTTAAGGCTGTTTCAGACAGCTTGAACCCAAACTGCTCGTCAGTGTCAACACCAGCACTTTGAACACTGAAATGAATTGGCAGACAGTGCAACTGATATAGAATTGATCTAATATGATCTAACTATCCGTTGGAAAATGCTGGCACTCTCTCACCTCTCTCCCTTGTTCTAGGGCATATGGGGCTTAGCTAGCTTCATTTCTTTTCCTTTTGCAAGTCAAAGCCTTTTGATTTCTCAACTAAAGCCTCAGTGTTGCTCTTTGTGTTATTTAAAGCATGGCTATGGTACCCAAGTGACCAGACCATGTGACCCATGACAGACTCCGGCATCATTGGCCTTAAATAAAAGACCATGCTTCTTTCCCTTTGCTCCTTTTGCCATTTTTTGCTTCAACTTCCTCCTCTCTGACCATGCTTCGCCTCTCCACCAAGAAGATGGTGAGTTAAGAAGGAAGCCACTGTCTTACCTAATCTTTTTGTTAGCTAATTACCATCAAGGCTGTCCAATATATCTGTGATTGTAAAATTTATTAGTAAACTTTTATAAGTTTGTAACCTGAAACTGCCTGCCTTGTTTTGCTTTCCAAGTCAGTCTCAGTTCAGGGAAGCCACACAGAGATTACGACATGCTTTTCCTGCGGCTCTGCTAAAAGAAGGCTGATTCCTAAGAGTTTTAGCTTTCAACAGAATTTCCTCCAAAGTGCTAACACCCTGGGAAACTGTAATTCTTAACACTATCTAGCACCAACAAAGACAAAAGCAGCAATACTTCTGTAACAGTTTCTGAATCATCTTCAAAGACAACCCACACAGAGTGCATTGGACAGTAATATAATTTGGTTATAACTAGAACATAGATAACTGAGGTCCACAGCCCTTGTTTACCAGCATAGTTGGTTTACCAAAGTTGGTAAAAGGCACTCTTAATTATTGCTTCCCCTGGTCTTCCACCCAACCACGAAGAAAGATTGGTTCCCAAGCTAAGGACTTACTTCATCATAGGGAGTGCAAACTTCTCTAATACCAGCTTCATCTCTTTATCTATACCAGCAGGTTTCTCTATTCAAAGTACTTCTGTCTTGTCTGGATAAAATAAATCACCCTGCTTTCTTTTATCCATCTATAAATTACCTCTAAGCAGCTACCTAGGATTTCTACTGCCTCGCTTGGATTAGCTGATACAAAGCAGAGGTAGAGTTGTATATCATCTGCAGCCCATACCACCAGCAATTTAACTGCTGAATGTTAAAGAACATAATGGATGGACAAGGTGGTATCATGAAGTACCCATAAGATAAGAACAGAACCATCTAAACCTGACCAAGCCAGATAATCCAGAACAATACAATGTGTGATCTATAAAAAACTGCTAAAAGGTCCAGAACAACCAACAGTGTTGTACTTATTCTGTCCTTTGCCAGATGCAGTCAGTCCTTTTGGATGGTCATCTAACCAATGCAACCAAGGCTGTTCCTGTCCTGAAAACTGGCCTGAATCCAGAGTGACAGCCCTGTATCTTCCCATTGTTTATGTCCCTGCTCCAGTAGAAGACAACTCAAGCTAACCTTTCACACAACTGTGCTGTTAGAACTTGCCTCTCAGTGCAAGAACACAGTACAACTGTAAAATCTGAAATTAAAAACATGAGTGCCTTCATATAAGCCACACCTGTTAGCTCTTGGATACTTTGCATATGGAGGAACAGATTCTGAGAATAGTTACTTTGTTGTTTTCCATATCATCCTAGTTTTATTCTTCAGCTTCTGTCTCTGGATTTTTCTCCCCTCTGTAAATTGCTGGGTTTTTGCTTCCATTTGATGTCTTCTGTTATCCACACTGCCAGGACCCTGATGATTTTGGCACTGGTACCTCATCTTGTCTGTCTGAATTTGTGAGTGTTCATCATTACATAACTAAGCATGGAAGCTCAAAACTTGGAAACATTCCTTTTTCAGATGACGGTTTCTAGAATTCCTCAACCACAGTCTGATTCTGGGAGCTGTGGTCCAGAAACAAATTCCCCAAGCTCTGCGGACTTTATTGGGTTGTAATCTAGAACTGGAGCAGGGAGGGAGGAGCAGGTGCTGCAGTGTGAATACATTGCTGAATTCTTAGGAGTTGGGTTTCGTATGGCAGAAGGCGGACCCTTTCTTTGAATGACTTCAGTTTCCTTGGGGTCCGATTCCCTTTGCAGATACCTTGCCTACAAAATACAGAGGCTGTTATGACTCTGTGGTACTGGTACTCTGCTTGTGTTCAGAAGTCAGAACTTTATGACTGAGCTGTGCCACACAAAAGGGAAAAAGGGGGTTCTGACATTGAGGCCTCTTGAAGTGGTGGGAGTAAGGTGGGATGAAACAGGACCACTAAATACCTTTAACAATCTCCTGAAGCCAGATTTTCAGGCAGGACAGGAAGGGAAAAACTGGGCAACCTACATAAGCTGAATGGTACTCTCTTTTTAATTTAATGCTGAATAAAATCCCAGGGCTGTGAAGTGAATGCACCTGGAAAAGATAACTCTAATTGGAGACTACTGGCTAATAATTGCAGTCAACCTTTTCACAAAAGAAAACAGACCTAACAGTTTGGGTCCATAGAAAGTTTAACACAAGGCTGGGCAACTCGAGGCCTCCCAGTGTTACTGAACTCAAACTTCTATCTTCTACCACCACCAACTGTACTGTCTAGGGGCTGATGGGAATTGTAATCCAAAACATATGGAGGGTCAGAGGTTGCCCAACCCTAGTTTAAAATTAGGTTGCATTTGGGGTTATGTTGAAATTTATATTTCTTTAATTTAATCAAAACAAGTCTGTATCTAATTTCAGTTAAAATATCCAGTGAACTGCACCACGCTTTGTTTCAAAAAAATAGCAATCATCAATGAGACAGTTCAGAAAAAATAAAAGACAATGCTAAAAACAACTGTGGGAGGGAAAACATACATGGGAAGTTTAAACTCTGGAAAACTAAAAGGGTCTTTGCTTAGCTCTTCAAAGACACTAAGATTGGCTCCAGACAAGAAGTGGGAGACCAAAAAGACCCCTTGCCCTCCGTGACAGCTGCCTCACTTTCACAGAGTCGAAAGACCTGGAAAAGGCCCACTGAGGAAGAATGCAGTATACAGCAAGGTCAGGAAGCATGCATCCCTATATATTTTGTTGGACTGCAAGTCTCAGCACTTATAACCAGCTCAGTCAATGGTGAGGAAGGCCAGACATTCCAGTCCTCTGCTCTACAGGCAGATTGCTATTCTCTGAAGTATCCAGGCTCCAAGCTCCATGTAACTTTAAAAGCAGAGCACTCTGCACAAAACACTTTGAAGTGTGTTTGGATGACAATCAAAAGCCAATAGATGTTGGCCAGATTATCCAGAATATAGCTTTCAGATGAAATTTATAACTAAAAAGGATTTCCACAAAGTACATGTGTTTATCCCATTTGTTTTGTCAACAATGAAATTCTACCTATTGTAAGGACTACCACAATATTTATTTACCTCACAAAGGATCTGTGATTTGCAATCAATGTCAACGAGACCCT
Organism: Cyclura pinguis; assembly: GCA_030412105.1. Classification (NCBI taxonomy): domain Eukaryota; kingdom Metazoa; phylum Chordata; class Lepidosauria; order Squamata; family Iguanidae; genus Cyclura; species Cyclura pinguis. The sequence goes on along the minus strand of CM059600.1, from coordinate 316,593,246 downwards.
CTGATAACAGATTTTGCCTTTCAAATGGGGCTTCTTCACTTGCTTCTGTGGTCCACTACATATCACTGTTTAATCAAGATGAGTGAATCATGCCATAATTTGCAAATGGTGTGCAGATGGTGCAATAAGCATGAAAGACAGCAAAATGACTAATGTCCTCAACTGGTCTTTGGTTGCGATAAAACTGGAACTGAAGGTATCTCACAGCATACATTCTATCACCTTTTAAATTTTATGTCATTGTGATTGGAAAGGCCCTTCTTGAACATTTCTAGTTGTTGCTATTTTGGGAATTCTGCTAAAAACAAATAATTTGTCCTAATCCAAAAGACATGGAGCTTCCTTCTGTACATTTTCTTCTAAGAATCTTAGCTGCCCTGCTACATCAGCACATCTGTATACTCAGCGGCGTAGGAACAGCGGGTGGGGGGGCAATGTTTTGGGGGCATCCCAGCTCGTAGCCACACCTCTGCATGCCCTGGCCCCGCCTCCACGCACCGTAGCCCCGCCCCCTCTACACACTCCAAGCTCTGCCACTGTGTATGCTCCAGACAGGTTTCAAGATGATAATGACTGTGATAATGCACTGTGTAAAGTGTACACAACAGAGACACAAACCAGTAAAGAGCAACCCCATCATCTCCAATGTTCACCAGCTGCCATTGTACGGATAAATTTTAAACAAAGAGCTATATAGCTTAAATAACTGCATGTTAAAGAGTCTACGCTGTTGAATGAAAGAATACATATGACACTGATAATTTGAAAACCTGCCTTTTTGTTAACATGAATAACCAAGGAAAAACAACCTTCTCCTCACACAGGCCTGCACTTTGGAATCAGAACATGGTGACCTCAATGCAAACTTGTGATTAGTGACACACTGCTTACTCAGAGCCTCATTTGCATTCAGCATCTTCTCTGTTAGAAATTACATAACTTTAAAAAAGTATTTCAGTCCAGCTTCATAGGCTTCCAGTTGCTCCTTACAAACCTTTTCCAATTTTGCTCTGGAAAAGCACTCCTTTGAACATCTTCATAGCGGCTCTGAAAACACTAGAAGTGTTCTTGTTTAGAGTGCTGAGGGTGATGACAAATATCCAAAGAGCTGCTTGCCAACAGAGAGGCACAAGTGTTGTCATATAACAAACACGCTAATGGTGGCACAGCCCACTCGAGGCAAACGCTGGTGGTTGAAGAAGGACGCACAATGCCCCTATTGAAGTATCTTTATATTCCCCATACACTCGATGTGGTTATGTAACCAGCCAACCCTACATTTGAAATTTCACTCCTTGGGAGCGCTTTTGAAAAATCAGCACTCCGAGCTTTATCCACCTAGCGCGCTAGGAACATATGCGCACGAAAACCTTTGGCAGGTTGACAGCTCTGGGGATCAAAGCGCAGAAGAGGAGGGTGGTCACGTTACACGCAGATATATACACACACACAGAGGCCATTTCTGCACTAGACGGTTCTAGAGCTATTATTCCGCTTTCAACATCCTTTGGAATCCTGGGGTTTGCAGTTTACTGCGAACCCCAGGATTCCAAAGGACGTTGAAAGTGGAATAATAGCACTAGAACCATCTAGTGCAGAAACGGCCAGAGAGAGAGGAGAAACGCTGCCAGCACACGCCTAGGAATCCTGGCAGCGCTTAACGCATCCACCGGCCCCCTCGTCTTCACCGCCCCCCGCGGGATGTGTCCAGCCCAGCTTCCCCAGCCCTACTTCCCTACACAGGGAAAACGGAACGCCACCTGGACCCGCCTGACCTCCGCGCCCCCTCCCCCTCCGACGAGGTCCCCTGACCAGCACAGCGCCCGGCGCAGCAAGCGGGCGGCTGGCTCAGAGATGCCCCGGGACGGCCCTTATGCCCCCTCCCTCCCAAAGCGCACCACCGGCTGGGCAAGGCCAGCCGTCGGCTCCATTCCGTTCTCGACGCCCAGCAAGGACGCCGCTGGTGGTGGCAGCACCCAGCCAGCCAGCCAGCCAGCCAGCCAGCCGCCTCTCTCTCTCTCTCTCTCTCTCTGCAGCGGAAAGAAAGCTCTCAGGGCCGTTCGGCATCCGTACAAAGGGCAAGGCAACGAGACAAAACCCTTACCGGGCGTGCGAGGAGGAGGAGGGGGGGGGCGGTCGCCCCGAGGCGCCTTCCTTTCTCCGGTCGGCCCGCGCCGTGCGTCGAAGCGCGGCAAACTTCTCCCAATCCTCGACCGCCTGATTGACTGGCGAGCTGCCCGCCTCGCGCGTTCCCGCGGCGTCGCTGTGCGTGCGTGCGTGCGTGCGCGTGGAGACGGGCGCGCGCCTGAGGCCAAGGCGCGCCCTCGACGCCGAGAACGCGCGGGAGGGAGGCCGGCGGAAGCGAAGGCGGCGCTGCTCGCTCAGTGCCTCGGCGAGGGAGTGCGAGGGGGCGGCGGGCGTGGGCAGGCACGTGGGCCGCGGTGCCTGCGCGCTGACGGACGGCGGCAGGAGCTGGGAGCAGCCGGCGGGCTTTGGGGCGGTCGGGGTGAGGCGCCCCCCCCATGCTATCCTTGGGCGTTTTTGTGGGCCGAAGTTTGAGCAGGTACTCGGTGCAGGGAAAACGGTGCCTTCACCTGCGAGGAAGAGGCTGGGCCGGGAGCGGTTTTGCCTGTGTGGGTTTGTCTCCCGGTGTGGCATTTGAAGGACTGCAGTGGGAGGTGGTCCGCAGGTTCCCTCAATTGCATGTTGCAGTTTCTTTTGTTCACCGGTTGCAGAACGGAGAAAAGGCTCCCAGGCCAGAGGCCCTCTCTCCCTTCCCAGGGTTAGGCGTGCCTAAAACCGCCCCACGTATGTGCCTCTTTTTTTACCTGAAAATGCCGCCTTTTACTGAGTGGACGGCTTCAGCTTTCCTCTCGTTCTCATGGTAGCATCAGTTGCTGGTTTCTCCTGTTCTTGCCTTAAAATCTTTGTGTGCAAGGGTTGCTACCGTATTTTTTTAGGCGGATTTAATTTGAGAATAAAATTATAACCGAAAACCTGAGGCTTAGAGGTTGGCAGCTTCGGAAAGGATCACTAGCCCACTTCAGTCCTTTGGAAGTAGGTGTAGGGGAAAGGAAAAAAAGCAAATATGATGGTGTTTGAGGAAAGTTTTTAAAATCCACTGTTAGGCAATACCATGCATAATACCACAGTGATCTTGTGTTAATTTGCACAGTTTTGTGGTATTTTGCTTGGCCCTGAAAGAGATATCGCCCAGTCAGGGTTTTTTATTAAAGGCATTGCTCTATGTGTCTTTGTCAGATGTTTTTTTTAAAGGCTGCAATATATAGGATATGAAGGGGACTGCAAAATATTCAGAAAGCTGCCTGGAGAAATCATTAATTGGGACATGAGTTTTTGTAGGCAGCATCCCGTATCATATGTGGGATGTGTCCAGTGAGCAACAGTGCCTACTGTAATAATCCAAAGTCTCTGAATTGACTTATTGTTGGGTTTTTTAGTTGCTCCTAAACATCCAGTTGTGGATTTTTAAAAAAATTGTTGTCCACATTCGCTCTCTTTCTCAAATGCTGTTTTTTAAAACCAAGGCTGCAGGGAGTGTGGAGGGTGCTGCAAATCGTGGGGAACCTGTGGCATGCATTTTTTGTAGGAGCATCTTTCATCATAATGTAGGGATGTGCTCAGTGAACAGCCGTGACTATTCTAATCATCTAATGGTCCTGGGTTTCTGGTTTGACTTGAAAGAAATCAAATTTTAAAAATCTGATCAAAGGCATACTTTTTCAGCAGTAAACCCTACTACAAAGACTTATCCAGTGAGATCACTTTCTCCCAAGCTTTCCTTAGGTTGCAGATATAGGGAAAGGAGAAGAACTACGCAGCATATCTATATCATAAGCCCCTCTTTCTTATTTAGTAATACTTTACTTGTTTACTAATCCCAGTCTCCCTTTGGGACTGAGTCTAAGTGCTGATTTTGCAACATCTGGCTAGATGTTTGCACTTGACTTCTTTCCCTGTCTACTGTTGTAAAAACCTTCTAGGGACCTAACCAGGGAGAGTTCTGGAGAATTCAAAAGCTTGCACACTTTTGTGTCATTTCACTTGATGATCCTAATAAAGCTATTCCTGACTGTAGACGATGTTTTTTATTTTATCACAGAGCAATATGCCTATTTTTGTTTTTGTAATAAAAGGATCCCATGTAAAACAGCATTAGAAACAGAGCAGCAAAATAATTGACTGGGTGATGTGTATTTTGAAGTGAATTTCTTGAAATGCACTTGGCTGTGTTCTCATTAAACATCCTGACATATTTAGAGTGCACTGGGGAGACCTGCAAAGCAATTATTCTTTTAGCAGTTAAAGTGGTCACACACACACATATATACATATAAATATATGAATAAGTATGAATATTGTATAGTGGTGAAGGTATTATCAAAAGAACTCAGAGGTTTTTCTTTGCTTGTGTATCTGAGACACTAAATTTTGTCTAAGTCTTTGTTGTCTTTAGACACTACTTACATAAATATGTCTTTCTAATCTGACAGTATAGCTGTTCCTGTGCTGATTTAGGCTTGCTAAAACCTGTTCTTTTTATTGGGCTTAGATGTATGTAAGCTTGTATAGCGCTGCTTAGAATGTGGCAGTAAATTGCTGCATGATAGACATCTGAGACATGAATGACTGATAGAGACATCTTACAGGAGAATTTATAGATATTTAGAGAGTCCCTTGAGTTTGACACTTAATTAAAATTTCATTTCTACAAGAGGCATAAATAATGCAAGTTGCTTGTTGTCCGGAAGCTGCTGTTAGTATCTTCAGCAGTGCCTGTGTATCAGTCCATATTGATATTGTAGCTGTTCAGGACTAACTAGCTTGCTTCTGATGTCACGTGCTGTGGATAAATTCTTAGTTAGATCATTAGCATCAGCAGGGTGACAGCAGCAGAGCTGTAATCCTTTTTACTAGTTAATTGCATGGCTAATTACTCATTAGCTCCATGGTTTACTGGTTAATTGCACTAGCAAAAATGCTGCGTCTGCAGAAAGTATTTATAAGGCTGAAGTCCTGTATCCAATTGAGAATAAGTCTCACAGAACTTAATGGAACTTACTTCTGAGTGGACATCTGCAAGATGTGCACTTCTGCAGAAATACTGTGCACGTTCATTCCAAAATTGCTCTTAGATTTCTCTTATCTTTATTTTAACTGAAAATATCAAACTGTGATTATGTCCCTGATTTAAGTGAAGGTGAGCACTCCTAAATCCTGCAACAATATTACATCAGAAGAACAGATATACTGACAGAATGAACTATTCATGCTATTATTTGCCCATTTTCCAATGTTCCATGAGATTATCCTTAATCAGAAATCTTCCTGGGATGGTAGGTAGCATTCTGCAGGGCCAATCAGATCTGAAGAACTCCCTTGGTCTCTTCTGATATACAGTTCTCAGGGGCCTTGGTTTTAGAGGTCATCAGAGCTATCTGAGAATCATTGTTGGCAAAGGGAACAGAATCCTCCAGACTGCAAATTGGAATGGAGAAAAGTTGTAGTTTCCATATGAGTTGCTGGTGTTAATTCAGAAGAGTAGCGGTATTCGTGAGCTATGAGGTTTACTTTCCCAGGGATATCTTGCCCAAATGTTATTAGCTCTGAGATTTCTGTATTCTGATTGAATCCTAAATCCATGTGATGATCGCATAGAAGAAATACTTCTAACCTGGATTGATGAATAGCATGGTGTAATTCAGTGACTGGCAATTTAGAAAACTTTGTCTTAGGCTGGTGTAATTTGTCAAATTCGTCTCTTCGAGCTAGTGAAGATGATTTAGAAGATCTATCAATGAAATGTTCTTTTTCTGCAATAGCAGCATCGATTTGTGCCGTAGACTTAGCCATACATTCTGTAAATGTAGTCAACTTGGTAGGTGATGTTGGAAACAAAGAGCTAGGCATTTCTCAAGAGGAATTAGTGGTCTAATATACAAGAGCTGTGCTGGAAAAATACCAAAAGCTTGCAAGTGTGTCTTTTTGCTCATTAATAAATTGGGGATAGTGGATTTGTTTAAGCAAGGTAGAACCCTCACATATTGTGTAGATGAAAATGGCAGTTCTACAGAGAATAAATTTGAGGATCTGATATTTAAAATTTGTTTAAGATTCATATTAGCCCTAGAAACTCGGTTCCAGTAAGGAATTTGTCAGTTAAATTGATGCACATCTATAACTACTTGGAAAGCTTGTAAGATCAGGCAATATTCTTTCTACCTGGTATAATATTTTTTGAATCTTTAGAGTCAGAGCAGGTGTTAAAGCTTCGGTTGGAGTATTGGTGACAGCCATTGGATTAATCCAAGGAGGAGAGCAGTGGGTGATTATCCAGGCTGCTTGACTCAAAATACTTCTGCAAGATCAGAGATACCAAATTTGTTAAAGAACTCAGCGCCTTATGTAATTGAGAACTAAAATATTAGAGTGTTTATGCAGTTTACAAACACTGCTTTGATAATAGTTTGGTATAAGGTACAGTAGATAAGAGAGTTTCCACAGGAAGAGATTCCATATATTTTTCTGTTAAAATACCAGTGTCACCTGCTTGAGACTCTGTCCCCTCTGCTAAATGACTGCTTGTATTTGTGGGTGAGCTGGTCCTTTCCCTCCTTTTTGTCATGTTAATGACTGGGCAGAAAGCAGACCCAACAGTAAGGTTCTTTGTTCGCACAAAGAGTCTGTTATTCACTGGGAGAGCGGAGACATCACATCAATGGGCAACAACACACCTTACAAGCAGCAGCTTCCTGGCTGCTATCAGTGCAAGCCAAGCAGTCATATACTAAGCAATAACTCTGCATAATTAAAAATTATAAATAGGCAATAAAGAATTTAAACTGTTAGCAGAAGACTATGAAATAGTAAAATTACAGGGTATAAAACAATAAAACTTAGCAATAAAATTGAGCAAACTGCAGGTTTAGGCACAACTACTACCTCTGTCCTCTAATCAGATGGAATATTATCAAAATAACATATTGTTTTCTGCAAATTAGAATTGTGTTCCATTGAATTTTTGTTATTGTATGTTCAGCTTTGTACTAGTTCTTGGTATATGTCATTTTGAGACCCTTCTCCTCTGCCTCTGCGTATCTAGTATATAAAAATCTAGTATATAAAAATCAAAGTTTGTCTGTTTGTGAGTTTGTCTGTTTGTCTGTGCCAGGCAGGCGAAGACCTCATGTGATTGGCTGAGTGAGGTGAGAAGGTCTCATATGATGGCTGTGAAGATTCTGTGGAATCTTGGGGTTGGCAGTTTAGGGAGGGCCTTTAGAGTTCTCAGCGGAGAGCTCTTGGGCCTCAGGCCGGTTGCTATGGAAATGAGGCCTACCATCAATAAGGATGCCAGAAAGCATTTGGGAGGCATATGTGAGAAAAATTAAAGTGACATACACAACATTGCCCATTTCCTCACTACACCGTCATAGTGCTGTTATTCTACTTTCAACATCCTATAGAATTCTGGGATTTGTAGTTTAAGGAGGGACATTAAAGAATTCTCTGCCAGAAGGGTCTTTGGCCTCAGTAAACTACAAACCCCAGAATTCCACAGGATATTGAAAGTGGAATAATAGCACTGTAGAACAGTGTAGTGCAGAAATGACAAAAGTTACAAGGTCTTCTTGCCTCACACAGTAGATTGTATGAGTTCCATATGTAAGGAATCTTAAAGTTGAAATTCAAACAAAAAATACTTCCAGAAACAGCGTAAAGCCATTGCACAAATTCAACAGAAAGAAAAAAAAGCCAGTACATCAACATCACCAGACAACACAGATTGGGTTGGGAAATATGGGGAAAATTTACAGGTACAGAAATAGGCCAGTTGCTTACATGAGGCCTAGCATCAAGGAGGAGAACAGTGTATTCCCTTAGGAACCCAAACTGTATGTAAATAACTCTGAATACAGATTGCATTGGGAAATACCGAGCAAAATTACAGGAAATGAAGACAGTTCGGTGAGTTCTTAAGAGAAAAATAAAAACCCTGGGCAATGCCGGGTAAATACGCTAGTATGTTCTATATAAGTGGTCTTTCTTTCAGTATCAGTCATTATTGATGTATTTGTTCAGTATTGTATTTTGATGGTAATCTATTTGATTATACCCGGATTCTTTTTTCTAATATTTTATTTATTGAGTGTATTTTGTTTATTATTGATAGGGACATTGGTACTAGAGTAGAGCCCTACCTCCTTTACTTGATGAACAGGGGCCCATATGTGAGTTCTGCGTGGAAACCACTTGCCTGTTGGGCCATGGAAGCACTGTCTCTGATGACAGATTTTTCTGCAGATTGTTTGTCACCATGTAATTTAGTCTCTTGTCCTCAGGAAAGCCATGATATTTGTGGCTGCAAAGATCAGTTGCTGCTCTGCATTGTGGGGGTTTTTTGGCTGGGGACGGGGAATATGAGATAGATTCTATAGTATATTAATGTTGTACTTGCTATCACTGTGATGGCCACCTTCCCTCCATGAGTGCCAGTGGAATTTCCATGGATACATTGGGAGTGAATGTTAGTGTTGCAACACTATTCTTAGTTTCTTTTTGCTGTTATTGTTTTGATGTATCTCTTGCTACATTCCAACATGCCAACTATGTTGCCAGAAAAAGACTTCTTGGATTCACCTGCTCATCATTTTGCACGCTGCCGAAATTATTGTCATTTCTTGCATTGTCAGGTGACTGCTCTGTCAAAAGACACAAGTGATTTATTTGTCTTGACTTTTTTTCTGATTTATTTGTAATCTTTCTGACATTCAGTGGTTGAATTCTTAGTCTGGTGTTGAGATCAAATTTCAGCCTCACTTTACATCTTCCTGAAAATAGTTGCTATAAGAAAATCTAAATGGAACTTTATTTCTTCTACTCTCATTCATTAGCAGAATTTTCTGAAGCATCCATTATGGAATTAGATATGGTCTCATAAGAACTTCAGTGTTTATTTACTGCTTGTTAATACAGGGAAAATTAGAAGAATGTGAGAACCCTGTCTGCTGCAAACAGAAAATTTTGGGAATAGAAGCACTTTGGGAAGAAGACAGAAATGAAGGAATGGCAGAAATCAAGGGAGAGCTAAAAGCATACATAGGAAAGAAGTTTCCTACTTAAGGGCTACTTTTCTTGCTACATCTTCTGCACTTTTAGTTTTTCTAACTGACTTTTATCCAGCACTTTTATTGCCCCTTTAGTAGAATCTCCCTGCTTTTCATTCATAATTTTCCTCTAAGCATAATTTCCTGTTCCATGTCATTCTTTTTTTCCTTATCCTATGTCTCATTTTTCATCAGCTTTTTCTAGATGTGCAAAAACTATAATTTTTCACCTGCTGTTAATATTTCATCTATAATAAGGATACACATCATTTCCATTCTCATGTTTTGGCTTTTTTCTGTGTTGTCTCTTCTACTCAAGTTGGGTGGTATTTTTTGCCTTTTAATTTTTTTTTTTATCTTTGTTGATATTTTTAATTGCAGAGCTGTTGGCCCAAGGATTTTATTCAGAATGACACTGGGAACAGAGATCACTACGTTTATCAAGGCTGCTTCCTATAGTGCAGCAGACCGAAACTTTCTGAAATGGGATTTAACACCAGAACAGATTCGAACAAGAACTGAGGAACTTATCAAAAAAACAAAACAAGTCTACGACAGTGTTGGGATGCTTGATATGGGTAAAGTCACATATGAAAACACTGTACAGGCTTTGGCAGATATAGAAGTTGAGTACTCAGGTAAGTATGCCATTCTGCTGCCCCTCTAGGTTGTACCGGAAGGGAAGAATTAAATTCTAAATCAAAAGGGTAAATTTGTGGGACAGGAATTTAAAGTCAGTTGCTTATAGCTAAAAATAGAAGTTTTAGTAATACAGAATTAATATTTAGCTACATGGCTTTATAATTATTTCAGTTTGTGTAGGTCAGATGGAAAATTAGTGACTCAGAGTTATGTGTGCATATGGAAAATTATGAGCTTCTGCGAGTTATAAAAAAATCCACAGCATTTCTGCTTTGATGTGCTTCTTGTTATACTAAAAAGAAATTTTCTCTTTTACATATTGGTGTAAGTTTGAAACTGTTGGCATTAACTAGGCAGAGCTTCAGAAAGCAGACAAGAGAAATCCATAGTTATTGCTTTTATTGTTTACGCGTACGCACATACACACATATGCAGGTTTGATATCATTCTATCATTAATGTACATTTTGGGAATTCTTTAAAATAAATTCTTTTATGGTGATATGGCACTACCTTTCTGTGTCAGTGGGATTGGGTGCTCCTGTGAGGCAAGAGGCCAGGCTGGTGGTAGCAGGGCAGTAGCAGTAATGGAGGGTGACACTGGTGGAGGATCTCTCAGAGACAATGGCAGTGGTGCCGTGCCTAATAGTTGTTAATACTACACAGGAGGAGGCACAGTAGACCCCTTTTTGAATGTGTTTTACCATGAAAAGCCTATGATGAGACAATCCAAAGTGCAATGATATGATGCCGGAAAATGAGACTCCCAGGCTGGATGGCACCCAACAAGCTACTGCAGGGCTTTCCAAATGATGTGCCGTGACATGTTAGTGTATCTCCTGAAGTGTGTAGGTGTGTCGCCTACAATTTTGGAAATGTATGATATTATTTATAAACCATATATTTTTTAAAATATATTAAAGGTTTTCATGGGATATGTTATGTCCCCATACATTTTGTTATTACAATTTATGTATGTGTCTGTATCTCTTATAAGGAGTTTAACTTCCAGTTTGCAAGTAAAACTGAATTACTGTGTCACGAAATGATGCATGTCTAAAAAAGTGTGTCACCAACATGAAAAGTTTGGAAAGTTCTGAGCTACTGGGTTACAGCAGAGGACAAGTATGAGTAGTACTGTGGCTAAGAACATAACTGGACTCAAGCTGAAAGGACATTCAGCTGTCGATGTGCTCAGAAATGAAAGGGAAGTTGAGAACTGAGGAGCATGAATGGGGGGGATCTAGACATAGCAAAACAAGAACGTAAACAATTAAATACTTTTGGTGAATGAGCTAAAGTGGACTGCAATGAGACAGTTTGGGTCAGATAATTACACAGTGTTTTACTCAGGAAATGAAAATCTATGAAGCATTGGTGTGGGTATTAATAATGAGGAAAGATTTAGCAAAAGCGTTCAAAGGATATAGTGTAAAGTCCGACTGGATCATATTAGTAAGACTTCAGGGAAAACCCATCAGTATAATGATAATCCAAGTTCGTGCTCTGACTACACAGTCAGAAGACAAAGAAATGCAAAGGATCTCTGTTGGAGTCCGGGATGAAATTGAACACAGACTAAAACAGGCCTTTGTTGTTGCTGAAAGTCAGAAGCAGAGCAGAATGAAAAATTGTGGAAAACTTTGGCTTAGGGTCAAGAAATGAAGCAGGAGAAAACTGATTGAATTTTGCAAGGCCAACAGTTGTTCACTTTCTTCAAGCAATCTAAGTTAAGTGGTCCCCAAATGACCAGTAGTGCCTCTACAAGATTCTGGGAGATTCTGTAGGGCATTTTGCCACTTCCTAACCTGATGTCACTTCCTGTTTTGTTTTGTTTTTAATAAAAGGCGTATAGAGGGGTTGAAAGGATAAGGACCTACCGAAGCATCCCAAAAGGTAGTGAAATGGACAGTAGCATCCATCAGAGTCTTTGGGGAAGGGTTTATTGGCCATTCCAGAGCAAGAATTTCCATACCTTGTGTCCAGATTTTCAGACACAAGAAGTCTTGGAATTCCCCGTGGGGCTCATGGGCTGGCCAACAGGTATGGGAAGCCTAGGAATGGAGAAGGAGAGAGGTAATTAGTCACAAAGGACATATAGACTGTCATGAGCCCGGCTGAGCATGCTGCCGACTCAGACGGGGACTCTGAGTTAGACGGGGAACCCCAGGCGGGGGTGGATCCCTGGGAGGGAGAGGGGGTTCCTGCAGAGGCAAGGGAGGGGCCTGCCAGCGACCCCACAGTGGTCCCCGAGCCAGTACCTGCAGCAGAGGAGACCAGTGCTTCGGGCTCGACAGAAGCTGCTGTTCCTGACTCCAGCCCGGAGTTTGCTGCAGACCGTCCCCCCACGTTCCTCCAGAGGCGGCGAGAGAAGGAGGCGGTTCGCAGATCAAAACACTTGCAGGAGAAGCGTCTGAAGTCTGAGGGCCTACAGCTGTGAGCTGGGCCAACAGACGCTTGATCAGCCCAGCTGGGTTAAGGACTACGTATTTAAGTCAGACGCTGGGGGGAGTTGGGCACGGGGCAACAACTGTCTTCCATCCGGGGAATCTGCATCCTGTATTTTTCGTTCCAGGCCAGCCCTAGCTGTTGAGTTTGCTGTCTCTTTTCGTTTGGGTGATGTAACCTCTTGTTTATTTTACTACTTATTACTAAAAGCCATACACTTCGGCTCCTGCCTCTGTTTTCTGTTCAAGCCGCCACCTGACATTGACATAGACAAATTTTCTGAAGGATGGTTTGTTCTATGAGCAAAGAACAGTTGGAGAAAATATTGCAAGAAGATTAAATCCAAATTGATATTATACCTCAAAAAGCCTGGAATCTGCTACTGTAGCTTCCCATGAGTTTCATATTAACGTACAAAATCAGTGTGGTGGTGTAATACAAAGATGTGACAGAACTTGTTCACATCTCTAATGAGCCATGAAATTTACTTAGCCCTAAATCAGGGCGAAAGTTGCCCCAAACCTGAAAAAAACAATACAGCATGAACATAGTCAATGATGTTCCCTGCTGTCTCTAGGAAATGTGGCTGTCCATTTAAGCACTGTTTGAGTCCCCACAGGCAAAAAAAGTCGTAAAAAAATAGAAGTGTCCCAGGAGCAATGGTATGTGGGTTTGATCAAGTTAAGGTAAAAATGACCTGAAGACCTGGCGGAGTTTCCCACCCTTGTCTTACTTAGATCAGCATCACCTCTTTCAATACACCCTACCTCACAAGGTTGTTATGACACCAAAAGGGGGAGGTGTGCCCATGCATGCAGACATGAGTTTCTGAAAGGATGACAGGATACAAATAAATAACAGGATAAAAATAAATACAGAAGTTTATAATTTTTTTTTTTCAGTGAGGTAAATTATCCATTTGCTCTGCACTGATTGGAAGTAACCGATCAGTTATGTCACTTTTGCATGGTTCTTAATGAGTAAGTAGTTTGGCAAAAGAAGTACAGTGGAATAGTGGTTTGAACACTGAACTATGACCCTGGAGACCAGAATTGGATTCCCCACTCGGCCACAGAAACCCACTGGGTTACTTTGGGTGCATCATACACTCTTAGCTCCCAGAAAAATCCCATGATAGGGTCACTTTACAGTTGCCATAAGTTAGAAACGACTTGAAGGCACACAACAATACCTTGGCAAAAGAAAAAGAACCAATGCAGGGATGGCTTATTTGGGTTTACATTCCCGTCCAGCTCAAGAGAATCCAAGGTAGTGTCTTATCAGAACCAGACCTGTCACTACTGTACACTGTTCTCACACTGGAGGTTTTTATTAAGCGGCTATCCTACTTCACTCACAGAATAGATAATATCTCCAGATGTTCAAATATCATAGGCCTAAATACCCTGCAGACATCCAGATCCTGTCTGATCTTGGAAGCTAAGCAGGGTCAGCCCTGGTTAATACTTGGATGGGAGACCACCAATGAATTCCAGATATTGTCAACTATGTTTCAGAAGAAGAAACTAGCAAAAGTACCTCTGAGTACTGCTTGCATAAGAAAACCCTATGAAATCCATGAGGTTTCAACAGCTTGTGATACAATGCGCACACCAGATGTAATTGTTATCCACTTATAATTCCCATGTTTTCCCACTGCTGCTTCTAAGCTTCTTACTTACTGGAAGTACATTAATTTTTTTTTTTTGGTTTCTGCAATTTTATTAGTGTTTCATTGTATTCTTTATATATATAATGTTCTTTTTTTCTTTTTTAGATTAATTATTACATATTTACAATTATTTCATATTTGCAAAGTACCTCTATACAAAATACAAATAAGGCAAAAATTATGTACTCAATACTCAATTACTCAAAGTAATTCTTTAAAAGCAATAACAAAAGATTCCCCCCATTTCCCACTAAAATATGAAACTAACCCTGGAAGTACATTAATGACGGAAATACAGAATAGCTTTACAGTGCTTTTGACTGCTTACATTAGAAGTCTTCTGTTGAGAAATACCCTTAGTTTTATCAGAGTTACTGTAGCTCAGCAGAGGAGGGGGAGGAAGATTAAATATCCTAGCCTTCCATTTTGGGGAAAGATATCTATAATCAACCAACTTCTGTTGCCGTATTTCAGAGGCACTTTCAAGACAAAGGTTTAAAAATCATTTACTGTTTTTGAAAGATTTATTGTAAGGCCACTAATATAAGATTAATCAACATATACATAAACTTCTCTGATGTGTATAATTTGGGGGAGAGAGGAAAAACTGTGTTTATAATATTGTTTGCAATTGATGAATATATTGATAAAAAGGGATGAGACATCATTGCAAGTTCTTACAAGATTATGATCAAATTTAGTAATTATCACTACTATTATTGCTATTATTGTTACTACTTTAAATTTTTGATTTTTTATTTCTTCGCTTTTTAATTGTGGAAAGGATAATTTTTTGTCAATTATTACCTAAGGCTGAAACCTCATCATGGGGGGAAGCTTTCTCTCTTCTCTCCTAATTAAATTTGTATGTCTTTGTTTTATTGTTATTGTTATTGTTTCTGTAGCAATGTATATATAATGATTTGTTCTGTATAGGTTTCCTTCTTTCCTTCTTTCCTTTGGGTGTTTCTTCTGTATTTATCGGTTTGATTGTTCCTTTTTCTATGTCAATATTTGCATTTGATAAAAATTAAAAAAAGATTAATCAACATGAATTTCTTTTCATACTAAGAGCATGTTTTATAAAATAATATCAGCTTCTTTTAGCATTTCTGGGATCTTCATTATTTCTAGAAAGATTGCTGCACTTCCTACCTGCCATAGTTTATTATAACATGTAATCAACTTGTCCTCATGACAAGTTGACATCCTGCAAAAGAGTCAGTAATATTCACAGTTGTCCTACTAGTATGTAGGCCATTTTTTTAAAGAACTTTAAATAATTTGTTCACAACGGGAAAGACTTTTAAGGTGTTGGGGTTTATACTATATATTCTTTGTTTGCTTATACTGCATATTCTTTGTTTGTCCTCTAATAGTGGAAAGAAGCGTGTTGGACTTCCCACAGCATGTCTCACCTGATAAAGACGTGAGGGCAGCAAGCACAGAAGCTGATAAAAGACTTTCTCATTTTGATGTTGAGATGAGCATGAGAGAGGATGTGTTCCAAAGGGTTGTCCATCTACAGGTAAACAGTGGTGACAATAATTTAGCAGGCATTTTTACAGATTATTAAAGTTGCCAGCCTTTGCAAACAGGTTTATATGTTCAGGGGCTTTTTAACTTGTCTTCTCTTGCTTTATTTGTTTCCTACATTTCCTCCAAACCTGATACTCAAGGAAACTTAAAAGATCAACCAACCAACAAACAAAAGCAAATAAAAATGCATGTAGATTAAAAATATACAAAAATTAGATTTAAAATGATATTGAACTGTCCATAGAATTAAAAGATCCCAGTTTAAAAATAAAAGATACTAGTCAGGGATTTTATTTTTTCGTAGGGAATACTTACTATGAATACCTAAGGAATTATCTAACCTTACCTTAGGAATTAGATACAGTTAAAATACACAGATTTCAGATCCTATGTCTCTAATTCCCCAAACTGTTCTGTCCAGTACCTGTAGATTTTCCCCATATTCCCCAATCCAACCTGTATTCAGAGTTATTAACGTACACAGATTGGGTTCCTGAGGGAAATACACTGCCCTCCTCCTCCTTGCTGCTAGGCCTCATCTCCATAGCAACTGGCCTGAGGCCGAAGAGCTCTCTGGCTGAGGCCCCTCCCTGAACTTCCAACCCAAGGATTCCATAGAATCTTCACAGGCAGCAAATCCTATGAGGTCTTCTCGCCTGACACGGCCAATCATATGAGACAAAGTCACAAACTTTGACTTTTATATATTAGATGAAGTAGTCTAACAGACTCAGGAAAGTACTTTTTTTGCAAAGCAGTTCATTCCCAAATGCCTTTTAGAATAAAAAGGTCTTCACCTTACAATGAAAAGATAACAAAGAGGAACTCAGTCTAGCCTCCTCACTAGGAAGGAAGTCCCAGAACCTAGCAGCAGCCACCAAAAAGGCCTTCTTCTGTATTTCCACCCAAGATGCCTGCAAGGGTGATGAGGCAAAAAGAAGTGCCTTCTCAAAGATCTCAGAACTCAGCTGATATGGGAAGACACTTTTGAAAAGCTAAAAGGGAGTCATGTCGCTTCAGTTTCATTGGAAAGCTGGAAGAAAGATTACTGAGTGCTTAGGATCTTACAACATGCAGTAGCATCGGAATGATCTACTGTCTGCAGTACTTCAGCAGGTGTGGAAATAGAAAGATTACAGCTAACTTAGTTTTTAATTCTTCTCCACACTACCATTGGCTGGCACTGAAAAAAAAAGTCATGCAAGAAAATAATAAGTGAAAAATAAAAATGCTTCAAATGATAACACAACAGGACTTGAACAATAGAATAAAAACAGATATGCCCCCCCCCCAAAAGACACTAACTTATATTGTGCAAAACCCTTCTGAAGGAGCCACGTTTTGAGATCAGCATGGCAACATCAAGAGGCTGGGATCTTCCCAGCCACTGAGACGTTGTAGGCCCATCCCACTGCCATCTTTGCCACCATGCCCTCGAACCTTCAAAACTGGTCACTCATGTCCCTGAAGTCTAGTCACTCCAGTTTGAAGAAGCCCCTCTAGCTTAATATAGACCCAGATGCCCATCTAAATGCTCCCAAATGGTCATTTGCTCCCACTAGACTCATGGAGCCTTCTGGGGATACAGGTGGCAAAATTTTGCTTCCCTTTCCCCAAAAAATTTAAGGGCATGGGCTATGGCGTCCCTCACAATAGTGTTTAGAAGCAATGGTATTTTTGTCTATTATGCAACTAATGTGATATATTCCACTTGACAAAAACATTTTTTTCTCTCTCTTGTCTTGGTAGGACCAATGATTAATATGCATCTCAACCACGAGCATGTTTCCTCATTGTTAAATTGTCCCTATATTGCTGTGATTGAAGCCATTAACCTATTTTCGTATTTTCTTTGTGTGTGACTGCTTGGGTTCATCTCCAGATGTTCTGGAATATAGATTAAATATCCAGGTCATCCCCCTTCCCTTTGTCATTTCTACAACACAGTTAAAACACTGAATCAGTTAGGCTTGGTTTTTAGCAACTGTGCTGCTTTTCGGAAAATA
The DNA here is from genome assembly GCA_030412105.1 of Cyclura pinguis. Taxonomy (NCBI): domain Eukaryota; kingdom Metazoa; phylum Chordata; class Lepidosauria; order Squamata; family Iguanidae; genus Cyclura; species Cyclura pinguis. The sequence goes on along the minus strand of CM059600.1, from coordinate 316,575,815 downwards.
TCAGCCATGTGCCAGGGGTAACATGTACCTGTCTGTGATGAGTTGAGTTTTGTACTTCATTGTGAGATGTTAAAATTAGAACCTCTCATATTTGCACTTTCTTCCATTTAGCAGAAGTGTAACATTTTTTTTCTTTATTTGCTCATTGCTTCAGGCATGTTAAATGGGATACAGACGCAGTATGATGAGGAAAGTAAGAATGCTGTCCTATGTATATCTGTTCAGATACAGGCTAGATTTCCAAGAAGTTGAAATTACAGCCTGTATGTGTAGTGGGGACGTGCAGTATATCCCATCCACTTCTTTCCTACTGTTTGTGTTTGTCATAGGAAGTACATGGCACCTCTGTATTGTAGGTGCAGTAAAAATGCTTATTAAGGTTGAAGTAGGGAGGCTACTGGTGACGTACGTTGATACAATTTTACTGTTCCATTTACTTTCTCCACTTGCTAAACATCTACATAAGTGTTACTATTTGTTCACTAATGATTATATTAATAATTGTTGGTACAGTGGTAAAAATAGAGAACTCTAGGCATAAGATCTCAGGAGCTGCTTCTAATTGGTGTTGCTTTGCTTATGTACGATTACTGAGCATGTGACTTCTCAGGTCCATTGCATATACTGTATATACTCATGTATAAGTCTAAAAATGTTGATCAAAGTCAACTTGTAAATAGGTCAGTGTGTGAAGTGTACTTTAACTGTTATCAAAAAGGGAACCATCCCCTTCTCTGAGTGAAGTGGTTAGAGGCAAGAGCCTAGTCCATTCTGGGAGAACCTAAAAGAAACACTGATCCCCTCTTCTCTCTGCTGCAGCACAGCTTCAGGTCTTGCTGAACGCCTGGGTGGGAAAATTGCATTTCTCCACAGAGGAGGGCCAAGAGAGTAGAAGGGTTTGTGATTGTTTTAGGTTTTTCTGGGATGGACTAAGCTCTCGGCTTTTGCCACTCTACTCAGAGAAGGGGATGGTTCCTTTTTTGGTAAAAGTTAAGGTAAAATATTAACTCTTATCCAAAAAAAGGAACCATCCCTTTATCTGAGTAGCGTGGTGAAAGGTCTTTTAGAATGCCCGAGAGAGAAAATGGGAGGGGCAGGCCCCCTGAGGTGGTGCCAGCCCTTTCCCGTTCTCATGGAATGATTCTCAACTTACCCACGAGTCATATCAAAATCCATAATTTTGGCCCCTAAACCTGCCCTTGACTTACACATGAGGTTGACTTTATACGAGAGTATATACAGTAATAAATTTCCTGCAAAGGAAAATTTGATTGCTTGTGTATGAAGTACATTTTAAGATACTTTGTAACATAGAATATTCTCCTGTTTTGTTTCAGATTAAATTAACCTAAATCTTTCAATTATTTATGATGATTTTAGCTAATGTTGTACTAAATGTTCTCCACAATAATACCTACTTTTCTTTAGGTTACTTCATCTTGAAATGTTGTAAACATACCGCATAGTGTTGTGCTGTTGAACGGTGTTTTTAAGGCAGAAGGATAACCATCATAGTGCTTTTTTTCCCAGTCTTGTTGACAGCTGAATTCCATTTGTGAGACATCTCCTCACGGTTCATTGGAGCATTTTTTTTATGTGAAGAAAGAATGCTAAGTCAGAATGCCTTTGTCTAAAAGTGATGAGGTACTGCAGTGCCTAGAGGTGTTTTCTTCCTTTAGTTTGATCCTGTTGTTGTTAGTGGTTTTGCTGATGAGCAAAAAAGAGGCATCCAACTTGGCTTGCAGAGCTAAATGTTTCATCCTCTTTTTGTTAAATTAACATTCTGATTTCAGAAAATGCATCTGCTGGGTTATCACAGGCCCATCCATGCCGCAACCTACCCCATTCAGAAGGGCCCTCTCTCCTCTGGAAAGGCTTGTCAGGATCTGGATGGGGAAGGAGGCAGCATGGCATAATGATTTAAGTATTGGACTAAGATACTGGGAGACCAGGGTTCAGATCTCTGCTTGGCCCTGGAAACCCCCTGGGTGATGTTGTATTAAGTGGTACTCTCTTAGATTCAGAAGCAAATCTTGCAAATATTACTCTAATTAGCTGTCTGTGGCTTTGTGTGTGTGTGTTTTGTTTTTGTTTTTTGTCTGTGCTGCTTAGTGTATATATGCAACCATCCTGATGATTTGTTTTATTGTATTCTTTTTTAAAAAATGTCCTGAACAATCTGGCATTGGAAGGTATATCTCTCCAGAACATAAATACTGAAAATGGAATGCTGCATTAGTATAACATCACCAAAATGGCCATGCAGACACTATGACAGCATTACAACAAATATACTGTTGAAACAGTTAAGTTTAGGGTATAAGTTTCGGTATACAAGTTGAAAGAGAGCCAGGGTGATGTAGCGGTTTGAGTGTCGGACTAGGACACTAGAAGACTAGGATTCAAATCCCTGCTATTCACTTAAACCAGCTGAGTGACCTTTGGCAAATCACATTCTCTCAGCCTCAGAGGAAGGCAAGGGGAAACCCTCTGAATAAATTCTGTCAAGAAAACCCTGTGATAAGGTTGGCTTAGGTTCACCGTAGGTCAGAAGTGACTGAAGGCACACAGTAACAACAAATACAAGCTGAAAACTCTTGCTCATCAGTTTAAAGAACGCTTATAACATTATAGTCATAAAAACCCTTTTAGCCACATCAAATGCCATTCATGTCTTACACATGTGCGTTCTTCAGATGGGAAATGACATGTAGACAAGCTGCCTTGGATCCCATTTGGTAGATAGGGGGAGATATAAATTCAGTAGTTAGATCAATAGATAGAGGCAGGCAAGCAAACCCCCTCTGAACAAATTCCACCAAGAAAAACATGATAGGTTCTCCTTAGGGATGCCATATGTCAGAAATGACTTGAGAGCACCCGACACTGACAAATACAGGGAGTAGAAGATAGGAAAATCAGCTTCTGCCCATCCCTTTCTGTTGGCAGTTTTCAGAATCACAGAATATTATTGTGCCTTTGTAGAAGGATACAGGAAAAGGCACAATACAGTCTTAAATCCTTGTCTAACATACAGCCCTTTCATACATGTCAGTCCAAAATTAACTGCTACTAACAAGAGTTCTGGCACCGTCCGTGGCTCTCTGTTACCTCTCTTATGCCCTGATTCATTCAGAAAATGCATGACATTGTGACTGGGATGCAAGATGAGCCTGAATAAAGACTGGAAGAGGGACTTTGGGCTAACCCAGGTAATTATGTGATATTGCAATGTCAGTTGTGATTAATAAAGGCCATCATGGTTAAAGGACTACAGTTCCAAGAGAGAGGAGTAAAAAAACAAGTTACATATGAGAAATGCAGCCTTGTCAATCTCAGTCACTGTTAAGATGGGATTCCCAGAGTTGGATAGTTTGGCTAGGCAGGACTGAATTTCACTAAAGACTTCATTATTTGTGTGACTGAGCTAGCCCTGACTTATGAGGATCTGGGCTGAAGTGAAACTGAAACTGTGGTCATAATTCTTGTAATAACTCAAGGCTGGCCTCATAATTGACTCTGGGTTGCTGTCTTTGAGAGCTGTAAAGAGTTTAAAGGAATGTGTCCTTGCCACTAGTTTGCATATTTACTTTCCTCTACCTTTTGCCTTGTGATTATGGAGCTTTCCCATAATCCCATGTATTAAAGTATACCATCAATATAAGTGGCATTTGTTAGATCTGAAATAAATTAGATGTTCCAGTTTGTATATTGTTGTGGCACTGATGGATTCCAAAAGGGAGTAATGCAGAAAATTCTGGTGTCAGGAGACAGAATTTTTTTTTAAACTTAACTTAAAAACAGTTTCCAAATGTATTTCCAGGAATACTGCTTTTAGAATTATATATAAGTTTGTCAATATAAGTTTGTCAAAAGAGTGAATATCTATAATTTAAATTCTTGTTTGCCTTCAAGTTATTTCAAGCTTACGGTGATCCTTATGGTGACCCTAAAGTGACCCTATCATGAGGTTTCCTGGCAAGATTTGTTCAGAGTGAGTTTGGTTTCCTCTGAGGCTAAAAGAATGTGACTTGCAGAAGGTCACCTAGTGGGTTTCCATGGAGAATCAGGATTCAAACCCTGGTCTGCCAGAATCTTCATCCAACATTCACATCACTGCACCACACTGGTTCTACATATTTTACATAAAGCTGTGATGATAAAAACACTATAATCTGACAGAGCTTGTTGTTTTTTACCCTCACACATCCCCTAAGAATGGTGAGAACAGGGGATTTATTCAACTATACTACTACTCTGTGTCTTCCCTTTCATAAACTTCTTTTTAAAAATAGTGCTGTGTTCTTATTAAAAATTTCCATTTTTTTAAAGAATCATAGAGGATCAAATTTCTTGCAATGCAGAAGACCATGTAAGCACAATCATCTAAAAACATTAGGGTGCAATCATGTGTACAGTTGGTCCGCTTACGTTCTTTTCTAATTAGTAGGTTGCAAGCAGCTGATAGTATCCAATATTGTAATCTACACAGTCTTTGTTGGCCATCCAGTGGGTTTCCATGAGCAAGTGGGGCTTCAGACCTTGGTGTCCAGAGTCATAGTCAAGTGCTCAAACCACTGCACCACTCTGGATCTTGATTTGATTATAACCTGCTTCAAATCGAAATCTGGTTATTTAATGAATAATACCCTTATTTATTGGGCTTTAATTGGATTATTTACCTGTTCTGTCCCATTCTGTGAAGGAGAATGAGTGTGTGGCTCTCGTCCTTGTTCTTCAGTGTACAAGGGTTGCAACGTCTGAATAAATAAAAACTGTTGTATATAGACCAATAATGACCTGCTTGACCAAAATGACTAGGAAACTGGCTGTGCAGTTTTGTTGGATGTTTCAAATAAAGGTTATCTTTTTTTTTTTTTTTTGCAACTTTGCATGAGCATATGGAAGTGGGATGGTGCACCAGATCCATGAGGAAGGGAAATGACCACTTGTGTGCTTCACAAAATGGAAACTGAGTAAGACACTTGGTCTTAAAATAATATTGAAATAATGTTGAAAAAGGGATCTTTATGAAATAACAATCCTCGTAAAACAGTGAGAAGATGATAGCCCTTTTTTTGGGACACAGAAAAGACGTAAATTAATGAATAAATTTTTAATATTATAGAACCACTTATGATTAAAAGTAACTCTGCAGTTACAGTCACATTAAACATACATTTATGCACTACAAAAATGATGAATGTAACAACACTTTTTAATGAGAGATTTTTAGTTATGATGCAGATCTGCTTAAGAGAAATTAATAATAGATACAATCTGTGAATTGAATACATGAAAAAGAAAAGGGTGTCAAGAAGATAAGGGAAGTCATATACCAAACATAGCAATCCATTTTTTAAATACTTATGAGAACAGGAAAAATGTTCTAGCTTTTCAGGATTAATAAAAATAAAGTTTTTCTATAAATGTAGCGTATTTATCTACAGTGTGTCTGTGTAAAGATATGCTAGCAATCACACCTGGGTTAAAAACCCATCAGCCGTGCTTCCAGTGCTCTCTGTTCTGTTCCCCAGCCCACAACTATCTGTCTCTAACTCTTGCCCTCTTCTTTATCCACACTACTTGCTCACCCCAGTTCTCTCCTTCCACCCTAGTGGTAGTTAAGCCTTTACATCTCCTAATTTACATCTCCTAATTTTCCTCTCCACCCTTACCAGGCATCAGTCTTGTTCTTTTTGTCAATTGCCATATTCTAGTTCCCCAATCCAAATAGGTATGTATTGGCACCTTATTTCCTCATTTTGTGGTTGTGTGGTGAGTCATGAAAGGCTTAACCAGCATATATATACCACACATTTCTCGTTTGGTGGCAAGCTTCTCAAAGCTGCTTTATAGATAAAAAACAGAAGGCGTTTTTTCTCTTAGAATCTTTATATACCCTAGGTATTTTGTACATCCTGTGAGCCCTTTTCTTTGCCAGTTTTTTCCCTTCTTACAGAGTTCCTGTTCGTTTAAGACCTGAAATAGATGCAAATATTGTTACAGATGCAAATTTTCCAAGAAAGAGGTTTCCACAAAACTCTGTTTGAAGCATCTAAATTTATCCAACTGGGGTTATACTTGGTGTCATCAACATCAGCATTACATTTATTTGCATGCTCCTTTTCCTTGGTCAAACTAAGCTCAAAGTGGCTTTCAGTAACATAAAAAATTATATATAAAAAAAGCAGCATTTCCGGATAATTTAATAACAATTGCAGCTCACTTCACAGTAATAAATATACACTTAAATTATACAACTGACTAATACTAAATTCTAAATTCATACTAAATTCTAATAAATACTAAAATATTTATTAGCAAAAATTTGTTTAATTCAAAGCTAAAAGTTGCCCCAGTCGCTAAAGAAGACCGAACCACTGTGGACTCCAGAAACATTTAGCAGCAAGTATCACATTTATAGGACTATTAAGACCACTCCCTGCCAGGTCTGGTGGAAGTGGGCCAGTCAGAAGACCGTGGTCTTGGTATTTATAGGACTGACAGCTAGATATGATATAGGCACCTTATGAAGCAACCATATTTTTATAGGGTCCAACCAAGTTTGAGGTGTCCAGGTTTTACACTCTTGGACACACACAGGTTTATAGACCTCTATTATTTTTGGCACCTACTGTATAAAACTTTGTATGTTGGTTTGTCTGTCAGGCGAAGACCTCATTTGATTGGTTTTGTGAGGCGAAGACCTCATATCATTGGCTGCCTGTGAAGATTCTGTGGAATCCTGGGGTTTGCAGTTTAGGGAGGAGCCTTTAGAATTCTCAGCCAGAGAGCTCTTGGGCCTGGTTGGTTGCTGTGGAGATGAGGCCCAGCGGCAAGGAGGAGGACAGTGTATTCTCCTCAGGAACCCAACCTCTGTATGTTAATAAGTCTGAATACAGATTGTATTGGGGAATATAGGGAAAAGTTACAGGTACTGAACAAGACAGTTTGGGAAATTAGAGACATAGGATCTCAAATCTTTCTAACAAGTATTACCTATGAGAAAATAAAATCCCGGGCAACACTGGGTATATACGCTACTCCTGTATTAGAGCTCTTGTAAACCAAAGGTTGATCTGGCTGAAAGATGAGCCATAGTTAAAGTGATGAAGTCTATGCGAGATAAGCCTTAATAATATTGAGAATAAATTGGAAAGGGAAGAGGTCTCCAGTGAACAACCAGTATCAATGTGCAAGAACATATCAACTTATGTGAGCCGAACAAGAATAGAATATTAAATACTGTCATTCAGGCCTATCTGAGTGTTGCAGTTTGGCCTTTCTGGGGAGATATGAGCTTATGCTAAATGAAATGTGTTGTGTTCTTTAACTTGTTGCTTTAGACTTTTAAAGCTTTTGCTTTAGTCCACTGTTATTATGCCTTATTTCCTACACAATAAGTAGTTATTGAGTGAATTAAGTCCTTTAGCTACTCAGAATGAAACTTCGGTTAATATGTGTTGTCAGTTTGTAAAATGAACTACTTGGTGGGCCAGATATCATCCAGTTGGGCTACTTAGTTAAACCTGGCAGGGAAATGAGGAAAGAACCCAAAAGGGGAATTATATGCTTTCTTGAGGCAAGTCCGTTGAACTTAGTTAAGTGACTGGGAGCATTATATGAACCCTGATTAGTTATTATAGTTAATTGTTCAATTTCTGATTAATGGAACCAACTAAAGTATATTTGGAGAGGAATAACAAACTTTCTCAACAAACCATACATTTATGGTCTCCTAGAAATTATTGTGGCTCGTGCATCAGTCTTGGATCCATTCCAACCACTCTGTTGATGATTTATCTGTATTCTTTTCCTGCTGTGAAGTGTCCTGCTTAACAAAAGTGCTGATAACTTCAGTGTGTTGCTGTTTCTAGCCCTATATTTTCAGAGTTGTAGAAAAGGAAATATTTTGTTTGCAAGATTTGAGTGTAAATAAAGGTGGATATTTCTAAGGTATTTTGAAAGTTTAAACCATCTTTCTGCTTATCAGCACTTTAACTATCTAATGAAAAGTGCTTGGAGGTTATTCTTCATTATCTTTTCATTAACACTTGTTTCCAAGATAATATGCATAGATGGTAACCTAATTTGCTGAAAACAGTGTTCTTCAGAAATTCCTGTTTCTCTGAGTAATTGTGTAATGGCCTAACTGTAATATTTGCCCTTAAGGTTTACTCTGCTGAAAATGACCAAGTGAACCTGGCAGCTGGCAGGACTCACTTTAAGGTTTTTGACTAAAACCGATATTTACCCATTACTCTTGCATTAGCCAAAAGTTCATTCTCACTTTCCATCAATTCTGTGCATGTTTGTGAAGCAGAGGAGCAGAAGCTGTCTTGCTCACAGTAATAGGCACTGACTTAATGGATTAAATAGTTTGATTTTTCAACTACAATGTATATTAGTTCCCATTAATATCTAACTTCTGGCACCTACTTATTACACAACCTTAAACAGGTTGGTTTATCATAGCTTTGGTTGATACAAATATTTTCTGTGCAATATTAACTTTTTTGGAAAACCAGCTACTTGTCTTACTATAATTTTGATCCCTACGTCATTAGGTTACTACATACAACTATATTGTTTTTACAAGAAAAATGTCCAACACATTTTAAAAGTGAATGCGATCTACCGTAAGACTACATCCAACGTTATATAAATTGTCGTCTGGTCAGCCTGTGAAACTGTCACTTTCCTTTCCCTCATGCTGTACACAGCCCATAGATCTGCTCCAACACTCTCAGGGAAATGTGGGAGCTTCAGGGAAGAACAAACCTTCATTGTGGATATGCAACCCATTATATACAAAAAAGTTGTTTTAGCTAATTGAAAAAAAATTTCAATTTGAAACAAAGAAGCACCATTTTCCCTTGAAAATTATTTAGTAGAATATGTCACTAAGCTTTCAGTATGATGCTTCACAATGGGTAAATGTTTCTATGTATTTTCATTTCAGCAAACATGTGACCTTAAGACCTTACAACCTGAAGCGAGAAGATACTTAGAAAAGTCAGTAAAAATGGGGGAGAGGAATGGGCTTCACCTTCCTACTGAAGTACAAAATGTAAGTGTGGCATAATTAAGGCATTTTAAAAGGGAGGAAAATCACACATTTTTATAAACATATTGAGTATTTCCAGTTTAATTTTTGACATTCTTAGCAAATTTATATTGCAGTTGTATACTTGTTGACTCAGAAACAAGTCCTTCAGATCTTTCATATATTCTGGCTTTAAACCATTTGGGAAATGCCAGCATGCAATATCTTAATTACGGAAGCATTACTCCCAAATGGCTTAAAGCCAGAATATATGAAAGATCTGTGCATTGCTTAAATTTGTCAGCTGAAGACACAGTGGCTTGGTTAATCTTATACACTGTGCTTTTCTTGTAGCATAAATTATTTAAACAGTTATAGAGTTATTTTTATGTGTGTGTGTTTCTCAGATGTTTGCCATCTATCTTCCCAAATCATTGTGTAATGCTGTTTTATTCTCTAGTTGTTCTTACCTGCCATCAAGTTGACTTTTACTTGTAGTGACCCTGTGATCCTCCAGGTCGTCCTATCATTGACAGCCCTGCTCAGGTCTTACAGACTCAAGGTTGTGGCTTCCTTGATTGATTCCATCCAATCTGTAAATGCAGTCTTCCTCTTTACCAATTGCTTTCTGCCTTTCTAAGCATTATTGTCTTATTTTAATGAGTCATGTCTTCTCTTGCTATGTCCAAATTACAACAGTCTCGATTAAGTCATCTTTGCATTTAGGGAGAGTTCAGGCTTGATTTGCTCTTGGATATAAATATTGTAATAAATAGGTGATGAACAAATAGTCTGTGGCTTAATCCACTTCTTCACTCTGTGGTTTCCTCTTTATGTTCTCATTTGAAAAGTTGTGTTATGAAGGACAGAACCATGGGAATGAAATATGTAACATACAACACCTTTATTTAACATTTAATGCTTAATATTTTTCTGTACATTAATATTAAGGAAATCAAAGCAATAAAGCAGAAACTGAGTGAATTGTGCATAGACTTCAGCAAAAACCTGAATGAAGAAAACACTTTTCTCATATTTTCTCAAAATGAACTGCGTGAGTATTTTTGTTTAAGAATTCATGTTGAGGAGAGATGTTAAAAAATGGATAACAACACCATCAGATTGTTGAACACTGTGTCAGTAGCAGTAGCAATCTTTCAGGTGTATTTGACCATTTGTTCTTATGCTAATTCATGTCATCACTCATCCCTCTTTAGATTAGTTGTCTAGTTGTCAGAACCATTTATCTTCTTTCAGGGATGCTGTCATATCCTTGATATTCAAATTGCTAGATAATATTTCTTACACTTTGAAAAGTTAGCATCTTTGTTAATATTCTTGTTAATATTCTTGTTAATATCAAATCATCGTGTTTAAATTTGGGCAAGTGCGTTTAATGAATTGCTATATTTACTTGAGTCTTGCTACTAACAGGTAAAGTATTCATTTGTATCTATGGCTGTAACAGTTTACAGTATGACAGTTAGCATAACTTGTAGTCTTTAAATGCCTCTTATTAAGAGAAACAAGCTGGTAAGTAAACAGTTGTAATTCTGACCGTTCCAAGTACTTTTTATATAGTTAAAGAGAATGCCTGGAAAATATTCCTTTATTAAATCCTGTGATAAAATGTGTTTCTCAGGTGGCCTTCCTGATGATTTTATCAGTAGTTTAGAGAAGACTGAAACAAACAAATACAAAGTTACTTTAAAATATCCCCACTATTTTCCTGTTCTGAAGAAATGCAGTGTTCCAGAGACCAGACAAAAAATGGAAGCTGCTTTTAACACCAGGTGCAAAGAGGTATGGGAGATTTGTTCTGTCCATAACAGAAAGAGTTAAATAATAGGGATGGTACAAACCAAGCAAGATGTGTGAAAGGCCATGGTGCACTTTCAAAGCATTTGCAGGTAGAGTGTCATGGATTCAGTCCCTGGCATCTCTCCTTCAAAGACATGAGACTTTGAAGAGCAGCTGCCAGTCAGCTATATAAGTCACAAATTGTTATTCAGACAGAGAGAATACAGAAAATAGTTTTCAAATAAACTAATAAATAGAATTAACACAATAAAATAGTTTAGCCCTTTGGAATTTAGGCTTTGTATCCATTTTGAGTTGTTGTAATTTCCTCTTTGTTTAATTTAATTGAAGACGCAAATGGTTTTCTGATCAGTGGTTCACAGCATTTGATCTTTCTGCTTCCAGAATCCCCGTGGCCAATAGTGGAGGTTCTGGAAGTCCAAAAAATTGTGAAGACCAGAAGATGAGAACCACTGATCCTGAATTAATAGCATATTGCAGACTTTTTGGACAGGGCAAGTTACAACATCTAATAAATAAAATATAGTTTTTCACTAGGAACATGTCCTGAAGTCATACAGATTCTTACATCTCATGTATGGTCCTTGTTCTCCATTGTCTCTAACTGATCTAATTTAATTTTCAAAAGTAAGATTTTGTATGTATTGCTGCTATCAAAATGTGACAATGTTTTCCCCTGGAAATAGTAAAGATTCTTGCAACAATTTATAATAAATTCATGGGATTAATTATTGGATGAAGAATGAGTTAACAGTAAATTACATGAAGCTGCTTGTTTAACGAAGATGAGCTGCTCTTAAATGATGTCATGAGATAATTATGGCGCTATTCTTCCTGCTTTACATTTGTAAAATGGTAAAGGATAGCATGTCTAACTACAATATGATTTGTACTGAGCGTGCTAGATTTCCACCTTTTTTCTGAAAACTGTTTAATCAAGCAGTCCATTCTTAACAACAAATGCAACAGTAGCCTCTGTGTCCTTTCTGTTGGTGAATCCATGGGACTGGCAGGTAAATGTATGTCAGTTTCAGTGTAATGATACATTTAAAGCAGCTTCAGATTGAGTGAGCCCATTGGTCTATGTATGTATTGGTCTTGATTATGATCAGATGTCCAGCATCACAAACAAGGTTCTCCCAGGCTCCATCATGCTACCTAAGATTCTTTGAGTTTTAAAAGAAGACAGAATAATTCTAGAAGTGTTAGCATGGAAAGGATGTGCTTCTCAACTGAGCCATGGCCAAGGAGAACAAATATATATTATACATATTTTACTATAGAACACACACAAACTTTCAACGCTTTAAAAATGTCTTGTTATCAAAAGTATACATTAATGTATCACTTACACTTATATCCTGTGTTTCTTCCGGAGAGTGCAAAGAGGTTTACCATGGCCCTTTTCCTACTTTATCCTCACAGCAGCCTTGTGAAGTAAGTTAGGCTGTGAGAAAGTTAGTGGCCGAAGACCTCTTAGTCAGTTCTGTGGTCCATGAACCTGGATTTCTCAAATCCCAGGCCAGTGCTACACCAGACCACACTGGCTCTCTTAAGCATATTTTATTCAAACCGTTTATAGTTGTTGTGGCTGTTGACAGTGTATTGTGGTTTATTCTTTCCATTGTATGAAATGGCTGAAGACTTTGACTTTATTACTCTAGGAGAATGCTAACATTCTTCAGCAGCTGCTTCCTTTGAGAGCAAAACTAGCAGAGCTTCTGGGATACAACACACACGCTAACTTTGTCCTTGAGCTGAACACTGCAAAGGTCACAGACAATGTTACAACGTTTTTAGGTCTGTTTTTATTTATATATGTAAAAAATATTAGACATAATAATCTAAATCATGACAAAACATGTATTATGAAAATCAGCTAGTCTCCAGAAAGAAAACTGCTGAATTGTTTTTTTAAACAAAATCTATTGAATATAATTGTTGTTGCATGTATAAAGATAAAAATTCGAGGCGTAAGTCCAATGCAAACTTAGGCTTGCTTAAGCCTCTTGTTTTAAATGGCCTTAAGCATACCTTAACTGTATTGGATATAGGTCAGAGAGTATACTTGTGGTATATGAGATTTAAGGAGGCTTTTAAAATCTATACAGGCATACCTCAGTTAACAAAGTAGATGTGTTTGTTGGCATTACTTATTTAACAGAAAATTTAGTGCCACAGGCAAGAATAACATGGGAAGAACAGGAATATCTTGCAATAAAGAAGAGCAATTAAACATACCTCAGCAAAACTTTTACACAAAATTAATAATATGCTCATGTAAGGTGAAACAATGAGGTCAGCTAAGCCTTACCTAAATAAAAGAAAAATATTTTTGAATCCTCAAAATACCATTTGAAGGTTTCTTCCAGTATGCATCCAGAAATTACTTTTTCCTTCTTTCACCAGCCTCCACTTTTCTTGTGATTCCCAGTTACAGGGAATCTTACAGACTTACAGATCTTTGTATTTTACCTTGCTGTAGGGTAGCTGGAGAGGCAGTCTTGTATGCTGTTCTCTTTTCTTTCTGGTTTGCTGTTTGCATATACTTAGTGAGGGATGTTGGAGGCAACTGCTGTTTATCTGAAGTAGGATCACGCATAACAGAATCCCATTCTTTCCCACTGCAAGTTCTTATTGCACTGTTTGTTGTAGATGTGCTGCAGCAATTTGACACCAGAAGTCTGTGTTTCTCCAGTTCTTCACCATCCTCCTAGTTCCAGTGCTGCTAAAAGCCTTCCAGCTAGCTGGAGAATTAGAAGGAAAGAAGGGCATTCAGCAGACATAACTGATTTTGTAAAAAGGAGCTTCTTTGTCAGAAGCTTTGCTAAGTGAGGTCTGCCTGTATTGTACTTTAAAGATTATCTTATTAATATTCCTAATTTCCTAATCCTTAATATTCCTAATTCCTAAATATTCCTATATTCCTAATTCCTAATTTATTCCTGATTCCTAAATCCAGTAGCACATGAGTTGTAAATGGATAGGTATTTTATTGGATATAAAATTCATTTATGTTGTCTTGAATTGGCAATTCAAAGGCAATGAAATCTGGCCAAAGTCCCATCTTCCTTCAAAAGAGAAACCATAGTAAGATAGAGTGGCAAAATGAATTCAGGCTCTCCACAAAGCTGTGGTTTTTATCAACAGTTGTTATGCTTGATAGTGAAACATTCTAGAGGATGTTCTGGAGGATTTCCCAAATCTCCAATTTATGGATGACTAGAGGGCTAGGTGGCTCTGTGAACCCATTGGAAAGACATGTAGTAGGCTTCCTAGATTTCAGGTCATGGCACCTCTTCTCAGGGTGAGAGGGAGAATTTCAGGGTAAGAATGCTGCATTGAAAAATGTCTGTACATATTTTGATCATTTGATCATTTGTTAGTCTCATGTTTTATTTGAATGGCATATTCTGTGCATCTGTTATTATGCTTAATAACATCACCAGGCCCTTCTACCATGATATGCCAAGGTGTCATCTTTAGGCATTAAGTTTTGACCCTGAAATGTCCGTCCGGGGGAAGCTCTGACCTAGCAGTCTTAGCATGAGGGTAGTAGCCTCCCACCTTCACCAGTGTTATATGTTCTATCATATGGAATTAACCAAGCCCTTACATATATTGTTTCAATGTTTGTTTGTTTGTTTGTTTTGGCAGATGATCTAAGTAATAAGTTAAAGCTCTTGGGTGAGGAAGAGAGAGCATTTATTCTGAGTCTGAAAAAGAAGGAGTGTGAAGAAAGAGGGTTTGAATACGATGGAAAAATTAATGCTTGGGATCTGCATTATTACATGAATCGGACAGAGGAGCTCAAGTATTCTGTAGATCAAGAAAAGCTAAAGGAGTACTTTCCCATTGAAGCAGTCACAGAAGGGTTACTGAATATTTACCAGCAGTTATTAGGACTTGTATTTGAACAAGTGGGTGATGCCCATGTTTGGCATGAGAGCGTTACTCTTTACACAGTAAAGGACAGTTCAACAGGAGAAGTTTTAGGGCAGTTCTACTTGGACCTACACCCAAGGTAACAGTTTTTTCGAGTTGAAAGTACTGTTTATTATTGCTTTTTTAAAAAAATGCATTCATACGTTGTCCTCTTGCCAAGAGTGGTGAACATAGTTCTCGCTTCATTTTATCCTCTTAATGATGCTATGAGGTTGCTTAAGCAGAAGGGTGTTCCAGGATCATCTAATGAGCTTAATGGTTCGGTGTAGGTTTGAACCTGGGTCTCCCCAGTCTCTCCGCGGTCCTCCAAGCGCTGCACAACACTGGCTATTCTGATTGAAACATTTTGATTACTGTCAAAGTGGCTTCTTGATTAATCTGCCAGCAGATATTTAAACTTTAAAAATTATTTTTAATGTATTTATAAAAGTAGCAATGGAAGGCATTATTGTGGAAGACACAGTTCCTCTTCTGTCTCATATAGAAAGCACTATAAGTAGAAAGTGTGGCTTTCTTGAATTACTGTTTTCTGACCTAACACCTAAGCTGTGTTCCAGTCCTTGGTCTATCAGCCTGAGCAGAAGTAATCTCTGTGCTTCCTCATCTTGGTACAGAAAGCCACCTGGGGAGCTTGCCTTGTTGCTCATCCTTGAAGGGTAGAGTACAAAACAACTGATCAGTAAATGTAACATTTACCTTAATTAAGGTGTGGGCAATCTTTTTTCTGTTGATGGCCATGCCCTTGGAAGTAGCATGCTGGTGGTGGATGGGGCCTGAGACATGGGTTTACTGGTAGCTTTTCTACCACCCACTCTTCTTTCCTTCCTGTCTTCTCTCACTACCCCACCACCATTTTCTGCTCATGCAGGAGAGGACAGATCACCCTCTTGCCAGATGTTGGAACTGATTGCTCAAATAGGGGCTTGAAATTAGACTGAGTAAAATCACTGCTGTCAAAGACTTCCCTTCTGTTTCATCAAGACTGATCATGTTTCGTGATCAGGAGCAGCCCCACACGTGTGCTTGCCTTCACTTCTTTCATGGATTCCTTCTTTCACTTTATTTTTACTCATCATTCGTTTGCCGTGACAACCCAATTGGAAAACTAGTTAGTGCTAATATCCAGACCATAGAACCACTTCAAATTGTGGCTTGGCCACAAGGAGTTAATCAGAATTTGCCAATTTAGACATCTCAGCAAATTGGTTAGCAAAACTTAGGAAGTAGCAGAATACTACAAGTACAAGTGAGAAGGTGCTTTCACTTTGTGGGCTGATAACACCCAATGTTACTTTTTCGCCTTAATGCTCATTGTTTGACTAATGTTGGCTAACATTTCCATTCATTTCATCTTGTGAGTTCCTTTGTGATCAGGGAGTTGGAAAGGTTTTGTGGGTCTTACTTCCTCTTGAGTTCCAGATAATTGTTTTTTTAAATTAGCATTGTCTATAGGATGTCAGGTCTCACTAGAAGCCAAAGAAATTAAATTTGAGGCTGTCGCACTTTGAGCATATCATGAGACAAAATGACTCATTGGAAAAGATGATAATGCTTAGTAAAGTTGGAGGCAGTAGGACAGAAGAAGGCCCACACTATAGGTGACTTGATACAACAAAGGAATCCCTTACCCCAGGTTTGGAACAGAGTTGTTAACAGGATCTCTTGGAGGTCTTTCATTCAGAGAGTCACTGGAAGTTGAAGCCAACTTGACGGAACATAATAGTTTATTTGTATGAAGGTCAAACTATTTACAACTCCTTTAAACAATCCTTTTCGCTATAGTGTGGTTCCTATCATCATGATTCTTCACCAGGAATAATTAAAGCCTTCTTAACCTAGAATTTCCAGGATCTCTGCTTCTTAGTAACCTTTGCAAATAGTTTTCTCTCCATAGCCTAATCTCTTCAAAGATGGCTTAGTTCTAGAGATTATATTAATCAGTTAGTCAAAAGACTCTTCCAGACTTCATAGTTTCCCAGGGTTGTGAAGTTTTGCAGGTGACTGGCATACTGGTTTAGTATGCTGGACACTTCCAAGGCTTGTGTCCAGTGAGTTCATTCCTCTGGTGACTTTAATGAAGTAACAAAGAGTTGTATCAGAGTGCAAGCGGGGTACCTTACACCCCTTTAAAAGATAGCTTATGGACAAACTTGAACATGAGGGCAGACAACCAAGGTAGTTATCCACTCTACAGTCCCACTCCAGAAAGTGTGGAATATGCAGTGAATTTCTATGGATTGCATAAGATATCGAACCAAGGAATCTGTTTGTTAGAACTGTAATTGTCAGAAATACTGTGAAGCTGAGTGTTATCCATTGTGATCTCTACCTTGCTTCAGTTTCTAAAGGCGACTATTACTCTTTATTCCTGAAATCTTTCTGAATGTTAGATGGGAAAGCTATTGCTTCAGGGAATAGACTATGTCCTCAATTATAATTGCTATGACTAAGTAGAGCTTACAGTAAAATGACACTCAGAAGCAGCCAGGATTTTTTCCTTAAGCAGCATCATGTTGAAATTTTAAAAAGAGAACAGTTTAGCATTAGGACCTTTTATGGGTCTGTATGTGAAGGGCTGGGAAATTGTTTGGCTCTTGGGTGCAAATGCTGTTATAAAACTACAGGAAAATGCTTTCTTATTATTTGCTGTTCCAGGAAAAGAATGAGTCCCTTTTAAAATTATAAATTAAACAGTGCTAAATGATTCATCTTCTTTTCTATGCATTTCTGCCCTGAAGAATGATTTTGGCCTTTCTTTATTTCCTTGTTTCTTTCTTTCCTTCTTTTTAATTTAGAGAAGGGAAGTATGGCCATGCTGCCTGCTTTGGTCTCCAGCCCGGTTGCCTCCTTTCTGATGGCAGCAGAATGATGTCAGTAGCAGCTCTGGTAACCAACTTCACAAAACCAACACTGGATCGCCCATCACTGCTGCGACATGGTGAAGTGAAAACATATTTCCATGAGTTTGGGCATGTGATGCACCAGATATGTGCACAGGTTAACATTTTTCTTATTCCTGCAAATAAATAAGTAAATAGGCAGTCTTCTTGTTTGATTGTGTAAGTGTGCCCTCCATGTTCCCAGCTGAAACAAAATCCAAAAATAATTGTAAATGTAGATGAATCACATTTAAAAACGCTTTCAATGTGCGTATCTGTATCTGTCTATATATATATGCACATATGTGCACATAAGATAGATTGACTTGCTTATTCAAAAAAAAAAAAGCCAACAATGAACAAGACCTGAAATACTGTATATAAGATCTCATCTCATTGAAGTCAGTGACATACTTGTTGATTCACCCTGCAAATTGTGAATTGATTGATTGATTGATGAAGCTATGGATGTATTATAGACCGACAACTCCTTATACAATTCAAGGAACTATCTTATATTGTTGATTTTGTTGTTAATGATAACTTTGTTGATGTAAAATTAAAAAAAAAATTTTTAAAGGGAGACTTTCCAGTTAACCTTCAGAACCTAAATATAAATATGTGTTGGTTGATTTTGAATGATACTTGAAAAGTCTGATTTGCCCTTTGCGTGAAGCTGGTACACTGATCCTAATTTCACTTGTCCACACATCCCAAATTATTACCCATGTGCTTTGGTCAAAGTCACCTTTCACCATCTGAACAATTTTGGTTTATGCATGTAGGATTTTACAGCTATAAGCTAGAATCCTATTTGTGCCATATGCTGGTGTAAGAGTCCATTACAGCAATGTAAGGCCATTTCTGCACTACACTGTTATAGTGCTACTATTCCACTTTCAACATCCTGTGGAATTCTGCGGTTTGTACTTTACTGAAGCCCAAGAGCTCTCTGACTGAGAAAATCCCCCTCCCTAAACTACAGATCCCAGGATTCCGTAGGATGTTATTGAAAGTGGAATAGTAGCACTATAACAGTGTAGTATGGAAATAGCCTCAGATGCTTTTTGAAGTGGTGTGTTGCAGCAGAAGAACGATAGCAGAAAAAGCCATTTCTGCTACTTACGAGAAATGTCCTTCAGGTCAGTTCAAGAGCTGACATGACCTCTTTATCTTAGTAACAAAAATGCCTTTGTCTGCCATTCTCCCCTAGCCGTTGTTACTGTGCCATATTATGTTTGCCACCATGCTGCCACCTATGCCACCCCGGCCACTGCCACTTACACCAACGTAGTTACACTGGACATGTATGTAATTTGAATGTGCTGCTCTGAAACTTAGAGTTGAATCACATTTTTCAGATACCATTCAAACTGACACAGGATGTTGGGAGAGTGGGGCACCATGCTGGGGACTGGCTCAGATATAAACCTATGTTTACATAAATATTTCTTAAAAAATCTGCTGTCAATTGGAAAGTTTTTCACATTCTCCCCCTCCCCCGTGTGTCTTGTGTTTATAACTTACCCTTATTCATTTCTGTTCTTGTTTATTTTTATTCTCATCTTCAATAGACCGATTTTGCCAGGTTTAGTGGAACTAATGTGGAAACAGACTTTGTAGAAGTACCTTCACAAATGTTTGAGAACTGGGTATGGGAGAAGGAACCTTTGCAAGAAATGTCAAAACACTATGAAGATGGAAGCCAAGTCCCAGATGATCTCCTTGAAAAGCTTGTTGCTTCTAGGCTGGCCAACACAGGTCGGTCGGTCGGTCGGTCGGTCGGTCGGTCGGTCTGTCTGTCTGTCTGTCTGTCTGTCTTTCTTTCTTTCTTTTTTTGGTGAGGGAGGTCAGGGAATTCTTAACATAATTTGAATGAAATAAATTCATAAAAAGAACAGGTTTGTAAGATTTTTCCTCCCACATGGAAAACTGGAATGAAGCAGCTTCAGGGGGAGTAACAGCAAATATTTAGTCTTTTTGTGTGATGAATTATAGAAGAGCTAGATCCAACTCCAGTCTTAGCTACAACTAAGCCCTCTTCATTTTATTGAGTCAACTCTGAGTAGGGCTAATACTGGCTTTAACTTTATGAAATCTGCTGTTGAGCGTCCTAATATCTAAAATAGAGTATTTAGATTGAAAGTGGATTTGAGATTACTGTTTTCCATTTTAGTACACCTGTCTGAAAGTTTTTCTAGCATAAGCTTCAAACTATCTCATACATTACAACTTAAGAGTCGTGTGCGCACTACAGCACATCTATTTTGCTATAAATACACCACAAGCATGTTCATCACTTCCAGCTCAGTCCCATATGTACACATTGTAATACATAAAAGTAGCCATTTTAAACATAGAATAGAACTGTAGAGTTGGAAAGGAACACAAGGACCACCTAGTCCAACTCTGTCATGCAGTAATACACAGCTCAAGTACTCCTGAAAAAATGCATGGCTGTGAACAAGTGGAATATACTTTTGAACCGTAATGTGAAATAGTCTTATAGTCCTTTGATTCTTGCGTGACAAGAGGGATTCTACCAAGATATGTGAAGGAAATAATCACATCTTAAGTTCATTCAAGTGTCTGTTCATATCAGCCTTTATTCTGTCTCCAGGATATGTCAGCTGCAATTTATACGATTGGTGAGCAGGGCAACAAGGGTGTGTTTATTCTCAGCTGTTTCTTAAGTCATTAGAATGTCTCAGGTCCCCACCCCTGAACTTTTTTTACTTAATTATTCTGCGTCCCTTATATTTCTACCTATATATTAGCTGTATAGAAGAGTGAGATAAAATGTACAATTTTTAGGTCTATTCTGGTCTCTTCTAGATACAGTCCAGAGGAGATAAGGAGAATATAATCTCAGAACGGCTTGTGTATTGCAAGAAAGCTATCTTTCCTGTAGCAGTAAATGTTAACATTTCAGTTCTATAAAAAGCTCCATTTATCACTATTTTCTTCTTGTCTTGTTATTTTTCTAAAAGTTCCTTTAGTTATGTAGCGTGCAGAATTATATTATAACCTATGAAGAGGGTAATGGCCTGTGTTTCCATATTGGCCACACAGGAGAGAAAAAGACCTCCCCTCCAACTTGGGTAGCTTTAGAAGGGGAATGGATAAATTCTCAGTGAATAGGTCCACCAGTGGCTACTAGTCAGGATGGCAGTATGTCACATCTAATACAGCTCAGGGTTCCAGTTGCTAGAGAGCACAAGATAGAAGGTGTGTTTACATTCATACCCTACTGGTGACATTCACAGGAATAACTGACTGGGCACTGTGTGAACAGAATGTTGGACTACATAGGCTTCTGTTATGATCCAGCATTGCTCTTTTTATGTTCTTTTCTTCTTATGACCCATAGGTTGGTAGCCTCTTTGCTAGCTACAGAAGAACAAGCAAATGTTGCTATATACCAGTTTAACAAGGGACAAAATGGAACAGTCCCTCCCAATCTGAGTCCATGTTGCCATGGAATAATGGGTTTTCCTTCTCCACAGTTACATGGAAACCAAGTAATATGTTGTTGATGCTCACCAATGGCTCTTCATCATGGAGAGAAGTGACTAGTAGGTTGCCACAGGGCCCAGTGCTATTCAACATCTCATTGACTTGGATTAGGGAATAGAGGGCAGTCTTATCAAATTTGCAGATGACACTAAATAAATAGGGGTAGCTAAAACCCCAGAAGACAGAATTAGAATTCAGAATGACCTTAACAGATTAGAGAGCTGAGCTAAAACCAACAAAATGAATTTCAACAAGGAGAAATATAGCATACTGCACTTGGGCAGAAAAAAATGAAATGCACAGATATAAGATGAGTGACGCCTGGCTTAACCACAGTATATGTGAAAGAGTTCTAGAAGTCTTAGTAGACCACAAGTTGAATGTGAGTCAGCAGTGTGATGTAGCAGCTTAAAAAGCCAATGTGATTCTGGGCATCAATAAGAGTATAGTGTCTAAGTCAGGGGAAGTGATAGTACCACTCTGTTCTGCTTCGGTAACCTCTCCCCTGGTATACTGCGTCCGGTTCTGGGCACCATAGTTCAGGAAGGATATTGAATGTGTCCAGAGGAGGATGACCAGAATGGTAGAAGGCCTGGAAACCATGTCGTGTGAGGAGAGGCTTAGGGAGCTGGGTATGTTTGGCCTGGAGAAGAAAAGGTTAAGAGGTGACAAGATAGCTATGTTTAAATATTTGGAGGGATATCATGTAGAGGATGGTGCAAGCCTGTTTTCTGCTTTCCCAGAGGGTAAGACATGGAGGAATGGTTCCAAGCTTCAGGAAAGAGATTCCATCTAAACATTACAAAGAACTTCCTGACAGAAAGAGCAGTTTGACAGTAGAATAAGCTGTCTCAGAGTGTAGTGGAATCTCCTTCTTTGGAGCTTATTAAACGGAGTGTCAATGGCCATCTGTCAGGAATGCTTTGATGGTGTATTCCTGCATGGCATGGGGTTGGACTCAATGGCCCTTGTGGTCTCTTTCTGCTCTATGATTCTATGATGCTGTGACAGGGGAGTTAAGATTGTGCACACTTATCTGCTAGCCCAGTTACTTGCCTGCTATGAGGGATGATGGGTGTTATAGTTTAGCAACATCTAAGGGGACATGCATTTCCTATCCTGTTCTGTGACTACTACGGTAGTTAAATATAGGGATGATGTAATGTGTGTAATACCTTTTCTTTTTTCTGATTCTGGTTCACTATAGACATTTAATCTCATTCTTTTCTGTACTTTCTAAGGCAGGATTTTTCTAGCACTCACCACATCTCACTGAGCCTCTTGAATTTTCATTACTGATTTGTGAAAAATGGTGTTTTGATCCACTAACTAGGTCTTCTGACACTTCGTCAGATTGTTTTGAGCAAGGTTGACCAGTCTGTCCATACTAAATCTTCTGCTGATCCTGCTGAGGAATATGCCAAATACTGTGATGAAATTCTGGGAATTCCTGCAACCCCAGGTATGGAAATGCAAAGCTTCCATTTTTCTTCTGTTACTTCTTATAAATATCTATTTGTTTGTTTGTTTTTAAATCAGAACATCCCTTCAAATAAAGTAAGAAATGGTGTTTGTAAGAAGTTATTTTTCCAGATGGTGCTGTTTCTGTTCTTATTAGTTTAATCCCCACTCCTCCTTAAATAGAACGTATGGATATATTGGTATAGATCCGGTGTTCTACTAAGAACGTTGTGCTTACTGAGTGGGTGTTTGATCTGTGCAGAGTTGCACAGCCCTGAAAATCTGCTCTGGAGGGTTGGAAGGCCCTTGGAATGGGATGGAAGGTGGCACTGAGAGATTCAGAGAGTAGGTTCTGTAGACCAAAATACCCCCTCCCCCATGTTTGCATAACCTTCAGTGGACTTAAAGAACCTCTCCACAGAGCCCCAAAGGGATTATACTCCTTTCACTCCACCAGAGCCAGCATTCTGGCTGTCTCTGTGCTGGCTGAACATGATGAGAGGAGAAGGAGTTAAGTAGTCTGCTGGCCAGCTCTATACAAGTCTAGCTATCCCAATATCTGTTTTACTACAAAATGATAGTGTGAGTTGTGAGTAATCACCAGACCTGATATCAGCATCTGCTATCCTAAGACAGCTGATAGCAGCTCAGTCCTCCAGTCCAGCTTACTAGCAGTGACATGTGGTCCAGGACTTCCCATTTAATTTGTAGTGACACTAGATCAGCCAGTCTAGAGCACTGCAGGAATTTGAAATCGTAGCTTCCAGATACTACCAGTGGTCAAAGGAGCCATCAGAGCAGTTTGCCTAGGGGCCCCCACAGCTTTGGAGCTATATCTGTTGGCAATAAGTGGCAGTCAGTGTCTTTTTATGTATCTTTCTGTTTCAGGTTTCATACAATGTGTTCTATTTACCTCAGCTTTACTCACAATACTGGTATGTGACAGAGTGGGCTGGTTTTCACACGGTCAGCAGGCTATGAACAAAGTTTAATTTGTTCAGAATTCTTTAACTTTTATGTACATGATTTTTCCTTTATATATGTTGCTACTATTAGACAGCTTGTGGCCTCCAAATGTTTGATGCTGTCTCCACAAATAAGCCCCAGCCACCATGGCCAATGATTATGGAAGCTGCAGTCTGTCAACATTTGGAGTGTCGCAGGATCTCCATCCTTGTTCTACGAAATTAAAAAGCCTATATGTGGAATTCACCCATATAAGTTGTGACCATGCTCAAACTTGCTTGGCTTTGAATGGAACAATTAAGGTGCTCTCAGATCCTTAACATTCTTTTGAACTCAGACAATATTTTCAGTAAGACCCACCAATGTTTGTTTTTCTGCTGCTTCTTAAGGTACAAATATGCCAGCTTCCTTTGGTCATTTGGCAAGTGGATATGATGCCCAGTACTATGGGTACCTGTGGAGTGAAGTTTTCTCTATGGATATTTTTTACAACTGTTTTAAGCAAGAAGGAATCATGAATCCAAAAGTATGTAAATTTGCTACTTCAGGAATGTACCTTTTTTCTTCAGAGATACCATTTACTAGAGTGTTACTGGAAAGTATGAATTCAGGAGGTTTTTTTGTGTGTGTCAGATTAAGGGTAATCATTTAAACAGCATAAACAAGTGTCTTGTAATGGCAGGTGTAATTCTATTTGAGCAAATTGCTTTCTTAGTATGTTTTAATATGCTACATTATTTTTAATTATTACGAGCTGCTCTTATAGTCTTTGAGCATGACATGCAAGTATACACATAAATGAACGCCTCTGAAAATTCACTGGATACTTTTTTTGCTCAGATATTTGAATTGTAGAATTGTTATTAGCTGAGTTTTGGACCAGCATACACAACTATGTACACAGTGGTATACCTGCCTCTACCATAAAAATTAGGATTGAAGTACTTTGAATCATGTTTTTATATTCAATTGCATTGCTCCTAACAATATATTACAATATATAAAACTGTTTATGTTATGCATAGATTGACAGCTATTCACAGTACAAGATTACACTTTTAAAAGCAACTGAAGTTCTAACTCAATCAGTTAGGAAATACTCATGTGGCATCTGCAAAAAAATTTTCAGGTGATGGAGAAGAATTTTCCCTACATTACTACTTATTCCCTTTCAGCTTTGCCATAAAAAGGTTCACGCTTTCAGCCTTCACAATAGAAAGCTTCATTTGGAATCATCAATAATAAAATCATTCTGGACAGTGTTGCCGAGAAAGTCATAAATGGAAACTAACACTTGTTTACCTTTGTAATTCACCAGACTGAAAAATGTTCAGCCTTTATAACCAGGTTTGACCCTATTCTCATGAGGAACATTAACTTCCTATCTCTCTTCTTGTTAATAAGTGAACCAGCAAAGTAAATTGCTAGTAACTAAAGAACAATTGTGTGTGCAGAGGTGCCTGCATAAGAAATGGTAAAGGAGGCAATTGTGGGTAAAGAACATGGTTGGTGGTCAATCTAAAATTAAATGTTAAAAGCAGACTAAGGAACTTTATTTTGCCGTATCCGCCTGGGAGGCCATAACAACAGCAATAAATGCTGTTTGTTTAGCATATTTTTTAAAAGGTGCTGTACAGTATAAAAACCAAATGAAAGAGAATACAGAATAAAAATAACAGAACCGGGCCTGAAGGCTTACAATCTTAAATGAACAGACCTCTCAGGAAGAGGAAATCAT
The DNA here is from genome assembly GCA_030412105.1 of Cyclura pinguis. NCBI lineage: Eukaryota > Metazoa > Chordata > Lepidosauria > Squamata > Iguanidae > Cyclura > Cyclura pinguis. Next base: position 316,550,440 of record CM059600.1, on the reverse strand, counting down.
AAGGGAAAACAATGGAGGGAAAAGAACAAATTAAAATACTCCATTTAATTGGAAAAGACATGTGAAAATAGATAAGGCTCCAGGCGCTTCTTGAAGAGCAGAAGCAACTGGGTCCTACTAATATCTGGGGGCAGTGAATGAATTCCAGAGATAAGGTGCTGCCAAAGAAAACGGATGGTGGCATGAGATGTCAGATGTAATTTCTGGTGTGCCTAAAAGTTTGGAACCGGGGGAATGCAGTGCTCAGAAGGAGTGTGCAGAGATAAAAGAAGAGTAACAGAGTTTTAAAAATAAGATTTTCAAAATTAATATAAGTGATAGAAAGCAAATTTGGAGAGAAAAAGAGAGAGAACAAGAAATGCACAATGAACTGTAAAGTGAATCATTTCTGCCATGTTGATTCCAACTTATGGCTACCCTATCATGTGGCAAGATTTTTGCAGAGGAGGTTCTTCATTGCCTTCCTCTAATGCTGAGAAAATATGACTTATGATAATCCAGTGGGTTTCCGTAACTGAGATGGGATTTGTTCCATGGAGTCCTATTCCAACATTCAAATCACTACACCACACTGGATAGATTGAAGAATACATACCAGATTTGATTTTAGGTAAGATTTTTAAATGGCATTATAATTTAACCACCTACTACACACCCAGATATATAGTCTTAACATTTTGCCTTATGGATCTTCCCAATTACATGGGAACATATCCATGTGAGCAACTGATGTCTCCAAGGATATTCGCCAGAGAAAACTTTCCATAGACATGAATGAATCCATGTGGAAATCAAGGCATGATGGATCACTCCATGGGAACATTTTACATTATAATGAGATAATATATACAAATCCCAATAAGAGCTGGGTGAACAAAAGAATTACTCTTGACCTGTGTATAGACAGTCATAGGTGTAGGCATAGACACAAGTGTTACAAAATAGAGAAATAACAAATATTCCTTTTATGAAGGAAGCATGGCATACTCTCAAGTCCTGCACATTGTCCATGTGTCAGCGTGATTATCTACAGTGAGCTTTTGAAGCCTGCATGTGAGCTGCTGCTGTACATACGGGCCAGCAGCATGCCTGATATTAGGAGCAGAATCAATAGTAGCCAGTTTGGGAAAGCTTGGAAAAAAGATAGGAAAATACAATCGGAAAACATGGAAGGTCTGCAAAATGAAATGGTGTCATCTGGAACTCTTGCAAACTTCTGTGAACCTGGCCAGTGAAATAGTAGAGTAAAAGCACATCTGATACCACCCAAAGCTTTAGTCCTATATATGCTGAACTGGAAAAGTAGAGAACTATTAACTGACTAGTCAATGTGATTTCTTTATAAACTGCTTGAGGATATTTGTTTTCAGCTACCCTAATGATACATTAACATAAATCTTAACTACAACATGATTTTTAAAAAATTCTAATTGTGATGAAAAGACATACATGGTATTACTTATGGAGACTCCAATACAGATTATCCTTCTTTGATCACTTCTTTAGTGGCTTCTAAAACTGATTTGCTGGTTTAATGACAGCTAATGTGGGTTGAAGGTCCATGTCTGTCAGCACTGTGAAGTTATGTTGAGGAGCTGGCATAAGAGAACAGCTTTTGGTAAAACAAATACAATCATGTCAGCTCCATTTCAAGACAATGTGTTGTTTCCATGCTGGGCAGGTTTCCTGTGGTTTTATTGTTGATTTAGAAAGTTCAAATAAACATGAAATATTAACCTACCAATTTTATTTTATTTTAGGCTGGAATGAAGTACAGAAATCTTATCCTGAAGCCTGGAGGCTCATTAGATGGGATGGATATGCTCCAGAACTTCTTAGGTCGTAAGCCAAACCAAAAAGCCTTTTTATTGAGTAAAGGATTATATACTTAATAAAACTATGGGTTCTTTGTGATCAGATGTCATCTGGGGAATTAGTCTTGGAATGCCTGTTGAATTTCATGTCCTGAAAGGTAAAGCACATTAATGTTCACCAGGAAAAATCTGTTTTTCTAATCTTTTTATTACTGTTTTTCAAAATTCATAATTATCAGTGTCACCTTGAAATCCACACTAAATCACTGTACTGTAAGCCCTTACTTTTTACTAGTAAATTATTTGTGGATTGTGGTAAAGTTGTAAAAGAAAAAAAGTTGTAATTTTCAAAATTAAGTGGATGTGTTGAATAAATGTAACACGGTATTGAACATTTTGTGGATTTTTGAACATTTGGCGGTTTTTTAGTTTTGAACATCAAAATAATCCCATCTACCAAATACATTGGACCTGACACATCTAAGTCCTCTTGAAGCATTTTTTAATCCCTGACATGCTTGCTTTACATGAAAACACACCATTCACAGAACAATGAACAGCAGGGCCAAATTAGTTAGAAAATCCTCATAGGTCCCATTTTCCAGCTCTTGGGTTTTTATAGAGTACAGAGCTCTATAAAATGTACTCTTATGTACTCTCATAAAAAGATTTTAGAGAGGAATCTCCTTTCTACACATGGAGTAAGTATGCTGCCAGTAGCTCTATCTCCCATGGTTCAGATTAGATGTCTACCTCTTCTCCCATTGCTTTCACAATTTACAATTTAAAGAAATTCCTCATTTGCTGTGGTATGTTCCAGTTAGGAACATGGGAAGCTTCCTTCAGGCTGTTGCTAGCTGAGAACTGTCACGTCTGACTGGTAGTGGTTGTCCACAGTTGTAGGTATGATTCTTTCCTGGATCTACCTGGAGATGCCAGATGTTTCTTGGTGGTCTCCCATTCAGGTACTCACCAGCTTCAGTGCTAGTTAGCTTGCAAAACAAAATGAGATCAGGTATATTCTGTGGTTCTGGCTCAATGTATTTCTCATAGCAAATGAAGCCAGTCAGCTCACTTACCACTTTGCCAAGAACTGCCCCTAGCCAATAATTTTTCTAGGTTTTTCAAAGCCTTCATTTGAAGGGGAAGAGGGGGAAAAAATCTTTTGAGGTCTAATATGTACCTTAATGAAACATTTATGGTATAACTTTCAAAATGCAGATGAGGAGTTTGCATAATGTCAGGCAGATGCCCCATATACTCTACTATGCTTTTGATGGACAAGGTAGTTCATTTGTTTCTTCTTTTACTTAACATATTTATATGTCTCAGTTCTTCCATTGTGAAAGTCTATGTACTTCTGGTTCCCAGATGATTTCCCATCCCGACACTGACCAGACTGCAACCTGTTTAGCCTCAGAGGGGTGGTTGCATCGTGTGTCCTTAGCCTGTGCCCTGGCTGGGAGCTTATCATCCTGTTTCTAGCCTCCATTCTGGTCTAGTCCCAGGATTGCTGTACCATATACTTCTTGATACGTAGATTAGCCTTCAGAACTTGTGAAAGAGAGATACATGTGTAGCACGTCCATCTGAAGGGTTCTTCTTCTTTGCGTTCTGACTGAAATAACCTGGCAGTGGAGTTTTACAGTTCTTACTGTGATGCAAAAAAAAAGGGGAGGAGGAATGCAAAAACTTATGAATGGAAGACAGATCAATACAGCTGCTGCTGGTGAATAAGAAGATGAACAAATGGTTACTAGAGTTACTGAAATTACTTTTATAATGAGGCCTGGAACCAAAATGAAAAGAATTGCTGAATTCACCTCTGAAAGACAGGAAAGGTTTTGCATAATCATAAATGAGAAAACCCTGAGGTTTTCTCTTGAAGCCCCTCTCCTTGGCCTCATTTAAGTCATACGTTTTTCTCAGAAAAGCTAACAGCAGTTCAGGGACAGCATGGCAGGCAAGAGGCTAAGTAAGCCGTCTTTCCCTTGCAAAGCATCTTGGCTCTTCTAAGCAACCACATGAGGCTGTGAATTGGCAGTGTAGGAAAGCGAGATGGGTTAGAGTTTAGTGACTCTGGAACCTGAGAGCTGGAACGTATGGCCAAGATCCTATATGCTCCCCTAGCTTCCTATTTCTTAAATGCCTGGTTTTTAGGGGTCCTTGGAGCCCTAAAGGAGAATGGCTTGAGGAAAAAATACCTCTGCCACAGCAATTTCAAATATCTTTCAAAAGCCAGGCATTCAAAAAGCAGGCAACTTTGAGCCAGGTTCTAGAGGCTACTGGCACTCCTGTTCTTTCAAATGTGCATGAGTGAGGAGATTGTCAAAGCACTTGCATCATGGTCCATTGTGAGCCATATCTCACAATTTGCCATTGATCCTAGCTTTAATTCTCTGCAGCTGAACTGAACTATCACTGCACCTTCTTTTTGTGAAAACATGTCTGGTAGTAAGAGTAACTGGGCAATACACCTACACACAAATCAACCCTCTACAGGAGAGATCTGCAATATTCCACCAAGGCATGGCCTGTGGACAATCTGCACGGCTACCAAACCACCACTACTAGAACACTGATTGTGATCGCTCCTTCTGTGATAGTAATGGTGGCAGGGAAGCAGCCATCGTTTCAGATACCCAGATACCATCTTAGCCCAGAACCAGGTTGAACAACCCATCCTTGGGATAAGTACGAAGATAAAGCCTTCCCCTCAACTCCTTTGTGTATGTGTGTGGCCAACTAGTGTTGTATTCATCTTCTTTGTGGAACGTGAAATTGTTGAACAACCTATGGCATGCCAAGAGATCATTCTCCTTTTTAATTCTATTAGCAAGGAACTTCCACAGGAGGGAGACCTTTCTCTGAATAGAAGGGCTTTAGCAGAGGCTGCTACTTGGATACTTGGGATGGAGATCAGCAAGGACAAAGGCTGACATAAAATTGATGAGGTTGCTAATTGGAAGAAATTAGCTTTTTAAAAAAAAACAGGCTATTCAGAATTCTCTGAGGATGAAATGCTCACAGTGTTAGTGCAACTGAAGTAAGCAGCAAACTACAATGTCCTTTCAGCTGTGATCTCAAGACCATTCACACAGGACATAAGTTCCATTAAAATCAATGTGACTTTCATTTTAAATACATTCACTTGGTACTGAGTCTATTACTTAACAGATTTGTGCATTTTTCTGTTACTCCCTAAGGGATTAATTTAAGTGTTATTGAATAGCCTTGTTATAAGTAAAATGCACTGAATAGGATCTACCATACTGGATCAGCTGCATGGTTTATCTGCCTTATTATCATCTTCAGCTGTTGTTTAATTTCTTGGTTAGAGAGAAACTGCTAGACCTTCTTTTCTCTTATTCTTTTTTCCTTGAATGGGCAACCTTTAAAGCTACCCATGCTGGTCAGTTAGAGAACTCCAGAACAACATATATGGAGTGTCTCATTAGGACCAAGTTAAAGAAAAGAAAGGTTCTTCTCTCTTGCTGTCTCTTTCTCTTTCCAACCCAATTTGTTGTTTTTAAATGGAACATTTAACCTGCAGAAGAGCCATAAGCTTCTAAGTGAGCATCTAAGAAATTTAGAAGCTTACTTATTTTCACAGACACATTCTTTAGGTTATCTATTTTTCCTGTCATTTCTCTATTCAGAGATGAGCATATTGATTCATTTGAATTCTGTTCATATCCCACCCATCCTAAAAGTCCTGGGTTGAGATGCAACAATTTTAAGAGTAACAGAGACAACAAGAACAACAGTAACAATAACATACAGTAAATGAAGATCTAGTAAGACCAAGCAGTGAAATTGATTGCTATGGCAACTTACTGCTTATAAATGCCAAAATAATCAAATAGGCCTTATCCTGAGCTAAAATGTAAATAAAGATGATGCCAGGCATATCTCTTGGGGGATGGCTTTCAAAAATCAGAGTGCTTCCACAAAGAAGATCTTATCTTGAGTAACCAACAGATGCACTTCCCCTGATTATGGAGTGAGACATCCTCCTACCTAAGATCACAGACAGGCTGGCACAGGGAAAGGTATTCTTTCAGTTACATTATATCCATGTCAACACCAACATAACAAATTAGGCCCGACAACATATTGCCAACCAATACTGCCCTTTCAGGAAGCTACACACTACCTGACAGCTCTCTCTCTGTCAACATCCTGGCAGTTGTTATTTTATACCAGTTGTACATTTAATTGTACACCTGACTCACTAAAGCACATTACAGTGATTCAAATAAGAGATTACCATACCCTAGGTCATTATAGCTAAACTGTTGTGCCCACAAATAGTTACAGCTGTAGTTGGTGAGCATCCCACAGACCAAAAGAGGCTCTCTACCTCTGAGGCCACCAGAAGTTCTTTCACACTACACAATTAAAGTAGCACCTGCACATTCGCAAGGGTTAGGGGCACAGAACCCTCATGAATGTGGAAAAATTGCACATAATTCCCCTTCGTGATTCTCCTCCAGAATTCCCCCTCCCATTCCTTTGTTTCTGGCCCCAGTGTTGGGATGTGGGGAAGAAAAAAGAGACAGTAAAGGGCTTACCTATACTTTCCCCTCAAAGGGAAAAGAGCACAATTCCTTCTAGTTACTTATGGTGGCCGTCTTGAAAAGAGAAGTAAGAGCAAAGAGAGCACCTGACCAACTAGCAACCATTACACAGCAGAAAGTGCAGCCACATGAGAGAGAGAGAAAACACACCTCCAGCAGTGGGAGGGGGGCTTTGCTCACCTAAAAAGAAAAAAAACACATCCATTTTAAACACAAGCCTGGCAAACCTGGGGTGAGCAATGCAAGGGAATGAGAGGAGGAAAATGTGCCGAGGGGGAAGCAAGTTCAAACCTGTGAATGTAGGGAGGATTGTATAATGTTTTTCTTCCACTGTCACGGCAACATCCTATGGAATTCTAGGATTTATAGTTTATGGAGGGGCGGTTAGAGTCTTCAGTCAAAGAGCTGTAGTAGCTCACAAACTCCAGAATTCCTTAGGATGTTTCCATGGCAGTTGAAGTAGAATCCAAGTGCAATAATTGTATATGGTGAAGTAGTCCCTTTAAAGATAACATTGGGTCAAGCAGCATTCCCAGATTACTTTCAAGGGTATCCCAAATATGAGAAGTGAACTTACATTGCTCTAACCATTCTACAGCTAGCATAATAGTATTACATATGTTTTTTGGAACTTATTTGTGTTACAAATATTTGGAAGTAACATCCTGTGAAGTCAAAGTAAGTAGTTTCAGTTCTAGGCTTCTTTATGTTCACCTCTTCAGTAGGTAGCTGCATTTTTCCGCTTTGCTTTACTTGATAAGTAGATTAGCTACATTTTTTCCTATCTTTTCCAGCAACAGGGATGGAACAGAAGTGTATTTGGTTCACATTTCCCTGCAGAAATGCCCATACTACACATCCTAGTACTTAGAGGATAATGGAGTCCATTTTGCCTTAGGAGTCTACATTTCCAAGGCTTACGATGCTTGGGAGTGGGTATTCCACAAAACCCTGCATACATTTCAAAAAATACATACAACTAAAAATGTGTATATTTGAAAAATGTGTATGTTTTGAAAGCATAAATAACACATGATTCCTGTGCAGGAAATGGTGGGAAAAAAAGATTTCCAACCCCATGCAGAATGAGAAGACTAATAGGATTCTGAGAAATTCAGTGAGAATGGACTAACAGATTCTCAGTTGTATCAGAGCTTTTCACAACTGTACTTTGTGGAGCATTAATGGCCACTATTTTAAGTCAATGATTGCAAGTTCTTGGCTATTGGACACGTCTACTGAATGGCTATGGCATATGTATTTATATGGAAGCCTATATAGCGAACACCTTCTCATCCCCTATAAAACTTCTGTAGCTTAAACTAATGCAAAATTGTGACTTCAGTTGCCCCATGATCTATACTGGGAGGAACAACTGGAGGGCTTGGAGGCCAAGTTTCCATCCCTGGCACCCCCTCAGGGCCATGATTTTGTTGCTGTTATGTGTTTTTAAGTTGACTCAGACTTATGGCAACCCTATCTCAGGGTTTTCTTGGGAAGATTATCCATAGAAGGTTTGCCTTTCCCTTCCTCTTAGGCCAAAAAAGTGTGACATGCCCAAGGGTTTCTGTGGCTGAGTGGAAGTTTGAACCCTTGTCTTCTGGGTTCCTGGGTTCTTAGTTCAACACTCAAACTAGTACACCACACTGGCTCAGGGTCACATTGTTTGCATTGAAAAGGCCCCAACTTCTTCTCCTGATATGACTAGGGAAGACCTCATCCCAGGAGGCCACATGGAGCTCCAAAAAGGAAAAAAAATGGACAGAAATCCACTTCTGGCTTTGAAAAGATAAGTATTTACTATAAGCAGTAAATGCAGGTGAGAGCTGTAACCCATTTAAAAGGTAAAATTGCCATGAGGCCTTCTGGAGAGGTGATTAAACTACCCAAAATTTTTGCCTGGAAGAAGAATCCTTTGAGAAATCTGGAAGGGTTTGCCCACCCCTTATCTATGCCCTTAGAGCACTTCTTAAAATGAAGAAAAGTAATAATTTTAAAAAACCACACATCAAAGAGAGCCCATGTCTCACAATATGTTGTGGGAGTTGCTACAGCTTACTGGCAGAGTACGTGGTTTTCTTTCAAATGCCCAGGTTCAACTTCTGGTACAGCTAGGAAGGGCTTCATCTGAAACAGTGAAGAATGGTTGACAATACCAATGGAGATGGACCAGTGACCTGACTTGGCATATTTTGTTTTCTTACAGTGGTTCTGCTTGCACATAACCATAAGGCATTGTTTATTTCAAATAAATATTTTTTAAAGAGCCACAGTGTGTCACAGACAAGCAAACAAGTAATGAAATCTGTTAGCAACCCACATGCGTAGGGATGGCTGGGCATCCCTTATTTTAAGGGATGTGCCTTCTTGAAGAGTCAGAAATCTCATGTGGACGTTAAACAGGACTTGAAAAATCCTGAATTTTCAGGTATTTGTTGAACACATGGCCCTCAAGTTACACAAAAAATATTGGGTGGGATCTGCTAACATGGCCAGCACCAACTCTTTACACACCACACTCAGTGTACTCAGCCTGATGGCAGTAAAATTCTTCCTCTCATGGTGGCTGTTGGCCTCCCTTCACAAGATTTCCAAGTGTTTAGAGTTCCTACATAATTTGATATCTCCTAAGAGCCTAGGACTCTCATAATAGGAGACTTGAGGTGGCCCTGTCTCACATGTCCCAGCCAGTCTTTACTGTCCTTTATTGCTATTTTTTTTAATTAATTTTATTAAGTTTCACAAAATAAAAAAAAAGTTCTTTAAATTGTAGTTTTACATGCATTATTTCTGATCTTCCTCTCTGGTCTGGTCATCACTTCTCGTAAATCACTCTACATGTTACATTAGAATCACAATACAATGATAATCTCAATTGTTTGAACAAGCATTTCCCTCTACTACTCACTCAAAATACTGTCATTTCATCTTGTCAGTTCCCACCTTTCACTTCATTCTGCTTTCTCAAATCGACATTTTCTCTGCTTATCTTTTATGAACTTCTACTGTCCTCTCATATATTTCCTACCAACTCTCCATTACTTATCTGAAGTCTTACAGTTATAAAAGAAAAAGTCTATCAATGTATATCTGGAAGCCTGAGCAATTTTTAGTGTAACAGTCCCTCCGCTTCTTTCCCTGGATTCCATTGTACTTTAATATCTTGTTTTCCACTTCTATTCTAAGTCCTATTCAACCCCTTTCTGTCCTTCAACAATATCATAATGTTCGTTTTCAAAAAAAAAATGTCGATATATCAATCATTTGTAAGCTTGACATTGCCATAGTACAATTCTAACACACATAATTCAAAACCCTGTAATTGACTCCACTTCCCATTCCCCTCTCTCATCAGGGACTTTGCAGCCCAGAAATACTTCTGAAAGCTCTCCGTATTCTCATGGTCGCTTATACTCCCAGCTGCTCTGTCCCAAAGAGTGAGGGTATTTGACTTGAATACTTTCCCTCATAAACCCCCTCCCCACCAAGTCTTTGCTGCCCGGATTTTCCTGAAGATTTACTGTATTCTTAAAGTCGCTTTAATTCCAGGCTGCTCCAACCAAAGGTGTGAGGGTATTTGCTTGAAGTACTTCCATTGTAAACTTACCCGTCTCAATGTCCATTTCCTCCCATCCTGGACTTTGCTGCCCGAAATTATCTTGAAATTTTTTTGTATTCTTATAGACGCTTGAATTCCAAGCTGCTCAGTCCATGGGTAAAAGGGTATCTACTTAAGTACCTTCCATCACAAACTTAGGAGTCACATTACCCCTTTCAACTCTTTGACAATATCCCAATATTTAAATAAGTACAAATATATCAATCACATACATATGCTTAATTGACATTGCTGAAATACATTCACTTGTCATATTTAAAACCCAGTGCCAACACCTTTTGTTCCCCCCTCCCTTCTGGGACTTCACTGCCCAGAATTTGTTTCTGAAGATTCATTGTATTATCGTAGTCGCTTAAATTCCAGGCTGCTTCATCCATGGGAATGAGGATGTTTTGTTAAAATGACCTTCCAGCACAATCTCAGCAGTCTCAACAATCCCAATCCAAATAGAAGTCAGGAAACAAGAGTCCCAAAACAAAAATTAAAAAATTCTCCAGGTATTCTTCCAAAGTCCAAAATCCATAACAAAAGAACCAATACTCCACTCGTCTCAGTTCAGCCAGAATATTAAAATATTGAATTATAAAATCTTCAGTGTCCAAATGAAGAGTATTAAATTTTAGAAACTCCAATTTTATCCCTTAAGACAATACCAACTGCCCTTTTATTTGACATTTTAAAGTGTAAGTCCATATTAAGAACCAAAACTCTCTTACCAATATTAGCAACATTCATTGTGAGAGAGCAGATATATCTCTTAGTCTTTTCTTTAATTTCAGCTGCCCCTTTAAGATGAAAGCTCAGCATTTAGCACTCACATTCCTGGGTCCCTGCATTACTTCGCTCCTGCACAGCATTGTGAGCCAACTCTGTTGTGATAATCGCGAAGTGAAGACCAGAGCAGGTTGTGTTGTCTTATTCTTTCTTTTCAGCTTTAAACTTGATTTCTTTGTTAAAAGTCGTCGTCGGTGCTTGTGCCGCTCAAGTGACGATCCCGCTGGCTCCGTCCAGGTCCTTCGACCCCCTGACGCTTCCCACTCCCCCAGCCAGGTAGAGCCACGCGCTAGTTGTGGGGTCCCCTTCGGACCCTTTCCGCACCCCTAATACCAGAGGGGTGTTTTGCCGCTTCTGGATCTCCAAAGAAGCAGCTGGATTCCAGCGGGTGACTGCTCGGAGCCACGCCATTGCGCAGCTTCTTTCCGAGCAGCCGCTCGCGCCCGCCATGCGACCGGAAGCTTTATTGCTATTTTGAAAAGGTGGCAACCTTACACACATGTGATTTATTGTAGGCAAAAAGACACTCAACCACTTTCAAGCATACCCCAGTAAAATTTATTCTGTGCCTGCATCTTGTTAACTGTCTTGGTTAGCAGTCATAAATATGAATTTCCAGCAATAAAGTGCAGGAAGAATCTCAACAATAAGGTTGGGAAAGTCAGTACAGGTATACCTAAATTAGTGAAGTAGATGTGTTATGGGGATTACCTCTTCAACAGAAAATGTAATGGAGGCAGAAAGAGATAGGGAAGAATAGAGATAGGTTTTTGCCCACCGCAAGAAGAGCAAGTTTAACATGTTTCAGCAAACTTTTTATCCAAAATAACAATACGCACATGGAAAATGAAACAAAAAACTGAGGTAGGCTTTGCATAAACAACATCTGAGCTTTCTAGAGACTTGAAGGCTTCTTCCAAAATGCATCCAAGGTTTTTTTTTTCTTTACTAGTCTCCACTTTTCTTGCAATTTGGTGGCCACAGTTATGGATAAATGTTTTTAACACGCTATTTTGATGTTCATATATGTTCAGTAAGGATTCTGAAGGCAGCTACTGTTTATCTTGCCAGTCATAGGCAGATACACACATGGGAATATAGAGTATATTCCCATTCTCACCCAGCTCAGAGTTTATTTCATTGTTCACTGCAGATATGCTGCTGCAAACTAACAATGAAAGTCTGTGTTTCTCCAGCCCTCCTCTGTCATCCTCCTAGTGCCTATGCTGCTAAAAAGCCATCCATCTAGACAGAGGATGAGAAAGGCAGGGGGGGCTGGGCGGGTATATAAAACTTTGTAAAAAAGAATTTCATTGAAGGCTTTCTTAACCTGTAATCTTTTTTTCCTTGTTGAAAACTGAAAACCTACATAGGGGTAACAAGTGTAACATACATGGTAAGAGCAGTTTGACAATGGAACACACTGCCTCAGAGTGTGAGGGAGTCTCCTTTGGAGGCTTTTAAACAGATGCTGGATGGCCATCTGTTGGGAGTGCTTTGATGATGTATTTCTGCGTGGCAAGGGGTTGGACTCGATGGCCCTTGCGATCTCTTCCAGCTCTATGATTCTGTGATTCAAAGAGTTAGATTGTGCTTTCAGTGCACAGCCCTGAATAGATATGAGTAAAATTGGCAGCAGTCCCTTTGCAGTCCCCTTGCAGAGGAGTAATGAAGCCCAACTTAAAAGGCAGTCTTGTTAAAGAGATACTGGACAGTGAACGGAGTCTCTTGCTGGGCAGAATGAGAATGGAATGTAGCTTCTGGCAGTGTATTAGAAGAGCCTGGGAAGGGTGTTTGTATCTCCATAGCTTGGTGAGCTGGGGCCCAAAAACAAAGCCAGCTAGAAATGATTCAGCTTCTTAGACTCTCGTGTAACAATAAACTATTATTTACTTCTATCCATGAGAATTCTGTCTTCTGAAACATTTTTAAGCAGCATAGAAGGCAAGGTAGTGGAAGGAAGGAAGCAAGAAGAGACCCCATCAGTTTAGTGGACATCTGGAAGCTCAGTGGTGGATTTAAGTCCTGTTTCATATAAATCTTCATCACGTATCTTCATTTTAAATTACTCTTTCCTGGCATTGTTTTTATAGAAATGTTGCCACTGAATTATAGTGTTTCTTGAAGAAGGAGTGGGAATTTGTACAGTACACAAAGCTTTAGTTCAACAACAAACATTAAATGTCAGGTCTGAGCACATTTACTAGACCCTAATAATTGTGTATCCAGATTTATATGCTTAAGTCCTTGGCCAAATGCTTGTGTGGTATAAAACTGACTTGTGCTTCTCATTTCACTGTTCTTGAGCACATACACATATTTGGATTTCAGTCCTCTGTTAATGATTGACTCACTATATGTATTTTGATTTCAGTCCTCTGTCGGTGATTCACTCACTGTCCTTCAAACTGATTATAGCGTCACCAGTGTACTCAGGCTATAAAATTTGACCTGTTTTACAAACTATCTTCTAAGGCAGGTTAGATTCCCCCCCCCATATTACAAGTGTGTGTGTGTGTGTGTTGGTTGGCTTTCAAGTGACCTGCTGACTCGTGGGGACCCCATGAATTTCTTAAGGTTTTCTTAAACAAGAATACCAGAGGTGGTCTTGGCAGTTGCTTCTTCTGAAATACAACATACAGCACCTGGTATTCATTGGAAGTCTCCCCTCCAAGTCTAACTAGGGCTGACCCTGGCCGGACACACAGGATCTTGTGCCTTTAGGGTATTTAGAGGCCCTTGAAAATTATTTTTGATTCCAAAGAAAAGCTAAATCAAGCAAAAACAAAGTACACTGTGAGCTACTTATTTGTCAACATGCAACCATAAAGTATATCCAAAAAATGGTCAATAAAGTGATATATCCCATGCAATCAATGAACTAAAAGGAAAAGAAAAAGCTTTCTAAAATCAGAGGAAGGCTTTCTAGCCACTGGGACATTATAAAAGATCTTCTGTTGTCTAGTTGCTCTTTGCAGATGGAAAAAAAACCAAAAACTAGAAGGCACTGTATGATGTCAATTCCCATTGTCAAGAAGTGTTTTCATTTACTGCCAGTTGATGTGGGCCAAAAGCAGCATAGTCACTTCCCAGAACTATTTTTAGGGAAATTTTTTAGTTTTCTTATGGTCCTTTATACTGCCCTGCAGGGTCTGTAGCACATAGGATCTCTTTTGGGTCAGGGACTTCAAGGTCAACCCCAAAAAAGCATTTCAGTTTGCTCCTCTTTAAAAGGAGATCAAAACTGAAAGCCCACCCCATTCAAATACAGCAGTTTTCCAATATTTAGACATACCTGAATAACTTGCACTAACAAATGCAATATGATTTGAGGGAATATCACAATTATCTGTTGTTTAGTGCTCTTGTTTTTGGTGCACTGATCATAACTCTCCCACCGTATTTCCTCACTTTCCTTTCATAAGGCAAATATCTTGCAAGTCAGCATATTTGAATAGGATTCTGGCATGCAATATAACTTTTTTAAGAAGTGCAGACCTAGGATGTGTAAATGCAATTTGGGCTGGCACATTTCCAATTATCAGTAAAATATTTCTATAGTAACTATTGATTGAATTTATACCTCACCTTTCTTCCAGTATGGGAAGAAGGTAGCTAACAGCACAGTTTAGGACAAAATGCAGCTTTTTTAAAAAAAATTGTGATAACAAAACAGCTGAAAATACAATTAAATGAGCTATCCCTTTAACATCTGCATTTCTTTAAAACAATTTAAAAGTATTTAAAATATAAAAATGAGAATAAAAGCACACATTTCCGGCCCATTAAAAGACATTCCTGCTACAACCAGTTAATAGTAAAAAACCTAGCTTGACTTTTTAAAAAATCTTTGCTGGATAGTGGAACAAGGGGGTCAGCAAACAAGGGGGTCAGTATAGCCTCTGGTAAGAGGATGTTCCACAGCCTGAGAGCAGCTACTGAGAAAGCCCACTTGCATGTTCTTACCAAACATGCCTGTGATGATGATGGGAAAACCTTTGAATATCTGAAAGTTTGGGCAGACCCATATAAGGAGATGCAGTCTTTCAGATAGTCTGGACCCAAGCTGTATGTGGCTTTATAGGTCATAACTATTACTTTCCATTGCTTCCAGAAACTGACTAGGAGCCAGTGAAGCTGTTGCAACAAGGGAGTTTTTTGTTCCCTGTAACCAGCCCCAGTCATTAGCCTGGCTGCAAGCATTTTTGACCTGCTGAAGTTTCCAAACAGTTTCCAAAGACAGCCCTACAAAGAGTGTGTTACAGTAATCCGTATGGCATGTAATTAGATCGATGTGCCACTATTACCAGATCTGACATTGCCAGGAACAGAACCAGCTGGCACACTTTAGCAGGGCATATCTACTTCTAACCACCACCACCACTACCAAAACATGGGCATCTAGGCTCACGTTTCACCAGTGAAACAATTAAATGGGTTCCTTGGAATCAGATGGAAAGGAGAAAAAGAACTGGTTGTCATTGATATGTCCAAAACTCCAGGCAACGTCTCTCAATGATTTCAGGTATATATTAAAGAGCATGAGTCTCATTACAAGCTCTGGGTCTTGTGAGGATCTAATGTGCTTCTCTGCAGTGTATTGAAGGGCAAGCCACCTTGAATCCCAAGCTTTATCCACACTACAGAATTCTAGCTTAACCAGTTTAACTGCCATGGGTTCGTCTTATGGAATCCTGGGATTCATAGTTTGTTGAAGAGTTTAATATTCTCCACTAGAGAGCTCTAATGCTCTAGTACAGAGAATTCTATGATAAAGTAGTATCAAAATGTGATAAATATTACCATATGAATTTCCTTCCTATCTTGGGGAAAAGATACGGTATAAATAAAATGATTGATTAATTGAAGTTTAGTTATGTGTTTCCTACTGAAATGATCAGAATTCATTCTTGGCTAGATTGTGTCCAGCAGACCATATATACACACTGAGCCTTTTCAGGGGCCTATGATGTGTTTGTGAAGAGGAAGGTTGCATTGTGGCTCTCATATTCAATCTGCCTTCAATATTTGTTGTTTTTAAATTATCAGCGTTAGAGCCATTTTGTGTCTTCCACTCTGTCTCTAACTTATTTTCCTGCTCTCATGCAAAATCCGAAGAACCAGGAATTGCACTCAGAGAGGCCTTCACCAAGGGCCATTGCTTTGCTGATGTCACTCTTTGGCATTTCCCTAGGAAAATTCATGTGGCAGTGGAGCCTGGGTCACAATACGAAAGTGTCTGTCCATGACTAAGTCTTGTGTCTTCAAAATGGCAAACAATTTTTCAAAAAATTATTACTCCTACAATTTTAAAGATAAAAATCCCCAGTCAATTTCTTTTTGGCATAATTAGACTACACAGCCAACATTTAGCGGGAACAACCAAGAGGGAAATGTATGTTCAAAGGGATTAGATTGTGTCAAATCCGGTATTGATGTGAGAAGAGATATTATGGCAATTAAGAAAATGGTCTGTCATCATCAGGATGTCCAGTAACCTTGGGCAATCGAAGAAGATGTGTTACAGCCAAGTGCTGTCTATCTTGCCTGGCAACAGCTTTTCATGGTCTGAGTCAGAGGTCTTTACCATCATCTGCTATCTAAGCTTTTTAAAGAGAAATGTCAACAACAGGAGCAATTTCCAGCTTGCCCAGAAAAGTCCTCATATTGGTAAGTTATTAAAATAAGAGATAAATTGGATCATTTGTGGAAATCATCTGTGATCTAATGTGAATATCAGAGTGTAATGAAAATCAAGACTTGTATAGCTGACTATAAATATACAGGCCATGACATATCTACAAGTATTTCAAAAGAACACATAAATAACTCATAGATTAACCTATCTGTAATAGCTACATGGTTATATGGAAATTCAAGGCACTAGAACAGGAATAGTTATCTCTGTAGTTAGCCATCTTTTGACACTGCAAATAAGCATATTTTACAGGCCTCTTTTCTTTCCTTCAGCCATGTTCAACATCTAAGCAGGGAAATGTATCCCTTGGCTTTGCAGCTTTATTGATGATTTGAAATGCTTTAAATATGATTCACAATAGGTGTTGGCTAATGACATACTTTCAAAACTAATGTTCTTCTTGGTGACTTCCTCATGATGACTAAAGCTATATAGTTATAATATATGACCCTATTTCTCATTGTAAGAAAGATCTGTAATCTCTTAATCAAGAGTAAGTGGTTTGACTGTAATGTTAAATCAAGCCAAAATCTATTTAGAAGAATATTAGAAAAAAAATGTTTTTGGTTTTCCTCCTAAACTGGCTGCTGTCCTGCTCTTAATATAATTTTGCATCTCACTAAGCAAAAAGATGAAGAGTTTGTACAGGAACATTTTAACAGATCCTTTACATTCTAGCAAATCAGAAGTGATCAAAAGCAACTTGATGGGTTTGTTTTACTTGATTTGGGCGTAGTGGTGGTTTTGGGAGATGTTCATCATCATCGTCATTTGGGTGATCTGGGATAATTTTTCACCTTAAAAAAAAAATAGGTGCAGTGGCTTTGAAGCTATCCAGGGAGACAGTGTGGTGTAGTCATTTGAGTGCTACAGTAGGACTCTGGGAGACCTGTGTTCAAATCGCCTCTTAGCCATGGAACTCTACTGCATAACCTGCAAGTCACACTCTCTCAGCCTCAGAGAAAGTCAGTGACAAGCCTCCTCTCAATAAACATATCCAAGAATATACCTTCCCCATGATAAGTTTGCCATAGGTCAGAAACAACTTGAAGGCACACAGTAATAATATGAGCCTTTCTTGGCAATGAATTCTAAAATCTAAGCAATGTGATGGGAGAAGGCCCTTTTCTGCACCCCAACCAAATGCAATTCAGTCCTTGGTGAGACACAAGGAAAATTTGCATGAAAGATCTCTAAGGCTAGACAGGCTTATAGTGGATAACCTGACAGTAAGTGGCTGCTTAGCTTATAGGGAACATCAGACTGCTTTCGCCTCTGGGTCAGAAAACACATTTTTCATTTAGCAAGACAAATTAAACAGAGACTTGCTGCTTTTTTTCTTGCCTTTTCTTTCTGCTTTGGATTTATTGTTTGGAAAAGAGCCTAACAGATGATGGTCTTGTCCTTGATTTTCACTTAATTTGTCTGTAGCATGTGACTTTGTCAATGACTGAATAATTGCAGAACTTCAGGCTAGAATTTTGTTAATGGTTCGTCTTTACTCTCTCTACTAAACTCAAATAATTAGGAAGCCTCACTTTTAGAAAGCGCATTTCCTTTAGTCTCACTTTTGGAAAGCTATTTCCTTTCATCTCATTTTTAAAAAACATATTCTCAAGGTCTGAAATTTGTTTAAAGAGGTATAAGAAGTAGAGAGTATTTTGGATTCTAAAACTCACCCTTAACTGAGATTACAGCGAAACCCTAAGTGCAAATGTTTAACATTACATCAGTGGAAGTACTACATTTTCAGCGTGCCTTCAGAGTCAGTCAATAGCACTATCTCAATGGCCAAGAGAAACTTCTGCTACTGCTCTTGATTTCTGTGGCTAAATGTTAACTGAAATGGCAGCAAGAATCTATCTTGGTTCATATGGGAATGACAAACTTTACAATAGGTTGTGGTGCCAACTTTTGGTAAATATTTACAGTACTTTACCAGGTGCTATAGGCTATAGGCATTGTTTTGTGGGGCTGAGAGAATGGGACATGCCCAAGGTCACCCAATCAATTTCTGTGGTTGAGTGGGGAATCCCTGTTCTCCAGGCTCATAGTCCAATGCTCAGACCACTGCACCACAGACTGATTTTTTTTCTTAAGCTTTTCTAACACAGAAAATGCAGGGCTTTTCTGACTATGGCTCAAAACAAAATTTAATCTCCCTTCTGTCTGCCCAGTCATAAATATCGCCAGTCCTCTGTGTTCTAAATATAACACAGGGCCAGCTGATATAGTAAACTGTGTGTACTCTATGGGGAAGGGCCATAGCTCACAGGCAGCATCATGCTTTGCATATAAAATGCCAGTGACTCAGACTGTGGCCTTTCCGGTTAAAGGACCTGAGGTTAAAAGGGCTGGAAAAGTCCCCGCAGAACCACTGTTACTGAGGGGAAATGACACTGGGTTAAATAGATCATTGGCCTGAACTACTCCAAATTGATTTCCACTCCAAACTGATTTCCCCATTTTCAGACTTAAGATGGTCTGTCTGTTCTATATGATGCAGACAGACCTTGTCTGCTCTCTGGACCTAGGCATGAAATTTATTTGCGTCTCCTCCAGGGAAATGATGTATATATAATTTATGTTGTACTGGGGTGAGGGAATGGACCTGCTTCTTTCTCACACAGAATAGTGAGATCCTGTGGCATAATATGGAATTGTACCCAATTAAAAAAAAATATTGGTATGAAAGAGAGGATGAATTTTGCATAGACACAAGGTGTTGTATTTAGACACAATGTACTTGGAAAAGGGATCCTTGGTAAGAACTATGCCATACTCCTCAGCATCTTATAGATGAAAATGGGAACATGTGTGGTTGAGCAACATCAGAGTGTGGTCAAAAGGGTATGGCTAGGCAACAAGAAAACAAAAGTTACGAATGAGGAAGAGCCCTCAAACCTACTATTTTAAGCAGAAAAACCCTGGAATATAGGCACTGAGTTTAGGAAAGCCTGGGGGAAAACCCAAAATGAGCCCAGTGGAAAGATTTTGTCCCTCCTGTCCTCCTCCCTCCCACTGAACAGAGTGCATAACTATGTTTGCATTTTGAACTTAGGCCATTTCCGCACTAGACTGTTATAGTGCTATTATTCCACTTTCAACGTCCTATGGAATCCTGGGGTTTACAGTTTAGGGAGGGGCCTCCCTCAACTGTAAACCCCAGGATTCCATAGGATGTTGAAAGTGGAATAATAGCACTATAACAGTTTAGTGCGGAAATGGCCTTGGTGGAACGGAAGTAAGCTCAGGACAAAGGAGGAAGGTGAGAGGAAGAGAGAGAAGCAGGGACATTTCAAAAGCAGCTGATAAAGTAGGACAATAAAGGATTAATTGGGACGGTTCCTGCCAAGCAGGGACAGTTGAGGGCTATGTTATGCCAGGTGCTAAGATTTCAGGCCCTCAGACTTATGGTTCTTATGGATGACCTCTTGGGGTGTCACAGGAACCAGGCAAAATGAAGTTGCAAGGATGACACTGCAACGGGCAACCCCTCATCATGTTTTAAACATGATACTTAAGCATCAGCTAGAGCTGCACAAAGTATGCCATTTAAAATAAAACATACCATCCTAGACTTTGGAATGACCTGCTGGAAGAGATTTGACTGTTGACCATTCTGTCCAAATTTAAAACAGTATTAAAGATCAGTCTCTTCCTGCAGACCTATCCAGATGATTTTAAACTGTGTATTTGTTTTATTTATTTTAAATTGATCGAACGCATTTAGCTTGTTTTTTAACCAACGTTCTGTTTTTAACTGATGTTATATGTTATGTGTTAATTTGTTGTTGTTCCCTACCTTGATCCATGGGGAAAGGCAGGTGAGGAGGAGGAGGAGGAGGAAGACGACGACGAAGAAGACGACGACGACACAACTTAATTGTTTATGATCAACCGTCAGAAATGTTCCTTTTTTTAAATGACAGCTTCCATAGTCCTCCAGCATGGCCCGTGGGATACATGGGACTCCCAAACCTGCTTAGCAGTTGTGTGTCTAACCTACTTGATAAGGTAGTTGCAAGGATAAAACGGGTGTCGCTCCCAAGCATGCTCCCTCAAGCACCATGCAAAGAGGACAGAATACGTTTTTTTCAAAAGGAGACTGTTCTCTGGCTTTTGTTGTGTGCCTTCACGTTGTTTCCACTTATGGTAACCTTAAGGTGAAACTACCATGGCATTTTCTTAGCAAGATTTGTTCAGAGAGGTTTGCCTTTTCCTATGTTGAGGCTGAGAGAGCATAATTTGCCCAAAGTCACCAAGCAGGTTTCCGTGGCTGAGCAGGGATTCGAACCTTGGCCTCCAGAGTTGTAGTCTAACACTGAAACCACTACACAACACTGCCTCTCATTTTCTGAGTTACATGTGTTAATCTATCAAGGGCTGGAAGATATGCTGAGCTGGCTGATTTACTCAGTCCTTCCAAAACATTTCAGCCAAAAGAGGAAAGATATAGCTAAGGTATTGGTATGATGACTCAGAAATATATATGAATTACAAATCTAGAAACCTGCTTTTTATGATATAAAAAAATACACAGAAGTGTTATATACATGTATTTTGTGTTTCCTTTTGTTGCCAAGATTTTATGAGCTGTAGATGTTTTTTCTTGTTCAATACTGTTATGAACGCCAGCCTTAAGATCTCAGCTAAATTGCTGGCAGACAGAATGGAACTATTTCTGCCTTCCTTTAATCACAGCTGATAAACCAGGTCTGTTCTGAGTCAGTGGCCATGGAACAAATAGAGAAGGTTATCTGATATATTACATTACACTGGAATAAATGAGATTATGGTTCTTATTATATCCCTAGAGACAAAGGAAACATTCCAGTGGACCTAGTACTTTCACACTTCACAACAGTGCAAAAATATTGTAAAATTCTATTCTGTACTTATTTTACACTTAAGAGTTATATGCACAATTGCGAGCTGTTGCTACTGACATCTGAACACATTGTGATCTTTGAGTGACATTGAGGGGATAAAGCTAGTTCACCTATAGATCAGTCATTCCAGGCTGGGACAGAGGTACAAAAAACAGACAATATGTTGAGACTGCTTGTTCATTTGACTCAGAGACAGATATACTTGTTTCTATGTGGGACTCTGTTTTAAAGCAGAAGAGTCAAACTCAAATTGGATAGAGGACTGAATTTCCTACTCAGCAAATGTACATGGATTATAATCATATTTTAAATTGAAAATGTTATGACAATTCTGCCTAAATTTGACACCAAATGATCTTTTATACCTCAGCTAGACAAAGTAAGAGAATATATGTATGTATGTATGTGTGTATGTATGTATACAGCAACATATTTGTCATTTATTTACTGAAAATTGCTATTCCACCTACCTTTCAAGAGATGATAAAAGCTACAGAGGTAGCCATGCTGGATATAAAATGTTAGATCTAAATTCAGTATTTAGTTAATACTTTTGTTAGGTCAACTGCAACAGACCACAAAATTTCATGCAAGTTTTTCAGACCACTAGATCTCTTCATTAGGCAGAGTGTTGCAATAGGCTTTGGCGTGGGCGAGGGGGGAGATGGAAACAGAGGGAAGGGTGTGGTTTTTTTCCCCTTTTGGTCTTTCCCTTTCCTTTCTGCTAATCTCAAAAGCTTGATTGCAGTTTTGTAGAGAGGAGGGTAGTCTAATGAATGTATTTGTTAGTGTTCCATGCCTTCAATTTGATTCTGACTCATAATGACTCTAAGGTGAACCTATCATAGGATTTTCTTGGCAATATTTATTCAGAAAAGGTTTGCTATTGTTTTCCCCTATGCATGAATAACTGTGAGTAGCCCAGTGTCACCCAGTGGCTACCCATGACAGAGTGGGAATTCGAACCCTGCTCTCCCAAAATCCCATTCCAACATTCAAGCCAGTACACGATGCTAGCTCTCATTTTGGATTTTGGATTTGTTTTCCCCAAAAATAAAGCCAAGACACTGAATAATAAACAAGTTAAGACAATTTTACAGGATCAGCTAAAACAAATATAAATATGTAATGCAAAACAATACCATGATCTACTGGGAGGCAAGTTAGAGCAACAGGGGTATTCATTTCCAGAAATAGAACAGACTAATAATCTGCACATTATTCTTAAAAGGTAATACTTTCCATAAATAATGAAAATTGACTAAATGATAAAGATTCCTGAGGAAGATAATCTATAGGACAGGTACCACAACTGAAAAGGCCTTGGCTGAAAATTTGTTGGTTAGTCCAACTAGAGGAGACTCATTCAGTCAGTTGCTGAATGGTGAGGTAACAGCTAATTCCATGGTTCTACTCTAGTTGGAACAAACAATAGGATTTGGGTCCTTCAGTCTTACAGTTTTCTGCAGCTCATAAACATTTTTAACACTAAAATTACTTTTAAAAAATTGAGTTATCAGTTGTGCCTTGCATGTAGACCAACTGACTGAAATAGCCATTGGTCTCCCTATGTGACTTTTCTGTTGCCCTCAATGCAGTTTAGAAAGTTTGTGCAGCAGTGCTGAGATGTCTTATGACTCTTAAAACGTAAGCATATACACCCAGTTCCTCTGGGTGAACTCCCTGGACCTTGAAATGTATTTGCTGAGCTTATCACCTACTATTTTGCCCTAGTCACTTATCCGGCAAAAGAAGGACTACAGTCCTTTTCTATGGACATTTCTGTATATTTGAGTATATATGTTATACTAATATTTTGCTTTTCAGATGTATAAAACAAGCATTTAGTTGGGAATGATCATAGGCCATTTCTGCACTAGCCTGTTATAGTGCTATTATTCCACTCCCAACATCCAACATCCTATGGAATCCTGTGGCCCCTCGCTAACTGCAAAACCCAGCACTGTAACAGGCTAGTGCAGAAATGGCCTATGATCATTCCCAACTAAATGCCTGTTTTAGAAACGCATCTGAAAAGCAAAATATTAATATAGCATGTATACTCAAATATTTTGCTCATTATGAAGCTAGCTGGAAAATGTATTCCTTGTCCAACACTCTTATGTCACTATCCCAACATATGGTATAGGCTGCAAGACCTTGATAGAAGAAAAAAACCATGAAGAATGTGACTGCTATTAGTTCTTAGACACATAGTTAAATAGAACCCCCTGTTCAGAGGTGCTGGAATCAAGCAACAAAAGAAGGCCATCCAATTCATGCTTTGTTTCCAGAGATGATTAGCTGATGGAAATAGGACACTCAGAGATGTCTATAGTACTTGATTGTTTTAAATACTCATACAGGTTTGTTTCACAGAGTGAGTATGGTAAAGTGTACTGTAAGTTGGAATTTTTAAGTAAATAAGGTACTAGAGCAGAGAGAGAGGGAGTGTGGCAGAATGTGGTAGAACGTGCTGGTTGCTAACCCATCAGAGAGCAGGAGAAAATAGTGGTTGAACGGGGAAGCGCATAAAACAATAGTTGAGATGGGAATGTTTGGATGTAAAGACGGAGGTGATTTCAGTAGGCAAGTAGAGCAGGTGGTGATTTAAATTAGGAGTATATCTAAGGTGATCTGTTGAAACAAACTGTAAAGAGTAAGAAGCTGTAAGGACATGTGTATGTTCAGATACACTTTCTTTGAAGGGTCATTGTGTCCTGTATGAACCTACCTATATTTTAGGATCTCTGGGAAGACCTTGCTCTCTGTCCCACCACTCTTACAGATACACTTGGTGGGAACATGGGAGAGGGAGGGCCTTCTTAGTAGCTGCTCCCTGGCTCTGGAACTCTCCTCTCAGAGTGGTTAGATTGGCACCCTCCTTTCTGTCTTTCTGCATAGAATCATAGAATCATAGAAATGTAGAGTTGGAAGAGACCACACGGGCCATCCAGTCCAACTCCCTGCCATGCAGGAACACCCTCAAAGCACTCCCGACAGATGGCCATCCAGCCTCTGCTTAAAAACATCCAAAGAAGAAGACTCCACCACACTCCGAGGCAGCATATTCCACTGCCAGACAGCCCTGACTGTCAGGAAGTTCTTCCTGAGGTTCAGGTGGTATCTCCTTTCCTGCAGCTTGAATCCATTGCTCCTTGTCCTGGTCTCTGGAGCGGCGGAAAACAAGCCTTCTCCCTCCTCTACATGGCATCCCTTCAAATATTTAAACATAGCTATCATGTCCCTTCTTAACCTTCTCTTCTGCAGACTGAACATACCCAGCTCTCTAAGTCTATCCTCATAGGGCTTGGCTTCCAGGCCCTTCACCATTTTGGTCGCCCTCCTCTGGACCTGCTCCAGCTTGACCATGTCCTTCTTGAATTGGGGTGCCCAGAACTGGACACAGTATTCAAGATGAGGTCTAACCAAAGCAGAGTAGAGTGGTACCAGTATCTCCCTCGATCTAGACACCATACTCATATTGATGCAGCCGAGAATTGCATTGGCTGTCTTGGCTGCCGCATCACATTGCTGACTCATGTTCAGCTTGTGGTCTATTAAGACTCCTAGATCCCTTTCACACGTACTGCCATCCAGCCACGTGTCCCCCATCCTATATTTCTGTATTCCATTTTTTTCTACCTAAGCGTAGGACCTTATTTTTAAAAATACAGTGTGCCTTTCTTGGCATGATCTCCACATGCATCTGAAAGCAAAGTGTTGTGTCCCATTATATTCAATGGACACAGTGGGTCTGCGCCCACACTGCTGCATGCTCACTGTATCCATTGATTGCAATGGAACATGCTGCTTGTGTTTTTTGTTTTACACGGGGTTTCCTGGGTTTACATGGGGGTTCCATATATGGTGGGTGCACTGTATTCTGTTGTCCCAAGGAATGGATTTAGGTGAAGAGAGTATGACTTCTAAAAAGGATTTTCATACCTGTGGCAAGGGACACAGTGTTGGCCCTCCCAGTTCTATATACAGAAGCAACCACACTGGGCAATTCAAATCTTTCAACACCAGGGACAATGCTTTCCCACCCACCTGAGAGCAACAGATTACTGTTGTGTAAGGCAGATCAAAACTAACACAGCCAACATGAAACCAGACCAAAGGAAGGAAGGAAGGAAGGAAGGAAAATCGGAAGTGGATTGGAAGTCTTTCAGTGTCATTGTTGGGTTTGAGGAGTAAGTATTGTTGGATTAGGGGGCTTTACTATTTATTTAAGACATCTGTTTATTGCCTCTTGAAACACATAGGCTCCAAGGCAATGCACCATAGGTAAAAACACTATTACAATATTAAATATCAGTTGAAAGACTTGAGCCTTCTCTTTAAAAATAGCTCTAAATTGGTTTTTTTTAAAAGCCTGAGTAGACTCCCATAATTTTAAGATCCAAAGGCCAACCAAAATAGCACTGTAGTCCTCACTGCTTCCAGAAACTCAAAAAGGTTGGAGTCAGCCTGACCTCCTTCAAAAAGGAGGTTCACAGCAGGGGTGCTGCTACAAGGAAGGCCCTGTCACAGGTACCTACCAACCTAGCCTCACAGGGTGAAGAGACACATTACAGAAGCTCTGCTGATAATCTTAGCTTTCTTGCAATCTCATGTGGAAGGAGGCAGTCTTTTAGATATCCTGGGCCCAAGATGTTTAGGGTTTTGTAGGTCAAGACCAACACCTTGTATTGAACTTGGAAGCAAATAAGAAGCCAGTGCAGTTTTTGTAAGGTGGTTGTTATGTGGTCTTTAAAATGCATACCTGATAACAGCCTGGGCACTGCATCTTTGCACTAACTGTAGCTTCTGAACACTTTTCAAGGGCAGCCCTACGTGCATTGTGTTACACTACTCTAATCAGGAAGTGATTAAGGCATAAAGCACTGTGGCCAGATCCACCCTTTCTTGGAAGAACTAGCCAGAGTGGTCGCAGAGGTGGTGCTGGATTCTCTGTGGCTAGTACTGCTGGGGGACTTCAACATCCATGGTGAGACTGCCCTGTCGACAGTGGCTCAGGACTTCATGGCCTCTATGATAGCCATGCGTCTGTCCCAAGTGATATCTGGCCCTACTCATGCTGCTGGTCACTCTCTGGACCTTGCTTTCTCTGCTGCCTGGAATGATGGTAATCTTGGTGTGGGGGAACTTTCTGCAGTTCCATTGTCATGAACAATAAATGAACCTAGTCAAATTTAGACTTGCCTGGAACCTCCGTAGGGATGGGAAACCAATTAGGATGTTTTGTCCCAGGAGGTATATGGATCCATACAGATTCCTGATGGCTCTTGGGGAATTACCCATCACTTCAGCAGGTGATTCTGTTGAAGTTCTGGCTGACCTCTGAAATGAGGAAATGGCCAGGGTGGTGAACACAATCACTCCAGAGTGTCTCCTCTTGTGGAGTTGAGCCAAATTAGCCCCCTGGTTTTCCAAGGAGTTGATGGCACTGAAACCAGTGAGGTGGAGACTAGAGCAACTGTGGCAGAAGACTCAATATGAGTCTGACCAAACACACTTTACCCACCCTAATTGCTCCTAATGCCAGGTCCACTTCACTTTGCTTGATGGTAGAGCTGATGGCCCTAATTATTGGTCTGATCCATTTGTGTGTGCATGTGTGCGCATACACATATACCCATGTACTATATTTTGCACAAAACACCTCTGTGATTTTACTACATGGGTATTACCACATTGGAATTCCTAGCACATTCCACCACATTCAGTAACAGTGTTTTAGATAAAACAGGCTTGCAACAGGGCACTGAATAAATGAATAAGTACTGGATTCATTTGGACTAAGTAAAGGAGACCTTTCACACTACACAATTATAGTGTTGAGGTTCCACTTTAACTGCCGTTATTCCCTCCCATGGAACAATGGAATCTGCGGTTTAGGGAGAAGTATTTAGAATTCCCAGCCAGATAGCAATAATGCCTCAACAAATCCCAGGGTTCCATAGGATGCAGTCACAGTAGTTAAAGTAGAATCAAAATGCAGTGATTGTGAAAGGGCTTCGGGTTTTCATAGCTGATCCCCTGTGCCATCTTGTGAGGCTGTTTTGTCTAGAACAGTGCTAGTGAATGTGGTTGTCCTTGAACAAATGCTGGTTCATGAGCCATTGGTTCATGAGCCATGAGCCAGTGCTGGTTCATGATCCCTAACAAGTTTCCAGGGAAGAAAAAAAAAAGTAATTGTACAGAATGGCACAAATATGGTATGAATCCTTGGCACAATGGAAAAAAAATAATTTCCATGCCACTATATTATATAACCTCATAAGCATTGGCTTACAAGAATCTATGACATCTTGCTTCAGTGAAATATCAGCCTGGCCAAACACAGCACAACCTTTTCCTAGTCTTTCTGTGGAATGGAGTGCGGAGGAAGGGAGCACAGATTTTTAAAATTTTGATTTGAAGATTCTCCCGCTGTTCTTCCTGCACCTTCCTTTGTTTCTTGCCAAGATCTTGAAAGAGCTTGTGGAGAGAACAGATTGTACTTGAGGTTAGCACAGGCCTGCTATGGCTGTGGAAATCAGGAAGAACAGGCATGTGCCTGTGAGCCTGTCGAGTCCAGCAATCCATTTTTAATAGCTGTTTTCATTCAAAAATAAGCTACTGGCTACAAAATTGTGATGTCCACATTTTGTGATATGTTATCCTTTGTTCCATTGTCTTGCTGTTTATTGGTAGTAAGGTAAAAATCATATGTATTTCATTAAAAGTTTGTTTAAAAAATAAGTTGCCATGCTTAATTTGAGTTTAGACAGACTTCTGAGATATTACTTTATTTCCATTCCTGCTTCTCTTTTCATCCTTGTATCTCACAGATGCTTTAGATCTAGCCTAGCCCCTAGTATGGACTCTTAATGAGCTTCAGGAACAAAAACCCAGCCGTCTCCCATCAGTTTCTACCCTGTATGATGTTGATCTAACCTTTAGATCTCATAACCCTCATTTTAAACAGTGAGCTTCATACCCTCCAACTGTCCCAATGTGACAGAGACAGTCACCCCACCTTTGCAGCTGCTTTTAATGTGCCCCACTCTCTCTTTCCTCCTCTCACTTTGTCCTCAACTTACTTTGGTTGCTGCAAACTGAGTTCAAAAGTAATTTGTACTCAACTAACCCAGCAGGGAGAGGAGAGAAAGGCACAGAATCTTGCCCTTCCCAGTAGGCTCAGGCTAAAGCAAACTGCTGCGGCCTTTCGTGGCTTATGTGTTCTTCCCCATGGATGTCTTTTGCCATCCTGATGACCACATTTTGGTATGGCTTTCCTACATGTCTTCATCTGTGAATTGTTGGAGAGTATAGGGAGTTTGCCCTATAAGTGGGCCTCCTTTTATTATTAGTCTGTTTTTCAGATTTATAGTGTATTTCTCTTATTCTATGCTTTATGTATCTAGAATGCATTGGGATGCCTATTGCATACATGCTAATTAATTTCCTATATGCTGATTGATTTCCTATCGGTATTCATATCAGAATTCCTATTTGCTGGGATGAAATATAAATGTTGTATGTAATTTGTATGTATAATGAATAAATCAAATAAAAAAACTTAGTTAAAAAAAAAGAATTTCAATTTGCTGACCTCTTAAGATGGTCATTGTGTATATATATTGATGGTTTGCATGTTCCATAAAAATCCCCTGAGAAGCAGGCCTGTGTGAATTACTGAGATAACTTGCTAAGATGTACTACTGCCAGAATTCAGAGATCTCTAAAATGAGTGTAACTCAGAAAGTATGTGAGTTCATATATGTATGGCATTCATGCATGGAGATGCTGTTCATTAACAACCCAGTTATGATTACAAAACGTGCCGTCTTTTTGGTCTGTTACAATTGTTACTTTGAAAATGGACTGGTCAAATTATGTTGTGGAAACAATTAAGAAATGCAAACAATAAAGCCACTACTGGTATTGGTACTGACATTCTTGTCCTGTTTCAGACTTTACTGATTTCCATGGAAATGGGGTAGGCACTGTAGCGTGCAGCAGAGCTGCTCAGAGATTTAGTAATTTCAGCCACAGAAAAGCTGCTGTGTGTCCCCAAACTTACAGATTAGATATGCTTTTTAGAATTTATAGCACTGAACATTAGAAAAGTAAACAGGACTTTTCACCTTCTTTGTGGCCCAGGTTTTCTATCTGGATGGTGGAAGGATGAGAGGGTGAGAGGGAAGCCTGTTTCTGGGCCTCGTCCATTTTCAAACCCTATTTAAACTGCTAGTTTTATATTCTAAAGCCCTAAACAGCTGAGGAGCAGTAACCACCCAAAAAGGGACTTTTTTTAGTATTGGAGTCCAAGCAGCCTTCCCAGAGAGGTTTGCCTAAAACCAGTTTTTTTGACCCTTACCGTACCAAGTGAACAGTTCTTTGTTTATGCTGGCTTTTTAATTCAGTAATCTCTTCTGGACTGGTCTTAATGGTGAAATCATTTTAAAATTGTAATTTTCCATATCTAACAGCATTTATTCTTTTACAGAACTTTCTAAATTGTTATATTTATGTTGTAAAGTGTCTAGATAACTTACAGATTGGCTATATAAATCCAGGAAATAAATATAGAAATAGCTTGAGGTTTTCTAAATTCAGAGTCTGTAAGAAGATTGCTCTTGGGGAAAAAAAAGTCTTAATTGTTCAGAGGAATTCCAGGGCCACCATTGCAGCGAGGAAATGTGAGTTCTCTTATAGGGTCATAACACATTGACTTTTGAATTAGTGGCCTGGCCTGTGTTAACAAAAGCTGAGCATCTGTTTCTTATATATGAGGGCAGGGCAAGCCAAGTTTCATGCAATTGCTGTGTAAAAGTTGCAGCAGTTTATAGAGAGTGGCAGAGGAAGGCAAACATTGTAAACTCTACTCGGGCAATGATGGATGAGCTGGATCATATTGATAAAGCACAGAATTTACACTGCACAAGTTCTGAGCAGGTCAAAAGCTTTGCCATGATGCTTCTAATCTATCCAGAATTAAACAAGATATTGTGGAATGATGCTGGTGATGGGGTATGAAGTGGTCTTAGCCAGCCTAAAGATGGAGCCCACTTTTTCTGGACTGAAATTAAAAGGAAGCTTCTCTCCCAACACAGACTGCGTATATATGTGTCTGTCTGTCTGATTCCATCTCCTTTATCTGTTTTGAAACATTTAGAAAGTGATTTCATATCCCAGTATAATGGGATATCAATTTTAATATAACTTAGAAGTACGCTATTCAGCATTGCTGAAATATCAGTATTGGTGTGAAATACAAGCTTCATGATGAAACAATAGCTTCTACAATAAATATTCATATTACCAAAAGTACAGTATGAGATCTTCCATACATGGTAAGAATCACTGGTTACTGGTTCCTTCCAGACTTATGTAAAGGGCAGAAATGCTAAGATGACAAGGCAGCACACAAGGACTATGCAGCACACAGACAACTGAAAAAAAAACAAAAACAAACCTGCCTCTAAAGCATCAGCATAACCTATTTCATTGTCCAGATAGAAAACTGAAAACAACTTTAAAATGTCCCTTAGAGCAGAAGTATGCACAACTCACACGAGTCAATGGAGTCAATGGGTGGTTTTATTTAGCGTTGACACATTTTAAAAGTTACCAACACAAATTGCACAGCAAGTTTATTTCATTATTCCCATGTTGCAGGTTGGGAAGGGAGGCTAAGAATGAGTGCGCTGTGATATATTTCACAATTAATATTGCATATTTGACTTAGGATGAAGTTGGTCTGGATTTATGGATTTCTTGTTTTTTTTTTTAAAAATCTTTGTATAAAAATCATTGCAGGTTATGGAGAATGTCAGTTTTGTCCAGTAAGCTGCTTCATTCCCTTCCCAGGCTTGACAAAGTGCTCAGCTGCACACAGAAGCCTTGCTTTCCCCTTAATCTGCAGTAAAGACTTATTCTGTGTTAGTTGTGCCACTTCAGATGTGACATGACATTTTTTGTGCTTTATAACACCTGAATTAGAAACAGCTTTTCATTGCTGTTAGTTTTTTTTGTGGGGGGAGCATTTGCTGCCCAATCACAGCTGCATTACTACTGTTTCCTGTGTTTTATGGACATCTCTATCTGCTGTTGAAGACGAAACCAGAAAGGTCTGTTAGCTTGATTTTTATGGAAAGTTGCAGAGGGCAAGTTTTCAAGAAGAGAATGAGCCCATTACATACATTCATAACTTTATCACACTCACAGGCCAGCTGTTAAGTAAGAAAATAAACAAATACAAAATGAACAAAATAACATTACCAGTATAGAAAAATTCCAACATCATGTGCATACAATGACTGAAACGTAAGTGTCTTCCATTAGGAACTTTGTGGAGGCTGTTAATGCTGATAAAAATTACTAAGAGGGTTTATATCTGCCATTAATTAGCAATGGAGTGGGTCTTTAGCAGGACACTGTTGTAGAGTGAAGCCCCGTGGGTGTTTCCTCTCTAACAAAGAAATTACCATGGACAAATAACAGACAAGCGAGAAGGGGCTCTTGCGAGATGGAGACAAGTCAATGAGGATCTGTAACAGCACAAAGAAGCTAGGTAGGAACAGAGACTTGGTTCAAGATTCTTTGAGCTCTGTTGTTATTCTTTCCTGTCAGAGCTCTGTAGCTGGTCCACAGTCAATGTTCTGCCTCTGAGCATGAGAATTATCATCATGAAATCTTCTGATTTATAGCTACTGCTACTCTAAAAGGTGGGGGACCTTGAAGTCCACCAGCAGTGCTAGCGTCTCCATAGAAAGGTGAGGAATTAAAGCTCAAAGAAGGCCTGTGAGTGGGGGGTAACCACAGGACCTTTTCACCTGTGTATACCTATACTAACTGCAAGACACAGTTGAGAGTCAAAAGAAATGTCTTTATTGGGGGATTCACAGACATACGCAAGCAATGAAGCAGTCTCATGAACTATGCAAGGCTAGCAAAGGGAAAGGATAGAAAGTTTGGATAGCAAAAGATTTCAGGGTGAAGTGGGTGATAATTATCATTTCAGAAACAGAAGATTGAAGTGAGATGGCTCAAACAAGAGTTTGAGGGTAGCACAGTGCGTGAGAACCAGGGAGCCAATGGACAGAGTAACTGCCTATGTGCATCCAAGGTACTACGAGTTATTGGGCTTGGAGCCAAGGTTTAAGTACCCTGTTTCCCACCCTGCAGGGAAATGTGTTAATTGTTCTCTGGTAGAACAAACAAAAGGGGTCTAGAATAGACTAATGATCTTAAGTTCAGATGACAAAGCATTGATGGGAGTCGTGATAGTCTCTTAATGTCTGTCCAGGTGAGGGAACAAAGGAGAGTGTTTGTGGGAAGAGGTTACAGATGATGACCATTGCTTGCTTCATTGAGGCAGTTTTGTTTGCTACTGTATTTGAAGGTTGGGTTGTTGAGAAGATTATTGCAAGCCCAGTGGCGAAGCTTGGACTGTGTGGAGGGGGGGTGATACAGCGTGAGGGGCGTGGCCACTGTGTGTGGGGTCATGGCCAGGGCACATGGAGGCATGGGCAGGGCATGTGGGGACGTGGCTACAGGTTGGGACGCCCCAAAAACATTGCAACCTGGGACGAATCACCTTCCCGCCCCCATGTCCCTATGTCCCTATGCTACTGTGCAAGCCCATCAATGCTGGGGTTTTCTAATCCTTTTGAACTTACGACCTGTCCATGCTGAGATCATCTGTCTTAGCACGCACCTTCCAGTTAGAGTCCTTTTCCACAGGCCTTCCAGCCATAAATGTATGATTTTTATATTAGAAATGATATCTCTCACCAATTAAATGGTATCTCTTACCAATTATACTGTACCACGGAGTGGGGATACACCACTTTTATATCTTTTGCCAATTATGATGCCAATATTAAACAATCGTCTGCTTAAAAGTAAGGGTTTTCCCTCCACCCTTGTAAGTTACGTCATTAAAAATGAGTCAGGTGGGATAGGGCAAGAAGACTCATAAACTCCTTCTGGGGAAATAGATAGGCCTCTCTTTTATCAGTATTTATTGATTGATTTATTTCAAGAGTCATCATGGTGTAGTGGTTTGAGTGTTAGACTAGAGTTCTGTGAAACCAGGGTTTGAATCCCAGCTCGGCCATGGAAACCCACTGGGTAATCTTGGGCAAGTCACATTCAGAGGAAGGCCATGGCAAACTCCCTCTCTGAACAAATCTTGCCAAGAAAACTCTGTGATAGTTTCACCTTAAGATCACCACAAGTGGCATATGACTTGAAGACACACAACAAGAACAACACCAGCAACTTATTTATCATTTTATTTATATCTCATATTTCTAAGGAAAAAAAAATCCTCAAAAATATGTGCCTTCCACATCCCCTTGTATCATCCTGCGTTACCATGAACGAAAAGGGCATGCATCCAGCGATGGCAGCCAATATTTGAAGAAAGAATCCAGAATATTGTCACAAGGGCCATCCAGATGTATATAACATAAAATATTGTTATTTCATCAATTGGTACAATGCTTTGCACAGAAATATAACCAAAAGACAAGACCTTACCCCAAAATGCTTACTGTTAGGGTTGTCAGGGGGAGAGCACTGTCTTAAAAGGTATGTCTATATACACATTTTCCTCATTTGTTAGACTTTTTAAAAATTTGCATAGTGTACTTTCTGCAGCTGTGGTTGATGCTTAGCGTATTGTGCTTAATGACATCATCAGGGTCGCCCCTTGTAACATCATCTTTGGAACATCACTATGGCCAGCCTCCTGTGGCATCGCAAGAAGTTGCCTCTAGGTCTCAGGCTTCAGCCCTGAAATCTCAGTACCTAGCATAATCCAGACCTGTCAGCACTAATTACAATATAAGCATAGTGGACTAATAGGAGGAAAGACAGGAGTAACAAAGGAATAATACAACAAATGCATATAGAGGTTGCTCTCCTGTAACTACTTTATTGGAAGTAAACCTCATTTAACGCAACTTGCTTCTATAAACACTTATGTCATTGTAGCATTAGACCAAAATCCTATCACACTCTTTTAGGAATAAGAGCTCTGCTGCTGAACTCAATGAGAGCTACTAACGAGTGAACACTGTACGAAGACAATTCACTGAATCATCTTCTGGTCTAGTAAAAAACCACAATCTCCAACATTTTACAGGTGGAAACCAGGTCACACGTAGCTAAGCAACATCAGACTGTGGTCATCAAGATGGTAAAAATTATTCATGAGGAAGAACACACAAGCCAGGACAGGCTGTAGCAGTTTGCTGAGTACAAACTACTTTTGAACTTTAAACTCAGTTTGCAGCAACTGAAGAAAGCTGGGGACAAAGGGGGAAAGTGGGAGGAAGAGAGAGAAATGAGAGCATTCTAAAAGCAGATGAAAAAAATAATAAGAGGAGTAACTTGCTTCTCCCTTTTCTTTAAAGCAGCAGCATGTGTGTGTGTGTGTGAAAAATATAAGAACCCAAAATAGACAAGTCTGAATTTGGTTACTAGTTCTCAGTTCCTCATTCCTATGCACTGAAAAAAGGAGCTCAAACAGGCCTCAGTTAGATTTAATAAGGAAACTGACATTTCATCTGCCGCTGTACCCCAAACTAAACTTTGGCCAGCCATGACTGTCTGTGACAGTATCCTTCCAGTCAAGGGTAGAAATTGCAACTGAGCAAGAAAGAGAGATGGAAGTGCCCCAAAAAAGAGAAATGGAAATGATCTGTAAAGAATATCACTTTGGGGACAGAGGTGTTTAGGCAAACAAGACTGAGGGATTTGGTTTAGCATATGAAAGGATTTTGCAGAGAAAGAAATGTGATGTAGGAAGAAAATGTCAGCTGGTTCAGGAGGTACTTTTGATTGGAGTGATTCTGATCTGGTGAAGCCATTTTTCAAGGAAAGGTTGGGAATACTGGTGTACTGGAATAAAATAGTATGGGATATTTTAGAAGCTAATCCTATTTATTCCTAATCGTCAAATTATTCCTAATTAAAACCAGTTATTTTTCTGTTAAAAAAGGGAATAGTTGTAGACCCTGGATACACACTCTTGGGAACTTTGCTCTTCCAATTCAGAAACTTATTGCAGGTACAAATTCACTGCAAACCTTGTTAAAACCAACAAAAGAGCACCAATTCCACTGCAGATCATTACAGCTACAACAAAATGAGCAAACTTTAAACTCATCTTGTATTGGCACTATACCTGTCAAATCTATCAAGTTCCCAGGGAAAACAGGAACAGTAAGGGGAAGCTGGCATAAAACACTGAAATCTTGAGGTCTGGATGGTAGCCTGGGATCTGACTATGTTGTTTTTTAAAATTTCTGGCTAGTATCATTGTTTGTTGATTGTTTTTGACGACTATTGTAAAATTTAAAGTGTTAAAGCAAATAATAATGATATACAAAATTCGGTATTACAAAATCCCAGAAGTTTTTTTTACCCCATCTGCTCTTGCTGCACGAGAGACTTGGACTGGGGTCAAAGTGAAGGGGAAAAAGGTGCAGGTGAGCAAAGGGTCACAGTAGTGTCAGCAAGTAGGAGGAAGGGAACAAGAGGTGAGCAGGCATCACTGGAAGAAGCCACAGATAAAACATAAGATTTTTAGGAAAAAGAGACCTAGAAGTGGGCAGCCCACGGTGGCTTCAACTGTGTGGAGAAGCAGCAGCAGCGCCTCCACCTTCATGGACCAGATGAGTAGCTCTTCCAATTCTTCCCAATTATCCTGAGCAGAAATAAGCAATTGCCCACAGCAGCAGGTTAGTGTGTAGCAGTAGACGAGTAGTCAGTCCAGTCTGAGAACCATGCGGGCAGTTTTTAGCCAGGCCAAAAGCTGTATCAGCAGGTCAGAAGTCCAGGTACATGAGCCAGCAGAGTACATAAAATAGTCCAAAATGTAGTCAACCCAAGGTTGAAGCAAAATAGGAACACAAGATAATACTGCTGGACAACCAGATAAGACAGTTGTCAGCACTAAGGCTGGGAGGTAACTGTTATGATATTTATGAACACTCCTTCAAGGTCACAGGTGTCTCACTAGTGCTAACTGGGTCATCATTTATTACTTAAATGGCATGGGACTCAGTGTTTTTCCCTCTGTCTCTCAATGAAGGATAGGGGAATGTCATCTCCAGTGTCTATAGCCAAGTTTTGCTGGGGAACAGGATCACTTATTACTTTAGCCCCCATCTCCTCAGACTCAGAGAAAGCTGCAGACTTCTGGCAATTTGCCTCCTCCTCCTCCTCATCTGAGTTTCCAAGGGGTGAGTTATTACATCAATTCCAACCTCTATGCCTCTGAAAGCAGCTCCTGAACATTTCCTGGCTGGTCTGGATTGGTCACCAAAAAGCAAGGACAGAATCCATCAAGCTAAAGGTGGGAAACATATCACTCTCCAGGTGATGTTGGGCTTAAACTCATCCCTCCCTATTGGCTAGGCTCACTAGGATGGATGAGATTTGCAGTCTACTACCTGTAGGGCTACAGTACACCCATGCCTACTTTAAGAGCTGGATTATTACCAGCTGGGCATCCGTCCTATAAGCTGGCCTTCCCACGCCTGGTGACCTGAAGGTGTTCCATCATATCCAGACACCACGGTCAATGGTAGTATTTGGAAGTCTCAGCCTATCTGGAAGGGATCATGTTTGGAAATATTCCAAGGAGGTTTACACTATTTCTGGATACTAGTCTGTTAATATTTGCTTGAATTTCTTGTAAAATTATTGCAAGTTGCCTTGAGTTCCACAGCAAGAGTTCCACAGCAAGGCGGGGTCTAAATTGAATAAATAAATGAATGAATGTAATGCAGAAGAAGGCAACCTCTGGTTGTAAGTCAGGAGGGTCCTGGGGAGGGGATCATGCTATCTGTGGGTAGCAATAAATGTCTCTATCTCTTACACGAAGACTAAAGAGACCTTGAGGGAATGAGCAAACGTCCTGGGGCTGAAAAACATTTTTTCACTGCTCTTGGTGACCCTATAAACTCTCTAATATATGTAAGATCCTCCTGTGGTTTTATGGTGAAGCTGCAAAGTATACAGGTCATTTTATCATAAGTGGTGAGGTTGTGAAATGATAGTAACTTTAGAAATAATAGAACCAGATATATTAATACTGTACACAAAATAATGAAGCCTGATCCCAAATCTTAATGATGAAGTGGTCAACCCTACTGAATGCAAGTGGAGTGAAAGCCCCTAGTAGTGTAGTTACACTGGATTTCACATTTGTACAAACGCTTGTGGAATAAAACTATATTAGATACTACCCTTATGCTACTTCTGAAAATGCAGGACTCCTGTTGTGGTTGGACTAGTGTAGTTATTGGACTAGTGCTGTAATAATTGGGTACGTGAGTTTAAGAACTGGTTTCCCAAGTAAATCATTTCAATTTCTCCTATTTCCTACTTAGAAATTGCGGGAAAAATCCTGTTCCATTTATTAAACTTTGTGGTTTCCATCATACCTTGATGAAAAAACTTGTTAGGGGTTTCAAATGGGTTCGACTGATTATGCAATAACCATTTTAGGAAATTGGCATGTCTGATTTCTGTAATCATATTTGATTAAATTCCTGTTTTCTAAAATACCCAGTAACAGAAGCAAAAAAGGGCTATTACTGTCAGCTGTTCTCTTGACTCTAAGGCCATTTCTGCAGGTGACTGTTATAGCGCTTTGATTCCACTTTCAACATCCTATGGAATCCTGGGGTTTGCAGTTTCGGGAGGGGCCAGCCGGCCCTTCCTGAAACTGCAAACCCCAGGATTCCATAGAATGTTGAAAGTGGAATCAAAGCGCTATAACAGCCTCGTGCAGAAATGGCCTCAGTCTTACAGAGGATTTGTGACACTCCAGACCTGTACTGGACAAGTAAAAACACTAAAGAGTTTCACACCTAGCTGTCATTGGCATGATACACCTCTATCTGAGCTGCATAAATTGAGTGTAGATGGGTCCTCGTATTCAGAGGCATATCTAACATAAACAGAACCTAGGCAAGTGTGGAAGTTGCGCCCCTACCTCCAGGGCTACTGCTTCCTCCTCCTCCTCTGCCACTTCTGGCACTACTTTTTTGCACCCCCTGGCATTCGCACCCAGGGCATGTGCCCTACTTGCCCTACCCTAGATATGCCTCTGCTTGTATTATTGAATATTCCTCTACCCAAGAACTTCTCCGTACCATCTTGTGTTCTACATGAAATGAAGGCTTTAGCTTTGTCCTCTCTCCAGCATTCTAGATTTCTGTGTAAAAGAAATTGGATTTTTTCCCCTTCACAGGGGAACATTCAGTGCAGTGTACAGTGTCTGAAGTGATACGATCACTAGTAGAAAATACAGTTTTTTAAATCTTACTCTATTAGAAATTAGTCTGAGCTCTTTATTGGTGACATCAGCCTGTTTTATGTTTCAACTCTTACTGGAACAAATCCTCTGATGTCATAGATTTGTGATATGACATTTGGAAAGGACAATGACTTGACCAGACATGATTTTGCCAATGCAAGTAGTGTTAGAATCCTGAAAATGCCACCTGATCCAATATTTAGCCAGCTTTTGACTCTCTTAGCGTTGAACATCAAATATTACTGGTATTGGATGCCATGAGTGAATGGTCCTGATTTATGAAGAAGACAATGACTAACTACTCATGAGAACAGCTGTCTGGGGTTTGATTTCAGTCAAATCCAG
Organism: Cyclura pinguis; assembly: GCA_030412105.1. Taxonomy (NCBI): domain Eukaryota; kingdom Metazoa; phylum Chordata; class Lepidosauria; order Squamata; family Iguanidae; genus Cyclura; species Cyclura pinguis. Next base: position 316,511,383 of record CM059600.1, on the reverse strand, counting down.
AGAGATTTTCAAAGCTCTCTCCCTCCCTCCTCCACAGTGAAGTCAGAAAACCTATGACAAAATGCTGACTAAGACCTGTGGCCAGCAGTGGGGCTGATTGCTTAATATAAATAATTCTGGCTAGCTTTGAACCAGATGTTTGAGTGTGGATATGAAGCTGGCTTTGTAGTGCCTATGCCAAACACCAAACATATTGGCAGTGTACTGAGGATACTGGCTGTCATCTTGTGTGCAGTGCTCCTGATCTAAGTCATAAAGTTGGATGATTTTTGGCTCTCTTTCAGCCTAGATTATCTTTCAGTATTGCTATGAGGATAAAATGTTAGATGGGAACCATATGCAACACATTTTAGATCCATGGAAGACAGTTGAAATGTAAATGTAACAAACACTAAAACAAGGCTATAATCCTATGCCCACTACTTGGGGGTAAGCTACATTGAATTCACCTAGACTTATTTACACCATAACCATGGTAAAAATGAGACATGTTCTCATAGCATCTGCTGACATAATGTATGCAGCACTGAAAAAGATACTAAAGACAGGAAACCTGAATATTTGAATGAGATCCCGTACCAAGTGATTTGGATAAAAATGAAACTCCATGAATAAAGATGGAAAAAGATTGGAGAGCTATGTAGTTTGTGGGAAAGCAGTGGAAATCAAGAAGAGGTAATCAAGGACTATGATACTAAGAAATAATAGACTAATTCCAAATATGATGGAAAGGGAAACTGGAAGATGAGGAGGAGGCGGGGCCAGAACCTATATATAGTTACATCAAACAAATTATGGAAAGACAAAAGAGTGGTACTAGACAGTGGACTCTCCATATCTGGGGGGCGGGGGGTTGGTTTCATGACCTCCCACAAGTAGCAAAAAACATGATTGATCATGTCGTATTGTATTAAATGGAGGTGACATGCACATTAATGCTTCAGCATGTCTGTGTTCATGTCACCACCATTTTATGTATTGGACACAATGCTCCACAATTGTTCACATTTGCAGATCCAGAGGTCACATATACAGAGGGTCCACTGTATATCAAGTTGAATCTTGCACAAGATTTGTTGTTGAAGACCACACTGGGATGCTAAAAAGGTTTACTGAGCAGACTTATCTGCTGTTTGGTTAACAGACAAGTTTTCCTATGTCAGCATGTTCACCCAACAAGGCCAGCATTGCCTATTCTGACTGGCAACTGCTCTCTATTGAGTCTGACAGAGGTCTTTTACTTCATGGTGTGTCTGAACTTTAATCTCACCATGAACTAAATTTTTGTAATTTATGTACTTCTTTTTGTTTTGGAAATTTTCATCTAATTAAATATGTGTGATTATTGGAACTGCTGATGATTGGAAATTATTGTACAGGCATACCTCACTTAACAAAGCCTCAGACGAAGAAGCTACTTTTTACAAAATATGTTTATGCCCATCCACACCTCGCTTTTCATTCTTGTCGTCTGTTTAGCTGGAAGTGTTTTAGCAACATTGGCATTGGAAGGATGGTAATAGAGGACTGGGGAAACAGAAGACTTTCAATGGTGGGTTGCAGAAGTGAGTCTGTGGCAAACAATGCAATAAAGCTTGAACTGGGACAGAATGGGATTCTGCTGTAGTCAATTGTACCACAGCTACATGTGCCTTCCTATAACAGGCAAGGTAAACAGCAACTGTCTCCAGAATCCCATGCTGAGCCTGCATGAACAGCAACACAAGGGGAAAGAGGAAAGCAGATGAGCCTGCTTTCCCAATGATACCCAACATGTTTAAAAAAAAAAGCATAGTTGTGTAAGTTTGGCCACCAAAATAGAAATCATGAGGAAAAAGGGAAGCCAGTGAAAGAAAAAAAAATCATCCCTGGAGGTGTTTTGGAAGAAGCTTTCAAGTGGTCTCCAGAAGGGTCAACATATGTTTGTCTTCTTATGCAAAGCTTACTTGACTTGGTTGTTTCATTTTACATGTACATGTTGTTCATTTTGAATAAAAGGTCATTGAAACATGTTGAACTTTTTTCTTCTTTATGCTGGTGCACCAGCTGCTTCCTTTCTCGGGGAAGGCAGATCTGGCCACAGTGATTTATGCTTTAGTTCCTTCTTGATTAGACTACTGCAATGCACTCTTCATGGGGCTGCCCTTGAAAAGTGTTTGAAAGCAGCAGCTAGTGCAAAACGTAGCAACCAGACTAATGTCGGATGTGCATTTTAGAGACCACTACCTTCCAAGCTCAGTTCAAGGTGCTGCTGTTGACTTATCAAGCTGTAAGAAACTTGGGGCCGAGATATCTGAAAAACTGCCTGTCTGCATATGAACCTGCCAGAAATTTGATGCCCTGCTGCATGTCCCCAAACCTTGTAAAGTTAGGTTGGTGAGTGCACATGGCAGGGCTTTCTCTGTAGCAGTGCTTCAACTGTTGAAAAGAAGTTAGCTTAGCCCCATCTCTTTCAGGCTTCTGCTGGGCAGCCCAAACAGTGCTGTTCCACATGGCATTCAATATTTGGAATTAATGTTTTAACTGTTCAAAACTGGATTCTAGGATTGCTTTTGGACTACTTTCAGGAATTTTTTTAGAGTATTTTAATGTGTATTAAGATTTTTTTTTAAATCTTTGAATGATTTAATTGGTTTTTATTTGTTCATTGCCTTGGGAGCCCTTGTGGGCTGGGAGGTGAAACAGCAATACTTTACATAAATAATTTCTTTCCATGTTATTTCTATCTCGGGTATCTAATTTCCCGTTAAAGAAGCAATGTGTAGAAAGGCATCTGCTTTGTTAACTGAGGTATTCCTATACTGTGTTCATTGTAGTTTTAATTGTTTTTACCATGCTGGTAGGGCCAGCTCTGTGATTATGCAGAATGAGACAATCACTTCAGGAGTAAACACTACCAGACAGGGAGTGACACTGAGGAATGGAAAGACAGAGCTGCATGTACTAAGCAGCTTGCCATGTATCCCTTAAGTTGCCGTGCTGCACTTAGGTCAGTGTGGTGGAAGACTCTGCTCCCTCACAAATGTCAAAGTAAAATTCGTCTGTGACTGGAACAGAGAGGTACCATCTTGTCCTTCAATTCAAGTAGGAAAACATCTTGACCTGATCCAGCACCTAGGATATCTAAGTGAGATGGGGATAAGGAAACAATTTGAAATAAATTAAGTACTCAGAGCCACAACCATTTTGTCCTTTTTTCTATTACATGACAAAAACAGTGGGAAGTAAATGACAGGCTTGATATGTCATTATGAATCAACTAGCTGTTTACCAGAGGTCTGAAGCGGTGTCTTTTCCCTAGAGAGGATGTCAATGATACATCATCAGTATTCCCCCAAGAGCTGCATAGATATGACCTAGCTTAGCCTACTTGCTATTAAAAGAACTGCTTCATGCTGGGTCATGAGGCTGTCATTCCCTCTTGGATTTAATTTTGCTGCCCTAAAATTCTGATGTCCAGTTCCAATTGTGTGGTAAGGAATGGACATCTGCATATGCTGTGCACATTATTATTAATTTAAAGAAGAAAAGTTTCTTGTAGCTGTTGCATCAGTGATAAAGCAAAATGGACATTCTAAAAAAATGTTTTGTTACAGTTGATTAAACCAGCTTGATGGGCTTCATCCTAGTGGTGAGGTGCTTTTTTTCTCAAGGATTGCTGAGTTGGTCTCTTGATAATAGTTGTGACAGCAATAATTCTCCCATGGGCCCATGTTGTTTCTGTTTTTAATTTTTTGAACTTAGGAGAGTTATTTTTTGAATTATGGTTTTCAGAATCTCCTACCCAGCATGACCACCATGCTAGCTGGGGCATTTTAGACATTTTAGTCTCAAAAGTAACTTTTCCAAGTTCTGTTGCTTTTTAATCTCTGTATTTTTCAGCTGTATACAGCCTTGAGAGTCCTGTTACTGAAGGACAGTCTACAAGAGGACAAAATAAATACACTAAATAGACTCACACTCATCTTAATTCACTCACAGGTCTCACAGCCACTGACTTGGATGGAGTCTAAGAAGTCTAAGAGACTAAGAAGGGCAGTCACGAGCACCAAAAACTGGAGCTTCCATCTGTCTAATGCTGCACTTGTTATTTTAGCAATACTGTTGATGGTATTGTATGGCAGTAGCATGACATATATGTACTCCCAGCAGTTGTTGGCTTCATGTCCATAAAACTCTTGTTTACTTATTATGTAAAGGATTTTTATGCAGCAGTTCTGCTGAAAAAAAGTTTGCCAGAGCAGCTGACTTGAGATTTATAAGAAATAAGAGAAATCCTGCTCCAAAGTTCACAGACTAAAAGGTAGGACAAAAAAGAAAAAAGGGGTGTGTGGGAGAGAAACAAGTGAACAAGTAGAGCTCTTTTCTCTTTTATTCCCTCCCTCTGCCAGCCACTTGTCTCAGTCCTCCTCCTCCCCTGCCCACTCCCAGTTGGCTTCTGAGAGAATGTACTGATTGCTCTAAACGAATTGCTTCAGGAGAACTTCTCAAATTAGGCCAAGGAGCACCATTTGTCCACCCCCTCCTAAAACTTCTTGTTACCCTGACATGTAGCTAACAATATACTAGACTAATCCGGTATCTTAAAATGCTGGATCACATTATATAGTTTTTCAAATGAGGTGATGAGTCACTGTGTTGTTCATATGAGAAGTCTATGGCTGTCAAAGATTCAGATTAAAATATTTCAAAATATCAAAGGTAACCCAATAATTTATTATGCCCTGCAGCATTTGGGAAAGAAAAATAAGTGCACTTGCTTTACATTAACTCCGTGGTTTTCAGATCTTCTACTGACAGAGAAGTCTTGCCGCATAAACTTTTCCACCAAGAAATTCCTGTTTCTCTGCCACGTGGGCTGCTGGTCAGGCATAGTGAGCTTAATCATCATGCTGTGTGAACGCATTGTTACCCTAAGAGGTGGGGGATGTTGGGATCCACCCACAATGCCATCATCTCCTTAGAATTTGAGGGCATTATGGCTCAAAGGAGGCCTGCCAGAGGAGGGTAACGGTAGGATCTTTTCACCTACGTACCGTATTTGCTGGCATATTAGACACACCAGCATATAAGACACATTCCACTTTCAAGGGGTATTTTTCAGGAAGAATGGCGGTCTGAGGCACTGTGTCATGCCCTGCCTTGGAGACTGTGGCAGCGAGGAGGAGGATTCTGACTCTGAGGCAGAGGCTTCCCTAGAGGCTGAAGTATTGTCAGAAGCTGATCCAGAGGGAGATAATACACAGCAACAACAAGGGCCTGAGCCAGGGGAACAAATAGAGGAAGACATAGCTGACACACCTACCTTGCAGCAGAGACGCTGTGAAAGGGAGGGCTTGCATCGCTCTGCCTGTTTAAGTAGCTAGCGAGCCCTAATGAAGGAACACCTGAGGCAACAGCAGCCATAGATAAAAGAGGGCTCCAGCTGGCCTTTCCTCCTAGGGTCAGCAACTGGTCTCTTTGGCTCTGAAACCTTGTGCTCTTGGATCTGGTTGTTTTGGAGTTATGCCTGTTTGGACTATGGTTTGGATTTACCCCTTTGGATTTGTTTGCTCTAGGCTTCCTTTCTGTTTGGACATTCTTTGACTCTTGTCACATAAGTAGGAGCTGTGCTGTTTGAGATTTACTGCCTGCTTGCTGTGGAGATGACACACTGCATACTATGTACTATAATTGGCTGGGGTCAAAGCTAGGGTTTTTATACCCTATTTCAAGCTCTAAAAGGGTGTGTTGACAAAGCTCTAATGGCTTTCCCACAGCACTGATGAAGAGGACTGGAATGGGTTGATTGCTTAACTCTGGAGTGACAAAACATTGATAGGACTCCTGACAATATCTTAATGTTCGGTTAGGTAGGGTGTATAGGGAAGATCTCCATAGAGGAAGATCAAGAGATGATCTCTGATTGCTCACCAATCTGGGCAGTTTGTCATTCATTGTATCCAAAAAAGCCAAGAGCCTGAAGAGGTAAAGGGATTAGCACAAACTCATCAGCACTGGGGTTTTCTGCATAATCCATTCTGAACTTTCATGATCTCGAACACATCTCCAGTCAGCATGACCTTGACCATGTTCTCTAGTCATTAATAAGTCCAATTTATGAAAATCACATATCTCATAGGAGGGGTGGTAGGGTATGGTAACAGCATGCATACCTGAAACCCATTGCGGTCCATAAGTGGTCCTTCAGAGAATCTTATCCTCCATCATTGATATTCTTAAGAAGCAAGGCACTCCAAACCTCCAAGAAATGTCAAGTTTCCCAAGAAAATAACTTGAAAACAACGGCATGAAATAAGTAAAATGAGTTTATAATATGTTTTCTTTTTGCAACAGTTAACTAAGCAGAGCAGTGTAGACAGAGCAGTGTCTCATTGGGAAGCTATAATATAGTGAGTGATTTTGAAAGTGTGACCTTGGCCATGTCATACACTCTCAGCCCCCAGAAAACCCTGTGATAGGCTCGCCTTAGAGTAGCCACAAGTTGGAAATGATTTGAAGGCACACAGCAGCAGTGTGAAACACGTATTTGCTCACAATTCATTTTCAGATAAACTTGTATATTTTAAAAGTCATGTAGCATTTTGTTCACAAGAAATTCACATTTTTTTTTAATCTACTCCTCATATCAGGACATAAAAGTCTGTACTAGGAAGTGAATGGTTCTCAAATAAACATAGTAATTTATAAAAATCTTGGTTAAAATATGTATTGCTCTTAAAATGAGCAATACATTTTTATCCTAGGGACAGCAATAATGAAAAGCTGATTGAAATTTTAGAAATCTTTTATGCTGTTTTTTTTTTTAATTAATAAGAATATTGCCAGAACATATGCAAAAGCACCCTAGCCAATCAGGTAAAACTTCAATATGCCAGGCACAAATTCACTACATTCCAGCTATTGGTAAATATAATTTGTAAAAAACAAAAATTATACCATGTACTTCTTAAGTGGTCGGAGGCTATGCTTTATTAAACATACAGTGGATGTGTTTCTGTTAGCTTGTACTAGTGTTTGTTTTGGAAAGGTAGTTCTGCTTGTACAGATACAGTTGCATGCCAGTTTATTTGAAAGTTACATTACTGACATGTCAGCTCTCAGCAGTGTCTGTTGGCACACTAGAAATAGCTTCTTCCATAAGAGAACAAATGACCTAAACATTCAGCACTGCCTCTCCGCTCCTCCTCTGGTCTGTGCCACTCAAAGGCACTCAGAGCACTGGCCTCCCCTCAAGAGTTCTGCTGACGTTCCACATGCCAGCTAAGAGTCAGAACAGGTGGGTCTTTCATAAACAATAGGTTTAATGGAAAATATCTCTTCTGAACAGATGTGTAAATAAAGCAGAGCAAAACAGAATCTTACATCCTTAAACTGGTCAGAGCTAGCTTTCCAACAAGAACCTCTCGCAACCTAGCAAAGACATCTACTGAAAAAGTGCCCAAAAGTTTCAAAAAGGAGAGCAGGGCAGGGGTAACTTTGCTGAGCACTGGGGTCCCAGCAGCTGCCAAAGGATGGTATCTCAGGACCTGCTGGCTTTCAATACTTTAAAATTAAAGTCTTCCAACCTGGATTGTATGCAATACACTGTGGCTGACATCAGTTGTAAAGCCTGGAGTTTGTTGTTCCTGAACACTTCTGGAGTTATGGTTAAGATCCTTGATCAAGCTGTGTGGACATGTGTGTTAATTTAGATTTGAAAGCCCCACTCCCATTTTGAGGAAGCAATCCGCTGTATTTTCTTGTTCCAAAAAGCAGGAACCTGAATCATTGTCTCCCCCTCTCCCTCTGTCAGCAAGGAACAGAAACTACCAATGTTCCATCAACAGGGTTAGTTCTGGACAAAATCCAGATATGGATTATTCCAGTTGACATCTTGGTATTAAAGTTTATACAGAAGCAGAATTTGAATTTGTCTGAACTGAAAAGCACAGTAATGCCACAGATCAGTGGAGAAAATCACTAACTGCTGAAGATGCTTTTTCTGGAAATCCTGTATGGAGCAGGGGACTAGATGGGCCATGAGGCTCTTCCAACTCTATGATTCTATAACTTTATTTCTTTCAGTCATGAAGGGCCCTTTCATATTTTACAATTATAATACTATGATTCCATTTGTTTACGATGACAACATCTTATGTAATACCGGGATTTGCAGGGAGGAGGCACTTAAAATTCCCAGCCAGAGAGCTCTAGTGCCTCATGAAACTATGAACCTCAAGATTCTGTAAGAAACAACCATGGCAGTTAAAATGGAATTGCAGCACTATAATCGTGTAGTGTGAAAGGACGCAAAGACTGCTTCTTTTGCTTCCCAAAGGATAACTTTTGCTTGCTAAATTTTTAACATATGATCACAGATAGTAGTGGCGGCATATCTTTGTTATGATCAACTATAAAGTCTGTTTTTAAGCTGATCAAAAATCGTAGGCAAGCTAAATATGGAAGGCGCCCATTGCCCAAAAAGAAAAACAAATCCACAAGAAGATTATTTGAAATACCTTAAAACTCTGTGCAAGTCTTTCCGGGCTTTAAGTTGGGTCCCTAAGAAAGGTATTAAGAGATAGTTACTTTTGCCCCACCCAGTGGCAACTGGTGGGTTCCAAGTCAGTGGGATAATGACTGTCTTCTAGGATTTACTCCAAACTTCAGATAAACCTATTGGGGGATAGGCTTCCTCAGGTTTTTAAAGCTTGGTTAAAACCTGGGGCTTATTTGCTGCCCCATTCACACAGAAGCCCTGAGCTTCCATTCTCCTCACCACTCCTAGGATACCAGCAATTGCATCTATGTTATGATCGTCTATTTTTGGTGGTTGGCAGGAGGGTGTTCCATTGTCTTGCAAGACAGAAATTTCAAACAAATATATTTAAAAAAAAACCTAGCCTGATTTTAGAAATTTACCTGCAGTTTTAATTGTACAGAAAATAAAGCGTGATTTGTTTAACTGATACTAACAAAGGGCTTAAGATCTTCATGGGCAGCAGCTGGAGAACATGAAATATATCTAAAGGAAATTGAGAAAAACCATTCCACAAATGCATTTCCAACCCTCACATTCCAGAAATAAAATGTCTGTATGATCCCTTGGCTATGATCCAAAAGCCAGTTGTGCCAAAATACTGAAATGCAATCTGATTTAATTCTGTGGAGAAGATTGGGCTCATTCCAAGTACCCAAACCCAATTGATTTTGAGGATCATGCTGAACGAAAGAAAAACAACTTTATGTCCTGTAGTCCCCATACTTCTCTGAATCATGCAGGTTATCCCACAAAACTGGCAGTTACAAAGGAATGTTGGCAAGGAGCAGAGGTGAGGGGAGTCAGAACTAATCTAACTGTGATATTGCAGAGAGAAGGTCCTTTTTGTTGCAAAAGCTACAGTTGCTAACAGAATCCCTCCTATATTCTGAAAGAGAAAAGGCAGTCAAACATTAAACATTTTCTTCAATTTCAGATCTCTTGTTGCAGGTAACAACAATGGATTATTATCCATAGTTATCCATAATAACCAGATTCAGTCATATACAAAGTTAACCCAATGAACTTAGTGGAACTTCAGTTTAACTACTCTGCTTTTATTAGAGAGTGTTTAAGTATGGATCTAATTCAGTGTTTTCAAGTCATTTTCCTGTAGGTCAAAGATGGGGAACTTTGGCCTTTCAGATGTTTTAGGCTCCCACCATGCCTTGCCATTGAGCATCCTGGCTAGGTCTGGTGGGAGTTTTAGGGGGAAACATCTAGATCCTCAATGTAGGTGACAATGTATTTGTAGGGGAAAACATCTAGAGGCCCAATGGTTCCCAGTGGAATTTTTTCCCTGTTTTAGGGGGAAAAAATCAGTCCTTCATTATTTCATTTGTGTAATTTGAAATGCCAGACTGGATTCATTGAAAACCTACCTCCATAGGTTAAATTGCAACTTCTTCCAGCTGAAAAATTAAGAACATTGCTCAGATGAAGCAAATATTACCAGGATAAATAATCTGAGAGACCAGTCCTGCAACTTCTGCATATAGATGTCTTCTCTTGTATGGGCAGTATCACTAGTCACAAGCTGGTGTGAGAACAGTGCTAAAGATGCAACTATGAAATGACAACACTGTTAAGTATGGACCATGGATGACATTATCTAGTGACTAAGAACTAGAACATTAACGCTTAACTTGCTTTGTTATAAGATTTTATCAGGATCCATGAGAGCTCTGAGTGGTTGTACAATGTCTGGCTGATAGTTATGATTTAAGATCTCAGAGCCACTGTTAGTAATCTTTGAGAATTCCTGGAGAACAGGAGAGATCCCAGCAGATTAGAGGAGGGCAAACGTTATCCCCATCTTCAAAAAAAGGCAAAAAAGAGGACCAAAACAACTACCAACCAGTCAGCTTGATATCAATACCAGGAAAGTTTAGAATCATAGATCATAGAATCATAGAGTTGGAAGAGACCACAGCGGCCATCTAGTCCAACTCCCTGCCACGTAGAAACACACATCAAAGTACTCCCAACAGATGGCCATCCAGCCTCTGTGTAAAAACCTCCAAAGAAGGAAACTCTACCACACTCTGGGCCAGCATATTCCACTGCCAAACAGCTCTGACCATCAGGAAATTCTTCCTGAGGTTAAGTGGAATCTCTTTTCCTGTAGTTTGAATCCATTGCTCCTTGTCCTAGTCTCTGGAGCAGTGAAAAACAAGCCTGTTCCATCATTGATATGACATCCTTTCAAATATTTAAACATGGCTATCATGTATCTTCTTAGCCTTCTCTTCTCCAGAGTAAACATACTCAGCTCCCCAAGCCACTCCTCATAGGGCATAGCTTCCAGACCCTTCACCATTTTGGTCGCACTCCTCTGGACACATTCAAGACAGGTTCTAGAACAGATCATCAAACAGTCAGTTTGTGTACACTGTCATTACCAAGGGCCAGTATACGTTTTTCAAAAACAGGTCATATCAACCTAAACTTACCTCTTTTTATTTACAGAGAGGTACAAGTTTCTGGATCAAGGGAGTGTTATGGATGTGGAATACCTTGCTTTTGGTAAGGTTTATAACAAGGTCCTCCAAGATTTTCTTGCAGGCAAGCTGGTGAATTGTGAGCTAGACAATGCTGTTTGATGGATTTGTAATTGATTGAGTGATTCAACCCACAACCCACATCCTGGAGAGATGTGACTACTTGAATGCCTCAGGAATCTGTCATGGGCCCTATGTTGTCTAAAATCTTTGCGAATGACTTAGATGATGGAATAGAGGGCGCACGTATCAAATCTGGAGATGACACCAAATGGAGGGGGTAGCAAATATCTCAGAGTACATGATAAGAATTTAAAATGACCTTGACAAATTGGAGAGCTGGGTCTGTTACTGCCATTGCTAACCTGAGCTTGTGGGATATTAAGATATCTTTTGATATCGATAATTTGGCCTCATATACCCATTCCCCTCCACGTGCTTGCGAGGCCACCGGACAAGCACGCACACAGGCTCGGCCGATAATCGCTGTAATATTCCAAACAAATACAGGCAGGCCAGAAATAGCCGACTCGCAGCTTCAGGAGACCTCAAGGCAAGTACCTCAATTATGTACGCATGCAACTTTCGAAAGATCCTCTGCCCCGCGCTGGCAGCTTGATGATCGGACTATACAACGCTCAAGCACTCCGTGTTTGCATACTGGCTACTCTATTAACAATTTGGGTATAACTCAATCATTCAAATTCTGACCTTTCGGAGGCTTTGTCTCCAGCCCCAAACTCATTGTTTTCCCCAAGTCCGACCTAGCCTGTGGTCACAATTTTCCCTATAAAAACCCCTGTCTTTGAGCGCTTCCTTGGATCGCTCTTGGTTTCCATCCCGTCTTGCTGTCACTTTGTCCAGCGAGCCTTCCCCTCAGCTCCACGTGCTGAGATCCATGCTCCCCAGCTTCTCCACTTCTTACCGGGCTTCAGGACAGATATAGTATTTCCCATACCAAACCTCCTCAAAAATCCCTCTATCCGCTCCTACTTTTATTTCTTTAGTTTCTTGCGTGAGTGTGTTGCATACATTTGTTTGATTGTGTTTTTAATAAAATAATTATTATTAATTTCAACATCTGCCTTATCATTGACTCGGCCTGACCCCGTAGACATAGGGTTCAAGATCTCGCTACGTTACCCTGCCTCTCGCATTGCCAACTTGTGCTCTGCACTAATTCCCTCCCCATTGTTGTGAGTACATTTAGGTGTCTCTCCCGGGACCCCCAGAAATCAGGGTAACAGGTCAAAATTAAGAGAATTATGGTAATTTCAATAGAGATAAATGTAAAGTACTACACCTAGGAGAGCCAATGTGATGTAGTGGTTTGAGCATTGAACTATGACTCTGGAAACCAGGATTCAAATTTCTGCTCAGCTATGGAAAGCCACTGGATGACCTTGGGCAAGTCACACTGTCTCAGCATCAGAGGAAAGCAAAAGCAACCCCCCTCTGAACAAATCTTACCAAGAAAAACTCACGATAGGTTCACCTTACAGTTGCCATAAATTGGAAATGACTTGAAGGTACACAATTACATCTAGAGAAGAAAAATGAAGTACTCATGTGTAACACCTGACTTGAAAACAGTTTATGTGGAAAGGATCTAGAGATCTTAATGGACCACAAGCTAAACATGAGTCAACAGTGTGATGCAGCAGCCAAAAAAAGCCAATGGAATTCTGAGCTGCATCAATAGGGGCATAGCGTACAAATCAAGGGAAGTAGCAATGGCACTCTATGTTGCTTTGATCAGACCTCACTTGGATTACTGTGTCTAGTTTCAGGCATCACAATTCAAGAAGAATATTGTCAAGTTGGAACATATCCAGGAGGATCAAAGGCCTGGAAACCAAGCCTTATGAAGGAGTTGGAGATGTTTAGCTTGGAGAAGAGAAGATAGAGGACATGATAGCCATCTTTAAATATCTGAAAGGCTGTGAAGTAGAAGACAGAGCAAGTTTGTTTTTTGCCGCTCTAGACCATGAATCAGTGGATTTAAATTACAAGAAAAGATATTCCACCTAAAGGTTAGGAAAAACGTCTTTATTCTAAAATCTTCAACAATGGAGTAGACTGCCCCAGAGAAGGTAGATGTTTCTTCAGAGATCTTTAAACAGAGGTTGGATGGACATCTTTGTAGAGTGCTTGAGCTGTGTATTCCTGCATGCTAGGATGTTGAACTAGACAGGCCTTGCAGCTCTTTCCCACTCTAGAATTCTATGACTACATTGAAAAAGAGTAAGGAAACTGGAAGAGAACATACAAGCCTCCTGTTCCACAGAGCAACACACCAAATACCATGGCCCAAGAATAGGTGGTAAAGGAATTAATGAAGATACCTTCTATGAATTTAACCACTGCAGTTGTTTCTTTGGAAAAATGGGGGGGGGGAGTGCATATTGCAATGATTTTTGATATTTTACATTTTGGAGCTTTTTTGCAAAAGAAAACATTCCTTGTGAGGATTTTTTTTTTCCACATTGAAAAACTGAAAACCAAACTAAAGCTAGACCAAAAAGGAGCCCTGGTCTTTTCACTCATGCTGAAGAATGGCAAAATCTCAGAGTGCTGTGTGTGTGCTTTGGTCTCAGCATGTCAAGACACTCCTTCTTGTCAAGAATGAGAACATCTGCGAATATGTTTTATATACTTACCATCAGACCAGAAGGAGTTCTCCCACCCCCCAGGCACTGCACTGCCTCTGCCAGGGCTTGTGCAAAAGCAACGCTCATGAGTCATAGCATGGACATTCTGTTCCCTGCCTTGCTCAAAATGGCATCATGGGCCCAAATATATATCCCCACCAGCTCTTACCCAACCACTCCCCTTGCTTCTAGCATTTTGCTGTGCTGACATTGTGCAAATACAACACACAAACAAACATCTGTGCACTGATCCAGGTCAGCTCTGATGGAGATGTGTGCTGAGACAGTAATGGCACCTCATGCACAGAGCTCAGACTTTCTTCTCCTGTTTCACTGCTCATCCTGAGATTTTTCTCTTTGCTTGAAGAGATGGACAACTATAGAAATTCTCTAAGACTGGCACTCTGAAATCTGACTACTTGCAAAAACAAATAGTGCCTCAGTGGGTCTATGGATAACTTCTATTAGTTCAAAGTCACCTTTTTGACTGAACCAGGTCTCCTTTCTCAGACTTCTTTGATTAATTGCCAATATCTGCCAGTGTGGTGTAGTAGTTTGAGTATTGGACTATGGCTGTGGAGACCAGGGTTCATATCTCTGCTCAGCCATGGAAACCCCTGGGTGACTTTGGGCAAGTCACACTCTTTCAGCCTCAGGTAAAGGCAAAGACAAACCACCCTCTGAGCAAATCTTCCCAAGAAAACCCCATGATAGGGTCATCTTAGGGTTGCCATAAGTCAGGAATGACTTGAAAGCACACAGCAACAACAACAACAACAACAACCCACTGGTTATTTCCCACCATTTCTTGTTAACTCAATTCTACCAGTCTGTACTGCTTAAAGTTTATGGCACAAAGTGAGTTCTGAGCATGAGGTATGACTACTGTCTGAGCACTCATCTGTAGTGATGCTTGTAATAGTATGCAGGGATGGCAATACAGATTCTCAAGCCTGATGTGTAGATAATGGCTGTTGTCATTCAAACAGGTTGAAGAGAGGTCTCTGTCTATACCAGTTGTCTAAACTTTTATTTAGCTGCTGTGCTGCACCACTGTAAGGCAAGAAGCTTTTTGTATCTGTATGGAATCTGGCATGATCATTTTGATGAAGTAAAGAGTAAGCAAGGAAGTTGTTCAATGGTGAGGGGAAACTGTTGTGTGCCTTTTTGTGGTTCATTGTACTGAAAACTCCTTACTACAGCACTTTACTTTACTACGGCACTTTAATGGCTGTCAACCATCAACCATTGAGGCTTTTCTTCCTTTTTGGCTGAAGATAGTATCTTTTTGTATTCCCTCTGACAATGCCCCTGACTTCAGTAAACATTTCCTCTGGCTCCCAGTCAGTTATGCTTAATAGTACAAATCTATGTTTGACGTTATCTTTAAATTCTAATGCATATGTATCAAACACAAGGCCTGCAGGCTGAATCCGGCCTGTGAGGCCATTTCATGTGGCCCTTGCACCTCTCCTGAAGCTGTGGCACTCCCCCCACCTGGCAAGTCCGATCCCCACATTGCAGGCCCCTGGCTGCTAGTATTCTCAACAGGGGCACAGCAGCCAGCACTCATGATCTACTTCTGACTGCCCCTCTGTAGCACACATTGGATATACTGACTAATTCTATGTCACTTTACAGAGGTATAAGAACTATAAACTGCAATGAAATAACCCCTAAATGTCCAAGAATGTAGAAGGCCAGGCAACAACACCTTATCAACTTCACATGCCACAGATTGCACATTATGTCAGAGCACAATTATTTGTTCTGCCTGTCTGAACTGAGACCAAAAAGTCAAACAAAGGCCATTTCCACACAGGGTATTAGAAACGGTGCAGTCCGTCCTCCAGGGAGGATGTCCGCACCTCGGAGCGGACTGGGTCCGGACTACTTAGTGTAGTTCTGCACCTCAGCCCGCCCTGGAACGACCCCAAGTGGTCGTCCAGCGTGCTTTTGAAAAACCTGTTTCTTGCGGTTCTTCAAAAGCACGGAGCACGCCAGTGCGAGCCTGCTCCCTTGTGCAGAATCACAGGCTCGCACCAATGTGAGCCTGCGATCTGCCGGGGGCGGGCTTTAGGCCGGTGAGCTTCAGCAGTTGGTCGAGACCCTCGACCAACCAGAAGCCGCCATTTTCGTCCCCTGAGCGGTGCGAAGTGATGAGCACGCACTGCTCCGGAGCAGCCTGGACCGGACCGGGGAGCCAAAAGACCTGGTAAGTAGCATCACGGGGTGATTCCCTCACCCCGTGCGTCAATGGCCAAAGTTAATGCAGTAAACAGTTCTTGGTAATATTTGTCTGATGATTTAAAAAACTACCTTTCTGTTTTCAAAACTCATTTTTCAAGAAATTGTACAATAGTTGTACATTTGAATATCTGCTAGCCATTATTTTTCCTAGATTTGTAGTTTCAGACCTAGTTATTAATAAAGCCAGTAATAATTGAATGCAGAGGCATTTATTTAATATGATAGAAAAGGAGATACATTTATGTAGTCTTACAGATACAACTGGCCCTTTGAGGGCCACTATAATGCTGATGCAGCCCAAGATGAAATTGAGTTTGACACCCCTGTTAAGGGGAAGAATAAATTTGCAATGAACAAACTGCATCTACCTTCTGTCTTTTATTCCATCACAGAATGGTGTGTGTGAGGTTCCCAAGGAGCTTCTCATCCAGGCACTGACCAGGTGCAAACCAGATTAGGTTCAACGAAGTGGTTTCACCATGTGTCCTCAGACCATCCTTCCACTTCTGTGTTTCAATTCTAATTGAAGAACAGCAGACAAAAAAGTCTAAGGTGATTATCCCTGTTTCCTGTGAAGATAATTATATTCAACCTCTATGCTACACATATCACATGAGGAAAGATAATTAACTACATTTACCAGTAGAGAAGAACTCTTTTAAATACTCAAAGCAACGGTAATCATATGAATATATCTCCTTGGCATATCATCTGTTTTCATTTATCATATACCGATAAAACTGTTGCTATGCTTTTCCTGTTGTTTATTTCCCTGTTTCAAGCCATATTTCCAGTGGCTTTCACTGGAGGAGGAACCTTGGTTTGTTTTGTTTTTTTCACAACTGACTGAAGCTCTTTAACGCATGAGGAAGCTATGTTTTTATTTAATTTCGGCATTTTGTTCAATTAAACATTTAAAAGAACCATTCAAAAGAGAAGTAGCTTGGCCTTTGATATTTTGAAGTTTTGAGTAGAAACAGATGACTCGCTACTGTGTGATGACAGCATTCAGCTCCACCATAGTCAGTCATCCAAAAGTCTCCTGCTCCTTGAAGTGACTGTACCCTTTCTCCCTTGCTGACCCTTATCCCTGCAGCTACCTCTCTTACTTCCTTCAAATCCCTCTTTAAAACTCGTACAAAGCGTTATCCAAGAAGCCTTTGGAACAGCGAATAACCAGCTGCAGTTAAGTGGAACTACATGCCACTGAAATATAATGCATATTTTCCCCTATTTAACGTGTTTCCATTTCTACCCCCTTTCCTCATTTTTCCTGTTTTTTTTTTCAAAGACTGTAAGCGACTTTGGGTTGGCAAGGGAGGAGTGGGCAAACTGTGGCCCACAGGACTCAGACATCCCCAGTTCTCCAGGATACCCGCAAATCCCACACATTTCACTAAGTCAGCCCTCCACATTTATGGGTTTCACTTTTGCGGATTTGATTATGCACGGATTATTTGCTGTCACTTCTGCTGCCTCCCTATGCCATTTTTAATAGGAACTGCAAGCCTCATGAGACTGAGAAACTCTGAACGAGGCTTGTAAGTCCCTATTAAAAGTGGTACGGGCCAGCAGTGGAGGTGGCAGTGAGCCCCACCAACCAACCACTTCTGCCTTGTGAAGGAACCTTGATGCCTTGAAGGAATGCACGGTGGGTTGAATGTGGTGATCACACTTTTTTGTGTGTTAAATATGGTTTGGGAGGGCCTAGAGTTATTCGCAACTTTTTTCATGGGGGTCCTGTGCCCTTAACCCTAGCGAATGTGGAGGGATGATTGTATTTTTAAAAATATGTTGGTGTAATGTTTTTGCTCTCAGATTGCACAAATAGCATCTAAACTATGCAAAACACAACCATTTGTTTTGTTTACCATCTCCACAACTAATGTTCCTCCCAAAATCTAGCCAAAAAAGAAACTGGAAGGGATGTCACACCACTTCCAGGTTTCAGCTGCAAAGCCAATATGATCCCAAAGGAAATTGTGGGGCCCAAAATTGCCACCCACGCAGCTGCCTACCCCTGTTATAAAGCATCACATATGTACTTTTGAAGCAAGAGAGGGAAGACGAAACAATTAAAGCAACAATGATCATCTGGGCCCAAAATATAGGACATACAATACAACTGGAACATTGGGAACATAGTTGGAAAATCACACAGAAATTCACAATTGCCCAGAACCTGAAGGAAAACTATTTCAAGATTTTCCACAGATGGTATATGACACCAAACAAACAAACAAACAAACAAACATATACATATACATACATACATACATACATATATATATATATATATATATATATATATATATATAATTAATACAGGCACAGGAATCTGCTGGAAATGCCAAAGGGAAGTTGGAACAATGTACCATTCATGGTGGACCTGCAATAAGGTCAAAAAGTTATGGGACAACATACACAAAATAATAAGTACGATTCTACAGATTGAATTCAATAAATCAACCAAAGTTTACTTACTGAATATGCTACATACGATTGATCAAAATATAAGAAAAAAAATTGGAGGATCTTACTATATATGATAATGACAGCAAGAACTGAATACGCCAAACTTTGGAAGAATGAAGAGATCCCCAATGTAGATCAGTGGCTATCCACTTTGTTAGAGACAAAAAATGCTGATATAGTAACTCAGAGACTTAAAGGTCGAACAGATGAAGACATTGATAAAGAATGGGACCCTTTGAAACAATTCCTTCAAAAGTAGAAAATGCAAAATTAGTCAATAAATAGTTCCAATTAATTTGGCAAAGGTAAACTTTTAGGAAAATGGGGTAACAAGCTTATGAAGCTTACACTCCAAGAAGGAGGTAAAAATATTTATTTGACTTTGTATAATTGAAAAAGTGTATTTAGATTTGACAAATGAGATAAAGATGGCAGATCAGACTAAAATTAAAACATTAGATAGATCAGAATTCACAGAAACAAACAAATTAATTGAACGAACGTATGTGTAGTATGGTTAGAATTTAACAATGTTAAGAGTGTTCGGCTCTAGTAAGGATTGGAAGAAGAACTATATGAAACTTCAATGAGCTACAAAATGTTTACTGAATGTATTTTGTATATGTATATATCCCAATAAAAAGTATTATAAAAAAAATAAAGCATCACATATGTAGATGGTACCAAATAATTTCTGCTATGCACCAATTATTTACACCAATCTTCCTGCAAAGGAGTTCAAAGCAGTGTAAAAATTGCAGGGTTAATTAACTCACTCTAGAGTTAATTGTGAAAAGCAAGAGGGAGGGTCAACTGGCAGGAGGGACAAAGCACCATAACAATAAATTTTTATAGGGTTGCCTGTAAAAGATCTGACCTAGTTTTAGTTTTAGTGGCAGTTGTGGCATATGATGCTAATGTTATAGTAATTTTGTCCACCTTACCTTTCAAAAAGTGGCTTCTTTTCTTAATAAATCTTTTGAACTTCCTTCTGCAATGATTAATGTACTAAATAACAAGGAAGATCTTCTGTTTCTGTCCTACTGCAGTACAACCACCCATTTCAGGGAACAGGTTAGGTAACATCTCACAAGGACAGAGAGACAGGACTATAACGTCTTAAAATGAAGCATGACACATATCATAAACACCTCTCTCAAGAACTGATATGACAAAACAAACACTTCTGCTGAATGATATGGCTTTAAAATACTTTGCTCACAGGGAAAGCCAAGATATTCTTAGAGTAAGATGGTAATGAATTAAATTCCAGCACCGCCCTTTTAATTTATTTTAGCTTAGGGGCGTACATACAAGGTATATGCATTCCTTAGTACATGCTCTTGAATGGAGGATGTACCAAATGCTAAAAGGTTCACCTGGAAGCTATAACACTATTATGATGTGTTACATGCATGAGGACTAAGCTCACACCTTTCTCCCCACCAAAACCCCAGGGATCCTACACTTTTGGCACTGTGCAACAATTGTTAAACAACTTTCTTCATAATTGCAGCTGCATGTCAGCTTGTCATAAGAATATAGAAGGGCCCGGTGAATCATACCAAAGGCATACCTAGTTCAGTATCCTTTTCCCTGTATTCTGGAAAACCCAGAAGCAGGACATGAAGACTACAGTGTTGTTCCTCAGCATGTTTATAGAGAGGCATGATGTCTCCAGGCCCAAAGGCAAAATATCTCTATTATGACCACTAGCCATATATAGCTTTCTTGTTGTGTGCCTTTGAGTTGTTTCTGAGTTATGGCAACCCTAAGGTGACGATATCACAGGGTTTTCTTGAGAAGATTTGTTCAGAGGAGTTTTGCCACTGTTGTCCTCTGAGGCTGAAAATGTGACTTGCCCAACATTAACCAGTGGTTTCCCCTGGCCAAATGGGGATTTGAACCCTGGTCTTCCTGAGTCTAACATTCAAACCACTACACCATGCTGGCTCTCTGTGGATAGTGGAATTTACAAACAAAACATGCCAGCTATACACATTCCATTGCTTTTTAATCCCATTGTTGGGTGGTTTACTTACTGTTACAACATATAAGTTTGAAACAAAAAATAGCAATTGTATTAATTATAAACATTTTGCTAATATGAAGGGTACAATTTATGGAAATGGGCTGCCAAGGGATATGCAAGTGAAAAAAGGTTGGGAGCCATTGCTCTAAATCAGTGGTTATTAATCTGGGGTCTGTGGACTCCTGGAGGTCTGTAGAACCCTCACGGGGGGTCCACAAAGCCCTGCTTCTGGACACCAGCAGCAGCAGCAACAGGGACATGGCAGCAGGTGGGGTGCACGTGCCAAAACTGCTTCCTCATTTTCTGACTCACTTCTGACTTATGGCAACCCTAAGGTGAACTCATCACAGGGGGTTTTCCTTTCCCTTCCTCTGAGGCTGGGAGAATAGGACTTGCCCAAGGTCACTCAGTATCTGAGCGGGGATTTGAAAAGTATTTGAATATTTAAATAAATATTTGAATATTTAAATCTAAATTTAAATATTTAAATCTTGAGTTAAGTCCTCAGGGTCCCCAGCAACAGATTACATTCACAAGGGGTCTCTGGTAAAGAAAAGGTTAAAAACCACTGCTCTAGGACATCTAGGTAAATTGTGTAAAGACTTTTAAAAAGAAAAATAGGATATATATTGCTATTTTATTATAATTATTTGTACTGGTTTTTTTAATCTCTTGGTATTCTGCTCTGTTTGCTTGTGTGTTTTTGCCAAAAACCTGAGCTTTTCTAACTTGTCTGGAAATTACTTCAAGGCCAAGTGCAAGATATTTTGCTGCCTGAAAAAGAACAATACTGCATCAAGGTGCGGGGCATCCAAAGCCAGCCAAGTAATGTTGGAACATCGGGTAGAAAAATCTTACAAACACCTCTTCTGATCCCATTGTACTGGCAATACAATAATAACAAAGAAAACAGCTAATAATATACTGGCTTTTTCTTATACTCAATATTTGCTGCTGAAGCACTACCTCACTCCACCTTATGGTGGATCTGGCCTTGTTTACTGTGAACTTTAATAAGGGGAGTGGGGAGAACTCTCAAAATAGCTGAATTACCCCACCACCAAATTCCTTCTCAAAAACCTGCCCTTTCCATTAAGCAGTTGCCACATACTCATACTTCCCCTGCCCTGCTATAAGTAAGCTTGTAACCAACCCTAAGGACTTGCAGCTAGAATAATTACACATTCTTTCCTGGGGCCTCCCTCTCCTCCCACTTCTTCCCTCATTTCCCCAGAGCTAAATTTTTACATTATAAGCAATTTGGGACAGAGGCTTGTCATCTGGCACTCTGTACAATACCTTACCTATCAGTCAGTCAACAATCAATCCATCAGTCCATTGAGTACCATTCATCTAACCACACTTTCATTGTATTTATAAGTTAACTGGTGCCTCTATAGTAGACAAGCTGAGCTAATTATGGCATTTCCATCACTAAGCTCAAGTGTGAACTGTATCGTAAAATATAGTTATGTGCCAGCTGTCAGTGCAAGATCTGAATTTGCTGTCTGATCCACTTGATAACAGCTGCTGACTCATATTGCTTTGGAAGCTTTTTATTATTAGGTTCAGAACTGTACTTGAAATTGAAATCAGTAGAGACTTAGTGGCTCCTCCAACCATATAGTACATGGCATTGAGTATGAATGAATGTTTACTTTGTAGTTAGCCGGAGGAGAAAATAATTTTAAGCAAATCAGCCTTAATTTGTTTTTAAAGACATTGAAGACACTAAAGCAAAGTTACCTTGAAACCCAGTTTTATGGCTTCATGCCTAACTAGTAATCAAAGAAAACGAACATAAAAGTTCATACATAAATGTTCAAAAGCACTGTCACATTGATCATATGACAACCACTGCTACTACTTCTTTGATTTGTATGCTGCTTTCCCACATGAATGTCTGCAAAACAGCTCACAAAACTAAAACATCAATACTATATTCTCTACTGGGTGGCCTGGGGCAAAATCACACTCTCTCAACCTTAGAGGAAGGCAATGGCAAATCCCGTCTGAATTTTTTTTCCTTTTTCTTTTGCTTGTGATAGGTTTGCCTTAGGGTCCATAAGTCAGAAACAACTTGAAGGCTCAGAACACACACAAACAATTCAATCCTATATATGTCTATTCAAGATGTAAGTTTACTTCCAGATGACTGAGTACAGGTTTGTAATCTTACTCCAAGCGGCTATATTCTGATAAGATTGACACCTTATAGTTCCATCTCAATAAGCTGAATAGCTAACAGACATAACCTTTCATTTTGTCTTGGCTAGATGACTATCTACCAGCTTGTTACAAATTGTCATAAGATAATATGATTATTATATTACCTTCCTTGAAAAAGTATACTCTTTCAAAGGAGTAAATAATATCACTAAAATACCTGGCGTTCTTCATCTCTTTATAATCCAGTTTATAAAAGAATAAGAAGAACAAAAATAGATAAGTGCAAGTGAAAAGAAAGTTAACAAGGTGACAGAGTATCTCTGACATGAAACAAATACAACAAAAAGGGGAACTTTAAACTTACTTTGATTTTATAAATACGTAGACTTACATTCAGTTCTTTATCCCAACTAGAGTAGACCTATTGAATCAAAAGAATTTACATAAGTATTTCATTACCAAGTTCTCATTGATTCAATGAGCTTATTCTAGTTAGGACTAGCAACTGGATTTAGACCACTGCAACAAGGTCAGTTCCGAAATATTTACTTTTGAAAACAGTTGTTGGGTCTCACTTGTAGTGAAGAAAATTAGATGGTAAGCCTATGGACAAATCAATCTGCCAGTTTTTCCACAACAGCAAGATGGGAAAAAGAGCACTAGCACACTGAAATGGATCTATGTCCTGGTAATTTATAAATATATGGCTGGATGAACAGAGACAGGTAGTGATTTGTGAAGCAAGTCCATGACCTCCTTAAAAGAGATGCTTAGTAACTAAAATAACGGTCATGGTTCCTCTTACCATATTGCACAGAAGCTCCCTCTCTTGCATGCCTCATTGCTCATGGAAATTGGTTGGGAGGTTGCATTGACAGGGTCTTGTATGGGCACTGGAACAGTGGATGTGAGTTAATGGAAAGGATACAGTTGCATCTGGCAACCATTGACTTTCATGGCAACTGAATTTGTTAAAAGATGTCCCAAAATTGTGTACCCATAATACCTATTTTGGAGTATGTTGTTGGACTGAAGCCAGTTTGCATTTCTGCTGCAGCGGTGTGTGTGTGTGGTCATATATTTTCTAGCCTTCCATGTTTAAAAACTGGATGATAGGCCTCTCTGACCTTTTAGCAGATATGAAAGCAGAGGAGAGATCCTAAGCACAGCTATTCATATGGGTCATAGATCTTCCTCTCTGGGTTCCCAGGTACATTTCCTACATTTATTTCACTACCCTCCAACATTTCTCAGATGAATACCAAGAGATGTGTGGCCAAGCAACAGCAGTATGGGGTCAAGATGGCAAAAGTTCTTAAAGAGGACAAACAGACAAACTGATAAGAGGGTGAAGCAATCTGCTTTTACCTGCATCTGCTGTGAAAGGCAAGATTCTGCCTTCTCCTCTCCTCTCTGCTGAGTTAAATGAGTGCAAACTACTCTTACACATTGAATCCAGTTTGTAGCAACTGAAGTAAGCTGAGGGAAAGCGGGAGGGCAGAGAAAGTGGAACATTTTAAAAGCAGCTGAAAAACTAGTATGATAGAGGATTTAAAGGATTAATTGGGACTGTACTTGCCAATTTGAGACAGTTAGAAGGTATGAATTTCCTATCACCCTTCAGGGTATTTACGACCCATAGGATTACAGTGTAAGACCCTTTCCGCATGGCATTTGCCATGTGAAAGGGCACCTGGAGCGTCGCACAATTGTGAGGAGCAATCTGCATGACGCACTCACAATCGCGTGACGCTCCAGGGGCTGGCAGGCACCAATTGCGCGCTTTTTCATTTTTGGCTGGAAGCCAAAAATGGCGCGCAATCACGCATTGCTCCTGGGCCCCGCGTGCACTTACCTGGCATGTGGAGCCTCCAGAGCCACGCCGGTCACGCTTCGTGCCCCAGCGCAGCCTGGGAAACTCCCAGGATGCACTGCGGAAGGAAGAGGCAGGGTGCTTGCGCTACCTGCTTGGGAGCTGGCAGCTTGTGCGGAGCTGAAGCAGCAGGGACGTGAGAGCCTCTCGCTGGAGGCTGCTTGCACGATCCCCACACCCCAGCGCCGGAAAAATGTAAGGTGAGGAAAAGGCCTAAGTCCTGTAGTAAGTTTGGCGGAGCACTGCAGCTGTCTAGCAGGAAATGCTAACTAGCTCATGAAACTACAAATCTTATTATTCCATAGGAAAGATCCATGGCATTTAAAGTGCTGTAATTGTGTAATGTGAAAGGGATTCTAGACTATAAAATGAAATGTAATAAATGGTGTGATCCACATGGGGAATGATACATGTTTAACAGTTGTGTCCTACAGTCTATGTGCATTTTGGGACAATCACCTTTTTCTCCATTTAACCTTGCTATATGCTTTGCTCTGTCTAAAGTGACTTACTCAGATGTGTCTTGTTAATTAATCTGCTTGAATAATGTTGTTAAGTAGAATCTCAGCTAACCTAATGGTGATAAATAATATATAGTAAGTAAGATTTGTTAAGGCTAAATTAATGAATTATCCCTTATTTAGTTCTTCCTATTCTACTAGAAACAGAAAGAGAACGTTAAGAGTCATAAAGCATTTTTGGAAATTAAACTTTAATTAAAGGTAATTAAACACTTCGTTTTAATTAACAGCAACCTTTTGAGGATGGTTACTGAAATAACAATAACCTCAGAAAGTACTGACTTTCCTTTAGAGAAATACAACCAAGACTTTAATTCTTTAACGTGTTTTATCCAGGGGCAAGAGAGGGGCAAAAGCTTGGTATAAATTAAAAATGAAGTACAATAGCTGAATTATTTAATCTCCCCCCTCTGGTGTACTGAGTTTAGCAGGACATAAACTGTCATCAAAGGCCAATATAGCTAATTTAACATATCATATTATACCTAATAATGTTACAGAATTTAAATGTTAATGTCTCTGATAATATTAGAAAGCCTGAACACTCATTAGATGCTGAAGTGAGTAAACAGAGGCTATTGTATTTTGGGCATACCATGAGATGACAGGACTCATCTCAGTAATACTGGGTAAGCTTGAGGTCAGTAGGATAGAGACAGATTGCACTAGAGGTGGATTGATTTGATTAAGGAAATCACAGTCCTGAATTTGCAAGACCAGAACAGGGTTCTTAATTGTTGCTGTGTGCCTTCAAGTCATTTCCAACTTATGGTGAACCTATCATGAGGTTTTCTGGGGCTGAGAGAGTGTGACATGCCCAAGGTCACACAGTGGGTTTCCAGAGGCAATTGATGAATCAAAGACTGGTCTCCAGGGTTATATTCCAATATTCAAACCACTAAACTATGCTGACTCTCTAGGCTTCTTAATAACAGGACCTAAATCCTGTTGTTAGCTCTAACTAAAGCAGACTCATTGTATCAGTGGGATTTACTCATGTGTTGAACTCATCCTTCTACAATTGATTGAATGAGTCTACTCTAGCTGGAACTTAACAAAGGATGCCAGCCAAGATCGCTTGAAGATCTCTCATTCATAGGACCACCATAAATTTGCTGACTTGACAGCAAATAACAGCAACAAAATAAAAGAGAACATTTTTAGAAAGGATCTCTCAGTGTTAAACTGTTCACTACTTAATACCATGTATGTGACTGGTGGATTCAGATGTCACACTAAGTCATCAGTTCCAGTTTCATAGAATATGGTGCACACAAGTAGCATGTGCTTGCATGTAGGTGAATGAGTTCATTTTTGCTCTTCTTTCTGTGTAAGTCAGCAAGCCAGAAATCCCCATATATCTGAACCAGGCACAATGCTAAATTGCTTCAAAACAAGTTTGAAAAACTGGATGACAGATGCTGGATTTTAAATTAACCATAATTAACTATAATTTCCCTTTCAGATGTAATCCTGCTGCATTTTTCTTTGCAATCTGATCTTTCACAATGATCTCTGCTTTGTTGTAATCCAAATGCCTCCAGTTTGAACTCCTTTCTTTTAGCATGTCAAGTAACCTGCCTTTTCTCCTTAGCGCTTTCGCTCTTTTGAGCCATCCTTAAAAACAAGAGCAGCCATAAGCTGTATATTTCATTATGCAGAGTAGGAACATTTGAGATTGGCTTTGCTTATC
The DNA here is from genome assembly GCA_030412105.1 of Cyclura pinguis. Taxonomy (NCBI): domain Eukaryota; kingdom Metazoa; phylum Chordata; class Lepidosauria; order Squamata; family Iguanidae; genus Cyclura; species Cyclura pinguis. Next base: position 316,484,697 of record CM059600.1, on the reverse strand, counting down.
TCCACAGCCCTGTCAGCTACCATACTTACTACCTCCTTCATTACTGGATTACCTCTCTAAGGACCTCTGCAACAGCAATGGCTATTGCTGTATGCTGCTGAATTAATTTCTTTCCTTCTTTCTTTCCTTCTTTCTTTCCTTCTTTCTTTCTTTCTTTCACTGTCTTCCTGCTGAAGAACAACAGGGTAATGACCGGCTTATACCAGTAGAAACAGTGCCCAACAGCGTTGTGTTTCGTTGGAGTCCTTATTGAAGATCAGCCTCAGGAGGAGCAGAGCATCTTATCTTCAGGTGATCAGCTCTCAGGCCCACAGACATGGCACAGAAAGGTCTCGGGCCCACAGACATGGCACAGAAAGCAGAGAACCATCAACAAGGCTCAGTGAGGCTCCTTGCCAGGCAGTAAAGGAGGGGCCTTGATTAGAGCCAGCTGGCACCAGTCCATTTAACAGCTGGCATTGCCTAGAGCTGGTCACCGGAAGCAACTTGTCTAGAAGCAGATAAAACTTGGAGTGGATTTGCTGTCCCATTGACATGGAAACCATCAGCTGGCATGGTTGCTCTTTCCCTCTGAACCTGACTGCATAGATTCAGAGAGAAAACAAATCAGATGTTAGGTTTTTAAAAAGCACTGGCTCCAGTATTCCAATTATTATCCCAATTACATATTATAGTGTTTAAAAAGTAGTTTTTTACTCATGAGAGTGTTTGAATGTAATTTGTTGCCTTACTCACTGTGCTGCCAATAGCTTCGGTGAGGTGAGGAAAACTAGCCTTAATAAGAGAATGGTACAAATTTTGAACAATTCCTAACAAAATTCTTCAGAATATGTCCTTGTTACTGCCCTGGCTAGCCCGAGCTTGGGGGATATAAAAAGATATCTTTTGATATCAATAATTTAGCTTCACATACCCATTCCCCTCCACGTGCTTGCGAGGCCCCCGGACAAGCACGCACGCAGGCTCGGCCGATAATCGCTGTAATATTCCGAAACAATACAGGCAGGCCAGAAATAGCCGACTCGCAGCTTTAGGAGACCTCAAAGGCAAGTACTCAATTAGTTATGCACGCAACTTTCAAAAGATCCTCTGCCCCGCGCTGGCAGCTTGATGATCGGACTATACAACGTCCAAGCACTCTGTGTTTGCATACTGGCTACTCGTATTGACAATTTGGCGATAATTCAATCATTCAAATTATGACCTTTCAGAGGCTTTGTCTCCAGTCCCAAATCCATTGTTTTCCCCAAGTCCGACCTAGCCTGCGGTCACAATTCTCCTTATAAAAACCCCTGATTTTGAGCACTTCTTCAGATCGCTTTTGGCTTCCATCCCGCCTTGCTGTCATTTGTCCAAGCGAGCCTTCCCCTCAGCTCCACGTGCTGAGATCCACGCTCCCCAGCTTCTCCGTTTCCGACCGGGCTTCAGGACAGGTGTAGTATTACCCAAACCAACTACTCCTCTAAAAATCCCTCTATACCATTCCAATCTTTATTTCTATAGTTTCTCTGTGTGTTTGTGTTGCATACACTGATTGATTGTATCTTTAATAAAATTCACATTTGTTATTTAACTCCGGTTTGCTTCTTGACCCGGCCTGACCCCGTAGACATTGGGTTCAAGATCTCGCTACGTTACCCTGCCTCTCGCAGTGCTAACTTGTGCTCTTTGACTAATTTCCCCAACTTGTATAGCAATTTGGTGTCCCTCCCGGGAGCCCCAGAAAACAGGGTAACATCCTTAATATGTAAAAGACAGTTTCAAAACTAGAAAACATGACTCATGCTTCAATAACTTTGTCCCCATCATTAAGTTAATTTTGTTATGCTTTCCTTGCTAAAAAAAGAAAAAGAAAAAAAGACAAACACTCCCCCCCATTATAGGTAAACTCCTGACAACTGGAACCAAGAAGGAAGGCTAGCTGCACTGTTGGAACTCCACTATTAGATATCCCATTTAATTGTAATATGTACCAAATTTCTCACTGTTACTAATTTTTGCTGTCATGCTTCTCACTAAATGAGGGTGAAGAATATGCTTGTGAAGTTCTCGGAATGAATATTAGATCCATAGCTCCACCATCAATTCTTTTCAGGTGACTGAGGAAAAACAGCTGAAACACAGAAAAGGGGAGGACTAAAATTTCTATATAGTTGGGGGATCTGCAGCCATGTTCCCCTTTTCTCTGCTGTTGTGCCATTCCTGGCCAACCAGCAGATCAGTGTGTATGTGTGAAGAACTCAGGGAACACAGGCCTACATTTCCTGAAGGCTTTAAACCCACCACCATCCTACTGAACTGTTTGATGGGCAACAGCTGAGCTGTGGGGAAAGGTTGGCACGGAGGGGCAAGCAGCAGAGGCCTGGTGGCAAAAGCATATGAGCCAAATGGGCCATATCTGGACTGCTGGCTGAAGATTCCTTACCAGTACTAAATGGTATAGATATGAAATTTTTTGTAGGCCAATGTATATCATTGAAAATTGCTGATAGTTTCAACCTACGCAGAAAGCATTTTAAAATTAGAAACAGCATTTCCAGAGAAGGCAGCATGCCTCTTTATGAATGAGAATATGTACAATGTATCCAACCTATGTGTTGGAACCTTGTGTGAGTCATCACCTAATTATCTTGCCATTTTGAAGCATTTGACTCATAGCCAGTAGGGGCAATCTACTGGGGCATCATCCTCTACAATCCCTCGCCCCAACCTCCCAATGGACTGTGAGTTAAATATTTAACATACAAAATAACAAAGGGATGGTTCAGACAAGTCTCCAACAGGACTGAGCAGATATATTGTGAGTCATTTTCCCACTGGCTGGCTGCCTTGCCTGCAAATTCCTGCCTGTCGGACAACCATGCTTTGGATGTAATGCTTGCATATGGCCTATGCACATGGAAACCAATTACATAAATTCAACACAGAGTTAGACAGAGTTAGAAATTAGATATAAGTCTGGCTAATTCTTCACTGAGGCCATTTCCGCACTACACTGTTACAGTACTGTTATTCCACTTTCAACATCCTGTGGAATTCGTGGGTTTGCAGTTCACTGAGGCCGAAGATGCCCTCCCTAAGCTGCAAACCCCAGGATTCCATAGGATGTGGAAAGTGGAATAATAGCACTATAACAGTCTAGTGCAGAAATGACCTATATTTTAGGCCACATCTGCGCAATAGTGAAGTTTAAGAAAAAATCAGAATGATTCCATGAAACAGTTACAGTACCACTAGACATATAGGGCAGCACCCTATTAGCAGCATAGGCCAGTGTAAGTCTACCGCACACTTACCTATCTATCTATCTACTGCATAGTTAGAGTGTTGGTATTTTCTTCCTCTCTCTGCAATGTCCAAACGCACACACAGCCAGGATTCACTGTTGCTAGTGGAGAGCAGAAGGGATCAAAGAAGCATCTGGGTATGTTCCCTTAGCCAAATGCAGACCACTGGTGAGTCCTTGAGATGTTGACAAGGAAGCAGTAAGCTCTTATGCTATGCTCTACCATGTAGGATCTTGGCATTAGACTTATGCAGACATTATGGGAAAGATTAAAATGTAATGACACTTAGAGGAGACCAAATTAAATCAGTAGGCCTTGTTCTAAAAATGTTAAGAATCAGGAGGGACAGGGGAACCTGGCAGCCACCAAATAAGGGTTCCATGGGCACTACATTGGGGGCCTCAGGTCTAAATTGTACTTCATATAACTAACAGGAAATGTATAACTGCATGTGACCCCATTCTCAATGAGCTGGAGTCTTATCTGAATTGCCTTTAGATTTGCCCACCATGGATGATAACTATTAACCACATACTTTAAAAAAAATTATAAATAAATACACACATAGCAAGATGCCAATATAAGTGCTTTTCAAGCATGTTAAAAATAAACATACAGTTTGATATATAGTATTTTTAGTAACTAAACATATGCTGTCACTAATTTAGCTGAAAAAAGCATTTTTTTATCTATGTCACATTGAGTTTTTAACATAGTAATACACTACAATATTGAGTTCTTATTATAGTAATTTTGATGATGATGATGATGATGATGATGATGATGATTGGAATACTTCAGGGCCAAAACAGCCCAGGTCTTCCAATCAAGTTATTTACATTTATTCAAATTCTACATATTAATTTGACTGCATCCTATTCATACATACCTGGGAATAGATTTCAAGACAAAGAATATACTTACATGGAATCAAGTTGAAAAATTTTTGTTGGCTACTGACTGTAAGGTTGGATCCAGACTTGTTCATAGTTTCATACAAGGCAGCTTCTCAGCTCCCCAGTCACCCTTTCTTGGGACTTACTCTTTATGGCAGCTGCTCATGAAAATGCATCCCCATCCCATATGCATGGAAGTGCTTGAGACTTTGTGAGTGACCAGTTGTATTGCGTTATTAGAAGCCATGGTGAGGCAATTACTGAAGAAATCCTCCCTGAACATCAGTATTCTAAAGAATTACAGGCCAGTTTCCAGTACCCTCTTCTTGGGGAAGGTTCTAGCCTAGAGCATATAGTGGCTTCTTAGTTCCAGGAACTCATGGATAAAATGGATTATCTAGATCTATTTCAGTCTGGCTTCAGACCTGTCCACGGTCTGGAACCACATTGGTGACCTACACTAGGAATGGACAGGGGGAACGTGTCCCTTTTAGATCTCCTGAACAGGTTACTGATTTTTGATACAATCAACTGTGGTAGTGTTCTGGGCTGCCCCTTTGCAATGGGACTTGGGGGCACTGTTTTACATTTGTTCTGATCCTTCTTAGAGGAGTGAAGTCAGAATGGGGGATTCCTATTTGATACCATGGCCATTAGGCTGTGAGGTTCTTCAGGGCTCAGTTTTGCCCCAAATGCTGTTAAACATAGACATGAAAACCCTGGGAGAATTTATCTGGAGTTCAGTGTCACCAACATGCTTATGATACCCCACTCTTACTCTCTTGTCAATCTAATTCCAAGGATGGTTCAGCTCTGGTGCTAAAACAGTATCAGTAATAGACTAGATGGGGATGAATGAACTGAAGCTCAATCCAAACAAGGCAGATGTGCTCCTAGTCAGATGAAAGATAGATCAGGGAGCAGAAATTCAGACTGTGCTAGCTGGGGTTACACTTCCCTGAAATCTTAAGCTTGCAGCTTGGGTCCACTCCTGGACTCAACCTCAGCCTTGATGTCCAGGTTCCAGAGTTTTCCCAGTAAAGATAAATGCACCAGTTGCACCCATTCCTAGAGAATTTGGATCTGGCTACGATGACATATGCCTTGATTACACTCCATTTGTACTACTATAATACACTTTATATGTGGCTGCCTTTGGAAATGTTTTAGAAACTTCAGTGGGTCCAAAATACTATGCCACAATGCTGACTGGACCAGTTATAGGTAACCTACAACTCTTTTGTTGAAACAGCTTTACTGGCTACCAGGTTTGTTTCTGGACACAGTTTAAAGTGTAGGTTATGACACGTCCTATACAGTTTACAAGTAGACTATGTGAAAAATCATATCTCCTTATATAAACCTGCCTAAGATTCTCAAGGAAGAGCTTTTTCTTAGTCCCACCACCATCACAGACCCTTTTAGTGAGGACTCATGAGAGTGCTTTCTCAGTGGCTGCTCCCAGACTGTGGAATTTGCTTCCATGGGAATCTAGGCTCACCCTCTCTCTGCTCTCCCTTTCATTGTCAGGCAAAGACCTTTCTATTCAGACAGTTGTCTAACGATTAAATGGTTGTAGGGAGTCAACATATTTCTAACTTTATTGTTATGTTTTAAAACGAGTTTACCTTTTAAAAAATTGAATGGCATTTTTGTGTGATAATTTGTCTAACTGTGTTTGAATTTTTTATCATTAGGTTTTTAGCTTTTTTTTGTATTAACATTTTTATAAGCTGCTATGGGTCCTACACCAGAAGAAAGGTGAAATAGTAGACAAACAAACAAATCAATCAATCAATCAATCAATCAATCAGTCAATCAAGCTAACAATTAATTTGATACCTTTCCAATGGACATTGATATTAGATCTATTTTTAAGCTTTAGCACTCTACTGTGATATGTATTTAAAATTAAATTAATAATTAGTGCCATCTATTTAATAAATCACTAGCTCCTGGCTCCAGTTTATGACTTACTTTGTTTTGAAACCAAGCATGCAGATTTAATTAAGGAGTCCTATCTATCACTTTTACCAAGTGTTCTACAAGACCGGGCTGCACAGGCATAATTCAGTCAAAATCAAACCATGGTAAAGTCCAGTTGCTTTCAGTAAAAGAGACTTAAGCACCTGCAGTAACATGAGTGGGATTTATAAGTGTTTAACACTGGCAGAACTGTGCTGTATCTCAGTATGCTGTTTGGTCACTTTACATCCAATGGGCTAGGTTTAGTTCACCATCCCTATTGGCACATTTGCTAGCAGAAGAAGCCAAAGATTAAACAGGCATGAAAATTAAACTACCTTAATCCTTTGAAGTGGTCCCTCCAGAACCAGATTAGGGAACATAAGGCAAACAGCATGTGGAAATCAGCAGTGTTGCTGCCAGAGCTGTTGATTTGGTAGATCTGAAAGACGTCACAGTCTACATTTATTGTCCTGGATATGTGCCCAGGGAATACCATGTATTAGCAATGTATTAATTTTTTAGCATCATTCAAAGCAAAACTAGGCAGCACAATTAAAAAACTGCTGTGGTTTAATATTTAAGTACCTAATGAAATTAAAAATCACAGACTCCACAACAACATTTAATCAGCCACATGTCACCTTCCAGTGAATATAACAAAAACCGAAATGAACAGAAATATAGAACAGAAGGTTTGGGGTATAAAATCCTAAATCCTTGATCCTTCAAAGACTTCCCTGGGTGATCATTTTTCTTCTGTGTATTGTCAAAATTAATTGGAATTCAAAAGGGCACCTTCATAAGTATGAACACAAGACATCATAAATTCACAATTTATATTACTGTAGAAGTAGCTTAGTAAAAATGCCCAATCAAAGAGACCTTTTGCAGAAATCCCACTGGTGCCTCCTTATTTTTCAATCAAGATATGAAGGCAATTAAATGTGTCCGTACGGTTGCAGTACAAAGCCTTCTGTGTTTCTAAATAAGTGCTATATGCAAACAAAAAATGACAAATCTTCATGAGGCAAAATTTATGTTTGTTGTTGAATAATTACTTCCTTGTACCACAAAGTCCCCAAAATCAACCCTGATGTTAGTGAGAGATTTCTGGAGTGGTGGTCCAACTGTGGAACATTTCTAAATTGTATCACAAAGAAGTCATTTTTTTTTTTGTTCATGTCTGAGCATCTGTTTCACTGTGTACTTGTTTAACAACTGTCATTGGTCTGGTTCTGAAAACCACAAAAACCATGGATAGGCAACTTTGGCCCCCCAAGATTTTGTTGACCTGAAACGCTCACCAGCTCTAGTCAGTATAGCCAATGGTGAGAGATTATGGGGGTTGCAGTTTATTTGCGATCATCTAAAACAAAGTTTAGAAGACCATCTCAAATGGTCCATTATTTCCTAATGTAAAAGCCAAAAGTTTCTTAAAGCAGTTCCATTTTTTTCTTATCTTGCAAATTAAACAGTCAGCCCTCCATATTTGTGGGTTTCACTTTTGCAGATTTGATTATTCATGGATTATTTGCTGTTACCTCTGCTGCCTCTCTATGCCATTTTTAATAGGGACTGCAAGCCTCATGAGACTGAGAAACTGCGAATGAGGCTAATAAATCCCTCTTAAAAATTATGTGGGGCCAGCAGCGGAGCTTAGAGCATGTAGAGGGGGGATGGGAGGGACGGGGCTATAGTGTGGAGGCATGGCCGTGGTGTGTGGGGGTGTGGCCACAGTGTGCGAGGGCATGGCTGCAGCACGGGAGGGTGTGGCTACGAGCCGGGATGCCCAAGAAACATTGCTGCTGGGGGTGAACCACCCCCATCGCCCCCCCATACCTATGTGACTGTGTGGGGGCGGCAGTGGAGATGGCAGTAAGCCCCACCAGCCACGCACTTCTGACTTGTGAAGGAACCCTGATGCCTCAAAGGAATCCACAGTGGGTTGAATATGGCAATCATACTTTTTTTCTGTGTTAAATATAGTTTGAGAGTCTCTAGAGTTATCACGATTTTTTCACTTTCACAGAGGTCCTGTACCCCTAACCCTAGAGAATGTGGAGAGATGACTGTACTTCTCTACTTTACACAAGGCTTTTCAAGGTAAGACAGAATGTCATACTTTCATCATCTTTAAATTATTTATACAGTTATTAATTAAGTCTTCTTTTATTCTTGCTGCAAGTGTTCCAACACTTCTTAGACTATATATACCCTATGATCCACACTTTTCCAGTCTCTGGTTTTACTTCGTAGCACTTTAATCAGTCTTCTCTACCACTCTGTATATGTTGTCCATACTTTGCATACAGAGCTGTATTTACTATGCTTTTATTATTTTATTATTACTATGTGTCATTTTTCAATACTAAATTTGTTTCTTCTGTCTAGTTGTTTAGATATATTAAGGCTTACTTTAAGTCTGTTTTGCCATGCCTATTTTGCTTTCAGTTTCTGATAAAGGTTTCCTTCCTACCTTGCATTATTTTTCTTGCCAAAATTTAGGCTGCACCTACTCAGATAGTTTGCTGTCTATATAACAGATTACATATTTTATTAATGCATTTTCATAAACGCATACACAGACATATATATATGTCATATCTCTGAAAAAACAAAATTAATTACATTTAGTATGCACTGGAGCTTCTGTTCATTTTATGCCATTTCAGCTAAGCCATCCGTATAGCATAACCAAATCTTTTTTTCTTGTTAACTGCATCCTTGAGAAATGCTGAAAAGTACAGAAGGCTGCAAAATCCTTGATGAACCATTTGCTCATTATTCATTTTACTTATAGCTTCTTATTTTTATGTACTACATTATGCTATCTCTTTTCATCTTTAAGAAATAAGGTTTATTTTTCTTTATTTTCTTCAAACCTATCAAAACTTTTTTTCTAAGCCAGCAAATGCTATGTAAGCATTCTTCTTCTTCTTGTGTGCATTCAAGTTCTTTCTGACTTATGGTGATCATAAGGTAACTCTATCACAGGTGTTTTTTTTTTACAAGACTTACTCAGAAGAGGTTTCCCTTTGAAGCTGAGAAAATGTGACTTGCCCAAGGTCACCCAGTAGCTTTCCAGTGATCACATTCCAGTTATCAAACCACAACATAATGTTGGTCTTACATAATTTCCCTTTAATCAATACCCCAAACACAAGGGTGACTTTATTTGTTCCGTGTTGTTTCTCAAAACCAAATTTGGGACAGCCCCGGAGCAATTGGGTCAATGCTGCTGAACTTCATAAGAACAATGGAGCTGCCTTGGGAGAATGTTTCAAGGAATACAGAAAACACTGAGATGCAATGTGATTCTGGCCATTTCCATACCGGGCTTCTGAAATGGTGCAGAGCGACCTCTCACGGAGGTCTTCTACACCGTAGAGTGGACTGGTGTGGACTACTTTTTGTAGTTCCACACCAGAATCCACTCAGGAGCGGCCGGAACTAGCTGCACTGCGTGTTTTTTAAAAACCTCTTTTTCGAGGTTTTTAAAAAGCACGGAGCGCGCAGCCCCGCGCCGCTCCGTTGCCTGGCTCCGAAGCGGATTTGCAGGCACGCTCAAGTGCGTGCCTGCAGATCTGCCAGGGGCGGGCTTCCAGCTGGCGAGCTTCTCCGGTTGGTGGAGAGCCTCCACCAACCGGAAGCCACCATTTGGGACGCTGGAGGACTGCGGAGCAGCGAACTCGTGCTGCTCCGCGTAGCGACGGACTTACCCGGCTGCCGGTAAGCTCCGTTTTTGGGCGTTTTCACCCGTTCTCCCCCCCCACATGTGGAAAGGGCCTCTGTAGAGAAAGGAGGAAGGGGAGGGGAGTAGTTGCAGAGACGAAGGCAGAAGAATCCATAACTGCCTGCTGAAATGGATGTGCAATGTTTGTCTTCTTGCCAGAAAACCTCACCAACTATACCTGCGGCAAGTACAAATTGGTAGCTTTCTTGGAAGAGAAGGTCAGTGCACTATAGCTAGGTGTTGAGTCCCTTCAGTGCATTAGAGAGAATGAGAGAGCTAATCATACAGATCCAACGCGAAGGGACTACCAAGCAAAATGAAGAGGCTCGTACCAGTGAGGAAACACCCAAGAGGAAAGTCACTGTCCACAATAGATTGTATAAAAGAGATTCAGAACCCCTCTAACTAATTGCTTCTTACATCTTCAGGAGGATAACAGCAGTAAAGATGCTCAAACAGTAAACCAACAAGAAGGAATACACATGCCAAGGAAGGAGTCAATCCAACTGCCAACCAAACAAGAAAAAAAGAAAGGTGCTGGTGGTTGGGGACTCATTGCTCAGGGGTAGAAAGGCACATGTGTGTCAGCCCGACAAGATGAATCAGGCAGTGTGCTGTCTTCCTAGCATATATGTCTGGGATGTCACTGACAAGTTGCCAAAACTTATCAAGAACACAGATTAGTATTCCTTTCTCCTTATTCATGTGGGTACCAATGACATGGCCAAGAACACCTTTGCGCAGATCCTCTTTGACTATAAAGCTTTGGGCAAGAAGCTGAAGGGGTTCAAAGCATAGGTGGCATTCTTGTCAATTCTGCCAGTGAAGGATGGAGGACTACACAGGGACAGGAAGATACTAAAAGTGAATTACTGGCTATGTAGATAGTATACATAGGACAGAGTGGGCTTCTGGGACCATGATCTTCACTTGTTAGACAGACAACTTACTGGCTACAGACGGGCTGCACCTCACACAGACTGGAACAATAGCTTTGGTAGTAGCATGGCAAGTCTGATCAAGAGGGCTTTAAACTAAATCCTTGGGGAGTGGGTTTGAGATGATAAACATCAGCCCAAAGGCAAGCTCTAATCACAAGCATGTGAATTCTAGAGGAGAAACTGAGGGAGAGAATAGGATCCACAGAAAAACTGTCAGTAAATTCATAGGTGAGAACAAAGCTTCAAACATCTTTACACTAATGCACAGAGTTTTGGAAACATTAGTCTTCAACACTTTTATCAATGACTTAATCAGGTTATTATAGAAAAGCTCTTTTGGACCATCGGTTGAATCTTCCTTCACGCTGCCAACAGGATAGTGTTTCTACCATGAGGCAGCAGGCTAGTTTTAGGGGGCCCAAAATAGGTTGCGTAGCACACACAGCTCATATTTTCCAAAACTGTGGAGGAGTTCAGGAAGAACAGCAGGGAGGTTGCCACAAGTATCTCTTAGTACCTGCTGGCTGTGGTGGCCGCTGCCTTCTGCTTAATGATAGGGTCAGTCCTGATGTTTTCCAGGGAGAACTTGATAATCTGAACAATATCAACAGCAAATTAGCAGACTAGAGCAGCAGGTGCAGCAGCCTGTAGGCTGCAAGTAATCTTTTGCTGGGGAAAAATACGGGATCAGAGAAGTATGAAAGGAAATTCCAAATATAACATAGAATCAACTCTAGGAATTGGGGAAGGGCAACTGTGGCAGGCTAGGGGCCTCCATTAGCCCCTCAAGAGACCTTGGAAGCCTGTACCTCCTCACCATACCCACTCTTCTCCACACACAAAAATCAGAAAAATGTGTTTGCTCTCACATTCCCCACAATGCCCTCAAGAGAACATGAGGACATTTTCACCATGATTTGGGCTTTTCTGTACCGGAGAGGCCCTTTTTAAAAACAGGAAGTGAGTAGAAGTCACTTCCTTTTTTAAAAAAAGGCTTCTCCTGGGTCCAAATTGACCTGTTACCCTGATTTCTGGGGGTCCCGGGAGGGACACCTCAATGTGCTCAAAATAATGGGGAACGAGAATTAGCTTAGAGCACAAGCTGTAGCACTACAAGAGGCAGGGTAACCTAGCGAGATCCTGAACCCAATGTCTACGGGGTCAGGCTGAGTCAAGGAGCAAACAGAAGTAAATAATAATAGTTGTTTTATTGATGTACAGTCAGACATGTGTAGGCAACACACTCACACAGAGAACTATTGAAATAAAGGTAGGAGTTAGATAGAGGGATTTTAAGAGGAGGTTTTGTATGGGGAATATTACACCTGTCCTGAAGCCCGGGTAGTCTGAAGACGAAGGTCGTGGAAGTGAGGATTCTCAGCACGAGGAGCTGAGGGGAAGGCTCGCTGGACGAAGCGACAGCAAGGCAGGATGGAAGCCAAGAGCGATCCAACGAGACGCTCAAAGTCAGGGGTTCTTATAGGGCAAAATGTGGCCGCAGGCTAGTCTGTTCTTGAGGATAACAATGAGTTTCGGGCTGGAGACAAAGCCTCCGAAAGGTCAGTACTTTAGATGATTGAATTATGACAGAGTTGTCAATAGAGTAGCCAGTATGCAAATGCTGAGTGCTTGAGACTTGTATAGTCCGCTCATCAAGCTGCCTGCTCGGGGCAGGGGATCTTTTGTAAACAGCGTGCGTACATAATGTGGTACTTGTCTTGAGGTCTCCTAAAGCTTCATTCGGCAATGACTAGCCTGCCTGGATTGGGATTTGAATGGTTCAGCTATTTTCGGCCACGCCTGTGTGCGTGCTTGAATGGGGGCCTCGCAAGCACGTGGAGAGGAATGGGTAGAGAAGGCCAAATTATTGATATCACATGATATCTAATATACCACAAGCTTGGACTAGAAAACTGCGGTAACAGACCCAAGGAGACAAAATGTGATGGAAATGCTCCCACTACCCCTAGAGGACATTTGGGGGTGAACAATCATTATCCAAACAATGTTGCTTGGGACCCTTTTACGCTTATAATCCAATTGATCATATGCACCCTTTACCAGCCATAGAGAAAAGCACTCAAGAAGCTGTTATGAAACTGTAAGTTAGTGGACCAGCTTAATTTACTACAGCAGTGGGGAATGTGTGCTTCTCCTGATGTGGTTAGATGGCAACTGTCATCAGCCTTAGTCTGTGGCAGGGATAATGGGGATACAGAGGGGTTCAGGTCTGATTAATGGCTACGGTAGCCCAGGAGACAGGACTGGGAAGAGATGTAGGTCTGTGATGGTGCAGTATGATTATCAAGTGGGGTGACTATACAAGGATCAATGCCCTTTGAGTATATATAATTTCATCCTGCCTCCTCGTCCCACCCAGGCGCAGTACACTCATGAACATTTCAGTTTGTAACTTTCCTGCTGGATGTCTTCCTAGAAGACCACCAGGATATTCACAACCACCACCTTCAGCAGATGTGTATATGCATACTCACACTGCTACCATCTTCCTTGGTCTCAGTGCTCAGCAGTAATATATTTATGGCCTCAAGTGGGGGAAAGGGGCACTATGTGCTTTCATTCAGCACTGACAGGAATTGTCAGGTCAAGTAGGAACATGGAAAAGAAGCTCATGAATTCTACCATGAGGAGATCATTATTAATCTTGTTTTGAGCAGCTCCAGTGCTCTGGAAAAGGAAACAGTCAAGAGGAAAATTGGAGAAGAACGAGTAAGACAGCTGAAGACCAAAGTTTTGACATTACAGAAGAAACAGAAATCATCTTGCCTGTACCTACTAGTTAATTTGAATCTTCGCACACTTTGAGATGTCACTGAGAAAACTGAAGGTTTATGTTGATTAACTTTATTCTCTGCTACATGCATCACCTCCAGTTCATACTCCTTTTTTGGGTGTGTGTTCAGCAGCTGTGTGAAGGGACCCATGAACAGTGCTCGCAGGTAAAGCTTTTTCATGTGAGAGGAGATCCTGATTGGGCCATGGCCCCTTTTCATGTGGAACTGTATGTGTGAAAGGCTGTTTCTTAGTTTGGCCAAATGCTAGCCATTGAGCAGCTAGCTTTTGAGAGTGTCTGCAGTGGGAAGGATGAGTATAGCCAAAGCCCTTTCACAGTTAGATGAATATGTGGGGAGGGTGGGTCACATACAGTGCCTTAATAAAAAATAAGGCCGGTTAGGTCTATTTCATTAATGAAGCAGATGTGTTCCTGAATTTTACGTCTTTAACAGAAACTTTGGTACCAGAGGTAGAATTAAAATGGAAAGAATAGGGATAGCTTCCTACACCAAACGAAGCAAAATAAAATAAAAGCAAACACCCAGCAGTTCAACATCTTTCAGAAAATGTTTTATTGAAAACTAACACTTTGCACATGTGAAATGAAGCAACTAGTCAGGCAAGCTTTGCATAAGAAAAAAAAATCTTTTGGAGACCACATGCAAACTTCTTCCAAAATGCATTTTGGGATTACATTTTTCTTTCACCAGCTTCCAATTCTTTTACGATTTCTATTTTGGTGGCAAAACTTCCAGATCTATGTTTTTTCAACATGTCAGAGTAGCTGGTGAGGCAGCCTCATCTGCTTTCTCCTTTTCTCTCTGTTTTGCTCTCAACACATGTTCTGGAGGCAGTTGTTTACTTTGCCTTTTACACTTAAGCACACAAAGCTACAATAGGATCACCTAGAGTAGAATTCCATTCTTTCCCACATCAAGTTTTATTGTACTGTTTATTGCAACACGCTGCTGCAACCCAACACTGGAAATTGGTCTTTTTCCAGCCCTCCTGCACCATCCTCCCAATGCCAGCACTGTGAGTAGACTTCCAGCTAGACCACGAAAAGGTGAGGGGTAGTCTAGCTCCCCTAAAAAGGCTCTGTACACAGGAGCTTCTTTGTCAGAGGCTTTAACTGAGGTATGCCTGCATTTTAAAAATATAAAGGGTTTAAGAGAGTGTGAGAGATGAGGTTCATCATTACAATCCTACTAATTAGGGAACAACTTTGCAGAGTTATACAAAAAACAAAGGAGCTTCCAAAATCCATATTAGTGCAATCCTTTTATTAGGCTGTGCTTCAAGAGCTCTTCATAGGGTAAGATTTTACAAAAGGTAAGTGGGGAGTAGGGTTGAGGGGCTGACTTGGTATCATTGTAACTGCGTGATGCCCTCAGATGCTACAATGAAGCAAATTAGACATCTTGCTTTGAAATAAGACAAGGTAGTTACACTGAGCAGGAAAAAAAGCAGGAGGTAACTTTATGGGAATGGGAACCATGTGGCTGTTCAGATGTTATTGTAATTTTCAGCTGCTCTATCCAGCATAGAGGGATGCTGGAAGTTGCAGTCTTGTTTTGTTCCCATACACAACTTCCAATCTGCTAACTACTAAGCCCATGTCACCCTTATTTAGGTTATGTCTTGCCAGAGATGCTCTCTCCACCTCACTGGTTGTCTTCTCCAACCTATGGGCTGACCACACTTCATAGTTATAGTGCTATTGTTCTACTCTTAACTTGCATGACATTTTGGTATGAAATCCTGAGATTTGTAGTTTGGTGAGGCACTGAAGTTTAGTGTCTGAGAATTCTAAATACCCCTGCCTAAACTGCCAATCCCAGGATTCCATAGGCTGGAACCATGGCAGTTAACGTGGAATAACTGTGCTATCATACTCTGACTGTCCCAGTTCACCAGTTCTGATTAATCCTCTGTTGCCTCAGTTTTTCAGCAGTGTTTAAAATGGCCTAGTTTTTGTCTTCTCCTCCCTGCCCACTTCGATTACTTCAGACTGCCTTTCTGCACTATTATAGTGCTATTGTTCCACTTTCAACATCCTGTGGAATTCTGGAGTTCGTAGTTCACTGAGGCCAAAGGACGCTGTGGGTGAGAATTCTAAATGCCCTTCCCTGAACTGCAGCCCCAAGATTCCATAGGACATTGCAAGTGGAATAACAGCGCTAGAACAGTTTAGTGCAGAAATGGCCTGAGTTAAAAGTGTAAAACTGATTTGCACTCAGTTAACTTTGCACTCACTCAGCAGAGGTGAGGGAAAAGCAGGTGGCCAGTCTCGCCCTTTCCAGGAGGCTCAAGCAAAAGCAAACTGCTGCAGCCTCTCCTAAAGTGCCAGTTCTTCCTCAAGCAATTTTTACCATCTTGACCACCTCTGTCCCATTTTCATCAGTGACCATTTCTGCACTGGAGTGTTATGGCGCTATTATTCCACTTTCAGCATCCTATGGAATCCTGGGGTTTGCAGTTGTGGGAGGGGCCCCCAAACTGCAAACCCCAGGATTCCATAGGATGTTGAAAGTGGAATAATAGCGCTATAAAAGTCCAGTGCCGAAATGGCCTGTGTTAAAGGGAATGTGTCGTAATGCTGTGGTGTGACTGGGCCCTATATCAGATCTGCGTATTTCGTTTTCATCCTCCTTTTTCAAAACCTAAAACTCTCTCCTTCTGCCAGTTCCTATCGTCTCCAGTGCTGGTACGTCGTCTGTGAACTGTTCTCCATTCAAGCTCTTTATTTTCTCTCCAACCCAAACCCAAGAAAGGAAGAACGTTCCCTAAGCACCCCCCTCTCGTTCCCGCCACCCTTTTTCCCCCTGCCCCTTTTTTTTTTGTCGTTAACTACACATCCTAACCTGCTCTCTTTCCCTCCTGCCCGGCCGCCCATCAGAGCAAGGTCATTGGCTGTTGCTAGAGGCTCCTCTCTCCGGATTGGCTAAGTCGCGCGGGCGCTCACTTCGCCAGTTTCCAGACTTGTTGTCTGGCTCTGAGGGGAGAAAGTCTGAAGGGGAGGGAGGTGGAGGAGAGGATCAGAAAGCCGGCGCACTTGCGCGGTGAGGCCGGCTGAGATAAAAAAGAAGAGTGTCACGCCGTCGTGCCCGGCTGTCTGGGCGGCGCTGCAGTGTCTCCCTTCGGCCTGGGCGGCGGTGGTGGCAAGCCGTAGTAGCATTCCTCGTAACACTCGCCGCCCTCGCGTGTACCGTCGGCGCCCTCCTTCCCTCGCTCCCTCCCTGCCGCCGCCGCCGCCCTTCTCTCAGGGGAGAGAAACACCTCAGCGAGTCGCAGGCTGGCGCCCAGAGAGCGCTAGTTGCTGAGAGGGGGCGGGAATGGGGAGAGGAAGGAAGGGGGAAGTGTGAAGAGGAGGAGCCGTGTGTGTGTGAGAGAGAGAGACAGAGAGAGAGGGAGGGAAGGAGAAAAGAGGGGAGCCAGAGAGGAAACGAAGGCGAAGGCAAGCGGAGGGGAAAAAAGGAAAAGGAGAGAGGAGGAGAAAAAAAAAGGGGGGGGGCTTGTTGCGCTTCGGTCTCTCTTCGCACTACATGCCCCTGGCGGCAACGGCGGCAGCAGCAGCAGCAGCAGCGGAGGGAAGAAGCGGCGGCGGCGGCGACCGGGGCTTGCGGCAGGCGGTGCTGCTCCTACAGCATCCAGGGCCCGGCCTAGCGAAGGGACGCGGAGGAGGGAGAAAGCCGGGGTGGCCACAGGGTGGGCTTGGGGAGGGGTGGGTCGGCGGAGAGGCGGACTCGGAAAAGGAAAACTGGGAGAGGGTCCTCGGGCGCGAGGCTAACCGCGGCCCCGCTGTAGCTTTTTCGTTCCGCGGCCCCCACGAGGGGCAGGAAATGACTCCTCGGCCGGGACTGGGCGGCGTTTGAGGCACCTGAAACCGCATATTTGTCACGGCGGGAAGCGGGGGGGGGAGAAGAGAAGAGACTGAGACTGACGGAGACCTTCCCCCGGTTCCACTGAGAGGAAAAGTGAAGGGAGGGGGCGCAAAGAAAACAAAAACACCCGCCGAGCTATTCCGGGCTCTTTCCTTCCTGGCCCGCAAGCTTCACACTCATACCTTCTCTCTACAGAGAGCTGTTGCATCTCCCCTCCCCTTTTTGTTTTTTTATTTTTTCCTTTCTTCGCTCGGGGAAAAAAAACAGCCTTGATTTGGGATTTAAAACATCGCTGGAGAGGGAAAGAACTCAGTGGAAATGGAGGAGATCTGGACGCCCGAAGTCTAAGGTTGGTGGGGAAAAGAATTAAAAAAATTGGGCTGCGGAGTAATGAAATCTTTCTTTTGGGGTTTGGAGAGAAGGAGCCGGTGTGTACTTCATTTTGAGTTCACACTCTGTTTTTCTCGCTTTTATTTGCCCTTTCGATGGCTTTATGAGTTATGAACTTGGCTTCCCGTTTCGGTGTGTGTGTCCGCGCATGTGATCCTTACTTACGTTTTGTTGCAGAGGGAAAATCTGGGGGAGGATTTTTTGGTAAAGCTGCTCACACAGAAGTTTCTTTGTTCCACAGCAGAAGGTATTGAAGTGAAACTGCCCTCTTATGCATTCGTGATTTTAAAACTTCTGCTAGAAACGGTTACGGAACCGGTAACTTTTTTCCTCTGGGAGGACTCCCGTTGTATAAAGGACATCGATTCTTTTTTCACCCCTTCTTTCTTTTCTGTGTGTGTTTTTGGAGCACTACAGAAGTTCTTTTGTGTTATTCAGCGTTTTTCTTTAATAAATATTCCAGTGGCCAAAGGAGTATGCAAGTAATTTAGAAAGGCCTGTAAAAAGTACTTTTGGAACTGACAAGGATTTCTCAAAGCTTAGATACTTCGAAAAAGTTCGAACACTGGAAGCATTTTGGTTGTATTCCCATAAAAACAACTTAAACATTTAATGCTTGTTAACTAGTCTGACTTCATTTGTGGAGGTTTCCCAGAAATGTAGTTTATATACCCAGTTTTTAAATCTAAAAGTATTGTGAAGGAATGCAGTTGAATGGCTTATGCTATTACTCTTCTGACTGTATGTTTCGTTGTGTAATTCGTTGAAGGTGGTGAAGATGGTTAAAATCGGTTTTCTTAAAAGTTCTTTAAGATTTGGTAAATTCTATCATAAGGGACCAGGCAGCATATAATCTGCAGAATTAATTAATTTTGAAGATTGTACAAGAAATGGGACATATGCTTTATACAAATATGTATGGAGTATGGTTGTAAATTCTCAGTCGTAAAGCCCTGTCTAGTGCTCATAGTTTAGATCAACAACTGTGTTATGATGTTACTGATTTGTGTTGAGAGTAGGAAGGCAAATTGATCAATGAAAACACAGTAAACTCTTTTAAACCATATACTTCATAGTCAAAGACACTAAAAAAGGTTACTCCTGGCCATCTGAAAGGGCTGAATAAAATAGATGGCAGTGAACTTCAGCTTCCTTATATGGCTTATGTTTGGCAGAAAAGCAGTGAAGTCTAAACAGAGTAATTCTTTCACAAAGAGTGATCGCTTCCAAAGTATTGTTTCATTCCCAGAAATCACTTTATGTTTTATAAGGAATAAAATGATAAAACATTTATGAATCATTTTATTTGTGTTTGTTTTGAGCTGTTTATTGCTCTTATTGTTTAATGCAGGTCTCCTTAACTTAATATAGCCATACAGGATTAGGCCCTTTTCAAAAGATGTAATACTGCTCTTGTTAGCTTGTCATAAAATTCAATTAGCTTAATTCACTTTAAAATGATTTGTTGGGATTGTTGCTCTTGGCGAACTGGATATGATAGTAAATGATCTGACAGATTTTTGATTTTTCCCTTCTAGTTGGTTGGTTCCAAGCCTGCCCAGTATGGAGACTTTTCCTTTTCTACCTTTTCAGTTCAGTTAACTTTGTACGAGTGTGCTTTTCAGTAAATGTAGATAAAACTTTGATAAGATACCCTTTTAATCAGAAACTTGATTGCCTTCAGCTTATGCTTAGACATATTGAACCATATTCTACAGTTTTAGGAAGTTGTTTGAGAATGTATCCACTATTAGTGAGCCTGTGGGTCTTCCATAGAATATGAATGGAGCTTTTATTATATACTTTTTGGGTATATGTTGAATATTTTGTGAGTTTGTAGTAATTCTGTGGTGCTATATTGCATACTATTAATTATGCAGTAACAATCTGAAAAATTTTTCGTAGCGTATATGCTTTTGTACAATTGCAGCAACATACTATTTAATAGGCAGCTGATAGATTCCTGTACAACCTTTTCTAGGAGTAAGTCTGTATTAAATTCAGTGAGACTTACCATTTGGTGTGTAGGTGCAGGATTGCTGCTCAAAGCAGGTTTAGTCAAAATAGTAATCAAGTGGCAGTATTTATATCAGGTAGATTTTTTTCCCCGTAAGGCATCAAGATACTGAGTTACACCTACTGTTGTGCTTCTAGAAATCCTCTGAAATAACAGGTTGCTCCCTCTTGCCCCATTTGTACTCCTTGCTGCTTGAAAATGAGTTCTGGAGGTTTCTGAGCCCTCTAGAGCACATTTTGAGGATGGAATTAGGCTGTAGGAAGAAGAAAGTCATACTACCTTCTTCTAACTAATGCAGTTCCATCAGCAGAGTGAAAGTGTTGGCTCCAGTCCCTTGGATCATCGTTTGAGAGCTCTTTTAACATGAACAAATAATTACCATTTTTGTTAAAGCATGTTTTTGTATAGACATCTGATCTCAAAAGGTAAAAGTGCCCTTTTGTTGTTTGTAATGTTTTTCTTGACTTCTTCCTCCTGGGCTTTCAATGGTTGCTCAGTTGCTTTTTAATTTATGAAGAGTACACATTGCAGTATCTGTTTAGCTAGGTTGATCCCTGTGTAGAATGACATTTTTGTCCACACAATCACCTGTTAGGTAGATTCACTGGATTAGGGGCTGTAAACCTGGGCACATCAGGACAGCGCTGATGAAGTCCTCCTTTGGAGGTGACAGTGCCAACTGGCTTGACTGGCAAATCAGCAGACTTAGGTGTACGAGGAGGTTTGTGTTTCTCTTTGAAATTTTTGAAAAGCGGCCTTCAGCAGCTTTTGTGTGTTACTTTGAAACTTTTGAAAAGTAGTCCTTAGAATGCTTTATTTATATGTTAGTTTGAAACTTTTGAGAAGTGGTCTTTTTCAGCCTGTAGGCTCTTCCAGCGAGGAAATGTTTCCCCAAGCAAAGCTTGATTTTATATGTTTAAGATTTTATAGCCATGTGAGAAATGAAGACAAACAGTCATATTAGCGTTCCTAACATTTACAGAAAAGCATTTAGTTTAATTTTGGGACCCAAAAAGAATATTTTTATGGTATCCTCTCACCTCGTATGCACTCTTTCTAGTTAAGGGATGGGAATGTCTGTTATATATGCCATTATGAGAGGCTAATGGCCTCCACGGATTTGTTGTTGTTGTGTGCCTTCAAGTCATTTCTGAATTATGATGACTCTAAGACAAATCTATTATGGGGTTTTCTTGGTAAGGTTTGCTCAGAGTGGGTTTGCATTTGGCTTCCTCTGAGGTTGAGAGAGTGTGACTTGCCCAAGATCACCCAGTGGGTTTCAGTGGGCAAATAAAGATTTGAACCTTGGAGATCTCCAGATTCGTAGTCTAGCAGTGAACCCCTAAACCAAATTATTGATTGCCTAGAGGCCTATCATTAAAGCCAGCAGTCTCTTCTGAAGGGCTGATGAATAACAGTCCTTAATGATATGCAGCTGCTAAAATTCTTAGTTGTTGTGGTGATGGCTTTTAAGGAATTTACTTTGAATCGTGTGAGTTACAATAAGTAAGGAAGAATTAGAATAGGACTATTTAAAAAAATAGTAACCTGCATATCTTTCAAGGTTTTTCTGTCTGTTCGGTTTCTACTTAAACTGGATGGTTTACTGCAGACATGGCCAAAGTGTAGTCCGTGAGGTGCATGTGGCCACTCCCAGTGGTCGTTTTTTTTTTTTGCTCAAAAATGCCCCCAAATGATTGTGCGGTGTGGTAGTACATTTCCACCATGTTTGGAGCCCCCCTGGGCCTCTATGGGGGCCAAAACAAAGTTTTGCAAACTTTTTTTTAAAAAAAACATTAATTCAAAGTGATTCAAAATGAATTCTAGGGGCCCAGGAAGGCCCAAAAACATGATTAGAATGCCCTTATGTCCGGTTTGGTGGAGTCTCCAAGGTCTCTTGGGATAGAGCTGCATCACCCTAGCCTACCACAATTGCCCATTCCTGCTTTACAGTGTCAAGAGTTTTGTGTATCTGTATTTTCATATGCACAGTGTGATTAAAGCAAACTTCTACATGTGTCTGAGAACCTAAAGAATTGATAAAAACATAGCCATTGAGTTGATGTTAGTTTTGAATGGGCTCACATGAAAGTGATGAGCTAACACGGGCAGGCACCTTGAGCACCTAGGAGTGCTCATCAGTTCTGTGTGGTTTGGGTAGAGTAGACAGCATTAAGTTCCTGTTTTCTGTACGGAAAGAAATCTAAGTATGCCCAGGTCTTTCTGGGTTTTATATGTTAACAGTGGGACCCTAAATGGTGCCTAATGAGTGTACGAAGTCTTTGTGAACCCTGAAGTGCTGCTGTAATGTTTATGTGGTAATTCATGCCCATCATACTGTTCTGTTCTATACCAGCCCCATTCTTTGAAGGAAAGGTGTATTCAGGTTATGTTACAGTAGCAAAATTTTCAGGTTACAAATGTATGAATGATATTTGCCGGAACTATGAGAAAAATATTATGTACTCATTGCGTAAGAGTTAGGCCATTTCCGCACTACACTGTTATAGTGCTTTTATTTCACTTTTTACATCCTGGCGTTTGCAGTTTAAGGGGAAGTGGAATAATAGCACTATAACAGTGTAGTGCGGAAATGGCCTTAGTGAAAAGCATTCCTGGCTGTAACTGGGATCTATAGATCCAGTACACTGAAAGTGCATTCAGTAATTTGAATGAAGTAGCTCCTAGTTGCCATTCAAATATTTTCTTATGTTTAATCCACTTATTTTTTGTCGTGCACAGTTCATGTATTTGCTGCAGGAAATACTTTTAAATAACAGAGGTATACTTATAGTAAACCAAATTAACATGCAAAATGTGCATCTTTTCTGAATTGGTTTAATAGGGTTCAACAAGTGCAGCTCTGCAAAACTGGATGAAATATTTCTTTATAGTCGCTCATTACATCTCTTAGCTAAGTCACTCCAAGTCTGAATCTGTTCTTTTACAGACTTGTTCTTCCTTTGCTTAGAATCCTAGAACATGTGAGGTTCAGAGTTTCACAGGAAAGTGGATCATTGTAATTTTTTCTAAACATCAAGAGGCGAATGCTTGTATTATATATATTGAAATGTTCGGTTTACTTGTGAATAATTATGGCTGTGAATTGAAGTGAAAGTAACATAAGGCATATAGTATTTTGTATATGGCCTATCAATATTTCATTGGAAAATGGTGTGCAAAATTCTTTACAGACCTGATTACAGTATTGAATTGCATGGGAATAAAACAGACTGGCTTAGATTCAGATATGACCTCCTGCAAATGGAAGGGGTTTTTGTTTTCACCAAATCTAGCCAGGGCTCCATCTGCTGTATATAGTGGCGCAGGAGACATCTTTTGCTGAATTTCACCCTCCCCATGTGACTCACATTCCACTCCACGTTGTCCTGGAGGGCTTTTAGCCTTCTGGAACAGGTATTTGGAAAGCATTTGTTGCAGAGAATGGAAGAATCAGTGAAAATCTCTTTGTGAGCAGAAGTCCAGTTTCAGAATATCAAGTAAATTATACTGCCTAGTAGCTATAGCTGGTGTAATGTGGTATTGAAATGACAGATGAACCCTTTGCTGTAGAGAAGCTATACTGAGCAAAATGACAAAGGTAAAAGGAATACATGGGCTAGAAATAGCTTGTGGAATTCCCCTGTGTTACTCAGGTTCCTAGTACAATGCTTTGAATTAACATTTTAACTTCATAATAAAATATGATCACAAAGGTCCAAGAATGGTATAAATCCAGAGACTGGCATATTGTAGGGCAGAGATGTGTAACCTTTAAGCTGCATGTAACCTCCAAAGCAGTTTCTGTGGCCCCTTCAAATGCCCTTTTTCATGCAAGAAAAAAAAGGGGAGGATTGCCTTTCATTAAAGTTTCCAGGAGTATTAATTCACCTTTTAAATTTTATTTATTTATTTAATTTATACCCTGATTTTTTGCCATATGGGGCTGGAAGTCACCCCATAAATTAATTGCCACCCCCTTGCAGTGTTGAAGTTTTTTTTTTAATTAAACCCAAAAGTGGAAATCACAGTCACTCCACTATTGTTTTGTTCTGTTTTCTTTTCTGTTGTTTTTTTGTAAGTACATCCCCCAGAATTTTGTCCTAGTAATGCTGCAGTTGTTCATATATATCACAGGAGCATCGAGTGAGCATAATGGTCCATTACACTAATATTTCCACTTTTTTGCAGTGTGGCAACAGTCAAACAAAAAGGCTGCTAGTTCTCTGCTGACTGCTTCTCAAATGCCTGGTTTCCTGTGGGGTGTGTGTGGATAGAGTGTCCCCAGAGGCAAAGCAGTATGGGTGGATGAGCTTGCTTGTTCTGCAGGACTGGTGACTGTCCAAGCCATGCCTGCCGTTCTGTCTTGGTTTCATGACTGCATCTTACCTGGAAGTTAAGTGCCTTAGAGAAAAGATGGTATAAGAGCCAGGAGCTTTCTTCTTTCACTGCTGCTATCTTTGCCCTCCTTTCCTTGCCACCCATTTCCTTTTGCTGCCTTTACCTTTATCTCTGCTGGCGTGGTTACATCATTGGTGGAGCCAGTAGAATTGTGGCCAAAGGTTCCATTACTGGAATACAAAAGTTATTTTCAGGAGTTTGGACTCTTAAATCTGTTCAGCAATTTTAAGTGTCTCAGCTGTGATGATTCATGCCTGATATTAGGTGACAGAGTAAAATGAGCTGGTAAGATGGAATTGCTGAAACTTAATTGTCACAGTGGCCTCCCTATTAATCAAGATTACATTACGAATAAATTAGCAGCATTGCTGTGACTTAACTGTAGCTTTCTACTTACCTTACTGTGTTGGAAGAAAACACTGTTTTGCTTACTCTTTAGAAAGTAAGTGGGGTTTACAAACTTTTAGACAATGTTTTACTGCAGTCAGTAGAAAACTGTTATTTCTCCAAAGGAAGTTGACGATTAGTGTAAGAAGCTAGTAAAACATGGTGCAGGGTTTTTAGAGAAAGTATTTTTATACTGGAAACACCAGTTTTGTTTTCATTAGAGTGTATAGAGTTAGTTATAGATCATTCTACTGATATGAACAAAATACTGAGTGTAATTAGTGGAATTGTAATACAGTTTCTTCTATAAAATTTTAACTCGGCTAAAGTGGTGTTTGAATTATTTTATTAAGCAAACATGCCTGACTATACTGTTCCACTACATATGCAGAAAGGAATAATATTTATAGCAGCATACTTCCTAAAGAAGGTAGCCCCAAAATAAGGCTTAAAAGCTGCTGTCATTTTTATCTTATAATTTGTAGGCAGCAGTACGAAAGGATACATGCTGTGTCTAGAACTCAAATTCATAATGACTGGGATCCTATGCTTATGAAGAAAGCAGCAAATAGCAATGGGCAGATATAATCTATGCTTTGAATACCTGGCTTTGGATGTAGGTTGGAGCCAATGCACTCGGGGAGCATAGTTTGGGCAGTTACCTGTGCCTTGGGGACACAACTATTCAAGCCACATTTCCCAGAATATCTTGGCTTTGAAGGGCTGACCCCTCACCAACCTTTGGCCAGGCATTGAAGGAGTAGGCCATTCAGAGCCACTTGTTTTCTTCTGTTGCTGCTGTCTATAGGCATGGAATGTGTCAAATTGCTCACATCATGTACCATTACACTAGCAGTTTTACTATAGGATCCTGGCTTAGTTTGATTACTTTGGCATTTCTTTCTTTATTTCATATTATATCTGTGTTTAGATTACTGAATTTTAGAGATGGCTTGTTCTCTTTTGTGTACTTATGGATTTTGTTAGCTGACAAAAAGTTAATTAGAGGTCTTAAAAATTACATTAAAATTCCTCTGCAGCCTAAAATATGCAGCCTAAAAATAAAAAAATAATAATAGCATGCCAGCGCTATGTGTGACTATTTCCCAGGAGTTAAGTGTTTTATTATTTTTTTTCCAACAATGCATTCTTATTTGGGATTCCTAACCCAATTGAATTCAGCAAAAACACATTTTCAGTAGAGTTTTGTTAGGGTACTTAAAGGTAGAATTGGATGTTTTTCTTTCATGTATGACTCTCAGTGTACAAGGCATGCTTATTTTTTTTATTTAAGATGTATTCCACTTCCAGTCCCCAAGTATGCCTACATGTACAGATTTCCATGAGTATTTATGTAGGTTTTCATGGCAGCTGAGTAGGAGGGAAATCCATGCAGTGTGGATGAAAAAAGGAAAGAAGACAGAGGAGATGGCATGCTGGTGAACAGGAGAAACCAATATTGGACTAGGGATGAAAAGTTGATTGAGCACTCAGCAACCCAGATGCATGAGAATAAAGCTGCTGAGAAGCTAGCCTTTTTTTTTTTTTACAAGTTTTGAAAAGGTTGCTGCTGGTTTGATCAGTTAGTGGTTCATGGACATGTAGTATGAATTTTTGTACAAGTAACTTTAATTCATGTGGGTTTTTCTTCAAGTTGGAGTTTAACTTGTAATTCTTACGAGAGAATATTCATACAAATAATATAGTAGGACAATTCAGATGGAGAATTTTCCCTTGTAACTACTTGACTTGTTAGGAAATACTCCCTTGTAGCAAGGGTCAGTTTAACTTTCTCTAAGGAAAATATAATGTTAGCCAACAAAACACCCAACTATTCTGTATCAGAGGACCATGCTTATTTCATTCTCTGGTGAAATGCCTTTCTTTTATCTCATGGATTCGTCTTTGTGGATGCCTGACATTCATTTTTTCTTTTCCTTCTCAACTCATTCCATCAATGGCTGGTTTTCAGCCTCAAATGATTTGTTATAAGTGCAAAATACCAGCCTGATTTTCTAATTTTGCACACAAGTTTCTTTTCCTGTGTTGAAAGCTCTTGGAAACAGCCTTTGCTGGTATTTGTTGTCACGGACCAGGAATTCCTTGAAGAGAAAGGTTATCTAGATCTATCTGTATTCAGGCTTGATTATGGGACAGAAAAATTTGAGCATCGGTTTTGCCTCTTGTGCTATTGAACATATACATGAAACCTCTGGGATACCAAATCTGGAGCCATCGTTGTACATTGTACAGATGGCTCAGCACTATCTCAGGTCTCAGGAAGCTGTTCTGATTTTAAGCCAGTGCCTAACTGGATAAAGACAAAGAAATTGAAGCTTAGTCCAGACAGCAAAAAGATGTTCCTAATCAATCAAGAGGCAAATAGGGATTGAACTTGTTCTGGATGTGAATGCATTCACTTTGCAGATTCAGACTTGCAGTTTAGGAGTATTTCTTGATTCATTCTTCTTTGTCCAGGTTTTAGGAAAGACCAGGATTGGAATTGCACATTGAAACCAGGTGTGTCAATTGTAAAATCTGGAGAAGTTTGATCTAGACATGGTAATTCATGACCTAGTTACAGTCCTTTGCATTACTGTAACATACTCTGTTAGGCTACTATTGAAAAGGGTTTGGAAAGTCCTGTTGGTCCCGCATGTTGTTGCAGATTGTTGGCCAGGGCCAATTCTAGTGAGCAACTGGCACTATTAAAAGTGCTATTTATGACCTAGAAAGCCTCTATAACCCAGGATCGGCCTATGTCAAGGAGCCTATTTTCCATTTGATCCTTTAAGGACCTTGAGATTATCACTGCAGGTTGTCCTTTTTATCCCACCACTCTCAGAGACACATTTAAAGAAGATGGAAGAGAGACCTTTCTCAGTGTCCACTCCTAGATATTGGGACTTCCTGCTTAGGGAAGTTAGACTGGCTGTCCTCTTGTTCTTGTTCTGCTGGCAGATAAAGGCCTTTTTTATTAAGGCAATTGACTGTCTGTTAAAGTTGGAACTTGTTATGAGTTGGATGCTATGGTGTTCTTGGCTGTATATTTTTAATATTTTAAATTATGGTTTAGATTTAATTAATTACATGCTCAGCTTCTGTCTGGCACTAATAGGAGAGGCCCTACTATACAGCTATTGAAGGACCTGGACTAACCAACTGTTATTTGTAGGCCTTTTTAAAATTTAATTAGTGTTACTGTGAACCACTGTGAGTCCCATTTTGCGGAGAAAGATGGCTTGTAAATCCTGTCATAATTTATATTTTATTTCTATAATATGTTTCTGGGTGGCCTTTAAGGCAGTGTCCCCCAAAAGGGAACTTTTGTTAAAATTAATAAAATCAGTAAATAGCAATATTAACAAACATCAAGCTCAAATAATATTTAAATTTAAGACACATTTGCAAGAACAGTTCAAAAAAACACTGTTCAGAAAAGCCCCCCCCCCAAAAAAACCCCACTACCAAACCCCAGGTGTGCCTTTTTGACAGACCCAGATGCCAACTTCTTCTATAAGCATGGAGCCACTGTGGGCTCGCATGAGCCCACTCCCATATACTTGTCAATTTTTCTATCCTCAAAAAATGAGCATTAGCTTTCACTGCTGATCTTGAAGTCCTGGCAAACTAATACAGGCAAAGGCCTTCAAGTAACATGGTCCCAAGCTGGAGGCTTTAAAGCCTAAACCAGTACTTTTAATTGAGTTCGGGGGATTTTTTTTTCACCATGCAGTTATCATTTCATCCAGTAACTTGCCCCCAATGAAACTGACTATCTTTAAAGACAGCTCTCTGTAGAGCATGTTATAGCAAGCTAGACAGAATGTTACTAGATAGCCAAGGTAAGTTTTCTCCTGTTTAGATCGGACCACGTCTGGTATGACAACTCAATGTATGAATGTGGCATGATGTATGAAGCTTCACATAGGGAAAAATTGCCATGAATGAATGTCAGGTACTGGGTAACTCACATTCCAAGAAGACACTCTGAGGTTAACAGTAATTTATTGGATTAACTTGAGGGCCAACACACTTCTCCAAAAGTTGCCAAAACATTCCATACCTTTATATGCAATTAACATAAATTATCACATGCAAAGCTCCTATTGTTCAATAAGCAGTGGCCGGTTATTTTTCCGTCTTCCTAGGCTGATGCCTGTCTCCGGATTACTTAACATTGAACAGTGGGTAACCTGTCTCTGAGTCTTCCCGCTTACCTCAGCCCCGTAATTTTCCCATAACAACCTTTGCCCACTCTTTCACTTTCTAATCTTCACTTCCTTTTCCTTATATAATACATTGTAGCAGCACATAGCGGTGTTGCAATTACATAGAACACAAAGTAGCAAGGCTCATGATACAATGTGGCAAGCATCAAAGCAATTACATAGAACACAAAGTAGCAAGGCTCATGAAACAGATAGGATACAATGTGGCAAGCATCAAAGAACACACATTATCAGACCTCCTTTTCTCTCTCTACCTTATATACTTGCCCTTTATTCTCTGGTTATTTATGACAGGAAACCTTGCAACCCAACAATAAAGTAGTGTGCACAGAGCTCCTTGCTTTCAAAATAGCTGCTGTAGGCTGATATGGACATTATTATTTACACTTTCGGTATTTAAGAAATATGAAATAATAATGTCAGTAACATAGAACAAGAATATGGTTTCCTTGTTTGGCAGGGCAACTGTGTTCTGCTTATCTTGTAGAGGTGGATATACACAACATTTTAAAACTCAAATGATTATGTCCAAACAAAATTTTTATTTTATTTTATCAAGCATATTTTATCACATCATTTACTGGTTATATAACCTGTTTAGAAATAGCAGTTCTATTTGTTCAAAGAAGTGGTCCTTTATTTTCAGTGATTAAACATCTCTGAAAGAAGTTAGCATCTAGGTCTTCAGGCAAATTATTACTGGCTTTTTCTTTGTTGTGACAGATCCTTACTCCTAGTTTAGTTTGGCAGCTCCCCAGTCTGATAAGGCACCCTGTCATTACCATACAGCTCTGCTCCCCTCCTTATAATGGCACCTTTGTATAAAAGGGTGAAGATTTTCAGTGTTTGTTTAGAACCACTTAGTAAATTTATGGCAGCATGTTTTCTGTGTTACTTTATATGACGTATACAACTCAAGTCGAGTCGGCGTTTATAGAAATAAACTGTAACATTTATTACAATAATAAGAATAAAGTAGTGTGTTAGATTTCAAATGCAGGTCAAGGCTGATACAGTGTACTTCTTAGACAGTATAACAGGTAAACTCCCTGCTCAGAAACAGCTCAGTTATGTCTTCGGACTTTCGTGTAAGACACAAGTATCATAAACAGTACTTTGGCTAGACTCCCACCAAAGGCTTGACCCCCAATCTAGGTCACACTCTCTGACCAGATGTTACTGGAGCTTAATTAATGTTCTGCTTTTCACTAGGCTTCCACTGAGAATTAAACTTCCCAACACAGCCATACTCTCTGACTGACTTAGGAACTCTGCTTCCTAGCTCTTTGCTAGGTTTCATTGAAGGAATCCCAATACCAGCAGGTATTTGGCTGTATAAAACTTTTTCCCTTAGCCACAAGTCCCTCCCACACATTACTGGACTGGTTTCTTTCCTGAGGTACTATTCTGGTTGCTCACCAACCTAGTTCCAGGCTGCCTTGGTCCTTTAGATAGCCACATCTTCCACAATTTCGTCACATGTATTTTCTCAGAATTTTCTTGCAAATGTGTCTTAGATTTAGTGTATCTCGGCTGGATGTTTGTTAATATTGCTGATGTTTACTTATTTTAAAAATCAGTATTAAGAATTTGGCTATCTGCTAGTCTTTATAGAGGTCTTTTAAGAGGTGCTCTTTTGATCTTTCAAACCTTAAATGATTTGTGACTGCACATGCTGCGAATATAGGCCTAAAGGCACCAGATCTGTCTGGTCTTGGAATCTTAGCAGGGTCAACCCTGGTTAGTACTAGGATGGGAACTCCTAAGGAGTACCAGGTGCTGTGGGCTATATATTTCAGAGGAAAGATTTCTTGCCTAAGAAAACCCTATAAAGTCAACAGGCAGTTTGAAAGCACATACACACATGCTGTGAATGCCTTTTTCCATGTGAATACTTGACTCATGAGCTCATTTACAAGGGCACTGCTCTCTCTATGTTTTTTTCAGGTGTGGTTATGCTTGCAAGATTGCGGAATAGCTGCTTTCTGTATACTTGTGCTGTTTCCTAATGGGAGCCCATTGTTAGATGCTTAAGAATTTTAAAGAAAATAATTTAAAAGAGTTTCTGCTTGGAAAGTAGTCTGAAATATTGTAGTGGTGTTGATTGCAGTATTTGGGTTAACTTGTTAATTTTGCATTCATTTTATTAATTTTATTTAAGGTCTTTTTAGAAACAAAGTTAGTATTTACATTTCTGGGTGCAGCAGGAAAGAATTAATACACAGGCAGGGAGGAATGTATTTCTCAGTAATTGTCTGCATTTTTGTTGGGAAGAATATAACTCAGTTTGGAAACAAAATTTTAATGCCAACTTGTCATTGGTATTGCTATAGAATTAATCTTCATATAGCCTTAAAGAGGAACAGATTTGTGGATATGTGAAACAGGCATGGGGAGAAGGGGAGGAAAGAGTAATTGCAAATAAGAATTGGCAAGGAAGACATGGTTCCATGCTCAGCAAATGTTTCAGTTCTTGAGCTGTCAAGACATGAAATATCAGCCAGTTTGAATAATATCCTTGGGTGGGATATTGTACAACTTCATTAGTGTAGCGGAACAAGCCCATGGCTGAGTTCTTGCATTAGACATGCCAGTTTAATGCTAGCGTTAGATATGCAGTCAGACTCATTTGCTGGCCTGTAATTGGAATCTGTATTACATAAATACAATGGCAAGTTAAAAACATTATGGTTTCTGAAAGCTGCAGGTATAACCATTTCCATTGATGTTTCTCACTTTATTTTAAACAATGAGGTATGCATCTAAAAAACTAACTGTACTGAAATAAAGTATATATCCATCAGACTAACCACTGTTTCTCCCCATTGGTGTGGAAAAAGTAGAATAATTCCCTTTGAATTATTAAAAAAAATTGTCTTAGTTACAGAGTTAGGGAGGGTTGGGGTAAAATGAAGTCTTCCTGAGTTTCTCCAAAAATTTCATTCTTTCTTATGAGGACAGATTTTATTGATGCATATCATGTTGTTGGCTAGAGTGTATTTCTTTCTCTTATGGTACTGGAGCAGCACATAATCTTATGAAGCTTATTGACCCAAATGCAGAAGATTAAACAGAATTAAAAACAGAATGGCTCGCTGTCATTATTTCACCCTATTTAGATTTTTTTTAAGTAGGAAAAACATATTTTTAATTTTTGTGGATGGGTAGTATCTGTAGTTGAGGATTACAGTTTTGGAGCAAATTCCAGAAGGGTAGCTGAGATAGTTTATTGCATCCAAGCCAGTCTTCTGATATCTTTAATAATCACTTTATTGTGGTGTATGAGTTTGTGATATAGAATCCACTTCATCATCTACTTGAAATATTACCCTGCAGTGACAGAGACACATATAAAATGTATGCTTATGGATATACATAAAGAGTTATGGAGAAAAACTTGTAAATAATGGGGCAGAAAAGTCAGGAAAGTCAAAATGTGCATTCTCTCAATATCTGTATTTAGGTAACTGCTACTGCCTTGTAAATTTGATGAAGTAAATTTATAGTAGTCCTTCAAGCTTCAAGAAAACTTATGATGGTTCAGGCATGGAGAAAACATCTTAAACTGAGAAAGAAGTATCTTAAATATAATTTACTTTTTCATATCTTACGATCCTCAATATATAAACAGAGGAAGAAGGACTTCATTATAGCCTTTCTTAAATCTGCTTTACAGGTCATACTGATGAACTAAACTTACCTTCCAGTGTGATTGTAGATAGATGATATTGTTGCCCTGGAATTGTGAATATGTGTCTCCTCAGCTGGTTTTGGACTACCACTTCCATTTTGGCTATGCTGGCCTTGGCTAATGGGATTTCTAACAACATCTAGAAGGCCACAGGTTTCCCACCCCAGTCTAGAATGTCTCAAGTCAGCCTATCTGCTTTCTTTTTGTTCCCTTCAAGACTGTCTC
Source organism: Cyclura pinguis (assembly GCA_030412105.1). NCBI lineage: Eukaryota > Metazoa > Chordata > Lepidosauria > Squamata > Iguanidae > Cyclura > Cyclura pinguis. The sequence continues at coordinate 316,451,849 of CM059600.1, read as the reverse complement.
CATTGTATATGCTTTTGTTCCAGGGAGACCCAGGAAAATTGTCTGTTCGTGGCCTATGTTATGTTATGGCTGACCATATGATTTTACTGAAGGTTGTTTCTGGAGTATACCCGGAGACCAGGATGCCAAATGCTTCCATATGCATATATAATTCTCTGAAAATTGAATATTGCAGAGAAGGCTAAGCTACAATTTTTTCACTTTTTAAATTTTTCATAACAACAACAACAAAAACGGAGGGATATCTGCTGTATGAGCAGCTACAATCGGGATGTACTTTGCAACATGACATTACTGAATATACAACTCATCTGTGATTTGTTGATAAAATGAAAGCCATCTTTGGACAGAGGAACATATGTCTATATCTATTACACTGAATAGGAGTTGGAGCCATCAGATTTATCTTTTCATTGTTAATCTTCAGGTACTGATTCCCCACAGTACCTATCTTATTGCTCCAGTGGTGAACCAAAAATGTTTAAGAACTATTGCACATGTTTAAAAATGTTAAAAAAGTAGGTCAAGATCAACCTCGATCAACAGGAGATGCTGTCTTGAATCTCATGATCTCTCTGTCTCATCCAGTAGGGCAGAAGCAAGTTTAAAGTACCATACTTTCTGTATTTTACATTTAGCTTTAAACTGTGGACTAGTCTGGATGGGGCAAAATTTGAAAATTCCAGACTGTATAGGTCAGCTGCAAGTCATTAGCATCAATAGCATGCAGATTCATGCTTATTTTATTGCTGTGGAAATTGCTGTCACTGTGTTTCCCTTCAGTCGTGAATGTAATGCTAAAAAAACCTCCAAACTCATATCTCTCCATATTTTCCCAGTTTAGCTGTCGTGAGAGATACATTCAAGGGCTGTTTCTCAAGTTATGAAGCAACAGCTGGGACTTTCCACTGGGTCTATCACCAGTAACTGTAGGTCTTTGATAAGTTTAACCGTATGATTAACATGTTTTCAATAATGTATTAGTCTCGTTCATATTTTAGTTTTCAAACTTTGCAGTTGAGTAGCACTACCTGTTCTGTTTTATATTCTGTGGTGTGTCTCAGGATACCAGATACAGTAGTCTAGCAATCCCTCCATGTGCTAAAATTAGTACCGTATTCATGCATTATTAACTATACTTTCATACTTTGCTGGAAAATCACTATGCACTAACATTTGATGGCCCATGATCTGGCACCGGTCCACAGATCACCACTTGAGCAGCACTGATGTATGGCACCATCAGCTGGTTTCTTTTGAGAGTATCTGTAGACAGTGTAAACAATATCTCTCTGAGCTCCTATTTCCATCATAGTTTTCACTCTTTGAATAATGAATGTATAAGTAATTTCTTCCTTTAGAATGATATATATTCCAGACTATTAGTATGTGTCTGTGTATAATCATGCATGCGTCTGTGTATAATCATTATGTTGTTTTACAACATAATGTGAATTTCTCCAGAAATTCAATTGAAGGGTGTTATAAGAAAATAAGTATGTATTGCAAATCTCCTCTTAAGAACAAATACCTTCGGTAATACTGACTACTAAAAACTTCATCAGGTTCTGCCTACTACTTCGACAATCTTTCATTCTGTGCATCTTCTGTTTTGATTATGCAGAATGTTAAGCTTTTAATGGTCTCCCTACAAGACTTGAAAAATCATTTGAATTTTTTATGTTCTCATTTTCTGATCAAGTGCAACAATACAGTGATTTAAAAAAGTCTTCCTTAAAGGAAAAAAAAAGATAACTTAGATGCCTAAAATTCTCGTGAGCATCTAGAGATAAGTGCATATGATCCACTGGGCAAATGCTACCTTGTTTTGATACAGTCAAATATGTGTGTTTAACTTCGTTGACATAGGATTGTATTTGTGCTGAAGGACTTTGTGATTATATACTTGTTTTCATCTGTCATGGTTCTACGAATGTCTAGGTCTCTTTCCTGAAACTTGTTTTTAAAACCTTTTGTTCTGAACACAGAGAAATGAGTCTGTTCTTGCTTCTACTTGGTTAAAAATAAGTACTGTTAGCAGAGGAACAGAAGTAACAAAGCGAAAATTGCAATAGGGTATCAGTGAAAAAGTCGATCGCCTGGCCACAGAGCATTATACAATATCTAGGAAGCTGGAAATAATAACGGGTATTTTTGCCTTAGATTTAAAAAACAGTTTCTTTTTTTATTTTTATTAAGTTTTAAGAAAATAACAACAAAATAGAAAAAATAAACAGTATTGTCCATAACTAAGATTTCAAATTATCTTCCATAAGCAAAGAAAGAGAATGAAAAAGAAAAAAAAAGTTTTTCTGATCTGCATATCAACAGTTATATATAACAACCTTATCTCAACCTCTTTAATTTCCCCACTAGACTACACACTTCTTTCTATCGTCACTAAATTACTGATAATCAAATCCAGCAACGATCAGATCATATTTATTTTTCCTCAAAGTCCAAAAAAGGTTTCTACTCTTTAAGGAATATTCTTAAAGACCCTTCTTGAATTAAAACAGTCAGTTTGTCCATTACAGTTTGTCCATTTTGCCTTCCACTCATCTGTGGTTGGTACTGTCAAACCTTTCAATTTCTGTACACAAGTCAATCTTGCTGTGGTAATCATATATAAAAAAGCCAATTTGAAGTAAAATGACTTTAAGAGCTTGAGTCAACTAAGCTATAGGATTGGAAGGATGAAAGGCTAAGTGGTGATTTTTGAATGAATAGCTTCACAGAAGAGGTGGAGGTACCTAGAATTAGAAATCAAATTATGGTAGAGAAGACTATTAGCAGATTAGAATACTTTTCCCCCCTCAGGCATCATCTGTGTGAAAACAGATTTCATACTTAAAATTAGGCTATAAGCTGCTCTAAGTGTATCAGAAATTCCCTTGAGTTATACTGTTGGTTACAAACTTTACAGAAACATGCAAAGTTTTTTCTTTAGCAACATGGGTGCATTTCAGTTTCATCCTGCTAACATGGTTGAATTAACACTAAATGTGGCTGTCTGGGGAGATAAATGTGCATACTTAAACTGTTTGCTGTTATTACATTAATGTGCTCCCATTCCATATTATACTCATATGTTGCATCTGCATATATTTGTTAAGATGCTTTTTTGTATCGAATCGTGTCTTTACATAAAAATATTTACAAAGTAAAATGAATAAAATAATTGGAAGAATTGTTAGGTTGCTTAAAATTTCCTGTGGTGCACTAAAAAAAGTTAGTTTCCCTATAATCTACCTATTTAAAGATCTAATAAGTATTGCTACAATCTGATTGGACTTTTAAAGTGATTTAGCATCAGTTTGTCGCTTGGGTTCATAAATTTATGTGTGTGCATCATGCAAATTTTAAATAATGAGACCATTTAGAATTTAACTTCTAATGTAGCACAGGAAATTTTGAGCAACTTAAGGGTACTTCTGATTATTTTACTTTGTTTAAATTCTATTGAAATTCATGAGAGTGCGTTCTAAGTAAATATATAAGAACTGGCTTCTGTTCACATTTCAGAAGTACTAACGGAAGCTTAATTATTCAAGTCTTCATTGCAATTACAGTTGACCTTCTGCATTTATGGACTTAACTTTCACTGATTTATTTGTGAGTTTCTCCAACCCCTGCCTTCCCAGGCGCTTTTTTCCCAGAGGAACCTTCCCTTTCAGCGGCTCCATTGAAACTGTACAGACCTTTGCAAAGCTCACTTTGGTCCTCCTCCTCCTCCTCCACCACCAGCTGCTGCCTGACTAGCTAAGGATGTCTTGTAGCCTGATTTCTCAGCACCACAGACCCTCTCCTGATGCCCCCCCCCCAGTATCCAGGGAAGCAGATGGGCAAGAAAGGAAATACAGAGTCGCCATGCTGATCCCTCATTCCCTCTCTTTTCCCTGGTCTGGTTTGGACCCTGGATGCTCATTCTCCCCACTATGCCTCCATCCCTTTTCCAAAGGTGCACACACATTTTGATATTCATGATTTTTCCACTTTTGTGGAAAACCCTAGCAAATGCGGAGGGCTGACTGTAATCAGACTTAAAAGCCAGTGCTCATCTATGGACAATTTACTTACTACTCTAATCTAATGTATGTTGAGATTCACTGAAAATAAAACACCAAATTTACTGTTTTCAAAAGCTTCCTTGTTAGAGCATTCTGTGTAATACATTATATGAGGATTTGTTTGAAAATTTTAGATGTTTTTGAAATGTAATTCATAACTTTGTGAAAGGTATGAATTACATAACATTGAATTAAACAAGCCTATCTTAGAGGAAAGCACAGCCAAAGCACCTTTGAACAAGTCTTGCCAAGAAAACCCCATGATAGGTTTGCCCTAGGGTCACCCTAAGCCAGAAACAACTTGAGGGTGCACAACAACAACAAATTCATTACAAGCAAAAACAAAGTTTTGGTTTCCAGTTTTACCTGGAAAGGCTTTCTATGTAGTGCTGGCATATATAAGTTTGCTGACAGTATCAGACATTCCTTTCTTTTCTTTTTTTGGCGGGGGGGATGGCAAGTCACCAAAGTGCTGTTCTTAAAAAGAAAAACTATGATGATCTGAATTGTGACATAAAATATTTGGTTTAAATTAAAGCTCTGTACAGTGTTAGGAATATAATATAAAATTAAATGGTAAGTGTATTTCTTATTATTTGCTTTTTTGGGGAAAATTTGAAAGGTGCAAACAACTTTTCTCTGTAGTACTTCCAGATGCAAAAGAAAAGGATGAAAACTTGATTTCAGAGCATGTTTTGAACCAAAATTCCAGGATTATATCCTGAATATATGTTGTAAGAATGCTTTTCAGTGTAAGCAAATGTTTCTGTTTCTCCATGTCAAAGAGATGTTGCAGCTATTTCTTCATCTTAAGGGATGAAGAGAAATGTCTTTAGTCAAAGAAAGGTTTGAGTCTCATCTTTTGACTGACAAATTAAGGAATGCAACTTCCATGTCAAGAACAGAAGGCTATTAGGAAACAGATCCAATCTTATTTTATTAAATGTTATAGTGAACTAATAAAATGAAGTAAATTTAAAGATCCTCTTTTTTGTACCTAAGATTTCATGCAAAGTCTAGAGTACCTTGTAATACAGTTTTCCAGTGTCTTTTCCTTCATATCTTACTTCTAACACAAGGTACTTACATGCCTTTTTACCAATATTTTCATCACACAAATTTATAGCTGATCAGTTTGCAGAGAGCTAGCCATGTGTGATAGTTAAAACAGACTAACAGTGTGGCTAAATAAATAAATAAATAAATAAATACAATTAAGAGCCTTAAAACTCCCCCAACAGGTTTAGTTGAAGAACATTAAACATGAATATAGCCAATAAAGAGAGTGAAAGAAAGATGCTGCTCGGCTTCATTTTTAGACACCAGCTGATTGGGCAGTGAACTGAATGGAAACCACAAGCAGCTCCAGATCAACAAGAACTGGTATTATGGCAAAAGGTTGGTTTGGGAGCATTTTCTGAACAGTTGAATGCATTTTTAATTATTCCTCAGCAATTAATTCGTTTACATGTGTGGCAGTTCTGATAATAAGCTTCTTCTTAGTTTAACAGAAATATTTTTAGAATAGTAGAAACTGAGCTTGGATTCCCAGTTTCCTGGAAGTTGCAAGCATATGATCTCATTCTGCTTTATCTGTTCTATCCACTTAAAAAAAAAAAGCAGAGCACTAGAACCACAGTAAACACCTAATATTTCTCAAAGTGTACCCTCTTTTCTTTTCTCTTCTTTTTTTTATGGATTATGGTAAAGAAATGCTTATTAATAAGGCTGGTATATGATCCTCAGTTGGGCAGCGAAGGGAAAAATGGGATTGAGCCCAGGCGTTCTTTCTGGTATTGTATCTGGCACATCATAGAATTGAAGGGGCGTCATAGGCCATTGAGTCCAACCCCCTACTCACTGCAGGATCTCCAGCTAAAGTATCCCCAATAGGTAGCTGAGCAGCCTCTTTTCGAAGATGTCAAGAGAAGGAGACTTCATCTCTTTAGGCAGTTTGTTCCACTGCTGAACAGTGCTTACTGTCAAGAAGTTCCTTCTAATGTTTGATTGAAATCTACCCGCCTGTAAGTTAAAACGGTTAGATCTGGTCCAACCTTTATTGTAGCAGAGAGCAAGCTTGCCTGTCCTCTCTGTGACAGCCTTTGAGGTATTTTAGAGAATACTATCATGTCACCCCCTCAGTCTTCACCAAGCAGAAAATGCCCAGCTCCATCAACCTTTACTCATATATTTTGTTCTCCATACTTCTTGTCATCTTCATTGCCCTTCTCTGAATCCCCTCCAACTGGTTTATATCTTTCTTAAAATGAGAGGCCCAGAACTGAACTCACTACTTTAGATGGTACCTGACCAGTGCTGTCCTTCTGTTAATGCAGGCTAAAATAGCATTCACCTTCTTTGGTGCAGTATTGCACTACTGGTTCATATTCAGCTTATGACCAACAATAATCCTATGGTTCTTTTGGCAAGTAGTAATTCTGAACCATATATTTCCCATCCTATACTTATGCATTTGGCTTTTTGTGGCCTAAATGTAGAAATTGGTCTCTACTGAATTTCATTTTATTAATTTCTGTCCAGTTTCCAAGTTTTATCAAGGTGTTTTTGAATCCTGTTCCTGCCGTCCAATATGTTACCCACCCCTCCCAGTTTTGTATCATCTGCAAACTAGATAAGAATTCCCCCCACCCATGAATCTTTGATAAAAATGTAGAAGAGTAATGTCCTGAGGACAGAACCCCAAGGGATTCTGCTTGACACTTCCTTCCAGCTTGAAGCACAGCCATTAATGCTCTTTGAGCTTACTTTTCCAACCAACTGTGGATCCATCTAATGATGTTTCTATCTATTCCATATTTAATCAGTTTGCTAATCAGAATAATATGGGGGATGCTTTGCTAAAATCTAGATAAACGATATCTACAGCATTCCCATCCCCTACTAAACTAGTGACATGATCAGAAAAAGATGTAAGGTTAATTTGGTAAGATTTTTCTCTTGACAAACCCATGTTGGCTCCTACTTTGAAAGCAAGCAAGCAAGAGGTATTTCTAGACCTCATGGCTGTAAAGGTAGAAAAGTGGAAGAAAAGAAAATAAACAAGGGAGAGGGTGTTCTCGGTAGCTGCTCCCAGAGTTTGGAATTATCCTTTTAGGGAGGTTAGGATGGCTCCCTCCTTAGTTTCCTTCCGTTGGCAAGGAATATTCCTATTCTGTCAGGCTTTCAGAAATTGATAGTGATGGGCTGTTGATTTTTATGTTGTTTTTTAATGAATTTAAATGACTTTAACTGTACAGATTATTTAGTTGGTTTTAAAATAATTTTATTCTTATACTATTACTGATTTTTGAATGGTTTTTAATCTGTACTACTTCAAAAATTTATAAGCTGCCTTTAATTCTATCACTGGAGAAAATAGTGGAATGTGAATGTAATAACAATAACAACAACAACATAGAAAATTGTGTCATATGGAGGCACAATCTTTCTCAGCAGGTGAAACATCTCTGCTTGCATTTCTGTCTTTTGACATACTAAAGCAACTCTAGCCCCTTTTAATCCTCTTGGTGACTGCATGCTAAACGCACACATTCAAAAATTGCATGCTTAAATAGGCATATGCAGTAATCCCTCCACATTCGCTAGGGTTAGGGGCACAGGACCCCTGTGAAAGTGGAAAAACTGTGAATAACTCTAGGACCTCCCAAACCATATTTAACACACAAAAAAGCGTGATCACCACATTCAGCCCACCATGGATTACTCTGAGGCATCAGGGTTCCTTCACAAGGCAGAAGTAGGTTGCTGGTGGGGCTTACTGCCACTTCCACTGCTGCCCCACACCATTTTAAATAGGGACTTACAAGCCTCTTTCACGTTTTCTCAATTTCATGAGGCTTGCAGTCTCTATTGAAAATGGCAGAGGGCAGCAGCAGAGGTGACAGCAAATCCATGAATAATCAGATCCGCAGAAGTGAAACCTGCAAATGTGAAGGGCTGACTGTATTGCATCTGATTGCTTATGGCATACATTCCATGCTTCTTTGAGACATCAGTTATATATTGTGTAATTTGCTGCACTGTCTTGGTTACAGTTATTATAGGTTTGCATGTCAGCTGCCATGACCTGATAGTGTCTTGACACTGTATTTTAGTGTATTGACAGTTATTGTTGGCCTAGACCAGGAGGACCCAAGTGTCTGCTCAATTAAGTTCAGTACATGACCTTGGGATAGTAGTTATCTTTTAGTTTGATCTTACTCACAGGTGGTTGTGAGGATAAAATGGAGGAAGGTTAAGATCTATATATTCTGCTTTGAGTTTCTTGGACGAAGGCGAGAAAAAAATATAATAGATTAAAAGGATTGTACAAACTAATGCTGTCATTTGTTACATCAAAGTTGGTTGCTCTCATACATTTGTGGAGCATTGAATAAAATATTATAGAGTTATATCTTTTCTTGACATACTTAGGATTGCCTCACATGGAATGACTTTCCTTCATAGAAAATACTTCTATAGGTATTCCATCAGAGAATGGCAAACATATATTGACCATATGTCCCCACAGATAAACCTTTCTCCAGTGCGATACAGTAGCATCAAGGTTTTGTGCCAAAAATCTGCTCCGCGAAGTTTCCCTGCCCTCCAGAGTTGTCTTTTAGTGTATGCGAGGGAAGTGGGAGGCATAAACTATAATTGTAATCATGCAAGAGGGAGAGGGATTTCCTCTCCCACTCGCACTCCAGGAATTTGTATCTGAGTGTAGTGACAGTATTGAATGCTGACCGTATATGCTGAAATTAATGTGAAAGTGTTTCTTCTTTGCAAACATGGATGTGCATTTTTCTCTCTGTACAGAAAGAACTTTTGAGTAGAAGAAAAATCACATTGGACAGTATCATTCAGCAAACCTAGTCATCCAGTGAGGTTACCCAAGCACTTCCATTTTGGGCTCCCTTCCAGTTTGATATCTGTTTTTTTTTGTTGTAGATGATTTTGCTTTGAAACTGATTAAAGATAATGCTTTATTGATCGAAGATTATGGTTTTATGATTGAAAGTAACTTCTGAAAGTTTCTGCATGAGGTAGTCACTGGAAATAGTCTTAACAGATAATTATAAGATAATTATATTTGTAATTGAACATGGTGGCACAGTGGTTAAATGCCAGTACTGCAGCCACAACATTGTGAGTTTGATCCTGCTAGTCTTCAGGTTGACTCAGCCTTCCATGCTTCTGTAAGTTGGTAAAATGAGTACCCAGCTTGTTGGGGGCAATTAGCTAAAACATGTTGTAAACCACTTAGGGAGTGCTTTGCACTGATAAGCAATATAGAAATGTAACTGCTATTGCTGTAGTTATACATGCTTTACAATTTCTTCCGTTGATAGAACTGGAAAAGTATTTACACAGTTTTCTAATCCACTGTGGTTGAGATAATTGCTAGTAAAGATAGTACATTGGGGTTCAAAACAAACCTTGCTGCTTTTTCAAATAAAACTCTGAAGTTCAAAATGACCCATCCTTTCTTACTCCATCAACCTGTTGCCTACTTGCAACTGAGAGGCAATGTCCTCAGATCTTGGTGCTGCCACAGTGCAGTGGTATTATTTCCTCAAAAGTGAATTTTAGATGTAAACAAAATGAAGAGTGTGTATGAGACTGGTCCTTATAATTTTTAAAAATACTTTCTTGGAGTGATGGAGTTCATTTGTCAGTCCAGTGGTTGATGACCGAATAAGTTTAAATTAGATGTGAAGTAAAGACTTGTCTCACAAAACAGAAAGGCAAAACTTGTTTTGAGAGCTCAGAGATTCTTTTTAAAAGTTTACTGTAAGGATGAGTTTTGAAAATTAGACTTAAAGGAGGGGAAAGTGGATGGTATAAAAGAATAGCTTACATGTAGTGATCTTGTAGCATGTCTGCACATTACCATTCTCAGATTAATTAAATCTCTATTTGCTGGGGTAGAAGGTCATGTTTTTCTTGAATAAACACCACAGATTTGTAAAATCAGATTTGTTATTGGCTGAAATTTGGCGTTTGGAGAAAATCATGGTTTTTGCCTGCAGACCTGCTCTCCTGAGCATGTGCTTAGTAGTAATGTATTACAATTAGCTATGCTATATCAAGTCCTTAATTAGCTATTTTTTCAACTAATATTTACTTTTTTCTGTTTTATTTTTTTTCTAAATATTTAATTGCAATTGTTCTCTTGTTGAATACAGAGTTCAGGAATTCCATACTGGAATTACCAAATAAAGTAGGAGCTTTTATTTTGTTTGTTTTTGATTAAGGGGCTGGTGGGACTTAATTTTCAAAGACATCCTTGAAAATTAGCCAATCTTTTATTGTATTGTGTTATCAGGCAGTTCTTATTTGGCATACCATCGTTAGCCATGTGTGAGGAACAGGTTTTCCATCCAAAGTTTGAGAGCCTTGTCTTGGATATAGATTGCACTCTGCAATTTTCACACTGCTGTGTATATGTCTGCAAAGAATGTGAACACATGATAAGTGTGCATAGAGACATGTCTTTATATCAAGTGTACACAAAGAACTGCTTAAACATGTTTCCACCAATTGGGAGAATACATTTAAGCAGCATTGAATTTTAAATTTGGACATATCAGATTACAGTCTTATTCTGTTAAAAAAGCAGTGTATATGCCAGGTGTATGCAGATTATAAGTATGCATATACCTAACTATGATATTCTATTCTGTACATTTTTAAGCTGGTTGAGTGAAATACTGTAAATAAATCACTTTAGAATATTTTTCCCAATGAGAGATTGTGGGGAACTTGTAGGATTGAGGGATGGAGTCTTAAACCTGGAGAATCTGTACTCAATTTTCTTGATGCATATCTGCCTTTTTGATGGCAAAGATAGTTGAACGATTTTTTAAAATCAGCTATTTTGTATAAACTGTAAGGAGGGCTCTCCAAATGTTTCACCCTTTAGGACATCTATATTTTACCCCTCCTCCCAGTCATATGGCATCTACTTTTAAATAGTGGTTATATGATATTTTCTTTATTTGGATAATATAATGCTGTTTTCCAAACAATGAAAGTGAAGTCCAGTAATTTGCAGCCCTGTTTCAAAAGCTTTCAGCAGGTACTCTGCAATTTAAAGAAGCTTAAATGTACTAGACAATGTGTGTGTATATCCTTGGGGTGCAGCAAACAAGATCTAGAATGGGAAACCATTGAACATATGTTTTGCTAAGGGCACTAGGGTTGCCTAGATTGGTATATGCTGTAAGCAGAGCTTGGAACACTTTGTAAATCACCGATGTTAACCATTAGAAACAGGAAAATCAATTCACCTCCACAAACACAAATAATCAAAATAGTTGAGTTATTGTTAATTAACCGTTTAAAGCAGTGGTGCTAGTCAAACCATAGGATTCACAAAGAATGATATGGAGGTTCTGACTGTTGACTTTAGGAAATACATTTTTGAGATTGACTCCTTCAGATGTGCTCTTTGTATTTTTAAAAGTTGGCTTTGACCATCCTAGAATTTTTCACACATGGGCTATAAAGCCCACAATAGGATTGGTGCCTCACAATTATATCAGTTCAACTGCCTGGGGGGGGGAAGCTGTCCCAAGCATGGGATCTCATCTTCTAATCTCTTCCATTTAATTTCTCTTTCTTTTGTCTTTCTTTTTTTCCCATCCCTACCAATACATACACTGCATCATTTCTGTTATGATGGGAGGATACAACCTAGTTAAAATGTGAATTGCTTCCAGATATGAGACCCCTCCATGGTCATAAATAGGGCAGCCTAAGGGGTCAAGGGCCACAAAAACAGCCTTGGTGGGCCACTTGTCCACTCCTGCTGTAGATCTATATACATTTCTTGCAGTGATCTCTTCTTATGCTCTCGTTCCTTAGAGTAAGCTGGGGCATTATATTTAAATTGGCAAGCTACCATGACAACTAAAGAACCTGCTGGAGTAGTTACATGCCAACTTTTTTCTGTACATCCCTACTTCAGCTGTTCCTTAGGAGACTGAATGTGACCTTAGTTGTTAGAAACTGTATGGCTGAATGGATCTGGGTCTTCCTTATGCATTGACATATTTTTCTGACAGCAAGGTTTTATTTTGAGAGCCCCCTCATGGTGTAGTGGTTTAAGTGTTGGGCTGTAATTCATGGAAACCCACTGGGTGACCTTGGACAAGTCACACTCTCAGCCTCAAAGTAAGACCATGGTAAACCCCCTCTGAATAAATATTTCCAAGAAAACCTCAGCACCATGAGTTGGAAATGAATTGAAGGCACACAACACCGCCAACAAAATTATTGTACTTGCATCTTTGTTAGTCTAGAACCTTCTGAGGCCAGTGAGCAAATTGGAATGATAATAAAAATAGTAGGTTCTGGAAGGCCTATTCACAAACTGTAATCCATCACCCAGCAAACCTACCCAGACTATTTTTAATTATGATGTGTTTTAATTGTGATTTTAATTATGATATATTTGAATTGTTATGTGTTTTTACTGTATTTTAATAATAACATGTTTTAATTGGTATGCTGGTTTTAATTGTATTTTAACCTTTGTTGTACCCCGCCTCAAAGTCACCCTGTTAACAAGAGCCATGCCCAGATCTTGCAAACTCAAAACCATGGCCTCTTTTATTGAGTCTGTCCACCTGTAATGTGATCTTCTTCCACCTTACCAAGAATTATCATCTTTTCCAATGAGTCATGTACCAAAAAGAAATTCATTATGACTTAAAGAAAAATCATTAACTGAGAGGCGATGGACACCTTGGCAGATACTGGTGGTGCAGTTGGGAATCCCAGGTTTCGTGTCTTCAGTTCTGGAACCATTCTGTTGTATACCTGCCAGTACCTTCAGTGCATTTTAAGATTGAGGAATGGGGTGTTCACCTTCAGTTAATCTTGCTTCAGTCTTCAAATGGAATAGAAGTGTTTTCAAAACTAGACTGGAGAATCTGTTGCATTCTGCAAATTTGAAGTGAGTTCTGTAGATGGACATGATTTGACCTGAGAATATCTCCAGTCAGATCAAAGAGTTGATGCTACCTCATTTTGGTATCAACCTTAGAATATATGAAGTAAGGTAACATGCACTTGAGATATCCTTTTATCAAGCTAGGCACCGCAAGACACCTCTTTTCTTCACCATTATCCCATGAATTTTTAAATGAATTATTATAATGCATTTTTGATTCCACAATCCATCCCAGATTTGGGCAGAACAGTCAACTTGCTGGGTCTACAGTACATTCGAAATGAGACGAAGCAGTTCTTTTCATCCTTCTGGATAGATTGGTGTTTGTATTGTCTTTTAAGATTCAGATAAGATTTTTAAACACCATGGTGTCATAGTAACAGTTCAGTGTGGCTGTGTATATACAATTTATATTTCCTTTTAAAATACACAGCTGGTATTTTCCATTGAAATAATTCATTTAAATAGTTGACACTTAAACTTACACCACAGCCCCGTGGGGAATGTCCCATTTCTTTTTTCGTGTGGGGATAACTGAATGGCTCCTTAAATGTCTCTCATGCTGTCTAAATGTATGAATCCAGTTTAAGCAGATTATGCCGTATTTTGTGATTTAAAAAATACTGATAGCTTTATCATCTCTCTGTAAGCAGATAGAATATGATCCTATTAATCCCTGGGTACATTTTTACTTTTTTTATTTGCTTACTGGGTAAATCTAAATGATAAGACTTTTAGAAGAGAAACCTTGTGAATTTCTGACAGACGAGGTTTTTGTTGTAACTCTTATGGATCATTTTGTCACTATTACTGAGGGTTTTAGTAGTTTTCAGATAGGTTGCTGTGTGAATCTGTCAGAAGGATTTCTGTTGTGCCTTTCAGATAATTTTAGCATGAGCTTCTGTGGATTACAATCCACTTCCTCAGATACACGGATGGAATCTTGTGTTTGGTATTTTGCTGTGGCCCTAAATGAGAACTCAAGGACAAGGTGATGTTCTGTCTCACAGTATCCTTATGTTAGTGCCATTATGTTACCTTATGTTATTACCGTATAGTACTTTATGTTAGTACTACTTGTCAGTAGTATCATTTTTGTGTACTTGTCAGTTGTGCCACTCGAGTTCCTGGTTTGCTGGGGAAGTTAACTGTAATTTCTGTTTGGGAATACTCTCTGATATTTGTTCACCTGTTTATCACTCAAAGCTGTGTCATAGTGAATGCCTATGAATATATTCCACTGTCGTAATGATGGTTCCCAACCTTGGATTTACTATCATTTTGAGAAGCTTTCCTTGTGATGCCAACATTTGAAAAGTGTGGCTCAATAAGCAAACCATACATTGAAAGGGCATATCAGTGGTGCCACTCCAGAATGTTTTAGTAGAGCTCTGGGCAGTTGGATAGAAGAAAAGGATTAACCATAAATATATAAATGTAGTAAAAGAAGGGACAGAGTCTGAAAACATTATTGAAAACATTGCCTTGACAAGAATTTTGCTTTTGATGACAAAATAATTGTGCCTTTAAAGACAGTTGTTACCAAACAAAATTTTGGGCACTTTTTACAGCTTGACCTCTTTGTTTCTTATACTGCTTATACTTTTAGTCTTATCTAATTTGGTACTACTTACTTTGACTGGCAGGGGCCTAAATACACTAAAGGTACCAGATCCTGTCTAATCATGGAAGCTAAGGATTAGCACTTGGCTGGGAGACCACCAATGAATACCAGGTGGTGTAGGCTATATTTCAAAGGAAGGAACTGGCAAAATCACCTCTTAAGTACTCCTCGCCTAAGAAACCCTATGAAATTCATGGGGTCTCCATGAGTCGACAGGTGACTTGAAGGCATGTGACTCTCTGACTGGCAGTGGTTCTCCAAGGCCTTAAGCAGAGAAACAGTTTCCTTTACTTCTGCAGTTTGAGAGTGAACATGCCATGAATAAAGTCTTTTTTTTTTTTTGGCTTGCGGAATGTTATTGTGGCAATGAATTTTCACTTATAGTAGTGTAAATTTGACCTTTATATATCTAGAGATTTTTAAATAGTTTCATGTTCTTTTCCTGCTGTTCGCATGCTTCAGGCAATGTATATGAAAACTGTCCAGGTTATCTGTGTTTATCAAAGTGAAGTGATGAGAGTTGAATAATATCATAGTCTCAAAATAAAGCTGTGTTCCTCACAGTTATATCTTGAGGCTTGATACTCTATTAACAATGTGTCTCCTCAAGTTATGACATTGCAAATTCAACTTGATCTTTCTTTTCTCTGTTTAGGAATGTTCATGCACTGAGCACCAGTACGTAGATAAATGTGTGAATTGGCCCTCAGGCCGCTTCATAGCTTAACAGAATAGTAGTAATGAATGCTTCTGACCTTCTTTCCTCTTCTCATCAATGTTAGAGCTAGAATAGAACCCCAGAGTAGAAGTGATTGATCATATCACTGCTAAGATTATGGAGGCTTGCCTCAATGGTGAGTGCTGCAATTAAGAAAAAAAGATATTTGAAACAAAAATAAGGTGGAAGTCAAGAAACATGATAACTGTTGGTCCTTCTTGTTCCATGCCTTCAAGTTGTTTCTGGCAACTGTAAGGCAAACCTATCCCCGGGTTTTCCTGACAAGATTGGTTTACAAAGGGTTGCCTTTTTCTTCCTCTGAGGCTGAGAGACTGTGACTTGCCTGAGTTCACCCAGTGGGTTTCTGTGACTGAGTGGGGATTTAAACCCGGTTCTTCTGAGTCGTAGTCCAACACTGAAACTGCTACACTACACTGGGCCTCTCTGTTAGTTCTTACAGAGTTCTTCTACATGTGAGCACCTCTAGCCCTTTAGCCAGAATGATAAATAAAAAGAAATGTGAGAGTGAAACAGACAGTATTTTTTTACAGCTGTGGCAACACTGTACCAGCAATTATGATAATGGGAAATGTTAATAGCTGCAAATAAAATTCAGTTGACTTAGCTTTAGTTCAAACCAAGAAACTGATTTCATGGTTACCTGATTTGCAGCTCTGGTAGTGGGAAAAATGTGCTCTCTCTCTCTCTCTCTCTCCCCCGCCCACAAAAATGCAACTCTTGCTTGCTCGCTTATTTATTTATTTATTTATTTTCTTTGTATGTTTTGATACAGGGCAGCAGCAGTAGTAGGGAGTGACACTGGCAGAGGATCTCTCTCAGAGAGAACAGCACTATAGCTAACGTTTGTTAATACAGTGCAGGAGGAGGCACAGCGAACCCCTTTTTAATGTCTTTTACTGTGAAAATCCTATGATGAAATAATCCATTTTATTTATTTTTGAAAAACAAATCAGCTTGCCAATGTTTCATTAAAATATTATTTAGGAAGCTGGATTTGCAGTTACATTGCATAGGGAAAACCAGATAATACACAACATATCACTGGGGGTTTTGTTTTTTTTTGAATCCCCGCTCTGTGTATGCATGGAGATTGTATGCACCAAAACACTGGAGGGTATGAGAAGCCTGTACATGTCTGCCCTTTAGTAATTTTAAAGAACTGTATGCTAAGGTGCTTAACAAGGAGAGTAGGGTTCGGTCACATGGGTAGGTCTCTGTTTAAGTGTTGCATCTGTGATCAGTTTAAGTGAACCCTTAGTATCTTTTCTTACAAAGGTTTTTAATCATAAAATAGAGTAATAAAACTAGTTTTTAAATAGTGGAAGGGAAATAATTATGAAAACCTCAGGAAATGGAAGCAGTTAGTAAGTCACTGAGTTTGGAAACAAGTTGGAAACAATGGTAGTAATCCAGAAAAGGGGGTGGGTCTCAGGATGCAGCTGGAGATTATAGTTGCTAAATATTGCACCAGGAAAGATGTTAAGAGTTGTGCTTGTTACTTGACTGTTCTTTCCAAGCTTTGAATTTCAAAGCAGTGCAGTGTAATCGTAGAAAATAAGTCCCACTAAATTCAATAGGGCTTACTCCCAATGTGTATAATAAGACTGTAACCTGAAGGTGATTTCAAGATAATGAATTGAAATTTGTGAAGTTTTATTTTATGATTTTGAAATTTCTGTCACATCTGACTGCCTATGTAGTCCAATAAGTGTTCAAACTTTTTATAGTGTGAAGTACTCTTAATTAAAATGCAAGTACATGTTTTTAGTTTAAAGTACTTACATAATAACCCATCAAATTTAATTGGCTGTTAGGCAGTATAAGTTCTGGAAGCAAACAAAAAAAATGCAAGTTGAAAAACAATTCTGAAATATTGAATTGGAGGTTATCTCTTGCCTTCTTTTCCATCCTATGTTCCACAAGGGAAGTTTTTAGAAAAATTCAAACAGAGTTTATGAATGAAGAAGAAGAAAAAAGGGCCTCAATTTAACAAAAATTACTTGTGGGGATTAAATCCATTCTCTTGAGTGTAAAATGTGCAGAGAACAACTGGACTTAAAGCTTTTCCTTACACGTTGGTATACTCGTTGCTGGTTTTATTTAGAAGAGATGTTGACTCAAGATAAATGATTCTCTGCAACAGGATTTTGAGGATAGGGAATGTTCCATTGGTTCTCTGTCTGGTTCACTCTACCCACAGATTGCTACGGTATCTGAACTGGACATGTTATGACTAGAGCTAATGTACAAACAGTAATTTGCAAAGTCGTTTTGCATCATCAGTTGAAGGTTAGCAGTATCCAGTTTACCCAACTTGGGTGTCACACCAAATTTACAGGTAAAGGAAACCATGAAGGGGAGAAAGGGTTAGGCATGTAAAAGATGAGAAGCAGGCACCTGTGCTTTCCTGTGACCTGTCCTGCTCTTCTAAACCATGGCATGATATGATATTAGAATCAAGCCACTGTATAAGAAGGTTAGTCTCATATTTTAGCTTGTTTTTTCAAATAAACAGGACAGGAAACATTTTCTGTATTGAATTTTAATCCAGACAGGTAATATTTATTTGAGTCTCAGGAATATGCATATTAAATTGGTCACTTTGGAAAAAAGGATGAAAACTTCAGTTTTATAAACTGGTAATGGATGATAGTTGACATTTGCTTTTGTTTTGGTAGCTGTAAAAATGCCACTTCTTTATAAAATCTATAACCTTAAATGTATATGGTGTTACTTAGTTGTGAAAGATTTTTTTGTTGTTCTCATGTTATTTGTGTAAAGTTGCTTCTTGGTGAGAGGTCAGAAAAAGAAACTTGTCCTTGTTGAGCCTTGTTTTCTCAGACTAAAGTTATTTAATAAGGCTGCTGTCCAGCTCACTGAAACACTGTTCTGACATTAAACCCCACCATGTTTAATCATGCTGAGATCATGAATGGTGCTCAAATTCACATGCTCCCTATTTGCACATAGCAAGAAGTTCTTGAATAAGATACCACATCAGGAAAAAAAGATAGTTTCAGCATTTGGGAGATCCTGCAGCAATGGATTTTCAAGTTTTAGGTATTCCATGGCTTTCATAGAAAAAACAAAACATTCCAAGTGCTATGGTGGAAGGCATAAAAATGTGTATTCATTCACTTCTCAGACTGCCTCCAAATAGTCTTGACACTTAAAACTATTCTCTTTCTTAACTGCTTCTTCAAGCATTTGATACTCTCATTCAACTTTTTGTACAAAATATACATTTTCATTGCGAAGACACTAGATTGTTGTTACCAGTACTAGATTTTAATTACAGGGTAGACTGTATCCAGAAACATACTTTCAGAATTTAAGAAAATCTTCCTTCTGTTAATCTGTATTGCCTGTTTGTGAATTCAGATATGAAAAATTAATTCTCAGGTTATAAAAGCTCTTAGTGCACCATCCACAAAATTTAATTTAATTCAGACCCTGATTAGATGGTTTCAAAATGACACATCTGGGTAAAAATTAAGGGGAAGAGAAACAACAGTGAAGTAATTGTGGGAATCTAGTAGAGACCCCTCCCCCTCCAGGCCAGACTTGAATGATGCCGTCCTGAAACAGATGACCAGACATTCAGACAGGAGAGATGTGGTAGTAGTGAGAGATGTCAACCATCCTGAAATTTGTTGGAAGTCAGACTCTGCCAAGAATATAAGGTCCAACAAATCCCTCACTTGCCTTACAGACAACTTCATTGTCCAGAAGATGGAAGAAGCAACAAGGGGATCAGCTATTTTACATCTGATCCTAAGCGGTGATGATGACCTGGGGTGGATGTGGGAAGTGTCCTCAGGTAGAGTGGCCATGTTCACCTGGAGTTTATTATACAGTGGAAAGGGGAAGCGAACGGTAGTCAACCATGCATTCTAGACTTTAAGAAGGCTGATTTGAGTGAATATAGGGAAACAACTAGGTGCAATCCTTTGGTCAAGAATTCTAAAAGAGAAGGGAATTCATGATGGATGGAAGTTTCTTAAAAGTGAGATATTGAAGACACAATTTCTAACAATTCCAGTGAGGAGGAAATTGAGATATGTCAAAAAAATCCTGGATGGATATCTAAAGGACTTTCAGTGGAATAAAGATTTAAAAGGGATATGTCCAAGAAATGGAAAAGTGAGGGAGGGGGAATCACCAAAGAGAAAGTTAGATGAATAGCCAGCAGGTGTAGGGAAAAAGTCAGAAAAAGTAAAGTGCAGAATGAGCTCAGGATTGCTAGAGAGGTTAGAAATAATAAAAAGGGCTGTTGTGATTACAGTGAGCAAAAGGAAGAACAAGGAAATGGTAGGGCTGCTATGTGGAGAAGATGGCAAAATGCCAGCAGGGGACAGGGAAAAGGCAAAACTACTCTGCACCTTTTTTGCCTTGGTCTTCTCCCAAAAGGAAAACAGTGTTCGACCTATGGAAAATGGAGTGGGTGAAATGTTAGGGTAAATGCAGTGCAGTATAGGTAAAGAGGTAATACAGGAATACCTGGCTACTCTAAATGAATTCAAGTCTCCATGGCCAGATGAACTACAGTCAGGTGTATTAAAAGAACTGGCATAAGTAATCTTGAAACCACTCCCAATAATCTTTGAGAATTCCAGGAGAACAGATGAAGTGCCAGCAGACTGGAGAAAGGTAAATGTCCTCGTCTTCAAAAAGGAGAAAAAAAGGACCCAGACAATTACCACTCAGTGAGCCTCACATTAGTTCCAAGGAAGATATTAGTGCAGATCATTGAACAGACAGTCTGTAAGCACTTAAGAAGAAAAATGCCATGATCACAAAAAATTAATATGGGTTTCTCAAAAACAAATAATCTCAAACTACTCTTTTTTTTCCTTTTTGACAGAGTTACAACCTTGGTAGATGAATTGAATTCTGTGAGTGTAGCATATCTTGATTTCGTTAAGGCCTTTGAGAAGATCCCCCATGCTATTCCTGCAAACAAACTAGTAAAATCTGGCCTAGACAATGCTACTGTTAAGTGGATTGGTAATTGGTTGACTGACCAAATCCAAAGGGTGTTGACCAATGTCTCCTCTTCATCCTGGAGAGAAATGACTAGTGGAGTGCCATAGGATTCTGTTCTGGGGCAGTGCTATTCAATGTCTCTATCAATGACTTAGAGGAGAGAGCAGAGGACATTCTTATGAACTTTACAGATAACACCAAATAAGGTAGGGTAGTTATACCCCAGAGGACAGGACCAGAATTCAAAATGATTTTAAAAGATTAGAGAGCTGGGCCCAAACTAACAAAATGAATTTCAATAGGGGGAAAAGTACAGTACTACCCTTAGGCAGAAAAAAAAATGAAATGCACAGATAGAGGATTGGTGACACTTCACTTGACCATAGTACATGTGAAAGAGATCTGGGAGTCTTAGTATACCACAAGCGGAAAATGAGTCAATGGTGTAAAGCAGCAGCTAATAAAGACAATGTGATTCTAGACTGCATCAATAGGAGTAAGGTACATAGGTGAAGGGAAGTAATAGTACCAT
Organism: Cyclura pinguis; assembly: GCA_030412105.1. Classification (NCBI taxonomy): domain Eukaryota; kingdom Metazoa; phylum Chordata; class Lepidosauria; order Squamata; family Iguanidae; genus Cyclura; species Cyclura pinguis. The sequence continues at coordinate 316,430,936 of CM059600.1, read as the reverse complement.
TCTATTCTGCTTTGGTCAGTCCTCACCTGGAATACTGTGTCCAGTTCTGGGCATCACAGTTCAAGAACGATATTGATAGGCTAGAATGTTTCTGGAGAAGGGCAACCAAAATGATAAAAGACTTGGAAACGATTATCTGTGAGGAGCAGTTTAGGGAGCTGGTTATGCTTAGACTGGGGAAGAGAAGATTAAGAGAGGACATGATAGCCATGTTTAAATATTTGAGGGAATGTTATATGGAGGAAGGGGCAAGCTTGTTTTTCTGCTGCCCCAGAGCCTAGGACACAGAGTAGTAGCTTCAAAATACAGGAAACCTAAACGTTATGAAGAAATTCCTGATAGATGAAGCCTTTCAACAGTGCAATACACTCCTTCGTGTGTAATGGAAACTCCCTCTTCGGAGATTTTTAATAGAGGCTGCCTGGCTGGCCAGCCTTCTGTTGAGAGTGCTTTGATCATATATATATTCCTGCATGGCAGAGGGTTGGCCTAGATGGCCCTTGTGGTCTCTTCCAGCTCTTACGATTCTGTAGCCTAAAGGCACCATATTGTGTCTGATCTTGGAAACTAAGCAAGGTCAGCTCTGATTAGTATTTGGATGGGAGACTGCCAATCACTACCAAGTGCTGTAGGCTATATTTCATGGGAGAAACTGGCAAAATCATCTCGGAGTATTCCTTACCTAATAAAACCCCTTGGAAATTCATGGGGTTGCTTAAAGGCAACAAGTGGCTTGAAGGTAAATATTCAACAGTGCTACCTGGCTCATTTCTCTCCCCACAAGGAAGGGGGAAGCTGGAATGATGAGTGTGATCAAATTTGGAATCTCAAAGCACAGGAGTTGGAGGGCCCCTGGTAAAATGTGCAATAGAACTGATAGATAGATCTCTTAGTTTCTCCTCACACCCCATAATAGTTTCATAAACACAAAGCCTTTTTAAAAAACCCCACATTTTTGAAATCTCAACAGAGCAGCGCCAGTTCTGGTACATTCAGAGGAAACATCCTTTGCTTCAGGACTAACTTGGTTGCCTTTTATCTCAGTGTGATGAATAGCTTTGGTGTATTGAAGTATAACATTGGCTTTTGCACTTGGCTTTGTACACATCAAAGGTGTGGAATGGAACATGCTGTGGAAAATCTATAGATACAGATCTATCTATATTTATGTATAATGGATGGGCTGTTGTACTACAGTTAATCCTTTCTATGTGGTTATATGTGCTTTCAAGTTAGCTCTCAACTTATGGTGACCTCATGATTTTTATAGGGTTTCTTAAGCAAGGAATACTCAGAGTTGTTGATGCCAGTTGCTTCCTCTGAAATATAGCCTACAAAAGCTGGTATTTGTTGGTAGTCTCGCGTTCAAGTAGTAACCAGGGTAACCCTTCTTAGCTTCTAAGATCAGACAGGATCTGATGCCTTTAGAATACTTAGGCACTTAAGTTCAACTGGTTCTTCTAAATCAGATTTTTCTCATATTTAAATGGAATTGGTAAGTAGTTCAGAGTGTGAATGAGTGAAGCTGAAGGTTGTACAGTTATATCCCAGCCCTACCTCCCAAATGTAAATTGTTCATATGAGATTCATCACGTACATTTCTCTTTAGGTAGGTGTCTTCCAAAATATTGTTCTCTCAGGTGTAATAATCTTTTGTCAAATATAAGAGAAGTGTATGCTATTGTGTTTACATTATTATCAATATTTCAATAAAATAATTTCTACATAATTCACTGAATGTGTTTGAATATAATATTTAGACCAAACGTGCTAAAGTAGAGAACAGTATTTTGAGCTTTTTTCCAGAAACTGACATCACTGTTGCATATTAAGATAGATTTTTTTTATCATTTTTGTATATTTTAATACAAAACAAATATTTAAAAACGGTTTCTCTGTCATATTTTTATCTACATACATGAAAGTTTAGTGTATTTTCTTATCCACGTACACTTCTACTTAGAATCTTAGTATTAACATAAATGTTACCAGTTGTTTACATACTACAACATTTGTCTTTTAATAACCTTCAATCCAGGTCCTTATGTACTAGATATTCTGTTAAGTAACCTTAACACTTTAGAACATATTTTCTTAAAACCCTTTTGAATATAATAATGTATTTTTACCCAACTACTCATTCTCAAATGCTCTTTGTATGTTAATTATATTTTGTGTTGGATGTTATTATCTGTTGGAGCCCACTCGTTTTTTATGCCTTTTTCTGTTTGGTTTCTTAATTTTTGTGAAAGAGCATCTGCTATTTTCATCTCTTGTATACTTTGAAACCACTGCTCAATTTTGGGAACATCTTCATTTTTCCAAAATTTTGCAAATTCTATTCTCGCAGATGTTACCATATATAGTATGATTCTCCAGTACTTCTTGTTGGTTTGATTATCTATTCCATCAAGTATATTTAATAAATTTCTGGGGTCATAGTGAATTGAATATGAAAGATTTTTTCTATATTTTTGTGTATTTCTTTCCAGTAACTTCGTGTCTTTGGGCAGGTCCACCACATATGATATATTGTACCAGTCTGAGTGTGGCATTTCCAACATCTTCCTGTTCCCGTCTTGTATATTTTTTGTATTTTTTCTGGAGTCATATACCATCTATGGAAGATTTTGAAATAGTTTTTTTTCAAGTTTTGCGCTGTTGTAAACTTCAAGGTCCTCTTCCAACTTGATTCCCATTGACTCAACTGTATTGTATGTCCAACGTTCTGGGCCCATTTTATCATTTCATCTTTGGCTATTTCTTCTTCTTTATCTTATTAAGATAGAATTTTGAATGAGTTCCTGTTATGGGTTCTTTTCTCATCTATCAGAATAGTTTTGCCCCCTCCTAGATTGCATTCTTATATCTAAAAATTATAACATGCGTACATATTTTATGAGAACCAGTGGTGGGGTTTGGGGGTTTTTTGGGGTTTTTTTTACAGGAAACTTCCTTATACAACATTTTTAGGACATATAAACCACTCTTGGAGTCTGTATGTTTGGTAAAAAAAAAAAAAGCTTTAAATGAATCAAGGTTGATTTCATTTAAAACATTATTTAAATTGCTTTAAATTTAAATTGCACCTTGAATACTGGGTCCAGTTCTGGGCACCACAGCTCACCTGGAACATGTCCAAAGGAGCACGATCAAAGTGGTAGAAGGCCTGGAAACCATGCCGTATGATGAGTGGCTTAGGGTGCTGAGTGTGTTTAGTCTGGAAAAGAGAAGGTTAAGAGGTGACAGGATAGCTATGTTTATTTGAAGGGATGTTATCTGGAGGACAGAGTAAGCTCGTTTTCTGCTGCTCCAGAGATTAGGACATGGCTTCAAATTTCAGAAAGAGAGATTCCATCTAAACATTAGGAAGAACTTCTTAATATTAAGAATAGTTGGATAGTGGAATATGTTTCCTCAGAGTGTCATGGAGTGTCCTTCTTTGGAATTTTTTAAACAGAAGTTGGATAACCATTTGTCAGGAATGCTTTAATGGTATACTCCTGCATGGGAGGGGATTGGACTCAGTCACAGAGTTGGAAGAGACCACAAGGGCCATTGGACTCAATGGCCCTTGTGGCCTCTTCCAACTCTGTGATTCTATGCTTCTTTGAAGGACTCAAATTTTAATGATTTGAATAACAGTTTAAATCACTAGTGGGGAAGATTATGTATAATTGTCATTTTTAACCAAAGAACATGTAACCCTAATACACCTAATCCGCAGTTTGCATCTGGGTTGTGACTCAAAATAGCTAACAGTTAAAAAACAGTTAAAACTCACAGAATACAAAAGTTAAAATAGAATTAAACAATTGAAAGAATTAAAATATTGTTAAAATACATATTTAAAAGCTCAAATATTCATCAGGAACACAGTATACAACTCCTATTAGACAGGCCACATACACATTGAACACCTGTCTGAATAAAAATGTCTTTACCTGGTTATGAAAGGATAGTGTGTGTGTGTGTGTGTGTGTGTGCATGCGCGCGCGCCAGTCTGACTTCTCTGGGAAGGGAGTTCCAGAGCCTGGGGGTAGCAACTGAGAAAGCCCTCTCCTGTGTTCCCACTAGGTATACCTGTGGGGATGGTGGGACAGAGAGAAGTGCCTCTCCACCAGATCTCAAAGCCCTGCTGGTTTGTAGGTGGGAATATGGTCTTCAGATAACCTGGACCTGAACCATGTAGGGCTTTAAAGGTCATCACCAGCACTTTAAATTGTGCCTGGAAATGGAGCAGCAGCCAGTGGAGCTGTTGCAACAGGGGTGTTGTGTGGTCCCTGTAGCCAGCCGTGGTTAACAATCTGGCTGTGGCTCTTTGGACAGGTGAAGTTTCTGAACACTCTTCAAAAGAGAGCCCCAGATAGAGCACATTACAGTAATGCAGTTGGGCTGTAACCAAGGCATGTGTGACCATGGCCAGATCCAGTGTGTCAAGGAACAGGCGCAGCTCATGTGCAAGCCTTAACTGTGCAAATGCACTCCTGACTACTACTGAAACCTGGGTTCCAGGCTCAGAGTTGAATCCAGGAGCACCCTCAAGATGTGAATCTGTGTCTTCAGGGGAAGTGTAACCCCTTCTAACATGGGCTGAATCTCCATTCCCTGGTCTGCCTTTCAATTGACCAGGAGCACCCTCCGTCTTCTATGGATTGAGTTCCAATTTGTTCGCTCTCATCCATTCCATTAATGATGACAGGCACTGGTTTAGGACTACCCCCCCCCACTATCCTTTCATAATCAAGTAAAGACATTTTTATTCATTTATTTTTATACATTTATACAGGTGTTCAATGTATATGTGGCCTGTCTAATAGGAGTTGCTTCCTTGGCCTGTGGTGGGAAGGAGTAGTTGGGCATCATCTACATACTGATGTCACTGAACTCCAAAACTCCGGACAACCTCTCCCACCGGTTTCACGTAGACGTTGAATAGCGTGGGGGATGGAACCAAGCCGTCAGGAACCCTGTAGGTGAAAGGCCAAGGGTTCAAACAGGAGCACACCAGCACCGCCTTCTGGGTTCAGTCCTCCAGGAAGAAATGAAACCACAGTAAAACAGTGGCCCCAAGTCCCATTTTCACAAGGCGACCCAGAAGGGATACCATGGTTGATGGTATCAAAAGATCTCAGTTTCTTGAAGGTGGAGACATAAAATAGTTTGTGTACTGATACTTTGTTGTTTACATCTTTTTTTTGATATTGATTGGAAAGGGTATTCTATGGTATGATGGAACCGATACTGCTAATCTGAAAGTGCCTGATTTCAAGATCTGTTATGAATTATTGTAGACCCTCTGTTTAAAAGTTGTTCCTGATGATTGTATTATAGAACTTCTTGCGTACTGGATGTAAAGGTTGTATATTCCCTATAATTGATGGTGATTTTGTAGGTTGTGCTATAATAGAATTATATTTTAGGCTTAGTCATTCAAATAAAATATTTTAGTTAAAGCATTGCTGTCCCCTTTAACAACGATCTCATTGTCATTAATGATGTGATCTAAAGGACCTAATTTGACAGTCCACATATCTTTCCTCTCATACTATCTGAAGACAAATTGTGGACTATGTGAACATAACGTTGTAAGGCCTCTCTCCCCCAACTATCCTCAATTTTTTAAAATATAATTGCTTCATGAAGGAATTTTGGTGCATTTTTGGTTGGTCTAATGAAAGTGTTACCACAGTATGAACTCATTTTCATTGAGATAGTACGTTTGCCTGTGGACTATGTTAGTGCAGATTGAAGCACCATATAGAAGATAAAATTTTTGCAAGATGGATTCTGTCTGTGACTCATTATTATTATATGCTAGCATATTTACCCGCCGTTGCCTGGGATTTATTTTCTCATAGGTAACACTTGTTAGAAATACCTTAGGAATTACCTTACCTTACCTTAGGACTTAGATACGGTTGCAAAACACAGATTTGAGATCGTGTGCCCTAACTCCCCAAACTGTGTTGTTCAGTACCTGTAACTTTTGCCTATATTTCCCAATCCAGTCTGTATTCAGAGTTGTTAACATACAGAGGTTGGATTCGTGGGGGAGCTTGCTGCTGGGCCTTGTCTTCATAGCAACTGGCCTGTTCAGAGCCCTCTGGCTGAGAATTTTAAAGGCCCCTCCCTGTACTGCCAACCCAAGGATTCCATAGAACCTTCACAACCAGTCAATCATATGAGGTCTTCTTGCCTCACACAGCCAATCATATGAGGTCTGCGCCTGCCTGATACAGACAAACTTTGACTTTTATATAGTAGATGTAGCAACGCCTAACTTTTCCTCCAAAGGAGAACATTCATTCCTCTGCATCTCCAAGTAATATCTGAAGTGGTGTAGCCCTAACATAGGTTCAGCTCTTCTGACTAGGCCAGTATCACTCATAAAATATTCTCTAGCTTTCTCTGTTTTATCCTATCCAAAGGAAAAAAAAAAAAAAGAAAATACACCACATGGTCCATGTTTGTGAAACCAGATTAATGTATGTGGAATTATTTTATCTTGTGACATTATCAAGCTGTCTCATTTTGATCTCTTAATGGTATTACAACAAATCTCCTATCTGTAATGGAATTAGTCATTAATCTTACCACTGAGCTTCAATGTTTTTTTTCTGTTGCCAACCAGATTCTAATATCTCTCTCTCTGTATCCCTCTCTCAGTAGTTAGACTATAACAAACAGTGTCTTTCTTTGAGGTTCTTGGATATAGTGCAAGATATAAATATTTAAATAAATATATTGAATCTGTTGTAGCTTTCAGTAGCATTGACTATATCCTTCTTGAGTTCCATTCGCAATGGTTCCATTTCTGCTTGAATTGTCAATTCGATTATTGGATTTTGCTTGGATTCTACTTAACGTGGATGTTTGCTTTTGAAAAAGGAAATGTCTTCAGTAGTCAGTGGTCATAGTTAAACGGGAAAATGACCTGTGCTCTTGGAATAGGAATTTGTTAGATATAGGGCACTGCCACTAAAACAGCTATCTTGCTTATCTCTACCAGTTATGTTTCTGAAGGCAAAAGTATGCATGAGCATGATGCAGCAGCTCATTTTGAAGGCAGTTTCACAGGGAAAGCAGTGGATCTAAATCTTTAAAGCCCAAAGTGGCAAAATAAGCATCTTGAACATTGTGAAACCATTGGGCCATTTTATGCAGATATTTGAACTGAAGTACTATCAATATTCAGATAACATTCAGCTCTGTCTTTTTCATAAAATGACAAGATAAATAGTGGTTGGTCTGAATCAATGCTTGGATATAGTATAGATTGGATGAGGAACAATTTATTGACACCTTCTATGAAAGACAGAATATTTGTTTCCCCCTTTGTGTTGAGCCTATTTTGGAGGTTGTTAAACTTCCTCTAACGGAGGGTGTTTACAGTTTGAAGTTATAGGTTTTCCCTGCCTTTTGACAATCCGCTTTATGATGATCCACACTTTCAACCCTTTTTAATCATAATCAGAACCTGTGCGTTCAATGCATGGTCTGTCCTTTCAACCCATTTTGTCATGTTTCCACAACCTTCCATACACTTCTGTAGCATGTGCTGCTTATCTCTCAATTCACACTTAGATTTTTTTTTTAAAAAAGACTGGGTTCTGAATTTCTACGATTTCCAGTTTACAACCATACCCTGGTCCCTAACTTATCAAATAAGCAGTGGCCACCTGTAACACATTTCAGAAAATGAAACTCTTATGACAAAAGACTTAAACATTTTATTTGGTATGAATTTGTATAGACTGTAACCCACTTGAACGAGCATCAAGTCACAGGAAGAAAGCACAGGTGGCCTCAGTTATCTGTGCTCTAACCATTTCTGATATAGATTACTATAGTATGTTGTATATAAGGCTACCTTTGAAGACAGTTGAGAACCATCAGTTCATCTAAAATCAGGTTGCTAGTCTATTAATTGGGACCAGCTATCTTGAAGACTTTCTTTCAGTGCTCAGAGCTCCTATTCCTCTTAGAACTTGGTGTGACAGCTATGCATGCGCGCGTGCACACACACGCACTCCTTGGTACAGTAAAATGAAGTTCTGTTATATGCTACCAGGATCTCTCTGTATATGAAATTCCTTTTGCACCCACGTGGTGAAGTTTTGTACCCACAATTTGGATGTGTTACATTTTAATAATTTTAGGATTTAAATGAGAACCATACTGCTTATTTGAGAGTATTAAGAAGTTGTGTTTTTAAAATTGTTTGTCTTCCTGGTAAAACTACCTAATATCCAGTGCTGCTACGCCTCATGAAACTTCCATGAGAGAAAAATACCTAGATAAAGTTTCTTTGAATCTGTTATTACAGTTTTGTTTTTGTTCAGAGCAGGGTTTGATTGATGTTTTATGCCTTAGCTGTAATCATGGAAAGAAGGAACTAGCATTCTAGTCTATATAACAAATACATTTTACATGTGACGAAGGGTTTGTATACAAGGGTATGCCTTGTACAAATTGTTTGTGATAGTACCTCACCAGCGTGGTTGCATATATTTAGTTAAGTATTTTGAAGCCATTAAGCATAGAATAAAGATTACATTGGTTGACTTGCAAAACACCCACATACTTGGTCTTTATACCTGCAGTCTGTTTTTATTTAGAAACTAGTCTGTTTCATGCAGTGTTGGCTTTTTGAATACCTATATTTTTAATTGTGCCAGGAACAATTTTTTAGGTTTGTTTTTTTCTTTGAGTTTAAAGAGAGACATATTTACTAGAATTGGAGTAAAAAATACATTATAATTCTATATATATTAAAAACTGTTGTTTTTTTTGCATATATGATACGCCTTTTTCAAATTCAGTGGGAAGACTATAGTACAGATTTAACTAGGTTAGTACATACATAGGTGAAATATAATTGTTTCATGGTCCATTAATTTCATTTTTATTTGATTGTTTTGTTTTTCATATTGGTATCTGCAGAATTTTATGATGAAAAAATTGCTGTTGTAAATCAGATACTAAATTGGGCTCTAATAAATTAGATAAAGAACTATATGCAGATTCAAAATCAGTAACTCCCTAAGATGTTTGTCTAACTTTTTCCTGATGATGTTCATTTCTAAGGCTAGTAAGAAAGCATATTACCATCTAAATGATTCTGCGAAATGGTTTCAGTTCAAAATAAATAATGCACAAAAATGAATGGGAAAACAGGTGCCGTTTTACGTCATTCATTGTTTTGATGAAGATTATTGTTCTCCTTTCCATAGAATGTTGGCTTTGAAAGCTCAGGGAAGAAGTAGCAGGGAGAAAAACATAACCCAGTGGTAAGTATTGACTATTTAACCCATTTAATTTTTTTTAAAGTTAAATTTCAGTCCCTGCATTTTATTTATTTCTTTTTAACTGTAATAATTAGAATAGTTTTAAATGTCAATTAAAATGTTAGGATTATTTTTACTGCACATGTATCTATACAAAATAACTAAGAATTGAAAAAAAACCTATGCGTACATTTAGATATTCTATTTTGCATGTCAGATGTTAACAGTACTTTGTTTTCAAAATGATAAGCTTTCAGTTATCCTCCCTCGGCCTCTTGGTGTCCCGTTGCCCTAAGTGCCTCAAGGTTATCATTCAGCAAATATAACAGAGAAGGAAAGAAAAGGAAAAGAATTTTGTTGAGTTGTAGACACAAGTAGCGGTTAGGCTTCTGATAACACTAGAAATGATGGCTAAAAGTTACTAATTTTAATCCTAGCCTTTCACTGGTATTAACTATCACACACTCTTTGATGACTTTGGATTTCTTCCCAAAGTGTCTGTGTGTGGATGTCTTCCTGCTTTCCAATGCTGCAAAACTGTAAAATGACACAATTTTAAATGTTGGAGTGTCAATTGTGGAAAATCTTCAAGCTATGTCATTAACAAAATTAATTAGCTGTTCAACCTACCCTAAAACAAAACTGTGATCTAGCAGAGCCACAATAGATGGCTCCCATCCTTTATAATCTGGTTTGGATATACATACCTTGGCTTATTACATTGACCAGTGTATCTGTCTTTACACTGTACTTTTCCTACTCCCTTTTAAGTGCACAAAAACTCAGTACTTCCTTAGTTAACTAACCATAGGTTGTTATATTCAGGTAACGAACACATAGGGCTAGCAGTGACCCAGAAAGCTAGAATCTTAAACCAAAGCTTGAAATTAGTTTGGAATTTTGTCTTGTTTTGATCCTAATAACCATAGTATAATAGTTTATACATTGAGGGAAAGTATGAAAAGTTAACCTAACAAATGTTGAATTGTAGCATTGTCTAAAGAGAGGAATGATGAAGCACTCAAGCACAAGCCTCAGCTCTTTTTTCTTTTTAATAAGACAAAATTTGCTATTGTTGCTATGTGCTATACTGGGATTTTCTGGGTTTGTTCAGAGGGGTTTGCCTTTGCCTTCCTCTGAGGCTGAGAGAATGTTGCCCAACACTTGAGAGACTCGCCCAAGATAATCTAGTAGGTTTGCATGGTTGAGCAGGGATTCAAACTCTTATCTCCAGAGTCATAGCCCACTGCTCAAACCACTACATTCAAACTAGGTTGTGAGGTATTTATGCTCTTAATGTTCAAATTGTTTTCATCCTGTGAGTTGGTTTGTGGGTTTCTATTTGTCTCTATTGAAAGAGTGCAGCAGTTACGTGAAGGATTTCTTCTGCTCAGGGATAGTTTCACCCAAGGAAGGGAATAGGCAGGATCAGAATATGCTTTGTGATGTGGTGAACTTTCACAATAATTAACACTCTTTTTTTTAAATACACTTTTCATGCTTGTTAATGGATATGGCACAACTATTTTGTGCAACTTCCTGAGGCTGCTACTATTTTTAACAAGCTGTTGTTTTTCTTTCATTCCATAACAGTGCCTGAAAATGACAACAAAGCGGAACTTGTTTGTGAGGTTGGTACCATGCCGCTGTTTGCGTGGAGAAGAAGAAACTGTCACTGCACTTGATTACTCTCACTGCAGCCTGGAGCAGGTGCCTAAAGAGATTTTTACTTTTGAAAAGACGTTGGAGGAACTCTATCTAGATGCTAATCAAATTGAAGAGCTTCCCAAGGTAGGTTGGGTTTTAATTGTGTGCCTGTCATGTGACTAGGTAAGAACGAAGATTTTCTAGTTGGTTTATAATATCTAATGTTGTTCTTCAAGCCAGAAATTCTGATATGACAAATTCTACATTTAAGGTCCTTTGCAGATACCTGATATGTGCGCTGAAATGAACATGGCTAATGTTAAATGTGGGCAGCAAGTTTGAGGAGCCAGTGGTTTGATTTTAGGGGGAAAGAGGTTTTACATTTTAGCAGCAGCACCAACAGCTTCTTTCTTTATTTGTTTTTCAAATCCAGATTGCATTGCTTTAGCACACACATATTAAAATGGCATATGACACTTTTCTCTGTCCCTCTCCCAGAATGATATTTCATCTAGGGGATGTAGGGGGAAAGATCAGTGGAGGTAAGGTCACTGAAAGGATAGATGTGCAGTTGTGGCAGTTACACAACTCAGTTATATTTTTAAGTTTTTATTGTTACTGCTACTGAAGAAGAGCTACATCTGTGTGCCCTGATAAAGCATGTGAAAATTCCTAATAGATGGGATGCCAATCTTAATGTTTCACTTTTCTCTTATGTATGAATTCATCCTTCTTTTCCTTGCCTGCTTTAACCATGATTTAAGTTTTGCATCTTGACTTTTGAACCACACTCAGGGCTAATTAGGATTCCTGTCTTACCAACATTCTGAAGCATATTTTCAAACAGTGGATAAGATGTAACCAATGGTACAGATGTAATCCTATGTACCTGATATAGGAAAAAGCTTGTAATGGAATAACTCAGATCGATGGCTAACATCAAATCTCATGACCATGGATTTAAAACTGTTGTGCCAACAAATGAATACGTAGGTTTCTTAACAGCTTTGTCACCACATAATTGCAAAAATATGAGTCTGTTGTGTATTTTTTAAGCTTCTAAAATGTGAGCTGTTAAATAAGACACTGACATTCATTGTCACAAATGTTCAGATAAAAATATATTCCTTTAATATGTGCAGTGCATTTACTGACCTCATCAGATTACAGACTCCTTTTATTTCCTTTTGAAAATATCACCAGATATCACCATAATACCAGATTGCTTTCATCATTTATTAAGATTGTCCTGTGGGGTGGAATTTAGGGAGGTAATAACTGGCTAAAGATCTTTCAGTGAACTTCATGACTTTCATAGTGGAATTCTGAGTTCAAGGTCCTTGTTCTAATCCAGTTCTCACTACTATACTAGCCTACCCCTCAACCTCCTAATTTGAGCTTAGGACATCCTCAGCCCACATCAATATACCTCTCACCTGAATCTGTAAAATCTGTTGGTATAATATAAGAAGTAAGATGCAAAAATGAAAGTTCTGTCTTTTAAAATCTGTCTTAGACAAATTGTTCTTCCTGATGTACCTCTGCCTATAAGCTATACTGGGGTGACAGCTGTATCAGGATAATACCTACTTTACATGGTTGTTGCAAAGACTAGCATAGGTTGAGTAAACTTTATCCGAAAATCCAAAATGCTCCAAAATCTGAAGCTTTCTAAAAGTCGAACCCAATCATTCTGTGCTCCATCTAAATCTTACTGTTGTTCGTGTGGTACTAATGCATACATCATTTCATTCATCTTTTCTCTGTACAGATGATTGGAAAGAAGAACACAGTGGTAGATTTTTTTCAGTTGGGCCACAGTTCTGCAACACAAGTGGTCTCTTTTCCTGGAGGCCTTCAGACAGGTAGTGACCATGTAGGGAATGCCAAAACTGGCTCTTTTGGCCTCCATCCTCAACACCAAGTACACTTCTATTCCAGGACATAAATAGAGTAAGGATCATTAGAGGATGGATTTTGCCAGCAATGGGACAGTCTTCTCCACTATCTAATTACATTGTTCCTTTTTTTGTCCAGAGTAATTGTTGAGCTTTGTCAGGACAGATCTAATGCTTTTCTGGTGACCTCTTACTGGCTGTGTCAGCCTTGGTTCAGACAGAAGCTCTGGGAATAGGGGAGGATGGAAGCACTCATCTTGGGAGAGTACCAGAAAAGCTGTGAACCAAGGCTCAGACATCAAGCTATTTGACAACCTGGAAAATCAGGCCACATTAACTCCAGTTACATGAGATTGTTCAGGTTCCCTGTAAGCCTTCTACTAGGTGGTCTTATGATTGCAAGTGGAAGAGGTTCTCTGACTTTGCTGCTTCCAAGTTAGCTGAGATGATGCCTATCCTGTCTCTACCATGGTATAGTTCCTACTTACTTTTCATTGTCACGGACCAGACTTTGTTAACTTTCTTCGAAGTTATTCTCTGACCTTCTTGTTATAAAGTTTCTGTGAGATCTTGCTTACCTTCATTCTTTGTTGGAATTTTTGATAGTACCATGGTCCTTGTTACTCATCACACCTTTTGACGGCTAAGCAATGTGATCCCTTAGTTTCTGTTAACCTTCATTTATAAATCATCCAGATGATCTTCTTTATAGCCATCACATTTGTTGTGATGAAAGGTTCCTCTGTTTTCACAAGGATAGGATTATTCTTCCTCCTGACATTGCTTTCTCTTCATAGTTGTATCTCATTTTCATATTACCAAGATATTGTTCTTCCCATCTTCCAAAAACCTGCATTTCTGTTGGAAACTGCCTTTCACTCCCTGGACATACAGAAGGCATTGGTTTTCTATCTGGGCAGGTTTAATTTTTTTTTTGCCAGTTGAACTGTCTTTTCTGTTGTTATGAGAGACCTGTGGTTTTCCCTGTGTCTGCATGACATCTTTCTAAATGTTGTACTTACCGTCAAACTTGCTTGCTCATGGGCCAAGAAACCTGTGATTAAAAACCTCAGATGTCACTCTGCCTGGACTGTGGCAAGCCCTACTGTGCTTTTATAAAGTGTTTCCATTCCTGACTTGTGCAATGGAGGCACATGGTTTGAACCATCCACATTTATTCCTCATGATCATTTGGACTCCAAGGCCCTGGCAGATACTGCTTTTGGTTGGGCAAAGTGACCTGGCCCACCAACTATGGTAAGCTTGTTAATCACCCATTTGTGTGAGGCACAGAGACTGCAAAAGTGAAGAACATAATGGTTACATGTAACTGTTTTTCTTCAAGTGGTCGTCTGTGCCTTTGCACAACCCACCTGCCTCCCCTATTTTTCAGGCCCGGTGTTGCCCTCTAGTTGGACAAAGAAATTGAGGAGGGGGTAGCATTGGTGGGATTGGCAATGAATGGAGCTGGGTTTCCACCAAGGCTACTCACCCCTAAAACATTTTAGTGGAGATTTGTGGATATAGAAGACCCCCATTTGTGTCAGGCACAGATGATCAGAGATAAGTGAGCCATTGATGCATTTCAGTCATGCTCCTCTGAACATACCTTTGCCTGTACTTCTCCTCTTTGCACCACAGCAAAGTGGCAGTCTGCAAAGATCTAGATATTATGTTTAAAGCATAAAGTTTAAAGCTGAAAACATTTATCTAAACTTTCTAAGATTCTCAGAGCATAATATATGTAAACTATATTCTTTGCGTAACTTATTTTTTCTTGGTTCAATACAAACTAAAAACCAGAATTATGCAATTGTTCCTTTTGTAATAACTACGTTTAAAAAAGAATTTTAGAAATGTTGGCAAGACTTGAAAACTTGATTATTGATAAAACAAGTATAAGTTGGATACTTATTTATGATACTTGCTTTGGCTTTTTGATTGTAATAAATATTCTCATAATCATTAAACATAGTCAATAAGTGTAGACCCTTATTAATATGCTAATAATAGCTATATATATTTTTTGTCTCAATAGCAACTTTTTAATTGCCAGTCTCTGCACAAGTTGAGTTTGCCAGACAACGATCTAACAACATTGCCTGCATCCATAGCAAATCTCATTAACCTCAGGGAACTGGATGTCAGTAAGAATGGTAAGTTGTTTTTCTTGCTACAGTTTACAAGCACTAAAAGAGCATCAATGCACATTCACATTTTTGACATCTGAAAATAATGTTAAGACATCAGATCCAAAAGTGTGAACTTGACTCAGCTGCTGAAGTTAAGATAATTTGGGTATTTGGTTGATAAATGTCCAAGTGATTCTTCTTTGTATCCCTTTTTCAATATTCATTGCAGATGGTTATTAACTTTGGGTGAAAAATTAATTATTTTGTATGCACATCGTATAAGTACGTTGATCACTCCATCAGTGTAGCACTGAACACTGTGGTGATAGGCTTATGAAGTTCTGGTAGTGATGGTAGTGTTCCTTCCAGTGCTATTACAGCATTCAGTAGCAATGGTGCAGCTATTTCTGCATGCTGAAGCAAGATTTGAACTTGTTAAATGAGCACTTTTCTCATATTATGTATCAAACATTGAGGGATGTTTCCAGAGCACCTGGATGTATGGCACAGAGATCTGCTGTTTGTGAAGAATGAAATAAGAGATAATACTATTGCCTCTAATATAGTTTTCTAGAATTTTACTGTGATGGATTCAAGTTTATTATTAAACTTGCCTTAAAATATTGCTTATAATTGCTTGGGCTTTCATTATTTATGGCAGAGTGTTTCTAATAAGGAAATGTGGAAATGAGTTTATTTTTAAGAACGTGTTATGTTTAAATGTAGTAGTTGGTCTCTTTGTTATACGGGCAAGCAGTGAAATTCAGACCATAAATCATACTCACCATGCTAGCTCAAAATGGGCACCCTTACAGTTCTTTTGTGTTCCTTAACATCCACCCCACATAAACACAAGAGGTATGGTCTAGTCTCTGATACCTTAAGGAGAAAAAAAAAATGCTGTTTAAAACCAGAGATAACATTGTGGATCAGTGGTCCACTAAAGCAAGACATTGGGACCTCACAGTGTCCCCAGAAGTGTTCCACCAAACGATAGTCCTGTCTGAGGTTGGACAGGTGAAGAAAAACACAGTTACATTGGCAAGTTAGGTGAAAGGAACAACTGGAGTCTTTGACCTTTTCAGAAAGCAACAGCACCAGTGAACAATAGTAGTTAATAAAAGAATGCCAGAAGGGTTGGGGGAAGAACAGAGTATCCACCATTCTTCTCTGTAGTGAAGATAAGGTAGAAACCTATAATCAACTGTAGCTATATTGTGACTAGAACCACTGTATGGCTTCCTAAATCAATAAATGACTTGTTCTTAGTTTGAGAATGCCTGCACATTGCAGAAAAATCCTGTAGATACTGTAAGCAGGTTCAATTCAGTGAGTTTCGTTTTAAAAAAAACCCCAAAACATCCATACCTGTGGGGCCTGCAAAAAATGTTATAGCATAGAGTGCTTATCACAATTTCAATCACTCTGTTCTAGTTCTCTTCCCTATTTTCTTCTTTGGGCTCTGTTTTGTGCAATGGGGTTCCTGTGAGGATTTCTAAATTGTGGTCTACATAAGGACTCACATTGGATAAATGACCATTGTTTCCTCCTCTTTTTCGTGATCTTGTTGCACTGTTGTATGGTGGTCTTTCTCTTTGTAATATTCAACTTCATTTCAAAATGTCAAAGTAAACAGAAGCACAATAAATGGAAGCACAGTTTTGACACACTGCTGTTAAAGATTATATTTTGCTTCATTTCAGTGCAGTACAAAATAAATATGATCAAAAGTTGACCTCCTCTTTGTTTGTGCATATTTCTTTTATCTAACCTTTTCCCATCATCCCTCTGGCTATTTATTTGAACTACTGATGAGTATTAAAATGATCTTCTAGATAGTAAAACATTTATTTCTGTTACTTCTTCATTCCCTAAACTACGCTAAGAGAAAATCTCTCTCTCTCTGAGATCCACAGACATTTAAATGTTTTCCCCTTAAGTCAACACATTTTGAGACTTCCAGTGCACACCAAGGGATTCTAAAGTTCCGAAGTAGACAAGATTTCATAGCTGCAGTGCATATTGAGAAGCATTTTGGTCTCTCCACTTGGAATACGTGTAGAATAAAGCAGACCAAATAGATCATAATATGGCATAGTCAATAAATTGACCTGTAAATTGTGCAGGACCCAAATAAAATATGGGCATTGTAGACATTTCAAGTTTCTACCCTTGAAAGGCCTACGAAAAACTTAAAAACGTTTGTCTGATTGATCCTTAAACTCCAGACAAGGTGCTTAGGTACCGTTTCTATTTTCAGAATAGAAGAAGAATTCAACAAGAGTGAGTTTTTTTGTGTGAAGATCCCTGTTGCACACCAAGAACTCTAATCTGTTTTCCAGGTTGACCAGACCAGGCTTTAAATTTTATTTAACTGTCTGTCTTTCCCTTTGAATCCCTAGCTGATTATTAAGATTATTAAGATTTTGTGTGTATGTGTGTGTGTTTGTAATCTCATCTTCAAGCTGTCTGTTGACTTATAGCAATCCCATGAATTTCATAGGATTTTTTAAGGCAAGGAATACCAGCGATGGTTTTGTCAGTTCCTTCCTCTGAAATATAACCTACAGAAACTGGTATTTATTAGCTGTCTCCTATCCAAGCACTAACTAAGACTGACTGTGTTGCTGTTATAAGTTAAAGATCATAGGGGATCTGGTGCCTTTAGGGTATTATAAATTACATTAATTATATGTCTGTCCAGTTAATAAAATATATTCCTCCCTTCACATTTGTGGGTTTGACCTTCATGAATATGATTATTCGCGAGGCACATGCTTGCTCTCCCCCATTTTCCTCTTCCCATCTCTTGCATTCCTCAAATGAGGCTTGTAAGGCTTGTGTTTAAAATGGACATTTTTCCTTTTGGGTGAGCAAAGCCCCCTCCCACTACTGAAGGTGTGACCGCTCTGCCATGTGGTTGTACATTCTGCTGTGTATTAGCTGCTGATTGGTCAGGTGCTCCTTTCTCAGGATGGTCACTGGAAGTAATTAGAAGTCCAGAACTCCCCTCTTCTCTGTTGGAGGAGAAAATACTGGTAAGCCTTTTAGGTTGTTTTTTTTTACTCCTCCCATGCAACACAGGGGCCAGAGGCAAAGGAATGGGAGGAGGGGCTTATTCACGGTTTTTCCACTTTCATGATGGTTCTGTGCCCCAAACCCTCATGAATGTGGAAGGGCTACTATATAGCAGGAGCTGTGTTGACCGTAAAACAAAATCCAAAATATACACTAGTGGTAACTTTATTAGACCAACCAGAAGATGGGAAAAACATTTAACTCTGTCTACATAGGAGCTTTGGCCTCATACATAACAGGAATAGACCAGATTTCAAGGGGAGGGAATTTGAAGCTTCAAATGGAGAACTGAAATGTTATTAAAGTACCTTATTTGGGGTTTATCACAGCAGGCTCTTCTTCTGTTGTTTTAAAAATGCAATTGAAACAGAATCAGTCTCTTTGGTTTCATACCTTTGGAACCATTCTGGGATTACAGTGTTCATTTGTGCTAAAAGCCTATCAAACACAGAAGTTGGAACTACTCACCCACAAACTCCTCAAGACATCATTGCTGCCCCTTTTCCTGGTTTGGCACACACACTCTTGCATACCTACCCATACACCCACAGACCACCCAACCCCAAAAGATAAATGAAAACAGTTACATCTAAAAGTCTTTTATTCTTGGGGTGAGGGGCTTCCTTATCAGGATAGCCAGACTTCTAGCTTCAGACTTAACTAATAGCTGGCAGATGAAAGCCAACCGCTGCTGATCTGTTTGTCTCAGTGATGCTGGTTTTCATCTGCCAGTGATTAGTGGAATCTGAAGCTAGAAGAAAGCAAGAATTAAGGGATTAATAAAATAAATGCTTTTGTAAACTGTAAGACTCTTTTCCACTTATATTTTCAGATGTGTTGTGAGGGTGTTTGTGTGTATGGGTGAGAAAGAAAGAATGAGAGGGAGAGACTCTGGAATGAGGCTGGAAAAGGAGGTGAGGTAAGGGACAGTGAGCAAAGCTTTGGGTTCCTTGAAAAGTCTCAGTTGACTGTTGGGAAGTGGTCATTTTGCAGTGGATTTTATTTTCTATAGAGAAAAAAAAATTCAGGTTTCTCAGTTACTTTGCCAGATGAAAGGAAATTAAATTGAAATGTCCAAGCCTTCTCTGCTAATCTCTCGAAGTGGATTAACATTTTCCCATCCACAGCATGCCTACTGAATACCCCCTTACCACCTGAAATTGGCATAAAAGTGCAATTGAACTATCACATAAGAAATCATTGCACTACAGAAACAGGAAAGGACACGATTAAAGGATTTTTGTGTTAATGAGAAGAAATGCTTTCCATATGGTCTCCCACAGGAGAACAACAAAACAACAGTGACTTCATGTGATAGGTCCCTGCCAAAGACGCTGTTATCCAGCTGTAAGTGTGATTTACCAGCTCATGATACCAGCCTCATATTAAAACTCTTTATCTCTGTTATTTTTTTTGCCTCTTTATGAGTTCAGGACGTGGGGTCTGAACTATATTCTCTCTTTAACATCCCAAAGAAGATGGAGGCCTGTAACTCAAACATCTCTTTCTTTCCTCTTCATGATTTTTTGAATCATCTTTGTGTGATAGAGAAGCCAGTGGGCTTTGAAAACTAGTGTAATTTTTTTGTATCTTCTGGTTAGCCTAATAGAGGATCACCAGTGTGTATTTTGAATTTGTCCACTTCATGTAGTGTATCCTAATTATAAAATTTAGTTCTGTTCAGAGTTTTTTGTTTGTTTTATGATAGAAGCTTACCATCTCCCTGATTTGTTACCAGTTTATTGTTCCGAACCTTCTAAATATGTTGGTGAACATAGAAAGGATGCTAAGCATGCTAATTATTGTTTTCCATTTCAAATGCTGATAGAATGGAATTGGTTGAGAAAAGGGTTTCCTGCTTCTTTGAGGAAACACATCTACCATTAAGCAGCATTTTAGGCGAAAAGGGAAAATGTGCACTGGGAGCATACAGTTTAGTGTCAGATTGTTTTCTGCCAGCTGTACAAGCTGCGTAATGGCTCAGGGCAATCTGGCAGGGAATCCACTTCCCTTCTTCCAAGATGCCTGTTGACTTAGAGAAAATTGGCAGGGAACTCAGTTTCTTCAGAGCTTTTGCCATATGTGTGACACTGGTGAAAAAAAAATTAAATAGTAATAAAAGTGAATGAAAGATAAAATTCTGATATTTTTGTGCTGGCGTGATTTATATCTAAATAATTCTGCACTGTTTAGCGCGTGCGGAGAGTGTACAAGAGTTGTCCACTAATAACAACAGGTTAGGGACAAGGGCACTGTCAAAAAGCAGAAATTGTTGAAAAGCAAAGTCTATTCTTTCAAGTGAAGTTTGACCATCAAAAAATGTAAATAACACACTGTATATGACTTGCGAATGCTTGTGAAAGTAGAACAATACGCCATAATGTGAATATATAAAAAAGTACAGTAAAAGTTAACGAGTAAGTTACTGGGTTATTCATATGACAATTGGATGCTTCTTGGAGGTTGGAAGGGTGTGATCTCTCTGCAGACGGATAGGTCCTCTGAGAACTGTACAAAGTTTGGACAAGGAAAACTGTCCCAAAACTTTTTTTTCATACAATGGATAATTTGGGGGTGGTGAATGCCTGGAGATTTATGTATGGGGGCTCTAAAGACTTTACCTTTTTTATCTGAGAGACATCAAATTGTCTTTCAGAATTGATATGTTTTTTATTTCAAATACATTAGCTAATGATGTTACAAAAATGGATATTCTACCAAAGACTTCTTCAGATCACAACCCCGCAACTTTTAATTTTGAGAGAGAAAAGACTAATAAGGGATTGGAGACTGAATGAAGTTTTGCTCCAGGACAAAAATGTTTTAAGAACATGTAGAAATGAAGTATTTTGAAGATAATTCGGAAAAAATATGAGAACAGTATGAGGTGCTAGTAAATTTATGCCTTGTCCAGCAAAGTACAGAATTAAAACAGAGGAAGCAATAGAAAATACAGTTAGGCTTAGAAGAGATAAGAGGTAAAGAAGAAAAGCTGAAGAATTCCCCTACGAACTAGGTGACGCTCACTGAAATCAAGATACTACCAAGTCCTTTATTGATTATGACAGTAAGTGAGACTGAGAAGAAGTTGTACTACGTGAAGCATAAGAACTTCAGGTTTGCCAACAAGCCTTGAAGGTGGTTGGCTTACAAACTGGGAAACAAAAAAGGAACAGTTAATCTTGAAAATACAACAATGGAAAGAGATAATAAGAGATGATGCAAATATGTGGAAGTCATTACCTCATGTTTATACATTATTATATAAAAATCACAAACTTCATTAGCAAAGACAGATGAATATTTGAACAAACAACATCTTCCAGAGATCTCAGTTTTGCAAAAAAAGTGGACAATGAGTATATATTTTGATGATGGTGATTTATTGAAAGTTGGAAGGAGATACTTGAGCCTCCATCAGAAACTTCAACCAATCTTATTCTTTTTTGGAGAATGGCATTTTGATGGAGCTCTTACAGGGGTTGATGTTGCTGTTGATGTTGACAGCTCTGAATCTGAAGGGCTGGAGTGGCTGGCAATATTTGAAAGGATGTCATATCAATGAGGGAATAAGCTCCAGAGACTAGAACAAGGAACAGTGGATTCAAAGTACAGGAAAAGAGATTCCACCTAAACCTTAGGATGAACTTCCTGACAGTCAGAGCTGCTCGCGAGTGGGATATGCTGCCTTGGAGTGTGGTGGAGTCTTCTTCTTTGGACGTTTTTAAACAGAGCTGGATGGCCATCTGTTGAGAGTGCTTTGATATATGTTCCTCCATGGCAGGGGGTTGAACTAGATGGCTCCTGTGGTCTCTTCCAACTCTATTATTCAATGATTCTAAGATTCTGTGGTTGTGGAGGTAGCATTTTGAAACAGGAAAGCAATGAAGTTTGCCACATCTTTCATCTTAGAGAAAGTTCTGTACTAATAAGCTGTTTGGCTTTGTGGTCCTCTTTACTTTTGAACTTCTTTCAAAATTTGGAATTGACCTTTTCCCAAAATGCAATTGAGTGCTCTGTTTTGGCAGTTCCTTCTTCTAATTCTTTACTTGTCAGTGACGTATGCTGAGCTGTATCATCAAGCAAGACTTCGTGTTCTCTGAGCAACCTTCTCTGTTCTTCATTTAACAGCAGGTCCTCATCAGTTAGGACCTCATCATGCAGCCCAAGCAATTCTGTACATATTCAGGCTGGACTTCCAATTCTCATTCCTTTGCCATGTCAACAACATTTGATGTGATTTCCTCTACTGGATCCTCAGAATCTCCAAAATTGTCCATAAGTTTCTTCCAAACACTTTGGCAAATTTGTTTCTTTAACTTCCTCCCATGCACCTCCAAGCATTTTAATGCTGGCCAAAACATTGAAACTTTTCAAGAAAGCTTTTAATTTATTTTGCTTTGATCCCTCAGAAGGATCATCATCTAATGCAGCTATTGTCTTTGCAAAAGTCCTCAGATAGCAAGATCCGAATGCTGAAATTACACCTTGATCCGTTGACTGCAGCAATGAAGTAGTGTTTGCAGGCATTAAGGCAACTTGAATTTGTTTGAAGGATTCAGAGCTCTAGGGTGGCTCTTTAAGATTCTACAAGCAGTGAATCTTAAAGAGAATTTTCTGTTCCCTGCAATAAGCCTCAACTATAGGCTTGAAATACGCTGAGAACCAAGTTGCAAATAAATCAGCAGTCTTCCAGGCTTATGCATTACTCTTATAATAAATTGAAAGGCTAGATTTTAAATAGTTTTTAAGGGTTGTAGGAATCTCTGAATGGTATAAAGCTTTAGCTTGCAGTTACCAGTTGCATTAGCCCCTAGCAACAGTGCTAGCCTATCTTTTGCAGGTTGAATCCAGGCATAGATTTTTCCTTTTTTGCAATAAAAGTTCTGGCTAGCATTTTCTTCCAATGTAGGGCTATTTCATCTACATTGAAAATATCTTGCTTTGTATAACTACCGTCTTCTATAATTTTTTCAGGCTCTGCAGGATACATTTCTGCAGCTGCAGTATCTGCACTAGCTGCTTCTCCGTGCACTTTATTATGCAAAATGGACCTTGTCTTAAATCTATTAAATCGCCCCTTTGCTAGCCTCAAATGTTTCGTCCAAAGATGTCTCTCCTCTTTCAGCCTTCATTTTATTGAATATACTTAATGCTTTGATCTGGTTAATATTTGTGCTTAGAGGAACATTATGGCTCATTTGGTCTTGAATCCACACATTTAAAAGTTTTTCCATATCAGCAGTTAGGCTGCCCTGGTTTCTAATAACTTTATTAATCATTGGCATAGCATTTTTAATTTCCTCTTAACACTTTGCCTTTATTCTTAACAATTATACTAACTGCTGAATGAGGTGCGCCTAGCTTGCAGCCTATATCACTCACGGACTTGCCTTTCTCACTAAGTTTGATTAGTTTTCACTTTTCTTGCAAATTGAGAATCTTATGGATTCTTTTAGATTTATCACTACCTTTAGGTGCCATTATTACTACTACAGTATTATAAGCACAAATACTATATATGAGATGCACTGTACGTAGATTTTGCTGAATCAGTTGAGAGAAAGGTGTTGGCAGGAAAAGAAAGAGGGAAAGACTGGCAGCTTGACACATCCTGCTATTTCCCCTTGTCTGGTCTTTCCCTGTTTTTACGCTGTGGGTTGGTTGCCCTCCTTTGGATCCCTTCAGCAGCCAAGAAGCAAAGAGACAGAGACATAGGGAAGTGGAAGAACCATGGCTGCCTCCCCAGTTTATTGAAAGGCACCGCTAGGGATTCTCTTTTTCTCATCTTCTCCCTCACACAACCCACCACCAGAAGCTAGCATGCCTTGCACATGAATATTCACACACACATGCCCACATCCACAGAGCAACTACTCAGGCAGCAGAAGAGAAGGAAGGTGGAAGCTTGTTAGGCATACCAGCATTTTGCTGACTGCTCCTTCTCCTCTCCACCTGCACAGGTGTCTCCCTTTTTGTCCTGCTAGGGTGCTGGAGCTGCTGGAACACAAAGAGCTGTGGGGAAGGAAGGAAAAGCAGCATGTGGTCTCTTTTGGATGATCCACCCTTTTCAATTAGTACATGTAATCAAAATACCACCGATCGAATATATGGGTTCTGGTTGTAACTGAAAAGGGTCAGAAAAGCAGATTATCAAAAAGCAAACCGTCAAAAAGCAAGGGACAGCTTGTTATTTGTATAGCAATTTAAGGGCCCTAAATACCCCAAAGGCACCTGATCCTGTCTGATCTTAGAAACTAGGCATGGTCAGTCCTGGTTAGTACATGGATGGGAGACTGCCAACGAATATCAGGTGCTGTATATGCCAAAGGAAGGAATTGGCCAAACCACCTTTGAGTATTCCTTGCCTTTGAATATTTCTTGTCTGTGAAATTCTGGGCTCATCATAAGTTGATAGACGTATCAAAGGTACACACACACACACACAGCAATGTAAGCAGCAAAGGAAGCACTAGTTTAAATATTAGCCCTGGAAGATCTCTTGTTTTTATGTACCCACCTTCTCCTTACTTCAGACAGGATAGATTGATTTAAATCCAGGTGATTTGGATCAGTTGTTTATCTTGTTAAAGAAAAAGGCTGTTTTAAAGCATTGATTAAATCAAATTTCTCATTTCTCTCTCATTTTCCCATATTGTTCTCATTTCACCCTCATTCTCCCAAATTTCTCTCTCATTCTCCCATATTGTTTAATATGTATATGAAGTTGCTGAATGACAATATTAGCAGTTTGGTGGTTCAGTCCCATACTGTGCTACTTCTCCTTGTCATCAGGGTCAGCTGAAGGTGTGCAGCATCTGGATCAGTGCCTGGATGTTGTAATGAGCAGGATGAGGATTTGTAAACTGAAGCTCAATCCTGATAAGTTCTGTAGAGAGATGGTTTTCAAGTCTGGGAGTAGGGTAACAGTCTACCAAGGGTGGGCTTGCGAATGCCTTGAGGAAGTTGGTGCGTACCTTCTAGACTCTCTGTCTCTGGAGATTCCATGACTTGGTGTACCTTTCATTGGTCTGCCAGCGGTGGCATTTCATGGACAGGAATAACCTAGCCACAGTAGTCCATGTACTAGTAACTTCCTGATTAGACTGTTGCATTGTGCTGCTATTGACATGATAGCCCCCAAATGTCTTCTCTGACCTGTTAGTAAACAGGCTCCTTGGTATACAGAGACTCTTATGGAGCTTAAACAGGAAGGATGACTAGAGCACAGATGGCAGAAACTCAACTGCTATGCAACAAGACACGCTAGAGATAACATCTTTGTTCCTACAGTGTGGCAATATATGCAGCAAAGAAAACTTTTTTCTCTGCACATATTGTGTCTGCGAATTCACATCTAGCTGAGCTATTTAGGGTGATGAGAAGTCTGACCCAGGGACCCTCCCCTTTGAACCCAATGGTAGAGCCATCAGTAGCTCGCTGTGATGCTTTTAATGATCATTTCACATATAAATTCTCTTGCATAAGAGCCAACTTAGACACCGCTGTTGGAGCAGAAGTTGATACTGAGGTGTCCCTGTCAGTGGGATTATACTGGGTCAGTTTCAGTTGGTGAGTACAGCTGATGTGGACAAGCTGCTGCGGCAAGTAAGGAAGACGACTTGCTTTCTCAGTCCCTGTCCATCTTGGCTGATCATCCAGGGAGGAGATGCAATTAGACTTCAAATACAATATATTATTAATGTATCTCTGGTGGGAGGGACTTTCCATTTTGTTTAAAAGGGGGTGTGGTTAGACCACTCCTGAAAAAGTCCTCCCTAGGTCTTGGGGGAAAAAGGCAGCATATAAATTCGATAGATAGATAGACAGACAGAATCTCATTCTTATAGTGCCATCCTTGGTTTAACTGCATGGTTCCCCTCAAGGTAGATAGTGATTGGTTTTGTGTGTCCTGTGCAGAACACACTTAAGACTTTAAGAAGGGATTGTTGGGTCACAGTATATAAATTTGTGGTCTCAGAAGTTTAGTCTTGTAAGTAAATCTTTATAAATATTGGGAACTTGAATTATTTTTTCTTTTCCTTTTTGACCAGTGAAAAGAAAGGAATAACTGGAGCAGCTGCAGCTTGGTTTGCATCTCTTTAACCATCTTCCTTTTGCCTGATTGGGTTTGTGGCAGATCATCTGTATAATTTTTCCCGTAGTTAAAAACAAATGTGAACAACTACCAGTTTCTTCAAAACATTCAGTGGCTGCAGGGTGTTGCTTTTCTTGCCGCTTAAGGCATCTTTTCCTGGGATGTTGCCTCCTTTATTTGTACGGATGTTAAACCCTGGATAAGACCTGAATAAAATTTGAGTTGGGAAGCAGACTCTTAAGGTTTATTCCCTGGGGTGCTTTCTCAGAGAAGACAGTGACTTTGTTGGAATCTAGCCACGTGTCCACTGTTTCATCTTTTTGGAATACAGACTGTTTTGCTGACTGTTTACATCTGTAGTTTTCTATCCCATGAATCACCTTAAATGATATTCATTTTGCCATTTATAAGACAGGTGGGCAAACTAGGCTAGTAAACACTTGCAAGCTATTTGTATACCCTCCAGGCATTTCAGGAAAGGCAATTCGTGGTAGAAACAATATTGCTCCCTTGCTGTATCTCTGCTTACACTCATTTTGGAATGAGAAAATGGAAGGGAAAAGAAAAAGAGCTGTTGTCTTGCAGACTCCAGTGCACAATCTTAGATTTCAAAGACACTTAACTATCCACTGTTAGGTATTGAGACCTGGATACTGTATTCCTGTATTGCTTTTCACTAAAGGCCCGAAGGAGACAGCAACAGTTTAAACAGAATTGCACTAAATAGATAGTCATCCTGGGGATACTGAGCTCTGGAGAGCACATTGTCATGATTTGTGAGACAGAAACGTTTAAAAACTATTAACGAACATACTGCTGAACCAGTTCTGGCTAATAAGAAGTGTACTTCATACTGCTATGTTGTAAGCTTCTTTGTCTAAGTGATTAATGTTGCTGAAAGAAAAGTCTAGCAAACCACTCTTGTCTCTAGTTCATAGACATATAATGCTGGTTCCCTAGAAAGTACGTAGACATTATCTATAGTATATATAAAACTCATGTGCTTGAGAATGGTGCAGGGAGAGAAGATTCAGTCCCAAGCACCACAGTTTTAACAATAAATGTGGATGCCAGTTAAGTAACTTCTGGGGCATTCTGGAATTTTAAGCTCCTCAAAAGTCATTTTTTATAAAAATGAACACTGATGTTTCTTTGTTTTTGCTACACAGTCGAGTTATACCCCTAGTGATCAGCCCTGTATTAGACAGACACTTCCAGCCTGATAAAAATATTGGAACAGGTTTCTCCTCACTGCTTATCCCCACAGGCATTAGAGGCCGGAGAGTGTTTAAAGTGCTCTGGTTTTAACTCCATCATTTCTTCCTCCATCTCTTTCACTGATTAGATCTTCCTCTCCAGTTTTGCACATTGAACCTTGGAAGAATAATTCTGTAGGAGAAGACAATAGAACAGCTCTGTGGGATCTTCCTTTTCTTGTTTGCCTGGTACAGCTCCTCATTCTTGCTTTTATCCTTCTGAGTTACTCAGGAAGGCTGAGGTCTGGCAACTGTTGTCAGAGCAAATATCTACTAATAGAATATGGATCCTCCTTTCTCCCCTCTTCTTTACGTTACCACTATCACAGGGGCTTTAGGGAATTTAACTGGCTGGGTCCATTTTGCTGATATATGGACACATTTGGATATAATTTGGTGGAGTGAGGAGATATGGATGTAACTATTTTTAATTGTATTGATGAAAATGTGGCCTTTTATGTGGCTAAATGCATATTTATAACATGCGCTTCCTATTGAAGTCAGTAGGATTCAGCCAATGTATCCACGTGCAGGATCTTAGCTAATATTCTTGGATCTTTTGTCCCTTTATCATTGCAGTCAGTACTACATATACTCTCTACTATTCCAGAGCTTACTCAGGCTGTCTGCCTGTCTGTCTGTGAATAATCACATTTAAAGTACTATTGATGTACAGGTTTCTAAAAGCAGTTGTGAACTTGCAGAAAGATGCATCTGTCCTCTCACATACTTCCTTTTTGGCTTTGATAAAGTATTTCAGTTAGATGTCAGCTAGTGTGGAATAGTAGTTTGAATACTGGACTAGGACTGTAGGAGGCGAGTATTCAAATCCCCACTCAACCATGGAAACCCACTGGGTAACCTTGGGCAAGTTACATTCTCTCAGCCTCAAAGGAAGGCCAGTGGCAGCCCCCTTCTGAACAAATTTTTACAAAGAAGCCCCTGTGATAGGTGCATGTTAGGGTGGTGATAAGTTGGAAATGTCTTTGAAAGCACAGTATGTTCAGATCGATGTGCAAAGACTTCAGCAATTTGTGAGTGTCCTTAAAGTGTAGGCTTCTTAACCAAATAGTTACAGCTAAAATGTAATGTGATTTGTTCTTGCTTGCAGTAAGAAGCTGCCAGCTGAGATTTGGCCTAATTTATTGTATTGTTTAGCTGTTCTTTTTGACTTGAGCTTTGAAAACTTTAGTGTGGAATCTGGCATATGTGTGGAGCTCTACATAGTATATTTCCTCCTTTGAATTGTTAAATCTTCAGAATGCCTGAGAAATTTGGTAGGAATTATCGATAGTTGTCCTAATTATTTTAATACATTTTCCGTGTCTGACTTTCCTAAATCTACAGGCAACTGCTTGAGCTTTTTAAAAAAGCACAGTTCTCATCCCATCTCATCTCTGTATACTGCATTGTGTGTGAGAGACTATCAGCCTTGTTGCTGTGCTATGCTATCACATCTTTGGATATTCACTTAGATTGCTCTACTAAGCAAATGAAAAGAGACATATTGGAGACACCTTGCAGTCATATCATGTACATTTCACGCATCAGATTTTTCATATCTGATCTGTCTTCTCTTCTTTCAGTTTCACTCATACCTATATTGGTGTGTGTGTGTGTGTGTGTGCGTGCGCGTGCGTGCGTGGTATATGTGTGTGTTTATAATATGCTCATCTATATGTATTATATGTGTGAAAGTGCATATAGCCACATGTGCATATATGGTTTGTCTAATAGGCAGCAGTCACTTCATTTCTCCATATCTGCTTTGTATTGTACAGGAGGTTTTTTACATCATTTGATGAATTTGCACACACATTTGCACTGCCTTGGTGGTGCAGTGGTTAAATGCTGGTACTGCAGCCACAACGTTGTGAGTTTGATCCTGCAGGGCTCCAGCTTGACTCAACCTTCCATCCTTCCGTAGGTCAGTAAAATGAGTACCCAGCTTGTTGGCGGCAATTAGCTAACACATTGTAAACTGCTTAGAGAGTACTCTGCACTGATAAGCAGTATAGAAGTGTAATCGCTATATTTTAGAATGTATATGTAAAATGGCCCCGAGATAGAATGAAGTTTGGCTTGAAAGTTCTTGGTAAAGTATCATACTAAGATAAATTTTTAGACTGGACTTTAAGTAAAACTTGACCTAATAGTGGCTTTTTGAAATATTGTATATTTAATAAACCATCTCAAACTCAGATTTGCATATATAATCAGTACTTTATATCTATTTGCTTTGATTCTTACTTAAGGTTTTAACTGGAGTCTGAACTGAGACACTGCTAGACCTTTTTTTTCCTTTTGCTCCCTTCTTTGTTCTTATAGCCCTGGGGTGCTTCTTGAAGCATTCTCGGCACCTGGCTAGACCAATCCTTTTATGTGCACAAGACTCCAGCTCTGTCTTAAAGTTGTTCTAAAGTTGTTTGGAGGATATAACATGCTTGGCTTCCTCTGTCACAACAGCTCAGTGAAGAGTTTTGGAAAACTCAGATGTTCACATCTGTTACATTTTGGTTAGTTCTAATAATATATGACTGCAGTGTACATTTTGGACTCTCTCTCTCAAGTGTGTTGAAGCAGGGAAAAAGGAATGAAAAATGTTTGAAGCAGTATTGTATCTTCACTTTTATATTCTTTGACACCTCTTCAACATGCTCTTAGTAATTCCTTAGCCTTTTATCCGATGATGGAACTAGAGTGTTTTATTTATTTTTTTCTTCACATTTTATTCCCTTGTAGGTATTATGCTGAAATTAATAAGTCAGGGACCATTTTGTTATATACAATGAAAGTTGTCACACTTACAGCATTTTGAAACTGCTAGACTGGAATTAATCTGTTGATTTGGCACTGTCCAGTATAGGCTTAATGGAGACTGGGAGAGCCTAAGTGACTTTAGAAAATAATTTTCCATCGGTTGTTGTGGTTTTTCCAGGCTTTGAGGCTGTGTTCTGTTAGTATTTTCTCCTGAGTTTTGCCTCTATCTGTGGCTGGCATCTTCAGAGGATCTGGTGGCATGGAAGTGAGACAGAGTACTAATAGAACATGACCTCAAAGCCTGGAAAACCCGCGACAACCTATGGATTCCGGCCATGAAAGCCTTTGACTTTACATAATTGTGCATCCTTTAGCTATTTGTTTTTACCTTGCCAGTTCTTTACAGTGGGAGTAATGGCTACCCAAACTGATTGGATATTTACACTTTTGAGTGTGCCTCATCATTTGTGCTTGCATAGCAAAGTGACTCATGTCTTTTATATTGCTTGAACTTCTGGCTACAGTAATAATTGCTCTCTTTTTCACTTCCTCATTGTTTGGAAAGTAAGCAAAAAGAGAGGGTGACATTGGCTTGTTCGAACTCCTTTGTGCTTTTCTTGAGTAGGATGGCATTGGGGTTGCATAACATTGATTGCAGGGGTTTCTCTACTGTTGTTGCGTGCCCCTTCGTGAGACATATGTGGTTTTGTGCACGTGTGTGCACGAGAGAGAGAGAGAGAGAGAGAGAGAGAGAGAGAAATTTCCGAACAGAGCAACAGCAGAGGAGCTGCAAAAACAGTATTGCTGTTCTTTGGCTGCTTCTTGGCAAAAACACTTCAAGAACTTCAGTTATGGATCTGCCCATATTGAGTCATTTAACTATCCCTTGAAAGTACTGTGGGAAAGGGGAAGTTTCCTGATTCCTACTGACTTGTGGATGCACAACTTCTACAGAATAAACGGTGATTATATTTTACAATATTACACACATTTTAACCTGGGTCAGGAATGGGAATGGTATCGTTTCATTTCAGGCCACTTCACACATCATTTGAAGAAGCATCAATATATCAGAAACAATATGCTATGGAAACTGTTTGAGCAAGGAGATACTGTGACTATGGTTACTTCTGTACTACACTGTTACAGTTCTATTATTCCTATAGAATCCAGGGGCCTGCAGTTTAGGGAGGGGCATTTAGAATTCTCAGCCAGAGAGCCCTTTGGCCTCAGTAAAGTACAAACCCCAGAATTCCACAGGAAGTTGAAGGTGGAATGATAGCACTGTAATGGTGTTGTGTGGAAATGGCCTATGAGTCAAAGTGTAGATTTGAAGTAGACAATGTGTCTGAATGGTTAAATGTTGTTTTAAAAAAGCTTTATGCTAATACTAAATACATTAAATTAAATTAATACTAATACTAAATTACAAAAACTTCAAATATTGTATGAGTCTGTGTTAGCCTGGAAGTTTATGAATGTCTTCTGTAGTTTTACCAAAAAATTAATATTTTTTCAACCCGTAAATGTGTTACTTGAACATTGAACTGAATATGGTAGCATTCATTAGCACTGTTGTTCTTCATTCTGTTCTTATTATAAAGGGCAAAGAAATACATTTATTTGCTGAGTTATTATATGTCAAATAAAATGCACATTACATTTGGAAGATTTTAGTTGCAAGTTTTATGAAAAAGATCTATTCCTGTGTTATCTTTGGCCTCAACAGTGTATAAGGAGCTTGGTATGGCATGATAACTGACACTATTTCTGTGTGTTCATTAGGCTCTTGCATTCTTTTTTTCCAGTTAATGTTTTTTCATGTATTAATGCAACTGTTATTTCAAAGCATAAAAGAAGTCTCACTAAAGTTAATCTTAACCGTCTCTGACCATAGTGTAATATTGCATGTGCTAAAGCAGGATGCTCAGCGTCGTATGAGTATTCTGCAGTTACAAAATAATCAGAAGTCATATTAATGTGTCAACCAAGTTAATGCAGATTCTGTAACAGCTTCAACTTGAATAAATTTTGCTTATCAAGAATGCAGATAAATGTGCATCGTTTCTCCTATTTCAGAAGTCCTTCTGAAGTTTTTATTTTTTTCTGTAATTTTGGTCCTAGTAAAGATAACAAGCTCTAAAGAATGTTAAAGCTTTTTTCTTCTCACCACAAGAAATTTTGTGTAGACACAATTCTTGCCTCTAAGATTTCACCTGGCATTATTGTACATGTTCTGATATAATTCACAGTTGCAAGGATTAGAAGCTTAATGAAAACAAAGATTCTTTGTAAGCTAAGATCTGCAGCTACCATATTCTGTGGCTTTTCTATACTTCCAAAGAATGACAGCACAATAAAGTTGCTGAAGTGCTTGAATCAGGATGCTCTAGTGGCTAGAGTTTAGCCAGTGTATTGAAAGACAGGAGATCCATACAAATACTTCCTGCTGTAGTTTCACAAAGCAGATTGAATGCATTGATTCATAGATGAAGTAGAAGTGTTGAAAATAACCTTGAGTATGAGATAGTGGGCATGTACTCTGTGCAAGGTGGTATGTTGTAAGAGCTGCATAAATAAAGCTGCAGTAATATTATATTTCTCCAGGATTTTTTTCCCTGATGCACATTGTATGTTCTGCTTTTACAGGCATACAAGAGTTTCCAGAAAATATCAAAAACTGTAAAGTTTTGGCAATCGTTGAAGCCAGTGTCAACCCTATTTCAAAGTAAGTTCTTTGTTGTCATGAGTCATAACTTCCTGCCCATGTGCACTGTGTTTGTCTGCATGTATTTAGATAAATACACTAAAATAAAATGCACATATAAGGTTTATTTTCAAATGAAGCATTTAATCTTGTATTTGCTAATTTTTGTATGTGTTCAAATGTTCTAGGCTTCCAGATGGATTTTCCCAGTTATTAAACTTAACGCAGCTATACCTGAATGATGCTTTTCTTGAGTTCTTACCTGCTAATTTTGGCAGGTAAGTTTGCAAATTATTTTGAAAACCCTGAAAATCCACAGACTCACTCCCTCCCTCCCTCTCTCCCTCCCTTCGTTCCTTCCTTCTTCCCTCCCTCCTTCATTCCTGCAATCTTTCTTTCAGCAACAGCCATGCTATGTATTATGAGAGAGGATGGAAAGCCAAGTAAGCTCTGCCAAATGCTTAAATCGCCAATAAAATGCTGTAGTACCACCCTTAAAAATGGATGGGAAAATTTGGTTTTAAGTCCCATTGAAAGATGGAATTGATTTTAATGAAAAGTCTGGAAAATACTTGATAGCTTTTTTTCCCCTCCTACAAATTATAAAAAGATACAGAAGGCCTTGGCGCTAATTATTCCTGGTTACTGGGTTGAATTCAGGTCATCACATTCACAGAAGGAGAAGCATAAATTTTCTAAGACTGACAGTAATAGAACAAAGATGCCAGAGAATGATAAGAAACACATTTGACATAAACTAGCTTAGAAAGTAAAGATTAGTGATAGAAAATTAAGTCATAGACAGAATAGGAAGAATGTCAGCTAGTTTTATCAGTTGATAAGAACCAGTGGTTGTGGATGTGTTTATTGGGAGAGTTTGGTTAACTGTATAATTAAGCAACATGGAATGTTGCCTGAGATCATTGTAGAAACTTTTCCTTAAGAATGCTTTGGAAGAAGACTCTGGAAGAGAGTAAAAGTCATGAATGGTAGTTGTATGGCCCATGAGTTCTAACTCCGTCCACACTGAACCTTAAAAATTTGAAGCTAAATCCAACACTATGCAAGCAGTCTTTGCTTGGGCAGTGGATATTTTCTTTCACTTCTTCCCTGGTTTAGTTTGTTATATGTCCCAGGCAGGCTCCAGAAGGTTCTGAACCTTCTGGAACAGATTTGGGACACACCTGATGGGGAAGATTGCAGAAGGGGGAAGGAATCCCGTCTTCTAGCATGTCCATTCTCCTGGCAGAAGGTCAATGTCAGACACAATCCTTGAACTCCAGAAATAGCAGCAAACCTAAATACTAGAAAGTACAGTTATGTCTTGAAGAACTTTATTTGAAAATCCATCGTGATGCTCACAGTGGTTTTGCTGACTTTTTACACAGCCCATACTTGCAAGTTAAATCCTCCTAATGTTTGAATTATTGAAATAGTAGTATAAGCAAGTTTATTTTGTTTCAGATATGCCAACTTTGACATTTTAATAGCAGTCTTTTATGTTTATTTTGCAGATTGACTAAACTCCAGATTTTGGAGCTTAGAGAAAACCAGTTAAAAATGTTGCCAAAGTAAGTATGTATTGATATTTGACTTTATTTTGGTGTGAATAATTTGTCTGAAGTATTGACATTTTATGATAAATTGGAACTCCACAATGAACTTTGAAGTGACTTGTTTTGATAGAAACTGTTACGCTTTTTTAAAAAAATTCACGGTGTAGCAAGCATTTCAAATTTTACCTTTTTCAGTGATACCTTTACTAGGGGAAAAATAGCTACATTGCTTACTAGCATTGTCCTAAATAGCTGTTACAATATAGCACCGTTCTTTTTTAGTTTTTGAAAGTATCTTGTCTTATATCAACAGACATAAGGCTTAAAAAGGCAGCTATCTTACCTTTAACAGGGCATTGTAACAAGCTCAGGGAACTGGTGCTTCCATGTGTTGTCTGTAGGCTGTTTCATATATTGCAGTTTTCTATAGGGAGAGAGCGCATGTAAACTTTGTACAGCTAGAATGCTTGAAGTGCATATTGAATAGTTTTTCTACTGCTAATGAGGCAGCTGCTGTGCTAAATTGCCTGAGGATTTCTGTGTAGGAAAATGGAATGCATGATGCAGCCATGAATCAGTTACGAGTTTGGTTGTTTAAAAAATCATGCTGTGTCTGAATGGTCACATACAACTGAATGTCAAATTTATAAATGCACTGAAAGAACTACAGCTATTTTTGAGCACTTTCATCTTGAACTTTTAATACCTAATATCTATCACTTTCTAATACTTATGCAGATTGTGATCCAGGAGATTTCTCTCATTTCTGTAGGAGTGATGCTGCTCAGTTTTTGAGTCTCTGTATGTCACAGGTTTCCTGTTAAGGAAGACATGGTGGATTGTTGTACTTAGTCAAACAATCTCAGGAAATTGACAGTTCCCTAGATCCCTTGTGAGAAACTATTTTTGCTGGCAGCTTCCAATGGGCAGTTCAAGAGATGACTGGCCATAATGGCCGGGTTGTAGTCCTCCTCAGTCCTTTCTTTCAGCAGCCATGGCAAGCACTGATTCCTTTTCTTTATTATTTGACAGGCCCTCTCTTTGTTATGGGTTGACAACAATGAGGAGAAACTTGGCTGGTCCTTGGCAGGCAATTGGGCTGTCCATAGGTGACGATATAGGAGGAACTTTGTCAAAAGATATATAATGTAGGGGAGAAGGTCTTTGGAATGAGCTATGGAAAAACTCAATAGAAATTCTGCTGTTAGGCAAATGAAACTGCAGATGAAATATGAGTCTTTCAGCTCATATTCTAGTGGAGACCTGGCTACAGAATATTGCTTTGTTGAACTCTTACACTCATAGCTCCTTTTAAAAATAAAAAGGGCAGATTTAACACAGGAGAACATGCTAAAAGAAATCATTATGGTCCATTTTGTAAATAAAATGGCTATAAAATGTGAGTGTGGGCACATACATAAAATAAATATACTTTTTAAAACAAATGTGTGGTTATTAGATGAAGAAAATGAACATTTAATCCAATATTTAATACTTGTTGACATTTGTGCTAAATTTAAACATGGGAAGGTAGTGGTTAATTGAGTTTGCACATAGTGAACACTGTAGTGTAAAATGGTAGTAATGAAGTTAATTAAATGGAGAACAAATATAATGAATGTCTTTGTTCTGCACTTAAATGTAATGGCTTGTATCTTTAGGTTCTGTTATGCTCTTACTGGTACAAGTGGCAGTATGGGGAGATTTTCAGTATGCCTGATTTTCTGATTTCTGCTTTGCCTGTGAAAATATGCTGTGAAGGATAGATTGACATTCTGGAATATGACGGGACATAGTGCAAAGGAAAAACTGTAAAGAAGGAAGGGAAATTCCTGAAAATTGCCTTTTTTTCTTCCATTATTGTAGAGCATTCCATCTGTGAATGGAAGAGCAAGTTTAGCTCCAAGTCACTATTTTTTCCAGTATATTTTCAACCAGCATAGGATGTCTTAAGTGTAATCAAAATATATTAATTAAAAGATGTTGAATGCTTTCCATTTGTTTAGTTTAGAATTGTGTTAGAAGCAGAATTATAAATAAAATCATGATATTTTTACTCAATTGCCAACATTTAAAACAAAATATTTTAAAGATAGCACAACTAGATATGAACAGTTTTTTTAAACAGTTTTTTTTTTACAGAAGACATTTATATAGAGAGTATATATAGAGTATATAGAATAGATGAAGAGATACGTACATGTATCCTTTCCAGGATGTTGTGTTGTATTTTGATCTCTTGTTATAGTTCTCAGTTTCTTAATACACTCTCTCTCCCAACACACACAGTGAAGCCAGTTGCTTTAACTAAAATTTAGCACTGAAGTTGAACTGATTTGAGTGTTGGTTAGAGTAGACTATAGAGAAAGGCAAAATCTTTGGCTTAGGTTTGAAGGGATGGGCAGGTGATGACAATGTAACAAAGGTTTGACTATAATAGCTGAGCTGACACTTTCTATATCATTAGATTTTTGTTCCTTAGATCACAGGGGTATGGTCTATTATTTGGGCCTAATATATTTGGATTTTCGAAGGACAGAGTTTCTAGTTTGGTACTTGTAGCCATTAAGCATAATGAAGTTATAATTGGTCTTGAAATTGGTTAAGTGAGAGTGAAGAGAGGGAAATGAAGTCGGGTGAATAGTGGTTATGTATCAGTACAGAGCAGGCTGAAGACAAATGAAAATAGTACTAAAATGAATAATATCGTCTCACATTAGGGCAGAATGAAGTTTAAGAGGATGATGAGGATAGTTTTCTGAATAAGTTGGAAGAAGGACGTGTTTTTAATTGAACTAGATAATATTGAATTTCGCTTTTTTGTCTAATGTGAACTATAGGATAAGTGATATGACTACTTAACACTGTATGGAAATCTAACCCTATAGAGCATGTCTGTTTTATAGAACTGCCCTATCTAATGGTGGTTAAAAAGATACATTAGTGTCAACACAAAAAGAGTGGATTTAAATAGTAGTTTTCTTAAACCTAATTTGTTATTAATCCTTTCCCTCTGCAGAACCATGAACAGACTGACTCAGCTGGAGAGACTGGACCTGGGAAGTAATGAATTCACAGAAGTGGTGCGTTCTTGCTAAGTAACGCAGCTTTCCTAAAACCTCTTATCCCTAAATCTATTTTTAATCGATGTCAGATACAAAAATCAGCTTAACTTCTATCTCACAAAGCAACTGTTGTCTGTATCTTAATGCTTTAAGGAATCCATTTTTAAAGCTTACTACTTTATTCAGATTTCATTTCCTATCAGTGTGGCATTTGTGTGGCACACAAAGTATTTTCATATGCTTTTACACTATAAACAAACAGTATTCTTATTCAGTGGCATATCAACTTAGGTCACATGGGCAAATAAATGCTCACAGTTATGTAAAGAGCATTATTTTACATGTGTCTGTGTAATGAAACTTACTCTCAATGACAAGATAGTTCTGTTTCTCCTGATTATTACAATTCAGTAAACCTAAGTTGAATATTTAAAGCCTGTAGAAAAATGTAGGTAGCTAAGTAGATAACTGTGTAATATATAGAAAAATAAATTAGTCAGGGGAAACGTATTTGTAATAAATGAAGCTTAATAGTGTATTATTTTTGTGTTTTGCTTTTAATAGCCTGAAGTACTTGAACAGTTAAGTGGGTTAAAAGAATTTTGGATGGATGGTAACAGATTAACTCTTATTCCAGGGGTATGTACATTTAATTCTTTAAATACATTGTATTTTGTTTGCTCAGTACAACCACCATGACAAATAAAGGTTATGTTTAAATGGCAGCTGAATATGCAATTGTATGTATCATTATGTCTTCACTTGTGATTTTGAATAAGATTGAATTCCTTGAAGCACTGGTAATGATTATTTCTTTTTACACTTAGTAATGTAACTATTTATTCAAGTGTTCAAAATTCCAGAACTTGCTAATGAATGTTTTATGTGACGTAAGATACAATTCAGTTCTTAGTAAGTTGGATCCAGTGAGGTACTGCTGGTGGAAGCCTTCTCTGCCACTGTAACCAGGAGCAGATTTCTGCAAACCATTCAAGTGCAATCCCTGAAGTTCCCCCAAAACCTGCTTTGAGAGGCTAGGAATGCTTTATGCAGCAAGTTTTCTGTGTCATGGGCAGAGCTGCTGGGAAGTGGAGAGAGTTTCAACACTGGCACTAGTGCAGCATTGGATTTAGTTTAGTCCAATATGAACATTGCGGAAACACTGAAACCGAATAGCAGTGATGTTGCTGTGTCTGTTCTCTTTATAGAGGTGTGATTCCTTAACAGGAAGTTTATATATTTAAGCTGATTTTTTAAGCACATCTTAGAAGAAAATATCTCTAGTTAGACAGGTTTTTCAGGTTTCATTTTTATCATGTAATAAAATATGCATTGTATTACAGTACTAGAAATTAGGGATGGAAGTTTTAAAGGTGTATATCATACAGAATTATGTTAAATTTAAGGTTTCATGATCTGTTGAACAGTACATACTAATATTTTAATAACCTGTTTTGTTTTATCTTTGTTTCTGTACTTTCAGTTTATGGGCAGTTTGAAGCATTTGACCTACTTGGATGTTTCCAAAAACAACATTGAAACTCTTGAAGAAGGCATTTCAGGATGTGAAAGTTTACAAGACCTGCTGTTATCTAGTAATTCACTTCAGCAACTGCCGGAGTCTATTGGTTTGTATTGTTAACTATGAATGCTACACAAA
The DNA here is from genome assembly GCA_030412105.1 of Cyclura pinguis. NCBI lineage: Eukaryota > Metazoa > Chordata > Lepidosauria > Squamata > Iguanidae > Cyclura > Cyclura pinguis. The sequence goes on along the minus strand of CM059600.1, from coordinate 316,391,789 downwards.
AACATATCTTTTTCTCACCCCCTAGGCCAAATAAAAATCTGCTTTCAGAAATACATTTCCATTTTTTTACAAAAAACAACAACCCTGTATTAAGTTGATCTTGAAAGTTAAAACATTACTAGTTTAGTGGTTTGAGTGTCGAAGGGTGACAAGGGAGATCCATTTTAAGATACCAGCTCAGTCACTATTTCACAGCTTCCTTTAAAAGATGTTGGTCTCTCTCTTCGAGACTTAGATTAGAGGAGCCAGTTACTAGTGGAGTCTACTCTTTTGAGGGCCTTATTCCACAGATACAACATGGGACACAACATGAGTTTAGAGATGAATCACTGACATCTTTAGACTTAAGAAAAATGCTTTTGTCTACTTTTCTTTGTTGCATAGGATAGTAGGGGGCAAGGATTTCTATCCTATTCATACCTGCGTCTTTGCATCTAATGAAGTAAGTCCAATATTAGTTCTGCCTAGGCCCACTGAAATCAGTGGGACAACTTTAGTTGTGACTAACGAGTCACATTCATTTCAGTGACTTCTTTGAAGTAGGACTACCACTGGATTCAGTGACTGTTTTCATTGGAATACTATTTAATAATATGTTTCTTTTATAACAGGTTGTCTAAAGAAACTAGCAATTCTTAAAATTGATGAAAATCAGCTAATGTATTTGCCAGATTCCATAGGAGGGTAGGTATTTCTCCATGATCTTCATTAATAAATAAGAGGTCATTTTTTTTCCTACAGTGATTCCTTTTTAGATTAAAACCCCTTTACCATGTAGAGATTACATATTTTGTGCACAGTCCCATGGACTTCCAGCATAGCGTAAATATACACTAACATAATTATACTGGAATCCGTAGTTGTGCAACCAGCTTTGTTTTAGGTGCCATGGCCTTGAACCATTGTGCAATTATTAGCTCCCTATCCACCAGGTCAAACATGTGAGGACTGTGTATGCTTATGAAGTGTTTGGCTGCACTATAAACCACAATTCCATAGTCTTTGAGAAGGTCCAGGCACTTGTGTCCCTATTTTATATTAGCATAGTGTCTCAACCAGACTCCGGCTGTTACATGTTGGTCATATTCCAGTATATCTGTTACAATTAAATGATTCTGAATGTGCTGCAGATAGCTCAGATAAGAAAGCTTGATATAGAGTTGAATATCAAGAGCTAGAAAATTATTCAGCATTCACTGCTTAGTGTTTACGTTGCCTTTGGATTATGTATGGGTTGATTCTGTTTGTATTTTCGATAGCTGACTTTAAAATGCTCTAAGGAAAATAAGAGTTTTATTGTACCTTTTTGAACATTATTCAGGTTAACATCAGTTGAAGAACTGGACTGTAGTTTTAATGAGATTGAAGCTTTGCCTTCATCTATTGGGCAGCTATCCAATATAAGGACTTTTGCTGCGGATCATAACTTCTTAACACAGTTGCCACCAGAGGTATGCTTTCACTCATGAATCTTATTTTTCCTCTTAATTTCATATGACTGGAAGGCAACAACTGAAACCTCATAATGGAGGCTTAGTTGGGAAAAAATACTCGTGAAGTGATTTCATAGTTGTTGATGGGATAAGATGTAGAACTCTGAAGCAGAAGGCCACTTATCTACAGATTACACACTACAGCAGATACCACTGAAAAATACCTTTTGTTACTAGTTGCTTAGACCCATGAATGGCAAGGAGCTCTTCTGTTTATGTTCTTGTTTTGGCTTTTCATAGGCATCTTGCCAGGCATTCTGTGTACAGAAGACTGAATTAGGTAGGCCTTTGGTCTGATTTAGTACAGCAGTTCTCATATACTCAGTTCTATATTTCAGGGGTTGCATTGACTTGAAAGCTACTCATATCCCTTGATTTTATCAATACTAACTGCAAATACTAACTGTATAATTTTATATCCACTTATGTGAGAGTAAGCCTCAGTGGGACTTCTAAGTGGACCTGGATTGTGATTTTGAGATTTTTGTAGTTTATTTTTTTAAATAAATTGTATCTCAGTGTCTGTTTTAGTTTTAACAATAGAGTTATGATACAATACACAACTGAATTTACAAGCAGCTATAGAAACAATGATCAGTAGGCACAATGTTTCCCAACTTAGCTCTGAAAGGAATCTTTCCGTTTGCAAAGGTTATCTGCTGGAGAAAGAGGACAGTGCATCTTCCTCTTCCCATTTCCGTGTTTTCCTGAAATCTACCGTTGCAATTTTTCATGTTGTGCAGAGGGTCTTCCACAGGTCAGTAGACCCAGTGGGGACCACAGAGGCCTAGTTTTCCCCAAATGTTTATTTGATCTCCCCACCTGGAACAGAAGAAGACTGACCTTTGATCAGACAAGACTGCTAGCATATGTATTTCCTGATGGAGTGTGTGGAGTGATTTGATAATATATCTACGTATTTCATGCCTTACCTACTTTTTGCTTAACGTTTTGCTTAAGGCCCTCTCCTTTAAGCCAGACCACACAAAAACCAACATTTCTGACCAAAGGCGTGGTCTTCAGTCTGCCACAGCAGATTTTTTAGGAGGCTTGAGGCTGCAAAGAGAAGACTACGTATGCACTGTGGCGTCCAGCATACAAATCTGATTTTAATGCAGGGATGGACAAAAATAAGAAGATGTGTTGTAACCCCAGGTCCTCAATGTAGTCTTTCAAAGCCTGCCCTTGACACCCTGGATTTTTTTTTAGCTCCCAAATTGCAAAGTGTGCCTCGAAAGCCCCCACTTTAAGCCTCAGATGCCCCTTTTAAAAACAAAACAGAACTATAATTAATTGACTTGTCACTTCCTAACTCCCAAAAGACTTACAGCGGTGTGAGTTATGATTTGGGGGTAATTTGGAAATTAGGAGCAGGGCAGTCTTAGAGAGGAGAAAAATGCTGTAGAGACAGAGGATCAGAATACTTAAATGGATTCCATCTTGTGAATTTGGGACTAAAGAAGAGGAAGCACAATCAGTTAGAGTCTCATGCCATTTTAACTTCTTTCTGGAAATAGTGTAAAACAGATAAACTACATTTTCACAAGTGGAAACCTGTACCTTCGTTGTATATCAGATCGTATTCTGTGGCTAAGCTGTGTTGAGGATGGGTTACGATAATTTTGCTTTGTATTTGTATCACTGAGAGTCACAGTAAATGCCAAGACTCGTGATTCTTGTTGGAGCAATAGACTAACATGGCTACACCTGTGGAAATCAGATCTGTTGGCTCCTAGTGATATAACAGTGCGAAGACAATTACATTATTTTAGAGGTGGTTGTTAGCAGTCATTAAAGTAACAACTCTTGCTTCTAGCTTTAATACAAGATTAGCCTTTTTCTTTTTTAGTGGCGGCCCACTGGTGGAATCCCTTGGGGCCTGTATTAGCAGATAGAGCTGCTCACACACCCTTCCCCTGTCCTCTATAGCGTAGTCAAGCACACATACACAATCTTCTACTGTTAATATAAACACATAGGGGTCATTCTTCCACTTACCGACCCATCCCATTCCCATGAGTACCTGCTGCCTTCTGAAAGGGTAGGCTATAGTATCTTTAGATACTATAGTATTTCTTTTAAAAAAAGATAGTGCTTGTTGAGATGGAATAATTTTTTACTAAGCTTCCTCATTTGGAGGTGGAGGGGGCTGGATTTTCATGAGAATCATAACTGTGAGCACAGCTTTTACAGCATTGTGCAGCAGCTGTATTCAGAGGGTTGCTAGAGCATCCATGGCTGCTTGATTTTGGTGGTCACTGCCTTAATTTGTTGATACAGATGGCTCAGCACTGATGGGCAGTAGGTCAGTTGCATAAAGATTATAGATTGTAGGTTGTGGATTGCTTCATGTACTCTAGGTGGGGAAGGTATATACTCCTTGTGAAGCAGAATATCCCCCTCCCCATCTTTTCATCTCCAGGATCATGTAAGTCCTGGTGAGCTGAAGATCTTTGAATGCCTATATTAGCTGTGAGTTTGCACATTTTTTAAAAAAAATGTAGATTTATGATCAGAAATATTTATCAGTTAATGTTCAGAGCTATTAAACAATATGCTTATTTATTTTTCAGATTGGAAACTGGAAACATGTCACTGTTCTGTTTTTACATTCTAATAAGCTGGAGTTCCTTCCAGAGGAAATGGGTGATATGCAGAAATTGAAAGTTGTCAATCTAAGTGACAATAGGTTTGTGATCTGCTCTCTTTTGTATGAATTATGGGCTATTATTGATAGTGAAGCTTCACTGAGTGGTCTTAGGCCGATCAGTCTCTCAGCCCAATCTCTTACCCAGAGCTATTTTGTGAATATAATGGGGCTGGAAAACATATACCATTTTGAGCATTTTGGATGAAAGTAGGAGAAGTAAATACATGCCTGTTTCTTTTCCTACAGGTTCTTAATTCGGTAGTTCCTACTTGTGGGGAAGGAAGTCAGTGTTTACATAGATTCAGCCACTGTGACTGATCAGCGTGGACAGAATTTGAGAGGAGAAGAATTTAAGCACAGAAGAGAGACAGTTGTTTGTGTAGGAGTGAGCCAAGAGGAATCTAATGTTTGGGTTGCATATAAGTCCGAGGTTGACAGAGGCTGTAGTTGTTTGGGAGAAGAGGGGAAGCGTTGGGTCCAGAAGTATCCCCCTCCCCAAGAATTATTAGTGTGACTAGCTTCAGTCCCTTATAGAATATGGTGGTGAATATTTTATCTGAAACATCTGAAGCTATTTGGTGGACTGGCAATGTTGCTATGATGCTTATTCTATCTGAGGACAGAAAGCCACTGACTAGATTGTGTGGTTATGCTATGGGCTGCAGTATGCACGGGGCTTTTGTTTATGATGTGTATATATTACGTTAGATGGCATTTTGGTCCTTTCTAATGAATGTCCTTAGGCTAGGCAATATAAGTCATACTCTTATGGGAAACAGTTGTTATGGGTGATTACATAAAGATATAAAGAAATATGTGAGATCTTGAGTTTTTTTTTCTCCTCCTCCTCCTCCTCTTCCTCCTCCTTCAATAACAGCCATAGAATAGGATCTGAAAAACCTTGTAACTAGTTTTGTGTGTTTGAGGGGGTTTGGGATTTATTCCTCAGTTCCTATGCTGTGTAGTAAACTGCTTTTGAAACTGAAGAAAGTTCTATTGCTAAAATAAGAATAATTAATATAACCGCACAAGACACACATAAAGTTACTTTTCAGATCTTAGCAACTGTTTGTTTTTAACCCTCATGAAAAGGATAGAACGTAGTCTCCCAGAATTCTGTCGCAGTATCAACACAGACCTCTAGCCGCATTATAGGTATTTTGCAGCATTGGCACCTGAACAATTATAACAGTTCTTGGGACAAAAACGTTCCAACAGATCCTTTGCTTTTTTGCCATTGAGGCACTTGTTTGTCCCAGCCAATGTTACGTAGTAAATGACCAAACAAACAAAAAATCCCATGCCATGTTTCAGTGGTTTATGATGCTGAGAAGCAGGAGAAACATGCTGTGGGTATCATTAGATTGGACTCTTGTTCTCTTGTGAGTGAGGATGAGGTATATCTTAGACTCTGGCCATTTCCACACTACACTATTATAGTGCTCTTATTCCACTTTCAACATCCTATGGAATCCTGGAGTTCGCAGTTTAGGGAGGGGCGTTTAGAATTCTCAGCCAGAGAGCTCTTTGGCCTCGGTAAACTACAAACCCCAGAACCACAGGAGGTTGAAAGTGGAAGAATAGCGCTAGAACAGTATAGTGTAGAAATGGCCTCTGATCCTAACCTGCAATAGATCAGAATTTTAGCTAGGGTCAGAAAATATTCTATGACCCACAAATGTTTTAACTTACTGCTTAATAGCTAAGAAGTTACAGTCTTACATTGAATTAATCATAGTGTTACTGTTTCCTGTTGCAGTGGCATTTTAAAAATGAAAGTGAATTATAAATAATTTTAGTTAAATGCTGAAAGGATTATTCCATCAAAATTTATTCTAAGAAATGGCAAAAAAAAGTACTTAGTAATATATGTGTTAATATAAACAGGGCTTCAATTATTAAAATTACTGAGTATGTAGAAAAGTTGACCACCTCGTGATTATTATTATGTTGCCAGAAGGAGAAGTTCCTGTATCTGCCTTGCTCTTAGGTAAGCCATTTGTCTTGATGTCACCTCTTGCCTTACATATTTTTTTCACAGATTGAAGTATTTGCCATATAGCTTTACAAAGCTGCAACAGCTGACTGCCATGTGGCTATCAGATAATCAGGTAAGCATTTTTAATGTGGATAGAAATCTGTATTTTTTTTCAAACAGAGCATATTTAAAAGTAACAGTTTTAAAAACAATAATATTCTGAAAATATTTTGTTATCAAATGTAATCTCGGCTTCTGAACTGGGTATGATGAGCTTGGTAGTCTCCTGCAAAGGCTAAGTCTTCAGGTAGTTGCACCCATTCCCTTGCCAGTAACAATGGTGGAAATGAAACTGGTCATGTTACAAGTAGGAAATCTAAGTATAAGCTGGCTAGTAGCATCCCTCCCCACTTTTATATAACAGAGTAACTTGCCAGACAGATTTCATGGTGTAGAATCAAAGAAATGAGTGTGAATGTACCCCATGGGGTAAACAGAATATGAAACATATACGCAAACAGGTCTTGCTTTGTGTACTCACAGTTTTGATGGTTGGAGATAAGTAATTTTTATTTCCATGTCATACTTTTTGAAGCCCAAGGAAGTGCTACAGTAAATGCAACAAATGACATTTTGACAGTGATAGGAGGGAGACTGCCAATGAATACCTGGTGCTCTAGGCTATATTTCAGAGGAAGGAACTGGCAAAACCACCTCTGAGTATTTCTTACCTTAAAAAAAAATCCCAAGAAATGCATGGGGTCGTCATAAGTTGACAGGCAACTTGAAGGCACGTACACATAGTGCTTTCTTACTTTGTGCGCATTCCCCCTAACTATCTGAGTTCTGAACTTAAGAACAAAAGTTGACTGAACTTGTTACCCCCATCACCATACCAGTATGTTTTTAGTTTCTCTTACAATTCATTCTGTTCCCTGCTCGTCAGAATGTCTGTCTGTCTACTGAGGCTAAACTCTATGCATCTGATGAAATTACTGGAGTCAATCAAAACTTATGCTAGAAATTACTTTTTCTTAGTCTCAGAGGTGTTTCAGGATTCCCCTATACCTTTTTATGATGAAATAATGAAATGTTTGTCAGCCAGAAATATATACATTCTTACCAGCAAAGAACAAGGATTTTACTGTTTTTTAAATCCATGTATTCTCTATGTGCATTTTTACTTGTGTTTTCTTTTTGCATGTCTAGTCTAAACCACTCATTCCCCTTCAAAAAGAAGTTGAACCAGAGACACAAAAAACAGTACTTACTAATTATATGTTCCCTCAACAACCAAGATCCGAAGATGGTATGAATTTTGTTTATTTTAATGTTAAAGATGCTACATGTTAGCAAATTAGGGGTATCTGCTTAAATTGGTTAAGTTTACCTAATCTCAGAGGTGGTAAGCAAAATACAGTGGAATAATTTTAAATCATGAAGTGGCTGTATTAGTAGAACAAATAATGCTGTTACATGTTATCACATGCGTTATTATTTTAATGTTTGTGTTAACCTTTTCCAGAATACTTAGTCAAATAGGTGTTTTTTATAATGTTCCTGGAAGATCCTTGGGTTTGAACAAGCTGCAAAGTTAAGGCTAAAATCACATCTTTATAGATATATGATATTACGGCTTGCATATGCTGCTGATTTTCCTACAATAGTGCCCTTGGTCTTGTTATCCAGTCTCCTGCTGTGGCCACTCAGTTAAATGTGCAAAGAGACTGCAACACATGAGATTAAAACTAGAAGTAACTCAGTATAGTGGTTTCACGCAATCTTACCAAATGCCCCCATACAAATATTGAATGTGAAGGGGGCAGGAGATGTAAATGACAGTACAGCACAGAAAAGTCAATGCAAGATAATAAGTACAGACTGTCACAGTCACTCCGTCCCTGTAACTCTTCTCAGAATGGAACCACTTAAGCATTTCTGTTAACATTGGAAAGGGTCCTATGGATTGTTACCCAATTGTAATCTTTGGTGTTGGTGGCTATACGTCAATCTGAAAGGATCAACAGGTACAACTTCCCTGATCTCTCTTCATAAAAATTATTGACCAAAGCCATTTGAAGGCAGTATCCAGGTCAAGGTGGGCAAACTGTGGCCTGTGGGCTATATGTGGTCCCCTGGGCAGTTTTTATGGCTTCTAGGGCTTCCAAGTGTTTAAAAAATGCTCCAGAATGCCCTCTGGAAATGTCCCTCCAGGGGTCAAACTTTTTTTAAAAAAAAATTGCCACAAAATGGTCTCTAGGAAGTTTGAGGGCATTTCCAACACATTTTGAGCCCCCAGAACTTTTTAAATCCCAGAGGAGCCTTTTTTGAATCTGGAAGTGACTTAGTCTCACTTGTTGTTAAGAAAAAGCCTCTTTTGGACCTAAAATAGCCCAGAAAGCCCCCAAAACATGGTGAAGGTGCCCCCCTGGAGGATATTTTGGGGGGCAGAAAAAAATCTTGATTATTTGTGTAGAGGTGGGTGTGGTGCAGTGGGGCTTCCCCCCAAAGGTCTCCAGTGCATCCCCCTGGCCTTGCACAGTTGTCCTAGGCCCTTCTCTGTGAAGTCTTTCCAGAGAGAAAGTTGGAAATAGATTCCGAAGGCACTGGCGCGGTGTAGCTCTTTAAAGTCTGAGGGTGGTGTGTATGTGCGCATGCGTGCGTGCGTGTGCAGTCCTTGGGTGTTGGGAAGTTTTCCAGTGCTGTAATGCTGAGATTGGATGTTTTGAGCAAGGTCAGACTACTTTGTAGACTTAAGACTTCATGCTTTGATTTTTGCAACTGGCAGGTGATTCAGTTTTTTTCCAGTTACTCTTTCTCAGCTACAATGGTATAAACAAATAAATAGGTCTAGTTTGCAAATGATTGCCTGCTTGCCAGTTTACAAATGATGGCAGTCAAAAGTGAGCCTTTGAAAGTTCAGCTTCACTATGTTCCATTCATAATACACACCATCTATTTTCCAACAAAAAGAGACTAATGAGGTTATGCAATTTACTTTATTCACTGAGATACCTTCCCCCTTTCTTTTGTTTAGTTATGTTCATATCTGATAATGAAAGTTTCAATCCTTCACTGTGGGAGGAACAGAGGAAGCAGCGTGCACAGGTGGCTTTTGAATGTGATGAAGATAAAGATGAAAGGGAGGCTCCACCCAGGGTATGTAACTACTTTTGTTTATAATGATTTATTAAAGATATTTAGTATTTTTCGCCCTATGTACTTAAAACACTAACTGCTTTGGATAGAAACTTGCTAAGGCGTATTACCTCATAGCTCTTTTTCACTTTTTTTTTTTTTGAGGTTTTGAACTTTAAAGCACTTGTGAAAATTTTCATGGCTATTCTTTTCACTTAGAAAACCTGAAGTTGTTTTTTGTTTGCACACTCTTTGTATGCTGTGATGCTCTTTGAGCACAAGAAGGTACATGATGCAGCCACCTGCTGAAATTAAACAGATAAAGGTCTTGTCAGTGGGTGAAGGAGAAATTGAAAATCACATAAATATGGCTTTCACTTCTTTCATTGGAAAAAATTGTGTTAAATGTTGTTTGCTCACAAATTGGTTTCGACTTATGGCAGCCCTCTGAGTAAGAGACATCCAAGAGCTATGTCATTAACAGCTCTACTCAGGTCTTGGAGATTCAGGGCTGTGATGATCAAAATGTGATAAATACAAATACTAGTGCATGTTATGTAATCTGGAAAGTTGAGCAGGTGGTGACCTGACTTGACCTGTTTCTAAAAGAGCGGCAACCTGAGAAAGCCATGAATTCTCTGAAGATTGAATTGAGTAAAATCTTACTGGAGTTTTCCCCACCATTCACTTCAAGGGTAACTTTATGAGTGCAGTGGTATGTTCCTTCTTTTTTTCTTTGAGGACGATAGTCACAGGGATGCTGCTTGGAATTTCTGCATTACTTTTTGTAACTTTTGTGACTCCTAAAAATGAATGTCTTTTATTTAGGAAGGTAATTTGAAGAGATATCCAACACCTTATCCTGATGAGCTAAAGAACATGGTCAAAACAGTACAAACAATAGTACACAGATTGAAAGACGAAGAAAATTCAGATGATGCTGGCAAGGAAGCAAAGCAAGAAAATCAACAGGTTTCAGTAAAAGATGTCGGTGTAAAGGTTAGTGTCAGTATTCTCTTTGAATCTGACCAACTTTCAGTAAAATGATACAATCATTTTTGTGTAATACTAAAATTTGAGCCATGTCATGTTTATGCATGCCCATAAACTATTGCAAAGAGAATAAATTTTGATCTCCCCTCTCCATTTAGTTTATATCAGACTATTAAAAAATAAAAGTGACACAAATGGTTCCTTCATTTGTAGAGATACTGTATTTGCTGGCATATAAGACTCACTTTTTTTCCCTGAAAATACTGTTTGAAAATGGTGTGAGTCTTGTACATGGGTGTGTCTTATACCCCGGCAAATATGGTATTTAAAGTCCATATGCGTTCTTATTTGTTGAATTTGTAAATGAGAAAAAGATTCAAACCAGAAGAGAACTGTAATTTAGTTGGACCTCTCTGCTGAATGCTTGCTTCTTGGGCAACAAGCTGAAACAGATGCAACATACAGTTAAAGCTTGATGGCCTTATGTTGGTAATAAACCTGATTCTTGTGATTTCTTTTCCAGTTTCCAGAAGAGATTTTATACGTTTTCATATTTTGAACATACAGGTATACCTCAGTTAACAAAGCCTCTAATAAAGGAGCTCCTTTTCATAAAATCTTTTAACAGGAGCCTGGCTCAGCCTGCCCCCCCTCCCCTGTTCTTCTCTTCTATCTAGCTGGAAGGGGTGTTTTGGAATTGGGCAGGTGGTGAAAGAGGGCTGGAGAAAGACAGACTTTCCGTCTGAGGTTTCAGCAGCATGTCTGCAATAAATGATGCAGTAAAGCTTGATCTGGGAAAAATGGGATTTTACTCTGAGGTGATCCTACTGTAGATGTGTGTGCTTATATACAATAGGCAGGGTAAACAGTTGTCTCCAGAATCACTTACTGAGTGTGTGTGTGAAGAGCAAAACAGAAAGAAAAGGAAAAAACAGCTTGTCTCACCAGTTACCTTGGTGTGTTGAAAAAGTGTACATCTGTAAGTGTGGCGGCTTTCCATGTGGAAATCATATGAAAATGAGAGGCTGTTGAAAGAAAAAAAAATCATCCCAGGATGCATTTTGTAAGAAGCTTTCAGGTAGCCTCCAACAGATTCAAAATGTTTTCATTTACTTATGGCAAGGTTTTTCTGACCTGGTTGTTTCATTTCATATATGTGCATAATGTTAGTTTTGAATAAAAAGTTTGCTGAAACTTGTTGAACTGCTCTATCACTTTACTTTCCATGTTATTTCTACCTCTGATACTAGAGTTTCTGTTAAAGAAGTAAAGTCCGGGAACACATCTGTTTTGTTAACTGAAAGATACCTGTATTTTTAATTGGTGGGGCAGTTTTGGAAAAAGAATTTTTAGATTTTTAACTGGATATATCAGATTGGAAAAAAAGAAAGCTATCCTTGCTGTGTTTGGGAGCCTCTTTTCTTAGTCATCCTTGGTAGACTCCTTCCAAAGTCTTGCTTTGACAGCAGCGCTATGGAAGAAAGTGAAGATGTGTGGGTAAGGAAAGCCTATTTCTTAGTATTAAATGTAGGCAGTAAATCCTGCCACTTGACCGGAGCCAACAGCACTTTAGCAGGTTGAACCTGTTGCATAGATCCATGCCTTCTGATATAGAATATCTCAGCCATCGACGCATACACATCTGTATATTATTTTTAACAAATATATGAGGGTTTTTTTCCCCATTCAGAAGCTTTTTTTCTAATGTTACCTTTAAATCTACCATAGACTTCAGAAGTTACCCCAACAAAGAACAAAATGGAAAATGAGCAGAACATGATGGGAAACTGTGTGCAGAAGCCTAATGAGTCAGGTGCTGAGAACAGTTCTGGAAACGTGCAGATGAATGCTCAAGTTAAAACATCAGAGAATGCAAAGCCAGTTGCCAATCATGAAGATACTCTTGAGGTACTTTATGCCATGTGTAGTGTGCAGAGTTCAATAAAATACTCTGAAATATATTTTTAAAGAATTCTAAAAATAATAATAATGAGCCAACTTATCCCATCTTGGGAGAAAGGTGGAATAAACATTCAATCAATCAATCAATTAAAATAAAATAAAATAAAATAATTAAATGTACTTAACCTGGAATTCTTTTAGAGTGCTATGATGTAGTGGTAGGAGGTCGCAGCAAGAGGGAATGTTGTGGGTGCGGTGGCCATAAAAGTAGTAAGGCATTGGGGAAATTTTGTCTGCCTTCCTTCACAATTGCAGCTGACCTGGAAAAAAGTGCTTCTGGTAGCATAATTGACTAACATATTTCTGGCCATATACTGCAGTCCTTGATACAAGAATTCCCCGGGAGTAAGGGCAAGTAAATTCAGTGGAGTTTCCTTCCGAGTAGACATGCATAAGAGTTCCCTATTAAAAATATAGTTGCAGCCAACAGCACCAGATAGGCTTCTTGACTGGACAAGATTTAATTAATATGCAGCAGAGTGATGAATTAGCATGTCTTAATTTAATTAATCATTTAGTTATGGTAATTATTTGCAAAATTGTATTTTCATTATTTCAGCCTAAGGGTGTATATTCTTTTTAGCAATTTTTCTTCAAATATATGCTTTTTTCTTACTGTCATAATTCCTAAATATTGTTCTTTTCCTCTCTTTTTATTATGAGCATTTTTTAGTGTACTACCTCTATAGTTTTGAGAGATAAAAACAATACAATATGTAAACATAAAAAGGAAGAAGGAAGGGGTGGGGTGGAGAGGAAATGTTGCAGCATCTTTAAGACTTTTTTTTTATTTTCATACGAGCTTTCATAGAGACACTTCTTTGGGTGCAGTACCGAGTGCTAATAAGGCATCAAACATAGAGCAGATTTGTACAGTTGTGGGAGTGGGGTAGAATGTAACAGATTTCAGAATGATTCAAATCATGACCCTTGTCCTAAATTTTCAACAAGCTTCGTAAAGTGATACAGCTCTTTGAGATCTTTACTGTCAGTGTTAATGTGTGAAAACAGTAAATCTGCTTATCAAATTCAGTTTCCCAGTGTTCAGAACTCCCTTAGAAGATTCCTTTTGTTATATGTACACTAGTGAATACTCTTGTATTAATATATGTAGTGTGCCATGAAGCCATTGTCTTTGTTCACAACTCTGCTAATGGTTTGGAATTTGTGAATATAATTCAGTTCAACAGTTTCTCTTTCTAGACTTCCTCTATTCAAGTCCAGGAAGGTTGAAATGTTCTGAAACTGATTTTTGGCTGTTGCCATTTCAGTTATCAAATTTGGGTCCGTTAATCTTCTTGTGTAGAGATTGTCCTGTTTGTCCAGTGTAGAGTGTAGAGCAGAGCTTTCCAAACTTTTCATGTTGGTGACACACTTTTTAGACATGTATCATTTTGTGACACAATAGTTCAGTTTTACTAGCAAACCAGAGGTTATACTAAACCTTATAAGGGATATAGACACATACATAAGTTGTAATAACAAAATGTATGGGGACACAACCTATCTCATGAAAACCTTTCATATATTTTTAAAAATACATGATTTATAAATAATAACATACATTTCCAAGATTGTAGGTGACACACACACTTCAGGTGATACACTAACGTGTCACAACACACCATTTGAAAACTCCTGTACACACTTCAGGTGACACACTAATGTGTCACGGCACACCATTTGAAAACCCTGGTGTAGAGGGGCGTTGCTGGCATATATCGCATTGGAGAAAGGGGAAGTAAATGTACCGCTGATGTTGTGAGTAATATTGCTCCCACGGTAGATGTGGGGACAGGGTTGGCATCTGGGTTTCTGGCAGGATCTGGTTTCTGTATTACCATCCATGTTATATATCCTGCTGTGAGTAGTTGTTTAAGATTTGGAGGCTGTCTGTAGGCCAATAAAGGCCTTCCCCCACAAAGTTTGTGAGAGTGCTGTGTTATTCTCCAGAACTGTTTGTAGCTTGTGGATGATGTGTCTGAGTGGGTCTTAACCGAGGACTGTAAATGACCAGTAGGAGTGTTCTGTCATGTTATGTTTTTGGTCAGTCATGTAGTGAATGGTTCTGGGGTATTAATCTGGCCTTGTCAATTCGTTTTTTCACCTCTTTTGTTGGTTACGAGTCTCTGTCTTGTGGGTCTGAGCAGATGAGGTTATATTAGGTGGCTCAGCTGTTAACAGTAGGTTTGATAGTGTGTTCTGGGTGGAAACTGGGCACGTAAGTATGTGTATCAATTAATGGGTTTTTGATGGAGTGTGATGCTATTGTGGAGTTGTACAGTGATGTCAAGAAGGTGAATTTGTTGTGTGGATTGTTCCATGCTCAAAGTGATAGTAGAATGGAAGTTGTTGAAATCCTGGTGTAACTTCTCAAGTGATTGCTTTCAAGTGATTGCAAATTACAATGATGTCATCAGACAATTGTATGTAGAGGACAGGTTTTTAGGTGCATATGCTGAGGAAGCGTTCATCCAGGACAGCCATGAAGATGTTTACATACTAGTACGATATGGGTGCCCATGGTAGTACCATTGACTTGGAGGTACATATTATTTCCCAAAATGAATTATTTATAAGTAAGTAGAAAGTGGCAGAATTTGGTGGCTAAGTGTGCAGTAGCCTTATTCAGGAAGGTGCTGCTACATTTCTTTCTTTTTTCTCTTCTCTCTTCCTTCTTCCTTTTTATGCTGCAAAAGACTGACATTGGTACTTCTTTGTAAACGACCAGTAAGTAAACAGTACATTTAACTCCAGGATGTGTGTTGCCTTCCTATTTGTGGTTTTAAGATGTTGGTTTTAAACAGCAGTTACTTCAAATCAGTGAGGTGAACTCCCTTTGACTTATTAAAGCTGGGATGTATTTTTGGTTCATATGCGCTCTGGGGGAAAAAAGAAACAGACACACTTGTTCCATCCTGCAGACTTGCTAATTCCTTTTAAGCATTTCCTTGCATTCAGTAATAGCCTGCATTCTTGTAGTTTAAAAGAAACATATACTGAAACATGCGTTTAAAATGTGCATTTTAAGGGATAACTTTATAGCTGTTGAGAGATACTTTAAATCAGTGTACTTGAATCAATGGCTTTGGTACATATATAGAGGCTTAAAGCATGCAAAGAACTTTACTTAGTCTTTCCGCAGACATTATCTAGCACATGATATTGGCTGGGTGAAGCAGAAATCCACCTACTCATTTAAGTACACACAGATTCTTTTCTCTTCCTTTTTGTCCCCATTTCTCAGCATTTTCCTATCAGCCAGCAATCTGCACTAGTATTGCTGTTTCCTATCAGTGGATAGACAATGGTATGGAAGCATTTCTTCCTGCAATGTGGGTGAGGCCCCAATCACTTAATGGATTGCACTGGGAGTGGCTAAGCATTCCATATTGCTCTAGAGCTGAAAGTTATGCACCTCCAAGCTAGCAGGAGAACAGGAAACAGGGCATAGATGGTATCTTCTGAAGTCAAGTAACTGTTTCTGATTCCACCAGCAACAATGAGAGAAATGTTGGGCCATAGGAGAGGCTATAGTGCCACACAACATACATGATCATAGTTTATAGTATTTTATACAGTAGATGTACATGGCACTGTTTAAAAATAAAACAATAAAAACAGAAATTCTTGTTGAAGGTATACAATCTAGTAAAACTTGCTGTGGTGAAGCTGTCTTGTGTATTAGTGAACTTCATCAACATGACTCGATGATATGTACTGTATATCTCTCTTCTTTAGCAGGAGTCAGAAGAACTGTCGTCTGATGAGGAAATGAAAATTGCAGAAATGAGACCGCCTCTCATAGAAACCTCTATTAACCAACCAAAAGTTGTAGCACTTGGCAGTAGCAAAAAAGGCAAGGATCTTACAATATTCAGAATAAAAGAACTCATTCTTTTCTTTAGACATATTTATAACAAGTCATTCAACTTTTCATAATTTAAAATTAAGCTTTAATTAAAGTCTTTTTTTAACTGGGTACAACCTGTTGAAGTTCTTCTGCAGCATATTTTCATGTGCCTTGCCACTTGGAATATAGTGTTACAACTAATTAGAATCATAGGACACACTTTATTCTCTTTTTTCCTTCAGTTAAATGAAGTGAGTATTTCAGTGCTTGAGTAACAAGCAGAAACATATGCTATGTTGCTCATGTTCAAGCTTCTCTAATGTGTGCTTGGAAAAAAATCTCTTTAGGGTTTGGAACATAACAATTTGCAAAGAATTGTCTTCACTATTTCTTTTTTTAATAATCTAGCTGGCAGATGACTGCACTGGAACCTATGCAGCAGCTTTTGTCAGTTGCTAAAAACTGTACATATTCATGGAGACGTTCCTAAACACTGATTCTTTTTATGGGCTTAATTGTACACTAGACATTTTATCTGTTCTATTATTTTTTTATTCTGGTTTATTTTGTAAACATATTTTTGACAGCAGTCTATAAATAATTTTAATGAATAAGTACATGATTTTATAGACTTCTGAAAACATTTTAAAACTCTTTTCTTCCTAAATGTCCATGGCAGAACAGTTAATGTACTATCACATACAGGTTGTAAAACACATGCCCTTGACTAATTGTGAAATCTGGATGATAGGAATGCAGAACACATAGTGTGGTAGCTGAGGTTTTAATTTGGGGTGTGTGAACTATAGATGAAACACTGGTAAATTTCAGTGTGTTGTTTCAAGCTTTGTGCATCAATAAAAACACACATGCACTACACAAATTCAAGCTAAACTGACATCCATTGTGTATGAGGTACAAGAAATAGAAGTGAGGCTGGTCTCTATGATGAGTAACTTTTAGCCAGTTAATTTTTTTTAGTTCTAGTGTTTTCATTTTTAAGTGTAGAGTTTAAGTATAGAGGATGTTTGGTAGGCTGTGAACATTATGCTTCCTTAAATTGGAAATGTGGATGTACACACATATACTAAGCACTTAACTCTTTCAGATGACAGTAAAGATCTGGATTCCTTGTCGGATGATCCCACCCACAACAGCAATCAGAATAACAGCAATTGTTCCTCTCCTTCTCGAATGTCTGATTCAGTTTCTTTAAATACTGACAGTAGCTGTGAAGCATCACTGTGCTCTCCAGACAAAGAAGCTAACTTGGCTGTCACTTCCAAAATCAGGTGTGAGAAGTAATGTACAGTAAGATTGCTGATATTATGTTTTATTTTCTGTTTCTGGACTCACTGTTTGAATAATAATGGAAAATGCTAGGATATATTAATTGCCAATTTATCATCTCAGGTACAATGATAGAAGAATTCCCATATTGTATTTCTATGGCTAGTTTTTTTGGTCATGCTGTCCTTCTGATATGGCTTGCTTGTTTGTGGTATAATTTGCTCTCTTGTCTGGAAATGGGGTCTGCACTTGGTGAGGACCCGATATATTCAATCCATGCTGAAATCAAGCAGAGAGAGACCTAATTATACAATTAAGATGGCAGCAGAATTGGAAAGTGGTAGGGTCTGGAAGCAGTTCTCTCCACCCTAAGTTCTTCTTGTATTTCCTTGGCTCACCTTCATGGGTCAAACAGAAGTAAGTTGAATGCCTTCTTCACTGCTTGTTCCATTCCATCAGCACAGCTGACAAGGGCAAATAAGGGTCTCTTTATCCCATAGTGCCAGAATATTTGCAGCTGATAAATAGCCAGGAAGACAGCAGTGGGAAGTACCATCAGTTCTCCCATACCACCCTGAATACACCTGATCTCATGTAATTTTGGAAGCAAAGCAGGACTAGGTTTGGTTAGTACCTAGGTGGGATACAGTTAGGATTCACCAGGTCTTAATAGGAATATTTCCTGAAACCCCAGAAGGCTGCTGCCTGTCAGAACTGAAAATACTGTGCTACCCCAGGTGTGAGACTCATGCAGTATTCCAAATGTTGTTGGATTGCAGCTCTCAGAAGCCTTAGCATAGCTAAGGAAAGTAGTTCAGCAATACATGATTTCCACTTTTGGGTTAGATGAACCTAGGGTCCAGTGCAGTATAGGGCAGCTTTCTGTGTCCTTGTATTCAGATGCACTTGAATACTTTTCACATTGTCTTCTCATTGTCTAACATTGTCTAACAACTTTAAATTAATAACGAGATTATAAGAATAGGTTAGATGATTCAAGTGAGGAATAACTTAATTCATGCTGCTGCCATGAGTGTTAGCTGCTGCTGAAGATCATTCCCATGTTGTAATAATGACTTCAGTGATAGCCAGAGGCTAATATAGTTCAGTAGATCTTGGTAAGGAGATAAGTGCTCTATATATTCAGTTGGATGTAGGCTTAATTCATATAGAGAGACTTCTTGAAATCAATGGAACTTAAGTTTGTCATGTATAACTTCTATGATTGATTCCATCAGGTTTTCTCCTGTAAGTATGGCTGAGTCTGGGGCAAGTCCAGTGTGCCTTAAGATCTATTTATTTAGATTGTGCAAAAAGTAGTTGGTACATCAGTTTGGTAGGAAGAAATATAACAGTAATGTTTTCTTCATTACAGCCTTTATTTTTTAAACAATTACATTTTTTGCTTTCAGGCAAGAAGATGAAAATTCTAATAGTCTGTTACAAAATGGAGATGAAATAAATGTTACAGCAGAAGAAAAACTGGACGCCCAGGATAAAGTAACTAATTTCAATGAATTTAGATTAAGCATTGAAGAGAGATTAGCTCTGATAGAGAAAGGGGTTGAGCTAACCAGTGCTACTGGTGAGTCTCACAAATTACACCAGATTAATAAGAATATCTGCAAATTAACTGAAGAGGAAGGGATACAGCCAAATGTAGTGGAAGAAATAAAAACACAGGAAATATCGTCAGTAAAGGGATTTTTAAACAATAATAACCAAGAAGTAATTGAGCACTTGGAAAATGGAAATAAATATTCTAATCTGTGTCCTAAGAACAATGTCAATGGGCATTCTGAGGAAGTGCTTCCCCCTTCAGGAAGATCAGAGCTAAAGAGAAGTGCTACTGTTGATACTGATTCTTCTTCAGAAATGGGTCTTTCAAAGAGTACTGAAGATTTGTCTCCACAGAGAAGTGGGCCAGTTGTGAAATCTCATAGCATAACAAATATGGAGACAGGTGCTCTGAAAATCTATGATATTATCAATGACAATGGATCCCAGCAGCCAAATCCAGTAGTAAAATCAACAGCCATGGTTCCAGAAGGAAAAAATATAGTCCGGAGCAAGTCAGCTACTCTCCTCTATGACCAGCCATTGCAAGTATTTCCTGGGTGTTCATCGTCATCTGATTTAATATCCACAAAAACAATATTCAAATTTGATTCAAATCATAATCCTGAAGGTACTAATGTGATAAGAGGACAAGGAACAAATACTTCACAACCGTTCAGTCCCCCACAGTATAATATCCAGTATAGCAGCAGTATAACAGCCAAAGAATCATTGTGGCCTCCAAAGCAGAACTCCCTAGTTGAACAAAGCTGCTTACCTTCTCAACGCTTGCCAAGGTCAGATACTGTAGAGAGCTGCAATTCTGTGAAACATTCTGCCAACATGAATTTCTCCAATCATAATAATGTTAGAGCTAGTGCTGCATATAACATGCATCAAAGAATGGGTGGGAGGCATGTGGAAATGTGGGCTGTTCCACCAAATGACAGACTTGTTTCTGGAGCAACTCGAAGTACTCTGCAGCGTCAGAGCAGTGTCTCTTCTACTGCTTCAATGAACGTAACTGATTCTGGACCTCCATGGCGACCTCAGGTTCCCGAAGGAGATTATTTAACATACAGGGATTTACATTCAATGGGAAGAGTCCCTCCTATAATGTCAGGGCCGCAGAGACCACTTTCTGCAAGAACGTATAGCGTTGATGGGCCAAATGTACCTCGACCTCAAAGTGCTCGGCCTTCAGCAAATGAAATACCAGAGAGAACTATGTCAGTTAGTGACTTCAATTACTCAAGGACTAGTCCTTCCAAAAGAGGAAACCCACGAGTTAATTCTGAGCACTCTCTGCTAGACCCTCCAGGAAAAAGTAAAGTCCCTCATGACTGGAGGGAACAGGTGTTGAGACACATTGAGGCCAAAAAATTAGAAAAGGTAAACAACTTTACTATGTTGACTCTAACTTGCGTCTTCCTGATTCAGTTTATAAAATTCTACTGTTTTAAGGTATGCATGTTTTACAGTTGTGAAAATTATACTTTGAAATTTCAGTCATGTGTTTGTAAACTTACAAGTAGGCTTTGTTTAGAAGAACACTCCAGAGATCTGGGAACATCTTTTGTCATAAAGTTTTAAAAGCAACAACCTGTATATTCTAACTTTCAGAACACATAGACTCTTGGGGGAGTTCAAAGTTTTAAGTGATGGGTTTCATGACTCAGATATCATACTTTTGATTCAAATATTGCCAGAATGGCTTTGTTTCTATTTTGCAATGTCTAGGTCCACACTGTTCCAGTGACCTTATAATGACAGACTTCTTGAGACTGTCTGGTAACACTCTTAAAAGAGTGAGTGAAAAGTTCATGGATTGGTGCCGTTGCTTGTTGAAGATGGGTAGCACTGATGTGGGAGCTTTTGATGATTCTACTGTTAGCAGGAAGTGTCAACCATAACTCTGCCAGAAAAATGCAGCTCAGTCTATACTTGACAGTGTAGGATCAAATCAAGCAAAAATGTTTAAAGCAAAGTGAATTTCTATCAGTAGTTTGTAGTAGTGCTGCTGATGAAATTCTTACATGAAATTTGTTCCCAGCAAGTTAAGCTTTGCTTGCTCTGAGGTGGAAAAGCAGCTTTGCACATTATAAACCCATTCAGAAAAATGTGGTATGTGTTGATCTCCTCCAAGCAATTGTCCCCAAATCTGACTTCACATACAAATGCACCCCACAGTTGGGAGGAGCACCTCAACTTGTATATTCTAAATATCTGAATTGATTTGACTATTTGGGGACTTAAAACAGTTGGAGGAAAGGAATTTATATTTATAAGCTTTTTTAAAATTTAGATTTTTTGATCATACTGGAAGTGTCAGAAAGTTTCGATGTTAGTGAGCATGCAAAGGACATTTTTTTTCTCATTTAATCTTTGGCAATAAGAAGTCCTGAATTGAGTTTGGTTAATTGTTGTCATTAGTAGTTTTGATATAGCAAGTTATTACTCTTGCTACAGTAAATAATTACTTCTAAAAGATGTTGTGATAGGTAAGTTGTACATTATCTTCTTCTTGAGATGAGTGGTACAATATTGCTGTGAACGTAAAATTAGAACAGATGTAAAGATGATTTTGTTCGAACACTAAAGATGTATAAGAAAAGCATGAGAAATTCAATCCTCATGGTTGCCTTGTCTTTCCAGCATGGAACATGAACACTTGAAAATTGTACAAGGTGCATGCATTCAGAACCTTTTAAAATTATTTAATTTTTTGTAAACTATTGCACTACGATAATAAGGGCAAAGTTCTGTGGAACAGAAATTGTAAGAGGTGATCATAAAATCTCTTATATAAACTTGAGACTGTTAATGTTTTATGCAGCAAAGATGTTTTGTTACCAGGTATTCTCTCAGAGCATATGTATTAACTCATACATATTCTGACCACACATGCCTCTAAGCATTACAGTGTAAGGGCCCTTATGACCTTGACAGTGGTACATCTTAGGCAAATTGGATTCAGTAATCTGCATTCACACAGAGCTATCTAAAAAAGGATTCTCTTGAACACACAAGAATAAAACATATAAACAATAATTACGCTGGGAGACAGGAAGTATTATAGGTCCAGAGCTTCATAAGTGGAAAAGAGTGTGTGCAACATAACAAGGAACTGGCAAGTAGAATACAGTTGCTTTAGGGTGAGGCAGTACTAGTTCAAAGAGAGTTTGCAGTTAAACAGTCTGTGGTTTAGGAGTTACTTAGAGGATAGAGAGAAGATAGAGAGGGCTTCCAGAGGTTAAGAACAATATAATACTTTCTCTGGAGGTATTTCAGTAGTTTAATCAATGTTCTTGACACTCCTCGTGGTCGTAAATAGTAAAGGCCCATCCTTTGTAAAGTTGATGCTGGCCACAAGATTTAATTTTTCTGACCTTAACCAAACACTTAAAAGCGGTTCCATTTTAGAATAAGCATACATTCACATGCCTGTATTGGCAGAGGTATGATGCAAAAAGCTCACAGCATTTGTCACATTTTCAAAAATTATGCATAATTATGGAAAGGAGGAAGGCAAATATTTCTTTGTGTTTCTGAAACATATAAGCAAGTATTTATTAAGTATCATGTTCTCAGGGTTGTGTCGGGGGATTAAGTGCATGACTGTTCTTTTACTTTAATGCTGCTATGAAAGATATAGAATTATACTTCTCATTCATTTAGAGCAGGAGTGGGCAACTATAGAAAGCTAGTGGGTTGTATTAGCCCTCTAGCAGACTTTGGAGGGTGCACCTACTTCTTCAAAAAAGAAATGCTCCCAAATTCCTCACGGGATCTTGGAGGAATTTTTTACCATGTTTTGAGTTTCAAATGCCACTCCTGAACCTAAATTGGCCCAGCAAACCCCCCCCCCCACACACACACAAAACCATGGTAGAAGTACACCCCACATCTCTTAGTGGACATATTGGAGCATTTCAGGGCAAAACAATTTTTTTTTACCCCTGGGAGGCCCAGGTGGTCTCCAGACATGATGGAAATGCCACCCATACCCTTGAGGGGCCCTGTGGACCACAAAAATGACCCTGGGAAGTTGCATGCCGCCCATGGGCTGCACTTTGCCAACCTCAGATTTTGAGAGCAGAACTGCTATAAGTTTAGTGTGCTAATAAATGTTATAGGTGGTCCATATTCCCCGAATTTTGCTTATTGGTCTGTGGCTGAAAATGCAATGGTCTTTCTTACTTCTAGGGTGAATATAAGTTGGCAGCAGTTGTGGTGTATTCCATACAATAAACAAATGAAGAATTGTTCATGCTTGTGTATTTAGTAATGCTTTGCTGCTTTTTAAAGATAGTTGGGAGTTCTGTTGTATGGTTTTGTTCCTATGCTCCTTGTTTTATGTGAAGTTCTTGTGTTTTTGTTGTACATTTCCCTGATGTTTACTAGGCAGAGGTTGTGATTTTTATAAATTCCACAAGTCAGTGAATACCTATATGTTCCCATTGTTGGAAGCATCAGAGGCTGCTTTAGTTTTAGACATGTATTTGCTTTCTTTTTTAAATTAAATATTTATTAATTTTAATATAAACTAGTTCATGTGTCATTAAAAAGAAAAATACAGCCTTCCACATTTACTAGGATTAGGGGTGCAGGAACCCCCACAAAAGTGGGAAAATCACAAATATCCAAATATGTGTGTGTCCGTGGGAAGGGGGCTGATACATAGTGGGGAGAACAGACACCCAGGGTCCAAATCAGGTCAGGGAAAGGAAAGGGAAACAGGTGGGTTGACATGGTGACCCTGTACTTCCTCTCCCTCACCCATCCCCTTCCTTTGGTGTGGGAGTGCATCTGGAGAGAATTGTGGTGCTGAGAAGTCAGGCTATGAGCCATCCTTAGCAGGGCAGGAAGTTGCTTGTGGAGGAGGCAGAGGAGGAGGCGGGTTTTTAAAGGGCTGTGTGGCCTGATCAGAGTCACTGAGAGGGAAGGTTCCCCTGGAAAAGAAGTGCCTGAAGTGTAGGGGCAGGGGTTGGAGAAACTCACAAACAATCAAATCAGTGAAAGTCAAACCCGCAAATGTGGAGGGCTGATTGTACTATACATAAGCAATATGCATGTTTAACCAGAACTAAAACTAAGCTAAACTAAATTAAACTAAGCTGAAAGTAAGACACAGTGCTAAAACACATTATTAAAACATTAGTCTATTAGCATAAACACAACCTAACTACATTAACTAACTAAAACGCAAAAGAACTCTGGCCCTCCACACAAACTGTAATAAAAAAGAAAAACCAATTAGAAGAAGGTGACTTTTTCTGACTAAATTCAGCTTATTAGAATTACTAAAAACCATAACAACAAATTGTTGCATTGTGAGGTTTTGTATTGCTCAAAAAATCCATAAATAGTTTCCAGTCTTGCAGAAATTCTTCAGTTGCTTTATCTTTGAAAATTCATGTCAATTTGGCAACGTGGTCAAAGTCTGCAATTTTAAGAACCCGCTCTTCTGTCATTGGTGCATTTCCAAGTTTGGACAAACAACATTCTTGCATGTATCAAAGTAGTTCATACTTACTATCCAATTCTTTATTAGTAATTCCAAACAAGAACACTTCTGGTGACGTCGCAAAAAATCTACCTTTAAAATTTTTTGAATTAACATATAAATCTTAGACCAGTAGCTTATCACCTTCTTGCAGGTCCACCACATATGAAAAAAAGATCTTACCCTAACAACCCTAACAATGGTCTGAGATCTTCTACGACATTTTTGACAATTTATTTGAAGATAAATACCATCTATGCATCAGTGTAAAGTCAAAGGCTTTCACGGCCGGAATCCATAGGTTGTTGTGGGGTTTTGGGGCTTGGAGACCATGTTCTATTAGTATTACTAATGCTAATACTATTAGTATTACTATTACTAATACTAATACTATTAGTATTACTAATACTAATAGAACACAGCCTCAAAGCCCGGAAAACCCACAACAACCCATCTATGCATCATCTTGACAATATTTTCTTTTAAGCTGCTGCACACGGTAAATTTTATTTGTTAAGTCCACATTTTTCCTATGCCTTCATTTGTGGATATCCCCCAAATTTTGGGCCCATCCTATCATAAGCTCTTTTATAGGCTCGTCTTCCATCTCTGATTTTAGAAGATGCTTATAGCTTTTTTTGATTACATGATACTCATCCTTGCACAATTCTGAGCAAAAGTCATTTTCACCAGCCATGTGTCTCTTACCATGGTTAAATATCTCTTTAAGTTGTAAATAAGGAAACCATAAGATCTATGTGCTCCTTAGAAAACAGCTCTCTTGACTTGAGCTCCCAACAATCTTGCTCCATATACAAAAGACCATTATAATGTAACAATTTTCAATTTTTGACCCATTCTTTTAAAAATCCTTCCTGCAGTAAGGTAGCTAGTAATATCTTAAGGAAAAACATTTCTTATATTTATACTAGACTTGCAGAAGAGCTTTTCTGGTATAGTGATATTTAAATCCAGCAAGTGCCTTGACTTTATCTTACCAAACCTAACCATGTCAACCAAATCTTAGATCATGACCGGAAGTCTTTTGTCTCTGAGTAAAATCCATTCTTTCAGCCACACTAAGCAGCAGGACTTCATAGAACTAAGCAAATTCTAAACCACCCCTTTCTTTAGCATCACACAATGTTTTCAATTTTAATCTAGGTTTCTTTGTTTGCCAAACAAATCTGGAAATTTCTTTCTGCCAATGCACAAAAGGTATTCTATTTCTTATTATGGGGATTGTTTGCAAATAAAAGCCTTAGCAAAAGATTTGCTTTTGTGGCTGCAATTGTCCCCTTAAAGGATGACTTTATCTTTGCCCATTTTTCTAAATATTTTTTAAAATTTCTTTCTAGATTTTCTTATAACTTTTAAAACAATACACTGTTACTCTTTACAATTGTAATTCCTTGATATTTTATCTCTTTTTTTCCTGCTTTGAAATGGGCAGTTAATTTATTCTCTTCTTCCAAAGTCATATTTTAGTTTAGACACGTATTTTATGATATCTTACAGTCCATACTGGTTGTCTTCTCTGACCCAGTGGGTAATTTATATAACTGAGAGTTCTGTGTAGACATAAAGGTTTTATTTTGCAAAGCTGTTATAAAATAAATATCTCTAACAAAATCTTCCAAACACTGAAGTCTTTGATTTTAGCTGGTAAGAAAACTCAGGGAAAACTTAGAGGAAGCCACTATTACAGCTGCTAAGTTAGGCTGTCAGAAGAATCTGGAGTGGCTTTTTGTGTGTGTGTGGAGGGAGGAGAGTGTGTCTGTGTTTTCTGTTTGTGAATGTCATCAGCAAGAGTTTCTTTTTCCCTTTCCCCTCCTTTCCCACCTCAGAAATGTTGAGTATCTGATGATAGACTGAGGTGTGGTGATACCGTTTGCAATGCTTCCCTCTTTGGGTGCTCAGGATTATATTTTGTTTCCCATCTTCTTTTTAGTCTGTGTGTAAATCTGCTTCGCTCCTGCACTCTCTTTTGTTTCCCTTCCCTGGCAGTATTCTCCTGGAATGCAGCAACAGCTAAAGAGCCTTTGCAGTCCTAGCCTCCACTCCTCACCCTGATAACATATTCTAAATACTTCCCAGACAACCAGCTCCTGCTGTTTCATTTCTAATGCAAGTAGATCAACAAAGGAGGTTTGCTGTGTTAATTGGTTGGTTAGAAAAGCAGGAGTGAATTTTTATGTGAAATAGAAGAGTTGTGAGGTGGATCCGGACTTGTGGAGAGCAGAATAGTACGAGCTGTGGTTGAAAATTAGGGGATTTTTATGAATTTAGTCCTTTCCTTGCAGTAATTTTTTTTGCTGAGTATCCGTTCATTTACAGCTAATTGTACCTTTGCTTCCCTCCCGCCAGCAATATTCTCCTGCAGCATTGTGGGAGGTTGTGTTAGGGTCAGCAGAGGAAAGAGGGAATTGGTACAAATCACTTCCTTCCTTTCTTGTGGAAGCTTCTTTTGGTTCTTGATCCCTTCCACACAAGGAATATTTTGTTTCAGAAGGGGAAATTTGGATCCAGTCCTGAGGCTGAAGGGATACTCTCAGGCTAAGCATGTACTCACAAGAACCTTATTTTTTAATTCTGAGTGTTGTTTTGCTTTTGACATGAAAAACCTTTGAAGCAATTTTATGTATAATGTAAGAAACAGAATTGGAGTGGCATCCAGTTTCTAAGTGGATAGCTGTTCAAGCCATTTACTTAAACTTCCCAAGTATATCTATTGGCTACTTTGGGAGTCTGATCTGTAAGGTGATATTTATAAAATTACTCTTGGATAGAAGTAAAACACGTCATCTAGATAGCTGTTTATTGATTTTTATTAGATCCATATGGCTTTAAAAGTTGTGTTTGATGGCTTTATGTGATCAAAGTGATAAAGACTTTCTGTCTTGGAGAATAAAGGCTTTGTGGCCTATAATCAATAATTACACGGTAATATATGAATATTTGTAGTGATGTTTTTTCAGAAGTATTTGTAGGATCTAGGTTTGTATTCCTTACAGCCTATACTAATATATAATTTAAGTTTTGTGACTATAAACATGGGCAAGTCTTGGATTAGCACACTCTTGTCTCCCTTATTCATTTAGTGCAGTTACTAACAGATTTTTTGTGGTTTTCTATCATGCTCAAACTAGGACAAATTCTTGTTTATCTTACCCATAGTTTATTTTAGGGGTGAAGAACCCACAGCTTGTGTGCTGTGTGCACCCCCCAAGAGTTCCGGACCTTTGCCATCAACACCTTCCTACTCTCCAATTTAATACAGGCCATTCTTCCCCCACTGCTGCTACTGGATAGGAAAGTGCAATCTGTATTGGGATTGCTGGAAGAATGGGTGAAGAGAAGAATCCTTTCCCTCCCAGTGAGCAAATAGCATCGCTAATTTAAGTGCTTGTACTCATGTATATATGACCCCAACCCCTGAGCCAACTTTACATATACAACCCTTGTAGCTCTAAAATTATGCATCCCAATTTATCTGAATAAGCCAAAGTGATAAACCACAGTTGCAGGTTGGCTTGTTTAGATAAAACATAGATGAAGTTTAGCCACAATATGTTCTGGTTTGGATAGAACTGTGACAAGTTGTAGTAAGTTACAAATGCTTTCAATCTCTCTCACAGCCATTCTGGAGGAGAAGGGGGAACTATGTGAGCTTAAGGTTCACTAAGTCTCATTCTGATACCATTAAATATAGTTTAGCATTTTGTATAAACAAGGCAAATTTCCTCTGTGGTTTTATTCGGACGCAGTGACTGCTGAGAAGACACATGAGTACATACCATATTGTTAACCACTTCTGTAAAGCAGTACAAGAATGGTCCTTATTATTTTAACCATGGCAAGGAAACACTTTCACAGGACTTCTTGTAACAATTCTATTGTCCACACAATGTATATGGTTTTTTAGATACCATAATTTAGAGCTTAGAACATATATGTAGCAACCATTAACTGTCTAATACCACAGCCGTCCAAGAGTTTAGAAACTAGTCTCATTTCTTAAGTAGTACATAATATACTCAGACTGTTTGTTTAGGAAACACCCAGTCACTTCTAATTGTGCTCTCTAGAAGAGTTCATTTAAAGGAATATTTTATATACAAAAGTCCTATCATGGAACATTTATTTTTAGTTCCATTGGTAATGTAGACATGGCTGTCTCACCATTTCAGTGTGTTCTTTGGACTTCAGTGGTTATTTTAAATGAGCCCCTGTTGAGATTGAATTCGATAAAGGTCACATCAGGGATAATGAAGTCCACATGTGAAACTGGTAGAAAAGTCATTAAAAGAATTTAGGCCAAAGTACTCAGACTAAGTTCATGGAGCTAGCCTCATAATGCAAAAGCTGTATAATTTTTGTCACAAACTTGTACAGACCCAGCCGTGGCACTGAGATTAGAAGGAGAGGGGTGTACCTGATTGTGTCCTAATTGCCTTGGGAATCATCCCCGTAGCTGAATTTGAATTTTTATTTTAAAAAGAGAAAATCAATCTGCAGATTCTTCTATTTGTGTGTTAATGTTCATTCAGATCACCTGTTGACTTACCGCAAACCCTTGAATCTCTTGGTGGTTTTTTTTTTTTAAGACAAGAAATAGTCAGATGGTTTTGCCAGTTGCTTCCTCTGAAATATAACCTACACCATGTGATATTTGTTGGTGGTCTCCCGTCCAAATGTAAACTGGAGCTAATCCTGCTTAGTTTCCAATATCAGATGGGCTCTGATGTCTTTAGGCTATTTATGACCATGTAATGAAAGATGCCCAGTTATTCAACCTAGTTGTTTGTTAGGACGCAAAACTGATCTATGCACTCACCAAATGTGGTAGTAAAATGAGCTGTACCGCTTTAGAGTAATTTTTGTTGCTCTCCTATGATCCAAGTTTTCCAAAAGTTAAAAAAGGAACAAAACTCTAGTACATCAAGTAGAGAGATTCTGTCCCCATTCACTCTTTTTTGGAGTTGTAACTAAAGAATACTTTTTTAAATGTCAGGAAGCGTCGACTCACAGTTTGAAATGATAAGTCCGTTCTACAGTTCTAGAACTCGATTACCTCATTAGGCTGCATGAATAGACTAGGTTAAGGTTAATGTTTTACAATGCATTTAACATTGTGTGTGCTTGTGCCTTCAAGTCGCCTATAGAATTACAGCAGCTTCATTAATTTTATAGGGTTTTCTTAGGCAAGGAATAATCAGAGGTGGTTTAGCCAGTTCCTTCCTCTGAAATATAGCCTACAGCATTAGTTTATTAATGTGGGAGTCACTGCAGAGTTGGAGAATGCCAGGATCCACTTGACAGGTCAGAAGTCTCAGATCACACGGGATGTATCCACAGTGCTGTTATTGGCCCAGATCCTAAAAAAGAATAATTGAGGATTGGAACTAACATTTTCCTGTATGAGTTGGCCAGCTGATTAATTTCTTCAGCAGAGATGCCAGTGATCCCTGAAATACATGTGCTTGACCCAATGAGAAGATGTTTGGTAGCTATCTCCAAGCTATATATCTCCTTACAGGAAAACTGCCTTGTTAACTCTCTCAACATATTTTGAATATTTTCATTTCTTGGAAAGTCTTTTTTAAAAAATTATTTGAAGTTATTCTAACAATTAGTTTGTGGGTACCTTTTGAGCACTCTTTAATATCTGTTGATTTTAATTTTCATAGCTTTTAGAGTATAATCTTTTATTATTTTTAGCTGCCATGAAGGAAAAATATTGTTTAAATGAATGTCACTCCTCTTTGCTGAGGAACTGTCCAGAAAGGCTCTAAAAGAGCTTGAGATACTATTTTATGTTTATTTCTTTGGTTTTAGTAATTTGGCAAACATTTTAAATACTGTGATTTTGTTTTAATATGTTCAATACTACATACAAATCACTTTTCATTAGCTTATTTTTGCAAAAATTCTTTCTTTGACATTTGTTGTATCTCTTCTTCTGTTCTCCACAAAGATCTGTCATAAAAGTTGATGACTTAAAGCAGTGTCATAATTATCAAAATGAATATTGGAAAGTACATTTACTTTGTGAATGCATGTGCTTGCACACACACAAACACATGCAGTATCATAATTACATTTGCAATTCTAAACTTGGTAAATCCAGAACTTCTGTTCTAAGTGTGTCAAAAACATTTTAAACTCAAGTGACCCTAATGTTGTGCTACTTTTTGAAAGCACAGAAAAGTATTTGAAGTGTCCACATTTTTACTAAAAAAAAATGCAGTAGTTCTGCTATTCAGTATATATTTCTAGAAAATTTTATTTTACGTGTCCCCTTTCTGTCAACATAGCTGTCCACAGGGTATGTTGACTGTGTGAAAATGTGACCACTAGATGTCTGTTTTCCTTGGCCACGTGTACATTCAAATGGACTTGTTTTTAAGTAATTTGTGTTTGTATTATGTCAGGCTGCATGTTCACTTATACTACAAGAAATCACATGGTTTGTCACTGAGATTTTGTATCACAGTGGTTCTTATACTTTATGTGCATGATTTTTTTTTTTGCATGAGATTGCAATACACATCTGTACTTACTCTGTGTGTAACATGTCCTGCAGTTTATGCATGCAGCACTAATCTCTGTTATCTGTCCCCTCTTTATTCAGAGCATGCTGTCTAGGTCCTTTAATTCCAATTATGCTCCAGTTAGCAACTTTTACTATGGCAGCTCTAGGGATCTGCATGGCAGCCAAGGCAATGTTGCCTTGAGTGTTGCAGACGGAAGGAGTTCTGGTGTTCACATTGTTCGTGTGAGTACATGCATAAAAAGATGATTGTTAGTAAAAACTGGAAAGGGCATGTGATATGTCTTTAAAGCTATACAGTTTTGTAATTTGTGTAATTCTATATTAATGGTTGATTTCACTCTACTGTGATTCAATAATGGCAATTATTGAAGATTATTCCCTTAATATTTTTTGAGTTTTATGCTTTCTGCTAAAGCATCAGAGGTGGCCATTTCTAAAAGCAGAACAACAGAAACTTTGCTCTAACTTAGTAAAAAAATTAATTTGGTGTTTCTTATCTACAAGTTAATGCATAGTTCAAATTGGCAGGTGGTGTTAGCAGTTTTTCTCAAGTATGTGAAATGTGTCCTGCATTGAGTATATTGTCAATATTAAGCGTACCTGACAATGGTGTAATTTTACTGTTTCTGCTTTCAGCTTATGGAATTTGATATATTTTTTAAAAAAGCTGTAGTGTTCACTTTTGTGTGTTTCCACTGGCTCACACTGATGTTTTAGTGTCTCTGTTGACCATTTCTCTTGCTGTGTGTTTCCCTGTATCTTTGAAAGTACATTTTGATCAGGAATCTTTCAATAATTTTCTGTATTGATGAAACTTTTGAAAAAGTAGCTTTGCACTGTTAGCCCAGAATTTTACTTTCTACCTAAAGATAATAATGCATGTTATTTTCTTTTTCTTTATAATCATAAATATAGATGGATTACCTTATGTCTAGGAATGATCAATCAACCTGTGTTCATTTTTGTTGATTGAAAATATGACCAAGCTTGACATTTCCACCAATGCCTTTGTCTTCTGGGATATTCTCTCTACCTGTTTACATCACAATCCATCCTTCTAATCAGACATGAAGTCCTAACTATCTGGTCTCCTACACCTGCCTCAGTCTGTTTCTGGGCTGTGTTGCTTTTCCATGTACAGCCCTGAAAAAATACAACCCTCAGTGTTTGCCTACTTGGGAAATATTGTGGATATCTCTCATCTCTTGTGGATATCTCTCATCTCTCATAGCCTTCTTTCTCATATATTTGTTACTAAAATTATTCACCTGTCATCATTCTGACCTTATGCCTTTAGTCAAACCTCTATGATAGCTTCCTGTCCACTCCTGTATTCTGCAAATCTTCTTGAGCCTCACCCTCCCACAATCGTATTACAGTACTTTGTGAACCTCACTTCTGCAGCTATATCACTCTCAGCCAATTTGTGTATCTCTCATTACCCTTCATATCTCACCTTCATATCTGGGCTTTTTCCTTGCATACCTTATGTCTGAAATTCTCCTTCTATGAGACTTTTCGCTTAACCCTGTAATCCTTGTTTCATACTTGAAACTAAGGATAAATATATATAATGGGGAAGAACCTTATTCTTTGTTGCTTTGACTTCATTTTTCTTCCTTCACTCTGTTCCATCCCATGTTTACATTGTAAATTCTTTGGAGCAGGAATGTTATTTTGGACATATTATTGCTGCATTTCAAATATTGCACTTACTACTTTACTACTTACTTACTACTTTGCTATGCAGTTCATAGTAAGTCTACAATGTGACCCATTTGGGAATTGAAACCCATATGTTTCCTGTGAAACAAATACTACTGCCCTTCCCCTCCTTAACATTCTATTCCTGATGGTAAATGTGCAGTAAAAATGTGTTTAGGAATATTTTTGTATGAATTACATATTTAACGTAGTTCAGCCAGACAAAATAGCAGCATCATTGAACAGCATTAGTCAAACAAGAAAGGATCAGTGTAATCAAACACAATAAAAGACTATTGTGTTAAATCTGAAAATCCTTAAAATAGCAATTGTTTTTGTGAATAGTTTTATTATGCACTTTTGAGTCTTTTAAAACCTCCAGTGTTTTCCAAAAACCAGGGTTAACATTTGTGACCATCTCAGGGTTGATTAATAGGATTAAATTCTTTAATATATCACAGTAATGTTCATATGAATAAAATTAGCAGTTCCAGTATAACTTGTGTGGCTTTGTAATAAAAATGTTTACATGCTTTTGTTTATCATTTAAAGCATCCCCAAACATCCACCCCAGGAGATCAATGCCAAGAGGATGTATTTGTTTCTGGTCAGCAGAACTACACATCTACTCCACTTAGTCTCAAAGATGTTGCTCCAGACAGCATTAAGAAACTTCATGGGCAGGTAATAACTAGTTATGAACCTTTTTTGACAAATATCTTATTTTGTCATTATTTGTCATAAAATGAAAATAGTTTACATTATTTGCATGATGAGGAGGTGCTCACAAGCCCATAGTTTAGCACTCTGCGAAAACAAAGTCATTGTTTCAGTGCAAATGATGCACAACGGTGAAAAAGTAATGAAAACAACATTTTTTTGTATCCCTAATTGTAAATCTGAATTAACTACTACAGAAAATTCAGTATGGTTACAGTGACCTAACTGAATTAATGTCAGTATGGTAGGTCCCCCATATCTATGGGGAATACGTTCCCAGACCTACCGTGGATAACAGAAAACATGGATAACGAAACGCTTTTTTTTTCCAATGAGATGGATGACATAGGTTATCGAAATGAGTATGCAGCTTGGAGTGGAGGCTCTGAAACTCAACAGAAGTTTAGAATCTAAGAAAAAGAAGATTTTGTAGCCATTATTTGCAGTCCAAAGCCAGTGCACAACTAATGAAAACATAAAAATTAACAACAGTGTGTGGTCCAAAAAGGAGTGGGAACAAAATGTTTTCAGACTGCATTTTAGTGTGGATAAGTGAAACTGTGGATACCAGACACATGGATACAGAGGACCTACTGTATATCACTGTACTGCACTGTATATCGATGAATATATTGATATACCAGTAAATCAAGTTACTGTTAGAGAGCATTTTTTAGCATTAAAAAAAATTGGACTGCTTTCAGGCAGTGCAGTCCTTTGCGTAAGTAACTATAAGATTACAGATACAATGTTTTTCTGTGTTATGTGGAGTCCAAATTAATACAGCACTAATGTAGTAATTTATATAGTGTATTAAAACAGAAAGTTGAATCCAGATTCAGTAACACACTTACATTTAAACAACTTAAGTCCATTGATTTCAGTGTCTGCTGTGCATTGCCTAGAGTAGGACTGGACAACTTCATGGCAGGCACATTCTGGATTTTGGAAGTGTTGGAGGACCACACTTTTTGTTTTTGTTTTTAATTGTTTTATTTAATTAATTACAAATGCATAACAATTATACTGCTTGTATTATTTCCTCATTACAAACAAATGTTGGGGATGATAGGAGCTTCAGCCCCACGGAAACACAGTGGAAAAACCAGAGTTCAGCGAGCCAGCAGCAGCAGCCTTGTTCCCCAGTAAGGATACTCACACGCGGAGTAGTTTCTTCCAAAACAGGAGGCACTTTATCTTGCAGCAAAGTTCTGTTATATACAAAACATAGGACAGACAGACAAAAGCTTGCACCAGGCACGAGATTTGGTCAACAGACAAATACATACGGGCGTTGCTTTGTTATATACGTATCTACAACCAATCAGGTAGAGGTTTGCACACCTCCCTCTACCATCTGCACACGACCCCAGTTTCTTATGCAGCCTTGCAGTTACCCACAGCTGGGGCATGATGCATCATCTTTGCAGTGGGCTGATCATTTTCCCAGGGTTCCCTGCCTGGAATCCCTGACGACAAAACCCTTTTCTCACTGAAAATGGACACTTAATTTTAGTTTCAACTTAATTGATCACTTCTGATTCTGTGCCCCACCCAGATCCTCTCCAGCCTGCCCCAAGCCCTTGTAATCTGCTTTAAAAATCATCTGAACATAGCCTAAAACACTACAAAATGGGTCTTTCTGCCTTTCTCCATATTCCATTGCCTACAAAATGTGCATATGCAAAAAAGTTGAAAATCAGCCAGAAACAGGGGAAGTAAAAAACGGAAGTAGATTTCCAGTCACTTCCTGACCTCTTTTTTTTGGCCAAAAATGTGGCATTCCATCCTGATCCCGGGAGGTGGGGACTGGGAATGGCCCCCAGTGCAGTTACTGGTCTCTACCTTCATGGTTGGATCCAGATTCCTTAGCCTGAAAATTGGGTTGGCAAAAATAAATGGGAGGTGCTCAGAGATTTTGAGGAACTGCCAGGGGGCTCTGGGTACCATAACAATGGGGTTCAGGGGTCTCATGTAGCCCACTTGAGACACTTACAGATTAGGGTTTTTTTTTCTCACGCAGTAGCTCTGCCTTGTGTGCTTTTGTAAGGAGTCCCAATGATGTCATCTTCCACATGGAATTCTCATGTTTTCCCATTGCTATCTCCCTCTAGAAAAGCCGTTCAGGAAACTCCATTACATGCAAAATGTCTTTTGAGGGGTAGTGTAAAAGTCAACAGTCCTAAAGCACTCATGGATAAACTCTTTGTTGTAGACTTCCAGTTTTGTGGAAGGTAATCTTTGCTTAGCCAATAAACCCTACATTTTGTCTAGATATGAAATGTTCTCTGTAAGCATGGCATGACCAAACGCATTGACAAGTTCTTAGTCATATATGAGCATAAATTTAAAAAAAATAATGAAAAGTATATGAATACCTTCACTAGAATGATTCCTATCAATAATGAATTAGTTAGTCGTTTAGGAGCTATGTACTTTATAATAGAAAAAAATTAAATTGGTTTATCATTCCATTTTGTTCTATAGTAGAAAATCCAATATTTTAAAACAGCTTGTAAGCATTCTAAAATATATAATCAGAGCTTGAAAAAATCAAAATAGCAGGAATGAAATGTTTCTTAAAGGTATTTCATTTGTTCAGATACCTTTGACAAATGGACAGATGTGCCAGCCCCCAAGAGCACAAGCAAACTACAGCCAAGTCCATCATTCCGCAGCCCCAGCATCTGTTGCAAGACATCCTTCTAGAGAACAACTGATTGATTATCTAATGCTTAAAGTTTCTCATCAACCTCCCTATACTCAAGCCCAAGGTCCTCCCAGACAATGTCATGAGCTTTCAAAGCAAGAGGTAAGAAGTTTTCCTTTCAACTTAAAATGTCCCTAAAGAGTCTTTATAGAACCAATATGGACAATATAGAACATCATGGAAATACAGAAACAGATTGAAAAAACATCAGTAAACTGATCAAAGAAGTAAAGCAGCAAATAAAAGATAATAAATACTGTTTGTGTATAAGGGTAATTAGATTACTTTAATTTCTTAGGCTTGAACATGCAATTAAGCCCATTTTTAAAGGTACTATTTTACATTCTAGATGCGAGTGAGAATTGAAAAGGATCCAGAGCTTGGATTTAGTATATCTGGAGGAATTGGTGGTAGAGGAAACCCCTTCAGGCCTGATGATGATGTGAGTATTAAACAGATCCATTTGTTTTAAAATGATGTTTGCATTTTCATTTTGACAATCTGTGTGTGAAAAGTAAAATTTGTTCTATAAAGCTATACAAACATAGAAAACTTTAATATTTCTGTTAGCTGGGTCATCATAAGTTGAAGCCAAGTTGATGGCAGTTAACAAGTTATAACTGACTTCTTCTATGCTATGAGAAGCAAATTTATATTCCTAGTGTATCACTCGGTGTTGGGGGACCAGGTGGTATTGGTGCATTTGGATAAAGGGCAGTCATTTTTGTCACCTGTGACTAGATTAGGCATGCTTTATGTAAGAGGCTTACAAATCCTTTACTGTTATACATTAAATTATGTATGGGTTTCCTTTTCATTGTACTTGGAAGTATTTAGTCTCCACATGGTTCTTCAAGTTTTTGCAAGATGATCTGTGTTACTGATTATATTCTTGGTAATGTATAGAAACAACTAACTTAGCCCAGAGTATTTCAGAGTGCACAATCACCAGGAGTGTGAGTCTCTGAATCAACATTAAAAACTCAGGTTTGGTGCAGGTGTACAGAATCCATTCCTGATTATGAATGCTGAGTATTTATTCAGTATAAATAAATGTTTGTGATTTATTTCAAATTGAACAATATTTTTATATCCTATTTTTGAAGGGTATATTTGTAACCAGAGTACAACCTGAAGGACCAGCATCCAAGTTGTTGCAGCCAGGAGATAAAATTATTCAGGTAATTCAGTAATTATTTATACTGATGCAGTGGTTTTCCTCAGAAAGGTTTTCTGTCTGTCTTCTCTCACCTCCTCATCTTTTGTCACTTTTGCCCATTCAAATTCTGAAGATTCTACTTTCAGCCCCTCCCTGTTGTTATCTCAGTTGCTCCAAATGACATCCAGTAGCACCTTTGAGATCCATTTGGAAGATGAATTTTTAGCATAAACTTTCATGGACAAAGCCTACTTCTTCCCAGTTAGTTTCAGAAGTACTGCTAGATTCCTTTATGTCTTTTTAAGCTAAAACAGACAACGTGGCTGAGTATTTCTTCATTTGTTCCAACTTGAAAACCTATTGACCTCATTAAGTATTAATCCTAGTTTATCCAGTCTACTTGATATTATCATTCCCTGGTGCCTAGCTCTTCACTACCTTCAAATAGCAAATCAGCTGTGGATTCTATTTATATGCCAGGTGTGAATTTGAATGATTGAATGTTTCTCCAGTTTATATCAAAATCATAATAATTTTTAAAAATCCTGCCCAAAGAAAAATTACATATTAAGATACTTCCTGCTCCTACTTCCACAGAAAATGTAGTGTTCTGTGTCCACAGTTGTTGTTTTTTTTAATGGAAGGTAGTAAGTCATGATTCACCCACCTGTGAATCCCCACTTGCATTCTGAAATGATACATACTAGACTCAACTTTGTCACCTTATCTTGTGAGAGATCCAGAGAGATCAAGATACTTGATTGATCTTTATTATTTTAAATCTTTTTCTACAGCCTTACTAGCCAAGGAGCACTTTTTACTGTATTATATCAGCTTTATCAATATTCGGTATATTAACTTTTTGATGCCTTATTAAATCATGAAACTCTGAATCATTCAACAATAAAAACTATATACCTCTCTTTCCATTGTTCCTTATTTTCCTTGCATGCCACTTAAAAAAGATGATGCCCAATCTTTGTGTAGCCCAGATGTCTTGATATGTAACCCTGCTGGTTAATGATAATGGAGGTTGGAGTCAGACATATCTGGAGAGAAAGCTGGCCTGAACATGCCATATTAAAATGTATATACCACTGATCCCTAGAGCTTGTAGGCTGTTTACAAAACAACATATAAACTAAGTAAATAAAATATAATAGCAAAATCTTAAGAAATAAAAATATATTAAAAAAAAATCTGAGAGCATAAAAGTGTCTTTGCCTGGCATCAGAAGCAGGACAAATTTGCTTCTGGGGTGTCATTATGGAAGGAATACCACAGAGTTGCATTCCAAATTCCAACTAATGCAGTTAGTGAGAAAGAAGTTACTTAATAATGTGTTAAGCATTTTTTGTAGTTGCTATTAAAAGTTCCTTTTAAAGGGCATTGTCCAAGTTTTTATTCCTGTCTTATCAATCCTAATTTTTTTAACTAGTGAAAAAATAACCAACAATGCAACAAATTCCTTGCTGCAGTATTGAAAAAATGATAGTGAATTAGTTTTTAAACACTAGAGTGAGTAACAGGAACACATTGCTTTTTACAAGTGATTTCTCAGCAATGTCCTTACCAGAAATAGTGGAGACAGCTGGTAAAGAGCTTCAGAGGATCATTTCAGATCAAAGGCAGACTGATATAGAAGCAGGCATCTTTCGCATTTCTTGATCATAAACCATAAAGGGGAGCAACAGTATTTTGAGTTGTCCCTGGAAACAGACTGGAAGTCAGTAAAATTCTCACTAGGGGCAAGATCGCAGTCAAATGTCTGAAGATGAGATTTCCAGTCTTAAAAGGCAATCCTACCAGCAAAACATTATTGTAGACAATTCTAAATGTTACCAGAGTGTGGATAAATGTGAACAAACTACAACTGTGATACCAGCCTGAGCTGGTGAAAGCTTTCCTTGATACATAGATTATTTACTGACAAAGCTGTGGATTTACCAGTATCCACAGATTACACATAGTCCCTAGGGTGGGGCGGGGGGAATGCAGACCCACCATGAATGGTTTATGCCCTATCTCTGATACCTACCCTGAGACTGAATGTCAGTTTGTTAGTCCTTATCTAGCCTGCACTT
Organism: Cyclura pinguis; assembly: GCA_030412105.1. Taxonomy (NCBI): domain Eukaryota; kingdom Metazoa; phylum Chordata; class Lepidosauria; order Squamata; family Iguanidae; genus Cyclura; species Cyclura pinguis. The sequence continues at coordinate 316,352,436 of CM059600.1, read as the reverse complement.
CTTCAGCAATTCTGTTGTTACCAGACCCAAATCCATTCAAATCCATCTTGGCACAGTTCAAGAAGCACAATTGGTGTATCGGGCAAACTAAGATAGAACAGGTAACCTCACATCGTTGCTAGGGTATATTATTTGCTGCTTCTGGCTAATGATGAGCACATCTGAGAGCTACAAAACTCAAAGCTGAGCAGCTCACAAGTGTAGTTCTTAAGTTTTAGGACACCACAGGAAGCAGGCAGGTGTCTCTAATTTTGCATTTAATTAAGCAGAAATTTCAGCTGCAAGTGTTGCACGGATCTGAAATTTGATGCTTTCAAGATGCTGCATACTTGGACAGCATCCAGAATAGAATTTTGAGAACTCTCTTGGGAACTCCAAAACACACCCTGGTGCAGTACTTGCAGCTAGAAATGAGATCACAACCTGGACTCATGACGATCTCTCTGTTTATCTTTAATTTCTGTCTAAGACTTAAAAGAATGCCAGAAAATCATGTAGCAAAACTATGTTTTAGGAACAACTGATGTTGGATAATTCTATGTTATATTTTATTATTTAACTTCGTTGTTTGATATTTGTATAGCCTACTCTGTTTTTACATTGTGATGAGCTGTGGTTATAAGCAATTAAATTTGAACTAAACCAGTCTGAAAAGAGCTGGGAATTAGAATAATTATTACAAGAATTTTAAAAAGTCTCAGAGATGAACATTGCCTCACACATGAGCACCAATTCCCCCTCCCTGCTGTTTCTGTAGGTAGATCATGACGAGTTAGGATATCCTTAAGAAAATATTCACTCCTTTTCCTTCCTATTCTATTGAAATCTTTCATTCCAAGACAGAGAGAGCAAGAAAAAATGAAATATTAGACTGAGTACAAGATATTGCTTTGCACTTATCAGGATTTAATTTTATTTCCAGGCTAATGGGTATAGCTTCATCAATATTGACCATGGACATGCGGTATCTTTACTAAAGACTTTCCAGAACACGGTGGAGCTCGTCATTGTTCGAGAACTTTCGTAAATAACTGTGGAGGAAGGCCAGAATGTGATCCTCTGAAGGACTTGTGGGAAACTGAATATTTTGATTATTTTTATATACAAAAACTTTTAAAATTATGTACAGTAATAAAATAATGAACTTGTGGTTATGGGGGAAAACCACTGTAAAGAACATAGATGAAACAGTTTTGAAAATGCAACTGGCAACAGACATTGTAGCAATCAGTGATTACTCCTCCAAGAACAAACCTGTGGTGTATTTTGTACAGATGGTAGGTTTATTTTTGGATAATTCATATACATTACTAAACTTTGTGAACATGGAGCCTCCATTGTATCCAGTGGACAGATGGCAGGGCTTTCTGTCCTGTAGCAGTTTGTTGCCTTTATTTTTTTGTTCACCTCATTTTACTGTCTTTGTTGAAACCACTTCTGTAGATGTGGATAAGAGATTTGAAATGTTGGCTTTGCTATGTGTTTATTTGTATAGATGAATGGGTAGATGGAAAGTGGAGCTGGCTGGATTAATTTAAAAAGCCAGGTAAAATGACTATGAAAGTATGGAAATAAGAAAGGAAGGGTGGAAATGAGTTTACATGAGAATGTATATCTACCGATAGAAAAAAAATGCAATAAAATGTGATGTCTTTTAGGGAGACTAGACACTTCTGGGAGTTCTACAGGACTGGCTCATATCACATCCATTGACTGTCTTACTTCCTATGTGTAATTTAGTTTTGAGTGTTTTTTTTTAATCACACAACTTTTTTTTCATTTATGCTTTGAAGTTTTACTAAGAGAATACTCTCTGCTATAAAAATCCCCACTTACGTGCTATGGGTGATTTTCTTCTGCCTTGTATTTAATACTCCATATTCAACTTAAAAGTTTTTTTTTTAAAGAAAAACTGAAACGGCCATTTTTCTTTTATTCTGTTGCTTGTATGCAACTCATCACATGTACGTATATCACATGTGTGCATGTTCCAGACCTCCAATTATTTTTTCCAGAAAAAAACATCATTCTTTTTAATGGGGCTTATGACAGTGAGCCCTGTAAGGATTGGGCTGCCCAGGAGTAAAGGGTTCAAGAAGGGTTAGGAAAGAAGTCTTGATTTTCTTTGGCCTTGAATTGCCTTGTTATATTGAAAGGAAACAATACGTATGGAGCTAAGTAACCAAAGCCAGTTTTTTTTGTGAAACTGTTGCACAGTGATGGGAGAAATGCCGTTGGGAAGTTGTAGGGCAAAGGGATGGGTTCTTGAAATCCACCAGTTTGTAATGATCTTTCTCAAAGGGCTGTTCCTACAGGTGACATTAAATGTGAACTAGACACTTCAGAGTCATTAAAGGGTTTCCGAGTATAGTGATTTACCACAGGCTGCCTTTGTTCCTTATTACTTGTATAAAATATTGGATTATACATAATTAATTTTGTTTATGACAAACATTATGTTTATTTTCCTCTTTTTCCTTGTATAACAGGTATGAAATTGCCTGACTTGTTGGTTAATAAGTAATACATGGTTATTATGGACCAGAGAAAAGTGCCATAGAAGACCAATAACTGTTTTTTAAAGTCAGATGATTAACCATCATTGGAGCAATATTCAGTAACTACAGTTTTTAATAAATAGAAATTGGCAGATTTAGAAAGAGATCTAGCAAAAGCACCAGCCTATTGTAGTTATTTGGAAAGACTTGCTGAAATAGAAAGGAATCTGCATACAAGTCAATACTTTCTAAGTATATAAACTTCAGTGATACTGCACTTCAAAGAAGTTATCAACTGCATATTGTAATGTGTATAGTTTTTAATAATTTTAATTGAAACCCTTTAACAACTCTTTGTACATTAATTTTAGTTGATTTCATTAATATTTACATAGGAATTGATTTTTATATTAGCAGAAATGTGCTGTATTTTGGTAAAATTTACTTGTTTTCTGTGTGTGCTGTTTAATCTTTAAACAAAAAACAAGAAACATAGCTATATAATGGCAGGCTTCAGTGTTACCTTGCTTCTAAAAGTGTCTTCTTTTTAATTTCTCTACTTTTTATTGACAGATAAAAAATTGACACTCATCAATTTTAATTATATTAGTAACCTCAGCATTTTAAAGGGAATATAAACAGATCAGTCTTAATCTGACCTGAGACATCAAACTATAATTAGGAGAAGGATATAAAGTCCTAAATCAGAACTGATTCTTTATTGACCATGGACTTAGTTTGTCTTTGTATACAAGGCATCAGGGTATTAAAATAAATGGCATTTCATATGAAACGGTAAGTAACCTATGCTATTCAAATGTAATTAAATTTGTATGTAACAATGCTGTCAAAATTATCATAGATTGTAGAAAGAGTTTAAGAGACTTGGTGCTTTTTAATTTGTTGTGAAAAAAAGAAAAATCATCCTTGAAATAAAATATTCTTGATGACTTCTGTCTCCTGGAAGAAACAAAACATTTTCAAATGTGACATTCTGTTTGTGTTGAGAGATGGTCAAAATACTTCTCTTGAGAAATACTATGGAAAGAAGAGGCCAAGATGCAGGGAGAATATTCTGAAACTATTGATTGTTAATGTTTCTAATCTTGTCAAATAAGATATCTGCAGACTTTGGCACAGAACAAATTAAATGTTTGTCAGGTCCATATTCTTTCACAATGGTTCATTAAAGAATCAGTTCAAGTTAAAATTCTGGTTAAAAAAACCTAAATATTTATTGTGTAAATATTTTTTTTACTTTTTTTGAATAGAGTTTCAGAAATGTGTATATACTTGAACACATCCTATGAACACAATCATAGCAATAAGCAAAACACAGAACCAAGCCTTTATCATTAATTTGCTGTGTACTACTTTTTAAAAAAGTAATTATTTCCTTGTCATCTGCTATGTAATGTTTTTATTGATCACCATTTAGCCAGCATTCCAAAATTTTGTATATAATTAAATTGTTTCTGAAGTAACACATGGAGAATAGATAATAAACTAATGCTCTTTAAAGCTCTGTGTAATTGTACTGACTTTATATCACTTTACCAGTTTGCTTGAGTTGTTCAGTCTCTGCTATGGTACAATTGAGTTCTCAGATTTTTCTCTGTTTAAGTAGTAGAGGATTGGGTTAGGCACAATGACTGAACCTCCACTAAAGGCATAATTCCGTATGATTAGTTGAGAAACTGTGCACCCTATTGCCAAGAAGCAGTCTCCAAAGGAGTGTGTGCTAGGTGAAACAGCAACTGTGTTTTCACCAATAGCGGCAGCCCTTGTATAGGGCAAGGACTTTTCCAACTCTCCTCATGTCAATAGTGTGTTCTGGAGTTCTACTTAAAAAAAAAAAAGTTTTCCAGGCCTAAACTCACCAACTACCCTGGTTTGTTGGGGTACTAGATCTGCAAGAATACAGATTTGTGTTCTTGGGCATAGCTTCTTTAACAGAAACTTTGGTATCAGGTGCAGAAATAACTTGGAACGAATACACTACAAAAGAGAAGAGCAGTTCAACATGTTTAAGCAAACATTCTGTTCAAAACTAACACTATGTACATCTGAAATGAAACAACCATGTCAAGTAAACCTTCAAGAAGTAAGCAAAAATGTTTTAACTTTCTAGGGACCACTTGAAAGCTTCTTCCAAATTATCTCCAAGACTTTTTTTTTTTTAATTTCACTACCCTCTGCTTTTCTTATGAATTCCATTTTGGTGGACAGATTACAGATTTGTGATTTTTTAGCATATTGAAAAGCACTAGTGATCTTCTTTTATTTGTTTTGCTGTCCATACATTCTCAGTAAAGAATTGCGAGGCAGCTGGTGTTTACTTTGTCTGTTGTAGGCAGGCACACACAACTGCAGTAGGATCAGATAGAGGAGAATTCCATTCTTTCCCAGCTCAAGCATTATTGAGTTTACTGCTGCAACACAGCACTAAAAGTCTGTGTTTCTCTAGCGCTCCTTCACCATGCTCTTAAAGCCAATATGCTAAAACTTCCTGTTAGACAGAGAACAGTGTAGAAACAGGTCTTGCTATACCTAAAAAGACTTTGTAACAATGAACTTCTTTGACAGGGGCTTGGTTAACTGATGTATGCCTGTATATTGAAGACAGTTTCAAACCTGCCATTTTTTGGAAGGCTCACTATTAGAAAAAAAAGGCATTATGAAATAAAATCTTTGCATTCCAGCCTTACGTCCCCAAGAAAACTATGACCAAGTTAGTATCTGAAGTTAATTTGGCAGAATAACAGTTTTTGCTAGTTCCAGGTTTTGACTTTTTCTTAGATTGTAAATTGCCCAAAGATGGCCTTGTTTTTGTTTCTTAAATCCAGCATAAAAGTAAAATGCATTGGCACTTCTAGCACTCTACATGCTTTTTGGCTATGATTTCAAGCAGCTTTAGACAGTATAGCCAACTGTAATGGATTATGGAAATTATAGTTAAAAATACCTAAAGGGCCACACCAGTCCAACTCTGGCATAAAACACTGCTTTCCAGGAAGGCAGTAGTCTGAAATTTCTGCTTGATCTCAAATAGTCCCACAAGAAATTACCACCTAGTACTGTCTCTTCTACCTGGTTACCTGGCAGTCAGGAAGATGCTGGACATACCTAGGTTTATGTTATCCTATGGAGAACTGTGACAGTAGTTTGCTGACAAAGCTGATGTTCCAGTCTTTTAAAAAAATCAGCAGCAGTGTCTATACTGTTTAGCAGTGATGTAATCTCAAGTCAATTGACTTGAAGTTGAGTCGGACTCAAGTTGTTTCAATAACTCAGCTTGGACTCAACTCAGCAATAAATGACAGACTGACCCAATTTGTGACTCATCTAATTTTAGTGACTGAATTGCTCCCCTTGGTAGTCCCATCTCCCCCTCCAGCCTTTTTCATCAGCAATGGGGGGATGTTGGGTTGATGACTCAATGAGAGCTGTGCATGCTCCTTATCCCTGCCTCTGTGCCTCTCCCTTGTTTCCCATGTTTTTTTTAAAAGCCATTTACAGGAAAGCAAAAGTGTGGGTAGATTGAAGATGGGGAATCGGGGGTTTCCAGGTTTTTTCGGTGAGTGTGGGCATAGAGTGGTCTTGGCATGTGGGAGACAAAGGGAGGTTGAGGAAGGTTACCTCTGAGAGGAAGCTACACCCCACTTTCTAATGGCTGACAGAGTACTTATCCCAGTTGCTTCCTCAAGAGTAAGCAGGATTTGATCAACCTCTAAGCCATGGAAAAGCAGGGAGCACCTTCAGAAAGGAAGCTGTACCCCACTCTCCTGGCTGGCAGAGGCAAAATACCTAATCCCAGTGGCTTCCTCAAGAGCAACCAGTACAGCCTCCACATTCACACTTTTTTCCCCCACAGGGAGTGTGTAGCTTCTGCTTGACTGACTCGTCCTCCTCGCCCCCGCCCCCGCCTCCTGTCTTGCCGTATGGTCACTCCATTTCCCACCTTGCCTCAGCAATGCTTCAGCCAGACTTTAAACCCCTTCTCATTGACATCAATCTTCAATCCTCCTCTCTCCTGCCTGCCAACAGCCCATCCTTTTAGCCACCACAGTTTTGTTTTCTAAGAAGCTGCTGGAGGCCTATGTGGTACTAGAGGCATTATTGGAAATAAGTTCCCGGAGTGTGGCACTTTAGCTGTCCAAGAGGTAGGGGGAGAGAGAGAGAGAGAGATCTGTCTGTATATCCATGGAAAAGCAAGGAGCCTGGATGGTTCTAAGGGAGGTGTTTGTTGAAACAGTGTCCGTGAGGCCTACACTGGGAGCCATAGCTTTATAGATAAAAAGATTTATGCTTAACATTAAATGGCAAAAGCATTGTGCAGACCTGACAGTTACCACTGACACTAGTAATTGCCCAAGTTCTAGAAAGGGGAAAGATACCTGGCAGCTTCTTGATCCAGGTGCAGGAGAGTTTTGTCCAGATGTGAGATCAGTAGTAACCCCTTTTGAAGGCACAGGACTTTGGATGTTGTCTGATAATGCCAGTCACTGGCATCAGTTTTGACTTTTACTAGACCAGCCAAAAAATTCCCAAAATTGTGACATTTGAGTTCTCCAGAACTCTTCGTGTGTCTGGACTTTTTTAAAAATAGAAGAGATGAGGAGCAGAAAATGCTGGTTGTGATAAGGTAACTCAAAGGACGGTGGTTTATTATAATCATAATGTAGTACAGGAGGAACTGTGCAAACATAATAGCACAGGCTATCTGTATGCAAGTATGTATCCAGGGACACTGGGGCAAAATAGTGCTTCCAGACTGAGGGCTCCTAGCAGTGTACCAGTTGAAATGCATACTGCACCTATTCTGTCTTGAAGTAAGAAGCAGGATAGTTCTAAACTGTGCTTAAAATGCCTCATTCATTGACGTTTGAGGGAAATCTGGGAGACATCTTAGATTTGCTGTCCTCTCCTGTTTTCCTGTTGTTTCTTCTGTCTTTTTTCTTACTAGAGAACAGCCATTAAGGACAAAAGAAGGAATTATTGTTGTTAACTGGAACCAATTCAACTTTGACTTATGGTAACGCTATCATCAACAGCCCTACTCAGGTCAGGTCTTGCAGATTTGGGGCCGTGGCTTCCTTGATTGAGTCTATCCCTCTGTCTTCCTCTTTTTCGACTGACTTCTACTTTGTCAAGTATTATTGTCTTTTCTATGGAGTCCTGTCTTCTCATTATATGGCCAAAGTGCAACAGCCTCAGTTTAGTCATCTTGGCTTCTAGGAAGAGTTCAGGCTTGATTTGCTTTAGGACTCATACAGTTGTCTTTTTAGCAGTCCACGGTAGCCACAGAACTCTTCTCCAGCACCCCATTTCGAACGAGTTGATTTTCTTCCTATCAGCTTTCTTCACTGTCCAGCTTTCCAGAAATTGGAAATGCGACGGCATGAACAATCCTAACTTTAATATTGAGTGATTTATATTTACACTTCAGGATCTTGTCTAGTTCCTTCATAGCTGCCCTTTAAAGTTATGTAAAACATCAGTGGTCATTGTTTTTGTTTTCTTAATGTTCAGTTGTAAATCTGCCTTTGCACTTTCTTCTTTGACTTTCCTCAGCAATCGTTTCAAGTCTTTGCTGTTTTCTGCTAGTAGTATGATAACATCAGCATATCTTAAATGGATATTCCTTCCTCTAATCTTCACATCTTCTTTCTCTGAGTCTAATACTGACTTATGTACATGGTCAGCATACAGGTCAAAAAGATAAAGTGATTAAATGCACCATGACCACCTTGCCAGTTGGACACAATTCTGTTTCTGTTTTCTTGTCCTGAGTAAAGGTTATGCATCAGGACAATCAGATGTTATGACACTCATTTTTTAAACAGTGATCCATAGTTTTTCATCATCTACACAGTCAAAAGCTTTGCTATAATTTATAAAGAACAGGCTGATTTTCTTATAAAATTCTTTATTGGTTCATCTTCAATGGTGTTTCCTTGAATGAATCTGGCATCCTTTCATCTGTGTTGTATAGTTTTCGGTGTATTGTTTCCCTCCTCTTTTTATTTCTACTTGGTTATATAATGTGTTCCACTGCTGAGCGTAGAGCATCCCCAATCTTGCGTTAAATTTCCCTTTGATTTCTTGGAACATGGGGAACAGGTCTCATTCTTCCTTTTTGTTATCATCTGTTATTTCTCTGTGTTGATTATATAGTAGTGGTCTTTTTCCCTTCATACAAATCGCTGAACAGTTGCATTCAGAGTTCTAACTCTATTTCTGTTACATTTTACTTTTGCTTTTTGTCTGTTCTTAACTGCTTGAAGAGTTTCATCTGTTATCAAGGCTTCTTTTTCTTTTTGGCTGCAGATATTGTGTTTTTTGCATTCCTCCCTAACAACATCCCTGCTTCAGTCCAGAGTTCTTCTGGTTACCAGTCAATTAGTGCTATATATATATATATATATATATACTAGCATATTTACCCGGCGTTGCCCAGGATTTTATTTTCCTCTTAAGAACTCACCAAACTGTCTTGTCTAGTACCTGTAACTACTCCCCATATTTCCCAATGCAATCTGTATTCAGAGTTGTTAACATACAGAGTTTGGGTTCCTGAGGGACTATACTGTCCTCCTCCTTGCTGATAGGCCTCATCTCCATAGCAACTGGCCTATTCCAGTATTGGTAACTTTTCCCCATATTCCTCAATCCAATCTGTATTCAGAGTTGCTAACTTAACAGAGGTTTGGTTTCTGAGGGAATACATTGCCCTTCTTGTTACTGCTGGGCCTCATCTCCATAGCAACTGGCCTGAGGCCCAAGAGCTCTCTGCCTGAGAATTCTAAAGGCCCCTCCCTAAACTGCCAACCCCAGGATTCCATAGAATCTTCACAGCCAGCCAATCATATGAGGTCTTCTCGCCTCACACAGCCAATCGTATGAGGTCTTTGCCTACCTGATGCAGACAAATAGATAAACTCACAGACAAACTTTGACTTTTATAGAGTGTGTGTGTGTGTGTGTGTGTGTGTGTGTATGCACAATACCTGGTTAGTGTTCTTCTTTAGCTTTGCTCTAATTTTTGACATTAGCAGTTCATGTTCTGTGCCACAATCTGCTACTGGTTTTGTTTTTAATAGAACTCCATCTTCTACTTCTAATTAGGCAGTCTATTTGATTTCTAAACTGGCCATCAGGAGATGTCTGTATATACAGTCGCCCCTTGGTTGCTTTGAAGAATAAGTTTGTGATGAATGAAGTTTTGACCTTCCAAAATTAAATCAGTCTCTCTCCCACTTCATTTCTTGACCCTAGACCAAATTTTCCTACTATCTTTGATTCTACTCTATTTCCTAATTTTGCATCCCAATCCCCTATGATTAACAAGAAGTCCTGTTTTGGTATGTGGTCAATTTCCTCCTGGACTTCAGCATAGAATCTTTCCGTTTATTCTTCTTCTGCCTCTGTAGTTGAGGCATAAATTGGATTATGGTTATATTAATGAGTTTTCCCTGAACTCTTATTATTTGTTCATACTTTGTATTATATCCTTTTGCTTTTGCTACGTCTCTCCTCGCTATTAATGCTACTCCATTTCTTGTTAGATTTTAATTTCTTGAATAAAACACTGTGTACTTATCTGACTCAAAATGTCCCACTTTACCTTGCTCATCTCAAATATTGCAGTGTTTATACGGTCCATTTCTTGTTTGTCTATGTCTAACTTCCCCTGATTCATGCCTCTCACGTTCCATGTTTCTGTTATATGTGTTCTGCATTCAACCTGGGAGTTTCATCTTCTGATGCTATCTCCTGTTTCATTTTGGATTGTCTCATCATATATTTTTGTGGTAAAAGATATTCAAAAGGGATTCATCATGCATCCTTTTGCACAGTACTAATAAGCGTTAGCTGTGGTGTCTCTAAGAGCCAGCGTGGTCTAGTGGTTTGAGTGCTGGACCGCAAACCTGGCGAGCGTTCAGTTTTCTACTTGCCCATGGAAACACACAGGATGACATTGGACACGTCACATACTCTCTGCTCTAGAAAATCCCGTGATAGGTTCACCTTATGGTTTCCATAAGTCAGAAACGATTTAAAGGCATACAACAACAACAACAACTGATATATCTGCAATTGTCTCTGAGAGATCCTCCACCAGCGTCACCCTCCTCTACTGCTCCCACCCTTTAGCTGTTTGGCACATTTAGCCTGGCCCCTCAGCCTGGCTGACATGGGAGACTCTACCGCAAGCAGTATTGCCTTCAGCATAGCCCCTTGCCTCACAGGAGCATGCAGCCCAACCACTGTGGAAAGCCAGTGCCATTAGGAATAGCTCCGTAACACCTTTTAACAATGAGCAGGAGCAACACTCGCTCTCTTTCTCTCTCTCTCTCTCTCTCAACATCTCCAGTGGAAGAAATTGGTCTTTAAAAACTGAAGTTTTTATCCTGATTCCCCATAACACTGGTCATTTCCACACTGCACTGTTCTAGTGCTATTATTCCACTTTCAACATCCTATGGAATCCTGGGGTTTGCAGTTTAGGGAGGGGCATTTAGAATTTTCAGCCAAAGAACTCTTTGGCTCGAGTAAACTACAAACCCCAGAATTCCACAGGCTGTTGAAAGTGGAATAATAGCGCCCTAACAGTGTAGTGCGTAAATGGCCACTGTTGGACACATCCATCCAAAGAAGCTATAACGGTTGTTCCATCTCCGAAAACCTGAGCTACGGTAGTTACTGTTCTGTCTCTGGCTGCAACAGAATCCCTGATGTTACTGCAAAACTTTTAAATATTTGCGGGTGTTGGTGTTCTTGCTTACCCTTAAAAATAACACACCCACACCAATACTCTGTGGCAGATACACTGAGCCACCTAAGACTCCTAATACCTGATTTTGCTATATCGAGTAGTTGAAATAACTAAGGGGGAAATGCCAGAGTTTACATTATGGGGTAGGGTGAGACAGCATTTATTACTCCATTTATTGCCAATGCGGCAGTAATGACAGTCCAAAGGCGATGAGAGACGTTCGGTCTCTCGGCTTCTTTTCCACTCTAGCCCAAACAGGCCTCCGCCTCGCAGCTAATCTGATCATCGAGACAGAGAGAGTCAAATGCCATTCAACTCGACACGGGGAGGGAACGGCATTCTCCTATAGGTGCAGCACGGGGACGCTCTAGAAAGGCACGCCGTTTTTTTCTCTATGGTGACTTCCGCCTCTTCGCTTCTGTGCGTTGGATGGGGCGAGCCAGAGTAGTTGCCGCCATCATGATGAACAGCGGTGGTATCGGGGTGCCGCTCGGCTTCCCTTTGACCCCTACTTCGGTTATCCAAGTCACCAATTTATCGTCGGCGGTCACTAGCGAGCAGATGAGGACGCTCTTCGGTTTCTTAGGCGACATCGAGGAGTTGCGCCTCTACCCTCCCGAGTAAGTGTGGCCCGACTGGGCCTTCGAGGCCATAGAGAAAGGCGGGAATGACAGTCCTTGAGGGAAAGGGGGGGGGAATAGTGTAAAAACGACCCGGATGCCTCCTCCGCCATTTTGCTTTTGGGTGTTCCGTGGCCGCCTTCGTTGGGCTGCCCGGCTTTATGAGGAGAATTGCCCAAAGTTAAGATGGCAAGCAGTGACCCCCCCCCCCCTTTCTTGGAGTGCCTTAAGCGAGCCACTTCACCGTTTCTTTGAACGGCAGAGCTGAGGGGGATGCCGTGGGCGCTGAGGCTCCGGGTTCCTCTGGGACAGACCCCGCGTGGGGTCGCTCTAGACGCCATCTCTCTGTAGATGTGAAGGGTGTCGTAGGAAGATCTCTGACTCCTTTCAGAGGGGTCTTTTTTTCCTCTCTTCCCTTCATGTTTACATGACTAGGATATTAGTTTAGTAACCGGTTACTCGGGAGTAAGCCTTGCTCATTGCGGCAGGGTTTGCACGTTGGGAGCAAATCCCGTTCGAAAGAATGGTAGCTACTTCTAAATCTTGAGTGCACAAAATGAGGCCCGCGAGACCAGCTTAGTGGTTGTGTTTCAGTGGAATTTTCCTTTGAGTTTTTGTCTTAGGTGGATGGTAACGGATGTAATTCTTACTGTTGCAAATAGTTTTATGATTCTACCATAATACAGTGTTTGCTTTTTCGTTATTGCCCATTATATAGGGCAGTATGATGGATTAAAACCAAATTGTGTTATAAAAATGCCCCATTTTTTTTTAGATCTGTCATTTTTTGACAGAATCTGGAATTCCAGGTTTAAGTTCCTTTTAAATGTTCCTTACATGGAAATATAAAATAGTATTAAGTGGTTGTGCTGGCATACATTTATACTTTGAGACTAATTTGGATTAGAAATAATGTATACCTTACCAAATGCCTAGAGGTTCCTCAAATTAAAAATTTGTAGAAATTTTGACAGCAGCAAAGATCAGATCCTGTGGAAAGGACGTTTGGGAACAATGTGTTAATATGTCATATTCATTCCTGATGAAGAAGAATAGGGTAGATCAGGGTGGGAACAGCGTGGCCCTTCAGATGATTTCAACTATCAGTCTTCCTTGTACTAACTAAGGCTGATTTGACTTGCTGTCAGACAGCATTTGGAGGAGCTGCTTGATTCCTTTCCATGAGCTAAATTGGATTTAGACTCAAACAAGATAGACCCATTGAATCAACATAAGCTAGCACTTCCTATCAATTCAATGAACCAAACAGTTGGATTATGTCGTGAATATACAGTAGCGTGGTTCTGAAAATATAAGATAAGGTTAAATTTTGAAGTGAGTGGTTCTGTTTGGTTGAAAGCGTTTTTCCTAGTCTAGTGTTATCTCCCTTTTTGTTGCATGCTTGCAAGTGCAGTTATCTTTATCCTACTATCCATCTATTTGCATAAAAGTACGATAGTCATAACCAGAATAAAATAATAAAATCTAGGCCAGTTATTGGTTAGAAATAAGAATTCCCTTGCTGCACCAAGCTGAGTTCTGTTTAGTTAAGCATCCAATCCAAAAGTGGCTTGCATGATTAGAAACTCAAAAACTTCTCGTGGGTAGGATGCTGATAGACAGCTTTTGTTTGTACTCACCATCTTGGGTGGATGAAATGCAGCCTGTCATTTCCCCTAGAATCCCTCATCATCTCCACATTTTACATTTTAAAAATGCGCCTTACACCCCTCTAAGGAGTGGTGGTGAAGTGGACAGTTTCACATTTTTTCTTCTCTTGGGTATATCAGAAGCCTTTTTCAATCAGGAAATAAATTGGGAATTTACTGTGAATTCTTTTACATTTACCAATATTGAGAACTGAATTGTATTGGTAGTTCCAATTAGGGTGGGCCAGTTCAGTTAATTGAGTTTCTATAAGTGTAGGCAACTATTCATGAATTAATTCAGTATGTTGCTCTAGTCCAGTTTACCAGCAGTATTCGGACTTAGGTCTGCTCTTACTGTGTTTTCTGTTGAGTTGCAGTGCAGATACCCTCACTGGAAATCTGACTAAAATGATGCTGGATGTTTTCAGACTTTGCAACACAGTTTGTATGGTTTAGCTGACTGGCCTACAAGCAAAGGCCCTAAACTCAACACTATTGGCGTAATTCATGGCTTTTAAAAAGTAAATTCCAAGTGCAAAAGGATGAGGTGAGGGTGGAACATGTTCCAAAAAAATTCTTGCATGGAAAATGTTCATACCACATCATATGTACACATACACATTTGTCAGTAGTTTTGTGGGCTGTTGTAGTGCTGCCAGTCATGTTAGATGGGCTAAAAATAGTTTTTATTTTGTTACTTTTTCTCAAGAGACAAGCATGGATGAACCCTAGTGCCCAGAGGAACAGACTAACAAATGAGGCATTGCTAAACTTCTTTCTGTTTGCAAAGTTTCTTGCTTCTCGGTTAGTCACAACTACAAGTTGTTGAGACAAAGTGTGATAACATCCTTTTTGAAATAGCTCCATTGGCTACCACTCCATTTCCAGGCACAATCCAGAGTCCCAGTTGTGACTTACAAAGCCCTATATGGCTTAGGTCTAGATGATCTGAAAGCCCATGCCTCTCCATATTCACCTATCTTAAGTCTTACTATCTTTAGGGAAGGCTTTTCTTCACATGCTCATTTGGTGAGGACAACCTGTATGTTTGTTGCTTCTAGCGCTACCTCCTAAAGGAGGGTCAGCTTCACCCCCTCCCTTTTTTTTCCCCTCCTGGCATTGGACTTTTTATTTAAATAGGCCTTCAGGTTTTAACAGGCTGGGGAAGGATGTTTATGTTTTCTACTGTATATTGAATGTTTTTAAACATTGTTTTAAATTAATGTGTAATTGTTTTTAACTGTTTTAATTTGATTGGTTGTTTAATTTTTTAAAAAATTCTGTGGTATGTATTATTTTAGGCATTTTTTTCCTTATACTCTAAGCCACCTAGAGTCCCATATTGAAGAAGACAAGATATAAAATAAGCAATACATAGCCTCTGCCCACCAATGGACATTTATCCTTTTGTGAAAAGTTCATCTAGTTATACTGAATCAGTTTTTTCTCAGCTTCAAATGGAAATGATAAGTGGTGCAAATAGTTAGTGAGCCAGTGGGCCTTCAGGTACAACAATGATACCTCAGGAAAAGAAAGTTAAACTATTGATAGAAGTTATATCCTATGCTGGGATGTATCTCATGCCAGGATAAACTGATGGCACAAGATGAATCCCATACTGGGAGACAGGCAGAATAGAAATAAATAAGCAGGTACAGCTCTCTTTAGAAATGTGTCATTAAAGAAAATGTTTCTTCAGATGTAGTTTTATTTTTGTTAAGTGACGTATATCATGTTCTCTTTTCATTATTACAAATATTCCACTAAGATAATTTCAACATAAAAGTTGGAATGTGTTTGAATGTAATGTTTAAACCAAATGTCTAAATCGGATGATATTATTTAGAGCTCTAGGCCCCTTTCACACAACACAATTACAGTGCTGTGATTCTACAGCCATGGCTCCGTCCTGTGGAAATCTGGAGTTTGTAGTTCAGTGAGGCACTTGATTTCTCTGAGTGAGAATTCAGCCTTTCCTAAACTTCAAATCCCAGAGTTCCATGGTATAGAACCATAACAAATCATTGTACTATAATTGTGTAATGTGAAAGGGCTCATGGAAAATTTTCCAGACCTACTTTCTCCAGAAAATCCATATCACTTATAGGAAGTTCTCTGCAGGGCTCTGGCACAGAGTGTAGAGACTGAAACTTTCTATCCACCACTGTACCACTTATTGCATTAGGGCAGCAGTAAGCAAAGTGTGGCCTATGGGCCGCGTGTAGGCTGCAATAGGGTTCATGGGACCTCAGTTTATGGTTCCCTGAAGCCTCAAGCAACCCTCAAAATCTTTCCAACCCTGAAATACAAATTTTTGGTTTTGTTTGGTTTTGGATGGTTCCCCCTTCCTAAATGGGTAGATGAGCTCAAAATTGGCTGCATATGTGGTTGTTTTCCTTCCCCACCCCCAGAGCCTTCCCAACCTCCCCAAAATAGACTGAAAATCAACCAGAACAGCTGCTAGGAGTGATGCAGTATTGCTTCCAATGTGCTTGGGTTATTATTGTTGGAAGAAGAACTTCATTCAAATATATATTGTGGCTGTTGTAAAGTAGTAATAGGAACAAGAGGAAGCTGAATGCCAGCTCAGTGGTTAAGTGGGAATTAAGAGATTAATTCTGTAACCATCCTAAAGTATACTGCTGAAGTGAAGGAATTCTGGAGGAAACACTACATTTTTGCCTGAAAGGGGTGTGAGTCTTACTCAGTATTCAAAATAAATTTCTAAACTCAAAAGAGTTCCTTAATTTTCTGTATATGTGTTTTGTGACAGGATCTCAGGGTTCTAGGAAAAAACAAAGTAGATCCTGCAAGCCTGGCCATCCCACTGTAGGAAAAGGAGTAATTCAGCCTGATCCCTCAACTGCAGAACATTGTATGCAGCAGTCCAAAATGAACTAAGATTATGTTGAAAAACATAAATTGACTTGTCATATTTTTATAGTCTATAGCGTTTATGTCTTAAGTTGGTCTAGAAAGACAGGATAAAACTATAGTAGTTAATTTGTTTTCTTTTTCTTTCAGCAACACACCACTTGCTTTTTCCTCCAAAGTATGTTATATTAAATTTCGAGAATCATCAAGTGTTGGTGTGGCCCAGCATCTAACAAACACGGTTTTTATTGACAGAGCTCTGATAGTTGTGCCCTGTGCAGAAGGTTGGTATTTCAGAAATGTTTTTCTTTCGTTTGTCTCTATTCTGTCAGTTTGTTGCTTTTTTCCCTACAGGCATGGAGTCAATATCATGTGTGTCTTTGCTTTTATTGCAGTCAAATTTTATTTGAGGGACATGGAAAGGATTACAATTTTTAAAAGGGAGGAAATTTGTCTTCATTTGGGTATCCTCTCTTTGGAGTATGGTTGCACTGCATTTATCTTTTACAAGAATGGACATTTGCTGCTTTCCCTAAAACTACACACTGATGACGTCAGACTAAAATTTCGTGTGGAATAATACAGGGTTAGGCAACACAGATGGAACTGAAGCTACATCAGGAGTGTTCTGTGACATCTTTAGAACTATCTCTGAAACAAGGGGAGTGAGAATGTTACTTTCTTATCCTGGTTGAAAGCTGCATTTCTCAGATGCCAATAAGACCTGTAAGACAGGTATACCTCAGTTGACAAAGTAGATATGTGCCTGGGTGTTAAGAAAATTTGGCGCCAGAAGAAGAAAGAGTATAGAAGGAATAGAAGTAGGTTCCTGCATATCAACATGATTAGTATCTTTTATTCAAAACTAAATAGTATACATATCAGATGAAATAACCAGGTCAGGTAAGCAATACAAGTTAACAGAAACATTTCACAGCCTCTAGGGAAAACTTGAAAACGTCTTTCATAAATGCATCCAGGGATGATTTTTCTTTTCACCAGCTTCCACTCTTCTGATGATTTCCATTTTGGTGGCCAGACTTATATATCTGTGCTTCCTTAACATTCTAGGGAGGGCAACATGGATGGGGAGGCAGGCTTATCTCCTTTCCTCTATGTTTTGCTGTTCATGCATGCTCAGTAAGGAATTCTGGAGGCAACACTTTATTTTGCCTATTGTGGGCATACACACAGCTACAGTAGGTCAGCTAGAGCAAAATCCCATTCTTTCCTAGCTCAGGCTTTTATTGCATGGTTTACTGCAGACATGCTGCTGCAGCCCAGCATTGAAAATCTCCAGCCTTTGTTCACTAGCCTTAAAATGCCAATGCTGCTAAAAGCAACTTTCAGTTAGGACAAGGAGAAAAAGGGCGGGGAGGGGGGCTGGAAGACATAAAAAGACTGTCACAAGCTTTATTAACTGAAGTATTCTTATAAATGGGTTGACATGGGTATTTTTTTCAGGCATAGTGTTATAATACTTTTCAGTAATTGATACAAGAGGTGGTATCTTATCCAGATCATTTGTTGTCAGCACAGTCTTTAGTTTAGAAGGTTAGTAAATGGGCTGTTCTCTGACTTTAATAGATCATGCTAATATTAATGTAACCTTATGCCATGATGACAGAAAATGCCTGTCATGGTTTTGGCTCTGTTAGCTGTGTATGTATAAAATTGAATTCCAGTTTTCTAGTCCAGATAGGGAAAGAAGAAAGTGGTATACTTTGCAACTGCCTTGGAAAGTGCTGGAGGTAAGGTATGGCCAAAAGGATTATTAAGAGCAGTCATCACAATCCCCAAGTGCAGTTAACCCCTAATTGTTGAGACAAAAGTGAAAAATGTGAGATTAGAACAGGGGCGGGAATCATGGTGAGATTGTAATTTCCAGCAGTTGTAGGCATATGATTTCCTACCCCTACCTTTGTAGTCGACTAGGACTGCAGGAAACACTGAACAGATAGGAATTAATGCAAGGTAATAAAAAGAAAGAGAAATTCTCCAGGTTTCTGGGCCAACCCATAGAAGCTAAGCCAGGATACTTTCAGGTTTAGGCCTTTAATCCAGTTGTTAGGCCTAATTAGCATAAGCCCATTAAATTAGTAGTAGGAATGTAGTAAGTCAGCACTTAAGTAAGTTCCGTTTTCTTGGGGTAGGATCTGTTATCTGCATTGGGACTCTCTGGATGCTGCACCAGACTACCAGAAAAAAAAGTGGGGGCTCGATATGGCTGGTTCACAGTAATGTCCAGCCATATCCATTTCCCCCTCAGTTCTATATTAAAAATCAGACCTCTATAGCAATGCTTGCTGTTAGGGATGAAGCAAAACGAGAACAAGCAAGAATTGTGTTCCCTGATGAAATTTTCCTTCAGTCCCCAATTTCTAGCAATTCAGAAAGTTAAACATTGAAAATCATTAACACCTAGAAAACATACATTTGCTAAATGACTGAAGGAGAATTTCACTGAGAGGGTAGAATTCCTTTTTGGTGGCATTGTCCTTATTTTGCCCTTTCCCTAGCTATACCCCTGTGTGCAGCCCATTTAAAAGATGAATGAATAACTGATTCTGAGGTACCCAGGAGAGGAAATCTACACTTTTTTTCAACCAGAAAAAGAAAATGGTTTTAGGAGTCAGGATGAGGGAAGGACCATAAATGCAGCCAAGGGGCGCACTTTGCTTATTTCCCCTCCCCCCCATCTTACAGCATATCTTAGAAGGTATGACAAATACATGTTGCTGGATTAGACTGTTAGGAATTCGAGAACAGGTTTTCATATAATATATTGTAGACATATGAGAGTATCCTTGTACAAGGTTTTTCCTAATGCAGAAGAGGTGCATGTTACTGAACAGAATTTCTTGTCTATATTGAAGGGCTAGAAAGAATTCTTGCTGTATGTGTCCAAAATTGATAGCACCTGTAATTTATTTTCTTGCATTCATAACTATTTAACAAAGCTACTTCCTAGTTAAAGTGTTAACAGAAATGTTTTAATGTGACAAATTGAATGTTAGTTTGTAAAGCCTTTCCCAAACACACAAGAAACTACAGGTATACCTCAGATAACATAATAGATGTGTTCCTTTGCTATGAGAGCCAGAAATAACATGGAGGAAATAGGAGTAGGTTCCTGTACCAGCACCAAGAAAGAAAAAGCAGGTCTACATGTTTCAGCTCACTTTTCATTTGAAACTAACAATATGCACACGTGAAATGAAACAACCATGTTAGGTAAGCCTTGTATAAGTAAGCAAAACCATTTTGAATCTCCTTAAAATCTTCTTCCAAAATGCATCGAAGGATGACTCTTGCTTTCACCAACCTCCACTTTCACTTTTTTAATTATTCCAATTTTGTTGGCCAAACATACAGTTCTGTGCTTTTTTAACATGCTGGGGGTAGAGAGGCAGGGTGATCTCCCATTTTCTTTCTCTGTTCACAAATGCTCAGTAACAGATTCTAGAGGCTAATGCTTTTTAGCTTGCCTACTGTAGGCAGGTGCATACAGCTACATTAGGATTGGCTAGAGCAGAATCCCATTCTTTTCTCAGCTCAAGCTTTATTGCACTGATTAGTTCAGGCACACTTGCGCAGCCTGACACTGAATGTTTCTTCAGCCACCTCTTAATACTAATGCTGCTAAAAAAAGTAACCCAGCTAGTTAGTGGACTAGGAGGAAAGAGGGAGTTGGGCAGGCATAAAATCTTTGTAAAAAGGGAGCTTTTTGTCAGAGGTTTTGTTAACAGAGGTATGCCTGTATGCTTCTGTACCATATTATCTCCTTCATACTGTTCTGCCAGAGAGTAATGGATGTCTTTTAGCACCTGGATGGTGAAGTGTGTTTTTATTTGAGGGGCTTAACTGGCATGTTTACCTATATTCCTAAGAGTTTGGCCTCCTGCTTATTCCATTTTTTTGTGCTAAAAGTTGGATTTACAGCTCTCCTCACTGGAGATGTATTATTTGCTAAAAAATGAGAGCAACTGAGGAGTTACGCAGGATAATTTTGTTATTCACTAGTTGGATTTCTTGCCTCTTCAACTTTTGCCTGTCTGCGAACCCTAACAACTTAACATAGTTCTTGCTAAAATGTAGCTGCTTCTGTGCAGTCTGCTTTAGAACTAGAACTGGATGAAACAGGTTAAAATAATATACACAAAGCTTTATATACAACCTGGAAAACAAGTGGTGAAACTTAAGCGCAGATGACTATACTTCTGTTCTTAGAATGTATGTTCTGAGCAACAGACTCCTTTTTCAGAACAAATATGCATGCATTTTAGGTGATAAGAAGTTTTATAAATGTTCCTGTCACAGATACATTAAAAGAAAATTTATAACTAAATTGTTGTGTGTCAGAATGCTGCCTGAAAGTGCTATTAACCTATTAGTCCATTCTCTTGGTTTTAATTTTCACTAACTTTCATTGGTGATTCTGGATTTATCTGCTATGCTTTCAGTATGGCTTGTTCAGGTATAGCAAAGATAACAGAAGCTTTGTTTTATCGTATTCTTGGTATTCCCCTGGTTATACAGTGGTGGGTTAGGATTACTGATCAGACCAGAATCAGTGTTCTGGAGCCAAGGAAGTATTTTAAACCTCCCTACCTCATTTGATTTTTGTATGCATTCTATTTATGGGATTATAGTTTAGAAGGGAAAAGAATAGAAGAGAGTATTTCTTAATTTATTTTTGCCCATCAAAAAGACTGCAGTACTGCTATTGATTTTTTTTTATCAGCATGGTATCATCTAGTATCCCTCTTACTGAGTCTCCCATATCTTCTTCTGGAGTTTCTTGTTATCTCCCAGGAGCATGTGAAAAAATGATTTCTTTTCTCAAGTGCTTTTCTGTTTTTCTATGCTGTTTCTAACATGAAAAGACAAGAACTCCTTCAGTTGAATGATTGTTAGCTAAGGAAATCAAATGGGATGACAAAAGAATTCCACCCCCCTTGTTCCTAGGTTTGTCACCAGGCTACCACAGGGGGTCATGGTAGTGTTCATCTGCCATCTTCTCTTTGTTTAAAGTAACACACTAGTAGTATAGATTTACAGAAGAGAAGCTTATATGCATTGAAGTGATACATAAAGGTGTTTCAATTCTGAAATAAATGTTGCAGAAGGCTTAATGTACAAGTCCTCCCTGTTCCCAGTGTGTTATAAGGGAGCCTAAAAAATGCATAACAGGAAGTAGAGAAATATTGAAGTGTTGTTATTGTAGTCTGGGTTAATGAAATACTATACTACCTAAAGTTGAGAAGAAATTGAAGGTATTTTGATACATGGTGCTGATCATAAATACTGTATTTGGTTACAGTTTACAACTCTAAAGGTTTATGTACATTAAACAGTGTCCATTGTATAAATTCTATGTATAGATAAAAAAAAGGAAATACAAAAATGGTGTGATCGCTTGTGCAACTTCTTCCAAAGTACACTACATCTCTACTCTGATGTTAGAAAATGTGAAGGTGATGCAAGCTGCAAAGCACAATAATGTGGTCTTTATCTCCTATTGCCACCAATAGCCTGTCTCTGCCGGCCAATCCAGGTGACTGGATTTGATACTTCTGTTGCTGAAGCACTTACTGTATAAAAACAAGTGCAGAGATGGATGGGGAGAGAAAGGAATGAAAGATTTTACAAGCCTGCCTTGTCTGTCAAGAATGAATCTGTGCACTGCACAGAAAGGGCTTCACTGAGAAGTAAAATTGGTGTTCAGTGTGTAATACTTACTTGCACACTGCAGACTGATTGCATTACTAACCAGTATTATGAGTTTGGATACATTGAAGCATCCTTACATTGTCATATGTGTATCTGGATATTTCTCTCCAATTTTGTTCTGGTTTGGGAAAGGAGAGCAAAAATGTATCAGAGATGCCACCTTTAACCATCAGTCTAAACTTTATGTCCACATGTTCTGGTAGATGGATTTTGACTATTAATTTGGTTTTGTATGTTTTCTCTGTGTGATATTTGTGCATTATTAGATGACTAGACTGGCCAAGGCAGACCTGTTACACTTGCCTGAATTAGGCATTGTTTGCCATGCCACTAAACCTGCCGCCAAGTGACAACTTCATGGGGGAAATGAGAGCGGAGTCTGGCCTGCAGAAGATGGACGCCCTGTCTCTGTTTTTATTATTTTATTTTGCTTTCTTTCTTTTCTCTTTTTAAAAATTTTGTCCCTTTTTTGCTTTTAATTCTTTTATTTCTACCTGTGAACTGGCTCTTTAGTTCTGTAAAAATGGTGTTCTGTTATAAAAGTTCATGATTCATTTTAAACTTGATCCTGTGAAACTGTTTTGTAAACGGAATTCTCCTGGCCAAATCTCTCTTTAATAAGAGCCAAATACCACATTAGATTTTTTTTTTAATACTTTGAGCTAAATCTAGTTGTTAGTTCCAAATATAGTAGGACTTTACTCAGTAGGAGTCAGTCACATCCATTGAATCAATAAGATTTACATATGTGTTGGTTTTATAAGCCCCATGAAATCAGTGGGTCTAATTGTTATTTAACAAGTTGGATTTAGTCCTTTGCTGCTAGTCAATACGTGCACTCCTAAGCATGCATAATTGGAAGTAAAAGTCCAGTGAAATCAATGGATTTCAGTAAACCTGAATAGAATAGTGTTGTTAAGTCAGTAGCAGAACCCATTTGTTCTACTAGCTCAAAGTATTACACTTGTTGCATATATTTGGCTTTTATTTCTTTGAAATATACTCTGGAGAGTTTATTCCTCCTAAAATGCCCCCTGAAATTCCCTTAGAACTTTACTGGAGCTTCTCTAAGTCTTCACATGAAACAAAGTTACATAGCTTAGCAAGTCACTTGCCAGTCATCCAAAGAGGCAGTAGCCTATTTCACACACTTGAGTAGTGTGGGTTCCACTTTTCCATTAAGTGTGCCACTGCCATATATTAAATACTAGAACTTTGTGGGATTGCTCCATGGAAAAGCTACTCCCATTTGCTTGGGATAATGTGTGAAAGAGGCCAGTGTTGTTTGAAGATTAGTAGATGATTTGTAATATTTATTATTAAGATTAATTTCTGGAACAAATCTTTGAAAACTGGAGAACTCTCAAAATAATTGTGAAATGACCTATGAAGTATTGACCAGTGTTTGTTTTGTATACTGTCTTCTCTTTACTGTAGCATTCTATGGGAAGACGACAAGCACCACAAATTTTTCCCTTCCATCTTGACATATGATTCTCTTATATACAGCAGAGGCACATCATAGAAGTGTTTTCATGAAGTTTGAATATTTTCTGCGAAAGCTTGCCAAGAAAAATTCCAACAGTCTTTTGTTACTTTTCTCCGCAGCAGAGATGACAGATCACAAATTATATTGTCATCCTTTTTTATTACCTCTCTCTCTCTCTCTTTCTCTCTGTCTCTCTCTCATTCTCTCTCTCTCTCTCAATCTCAAGTAAAAAAATTCTGTGCACTGTGAAACTAATGGTAAATTAATGTAAGCATATAGTAGATTGTATTATTAGCAAGAATCCTTCCTGAAGATACTGATTTTTCTGATGGCCTAAAAATTTTATACTAAAGCCACATACATTTTGGGAGGTATAAAGATGACCTCAAGTGAGGGGTAAGACTCCAGCAAGAATTTTAAATTGACATAAATAATTTACATAAATTGATGAGTAATTATAGTTATTAATCAGTTTAAAATGACATGGTCTTGCTCTGAATGAATGGTCTGTGTGTGTGTGCACGTGTGTGTGCATGTACACGTACACACCTCATATCATGCTTATAAGGATGTTGTTTTAGCTATTGTCATTGCTTGGTGTTAATACAGGAAGGAGCTGAACCTATGTGAGCCTCTAGGAAAGACAGTAACTACTGCAATACATTTTTATTTTATTTTATTGTGAAATGTGTGTCCCAATTTTTATTCTTTTTATCTGAGAAAAATCTAGATATTTGTAATCAGGATCAAAATAAATAGGACAATATTAGGATTTTTTAAGTTAGCTTAACTTTTGATTACCCAGATATGTGTTTGTCTATGTGTGGTTTTGAACATGGATTTTCAGTAATTATTTGTTGTTGTTTTAAAAATGACACATGGTGAACATTTTACCAGGAAAAAAATATGTTCCCTTATATGTTTCTGCTTAGTTGCTTTAGTTATAATGGTCTAGAATGATAATCCTTGTAGGGTAGTATTCAGATGGTACCCCTCCAGTGGAAACTTCCATCAGCAGAACAGAAAAGAGACATTTCTTGTGAATGGCCTCCTTGCTGTTCCAACTTCCAGAACATTCCCCAATCATCTGGAGGATAGTTTGATGGTTGTATGAGCCTGTAGGTAGGAGGAGAAATTACTCAGAAAGGTCTTCTTCTCTATTGTGCTGACAGAAGCCACTGTTAGATCAAAATCTTTCCTATTAGCACAAGAGAGACCAGTTGGATATACAGCTCATAGTACTTCAGATTGGAAGACTGCAGTCCTATAGACATTTGTAGTAAGGCTTGTTGCACTCCGGGATTCTTTCTGAGAAAACATGTATAACACAATGCACTTGAAATAAAACTACAGTCCACTCAGCATCTAAGTCTGGCAAGATTTCCACTGATTTTTTTAGGAGTCCGTATATTCATTTGATTTTGAGCTTAACATTAGAAATAAGAGCATTTGTGTGCTCTAATTGTGCTGAAATCATGAGAGGCTAGCTAGCTTGTATATATTGGGCCATAGTTTGGTTCTCTGGGCTAGGTATTTCCTACCTTCCCACCCTCAAAAGCAACAACATTTGAATTCTTGAGTGTGAACAACAGGCTTCTAACATTTCCTTTTAATATTGCTTTTGCTGGTAATATCATTCAGGTTTATTTTGCTATTGTATGCTTGAGAACCTTAGGTCAGCCACAGGAACTTGAAAAAAAATCAGTCCAGGACCTCAGAATAAGTTTTAGTGTCACAGGCATCTTCATATTTTTGATGTGCAACTGTATAGAAGTGAATGTATTGTTCTGAATGTGTATGTGTTTTGCTGTGAAAGGGGTAAACAAGTGTTTTAAAATGGAGCCACTTGTTTTTTTTAGTAATGAAATGAGGTAATGAGATTGTTTGTGAGGACTAAGTTGCAAGGAATGCTTGCAGTTACTTTGATGAGGGTTCAGGCATAGTTGACTACTAGACAGAGCACTTTGCCCTGTGCAGTTTGTTAGTTTGTTCCATTTTTCAGATTCTTTCAAATTTGGGTATCTTTTAGAATATTTTACTGATGGACTTTCTTATGTTAAGCTGCCGAGTTGCAGCCTAAGGTTACACTACCTGCCTTTAGGGATGATTGATTTTAATAAAGTTCAGTGTGTTTAGTGTTCCATGGACAGTGCTAAACATTTTTGGGCTAACATCTCAAAGATAATAGTGAAACTAGTATATTGTACTGAGTTAAGCCTTCAGTGTGGATGAAATTTTGAGAGAGGTTGGCAAAATGTGCTTTTATAACCGTGCCAGTAAAGAGGCTGGACAGGTTGGGAATTGACTTAACTATGTCTGCTTGGTGGAAAGGTATTATTTAACCATAGTTTGGACATTCAGGCATAAGAACAGTTGTTATGTCTGCATAGTGCTATTATGACTGAGAAGGTATTTTGGCAGCAATGTGAGATTGATCACTCAGTCCTGAAGTTAAGGAGTGGATTTACTCAGCTGAGGTACCTAAGTTATAAATCAGTTTGGTTTTAGGTTTCTTGTCTTGTTGCACCAGACTGACAACTGGCAGTCATCTGGCAACATTTTTTTTATTGTCATGTTGAACAGAAGAAATGGGTAGATTTTGGTTAGCGCACTTCTATTTCCTCCTTTTTTTTTTCCTTTTGACTGATTTGGTTATATGCCATTTCTGGGGATTAAACTTTAAAAAATGTTCTTCTTTTCTGTATCTGATGTTCTGTGTGCTATTAGTGATGCAGCCAACACGAACGGTTGTCATGTGTAACACAACTTTCGATCACCGTGAAAACAACGTCCTGCGAAAGCGTCCATGCTTGATATCGTTTGGTTCATGAACATTAAGTTTCCAGTACAGGTGACCCATAGCTCAAAGTGTTAAATAATTGTCTACATTGTTCAGTTTTTAAAAGTAAAAATCTGGTAATGAGCTTGCTAGTTTTGCTCACTTGTTGTTCCTAGTGGAGCAGGGGAAAAGGAAAAACGAATTATTTTATTTTTTGTAAGGCTCTCGTAGATTGATTTTTTTCTTTATTATTTTTAAGTTGAAGGGTAATGGTAAATGGAAAAAATAACATTTGGGAAGTGGCCTTACTCTTGCTAACATAAGTATTTGCTCTTCAGGTAAAATTCCAGATGAAGCCAAAGCCCTTTCTCTGTTGGCTCCTGCTCCGACAATGACAAGCCTGATTCCTGGTGGAGGACTACTTCCTATACCAACACCACCTGTGAGTTCAGTAAGTATCAACTGTGCTTCAAAATTAAACAGGAGTTGTTACTCTTTATCGTGGAGTGTGATATATTTTTGATACATTTTCCATTACAGTGATGAGTTTCACACATCCTAATTCGAAGTTATTCAAAATCAACAGGGAAATAAATTGATTAAACAAACCAAATGTCCTAAAATAGTGAGGAAGATGTAGAGTTTTCCACAAGTCTTTGTCAGTCTAGATGCTAAACAAAAGTGGAAAGAGATCATGGGGAAGCAAAGAAGAGAAGTCTGACATGATGTTCAGACAGTTTGACTCAAACTTTCCAGTGATTCCAAGAGTTGCTAGGTGCTGAACTTTGTTGAGTTGAAAGGACTGACTTGGTTAAGCAATAATACTTAGTGCTTGGGGCATTCTGCATATTGTTGTGAGCACAACCAGCTCTCATTGCGCTGCCTTTTTCTTCTGAAGAGTAGTGCCTTACTGGCCTGATGGCTCAGTTAGGGTGGTTTCTGGTGATGTAAACAGTTAATTTTTCTCCTTTGGAGCCCATGGTTGGAAGAAAGAAAAGTTCTTACTTGTTCTAAAAATAATCCTTTATTTTCAGATTGGAATTCCTCTTAGTTCACTGGGAGCTATACCAGCAGCAGCGTTGGATCATAATATTACAACCATTGGGGATATACCACAGCCACCCATTATGGGCAATGTGGATCCTTCCAAGATTGATGAAATTAGAAGGACTGTGTATGTTGGAAATTTGAATTCCCAGGTAAATGTCTTTGCAACAGTGGACTGCACAAATGGAAAGTGCAGCTTCATATGCTGTAGCTTGATAGTTCTGATCTTAATAAATTGAAAGAACATCTGGTTCACTGGGCTTCCCTGATTGTTTTGTGGAAAGGTTATACACTGCAGGAGCTGAAATAATTTTTCTTCCCAGCTTGTAAAGTATTGCACATTATACAGCACCAGTGGAACAATACCACTCCCTACCCCATTGGTTTACGGCAGCGAGAGGCAAAGTTGGCAACATGAAGGAAACAATTTATTGTAGCCTTAACTTGTAGGACATTTAGGAAAATGTTAACTTGCTTGTAACAAAACCACTTTTTTTCTTTGCGTGAAATGTTTGGAAAAGCTTGTACATTTCAGTTTTTAAAAAGATTGTGTTAAGATAAGTGGGAATAGGGCTACATGGGAAAGAGGGAGAGTCTTTCTCTCCCCAGTTGCAATCCTCCTCCATAATGACATTAGAAGGAGACTAAAGTAGGGTACCCTATTTGCTGGCGTGTAAGACTCACTTTTCCCCCCGAAAAATACTGTTTGAAAATGAGGTTCGTCTTATACATCAGTGTGTCTCACACAACAGCAAATAGTATTTGCTGACATATAAATGGCGTGTGTCTTACACGCTTGTGTGTCTTGTACGCTGGCAAATACGGTATATCAAAACATCTTCCTAAAGCTAGAAACAAGGAAAAATGTAAGAATAAAACAGCGCCTGGTTCTGCCTGCATTGCTTTCTCCCAAAACAGCTTTGGGGTTATTACAGCCAACCTCACAGATCCTTTGTGGATCTCTGTGTGGGTTTAATCTACAAAGGCTTGACTGGTGGAAGAAAAGGGAGTTATCTCCTTCAAAATGTTATGCTTCCTTGCCATTTCTGATACCCCAAGCAGTGCATTGCATTGTTGTAAAATTGTTGAACTACAGGTAACCTGTCTTTTGCTGTTAGTATTTGTGACTCTGTTAAAAAGGTTTTCACACCCATTATTATGACAAAAAGTAGCACTACTGTGTGTATACATTTGGGAGTTTGAGAGACAGTGTAGAATGTTCAAAGTTGTAGGTAGAGGACAGTTGCATGCATGTATATGTGTATTTTCTTGAGCTAATTTTTCTCTTCTTTTCTCTCACTTTCTCTTTTAAGACTACTACAGCTGATCAGTTGCTTGAGTTTTTTAAGCAAGTTGGGGAAGTCAAATTCGTGCGAATGGCAGGTGATGAAACTCAGCCAACACGTTTTGCTTTTGTGGAATTTGCTGACCAAAATTCAGTACCTAGAGCCCTTGCCTTTAATGGAGTTGTATTTGGAGACAGGCCGCTAAAGTAAGAACTTATTCAAATACTGTCAGATCAAAATAAATTGAGAAATGTTTGAGTGTAATTGTAACCCTGTCCTTTGAGAATCTGCTACGTGCAGTTTATTCAGGTCTGATGAAACTATTATTTAACAGATAGTTATAAAAAAAAAATAGCGGTGTTTCCATAGTGTTATTTGTATTTTTTTCTTTTAACTTTGAACCTGATGCAAAGTCCTCTGCTGTTGTTGTTGTCATTTCTGACTTATGACAACCCTAAGGTGAAGGTATCATGAAGTTTTCTTGGAAGAATTTGTTCGGAGGAGGTTTGCCCTTGCTTTTCTTTGAAGCTGAGAGTATGTGAGTTGCCCAAGGTAACCTTGTGGCCAAGCAAGGATTTGAACCTTGATTTCTCAAAGACCTAGTCCAGCGCTCATGCCACAGTACTATGCTGGCTCTCCCTTTGCTTTTACTTAAGTTATAAAGTGGTTAAAAGCAGGCATAATAGAATGCTGAATGTTTATGAAAGGTTTTCTCTGTTGTAGTTGTGATCTTAATTGTTTGATCCCCTGACAAACACAAGTAGTTGACCAGCCACGTTAATCTGTATGTCATTAACTAGTACTGTGGTAGAAATATTTAGTATTAATTGATTTAATATTTAAATATTGGCCAATGTGACCCAGTCATTATCCCATCAAGTGGTTTTGGACAAGGTAAGAATTCATCTTACGTCAGTATCTGTTTGATGTGCAGAAAATTTCAGATTTATGCCTGAAATATCAAGAGATCAGATAGAGGTGAGAGGAAAAATATTTCCCTAAGGTATCTGGAGAGCTTGTCACAGTTTGAGTACACGTTATTTGTTAATAGTAATTATTATGTCTTTGTGGAATACCTACATTATTCTGAATGCTTTATTAAGTACAGTACACCCTCCATATGTGTTGGAGTTCTATTCAGAAACCCTCATGTGAAACAAAAACTGTGAATGCTCCATCCCATTATCATCAGTGGATGCAGTGTATCCAGCACATCCTTTGATGATGATGGGCATGACACTTTGGATGACCTCACAATCATGTATATGGAAATTGCGCCAGCAGAGGGCACACTTTATACATCATTGTCTGCTTGTATTTTACATTGTAATCAGTGTGATAGAAAGAAAAGAAATGAGGTGGGATAAAAAAGCAAGTGCTTTCAAATCATCATTGGGTTAAGAAACAGCAGATACTCTCGATTTGATATAAGACAGCTTCCTCCTGTTCCACTGTTTTCATTCTTCCCTGTTAAATAGAATAAAACTCCATTCCTCAAAAAGTCAGTAAAATACATGAGATGAAGCACTCCATTTGTTGCTTCTGTGGAAGCAGAGATGTGCCCTGATGACTTAAGTGGCATCTATCTGTCCTCTCTCTCTTATTTGCCTTTTTGTCTATCCTCTCTCTCTTATTTGCCTTTTTGATATTCCTCCTCCTAGCTTCAGTGCCTACATACCTTATCTGCCCAGTTTTTGTGGTTTCTTGGCCACCACCTCCACTGTCAAGAAAGTTTTCCCCCTTCAAAACATGTCAAATCACATAGGCTCAAAGCCAGTATACACACACAAATGTTGTGATTTTAGATTGAGAAGGGATGTGAAGTAATCATGACTTCTTGTTTGCTGTTCCAGTGGATGTACTATCCTGAATAAAAGTAGTCTCGTATCTTTCAAACACAAGTCTCAGTTCAAGTCAAAATATTTTTTAGAAGTTGTTCTCTGATTTTGGCAGTTATATGAACAAACATAGCCATCTCTTGTCCCCTTTTCATGGCTTTTCTTTGTAAAAAGATAGAGATGACATTTGTGGTACTGAATACAGATATCTTCCAGCTTTAAAAATCAAGTCAGCAAGCCATTCCTTAGTATATTTAAAAGTATTTATTGTTTGTAAATTGACTTGTACCCTAGGTGCTACACATAGTTAAGTTGAGAAGAACAAACCCTGTGTGCAAGCTTATAGTGTAAAAGCACTAGATGTAATGCTAGATAGCACTAGATAGAAAAGGGGTTTATGAAGACAGAAGGAGGTAAAAAGTAAAGAGTTCCCTGAACAATGAGCATAATGATACAGACCTTTGTTGTTCTTTGCTGTTAAGTCAGCCTCAGTTTATGTCAACCTTGTGACACTAACAGATCTCTTTGAGCCCAGGCCATAAATGGCCCTTCTCAGGTCTTAGAAACTCTTCCTTATTGAACCATTCCATCTGAAATGTAGTTTCCTTTTTTTCCCAATGAATTACGCTTTCTCATATGTCCAAAGTATAATAACCTCAATTTAGTCATGTTAGCTTCTTGTGAAGGTTCAGGCTTGATTTGCTCTCAGTCTCATTTATTTGTCTTTTTTGGCAGTCCATGATGTCCGTATTACATTCCTCCAGCACCATTTCAGAAGAGATAGTTCCTTTCCTGTCAGTGTTCTTCACTGTCCAGTTTTCACATTCAGATGTAAAAATTAGATCTACTTTTACATGGATTATACAGACTGTGGTATTTAATTATGTATTTTTACACTGAACTAAGTTATAAAAAAATCTTTTACTTATTTTGATAACATCATCCATTTTCAATCATCTATGATTGTTATTTTTGTTTTCTTTATATTCAGTTGTGTAACCTTGCTTTTGGTTCTTCCTTAACTGTCATTACTAGTCATTCCAAGTCTTTGCTGTTTTCTGCTAGTAATATGGCATAATCTGCATATCTTCGGTTGTTAGTGTTTCTTCCGCCAATTTTCACCACTTTTTCGTCTGAGACTAATCCCATTTTCTATATATGTTCTGTGTATGAACAGATGCAGTGATAAAATGTAGCCTTCTTTGATCCCCTTTCCAATCAGAAACAATTTTGTCTCTCCATAGTGTCTTGACAAGGACATCTTGTCCAGAGTATAGATTATACATCAGGATATTTTGATGTGGCACACCCATTTCTTTTAGAGAGAATCATAATTTCTTGTGATTTACCTAAACAGAGGCTTTACTGTAATCTCTATAGCACACATTGGCTTTCTTCTGAAATTCTTTAGTGCCTTCAATTATTCAGTATAAATTTGCAGTATAATCCATAGTGCCTCTTCCTTTTCTGAACCCAGCTTGGAATTCTGCCATTGCTTACTCCACAGATGGTAAAAATCTTTGTTGTAAAACCTTAAGCATCATTTTTATTTCATGGGAGATAAATGTTGCAGTTAAGTGACTACTACAACCTCAAATGTTCCCTTTCATTAGGATTGGAATGTATATTAAGTGTTTCCAGTCTATAGGACATTGGTTTCTTTTCTATATTTGTTGGCACATTGTTAGAATCTGGATGGATTCCATCTCTGTACTTGAAACAGCTCTATTGATATATCATCTGTTCCTGTTAATTTATTTTTCCAAAGGGATTTGATTACCTCTTCACTTTGTAAGGTAATGTGTTCATTGTGAAAAGGTTCTGCCTTGCAGGAATATGTCATCCTTTAATATAGTTCCTTGCTGTATTGCTTCCGTTCCCTTTTTATTTTATCTTGTTTATGTAATATGTTCTCTAGCTGATCATACAGCATCCCTACTCTTGATTTGAACTTTCCTTTAATTTCTTGGATCTTGGGGAAGAGGTATCTTGTTCTACCTTTTTGTTGTCTTCCATTTTTTTCGTTGACTGTTAAAATAGTTCTCTTTGTCCCTGTGCACAAAATAATGAACTGTCATATTCAAGATTCTGATCCTGGTTTTGTCACCTTCTGCTTCTTACCTGTTCTTAAACATTTGAAGAGTTTCGTCTGTTTTTCTTTCTGGTGGTAATAGTGTGTTCATACATTCTTCTGTGCCAGTGTCCCTGATTTTGGTTCAGCTAGTTCATACTTATTTAGGCATTGTAATGCACATCTGTTCTTTGCATGGTCTTTAAATTCTACGTATATATTTCTCAGATTGTATTGTGGCTGTGATTGATTTCGTTTAGTTCTTTATGTTTACTCTAATTTTTAAAATGAGCAGTTCATAGTCTGTACCACAGTCTGTTCCTGGTCTTGTTTTTTTCAGAGGATGGTGCTTTTCCAATTTTTGCTTCCAATTACGTAGCATTTTTGATTTCTGTATTGCCATCTAGCAATGCCCATATATACAGTTGTCTGTTCAATTGCCTGAAGAATGTATTTGCAGTGAATAATTCGTTGTCCTCACAACATTTGCTGAGGAGCTCTCCTGCTTTGTTTCTTGATCCTAAACCAATTTTCCTGCAGTGTTTTGTTCCCCTGTTTCCTATTTTATATTTAGTTGCCTATGATTATCAGTATGTCCTGTTTCAATGTATGATCAACTTCCTCTTGGATGCCAATGTAGAATCTTTCAATTTCTTCCTCTTCTACCTCTGTGGTGGGAGCATAAATTTGGATTCTGGTTATATTGAACCACTTTGAGTCCCATTTGGGAGAAAGAGAACATATAAATGAAATAAATAAATTGATATGTTTTGCATGAAATCTTACTGATACTGTTCAGAACTCACATTATATTCCTCTGACTTCTATTGCTACATCTCATATCACTGTTAATTCTTCCCTGTTTCTTAGTAGATTATCATTGCCAGAGAAGAACACTATGGAATTATCCAATGGAAAATATCCTATTATTGTACACTTTACCTTGCTATTTTTATGTGTTCCATTTCTTCTTTTCTGTCAGTATCTAATTTTCTCTGATTTATGTTTCTCACTTTCTGTATCCCTATTATATTATATGCATTGTGTATTTTGATTTTCCTTTCACATCTGAACGTGTCAGGAGTTGAACATGCTTTAAGGTTGACTCCAATTGCATCATAAGACATGGCACTACTTGCACTTGTTCTTTGATCTTTACCAGTAGCTAGTTTCACCTGGGGAGTCATCTTCCATGACTATCCCTTGCATCATTTTGGTTTGTCTCATCATAGGGTTTTCAGGGTAAAAGGTATCCAGAAGGCATTTAATAGTGCCTCCTGTTGTGGAGTACTAAGAAGAATTAGCTAAGGCACCCCTGCCATCAGAAATCTTCCACCTGTGTGTCCCCCAACTACTGTTGCTGTACAGTAGCTATTTGGTATGTTAAGTCTGGCTTCTTAGCAGTAGCAGTGCTACCATCATTATGTCTTTTACCTCACTGAAGCACACAATCTCACCACCATGGAAAGGTGCAAAGGTAGATATTCTTGACCTGGAGATAGAGGCTTGGGGTGATATTGTGCAAGCTTGCTTTGGACTAATGGTAAGAATACTTCTATTGGCCTCCATTTCTGTTCTTGATTGCACAATAAAATATTAGATATAGTGGCCAGTATCCCATTTGCGTAATCCCATCTAAAGTAGACTGATAGAAACAATTGTTGAGTGGTGAGTCAGCATGTAGATAAATCCCATTGACTCAACAGGCTTACTCCAGTTTGCACTAATAATAGGATTCAGACTACTATGGTAATATGAAGTATGTGTCATTAGGCATAATGTTGGTTCCAGGTGGGATAGATCCCTTGTGCATATGGAATTTTCATGATTGTTCACTTGGCAAGTTCCCGTTGATGTAATGGATTTACTCTTGTTGGGACTAACAATAGCATTTAATCCTGTGTGTATACATATATGCAGAGATGCGCAAACTGAATCAAATCTGTTTGTTTAATTTAGAATAAATCACTCCAATAATGCAATAGTGAAGCCTCCTGAAATGACACCACAAGCTGCTGCTAAGGAGTTAGAAGAAGTGATGAAAAGAGTACGGGAAGCCCAGTCTTTTATATCTGCTGCTATTGAGCCAGGTATGATATTACTTGTACTACAAGAAAGAATAATCTCCACTGGTATGAATCCTGGTGTACATTTAGAAGAGGTTTATGAAAAAGAAGTAGGTAAAGACAATCCTGAACAACAGCCAGTAGGCAAAAATCATTTGTAACCCATCAGTTTTGATGACATCTAACTGATTTTGTCAGTGAGTGTTTTGAATATTTTACAGTCAAGATGATGCTGATCAGGCACCTCACAGCACTGCTTTCTGTTGTCAAAGTGCAAATAACCATTAAACTGTAGTTAATAACCATGTTAATAACTGTTAAATAGATTTATGGCTTTTCTCTCCCTAGTCCACTGCCTTCCACCATCTTTCTTTCCATCCCTCCTTCACCCCTCCTTCTTCAGACATTTATGTCTTTCATTCTTTCTTCCTTCAAACCTTTTCTTTCAGCTGACAAACAGTTGACTTTCCCTTCTTTCCTTCTTTGTCCTTGGGCACTCAGGTTCCCAGTTCTACTCTCTTGAGGTCAGATGGAATATTCCTGCCAAGAAACCATGGCACATACTCAGGTGCTGCTGCCTTGCTCTTTTCAGTGGCAGGCTTCAGAGGAAACTTCCCAGTTTGCTAAACTTGTTCCCTGCAATGTATAAAGTCATTCAAAAAAAAAAAAAAGCTTGATAATGATTAAATTGTGGGATGTTTGCAAATATTCTAGTAGCTTCTGTGAAGGGGCATGATAGAGAAAGAAGTTGCTTCAGATGTCCAGCATATTTCAGCAAATTGGATTGCAGTTCCGTAGGGATACTCAAAACTAGGATTACAAACAATGGATTTCTAAACTGGAAACATAAAATTGAATCAAATCTCTGTGTCTATTCCTCCCTTTCACAGAAGCTGTTAGAATATTTATAAATATTCTGTGATGCTTACCAGTTTCTAAGGGGATCACGCACAAGAAATATTACATGATTATGGGCTGTTACCTTAGCTACCTTATAACTGGCACTTCTGAATGTTAATTTCTTCATTGAAGGGGTGTATGGTAGTTTTCTAAATAAAAAGGAATTTCCAAATGTAAAAGCTTCTTCCTTCAAAAGTGAAAATCTAGTAGATTTTCTTTTTTCAGCTAGATGATCCATTAATCAATCCTGACTTGAAAAATAGTTCGTGTCAAAATTTGTGACCTCACACAAACCTGTCTTTTTAATAACTTCAAAAGGAAATGAACAAGGCAAAAGTGAATCTGTCTCCTGCGGGAATGTGCAA
This sequence comes from Cyclura pinguis, assembly GCA_030412105.1. NCBI lineage: Eukaryota > Metazoa > Chordata > Lepidosauria > Squamata > Iguanidae > Cyclura > Cyclura pinguis. Next base: position 316,316,442 of record CM059600.1, on the reverse strand, counting down.
CTGTGGAAAAGATAGGCAGCCTCATTAGGCTTCAAGGTGTTGAAAGGCTGCATCCCACACACACACATTGCACTGCTCCTCCCTCCCCACAAAATCAATATTTTTGGCCCCAGGTGCCTCCAAATGTCATCTAGGGGATATGGGGGCATTCTTGCCATGTTTTGGGGCCCTTCTGGGCTATTTTAGGTTGAGGAGAGCCTTTTTTCATAACAGAAAATAATTTGCTGTTCCAAAAAAAAAGGCTTCTACTGAGCATCATTTGGCTGGGGGTGCCCAAAGTATGGTGGAAATCCCCTCCCCACTCCTTGAAGTACATTTGGGGGCAAAATGTTAAAAAAAGTGCTTTTTTTTCTGTAGTGGGCCTCAAACATGATAAAAATGCCCTCCATATCCCCAGGAGTCATTTTGCAGCATTTCGACCCCTGGGGAATACTGAGGACTACATGCAGCCTGCAGACCACACTTTTGCCCACCTCGGGATACTGCTTCACCTGTTATAATTGTATATAAATGCCTTATGAAATGTGCAAGATGCATTTTATTGAGGTAGCTTATTTTCTTGGCCGTTGGGATTGTGGCTTCCTTTATAGGCCATGTGCACTTTCTGGAGTTGCAAGCACAACTACTTTATTATGCAGGGGCTTTGACAATAAAATGCAGTGCTAAGGAGGTGCATTTCTACAAAGCTTTTGAAATTGCTATCTTGGAACTTGTGTACTTAATCTCTGAAGTCAGTTTTACCAAACATGTTTTTGTGCATTGTGGCAGCAACCTAAATCCCATTCCTTATTTAGCTAGCTGTTTATAATTATCTGGTTTATGTGTACTGCTGCAGGATGGCTGCACTCAACGAATATATGCAATGACTTTCTTGGATGTTTCTGAAGGATTTTTGCAAAGAAGGAAGATGTGCAGAGAGTAGGCCCATTGCAATATATGTGGTATATTCCACTTGTGCCAGATTGTTAGCTGGGATCTTTAAATATTCTGAGCTTACACTGCAAAGTCGTTTTTTCTCTCAGAGTCTGGAAAGAGCAGTGAAAGGAAAGGTGGTCGATCGCGCTCGCATTCACGTTCAGAATCCAGATCTAGTTCAAAATCTCGAAGGAAAAGATCACACTCAAAACGCAGGTAAAATTCTAGTATTGAATACTTCGGTGAAAACAATAGTTAACCTGTGTTATAAATTTTGTTATAAAATAGTTAATAGTTCATCTGTTTTCTATGTTGTAAATCACATCTGTTGTCGAAGGTTAGCTAAAGTATTAAAATATTGCTGACAGATGAATGAAATGAAAAACTTCCTTACTTTTCCTCTTGGATTTCTCGTTTCTTATGAAGATTAGATGCCAGCCCAACAACAGTTTGGAGCAATGTCAAAAAGTAAAAGGTGCTGAATCCTGGGTCCATAAATCTACAACAGGTGTCTACATTTGACAAACCCCCTTTTCTTCTGTTTTCATTCCCTTGAATTGTGCTTTTGCAGAAGGTTGCCATACTTGATATTTTGGTGCTGCTGCCTCTTGCAAAAATCTCATAGGAAGGGAAGGAGGTTGTTCTATATTCTATATGATTTCTGCAATAGGAAGCAATGAAATGCATTTGCTCCAAGAGCGTAATCTGTGGGAACAAACCCACTTCTCATTTCTGCAGCCCACAAGGAAGAAAAGAAAGTAGCTTTTGTTCTGCAAGTTTGGGTTTTTTAAAAGAAGTGTTGGTAGTTCTTATGCATAAAAAAATTGTTTATGTGGATACACGATAAAACATTGACTATGGTCCAAATCTATACCTTACCCTGTTGGAAGGGACAGCAAGGGCAACTCACTACCTTTCAGGAATACAAACAACTAAAGTACTGCTGAGAGGTGGCCATCCAGCCTCTATTTAAAGACCTCCAAAGAACGATTCTGCCACTCTCGAGGCAATCCATTCCGCTGTTGTTATAACAGTGAAGAAGTTCTTCCTAATGCTTAGGTGGAATCTCTTTTCTTGTATGGGTGTCCTTCACTTTTTGATTGCTCATTTTTTGATGTTCCACTCTTTCAACCATTGTAAATAATAGACACGTACTGTTCTTTCAACGTAGGGACCACTCTTTCATCAGTTCTTCTCTTGTCTTCTTCCTGTACAGAACATGAGGGAATTACTGAGGCTTGCTTGGGACCATGCACAGATCCAAGTGAGCTTTTGTAATTCCCGCACATTCATAGAATCATGGAGTTGGAACGGCCATCGAGTCCAACCCGCTGCCGTGCAAGAACACACACTCAAAGCACCCCCAGCAAATGGTCATCCAGCCTCTGTTTAAAAACTTCCAAAGAAGGTGACCCCAAGGCAGCATATTCCACTGTTGAACAGCTCCTACCGTTTTTTCCTGATGTTTAGGTGAAATCTCTGTTCTTGTCATTTGAATCTATTGCTCCGTGTCCTAGTCTCTGGAGCAGCAGAAAACAAGCTTGCTCCATCTTCAACATGGCATCCCTTCAAATATTTAAACATGGCTATCATGTCACCTCTTAACCTTCTTTTCATCAGGCTAAACATACCTAGCTCCCTAAGCCACTCCTCATAGGGCATGGTTTCCAAACCCCTCACCATTTTGGTCACCCTCTGAACACATTCCAGCTTGTCAATATCCTTTGTGAGTTGTGGTGCCCAGAACCAGACACAGTATTCCAGGTGAGGTCTAACCAAAGCAGAATAGAGTGGGATTTTTACTTCCCTTGATCTCGATACTATATTCTGATTAATGCAGCCCAGAATCACATTGGCTTTTTCAGCTGCCGCGTCACACTTCTGACTCATGTTCAGCTTGTGGTCTATTAAGACTCCTAGATCCCTTTCTCACATACTGTTTTCAAGCCAGGTATCACCCATCCTATATATGTGCATTTCCTTCTTTATTCCTAGGTGTAGTACCCTACATTACTCCCTGTTAAAATTCATTTTCTTAGTTTTGGCCCAGCTCTCTAATCTGTCAAGGTCACTTTGAATTCTGATCCTGCCCTCTGGGATATTAACTGTCCCTCCTAGTTTAGTGTCATCTGCAAATTTGATGACAGGCCCTCTATTCCATCATCCAAGTCATTGATAAAGATGTTGAATAGCACTGAGCCCAGGACAGAACCCTGCAGCACCTGACTAATCACTTCTTTCAAGGATGAAGAGGAGCCATTGGTGAGTACCCTTTGTGTTCGGCTGGTAAGCCAATTAGAAATCCACTTAACAGTAGCTTTGTCTAACCCACATTTTACTACCATGTTTGCAAGAATATCATGGGGGACCTTGTCAAAGGCCTTAGTGAAATCAAGGTACACTACATCCACAGCATTGCCTTCATTCACCAAACTTGTAACTCTATCAAAGAAAAAGGTCAGATTAATTGGGCATGACTTGCTTCTGAGAAACCCATATTGACTTTTAGTGATCATGGCATTCCTTTCTAAGTGCTTACAGACTGTCTGTTTAATGATCTGCCCTAGGATCTTTCCTGATATTGACGGCAGGCTGATTGGGCGGTAATTGTTCAGGCCCTCTTTTTCCCCCTTTTTGAAGATGGGGACAACATTTGCCCTCCTCCAGTCTGCTGGGACTTCTCCTGATCTCCAGGAACTCTAAAGGATCATTGCCAGTGGTTCTGAAATTATTTCCTTACAGGAAGAAAGCAAGAGGAGAAGAACTGACAAAAGACTGGCTTCCACTTTTCAACCAATTCCACTTTCTGACAGTGCTCTGTTCTGTAACCCATCAGTTAAGTGGGTGGTGCCTGTAATTTGAATCCATTGGTTCATCTTCCAGTCTCTGAAGCATCAGAAAACAAATCTATTTTCTACATGACATCCCTTAGATACTTAAAGATTGCTATCAGGTCACCTCTCAGTCTTCTCTTTAAACTAAACATACCCAGCTCCCCAAGTTCATTGCTCATGAGGCTTGGTTTCCACACCTTTGATCATCTTGATTTCTCTCCTTTGGACATATTCCAACTTGTCAATATCCTTCCTGAACTGTGATGACCAGAACTGAACACAGTTTTCCAGGTGAGGTCTGACCGAAGCAGAGTGGCCTTTTCCCTTGATTTGGACTGTGCTCTTATTGACGCAGCCTAGAATTGCATTTTTTGGCAGGGGTGCTGTTGTATCACACTGTTGTCTCAGGTTTAGGTTTGGTCTACTAAGATCTCTAGATCCTTTTCATATGTACTGCTTTCAAACTAGGTGTTGCAATCTTGTATTTGTGCATTCATTTTATTTGCCTAGATGTAGTAAAGGGTACAAAGAAGATTTGGTATGCTCTTATCACATGGGTATTTTTCCTGCAGATGATGGTTCAGTTCGATCAAGTATACCAGCTTCACTTAATTCTATTGTGATGCTTTGTATTATTCAGTAATGATAATAACACCTAAGTCACAGATTTGGCAGAAAGGCCAAATAAGAAAAAACAGTGGAAAGTTCAGTAAGACTTCTAAAAAGAGAAATGCATGCCAAGATCCTGCACTGGGAGACATAACTTCAATGATGAAGCTTTACTGTCATGGCTGTATTTCCTGTTGCAACTCCCTTAGAAGCCAGGTGGCCTCAACAGCATAGGGATTTCTAAGGCTCTGTGGAGGAAGGGAGTGAGTCAAGAAACCCTGTGGCTTCCTGTCACAAAGCCTTGCTGGCAGGAGAAGGTTGGATTCTTCTTCAGTCATTGTCCTGCTCCCCAGCACCTCAGAAAAACCTGTATTAGTGGGGCTGCCTGGCTTTTAATGTAGGTGTTTTGGGAGCCCTTTCAGACTTTGCAGTGGTGCAACAGTCATAAACACAAATTCCATAGTTTTTGATGTTGTAGGTCTGGCTTATGACAGCATAAATACTGAACAGGATGGCAGCCACAGTTCACAGAATGATTTTCCTTCACTGTTGGGCAGTCCACATGCTCACCCATCTTGGATGAGCCTCCTACTGAGGATGGAGTGGGCAGGCCCACAGTCATTCCTCATCATGGCCATTTTTACATCTCTCTCTCTCACACACACAAAAAGGCACTCCGTGCGAATGTCTGTGTGCACGGAAGCAAATTACACAAGAATCTCCTTCCACAAAATAATGGGACAGGGAATTTGACATTTATATCACACGTTGTAAGTAATAATGTCTTGAGGTGGTTTGGGATTCCTGTGCATGTCACGATGTGATTTTGAACAGTTTTCTTTTAGCTCAAGTTCTAGGTTGCCAATTTTTGTTGCTTTTATCAAACTATTTTGTTTATTTACTTCACTTTTATCCCAGCTTGCCCCTAAAAGATAGACACATACACCTTTATTTTATATATTATTTTTAATATATTAAAATATTAGTCATATTACAGTCATATGTTAATCTCTTCAGTTGTAAAATAAAAAGTTAAAAAAGCAAACACAAATTGTTTAATTTCTTTTTAATGATGGTTATTAACCTCTTTCGATACCAAAAATTGCATTTCAAGAGACTAACTATTAAAAATAAGGTAAATAATTAAAATTGTCACAAGAATCAATAAACGTAATTTAAAAGTTTAAAACAGTTAACTCTTCCTAAGAGCAGCAGCAGTGAGAACCAGTTGCAGTTCTGAACTGAGTGCAGTGTACAGTCTTGGAGCAGCAGAAAAGAAAAGACACACTTCTGTGTGTGTCAAGCAGGCCTCATTGAGTGATAGTGCTTTCAAGGGTTCTCTCCAGAAGCTTTTAATATCTCTGCAAGTTCATAGCAAAAAAGGTGGCCTCTTATATGGTCAAGTCTCCAGCCATTCTGGGCTTTAGAATAAATATGTGCTGTGCCTAAAATTAATATGTTCACAAGGTAGTTTGGACAACCAAGGACAGGTTATAATTTATAGGAGATTATTTATAAGTAGACTTGGTGAACCAGTATGGTCTGTAACATTTATCTTTTACCATTACAGGAGTAGGTCTCGGGACAGATCCCGCTCTAGTCAGAAGGACAGACGCAGATCCAGAAGTCCAGTGAAAAAACGCTCAAAATCTAAAGAACGACGGAGATCAAGAAGCCGTTCTCCTTCTCGGTGAGATTTTATTTCAGGTTTTTTTTTCAAAGCCATTCTCGGATGTGAAAAGCTTCACACAATAATCTTCATACTAGATATGAGGTTACAGTGTTTGCTTGAATTCCAAATACTTGGTTCACACCTTCATAGTAACACATGGATTTCACTGCAGTGTGAAGGTGGTTAGCCTAATGCTAGCCTTCCATTGTTAGATTTAGTACTTCCAGTAGATGTTGTTTTGTAATTCCTCTGCCCTCAGTTGTTGCGTTCCATTTTGAAGAAACATGTTTGAGTTAAAATAATCTCATTACTTGAATTTGGTGTTTAACTATATTGCAATGAATACTAGCTGAGTTAAATTAATAGATATTTACTTTTCACAGGGAGAAGAGGAAGGAGAGCAAAGAGAGGATCAGAGAAAAAGAGAAGATTAGAGAGAAAGACAGAGATAAGGAAAAAGAGAAGGATCGGGACAAAGACAGGGGCAGAGATAGGGACAAAGACAGAGGCCAGGAGAGGGAGAGGGAGAAAGAGAAGACCAAAGAGAGAGACAAAGAGAGAGTGAAAGATAAAGAGAAGGATAGAGAGAAGGACCGAGAAAAAGAAAAAGACAGGGAGAAGGAAAAAGAAAAAGGAAAGGACAAAGAGGAGAAGGAGAAGGAGAAAGAAGAAAAAGATAAGACAGAGGATTTAGGCAGAGAAGGGGAAAAAGTTAAAGAGAGAGAAACAGAAAAGGGGGGGGATGAGAAAGATGAGAAAGAACAGGAAAAAGAAAAAGAGGAAGACAGAGAGAAAGGCCAAGAGAGAGAAAAAGAGGGAGAGAAAACCAGTGAAAAAGAAAGAGAGAAGGACAAGGAAGTAGAGAAGGCAAAAGAGAAGGATAAGGAAAGGGACCGAGAGAGAGAAAGAGAGAGAGAAGAAAAAAGGAAGAAGGAAAAAAGAAGATCCAGAACACCTCCTAGAAGCTACAGTTCCTCAAGAAGGTCACGTAGTTCTAGCAGGTTTGATTTTTGTCTGATTCGAATGACATTCCACTTACTCAGAACAGTATACAGTGAATTACCTTATTAAATTGGTCTGTTGGCAGTGTTTGATAACATTTTCTTGTAGCTAGTCTGTGGGAATTTGGGACATGACGATACCATGGATTTATGCAGGACTACATTTAGCATTAACTACTAACAGTGCAGTCTCCTGGGAGTAAGTCCTGTTGAATTTAGTAGTACCTCTGCTTAGACACTCATAGGCTTGTACTCCAAGTTCTGTATCACAGAATGCAACAGGAACATATAGAAAAAGCATGGCTTTTTATCTCTCTTAGTTATGATGTTGTCTCAAACTATGTTCTAAGTTATAGCATTGTTACAAATAGTCTAATGCAGTACAGGTGAATTACAATTTTTTAAAAAAAATTGCTGTGGTACTCCCAAGGCATCTTGTGATATGAAATAGTAACATTCAGTATCAAATTATTAAAATGTTTTTAATTATAAATTTAAAAAATTAACATTTCTAACAGCAGTGAATGCAATAAAACATTTTCATTTAAGAGACAATGAGAGTGGAAAAAGCCTTTTTTTGAAGAAACCATAGAAAGAGCCACACATGATCTCTCAAATGCAGCTTGCGTACAGTAGGGGCATCTGCATCCTTGTGCCCAGCAACCTTACTGATCTTAAAAGTGAGCCAGTAGTAAGGCTTCTGAAGATTGTCTTATCGCACTGGCAGGTTCAGAGAAGTATAGGCGGGGCTTGATATGCCCTTTAAAAGTCAGTGCTAGAACTTTGAAGTGTGATGACAACCAATGCATGTGGTATAGAATTGTCCCAACGCAATATGAATGGTTTGCCATGGTGGGGACATGAATGGTTACATTATGCCAACTGAAGTTTCCAAGTCATATTTAATTATACTTCCACATTAGGCATTTTACAATATGAATGGAATCAGCCGATGCATAATTGAGGCTAGGTCCACTTTCATTAGATGGAATTATAACAAATGTACCACCTGAAGATATTCCTGGCTAATGTTACCACTTATGCTTCCTCCCTCAGCAGTAAAATTAGGATGGACAAGCCGTAAACTTGATCTTTCAGGGCAGCCTCTTATCAGTCGCATTTCTCAGCCCAGATAAGTTGTTCTCTCATCTTGTCTAGAGTTAGCATTGGCCTTTTTGCCCTCATTTGTCTCAAAACCGTTTCCAGTCACCAGTTCAGGAATTCCGCAATCCTAGGTTTACTAGAAGGAAAACAGCAGTAGAGTTGTGCGCCATTCACTTATTGATGGAATTGCCCTTCTATCTCTGCGGCTGATTTCCACCAGGGGTGTCTTTTAGATGTTAAATACCATGTGGGTGAGAAAAATTGAAAAATAGGACGGGAAACATAATGGAGAACTTCAACAATGGCATAACCAGCTAATTTACTAGAATGGGGACCAGGAGCCCTGCACAGAAAAAGATTTTATTGTTCATTCTACTTGTGCAACTGCAATTGCTACGAGATTGACTAATCTTTATAACATATGACCCCCCCCCCCAGAGATAGACGGAAGAGGAAGAGCCGAAGTCCCTCAAAGTCTCCCAGATCTTCCAAAATCACAAAGAGGAAATCTTCCCGGTCTCCATCTCCAAGGAGGCAAGTATAAAGACATATTTCCCTGTGCATATCTCACATTAGTAATTTGACTAGTGATGTGCAACATTAAAAAAAAATAATCTTAGAGTGGAAACTTTTTTGTTTTACTGGCCTTATAATTTTTGTGCTGTTTGGCACACTTTTGGTTTTTTTGTTTTAGTTTGAAGACACCCTCGAATTTTTTTTTAACTTGAAGCATGGTGATAAATTTCATCACATTCTTTTTTTTTTAAATTAAGAAAGATGATTGTCATGAGCTGAAGTGAGAGTATGCTTTTGGCATTCCGTTTCAGTTGCAGATGATTTTAAAGTTAAGTATGTTTAAGAAACTGTAATGTCTTCCATTTGCTACTTCTAAGAAAATACAGTGCAGCTGTCTCTTAACAGATTCAAACAAGCAGTTTTATCTCTTTCTATAGATACGCTAGTACTTCCAGGAAAACGGAGTATTACTTTGCACTTTTTGTTAGTTCACTTAAAATGTATTACAACACATTCCACAAACGTGCAGTGTGAATGAGTTGGAGCCATACTTGAGTTTAGTGGAAGTCTGCTCCTGCTGCAGGAAGGGAGCGAAACAGTGGTTCTTACCAATTTATTCTCACCCCTCCTTTATTCCCCAAAGCTGCTCCACCAAATCACATCTGTGCAAAAATTCTAGCATTATTCCTTCCCTCCAACAAGAGACCTCTACTGTATCTTAGTTTCCTCTAAGAATAGAGGAAACTTCTGCTATTCACAGAAAAGCAAGTCTGAGGCCAGGCCAAGATTGTTAATCACTGTATTGCAGTAGATGGACTAAAGCTGAGAGAGAGGGCAAGAGAGTTGGTTGCCTAAGGCTGATTTTAACTAGGAGCTTCCTGATTGATTCCTAAGGCCTTAGTCCTGCACATATTTTCTGGGAGTAAGACCTATGGAATGTAATGGGCCCCTACTTCTGTATAGAAAACTATCAGGTTGCACCTCATTTCTCACCCACTTCCCTTTCTCTTTTCACTTTTCTTTTCAATTTATGAATTTTTAATTTATGCTTTAGTGAATGCTGCAACAATCAACATGGGTTTTACATTTAAAGAAACCTGAAAAATTAAAGTTCTCACTGTTACTGGCATATGCACACATAATTTGCCTACACCGCCCATGTTCTTTTGCAGGGCGCTGCAGAGGTTCATATTGCCTTCCTCCCTCTGCAGCACCTCTCTGACTTACCATACAGCCTTTGGATCCCCTGCCGTCTGGCACAGCTGTTCTTTGCCTCGTGGAGAGCAGGCAAATTGGAAAAGCTATGTCCCTGTAGTCAGACGCAAAATGATTACAGCAGTGCTGAGACCTCCAGAGGATGCCAGTGCATCTCAGTGTTGATGTAAACATTTCATGTCTGGCTGTGGGGACACAGCCAAGTGCTTCTCCAATCCTGCCCACTACCCACAAGGTGCAAAATGGCCATGTGGAGGTGGGAGTAGGTTTTCAGAGGCTGTATGGTACGTCAGGGGACCAGTTGGGGAGTGGTATATGGCTCAGCCTAGCATGGTCCACATGTGGAACTACTTTACTATCCTGAGGTATACAGGATTGCGGCCAATGTATTATTTGTATTTTGAGTATTTACTTCAACCATCATTTAGATATCTAAGATAATACAGTCTTTTGTAATAAACTTCCCATCATGTGTTCAGCTATTGCTCATTGGCCATATGCCATGTACCAGTAGTCTCCTATATGGCTACATTTTCAGAAATTGTGTGAAAGAAGCTCAATGTGCATACAGTGAATGCATGAAGAGGAATATGAATAAATCATATATTGCCATAATAATGATCACAATATATTTTTTTTCCAAAACAGAAGCAAAAAGGACAAAAAGACAGAGAAGGAAAGAGACTTGAGTAATGATAGAAGAGAGAGGGAGAGATCTACATCAAAGAAAAAGAGTAGCAAAGACAAAGAAGTTAAAGAGAAATCAGATAAAACCACAACTTTGAAGGTAAGAAACTATCATTTCTTTATCTTATATCACACTTTTTTGTTTCTACAGGATCCAAGGCAGATTATAAGCAGTTAACTGACTACAGTTAAATTATTTGTACAGAAGTTAAAAACAATAGAATAGCAAATAAAACTGCAATATAAAACAGGTTTAAAACATAGCACAGCCTCATTAAAAGCCCTGTCTGACACGTAAATTATAAGCCAAAGCCCTGCCTGAATAAAAAGGTCATTGCCTGCCAATGGAAGGAAAGGAGAGAGGAGGCCAATCAGACTTCCCATGAGAAGGAATTCTATACAATCAGTGAAGCTGGAAATAGTCGTAGAGACATGGGGAGAAGACAGTGGATGGCGTTTTGTTACTCCTATGTATGTTTTTTTTAGTCAGTGTGGAAGTTGGGATTCCCTTCCTTTGTCTGCACCACCGAAAGCCCCCCTCCCCAATTTACTGTGGAGCTGCTGACCCCTCCATGCTTGAGAATGGAAGGGGTATTGAAGTAGTGTGTGGCTTATGTCCCCATAACCAGAGTTGAAATGATTACATCATCTGCTGAAACTTCTGGAGGACCCCAGTGGATGATGTTATAATTTTATCTCTGGTTGTGGTAACAGCCTGATGCTTCTCTGAAGCCACTCTCCCCCAAGGCACAGAATGGCCATGGGGTTGTGGTTTAGAGTGCTGCAGAAGCTCTGCAGTAAGTCTGGAGGAAGTGGTAGATGGGCAGCTGTAGCATAGTTCTACCTGTCAAACTACTACGCTATACTCAGTCATAGAGGATGCTGGCCTAGTGTCTTATCTGTTACTTTTTGCTGGCTTTGTGTGCGTTTTCTCTCAGATAGGGCAAATGACATAATGTACTCCGTATCACAGAACATTTCATAGAATCATAAAACCACAGAATTGCAAGAACCACAAGGGTCATATAGGGCAACCCTTGCCATGCAGCAATACAGCCATGCAGCACTCCTGAGGAATAACCATCCGACCAAAGAAAAATCCACCAGTATCTGAGGTAGCTTGTTCCATTGTCAAGCAGCTGTTGCTGTCAGAAAGTTCTTGGTAGTGTTTAGGTGAAATTTCTTTTCTCATAACTTGAATCTATTGGCTATGTCCTAGTCTCTGAAGCAGCAGAAAACAAATTTGTTCATCTTTTACATTACATCCCTGCAAATACATCTTCACATCTTGCTCACCCTCACCTGGACATATTCCAATTTCAGTTGTGGTGCCTAGAACTGGACACAGTATTCCAACACCATAAAGTGATACTGTAACTTCCCTCAGTCTGATTACTGTACTGCTGTTGATGCAGCCTAAAATTACATTGTAGACTCATACTTAGCTTGTGGTCTACTAACACCACTAGATTCTTTCTGCATGTACCAGTGTCACCCGTCCTATATTTTTTCATTTCATGTTTCCTGCCAGAATGTAATATCGTACATTTATCCCTGTTGAAATTCATTTTGTTAGTTTTTGGCTCAGCTCTCCAAACTGTTATGGCCATTTTGAATCCTGGTCTTGTCTTATGGTATGTCTGTTTTGGTGTTATCTACAGATTTGATAAGCAGGTCCTCTGTTCTGTCACCCAAGTCATGATAGAGATATTGAACAACCTTGGGCCCAGAACAGATGGTGGGGCTCCCCACAAGTCACTTATCTCCAGGATAAAAAGGAAACATTGGTGAGCTCTGTGTGGGTGCAGTCAGGTAACCAGTTACAAATCTGCCTAACAGTATCGTTGTTTAGCCCACATTTTGCCAACTTATTTGCAAGAATACCTACCCCATCAGAGCATTTTTATCACTTCAAGCAGGGAAAAAGAAGATTGAAGGAAAAGTAGATTTCCATGCAGCTGATGAATAAAGGCTGTTGCATACAGTAATATGAAGCTGAAAGATGTCAGGTTTGTGTTGGAGCAGAGTATCTGCAGGAACCTACCCATATGCATTGGTGGCTCTTTAGAAATATGTTCTGGTTCTCATCAGAGATCTGTCTTCACATATGTGTATCTTTTTAAAAGATACACATATGTGGAGACAGCTTTCTGATCAGTCAAAATAACTAAGGAAACAGAAGAGGCACATTAATCTGTAGCTGTAACGTTTGCATCAGATGAGGAGTCAGTGGAGATTGCATGCATTGTCTGGGTGACTTCTGCATAAACCCATGGCTAGTCCTCGCTAGAGTAAACCTATTGAATCAGTGGAAGTTAGACAACCATTGATTTATCAAGAGATGTTATGGAAGTATTTCAGTCCTTTTGATGATCGGGGTGGGGAAACCTCACCCCAGCTTACAATTACCTTTGGAGGACATTCTAGGGAATAGATTTCAGCTGGGGGTGAGATCAAAAGAACATACATACCTGTAATGCAACCACTACAAACCCAGTCGGTGTTTGTGTGCCTTGTTCTTTCCAAAGCAAATATGATGAGATATTTTAAGGTGACATGTCAGGTCAATGGCAGAAAGTGGTTGTGCTGGACCACGCCATTGGCTGTTACAGTTGGGCCTGTCTACTTGCTGCTGTAAGGCTTGAAAAAATTTCAGGTAGTAGTATCTTACCTGATTTTGCTATTTTGAATTGCTAGCATAAGTGTCAACAGCTAATTTACATGTGTGAAGAATACTCATATTCCTTTGTTCGACAAACAGTATATTCCTACATATTTGTGGCTTGGGGACGTTTTTAGATCTCAGACTCAAGCCTGTGTGTGTGCCCCTTCTCAAAAGCTAATTAGTTGGCTACAGCTAAAGTTGTGTCATGGTGTGTGTGTGTGCGTATGTGCCTTTCAAGTCCCCTGTCAACCATAGGTTTTTCTGAGGCACAGAATACTGGGATATGGTTTTGCCAATTTCTTCCTCTGAGATACAGCCTTCAGCACCTGTTATTCATTGGTGGTCTCCCAACCAAGTATTGATCAGGGCTGACTGTGCTTAGCTTTCAAGATCAGATAGGTTCTGATGTCTTTAAGGCATTTAGGCCCTCACAGACTAAAAAAAAAATCTGCATATTTGTTAATATATGTTTGCATTCTTCTCTTGGACTGCACTTTTTTTGTATCATTATTTTTTGCTTTTTAAAATGTAGGATAAAGATTTGGGCAAAGATAATCAGAATTCTGAAATTGATAAACCAGAAGAGAATACAGCTGTGGCAGAAGAAATTAGACTACAGCAAAATGGGAACTGTCAACCAAATGAAGAAAATGTCTCAGTTAAGACTGAAGAAGTGTAGAATACTGAAATGGACTTCTTACCCAACTGTGGAATTAAACACAAAGCATTTTCTCCTGTCCCCCACAATCCACCAAATGAGGAAAAATAATTCCAAACAGTCAACCGGATATAACATATTGTACTAGCATTTCTTCCGGTTCTTGTGGTTGTTTGATCATCTTGAAAACAGCAAGAAGCAAGACTGACCAATATGAAATGCTGTAACAAAGAACAGCGACATCAGATCTCATCTTCCAAAGGAATCTGCATTTCTGTGATGATAAGATTGTCCAACAGCTGTTACAAATATGTGGATGTAATCTGTACAACCCAGAAAAGCTGCTGGGGATGAATTGGAAGTTGTTAAAATACTGGTAGTTTAAAGAGTTTGATGTTTTGCTTTATGGATTTTAAGCTAAACTCCATGTGACATGTTTTGATGATGTGCTTGAAAATGGTGCAAAAATACACATGCTTCCCTTGTTGTTGTAAATGACAGTGATGAAAACTTTTAACCTAACACAGTTTTACAGTTGTTGTGTTTATTGCTTTCAAAAGCAAGTGAAGATTCTTTATTTTGTTGCTTGTGTATTTCTTTTTATATTTTAAGTAATTTGTTTATAAGTAAGTCTCCAATCTTTCTCTTACTAGTAGCTGATCAATGCATGCTAATGTTCTGATTCTAGAAAGAACAGCCATGTTTATATTGGATTTCCATTCTGCCAACTATAAGCGCATTATGTAGTAATCTCCAAATAACTGGCTTTGTTTTGAACTTTACTGCAGTGTGCCCAGTCACCTGCAAATAGGACAGATACCCGTGACAACAATAAAATGTTTCGCTTTTGAAATGGGACGTGGGAGCACAAGCTGATGTGTTAGTGCCTTCTTTGAAACACAGAATAGTGGTTCTAGTGCTTTTTAATTCCCTGTTGATTGAAAGCTTGATCTTCTGGATGATTCTATCAAAGCAGTAGACAAGCGTTTTAAGAGATCTGTTGGCCCTGTGTTCTTATTATTTGATCACAGGTTGAAGATCTCTTTAAATGAAATAAGTCTCATGACTGAAATTGCTGTTAAAGGATCATCATAAAGTGAGCATGATGCACTGTATAACCCAGTTAGTCCCCAGGTTACTGGACCATATGGCAAGTATGAATTAAATAGTTCTGAATAAAAGTACTTCACATTAACTGTATTATGGACTGGGCTGAATGTCTGACATTGAAATCGAAAGTGCCCTTCTTTTGGATATCCTCAAGAGTTCATTTCTGACATGAGTTGTGTAAGAAGACAGGATCAGATTGCAAGATCTCTATGAAAAACAATTGCAGTAGATTTTTGCTTAATTTTTGGGAAATAGTTTGTAAGAGAAAGTAAGCCTTCTGAATCTGTCCTAGCATTTTAAGACCGACAACAGAATTTCACACCTTAAAACATAGCTCCACTAAAATCAGCAGCCATTTGAAGATAACATAAAACAATCAGATTGCCTTACCTCATACAAAAACACAGAAAAGCCAAGCAAGTAAGTATTAGCTTACAAGGTGTGTTTTCAAAATCACTATTTAGTAGACATATGAACATTTTATGATAAATGGAAAACAATTAAAACAAATGCAAGGTGATTAAGCCTGCTTTAATAGCCCATTATTTTCTGTTAGTCTAAAGGCTTTCTCCTTTTTTTTTGGCCTCTGTGCACATGAAAATTTTAATGAATGCTTTACCATGTAAAGTATGGACAGTAATTTTTGTGATGTTTAGCCACGTACAGTTGGCTGGCAAACAGCTTATTCTGATAATAAAGTAATGACAAATCTCATGTGCTTCTTGAAGGACTGTGAAAGACTGTGTTGGAACAGCAGCTGTCATATTTATGATGTGTAAGTAGCATAGAGCAAAGATTGTATACTTGTTATCTTTGGTACATCGCTAATAAAATTAAGTATTTTAGAGGGAAAGAACTTTTATTCATTTCTTGAAAGAATGCTTGGAAGTTGGTTATTGTCATTTGCTAGGGAGATGGTATTTTCCTGGTAATATGGGTATTTGGTTTTGCATTAATACGTATATCTACCTGGTAGATATAAACGAAATATCTTGCATGTGCTTTAGAAAATTTAAGATTAGCTATATTAATGCTACTTGCATTTAACTGACCTACTAAGAAGGTTCTGATTCAACTTCAACCTATTTTCTTAGAATACTGTTGCTGGCCTCATCACCCCTTTGGTTCATCGAATCTTGAGGAAAATATACTGCTGGTTGTTCTTTTCTTCCTGGATTTTTGGACAAATCATGGATTACTATTGTGGGGAGACTTGCTGAGACCTTCTGCATGGCTCTGTGACTGATGCTCACTCCAACATAGTCATAGTGAATGGTACCTTTTCCTTTTTTGCTGGAATTAATTTCGCCAGATTTTTGCAAAGGAGACAGATTAGTGTCTAGGTTTTCCACTTGAACCACTTCAAAATGTTCTGCAAAACCTTCCCCTTTAGCTGAAGGGGAACCCTGTCTTTCTTCCACATAAATGTTGTTCTCTCCATGACATGGTTGAGATGAAAGCAACTGCGGTAAGCCAGGTCCAAGGAGAGCCTGTGAATCAGGTAAAATAGAAATCGCAGCCTTTTTACTAAATACTGAAAGCTAAAAGGTTGAGGAGCAAAATCAGCAAACAGCTGGTCTTTAGTATGATTGGAGATTCATGTTGACATGGTCCTTTGACCAGCCTGGTGGCATTGCTCTATATAGCATATAAATATAATCACTTGTTTTGGGTGAGTTCATTAACTTCCACTGTTCACCTCAATACAACCACACCCCTATATTCATTCTTCCTCCCACCCCACTTCTGTTGGCCTAGGAATGACCCTTTGTCTTTGGTAGGTAACTTCATACAACACTGTTATTGAATTTAGTGATACACCTATGGAAAGTCTAATTGCAATGGTCAAGGTTCAAGAGACAAAACTTTTAAAGCCATTCAGTTTTACATACTAATATTGACCATTTCACACAGATGATTTAATTTTCTAGCTACTGGACATAACCCCCTCTGAAGTAATCTTACCAAGAAAACTCTGTGATAGATTCACCTTAGAGTCACCATAAATTGGAAAGTACTCGAAGGTACTAAACAAAATGCTGTAGCAGATACATAGTTAAGAACTTTGTTACATAGAAACAACCACAGGAAATCCTGTGGGTTTTTTTGGTTTTTTTTTTTTACATTTACTGCAACCTTTGCAATTGTAGATTTCCATGCATAACTGCATAGGGAATACCATAATGCAGTCCTGATTATTTCTGGTCTGTTTGGCTGCATTATAACTATGCTGCTTATAGTTTCATAAAGAAAAGGAATGCTTGCTTACCATTGGAAAGGTTCTTTCCATATTCTGTATAGCACTGCTATATCTTGGATTTGGTACAACTGGCCAACACACTTTTCTAGATCTGGAAGCACAGATGTTTAAAACTTGAAGATCTGTTACAAATGTCCCTGAGGTTCCATGTGTTTCATATTTTTGTTTAACCAGTAAAATTATTGCTCATATTAATCTAGTAATCACATACAAAACTGAGTTGTTGACAGAAATGGGGACAACAGCCTTTCTGAATTGAATCACTTTTGCACTAGGCTCCCATCAGAGGCTCTGCACAGCATACAGGCCAAAAGCCACTAAATATTCTGCTGATGAATATGGACCTGCTTTAGCCAATGTGTCCTAAGTACACCAGACCTGGAGTGTGCACGCTTCTTGTCTTCCCAACAGAACCAATCTCACTTGAAATATTTTTAAAATCAAAGCAGAGAAGAGAAGAGAGAAGAACACAACCATGCTTCCACCATATTGTGGTAGTTAGCAATAGCTTCTTCTTTGTGGTCTCTGTGCCTCGCACAAATGGATTTTCACACCTGTGCAAAAGTAGTCTCTGTCTCAATGAGTGTTCCAAACAATAGCTGCCTCCTGGGGCTATCCTCGTATCAATCTGTTTGCCACATCAGCCAACAGAACATGCAAACTCTTTTGGTCCAGAGCGGTGAAAGGGACAGGCTTTCGGCGTATACATTCTAGTTTGAATGGTCAAGATGTCTGCTATGCCTGTTTCTCTCTGTTTACTCTTTTGGATAAAGTCATAATGAATCTCAGCAGGGACAGATCAGATGCCATATTGGATAGCACCATATCGGCTCAGACAATCCTGGATTGACCCTCCCCTCCACCTCTCCAAAGGTTGCTACATCACATTCCCTCTCATTCTGGATCTATACTTGCACACACACACACAAGTGGATACTCCACCTGGACTCTCAGATATTAAAGTTAACAGCATGGAGGATAACCCACTGAACTCACCAAGACTAAAAGCCGATTTACAGATATTGCATAAAGATTCCACCTCTCAGGGTATACCTTGTACCTACTGTGTCCCACCAGCCTGCTTCTCAGTCTCCCAAGACATCCATCACTAACCCCATAGTGTAGAAGTTCATGACAGCTTTAGATCACCTTTATCAGCTGTTTTATGTCCAGTGATACTGTGGTCTCTCTCTTTAGTCTTATCTCAACTGATGTAGCATTCCTTCGAACCTTTAGCAATAGTAGATGAACTTTTATGACTCTCAAGGTCACCCTTCTTGTTGCAATCACTTCAGACCATAGAGCGGGCAAGCTTGACACTCTTAGATATGATGAGGCCTTCTTGGTTTTTTACTGTGGCAAGGTCATTGCATCCTGATATTATCTTTCTGTCATAAGTTGTGTCTCACTTTCATCTCAATCAGGGATATAAGGTTGTCAACCTTTCACCTGAAACCATTGACCTCTTTGGATGTCCATCATGCATTTTCCTTTTATTTACAGCACATGTCTTCTATTCAAATATCTTTTTCTGTCTGCTATGATGGTTGAAAGAAAAGACATCAGGTATCTGCTCAGTGCCTCTCCAAATGGATGGTGGAGGTTATACATATTGCCTATGAACTGGCACGTCAATCTGTGCCTGTGGGACTTGAGCTCACTCAGCATGACCTGTGCCATTTTCCATAGCAATGTTTTGTGCAGTTCCATTACCTGAACTGTGCAAGGTTGCTACCTGGTTTCAGCCATCAACACTCATACAACACTATATACCGGACAGCAGGATAAGAGTGGATACTCATTTTTGTTGGGCTGTTCTGTCTTCCATTACGCAGTGACCTGACCCACCATCCAAAGCTTTGCAGTCACTCATTTGTGTGAGGTACAGAGACTACGAAGGGTGCTTATGTGTAACTGCTGTTCTTTGAGTGGTCATCTGTACTCTCACACAAACTCACCCTTTCTCCCCTCTTTCTGGGTCTCTGTTGATTCTTTCAGTGGACTTTGAAACTGAGGGGACAGTAGCTCGGCAAGTTGGAACATGCACAGTACATGGGAGGGAACAGGATTCCCACCAACCTACTAAGCTCTAGAACATTCTGATAAGGTCTCTGTGGAAGTGCAAAAACCTATTTGTGTGAGGGCCTAGTTGATCACTTGAAGAATACAGTAACCCATAAGCATTCCGTTTTTCTCTCTTTCCTGCCCCTGTTGGATTGCTGCGTCTGTGCTTTATAGGAATACTATTCAAAGTGGTGGCCCCTGAACCGCCACTGGTCCCTAGGGTAGTGCTAGTCCCTGGCTAATTTCCAAAAAAGAAACAATTGTAGCCAATGGGCACAAGTATTATACTAGACTCTTGGTACATTGGGAAAAAAAACTTGCTGGTCCCCAACACTGGTTAACCTGAGAAGCACTGTTTTACAGCGCAAACCTATGTATGCTTATTCCAATGAAAGTCCCACTGACTTCCATTGGCCTTCCTCTCAGAAATCGGATTGCCACCTTAAAGTCTTCAAAGTTTTACCATGGTAAACAAACCTGACCAAGACCCAATGGTATACACCTGTTGGGTTGGACTGCTTCTACCAGAATTGGCGTTCTTCCTTCCTGCTGTAGCCCCCTGGGCACTCTAGGAAAATTTGCTGCAGCTGGCTAGGAAATCCTCCAGAACAGGTTTGGGGATAACAGATTCCCACAGCAGATTGGGGAAGTGAAGAGTGTTCCAGTTCCACTGGCATTTGCTACTGAAGGACACTATCAGATCTTGGTCCCTGTATGAGAGGCTGCTTTGTAATACTACCTCTATTATGCAGAGCAGGGAAAATTTAAATGTAGTGAATGGCAAAAAACTGGTCATGTATCTTTGGAAAAGATGGTGTGACTCTACTTCAGCTCTGTTAGAAAACATTTACTTTCAAAATATTGATTTAAATCCTATTTTAGTCTTGTCCAGAGCAGAGTCATTAACTCAGTTGGATTTACCTAACAATTGATTCAGTAGGTCTACTTCTAGTTGGGACTAAGCAACAGGATTCCAACTATTGTCTCGTATTTTTCCACTGTGCTCCTTTGGATTCCACTTGTTAAGACTGTTAAATTTTATGGTCTAAATGAAAACATGCAAAGTAATTAAAGTCTCATTATGTCATGAAAAACCTCTTACCTTTTAAATACTAAGGAATAAACCATGACAACAGAGAGCATTATGAATACGGTGCCAAGACAGAGGCCAGCAAGAATTCTTTCAAATTCCCCTTCATCTGAGAATAAAAATGAGAGATAACACAACTCTGAACAAAGATGGGCTATAACAGAATTAACGCTTTTGCAGTTTTGAGTATCTTGAAAGTCTTCTGACTTTAGATACTACGAAGTGAGGAGCTGCTCAAGGCTGAAAGAACCAGGCAATTGCAGCCTTCAGAATGCTGTGAGGTGGAATATGGGAGAAAAAGTGTAAAATAGATACATGTCTGATAAAGCAGTCAGATAGGGACAGTTGGAAATAGACATAGGGACAGAGGCAATTTAGATTAAATCCAGATTGGGTAGGGTCAGTTAGGAAGAGGGAAATGGAGGAGTTCTGAATAAGGTTTTAGGCTAGCTGAGAGGGACCAAAGAATTCAGAGAGAAGTGTTACTTTGTTTGAAATAGAGAAATAGCATACTGTGTGGAACCACCATAAAGCTAGATGTTTCTTTGTTATCCAATAAGTCTTTATGTTTTTATACCAAATTCAGGGAGGGATCTTCAAGGCAAAAGGGTCAGGTGAGTGATAAGAGCTTGTGGGTTGGAACTATAGCATCAACCTAGACAGAGGATTCATCACAGATATAATCAAAGCAGATTGAAAGTTGTTCAAAGTCTGTGATGGATACTTCTAATGCATTTTATTTAATCTACAAGCTCCCATCCAGAAGAGATCTCAGGGCAGTGTACGTAACACTGCAAAGAAGTTAATACATAATAACAATAAAGTTACAAAATAAGTGATGCTAAAAATTACACGACCAGCAAACCATCCAATTAAATTTTAAAATACCTGGTCAAAAAGATTTCTTTTTAAAAAATGGACAGTGAAAAGAAACCAAAGCAGGTGACTGATCAAACATACAGATCTTGGGAACGCATCCATAGTCAGTATGGGACTGTAGAGGAGGCCTTCTCTTTTGTAAGTGCATAAGGTATTTTTCAACAAGGCCTACATAAACTTAAGGCACCAGACCATTTGATCTTTGGAAGCTCAGCAGGATCAGCCCTGGTTAGTACCTGGATGGGAGACTGCCAATTAATACCAGGTGCTGCAGGCCTGTTGTTGTTGTTACTATCCTACCTTTCTTTTGACAATGAGACTCAAGGCCGCTAACATTAAAACAGTGCATGTTAACATACACATAAAAGGTATGAATATAAAATTTAAAAAACAACTAACCTATAGAGTTAAAAACATTAAAATATTTCATACATTAAAAACTGCACCAGCCTTAAAAAACAGAACCATACAGTATTAAATGCCCAAGTATATAAATTTATAAACGTCTGATGGCGCCCTGGGGGAGGAGGGGGGTAAAATAAGGAAAATTTGGATGTAATATATGTTGGATGAGAATGTATTATTTTTGTGAGTGTAAATTTTGAATTAAAAAGATAAAAAAAGAGTAGGGTATAAATTCAAAACATAAACATAAATACATAGATGCATTAAAACTTCACAATACCGTATTTCAGTGTGGCAAAATGTTGTGGCTGGCTTTGAGCTCCTTCCCCTTTACTCGTGACTCCTGAGATACGTACTCTGTAAACGGTTTTTGCCTTAAGTTCTGTCAGGAGGTATTGCTTAGTTGAAGAATTGACAATAACAGCTGCAACACAAGAAGACAAAGAGCAATAAGTTAGACCAGGGTGGGAATTGTTTGGCTTTCCAGGTGTGGCTGGATTCCGGCTCCCATCAACCAGTAGCTTGCATAGCCAAAAGTGCAGAATGCTAGGAGTTGCTACGAGATACCCATCCTTAATATCGGTGGATAAGGCTCAAAGGTAACATTTAGGACTTCCGTATACCCACTAGAGAAAACAGGCACGTATGTGCAATGTTTTGTTTGTCCAGTCATCTCTCCACATTCGCTAGGGTTAGGGGCATAGCACCAGAGGTGAACCCAGGGTGGGGCAACTGGGGTGTGTGCCCTGGGCACCAATGTGGGGAGGGTGCAAAAAGAGGATCCCCTGCCTGCCTCCCACCATTTCTTGCCCCCACCCCTCACTCGCCCCTCCCATGCATGCTCACCCCTCTTCCACATGCTCGCCCCTCCCCCTGCTGCCACTCACCCTTCTTCCGCCCGCCACTCAACCCTCCCCCCACCGCTTGCCCTTCCTCCACATGTTCACCCCTCCCCCTGCTGCTGCTCACCCCTTGTCCGCCTGCCACTTGACCCTCCACCAGCAGCCACTCACCCTCTCCTGTGCACTCACCCCTCGCTGCCACTCACTTCTCCCCCACTCGCCCACTGCTCACCCCTCCCCCACCCACCACATATATGTATTAAAACTTCACAATAGGCAGAAAAGGCAGAAATGGGTGGCTGGTGGGGCTTACTGCCACCTCTACTGCTGCCCCACACCATTTTTTAATTGGGACTTAAAAGCCTCATCTGCAGTTTCTCAGTCTCAGGAGGTTTGCAGTCCTATTAAAAACGGCATAGGGAGGCAGCAGAGGTGACAGCAAATAATCCATGAATAATCAAATCCACAAGAGTGAAACCTGCAAATGTGGAGGGCTGACTGTAAAGAATTTGTCCAATTATACTGATCAATGGTGGCTGATGGCTTCATTGAATCACTGTGGTTTTAGTCTTAACTTCAAAGGCATTATGTGTGCTGCTAAATTCTTTATTTAAATAGGTTCAGCACCATGTGCAGATTCTTCGGATTAGACCCCAGATTGGATGCCCTGC
This sequence comes from Cyclura pinguis, assembly GCA_030412105.1. NCBI lineage: Eukaryota > Metazoa > Chordata > Lepidosauria > Squamata > Iguanidae > Cyclura > Cyclura pinguis. The sequence goes on along the minus strand of CM059600.1, from coordinate 316,293,245 downwards.
CTGAGTGACAGGGAAGCCGCCAGTCACCACTGCTGCTGTTGTATAACGTACCTTCCCCAGAAGTGCCCGTGGGGTTCCTGCAGCTATGGGGGAGAGGCGAGCAATCTTTCTTACCCTGGGGGACTCCCAATCCAAATCCCTGCCCAATGGAGCTACAGCTGGTGCTGATGTTTTGTTTTTGGTGCCAGGTCAAACCCATTTGTCTGCCTACGTGTTTTAAACTCATTTAACTTAAAGTTGTTTGATGTGAAATGTCTGTTTTGTGTATTCCTCCTTCTGGATGTGATACAAGAGTTTTGTTTTTTTTTAAATAACTATTAACTCATCACACTTAATGATCTATTTTACAAGGTAGCTTTAACAAACACTAAGAGTAGCCACCATGGAGCACTCTGAGTGCATTGAAATATCATGAATTGTGTTTCCATTGTACAGAGACGCTTTTAAAACAACCTTCTGTGTTTGGTGGCTGCTCTGAACCATTTTGACTCTGGTAAGAGAGGAAAAACACCTGAATGAAACCTGGCTGACTAGAAACATTGTCTGACAGCTACAGGGGTGCCCTGTGATCTTAAGAGAGGGATTCTCCACACTGCAAGGCCCACAATTTCTTGCTTGTCTGGTTATCTGCTTGCTCTTTTTAAACCCAACTTACCATATTTCCAATGGAAGTTTGCTTCCTCTGCCCAAAGGCACGTTAATTTTTTTGCAGAAGGGCAACTGCCCTCAGCACTATTGCAAACCTGAAAACAAAAGCATGTCTTCCTCCAAGTTTTCAAACTGGAAGCACAGCTTTATCCAGGTACTAGATGAACAATAAAACTTTAATCATAATGTTCAGGCAGTAAAGTTACCTACTGAAAGAGACATTTTTCAGGATTTCTACGTAGAGAATTCTGTAAGCTTGAAGGAATCCTAAGCACTCTTCTGCAGGTATCTCAGTCCATTTTACAAGAGCTGAATGCTTTGTGACAGCTGAAATTGTCACATTGGTTGGACCTGTCTTGGGAACTTAAAAAAAAAAAGCCATTTCAGAGTAGTTTTTCACTTCTCAACACTCATTTCCATCCAGTAGTTATATTGTATATATTTGCTGTCCTGTCAGATTTTGACACCTACTGATAGATAAGAAGAACTATTAGCTTCGGTTTGCCTACCAGGTCTCTGCTTTTTACCTGGTTGTCTCAAAAGACAAATGTGTCTTTTGTCTCTCTTCTATCTTCCTTAAGAGGCTCACCAGGAGGGCTCCTATAAACTACTCCCTTTGTAAAACTGTCACTTTGCTTTTGCAGTGAATTCTTCATCCACAGCAGATAACTGGGATGAGAAATGACCTATTGATTTTTGACAAGCAACAAGAGATGGAAAATGAAACGACCAAGGATTTGTGCTTTAGCAATACAACACAGATGTCAATGCAAGAAGATATCTATCTACTTGAGAATACAGAGATGCAACCCATAATTTTCATTGGACATACTGGTATTCTTCAGAGAGTGTTACTGGAAATGGCCTCAGATTTTGAAGTTTTCCTTTACCAGATATGTTTAAGAAGGTAGAACTCAAAATGTGGGACTCTATTAAAGCTTTGGAGGTACAGTGCTGTTGATTTTTCCATGTTTTCATAGAATCTTGGAAGGGATCTTGGAAACTGAAAAGGATCGCAAGGGCCACCTAGTTCACTTCCCCCCCCCCCATGTAGGAATACACAAAGTATTCACATACAATATCTACTTAAAGACCTCCAAAGATAGAGAGTTCATAAGCCACTGAGGCAGCCTTTTCCACTGCTGAGCAGCTCTTGCAATAAATTAGTTCTTCCTAATATTTAAGTGGAATGTCTTTTCTTGCAATGTTAATGAATTGATTCATGTTCTGGCCTCTGGAGCAACAGAAAATGAAGTTTGCTCCATCTTCAGCTGTGCTGGAAGGCATTTTGGAAGAACCCTTCAAGTGGACTTCAGAAGGTTCAAAATGTTTTTGTTGACTTATCCAAGGCTTAGATGACTTGCTTGTTTCATTTCATACATGCATATTGTTAATTTTGAATAAAAAGTTTGCTGAAACATGGTGAACTGCAATTCTTTTTCATGCTGCAGAAACCTATTCCTGTTCTTTACATGTTGTTTCTGACTCTGGTACCAAATTTTCTGTTAAAGAAGTAATGCCCAGGAACACATCTATTTCATTAATTGAGGTATACCTGTACCAATGATGTATTGACTGCCATACCCCAAAAATCTCGGTTAATGTGGAACAAAATATAATATAACATACTTGATTAGGTGAGCCTACCAATGGGCATTCTCATTCTAACACTGGTGCCAGCAGCAATTTCATACTCTGTCTTGGCTCAAATTCTTTGATAAATATGCAATATTTATGCAAAGTGTGCAATACTCATGCAGATACAAGCAAGACATGGGACTTGCCTATGGCAAGTGTAAGTGCTATTTGTTTAATATTTATTATCATGGCTGGAATTCACTAAGGCACTTATGAATATGTAATCACCCTAGTTATGTAGCTACATAGTGTCTCCCAACTTGACCTCACTTACTGGGTGGCAGTCACTGCAAGTAATAGGGGACTGTTTCCCTAATGACTGAGAAGCAGCTGACTGACAGTTCCTCCTCCTCTTGTGAGCAATCTCTGGTGTGACAGTCAGAAGCAGGGTCCCTGTCTCAATTCCATCTCATACCAGAGATCATTCACAGGAGGGGTGGGTAGGAGGGTGGAAACATCAGTCAGCTGCTCATTAATCATCAGAGGAACAGACCTCATGGTACCTGCTCCCTGGTAAGTGAGAAATGGGGTAATTTCACAGTCCCTAAGTATTTCCTAAACTAGTGAATACATAGGGATTATGAATATGAATCAGACATGAACATTTAAGTCTAGGTTACACATTTGTACCTGTCTTAGTGAATTCTGCCGCTTACTTCTTCCCAGTTAAAATTACATGCTCTTACTCAACTGAATACCCTACTCAACTGAATATTCTATTCAATTGAGTCCTTTATGCTATACTTGTCATTACAATATTACTACTTCAGGGATTTCCTAAAAGTACTTTTAAATAAAAGCAGTAAGATTTAAAAGAAAATTAGATGAATACCTCCTTCTATTGCATAGAAGTATGCCATGCCAAATGTCCATTCATACTTCATGAAATCCTCACACTGTCCATGAAATGCATGCAACATTACTTTATATAACTGATATGGTTGGAGATAACCTAGACAAAAAATACCAATGTTACCACTCAAAAATGCACAATTAAGAAGCAACATGATCAAAGAAAAGTATATGCACAGGTATTTTTTTTAAATTGGCATGTCTCAGCAGTGTAATAATTGACCTAAATACCCTAAAGTCACCAGATCCAGTCTAATCTTGGAAGCTAAGTAGGATCGTCCCTGTTTAGTACTTGGGTGAGAGACTTGGATGAGAGAGATGAATACCAAGTGTTGTAGGCTATATTTCAGAGAAAGGAACTGGCAAAACCACTTCTACATATTCCTTGCCCAAGAAAACTCAATGAAATTAATGGGGTTGACGTAAGTCAACAGGCAACTTGAAGGCACATACACACAGAGATATACCTACATGTATTGTAATAATTGTTAGATTTAGATTTAAGCTCATAAATTGGAGTTGGTGGAAGTAGAATTTCCATGGAGCTACTTCCCGTGGCATTCCTTCTATCCTCACAATGCCAGATAAGAGAACAATGCTGCCAGTGGAGATCCCTCCTTTTTCCCATTGCATGTGAGGCTTTAGATCCCTCCCCCAAATTTTGATCTATATTTTAATTTATTGAGTATACATATGGATGCCCTTGGATTGTGAATGGATTTATTCTAGTGTTTAAACAAAATTGGTGCTATATAACACCCAGTTTTGCCTTTCAAAACATGTTAGGTTTGCTGTAACTCCAAGGTAGAGGTGATGTGGAGAAATGAAATAACTTTAGCCCTGATAGCTCACGTATGGATTTTCTGTTCCGGAAGCCTTTTTTCTTTCTTTCTTTTTTTAAAGCAATTTGAACGGGATGAAAACATGTAATAAAAGAAGGTCAAGGAAGAGAAGTGATGAATAATTGATAGCAACTCAGATCCAATGCCCTCCAGTGTACATTACGGCTAATCCTGATTGATCTCTTTGCCAGAATCACCTGTGCGATCCCTATCAATATGCAGAATGAGTGTCCTGTGAAATGCTATGAACTAGAGGTGCTTTCTTCGCACATAAAACAGCAGGACTTCATAGCAAGCTAAGAGGTTATACCTGGGCTTTGCAAGGACACAATTTCAGGAAGATGAGAAAAAGTTATTTGGCTGGTGACAAAGCCGTAAGTAAAGTTTATGGCAATAGATGGTTCTGGGTGATGAGCATCTGCTGCTCTTTGTTGTTCTCAAATGTCTTTGTCTGAAATGTATAACCTTTCGCCCCTCAGGCTCTCCAAGCAGGAAGGCTCAAAGGAGCAGCTGTAGTGTGTGCACTTGATGTAGCTGCCATTCTTTGTCTAAATATTACTGGTTTTACTTCTGCTGATACTGAAATTTGTTCTCAGTGACTGGGGTGATGGAAAGGGCACAGAAAGGGGGCTAAATGGTACTTCTAAGGAAAGAACAGAGAATGCTTTTTCCCTGCTCATTGCCAAGTTGATTCCTTGGTTTCTGAGTCTTTAGCCCTACTATCTGCTCCAGAAAGGTAATGTAATATTGCACAGGATGTCAGTGATCGTCTCATGAAACATGGTAGTTGCACCTGGCGTTTTAAATCTGTTGTTCAATGTGTGTATTTGCCTTCAAGTCAACTCTCAACTTATGGTGACCCCATGTATTTCAAAAGGGTTTTCTTAGGCAAGCAATGCTCAGAGACAGTTTTGTCAGTTCTTTCATCAATGCTGTTTTATAAAATGCCCCAAATCTGTTGTACATAATTTTTCTTACAGACAACATAGTTTTCACTTTGGCCTTTTAGTATGAAACTTGCTTGTTTAACTACAAATATTGGAAATATTCCCTCCTTTTACTGATGAAACCTAAAACTCTGCATATATTGTGACAGTTGGCTCAAAAGCAACATGTGCTGGTCCTTGCTAAGAACAGGGCTGCATTAATTGCTAAGTCTTCTTGGATGGAAAAGTAGCCCACAGTTGTGAAAATCAGATCTGCGAATCAGCAAACCTCAGCTGAGCCAGCTAATAGCAGAGGCTTGTTTGTGCTGGATTTCAGTACACCTGATTTTTTGTTGGAGTGTGGCCTGGATGAGGGCGCAAGTACTACAAATGCAGACAAACACACACACACTGGAGTGTGTAATTCCATCAAAATGTTCTGCCAAGTCTGATAAGGTGTGCCCTTTCACAGAGACAGGCGCTCCTATTTCCCATCTTAGCTAAGGAGTTGTTCAGTATGACTAAAAGTAGATTAGTGCCCATGTGAAGCAGTGAATGGATTCTTTACACTGGTTGTTAAGTAAATGGATTCTTTATACCAATGGCTTCTACCCTATATAAGCGTGTGCAACGACTGAGGTCTGCTGGAAGGCTTGTTCACCAGTGGGGTCAATCAAGTGTGAGAGAGGACCTTCTTTGCTGTGGCATCCCAGTTGCAAATTCTGCCCCTTCCCCTGGAGGCTTGATTTTGCCAGCGAGGCTCCATTTTGGGCACCAAAAAACCCACATGTTTGTGTATCAGTGCCTTTGGGGCCTAACTGATTTATTCTGAAATACATGGCTTTAAAGTGGTTGCACCTTTTAAGCCTCGCCAGAATCTTATATCACCTTTTACTTAATGTAACTTTACATATACTTGCTAAGTAGCAGAGGTGCTAAGAAACCCTGTTAGTGAATTACAAAGATGCACATTAGGAAAATGAGCCAGAATGCCTGATGTGCATTTGTTCCTGATGCGCATCAGTCCCATTGTGCATCAGCCCCATTGTACAATGGTCACGTTGCCAGCTCTGCTAAATAACAACATCACAGCATCTCTCTGCAGGATAAAGACATCAGGAAACTTCCTCGGTTTTAATTCCTGCGTGTGCAAGTCCACTTACGAAAATGTAACATCTATATCAGATTCCAGCCTGTGTTTTTAACTTATTAAATCGTTTAATATATTTTTAGTCCTTTTTATTTTTATTGTCATAAATTGTTGTAATCTGCTGAAATCAGTTTCACCTGTATGTCATCCTGAGATTTCATGATATGATACATGATATAAACATTTTAATATACAAATAAATAAACAATTTTAAAGAAGTTTATGAAAAAAGAAAGAAACTTCTGTTTCATCCAAGTTTTAAAGTTGACTCATTACCTAGTATCTCTTTTTTCCTATGCCCTGATATTATTTTCAAATCCATGTCTTCAATTCCTGTTCCCCAGTCAATTACAGTGTAGTTTCGTGTGTATGTTAGATTCCAAGAGACGACAGTCTGATTTTGATGATTTGAGACATTGATCTGGCCCAGTAAATCTATGAGCAAAAAGGGAAATACTGATTAAAAAGCCAAGCAACATTTTGAGAAAAGACAATTCCAATGAGCATCTCAATATATAATACATTTACATGGAAGTAAATTCTATTGATTTCTCTGGAAGGTAAACACGATGGTTTCAGCATTACAAGAAGTCCACAATCAATACACATTTCAGAGCATGTAGATGAAAAATTCACATAACCTTGAGCACATCGAAATCAGATACAAAACTACATAAAAGCAGTGTTCTTTTGTATCTAGTACCAGAGGAATCAGGACTTTCTTCAACCCCCCTTTTGTTGCAGTCCTTAGGGGTGCCAAATATCTGCTTCAAGAGGGTGGACTGGACCTCTGGAACAGATTTTTAGGGTACAGAAGTGGGTGGTATGGAACCAGCAATTCTGACAGAAGCTGTAAGATCCAATGCAAGTACACTGTTGGATCCTGTTGTGGAAGACTATATACGAACAACTGGAGCAATAAAAACAAATTATATGTAGTCTGTTGCCTCAGACTTTAAGAAGTCAGAGGAAAGTCTGAGTCTTTACACTTTTTTCAACACAATAATATTCTATCTCTACCTTCTTTAGTGAAATCTGGAACCAGATATGTAACTGCTGGTGATTCTCCTGCTTCATTATAAGCAGAGATGTTGATTCTGTAATAAGCCATGGAAAGATTCAGATACAGCCAACTTTCCGTTATGTTGAAGGAAGTCTGTCTGGTGCAATAGCTGGGTATTCTTTTAATGTTTACGTGATATCCAATGGTATTCCTGTTTTGTGTTATCTAAAATAAGCAAATTGTGATTAAATTATTAAGCCCAACATTCCACGGTTATTAAGCATGACAGTAATAACATGACATGAAATATTATAAGTATACTTAAAGCTGCAACCTGTGCAAAAATAAACCAAAATAAATTATACAATGATGAATTTTCAGCAATAAATATAATTAATCATGATTTCATTGAAAAGAACTCTAGCACCAATTAGCTCTGCTTATATTTCATTGTCTGGCTGAATAAAGATTCTTTGTTTTGTAAATGTCACATCACAGGCTATGATTTCTGCACTTTACTATGGACTAGTTCAAAATTAACAGTCCTAGTCCAATAAACAGGATTTGTTGGATGGGAAACAAATTGCATGCCTATATGATCTCTGTTTTCTTTCCCTTTATCTCTGGCAACTGAACTCAGTATTTCCATGGTTCCTAGAGATCTGAACTAGGAAACCAGATCTGAACTAGATACCAGATTTGGTATCTCGCTTTGCCAGATAATTCAAAGCATATTTTCCCAGTTCAGATCACACATGAAACTGTGGTTAAACAATCAGGAAATACTGCATTAAAGTGTGTGTGAGAGGGGAAGAATATGTTCCCAGAGCTTGTCCCTGAATGAACCCAAATGATGGTTAACTGGATTGGGTTGGTTACATTTAAATTGGACCTAAGGGTTTTTTTTCCCAACGTGTGTGTGTGTGTGGCTACAAAGAGTTGCTAGATCTCTGGACATCAGCTGAATTCTCTGAGAAGTTGTCTTCTCCAGATATGGAGACAAATCTTAGGACAAGAGACACTGAAGGAAGAGAATCTTTGATTTTCATGAGTGAACAAACACAGCAATAAAAGCAAACAGAAGTCTGGGGGCCTATATCCACACACTTCCAGATGGCAACAGGGCTCTCTGGCTCAGCGCAAAGGTCTCTGTAAGAGTGTTACTTTTCAGCACATATCAACACACCAGAAAGTAGGAGTGAGGTAGACAACTGCATGGATAGTTGGTCTATTTGGTGTAGGACAGGGAGTTGAGGGCCAGCATCAAAACTCATGAGCCTTCTTGTCACATAAGCCCTGGAGCACGGTGGTATAGAATCCGGGGAGGGAGGGAAATTCTTTGTGGGCTGATATTGAGCTTTCCACAACCTCTGACAGTAGCATAGCACTGGAAAAACTTCATGTGCCTTGTGTGCTGTAGGCTGTGGAAGATGCAAGCGCTAATGGGAATGATTTGGCAACCACTGTAGCTGTGGAACATATTTTACCAGTTGCCTTCCTATCAAAAAATAGGTTGTGACTCCTGGCTTTGAATTACCATATTATCTGATTAGCTACATTTTACCATATTCTGGAGCCATTTTTCCAGATTCCTCATAAGGCTGCTCCTACAGTCAGGTGGCCAGAAACAGTTCTGTCAGCCTCCACCCCCATTGTACTTTAACTTTTGCCTGTCTTGTATCTGTAACATCACAAGAACCATCCTCTAGTCTCAGATTCTGGCCCTGAAATCTTGGAGAGTGGGATGCTGCTCACCTGGGGACTCCAAAAAAGTGGTGTAGAAGGCTTAAACCAGTTTCACAAGTTTGATTTACTTTGGAATGTCTGCAAGTCAGACATTCTTTGATTAAAGGACAGGGTGTTGAAATGCAGGAGATTTCTGCCTATCCAGGGAATTTGCTGGGTGGGTGATCTTAGACCACTCTCAGCCTAATCTACTGGACAGGATTATAACAATGTTTAGGAGGGAAGCCTAGACATGTAATTTACTCTGAGCTTCAAGGAAGAAAAGCAGAATTAAAACATAACAATTGTCACAGTTGCACTATATAAAAATGAATAAGACATTACCTTCCATTTAAGGAAGATACTTCTCCTTCCTTGTGAAATCTCTTTAACTGTGTTTTCCAAAATTGTTGGCTTTTCAGTAAGCTCTGTTAAAGAATAACAGTATGCCTAATGTCAGCACAGAAGGATATTCATAAGTATGTGATTTTTAGAGTCAGCAAGAAGTTGAAATATATCCATATTTTTTGTCAGACCAATTAATATACCTGATACTTACTATGTGGGATAGAAATCTCTTCACTCCAAACACAAATAGAACAACTTTCACCCCTGGGGAGGCATCTGAGCCGAGCAACATAAGATGATGATACTTTTACATTGGAGACAGTTGCATTAAAGGCTCCATTCATAATAGCAACCTGCAAATAAGTACAATTAAGGTAATCATTCTTAACGCAAGAGAGATTATTCAGCGCTTACCTTTACAAATGTCATGGGTCTCAGCATGTAGTATTTCATTGTCAACAGGACAACAAAGCAACATCCAAATTGATGACACCGCTACAACTTTCATAATGTTTTCAGTCTGTCTGTTTTTGTTTTTTAAAATTCTATATTGCTTTAAGTTCCTTATATTTATTTTATTGGTTCACTATCCTAAGATCTTCTGATAAAAGGCAGGGTATAATTATTTTAATAAAATAATAATAAAAAAATAACCCCAATCATTGGCCGTGCTGGCTAAGGCGAGTGGGACTTAAGACTTAGCAACATCTAGATGATTATAAGATCTCCCTTCAATATAGACTGTGCTTCCAGATGAAGACCTCTGGTTGAAACACTCAAAAGACATTGTCTAGCTGTTCCATATCTCTCCACTATGATGGACTTTGTTGTAGGTGGGAGGGAAGGAAGGAAGGAAGGAGAAGGAAGGAAGGAAGGAAGGAAGGAAGGAAGGAAGGAAGGAAGGAAGGAAGGAAGGAAGGAAGGATGTTATGGTAAACCACAGAAAAGCTGCATGCAGAAAGTGTCGTTGCCCGGACATCTGACAAAAATTTCATGAATGAGGCAGGATGACAGCGCAATAAATCCCCTTCTAGAATCCCCTTTGGGTTACTACCTGAGTCTTTACATGTACTTTTTAAATTACTTCATTGGAAGAGGACACCAAACTCTCCCAATACTCCATGTGTCTACTCGGAAGTAAATCAAACTTCATTCAGTGGAATTATGCCCAGGTGAGCACATATAGGGGTGCTGGCTCACAACATAATATTTTGTAGGTCTACTGAGAGGTGAAGCACACTGTGTTAAATGGCACTTACTTGCTGGTATATAGGATTGGCAGTTACAGTGCAGTCCTAGAACCCCAGGAATGCCTCCCAGGGAACATACAGGGAATTGGTTTGGGAGATCTGCTAACAAAATGAAATTCACCGGAGAGAAATGTAAATGGAATACAGAAATATAGGATGGGGTACACATGGCTGGATAGCAGTACATGTGAAAGGGATCTAGGAGTCTTAATAGACCACAAGCTGAACATGAGTCAGCAGTGTGATGAGGCAGCCAAGAAAGCCAATGCAATTCTTGGTTGCATCAATAGGAGTATGGTGTCTAGATCGAGGGAGGTACTGGTACCACTCTACTCTGTTTTGGTTAGACCTCATCTTGAATACTGTGTCCAGTTCTGGGCACCCCAATTCAAGAAGGACAGGGTCAAGCTGGAGCAAGTCCAGAGGAGGGTGACCAAAATGGTGAGGGGCCTGGAAGCCATGCCCTATGGGGATAGACTTAGAGAGCTGGGTATGTTTAGTCTGCAGAAGAGAAGGTTAAGAGGGGACATGACAGCCATGTTTAAATATTTGAAGGGATGCCATGTAGAGGAGGGAGTGGGCTTGTTTTCTGCCGCTCCAGAGACCAGAACAAGGAGCAATGGATTCAAGCTGCAGGAAAGGAGATTCCACCTGAACCTCAGGAAGAACTTCCTGACAGTCAGGGCTGTCTGGCAGTGCAATATGCTGCCTCGGAGTGTAGTGGAGTCTCCTTCTTTGGAGGTTTTTAAGCAGAGGCTGAATGACCATCTGTCGGGAGTGCTTTGAGGGTGTTCCTGCATGGCAGGGGGTTGGACTGGATGGCCCGTGTGGTCTCTTCCAACTCCACATTTCTATGATTCTATGATTCTATGATCTGTCCTCACAAGCCTCCTCCTTAGATATTTATGAAACCAGATTTTCAGTGGCAGCATCAACAAAAAGAAGGTTTAACAGGGAGAAATCAGCAGAAAGCCTAGAACCACTGAATCCTAAATCATCCTATTTCTTCAAGATGCTCCCAGCACAGGGATTAAAGTACAGCACTCCTCCTAGAGCCAGCACACTTGTTTTCCATCCAAGTGACACCCTCACCTTATATCTTGCCACAATAGGTTCTTCTTGACATGTCTTTTTTAATGACTCTGTAAGATTTATTTGAGCACCTCATGCTCAAACCTATGCTTACCAGCTGGATCTAAGCATGAAGCTAAACGAAGCTTAAATGGTGGAAGATCTTCCGTTGGAACATGAATTGTAGAAACATTAAGGAAAATATAAAAGTAAGAAGGGAAGTCTTGACAAAATTGTATCTGACAACATTGGAAGTGCAATGGAACATTATAGAAAAGATATTTTTCTCAAAGAGAAGAAACATTCAGCTTCACATTTATTTTGATATACTCAAGTTTATGCTCCATTAGCCAACTAGGCTTTTGCATCCAATCATAAAAACAAACCAGTCTCATATTCAATTATTATTATTAAGATAAAATAGCTGAATTGGAAATAAAAATATACAAAATAGGTCTGAGATTATATCTTTTCTCCAGACAGGTTAGAAGTTTCTCTCTTTATCAGGGCTAAACTTGACATATTTAGCTTTCTGATAGGACACATAATAGTCAGTTCATACTAATAAAAATGTGAATTTCTTTCTTCCTTTCTTTTTAGGGGACAGCATACAAATAGTAAGACAACCAGGGAATTAAGTTCTTAAATTTAAATACAAAGAGCATTCCAGGAAAAAAAAATGACATAAATTTTCCATCTTTCTACAGCCATGTGAAAACTATCTATCTCTATTGGTTATGCCATCATATCACCTTTTACTTCCCTTAGATGTAAAGTATTCAGGCTGCACTTAGTTAAAAGGATCTTAAGGTCATATGAGCAAGTAGAGGCTAAATAAAGGGGCAATTTTCTAGAATAAATAGTAAAGTTCTTACATAATATAACAGACTAGCAGTTAAACACTATGGCAGCATTTTCTTGGAGATCGATATCAGATAAACACTTTACAACTTCTACTCAGCCACCATTGTAACTTTTTGCAACCAAATAGTTCACTGAGAACCCTAAATTAGATATAAGGTGACAAATTTTTGTAGCCCATAAATTTTGTAGCCCATTTCTTCATATGTCATTAAAACTAAAGGGGAAACCAGCTGAAACATTATCTTGAAACAATATTGAATGGCCGCTTTCTGTGCCAAGATGTATTTGGATATACTTACCGATGTCCAGTTTGAGGTTGTTTGTGTTGCTTCCTTGTACTGTAATTCATATTGCAGTATATATTTTGGTGAGTCCCATGTAATTATTAATTCACTGAACAGCTGATATGCTCTTATCATGGAAGGTGAAGGACATTTCTCTAAAACAGAAAAGTACAAATGCCTTAGATTCCTCTAAGCAACAGGTGCCCAAATACACATATAGTTTTACTCACTCATTGGAAACCTCCTTGGTGTGCACAATGGCCTATATCCAATTGTCAGTTCTAACCAGAGTACATCTATTAAATCAATGGGAGTTGGTAAGTCAACACTTCTGTAAGTTCCACTGATTCAATGGATCTGCTGTAGTTGATACTAACAGTTGGATTTAGCTCTATGGCTGCCTTCTTATCTACAACTGCCTGAGAGTAAGATCCACTGAAATCAGTGAGATTTACTTCTGTGTAGGCATATATAGGATAGCTATATAGAATAGCACTGTAAGTGTGAAATTGCCATGCTTTGTTCACTCACTTTTGGGCAGGTAATAACATGATACTGTTCTCCAATTATTATCAGCCAGTATCTTCTGTGGAACTTCCATCTTTTTCAAAGCGGAGGAGCTTTGGCTTTCCCCCAAAGTATGGAAGTTGCCCTTCAGGCCACCATTCCATCTTTTAAAAAAGAGTGCGTTTAGGACATGAATAATGATGCACCAGGAAGGTGGACCTATTAAAGTATAGGATACACTTAATACATCTATTGCAGTATATAACTTTTACACTAGCACTATAATGTTAATAATGTCATAAGCAGGGTGAAAATGAATGGCTGTTGTTATTAGCTTTGTTTATAATGCTTGTTTACGCTCTGATGCCAAAATAAATAAATAAATAAAAATGTTTCCATGTATTAACCATGTTGCTAAAATGCTTGTTGCTGTTGTGGCCCTTCAAGACATTTCTAACTTAAGGCAACCCTAAGGGAAACCTAGAGAACCAGTTTGGTGTAGTCATTTGAGTGTAGGACTATAGCCATTTCCGCACAAGACGGTTATAGCGCTATGATTCCACTTTCAACATCCTATGGAATCCTGGGGTTTGCAGTTTAGGGAGGGGCCGGCTGGCCCCTCCCGAAACTGCAAACCCCAGGATTCCATAGGATGTTAAAAGTGGAATCATAGCGCTATAACCGTCTCGTGCGGAAATGGCCTATGATCCTGGAGACCAGAGTTCAATTTCTGGTTTGGCCATGGAAACCCACCGGATGACCTTGGGCATGTCACACAGTCTCTGCCCCCGTTTTCTTGGCAAGAGTTGTTCAGAAGGGGTTTGCTTTTGCTTTCCTCTGAGGTTGAGAGAGAGTGACATGCCCAAGGTTACCCAGTAAGTTTCCATAGCTAAGTGGGGATTCAAATCCTGGCTTTCAGAACTGTAGCCCAACATGCAACCACTGAACCTCACTGGCTAAAATGGTAGTGATCAGAAAATTTCCTGCTCACAAGTATACCTTTTAAAAAATCAATAAACTCCACTGTGCTGTTATATAGCTATAACATTTCTGTTTAAGTGATATTGTCACCAAAAGCATAATATTTTGAAAAATTACATCCAAAAGGGATTTAAGAGCTTATTACAAAGGAAATAAATACATTCAATAAAAATTAAAATGAACGAAGTGATGGCACCCCCCCAAAACAGTTATAGTGAATAATTGCTTGGCTTCATACGAATGCTCTGGTAAATTGAAAATCTTTACCTCATCAACTGCAATTTTGTTGTGTCCACTACTCTGGATGAATACAGTGGAATGAGTACTCAAAATTTTCTTGATAGTTTGGAAAATCAGTTGCAGTTCCACTTGTATGTTACAGAGGAACAGCAATGATTAATACAGCTAGGAACCATCCATCTGGCTAAATTATCTGCCTATTCTGACTGAATGCTAGCCACAGATGCTAGCCACAGATGCAGGCGAAACGTCAGGAGAAAATACAACCAGAACACGTTCTCAAAGCCCGAAAAACCCACAAGAACCAATAGATTCTGGCCGTGAAAGCCTTCGGCCATTACCTTTATTTCCTAAGCAATAAGTAAGAAACAGAAAACATTAAATATTATTTCAACTCACTGGTTTCATGCAATCTGTTTATATCTTTACAACGACTTGGCATTTTTTCTTTAAATTATAAGATGCAAGCTGAGTCATATCTATGCTCTTCTAAGGCAAGTTGATCCAGTTAGCAATGACATTATTGTGGATCATTTCACACCACATAATCATAGCATGATGACTCCACTTTAACTGCCATGGTTCCATCCTATGGAATCCTGGGGTTTGCAGTTTAGGGAGGGGTATTTCGAATTGTCAGCCAGAGAACTCTAGTGTCTCACCAAATTACAGACCCCAGGACTGAATTAGATGCTGCCATGGCAATTGAAGATACAGCACTACAACTGTGTACTGTGAAAGGGACCCATTCTTTTTGGATTATGCTGCTTCAGTCTGCAGGGTATAAGGGCAGAAGGAAGAGAGGCTGTTTGTTCAAATGATTCCCATATAGAAGAAAATTTATTCCTATATATTGCAAACAGGTAAAGGGTGCAGGTTCAGACTAACCTTCCTTCTGACATGACTCTCTCATGTTCCAGCACTTAAACGGAACAACCAAATATAGCCTTATCCACTTGATTCTGCCAGTCACATTAAACTGAGCTTTTCTCTAGCTCTTTGACTAATACAGAGACCTCCAAAAGGGCTTCAGAAGCCAAACAAAATCTTAGGCAGGCTCAGATAGGGAGACGGGATGACTTGCTTGCCAAGCAGTCTTTTACAGCTGCAGGGTTGCAAGCACATCTAAGCAGCATGCTGTTATAGTCAATCTTCTTACTTGGAAAACTTTTCATGAAATCCAACTATAGCCATTACATCATGCTGGCACATGCTAGGATAATCATAACCACAATAATGAAACTATATTAAATTGTACATTGCCATTGTGGTGGTGAAGCCTCATCAGATGCAGTACATCTGTGAGGGAGAAAGAGAATAGGCTTGAAACTGGGCTTGGTAGACAGAGGTTCATAGAGACAAAGAGAGGAGAAAGGAAGAGAGGGAGGGAGAGAGAAAGAGAGAGTGGGTAGGGGCCTCAAAGGCCCCTCCCTAAACTGCAAATCCCAGGATTCCATAGGATGTTGAAAGTGGAACAATAGCACTATAACAGTCTAGTGTGGAAATGGCCTGAACACCTGGGGATATGTGGCTGGCAACAGAGCTGTTTGGACATGTTGGAATTTACTAGTCAATGTAAATTCCTGATCTATAGCACCAACATAACAAATATTTAATAGAAAAAACTGCAACTTCAGATTACTGAAAATGAGTACCATACTTGTTTTATTAGGAATAAAGGACAGTTTCTTTGTTGTCATGCAGCCATCATGGGAATAAGCGCTGGTTACCCATACAGTCAGATTTGCTTTTGGACGAAAATATCGTCGACTTCTTTTGATAGAAGATAAAGTTGTTTCCATCTTTTCACAAACTCTGTTCCTTCAGAGGAGAAAAGCATACAACAAATTCAATATTCCTAATATTTTCAATGTTCTAATAAATCAGGTTAAAAAGAAGTGGCAAATTCACAGAAAAACAGAAACAACGTAATCAGAGCTAGACATCGAAAGGGCTAATTGCCAGCTTAGTTCTCTATGGTTTTCTAATATCCCATTAATGCTTGTGCTTTAACATGCTACAAGTAAAATTTTGTACTTATTTGCATTGGCATTGATGAAAAATCTGTACTAAATTATAAACATGTATTAGATATTTCTAATGTATTATTATCAGACAAGAGAGTATGATGAAAATGAACATAGTCATGGTTCCAAGAGAACAAGCATCAAAGTTTCTGTTAAATTGCCACCCCATGCTTTTGTTTTGTGCACTGTCTCAACTCTGAAATGAGTGGTCACTATGTATTACATTGAGAGCCAGCACAGTGTGGTGGTTTGAGTGTTGGACTATGATCTTGGAGACCAGGATTCAGTTCCCCGTTTGGCCATGGAAACTCATTGGGTGACCTTGAATGCATTGTACACTCTCAGCCCCAGAAAACCTCATGATATGTTCACTTTAGGGTCACTACAAGTCAGAAACGACTGGAAGGCACACAACCACACAATAATGTATTACATAAGGAGAAAATCGGTTGTCAAAATCCCTCACTCAAACTTTGTAAGCTCCATTTGATCAGACTTTGTTATGACATATCACATTATGCTAGTCTTCTCTCAAAAGCTGCTAGATTCTGTCATGGTCCACCATAAACCTTCCAGAATCCATCAGGTTCCACCTCTGACCCACTAGGTTCTACCCCCTCTTTTTATTTTTGTCTAGATTGATATATATATGTCTGTCTATTGAAAGCATGTGTGTCCCATTTAGCATTTAAAAGAAAAAAGTTTCAAGATGAAACAATGCAGCAATTACTCTTAATATCATAAAACACCTTCCATTAATCGTTACAAAAACTTGCTCGCTTCTCACTGACCACTTGATGGTGCTGGTCAGCAAGATAAGTTCGGGTGCCTGTACTATATTTCATGACCATTTGGACCAGTGCTTCTGGTCCAAATGGTGGTAGTCCATGGATGAGTGCTGGTCCCTGAGCCATCTGTTCGCAGTCCTTGGAAAGATTCTAGACCAGAAACCCTCCACTAATCATTGTCAACTCTGCTGAATACCTGGTTATTATAAAAATGGCTAGTGGGACATGCCTGAGTTTGAGCCTTTCCTCACTATACTGTTATATTGCTCTTATTCCACTTTCAACATCCCATGGAATCCTGGGGTTTGCAGTTTAGGGAGGGGCATTTAGAATTCTCAGCCACAGAGCCCTCTGGCAAACCCCAGAATTTCACAGGATGTTGGAAGTGGAATAATAGCTCTATAACAGTGTAGTGTGGAAAGGCCCTTAGTTTTAATAGCAGTGTCGTGGTCTCTTTCAGAAAAACCTGATTTGAGATTTCTGGTGATAAAAGCGTTAAGTATGTCGCAGCTTTCTAGACTTGTAGGCCTGCCAGGCTTTAAGCACTTTTCTTTTGTTTGTTTCTTCTTATTAGCATTTACAATCTTACACCACTAAATAAGTATAGAGAAGTATGATGTGTAAAGCCCACACTACTCATTCAATGTAGATCAATGGCTGGAGGCAAATACGTTAATCTTCCACTAACATGTAACTACGATGTTATATGTTGAGTTATTTGTTGTTGTTCCCTGCCACAATCCACAGGTAGAGGCAGGTAAGATTGATAATGATGAAGATAATGATTTCCAATTTTACACAGTTATCATAGCAAAGAGAAGCTATGTGTGAATTATTCAGACTGGGTTTTATACATATTTGAAAATGACTTTTGCATCTTTATTGGCTGTTCCTCAACAGCTTTCATTTTGTACTTTATAAACCAGGATCAATGCTGACAGAGATATGAATTATGGGAGAAAGTAGTGTAGTCCCTAATGAAATATACAAGCCCTTTAAGGTTGCCCTGATTTTTTATTAAAAAATAAGGTTTAGACAAAAATATTTATTGTTCCAATGTGTTTCAGACATCAGTAATTACCAGGGTCCTTCAACAGAGAAATTTATAGTAGATATTCAAATAACAGTTACAGGTTATATACTTTAATTATATATACAGTATTTCCAACAATGAAACAACTCTGATCAATTGTATCTAATCATTATGGTTAACAGAGTGGTCGGAGAAGACAATTTACATTTTATAGAAGTTATCTGTGTATCTATTCTAGATTTCTCCAAGAAAGGACCATAACAATGAAAGAGGCTTGGAAAAGCATTGTAACAATGAACTCTGTTCTCTGTACCCAACTGCTATCACTTTTTAAATTCCTATTTGGAGTTCCACTTTGTTGCATTTTGTCCCAACTTCAGATAAATCCTCCATAATCAATAGCTACAGACAGCATTTCAAGAGTCAGTGGGCTGTAGTGGTTTGAATGCTGGACTGCAAGTCTGGGTGCCGGGGCTCAAATCCTTGCTCGGACATGGAAATGCACTGGGCGTGTCACGTTCTCTCTCTCTCCGAAGAAGGCAATGGCAACCTCTTCAGAGATAGCATTGGTATAGTGGTTTGCTCACTGGACTATGACTCTGCAGTGAACTTCATAGGGTAGTGATGTTCAACCTTTGGTCCTCCAGGTGTTTTGAACTTCAGCTTCCAGAATCCCTGACTGTTAACCAAGTAGCTAGCGTTTCTGGGTGTTGAAGTCCCAAACACCTGGAGGACCAAAGGTTGGACATCACTGTCATAGAGTTTTCTTGGGCAAGGAATACTCAGAGGTGGTTTTACTCATCTCTTCCTCGGAAATACAGCTTACAGCAGGTGGTATTCATTGGTGGTATCCCAGCCAAGTACTGACCAGAGCTGACTCTGCTTACCTCCCAAGATCAGATGGTATCTCATGCCTTTAAGGTATAGATGATGATGATGATGAAGAAAAAACTTTAAGGGACACAACAACAACAACAACAACAACAAGCCATCACAAATGGAAGCAGGGGGTGGGGGACCCCTACCCAATGCATTGAAGCATATCAAGGCCCAACAGGCTATTAAGAACAGACCAAGCTCAAGATATGTTGGATTTGGTAGAGTGAATGTTCATTACAGAGTATGTTCATTACAGAGTATGACACAGGCAGGTTCAAATCTAGCTCTTCAAGTGTTGAGAAGTTCTAAGTAATATATACATATATAACACCATGCTGAAGCCATCCCAGACCATTATTCTATCTCTATTCAAGTCACACATGGCTTCATCATGTCTTTATGGTTAATGGTCATCATGTCATCATGGTTAACTTCTCCTACAAGTAGCTCTTTGCTTATTTTTTCAGAGTTTGCCATCAATTCAATTTGTGCTGAATCTTGCACACTTCCCTGATAGCTGCCACTATTCTCACACAAAAAAAATCTTTTGTATGTCTGCTTGGGAGCAAGACCCAAACCACACATTCACTCAGACCATTTATCACAATGGTAGCTCAGAAAGTTCTGCGAGGCATAGCTGTATGCCCACTCACTCTCAGCATGGTCATTCCACCCTTTTTGGCTGCCCCCGCCACATAGGCAAATCATTCACTGCCCAGAGGAAGACACAGAGACAGGATGAAAGGCAGCTAGCCAGACCACTGGCTCCATTCCTGCAGCCGCCCACAAGAAGGAAAATACACCCTCCCGAGTCTTTGGAGACATCCCAAGATGTCCAACAGGGTGCTGTTAACTTCCTGTGGGCAGCTGAAGGAACAGAGCCAGCTGTCTATCTGCCTGCCCCTTGCCCTCCTCTCTTGTCCTGCTCTGGTTAATGAATGGTTGTGTGGACTGCCCAGCCATAAAACAGAATAGGTGGGTCAGGGAAGACATCGTAGCAGATGGGAATGCTGAATTCCTCCAATCACCATTGTCAAAAAGTTTAAAGAAGCAGGTATGACCTTCCACGCTGCCTGCACAGGTCACTAACCAGATGCAAGCCTTGCTTGAAAAGGCATATATATCTATCATGCCTACTTTTTAAAAAATACAACATCACCTGATTGTCGTTATGTGCCTCCAAATCATTTCTGACTTACAGTGATCCTAAGGTGATCCTATGGCCTAAATATCCTAAAGGCACCAGTCCTGTCTGACCTTGGAAGTTAAGCAAGGTCAGTCTTGGTTAGCACCTGGATGGAAGACCACCAAGGAATGCCAGGTACTGTAGGGGATATTCCAGAGGAAGGAACTGGCAAAACTACCTCTGAGTATTCCATGCCTAAGAGAACCCTACAAAATTCATGAGGTCACGTTAAATTGATAGGGGACTTGAAGGCTCATACGTACTCACAAGGTGAACCTATCACAGAGTTTTATTGGCAAGACTTGTTCAGAGGAGGTCTGCCTTTGCCCTCTGAGGCTGAGAGAGTGTGACTAGTTCAAGGTCAGCCACTGGGTTTCCATGACCAAACAGGGATTTGAACTCTGATTTTCAGAATCATAGTCCAACACTCAAACCACTACACCCCACTGGTTCTTGGTGGTGTGGTGTAGGTTTTATAAAAATACAAACTGTATCAGCTGGGCAGTCTAACCATTACTAGAACTGCAACTGGTATGCAGAAGCTTTAGTTTTTTCCTCCTCTGCTTTGACTTGGAGAAAAATCTTTCTTCTAATATTTACACGGAGAGCGGGATTTGGATTACTCAGATCTGAGAAAGCACTCAACTTTGTGATGCTTTCCATCTGACTTACCATTTGAAAACCACAGTATATACAGATGTCTGGGACAGCATTAACCAAGAACAATACAATAGTCCATCATCTTCTTCGTAGTAGCACATCAGATCATCCTGCCAATCTGAAAAAAAAACCCACACACAATCAACTTTGTTCACTAGAGATTAATTATATCTTGCAGTCTGGGCTCAATATCCAAAGAACCATTCAACTAGTTCTGGAGGTTTTTGTTATTACCATCAAAAGCAACAAATAAGAAGCAGGTTCAGGTCTTACTGAATCTTGAAATTTGCATTTGCAAACCATTATGTGCAGCCTGGCCTACCTGACAAGGTTGTTGCGAAGATAAGATATATGTGTTGGAGGGTGGGAAGAGCCAATACTTTCCTTGATCTCATTGTAGGAAAGATGGGATATAAATGTAACTAATATACAGCATCTTAAACTTAAAGGAGTTCCATGAATCCCTGCTTGGTCATGGAAACCCACTGGCTGACTAGGGCAAGTCACATTCTCTTAGCCTCAGAGGAAGGCAAAGACAAACCTGCTCTGAACAAATCTGGTCAAGAAAACTTTGTCATAGGTTCATCTTAGGGTCACTGTAAGTTGGAAATAACTTGCACTCAGCAGCAACAGCAAAATAGAATATATAAATATATAACAGTAAAGTAAAACAAACTATTTTCTGGCAGAGCATCTCTAGACATTCAGTGACCAAAGGACAATCTGGTTGAGGATGATATAGGCCAATACCGTTGATTCCATTCCTTTGCTATTTGTAGGAAGAAAAAAGCATCCTTCAGGGAAGCTCAGGCTATTGAATGGCTATGGAAGTCAGGTGGTAGCCAGACAGAAAATAAGTAGGTCGTGCATGTGGTGTGGGGTGTGGTGTGGTGTGATGTGTGTGTGAGAAGATATGTATCTACACCTGTGAGAAGATTGCAATCCACCTGTGTGATATAGGATCTCAGCCACTGTTTCCGCTGTTCAATAATTAATACATCATTGAGGAGGGTGGGTTTTTAATGAGGATCCCTAATCAGTTAATAAACAGGAAGATACCACAAATTTTACCCAGAAATATCTTGAGAAGAACTTTCTTCAATAATTCCACTAACATTGTAATAAGTGGAAAAATAAAAACAAAGGCATGGCTTCTTCTGATGCCTTCTGGCACATAACTAACAAACGAACTAGAGATTGAAATTAAAATAAAGCAGCTGCGTTGCTCCTAGTGATTTAATTAGGGAATATTTTCTAATTCTCAGTGATCCATAACAGATGCTCTTGTCTTTATTGTTAAGTCCTTCCTGACAGCTATAGGTCAGGAATGCTATGGTAATCCTTTCCTTTTCTTTGATTTACTTTAACTTAACTAGTACCAGGATAAACACTGACTAGCTAATGTGTTAGGAATCTCCCACTTAAGCAACTCAGATTGATATCTTGCAGATGCTTGCCTAAGAAGTCGTCTAATTAAACACAGCAGGACTTCCTTTCCCAGTAAGATTGCCAGTCGTATATTTTTTCAAGGTACTTTTTAACTATGTGGGCTATGAATTCGCAAGAATTAGAAAATAGCTTCTAAGAAACACCTCCCACTGGTTTATAAAAAGATACAGATGTATAATGTGAGAGCATTGAAGATTCTAATCCAGCGGTTCTCAACCTGTGGGTGGCAACCCCTTTGGGGGTCAAACGACCCTTTCACAGGGGTCGCCTAAGACCGTCGGAAATATATGTTTTCCGATGGTCTTAGGAACCGAGACACCTCTCTCGCTAGGAAGCAGGACGCGGGCGCCGAGAGCGGAGGCGGTACCTGCCCACCGCCATCACCGCTTTCTCCTACCCGCTCCCTCAACCAACCCTGGTTTCTATTTTCGCCACGCAACTGAAGCCTTAGAGACGGCCCGCCCCCCCTTGGTGTCCACCGCTCTCATTGGGTGCCTCGCCCCGGCTCAGGCACCAAAGCGTCAACGAACAGGTTTGAAAGAGCCTCTTCTTCAAGGAGAAGGAAGAAGCGCTTGCTCCAGGGTCGAGGAAGTGGGCGGAGCCAGCCAGCCGGTCGCCTATGTACCGGGGTCACGCGTCTCCCCTCTGAGCTTTCCTCCCTCACTGACTCGTGGCTCCGCGTGACGTTTTGAACTGAGAAGTTTGTGCAGTGCCAGGTGGCAATTTAGGAGATAGAGGGGAGTCGCATTTCAGGGCCATTTCTGCACCTCTCTGTTATAGTGTTGTTATTCCACTTTCAACATCCTATGGAATTCTGGGGTTTGTAGTTTACTGAGGCCAAAGAGCTCTCTGGTTGAGAATTCTTAAGTGCCCCTCCCTAAACGGCAAATCCCAGGACTCCATAGGATGTTGAAAGTGGAATAATAGCACTGTAACAATCTAGTGCGGAAAGGCTCTTAGTCTGTCACCCACCAAGCCCCCACGAGGTATAACTAGAGTTACCACATCCATTATAGGGGTGCCAGGCTGAAAACTGGTCGGGGCAGCTCTACTTTTCTTTCGTGGTTGTGTAGAAGAGGGAATTTCAGTGGGTGTTTGCTTGATAGTGGACATGACAGGATATTTTCTTTAATGGAATTATTCACAGAATTCTCAGCGCCTATATGACTCCCTTTGGTTTTAAAAAGATGTGATTGTTCTAGGCAAGTTTTAGTTGTACATAGGCCTATCTTTTATACTGCAAGTTTTACTGTTTTAAACATTTTGTGTTTAAACATTTCATGTTTAAAACTCTGCCAGATATTTGATTATTCTTACCTTGTGAACTGACTTCAAAAGCAGTATAGAAATATTTGAAGTAAGATAAATTTTGCTTGGCCATTAACTCTTGACTACATGCCAAGCAAAATTTTACATCCATGCGGATGCAGATTGAACTGGAAGTTTAGCTGCACAGTTAGTCCAAACTGTGCATGTTAGTCCATTTACTCCAAAGTAGCCCTGCTGATGTCATTATTTATTCATTGCCATGATGACATAAGCAGCTGAGAGGTGTGCAGCCTCAGCAGCCTTGATGTACTTGACTGTGGAGTACAAATATGCTATGTTGACACAAGCCTGGCTCACTTCATCGGTTTTTCCTGATAGTGCATTTGAAAGATCTAGGGTCAGAATGACATGACTGTTATTTTTGCCAAAGATCTCCAAGATTTTTAATTTTTTTAAAATTTAAAGTGCTTTTTTTAAAAAAAGGAAAAGAAAAGTGAAGGTATTGGAGCAAGCACATTTGTTAAGGTTTTTTTGTACATCTCCTCCTGCTGACTTTTGCCAAGCAAATTGTCAGAATTGGTCATTTTTTCATGTTTACAACCCTGTTGATCACACCCAGAATGCTGCCAATGTTAAAAAGCCTTGAATAAAAGCCAGGTGCTTGCTTGGGAATCAAGCCCAGTTTCTGTCGCAAGAAACATGGAATGTAGGAAGGAATTAGGTAAAGATTTCTGCTAAGGCTGGCTTCTGTTACTAAGTTAGATACATTTTCAGAGGTTGCAATAGTAAAACTTTGAAAAACTAAGGAGAAACTTTGAATTCATGGGAACCATTCCGAAGCTATAATACATAACGTATATATTAAGTGAAATATTCAGAAGGTCTTCAGGCCCAGCCATTCATTCATCCATTTTACACCAATCAATAAAACACAAGAAAACAGCTGTGCTGAATTGTATTGGAGAAGCCTATCTGCTGTTCTCAGATATCTTATGTTTTTGTTATTTGGATATGAAGAAGCATGTTACTTTTATACATGTACAAAATGTTTTGTCAGGTTCATTTGCAATGCAAACTGTGCTCTGATGTTGGAGGAAGGTTAATATCCCTAGAAAATGAGGTAATACTAAGGTGGCTAATTTTGCCTGTTTTTTGAACCCAGTTTTTTAAAAATTCAAAGGAATGGTTAGGATGATTGCTTGGTACATTCTATCTGACTTGATTGCTAGAGTGGGAGTGCAGATTGGGAAATTTTTGCCACCATCTTTATTGATCATTTAAATTAGGAGGAGATCCACAGATTGAGGATGACAAGGGACTTGGGGAGCAAAAGAAGGGCTGAGGAGCCACAGTTCCTCATTCCTGGTCCAGAGGAAGTTATGCTAGGCTCTGTCTGCTGTTATAGATTGTCTTGTGGATATAACTAGACCAGACTTGACACTGGTGGCAAGTACCACAAACAAAATGTAGCAGCCGTTGAAGCTTCATATTTGGTGGCACTCAGAATCACCAGAGCTACGAAATCTCACACCATTGCTGAGGATTTACTGTTGCCAGCAGCCAAAGACATTGTTCGAGTTATGATCAGAGACGAATTTGTTACGAAATTGAGTGCAATTTCCTTATCTAACGACACTGTCCGCAGAAGAATAGATGACATGTCTGCTGATATTCTTGATCAGTTAATCCAGGAAATTAAATCTGCTCCACTTCCAATATTTAGTATCCAGCTTGATGAATCTACAGACGTTGCAAACTGTTCACAGTTACTGGTTTACGTGAGGTATATTAATGAAGGCGACTTTAAAGATGAGTTTCTTTTTTGCAAACCTCTTGAAACGACAACTACTGCACGTGATGTATTTGACACAGTTGGTTCATTTCTGAAAGAGCATAAGATCTCTTAGGAAAAGGTTTGTGGTGTTTGCACAGATGGTGCTCCAGCTATGCTAGGATGTCGATCTGGATTTCAACGTTTGTACTGAATGAGTCACCAAAAGTCATTAAAACTCACTGTATGATTCATCGGCAAATATTAGCAACGAAGACGCTGCCACAAGAGTTACAAGAAGTAATGAAAAGCGTCATAAGTTCTGTCAATTTTGTAAAGGTGAGCACTTTAAACAGTCGACTGTTTTCGCAACTGTGCAACGAGTTGGATGTGCCGAACAATGCTCTGCTATTTCACACTGAAGTGAGATGGTTGTCGAGAGGAAAAGTTTTAAAATGTGTTTTTGAGCTCCGTAATGAACTCAAAACGTTTTTTAATCAGAAAGCAAGACCGCAGTTCGAAGCACTTTTCAGCGATAAAAGTGAACTGCAGAAAATAGCTTACTTGGTTGACATCTTTGCCATCTTGAATGAGTTAAATTTATCACTGCAAGCACCAAATGCAACATGCCTCAATTTGTCTGAAAAGATCCGATCATTCCAAATGAAACTTCAGCTTTGGCAAAAAAAAATGGATGAAAATAAAATTTACATGTTGCCTACCTTATCTGTTTTCTTTGAGGAACATGACATTGAACCAGACAAAAGGATTACGATGATAATTTCTGTGAAAGAACACTTGCACATGCTTGCAGACGAAATTTCATCGTACTTTCCAAATCTACCTGACACCCCATTTGCACTTGCCAGAAGCCCATTCACAGTCAAAGTTGAAGATGTTCCTGAGACAGCACAAGAGGAGCTCATTGAACTTATTAACAGTGATGCAGCGAGAACTGATTTCTCTACAATGCCAGTTACAAAATTCTGGATCAAGTGTTTGCAGTCATATCCTGTTCTGTCTGAGACTGTGTTGCGCCGTCTTCTTCATTTCCAGCAACATATCTTTGTGAAACAGGGTTTTCCAGCTTGTTGGTTATCAAGTCTAAATACAGAAGTAGACTTGTTGTGGAAGACGATCTTCGTTGTGCTCTTGCAAAGACTGCCCTGAGAATTTCTGATCTGGTGAGAAACAAGCAATCTCAGTTCCTGTCGCATGGCGCGCGTGAGCGGTCGTTCGGAATAGCGCTGCGCAATTCCGAACCTCCACCTGCTGGTTCCAGCCGGTTCGAGAGCCATCTGAACCAGCTAGACATCCCCTCAGTAAGGGGGAAGCGGAAAAAGTCCAAAGGGGATCCAGAAGTCCGATGCTGAGCTCTCTCTGAAAGGAGAGAGCGGAGGCGCTGTGAAGGATCGTAGGACTGTGACGGAACCTCCAGGCTCACTGCTTTAGCGGCACAAGCGCCGCCGTCGACTTTTAAATCAAGAAGACACACAGAGACTACAATTAGCAACCCGATCTGGATTACAATTATTTAAGATCGCAAGAAGTACAGACCTGCATTCGCTGAAAGTGAGCTGCTTTAGAAAGAGACTCCGAAGGCTGTGACTTGCACTGAAAGTGCTGACAATTTAAAGCTACAGTAACTGGGTTGGTACAGTTAACTGAGAGATTCCAGATGGATGTGAAAACTTATGGAATAGAACAAAAAGAGCAAGGAAGAATGTTGAAGTTACTGCGGGAAAACCCGCCTCATTTACTATCACATGTATACCAGGAGATTTTAAACCAAGAAAGAGAAGGTGAGACAGTCAAATCAGCAATGATATTGTGGGCTCAAAATCTCGGACATCAAATTCAATTAGAGCACTGGGAACAGAGCTGGCAAAGGACACAAAAATTTACTGCAGCTCAGAACCTAAAAGAGAACTATTATAAGCTTTTTCATAGACGGTACATGAAACCAGAAAAATTAAAGAAGATATATAATACGGGAACAGGTCAGTGTTGGAAGTGTCAGAAGAATCTTGGAACACTATTTCATACCTGGTGGTCATGTCCTAAGGCTAAAAAATATTGGAATGATATACATAATATGATATGTAAAATTTTGAGGGTTCAAATTGATAAGAAACTTGAACTGTACTTATTAAATATGACACATGTGTTAGATGGAACTGTTGCAAAGAAATATTGGCGAATAATGCTGTATATGATTACGACAGCCCGTATTGAATATGCAAGGCTATGGAAAACTGAGCAGATACCTACAATAGAGCAATGGTGGGCAACTTTTACTGAAAATTGGAATGCAGATATAGTCTCTCAGAGATTAAAAGGAAAATCAGATGATGACATTAATAAAGAATGGCAAATTGTTCTGGAAATGGGTAGGGTGTTGACAGGTAATAATTCTTAATTCATGGTAGCATGAGTAGTTAAAAGTAAAAATCAGTGGAATATCATGGAACATGTAAAGTAGGGTCGAAGAGCAGAATCTATCTTGTATGTTAACAAATGCGATGCATGATGTTGATATGTCAGTGAAATAACACTATTGAAATCCAGAGAGGGGTGGAAGATAGCGATAATAGTTCAGTAAAATGTACAATGAGAAATGTTGTTTTATACAATGTAATCACAATAAAATTAATTAAAAAAAAGAAAGAAGCAATCTCAACCTTCGCCCTGACATTGGCTTTTTATGCATACTGTCGCAAAATGTAGCAATGTAGTTTATTGTTGTTATATTAAGACTGTTACCCACGCTACACCATGCTTCAAGACAAAATTTCATTTATTTGTAACTAGAAATAAATATTTCACAATATATAATTACATACTGTTTTTGTGATTAATCACTATGCTTTAATTATGTTCAATTTGTAACAATGAAAATACATCCTGCATATCAGATATTTACATTATGATTCATAACAGTAGCAAAATTAGTTATGAAGTAGCAACGAAAATAATTTTATGGTTGGGGGTCACCACAACATGAGGAACTGTATTAAAGGGTCGCAGCATTAGGAAGGTTGAGAACCACTGTTCTAATCTCTAACTCTGAATGATGTAGCCTTACATAGAACAGTATGAGTCAAATGTGGGATTCTGTGAATTAATTGGTCAGTTCATATAGCATTTAGCTATTAACTTCACACTAGTCCTTGAACTGTCATTTTTGGATAGGTGGGAAGCAGTAGCATCCCTATGCTGCTGAAAAATGCTGAAAAATCTTGACATATACTGTTCCGTCAACATATACTGTACCACACATACCAATCTGTACAGACATATTGGGAACAAGAAGGTTGATCAGGCTGAGGGAACCCAGAAAAGCCTAGTTTGCAAGAAGCCCAAATGTTGCTTTTCCTTTCCAATGTCTCAATAAAATCTAATATATAAAACTTTGGCCATTTCCACAGGGGGTTTTTAAAACTGTGCAGAGCGTCCTCCAGGGAGGACGTCTGCACCTGGGAGCGGACTGGGTCGGATCTACTTAACGTAGACCCGCACCCCAGCCTGCTCCGGAACGACCCGAAGTGGTCAGCCAGCGTGCTTTTGAAAAAACTGTTTCTTGAGGTTTTTCAAAAGCACAGAGCACGCCAGCGCGAGCCTGCTCCCTTATGCAGATTCACAAGCTCGCATTAGTGTGAGCCTGCGATCTGCTGGGGGCAGGCTTTAGGCTGGCGAGCTTCAGCGGTTGGAGCCTCAACCAACTGGAAGCCGCCATTTTCATCCCCGGAGCGGTGCAGAGCGGTGGCCACGCACTGCTCCGGAGCAGCGTGGACCGGACCGGGGAGCCCAAAAGTCTGGTGAGTAGCGTTACGGGGCGATTCCCTCACCCCGTGCAGAAATGGTCTTTGTTTGTCTGTGTCAGGCAAAGACCTCTCATGACTGGCTGCCTAAGAAGATTCTTTGGAATCCTGGGGTTTGCAGTTTAGGGAAGGGCCTTTAGAATTCTCAGTCAGAGAACACTTGGGCCTCAGTCAACTGTGACTGTCTTAAATAGCTCAGTTGCTATGGAGATGAGGCCCAGCAGCAAAGAGGAGGACAGTGTATTCCCTCAGGAACCCAACCTCTGTATGTTAATAACTCTGAATACAGATTGGATTGGGGAATATGGGGAAAAGTTACTGGACAAGATAGTTTGAGGAATTAGAGACATAGGATCTCAAATCTTTCCAACAAGTATTACCTATGAGAAAATAAAATCCTGGGCAACACTGGGTATATACGCTAGTATACTACAAAAATGACAGTATTGGGCCTTATCTCTGCTTTTGCTGCAACAAACTCACATTGCTACCCCTCTGGAACGTGCTACAGGATTTGTTTTTTGTGGAAAATTGATAATCAAAGATATTCACCTGGATGTAACATGCATACGGAGTAATCACACTTAGAAGGATCTATGAAAGAGCAGAAAAAAAACATAAGGTAAAAAGTAACCAACATCTTTAAAAATGAAAATGTGTTTCTGAGTTTTTTAAAAAGCATAACTGAGAAAGTGTTCTTACAACTCACGCAATACAACTGTATCTTGGGAGCAGAATCTTATTTCGTCAGATATGTGGGTTGGCCCACTACTGAGCTCACCACAGGCCCAATGATTTCAGGGATTATGACCAGTTCCACAAAAACACTGTGCTCCCTTGCTCAATCCAGGTGCCAGCAGGTAGGAATATCCTTACGGTTAGCGCCTAGGTCTAGATAGCTAAACTCACACTGTGCCCTTTTCCAACTGCAAGATGAGGAAGGCAAGTGAGAAATTCCTGTAGTAACCTCTGATAAGGGATAATTCCACAATCCTCTCGTGCACCACTTCCTTCCAATTGTGAAGCCACAGAGGAGAACTCTAGAAGGCCTAGTTTTGTGGGTGAGGTGCAGCGTTGTGGACTAGAATAGAACTGATTAGGCCTACAGGCTGGAAATTCTCCTCCAGTCATTTCTATAATGCACACTTACCTGGGAATAAATCTCCACAGAACATAAAGGGGCATATTTCTGAGTAAATAAGTATAGAATTGTATTCTTAGTTCTCCTGCTAGGTTAGTTGTTCCAAAACATGGTAGTCGGGATGGTAGCTGCCAAAAAATTTACTTGAGATATTCAGTCAACAGGGTGTGTGTTACTTTTGAAATAACTCCGGGTATTCTTACTATCTTTCATTAGTACCTCTTTCACACACACACACACACACACACACATATACACATATGTCTATAATTAGTTACGTATGAGCACCCACTACCATTTCTGCATAAGTCTTGACTGGGGCCACAGCACTTGCAGTAGGAGAAACAAATTTAATATTAGACTTCACACTTACCTAGAACAGAAAAGCTACCATGCAGGGAAGAGGCAATATTTCCTTGGATGCTTCCCTGGACAGAGAAGACATAAAGCTCACAGAAGCTTAAAGCTGTGAAGAGAGAAAATCACTACATACATGCGGTTATGTAGTAACAAATTCTGACATGTAGATATTTGTCATGAAAATTCCCACAGCTCTGGCCTCCTCCCACATTCAAACATTTCCGTTTATCCAGATTGCTGTGATAATGGAGCTTTCTGACAATTGCATGTGTACAATAATTTGCCAACTAAGGAAACATTTCATGCATTTAAGATAGTAGGAATCTGCCCAAATACAGTATCATAAACAGATAACTATCCCCCTGGAAACTGTATCCAGCAATTTCTACATGCCTTCAAGTCAATTCTAACTCATGGCAATCCTATACTAGGGTTTTCTTGGTAAGATTTAGTCAGAGGATGTTTGCCATTGCCTTCCATGAAGGCTGAGAGAATGTGACCTGTCCAAGGTCACCCAGTGGAGTTCCTTGCCTGATTAGGGATTCAAAACCTTGTCTCCAGGGTCCTAGTCTAATGCTCAAACTTTTATACCATGCTGGCTACCTTTATAAAGCTAATAGCTTTTTTTAAATTGCCCATTTGCAACTAAGCCACTTTGCATTACAACAAGGATTGCACACAACACTATGTTGTTGTTGGGAAAAATCCATTCCTATTCCAGCAACTATGAGGATTGCAACTAAACTCAGAGGGGATAGTGATACCAGAGAAGAATGGCAGATGACATCATTATGCCTTTTAATGGAAACATTCCAAAGCTTTGATTCTGGGAGCCCTTTTTCCACTAAAACACACGATACAAAAGAGTAATATTCAGCTTCCCCTAAAAGACATGACTATCTTGGTAAAGTAAAAGCTATACATAATTCAAACAGCAAAGGAAAAGCTGAGCTTTGGGAGAAACAGCTGGGATTTGATGAAATGAGTGCCATCTGTCCCATGATAATGAGCTAACATGAAGTCAGGGCTTGCTTCATAAACAGGAGAGTGTTAATATGCAGACTGATCGAGTCCTTGCCTGGGATAAGAACTTTAAAAAGTTATATTAGAACTACAGCTCGTGGAAACTCCTAGCCTCCAGCAATGCTGACTTGGAGATCTTGGGAGCTGTAGTCCAGGCAAGTTATTATTCCAGGCTCTGATGGAACTTCCTGAAAGAAAAGAGCTCTTCCTGCAAGTGCTCTTCCACTGAGCTACAGGGCCAGCTTTGGCCACTATACTATGCTTCCTCTCCTCCCAGGTACCTGACCACGATTGGTGGGTTATCAGTTGTTAACTTATGACTCTGTCATTTTCACCGTTACCACTTTTTCCCCCATGAGTTTATGTTTTCCATTTTTTAAAAAATCTCTGTAATCTTTTATGTGAATCATGATGGAAAGGTACAGTGTATATATTTGAACTTAGGCCATTTCTGCACGGGCTTAAAGAAACGGTGCAGAGCATCCTCCAGGGAGGACATCTGCACCTGGGAGCGGACTGGGTCAGACCTACTTACTGTAGTTCTGCACCTCAGCCCGCTCCCGAACGACCCAAAGTGGTCATCCAGCGTGCTTTTGAAAGACTGCTTGAAACAGGTCTTTCAAAAGCACTGAGTGCGCCACTCCATGCCCGTGCTCCAGTGCAGATTTGCAGGCTCGCACCAGTGCGAGTCTGCGATCTGCCAGGGGCGAGCTTTAGGCTGGCAAGCTTCAGCGGTTGGTGGAAAGCCTCGACCAACTGGAAGCCACTATTTTCATCCCTGGAGCAGTGCATAGCGGCAGCCACGCACTGCTCCGGACCAGCCTGGACCCAAGTGTGGAGCCAAAAAGTCCGGTAAGTACCGGCACGGGGTGATTCCCTCGCCCCATGCGAAAATGGCCTAAGTAAAACAACTAGTCATACTGATCAGGTCTACTGGGAAAATGAAGGGAGGAAAGATGTCTCCAAGATGATGCAGTCACAAGTTACATGTGCATTTCATGCACAGATCTTAATGCAGCCCCATTAGGAATATTCTCCCAGAGTAGTAGCCTGTGCTGTGCATGGTATCAAACACTGTACAGCCACCCATAATGATCTCTTTTCCACCACTAAAATTGCTGCTCAATCCATTACTTGATCTATCTGCTCTTATCTCAGTATCAGGCTTCTCTTGGCCAAAGAGTTTAGTAGTTACTAAAAACTCACCCACTGTGAGCCAAGCCAAAGGTGCAAATAATGAAAATCTTCTTGCTTCTTCTGTGGAGTAAAAAAACCAGAAACATACAGAAGCACCATTAGTCAGCTTTTTCAAGATATCTATCACATGTGTATCCCATCTTTTCAAAGGTAGGCTGAAATTATTCAGATTAGAGATTGGAATACTTACTTTTTGAACTACCATTCCCAGAAACCTTCAACTAGCATCATAAATGGGAGTTGTACTCTAAAAAGATAACTTTTCTAAGCTTTAGTTGGCCAATGTATTACCAGATCATAGTTCAGATCTGTGTGTACAGGTCTGAGATTACTCCTTCCATCTTTCATCCTTCATATTGCAGTAATTCTATTCCTCCTATCTTGTTTTGAGGCAAAATATTGTGAAACACATTTCCGCACTACACTGTTATAGTGCTATTATTCCACTTTCAACATCCTATGGAATGCTGGAGTTTGTAGTTTAGGGAGAGGCCTTTAGAATTGTCAGCCAGAGAGCTCTTGGGCCTTAGTAAACTACAAACCCCAGAATTCTACAGGATGTTGAAAGTGGAATAATAGCATAACAATGTAGTGCAAAAATGGCCAAAGAGACTGCTTTGAGAAGAACAGAAATGTCAGATAAGGTTTGGAGGAGAACAATGTTACTGCCCTGGCTAGTCCGAGCTTTGGGGATATAAAAGATATCCTCTTGATATCATAATTCGGCTCACTTCTCTATTCCTCTCCATGTGCTTGCGAGGCCGCCGGACAAGCACGTAAACAAGCTCGGCCGTTAATAGCCGTAATATTCAAACTACAATACAGGCAGGCCAGAAATAGCTGACTCACTGCTTTAGGAGACCTCCAGGCAAGTACTCTAATTAAGTATGCATGCTACTTACAAAAGAGCCTCTGCCCCGCGATGGCAGCTTGATGGGTAAACTATACAATACCCAAGTACTCTGCGTCTGCATACTGGCTACTCTACTGAAAACCGCTACGATAACTCAATCATTCAGATTCTGACCTTTCGGAGGCTTTGTCTCCAACTCCAAATCTATTGTTTTCCCCCAAGTACGGCATAGCCTGCAGTCACAATTCTCCTTATAGAAACCCTTGATTCCGAGACCTTCCTGGGATCGCTCCCGAGTTTCATCCTGCCTTGCTGCTGCTTTGCTTGGCGAGCCTCCCCTCAGCTCCACCTGCTGAGCTACGTTGCACCCCAGCTTCACTCTCTATTTTTCTGGGCTTCAGGACAGGTGAAGCATCACCCAAACCAGCAATCCCTCTAAAAATCCCTCTATACCACTCCAACCTTTATTTTCTTTAGTTATCTTGTATGAGTGTGTTGCATACACTGTTTTGCTTGTATTTAATAAACATCATTTATTATTTCAACTTCTGTGTTCTCCTTGACTCGACCCGACCCCGTAGACATAGGGTTCAAGATCTTGGTATGTTACCCTGCCTCTCGTAACGCTAAGCAGTGCTCTGAGCTAATTTTCCCCACCTTTAGTTGAGCACATTTTGGTGTCCCTCCCGGGACCCCCAGTACACAGGGTAACAACAATGCTGAGTGAGCAACAGCCTTCTGCCTGCCTGCCTGCTGCAAACCACCAACTGAAAGGCTACTGAGTAAAGAAAAATAAAATAAAGTCTGTTTCTTACTGTTGCGTTGAAGCAATACAGATTTGGAATGACTATATAATGCAGAAAAGATAGCAGAATTGATAAAATAAAATAAAAGTAAAATGCATAAAATGTGAGTTTTTTCTGTAGAATCTCATTTAAAATAACATTTTTCAGAAGAAAATAATTAGTAGTCTCAGACAACATACCTAATGAACACAAATTGTATAAGAGATCTATATGCTTGCCTTTTCCCTCTAATAAACATGGGGGCTAACATTCACAAGCAAGAAGCCTAATTAAAACATTAAGATGTCCCCAAATAACAAAAATATATGTACATATCCTTATTTTTTCTTTTCATATTTTTGACAGTGCTCGGAAGAAAATTACAGCCATTTTTGGAGATTCAAAGTCTAATAGTACAAATCCAGAGTCTAGCAAGTGGGTAAGCCTTAAATCAAAGGAAATAAAAGACTCGTCATTGGAATATATAATAGGAAAGGGGTTAAAAAAGTAACTATAGCTAGGCCACTTCTATGGTAACCTTTGAAAAACACCAGTAATGAAAACTGAGGCCATTTCTGCACTAGACTGTCATAGCGCTATTATTCCACTTTCAACATCCTATGGAATCCTGGGGTTTGCAGTTTACGGAGGGGCCAGGTGGAGTAATAATTGAGTAGTAATTTAAATAAAATCTCACAGTCTGCCATTGTGGCTTTGACAGCTAATTGTTCTTCCCTACCGCTCTATGCATTTCTTATTATATAGATACTTCCTTTGTTTATGATGGCAACTGTAGAGATTAATTTTTCCAAAATTGCTAGGCACACTCCACTTTTTTTTTAAAAAAACTGCCTGCTCAGTACATAGATCATAACATCCAACCAGAAAGCCCCAGTGGAATCTTTGTATAACTGCTTTCTCTAACTTTTCTTGAAAACTAGCAAATACTGATAAAGCAAAAATAGATAAAGACTTCACAGATCACTATATCAGGAAAGCGCTTTTAAAAACTTGGGAAGATTATAAAACTAAAAACATACGGCAGCTTCCCACTTGGGTTTCACCTCAAGAGGCTTTTTTTGGACGATGGACAGATTCAGATAAATGGCTGCGATACGAAGACATAACGGAGAGATCAGCGTCCAATAATTTAAAGGTAAAAACAAGAGAAAAATTAGAACAAGAGGGAATAGCATTGAGTTGGTTCCCTTATAGACAATTAGTTGAAAGGTTTCAGATGGACACTAAAACATATGGAATAGAACATAAAGAGAAAACTGGAGTAATTAAATGGCTGTTTGAAAATCCTCCTCACTTACTAGCTCAAGTGTATCAAGAAATATTACAACAGGAGAGGCAGGAAGAAACAGTGAAGACAACGATGATTTTATGGGCTCAGAATATTGGACATACAATTCAATTAGAGTCTTGGGAAAGGAGCTGGCAAAAAACACAGAAATTTACAATAGCTCAAAATTTGAAAGAGAACTATTATAAGCTCTTTTATAGATAGTATATGACACCAGACAAATTGAAAAAGATTTACAAAACAGGTAATGGGCGCTGTTGGAAGTGTCAGAAAGAAGTTGGTACGATTTATCATATGTGGTGGACGTGCCCAAAAGCTAAGAAATATTGGAATGTAATACATAATAAAATTTGTGCATTATTGAAAATTCAAGTTGTTAAGATACCAGAACTGTATCTGTTAAATATGACTGATATAATAGAAGATGTTGATGTAAAGAAACAATGGAGAATACTGCTTTATATGATAACAACTGCTCGGATTGAATATGCTAAGTTGTGGAAAACTCAGCAAATACCTACAGTGGAACAATGGTGGGGTACACTTATTGAAAATAAAAATGCTGATATGGTCTCTCAGAGACTAAAAGGGAAATCTGACGAAGAGATACAAAGAGAATGGCAAATGGTAAACGGAAGTGGGTAATTGCTGGGTATACAGATGGAGATTTGTAATTCATGATGTAAGATAAGATATGAGTGGGTGGCAGGATATATATCATGATGCGGGAACATGGGAGGGAAAGGCAAGAATCAATGAGGAAAAATAGCTGTAAAATGTAGTACAATATTATATATCTGAAAAATAGTATGGAAAACTAGGTCAGAAATATGTCAAGCAAACTGTCAGTTACTATGTATGTTTTTTATAATGTGAAATTGAATAAAATGATTAAAAAAAAAAAAAAGAAAACTAGCAAATACAAATTCCTGAGCTTCCACACTTTCATTTGTACATTTAGGTTGTTGTAATTAAGGTAGTGAAGGATATTCCAAAGTCACTTACAATAGCTTTAAAAAATTACACCCTTGCAACTGAGAACTGCAACACAATGTCCTCTGGCAACTGGTGACTTCCATGCAAGGGGGGCGGTGAATCTGCTCTGGGTTTTAGCCCAAACTGTAAAGGAGCTCTGCAAGATGCTGAACCCAATTCCGTCCAAATAAGAAGGGGTTGGATTCAGCTTCTTGGATAGCTCAGAATAAAAATGAGAACAAATTGACTGCCCACTCACACAGAAGTTGCCTCTTGCTGCTGAATGTCACAGAGTATATTCACATTGTGAAGATCGGGACACCTGTTCAGGTTCAAGCCAGCTAACATTCCTTTCACCTCACATTGAGTGTTTCTCCACTCCATTTTCCATCTGACATGTATAAGGTTTCTGAGAATTTTTTGATTTTTTTAAAGTGCTCCCCACCCCTTTTTTGTACATCTAAAGAAGTTCTGGCTTCCCAAAATGTGAAGACATTCTCTTCTTCTCAGATCATGGAAACATTTTAGTTTTTTGGACTACCGCTTCCAGAAACTCCTCAGCCAGCAATGCTCCTTGCAGCTATATTCCAAATTGTAACTTTTCACAGTTCTGTTGTTTCTCAGTGGCTCTGTTTGGACTCCATTTTTGTTACAATTCACCAACTGAGATTGCTATTAGAAAATATATGTATCTGGTTGCACAGTCTGGTTTAGTGCATTCATTATCATGGTTTTAGGAAGTTTAAGAAAACAGCATTTTGACAATCTTTCCTTTAAAATCTTGCAAAAATGGAGCAAAAATCCAGAGGAGGTATAAAATAATATATATGAACCATATATTCATTATTTCAATATATTCTTACCTTGAATCAGATATAAGTTGCTCAGAAGACCACTTTGTTCCATGCTGAAAAAAATCTCTCACATTTGTATCTCAGAGTTCAGTTTACCTTTTAATGGGTTATTCTAAACTGTTGCCAATGATAACCATATAGTACTATAGAAGCTCTCAATTGCAAAAAGTTTGACAATTTATCTTTCCCTGGCTATCAGTGGATATAGCATTCAATAGGATTTGATTAAGAAAATATTCTAGTCTAATTCATGAACAGAACTCATTTTAAGAACATAAAGTTTATCAACCAAAGCTGTTGGGGATAATCTGAGCTCAAAGACCAATCACAGCTTTCTCCAGAATCACAGAATATATATATAGATTATAGCCACCTACAGGGAACTTTCCCCCCATCTGCTGTGTCAACAATCTAAGTTGAAATTGCTTTGCAAGGTAGTTTATAATTTTGTAATTACCATTTTATCTAAAAAAAGTATCAAATACCCTAGGTGCTATCTCACCAAGTTTTCAGATGCTATGCAAATGTTCCCCATGAGATATCATGAAAATCTACCTCAAACGTGTAGGTCAAACAGTCATCACACTGACTAAGTAATTTATATAGAATACAGTGAAGCTGAGTGTACCTACTGCCAGTTTTCTATGCAGGGACAAAATTGGTTCCGAAGACACTTAGCTTACTGGGTTGGAGTCAGTGTAAGCCTCATGTTGGATCCAATCCACTAAATTTGATGCATCAAATAGGAGAGAAAACATGGCCTGTGCTCCCTCTTCAGCCTTTCTAAACCCTGTTCTTCTATTAGCTGAGATTGATTGGTTGATTTTGTACAGAAAGAAGGATCAAAAGGGAGAAACGGCAGTGAAGTGTTTAAGTCTTTTACTCCAAGTCTCAAGTCTCTGTCTTCAGCTCTCAAGTCAAATCCCAGGTCCTTGCAAAACACTTTCAAGTCAAATCTCGAATCTGGAAGCCAGTTTCTGAAATGAGGAATAGGATCCTTCTCACTTTTCCATTTCTGAAGCTGGAGGCTTTTTTTCAGAAATGGAGAATAGGATCCTACTTACTCCCCTTTACTGAAGCTTCAAAAGCTTTAGAAGGAGGGATTCTTCTCTGTTCTTTGTGGATGAGTCTTACCTTCTGCTTGTTAGGAAAAGTTTTAGAAGGCTCCTCCAGTATGCAGCAGGGACAGGCTGCTGAGATCTCAAACCTGCCTCCAGCTTGTTGCCTAACACATTAGCTGTTTGCCTCTGAGAATTAGCCCAAGCTTTGAACTTGAGACAGATCATCACGTAACCAGTAGGCAAAAAGAGATGGAAGTGTTGCTTAAAGTCATAAGGTTGAAAGTGTTATGCTATTGAACCAAGGGCAGCAAGTCAGTGACTAAAAATATACAAGTCACGAGTCAAGTCAAGTGGAGTCACTGTGTCATTTATTGTCAAGTCAAGTCCAAATTGAGTCAGTGAAATGACTTAAGTCCAACTTGAGTTTGAGTCATTTGACTCAAGTCCGCATCACTGGGAAACAGGCCATTTGGTGTTCCATATAAAAGTATTGGTTGAAATTCAGCATGGAACTTACATCTTTGTAAATGGACTTACATGTGCAAGAAACAGAATTAAGAAGTTCTGCAATGTCTGTATTCAGCTGGGGGCTCCCATGATGTTACAAAGTATGGGCACATGTAATGGTAGCCAGTGGGTTGGCTAATGTGCCGTGGTCCCAATGTGTAATGGGTACCAATGCACATTGAGATAGTCCTGATGCACATCCAGACAACAGCTTGGAAGTGTCCATGCACATCAGGAGAGCCTGATGCTCCCTGGAACACTCTTTCTGGAGCCTGGATGTACATCTTCACAATTCACTAACAGGATTTCACCGCATTTCTGCAACATAGCTATGAATTTCTGAAGTTGCAGTGTGTAGACTGTGATGTAGAATCTTAGCCATTATTATTTCCCATGCACCAAGTCTGCTGAAAGTGAGATAGTGTGATAACTGAAGCCCCTGTCAGAGCTGCTGATGACGAGCAGCAGCTGTTGGTCCCTGTGGCTCTGGCTGGAGATGAGTCCTGCAGCTCAAGGGCTCCCCCTGCTGCCATGGACCAAGCAGGCACGGACGTCCCTCTGCCTGCTCCTTTGGAGCAACAGGGATCCGATTCTGAAGATGGTTGGGAGCCTGTGCCAATCAGCCCACAAACAAGGCGGAGACTCAAGAGAGCCGAGCAAAGGGAGGCTTCCTTGATTAAGTTCAAGAAGCAGTGACTAGCCACACCTGTGTCTTGGGCTATATAACTGCCTGCCTGGAAGCTTTCCTTTGCTTGTGGCAAACTTCTTTCAAGCCTTTGCTCCCTTGTTCCTAGCACCTGGTTCCTGCTACCTTGACTTGACCTCTGGACTCTTAACCCTTGGCTTTTGGAAATCTGACTACAGCTTTCGCTTGATGCTCTGGTAAACAAACTCCCTCGTGTAAAGTGCTTGCTTGTCTCCTCCTGGCTGGACTTTGCTGGCTCTCACACTCCCTTCTCTGGGCTGGCTCGCCGCCCAGGTCTCTGACCTTGACAGATAGGGCTGGTTAGTGGGAAATTAATATGTAGACAAGAATTAAATACAGTTTGCCCTCTACACTTGTGGGTTTGACTTTCACAGATTTGATTATTTGCAAGTTTCTTCAAACCCTGCCCCTACCTCAGGCACTTATTTTCCTGGGGAACCTTCCTTGTAGGGGGCTCCAATCAAACCCGCAGCCCTTTTAAAAACCCACCGCTAGTCCTCCTCCTCCTGTACCACCTACTCCTTGGCCAGCTAAGGAAAGCTTGCACCTCAATTTCTTAGCATCACAAATCATCCCCTGATGCCCCCACCCACCCAAGGAAGGAGGTAGGCAAGAGAGGAAATATAGGGACACCATGCTGATCCACCCCCTTTCCCTTTCCTTTACCTGACCTGGTTTGAACCCTGGGTACCTGTTCTCTCCACCATGCTTCATCCCCCTTCTCACAGACACACAAACGCGTGCACACATTTTGATATTCACAGTTTTTCCACTTTTACAAGGGTCCAGCACCCCTAACTCTAGCAAATGTGGAGGATCAACTGAAGTCAATAGCAAAGTGTAAAACAATTGTTTTAAAAAGCGCTTCTTAAACTCTGGCCCTGCAGATATTTGGGACTTCAGCACTCTGAGATCCTGACTGTTAACCTTGCTGGCTGGGAGTCCAAAACATCTGGAGGACCTAAGACTGAGAAGCACTGGTTTAAAAACACCAAAATTACTGGTAACAGTGCACTCAACCAACTATAGCAGTTATCCTACAACAGATCAGCAACAGATTATCGTGGCGAAAGTGATGACTGTCTAAATTCCCAATTGCTAGATTTAGATGGAATGAATTGGATCTACATTGAGAAGCTTCTGGTTTGGTAGAAGCAGAGCTCCCTACTTGCTGTTCCCCCAACAGACACTCCAGCCCCTGATAATATTACACAGATGGTCAGGCTACCCTGAAGGATAGAATGAACTGTATTGACCTGTGGGAATCTTATAGCCAAACAACTTATTGATACTAGACTCAGTTCCTTGAAAGTTTTTTTTTCTTATTCTACCAAAAAGAAAAGGGAAAATAAAAACAGTTACAGTGTCAACAAAGAACACATTGTCACTATTTCCCATATTGCCATTGCTTGGGAAGACCAATGAAACACTTGGAGCTCACTTTTTTCTAACCAATGTAGATTTTTTGTATGAAAAGTCAGCTGAAGATGCTTGCTGTGTGACAGTTAAGAAGCGAGAGGGATAGGTAACAATGCTGCAATAACATCAAAACAATGCCACATAATTAATTCTGGAACTTAAGACCAAGGTAGTGAAAACTTAGATTGCAAACACTTGAAAGTAACTCTGAGGTGAGAGCCCTACAGTTAACCCCAAAAAACGCACATTAGATCAAGGAAGTGGCAGGTGGTGTCAAGGTAAAAATGCAGTTCAGCTAAATTATTGAGTGCAAAACAAACACATGTTACTGTGATATAGACATAAATGCAAAATAAAGTCATAGATCAAGATCAAGACATGACAAATGGAAAAGAAAAAGGGGAGAAGCAAAACTGCCAGTCAGCAAAATCACCATGTAACATCAGCTAAGATAAGGCAGCTACAGGTCAAGGCAAAAAGCCAAGGTCCTACTGACTAGGCTTTCAAGAATATCTGGATTACACGTATCTGAAACGTGACTTGTGTGATACAAGCAAACACACAGTAATAATTTCAGAGACAGTCAAGAAGCAATGGTCACTCAGCCTCAGAGGCCTTAAAGGAAACAGACTTTTGCAATAACAAAATCCCATATGAAGGCTCAGCAAGACAGACAAAACCAGAGTCTTCCTGAATAGAAAGCACCACAAGCCTTTGCTAATGGATCTGGTAAAAGAGGTTATTGTGCTTACATTAAACCATGTTATATTTGTGAATTAGCTTATTCTTGTTGTGCTATGATTGAATTTCTCTTTTAAAAAATTCAGTCTTGCTTTTTAAAACTATATATTACAAGGATTTTAACAAGGAACTGTGTAAATCTGGCTGAGATCTAATATTTCTTCGGTACAGCATAAATAGCCACATGTGGAAATATGCTATGCCAGCACTATGCAACCCTCATGCAGAACAAGAACATTGCACAACACATCTCAATGACCTGGTATCATTGTACAATGCACAAGTGCAACACACAGTGTGTAGCTGCAACATACGACATTGCTGTATATGCAATTGTGCCTCTGCTGCTGTCCAGAAAATACAGTGGGCCCTCCCTTACTGCAACCTTCATATGCACAATCTCCATCTCACACAAAGCATCATGTCTCTATACCTAAAATGGTGGTGACATGCATCTGGACATGTACATGCATGTTGCTGCCATGAAGTATTATAGGACATGAGCATTTGGGTATTTTTTTAAAGGGGGGTTCCTGGAATGGAACCCCCAACATATATGGAGTGCTCAGTGTACCTCCATTATTCTATGGTGAACAATTCAGCCGCTGCACATAGCATGACTTGCACACGCTTATGTCATTAACAGAATCATATCCTATAGTTGAGAAATGGTTTCTCATACTTTCAACTAGCATGTGCATACCATGATAGGTCATAGCATTTGTCCAGGAATGATGCTTGGTTTGGAGAGAGACTAGAGAGGCTGTCTGTACTTTGTCCACTCCAGCTGAAACAAATTAATCTACCAATTAAAAGTCTAATATTATCCCATCCATGATGGGCCCATATTAGGGTTACCAAGTATCTCTTATTATAAGGCAGGTTCCTTATTTGAGGGCTGGAAAGCTGGTTCCTTATAGGATAGATAGTTGTAACTTATTACAAAGAATGTCCTTATCTAAGGGTATACAGGCCATGGCTGGGTAACTGTGGAAGACTAAGGGACCAGAGGAGCTCAGAGGGCTATGCCCCCCACTTTGCCCACTCCTACCAATCCCCTATGCTCCAAACACCCTCTAGGGGACATGGGGGCACTCTTACCATGTTTTGTGGCCTTCCTGAGCATTCGAGAGCAAAACAAGTTTTGAAAATTTTTGCTTTCTTTGTTTTTACTTTGAGAGGGGGGCAAGTGGTCTCCATATGTGGTAGAAATGCCCTCCTTACCACTTAGAGATCATTCTGAAGCAATAAAATAAAATAAAAATTGCAAAACAGTTTTTGACACAAGGACCACAAAAAAGGTCCTGTGAGGCTGAATAAGGTCCACTGGCTGCACTTTGCCTGCCCCTGATATAGAATGAAGAAGATGTCAGAAAATCCCATAGCCTGGAGTGTGGGCAGAAAGACAGAAAGTTGTGCATCATGTCATTTTATGAATGTGTATCTTAATTTTACAGAGAAACACATGTCTAAGTTAACTGAAATCAATATTTCATTTGGAGTTTAGGCAGAACACAAGCTTCTTAATAGCTGCTTCCTGACCTTGAATGTTATGAATTTCAACTGTGCCTTATTGCTATTTTGAAAACATAGCAACACTAATAACATGTATATAAATCTACTGTGAACTGAATGAATAACATAACCTGAAAGAACCAGTGAAGTAGAGTGACTTTAGCATTGGACTATGGCTCCAGAGACCAGAGATCAAATTCCCACTCAACCATGGAAATCTAAAAGTGACCT
Source organism: Cyclura pinguis (assembly GCA_030412105.1). Taxonomy (NCBI): domain Eukaryota; kingdom Metazoa; phylum Chordata; class Lepidosauria; order Squamata; family Iguanidae; genus Cyclura; species Cyclura pinguis. Next base: position 316,249,356 of record CM059600.1, on the reverse strand, counting down.
TGGGCAAGTCATACTCTCTCAGCCTCAGATATAGGCAAAGGCAAACTCTCTCTAAACAAATATTGCCAAGAAAATGCCATGATAGGCTTTCCTTAGGATTGCTATTAGTTGGAAAGGACTTGAAGGCACACAAAAATACAACAACAAAATAGAAAAAAAAAATACCCATTTCACAGCCATGGGGCTTGAAGCTATATTGTGGAACAAAGATGGTGCTGACCAAAATGCCATTCTCCCATCATCATCATTAAAGAAAATTAAAAATCCAGTGGGACCCAGGATCTGGTCATGTTGACTGGGTGGTCCATAGGCACGGCAATAAAAAGTTAAATGTTTCTGAAAAAGACTTTTTACTGAAGCCTTTCTGTTGTAATGAACAATTCTTGCCAAGAAAACTCCATGATAGGTTCACGTTAGGGTCGTCATAAGTTGGATATGACTTGAAGGCACATAACAACAACAACATAACCTGAGGCATAGGGTGTTAATGTCTTAATATCAACATTTATCCAGAAAATATCTGGAAAATACAGCAGGAAGAACAATTACATAAGCCTAATTGCAAGATGGTAAAAACTTACTTTTAAATGGTTTAATTATTGAACTCCAGTAACAGGGGAACTAAAAAGTGTTTATTCCCTAGTGTCACGATTTCAAAAGATATGAACACAAGTACAAGGTTTAGTGAACTGTATTCCTTGACTGATCTGGAAAACACCCCAGGACAAATTTAGCAGATGTAATTTCCTGTCAGTCGTCATTCTGCTCTTAGAACAAACTTTGTCAGAAGCTGCTGAGAGAAGGTGATACAGATCTTTTCTACTCATTTCTTCCTCAAACCTGAAAGCTACCCAGAAGTGCTGAATACTTCTGGGTCTGCTGTTAAAGAAGCAATACATAACAGTCCCACTTCATCAGCCGAAGCGAAGATTCAGTAGCCCAACATGGAATGGAGTATGGAAATGTGTTGTTTTGTCCTTCACTGAGAAAATGTTTTGAGCTCACCTGGTGTGAAGAATATAATAAAATCTGACCAATCTTACTGGCAATTTTCATAGCAATAAAAGAGACATTTTGGAGTTCGAAGTAGAAGTGTTCTCAACATGCTTCTGCTCTCAGGCCTCTGTTTCTGACAGAATTCCTGGGTTAATGTAGTAAAAATGGTTTACCAGCTTTGTTTTTGTTTTGTTTTTTAGATGGTACACTTCACGAATTTGCGTGTCATCCTTGCGCAGAGGCCATGCTAATCTTCTTTGTATTGTTCCAATTTTAGTATATGTGCTGCCGAAGTGAGCTTTGTTTAGAAAAAAGGAACACAGTACATTAAAGCAGGTCATTTCATTTATTGCTTGAACAGAAAATAACTTGAAAAGATGAAAAGCTTCAGAGTTAAAACTAGATCTTTGATAACAAAAGCCACCAAGCCTTGCCTTTTATTACAATGAGGTACAACTAGCACACCAATTTCCTTCTGCTCACAGACTTAAAAGCACTTATTTCTTATTAATAGTTCTCCACCCCCTTATTTTTATGCCTCTGTTGGCTCCTCTTCCCTTCACCTACTGGAAACCTACTATCACATCCTCTTCTCAACAACCAACATCCCACAGTTATCTCAGAAAGTAATGGGAAAAGGGAATGGCGCTCTTAAACATATCTCCCCCCCTGCCCAGCTCTCTCTATTGGGACATCTAGAAATCAAAGAGGACTTTCTGCCCTTCTTTAAGCTTCATATAGCCTCTCACCCCTCCATTTTCAGCTCTGAAACACATAGCAAGAGCAAATAACTTTGGATTCCTTTTCAAATAGTGCCTGTATGAGAGTAGGATAAGTGAATAAAGACCTCAGTCTGAGCAAGGAAATTCTCATTGCCTCTATTCCAGTATTTAACTGAGTGAGCCATTAGCACCTTGGTTTCTGCACATTTTATATCTGTGCCCACAATTTCCTTTCACACACATGCTCATTTATGTTATGATGACACTCCTCATTCTGTTTAATGCTTGTACAAATTCCAGATGAATTTCTTTCAGTAATATTGATACCTCTGTGTCAACAGATATTTAACATTCAGTAGTTGGGGAATTTCCCTACTCTTCTGTAAGGGGGACATATTGAGTAACTCTGTGGAACCACACAATTCCCAGGAATATATGCATTGGAAAACATTTGGCATCCTGCCCAAGTAAACAATGTTCTCCTTTTTTCCCCCCGGGTGTATTTGCATTGCATGTGTTATTTCCATTGTGGAGAAGTAGATATTATCAAGGACGTTGATGAGTAATAGAAATCTATTTATCACTACTATTATCACTGTCATTGATTTTCCCAGAGGAGGGAGCAGAGGGTGAGCTGGGTCTGTGAAGATATCCTTGCCCAGGTGTTGTTTACAGGCTTGTGGGGCTGTGCTTGTTTGTTTGTTTGCTTGTTTTTGTTAGGTCTCCTTGTGCTGGCTGTGTGCTCTCCCTAAGCACACGGTCTGACTAACGAGGGGGAGGAGCCAGCTAGGGGGGAGGAGTCTTATTAGGAGCTCCCAACGGCACGTGCCTTTGGCGTGCGCAGTTGAAGTCCTCTACTTCAACCCTTCAAGTTCAACCCTTGGCAATCATTAGAGCAGACGTAGCTTATACAGCTGAATTTGAGAAAGAAAGCCCAGTTATTCTTTCTAGACCTACTCCCTGTACTACTCTCTGTATATCAAGGATGGAAGGTGAGGGAGCTGCCGCGGTCACCTGTAGCACTTGTGGGATGTTCCTTTTCTTGCCACAAGATGTTGTTGGGTACACCTGCAGCAAGTGCAAGCTGGTGACCTTCTTGGAGGAAAAGGTTCACCAGCTGGAGGCATGAGTTTCTAATCTTCATCTTATTAGGGAAGGTGATGAGTTTTTGGATAGGGCAGAGAAGACCTTCCTGAAGACGGAGTGTGCGGGGGAGCTGCCAGATCAGGAAGTCAGCACACTGGGCCAGGAAACGGGTGCTTGGACGAATGTCACACAGAGGAGTAGAAGGACCGGGAAGGAAACAGAGACTCTCAACCTACACAATCGCTTCAAAGTTCTTGGCCTTATGAACGATGAGGAGCACCAGGAGGAGGGAACGGAATGTCAACAAGAAGGAATCCAACTTCAGCAACAGGAACTAGATCAACACTTCCAGCCTCAACAGAATGCCCAGGCAGTCCTAGAAGAACCCGCTTGTCAAAGAGCCCTGGACAAGCCTCAGAGGAGGTGAGTTCTGGTTGTTGGCGACTCCTTGCTCAGAGGAACCAAACAGCCAATTTGCAAACCGGACAAGCTCAATTGAGAGGTCTGCTGTCTTCCTGGGGCCAAGATCAACCACATAACGGAGAGGCTAACCAGGCTGGTCAAGCCCACTGACCATAAGCCCCTCATTTTGGTTCATCTCGGAACCAATGACACTGCGAGGCGCAGCTTTTACCCCATCGCAAAGGACTACGAGCTTAAGGGGACAAAGCTTAAGGACCTTGGTGCGCAGGTGGTCATTTTGTTTCTCCTCCCTGTTCAAGGATATGGCGCACGAAGGGAAAGGGCAATAGCAGAGGTCAACAACTGGCTCCACACGTTGTGCCACTTGCAACGGTTTGGGTTCTTGGAACATGGCCTGAATTTCCATGAACATGGGCTTCTGGCAAGGGATGGGCTGCACCTCACGAAACTTGGCAGGAATGTTTTTGCAAACAGTCTTCCAAGGAGGATTAAGAGGTCTTTAAACTAAGTTCCGCTGGGGAGGGAGACAATATTATTCAGGGCAAGGACTCGATGAGTGCAGGAGGAAAAGGCCCAAATGATATTTGCCAAGTAGTACAAGCGTCCAATGGTGGGAGGAGTAGAAACTATAGTACAGGACTTGCAGGAAGGGCCCGGGGACTTAAGTGTCTCTACACTAATGCGCAGAGTATGGGAAACAAGCAAGATGAACTTGAACTCCTAGTACAACAAAATAGATACGATTTGATAGGCATCACTGAGACCTGGTGGGATGAGTCTCATGACTGGAATGTAGGAATAGAGGGGTATAGCCTGTTTTGTAGAAATAGACCAAACAAGAAAGGAGGAGGAGTAGCCTTGTATGTCAAGGATGTTTTCACCTGTGAAAAATCCATGACTTAAACCCAGAAAGCCAGGTCGAGAGCATCTGGGTAAGAATTAAGGGAGCAAGAAACAATAGGGATATTCTGGTGGGGGTTTACTACAGACCTCCAATCCAGACTGAGGACCTTGATGACGCCTTCCTCAACCAAATGACTGCACATTCAAAAAGGAGAGATACAGTAATAATAGGAGATTTCAATTACCCGGATATATGTTAGCAGTCAAACTCTGCCAAGACAGCAAGGTCCAGCAAGTTTCTTGCTTGTCTTGCAGACAATTTCACGGTCCAGAAGGTGGAAGAGGCGACAAGGGGATCAAATATTCTAGATCTGATCCTGACCAATAGGGATGACCTTGTTAATGAGGTAGAAGTGGTTGGATCTTTAGGGGGGAGTGACCATGCCCTATTGGAATTTGGCATTCAGTGGGAAGGAGAAGATAAGTGTAGCCAGACGCTCATCTTAGATTTTAAAAAAGCAGACTTCTGTAAATTTAGGGAGCTGTTGGTTGGAATTCCGTGGTCAAGAATAGTGAAAGAGAAAGGAGTTCAGGAGGCATGGGAGTTCCTTAAAAGGGAGATACTGAAGGCACAGTCTAAAACTGTGCCAATAAGGATGAAAAATGGAAGGCATCTGAAGAAACCAGAATGATTGACTAAAGAACTCTCAGCTGAGCTAAGTGTTAAGAGAAACATGTACAGGAAATGGAAGAAGGGGGAAAACACCAAAGAAGAATTTAAGCAAGTATCCAGGAGATGTAGGGAGAAGGTCAGAAAGCCTAAAGCACAGAACGAACTTAGGCTGGCCAGAGACATTTAAAAACAATAAAAAGGGCTCTTTTAAATATGTCCGCAGCAAAAGGAAAAAGAAGGAGACGATAGGGTCACTGCACAGAGAAGATGGCGAATTACTAACAGGGGGAAGAGAAAAGGCAGAACTACTTAACACCTTCTTTGCCTCAGTTTTTCCCCAGAAGGATACAAGCACTCAACCTGGCGGTTGGGGAGCAGGGGAGGAAGCAGGGGAAATGCGGCACATAATAGGTAGAGAGGTGGTACAGGAATACCTGGCCACACTGGATGAATTCAAGTCTCCAGGACCAGATGAACTGCATCCTAGGATATTAAAAGAATTGGCAGAGGTCATTTCGGAGCCGCTTGCTATAATCTTTGAGAAATCTCGGAGGACAAGAGAAGTTCCAGCAGACTGGAAGAGGGCAAATGTTGTCCCCATCTTCAAGAAGGGAAAAAAAGAGAACCCAAATAATTATCGCCCAGTCAGCCTGACATCAGTATCCGGAAAGGTCCTGGAGCAGACCATTAAGCAGGCAGTTTCTAATCACTTAGAAAGCAATGCGGTAATCACGAGAAGTCAACATGGATTTCTCAAAAATAAGTCATGCCAGACTAATCTTATCTCTTTTTATGATAGAGTTACTAGCTTGATAGATGAAGGGAATGCTGTGGATGTAGCATATCTCGATTTCAGTAAGGCCTTTACAAAGTTCCCCATGACATTCTGGCAAAGAAGCTAGTAAAATGTGGGCTGGACAGGGCTACTGTCAGGTGGATCTGTAAGTGGTTGACTGACCGTTCCCAAAGGGTGCTCACCAATGGCTGCTTTTCATCCTGGAAAGAAGTGACTAGCGGGGTGCCACAATGTTCTGTCCTGGGCCCAGTGCTGTTCAATATCTTCATCAACGACTTGGATGAAGGAATAGAGGGCATGCTCATCAAATTTGCAGATGACACCAAATTGGGAGGGGTTGCTAATACGCCAGAGGACAGGATCAAAATTCAAAATGACCTGGACAGATTGGAGAGCTGGGCCAAGGCTAACAAAATGAATTTCAACAGAGAGAAATGTAAGGTCCTACACTTAGGTAGAAAAAATGGAATACAGAAATATAGGATGGGGGACATGTGGCTGGATAGCAGTACATGTGAAAGGGATCTAGGAGTCTTAATAGACCACAAGCTGAACATGAGTCAGCAGTGTGATGCGGCAGCCAAGACAGCCAACGCAATTCTCGGCTGCATCAATAGGAGTACGGTGCCTAGATCGAGGGAGGTACTGGTACCACTCTACTCTGCTTTGGTTAGACCTCATCTTGAATACTGTGTCTAGTTCTGGGCACCCCAATTCAAGAAGGACATGGTCAAGCTGGAGCAAGTCCAGAGGAGGGTGACCAAAATGGTGAGGGGCCTGGAAGCCATGCCCTATGAAGATAGACTTAGCGAGCTGGGTATGTTTAGTCTACAGAAGAGAAGGTTAAGAGGGGACATGATAGCCATGTTTAAATATTTGAAGGGATGCCATGTAGAGCATGGAGAAGGCTTGTTTTCTGCTGCTCCAGAGACCAGGACAAGGAGCAATGGATTCAAGCTGTAGGAAAGGAGATTCCACCTGAACTTCAGGAAGAACTTCCTGATGGTCAGGGCTGTCCGGCAGTGGAATATGCTGCCTTGGAGTGTGGTAGAGTCTCCTTCTTTGGAGGTTTTTAAGCAGAGGCTGGATGGCCATCTGTCGGGAGTGCTTTGAGGGTGTTCCTGTATGGCAGGGGGTTGGACTGGATGGCCCGTGTGGTCTCTTCCAACTCTACATTTCTATGATTCTATGATTCTATGATTGTTGGTCTAGCACTGCAGTGCTGTTGTACAAAGGGCTACTGTCTTTGATCGCTTCTTGGAAACTTCAGTTGGTACAAAATAAATCTGCTACGCTCCCAGTGTTGCCATTCAAAGAAAAGACCCTACTAACGCTTAAAACAACTACATTGACTGTCAGTCCGTTTCTGGCAGAATGATAAGCTCTGGTTGTTTCCTATATACTACTAAATGGCTTAAGGCCGTGTTACCAGAAGAACTCCCATCATAATCATACGGAAGAATTTTATTCACTCCGAATCTTGCAGTCCATTTATTGGAGGGGTGAGCAATTATAATCTGGGCCTCAGACTTAGCCCAAACTCCTGTTCGTAGGCTGTTGTACAGCTCAGCTTGGCAAGGCAAGGTTGCCATTTTCTCCCTTAACTCAAGGGCCATTTCTGCACTACACTCTTATAGTGCTATTATTCCACTTTCAACATCCTATGGAATCCTGGGGTTTGCAGTTTAGAAAGGGGTATTTAGAATTCTCAGTTAGAGAGCTCTTTGGCCTCAATAAACTATAAGCCCCAGAATTCCACAGGATGTTGGAAGTGGAATAATAGCATTATAACAGTGTAGTGCGGAAATTGCCTAGATCTTCTTCCTAGGTCCCTGTATCCTTTTTGTGGGCTCCTGTAGAATTGTCCAATCAGAGTACAAAGAAAGTGGACCCTTCCCTGCACCCAACATTTGGTTTTCAGGCATGCTGCTTTTTCACCAGGGAAGTACAAGTGTTACTTTGGAGCTTTCCTGGCATTTAGACTCTGACTGTCTTCATCACCATATCTACCATCCTATAAATTTGTATGATGTGCATGTATTCTAGTACTTTCTCACAACTTTGGGTAGTGTGGCATGAGACCAGATCCAGTTTTGGCAGGAACCAGGGCCAGACAGCCCTTCATCTCAGCTAAGGCATCTTCATAAGGGACGTTGGAGGTTCAGATGAACAGCTGGGGGCCTGAAAGTTCTATTACAGCTCCAGATAGCTAGGAGCTACACAGTAACTGTGCATCCGTTCAAATGGATTTTATGACTGGTACTCCTCAGTGTCTCTTCAGCAGTCAGACTGATATGATAGGGCTGCCATAAATTGGAATTGACTTGAAAATACACAACAACAAATATAATCCCAGTTAATTAACTGTCTTAAACCTGAGTCATTCTAGACCAGTGGTTCCCAGACATTGGTTCTCCAGGTGTTTTTGACTTCAGCTCCCACAAACCTCAGTCAGCTTAGCCAACAAGTAGGAATTTTGGGAGCTGAAGTCCAAAATATCTGGACGATCAAATTTTGAGAACCACTGTACCAGATGCTTTGGCCTACAACTTCCATAATCTTTGATCATCGACTATAATAGCTGATGGGCACTATGTCTGGAGAGCTCAAGACTGTGGAAGACTGAGATGAATGAAGCTCCCAAATAAATAAATAAATAAATAAATAAAGCTTTTGCTTTCAACAAAGCTCGAAATAGCTGGCATTGGAGGGGGGAGTAATACAGACACCAATCTCCCTGCTGCTTTAACTTCATACCCATTTTCCCAGCTCATGTAGTTCCAGAAAGGAGGAGGAGGCAGCAACATCAACACAACTCACATGTACATTCATTATACAATAATTTAATTGAAATAGCATATTTTTGTTAGTTATTGCTATGTGCCAGTATCGATGCATTATAGAAATATTTTAATTTCATATTGTTTGGATTAGTATTTTGAAGGGTTGATATGATAATATTTGTTTCACATCATCAGTAGCTGCTTTAGCTTTCCTTTCGAAAAGACAAGCAGGTTAAAAACTCTTGTTGTTGTGTGCCTTCAAATCATTTACAACTTATGGCAACACTATTTTCTGCAGTTAAAAGTGTCTGACATACCCAAGGTCACCCCAATTGCGTAGGGATGGGGGGGCAGGGGGTGCCCCACATGCCCTGGCCACACCTCCACGCCCTCTAGCCATGCTCCGTGCACTTTGACCATGCCGCCATGGACCATGGCCACACCCCCATGCACTGCAGCCAGGCCTCCTCTCACCCCCCCTCCACACACTCCACGCTCTGCCACTGGGTCACTCAGTGGATTTCCGTGGCTGAGCAGGGAATCGAATCCTCGCCTCCAGTGTCATTGTGCAACACTCAAACCACTATATCATACTGGCTGTTTAAAAAGTGCAGACAGAGAGAAAAACAACAAGCTTTCAACACACTCTTTCAAAGCTGTGTATACCATTGCAACTTTCTTCTTTTTTCAAAAGACAATTTGCAAAAACTGACTTAAAGTCACTTTAAAAGACCAGTGCAGGAAAAAGCTGGAGGTCTAGTGTTTTTCACAGAGCTTGAGTAAACAGCGCCGATAGGAAATGGTATGAAGTTGGGGATTTTGCAGGTGGAACAAAATTCAGTTTGGGAATGGATTTCTTACCGTGGAGTGACATCTGCTGGTTGAGAGCCCTCATTTCATCCACTGGGCTATTTTTGCAGCAAAAAATTAGTCTTCTTCTCTGTGCTGATGTTTAAACTTTGGTGGACATGTAGTAAGGACAACAGGAAAATTGCTGCTCATACTTATCTGTCCTTCTCTTCAGAATGACTGACACTCAATTGTCAAAAGGAAATTGCAGATATTTCCTGATGTTCTTAAATTAGATTTATTTCTATAAAGCTGGAAAAAGGATACTTATTTCAGCAAAGATCATCCTCCTGCAGGAACTTTCTACAAAGTTAGCTTGTAAGGCCCTGCTTTGGGGGTCCCCAATATCAGTATGGTTTAGATGGGCACCATACTTAATTGGCATCATATGTAATTGGCAACACATTTTATTGGCTCTGATATCAAATTCAAGCCTGAAAGGTGACAGAGAGGTCAAACTGAGTGAGGGAAAGAATTTGACTGTAAATGTGAGAAGCATAGGTCAACTCCAAAATTCCTCCAGGTAAGACTGAGTCATTTGTCAGGCAAATACACACCATTCCTGTGGATAATAGGCTTAAGTAGAAGCTGGAATTTTCCAGAGAATCCAACTGTGAGGAGCCCACCAGGACACTGATTGACAGATATCCATCCCTTGTACACCTGGATTCTTTCCTCTGTCCTCACAGCACCCACAATAGACAGCTATTACAACATTCATCATGTCTTTGTCAGTCAAAGCACTAAGCCCATCAACAGGCGAAAGACTCATTGTCCACAACAGGTTCCCTTCGTCTTGCATCTGGAACCTTCACAGCCACAAGCCATTTTCAGGGTACAAATACCCCTGATTTCAGGATGCCCAGTGCAGTCTCTCGAAGGTCTACCCATCACTCTGTCCGTCTGGCTCCTGAATGAGAACTGCCCTTAGGTCCTACCTAAGCCAAAATACATTTCTACTCTTCACTACAGTGCAGTGCAGAATATCTGTTTTGGCACAAGATGTTTATGCCCTCTGGAGGGAATGGGAGAGCCAAATGTGCCAGAAGACAGACATGCAAATCACAGTTTGCACTCAGGAAGATAAAGCTAGCTGTAAGGAAAGGTGGGTATTGTTTTCAAGTGCATATTTTTGAAAATAAGATGGATGTTAAAAAATAAGGTCAACTTAAAGAGCAAATATCATTATACAGACATATTGGGTGACATTCAGTATTGTAGCTATGGATTCACAGCTCGGAGTTACAATTCCGTTAACTGCTCTGTATGTAAAACAATGCAAATTTCACTCAACCCACTTTTAGAGCCACCAGCCAGATCAGGTGAAGAAGGTCAGTTTCTGATCGGGAGGAAAGGAGGGTGATGTTTCTTGCCCCTGCTTTTCTTCCAACAAGTTACAAGGTGAGACTTGAGGCTGTATTTTCCCACAAGAATATGTGGCTGGTTTCCTTGCTACAAAGTTCAGATCAGTGGTAGTAAACAATGCTGCAGGGCTGGAACTTGTACTTTGCCAAGTATGGAGTAGCCCCACTAATAGCAGCAATGGATAATTTTGTGGAGTAGCCCCACTAATAGCAGCAATGGATAATTTTGTTTGCTCTCTATTCTAGAAGGCTATATAAAAAGGAAGTGAGAAAAGAATTGTGATTAAAAGTGATTAACAGGCCATCCCCCTTTTTGAATTCTTGACTGTGTTACACAAATGTATTATACAAAATTGAAAATACACATTATCCTTATTCTGCCTACCAAAAGGTACAAAACACATCATGCCAGCTTTCAAAGCCCACTATCTTTTACATCAGGTGAAGATGGTAAAAAACCATGCATAGGAAGAAAGTGAGCATGTTAAGATCACAAGTGTGCATCTTCCTTGAGGCATTTGCTTAAGTGGGTGTTTAAGTGTAGTCCTGAGGAAAGATCAACACAGAATGAGGCCACATCCCTTCTCTATACCTATGTACCTGTACATCTGTACTGTGTGAACCTATTTGGTTTTGCTACTTTCTGCTCCTCCTCCTCGTTTTTTGCCTGCCTCTTTTTTCCATGTCTTTCCGAGTATCACATGGCCCAAATAGTCTTATCCCTTAGCAGTGTTTTTTTCCCCATGGTTTTAAAAAACCCTGAATAAGAAAGGATTAGAAGGGTAAAGGCACACCTACATTCCCTGTAAAATTCTTTGAATGAGACTGGGCATTTCCACATTAAAACCTCTTCTGGAAGCACACACCGTGTGGTACCATCAGACACCTTTTGTTTTCACTACAGCTAACGCAACTTCCCAAATCTGGACTAGTGAGTGATATACCTGTTCCTGACATTCCTCTTGTTGATTGTTTACTGAGCTTTACATCACATTAAATCTATCTCAGTGACAAGTGTTACAGATGCTCATATTCAACTATTTCATCCTTGGAAGTGAAAATGAATAATTTCTACAGTTTCCTCTCCACTGTAGAGAAAATGAATATAGTATTTCTGTGCAGTTCTCTCCTGGTACCACATATTCTGAAGTGTTTCAAGAAATTACTGGCTGCAGAAATACATGTATCTTTTTGTGTGAGAATTGCAGGGGGGAATCTGCCTAAACTCCCCACTATTTCCAGACAGCCATGTGTGGTGGATTTTTTGTTTGTTTGTTTGGAAGATTGATGTTTTCTAGGCAAAAAACAGGAATCTTGCCCAACAAAAACCTTGCACAGTAAAATTTTTATGTAGAAAACAGCAATCTAGCACAACAAAACAATGTGGCTATTTTAGGGTGCAAGACTGCTGTTATTTGCGCAGGATTTTTTGTGTGTAAGATTTTTGTTGTGCAATTGGCTAGGCTTTTTTTTTTGTATGTGCAAGATTTTGTTGTGTGGAAAACTTCAGTCTTGTACAAAAACCATTCAATGCTGTCTAGAGACAGTGTTTTCTTCACAGGTCACTAAAACTCTCAAGCAAAAAATCATGATTATTTCTGTGTAATTTCCCAAAATACTTCAAGATGTGCAAAAACCAGGCAAAAACTGTGTAGAAGTCTTGCAACTGTATTATTTTTCCCAGATGGGTATCCTGAATGTTGAAACACTTTTTTTTCGGCCAGGAAAGGAACAGCCCTGAATATTCTTTCCCTCCCTACCAACTGTGTTGAGCTAGTCTTAGTTTTCTTTTCCTAGACAAGAAAACCTCTGTGGGGGAAACCGTCTCCTACTCTAGAATGAATGCTGGATTGAATAGTTGTTATTCTGTGTGACACACCACGAGGTGTCAGTAAGAGCCAATGCTCTTGTCTGATTGTCTGGTATATATCTCCTCCGTAGAACTGAATCAATGCAAGGCACACAGCTCCATTGCTAAAAATACCTTGTATGTGAAAAACTAATATGCAAGCATTTTTCAGATAGACGTTCACTTCACACAAGCAATTAGAAAGTATTATACAGCTATTCTGGCTTTTTTTCCATAATCGATTTTTTTCTTTGAAGAAAAAGACATCCATGGAAAAACAAGGGAGCATTAGAAGTCAAGGACAGCATCACGTGGGCCCTCAGAAAATTCATTAAATGGGGACAGACAATGGAATCTGGAAGTTTCCATAGAAAGCTAAGACACCTATCCAAACAATTTAAAAATCTTTGACTACAGTATAGTTCTTGTGGCAAAAATAATGCACACTCAATTTCTAAAAAAAACAAAACACTTTAAAATAATTATGGATTCGTACTTCTTGGTATTGAGGCAGGATGATTTAGTGGGTTTGAGCTTTGGGCTACAACTCTGGAGACCAGTGTTTTAATCCTTGCTCAGTATAGAAATCCACTGGGTGATCTTGGGCAAGTCACATTCTTTTGGCCTCCAAGGAAGGCAAAGGCCAACCCCCTCTGAACAAATCTTGCCAAGAACGTCCTGTAATAGGTTCATCTTAAGGTTTCCAAAGTTGGAAATGACTTGAAGCAACAACAATCCTTTATACTGGGCAACACGGTGTGTGAATTGCACAGTATGCAATTATGTTTAGAAAATTTACTCTTTGCTGTGCTGACTGGTGAATTCTGGGAGGTATAGTCCAGGAAAGTAGCTGTTCAGTGCTCTGGTTTTAATCTATATAAACGAAGTATGCATCATGTCAAGATCTCAGCAGTTTAGTAATGCCAATATTATAAACAATTAAACTGCCTGTGTAAAATTAAATATACTTGTTCATTCTTTCCTAGTAATCCCACAAAACTGTTTTTGTTCATGGCCACCCAGATATAACTAGTAACAGAAACTCAAAAAAGTTAAATTTTTAAAATTATTATTATTATTATTATTATTATTATTATCTTTATTTATACCCTGCTTTTCTCCTCAAAAGGACTCAGAGTGGCTTACAATAATTTAAAAGAAAACATAGTTAAAACTATAGCATACGAAAGTTAAAACACACATTAAATGAACAATAGTAATTAAAACAATATTAAAATACATAGTAAAAACAACAAATAAATGACAATTAAAAACCCATCACCTTTCTTCATACTAATCATGTACTGAATGCCTGCCGAAATAAGAATGTCTTTAGTTGTCTCCTTATTTAGCAACTTAATGTTGATGGAACTCAAAAAGCCTAATACAAATTTGAAAACTACAGCTACAATCCTGGGCATACTTGTTCAAGAATAAATCTTTGACGCAGTTGATGCTAATTCTGAATAACTGTGCAATGACTTAGTCTGCGCATCAGCCTTTATATGTACAATAATGGTTCTGTTTGAGCACGTGCTTTGTCACTTGCTAATGAGTCCTATCCTTAAACATGTGCGACAGAGATATGCATCCAGAAAGTTTACATTTCTTTTGAACAATTTCAAGAGGGCTAGCAAAATTAGTCACTTAAAAATACTGAAGAATCCTGTAGAACCCAGGTACTAATATTTAATGAGAAATTTATTATTGCATGAGCTTTCATGGACTGCAATCTGCAGGTTATTTCATAGTAAACCATTTTGCCATTATATCACTATAACTCTCTTTGTTGCTTTTATCTGAATACCGCTATATTTCTGTTGTTGTCATTGTTGTGTGACTTCAAGTCATTTCTCACTTAAGTTGACCCTAAGGCAAACCTATTACTGGGTTTTATTGGCAAGATTTGGGCCACTGCTGTAGCACTATTATTCCCTCCAGAAATTGCAAACCCCAGGATTCCACAGGATGTTGAAAGTGGAATAATAGCGCTATAACAGTCTAGTGTGGAAATGGCTTTGTTCAGAGAAGGTTTTGCCTTTACCTTCCTCTGAGACTGACAGGGTGTTGAAACAGGCATGGTTCCCTACCCCTGTCTCTTAGACTGAGGTATTGGGAGCCTTTGCCACTTGTCAGCTCATTCTGGGTTCTGTCTAGGGTCATCTTTATCAACTTCTGGTCACCTAATTTATGATAGTGGTTAAACCAGACAGGTTGGATTAACATCAACACTCCACTTAAACATTTTCAAGTCTTGGAGTTCTAGGACATTTACATGGGAATGCACAGACTCTTTTGGGACTATTTAAGACTATCATACGCACACACAAACACACACATTCGCCTCAGGGAGAAACACAGACACAGCAACATCTGGGCACTTCAGCTTTATTACATTTCGCACCATTATATGCAAGGCCTCTTATATTAAATGACGTAGCCATCAGAGTCCTCTGGACTTTCATGTTAATACTCAAACAGTTATCCATGACAGAATACAATCTCATCTGTTACTTTCATGGATTAATCTTCTTAAGCAATTCTTGAACAATTCTCACTATATTTATTAGTATGTAGGTATATACCAATCTTTAGCTTATCCTTAGCAGTATCAGCATGTAGGTCAACATGTCAGGGCCTTCAGGTTACAGTCCTCCCTCCACATTCGCAGGTTTGATCTTCACAGATTTGATTATTCATATGGCCCTTGCATGCCTTCCCCCCCTTCTTCTCCACCCATTCCCATTCATTTTGCTCCACTGCAAACAACTTGTGCGGAGGCAAAACAGAAGGGAAAAGGAGGTGGGGAAAAGTTCACAGGAATAGGAAGGATGGAGCCTTGGGAGGAGAAGTGGGGAGAATTATTTTCAGTTTTTCCACTTTTGTGTACCCCAAACCTTCGTGTAACTGGAGGGACTACTGTATTAGGAACAAGAGTATCTGGAAGGCTAGACCTTCTCTTCCTAGATTGGAGACATGCTGAACAGCAGCTTAATTACATAACTTAGGCCCTTTTCACATGGCATTTGCCATGCAAAAGGGCCCCTGGAGCGTCACGCAACTGCAAGGAGTGGTCCACATGGTGCACTCACAATCATGTGAAGCTCCAAGGCCTGGCAGGCACCGATCACGCATTCCTTCATTTTCAGCTTTGAGCTGAAAATGGTGCATGATCGCGCATCACTCCAGGGCCCTGCACACACTTGCCGTACATGTGGTGCTCCGGAGCTGCGGCGCTCGCACTTTCTGCCCCAGCGCAGCCTAGGAAAATCCCAGGCTGCACTGCGGAAGGAAGAGGAGGGGCTCTCACACTACCTGCTTGTGAGCAGGCAGCAGCTGTGGAACTGAAGCAACGGGGATGTGAGAGCCTCTCACAAGAGGCTGCTCGCACAATCCCCACACCCAAGCTCTGCAAAAAGGTAAGCTGCAGAAAGAGCCTTAGCACTTTTATTCTCTTCTAACACCCATGCAGGGTATTGATTATCCAATCAGAAATTTAGATCTTGTCTTTTTGTTCACCACACTAGAGTCTAGCGCGCAGTACTGCCTATTGTCAGGTAACTCTAATGTACAAACTCGCAAGGTGACCTCTGGCCATTCTTTGTGTTTTTTTTTTTTACATTCTTTAAAGGAACATCTGACATTCTTCCCAGACTTAAAATATGAAAAAGCATTTTTCTTCTTTTATTACAAGTCAGAAAGTGGGCAGACATTGTCATGAATCTTAGGCTCTATATTCTACGATGGCCCCTCCTGAAACTGCAAACCCCAGGATTCCATAGGATGTTGGAAGTGGAATAATCGCGCTATAAGAGTGTAGTGTGGAAATGGGCTAAATATCTTAGTCCAATGCTCAAACCACTATGCCACTCTTCCTATCTTTTCCTTTTACACCAGTGATTTGATAATTCTTGATTCTGGTAATTATGTCATTTACTAGTGGATCGGATGAGGAGGGGGAAAGAGCAGGAAGTCTTATTATTAAAGTAATGCTACTAATGAGAAGTATGTTGATTGGGGTGGACAATATGGAGTGTACCAGCAGGGGCATTTGTGACCCACCAAATCATGCCATGAAAATTAGGCAGAAAATTGTTGAAAGCTATTGGAACAAACAAGCAGAACGTTTGTTGCTTTAAGAATGTGTGTATGTGTGTGTGTGTTTTGGTGGTACGCCACCGTATTTCAATGGCAAACCATGATATTTCCAATGAAACAAGCATTTCCAGTAGTCTTCTTCACTTTTGTCATCAGGGTTAGCAGTGTGATTCATGTTCAGCTTTTGGCATAGCAGTGGGGAGAAGGCTGAAACAGGCTCAGCAGAGGTGAAATTGATCCATAGAATTGTCGTCATTGCTCACCTCTGATGTACTTACATTCTCAGTAAGCTACATCATAATTTATTCTAAATATGGAAGGCAGTTTGTAAGATAGAAGTAAAAATATGTATGAATAGAGGTATCACTGCTTGCATATAATGGCCGCGTCTGCCTATCTATCTATCTATCTATCTATCTATCTATCTATCTATCTGGGAATAATATGTAAAGGAGCAAATCTGTACTAATGTTTCTGATTATTAATTCTTTTGTCCATTCAAAACAATACACTTGACCATCTCTGTGTCTTTTACTTTCACTGACAAAGAAAGAAGGTTCAGTATCTTCCAGTTCCTTCTTATATGCAAGCAGTGATCTGAAAAGTAATAAGCATTGGGAATTACAGGGCAGAGAGCATAATAAGTTCATTTGCATGCATATTCCATTTCCCAGGTGCTTATTTGCAAATGGTTGCTGCTTACTGGGGAGCTCAAAACAAGCCACAGCTGATCTGTAATTCTTCACAGACTATCCAGAAAGCTACTTACCCTTCAGCAGAGGTATAAGCCAGGGATCTGCATGCACAAGTTGGAAATCTAACGGACTAATTTTGTGGCTCTTGTTTTTTAAGAATGACCCCCGAGAGAAACACCATTGATTTTCCATTAATTTGTAAGTAGTACCAACCAAGCATATCTCATTTAGCATAAGCTGTGGCCTTAATGGAGCTCTAGCACAGACTATTTTGGCAGTACTCAAAGGGGCAGGAGATTTCCTTAGAATTATATTATTTTTATTGATATGGTACAATCAGTCTACACTGAATTGCAGACTGACCTAAGCAACAAACTAGTCTCTGCCCTGAGAAGCATACAGTCTCAGGATAGGAGATGAGTTCTGGAAGTTGCTACAATTCATGGAAGAGATTAGATCTGAGGAAGTAAGAAAAGTAGTGGCATAAAGATATCCAAAGAGGGCATTACATGATTATTAGATTGCATGAGTCCTCTACAGATAGAAAGGTGGGATATTAAGTAAGTAAGTAAGCAAGTAAGTAAGTAAAGGGATACATGGAAGTAGATGATAGAGTGGAATTCTTTGATAGAAGAGGGTGGCTCATGTTGATGGAAACTGAGGTGGAGGGATTCATTGTCTTTCCTGAACCCGTAGGTCTTGGCTCCTACCTCTACTTCTGTGCCATCAAATTTTGGTGGTAATGACAACTCCTACTATTTAACTTTAAAACAAGGTTCAGTGCACAAATCTTATTTTAAAGCTGAATTCACACTTCCGGGAAACTTCTAATAGAAGCTTCATTTCTCAAAACTAGGTACTATCTGTGCACCCTGTTTTAAAGAGGTATCAGTGTTCATCTATTTTTTGTCACTACTACAATGACATCACCAGTAGAGTTCAGAAAGCCATTCTAGCTCAAGTAAGGCTTATGTGTTCAAGCACCACCCTCGTGGTTTTCCCTGTCCAGGAGCATCAGGTAGTTAGAATGAATGGGTAGGGTCAGTCTAGGATCTGTGGCTACTGAATTGGCTATGCCAAGGCAACATGCAGTTCAGTGGCTGTCTACAGAAGGCAACTGCATAGAAATCTGAAGGCTATTAGTTCAAGCTGCAAATCATGTTCTGGAGCTTTAGTTGTGTGGAATACACACAAAAGACTGATAATCACAGTAACGTACAAGAAGCAATGATGTAGCTTGATGGCTGATTGGTTGAGGGAAGCAAAGGAGTAAAAGAAATCAAAGCATTGTGTTTGTTTGACAGACTTGTAAGTCATTGACATCATCAGCGGATATGGAAAATAGCTGAAGATTGAATAGTGAGGAAACAGAAGAGAAATTCTGGCTTGAACAGACTGAGGAAAGAAATGGGAAAACCAAATAGACTAAACCCATTTTTGGATGGCACCTGGAGGTAGGGACCTCCCTGGAGGGGTTTACTGAGAAAGTAGTACTTGGGAATATCTGTTTGAAACCTTGGTCATTGGCCTGTCAACTAAAGAGCAAGTCAGGATTTGGTTTATCCAACATCCTACTAAACATATACACAAAACATATGCTATGGGGTTGTGCTGATGACACCCAGCACTATTTCTACTTTTGACTTAAATCCAGTGACATTATTTCAGTTTAAAACTTGTGTCTCATGTCAGTAATGAACCACCTGAGGGTGAATGTGTTGAAGATTTAGCCAGACAAGATGGATGTGCTCCTGGTCAGCGAAAAGGCAGTTCAGGGAACAGGGATTCAGCCTGTGCTAGATGGAGTCACATTCTCTTTGCTAACACTGATTTGAAGTTCAGATGTACCTCTGTATTTAGCCCCAAGCTTGAATGCCTGGACTTGTGTGGTGGCCAGAAGTGAATTTGGAGGTGGAAAACAGAGCTAACATTAGACAGTTATTAGGGGAGTTGGATGAGTTAAGGGCAGTTAATAGAGGAAATGATTGGGCTACAGATCTCAGAATTTCCCAGCCAGCCTAGCCACTGGCCATGTTTAGGGAATTCTGACAATTGTAGACCAAAACAGGGATTTTCCTGAGCTCTGGAGAGAAGTAGACAAATAATAATTTTGATTCTTATCACTGAAGGAAGACACAAAGTCCTGACTTGTACCAGTAGCATTACTACATCTCTTTTCTTGATATGGAACAAAAATCTCAGAGTCTAGAATAGCAATCTCCCTCTGCTATCTGGAAAATCTAAATCAATTTTTTGTTTTAAAAATGATAGAGTGAGAGAGAAATTAGATAATACTTATCAGTTGGCTTCTGCTACCTGAGACTATCAAGTTTCATGTTGATAGAAAGTCAACATGACATCTGGTTAAGATCTAGAGTTGATTAGGAACCAGAAGTATAAGCTTTTTTCAGATGATTGTTTCTTTCCTGATTTCTGTGTGCTCACACATATTTTGAAGGGACATAACTAGAAATTTATTAATGAATTTCTGGACATCTGTATACAAGTAGTCATAATGTAAGAGTGAAACTAGAACATTTGTATATTTTGTGTCCTTTTAATTGTGTCCTTTGAATATTCTGACAATCAGTATTCCACTAAATTTACTCTTGAACCACACTGAAAAAATGTAACACAAATCAACTGCAACAGACAATTTCTTTAGGCTTAGCCTTGCTTTAAATTATTAGACACTCCAGCCTCAAAGACTTACAAATTCTTTGTTGTTTACGCTGGTGCAGGTGTACATCTAAGAATGACTGCTAAGTGCAGAACTCATGCATATAATCTGGAATGTAATTCCCCCTATCTTTCTTTTTTATGTTTTGCCTCCATCACTCATCTTGTTTTTCTGTTTATTTTTGAATATTAAAAGTTGGGTGAACCTAAAAATATGCATTGCAAACACATTTGCCAATGTCATGGCAACAGATAAAGAATCACTTTATAATGACAAATTCCTTCATCTCCTGACAGGAGTCATCACTGATGGTGCTGATCTTTTTACTCCCCCATGCTTTCTCCCCCTCTCCCTCAAATCCCCATTTTTGCATGTGAAAGCCTCTTTCTTAAAATAATAGCCCATGTTATCATTTCACCAGTAATCTCTCTTTGAGATTGTGAGCTGCTCATTTTAACACTGACTCCAATTTCCCTTTTGATATTTTTTTCCTCTTCTTTTGTTCAAACAGTTCTCTGATTGCCCCAGCTCATTGCTGAAGAGACTGAGGCAGAAGGCAAAACCAGCTGACATCTCACAATGTCATTCAGCAAAGTCTCCCCCACTCTCTAGCAACAGCCACAGCATACGAACATTCAGAAAAAATTGTCAAAATCTCATGCTTCTACTTCTGAGCCAATAACCTTCCCCTTTCTTTTCCCTCCTACTTTCTATCTTAAAAAGAAGTCTAGTCAGGTTTGTAAAACTATATTAAACATTATCTGGGTATTCTTTCTTCTTGGCTGGCCATCCCTTTTAAACTGCAGAGCAAATTATTTTATTATGAGCTACCCCAACTTGGTGGCCTCCAAGCAGAGATTTAAAAATTACTTTGGAATGAATGTGATAACATACTGAAGTTGTTGCTTGAAGGGTCTGGTCTCGTGCGCATATGAATCTTGCATGTGCTGATTTAGGAAAGCAATGTGGATGTTAATGGCTTTGAAATAGTAGTAGCTGATGGATTGCTTGTCAGTGGGGCTGTGTGAACCTACTCTGAGTTTTAGGCCATTTCTGCACGGGGCAAGGGAATCGTCCCGTGCTGGTACTTACTGGACTTCTTGGCTCCACGCTTGGGTCCAGGCTGATCCAGAGCAGTGTGTGGCCGCTGCTCCGCACTGCTCCAGGGATGAAAATGGTGGCTTCCGGTTGGTCGAGGCTCTCCACCAACTGCTGAAGCTCGCCAGCCTAAAGCCCGCCCCTGGCAGATCATAGGCTCGCACTGGTGTGAGCCTGCAAATCTGCACCAGAGTGCAGGAATGGAGTGGCGCGCTCCGTGCTTTTGAAAGACCTGTTTCAAGTGGTCTTTCAAAAGCACGCTGGACGACCACTTCGCGTCCTGCGGGAGCAGGCTGAGGTGTGGAACTACACTAAGTAGGTCCGACCCAGTCTGCTCCCAGGTGCAGACGTCTTCCCTGGAGGACACTCTGCACCATTTCTTTAAGCCCATGTGGAAATGGCCATAGCCTGAAATTTAAAGGAGCTATCTGCCTTACTGAACATTAACCCTAAAATGAATTCATCACTTTAACTGCACTGCTGCACTGATATGGAAGCTCCCAACTTTGAATCCAGTGATGTCCAAGCTGCTTCCTCAAGCCAGCACATGCAAGATATGACTGCAAGAGAACCAGGCACTTGGTGTAGTAAACAGCTCCACATATCTTGGTTAGCATTTCACTATGAACCCTGGTTGTTGTTGCTACTAATAATAATAATCTGTGAGCTAGACTGGGTTACAGAAGGATGGTAAACAATCCTCTTTCTTACATATTTATGAGACATCTACTCTTACCCAAGTTAGCCAGAAGTTAATTTTTCCAATCTTCTTATTTTTGTTGTTGTTATATGCCATCAACTTGGCTTTGACTTACGGCAACCTTGTGAACATAAGACCTCCAAAAGACCTAAGTCATTTCTGCACTAGACTGTTATAGCGCTATTATTCCACTTTCAACATCCTATGGAATCCTGGGGTTTGCAGTTTAGGGAGGAGCCTTTGATGCCCCTCCCTAAACTGCAAACCCCAGGATTCCATAGGATACTGAAAGTGAAATAATAGCGCTATAATAGTGTAGTGAGGAAATGACCCTAGTTATCCCTGTTCAAGTGTTGCAAACTGAGGGATGTGGCTTCCTTGACTGAGTATGGTCATCCTCTACTGCCTTCCACCTTTCCCAGCATTATTGTTTTTTCCAGTGAGTTACAAACTCACATGGTATTTCCAAAGTGTGATAGCTTCAGTTTAGTCATTTTGGCTTCTAGTGAGAGCTCAGGCATAATTTGCTGTTAGACCTCTGTATTTGTCTCTTTGGCTGTCCACGGTATCTATAGGACTCTCCTCAGTAACACATTTCAAATGAGCTGATTTTCTTCCTGCCAATTTTCTTCACTGTCCAGCTTTCAGATTTATAAATAGAAATGAGAAATACTATGGCATGGATGATTCTGACTGTTTGGTATTCAATGATATGCCTTGGTACTTAAGGATGGATCATTATCCATCAGTGGTTGGGGAGTAGATGGGCTAGTTACAGGTAAATTCAGCCAACATTGGATTATGAACTCACAGCTTAGTCATCTGCTATAGATAAAATCTCTCACACATGTATCTGAGTGAATTGGAAATGGAAGTCATCTTGGAATTGTTATGGGTTTAAAGGAAGGTGTATGCAAAAGAACAGGGGAAAAAAATCCATCAGTAACACACCTCAAATAATGAGGATAAGGAACCAAAATGGCAAATAAATAAGATGTTGAATGAAAATAGGAAAAACTTAAATGCATTAACAATAAAGTCAGAATGTAAAAATCAAATAACAATAATTAAAAAGTTGAAAGCTTACATGAGTGAACAGCTTGGAAAAAGAACACCAGCAGGTATAGACTGAAAACCTGTTGATTAGTTCCAGCTACAGCAAACTCATTCAATCAATTGTTGAATGGTGAGTCAACACATAGTTAAATCCAGTTAATTCGATAGGCCTTCTCTAGTCAGAAGTAGCAATAGAATTTAGGTCATAGTATGATAAATATATTGGCCAGAATTCAGTGTCATGCTTATGTAATTGATCCATATTCACAAACCCTATGTACTCACAATTGTGGCACTATTGCCACGATCGTAACTGTCCCCAAACCTACTTTACCACACATTGACTGCACTGAGAGAAAGAGATCTGTTCTGCTGGCAATTGGGGTGTGGATGGATGACATTGTCACTTCCTCCCTCCAACAATTGAGGCTGCAACAGTCAGAAGCAGGACCTGTTCCAAGCCTTTGTGGCAGCATTGGTTGCTGGCAAGAAGGGAGTAGAAATATTGCCCACCCACACCCCAATCACCAGCAGAATGGGCCTGCTTCTGTTGGTGTGGTTGATGCCTGGTATAGTAGGTTTGGTGGCTGGATTGGTCCAAACTAGGTTGTTCACATTAACCTCCTACCATTGTCTTTAGCAGCGCTGCAGTAACCAGTGCAGGTCTCTAGGGTACACTCATTAAAAACATAGAAATAGCCTTCAAGTTTTTATTCATGAAGCAAAACACAATTCAAGCCTATGGTTTTCTCCAGTGGCTGTAGTTATGGCTATTGCAGAGTAAATTCAGGAGCAATATATCATATTTTTTGATAGAGTGATGTTACTTACACTAAGGTCCAAACTATAAATTATAATAATTATGAAAAGCCTCCATATCGCAATATCCCTCTCAGGCAACCTAGCTCTCAGCTGCTATCATGCTGGATGCCAGCTTGACTAAGGAATATTGTGATAGACTTCTTATATATACGATAATACTTACAAAATACCATAAAATATTTCTACTCTCTGATAGTGTGTTGTGCAAATTATTTTTGTACTATGAAATTTAAATGATTATGCTATTACATTTGTATTTTTAAATTGCTTTATTTTTAAGCATTTTAAGGCTATCCACTTCTCCTGTGGTTTTGATATTTGTATTCAAGTTGGAGTTTTTTTGCCTTGTTGATGCCTGTTTTTTCATTCTTTAAGAGAAAGAAAGAAAGAAAGAAAGAAAGAAAGAAAGAAAGAAAGAAAGAAAGAAAGAAAGAAAGAATCCTTGAAATTAACTGATCTTTATTGAACCACTACCTGAACCTGTCTGTACAAGGGACTTATTGTACACCTACAGAACCACTAGAAAACACATGCTTGAGTCCCCTCACTTCCCTTGAGAGAACCCAGCTGAGACAGAGTAAAGGTGGATCTGGTAAGGAAAGGAGTAAGGAAAAGGTTTTCTAGGACCATTTCCACACTAACTGTTATCATGCTATTATTCCACTTTCAACATCCTATGGAATCCTGGGGTTTGCATTTCAGGGAGGGCCCTTTAGAATTCTCAGCCAGAGAGCTCTTTGGCCTCAGTAAACTACAAACCCTAGAATTCCACAGGATGTTGAAAGTGGAATAATAGCACTATAACAGTGTATTTCAGAAATGGCCTAGGTCTTGGTCACATGTGGGCTTAAGCGTCTGCTTTTCATGGTTTGACTGTAATGTGTGTGGGGAATCTTTGCACCTTTGCCACAGGTAAGCAAGGAAAAATGCAAAGCTGCATTTGAAGCATGTTTTTTTCAGAAGGCATCTTTATTGAATGACATGGAAGCATTAAATCCAAGAAAGAGGGAGTTTTTGGGGAACACATCACCCAAAGAAATCAAAATCATACAGAACCTTTATAAAATCATTTTTAAAATAAAATGAGAATTTTCATTAAGTAAAATACATCAGATCATCACAACGGTATATGTAATAAATCATGTTTATAAAATCCGCTTCATAATAGGGATGGAACAGAAATTCTCCAGTTTCCTGACTGGGGCTGAATTTGGAGTTCCTGACCCCTTGAGAAACTTGCACAGGAATGGCACATCCAAAGTTCCCACAACTTGATAGGACTTTGTTTTTGTTTTTTTGGTTCCTGACACAATATAAACTGATCAGTTTTTGAAAACTGTGCAAGATTTTGAGAAACTGTGTAGGATGTTGAGAACCTGTGCAGCTTTTCTATAAAAATCTATGCTTTCATGCACTGCCTGTGCTAGTTTGAGTGTAGCACAAACTAAATGTTATGTGATAAGAAAAGAAACTTGGGGCTTACTGAAGCAGCAACTTTTGCCAGGTTGACCATTGCACAATTTCCTTTCTGTGCCAAAAGCTGCACAGTTTTGAGGTTCTGTGCTCAAAGTTGGGCAACTTCTGGAAGATTACTCAGTTTTCTGGGCAGGCTGCCTAACTTTTGCAGAAAAGTTAGAGTATCCTGTCATTGCAGGAAGTAAAAAATCATGAGTGTCCTGAAGCTACAGGATGAAAAACTGTTTGGTTGTTTCCAATATCTTTTGGGAATAGGAAAAAAATTGAGATTTACCATCCCTACTTTATAATGATTTAAGTTAAAGCAATTGTTGAGTAGATCGAGCGAGTTGAGTAGATCGTTCTGTCTCTCATGCATGGCTCTGGCTCTTTGGACTAGATCAGAGTGGTGGAATGTGTGGCTTGTGAGATCTAATTGGTCCATGCTTGTCATGGACCATCTAGCTTACCTTTGACACTGTCAGACCCACTCACGTATTAGCTCACACTGCTGCTAAAGTACCTCTGTTTGCTGATGCACCCAGGTTGGACTGATGCAGACCAAACACTGCCACTTTAATAGACAAATTATTTGGAGAGAATATGACACGAATCTGAAACAAGACACAAACCAAGGTTATGTTGTAAGAGGCTTCTATACTATTTGCTTTTTGGTCTGTGATTGCTAATGCCTCAAACAAAAAAATACAGCTGAGAACAGATATTGAAACTACATATAGGCCTTTTCCTCACTTTGTATTTGCAAGGGGGCAGAGTGTCCTCCAGCGAGGACGTTTGCACTTGGGGGTGGACTGGGTCCGGACTACTTTGTGTAGTTCCGGACTTCAGCCCGCTCCGGAACAACCAGAAGTGGTCGCTCGCCGTGCTATTGAAAGACCGCTTAAAACAGGTCTTTCAACAGTGCGGCGCGCCTCACTCCGTGGCTGTGCTCCGGTGTAGATTTGCAGGCTCGCACCAGCGCGAGCCTGCAGATCTTCCGGGGGCGGGCTTTAGGCTGGCGAGCTTCACCGGTTGGTGGAGAGCCTCCACTAACCGGAAGCCGCCATTTTCGTCCCTGGAGCAGTGTGTAGCGTGGCCACGCACTGCTCCGGATCAGCCTGGATCCTCCGAGGGAGCATGCCAGTCCAGTAGGTAACAGAACAGGGCGTTTTCTTCGCCAAGTGCGAAAAAGCCCATAGTTAGAGATACCCTGACCTTTACCTTGCAACCTTGTTTCTGAGCTGTTTCACAATTTGGTTCAGTTTTAAATCTGAGCTGAATAAAAATTCATGCAGTTGGGATAGGATGTTCTGATGTGTGTAATACAGCTTTTACCAGGATGCTAGAAAACTAGCCCACCAAAATTGTGTTTTACAGAAGTGTGGTGATGGTGTGCCTTCAAGTCATTTCTCACTTATGACAGCCCTAAGGTGACCCTATCATGGAGTTCTTATCATGGGGTTCTCTTTCCAAGATTTATTCGGAAGGGTCTTGCCTTTGTCTTCCTCTGAGGCTGAGAGAGTGTGATGTGCCTGAGGTCACTTAGTGGGTTTCCATGGCTGAGTGGAGATTTGAATTTCAGTCTCCAGAGTTGTAGTCCAACATTCAAACCACTACACCATGCTTGCTCCACAGAAATGTGTACATCAAAATTTAATTCCACTGCTTATAGTGTGTGTGTGGAGGGGGAGACAGAGAAAGAGTTGTAGCAGAACAGGTGATGGCAGTGGGGTGGCAGATAATTTCCAAACTGTTCTGGAGGCCATTTCCAAGGTATTCCAGAAACTATCTGTCAGAATGGAGACATGTGTGCTGTTGTGCTGTAGAAGGATAGGAAAATGGTTTGCACAAGGGGGGACTGGATAACTGTTTACATAACTGATTAAGGAGCATTCTTGGTAACATACACCAGAAACATCCCAAGCAGATGTTGCTCTGAAAAGGATCAACAAACAATAATTTTCAAAATTATTTATGTATAAATCTGATCAGAGGCTATTGCACCATTTATTAGATATAACAAATGCTGACCAGTCCAGACAAAACATGAACTACAAACCACCAACAGGCTGAGAGTCAGTGTGATGACAAACATGATGGACAAGGATGCACATTGTTCAGGTGTTTTTCACATTGATTAGGACAAAAAAGAGTTAGGAAGCAGCTTATTTCCTAAATAAACTTGGTGTTGCTGAAGTCCCAGAGGTGGAAAAAATTCCTCATAATCAATCTATGGCACCCATTTATGAAATCCTGAAGGCTATTATGTAAAACGTGCTAGTTACAGACCAATATCATTAATTTCAATTCTGTCATTGCCTGGAGAATAGAAAAAGCGATTCCTAAATCATTGCACAAAACCCCTTGATTATATTTTCAGGAAAAAGAAAGCCTCAGACAAGATATTCTACTCATGAATCTAATGTTTGTAACCTGATCCACCCATAGGGGTAGTCATTTTATTTATTCATTAAAGTATTTTATTTCCCCTTCAATCTTATCAGAAGTTTTTCAAGGTTGCTTTTAAATGAAAACAAACTACAAAAATATCATAAAATCATAAAACAAATAAAAAATATGAGAAAAGAATACCTAGCTATAATCAAATAAAAGTAAACGTTAAGAACCAAAAGGGCAGAGAAAGTCAGTGAAATATATTTTTTTCAGAACAAAAGCAGAAGGAACTGGAAGCATCCAGGGAATCTGATGTAAAAGACGGAGGGCCTTTCCGTACTTTCCACGTCCTATGGAATCCTGGGACTTGCAGTTTAGGGAAGGGCATTTAGAATTCTCAGCCAGAGAGCTCTTTGGCCTCAGTAAACTACAAAACCCAGAATTCCACAGGCATTTACCAGTGGAATAATAGCACTATAACAATGTAGGGTGGAAAGGCTCACAGGCTCGGGATGTGTAAATAAAGAAATACCAATCTGAAAAATAAAACTTTCTTTTACACGTCCTGAGACTCTAACTTTCTTTACATCAGATTTTCCTCAGGACATCCTCTGGGTCTTTAGACTCCCTAAACAATTTCTCCACCCTCAATCCCTATACTTACCTGATGGGGAATAAGCCTCACTGAACTCAATGGGACTTTATTGTGAATAGTTATAGGCCCTTTTCACATGTGTGTGGGGGGGAACGGGCGAAAACACGCTAAAACGGAGCTTACCCGCAGCCGGGTAAGTCCGTCGCCACGCGGAGCAGCGCGAGCTCGCTGCTCCACACTCCTCCGGCGTCCCAGATGGCAGCTTCCGGTTGGTGGAGGCTCTCCACCAACCAGAGAAGCTCGCCAGCCAGAAGCCCGCCCCCGGCAGATCTGCGGGCACACACTTGCGCGCGCCTGCAAATCCACTTTAGAGCCGGGCGACGGAGCGACACGGGGCTGCGCGCTCCGTGCTTTTTAAAAACCTCGAAAAAGAGGTTTTTAAAAAACACGCAGCGCGGCTAGTTCCGGCCGCTCCTGAGTGGATTCTGGTGTGGAACTACAAAAAGTAGTCCATGCCAGTCCACTCTACGGTGCAGAAGACCTCTGTGAGAGGTCGCTCTGCACCATTTCAGAAGCCCAGTATGGAAATGGCCATAGACTATACTATAAATGAATTTCATCATATTTGACCAGAGCTTAGAAAAGTTTTTTTTTCTTTTTGGACTTTAATTGCTAGGCCAAGGTCCGTGGAGCCTAAAGCTTTATCAGAAGCACTGACACAGAGCTCCAGAAGGGCAATGGCTACCAGCCAGGCAATACACTTCCCAGTCTAATCAGGGACTACTTGTGTTGGGACAGTACATCCGCTCCTGCTGCCATCTGGCAGCTCATACTCAATCTACAAAAACCCGTTGGAGAAATCTCCTTGGACAATGTTGAAAAAGTGTCTAAGGTAAGATTGACCCCTTATTACACTAGTGTGTGCCACCAAGAGGACTCCAGCTCTTGACTTCCATGACCAGCATGGGCACTGGACCCTTCAATAACCTGAAATACATTATAAACCAATGCTTGGAAAAGACACATTTTGGTTTCAAACTTCCAGAATCCTTCACCAGCATATTTAGTAAAAACATTCCATAGGGTTCAAAAAGTAACTTTCCCAAACTGGTTTATTATGAGTTTCAGGTTGTTGTATGGCTTTCAACTGGAGGGAGAATCTCAGACTTTTTTTCTTGTATGCTAAAATGTAAAATAGCACCAGATCTTCAAAGCAGCACGATCTATCCTGGCCCTATGTGATCTACACATTTGGCCCTATATGATCTAGTTGAAACTCATTCTGGATTGGACTAAATCAGTCCAGTCCACTCCAGATTTCAAGCTTTGGTTGACACACCTGTATAACTGCAGTTAATATTTCCAATCCCCCTTTTGTCTCATAAACATGCATTATCCACACACACATAATGGTGGTAGTGAGAGCCTCTCTTCTGCAGTCTAATGGTTCCTCTGCTGGGCTCCACACTGTCTCTCTGCCAGTTCTTCATATTTCTTCTTTCTTCTCCCATTCCTACTCTTTCCTGACTACAGCCAATTGTGACAGGTCTTCCCCCTGTTGACATTCACCTTCCCTCATCATCCTTATGGGTGGGCATCAGATGTGAACTCCATGGCAAATACTACTGGAAACTCCAGATAAATAAAGCAAGTGAGGGGAAGATTATATACTTTTTCATTCCTCTCATCATGGGAAAGTTTCAGGGTATCAGTTTCAGAGATGAAAGGACAATGATCCTGTATGTTTGCCCTCAGGAACTGTTGTGTACAGAATACAGTGGTGATTAAAAAAATGCCTTGAATGCATTATAAAATATAAAGTGCAACCTCATGCATTTATTTTAAAAGTTAAGTGTGCATGGGACTGCAGCACTGTGCACTTTAGACATTATCTCTTATCTTTACTGCATTTGTGCTTTCCTATAGGAGTTTAAACTTGTTACACCTGGAAGAGTGAATTCATATTCAGGGCTTTATCACATGAGGCAAGTAAATTGCAATAACAGCAGGACAACAGCGTCTTTGGCTGGAACTTATCTCATTATGTCATTTTTTCTTCTTCTTCTGTTGTTCTCCCATTGGGAGAATGTTTGAAAAATGTTTCTTGTGTTATCACAAAAAATCTGTTAATGAAGTCCTTTATAAAAGAAACACTTTCTAAATGGTCTCCCACTGGGAGAACAACAGAAGAGGAAGGAGGAAGTGTGATAAGCCCCAGCCAAAGATGCTATTATCCTGCTGCAACTGCCATTTACCCACATCATGTGATAAAGCCCAAAGTGGATTCACACGGCAGATTTGAGTTGGTTGTGATGCTAATGCTCTTTTTCTACAACTCAGAGCTGTTCTGAGAGGCAAAGACTCCCCAATGTGATCTTAGTCTGCAGAAGAGAAGGTTAAGAGGGGACTTGATAGCCATGTTTAAATATTTGAAGGGATGCTATGTAGAGGAAGGAGAGGGCTTGTTTTCTGCCGCTCCAGAGACCAGGACAAGGAGCAATGGATTCAAGCTGTAGGAAAGAAGATTCCACCTGAACCTCAGGAAGAACTTCCTGACAGTCAGGGCTGTCCGGCAGTGGAATATGCTGCCTCGGAGTGTGGTGGAGTCTCCTACTTTGGAGGTTTTTAAGCAGAGGCTAGATGGCTATCTGTCGGGAGTGCTTTGAGGGTGTTCCTGCATGGCAAGGGGTTGGACTGGATGGCCCGTGTGGTCTCTTCCAACTCTACATTTCTATGATTCTATGATTCAATAGTGAATTCAGCTTCCTCTCCAAATTGCAGTTGTTTTGAGTCCTTTGTATATAGACGAAGCTTGTAACTAGGGTGGAAAAACCCTAAATTGGTTTTTTGCATGTCTTTAACAGTAAGAGGAATAATACCCATCTCTTTGGAAGCAAAAACATAACACAGTTGAACCTCTACTGGGTCTGTGAATTTAAGCAATCATAGAGCGTCATGTCTTATACCTAAAATGGTGGTGATGTGCACACATATGCTGACGCACCCACCCATATGTTGTTGCCATTTAAGAATATGCAATACAAGCATTCACATTTTTTTCCATTTGTGGGGGTTCCTGGAACTGAACCCCTGCAGATACGGAAAGTCCACTGTATTGTCTATTTCTAAAGTGATAGTTCCTAAGTATTGCTTGACATCAGCAAAAGGAACGACTATTATCAGAAAACCTCCAAGTGATGCTGAGAATTGCTGAAAGAATAAGGGAATGTTATTGATGTTTGTTTGCAAAGCCTTTGATTCCTTAAATATTACATGCATTCATGATATTTTAGTAAAAAACGGATTAATTTTGCAGAATGGGGTGGGGTAGGAACTAGATTACAGATGAGCTCTTAGCTATTACATCTTTTGAAGATAAAGATTGTGGATAATTTCCTTCTATCTATCATGTAAAGTTGATAAAATACTGCCCTTCTTTCAGGATGCCATCATTTAGAACAAAGAACATTTTTGCCCTTTGATGCTGGCATTGATTTAGACTTGCTGTTTAAGACTGGTGAGAGCTAAAACCATGGCAACATTACTAGCCACAGAATTATTTGTGAAAAGAATTGTGAAGCATTAAACATCCACTTAAAAGTAAGTCAGGTATTTAATTTCTGGGTGAAAATGGCCCACGTATCTTAGACATATGGGAGTGTGGGTTTTGTTTTAATCACTTAAGTTAAATGAGTAATAGACTATACTCAAAGCTCTAACCCTGTCGGACCAAAACAATATACTAGATATTTAAAAGA
Source organism: Cyclura pinguis (assembly GCA_030412105.1). NCBI lineage: Eukaryota > Metazoa > Chordata > Lepidosauria > Squamata > Iguanidae > Cyclura > Cyclura pinguis. The sequence goes on along the minus strand of CM059600.1, from coordinate 316,217,621 downwards.
TTTAGTTGGCGTCTGAAGAACAGAAGGGGGTTTGTATAGAGGGAAAAGCTGAGATATTTTCCAGACAGGTTTGATTTTAAATGTGTTTGAGCAATTTTTCAGCTGTTCCGCTTAAAATCTCAGGGGATGGTTGGTGGTAGCACATGAAGTACTTGAGGCTGTCGAGGCAAAATTATATCATCTGTTCTCACTGTCTCCAATTATCTTTCCTGATCACTAAAGCTATCAAAACACTTTGTGTCTGCAACAAGTCTATTGCCAGTGCTGCAGAAGATATTCAGAGGGAAGTATAAAAGATTCCTTGGTTGGACACTTTGCTTAAGGCATATCTGTACACTACAGACTTAAACTAAGTTTAACCCATTCGCTTCTGCATTACCTAAAGAAAACTAAAATGTTACTTATGGGGAGGGAATACCACTTTTGAGGAAACAGTCACAGTTTTAAAAATGATTGATTTTAATTTGGTAATATTATGTTTTAGCTGATTAAGACTAGTATAGAATGATGTAGCTAAAGCTACACTTAAAAAAATACATTAGATACAAGAATGCATTTCATGTCACATGTGATTTGGCACTGAAAAACTACTTCTAACTGAACCAGTGAGACTAATTCCAATTTCTTTTTTAAAATGCTTACATACAGTCTTTTGCAGATGAGCTTTCAAGCCGCCTGTTATTTATGTATTTATTCACATATACACACTTATTATTTATCAGCGTACTACCAATTTTCAGCCTAATGATCAAAAGCAGGCTCTACCCCAGGGGTGGCAAACCTATGGCTCTCTGAAAGTTGTTGGACTTCAGCTTCCATTATCCCTAAACACGAGCCATGCTGACTGGGAGAACTGGGAGTTGGCCTCTGGCGGGGCATTGATTCCCCATTTTTGTTTTACAGAGATCAAGAAATAGCTCTGGGGGTGGGAGTGGGGGTGGCGGCGTTAGAACACCAGCTCCATCTTAGAATGCTATGCAAATGAATTTTCTCCACAATGGTTTTAAAAGGCCTAGATAACAAACCGCAGCAGGAAGCTTAAAATGCTAACTACAGCAACTGCCCCAACTGCAATTGTTTGGATGGAAATCAAACAGCCTTTGAGATCTCAAATAAGTGCACAGAGAAATATCATTTCATAGAATCATAGAATCATAGAAATGTAGAGTTGGAAGAGACCACACGGGCCATCCAGTCCAACCCCCTGCCATGCACAAACACCCTCAAAGCACTCCCGACAGATGGCCATCCAGCCTCTGCTTAAAAACCTCCAAAGAAGGAGACGCCACCACACTCCGAGGCAGCATATTCCACTGCCGGACAGCCCTGACTGTCAGGAAGTTCTTCCTGAGGTTCAGGTGGAATCTCCTTTCCTGCAGCTTGAATCCATTGCTCCTCGTCCTGGTCTCTGGAGCGGCAGAAAACAAGCCCTCTCCTTCCTCTACATGGCATCCCTTCAAATATTTAAACATGGCTATCATGTCCCCTCTTAAACTTCTCTTTATGCATGTGTTGTGTTATACTCTGCCCTGAATCCTTGCCCAAGGTCAGTCAGTGAACTATACGATTGAATAGAGATTTAAGTCCAGGTTTTCTAGTTTGCTTAGCATTGTGTCCATTGCATCAGGATGGAGGGGAAGTAGTATAATTTTCAGTAAATGGGCAAGGGGTTCTAACTTCCAACTGTTTAACAAGAATAACAATATAAAAGACCCTCCATCACCAACATCACGCTAAATTAGTCTGCTAGACTTCCTCATTTGTACTTCTATATCCAGGTCAAGCTAGTACATTACTGCATATAATAGATGTGTGTTGGATTTATTAAATGCCTCGTAGAACAATTTCTCTGTAGGCATTATGCAAATTAAAACACAATATCTACTTCTGACTTATGGTAACCCTGTCCTACGTTTTTGTTTTGTTTTTGTAAAATATTTATTCAGAGGTTTGCCATTGCCTTCCTCTTAGGCTAGGAGTGTGGCTTGCCAAGGGCACCTAGTGGGTCTCTATGAATGAGTGGGGATTTGAATCCTAGGCCATTTCTGCACTAGGCTGTTATAGTGCTATTTTTCCACTTTCAACATCCTATGGAATCCTGGGGTTTGCAGTTTAGAGAGAGGCCTTTGAGGCCCCTCCCTAAACTGCAAACCCCAGAATTCCATAGGTTGTTGAAAGTGGAATAGTAGCAGTATAACAGTGCGGAAATGACCCTACTCTCTTGGAGTCTAGTCCAACACTCAAATCACTGCACCACAATGGCTCTCAAAAAATAAAAAAGGCACCTTAAACATCTAAGTAAATACATATCAGAAAAATGCATAAAATAGAATACAGATTACAAAGAACTAAAACAGGCATTACAAAGAATAAAAACAAGGAAGGATGGGTTCTTACCTGTAACCATAAAACTTTGAGTGGTCATCTGTGAGCTTGCAAAAATGGGTTTACTGCACACGTGCAGTACATCATTCAGAACCTTCTAGAGCAGTTATATAAGCATTTTGGTGGTAGCCCCTCTTCTCCAGTTCTGCCCAATTCCTATTGAAACCCTCAGTTCCCTGGATGCTGAAGCAGCAGCCAAGTAGCTAAAGAGAGAGAGCACAACACACCAAGAGGAGGATGGGCAGGTGTTGTGTGTGTTCACAGGTGACCGTTCAAATTACTATGCTTACAGGTAAGGTTTTCAAAATACAACATTAGTAACACTTGCTACAATCAGTAGTAGTTAGGGATTCCATGTAACTGGGTGGCCAACCTATACCAGGTTTATTTCAAATTCCAGTGTATTGCAGATAATGTCAGCTGTCCAAGGCACTGAATCTCTTTTGGGAATAGGATTTAGAACACTGGATAACTCCTTTAATATTCCTAGTAAACCCCAGAGTGAATTCTCATCCCACTGACATGGAAGCCACCAAATGCCATTGCATGGAATGCATTGCTAAGAAATTTTCATTAACATTTTTGTGAAAAAAACTCCATTGCTTTGGCTGAGTCAGACAGTTGAGGGAACCGACACTTTGCAATGTGCATACACTTTTCTTTATCCTTTCCGCACCTCTTGTAAAACAAGTATGGCAGTTTGGAGGAAAAACACCCCCCTCAACCATCTATTTATTGGTTATATTGAATAAATATGTCACAACATTCATCAATTGCTCATCTTTCAACTCTGCCAAAAAACAAAGAACAAAACTGGCTTATTGTGCTGTTAAGGTCTCCCCCTTATTCAATACAATCCTATGTATGTGTGTTTATTTTGAAGTAAATACCACTGTTTTTAATGCAGATTATTCCCCAGTAGTTCTGTATGGCATTGTTACCTTATGAAAGCTTTTGGTCTTTCAGGTGTTTTAAGCTATGCTGGATCTTTTAGAAATAATATTATTTTTGCTGGAAATGGGTTTTGATGGATGCTTTTATACTTATTGTTGTTTTTAAATTTGCTGATTTTTTTTTTACATTTGTGAAAATATTAAAATTGTGTAACTTTGAAAACAGACATTTTATAATGATGTTTTAGGCTGCAACACACTCAGTGGGGCTTACTTGTGAGTATATATAGGATCGCACTGCACTGCATATGTATTACTGTTTAATTCTTCGTTGCCTTGTATCTTCTTGAGGAAGAGGGGTACAGAAATGATTTCAAGTTGTGGGCAGGGGAAGAGTTTGTCCCACGGACCACATGCAGCTCAAAGGCCATTTTTGGTCCTCCTCCAGGCCCAAGAAGCCAATTACAAAAAATGTCCCAAGCTGTTTAACGAGAAATACCTCCAACCTAAAAATTGCAGTGGGGCTTGTAGTGACTTCTTTAGAGCAAAGAACAACACCTCCATTGATTTCTTTTTTCCTCCTGTCAAGATTAAGATGAAAAGGACAAGTGGCATATCTTGTTAAAATTCCCAGTTAGCCAAGAGAAAGGAGTTATGTTGCAAAATCTCATTAGGTGCTCTCTCTGTCTCTCTCCCTCCCCACTTTTCCACCACAGAATATTCAACAGGGCAGATTTTTTACATAAATGATGTGCTGAATTTATTAGATGCATTTCAGGGGGCCGCAGGGGATTTCCCATTTTGAATCACAATTTAGATGCTGAGAACAGTGCAGCAGAACACATACTCCTGTTTGGAAGGGCTTATGTCCTCTGGGGTTGTGCTGAGAGATCTAGTTCAGATTTTGCATAGGGTTTTTTGTTGTTGTTGTTTCCTTTTTGCATGGGGGAGGACTGTAGAAAGAAAAATGGTAGGTTTTTGTCAAGAAAATAACGTCCACATGAAATATACTCCTAAAGAAAATCAATCTATTTTGCGTCAGCTTTTTTCCTAGAGATATTTAATCAGAAACCTTTTCTACCCTCCCTTCATTTTTTTTTTTTAAATAAAGAAGGTATTTTGCATTCCAGCCCTCAGGAAGTTAAACAAAACACCTTCCTTTGCTTCAGTTTGCATGTTCACAAAGACTTCTTTTTTATTTGAACTGACACATCTCCTTTTAAGTACAGTTGGAATCAGAGATATGATCTACGCATATGCTAAATAATCTGGATGTTGCTGGAATGAAATCCGATCCCTTTGTTTCAGTTTTTGTATCACATTTAGACAAATGTTTGGAGTTCTGAGTGTCTTTTACAAAATCTTAGGACATCTTCTTTGGCTTCTTAGACTTTGCTTACATACAGAATTGTGATGTCGATCTAAGAATCCCTTCTTTGCTGGCTGGGTAGGTGGGCATAACCACGTGTGAACCATAGCCAAATGTCAAGAGAGAAGCTTGTTTTGTTATTGTGATTTGGACAAATGAATAGTATGTTTTTTATGTCTCCAAGGGCCTATCTTCTCTGGGGTTTATTTGTATAGTAACAGCTGCCTTCAAATGCACATAACCAGATAGCACTAGATACTCTTGTTGAGGATTATTTGGAAGATTTGCCTTCTTTTTTTCTCCGTTTGTACCTATTTTAGGCGTAATATATCATAATTGGGATGGGGATGGGGATAAATGGTCTATTTTCCTTTTAATATGAACATACCTCATTTCATGTTTTCAAACAAATATACAAACCTAAAATGCAGTTATCCTTCGAATTTCACACTTCTCCAACTTTTATAGTGGAGTTCTTTGATCCAAAAAGGTATCTGGATGCATCTTCAGTTTGAAAATATCTATCTGTCTGTCTGTCTGTCTATAGGAGAAGTGCATACAAAATATACATCCTCATAAAAATTTTAAAATATTTGCTTGCTTTTTGCATATTTGACAAAGCATATAAATCTCTGTGTTGGGAAAATGCATGTTAAAATTACATGTATTTTCATGTGAACCATTCTGGGACCAAGTGAAGTTTAAGCTGATAAAATTCTTAAAGTTTAGAATCAGCCAAACTTAAATAAGAAGAATGAGAAACTGAGAGAAAACAAAACGGACCACTTTATTTGTCCCTCGGGGATTATGGGTTCTCTTGTCTTTGGCTCTGGATTCATAGCAACTAGTGGAAATTTGTTTAGGAGAGGAAGAAAGTTGATAATCACTCATAACCCATGATTCTGAGTGGGTTCTGCAACTGGGAGCAAGCTTGCTTCCCCAGTGGAGGGCATCATTTGGCTGTGATGAAAGGAAGTAGCCAGAGCTACACATTGCAAACATGTGACTATTTATGGGCTAGCTGTGTCCAGTATATGTGTGCATGAATGCTGCTCTGTATGTATAAATGTATGCATTTATTTGTTAGACTTATATGCAAGACCATGGGCAGTTCACAAGTATAAACCATGCATCCATAAAGGCAGATAACGAAGGTATAGACTGAAACAGACAGAAACTTACAGTGTTAAAATGCCATTAAAGACATTATGATATAAAAGCAGTATTGAACTGAAAAGCAATTTTAAAACACATCAATAAAAAGTCCATTAACAGCCACTCCTTCAGCAGTTAGTCATTTGTTGAAAACCTACCTGAACAATTAAAAGAAATGGGTGTAAATTATAAATTGTGGTGAAGTACATTTCAGTGGAACATTAGAAGAATTTTTAGACAGCAGAACAATCTGCCTTTGAAAGTAGTGGTCTCAGGAGGTGGTGGGATATATTAAACAGAGGTTACATGACCATCTGTCAGCAAGGGTGTATCTGGTCTCCAAGGTGTCTTCTGTGCCTGAAATTCTATGATTCTGCAATCATTTGCTACATATTCTTGCACCTAGTCCAGAGTATCATGGCTATTGCTAACACAGACCAGGCAATAAGAGGGTAACTCCCATGTCTCTGTATGTGTGCATTTGTGTCTTTTAAATGTGCATTATCTCCTGGTGTGCTTTCAAGTTCAAATGAAAAAGTTAGCTTTTAAAGCTTGACAGGACTCAGTTAAATTACCCCAGGTATGGCCAGATGGTGAGGACTGTGCTAATATGCCTCTAATAGGAAGGAAAAAAGGCATCTGCTTACTTTAACATTTTTTTCATTGCGTTTTTTATCCAGCCCTTCCTCCAAGGAGCTCGTTTCCCTTCTCTTGCTTTCTAATATTCCAACAACCCTATGAGGTAGGTAAGACTGAGAGAAAATAACTGCCTCAAAGCCATGTAAATGAGCTTTGGGGATTTTCAATCCAGATCTCCCCAGTCCTAATCTGACCCTATAATTACTACATTATACTGGCTTTCTAAATAGCCAGCTTCCCGCTGCACATTAAAGAGCAGTGGTATTTTTCTTTTTCCTCCAGTATTATTCTAGGTCCTTTGTGCATATTCTCAAAGAACAGCTGTTTGTTTTCCTCAACGTACTGCCAAATATGCCTTGGTTACTCACTCACTGCATTTCTTTTTGAGCATTCTTTCCATTAAGCAGATACGCGTTTGCTACCAAAGGCCAGTCCACGATGATTTGTCAATAATATATCCCCTTGCAGTTCTTGCTAAGAGATACTGTGCTTTCTTACCTGGCAGTGATTCATCCTCGTCTTTCTGACGACGCTGGGCAGACACCAAAGGATGTTCTTTCAAGATATCCTTGGCAGGTCTTGTCTTCCATCACCTTATCCACATCATGTACCTATGGAAGTCATTGAGATTTAATTCCATTTGCCATTTGCCATAACAATTCTCTGTTCTAGTTTTCTACTAATAATATCCTGTATAGTTGTTGTTTTAAATCCCTTCACACTATATGTCATTAACTACATGTCATGCTACTTGTCATTAACCTTTACTTTGTACTTTTAGTTTGAAAAAAATTGATCTGTAGCTACGTGGAGGATGTTTGTGATGTTTTATGCAGCATTTTCTTACGTTATAAACATTTTTCTTTATCTTCTTGCAGTGTTCTTGTCAAATACAGATTGATCCACAGGTAATGGGCTGTCTTGTTATAAGCCGCAAACCCCAACCCTCTACTCTAAGCCCTGTGCAAATATTAGTCGGTTTTGAAGGGCTCTGGAATCTGTCAGAACTTTGCAGCTACGAGGTGTGCAAGAAATGCAAAGTTTATTGGACATTGTTATACTTAAAACTGGCTGTGGAAGCAAATAACAAAGGAAGAAAAGATCATTTTGATCAGATCTAATGTTGACACTCTCTTCTGGCCACTGACACTGATGTCCCCCATGCTGGGCAGAGACTTCTTCAAGTAGTGATAACCCCAGGACCCACTAACATGGACAGAGGACCAACAGAAGGCACTCTAATGAAGACTTTTTTCAAACCTGCAGATCCCTGCTGCCCTGGATAACCAGGAGTCGTGTTTTATTTTGTTATCCTCTAACTGGAGAAACAGAGTTGACCATTGATTGCAAACATACTTTCAGACTCGCTGACCCAATCTTATGCTCTCCAGATGTTTTGAGCTCCCATCAGCCCAAACTAATTTGGCAAATGGTCAGGAATTGTGAGACTTGTAATTCAAAATATCGCAAGAGCATCATGAAGAGGAAGGCTGATTTTAGCTTTATACATATCTACATAGTGTATTTTTCCCTTTCAGAAGAAACTCTGCTTCTTCTGCTTTGTTACTAACACTTAACAGCTTACAGGTCAGAAGTCATGCTCCTGCTCCTGCTCTGAAAGGAGCCATCTGTTTGAGTTATGTAAGTACCCATATTTTTTATGCCTACAAATGGCACTGTCTTTCTGCAGTGGTGGCACTGCATGCTCCTGTGAGGCAGGAGGCTATGCTGGTGACAGCAGTGCTGCTAACAAGGTATCTCATGTCAGACAGACTTTTGCTGAAGAGACAGACTAAATGTGACAGTTATTGGGTCATAGCAGTAGTTAGGGGTGACACTGGTGGAGGAGCTCTCAGAGACAATGGTAATGGCACCATACCTAACATTTGTTAGTACTGTTCAGAAAGAGGCATAGTTAACCTTTTCTGACTGTCTTTTTCCATGAAAACCCAATGATGATAACATCCAAAATGAAACAAGACATAGCCCCAGAAGATGAAACTCACAGTTCAGATGGCACTCAACAAGTTACTGGGGTATAGCAGAGCACAATTGTGAGTGATGTTGCAGCTAATGATGCAACTGTACTTAAGCTGAAAGCAAAAAAAGAATGGAATATATAAGCACTGCAATACTTGGGGAGAACATACTAAAGTGGACAGAAACGGGACATTCTGAGTAGATAATTACACAGTGCTTTACTCAGGAAATGAAAATTCAAGAAGAAATGAGGTGGCATTAATAGTGAAGAGAGCTATAGCAAAAACAGTCAAGGGATATAATGCAAAGTCTGACCGCATAATATCAATATAACCATAATCCAAGTTTATGCTCCAAGCACAGAAGAAGAGGAGAAGGAAGATTCTGTGCTGGAGTCAAGGAGGAAATTGATCACACAAGAATCAAGAAATAAATTAGGAGAACTCTTGCTTGAATATTGTGAGGCCAACGGTTTGTTCATCACAAACACATTCTTCAAGCAATTCAAGAGGTGAAAATCACCTGATGCCTAATATAGAAATCAAATAGACTACATAATTGGAAGCAGAAGATAGAGAAAGTTCAGGAGCAGATTGTGGCACAGACCATAAATGGCTAATATCAAAAATTAGACTAAAGATAAAGAACATGAAACCAACCATTATGCCAAAATAGAGCCCGAAGAACATCTCTGTAGAATTTGGAGATAAAGTAAAAGAAAAAAATAGATTTGCACTATTAAGCCTAATTGACTGGAAGCCAGAAGAACTCTGGTCCGAAGCCAGGGGAATTGTCAGAGAGGAATGCAAAAAGACACTATCTGTACTCAAAAAGAAAGAGAAGCCTCAATGAATGACAGATGAAACTCTTCAAACATTTAAGGACAGATGAAAAGTAAAAGAAAAAGGTGTCATAAGTCTGAATGTAATTGTTCAACAACTTCTGTTCAGGGACAAAGAGAACTACTAACTATACGACACTATCTCTATGCTATCAATACAGAGAAATATAAGGTGACAGCATACTGCAGGATCCAAGAAATCAATGGGAATGGTAAACCAAAAATGGGGATGCTCCAAAACCAGCATGACAAAGTAAAAATATGATGGAAACAATACACAGAAGAACTATATCAAAGAGAGGAATGGAGGACAGATTCATCCAAGGAAGAACCATTTGAAGATGGATTCAAGCTGCAGAAAAGGAGATTCCACTTGAACCTCAGGAAGAACTTCCGGAAGAACTTCCTGATTGTCAGAGCTGTCTGGCAGTGGAATATGCTGCCTCGTAGTGTTTTTAAGCAGAGGCTGGATGGCCATCTGTTGTGAATGCTTTGATGGGTGTTCCTGCATAACAGAGGGTTGGACTCGATGGCCCCTAGGATCTCTTCCAACTCTATGATTCTATGATTCTACACTGAAAGCTGCATTCAGAGCACTCGGAAGAAATAAATCACCAGGAACAGATGGCATAACAATAGAGCTATTTCAAGCTACAGAGAGAGAATCTACTCTAGTTCTAATTAAAATCTGTGAACAAATATGGAAAACAAAAGAATGGCCCATAGATTGGTAAAGCTCAATATATATTCTAGTCCCTAAGAAAGTAGATACCAGTGATTCCAGGAACTATCACATTCATTTCCCATGCAAGCAAAGTGATGCTCAAAATTCTACAACAAAGACTTTTACTTGATATGGAGATGAAAATGCTAGATGTCCAAGCTGTGTTCAGGAAAGAAAGAGCTGCTAGGGATCATATTGGTAACATACATGAGATAATGGAGCACACTAGAGAATTTTAGAAGAAAATCAGCCTGTGCTTTACACATTACGGCAGAACTTTTGATTGTGTAGATCATGAAAAACTTTAGATTGCTCTTGAAGAAATGCGTGTGCCACAACATTTAATTTTCGTGATGTATAACCTGTACTCAAACCAAGAGACTCCCATTAGGACAGAATACAGAGTGAAATGGTATTCGATTGGCAAGGGGGTCAGGCAATTTTATTTTATTACCCTATCTTTTAACTTTAACACTGAACATATCATATATAAAGCAAGATTGGAATCAGAAGAAGGATGCCTTGGAGGAAGGAAAATTGGAGAGAGGAACACTGACAATTTAAAATATGCAGATGACACTATGCTAGTAGTGGAAAGTAGCAAAGACTTGGAATGATTACTGAAGAAAGTCAAGTAAGAAAGTGCAAAGGCTGGTTTACATTTGAACATTAAAAAACAAACAAACAAAAAAACTGGTGGTGCAGTGGTTAAATGCCAGTACTGCAGCTACAGTGTTGTGAGTTCAGTCGTGCAGGGCTTGAGGTTGACTTAGCCTTCTATCCTTCCGTAGATCAGTAAAATGAGTACCCAGCTTGTGCTTGGGTGCTTCGGGTTTTGTTCCCTCTTTTTAATTGTCTGATATAGTCTGTAGACTGATTCAATACAGATTTGATACATGAATGATTAACTGCCTAGGGAGTGCTTTGCATTGATAAGCGGTATAGAAATGCAACTGCTATTCCTGCTAAATAATGACCACAGGTGATTTACATAAAAATAAAGTAGATGATGAAAATATCGAAACATAGTTGTCCCCTCCAAAAGGCAGAAAAAACGCAAATATCAAAATCTGTGTGTGTGTTTCTATGGGAAGGAAGCCGAGGCATGGTGGGGAGAGCAGGCACCCAGGGTCCAAACCAGGTCAGGAAAGGACAGGGAAACGGGGTAGTTCAGAATGGTGGCCCCATACTTCCTCTCTCTTGCCTATTTCCTTCCTTGCGTGTGGGGGGTGACAGGAGAGGGTTTGTGTTGCTGAGAAATTAGACTGTGAGCTGTCCTCAGCTGGCCAGGCAGCAGCTGGTGGAGGAGCAGGAAGATCAGAGGTGGGTTTTTAAAGGTCTGTGCAGCCTGATTGGAGCCATTGAGAGGGAAGTTTCCCTGGAAAAGAAGCACTTGAGGGGTTGGAGAAACTTGCAAATAATCAAATCTGTGAAGGTTAAACCTGCAAATGTGGAGGGCCAACTGTAATTAAAAATTTTCCATACCTAGGCTCAGTCATTAATCAGAACAGAGTGCAGTCAAGAAATCAGAAGACTAGGACTTGGAAGGAACTAGACAAGATTCTGAAGTGAAAGATATATTATTGCATGCTAAAGTTATGATGGTCCATGCCATCATATTTCCAGTTTCTAGGTATGGCTGTGAAAGCTGGACAGTGAAGAAAGCTGCTAAGAAAGGAAAACAAATAATTTAAGACGTGATGCTGGAGAAGAGTTCTACAGATACTGTGAACTGCTAAAAAGAGGAATAAATAGGTTCTAAAGCAAATCAAACCTGAATTCTCCCCAGAAGCCAAGATGACTAAACTGAAACACTCCTACCTTAGACATGAGAAGACATGACACATTAGAAAAGACAATAATGCTTGTTAAGATAGACAGTGAATAAAACCAGTGTGGTGTAATGGTTTGAGCATTGCGCTATGACTCTGGAGACCATGGTTTGATTCCCTGCTCTGAGAATCCACTGAGTGACTTCGGGCATGGCATATAATCTCAGCCCCAGAAATCTCTGTGATAGGTTCACCTTAGGTCGCCATAAGTTAGGAATTATTTGAAGGCATCCAACAAGAACAAGGGTTGAAAGCAGTAGGAAAAGAGGAAGACTGCATTACAGATGAATAGACTCAATCGAGGAAACCATGGTCCTGAGTCTGCAAGACCTGAGCAGGGCTATTGATGATAGGCTGTCCTGGTAGCCTCATAGGATCACCATAAGGTGAAGTCAATGGCAGTTAACAGGAACATTTTTAGTGCATTTTCCCATAAACTAGTGTGCATTTTTCAAATGTATGGGTTTTCCTTGTGAGCATTTTGCAGTTGTGCATATTTTTGAAACCTGTATGTTTGCAAATTGCATCACAAGCTTGGATATGTACAGATTTTTGATCACAGGTTGTATTTGGGTTCATGAGGTGTGAATGGGGGCAAGCTCACGTTAAAATGTGAACCCTGTGTATTTCTCACACATTCCCCAACCTCTGAAACTGCTGGCAATGAGGTAAAAGTGTCTTGGGCCATTTCTGCACTAGCCTATTATTGTGCTCAAAGGCCCCTCCCTAAACTGCAAACCACAAGATTCCATGGGATGTTGAAAGTAGAATAATTGCACTATAACAGACTAGTGCAGAAATGGCCTTTGTTTGTTCACTGAACACAGCCCTGGTCTGCATAAAAGGAGAGAGGTAGCTATGTGATTGATACACAGAATGGTCAACATTATGGTGCAGATGACACTTCTGATCAAACCAGAAAAATAGGTTTTCCCTAAATTCGGTGTTGGAGAGAGAATGCTTCATTTGTCATTACTCTAGTGATTGTCATTCCATGGCAGATCCATTGCTGAAATTACATACATTTTTGGACGTGGCTACCCAATTTTTTTACAGGTTGGTAGGCATATTCAGAATTTTGAGATTGTTGATACACTTAAAAACAGTAGATGTGTAGACCAGTCACAAACCATCAGTTTCCCAGAGGGCAAAGTGGGGAGGTGAAAAGAAGAGCAAAAAAGAAAAGACATGCTCAAGAACTTAACATAGGCAGAGGTGTGGTTTGAGCTCCACCCAAACCCATGCTTCTGGACCCACAGTTTTCTGCTCCAACATTTTCTTCAGAGAGAACAAATTGTAAGACCAAGGCCACAATCCAATTGCCAGTCTCAAGAAGGACCTTTGTAAGTCAACACTTACATAAATACCATTGATTGAGTGGACATACTGTAGTTGGGGCTAACAACTGGATTTAGCAGTAAGAGAGACTTGGCTCCTAATATGAATATAAGGCAGACTCAGATTTCAGATCAAATATTTAATTCCCACAGAATAGAAGAGAGTCAGCGTAGTGTATTGATTTGAACATTGGACTATGTTTCTGGAGACTGAGGTTTAAATTTCCATTCAACTGTGGAAACCCCTGGGTGACATTGAGCAAGTCACCCTCTCTCATCCTCAGAGGAAGGCAAAGGCAAACCCTCTATAAACAAATAGGGCCAAGAAAACTCGATGATAGGCTTTCCTTAGGGTTGTTATTAACTGGGAAGGACTTGAAGGCACACAACAATGCAACAACAAAATAGAAGAAAATACCCGTTTCACAGACATGGGAACTGAAGCTATTTTGGGGAACAGAAATGGTGCTGACCAAAATACCATTCTCCCATCACCATCATCTAAGAAAATTAAAAATCCGGTAGGGCCTGGGAGGTGGTCAGTGTTGACACGGTGGCCCCTAGGCACAGCAATAAAAAGTTAAAAGTTTTTTTAAAAAAAGACTTTTCATTGAAGCCTTTCCGGTGTAATGATTTTGCCCAGATCTGTAGAGGTACATGGTTTTAACATTTAATGATTTTAACTTTTTAACTTTTAACATTTGTTATAACTATTAAATTGCTAGATATACTTTTAGACTGATTAAATTTTTTCTTTCTGTTTTAAATTGATTTTATGCATATGCTGTCCTGTTACCTTGTGATATAGAGTGGGATATAAAGATTTCAATAGAAATAAAATAAAATGTCCATCATTCTGTTCTTGCAGTGGCCAACTAGGTGCTGATGGAAAGCCTACCAGAGTGTTACTTCACCCTCTGTTTCCTATTCCCCATCAACTCATACATCAGAGGCATTCTGTCTGTGATACTTCATGATATTGATACACTCATCTTGACTAGTAGCCATTGATTGGCTCATCCTCCATGCAATCCCTTTTTAAAGCTATCCAAGTTGACTGCCATCACTATATCTTGGGGCAGTGAACCCCACAATACACTGTATGTGAAGACTACACAATTCCTTTTCTCTCTCCTGCATTTCCCCCCTTTTTGCTTCAGTGGACAATCTTGATTTTAGTATTATGGGAACAGGAGAAAACCTTTCCTTATCAACTTTTCCCACAATGTTCATAAAACTCTGTTGTGTCTCTCTGTCTTTTTCCATATGCTAAACAGCCCCAAATATTGTAACCTTCCCTTTTAGGGGATTTTCTTCAATCCCTTTCTTGTTTGGTATTTTCTGCACCTTCTCCAGCTGTACAATATCATTTCTCAGATGTGAAGATCAGATCAGAACTGTATACCACATTCCAGGTGAAGTTGCACCATGGACTTGTATAGACTGTAGAACATTGCAGTATATTTGATTCCTCTTGTGAACTTTCCCAAATTTGGAGAGACCTATATAGAACTGTTTTGCACAAGATGCTTCAGGTGCTGTTGTGTTATGCCTCCGTGTATAAGCACCTTATTGACCACATTGGTAATGGAAATCTTCATGTTGTTATATCCTCCTTAGACTCCGAAGATTTCAGAGTGCTGCAAAGGCTGAGAAAGACAATGAAAGAATTAGTGAGACTCTCCAGGGCGCTGGTGGTAAAATACATTTATCCTCAGGTTAAATATGGTTTCTTTGATTGTGCATATTGCTGTCAGCCTTTGGCTTCAGGCAAAAAATACCATAGTGTCATGGATGATTTTTGCCCTAGGGCAATCTCGCGTGGCTCTCGTCAGTGGCAAAAAGGGATATCTAGATTTTATGGTATTTTTGACATTGGTTGTGTATAAGAATTCTAGCTTTTTATTTCCCCACTTCTGTTCATAAGAGTAAATCAGTGAGATCTGTGCCAGTTCATGCAAAGGATCTCCGATCCACACCTTTTGGAAATTTTTCATAATTAAATTAGTTGGCGTTTCTTTGTGTTGACACTCTAAAATGATTTTTTTAAAAACAGTAACAACAACAACAACAACAGGGATATAGCTCCTGGAAGCTGACATTATAAACATAAGGTTTCCTTTACAGTTTCTCTTGAGTTTTGCATTTTGATTAATAAACTGGCTGGAACAGTGGCTTCAAAGTATTAATTCCTATTGCTCAAAGCTAAATAGTGCAAGCCACTGTGATGACAAGGAGGCTAGAATAGGCTAGTTTCCATAGAATAGACCATTTCTTCTAGAGTTTTCTGGACTGATTACGTTTAAGTTGTACCTATATTTGAGGTTTCTTGAGAGGAAAATTCTCTGAGTCTTCAGTTTGGCCAGTAGATCAATTTGGATTCTATTGGAAACTGTGCAGCCATAGTGGTCCTGAATTACATAGAAGTGTTGACAGAATAGTTTTGCTGAGCTTCTGGCATCATGATATGGGGAGAAAAGATAATACAGTACATCCCCCATATTCATGTGTCCAATATGCACAATTTCACTTACCTGCCCTGAAATGCAGTCTGAAAATATCTTTATATAATATTCAGCCAAGGTTTGGGCCACCCACCAGCAAGTTGCTGCAGATTTTGAGGCAGCAGTGGCAGATGATAGCCTGACTTGTCTGCTGCATCCAACTGGGCTTCAGGTGCAGGAAGCACTTCCGCTCCAGTGTTGCTACCTTGGCCTTTTAGATCACCTGCTAGCCCTGGTCAGCCAGCTTGGCTGCATACACATCAAAGGGTTTGCAGAAGCCTTCATCTGGAAGGTCCTGGCCAGTCACTCCACTTCCTCACCCATCAGCTCCATCTTCTCCTGGCTCGGGTGGCCCGCTGTCATGGCTGCTCGCTGAAGTGGCTCCACAGAAGCCGGCGGTCAGACTCTTGGCACACTTACCCAGCCAGAAGGAGAAATCAAGATGGAGGCAAACAAAACAACATTTGCTATTATCTGTGTTTTTTGTTATCCATAGTAACTCTGGAAATGTATCCCCTACAGGTACAGGGGATTTACTGTACATGCTGCATTCTGTGTATTAGGAACCAAGAGCCATGCCTAGCAGGGTTTGCTACCTTTAGGTTCCTGAGATGCAGTGAGACAAAATCATATGCACTCTCATGATTTAAACATCACCCACATGGGCAATTTTCTTGGTGCCTCTTGACATTAGGAGGCACATCATTTCAGCTTATAAAACCAAAAATGATGTTTACTAGTGACATACACTATTAGGCATATGTACAGGAGAACAAATTTCATATCCCAAAGCACCCATCCCTCATATCAGCGATAAGGCTTATGAGGTGGACTAATCAAAACTGTACAAGTTGGACAGACTGCAAGAGACAGGCTTTTTACAGAGCCAAATAATAAAGAATGTTCGAAAGCTAGTTTCCCATTCCTTTTGTTAATTAAGAATAATTTCAATGAAACACTTCAAATATTAGTGCAGGAAAGATATAATTTCTAAGCTATCTATCCAAAGCATAATCTCCAAAGCCTCTTTGTAAGCTGCTTTGGGCCTGTGCTAGGAGAAAGGCAACATATACATAAAATAAAATAAGTAAAATAATAAGATACAAACTGATCAGTCTCCTTATGAACAATTAAGCAACAAATACAAATGTGTGTGTCTGTATACTCTGTATGCTAAACTTCCAAACAGAATTTAGTTCAACACTCTAAGGCCATTTCCATACCGGGCTTCTGAAATGGTGCAGAGTGACCTCTGACGGAGGTCTTCTACACCCTAGAGTGGACTGGCGTGGACTACTTTTTGTAGTTCCACACCAGAATCCACTCAGGAGGGGCTGGAACTAGCCGGGCTGCGTGTTTTTTAAAAACCTCTTTTTCGAGGTTTTTAAAAAGCACGGAGCGCACAGCCCCAAGCCGCTCCGTCGCCCAGCTCCAAAGTGGATTTGCAGGCACGCGCAAGTGCGTACCTGCACATCTGCGGGGGGCGGGCTTCCAGCTGGCGAGCTTCTCCGGTTGGTGGAGAGCCTCCACCAACCGGAAGCCACCATTTGGGACACCGGAGGACTGCGGAGCAGCAAGCTCGCGCTGCTCCACTTGGCGACGGACTTACCCAGTTTCAGGTAAGCTCCGTTTTTGGGCGTTTTCGCCCGTTCCCCCCCCCCCACATGTGAAAAGGGCCTAAAAAGCTTAAGTACTTTGAAGGAACCAGATTTCATCTGATCTTGAAAGTTAAGCAGGTCAGGCCTGGTTAATACTTGGAAAAAGACTGCCGGGGAACACCAGAGGAAGGCAATGGCAAACCACTTCTGAATATTCCTTACCTTGAAAAACTCTATGAGCCATTGGTAGACAGATTATGAGAAGATATGTGCTTTATGCTTGGAACACTCTAAAAGACAGCCATGTCAAGGATCATCACTCTATGTTCTGTCACTCTCTTCCATTTTCTTCCTTTCACAATAGCAATGACAGTAGTACTTTTTAAGCTATCGAATGTGGAGGATGGCAGATTTTTGTGCCAGGGACTAGAACTATATTTGTGCCCATTGGCTACAATTGTTTCTTCCTTTCCTGGAAGCTTTCTGTGGACTAGCAACCAACAGCTCATGGGCTGGCACTGATGTGTGGACCACCATTTTGAATGGTACTGATCTATACTATAGAATCTATAGATTTTATAGTAGATTTTGTATTATTAAAGAGACACATGGGTGCCGTATGGTTCAAGCCTTGCTACCACTCCTTTTTTTTTAATTGGAAACTGTGTGTTTGTTGTTGTGTGCCTTCAAGTCGTTTCAGACTTACGCCGACCCTATGGTGAATTTATCATGGGTTTTTCTGGGGCTGAGAGTGTGTGATACACCCAAGGTTACCCAACAGGTTTCCATGGCTGAGTGGGAAATAATAGCCTGGTCCATTGCTCAAACCACCATACCACGCTGGCTCTTATTACTGCAGCTGTGTAACTCTTCATCCTCACAGTCTGTAGCTTTAATCTGCCAGTAAAAAAGAAAGAAAAAAAATCTGGTGAAGTAATGATCCTTATACACAGTTACTTCATGACAACACATTCTGAAAGTTTTCATTCCTCCTGTTAGCACACTGCACCAATTCTATCCTGAGGCTATAATTCAAAGGATGAGTGTAGCACACAGTTGCTAGCTTCCCACAAGATATCTTGCCATTTGAAATGGAACATTTTTACTCAGCTCACAGCTTTGCTTTCATTTATTTTGTTGAGAGGAAAATCCCATGACACCCTAAAGTACTGTGATTGGTCTATTTTTTATTTTACTTTGTTATACCTAAAAGCAGTTAGTAGCAATTGCAAAACTATCTAGGTTTGCTCATGCAAGTGACTTTTCTCTGCTCTTGGGCATGCCACAGTAATTAACACTAATCCTAGCAAATAAGAGTTAATAGAAGTTATCTGTATGCTTGGTATTGCGAGCAACAATGAAATCAAAGGTATTCCTCTATTACCATAAGAATTTAATGAGAGGTTTATTTGGAGTAGGAATGTCCTGGTGGTGAGAGTGCTTTAATTATACTTTCCTAATTAAATCAGGTGTTTGGAAAAGGTTAACTGACATTTTAAATAGCTTGAATCTACATTGATATTTTGAGGACATCCTTTAGTTCAGCCATTTCTGATTGGAAAGGATGTTCTTCCAGTTAAGAGATCTCTTGTTGACAGCTCTTAGTAAATGACATCCATCTAAGGAGTGGCATGGCCTGGGACAGAGAAAAACTGTATTTCCCTAGCAGCTGAATAATTTTAGCATTAATTTGAAATCTCTTTTCAATTTTTTAAAGCAATTAATCTTATTATAAGGTTATAAATATTGCTTATTTAGGAAACAGATCTAATACAGAAACTTATGGGCTAAATCCTGTTGTTAGTACCAATTGGAGTAAACCCAATGAATAAATGGGATTTATACAAGTGTTGACTTACAAAATTCTCACTGAGTTGTTCATCTGCTGACTGAAGTTACATTGGAAGTAACCTTACAGTTACAATTTGTGGCAGCACAGAAAACATTTATCATTTCTATTTGTCTTATGTGGTATCCAGTACTGGCCAGGATGAGATAAACCTACCATAAACTCTACCCTGACTCTGCTTAAATGTAAGCCCATTTAAGTTCAAAATGGAAGCTAGCTAGTTTAGAATAGAAGCTAAGCTCAGAATCCATCAGATGATAAAGAAGCAGCCTAGCCTGGTTTAGAATTCATCAAATAGCAATCCTAAAAATAACTCAGGGAAGGGAGAGTGGGTGGAACAACTGTAAAAGGAATGGGAGTCCAAAAGGTGTATATTTGCATACTGGAGATTACACATCTTTAATATGCATTCAATAAATAATGATAAAATATTAAATAATCAAATACTGTTTTCTAAGCTCTTTTTCCTTAACAAGCAGATTATAATCATTGCTCCATGTATGCATTCCAGATCTGGCCCCAAGAGTGAAGCAATTGCTTCAGGCAGGCTCTGAGGAATGGAGAGCAGCAGCAGGTTGTTGGAAGGCAGATCAATTTTTACCTTATGGGCCCCCTTGGGTCCTAAGCTAGCTTGCTGCTCCTGAGGTAGTGGAAGATGTTGTCACATCACCACACTGAAATTCATTTTAGCTGCCAGTGTAATCAGCTTCTGTATGTGGAGTGGGAGAGAGCATCATCTTGTCCTTCACCTCATACAGAAAAATGTCTTGGGCCAGCTGTGGGGTACACGCATGCATGCATGCACACACACGTGCATGTGTAATAAGGATATATCCACATTGCACAATTGTAGCAGTTTGATATCATTTTAACAGTCTTGTCTCTTTGTGTAGAATCCTGGAATCTGTAGTTTGGTGAGACACCTAAGCCATTTTGGCATTACACTGTTACACCGCTATTATTCCTCTTTCAACATCCTGTGGAATCCTGGGACTTGCAATTCAGGGAGGGGCATTTAGAATTCTCAGCCATAGAGCTCTTTAGCTTCAGTAAACTATAAATCCCAGAGTTTCACAAGATGTTGAAAGTGGAATAATAGCACAATGACACTGTAGTGCAGAAATGGCCCTAGATTTCTTAACTGAACTCCTATGATTTATAGCACTAGAGCTGTCTGGCAGAGAAATCTAAGGCTTTCCTCAAATTACAAATCCAAAGTTTCCATAGGATAGAGCCATGGCAGTAAAAATTGTACCAACTAACCCTGTAGCATGGATGCACCCCAAGATAATGTTAAAATTTACTCTTTCAACAGTATTTCTTGACTCTAATTGTGACTCAATGCAGGCTTAGGCCATTTCCGCATGGGGCGAGGGAATTGCCCCGTGATGCTACTCACCGGACTTTTGGGCTCCCCAGTCCAGTCCACGCCGCTCCGGAGCAGTGCGTGGCCGCCGCTCCGCACTGCTCCGGGGATGAAAATGGCAGCTTCTGGTTGGTCGAGGCTCTCAACCAACCACTGAAGCGCGCCAGCCTAAAGCCCGCCCCCGGCAGATCGCAGGCTCGCACCAGTGTGAGCCTGCGAATCTGCATAAGGGAGCAGGCTCGCAATGGCGCGCTCCGTGCTTTTGAAAAACCTCAAGAAACAGGTTTTTCAAAAGCATGCTGGACGACCACTTGGGGTCATTCCGGAGCGGGCTGGGGTGCGGATCTATGTTAAGTAGGTCCGACCCAGTCCACTCTCAGGTGCAGACATCCTCCCTGGAGGACGCTCTGCACCATTTTAAAAACCCCGTGTGGAAATGGCCTTAGAAATATGCTTAGAAGCTACTATCCTGTTTTAGCTCATGGAATGTTGTGCTTAGCAAACTTGGGCCCTTTCCACATGTGGGGGGGGGGAATGGGTGAAAACGCCCAAAAACGGAGCTTACTGGCAGCCAGGTAAGTCCGTCGCGATGCTTTCCACCAACCGGAGAAGCTCGCCAGCTGGAAGCCCGCCCCCGGCAGATCTGCAGGCACGCACCGCGTCAGAGCCGGGCGACGGAGCAGCACGGGGCTGCGTGCTCCATGCTTTTTAAAAACCTCAAAAAAGAGGTTTTTAAAAAACACGCAGCGCGGCTAGTTCCGGCCGCTCCTGAGTGGATTCTGGTATGGAACTACAAAAAGTAGTCCACGCCAGTCCACTCTGCGGTGTAGAAGACCTCCGTGAGAGCTCGCTCTGCGCCATTACAGAAGCCCGGTGTGGAAATGGCCTTGGTCTACAAAAGACATAAGGACCTATTTAGATCATAACAATGAATGATCCTAAGTACGAGTTATTTTGTGCAGAGCAGAGGACAGATTTAAGTGGTTTGTATGTACAGCATCTTCTTACTCACTTGTTAATATTCACAACAGTCTTGTAGTGTACATCAATATTATGACAGGACATATCCCAGTTATTGAGAAATCAGTATTGCTGACTTCCTTCTGCATGGAGCAGGTTATTAAAATCTGAACACTGTATTCTTAAATGAACAAAAATATAAGAATCAGTTCAGGAACCCTGTGCATGTGTTTTCAATTAATGCCAGATGCTCTGAATAATCTATGTATAATGAGAAGCTGTTAATAGGGAATTTGGATGGTGGCTTATTGCAAGGCATAACACTTGCACAGTGCACTGAAAAAATATATTTGGTACCTTGTAAAATAATATCTGTCATAAGAAATCACTAAAAATGGGACTGTTATCAGTTATCTTTCCAGTAGACTGGAATTTTCATACTAATTGTGCCAAAACAGAGGATACCATCGTTCTTTGCCTTTTCTTCCTTTGCAAATTGACAGTGCGACATGGTATATGTGTTTGTTCAAAATTTTCTTCAAGTTATCGATGAAAACAGTGCTCAGAAATACTGATTTAACTAGAGAATTAACAGCACTAAATGCTTTTCTGGTTAAAATGGTGTTTTTAAAACTTTTTGAACGATGTCAGTGGGTGTATGAAGATGTATTTGTTTGTCTGCCGGCAGTTCAGAGCTGTTGCATATGTGCAAACTGGCCCAAGCTTCCAGGCTACTTTTTAAGAGTCTGAGAAGCCCAGTGTACATTGTATCCTGTGTCAATGGCAACTGGCCCATTGCCACATCGTGAAAGCATCTCATGCCTATATTCTCTCACTTTTTGTAGTGCTCACAATACTAAATTTATCTTAGGAAAAAAAAAAGGAATCATTTTTCCATTGGGGATTCACCTCCTAAAAGCAATATCTGGTAACCTCAACCAGGCATCCTGAAGAGTTACTGCTGGTGATCAGACTGGAGTCTGGAGACTTACTTTTGAGACTGCAAGTCTTGGAATCCTCCAGCTAGCGACTTCTCAGTCAGATTACACAGCTCTGAGTAAGATGGGTCAATGATCTTGCTTTTGATATACAGCAGACAGCAGGGCCTTATTTTCTTACTCAGCTAGAGTAAGTTATTGCTGGAGTTAAAGTACAACAGTTGCTATGGTGAAAGGTATACATAAACATTTTGAGCTATTAGTCTTTGATTAATGCTGTCTTTTTAAAAAGCTGTATGGACTGTGAAAACAGTTCTAAGGGAAGTGACACATGGGTTGCAATCCACACCACATTACATCAGCAGAGCCTTATTAAGGTCAATAGCAATGTTCCAGGGAAAGTAAACCATGGATTATGACTATAAACACACAAACCTCAGCAGTGAGGTCAAGTTCACTTAATTACCATGCCATTCTATTTCTGTAGCTGTTCTAAAGCCACCATTATTTTTCCTCTTTCGCTCAGTTTCTAAATCTTGTTGCAATAATGCACATCACGTTTACCTGTTAACAGAACCAGAGCTTGGACAAATTACTGTTTTTCAGATTACAGCTCTCAGAAACCTCCAGGCAGCATGGCTATACTGAGTGGAGGATTCTGAGATTCTGGTAACTTGTCCAAACTCTGAGTGGAATCAGTCAACTTACCTGCCTCTTTTGAGAACTCAAGCCTGAAATAAGAAATCACCCTTCTTCATACAAACTGTGTGCAACTCTTAAGAATGCTCACGTCCTGCACTCCAGCCATCTTGGAAGAGGTTCCTGATAGTACCGGTCATAACTCTTGTGTGTAGTGAGGTTTCAGGAATGAAAGAAGAAAGGACAACATCCCTTAGCCCCAAATTTCCTGAGTTATAGGCAGCATATGTCAAGTCAGGGAATCTATATAAGCCCTGATTTGTCGTAAATGAGCAACATGCTGTTTGGAGTTGTAGTTTTTGCCATTGCTCCCCAGAGTATGAAATATGGTATAGGAGTTAGGTAACAGGGAGGCAGAAGAGGGAGCAGGGTCAGTTAGTAAGGTCATGCCTCTCCCCACATGCAACTCTAAGTACAACAGGGCTTTAATGCCTGGACAAGTCTACAGAAATCCTGTACAGTTTCGGATTATTATTGAGTTTGTGAGACCAACCAGAACCCAGAGGAGTATGGTGGGGCTCACCAACTGGCAGAAAAGGGATATGTAGAACCCTGGGGTTGTCATTTACTCTTAGCCCTGCCCAAAGTCAACTCTCACGTCATCCTGTTCTCATAGTAACATGTAATTTCATGCTCTTGGCGCTATAACATATAATGCTGTGTTATTTTCCATTCTTCCTGTAATTCCAAACAACGATTTTTTTCTTCCTTTTGGCTGCTACTGTGCACTAAGTTTATTTTTTCGCTGAGTTAAGTTCACTCAAGATACAACATTTCTAGAAATGTTAAAACGATGGAATCCCTGTCCTCACTTTGCCTTGAGTTTCTTTTTGCATGTTGTGGGATGGACAGAAATCTTGGAGAATATTTAGATGTATGGAATGCTTTCTTTCTTCTTAAACGTACGTTTATTCTACCTATTTAACAACATCAAATGCAGCATTTATAAGGTAGCATATAGAAACATATCAATTGGTGTATTAAGGATAGTTGCAGAGTAGTTCTATGGATATGTTTACACAGCTTCTCAACATACATTTCTGCTGGGCTGGGTACAAATACTATCCTTTATTGTTGTACTTTTATTTTTGTTTTAAACATACAGGTTTGTATAGTTTCTTTCAAAGCCTGAGGCATAGTTGGGTTGCATTCAGCGCTGGTGTGCCCTAGGCAAGGTTCTCCTGATCCTACCCCTCCCCAAAACTGCTAACTTCAGTTTTCAAAAACCAGTGTCTTTTAAAAAAAATGAAAAGAAGAAAACTTGAAACTACAAACTTATTTTAAATTGCAAGAATTAGTAATAATAACAATTGTTGATTATATTTCTCAAATACAGAAGAAAATATTTTAGCATATAAATAATTTTGGTAAATTGTTAATTATGCTTTTAACATTTAAGTCTTTTCAAAATTTCAGTTTTAGGAACATCAAAATCTCATCTTATGCACCTTTTCCTTTGAAAATGTTATCACCAGGTGAAGTACTGATACTTGGGCATGTTCAGTTGATACAGTTGTAAAGCCAACTAGTCTCTTTTGCAGCTTTGTGGAGTGTATGTAAATTTTAAATGTTTGAACTTTGAGAAATGGTAAATATGTATATATTCACTGCTTGCCACTGACACTGGAAATGTGAGAAGGATCCTTAGAGCAACAGAACCATTAAGAACATTATCCAGGAGTTTTTGTTGTGGTATGAAGAGATGTGCTCCTTGTAGCAGCACAGACTCTGGAAGTCTTCCAGCTATTGCAATTTCACAGCACAGATCTTCATCATCAATATCTTTGTTTCCCTTGTGCATCAGTGGTTTTTCAAGATTCCTGCGGGCCTTAAGTATATCTTCACTAGATTTTTTGTTGATGTTGAATATATCATAAAGGAAGACAAGTAGGGAATTATATTGTTGTAGCTGTTGTAATCTCATTTCAACAGATTGCATGGCCGTATTTAAACCAGAATAATAGGAACATATCTGAATTTCTCCTTTGGATCTTGCAGCACCTTTTCTTGGGCCTCGTACTCAAACTGCTATTTCATTCACCTTTTTCTAACTTGGTTCTGTCTCAAAATTTGGTAGCATTTCTAGATCTTTTGTAATCTCAGTAGCATCTATTGGAAACCTACCTCACACCTGCATCCCAAAAGGTAATTCTTGGTCACTTGCAATTGGCTTGTAGCTGAATTTAAACCAGATTCCATATTTCATAGTAGTTTGCTTGTAAGATTGACTTCAAAAGGGGTGTTGTAGCATGTAACAAGAGATACCTTGAAGCTGAGCTCTCAGATTGTATCAAGGGCCTTCACCTTAATTTGAGAAGTATTTTCAAATTAACCTTTTAGGCCTGTGTCATCAAAGATCTATATTAAAGCATCATATATACTACCAAGAGAGAGCCACCATAGTGTGGCGGTTTGAGCATTGGACTATGACTCTGGAGACCAGGGTTCAGATCCCTGTTCAGCCATGGAAATGCGCTGAATGATCTTGGGCAAGTCATACTCTCTCAACCTCAGAGAAAGACAAAGGCAACCTTCCCAAACAAATATTGCCAAGAAAGCCCTGTCACAGGTTTGCTTTACGGTTGCCATAAGTTGGAAATGAATTGAAGCTGTACAACAAAAAATTATTACCAAGATGATATCTGAGTGATTGCAAAGCATCAATACAACTCTCCCATTTCATGTCATTCCATGGCTTAAACAGTTATATCTAAATCTGATACTAGCTAGTTAGAATTGGTAACACTGAGCTGATGAAGAGAAATCATTACAGAACTGTTGAACCAAACCAAAGAAGCTAGTTGTTTCAGATAAGATTTAGTGGCGTCATTGAGTGAAAGTTTGAAAAGTGTGCATTGTAGGGCACAAAAAAAGGGCACATGGGTTTATGCCCAGGATTCTCTTTTGTGTGCTATTTTCTTACTCTTTGATTTTACTCTTGTTATCATAATCTTGATCATACAGATTCTCAGTTGGTAATCCCACTTGCTCAAACTGTCTAAGAAGATAGGTTGTTGTGGGTTTTCTGGGCTTTGAGGCCGTGTTCTATTAGTATTTTCTTCTGACGTTTCTCCTACATCTCTGGCTGGCATCTTCAGAGGATCTTCAGATCCTCTGAAGATGCCAACCACAGTTGTAGGAGAAATGTCAGAAGAAACGTCAGGAGAAAATACTAATAGGCGAAAATATTAATAGAACACGGCCTCAAAGCCCAGAAAACCCACAACAACCTATGGATTCTGGCCGTGAAAGCCTTCAACTTTACATTGTCCAAGAAGAGTTTCTGTCTTAAAGGCACCTGCAGTCTCTTTTAGTGAAACAAATCCCAAGATATTTTCTCTTATGATAACCTCACACTGAGACATGGTTTGATTACATCATTGTAATGTGCAGTCATTGCTGTTTGTTTAATATTACTAGCATAACAAAGTAGCATTTGGCTGAGTTTGTACATGCTAAAATTTTGTGTTTAGAGCACCTGCTAGAAGTTGTGTAAACTCATTTAACTATCTTTTCCTAGACAGTGAACCATTGTTTCCTAATCTTTAATTCTGCACATATATTCATTCATGATAAGACCAAAAAGAGCTAGATACTCTGCAAACTTAAAAAAAAAAATCCACCCCCAGCATGGTACAACTTTTCAGTTGTACCACAAAATGCCAAGTTTGGCATGCCAAGAAGCCTGACTAAAGCAATCAAGTATTCCAAGATTGCCACCAATATTCTTGTCTAATTTTCTTCTCTAAGTTTCTGCTGGTCAATTATATTACCTATAGATAAGCACGATTCAAATTATTTTCACATCTGATAGTTTTCTAAATGGATAGTATTTCTCTTATGTAAAGACAGACTTGCTCCAATGTCCTTCCAACCTTTTCAATTCTGTTTCTGGTAGGGTTGATACACTTTTTTTTCTGAATAATTTACAGAAATAAAATTCATAGAATCATGGAATCATAGAGTTGGAAGAGACCACAGGCGCCATCCAGTCCAACCCCCTGCTATGCAGGAACACACATCAAAGCATTCCCAACAGATGGCCATCCAGCCTCTGCTTAAAAACCTCCAAAGAAGAAGACTCCACCACACTCTGGGGCAGTATTTTCCACTGCCAGACAGCTCTGACCATCAGGAAGTTCTTCCTGAGGTTCAGGTAGAATCTCCTTTCCTGCAGCTTGAATCCATTGCTCCTTGTCCTAGTCTCTGGAGCAGCAGAAAACAAGCCCGCTCCCTCCTTGACATGACACCCCTTCAGATATTTAAACATGGCTATCATGTCCCCTCTTAACCTTCTCTTCTGCAGACTAAATATACCCAGCTCCCTAAACCGTTCCTCATAGGGCATGGCTTCCAGACCCTTCACCATTTTAGTTGCCCTCCTCTGGACATGTTCCAGTTTGTTGATATCTTTCTTGAATTGAGGTGCACAGAACTGGACACAGTATTCCTACTGAGGTCTAACCAATGCAGAATAGAGTGGTACCATTACCTCCCTTGATCTAGACACCGTACTCCTATTGATGCAACCAAGAATTGCATTGGCTTTCTTGGCTGCACATCACACTGCTGATCAGCTCGTGATCTACCAAGACTCTTATATCCCTTTCACACGTACTATTATCTAGCCACATGTCCCCCATCCTATATTTGTGCCTTCCATTTTTTCTACTGAAGTGTAGGACCTTCCATTTCTTTCTGTTGAAATTCATTTTGTTAGTTTTGGCCCAGCTCTTCAATCTGTCAAGGTCGTTTTGAATTTTGATCCTGTCCTCTGGCATATTAGCACCCCCCCCCCCAATTTGGTGTCATCTGCAAGTTTGATCAGCATGCCCTCTACTCCTTCATCCAAGTCATTCATGAAGACGTTGAACAGCACTGAGCCCAGGACAGAACCCTGTGGCACCCCACTAGTAACTTCTCTCCGGGGTGAAAAGCAACCATTGGTGAGCACCCTTTGGGTTCAGTCAGTAAACCAATTACAAATCCACCCAATAGTAGCCCTGTTAAAGCTGAATATTTCAGAATATATACATCTTCTGGTTTATAAAAACAGAAAAAATATATTTTTTCCCCAAGACTCTATAATTAATTACATTTTATAGCACTGTTGTGGTATTTATCTTTATATGCGTGTATGTGTCAGCTGCACTTTTACAAGGGTTTTAAAAAACCAATCTGTCTGAAACTGTGCCCCTCAGAGATCAGTACTGCACCCCTCTGAAGTCTGTGCTCTAGATGGTTGCCTAGGTGGCCTAATGGTAGCACTAGTCCTGGTTGCATTGTTGTTAACAAAATGTGTGGTACAAATGTATTTTTTTCTTCAGCTCTGCTTAGGCATTTGATTCCTTGGATTCACTTCTTCCTCTTTCATCCTTTTTGTCCCTCTGTCCCCTGTGCCAAGAAACTCATGGCTAAACATCTCCCCTTTCCATTTCCTGCCTCCCTCCACTGTTCTCTTTCTCCTTCTCCTCCTTACAGTTCCTGCCCACACTATCTTATTCCCTTGTTCTCTAATCCCTCTCTTTCTATTTTGGTTGTCTTCCCTCCTCCCATCTCCTCATTAAACATCTCTTTTATGTTCCTTCTCTTTTTTCCTCCTCCCTTCCTCTGTCAACAGCTAAGGTTAGCTATCTTCTCTTTTCCATCTCTTTCTCTCCTCTTGCTTGATATTTATAAGCACTCCTCTTTTCCTTCCTTCCCTAGACCCCTCCCCTCTCATCTTCTTTTTTTTTTGCTCCCCAGTTCTCTTGGCTTTGTTGGTCCTTTTCCATCTATAGTAGTAACTGTGATCTTGACCGTCACCTCACCCTCTCTAAATTATTTGGCTATTATTGTTAGCATTTTTATGATTGTGATATTCATTAATTTGGAATTCCACAATCTGACTGTAAAAAAGAAAAAGAACATGAGGAAAAAAAAGAAAGAAAGAAGAAAGGAAAGAAATTGGGGTCAAAATGGGGCATGGGGGCAACAAATTAAAAAGCAGAATCTGGAAAACGTTTGTTATACTTGTGAAAGTTTGTTTGGTTGCACTACAGACCCCATGTGTCAAAATCAGTGCTTAGAGGAGTGTTAAAAACAGAACTGGAAAAGTCCTGTGTTGTCTGTCTAAAGCAGAGCCTGTCAAACTTTCATTGTTCTGATAGCTTTAATGTTTTCTTAAAGTCAGTGCTGGCAAAGAGAGTTAAAAACAGAGCTGGAGAGAATTGCAGGGCAGGGGTAGGGAAAGGTTGGCTGTTTTTCAGTCCAGAGCTCAGAAAACTCAATTTTCAAGCAGAGAAATATTTCTTCATTTGTTAGCCTTGGTGCTTCAGAGCAACTGTAGTTGATGTTTAATGTATCATGCCTAATTGGCACATCACAACTTACTTCCTGTGACATCACCAGGGAACGCCCCTTGTAATGTCATGAGGAGCTATCACTAGGTCTTGGATTTTGCCTTGGAAATTTCAGAGTCTGGGGATGCTTCTGATCAGACATCTTAAACAAGACCAAAAGATAGCCAGAATGGGCAAGTAGCAACTCAAAGGCAGAAGGAAAAAAAGCCAGATAAGGTTTTTCTTATGTATACTGGCAGCACTTTCTCTCTTCAGTGGTAGATCTTTGATATTAATGAAATGAATGTTTTCCAGTCAGTCAGAGCATCCCAGTTTAGAGCTTGGAGAATTTTCTTTTTGACCCTCAACTGCCAGAATTCCTCAAATAACATGGCCAGATATTGGGAACTGTAATCCAAAAAGGTAACCTGGGCCTCAGTGAAGAATAATGTTATTGAGGTCTGAGGAAGAGAAGAAAGGTGATAGGGTGCAGTCAGAGTGAACAAGTCATGAAGAGAGGTCTGAGCTAAATGATGGGATCTGAAAACTGAAGAAACATTATGGGGTGATGGCTTCTTATTTGCAGAGTTTAAAGTGAGACAGCAATAACAATAGCATATTTATTTCTATACCGCTTATCAGCTAAGTGCTTTCTAAGTGGTTTACAATGTGTTAGCCAGTAGTCCCCAACAAGCTGGGTACCCATTTTACCGACCTGTGGAAGAATGGAAGGCTGAGTCAACCTGGAGTCCAGCAGGATGGAATTCACAATCTTGTGGCTGCAGCACTGGCATTTAACCACTGCGTCACCAGAGATTTTACCTTTGTATTATGAAACTGTGTCTTCGTGTATGTTCAACTGGTATGAAGGTAATAAACTCAAACTTTAGAATATACTGTAAGCCTCCATTTACCTCCTTCCAAAGGAAAAACAGACCTGGATAAGTGCTGTGCCCATGGAATTTCTCACACTTAGGGAAGAAGGGCTATCATAATATGTAAATATGTAACAATGAGGGGTTTCTTTATTTGTCTTAATATGCATTCACTATCTCAATGTGCATTCATTAACAGTTGCACCAAGGCTGCTTCCAGACAGATGCTTTAATGTTCATTGTTAACATTTATTGGCCATGGGCCATTCATTTTATTGCATTTCATGAGGCATTCAAACAGTGTCATCATTCTTCAGCTGTCAGTTCATATTTCATCTCCCTTCTGTCCATTCCACTCCACCATCTTCGTGGGGAAAATATTTTTCTGGGAAGGAATTGATCAGACTTTAAAGGAGCAATCCAAGGTACTGAACCCTATTCTCCAAATGAGTTTAACACCTGCTAGATCCTACAGAGTCTGGAATAAAACTTGGAATGGATTCACTATCCCACTGACATGGGAGCCACCAAGTGCTACTCTTTGAGTGCAAGAAAGAAAGAGATCCTAAACTGCACTGTGTCTACTTAATACATTATGCAATTTAATTCTTATGCTCAGAAGCACTGTCTATCACCACAGAGGTAGACATTCACTCATATGCACAAAGAGAGGGAGGGAAGGAAGGAGTAAGGGAGAAAGAGAATCTTTTAAAAGGTTTTTCTGAATAGCTGAATGACAAGTGGCTGTTTAAGCTCCTCTCTGTTGGTGAGATTCTGATGAGTTTTAAAAACCTATTCTCACTGTGCATTTGTAAAGCAATCATTCTTTTAGGTGTAAATGCATAGTAATATTATAATTGTATTTTAAAGGAAAAGGGGAAAGTATAGCCCTTTTAGAATAAAAGAGAGAAAGAAGTTAGTCTAGAGGCTCCCCATTAACTTAAGAAAGAAAGATCTGCTGCTACTAGAAATCATGACCAGCTTGTTAGTAGGCTTTGAAGGTGCCTTCATTCTGGTAGTATGGGAGAATATCTCCCTGTAGTCAACAGAATTACTATAGATGACTGCCATGGATAAGGGGAGATAAATGAGGCACACTAAAAGGCCTGAAGAAAATTGAATAAAATCATAGCATGTTCTAATAAAAGATTGCAGTAAAGCGTGTTTACTGCAAAAGGGAATAATGACTCTCTTAGGAAAAGAGTAAGGCTGTAATATATGATATTATTACAATAATATCATATATGTAATATATGTCTGAATGTTATTTACATTTCTTTTCATTTACACTTGTGGAAAATAGAAGCAGTGACACCTTCTCTATCAACAGGTGTCATATTTTAGTTAAGGTAAATGAGAACTTATTATGAGATAATAGGACAGGGTGGAGGGAATCCTTGTCAAGTTTGCATAAAACACAAAACTAGGAGTGGCTTACAGATAGAAAGATAAGAACAGAATTCAAAAGGGCCTAGATAAACTAGAAAATTGGGCAGAAATTAATAAAATGAAATTCAGTAGGGACATATGTAAAATTCTACGTTTAGGCCACAAAAACCAAATGCACAGGTGTAGGATGGGAGATACATGGCTCAGTAGTTCTACATGTGAAAAGGACCTTGGGATTATTGTTGATCAACATGAGCCAGTAGTGTGATGCTGAAGCAAAAAAAGATGAATGATATTTTAGCCTGCATTTATAGAAGCACTAGCATTATTTACCCGGCATTGCCTAGGGTTTTTATTTTCCTCTTAAGAACTCACCAAACTGTTTTCTCCATTTCCTCTAAACTTGCTCCATATTTCCCAATGCAATCTGTATTCAGAGTTGTTAACATACAGAGGTTGGGTTCCTGAGGGAATGCACTGTCTTCCTCCTTGCTGCTAGGCCTTGTCTCCATAGCAACAGGCCTATTCCAGTACCTGTAACTTATCTAGTACCTGTAACATATTCTCCAATCCAATCTGTATTCATAGTTGTTAACTTACAGAGGTTGGGTTCCTGAGGGAGTACACTGCCTTCCTCCTTGCTGCTAGGCATCGTCTCCATAGCAACCGGCCTATTCCAGTACCTGTAACTTTTCCCCATAGTCTCCAATCTGTGTTCTCGGGCGACGTTGATGTTCTGGCTTTTGATTTTTTTGCTTTCTGTTGAATTTCTGCAATTGGTTTATGTTTTTCTGGAAGCATTTTTTGTTTTGAATTTCACCTTTAAGATTCCGCACATATGAAACCCATACAATCTACTGTGTGAGGTGAGAAGACTTTGTAACTATGTTGTGTATGTCACTTTAATTTTTCTCACATATGCCTCCCGAAAGTTTTCTGGCATCCTTATTGATAGTCGGCCTCGTCTCCATAGCAGCTGGCATGAGGCCCAAGAGCTCTCTGGCTGAGAATTCTAAAGGCCCCTCTCTAAACTGCCAACCCCAAGATTCCATAGAATCTTCACAGCCAGCCAATCATATGAGGTCTTCTCGCCTCACACAGCCAATCGTGTGCTGATGCGGACAAAGAGACGAACACACAGACAAACATTCACTTTGATATAGTAGATAGTTCCCAAGTTGAGGAAAGTAATAGTCCCACTATGTTCTACTTCATCTTGAGTACTGTGCTCAGTTCTGGGTGCCTCATTTTAGGAAGGGTATAGGCAAGGTTCAGAGAAGGGCAGCGAGGTTGATAAGAGGTATGGAGAACCAAACTTCTGAGAGAGGGTTGAAGGAACTGGGCATATTCAGCTTGGTGAACCGAGTGGGTGGCACAATCGTACTTTGTGAATACCTTAAGTGCTATCACAGAAAGAAGAGGGCAGGCCTGTTCTCTGCTGCCCGAAATGGTAGAACCAGGTCTAACGGTTTGAAGTTACGGGAGGGTAGATAGACTTCAATTAGAAGGAACTTCTTGACAGTAATAGCAGTTCAGCCATGCCTGGGGAAGTGGTGGGGTCTTTTTCTCTAAATGTCTTCAAACAGAGGCTGGACAGCTACCTTCTGGGAATGGTTTAGCTGGAGATCCTGTATTGAGCAGAAGCCTGGACTCAGTGGCCAATAGGACCCCTTCCGATTCTATGATTCTGTGACTCTGTGACAAAGTCCTTAATGCAAACTGCCATTCTGGATAAAGTCAAGGTCACATATTTCCAATGATAGGGCTGGCATCCAAAATGAGATGATTGTCCCAGATGGCAAATGCTGCCGAACAGTAACAAGATATTACAGAAGATACACAGCTTGCCCTGCCCTCCCTAAGCTAGCTGGTTCCCTTAGGTGCTGTGAAAGATATTGTCTCATTCAGGGTTCAATCATGGTTAAACTCTCAGTTTACTCAAATTTTATACTTTGAATGGGAAGGGGTGCCATCTTGCCTAAGCCCTGGAAAATCTCTTGCATACTTTCCTGACCTTCTGATGATAACTCTATTAGGGTCATAGACCAGCTTCTACAGTTAGAAGACAAGCAACTACAAATTGAACATGTACAAATTACAAGTCTAGGGAAATTCCAGCATATATACATGCAGTGAAAAAATTGTCTTCAAGCTTCACATATTTGGACCTGATATTTCTGATTATTAAGAGGGTTTAACCAATTGGTACCTAGTAAAATAAACTGGAACAAAACGAATTTACCGCCTTGAGATTAATTTCATTTATAGAATCTGAAAGAGGATGTGTGTAGTGAAAATCATCGGTTCTGCCTGGAAGATCTGCTATAATATAATAATACATAAAATATATGAGAGCACAATGTCCTTGCAGTATAAGACACAGAGAGTCATGTGTTCAAGAGTTTCAGTGATGTTTGATTGACAAATGCAGACACTTTGAGAGTAAAGGATATCTGAATATTTCCTTTTAAGGAGGTGGAGGGCAGAGCATTAATATGAACCATATGGCATTTTGGGAACTCTAGAAAATAAGGAGAAATTTTTTACTATAATTCTCAGCTGCTAGGTGGCTTGAAATCCGTGCCTTACTGTCCTGAAAAGCTATATCTCACATCTTTTGTTTAACTGTCTATTTGTTTCTGGAGAATTCCAGGTGTCATAGACCTAACAGGGAAAACCCCTATCACTGTAGCTTTTCCTCAACAGTTCTTACTCAGCTGGAGGAGAAATTATACCAAACTTCTGAGTTCCCTTACTATTTTTTTTTTGCGGGGGGGGGGGGGATAAGTCCAAAATTGATTTTAAATGAGTCAGAAAGTGTCAGTTTATGCATTCAGCCACTAAGCTATTATTGGTGTATAGTTCAGGTTAGAGTTTTTAGATTATTTCCAAATGTGTTCCACTCTAAAAGAAGAAAATGAAATGAAATAATAGACCTTTATTCATAAAAAGTAATCATATTGGGAAGAACAGCTGGCCATCTTGCCTTCCCCTAGCTGTATCACTTTTATATATGAAGGGATTCCACCACTACCACCACCCAGCCTTTGAGGGAACAATTCTAATGCATAATTTCTACCCTTGCAATCTGCTGTACTGCAGTCTAGGAAAAACTGTACAGCCTAGTTTTGCTAAAAATACAAACTAGTCTCCTCCCTGCCTAAGCTACCTGCCTCTCTTATGCCTTCCTCTGTGTATCTGTTTAGACTGCAAACTATTAAGAAAAAATAATAATTTGTTGGACTAGCTGTTACTCTCAAACACAGTATTTAATTTGTTTTATATGCAACACTGGAGCTAAATTGCAAGATGTCAGCTTGAATGACCGGTCCAGCAGAATGCTCTTGAAACATGCCATTATGTTGTCATTTCCATTTCCCCCTTCAAAAAGTATATCTTGTAACTTTTCTTCAATTGCATGGGCAATGAAAGTAGGCTGACTAGAATGTAAGTTAACATAGATTCTTTGTTGGCTAAATAATCAGTGCTCAGGCAAGTGCTACCATGAAAGTGGGTGAGACAGCCATCTGAGATAGCAGATTTTGGATGTAATGAAAGAGATTCAAATTATTAATTAATTTCTCATTGTACTTTTACTACCAGAGGTGGGAAAGCCACTTGTGGGAATTCCAGCCTTGTGTATCAAAACAACTTGACCGGCTTCAGCTATTATACACCTCCATAGGTAGGTAGGGGTGTATGAGAGTGTGTTGCTTTGCCACATGTTACAAACTGTCTTATATGCACTTCTCAGTTCTAGTTTCTGTTTCTCATCCTTTCTCCGTCAGCCCTTACTGAACTTTGCTATGGAACCAACAACAATGGCTTCCTGTTGTGAAAAATTCCCACTTTCCAAGGCTGGCCTACTTGAAGCACTCATTTAGAAACTGGATGCAGAAAATTCTGCAGGATTAATATCATTTCCATGTAAAGCTTCATATGATTACAATCATTCAGTACTTACCAGGTTCACACTTCTAAACTTTTCCTGCTGGTTGCAGTGATTTAATCCTCTCTGCTAAATCTGTGGAATTTTCTTCTTTCCCCTTATCACACTGATGATAAGTTATGTCGCTTTGATATAGCTCAAGGAATGAATTCTCCAGGTGGTTGGCCAATAAGCTTAATCACAATTGCAATTTTCAGTTAATGCTTCCTTTCTAATAGGAGCAGTCAATAATTCCCCTGCCCACAGTTATTTCCCTTTCCGCTCACCAAAACAGAAGTAAGGTAAAATCTTAAAATATGAATGGAATTTTATTTTGATATGTACCTGTAAGTTTACATGACAGATTGTACTCAGTCTCATCCCCTTACAGAAGCTATTAGCCATTGTAGCACCATCCTATAATGGTGTCAGGATTTACAGAGGAAAAGAAAAGAGAGCAAAAGCTACTACTTCGTTACTGTTCTATCAACCTTGGATGGCCAGTCAACTGGAAAGTCCCTGATTGTATCCTGCTACCTTTTTATAGCTTATTAGTGCCAATTTTATAGATCTAACAAGTCTGAAGAAACGTAATGAGGACTGGACCTTTCAAGAAATTGCTGCATGAACTTCAGAGAGCCATGTTTTACTGATCATTGAGATCCAATCCCTTCAAGGACTTAGTTCAGTAAACTCATCCAGGTTACTTGAATGTATCAGATTGCAACCAGTCTGCCATTTCTCTGAATAGCTCTCGGAAAGATCAAGTCTCAATGAGATCACCTAACCTTTCCTTTTTGTCAATTTTTTCTGCTTTCTTCTCCCCTGCTCCTTTCTTTATGCTTACCTTACAATTCCCTCCCCTTCCACAGTCCTTGCTACTTTTCACCTTGTCCCCGTTGTACATGAAAGCAATTGTGTCTGTCCTTCAGCTGCAAAATTCATTCTAAAAGAGACAAGACTGCAGCTCAAGCGTAGAGCAGCCCTCACCTTGGCCTTGGTGCTGGCTTAGGAATGCTTTCCTCACACATACTATGAGGCTATTTTCTTCTCTGCTGTTTGAGGAGCTATGCAAATGTTGCAGCTGTGCTAGCAGCCAGATCAATCACAGATTAATCATGGATAAGCCACTTTGACCTCAAGCAGAATTTATCAGAATATATAATCACATAATACAGCCTTTGCTAATAACATGCTAAATCAAGTTTCTGTCACTCATCGTCATTTTAAAAATGTTTCAGAGTGTGAGCAATGCCTTTCTTCATAGTAAAGTATGAAAAATCCAAAGATGAGAAACTCAGGGGGCTTTACCATAAGAAACCCTGAAGCAGGAAGTCCAGCTAAGAACCCTTCTGTTTTTTCCTGTGTCTCAGGGTAAACTGTGATGAAGGGAGAGGGGGCCCTTTTGCCCTCCCTCTGCTGATATGCATACAGTACGTGTATCAGATATGCACTAATCTCTTTATCTAGGAGACAGATTACTTACAGCTTGGAAAAGTTGCTTTTTTGATTATAGATTGTAGAATCTGGCAGTTGTAGTGCATGAAGTAACTTTCTCAAGGAATGGGATTACTCCCCCCTTACAGCTTTTGGTGCAAGTGTGGAAAGATATCAGTTCTGCCTCATGGGGTTGTAGTGAAGTTAAAATGTGCATGCAAGCCCCCCCTCATGTTGCCACAATCCATGTCCCCTCATGTTCATCCTCTCAGGTGGATATGCTGAACATCCAAGTATCTTAAAAGGCTGCTGGGAGTGCCACATTTGGGAGGTGGAGAGAGATATACAGCATATGTAGCCTTATGTCCCCTCCTCACTTTAGCCCTGCATGCAAGCTAATTAAGTCTGCAAAAATCATAACTAGCATCATAAACATCATTTATATTCCAGCAACTTCATTCCAAAGAGCTGAACTGGGACAAAAAACTCCTTCCCCATTGTTAATAGGTATATACCCCCACACTTTGGTAGGGTTTAATTGGCAAAATATGATTTAATTGGAAAGATATGTTAATTGGCTTTGATATAAAAATGTATCCTGATGTGCCTGAAAGGCCCAGCTGGACAAGAGGAAGACACTGGCCGAACTTTTGCACTGCAAAGGTAGGTCAGAGATCCCCTGCAGGCATAGCCAGGTCATTGCCAGGAAGCTGCAGAGGTGATTGTCTTAAGCTAAGCTGTAACAGCTCTATCAGATAATAGCGATTAATGGTTTCAACTTTCTTCCCATCAGCCTGGAAATTTCCCTCATTGCACCCAAGTCTGTCCACTATTGCAGAGCTATTATGACATCTATTAAGCCTCTGTCACCTAAAAGTAAGACCGTCAACTCATTCCAGACCCCATTGTGTCTGTTGCAAACTGCTTTGTTTACCTGGCCAGAGAGCCATTTACACCCATGCCCTCCAGGCAGATTTGAAGTATAACAATCCTTCATTTTGACTAGTTGGTCTCAGTATATCAGATGCTGAATGTCATTATATCACTTTGAATTCCAATTTGTACTTCCCTTAGATGCAAGTCTAAGCCACATCACTGTTTCGTCACTGCTCTTCTGGATTGGTAATTAGTGCCCCAAACTCTGAAACTTTGCTATCAACCTTTCCTCCTTTTCCTTTGGTTGGCTCTTGTGTGAGTGTGTGATTGTTTGACTCTTGTCTGCACGTGTGATTGAATTCCCCTCAATAAACACATTTTAGCTTACTTTTGAGTCTTTGGTTGGTTTTCCTGCAAGGACCTCATAAACATTGGTGGAAAGATCTCACTAGGTTACCCCTCTTCTTGCAAGTCTCCAAATTAGAACTAATTAACCCCCCACTTTTGAATTGAGGGACGGGTACTTCTGGAGGACCTCTAGGGTTCCCCACCTTTTGGGTTTACACCATTGCTATTTTGACTGTACTACAATCCTGTGAGGAAGATGAGTCTAACTAAGAAATAGTGAATGGCCCATGACTACTGAGTGCAAATTTTAATCTGAGTCTCTGCAGTTCTGCTTTTATAGTCTAATTAACATGACAGCACATTTGCTCTCATGTTTTATATCTCAGCAACCATGCACAGAGCTGATTTGGGACATTTCTAATTATTGTACAATCAGAGAGGTGCAGCCTAGGTTTTCTTGCAGTTTCTTTAATGTTTCACAGGGGAGCCCGCTATCCCAAGGGACTACTTAGGTTGCTTGTAGATTTGGTCCAGCTTTCCCCATATGGTCTGATGAACACAGAAAGAAAAGCCTGAATGTTATAGGGTGATGGAAAATGAATTTATTTATCTTTTCTCCATTTTCTCCATCTGATTGCCTCTGGGAGGATGAAGCATCATGGGATATTTAATCTGCATAAATCTGCATTTTGAACTTTGGGCAAGTGTTTATGATAGCCCTGTCCTAGTTGCTTATACAGACACCTATGGATTTATTCAGCTGACAATCTGATACATTATCATTTTGACATATTTTAGTCTCTTCTCTCCCAATTAGGTAGCAAGTGGTAACCCAGCAAGTCAGTGGAACAGGATTATCTCTAC
This sequence comes from Cyclura pinguis, assembly GCA_030412105.1. Classification (NCBI taxonomy): domain Eukaryota; kingdom Metazoa; phylum Chordata; class Lepidosauria; order Squamata; family Iguanidae; genus Cyclura; species Cyclura pinguis. The sequence goes on along the minus strand of CM059600.1, from coordinate 316,178,515 downwards.
ATGTTTTCATTTTCTTAAATGTAAAATAATTCAGAGACTAGTGTTGATGTTCCTTTCATATCTTTCAGAAACCAGCCAATTGAAGTTTTTACTCTGTAGTTTATTTTACTCTCCCCCACCTCATCCTAATAGAGACTTGATGTTTGAGTATTTTCACCCTCCCCCTGCCTTCAGCAAAATGTGATTTGCTGGGGTTTGCAGCCATGAACTCTGATAGTGACCTGGATAATAGAGAAACCATTGTACTTAGAGCTGAGTCAGGTTATCATCAACAGTATGTCTCAACTGATACGTAGCTCTTGATGAAGATGGAGTAGTCTGCTCTGTATTGTTATTAGTGCCACTACTAATGTGCATGACAGGACTACATCTCTCCTCAGCGTTTACAAGGGTAACAGAGTGCTATGCCCTTCATTTGTGACTGAGGATGATCAGACTTAAAATGGCTTTTCAAATGGATCTACAATGAGTATTTTCAGAGCAAAGGAGTTAATTGAGTTTATGTTGTCTGGACAGTTGAAAAATGAATACATATTTATCTGCCTTGATTAAGCCAAATCCTTTTCTTTTTCACATTCAGAAATTGTGGAAGGCTGGTTGCTGGGTATTCTTCTGTGGCTAGCACTACGGCAAATTTGAAGTGTTGAAACAAGAGCAAGTACTGCATCAGCCAATTGTTGTGATCTGAATCTTTAAACAGAGGTGTCAAAGGTATAGCCGATTAAATAATGTATAACATGCCAGAACAGAGTAGTCAGTGACAAGCAGTATTGTAATACAAAATTTCACAAGGAGTCAGAGTTACTGTTTGAAGTCTTTATTAATGATCAAGAAGCGGATAGGCAGCTACTTAATATAATGTACCACTTACAAGAAGGAATGATATCATTTAATGATATTGGCAAACATGTGGGACAAAATAGGTCAATAATTATAATGCACTTGTGTTTAAAAGAATATACCATACAGTACCCTTGCCAAAGGTAATTAAGAAAACAAAGGATATTCCCAGAGGGACAGTTTTGGAACATTTTGGTCTTTGTTTTGATGACCATCGGGTTTTGCTTTCTATCAGCTTAATTTCTTTTATGCCAGATTACTGGAATAAATCAAACATGAAGGTCTTTAGCATGGGGTATCAATGAGTTGTCTCCAGATCTGCCCTATGTCGGGAGCTGTCAGAACTAGAACTGGAAACTTTCACTTTTGGGTGCAGCAGTCACTATGGTGAATTACCAGAAAATGCCACTTGGAGCTGCATTGTAGACCATAAAGAATGTTCTGGACTGACACTCAATGATCACTGCATCTTTCTAGACAAGAAGAGCTACAAAAGATGACCCTATTTAAGTGGAGCCTTTGCCTGGGCAAGAACAGTTGCTCTGGTATAGCTGTTGTCCCTGAGCATTGTGGTACAGACAAAATATACATTCAGGTGGTTCCCACACAGATAGTATATGCAGGAAAGTTGTTCATGTGTATTCTTCAATGCTGTATATTTGTGCTCATCTCTTACTTATGCAGAAATTCTATAGAGACAGCTCATAGGCACGGTTGACTGAACAAGGACCTATCGGATAATATTTAGAGATATATAATTTGAAATATATAGAATTTGGGTACAAAATTCTGCACATATGTCTCATTTTTTTTTTCTTTACTACCTATGAGAAATCGGAGGATGACTATTTCAACAAATAGAGGAGGACATCCTTACAGGACGCTTCCTTTGTTATCGAGTTTTTAAGAATGTTAAAAGCAATCAGTACTCTAGGGAGCTTTTTGAAAATGAAATACACAAACAACCTGGTTAGAATCCTTCTATAGCCACAAAAGAAGATAATTTCTGGCCCTTGGTTGATTTTTAATTTCAAAGTGTTAAAGTGATTGATTATAGATGTAATACAGTGGACTAAACCATCTGGCATGGAACTTAGCAAAACAAACTCATCAGCATACATTGATGATCTGTGTCCTTGCTTGTACAATGTCACCCTCTGGCAGTCATCAATAGCTTGTGTTTTACTCCTGGGATTGACAGCACCAACAATGTGAGGAAGGGAGCAGGGGGCCAAAATCTCCAGGTCCTGGATCTATGGAGGGTCTCTGGGGGGCCCAGAGAGCAAAAAGTAAACAATGCATTACAGAATATAAATGCTGGTATCTCAGCATCCCAGAGAGTGGCTATAATATCTGTTTATATCCAAGTCTTCTATAAGCATCAGAATTTAATAATATGATTCAGAAATGCAAAGCAGAGCGGTCTTATTTTTAATTATTTAACTATCTCATTCTGATAAATAATTTTCAATAATTTTCAATCCTTTAAACCTAAGTCACTTAAAAGCTTGTTTTTTAAAAAAGTAGTAAGATTTGGTTTACAGGGCAATGTAGGGAGGGGGCTTCTGTTATGCATCTTGCTTTTGATTGTTTGTCAATTTCCAGTGGTCCAGGCTACCAGTATGAAGTGGTCAAATTACAGTATGAATTACAAACTACAGTGTTGTAGAAATGAAGGAATAACTTCTTTCAGCTTTTATCTTATTCATTCATTTATTATTTTATTTTATTCATTGCTATCCCACTTTTCTTCCAAAGAATGGCTCTCAAAGTGGCTTACAACTTTACTAAAAACAACACAGATGAAAAACTATACAAAAACATCAAAAGTATAAATAATTGTTTTAAAAACAATTAAATAATTTACTAAGTTAAAACCATTAAAATTCATTAAAAGACTATATACAAACCACCACAACACACCAGTAAGAGCCATCCTAATCTCCCAAGGGCAGGAGCTCTCCTTTGGTCCCACCAGACAAACCTGAGAAGGTGGTGGGACCGCTTGCATAGGGACAGGGAGGCAGGGGAAGTAGTTCACCCTGGGCAGCAATGTTTTTGGGGTGTCCTGGCCCGTAGTGCTGCTCGATTCAGCCCTTGAACCTGGATGCCTAGGTTTCGGCAATAGCCAGCAGTGAATTTTCATGGCTAAGGCCAGTTTTCCAACTGCACTCATCTCTGGAGATATTTGATTTGACCATTGTAATATATCCTTTAGTTACATCCCATTTGGATGACTGTCAGTGGCGGAGCTTGGAGTGTGTGGAGGGTGGGCAGGAGGAAGCAGGGCTACAGCAGGAGGGCTGTGGCCACTGTGTGCGAGGGCGTAGCCAGAGCACATGGAGGCGTGGCCAGGGCGTATGGGGGTGTGGCTACGGGCCAGGATGCCCCAGAAACATTGCCGCCTGGGGCGAATTGCTCCCCCTGCCTCCATGTCCCTATATGACTGACGACTGTAACTTGCTTTATATTGGGGGCTATCTTTGAAAAGTGTTCAAAGACTGCAGCTGGTCCCAGATGTTGTGGTGAGGCTTGTTGACCAGGCTTGATTGCAGAGAGCCAGAGGGTCTGTAAAGTACCACTGGGAACTTAAGGCTGAAAAGTATGCCAAAATGGTGAGGTAAAAACCTATGGGACTTTAAGAAAATAAAACTAGTATACAATTAGAACATAAAATGCCAAGCATAACTGTGGCTGAAAAAAAGTTAAAATTTGGATTATAAATGTAGCAATTCCAGAGGATAAAGGAATTGAAGACAAAGAGAGGGAAAAGATTGAGAAATAGTGAGACTTACAAATTGAGATTCAGCACCTCTTGGAAAACAAAACAACTGTGGTTCCACAGTTGTTCACAGTGGGAGCAAATCCAAACGGACTGACAAAACATCAGAACACAGAAGCACAACTATAAAAAGTGACACTTGTTGAAATATGCTTCATTATCTGATGATACCCCACTGATTCCTAGATTCATACACAGAATCCAAATAATTGATGGTCCATAACTCCAGTTAATACCAGCTGATAGACTGTGAAATCATGATAATAATAATAAAAGAGACTGGCAAATGACGAGTATACAGCTATCTATTCGACCAGCACATACTTCTTTCAGCCCTTCCTCTGAAATACCATGTATATTGTGTCCTATAGTACTGTAAGTTGTTCTCTAGATACAATCTCACATCTCTGCATGTGGAGCTTGCCTTGGACACTGGTAGGATCCACTGTGTGATCCTGATCCACTTTGTCTGATCCACTTTGTCATCCAGCAGAAGCTTTCACTAGAGAAAGAGTGGGAGGAGGGAATTTATTTTTTGTTATTCCTCCTTTGTTCTACAGCTCCTTCTATGCCACCCACCTCGCATTCTGGTTTAGAACATCTGGTACTATGAGGTAGTTTTTCGGAAGGAACAAGGAAATACAGAAGAGAGGATCATTTCTCTGGAGCATGAAGCTCTTTGACACTCTGGATCCATCCTTATTGTTCATGCACTGGCAATATATGTCCCAGGAATTTTAAAAACTACCTCACAAATTTAAATGCAGTGGCAGGGAATTAGCAATCATACTCCTCCTTGTGAAAATGTCCTCTTGATACAAAAAATTGATCTCCCAGCTTGGCTATTGAAGTGTTCTTATGTGGCTCCTACTAGCACCAACGGCAGCAGTGCCTTGGAGACACTCAGAGCTTTGTGTTGTTTTTAAAGCAGAGCAGCTTTTTACACTGGATTTCTTGCCCTGAAATGGATATGTTAGAACTCCCTTCTGGCACCACAGGAAGAGATCAATATACGTTTCAAAAATATGTTAGTAGGTTTCTTGGAGAGAGAATTATTGCTGGCCAGATACTATTTTTCATGTATATAGGCCAACCTATACTTCTGCTAGCAGTGCCAGAGCAGTGATATTACTCCAAACAAAGAATTTTATCCTTTTGTTCTCTTATCCCTGCAATCAATTTCAAAGGATCTTGGCATCAGTTTATCTAATATTTTAACCTTTTGAGAGCAGGGACATGCAAATCCTCAGCTCTTTGAAAACCTTACTCTAAAATTAGTTTCTTTCCAAGCGCTTTCCTAATTTTAGGTACTATTTGAAAATGAAGCCATTCCTGGGAGGAGGAGGGGGAGATCCTATCATAAACCTTGAACTATGAATTGAATGTTTGAAGAAGAAGAAGGAACACATTTTGAAATGAAGACTGAATGGACTTAAACAGTTGTTGGTTCTTCAGAGCACACCGTTAAAAAAGAGTGTGGTAGGGGAACAGGTTTTTTCTTCTTTTTAACACACATCAGTTGCAGCAACGGAAAGAAATTCTGTCTCTTTCATTCAATTGCACTGTTTGGCTTTAAAGTGGGAGTGACCTTTGACACAAGCCTTTTCACACATCTAAAACAGAGAGATTCAGCTCCAGCTTCCTGTTAGCTTTGAAACAGCTGTCTCAGTACTCTGATAACTAGTTCATACTTCAGTGAAAATGTATCCTGCATCAGAACCTGAGCTTAAAGAAAAGCAAGATTTCTGGAAAAGGTGGAAGAACAGATGAGAATGTTACCAAAAAGAAAAAAAAAGCAGGGAGGGAGGAGGAAATGATGCTATTCTTTCCGGGCTAGGTTTCAATACTTTGGTTGGATATTTTGACCACTAGAGAGGCTCAGAGGCAGGAAATTCTTCTCCATACTCATTGAAGTTGGCCACTTCTAATTTAAGAGGGAAGAATACATTTATCACTAACAGTTGCTGTTTTCAGACATTCCAAGGGGCTAAAATAAATTCAGACATCTTGGTGGCAGGCTCTGTTCCCTTACAAGAACATGTGATGGAAACTTTGCATGTGTAGTTGTACGTCAGCATTGATTGGCAAGAGTTCTCCAGGGCTTCCAGCAAGATTCTTCTCCAGCCCTACGTGGTGATGAGAGGAATTTGAACCTGGGACCTTCTGCATGTAAAGCATCTGCTTTGTCATTTTGCGATGGCCACCCTATTGCCTTGCCCACCTTTGTCTTTATTTTAGCCCTTTTGAGTATCTGAAAAAAGACTGGTGTATCTAAGGTTTCAAACCTACTCTAAAATGCATGGCTGACGTCCAGAGACCAGCATTGCATACCCAAGGAGGCTTTGGACTTGTTTCTCTTAAACAGCATCCCTCTCCACATTACATGGCAATATGATTTGGAAACTGAAGGTTAGAGTTTGATGTTCAAAGAAAAAAAAAGAAGAAGAAAGAGAAAAAGAAATGCCACCAAGTGTGCTCAAGTCCTTGGACACAGGTAAGATAGCTTTTTAGATGCCAGCCCTGCTGTGGCATTTCTTTTACTTTATTTTTGCTTTGCTTCTGGAGTTCTGCTGCAATGCCTGTAGCTTAAGGAACCTCAACAACACATCATTCAAGATCTACAGATAAAATTAATATACCGTACTAGGTTATGATGTACCGCTAACTACCAGTATTAACAACATGACATTGATAATGTAGTTGCTGCAGTGCGAACAATTGAATGTCTTCTGAATCTCCTTCAACCATTTCAGCCCATTGAAGGAGGAGTTAATGGCTATGCCTAAATGAAGATTGCAGGGTTTCTCTGATCATGTTATCACAGTGGTAGCTCCAGCTGCCCTCACTAATTAAGTCTCATCTGTTATCTGTAATCAGAAATGTTTTGTGGTAACAATTAGTGTTGATATCCCAGGTGGAGAAGCTTGTTTTCAGTGAAACTTTTTCACCTTCATGTACAAATCATGAAAGTTTATAAACAGGGCCTTTTCCTGATAAATGCTTCATTGCAATAAAGCAATGGATGTAACCGTATCTTCAAAAAGGCAAGGCAGATTTGGATTCCAGCATCTCCAATGTGAAACTTGGAGGTGTGCAAAGTTCTGTTGTCTTTAGTTTCAAAACAGAATTTAAACCTTCATATACAGTGGTGGAGGTTGGAGTTCGGGGGGGGGTAGGTGAGGAGCATAGCTACAGTGTGTGTGAGCATGGCCACGATGCATGGGGTGGGGCTATGGGGTGTGTGGCCACAGTGTGTGGGCAGGGCTACAGTGTGAGGAGGCAGGGCTACAGCTCATGGGGGCATGGCGATGAGCTGGGCCCGCCCCCTCACCCCCCCATTCCTACACAACTGTTCATATAGACATTCATTATTTATATTAACTAGAGATGAGTAATGTCCAGTACATCTTAAGAAATCACTGCTTAACAGAAGAGGCCCAAAAGAACAGCCATTCCATAAATTTTTATAGTGGGCACAATTTGGGATGATGTGCATTGTCATCACATCTCAGAGCTAAGAAAGATAAAGAGAAGGACAACTAAAATGATTACTGGGCCAAAGCAACTCCCTGATGAGAAGAGGCTACAACTTTAGGGGCTTTTGGAGGGGTTTCCCCTCTCCTTGTCCTAACACTAGAAATCTGAATCAGCCAATGAAGCAATTCTAACAGATAAATGCAAGTACTTTTCACATAATGAATCTGTAGCACTTGCAGCAAAAATGGACACACTGGCCCAAGCTTGATGGGTTTAAATAGAATTAGGCTAATTAATGGGGATGGGGAAATCCTATGAACAACTAGTAGTCATTACAGATACATGCACTTCTACAATCAGAGGGCATGTGTCTCTTGGTTACCACGGCTGAGGAACAAAAGTGAGAGAGGACCGTTGCCCTTACGATCTGCTTATCGTAAGTATCTGATTGGCCACTGTGTGAAACAGGCTTCTGGATTACACAGGCCTTTGGTCTCAGCCAGCATAGGCTTTCCTATGTTCCCACAGCCTTTCATGTTACCAGGTACTATGTAGGTAAGCTGTGCAAAGAAGCTGCATGTTCTATAGTAAGGATGGGGGACTTTAGGCCCCTCAGGTGTTTAGAGATTCAAATCCCACAAGCCCCAGCCAGCATGGCCAATGATAGGAGAGGATGGAAATTGAAGTTGGAGAGCAAAGATTCCCTACCCCTAATATAGGGCATGTAGAAATCTCTGGATCCTATGGGAGGAAAAGGATGCACAAAAAGTTGTGTCTTGGCATGCTGGCTAAGCTCCCCCTCCCAATTTCCAAGCAATGTGTGCTTTACCGAAATGGCATGATATGAGATCAGAACATCCCAGAGATCAAGCATAATGAGTATCAATATTACTCTGAAAACATAGACAGGTACTCTCAAAGTGGCAAATTATTTTTACTGTAGCTGTGAAATGTTTATAACATTTGCTTGACTACTGAATGCAACCAATTGATACTCATTCTGACTAATTTCAGAACCAAGGAACAGCCCACAACCTAGTCTCTTGCACTTATTTTGTATGTGTCAGACCAAATAAATAAATAAATAAAATAAAATAAAATAAAAATGCAGAGGGAGGCATAGAGCCCCCACAATCTTAACGGGCTGTTGCGATTGGAAGAAATGAGCTGCTGCTACCACCAAAAGAAATGAACCACTGCCACATCTTAGACCCAGTATGATATGTCTGCAGTTCCAACTGAAGAAGCAGCTTGTTCCAGAGATGTCCTAGTACAGCAATGCTAGATCTCCCCTTTCAGAGTATCAGCAAGAGGAGGAAAGGAGTGCTTGAACTTTCTTTGCTGTCCCAGGTAGGAGGAGGAAGGTACCACTAGAGAAGTGGGAAGCAATGGTGTCTGGTGGCTCCAGCATCATTGGGATAATGAACCACTCTAGGGCTATTTCTGCCCTGCACTGTTACAGTGCTATTATTCCACTTACAACATCCTATGGAATCCTGGGGTTTGCAGTTTAGAGAGGGGCATTTAGAATTCTCAGCCAGAGAGCTCTTTGGCCTCAGTAAACTACAAATCCCAGAATTCTCCAGGATGTTGAAAGTGGAATAGCAGCACTGTAATAGTGTAGGGTGCAAATGGCCTAGGTTTTAGTTTGAGCTTTAAAAGTGCTATCCAAGGTGCTGAACCTATTTCGTTGTGAAGTGTTTCCTTTGTATGACTGCAGTTGTGTGGAATGAGACACAGGACTCCACCCGCTGGCTCCCTGGATCTCCCATTGGCCTTACCATGGGAGAGGGGAAGGATAGCTTGCAGCCTGCATGTGACTCTGGCTCCTTTTTTCCTGCCCCAAGCCCCCACCCAAACAACCCTATTTCTTAAAAACAGGTGGAAAAAAAAATCAGCAAATGCCCCACAACATCACATGAAGTGGATATTCCCCTACAAACATTTCCTGATCCTTGGCCTCCACCCACTCCCAGCACTGTAAACTGCCCCCAAACCCTGGAAATCAAAAGTGGAAGTCTACTTCTGGTCAGACTGGGACCTATTTCTGGCCTAATTCCACCTTTTAAAAAAAATGAGCACCATGACCCACTGCCATGTTTGCACACTCCTGATCTACACATTGGGGGCAAATATGCACTGTATAAAGGGAATCTTGTTGTAAATACGCAGGGCTTCCCTATGATTAGGAGAATGTACGCACATATGGCAAGCATAATTTGTTGATGTCTTCATCCATGTGTGGACAGGAGAAAGTGGTGGAGGGCATAAGATGTCATGATGAGGCCATCATGTTCAGCCCTGCTCTGCCTTTTTCATATTATTATCATGTGCAAAGAAATTCTCCACAGTAATTAACATGGTAAATTATAAACATTAGTTGCCTCCCTCCTCTCCCTATTCACATCTAGCCATTAACCGAGGAATATCAGCCTTTCTACATTGCCCTCCTTCATAAGTATGTATGATACACACTGAAGATAGAATCTGGAAATTTGGGTTGATCAAACCAGGATTGTACAGTGAGCTGTTGATCCCTTTAGGTTTTTTTCACCTGGACTGGATTTTAAATTTGGTTATGATGAAATTCAGAATTTTGAGTGTACTAAATCTGATGTGGAAAAGCAGTTTTCTCCATGTAAAAGAACACATAGTGCTCAAAACATTTGATCAAATATTTTTCAGATTAGCTTTCCATAGAGAGAAATGTTTTAACTCTCTTTAATTGTTGCATAGGTTTTGTCTTTAGTGTAGTGGAGTGATTGGACTCCCCCCTTCTCTCCCTGACGTCTCATTCAGGCAATCTGCTTAATCAATGTTTGCTGATGTTTATGCTCTAATGCTTACTGACAGCAGGTGTACAAAAAGTAAACCCCAATCTGCATAAAGAAAATCTGCCTCATATTCAGGATCCTGCTGTTTTGCTGTAATTTTAGGAGACAGGTGATTTTTCATGGCACGTTCATAAGGCTTCCCTGCCCGCCCTGACCACCCCCCAGCCTCTGTCATAGCTGGTTTTCCTACCTGCTGCTTCCAGAAGTTATACTCAGTTTATGCTGTAGCCCTGTTTGAAATGCTGAACAGAGTCTATTTGTTTTCCTGGCTGATGGACTCTGCTTCACTACCGGCACTGATATACAGCCTTTAAAATCTAATTCTGTTCTAGTAATTTAGGAGTCATTTGCATCATGTTTTTTGTTGTTTTCCTAAACAGAAGTGGCAGGGGGCTGCTTTGAGCATTGCTCAGCTCATGCCTTTTGGACAAAAAAAGTCCCCACAGTGAAATTGTGTCACATCTCAAGGAATGTGATTTGCAATCTTACATCGCTCAGCCTTTAATGCTTTTATCTTTGGAATCTCTAGCTTTTAACTTTTGCTAACATGAGTGCGAATTACATGATGAAATCCCTGAACCGTGTTTGGGAGGCAGAGGGGAAAGAGAATGAGGAAGAAATGCTTTTTTTTAATCTTTTTTTTTTACCTTTAAAGAATTGCAACAGAAAATAAGGGATTAAGTGTTGAAGGAGCCAAAGGATGCTAGCCACTTGCCTGTCTCAGCAAGCTTGGGAGCAGGAATAGCTGTATTCGGTTACAGGAATCAGCAAAGAAAGAAGTTATCAGTTGGCTTGCCTAGTAAACAATGAAATGCCAATTAATGGGTATTCTCTTACACCTTGCCTTTGATTTTGTGCTGAATATCTTCTGAACCAGAGCTTGGGAATGTTACTTTTTAGACTGCAGTTCCCAGAATCCCCTGTCAGCATGATCATGGGCATACTGGCTGTGGTTCTTGATACTATAGTCCAAAAAAAGAGTAAATTTTCCCAGCTCTGCTTTGATTCACGATTAAGTTTGATTTAATCTTGTGACTTGCCTTTCAGATATCCGCAGTGTGGTGTATACCTTTGATTTTACAATAACTCCCATGTTGCTCCAAGCCTGCCCTTATGCTACACTCAATCTCAGTGCATCTATGGTATTGCAAAACATACAACCCAGTGCCTTCATGCACTTTTAGCACACCAGTTTCAGGTAGCTATGCCTACAGCTATATCAGTTCTGGCCCTGAAGCAAGTACAAGGTTCCAGTGATCCATTATCACCCTAGCCTCAAATGGTTGCTGACATTGGAGGCTGTCATTGAAAGAATCTTTGCATGATATGATCTGAGACTCATTGTGACAATTACTGGGGGTGGAGGCTAGAAGCAGAATCAGGAGACAGGCCAAGGTCAAGGATCTAAGCCAGAGCTTTCCAAACTTTTCATGTTGGTGACACACTTTTTTACATATGCATCATTTGACGACACAGTAATTTAGTTTTACTAGCAAACCGGAGGTTAAACTAACCACTTACAAGAGATACAAACACTTACATAAATTGTAATAACAAAATGTATCTCATGAAGAGCTTTCATATATTTTTAAAAAATATATGATTTATAAATAACATACATCTTCAAGGTTGTAGGTAACACACCAATACACTTCAGGTGACACACTAATGTGTTGCGGCACACCATTTGGAAAGCCCTGATCTAAGCTATGGAAGGATATAATAAAAACAAGACCTGCAATTAATTTCCAGAACTTACAACCAAGTGAGTAAAGAGCTAAAAGTAGGAGGTTGCCAGTATCTTGTCTTGAACTTATCTTAAAAAAACAAACGACAACTATCATTTTCCTTAAATCCCCCACATAACATATGAGATTGAAGAAAAAAGAATGTAAGCTGAAAGCAATACAGGGACCTAGCCAGAATTAAGTAATATGACACAGGCAATAATGAGCTATGGAAAATGCAAGAAAGAAAAACTGAAGAACTGATATGCATATGCAATAGAACATTAGACTGTTATGCAACCATAACCATTAATTTTACCATCTTGGATTGCAAACAATAACAACAAAAATTCATATAGGGGTTTTTGAGAGAGGGAACAGGAGAGAAAGAAAAGGGATGATCTCTCTGAAGATCAGATAAATAAACCTAAGGAGAGAGCTATGCGAAATTCAAGATAAGCAGAGTTACTCCTTCAAAGAGAAATGTATAGAGTAACAAATAATTAAACTGAGGCATGTGAGAAGCATCTTAAAACAGAGCCAATAGAAACTGTAGCTCAACTGTCCCTGTATATCAAAGAGTCATTGCAATTGGGAGAAGAACCAGATGAAGCTGGACATATCCTAGAACTGTTAGTTAATATGATGCGTGCTCTATCATATGTGTAAAAAGCATTTTGCCTGCTTATGTAATTTGTGTGGAATGTCTTTCTTTCTCATATACCTAATATGATTCCTTTCTTCACTGGGCTATAATGAACCAGTTTTTAACATCACAGAAACGCCTTTATAGAGTTCTGTGTTTGTGTTTTAATTATCTAAGCCTCAAATGTTTCACAGACAGTGAGAGCTGGAAGGCTTGTGTGCACTGCAGGTTTGCATCTTTCTAGTCGCTAGCGTATCCCTCCCCCCACTTCTATTGTATATCTTCTCATATATCTGCAGAGAAAAGAAGCACATCAGAATTAATTCTAAGACAAGTGGTGGCAGATTATTTTGCAATAAACCATTATGCAAAGTTTCTGCATCTTCAGTTAAAGGCTTGCTTGAGGAAGCAGGAGAATAAATACCATAGCTGTGCAGTATAATATTTTATCATTTTTAATCTCAAGACAATTCTTATCACATGACTTGGGCTAGAAGTGTCAATCAACAGGATTAGTCTGTTAGCCAGAAATGAAGAACTGCAGATTTGTAATTGCTGTTCTCCTGTATTAAAATATAGTCACTACAGATTGTGTTGCTGTGAACAATCTGTATCCGGGCTGAACAATCTAGTCTTCCAGACTGAAGCACAACTGCTATCAGCCCTAGGTACCATAACCAATGGGGGATGATGGGAACTGTGGTATAACAGCAATATCTGGAGGGCTACACATTTCCCACTCCTGAGGTATACACTTACTTTATTCTGGCAGTTGATTCATGACAACAATTATTTTTAAAAAATTTATTTCTTTATTAAATCACAATATAGATAATAAAAATTAAGAAACAAAAAAAAGGACATGTAAGTTATCAGCAGCTGTAGACCATATATCTGCATATATATACCTTCCTTTACACACTCATATTTGTCAAAGAAAACTTCATATTTATATGTTGTTTACTGTATTAATTATTACATATCCCCTCAGAACTTCTTCCTACCTATTTCTTGTGTGTCTATAAATAATGATTTTCAAAACCTACACTATGTACAGGTCTGCTATTCCACTGCCTAACTAGGTCTGCTATTCCACTGCCGCCTTCTTCTTCTTCTTCCTCCTCTTCTTCTTACAAAATAAATTCAGAAATTGAAAATCCTCATTATTTGTAATTTATCACTCAATCTATCTTGTTTCATTCATTTCATTCCTATCTATTATCTCAGTATTCCTTCTTTCCCTTAGATATTTCATAAAGGGGTTTCATTCAGCTTCGGTTTGATTCATGATAACAGTTATTGAGGTCTATTAGTTGAAATAATTAGTTGTATGAATTAGTTGAATAAAAAGTTCTCAAGATATAACTTGAATATTCATTCCAAATTCAATAATGGATTTATCACTGCCAAAACAGAGAGACAGAGGGAGAAGAAAAGAAAAAAAAAGATAGTTGATCAACTTAATTCAGCATGGATGCAGGGTGGTTGATGCCGTTGGCAGCGGTCTTGCTATCAGTCTCACTCTTGGTATCCATCCTAGGGAGTGGTAGGGAATGCCTCATCTCTGCACCTTTTGGAAGGCTGCAATGGTGAAATCCTACAATACCTAGACCTTTGTCTGGATGCTCAGTAGGTGAGAGATGAATGTAGTGAGAAAACTGTGCAACCTGAGGGATCTCCCCAGTATCCACCTTTGCTGTGTATGCATTTTGTGATTCACACTTTTGGAGAGGAATTCTAGTGTCTGCAACAATATATAGTTCTCCTATCAGGAATTTCCATGAATTCTGTGCAGTGTCTGCTATACTGTTATGTTTTCCAGGGGCTACCTGAAAAAGTAAGAGATCTGCCCGCTCTTTTCCTCTTCTGTAATCCACATTCCTTGGCTGATTAATCATGCTGCTTAAATGTCACCTCATCTTTCTCCACTAAAGGGTGGAGAAAGATGTCTTGTGCACATGTCACCAAAATTGTCCTTGTCTGCTCAAAGTATACACACCATGAGATCAAAGGGATAGATGGGTGGAACGGTGATGGGTGAGGGCATCTCGATTAAGTCTAAAAGGCATCATCACTGAGCTCACTTTGGGAATTTTTTGGGAATTAATTGGGAATTAATTTTTCCAGTGTAACATTACAAGGACTAGAAGGGGGCTCTGAAGGAGCTTAGGATTCAGACTAAGCTCTTCTTTTATAACACCACCCATTTCCCCCATCCACTGGCTGATATACTTCCCCTGTGATACACTGGTCTGGAAGCTCTGGTGCTAGCTGATATTCAAGGTGCACCACTCGAGGGGACTTGGTCAGAATCCCCAAACTTCTGAGCTGATAGAGCTGGAGACTAGTTTATTACTGTTGCATATCCAACTCACAGATACCATTAAAAAAAAAAGACTCTCTTACTGGTAGCACCCAGCTACTGTGGCCCTTTCCGCATGAGGCAAGTGAATAGCTCTGTGCCATTACTTACCAGCTCTTCTTGGGTCTGAAGTAACGCAGACTTTCCCTTGAGCCCTTCTGCAGGGCTCCTCCATTAGTGCAGGGCGAACCGGAGGAGTGTGAGGTCTATAGAGCTGCACTGCTGTGGCTCAGAATGGTGGCTTCCTGTGGCTTCTGGCTCAAAATGGCTGCTTCCGGTGTCTTCGTGGGAGTGGCCCAACCGCTGATGCTGGCCACGCCCACAGCCCGCCCTCCACTGATCGCAGGCTCACATTGGTGCGAGCCTGCGCATCTGCACAGGTTAAGTAGGAACACATTGGCGTGTTCCAGAAAATGTAAAGACCTGATTTTTCCGGTCTTTACTTAGCGCGGGGGAGGACCACTTGGGGGCGGGTTGGATCTGACTGAGGTGCGGAACTAAGTTAAATAGTCTGCACCTAGTCCAATCCAAGGTGCGGATGACCTCTGCCAGGAAGCCTTGGCCCGTTTTAACTGCCTCGTGCGGAAAGGGCCTGTGTTCCTGATACCACAACTCTTTAGGTTAAACTGAAACCTGATGGAGAAGGTATTGTGTAGTGTTACATTCTTCAGAGTCACAAGCTGGATCATTCTGTGGGTCAGCAGAGCCAGTAGCAGATAGAAGGGCAACCAGACAATGTGAGCTAGGAGGGGAGGTTCCAGGAGGGAATAGGCATGTAGATACGGGTTGACGCAAAATGGGTGACAGCTGCATTTATAGGGGTAAACTGAATTTAACGGATAGGTAGACAGCAGTAGGGGAAGGAGGGGCTAGGGACAGATTGTCATCCTGGAATGGTGCAGTAATTCTTCTTCTGAGGACTATAAATTAAGACTAGCAGCAGAGCTGTGTGGCAGCAAGGAAGACAAAGCCTCAGCATTACTATTTGCAAAATGAAAGTAAGAAAGTTATCATTCAAGTAGGCCACCTGCTTCAGTTATAGATAATTATTCTAATAAAGAATTTTTGCTGAAATTATGCAAATGGGGGGGATCTCAGTTTATGTCAGGGTTGCCTTCCCAGACTTGTGATTAAAAACAGTAATCTGATGTAAAGTTAAAGAACTAGTTCCACAGGGAATCACCAGAGATCAGGGGATGAGTTCTGAAGTTAAAGTAGCCACAAAGTTATCAATTTTACTAAACTCACCACCAATTTGAAACAGATTTAAAGCCTAAATGCTAGAGCTCACCTTTTGGACTAATATGCAGAAACTCTCCAGTGGGCCTGGAAGAGGCAGCAACTGCTGATCCTCAAGGGCCTTGGCTGGTGTGAGTTGGCTTGCCATCAGATACAGTTCCTCACTCTCCATCCTTCAGAGGAGCCCCAGACAGAGAGCAACTGGTAAAAGCTGTGTTCTTCTGTTGTGCATTCTCTAACAGGCTTCCCGATTGGACAAAGCACATCTCCTGCTGTGTCGTCTTCACACAGTACTCCATAAATAACTTGATGCCATATGTCCCCTCTCTATAGAGATATGAAAAGTACATCAGCACTTGACATTCTTAAGCACTGATAGAGGAGCAAGTCCTCCGAGATGTTGCTGGAGTCCAGCTCTCATCATGCTTCATAGAGAGTGATCAGGAATGATGGGGGCTAGAGTGCCAATTACATATGGAAGGTACCAACTTCCCCAACCTAGATTTAAAAGTGCTTTTCTTCCCAGGTGGCTTGGAGGAAAGAACACAAGATGCTTTTTGAGTATTTTTGCTCTTAGCTTTTGCATTTAAGTAGTTGCCTGGCTGAAGCCTGAACTTTCTAACACCTGAACTTTTTAAAGAAAGTGGGAGTCTTTCTTACGTGTCACATACAGCTGTTGGCCAACCACCACCAGCATAAATCTCATCTCATCTTGTTAATTTCTCTTCTTCCTACAGTGTTCTCAATAGCAGGCACATCAGCTTAACTTTACTGCTTTGGGAAGTAGGGGCAGCCCAGATTGCTGCAAATGGTGTCTCTATGGGATGAAGAAGAAAAGAATGCTTCTGTTAGCATTCAAAAAGTTATCTCTGCAGTAAGACCAACTTTCTCTATGAAAGCTTGAAATCTATATGAAAAAACAGAAGCTTAAAAGGAACCCCCAACCCTCACACACCAGGAAAAGTTCCTGTTCACCACTAATGAGTTGATTCTCCTCCAATCATGTCTTTGAGGCTCACAGCAGATGTCACTTTGTGAATACATTGACAGCACTGGAAGGGTAGCAGTGTGAATATGGCTTTGCAACTATAGTAGAGGTATAGTGTACGAATCTGCCTGCAGACTGTCTAAAAGTAAACAGATGAAGTGGTGCATGAATAGCCATCTTTTCCCCAGAGAGTTAAGTGAAAGTGCATTCATTAATAGCTATTATCACAATCTAGATCTCCTTAGAAAATATGCATTTTGTACTATTTTTGTACCACAACATTTTTAAAAACAGTTTCTCTCTTCATCTCAATTGTTTAAGTAATTGTTAAATAAACATAAATAAAACCCTTTCAGTCAAATCAGGCTTATTTCTAAAGAAGATAGCTTCAAATACAATTGTAAAAGTTAATTCGCTTTACTCTTTATTCTTTAACTTGGCCTTCTGCGCTCTTGTTTATTTACAGCAGGGTTGTACAGCCTGTGGCCTGGGATCAGACGAAGTGCTTGGGTGTTCCATGTCTGGCTTCCAAAGTTTCAGGGACCCCACCAACTTTTTCTTGTAACCCAGCCATGAACTGAACTACAGGGATGAAAAGACTGCTCCTTGGGTTCTGAAATCACTGTTTCCTTGATGTTGTTATCAGAATTATCATTTTATTTTATCAGTGTTACCATTTTATTTTATTAATTTATGCCCTGGACATCCCTCAACACAATACGCAAGGTGTCTAATAGTATGGAATGCATTATAATAATCTAAGGAGAAAGTAATCAAGGCATATGTCACCATTGCCAGATCTGACATCTCAAGAACTGATACAGCTGATGCACTAGTTTTAATTATGCAAACACTCTTGGCCACTGTTGAAACCTGTGCATCCAGGCTCAAAGCTCAGTCTAGGAATAAGCCTTAGCTGCATACCAGAGACTTCACGAAGAGTGTTACCCCATTGAGCACTGACCTATTCTCTGATCTCTCTTTTGAATGATCAAGAACACTTCTGTCTGGCTTAGATTAAGCTTCAATTTGTTTGCCCTCATCCAAGCTATTACTGTCAGTGGAGACTGTTTTAGCACCAAGACAGCTTCCTTGGAGTTAGAAGGAAAAGGAAAGATAGACTTGTGTGTCATCAGCATACTTATGATACTGAACTGCAAAACTCCAGATAACCTCTCCATGCAGTTGTGTGTAGATATCAGTCAGGTGGGGGACAAAACCAAGGCCAACAGACCAACAGCCAGGGGGGTATCTCCTAGCACTACCTTCTTAGATCACCACTTCAAGATAGATTATAAATAGTATAGATAGATGGTATAACAGATAGATGGTAAGTAGATAGATAGTATACCAGTGTCCCCAAGTCCTGTTACAGAGAGGCAGCTCAGAAGGACACCATGGTCAATGGCATCAAAAGCTGCTGAAAGGTCCAGCAGGTCCAATAGGAACACACTACGCTTGCTTCAGTTCCTGGAGTAGGTCACCCATGAAGATGACCAAAGCTGTCTTTGTCCCATAGCCTGGCCTGAAGCCAGAATGAAATGGATCTAGAGAATCCATTTCATCCAGGAACCCCTGCAGATTGGAGGCTACCAAATGAACCTTGTTCAAAAAAGATGTTGAAGACTGGCCAGTAGTTGTCTAGTGCAGTTGGGCTCAGGGAGATTATTTATTTATTTATTTAGCAGGAAAGGCCTCACCACAGCCTATTTTGGGCAGGATGGAATTTTTCCTTGCTCCAGTGAGGCATTCACCATTCCTCTTACCCACTCAGCTAGTTGCTCTGTTAATGTTTTTAGAAGCCAAGTAGGGCACTGGTCCAGTATCCATGTGGTGGCTCTCACCTCTCCAAGGATATGGTGTTCTTGTACTTGGTGGCTCTTATTGACTATTAAAGGTTGAAAACAGAGACACTCAAATACCACCAGGCTTCCTCAGTAGCTCACTGGCCAATCAGATCAGGTGTCTTTGAATTTTGTAAGCAGTATTTGGTATGTGGCAAAGGGGAAAGCATTTGCATTTCTGTCTCTCCCCTTAGCAATGCCCAGCCACTTGCGGAAACTTTTTGTTTAGTTTACTTTTTTGGAATCTGTGGTCTTAATTATCAACAGCGCAACATTTCATAGTTCTAACATGGTTTAGAAAGAGACTCACTACTGCGTAGCAAGGCTGCTTACCTTGC
The DNA here is from genome assembly GCA_030412105.1 of Cyclura pinguis. Classification (NCBI taxonomy): domain Eukaryota; kingdom Metazoa; phylum Chordata; class Lepidosauria; order Squamata; family Iguanidae; genus Cyclura; species Cyclura pinguis. The sequence continues at coordinate 316,159,438 of CM059600.1, read as the reverse complement.
AAAGGGGGAGCAAAGCACTTCTGCAACATAGCTGATTGGGGTAAAGTAACCATTTCACTCAGTGAGACAGGAGCAGTGGCAAGGTATCTAAGGGCATAGATGGATCTACCATGTAGCCTATCTTGTATACCTGTAGCTAGGCAACTGCCTCAGGTTTGGTGGAGGATACTGTGCCATTTGCAGTGATGAATTTTCAGCTGCCAGCCTGAACTGCTTCTGTTTATGGAATGGGGAGAGGTACCATCATGTTCTTTGCCTCAGGCAGCACATTTCTTGGCTGATTACAGTATGACTATTGCTCTAATACAGGGTGGAGAGCCTTGGAGAGGCAGGGAGCTGGTAGAAACATGGATCTTTCTGTGAGCTGAATAATACTGGAGAGGACAAGGTGAAACTCCCTTCCACGGGAGGTCCAGTTGGGCTCCTCCCTGCTGTCTTTGCACTGGCAGGTAAAGACCTTTTTTATTTAAGGAGGCTTTTGGCTCTTAAGATGATGGCAGACCAAGCTTTTAATGAGGGAGGTTGTTGTTTCTGTTCTGAATGTATTTTAGAACCTGCTCTTGACCTACATTTTTAAGTAATATTTTTAAAATAGGAATTTGGTTTAATTGAGTTTTAATTTTTATACTGAAAGCTTTTTAGTTGTATTGTGTTTTTAAAAGGTTGTATGCTGCCTTGAATCCATGTTGAGAGAAAGGAGGACTATAAATCAAATCAAATCAAATAAATGGACCACAACCCCTGCCAGCAGATACCATCTGGAGTCTCTCCAGCAGGTACTGTGTTCAAGAACAAGGCTTCATGCCATACAGCTTCTCTCTGAAGCAAAGCCAGGGTCCTAAGTTGTCAGCTAGAGAAGGACTCATCCAAACTATGACCTGTTCAGGTGATTTCACTCCTCCCTATCCTTCCCTGCATGGGGAGGACAGTGGAGGAGTGAAGCAGCTTCAGCCAGCCCTTAAGCATCAACTAATGTGCAGTTACCATTGCTTATTTGCCTTTCCTGTGTGAGAAAGCTGAGGAGCAGCAAAGTGACTAAACTGTGGCCTCAAGGCTATAGATCAGTTGCTTCTACACACTGACTTTCTTCTGAGAAGGATGGGGCTTTGGGGAAGTACCTCATTCTGGACCAGCCTGGCAGGCCAACTTTAGCCTCTGTCCTGGAGATTTCCCCTTTATCCTGTAGTGAAGAACCAGGCTTGAACTTAGTATTTAATTGTCCAGTTTTCCAGGAGTCTTGCAATATTGTACTTTTTGCAGTAGGAGGAGGCGGTGACTCATTATCTGAGCTAAAGCTGATATATACCACTGCAGCCAGCATAAAAGATGGAAGATGAAAAATTATACTTTCCACAGGAAACAGGCTGTGTACAATATCTATCATGATTTAGTGCTATACTGTTCATGTCATCTTCACTTACAATAATATCTTGTGGGCAGCATTTATGGTGGCATGTTAAATGAGGGTATTAAACATAAACACATATTTCATGTTAAACTGGAGACACAATGCCATTGTGGCATGACTGATTACAGACTTACAAGCATAATGCAAAAGTATATTCCAATGGAAACTTTTAAGAAAATAAAAAAATAAGAAATATTGCCATTTTACCAGAGACTACTAAAAAAACTACTGTTTCTCTAGATGGGTTCAGACAATGGGGAAAAAATTATTGTCACTTCGTAATAGGAATGTGTATTTACATTATTATCAGAAAAAAATTACTGTAGGATACTTAGCGCTGTCGTGCAATGTTATGAAATATAGATAATGTAAATAGTTGGAATGCCCTAAAAGGAGTAGAGGATCAAGGAAAAGCCCTATGGAATAGAAGAATCTTTGGTGAATCAGGACTAAGATGAACCCTAGATGCTATGTAGAATATAAAGAGAATGTGAGGAAGCCCTACTTTCTTTTTCATTTGTGAGTAAGTGGGGGTCTCCTTCATATCAGATCAATCATGTATGGGACTGGAGTAATTTAATTTTTCTGTCCCACAGACTTTTCAGAGAGAAAGATTTCACCCAGTAGACCTGATTCAGAATACGGCCTCCCTACCTCATTTTTTTCATATTTATGCATATATGTGCGCATGTGTTTATTTAAAAGTAGCCCATGAATGTAATTTCCCCCCACTCTTCATTTAGGCCTTGTCAACACCCTAATGTAACTTGTATATGATATAAAGGCCATAAAGAGCAAGTGAATGTGAATGCTCAATTGCACATATCCAAAACTGAAATCTATTATTGTTTTCATCTATAGACCACAGTAGAGTACATATCACTGTTTGAAATGATTGCTTCTGATACTGTTCAGGGCTTGAGATATGATCGAATGGTCCTGGCAGAATCCATATGGGCCTGCACTCATCATCATCATCATCATCATCATCATCATCATCATCATCATCACCATCACCATCATCTCCTCTATCTTGCCTTTTCCTCCTGTTGGAATTCAAAGTGGCTTGCAACAAATTAAAGAACACATTGTTAAAAATTCACAAGATACAAAAGTTAAAACAAGATTAAACACTCAAAAAAATTCAAAATCAGATTAAAATATCCATCATTAAACACACATATATGCGTGTATACACACACACACACACACACAGACACCTGACAGTACAACAGTTAGCAAGATCCAGTATACTGTTTAAGTGAAATAGGCCTTATACTGTCACTCCTCTTGGAACATAAAAGCCTTTACTTGTCTGTGAAAGAAAGCAGGGAGGGTGCCAGTCTTAACTTCTCTGGCAAGGGAGTTCCACTAAGAAGGCACTCTCCCATGTTCCCATCAAATATATCTGCAAGAGTGGTTAAACGGGCAGAAAGGCTTCCCCAGCAGATCTCAAAGCATGGACTAGTTTGTAAAATGGTCCTTCAGATAACCTGGATACAAATCATATAAGGTCAAAACCAGCACTTTGAATTTTGCTTGGAAGCTGCTGCAACAAGTGAAGCTGCTGCTACAAGGCAGTTGTGTGTTCTCTGTAGCCAACCTCATTTTTCAGTCTGGCTACACCTCTTTGGACCAGTTGAAGTTTCCAAACACTCTTCAAAAGCAGCCCCACATAAAATGTGTTACAGTAATCCAACCAAGATGTAACTAAGGAATATGTCACTGTGGCCAGATCTGTTATCTCAAGGAACTGCCACAGCTGGTGCACAAGATTTAATAACAATTGCACTCCTAGCCAGCACTGAAACCTGAGCTCAGAGTTGAATTCAGAAGCATAGCCAAGCTGAGGACCTGTATCTTCCAGGTGGGGGACTTCATCCAGCATCTAATTCCCTGATCTTTTGACTGACCAAGAGTACCCCTGTTTTGTCTGCATTAATTTTCAATCTGTTTGCTCTCATCCAGTCCAGGCACCACTTTAGGATCCAAACAGTTTCCTTGGCTTGTGGTGGAAAGGAGTAATAACATTGTGTGTCATCCACATCCTGATGGCACTGAACACCAAAAGTCTGGACAACTTCTCCCAGTGGTATAGTGTATATGTGAAATAGCATGGGGGACAGAACTGACCCCTGAGGTACGCCACAAATGAAGAGGTCAAGCAGGAGTCCACATTCTGGGTTCACCCATCCAGGAAGCAATGAAGCCATTGTATAACAGTACTCCCAAGTCCCATCCCAGCAAAGTGACCCAGAAGGATACAATGGTTGATGGTACTGAAAGCTGCGGAGAGGTCTAGCAGAACCAACAGGGATATACTTCCCCATCTAGCTCCCAGCTCATCCATCAAGACAACCAAAGCTGTCTCTGTCCCATAACCAGGCTTGAAACCAGACTAAAATGGATCTAGCCTACAAATGTGGTGGCTCTCATCTCTCCAAGAATCCTGTCCCCATCCTTGGATTGCACAAACAGAAAAGTATCTGTCATAATACAAATGTGGGAATTAGCCTTTATTATTAGTTATGTAAAGTATATACATATATATGTATTTCCTCTCAGGCCCCCAAGCCCCTAAGATTACAACATATAAAAACATTACACAAAACACTGACTATAAACACATAAAAGAAATAAAAACATAGACTAAATCAATTTCTTTAAAAAAATAGTTTGAAAACTACACACAAAACAGGTGCCTGTTGGAAGGTCTGGAGGGATGGAGCCAGCCTGACTTCCTTGGAAGGAGGTTCCACAGTTGGGGTGTTACTACGGAGAAAAACTCATGATGCGTAAGCACCAACATAGTCTTGTGCTGTGGTGGAATAGACAACAGGGTTTCCACTGGGGAATTCAAATTTTGGGCAGGCTTATTTGGCAGGAGATACTCAGATTTATACACGCAACTCCAAACTCAGCTTTTAGTTCCCTGTTCCTGCTCCCAGGCCCTTAAGCACTATGTTTCTAGCCTGTAGTTCCTTTCCCACTGTAACTTAAATTCCATGGCTGTATTGGTTTTGTTGCTGGTTCAGTAAATTTAATCGCACTGGCATGTGCTGCTTACAGAAAAAGAAACCAGCGATGATGTCTGTGCCATTGTCATGAGTAGTTTAGTGCACCAGTCAATGAAGCCTTGATTAGGGGAAATGGAAGTGTGAGTTAAAACTGCAGAAAGGATGCCATTTTAGCATTCAGCCATGCATGGATCAGAGCAAGGAAGCTTTTAAAGCCAGGGCAAAACCTTGGTAACTTTAACAACTGTTCACCAGTTCCACTAGGTGAACAGGTTGTACTAGGGGCTATTTTTGTCTCTCATGCAGCTCTTAAAGGAAGATTCATTGTTGACCCCAATCTTGGTTGCCAGTAGGTCAAAGAAATCATGCAAGTATTAATTTCATAAGTGAACTTGAAAGTTTCAGCTTCAAAAGAGGCTGTTATCAGTGCTATATACAGGTGAAATAGCCTATTTTACCAGCTGCCCCAGCATGCTGAAAAAGCATAGAGCTAAAAGTTTTGCCACTAAACAGAAATCATAAGAAAAGTGAAGGCTCATGAAAGAAAAAAAAATCATCCCTGGATGCATTTTGCAAGTAGCTTTCAGGTGGTCGGTTGAGGATTCAAAGTGTTTTTGTTTACTCATGCAAAGCTTACTTGACCTGGTTGTTTCATTTCGCATGTGCATAATGTTAACTTTGAATAAAACTGTACTCAAACATGTTAAACAACCTTTCTTTTTTGTGGTAGAGGAATCTATCCCTATTATTTCCATGTTATTTCAACCTCTGATAACAGTTTCTGTTATAGAAGTAAAAGCCCAGGAACACATCTACTCTGTTTTCTCCTTTTCTTTCTGTTTTGCTCTTCACACTTGCTCAGTAAGTGATTCTGGAGGCAGCTGTTTACCTTGCCTGTTGTATGTAAGCACACAGAAATATAGCAGGATCACCTAGAATATAAATCCCATTCTTTCCTGGTCAAGCTCTATTCCATTGTTTACTGCAACAATGATATTGCAACCCAACACTGAAAATCTGTTTTTCTCTTGCTGTCCTTCCCCCATCCTTCCAATGCCAGTGCTACCCCCCATAAACAAACAAACAAACAAACAATCACCATTCCACCTGGACAGAAGACAAGAAAGGATGTGTGTGTTGTGCTGTGCTCCTGTAAAAAGACTTTGTAAAATGGAACTTCTTTCTCAGAGGCTTTGTTAACTGAGCTATGCCTGTATTCCTATTAATCAGCTCAACAGGTGCATGGTCACACTTAATACTTGCTCAAGTTGCATCAGCTGAGATATCCACAAGTCTAAGTTGGGAGGTTTCAGTAAGAAGCTTGCATCTAGCAGCAGATGAGGAGAATCACTACCCTCACATTTGAGAACCATGGCAGATAAAAGGATCATAAATATATACTGCAGAATAGTAATGAAATGAGGCATACATGCTGAAGAACTATAACATTAGAGGTAAAAAGCTCCTCATCTTATATTGTTAAAGAGCACTTTAAGAGGAACATTTGGGAACTAAGTATGCTCCCTAGGGTTGCAAAGATTATAACTTTTTCTTCTTTTTTATGTCTGATCCCTATGCCATTCATGGTCCTAATATTTAAGTAATGTCGAAGGATTATCTGCCTGCAGATGAACTGCCTTCTTAAATTTTTAGTTTTCAACTCTAATGTGGAATTACAACTATTATAGACAGGAACTCACAGGTAGAGTCCAAAACCCCTTAAATGCAGAATCATTTTTTCAAAAAGCAATATCTTGTAACCTACAGCAACGGTAGTTTCTAATCTTAGGTATGTTTTACACTGAATCAAAAAGAGGCAATTGAACCACACTGTCATTGTCTTCATTTCAACAGAATGCATTTACTGAACTAAAAATCTAATACTTCTCTAGCCTTATCTTTAAAATAATGCATTAAGTGCAAAATTTACTCCAGTCTGGTTATTCTTGGTCTCTTTGCGTACGGTTTGCTTTAGAAATGCAAGGTTAATGTTATTATCGTCATCATGATTATCATCATAATTATCATGATCATCATCACCATCACCATTCCTGCTATAGTACTTTCTACTTATAGAAACTTACCTTAGATATTATGGAGTATGCGCTACAGATCAGGTAAATTAAAACATACTGCTGACAGGTGACTTGTAAGAAATTATTGTGTGAGCAATATTGCTCTTGTTGAAACCAAAAGAAGCAAGATCAGCCTCTTAAGTAACAACCATGTGGTTAAAGTACATTTACATCAGAACTTAAATACACAGGTAGGAAGAAAAAAGTCATCCCCAATCTTGCTGTATATGTGCAAACCACAACCAAGCTTATTCAATGCTGGGGCTTACTTAGAATATTAGAGCGCAGACCTAGACTGTGAACAAGGAAATGAACAATTCAATTTCAATTTCAATTGACCTTTATTAGGCATATTATAACATAGGCCCTTTCCACATGTGCGGGGGGGGGGGGACGGGCGAAAACGCCCAAAAACGGAGCTTACCGGCAGCCGGGTAAGTCCGTCACAACGCGAAGCAGCGCGAGCTCACTGCTCCGCAGTCCTCTGGCTTCCCAAATGGCGGCTTCTGGTTGGTGGAGGCTCTCCACCAACCGGAGAAGCTCGCCAGCTGGAAGCCCACCCCCGGCAGATCTGCAGGCACGCACTTGCGCGCGCCTGCAAATCCACTTTGGAGCCGGGCGACGGAGCGGCACGGGGCTGCGCGCTCCGTGCTTTTTAAAAACCTCAAAAAAGAAGTTTTTAAAAAACACGCAGCACAGCTAGTTCTGGCCACTCCTGAGTGGATCCTGGTGTGGAACTACAAAAAGTAGTCCGCGCCAGTCCACTCTACGGTGTAGAAGACCTCCGCGAGAGGTCGCTCTGCGCCATTACAGAAGCCAGGTGTGGAAATGGCCATAAACATATACCGATCAATAAGACATCAAGGATCCTTGCTTGACAGTTTAAACCATAAATTTGCCACCTCAACCAGGAAATTAGCCATTAATCTAGTATCCTGCGGGTTTCAGTCATCCAATAAGTATTCTACGGATAGCCTATCTAGGCAGATATTCATTCCCAATAGTCTCCTTAACAGCTTTTCCCTTGAATGTGAGTACAATGGACAGCTCAATGTAATATGAGAGAGATCATCAGGAGCTTGTGCACAATGGCATGCACGCTTTAAGAAAGGGATCTGTAAATATCTGCCCTTGGTCACATTTGAAGGATGTACATTTAGCCTTGCAAGTAGAAAGGCCTTTCTTGCCACCAGCAACGTAAGAGTTTGAAAATAATCTGGGATTCTACCCGGCTGGGGAGACACACCAAGCATCAACGGGGAACAGACCCTAGGGGGTGATGGATATGAAAGGTGATATTCCCTCTCCAAGAGGCAGGCCCTAACAGTTTTGAAGCACTCCATTTCAGTTAGTAAAAGGAGAGAATCTAATCTTAGGCCGAGGGACATCACTTTGTTTTCATACAGTGAAGCCCATCTAGTATAATAGGCATCAGATAGTAGAAAGCATAGGAGGCCAGATCTATTGGGCCTAAAATGGATCTTAAACCAAAATTTAAAGGTCATCAGCCAGGCACTAATTTCAAGAGAGTTCAGGCCCAATTCAGCATAAAGCAAATGAACAGTGTATGTCTGGCCATGTGCAGAATGGATTTTCATAAGAATGCAGTCCTCCCTCCACATTTGCTAGGTTTAGGGGCACAGGACCCCCATGAAAGTGAAAAAACCATGAATAACTCTAGGCTCTTCCAAACCATATTTAACACACAAAAAACGTATGATCACCCTATTCAACCCACCATGGATTCCTTTGAAGCATCAGGGTTCCTTCACAAGGCAGAAGTGGCTGGCTGGTGGGGCTTACTGCCACCTCCACTGCTGCCCCACACCATTTTTCATTGTTTGCAGTTTCTCAGTCTCACGAGGCTTGCAGTCCTTATTAAAAATGGCCTAGGGAGGCAGCAGAGGTGACATCGAATAATCTGTGAATAATCAAATCCGCAAAAGTGAAACCCACAAATGTGGAGGGTTGACTGTATACATATTTATGAACCTTGGCACTTTTCTGGAACAGGAAAGAGGGTCCAGGTCTGAAAGTTGAACCTTGCACCTATTCTCTCAATACAGCAGATCTACTTTTAGACATCTCTGTAGGTCTCCTGCTGACTCATGGGTAGCAAATACTAGAAGTTACTAATTTCAATAGATTAACCTTTCAACACACACACACACACACACACACACACACACACACATACATGGAATGTCTATAACTCCAGTGGGTAAAAGGTACACTTTTTTTCTTGTGGGCAGGAGAACAAAGAGCCCTCACTTGCGCCTTAAGAGGATGACACTCTGATGCAATTGAAAGGTAGGCAGTCACATGTGTAAGGGCATGATTGGGGACCTAGTACTTCATATTTGCCTGTGCCAAGAGATTGTGACCATCAATTTGTGGAACAGATTTCAAATATTTCATTTTAAAAATATAATAAAAACATCGAGTGATTTCTATGTGAAACACTAGCTTCAGTCACAAATAAAAATTAAGGGGGTTCAAATTTTGGGCTCATAAATCGTAAAGCATACACTTATCTGACTGCAGCTGGTGTTTCAAGTCAAAAAGTCTCATATTTGATTATTTTAAGTTATTTTATGTAAAATATTTTAACCCTGATGGACAAACTGATGGTCAGCATCTTTTGGCTTGGGGTAATGTAAGTATGTATTATTTCACTGCATATTTGTAGACCTATTTTACTATTGCCAGAGATTAAGTGGTCTGTTGATAATATATAACTGACCAGCTAAAAAACTGATTCTAACCCTGTTTCTTATGCCATGTTTTGATTTTTAAAAAATCTGTAAAGTATACACAGCTGTGTTACCAGCCTGCACACTCCCCAGATTTGATATCGTTTAATTTGTGAAATATGATTTAATTGGCAAGATACATTAATTGGCATATATTAATTGGCATTAATATAACATGGATCCTGAGGTGACTGGAAGGTCGAGCTGGGCAAAGGAGGTCAGAAGATCCCCTCTAGGTGTAGCCAAAGTCATTATCAGACAGATTACCAGAAAACTCCAGAGATAATAGCTGAAGCTGCAACGTCTCTGAGTCCACACAATAGCAAAGGGAACTTCCCACCAAAACACTGGTTGTTTCAGTCCTTCTCCTTTACACCTGGATGTTTTTCTGCATTGTTCCTTTACCTATCCATCATTATAGAACTATTACGACAGCCATTAACTCTTTGCCACCTAACACTAAGACCATTAACCCTGTCCAGACCCCATTGTCCATGTTGCAATCTCCATTGTTTGCTTGGCCAGAGAGCCATTCACATTCATGCCCTCCAGGCAGATTTTGGGTATAAAAACCCTCTGTTTTAAGCAATTTGATGCAGTATCTCACTTGCTGAATGCCATGCTGTTGCTCTGATTCCCAAACGAGTACTTAGGCACAAGTCTAAGCCACATCGCTACTTTGTTCACTGCTCTCCAGATCGGTATTTATTGCCCATTCCCTAAAACTCCTATATCAATACATTTCCTCCCTTTATCCTTTGGTTAGTTCTTGTGTGAGTATGTGAGTCCTTGGATCTTTTGTGTGACTGAACTCTCTAATAAAACACATTTAAGCTTATTTTGGAATCTCTGACTGGTTTTTTCCTGCTAGGACTTTGTAAACATTGGTGGAAAATCTCATTAGATTAATCCTCTCTTGCCTCCTAATTGCAGTAATTAATTCTCCATTGTCACATAGAGGTACTGGCATCATGGGTGGACCCCTAAGTCACCCATGTTTTGGGGTAACAGATGTACTATTTGGCATTGATATGTGAATGGAAGCATCTGAATAAAGTATCCAGGAAGTAGTTGGTGGTTAGGGAATTTTCAAAGAGAAGGAGTTATATACCATACCCTCCAACATTTCACAGATGAAGATTGGAACACATGTGGCCAAGCAACATCTGGGTATGTTCAAAAGGGCATAGCTAGGAAACAAGGACAAAAGATATTAATAAGGAAGAAGAGCACACAAAATTACTATTTTAAGCAGGGAAACCCTGGAATTTATGTACTGAGTTTAGGAAAACCTGTAAAAAGAAAAACAAACAAACAAATGCGACAACAGGAAATGGCTCCCCTCACCCCATGGTCCCTCCTGCTGAGTTAACTGTGTGCAAACTACTTTTTTCACTTCAAACTCAATTTGCAGCAGTTGAAGTAAGCTTGGGATGAAGGGAGAAAGTGGGAGGAAGAGAAACAAACTAGAACAGTTCAAATGCAGCTGAGAAATTGAGACGGCAGAAGATTAACTAGGACTGTCCCTGCCAAACTGTAAAGTTTGACACACAATCAGTAATGACAAAAGTTGAATCCAGTATCAGAATAATGGTGGCAGAATTGTTTGAGATATTATTATTAGGTTTCAGAAGACAAAATACTGGTAGGACATCGGATGGTGAATAACTGATTGGCTGTGTGTTTTAAGTTTTAATAAACTACACTCTTTTGAGGTCATTCTTATTTTAAATGGATGAATGTTTCATGGATTGTTATGCGAATGAAGTCCATCGCCAACAGTTTAAAGCCATCTATTTTAATTCCTTTTCACAGCATAAAGATAGGGACAGGATGACAGTGTGAACACAGTCTAAACAGGTATTTCTGCTGAGCCATTTAGCCTAAAATAAGCCAAAGACAGCATGCTGTAGTAGTCTGACTCTGGGAGAACAGGGTTCGAATCCCCATTTAACCATGAAACCCACTGGCTGACCACTGGCAAGTCACATTCTCTCAGCCTCAAAGGAAGACTATGGCAAATCTCCTCTGAACAAATTTGGTGGGGAAAAAAAATCCATGATAGGTTTGCCTTAGAGTTACCATATGTTGAAAACAGCATTAGAACACAAAACAGCTCTGAAGAGATGTGGCATCAAAATAGCTATTTAGATCACCAACTGATTGTAATGTCGTAGAAGATAGCTCAATCATGTTATTACTCTCTAGCATCTTGTATAAAGGCTTTTCTTTTTCTGTGATTGAATAATGCATTCTCTAGTTACACGCTCTTTTGATTCATATTCTAAGATGCAGGGCCATATTAAGACATGAACAGAGACAGACTGGACTGATAGTTGAATCTTACTTCTACACTTGCAACTGGAGAGAATTCCCCACTCCACTGGGGAACAGCAGTTTAGGAGGTCAGGACAGGTTGTGTGCTCTCCAAGAGAAGAAAATTTCCAGGGAGATCAGTAGGAATAATGGTGAGAGAGGGGAAGAACTGCCTCTGGTTTTCCCCAGTATCTATCACTTGAGGTAACTGCCTCTCTCTCCCTAATGACAGGGCTGGCTCCAGTAAGATAACAATAACCTTTGACATGTGTGTGCATACATGTTAATTTTACAGTCTGCAAGTGATATATTCCTATGGAATTTTCAATATGGTGCAACATGACAACTGGAGCTTCACTTAACTGTTTATACAAATGTTGCTGAGAAGAGTGCTACCATGCTGCACTGACAACTTTAACTTCTTGAACGCTGTTGAGCTAAACTTGTGATTTCAGGTTATGCAATGGCAGTTATTTTTCATTGGGTCAAATTCCCTTCTAGCTTTTTGGCATCCTTTAGTCCCTAGGGCTGCTTGAGCTTTTAAGTGCTGATAAGATTTTCCCATATGCTATTGTAAACATCTCCGCTGAAATGATGACAGGAAGGCTAGTTACTGAGAAATTATTCTTTGACTTTGGCAGGGTGCCTTCGTAACCCATGAGCTAATAAATGCAATGGTGTATGTAAACAGTCTGTACTATTTTCATGAGATATGAGGGTGTAGATTTGTGAGTGAGAGCCTTTGTTGGATGGATTTGTTCAAGGTGCAGCCTATGGGAAAAAGGACGACCCCCAAGTCACATGAAAATGATTAAGAGATGCAAAGTGGAAAGGCAATCCATGTAACAACGCTAATGTTCTGACTTTTGAAAGCCTTAATAAGTGAAATCTTCAGTTTCAGATAACTCCATTCACCAAACAAATTGTATGTTTTCATTCCATTGCTTGATGAGTCATAGGAGGAATGGTTAGAAGAGCAACGTATGTACAACCAGACAAAAAGAATACAGTCTAATACTTTTAAACTATCCAAATAGCTGTCACAGAGAAGGGCAGAAACTTTCATTTCTTGCAATCCCAGAAGGCAGGACAAGATTTAATAAGCAAATACAGAAGGTACAGGAGGCTAGATTTAGACTGGATAGTAGCAGAAACCTCTTAACAGTAAGAGCCATTTGACAGTAAAACCAATTAACTGTCTCACCAGTGATCTTTCAAGCAGAGGCTGGACAACCATCTGTCAAGACTAGATGCCCTAGCTCTGGATTTTCTGAACTAAGGTAGATGACCTCTGGTTGCGAATATGGATAAAATCAAAATTCAAAATGACCTTGACAGATTGGAGAGCTGGGCCAAAGCTAACAAAATGAATTTCAACAGAGAGAAATGTAAAGTCCTGCACTTAGGCAGAAAAAATGGAATGCACAAATATAGGATGAGGGACACGTGGCTGGATAGCAATATGTGTGAAAGGGAGTCTTGTTAGATCACAAGCTGAACATGAGTCAGCAGTGTGATGAGGCAGCCAAGAAAAGAACCTGATTCTTGGTTGCATCAATAGGAGTATGATGTCTAGATCAAGGGAGGTAATGGTACCACTCTATTCTGCATTGGTTAGACCTCATTTGGAATACTGTGTCCAGTTCTGGGCACCTCAATTCAAGAAGGATATCGACAAGCTGCGGTGTGTCCAGAGGAAGGCGATCAAAATGGTGAAGGGTCTGGAGACCATGCCCTATGAGGAGCAGCTTAGGGAGCTGGGTATGTTTAGTCTGCAGAAGAGAAGGTTAAGAGGGGACATGATAGCCATGTTTAAATATTTGAAGGGATGTCATGTTGAGGAGGGAGTGGGCTTGTTTTCCGCTGCCCCAGAGACTAAGACAAAGAGCAATGGATTCAAGCTTCAGGAAAGGAGATTCCACCTGAACCTCAGGAAGAACTTCCTGGCAGTCAGAGCTGTCCAGCAGTGGAATATGCTGCCTCGGTGTGTGGTGGAGTCTCCTTCTGTGGAGGCTTTTAAACAGAGGTTGGATGGCCATCTGTTGGGTGTGCTTTGATGTGTATTCCTGCATGGCAGGGGGTTGGACTGGATGGCCCCTGGGGTCTCTATGATTCTATGACCTTCAGGACCTCCTCCTCCTCCGCCTCTAGGATAAACCTCAGGCGCAAGCACTTTTATTTAGCATTACAGTAGTTTTCATTGACAAGACTATTTAAAAAAAATCAGGCACTAGTAAGATAATCCTTGCATCTATATGAGTAGCAGTGCCAGAGACACTCAAAGGCAGTTCTCCATTTTCCTTATATAATTTCTTCAGAGGGGTCTGTAAAGATTTATATTATATCTATATTTTGCTGGTTTTAAGGGAACATTTGGTTCACAAGCAGACTCCCATAAGTCACTAGCCAGAGCCATATGCTGCTGAATTCCAGTTGAGAACAGCTGTACTCTGATTGCACATGCTTTGCTGGTAGGCTTTTCAGTAGAAACAGGCCAGCCATGGCTGCCAGATTAGATAGACATTTCATTTGATCTATGAAGTGTCTTCTTCTGTTAATTTCAGCAGTGAAATTCTTTTGTGTTTCATCGAACCAATTACATCTCTGTTATCCTTTCTTTCTTGCTCACTACTCATGTGCCTGGATGTGCTACAGTCACAGATAAATGTGCATCCAAAGCAGGTAGTCATATTCCCAGAACATGGAAAAATTACTTGTTTTTGTACTGCAATCATACAACCAATGTCAGTGTGAGTTCTAGGTAAAAAAAATTACCTTTTTAAAGCTCTGTACACATCTATAGAAAGATGGGAAGCATCAGTTTTACATATGTTTCTGGAGATTTCCCTAATTCAAATATGTCCTCCAGAGGTACAGCCTAAATTGCTTAATGTGACTGAAAAGTCTCTTTGGACGTCTTTATTAAATCTATCAGGAAAAGTATTACGATGATTTAACACATTTATAACCTTTCTCTATTCACTAACAGTTCTAATAGCCATATTAAATGCTTCACAATGACAGAAATAACTTCTATAAGGCTGTCTGTAGATTGACTTTGAAAACTTGAAGAGATTCATTTTGAAAGGTGAAACTGTTGAAAAAATCTAACTAATATAGCTGTTATCAATAAACCATTATATCTAGGTCTTTAATTGCTTTTTGGCAGAAAAAAAAATCTTAACTTCATTCTGGAAGATTTAATAAGACAGCATGCCATTTAAATGTCTTCCATACAAAGATTTAATACATATATTTCTGCACACAACAATGTGCTTTAAATTAATACTAATCTCAGTTAATATATACTACTCTGAAGGATATAATATAGGCTAATTTTTCTGAGAAGGTATACAATGAAAAACTGTGAAAATAAAGCAAGTATTGCTTTTTCAAGTTTAGCTTATTATGTGTGACCTGACTTAAATTCACCCAGACTACTACTTGGCAAACTAAGTTCAGAAGAGATGTTTAGACAGCTTCCACAAGTGTCTGCTATGAATCTCTGCTCAGATTTAGCTTCCCTGAACTGGTCAGATATTGTCTTCTGCATCCCTACTGTTCTTTTGCCTTCATAAGCCCTTAGTTTTCAGGGAAAAATAATGCATCAATATAAAACACCTAAAGGATAAACAGCTTAGGGAATTACAGAATCACAGAATCACAGAATCACAGAATCACAGAAATGTAGAGTTGGAAGAGACCACACGGGCCATCTAGTCCAACCCCCTGCCATGCAGGAACACCCTCAAAGCACTCCCGACAGATGGCCATCCAGCCTCTGCTTAAAAACCTCCAAAGAAGGAGATTCCACCACACTCCGAGGCAGCATATTCCACTGCCGGACAGCCCTGACCGTCAGGAAGTTCTTCCTGAGGTTCAGGTGGAATCTCCTTTCCCGCAGCTTAAATCCATTGCTCCTTGTTCTGGTCTCTGGAGCAACAGAAAACAAGCCCTCTCCTTCCTCTACATGGCACCCCTTCAAATATTTAAACATGGCTATCATGTCCCCTCTTAACCTTCTCTTCTGCAGACTGAACATACCCAGCTCTCTAAGTCTATCCTCATAGGGCTTGGCTTCCAGGCCCTTCACCATTTTGGTCGCCCTCCTCTGGACCTGCTCCAGCTTGACCATGTCCTTCTTGAATTGGGGTGCCCAGAACTGGACACAGGATTCAAGATGAGGTCTAACCAAAGCAGAGTAGAGTGGTACCAGTACCTCCCTCGATCTAGACACCATACTCCTATTGATGCAGCCAAGAATTGCATTGGCTTTCTTGGCTGCCGCATCACATTGCTGACTCATGTTCAGCTTGTGGTCTATTAAGACTCCTAGATCCCTTTCACACGTACTGCCATCCAGCCACGTGTCCCCCATCCTATATTTCTGCATTCCATTTTTTCTGCCTAAGTGTAGGACCTTACATTTCTCTCTGTTGAATTTCATTTTGTTAGCTTTGGCCCAGCTCTCCAATCTGTCCAGGTCATTTTGAATTTTGATCCTGTCCTCTGGTGTATTAGCAACCCCTCCCAATTTGGTGTCATCTGCAAATTTGATGAGCATGCCCTCTATTCCTTCATCCAAGTCGTTGATGAAAATATTGAAGAGCACTGGGCCCAGGACAGAACCCTGTGGCACCCCGCTAGTCACTTTTCTCCAGGATGAAAAGCAGCCATTGGTGAGCACCCTTTGGGAACGGTCAGTCAACCAGTTACAGATCCACCTGACAGTAGCCCTGTCCAGCCTGCATTTTATTAGCTTCTTTGCAAGAATGTCATGGGGAACTTTGTCAAAGGCCTTACTGAAATCGAGATATGCTACATCCACAGCATTCCCTTCATCTATCAAGCTAGTAACTCTATCATAAAAAGAAATAAGATTAGTCTGGCATGACTTATTTTTGAGAAATCCATGTTGACTTCTCGTGATTACCGCGTTGCTTTCTAAGTGATTAGAAACTGACTGCTTAATGATCTGCTCCAGGATCTTTCCGGGTACTGACGTCAGGCTGACTGGGCGATAATTATTTGGGTCCTCTTTTTTTCCCTTCTTGAAGATGGGGACAACATTTGCCCTCTTCCAGTCTGCTGGAACTTCTCCTGTCCTCCAAGATTTCTCAAAGATCATAGCAAGTGGTTCCGAAATGACCTCTGCCAGTTCTTTTAATATCCTAGGATGCAATTCATCTGGTCCTGGAGACTTGAATTCATCCAGTGTGGCCAGGTATTCTTGTACCACCTCCCTACATATTATGTGCGGCATTTCCCCTGCTCCCTCCCCTGCTCCCCAACCACCAGGTTGAGTGCTTGTATCCTTCTGGGAAAAAACTGAGGCAAAGAAGGTGTTAAGTAGTTCTGCCTTTTCTCTTCCCCCGTTAGTAATCCGCCATCTTCTCTGCGCAGCGACCCTATCGCCTCTTTCTTTTTCCTTTTGCTGCGGACATATTTAAAAAAGCCCTTTTTATTGTGTTTAATGTCTCTGGCCAGCCTAAGTTCGTTCTGTGCTTTAGCCTTTCTGACCTTCTCCCTACATTTCCTGGCTACTTGCTTAAATTCTTCTTTGGTGGTTTTCCCCCTCTTCCATTTCCTGTACACGTTTCTCTTAACGCTTAGCTCAGCTGAGAGTTCTTTACTCAACCATTCTGGTTTCTTCAGGTGCCTTCCATTTTTCCTCCTTATTGGCACAGTTTTAGACTGTGCCTTCAGTATCTCCCTTTTAAGGAACTCCCATGCCTGCTGAACTCCTTTCTCTTTCACTATTCCTGACCACGGAATTCCAGCCAGCAACTCCCTAAGTTTACAGAAGTCCGCTTTTTTAAAATCTAAGATGACTGTCTGGCTACACGTATCTTCTCTTTCCCACTGAATGCCAAATTCCAATAGGGCATGGTCACTCCCCCCTAAAGATCCAACCGCTTCTACCTCATTAACAAGGTCATCCCTGTTGGTCAGGATCAGATCTAGAATATTTGATCCCCTTGTGGCCTCTTCCACCTTCTGGACCATGAAATTGTGTGCAAGACAAGCAAGAAACTTGCTGGACCTTGCTGTCTTGGCAGAGTTTGACTGCCAACATATATCCGGGTAATTGAAATCTCCTATTATTACTGTATCTCTCCTTTTTGAATGCGCGGTCATTTGGTTGAGGAAGGCGTCATCCAGGTCCTCAGTCTGGGCTGGAGGTCTGTAGTAAACCCCCACCAGAATATCCCTGTTGTTTCTCGCTCCCTTAATTTTTACCCAGATGCTCTCGACCTGGCTTTCTGGGTTTAAGTCATGGATCTCTTCACAGGTGAAAACATCCTTGACATACAAGGCTACTCCTCCTCCTTTCTTGTTTGGTCTATTTCTACAAAATAGGCTATACCCCTCTATTCCTACATTCCAATCCTGAGACTCATCCCACCAGGTCTCAGTGATGCCTATCAAATCGTATCTATTTTGTTGTACTAGGAGTTCAAGTTCATCTTGCTTGTTTCCCATACTCTGCGCGTTAGTGTAGAGACACTTAAATCCCCGGGCCCTTCCTGCAAGTCCTGTACTATAGTTTCTACTCCTCCCACCATTGGACGCTTGTACTACTTGGTCAATATAATTTGGGACTTTCCCCCCTGCACTCGCCGTGTCTTTGCCCTGAATAATATTGTCTCCCTCCCCAGCAGAACTTAGTTTAAAGACCTCTTAATCCTCCGTGCAAGACTGTTTGCAAAAACATTCTTGCCAAGTTTCGTGAGGTGCAGCCCAGGCCTTGCCAGAAGCCCACGTTCATGGAAATTCAGGCCGTGTTCCAAAAACCCAAACCGTTGCCAGCGGCACCATGTGCGGAGCCAGTTGTTGACCTCTGCTATTGCCCTTTCCCTTTGTGCACCATATCCTTGAACAGGGAGGAGAGATGAAATGACCACCTGCGCACCAAGGTCCTTAAGCTTTGTCCCCATAAGCTCATAGTCCTTTGCGATGTGGTAAAAGCTGCGCCTCGCAGTGTCATTGGTTCCGACATGAACCAAAATGAGGGGCTTATGGTCAGTGGGCTTGACTAGCCTGGTTAGCCTCTCCGTTATGTGGTTGATCTTGGCCCCAGGAAGACAGCAGACTTCTCGATTGAACTTGTCGGGTTTGCAAATTGCCGTTTCAGTTCCTCTGAGCAAGGAGTCCCCAACAACCAGAACTCGCCTCCTCTCAGGCTTGTCCAGGGCTCCTCGACCAGCAGGTTCTTCTAGGACTGCCTGGACACTCTGTTGAGGCTGGGAGTGTTGATCTAGTTCCTGTTGCCGATGTTGGATTCCTTCTTGTTCACATTCTGTTCCCTCCTCCTGGTGCTCCTCCTCGTTCATAAGGCCAAGAACTTTGAAGCGATTGTGTAGGTTGAGAGTCTCTGTTTCCTTCCTGGTCCTCCTACTCCTCCGTGTGACATTCCTCCAAGCATCCGTTTCTTGGCCCAGTGTGCTGACTTCCTGATCTGGCAGCTCCCCCGCGCATTCGGTCTTCAGGAAGGTCTTCTCTGCCCTATCCAAAAACTCATCACCTTCCCTAATAAGACGAAGATTAGAAACTTGTGCCTCCAGCTGGCGAACCTTTTCCTCCAAGAAGGTCACCAGCTTGCACTTGCTGCAGGTGTACCCGACAACATCTTGTGGCAAGAAAAGGAACATCCCACAAGTGCTACAGGTGACAGCGGCAGCTCCCTCAGCTTCCATCCTTGATACTACAGAGAGTAGTACAGGGAGTAGGTCTAGAAGAATAACAGGACTTTCTTCCTAAAATTCAGCTGAATCAAGTATGTCTCCTCTGCTGATCGCCAAGGGATGAATTGGAAGGGTTGAGGAAAAGGGCTTCAACTGCGCGCGCCTTTGGCGCGCGCCGTTGGGAGCTCCTAATAAGACTCCTCCCCCCTAGCTGGCTCCTCCCCCTCGTTAGTCAGACCGTGTGCTCAGGGAGAGCACACGGCCAGCACAAGGAGACCTAACAAAAACAAGCAAGAAACAGACAAACAAGCAAGCACAGCCCCACAAGCCTGTAAACACACCTGGTCAAGGATGTCTTCACAGACCCAGCTCACCCTCTGCTCTCTCCTCTGGGAATGAGCTAGAGGGCCGTTGGGAGCTCCTAATAAGACTCCTCCCCCCTAGCTGGCTCCTGCCCCTCGTTAGTCAGACCGTGTGCTCAGGGAGAGCACACGGCCAGCACAAGGAGACCTAACAAAAACAAGCAAGAAACAGACAAACAAGCAAGCACAGCCCCACAAGCCTGTAAACACACCTGGTCAAGGATGTCTTCACAGACCCAGCTCACCCTCTGCTCTCTCCTCTGGGAATGAGCTAGAGGGCCGTTGGGAGCTCCTAATAAGACTCCTCCCCCCTAGCTGGCTCCTGCCCCTCGTTAGTCAGACCGTGTGCTCAGGGAGAGCACACGGCCAGCACAAGGAGACCTAACAAAAACAAGCAAGAAACAGACAAACAAGCAAGCACAGCCCCACAAGCCTGTAAACACACCTGGTCAAGGATGTCTTCACAGACCCAGCTCACCCTCTGCTCTCTCCTCTGGGAATGAGCTAGAGGGCCGTTGGGAGCTCCTAATAAGACTCCTCCCCCCTAGCTGGCTCCTGCCCCTCGTTAGTCAGACCGTGTGCTCAGGGAGAGCACACGGCCAGCACAAGGAGACCTAACAAAAACAAGCAAGAAACAGACAAACAAGCAAGCACAGCCCCACAAGCCTGTAAACACACCTGGTCAAGGATGTCTTCACAGACCCAGCTCACCCTCTGCTCTCTCCTCTGGGAATGAGCTAGAGGGCCGTTGGGAGCTCCTAATAAGACTCCTCCCCCCTAGCTGGCTCCTCCCCCTCGTTAGTCAGACCGTGTGTGAATTAAATGAGTGAACCTGCTATGAAGTGGAGGAAGACAAGTATATGCACTCTTTCAGTTTCAACCACTGTAGTACACCGGGATCCTATAACACTTCCAAAACCCAGTTGCTATGGTTAGTACCAGGGAAGATAACACACTTCAAAGTAGGCCAGATGCATACTTAGACTAGCACTAGCTGGCAGTACATACTTAACAAGCCTTTCCATGCAGTCCTAGCTTCAAAATACATATCTGCCATACTTTCCAGACCTATAGAACTCAATGAAATTGACCAGTTTGTAGCAAAGTGAGAAGAACATAAGAGGAACCATACTGGATTAGACCAAAGTGCCATGTATAAATAGCCTGTGTATCAATAGTCTCTTCACTTGTTGTCTAAATAAATTCTAGGGTGAATCAAGAATGCTGTTTAAGACAGCAGGAATGAATACTGGACTGCATCCTCACGAAATATCTGAGCCTTTGGAACATGCCACTTAAAGTGGTGGTCTGTGGATCAGTGCCGAGCTGTTAGCTGCTGTTCTGTTGTGCGTTTCCAGGAAAAGAACAGTTATAGTCCAGCCATTTGTTCACATTGTGACTAACCAATTGCCTGCGGGGAAAGTGTGAGCTATGGGCTGAATGTAGGGTGAGCAAAGGAGAAGGAGAGTAAGCTCTACGTGTTTGTAGATGAAATAAATTTTATTCTCTAAAAAAGCCCACTGTGTTTCAGCATCTTTATATATTTTTGGCCTTCTTCTTCTACTAAAAACAAAACATGAGTCATCTCCAAGAGGATTAGAGTGCATATTCTTAGGGGACTTAGCTGTGGGCTGGGTACAGATCTTCAAATTTACTTAGTACAGCAGCAGCTTTTCACAATTTGTAAGGAATAATTGACTTCTTGCTACAACTTGTAAAGACTCTTGTGGGATGTGTGTGTCTATTTACATTGTTAGCTTCCTCCTTCCGTCCTAACTGTTGTGGCACCATGACTTATCCTCAGCTCTGCTTCCCTCTTCTGGTACACAAGAAGGAATAATGCCCCTTGATCTGGGAACAAGGGGCTAAGATTTCTGTTTTAATTTCCAAACAAGAAAACAGGTTCTGTGTGTTTTTGAAAAGCAAGCTGTGAGTATATTGTTACATCCCAGAGTAACCCTAAGAAAGGGCCCCTAAATTGGCGTGACTTCCCCCATATTGGATATTGGCCAGCAAAGATCGGTTGCAAGTAAAAATTGGTTTTGAATTAAATTCTCAAGACCAACAACGCCTTTGCTGCTGTATGGGAACGTAGACAACGTCCTTTAGGCTAAAAGACAACGACCTATTGTTCCCAGTCACGTATCTCTAGGCAGCCACAGTAGACTCTCTATAAAAAGGTTGCCTCAGCCCCAAGCCACGCTGATGAACTTTGTGAGGATAGACAAAGTCTATCAATTTGGAATGATAATCCTATCATGTACTTGGACTTTCCCGGGAGAAACAATACCGAAGAGAGGTTGTGGTATTTGCCTAACATTATATTCCGCAATCATCACCCATTAACGCCACTTTGCTAGCCTATACACAGCCTGAGGACAGAAATTGGCTATAAAAATCCTCACTTTCTGAGCCTCTTCGGAGAGCCTCCCAGACTGGACAAGGGCCCGTTTCACTGCTACCGAGGTGTCCCACTCAAGCCTCTCAGACGCTGCTGAGAGCTAAACGCGACTCGCGTATCCGACTCGCTGCGAAACCCCGCTGCCTCCAGCCTTCCAGCCCCAGGATCCAGCCTCCCCTTGGTGATTAACACCGAGCCTTCGCTAGTCTTCTCCTTATCCAGGACGCCTAGACTAAGGTACGTATGCCCTCTCTCCCAACTGTCTCTTATTTCCAACTTCATTCCTGTAGCCCTTGTGTGACTGTAGGATTATTTGTTAACGTGTGTTGCAACCTTCTTTGTTAGTTTTAATAAAGGTACTTTAGACTGTTCCTCTGACTCTTGCGTGGTTCTGACCCTGTAGACATAGGGTTAAAGATCCCTTGCCCTGACCTCTCGCAAGCTTTGAGAGTCTCTGTTAATTCCCTTAATTTGAGGTCTGTTTGGGTGTCCTCGAGATACCCCCAGTTTTCAGAGTAACAATATCACCAGGCACATCCATACAGAAAGAACTCACATATAAGGCTCTGAGACCATAATATTATACAAAAGACTATTATAGGTAACGAAGCAAACAATGGACAATGTAGTACAAAAAACCCCCTATTTAGATACAATGATAGATGTATTATTTAGATATAATGATAATGAAAGTTGACAGGTGGTATGTCTGATCCTGACATCTTTAAATGAGATGTTTTGACCAAATTGGTCTTTGTCAGCCTGTGTTTTTCGCTGAATGTATGCAGTATGGATCCTCCTTTCTTATTCAGTCCCAAAGACTACTTGTAAAGGCAGCTGGTATCTATGCTACTGGATGTAAGCCATATAATGAATAGCTGTTCCATAGTAAAAACCTTTTGATTATCACTCAGACCATTTCTGTACTACACTGCTATTATTCCACTTTCAACATCCTGTGGAATTCCAGGGTTTATAGTTTCTGAGGCCAAAGAACTCTCTAGCTGAGAATTCTAAATGCTCCTTCCTAAACTGAAAACCCCAGGATTCCATAGGAAGTTGAAAGTGGAATATTAGCACTATAACAGTCTAGTGTGAAAGTGGTCTCAGTTTTATTACTTACAATGTCAACACTCCTCTTGAGTAAAGCAGAATTTATCGCATTTCTAGGCTTCAATGAAGGATACTGCAAGTATAAGGATGAAATAATCAATAGGTCTGTGAGCTTGATTTTGTGACTGTCGTGATTCTATAACTCCTATGACATTCTATGTTCTACAGTAGAATAACTGCATGTTCTACAGGAAATATCCTTTTAATCGCCATTCAGTATAGTTACTGACAAATTCAACACTCCTCTAGAGTAAAAGCAAAATTTATCATACTTCTATATTCCTAGGAGAAGTACTGTAATGCTATAAATGGAATAATCAATGAATTAATAGGTCTGATTCTATTACTTCAATGTATGTATGTGTTCCGTAGTGAGGTACATATATATTCTAAAGTACAGTTAAAATATAGTTGTTACAAATATATTGTAAAGATTTTTGTGGGTATAAATAGTAATACTCGATCATTGCCGATGTTCCTTTGATCCCTCCTGTGGGTAATTGTCTCTACAATTGTCATAGTTGCCCACTTTGGCCTATAGGAAGCCTTCCAGCAGGAAAAGAGTGCATCACCACTTTGGTGTTTCTCTGTTTCAAATTTATAATTGATAAACGCTCAGGTGTTTTGTCTATTTCTAAGAATTCTGTTTTCTTCTTCTTCTTCTTCTTGGTATTGTGTGCCTTCAAATTGTTTTTCACTTATCACGATCCTAAGGCAAACCTATCATGGGGTTTTCTGGGGCTGAGAGTGTGTGACATGCCCAAAGTCACCCAGTGGATTTCCGTGGCCAAGTAGGGAACTGAACACTGTTCGCCGGGATTATAGACCAATGCTCAAACCACCACACCATGCTAGCTCTCTTTTCAGACCTACACTAAAGCTTAATAAGGTAGAAATATGGATATGTAGAGGCATTATCTTTTAATCCTCCAATATCCATTGTTTTCTGATTCCTTTATTCCTTTCAGTACGTGCTCCCTAAGATCATATGTGTATTTTGCAACTGTTACCTGGCAGCGACAAAGGGTTGATCTGTTTGTAGTGCATGTAATTAAACAGTTATACAACAATTTTAGCACATTCTTTGCATAGCAGAAATACAAAAATATAGGTGGTTTTGTGTAATAGATTTCTTCTGTACACTTTTGGTATACTGATTCATGGGGGTGGGTAGGGATGGGAAACAGAACAAAAGGTTGAAGTGTGGCAACAAAATCTGACGCTTGAAGGAATAGATACTACGAGTTATAGCACTATCTGTGAAAGACATGTAGAATTTCACATTCCTAATGCATTGCTTCCTGCTGGCACTTTCTTCTTATCTTGCAGAGCTACACTAGAAATCAAAGTGGTTTGGATGAACTCTTCCTTACTGATCTCCCTAATGAAACATTTATATAGCATGACTGCAAATGTTGCAGAATTAAAATTTAAGAAGGACTCATATTATTCATATTATTATTTACACCAGGATTGGCACTAATTGGCAATATTGTTGGCAGACTCAATAGGGAGGCCAAAGCCTGAGAAAACCTAAAAACTTGCTCATCCTTGGAAGTGGTTACTTCAGGTCAGACATCTTGCAGAAAGAAAGAAACACAGAAAGACATCTTGCAGACATCTTGCAGAAAGAAAGAAACACAGAAAGAAAACTGTTGACTCTCCCCAGGCCAATATTGAGAAAATATTTTGTTAAGAGGCAGACATTTGTTACTGACATTTGTTCAATCATCTCTCTCTCTCTCTCTCTCTCTCTCTCTCTCTCATATGTTAATTCTACATTTCACAGGAAATGTCTATTTTGCAAATTGTCTCTCTGGGACCTTTGATCAGAATTCTGCATAGTTTCATTTTAACGCCCTCCCCTTATAATACAAGGCTGCTGAATGAGACTGTGTTGGGATTTAGAGTTTGGTGTCAAACTCTATGCTGATGATACTCAGGGCTTTTTTTTCCCATCCAACTCAAAGCCTCAAGTCTTAATGATCGGTCAGTAGTGAGAGCCAGTGTGTTATAATGGTTTGATTGTTGGACTTCAACTCTGGAGACCAAGGTTTGAATCCCCACATGGCTGTGGAAACCAAATGGGTGACTGTGGGCAAATCATACTCTCCCAGTTTCAGAGGATGGCAAAGGCAAACCCCCCTCTGAACAAATTTTGGCAGGAAAATTTGGTTTGCCTTAGGGTTACCATGTCAGAAGTGATTTGAAGGCACACAAAACAACAATAACAGAGACTTATTCAGACAAATTTAAAATGATAGATGAAGACATAATCCCCAATGCCCCAGGTTGCACACTCATGCCCTCCCAGTTCTCAACTGCTCTTGCAAGCCTCCATTTCAGCAATGGCTTGGAATCATCAACAGTCATGCCTTCAAGAACTTTGATATTGGCGATTTCCGCACCAGACTGTTATAGTGCTATTATTCCACTTTCAACATCCTATGGAATCCTGGGGTTTGTGGTTCCGGGAGGGGCCAGTAGGCCCCTCCCGGAACCGCAAACCCCAGGATTGCATAGGAAGTTGAAAGTGGAATGATAGCATTATAACAGTCTGGTGCGGAAATGGCTATTAAATAGTTATACCATGCTGTATGTGAAGTGGCCTTGATAACTTTCCAAAAATTTCAGTTAATTCAGACTAGAATACAATAAATATGTCAGCTTTACACTGTAGAAGGCAAGCTTGACTAATATCTGCACAGTGTCAGATATTTTAGTGTCTAGATCACATATTTCTTGAGATACGTCCAACCTCTAACAAACGGAGATTTTAATTTTATTTATTTTTCTGCCTTTGATCTCGCAAAGGCTTATAAATCTTGCCCTAAATAGATTGTGAGGTCACTGGAGCACCTATCATGTTTTATTGTGTAACTGTGCCACAGCAATTCCCTTTAATACTTTTCAGCACCATAGCAATGCTGCTTCCACTATTTTTAATAATATTAGGCAATAGAATTGAGCCTATATGATGAGGGAAATATGAGTATTTTAAAATAAATTACCCTTGGGATCTCTTAACATTGTATAGAAGGGTTTAGCTTGCAACCAGGCTCTTTTAATCATTTTCATAATATTGTTTGGTTACATCAAATCCAAATTTTATTTAGGCCACTATCCTTTCAGAATATTGCAATGGAAAAGTCCACTAATAATAAGCACAAGGTACTTTTGTGTGTTCATTTGAGAGGTAGGAATGTTATTTGTTCATTCTCTTCTTAAGATATATATACATATTTTTATGGCTGACAGGATCTCTGATGTGGTTAATTTTTTAAGAATGGTGAATTTGGGTACTTGAGCCTAACAGTCCAGTGAAATAGAATGGCAGGTGTTAGCCTGATCGATAATACCAATCTCATCTACAGCAAATCCTAAATAAGACACAATAATACTTGATATGTAACAGTCCACTGGACAGACTTTCTCCTGATTCTTTCATAGTCTCCTCAAGAAATTGTCCATTTTCCAGATAATATAGGAAGCTTCTGGTTATTTTTATCCTTTTCCCAAATCCAAAACCCAAATTGTAAAAGTGTGCATCATATGTCAAACACAATCTTCCAAAGGGAAGCACGTTATTTTTCTAGTTCTTTGTACCACTATTGTTTCTGTAAATCAGGTCACTCAAGACAATGGAAAAGAGTTCTTAGTCCAGTAACCAATAATGTAGTTGTCTTCTATTAAAGTGTGACCAAATGGTAGTTCTTCACTCTCAGGTCATAAGGAAAGTATTTGTAACATCATGTCCTTCAGGATTCTAGGATCCATGAAGGGGACAACATTGGTGGCACTGAGGCTGCAGTCCTGTGCACACTTAACTGAGAGTAAGCTTGAATAGCATAGTGGGATTTCCTGTACTTCTGAATGAAGTGTGTATAGAATTGCACTGGACTGCATAAGCCTCTCTCCCTTTTAAATCTCAATTTATAGACACTTAACATAACAATATTTGAGAATCAAACTCTCTTATGCTATACATTTGCCAGTAACTCTGGTCCTAGTTATAGGTGACAAAAGTATAACTTCAATTTGCTTCATGGAAGTCCTTAAATATTTAAAACACATCTCTCCTTTAGTATTTCTCCAGGCTAAATATGTGCGATTTCCTCAGTTTCATCAAAGGGCTTCCCTTACAATCTGATTCTCTAGGTTGATTATCTTATTGCTGGTTTTTAAGAACAATTGGCATATACTGGGAAGAGAGTTTATATAAGAAAGGAGGAACACTGGATATAGCAATGTTAATTCCCCTTCAAATTTCAAAAAAAGGGGAAGGAGAGTAGGGTACTCTTAAAGCCACTGTACTGCAGAAATGCTGGCTACAAACATTATGTCCTAATGTACTACTGTCATTTCTTTTTGTGGCTCAGGCCATTTACTTTTATTCATAATTGTATTTCTCTGTGCAGTTTTCAGTTTCTTTATACATAGGCTATGACATTCAGTGAGGCTGCAACTGTATACATGGTTGTGTGAAATGAGCCACATAGAACTCAGTGGGACCAACTTCTGAATGCATGCATATAAGAGTGTACTATTATCTTAAATCTGAACTTCCTTGTACAGTCCTCCCCCCCCTATTCGCAGGTTTCGCTTTTGCGAATTTCATTATTCACAAGGTGCCTGCTTGCCTCCCCCTCATTCCCTGGCCTTTTGCGCAGGCGCAAGGAGGGGGAAAGATCTTCACACCCCTGCACTTCCTCGCCCGCTGCCCACGTGCCGCTGGCAGGAGGGTGCAGAGAGGGGAAACTGTCCCTTTCCTGCACTCCTGTGCTCCCTCGCCCAACGCCCACGTGAGTATGCCAGCAGGGGAGTTGTTTGACATTCACAGGGGTTCTGTGCCTTTAACCACTGCGAATGTGGAGGGCCTACTGTATTGCATAAAGCCCTTTCTTTCATTCTAGTAATGACTAATCCTTGCTGGTGGGAGGCTGCCTCGATTCAGAAGAGTAGCCTCTTCCTTCCCTTTAAAACCAGTAAATCAGAGGAGAGAAGTACTTCAGTGCTTCAAAATTCACAGCTGTGCAAGAACTAAATTTTCAAAGGAACGATGAAGATTATCATAGCAGAAAGTTTTCTTGGGGTGTGAGCTCGACATAGCTTGTGTGTCCAAATGTCTAAACCTGAAGCTATAGTGAGATCTAGGCTTCTGAAGAAGGTAAAATTTTAAATAAACTTTCACAAAATGCAGAGGTGACAACTATATGACAACATTATTTTCTTTTCCCAACAGAATGTTGGAAACCGCACTTTTAGAAACACAGAAAGTTGCCTTATTCCGAGTTGGACTTTTTTTCCTGTGTAGGTCAGTAGTGTCTACTGTAGTGGGCAGTGGCTTTCGAGGAACCCAGTAGCCTTCTTTGTCAGCCCAGTCACATGAGATGCCCTCAAAAAGTGATACTAGAACAGTCAAAGCATGCACTCTATTACTGAGCCACATGCTAGTGGCCCTGCTAGCTAAGGCATTCTGAGAATCGTAGTCACAGCTACAGTTCATCACCATAAAATTATGACAGTTCTAGTATTTCTGACTAACACTTGCTTTACAATAGCGTAAGATGCCTTGGTTGTTCTGTTGAACAACCCTTCCCTTCCATTTCTCTTTAGGTATCAGCACATCTTGACACAAACACACTTCCTTAGTATGCTCAGTTCACAGGGCATTATACTAAGCTTTTGTAAAAAGAAAGTTGAATCATGTCCTGTAAACATCTGAAATCATACTGAGTTCCGCAACATTTATTCTACTTTGTTGCTGAAAAAGACTGATATGCTATGTCAAGTTGTTTGGACATCTTCTTAATCATTTTGTTTCCTTCCCATAAGGTGTTCTGCTAGAACAGCTACTTAGCAACTTGCTTCTTGTCAAACAAACTGATTCCTGGAACTGTAAGAAAGGGCCTGGGATTTAAAGAATATGCGACTTAAATTTGGGGGGGTGGGGGGTGTGGAACTCTCAGCTCAATCCAAAAGCCATATCCCTGATTCCTCATTCTGGTTTAAGCAAACCATACTCCCCACCCTCCTTAAGAATAATAATTGTCACAAGAAGTAAGGGAACTGGCTCCCAACTCTCAATAACTGAGATAGTCAATATACTATATACAATGATAGTTAGATTTCCATGACAAATGCTGCCTCTTTAAAGAAGTAGGTGCAAGCAAAATTTAAAGGTCTGAAGGGGAAAGAAACATTAGCTGCTGCTGATAATCAGTCTTCTGCTCTCTGTGAGGAAGGGAGATGGAAAAGTACTTAGAATTCCCTCTGAGTTAACATATCTAAAGGTTTCTTTTTTGTTCCAAATATTAGAAAGGTCTTCCACACAATATAATCACTGTTATGGGGTGGGGAATGCAGAGATTTCCAGATTATGTTGGACTACAAGTCTCACATCCATCCCTACTGGCTCTGCTGACTAATGCATTCTGAAGGGCTATACCAGGGGTGAGAATCATATGTCTCTCCACATATTATTGCAGTGCAACTCTCATCATTCATCATCATTGGCTGTGCTGGCCACAGTTGCTTTGAACTGAAGTCTGACAACATCAGGAGTGCCACATAATTCCTATCCTGAGCTACATATTTGCTACCACCCCTGCTTTCTTGTTGTGTTGTTGTTGTTTGCCTTAAAGTAATTTCTGACTTATGGTGACCCAAAGCAAACCTATCATAAGGTTTTCTCAGGCTAAGAGTGTGTAATGCACTCCATGTCACCCAGTGGGTTTCCATGGCTAAGTGAGGAATTGAACACTGGTGTCCGGGGTCGTAGTCTAATACTAACTCAAAACTCAAAACACTCAAACTCAAAAGTCACCTTTTCTATGAAGTCTTTGGGCAAACTCCCTACTTCAGCACTTTTCAAATAAATGGAGTGGGATTTTATAGCAGGTCTCAGCCAAGGCTTGGAAATGTTACTTTTTTGTACTACAAGTCCCAGAATCTCCAACTCAGCAAAAGATGTAGTTCAGACAGTAGCCTTCTCAAG
Source organism: Cyclura pinguis (assembly GCA_030412105.1). NCBI lineage: Eukaryota > Metazoa > Chordata > Lepidosauria > Squamata > Iguanidae > Cyclura > Cyclura pinguis. The sequence goes on along the minus strand of CM059600.1, from coordinate 316,129,311 downwards.
TTCTGTTTCAGCCTACTCTTAGGTCTCTAAGCTCTCATTGACATAGCCTGTTCAGTCCTTCTTTGCTCGACTGCTTTGTGCCACAACCTTTCAGCTGGAGTACTACTATAGCACCAGCCCACGCACACAATACCTAGGCATGTGAGAGCTGGAGCTGCTTTGAGAGCAAGGCTGTGGAATGCAAAGTAGGAAGGAAGGAAAGGAAAGAGGAGCAAAGGGGAGAAAATGGATGGAATGAGTGGCTAAATGCTAGAAAAGACATGGGGGACAGGAGGAAGAAGGAAGATGAAAATTGTTATTTGTATATTACATGTTATTATTTTAAAATTTATTTTGGAAACCAGATTGGGAAGCCTTTGCCCTGAATGAATAAAAATACATAAATAAGGAGAGGAAAAAGAAGCCTCTGGGGTAGGTTGCTGTGATGTCTTCTGATGAGGAAGGAAATGAGAGATATAAAAACAGAATTAACAATAATCACAGTAACATTAAATAATAAATCTGGGAATAGAGGGGAATATGAGAGAGAGAGAGGTTGTTGTGGGAAAAAATGAATGGAAAGTCAGCAGGAGGGACGAATGAAAGACACTGGCAGTGGGGCTAGGATACAAGCAGTAAAAGAGAAGAAATGTCAAAGGGTGAGTAAGAGTACTCAAGTGGAGAGGAAATATAATATGATGTGTTTTCTGTGTAGAGTCTCTGGACCAGCAACTTCCTCCTGAAACTAGAAGGCTGAGTCATGCTGCCTTCACGCTCAGTGCCTATACTTTCTAGGGGTACGAAAACTGAAGTTTTGGACTCCCTGGTACAGGGATATCTCTGTAGAAAATAATTTGGCAATTTCCAAAAGTGAAGTAGATATCAGTATAAAATGGCTATCTGATCATCCAATCTCCATATCCATCTACCATCATTGTAGCTGGCTTTGCCTGTACATTTTCTAACTGGAGTGCCTTGGTCCTTTTCAACAATCTCAAGAGGGTACTGGGGTTTGCTACGCCTTGCTAATTCTCACACTGTAACTCAGCAGTAACTAAGCTTCCCCATACTGTTCCTCTGTTTCATCTCCTGTTTCCTCTCTTTTCCCAGTGCCAAATTTCAGACTGCAAACTCCATATCATAATTCATAATTCTGCATCTTACACCCACTGAGTGGATTCTATAACCCAAATTCCATCTATAGCTTTTATATGTAACAGGAAGAAATGTAGGAATGTACCCTCACACTAGTTATTTGTGATTTATCTCACATGTAAAGAGTGGGTAACAAGAGAACTTATTTTAAAAAATAAAATTTAAGAAATAATTGTTAATTTCTAAAATCATACATAATCTAAATTCATACGGATCCATGTGTTCAGATGGGTCATTTATGCAGGGTCTCACTACAGTTATGCAATCACATATTCCAATTTAGGAAAAAAAATCCTATAAAACAGACATAGAGGGATCCTGAATTTAATTGGAAAATATGTTTAGCCAGTGTGGTGTAGTGGTTTGGGTGCTGGACTACGATTCTCGGAGACTAGGATTCAAATCCCCGCTCTGCCATGGAAATATACTGCGTCACCTTAAACCAGTCATACTCTCTCAGCCTTAGAGGAAGGCAAAGGCAACCCCCCTGTGAACAAATCTTGCCAGGAAACCCCCATGATAGATTCACCTTAGGTTTGAAGACACATAACATGCGCTTAGCCTCTCCCTTCCTCCCCTCACTCTAATGCGAAACCAGTCACATTCATTTGTAATTGGATTTTTCCTCTGCTACTTGAATTTTTTTGGGGGGGAAGGGGGAATCCCTATCATGGATCTCCCTTATCATGTGTAATTTGGACTACAATCATGAAGAAAACTCTCTGTACAAATAGCCTCTTCATTTTTTGTCTGAAAATAATTTCTGGGGTGGCTCAAACATGCTGTTTTAGACAGTAGGAATGAATACTAGATTGAATCATCATGAGATCTCTGAGCCTTTAGAGCAGTGCCACTTAAAGTGCGATCTGCGGACCAGTGCCGATCTATGAGATATTAGTTGCTGTACTACTGTGAACTTCCAGGAAAGAAACAAACAGTTGTAATCAATGGACACCAATATGCTGCTGGTTTTTGGCACACCTTGCCAGTCCCCTGCATTAGACACTTCAGAAAATACCACTATAGAGCAGTCTCCTCAAACCTGTTTAAACATGTCGGGCAGGGGGTGGTGGAGTTGGGCATTACTAGGAGAGGTTGACCTAAGAAAGTGAGAAAAACCTGAAGCAAATTTGGCCCTTAATAACAGGGTTCCTACTTTTATTTCCTGGGAGAACTTCTGTGCTTTTTATACAATTTATGTCTTCTCTATCACTAATATTGAGGAGAGAAAAAGAAGGGGAAAAAGGTAAAATTTCTACCTGTCTTGATTTTAGAGTGGGCATGAGAATCACATGGCCCTCTAGATGGCTTTGGACAGCAAGTCCCAGCAGCCATAGCATAGGCAATTATGAGGGATGCTGGGGGTTGCAGTCTAAGAAAATTCTGAGGTCCACATAATTCCCTTCTCTTAGATGCACAGGAGTCTTGTTTTGTGATTGCCTTTCCCTTTATACTTTCTGTCTCAGGAATCTATTAATGGAAATAAGTGTTCACCAAAATGATCAGCCTCTTTCTTGTTGGGCAATTGCTAGTTATTGCTTCCTGCCAAAGACTACAGGACACTGTGGCATTCTAAAAATAGCCTGCTAGCCATGGGATTTTATTTGTTTTTCACCTTTTAATGCCATCTTTTCAGCAAGGAGTTCAAAGCAGCATTTTGCCCTTGCACCTTCAATTGGCCAAGGGCAGTTAAGCTGCCAAATAGTGACGGCCAAGGCCACCTAGCTAGTTTCACAGCTGAATGGAGATCTAAACAGGGACAGATCGCTCCTGCTCTCTAGAACCTTGGGAGGAAGTAAGGTTTTTCATTTTCCATTCTTTCACGCAGAGACCCCAAAATGGCATTTTAAAAACAGAGCTCCCTTACATAAGCTCAAATATTTTTGACAAGTCCGATTCAATCATGCTTACTCTGGGAGGAAACCGAACAGAATGATTTCCATTTGAAGTCAGTACACGAGGAGTCCAATCCCAATGTAGTTTTAAGCCATTTCTGCGCACTAGACTGATATGGTGCTACTATTCCACTTTCAACATCCTACGGAATCTTGGGGTTTGCAGTTTAGGGAGCCGCCCCTTCTCTTTGGAGGAGGCCTTTGAGGGGGCCCCTCCCTAAACTGCAAACCCCAGGATTTCATAGGATGTTGAAAGTGGAATAATAGCATCATAACAATCTCGTGCAGAAATGGACTATTACTCAAAAGCAGATTTTCTAACGGATGTACGCAGATTTACAGAAACTTTCTTCTTTGGTGTTTATCCTTATAAACATCTGTAAGTCACCTTGAATGCCTTTGCCGGGAGGTGGGACGTAAATTAAATAGTTGTTTCGGGGAAGGAGAACTATTTCCGAACTCAGAGTCTGCTCCCAGATTAAACAAGTCTAAGACTGCAGCTGAACAGCACAGCCCTACTACTCAGATGCAAGTCCCACCATATTCAAGGGGCCATGCTCCGAAGAAAGCGCGCACGGGCGGGATCGCAGCCCCGCTTCCCGTCCCGGCCTCTCGGCTCCTGTTACCTGCTGCTCACTCGCGCCGGACTCGGGAATCGTCCCCCGCCCGGGACCCACCCACCCACCGCCGCCCACTGCCATTGGCTCCACGGGCTGCTCATCTTCCCCGCCCCTGGCCCCGAGGCAGGTTCGCGGAAGGCGGCCGCCGTCTCCTGGGCCGGCGAAGGAAGGAAGGAAGGAGGGAGGGAGGGGAGGGCGCCGCTCTCTCCCGGGGAGCCCTCCAGGCTGCCTGTCGCTCGCTTCCCGGCCGGCGGTGCTTCCGCCATGGCGCAGGCATGATGTCGCTGCCGTTAGGCGGTGCCCCGGCTTAACGTGGCCTCGAGGAGGCGCCTTTTTCCTCTCCTCCCGCGTTCCCGGAGGAAGATGCTGCCGTGGCTGGTGCCTCCGGTGGAGGCGGGCGGCTGACTTTTCTTCCCCGACCCGCCCAAGGCGCCGGCGGCTTTCCCTCCTCAGCACTTGCAGCGCTCAGGCAATGGGCGAGAAAGTTTCGGCGGCGGCGGCTGTGACCGAGGGCGACGAGGAGGAGCAGAGGCAGAGGCATTCCGGCGGCCGGAGGGTCGCCCCCTCCTCCTCCTCCTCCTCTTCCTCCAGCTCCGACGCCCCGTCCTCCGGCTCGCAGACCCCCTCTGAGGAGGGGCAGCTCGCCGCTCTCTCCCCGGCTGCCGCAGCCGCCCTGCTCAGCGGCAGCGACCGCTCTGCCGCCCGCGCCGCCCCTCTCAGCCGCGGCTCCCCCGGGCGGCAGGGGAGGGAACGCGGAGCGCCGCCGCCCGCTCCAGCGACGACTGCCGCGGTTCTCCCCCTCGGAGGGGACGCGCGGAAGAAGCCGGGGCGCGTGGAGGATGACAGCGGCGCCGGGCAGCAGCAGCAGCAGCAGCGGCGGCGCCGGCGGGAGAGCGAGGAAGAGGACGAGGAAAACTCGGCTCGCCCCGGCGGCGGGGTCGGGAGCCGCTTGCGTCCCGAGAGCGACGCCTCGCTGGAGGAGCAGGACGAGGAGGTGCGGGAGGGCGCCTGACGGGGTTTGGCTTTGGCGGGGGTGGAGGAGTCCGTGCGTGCATGCGGGGGGGGGCAGTTGTAAAATTGGGGCGCGTTTCTTGCGGACGGGGTGTTTCCGGATGGGCGGAGTTTGAATTATATTATAAGAAAAGCGGGAGCGGGGTGGGAGAAACCCAGGTTGTACTCGCCCACCTCCGCAGTTGCTGCCCGTTGGGCGAGTCCGGGCCACTTGTGGCGGGAAGCGGGGTTACTGCCGACCTCGGCTGGCGGGGGCCGCGGCGACCGCTGCCTCTCTCCTCAGGGTGGCCTTGCAGTAACTGCCCATTGCGGGCTCGCTGCTCAGTGTGGGCGGGCGGGCGGGCGGGCGTGCCTCTCTCCCGAATTGACTCAGAGGGCTGTGTGTTGTGTGTGTGTGTATATATATATATATTTGCGTGGGGCGTCTCTCCTTCATTTTCCCTGCGGCCTGCCACAAAATGAGGCTCTTGGAGCCGCCTCCACACCCCTTCTGGTTTGGGTCAGAGTCTGCGGGCTCAGTAACGCCTTGGCACGGATGACAGATGAGAGTTTCTTCTTCCTCTGGCGGGTGTTTAATGCTCAGCCATTGGGTGTGTGTGTGTGTGTGTGCGCGCGCGCGCGTGCGTGCAAGCGAGCGTAGCAGCACAACAACACAAGGCAACGTGGTTTACTTAGGGATGTCTTCTGCAACGGCAGAGCTGCGGAACAAATTGTGCCCCGGACTGGGAGAGTTGACTCCCTTCCTTCCAGTAGGGGATAGTGCTTTGGGCGCACTCCTATCGTTTAAGCCTAGCTCTGGTTCTAGTGTACTTTGGCTCTATGGAAATGCAATCATGCTAGTTATGGATAGTGTCATGGAAAGCCGGAACACATCTTGCACTTCTGAGGGGGTCAGACTCTTAGCAGAGGGAACATTGCCACTGGAGGTGGCACATTCCAGAGGGATTGAAATCCTGCCATTTTAAAATTCCACATCACAGAGGGAAATCACAAACAAAAGTGGCCTGTGGCACCTTAAATAGTTAGTAGTGTTTCTGTGCCTAGAGCTGGAGAGGTCACAGGAATTTTTGTGTGAATGTGTGTATTTATGGTTACTTTTGGAGGTAAGGCCTGTAATTTACGGTTACACATGTGGAATGGCCTTGTACCTTTTTAAATCTCACTTGGGCAAAGAAACCTTATTCTCTGTTCACTGCTGTCACTAAAGAAACAGTCTGCTTACCTGAGTTGCTGGGCTAGGTTGCAAGGTTACACAGTCATGTTTAAAGCCTTTTTTCTTTCTAGAAAACTACTTAATGGTTAAGATAACAGGATTACAGACTTCAATCCTGGTATCTGTTATCAAATACCTGGCTTTGCAGCAAACCTAGTAATTGCTAAGACACCAGGGAATGGCCCTGAGCAGGTGTGTATTCCCTCCCTACATGTCAGGAGGTGTAGTCTTTCAAGTCAGATCTAAGCCCTTACATCTTTTTCTGGAAGTAAAACACTCTGTTGTAGACATTTGTTTCTGTTTTATTTTCTAAATAGTATAACTGCTCTGATGTAAACTTGGTGCCAGATGTTAATTATCTAGAACACAACAGTATTGTAGAAGGTAAGCAGAATAGTATTATGGATTAATAGATGGTTTTTGTGAGTGACAACTCAGTTGAATGCTACATGATGTTCAGAGATTTAGAACTTTTTTAAAAAAAATACATTTCTATTTGATTTATTACAGTTTATAAGTCATGTACTCTGTGTACAAGGTGTCTGGGTAATTTACAATAGAAACTTTCCATAAGATAAAAATAAAAGAAGAAAACAAAAAGATTGTGACAATACAATAACATTTTAGACTTAAAAAAAAACTGTAGAGAACCAGCATGGTATAGGGGTTTGAGAACTCTGGGAGAGCATGGTTTGAGTTCCCACTCAGCCATGGAAAATCACTTGGGTGATCTTGGGCAAGTCGCTGTCTCACAGCCTTAGAGGAAGGCAAAGGCAACACCCCCTGCCACCAACAAATCTTGTCCAGAAAATCCTGTGATAGGTTTGCCATAGGGTCTTCATAAGTCAGAAATGACTTGAAGGACACAATACACAGGTTAAAACTGAAGAGCATCAAAGCATTATACAGCACTAAAGTCCAAAAGAAGAAAACACTGTTTAATACTAATCCAGTGGTTTATAAAGAAGGGAATAATTTCAGTTCCTTAGGGAGGGAGACCTATAATGGGAGAGTTGTTACTGAAGAGACCCTTTCTTGAGTAAACAGTCCAGCCTGCGTTGGAGAGGAACAGAGCTGACCCTCTCCAAAAAAGCTTGAATCTATTGGCTCAAGCAGTGGATTGGGAGTGGCAGTGAACTGCACATTGCTCTGTTGGAAAGGAATTCTGTTGCCCTGGTGAAAAAGGAGGAGGCATCACAGAGTAGCCAGTGAGGTTCCTTGGAGCAGTTTCCTACAGGTTGTTTGTTTTGTTTTACCGTGAGTACTCTCTAAGAGCAGGGTGGGAGAGCTAAGTAAGCCCAAATGCCTTAGAGCTTTTGTCAAAGTTAGGTGTTGGGTGTTACATGTCCTCAGAGACCACCACATTCTACACTAGCTGTGGTTTTTGGGAAATTTAAGGTAGTGTGTTAAAGAGAGTGTGTTAAAATTATCTAAATTAGAAATTATTAAGACTATGGCCATATACTTCTCCAAGGAAAGATGCGTGTGGTGTAGAGACATACTTTGATTAAAACACTCCTGGATTTCTTTGCCACTTGAAGGGCCAAATCCACAAGCATTTCTATGCTTGTATCAAATCTTTCAAGAAGAAGTGATACTGTTACCCCAAAATGTAGTTGCCATGAGGGCCACCCTGCGATGCCAGTACCTCCTTGCAAAAGTGGGGAATTAATTAGCTCAAAATCAGGAGGCCAGCAAGAGGTGGGAAACTTAGCGAGATCTTTCTACCAATGTTTGCAGGTTCATGCAGGAAAAGAACCAACCAGAGATTCAAAAAGTAAACTAAAAATGTGTTTTATTAAGGGGGATTCACTCATGCATGTACACAAGATACACACAGTCACACATTCATACAAGAACTAACTGAAGGATAAAGGGAGGAAAAATATAGATAGGCTGAGAGTTTGGGGTTATAGTTACCAGTCCAGAAGAATAGTGAAGAAGCTGAAATGTGGCTTGGCTTAGCTAGGACCTAAGGACTGTTCTTGTTCAGGAGCCAGATGGACAGAGTGATGGGTAGACCTTCAAGAGACTACTCGGCATCCTGGAATCAGGGGTATTTGTACCTAAAAAATAGCCTGTGGCAGTGGAAGATCTGTGCAGTTCCAGGTGCAGAACAATGGGAGTTGCAGCACAGACAATGGACTATCAAGCTACTGATGTTCGCAGTGTTTGGATAGCAAAAACATAATGTGTTATAATAGCTTTCTGTTGTGGGTGCTATGAGGAAAGAGGAAGGAGTCCAGGTGCACAGGGGATGGCTATCTGTCGATCAGTGTCCTGGTGGTCTTCTCACAATTGTGTTCTCTGGGAAACTCCAGCTTCTACTTAAGCCTGTTATCCACAGGAACAGCATCTATTTGCCTGAGGGTGTCTTAGGCTGACCAGCCTTTCTTTCTCACATTCACAGTCAGAGTTTTCCCTCTGTTGGTTTGACCTCCCGGTCACCTTCAGGTTTGATTTTGATATCAGTGCCGATTAAAATGTGTTGCCAATTAAACATGATACCAATTAGATATGGTGCCGATCCAAACCATACCATCACTGGTAGCCAGACACAAGTCTTAACAATACCTCATCCAGAACAGGCTGTAATCTCAGTTCCATATTACACTGTCTACTGACCAACAGGAACTCTCTTTATCCAACCAGTGGATTAGAACATCCATAGCCTCCCTGACATCCATGGCAAAGGATACCCATGAGCGTACACAGCTGCAAAACTTAGAGTAATGTGAAGTGTAGACACTTCACTGTGTAATTTTTTTTTCCGTCACACTGCATGGCACCCCCTCCCTCTCTGTATATAAAATACATATTTCTATACCTGGGACTTGATGTATTTTAGAAGTGATAATTGAGATTACCTGTATGGTTCTGTGGATCATTGTGTTTTAAAAAGTATAACTGCTGTCACATTCCTGGGCAGTTCTGGTTCCTTTACTGTTCTTTTCTCTTTTCTGATTCGTTTTATAGTTTACACTCTAATTTTTAAGGTGACCAATGCATGTTAATGGCTTCAAGTAAAAATGCCTTTACTAACTTTTTTGGGCATTAAAAGTCTGCTAGCTTAGGATAAATGAAATAATGGTAGATCAATAGAATTTGGCTTCACTTTGAAGGAAGCTGTTGCTGATGCTATAACTTGACTGCCTTATTTTATACAGTAGCAGTCTCTTTTCATGGGTATAGAATTTCATACCATCTGTACTAATCAGGTCATTTTGCAGTTTGGTTTCTGATGTGCAGTTTCAGTTGTGTATTCTTTAGTTTTACTCTAGTCAGCAGATTTGCTCATGGTTGAAACTGAACCTTAAGACTTTTGCTATGCTCGGCTTCTGATATTAAGTATATAAACAAATTGATGTGTACTCAGGTAGAACAGATCTGTGTTTGGTTTTAAATGGAATTCTCAAAGTTCAGCTGTTTGAAGTATCCTTATGTGTCTCTTGCTAAGACAAGGCAAAAATGTTGGGCCTGCCCAGTAACAGCAACAAGTCCATAAAGATAAATGACTGCCTCCCAGCAAGATAGGCCATTACTAAAAGTGGAGGGAGACATATATTTGGGGGAAAAAGTGTTTTGCTCATAACTCTCAAACTGAAATTTCTCTTATAATCACTATCAAATTACTATAAATGTCAGTTTTTGTGTATATGTGTGTGTCTGAGTATATGTATATATCTATATTTATATAGATGTATATGCAATTTGTCTCTATTTCTGCTGTGGCATATATTTCATTTAAAATTCTATAATATATTCCCCCTTGGTGGCAGGGAAAATGTGGATGTGAAAAGAATTTTGGGAGTGAATTAAAGCATTGCTCTTTAACTAGTAGATTGCTACCTGATGTAAAATAGAATGGATTTGTTGCGCAATATCACCATACATACATTTGTCAAAAAGTAGCAACTCTCTCAATGCCTGTTTGGTCCACAGTTATGTTCTGGGTCTGAAAGAAGTAAACAATTAGGAAACAAATTATATTTTTGAAAAAACACTCTTTCTGTAAGTAGCAATGTAGCCATTTAGAGGAATGAAGTGAGACAACACTAGATAGGCAAGTATAAGTTGTTGTAGCTAACTATAATAAAACTACAAGTAATTAGTTCAGCTGCCAGAACCAAGGCAGTTATAAATGATTTGTTGCAAAAATAAATATCTCTGGCTACAGAAAACATATGGAATGATGACACTTGAAGCTTAGACTACTTTCATGAACACTGTTGTGTGTGTTTTTACTTACACTTTTATACAATACATTTGTACGTTTTCTGTAGTGCCTGAAATTACGTACAAAATAGCAAAGTAGTGCTTGCAGAGATGAATGGAGTAGGAAGGCAGAGGCAATGATAGTGACACACATTTTTAGAATAATCAGCATTTCTAAGATTCGGGATTTTTTTTAAATATTAGTAAGTATTGTTCTTTATCACACCATTTACTGTCAGATCTTTAGAACTGCAAATGCATCTTTTTTAAAATTAATCTCATGTAATGTATGGTTTAACATCTTAAGCATTGTTGTGGGTGATGGGTGATGGTGGTGTGGAACTCCTTCTTAGGCACTGCTTAATCTCGTGGAATTGTAATATCATTTTGAGTGTGCGGACAGCTTTACAGAGTACCTGAGAAGAAACTTACTTTTAACAAACAGTAGGCTTTTCATGCTAGTGTGTCCTATGACCGGTTAATTTATGGGTATTGGGAAGTTTGTAGTTAGTTGCACTGTAGAAGAGTTGGCAGAACTTTTCCGTGCTTTTAATGTTGTAGCTTGCCAACATAAACAAGATGAGCAGTTTATCCCCTTCCTAAGTGGGATACTATGAGGGGTCTTGTAGCTAGGAGGTATAGTGAAAAGCAGTGGGTTCTTGTTTCCTTGATAAAAAGCTGAAATGGAAGTAGTGTTTTTTTTGTTTGTTTGCTTGTTTTATTAGGAGTGACTGATAACTCATTAGTTTGCTTCCAGGTTTGTTCAAAATGTTAAAGTTTGCTTCTGGTATCCAGTTCTTTATTGTCTAAGATCTCAATCACTGGGCTTAACAGGAAATTAAACTTTGACCCAACTTGTTTTGCATCTCTACGACTGGAGATTGGCCATCTGAAATCAACAATAATTTATTCCAGTCAAAATTTGGTTTTAGCAGTACTGTAATGTGTGATGGCCCCAGATTATAATAATAACTAAGGAATAGGGTATATATACCAGAAATGAAACTTAAAACCGCAACAGTTCATGCACCCAAACTTTTAGGAGAGTTTTATTTACATGATGGCATAAAACTGGCCTGATATTTTGGTTTTGTAGAAGTTACTGTTGAACATAGAATTCCATAGCAATAGCAAAAGTGTGTAAAAATGAATATGTACCTATGGGTGTGCGCTACATAATAAGCTTTGTGTCTCTCCAAACCTGCATATATTAGGTTTTATTAGGGTGGAGGTTTCATGCTTGACAGTTTGCCCAAACAAAGCATTGCACCACTCAAAAAACAAAAAACAAAAAACCCCAAAAACACTCAGCTGGAGATATGATTTGGGTGGCTCAGAGGTTATTGTGGATTGTCTACCTTTATTTCCAAAGACATTGGCTATTGTTGATTAAACATAATTATTGTAGATTGTAAAGGAGACAATCCTGCATGGATGGAGATATGATATATAGCAGGCCAAAGCTCATTTTGTGGTGTAGAGGAAGTTTTAAAATTCTGGTTAAATAAAGAGCCTGGAATTGCTGGGAACAAGAATTTATTATGAAACAGAATACATTTTTTCCTAATTTAAATTTTGTTTTAATTGTACTTTGGGTTTATTACTTTTTGTCTAGTCTGTTCTCAGGCTAGACCTAGTGCCCTGCTCACTGGAAAGAAAATTCATCTGTATGTATTTTGAAACCATACTGAAAGCTATAAAGCAGCGTTGTTTTTAAGTATGTCACTAGTAAGATCACTGTGACAGCTGAAATAGTTTTTCTTCAAAGCTCTAACTGCAGGTGCTGGCAAGATTTCAATCTATTATATCTAATTACCTGCTCAAACACTGAATATCTATGATGTTAGGTATTCAAAATTCATTTAAAATACTACTTTTTCATGTTCTGCTGAGCTACTTTTTGTCATCTATAAGAAGAGCAATTAAACTAAACTTTAGGATGATGCATTAATTGCTGGCAGAATTTGGGAAAAGGTGTTAATAACAGAGAATCAAATTCAAATATACTACACAGAGCACACTTTTTTGCTTACCAAATATGCATTGTTTGCATAAATAATTTTTCACTAAAAGTGTTTATAATGCATTCTTTGCTCTATTTCTTGCTTCCCCTCTTTTGATTTTCTTAAATTACAAGCTTCACAAGGTAAGGACTTGCCTTTCATTTGATTGACGAACATTTGCTATAGCATTACAGTCCTCCTTCCACATTCGCATGGATTTGATTATTCTCAAGGTACATATATGCTTCCTCCCATTCTCCTCTTCTCATTCTGTAACATTTTGACAGGCACAGTAAAGGAGGGCAAGCACACCTGGGCAAAAGGTAAAGGAATGGGGAGGGGCACGCACATGTGGGCCTGAGAAGGAGGGTTCGCGCACCAGGGCAAAAGGCAAAGGAACAGGAGGGGGGGAGCCCCAGAAGGGAATAAGTGGGGGACCGCAGAGGGGAGTTAATCACAGTTTTTCCTCTTTCACAAGGGTTCTGTGACTGAAACCTTCACAAAAGTGGAGGGGCCACTGTATAGTGTTACATAAATGAAACCTAACCTAGCTTTGATAATATACATTGCCATAGAGGCTTCTGTGATTCTGATGTTATGTTATACAGAAATGATTATGTCTTGCCCCTGCTTGTTTTGATCTTTGTAAGGTATAGCTCTAAATAAATTTGACCGAACGTAACTTCATAGATAAATAGACTGTCATGTTAGTGAGTATTCTACTATCTGGTCTACCAGTCTGTTCTTGTGCTACTAGTCCCAGCAGTGAAGCACAGGATATAGATGGGACTGTAGCTTCTGGTCCTTGAACTGTCTGCTATAACAGTAATGCATTAGAGGGCAAGGAATGCTGGGTTTTGATACTGAAGAAAGATGTAATTGGAATGGGTTCAAAGGAGTGTAGCAAAGATGGTAATTGGTAGAAGAGTCAAGTTACCTGGAGGAGTGGTTGCTGGAACTGGCTATGTTTAATCTGAAGAAGAATAAACTGACTATATGAAACATTTGGAACTTTTATGTATAGTCAGCTCTCCATATTCATGGTTTTTGAATATTTGTGAGTTTCTCCAGCCCCTGTCCCTGCACTTGAAGCACCTCTTTTCCAGAGGAACTTCCCTTTGACCACTCCAGTCAGGCTGCACAGCTTTTAAAAAAATCCACCTCTGATTCTCCTCATCCTCCACCAGCCATTACCTGGCCAGCTAAGGACAGCTCACCCCCTGATTTCTCAGCATCATGAACCTTCCCCTGATACCTTCCACCCATCCAAGGAAGAAGATGGACAGGGAGAGGAAGTATAGGGCCACTGTGTTGACCCACCTCTTTTCCCTCTTCATTCCCTGACCTGGTTTGGACCCTGAGTGACTGCTCTCCTCACCATGCCTTGGTGTGTCCCAGAGACACACACACATTTTGATATTTGCAGATTTTCTACTTTTTCAGGGCCCTGAGCCCCTAACTCCAGCAACTGTGTATTCGCTTGGTTTCAGTATATAGTCCGAACGGTAGAGCAGTACCTGAAACCAAGTGAGTGTGTGTGTGTGTGTGTGTGTGTATATGTATATGTGTATATAGTCATAATGGGAGATAGCCACTATCCTGAGATTTGTTGGAAGTCAAACTCCACTAAGAATATAAATTCTAATGAATTCGTCAATTCGCTTGCAGACAATTAGATCTTAGATAGTCTTGTACTTAGATAGTCTTATACTTGTAGTAGTGAATCTTGATTAGAAAGAATATCCTCTCAGCTAAGTTTGGTGAGTGGTCACAGGGAAGTTTATTTTTATAAGTGTAACCATAGCTTGGAATGTTAGGTTTATAAATTAATTCAGTAATGTTAACATTATTGTTACACTGATGCTTAGGTTCAGATCTAAAATAGATTATTCTTTTGTTGCCCCTTCCACCTTCTGGACAGATCTAATTGTCTGCACGGGAATTGAGGAGTTCATTAGAACTTATATTCTTAGTGGAGTTTGACTTCCAGCAAATCTCAGGATAGTGGATATATCCCATTATGACTATATCTCTCTTTTCTGAATATTTGGTCATCTGTTCCAGAAAGGCATCATCTTAGTCTTCAATCTGACTCTCCGTCCTAATTCCCTTTTGTATCCCTGCCATCTTCTTGTTTTTGTATACGGTAGGCCCTCCACATTCATGGGGGATAGGGGAACAGAATGCCCACGAAAGTGAAAAAATTGTGAATAACCGCGAGCTCCCACCTGCGTGATGGCCATCCCGTGGGTGGGTGGGCTCAAGAGAGAGAGGGCAGGGAAAGATCTTCCCCACTTGGCTGTCTCTCTGTCCCCACACGTGTGCTTGCGTGGGTGAGGGCAGTGGGGGGAGGGGAGAGCCAGCAAGGAAACATCTTCACTGCTTGGCTTTCTTGCTGCCCCTACCTACACGATTGCATGGATGGGGGCAGTGAGGGAGAGAGCCTTCAGGGAAAGATCTTCCCTGCTTGGCTATCTGGCCTCCACCACTCGTGCGATCACAATGGTGCAGGTGGGAGGAATGCGGGAGAGAGCCAGCGGGGAAAGATCTTCTTCACTTGGCTTTCTTGCCACTCCCACCTGAGCAATCACAATCATATGGGTGGGGGCAGTGGTGGAGAAAGCCGGCAGACAAAGATCTTCCCCAGTTGGCTCTCTCGCTATCCCCACCAGCGTGATCAGGCAGGCGTTCGTGGAAGGAGAGCGGGGGATGAGATCTTCCCTCCCCTTCACTTTCTTGCCTGCTACCAGTGCAGTTGCACTGCCAGCTTCTGGCACGAGAGGGGGAGGCCACCAAGTATCGCAAATAATCAAATCTGCAGAAGTCAAACCTACAAATGTAGAGGGAGAACTGTAGTATTTCCTTTCTGATTACATTTTCTCTTTTGGTCACTCAGCTTTTTGCTCAGTTGCTTGTCTTAGCATGGGAAAGCTCACAGAATTGAAAGAGGAGATCTAGGGACTGGAACAGATCTGGGGACTTCATGGGTGCAGCATGGAAGGAGAGGAAGGAGAAGGTTTTGTGGGAGAAGAAATCTACTCACATAGTATTGGATAGGACTTGTAATCTCTTGAAACAAATTCATGACTTTCTCATGAAAAGTTGTTCTGGTTTGGGATGAAAGCACATACCTCAGTCATCATCATATAGCATGGTAGTTCACAGTTGTTCTTTGGCTTGATACTAGAGGTCAGAATCTGACAGGTCACTTTATATGCTATCTAATTATCTATCTTTATGTTCATTTTATGAGACTACTAACAACCTGATCTCTGAAATTGGCCCAGATTTCATATTCTGAATTGTAAGTATTTGTTAATCTCTCTCTCTCTCTCTCTCTCTCTCTCTTTTTTTTTTTTACTGAAAGAACATGGACAATAACTAGCACCATATTATGATTCAGACTGAGATCATTTACCTTTTTTTTTTTTTTGGTGGGTATGTCAGAAAAGATTTGTTAAAAATATTGTTCTTGTGATTTCACATGAGTGTAATCCTATTGCGGTATGATATGATCATGAACAATATGTTATCTAAAATATACAAAGGGGAAAAATAATAAATATATATATTTATGTAATTTTCTAAAATAGAAGATACTGGCTACACTTATCATCATCATCATCATCGTTTATTGATTAGTCAACTGACCATATCAACAATAAAAATATAATACATAATACAGAAATACAAATACAGAAATTACATACATAAATGGACTCAACCCATATAAAATTACTAAAATAATTAAAGCATATAAACTTAAACTTAATAAATAGTGAGTTTAATATAAGAGGTAAAATACATGATAAACAAAAAAGATAAAATGACGAGTATAAAAATTCAGTCATAACATTTAAATAAGCTCATCACCATGACAGGGGACCCCATTTTGTGTGATAAAAAGATCTCTCAGGTAGGCAGCGTTTGTAATAAATTTTGCAATCTTGCGGACTGAGTGTGAATTCTCTCCAGAAAGAAAATAGGTCAATTTAACAGTTGGATCCCAATTGGTCGTTCTAACCAGAAGTGGTTGTAAGTATTGGGATCTCACCTTGGTATATATACAGCAATCAAACAGGATGTGCGCAATATCCTCTATGGCTGATGCGCCACAGATACATGTTCTTTCGTGGTATGGAATTTTTCGAAACCGTCCTATTCTTACCATAGAATTAAGTTGTTCAGATCTAGCTCTGGTGAAAGCTATTCTCTGTCTCTGTGTTAGGTTCAGCCTAAGATACTTTTCTAGACCAAATATAGTTTTATTTTTGGCTAACCAATTTAGAGACTTAGAACCGGCCAGCAGAGCTATGTCTGTTTGGGCTCTGATGTCCAGAATTCTTTGTT
Organism: Cyclura pinguis; assembly: GCA_030412105.1. NCBI lineage: Eukaryota > Metazoa > Chordata > Lepidosauria > Squamata > Iguanidae > Cyclura > Cyclura pinguis. The sequence continues at coordinate 316,112,870 of CM059600.1, read as the reverse complement.
TTAATATTTCCTGTGCTGAGTGTCCACAAGATAATAAATAAGACGGTGAAAAGCCAAGCTGGTGCATTAGTTGGAACAGTTGGCATACCCAGGAATTTGAACGCTGGAGATCCAACTGTTCATCTAAGCAAAGTTTAGGGAGTCTTCCTGGGTCCATTTTGAGGATCCTTAGCCAGTAATTAAAAACTTTTATCAAAACCTGGCACTGAATAGAATGTGCCCCTAATTCTGCTCTCACTGCTTGAGCCGGAGTGTTCTTATCTGTTCCTAGTATCCTCTTTAAGAAGCAGCTCTGTGCCTGCTCCAAAAGTGGTACTTTCATTTGACCCCACAATTCTGCCCCATAGGACAGAATAGGCATGATTTTAGCCTTATAAACTTTTAGAATAGGGGATATACAGGAGGAATGGTTATAGTTTATCAATTTATAGAGTGTATTAGAGTTGACCATAGCTCTCTGTTTGTTAGAAGATACTGTGTCAAATATTGAACAAAATTATGGTGTAGTCATGAAACTGTGTAAGAGCTTTGCTCAGCCTTAAGTGTATCTTATGGTTATTTATTAGCTAGTAGATACTTTTTAAAAATTAAATATCAAGGTTTAAACTTACTTTTTCTTGGCAATTATAAATGATGATTTTAATCATTATTTAAATTAATCAACCTAGACCACTGGTGAGGAACCTGTAGCTGTCCAGATATTGTTGAACTCCCAACTCCCAGAGTGCTCATGATCTGAAAGATACTCTGATGAAGAAGAGACAGTCTGCTATCTCTCTGCCTGATATGCTTTTCTGCCCTTGTTCCATTCCAGTTGGCTTCTGCTAGGAGCAGGTATTTCTACAGCGATACAGTACGGACTGGCATCACTGCTAATTCAGACAAGTAGCACAGTCATCTGTCTTTAGAAGAGGTAGACCCAGAAAAATCATTCATGAAGAAACATAGGAGCTGGGGTCTTCTGAAGGGTTATAGTTCTTTTATGTATGCAGAAGCCTCTGTGTATATGTGTTTCCCAAGTTTAATGCAAAATAAAAATATGACTCAAATATCAAAAGTTTTGGAAGCACTGCTTTAGAACAAGAAGGTTTAGGGTAACACTTAGATGAGATATTATAATCAGACACTTTATTTGGTATTGTACTTTTAATTTTTTTGCTCAAGCAATATCAAACTGTCAATAATTCTTGTAAAGCAAGTGAAATTAATTCTTGTGGAATAAGTGGAAATATCAGATTACTTATTCTCTTCTTCTGACATAGGTCCAGAGGTTTTTGTATAAGATTGAAATATAATTGAAATGTGTGTGTTTTATTATTTCTAATCCACATGCTTTTGTAAGAGATCAACTTATAAAATGAAGGTATGTTTGTAACAGAAGGACCACCTTGTTTCTTTGCTTTCCATAGGAGCTGCAGCATATCTGTGCCGATGCTATAAATAGTTTATGTGTCTGTTTCACAATATAGAAATCAACAAAACTGCCATCCAATTCAGACTTAACTGGAATTATGCTCCACTGAATAAAGCAGATGTATTTCAGACTAAAAATATGTAGGATTGCATTATAAGGGGCACACATTTCTTAATATTGCCAGTTTTGCTTGCTGGCCTTAATATGGGACAAAATTACCTTAGTTGAGTTCGTAGATGAACTTTTTCATGAGGTTGATGATATTACTTAATGGCCTTAATTAGATTTTTCAGGACATTTGGTAATGGAAGTTGTTGGATCTTATTAAATTTTCTGTAGGACCTTGAAATAAATGGCTATCAACATATCAATTTTATTATATATAAAAACTTAATAAAATATATAATTTACTGATTATTAACACTTATTTTGCTACTTCTAAATTTACAAAGTGGTTAGTAGTTGTTCGTCTTAACAACAGTTTTAAGTAAGTCACTGGTATTTCCACTGTGGCCATTGAGAAGGGATTTGCTCACAGTCATGCCTATGAGTCTTTAAATAATTAGGGATTCAGAGGTATTTCTTCGTAGACAAAATCTGTTGTTGTATTCTTTGACCACAGTGGTGTAAAGTATCATGTCACCGCCAGAAGGCTTCTCTAACTGGAGTGAGTGTGACCCCCCAGAACTAAGAATGGTGACGAGCTGACTGCCCCGGCCAGGTCAGGGTTTTCAGGGATGTTGGAGGCTGTACCTTTGGGTAGAGACAGTTTAGGGTCAGGTCTTGAGGATCCTCAACAATGAAGCTGACTGAAAGCACAAACTCAGTTTGAAGTGATGAGGGAAAGTGCTTTGCTGCAAGGATGGGCTCTTTGATTGTAGGGGTCTCCTCAGGAGTAGGAAGGGCTAGAATTCTCAGTAGGCCAGCAATATAGGGCTAGTGTTGTAAAGCTGTTGGAAACAATGTTTCCCTTGTGCTCCAAGCCCTGCTTGTATTCTTAGATGCTTTGGGTGACTGATTTGCCTGACCTTGGACTGTGTTTGACTTTGGCTCCTGGAAACTCCCTCTTTATTTGCTGTTCGGAACTGGACAGATTAGACCCTGGACTGTGGTTTGCTTTGGCTTTGGTGCCTCCTCAGTTGGAAACTCTTTGGTAGGACTCTGTTTTGACATTGGCTTTATTTTCTATCTCTGTGTCCAGATTTTCCCTGCCTGGTTGGTCTAACTAAGGTCCAGGCTCCGTCTGCCCTTTTACCATGGCTGTAAGATTTACAGTTTGGCCCTGCCCACCCAGGTACAGGACTACTGTTAAGCAATGGGTGAAAGAAAAGTAATACTAAAAGTCACTGGCTTTGCTCTTTGAAGGACTGTTATTCTACAAAACAACTCTAAAGATATAACTGTGCCATATGAGTACACTAGCCAAAGAAGTTAATAAAAAACCCCACATGAGGTTCATAAATTATATATCACAGACTTTGAATAACTAAATTTCCTTCCCTTGTTTAAAAGTAACAAATGTATGTGGAAAATACATGATTTGATGTGTGTACTTTGCAATTACACATATGCATAAGACATATTATTTGAGATTGTGTAAGTTTTCACCAGCATTCTCCTATTGAGAATTCCCTTCTGCTCCCACATGCAACGTTCTGCCCACTGTGTGTGACCTCAGTCTGGCTGGTGGGATCCTGGGCCCCATTTGGCTGCAGAATTGCAGCTTGGAAAAAGAAAGAGCCATCATTGTCCGAAAACTCCACTGAATATTCTGTCAGTTGAAGTTGCATGAAGATGTGGTTTTGTTGCACAAGGAGATATTTGATACCTCTTCTTTTAACACAAGCAACAGCACTGGGAAGCTATGCCAGAATGTCACCCACTGCTCCTGGCCGTTGTTAGGCAATCTTGTTTTGCTAATGCTTGATCAACAATTGCATCTGGTGTTTGATATATAGTAAACATAATGAAATGTATTAATTATCTAACCGGAACAAAAAAAAAGTAGAATTGCATTTGAGAAATGAGTAACCGATACATAATTAATCTTATAAAACATTGGTGAACTATGTTAGACAATAACAGCAGAAGCTTGTTCTGAGCCAAATGTGAGAGGAGAATGTCTTGCTTCCATCTGTTGGGTCATCAGTCACTCTGTTCCCATAAGAATGTTTTCTTTCCTTCTTTCTCCCAGTTTTACACTTGCAGTTATGAACTGTTATTTGGCATAAATAAAGAATTTAGACTGTAACCATTTACTTATTCTCAAAGTTTACTCCTTGTCTTTACTTTATTTCACTGGATTGTAGTATTTACACAAGACTCTTATCCTGTGACAGTTGTTTTTAGTTCTCAGTTGTTTTTCTGTCTGTTTTATCATGATCTGCCCTGCTTGTGTTTGTCTGGCAGCTACTTTCTAATTTTAGTCCAGGTTATTTTTTTGTATTATGTTGGTCTCAAAAGCGTAATGTTGGGTGTTGGAAGAATTTGTGCTTAGGCCTTATTCTGTGACGGTGTGTGTGTGAGAGAGAGACAATTGCAGGTTATAATAATCATGGTAAGCTGACAATCCCAGATAATTTTTTTCAGTCAAAGAGACTGCTGGGTTCATAGGTTAGCTAGTTTATATTTCTGTTTGTGAAGCCTTTTGACCCTGAGGTACTTTACCTAGTGTGCACAGAATTCCTTCGTAAAAAATGTAATACTTTTTTTTAAATCATATGGTAGACTTTATGCTAAGTGGTGTTAGTTAGTGTTAATCTCTAGCTTTATTGAAAATTTTTTTAAGAATATTGCTGATGAACTGTACAGAGGATTTGATGTTGAACAGTTCAGAAAATGAAGGGGAAATGAAGACAAATATATTCAAGGTAACGGACTTTCAAAAATAGGTAACTTTTACTAGGTAGTGTTTAATAGATATTATTACACAGTCTAGCTATTTCATACATTTCAGATACATTCCAGCTACTTAACCTACATCGCTTTTTAGTTAGAGTATTTTATGACAAAGGAGGTATAAAACAAAGAACTCTTATCCCCATTCCCTTGTGTCAATATCATGCCACAGAAACAAAATACTAGTAAACTTTAACTTGTAGGGGAATGGCTCAGTGGTTATGCCTTAGACTTGCTAAGTTGGCCTGTTTTTTTTCTTTTTTCTTTTTTAATTAATTTTATTGTGATTACATCGTATAAAACAGCATTTCTCATTGTACATTTTACCGAACTATTACCGCTATCTTCGACTCCTCTCTGGATTTCAGTAGTGTTATTTCATTGACATATCAACATTATGCATCGCATTGCATTTGTTAACGTACAAGATAGATCCTGCTCTTTGACCCTACTTTACATGTTCCATGATATTCCACTGATTTTTACTTCTAACTACTCATGCTACCATGAATTAAGAATTATTATCTGTCAACACCCTACCCATTTCCAGAACAATTTGCCATTCTTTGTTAATGTCATCATCTGATTTTCCTTTTAATCTCTGAGAGACTATATCTGCATTCCAATTTTCAATAAAAGTTGCTCTATTGTAGGTATCTGCTCAATTTTCCATAGCCTTGCATATTCAATACGGGCTGTCGTAATCATATACAGCATTATTCGCCAATATTTCTTTGCAACAGTTCCATCTAACACATGTGTCATATTTAATAAGTACAGTTCAGGTTTCTTATCAATTTGAACCCTCAATATTTTACATATCATATTATGTATATCATTCCAATATATTCTAGAGGATACTCTGAACATTCTGTCAATACAAGCTTCCATCATATCTTCATCAGTGTCTAGATATTCTGCCAAAGCCGGAACCATTTTTTCATATAAATTTTCACTGCTAGATTCAGGAACGGCTCTAAATCTGAGACATCTTTCTCGATATCGTAACTCTTGCAACGTTATCTGGAATTCCTCTTCTTCTTGCTTCCCCTTTACTTCAGTCATTTCTGTCTGTACTTGTGTAATTTGTTCCTTTATTTATTTGGTCTCAGTCTTTATCTTTGTAACATCCTTAGTTAAGGTTTCAAATTTCTTCCCCAGTTTATCGATTTCATGCTTCATATCTGTTCTCATCTCTTTTCTTATCTCCTTTAAATCCTGTCTGATGTCTTTCTCTGTCTGTCTTATGTCCTCTCTAATGTTCTTAAGTTCCTCCATCAGCTGCAACATTAAATCTTTCTGGGGTATCTCTGTTGATGTTCTCCTTTCTGGCTGGGTAGTCGTTGTTGCAGCTGCCGCCGCAGTTCCCTTCCTTGTTCTTGGTTCCATTTGTACTTTCTTGACAATAGAATTTTTCTTCCAAAAGTCTTGAGCTTTATCTTTGTTGTCCTGGCACTAGTCAATTCTATAAAGTCATCTTAAATCTCTTAAGAAAAATATACAATAAAACACAAAAACATACAAAGCAATATTGTCTATATCAGCCTATACCTTATTATATGCACTCTAAATTAATCCAAAAGGAATATAATTTCAAAAGATAAATAAATGAATAAAATCATATATATAAATCTGAAGATTATAGCTCAAGTACTTCAAAGTAATTATTTCTCAAAATATATATACAAGAATTGTTTTTGGTACAAAAGCTTCCCTTTAAAAACAAAGCTTACTCCAGTTCACTCCAACTCCTCCCTCCCAATTCTTCTGGGCTGGCTTTTGAAGCTTGCTCTCAACTTAGTAAACAGCTAGCAAGACCTTGAATATAAAATCCAGCCACTTCTCTGCATGGGAGCGGGTGTTCCAGTAGCCTCCTATCTTCAGAAAAGTTCAATTTCACATGAACAGTTCAGCTCAGTCTGTAATCCTGTAGCCAATATTCTGTAAATGTTAATGTCTTGTAGTATCCTAATTTTGTCCAATTCCAAGGTTCATAAAAAGTTCATAAAATTCTTAAGTTCTTAAATGTGAAAAATCTATAAAGTTCTAAAACATATGTTCATGAAAAGTCCCAAAACAAAAGTTCGGTTCTTTAGTTGCTTCTAACTTACGCCTTGTTAAATCCCATGGCATCAATAAGTCTATTTGTAACAAAGAACTACTTCCACCAAGGTAAATCCCAAGACATCAATAGGTCTCCTCATGCGTAAGATCCACTTACATCTGGGTAAATCCCAAGGCATCAGTGGGTCTACTTGTAAGTAAGAATAACTAATACCTCTGTAAATCCCATGACATTAGTGGGTCTACTTGTAGATAAGAGCCAGGTTATTTCTTTTAAAATCAGTTTCTATTTAATTCCATTGTCCACTAAGAAAAGGATCCAAAATCAAAATCCAGGTGCCAAAGACAACAGTTAGCTTCAAAAATCCTTGATGAACTAAAAGAAATGCGGAGATTCTTCTTCATCAAACCACCACACCAAAGTACATTTTCCAACAAAAAAACCAAGGAAACAATTCACAAATCCAAGTTAGTTCCCAAAAGAAGTATTAATCCAGAGGAATGTATTTATGAGAGCATATAAATCCACAAGTCTCTCTGTTTTGCCAAGCAAAACTAAAAGGAAAAAAATAAATAAAGTCTCTTTAAGCAAGAAAGCTGAATCAGTTACTTGAAATCTTTACCTTCCAATGTTAATCCCAGTCCAGTCCAAAAAAGTCAACTCTTTAATTATTTGTAAAAGAAACCGTATTATATCCAAAGAAATAGCAAAAAAGAAAAGGAAAATTCCAGCCTCACACTCACCAACCCGGTTACTGTAGCTTTAAATTGTCAGCCCTTTCAGTCCAACTCACAGCCTTCGGGGTCTCTTTCTAAAGCAGCTCACTTTCAGCGAATGCAGGTCTGTACTTCTTGTGATCTTAAATAATTGTAATCCAGATCGGGTTGCTAATTGTAGTCTCTGTGTGTCTTCTTGATTTAAAAGTCGACGGCGGCGCTTGTGCCAGTAAAGCGGCGAGCCTGGAGCTTCCGTCACGGTCCTACGATCCTTCACAGCGCCTCCGCTCTCTCCTTTCAGAGGGAGCTCAGCACCAGACTTCTGGATCCCCTTCGGACCTTTTCCGAATCCCCCTTACCGAGGGGATGTCTAGCTGGTTCAGATGGCTCTCGAACCGGCTGGAACCAGCAGGTGGAGGTTCGGAATTGTGCAGCGCTATTCCGAACGACTGCTCACGCGCGCCATGCGACAGGAAGTATTTTTTTTTCTGATGAGGAAATGAGTCTGTCTCTTGATTCTATATCTAAACAACTGTCATAGAAAAAGAAAATTGGGGTAGAATTGGTTAAAGAATAAATAAGATTGGATAAGAGACACTGATAACTTTTAAAGAGATTCTACCTGTCCTGCATGACATTCAAGGGGTGTATACATGTAACTGGCTCCTCTTCCTGCATTTTATTCTCAACAACCATGTGAACTGGGCAGAGGCATATCTGAGGTGGGGCAAGAAGGATAGCTGCCCCAGGCACCAGTGCCTGGGGGCTCAAAAAAGCCCCGCTGAAGAGTTAGCAGCAGTGGAGTAGGAATAGGAGTAGGAAAAAGAGGAGGTGATGGTGATGGTGGAGGTGATCAAAGAGGAGGAGCCTCTGTCTATGTGGTCTGTGACAGGTCCAACGAGCACCAAGGTCACAACGTGGTTCCCCTCACACACAATAAAACCCTAGCATAGAGTTAGTGTAAGCTGGAGTTACCTTGAAAGCAAACAACAAAAAAATTCTGGAGAAAAGGTGCGATAGAAATCAAATTATATTCTATTGTATTATAACCAAAAGCTGACATGGTATAGTGTTTTGAGCATTGGACTATGATTCTGCAGACTGGGGTTCAAATCTCCACTCAGCCATGGAAATGCCCTGGGTAATCTTGGGCAACTCACACTCTCTGAGGCTCAGAAGACAAAGGCAAATCTCCTCTGAACAAATCTTGACAAGAAAACCCCACAATCAGTTCGCCAAAGATTTAGCAGAGCAGCAAGAAGAGGAGGAAGCAGTCTGAGAAGTAGGGGCTCAACTTCCATGCTTGCCTTAGGTGCTGTAGGCTGGATACACCTCTAGAGGTGGGTTAGGCTGAGAGATGTGAGAGGACCAAGGTCACCTTGTGACATTTGTAATAGGGTGGGATATGCAGTTCATGTGTATATCCTTAATGTGTTTCCCTCCACAGAAATCCTTGATGGAAAGGCAGAATATACACTGAAGTAATAAATGCATGAAAAAGTAGCCTAGAACTCTTTACAAAATCCCAGGTTTGTTTTTCTTTAATGCAAGTACCTAGAAATAAAACTGAAAAAACACAGGTTGTTAATAATATTTATTCTTTGTTACCGCTGCTGAGTTAAGATTTCACTCAAGGACAAGGTTATGTTATTTGGTGTGTAAAAACTATAAAATGTGTAGAACATTCTAGAATATTCAGTCTTGAGCATTCATTCATATACTCATTTATATATCACTGAAAATCACAAATCTAGGTTAAAAGAGAGTTCTATAAACCTGAGAAGGGAATCTGTTTTTCTAGTTACATGCAGAAGTATAGTCAAAAATACTGTGTTAAGCTCAAGTATGTTAACTGGAAGTATACAAAATACAAAATTAATACTATATTGTTACATTTCCTGAAATTATAATCAAATTAGAATGCATTTTTAGGAATGTGTATTTTAGAAATATTTTCATATGATTCATGGATACTGAATATCTGCCCTCCTTCAAATATAAAATTATTCTGGGAAAAAAAAAAGAGAAGAAAAACCAGTGAGGTAAAAAGCATTCCATATTAAATAAATGAGACATTGTGTTAGTGGCTATTACTCAGTTTGTCTTACTACAGAAGCTGTTTTTACTGTGGTAGAAACATGTTTGATAACTTTGTTTTATGACTTCCTTCATTTTTGTCTATAATCTCTGCTGCATATTCTAGGTTTCTTTTACAAACAAGCATAACCTAGGTTATAACTCCAACTGTAATTGAAAGTCAGTGACAGGTTGCTATTAGTATTCAGTGGCTGTGTGGAATGTTTCTGAAATCCCACTGGTCTTGCCTTTTTAAAGGGCAAATTGAAACCAAGACTGTCTCAGAAAAAGGATAAAATATTACATGATCATGGTATTTTTAGCATTTGTTCTCCAGAACATAATATTTGCCAGCAATGTGTACTCTCTTCCTTCCCATCATATGCAAACACAGAAAGGGGAAAGTGATTTAAATCCCTCCCTATCCCAGTCTAGGTGAAAATGACAAGTACAGATGTCTGTAGGAAAGAGAACAAGCACACATGCCAATAGCACTTTTGGGAAAATGCTGTATGAAAAAAGGAATAACATCCTTTTTTGTAGGCTCACTTCTCCAGTGAAATTTGTAATACCAAATGGCTGTTCCAAAATACGCAAATAATATTAATAAGTGGTGGATCATTATCATGGATTTTTTCTATTTGGCTGTCAGCCTAACCTAGTTTTTTTAGTATGTGTGAAGGATTTGGGGATAGGATGGACGGCTGTTTCTAGGAGGTTCTTTCTTGGTCTTTCAACAGTGTACATAATACAGTGGAAGGACTTATTTTTTCACTTTGTATCTGATATCCAAGGGCAGATGGTCAAGTGGAAGGAGATTTATGTCACCCTAACCCTATGATAGTGTTAGCAACCCCCTTCTGTAACATTTTTGTTCTCATTATCTTTCTCTTAGTGTAATTTGATTACGTGAAGAGAACCAGGTCTTTATAATAAAACTGAGTTTTGAGTCTGGACAGGCTACATTCTCACTGTAATGCTAGATTTATTTACATTGGTTGCAAATATTTGTGGGGTTAGTGCAAGTGGCCAATGGTGAGAAACAAGCAACAACAGAAACCATGAGCTGACTCCTCAGTGTGTTAATAAAATTGGGAACATTGGCATAGCTAACTACTTTACAGCGGGAAAGTTATTAGAGGAGTGATCTAGACGAACGGTAACCTCCTGTATGTAATTTAAAACAGATTGAGCAAGGATATTGTGTGGAAAAATCCTGCATATTCAATCAGCAAGATGTCATTATGGCCATTTCCCAACAATAACTTCAGGGATTTAATATAGAAGCTGGACAGGGAAGCAAATTGTACTTGGAGCATTCACATTACAATATGTTTATTTTGCAGATATTTTGTGAGGCTTTAGGCATGGGATGAAGTACCAAATAAGATGAAAGAGAATTGAGTAAACAACAGGATAGGCATGGGGAGAATACTAAAACTGAACAAGAGCCAAGAATATGATGTTGGGGGGAAGAAGGCAAATAATAGTTTAGATAATGAGTCTCAAGGTGAGAAAAAAATTCTTTGAGTAGTATAAAATCTGTAAGACTGAGGTGACCCTAAGATGAAGCTATTGTGAGGCTTTCTTGGTAAGATGTGTTCAGACAGGATTTGTCTTTGCCTTCCTCTGACTATGACTTGCAGAAGGCCAGCCAGTAGGGGGTTGTTATTGTTGTTGCTGCCGCCGCCGCTGCCACCACTGCCTTCAAGTTACTTCTGACTTATGGGGACCCTAAGGCAAACCTGTCACAAGGTTTTCTGGTAGGAAAGGAAAATTATTACTTTATTTAGATGTTTGCTTGTGGATGTGATGCAGCAAGAGACTGATCTCTTCTTCCATTATCAGATCTCTGCAAAAGAGAAACGTGTGAAGGGTATTTAACCTGGTGAGAAAGGCTTTGAGTTGGGTAGGGAGACCTGGCTGACTGTACTGACTGGATTTAAAATTCCATGGCACTGCAGTAGGAGGTAGCAGAAGTAAGTCATTTCCTGTGGCAGAGAAACCTTAACGTTATGATGATTGGAATAATGTGTGAACTCTTTGGATGTATAGAATTGGGAAGTCACAACTCTCAGAATTAATTTTGAAATAGCAGAATCCATATGTTTGCTTTCCAGATTAAAGTAAGTTAATACAGAAGATATTTTCAGTTTCTAGATAACGTTTTTCATAATGGTTTTGTTAATATTCCTGTGCAAATGATGTCATATGTAATCTCTTTTGTTTAAAGAGCCAACATAGTGTAGTGGTTTGAGCCTTGGACTATGACTCTGGAGACCAGGGTTTGAATCCCTGATCAGCCACGGAAACCCATTGGGTGACTGTCGGCAAGTCATACTCTTTCACTCTCAGGGGAAGGCAAGGCCCCAAATCCCCTCTGAAAAAATCTTGCTAAGAAACTTTGTGATAGTTTTGCCTTAGGGTTGCCATGAGTCAGAAGCAAATTGACAGGACACAACACCACCACCAATAATAATGTCTTTTTGAGGTGACAAATTCATAAAAATTAACTTTGGGGCTCAGTTGTGAGTTGCGTTGAAGGTGGTGTAGACACTGGACATGTCCAGACTTTTTTAAATAACCCAAGGTATGAATTTGTTGCTTTGTCTGAACTCAGAAATGCCTCTTTTTTTTTAAATGGAAGATAGAAAGTGAAAATAAAATGATGAATTGCTTTTAAGTAGCTACACTGTACTTCACATTGTCCAGGCTACTGAAAGAAAATGCACATCTAAAATCTGAGTCAATCTGTTTGTCTGTGTGAATAGCAGAATTTAGGCTTCTGGTTTATGTGAAGCTTACCAAGTAGTAACACCAACTCAGTTTACTGCGAGTTAATTCTGAGTGGGTGTATAGGACTGCACTGTTACTGAAGCAATACTTTAAACCTGGAAAAGATTCTTATGGCTTCTTAAAAGACTAAGGGTTCCTCCAGACTGCTCAAAAGCTTTGCTAAGTGTTGGGACATTCCATTATGGGATTAAACATGTTTGAACACCTGTTTCATCTCCTGCTTCCAGTCTTGCCCACAGTATTCTGGAGTTTTGGCCCTGTTTTGTTGCTGCGTGTAGTGAGTTGTAGTGCTGTCCCAGTTCTATATGTTACTTTTGAGCACAGCTTTCTTGTTCTGTAAGGTGCAGTTAAGCTTTGAGGTTGATGTAGTTTCCTTCCATCTTCTCTGTTAACTTCTCCCCCATACTCCTCCTCCAGCCATATTCCTGTCTGGTACATGATTTTTTAAAATGGTCATAGTGCTAACATGATAGAATGCTTTAGTGTTATGAATGTTAATGCTCTGACATCTTCTTATTTTTGGGGGGTTCTCCCCATGGCCTCTTTGCTTGCAACATTTCTGTACCTGTGGGGGCATAATTGCAAATGTTAACAACTTTGCAGAAGAATACATTGGGGTAGGGCAATACATAATGGAGGTTTCTAAGTGTGGGGGAGAATATGGAAGAAGCCAGCGTATAGCAGTCCATAGCACCCTTTGCTGCCTGCATCTGCTGATCAAGCCATGGGTGGGGAAAGCCCAGCAACTGGTGGTGTTGCTGGCTATGTTCAGGCATAGCTGTCCATGGTACTCCTCACATAGCTTCCTTCTGCTCATTCCTGCTGGCCACTGTATGGCCATGTGGAAATCTGAGTGAGGAGCACCATGAACAGCTCTGCCAGAACATAGCTTGTGGTGGCATCCTCACTCACCTTCCCCCTGCCTGCCTGTACCCCGCCGACAAGCAAGGAGTAGCATTATTGGCTTTGTTTTGGTATGTCTGAAAATTTGACCAGGAATTTAATGGGGGAAGGAAGGTCTGTGGAAAATCTCTATAGTAAAGGTCAAACCCCCTTGTTATCAGTGCGTCTGGCCAAAAATACAACAGAAGGAACTGAGACAATAGAAGCAGTTGATTTGCATTTCCTGTATTGGAAACTCATGGAACAGAAACAAACAAACAACGCCACTACCTGCTGTGGGAATAAAAAGTTATATGTAGTACTGGAAATTTGCACACATACACACACACACACACACACACACACACACACACTATCCCATGCTAGGAAGACCACTGGATGGCTATTATAGCCTCTTTCCCAATATATACAGCTACAGCTCCCACCAGGCTTTTAGTTAGTCTGGAGGAGGCCCCAAGAATTTTGTCTGATGTAAGTTTTTGTGGACTGCAACACATTCAACAGATGACAAAAGGCAGCCAAGTGATCTTTTGGAAAATAAATGCCAGGGTGTTTTGAAGTGGAGGAAGGAGCAGAAAAGACCTTGTGAGTGGAAAGAATGAATTCTGTCTTTTAAATAAATGTAAATATTTAGACCGAATCTAAGTGCCTGTCCCAACTAGAACAAACATATTGATTAAATTGCTGAATAATAAACCAAATCCCATGTAAATTGCATTGATTTCAGTGGTACTAAAGCTGGCATTAGCAGTTGGATTTAAGCTTTTGAATATAGCCTTCGAATGAGTCCTTGATCAGCAGAATTGGTTTTTAAAGTATTCAGAAAAACTTTTCTTTGTAAATGAACGTGAAGTTTGTTACATTATAGGTAATGTGTAAATTGAGAATGTTAGTTTGTATCTCTTGATGCACTTAGCAGCGCTCAGAAACAAATATTTTCATACTAAAGAAAGGTTGGAGGTGACAAGAAGGCTGGCAGAAAACAGTGGGCTACTTCAGCTCTTTCTCCTAACTTTGGCTAGGGATTCTGGAAGTTTTAGCCCCACAACATCTGTGAAGCAGCTTGAGAAGCATTAGAATACTGACAACCAACTCTTAATGCTTGGGTACAGTGCCAAAGCACAAAATGTGCTGGGCTCCATGTTGGAAGAGTACATTTTGTTTGTCCTTTAGAGTACTTCTTGTAAATATCAATTTCTGATTGTCTTTTTTTTAGTTTACAGGTAATTTATAAAGTCTGACATGAAAACTGTGTACACTGAGATTAACATCAAAATTTTCTTACAGTAGTAACATGTTAAGTTTAAAGCATATGTATTATGTGTAACACAGTACCCTCTCTTTCAGGGATTCCTAGATGAGAAAGATTATCTAGTTCTGTGTCAGTGTGGCTTCAGGTCTGGTTATGGACTTGAGATAGCTTTGGTCACCTTGATGAATGATCTGTACTGGGAACTGTACAGGGAGAGTGTGTCTGAACGTGGTTTGTTGTTTCAGTGCTGTCTACCATGGTATCCTTTTGGTTTCAAAAGGATGGGACTTTCTTCCTGGAGGGGAAATTACTTTCTGAAATGTCTTGGTCCTTGGCCTGAAGAGTCCCTAACAGTTCTGTTTTCTCTACCATGCTTTTTGACGTATACATGAAAACACTGCGAGACACTGTCCAGAATTTTGGGATTTGGTGCCATCAGCGTATTAATGATACCAGTTCTATTTCTCCTTTCCAGTTAAATTTGAGGAAGTTCTGAACCAGTGTCTGATGCCAGTAATGGACTGAAGCTTAATTCAGACAAGGCAAAGATGTTCTTGGTCAGTTGAAAGGCGGATCAGGAAATAGAGATTATGCTGGATGGAATTGCATTCTCTCTCAAGATGCAGGCTTGCAGCTTGTGTATAATCCTGAATTCACTCCTGAGCCTGAATGTCTCAAGTACCTTTGGGGGCCAGGAGTGCATTTGCCTAGTTAAAGCTAGTGCATCAGCTGTGCTTGTTCGTGGAGATATCTCATCTTGTTATAGTGATACGTGCCTTTGTTACATTCAGTTGGATTATTGTAAGGGATGCATGTGACACTTTTTTAAAGAGTGTTTGGAAGTTTTAGCCGGCTCAAAAAGCTGCAACCAGACTATTTCCTGGGACTGATTATAGGTAGCACACATCTCACTGTTACAGTAACTCCCATGGCTGGCTATTTGTCTTTTTCTGGCACAAACATTCCAAGTGTTGGTTTTGATCTATAAAGCCCTGCATCACTTGAATCTATGTTACCTGAAAGACCGTAGTCTCCCGTATAATCCTTCCCAGGATTTGAGATCTTTCAGGGAGGCTCTCATTGTAGTCTTAATACCCTCAGAGATGTGCCTGATGATTTGCTGACAATTTTTAATGAGCATCTTAAAAGAAAGGACTCTTGATAAGGTACAGTACTCTTTTCATTTCTTTTGTGTTTTAAATGGAAATGTTTTAAAATATTTTTAATTATATATGTAGTTTAAGTTCATTTTGAAGCCAACTTTTAAAATGTGTTTAGCTGTATTTTTTTTTTTTTTAAAACCAATTGTTTAAGTTACCTTGACCCAGTTCTGGGAGAAAAAAGGAAGGAGATTAGTAAAATAAATAGATGAATAAGTATTATGGTTTTTTTCCTTATTATAGCTGTTTTAGTTAATAGTTGAAAACAGGTGTTTACAGTGCTTTGCAAGGTTGCAACTTCTAGGCAGAGCTAAATATTTCCAAGATTTTTGCTTGCTTTTTTTTTTCCTGCAGTACACTGGGGAAACCAGAACGCTCTTTTGCATAGAAGTAATTCTTAGGATCATAGAAATGTAGAGTTGAAAGAGACCACACAGGCCATCCAGTCCAACCCCCTGCCCATGCAGGAACACCCTCAAAGCACTCCCGACAGATGGCCATCCAGCCTCTGCTTAAAAACCTCCAAAGAAGGAAACTCCACTACACTCCGAGGCAGCATATTCCACTGCCAAACAGCCCTGAGGTTCAGGTGGAATCTCCTTTCCTGCAGCGTGAATCCATTGCTCCTTGTCCTGGTCTCTGGAGCAGCAGAAAACAAGCCCACTCCCTCCTCTACATGGCATCCCTTCACATATTTAAACATGGCTGTCATGTCCCCTCTTAACCTTCTCTTTTGGAGACTAAACATACCCAGCTCTCTAAGTCTATCCTCATAGGGCATGGCTTCCAGGCCCCTCACCATTTCGGTCACCCTCCTCTGGACTTGCCCCAGCTTGACCATGTCCTTAAATTGGGATGCCCAGAACTGGACACAGTATTCAAGATGTATTCTTCATAAACTCTTGATATATTCCTTTGAATATTTCTGCCTGTACTTAAACGCTTGTATACAGTCAGCCCTCCACATTCATAGGTTTCACTTTCACAAATGTTATTATTCATGAATTTCTCCAGCCCCTGCCCCACCCCGCACCTCAAGGGCTTCCTTTCCAGAAGAACTGTCCCTTTCCTTCCCTTCTCCACCTACTGCTGCCTGGCCAGCTAAGCATGGCTCACAACCCAGTTTCTCAGCACCACAAACCCTTCCCCAATACTTCCCACATACTCAAGGAAGGAGGTGGGCAAGAGCGTCTACCATGCTAACCATCCCCATTTCCTCTCCTTACTGACCTGGTTTGGACCCTTGGTGCGTGCTCCCCGTACCATTCCTTGACTTTCTTCTCACAGACACACATTTTGATATTTGCATTCTTTTCACTTTGGAGGGGTCCTGTACGCCCAACCCTAGCAACTGTGGAGGGCCAACTGTAGTTTAATTTACGGCTAAACTATATGTTACATTAAATTTGCTGTTGCATCTAACATGACTCTGTGTTCTAGCAACAAACCAGCAGGTATGGGGAGCCTGATCTCAGACCTACCAACAATGGTCATTTATCTTGGAAGGAAGTTGAGCATGTGATAAACTTGCAGTATTGTAGCCACGTATGGACACAATTCATTCATTTTATGTGAAAGCAAAGTCTGGACTTCAGTAGCTGTCTCATAGTCCTTCAGAATCATTCCTTCTTATGGCCTTTCTATCCCACTTACAATAGCCAGAGGTGAAACCAATCAAATATGCAAATATGTTTTTATTTAGACAGGCTTATTTAGACAGGAATGTGTTTTTTTAAAAATGTTCAAATGTTATTAATTATTTAATTTGAATGTTTTAATATGATAGTCTGTCTTTTAATATTGTAGCTTATTGTATTTTTAGTTGTATCTGTTTTTTAATCTCTTTGCAAACTCCCTTGAGTCACATTCCTGCAAAAAAGGCAGGATATAAATTAACTAAATAAATAAACATAGTGCTTATTTTATAAATCTTGGTTAATAGAGGGGAAAAAATGAAGTCTGACAGCGAAATCAGAAGGGAAATTGTGTGAGGAAGGCTCAGGAGACATTCAAGAATTTTCCAGAACTGCCTTCATCAATCTTTCTCTGGAGGCAACAGGAAAGGATTGGGAAAGCATTTGCTCTTGAGGAGCAAGAATGCTTGAGGAAGGAGTTTGCAGTTTGACACCAGCTAAATTAAGCTACTGGAAAATCTTGATAATTGGCAAGGAGTCTATGTTCCCTAGTTCTGGTGGACTTCCCTTTGCCCTAACTGTCCTGGGAATATTGGAGGTCTGATTGACAGGATGGGGGTTACTACACCATTTTCAACTTCTCTGGGGGGCTGCTCAGCTCTTTTTTCTCCTTTGTGTACCAAAATGTTTCCTTATTCATTTGTTTTTGTTCTTCTCAGATATTGTTCTTTTGCTGGAATACAATAGGAGTTATTCACAATCTGTGTGTGTGTGTGTGTGTGCGCGCGCGCGCGCGCTCACACACACATGCCTTCAAGTTGCCTGTCAACTTATGGCAATCTCAGGAATTTCATATGGTTTTCTTAGGCAAGAAATACTTGGAGGTGGTTTTGTCCATTCTTTCCTCTGAAATGTAACCTACAGCACCTGGTATTTGTTGGTGGTCTCCCATCCAGCCACAACCTTTACCCTAATAATATATCGTTTTGAAATGCTTTCTAGCTGATGAAGTCCTGTGCATTCTAACTGTAGGTAGATTTTTTGGAAGACGAAGGAAGGTTTGCTTTGTAAATTGACTAACTGGAAGGAAGACAACTCTTGTTTTTCTTTCTCCATTTCTAGGCTCCTTTTGTAGCTACCTTTTCCTCTTCTCTTTCTATTTTCACAGTAAAACATATAAAATAAAAAAAAAATCTAAAAAATTAACCCTGCCCTTTGAAGTTCTAAACTTTTAACCAGAAACCTTACACTGCAGGATATACCCACACGTCTATAAAATCTATGTCCCTAGATCATCACAGCTCCTCCAATGTTGTGCTTGAATGTTGTTATTTCATATGTTCTGGTTCAGTTAAGATACAATATTTTAATGATATTCTTCTACGTATTTCACAGGTTTCCGTAGAAAATAGATTTCCAGTCTTCATCTAAGATAGAGTGTCCCAAGTCTTGTTCTCACATGTCTTTAGGCTGGAGTGTTTAGCAGCTGAGAGAAAGAACTTGTCCCTGTCTTATGCTTATCATAAACTGAGGTCTCACTAAGAATAAAGAAAGGTCGTCAGCTCCTGAAATTGAAAGAAGGTGTTTAGTGGCTTGTTGTGTGAGTTCTGAGCTGTTAAGGAACCATAACCCTGGACTTTCAGGATCTCTCTCTCTCTCTCTCTCTCTCTCTCTCTCTCTAACTTGTACACTGTGTACATTGTGAATAAAAATCCCTTATTCTATACAGCCCTTCTGCTTGCTATCCTGAAATTGGCTTATTTTATCTGATTAATGACGTAAAAAGTTAACCACAGCTAGAGTTAGTGGAGTGATTGGGGTACATGTATTCATACCATTGTTTCCAGACCATTAAGTTCACTTTAAGAAATGGGTTATCTACTATCATTGTGATTTTAAAGAGTTTATGATTTTATTGAGAATGATTTCTTTAAGGGAAAAAATTATGATCTGCATCCCTTTCTGTTGAGATCCATGGTTTCTTTGTATTCAAATAGAAGTGTTTGCCCTAGCTGAAATTCTAATAATCAGGTCATCAGAAAATTTGATAATATTATCAGAAACCTCACAATTATTTCTCTTTTATTATCTTTTTATCAGCAGGATACTCATGCTCTTTTGCTTTAAATGCACAGTTGTTGACTACGCTTTGCCCATTTCTGTGAGTTCCTGAGAGAGAAATGAAACCCTGATCTCCAGGGCTATAGTCCAGTGCTCAAACCACTACACTATGCTGGCTCTGCTGTAGTAGGATACCTTATTATAATTGTTATGCAATCCTGTTTCAGTTTTATTTGTTTAAAATAAAATCTAATGTAAATGAATGAATGATAAAAATGTCTGGAGAAGCTGCGAAGATAAGGGTAATTTAACTTTTGTGGCATGTTGTCTGCAGTGTTGCTTGAACAGACATTTGATGTACCTGTTGAAAATCCTAATTTAACTTTCTTCATAGATTGCATATGTTCTTAAAACTTAAATCATCTGTTAGTTTTGTGAGAATCTGGAGATCTTTGGTTTTCTTGTGTTACAGTAGATGTAACACAACACAAGATGTAGTCAGAGAGGGGAGAGAGAGAGAGACAGAGAGATGTTGAAACTTCTTCTTTGAAACACTGCATAGTGATGTTTGGTTTTGAGCTTAGCTTTTGGTTTCTTTAGTATCTCACAAAAGTGCCACAGTTTTGTTATTGTAATGATATTTTAAACCCCTTAGCCAATCAGTTGAGCTGTTAAATGGCATGTGAATGTTATTCTAAAATATTTTCATAAATTGACTGACCTGTTATAGCCCCTGAAATAAAAGCGTGCATGTGTGTTTCAAACATGAATGACTGCGAAAGAACTTTATAATGTCAGCATCAACTATGTATGCTAGTTCAATATAGACTTCAGTATATAATAATGCTTGGTTAAAAGTGAGCCCTAGACCTGTTTTCTACTTGAATGTTTTAAAATATGCTGATGATTAGCATATTACTTCACTATATGGTGCTTTGGTTTGATTTCCAAACATGTACTTAAACATACTTCCCAAGGCACATAGTTAAACAAATATGACTTTTAGTCTTTTATGTACAATAAGACGGTGTTAATTTATTGTGCTATTTGAAAACCAAATTATTTATCCTTTAATTTTAGGATTTATGAGCATTAAAACACCAGGCCAAGTATCTTCATAGTGCTCAGTCATTCCCAAAAGATTAGCTATCCAAATTAGGGCTAGCAGGGAAAATGAAGTAGCATTATGTGAAGAGTGACTTGTCTGAAGAATTTTGTGAAAAGGAGAATAATGTGGGTGAAGTCATTTTCTGAAGAAAAGCAGGGTGGGCTAGCCATACAATTTACTTTTTTAGGTAATCCTAAAGTCTGCTTGCTATGAATTATGAGTTTCATAAAACTTAAGTACCTTAGCTAGATTGTAGTTTTTGTTCAGTTAATTACACTCATGGATGAACATGCAGAGAAGGTGGTGTGTGAATCAATCCAAGTGTGAGTATGGAAGATTTTATTTATCTATTTATTTAATTATTCACTAAGGTTTTTGGTACACCAGGATCTATATTAAGATATAAAAGAACAAACAACCATGTAAGAGACAAATGTGTGAAGCAGGATGCTTAATTACGAAGTGGGCAATAAATGTTAAAGCATATAAGCCTTCTTCAGCTATGGATGATGATGATGATAATTTCATGTTATAGAAAGATGTTCCGTTGGCTGTCACCGTTAAGATTTATCTGCCCAACTACATACCTTGATTTAAAGCCAAATTGTCTTCATGCCACACACATGATTTCTTTTAAATCCTGGCACCCACTCTATGCTCACTTTGATTTAAAGGGGAAATTGTTTGCTTTTGTTGGCAGCAACATAGCAGCAAATTGACAAGCAGAGGTTGTGTTCAGAGTGGTCCATTGCATTTTACTTTCCCCGGGGTTGCCTACTCTTGTGTCTTAGCATTTCCACTAGAAGGAATTACTCTTTTTAGAAATTATCTGTAGAGGTATCACACTTACATTTGTGTGTGATATTAACCAGGTTATTACTTAAGAAAAGTTTGGTATTTATATTTTTCAGTATAATCCAATGGTTGTCCTCTGTGCAATGATTTTTATCTACTCTGATTTCCGTCGTTATTTTTTGTTTTCTTGTACATACCACAGTCTGTTATGCCAGATGCAACAGGGTCTGGGGGTGTGGGTACCCTGAGTGGCAGAGCCACCCAGCAACAGGTTGCCAAGAGGAGCTCTGTAGGAGAGAAACCCAGCCCATTAGTCAGAGGGATGGGTTGTTGGCCTAAGAGGGGAGTGTATATATTGGAGGTATGCTGAATTGATTTTGTCAGACTTCAAGGAGGAAAGGCTAAGAGTCAGTCCTTCAGCCAGAGAGGTTCTCAGTCAACCAGGGGGTTTGAGTGGGAGAGTTTGTTTTTCTCAAGGAAGCCTATAGAGAGAGGCGGAAGAGAAATCAACTGACTTTTGAGTCTGGTCGGAAAGGGTGACCTAGATTTGGGAACTGAGCCTTTGGGCAAAAGAGTACCCAAGGGGCTGTGTGTGTGTGAGAGACCTGTGCCTTTCTGCTGATGTAAAGATATAAGGAAACTGTCTAAACACATTCTGAAGACCTCTTTGAGCTTAGGCAGATGTATGAAAGCCAATACTTTATTCTGGTTGTTATTTTAATAAAGATTATAGTATATTTTTTATAAATTTTGACTCAGCTGAATGATTTTCAGTAGTTATCACCAAATAGAACCATGCTATCGTATATCATCGAAGGGGTTCTAAATAACAATTGAAAGGCTTTACCCCTCTCACATGAAGGAGGTATTTTAAAGGGGAAGGCAGAGCTGAGTGAAGCGACAGGGTGCTTTAGCAGACTGGGGAAGCTGCCATGCCAGTCTGTGAGGAGAAAAAGCAGGCCTTGCCGCACCAGAGTAAGACACTTTTTGAAGTGTTGCACAGCAGCAGGGGAGCAGAAGACGGAGTCATCTCCATCACTGGAGAACGCTGCCAGGTCCTCTCTGTAAAGAGAGAAAACTGCCTGCCGGGCTCAAGGACCCTGTTCACCACACTTTGAGCAGCTCAGAAGCTGACGCGGCAGCTTTCTGTCTTAACAGAAATGACTTCCGATGCTGTTGTCCTGTCATCACAGTGCCCATGGCCGTTTTACCCCAACTGCTGTACTGCTGCCAATGCCACTTCCACCTATACTAGCACAGCGGCACTGGCCGACAAGAATGTGGCTCATGACACAGTAGCCCCCCTCTTTCTCTTTTAACACCTTGTTCAAAAAGTATCTGAAACTCTTGAAAATTCGCATACATTTTGTGCTCTTTTGGTTTACTATTACGCTAGTACAGGCTTGGGATCTTACATATCTGTTGTTTGCTATATTTTTTCTAAACCATGATCAGTTTTACTGGTGAATCTTTTAGTGATTTGAGTGATCTATTTTCTCTTTATGATACCAGTAAGGAAATTGAGTGATGCTTTTCCTACAAAACTGAGGGCTGGAATCAACAGAAAATAGAATTAATTTTACCAAGGAAATTCACTCCCTCTGCAGATGACTAAGTAAACAAACTGCTTCCTGTAAAGAAAATCACAGTAACATACCTGTTTTTATAGTTTCACTTTGAAATATAACAACACAACTTGGCAGATGTTAAGATAAGGGATATAAGTAGTGCATGTGTTAGGAAATCATGATATTTGTGGGAAGATACTTTGTTTTATTTCTCAGTATTAATTAATATCTTTGAGAAACTCTTATTTTCAGTATTCTTGTTAAACCTTGTGAAATAATACACGTATTTCCACTATGCAAGCTATCACCACTGCTTCAAACAGTTTTAATTGGAAACTTCTGTTCATACTGTGGTATCTCTTCACCATCTCTTAACATTCTTACTACTTGATAAATTTATTTAAAAAATAGGGATATTCCACATTTAATCAGTATTTCTACACAGAGTAATAATGTATCGTTAACATAATAGGCATGTCCAATTTTATTCTACCAAAGATCATAGTATTTAGGATTATCCAGCAACATAAGAAGTTCGTTATATGGTGCCAGGCTACTGATGTAAGTGATACAGTTCTGTGCTGTGCTGAAAATTTGTGGACATTTACTTCAAAGATGCATTTTCTGTATCTTTCAGAAAAAAAATTGTTGTGCCTGTGTACCACTTTGAGTTACCTGAAACATGACTGATAGTCTCTAAGTATTATTTATGAGGTCTAAAAATGGGAAGCAAGGAAGTTAAAGAGAATGTTTGTTCTCATTCATATGTCTCTTTAGGTGAATAGTTCTCAGAAATTCAAATTCTCATTTTTATTTAAAGCCTCTCTCTACAAATATGACCAGAATTTTAACATTCTTTCAACACTAGGAAAATTTTAAATGTTTTTGAAATTACAGCAAATGAGTAATCTAGTATAACTGATAAAGTAGATTGACTGCACAAAAGCTTGTGGTAGAAATTTCTTCTATCCAGTTAGTTTCAAAGGTGTTACTGGGTTCCTTTATGACTTTTTATACAATTAATTTAGTAGTTCTGATTAATCTTATAGGGGTTGCTTACTTGCAAAATTTATTTCAGACAGGAGGTTGAGAAAATTTAAAATCCTGGCAGAGGATTGTGTGTGACTGCTCTTGTGACGGTAAAATTTTTTTGGTAAATCTAGTTTTTTCTTTATCCTCATCCAGATAGATAAAATAACCAAAGCAAAACTTCAACCGAGTGGCTTAATCTGGGGTATTTTTTGAAATTCCAGTCAGAATTCTAGCGTATTGTGAGGTATTAAATTCTTCAAAGTCTGTAAGAATGTTTGTCTTGTGAATGCAAAATCAAAGGTATTCCACATTACCCAAATATCCAGAGGCAGAAAGCATATTCATATAAGATAGAAAATTTGATCTCCAAAAAAAGGACACCTCATCATACTCCAAGTCAGTGTATTCCACTGTTGAACCGTTCTTACCATCAGGAGGTTACTCCTAGTGTTTAGGTGGAATCTTTTTTCCTGTAGTTGCTCCGTGTCCTGGACTCTGGAGCAGTAGGAAAGAAGGTTGCTTGCTCTGTTTTCAATATGGCATTCTTTCAAATATTTAAACATGGCTATCATATCACCTCTTAACTTTGTCAATATCCTTCTTGAACTGTGGTGCCCAGAACTGGATATAGTATTTCAGATGAGGTCTGTATAAAGCGGAATAGAGTGGTAGAAAAGGCATTGTGTTTAAAAATTGCCATGTCATATTGTTGACTCACGTTCAACTTATGGTCTGCTAAGACCTTTTTATTGTTTTTAACCTCTCTAGCAAGCCTGATCTTGTTCTCCTGTTTTAGCTTTTCTGACTTTCTCCCTACACATGCTGGGCATTGGTTTGAATTAGTCTTTGATGATTCCCCCTTTTCCCATCCCTTGTACATGTCCTTTTTAAATCTTCACTCAGTTGGAAGTTTTGACGGCCGTTATTTTCACTAGACTGGTTTCGCAGGTCCAACTTAATAAGGTGCCTTGATGCTAGCCCTAAATCTACTAAGTGTTTCCTCAGAACAAATTAGTTTGTTCTTTTTTTTTTTTTGTTATCAGTGATTTTAGATAATGCAGGTCAACTCAGTAGTTATAAAGCAAACAGTATCTTTTGTTGTAATAAAATTAGAAATAAAGTATCTTGTCACAATTCATGTAAAATGCAGTGTTGTTACATTAATCAGTTCAAACTTCTGATAGCCTATGCCAATAACTCCCAGCATTAAACACCAGTTCTCTTTTTTTTCTTCCCCATAGCTGCTTAAACACAACTCAGCCACCCTCTTTGGCCAACAGCTCACTGAAGGCTATCTTTACAAATGGAATCTCTGCCTTATTTATAATTCCTATAATCCTATAGTTCCTCCCATGCACACCACTGTGCTGGGTTTCACTCTTAAGGTACTACTCCTGTTGCTTAGCAGCCTGCTGTCAAGTTGCACTTGTATTCCAAATAGCTGATCCCTAAAGCAACTTTGTCATTAAAGTTTCTTAAACATCCATCTCAGTTTCTTTAGACATATCCCATTTTTCTTTCTGATCTGTACTGTTTGAAATTGTGTCTTCACTATCTCAGTTTTGAGAAACTCCCATCCATCCTGAACTCCCTTATCTTTTAGTATTTTAGTATTCCACACCTACTATTTCCTGAAATCAGCTTTCTTAAAGTCTAGAATGCATGTTTGACTAAGTTTGGGTTCCCCTTTCCACTGTATAACAAATTCCAGGAAAACATGGTCATTCTCACCTAAGGATCCCACCACTTCCAGCAACTTCACTGTTTCTCTCCCCCTTAAATTTTACCGAGATGTTCCCAACCTGGCTTCCAGGATTTAAGTCATGGATCTCTTCACAGGTGTAAACATCTTTGATGTTATAAGGCTATTCCTCCTCCTTTCCTGTTTGATCAATTTACCTGAAATAAATTATACGTCTGTGTTACTACATTCCAATCATGAAATTCATACCGCCCAGGCTTCAGTGATGGATATCATATCATATTTGCTTTGCTGTGTTAGGAGTTCAAGTTCATCTTGTTTATTTCCATGTTCTTTGTGTTAGCGTAAAGACATTTAAGACCTTGGGTCATCCTCCATAGCTGTTTAAGGTTTTTTTTTCTCCTGCTGTTGGGTTTTTGTACGATTTGCCCAGTTCTCGCTATAACATTCAGGCTGTTATCTGAAGTACTTGTTCTAGAAGCCAAATTGTTCCTGGCGGCACCATCTGCAGAGCCTCCACTGTTCACCTCCACCGTTCTTCTCTGTTAGCTTGTGTTTGTAGTTTTATATTTTAATGTAACAGAGGGGAAAATAAGATCTAATTGAGCATGGGTCGAAGTACATAGACTTGAATGAGCAATTAGCTTTCTGAAGGCTGCATTGTATCTGAGCAAATTAAGCTATTTTAGGTAGCTTAGAAATTCATTGGTGACAGAGTAGAAATGGATTTTATAAATGAACTAAACTCAGTTGACTTCATTAGTATTCCTAGTAAATACAAAAATCTCGTTTCTGAGCATACTTATTCTCTTCTGGAGATTAAAGCATTTTTCACTAGCCAAATGATGACGGTGTCAACAAACTATTAATATGAATGATTCTCTTTAATATGTATTTAACTTTTTTTTTTTTTTTGGTTAAGATTGAAAGTGACTTTGAAAGCAAGCTTACTATGATTTTACCCTGTGGCTGAGCCTATGGCTGTGAAACTGCTGTCATTCTTTCTTTAAAACATTGTACATAAGCCAGTGCTTAAACTCAAGAATGACACATGTGAAATAAGTTGATGATTATTCATAAATATAAACTATTCTAAATATATTTTGTTTGATTTATAATTGGAGTTTCTTTTTAGTGTAGAATAAAGGAGTATTGAATAGCTTTACAAGCACAGATTAACTGTGTCAGATGCAAAATGGTAAGCTTTCAGTATTTGTATACGGCTGAAAAGGATTTTTTTTTTAGTGGAGGGGAATACTCTTGCAAATTTAGGAAGTGCCACTCACTCACCTGTTGCTCCATATGTCCTATGAGCTTCATATCATCTTATCTTTTTTCTTCTTTTTGCCATGGACTGTCATAATATAACATTGTATTATCCTTTCTGGGCAAGCCAGCTAGCCTTTCTGTTATTGTTTCTCTTAGCATTCTTCTGGTTTTAAACCTAGTTTAAAAGACTGCTGTTCTTTAATAATAAATTGTTGAATAGGGATGGCTAGTAGTTTCCTTAGCCTGTAACAAAACAAAAGAACAGTACTAGAAAGGTGTTACTGTGTGACAAACAAGATGCAAATATACTTTCAAACTGATGGTGTAGATGGTATGGATTCAGAATTGAATGGTTTCCATTCAGTGTGAAATGCAATAAATGGTCAGGAACATAAGACACACTTGCAGAGGAAGCTTACTCCTCACTCCAGTCACTGAGATGACTGTCATGGTGTCTCTGATGGCACAGCTTTTGTCATCTTATGTAGAATATATGGTTGCCATTCATTCACTCTAGCCATGAGGAGGTGTTGGGGAACATTCTGATTTTATGAATGCATAGTTGGGACCTGAACTGTTTGGGACAATAACAGGAACAAATCCTGCAGTTGTGATGAAAAACTCAGTTTATAATATCAGCTGACTGTGCAGCAAATGATTGTGTGTGGAAGAAACCCAAAGGAGAATTTTTTTTACCCGCTCACATAATATAGTGAATTGGCTGACTTTTGATTCAAGATATGCAAGAGTGTAATTATGGCTTTTACTGTCAAGAGATCTGATAGCCACAGACAGACTTTTTTTTTTGAGTGCTAGACAAATTCGTGGGCGTTGTTCAATCCACTGCTAGTAGTAATGATCACTACATGAAACATCCAAGTTCAGACTCAAAAGTAGTTGTGCTGCAGAGCGCACAAGGAAAAGCTGTTGCTCTCATGCCTTGCTTGTGAACTTCCAAGAAGAATCTGCTTATTGATGTGAAAATCTATCTCATTCTTTTTGCATAATCCTGCTGGCATTGCTTTGTGTTTTGGTTTTTTAATCTTGCCTTTCTACTTTGTGGTCTCTGTGCCTCGCACAAAGGGGATTTACAGTTGCACAGAGACCACAACCAGAACGTTCTAGAGTTTGGTGGGAACCCTGCTTCCCTCCCCACAGCAGTGCATACTCTAGCCCTCCAAAGCTACTTTTCCGTCAGATTCTCTCCACTACTGCAAGAGCAGCACTGATTGGTTATTTCTCATTGCGGAGCAGCTTCATCCTCCTCTGTTCCCTAATTTATTCTCTCTTTTCCTCTTTCTCTCTAATTTAGCATTTTATTCTTTCTTCCACTTTTTGACTGTGTTAATAAAAACAAAACTTTCTTTTTATTTCAGAGCTTAGGCCCTTCTTTCTTTCCTTTCTTCCTTTTCTTTTATGGCCGCCATCTCTCTTTTCAAACCGTGTACTGCTTGTGGGAGGAAAGTCTCCCTTTCTGATGGTCATTATTTATGCCTTTACTATCTTGGTGAGTCCCACATCCCACAACAGTGCTCTGTTTGCCATGCTTTAAAAATAGGGCTTCCCAGCTCAGTTTGCCTTGTTGGGAACAGTGCCTTTGAGTAGTGGACCAACTGGCTTCATGTAAGTTTCTTTACTTAGCCTCTGTGATGATTGTGAAGACCCACACATCAAAGAAAAATGAAGACTATTTGTCCACCATGACTTCTGCTCACCCTGATTCATCATTGCAGGCATCATTACCATCTTCCTTGGTCCCACTAACCCTACCTTCAGTACCGACATCAGTACATCTGCAGTCATTCTCTATTGCTGCCTCCTCCTCCTCCTCCTTTGGGCAAGATGTCAGATTATCCCCAGCACAATCTGGGGTTGAACGTTCATTCCTGCTGGGCATTGGCCAGAAAAAAGAGAAAGAGCATAAAGAGCACACTAAGCATAAAGGGTAAGCATAAATCTAAGGGAAAAGACTTACCTCGGTCTAAAGAGCGTTCGTGATCCGTGGAGAGTTCTGGCTCCAAAGAACAGCCTTGCTCCAACCATCATCCTTAATCTGACTGCTGTCCTTGCTCTGACCATCCTCCTTGTTTCAAAGGCTGTCCTTGGTCTGAGGACCATTATTGATCTGATGGCTGTCCTCAATCCTAAGTCTCTCTTGAATGCTCTATGAAGCATTCTCATTCTGACTGCCTAGATCTGACCATCATTCTCAGCCCTACAAGCTGCCTCTCTCAAATGTTTGTCCAGACCCATTGATACTAATTGTACACGTGACTTCGCCAGAGATTCTACCTCTGTGGTCAGTCATGTCTTCACTACTGACTAGAACTGGCATTGAAAACTTTACTGTACAGGCTGTGAGATATTACAAGCTGCCGGCACAGTTCAGCATTCAGTAACAACGACTTTTTGGACTTCCACTCTCTGACAGCTCTCTGTCCAAGATGTTGAAGAGGTTCTTACCTCCAATCCATTGGTTCACTACTTGGCCAGTTTATCAATCTGATCATTATTCTCAGCCTCATCTGCTATAGTTGTTCTTGCCCTTCAACAACAACAATAACAGCAACAGCAACAACCACGACACCAGGAAGTCTCTTCCAATGACAGGTATCCTTCGGACACTTCTTTCTCTGCCTCTCATTCACCACTGATATCTTTTCTTCCTGTTGCAGTAGATGAACAACCCTCTTCCCCTCCAGAGGATCTCAAGCCGTATGCTGACTTACTTCTGTGTATGGCCGAATCACTTGGTCTTCATGTAATAACTCCGCCAGCACTGCTGGATGATCCCACATTTCAGAGGGTTGACACGCAGGCTGGCACATCTCTTCTGGTCTCTCTCCTACTTGCTCTATCTGAAGACATCTAACAATCATGGCATAAGCCATCCTTATTCCGATATACTTCACATAATGTAGAAAACATGTTGGATGCAGCAGGAATGTGCTTCTTTCTTATTCACTTGCCCTACGCCCAATTTTATAGTCTTTGAGGCATCACAAACGAAAGGGTTGAGGAACCATTCCATGCCGACTGATCAAGAAAGTAAATGCCTAGATATATTTTTGGATGCTGATTCAACTTGTCTGCCACTCTATAGCTGTGAGAGTTGTAAACATGTAAGCTTGTGTGGCTGTTTATTGACAGTTTTTCTGGGAGAAAGCTCTGGCTTTTGTTCCATGTCTCCTTGAAGAACAGAGGTAAGCAGCTACACTTTCAACAAGAGGCATACAATCTGACTGGACATGCAGGAGATTGTGATGCTAAAGTTACGTCAGGTGCCATGGCTCTTTGGGGGTATGCCTGGCTCTGTTTTGCTGGGATATCTGAAGACACTAGGTGTATAGAGGAGTTGCTATTTGATAGAGAAGGACTATTCAGTCTCGAAACAGATGAAGGCAGGAACTGTCTCTTTGGTTCTTGCACAGCTGCCGAGAAGATCGGATTCAGAATCCAACATCACTAGCAACAGTAATGTCCTTACAGACCATATTGGAAGCAGCCTTTCTCACCACCAGCACCTGGGTGTTGACTGTGATTTGTTTGGGGAATGCCATAGATTTTTCAACTTGGCTTCCCATTGGTGCTTTCTGTCCCACTCCACCTTCCTAAGGCCTGGGAGGTGAGATCTCTATTTTCCTAGAAAAGGATGAAGTGGAGAAGATTCCAGACTGTTGCAAGTATACTGGTTATTTCTTCAGATACTTCATGGTGCCAAAAGGAGATAGAGGCCTGTGCCCAAGTTTGGATCTTTGTTGTGTCAGTCACTGCATCATCCCCTAAAAGATCAACATGGTCACTCTCCAGTCTATCTTGCAGTTTCTGCATTGTGGAGACTGGCTCATCCCAATAGACCTGAAGGATATTACTTTCTTTTTTTTTTTTTATTATTAATAATAAAGATGCATAAGTAAACAGAAATATCTCTATATATACAACAATAAACATTATACTTTCATGTGATATGTCCTCAGTGTGGCAAGTTTCTCAGATTATCTATTGGCAGAGACCTGTATCCGTGCAAGGTCCTTCGTTTTGGTCTTTCAACAGCATCCAGAATTCCCATGAAATGTGTCATGGTAGTGATCTCATTCCTCAGAACCCGAGGAACCTACATTTATCTGTACCTGGATGGTTGATTAGTAGCATCTTCCCAGGACAAGCTTTAGTGTGACTTCTGATTCACCCTCACCCTGCTTCACACCTTAAGACTTAGGACACGAGCCTGAGGAAAGCAGGATTCTGCAGTAACCACTCCTGTTGTAATTGTGTGTACCTGCCTATAGCAGGTAAAGTAAATGGCAGTTGCCTCCAGAATTTTTTACTGAGCATGTGTGAACAGCAAAACAGAGAGATAATGTGAGAGCAGATACTCCTGCCTTACCAGCTATCCTTATGTTAAAAAAAGCATAAATCTAGAAGTTTGGCCACCAAAGTGAAAATCCTAATATTAAAATTGTCGGATCCTGAAAGAAAGGTCATCCTGGATGCATTTAGAAGAAGGCTGGATCGCTAATGGGTTTAAAATATTTTTGTTTATTTATGCAAAGTTTATATAACCTGATTGTTTTATTTCTCGTGTGCATCAAATCTTTGCGTTATTAACGAGGGAGAGGAGTTCTTGGATAGGGCTGAGAGGACCTTTTTGAAGAGGGAGTGCATGGAGGAGCTAGCAAATGAGGAAGTTGGTTCGTGAAACTGGGAGACGAATGCTTGGAGGAATGTGACACACAGGAGTAGAAAGGCAAGGTGCCAAACGGAGACTCTCGAGCTACAGAATCGCTTCCGAGTTCTTGACCTTATTAATGATGAAGTGGAACAGCAGGAAGAGGTAATGGAACATCATCGAGAGGAAATACAACATCAGCAACAGGAACCCAAACACCAGCAGAACAACATCCAACAGCAGCAGCACCAACAGTCTCAGCACAAACAGAAGGTTTAGGCAGCCGTGACAGAATCTGCTCTTTGAGTAACCCCGGACGAGCCTCAGAGGAGACGCGTTCTGGTGGTTGGGGACTCCTTGCTGAGAGGAACAGAAATGACTATTTGCAACCTGGACAAGACCAATCGTGAGGTGTGCTGTCTCCGTGGGGCCAAAATCAATGACATAATGGAGAGACAAACAAGACTGGTCAACCCTACTGGCCGTAACCCCTTCCTTTTGGTTCACGTCAGAACCAACAACATGGAGAGGTGCAGCTTTCACTGCATCACAAAGGATTATGAGCTTATGGGTAGGAAGCCGAAGGACCTTCGTGCGTAGGTTGTCATTTTGTCTCTCCTCCCTGTCAAAGGACATGGCCCACGAAGGGAAAGAAGAATAGTGGAGATCAACAACTGGCTTAGAAGATGGGGCCACCAGGAGCCATTCAGGTTTTTGGATCTCAGCCTCCATTTCCACAAAGATGGTCTTCTGGCAAGGGATGGCCTGCACCTCACAACCGTCGGCAGGAACGTTTTTGCTAACTGTCTTGCAAAATGGATCAGGAGGTTTTTAAACTGAGTTTGACTGGGGAGGGAAACAGTATTATTCTGGGCAAGGATTCAGACAGTGCTGCAAAAAATAGCTCAAATGATATAGATAGGGCAGGCCAAGTAGAACTAGAGACCAACAGGGGGAGGGAAAGTAACTTTAGTACAGGACTTCCAGGAAGGGCACATGGTCTCAAGTGTCTCTACACTAATGCACAGAGCATGGGAAATAAGCAAGATGAACTCCAACTCTTAGTACAACAAAATAAATATGATTTAATAGGCATCACTGAAATCTGGCGGGATGAATCTCATGATTGGAGTGTAGGAATAGGGGGGTATAA
Source organism: Cyclura pinguis (assembly GCA_030412105.1). Classification (NCBI taxonomy): domain Eukaryota; kingdom Metazoa; phylum Chordata; class Lepidosauria; order Squamata; family Iguanidae; genus Cyclura; species Cyclura pinguis. Next base: position 316,080,599 of record CM059600.1, on the reverse strand, counting down.
CCTATTTCGCAGAAATAGATCAAACAAGAAAGGAGGAGGAGTAGCCTTATATGTCAAGGATGTTTTCACCTGTGAAGAGATCCATGACTTAAATCCAGGAAGCCAGGTCGAGAGCATCTGGGTAAGAATTAAGGGAGTGAGAAACAATAGGGATGTGATTGTGAGGATTTGCTACAGGCCTCCGGGCCAGCGTGAGGACTTGGATGAGGCCTTCCTGTAGCAGATGACCATACATTCAAAAAGGAGAGATGCAGTGTTAATGAGAGATTTCAATTATCCTGACATTTGTTGGCAGTCAAACTCTGCCAAGACCACAAGGTCCAACAGGTTCCTTGCTTACCTTGCAGACAATTTCATGATCCAGAAGGTGGGAGAGGCAACAAGGGGATCAGCTATTTTAGATCTGATCCGGACCAACAGGGAAGACTTAGCTGATGAGGTGGAGGTGGTGGGATCATTAGGGGGGAGTGACCATGCTCCTTTGGAGTTTGTCATTCAGTGGGAAGGAGAAGCCAAGTGTAGCTGTGATAGATAATGATGCTGTGATTGAGGAGCAACTGATTGTGCAGGGGTCCGAGCCAGTGAGTGAGCAAGTCAACCTGCAAACATCCCCTGCACTGGAAGGTCAGAGACTGAGTTGCCCCAGCCAGCTCATGACTGAGAGAGAACCAGCAGTGATGCAGAGGAGTTGCGGACAGCTGTATCCATCAGCCCTCAATCATGCAGAAGGCTGAAATGGGCTGCTGAGAGGGAGGCTGCTTGGACTAGGCTGAGGAAACAATAACGAGCAGCACCTGCTCACAGGGGCTATTTGAGTCTGCTGGCGCGGCTGCTCCTTGCTTGCAGCAAATTATTAGCAAGCCCTCACAACCTTTGTGTCTCCTGCTCCCTGAAACCCTCTGGATGGATCTCTGCCTCCTGAACCTTTGGACTGGACTTGACCTGGCTTGGCTTGGCTTGTGTTTTCCTGGTGTTTGGTATATTCGGGCTCCCCAAGTGTTCCTGACCTCTCTCCTCCCTTGTTGGCTGCGGCCCGGCAGGGAGAGATTTCTGACAGTAGCCAGACATGCATCCTAAACTTTAAGAAAGCTGATTTATGTAAACTTAGGGAGTTACTTGCGGAAATCCTATGGCCAAGAATACTAAAAGAGAAAGGAGTTCATGACAAATGGGAGTTTCTTAAAAGTGAGATACTGAAGGCACAACTGAAAACTGTGCCAATAAGGAGGAAAAATGGCTGGTGTCTAAAGAAACCAGAATGGTTGAATAAAGAACTCTCAGCTGAGCTAAGTGTTAAAAGAAACATGTACAGGAAATAGCAGAATGGTGAAACCACCAAAGAGGAATTCAAGCAAATAGCCAGGAGATGTAGCGAGACGGTCAGAAAAGCTAAAGTGCAGAATGAACTCAGGCTTCCCAGAGACATTAAAAACAATAAAAAAGCCTTTTTTTAGATATGTCCGCAGCAAAAGGAAAAACAAGGAAATGATAGGGTCTCTGCGTAGAGAAGATGGCCAATTAATAACAGAGGGAAGAGATATGGCAGAACTACTCAACACTTTCTTTGCCTCAGTTTTCTCCAAAAAGATAGAAATACTCAACCTGGGGGATGGAGAGTAGGTGAGGAAGGGAGAGAAATGCAGCATAGAATAAGTAGAGAAGTAGTACAGAAATATTTGGTTAAACTAGATGAATTCAAGTCTCCAGGGCGAGATGAATTACATCCAAGGATATTCAAAGAATTGGCAGAAGTCATTTCTGAACCACTTGCAATAATCTTTGAGAATTCTTGGAGAACAGGAGAAGTTCCAGCAGACTGGAAGAGGGCAAATGTCATCCCCATCTTCAAGAAGGGGAAGAAAGAGGACCTAAATAATTATCACCCGGTCAGCCTGACATCAATAGCAGGGAAGATCCTAGAGCATCATAAAACAGTCAGTTTGTAATCACTTAGAAAGCAATGCCGTAATCACTAGAAGTCAACATGGATTTCTCAGAAATAAGTCGTGCCAGACTAATCCAGACTAATCTTATCTCCTTTTATGATAGGGTTACTAGCTTGATAGATGAAGGGAATGCTGTAGACATGGCATAGTTTGACTTCAGTAAGGCCTTTGACAAAGTTCCCCATGACATTCTTGCAAAGAATCTAGTAAAATGTGGGCTGGACAGGGCTGCTGTGAGGTGGTTTGGTAATTGGTTGACTGACCGAACCCAAAAGGTGCTCACCAATGGCTGCTTTTCATCCTGGAGAGAAGTGACTGGTGGGGTGCCACAGGGTTCTGTCCTGGGCCGAGTGGTATTCAACCTCTTCATGAATGACTTGGGTGAAGGAGTGGAGGGCATGCTGATCAAATCTGCAGATGATACCAGTGGGTTGCTAATGCCCCAGAGGACGGGATAAAATTTCAAAATGACCTTGACAGATTGGAGAGCTGGGCCAAAGCTAACAAAATGAATTTCAACAGAGAGAAACGTAAAGTCCTACACTTAGGCAGAAAAATTGGAATGCACAAATACAGGATGGGGGATGTGTGGCTGGATGGCAGTATGTGTGAAAGGGATCTAGGAGTCTTGTTCGATCACAAGCTGAACATGAGTGAGCAGTGTGATGAGGCAGCCAAGAAAGCCAACACGATTCTTGGTTGCATCAATAGGAGTATGGTGTCTAGAGTGGTAATGGTACCACTCTATTCTGCATTGGTTAGGCCTCATTTGGAATACTGTGTCCAGTTCTGGGCACCTCAGCTCAAGAAGGATATTGACAAACTGGAGCATGTCCGGAGGAAGGCGACCAAAATGTTGAAGGGTCTGGAAGCCGTGCCCTATGAGGAACGGCTTAGGGAGCTGGGTATGTTTAGTCTGCAGAAGAGAAGGTTAAGAGGGGACATGATAGCCATGTTTAAATATTTGAAGGGATGTCATGTCGAGGAGGGAGCGGGCTTGTTTTCTGCTGCTCCAGAGACTAGGACAAGGAGCAATGGATTCAAGCTGCAGGAAAGGAGATTCTACTTGAACCTCAGGAAGAACTTCCTGATGGTCAGAGCTGTCTGGCAGTGGAGTGTGGTTGAGTCTCCTTCTCTGGAGGCTTTTAAACAGAGGCCGGATGGCCATCTGTTGGGAATGCTTTCATGTGTGTTCCTGCGTAGCAGGGGGTTGGACTGGATGGCCCCTGTGGTCTCTTCCAACTCTATGATTGTATGATTCTATGATTCTATGCTTATCAGTAGTTTTGGATAAAAAGTTTGCTGAAACGTGTTGAACTTTTTTTTGTGTGTGGTATAGGAACCTATTCCTATGCTTTTCTGACTTGTTTCAGTTTCTGGTATCATTTTTTTTCTTAAGGAAGAAATGTTCAGGAACACAGCTACTTTGTGAGCTGAGGTATACCGTTTTGTTTTGTTTTGTTTTATTTTATTTTATTTTATTTTATCCCAGCTTTCTCCTAATATGAGTCTCCGAGTAGCTCCCATCCACATTCTCTTTCTGTCCTGCTTCTTTTTTCTTTCCAAAGTAGGACATCCATGCACTTTTCTTTCTGGCCTGATTCCGGATTGGATTGAGAGACTTTCATCATTTTGCATTGTTGAAATTCATTTTTTTTTAAATTATAAAAGTATAAGATGTTTGCTTTTTCCTCCTTGTGTATACATCTTCTAGTCAATCACATATCATAGGTTTGTGCCCTTTTTCCTTTACAAAGTGCATCACAAATCTCACAAATAAATTTCTGAGGCAAGATATGCTTTATTTCATTGTAGATATTTCTGTATGGAAAAGTGAAGTGGACAAAGGTCTTACAGCTGGTTGGCTTCCTTTGGAAATGGGATTCTGGACAGCCTGACCTTTTGATCTAGCAGAGCTCTTCTTACAGTCTTTTGTTTTCAAAATGCTGCTTCTGTGTGGCATATTCAGAACTTAAATGTTGTTTGTCTTATTTCTGTTTTGTGAATTAGAAACAGTCACATATGTGATCTGTTCAGAACTTAAATATTTTTTGTCTTACCTCTGTTTTGTGAATAATAAACACTCATTGATAGAAACACATTGATTTGAATGAGAAATAAAAGTGCATGACAGGAAAGACAATTATTTTTTTACAAATGAAAAATAGCTGCGGATAATTATCTAAACATAATTTTTGTTGTGTGCAAATACACTTAATGTTTATCTTAAACACACAGCTTTTCAGCATAGAATTGTTGCTATTTGGTTAATTATAATATAGTGCCATCTGGTGGATTTTCAGCCTCTCTTTACAATATAGTTAAAATGGAGATCTATTGATACAGAACATCTGGATGTTCACTTATCAGCATCTTATGATGTGTTCATGCATCTTTAAAACCTGAGTCAGTCTTCTTGGTACATTTGTCTAAAAAAAGGCAAATGCATGTTTGTATTTTGTTTATTGTATAATGGCTGTGCATGTTAGTATGATGCAGAATGAAGACATTAAGTTCTTTGTACATGCTGTATATTTAACATGCTTGGGTATTAACAAATAGTATAGAATTCATAATTATTTGTTTTAGGAAGGTATCATCCACATCTTCAGTCTAGTAGACATCCGCAATGAGGTCCCTGTTGTTTTTCTCACTTTAATTTTTACCCCAAAGCTCGTAACTTGTTTTCATGCTGTAAGTCATGGATCTCTTCACAGGTGTATGGATCCTTGACATACAATACCACGTTTCTTCCTCTTTTATTTGGTCTGTTTCTTTGGAATAGATCATACCCTCCACTTGTTATGTTTTAATTGTGAGATGCATCCCACCAGGTTTTTTATGATGGCTATTAAATCATGTTTGCCTTCCTATGTTAAGTTCATCTTGTTTATTTCACAGGTTTTGTGCATTAGTGCATACATGTCTAAGACCATGACTCATTTTCTCCAGCTGATTTCTTGTTGTTGTTTTTCTGCCCACTGTTGGGTTCTTAGTAAGGTTATAAAGACACATATTTTCAATCTGGTCTTTCATGCAGATTGACGCTTACTGATTATTGTGATTTTTTAATGATATTATTAATTTAATTTTAGTGATGGTTGCTAATCAGTTGAATGCTATTTTTTTAGTGGAAATATATGATAAAATGTAATGAATAAATTAAAAATGGGATAAACACAGTGATTACATATCCTTTTAAACTGTTTCAGTTTGGGGAGTGGGAACATGTCACTTGTCTAAAAACAATAGGTTTTTAAAATCTCCACATGCTCAAGTACCTTAAATCGTTTTGACGTCCTCTTATAGCTAGTAAGAGCTCTTTTTTTTTAAAATACATAATGGATGTCCACATACCACACTTCAAATAGATAATAAATTAGTATCTATCTGTCTTTACAGCTTGATAGCATATTGTCCCCACCATCTATGCCATTTCGGAAATCCAGTAACCCTGAAGTTTCTTCTGGCCCTGGCAAGTCACTGAAATTTAAAAGGCAGCTCAGTGAAGATGGAAGACCATTTAGAAGGGGAAGCCTTGGAGGAGCTCTGACTGGTAAGGAAAATGGCATATGAAAGCACTAATAAATATGTAGTTTAAACTATTCTGGGGAGAATGTTTTAAAATGTAGATATCTGACGAATAAAGCATCTAGATGACCACTAACCACTGAAGGTAGAGAATGCTTTTAACCTCTGGTTATGATCCAGCAGGGCCTTCAGGTCTTAAATCCAATTGCTAATCCCATCTGGATTATACCCATTGAATCAATTACTGAGTGGTAACTCGGTTAGGTAAATGTTGTTGATTCAGTGAGTTTTTTCTTATTGGCATTAGCAGTATGATTTAGGCCTATCTATGTTCTTACATTGTTTTTATCAACTTTTAAAAATAAAGCCATAGTTATAAGAAATATGTATAATTTAAAGATCTGTGAGAACTGAATGGATACCAGTCAAACTCGGCTTTCTGTCAATGGATGACAGCCATTTAGGGAAGATGATTGTAAATTGTTTTGAGCAACCCTTTTTTCTTGACAAAGAAAAGTAGGATAAATACCTGTTAAATGCTACTACTAGGAGGTGATAGTAATAGCAGAATAAAGATCGCTGAGCATTTCTTCTGAGTGGTCCAGGTGTCAGATGTAAACTATGTTTGTAATAAAAATTAACCACTGGGTAGACTTTGAAATCATCTATTTCTAACCTCCTTAACCCTCTTACACTGTGCTCTGTATCCTAAGTTCTTCTTTGCAGTTTCTGTGGCTCACACAAATGGGTGCTCCTGCAGTGTGTGTTTCGGAGACTTCTAGAATACTATGACATGCCTTTTGGTGGTAACTCTACCCACTCCCTGGGTGCCTATATAGCACCCATCCTGGCAAAACCTTCAGTTCCTTTTTTGTCTGCTGCCACAGTGTTGTCAGCTAGGAGCCTTCTTGGAATTAGCTGTTCTCTCTGTTTTTCAATGTTTTGGCATGTTGATGGATCAGTTTGTCTTCAGTACTGACTTGGATTATTCATGATTTTGATTTGCCTCATAGACTGGTTCAGTTAACGGTGTTATGGCCCTTCTGAGTCACTTGGACCCCATTGTTTTGTGGTCTCTGCAGCCTTCTTTAAATGCTAGTGCTCTTATGAGGTAAAATTCCCGACAAAGACAGTCATTCTAAGTGCGCCCTTGTCTTAGTGAAGGCCTTGGCTCTTGTTGACATTGCTTGTTGTTCAGCCCACATACCAGAAGAAATCATGCTGCCATGCTAAAAGCGCTTCTTTGGGAAAAGGTCATAAGTGCCTCTGATATGGCTGTGCAGAATAAAGCCCATTACAGGAACTCAGTGATAGTAGCCCAGTATGTGTTGTTCAACACCAAGGGCTTCATTGGAACTGTCGACTTCTTCTGCTTGGTCTGTCTTGAAGTATTCCATGGAAGTCTCATCAGCTCCTAGACATGGGCAGGAAGATCACCCATTTCAGAGCCAACACTAGGCAGGCCTGCCTTCTGCCCAGTATCAATTGCTACTCAGGAGTCTGTGGCTCAGAAAGATTCTAGCTTCATGCAGGAGAAGCAGGAGGCCCCAGTAACACCTAGCAAGTTTCTGGAGCTCCCATACTGTGTTGTTGAAGGAGCCCATGAGAAGCACAAGAGAAAGAAGAAGTCTAAAGATGTTCCACCTTGGCACTCATTTCCATGCTAATCCTTTGACTACTGTGGACCTGTCTGCTTAATCCATCTTAATCCAGCCTCAGTGGTTTCTTCTCAGGGGTATCATCGGTCCTCTTTTTCAGCTTCTGGGGACTCCTCTACCTCTAGGTCAGAGTCTTCCTCCAAACCTGCTCAAGTGTCTCCAGAGGTTTTGGTGGCTGATTGCATCCCTGTCTCTCTGACAAATGATGTCAGATCTTTTGCTGACCAGATGCTTAGAATGGCCAGGTCCCTAAATTTGCATACTGATTAATGACACAAGGACATCCAGGACCCTATCTATCAGCAGGTCCAAGAGCCAAATCTGACTCCTGCTTTGCTTCCCCTACTCCCTTATCTGCTGCATGTAATGAAGAAATCTTGTACTATACCCTCTCCAATTCCTCCCCCATCAGCTTGGCATATCATGGATTGCAGCAGAAAGGTATTAGCAGGAGTGGTGGCACTCCATTGGCATGCTTAGTTGAGATCTTCTGGCTTGTCCTAACAGACCCATTTCACCATTAAGATCTCTGCTTCTATGAAGGTGGTGTTTTCAACTTGTCTACTGGTGACAAACAAGAGCACATAAACAAAATGAGGACCATGGCCAAAAAAACTGGTTTTCCACAACAGCCTCAAACATCAAAGTCTTGATATTGTTGGTTGTATTCCAGCTCCAGGCATGTTTACAGACCTGTCTTCAGTCATCAGCAGAGACAAACTCTGCTCCAGTCTTCTGGTTCCGATAAGACATCCACCTCCAGAAACAAGACGTCCCCATTCAAGAAGAAGCACCAAGACTCCAACAGATGGCCTTTTTGACTTCTTCCAGGATGACCCCTCTGCTGTCTACAAAGCTTCCACTGCCCTCTTTCCATTCATTATTCCATCTTTCAGCAACAGCTTCAGCAGGTACCATCAAGCTTGGGCCTCCATCACCTCAGACTCATGGATCCTTGATGTCATCAAAAGAGGCTATTCCATAGAGTTCTAGAGGCTTCCTCCTATTGAACTTCTTTGTGTTACTCTACCCTTTCCTACCCTGAAAGAGGAGGTCAACACTTTAATCCTCAAAGGAGCCATACAGCCTACCCCCCCCCCCGGTGGCTACATACAATCATAAGCATGTAGCCATTGGTTAGCAGTCTTAGAACACTGCTTTCCTGATAGGTGTCATCTCTGCAGTGAGAGCCAGGGAACTTTGTGCTCTTCAAGTGGATCAACTGTACTTGAGATTCCCCAAAGATAAAGTTGTGCTTTGCCCAGACATTTCATTCCTTCTGAAGGTTGTTTCTGCTTTCCACTTGAACCAGGACATTGTGCTTACTGTGTTTATGTAGAACCCTACTTCCGACCTAGAGTGCAATCTCCACTGCTTAGGTGTTCACCACACCCTAGCTTTCTACGTGGAATGTACTGCATTCTTCAAGAAGTCACAGAGGCTTTTCCTCCATTACTCTTCTAATAAGAAATATCTTCCTTGTTTCATCACAAAGACTTTCCAAATAGTTCAGAGCAACCATTCATCTGTCTTATGAACTGGCTGGCAAGCAGCTCCCTATCCAACCCAGGAGCCATTCCATGAGAGTACTGGCAGCATCTGCTGTTTTTTCCCATGGTATACCTCTACATGAAATTTGTATGTCACAGCCCTTAGCATTTATCTCTCACTACCGACTGGACGCAAGGTTCAGATTGGAAGCTGCCTTTGGGAGAACTGTTCTTTTTTCGTCTTCAGCATGACACTTGGTCTTCCTGTGGTTAGACGCTTCCTAGCCTCCCATTTTTATGAGTTATAGAGACCACAAAGATGAAGAATGGATTGCTTACCCGTAACTGTGGTTCTTCAAGTGGTCATCTGTGAACTTACACAACCCCACCCATCGTACCTTTGTTGTGTCCTACTTCTTTCTTCAGTCTTTGAGTGCTACCTCTTGCGGCCATGTGACTGAGAATTTTGGTGGGAAGGGTTCTATATAGACACCTAGAAAGTGGACTGCCTTACTGCTAAAATGTATGTCATGCTGCTCTGGAAGATTCTGAAGCACGCGTTGCACAGGCACAGATAACTCATTTGAATTCACAGATGACTGCTTGAAGAACCACAGTTACAGGTAAGCAACCTGTTCATCACAGAGTGGTGTGCAAATAAAATGAATTAAACATTTTAAAACAATTTAAAATTTAAAAATAAAAAATGTAAGCAGATTAAAAGAATATTACTGTAACAGGTTAAGACAGATTTAAGAAGTTAAAACAGCTTAAAATCAAGTGCATGTCTATACTGGAATAAATCACTTTCGTTACAAAGGCTTTAATTTAAAAAAATGTTTTAACTTGGCAGTAGAATGAAGCAGTGTTGGCACCATTTAGGCCCTCAAGAGAAGTGCATTCCATGATTAGGAAAAGATCCTTTTCCATGTTCTTGTATCGCATATCTTCCCCAGTCTTGGGACATAAAAGAGCCCCTAGCAGAGAGAGGTATTCTCTCAAATATTGAGGTCTCAAGACATTTAGGAATTTGAATGTCATCACAAATATCTCATATTAAGTGTATTCACCAGCTGTGCAGTTTCTTTAAACTTTGTGTTACATGGTGTTCATGTGGTACTCCAATCAGCAATCAAGCTTCTATTTTGCACTAGCAGCAGTTTCAAAGTCATCTTCAAGGGAGCCTCACATGAAATGAATTAGTGTAGTCTACTCAGGAAGTTTCCACTGCATGAACTATTGTCGCTAGGTTTTTCCTGTTGAGGAAAGGCTGTAACTGATCGACTGTTTGAAGCTAAGCATACCAGGCCACTTGGGCCTCCAGTGACAAAGGTGGATCCAGGAGCATCCCAAATTATGTACCTGTTGTCTCAGAGGAGTTGCAGCCCTGTCCGAGGCAGGCTGTTTACCCAGTTCCGTGGAATTGCCAGTTCACGGAATCTCCATCTTATCAGGATTCATCTTCAGTAATTGGCCCTCATCCAGTCTATTACAGCATTCAGACAGCAGACCCCCACATACACAATACCAGCTGACAGAGATGACAAGGAAGAGAGCTGACTGTTCTCAGCATACTGATAGCACCCAATCCCCCAACTCCTAATTATCTCCTCCAACAGCTTAATATAGATATTAAATAGCATAGGGCATAAAGTGAAACTCTGTGGCACCCCATGACTACATAGCCATAAGGCTGAAAAGAAGTCTCACAGTACTACTTTCTGGAACTGAATGTGTAGAAGGAGGAGAAACATATTAGACAGTGCCTTTTACTCTCAGTCCCACAAGATATCATGTTCAATGGTATGAAAAAATCTGTTGTGAGATCCAGGAAGATGAACAGGGTGGTGTTACCCTGGGGTAAGTAGAATTACTGAAGCAGTCAGAATAATCAAAGCTGTTTCAGTACTGTACTCTGGTCTTAAACCATATAATCCTTTTCCTTCAAGAATGCCTGAAGCTGTCCAGCAATCATACACTCAAGCACCTGGTCTGAAAGGCAGTTAGCAGCAGGATAGTAGTTCTCACATATTTCTGGATCCAAGGAGATCCTCTTTAGGGGAGGGCATACCACAGCCTCTTAAAGGCAGCAGGCAGCTCACCTAGTATAGTAAAATATTTACCAGCTTCTGAACCCATCCAGTCCATCTCTGTTAGATCTTACTGGGCATGATGGGTGAACATGAAGGCTATGTGTGGGATGTCCACCTCATCAGGCCACAACAACTATATTTGATCCACAAAAATTTGACCAGATGGAATGCTGCCCCCATTCTGTAATGGTTTCCCCAGACTCTGAGCAAATATGAGCAACTTCTCTTCAAAGTTACTAGCTGAGATCCTGTTTAGCATACTACTTAGGTGGTAGTGGCAGAAGGAAAAGAGCTGTAGACAGAGTGATTGTGAGGGAAGCCAGTCACTGGAGAAATAAGCTGTTTGAATCAGATTGTGTCTGCTGTTTCCTCTAACCACTGGGTGATTCTAGAAAAAGAGGAACCAGTGGATTTTGGCCCAGTGTGGTAACTCTGAATAACACACTCTAGACAATACTTTGGTGCTGTATTATTTTTTGTTTTCTCAATAGTTCAATAAATGAATGTTACTTAACAACAAATATTTCAAATATTTATAAATAAAAATATTTATGAACTTCCATGTCTTAATTATGGATAGAAAAATAATTTAGAGTAACAGTCACTTTTGGTCACCCAAAATGGAAGGCAGAATGTTTTGTTGAGGGTTTCTGGAGCTCCAAAAGTGGCTGAAAGAGGACAGTGAAACCCTTTGGGCTCTGGGACATACCTGACCAATATACAATGCATTAAACATTGAGGTATTTTTTCTCTGATCCCTTTTGTGATGATTTCAAATATAGTGCCCATCTACTCTGCTGCTATGAAAGTAGTTAATGTTTTCAATGACGTATTTTAATTTTCGGATATTTTCCCTCTTCAGAAAAAGTGAAAGGAAACTGGTGGTTTCAAATGTTCCAGAATTTGGGAGTGATGTGTTTTCTCTCCATCTTTACATCAGTTCCATTCTTGTTGTTAATGTTAATACACCAACGTAAGTTCTATTCAGTGTTCCGTGAACTATTTGTCAGTAAATAGAAAATGAAAGACCTAGCATGGTATAGTAGTTTGAGTTTTGGACTACAACCCTGGAGATCAGAGTTTGATTCCCCTCTTGGCCATGAAAACCCAGTGGGTAGCATGTTACAAACACTCAGCCCCAGAAGAACCCGTGATAGGTTTTCCTGAGGGTTACCATAAATTGAAAATGGTTTGAAGTCTCACAAGAACAACAATATAGAAGATGGTTTACCGATTGATTACTGGAATGGACCTCTCGGAACACAGTGATTTGAGGACTGTTAAAAACAATATAGATGTCACTGGTGTGCATAACGTGCTTGAGATTATATATTACTTCCTATGCTGGTGGTTAGGAGAAAGGACAGGAGGTAGTATGGACTGGCTGTTAGACTAGGCAGCCCAGTGCAGTCTTCCCTTCCTTTTGGGAACACAGAAGGATAGCATCTAATATTGCAATGTGCAGCAGAGTTGGATGAGGAGGGATGGGTTATAACCATGTGGTAAAGCTGGCTAGGGTTGCGCTGGAAATGTAAAATTGGAAAGAATAGAACAATCCATTTGTAGAACAATTCAGAGGAGATATGTATGAAGAATTGGTTGAATTGGCCCTCTTGTAATTTGAGTGAAAGAGCTTGGACCCGCAAAATGCCCAGGAGAGATTGGAGCTACTTCGTTACTTAGTAAAGTGATATGTGTAATATGATTTTTTTGCATATAAATATTTTTTGAAAGTGGCTTTAAAATCAAATTCTGATTTCACATGTAATACAATATGCTTACTGATATATCTGCATTTTGGTCGAAATTATTATTATTGCACTCAGATAATTTGATTTTTTCCTCTACCGATATTTTGTTGCTTTTCCATAGCTGTTGGAAGAAACAGTCACAGATTTCCCTGAAGAGTGGAAGACAGAGTCAAATTCCTTGTACTCTAACTAGATTCACTGTACCACTCACACATAAATTTAGCTGCTTGCCTATCTGAAAACCAGTATTGATCTCCAGAGAGAAGCTTGTCAGTCAGGTTGCTGATAAAATTATTCATGCATTATTATGGTTAAATATATTAAGGATATATATCCTTTTCAGCATATAGCATGGGTAGCTGTTTTGCTGTTACCTTCTTAAACAGTGTCATGTATTTTTAAATTCCATTTTGAAATTAAGTAAATCAGCAGATGTAAAAGACACAAAAATTACTTTTGTTAATGCCTTGTCTGAGTTATAATTTTATTTATTTCTTTAATTTCCCTTGCAGATATAGGAAATATAGAAAATGAAGCTATATATTTTTCCTTGTCATAGAGGAGCTAGCAAAACTAGTTAACTGCAAAGCTCCTTTGCAGCTGTGAATGGGTTTCATGAGCTGAAGTAACTTCAAAGAGCTTTACACAATCACTTGGGCTTGGGCTTAAATTGTCAGAATCAAGAATGCTCTACAGGTTTATCTGGCTGTGCTGAGAGTGATATAAAATAATGGCTTTCTAAATGCACTGGAAATGAAGGGCTTTATGTCTACCCAGGCTCATAGTGATCTTAACATTGTGAAATAATTTCCTTTCTATTACTCATTGTAGAGCATCATTGCATTGTATTAAGGCATATATTATATTTATATTTTTGTTCTTATTGCTTAAAACTTCTGAAATGTATAACTGAATTTTATTAGTAAAAACAGAAAACTTGAGCTGATTAATATTAATTTAGTTTCAGGCAGTTGTTAAAAAAATATAGGGACTTCTAGCTGCACTAATTATAATGTAATTCTTTTCATACAGTCAGTGAAAATAAGTCTGACTTATTTCTGCTTGTCTGCATTTTCTAGTTAGATTCAAAAGAGATGTGTGTCATATTCTGCATGCACTCTGAGGCTTTTCTCCACTTTTGGCTGTATCCTCTCATGCTCACAAAAAGCTCCTGGAGTCTATTGTCCCTCCAAAGCAGCACTGAGTTAAGCGCTGAAGGTTTGCAAGAGGGAAGGAAAGGAAAACTGTAACACACATTTTTCTTAAACAGTCTTCAGTGTTCTTTGAACACCAGCTGCTGTGTTCTATTGACGTATGGGTGGGTATGGGGAAGAATATAGATCAACAAAGTAGCAGGATAGCAAAATCACCTTTTCCCTTCCCTACCACCTTATTTCTCTGCATCCATTTTTTCCTTGTTGTGAACCTTCAAGTCATCTCTGACTTATGTGACCCTAAGGTGAAGTTATCACAGGGTTTTCTTTGCAAAATTTGTTCAGATGAGGTTTATCTTTGCCTTCCTGTGAGAGAGTGTGACTTGCCCAAAGTCACCCAGTGGGTTTCCCTGGCTGAGTGGGGATTCAAACCCTGATGTCAAGCACTCAAACCACTACACCACACTGGCTCTGTTCTTTACCAGGTGACTTTTCAGAGTTCTTTCTTTTTCTGAATTGGGCTGGATCCACTCCAGGCCTCCTCAGTATGATCATAAATTGCCATGACTAACATGAGTGGAAAATGATTTTTATACCATAGAATCATAGAGTTGGAAGAGCCCACAGGGACCATCCAGTCCAACCCCCTTCTGCCATGCAGGAACCCACATCAAAGCACTCCCAACAGATGGCCATCCAGCCTCTGCTTAAAAACCTCCAAAGAAGGAGACTCCACCACACTCAGAGGCAGCATGTTCCACTGCCTAACAGCTCTGACCATCAGGAAGTTCTTCCTGATGTTTAGGTGGAATCTCTTTTCCTGTTGTTTGAATCCATTGCTCCTTGTCCTAGTCTCTGGGGCAGTGGAAAACAAGCCCACTCCCTCCTTGTCATGACATCCTTTCAGATATTTAAATAATGGCTGTCATGTCTCATTTTAACCTTCTCTTCTGCAGATTAAGCATCCCCAGCTCCCTAAGCTGCTCCTTATAGAGCATGGCTTCCAGACCCTGTTTTATAACCACTGTTATAAAATAATATTTTATTGGTGAGCAACAGGTGCAATGGGTGTTTCATAGTAAAGAAAGCTCATCATTCTAGTCACTACGGACAGCTCTGACTCACTAAGCATGTACCCTAGAAGCCATTATATCACTAGGTGTATGTGTGTGCCTTCCAACCTAGGTAGAAGGACAGGTGGTATCATGCCCCTTCCCAACAGCCACGCCCTAGAGATATGAGAGGAACAGTACTTACAGCAGCCAGTGCAGGTGGAAAAGGGAATGCCCAGGCTTCTGGCAGTGTTTATATAGGAAGAGCTTGTTAATTAGGCCACAGCTGGGTAGGGCATTAAGATTATATAACCGGAGTCCGGAATGGCAGAAAGCTGCTGGAGTCTACTGATTCCATTGGTGGTAACAGCCTTGCTGACTCTTGCATTCCTTGCTCATGTTCCTTGGACCTTTGCCAGAACTATAGATGCTCCTCTTGGACACTCTCTCTCTGGACTGTTGGTAAATTTGGACTTGGTTACTCTAAGCTTGCTGTGAACCTGGACTGACCAGAAAAACAAACACTGTTTGCTAGCTCCTGCTGTCACCCAGATTATATAGCTGGGAAGCCTTGGCAGGCTGCCAGTACAGTACAGGTGTGTAGGAAGACTAGTGTTTTTACATTCTTAATTTAGACAGCTAGAAAAGAGAGGCTTTGATAAATAGAAGTGTTACAGAAACTCACTGAAACTCATAGCTCACAGAGCAGGAGGAAATGCCCACTAGCTTCTCATTACATGTATATGAACTTTGTCCCTCTGTCTCCTAGGGGATATGAAGAATTCAGTATATTGCAGCCTCCCTGCCTAATTCTCCCACATACACATTATAATACATTTGAACCTGTTACAAGCTGTACAATTTATGTTCTGGGAGTTGTGCAAGTATTTGTTGAGATTTTTCTTTGTGACAGTTTTTCAAAGCCACTGTAGTCCTTATTCTTCTGTTCAGTGGTGTATAATCTCCATGTTAAGACTAAATTTTGAAGGCTTAAAATGAATCTGTCTTTCCGGTTTTTATGGGTTTATAGGTTGTTGTGGGTTTTCTCGGCTTTGAGGTCATGTTCTATTAGTATTTTCTCTTGACGTTTTGCCTGCATCTGTGGCTGGCTTCTCCAGAGGATCTGGTGGCATGGAGGTGAGACAGAGTATGTATACTTGTGTAGTCCCTGGGTAGGAGGAAGCAATTTGCATATGTTACAGTTGGCCTGTGTGATGGCCTATTGTTAAATGGGATATCCCCCAGGGTTGTGTTGTTAGTCAGGGGATATGCATAACAGTTCATTAAGTACATTAGCAATCTATTGTATTTTTTTTGTAGAGGGACCTCCAGAGTCTGGATGGTGTTCATTGGCATATTTTGAGTCTTGATTTTACAGTTTTTCAGTACTGGTAGCCAAATTTTATTTACTTTCCAAGTTTCTTCTTTCCTGTTGAAATTGTCCATGTGTTTATGGATTTCAGTGGCTTCTCTGTGTAGTCTGACATAGTAGTTGTTAGAACGGTCCAGAATTTCTGTGCTTTCAAAAAGCATTCTGTGTCTAGGTTGGTTTATAACATGTTCTGCTACTGCTGATTTTTCTGGCTGGATCAGTCTGCAGTGTCTTTCCTGTTCTTTAATTCGTGTTTGGATGTTGTGTTTTGTAGTCCCTACGTAGACCTGCCCACAACTGCAAGGTATGCGATACGGGTTTGTTTGCCATATAGATCCAGAAAAGGAGAACCATGATTATGATGGTGCTTGAGAATCTTCCTAAGAGCAAAGGATGACGTGTTTGGGACTCATCAGTTTAGAGGGGAAAATTCCTTAAGGAACATACAGATGTTTATACAATTGTTACTAGTATGGAGAGTGAGAGAGAATACCCTGCCATGTGTAATGCAAGTGCACTCACAGAGGTATGTATACTTTACAGCAGAAGTAAGATGGCTCTGAGAATTCTTTGCCCACCCAACTACTCCCTGTGCTCAGCATGCTCCTTTTCCTTTCCATCTGCCATCTTACTAGAAGTTTCTTAGCAGTGATAGCAGGAAGGATGCTGAAGAGCAATGGCTGTAAGCTGATTGAAGGAATGCATTCTGAGGAAGGAAGAAGACATTCTGCATCCTCACAAAAGGAAGGACTCTTGCTTAATTTGCACAAGGAGGACCCTGCAGTAGCCAAGCAGTTTCTGCCAGTATTTATGTTGGTGATAACCCCAATCCCCCCACAAGGAGAGCAATATAAATGTCATGTGGCACAGCCATGTCTATAGTAAACAATGCCTCTGGTGCATTGAGAGCTCTGTTTACCTCACATGCCCATCTGTGAGTTGGAGGACTGTGATTCTGCTGTAGCAGTGTGTTTCAGAGCCATCTTCAGCAGACAAATCACATGAGCAAACAGCACCTGCCTCTAGAAACCCTTATTTGGGCATGCAAAGAACAGCAAAACAACAAGGGGAGAGTAGGTAAGCCTGCATCATCAGATACCCCCTGCATGTAAAAAAAACGAAAACCCATAAAACACAGATCTGTATGTTTATCCACCAAAATGGAAAACATATGAATGGTGGAGACTAATGACAAATCCATTGCACTTTCTGCAGATTTGATACTGGCTGATCAGGGGAGAAAAGGGCTTTGACTGTTTTTCATTCTTTATAGCCCCCTAGCCTCTGCACTTATATTTCTGAAATTTTATGTTTTCTGTCTGGAGAACCCCTATGACTTGTGCCATGTTCATATCAGTTGCCAAAAATGATCAAAGAGGGTTCAAGGGAAGAGACTCATTTCACCCATGAGAAAATCTGAATATTCCCTTTCCATAAAAATTACTGCAACTATTCTTCTGAAATTTCATAGATCCCTTGCCTAGAAGCACCTTTATGCATAAAGTAATTTTCATAACTATTGGACATATAAAAGACTATGTGATAACCGCACCTTTTGAAAACACAAATTATAAAAGGCATTCTGCATCTATTCATATGGAATTTGGCAAAATTTATCCCCTTACAAGGGATACCTATACTTGCTAATTTCATCCAGTTCTGCCAAGAGATAAAAGACAGTTTCCTTAAAAACAAATTTAATGGCACATAGAAGTCCCCCCTTGCTTACAGTAGGGGGCTGCAGTGCTCTCATTCTGTCCAGATTCTGGTCTGTCAGGGTAAGAGACAGAAAAACATGTATTTATACAGTGAAATCCTTGATTCACCAACTTGGCCTCCTGATTGGACTAAGCATGGCTCAGGGTAAATATCCTTCATTGGTGAACAAGAAAAAAAGGGAAGTATAGCCTTATTAGTTTCCAATCATAATCATTGGAAGACATAGAGTTCTGCATTTCTCAGGGATAATTCAGATTTGGGATCAAATCAAACTGGGCAGCCTATAAACCAGTCCACACTAAATTAGTTATCACATTAGTGATTTATTTTGGGTTGTTACTTAGACAGGTAGTGGAATGTCAGTGCAATCTTTCACTGTGTTCGTGCTTCAATGGTGTTAGTTCCCATGTTTGATTTCTCACATATGAAATATGATAATAGCACATACACTATCCCGTTCGTTCCATCTCCTGCTCCATGATCAGAGTTTGAAAAAAGAAAGAAAGAAGTTGTAATTGTGCTATTGTGTAATTATATAATGATGCTGTTATGGAACCACCCCTGACCCCTGCCCAGATCAGAAAGATGAACACATACCACACCACTTCCAAAAGCATTTTTGTTCCTGAGAACTTACTCTTGCCTTGTTCTGCTTTTGTATATTATTCTTTAAACTTTTATATATTTACTCTGTAAACTTCTCCTGAACCTTGTGGTTTCTCTCCATGTCAATCTACTGTAAGATAATGACAGAACTGTGGTATTGTGCTGTATGTGTCTTCAGGTTCCCTATTGACTTAGGCAACCTCGTGAAATTTCATAGGGTTTTTTAAGATAAGGAATACTCAGAGGTGTTTTTGCCTGTTCTTTCCTCTGAAATACAGACTACAGCACCTAGTGCTTATTGGTGGCTTCCCATCCAAGTACTAATCAGGGCTGAACCTGCTTAGCTTCCAAAATCAGACAGGATCTTGTGCCTTTAGATTATTTGGGTACTAAAGGTATGTGTATAGGCTTTTAAAAAATTCTTCGTTAAAAGTTTTTCAAAATACAATAAAAATTGCATATGATCTGATAAAAAAGAAAAAGAAACAAAAAGAAGTTATAGAAAAAATACAGACCAAAAGAAAGTGTAGATTCTGACCTTCTTTTGGCACTTATATATATGTATATCATAGTGAAACACCTTTCTAAAGCTACATCATTCACTTCTTCCACTAACAAAATCTTGCTAATTATTGAAGCCAAATTGCAAAATCATTTTCTTCTTTACAGAAAAATTTCTGGAAAGAGTTTCCAAACTTTCAGAAATGTCTTCAGTGACTTTTCTCTAATCAAAGCAGATAATTTATCCATTTCTGCTAGCTTAGTCAACTTCAACAACCATTCTTCTTGCACAGATAATATGAATTTCTTCCATCTTTATGAGTACAACAATCTTGTTGCTGTGATCATATACTGGAGTAATCTCCTATGGCTCTTTTCCAACTGATCATCTGTAAGTCCGAAAATAAACAAGTTCTGGTTTTATTTGAATGTTAATCTTTAAAATCCTCTGCATCAAGATTTGGTCCCAGAGCTTTTTTTGTATTTTCATATGTCCACCACAAATGATAAAATGTCGCTTCTTGCCATTCACATTTCCAGCATACATGCAGAACATTCTTATAAATTCTTGGCAGTTTCTTTGTCATCATGTACCAACTATATATTTTATAAAAGTACTCTTTAAGATAAAATAATGTAAATTTCAATGCCTTCATCACATCTTTTCCCACTGTTCCATCTGTATATTCTATCCCGAATTCTTAAACCCATTTTGCCCATGCATTCTTTTACTTGTTACTCTTCCATCTCAAATTTTAACTGAAGTTTATGCATTTTACCAATCATATACCTATCAGTATACAATTGCAGTTCACTTTTTATTTGTCTTAAGTGTTTCAAACAGTAATTGTTAAGAAAACCATTAAAAATTACAGTAGGCCCTCCACTTTCGTGGAGGTTAGGGACACAGAACCTTCGCAAAAGTAAAAAAAACGTGAATAACTCCCCCCAGTGAACACTGGCCTTCCCTGCACTCTCCTGCTGGTGCATCCACCGGGTGGTGGGCAGGAGAGTGCAGGGGAGAGAAGATCTTTTTCCTTGCACCCAGGAGGGCACAGGGAAAAAGATCTTCCTTTCCCTGCACTCTCTCACCTGCCATCTACGCGGGTGCACCGACAGGAGAGTGCGAGATACAAGATCTTTTCACGGCCCCCCACCCGCGTGATTGTGCAGGCAGCAGCGGCAGGAGAGCGTGGGGTGAAAGATCTTCTCTCCCCTTCACTCTCTCACCTCCAACCCATGCAATCACATGGGCAGCGACACAGGAGAGTATGGGTCAGGGAAAGATCTTCTCTCCCCTTCACTCTCTCACCCGTTGCCCACGCAATTGCACCACAGTGGTGTGGGGGAGAGCGCAGGGGAAATCTTCCCTCAACTTTCTTGCCCGCTGCCAGCTCGATTGCTTTGACAGCCGCGGGCAGAAGAGCATGCAGGGGAAGGGAGGCAAGCGGGCATCACGAATAATCAAACCTACTAGAGTCAAATGTGGGAGGAGAACTATATGTCCCTCTTCAGCTAATTTCTCCTTTGATTTACTTTTATGTATTAATAATAATAATAATAATAATAATAATAATAATAATAATAATAATTTATTTTTGTCCCGCCTCTCCACCTGGATTGAGGCGGCGAACAACATTAAATACATTAATACATTAAAAACATTAAAAAACATACCCAATCCTCCCCACCCACCAATCCACCTAAGACCAACCCCCTAAAACACACTACAATCAATCAACTATTAAAAGAACAGCAAGACAATTGATGGGAGGCGATGGAAATGCTAGTCTTGGAAGGCCCGTCGGAAGAGATCAGTCTTGACTGCTCTTTTAAAGCAGTCAGGACTGGTAATGTGCTGGGTCTCCTCCGGCAGGCCATTCCATAACTTGGGAGCGATAGAAGAGAAGGTCCTCTGGGTAACCGCAGCCACCCTAGTTCTGACTGGCTGCAGTAAATTCCTCACACAGGACCTTGGTGTGCGGGGCGGATTGTGTGGGAGAAGGCGATCCCACAGGGAGTCTGGCCCCAAGCCATGTAGGGCTTTAAAGGTAATGACCAACACCTTGTACTGTGCCGGGAAACTAATAGGCAGCCAATGGAGAGACTTTAAAATTGGTGTTATATGGTCAGTTTTAGGTCTTCTGGTGACCAACCTGGCTGCCATATTCTGAACTAATTGAAGCTTCCGGACTAAGCACATATAGAGCATATTGCAGAAGTCAAGCCGTGAAGTTACCAGCGCATGTACCACTGTTTTTAGGTGTTCCAGCTCCAGGAAGGGGCACAGCTGGTGTATCAGCCGAAGCTGATAACAGGCACTCCTGGCCGCCGCATCTATTTGAGCTGTCATCTGAAGTGACGAGTCCAGGAACACCCCCAGGCTGCGAACACAGTCTTTCAGGGGAAGTGTGACCCCGTCTAGGACTGGTTGACAGACCTCCATACCTGGGCTAGGGCCCTTAACAGCGAGTACCTCCGTCTTATCTGGATTCAGCTTCAGTCTGTTTTTCCTCATCCAGTCCATTACTGCTTCAAGACATTCATTCAGAGGCGAGATGCCACCCTTAGTTGATGCTGTTATCTGAGGCATGGAGAGATATATCTGGGTGTCATCAGTGTACTGATAGCACCTTGCTCCATGCCTCCTGATGATCTCTCCCAGCGGTTTCATATAGATGTTAAATAGCATTGGGGACAGGACAGCGCCTAGAGGGACGCCAGAATTAAGCTCCTTTTTCGAGGAGCAACTGTCCCCAAGCATTACCGTCTGGTATCTACCTGAGAGATAGGACCGGAACCACTTAAACGCAGTGCCCCCAATCCCCAACCCTCTCAGGCATTCCAGAAGGATACCATGGTCTATGGTATCGAAAGCCGCTGAGAGGTCCATGAGTACCAGCAGGGTCACACTTCCCCTGTTGATACCTAGGCGAAGATCATCCACTAAGGCGACCATGGCAGTCTCGACTCCATATCCTGCCCTGCAGCCAGTTTGAAATGGGTCTAGATAATCTGTTTCATCTAAGACAGCTTGGAGCTGAAGACCGACAGCCCTCTCGATCACCTTGCTTAAAAATGGGAGATGGGAGACTGGTCTATAATGATTCATATCCAGGGGATCTAGGGAGGGCTTTTTTAGAAGCGGCCGTATAACTGCTTCCTTTATAATTCCTTTATAATTCCTTTGTAATTCTCGAAGAGATCTTGATAAGTTAGCCATTTTTCTTTGCCTATTTCTTTTCTGTAATGAGCTTCTTGTACTGAGACTTATAAAAGCATTCTCAGGCGCAACTTGGGTTGATATCGATTCCATATTTTTAATACGGCATGTGTACAGGTATTTTAATCCCTGTCTCAAAGCACTGGAATTAGAGCCCCCATAAAAGTGTCTGCTGTGATTAGAAGCTGGTGTTGTTAGCTGCTATGGCTGAATATAACTTCTCATTTTCACGGACATATGAAAAATACATTGCCTGTCTGTTTGTGGGCTTACCTGAGGCATCTAACTGGTTGGTTTGTGTTGGAAAGCAGGATGCTGGACTAGTGGGATCCCTGAATTAATCTAGTACACCTTTTCACATGTTTTTGGTTCTAGGTATCTGTCTGTTTTTAAAGTGTTCATTAGACTTGATGAGGATTATACAACTCATGGCAGATCTGTTAGTGCAGTTTCACATGCGTGTTGTAAAGAGAAGGATGAAAGTCAGTTTTTAAAAAGACTGCAAAATCTGATATATTTAGATCTGAGAATACAAAACTGTAGATTTTACTGTCTGCCCCAGGAATGTGAAGGGATAATAATATGACAAGAAACACATGCAATATGTTTTAGGGAGTGACTTGTTCTATTCTCAAATCCGTTTGGTCCTTTTTTTTTTTTTTTTGGATGAAGTGAACTGTGACAATCTGTCTAAGACATGGACTTCTTTTTCAAAATCAAATGCCTCTGTCACTTACTTTCTAAATCATTTCTGAAGTATTTTCATATATTCATTTTTATGGGCATTACTCATTGATGTAAAAGTTGGGCTGAATTTTATTTCTTCCTTTATCATGTATCGGTTTGAAAAGGTAGTAGTAGCATTTTTAATGAGCAAAGGATTAAAATAACTCTAATTGTAAATGCTAACTGTGCAGTTATTCCAAACTGCTGTGGATATTTTAGCACCTCAGTAATGTGTACTAGATGGGTTTATTACAGTGCAGAGAAAAGGGGCATAAAAGTGCTGAATTTTGTTAATGGGGTTTAGTACAAATGTTTCTCTTGCAAGTAGCCAGGGACAACATAATTAAGTCAGCTGTAATTCTAGCTTTGATTGAATTATATCAGATTTACTGGACAGATTGGAGGGAAGTGTTCATCTCTGTTTTAAATCTGGCAGAGAAAGTAGTGTTGTCCATTAATTTTAACCATATGCATCTGACTAATACACTTGACAGATGCTAATTTCCTTAAGTTGTAAGCAGCAAATGATGCATGAATTAACCAGCAACATCTTTTTTTTATGTCTGCTGGCATTCCTCACAAATTGGATTTAAATAAAGTTTCTTGATGTAACCACAAGGAAATAAGATAACAATAATGAAATGTTTCATAACAATGATACAAAATTAACTCATTCTTCTTTTATCTTCCTATTAAGGCTAGTAGGGATTATTGTAGCCTACATACATTGGTGTGAGAACACTAACATTTGTATGTTTCGTATTGTTTTCTTTTCTGCCTGGGACTTGACTTATCTGAAAACACATAGTAATAAAATATGACCCCTTGGAGGTCATTGTTTCTTGTCATTAGAGTGTGAAGAGAGAGATACTTCCTGCTATTGCCTCTCCCGCACCCAGTACATTTTACTTTGAAGTCCTGGGTGTCAACCTTAGCAGTCATTGTTTGATGTAGATGATCTTATTAAAAATATACTTGCTTCCTTAATATATTTTGTATATATAAGCAGGCCAAATGTAAGTACTGTTTAGAAATTTTAATTTTAATGAGAGAAAGACACTTTTAATCTAGCAATCAAATAAGGGTGACTTAAAAGTCTGTATTTTTACAGCCTAGATTCAATGTTATCAAAATAGATTGTTTAAAAAGTGATTTCCCTGTTTCTGGAGAGAACAAAGAGAAATAGTTCCCCTTAGGATTCAGATTCCCTGCATGTACTCCTGTCAGCAGAGTCTTTTCAATATTACATGCTTCTTTGAAGATACAAGACGCATTATGTTGTCCCTAAAGCATGCCATGTTTTCTTCTGAAAGGCTATATAATTGTCCTTACACCATAGGCCAGTGTTGTGTGCATGCACACACAAAATATTGGCAAACAATCACCTGTGTTTACTTTATATAGGATTTTCTTACATTCATCACAAAAGAATAAAGGAAGACCTTTCTCAAGAGGTTTTCAATCTTTAAAAAGCAAGAAATAGAAAGAATGGAAGAAAACAAAGTGCAAGAATATCCGAATTGGTTGCAAATTAACTTTTTGACCAAGTTACATATCTTACAAAAGAAAGCATTGGGAAAAGGAGTTAATGTCATATTTTGAATGAAAGAAACACCCCTATTAACCCATCTCTTAATTATTAGGATGTGATAAACCAGTCTTTTGTATGAAAATGGAAAATTCATCATTAACTTATCCCAATACTTGTGTAGCACTAGCTGTTGCAGCTGGGAGAATATAGTGGAGGATGTTGCCTGAAGCTTGCTCACTGTTATTTGGAGTAGATGAATAGCTCTGAAGTTTTCTGCAAAAGTCTATGAAATGAGTTTGTGGCTTATATGTTGCTCAGTCAGCCCAAATGTATCTATTGTGTTCATAGCTCTAAACTTCTACCAGTGTTTTTGAAACAGATTGAATAGTTTGTTAATGGTATAGGAAACCTTGTTTTGACCATATTTTTCTCCTGAACCTTTGACAGGTAGGTACTTGCTGCCAAATGCTGTTACACAACAGTCGTGGCAAGGCGGAGAGACTTCCAATCTTGTCCGAATGCGCAGCCAAACCCTTGGGCAATCAGCTCCTTCTCTAACAGCTAGTTTGGTGAGTTATATTTTCAAATGTTTGTTTATTCAACCCACCTCTCCTCTCCCACGATAATATAAATTATGCCTAGAAGTTCATTTGCACAAGAGTCAAAATTGTTGCAAAAGGCACAATATTTCAGGGCCTTTCACATAACTGGTGTCTGTTATTGTATATAATGGCACTAAACATGTTCAGTGTGTCTGAATTACGTTTGCTAGGGGAGCTGTAATCTTGAATTGCTTTTCTTGTTTCCTATAAAATCTAAGCAGGAAGTACATGTTACTGTAGTCCCCCCTGCCCATTTACGTTTGAGAAAAAGAGTCATACTTTTACTATAACACACTTCTTTCAAGTACCTGGCTTTTATGGGCAGTATATTTTTCTATTGTTTCATTGTAAGCAGGCCACTTACTAATGGAATATGATTCTCTGGTGCATGGTTTTGGACCTCAGCATGCTAATGAACAAAACATAGTATAGTATATTGTGTAGTTCAGTTTTTTCCCCTTTGGGTGATAGAACTGTATATTGCAAAAGCTCTTAAGTCTGAGGGATTTTTTTTTCCCGAGGAATGTTAGGACTACTTGAGAAATGCTAGTTGGATCTTTAGTTTTTGCACCATCACCAGACTCTAGCATTGAATGAACTGCATAAACCTAACCAATTAATATCTGCAAAGAGGCTTGTTAGGACAAGCCAGATCAGGTCCCTTGGATGCCTGTCTCTAAAACTAAGTCAGATTTACTGTCTGCTCAGAGCAGCAAGGAAACTCCATTATTCCTGCTATTCATGTTCAGTCCCCATACCTACAAATACCCTTCTCCAGTCCTGTGGACTTTCCATCTGTATCTCATGGTATGGATGGCACTGTTTTGGTTATACAAGGATTCGCATCTGAAGAGTGAGTTTGCCATTAGCATATTGCAGTTGCTTTCAAGTATGCACAAAGACACACACATACACACGTTTCACTTAATTCATGGATATGGCTGTCACACTTGCATTGTCCATAGCCAAAGCGTACTGGGAATAAAGCTGAATGTAGTAATGTGAAGATGGCCTGATATATTCACATCAAAATGTGTGGATAGAAATACTTTTCAACTAATTATACTCTTGAACTGACATCATTTGTTGAAATGCATTATTTTAAGCTTGAAATTTCATGGTTCTACAAATTTGATTCAATAGTCAGGGTGATGAGAAACAAAACAACACAGTAAGAAATAGGTATGGTTGTTGTTGATATGTGCAATTGTGAAAGTTGTCAGTGGGACAATTTAGGTACTTTTGAACAAGATCCACGCACTCAAGAATAAAATATACTTGCAGTAATGAAAATAACAGAGCAGTATTAATGAAGTTATCCACAGAGCATGAAACAGATCTCAGTGTTCCTAGTCTTTTGACATACCTCCAGAAGACCAGTGAAAAGTTGTTATTTCATTCTCTGTCACATTTACATTATCTGTGTGTAGGCATATAGGAAGATCTGGGAAGGCACTATAGCATATGGTGCATCACTTGTTTGAGAACAACTTGAGATCGTAGGAAAAGCTTTGTCATGTTACATTATATGCTAGTATTTGTGTAATATTCTCTAGTTAAAGTATTTGGCTTTATACAGAAAGGATTTACTGTTGTTAGCAGCTTTGGAAGTATCAGATTAAAGAATGAAGAAATCATTCTTTCCTCTGTTGCTCTCCCAGCACCTGCATCACTGTTATATCTTTGTTTCTGGGATAAGTTTACTTGTTTTGTAACATATGAAACAATGTTTCTGTCCCTTTTTTTGGTGATGCAGCACTTGATAAGAATTAGAAGTCTATGTACCTAGAAAGAAGTAAAGTTGACTATGGTGTAAAGTGTTGCTTAATTGTCATTCTTCATTTTTCTAATGTAAAATGTTTTCTAATCTAATTGTGTCAATTAGGTTGTAATTTCTGTTAACTGCATACATTCTAACAATACTTCCATAGTTTTATGTTTCCTCCTCCAAATAAAAAAAATAATCAATAGCTTCCTTGAGTTGTTACCAAATAATAGTTTAGGAACATAACACAAATATAAATAAGTATTCTGTCAGATACACTCAATGGGAGTGTCAAACAATGAGTTATCTTGTAAAATATGCTTTTCAGCGGTACGATTGAAATCAATGCTCTGTTATAAAGGTAATTGTTAAAGTCTGTTGAAAATAATGAAAAGGGTTGAATAACTTCCTTTTAACTGAGCAGAACACATTATATTTGTCAATAGCTATATCTTCAATTTAGAAATGCTAAAATGATTGTTGAAAACAGTCTTCTCTGAGGTTCATGATATTTTTCTGTGTTCTGCCCCACCCCGGTTCAAACTGAGATAAAGATAGTTTATACATTCCTTAAGCACTGCCTTGTTAGTATCCTATGTTGATATCAAGACATACTGGATACACTTATGTATAAGTCTAAAAAAAATTAGTCAAAAATTGACCCCAAAACCCTGGGTCAATCCATGACTTATCCACGGGTCGGTGTAAGTGCTATATCTTAACTCTAATCAAAAAAAGGAACTTTCTCTGCTGTGGCACTGCTTTCTGGCTTTTTTGAATGCCTGGGTGGGAAATTGGTGCGTCCTGTCAAAGGAGCACTGAGAAAGTAGAGGGGGTCAGTGCTTCTTTTAGGTTCTCCTGGGATGGATTAAGCTCTTACTTTTCATCACTCTATTTAGAGAAGGAACTCTTCTTTGATGAGAGTTAATCCTGAACCTTAACTTGTATCAAAACAGGAACATCCTCTGAACAGAGTGGCAGAAAGCCTTTCTGAATGCCTAAGTAGGGGACGTCCGGTGGCTGCGGTGAGGAGCTCGGTCGTCTCCCTACACAACTGGAGGAGAGACGTCCACCCTACGGGGGTCGGGAACCCACTGTTTGGGAGAAGAACAGTGGGAGAATTACCCCCTTGGTAAAGTGGGTTCGGAGGTGCTCGGAAGGGGTTGGAAACTTTGCGTCCTGAGTTAAAAGAATAAAAAACATCAAGACAGGGACGCAAGGCCGACCTGGGAGTTGCCATTACCCCGTTAGGGCTCCAGTGGAGGAAATCCTCGCCTCCACTTTTAAGATTTTAAAAGGAGGAAACGAAAGAACAAAGAACAGAACCACCTGTTATAAATTTTGTTGGTGTTATAATTTCTTTGTACCTGTTGGTGAGAAATACCAACACAAAACGCGCTCTGAGTTGTGAAAGCTAAAGTTAGGTCCCTTTAAGGGGAGGAAAAGCCCCGGAAAGGAACCGAACGCGGAAGAGCAGCCCAGAGTATTTGATGAGAGCTACACCACCGCGCCGGGGAGAGGCTTCGGTACTGTATGTATAAACATCTAATATAAATAATTGTAATAGAATTTTCCCCTACGCGTGAATGTAATTAATTGCGAAATAAGCGGTCGCGATTTACTAAGAGCAAGCAGGAAATTTACCGGTAAACTGAAAGAAGCGGTGGAAGGTTAACAAGAAGGGAGTAAGAAAGGGGCAAGCGGTTTAGAGTAATTAAATCCCACAAAGACGAACGGAGGAGAGGAGGAGGTGCAACGAACGACTAAGAAAGAGACCAAAGAAGGGTAGAAGAGGAATTTAAATCTCGACAAGGTCAAAAGGAATTTAATGTACAAATAATTGTGCAAACAATAGCGTGGTGAACAAGAACAGGGAAATAAGAGACTTGAGAAACCTACATTGGAATAGGAATAGATTTGGGCATTTACGCCGGAACGGAAAGGAGGCGCATAGAGAAAGGAAGAAAATACAAGTAAAGCGGTGCTACGATCTAATTGCAACTATTAATTTCATTTTTCAAACTATTTTTACATTTATATAATAACAGATGCCGAATTTGGAATGAAATTAACTTAATATGTGTTACATTTGAATTAACTTTCAATATTTAATCTTTAACAGTAATATGCTGTAAAAATAGTATAATGTCAAATACAAAGTTTATAAAGTAGTTTAGCATTATATAGTATAGTATTGTAAGACTTTATAGTAGGGTATTGTAGTATTGTAGCATTTAAGAATTAGACGATAGATTGGAGTAGATTTGAAATTAACGAATCAAAGGAGTCAATCTAAAAGAATTGAATAACTTCTGGAAAATTCTATACAGGAAAATGAATTAAGGACTAAGACCCCCTCCCTTCGACACTGGACTACCCCAACAAAATTGATAATAATCTCTTGCTGATCTTTATTTGAATTTCTAATGAACTTTCTGAGAATTTATTGGTGTATTATTATACATAAATAAGAACAAAAAAGGTAAATACTGAATTATTCAATTCTTAATCTCCTTTTGTAAAGTGACATTTAATTTAAAAATTAGGATAATATATAGGAGTAAATATAGTGATCTATATATTACTCTTTTACATATAATTTTCTTCTAATACACTTCTTTTATATATTCCACTCTATGATAGGTATATTAATAGATATATGTTCTAGCCGTTTATTGCTTTCTCGAATATAATTGTATCTGTAATTGTTTCTTTGAGTTAAATATCTTCTCCCCTTCATTATCCTTTTTATATTTCCATATAATACTTTCTAAATTTAGCAGATAGTTCATAAAAGGAATATGGCTTCTGGAACAAGAAAAGCGGTGCTATCTCAACAGCATGCGCAAAGAAGAGCATCAATGGAAGAACAAACTAAGTTCTTAGAGAAGAGATGTGAAAATTAAGAGAGGACTTCAGGCAGGAAATACAAAAGGTCTCATTGGAAATGAGAGAAGTCAAACAGGAAATGCTAAATATAGGACAGAAAATGGAAAGTATAAATAAGGATATACAGAAAATAAATAAAAAAATTGGCAACTTGCAAGATAGAACAAATAATTTAGAAAAAAAGACGCCAGAATTATGGAAACAGATCGAACGAGTAGAAACACAAGCTTTAAACACTGAGGTGAAAATAAGAGATAAATGTATTAAGATCAGAGGCTTAGAGGAAATGGAAGGAGAGGATTTATGTAATCGCATAATACCATCTCTGGCACAGTTTATTGGATGGAATGCAGAACAGCTAGACTTACAGATCTACAAAATCTTTAGAATAAATTTGTATATAGCCAGGAAAAGGAAGGTACTGAGAGATGTAGTCATTTACTTTCTTAGAGAAAGAGTGAAAGATCTGGTATTACAAGAAAGCTATATAAATAAATTAGTTATACAGGGTAAAGAAGTACAGATCTTCAAGGATGTACCTTCACAAGTGTTAAAAAAAAGAAAAGAATACCATTTCCTGATACAATTGCTCAAAAGGTATGGAATTAAATACAGATGGGGTAGAGAGGAAGGAGTGATCTTTACATTTAATCAGAAAAGATATATTTTAAATTCTACTTTAAAGGCACAAGATTTTGTGAAAAAACATAAGGAAGAATTAGGTAAAACAGACTTGGAAAGCGAGGGAACAGAAAAAAAAAGATAAAGGAGAAAGCAGAAACAACTGTAAAGAAGGATTTGAGAGTGAAAAGTAAATTAGAAAAATCAGAACAAGATAAGTCAGTTGAGGAGATTAGTGGTCTAGAAAAGAAAACGGTGGCAAGAGATAGACAACAAAAAGAGATAACTACACAGGAAGAAGGGGAAGGGACCCAAGACAAAGGAGAGGTGGAAGAAGAATCTGAAGGACAAGAAGAGGAAGAAGAGGAAGGGATAGATAAAGAAATAGAATAAAGACAGATGAAATCATATACGGAAAAGATCTTGAGATAGAAATACTAGAAATAGGGAGATAATGAAGGTTCTTACATGGAATATCCGAGGGTTAAATATACCGGTTAAAAGAAAGAGAATTTTCGATTACCTAGAGAAATCAAAAGCAGAAGTAATATGTCTTCAGGAAACACACATAATGTAGAGAAAGATGTAAAGTACTTAAAGAACCCAAAATTAGGATCAGAATTTTCTTCCATCTGTAATAAAAAGAAAAAAGGTGTAACCATATATGTTAATAAGAAATACAGAGCAACAGAGATATTTAAAGACAACAATGGAATGTTTATTGGGGTAGAAGTTGAGCTGTTGGAAGACAAATTTTTATTTGTCGGAGTATATGGTTCACAACAAAATAAAGCGTGTTATTTTGAAAAACTACAGAATGTAATCGGATCGTATGATTATCAAAAGATTATTATGATGGGAGATTGGAATGGAGTTATAGACCCATCCATTGACAGAAAATCAGACAAAAATAAACTAAAACAACGCAAATTACCAAAAGCTTTCTTTAATCTGGTTGAAAATCTGTCTTTACAAGATACATGGCGACATCTATAGGAAAATGTGAAGGAGTATACGTATTATTCGGAAGTTTACAAATCATGGTTGAGAATCGACATGATATTAACATGTAAAACTTTGTCTAAAAGTATTTAAAAAATGTAAGTTCTGCCAAGGTTATACTCGGATCACCCTGGTGATGATGGAAATTAAGGAAAGAAAGAGAGATTATCATTGGAAATTGAAAGTAGAGTTGCTTAGAGATGAAAAAATAGTGTCTAAAGTAAGAACAGCAATAACACAATATTTCAAAGAGAATTCAGGTAGAGGAATAGATGAGAATATAGTATGGGATGCCGGGAAAGCAGTGATTAGGGGAATCTTAATAGAGCAAGAAATATATAAAAAGAAGAAAAGGAAAGAAAGTCAAGGGAGGATCATGGAAGAACTAAAAAAAAGGAAGATGAGCTTTAAAAAGAACCCCAGAATAAAAATATTAAATATGAGGTAAAAGCACTACAGAAACAAATAACACTTCAAAATACAATACAACTGGAGAAGAAATTGAAATGTGTAAAACAGAAGTATTACGAGTACTCCAACAAGGCAGGTAAATGGTTGGCCTATAGGCTTAAAAAAGAAAATGAAAAAAGATTAATACTAGAAATTAAAGAGGGGAACAAACTATATCGAAGTCAAGAAAAAATAAAATCAGTGTTCCATGAATACTTTCAAAACCTGTTTCAAGACCAGGAAAATGAAGACACAAATTTAAAAATAAGGAACTATCTAGAAGAAACAGCATTAACACAATTTAACGAAAACCAAAGGGCAGAACTGAATAAACCAATTACAAGAATGGAAGTCATCAATGCAATCCAAAAACTTAAGACAGGAAAAGCCCCAGGGCCAGATGGTTTCTCAGTAGATTTCTATAAAACTTTTCAAGATCAGCTTGCAGGACCAATACAGAAGGTACTAAACGAAATAGATAATGGGAACCGTCTGGCTTCCTGGGGGGAAGCATTGATCACCCTGATCCCAAAAGAAGGAAGAGACCCTTTAGACACGAAAAATTATAGGCCTATAGCATTGTTGAATATAGATTATAAAATATACGCAACGATTTTAGCAGAAAAACTTAAAAAAATACTAAATGAATGGACACACAAGGATCAAAGTGGCTTTCTCCCTGGAAGAGCAATAAAAGATAGTATGAGGACGGTGCTCAACGTAATGGAATATTACCATAAATACAATGATAAAAAATTAGCTTTAATTTTTTTAAACACGGAGAAGGCTTGAGATATCGAAGAGACTCTAAAAAAGATATAGGCGAAAAATTTAGCAATTGGACCAACATGATTTGTAGAGAACAAACAGCAAAATTATTAATAAATGGAGAAGTAACATCTAAAATTGATATCAAAAAAGGGACAAGACAGGGGTGTCCCCTATCCCCATTAATCTTATTGATGGTCATTGAAATACTAAATACCCGAATAAGGAATGATAAGGAAATAAAAGGAATACAAATAAAAGGCCAAGAATACAAACTGAAGGCATTTGCGGATGATTTAGTCATCTTACTGGAAAATCCAAACCAAACCAAAGTATAAATCATCTAAAAAGAATATTGGAAGAATATGGGAGGGTTTCAGGATTCAAGGTAAACCCTGAGAAAACAACCATAATAACAAAAAATATGACTAGACAGGAAGAGATAGACTTAGAAACAGAATCTCAGTATAAAATATCAAAAAAAACAAAATATTTGGGTATAACTTTATCCAAAAATAATACAGGCTTATATAGGAATAACTATGGAAAAGTTTGGCAAACAATTAAAGCAGATTTAGAAAGATAGACAAAACTTGATTTATCACTTATGGGCAGGATAGCGGTAATAAAGATGAATGTTTTACCTAGGATGATCTTTTTATTTCAAAACCTGCCCATAATAGTGAATGATATACCATTCATTCAGTGGAGGAAAGATTTGTCTAAATTTATTTGGAATGCCAAAAAACCTCGTATTAAATGGTGTAACCTTAAAGATCTTAAAGAAAGGCGTGGATTAGGCATGCCGGACTTAAAATTATATTACCATGCCTGTTGCATTGAATGGTTAACAACATGGATGAAGCTAGACAATGAAAGGACATTAACATTAAAAGGGGCAGACCTACCTTTCGGATGGCACGCATACCTGTGGTATGAGAAGGCCAAAATAAATAGACAATTCAATAATCACTTCATTAGAAAGTCTCTGTTACGAATCTGGATGATATATAAGAATAAACTGTATCCAAAATTACCGTTATGGGTAATGAGGCTTCCACATGAGGCTTTCTATAGGAGAGAAAAACCAAAACTAAAAGTTTGGATAACGTATAAAGACATATTAAACTGCCAAGAGGATAAAATTACGTTAAAAAGTAAATAAGAACTAATTGAAAGTGGACTTTCTACTCACTGGTTACTACAAAGGCAGCTGGCAGAAAAATTTAGGATGGATCAAAAAATAATAGGAATACAAATAAAAGAAAATGATTTCGATAAATTGATGAAACCAAGAACTGAGCATTTTATAGCAAAGACATATAAAATCATATTGAATCTAGAACTAGAGAGAGAGACCTTCAAGGAAAATATGATACAATGGGCACGGAATATAGGTCGCCCAATAGAATTTGAAAGTTGGGAAAGCTCTTGGAGGATACCGTGTACAATATTGAAAAGTGTGCCACTAAAGGAGAACTATTATAAGATTTTATATAGGTGGTATTATACCCCAGCCCAAATAGCGAAAATGACCAAAACAAATAAAACAAATAAAAATGAATGTTGGAAATGCAACTCAGAAGGAACTTTATATCATTTATGGTGGACATGCCCCAAAGCAAGAAAGTTCTGGGCACAAATTCATAGTAATACAACAAAAATTATGCAACTAGAGTTTTCAATGAAGCCCGAGATATACTTATTGAATATATACCATGAAATAAAATCATTGAAAAATAGACTGCGACGTAAACTATTAACATGTATGATAGTAGCAGCAAGAATGGTTTATGCAGGCAAATGGAAACATGGAGATACACCGGAGTTAGAGGACTGGTTAATTAATATACACGATATAATAGAAATGGATAAACTGACAGCGACTATGCACAAAAAAACACTGGAACAATTCTAGAAAGACTGGGAACCAATTACTACAATATTTAAAGCTAGGTGGGGAAACCTAGCTGTAAAAGGTATTGAAGAATGAATATTAACAGTATGATTATTAGCAATAATAAAAATTTAGGGGATGGTGAATAATATAGGCATTATAAAAGAAGCGACTTGTTAAGTTAAACTAAAGTAATAATGATGAACTTGCTGATCTGGGCTTAGAAATACAAATTAGAATATAATAAAATAGAATCAAAGAAATTTTAATAGATAAGAGTTCAAGGAGGAAAAATATAGGACTCATTTATAGTTGGAAACTACGATCTAGGGAATACTCAACGTGCACAAGGAAAGTGAATAAGGGAAGTAGGTTTTTTTTTGTTTTTTTTAAAGAGAAAACCCAAGAAGATAGAAATACAGAATAGGAGGTTAGTTATAAGGGCACTTTAGGTACATCTATATTGTATATTACATAAAAATCTATAGGAGGAAGGAAATGACTCTGTAGGTATGAATACGAAATATGAGAATATGAGTATATTTTTTAAGGTAGTTAATAATTGTAATAGACAGTTATAAAGAATGGGAAAAACTGGATAAGAAACTAATGGTTTTGATGTACTATCTGATAACAGTTTGGTTTTGTTTATAGAATTTTTTTGTAATCTTTGGAATATTTGTAAGTCAGTATAATGTACAGTTGAAATGCTGGTTTTGGTAATATTTTCTTTTGAATAAAAAGATCTAAAACACTGAATGCCTAAGTAGGAAAATGGCAGCAGTGGCGGCCAGGGGCAGCTGGTGTCCTGGGGCGCTGCTGGCCCTTTCACTTCTTTGTGGAATAACCCTTGATTTATCCATGGGTCATATCAAAACATGCAATTTTGTCCCCCAAACTTGCTTTTGACTTACACATGAGGTTGACTTACTCATAAGTATACATGGTAGTTCTGCTGAGTGTAACTTCTTAATTATTTAGTCTGCGTGCCTGAGATAGAAGGAAAATTCAAAGAAGCAGGCTCAATGGACACCTCACAGATATAGAATTCCTCTGAGATTTTTCAAAGCTGAAGCCTCATTTTGAAAAGGTTGTAAGAAATTTTATTTACACTTCTTTAATGATTTTGAAAAATTATACCTCGGTTTTTGATCAAATGTTCTCTACATCACCTTTGAACAATGCAAAAATCCAAATAGACAAAAGCAAAAATCAAAATCAAAGCAATGGTCCTTGCTCTTTTGGTTGATGGCAGAGTCCTTCTACAGAATACAGTTTTCACCATTGTAATTCTGCACATGCAACAACACTAGTTGGAACCAAGTTCTTTCCAGCAGATGAATGGGTAGTGAGTTTCCTACAGCTGCTGGTTTTCTGAGGTGATGGCTAGAATCACCTGGTCTTCTCCTTTGTATGGTACTCCTCCATGGCGGGAGAGGTACAGCCTCCTCAGTGGCCTTTTTTCTCTTGCCAGTGGCAGAACCAGTATATTTTTAAGCATTCCGTTAGGTAATGTTTCTGGTTATAGTTATCCAGATCTTTTAATTTGCATATGTTACATATTTTCATATTGTAAACAGCCTTGTACTCTTGAGACATGACATTAATTAATAAATGGCTTCTGACCACCTTAGTGGTTCTTGGAATTACTCCAGACTTACTTGAGGTGGTGTGTTTTAATGTTTTGTAAACTGTCTTGGATTATTTATATGAAACAGAAAGATACTGTGTATGTTTTACTTATAATTAGATAGAGGGATAGAATGATATGTAAACATTTTTTAGTAGATTAGCTCAGTTAGTTAATTTTAACCTGGATTAGCAAAAATTTGCCAAGTTTTGGTATCTGTCTCATTGGGAACCTGTGTAGTAGCTAATTGAATTGTGACATGGGGAAAATATTTCTGCTGTTTGTCCTATCTGTAAGTATGCAAAATCCCTGTGACCTTGAGAGAGCTTCTAAATCAAATGTCTTGAATGTACATAAAAATATGAACTTCTTCCAAGAAGCTTAAGTTAGGAGTAATGCTGCTGGCTTATGTTTAAAAGAATATAAATAAAAGGAATTTATTGGTCTCAGTTTGGCAGCTAATTCTGATATGCATCAACTAGTAGACCACTAGGTGGCACAAGAGCCAAATATGGAGAGAATACCATATGTCATACAACTGATAGGTGCTAAATAATAATCTTATTAGTCTTATGATCACTGTAAATACAATGCTAGGAACTGGCCTGGCTGAAAGTAGCATTTGCAGCATTAGAGCGGGGAAAGCAAGGCTGAAATCTAATATGGCATGTTCTGCCAAATTAAGATATCTTGTTATACTATGCTGTGTTTGTATGTGTAGAAACGTACCAAATGTGTATCAAATTGTCTTCTGTTTATAAAAGTAGGGGAGTAATTCAATCATTTTAGATAAACTGTTAACAAAACCTTCTTCCTTATATAGGAAAAAAAAAGATTTTATATTTCCTAAAAATGATTTTGTTATTTTCTAAAAAGATAATTCTGGAATACTTTGTGGTGCAAAGCAGAACATCATTCTGTTTGATTGATGATATTACATGTATGGAGATAGAGGCATACACATACATATATACGTGAGGGGGGATATCATTGTTAAATTTCCCAAACACAACTTAAAATGTACTGATTTATTTTTCAATTGTAAGGTTTAATAAAATGATCTCTGCCCTGTGTTAAATGTGAAGGTCACATTGATAACAAATAATTAGGCCAATAGGAAATTCAGTCTTTCAGTTGACAGAACAATATTAAAATTTTTACTTAAATTGCACACATCCAACTTCTTTTAGACCCATACTATATATATTTAAACTCTACAGATGGAAACAAATTTTCAGTTGTCCAACAAAATAATATTATGTTTTAAAGCATCCATGTCAAGAATAAATGCTCTGTTTTAAATTCATTATAGTATATTATTAAGAGAAGTTAGTTTGATTTTGTGAAACAAGTGAAATTGTCTCTGTCTTAGGTTGAGAGAATGTTTGACTTTCCAAATAGGTTTGTTTGTTTGTTTGTTTTTGGCTGAGCAGGGATTTGAAGCCTGGTGTTCCAGAGTTTTAGTCCAAGATTTAAACCACACCAACTGGTAATGTTCCTCTAAATCTGTGCCCCTAAATCTTTCAAAGTAAGCATGATTAAGAATATTTTACATTTACAGTATGTTACTGTATTAAGAGTTACTATATTTTAAGAGTTTAATTGGTTTATTGTTTCATTTTAAATTTGTTGCGCACTGGTTTGATGGATTTTGGCAAAAAAAAAGTATAGAAAACTGCATGATAAAATAACATAGTGATGTAATCTTTGAATTACTGGAAGTGAAATGTTTGCCATTCAGTGCTTTTTCTCGGGTTATTGATAGTAGACAGACTGTTAAACAAGTGTGTATGTGTACGCTTTTATGTGCTGTAGTACCTTGACTTCACAGCTTCAAACATCTGCTCATGTTTTAATATTTTCTAATACTATGCTGCTCTTTTGAGATTGGAAATCTTGTAATCTACACAGAAAGTTATCACCAATCCTCACATAAATGTGGCTGATGAATTGCAGTTGGGCAATTTCAAGTAAGTGCTACTGTGCCAGGACAAACTCTGGAGTAGACTTCTAATGACACAATGAGAAGGGTGAAATAGGTTGGAGTTCCCCACCTCACTTTCTTTGAACTGAGGGATTGAAGGTTCTTTACCATTTGTCAGCCAACCTGTATCTGTTTGGAGGTCCCTCTCATCACTTTTTGGTTACCTGTGCTCCCAATCATAATCAACAGAATAGTCCATACATGGAGATTTAATGTCAACACACCACTTAAGCAATCTTAAATGTGGGAATTTCAGGATATTTATATGGGAGAATGAGCAGGCAGCTTATTATTCTTTTAGCCTATCTCTTGATTGTGAAGAAAAAACAAAACAGACAAACTCACCCATTCTTGGAGGACAGGAGAAGTTCCAGCAGAGTGGAAGAGGGCAAATGTTGTCCCCATCTTCAAGAAGGGAAAAAAAGAGGACCCAAATAATTATCGCCCAGTCAGCCTGACATCAGTACCCGGAAAGATCCTGGAGCAGATCATTAAGCAGTCAGTTTCTAATCACTTAGAAAGCAACGCGGTAATCACGAGAAGTCAACATGGATTTCTTAAAAATAAGTCATGCCAGACTAATCTTATCTCTTTTTATGATAGAGTTACTAGCTTGATAGATGAAGGGAATGCTGTGGATGTAGCATATCTCGATTTCAGTAAGGCCTTTGACAAAGTTCCCCATGACATTCTTGCAAAGAAGCCAGTAAAATGTGGGCTGGACAGGGCTACTGTCAGGTGGATCTGTAACTGGTTGAGTGACCGTTCCCAAAGGGTGCTCACCAATGGCTGCTTTTCATCCTGGAGAGAAGGGACTAGCGGGGTGCCACAATGTTCTGTCCTGGCCCAGTACTGTTCAATATTTTCATCAATGACTTGGATGAAGGAATAGAGGGCATGCTGATCAAATTTGCAGATGACACCAAATTGGGCGGGGTTGCTAATACGCCAGAGGAGAGGATCAAAATTCAAAATGACCTGGACAGATTGGAGAGCTGGGCCAAAGCTAACAAAATGAAATTCAACAGAGAGAAGTGTAAGGTCCTACACTTCGGTAGAAAAAATGGAATGCAGAAATATAGGATGGGGGACACGTGGCTGGATAGCAGTACGTGTGAAAGGGATCTAGGAGTCTTAATAGACCACAAGCTGAACATGAGTCAGCAGTGTGATGCGGCAGCCAAGAAAGCCAATGCAATTCTCGGCTGCATCAATAGGAGTACGGTGTCTAGATCGAGGGACGTACTGGTACCACTCTACTCTGCTTTGGTTAGACCTCATCTTGAATCCTGTGTCCAGTTCTGGGCACCCCAATTCAAGAAGGACATGGTCAAGCTGGAGCAGGTCCAGAGGAGGGCGACCAAAATGGTGACGGGCCTGGAAGCCATGCCCTATGAGGATAGACTTAGAGAGCTGGGTATGTTCAGTCTGCAGAAGAGAAGGTTAAGAGGGGACATGATAGCTATGTTTAAATATTTGAAGGGATGCCATGTAGAGTATGGAGAGGGCTTGTTTTCTGTCGCTCCAGAGACCAGAACAAGGAGCAATGGATTCAAGCTGTAGGAAAGGAGATTCCACCTGAACCTCAGGAAGAACTTCCTGACTGTCAGGGCTGTCCGGCAGTGGAATATGCTGCCTCGGAGTGTGGTGGAGTCTCCTTCCTTGGAGGTTTTTAAGCAGAGGCTGGATGGCCATCTGTCGGGAGTGCTTTGAGGGTATTCCTGCATGATAGGGGGTTGGAGTGGATGGCCCGTGTGGTCTCTTCCAACTCTACATTTCTATGATTCTATTATCCTTAGGGACAGTCTAGAACATTTGATTTAACCCTTTTCCTGGCAAACGAGACAGTTTAGTACCCCAGAGCCAACTTCTCTTGAAGAATTCATATAGAACTAGATCTAAAGTGTAGGTGTTTTATGAGGTTGTTACATCAGACATTTTGGTCACTGTCCCCAGATTTCATCTACTTGCCATGGGCAAGTTTTTGCTAACAGACAAATCCAACTGGGACAAAAATTGTCCTACAAAATATCACCTGTTGACACTGGGGTACTCTTTTGTCCCATGCAATGTAATGTATTGGGGCACAAAAACAATCTCCCATGTAAAGTCGAAGGCTTTCACAGCCGGAATCCATAGGTTGTTGTGGGTTCTCCGGGCTTTGAGGCCATGTTCTGTTAGTATTTTGTCCTGATGTTTTGCCTGCATCTGTGGCTGGCATCTTCAGAGGATCTGGTGGCATGGAAGTGGGACAGAGTATATATACTTGTTTAGTCTCTAGGTGGGAGGGAGCAACACAAGTGTAAATATGCAAATTGCTCCCATGTTATTTTGTATTTGAAATGTGACACAGAGAAACTGGTGGGAGTGCTTGCATATGAAGCAGCCCCACCTCTTCTCAAAGATGGGAAGGCAGCAAATGTGTACTCACTTGATCCTGTTCATGAAGACCAAAGTGGAGAAGTAAATGACATGACAACAATAAAAGGACCTACTGCAAATATTATATATTTATTTTATATCTCACTTTTCTCCTGAATGCGACTCAAAGTGACATACATTTTAAAATAGAACATTTAAAACAATATGGAATACAAAAGTGTTTTAAATAAATAAATAAACCATACACTGTTTTTAAAGCATTAACAGTGAAACAAGTAACATATATATTACGTATTATATATGTACATATTATGTATTAACAACAGCATACCTAATTTGCATATCATTCTGCCCTTGTCAGTTAAAGCTGATGGCCAGCTTGAATAGGAAAGTTTTTGCCTACTGGTGAAAAGACAACAGAGAGGAACAGATTGAACCTCTCTTGGGAGGGAGTTCCAAAGCCTAGGAGTAGTTACTGAGAAGGCTCTCTCCTGTGTCTGGGAGGGTGGTGGGAAGGAGAGAGAGGCTTTCCTCGAATATTGTAAGACCCAGGCAGGCTCATATGGGGAGATACAGATTTTCAAATAGTCTTAATATAAGCCAAATAGAGTGTTACAGTTCAAAACCAATAGTTTGAATTGTACCTGGAAACAGATTGGTAGCCAGTAATGCTGTTTCAGCAAAGAAGTTATATCCACAAAGTATGTACCTGAGAGAGCCACAGATATCATTTAGGAATGCTCAGGACCAAAGGAGATTTC
This sequence comes from Cyclura pinguis, assembly GCA_030412105.1. Classification (NCBI taxonomy): domain Eukaryota; kingdom Metazoa; phylum Chordata; class Lepidosauria; order Squamata; family Iguanidae; genus Cyclura; species Cyclura pinguis. Next base: position 316,039,495 of record CM059600.1, on the reverse strand, counting down.
AGACGAAGAAGTCTGAACTGTTCATAAAAAGCATTCTTTATCACATAAAGAGGCACAGCAGAAAGCAAAAGCACAGCTTATATTTAAGATGTGGATAATGTGGATCCCTACTGGAATTCTGGACCGGTTTAGTTCAGTATCTTGGAATGTGAGTTCACAAATGAGATTAAAGACTACGTACAGGCATCTCCTGAACTGTACTGCAGTTTTACAAGAGGTCAAAAATATTGCAGAAATAAATCAAACCAAGTTTTTTTTAAAATCTATCTGAATGAGGGTTAATAAGGCTGACATGATCACTGTGATTTGTGGTATAGTCATGTAAATATTTGTTATGTTAAGGAACAAGATTATCTTTACGCTGCATCAAAATGTTGGAAATGTTAAAAGAAAGTTGCATTGACACCCAATTTTTGTGTTTTTTCAGACACAATGAATGTTTCGTGATAGGTAAAGACTGTAAATAAGCTGTAAATAATTAAATTTGATAGTAGGATTCAAAAATAATTTTGGTTTACATGGCATTTGTGATACTTGTGAAAAGTCATTGTCTACTTGTATTGCTATGTTTCTGGAAAACAAATTAAATTCTTCTCACAAAATTAACACATTGACAAAAACTAGTAGGTTTTATGTTTGAGGTTATTTTTATTTTCTTATATACAAAATCTGATTTTTTTTGAATTGACAAAAGGCATAAGTAGGTAGCAGACAGTAATTTTTATTTTACTGGTTCTTCTATAGATACACAGCCCAGGAAAACATTCTATTTTGTCCCCATATGTTTTTGCCCGAAGTCATATATGTATGTATATGATTGAATGTAGTGCACTCCTTCTCAAAGTGATGTTTTCTGACAGGAAATCAATACTGTTTCCTATTAGATTTGATGGTGTGATTGTCATAATCCTTATCATAGCGTTTGCTAATGGCTAACTACTGGCTTAGGTTTTTATCTTTTTCTTTGTCCTTTGGTAAGAAATGTATCTTTCACCTCTGCTGCAACATGTCCTTATTCTTTCCCTACTCCTCAAGTCTTTATGACTCTTATGAAAAAAAGTATTGGCAACAAGAACCAAGAGGGTGGTGTAGAGATGTTTTGGCAGTTCCATGGAAGGTGTGTTTTCAACAGGTCCAATTTTTCCAGTTGTGTAAATCCTCCTTCTCACATTAGGAAAGCCCTTGCAAGGATGATCCACAATGAGCCCCACACTGGCGGTCACCACTGCAGTATCACTGCTTCTGAAATGTAGTCTGTATAGCACCCAGCCCGTTAAAGCCCATCTAGTTCAACAGAAAGCCAATCACTTGATGTCATCTGGACACTAATATTCCCTTTTGGAGGAAGATCTCGGAGAGGGTGGGTGCCCTGATAAGATACCTTTCTTGGAAATGAGACATTATAAGAATTTCCCTGTTAATATTCTTTGACCTCTCAGTGTCCTTTGTTAACATTGTTATCTTACTGGATTGATTCTGTAAGCTAAATCTTGAAGATATGTAATGAAGATGAGTAGTTTTGCTCCTAACTTCAGTTTCATTCTCTGACAGTGGCAGAAGATTGTTCAACCCCCTTTGTAGCTAAGGATCCCACAAAGATCCATCAAATACCCTTTGTTCATTAACATTTATTTGAAGATCTGCAGGGGATTACTTGATTGTGTTGATTCTAATACAAATATACCTCAGTTAACAAAGCTTCTGACAAAGAAGTTCTTTTTTATGTCTTTTAAAATCCACCAGCCCTGCTTTTTCCCCTTCTCCTCTGTCCAACTGGAAGTTTTTCAGCAGCATCAGCACTGGGATAATGGTACAAGAGGGCTGGACAAATGCAGACTTCTGATGCCAGGTTATAGCAGCATGTCTGCAGTAAACAATGTAATAAAGCTTGAGCTAGGAAAGAATAGGAAGCTAGAGTAGCCAGTCCTACTGTAAATGTGTGCTGTTGCCTACAACATGCAAGGTATAAACAGCAACTACCTTCAGAATCCCTTACTGAACATGTGTGACTAGCAAACAGAGAAGATGGCACATCAGATAAGTCTGACTCACCAGCTAGCTCCTGACATGTTAAAGATAAGTTCGACTCACCAACTGCCCAACCCCAACACATCATATGTTAAAGAAGCGTAAATTTGTAAGTTTGGCCATCAAAATGGAACTTATAAGGAAACTGGAGGGTGGTGAAAGAAAAAGTCATACCTGGATGCATTCTAGAAGAAACCTAAGACTGATCTGACCCGGTTGGTTCATTTCGCGTGTGCATGTCGCTAATTTTGAATAAAAAATTGCTGGAATATGTTGAGCCTCTCCCTATTCTTTCCATGTAAACCTGGTACCAAATTTTCTGTAAAAGAAGTAATGCCCAGGAACACATCTTCTTTGTTTATTGAGATATCTGTACTGCACTTGTTCAGCGCTGTTGTAAAGTGATTTTGATTATCAAAGTATTTGAATTCTGTTTGTCTTATTGTACCTGATCCTTCCACTTTATGACAATGATGTGTTCTCTTATTGAGTTAATAGTATTTGTATACTGGTGCGATATTTTTAAGAGTGAAGAATGTTTTAAAATGTTTTGCAGGTTGAAATTAAACATTTCTGAAAATATTCAGCTGTATTGTTTGTTTTTCAGTTATCTGAATTTATCCCTTAAAGTTGGGAAGATGGTGTCTAAGATAAAGAAATGTAACATTTCTGTAAATTTTGAAGCCATGGTGATAGGGAATTAAAAGTGTAGTTTATTCAGAAAATTACAAATCTGATTTCATTCTTTCTTTCTTTGGTAAAAATGGACCCAAAGTCCTAGACTGTAAGGAGCACCTGAGTTGTATTAGGAACAGGCAAAATCATTTTGTCTCCTCTATTTCTTGCTTGTGTCAAGTAGACACACAGTATTGGTTTCCATAGGAAGAACTAAGAAAACATAGGCAGGTCTCAGAGTTGCAGTGAACTGATTCTGTATATAGTCTTACATGAAAGTCTCCTGGTTGCATAGTTTTTAGAAATAATTTCAAGCAGTATATATGTAGTGCCATGTCTTAAACATTTTCTTCATATCCTAAGAAAATATTCCATAATTCATTTTCTCGTTTTTTTTCCAGAAGAAAAAAGGCTTTGGGAAAAAAAAGAGAATATTTTTCTGAAACACCCCCCCCCCCACACACACACCCCAGGCTTCCACAACTCTACTGAGATACTTTACCATGCAGCTATTTGCCATGTAATTCTCTGAAATGTAATAAACATGTTAATAAAACAATAAAACAACAGATACAGGAGAAATAGCAGAAGCAGAACAGATTATAAAACTATCTGAAGGAGGATAAGTAAAGGAGAAGATTGATTGAAGTAAAAGAAATGAAGAGGGGTCTGAGGAAGGAAGGAGCACGTGAGAGAGGTAATTCCAAGATAAAGTCAGTAACGCCAATGTGTTGTAGGGGGTTGGAAGACCAGAGTGCTAGGGAGGCTGGCTAAAAATGTTGTGACATGTAAAACAGTGGGGCTGAAAAGCACGGACTTCAGGGAAGAATTGGTAGTAGAGGTATGAAGATGAATAATGGAGAAGCCTTGTAAATTTGGACTAAATACTGAGGTGTAATAATTGTATCAACTACATTTTAAGCAAGTACAGTGTAAATGATAATAATTTTGTACAGACATGTAAGGGATACATTAGAGTCAGCTGAGATTCTGTTGGATGGCTACAGTGGGGGTGACAGTAGGAGGAATGATTGCAGGTGTAGAGATGGCAAAGAAAGGCATACAAAGTTGGCATCGTAGTTGGCAGGAGAACGCTGCCACCTTCAAACATCCTACTTCATTAAATGCTTTCTGGTAGATGTATGTCTGTGTGCTCTGGAAGAGGCTAGCAACAATTACAAAAAATGCTACAGGATAAGTGATTCTCCAAGCCAACCTGCCCAGAGTGCTTCTCTACAAGGATCCTCCCTAAAGTCAGATGTTGGATAAATAAGCTGCTTTGAGCCTGCAGCCGCCTTCTCTGAATGGCAGCTTGGAAAAAAGTGTAATCATGTGTATAGTAACTCATTATGTGAATGGAGTGCACCAGCTGGATTCTAATCAAAAGGTATTGGGAAAATAGTTATTTGTGCAATATGAGGTATAAATTCTGATAGACTCCTTAATCTATTTTTTCAGATACACAAAATATTACCTCCTAGAAGAAAGTGTGACTTCTATGTATAGATGTTAACAGCTGAGAGGCTTAGCGCTTGCCATTGGAAAACAAGAACAGATCGGGCAATCAATGATGTAGAGAAAGTGTGAATAATGTTTTATAATAGTTAAAGTAATAGTTTCATAAAGATAATCTGTCTAACCTGGGTACCTGTGTTAGTTTGTTGGAGTAGAAACAACAAAGATTAGTAAAAAATTTGAAGATTAATATACTTTATGATAGCATAGACTTTTGTGCACTACAGCCCACATTATAAGATGTCACTGATGAAATAACCTCTAACTCACAAATATTGGTCGACATAATACTATTTGTCAGCCTTTAAGATGGGAGCAAGGGAAAATGCAGTCATTAAGATATTTGAGGGTTGCAGCTCCGACCAGTCCTTGGCAGCATTAACCGTTTTGCTCATTTCATCTTTGAAGTATCACTAGGTTCTTTTATTTAATATCAATAATAAAAATCTGTATCTTTATATTTCAAATGTTTTCAGTTCCTTAGTTCTTCCCTGTAGAGATGTCCATGTGGCACCTATCCTGTTTTGCTTTTGGTGCAAAGTGAAGATCTTTTCACTCTGTAATACTTTTTCACTGTTTATACACTTTTGCTGCTCTGTAGTGTTAAAGTTTGGGGGTTTTTTTGTTCACTTCACATTTTATTCCTATTTTGTTTTACTGTATCATTTTTCATTTTTTTTATATATGGGTTTTTGAATTCATCTGTTGAAACATTTACTGCCTTGAAAGCTATTTGCTAATGAAAAAGTAATGCAATTTAAAAATAACTAAATATTTAAACAAATCTCAGCTCTTTTCATAAAAGTAAGCCTGTATACTTATGCAATGCATCAAATATAATTCTTCCTTTTCATATTCAAATTTTGATCCCCAATAATATGTCTTTCCATATAGAACAGGTAGCAATAAACTAGGAATGGAATGAATCCAGAATTTTCGGAATCCTTGGAAGGTTCTGGGAATTCACGAATCTTCAGTCTTTTGAATCCTTTTTTTTAAAAAGGGTTTAAAAAGCAAGGGAAGGAACGCACCTCTACTGAAAAATGTTTTTGAAGCAGAATTTGACATCTCTGTTTAATGAAAAACAAATTAAATAATAGTTTTCAGTTCAGGAGAACATACCCATACTTATTATTAAGAAGATACAAGTGCAATTGATATATTCATCTACTACATAAAGTATGTAGCTCTCAAGTCAAAAGAATAGAGATTGCAGAGGGAGGCAGCACTGGGGACAGGCAGCCCCAGTGGGCACAGACAGCAGCCCTGGGCACAAACAGCCTCCCAGGCACAGCTTTATGCCTGATTTTCACGTGCCCAGGTGCCCGCTGACCCGCGGGCCCTGGGTGGCGCCAGTTTTTCAATAGGCCACCACCTTCTGCCAACCGCCCCGGGCAGGATCGGGCCGGTGAGCGCGGGAGCAGAGTGGAGAACGGGAGATCGCACTCCCTGCCACCGTCTACCCCCAGCCCTGGGCATGATCCGGCTGGTGGTGGCCAGGAGGAGAGTGGGGTGCGCGAGTTCGTGATCCCCACCACCTTCTGCCATCTGCCCCAAGCAGGATCAGGCTGGCACTGGCACTGGCACAGGGGGAAGCAGTGTGGGGAGCTGGAGATCATACTTCCCGCCACCTTCTACCCTCAGCCCCTGGCACGATCAGGCCAGTGGCAGCAAGGAGGAGAGCATGGAGTATGAGACCGTGTTCCCCACCACCTTCTGCCACTCACCTGGGGCAGGATTGGGCCAGCACAGGAGGGAGCAGAGCGATGGGCGCAAGATCGTGCTCCCCGCCACCTTTTGCCCCCAGCCCTGGGTACGATCCAGCCGGTGGCAGCCAGGGGTAGACTGGAGAGCATGAGATTGTACTCACTGCCACCTTCTGGCCCCAGCCTCGGGCACGATCTAGCCGGTGGTGGCCAGGACAAGACCGGGGAGCATAAGATCACCCTCTTGGCCATCTTCTCCTGCCCTCCAGGGTAGGGTTCGAAAGATTCAGTTCGCCTGTTTTGGTGGGGGGATTCGGATCCCTGAATCTCAAATCCTTCCCCAGGATTTGAAGATTTGAGGATTCAGTTGGCCCATCCCTACACTAAACCAAAGAATAGTAAGATAGGCAGAGGTGAAATATGCTTAATCGTGCCAGCTAATATATTTCAAAATTATCATAGGGTTTTAAAAACATTGAGATTTAAAAACAATTCCTAAAATGTAGACTTTAACAAGGTCTCATAGTTCTTCTTAGTCTAGGAGTTGGTGTGATAGATGATGATGCTGTGATTGAGGAGCAACTGATCGTGCAGGGGGCTGAGCCGTTGACTGAGCAAGTCAACCTGCAAACATCCCCTGCACTGGAAGGTCAAACAGAGACTGAGTTGCCCCAGCCAGCTCATGACGGAGAGGGAACCAGCAGTGATGCAGAGGAGTTGCAGCCAGCTGTGTCCATCAGCCCTCAATCACGCAGAAGGCTGAAACGGATTTTGGAGAGGGAGGCTGCTTGGACTAGGCCGAGGAAACAATAATGAGCAGCACCTGCTCACAGGGGCTATTTAAGTCTGCCGGCATGGCTGCTCCTTGCTTACAGCAAATTATTGGCAAGCCTTCTCAACCTTTGTGTGTCCTGCTCCCTGACACCCTCTGGACGGATCTCTGCCTCCTGAACCTTTGGACTGGACTTGACCTGGCTTGGCTTGTGTTTTCCTGGTGTTTGGTATATTCGGGCTCCCCAAGTGTTCCTGGCCCCTCTCCCCCCTTGCTGGCTGCAGCCCGGCAGGGGGAGATTCTTGACATTTGGAGTATTCTGCGTCAGGTCAATAATACATTGTATCACAAAAGTTATCTTCTAGAATCCACAATTTATGTCTGCACTCAGTATTCAGCTCAGAAAGAATATGTTCTAATATTAAATGGAGTGCTGATAGTCAGTGATGTATTTAAGTATTTTACTCCAAGTCTCAAGTCCCTATCTTCAAGTCTCAAGTCAAGTCTCAAGTCCTTGAAAATACTTTCAAGTAAAGTGTCAAGTAAAGTCTCAAGTCTGGGAGCCAATTTCATACCCCAACCTATATTTCAGAATTTCTGGACAGAGTCAAAAAGTCAGTTTTAACAATTTAAGCATAGTAGGCCCTTCATATTTGCGTTTGTACCATCTGCAGCTTCAGAAGTGGGGAATAGGATCCTTCTTACTCATTCTTCCTGAAGCTGGAGGATTTTGTGCCAATGGTCATAAAAGAGTCTATGGCTACTGAAGTGGGAAATAGGATCCTTCTTATTTCCCGTTTCCAAAGCTGGAGGATTTTTCAGAAGTGTGGAATAGGATGTTTCTTACTTCCTGTTGCTGAAGCTTCAAAAGCTTTAGAAGGAAGGATCTTTTCTCCTCAAGCCTGTTGCCTAACACATTTGCTGTTCTCCTCTTAGAAATGTGCCCTGTACTGTGGGGGTGACTCTAGTCTTCTGCTCTTAGGAAAAGTTTTACAAGGCTTCTCCGATATGCAGCAGGGATAGGCTACTGAGCAGACCTCAAGCCAGCCTCAAGACCATTACCTAACCTGTTTGCTGTTCCCCTCTGAGAAGTGCACCCACACTTTGGGCTTGGGTCAGATTTTCATGTGGCCAGTAGGCCAAAAGGGATGGAAACATTGTTCAAGGCTGTCAGGTTTCTGGGTGAATGTGTTATGTTACTGAAACAAGGGGCAGCAAGTCAGTCACTAAAAATACACGAGTCTCGAGTCGAGTTGAGTCAATACATCGTTGATTGCTGAGTTGAATCCGAGTCAAGTCACTGAAGTGACTTAAGTCTGACTTGAGTCTGAGTCAATCCACTTGAGTCTACATCACTGCTGATAGTATATTGAGAGAGCCCAACACCTAATGTTTATATTGATTTGGTGCTCACCAAAACTATTTAGTGCTTGGATGCAACCAGAACATCCATATGGCACCTTTTGTTAGTAGAAGACGTCTTCCCTTTTGGTCCTTGTATGGTACCTCATTTTGGAGCTTTCTGGGACTAGGGTGAGGAACTAATTTTGGGTGAGAGGCTCAATGACTCCTCTGTGGGTCGGGGAGAGCCATCTGAACTTTGGCATCATCTACCTCTTGCCCAAGGTCTTGGCTATAGAAGCTTCAGCTTTATTACATGGCAACACGTTTTTTACTGGAGTTGGGAAAGCCAGTGGCTTCTGTTTGACTTTATGCTCCTCCCTCATAATATTTCTAATTATTCAGACAGTTCATTTTGCATGCTTATTTTTGTTTGTTTGCTTGTTTGGGGAGTACTTCAGATACCTCAAGATACTTCTTTTCTTTTGGGAGCTTTTGACTATGAAGTCAGCATATTTCTTTAGGTATTCTGCTTGTGAAAGCAAATTCTTTTCCGTTAATAGGCACAGTTTGTATGTTTTAAGCTTTAGAGAATGACATATTTTGACGGCATCTCATTTACTATTGCCCAAACTATATGTACTCTATCATGTGGATGGAATGCAATAGATTATCTATTCCTGTCAGGAATAGGGGGTACTTGCAACAGATGCCAAGGCCAAGTTGTCAGATAACCCACACTCTGTGTACCACTTTGTTAGTGACCAGTTATTACTGTGGGAAGAACAGTCACTGAAAAATTGGTGATCTTTTCTGACTTGGCCATGACAATGGCCACTGTGGGAGATGGTTGCTCTTTGAAACCATCTTCTGCACTCTCCACTGCCTCAGTCACTTTGTCTGTGCCAGGACACAACTGGTCTTGTCTATACCTACTGAGCCACCCAAGTCCATGCAATATTCAGTGATAAGCCTAATGGTCACTAAAAAAAAGAAGGGGGATAGATAGTATCTTTAGTCCCTACCATCTCAGTATCATGTTCCTTTGCAGCTTATGTTTTTTCACTTTCTTACATATATTTGGCTGGTCACTGGCATTGCTCCCTTCAGTGCTGGAGAAGATGCACCTGAATTGAATGCATTGTATTTCAACTACTAACATCTGAGAAGACAAAAGCAATTGGATTGAGGGCAGCAGGGAAATTAGAGATTGCACTCTTGGTTATTCTTCTCCACTTAACAGAAGATGTCCCAGGCAGCATTTCCAACCTTGGCAGTGTTTACCTTGCAGCACATGGTACTTTCCCATCTTAGGCAATCATAATCAAACCTAGAGACCTTAGAAAACATCACCACAGAAGGATTTTCACTAAGATGAGCTTTTTCTTTCCCATGCAATGAAGCTTTGTGTTTCCCATGCAGGAGCAAGATTATGCTGACTGGCTTGCCAGCTATTTGGCATTCACATTGAATCTCTTTGATAGCATGGGGCTCTCTGTTGATGACAACTCAAATTCATTGGTGCCCTCCTTAACTCCAAGAGTGTGAAAATTCATGTGTGTATATTTGACAGAGAACAGAGCAGGTGTTCTTATACCCTGATCCTGCTCCATTTGCCCTTGGTATTCATTGATTGGTGGAACAAATCCAAAAACTCTTGGAAATTTTTGCAAGAACACATGTACATCATTCCTTTTACATGATTCAATTTGAGTATCCTTCATCATTGACTTCAGTCTGTCTTTGGCCCCACAGGGAAGTGTAAGACTTATCCTTACCCACCAAGTTTGCTTGTTTCTGGTTGTAAAGTTCTCACCCCTAATACTTCTGATGGACCAGCCCAACCAGTGCTAGGTGCAAGGCTTATTGTGCATGCCCAGTGGTTAATACTTCTAGGTTACCAGTGAAAGTGCAGCTGTAGCCCGAGTATCCAATGGCAACATTGCCACAATTATTTTACCTTTAAAAAGTGGGATGAAATGCAGTCTTTGGCTCTTAACTCTTTATAACAATAGGGATAACAACACTGACAAATGTAGTCAATATTATCACATGAGTGGATGTTGGCCATGAAGGCAGCCTTGTAGTCTTTATAAGTAGTGAAGTATGCCAACAATTAATTCTGTATGGTCTTTGGCTTTTTTAAAAACTAGGCTTCATCTTTTTTTTTTTAAATATTTTCATGTATTTTATTGTACTGTCAACCCTCCACATTTGCAGATTTGATTATTCATGGATTATTTGCTGTCCCTCCTGCTGTGCTTCCTTAGGCCATTTTTAACAGGGACTTCAAGCCTCATGAGACTGAGAAACTGCCAAAGAGGCTTGGAAGTCCCCATTAAAAATGGTAGGGGTCAGCAGTGGAGGTGGCAGTAAGCCCCACCAGTCAGCCACTTCTGCCTTGTGAAGAAACCCTGATGCCTCAGAGGAATCCACAGTGGGTTGAATATGGTGATCATACTTTTTTGTGTGTTAAATATGGATTGGGAAGGCCTATTCACGTTTTTTCTCCACTTTCACAAGGGTCCTCTGCCCCTAACCCTAGCAAATGTGGAGGGTGACTGTATATTGCTTTGGAAGCCCCAGTGGGCAAAAACAACTTGTAACTACTTTAAATAATAATTTAAAAATTCATCTGATATCCTTGTTTATCCTTTCTCTTAAGCTTAAGAGACAAGTAGTTTCTCAAGATATATCTGAAGAGTATTCTTACTTCTCACTGACTTGTGAACAAGTTTTCAGTGTTCTGCTGCTCAGTGGTGGAATATTTTATGAAGGGATGCTTCACTATTTGGTTACAGCAACGGCTCTTAGTTGGAGCCTTTCAGTTGTGCTCACACAGTTAAGCGGTAAGCCATTTGTCAGTGAGCTGTGTGTGTCACATGCCAGCTGTCCATATCTGATCCTACACAAAAACAAGGCAGTATTGTGACCCAGTGAAGGTGTTTTTGGATTTCCATCTTAATGGAGATCTTGTTTTTTCTCAACCCCTCCTTATAGTTGAATATGTCCAGTATACTAGGCATGGTCAGTGATGTCCTCCTCTTATGTGGACAAGATTGTGAACTTCATGCAGAGTCTTCAGCGGTTTCTTTGTTATAAGTGTAAGGATCTCAAGAAGAGACTACTAGTTGCTAACAATTTATTCTGCATGAACTGACTAAAATCCTGGTTGTAGGAAGAGGTGGTACATACTTCATTAGAGTTACCATTTTCTCCATGATTTTCCTTGGATGTATACCCTCCCTTTCTCCGAGGAGAGTATCCAAGGCAGCTTCCAAAAGATTAAATTAAAATATCATTTTACAAAAGTTAAAAAAAGAGTTAAACAACAATGTATTAAATATCATGATTACAACAGTTAAAACACTTTAAAAACATAATTACAAATAATGGATAAAAAATAAAACAAGATACGGGCACAAGCTTGTATCATTGTCTGATGTTAAAGGCTTGTGCTTTTGGGCACTTCCACTTTACGGCACCCACCTAGTGATTCCTATGCATGTACCATCTCTCTGATAAGTTAACTTGCTTTTCAACTATTTGTGGGATTATGCACAGGCCATGAAAAAGAAAAGCAGGATGTTAATTGTGATTATGGGTGTTTGAGTAACCACCTGTGTACACTTCACTGAAGCTGCTAGTTTTGTCTGCTTTAAAAGCTGCTGTGTGAGGACTGTTGCAAACAGAGTGAGAAAGTGGGACCCTTGTTTCTTTCAGCACGTGCATGGCAACAGCAGGTGAGGTCCTCTCCAAAATGAAAGTCGAGCTCTAGTTTGAAAGGGAGAATACATTGTAGATGACTCCATCAATGGCAACTTAAAGAACCAAAATTAAAGGGAATAATTTTTCTGGATATACTTATCTGAAAATATACTAGGTCATAGTGGATTGACCCTAGACCATTTGCTTTCAGGAAAATCGTCAGGCTGCAACTCTTAGAGTGGCAAACATAAATTAATGGTTGCTCTTCATCCTTTATAAAGATGCTAAACAGTACTGGTTCCAGGACAGAATCCTGAGGCACATCATTAGTTATTTCTCTCCAGAATGTAGAGCAGACATTGGTAAGTGCTTCCTGGGTTCAGGCTGTCAACTGAATATAGATCCTCCTAACTGTTTCACTGTCTAGCCATGGCAATAGAAGGTATTTCTGCTTTTTTTTTTTTCATTCTATCCTGAGGGTCTTATTCCACTAGTTTGTCTGTTCTGGAAATCTGATTTTGATAACTAGGAGTTCTGATAATTGTCTAGTATGTCATAACCTTACTCTCATATATTTTCTCTTTTCCATACTTTGCATTTGGTAATATTTGGCCAAGTCCCCTTTCTCTCAAAGGCTCTTGAGTTTGGTGCCAGTATAGTGATATCTGCTGTCTGCATGTGTATTAATTTATTATCTGCATGTGTATTAATTTATTAAAAATAACTTTATGTCTTTTTCCTGTCCATATAGGGAAAGCCACTTATAATTCCCTTTCTTAAGCCTGTTCTTCAGTTTCATTTCATAGTTATTTCTAATTTTTGGTCCATATATGCAGTATGAACCAGTACGCATCTTGATAGGTGCACTGAACTGAAAATATACTATGAATTGTTTCCTCTAGTCCTTCTCACAGAGAACCAGAGTAAAATATTCCCCCTTATAGGGAACAGAAGCAGTTATCACTCCTCTGCAGCACTTCATGGTCTCAACTTTTGTTCTGGGAGTGGGGCTGATAACCACCCAGAGAAGATTTTGGCTACATGCCACGGAATGTAGTGGAGAGGAGAAAGGGGGATGCCTTGCTGGATTTTACTCAGTGCTTCACCCTATACCTGATAAAGATTTATGTTCTCTCCCCTTCCCCCAACATTTTACTATTTGTATAAGAAAAATAATATGTGAAGTGGCTCTTGGACTGCTGTCAGAAGAGTGATCTTAGTGATCTTATGACAACTAGTTAGTATATTTGAAGGGATTTTCTGTTAGTGGTGATTTAAATTTCTGTGCGCTAGAATTTGTTCTGTAATTCTAGAGGGAGATGCAGAGCCCATTTTTGAAGCATAAAATGCAATCGATTTACGTGGTGGATAGACTCTTAAATCCCTAAGCAATTTTTAATGACACAGTGTAATCAATTGATATCAAGCTTAATAGCCTGATGACAGCTTCAAAAAAATCAATAATTGGGTTAACCTCAGCTGTACTGATAAGGCAAATCAAATAGGTTTCTCTTTTCTTTTTGAAATTTATTTGTATAGAAATCATGCACTCAAAAGGATGTGGTTGTGATTAGGGGGCAAGTTGGTTTCCTTTTCCCTTCTTTGACATTTAGCCCGCAGTGTCTCCTCTATTGAAATTCAGCTATTTGAGTGCAGAAAAAAAAATCTTGTGAGATGTTGCTATGTCACACTCTTGCTGTGGCAATCGACAAGCAATAAAAATATTCATCTTGCTATCTTGAACTGGAGTAAAATGAAAATGATGAGAGTAAACAAGTGGAAATAGAGTGTGAAATTATGCATGATAAGGGAAATACTTTTTCTATCTGCTTCTTCATCTCCTGAGCATAGGTTAACTGTATAACTAATAACTGTATTTTATCAAATATTAATGTTATGAATGTTAACATTTTAAATGGATCAGTATTTATAGGCAATAAAACAAATAGCCATTCAGATTGTTAGAATAGGTACCGATGATGACTAGAAGTCTGTCTGTGCAGCTCTCACGTTTTGCTTTTTGTTTTCTTTGATGTCATTGAAACGATGAGAGCCAGACCTTGTTGTGTTGCTTCAGTGACCAGCTATGCCTCAGTGTTTTCTGTTTTTTTTTACAATTACGCCTGGCTTTTGCCTTCACTTTAGGTGTCCCTGCTGATTAATTCAGACACTTTGACCTTACAGCTTCCTCTCAAAGGTTTGACTTGAAGTCCGTGCTTAAAACAGTTTGCTGTTAGCAAAAGATGCTGGGGTTATTGTTTTTGAGCACAAGAGTGCTCTCGCAGGATTTCCTCCCTCAAATACCAACTCCTGCCTAGATAAATGTGCTAGGTGTCTGAAACCCACTTGCTGCTTTGTAACACAGTACGGCAAGCATGCATGATCTCAGAAGTTGCTGAGTGAATAACTGACCAAAGTCAGCTGACTCTTCCACTCCAATCAGATAAACTGTGATGTAAGTGTTCAGCAGCTGCTAGGATCTGAATAAGTGTGCTGAAGTCTGAGGTAGTACAGCATGGCTATATTGTTATAGAAGGAATGAGGGAAGCAATGGATGAGTCCAGCATTCTGAGGAGGCGAGGGCTTCAGGTAAGATGCATAGTTCACGAGTTGTGTTTTTTTTCAGTGAAGGATTATTGTTGTAAAAGTTTGGTTTGCATTCATGTACTGTGCAAAGAGGTAGGGACAGTTTTAAAGTGATGATTGTTTTCACTCAAGTATAGCATGATAGATGGCTCAACCGAGGAGGATTCCTTGTCAGAAAACTGCCTTTTCCCCTTCTCTGGGAGAAGTTAAATAGTAAGCTCTTACACAAAGAAGATGGATTTAAAAAAATAGGCTGACACTAGAGATCTTGCAGTGTAATAATTATCCAAGTATACTAATAGAACATTGATTTTATAAAGGCATTTTCAAAAAGAATCCTAAGCATGGAAACGTTAAGCATTCAGGTAAATATGGGCAGATGGTGATAGTGGTGGTTCTCAATATTAAATGGAAACTCTAGTTACTGTGTTTTTTCCTTGCACGTTTGTGAAGCTAGCAGTAATATTTCTTTTAAAATGAGGCACATAGTTATGATACAGTGTGATTTATTCCACGTACAGGTGTTCAATGTTTTTTTGTTAAAATGGGGGAAAATTGGTCTAGTGGGACCTAATTTTCTGAGAATGTTAGCAAAATTATGGATGTATTTGAACGTTTTTCAAGGAAATAACTTTAGAACACTTACAGCATAAGTGTTCTATGTTATATGTGCAGGCATGTTGTGCCTTTTGTTGCCTGGACTTGTGAATGCCACAATTATTTTTCTTTTTAAACTATTAATTCTGCCAAGTTAATTAACTAAACACATTACTCCATATTTATATGAACTGTTTTGATGTAAAAAATGTTTTTCACAGTGAACGATGAATGTAGTATGGCTTTCAAACTTCTTTGCAGTCTGTTAAGGAAATAATGTTCCCTGGGTCATTCATCTTTGCTTAAACTTCCTTTCCAGTGCTTCCTATAAAATCATATTGTTTTGTTGTAAGACAAAGAGCTTTTATATTACAGTCAGTGTAGCCTCTTCCCATTTATAGTTTGCTGGAAGTTTTCAAACTTCTCAACTTACAGATGTAAGTCCCTCCTGAAGGGTGCTTTCAAACTATGGTATGAAGTGTGGCAATTTTCAGACACAGAATCATCTCAAGGAACATCAGTGCTTGATAATTTAAGCCATCTGAGGCATTTTGGTGAAATGACCTTTTCTCTGGGGAGAATTTTAAAAACAATAGAGTTTCCTTTGTTTTCATTAGGACTATCAGACAAAAGAATAATTCATAGTCTGATTTTGAATTCATGTGTCCTAAATCAGTGGGATTATTATAATCTTATTGTTTTAGAAGTATTAATAGATTTATTGAAAACACGACTTTAAAAGAAGCAATTTATTCCATTTTTAGTGGATATAGTGCCTAACCAAAGCAAATAAACTTTAATTGTAAAATATATTTCTGTGTTTCAGGATAAGTTAAAACACTTGCTCTGTAAAACTATAACATCATTTTGTTAATTTTTGTTAATTTTGTTAATTTTCTATGTAACTAAGGAAGGTAAGAGGAAAAACTATCTCAAGATGTCTTAAGTACATTAGCATTCTTTCTTGTTGAATTATATTCTATATATCCCGCTATCACTGAACTCCTATTTAGCAAAATAAAAGGACATGATCATTAATTTACACTGATAACCTGTGAGTAAATATGTTAACCTCACAATGCCTAAAAGTTACAGAGGGTATCTTATTAAGGAGCACCTTCACATTGGTCTGTCAATTACTTGTCTATACTGTAAGCATTGTTAAATCTCTGTAACCCTTCATAAGAACATTTTTTACATCTTATAAAGTTACTTCAAATGTAAATTCTCCTCTCTATAGAACCAATTGGCCAGGAGTTAATTTTATATGTTGAAACAAAGTAGTGGAGGTTAGCTCTGATGAACTGGAAGGCTTAAGGATGCTTTATGCCTTTCTTCCATTTTGCAAGGGAGCATGAATTGAGAGTGTTGTAGGGAATGGACTAGTTCAGACATCCTCCTTGTTTCAATAGGTGTTGATCTACAGCAGGGCTTTTTAAATTAGTGCTGGTGCATATGGCTCATTTGAATGGTACATAATACACCCCCAACCAGTTGTCCTGATGCTTTATCTCCTTCAGTGTTCTGCTTTTTTTCCAGACTAGTTATACAATTTTGAGGAGCTGGCTGGCTGCAGGTTTCTGTGTACTGATCAGTTTTGTTTATTCCAATGCAGCGGCTTGAAATCTGTAAAATAGAGATGGACATGCTTAGGATTGAAAAGACCAGAACTGTCACTTTTCAACATTTTTTTTGGAGTTCTGGAGGGTTGTGTCTGCCATTTTTGCAACCCACAGTGAAGGCATGTCACTCATAGCCTCCTTTTGGGCTTCGTTTTCAGGGAAAGTCCTTTCAGTTTTGGGGTGCCTTCCAAAAGAACGTATTTGTTTGAAATCTTTTAAAGGATTCTTTGCTGGAAAAGTGCGGGGGGGTGTACTTCCACATTTGTCTTACATATAGCACTATACTGTGGTTTGTGAAGTGGGCTGGAAGTATAGATATAAGTTTTAAAGTACATGTGACCTTTTAAACTCTTCCTACTTCTTCCAAGATTATACTATTATGCACTGGGATGTGGCTTATGATCCTTTTCCTAATCACAGTGGGTCTTTTGTTGTATCTATTAATGTCTTAAAAAGCAGCAGTTGCATATGGAAAAAACAGTACTAATACAACTATGTCTTGGAATTGCAAGAGGTGCTTTTGTAGACTCTATCACACAGGTGTGTGAAGCAGAAGTGCAGGTAAATACAAGCTGCACCTTTGTTGAAGCAGACAGACCATAAGAGCATCTCTTTTAAGAAGAGTGCTATGGCATTGTAGATGGTAAAGAAAACTTACTTTCCTGGTACATCTATATGAGATGTCCTGTTATTCTGTGAAACTGTCCTGTATGATGGATGGCCCTGAGGTCTATGACTTTTTCATCTTGATCAAAATGCTGGTGCAATAGAGCAGCAGTGATAGGCATCAGCCTTTCTTATAGATGGTACTGTTGGAAAGACACCCACTTCTTAATTAGATCCATAACTGTCCAGAATAAGATGTGTGTGACAAAGTTGCTTTGGGGGTCAGCTATTTGGAATGCAAGTGCAACTTGATAGCGGGTTGCTAGGCAGCAGGAGTAATACCTTAAGAGTGAAATCCAACACAGTTTTGTTTGGGAGGGGCTTCTGAGTGAGAAGAATTATATATATAAGACAGAGTCCATTTGTAGAGAGAGCTTTTAGTGAGTTCATGGCCAGAGAGGATGGCTGGGTTGTGTTTAAGTAGCTGAGGAAAAGACACAGAAAACTGGTGTCTAAGACTGGGAGTTATTGGCATAGACTGTCAGAAGTTTAAACTGGTTAATGTAACAACACTGCATTTTACATGAATTGTGACAAAATACTTTATTTCTAATGTTACTACAATACAGGATACAGTTTGTTTTATAACCACTGAGTCGACCTGTGTTATTTAAAGTCACTGGTAACCAAAAAGAACATGCTCCCTTAATTAAACTAATTGGTTCTGAGTGAACCCTTAAGATCTAGTCCTTTTACATGAAGGTTGAGTTTAAATGATGGATTTAGGGCAAAGTGTTAGTGTCAGAGTACCTTATTAAGTTGGATCTCTGAAACCAGTCTAATGGAAAATATGGTACTATCACAATGTGAGACTTAAATCTAAAGTTATTTGTACCCTGCTTAAGAAGCCATCTCGTTACTTTCTAACTATTGATCTTCCAGTTTCCAAGTACTTGATTTTGGATAAAATTCAGAAATATGTACACCCAGCATTTGTAGGCAGTGTTGAATTCCTAGTTCTGTGTGGGTTGTTTTACTTCTGAATGTGATACTGAGATACTATTTTTAGCTTTTATCAGTTAATTAAACTGTGATAAATGAGAAAAATTGACACAGTTGATCTATTTTCATGTATCAATTGATGTACCTGTGGTGTGTATCCATATCTAGTATCTGCTAGGATACAGACCCAGAGAGTTTATACAGCCGCAGATTTCTGTCTGCTTTCTCCATCTGTACTGGTCTCTCCATCCACTTTCTGTAGAAAAGGCTGTTGTATAAAAAACACTTTCTATGGAAAACTCTTCTTGGATAAAACACTGTCTGGTGAGATGGTTGAACACTTCAAATGATCTAGCTATTGGCATTTGTGCCTTTATGTCCTCCAGACTTGACTGTTGTAATTTGTTCTTATTGAAGCTGCCTAGAAGGCTTGAAGTAGCATAAAATGTGGTAGAAATGATAAGAGGTAGTTTTAAAATTTTTTGAGAACAATACAATTTGCTGATTTTAAAGCAGGCTTCCACTTAACCTCTTTACCTTTTGAAAGGGTATTTATAATCCATAAACCCCTAAATCACTGAGGAAGATAGCATTAATTCAATGACAACATTGGTTGTTAAAAATTACAACCTACCATTCAATGAAGTATATCAGTGTGCCTTAAAAATGCAAGTTAAAATAACATGGGGAAAAAAACTTGTTATTGCACATCTTGTTGCCTATTGTAGTAGCTCTGGCTCAATGTGGGACAGGGCTGTTTGGGTTGCGTTCTGCCATGTACCCTTCTTAGAATTATCCATTCTGCACCCTCTTTATTAGTCTGTAGTTGAATTTTGAAAATGTATTTGTTTCCCCAGGCTTTCATTTGAATGGAAATTACGTTTACTCCGCAATTATGCTTAATTTTATCTGTTGCTGTTCCCTTGGATTTTTGCCCTTTTTAAAAAAAATGTTATTGTATCTTATTATATTTATTCTATTTGGTTATATATATATCTTACAAATTGTCCTATACCTTGCACATACATTTTTTTTTAATAAAATGTCTAAGAAAGTAGTAAGAAAGTTTTTGTGGTGCTAAAACCCTGCAGGTTCCATGGACTTCCCTTTTTTTTAGCAGAAATAAAGAGTGAAATTCCTTTCCTGGAAGCTTCCAGGAGAAGCAGATGAAATAGATCCCCTTTTTAATATCTTTTAAAAACTCCCAGAAATAGACTTCTGGCCACTTCTATTTCTTAGTGTTTGTGTGTGTGTGTTTGGTATTTTTGATTCCCCATGCAGATCCCGGAGGGTCCCAGATGCAGAAAAACCATTACAACACAGGAAGGGAGGAAGCAGAGTGAGTGGTTATATAATCCAGGTCTGCCACTCTTTCCACCTCTTTCATTACTTCCTGGTGGGCTATTAGAGAAGAGGGGGTCTTTAGGCAATTGTTGAGCACCATGGGCACCTTTTCTGGATGATATTGTACTCCTTATAGAGGATCAGATCCATATCTTGGGGGTACTTTCAGATCTAGTTTTATTCAGAGGCCAAATTGATTTCTGTGGAGCACAACACCACCTGCAAAGACTGGCATGCTGGCTATGATCCTTCCTAGAAAGAGTAACCCTATCAGTTAGGTTACCTAACTGATGTCTTTTGTAAATTTGAGATTGTGTATCATATGTGGGGCTGTCTGTGACATGTTCTTTGTTGTTGCTATTGTTTCTGATTTATGGTGACTCTAAGGTGAAGGTATCACAAGGTATTCTTGTAAAGAAGGGGTTTGCCTTTACCTCTCTCTGAGGCTGAGGGAGTGTGACTTGCCCACAGTCATCCAGTGGGTTTCCATGTCTGAGTGGGGATATAAACCCTGGTCTCCAAAGTCATAGTCCAGTGGTCAAACCCCTATACCATGTTGGCTCTGAAGTCTTCTTTGGGTAAGTATAAAAAATGTTTCTAAGTTGAAGTTTTTGGGATTTGTACACCTTAAAGCAGAGCTTTCCAAACTTTTCATGTTGGTGACACCCTTTTTTAGACATGCATCATTTTGTGACACAGTAATTCAGTTTTACTAGCAAACTGGAGGTTAAACTAACCCCTTATAAGAGATACAGACACATACATAAATTGTAATAATGACATGTATGGGGACACAACGTATCTCATGAAAACATTTCATACATTTTTAAAAATATATGATTTATAAATAACATACATTTCCAAGATTGTAGGCAACACACCTGCACACTTCAGGTGACACAGTAATGTGTCACGGCACACCATTTGGAAAGCCCTGTCTTAAAGGTTGGCTGCTCTCACATGAGCCTGCCTAATATTAAGTCTTTGGAGGCATTCTGTTAGTTTAGAAAAGTCAGGCAGGGTAAAAAGTTGTAGTCTATAAACTAACCTATCCAAGTTTAGGACTGTCTTTCCTGACACCTTTGAGTCCTTATGTAGATAAACACTTAGAACATCCTAAATGGACAGTTCACTATGAAATGAGCAAAATTGGTGACACAGTGCAGCAATGGAAGTTGGGTTTCCTAGGTTTTCTACCATGATGATGGAAGCTATGACCATCATCAGCTGAAACCTAGAACTCAAAAAAGCGTGCTTTGGCTATTTGTTTAGTTTTGTTTATGGGTGATAATTCATGAGTATATTTTTTATGTTTTTGTTTCTGAAAGGAAGATGCATACCAGTGAATTTTGCTTAGATCAGACATCCTTATCCTGGTGTTATTAATATGCATTGACCTATAGCTCTTATGACAACTAATGGAAATCTCACAGTATTCTCATTTTTATCACTTTAATGATTGCTTTTTCAGATCTTCTGAAATTGTTAGCAACTGGGCAGGAAGTTAAAAATAAAAGTATTTCCTGTGGCAGGAATTTTAAAGTTAATGTCAATTTTAAAGAAGTTTTAGAAATGTACACTATCAGAAGCCTTAATATCTGTAAATGACCATAATTTACTAAATGGCGCAATTTGTGTGTTTTTATTAGAAAATACACACTTGCTCGGCTTGGCTGTGCTGCTTCACTAATAACAGAGTGCACACCTTGGAAAAGTTAGCTTTTTGGACTGTACCTTCTAGAATCCCACACCCCAGCTGCGATATGGGGCGTTTTTCTAAAAAGAAACTTGCCAGAGTTTTCCCAAAGTATGGAGAAGAGGGATAATGAATTGTTTGATTTTAGATATTAAGGTTCTAGTATGGGCAAGACAGTAGTAGGTAAATCAAAAATTTAAACCAGTAAATCAGGAATATGTATATTAGTATTTTTTTAATGAAGTTCCTTTATGGCTGCTTTTTTTCTTGAATTTTTTTTCAGAGATGGCTTTACACTATTTCACTTCAATATTCTAACAGTCTCCCCATACTCAGTTAGACCTCTTTCCAAGGTATGCCTCCAGCTGGGGCAGTGTTATTTCCCTAAACCAAATTCTAGGATTGTTGAACTTGATTGTAGTCGATTTGTTTTCCCTGGCCTGGTTTCTTTGTGTTCACTTGAGTAACAACCACGATTTAACCTTGCCAATTTAGTTCTCTAAGAGACTGTCCTCTATAGCAAAGCCTTTGGTTGTGTAGATCATGAAAATTTATGGATTACTCTCAAAGAAAAGAGAGTTCCACAACGTTTTAAGGTCCTGATGTGTAACCACCATCAGGACTGAATATGGAGAAACAAAATAGTTTCCAGTCAGCAGGGGAGTCAGCAAAACTGCATTTTAACATTATGTGAGTATGGTGATGAGGTGACAAGTTCAGTCTTAATTATGGTTGTTATTGGACAAAGTTGGGAGGAATGATATTGCCTAAAGCCAAGATGGAGGAATTCTTGGAAGGTAATATGATGCTGCTTTGGAATCAGGAAGAAGCTGTAATAAAATGGACATTTTTGAAGCTGGGGTGTTAACTAGTGTGTTAACTACTGTTAATATGTAATATGCATAATATGTGTAGTGTGCCAGGAAACCACTATCTCTGTTCAACCCACTATCAATGGACTAGAGTT
This sequence comes from Cyclura pinguis, assembly GCA_030412105.1. Lineage (NCBI taxonomy): Eukaryota > Metazoa > Chordata > Lepidosauria > Squamata > Iguanidae > Cyclura > Cyclura pinguis. The sequence continues at coordinate 316,017,330 of CM059600.1, read as the reverse complement.
TGTGGATACTGTCCCCCCACATGTGTGGGTTAGATCTTTGCAGATTTGATTATTCGTGAGGTGTCTATTCCCCCCCCCCCCAATTCTTCCCCTGCCATTCCCTGGCCTTTTGCCCAGATGCACTACCTTAGCAAAAGACAAGTGAATGGGAGGGGGAAAAGTTTGTGTTCACACAAGACTTTCCCCCTTAACTCTCCAGCCTGTCACCATGCAGGCATGCAGCAAGAAGGAAGCCCATGCTGGTGGCGGCAGCCAGGAGAATGCAGGGGAAAAGACCTCCCCTCCCCTCTACTCTCTGTCTCTTGACTGCATGGGTGCGCAGAGAGAAGGAGGTCTGCACTGGCAGTGACAGACAGGAGAGTGCAGGGAGAGGAAAAACCTTCCCTCCCCTCCATTCTCCTGCCCTTCGCCCATGCAGGCGCACAGCAAGAAGGAAGCCCATGCTGGCGGCGGCAGGTGGGAAGGTGCAAGGGAAAAGACCTCCCCTCCCCTTTTCTGATCCTCACCCACATAGGCATGCAGGAGGAAGGAAGCCTGTGCTGGCGGCAGCAGGTAGGAGAGTGCAGGGAAGAAGACCTCCCCTCCCCTCCCCTCCCCTGCCTCTCCCTGCACTGGCATGTGGGAGGTCAGAGTGGAGAGGAGGATGTTTTTCCCCCTGAACCGACCTGCCTTTCTACCTGGCTGGCTGCAGAAAGAAGGCAGGAGGATTGAGGGGGGATCACTCACTGGGGGCAGTTATTCATGCTTTTTTTACTTTTGTAAGGTTTTGCACCCTGAACCCTAGCAAAAGTTGAGGGGCTACTGTACATCTCAATTCCGCTGTTTCTTTTTCCAGGCTCTCTTTGAAGTTTTTTTTTTTTAATTCAAAGACTGCTATCCTGAGATCCAAGATGGAATGTCCAGGAAGAGTGAAGTGGTCTGCAACTGGTTTCTGTATAATCTCATTCCATTGTGTGTCCATTTATCTTCTGGTGCAGAAACTGGCCTATTTACCCAGTGCAGAGTGCTGAAGGGCATTGTTGACAGATGAAGACATATATCACATTAGAGGAAACGCAAGTGAAAGTATATCTGATATTGTGGATTATATGATTAGACCCTGTGATGACGTTTCTATAGATTGGGGCGGGGGGGGGCAGAGTTGGCATCAGGGTTTGTGCCAGGATCTTCACCTGGAAGCCAGAGAATTCCATAGATACTATGCACTGCCAGAAAGACAAGTAAATGGAGTAAATCAAACCTGAACTCTCTTTACAAGCCAGAATGACCAAACTAAGGCTGTTGTACTTTGACCATCATGAGATGACATGACTCATTAGAAAAGCTGATAATGCTTGGTAAAGTGAGAGGCAATAGGAAAAGAGAAAACTGCATTACAGATAGATAGACTCAGTCAAGGAAGCCACAGCCATGAGTTTACAGGATCTAAGCAGAACTGCTGGTCACAGAGTGTCTTGGAGGTTTTATTCGTAGGCTCACCATAGTAAGTCAAAGCTGACTTTGAGGGCAGTTAATGACAAGTGTTTTTCATGGCACTGTAAGCTACAGCAGTGAACATAAGAAGGATGCAATTGTTTATGGAGGTCTATACTTGTGAAGTAATAGTTTCTCTGGATTGTGTCAGAATTCCCATGTTCACACACAAAAAAAATTGTGGACAGGTATTCCTCTGTAGCTTAACTAAAAATTGCTCAGCCTGTCACAAAGATACAAAAAGTAGTTGTAAATAACATTCTTGTTTGGCTTCTGTCTAGTCCTGAGAATTCATGACCTTGTGGGAAAGGAAGCTTTACATCCTGTTGCTTATAGCAAATACTTTTTGTAAGCTACTTGAAATATGCACATGAGCCATTCCATTACTATATGCATTAGTGAAAAACATGTTTTATATCTGAGGAAGTGAGATAAGAGAAAATTCCAGACACTGTGTATACAATTGTTCCTTTTGTTTTAATTTGGCATTGAGACTTTGTTGACTTAATTGGTATTTTTTTGTAGTAATAGCATTGTGAACAAAAATTGATGATAAAAGAAGTGTTTATTCGATTTTAAAAAAGCTGATAAAGAAAGTTTTTTATGCATAAGAAAATCACTGGAGTTTTTAATGGATTAGAATAGTATTAACCACTGTTTTCCCTGAGGCATAAAAACCTGTTTCATAGCTGTATCCCACATGGCCATTTTTTGTTTGGGTTTTGTTTGTCCTGGGCTTTACAATGGTAATATTCTTAATATTCTCAGTTGTTCATTTGAGCATACAAAAATTTGATGGCATAATAACATTCTGCAACTATAGTTTCATGCAACCTAACATTTGGATACTAGGTCAGAAGTTCAGCTTTCATAGTTTTGTAGCTAATGAGAAACATTTATAAGTTTCACTGCGTGCTGTGCTAAAACATCTTCATTCTGTTATAATTCAGGAAACTTCTGCATTGTTGTCGTGATGTTTAAATGATACAAATAGCTGCCATACAGATTCTTAAGCTGATTGGTGTTACAGGATTCAGATGAAATGTCTTTATATCACCAACATCTAACAACTTTTAACAGTACTAATGTCCCCTGTTCTCCCCCCGCCCTTGCAGGAATCAAAGGATGAGGTGAGCCTAGTGTTAGGATGCATTCAGGCTGCTATTCCCAGATGTACAAACTAAAGGCTGATCCAGCCATACATACTTTATATGAGCTATTTGCCTTGAAAATAAGAAAAATCAGTGTTGTAGTCATTGAAAAAAAAAATCATTTGAGAAGCTACTCTGGATAAACTGGGGGAATGACTTTCTGATGTTGAACAGAGCAGTGAACCAGTATTGTGCAGAGCCAAGTTTTCTTGAAAACAGGAAATATAGGTTTATTTTGTATGTAGTTCTTGTTTGGAAGCTTGGGCATCTGAAAAAAAAATGTGGTGATTGTATCTAGAGGCACTCTTAATTCAATATTAGTTGTCATTTCTGTTATCATAACAAGATAGCAGTGTATTTGTTTTGTCTTACATTTTCAAAACATGCGTCTTTTATTTCTGCCAAACCATCTCAAAGATTGTTTATCTATAAGTCTATCCTGATATTATTAAAGCAATTAAACTTGAGGAAAGGGTTAATATTGTTTCTCATGGGGTCATTCTTTCTGTAGTCCTGTAAGGGGGGGGAAAAAGTGCTATGCTAATAGCTGGGGTATTTGGCATTCAGCCAGACTAAATGTCTGTAGCCTGTATAGTACTTCTCATTAATGCCTTTTGATAATTACACCAACATTTCTTGATAATGTGTACAATATGTTACAAAGCTGACTGGTTGGTGGTCTGTCTGACGGGAAAGCATAAACCTAATGTTCCTTCATGTCAAATCCTTTAGCAAGCAATATGTCTCTATAGAGGAATCTGTGCTTGGTTTGAATCTGATTCTGTTGTGCTTTTGGAGGCACACTAAACATCATTATTCTAGTTCTCTGTATTGTCCCAGTCCACAAATGTGTTGCATAAATATTTTGATATACACATGTCTCCAATGATTTTCCTTAGACAATGCTTTTGCTGGAGCAATTTTTTTTGAAAGTAGCATTTTAAACCTTTTTTTTTAAAAAAGGAGTTAACTAGATTATTTGGTTCATTAAGTTTTCTAATTAGATTTGGCAAAGGTAAAAGTAAGTGTTCTCGTTCTTACCTTTTATTAAAGAGTTTTAGTCTATTTGACAAATAAAATAAAAGCTTTTATTCAACAGCATGAAAACGTTCAGGTTTAAATTATAACCACTTTTCTGCTTCTTTTGGGAAATTTTCTTTAATATACTATATATTTTTATTCAGAACATGACTTAAAATCAGTATTTGACCTTTGGACTTGCAGCTATACTTTAACTTACTGCACTATAAATAAACACTATTTCGTTCATGAATTAAGAAGTGTTTCCATTGCAAAAAGAGATTTGTGATGTTGATGTCACTTCTCACTGCACAACACTCTAGTTTGTTATTGCAGCAATGCCAATTATCTGTCTCACTAATAAAATGACCTTTGGGAAATGCGTTTTATTGAGAAGTAATTTCTTTTGAGCTGTTACATATCTAGATAGATTGGTTAAATCATAAGTGAATTACAGCATGGAAATATCTTTTATACATTCTTTATATCAAGATGGTGTGAAGAGTGTACTTTTATGTTGCATTCTGTTATATATTTCTATATATTTGACATGTTGAGCAGATTTCAGGCAGAAGAATAGTTTTATTGCTTGCTTCATTTACTGCAGATTTGTTTTAATAACCTTGATGCAGTCACATTCAACAGGGAGAATGTATGGCCTTTCAGATATTCTTATATTACAATTCCCATCAACGAAAGTCAACATAGCTAATTGAAAGATTTGGGGTACTGCAATCCAGAAGCAACTGGAGTTACCCAACCTAGTGTATCTTGTGACATTAGAAATAGGACTTCAACTGAGATAAAATGTAAAAGTTATCCATTAAGCAAAGTACACGGGAGGGAGGGTCACTTTTACTACTGCAATTAGAAAAAACTTGTGAGAACCCAGAACAAACTTACTGCCATAGTTGGTACGCAAAAAGCTACTTATATAGTACAGATTTGTTTGAATCACTTTCTGAGAACCAGTTTGGAGGTATATGATATGAATCTTGAGTTGTGGAGAGCCAATCAAGGATTAGATGTTGGAGGCTAGTCTGCGAGTATTGGGTTGGAAGCTACGTAATGACACACGGCGAAAAGAAAAGTCAGTGAGAGAGAAGTTAACATACATCCACTTTGGTGTTTATATTGAACCATGCAGTGGCCCAACCCCATAGCTACCACTTTGTTTTGTTACAAGAGTATTACATTATTAATCTCCTAATGCACTGAAGGTGGTGTGAAATGAAATTCCTTTTTTTTTTTAAACCCACAAATTAGTCTTCATTCAAGAAGAATGTATATGACATAAAAGTGATTTATAGGTGCATGTGTGTCTGCACCTAGGCTCTGGAATGCCCTTCCAAAGGATGCCAGTTGTCATTAGCTTTCTGAAAGTTGCTGAGGACTTTTTTTAAAAAATAAAGTCTTCATCTGGTAATTTTACTTGCTGTTTTAATTATTATTTGCTTTGTTACTGTTATCTGTCGTGTTTCAGTGTTTGTAATTATCAGTTATGGAGGAATGTTTTTAACCACTTATAACTCTTTAGAAAACAGGAAGGATCTAAATATTCCAGTCAAATCTAGGCAAAAAAAATTAGATAAAGACAATGGCCAGAATCCTGTTGATATCTTATACATGAAGTGGTTCCTCAACAGAAATGGTTGGGTACTTTTGTCAAGGTTGTAGAAGCAGAGTTGTTCATGTAGTTCCATTATGCATGAGTGCGCATTTGGCTAGATTTTTGGTGTCTTGGTTCAGTTGTGCAACAAAAATTATGTAGCACAATCAGTGCATTACTCCGCATGTAGTGATTTGTGCTATGCAATCTCAGTATAGAATTATGGCCAGTATGTTATTATAAACAGAGTATTTCAAAAGGAAAAAAGCCTGCAGTGATTCAAATGGCAAAGAAAGACACAATTCGGGTAGTTAAAATACAGTGCCTAGTCAAAACAGGTATAGTCACCTATTTAGTCCTGGCAATTTGCCAGATCCAGATAACCTGTATGGAAGATGGTCCAATCCTTTGCTCAAATTTGATAAAATTTTCCTATATTTAAAATACTATTTTCTAGATGGGATGGTTAGAACTATGAATGATCTTCCAAATACACCCATACTACGATGTTATATAAAGCCATGTGAAGCCCCACATGTGGATACGGGCATCCCCCACTTACTCAGCAGATTAGAGATCAGAACACTGTCAAAAACTGGAAACTGTTGAAATGTGGAACCCAATCTTTAAGATGCCAGGGTGGCATTTATGGGCATGAGAAACTGGTGCATGCAATTAGAACACATGAGAGGGGAGAAGAGAAGGAGCAAGGAACAGATGGGTGAGGAGGTGGGATAAGGAAAAAAAGCTTTAAGTGTGATACACCTGCATGAAGCTCACTGTCATGAGCCAGGCTGAGCGTACTACCGGTTCAGACCTTGGACTCCGATTTAGACTTGGACTCCCAGCCGAGGGAGGATCCCTTGGAGGGACCTTTGGGAGAGGGGGCTCCTTCAGAGTCTAGGGAGGAGTCTGCCAGCGACCCCACAGCTGTCCCGGGAACGGATCCCAAGCCAGTACCTGCAGCAGATGTTTCTGCTCCAGAGGCAGAGGCTAGTGCTTCTGACTCGACAGAAGCTGGTGTTTCTGACTCCAGCCCGGAGTTTGCAGCAGACCCTCCCCCCACGTTCCTCCAGAGGCGGCTGGAGAAGGGGGCGGTTCGGAGGTCTCAGCGGCTGCGGGAGAAGCGTCTGGTGAATCGGCCCTGAAGTCTTGAGGGGCTCCAGCTGTGAGCTGGGCCAACGGACATTTGATCAGCCCCAGCTGGGCTAAAGACTGTGTATTTAAGACAGACGCTGTTGGAGTTGGGCATGGGGCAACAACCATCTATCAACCGGGAATCTGCGTCCTGTGTCATGGGCTTTCTGTTCAGGCTAAACCTTGCTGTTTGAGTTTGCTACTCCTGGGACTTGGATGTTTGTTTTGGTGACGTAACCTCTTAATTTCTTTATTACTAAAGCCATAAACTCAGCTCCTGCCTCTGCGTCTGCTTAGCCACCACCTGACACTCACAACAATGATCCACCCCCCCTTTCCATGAGGGCATTTCTGATTGGGTGAGGATTTGAGAGGGAAGGGATGAATAAAGTGGAGGAGAGGAGTTCTGGTTACTTTTGAAAGAGTGGATTGTCAACAAGTGAACCATCAGAAAGTGAGGGATGCCTGTACCTCATAAATTAATCTGAAATGGTTAAAGAAAACTGCTGTTCTAAATGTGGCAGTATGTCAGATATTGGGGCAGTCCAAGTAACAGCTGTGCAAAACTCTGATATAAAACATAAAATACAACATGGCAATAAAAGCAGAGAGGTAAAAATTCTTTATAAGACCAGGAACAAGTTGCAGTTATGGTATGGAGAAAAATATAGTGACCAGACTTGGAAAAATAAAAATGTTTTTACTAGATGCATAAAAATAAACTTCATTTTTTTAAAAAAATATCTAAATTTAAAAGTTCCTTTGGGGTTTTTTTAGAGAGAAAATATTCAATTTTTCTTTAAGAATAACTTGGACATTATGTTAGCCTTATAATTAAAATCTAAACTGAATCTGTGGTTTCCACTATACAGATTGAATTAACGGAGGATTTTGCTATTGCCTATCTCTTACACTGAACAGTGGGCTTTCTTCTTCAAGGGGGAATTATTTCCGGGTATGTTCACGCATTGATGTGTGGGTGGGAAAACGATCCTCAGCATATTGAGAGGGTATCACCTTTGTAAGAGGAAAGCCTCTGCTTCCACTGATCCTTGATTCTTGACAGTGGCTTCTTTTCACCAAAGGTGGATTGCATCCAATAGGGGGAATTGATACTGGCTTGTGTATTTATGTGGGAGGGGAGGCAATTGGGGCCACTTTATGCTTGAGGTGGAAATGCATTTCTTAGACTCCATATAGCAGTTTGCCGCTGGATTTTGGTAGGAGAGCTGAGAGATATGCCACTGAAATGTAATGGCAGCTATGTTTGCTCTTTGGAGGTAGTGTGATAACTGAAGCCCCTGTCAGAGCTGCTGATGACGAGCAGCAGCTGTTGGTCCCTGTGGCTCTGGCTGGAGATGAGTCCTGCAGCTCAAGAGCTCCCTCTGCTGCCATGGACCAAGCAGGCGCGGATGTCCCTCTGCCTGCTCAGGTATTGCAAAGCTAGGAGGGGGATCTAAAAGACTGTGTAAAGGGTCTGAGGGGCTGCAGAAGCCCATGAGTCAGCCTCTCTTGCCACATTATTGATTTAGGTGCTGTTAGCATCGTAAATGAAACTATATTTCTGCTTTGTAGGAGAATTGGCATTATTGTTGTTCTTATCCCATCATTTTCCCAGTTTGGGACTCAGGGCAGCTTACGACAGTTTAAACAAACATAACTATAAACTCACAACATACAAAAGTTAAAAATGTAATTAAACCATTAAAAATGTAAAACTGTTAAAAGCACCAACCATTAGAAAGAAATCAGCAAATAGAAAATCCAGGACAAGATGCAAGGCCCTTTCCCCTTGAGCAATGAATCTTCCAAAGCTTGCCAAAATGAAAAGCATTTACCTACCAGGAAAGAGAGTACCAATCTAACCTTTCTGGGAAGAGAATTCTAGAGCCTGGGAGAATGCACTGAGAAGGCCTTTTCCCATGTTCCCACTAGATTTACCAATGAGAGCAGTGGGACAGAGAGAAAAGCCTCCTCAGAAGAGCTCAAAACAAATTTGTATAGGACAAATTTGTATGGGACAATATGTCCCTTCAAATAACCTGAATCTGAGCTCTAAGTAGTTCCCCAGATCCTGCCATTGATCATAACTGGAAAGCAAGTGACTAAGTGAGGTACCTCCTTTTAATATCAATTTAAAAGGAGTAGTTGTAGGAATATTAAGTTGGAGGACTGTTCACTCTCCCAGCATATTTATGGCATAAGTGGAGGTAAAAGTGATGGTAACAGGAAGAAGGTCATAGGTTTTGCAATAAGGAAGATAGCACAATTGATGGTGACAAAAAGCAGCTGCTAGCTCTGACACCTGTTTTTGAATTTTTGCATACATGTATTTGGAACGAAGGCACTCTGAGAAGAGTGGCTTGGACAATCATCTGTGCCATGAAATGATTGTTTAAGCCACTCTACTAAAGCATCTTAGGTGTGAGGATGCCTTGTCCCCAGAAAGCAGGCATTAAAACATATGTGGTTCAGAGTTTCTATTTGCTGCTGCAGGAGAATAAACAAAATGAAAGCACTACTGTAATTGACCTTTATACAAGCATAATGAACCAAGAAGATGCAGTCCTTAAATAATAGCAACGGAAAGTCTGAATTTGAGATTTTACTTACTTAATGGTGGATTGTACAGAATTTGATGATAGTATAAATCTTTTTTTTTTTTTATAATTTTATTAAATTTCACGAATAAAAAAGGATTCTTTAACTTGTACTTATTACATGAATTGTTTCTGATCTTCCACACTGTTCTGGTCAACTTTTCCCGCAGTTTACTCCACTTATTACATTAATGCATCACAATATAATGGTTTTCTCAACTGTTCGGACAGACATTTCCCTCTCCTACACAATCATAATTAAGTCATTCTAACTAGTCAGTTCCCAGCCATCACTCCCTTCTGCTTTACTCAAATCGTCCTGTTCCAAGATGTTCTCGTTTCTCTTATCTCTTTAAACTTCTGCTATCTCCTCATTTATTTTTTAACTCTCCATTACTTATACCCCCAAATCTTATAGTTTTTAAAAATATCTGTCATTGTGTATCTGGCAGTCTGAGCTATTATTACTGCAACGATCCCTCATCTTCTTACCCTTAAATTCCATTATGCTAAAATGTCTTGTTTCCCTCTTCTATTTAAGTCCTATTCAATCCCCTTCATCCCTTCAGCAATATCTCAATGTTCATATTCATAAAAATATATCGATATATCATCAATTGCAGGCTTAATTGACAATGCCAAAGTAAAGATCAATTTATGGAGTTCAGAGCCCTATGTTTTCGTCCACGTCCCGTTCCCCTCTCTCATTTGGGGCTTTACAGCCTGGAGATTCATTTGAAAATTCTCTGTATTTTAGTCGCTTATATTCCAAGCTGCTCCGTCCCTAAGAGTGAGGATATTTTACCTGAATAGTCTCCCTCACAGGCTCACCCCCCTTAAACAATATCCCAATATTTATTTTAGTACATTAGCTTATTTAAAGTTACTGAGATATTACCACTTGTCAAATCAGAGTCCTGTGACTATATCCACCTCCTGTTCCCCCCTTCCTTCTTGGACTTTGCCGCCCGGAATCTATTTCTGAAAGTTTCCTGTATTCTCATAGTCGCTTAAATTCCGAGCTGCTCCGTCCAGAAGAGTGAGGGTATTTACTTAACTATCTTCCATCGCAATCTCACAGTCTCCATATATCACTCTTAAGATTACTGACCTACACCTATGCTTATTCCTTCCGTTCCCCCCTCCCATCTTGGACTTTGCTGCCCAGAATCTATTTCTGAAGATTATCTGTATTCTCATCATCGCTTAAGTTCCAAGCCGCTCAGTCCATGGGGGGTGGGGGTCTTCCAGTAATCACTTCCATCACAGGCTTCCCAGTCTCAAAGTCCCCTTCAATCCTTGACATCACATTGTTTATGTTAATGACAATATATCATTCAAATAGTAAGCTTAATTGACATTGCTGAAGTACATTTCCCTTATCAAATTTAGAGCCCTGTGCCTTTATCCGCCTTCTCTTCCCCCCTCCCCTCCTGGAGCTGCCCGGAGTTCATTTCCGAAGATTCACTGTACTCTCATAGTTGCCTAAATTCTAAGCCGCTCCATCCATGGGAATGAGGATGTTTAGCTCAAATGACCTTCCAGCACAGTCTCAACAGTCTCAACAATCCAAAAAAATCAGGAAACAAGAATCACACCACAAGAGTAAAAAAGAAAGGAAACGTACAACTCCATAACTTTTTGCTCCTGAAGTATTCCTCAAAAATCCAAAGTCCGTAGTCAATAAGCCAAATACCCGATCGTCTCAGTTCCACCAAAATATTAAAGTAATATAGTATAGAGAGTTCAATGTCCAAATGGAGATTATAACTCTTGTATAGTCCATCAGTCCAAATGTTCAATTATTTGACATCTTATAGTGTAAGTCCCAATTATAAATCAAAAATCTTTCTTTTTTCTTTAAAAAGTATTAACTTCAATCCTCGTGAGAAAGCAGAAAATCCAACTAGCCTTTTCTTTAAATTCACACCGCCTCTTTAAGAAGAACTCTCGGCCATAACGAACTCACTTTGCCTCTGGATCCCCTCCATTCCTTCGCTCCTGCGCTCCGTTGCCTGCCAAAACTGCTGCGATATTACCGGAATTGATACCAGAACAGGTTACATGATTTCTTATTAAATTCTTACTTGTCACTTGATTTCTTTGTTAAAAGTCGACAGCGGCGCTTGTGCCGCTCAAGCGGCGATCCCGCTGGCTCCGTCATGGTCCTTTGACCTCCCTGCTGCTTTCCGCTCCCCCAGCCGGGCAGAGCCAAACGCCGGTTATGGGGTCCCCTTCGGACCCGTTCCGCACCCCTTGTACTGGAGGGGTGTTTAGCCGCCTCTAAGATGGCAAAAGAAGCGGCTGGAATCCAGTGGGTGGCTGCTCGGAGCCGCGCCATTGCGCAGCTTCATTCCGAGCTGCCACTCGCGCCCGCCATGCGACCGGAAGGGCGATGATAGTATAAATCTTTGTTAAGTTTTTTTTTTTACTAGATTGCCAAATAGAGAACTAGAACTGTTATATTAGAACACCAAATACTGAACAATTACAGCCAGCCCTCCACACTTGCGAGTTTCACTTTTATGGATTTGATTATTCACGGATTATTTCCTGTCACCTCTTCTGCCTCCCTATGCCCTTTTTAATAGGGACTGCATGCCACGTGAGGCTGAGAAACTGCAAATGAGGCTTGTACGTCCCTATTAAAAATGATGTGGGCCAGCAGTGGAGGTGACAGTAAGCCCCACCAGCCAGCCACTTCTGCCTGATGAAGTAACTCTGATGCTTCAGAGGAATCTATGGTGGGTTGAATATGCTGATCATACTTTTTTGTGTGTTAAATATGGTTTGGGAAGCCTAGAGTTATTCGTAGTTTTTCCATTTTCACAGGGGTCCTGTGCCCCTAACTCTAGCAAATGTGGAGGGATGACTGTATATCGTTATGAGGACACTGACCTTGATGTTTTGCAAAGATTTTAAGCTGTGCAATTTCCAGCTATCTTTTCTATTTTCTCAAGATATTGCAGCCATTTAAAAAAATACTCTCAATGGATGTGCTCAATTAATATACAGTTGAGTAAATAACCCATAATATAAAAGTTAATAAAACCACATTAATATTTTTATGTTATAACTGTAAATACTTGGCTCTATTGTCAGATGTTTAGCTATCCTTTTCATTTGTTTAGAACAGGGGTGGGGAACTATGGAAGCCTAAGGGGTCGCATTAGTCTCTTAGGAGACCTTGGACGGTGAAACTCCCCCCCTACACCTGTTCTTGCAAAAAGTGAATCATTTTTGGCCCCCACACACTCTCTCAGGGACAAGAGGACATTCTTACCTTGTTTTGGGGGCTCCTAAAGGACAATTTTTGTCATTCAGTGGGGGGGAGGGGGGTTGAAAAAATATTGCTAATTTATTTGACCACACTGAGGTCTGGGGGCTCCATATTTGATAGAGTTACTCTGCACATCCCCTAGAGGTTATTTTTGTGACATTATGAAGGAATTCTTTGACCTCTAAGACCTCTAAGGCCTATCCCAGATTTAGAACAAAGATATGAAGAAGTAATTGTTTAAATCTCCTGTGATTTGTACTTAATTGATTTTAATGCCTGTGATCCATAATGGGAATGTAATAAATGGTAAGTTAATTTAATTTGAAGAACAAATCTGGGAAAGTCTTTTGAATTTAGACGTACAGATTTACTGTAGTGGAAGTATTAAACTGTAATATCAGCACCAGCAGTTACACTTCAGTATAACATTGTAAAAGTGCATAGTGTTATGCTCTAGGTTAAAAAAATATGTCTTAAAAGTATATTGGGATTAATTGATAAAGATTATGGGCATAAAATATAAATACAGTTTGTAGAACAGTAGTTTGCTTTCATTTTGACTTCACTGGCTATTTTTGCTTTACCTCCTTTAGCCTGAATTGTGTATGTGTCAGAACTCACCTGCATTCATTAAAGTGCTTTCATTATACGGTGATGTTTCTTCTACTTGCGTTCTTGCCACTTCCATGCCTATAGCCTTTTCAGTTTTTCAAATGCAGTCTCTGGCCTCTTTAGTGGGTTTCTGTATGAGGATGGAAATGAAAGTTTTGAACACCATAACTGGATTGTGTGGGAGGTTCTAGACCAATTTTTGGTGACCTTTTACAGTAGCAGACATGGTTTATAAAATAAAACCAAAAAGAAGAACTTATGTTTAAATCACAGGATAATTGATGATTTGGAAAACTAATATCATAGGTTGAAACAGCCGTTTCAGGAGTGTCTTGAAAAATGAAGTACATAGCAATAAGGTTATACTGCTTATTCCATGAATAAATGAAATCTGTTTCTCTCAGACAAAGACATAGAATGAGCCTACAGACTACAGAAACACCAGACCTTGATCAAAATGTTCTAGTCCTTCTTGCAGGATATCCTCCCGAAGTTCAAATCATACAGGATTTAAACAGTTTAAATCCAATTAATTGCAAAGCCTTAAATGCAAAGCATTTTACCCATGAAAAATGCTCATACTATTTACTGTGCTCCTGAAAAAGGCTGGTGTTAGAGTTGGGATTTCCCATGTAAAACCATGATATATAACAGAGGAGAGACATTCTTGTTGCCTTAATGAGATCATAAATGACTGAAATCTGGATAGATCTTCATATCTGAGTGCCCAGAGAATGGAAATCATCCACAACTGAACCAGAGCTTGCTTAAAATCTGCCAAATGTTCACTCAGACTGGAATATAGTCACTACCAACCAGTGGCATTGCAGTCATTGACACAGAGCACAAGAGGGGAGCAGGGATGTAACAAAGGTGACCAACATCTTACCATCTCCCCAAACATCTTTAGCACTATTGATATTTTGACAGGCATGATACATTGTTTGGTAATATGTCAGCAAGAGCTTTATTTGTGAGAAGAGCAGGAAGCTGTGGACAACCTAACTGTAAGAGTATGTCTCACTCTTCCTCCTAAAGGGAAGTGATTATTTGTGCATAGATGTGGAAAGGAAGCTTTCCCAGCCCTTTGTTGGTATGCTCATTGTGTTTAGGTTATTCTGGCTTCCTGATTATTGAATGACTTTCTGGTTGCTGAATGCTTTTAAATGCTGAAATCTATGGTGGTACCTCACTTAACTAACAAAGACCATTCTTTTTCCATCATTTTGTGTGCTGTATGGACACTACACTTGTATATATGGACAGAGCCCCTTGAGCTGGTAACACTTGCAAACACTGGATAGCATTAAGATATTGTCATTCAATATTAATAAGCTTGGTTGTATAAATAAGTGGTGTAGAATTATAAAAAACAGTAAAATCTTTAACAGTGGATGCTTTCTTCTTTCACAAGACTGACTAGGGCAGCTGCGTTGCAAATACAGCAATACTGCACTTGGGGAGGGTGCCTTGCAAATAACGGGTATTACTGTCATTTTTTTTTTTAAAAAAATGCTCTTTCACAGTGTAAAAAGGGTTTTAAAAGACAGAACAGGGCAGTTCATTTTTGTGAAAGAAAATTCTTCACAATCCTATTATGCCCTAATCAAACCCAGACACAATTAATGAGAAAATCGTTACATAGTTTGGAAAAGAATTTCTTTCTTTCTTGTAACATGGGTCTGCAAAGGCACTTAAGTAAAATGGATTCAAGCTGTGTGGAAATAAGTCAAGTGTCCTATTGTCTGTTGTCACAACTTAACTACTAGTAGAGACTATGGGCCTTTCTGCTCTACACTATTATATTGCTATTATTCCATTTTGCAGTTTGCAGTTTTTTTGGAGAGGTGTTTAGAAATCTCAGCCAGAGTAAACCTCAGTAAACTACAAACCCCAGAATTCCATAGCATGTTGAAAATAGAATAATAGCACTATAACAGTGTAGCGCAAAAAGACCCTATAAGATATTATCCAGCTATGAAAAAGAATCCTAATCAATAATCAGATGGTGGTCATCAGTTCATACACAGGTGCTACAGTCTGTACAACAATAGAAAACTCATATTTTACAACTGATCATCGAATCCTTCCACGTCACACTGACGTAAAAATTAAGCACCTTAAACTAAATTAGACATGAACATTGTGTTAAAGGTAAGGGTAAAGATCCAGGAAATATAAAAACTCATTCTCTGTCTTGCAAGTTTCAGACATCTGGGCAGAACAGTTACAGAAAAAACAGGTCAATAAGTGAACTGTGGACCACATTGCAGTAGGTAAAATGGAAATTAAAATCATGGTATTATTTGTTATTAATATTTTACAAGAAACACTAAAAACACTATGGATATGTAAAAGAAAAAGAAAAAAGAATAAGCAACCATAAGAAAGTATGAAATAATAGAGATTTTAAAAAATCAAAGAAAGGAAGAAAGAAAGAAAGAAAGAAAGAAAAAAAGCAACCAGAAAAGAATTGACCTCCCTTCTTTTAGATGAAATATAGCCTACCACTTGCTTCAAGCCTCTCAAAAAATAAATAAAATAAAGTAAACAAGTAAAAAAAATAAAACCATAACCTTCTTTTCTTCCCCGTCCTCCGTGTATAAACGTTTTTCTTTGTTAACATACTGAACACAGTATTTCCATATTTCTTCTATTACATTCTGTTAAGCATACTTGCATAATAAAGAATATTATATGGTAAATAACACTGCTAGATAATCTTAATGCTACTAATTTTCACTAGTTAATAGTATAAATCATATTTAATACATATTTAATAACATCCTTATGTTCAAATATATCTATGTCCTTATAAAAGCAATCTAGTACCATTATCCAGAATCTTTAACCATACATTCAGTCATTAAAACTGTGTGTCCATTTCTGGGATGGGCTGGCAGCCAGGAGAAGCTGATAATACAGATCAGGAAGCTCAGGTAGTTAAGCAATTAGTCAGTTTACTTCAGGAAGAAAACAACCTCAAAAATGAGAAGCAAATAACAATCCCAGCAATGTCCATAAACCAGTGGCAGGCAATATAAACACAGGTCAAGTGGCAGAATAACAGGTAAGGGAAGCAAACAGAAGCATGCACGGGGTCAGTGATTGCTGACAAAGGCTAGAGGGGAAAGGCTCAGTTCTTATAGGTTCCAAGGTCAGTGCAGCTGATGCCTGATTAATTGGTGCTTGGCGTACATTCACTGGGAGCGACGCAGGAGACTCTTTTGGTGTCTATGCTGGGTGAAGGTAGGTATGGATAGATCATTCTCTGTGTCAGAATGAGCAGGGGTCCCTGCTGGGGCTAATACTTCTGTCCCTGGGGCAGGTGGTAGCACTGTCTGCTCTGCAGGTTCTGCTACAGTAGTCTCTGTACCAGGGCTCAAAGCAGGTTCTGCTGCCTCAGACTCTGAGTCTGAGTCTGAGTCTAGGTCCTGGAAGCCCATGACACTGTGAACCTATTACATGTTTTGTAGCAGCTTTAGCTTCCAAATACAATTGACCTTCCACACTTGCAGGTTTCACTTGCATGCATTTGATGATTTCCAAATTTCTCCACTCCATGCCCATCACCTCAAGTGCTTCTTTTGCAGGGGAACCTTCCCTATTGATGGCTCTGATTAGGCCATGCAGCCTTTTAAAAATCCACCTCTGTCCTCTTCTTCCTCCACCAGATACTGTCTGGCCAGCTAAGGATCACTCACAGCCTGATTTCTCAGAACCAGAAACCCACTCCCAATGCCCCCACACGCTCAAGGAAGGAGATGGGGAAGAGAAAGGAAGTGTAGGGCCATCAGGCCAACCCGCCCCCCTTTTCCTCTCCTTTCCTTGACCTGGTTTTGACCCTGGGTACCTATTCTCCCCACCATGCCTCAGCCTCCTTTCTAAGACACACACGTTTTGATACTTGGATTTTTTCCATTTTTGCCCTAATCCTAGCAAATGTGGAGGACCAACTCTACATGAATACTATTTTATGTTCTTAAGCCCATTACAGAATTAATAGACTTGCCATTCTAAATTTGTGAGCATAGTAATCTAATTCGACCAAATCTTCATCTTGAATTTAAATCCCCACCTCCCACAAAATCATATTTCCCATAATTGCTTCTCATATAACATTTTAAAAACACTCATGAGACAGCATCCTCATTTTAAATATCTTTCCACCTCCTTCCTTCTCACAGAATAGATCAGCTCTCACACATGATTTTATAGAACCACAGACTTGGGACAACATCCTTGATTTTGACTTGACAGTGTCACTCCTCCTTCAGTTGTATAAAGAGTTTCAACTTGGTTTCATTCAGTTTGCTTACAGGTTCCAATTAAATCCATCCCTCCTTCTGCCCTCTGTGGGGTACAGCTTCCCTTTCATAAACCCAGTCCTTATGATCTTATATCTCTTCTGGGGAAGAATCTCTTTTCATGAACTTTGCTTGTGCTTGACTCACCATCTTGCTTCACTTCCATATCCAAATTTATATCAATTTTATATCAGTGCAATTTTATACTCACTGTATCTTCTGTATCTCTCCCTGTTATCTCTCATCTCAATTCCTTGACCTTTTGCCTCATGATGTCAGTCGTGCTCTTGAATTTTCTGTGCATTTCCTCCATAGTCCATTGTCGAATATCCTTTAAGTGTTTTAGGGAAGATTCAGTTTTTCACTTAACCCAGCTGTTATAGAGTTAACAGTTCACTTCCCTGGAGCCGAGCCTTGGTTATCCTTGATTTTTATTCAAAGGTAAGGCTGCCGAATACAAGGAATGATGGGAATGGGGATGTTTAGGACTGTAGGTCTTTTCAGAATGGATTCCTGACTCACAGTAGCCCAGCCACAAGCTAAACTGGGAAGAGTGGAGATCTTTAGATCTTAGGGCAGGTCAAGGATTTCATGGTGTTATACATTTTTGACCCTCTGGCCCCTTATTGCCTTTGAAAATCATTGTATCATTCATCTGAAAAGGGCAAGTGCCAGAAATTTGTAATGAGCTTTTCAAAAAGAGTTTTGGAAAGATGGTTGGGTCAAAGGTGGCATGGAAGAAGGGCCTAAACATCTGCATGCCAGATGCCCATTGGAATGAAATATACATCACTCCCCTCTCTAAAATGGTATCTGCACTAATTGAAAAAATGCATACAAGACAATCCTTTTGTGATGCTAAAGCCCTATAATCTGGGTAGAACTAGATGTCAACCTTCTGTTGGTACAAACAGAATGTATGGTGTGCATGTAGAAGAGTTTTGCACTATTAGAAACAGGTTCTAGAAATTATGGAGCTAATGAGAGATCAACAAATAAAATCTAAGAAGGAAGAGCTGTTATTGTCTGTTCTAGACAACAATAAACTGTTTCACAGGCTACAATTCTGCTGGGACACTACACTAATATGAATATACTTGTAGTTACACAACAGGTTTCATTTTCTCGGAAGTCGTGTCAGTGCAGTGATCGTTGCAGTGAATTCTTTCTCAATTGTACAAATAGATCTCTTTCACTCTTTTTGACTTGGTGGTAGGGAACTGCTTGATCATTGTGCAACCTGTGGTGCAGTTATTTGCACAGTGCAACTGTACTGAACTATATACAATGCAAAAAGTTTGTAAGAGCTTGAACTGTATCTCTTCATTGTTGCTGGCAGATAGATAAGCTTTTGAAAACATTGTAGGAACATAATGTACAATTCTGGCTAGATAAAATTTAGTTGACTGCCGTGTATGAAAAACTGGCATGCAGGCTGAAAATGGAGAAGGGGAGAAAACAAGTGCACATTTACAGACTGATGGTATCTTCTAGTAATACATAACAAAACAGTTTAAGCATTTAGCTAGTTAAAATTCCTTGACATATTAATGTGATATATCAAACACAGGTGTACTGTTAGGGAAGTGGCCCGTTAAAATTCAAAGCAAAAGATGGTTTTGTAAAAGAACCTCTATCCAGTTGAATGAGCTAAGGTTTTTGGCTGCATACTTGCAAGTAAAATCCATTTCCTAATTGTGTCTGAGGTCTAAGAGGCAGGCAACTAGCCACTGTTGGCTTTCCAGGCATGTGCCATCTCAGTTCAACTGAAAAAAGAAACAGTTATCTTTATTCTAAAGCAGTTGACTCCTCAAAAAAACTCAAAGTGAAATCTGAGGTTTTGTTCTTTAATAGGAAAAGCTAGACCAAATCAAATCAAACTTCTCCAAGGAATACACGAAATGTTTTTCCCCAGCACAACAACTAATTACTGTTTTAGCAGAATGGAAGAAGCAGGGTTTTAAAAATAAAGAATAACATCTTACACAAGTGCTGGACACATCTATTTGTTGACAAAATTGATAAAGCATTCAAATTAAATTGCCATGGGATAATCAGAGAATCAATATACATAATATTTCCTGGATGTTCTTGACCAGACGAGAAAGATGTAAGAAGCAGCACCTCCCAGTACACAAAGCCCTTACACACACATTCTGATTTTCTTTACTAAAGTCAGTGCTGAGCTTTGGGCTTTTTTTTTTAAAAGTATGGGTTAAAAAATGAAAAAGTTTTAGGTCTGTTCACCACAGTCAAATCTGCTTATTTTTCATGATAGGACCCATATCTATACTACCTCCTTTCATTGCTCTGTTCCCTGGCATTATCATTTGTTGTGGTGTCAAGGAGTGCATTACAATATTCCACAACTTTTCATATTAATAGGTATTAATTATTAATATAATTAATAGTAAAAATAAATAAACCTATGGAGGATGTATTAGAAAAGGAAGCTGATATTCCAGTTTCCAAACTTCTCTGAAGTCACACAGGTTGTGTCTACCTAAAGGATGTTTATGAGGAACTTGTTACTTTGCTTGGTTCTCAGTAGAAACTTAGCAACAACCGTGGACCAGTGTGCAGCTAACATTGTTTTTCTTAAATTGCGCTCTGCTACAAACTGGAAAATGTTTTAATGCATTAGTTATATTAAGGATATAGTTTAAATAGCTGGACTGAGATGGTTGATGATGTTTGATAAGATTTTCACTACTTTCTGAAAGATGCATTGTTGGTAAATTAAATATAATATTTCTAAATGGTATAGCTAATAATTTTAAAAGTATGAAAATGATGTTTTATGTTATATAATAAATTAGAATGGATAAAGTTTTTTCCCCCCTTATATACTTCTGATATTTATTGCTCATGATGGGTAATGCCAAGAACACAATAAAGATTTGGTGCATGACTACATGTTACAACATTACTAAGAGTGGCAGGTACATTATTTTTAAAAGCTTTAGTATCCTTTCCACCCAGTGGTAAGTACTGTGAAGATCTGATGGTTTTAATGGGTAAAGCAGATGCTTACATATAACAAAGAAAGAAGAAAAAGAAAAAAAGTGAACCACAACTTTGGCTTATTTATAACTTTGGATTATACTCATAGTAATCACTTGCCACATGGACTGCAGCCATAGTAATAGCTTGCTATATAGCTTATATTTCTTCAGTATTAATATTTCTAGATTGTTTTCATTGAATTTTCAGAAACAGAGTGGAAATACACTTCAGTTAAATGCTGTCCCTCTCCCTTCTCCAATCATTTCCCATTCCATCCCCTCCCACGTTTCATCATTCCCCTTTTTGTATTTTTTCCTCCCCTTTTGCTATGTTCTGTTCATTGTTAGGAAGGGACACCTCCGAAGAGCCATTTCAGCTCAACTCGGCATCGTCAGAGGCTAGCAGAACCAGCGGCTGCAAAAGTGAGTGGACTCAAGGCAAACTGAAATATATTAAGCAAAGGAATTGGTTCATAGGCTTTTATCAAAGCTGCTATGTACTTCACATTAGCATTTTTTTATTTTGATGCATCACAGTTGTTCCTTAATATTCATACTAGAACAAGTGCCAATGGTGTATTCTTAGATTTTCAAAGCTATTGTTGCTATAATGGGTTATTTGGATCAGAATATTTGAACAAAATGTCTGTTAATTTCTGTTGAGTGTACTTGTTGAGCTTTGGTTTCATGATTCTTGATATAACTGAGGGTACAGTTGTATAGGTCTCCCCTCCACCCCATAACCATAGCTTCCAGTAAATGTAACCAAGGTGATTAATCAAAGGAATCTAGGAGGACAGAGTTAAGTGGGATAGAAGTCCACTATGTAGATATCCAAGGACTCATAACAGTCGAGAAAGGCAGTAGTGCATTTCTGTTCAACAAAGCAGAAGATCAAAAACACAGTTTTTCCTATCTATCTCTCTGTCTATCTTTGGAGAACCTGTACTAGTTGTACAGTTCTATACGCACAGCCATTTGTATGCCAGATATGTATAGTAGTCTTTCTTTGCTCTTTTCCTTCATATTAGGCATGAGCATAAGAAGAGTCATGCTGGGTCAGACCAAACACCTATCTGCTCATACATTTGCCAACCAGTTACCCCTGAGAAGCCCAGAAGGAGAACAGAATGGAGTAGCATCCTCTTCTTTTCGTGTTCCCAAGCAATTGACATGGTAGCTCTTATAGTGGAGCTAATACTGGACAGTTTAGTTTCTGCTAATCTGCTAGGGAATACCTGACTGAACAGGATCATCCATGCCACCTCTCTTCTGATAGGTGGGTTATAATGATGTGGATATTGTTCTCGTGCACTGGCTATTGAAACATAACCTGTTACAATCTCCTTAGTCAACTGTCCTCCTGTCAGTCACTACTTGGCTGTGTTGGGGGGAACAGGAAATAGGTGAGCCTGGGCTGGATGGTTGTGGCAGTAGGCTTCAAGTCTGGTTGAGGTATAGGTTAAAACTGAGCAAGGGCCTTGAGGGAGCTTCTCCTAATAAGAGTTTTCAGACACTTGAAAAGCCCCTTTCTCACTGTTTTCTGTCATGTCTTTGAATGTTCTTTCCAACTTACTGCTAATAATGCCTGTTTTAATATTGTTTTCCGTCAGTACTAGAGATGGAAAGAATATCCAAAAAGTGTTAAAAGAAATGGGTTTTCTTGAGCATCAAGAAATCTCGAAAAGGAGAATCTTAGGTGGCTGAGAATCTTCACAGTTTGGGACTTATCTTGCCTGAAAAATGAACATGGTTTCTTTGTGTAGAAAACAGAATTTTCTGTGCAAAATATTTGTGCACAGAAAATAATATCCAGAAAATGCTGTTTTCTGTGCACGAAACTTGTATTCTGTACAGAAAAAAACATGTAATTTTTTTTCATTTTGCACCGTATAGATCCTGAACAGTGAATAGTTTTTTTAAAAATTTTTGCCTTTGAGTATGAAATTTATGAAGATTTATATCCCCAGGTAGTGCATATGAAGAGATAGACTGCAATCCATGAAAGCTCATGTTCAGTTTCAGGTAGTCTTAAAGGTGCTGCTAGATCCCCACCCCCGCTTATCCTTTGCCAGGAAGGGAGTTCCAACTAATTAATTTTCCAGTGCTTATTTGCTGCTGGATCATATCATGCACCTATGGTTTAGTGTTAGCAGTCTGATCTGGCTGAACCAGAATATTCATGTAGGGGCTTGACCATGAAGGGTCAAGCATGCCTTGAAGGATACTGTAGTATACACTCTCTTGAAGAGGACCTTCCTCAGTCCTGAAACATCCTCTTTTTTTTGGTCAAAGTGCTTAAGTATGTGGTAGATGTGCAACTTCAGATGTACTTGGAGATCATCCAGGCTTCCTCATATAGTGGGCTGAATTTCTTCTCTTCTTGTAATATATGGAGGGCCTAAATAGCTTAAAGGCACCAAATCCTGTCTTATCTGGAAGGCTGCGCAGAATCAACTCTGGTTTGTACTTGGATGGGCGACCACCAATGAATATCAGTTGCTTTAAGCTATATTTCAGAGGAAGGAATTGGCAAAACCATCTCTGAATATTTCTTCCTTAAATGAAATTCATGGGGGTCACCATATGTCACAGATGACTTGAAGGCAGATATACACATACACACACACACAGTACATAATAAGACTAAAAAAGCAGTTGTTTTATGTTCTGTTCTTTTGCTGTAATGACACAGTGAGGACTTGGCCAATGTCTTAAAGGTCATATGTTTGGTGTCCACTAAACCTGTTATATTTTCAATAGAGAAAATGAATAGATTCACATTATAACTTTCAGCATTACCACCTGTCGAAGATGATAATAAAATACTGTCTTATGTTGAAATGTTTGAGGGTACTTGAAATGATAGGATAGCTGTGAGTATGAAATGATTTGCTGCTGGTCATCTGTGTAATCTTTTTTGTAAGAAGTATGAAGGTCTGCTGGCAGGAATAACAGTATCTTTTCCATTGCTTGCTCTTGAAAAATCCACACAGATCATCAGTTCTGTTGTATGCTTTTTGTTATTCTTTACAGTTTATATTGTAAGATATCTGCATCTATAGAAATTGTAAATGCAGTCCACTGTAGAAATTATTGTATAGGAACAAGCTGTGTAATTAAAAAAAAAAGCCAACTATATTAATTAGAGAGAAAACTGAAATTATGGAAATCTTTTTCACTACTCGCTCTTTTCTAGATTCTGTTTGGTGTCTGTTATCTCAGACCTCAACAGGAGGCTGTTTTATCAAGATTGTTGTGTCCCAAATCACATTTCCAATATTTCTATGGAATCTGACCTGGCAGCAATTTACTACTGCAAGGTGTTAGCTTGATATCCTTTCTTGAAGACAGATCATACATTTGAAGAATATCTTGAGTGGATAAATGGGATTAGTTTAAGAAGATTTACACTGCTGTGCATTTCCAGTCTTTTTTGCCTGCTGTCATAGAAGGGCATTGTAACGTTGTGGAGAAGTGTCAGTTACTATGTTCCTCTGGATATGTAGATATTAAAGATGGCCAAATGATCTCCTAGGTTGAAGTTTTTACCTGGCCACTAGGAATAAATTGGTATTCCTTCTATTAGTTCATGAATCATTCCTTATAGTAGCAATTAGTGAAAGTAATTGCTGCTCTAATTATTTGTAATATTTAAGCAATTACTGAATAATACAAGCCACTTGGAGAAGACTTCCCATAATCATTTACATGAGAAGAAAAGGAAACTTGTGAGAAAAATTTCATAGTGCCTATTTGCCATGTACTCTGTTGTGCTTCCAAGGTGATGGCTGTGGGGTTATTACAGTTTTTGCTACATTATGCTTGATTATGATCCACTCTTCTCAGAAGAGACCAGGTTGAATATGAAACCTTCCCTCTGCAAGGACAAATGATTAACATCAAATCAGATGATACCCTTTCCAGGGCTCAGAAAATGAATATCATAGTGTATAAAGTGGAAGTCGACGCAAAACAGCAGTTATTCTGCTCTAATTGTCAAGAATACTGTTCCTGTCAGATTTCTCACTATTGGGGCAACTGATGTTGTCACCTGCCAGCATAGACATCAGAGACTCTTCTCCATGTCTACGTTCAAGCAACTCACTCGTTTCAAATAGGAATAGACTTTGAATGGCTCCTTTAAATTTCTGCTACTCTTCCCCAACCTTACACTAATTGATTTATTTTGCTAATATATGGGATACATTTTGCTAATATATGGGATAGCTTTGTGACAAACTGGCTGTGCTGTGAAGTTCATATCAAGATTCTGATATAGAGTGTTCCATTCTATGCCAACTCATCCCTGATCAGAGGGAACCTGACATATTGCTTCATTACAGAGAAGCAATAAGGCTGGCTCTGCCAGGGGCAAAGTGAGGTACCTCCACAACAGGCCACTTTGAATGTTGATGAGATGAACGCCTTCCTAACAACTGACACATTATGTATTTGGAAAATATTTTGCCCTAGCTACATCAAAGGGGCTTCCTCTATTTTCAGACTGTGTGCAAATGAGAAAACCAAATCAAACATATGTCCTGAATCAAACATTTGTTGAGCAGATGCTGTGTTGAAACAACGACATAGTTATTGTGATGGTCATGAAGACCAGAGGCAGCTTGGATTTGGCAGCCTTGGCATGGAATTAGTGATTTCCTTGCACTGTAATTCTGGGTGTTGCCAACACAAAATCTAACATCATATTGTCCAGCTTTAACAGAAAAACTAACAAGTAGCAAGGCAGGGTGGATTGTACCCTGACAAATCTCTAGTCTGCTTGTACATTTGAATGCATAGGAAGCCTAGAGATGGAGATGGAACTCTTACAGACCACAGCAACCCCTGTCTACCAGCCTCTCCATGTGGCCACTTGTTGATCTTTCTGTCCAATCCCCTGAAGTTCACATTCAGTGAGACCTAAGTCTATGTTGGTGCTGCATTGAGTGTATAGGAGGATGCAGGTAGGGGTGAATATTCCCCCCATCACCCTAGGGGTGACTAGTGCGTACAAATTTAGTCCTCTTGTCCGTATGCAGTCCTAGCATTAAGCTACAGTGGCACTAGACCTATGGGTAAGCTGGCAAAGCAGCCAAGATGTATTTGGTGGAGGGTAGAGAGTAAATAACGTAAAGACACCAGATCCCATCAGCCCTGATTAGCACTTGAATGGGAGACTGCCAATGAATACCAAGTCCTGTAGGCTATATTTCAGAGGAACAGAGCAGCAAAACCATCTCTGAATATTCCTTGCCTAAGGAAAAAATCTGTGAAATGTATGGAGTTACCATATATTAACAAGTTACTTGAAGGCACATACACATGGGAGAGAGGCAGAATATGCATAGTAACTCTTCTCCTCAGTTGCCATATTAACTTCACTTTGTCTCTGACCACAGTAATAAAGGCAACAGGTTGATTAAGACTACTGTAGTGGATAACAAAACCTCC
Organism: Cyclura pinguis; assembly: GCA_030412105.1. Taxonomy (NCBI): domain Eukaryota; kingdom Metazoa; phylum Chordata; class Lepidosauria; order Squamata; family Iguanidae; genus Cyclura; species Cyclura pinguis. Next base: position 315,991,682 of record CM059600.1, on the reverse strand, counting down.
AGATGTCAGCTAGATGTAAATTGGCAAAAGGTATAGGAGACCCAATGCGATGTAGTGGTCTGAGCATTAGACTATGACAGTGAAGAACAGGATTCCATTCCCTGTTCATCTGTGGAAACTCACTGGGAGACTTTGGGTGTGTCACAGACTCTTAGCCCCAGAAAATCCCATGATAGGCTCATCAAAGGTCAGAAACAACTTGAAGGCACATAACAACAATATAGGCAAATGCTTTGTCATGATGTTGCTATTTGTTCTCTAGACTGTCTCAGTGCAACAGCTAAGAAGGAGCCAGCACCATTTGCTCCTGTGCTCTTCCAGATGTTGTGCTTTCCTGTTGTTGGTTTCCAGGTGCATTGGGTTGAACATATGGAAAGTTCATAGCCTCACTGTGAAGGACCTGGAACCAAGTTTTGTGAGGTACAGTATCCGATGGGGTAAGGCTAAAAGCTGTTCCCATGTGCTAGTCTTTGTCCTGGACTTTCAAGCTGACAACCCAAGGTGCCAAGATCTTTCAATTAAGCGCCTTCTGTGCAGCTAGTTGTAATCAAGTGATTCTGTAGGCTGAGAGCCCCAAGACCAAGAGTCTCTTGCTCTTCAGCACACATCTCTGCCATTGCATAGCTCTTAAAATATTGGAAATATTTGATTAACTGCATTTGATGAAATTAGGATTCCTTCCAGCAAGCTTCACATGCAGTGTCAAAGTGAAATTGTTAAAAATTAATTTGAAATTCCAGGCCAGTTCCTAGTATAATCATGAAGGTCCAACTTAAAAACAGAACATTTTCTGGAAGAACAGATCTAAAAACAGGTGCTCTGCATTCCAAAAAAGAAGAAACGCTTAAGGAATTTTTTGAAAAATCTTTCCATTATAAGAAATAGTGGTGAAAAATGTGTGGAAATGTATTACTCATTGATAATAAAAAAACTTGAAGCTTTTCACATGTTATTCAGCATACTTGTTTCTAACAGTAAATAAGCTGTGGTTTCAACTCTGCAAATTATTAATATCTTTTATTTTTCAATTTCTAGCATGCTTTTAATTTGGTCTCTCAAGGCAGGTTTCAAATACAATTAGAAAATAACAACATAAAATAAGCATTATTATTTGAGGAAGCTTTGTTCCTTTTGACCATCAGTCTAACAAAAGCCCTGCTTCATTTAGTCTAATCTAAAATATCAGTGGTGTTTGAATCTTATGTAACATGTATATGGGGGAAGGCACATCAAGAGTTTAAGAAGTGCAGATGACACTGTACTACTAGCAGAAAAAAGCAAAGACTTGGAACAATTAGTGATGGAAGTCAAGGAAGAAAGTGCAAAGGCAGGTTTACAGTTAAACATTAAGAAAGCAAAAATGATGATCACAGATGATTTATATAACTTTAAAGTAGACAATAAAGAAATTGAAATAATTCAAGATTTTCTGTGTCCTGGCTGAATTAATCAGAGATTTCAGGCAAGAAATCAGAAGACCAGGTCTTCGTCCTAGAAGGAGACCTATGAAGGGACTAGACAAAATCCTGAAGTGTAAAGATATATAATTGGATATTAAAGTAAGGATTGTGTGTGCCATCATATTTCCAATGTCTGTGTATGGTTGTAAAGGTTGAATAGTGAAGAAATCTGATAGGATGAAAATCAACTAATTTGAAATGTGGTGCTGGAGAAGAGTTCTACTAATACTATGGAGTGTTAAAAAGGCAAATAAATGGGTCCTAGAGCAAATCCAACCTTAATTCTCCTGATAACCAGGATGACTAACCTGAAACTATCATACTTTTGGCCTATCATGAGAAGACATGACTCACCAGAAAAGACAACAATGCTTGGTAAGTTAGAAGAAGGAAAAGAGGAAAACTGCATTACGGATGGATAGACTCAGTGAAGAAGGTCAAGAACTGACCATCACTGTTGATGATAGAGTGAACTGGAAGTCTCTCATTCATAGGGTCACTGTAAGTCAAAGTTGACAGCAGTTAGCAATAATCTGGAATCTGTAGTGAGTTAATGCTTTCAAACATTTATCAATCAATTTTGTTTATCAGTCATGCATAGAAATAGCTCACTGCCGGGGGCTAAAATAAGCTGAGTAAGAGAAGATGTAAAATGTAAATGTAAGATGGATTTTCTGACAGTGTACTGTATGAATACTCCTTTTATGTGGTGATGTATCTGAATTTCCTAAATGTTTAGTTAAAGAAACATGGTTTTTCCATGATAAAAGAACGTAGAACATGCAATGCAGCATATCTCTCCTGATCAGAGAAACTGTGGTTTGTTTGTTATTTACCTTTTCTCTAAAAATAGGGATTCAAGGAGCTTACAATAAAATATAATAAAACTGCAACAGTAAATAACATGTAAAAAAAAATTCTAAAAACTTAAAGGCTGTATACAAATAGTACAAACACCAATGAAATCAGAATAGCCAATAAAAAATGACTTACTATTAAAACTTGAGTGGGTGAATTTAGACAAATGTATAAAGGGCAATAATTAATATGGCAGCTAGTGAATTTCATTGCAAAGGAATTCCACAAGTGTCTCACCACAGCTATTGTCCTGTCTCGATTGGGAACATGACTGACCTCTGAAGGTACATCTGAGAGAGATGATGTTAATTGGTGGGTAGGCTGTTGTGATCCTAATTGTCAAGAGTATTGAATTGAGATTTGAGAATGCAGGTTCTGTGTGTCAACTGAGTCATGAAACTCAGTGAATGAATTTGGACCAATCACAATCTGTGTTACCCAACTTGTGAGGTTAAAGTGGTGAAGAAGAGAAGCATATGTATCATTAACAGAAAAATGTGATACAAGTGTAACTAATAATGAATGAATAAATAAAGATGGGACTTCAGTTGAGATTTTAAATCCAGACACAAAAGATCATATATATTTTCTAATGAAACACATCAAAGAATTTCAGAAGAATGTTAGCATGTACTTTATAGATTATTGTAACACCTTTGATTATATAAATTATGAAAAACTATGAATTGCACTAATAGAAATGGGAGTACCACAAAGTTTCCTTCTCCTGATGCATACTTTCTGTTTAGGAAATGAAGCCATAGTCAGGACAGAATAACATGAAACAGAATGGTTTCCTTGTGACAAGGGAGTCAGACAAGGCTTCATTTATCACATGATATGTTTAATTTATGTGTAGAACACTCATATGGAATGCAGGATTACACCTGGATGAAGGAAGTGTGAAAACTGGAGGAAAGAACACCAATATTTTAAGACCTACAGATGACATCATATTACCAGGAGAAAATAGCAAAAGACTCGGAACCATGGGTGAAAGTTAAGGATGACAAGGCAACAGTAGGGTTACAAAGTAATGATTACAGGTGTTTTATATAGCTTTAAAGTAATTGATAAAGACATCAAAATAGTTAAATATTTTCTTTACTTTGGCTCAGTCATACATCAAAGTGCAGGCTGCAGTGAAGAAGTCAGAAGAAAACTGAGATAAGAAAGGACAGCTATGAGAGAGTTAGATAAGGTCCACAAGTTTAAAGACATATCTTTGAGTACCAGAATCAGAATTGTCCATGTCATTGTGTTTCTGATTTCTGTGATGGTTCTGAAAATGGCACAGTGAAGAAAGCTGACAAGAAGAAAATAATCTTATTGAAATGTGGTGCTGCAGAGAATTCTATGCATATTGTTCAGTGTGAAAAAGACACATCAGTGGGTCCAGGAGCAAATCATGCCTGAATTTTCTGTAGAAACTGAGGCTATTGTACTTTGGACATACCGTGAGATAACATGACTTATTGAAAAAGATGATAGTGCTTATTAAAGTTGAAGACAGCAGGAAAAAAGGAAGCCCACATTACAGAAGGGTCAACTTCATCAAGGAAGTCATAGCTTAAATTTGAAAGACCTGAACTGGACTGTTGATGACTGGGGCTCTTGAAGATCGCTTATTCATAGGACTACCATAAGTTGAAGCTGACTTGGGAGCACATAACAAGTGAATTTACTAGAAGGGTATGTCAAAATTGCTCCCTCTAGATAAGAGCCCTGCATAAGACCCTATCACAGTTTAAATGATGGCAGATAGGAAAAATGAAGCAATTTTAAAAACAACTGAGACACATATGAGAACAACGGTTAACAACTTTTAACAGTAAATACTCCTTATGCATTTTGATTGTCAGGTGTTTGGGAACTTTGTACTTTTTGTATTTTTGAGACATTAAAAATGTAGAACATTAAAAATTAATCAGAACGGCAGGTTGTTCATGTGTCACCCCATGATGAAGAGTATTTTGGACAGCTTGCAGTAAACTATTGGTTTGCCTGAGTCTTTCACTTCAAGGCTTTGCAAGCTCTTCTGGCCTTTCCAGGGTTCCTTTATTATAAGACACGTTTAACAGGCAAATGTAGAGATGTCAAGTTAAAAAAAAATGCACACACGGACACACACACCAAATTCCCAAGGAGGATATATCTGTCTTTGCAATAGAGGAGACTTTCGCACACACATACACGGGGAGAGAGAGAGAGAGAGAAATTTTAATATTTAGTAATGTTTTGGTCTAGAGAACCAAATTCTTGTAAAAGAATGATAACTTGTTGAGTTGTTGCTCTTTGATGGAAAGTACATGTGGCTATGGCATTCTAAAATGTGGCTATCAATAAACAACCAGTGTTTTTTGTTGTTGTTGTTGTTGTTGTGAAGAAATCAGTGGAACCAAAGTAAGGCCCTACAACTGTGCATTTCTTTTTCCAGGGCCACACTTTGCTTCCCTTCTGGTAGTAGGAGACCTTGGTATGTCCCAGGATGGAACAAGGAACTGAAAGTGTATCATGAGACCACCTTATTTTTATTCATTTAATTTAATTTATATCTTGTCTTGCTGATGAAAATAACATGCAGGGGAATTACACAGAAGAAACTGGAAACATGTCTCAGAGTGTTCAGTTGATTGATAAAAAAGGTCTTTAACAGAAGTCTGGCATAAATGCCAAAGACTAATGTGAATAAAAACATCTTTGCTTTCCAGTGAAGGGTAACAGAAAGGGGCTTGTGCATGTTTTAGTTTGTGTTGTTAAAGGTCCTAATTATCTTGGAAGTGTGACAGGCATGAGGGATGTTCTTCAAACATATGTAGATAACTACAAAAACCCTTTGGGATTGTTTCAATATTCAGTGATATTGTCAATGTAGTGGAAAGATGTAGCTTCACAGTGAAAGCTTTGTCATATCTACAGCATTAACTTTAGCAGTTCAGGAACACTGTAACTCTTATTGAGTCTACAGAATAGGACTCTGCAACAAGCAATAAAAGCCAATGTGAGTTCCTTGCTTCCAGGTTGGAGTGTTCAAATCAGTGTTACAGTACTTTGCTAGTAAAGGGTAAACAAATGGATGAGAGTGTCTTGCAGGCTGCGGTTGGACTTATACCCTTTTCATCAGTAATCTGTTTTAGGTTAAAATGCTTGTTTTAGTAAATGGAAATATAGCTAAATACTGAAACTTTTGCCTCATAGGTAACTTTGGTAAGATACATATTGATAGATTTGGTAAAATGGGACAATGTTAACAAACAGGACACAAATTTTTTTTAAAAAATGATTTTGTATTGTGTGCTTGAGATCCTTCAAAACCTAAAGACCCTTTTTACTATTGGAAGTTTGACTGGTTGTCTAAGTGTATGGTTCTCAATTTGTCTGATTTTCCAACCTAATGAAGTTCTTCTTTTTATAGAACAATACAAAGGTACACATGTATGCTTACACACATAATGTTATAATTGGAAAAAGAAGTGAGAAATGTAATATGCGTACTGATATACTTCATATATATTTTATGTAATGCATTAAAGCCAGTGTGGTGTAGTGCTTTGGGTGTTAGAGTAGTACTCTGCAGACCAGGGTTCAAATCCCCACTCAGCTATGGAGACTCACTGGGTAACACTGGGCAAGTCACGCTCTCTCAGCCTTACAGGAAGGCCATGGCAGACCCACTCTAAAGAAACCTTTACTGCCAAAATGTCCTTCATGGTCAACTGTCCTTCCGGAGTGGTGATGTCTGACAGTTCTGTGATGGGCTGGGAAGCATACATAGAGCGTTTAACAGTCAGATGTCTGTGATAGCTGAAGGAGACAGAATTCAACATGAACATATTAGAAACGTTGGCAATAATAAAGGCATTTGAAAACCTCTTTTTTCAGAAGGACTATCCATGTACTATGTGACAATACAGTAGCTGATTACTACATAAGAGGAACTGAATCAGTTCTGGTTTTGGACCTTATTCTACTGCAGAGGTGGAAATGATGGGGCCCTCCAGATGTTGTTGCACTGCAGTTCCCAGAAACCTTAGTCAGTACTGCTGGTGATGATGAAAGCTGGGAGCTGCAGTCCAACAAAAGGTGTCTGGAAGGCGTCATGATTTCCAACCCTATTCTACAGAACATGGTAATTTACCCATTGCATATTTGCTGTAGATGGCCATAGAAACAGTTCACAGAAAGACAAGGCAATTCCATAGAAGAAAATGGTTTCAGTTCTTCACATTCCTTTATCGTATTCTTTCCATATTCTGATAACTTTGAACTTTCCCACATATTCCAATTTATCCTGGCTCCAGAGGAATGTGGGTCCCTCTTATCTTTTAAAGTTTTCTTTTCTTCCTAGAGCTTGGAATGTTAGGCTTGAAAATTAATTCTTACTTCCTCTCCCCACCCTTCTCTCTCACAAATACACACACACACACACACACACACACACACATTCTTCAGTTTTATGCTGGATCATACAAGCAGGCCTTTTTTCTTTCTCTTTACCAAGGTGATATTTCACTTCTGTGCTTATATGGAGCAGGGGGAGAGACCAGTTTCGCACAAGAACTTTCAGCAGACCTGTTGTGTAGGAATAACACATAAACAGTGCTTTTCATGTTAGTAATGTTTTGGGGACTAGTGATGAAGTTATGCAGAAACATGGCAATTTAGTGTACAGGGAAACAGCTAAATCAAAATGCATTCCTCAACCCACCTCACAATGGAAAGTGAAGTGCAGCATGTGCCGTTTCCTGTCCCACATGCAAGAAGAGCCAGTGTGGTGTAGTGGTTTGAGTGCTGGACTATGGCTCTGGAGATCAGGATTTGAATCCCCACTCAGCCCTGGAAACCCACAGGATGACCTTGGATGAGTCACAGTCTCTCAGCCTCAGAGGAAGGCAAAGGCAACCCTCTGCTGACCAAAATTGCCAAGAAAACCCAGTGATAGGTTCCTTTTAGGGTCACCATAAGTCAGAAAGGACTTGAAAGCACACAATAACAAAGATTATCAACAGAGCAAAGTTTAGTCTCATGCCCAGCCTTGAGCTACCAAGTTAAATCAACATACAGTCATCCCTCCACATTCACTAGGGTTAGGGGCACAGGACCCCTGTGAAAGTGGAAAAACCATGAATAACTCTAGGCCCTCCCAAACCATATTTAACATACACAAAAAAGTGTGATCACCATAATCAACACACCATGGATTACTCTTGAGGCATCAGGGTTCCTTCACAAGGCAGAAGTGGCTGGCTGGTGGGGCTTACTGCCACCTCTACTGCTGCCCCACACCATTTTTAATAGGGATTTACAAGCCTCGCTTGCAGTTTTTCAGTCTCACAAGGCTTGCAGTCCCTATTAAAATTGGCATAGGGAGGCAGCAGAGGTGACAGCAAATAATCATTGAATAATCAAATCTGCAAAAGTGAAACCCACAAATGTGGAGGCTTGACTGTATATCAACATATATAACAAATCTACTAAAAGTGAATTGATTCTTTCTGTTCCACTAGACAGCTGTTAACTTGGCCATGATGCTGGCAAGGACTCCAAAACCTATCTTCCTCCTGGCAGAAGCTAAATTCATTACATTAGCTTTGGACATTAGCCTTTCTGACATGAATCATCTGGTCTTCCCTCTCCCTCTGCTACAAAGTGTACTAATCCACCATAAGATTCCTGATTACAAAATTCTGTAACTGCACGTGTGTATTATATAATATAAATTTGGGAGTTAATCATTGAACCTCTCTGTACATTGTTAATGAAGAACTAAGAACTAAACAGATTTTTATAAAGCCTTAGTGCAAACTAAGACCATTTATATGCATCAGTTAGGTATTTGATTTTTTTCTTAAATTTTATTGTACAGTGGGGATTTTATGCATAACGGCCTTTTGCTTCTCTTACAGAAGGAGCTGAGCCTTCCAAGAAGAGGAAGTTTGTAAGTAACTGATGTTTTATTTTTCCTTTCATTGTGTTCAGTGTACTCTGCATGAAGCTCGACAGTTCATCTATACGTCTCTCTTCTTTCAGTGCTCTATGAAATGAAGGTTAAATGTAGCAGTTTATTTTGCACAAAGAAAGCTAAGATTGTAAACTAAAGCCTTGAGGCTGTTGTTTCTGTTCCTAATATAATTCAGTGATGGAAGGAAAGTGACATACTATCAAGTGTTATAATATCAATATAATGCTGTTAGAAAATTAAGATAAATAAACAAAGATGTAAAATACGTTCACTGGGGCTCAGTTATTATTAAGAGTGCAGTGTAGTAATAGCTTGAATAACTACACGTCTGTCCATAGCCATATTCGCTGTGGCATTAGTATTAAACTTTTAATTGAGAACTCTGTTATTGTGCCACCTATATAGCATGGTAAATAAAATAAAAATAAAATAAAAACTGATTGCAAAATAAGTAGTCTTTGAACTTGTCTGGTTTTGTAGCTAAGCAGAGTTGGGTCTGATTATTTCTTGAATGGAACATCAATAAAGAACTCCAGTTAAGCCTAGGAAAAGATTCTGTCAGTAAGAGTTGACAGCGCAGGGCTTGACGGACCAATGGTCTGACATACTATAAACTAACTTCCTAACTTCCTGCTAAATAGAAAGAATTCCAAACTGGGCTACCTAATATAGTATTTAAACAGTGAAAATAAGAGTTGTGTTTAGAACCTTGCAATAATGAAAGGGTTTTTTAAATTATTGGTTTGTAAAATTAATGAGTATATGCAAATACATGGTTTTCTAAGATTTTTAGAATGCAGTAAAATATAGCAGTATGTATAACAATAATATGAAAATATGTAAGAATAATAACAAGGAAATAAATGACAGTTACAGAAGACAGATCTAACAATAAAGAAAAAATTGAAAGCTGTATCTGAGTCACTGTTTTCTTTAAATTATTGAGAAGTCAGAAAGTTACAGGAAAAAAGGAGGCTGTCAGTAATTCAGGTTGCATGTGCATCAACGAGGTCTGACCAAAAACCTGTTTGTCAAAAAGGTGGGGTGAACATTTCATTATTAACTAAATTGAAGAAAGGAAACCAGCAGTCTAAAAAAGCATCCCTACTATCAATTCCCTTGGATACCCTAATAGCATGGGATAGTTTTTCTGTCAAGATCATGTTCCGTGATTTATTCCACCAGGTATCTCTGTTAAGATAACCTTGAGTTTTCCAACCCCTAGCAATTTCAGTACAAGGAACAGATAGTAGGAGTGAAATCATGTCTTTGTGTTTTAAATTAGCATTTTGGGAGAGTAAATAGAGAGAAGTAACAATTTGGAGGAGAATTTTGTTGTTTGACTCTGCTGAGCATTTGAGATTTTTCTTATTACTTGAACCGAAAAGTTGTAAACCCTGGGACAGTGAATCCACACGTGCGTATACACATCTTTAATTGAATTATCCCTCTATCAAAGAGGTGAAGAACCCTTTGATGTTGAAGCACATTTAATGGGTGTAAAATACTATTATGAATCACTTTAGGAATATTTTCTTTAGTATAAGCTGACCTAGATTTATAAGGATGAAACCAGATGTGGAATCACTTAGTCTGGGTCTTTAGTTTGGAGTTCTGTTTTCGAAATCTGTATTTTTTTCTTCATGCTTTGCTCCTAACTGCATTCTTGCATTGTTAATGTCTGCAATGTCGTTGATGCAGTCTTTCAGTGCTGTTAGTTTAGAATTGACTGGTTGTAGTGCTTGGGATCAATCTTTGTGTAGATTCTTTTTAATATTTGCTCTGAACTTTTCAAAGAGTTCTGGTATTGAAATAGTGATTGAGGAATCAGTTACGTGGGGTAGGTGTGATAGGAGTGGTTTTTTGATTCCTCTTTTGTTCTTATCTCTGGGGACATGTTGAAATCCATGGGAAAATCACCCTCGATCACAACTACCCAAGGTCCTTTAGGTAGAAAATACAAATTTAAATTCCTTGCTGTTAAACAATCTGCTGATCTTATCTTTCCACAAACTGAATCTTCCTAGATCTCAAGTATTAACACCATTTTAAATGTTTTTGATGCATTAATTAGTAGAAACTTTGATCACTGCTCAGATTAAGTGCCCACCATCTTGGGTGGTTAACCACTCTCCCCGATACCTCATGATTTATTGGATTGTGTATGCTTAGGTGCTTTTACCTCATTTCTCTACAAGAACAGTGTTATGTTTGTTCTCTAAGAAACTATTCATACTGTGTTCAGTATGTGTTATTCCCAGACATGTAAGCTTGAGTTTAACACTTCAGTGCATTTTCAGTTGTATTTTAAAGACTGTGTTCCTCTTTTATATCAACTGTATCTATTTATCCCACGGATGTGTAGGCAATATGTATACACAGTATACTCTATAGCAGAGCTGCTGTATGATAGTCGTCAATATCTGTGAGATTGTGAGATACCCAGTATAAAAGTAGCACACAACTGCTCAATTCAACATGTCTTTTATTAAATGTTAAGCAACAATTTGATGTTCCTAATCTGTTACTTAATATGAAACAAGAATATTTCTAATATATATTCGCTTGGTCATGTGTATAAATAGCCCTTTATCATGATGTTCTCAAATTGCTCTGCTCTTGAAAAGTGAGTAGGGGCAAGGTTCAAGGGACCTGTGGGAAGGGCTAGGGAATTATTCTGAACGAGAGTGATGAAATGTTGGGTAGCAATATTTGCAGCAGCGCTCTTTCTCGATCTCATTTTTTCTGTTCCTGCAAATGTATGAGATATAACTTGTTTGAGTGCAGCCACTAGCAACTAATACAAAAACAGTGACATCACAGTTGCCTGCTACTGCTGTCCTAGAACCTACATTTGGAACATTTGAGAAAAGAAACTGATAGCCAAACATTGATGTAAGAAATGATGTAGGAAACACCATAGTTCCAGGAAGAAGTATTCTTTTAAAAAAAAAAAGGATGCCAACCAATTGTTAAGACACTACAGTGCCCCCCCTCCCCCATTCCTATTGCTGCCTGCAGATTTTTGGTAGTCCTTTGCAAACCTAGCACAGATGGTGGAAATTTATTGAAAGGCACTAACAGTGGAATCTTCATTTCAACCCATCAACTGCAAAAACCTGTGGGCTTCTAAGACAATCTACCTGAGTCTGTGCCACTCGGATCTTCGAAGAGTTTGCATGGCTATGCAATTCTTTTCATGTTAGCTGTGAAATTGCTTACTAGTAAATTGCTTGCCACTTACACATGTATAGTATCCATGGACTTCCTGTCTCTTTGGGTACTGAAATGCTCCTCATATTGTTCTTCAGTCTCAGTTGTCCCTGAGGAAACATGTCTGTCCTGATTGCCATCCAAACACAGTATGCTATATGAATGGAAAAAAATAAAATAAAATTGGAGTGTTTGCAAGGGCGCCCCAAAGGAATTTCATTTATGACACATAGATTATATGTTAAGTGAGACGATCCAAAACATCCCAGTCCAGATACGGCTGTTCATGGGTGATTTAGTAACAAACAAAAACTTAATTTTATTTTATCACTATGACCCGATTTTTTAAAAAAATTAACTTTTTGAACTCAGCTCATCAAACTCTTTCAAATGATGTGTCACATTATTTATGGTGAATGAAAAGAAAAACATTCCAAGCCAGACCATGCCAGTATACTTGCCAAACTTGGTGAAAATTTGTCCAGCCAAGTGCGGAGAAAAAGAGGGAACATTTTATCGTATGTGGTGGACGTGTAAAAAGGTGAAGAAATTTTGGAAAGAAATACATGATGAAATTCAAAAAATATTCAGAATGAATTTTGAAATGATATCTGAATTATATTTATTGAATATAATAAAACCAAAGGCAGAAATTAGAAAGCATAAATAATGTTATATTTAGTTACAGCAGCTAGATTAACCTATGTTCAACATTGGAAACAAGATATTAAAATAAATTTAAATGAATGAAAATTACAGGTTATGCATATGATGGAGATGGAAAAATTGACAAATGCATTAAAGAACAAATCCATTCAACAATTTGATAGAGAATGGAGCAAAATAAAAGCGTGGCTACAATTGTAAAGCTAATGATTATAATGATATAATTTGATAAAAAAGGTAAAAATGTATTAACTGGTTAAAAGATAAATTATGACTATTATGCCAAAGATTCTATGTATAGTGGATTGGACTCCTTGTACTGTATTGTATTATATTGTATTTTTTGTTGATTCAGCAGGGCAAAACTGGAGAAGGAAACTTGTTATGGGAGTTGGGGGGGGGACATTTAGAAGAAATGTTCCCATTTTATACTTTTTTTTTAGAAACTTTAATAAAAATATTAAAAAAAAAGAAAATCTGTCCAGCCATTTTCATGTGTTGTGGAAACAAATTAACAAATAGTCAGAAACTTAATTTTATTTCTATAGATAATAGTACAGTTGTCATTGACTTTCTATTTGTTATTTCCTGTCAAGTTGGCTTCAACTTATGGCGACCCTATAAATGAGAGACCTTCAACAGCCGTGGTATCAACTGCAATGCTCAGGTCTTCCAAACTTACGGCTGTGGCTTCCTTGATTGAGTCTATCCACCTGCAGTGTGTTCTTCCTCCTTTCCTACTGTCTTCCACTTTGCCGAGCCTTATTGTCTTTTCTAGTGATGTTACTTCATGATTATGTCCAAAGTACAACAGCTTCTGTTTAGTTGTCTTGGCTTCTAGGGAGACTTTAGGCCTGATTTGTTCTAGGACCTATTCATTTGTCTTTTTAGTAGTTGATAATATCCATGGAACTCTCTTCCAGCACCACATTTCAAATTTGTTGATTTTCTTCTAACAGCTTTCTTCACTGTCCAGCTTTCACATCCATATGTAGAAACTGGAAATACTATGGCATGGATGATTTTTAGTTAGGTATCTACTGATCTGTCTTTTTGCTTGAGGATCTTACCTAATTCTTTCCACTTTCAAATACCACCAATGAGAATTTGAACAAGTAGAAAGTGAAGTTATTATTTCTTCTTTTAGCCAGATTCTTTATAAGGGAAATGCTGTTGAGAATATCCAGAAATTTTTGTTTTTAGGTGTGACAGATACTGGGTCGGAGGGGGGGAAAAAGTGAAGTTGGTACTTTTCTTGAATAGCAGCAAACCCAGGTTGTTTCTGCAATTAACTATTAAATAAAATATGAGTGTGGGAACTAGAACCTGAATCCTGCTCCTTGTTTGCAACTACAATAGAGCAATTAAATCAATGTGACTATCATATATATCTTGTATTTACATATATTTAGATTATTTTATATTATATTTGCATTAAATTATTTAATACAAATATTAAATTGTATTAATTTATTCAATGCGTCTATACTAGCTGGGACTAATAGTTGAATTTAGGCGTAAATAATTCATAATAAAGTTTTTTTTTAATAGTTACATCTTTGGCAAATAGAATACCATGTCCATTGACCCAGTAATTAGTTTTGGTATGGTCCTTACAATGAGTTTATTTTTATACTTTGGAAACTTTTGCTTTGTTGTGTTGTGAAGATATGATGGAACTTTAGAAATATGAGGGTTTGGACTACCATTGTACCTGTGTTTCTAGTTCCAGCACTTTGTCACATCCATATATTCTTTCTAAATCTCATTTTAATGAAATATACCAAACTGTTATCTGTGAAAAATTTCCATGGAACTATTTTTATGCTAGTATCTTAAGCAGCTTTCGTATTCAGAAAAACCTAGCTATTGCTGGTTTACCACATAATGATCATAAACCTCATTATATGTTAGAAGAGAAGTTGATGATACCATCAGTTGAGGGGCTATACAGAAGACTCCAAATACACACAACTTAATAGGAATTGTTAAGCTTCTTTTTGCTTAAGGCTTATTTGACAGGTTTTCCAGAAGTTGATAAAGGTTTGTAATTGGTCTCCTTATCAGTGATTTTGAGTGTGGATTATTGGATTACCTTAGGGAAGAAGAGATAGGTAGGAAATAGAATGAAACCCTGTGGCATCCAAACAATATAAGAACAATGGAATAATATTACATTTTTTATGCAGAAGTCTGTATTCTTCTATTGTTAAATGTTTTCAGCTCTATAGGTTTGGTATCTGATTTTAGGGTCCAATGGAAGAAAAAATTGTGCTTAGAGCTAGTTGCAGGCTTGTTTGATACTGCTGTATTGACCTAGCAAAGCTGAACAAACATTTCTGTCAGTTCTAAGATAGTATCTTAGGAGAACAGTAATTAGCAGGAAAGAAGTTGAGTCTCTCTCTTCATGAACATGCATTGTTTGCTAGACAAGATGCAAAAAGGTAGTTGTGACAGCAGCAAGGCACTGATTTCAGAATGCTCCAGCCACATAACAAGGGAATTGTTTCTTTTGCTAGAGATTAGTTGGAAAGTAATGTGTTTTACAGGGGATTAAATATTCTTTAGTCTGTAAGAGATAAATGAGAAATCAATTATAGTTAAAGGTTGAATACAGTTTCAGTGGAGATGTAACAGGTGGTAGAGTCCTTTATGAAAGAATCATTTGAATAAGTTGTATTTCAGGTATCATCTGACTTATTTAGTGTGTAGGTTGCCTATTGGCTGTTAAGGAAGAGAGACTGTAGTATGTCAACAATATTTTTAGAAGTCATGTTAACATCTTTACTAACATTGGTATATCTCATGACTTTTGAAATAGTTATCTCCCTTTATCTTCAAACTCTGTACTATTTTCGTTTCTGCTTTACCTATAAAGAAAGGTAAAAAATGAAAATATAGGAGAAAGTATTGATGAAATTGGTCTGGGAGTGATGGCAGCTTGAGGAAGTCTGTTGATGGCTTTCCCCCCAGAAGTGTAGATTTGTTAAATACTCTGCTATGAAGCAGCACAGTTTCACTGTTGAGTGAAATTATGCAGACTATGAAACTAGACATTAACATCAACTCCTTTAGAGACAGTGTGTTGAGTTTTTTTAAAAAAGTCCTTGTTATGCACGTTAGTACAAAAATTAATTTCAGTGGAATGTTTGAAATTTTGAAATAATTAAAGAATAAATGCAAGACCAATTATTGCATAGCTAGCTTGCCATGAAGGCAGTAGGCTCAGTATTGATATGCTCATATGACATTTCCTTCCATTACTGGAACTGTAAAATGTAGATTCAGAAATAATTGAATGGCATGTCTGTGCCACGTAACCTTCTTGGTGGAGTGTTAGAGAAGAAGAAAAGGACAAAATGAGTAGATTGTCTGATGTTTACGAAGCCAACAACCTTTCATCTGTTTGTAGGCTGCCTCTTCTCATTTGTTCTCAGTGAAGGAGTTTTACTAGCACCTCTGAAAGCTATGAACTATAGCTGTTTGTCCAATTTGCTGCATTTTGATAGATCAAAGAGGACAGCGACTTTATTCCAATGTTACAGGAGTGGGACACATGGGCCCTGAAGATGTTGTTGGAAGGTAACTCCCAACATTCCAGCCCATTGGCTATGCTGACTAAGGCTTTTGGGAGTTGCAGTCCAGCTACTGCTGCAAGTCAAAATGTTTCTCACCCTTGCTCTATTGTAATATTTTTATTTGTAGTTTACGTGGATACCACAATTGGTAATGGAAATAGTCATTGTTGCAATACTGATAGTACTACTTTGAATGAAATGCAGTCTGAGAAGAGCTGTGCTTGCCTTTCAACATATTGTCTGGTAATAAATCGCTCCTGATTCTTTGAATAACAGGATATGAGCTAGAGAATGCAAACCAACGTATCAGAAATTCCTATCAATTTGAAACGGGCAGCTGTGAAACTAAAGAAAGAACACTGTGGATTTTTAGTGAACATTCTACATTTCTCAGTTCATGTCTTCTTTTGTGCAGCGTCTGAGTTCCTGGAGAAGCGTTATCATTATTGAAAAAAAGAAAAGAATATCCTGCAGGTAAAAGGTCTCTAGCAATTGCTAACAAGACCCAGTAGATGAACCTGAAAAAATTGGGCGGAAAACAGCAAGCAGGAAAAAGTCAAAAGAAATAAGGCAGACCACCTGCCAATCCTATTTTGTGTTATCCTTCAGTGATGTTTTTTCAGTCCCTTTGACTGCTTGTACAGTCTCTTTGAATATCTGGTAGACTGCTTCTACTTGTATACTTGTCCTGTCCTTTTGCCCTGACCTGTTGATCCTGAATTTTTCTTTTTAAAGTTCAAGTTTTCATTGTTTGGCTAGCATACTGAGAAATAGTGAACAATGGAACAGGAGCAGAAGGAGCATTAGGCAGAAGAACATGTTTCATGGATAGACAAATTGCTGATTTAACATAGGAGAAATTGCCCTCCGCAAAAGAAAATATGAATGTTAGATTTTATTCTTCCTTGTGCTGACTGCAGTTACATCTGATAGGTAAAGTGTCTTATGAATATTTGAATTTGGTATGATAAAATATGTATGAGTATATATGAAATTATTCTGTAAGGATCAAATTACTATATACACCAAACTTTTTAAACTTCCTGATAATAATTCTTATCTATTGTGTGTGGGCTTTATACATGCATAAGTCTGAGCCACATAAAAATGTCATTTAAGAATACTAATAAATTCTATAGTAATAGACTCCTTCAGAAGCAAATTTATAACCTTTGAGTATTGGGAGTTTCTAACAAAACCTGAATGTTACTTGGGTGGCAGAAAAAAAACAGAGCTTGTGCCTTCTTCAAGACTGAGAAAATTGTGGTGTTATGAACTTTCATGAACTATAGCCTGCTTCACCAGTTGTTCTGAAGGTGCAGTATATGTACAGCAGACATGCTTAAAGGTGGGGTTGTAGATGGTGAAATCAGGAGGTTGAAGTGGTCTTCAACTGTTTTTTTAAATAATCATTTCTGATGTTAACTTATGTACATTTATTATTTTGTACAAAGGCTAGTTTGTTAGCCCTATGTAGAATGTAGAAGGGGTTTACCGACAGACAATACCATCTATCACATAGGAAGATGAACAACTGAATGTTGTGAGTGTCATTGAAGTTGCAAAAGTAGCTGACAGAACAGAGTTAACATCTTGGTTTACAGCAGAGTTTGAGCTCTGTGTTCACATTCTTCTTGTTGCTACAAAGTAATTTTTAAAGATTTAATTGTCATGGTTAATACTTCTGTCATGTAATTTGTCTCTGACCATATTATTTATAGTTCTGCTTCCAGTCGTGTGTCGTATAAGGATATCCAAGATTTTGGATAAATTTTGTGCATCTCATAGAGTGGGCTATAGTCCACAACAATTCATGCTGTAGTAAATTTGTTGGGCTTTAAATTGTCACATAACTCTTTGTTCACCTCCAACATAAAGTGACATGGCTAACCTTTGGAACTTGCATAGTAGACATCTCTTTCCAGCTGTATGGGTGGAATGTCCCAAATACCCTTTGGGAATAGCACAGATAAAACTGAAGTGAAATAATTTATTTGAATTTAGAAAAAAAATATGAAGAGAGAAGAAATTTTATTTTTTACTTGATGGTCTGATAGAACCTTGAAGTTGACTGAAATATTTTATTTGAGAGGAAATATATGCAGCATTGGGGTATTTACTTCCAATGTATTTCCATATCTGTAAATGAAACACATATTGCCAAGTTCCCATTCTGCATTCTCATCTGAAGGAACCAAAACCCTTTAGTATTGTTCTGGACTTACCACTGTTTATGGAAATGGAGAGTGCCTAACAGTATATGATCAGACTCCAAAACATTAGACAGATGCATCTCTAGTAAGATACTGCAGTTGTTCAAATAGATTTTAAAATTCTAATTTTGAGGACAACTGTTGCAAATGATGCTATCAGAAATAGAATACTTATTTTAGCCTCATACTGATTCTGATACATTCTTATAATCAGAATCAGACATAGCTATGTACTTGATAGGGTACCTTGATAAACATTCCTATGAGCACAATTTGAAAAAGCAATTGAGGTCATAACTGATAATATCCTCCAGTACCTCTTAGGCTCTAATTCAGAGGTCTGTGTTTATTAGTGTTCCAGTGTATCTACGGTGACATGGGTCAAAGGCATTTTTAAAAGCAAAGAAACCGTAAAGGAACTTTTTTCCATTTGCTTTTGTTTTGTGAAAAATTGTACTAAAAGAGTAGAAAAATAGGAAAAAAGGAAAAGGGAAAAATAATTAAAAAATAAAAAATAAAATTGAAAATGCAACAGTGAGAAACTGTCTATACAAAAGCATCAAAAAAAGGTGACCAGATATCCATAAATTATGAAATTATGAGGATTACTTACATATAGGGAGTGGGCAACATAGTTTTTCTAGTACTGCAGTAAAAATTGGGGAGAATGCATTTTTTCTGATTACATTTTCTGATTACATTAAAATGGTCTCATTAGTAGAAAAATGTTGGTGCTAGAAAGAAAATCTGATGGATAATAATCACACTACTGAGAAAACGACACAATCTACATAGTTTCCGTATCTAAGTGACCAACTTCGTTATGCACTTTAGCTTTGAGAGACAACCAAGAGATTAATCAACAGTTGCCACCAACAATTCTGGGATTATAATTTTATACCATATAGGCATCTTATTCAGAGCACTAGTGTTTTGCATGCATTCTGTCAACAATCTTTGGGTAGTCTATTGTCTGCCGTTTTATTAGTCCTGACCCAATACATTTAGTTCCCTTGCAGGTCTAAGATCTGTCTGAGGATTGTTACTTAATTACTTAGCAATATATTGTTGGAAAACAATAAACAAGCAGACAAATAAATAATTTTAAAAGGAAAATCTTAAGTTTACTTCATCTATAATTTGAGTTTTCAGTTTTTTGAAAGAGGGGGTTGCTGAATTTCTGCTCCTTTTGTGGGTGAAATGCAAAATCACCTGTACTGGTTTAGGTTTTAATTTGTAGTATACATGTTCTTCTTCCAGAACAATTTTTGGTTAAACTACACTCCTCCTACTGCCCTCCACTGTACCACATCCACTGGTGCTAGCATTTGAAGGACATGCTGGCACTTGTTATAGGACCACAGCCACTCTTTCTCATCCTTTAATTAAAAAATTGGTCCAGTGTTACCTCAATTGCTCCATTGTTGTTAATTGCTGTCAAGCCACCTCCTAAAAGTGAGAGACTTCCAAGGTCCCTGATCATTAACTGCCTTGCTGGGATCTTGCAAACTCAGGGCTGTGGATAGGGTCAATCTACCTGAAAGGCAGTTTTTCTTACCCAAGCGTTATTGTCTTTTCTAATGAGATGTGTCTTTTCCTATGTCTAAAGTATGACAGCATCATTTTAGTCATCTTGGCTTCAAGGGGGGTGGGGTTCAGGCTTAATTTGTTCTTAGATCCCCTTATTTGTTGTCAGTGGTATCTGCAGAACTCTTCCTAGCATCACATTTCAAAAGAGTTGATTTTCTTCCTATCAGCTTTCTTCATGATCAAACTTTCACAAGCAAACACAGAAATCTGAAGTATGATTAATATTCAGTGAGATATCTTTAAATTTCAGGATCTTGTCTTAATTCCTTCGGGGATAGTGTGATAACCGAAGCCCCTGTCAGAGCTGCTGATGACGAGCAGCAGCTGTTGGTCCCTGTTGCTCAGGGTGGAGATGACGAGCAGCAACTGTTGGTCCCTGTGGCTCTGACTGGAGAACAGTCCTGCAGCTCAGGAGCTCCCCCTGCTGCCATGGACTAAGCAGGCTCAGACGTTTCTGTACCTGCTCCTTTAGAGCAACAGGGATCCAATTCTGAAGATGCTCTGGAGCCTGCTTCAATCAGCCCCCAATCAAAGCGGAGACTCAAGAGAGCTGTGCAAAGGGAGGCTTCCTTGGCTAAATTTAAGAAGTGGTGACTGCATACATCTGTGCCTTGGGCTATATAACCGCCTGCTTGGAAGCTTCCCTTTGCTTGTGGCAAACTTCTTACAAGCCCTCTGCTTGCCCGTTCCTTGCTTCCAGCACCTGGCTCCTGATAACTTGGATTGATCTCTTAGCTCCAGACCCCTGGCTTTTGGAACTCTGACTATGGCTTTCACTTGTTGCTCTGGCTTGGGTAAATGGACTTCCTTTGAGTAGTTGCTTGCTTGACTCCTCCCAGCAGGACTCTGCTAGCTCTCCCACAAATAATCAGCTTGTGGGCTTGTGGCAGGACTATCAAGGTCAGAGACCTGGGTGGCGAGCCAGTCTGGAGAAGGGAGTGGGAGAACTAGCAGAGTTCCTCCAGAGCATCTTCAGAATCAAATCCCCGTTGCTCTAAAGGAACAGGCAAAGGAACATCTGAGCCTGCTTGGTCCATGGCAGCAGGGGGAGCTCCTGAACTGCAGGACTCTTCTCCAGCCAGAGCCACAGGGACCAACAGCTGCTGCTTGTCATCTTCACCCTGAGCAACAGGGACCAACAGCTGCTGCTCCTCATCAACAGCTCTGATAGGAGCTTCAGTTATCACAGTAGTTGCCTTTCGAACTCCTAGTCATCTTCTGATTTCCTGACTGCAGTCTCCATTCTGATTAATGACTTTAACCAAAGTATGGAAAATCTTTATTTTGATTTCTTCTTCATCTCCTTCAAAGTTATATAGACTGCTTGTGGTTGTTATTTTTGTTTTCTTAATGTTTTTCTTTGTGGGCTCTGTGACTTACTTGAATGGGTCATCTGCACCTGCTCAATGTGTGTTTTGGAACCTTCTAGAGGATATGATGTGACATGAGGCTTAATAGTGGGAATCTTTTTTTTACATTGTCCTTAAATTCCACAGGTATATTCTTCAGAATATATTTTGGCACAGGGATTGATTTAGTGTTCTCTTTTAATTTTACTTTAATTTTTAGCATGAGTAATTCATGGTCTGTTCCACTATTTGGTGATGGTCTTATTTTTGCAGAGAGCTTTTCCATCTTGTGCTTCCAAAGATGTAGTTGATTTGATTTCTATATTGATCGTCAGATGATATCTGTGTATACAGTAGTCCCTTTGATTGCCTGAAGAATGTGTTTTGGTGATAAAGAAACGGTTGGTCTTACAAACCTAAGTCAGTCACTCTGCTGCATCATTTCTTGATCCTAGGCCAAATTCTTCCAACACTTTTTGGTTCTGTTCCATTTCTTACTTTTGTTTTCCAATCATCTGTGATTATCAGTATGTCTTGTTTTGGTATGTGGTTGATTTCCTTCTAGATTCCAGTGTAAAATTTTTTAGTTTCTTCCTCTTCTGTAGTTGGAACTTAAACTTGGATTATGGCTGTACTGATGGGTTTTTCATGAAGTTTTGTTGATATTATTTGATGACACTTTGCCTTATATCCTCTAATAGTCTTTAGTATATCTTTCATCACTATTAATGTCACCCTATTCTTTCTTAGGTTTTCACTTCCTGAGTAAAACATTGTGTAAATTATCTGACTGAAAAGATCCCACTCCAGTCTACTATATCTTGCTAACCTCAAGTATTACAATTGTTGAGTACCTAATGACCTAGGCATCTCATCTTCTGGCACTATCTCTTGTTTCATTTTGGATTATTTCATCATAGGGTTTTCATGTTAAAAGACATTCAGAAATGGTTACTGTGCCTCTGTGCAGTACTAACACGAGCTGCCTATAAGTGCCACTGCTGTTTTCTGTGAGGGTTCCTCCATCAGTGTCATCTCCAACTGCTGCTGCTGCCCAGTAGCTGTTTAGCACATTTAGTCTAGCTTCCCAGCAAAAGCCTGTTTGACGTGGGAGACCTGCTCAGCAGCACTGCGAGCAGCAGCATAGCCTCTTGTCTTATGGGAGAACACAGTCACGACAGAAAAAGAGTGCCGTGGTGGGACTTACTCCCTATCTCTTACCAAATATATTTCCAAACGTGAAACCAATTACTTTAGAAATACACAACATTGCTAGAATGTAGATCCAGTTATTTTGGAGTAAGGCCTAGTGTGGGACTTAGTTTTTAACAGACACAGATTTTTGTTATGGGATTGGATATTACATTACTAAGCATTAAAATTGTTATGTTGTACCCCACCTCGAGCCTTGGGGAGAGGCAGGCAAGAAATAAACATTTATTATTGTATTATTATTTATTAATGTGTTATGCGTTGTTGAAAGAAATATCTTCATTTTCTTTTTGCACAAATGTGTAAAATAGATGTTATAATTAATTGCTTAGTGGCTCCTGGTAAACATAATTTGGTATAATTTGTATAGATCTAGTACTGAACGAAAGGAAAAGAAACATCAAACTTGTGCAATAACAGCCCTGACCAATAGTTGCTCTTTGAGGACTTTCAGTATTTTAAAGCATGTTTTCATCTCTGCATATACCACTAGACTCCTGGAGACCTGGGTTCAAAACTGTACTTGGCCAAGGAAATCCACTGGGTGACCTTTGGCAATTCGTACTCTCTGAGCCTCAGAGGAAGGCAATGGGAAACCCAAATGTTGCCAAGGGAATCCCATGATAAATTCATCTTAGGGTTGCCATAAGTTGGAAATGACCTGACACAGTAAGTCTAGCTGCTTAGGGAGTGAGTCAATAAGGTCCAAATGTCTTCACATACATAATGTATGTTGCACCTGATGAAGTAGACTTGAGTCTATGAAAACTAACACTACCAATTTCTTTCTCTTAGTCTCAAGGTGTTACAAGATCCCTTTGCATAATGTTTGTGTGTCAACAATAAGTTCAAATCCTTTTTTCGATTTCTTGTTGCTTTATGTTTGCTTGAAAGCTATATGTTTACATATGGTTACAATTAGAATTTTCATCTAATCCATCCTTGTGTTATGTAGTGTTGCTTCTTTCACTGCCTTGAAAATAAATGTTGGTTGTCTATATGAGAAGTTAAAAGATTAACTCAGAGAAACGCAAGCCTTTTAAAGCATTTACCATTCCTTTAAAGATAATCTGATCTCAGCAGTTGCATTTCATCACTATTCTTTAATGGTTCAGTGGAACCTCAGTAGGAGTTTGTCACTTGAGAGTCTGCCAACATTCAGCTGACTGCCAGAGACTCAAAAATTTGATTGCCAACTTGCTGAGTCTGACATTAAATTGCAGAATGAAATGGGAAATATTCTGACCCATTTCACGAGCTTTCATCTTTTGATATTTCTCTGTACAAATAAAAATGTTGTGCTCTTAGGAGAAAATGAAAACAGTGAAATTTGTGGTTCAGCTTTTTCCTGCAATATTTTTATGAATATTTTTAAAGCATATTTGATGTCCATTTGGCACATCAAAACTGCCATTTATAAATTTAAGTATATTCTTGATTACCTTGATTTCTTTACATCTAGAGCACGTCTTTTTTCCTCTAGGATACCACCATTGTTCTTGTTAAGACCAAGAAGTCCATGGTAAGGTGAATCTTCTAAAAATCTCTGTATGGTACCACCTGTAGTTAAATAACCTGGGCTCAAGGCATGGCAATATTAGTTTATTCAGAACAAAGTAATCTGTGATCATATTGGGTGACATGCAACATTGTTCAAATATTCTGCTGCTGTTATTTATTCTTTCTAACTACTTTGTGCTCCCTGGTGTGTTCCAGGATGGGGCATTTCCCAACCCTCTAGAGAAGAAGGGGGCTGTAGTGGGATGTTGAATGTATTCTAATCTATGTTATCCATTCTACTGATGAAAAGACACAGTTAGATACTATCCATTATCCATTTTTTTTTAAACTGCATTGGTTGCCGGTTTGTTTCTGGGTCCAGTTCGTGGTTTTGACCTTTCAGTCCTCAAAGGCCTTCCCAAAGATGATGCTTTTCAGATGTTTGGACTGCTTCTTCTGGCTAACAGGTTAGTCATATGGAAACGTGGGAGTTAAGGTCCAAAATATCTGGAAGGCATCCTCTAGGGGAAGGGCACCCTACACGTTTTGGATTCTAATTACTTCAGAAGCATCCTTTCCTGTATAGCCTGCAAAGTTTGTGTCTACCACTAGGAGATCCCTCTCTTCTGAATGTAGGTTAGTGTACACAATGATCAATGGCTGTTTCTTTGTTTTGTTTTTGTTTTGTTAAAGTAACCTAGTACTTTGGAATGCTCTTCTACTTATCTGCAGTTTTTGAGATGTATTCTACTTGTATTTTTGCTTTTAATGATAATTTTACTCTGCTTTTGTCTATATTTTTATTGTTTAACGTTTTAAAAACAAGAATTTTGGGTGAAAGTGATGTGTGTAGTTGGATGGTCATCTGAAAAGCTACTTAAGTAATAGGGGTTCTGCTTGTCAATATCCGTTTCACTTACGTAATTAACACCAAATTTGGCTTTTGTAGTGCTTTCACTTCATTCACCATCTGTATTTCAGATTTGTTCCTTTCATATTTCTACTGTTTCAGTAGCTATTTGTAATCTTGGATCTCTTATTTCCTCAGAATCATCATTTTTTAAAAAAGTCTTTCATGGTGTAAGGAACATTTGATCACAATTTTTCAAGTGCTTAGAAGACACAATTATGTGAGTTTTTACCATCACTTCAAACTATTTCATGATGAAGTACTGATATGTAGTGAGGTGGGTTATTTGTGGCTTAAAGCCCCCAACCCCTATTTTGTGCCTATCATCTCAGGAAAAAAAACCCTCAAGAAACAAATGTGCACAGAAGAAGTGAACCAGAAATGGGGCAATTCAAAATAAAAAAATGTGTACTGTTTGTCCGCCAATAGGCACTCCTAAAATCATGGCAAACAAGTGAGTGCAAGACACACACAAAAAAGGAGAGAATACTGAGAAGAACACAGTTACCCTTACAGATAAACTGATAGCTTGAGTCTACCATGTTGACTTATAAAAGCAATGGACTTCAGAGTATAAATCCAGTAAGTTTCTCATAGTAATATTTTTCCTATAAAAAACACATTGAAAAAATAATACTGAATTTGTTCTAATGCAAAATTTTAAAATACTCAGAAGACTCATAATGAGTCAGAATTATGTGTCAATGGGGCTAGCAAAATATGGTCATGAAGATTTTTTCTTGAGGGGTTGAGAGATCTTGAATTTGATCCCAGGTAGATAGTCAAACATGACACAAGATGATGTGAATGATATAAGTGCAATAAGTATTGCAGTTACATTTATAATTAGTAACTGGATTTGAAAACTATAATTTGCAAAGATGACTCTAATTTTGCAAAGTTTGAGAGCAGTAACCAGTGTCTACACTTGTGGAAACTCTAACAACAGACATAGGTCAGCACAGATTTTGAGAAAGAAGCTTTGTTTTACAAAGTCTTCTTATGCCTTCTTACAAAGTCTTCCTCACTTCTTCACTGTCTTTGCCGACATGCTTTGTTATATTATACAGCAGAGCTATGGGCTCCATGACTTAAGATGGATTAATTGCTGTTCCTCAAATTGATATTTTCATTTGTCTTGGTTCAGTTGTGAGATATGTTCTGGTTTTAGAGTCCTTTGGCATGTGTTGGTATCCCACTTTTGAGACAATGTTTGTATATAATATCTCTACTGTATTTTTATATTTACTGTGTATCATAGAATCATAGAATCATAGAAATGTAGAGTTGGAAGAGACCACAATGGCCACTGAGTGCATCTCCTTGCCATGCAGGAACAGACACTCAAAGCACCCCCAGCAAATGGCTGTCCAGCCTCTGCTTAAAAACCTCCAAAGAAAGTGACTCCATCACATTCCAAGGCAGCATATTCCACTGTCAAATGGCTCTGACTGTCAGGAATTTCTTCCTGATATTTAGATGAAATTTCTTTTCCTGTAGTTTGAATCCATTTCTCCGTGTTCTAGTTTCTGGGGCAGCAGAAAACAAGCTTGCTCCATCTTCAGCATGACATCCTTTCAAATATTTAAACATGGCTATCATGTCTCCTCTTAACCTTCTTTTTGTCAGGCTTAACATATCTAGCTCCCTAAGCCTCTCCTCATAGGGCATGGGTTTTAGACCCTTCACAATTTTGGTCTCCCTCCTCTGGACACATTCCAGCTTGTCAATATCCTTCGTGAACTGTGATGCCTGGAACTGGACAGTATTCCAGGTAAGATCTAATCAAAGCAGAATAAAGTGGTATTATTACTTCCCTTGATCTCAACACTATACTGCTATTGATGCAGCCCAGAATTGCATTGGCTTTTTTAGCTGCTACGTCACACTGTTGACTCATGTTTAGGTTGTGGTCCACTAAGACTTCTAGATCTCTTTCACATGTACTGTTTTCAAGCCAGGTACCACGCATCCTATATCTGTGCATTTCATTCTTTCTTCCTAAGTGTAATACCCTACATTTTTCCCTGTTAAAATTCATTTTGGTAGTTTTGGCCCAGTTCTCTAATCTGTCAAAGTTATTTTGAATTCTGTTCCTGTCCTCTGGGGTATTAGCTATCCCTCCTAATTTAGTGTCATCTGCAAATTTGATGAGCATGCCCTCTATCCCTTTCTCCAAGTCATTGATAAAGATGTTGAATAGCACTGGGCCCCGGACAGAACCCTGTGGTACCCCACTAGTCACTTCTTTCCAGGAGGAAGAGGAGCCATTGGTAAGCACCCTTTGTGTATGGCTGGTCAATGAGTTACAAATCCACCTAACAGTAGTTTTGTGTAACCTACATTTTATTACCTTGTCTGCAGGAATATCATGGGGGACCTTGTCAAAGGCCTTACTGAAATCAAGATACATTACATCCACAGCATTTCCTTCAACTACCAGGCTTGTAACTGTATCATAAAAAGAGATTACATTAGTCTGGCATGACTTGTTTTTGAGAAACCCATGTTGACTTTTAGTGATCACGGCATTCATTTCTAAGTGTGTACAGACTGTCTATTTAATGATCTGCTCTAGGATCTTTCTTGGTATTGATGTCAGACTGACTGGGTGGTAATTGTTTGGTTCCTCTTTTTTTTTTTTGCCCTTTTTGAAGATGGGGATAACATTTGTCCTCCTCCAGTCTGCTGGAACTTTTCCTGTTCTCCAGGAACTCTAAAGGGTTATTCCAAGTAGTTCTGAAATTACTTCTGCCAGTTCTTTTAATACCTTTGGATGTAGTTCATCTGGCCCTGGTGACTTGAATTCATTAAGAGTAGCCAAGTATTCCTGTACTGCCTCTTTATCTATTCTGTGCTGCATTTCCCCTGTTATATCATCTGTTCTACTTTCTCCGGGTTGGACACTGTTTTTCTTTTGCTGTTGAGTAGTTCTGCTTTTTCTCTGTCCCCAGTTACCACCTCTCCATCTTCACCTTTCAGTGGCCCTACCATCTCCTTTTTACTTTTGGTGCAGACATAACAAAACAAACAAACAAATTCTTTTTATTGTTAACCTCTCTAGCAAACCTGAGCTCATTCTGTGCTTTAACTTTTCTGACTTTTTCCTTACATGTGCTGGCTATTTATTTGAATTCCTCTTTCATGATTTCCCCCTTTTCCCATTTCTTGTACATGACCCTTTTAAATCTTAGTTCATTTGAAAGTTCTTTAGAAATCCACCCTGGTTTCTTGACACACCTCCCATTTTCCCTCCTCAATGGAATTACTTGAAACTATGCCTTCAATATTTCACTTTTAAGAAACTCTCATCCATCATAAATTCCTTTCTCTTTCAGTATGCCTGACCATGGGACATAATATTTCCCTAAGTTTACTGAAATCTGCTTTCTTAAAGTCAAGAATGTGAGTCTGACTATGCTTGTCTTCCTCTTTCCACTGTATAACAAACTTCAGGAGAACATGGTCACTCCCACCTAAGGATCACACCACACACCACTTCCACCACATTAACCAGGTCATCACTGTTGCTTAGGATCAGGTTGAAAATAGCTTATCCCCTTGTTGCCTCTTCCGTCTTCTGGACAATGAAATTGTCTTCAAGGCAAGTGAGGAATTTGTTGACTTCCAACAAATATCAGTCTAATTGAAATCTCCCATTACTGCTATCTCTCTTTTTTCTGAATGTGTGGTCATCTGTTTTAGGAAGACCTCATCTGAGTCCTCAACCTGGTTTAGGAGTCTGTAGTACATCCCCGGAATGACATCCCTGTTTTTCCTGTCTCGCTTAATGCTCTCAACCTGGCTTCCAGGATTTAAGTCAAGAATCTCTTCACAGGTGTAAACATCCTTGACATGTAGTGCTACTCCTCTTCCCTTCCTGTTTGGTCTATTTCTCTGAAATAGATTGGAATGTAGTAATAGAGGAGTACAATCATGAGTGTCATCCCACCAGGTTTCAGTGATGCCTATTATGTAATATATGTTTTGCTGTATTAAGAGTTCGAGTTCAGCTTGTTTATTTTCCATGGTCTATGCATTAGTGTAGAGATATCTGAGACCATGGGTCATTCCCCCTAGCTGCTTACCTAAGGTTTTTCCCTTCCTACGGTCAGGGTCTTGTACTGTTCTCTCAGTTAACTCAATAACTGTTGGATTATTATTTCTAGCACTTGATGAAGTCATGCCCTCAAGAATACTGTCACCCTCCCTTACATAACTCAGTTTAAAGCCCTCCTGATCAGGTTTGTGAGTCTCTTAGTGAAAATATTCCTGCCAACTGCTGTGAGGTGCAGCCCATCACTTGCCAGTAGACTGTTTTTCTGAAACTGCAGACTATGACCCAAAAAGCCAAATCGTTCCCAGCTGCACTATCTGAGGAGCCAGTTGTTCCACTGGGAATGACTTTCAGGAAGATAGTCTACTGGCAAGTGATATGTTATATCGCTTATATGTTGTGATATGATATATGTTAACAATATTTCAACTGCATGGAATGGGGAAGAGATTTAGACCTATTCAATGGGATAAAAATTTGTTGTCTTGGAATAATAATTGTTTGACACAAATAGTTGTTTGACATAACTTTGAAATAATTGTTTGACATAAACTTGAAGGGTTTGTTATATATTGATGGAGAATCAAAAGCTGAAATAATCTAAATCTAATAGATCTTTAAGGGTTTGGGACAGGAATGTCAACACTATGGGCAATCCAGAATTACACTGAGATGTGTTTTTCCACCATTATTCATTTTTTCCCCGTGTGCCTAAGTATCTTCATTCATACCCCTAGGGGTATGTGTATTGTAGCTTGGGAATCACTGCAGTAGAATCAATACCATATTTTGAGCATATTATGAAAAACATGACTCAGTGGAAGAGACAATAATGCTGGGAAATGTTGAAGTAGGAAAACAAGTAAATGACAGATAGCAGCAGAAATATAAGAAGGAGAAAGTAAAGTTAGAATTTCTGAGGGCAGATTTTTTTAAAAAGTACATTTTAGTACATTCTGTAGAAAACTGCAGGAACTGTTTTGTCCATGGAAACTGTACGTGCTAGGAGAACAGTCTGGAGAATGATTATCAGTTTATCAAAATGCAGTTCATGACAGAAATGTGTGCTCAAAGTTCTTTAAAGTTTTTAATTTTCAATTTTTTCCACAACAGACTTTATTATATGCAACTGTTCTTTATATTTTATGGAAGAGGAATGGAAGCCGAGAAGCTATCTCTTAAACTTTAGTCGTTGAATCTGTGGCTTTACCACTGATCTGTACCATTTTTGTGTTTTCTTTGTTTTGTGCCTGTGAGAGAACCAAAGAAGCTTTGCCATTGTCCGGTATAAACACGTACACTGAACTGTGTTCTTACAAAGGGATTCAACAAATTCATGGATAAAGCTATCAGTGACTACACGTCATCATGGCTCAATATTTATTTCCTTCTGTTCTGAAAGAGTATGCTTTTGAATCCCAGTTGCTAAGAAACATGAGGAAGAGGGTGCTATTATGTGCATGTCCTGCTCTGAAGTTCCCATAGACAACTGGTTAGCTACTGTAGGAAGAGAATGTTGGATAAGTCTTTGGTCTGTTCCAGTATAGGTCTTCTTATTTACTTATATAAGAAGTAGTCCTGATCCACAAAGGGGCACATGCTTATTTACTTCTGTTGTATCTGACCTGCCAAAATAATGTTGCCCATGGTGGTTAACAAACAATAAACAATCCGACATAAAATTATAATTTACAATATATCTATATATTGACCAACCTTTTATCAGAAGACACTAAGAATCTGTTCAGGGAGGATGAGCATGCTTAGGTTCAGTCAATTATGCTTTCAAAACAGCACAATGAAATTGCGAACAATGATTCCCGTAGACATTTGCATTTAGTAAACCGCCTGATGGTGAGATTAATAGCCATGCATGAGTATACATTTTCTTTTCTTTTTAATGACTTTTTATTAAGGTTTAAAAAACTAGACACTAAAAAAAAAAGGAAGTCTCGGCAAACATCTGCATATATGTAAACATCCGTATATCCAATCTATCAACCTTCTCACTAACATTGCATTTCCCAGTCTTCACCATCTTCACATGACTTCCCTACTAGATTGCGCTTGGATTAATATATTGCATATACAAATGAGGATCTGTTTTCACCTATGTTTTCTTAATTGAATCTGTAATATTTTATATCCAGTTGAGATTGAGTGCACTGTATTTGCAGTTATTCCTGCACTGAAATACTTCTTAAATTTTTGCTGGGAGAAGAGTGCTTTGGAGAAAAATATTTACTTAGTTATTGATTAGTTCCTGTCCTTTTCTCCAGTTACTTCATGGTGCCATATATGACTCTCTTCTTCTCCATTTTGTCCTTACAGTAGTCTTGTGAATTCAATAAAACCAAGAGATCATCAAGGGTATCTTGTGAGTTTCATAGCTCTACGGAGACATGAACCTGGATTTCCCCAATGCCAATCTAATATCAAGTAAACATTTCAACATCAAATGAATAACTGTTTCTTTAATGGTTTTAATGTATCCGGTTTGTAGTGATTATTTCTCTTTCACTGCAGTTTTGCAGAGTGATTAAAATTAAATAGACCTCAATCTGTTCATACAAACATTTTGTAAATATTTGTCAAAACACTGCTTGCATTTGTGGAATTTAATTTTAGTGACTCAGGTTGTTTGGATGTATGTGTCATAGAAACTATAGTTTAAATGCAGTCACTGCTCCTAGCTAGAGCAGATCCAGTGACTTAGGGAAGGGTTGATTTATCATTCATCAGTTAATTGAATGAGTAAGCTTTAGTTGGACATAGGAATTGGATTTAGCCCAAATGTATTTTGTAAAGCAGAGAGGAATGTTGTTGAAATTACTTTCTTAAAGTATTGTTTTCTTTTTCTTTTAGTCTTCATATGAATTTCAAGTGTTTCTACAACTTTCTGGAATTCTCCAGATTTTACAGATGGAAAAAAAAGTCTTGTTTCAGTGATATATATCCTCTATTGTTTTAAGAAATTAAGTGAAAGCATCAGTTACAGACACTGCCAGCCTAAAGACCCTTAACATGATTTAATGTCCTGGAGCTATACTTGAGTGAGTAGTTTGAATCTTATAACATTAACAGCCCAAGGAAATAACAAAAAACAAAAAGATAGTTCTGAAAAAAAATTAAAAGAACTAAATTGAATAAGGAACCATCAGAGCAATGTAAGGTTTGTTGGCTGTTTAGCACTCATTTAATTATTCAGTAACTTAATTAATAGTGTAAAGTAGCTATTAAAGTAATTTTTTTAAACTAAAATGGTTGGATTAGGTTGGGATTTCAGAATGAACTTAAGTTTTCCTTCTACGTTAGAACCCTTCTAATTTAATTGATGACCTAACTGATTTTACTTAATTTCGATCACTGCTGATAGGCACTTTATGTGGGGCACGGTCACTCTGTGGATCTCAGCACACAGATCCCAAGGGGGAGCTGTAGAGTCTCAGTCAGCTGAACCACTGCATAGCTTTGGTTGGCACAGATGGTGTCAAGTTCAATGAGGGATCTATGAGCAGAAACTGCCTTTCAAACATACATCCCTTTCCTTGTTGGAAAGTAAGTGTTTATAAGTGATAAGGCAGGAACAGATTTCCAGAACTTGAATTTAGTTGTATTTACTTACTTTCTTCAGTTGAATACTACTTTTCTGGTAATAAAACAAAGAATAAAAGATAAAAAAAAAATCTCAAAATTATTGCAGGCTGTTTTTACTAGGAACTATCCATAGTGTGAGCTTCTTGAACTGGTTCTCCCTTTCTGCCTTCCCTCAGGACTTGAAGGCCTTTGGATATCCCATTGCAAAAAAGGGAGGGATTAGCCTGCTGAACACATCTAGGTCACTTTGAATTTTGTTTACATCTGATTTCAGAATCCTTAATGCTTAGTCTTTGCTGTTCAGCCTTAAATATATAGCTATGACTCCTGTAAAAGAACAGTATTTCTAGTAGTTGCTGTAGTTTTCTCATTATCTTGAATCTGAAAAATATACATAAATCTTGAGAAAAAATACTGAGATATTAATGAGCTTTCCATCGGGTTTCCTTTCTTGCTCCTATCTCACTTTAATGAAATATTTATAACATTTCCTTTTTTAGCAGTCAAGTACATGCTCCTCCAAATGAGATGATTGACTTTCAATCACGAATGAAGGAATACCAATGTTTCACCATTATGCATTTCTCTCTAACAGTTGCAATAATTATCTGAATAGAACGGGATGGGACAGATCTGTATGTGATTTTTTTTTCAACAACAGAATTTTCTTTTCTTCCGGGAAAGAATAAGAGGATGGACATATGTTTGATAGAACAGTAAAGTCTGGGGCATCTTAATTCTGTGCTGATAAGTAATGTTTTAAGTGTATATTATTGCACATTTTCTGTTTTTGTATACTTTTGAATTGTAATGGTCTCTCTGTGTTTTTTAAAAGCTTGCATGTTAACAAGGAAATGCTTTTTATAATATTGGGAATGAATAGGCTGATACTCAGACTTGAAGCCTGCTTTCTGCTAGCAAAAATCAGTGCAGTGCGCTTTGCGGTTAACCTGGAGAAAAGCAGCTGACATTTCCTCATGACAGCTTGAAGTGGAAGGACCCAAACTTGCAGTACTCCCTCCCCCAAGAGATTGTTAGTCCATTCCTTCATAGTGGCTCATTTGGGCTCTCTGTCATCACCAGGATGCTGCCACTGAATGTGTGTCATGGTTACAGTAGAATGTGGTAACGTAACAGCCATGAAAGCCCAACGGGAAAGGCTGCAAATTCCAGGGCTGACCTTGGAGTAAGTATTGTCTGCCTTTTAATATTTTAATGCTTTCTGCATGGCACTAGCTTTTGTGCAAGCTGTAGTTATTTAACATGCGTTTATGCTGACAGGCTGAGAGCACTGCAGCTTTAGGTCGCAGGAACATTTTCAAAATGCATTGTAGTTGCTTTTAGCAAATGTGTGAGCCTAAAGCAAGGGTTTTGCAGTATTTTTTAGCTTACATTGGATTGCGGATTTAAAGTTGCTGCATATGAATGCATGAATCTGGGCATCCTAAAAGCATACGGTGAAATAATGCTTCAGTAGGCCATGGTATTGCTTTTTTTTCCCTCCCCCTCTCTCTTACTGTTTGTTTATCCCAGTGCTGCCTTTTTGAAAGGCCTCTTTCTCTTCTGAATAATAGAGAGCTCTGCAAGAGATTAGAACATAAAAAAGAATGCTATTTGTGAAAATTTGTTGTGTATGATCCATGTTTTAGCCAGTACCAGAATACCATTAAATACATAGCATTCTGACATTTATGTTTGATATTCTTGTCTGTGCACTAAATATGCTTGGCTAGCTAAAAACTGCATTTACTTCATGATCTTTTAAAACCAAATGGACTCATTGAGTTATTCCAGTGTGCATTTAGATTGCAGCTATCTAAAACATACCTGTATTTGGTTTATGATGAATATGTTGGGTATAACATCTGATTCAAAAAATGTCAGCACAGTGGTTCTAAATTAATGTACCAACCAAAAAATGCATTCATGTTTGTGTCACAAATATAATTTGTTGCATAGATGTATGTGGTTCTACACACAGGAAATAAACTAACAAGGATTTATTTTGGTAAGGATTTCATAGATTTCAGCTGCCAGTTTTGTTTTGCAAAATGGAACAGGTTAGCTGTAAGATCAAGTTATTTCAGTATTCAGCATTTTGTTAATCTGCAAAACATTGTATATATGACTTGATTTATATACACAGTGCATTTCCAGTGAGTTGTAACTGTCATAAAAATATTCTATTAGAGAAGATGATATTCTGGTAGCTCTGAGAAC
The DNA here is from genome assembly GCA_030412105.1 of Cyclura pinguis. Lineage (NCBI taxonomy): Eukaryota > Metazoa > Chordata > Lepidosauria > Squamata > Iguanidae > Cyclura > Cyclura pinguis. The sequence continues at coordinate 315,957,297 of CM059600.1, read as the reverse complement.
TTCAGACCATTATATTACAGAAACATTGATTATTGAACATAGTAATTTCTCCCAATATTTTATTTAGGCTGCAATGCAATGGTGGGAGGAACACCCATTTAATTGAATGGAACTTACTTCTAAGTAAATACATATAGGATTGCACTGTAAGTGTGTATTGTTTGTAGGTAAATCGCTGAGAGAAGTATATAAATGTACTTATAAAGCTATGCTTATTAATTAATTATTTAATTATATTTTAATTATGCTTTATTATAACAAGGATGGGCATCAGTGTTTTTCTATATGTTGGTGTTCAGGGTTACTTTTACTATTAATCATATAGGCATAATAAATATGCAGATAAGTATATATGTATAATAAGTTCCTGATTTCATAATAGAAAGGATGATTTTTCATTAAATTAATAGTTGTTCTGATTCACTATTACCCTGTATTAAAAAATACCAAGTTACTGTAATAAAGAATGGTCCACCATGTTACTTTACCTATTGTACTGAGAACTTGGTAAACTCTCAACCTTAACTGTAGTTAATTTTATCTTTAAAACTCAAGAGTCAACTGACAAACATGTAATTTCTTGGATGGGGGTGGGAACTTTGCAACTTTCTGATCACTACTATCAATAAAAACATTGGTCCATTGATAGATTTTTTCTTTAGTTGATAGACTTGAGAGTTTGAAAAAAATAATGGTCTTTATTTCAAATCTGAAAATATTTTACTACAGTGGGTTCTGGGTATCTTCTAGGGTTTGGTTCCAGAACCCTCTGTGGGTAGGAAAATTTGTGGATGCTCAAGTCCCATTATATACAGTGGTATAGTAAAATAGTGTCCCTTATATAAAAATGGCAAAATCAAACTTTGGTTTTTGAAAAAAAAATTGGAGGAATATTTTGAAGCTGTGGTTGGTTGAATCTGTAGTTACTGAATCCATAGATATGGAGGGCCAACTGTACTAACCCAAATAAAATTATTTCTGGGGAAAAATGACCATGTTCTCCTAGCCTGTGTTTGCATTATTTTATAGCTTCTCTGAAATGAGTTCTGCCTAATTTGTCTCTGAAATTTTCTATTACATTTTTCAATATAATTTTGACGACATATTTGTGGCTGACCTGTTGCCATTCCTCTCATCATTGTCATTATGCCCGATGGAGTTTTTAATGGAAGAATTAATGGTAGAAGTTTAAGATAAAGTCCTCAGTATAAACAGTGTGAGTTGTGTCAGAGTTAGAAAAGAAATTAAATGAAAGAAAATGAAAGGGTAGAATTAGGCTTTCAAATATGCTTATGTTTCATCTAAATTAGTAGGACCTATACAACAGAATGATACAAGGTTGTAATGGGCATTTTTGTAATCCACTGTAGGAACCTTTTTCAACTGAAGATCAAGGTAGAAGTGATAATGATAATAATAAGCAAATGGAGACATGCTATACATATTTTTCACAAATGGCATTCTCATAATGAAAGTTGAGGTGAATTTTTTCATTTGATCCTGTCTGTCACCCAGTTAATTAATTTTGAAGGTGTAAGTCCAAATAACGCCATTGGTAATCACTTTTTTGGTCATTGTGGAGACTGGAATCCTGCTCTTACTGCTGCTCTACAGCGACGGAAATCTCCAAACCCACATTTTCTTTGCTTTAGCTCCTCCCCAGTGCAGCTGTTTACTTGCTGATGGAGAGAGCAGAGGGGTGGTAGGGGAAGTGCCTGTTTTTTTCATAGCGGGAGGCACAGCAGTCACATCATCCTCAGGGACTTCCCAGGGGTCCTCTAGAGGCCCCTGAAGATGCCCATCACTGTATGTTGGACTATAGGAGAAATGGCCCTGTAAGATGCGAGAAGGAGTACAAGGGAGAAAAGGTGGGTTTGGAGTAGGTTTGGATGGGAGGCTTTTAAACTATGTCTCTGCAATGCAGGATCTATTCTTATTTTATTTGCAATCTTTGGGCCGTTAGCAGTTTTTCTTCAGCAGTTACAGTAGTTGTTGCTACTTAAATTAGAGATTGCAGACTGTGGTATCCTAGTCAAGGAGGTTAATCTGAGGCACAGTTGCTCACTAAAAATTCCTGTTCATGGCAATTCAGACTCAGAGGCATTCATTTCTCCTGGAAGTTAGATAATGAAATTTGTGCCAATTTCATTATTTTTTTAAGCAATGTATGAAATTAGGTTTGTTTAACAAACACTCAAGGTTTTTGATTGCTTTTGTGTAATGAAAAAAAAGTGCATGCTTAAAAGCCCCCCCCCCTTCATTTTTAACTTGGAATTTACTGCACGGTATGGGATTTGTAATATGCATAGGTGTTTTTTTTTTAATGGAAGTCCGTGATGAAATTTGCTACATGTCTCTCTTTTTAATGTAATCACTTTTAAATATTTTAATACATTTACTTTTCCGTCAAAGAGAAGACAACTAATAGTTTATCTTTAAAGCCAAATCCCCTAATTCAATAATACAGTAGGGTTTTTTTTAAATTGAGCTTTGGTTTACTAGAGATGACATTATTTTAATTTTCAGTCTCACCCCAAGAAGCCTGAGCCCAACCCCAACAAGCCCCTGCAGTCCATGCAGTCCTCTGTTCGCTTTTCATTTTTGGAGGTAAGCAACTATACTTCCATTCCACAGTTCTCTTCCTTCCACACTGTTGGAGGAGGGAGACTAAATAACTGAATCTTTTATATATGCATGTATAGTGTAGCAAATACTAGTGAATTTAATAATGTTCCTTCCAAAGAAAATTCTTTTGTGTATGTAGCAAGAATGAGAAATTATGAACCATGTTTGGATTAGGAAAAAAAATGCAACATTTGTAGATTCGTTTCTTAACCGTGGGTAATGGGCCAGTTCACAGTGAAGAATAACCAGCTTTGAGGTGCCTTAGGGCCTTTTCACGCTACACTGTTATAGTGTTATTCTACTTTTCTGAGGTTTGTAGTTTACTGAGGCCAAAGAGCTCTCTGGCTGAGAATTCTAAATGCCCTTCTCTAAACTGCAAATCCGAGGATTCCATAGGATGTTGGAAGTGGAATAATAGCACTGTATCAGTGTAGTGCAGAGAGGCCCTTAGGTCCATGGAACAGCTGTGAGGAGATCAGGGCACCAAAAAACAACATATTTATGTGTTACCAAAAATGATGAAAAAGAGGAAACAGATTTGTGTAAAAATTGTGCTTGACAATTTATATGTATAGAACCAAATTGAGGAATAATTAGTCTAATTTTTATAGTAATGCAATGCCTCTGCCAGTAGAGGGGGTAGCTGTTAACGGGTAGCCTTGTGCTTTTCTGACTGCTATCGCAATGCTAACTATTGATGGAGGACTTCCAGCACTTAAAGAACTGCTACTCCTTCTTCTAGTTCTTTCTATTTCAGTAATTTGGACTGGACAGCCCTTAGGTAGAGAATATTTGAAACAGAGAACTATTTTCTGAAAAGTACAACACATGAAAAGTATGACAAATGACTCTTTAATGCATTGTTTAAAGCCAACTTGTTTTTACTGGTTGAGCCTGAGATTAACCAGGATCATGATAAAATTGGTGGAAAAAATATAGAAGAAAGTCCATTTGATTTCTTTGGACTGTGTTGGAAGAATATAGGAAAACAGCAAGCATGTGGGCTGAAGTTTCATTTGTTGCTCATTCTGGTACTTTTCAGTTTTTGTCACTGATGGTATTGCATCTGCTTTCCTGTTTTGCTTAATGTTCCCTGGTACAGTATGTCCTAAATGGAAATCCATGAATTAATTTTTCTTTTCCAGAAGATATTTTAACCATATGTGAGCTCCTCAGAAATGTATTAAGTTTGCCAGTACTTTAATGTGCCATAATTGCCCTGGGACTGTTTTAATATTCTGAATGTATGTTCTGTGTATCTGTGGCATCCTGTGATGTTTTCAAGTGGTAATACTAGCATTACTATTACCTTGTCATTAGAAATCCCCGTGAATACATTTTAGGCTCATTTACACATACATGTCAAATATGCATATGGTGATGTCTCATTATTCGTCTTAAAGCAGACTGCAAGGAGTACTGCTTGTATTTGAGGCAAGGGAGTATACTGGATTATATTTCTAATTACGTTGGGAATCAACACATGCATTGTACTGTGTTGGAACTGTGAATTTATAGCATTGAATTAGGATGAGATAGGTGTGGCAACAAGGCAACTTGAGCTGAGGTATCCTGAAAATATTTCCTCTAACACAGAGCCAGTTATTTGTCCAGAAAGACCCATAAATACTATTGGATAATTTAGTTCAGTAAATGGTCCTTCATAGGTTGATAATATAGCATTGCTGAAACTGAATGTGTATGTGATCACAGATGCCAGAGGGCACTGTGAGATACATGAGTAAGAGTGGGATACATGTGTAATAAACAGAATTTTAAGAGAAAAGGCTTGCTATTAAAATGTTTGATTGTTTATGCAAGTGACATACTGTTTTGTGAGATAAACCAGATCAACTTTGCATAGGATGTGCAGAATATGTATGTACATATGTACCTGCCAATCTGCACATATATTTAGTACTGGCATGTCAATGCAGAGATCTACCATTGTAGAATTTCATGTAAATGAATGGGACTTTATTATTTCAAAAGTTTTAAAAAAAATGTTAACAGGTTGCCTTAGTTTAACAAAAAACTTTTATGTTGCTCTGTTATGAGCATATGAACATAATACTTGCATACATATAAGCAAATTAGTTTCTCCTCCCAGAAAAACAGAATATATTATGATTCAAGAAACAAATTATCTTTGGCTTAATGTAACAGGTAAGAAATTAGTCTTGAAGATTTCCAGTTGTTTACGAAAAGAAGTAAATTGTGATGGGTTTACTGTCAAGAACCGCCTACAGCATTATACTAGTATAAAGAAAATATGGGGATAAATTAAGTGCCTTTAGTACACTGAGTATCAAAAGATAGTTTGAAAGCACAAGAACAAAAAAATCCCACAAAATAACCCTTCAGGTGAGATTTCAGGAAGCACAGATCTATGGCTGATGGTTTTGACAGTCAGCAGTGTCTTAAAAACCCAAAGACCCATTTGTAAGGGTTCCTAGATAAATAACATTCCTTTCTATTACTTGTGTAGGTTTGGCTTTTTTGCCATATTGCTTCAAAGGTTGTATATGTTGTGGAATTGTATATGTCCCTTGGCTGGGACATGCTGAGCAGTCCCTGTGCTATAATAAGAATTGCTTGTTCACCTCACTTCATTACAACCATATTTTTCTGTCTATCAAAAACTTATTTCCTGAGTTGCTCAGCTGAACATTCAAAATACCTTAACCAAAAATTTCCATGCAGAACAATTCTGTGCAGGCAAAAATGTTTGGTGTTCTTAAACAATGAACTAGGCATAAGGTAGGATTACTCAGATAGATTCATTCATTTTTAAGCATGGGAGGGAATAAAACATGGTGAGTAGGGGAAGCAAGACAAAGGGGCATGTTTGGGTATGACAAAAGAAAGCACAATCATTTAGTTGCATAGTTGACCAGGAGCTGACCATCTCCACATGTTCAAAGTGGAGTCACTGATTTTTCCTCCCTGCTGCATTCTGTTGTGGTTCACTTCCACATGTGGCCATTCACTGACCCTTTTTAATGGGTTCTCCAACTCTTCCAGCCATTGCCGTAATTATTCACGACTTATCATTTGATGCCTTATAGATGAATATACTTTTAGCTTCCATTAAAAAGAAGCATATTTGACATGATATTTAATGAACTCTGATGGTAGTTGATGCCAAATAGATAGTATAGTTGGCCTTCCACATTCCCTAGATTAGGACCCTTGCAAAAGTGGAAAAATTTCAAATATCAAAATGTGTGTGTTTGTCAGAAGGGGGCCAAGGCATGGCAGGGAGAACGGGCACCCAAGTCCACACAAGGTCAAAAATGGAGAGGGAAGGGGGATGGGTTAGCATGGTGGCCCTATTCTTCCTTTTTCTTGCCCATCTCCTTCCTTGCATTTGGGCTGACATCAGGAATGGGTTTGTGGTGTTGAGAAATCAGGCTGTGAGCTATCCTTAGCTGGTCAAAACAGAAGCTAGTGGAGGAGGAGAAGGATCAGGGGTTGTTTTTAAAGAGCTGTGTGGCCTAATTGAAGCTGCCAAGAGGGAAGGTTCCTCTGGAAAGAAGTACATGAGCAGGGGGTCAGGGGTTGGAGAAATTCACAAATAACCACACCCATGAAAGTCAAATTTGCAAATGCAGAGAGCCAACTGTACTGTAATTCCTCCTCTTCTGTCATGTGAGTAACTTAACAGCAATAACATAGAAAAGTGGAGTGATTTGTGCAAAACATATTCCTCAGAGCACATTAACTGTTCAGCCACTTTTTCAGAGTTCCAGGAGTCACCATGGTGCTGTATTTATCAAGAGATTAACAAATACGTATGAAGCTAGTCAGAGAAATCACATAGTCTGTGGCACTCATTGTATTTTCCTGATTTTATTTCAGGTGAATTTTATATTCCCAAAGTGTGCTAGCATAAGGCAGGATAAGAAGTATACTCCTTTCCTGTGTGGTGCCTTTAAATTTAATTTTATACATATGCCTTTTTATATTTGATAGTAAATAAAGATGATAGACTATCTTTTCAGAACAGTCTTACATATCTAATGAAATAAGCATATAGATTTGCTTTGTTCTGAAATGTAACCTAATTTCCTATGGCTCTGTAAAGTTAGAGTTTTAAACATAAGTAATTGATTTACTAGTTCTCTAATGAGCTTTTACTAATTTTGCCAACTATACAGGAAATATAATTTTCTTTGATACAGAATAGCAACTTGTAGTTGCAACAAAGTGGCAACTATCAGCCAAGTTTCATAAAACATGTTGGTTCAGTGTGTTCTGAAAACTACTTGTCATGCATCATATCTGTCTCCTGCTGTGTCTGTGCTGTCCTGTACTTTTCAGCTTGCCTACATCGTTTGTTAATGAAAATAAATTCATGGGACTTATTACTTGCCAAACATTGTGACAGGATGGTATTAGTCCTTGCCTGGCCCACTGTGCTGACATCACACTATGCCAACATACTGGCAAATTCCTTCTGCTGTTTCTAATGTTTCTTCCTTCCACTGGACCAAAGCCTCAAGTGCAACCAGTTCCCAGAAAAGAAAAGAAAGAGCTAGCTAGATTGTGGAGAGCTATGAACAGTAGGTGCTCCCATTTGAAACAGATGTTTACAAGCAGCTCATGGTATCAACTTTCAGGCCAGTCTCCATTTGTGGATTCTTCAATAATGTTGTCACAGTTTCACTTGGTTGGGAGATTCTCAGCATGAATAAAGGGATTAAAGCAGTGGCCAGATGTGAGGATGGAAATTGGATGAACAGTATAAGTAGTTTGAAATATAGAATATGAATCTGTTAACTCTTAGATACCTGGGTAAGACTGGAATTGTGCATTCTTTTGCCTGTCAGACTTACTGAGAAATTTATGGTTCTTTCCAAGAATATATAATTTGGGTGGCAACCTCCTAAAATGAATATGGGAATTGATAACAATGCAAATTCTAATGACCTTGGCTTAAATTTTGGTTGTGTCGGGTTTCTTTTTCAAGTTTACTTCAATATTTTTGTGTGGTCTTCAGAAACAAGATATTTATAAAGACACTTCACAAATATTCAATTAGTATAATTTAAAAGTATAATACCCTCCTTCTTTCTCCCTTCTTTCTGCTCTTCCTCCTTCTTTCTTGCCCACCTCTCCATATAGATCAAGGTGGGAAACAGCAACGGATTAAAATACCACACATGACATCACTTAAAAAACACATTATATAATTTAATTACAACTTAGAAAGCATTATGCACATATTCTCTCTTGAAACCAGCATGTGAAAACCTAATAGATAAAGATGGTAATAATTTAAATTTCAAACAATCTTCAACAGCTGAAAACAAATTGTAATAAAAAGAGCCATTTAAGACCCGTTTAAAAAACAATCTTGCAGGGATTAGACATCCACCTGACTTGTGCCTGCCTGCCTAATTGATCTTTGTGCCAGGGACATGGTTCTTGAAATATGCTCCATGCTTTGCAGTAGTCTTATTTGGATGTAGGCAGGATATGAATAATCAAGAGAAAGTACATTTTGTCTAGACTGGGTCAATTGAATCAGCTGAAGCTGATATACTGATCAACTTGCACTTCCATGAGTGACATTTACTTTGGAATGACCCAAGCGGAATATTTAATCTTTTGGGACAATACTTGTATTCAATTCAGGCAATCGCTATCACAGGGATCTTTGACAAATCTGATACACTACAAGTTCTATGGGCCAGTATTAAAGTTTCCTTATTCCAAGCTGACATAGGCTGAAAATGTGCACAAGAAGCCTATTACTGTGTTTCTGGGTTTGTTTAGCTTTCCTCTATTTTTCAGCATTTGGGTTATATCTGAAGAATCATTAGCATGTATTTATCCATGCTATCTTAGGGATAAGATTTAGGTATTAGCAACTGTTGTGTCCATGGCTGAGCCTAACAATGTTAAATATAGCTGTCGCTAGGAAATAATTAAATGTAGCATATTAAACATATTTTATATGCCTGTTCTTGCTTTGTAAACTATTTTATCACTCCTTTTGTACAGCTTTGAGTGGATTAATGTTTATTTTAAAATTTTATCTTTGTACTGCAGCTGTACTGTTCCTTTCAAAGGGCCTTGAGCAGGTGAGGGCTAAAACAAAATGTTGGTTTCATAACTATTAACCTCAGATGAAGCCCTAGTTATTTATTTTTCTGATATATTTTATGTTTGAGAGATATGTGGAGGGATCTTAGGGACATGGCTTTGCTGATAAAGTTGGTTTTAAAGAGTGAGAAATGTTGTGGATAGGATAGTTTTTAAAATAAGCGTGCTGTCAGACAGCAGATTTATATTGTCCTCTAGCTTTCTATCAGAATACTGATTGCAGCAACTTAGTGCTTACTAAATGTTTTCCTCCATTACCATTCTGTTTTTAGTGTCTACCTCAGTAATATCTTTATTCTTGCTACAGATACTATGGACTCCAGTATCAAATAGACATAGATGAAACTCACTGACTGACAGTTGAGCCAAAACAGGTTGCTTCACATTGCATGGCAGCCTGACTACACTAGTGTTTGTATATTGTAGGAAACATACACATATGTGTGTAGTAAACATGTAAAGTGTACAGAGTATGGGAAAGTTAATTTGGACTACATCCAGAATTCCCACATTTGGCTAAAACTATCCTTTCCAAGCTTTTAAAGAAAAGACAGATATTCTTAAATCTGCCTTGAGTTATGTATTGGGAAAAATGTGAGATATAAAATATAAATCTAAATAAACAAACAAAACATCTGGCCACCTACATGTAATGGTTCCATTATTTGCATTTGGAAATATATATCTCAGTTTTTTCACATACACTGTGGAGAATATAATGGAACAACATTTCCAGGAAAGAAAGAAACAGTTGTACCCAATGGGAACAAATTTAGTGCCAGCTGCTGACACAATGACAAAAAAAGTTGCCACCCCCATCAGAGAAATGAGAAACGATGTTTTATGGCACTCTCGGCTGCTTCAGAAGTTTATCAGACTTCCTTAATTAGAAAGTCAGCAATGGTAGCTAATCTTATCTTAATGACAAGCTTCTTTTCACCACCTGTCTTCTTCTGGATGTAGGTTACAGGACAATGTTTAATGTATTTTAAAACACAATTTTAGAGTACTTGATATGTGTGAAGCTCCCCAGGACAGTGCTACACATAAATTAGTATGTACCTTAGACCAGTATTACTCAGAATGGTGGTCCCTAGGCTGGTCCTTGTCCCTGACTCATTGGTTGCCAGTGCCTGGAAGGTTTCTAAGAAAGAAAGAATTGTACTGTGGGACACAAATTTTATTTAATACTGGTCCCTGTTATGTTGGAAAAAACATAACTGCTGGTCCTTTTATATTGCCTAATGAAGCAGCTGAATTGTATTGCTGGAGGAATCTTTCTGCAAATTGACTCATGTTTGTTAGTAGAAGTAATTTCTGAGTAAGCTGTTCAGGATAATAGTCTGTAGTACCTGCAGTTCCAACTTCACGTATTTTTTTCAAGAGGTAGAGGGGTTATTGCTGAGTAAAGTTTATATCAGGGTGGACAACTGTGACCCTCTAGGTGGTTTTTTTTAAAGCCTCAACTTGTGTAGCCCTAGCCAGCATAAATAATGGCTAAGGGTTATGGGAATTAAAATTCAAAAAAGGTCGGAGGGGGGCAAATTTATATATAATTTCATTTTAATTTCACTTCATTAACATCAAATTTAGTATTCCAGCTAACATTTATGAACTAGAATTGTTGGCTTAATTTCTCTGAGTTTTCAATCAATACTTTGTACACAGTAGGAATAATTTAGACACTCAAAGCTTATGACCATATATAGACCTCTACAGGCATTTTATTTATAGACAATGTTACATACAATCAGAAAGTGTAAACGCTTTCTAATTTGCAGTATGTGAAGAAGAAAAAGAGTCCTCATCTGGTCCTGTCAATTGATCTAATGTGTAAGCTAGACAATCAGTCCATTTCCTGCAAGAAAGGATTGTCCTACAATTTTCAAATTGGGATTTAATTTAATATGAATTTAGTATGAATGTAGACCTGAGAAAACAAATGCCAGAATAACAGTTCTGTCCTCTTCAGCAAAAAACAGTTCAGTAGAAGCTCCTGTATAAATTCCTAAATAAAGTACAATTTGGGAAATATCTACTGAAATGCCAGGGAGAACACATAATATGTGTAATAAAACATTTTAAATATGTTAATCTTACCCAGAACACTTAATTTAATGAAGCCTGTCTATCCAAATTCAGACTAGTCTGTCAGCCACAAGGTCGTTTGCAGTCTGTCTTGGTATGTAAACACCTCCTTCAAAAAAGTTTTAATTAAGTCAATGTAACGTAAACCTGCTGCACAAAGATAGTATGGAATGTAGCAATGCATAAATGCTTACTTCTGAGCCAGCCTGTTCAAGTTTCAAGCACAACTTTTTCAGTTCTTCCCCATTCTTATACCAGTCAATCAGGCAATGTGATTTCCTCTTTCACTCCTTGAAGTTGTACCACGTTTGCTTCAGTTGACAGCCCCCCTCCCTGGTCAGAATATTGATAAGATGTTCTGTATCCCCGAGTAGGGTTCATGTGTTCATCAGTGTACAGAAACAACTATGCATTCTTTCAAATCAGGAACATCAATACATTTGAGCTGTACCCTGGATCTAAACTCAAGTAATGTTCTTCAACCTAGGCATGCGGGAGGGGATGTACATGGGAGAAGTGCGTATGTAAAAGACAAGTGAATTAATTGTTTACAGATGTAAACTCTGACGAGAGCCGGCATGGTGTACTACTTTGGGAGTTGGGAGAATCAGGGTTCAGATGCCTGCTCAGCCATGGAAATCTGCTGGGTGACCTTGAACAAGTCATAATCTCAGCCTCAGGGGAAGGCGAAAGTAAACTCCCTCTGAACAAATCTTCCCAAGCTCAAACACGATAGGTTGGAGAACCATAGGGTTTGTATGTTGGAAACAACTTGAAGGTACATGGTGTCTTCCAACAAGCTAGAAAAAGGGCTAGAAAACAGCTTTAAGGTTAATTTACCTGTTGTTTTTTGCCATTTGGGCCTCTCCATATTAAGAAAATCAAGATATTGACAGGGTATCCCTTTATTAACAACCAAACATTTTCAGAATAGCAAACTTGTAGAACTCATACATTGTGTGTTAAGCAAAAGGTAGGCATTTTCCAGAAATGTAGACCATATTAACAATAATTTCAGAATTAAATCAACTTTTTTCATGGCATATCAGAGTGTATATAAGGGATGAGATGATGTAGCAAGAGGAGTTACAATTTTGCACCCAGCCGAAAAAGATGTTTAGCTCAGAATACAACTCCCTGCAGAACAGGTTGTATGGCAAGTGTTGGCAAATACAGTGGTGCCAGAGGGCACACTCTGAAGAAGGGCTCAAAGAGTGCACTTCTGTTCTCATTTCATTCATTTTGGGGTGCTTAGTTTGTAATTCTCTGTTAAAATATCAAAACATTAGCATGTATATAGAAAGTATAGTGTGTTAATATATGTGAAATTGATCTCAGTTTCTCTTCAGTGTTGAGTGACCTGTTGGGAATGTGTAGTCATTGTTTATTATGTGAAGACTAATCTAATATATAAAAATCAAAGTTTGTCTGTTCGTCTGTGTCAGGCCAAGACCTCATATGATTGGCTGCCTAAGAAGATTCTATGGAATCCTGGGGTTTGCAGTTTAGGGAAGGGCCTTTAGAATTCTCAGCCAGAGAGCTCTTGGGCCTCAGAAAATGTGCCTGTCTTAAATAGGCCAGTTGCTGTGGAGATGAGGCCTACCAGCAAGGAGGAGGGCAATGTATTCCCTCAGGAACCCAACTTCTCTATGTTAATAACTCTGAATACAGATTGGATTGGTGAATATGGAGAAAAATTACAAGTGCTGGACAAGACAGTTTGGGGAATTAGAGACACAGGATCTCAAATTTTTCTAACAAGTATTAGCTATGAGAAAATAAAATCCCGGGCAACGCCAGGTATATACGCTAGTATGAAATAAAATGAAATGGAACTTTGAAACATACCTTAACAAAACTCTTACCAAGAAAATTAGTAAGGTATGCATTTCCATATTGGCTTTGAGAAAAACTGCTTGCAGCAGTAAGTAGTTCCGAAGAAGTCCTCCTTTCTCCCCAACTAAACTGTTTGTTAAAGTCACTTAAGTAAACCCCCTAAGTGTGTATGTGTTGCGATCTCTGGCCATGCTGTGTCCCAGGGACTGAGGAGGAGAAAACAGAATAAAAATCTAGTAATAAGAAGGGGCTTTGGCACTTTATTATTTGTTGGATATATGAAGTGTTGTTGTTGCATGGCTTCAAGTTGTTTCTGACTTATGGCAACTTTGAGGTGAACCTATCACAGGATTTTCTGGGGCTGAAGGTATGTGACTGTGACACACCCACTGTCACCCAATGGGTTTCCAGGGCTAAGTGGAGAATCAAACCCTGGTCTCCAGAGTTGAAGTCCAGATCTCAAACCACATCACCACACTGGCTTTCATATACCAGGTACTAAGTGTTAAATAATACCGATAAGAAGGGAGGTTGGTAGGTGGAAACATAAATGGAGGACATAGACAGAAACCATCACTTCTCTGTTCTCGACCGCAGCCAAACTTTAATGTAAATTCTGCTGCCTTACTGCACTGCCAAATTTTAGCAGCAGTTTGCTTTTGGTTTACTTGACGTTGATTGGGGGGGGGGGCAAAAAAGGTTTGGGTGCTACCCGTGGCCGTGTCCTGCATTTTTCTGATCTTATACTCCTGTTTCTCAGGCCTTGAGCTACACACAGCTTATCATGATTCATTTTGAATTTATTGGACCTCATCCATCCATTTCTAAGTTCAGTATTTTATTAAGTTCAGTGTTTTCTTAGCCTCATCTGGTACTCATGATAAAAAGAGATAAAACTTGGTACTATCAAATATTGAGGACAGCCTAATTCTCAATTCCCAGATGGCCTTATTCAGCAGTTTCAGATAGATATTGAAAGGTATGGGAGATTAGATGGAGATTCAGGGATCTGTAGCTCAGATGCCATGGAGAGAAGATCTCCTAATGCTACTTTGTAAAGCTGGCTTTTGCAGGTAGGAATTGAACCATTGTTAGTGCTGGTGAAATATAGTATTTGCTTTACTTTAAAAAAAATGTTGCTTGTATTGAGCATTGACATCAACTAATTTACTTTCTTACAAGATACAGCTGGTATTTTTCTCATTGAGTGCTCTCAAGATTATCTATCGTTACAGCAAGAAAAACCATCTTGTCCTAAAATGCTTCTTTTTAGTAAATGTATTAGGTGTATTTAACATTTCAGGTGACAGTAGTGCTTGCTCTAAATTTTTTTCCCCTGGTTTTCTACAACATACCTTTTGAAAATTTAACCTGCCAGAACAGTGGAAAATTAAAAGAAATTAACAATTTTGTGGGTTTTTGAATTTATTTGGCTATCTCAAGGGATTTGGACCCACACAATATGCAACTTAAAATGCATCCTTTACTGTTTATGTTTCGTTTACCTTAGAGAATAAATGAAGTGAATGCTGAATACTTTATTATAGTTAGTAGACCTCTGAGAAGTTAGTAGTCCTAAGTGTTGTAGGCCATATTTCAGAGGAAAGAACTGGCAAAACCACCTCTGAGTATTCCTTGCCTGAGAAAACCCTATGAAATTTATGGGATCACCATAAGTCAACACTGGACTTGAAGGCACACACACACACACAGCACTACAACCACTAGAGGGAGTGAGAGGTCAATAATTTTGCTTAGGGTAAAACAGAAAACAACTCATATTTCCATGCATGAATCTGGATCTTAAATGGCCCTAGTTTTAGCTTGGTGAGTTCAGAAATATGTTTCCAGAAATATGTTCGGGTGTAAGATACTGCAGTTTCAGGTATACATGGATACATAAATCAGAGTATGCCTTAATCCAATGTTACACTACTGGACATTCACTAGCACAAGACCCCCCCCCCCCCCATTATGCAGCAGTCTGCTGTAGTCTCTCAGTGTGCTCTGGATCCAGACTCAGCAGTCTGGAACATTTGTTCTACTGAAGAGGCCTAATGGTAGAAATTTGTTTTGTGTGTTCTCCTATGATTATTATTGTGCTTTTACATATTTAAGCAGTGCAATTAGATTATAATGATGATGATGAGGAGGAGGACAATTTCATTTTTGAGGTTATAAATTTGTGTTTATTTTTATTACATTATATATTGCAGTTTGTGAACTGATTTCTTGAGCAGGTATTTGTAGGCTCAGCCCATTCTACCATCCCTGTTTTTTGATATTAAATCTGAAACCAGTTTCAGACTTTATTGGCATTCAGATGCACAGCTTCAAAAATTACCATTAGGATGCTTTTCTCTGACCTCTAGGACTTGAAAGTAGACTTGCTATCCCCTGTAATTGGCATTTTCATGTCATGACATCTGCGTAAATCCTCAATACTGTAGAAGCATTAAGGTTTTCCTAATTTGAAAGAGCTGATACCCAGAATGAACTAATTCCCAATTTAATACTGTTCAACTGTATAGCATTTTTAAAGTCCAGTTTATAGAAATTAAAAAGGAGGTAATTTGGAGATGGATGAAAGAACTTAAACTGTATTTATTAAGCAGAAAAATTAGAAGGCGGGGAGATCAATTGTGTTAGGTTATGCTTCCTTAGAGAGCCAGCATGGTGTAGTGATTTGAGCATTATACTATGACCCTGGAGACCAGGGTTTGATTCCCTGCTCAGCCATGGAAACCTACTGGGACATCTTGGGTGCATCACAGACTCTCAGGTCATTTCTGCACTAGACTGTTATAGTGCTATTATTCCACTTTCAATATCCTATGGAATCCTGGGGTTTGCAAGGGTCTCTTCCTAAATTGCAAACCCCAGGATTCCATAGGATGTTGAAAGTAGAATAATAGCACTGTAACAATCTAGTGTGGAAATGGCCTCAGACTCAGAAAACCCCATGATAGGTTTGCCTAAGGGTTGCCATAAGTTGGAAACAGCTTGAAGGCACACAACAACAACAATGCATCCTTGTCTAAGAAAACCCTATGAAATTCATAGGACCACCATAAGTCGACGGTGACTTAAAGGCACATATACTCACATGCTTTAAATGTTTGCATAAACCTCTGCTAAAGCACGTTCACTGGTGTTTATTTGTGTTTGAATTCCAGACTTCATAACATGCATTCGTTGGTCAAAGAATTATTCCATTTTAAACGTATTTGGTATGATATGTAATTTCTTGTGTTTTCAGTCCAGTGGACTGTCTGGCCTCTTAATCAAACCTGGACATTTGGTTTTTGTGGCCTAAATGTAGAATTTTACATTTGTCTGTGTTGAATTTCATCTTACCAATTTCAGTCCAGTTTTTTAGTTTATCATGGTCCTTTTGAATTCGGATCCTTTCAACATATTAGCTAACCCTCCCGGTTTTGTATCATCCACAAATTTGATAAGGATTCCCTCTACCCCCATCATCTAAATCATTGATAAAAATATTGAAGAGTTTTGGCTCCGGGCCAGAACCCTGTGACACTCCACTCGAGACATCTTTCCAGTTTGAAGCACAGCAGCTGATGACAACTCTTTGAACATGGTTTTCCAATGAATTATGGACTCATGATGATTTTTCCATCTATTTCATGTTTAGTCATTTTGCAAATCAAAATATCATGGAGGACCTTATCAGATGCTTTGCAAAGATCCTGATAAATGATATCCACAGCATTCCCACCATCTACTAAACTAGGTTGATGATAACTAGGTTATCATCAAGAAATTTGCAAACAGACTGCTGTATAATACGTTCTAATATTTTTTTTCTGGTTTTGAGGTCAGGCTGACTGGCCTGTAACTTCCCGGATCTTTTGTCTTTTTTTGAAGAGAGAGACAATATTTGCATGTTTTCAATCCTGTGGTACCTCGCCTGTTATCCAAGATTTCTCAAAAATGATGGCAAGTGGTTCTGCAAGTATGTCAAGAAGCTCTCATTTAAAGAGTTTGGGTGATTCCCGATTAGCACCTTATCAATCTTGATTTGTAACCTGGATTCCATGCCAAGGCCTCTGCTGATGCATGGAAGCACATGGTTCTTTTTAAAATCAGTCCCCGATGTACTGCTATATAGAGAGATATCTTTTAGGGTATCTTATTCAAAAGAAAACTTGTTTGGATACAGCTTGTTCCCCAGAGCATAAAACCTGGAAGAAACCAACATATGATGCTGAGAAAACCAAGTGTTTCTATCAGTATGTCTTCAGCTACACTTATTCTGTTGTATCCTTTTCTGTTAGCACTGGAGTATCATGTGGTGTAATATTTCAGAAACTGGAGGCATTTTGGCTATTATGACACATCCTCCAACATTTCACAGATGAAAGCTGAGAATGCTTGTGGCTAAGCAACAACATAGTCAAGAGATACGTTTTGAATGAGGAAGGACAGACAAGCTAGGGGAGGCTGTGGCAGTTTGTTTTTTTGCCTGACCCTACAGAGAAGTGCAAGACTTCTCTTCTTCCTCTCCTCTCCTTTCCTCTCCGCTAGATTGAGTACAAACTACTTTTGGACTTTGAACTCGGTTTGAGGCAACTGAAATAAGTGGAGAAAAAGGGGGAAAGTGGGACAAGGAGAGAGAAACCAGGACATATTAAAAACAGCTATAAAAGTGGGGCAGCAGAGGATTAATTGGGACTGTCTGCCAAACTGGAAATGTTTGAGGGTATGTTGTGACAGCAATAGAACCCATCCATCCATCCATCCATCCATCCATCCATCCATCCATCCATCCATCGGTAATCAGAATCTGCATATATATTGGGAAGATGGTACATATAAAATAGCCAGATTCCTGATGAGGCACTACATTTATGTACACATACTTACAGTAGAAGTTGCACTTTTTCAGTGGTTTTATAAGCATGGCTGTTACTGCATCCAATATTTCCACGCAACCTTCACTTTTGCTTTTGATTTAATGAGTCAGGAGCTACCTGAGGATCATGCAAAAGGCTCAAGTGTTCTGTGCCTGTTGTGTAATCATCTATATATTTATATGCTCTGTCATAATGACACTGGTATATATTTTTGCTACACGAAAAGTGGGCAAGATATTGACCAACACATACACTGTAATGTACACACTATGGTTGTTGCTGACTTTTTTGCCATACCTCCTGGGTTGTTGTAGAGAGGTATTAATACTAAGTTGTCTTCTCTCTCTTGTTTCTGAAAGCCATGTAACAGATAACATGGCTTTCAGAAACGAGAGAGAGAAGACAACTTAGTATTAATTCCTCTCTGTGTAGTTCAAGCTGCACCACAGCATGTATTAAAAAGGCTCTGTATAGAATTTATTGGATGATTGCTTTGGCTAATGTTGTACCATTGTATAATAAACACCTAAGTGTTTTCTTAATAATAGGTATAATAGAATATAGGGTTTATGATGAGTAAATATATGAATCTCTTTCACTTACTGTATAGCTGTCTGTGTTGTTTTGCCTTGTTTGTTGTGGTGACACCAGGTTTTGAGACTAGAAGGCAATAATGGCAGTTTAGCACAGGGTTTTCCTCACTTTCCTTTGCTGCTAAATGTATTCAAGTAAGCCAGTATTGTTTCAAAGACTGACTTAAGGTGTTGAAAAACATCTGATTGAGAACTTTTCAGAAAAAGCACACTGTTACATAATTGTAAATATATACAGGCATACCTCAGTTAACAAAGCCTCTGACAAAGATGCTCCTTTTTTATAAAGTCTTTTTTTATGCTCACCAAGCTTCTCACCTTTTTTCCTCGTTCCCTTCAATAGTGTATACTTTAAGAGCCAGCATAGTGTAGAGGTTTGAACACTGGATTACAACTCTGGAGACGAGGGCTCAAATCACTGCGTATCCATGGAAACCTGCTGGGTGACCTGTGGCAAGTCACACTTTCTCAGCCTAAGAAGGCAACAGCAACCCCCCCTTGAGCAAATCTTGCCAAGAAGACCCCATGATTGGCACTTTAGGGTTGCTATGAGTCAGAAGTGACTTGAAGGCACACAGCAACGTCAGCATTAGGAGCATGGTGAAGGATGACTGTAAAAACACAGAACTTCCTGTGTCAAGGTACAGCAGCATATATTCAGTAACCAATATAAAATGTTGACTTGGGAAATATGGAGATTCTACTCTAGCTGAGTAGAATCTAAAACCTAAAACAGGCAAGATAAACAGCAGCTAATTGCAGAACCCCCCACTGAGCGTGTGTGAACAGCAAAACAGGAAAATCGGATAAGCTTGCTTCACCAGCTATCCACAGCAGGTTAAGAAAGCATAGGTCTATCAATCTGGCCACCAAAGTGTAAATCATAATGGATGTATTTTGGAAGAGGCCTTCAAGTAGTTTATAGAAGGTTCAAAATATTTGTCTATTTATGTAACGCTTGCCTTCCTCGTTTCATTTCACATATGCATATTGTTAATTTTGACTAAAAAGTTTGCTGAAACAATGTTTGCTTTTTTTTTTTTGTGGTGTAGGAACCTATCCCTATTCTTTCTGTGTTACTTCTGCTTCTGCTATCAAATTTTCTGTTAAAAAGAAGCAATGAGCAGGAACACATCTATTTCAATAATTGAGGGATACCTATTCTTACATTACAAGAACAGTTTACATGTTGGTAATTGACACTTTCAGAGTGATTCATTCAGTTGTTTTGAATGGTGGCTTATATTGCTTTCAACTCTTGAAGGCCTTGGTTTAGGAGCAACCAACACCCTGTTACATTTCCCTTTGCTATAGTAAAGGGACTGCTACATACCACATCTCCATCTGGCCTCTACAGTTCACAATTCTGTAGTGTTTACCTTCACATACTTCTTCTTTTGGAAACACATCATGCCACCAACATGCAGCATCCCCATCTGTAGCAGCTCTTGAAATCTGAGTCATTTTCCTCTCCGTACTCCAGGATGGGAATGTTTCTGTCGAAACTTAATCATGCTGGTTTAGGGTAGAAAACCAAAATTTTACCTTCTTGGTTGGTACTCTGCATGACCCACTGGGCAAAAGTGGAGATTTGACGCTTTTGTAATGTGACAAAATTGAGAGGTAAAATTGTATACTGGCAGTAAATAAAAGAAAAGTGAATAAATGGAAACTGCATCTGCCAGTATCCAGATTATTTTCTGTTTGCCACTAATACCATGGGAATACATCGTGAGATATAATTGTAGGGTGATTGTATCATCAAACATGTGAATCCTCACCAAATATTTGGAGTAGTAGTGTCCAAACAGGGGTTAACTGCTCAACTGCTGCTTGTGAGAAGTAGGCCTACAGGGAATGCAAGGTTAGATATAGGTACTGCTTTTCAAAATTACAGGGAATTATCTTACCTGCAGAAAGGTGAACAGATTTATGAGAACAAAGTTGCAAGCATGCACTGCTGTTGTTATTTCTCTAGACACTAACCAAACGGGAGCACAGTCACATGGGGAAGGTTCTACAGATGGGAGTGGGATTTTTAGTGGGCTTGATTAGGTCCATAGACTAGAGGTTCCCCCCTTCTATTCTAGTATATTGCAGAGAAGAGTAGACAATGATTCACTGGTGTTATGAATCTGGGGTAAGGTGCGAGAGAAATACATGTATCTGTCTACAGTGCTGTAATGAAATCTACATACATTGAAACTCTTGTTATTTCTAAAATTATCTTTTAAAAGCTGTTCTGTTCTTGGCTGTGTTTTTTGAAGGGGGGGAGTATAGAGAGAATAGCTGGTATTCTGTGGCCAGATGGCACTTGCAAGTCAGTACAGTTAATGCTAGTAAAGGCAGTAGTAATGCGAGAATGGGAAGCTGGAAAAAAGTGATAGACCACAAGTAAACGCTAAGCAAGTCAGAAACGGTGTACTGAGCCCAAATGTGCTTTAAAAGAGTAGAAGCATGGAAAGGGTGAAGATAAAGAGGTGTTTATATCGGGACTGCTGAGTAGGTGACGTAACAAGGTGTTTCGAAGTGGAAGAAAGTATGAGGTGTGTAGCTGTAGTCATTAAATAGTTTCTCCTGCCCCACCCTGAATTCTGACTTTTTAAAAGAAGTTGGAATAGTGATGAGTTCGACTTGTCAGAGCAACGACTGGCTAATGACACCTTCTTCCACTCATGATCAGTTCAACCCACCCCACAGGACATCTTAGCTTTGCCAATTTACATTTATAGTTTTGGCAGTGCAAGTCAGAAACTTACCTTTATAGAAATTAAGGGTATTTGAACATAACTTTCCCTACAGAGTTACTTTCAATTAAGATTTTTTTTTTAGGCATGCACAAAAATCAGTAATGTCTTTCCTTCCAGAAATTCATAATTAGGGTAGCAGTTCTGGGGGTCATCTGGTTGTTCCAGCACTAAAAATATTCCAAAGCAAAGTTATCGCTCAGATTCTTTATGGTGCCGCGGTATGGGGATGGGACGACTCTCACATATCTAAACTGGAATCTCTCCAGAACACTTTTCTTAAGAAACTGCTAAGACTCCCCCCGGGCACCCCGGCAGCTTTGGTTCGGCCAGAGGTCGGGTTCCCATCCATCAGAGCCCGCATTCATTTGGCTCTATTTAATTATTGGAGAATAGTTAAAGATTCCCCAGTTAGAGCTTTTCCCAAGTTATGTTTCAAACAGCTACCTAATTGTAAAGTATGGAATTCAAGATATCATAAGTTGCTTGAATGGTATCCTAGCCCACCGGACAACTTTTTCATCTTGAATTCCAAAGAGAAGCTCCAGGATTATATATTCCACCATACCTCTCAATCAGACAGACAGGCTATCAATAATTCTAATTTTTCTAAATGGTACAAATTTTATAAACTTGACCATCAAAGGGCCAGTTATTTGACAAAGCTCACCTTTCCAAAGGTTAGGCAAGCTTTTACAGCCCTTCGCTTTCAGAGTATGCCTACTGCTGTGATTGACGGCAGATATTCGCATACCCCTTTGGCTCTCTGTTCATGCATTTGTGGGGGCCCCGAAATAGAGGATCTGCCTCACTATTTGTTCTCTTGTCCACTATATTCTGATCCAAGAGCCAAATTTTTGGGATCTATCCTCCCTCATTTGGAATCTAATACTGTTTTAGAAAAGATTTTTTATCTCCTTGCTGATATTGACTCCACGGTAACTCGTAAGGCCTCTCTTTTTACTCTGGCAGCTATGAAGATTCGGGCCAGATATGTTGCCGATATCGTGGTTGATTGTTCTGGAGATGCGCTCAATTATAGTTTTATTGTCTACGTTTTAACTAAACCAAATTTTAAATTTCTCTCACACATGTCTATTATGTAGCTTAACATATGATGTATTTTTGCTATGCTGTTTCTATATGTATTTTATATTATTTTATACTAACATTTTGTATTGTATTGTACTGCATTTTAATACTTTGTATGCATATAGCCTTTGGTCTATGCATTAAATAAATAATGGTGTTACGGTAGCAGTTTCATAGAAATATTTCTCTTGCAGCAGGGCTGAGTATATTATGGATGGTATTTCTGTTTCAGATGTGGCTGGTGATTACAGGAAATTGGCATGAGTGAAATATTTTGGCTGTGAAGAAAAACATAACATGTTTGAAAGTTCCTCCCACTACCTTCCAGCTTTATTTCATGTCTCTTACTAAATCCTCTCCTTTTTAAATATCAGCAACTCCTGGAGTTCTGTAAGAAACGTGTATCTGCAGTGGAAAAATTAGGGAAGGGAGTGTTACTTTCCTTCCACGGTAAAGAAGACCCCATTTTCATTCTCAGTCTCTTAGTGTTCAGTAAGATGAGATCGACAGCAATAGGTTCAAGTCGTGGAAAAGTCTCTGGAAGATGAGCTCATTTCCAAAGTTGCTTAAGAGTGCAATTTTTTGATCTTTTTGTTTCTTGTAACACAAGGGTGAAAACGGAACGTCATTCATTGAATTATACTTCTAAAATAGAATTTCTGGTAAAAAATTGCGATCAGTAAGAGAGCTATAAAAGGAAGTAAAAATTACAACTCCCCCTTCCATGGACTCTAAATGGTATCTTCCAAACAGATGACAAAGTACCTTCGGTTGAATCACACGTACAGGGATTTCAGCAGGACGGGAGGCTAAGCGCTATTGTAATTTTTATTTAAAGCTTGGCAGCACCCACACCGGAGAGCTGAAGAAAAGGAAGCAAAGACTTTTTAAAAGCCCTGAAAAGAGAAACTCGTGTACGACTAAAGGAAGCCTGGAGTAGCCAGCTGCTTTTCTAAGCTTTTAAACTGCATTGAGTGGAGTTAAATGTTTACGTTTTCGCTGGGGGGAAAGATAACAAACTGCGATCGCCTCCTTTTCGTGTTTTTCTTTGCTTTTTTCCCCCCGAGCTGTTAAGTGTGCTTAAGGAAAGAATATGGATATGTCTGATCCAAATTTTTGGACTGTCCTCTCAAACTTTACGCTGCCTCATTTGAGAAGCGGAAACCGGCTCCGTCGAACGCAAAGGTAAAACTGATCTCAGGAAGCTTTTGTACCTACCTGTCTCTTTCCTTTTCGGTAAGGTTTTAAGAATGTCAACATGTTCTTATACAAATAGAGTGGATCCGTAGTTTGTAAGCAGGTAAATACTACTTCAGTACTTCCTGCTTCTTTGTTTGAGGTTTCATGCTAGTTTAACACTCTGGAAGCTATAATTAGTGTGTGGGCTTATGACTACCGTAAATGTAGGTAGTGGGAGGAAAGTTTCTGGGTTTGTATATCACGAGAACATAATCACTATATTTTATTTATTTATATATATAAATACATACATACATATACATATATATACACACACATACATATTGAGAAGTACTACTCTAGTAAACTTCAATTTTAAATTCAAGTTCTGTGAAAACTCACAATATTAATAAGGGGCAGTTAAGCAGCATTTATTTCTGATGCTTCTGTCATATAAAGTTTTTTCCCCCAAATGGGTAATTAAAAATAAGTTGAAAATACATTTTTCTGTATAAAGATATGATTAGAAGCTCATGAAACTAAATTATTGTGGCAGTCCTGTTTACAGTGTTTGTTTATTGAGGAGTCTGTGATACAGGTTTTGCTGATAGTGTTAGAAATGTTTATCCTTTTTTTTTTATTGCAATAATATGTTCTAATCAGTGCAAGTGTTATTTTAATATGTGTGTGTAGAGGTGAAATCGTCTTGTGGCGCTGTGGTCTCTCTCACTTCATTCAGATACAATTTAAAAAATGGCTGATTAGTTAGTAGTGTATAACTTCACAATATTTTATAAGGGTTATGTTGATAGAAATAAATGGAGAAATACTACAAGAAACAAAATACCTTTTCTTGTATTGTACCTTTGTACTTAGTCTAATGTAAATGATTTTACTTATAAACAACCTGTTGCCTCATACCCATTTATCCAACATTTTAATCACAGAACTTTCGCTTTCATGTGGTTTTTCTTTTTTAAAATTATTCAGCAGTATCTAAGAATGTAAACTTTCTTTAAAGTACTTCAGTTTACATGTTCTCAGTTTTATAA
Organism: Cyclura pinguis; assembly: GCA_030412105.1. Lineage (NCBI taxonomy): Eukaryota > Metazoa > Chordata > Lepidosauria > Squamata > Iguanidae > Cyclura > Cyclura pinguis. The sequence goes on along the minus strand of CM059600.1, from coordinate 315,933,097 downwards.
ATATTTGTTCATATATGTTTTCATTTAAGCACTATGTAGATCTGTATTTTAGATAAATGAATGAGTAAAACCCCACCCCAAGTTCATGTTACAGTGCTTTCTCCATGGATCCCAACTTTGAGACATTCAGGCTTCTGCATGTACCTGAAGATGGCTTCTTAATGAGGTGCTGTTTCTCCATAAGAGTTTGAAGTGACAAAGTGGAGAAGCAGTGCCTGAGTTGTGCTGGCAGAAAAACTAAATCCAGTAGGAAAAGTGCATAATCCCCCTGGTCATACTTCAATCATTAATATAACTCCCAAATCTATTCTAGAGGACTGGCAACCGCTCAGAGCTGTCTTTTGAGCATCTTGGCCATGGGAGGAGAGAGAAAGAGGAAGTTCTGCCACATTGGAAATACAATACCATGTTGGATTTAGGCCAGAGTTCCCATTTGTCTTGTAAAGTTTTGTTTTGGATGAATAAAGTAAGATTGCAGACAGGAAGCAGAAGCAGCAAAAAGTAAAATAAAGTGTTATCAGTTATTTATTCTCACATATCTATGTGATGTAAGGCAGCTTGAGTAGCAGATGGAACTCACTTCCCTAGAATGAAATGTTACTGGGTAGGTGGCTAACAACATATCAGTCATACAAAACATGGAGGTCAGAATGGGAAGCAAAATATCACACATTGCCATCTCTTAGGTCTAGTGCACATGTGATAAAAATTGTGTTTAAATCACATCCCTTCTGTTGGTTCTTTAATCATAATTCAATATTATGTCTGTGTAGGCAATAAATTTACTAGAACTGCCTGAAGCTCTGCTTTGCAAACCCGATATACACTTTGGCTTTAAGGCAGTCTTGACCAGCTTTAACTAAGCACACATACAAACACATTACTAGACTGTGGTTAGAGCAGACAACGGAAAATTGGGTGAACTTGTTTGTGAGAAGGGGATTATGGGGCTCTCAAATTCAGCTGAATATCTTCCTGTTCTCCCAACCTTAGTTTGAGTGTCAAGAACATTATATCTGATACCAGTACTAGGAGAGAGTGTTAAGGCATACTGCAGCAAAGTGAGATTCTGAAAATGGTTGACATTTAAAAGTCGCATGAACTATAGTGATTCTAAACTTAAAGTAAAACTTGCTTTTTGATTAAGTGGATATGTACAATTTGAAAAAAAATAGTTTATACAGTTGTTTTGGTAATGAGGAATGAAACCTAGACTAGGAGTTGAGTGAGGATTTTAAGCTTAGGAAAAGAGCTGTACCTGTAGCTCAGAATTATATCATATGCTTTTTCATGGAAAGTTTCTAGATTCCATCTCTGGCAGCTCCAGATAAAGCTGGTAAGGATTCTTTTGCAAGATGACCAGAGAATAGGGAGCTGCTCCACCAATCAGCATAATGTGTGTGCACGTATATGCCTTCAAGTTGCCTGTTGGCACATTGCAACCCATGAATTTCATAGGGTTTTCTTAGGCAAGATGTAGTCAGAGGTGGTTTTACCAACTCCATTCTCTGAACTATATAATCTATAGCACCTGGTACTTTTTGACAGTCTCCTATCCAAGCATTAACCAGGGCTGACATTGCTTAGCTTTAGTGAACCAAATAGACCAAATGTGTAACTTAGTATAAAGACAGCTTCCTGATCTTTGTTAGTAAGTCTGCTGTTAACATCAGTTGAGACACTGATTCAAGTAAAGACAAATTGTAATGTTCCCAGCTTTATTTTCTCTGTAGGGCTTTTTGCTATGCCTACTTTATTGTATTGGGGTCATCCACTTACCACTGTCTTGAAGGGTTTAAGAAAGTATAGTAGGGAGAAGGAAAGGTGCAAGCTGTGGGCCACATCCACCCCAGAGTCCCCCACTGCAACCCTCAAATTTTTGACTCTTTTTTTTTAACTGAAAAAGTCCCATCCATGATCTGTTGAGGTTATGGAATAGACTTTCTCTCTGATTTGGCAACCCTAAGCTGTTTTTGGAACTAGAGGCTTTTTTTGCAGAATAAAAGTGACTGTTGGAAAGAGGCGTTTCCTGGCCCTAAACAGCCAGGAGCCCCTCAAAATGTGTCAAGATTGCCCCCAGGCCTCCCAAGAGGCAGAATGCCTTTTTCAACAATTTAAAATAATTGAAAGTTGAGGGTAGTGGGGAGAGGTGCAGCTCTCTGGGGTCCAGACTTGCAGTAATTACCCATCTCTGAAGTACAAAAACAAAACCACCACAGGAAAAAGACAAGGTTTATTAAAGCTAATCAGTCAGTTACCATTTTTTGTTTCAGCAGTCCAAGTCAATAATAAATTCAGAATGTCAGTTCAATGGAGTATCCAGCAATGGGGTCAGCGCACAAAGCAAGGGTCAAGGTTTTCCAGGAACAGGAGCTAAGGATCAAAAGAAGAATGCATTGCTTCTACTGGAAATGCTAGTTGTCTGCATCAGACATCTCCTCACCCCCTCCCTGTCCCCCAATCTCTTGTATTTATTAGCCTGCAGCCTCCCCCAGCTGTTTGCCTGGTTAATGGTGTGTAAGTGTTCCGAGTCTTGTGGGCTCTCTCTTCCTCATCTACCTGGGCTGCAGTAAGTATTGTCCTGTTCATGTCTCTGTGTTATGGCTATTGGAGGATCCTGTCTGTGTTTGCACACATGACACTTATCCACTATACACTAACAAAGTTGTTAGTGTCTTTTCTAGGAGTTCCTTAAAAAGACATTCAGTTGTCAAATAAGAACTATAGTCCATATTCTTGTATACCAATCAGATACCAGCAGTACTTCTGGTTTATGTTTGTAAGAGTTTTATTTATGATGGCTTCTTATCTCTTCTTGTTCTTTTGCGTAGTTGATTATATTTTCATCCTTGCTTGCAAAACTTGGAGAAGTATAATGTGTAACTAGATTGTGGCTTGGATCCAAACTTGCCCATGCAGAACAGTGTAAAGGATGGTATTCAGGCCTGTGGGGAAAAGCGGAATAAGAGAAGATTGTTGGCTTCTTCTCTTCCTCCAGTGCAAGCAGAATTTGACTGTGTGAAGGTTGTGTGCTAGCCAGTTCTGTGGCTTTGATTGGAAAATAATTATTGATAAAAACTGAGGTGTTCTGCCTATTTGTGTAGTCCCATTAAATAAAAATGTATGTGCTTAAGAAACTATTCCCTTTAATAGAAACTATGAAAAGATACTTTTCTTCTGTCTTCATATGGAAGGAATTATGTATATTAAATTTACTAGCAGGTGAGCAAGTAATGCTAATGACTGGTCTGTGTATTTATGTATTTTCTATTTTCTAATGACTCAATAGAAAAATGTAGATTAGTTGATTTCTATAGGCCCCTTTAGGTGTACAACGAAAATTGCCTCTTCCCCCTCAGTAGAGCACTAGATTTGGACCTTCAATTTTTAACTGAACCATATCTTTTCAAGTTCAAGAACAATCATTCTCCTTATAATGTCAGCCAAAATTACATTTTTTTCTTATAAAATAGTGAACCTCAGAAACCTGCTCTGGGAAATCACATGCTTTGTTGTTGCTGTTAAATGTTATCATGCGGCCTTCTATTTGTGGTCGCCACTGGCTTCCTCAATAGAGTCGATCCATATGTAGTGTGATCTTCTTTTCCTATTGCCCTCTACCTTGCCAAGCATTATTGTTTTTTTTAATGAGTCATGTCTTCTCATGATATGTCCAAAGTATGACAGTCTTAGCTTAGTCATCTTGGCTTCTAGGGACAGTTCAATCTTGATCTGCTCTAGGACACATTTATTTGTCCTTTTGGTAGTCCATGGTATCTGCAGAATACCACATTTCAAATGAGATAGTTCCCTTCTTAACAGTTTTTCTTCTGTGTGCAGCTTTCACAACCATGCATAGAAATCAGAAGTACAATGGCATGGACAATCTGGACCTTGGTATTCAATGGCAAATATTTACACTTGAGGATCTAATCTAGTTCTTTTATAGCTGCTCTTCCAAGTCCTAATCCTCTTCTGATTTCTTGACTGCAGTGTCCATTTTGATTGATTACTAAGCTGAAGTATAGGAAAGCTATTTCAGTGTCTTCATTGTCTGCTCTAAAGTTACATGAATCATCTGCGGTCATTATTTTTGTTTTCTTAGTGTTCAAGTGTAAACCTGCCTTTGTATTTCTCTGTTGACTTTTTTCAGTAGTCATTTCAAGCCTTTTGTATTTTCTGTTAGTAGTATAGTGTTATCGGCTTAAGTAGTTGAAGTTCATAGCTCCAATTTTCACACCACCTTCCTCAGAGTTTTACATATGATATGTTCAGCATACATGACAAGCCTTTTGTCCTGAGTATAGGTTACACATTAGGATAATCAAAGAAACTGGTGTACCACAATATGATCCATAGTTTTTCATGATCTACACACCTACACAATTAAAGACTTCCTGTAATCTATAAAGTACAGGCTGATTTTCTTCTGAAATTCTTTGGTGCTGTCCATTATCCAACATATGTATATGATAGGATCCTTACTGCCTCTTCCTTTCCTGAACCCAGCTTGGACATCTGGCATTTTTCACTCCATGCTGAGTAGACGTTTTTATTATAGAATTTTGAGCATCGCTTTGCGTGTGTGGGAGAGCACTGCAATCCCTGGTATCCCAGCTCTTGGGTATTGGAATGTATATCGAACACTTCCAAGTCATGGACCATTCTTCTGTTTTTCATATCTGTTGAGAGATTTTAATTAGAATTTGAGTGGATCCTGTCTCTGTAGCCTAACACAGTTCTATTGGTATTCCATCTGTTCCTGGTGATTAATTTCTCCCAAGGGCTTCAAATGCTGCTTCCACTTAACTTTCTGAAGTTTTAGGTTGATCTTCACATGGTTCTTCCTTGAATGAATCTGTCATCCTTTCCTCTCGTTCTTCAGTGTATTATTTCTATCATCTTTTTTTCTTTCTTCTTGATCATACAGTGTGTTCTCCTGCTGCGTATGTAGCATCTCCACTCTTGGTTTAAATTTCCCCTTGATTTCTCGGATTTCATGGAGGAAGTTTCTTGTTCTCCCTTCTATTTCTTGTTATAGTAGTTCTCTTTGTTCCTGCACAGAAGTTGCTGAGCAGGTGCATTCAAGGCTCTGACCCCATTATCTTTGCTTCTTGTCTGTCAGTAACTCATTGAAGAGTTTCATCTGAGGCTTTCTTTCTTTTTGTCTGCAGAGAGTGTCTTTTTGCATTCTTGCTATACAATGTTCCCGGTTTCAGTTCAGGGTTCCTCTGGCTCCCAGTCAGTTGGGCTTAATAGTACAAATCTGTTTTTTATGTCTTTTCTAAATTCTGAATGGATGTTCTTCAGGTTGTATTTTGACTCAGTGATTGATTTAGTATTCATCTATAGCTTTTTTACTCTAATTTTTGATACTAGCTGTTTATGTTCAGTGCTACAATCTGCTCTGGTCTCTTTTTTTGCAGAGAATGGAGCTTTTCCATCTGCTGCTTCCATTATGTAGTCTGTTTGATTTCTATTCAGTATTTGGTTTTGCTGTTTCCTACTTTTGTGATTACCAATATATCCTGTTTTGGTGTGTTATCAATTTTCTGCTGGCCTTAAATGCAGAATCTTTCAGTTACTTTCTCTTCTGCTTCTGTAGTTGAAGCATAAACTTGGATAATGGTTATATTACTGGGTTTTCCTTGAAGTCTTATTGATGTTATTTGGTCAGACTTTTATACACCAGCAAATGTGGTAATGCGGACACACTCGTGTATAAGATGCACCTGATTTATGCAATGACAAATACTATTTGCTGGTATATACGACACACCAGAGTATAAGACGCACCCCATTTTCAAACAGTATTTTTCAGGAAAAAAAGTGAGTCTTGTGCACCAGCAAATATAGTATATCCTTTGACTGCTTTTGCTATATCTCTCCTTACTTACTATCTCTCCCCCCGTTACTACCCAGTAGCTGTTTGGCACATTTAGTCTGGTTCCTCAGCAAAAGCCTATCTGACATGGGAGACCCTACCAGCAGCACTACTGCCATCAGCATAACCTCTTGCCCTCTAGGAGCATGCAGTCCCACAACCACAGAAAGGTAGTGCCGTGGGGCATTCACAGTAGTCACAGATGTATGCTATCCATGTGGATACTGAAAATCTGTTTCACTGTGGAAGACATTTGCTTAGGAGTTTTGTCCTGAAGAATATGTGCTACTTGGAAACATAAAGTTGGAACTATTGAGTGGTAACTATGCAACTTATTAATAACTTAAGGTCACATCACACTCGAGCAATGTCAGAAGCAAGTCATGCATTGTTTTGTATAGTAATATATGTCCTTAACTAATTTTATATAATATCCCATTGGCTAAACCAGTGTTGGAAAAAAAGTGTTGGGAATATGCTCAGTCCCTTTCTACTCTGTTAGCCTATGTTTCTCTTACATTACTTTTTAGAGGAGGGATTCCCATCGTCAGCAGCCCTGTGAGCTTTCTTTCTTTTTGCTTCAGAGCCATAGACTTGTAAGCGCTCGCAGATGAGCCCTGGACTCACGAAGCACTTTCAGAACAAGATCTTGAGACCAAACTGGAAAGCACTCTGTTGCAGTCTCCATGGCATGAGCTGTTGACAAGTGCAGACACTGGGGTCTGTTGTTTCCTTTCTGGAACCTAAAGAACAATTAAAATTAGAAGGAAATGTTTGAATGGAGTATACTGAGTATCACAGCTGTGGGTGAGATGAGGTTTGCCTCATTTTGTTATTTATAGTTCATCAGGTGTTTCTGTGCTATCAAAATGAGATCCTAGATTTGTATCCTGGTTGTGGTTAAATAAAACACAGCTTCCAAGTTTGGATGTAATGGAAACTATTGTTTAAACAAGGTACAGTATCAGTGTGGAGGTCAGGCATGTTGGAGAGGAGGGAGTTAAGAATGGAGGATGCGGTCCAAGATTCTTGTATTTGAAATAGGCTGAAAATTATCTTGTCTGTTTAGTCTTTATTAAAATTATTATATCAATTACTTTGACATGAGTTGTTATTAAATTTTGTTAAAAAGTGTGTGAGGCAAATACATTTTATCTTGAAATTGAATTTGCAGGGCGTATTGACTGACGCATTATTGATAATATAAACATGTCTTGTGTTGTTTAACACCCCCCCCTTATTGTAGTCTCTCTGCTATGTTTGAAATGTGTTTTTATATTTTTTCTGCCAATCTCTTTACCTAGCTTTGACACTAAATTCAGCTGATAACCCTAAACTTGTTGGCTGCAATTGAAAGAGCTGGTTCTGTTCTTCTGTTTGCTCACATAGTTTTTTTTAAGCCACTTCCTTCAATAGCAACTCCAAGGTTTGATGACTTTTCCAAATAATATTCATTAGGCATAAGGAGGGGAAAGTGGCTGCAGACCAATGGGCAGAGGTGTATTGAACAGTGGCAGCTGTCTCTTCTTCCCAGGAATCCATGCAGTCTTTGCTGGTCTTCTTGGGTCTGTGGTGTGGATGGGCAAACAAATTCTTGTTTGGTTGGCTGGTGTGTAAGCTTCAGCTCATGGGGGGGATGGATAGGAAACTCCCTTTTGGTATTTGCCAGGGGAACTTAAAGCATTTTCCTGGCACATTGCCCACAACCATGGTTAATTCTAACCACAGTTTATCCAGGTTTGGACACACCAGCAGACTAGTTATTGGAAGATAAGCATTATCTACCATCTTGTAAGAAAACTAGAGCAGAAAGGGAAATGAAACATACAAGTGTAAACCTATATGTAACACAAGCCTATATGTAACACTGATTTAAAAACTTGTGGTCAAGGCAGCTTACAAATTGCACCATTTAAACAATATATAAAAGATTGTGAGAAAAGTGTCAACACAGTGAGCCAAGAAAAACTGACCGTTAATGTAATATCATTCATAAAATAATTCATAGAAAAATAACATGAAAGAGAACAAAATCAGAGTAAAAGGACACTTATCCAAATGCTGTCCTGAAAAGCACTCTAAAAGCCTTCCCAACCTGTTACCATCTGGATGTTCAGGAGTTCAGCTCACATGATTACTCATCATTGGCCCTGTTAGCTGGGAGAGAATGAAAATGCAGTCCAAAATGTCTGAAGGCTGCCACAGAGTGTTGAGCTCTGGTGGATCTCATAGTGTAGGCAAACTTTCTTGCAGAAATGGTTGTGCTCCTGGTGGTATCTCATTGTTCTTCATATGACTGAAGAATCTGGAATAAGACTTCATATTTTGAACAGAGCATGCAGCAGGGAACATATAGTAGAAGGTAGCCCTGTGGTTGTAGCATTAAATGTGAATGGCGCCATAAACTTTGAATTCTGTGTCAACTAAAAAGAAAGGAGAGAGAATGCAAGTTAAGAGCTGATTGGTCTGGACTTCTCCTCATTTGAAGCACAAATGTTCTTCTCGCAATATGATAATAAGAGATTTTCAGGTTTCTATTGAATGTTGGCAGATAGTTAGATCTATAAGAATGTGAGAATGTCTGCGTGTTCATTTGTGGCAATATAGCTCATTGGGACTAGATTGTTCTAGATTGCGCAAAACTTGATGCAGTTTTGTTGTTGTTGTTGTCATCCAAGTTGCAGGGCCCATTTTCAGCACAAAATTCTAAAGGTGATCTCCCTAATAGCAGAAGAGAACCTGTTATAACTCATTAGTAAATATACTTAAAGGGATATAAAACAGTAAAGAGAGTGCCTTTCTTTTTATGAAAAGGGCTTGAAGAGTCATTGAAGCACTGCTAGGTTTCCTGAAGTAGGAAGAAAAGGGCAGAAAAATGTGAGAGGATTAAAGCCCTGATGATTAGATTTCTGAGGTTGAAAGAAGGGCAGCAAATTGGTAAAGGCCTTTCTGAGATATTGTCTTGTGGTATTGTGATGGTGGTGGAGGCAGTTACAGACCTCAGCAAGTAAAATTCAGGTAGGAAATAGGAGTGGGCTCTCTTATGCACTGCTGCTGAGTTTCTTAAGGTGGAATGGAGAGGACTTCAGGAAAACAGTAGGTTATTAAGAGAATGATTATAAGAATCTTGAGATAAAAACCAGTGTGAGAGAATGGGGGAGAACTGTCTGAGATACTGCTAGTGAGATATCTGAGGTTGAAAAAGGTCAGAAGGGAAAGCAAGATTTTCCATTACTTCCCTTTGTGGGAGTTTTGTCATGGACCCAGGCAGCACTATGTATTCTTCAGCTAGTGATATAAAAAGAACTACGTTTTGATACCTGATATGTTGTTTCCCATATATATAGAGAAATCTTGGGAACAAGGCAGTCTTCACCACTGGATTTCCCTTCATGCAAAAATAGAATGGGGGGGGGGCAGGGGAGGCTAGGATTTCTCCACCTCAGTGTAGTCCCAGAGCACTCCCAAAACCTGCTCCAGAGGGCTGGAAGTTTCTCCAGAGAATGTTTTAGGCAACTGTAGAGGGCTGCAGGAACAAAGGGCCAGTCTAAAAGTGCTGGTGTTTCAATAAGCGTAATCTTCAATTTAGGCTACAGATATTGTTTAGAATAATAAGAAATACATTTAAAAACCATGTAATACAGACATATGTTGAGAAAGAGCTATGTCAGTTTGCAATATTTACTTGTAGTTTGCATTATAGTGGCTCTGTGTTTCCTGAAATCTTACCTAGTTTCCTTCTTACTGAATGTGCATAGCATAAAATCAGCCTGAAGGCACCTGCAGTCCAGATTGTTCTAGGACTTGTTTCAGCTGCGTGGAAGCTGTATTGTACAAACTATACTACAGGCAAAACTATGTCCTATCACAACTTTGATTAATCTAGTCTTGACTTGCCAGTATTCAGCAAGTGAATTTAATTGTACTGCTTGGATAGTTTTCAGATATAAAGAGATTTCATTTTTGAATAGCAAAACCAGTACAACTGTTAAGCAAGTTAACAGGATATTTGCAATAAATAAAGCCCTCCTAATTTCAGTTTACCCTGTTTGTCCCCTGCACAGTTTATCTAGCCATTTTAGTTGGCAGATCACTTCCTGGTCAAGTTTAGACTGGTGGAGGCTCTGCAGGGCTAGGGAACCCATTAAAGTGGTCTGCCTTGGGAATTGGGTCTTATGGATCTGGATGGATTCCTGATGGCTCTTACGGAGTTTTCTGCTGCCTCACAGATGACTTGTTGAAGCCCTGGTTGGTTTCTGGAATGGGGAAATGACCAGGGTGTTAGACATGATCATTCCTAAGCATCCCTTCTCATGGAGTATGGCTAAAGCAGCCTCATGGTTTCCTAAGGAGCTGGCAGCATTAAAATGAGCCAGATAGAGAACAGAGTAATAGTGGCAGAAAATCTGAGTCCAGATAGGCTAAAATCTATCTGAAGGCCTGTGGTGAGGCAATAAGGGTAGCAAAAGAAGTTTTTTTCTGGCTAATGCCATTGCATTTGCAGAGAGCCAATCAGTGGAGCTATTTGGAGTCGTCAGGAATCTGTTACAATGTGGCCCAGAGGACAAAGTAAATTGGTCAACAGACCACTGCAAATAATCACTTTGATTTAAACGCTGGAGTTGATGGAGTTCTTGTAGATATAACCTGGGCCACTGCTTGTCCAGTTTTAATGGATATTTTTCAACACATGCAGCCTGAGGATGTGGACATATTCTTTAGAGAGGGGAGAGCCACCACATGTGTACTAGACCCTTGTCCTTCCTGGCTAATTAGCCAGGTCAGAGAAGGACTGGCAGAGCGGGCAAGGAAAGTGATTAATGCCTTTTTATGACAAGGCGGATTAATGCCTTTTTTAGGACAAGGCAGAGTCTCAACATTCCTAAAAGAGCTGGTGGTAAAGCCTTTTTTAAAAAATACCTTCCCTGGATGCTACTATACTGGATAACAGTAGACCATCTGTTTTGGGGTAAGGTACTAGAGCATGTGGAGGCTTCCCAACTCCATTATCTAGACCCAGTTTAGTCTTGTTTCTTCAGGCTTGGGGTATGGGAAGGAGGCAGCTTTGGTTGCCTATGTGGATGACCTGCATGGGGAGCTGAAGAGTGGGAATGAATCCCTGTTGGTTCTGCTAAACCTCTCAACAACCATTGATCATGTTGTGATGGAATTGAAGGAGTAGCTATCCTGGGTATCAGAGAAACCACCCAGCAACAGGTTGCCTGGTGGCTAGGCAACCAGAATGGCCACTCCAGAGAAAAACCCAGCCCTTTAGTGTAAGGAGTGGTTGGAGGCCTTAGGAGAAATGCATGAATAGCAGGCACACTTATTTGGTTTGGTAGTCAGATTTCCAGAACAGCTAAGCGTCAGTCCTTCAGCTACAGAGTTTATCAGTCAACCAAGGGAGGTTGAATGACAGGGATCTGTTTTCTCAGAGAAAGCCAAAAGAGAGGGGCAGAGGAGAAATCAACTCACTTTTGAATCTGGTCAGAGAGAATGACCTAGATTTGGGAACAGAGCCTTTGGCAAAAGGTTAGCCAGAGGGCAGTGTGCGTGTGAGACCTGTGCCTTTATGCTGATGTGTAAAGACATAAGAAGCTCTTCAAACACATTCAGATTTATTTGAGCTTGGTTATGTATACAAAATCAATACTTGATAATGTTTGTTGTTTTAATAAAGATTATAGTATATTTTCCTAAATTTCGACTCAGCTGATTTTCAGTAGTTATAACCAAACAGTACCACACTACCATAAATCAAAAAGGGTTCTAAATAATAAATGAGAGGCTATACCCTTTTTACACAAAGGTAGTGTTTTAAAGGGAAGGGTAGAGCTGTATAAAATGGCAGAGCACTTTAGCAGAAGAGGAGTGGGAAAAGTTGCCATACCAGTCTGTTAGTAGAAAAAGTAGGCCTTGTCATACATGGTATCCTTCTTAGTCATCTCTGTGGGATGGGCTTGGAGGTACTGTTCTACAGTGAGTCTAGTCTTTTCTAGAGGGGTACTCTCAGAAAGTGGTGCTGGGAGATTCTGTCTTAATTCCTTGGCCATTGGCCTGTGGAGTACCTCAGACTTCAGTCTTGTTTCCTATACTATTTAAACATTTACATGAAACTGTTTGGAAAGGTTGTCTGGAGTTTTGGGGTCAGACATCACCAGTATGCTGATGATATTCAGCTCCGTTACTCCTTTCCAGCTACTGCCAGTGAAGTTGTTCCTGTGCTAAACCGGTACCTGACAGCTGTAATGGACTAAATGAGGGTAAACAAATTGAAGCCTAATCTAGAGATGGCAGAGGTGATCCTGGGCAGTCAAAAGACAGATTTGGGAATAGGGATACAGCTGATGTTAGATGGGGTTACACTCCCTCTGAAAACTCAGGTTCGCAGTTTGGGGATACTTCTGGATTCTGCTCTGAGCATGGAGTCCCAGGTTTCAGTAGTGGCTATGAATGCTTTTGCACATTTAAAGATTGTGTGCCAAATATGGCCATTCCTTGAGACACCAGATCTGGCCATGATGGTACATATGTTAGTTAAATCCTCTTTGGACTACTGTAATGCATTCTATGTGGAGCTGCCTTTGAAAAGTGCTCAGAAGCTTCATTTGGCCCAAAGACTCATTGCCAGGTTGTTAACTGGGGCTGGCTACAGGGCACACCCAACTTCCTCGTTGCAGAATCTCTACTGGCTGCTGATCCATTTCTGGGCTCAATTTACAGTGCTGGGTTTGATCTGTAATGCCCCATATGACTTGGGTCCAGGTTATTTGAAGGACCTCCATTTATGAGCCCATTAGAGCTCTAAGATCATTTGCAGAGGCTATTCTCTCTGTTCCACCATCTTCTCAGGCTTGTTTGGTGAGAACAAAGAAGATGCCCTTCTTGGTGGCTGATGCTAGACTTTGGAACTCCTTACCTAGAGAGGCCAGGATAGCCTGTCCTTGCTGTCCTTCTGTCAAAATGTCAAAAACTTTTTTGTACTATCAGGCTTTTACAGATTGACCAGGATTGGGCTTTTAATACTGTGTGGTGATGTTTTTATAGTCTGTATGTAGTCTTTTAATGAATTTTAGTATTTTTCATATATTTTAATTTTATAAATTACTTAATTCTTTTTAAATCTTATATTTATACTTTTATTAATGCCTTTGTATTGTTTTTAATTTCTATTTCTATTGTTGACCACCTTGAATTCTGTTGCTGGGAGAAAGGTGGGATATAAATGAAGAAAATGAATAAAAAATTAAAATAAATTTTAACGCAAAATCAATATTTGATCCAGATTATATTTAGTCTAGTTTAGCTATTCCAAATGGTCTATGTTTCTAATTGTGTGCTTCATATTTTTGGTACTGAGGTCTTATATATTGCTCCAGCTGCTAGTGTGTGTCTCAGCACTGGTTGCTGGGGAACAGAAGTGAAAGAATGGTGTTTCACTCATGCTCTGCTTGTGGGCTTCCCAGAGGCGTCTGCTCAGCCACTGTGGGAACAGAATGATGTGTTACATAAAATATCATTCTTATGCCTTCAGTCATTGAAAATACTTTGCGGAACCAGAGAGTGTAGTTTGCATCCTGGTGCTTTATGTTGTTGTATATTTGAGTTTGTTTATTTATTTGTAACATTATTATCCCACCCTTCATCTGGGATAAAAGAGTACTTGGGGGGAAAAACACAACATAGTCTACCATTAAGCAATAAAACCGTATCAATTGCAGTGGAAAATGCAAGAGATCTGTAGAATAGCCTACGTAGAACATTTTTGTTTTAGTCTGAATAAAACCAAAGGCAAACACAGTTTCTTAATTGTGTGATCAGGGGTGACGACCGCAAAGAAAACACAGAGCTGAGCATCTTGGAAAGAAAAAGCCACAACTTTATTGATTACAAGGCATACAGGGTTTGCGTACGCATGGGTATGGATCTGAGCATCGATCAACCCGGCTGTTGACCAATGATCCTGAATGACCAGCCCACGGCCAGCTGGCCAGCTGCTGGACTAGGCCCTCCTGCCCCCAGAGGGTGCATGCCGCGTGCCCTCCCGAGCTGGGCAAGATTGGTGCTCACCGCACCCCCTGAACCCACCTGGGAATTCGACCATTCCCTTGCATGTGGCAGAAGGCACCCTTGTCCCGGATCCAAGGCCATGCGACTGCGTGAAAAGTTGTGACAAAAGACTCGCATAAAAACCAAATAACCAACACCTGGGGAGGGTGGGATGGGATGCTGCCGAGAAGAGACCGACCTGCAGTGGGGGCTGGCCTCCTATATCCTCGGCGAGTGGACCTGAGTGAAACCGGCAGGCCTTCGCTCAAGCCTGCTTCTCCAGCCAATGAGCTCAAGGGCTCTACTTTGAACTCGTTGTAAGGGGAGACCCAGGCACGCGCAGATGCACACCCACAATGGCCACCACCAGCCCGATGCCCGGAGAAGCCTACTGGAAGAAGCAGCCGCGCCCCACAAACTGCAAACGCACCGAGCGGTAAGTCGCTCAGCGGCCTTATCACAGGTGAAGAGGCTTCTGGTTCTACTGAAAAAATAGTTTGAGGCATTAGATCTTGTTCTACAAATAAACCTAAAGTATGCCGTTCTTGTTGTTGTTATTTTTATTGTTTTCTCTATTTATATCCTGCTTTTCTCCTTGAAAGGACTCAAAGCGGCTTACAATAGTTTAAAAAGAAAACATAGTTAAAACTGTAACATATAAAAGTTAAAACAAACAGTAAACATTAAAATACACATTAAAACAACGTCATGCTTGGTTTCAGTAGATTTAAGTATGCCAACTCTGCATTGCATTTAGTACATAATCGTGAATGCATAGATAAAATAACTACTTAGAGTTATATAAGCATTCAGCATAATAAGATCGATTAGTTCATCTAGGACCAAACAGCAGCGTAAGGCCGGCATCTATAACACAGACTTAAAAAAATATGCATAGTGGAGTTCCTTGCGCTGCATTTGTGAAGCCCTGTGTGTGAATCCATTTTCAATACTAAGTGACATATTTGGGACACTTTACAGTTTCAAAACTTTTATAGTCATATTATTATTGGTTTCTTCATAGAAAGGTTTATCTTCAGAAACTATCATACTATATTTTCAAATGTGTCAGTGACTACCAAAGAGAACTTCACTTTCTGTCTCCCCCACCCCCACATTGCTTTAACAATATAGACTGTGGTTAAAAACTGATTAGTGAAGTTGGTCTGCAGGCTTTCAGGAACTCACTGACCTGTGCTTGCCTACCTAGTCTTAGAAATACAAGCATATGATAAATATAGTCCTTAATTTTGTCTTCAGGATACTGATTTGGGAACTTTGCTAAATACTTCTATTCTTATCATAAAATATATTTTGATTTTAAACATTATGACTTTTATCCAAAATGGAAAACATTTTATATCTGTTTGTATATGTGTAAGAGCCAGCATGGCGTATGAGTTGGAGCATTGGACTGTGGCCTTAGAGACCAAGGTTCAATCCCCTGCTGGGCCAAGGAAACCCGCTGGGTGATCTTGGTCATGTCACATATTCTCAACCTCAGAAAACCGTGTGATAGGATCTCCATAAATTGAAACAGCTTGAAGGCACACAGCAACAATATGCACATGGCTCTTCTTTTGAGAAAATAAATATATGTACAAGATTTTTAGGAGTCAGTTCAGTGACTCGTAATGTTACGAGCAAGGTCTGTGTTTCATCCCTTTGCCTTATTTCCTGATTCTTCATTATTCCAGTCATGTCCATATATGACCTGAAAAGAAGTTTGTTTTTCAAAGTTGAAAGCCATTAGTCATAGTAGCATTGGATTTTCCAGCCCTCCTTTGCCTTGCACCCCACTCTGGTGCCGAAAACTGCCTTCTAGAGGTTTTCCCGGCTTTGGAGCGCCTTTAGGGGTCTGTAGGAGGAAGTAATGATTGCCCTCGCCACCTGATCTTCCGAACTACGTCTAGGAGTGCTATGATGTATATTAGTACTATGTTATGTTAATGATTTCTTGAGCTGTAGTAACTGTGAAAAAAGAGTTTCGCCTAGAATAAAGTCCTCTTCTAGACAGGTATTTTCTGCCACCTATTGTTGTCTTATTAGAGATTTTGTAGAAGTAAACTGAGTCTCTCTACATCAGAAATACTCATAGATAGGATTTATTGTTAATATTTCCCAGGAGTATTAAATGATGTCCACAGCTGGGTGAAATAAAGCCTCTGCCGTGGAAAACTATGCTGACTCTTGCTTGTCCAAAACTATAATTCTTCCATATTCTCCTTAATGTGGTGTTATTTAAAAAAAATTTATAAAAAGATTTTATTTATCTTGGACATGTCTTCAATTCTATGTTGATTGATATATATAAGGACAAATTGAAAACTTGTTGTTATTCCAGTAGGTGTTCTCTTACTGCAACACATACCGGAAAAAGAAGCAAAAGTAGTTAAACAAGTTTTGTGACTGTCTGGTTTAGTTTTTACTTAGAAGGCTTATTCTGAAACATATGACTAATGCTGAGCCACCCAAGGATTAATAATAAACAGGTCATGCTTTCCTTTACTGAGGACACAAGACGCGACGTGTAGAAAGCAGGAGGTAATTTTCACAGAAGTTTTATTCTGACTTCAGGCGTGATGACTCGCTGATTTTTCTCTGTCACTTCTTTATGTCAGAATGAATCTAGCATGATGTAATGTTCTCTTTGTGTGATCTGTAAGATAAATTCAGACCTGAATAGAGATACTTTTCCATTGGCACCACCCTTTATTTCTTCTTTATAAATTCAGGAGAGGATTTAAGGGGACTTATAGTTTATATCAAATATGTTAGCTGCAGTAGGTTAGGAAGGGGGAAGAGATTTGCACAATAGTAGAGTAGTTACCACCTTTCCTTCCTCCACATATTGTTTTGACCACTGCACACCAAACAGAAATTCAAGAAATGGAGTTTCTGACATGATGGACATAGTTATTATTTAACTTTTCCAGTTTTGCAGCTATTAAAGAGATATAGGCCCACTGTTAAGAAACTAGAGGGTTTTTTTTAAAAAAAAGCTCAAGAACTTTTTGAAGCTCAGGAGCTCTCCCAGGAAAATCAATGAAGACTTGTTTTTGGAGTGAATAAAACTAAATTGATACAGTTTCCTTGTAGAAAGGGACACACCATTTCTAAGTACACAAAATACTATTTTATCCTCATTCTTATTTTTGAATCCTTTCCTGCTGCTGCACATTTCAAATAGTAAGGGAAACTTTGAAGCTTTAACATGGAATTTGTGAACCTACCGTGTTCAGATTCCCAGGATATTATTATTATTATATCTGTTTTTACAACTGTGTATTTTTTGTGATGTGGAGAATAGAAGAAGAGCTAGAGGAAAGGGTCATAATCTGTTCTTGTAGTAAATATACATGGATTGTGTTCAAAATGATTTATACTTCCTTGAAGTACTTACAGGTCATGAAATAAATGACCTAAGTGTTCTATATCTTCGTTGAGGAAAATAGAGTTATAACTCAGATCAAGGGAAAAGGCAGCTAACAAATATCATTGAGTAATTTAAAACAGTAAAACAATTAAAATTCTTATACTAACAATAGATGTTGTTGACCTTAAAGGGTATTAAATTACTCAGTCACCAACATTCATGATTTCTGTTTGTGCCAAAATCTTCCTTTACTGTGTGATGTATACAGATAGGTTGGTCATTTAAGAGGGAATAAATTCTTGGGTATTAAGAAAAAACATAGGTTAAACCCTTTGTAATGGGGAAAAACAGATCAAATCTGTCTTAAGGTAAAGTGCTTTTTAATTAGAAAAACATATGCTACATTGCACCTAAACTAGTTTAGGATGTTGCATCTAATGGCTCAGAAAATCTAATTGAGGACTGCAGAATGACAAGGTACGTTGCTTCTTCATGTCACTTCTAACTAGAAAGAAAGAAAAATCTAGATATTTGATTACTTACTAACATAGTATAAACTCTTTTTCCAGTAGAAATGTCAGGACATCCTTGTGCAAGGACACTCCTCAGCTTCTTAATCCCATCACATGATGTTAAGTATTTATGTCTAAATTACAGCATCATTTTAAGGTTACATATAACTTCATATACTTCTGTTATTTGATAAGGCAAAAATGAGGGAAGTACAGGAGCCAAAAAGAGGTTTGAAATATTTCCCCCCATAAGTACAATATCAAAGGTGACAATAGAGATCTGTTGCAACAGCAAGATAAATTGTCCCTGTGCTGGGTATTGAATTCTTTGGGAATGGTTTGAGTCACATTTCTCTTTGTTTTGGTCATTCTTTTAGAGGCCATGCCATATCGGCTTTATGCTAAACAGTGCATTAAGTAAAGATACTTGAGTGCTTAAGTGACTGTTACAAGCTGATTAAAGAAAAGATTCTGCAACAAAATATTTGAGCATTTCTGTCAGATGGAAGTTGTGAAACAAGTGTCACAAATGGAACAGCTTACCAAATTTTCCAGGAGTAACAGTCTTGAACTCAGTCACCCTATTACACATTCAAAGAGTGCCTCAAAGGTTTAGCAGTTCTAGTCAGCACAATCAACCTTTGCTCATATCTCTTTGGCTCTGTGATAAATGGTCACAGGAAGTAAACACAACAATTTCTCTATCAAATAATTTGCGCTTTTAGAAAAACATGATTGATTGGATCCGACATTTCATTCTGTTTGTGGTAAAATCTACCATGTGAGGTTGTGCTGAGAAAGACCCTGTGGCAGAAAGAGCTGTAAGGGAGGCAGACAGTTTTTTAATCATTTCTCCCTCCTTCGACAGCTGCACAGTACCACCTTTTCAACTGTTCCAGAGAGTCCTCCATCCTTCCAGAACAGATTTTTCAAATAGTACAGATAATTGCAGAAGAGGAGAAGAAATATAGTGTCATCTTCTGTTTCTGCAGTAGAAATACTGTGCTGCCTCAAACACTACCTGGGAATGGAAAGAAACTGTTTACATAAAGGAATAAATTGTCCCGTTTTAAAAAGTAGATTGAAGTTGCTGAATAATATATAGGAGTCTTCTCTAGCTAAATAACTACCCTCAGACCGGATTGCCCTAAACAGCACCCCATACAATTCCTCACAATAAGGAACTGATGTTTTTAAAGACAGTCTTCCTCTGCCTGATCATTTTCCTAGTGTTTCTGGTTTCTAGAATCATGCAGTTTCATGGATGCTTACTGAAAGTCTTATTGACAGAATTACTGCTGCTTGAAGCCTTCTGGGCTTGGCTGCCTGCTTTAAGATTCACCACAACCTCACAGCACACCTTTCTACTCTTCTTAGCCTCCAGCTATAGTCTCCCAATCTTCTTCCAGCAGAATTTTCTCAGACTGGAGGGCTTATTCCTCCTTTCTCAGCTGTGACTGGGCTCCCTTCAACTGCCTTCTCACGAACTAACCACCAAAGGTATGAATGACCTTTGCTTTCTGAGAAAGAAAGAAAATTCTAGGTTTTTTTTTAAAAAAACTCTGATCAGTCTTGTTATTTTGTGGGCTATCTAACTGCTAATCAAATTGGCTGACCACCTGACCAATACACACTGAGTGTTGCTATTATCTTGGTGCTATATAAACAAAGGTGGCTTCTTCACATAGACATTTTCAGACTGTTAAGTTGAACTCTGCTTGCCATAGTAACTGCAACCAGGGCAGCTAAAATTGCCTAATCCCCCCTCCCCACCCACACCCTGTAGCAAAGCCAGATTTCCAATCTGCTTGGTTACAGTATAGCCTTACTCAAAGGTCACTTATAATTGGCTCATAAAATAAAAAATGCCACAAGCACATACACAGACAAAACAGATAAAAGTGTTTCTTCCCAGACTGCAATACTCCAAAATGGTAACCTCCGACTCAAGTCAGTAAGCACAATGTATGCCAGGGAACTCTTTTTATATATGACCCTCTATGGCCCTCAAGTTTTGCATCTAATTGTGTGTGTTTCAGTTTGGGAAAATAATTCACTTGATGCAGGAATCTTTTCATTAAATAGCAAGGTAGGAGGATGGGACTATTCAAACTTGCTGTTGAGATGTATAATGTATCTATGTTTGCATTTAATTTATTTAAAGAAAATTTTATACACTTATTTCCTTTATCCTCTGTTTGGAATCAAATCACATGTATAATTTCATATTTTGATAACCACAGCTGTCATTATCACATGGACACTTGTCAGTGTATCTGTAAACAGGTGTGCTTTGCTAAATTCTCAAAGCAAAGAACTTCAGAGGATGTTATTGTGCTTGCTTTCTTTGTCCTTCTCCTTTAGCTGCTGTTACTTTCATGAAGCAACAAGATTTTGAAGTTTTGCATCAAGATTTCTTCTTTTCACTCTAGACATTTCAGATAGCCCATGGAGCATCACCTACACTATAATGAAAAGACTCAGAATATTCTGCTGATGCACTACCCATCCCACTGTTTAACAATCTTCCTTCCTGAGCTGGCTGAGTTGGTTTTGGTGATGGTGCTGAATTCCCCCGCCCCCACACTTCTTGTTGTGCTGGGGAACTTCAACATACACACCAAGACAACGCTGCTGTTGGGACCTTATGTCCTCCATGATGACCATGGGTCTTTAGTGCAGGACACAATCTGGACATGGTTTTCTATGCTGGATGAGTTGATTGTGAGCTGGGAGTGAAGAGCTTTCTGTTGTCCTGGAGAGATAACTGCCTGGTGGTATTTAGACTCACTGGGACTCAAAGCCACTATAAGGGAGTGGAGCCAATTAACATGGTCTGCCCTAGGAGGCTTATGGATCCAAATGTATCCCTGGTGGCTCTTGGGAAGTCCCTTGGCAGATGATCCTGTCTAATCCCTGTCTGATGCCTGAAATAGGGAAATGGCCAGGGTGGTGGACACAGTCACGTGAAGCATCCCCTGCCATGGGGTGCAGCCAAGAGAGCCCCCTGCTTCTTTGTGGTCTCTGTGACTAACACAAATGGGATGCAGTAAACTGACACAAATGGGTTTACTGCACTTGCATAGTGCTTTGTTTGGAACCTTCTAAAGCAGTTATTGAAGCATTTTGGTGGTGGCCCTTCCCTCGCTGGTACTGTGTGACCAGCCTGATTCTTTTTCAAACCCTCATTCCTTTTCGTCCACTGCTGCAGCAGCATCAGAAGGAAAGTTGAGTTATGCATTTTGGCTTCTTTGGTTGGTGTTAGGTTTGACTCAAAACTTCTTAGTGTTTTTCGCTTTCATCTCTCATTTGGCTTTGATAACTCTGTCTTTTGACCTTTCTAATGGTTTTGCCTCTCAGGACTATGTTGCTCACTAGCCATTCCATCTGGATCATTTAAAAAGTGCTCCACCTGTGGAGCAAAAATTCTGAGCAGAAATGGCCACTCCTGTTGCCTGTTGTGCCAGGGAGAGAGTCATAATATTTGGTCCTGCTTGGATTGTAAAGTGAAAACTCCTCAGGCACATAAAAGCTGCTCTTTGTATCTAAAGGCGCTGTTACATCAGCAGGCCTTAACTTGTCCAGACTGGTCTTTGATAATGCTCACCTCCTTGGTACTGACTGCAACTGCTTCCTCTGCACGTTGCCTTGAAGTGTCTTTTGACTGAAGGACCTTTGCTAAATATGCTAAATCCCTCCCCCCTCTGATCCTGACATTTCACCCATGGATTATATTTGTATCTTTGTGGAACTGGTAGTTTGTATGGCCAGGTCCTTCCAGCTGGACACTAAATCACATGAGGTTGAACCAGAGGACCCAGTCTTTAGGATGTTCCAGGCTAAAGTTCACATACCTTGATATATTCCTATCCTTTCTGTTCTCCTCAACATTGTGAGACTGTCTTGGAGCAATCCATCTTCTGTGCAGCCTACTTTGGAAAAAGACAACACTTTGAGTAGGATTTTTAGTTCTAATGCAGGCTGATTGTCCCAGCACCCAAAGCCCAATTTGATCATTGTTGAGGCTGCCTAGACCAAAACAACTCAAAAGAAGATCACTATGTGGCTGTACTTCAAACTGAGGCCTACACCTTAGCCTCCCAGCAGCTTACAACAGCAAGGCATGTTGCAGGTTGCAGTGGAAAATCTTTTGCATATTGCTGATAATACCCAACTGTATCTCTCCTTTCCATCCGATTCCAAGGAAGCTGTCTATACCAATCCATTGACTGTGGTCAGATACAGGCAAACAAAACAAAACTTGATTCAACAAGACAGAGGTATTCCTGGCCAGTCAAAAGGAAGATCAGGAATAGGGATTCAGCCTATATTGGATGGAGTTATACTCCTGCTCTCAATTTGGGCATGTTCCTGGACTTAGGTCTGAGGCTGGATGCCCAGGTTTCAGTGGTGGTCAGGAGTACATTGGCACAGCTGCAAGTGGTACTCCAGCTGTACCATTTCCTTTAAATGTCAGATCTGGTTATTGTAACATATGCTATGCTTACATTCCGTTTGGATTACCATGACACACTCTACATGGAGTTGCTTTTGGAAACTGTTCAGAAACTTCAGGGACTCCAAAATGCTGCAACCAGGTTGCTGGCTGGAGCAGGTTATAGGGATCATTCAACACCCTTGATGAAACAGTTCCTCCACTGCCAGTCCATTTCTGGGCAGAAACCAGCATTTCAAAGTGCTGGTTATGACCATTACAGTCCTATACAGCTTAGATCCAAACTATTTGAAAAACTGTGTCTCTCTATTTGAGTCTGCTCATGCTCTTAATATCCGCAGGGGAAAGCTTTCATTTAAACCCACCATTATCTAGTTTAATAATGTTTTAACTTTTGTATTAAGAATTTGTTAATTGTATTGTGATTTTAAAATGTTGTACACCACCTTGGATGCCATGGTGGAAAAAGGTGGGACATAAATTAAATAATAAATACTATGTGAAATTTAAATATGTTTGATTTTATTGATGATCCTCACTTGCAGTGGATTTCAACAGACTTGTGTTGTATTCTTTTCACATTTGGATATTATATATTTTCCTTTCATCTCTGTTAAGAAAAAAAGGGATTGTATGACAGACATATTGCTAAAATACAATAAAATAACTGAACTTAGCAAAGCAATATTTTAGAACACCTTGGAATACCTGTGCTCCTAGCTCTTTGACACAAATGTAGTGCTGAACAAGTTGTACTGAGTTCAATTCTAACTTATATTTAATTAAAAATGCAGACACTTCTTATTATATTACTTTTAAAAATTATTTCCATTTATATATTCTTTTCCAATACATTTTCAATAAAATGTGGAAAAATAAATAAATTGACCATTTTTAGTGACAATTCATTCAGCAAAATGCTGAAAATAGTTGTGGCTACGTATCCCTAGCAGGCTTATGTTGTCCATATCTGGGTAAACTTTAGTTGCCCAATATCTGAATGATGACCCTTATTGCTCTTGTAACATTTATTAGGCTATATTAAGTAATAATAATAAATAATACTTTTTCAGTTACATATATTAATTTCATGAGCAGTTGCTGTTTGGTTTCTATACTTACCAGCTCCAATTAAAACCAGCTTTTCTCACAACACACTATAGTAACTAATTCCTTAAGGGAAATAAATTTTGGAATTTGAGTGCAAGTCAAAACTTTTTTCATATGAAATGTCTTACAAACACAAACTGAGTGTAAAACAGAAGTCTTTTATTGGTTCAGAATGAAGATGAATACAGTACTTTTTATGTAATTTAATTTAATTATTTTTAATGATAGGAAAGATTTCAGCAATTCGTTTTTTAAAAATGTGTTTTACTGGTTTCTTTACTTAAGATACATACACTATAAAAGTAGTTAAAAACTATAATGCCAGAGTATAGGATTACAGGACCCAGAAAGAGAAAGAGAGAGCTCAAATAACAAAAACTCTGTTACATGGAACTATGCTCCTGGTACAAATAACAAACGACTAATACTTAAACTATGTAGGCTAGAAAGCAGAGTCCTGTAGCAGGTCAAGGGCTGACAAATTGATCATGGCATTAACTTTGAGGGCTGTACCTAATTCCTCACATACTTGAAGATCCAGAATACTTCTGCCATTAATTTGGATATTTATAACAAATTCTTATCAGATTCATTAAGGCTGAAATCCTACTGTCATTCCTGACTAGAACAAACCCCTTTGAATCAATTGGATTACTTCCGTGTTGAGGTAAATTCAACAGTTGTTCAAGACTAACCAACAGGATTCCAGTCAAAATGCGTTAATTATCTTATCAGGATGTTTGTGTTATCAGCAAGAATTTTGCGAATGACTAGTATTACTACTTTTTCCTTATTCAAATGCAGAAAATAGTTAATGTGCAAAAGACTAGATAAATGACAGATTTATGTGTTCATGAGATGTTTCAGGATTATTTCCACTTCATTAACATCTGATTCAAGTAATTTTTCATATGTCATTCACTTGGGCCTTCGCTAGCTTGAAGGGTAACATTTGAATCAAAAGGGCAGTTCCCTTACTGTTCAGATTTGCATATGTGCTATGATGCTAGGTCTTTTACTGTGAAATAATTAAGGTTAATTCTGCTAGTGTGACAAGCTGTGTGACTTTGGGGAGGTAGTACTCTCAGCAATTGTCAGTATAAAAATTAATCAGTGTTATGCTAGCAATTATATTTAATGAACCACTACAGTATTTGGATGAAATTGTGAATGTAAATCTGCAGTATTGGGCATGATATAAAGTACAATGAGGAAAAATTAGTGTTTTTTTTAAAAAACCTTCCGTGTCTCTGTACGTATAGATCGGTATTATTGTCAATGACAGTGCTTTATTCCATTTTAAGAATGCCTTACATTCTTCTCAACTGTTCAGTATCTTGTGGAGTTGTTAAACTTCCGTCAGCCCTAGGAAGCATGGTCAGTGTTGACAAATGCTGTGAGGTTACTAGGCTGGGGCAGGCTACATTTGGAAATGCAAGATGTTTGCTTTGTATAATTTCTGCCCTGTTTAATGGGAAGAAGAGGGTAACTTAGGCCCCTCTGAGTATCTGATGAAAGCTGTGAACCCACTCTCTAGAAAAATACACATATTAACACATGGACGAACCATTTTCTATACCATTTATTTTTTTATTGGCATTGAAAATTTCCTTTGTCAGTCTGGAATGAAAAAAAACCCCATGAACATTTGAAAAGACTAATTTTTTGCTTAAAATTGAAAAGAGGAAAAATTAGAACAGGAAGGAATCAAGAGGGGAAAAAAAGTGCCTGATTCTTGGACTCCCTCCACCACTTCCACGAACCCTAAATTAAGAATCTCTGCTCCAGTCAGTTTTTTCTTATGTTTGGACAGGTATTTTAAAGCAAGGTTTAAAATGCAGACATGTACTTTTTAGGATCCCTGCCAACCATCATTGAAGATCTGAGGCAAGATCCTGTACTTTTTTTTAGCATAGCATAAATATGCACTGGCATTGTTACAGTGAATCTCTTGCATCTGGAACTCATGCGACAGGTAAAATGGCCTTTAGTTTTTGTGTTGTGGAGTGGTAGGTTAATTGCCGTTACAAAGTGAGAAGTATAAGAGAGGGCAGAGTGGGTGCTTAGGAAAAACTGACTGCACTGAGAACTTTATTTACACAACCTGTGAGAAAAGACAACCACTTATGCTGTGATTTTTATGCAAGCATTGTGGCCCAGCAAGATTCCAACTTTAGTGATGAGTCTGTATGGTTTACCAGTGACCAATGTGACATAAAGTTTATAATGAGGTCATAGCATATGGAAGCTTGAGTAACATAGTGACTAAGATGTCATTCAGGAAGTCTTTGGATACTATATAGCACTATATGAATGCTAAGTAATATTATTGTATGATAGCTAGTATATTCTATGACATATTTTGAGAAATATTGCTTTTCTGTAACAATTATAAAAGTAGAGGGAAAGGAGGAGACTGTGTATGCATGATACTATTTTAAGGATTTTAGTAGCATATTATGGATCACCTCAGCTACTCCTGTCCCTTCAACTGTAGAACCATAGCAATGCAAAATATTTAAGAACTGACTGAGGCAGTTCAGATTTCCTTTCTTTTGAGTAACCTGTACCTTTCAACAAAGAATTTTTGGTCTTGATTGATTTTGTTTCATGCATCATGAAAACTTTATAAAAAGTGCTGCATGTTAACTAGATAATACAGGTTGAATGAGTAACCCTTTTTGGAAATGCTTGGAGCCAGAAGTATTTTATATTTTGGGGAATTTTGGAATACCTGTATTTGCATATACATTCAATACAGTACTGTACAGGAGGTCTCCACGAAGCCTGCAAATGAACAAACAAGAGTGCTGCAGCCCCAGCCTTGGAGGTGGAAGTGGGTGGCTGATAGGCTCCCCAGAGATCTCCTATACAGTACTTTCTTTTCTTTGAAAACGGGTATCAGGTCCCTTATATCCTCAATCTATCAGATCTTCAGTCTCTCTGAAACCTTGCATCTCATACACAACACAAGTTATGAATGAACGAGACATGAAGCTGGAGAGAGACATGAGGTTCTGTGAAATGGCAGGAATCCAAGCATAGTGCTCAGCATGAATCCATGCCTCCTGCCATTTCACAGATCCTCCTATCTCTTCAGCTTTCTATCTCATTTGTTTCTACTTGTGTATGAGATGCAAGACTGGAGAGAGACTGAGGATCTGAAAGAGAAATGAACAGGAGCACCTCAGCTGGCCACTTTGAAGGCAGAAGAGGGTGGGTGGCAGCAAAAAGTGTTGGTTTTCAGATATTTTTGGATTTCTGAATTAGGGAGCCTCAACCTGTACAAAATATTAGTGAATGTGTCAAAATGAGGGCAGGAACAATGGTTGGATCCAGAATTTGCTTCCACCAGGGTGAATATCTCTTGAAACAGGATCCCACTTACTAAATACTCATGTGAGCAGAAAGAGGGGAGGGGAGGAAATGCTTTGCCCACAATTGTGTGCATCTCAAGGGAAAATATTAATTTTCATGTTTTCCAAGGATAGAAGAATGCCTTCAATTCACAGAACTAGGAAGGATGCAGAATTTGATGTTTGTGTATTTCATAATATATAAACAAGATAGCTCCACTTAACAGTTTCTGTTAACAACTCTTAGAAGATACTACAAAGTTTTCATTCTGACAAATCTTCATATTGATTTTATTGTTCCTTTCTTGTGTGTATATAGTATTCTGTTTGTTACGTGTTGTTTATTTCATGTTGCACTGCCTGAAAAATGTTTGTTGTAAACAGACTCTACGATACATGTCTGAGGGCATGACCTAAAAGGGTAGAAACTAATAATAATGATGATGATGATGATTATGATTATGTTGTGAGAGGTCAGATGGAATTAGTTCTCCTCGATCACCTGAGTCTAAAGCTCAAATGTCTTTGCAGTGGAGTGTCTCTTGTTAGAATCTGATGTACTGCTCTGTGAATGGGATTCAGATCACTTTCCCTTTTAAATTGTCTTGCTCATTAATGTGTTCCACTTTCTTGTACTGCTGGTGACATTCTTTCATTTGAAAGAAAAGGATGCTCTTTCAGATATGTTTGGGAGATTGCTTATTGCATCAGCTTCAAACCCTCTTGTGCTGGGAGATTTTAAACTTCTTTTCACCTCTTCTTAAGAGCAGTAACAATACTGGTGTAACATTTTGAGGAAAATACAACTCTTGCATGAACAGTCAGTGAATAGAACACAGTAGTTTTAGAGATTGTTGTTGCTGTTGGGTGCCTTCATTTCTGACTTATGGTGATCCAATCGTGGAGTTTTCTGGGGGATGAGAGTGTGTAATGCACCCATGGTCATCCGGTGGGTTTCCATGGCCCAGAGGGGAATCGGACTCTGGTCTCCAGGGTCATAATTCAACACTCAAATGGCCTATAATTCTCTATGATTCAGGCTTCAGAGAAGGCTTTTGGGCGGGGGGAGGTAATGGCATCATCACAGCCTGTTTTAGGCAAGATGAAAACTTTCCTTGCTGGAATGAGCCATTCACCACTCCATTTACCCACTCAACCAGTCCTCCTTGTTACCGTTAAAGGTGAGGTCCATCCATAATGTCAGTGTCTTCTTAGAATTTGGGTAATTATAGCTCAAAGAAGGCCTGCAAGAGGAGGGTAATGGCAGGATCTTTTCACCTGTGTATACTAGGACTGCAGTTAAAAATTAAACAGAGTATTTTATTTGGAATTAAAAGGCACACTAGAAATCAGATACTCTCAAGAACCATACAAGGCTATTGGAAAATGAGGCAAGAGAGGTTGCAGAGAGAGAGATTGGGTGGAAAAGGCGATAGTTACCAATCCTGAAGCAGAAAGTTGAAGCGGAGTGGCTCAGACAGTGTGTCTGAAGGTAGCAAGAACGAACAGAGTTCTTGGTAGCATGTATTATGTCCAAGTACTACAAACTGGAGTTGAGGTTTATAAACCTTTTTCTGCCCTGAAGGAGGGTGTGTGGTTAAAGCTGCAATAGCTTTTCCATGAAATGACAAAGGAGTCCAGGAAGGGCTGACTGTCTTAACTTTAGGCAACAAAACATTGGTGGGAGTCATGACAATCTCGTAATGTCTAGATGGGCAGGGGTCCAGGAATGATTTTCTGTAGGGTAGAAATCGCAGTAGGTCTCCAAGGTATACCTTTGGCTTCACAGACTGAATGCGTATATGATGCTGATTTCAGGGTTCACTAGGATGTCACTGCAAATGATTCTGTCAGTTACTTTCCTTGAATTTAATTCATGTTCAAATTTAATTCAAATTACAATTTTTTGATATCTAATATTCTGAAAAATTACCCACCGAGGTCTTTATGTTAGAGTCTAGACTACAGAGTTTATTACTTAAAAGGAATAGATGGTCTTTAGGACATGTTAATAAAAATATGTTTGCTAAGGATTACCAAGGAGTTTCTTTGTCACTGTGAAATGGGTATTTCCTACATCTTGCCACTGTGTAATTGTGTATCAACCTGCATTAATGGAGGTGCTGTGACATTTATAGAGGAACTTTTCTATTATCATTAACAGAGCTTTCCATCACTACTAATGCCTTCCATTCTGACTAGAAGTTCCAGTGTACACGTAAGCTTGGCATATATTGTCTCCAAGTCTTGAGCAGCGGTCCTCAATTGAATATTGGTTGATGTGAACTCACTATAGTCATGTGTTATGTGCAGATGCACATGCAAGTTTTAAAATGTGTGTTTCCTTCTCAGCTGAGACCATCCAGGCTTGGGGCTTTGTAAACTAGGGGAGAAGCAGACAGCAGTGAGAAGCTGGGTCATAATGGGCATTAGTTCTGGGTAAAAATGCAAGATAAGGATGCTCCTAGCACAAGGTAGCACTAGAATAATGGGCAGGTCAAGACACTAGCATACAAAACAGGTGCTAGAGAAGTGGGGAGCAGTACTTGGATGCTATGAATAGAAGTGGATGCTATAGTATAGGGGTCTAATTGAGAAGCCTGGCAGAGTTCATGGTGAATAATTTGGGAAAACTGTAGCTTATCTTGAAGAAATCGAGCAACAAGTGACCAGGAACTAAGCTGAGTATCTTGCATTATCATTCATTTTCTCCTTCAGCATGATAGTTGTATTCTGATCCTGCGGTTCTTCTTCGTGGTCTCTGGGCCTCACACAGTGGGAATCTTCGCACATGCACAGTAGCTTTTCAGAAAGTTCCAGAGCTGAGCAGCTTGGCAGGAACCCCTCCCCCATCCGGTACTGAGCATGTTCAGTCCCGCCAAGCTGATGGTGTCTCCTCAGTTTCTTTTCGTCCACCGACCTGTTAGCAACTTGGAAAGCCTTCCTCGCTGAGCAGTTTGCTTTGCTTTACTGTTTCTTCATTCTTCTACTGTTCTTTTGCTGTTTCCAACAAAAAAGTCTGTAAGAACTCTTCCCCCTTTCTATGTCGTCGTTGTTTAAATTGTGTGTGTCTTGCGGTTGCAAGGTCTCCTTGTCCAACGGCCACTCCGAGTGCCTGTTCTGCCTCGGAGAGGCCGATAATGTTCGGGCGTGTTCCATTTGTAAAGACTTCACCTCTCAAACCTTGAAAAACAGAACCTCCCGGTTGAAGTCATATTGTTGGGAGCAAGCCCTTCGGATAAAGGAACAGGCAACTTCGAATACCATCCTTTTCACCTCCTCTATGGCTCACCCTTCTTCTCGGGCCCTCTCGACTTCGAGACCTTCGTCAATGCCCTCTTCCATGACGCCGATCTTCCCTCCGGCATCGACCTCATTGGTACCGATCGCATTGGTACTGATACCGGTATCATCTTCAATGGCTTTGCCTCCAATTTCCTTGTTACCGAGGATTCCAAAGCTCTCCAGGATGATGATTATCACCTCCTCCTCTGGGGAAGCTTCTTCTAGCTCTCAACCAGCTTCTACTCAGTCTCGCAAGGTCCCTACGGTTGCTCAGTGTAAGCGAGCTTCTTCCCACCTTGCTGACTCCTCTGTTAAGGAGAAGAAGAAGAAGAGGAAGAAGTAGAAATGCCGCTCTCCTTTCCTCCAGGCCGCCAGTTAGCCCCCTTGCCGACGCCCCCTCCGACACAGCCTTCAATGGCTACCGTGGAGGAAGAGGACACTTCCGACCCCTCACCAGAGCGTGACGATGTCCAGCTCCCGGTGCTCTCAGTCCCAGTGCCTGTAGACTTAACTTCGGATTCTGAACATCGACCCTCGCTGCCGGTGTCTCCACCGCTCACGTCGGCCCAGGCAGGAGCAGTGGCTATACAAACCCCGCTTCCTCCAATACTTACTCCTCCTGACCCCGAGTTGGACCGTCTGTCTCATTCGGACGCTCCTCGGGCTCCTTCCTGTGATCGCCCTCGATCTAGCATGGTGTGCTGTCTGGGACATGGCGATAGAGGTAGATCCACACGTTGTTGGGTTTTCCGTGCAGAATGTGGCCTTTCGTGGGCGAGACTTGATTCACCTTTTTCTTCAGCTTCTTACATTGCTCGATATGGCCATGAGCATCTGTGGAGAGAACAGCCTGGCTCATGTTATTCTTATTCACTGGCCTATTGTGATCGGTACCATCCAGACATTCGTCGTTGGTCTCCCTACCACCCACGGCATTCCCGCTCTCCATCATGCTCTTCCACGTCTCGCTACCAATGCCCCTCTCTATACTGACGTTCAAGGACACGTTCTTGGTCTTGTTCTCCGTATTACTGGTGCTCTCCAGCCCACCGCCAGTCCCATGACCAGTCGCCCTGTCGAAGGCCCATATCACCACCTCCTCGGGTGACAGCAATGGTCTCTTGGCCTCCGCTGGATATCCAACTTGTGTCTACATTACTGACTTTTCTAACGGCTTTGGTACCGACGCAATCTGTTGTCGCCCCGATCCCGGTAGTTATTCTGGTGTCCTCGGCATTGATATTGGTAATGGTGTCCATACCGCCTCCAGTTCGGGCTACGATACCGGCCCCAGTGGCTTGTCCGGTCTCCGCTAGTGCTCCACCAGCTGCTCCCTCCGTTCCGGTACTGGATCCATCCTGGTCACGTCGGTCCCTGTCTCAGTCCTCAGCCGCTTATGATTCTGACAGTGATTCCGTGGACTCCACGCCTGACTCCCATACCTCTCCGCCATTGGGCTTTGGAGATCTGACCCCAGATTCGGCTCCAGAGGATGTCAAGCAGTTTTCTGACATTCTGGTCAGGATGGCCAACGCTCTTGACCTGGACATTTCTGGACCTGCTCTGACAGTGCAGGACCTGGTGTTCCATTATGTCAACACACGGCCTCCTTCCATGGCTCCGATTCCATTCCTCCCTGTCTTGCAGGAAGTGTTACAATATCCCTGGGCCCAGCCAGCCTCATTCCAGCCGATCCCTCACCACTTGGAGCATCTTTACCAGATCCAGAAAAAGGATGTTGACTTCCTTATTAACCATCCTACACCGAACTCGATAGTTGTCCAATCCTGTCAGACTAACGGGGACAAGAGGGCTCACACTACACCTCCGGACCGTGAGAGCCGCTGCTTGGACACCTTCGGTCGACGTTTCTACTCTGCATCCTCTCTCATCGCCAGGATCTCGAATACGCAGGCGTGCCTGGCTGCCTATCAGAGGAACATCTGGGACAGATTATTTCCCCTACTTTCTCATCTGCTGGACAACCATAGAACTAGTGCCATCCAATTCTACAGTGAGTCTGTGGCCCTCTCGAACCAGCAGATCTTGTCTTCTTGCTACGCTGTCGAGGGCGCAGTGCGGGTGATGGTTGGGGCCATCGCCCTTCGTTGCTTTGCGTGGCTTCGCTCTGCTGGGCTTGCAGAGGACAGTAGGAAGAGGATTGAGGACCTGCCCTTTGATGGTCAAGGGCTCTTCCATGCGACCACGGATGAGGCCATGGACCACCTAGTGAAGGCTCGCCTAACGGCTAAGAAGATGGGCCCCATCTCACTCCTCAGTCCAGGAGACCATCTTCGTCATGCTCCTCATGGAAGCACTCTGCCTATTCTTATAGGTCACGCTCACCTCACCGTGCATCCACTCAGGCTTCTCTTCCAGCTTCTTCTAGATGCTCCTTCAGACGTCAACAACCATCCTCTGAGAAGTCCTCCTCTACTGCTAAATCTTGTTTTTGACTTCCCTTGCAGGTCGCCACCTCTACCGTTGTTTCATCTGCCCGCCCACCTTTCCAGAACCCCTGGTCTGGCTCGTCACTTCAACATCTGGTGCGAGATCACTGTGGACTCCTGGTTCTTTCCGTCCATCTTGGTTACGCCGTCAAGTTTCAAAGTATTCCACCTCTAGGCGTATTCTACTACACTCCTGCCAGTCCGGCCCTCCTCAAGGAGATCGAGTCCCTCCTCCTCAAAGGGGCCGTAGAGCAGGTGCTGCCCTTGGCCAGTTCCACTGGCTTCTTCTCCCAGTACTTCACAGTACCCAAATCAGACGGCACCCTCCGACCTATCCTGGACCTCAGGGGGGTGAATTCTTACATTCTGCCCTGGAAATTCAAGATGTCACTCTCTCTTCCATCCTGCCTTTCCTGAGGCGTTGGGACTGGTTTGCCTCCATCGACCTACAAGACACCTACCTCCATATCGCAGTTCGGCACCAACACAGGAGTTACCTCCGATTCGCAGTCGACGACGTCTGCTACCAATACAAGGTCCTGCCTTTTGGCCTGTCTACCACCCCCAGGGTCTTCACCAAATGCCTAGCCCCTGTGGTATCCTACCTCCACATGAAATGCGTTATGGTGTATCCCTACTTAGACGACTGGTTACTGGTGGTGCCCTGCAAGCAAAAGTTGTACAAGGACATTCACCTTGCTCTCTCTCTTCTCTCAGATCTCGACCTCAGGGTGAACCCCAAGAAGTTGCACTTGGAGCCTTTGCACACTCTGGACTTCATTGGCACCACCCTGGACTCCGCTTCTGCCAGAGCCTTTCTCCCGGTGAAGCGGGCCTGGACGCTACACCAAGCCACCGGTGCTGTCCTACGCGCCCCGGCCATTTCTGCCCGGAGAATCCAACAGCTTTTGGGCTACATGGCAGCCACAACGGCGGTAACCTACCTCTCCCATCTCTGTTTCCGCCCTCTACAGCATTGATTTCTCTGAACTTTTGACCCTCTTCTAGATGACCAATGTTGCCTTCTGTGGCCCCCCCCCCCCCCCCCCAGTGAAGGAATCCCTCCTTTGGTGGCTCTTGCCTCACCACCTGCTATTGGAAATGCCATTTGTCGAACCCCGCCGGACACTCACTATCACAACAGATGCCTCCGTGCTCGGCTGAGGAGCCCACTGCGGATGTTTTGCCGTACAGGGACATTAGGTGGGCTTGGAGACACGTCTCCATATCAACGCATTGGAGCTCCTAGCCATCCTGAAAGCCGTACGGGCCTTCCGGAACCTGATCATTGGACGGACAGTCCAGATCTTGTCAGACAATATGTGAACAGACAAGGAGGCACTCAGTCCTCCACTCTGCTCCACCTGACTCTACGCCTCTGGGACTGGTGTGTCCCGTTGTGTGTGCACCCGTGGCGGTTCACCTAGCAGGACAGGACAATGTCACAGCAGACACACTGAGCAGAGACGCAGCGTGTCACCACGAATGGTCCCTCTCCGATACCGCCTTCAAGCAGATAGTGTCGCGTTGGGGCACACCGTCCATCAATCTCTTTGCAAGCGATTGGAACAAGAAGTGTCCCCGCTACTGCTCAGGAGCCGGCCTGGGCCCCGGCTCTCTTGGCAACACGTTCCAATTCCCTTGGAACAACGAATTTCTTTACATCTTTTCTCTGTTCCCACTCCTGGGCTGAGTGGTGGCCAAGCTTATGACGGACAAGGCGAACGCCATCCTCATAGCCCCATACTGGCCGAGGCAGCATTGGTTCGGCCCTCTCCTCACTGCTGCTTGGGACCGCAAGTTGCGACTTCATTGCATGCCAAACCTCCTCTCTCATTTGGACGGTCACATCCTTCATCCGGACCTTCCCCTCCTGTGTCTCCACGCCTGGAGGATAACCCTCTAGACTTCCCTGCCATCCAAGCTGTCCTCACGGCTGCGAGGAAGGAGTCCACTTGTAGATCGTACGATTACAAGTGGTGAAAATTCATAGCCTTTGCAGACACCTAGAATGAGACATCATCCCCAGTTTCATTATCGACAGTACTGCATTTCCTCTTGCAGCTCCGCAAACAGGGCCTCGTGTTTGCTTCTCTGTCAGCCATCATAGCCTACTAGCCACATGACACTCCTTCTGCGGCCCTCTTTCGGAACACTACAGTAAAGCAATTTCTCAAAGGCCTTCAACACCTCTACCCTCTTGTCTCCCCACCACTCCCGCCTTGGTCGTTGTCGCTTGTTCTCTCTCAACTTATGGGGCACCCCTTTGAACCGATGGCAACGTCTGGCGACCGTCTCCTTACCTTAAAGACGACCTTCCTGGTCGCTGTCACTTTGGCCAGGCGGGCAGGGGAATTGACCGTGCTACAGTCAGATGAACCCTTCCTGGTGTTCCACTGTGACAAAGTGGTCTTGCATACAGATTTGTCCTTCCTTCCTAAGGTCGTCTTGGACTTCCATCTGAATCAAGATGTCATCTTACCTACCTTCTGTCCTGACCTGGCTTCGCCTCTCGAGCGCTTGCTCCATTCGCTCGTCATACGCCGGGCTTTAGCATTCTGCCTACAGAGGACCTCGACCTTCCGGCAGACTCTGCACCTGTCTGTCTGTTATGGTGGCCGCAGGAAGGGTCATAAAGTGTCCACCCAATGGTTTTCCAAGTGAATTGTCCAAACAATTCACCTAGCCTATGAACTTGCAGAGCAACCTCCGCCAGTTCCTCCCCTCCACGTCCACTCCACGAGGGCCGTGGCTCCTCCGTGGGGTTGATCTGCAGGAGCTCTTGTCGTGTGGCTACCTGGTCACAGCCCTCGTCCTTTGTCCGCCACTACCACCTTGACTGCCGGGCCTGGCGTGACGCTTGCTTTGGCCATGCAGTGCTGTCTTCGATCCTGTCGTACCTAATCCGCCATCCAATGGTAAGCTACTCAGTCCCCCATTGTGTGAGGCACAGAGACGACGAAGAAGAAGAACAGGTTGCTTACCTGTAACTCTGGTTCTTTGAGTGGTCATCTGTGCCCTCACACACACCCGCTGAGCCTTCCCTCCTTCAGGTCCTTGCCTCGGCGAACTTCGAAACTGAGAGAGACCGTTAGCTTGGCGGGACTGAGCATGCTCAGTATCAGGTGGGGGAGGGGTTCCTGCCAAGCTGCTCAGCTCTGGAACTTTCTGAAAAGCTACTGTGCATGCACAAAGATTCCCATTGTGTGAGGGCACAGATGACCACTCAAAGAACCACAGTTGCAGGTAAGCAACCTGTTCTTTTCCTGTTTGTCAAAGTTCATTCTTATTTTCATTCATTATGTTTAAAACACACACACACATACATGCATATACATACAGATACATGTATAGAGGCATACCTCAGTTAACAAGTTAACAAAACCTCTAACAAAGAAACTCTCTTTTGCAAAGTCTTTTTATGGAAACTCAGCCCAGCCTCTCCCTTCTCTCTCCTTCTTTGTAGTTGGAAGTTTTGTTTTGTATTTTTTTTTTCGGTGTTGGGTTGCAACAGCGTTTCTGCTATAAACAATGCAAGAAAACTTGACCTGGAAAGGAATGTAATTCTACTCTGGCTGATCCTGCTGTAGCTATGTGGGCTTAAGCACAACAGGCAAGGTAAACAGCTGTCTCCAGAATCACTTACTGAGCAAGTTGAAGAGCAAAACAGAAGCAGAGAAGTAGATTAGCCTGCTTCCCCAGCCAGCATGTTGAAAAAGCATAGATCTATATGTTGAACCATCAAAATGGAAATTGTAAGAAAGGTGGAGGCTGTTGAAGAAGCAGCAGCTTTCAAGTGGTCTCTAGAAGAGTCAAAATGTTTTTGTGTACTTATGTAAGGCTTACCTGACCTGGTTCTCATTTCATTTCACTTGCGTATAAAAGTAGAAAGTTTGTTTAAACATGTTGAACTTCTCTTCTATTTACTTATATGAAAGTACTGTTAACATTTGAGGTATATAAGTCTATACCATGAGCGAGCAACTGTGGAAAGATGGGTGGGGTCACATTAACCACCCATAGGAGACCTTGAAGGGCTGTACTCCCACTACATCCCCTCCCACAAAAACTGATGAGGGAGATATTAGTACAATTAATACTAGTACTAATGAGGTGAGTATTAGCACAGTTAAGGCCTTGAGAAAGCAGAGGGAGAGCGGCAAGAAAAGGATGGACATTGTTATTGGCAGAAGAAGGGAGTGGGCAGGAAATACTTTAAAGGCTGTGCATCTGAACAAGAGCTCAACATGTTTATTCTCCTCTTTAATCCAGTGCTGGAAATGACTGTTAGTACCAAGTGAAGTATGCTCTGCAGATACCAAAACCTCTGTTTCATCGCTCGGTCTTATACCCATAACTGGTATTAAAAACAAAACTGTGTAGCTAATATAGATTTAAGCTTTCATAATTTTTGGCTCAGCTTTTGCCCTTAAAGCGAGGTGGGGCGAGACAAGGTGTTCGTGTTCTGTGAAGTTAGATTTGCTGAAAGTAACTATGCAGTTATAGAAGTGACCATGCTTTGTGAATCCTGTGGGTTAACATAAATAAAGTAGTAAACAGTCATGCCCTATTGAAGTTAAATTTTAACATTTCTGTGTGTGATGTGTTGCCGGTAAATATTTGCATTACATGGATAATAAACTAAAAATAGGATGTTAACGAAGGCAGGGTTCTGAAACAAGTAAATATACTCCTACTCTGACTTGTATATATTTTTATTGCAGATCCATATCTTGTAGGCATCCATTTTATAGGCAAGTCTTTACTACAGAATTAAACTAGACAATGCAGTAAAATACTGCTTTCATTGGTTTACCTTGTTCATCTGGCTGTAACTTGTGAATCAGTAAACTCTAAGATAGAGAAGGTAGTTTAATGGCTGGAAGCATTTTGAAAAAAAAAAATTAAAGTGAAAGAAGACTCCCAAGTTCCCTCTCATGCAGAGTGATGTGAAATGCACAGACAGAGGAAAGTTGGTGATTCTTTGAACATTCACATGTTTGGAGGCATGTTCTCTTCAGCAGCGCTGTTTTAACATTTTTCAAAGATAATACTTCACGTACCCAACTAAAGAAC
The DNA here is from genome assembly GCA_030412105.1 of Cyclura pinguis. Lineage (NCBI taxonomy): Eukaryota > Metazoa > Chordata > Lepidosauria > Squamata > Iguanidae > Cyclura > Cyclura pinguis. The sequence continues at coordinate 315,895,543 of CM059600.1, read as the reverse complement.
TGCCTCAGGAAGATTTTGGCTTCAGAATCCTTTGCATATGGGAATTATCTTGATCCCATCTCATGAAAACATCCATGGAGTATTTTATTTACTATGCTACAAATCTCATTCTACTAAAACAGTGTACACCTGCACATTTTTCTGGCCGTGCTAAAGTATTGGACCTAAAGCCAATTGCTAGTCCCAACCACAGTTCACCCATTGAATCAGTGGGATTTACGTAAGTGTTGACTTATTATTCAGCAGTTAAGGTTGACTGAGTCCATTCTGATTGGGATTAGCCATTGGATTTAGGCCATAGATTTATATCTTATCTCTCTCTTTTCCTCATTGAAATTGAGCTAATGGCTTAATTTGCAGGGTAGAATTGTATAATAAACTCTGAAATAAGAGAGGACCTATTATTCCCAATGCATTCGGTAGAATGCTGAAACTTAGACTATTTCCACACGACTAGGCTCAGTGAAGTCCTTTTGTTGCAACCCCAGTGGGGAGGGAATGCTCCGCTCCACACCTCACCTGGTGGCTGTGGAGGGGAGCGCTCTGGCCCCGCTTCTTCCCTTCAGCAGCACAGCCAGGCACTTACCATTGCTGTGCTGAGGAGGGAGGCATTGCCAGCGCGTCCGAGAAAGGCAGCAGCACGGTGCGATAGTAGATGTAAAATGGATTTTTTCCATTTTACAAATACAGCGCTTGTGCAATGAGCAGAGACAAGATGGCGATGGGACTGCAACAGTGTCATGTAGAAGCATGACCCATGAAGCGCTGCCATCGTGTCCCAGCTGCGGGGCAGCCACGCCGTGCGGAAAGGGCCTTAGTTGCAACTGGGATTCTTTTAACAATGGAGAATACGACATCTGAATTTTCTACTGGTCTTGAAACAAGGAACATCACATTGATTATGATTTTATCTTTCAAACTGCTTTGCTGATTTGCAGAACTAACAATTTTGATGTTTATATGATTGATTGTAACTGAAGTTGCACACTGGCAATAAAACTGTCATCTTGGGAAGACACTGATCTTCAAATGTAAGGAACTACAGAATAATAAATCTGTTATAGATTGACTGACTGTTTGATTGTTTGAAAGCATTTTAACCCCAGTCTTCCACTAGAAAGGCTTCTGGAGCAGCTTAAATAAAAATACCAATAAGACAATCCTATTTATAATGAAAAGGCGTGATGGAAAGGGAAAAGGGATTGGGAGGAAAGAAGGAGAAGTTATCTGACATACCTGTTCTTAGTTTCAAAGTAATTATAGGTGGATTTATTTTTCTGGCAGGGAAGGTGAAGCAAGCTCCATGTAGTACTATTTCTTTGGCTGAGGTATGGATCTTTACCATAATAAGGGAGTAGATAGAGACTTGCATTGCCCAGTGGATGAAGCCAGAGTGTGCTGTCCTTCAACTCAGCAATCCCATTGAAACTAGTACAGTAGACACTGTTCCCCTGTGAATGGCAAAAAATGGGAATGCTTACATCCTGTATTATTAAATGACAGTGATGTGCATATGGACTCTTCAGTGCATCTCTGTTCAGATCGCTACCATTTTAGATACGGGATGTGATGCTTCACAATTGCTGGAATTTACAGATCCAGAGGTCATGTATATGGGTCCACTGCATGTCCCACATTTTCTTAAGTACAGGTATTTGTGTTGAAAAGTATAGTTATTGGTATAAAAAAGATATTTGCAAGTTTTTACTTCAGTAGATCTGTCACCAGTTTTTATTAATAGTTTAGTCCCCTCTATACAAAGTGTGACCTTGCAATTAAGGCTTGCTTGTCAATTTCAGAACACTGTTGGAAGGGGAGTTTGGACTAGATGCACCTTTGTCTGATCCAACCAAACCTTTAAATTCCTATTAAAGTTGACAGCTTGATACATTTATATTATGTTGTTTTGACCTAATTATTTTTCTAATAGTGCACTATCATTTTAAAGTTATCCAGGCAGATAATGTTTACCTACAGGCAAATTATTTTTTAAAAGAGTTGTTTTACATATTAATTCAGGGCCAAAAGAAGTTTAGTACCCAAGGGAAAAAGCATTCAATAGAGATGCACCTAGAATTAAGACAAGATGGAATATGTTGGAATAGCCTTTTTTCCTTCACACGTGGAACCCCACTTTTCCCTTTAACAAGGACTATACAGAGAGGAGAAGGGAAGTCCAATTTTCCTTCCCTATATACAATTATTATAAAAATCATACATTTTTATGTGTGCACATGCACACTGCATTCTTCATATACATACACACTGCTATCCTTGGGAATGGGAAAACACTCACTGATTGCAGTTTCTGGAGAAGGAAGTTAGGGAGGATAAAGTTGATTTGCTGCAGTTTTGATGATGACTGGCCTTCTGCATTCCTTCTGTTAAGAATTTTTAAATGTGATATTCTTGGAAAAGATACATTTAGTGTCATGTGCATTTTGTCACTTCATGCACTTCAAAACTCAAGTTCACTTTTGGCTTGCTTCACAATAGCCTATATTGTTGATTTGGATGTTTTGAGTAGATTCATAGCAGTTGGGTAGTTCTATTTGATTCATTAAGAAGAATAAAAGATCATTTCATAAAAACCATCAGGGAAGAAAATTCCATAATTTTCCTGGACATCAGAAATAGGCATTGTGGTGATAACTTTAGTTTGTCAGCCAAAAGTTATAAAATAAATCTCATTAGCTTTTGACATCCACTGGCTTCTTGATTAGACACGGGTGGGAAAAAAATAATCCAGTGAAAGAAAAGTAATAGTGTTGAAGTAATAGTGTTATGGTTGCAGATCTGCGTTGTGCTTTAGATGTTTGCTTGAGGTGGCATCAGTGCAGGGAGGTTGATGAAGGTAGAGGCCACACTCCTTCAAAGCCATGAGGGAACTGGAGTCAAAGACAGTTAAAAAAAAAAACCCAATAAAATGTCCTTTTCCATTGACAGCAACAAAATAGCTTTCCTTGAGATCCAGGTCTACTTTTGTCCCATGTGGGACTTCAAGCCATTGTTTAAGCAGAGTACAGTTATGTCTCTTATGGTGCTTCTGTACTGTCAACTCTGGAGATAAATTTAGGCATTGTAATAGGTAGAGCCAGAGTAGTGTAGTGGTTTGAGCACTGGACTATGACTTTGGAGGCCAGGGTTTGAATACCTACTTGGCCGTGAAAGCCAACTGGGTGACTGTGGGCAAATCACACTCTGTCAGCCTCAGAGGAAGGCAAAGGCAAATCTCCCCTCATCAAATCTTGCAAAGAAAATGCCGTTGTAAGTTCACCTTAGGGTTGCTATATGTTGCAAATGACTTCAAGGCACACAATGAGTAAAATATGCCAATACAAACCAAATTCAGATTGCTTTACCTTACATGGTAGATGAAAACATTGGAACGTGGACATGTGAAACTGTTCTTAAATACTGTTCTTAGATACTGTTCTTAGATACAGTTCTTAGAAACTGTTCTTTCTTGGTCAGGGTTTGATTTCCTGCAAGTTGAGTTGTTAAGTGTGCTCAGTGTTCTCTTTATCAAAGTCATTTGGCATCTATATCCTTGTTCAGCCTCGTTGTTGAATATGCCCAAATCCCTTAATCCTATTTTTTCATATTATATGATAGAATTTTGTCACCATCTGTTTTTGATCTCCAAATTCATGCTAATTAGCTACCCTTCTTAAAATGTGAAGTTCCAAATGCTTTGTGTAAAAGAATATTTATTTATGAAACCTAAGCAGTTTTTTTTTTGTAGAAATAAAACAGTAGTGGAGGAAGGCACTTTAGCAGAGATCTACCAAGATGAGATTCATTGCCATATCCACATTTTGCATACAGTTACTTTTTTAAAATATTACTGAATTTGCTTTTTGGAAATTAGCAGCAAAATTCACTTGCTATTAATTAACTGTGGGTCTCTTGCCTCATTCAGTGATGATACTCTATGTCTCACTGAATTATGGGCTTGGATGGTATGCCCATAGGTGTTAGGCTCAGCTATGTCATGGATCTTGCTGTTCACCTATTTCTTTACTTCTTAATGATGATACAGCATAGACAGATTATCTCATTTAGATTTGTTTGTTTGTTTGTTTCTAGTTCTCTGCAGTCTACTTCTCCTAGCAATCTAATAAGTGGATTTGCTTCTTTAGCTTCTGTGGATGTCAGTAAAGCCCACAAGGGCCCAATCAAAGGGTGATGGGAAAATTTCATCCTCCCACAGATCCTGCATTTAGGATTCACCTTCCTCAGCTGGAGGTTGATCCCTGTGATTTTTTAAGGATTCCTTTAGTTACCATATTGGAAGGAGAAAGAAATTGTGGGGGCTAAGTGATGGAGTACTACCACCTACGTCTGAGAAGATGGTCTACTAATGTTTTACAGCATCCTGGGAAAGGTGAAGTAAAAGGTCGGAGCCTGTTGATATTATGAGCTCACTTAGAGAGGAAATATCAGCCTGAGCACCTGGCAGACATGACAGGACACTTCATTTTTTATAGAAAAGCTAATTAATTAGACCAAAGATAGAAGGCTGTTTAAAGAAGCAAATGTCTTTGCTTCTTGATAGGAAAACTGTTTTATGAAAAAGTAAAATGAGAAGCTTTCAGTCTCTACTCTGTACATATTGGAAAGAAGGAGAAAGGAAGGGAAGTTCACAATCCTAGGGTTGCCATGACACATTCTTATAATGAGAAACCATGGCTTCCTGTTATGTCTGAAGTAGGAAATGACTGTATCTAACTGGTAGTTAGTGCCATTAACTGGAATTGCTTTGAAGATTGTTTTATAGATGAAGAACCTTCTTCTTGATGCTAACAGGATTGTTCAAGTAAAGGGTAATTGCAATAAATTAGTAGGTTTGAAAAATGCAAACATGTTGGCACAACTTCTTTGCCAGTTACTTTTATATAGGCCCTATTTAAGCAATTCTTATATTCTTAGGCAGTCACAATGCCTATATCAGAGAAATGAATTATTGCATAAAGTTTGACTAGGATATTTTTCCATGCAGCATTCAGAGCACCTTTGACATAATTTCTTCAACCGATAGCACAGAAATCTAAATTAGTTGGCCACCACTTTTCATAATGTTAAAATATAATACTGAACTTCACCAGTGCATTAAAAAAAGGATATTTGTTTTCTAAGATATAGTCTGTTTCTACTATGATGTTCAGCTATATATTTTTAATATTAGAAGATTATAACTTCTATTCTCAAATTATTCATCCCCACCAAGTGCTTACCACAACATGATTGTGACATAGAAATGCAATTTAATTCAGGTTTGTAGATGGTTGTTCTTTATATTTAACCTAGCTGAATGTAGCACCTTGTTTGTAGTATCTTTTCAGATAACGATTCAGATTTTTTGAGCTTCATGTTCTGCTCTACCAGTATGTTTTGATGACAACAAAATTAAGGGCTTCATTGCAGTAAAGTGGAGTAGTCGGCTCATGCTGTTAAAGGTACTGCCGTAATAGTTTACAGCCCATATCCATCTTCATTACAAGTGTAAATATTAATAATTAAGGATGTTAAAATGAAATCATTATAAATGATTAAAACAGATGCCAGATTATATGTGGAAAGCACAATAAGAAGTAATTGCTGTCAGCACATACTTTTCACCCTGCTCTGTCTGGCAATTAACCTTTATTGCTAGTAATTTACCCTGGTATTCAGAGTAAAAATGTTCTCTCTCTCTCTTAAGACAGGACATTAATGGTATCATACATAGCAGTGTCATCTCTGCTGCTGATTGTCTTAATCATGAAAACTGCAGTCAATACCATCACACTCAACACGTCTTTGTATAAATGTTGATTTGTATGTCCTTTATAAGATTGGTTTTCTCCTTGTGAATATTGTGTTATATGAAAGTTGTGGCAAAGCATATCCTAAATGCCTGTTGATGGTCTCTCTAGCCTTTTATTTAACATGTTTTGGTTACAGGGAGGGAATTATATGAACATTTTCAGGATATTTTCTGTAAAGTTGTTCTCAAAACATTTGTTGCCAGCTAGCTGAAGTGCTATATTTAAAGCAGGATAAAATCAATTGGGCATAGGAATTGTTTACAGTCTTTTAATAGCACTTCTCATTTTTAAACATTACGAGCACTAAGTTCATTTTTAAAGTTAATGGACAATTAATAAGAGAACATGCTGCAGTGTGGAACATGGAAAATGGCCTTTTTCGATTATATATCTCAGAGTTTTTTGGACTACAGTTCTCAGCAGATGTGTATCTAGGGGGGCAATGGAGGTGCATGCCCTGTGTGCTAATGCTGGAGGAGGGAGCAAAAAAACTAATCTCCAGTCTGGCTTGGTCTGCTACCATCTCTGTCAGGGTCGTTCCTAGCCCAGTGCGGCGGCGGCAGCAGCAGCAGTCCTCCCACCCAGGCCTGGCCCACCACCGCCCCCTCCTCCCACCCCAACCCGGGGTCGTCCTTGGCCCAGGGAAGTGGCAGCAGGAGAAGCAGCACCTACCAGCAGCAACTTCCATGCTTGCCCTAGGTGCTGTTGACCCTAGATATACCATTGATTCCCAGTCATTCCAACTGGGAGACTTTGGGGATTATAATCCATAAAATGAAGTTGATAAAAAGCTCTGCTTGATACTTGTGAAAGTGAACATGTGGAAATAAATTGTTTTTTGGAGGTTTTTTAAAAAAGATTTGAAGACAACCTGCTTCAGATACTTTAGTAGTCAATTCCTGCACTTTGCAGACAGTTAAACTAGACAACCCTTGGAGTACCTTGAAACTCTAAAGTACTATGATTCTATTCTATTCTTATAAATTACTAGATTGTTTTAATCTATTTGTCATATTAAGACAGTGACACAGTAAAAATTAAGCAAAGCAAATTCTTCTTTCATTGACTATACAAGCAATAATCTAATTGTTCTTTTGTTCATGCAAATGTATTCAAATCCTTCTTGCTCTCCTGTCTGACAAGTGCTGCTGTATTTATAACAAGTCTTGAAAGAAAGCAGTATTGCTACAACAGTTCACAACTTGAAACAAGATTTTAATTGAGTTTTTTGTATTTGGCACTACAAACAAATATACTAAGATATTCAAATTCTGTGCTCATAATTATAAGGTAGCGGCAGGCAGGTCTTCGTGGGACTGAAGTTGAACCTGGTGTGAATTGCTGAGTCAAGGAACTGGGACAGATCCATGTGAGTGCCAATCCAGAATCATTAAAAGACATAAAGGAGTCCACTATCATCTTAGAGAGTAACTGGGCGGAAGAATTTTCTAAAATAAACTAGATATTGTTGGCTTGGTACATTTTCAAAAGATGCAGTCCAGAAACAGGTGAGATTTATAATCAGACAGTTTTAGGGTGACTAAATGGCAGATAGGCAGATGTTATCATTCTGAGAGGAAGGAGAAAAGAGGAAGACAAACTGATTAGAAGAGCCAAATAAGGAAGGCTGGAGAGTGACAGCTCTCTTGAAAAAGACTAAGAGTGGAAAGTTCTCATAACCAGCTTATTAGAACTAGTGGACTGTTTGAAACGAACTTACTCTTTCTTCCTCAACTATGGGGCAGTGAGTTATTTACCCTGACAGCTACGTTGTTGCTGCTGCTGTTGTTGCTGCTGCTGCTGGAACAAAGTCTTCACCTGCCTGAGGAAAGGTAGTAAGAAGGCTGCCAGTCTAACCTCTCTGGACAGGGAATTCCAGAGCCTGGGAGCAGTTTGGAGAAGGTCCTATGCCATGTTCCCAACGGGTTTAATTGTGAAGGTGGTGGAACAGAGAAGACAGCCTCCCCAGCAGATCTTAAAGCACAAGCAGGTTCATATGAGTAAATACAGTCCTTCAGATAACCTGGACATGAACTATACAGGCCTTTATACGGCATAACAAACACTTTGATTATGACCAGAAATGAACAGGCAACAGTGGAGCTGTTGCAACAAGAGTTTGGTGCTCCCTGTAGCTGGCCCTAGTTAACAACCTGATTGCTGCTCTTTTGACCAACTGAAGTTTGTGAACACTCTTCAAAGGCAGCCCCACATAGAATATGCTATAGCAATCCAAAAAGAAAGTAACTAAGGCATGTGCCATTGTTGCCGGATGTGATATTTCAGCTAACAGAAAGAGCTAGCACACAAGCTTTAACTGTGTAAATGTACTTCTGGCCACTGCTGAAATCTGAGCGTCCAAGCTGATTGCTGACCTGCATCTTTAGGGGAAGTGTAACCTCACCTAGCATAGCCAGATCCTATTCCCTGATCTGCCTTTTGACTAGGAGCATTTCTGTCTTGTTTGGACTAAGTTTCAGTTTGTTTGCCCTTACCCAGTCCATGATTGATGACAAGCATGAGTTCCTAAACTGATAGTTTGTTTGAATTGGAGTGGAAAGGAGTAATAGAGTTGAATTACATCTACATATTGATCTACATATTGACAGTGCCACATCTACATGTTAATGACACCATATCTTTGAAGTCTGAATGACCTCCCCCAGCTGCTTAGTGTGTATGTTAAACAGCATGAGGGAGAGAACTAAGACCTGAAGGACCCCACAGGTAAGTGGTCGCACCATCTTCTCCATTCACCCTCCGGGAACAGACAAAGCCACTGTAAAACAGTGCCTCCAGGTCCCATCCCAGCTAGCCAGCCCAGAAGTATACCATGGCTGATACTACAGAGCCACTGAGAGGTCCAGCAGAAGAAACAGGGAACACTCTCCCTGTCCATTTCTCTGTGGAGGGCATTTACTATGGTGACGAAAGCTGTCTCTGTCCGACAGTCAGGTCTGAAAGTGGCTTGAAATGGATGTAAGTCCAGAAACCTCTAGAGCTAGAAGGCCACCAATTACTTTGTCCCAAAATGGAATGTTGGAGATAGGTTGATAATTATAGAGAAGAGGTAAGGGCCATCACAATGTTATTAGAATTCTGCCTTTACTGGTTCATTAAGAAAGCCATCAGAGACTGGCTGAGTGGGTAGAAGGAATGGTCTGTCCCTCGCTAAAACGAGGTAGTTATAAGAGCATTGTTGAAAAAGCCACCACTAGATTCCAGTGTGTTAGACAACTACCAGATGGTTTCCCACATTCCATTTTTGGGCAGTATATTGGAGCATATGGTGGCTATGCAGCTTCAGAGATTTCTTGTTGAGACAGATTGTCTAGAATCATTTTCGGTCTGGTTACAAGCTTGCCTATGGGATAGAGATAGTTTTGATCATGTCAGTGAATTACTTATGCCAGGAACTGGACACTGTGATTCTGTTGATTCTACTTGACCTCTCAACAGTTTTCAGTACCATTAGCCATGGTATTCTTCTGGGCCGCCTTGCTGAGATAGGAGCAAACCCAGAATCAGGTGCTGGGGACTCCTGTTTAGCCCCTTGGCCATTGACCAGTGGGGCCCTTCAGGGTTTGATTTTGTGCCCAGTGCTATTTAACATACACATGAAACCTCTGGGAGAGCTCAATCCAGAGCTGGGGTCTGGCACCATCAGTATGACAGTAATACCCAGCTCTATTACTCCTTTCCACCTCAACCCAAGGAAGCTGTCTCAGTTCTAAACTGATGCCTGACATGAGCAATAGACTGGATGAGGGCAAGCAAATTGAAACCCAAAAGATAATACAGACTAGAAAGCAGTGCTCTTAGTCAGTTAAAAAACAGATATGGGAATAGAGATTCAGCCTCTGCTGGGGAGGGTTATGTTCTGTCAAAGACATAAGTTCACAGCTTGTGTGTGTTTCAGGATTCAACCTGGAGTACATACCTGGAAGCTTTCACCAATGACCAGGAGTGCCTTTGTACAGTTAAGGCATGTGTACCAGTTGCACTCCTTCTTACAGATATTGGATCTGGTCATGGTGGCACATGCTTTAGTTACATCCCATTTGTGTTACTGCAAAATTCATGGGGTTGCTGTAAGTTGACAAGGGACTTGGAGGCACATACACACATACAGTGTGTTCTACATGTGGGGCTGCCTTTGAAGTATGTTTGGAAACTTCAACTGGATCAAAGAGCAGCTTGTAGACTGCCAACTGGGGTTGCTATAGGGCACAGACAATCTCCTAGTTACAGTAGCTTCACTGGCTGCCAGTCTGTTTCTGAGCATAATTCAGAGCACTGACTATGACCTACGAAGCTCTATATGATTCAGGTCCAGGCTATCTGAAGCACCATATACTCTCATATGAACCTGTCTCTGTTTTGAGATCTTTTGGGGAGGCCCAAATCTCTCTCCCACTACTTTCACAGGGCAATCTGATGGGAGCACAGGAAATTGAATTCTCAGTCTCTCTTTTCATGCTCTGGAATTTCCTTCCTAGAGGGGTCAAACTGACAACCTCTCCGTGGTCCTTTTGCAAGCAGTTGAGCAACTTTTTGTTTCAGTAGGCCTTTGATGGATGATTGCACAGGGAGAAAAGCATTTTTCATAATGTGCTGTCATATTTGTTTGTGTTTTCTTTCAGTGGCCTTGCTTTTAAATGCATTTAATTCTGTTTATTTGTTTTTTTAATTTTTTAATGAAGTTGATTTTGAAAGAGTATCTGTTTTAACCTTTATAAGCCGACTTGAGTCCTGGACTGGGAAAAAGCAGGATATAAATAAATGTAAAAACAACAGCAGCAATTTCATTTACAAATTGACTCATGGGGTGCTAAAAATAATTGGCTGTTTCCCGTAGCTGTGAAGATGGATGTGTACTTGAGACCTTTTGTAGCTCCTTAGTGAATTAGCAGAAGTACTTCTATTTGTTTAAGAGCCTAGAAATATATGTAGGCTGATCTTTGTTGTGGCGTTACTGTGGCAGAATGCCTTCCATAGCCTTATATTCCAATTGTTTTGGAAGTGAGAGAAAAAAATCTACATAGATAGTTTAAATCATAGGTGAATAGCCTGTGCTTCCCAGAAGTTGTTGAACTATGCCAGTATGTCTCATTATTCCTGACAATTGATTATGCTGGCTAGGGTTGATGGGAGCTGGAGTCCAACATCTGGATGGACACAGTTTTCCTGCCCTCGGGTAAACCTTCTGGTTCCTTCTGTTTTCAAATACTGTATAGTTCTTGTTAGTGAAATACTGTCATCTTCGTGGGATTGACTCAGTTCTGCTGGATATGTTTCCCTAAAACTATATCCCTGTAAGCACTAGATTAATGTGTGTCTATCCCTTCCCTTTCCTTTTCCCTTTTTATTTTTTATTTAATTTATATTTCACCTTTCTTCCAACATGGGATTTATGGGGTTTAATTACAAGATCAATGAATTACTGTCTTACTTATTCCCAATTTTATGCGTTCTGGTTTGTATGGGTGTCTGTGTCTGTGTGTGTTGGAGGGTCTTGAAAGAGACCATAATTCTGTGGTAGAGCATGTTGTTTGTCTTCAGTATGTCCCAGATCAGTTTGATATTTTCAGTTGAAAAAGGATCAAGTAGCAAGTATGGGAAAGTTCTCTATGTAAATTTCTGGAGATCCACTGCCAGTAAGAGCAAGCAGGATCAGACTCAATACAAGCTTCTTGTGTTTGTATTAAAGATGCTAGAACTATTCCTTTTAAACCAGCTATCTTATTTTAATTTATGATGATGATATAAAAAATTCCTTTAGCTTCACTGAAATAATGTTCACTTGTTATTTTGAGATGGGAGAATACATTCATTGTGTACTTGATTATAATTACTGGACTAGGAATACACTTTAAGAAAATCTGTAGAGGTCCTCCCCTGTAGTAGATGTATGGGTTTACCATACCTGTCATCATTATCTGTAATGGAGAAAAATAATGATTTGCACTACTTGAGATGAAAAATGTATAAGTGAAGGAACACATTTATCTTAGTAGGATATGTCTGGTCTATTTACAAAGAGGCACAGATGTGAAATTTGCCTCAATAATTGGATTTTTAATTAGTATATCATAAGACAGATAAATTATTGCTCTGTCTGGAGTAAACACAAATACACACAGTGAATAGCAGTTGTAAATGGTCATTTTAAAATATATGTTTGCATATTATAAACAAGACTATTGCTCTTTATCAGATGATGTTCAGATAATGTTCACTTTAATAGTGTAATGTTGCAGTGGCAGGTGGATTTCTTCTCAGGATAATAACTGCATTTAAAATATGACTTCAATTAACCTTGATGCATTTTCTCCACTGATATATAGGATACAACCTAGTTTTCCATGAAATGTGTTGTATAATTCTAGAGACCCTCTCTCCGGTGCAAGCCTGTTTTGAGTTTATTGAGACAATCTTTTGGGCTAGAAAGGGGAGTATTAAATAAATAAAGTAGATGATAAATATTTGAATCCCATGTATAATAACTAAACCAATAAAACTTTATAGTATATATTAGTCTCTAATATTAAGTGCTTTCTTCTCTTCTTATAGCTGCCGGACAAGTAATAGAAAAAGTTTGATATGCAATGGACAGTCTACCGCTATGCCCCGGCCACATTCACCACTTTCAGCTCATGCAGGTAATTTTACTGTTTTCATACATTTTAGTATTTAAATAAATAAATAAATGAATGAATGAATGAATGAATGAATGAAATACAAATAAGATGTCTCATTTTTAAACAATATCTCCAATATTTTTATGTATTGCATTAAGAATATGTGAGATATAGTTGTAACATTGATTTTTAATGGTAGTGACTGAATTTTTGTCCGTTTTTCAGAACTCCTGTCCAGATTTTCCAGTAATCACTGCTAAGTCAGGCTAGATTAGGTGTGAGAAATGTAACCTTTAATATTGTTTTGAGTGTTATTTAATCTTGTTGTTTTGAGTACCTGAGTCTTGCGAGTGGACCCAGCTGGACTAGACTTACTATTTGCTTACTTGCCACTTAGCAGTTACTTGAGTATATCTAATTCTGCGTGGTAGTAACCAATAGGATTCATATCATAACAATATTAATTGGTATGCTGATTCCTTAATTGTTACATGAGATTGGCAATTGACATAAAGTATGCAGAATATGATCTATTTAATATTTACTGAGTTTGTAGCTACCCAAACTCTTCCAATTCTGACTGGTCTTGTTTTCTGAGAAGAAAATTGAAACTTACAGCTTTCTGCTCCAGCCAGGCACTCATCTCATTGTCTTTTCTGAGTGAAGGACTTGGTAGGGAGGTTGGGTGATGGAGCCTAGAATGGCTCAAATCATTAAAGGTCCAAATATAGTTGAAAGGGTGTCAACTGAAAGGGTGATGTTGCTTAGAGGAACCTAGGGCACTATCAACTGGCATTATTCAACACGCACTGGTCTTTACCGATTGGACAGTGGGCACTTAGATACTGCTACACAGAAATGCCACAAGCCCCTGAGAAGAAGCATGCAACCTTTCCTTCCAGTTTTTCCCCATGTAGCTGTTGATGCAACTTCTCCAAAGGCAACACTGTAGTAAATGTGGCTAGCAGATCTACCAAACTGCACTTTCTCCACTCTCCACTCTATCAACGTAAACCATCCAAAGACTGTAAATATATTTATGTGTTTGTCAGTCAAATAATTATGAGATAATATAAGCAAAAGTGATGTTTTATTTGGAAGTGTTCAAGGGGGATGTAAAAGACCTAAACCCAAGAGGGGTCAGAACTGCTTCCATCAGTGGAATCAGGTGTGATTGTCTCTCTTCCTCTTGTTGGCTTCCCTTGTAGAAATGTTTACTCTATGACATCTATATAGTTAGTGAAGGAATATAAATTATGATACCTAGGAATGATTTTTGTGATGGAAATGCATAGATGTGTCCCTTGTGCTGTGCCAGGTCTAGAGTGATATTTTGTGTAATCATTTTATTTTATTAAGAAACCCTAGCCAAATAATTTAAAATTATGAGGGTTTTTTTCTTAGGTTTTTTTTTAATTTTTTTTGGGGGGGAGGCTGTTCAACACTATCCTCAATAAAGAAGCTGAATATTGTTGGATGCAGAACAGCATATATATTAGCTTCTATAAAAACCTTTCATCATCTTGAGTGCCTCTCTGCAAATCTTTTCCAGAATATTTGAAAAGCTCTTCCAGTGGGGAAGAGTAACTTTGAATGCTAGGTGCCTCATTTAATGCTGACAGCAGACTTTCAGAACTGTGTCTACCAGTGTTGACAAACACAGAGGAACTTCTTGACACATAGAAGAATGGTCTTACATAAAACAAATACAAATGAAAAATTCTATGTATTAGGAAGCTATTTAATTCCCTCCCTTCAAAAGAAAATAGCAGTGAAAAAAAATCCACATGGTTATCTTCTGTGCTTATTTAACAGCAACAACAGAGATTTAAAATACTTCATTTTTGTTGTTTGCATGAAAATCATTCCTAAAAGGTTAAACAAAAAATCAGAGATTCTAGAATCAGTTTAAGGAAAATTGGAGCTCTCCATGATGATACTTCTTATGTTTGACTCATAAATGTCAGATGTAAGGACCACTTCACCCACTGCACTCTCTGCCCCAAGAGTGATTAATAGTGTTTTAGCATTCCTCTTACAAATTCTCATAGTCTGCAACCTATACTTTCTGTCATTTTTATTCATTTATCTTAAAGCTATTTATTTATTCATTTGTTCATGCACTACTTCTTCTTCTTCTTCTTCTTCTTCTTCTTCTTCTTCTTCTTCTTCTTCTTCTTCTTCTTCTTCTTCATTTATCAGAAATTTCTTACCAAATTTAATTTAAATATTTTTCCTATTGTAGAGGATATTATTTTTATATTTTGGTACTGCCCAATTTTCAGAATTTTAAAATGCCGTGGTTACTAGTGTACTATTGTTACTTTTATTATCTTTTCTTTACTGTCTCATCTTTTTCCCAGTCTGGAACTCAAGACAGTTTACAAAACTTAAAACAGATACTGGTAAAAATTTACATTGTACAAAGGTACAATTAACTATCAATAAAATTAAAAGTAGTTTAAAACGGACCATTGAAAAAAAGAATATGAATATAAACAACATAACACATGCAAAGTCCTTTTCCACAGAACAGTCAACTCTGAAAGGGCTGCTGGAAAAAAAAAAGTCTTCAGCTGACTGTGAAAGGACAGCAGGGAGGGCACCTATCCAGTCTCCTGAAGGAAAGGAGTTCCAGAACCTGGGAGCGCCCATTGAGAAGGCCTTCTCCCATATTCCCACCAAATATAACTGTGAGGGGAGTGAGGCAGCGAGAAGGGCCTGTTTAGAAGATTTCAAGATATGGGCAGGCTCATAAAAGGAGATAATTCCTTCAGATAACCTATACCTGAGGCATAGAGGTCTTTATAGTTCATAATCAGCACTTTGAATTGTCCCTGGAAGCAAACTGAAAGCCAGTGGATTTGTTGCAGCAAGGAAGTTATGTACTCCTTGTAGCTAGTCCCAGTTATCATTCCGTCTGAGTCTCTTTGGAGCAGCTGAAGTTTCCAAGCACTCTTCAAACACAGCCCCACATAAACCATACTACAGTAGTCCAAACAGAATGTAACTAAGGCATGTGTCACCAAGACCAGACCTGATATCCCGAGGAACTGACACAGCAGACACACAAGCCTTAACTGTTACAAATGCACTCCTGGCCACTGCCAAAGCCTAAATTGAAGTGGAAAGGAGTAGGTGAAGCTTCCCTGCCTTCCCCTGTCATTTTCTGAGTGGGGAGGGAAGGCCACGCACCCTCCCCTGCCCTCCTCTCTGTCCTTTGCCCCAGTGGGGAGGGAAGGCATGTGCGTGCCTTCTATCCCCAAGCCCCTCTCTGCCTTCCCCCATCATTTCCTGAGCATGCGTGTGTGGGAAGGCATGTGTGGGCACACACAAGAAAGCATGTGTGTCCTTCCCTGCCTTACCCCCGGCGTTTGTCCCAGCAGAGAGGGAAGGCATCTTTCGAATAATCAGATTCATGTATGTCAAACTCACAAATGTGGAGGGCCGAATGTGTAACTCCTCTATTTTTTCACAAATCTGGATGAACTCTGCCAAGTAGCATGCAAGTAGCTTCAGGGATTTTGATGTTAGGCAACCTGAAGTTTCATTTTTAACGCGTGCTTATGAAAGAACATGATGGAATTAATGTCAAGAGTTGTGTGTGTTTCTGTGTGTTGTGTGTATGCTTTAGCAAACAAACAAGGGTGTATTTCTCTTTCTTGACTGTTTATTAATCTATTGTTTTCAATCAGTAACTAAATTTCTCAAAAAACAAAGTCCAGAATGAGGGGTGTAGAATAA
Source organism: Cyclura pinguis (assembly GCA_030412105.1). Lineage (NCBI taxonomy): Eukaryota > Metazoa > Chordata > Lepidosauria > Squamata > Iguanidae > Cyclura > Cyclura pinguis. The sequence goes on along the minus strand of CM059600.1, from coordinate 315,879,348 downwards.
TTGTAACTAAAAGGGACTACTTAAGCACCAAGCAAATAAGCAATGTAGTAATGGTAGTGAAAATTGAAGAATTTTTTTTTAAGTGGCTGCTTTAAGACGCATATGACTCAAATATATACTTCTGTTCACTAGCTAAATGCAGTGCCTCACAGTCAAAAACAGGTGGTTATTTAAAGTCATAGTCTAAAATTTAAGAGTGTCACCCTGGCATAGTGATTTCAGGGTTGGACTAGGACTCTGGGAGATCAGGATTGAAATCCACACTCAACCATGGAAACCCACTGGCTGACCTTGAGCAAGTTACTCTCTCAGCCTGAGAGGAAGGCAGTGGCAAACTCCTCTGAACAAATCTTGCCAAGAAAACCTTGTGATAGGGTTTCCATAAGTCAGTTAAATTGAAGTCACATAACAACAACAACAACAAAATTAAATGTAAGAACAAGGGGGAAACCACCTCTTTCATATCACAGACACATACACAAGTACCTATATACGCCTTGAATATTTAAATTAAGTATAAGAAAAATAAGAAAAATCACATAAAACGGATGAGTGTAGAGAACATGCACAGTAACTCCAAAAATGCACACACCTGTGCATAAATATACCTCTCCACGGTCTTCTTGAATTGTTTCTCACTTCTGTCTTTCTACCTTGTGCAGACTCTAAGCCAAATAACAAGGGGTGGGGGGAAGAACAGAAATTAGAGAATATAGAACTTCAGTGAACTTGCAGTTAAACCTTCTTGTTAATGCCATAATTGGAACCTTTATGTCAAAAATATCATTAATCTGTATGCCAGACAAACTCCAGAAAATTCCATAAGGAAGGAGCCACAAGAGAAAAGACCTTTCCCCTGTCACTACCAGGTGTGTTGGACAAGAACTTCTGAAGAGTAAGCACCAGGCATGTCTGGCTGAGGAGAAGGCATATGTTTCTCCTCAAAGGAGGTAGTGCCAACATATAAAAATGGGATTGGGGCAATAGATGTATTGTCTGTCTGTAGAATAAAACTGTTTCAGAAAACTGCATTTCGTGTTTTTAAGTGATTAGTGATTGCAATTTATATAGAAAAATGAAAGTACTTGAACTATACAAAGATGTTTCTTGAAAACTTGTGTTGTACTGATGGATTCTGATTTAGTCATCTTTAAAAGATTTACAGTGTATCAGTGTGTGCCTCATAAAGTATTCTGTTTTCATTGAAGTTATAATATAATCAGGATGAAATTTCAACTGTGAAAGTTATTTTCTAGTTTATTCATGTTTTTTGTAAGAGCATAAAGATTGCATTCTTTGCTTAAATATATTTCAGAAAGAAACTGCTCTCTTGCTTATTTCTTTACACTGAATTGAATGAGATGAACATTTCATGTATATGAAGGTCTGGAAAAAAGTGTTCTTCAGAGCCACCATCAATGATTTTCAGGCTAGCTCTCCATAGACTTGAGGTTTTCTGAAAGACTGTATCTTGCCATATGAGCATTCCCAGGATCTAAGATCATCTGAGGAAGGCTTTCCTTTGGTCCCATCACGAACACGGGCAGAGCTGATGAGGACATATGAGAGATCCTTCTTGGTGGCAGCTCTCAGGGTGTGGAATTTGCTCCCATAGGAGGCTAGATTTACCCCTCTCTCTGTTGTCCATTTCCTGGCAGGAAAAAAAAAGCTTTGGCTATAACTGGTTGCTGTAGAACGTGATTGTGCAGTACTTTGATATTTGTTGTTATGTTTTAAATGCTTTTTTACTGTTTAATAAGGCGTCTTATTATTTTAAAACTTTTATTACACCTGGGTTTTTAGCCAAGTGAACCACCTTGGGTCCCATGCTGGGAGAAAGGTGGAATATAAATAACACAAATCTAATATATAAAAAAGTTTGTTTGTCTGTGTCAGGTGAAGACCTTATATGATTGATTGGCTATCTAAGAAGATTCTGTGATCTCAGTTTCTCTTCAGTGTTGAGTGACCTGTTGGGAATGGGTAATCACTGTTTATTATATGAAGACTAATCTAATACATAGAAGTCAAACTTTGTCTGTGTCAGGCGAAGACCTCATATAATTCGCTGCCTGAGAAGATTCTGTGGAATCCTGGGATTTGCAGTTTAGGGAAGGGCCTTTAGAACTCTCAGCCAGCGAGCTCTTGGGCCTCAGTAAAATGTGCCTGTTGTGAATAGGCTGGTTGCTATGGAGATGAAGCCTAGCAGCAAGGAGGAGGGCAGTGTATTCCCTCAGGAACTCAACCTCTGCACGTTCATAACTCTGAATACAGATTGGATTGCAGAGTATGGGGGAAAGTTACAGGTACTGGACAAGACAGTTTGGGGAATTAAAGACACAGGATCTCAAATCTTTCTAACAAGTATTACCTATGAGAAAACAAAATCCCAGGCAATGCTGGGTGTATACGCTAGTAATAAATAAATTTAAGAAGCTGTATTTTATATTTTGATGTACTTTGTATTTTGATTTTGTCTGGATTTTTTTTTTTTTGGCCAGTTCTGATCTGTATGCTTCATTTCATTCAAAGATGCAATACAGACCAAGTGAACTATATGATGAAAATAAAACAACTATGCTTTTAATCATCTACATTTTTATTAGACCAAATTCACGTCCCATGGACTCAGATGTGTTGAATTACAGATTGAAAAAAAAAATACAGATTTCTTCGAAGCAAGACAGCAGCTACTACCATAAGACCTTCTGGTGAAAGGTTAATAATTTTCCTTTGTTGCCAGAAGTATGTTTTCTGAAAGACAACCAGAAGCTCTCTTCCGCAGTTGAGCTTTCTCATATTCTGGGTTGATCGGTAATGGCTCAAACTTCTCCAGGTCTTCAGCAATTTATTCTTAAATACTTTTCTATATAAATCATCAGGCAGTTCTTGAAAATTATTTTGCTACAAAGCTGTATAGCTAGTCTCACTCCAAGTATCAAAACTATGGAAAGTGTAACTTCTTGGACAGTTGACTGAATTATTAATTCAGTTTTCAGAACCAGATTATTCTACACTTATAAAAAAAAAATGACTGTGATGAAGTTCTGGGGGTATGGTTATCCACTATGCCAGAGCAGCCCTACAAGCAGGTTGCCAGGCAATCAGAATAACTTCTCAAGAAAGAAACCCAACCCAGTAGTGTGCGTGTAAGAGGAAAAGATATATAAAGTCAAACACTGATTGTCATTGAATCCTTTCGTGAGGTTTTTAGCCAGAGAGAGCTGTAGAGTAAAGCCTCTCAGTCAGCCAGGGAGAGTGACTGTGTGGGCAGGGTTTAAAGATATAACAAAGTTGTCTAAAAGTATTCTGAAGAACTATTAATTTTGATGTGCATATGAACTCCAATACTTTGTTGTGTATGCTATCTTAATAAATGTTACAGTTTATTTTTATAAACACTAACTCTGCCAAGTTGTATACAGTATTTAGACACACAGAAAACACACTGGGGTTCTAGATAACCATGTAAAGCTCTCACCCTTTTATACAGAGAGAGAACTGCCGTACCAGTCTGGAAGAGAAAGAAGTAAGCCCTGTCACAATGACATTAGCATGCTCATTGGTATCTTTGGTTATGATGGTAAATGCTGAGAGGCATTTAAGGCAGCTGTCAGGTTGTTATAATACGGTTTCCAACTGGGGTTGAGTCTATATCTATCTAAGTTTTAAAACAGCATAATATAATTAATCTTGAACTCCTTCAGTTCTTAAACGGATGTCAGTACATGCGAAAAAAAACCTTCCTGTTTTTTATCTAATACGGTACTGAAAAGGTAGTAACAATCTTTAGTTCTTTGGGTTTTTAAGGCTATTTATTTCTGTCAATAGTTATGCAAGCAGTGAGGCTCCTTCTGTGTTGCTATTAAATACAGTATTGTTTTGAAATACTGATGAACTGTTTGCAACATTAAACTCTCCCTGGAGATTATAGTGTTAATTATCTGTATAATGCCTAACACCACCACTCAGGTTTTCTTTATCAGGCCAGAAATGTCAGTTGTGTTCTCAACAGCATATGAAATATCCAAAGCTTAAAACATAAAACAGCCACCAAATCCCTGGGAACAGCAGGGTTTGAGTAATAAGCAAGCAGAGCACATATGGGCAGAGAATTAACTTGCCCTGGTTTTCATTTGAATGCCTCACAGGTATTGACTTGCAGATAGGTGGACAAGTGCTGGGAGAAATGCTATGACTTATGAAGGTCACAGATAGGACTCAAGCTGTAATCTTTCTTGCTTTTCTAGAATGCAACACCTTAAATTCATAGCAGTTGGGCTATATTCTCTATGGACTTGGTGGGTTTATAGTGAGTATTTTGAATTATTTGAATGCTCACACAAGTCACTTAAGTGTACTGTGGACTTTTTACATCTGAATATTGAAATTCAGTTTCGTATTTATTGAATCAAATAGCTATAAAGGAAAGTCAGTATGTTTGTTAGGCATATTATTTTTGCTTTCTGTTCTTTCTTTTGTTCTTTTTGTTTTCATTATAACTTTCTGTTTATTTTTCCTATGAGTTGCATGCAGTATATTCTGTTTTTTCATCTTTTGTAGTCTATTATTGCTGCATGCCACATGCATCTTCCTCTTAAACTGTAGCTATATTTTGCTAACACAGTTGCTAAATTTCCCCAAAAGCCACATTTCATATATCATGAGGAAAAAAAGTTCAGTCAAAAACTGCATAATTATCCAGTCTGTTCCTTAATTTATTTACTGTTATTTAACAATAAGAACAAATTGTGTGCTTCTTGAGATTAGGACCACAGTGTATACTGTTGGTTCAACCAGGATCTGTTGATTGTTCTCCCTCCTATAGAAAATACTTAGCTTCCTTGCAATTATCTGTATCTCCAAGACTGTATCTTGAACAACAAAATAATTGTGGAAATAAGGTAGAGGAATATGTTGAAAAATTGGGCATGGAAAAATTTAAAGAAATACCCTGCCATTTGAAACCAGAGGAAGAACAAATAGTCATAGTCACATAGTCAGTGAAACTGAAAATATATTCAGCTTGGCTCTCAAGGAGGAACTGTTCCTACAGCTGTTACACTAAAAACTGTTAGTGTAATTTCTGGGTGGCCACTTTAAAGCCATCAAAGAAAAAAGATGTGTCACTGAACAAGAGAACACAGATTTTGCATAAATCTGCATTTGTTGATTTAGATGTATATTATTTATAGATGCACATTTTATGAAAGTTTGGTATCCATGGTCAACACTTTGCCCTTCCTCCTACTAAATGTATCTGTATATATACCACATAATTTCAGATGAGTTTTGAGAAAGAGGACTTGATATAATGAAACCATTATAATTGAATGCTTAAGCATTTTCCAGTAGAAAATCCAAGCACCCTTTCTATCAGTTATTTTGTTGCCTTGTAACAGCCTGCAATGCATTATTCCTTAGTAGATACACTTGGATGACGTCTTACTATGCATTTAAGTTACTGAAGTTGTATTATAAAATATAAAACTTGTATGTGATAACATCACTTTACCAGCTAAACCGGCATAACATCTTATTTCTGTATATGGGCATACAACCTTATCAAAATCTTGTGTGTGTGCTTGTGTGTGTACACATCTGGAAAGATTATTATATATTTCCTGACAGGCACCATTGCTCATAATAAGACTTTTGCTTGTGTCCCCTTTGCGTTTCCCCTGTAGACAATCCACATGTTCTAATTATGCATGCTGAGAGACAGAGACAGGCTACAGTATTGGTGAACTTTCTCGCAACAGCTGTTTGCCAAGTTTTCTCAGTGTTCAGCAGCAGGTTGAGTGGTCTAGTGTAAAAAAGTAACAAGCCCCCAAAGGAAATGTCTTCTTCACAATGAGCAGTCACATCTTCATATCATTTAAGATCACCTCTCCATGTGTTGGTCTTACGAGCCTTGGGAATAACTTTCCATCTAATTTCATGTTGTGTTTTTTGGCAGATAGAATAGAATAATAATGAAAAAGTAGGGGGGATTTTGGGCAGAGCATTTTAGAATTTATGCTTTTAATGTTTTGTGTCATGTATTAAGTACAGAAGACTGCATACTTTATATGCTACCTGTGAGAACAAAAACCATAAAAAAAAAGATAGTTCCACTCCGTTTTTCAGATGTACAAATATTTCTGGAACAGAAGTGAAGAATTTGAAGTGAGGTTGTAATTCTGAAAACCAGTATTGCCTAATAGATGTGAGAGGAGGATATACAGCTAGAGACTGGATTCAAGGTCCCTGAATGTGGTGGTGCTCTCCCCCCCCATCCTTTTTATTAAAAAATATTACAAACTACATGTTACTTATTATCAAATACTTAATCCAGTACATAATAATTACTACGTAATACTTTTGTCTCCGTGCCTCTTTATCTACTGTTTATACAATATTAATTATCTGATATATATCTAGTATAACTGCTATCACTGATATCGTTAAAATTATTCAGATCTCAATGTTTGTTCATGTTTCATATATCATTTATATTTATACATTAAAATAATTAAAATTACATCTAACAGCAAACCCCTATTCATAGATTTAATCTTCTAAGCCTCCAGTAACCAATTTTCCCCATTTCTTTTCCCATATTCACATTACAGTCTCCCAATCTTCCTTTACTCTTTCCAAATTTTGAGTATGTAACAATATAGTTACTTTGTCCATTTGGTACATATCAAATAATTTTAGCACCGTTCGTCTGCTGTTGGAGTTTCCTTATCTTTCCATTTTTTGGCATATGCTCATCTGGCAGTGGTCACCATATACAGGTGTACTCTGCCCCCCCCTTTTTTTTTGCTTCTTCATATCTAGTCCTTCAAATATATTTAATAAATATAATTCAGGCGTCACTGGAAATTCTGTCCTCATTGTCTTCCCCTTGTTTCCATCAAATGTACCTGAGAGGGTGGTGGAACAGAGAGGAGGGCCTCTCCAGATGATCTTAAAGCTCTACTGTGCTTCCTTTTGCCATATAGTCACTTACTGCCTTTCCCTTAGTATTATTTATTTGTAAAGTTATCAGGTAAATCTCTGCAGGCTCATGTGATGGAAGCTGCTTTTATGAACTTTAACAAATATCAGGAAATAGAAGCTGAGCTTGAAAATACTTAACTGCCACTTGAAATGAAAGGAGGACCCAGGTGTACCCTTTGGGTAAGAAGCTCCATAGATATTTGTAGGAAGTTCCATAGATCCTACACCACCCCCATGTATGCATACCTGAGGTTTGAATACTGTACTCCATACATTTCAGGAAGTGAATTAAAATCCACTAAAGGTCATGTTAAAATAAATTTATTAATTTTAAAGGTGCTACAAGACTTCTTTTCCATGAATTCCATGAAGTACTAGAGGTGTAGTATATGGACAGCTCCATGCGCTTGTCTGCTCATGCAGGGCCATTTGCGACACAACCCACTTCAGTAGATTGGCACAACCCAAATCAGTAGATCAGTACGAAACAACAAGGCTAAAATAAAACTTGAGGGCTATACAATTAGTGAAACCCGTTGCAAAGCACAACACGTTGAATAATATACAAATAAGTAATAGGTAACAATTATATTTGTTTTGCAGGGGTTCCTGCTTAGCTGTGCTGCTATGTGGAGCTTTTCAGATGAAAGATTTTATTCTTTATATTTTCCTCTTTGTTTTCCCAACAGGGAGCAGCCCTCAAGACAGTCCCAGAAATTTCTCTCCTAGTGCCTCAGCCCACTTTTCTTTTGCACGAAGGTAAGAGGCTGTGTTTCATGTGGCATAGTTGCCAGTAGGAAATCAGGCTATAGTCATATGTGGTAATAATAATGTTGATGTTAATGTTCATAAGCAGTAGATTTTATTAAAACTCAATCCATTTTTTGTTGATCTTTGAAGTAAGCTACTCACTTTCTACAATAACTAAAAGTCAGATTCCTATAAAAATAATGATATTCTGTAAGAAGACTGTTTGCCTCTCTCATAATTAGTGAAGGGTCTTTTAAAAAGAAAAAGAAAGAAGGGGGGCCAGGAGAATGAGTGTACGAGTCTGCAGAAGCTTGTAAACCAGGGCTTATAAATTACTAGTGAATCAAAATTCCAGTATCTTTCTCTCATTAATTGGTTATGGAAATGGAGAACGGTATATTGAAAAAGAACTCTATACAGACTAGTTTTGTTACAGCTGTCACCTATTCCATTCTATTTCATTCTGAAGATGTTATCTGCTCACGCGAGTCCCCAGTTTCCTAATACATTGAAAAGAGCCAGCCAGGGTGGAGTACAGTAACTGTAGGAACAGGTCAACAGAGATTGTCACTGTTGTGTCATTTTGTAGCACCTTTAATTAAGCTGTGAGGCTAAATAATGAGTCACACAAAGAAAAGTTGCCATCAATTGACTGATGAAAATACCCTTAATGAAATGAAGCCCAGAAGATAAAGAGGAGAGAAGCCAGTAAAGGGTTTCTGCCTGACCTGGCAAAGTGCTATGCGGGTTGGAAAATAAAAAGACTTCTGAAAGGAAAACTAGGGCAGAAAAAGTCTTACAGACCAGTTATTCATAGAAGACATCTTAACAGTCATCCAAAATATTTGGACAGTCAGAAACATGTGCCTGCCTTTACTTGTGGACACCCTGAACACTGAATAGTGGGCATTGTTCTGCATTCAGGGAGAACAAACCTGTTTTTAACAATGGGAATTGTAAATGCTTTCAAATTTTGTTTTTAAAACATACAGAGACACCCAGTCCAACAAGTATGTCATGTTCAGATGTTACTTCCTTCTCTCTGCCTCTCTGTGTAGAGATAATGAGAATAAATCTTAGGTTTGCAATGCTTTCTCTCTGTTTTTCTAAACAGAGTGCAAGATAATATTAAAACTGGAATGTTGAACATCAGAACTTAGATTAGATATTGATCCTACTTTTTCTATTAGGTGTAGTAACAGAATAAGGATAGTCCCATGTCCAAATGATCACAAGGTATCCTGCATTTTTTGTTTATGGTCCTTGCTACCTGTGGTCAGAAGAGGGTTTAAAAGGCCAAACAAGCCTGAATTCTTATGCATAGAGATAACAAGAAGATTCATAGAGAAGTGAGGGAAATTGATGTCTGAGCAGACAGTTACATTGTAGTCATAGGCTTATTTGAAAATCCAAAGGAATTTATTTTAATTTTGGGGGTTGAAGCCAGCTTTAATCATGGTTGGAGTGGATCCTCCCTAAAGTGTAGCTTGCAGGATCCATTGATTTTAGTGTGAATAATTCTGGGTCTTTCAACATCTTATTTAAAGATGTGCAATTCCTTCATGTTTACGTTGCATCCTTTCTTCAAACTCTGCTCCACAATTTTGTTTGGAAGTACAAAACACATTTTCTATTTAAGAATAATAATTTACAGTGCATTTATAGCAAAAAAAGGTTCCCCCCTCTGCTCTGGACTGAAGCAGTTCTTACACAATACAGACTTCATTTTCATTGCTCAGTACTTTGTTTTCGCTGCTCAGTGACCATGCTTGACGTGGCAGACTGCCACTCTTTCAGTACAGTCCCTGCTATTCCCAACTGCATTACCCTTTTACAATATGAGTGAAATTACTATCACTGTAGGAGGATGCTACAATAAAGATAGTGACTGGAATACACGCTAAGATAAATACAGGCTTTGTTGCTTGAACCACAGAATATATTTGTTTTGTGAAACTGTAGGTGAAAGGTGAAAAGGTTGTTGTTGCTATTTTTTGAAACGGTATGTTAATATGGAAGGTGAGATTTGCCCATGTATTAAACACAACTGTTCTTTGCTGGGATCTTTAAAAGGCAACCAAATATTAATGAGCAAAGTTCTGGCTGCGCTATCACAGACTAATGCAAGAGCATGCTTGGTACAATCGCATCTCCCTGTTGCTGCTCATATTTCTCTTGTGGCCTTTTCTGGAAACTTAATAAGGTGTATCATGGGAAAACATTAAGATTACAACAGTCACCTCAGTCTTTCTGGCACCGCTTTGTCACAGCTTTATTAAAGATTTTGCTAGCAAGGCAATTGTATAAATCATTTACGAAGTGCCAAATGTAGCCTACTTTAGGTGTCTATTAAAGACCAACCGTTCAGCTGGGACTTCCCAAGTTGACTGTGCTATCCAGTTCAAAAATTGTTTTTAACCTTTGATTTTAAGTTTGTTAACTGATATTTTTTAATTGACCATTTAATGCTTTGTAATTTAATTTTTTCAATCTAATGTTCTGTTATTTAAAACATTTTTATTATACACTATGTTAAAATGTTATTAGATATGCAAACTTGTGTAGAAATTAATTTCTGCTGCTGCTGATGCAGGCTTTTGCACTTTGACATTTATTGATTGGTAGAAATAGATTTTGGAACAGTAGAGCAAATTTAGAAGATCACAGCATTCAGTTATGCATTTCTTTGCATAAATTGTGATATTGTAATTAAGATTGACTGTGAAATACCACATGAAATAAGTTGCTATATATTTTGGAGCTTTTGTGCACATTGTTATATTTACACATGCTCCGTTTGTATTTTTATAAAAACATACTTGGTATAATTACATTGCAGCCATGGGCATCGAAATGAAAGGTAACTGTCATAACATTTCATTACTCATTTTCTGTGGTTTGTTTGATTATACATTTCATATTGGCTGACTAGAATTGCCAGCTGACTAGAAAAAAATAACCCTAGCCAGTGTCCCTATCACCTGAAAACACTGTTACCTAAGGGAGTGAGAAGAACCGGACCTTTTAGTGTTAGTCATCTCTTGACTTACCATTGTTGTTGCTGCTGTGTGCCTTCAGGTCGCTTCCAAGTAACAGCTATCCTAAGGTGAACCTATCATGGGATTCTCTTGGCAAGATTTGTTCAGCGAGGGTTTGCCTTGCCTTCTTCTGAGGCTAATCAAGTGTATAACTCGACCAAGGTCACCTAGTGGGTTTCTATGGCTGAGCAGGGGTTCAAACTGCATTCTCCAGAGTCCTAGTCCAGTGTTCAAATCACACCATGCTGGATCTGATACTTACCATTATATTTTATTTTTTTCGATATATGCTTTATTTGCATAAAATGCTAGATGAAGTCTGGATTCAGTGGAAGCAGTTGAACTACAAAACATAGTAGATGCCTATCATCTATTATGGGAAACAAAACAAGGAGGCAGCTATGGGAAGGGAATGCCTTTATCACAGTGTTGTGTAGCTTTCATGCTTGTGCCATTTCATGAGGGTTCCAATGAAGAAATATCAGATGCAGATTTGGACCTGGAGATAGCAGGCAACTGTAAACCACAAATAGAGAATGTGGAGTAGGGAGATGTCAACCGGGCATCTCATTCTCAGCTGGTCCCCTTCAGTACTGTCGTGCCATGTAAATCTGCTCTTGACTACATTTCCTGTACAAGGTGAATCTATCACTGCATGGGATGCCCATTTAGAATGAATAGTATCATTACAGCTAGTCCAAGTAGAAATCATAGCTCTTCCATTTCCTGTCTGCTTGCCTTGAAAGAGAAGAGAGTGCTACAAACTCTGTATGGATATGTTTATGTCTTCCATTGGATTTAGCCAGGCTTGTGCGAGAGAGAGAGACTCATACAGGAATAAGACCAGGTGTACGGTTTATTGTGAATGTGGTTTCTCCATGCTTAATTTCTTGAAAAGCTTGTGAATGTTGATGTCTTTCCTTCATAATCTGTAATTAATCATACATACAAAGCATGAGCATGACTTGACTTGTAATCTGTGGCTTGGCTGTGATTTGCTTTGCATGCTGGTTATTTTCCTTTCTCTCTCTCTCATTCTGCTGTTGTAGCCTGTTAAGTTATAGACTAGAGGAACTTTCAATCAATCATGTGTGGATGGCCTTGCTTTTTGGCAAGGAAATTGTGAATGAATATTAGCAATAGATGAACATGTTAGGTGAACAATGATTCAGGTCCGATCCCGGTATTAAAAAAAAGAGATGGCAAGCATGTGTCCAAATATTGGCTACTTGTAGGAGACTTTGAAATGGTCCTACACTGTAAATATTTCCTTCAATCAAAATGTAATGTTATTAAAATATTTCCACACTCTAAGCCAGGATGCATTGTAGGTGTCACCTCATATGTATTACATTTCATAGGCCATTGTGGTTGTACATCAGTTTTCATTGGCTATTCAGTGTTATAAATTTTCTTTGTCAGATTGTTTTATTATTATTATATTGAATGAATATTTACTTATTTTTAATATTTTATTACTTTATTTTAATTACTTTTATTTATTAAATAAATTAAACATTAAATATGAAATAGTTAATAATATACGTGATAAATATTCTTATTATTTTATAAAGTGCTTCTATAAAGTGTGCTTTCTCCATGATATACCATGTCATTCTGTAAACTGCACTCTTACCATTTTTAATAATAATTTTACAATTGTCTTATATGGCTAAACTGAAAATTTCCAACAGGACGGATGGACGACGTTGGTCACTGGCATCGCTTCCCTCCTCTGGTTATGGTACAAATACTCCCAGTTCAACTGTTTCAGTAAGTCACTATATATAAATAGCTAGTTGTGTTTAACTCTCAGATTTAATTAGCCCTTATAAGAATTTTAAGGAAAAATTGCTCTTCTGCCATAATTTATTGGTTAAGAATAAACTGTAAACTGTCTCTCCTTAGGCTTTGAACAGTAGTGAAATTTAGACTGTGTATTTCTGTATAAAAAATTGGTTGAATGTGCAGGCATCAACTTTGTGAGCAATACCCTGTACTACTAAATTCAGCCTCTGTGTATGCAAGGGTTCTGTTCCAGGAACCCCTTTGTAAAACAAAAAATGCTGTGTCACATCCCATTGTAGTCAATGGACGCTATGTGTGCGCGCCTGTGGCAGTGCCTGTGTGCTCCAGCCATGTCCATTGACTATAATAGGAAGCAACAGATCATGCAATTCATGATTGCGGACATGGTGCCAAAGGAGGGCACACTGTGTGCAAGCTGTGAGATTGTAGTAGTACAGAACTGACTCAGTGGTGAATTAGTGCGCTAGAAGATGCCAACATCCATGAATGAAGTAGAAAATGCTTATTGCTATCATATACTTTGGTAGGATTTTCAGCAAGCACTTGAATTATTGAGGAAAAATTATTAGTACTGCACAAAAGGAGGCACTGGTAAACTACTTGTGAATATCTTTTAGCACAAAACACTGTGATAGACAATCCAAAATGAAACAAGAGATAGTGCCAGAACAAGACACTGGGGAAGTTACTGGGGAGAAACAGAGAATGAGTACAAGTAACACTGTGGCTAATGATACAACTGAATTCAAACTGAAACAATGTTCAACTTTCGATATGTCCAGATGTGGAATGAAAGTCCAAGGCTGCACAATTCATACAATAGGATCATGGAATGTGAGAAGCAAAATATAATTGAATAATATAAATAACATAAATAAGACTTCAAGAAAATTAATCATAACTGTAATCCAAGTTCACACTCCAACTACAGAAGCAGAATAGTAAGAAACCTAAAGATTCTATGTTGAAATCCAGGAGGAAATTGATCACACAGCAAAACAGGACGTATTGGTAATCACAGGTAATTACAATGCAAAAGTAGGAAAGGAAGGAGAACCAAATGCTGTTGGAGAATTTGACTTATGATCAAGAAATGAAGCAGGAAAGCAATTTACTGACTTTTGCCAGGTCAGTGGTTTGTTTGTTGCAAATACATTCTTCACACACAAGAGACAACTGTATACACAGATGTCGCTGGATGGCCAATACAAAAATCAAATAGGCTACATAATTGTAAGCAGAAGATGGAGAAGCTCCATTCTCTGTGAAAAACAAGGCCAAGAGGAGATTGTGGAACAGATCAAAAGCTTCTAATATCAAAAGCATAGTTTCCTTTGGACAAGGAAACTATTTGCAAGGAAATAAAAGAGGACAACAACAACAAAAGGATAGAACAAGATACCTCTTCCAAAAGATCTGAGAAATGAAAGGGAAATCAAGAGTGGGAATGCTCTGTGATCAACAGGGAAACTCATTGTATGATCAAGACATTGAATAAAGAGACAGTAGAAGCAATATACTGGAGAAATACATGGAAGAACAGAAAGATGGAGAGATTCATTAAACGAAAAACCTTTTAATGATGAACCCACAGTTTTAGAAAGTGAAATAGAGGCTGCTTTCAAAGGCCTTGGGAGAAATAAATCAATGGAAACAGATGGCATACCAGAATAAATGTTTCAAGCTGCAGAAGTCCATTCAAGTTTGTAAGTAAAATCTCCCAAGAAGTGAGGAAAAGAGAACAATGCCAGATGTCCAAGCTGGATTCAGAAAGGGAGGAGGCACTAGGCATCCTATTGCAAACATGTGTTGGATAATGGGGTGCATCAAAAAATTTCAGAAGCAAACCAGTCTATGGTTTATAGATTACAGCAAAACCTTTGATTATATGAATCACAAAAAACTATAGATTGCTCTAAAAGAAATGTGTTTACCACAACATTTGATTGTCCCATGGCACAGCCTATACTCAAGAGGCCATTGTAGAGACAGAGTATGGAGAGACCTAATGGTGCCCAGTTGGCAAGGGGATCAGGCAAGGATGCATTTTTTCACCCTGTTTCCTTTATATGTAAAGTACATCACACAGAAAGCTGAATTGATTCACAGAAAGGAGGTATGAAAATTGGTGGAAGGAACATCAGCAGTTTACCATACTACTAGCAGAAAATAAGAAAGACTTACAAAGGCTTGAGGTAATTCAAGAAAGAAAGTACAAAAGTGGAGTTATATTTAAATCTTTTTGTTTATTGAGAAAACAAAAATAATGAATGCAGATGGTTTATACAGATTGGTAGTAAATGATGAATACATTGACATAGTCAAAAGACATTCTACAGCTTGGCTCAGTCATAAATCAAAATAGAGACTGTAGTCAAGAAATCAGAAAATGACAAGGACTTGGGAAAATCCTTAAGTGTAAAGCTATATCACTGAATGTCAAAATCAGGATTGTCCATGCCATTGAAGTTCCAGTTTTTATGTACAATTGTGAAAACCGGACAGTGAAGAAAACTGACAAGAAGAGGGTCAACTCATTTGAAATGTGATGTTAGAGGAGAATTCTGTCGGCACCATGGACTGCCAAAAAGACAACTGAATGAGTTCTAGATCAAATCAGGCCTGATGTCTCACTAGAAACCATAATGACCAAACTGAGCATATTATACTTGGACCATATCATGAGATGATATGACTCATTAAAAATAAAATAATGCTTGGTAAAGTGAGAGGCAGTAGGAAAAAAGAAAGATGACGTTACAGATAGTTTGATTCACATGAGAAGCCTCAGCCCTGAGTTGGCAGCAGTTGGGCAGAGCTGCTGATGACAAGTAATTTTTGAAGTCTCTCATAAGATCTCTGTAGGTAGAATCTGACAACAGCAATTGCTGGCATGTCTACATTTATCTGACCAGTATCACAATTTGAAAATAGTAGCTGGATAATACATTTTTCTCAGATTTAGTGATTCTCCTGTCACCCTTTCCACTTTGCTAATGAAGATATTTATTATTTATATTCAGGGAGTAGGGAAGTAAATTTCCTCATTGTTTCTCTTACTTTAGTTTTGGGGTGAATCTTGCAACATTTGGGTTGCAGATATAAGTGTGATCCTTCTTAAAACAGTATTTAACAACCATAACACATTGTCTGCTAATAGGTAATTGTTATTGTAACGTACCCCATAGGGTCTTTATCACACAAACCAATAGTATCTAAACAGAATTGTATTTCTAACTGATCTGCATGTCATGCCGTTTGTCCATAAGTGAGTACACAGTGTAATTTTTGCTTTACGAACAAATATCTTTGGCACAGTATGATAGCATATCTGTCATGCTGAGGGTTCCAATGTTTTCCCTTTTCTGTTTCTTATATTAAATGAGTATTTGTCTTAAACCACACAGGGAAGGAAGGAGACAACAAAGCTGGGTGCACTCAGATAATACTTTGAAAACCTGCTAAGTCCAGACATCAGGTCTCAGGCATCACCTGAAACACCAGTTGGTTTTTTAGATTGTTGTCTGTTCAAATAGGGAAGGTGAGGTAAGATTGAAGCCAGGCCCAAATAGCTGCATTCCTATTGATATTTTAATATTCATTTATGTAATATATTAATATAATTGTCTGGCCACAGCTTTTGGGGGCCAATTGAAGTTAAAGGCAGATTTTTTAAATGCAGAACCTTGTAGAGTGATCCAAATGGAACAGAATTAAAGTGTGGGTAACTGTGGTCAGACTGGAAGTTTCCAATATCAGGTACACCTGACATACTAGCTTTAATTGTCCAAATGTGCTCCTGATCACCAGAGAAAGCTGAATCCAGGAATATACCAAACTTCAGACCTGTGTTTTCAGAGGAGCATAACTTCAGCACCAGCTTGCATCCGTGTTTCCTGATCTGCCATTTAGCTGACCAGGAGCACCTTTATTTTGTCCTGGTTAGGTTCCAATATGTTTTTTCTCACCTAGTCCGTTACTGACAACAGATACCAGTTTAGAACTAAACAGCATCCTTGAAGTTTGGTGCAAAAGAGAAATAAAGTTGGATGTGATCAACATATAACATTGTAATATTTATTAGTGGTGTATTCTTATTTATTTTTGAAGATTAGCTTGAACTCAAAGAACTTGAAGGAAATATGAATCACATTCTATCATTAGATTGTTAAGGAGCTGGAGCACATGTCCTGGAAAAAGCTTGGTGTTAAACTTATGGGGTGAAACATTAGCACAAAATGCTGTACCATGAAAACGACTGTGACTGTGATCCAAGACCATCAACAAAATACATTTAATCCATGTATTACATTTAATCTATGTATGGAAGAGCAGAGAAAAGTAAAATTAAAATTTCCTTTGCTGATTGTTTCTTTATCCTATTTTTAAGAGGCTGGTAGTTTTTATATATATATAGATATATATGTATGTATGTATATATGTATGTAATTGATGTGGTCTTTTAGAATTTATGGAGGTGTTTAGTTTATGAATCTGAATTTCAACACATTTCAAGGCAGATATAAAAATTCTTCCAGCATTTTCTTCCAAATAATGAAATATTGTTGCATCTGAATTTAGAATGGGGAGGAGCAACCACCAGTTTTTATTGAATCTAACGTTGAGGGTCAGTGGGAGCTGCTGACGAAAAATGTGGAGGGCCACTTGATTCCCACTTCTGTCTAGAAGCTGCTATAACTTTTTGACAAGAAGCTAATTTCAGTTGTCTGTCATATGTTCTTTTGGCAATATAAAACACAGTCACAGTCACACAAGGGTGATACTCATGTAGAAGAGTTGATACGCTAATGCGTGTGAAATTACCTTGGTTATAAAAGTTGCATGTGTAACTTTTACAGAAGACATGTTTTCATTAACTCTTCTGTGCACCAGCTTAGCTTTTGAAGTTGAATCACAGAACTTTAAGTGAAAAGCTGAGAGCTGGGAGGAAGAGTGATTTGTCCATGATGATTTTGAACCTTTTTTCATATTTTGGTGTGTATAACAGTTTTATCAATTCTTGGTGCAAGGGCTGAGACAACATAAATGAAGGAGTCTTCAGGTGTGCATGCTATGAGTGTACATATGAATATAAGATAAAAGATATTTGTATAATATTTTGGCTTTAAGATGTTCAAAGTTACAGTTTAGTTTACTGTGTTGTGAAAGCTTAGGAGTAAGGAAGTTATTCTGTGTACTGTCTGTGTGGATGCTTTAGATGGATCTGGACTGTAATACAAATTAACGTTTCACATTTGTTGCAGTCATCCTGTTCTTCCCAGGAGAAGTTACACCAGTTACCATATCAACCAACACCTGATGAACTACATTTTTTGTCTAAACATTTCTGCACAACTGAAAGCATTGCGAGTGATACTAGATGTAGGACCACACAAATGCGGCCACGATCCAGAAGCCTCAGGTAGGTTAACCAGTCTGGAAACAGTCATTGTATATGGATGTTGGCATCTATGGGAAACAAGGACATTTTCATACACCTCTTAGCATTGCTGTACTTGAATGTAATAAAAAGTAGCACTAATTTATCTTAATGCTGCTATTTGAAATTCACATCTGTTTCTGAAATGTCTTCCACTAATCCTAAACACAGTTGTGTTCAAATCATGGCCTTTATTATTAGATTTATAATTTTCAGTTCAGTAGTTTCCAAATCAAATACATCAGTAGAAATGCTTTCAAAATATTTGAAGATATCATCCTTACTTTTAAAATATGCTGTGTGATAGATACAAGATTCAGAATTCCTAAATTTAGAGAATTCATTCCTTTCTTTTTCTTTTTTTTTTTTAAGAAAAAAGCTTTATTTATGATCTGTGACCTGTAGTTCACTATCTGAATTTTGTGGGAGCTTGTTTAATACTACAGTGAGTCACATTCTTGGCATTTTTCGGACTTGTGCAGACTAGTCTGGCATACAAATTGCAACTCACTGTAGTGTTATACAGTGTGTTGTCCTGTAAAGCTCAGGTAGTGAACCACGGCTTTCAGATAATGAATATAGCACATTGTTAATAAACACAATGTAGTTTGAAGTATAAATGTGGAACAGATATCTGATTTATCCAGTTATCATCCGCTATTGCTTAATCCCAAATTAGAGAAAAATAAGTGGAAAAATAGAACCAGGTGATCATAAAGATTCTGGAGTGATGCAGCTGGTGTTAAGGAATCCCAATCAGGTTCTTCCATCCAGAGGCTGGTAGGTTTCATTGTACAAGATGAGAGGTCAGTTTGTTGAGCCAAGTCAGGTAACTTTGTGGTATTCTTTTGCACAGTACGTTTCTGGTTTCTTGTGATGAGGACTTACGGCCCGAAGACCATCTTTAGAAGTTTCTGCACACACAAATCTGAAATCTTGCATAAAACCTACTCCTTAAATGTTTTCATTTAATATACTGAGTTGTGAAAATATGAAAAGGCCACCTCTTCTCTTAGTTTAGACTTAACACTGACATTTAGACTTATATTGAAATGCCTTATTGCTTGCATCGTTTTTTCCCACAAAAATGGTATGTAGCTACATGATAATGATGTCATTATCATCATCACCACCATCATCCGGAAATGTTTTAGATGGGTCTGAACTGTGGTACAAATTAATGTTTCACATGTTTGTTGCAGTCATCTTATTCTTCCTGAGAAAAGTTACATAGAAAGTGAATATTAAAGTAGAATTAAACTTATCTCAGTATTAAAGCACTTCAAATCTATAGTTAAAAGAATAAAATACATTTTAAAAGATTAAAAAGTGATTTTAAAAAGTACAATTTAAAATAATACAGTCCCCCTGGACTGTTCTTTAAAAACCTGTAGGAGTAAAAAGCATTGTGCCTGCTGATGGAAGGACAGCAATGAGAGTGCCATTTGGCCTCCTTGGTAAGGGAGTTCCAGAGTCTAGGGACAGCCGCCAAGAAGACCTCTCTTGCATCCCCATTAATCATGCTTGTGAACGTGGTGGAGCTCAGAGAAGGACCTCTCCTGATGATCTCAGATCCTAAGATCTCCCATGTCCTCCTTTGAGTGTTGTGGCTGAAAAATCAGAGTGTGAGCTGTCCTTAGCTGGCCAGGCAGCAGCTGGTGGAGGAGGAGGAAGAGAAGGAGGACCAGAGGCAGGTTTTTAAAGGGCTGTGCAGCCTGATTAGAGCTGCCAAGAGGGAAGGTTTCTCTGGAAGAGAAGCACCTGTGTGGAGGGGGCAGAGTTAGAGAAACTCACGAATAATCAAATCTGTGAAAGTCAGGGCCACAAATGTGGAAGGCCAACTGTGTGTCTGTATGTGCATGCACATACATGTGCGTATATTTAAAATCCTATTTTTAGTTCATTCAAGACGAGATTTGAGCATAACTTACTTTACTTGCAGCCCTGGACGTTCTCCTGCCTGCTGTGACCATGAAATAATTATGATGAACCATGTATACAAGGAACGATTTCCAAAGGTAATGAAGAATAGTCAATATATGCACTACCTAACTTGATACAAAATTCATATTCTAAAAGCAGTATGTTTTATTTTATTTGAAATATCAGATTAACCTTTTTAAAACCAAAAATGTTTGTAAGAAAGCAGCAGTATTTTTAAGCTATAAATTAGATATCCATGCAGCTGATCTATATCGATATATAACATACTTTAAGAGGGTTGCTAGATCCAGAGAGTTTGTATTCTCTGCTTGTGCTACAGTTCTTCAGGGAGCCTAACCTTCTAGAGGGTTCTTAGGGAATGCCTTAAAAGGAAAGAAGGCCCTGAGAACCATTTCTATATGCACATGAAAGGGAAGTATGCAACAGTTTGAACACACATGAACTTTATTACTGGATCTTTTCCAAAGAAAAGGTTTCCTTCTTCTGCTTCCAAACTTACTCTTTAAAATTATTTTACAAATAGATCTTGAATATTGATTTTTAGTAGAATTATTAGTATCTTGGAAACTTCCAGGTGTGAGTTTGAAAAAAAAAAAGATATTTTATTTCCTTATAAAGGGTTTTTATGGTTATACTCATTATTTAAAAAAAAATAGTGTACACTTGGTTCATGAGCTAAGCTGTATACCTTTGACTTGCAAGAATGTTAATTTAAAAGCCTAAGTATGGTTTATAGTATACTGGTTTATCATATTCTGATGAATCTTCAAAACTTATATTGTATAGGCAACTGCTCAGATGGAAGAACGGCTTCAGGAGATTATTACCAACAATTCTCCCGACAACGTCCTCCCTTTGGCAGATGGAGTACTCAGTTTCACCCACCATCAGATCATTGAGCTGGCTCGTGATTGCTTAGATAAATCTCATCAGGGTCTCATCACTTCACGATATTTCTTTGAATTACAGCACAAACTGGATAAACTCCTGCAAGAGGTAAGAAGCGCATAAAGATTATTTAGAAATTAGTGAGCTATACTGGATTAAGCAAATACATTTCTGAAGGTATTTGTGATCACTGTCGTACAGAAATAAGTGCAGAAAAGACACACTTCCTTAAATGGTCTGCTAAGATCAGTGGCCTTTGCAGCTGCCTGAGGGACATCTGAGTGTGTGGCTTTAGAATAATGGGTTTCTGAAGCACATAAACCTAGTTTATGTTATCATAAAGTGTAATTTAATAAATTTTTCTGTATCTTAGATTAAATAATCCTCTATATTCCTCACTTGTTGAAAAATAGAATGCTATTTCTTAGTTTAATTTTGTCCATTGATACCTCCTAGTTTAATTTATGCAATCTGCTAAATATTTATATGAGTAAGAAGCTGAACAAAAGGAGCTAAAAAAATTTAAGCTGCTTTATAGGTTCCATAATTATCTTGATGTTTAGCTCAAATAGGGAAGGTGGCAGGGATTTACAATAACTGTATTCTAAAATTCATCAAGCTTACATAGTTTTTTTTAAAAAAATTAAATACATTATGTATTATTGTCACGCAAAAAAATAAATGAAGATCTTTTGCTGCTGCAGGATTCTCTTTTAATAAAAAGAAAAGAATAGAAAACCTGCTTCAGTGCTATGAAAATGTAATGGACAAAGTCAGATTATTATGGGTCATTTTTTTGAACTAATGTTTGTGCTATCTAGCTTCTTTCAAGGCTTTTTACTGATGTGGGATGACTGTCAGTTACCCTGCTAAATAGTACCCTTTGTTTATCGTTTAAAAATTATTATTAAAAACTGTGAAGATTTTATAATTCAGGGAGCAATTCACAAGTGAACATGTTAGTTGTATTCATTATAGGAGATAATGAAGAACTATGAGCCAAAATAGGCACATACGATTTCAGTTCATCCCTCACCATTGTCTACTATGCATGTACTACAGGTTGGGAAAATGTTACTGAATATTTGTCTTTGTACATGATAAACTGATAGCAAAGAGAATTCCATATAAAAATATTACTTTAGTTTTTAATGGATTTTAATGGTGATCTGAGTTTGTGGAACAATTCTGGTGTCGTTAAATTCTGGGGGGCTCCAAAGCCCTCTTGTAAGCAATATCTTTGGACTCAAACTGAGCTTTTATAGTTTTCATTTCTCTATCCTTTATTTCCAAGTATGAAAACTCTTTTGTGCTACCTTCACTGTGTTCATCTCAAACATAAATCCTTGGAGAGAAGCCTGCTGTTTGTTGGAACTAAATTGTGAGAATACACTTTGGGTTTCTGATGATGCATTTCTTGTCAGTTCCCAGCTGTGACATTCAGTGGATAGCTGGGTCTCCTGCTGTTTGGCACATTGTGATTTCTTTGCAAGGCTAGGGAAAGTCACAAGGCATCTGAGCAGCTTGATTTAGCTGACATTTTTGTACTTCTAAGGTCAAGGTCAATTTGAGTTTAATATTTTGCTGTTGTACCCTTGTTTTACTTTCATAGAATGCTTTGCTCCCAAGCTCACCTAATATTGTAGGTTTAAGCGTCTGATACAAATGGAAATGCATTAGGCATGCTGATGTTTGCTAGACGCCCATAGCTGATGCAAACATGTTGAAAATAATTTATCCTGTTTTTTCTATCACTTTCATCACTTCTACAGTACTAGAACACAGCAGTTGTTCAATGTTGCCTTTAAATGTTTGAATTTAAAATATGCCCAATACTTTGAGATTTTAACTGATAAATTTAACATCTACTAAGTCTCTAGTAAATCAGTTACAGAGAACACTTAATAAAATTGTTGTTTGTTTGTTTCACTTTCACACTTGTGAATATCCACCCAGTACAGTGAAGGATAAAAAGGGGATGTGAACTTTATCCTGCAGCTTCTATTATTTAAACAAAGAAGTGCCTTTTTGAGATATGAACAAAGGAATGTCAATATCTTTCAGCCAGAAGAAGCAACATATGGCTTCTTTGCATTCATTAGGTCCTTGAAAGTCTATCCTTTGTTAGTACACAAAAAAAAGTTTGAAAGAAATTTGGAATGCCTTACAAAACGTCTTGAAAATTCTTTCGCAACTTTTCTGAAAAGTCCTTTTTTTTGTTCTAGTTCTTTCACATTATTTCCATTTCTTTTCTGATTATGTGTCGAACTTAGCATCCCATTTATTTTTTCTAAATCACTCACCTGCTGTCTTTCTCCCAAACTATGCATACTGTTTGCTGCTTATACAGTGAAGATAGAAGCAAAATGTTTTAATCATCATATGGTTCAATATAGTTTAATCATCATATAGGTTAATCATATAGTTCAGATTATATAGTTCAGATCTATAAAAACATCTTTACTGTGGTTCATCAGATCATGTGCAGCAGCAGGCTTCCCTATATGGATTTCTAAGCACAAAAGCATACTTTGTGGGCTTTAAAAATCTTGAAACCTGCACCTAGGTCATTGCATAGCGGTAATTGTTGTGAATTCAATCCATATGTGTACCAGCTAGACAGATGGTCCATACAAAGTTTCTTGAAGGAAAAACAAGATACCCACATATGAAATAACAGATAGTTTGTATAGTCAGCCTGACAGTGCTCATCACCTGTTCAGTGCTGTACAGTGCAATGGTATCTGCATTATCGTGGTTTGGAGCTTCAACCATTCAATCACTGATGCTTGCAGTTATCATGAATATTTCTGAATTAATACTGAAATCCATTTTTCCCTCTTTTTTCAATAAATCGAGATTTATAATAAAATTTAGCACATTGAAGAGCACATTCCAACATCCTACCACAATATATCTTTGTAAGTCTTGCAAGAAGTTTACCAGACCCCCTCCTCAACTCCTGTCCTCAACATGTACAAAGATCACTGGCCTTGTAGCAGATGGTTCACCCTGTCGACAGAAATCTAGTTAATGGAGGTCAAACAACAAATATTAGTTATATCAATATAAAATGAAAAGTTTTGGTTGGCAGTTGTATTGTTCTATCAACAGTGTTTCAAGGATATGGTTGTGTTGTAATGGTTATGCTATGATAATACAGAGATAGCTTGATTAGATTTATCATATTAGTATTTTCTCTGTATCCATATTAAATATCAAGACTATTTCTTTCACAGGCTCAAGAACGATCAGAAAGTGGAGAACTGGCATTTATTAAGCAGCTTGTCCGAAAGATACTTATTGTCATTGCGCGTCCTGCTCGCCTACTTGAATGCTTGGTAAGATGATCTTTACTTTAATCAGTTTGCATATTTGGATTGCCACTGAAGATCAGTGGAAGGTCTCCAAAGAATGAGAGGAGTGTATTAGTTTTGTATTCCTGCATTTAGTACATTTGTAATATTTTAAACACAATCCAATAAACTGCTGTTCAGGTGTGGATGCTAGGTAAGCATGAAGTAGCAGTGATGCAATTTTGTTTTGTTCATATTGTCATTGTCTGGGCCAAGTATGTGAAAGCCAGAAAAACAGAATATAGACTTTTGATTCTTGTGGCATCTGACTTTCAACATATGTCTGCTATTTTGTCAACTGAGCTGATTTAACAAAATGCATTGTGGCATGGGAAATCCACTTTGTCTGTTCTGTGTATAGTGTTTGAATGTAATTTGTCTTTTCTCTGGAAGTTTTCAGAGTTAAAGTTGCATATTTTTCACAAATATAGATTTCTATGAATTGTTTCTGAAATGCCCCCCCTCCAAAAAACCCACCAAAACTTGTGCTCCAGTGCTTTAGATAATTGATTATATATCTGCCTGGCAAGTACTTTGATTGCTATTCAAAAAGATTGCAACCAAACTTGTCTTTGAGAAAAATTAGTCTTCGAGGTCTGAATAGTGATGTAAATGTGGACAACAGTATCCAGTCAACGTTGGAAAACTGCTGCATTTTCCATGCTCCCTGGTAGATGCAGTGTGAATACTTGTGGTAGAATTTAGCCCTGTGTTTCATTCAAACAGTCACAGAAGATCCTTTTGTTTTGGGAAGAAGAGGGATGATAATCAGAGCATGTATTCTAGTGCCGTCAGTTAAGAATCATTCAGGACACTGGAGCAGAGTCCTGTTCTGAATCTCAGAGTCCAAGGAATCTGTTGTCTGAACCCCCATTTTCATGGTTGGTAATAAGCTTTGTTTCCATGTGTTAGAAATAAAATCAGTACTAGGAGTAATATTGATATTAGGAGTTTCAAAGTACAACGAAGCATTCTCTGTTCAATAAAAATACAGTGATCAAGCTTCTCTACTCCATTTAAGATGAACATGACAATATACCTGTAAGATTCAACATAACGTCTCTACTTTGTCAACTCTGTGTTCCATATTGAATGTATGGCAAAAATAATGCAAAAGAAAATAAATGCCCATTTTTAGAGTGAAGTTGTAATACTTTCTTTTTTATAGTTGCCTGTCAGCATTTCTTACAGAAAAAAAATGTTTTTAATTGAACAGCTCTCTAAGGAGCAAAGAACATTTGCATCAGCAGTTGTTCTGGGAAATTTTCAGATGGAGCTTATCCAATACACATCACCCCCAGCAGCTGTCACAGGTATCCCTTTACAGAGATATGTATATATTCACATCTCTTTCATGGGTAACTTTTTGTCTTGAAAGATAAGAAGCCCTTTTACTGTATTAGGCAGATGAAACTGTGAAATAATATGTGGGCTCAAATAGCGTCATTGCAAAACAATTGTGTAGATTAATGCAGGACACAAAATGTTTTTTTTCCACTAAAAGACATCATATCAATGTGCATAATGCAGATATTATTTTAAAGTTATTAGGAATCAAGGGTGTAAAAGCGGCTTCAGCATAAGTGGTGAGATACACTATTTAATGAATCCTCTGAATTATCTTCCAGCATATGTACAATATAAACTCCTACACTAATCAAGGATGGCCTTTGCTCCCAAAGATCATCCAATGTAGGATCTGTCCTACTGTAATATGAATGTTTTAAAGTGCAGGAATAGCGCACAAAGTTGCAAGCTCTCATTTGTTAACTCTGATTCTTAATACTTTCTTTCATTCCTTCAACATTCCTTAGAACTATCACCAGTTGGGGTCAACTGTGTTCCCAAGCCCTCATTTAATGTAAATTAATACAAATATTTGGGAAATTTAATTGAAATGAGTCTTGTGCACCTCATATAAAGAAGGATTTACCAAATCCTAAACCACTGCAGCATTACTTCTAACATTTGATCATTCTAACATTAAATAATAATAGAGAGGTACTACTGAGTTTGGTTATATTTAAAAAATGAAATTTGTCTGTAATTATGCAGATTATATTTGGTTGTGCTTGTTACAATTATTTATTTTTTTTTATTTTATTTGAAGTATTTCTGTATTGCCCGATGAACAAATAAAAACCATTTAAAACAATACAAAGATAAAAACGTTTTAAAACACATCAATATACTCTTTAAAAACTCCTAAAAGCAGTTTAAAAACAATCCTGTAATCCTGTTTTAAAATAGTTAAAACAGCAATTTCAGACACTGAATGTGATGCAAAATGGCATTGTTTTGGCTGCCTGCCAAAACATTCTGAAATTTTTGTTCTAGTTCTAGTCAATTGTCACTGCCAAAGAAGTTTCAGGCTGGTTCAGAAAAGGAGATCTGCAAGGTAATATAGCTAGGAAATGCAAACCAGTAGAATCCATAAACAACATAATGAGGCAGCACAACTATAAGCAACAATAACAAGTGTTCATCCAGAGAACCAGTACTTCCCCTTTCTCTTCAACCCGGAGCAAATAGCTTGAAAGTATTGGCCTATAGAAATAGCATGTGTATTTCTATACTGCTTATCAACTAAATGCTCTCTAAGTGGTTTATAATGTGTTAACTAATTGCCCCCAACAAACTGGGTACGCATTTTACCGACCTGTGGAAGGATGGAAGGTTGGAGCTGGAGCCCGGCAGGATTGAACTCACAACCTTGTGACTGCAGTACCAGCATTTAACCACTGTGCCACCAGGGCTCCTACGGTAGATTACCACTGCCCGTGAATACAATGTTGACAACTGGTGAACATCTTTGGGAATCATGTCCCAAACAGGCAGGGGAACCATGAGGAAGATCACATCCAGATCCTCCAGCTGTACTAAATCCATACTAAATACTTAGGTAATTAGATAAGCCAGTGTGGTATAGTGGTTTGAGTGTTGGGCTATAACCCTAGAGAACAGGGTTTGATTCCCTGCTTGGCCATGGAAACCCACTTGGGTGACCTTGGGTGCATCATCCACTCTCAGCCCCAGCTTTAGGTTTACCATAAGTTGAAAACAACTTGAAGGCACACAACAAAAACAATTTAACAGGACCGTATACTCCAGACACTTGTGATTTATTTGCTAAACCAATGGAATGAAGGTCTCAAAGAATGTGAGTGATTTATGCTTAAAATGCAAATAATCACAGCAGGCTACCACAGATTCAACAACCTCCTCTGGACTGAACTATCCAGAAAATCTCCATAGGATGGCATAGAGAGATGAAGTGGAGGTTGAAAAGTAGTGTTTCTTCATTGATTTCACAAACAGATCATTGGAGAGCACATGCTGGTGTTTGATTGCATTCATCATGAATGTTTCTCGATCTGTAATCTGTAAATTCTGGGACTTGCTGTGATGTTATCCAGGCTGTGCTTAAATCAGAGTGGATACTCAGGACTTCACAGTGAATACCAGATGTATCAGCTGGGGATGGTGTTAGGGGTGGGAGAAAGGAAACAATATGAGGAAAAAAGTTCTGGGGGCAGACCATCTATATAGATCCTCTCTGTTGAACTGACAGCCTAAAACTTGCCAGGAGGTAGTCACACTAACATAAGTGCATGATGGTAAGATATCCCATCTTCTGTTCACATGCTTCCTTTGACATTGTGTAAATTAAGTCCATGTGTCTGTTAGGCCAGTAACATGCTCAGTCAGTCTTACTGCTGTTATGGTGGCAATGAAATCCTGAGTCATCCCAGACCCCAAATATAGAAGAATGAAATCAAATAGCAGAAATTTGGAGATGCTCTGATCAGTTGTTCTTTGCTTTACCTTTATTATTATACTACATCTCATGAATGCATGTGAAACTTAAACTTGACACTGGCCTTATCTGGGGAAAGTTAATGTAACCTCTGTTGTAGAGAACAAAGACAGTTCAACTAACTCTGCCTCCTCCTTGTACCACAAGTTTGCCAAATAAAGTACTTGAGTCTGTGGATCGGGAGAATTACCTAATTTCCTGAGGGATTTCATGTATAGGAGTGGTTCACAAACTTTGGTCCTCAGGTGTTTTGGACTTCAACTCCCAGAAGCCCCAGGCAGGTTGGACAACAGTCAGGAGTTCTAAAGTCTAAAATCTAGAGGACCAAAGTTTGGGAACCACTAATATATATATAGGATCACTCAGTGGCTGAATTATAAAATAACATGAAATCCTCCTAATCATGGTATCCCTTTGTCAAATGTATTAGCATAATTAATATATTCTGTTTTAATTCTGGAGCTTAATTATTTTCTCTTCAAAAGTTGCATGATTCAATTTTATGTGTAATGGAATACAGTGGGCTGTCTCGCTCAACCTCCGCATGCGTGAATGTGAAGTCATGCAAAGCATTGTGTCCTCTTATAATCAATAGATGCAGCAGATGTGTGCCCATGCTGCCACAAGCAGGCACCCATTCCGTGACATTTTTTGTTTTACACAGGGGTTCCTGGTATGGAACCCCTGCATATACAGCAGGCACACTGTATATACTTGTATGAATATTCAAATATTTAAGTTACTGTTGTAACAGCCTGTGTGTGTGTGTGTGGGGGGGTAATATTATAGCATCTTTAATCTAATGCTGAGGAAAATAAAAAGGAAGCTCACCAAGGGAAGCCAGCTTGCCGTGACTATCAGATTTGAATGATTTGGGGGCAAAACATGGCTACATTTCATTTTGGAAATATTGCTTATCCATAAACTTTGTGTTGTGGTAATATCTTTATGTGGTTAGCCCAATAAAAGTATTAACACAATATTGATTATATTGATGGGGTTTTTTGGCCTATATCTTATTCACTCTGTCTTTATGAAGTCCATGTTGAGGTGATACCTTTATTAGACCAACTGAAAGGCAGAAATTACATGACTGTAGAAAGAGGGAGGTGGCAATTTTGGGTACCTTCCTATCTACTTTCTGTGGTATTCTGACTGATGTCTCTAATACACATTTGTTAACTGCAACAGGACAAGAAGAAATTTGTGATAATTAACTGGCCCAAATTTCCCAGTTTTCCTGTGATATTATTTTCATATTGTTCTAGTCTGTAGCTCAGTGTCTTTTGTGAATAATAGGTCAGTGACTTTAGTTGTGAATAGCAGTGGTCAGTGATTTTAGCTGTGAAGGGAAGTAAGTGTTGGACTTTGTGGAGGACAGGTTTGAAAAAAATTAAATCCTTGGTGAGAGGATGAGGCTAGTAGTATCAAATTTCATTCTCTGACTTGTGTATTTTAATTCTTAGGCTTATCCAGCACACAGGGTATCCAGCTACTACATTTGACTTCATATCCTTGTATGCTGAGTCTTCACAATTTTTTTTTAAATATGTGATTTTCATTTCCAGTCCTTGCTCTCCCATGGCAGAATAAATGAAATTATAATGATGAGCCATTTGGAAATGTTTGTGGCAGTGATTATGTTCTGAGCGTATAGAGTTCCTAATGCTTCAAAAATATTTTCATTAGGAAGTCATCGTAAGAATTCACAACTAAATTATGTAAACAGTATCCTTTTTCACAGAAACAGGGCAAACTTATGGATGTATTTGTTTTCTCTCGTTCCTTTTAGGAGTTTGATCCTGAGGAGTTTTACTACCTCTTGGAAGCTGCAGAAGGCCATGCAAAAGAGGGGCAAGGCATTAAAACTGACATCCCTAGATATATTATAAGTCAGCTGGGTTTGAACAAGGATCCTTTGGAAGGTATGATTATGTCATAATTAATAATCAGCTCTGAAGTCAAGACTTGTCTTTGTCTCACTTTGCATTTAACAGGTATATTTCCAACTTGCTACTGTTCCTAATTTCCTCTGGATCAGCTTTGACTTACGACAACCCTATGAATGACAGACTTCCAAGAGTCTTTGCCTTACACAGGCCTGCTCAGGTTTTGCAGACTAAGGGCTGTGGCTTCCTTGATTGAGTTTATCTACCTTTAATGCAGTTTTCCTCTTTTGCTACTTCCTTCAAATATGCCTAGTGTTACTGTCTTTTCTAATGGATCATATAATCTACCATGCCCAAAGTAGGACAGCCTTAGTCATTTTGAACTCTGGTGAGAGTTCAAGTTTGATTTGCTCTGGGATCCACTGATTTGTCTTTTTGGCAGCCCTTGGTATTCACAGAAATCTCTGCCAGCACCACATTTCGGGTGAGTTAATTGTCTTCCTCCCAGCTTTCTTCACTGTCCAGCATTCACAACTATACATGGAAATGTTTTCCAGCCTTGGTATATAATAATACATCTTTACACTTGAGGCTCTTGTCTAGTTGCCCTTCCAACTTGCCCTTCCATAGCTGCCCTTCCAAGTCCTGGTCTTCTTCTGATTACTTAACCACAGTCCCCATTGTGTTTAATAAAGGAGCCAAGTTGCAGAAAACTTTTATTTTTATGTCTTCATCACCCACTTTAAAATTATGTAAATCATCTGTAATCATTATTGTTGTTTTCCTAATATTCAGCTGTAGCTCTGTAGTCTATTTTGTATTTTTACTTTCACCTGTAGTCATTCCAAGTTATCTGCATATCAAGTTGAGGATCCATCCCTCAATTTTTATGCCTCCTTCCTCTTCATCTAAGCCTAGTTTCTATATGATATATTCTGTGTATAAATTTAATGGATAGGGTGATAGGATACAGATAAGATGCAGATTGGCCAGATCTTGCCAGCTGGCAACCAGTTTGTTTCTTCATATTCTGTCCTTGCAGTGGCCTCTTGTCCTGAGTATAGGTTATGCATAAAGACAATCAAATGTGGTAGCACATCCATTTCTTCTGGAGTGATTAACAATTTTATATTATCTACACAATAAAAAATAAGACAGGCTGGGTTGGTGTTTTTTTTTTTTTAGGTTCTGTGGAACATTCTTGTATCCAATACATATTTCCAATATGATCTCTAGTGCCTCTTCTTTTTCTAAACCCAGCAGAGACATCTGGCATTTTTCCCTCTATCTATAGTAGAAGTCTTTGTTGCAAATTCTTAAGCACAATTTGCTTGCCTGGGAGATTAATGCGATGGTCTGATGGTTACTGCAATCTCTAATATCCCCTTTCTTGGAGATTAGAATATATATGGACTGTTTCCAGTCTGTGGACCATTGTTTTGTTTTTCATATTTGTTGGCACATTTTTATTAGAATTTGGGTGGATTTTGTCTTTGTAGCCTGAAACAGTTCTACTGGTAAGACGTCTATTCTGTTTCTGTTTCTATGTTTCTCCCAAGTGCTTTGAAGTAATTTCCACTTTACTTTCTAAAACTGGAGGCTCATCATTAAAAGCTTCTTCATTGAATCAATTTGTCCATCCCTCATCTCTTTTATATAGTTCTGCAGTGCATTTCTTCCATTATCTCTTATTCTGTCTTGAGCATATAGGTCATTCCCCTGTTGGTCTTATAGCAACACTACGCTTAGTTTGAATAACAACACCAACAGCAACAGCAGCAGCAATATTTATTTCTATCCCACCATTTTCCTAGATCAGGACTCAGAACAGCTTACAACAATTTCAATGTCATTAAAGATCCACAAGATAAAAAGGTTAAAACAAGATTAAATAATAAAAAAGTAAAACCAGATTAAAA
The DNA here is from genome assembly GCA_030412105.1 of Cyclura pinguis. NCBI lineage: Eukaryota > Metazoa > Chordata > Lepidosauria > Squamata > Iguanidae > Cyclura > Cyclura pinguis. Next base: position 315,847,511 of record CM059600.1, on the reverse strand, counting down.
CGTACATCGTTAAACACACACACACACACACACACACCAATTAGAAATATCCAGAGCATTGTGTTATGTAAGCCTTACATAGTCACTCATCAAATGCCTGTTGGCATAGAAGAGTCTTACTTGTCAGCCAAAAGAAAGTAGGGATGGTGTCAGCCTAACTTCTCTGGGAAGGGAGTTCTAGAGCTTGGGGTCAGCCACTGAGAAAGTCCTCTCTTGTGTTCCCACCAGGCATACCTGTGGGGGTGGTAAGACAGAGAGAAGGGCTTCCTCAGCAGATCTCAAAGCATGGGCTGGTTCCTAAGGGAGAATATGGTCATTCATATAGCCTGGACTGAGCTGTGTAGGGCTTTAAACATTATAACCAGCACTTTGAATTATGCCTGGAAACAGACTAGCAGCCCGTGGAACTGTTACAACAAGGGAGTTGTGTGATCCCTATAGCCAGCCCCAGTTAGCAGTCTGGCTGTGGATCTTGGATCAGTAGAAGTTTCCGAACAGTCTTCTAAAGGAGCCCATGTAGAACACATTACAATAATCCAACTGCCATCTAATTTAAGCCAACTCTGTCCAATAACTAGACCTGAAACCAGATTGAAATGGATATAGATCACCCAAAAACCCCTGGAACTGGGAGACCACCACATTCTCCAAAACCTTGCCTTAAAATGGAACATTAGAGATATCCCAGAATAGTGGGATCCAGTAATGACTTTTGAAGTAATGGTATTATAATAGGCTCCTTTAGACAAGCTAGAGCTCTCCCTTGTTTTAATGAGGCATTAACCACTCCCTCTATCTACCCAGACAGTTCCCCTTGAGCTTTTTTAATAAGCCAAGTAGGCCGAAGATTTAGAACACATGTGGTAGCTTTTATATGGCTCTTATGTCTCCAGGAATTCTGTCCATATTCGGTTGCGCAAACTGAAAAGTATCCATTGTCTAGGGGGCAGAGTTACGCCCACCGGATCTGTATCAGTTAGAGCATCCAAGTCAAAGTGGATCCTAGGGATTTTATCTGCAAAGCAGCAGGCAAGTTCTTTGCAGTGGGCTGTTGAATGATCTGGCTTTCCTTTCCTGAACCTGTGTCATGGATTCCTGACCACTGCAAATAGCTCTGCTGGTTATCTCTCTGCAGATGCAATAGAGGCAGAGAAGGAACTTGCCTTTGCTGCCTCTATTGCCACAGAGTATGCCCTCAGATAAGCTGTAGCTGTGTTTGAATGAATGTGCTCCAAGTTTTCTCCCAACACTGCTCTAGTCACCTTCTCAATTGTTTCATTGCTACTTACTCCCTGGAAAACCAAGGGGGGTCCGTGGGAGTGATCTACCACCCTGACCATTTTTCCATTCCAGAGTTTGGCTAGGACTTGGTCAAGATCACTGTCAACACAACAGGAAACTTCCCAAGAGCCATTGGGAATCTATCCAGATATGTAAGCCTCCTAGAGCAGACCATCTTAATCCCTCCCGCCCCCCCACCGACCCCAGAGAGATTCTGAGTTCCAGCAAGTCTAAACCCATCCGTGACTATGGAACTATAGATAATTTGACCACTGTGAGATCACATTCATCCCACTCACTAGAGCAAATAAGGTCCAGAGTGTGCCCAGTAGCTTGAAGGGGGACAGAAACCACTGAGGACAGACCCATGGTTATCGTGGCAGACACAAAGTCTTGAGCCACTCCCAACAGGGCAGTCTCGGTGTGGATGTTGAAATCTCCCAGCACTATAAGCTGGGAGGATTCCAGTACCAAGCCCTAGATTACAGCTAGAATGGAAGACTGTTATGCAGTGTAGTGGGTGATACAGAATCGTTAATCTGTCCCAGCCACTGAGCTTCAGGTAAACACTTGAACCCAGAAAACTGCAGGATAGGGCCCCTGATCAGGGGGATGGAATTTTAATAGACTATTGCAATTCCACCTCCCCACCTCCCAGATCTTGCCTGCTGCTGAACAGAATACCCTGGGTGGACAAAGCTAAGAAAAATTAACCTCCCCAGTCTCATCCAACCCGGTCTCTGTTTTACATGCCAAGTTGGCACATCATCCAGGATCAACTCCTGAATTCATCAGCAGAATTTTCTTTTTTTTTTAAATCATTTTATTCAAAATTCTCATTATAAAAAACATACATATTCAATTGCCAGCTTCATTAGAAATATATCTGATCTTCCACATTGATCTAGATTCCATTTTCCGGATTTCTACGAACTCAAGGTACTGTACAACATTATACTGTTAGTTTATCTGATAGTTCTTACATTTCATTCTTCATATTTCCGCTTCATGATATATACCTGTCGCCCACACGTAATATAACTTTAACCATGAATTACGTATTCCCAACTGTTAAAACCCAGCAATCACCCGTTATAGTTTGCCATTCTTTCTGTATCTCATCATCTGATTTCCCCTTTCATCAGCAGAATTTTCAGCCCAGGAGTTGTGTTGCCAAGACCATCCAGGTTGTTTGAATTGAGGGACATTTTCAGGAACTTCATTTGATTTCTTGAATCCTGTGGAAGAAGTATCTTGTTCTGCCTTTCTTGTTGTCTTCTGTTTCTTTGCATTGATTATTATAATACTCTTTGCCATTGACCAGTTCTGTTCAGGATTCTGAACTAATTTTTGTCACCCTTTACCATTTACTTCTTATCTGTTCTTAACTGGTCTTACTTCTCATCTGTTCTTAACTGGTCAACGAAGAGTTTCATTCAGTGAGGTTTTCCTTTCCTTTCTACAGACAATGTCTTTTTGCAGCTTGCCAAATAATGTCCCTGGTTTTGGCCCAAAGTTCTTCTAGATCCCAGTAAGTTAGCCTTAATAGTACAAATCTGTTCTTGAAATGTTATTTAAATTCTACAGAGATTTTCTTTGTATAGTATTTTGGCATAATGATCAATTCAGTATACTTCTTTAAATTAATTTTATTTTTGATGTTAGGAGTTTATGATCTGTGCCACAGCTTGCTCCTGGTGGTGTTTTTGTAAAAAGAATTGAGCTTCTCCATCTTTTGTTCCAAGTGAATAATCTGTTTGATTTCTGTATTGACCATTCATTGATGTCCATGCATACAATCAGTAGAAAACATAGACTTGGACAGGGCCCCATATGCCATCAAGTCCAGCTCCCTGTTCAGTGCAGGAACTTCAGCAAAAACATCCCCAGCAGGTAACCAGTCAGCCTCTTTGTCCTGCTGTTAATAAAGACTAGGTTCAGAGGTCCAGAGTCCCTGAGCCTTTGTCAGTCAGAAGCTAAAACTCAGTAACTGTTGTTAGGGGCAAGAGGAACCTAGAGTCAGACAGTCTAGGGTCAAGAAAGCCATAAATCAGAGATAGGATTCCAGGGAGTGGTAGCAACCAAGTTAGACATTCCAGGGGTCATAAATCTGGGCACAGAGGCACACAGTTGCATCACCAAAGAAATGTAATACCATAGTGGGCAATGCATACATCCCGTTTATCCGAAACTTATCTCAATCTACACTTCCCATTTTATTCAATATTCCTTTAGTCATAGAAACCAAATTGGCGGAATACAGCAAAAGACAACAGAGAACAAAAGCAGGACAAAGGATAAATCTGTTGTTTATCTTAGAGGGTTCATCACTCATAAAGGAAGATATGACTGAGTTACTTTGTACCTACTCTCATTAAAGCTTTGCAGAAAAGGTAAGATGTTTAGCAGTGCTGTCAAAAAATGAACACAAGACCATGTGATAGAGCAAGATAATAAGAGACCACGTACACCAGATAAAATGGCAGAGTAGATCAAAGCACATTTAGAAAATCCAGATAATTTTAATACTATGCACTTAAAGCTCCCGAAAGAATTTACTGGATAAATCACAGTAGTTTTGTGAGGTAGCAGGAATGATTACCATTCAATAGTTTAAAAAAAATCACATGAGAGTTGATATATAATTTCTTTTCAGTTATAGCAAATAGCTCCCAGTTATCTAGTTTTAAAATGTTTAAACAGTTATCTAATTTTAAAATGAAATAGAAATGTGTTAAAACCAAACATAATACCTAAAATTCCATCACAAATATTTGTCACATTGCAGTCCATTATGTGAGTTGAGTCTTAATGGATCCTGGCTGTAGAAACCAGGCAATATGCATGCCTCTCTTGGAACACTGTTGTTGTTGTTAGTCTTCAAGTTGTTTCCAACTTATGATGACTCTAAGGCATGAGGTTTTCTGGGGCTGAGAGTGCGTGATGCTCATAAGGTCACCCAGTAGGTTTCCATGGCTGAGCGGGGAATCAAATCGTGGTCTCCGGAGCCAACACTCAGACCATTGCACCACACTGGAACTGTATCAGTTGTAAAATAAAAAAGTTGACGTGTGTGACGGCTTATTGTTAAATGGGATATTCCCCAGGGTGTATTTTTAGTCAGGGGATATGCATAACAGTGCACTGTTATGCTTATCCCTTGACTAACAGTACACCCTGGGGGGCATCCCATTTAACAATAGGCCATCACACAGGCCAACTGTAACACATGCAAATTGCTGCCTCCGACCCAGGGACTACACAAGTATATATACTCTGACTCACTTCCATACCACCAGATCCTCTGAAGATACCAGCCACAGATGCAGGTGAAATGTCAGAAAAAACACTAATAGAACATGGCCTCAACGCCCGGAAAACCCACAATAACGTATAGCTGAATGTAGTTTTCATGTAATCTTATCCAGAACATGATTTCACATATAATTATTAGATCTATACTCAGTGTAATAAGTGTGATAAGCTTGAGGCTTTATTCAGAACATGGAAAACAACTTTCAGAATTCATGCTACTTTATCCATTATGAAGTAGAGTATCTAGTAATGGGTACATTTTAATGGTTAGCTGCCCTCCAGTTTATTAAGCTTTTGAAAATAGCTTTAAAACAACGATATATTTCCAGTTGTAAACAAATGTGCCACTTCACACCTCAGTGGAATTTATTTTCCAGTAATTGTATTTATGATTACGACCCTTTTTTTCCTTCTCTTTTTCGATATGGTTTCTCTAGTATCTTTTCTTCAAGTGAAATGACGCTTGCAATACTTAAAGATAATGCCAGATAAACCTATACTGTACTTGGAGGAATAGCACAGCAGACTTATCATTTACAGAAGCTTGGTTGGTGTATTTCAGAAACATCCCCTGGGGAAACATCTCTCCCTGTGGCTTTTAAATTACCGTCTTTACCTTTTTGAATCATGAGTCCTTAAAAATGGTTTAAATCAATGAAATAAAAAAAGCAGATGTTTAATAGTATTTAGATGAATTTCTAAAATGTCTTCAGGCATTGCAAAATGGTTCCTTAGCTCCCTGCTTCAAAAGCTGACTCTTGGTTTCATTTCATTACTACCTATTGTTTACAAATAATGTGTATTTCTCAGATAATAGTTATTTTGCGAAAAGATAATGTTTAAAACTGAACCATTTTAATTTTATATTTATGAATATAATTTTTGAATTGAGAAGGCTGTCAAAGTACATTATAGTGGTTTATCTCTTGTGATGCTGAAGACAACATAAAAATGCATTCTCTCAGCAGTTCCATTATAAAATCCCACATTTATAAATTGCTTAATCCAAAGTTTTATGTTGTTACTGTAGAGGCCATCACTTAAATGAAAACTTGCTGGTTATCATATAAAGGAAAACTATATGTGTTTGCTTGACTTAGACTAATACTAACAATTTATTCTACATTTGTAATTAACTATACCTTGGGGTTATGAAGTGATGTTTTCCATTGTGAAACTGTTCCTTATGTGTTTTCTTATTTAATGGTGAGTTATAATTCTGGATGTATATACAATAAATGTATACCAAAGTATTTTTTTTTTAAAAAAATACTGTGTTCTTGCTTTGGTTCAATAATTAAAATCCTTGCTCTAATGTAATTATAATTACTAAGTATAATTTTCATATGTATAAAATATCTATAAGCTTCATAATACTGCAGTCAAATTCTGTGAGTCTTTGTACCAACATCATTGGGTGCAGAAATTCTGCTAGTTTTATGCCTTTGCTGAAAGGTGATGTGCATGCTTCTCCTCTCCAATGTATCCTCACAATAGTCTTGTGTCGTAGGTCAGGCTGAGAGAAAGTGACTGGGCCAAGATAACTCAGTGACTTTCTTGGATCAATGAAGGACTAGAATTTAGATCTCCTTGCATGTTGAATCAATGTATCAGTGTGATTCTGCATAAAGACATCATCACAGATTATAAAAATTAACAGTCACTATCTGATTAGGGTTGGTTAGAGGCAATTCATCTATACACCATCTTGAAGCAATTTTGCCATCCTCCCTGAAGAAGCAAAAACAAATTACTTGATATAACGCAGGACACCCAGGATTGCATTTGAGGCTGTCTGTCTTCTCAGCTATATGAAACCAGTAGAATAAATGATAACCCAAATCTGCCATGCAGTGTTGGGGAGCTCTTGAGCAGAATTGTTGGGGAGGTGCTGAGGATGAAAATGAGAGAAAACTAAGGAGAAGCCATTCTGTAGAATTGGAAGTAGGCTCATGTTACATTGGAGGTTGTCCCTAATATTTAATATGTAATTCTAATGAAGAATGCTACTGATACGTGTTAGCACATGAGTCTGCCAAGCTTGTTATCTTGAGCAGTGTATTGCTGAACATACATGCTGTCAAATGTGTATCACTTTAGGTCTTTTTGTTAATTAAAGTTGGCAGGAACTTTTATTTGTTTTCTTAAAAAAAATAGAAACAGACTTTTTACACCACACAAACACTTTATTCAGACTAACTATGAAATGAGCTCTTCAAAACTCCTCAAGGGTTAAGGCAGATGCTATTAACCTCTATAGTTTATTTATGCATACAGTTACAAGCATGGAGGATTAGATGGCTGCAAGCCAATTAGCTGTTCTTAGCACAAGATTTTAAGAATTCAAGCAACACTGCTGCTATTCTTAAGAGAAAATTCTCCAAAACACATACAAAGCTGGACATGATGCTTAAAGTATTAGTATTTTGGCATTAGTATTAATGTTTTGGCATTTTTCTATCTCTCTTGGCGTACAACTACCTGCAGAATTAAAAAAGGCTCTTTCTTTTTCCCTCTAGTGTTCTCTCCTCTGTTCCATTTTTTTCTTATTCACTAGACTTTACCACCACCCTGGAACTTTCTTTACCTTTCCTTCAACATATTCTTCTTCTCCCCTTCTCAACACCTTGTCATTTTGCTGAGCTAACCATATATTTTTGTTTGGTTGCCAAAACAACTAATAATGATGATCCTTTTTTTTTTTAACCCCATCCTTCCTCAAAAGATCTGTGAGCAGGGATGCACAATAATCCTCTGCCTCCCTTTTTTATTCCAGTAAAAACACTGTAAGTAAACTAAAGCAACACAGAGAGTCTACATGTGACTAAAAGTTACAGACTTAATGGTGAACTGGGGATTGTGTCCCTCTGGTCACAGTCAAAACTTGGAAACTTCAGCATGCTGTTGTTGTTGTGTGACTTCAAGTTGTTTCTGACTTACGGCAACCCGAAGGCAAATCTATCACAGCATTTTCTGGGGCTGAGTGTCTGTGATGCACCCAAGGTCATCCGGTGGGTTTCTGTGGCCAAGGGAGGAAGTAAACCCTGGACAGAGCAAAATGCTCAAACCACTACACCATGCTGGCTACTTTCTGATTTTAAAAAAATAGAAGTGTATACCAGGTTTAAATTATTTTCATCTATCAGAAGTACTTGCCTTCACACGGGTTAGAAATCTTTTAGCCCTACACCCTGATCATACCACCCTTTTTTTCCTTTTGCTGTTTCCTTTTCTTTCCCTTTCCCCCTTGACTCTTTTTTTCTTGCTAATCTTTCTTTCTCTCTCCCTCTGTGCTTACCCAGTCTTTCCCTTTGCTCATTCTTTTCTTCCCCTTCTCCTTAGCAAGCAGTCTTTCTGTTAGTTCCCCTTTCCATCACCTTTTCTCTTTAAACTGTTAGCTCTTCCTACATTTTTGGCTCTAAAAAAAGTTAAAGCTTCTTTTTTTTCCCCTCTAGTTTTTTTCCCCTCTGTTCCATTTTTTTCTTACTCACTAGACTTTCCCACCAGCCTGGTACTTTCTTCACCTTTCCTTCAACACATTTTTCTTCTCTTCTCCTCAACAACTTGTCCAAAAGCAGAATCTCTCCGCCCACCAAAGTGTTCAAAGACCCTCTTTGCCCTGTGTAGTTTCTATGGACAGTTTGGGTTGTATGTCACATAGTGACTAAAAATTGTACTGCAAGCTTCAGATAGCTTGTGATTAACTAAAATTAATCATCGATTTTAGAAATAAAAGAATACTGAGGTATATACCTTTAGAGTTCTGTTAGTGTACATGCCAAGATTCAGGTGTCTAGGTTTCATAGTCTTGGAGTCATGGTGGAGACAGACAGACACACTTTCTCATTGATTACTGTAATAAAAGCATTACAGAAGTATTTAGAATTACAAAAACTACACACAGAATGTTTAACAATGGTCTGAATGGTTTTCAAGGTACTTTGTATGAGAAGTTGAGACATACCTTATACACTTGTATATAAGTTGACCTCATGTATATAATTGAGGATAGATTTTGGTACCCAAATTATAGATTCTGAAATGACGTGAATAAATTGATGGTACAACATTTCAGAACTCATTTTGGGAAGGTAATAGATGCAATACGTGCAGACAAAATGGCTACTGCTGCTGTAACTGTTAAGATACAGCATTAGTTTTTAAATTAAATTTTGTGGCCCAGGCCAGAAGCGACACTGTGCTGGAGAGAATAGAGGGTGTCATTGCTTCTTTTAGGTTCTCCTAGGACAGATTAATGACTCAAGGAGAGGGGAAAAAAAGAGGTGAGCAGGCTGAGGAACCAGGTGGGAGCAGAGGAGGTGAAAAGGAGAGACAGATGGGGAGCTTGATGGGTGAAGGATCTTTTAATGGGGGAGTTGAGAGATAAGCTCTCCTTGTTGCGCCTGAGTTGGCATATAGTGACAAGGAGCTGTGCTTAAAAAGAGCAGGGTGCATAGCAAAGTGGAGCTGCTTGCTGCTGCCGTTTTCCCACCTAGGCCAGAAGTGCTGCCATGGAGAGGAGAGCAGAGAGGATCAGTGTTTCTGTTAGGTTCTCCTGATCCTCTCCACTCTCCCTACATCGGTGGAGCTGCCGCCACAGTGGGGAGAGTACAGGGAGTTTGGGTTTCTTTTAGGTTCTTCTGGGATAGAGAGGCAAGAGTTTAGTCTGTCCCAGGAGAACCTAAAAGAAGCAGCAACTGACCCCCTCTACTCTCCACACTGCAGTGGAGAAGTGTTAAAGACTGTTGGGGCATTGGGGCTTCTTTTCTGATTCTCCCAAACTCTTCTAACCTCCCCCCTCTTGGGCTGGGAGGTGCTGAAGAGCTACTGCCTTAGTAGAGAAAATGGAGATACGCTGAGAGCTTAATCCATCTGGGTAGAGCCTAAAAGAAACACACCCTCTTCTGCTCTTTCTGCCATGGTGGGGAAGTGCCAAAGAACCACTGCTGCCATCATTTTTTCAAGCAAGCATTACAAAATGCTAGAAATAGCCCCATGGTAGACAGAGGTACCACAATGATCCAGGTATAAGGCAACCCAGGTTTTTTGGGTCAATTCTAGCATAAAATTTTCAATTTATACACAATTGTATATGGTAATTTGAATGAAAATTTGATTTAACTTCAAAGGATGATCTATTCTATTCACAGTAAAAAAAAAATGCTTTCCACAAGCAGTTAAAAAATTACTCCCTTAATCAGGTAGCTCAGCATTTTAATGTATATGCAAACTTTATTTATGCTTGTTTTTAGAAATAGCACAGCTAGCTAACTATGACAGTGGGACAGCAGCAACTCCAGAAACAGATGAATCAGTTATTGTAAGTATTTTACTACATTGAATTATATTTTGCTCTGAGTTCAAAATGAATTATTGTCTGCATTGTTTTATTGAGGTGTCTTTTAAATCTGTACAACAAATGTCTATTTTAGTAAGTATTTATGGAGTAACTTAAAAATACATCGGAAGTTAGCCATCTTTGTACTCTGTGTTTATTTATAAGCAAAGTTTGCATTCTTTTTTCTTGATATAAATTAGTTTATTATGTAGTCTATATATTTGTAGATTTTTATAAGACTGCAGGTGAAATAGAGTGTCATTGAAAGAGTGTGTTCATCAACAAGCTTGACTGCAGGTGTGTATATTAAACAAGCAGTTATACCATTACAATTAAAAGGACAAAAATGTTGAATGTTTTTTTCAAGATTTTATTCTGTTGTCCTTTTAGGTTAATGACTGAATTTGACACGATAGGAAGTTATATATGAGAGTTTATTAAAAAGAAATACTAATAGTATTTTAGCTTTCATCGGAATCTACTTTAGTTTGAGGACTATGGAAGTGATTCCAGACTTTCCAGATTCAAGAGTAATCAGTAGGTATATCTGGTAGAATATCTTAACAGAAGAATTCAGTTTATGTGTAGCATTTTATCCCTTTGGGTTAGTACTATAGAGTGTAAAGAGAGTGTTCCTTTGAATTTAAGACCAAGTTTGCATCCCGGCTTGCTGGTAAAATTCACTATGTAGCTTTGGCCAAGTTACTGTTATTCAGTCTTAACTTGTCAAATAGAAATGCTAAGATAAATGACAGAATGATTATAGAGCACTTTGTATACTAGGCTTAGAGCTAGTCATTTAGATATAGGTAACATCAAGCTGCAGTTGAGGGCTGCAGAGGATGACAAGGATGGTTTGCGTGTATTAGTGCTGAGCTTTGGTCGCACAATAGCAAATCCTAATTGGGGTGGCTCAAGACTGGCAGCAAGTGGTGCCCCCATTCACCTTAGTCAAGATACCTAAACCCCAACAACCCAAAATTATTTTGCGTTTTGAGATGGAAATCTCACAAGCATCTTTCCCCATCCCTGCCAGTAAAAATGTACTAATAAAACAGATAACTAAGAATTTACTAACCTCTCATGACACCCCAAATTATTTTGCTTAGAGATGACTGTGATGTTTTACGATGTGGCTAATCAGTGCATGTATTTGATGAAATGAATATATATCAAAAAGACACGCATACACACACACGCACACATCGTATACAGGATGTGAAAATGTTACATGGGCAATACAATCAAAAATCTATGACCACATTCAACTCAGTATATAAAATTCTCCCTTCTCCCACACCTCTTGGATGTTGGGAGTGTAAACTACAACTGGCACAATGCCTGTTAGTTTCATGCTTGCTCTTGCCTGTATGTTGATGTGAGAGGCTTCAGTACCACAAACCCAGTACAAGTTCTACTTAACAGGAATACGGTCAATAAAACTAATGCTTACAGTTTGCAGGACAGAAAGTGTACTACTTAAAATGACACAAAGATAGAAATACTTGCTTTTGGATTTTTATACTGGTATGTTTTGCTGACTTTTTGATGTGAGATGGATTTGTAAGCAGTCCTGTTGTAGCCACCTGTTATTTGTTATCTACTTTAAGAGATAATTTTTTAACAGCAGGTTATATGATTAAATGAGATAGTTAGAAATATAGCCAATATATTTGTGTTTTGACTTTTCAAAATTCAGTGCCTTTTCAAAAAAGAAACAACTCATAAAGCAGCTTTTTATTAACAGATATTAACTACATAATTCAGATTCTCAACTTCTTTGATTCTTGTTTTTGTTTTAACTACAAAACAGCTGTTAGAGAGAATTGGCTAGTTTGTAATACCAAAGGACTTTTCTAGAAAAGGTTCTACAGGTATAGAGGTAAACAAATGTACTGGTCATTTCTACATTCACATGTATTTAATTACTTCTCTTTTTTTACATTGCTCAAGTAAATGTGAAAAAAATTGTGCAACGAGAAAAAAAAGAATGTATTTCTAACACACACTTCTTGATATTCTCAACTTCATAAAGTATTGCATATTATAATCTTTTTATGCCTAGAATGACTGGCTTTTTTGTTACTTGTTTTATAGAGTTCTAATGTACCCCTTAAACTCCAGAGGAAGCCTCGGGAAAGTGATTTTGAAACAATTAAACTGATTAGTAATGGAGCTTATGGGTGAGTACTTTTTGAAGAAATAAAACTGGATTTTTGCATGGCTTTCTGATACTTCCTGTGAAAACTGATACAATGTAATGGATTCTTAATTGCTCAGTGTAGAGAGATTGTTTAGAAATGAACAAGAAAACAGTAGATTCTCTGTAGCCTTTATGCTGCTTTAGTGAAGCCTTCTCATTTCTTGATCGGTAAACAGGCAAGATGTTAATGAGGATGATGATGATGACGATGGCAACAAAAACAACAGTTGGAATGATAAATAAGCTTAATAAAAATCTATAACTTGTTCAGAATAACTACAAAAGTGCTTGAACTTTGGCAGAATTGTGCTTCTGTTTTTCAGTATTAATGGTGAACACATGTATTGGTTTTTAGTGTTTCAAACACAAAGTTATCCACACTAAGTCCAAAAGGTTGGAATTTTGATAACCAATCATTACTCAGTCAGATATATTGTCTCATTACCCGTAAGTTGAAAAGGTGGCGCATTAGTAATACCTGAGCTCCTAAGGGTTTTAGTACCATTAAACAATAATTACACAACTACATTTGTTGGAAGCAACGCAGTAAACTGCTTCAAGGGCACTTAATACTGTTTATTACTAGTATAAACTGAAAATAAAGTTAATGTTGTTGTGAGGCATTTTTCCTTTTGATGTTTTCCAAGTCATTAATTTCCTCAAATAACATAAATAACTGAGGCCTTGCTTTGGATTCACTGATTTATTTTCAGGAATGTCATTGGTTATACTTATGTGATATTGTTAACTAATGTTTTTATTACTAATTTCTTCCAAATGTGAAAGTATTTTCTGTGAGCCAAACGTACGTATGTGTGTGTGAGAGAGTGTGTGCAGTTTATAGGTGCTACATTCCTTTGTTTTGTTCTGTTATGGATTTTGGTACCTTCATTAGTGAGTTTAAATGCTGTTTTTCAAAATATAATTGTTGATCTTGGCATACTTTGGCATAGGTTTGTCAGATGTATTCAACTTGATGAGTTTAAATGTGAACTCTTAAAAATCAATTGATATCTTTTTAGAACTTTAGTATACAATCGGGGAAGTAAATTCATTTGTAGCATAATTAAATGACTTGATAGTAGCCAAGGTACGCCAAGCTATTTGGACTGAATGGTTGGGAATATACAAGAAGTTAAACAAGCTGTGAATCAGTAAACATGTCGGATGCAGGCCAAATCATTAATGGTTTCACAAGCTGTCTTAGATTTTCTCTTCAAGCCAAATCTTTGCTTCCTGCCCATAAATAGTTTTTTGCTGCAACTGCAGCATGTTTTCTCTCTCAACACTATTCTAACCTTGAACAGAAGTTTCATTCATAATTGTTGCTTTTGTCTAATCCTTCACCAGCATGGTCTTGTGAACTAGATCAATGGCCATTTCTAGGTTCTTTGGATGTTACATAATTGCAGTTTGGAAGAAGTTCTTACAGTTTTGCTAGTGAGTAGCAATGAAATAAATGTGTTTGGCAGATACATTCATAAAAGAACAAACTAATTGGTATTGTTAGCTGGCATTATGTTTAGGTTTGGGTGGTTTAGTGACATTGGTCTTTTGTGGAGTAGCAGTGACCTGTTTGACAATGGTGACCAACATGAAATCCCGGTGATATTCTTCGTCCTTGCTTCAGTGTGTTTCATGATGTGTAGAAGACCAACATTGCTCATCAAGATGGTACATTATCGAGAGTAGATAACTCTGACAGATGTGCGGAAGGGAGGATTTTATGCCCTTGGAATTTTCTAGTGACCACTCAGACTGTTCCCCATTCTTCCAAAATGAGAAAAACAAACCCAGAAAATTTCCTCAAGTAACAATTCACTTCTGATTTTGGAAAACGGGGGTCTTACAGTCTTTTAAAAGGTGAATTGTTGTTCCTGGAGGCCTCTTAGAGTCAGTTTTTAGCTAGAAAAAAGACAATTTGGAGGAGTTGAAGCTGCAAAACAGGTTTGGAGGATCACATGCAGATACAGAACTAAACTTCACCTACTCTGAATCTGTGAGACCCAGCATGGTGTAGTGGTTTGAGCATTAGACTACAACTCTGGAAACCAGAGTTCGATTCCCTGCTTGGCCATGAAAACTCATGGGGTGACCCTGTGTGTATCAACACTCACAGTCCCAGAAAACCCCATAGTAGATTCACTTTATGGTCACAATAAGTTGGAAATGACTTGAATGCACCCAGTGACCTGGTAATCTGTAGATTGATACTATAGGGATTGATGTTTCCAGGCTAAATTTCTGTGTGTCATTTTAAAAATAGGAACAAAATGTTTAGCGTTACGAAAAAGGACTAAAAAGGACATTACTGTACTGAAAATCCCAGTTCAGGATTTGCATGAGAAACCTGCAATATTTTATTAACGTGTAATACATTTGGATGTGGCTTACTACCTTCCTATGGAACAGACACCTTTGTTGTTGCTTTGCCTATTTTTAAAAATCTCTTCTTCTGTCGTATGAAGAAAGGAAGTACACAGCTTTTAAAGAATAAATAAATAAGACATTAATCGAAGGCAAGAGAAATGTTACGAGTGAGGGAAGTGGTGGCATAAATCCAATTGCTAGTTCCATGAAGAGCGTGAAGGCGGTACTGTACTAACATATGTGCCATATAGGGACGTGGTGATTTGAGTATTGGACTACAACACTGGAGAACAGGGTTTGATACCCCACTCCACCACAGAAACCCACTGGGTTACCTTGGGTGCATCACACACTTTCAGCCCCGGAAAATCCTGTGGTAATTCCATAAGTCGGAAGTGACTTGAAGGAACACAGCAACAACAACAAAATGTTTTCCCAGGCACAAAATATTTATGCGTATTTGGGGAGAAGCGGATGCTCAAAAATTACCTCCTCAGCTGAATTCCAGCAGTTGAGACAAGGCATGTGTTTAAAAGAATGTGACATACTTATAGCACAAGTATATTTTACTGTGTAAATGGAGAGCATTTGCTCCAAAGGATAAATCTTTAAAGCCAAGAAGTAGATTTAAAAATTTGTATAAGAAAGGATGCTTTTCCCAGGTTAAACTGGTCAAAGGACAGGAATAAAATCTAACTGTGTTCTTTGTTCACGTTTATGAAAATTTCATGTGAACATATTTGGCTGATAAATAGTGTCTTCAACAGCAAATCTTTGGCTGCCAAAATTTAAAAGAGTTGAAATACTGAACCTGTGTTTGTGTATTAATATTTTCAAAGTAATTTTGACTAGGATCTAAAGAACAGAGCTGTGAACAAAGCAAAGAACTCCATGTGCAGCTGAAGGTATGCTTTGACCTCACTTGCAAAACTGCTTCTCTGATTATCTGGTTGGTGATAACTGAGAAAAGCAGAAATAAGTCTCTGTGCCTGTGTGGAGTTCTCTGCTGTGTATGTGACCTTTGTGCATTAGGTTTTCAAAATGTTCTTTAGAAGATGAAAGCTGGGTTGCTTGTAGCTGGTGATAGATATTGTTCTTAAATATTTGTGCTGTCTGTTATATATTAAAATAAAAGTGTCAGGAAAGAGAAAGGGAGGGAATCTTTCTTACCCAAGCTTATGTCCATCATCCGCAGCATACCCATTGAGGAAAAGTCATTCAGTGCTAAACAGTGCTCCTTAGAGGTGCTTTAGCTTCTTTCTGTAGATTATTTCCCAGAGAGTGTCATCATCTGGCTTCTTTACTATTGGTGATTTGTGGAGATTAGAGGATCTAGTTTGTTTTCAATGACTGTTTCATTTTTTTTGCACTAACATTTCAATTTTGCAAAGGACTGCTGAAATTTGTCCCGTAATGCCATCTGCTGTGTTGTTTTTCTCACACCATTTTAATGGTGATCGTAATCTTGGAAAAGGATGCGGTATATCCTTTTGCCACAGTTTTCTGTTGAATTTCCATGAATTAGTTTTGTTAGATATATAGCCTGTTCATTATTTCTTATCTGAGACACATTTACTGTCTAGAAATTACAACTGCTTAATTTAAAC
Source organism: Cyclura pinguis (assembly GCA_030412105.1). Lineage (NCBI taxonomy): Eukaryota > Metazoa > Chordata > Lepidosauria > Squamata > Iguanidae > Cyclura > Cyclura pinguis. The sequence continues at coordinate 315,831,397 of CM059600.1, read as the reverse complement.
TTGATCCATTTATGTATTTGGCCTCCTAGCTATCATTTTTTTGACCAGCCTGTGGCATGGTAAGGATCACTTCACCATAAAAATGACTGGCAAGCGTTGCAAGGACAGAAATAAAAAGACAAGGTATAATTGTAACTGAACAGGCCAAGCAGGGCAGATTTCAAGAAGAAAAGAGAAATAAATAACAGGGATAGTGAACAAAACTCTGGAGAAAAAATGATATATGAACAATCAGAATACATATGTATCACCCTATTCTGAACCACTTGAAGATACTATGGAAAGATAGTATATAAATATGCTCTGGTATGTTATCATATGGGTCTTTCTATAATATTTGTCTCTTGGGAAAGATTCCAAGAAAGAGGTGAATACACACTAGGCACCTGTTAAAATGTCCATTTCCCCCATTCCTCCTCACAGTGCTATACCAGCTGGCTGCATGGAAGGAAAGATTCAGTTGACTAATGTTTTGATATTTTATTATAATTTTATTAATTGTTTACATTGATGCTACTTGTTAGCCTTCTTAAAAGTATTTTAATCTGAAAGGCATAATAAAAAATGTATGTATGAATAAAAGGGGGTTGTAAAGGAATGGAGAAGCAGAAATCAACTGAGAGGACTTAGTGACCTGAGTCACACAGCTTCACTTCAGGAAGAAGGCATGTTCTAAAATGTAATGCTGCGGGTGATAGAGAGAGTGGGATGTGATTTGTATTTTAGCTAAGGTGCAATGTCATCATAGGATTTTTTAAAAAGTGTGTGGGTGTACAAAAAGATGCAACTTCTCTGTCTTTGTTTTCTATTCCCCCCCCCTCCACTTTTTTTTCCTTTCCAATTTTTGTCTGGTAATTAATAGATTAAAAAATGACCCTGAGCTATGGGCTGAGATGTAATTGACAATGTAAATTCAGTCAGGAATCATGAGATTCCCCCATATGTTGTTGGATTGCAACTCTGATGACCCCATGTCAGCATTTCCAATGATGAGAAATGTAGGGTATTGCAGCTCAACATCTGGAGGGTTGCGTTTCCCACCACTGGTATAAGTAATTGTACAGTTTCCTCAGGAGGAAATGCATTTACAAAGAAATAATGTGCCTAGTAACTCTTCTTACTAAATCCTGATTGCAGCAATGTCAACCCTACCCATTTACCACTTTTGTTTTGTTTTATGAAATCAGTTTCGTTTGTCACCCTAGACTACAATAAACCTGTTATTTGTGTGTTAGAATTAATCAGACACTAATAATGCAGGTAACTCTAGGTAGACTCAGCCACTGTTTGTCAGACCTGTTGTGATAAATTATGTTAATCAGTGACTTCACTTGTTGTCAGTGTAATACTTTCACAACTGGTAAAAAGGAGTTGTCTGATCATGAAGCACCCACCCTCTCTCTTTTGTTTTTCACATATGATATCATCCTGAGAAGTCAAAAGCAGCTTCTGAGTCATAAATATAATAGACATGTCCCAAATAAGGAGTCTCAGGCTTCATTATATTATTTTGTCATATAGTATTTATATGTCATACAAACTTTAATAAATGCTACCAAAACATTTTGGCTTTTTGTAATTGTATTTATCACTGGTGAATTGGTTAGCTGAAGTGTCAAAATGGACTAGAACACTGAATTCTGGAATCAACACTCATATGTACTATCCTACTAGCATAGTATTTTATGTAAATTAAATGTAAATTAAAAAACAATGTTACTCTGATTCATGTTCCCTCTCTTTCTTTTTTTAAAGTGCTGTTTATTTGGTGCGGCATAAAGAAACCAGACAGAGGTTTGCCATGAAGAAAATTAACAAACAGAATCTCATTCTTCGAAACCAGATTCAGCAGGCATTTGTTGAGCGTGATATCCTGACATTTGCGGAAAATCCATTTGTAGTCAGCATGTATTGTTCTTTTGAAACCAGACGCCATTTGTGTATGGTCATGGAGTATGTAGAAGGTAAAGTATTCTGCATCCAGTGGCAAGCACATTGTAATGTAAGAGTGAAAAATAAGTATAAATTCAATGTATTCACACTGGATTCTCCTTCTCCTGTGTGCAGTACTAATGTCAAATATTTCATAATTCATTGAGTCAAAAAAGCCTCATAATGGGGAACATTTAGTGAGGAGTATCTTGTTTACCTTGGTTCTGGTGGTTTGTTTGTTTGTTTTGTCTTCTTTTATTCTTTTTCTTCATTTATTGTATATGAACCAGGAACAGTACCAAACCTTTAACATGCTAGCCAGTGACAGCACATGGAATGTAGACGTGTGCATTCTCTGCTATGTTGATAGAAATGTTGTTGTTTAGCATTTTCAAAAGTTTTGCCAGTTTTTTTTTTAAGCTGCCATGATATGGTTGGAAGCAGAATTACTTGTATGTAGTTAAGAGAGGAAGAGAAAGTGGTATCATCACCACTATAATAGGCAAAATATCTCTATCCTCTATCAAGCCACCTTGTTTCACCAAACTATTTAAAATTACGGTGTTCATCTGAGGGCAAAATGTCAGTGAGCCAGCAGTGTTGTGATGGTTCAGTCATAACTACAGCTTTTTCATATTTGTCAAGAAAGAAACATGCTTTCTTGTTCTCATGCTTTGCCCCCGTTTGTAATAGTAGATTCTTCTTTGTGTTCTCTGTGACTCATGCAGATGGGTTTACTGCACCTGCACAGTGGATTGTTTGGAAACTTCTAGAGCTGTTATGCAAGCGTTTTGACGGTAGGCCCTCCTTCACTGGTACCGTAAGACCAACCATCTTCCCACTGAAATCCTGAGTTCCTTTGCATCTGCTGCAGCAGCAGCATTGAAAGGAACAGTTAGCTGTGCATTTTGACTTGACTTGGACTGTTTACTCTGTTAAGCTTTCATCTTTGATATGGCAACTTTTTTCTCTTGGTGTTGACTTGGACTGTCTCTCAGCTTCTTTTTCAGTTTACCCTCTTTGGCTGCCCTTTCTGCCTCTGGTAGCCATGCCATCCGGATCTTTCACAAAGTATTTTCACTTGTGGGGCAGATTCCAAATACTGATGGCCACTCCTATTGCCTTTTGCACCTGTGAGGGAATCACAGTATTAGGTCCTCTTATACTGGAAGGGAGTGACTCGACAGGCCTGTATAAACCGCTCATCATGCCTGAAGGCACTCTTGTAAGAGCTTTTGATTTGTCAGGATGCTCTTTCAGTGTCCAGTTGCTCTTCAGTTTCATGTGCTTCCTTGGTACCTACTGTGCCTGCTTCCTCTGCGCAAGTTGCTTCTAAGCAGCTGTTGACTGAAGCAACCATAGCTGAAGGTGCTGAGTGTCCTTTATCCAATCCCACTGTTGGTATCAACAAATTGAAGGGTGATGCCTCTCTTACCAGGGTTCCTTCCCCACTAGGATGCTCTTTTGATCTCAAGCCTGCTTCCCAGCATGCCAGATAGAGGCTTCATAAGAAGAAGAAGAGGTCTAAAGATCTTCCCCAGCTTCAGCTACCATCCCTGGTAGTCTCTGTGGTTGCTTTGGGCTTGGCATCACCCAATTGCTTGCCACCTCATTCTTCTCTGGCTCAGACCTCTCAGCCGTCAACTCCACACCACTCTCTGGAGGTCATCCAGGCTGCTACCATTTCAGATGGTAAAATAGTTGACTCCTCCTCTCACGGTCCTCAACATTCTTCAGGTCTTCCTGCTCTGTCTGAGCCTTGGCCAGCCCCAGTTCCCTTAGCTCATTCTACCAGCAGCACTGCATTTCTGCCTTCGCATCCTGCTCATTACAGACATACATCTTCTCTTGGGGTTCATCCCAGTCTTCTATGTAATTGATTTCAAGGGCTTGGGACTGATTCTCTCTGGTTCATCATAGATCCTGATTACTCTGTGGCCCTTCTCCTCCTGAGGCCATCAAGTTATGCACTATGTTCCATTCCCACAATGACATTAGTATTCTTTTTCCCCTTCTGACAGGGAGTTTCTCTCTCTCTGAGGAAGTCATGGATTTCTATGATCCTGATTACTATTACTTGAGGGACAATGGTTCATTCTGTTACCTGTATACTTATCTTTATCATGATCAAAGCCTGTCTTCATACTATTATGCATGGGACTACTTTCCTTACCTCTATCCAGCAAGGCATAGAGAATCTCCAGATTGGAGTAGATCCTCTCACTCTTCTAGGCACTGTTGATGGTCTTGTTCTCCTACATGCACCCATCCTGATCAAAAGATGGTGTCATCTCCACTACCCACAGGAAGACAGGTGCATCCCGCAACCACTTCTACCACTAGCATGCTTCAGGCATCCACTTCAACCATCAACATGCCTCTTCTTTCCACTGCTTCTATCAATGCACCGCAAACCACTGCTCCCACCAATGCTCCAATGGTTACTTCTGTTGTTGTGTCCTGTCCACACTGCTGCTCTTCTGCTTCCACTGCTCTTGTTGCTGTTACTTTGTCAGCAGCAGATTCTGCTGTCACTGCTCCAAGTCCACTGTGTTATATGATACTGACTCCGATTCTACTTTCTCATCTTCAATTGTTGTTTGACCGCACTCACCTCCAACATTCTTGACGAGCATGAATCCATTTTGCCCACAGACACCTTTGCAGAGTTGATGGTCTACATGTCCAAGTCCTTCCACCTCAACACAGTATGAGCCAGAGTCTGAGGACCCACTCTTCAGGAGAGTCCAGGCTAGAATTCTTACGCCATCTTACATACCTCTTCTTCTGACTGTTCTCAAGATTGCAAGGTGGTCTTGCATCAATCTGTCTTGTGTGAGATTTACGTCAAAGAAGGTGGACACTTTATATATAGGATTTTTTATTCAAATGCCGATTGGTTGTCCCAGCACCCAAAGCCCAACTCTATTGTTCTTGAGGCTGCACAGACCAAGACAACTCAAAGGAAGGTTACTGTTCCAACTTACAAAGAGGGCTTAAAGTTTGATACTCTCATGAAAAAAAAAATTGTATTCCACTGCAGTGTCCTTCCACATTGCTAATCATGAGGTCTGTACAGCTGTGTACTAGCAGCATCCTTGGGAGTGTATGACACCATTTCTTACTAAGCTTTCAGATGATGATGGACATGTAGCAGCTGCTCTTCAATACTTTAGCTCCACAGCAGCTCGCAACAGTGAGGGATGTCACTGACTGCAGTGTGAAATCTCTTGCACCGGTCATAGCTTTATGCCATCATGCCTGGCTGTGCTCCTCCAGTTTGTCCCCTCAGGCCAGCAATGCAATTAAAGACTTGCTGTTCAGTGAGTCTGAGTTATTCCACAAGGACACTGATGACACCCTGGAACATATCCAGAAAATGCAGGCCACTCCTTGTATGTTTGGCTTGCCTCCCCAGTCTTCATGGTCCTTTAGGCTCAGATATTCCTGGTTGAGACATCCTTCTGGCTTAAAGAGGGCTTATAGCCCAGTTCCACCAAAATGCTCCATCAAAGGCTTGCCAGGCAACACTTTCCTGTAACATTGGGGTAGCATCACTGTGTATGCTTTTCCCCCTTTCCCACTTATCACAAGAGTCTTCCTCAAGCTGACCAGGGAGACAGTGAACTTCATTCTGGTAACCCCAGGGTTACCAAGATAGCAGTGGTTCACCTATCTACTTCACCTGTCTCATGGGGTTTATTTCTGCCTACCAGATTTCCTGACTGTCCACAGCTATCGGATTTGGCATCTCGACATGGACACCCTCAAGTTGGAGCCATCCTTAAATTCTGTCTCTACACTGCTTCTTTGAATCCTAGTGGCTATTCTAAGGCCTTCACCTGAAAGAACCTACACCTACAAGTGGCGCAAGTTTCATTCTTGTCCACCCAACACATACCTCCAAATGTGGCCCAGATTCAGCATGTTTGGACTTACTGCTTTCTTTACCTGAGAAGGGCCTCTCACTTTCATCCATGAAATGCTACCTTGCTGTATGATGTCCTAGTTCTTGCTTTCATCCACCAAATGCTACCTTGCTGCTATATCCCATTGATTCCAGTTGACAGGCAAGCCTTCTTGTTTCCAGTGCCCATTAAACATTTCTTAAAGGGCTACAAGAACCTGCATCCTCCAGTTTGGGCTCCCACGGCCCAATGGAATCTGGAACTTGGCCTCTTGCAGCTCTCCCAGAAACTATTTGAACTAACGGCAACATGTGACATTCATCTCTTGACATGGAAGATGGCCTTCCTTGTTGCAGTAACGTTGACCAGGTGAGCTGGAGAACTTTGTGCTGTGTGAACATTCCATATCTACCTTTCTACAAGATCAAAGTCATTCTCAGACTACATATTTCTTTCTTCCCAAAATGGTATCTGCTTTCCGTCTGAACCAGGACATCATACTGCCTGCATTCATGCTGAACCTGTCCTCTCAAATAGAATGTATGGATGTTAGAACATCCTTAGGCTTCTATATTAATAGGGCAGCTGACATCTGACTGTCTGTTGTTCTAGCCACAAGAAGGGACTATCAGTTTCTTCCTGGCATTTCTCTAAATGGGTCTCTTCTGTGATTCACCTGGCCTATGAACTAGCCAAGAAAGATTCTCCTGTCACTGTGTGCAGCCATTTCACAAGAGTCATGGCTGCCTCTTTCACCTTTCTAAAGGGTATTCCCTTGGAGGACATTTGCAGGTCTAAGCCCTTGACCTTTATTACATACTACAGACTGGACTCCAGGTTGAGGGCTGAGCGGGGCTGTACTCCTTTTTTTTTTAATGAATTATCTTTATTGATTTCCTATATGTCCGCATGGATAGAATAAATTACAAGGTAAATAAAGGAATCTTGACAAACAAAAAACAATGGGAAAAATATAACATGCAGTCAATTAGAAGAGAACAGAACAAACCTGCCTGCATAAAATAAATAGATAAATACCCATAAGACGAACCTCTACAATTTAACAAACATGGCTACTTCCCTCTCTGATAGAGCTGCAGATTATATATTTCGTTCTTATTATACTACACCTTTGCGTTCTCGATTGTTAATTTTTTTCCGTTCTCCTTTTAAAATACTCTCATGTTGTTTATTAATCAAAATTAGTCTTCCTTCTTACTGTGACCTTTCAAGCATCTCCTTAGTACCAGTTGGCTAATTATGTGAATCATTACTTAACAAAACTGCTTGTAATAATAATACGTGTATGTTTATACCATTATCACAGAACTTTCTAATTTCGTTCTGTCTGTTTCTTATCTCCTTTGCAAAAATTACCCAGTTTTCTTTACAACAGTACTTGTTATACTCATTCCACTCATTATAGAATTTAGACACCATTAACTCTCACATTTCACTTCACGTTACCCTTTGCAAGTAATTTAGAAATGGTTGCCATGTTTGCAGAAACTTGTGGTTTGGGTTATTATCTAAGAGGTAAGTAAGCTTGTCCATCTCTGCTACCTCTAATAATTTCTCCATCCATTCTTCTTTTGCGAGGATTGAGGCTTTCCTCCAATGCCTAGCGTAAACAATCCTGGCTGTAGTGGTCATGTGCCATATTAACCTTTCTATACTCTCTCCCCAAGCTAAGTTGGATTCAAATATTTCCAATAGGAAAAGCTTTGGGACCAAGTCAAACTTTCTTTCTACAACTTTTTGAATAACTGCTTGAACCATAAACCAGAATTTCTGTGCTCTGTTACATCCCCACCATTGGTGAAAAAAAGTACCTGTTTCTTTTAGACATTTCCAAAACTTGTCTTTTGCATTTTTAAACATCTTTGCAGCACTTACTGGGGGGAAGTACCATCTGAACATTACCTTCAGAGATTATAGATTGTAGATTATAAGATCTAGTAATTTGGCAATCCTTTTCCAAGATTTTTCCTGGTCATCTAGATTAATGTTATGACCTAAGTCAATTATCCACTTAATCATATATTCTTTAATTACTTCTTCCTCAAGGTCAAACTGCAGCAGTAATTTGTATATTCTTGATAGTAAATGTTGGTTTCCCTTTTTTAATCTCTATTTCAAATTCCGTTGGGTTTGTGTCAATTCCGCCATCTTTCAGATCTTTTTTGAACCTCTCCTGTATTTGGAGATATGGAAACCAATTTATTGTAGTTCCTTCCTGTAGTAACCACTGAGAGTTTTTCAGTTGAACCACACCCCCCAAGAAATGAGTCAGCTCTTTGTAGGTGATCCGTTCCATATCTCTTCTAAGGCCTTTGATCGAATTTCAACAGGCAATAGGCAACATAGGAGCTATGGGCATAGAAGTTTTTTATATTTCACTCATATTCTGTTTAAAGATCTTTAGATCACATGATTATTAAACCTTTTCTGTGCATTAACTTTTTGATATCACAGATGAGAGTGCTATCCAAAATGCAACTCATGACCTTCTACTGCTAGGAGTTTCGGAATATCCAAGATGAACCATGTTTTGATCCATACCAAGCAGCTTGCTTCGTAACAAATTTTTATATTTGGAAGGTCAAATTCCCCTTTCTTCCTCAGATCCATCATTGATTTCAATTTAATTCTTGGCTTTTTTCTCATCCACAAGTCTAACAAGTCTCTTGTTCACTCTTTGAACCATTTTGCAGGAACAACAATTGGGATCATTTAGAATAAAAAGAGTAGTTTTGGAAGGATACTTATTTTGATTAGGGACATTCTTCCCATTAAGGATAAGTTCAGTTTCTTCTATACTGTGATTTCCTGGCGAATCTGCTTCCAAACAGCAATGTAATTATTGTGGAACAGTTGGTTATTTTTATTTGATATTAAAACTCCTAGATATTTTACTCCAGATATTGCTTCCAAGGAAGGGTTGTACTCCCGTGTCCCATGACTCACCCATCACCTGGGTCGGTAGCTTGCTAATCTCCCCGTTTGTGTGAACCACATATAAGTAGAAAAATCGCTGGTCCTATAGTACCAGTAGAGGAGGGGCTACTGCCAAAATGCTTGAGTAACAGCTCTGGAAGGTTCTGAATGATGCACTGCACAGGTGCAATAAACCCATTTATGTGAGTTCAAAGATGACCACTTGAAGAACCATAGTTACTGTTGAGCAACCTGTTTTTCTGCAAAGTGTGAACTTCTTGGAAAACAGCACAAAAGCGATGCATAAAGCTTACCACTTTCAGGTGATTATAAAAATTATAATTCCTTATGATGTTTCTGTTTTCTTTATATACTTCTCTTAAATATAATTTCAAGTTCCAGTCTGAATTACCACCTATTGCTTGTCTTTTCAACTGTATTAACATGTATTATGTTTTAGGTGGAGACTGTGCTACTTTAATGAAAAACATGGGTCCTCTGCCCGTAGAAATGGCCAGGATGTACTTTGCTGAGACTGTTTTGGCATTGGAATATCTGCACAACTATGGAATAGTACACAGGGATTTGAAACCAGATAAGTACGTCTGTGATCTAACTACCAGAAAATGGTTGCTTGAGAATTAGGCATGTAGAATGTGAAGCTCTGGGGACAAGAGATTATTTTGGTTTTAGCACATAAGTTCCGAATTCATAATATAATCACAAAATCATAATATAAATGTTGTATTGTTTTTTTAAAATACGGTGGACCCTCAACTTCCACAGGTTTGGGGTGCAGGAACCACATAAAAGTGGAAAACCTGCAAATATCTCTTCCCTCTGCAACACACATGCTAGAGACTCTTCTTTGAAAAAATCTCCTTCAGTATAGTTATCTTTCTCAAGGAGAAGAAATAGAAGGACAAGGACACTGAAGGAGATTTTTGCAGCAGCTGAGGCAGGGGGCCACTCCACTCCATCTCCTTTTCTGCCAACAGCTCTGTTCGTTACTGTCTTTGGCACCATGGGGCCTTGGGCACCTCACTAGTCTCCAAGCCTTTCCTGAGAAAAGGCCCTATATGCTTGCAGGTGCAGGTGGCTCCACCTTCGCGCCAAGGCCTCTTCCAACAGACTGCTGTGGGCTGCACCAGTCCCTAAGCCTTCCCTCAGAAAAGGCCCTAGACCCTCACTAGGCTGGGCTAGTGGTGGCGGTTCATCGTCCTCCTCCTCCTCTCCTTTCCCACCAACAAAACACGAGTAAGGCTGGCAAGTACAGAGACAACTTCATTCATGTGTTTGTTTCTCAGTGTACTGTGTATCTCTTAGGAACAGAGTTATTGACTTCCATGTGCCCAAGTCCCTTCTTGGACTGTGCTTCCCACTTCTGAGGAACAGAGTTACTGATTTTCATGTGCACGGGTCCCTTTTTGGACAGTGCTTCATGATCCAGCAGAGAAGTGGAGGCCAGGTGAGGAGAACCAGTTGCAAAAATTTCCTTCAGTGTGGTTGGGGAGGAGGCAGAAGGAGAAAGGCTTTGAGTGGGGGAACAAGAGAAGGAGGCAGAAGAAGAAGGAAGGCAAGAAAATGCTCCCACACCTGAGGATCACTTCTCTTGTTACAGTACAGTACTATTACCATCTACACCTATAGGTACATTGCTATTTAAGAAGCAGCAATAAACCTTCAAGTTTGCAAAAGTTAAACCTGCAAATGTTGAGGGCCAACTATAACTATGATTACAGTGTAAGCCTCCCTTACCCAGAAGCCCAAAATCTGAAAACTCCCAAAAACGGAAACTTTTTGCTGCCTACCACCCAGTTCTGGCTTTGAGGTGGCAGCTCCTGCTCATGTATCTCTCAGATCCTCTGTTTCTCTCTCTTTGCCTTCAGCCACCTGCTTCCATCTTCAAGATGTTGGCTGTGGCAGTCCTGCTCATCTGTCTCTCAGATATGAGGATTGCTGCAGCTGCCATCTTGCAGGCAGAAAAGGGTGCTGGTGGCAAAAAGAGAGAGACTGAGATCTCAGAGATTAACGAGCAGGAGCATCGCAGCTGTCATCTCGAAGGCAGAAGCAGGCGTCTGGCAGCAAAAAGAGATTGAGATTTGAGAGATTAACAAGCAGGTTGCACAGATTTAAAAACCCATTATTAAAAATTCACAAGATAGAAAATTTAAAATGGGATTAAACAATAAAAAATTAAAACCAGATTAAAGCATACATCATTAAAGATACATATGCGCACACGCACACACACACACACACACAAACACACACAATTGCACAACAGTTAGCAAGATCCAGCTTAGGTGAGACAGGCCTTGTATACTCACTCATCAAATGCCTGTCAGAACAGGAAAGTCTTTACTTGTTTGTAAAAAGAAAGTAGGGAGGGTCCCAGTCTGACTCTGGGAAGGTCGTTCCAAAGCCTTGGGGTGCTACTGAAAAGTCCCTCTCGACTCTTTTGTACATCAAACTATGCAGTCGGATTTCCCACGTTAGAGTAAATTGTCTGGCTCAGTATACTCCCAAGTGCCATGGACAAACCTCACCCTGGAAAAATGTTAATGTCTCCATTTAATACTGTGTCCTATGCCAGTTGTCATAATCATTTATTGAATTTATCCCATAACACTTGTACGCAAGAATTTGTGTGTAGAATTAAAATTACATACTTCAGTGAAAATACAGTGCTGTTACAATAGTTCTTAATAGTAATTTGTTGTCATTCTTATTTGCAGTTTATTGGTAACGTCCATGGGACATATAAAGTTAACAGATTTTGGGCTATCCAAGGTTGGCCTCATGAGTATGACCACCAATCTATATGAGGGTCACATTGAAAAGGATGCTAGAGAATTTCTGGATAAACAAGTAAGCCATCAGCACATGTTTGAATAACAGTTTTAAAACTAGGTGAATTGTGGAAATAATAAAAATCATACTTTATTTCTATAGTTGTGTTGCAAATCTTCATGAAAGAGCTACCTTTACTGTTGGATTGCAGATTGTTCTAGGACTTCTTTTCCACCATTATGGTCTATTAGCAAGATAAATGGCGTAATTGCGAGCAAGTGAGATTGTGAGAGAGACAAATGGAAAGTTGTTTTTATAAAGAATTCAGGAGTCTCAGCAGAGTACTTGTGGAACTCATGATGCATTGTACAATCAAGGGTGCTAAAAAAACCTAGCTATGGCCCATTTCCCTTTAAGCATGCCTCATTACCATTTGCCTACAATCTGTTCACTAATAAGAGTTACTTAAGGTAATATCATTTAAGTTTTTACGTTAAAACAAGAATAAATCAGTTGTGCTTAGTATAAATATATGTAGTTTACTGTTATTTTATATTAGCAAACAGCTTCTTTGAAACATTCTTTTTTATAAATCTAGATGAGAACTCCCACATATGTGAATTATATATACTGAACAGTATACAAAAGCCAAGAGAAACTTTCAGCCATAGCTCTTGTAATACATTGATGGAAACCATCTGAGAAATTTATGCACGATCATGTAATACATTTCTTTTTGTTGTTTTTCTCATTTTAGGTCTGTGGTACACCGGAATATATAGCCCCAGAAGTAATTCTGAGGCAGGGTTATGGAAAGCCAGTGGACTGGTGGTCTATGGGAATTATTCTTTATGAGTTTCTTGTTGGATGTGTACCCTTTTTTGGGGATACACCAGAGGAGCTATTTGGACAAGTAATCAGTGGTAAATATCAAAAGATATTCCTCATGAAATGAAACTATAAGAATGACTGCCAGGCCAAGTTTAACATCGCAGTCAGGTCTTTGTTGATCTCAGGAAAAATGGACATTGCTTTCTTTTCTCTGTAAAAATTGCCTAATATTCATGTTGTTTCTATGTTTTTTGCCAATTTAAAACACACACACACACACACACACACAGAGCTCAAGTACAACATTGAAATTTGGAGTCAGTCCTTCCTTTTCGGGTATTTCTGGAGTGCTTAATATGTAGTGCATGTATATAGGTATGCATGTATTGAAGATAACTCAAATTCTACCTTTCTGTTTAGACATCCAGCTGTATGTGATCTATGAAATTCCAACATAAAATACAACACTAAAACAACAGCTAAAGCTTTTGCTTCTTAAAACACATACAGATTAAGATGTACTGATGTGCAATTAGGTTTTAAACTGACACTAGAAAAGCTACAGCCTTTTTAACAGCAGTGTACACATTAAGGCCCCCTGCAGAACTCGTGACACTTCAACTGCCACCAAGTTCCATCTCTCCTCTCCCTGCTAAATTTTGGCTGATTTCATATAGGTGGCTCTTTCTCCACTACTGCTAACAGCACTCAACGAGCCATCTTTATCAGGATTCCTGGGGCGGGGACGGGGCAATCTCTATTCTGTCTCCTAGAGATCCTCCTATAGATCAATCTCGCCACTGTGTGGAAAGGGGTAAGCAGAAGTCGCTCCATCACAGCAATGAAAGAAGATCTGAGGGAGAGTCTTGGGGGTTTACATTTGTGTGTGCATATGCACAGCCCATGACTCATTGAACAGAGTATTGTTCTATAAGGAGAGCATGGAGAAAACCCTATCTTTTGTACCTCTGATAAAAAAAAATGAGAAAAAGGTCTCAACAGAAGATCGTAGAGCACTTCTTACTAAGTAAAAATATCAAAACAATTCCTGTCCACATGTTTACAAGCTAAGGTGATAGAAATCAAAGGGCAAAGGATAGGAAGACTGTGAGGAATAGCTAAGATCAGCACAAGGGAACAGCACAGTCAGAAAGAAAGCATAAGCCAAGATAGCAGTAACTGTACAAGAACAGGAGGGAAAAGGCTCTACTATCTTTGGATTGTTAACACTTTTCAAATTAGTACAGTCCATTCAGCTCTCAGTTTAAAAAAAAATCAGGCAAAAAAGTGAGATCCTATGTATTTAATTTGCATAAATGGGAAAATGCCTAGTGGCACAATACGATAAATTAACAGAAATGTAATAAAACTCTAAAACAAATGTCTCCCAAATAATAAATAATGGGGAAAAGAAGGATTCAAATGCAGTTCACAGATTGTTAATGATTTCACTGGTGGTGTTACAGTATAATGTTATTTCTGTAACAGCTGTTCTTCTTTCATTTAAAATTCAATAACCTTTTAGATCTTAACCTGAAGCCTGACCCTAAGTGTTGTTATTCAGCTTGTGGCAAAACTAAATGATAATTAAACGGTATCTATCAGTATCCTCCCTGCTGTTCCCATAAATTTTCCAGATGCATAGATTGTTGATGGCGGCTGTTTATGCCAAATACTTACCAAAATGACAACTTTGTTGCTTGATATTTCCCAATCCATTTTACAAAATATGGTGAGAAAGTCCACTAATGGGACAGGGTGGTTGGAAGGCTGCATTTCTATATGCCAGCAATGCTCTCTTTGGTCATTCAGCTGAACATTTATTTAAAAATGAAATGGATTTGTGGATTATGTACATAAATAACTTTTTATGCAGTATACAACATAGTTATAGGTTTATAAGCATACTGTTTTGTGATGGTCTGGGTTACAAGGGGGAAGTATATGTTTAATTAACCCATTTAACAAAGATTGGCTTTGTTTATGTTTCCTTTGGGCAGCAACACATATTCATATTTTATTTTTCAAATCAAATTTCAATTACATCAAAAAGCTGTAGCCAGGAAAACAGAGACACAGGTCATGTTTTTATTGTATTTAGCATATTTTATGCTTTTGCATACTTGAGTGAATGTACAAAGAATTATCTAATAAACTAATATATGGAGTAGGTTAGACTGGGGAATAACGTCCAGTAGCTTCATGTAATTAAAAATGAATTCAGGCACTTTGAAATTTTAGCAAAAATTGCAGAGACTGAAAATGTGCATGTTTCTCTGTTTTCAAATTTTTGTTAAGAGTGAGCTATGTTTAATATTATCAAGTTAAAGAAACACTTAATCTGCCATAGCAGTTATTTATCTTTTTTTTCCCTGTCCTTGTTTGGATGTCTGTTAAAGGTTTTGACTGATTCTTATAGGTTATATTTTACTATGTCCAATACCCACAGAAGAAACACTATTGATGGAACAATTTCCCCTTCATCATTTAGTCTCTCCTGTGGTTCTCATATCTACTCTAGTGAATTTGTGTAACCTCCAAAACAGATCGGAGGGCTAAAGAGAGTTGCACTAGGGAAAAGAGGAGGAAAATTTTTTCTTGTGTAAAGGGAAGTCTGTTTTGACTGTAACACCACACTATCATTTGTTGTTGTTCTTGTTACTGTTTTCTGTCAAGTCACCTTTGCACTATGGCGACCCTATAAGTGAGAGACTTTTGAGAGCCTGGGTAATAAACAGTTCTGCTCAGATCTTGCAAACTCAATGCTATGACTTGACTTGATTGATCAATTTATATGTTCTTCCTGTTACTTTCCACTTTTCCAAGCGTTATCCTCTATGCGAGTGAGTCGTGTCTCATGACCAAAGTACAAAGTGTCCAAGTACAATAGCCTCAGTTTAGTAATCTTGCTTCTAGTGAGAGTTCAGGCTTGATTTGCTCTGGGACCAATTTGTTTGTTGTTCTTTTCTTTTCTCTTTTTTGTGAATCTATTATATCCATAGAACTGTCACCCGGGATCACATTTCAAGTGAGCTGATTCTCTTCCGGTCAACCTTCTTCATTGTCTAGCTTTACAAGGATACATAGAAAATCAAAATACTGTGGCATAGATACTTCTGACTTTGCTGCTTGATGATGTATTTTTATACTTGAAGATCTTGTCTAGTTCTTTCATTGCTGTCTTTCCAAATCTTACTCTTCTTTTGATTTCTTGATTAGTTTCCACTTTGACCAGTGACTGAGCCAAACTATAGAAATTCTTTATTTTCTGTCTTAGCACCCACTTCAAAGTTATATAAATCATCCATAGTCATTTTTGCTTCCCTACTATTCAACTGTAGGTGTGGTTTTGCACCTTTTTCATCAATAATCATTCCAAGTCTTTGCTATTTTTGCAAGGCATATGGTGTCATTGTTGATATTCTTTCGTCCAGTTTTCATCTCCTTCCACTGAGTCTAATCTTGCTATATGGTATGTTCTGTATATTAATTAAGCGGGTAGGGTGAAAAGACAGCAGCCCTAACTCTTGGTTTGAAATTCTCTTTAATTTCTTAGATCTTGTGGAAAAGGTCTCTTGGGCTTCCTTTTTTGTTGTCTTATGTATTTTATATTGATTATTATAATAGTTCTCTTTGTCATTATGCAAAAGCTGCTGAACCTTGCTTGCAGTATTGTGACCCTGTTTCTTTACTGTTGTACATTTGCTTCTTATCTGCTTCTTGTCTGCCCTTAACCATTTGAAGAGTTTCATCTGTAATCCAGTGGGGCTTTTTCTTTCTTTTTATAAATTATAAATTTATAATTTATAAATTATAAAAGTTATAAATAGGTGTGGGTTTTTTTTTCTTTTTCTTTTTTATTCTTTCCCACAGGTCCAGGATTTTTCTGATTTCCTGTCAGTTGGATTCAATAATGTGATTTTTTTTTAATTCAAACGTGATGTTCTTCAGATTGCACTTTGACACTGTGTTTGATTTGATGTAGTTCTGTGTAATTAGTGTAATTAGTGATTTATCATGTTCTCATTATATGTGTTGTGAAGCTTCAGACTTTTCTTTTACTTCTGAGCATGTCAGCAGCTGAACTTCTTTTTGGGTTGAATTCAGTTGCATTATTGGGCACAGCGCTACTTGTGCTTATCCTCTGTTCTTTCCTTAGCTTTATTTTTTTGAAATTAGCAATTTATGACCAAAGTCTGCTCCTGATCTTATTTTAACAGAGATAACAGAGCTTCTCCATCTTTGGGGGCGGGGGAGGAATGGTCTCTCTGATTTTTGTATTGACTGTCCAGTAGTGTTCATGTATATCTGTTTGGTTGCCAGAGGAGTTTGTTTGCAATTAATAAATTGTTGGCTTTAAAACAGTAGATAAGTCTTTATCCTGCCTCATTTCTTGACCATGAGCCAAATTTTCTTATAGTATTTTGTTGTGTTCTATTTCCTACTTCTGTATTCCAAACATGTATGATTATCAACATGCTTTTTTTTGGGCGTGAGATTGATTACATTCTGGACTACTGTGTAGAATCTTTCGATGTCTTCTTCTTCTGCTTCTGAGATTGGAGCATAAACTTAGGTTGTGGTTATATTGATAGGTGTTACTGAAGTTTTATATTATTTGGTCAGAGGTTGCGTGCTGGCAGCTCTTGCTACATCTTGCCTCATTATTCACACTGTAATGTTTCTTGTTAGGCTTTCATTTCTTGAGTAAAACATTTTGGAGTTATCTAGTTGAAAATGTCCTGTTCCTATCCACTTTAGCTCACTCACACCAAGTATTGCTTAGTTTATGCATTCCATTTCTTGTTTTACAATTTCTGTCCTTCCCTGATTTATCATGTTCGCATTATATGTGTCGTGAGGCTTCAGACTTTTCTTTTACTTCTGAGCATGTCAGCAGCTGAACTTCCTTTTGGGTTGAATTCAGTTGCATTATTGGGCACAGTGCTACTTGTGCTTACGCTCTGTTCTTTCCCAGTAGTTGGTTACGTTCCTTCCAATCTGAGAATCTCATCCCCCAATACTATCTTTGATGTATTTTGGATTGTTTCAGGATAATGTTTTTTGACGTGAAAGTCATTCAGAAATGTTTTACTGTAGTCTTCTTCTGCACAACAGTAAGAAGAATTAGCTGTACTGCCACTGCTGTTGTCTCTGAGAAGATGGTCTAACAGGATCACATACACACCATTAGCCGTTTGACACATAAATCTGCTCCTCAGCAGAAGCCTTTCTGACTTAGGAGACCCTATCAGTAGCAATGCTACCATCAGCATAATCTCTTGCTCCACAGGAGTGTACTAGCCCACCACCACAGAAGGGTAGTGCCAAGGTGGGATGCTATTGTTTATACTTTCACAGTTGAGGTAGGCAAGTCCACAAGATATATCTTGTACTACTTACATGACATTCATAAGTGTGTCTGTTTATAAACCTCCCTCTTCCATGTTCACATTGAAGAAACTGTGAGCTTACCACAGTGGACATCAGAACTGCGCATTCAAAGCACAGTAAAGTATTCTAATAGTAATATGGATAGAAACATTATACTTATTAGACTGCATAGATCAATGTAACCTCAGACATATTCAACACAGTTAAAAACATTGGAATTCTTTCTGCTAGATGAGATCAACTGGCCTGAAAAGGATGAAGCACCACCTCCAGATGCCCAGGACCTGATTACATTGCTTCTGAGGCAAAACCCCTTGGAGAGGTTGGGAACAGGTTAGAAAAGTTGGTGTTCATATTGAAATTTTTCAAAATGCTAGAACTAGTTACCTCTTTACCTTATTCCGTGCCTTTTGTTTTGTTTTTTACCACTACGACCCCTTGAAAAACAAAATAAAGCTAGGATTGATTGCAATGTAAAAAATTGACTCAGTTGTAAAATCTTTCTGTTTTGTTTTGCTGAAAGCTGTTACTGAACCAAACTCCATTTTTACAGTTCTTATCCTGTCATAAGATATTCTTACCATATTTCAGTAAATACTCTTCACACATAAAATAGATTTTCTTGAACAATAGCTATTGAGTTGAATAGCAGTTGTAGCACCTCTGCGAATTCCTGAGAACCCTGTATCTTGCAAAGGGCTCACTGTGCAGTCCGCTGTCTAGTGGATTTCCCAAAGGTGCATTTAAACACACTTGCAACTACAATTTTTGTAACAGGAGGAAGGCAGGAAGCTTTGAGCAAATCTGCAAAGCATGTAAAAATAGCATATCCCATTATAACAGCAAACTGTAGTGAACTGTAGTTGCACAAGAAACTTGTAACCATTGCTTTATCTTTCATATAAATCATATACATTTGTTACATTAGATTTCACTTTTAACGATCTTAGGCAAATCATTGTTAAAATGAAATTGTTTTTGTTATGTGCCTTCAAGCCTGAAATTTTAAAATACAAATAACTGTACAGTTCCTTTGTGGATATAATCTAGAAGAGTTTCTCTTGCTCCCCCAGGTGGTGCCTATGAGGTGAAACAACACCAGTTCTTTCAGCACTTAGATTGGAATAGTTTGCTGAGACAGAAAGCAGAATTCATCCCTCAGTTGGAATCTGAGGATGACACAAGCTACTTTGACAGTATGTATAGTTTGCTGTAGATATGACATTTGAGTTATGTTTTGTTTTTTTATTACCACAACCCTTGAATTTTGAAAGTAATTTAAATTAGAAAAGATCAGTGCATTTCTTCATTAGGGCTAGTAACATTTTAACAAAATAAAATTATGATTAAGTTACTCTTTGAGCTGTACTAAATTCAGATAAATCATTTGTGTATTGTGTAGCTCGTTCTGAGAAATATCATCATATGGAAACAGAAGAGGAAGATGATACAAATGATGAAGACTTCAACTTAGAAATAAGGCAGTTTTCCTCATGTTCACATCGATTTTCAAAAGTAAGCCTATGAATATAGATTGATACACATTGAACCATTCCATATTTGCAGACAGTGACGTGGAAAGAAAACCGGAAGAAAGATGCAATGATTTTGTGAGCCATTTCCTCATGTACATTTAAGGTCATTTGTATAGGATCATGTTTGAATATACCCTGTTTGCTGGTATGTAAGACTCACTTTTTTTCCTGAAAAATACTGTTTGAAAATGGGGTGCGTCTTATATGCTGATGCATCTTATATGCCAGCAAATACAGTAGTCTTTTTGTAAATATTACTTCCATTAATCTGGTATTGTCAGCTTACTGGGAGCTTCTCAATAAAACAGCTTGGAAAAGAAACCTAGACTACAAATGAAAATGACACATTTTGGTTCTTCTAGTTAGGTATGAAAATGGTGATTCTTAGTACCAATTCTTGGACTAGATGTTTTTTATTCATTCTTCTATACAACCAAATGGTTTATAAAATGAGACCCATTCAGATTTGCTCTGCTGTCAGCTTCCCAGATGAATACAGGCTGTCAAATGGAAGTAATTAAAAGCAGATAGAATAGTGAGAAAAGGAACCGTTACATAGTAAACAAAATAAAACTGAATAATTAGACCTTTATTCGCATTTATCCTAACAAAAAGAAATTTTGAAAATTACAAATGAAATTATTGCAATCATTAATAGGTAAAGTGAATATTCTTGGTAATAACACCTTTGTGCAATTTAACATAATTTTTTTCAACCTGTAAGTACAAAGTAGTTTGCTTTTTTTTTCAAAGAAAGGCCAGCAGCTAATTTTAAATTTTTTAAAAAATTAATCTGATGCTGTATTAACCTCTTCGAACCTTTATGATGTGGTTGGTTATAGTTTTAGATAAATACATGCAGAGAATTATATACTATTGCAAAATGCTTTTTACAGAAAATGATTCAGTGAAATGTATTTTAGAAAACGAAATCTATCCCTCTCATGCATGGTTACATCGTGCTTTGTTTGTAGTAATCTATAATCCCTATTCACCTATAGAAGCAACTTAAGAATATGGAAGTAAAAAGGCAAGAAAAGGTCTTGCTTTCTGTGTAGTAGTGTGAAACCTCTGGCATGACTTGGCGGCAGGAATCCAATTCTCAAACAGTGAGGAGCATTTAACTCTTCTCTTTGCAGATGGCTTCTGTGTGTTTGTAAGATAGCATAGTACAAGAATAACCTAATACTGATATCTCATAGCTTCACTTTTTTTTTCATTGCAGGTAAACTCAATATGCAGGTTGTCAGATAAACAACTGGCTTTTTATGACCAATCCCACACTTCCCTACATCTTTTAGTAAAGTAATTTTCTCTCGTTTTCACACTCAATTTACGTTCACTCTGCCCACTCCACCTCCTGCTTTGTGCTCCTGACTGATGGCTATTAAATGACTTGCTGGGATTTTGTTTGTGTTTTTCAATAACTTTTTGGTAAAGAAATAATCTGAGATGTGCATTGATCCTGTGATCTAGAAATCCCAAAGCATCTATAGATTTAGCATGCTGGTGATAGTTCATATAGTCAAAAGGTAAAGAGGAGGAAATGATGCGAATTCATGACAGAAAAGACACTATTAGTTACCCTCTTGCTTGGCAGAAAGACCAAGGAGAGAGGAACTGAAAATCATTTTGAAAACAGTGCCTCCTGGAAATTCATTCATCATCTGAAGAAGTGCTTTAAAACTCCAGGATATTGCCTATATGTATTTACAGCATGCAGTGCTCTGCATGATATGTATTTTTCTGAAGTTCATTTAGAGACAAACGACTGTCAGCTATCAATTCTTCTGCCTTCCTGCTCAGGTTTTTAGTAGTATAGATCGAGGGACTCGAAATCAGACCGAAGGGAAAGAAGATACAACTGAAAGAACAAAAAATGTGACACTAACATCTGCAGAATCTCTAAGTTGGAGCTCAGAATATTGTGAAATGTGAGTGTTTCATATGGGATATTTATCACAAATTATCTTTAGTCATTATGTGAAACAAATTAAATTGACCTAATGATATATCAAAAGCCAAATGCTTACTTTCATACAAGTTTGTACTCAATCTGCTGTTTTATATTGGTTGTCTCCCATTAGTGTAATTATTGTAAAATTATTGTAAAAATTAAGTGCTTTGGTTGTTGATTAATTCTGTTTACTGCAGCTTTCATGAGCCTTAGTGTGTACCCGTGGTTTCCATTTGCATTTAATTATCTAATCTAAATATCATTTGAAAATATAGGCAACAAATATCAACAGTTGTCTCCTCTGATTCTCAAGTTCTAGGCAACGTCACAGTTCAGGAGTGCTTCCTAAGTTGGCTATATCAGCTGAGGGAGATCAAGAAGAATCCCCACGGTCTGTTGGATCCCGTAAAGATCAAGAAAAGACTACCTTTGTTAATGAAGAAATGATTCATGATGAACTGGAAGTAACAACTCCAGCAAGCACAATCAGTAGCTCTACATTGTCAGGTAGGAGTGAAATTAAAAATTTTAGCTGTACTTGGAATGATTTTCTTTAGGATTCGAAGTTTTGCTTTTGATTTCAGAACCAAGCTAGCTGTAATACTAAGAACTTCCTTAGGAACCACAATAGTAATTTTGAGATTTTTGTTTTGTTTTGTTTTTGCTTAATAGCAGGCATGGGATGATTTTAAAGTGAATCACAACAGGCAGGGAAGGATCTTTATCTCTTGTATTTCCTAATAGCACAAATACAGGTCAGTCCTCGTATAAATATTGCCTGCACCTGACTGAGATCCTGAAAGCAAGTTAGAAGGAGGAAGAAACAGGGTTTGGTCCCCTTTTTTCCTCACCCCCCCCCCGAGTCTCCCCCAAGCACTTTGAGTAATATGAAGGAAAAAGATCAGATCAGAAACCCTAGAGCTGACCTAAATCTCTTCCTTCTCTGATATGGGGACATGGTTCAGAGCTGGGAGTATTGGGGATCCTGTGTGTCCAGAGTATCCCTTACTCCATCCTCAGCATTCCCACTTTTTTTCTCTCCCAGTATTGTAGCATTAATATTAGGGAGAAAAGATGTGCACACCGTTCTGAAGGGGCAGTGAGATGTCATCTGAGATATGACAGAGCATTCTGTTCCATGATGACAGCATTCAATTATTAGTGTTACAGAAAGGCGGCTTTCCTTGTAAGCGTTGGTGTGAAAGATTTAAGAACTGGATAGGATTTACAGAATGCTAAAACATGAGCCCAGTATCCTAAAGCAGCTTTTATGACCCTTTTTTAATTCCTTCAGATAGGAGACTTGTAAGATGTAATACATCTTTTTAAACGTTTATTTAAACCAGCCATTTACTTAAATGAGCCAGGGCTAGACTGGCAATGCTCACCCAGAAGACCTTCTCATCAGCAGCCACTCCTAGACTATGGAATGACCTTCTGGAAGAGATTCAACAGCAAAATATACTGTCTAAATTTTAAAAAGTACTAAAGGCTGATCTCTTCCAGCAGACCTACTTTTTTTAACTATGAATTTTAAGCTGATATATTTCAAATGGTTCTGTGTGTTTTACTGTAATTTAATCTACAGTGTGTTTTTAATTGCATTTTAATTTATGTTGTACCCTGCCTCAAGCTTTGAGTAGAGGCGGGAAATAAGTAAGTAAGTAGATTCCTGAAATGTCTGTCATCCTGAGCTACAGTAGAATACAGTCTGCCCTCCACATTTGTGAGTTTGGCTTTCATGAATTTGATTATTTGTGAGACATGTGCATGTGTTCCTCTCCTGGCTGGGTAAACGACAAGGGAATGGAAGGGGGAGTGTTTGGAGGGAAGGAAAATGACCAGGGGAGGGAGGGAAGAGTGCAAGGAGGGAAGGCATGTTCGCTCATTTGGGTGGGAGGTGGGAAGATATTTGTGGTTTTTCCACTTTCATGAGCGTCCTGTGCCCGAAACCTTTGCAAAAGTGGAGGGCTCACTGTAGTCCAATTATTTCCCATCGTTTTCTGCTTGAACTAGGAATTAAATTACTTGGCATATATGAGGCTTACGCAAACAGTAAAACAAAATGTATTAGATCTGAATGCATGTGTTGGATCTGTATGCAGTGCCATCTTAATTATATTTCTTTATTAAGTCAGTCTTTATTCATCCTGGATATTATGAAGTTTTTTCTCTGGTCTGGTAAAGATACAAATGTTGACAGTGGTTGTGAGATAAAATGCATCTCTTTGAGTTCTCTGCTTTCTTTGTCTAGATGCCATCTTTCAGCTGCCAGTTGTGATTGAGGTCAAGCCAACATAGTGCTTTTAAATAGGGCATAGATGGTCAAGTAAAATACTGAATGCTAAATGCTAAATCAAGATCAGGTCATGTGTAGTATTGCAGCAAGGGAGATGTGAGGGATGTAGTGTGTAAAAAGAAATGGAAATGTGAGTATTTGCATTCATGTTTTATTGTATGTGATTATTGGCAGAAAAATGATCCCACACCTTGGTCAGGGTTTCCCATCTCTTACTTTGCTTGTTTCCTTAATTTGTTCATCCTTTTCTTTTTGTGCAGTTGGCAGTTTTTCAGAGCACTTGGATCAGATGAATGGAAGAAATGAAAGTTTGGACAGCACAGATAATTTCTCAAAGCCACCTAGTGATCAAGCATCTCATGTAGCTCGTCAGCGATTAGAAACTACAGAGAAAAAGAAAATATCTGGAAAAGTCACAAAGTCTCTTTCAGCCAGTGCTTTGTCCCTGATGATTCCAGGAGGTATAGAATATGATTATAACCATGAAATTTGTGTTTCTTTGTTCCCTTGTTCCCTTTTTGCAATGTGATGTCAGCAAAGCTTTTTTGAAATAAAAAACAGATTTCCATGTTTTTCTTGGGATTTATTCTAATCTGTAAAATAACCTGTTAGTCTTGTTTTGCCTTCTATTCCATCAACAGTGGAGCAGAAAAATGAACTTAAATTTTATAGTATCAGATTCAGAATTTTCTATCAGTGCATCCATGGAGATTTGTATATACAAGGAGATTAATTGTTTATTTGTTTTAATTTCATCCCTATCACAGTAAGTAATAAAATAAGCTGTACATGATGTTTGAATGTGCTGAACATCTTGATAGTAAAAGAACAGGGATTTTGGACCTTTGGATCCTTCAGTCAGTCATGGAATACAGCTGATACCAGAGTAAAATTTGATTAAAAGCCAGTCCCTACTTCTGCATGGATTGGGCTGAAAAGGGCTCTGCACACATTCTCATGGTACAGAATAAATTGTTATACAATCCCTGTTGACATAGTTTTGTCTAAAAGGGAGTGGAAATAAGCTGAGCAATTTAAACAGAGCCCTGTACCATTTGGGTCTAAAAACAATATGGATTTCCCACCAGAATTAAAATTCAGAATTTTTTTTTATAGTAACAGCTTAAGCAATGCCTGCATTATCAAATCTGTATATGTGAGTCAAAGATGTAAACAATATTTATAGATTTTCTTCTTTTCAGTCTTTTCTTGTCATTGTTTAAAAACCTGTCAACCACTACAAGATTCTTTTTACTTCTGTATGAGACACAAAAGACAAGTGCTTTCTTTAGCAGCAACAGCAATAGCCAAAACTGATTGGGCAAAATATATTGGGTTTCACAAAAAGTCTCAGAATTCAAAAATCACTGAAAATGCACATTCTTGCAATCTTTCCCACATTTTAAAATGTTTATCCTTTTGCGCAAAAATAAAACAAATGAAGATTTATATCCTGCAAGTATTATATGCAGTGCATATGTATATAAAGTCTTATATGAAGAATCATTTCTTACAGATATATTTGGTGTATCTCCTTTGGGAAGTCCAATGTCCCCCCATTCTGCATCTTCAGATCCCTCATCCTCCAGAGATTCTTCTCCTAGCCGTGACTCTTCAGCTGCTTCAGCCAGTCCACATCAGCCTGTCATAATTCACACTTCTGGCAAAAAATATGGATTCACTATACGAGCCATCAGAGTGTATGTAGGTGACAGTGATATCTATACAGTTCACCATATTGTCTGGGTAGGTTTCATCTGCTGGCTAATGTACTGTCCTAAGAAGCACTCAAACTCAACGTTTATTTTGGAATTGGCAAGTAACACAGGAACTTTCAAAAAGTTGCCAAGACTGGTGGATATTGAATTATAACAGGTTTTATACCTTGACATACACATTCAGGTGTGGATGGCAATGATTGGTGAAAGTCATAAATGTCAAATCACTCCACCAGAACCCTAAGTTCCCCAGGCATTCCCAGTGTTTACATACTTCCATTCTGAGAACTTGGACAGTTCCTGTGTTCTTAGCTTGTCTTGTCTGTCCTGGTTGTTCTCACACGTTCCTGTTGGTTTCACACTCCAGCCCTCTGATCCCCCCATGCCAGATGCCCCCCGGGCATCAACTGTTGCCAGATCAACTCCATAGGTGCCTTGAGGCTTTTGAACCCATACCGGGGTACAAGCTTCAAACAACAATTGATATTTGATACATTGTTGCAGACAGCAATTAGCAATGAATGCATTGTAACACTGGTGATCTGTAATCACTTTCATGTACTGCCTAAGCTAAACATATTCTCTATGTTACCATGATAGGAGCAGAGACTCCCGAAAGTAAAGTTCTTAGCATTTATTTATATTAAAGCTTGAAACAGATATGTTTTTCATTTACTATACCAAGGTTAAGTATGATAGTGCTAGACATGTCATTAACATTCTGGCTTTCAGCAATCTCTCTCTGTGCAGGTTGCAAAATGTTCATTATAAGCCACTGAAAATAATGACCCATTTTTGAGATGTTCCATGCAGTAACCAGTTTTAATCCTTAACTGTGACCATAAGGTGTCTTGAGTTAGGTTTTTTTAAAAAATTTATATAGCACCATCAATATACATAGTGCTTTATAAGTAAAACAATCAAAAGTTCCTCCTCTCTGAACAAAACTTGCCAAGACACTCCATGATAGGTTCACCTTAGACTTGCCAGAAGTCGGAAACAACTTGAAGGCACACAACAACAAATTTAAAAGAATGATTCCTGAGGATTTCCCTTGTACAGCCTCTTTTAAATGAACAGCAATTCCACAAAAGCAGGCAGAATGGTCACATTAAAAAGTAAACGTTTTGTGTTTCCTTGTAAAATTTTTGCTGTTGCCTAAATCCAGTTGCTGGTCCCAACTAGAGTACTCCTAGTGAAACAATTCCAACTTGGTAAGGCAACACTTAATATGAATTTCATAGATTAGTTGGGACTAACTAATTGGGACTAAATCTGATTTAGTCATTGTAGTGCAATTCTACAACCAGATAGGTAGAAATATTCTTAATATTGACATCATCATTATCATTATAATGATAATGATAATCATTATGCCTTTTCTCCAAAACTGGGACTCAGATGAAAATGACTTTGCTGAAAAATTTCTTTTCCCTCTTCACTTTTTAGAATGTTGAAGAAGGAAGTCCAGCTTATCAAGCTGGATTGAAAGCTGGTGATCTCATCACTCAAATCAATGGAGAGCCAGTGCATGGTCTTGTTCATACTGAAGTCATAGAACTGTTATTAAAGGTAAAGCTTTTTAAAACTTTTGTTCCAGAAACTGTAACTTAGATTCCATGCATTGCCCTTGGGAGGTTTGTGTGTTTCTTACTGGGGGTAAAATCGTACTAAGGGCTAACAGTTCATCCAGCCAGTTTTACTATGACGACAACAAAGATACAGTCATGAATGCACAAATATAATGGACATACCACTGGAGAATTAGGGAAGCAATACTTACATCTGACTATTTCTCAGTTGGCAATTAAAATCCTGAATGTAAGTGTAAGTTAATCTAGGATTAAAATATTGTGTAAATTTGATTTTTG
This sequence comes from Cyclura pinguis, assembly GCA_030412105.1. NCBI lineage: Eukaryota > Metazoa > Chordata > Lepidosauria > Squamata > Iguanidae > Cyclura > Cyclura pinguis. The sequence continues at coordinate 315,804,222 of CM059600.1, read as the reverse complement.
AGCTGGTTGAGCTTAATTTTAAATTTCTATGAAGGTATCCACAGCATATTTGTTCACACTGTAAATATATCTGCTGTATTGCATCCTGATTTGGAATTTGGGCAGCTCTCAAAACATATGAATGACTCCTTTATAATAACTTTCTTTTACTTGCCCTGGGCATTTGACAGTGGTTCTGAGCCACGTATATTTGGCCAGTGAAGTGGAAAATTGTTAGAAGCCTAAGGAGTAATATAACCAGTTAAACTTAATGCAACATGAAACTTAAATGCTCACTTCACAGAGATTAGGCAGGCAGGCAGATAGTTGGGGTGGAGATACATTCCCATGTCATTGAAGAGAAAAATAACAGAGGTGTAATGAAAGACAGTGAATCACTCCTTGCAATTATCTGTACTCTGAACTGTGTAATCATACTTCATCCTCTTTCATGTGTCTCATAACACATGACAAATGTCATTGCTGTATTAGTGGAGGCCTCTGTCAGCTGCCTTTCCATGTTATTGTTAAGTGCATTCTGGAGATAACCATTTTCATCCTCTAAAAACACTGACAATGTTTTTAGATATATCGTTCAACAATACAGTTAAAGTGTTTATTAAAAAACTGTTAGCATTGTCATTACTATTTTATTCTCCAAATTGGGGGAAAACTCTAAAGTGCAAAGTTCTGTTTGGAACTATACCCCGCCCCCAGTAAAGAAATGTGGAACACAGATGAATCTTCTATGCCAGTTCAAAATGGGCACATTGATGGACTATTTTGGGACTTCAACTTCCATCCCAAGTAAGCATTAGAGTGTAATTCCATTAGTCACTCCACTCTCTGCATAGCACGGTAAGAATGAGCTATGATAAAACACAAGCTTTGATAGTATCATAATCTACAAACAACAGTTTTCAGCATATTCCTATGCACTGAAGATCTCATCATTTGGGGGATTTCTGTCCCTTCTGAAATGTCGGAAGATTTAAGAGAAAAATAGTAACCGTATTGTGGCTGGAGCCACAACAATACACAAAGCAAAGAGGCAGCAGAGAGATAATAGCATAGACTCACTGCACAAGGCAGATCAACTTCTCCTAACCAGTTCTAGTTCATTTTTTAGATAAAACAACACTCATTCATAGAGAGGAATTTGGTCTTGTAATTTGAGTCTATTTTTTGAAAGACAGATCCTGCGTATTGCCAGGTATTTCTTATAAATTAACTCTGCACAGGGTGCTGGTGTGCTGTTTAATATCTTTCCCTAGGAAACATTACAGGATCAGAAGAGTTCTGCCAAAAGCTAGCATTACCTGAAGAATGAGGTTTGATAAAGTACAATTCTCATTCTCTAGTTGCCACTCTACATTGTCGACTTGATTGAAAGGCACAAGCAGAAATTTCAGATTTCCAGAAGGTGGCAGAGTTGAGAGAACAGCAGTATCAGTGAATTTTATATGAGCTGTGTCTGCTTTCAAGTCACCTTCTAATTCATGGCGACCCTATGAATTCCATAGGGTTTCTCAGGCAAGGAATACTCAAAGTTGTTTTTCCAGGTCCTTCCTCTGAAATACACCCTACAGCACCTGGTATTCATTGGCAGTCTCCCATCCAAGTACTAATCAGAACTGACCCTGCTTAGCTTCCAAGATCAGACAGGATCTGTTGCCTTTAAGTTATTTAGGATGTTAACAGTAAATAAAAGAGTGGGCAAAAAAGAAAGAAAGCACAACATTCACCATTCTTTCTGTGGTGGAGATAATATGTAAACCTGTTGACCATAACTACATGGCTGTACCATTCCTTGGCCATGTGTTATAATATAATAAAAGTTTTTATTACTTTTTGTGATTTGGTATACTTCACAAAGCTACTTACCAAATAGCAAGCTCTTGTAAGCTAATGGTTGTCACTGGTGGTTGTGTTGAGTAGAGAGGTTAATATGTATGCCAGCAGGCTGGCTGGAACTCTACACAGGCTACATTCTTCCTGGAGCTACCATTCACAGATGGGTTCCTGTCACTCCATCAGTCTCATTGTGGTCCTCCCACAGTGTGGGCTTCTGTTGCTTTCCTAGTAGAAGCTTGCCTGTTTTTGTTTAGTGTTCTATAATTGCCCAGAAAAACAGACCATATCTTAAAAATTAGTGCAATTTATTTTCTGTCCTTTTTTCATACTTTGGTTCCAGTGCAAAGAGTTGCTTTAAAGCTGCATCGTCTTCATCATCATCATCTTCATCATCATCTTCATCCCACTTAGTGTATGTTTTGGTTTTCTTTCCCTTGAACTGCAGACATTCATCCATCCACAAGACGTATTACGATTTGTTTATGAAAGTCCTCTCCATTTCAATTTTTTAAATTTTAATAACTGAGTCTGGTGTACAAATCTAGAGTGGATGTCTCTTGTGCAGTTGTTGAGATCCAAAGCACTGCTCTTCCCCTCTCTTAATGGTGCCTTAGAATTCTACAGTTGATTTTATTTTCAGTACAAAGCATAAAACTAAAAACAGGAGAAATGCATTGGTCATACTGAAAACGTAGATCTAAAATTGCCTAGCTCAGTGAAGTCACGTCTTAAGTGCCACCTTGGTAAGCATGATATTCAAAGAATTCTAATTTTAGAGCCAAAAGTAATGCTGTCCCGCTTACTACCCTGTGAGATATTTTTCCATACATGAAACTCATTACTGTCACCATCCAGATTATATTGTGGTGCTGTCAAAAGGAAGGAATGATTAGGATTATGAAAGGTCCTGCTGTCTTAGAGTACCATAATAAAGCAGATGGCTCCGCTAGAAACCAACAGAGAGTAAGGCTGCTAGTGAAAGTGACATAGGAGAAGTATTTCTTCCTAATCACATAATGGAGCCCATCCTCTGAGTTCTTTTGTTCCAGTTGCAGAACAATTGCACAGTAACAACTTGAACTTTCTTATTTGACAGAGTGGCAATAAAGTTTCAATTACTACAACACCTTTTGAGAATACTTCAATAAAAACAGGACCAGCTAGAAGAAATAGCTATAGGGGCCGAATGGTTAGACGGAGTAAGAAAACAAAAAAGAAAGAAAGTTTGGAAAGGTAGGTTATGGTTGCTTAATTAATGCAAAAAAATTCATATTGCCTGTGGAAACATGCTTCTTTATATCCAAATGAAGTATTTTTCTCTTCCCTTTCATGTAACTCCCCTGCTTTGTACTGTCTTTTCAGCATGAAATATTTTCTTAATATGGTATCATTTTTTTTTAATTTTTAAGATTCTGTAATAATCTGCCAACTAAATAGCATGTAGAAACAGACTTTCTCGGTAGTAGCTTCTGATTAGAAACTTATAAAGTATATTTTTCCATCTGGCATTGTTCAGTTGGTGAGCTTTGCTGTATACATTTGCAGTGTAAGTTGTGTGACAGGTACCTAATTTATATGCTGTTTACAACAATTAAGGAATATTTCTTTAAATTTCACTAAAAATATACAGTAGGCCCTTGGTATCCCCTAGGGTTTGGTTCCAGGACCCCCTCCCCACAGCTATCAGAATTCATGTATGCTCAAGTCCTATTATGTACAGTGATGAAATGGCATCCTTTATATAAAATGGCAAAATCAAAGCTTGCTTTTTGGAACTTTTTCATGCCATGGTTGGTTGAATCTATGAATACAGATCTGCAGATACAGAGGGCCAACTGTAATCTTCACAGTAAGATAGTGGCGTATATTTGTTTAGTAGACATTGTGAGATCTTTTTCATGAACTAAACGTTCATAAACTAAGTTTTCTTTCTCTCTTTCTTTCTTTCTTTTTCCCCTGCAACAGTGAATGATGAAACCCTTTTTTTTCCCAGTGCGCCCCCACTCCCACTCCAATCCTGTTTTAAAACTTTTATGGTAAAAATACAAGAATCCAGAAGGCACTCTTTGTACAGTTAATAAGTTACTATGAATTTGTGCTGTTCACACATATCTCTAAATTCCTGACTGTTATATTATCTAAAGCTTTGGTAGCTGTGTATTATGCTTTTCACTTTTAGTGGGCAAAAGAACTGTTACTAAAGCCAAGGTAATATTTCTAGGCATATGTGTTTTACAAATTATTTCTTGTCTTCTTGTTAGGAGAAGATCTCTTTTCAAAAAGTTGGCTAAGCAGCCATCACCCCTTCTTCATACAAGTCGGAGTTTTTCCTGCCTGAATCGATCACTTTCCTCAGGGGAGAGCTTGCCTGGCTCCCCAACTCACAGCTTGTCTCCCCGCTCACCAACACCAAGCCTTCGTTCCACCCCTGATTTTCCCTCAGGTGAGTATTTATGGATACAGATATCTCGTGAAAGAGAAGGACCAACTGTTGGTTGCACTCAAATAGTTATGAACATGGTCAGGGTACCTTGGTCACTTTAGGGGATAGGACATATTGAACTACAGAACTTAACTTTCTAGAGATGAGAAAAAAAAAACAGGTTGGAAGGCTAGTATAAAGAAGTTACCTCAGTTGTTTGGGAAGATCATAATTTGGGATTTTCTACTATAGCAGTCCAAAACCCAAAGTTAATCACATCATTAAATTTAGGAAAGAACTTCTTACATTATTCAAACATATATGTATACTGACTTGTATTAGATCTGTATTAATATCAGCTACAAGAGGCCAGTACTGTGTCACATAGGAGAGTACTGAGTAGAAGAATCTAAAACTAGGTCAGGTTTCATTAATGTCAACTTTCAGGAAAAAGCAGGCAAGGAGGAGTCAAAGTTACTAAAATTTGACCTTTCAAAGCCAGTAATATCCATCTGTACATTGAAGAGAATTTTTTAGTCATGGTGTATTTTAAAAATGGAATCAGGAAGCCACTGAAGTTTTATTTATTTGTCTCCCAGGTACAAATTCTTCTCAAAGTAGCTCTCCAAGTTCAAGTGCACCCAATTCTCCAGCTGGATCAGGGCATATTAGACCCAGCACCCTTCATGGATTGGGTCCCAAGCTTGGTGGACAAAGATACAGGTCAGGAAGACGCAAATCAGCTGGCAGCATTCCTCTCTCACCCTTGGCACGGACTCCTTCGCCCACACCTCAGCCAACATCTCCTCAGCGGTCTCCATCACCTTTATTAGGGCATTCAGTTGGAAACACAAAAATAGCCCAGGCTCTCCCTGCCAAAATGCATTCTCCTCCCACTATTGTCAGACATATCGTTAGGCCTAAGAGTGCAGAACCACCAAGGTCACCGTTGCTCAAAAGGGTTCAGTCAGAAGAGAAACTTGCCCCTTCTTATGTCACTGACAAGAAACACTTGTGTTCGCGCAAACACAGCCTGGAGGTAACTCAGGAAGAAGTTAACAAGGAAGTATCTCAACGAGATATAACACTTCAAAGTCTTGAGGAGAATGTTTTGGATGCCCCATCACTTACACGAGTGAGACCTGCTGAACAGGGTTGCTTAAAACGCCCCATTTCCAGGAAGTTGGGCAGGCAGGAATCAGTTGATGAGCTGGACAAAGAAAAATTAAAAGTTAAGATAGTTGTGAAAAAGCAAGATCTGACAGAGAAACAAGAATATTTGCAGAAAGCAAACGTTGTACATGAACATTTTGGTGAATCGGAAAGCTCTGTTAGCTCTTCTCTGGAGGAGAGAGATGGCAAGAAAACATTTCCAAAAGCTTTGGAGAGATCAAACCCCTCTGAAACTAAAATTGCAGGTGTGGAGATACAATCAATTGGTGGCATGCTAAAGGACACCCTTCAAAAGAATGCAAGCTTGAGATCAAATGATTATATTGCTTCAGATGCACACACACAATGTCATGGGCCTCCATTTAATGAACTCAGTCATTTGTCTTGTGACTTCAAAAGAATTCCCGCTTCATGTCCCTTGCAGGATGTTCTGCCTCACTCATCTGACAAGATGCTGAATGGAAAAGGAGAAAATGTAGATAAAACTGCATCAACAAAAGAATTTGTCAAATTTGAAAGATTAGATAGTAAGCTTGCAAATATTGATTATCTTCGGAAGAAAATGTCCTTGGAAGAAAAAGATGACAGCCCCTGTCCAGTGCTAAAGTCCAAACTGACATCAAATGTGCACGAGTGCCATCAGCTCAGTACAATCAGACCTATAAATGTACTGCAGGATTCCAGTTCAATGGGTGAAAGCCGACCTTTTATCAGCAGTGCTCATGCTACTCAGATCAATTCGGTTCCTTTTGTTCCCCTCAAAGCCTTGAATGTCCGAGCAGAAACAAGTATGGAGAAATCAGCCATGACTACTGCAGAGTCACCTGTCCGAAAGAGTCCATCAGAATATAAGCTAGAAGGAAGGTCAGTGTCTTGCTTGAAACCTATTGAAGGCACGTTAGACATTGCATTACTTTCAGGGCCACAGGTTTCAAAAACAGAAGTATCTTCATATACATTCCCAGGAGGTCAAAATACCAAAAATGATGCTGTGCTACTCACATGCCTAGGTAGCAGCAGTATGAAGGTTGAGCCGTCTCCAAAAGAGCAGCCACAAAACTTCCAGCAATCCAGTCCTTGCAAATCCAATCTATCTCCATGTTCAAAGCCAAATAAAAATGCACAGAGCTCACCAGCAATGTCTATGACCATTGAACAGCAGCCAGAAAAAACACTCTCCAATCTCAGTGCTAAATGTGATCCCTCTATACAGGTGATTAACCAAAAAAGAGAGATAATTCAACTTAGTTCAAATGAGGCTAAATCAAATAGTCTCCAGAACCAGAGTTCTGCTTTGACAAGCAGCAAATCTACTCAGCAACAAGGAAATTCTGAGAAAGGCAAACGAAAAGAAAAGAAAACCTCTAAAGAAGTGCCTGACAGTTACACAAGGGCTCAACAGAGTGATGATGTGCTTCCAGAGAATTCTGGGATAACTGAGGAATCCTCAGCAAAGAGATCTATCACAGAAGTGCCCCCAAATCAAGACCCTAAGCGTACTCCAAGGTGTTCCTCTGATGCAAATTTGCAGCCACAAACGTGTGGAACAGGAAAAGTAGAGGTAACAGCTTCAAAGATGAAGCCCAAAGATGTCAAAGATATGCTCAAACAATCCACAAAAGAGAATGGTAACTCTGGTACAGAATTTTCAGGAGATGAATTGGGTATACAGAAGGCAAGTGCATATTTCAAGCTGGAAACATCAGTTCTCCAAACATCCTTACAAACATTTTCAGATTCTAATTCTTCTAAACAGGAAAAAAATATGGTTAGTAGAACTGTACAAAAGGATAGCCCTCGAGATCTGAAAGTGAAAGAGCAGAGACTGTCTAAGAATGTACTTCCAGCTAGTGAAAAAGAATCTATCTTTGCTTCTAGACAACAAGGAAACAATTCTGAAATTCCTTCTGTAAAACACCTGTTCAGTAGACCATCCATAGCAGATGCTCCTCTGTGTTGCAGCAACCAAGATAGTCTCCGACTAATATCAGATACAGAAAATAGCACTGTTAAATCAAGACAAGTATCTGATACTACTTCTTCTAATTTAAAGAATTCTGATAAACTGACACAAAAACAAATAGCTGCAAATGTAAAAGAAAAGGAAATTAGTGTTCAGACTTTCGCTGGTTCTAAAAAGGAGGGGAAAAATATAGGTTATCCATGTTCCTCAAACTCTCAAAAAAAGCTAAGTAATGAGCATATCCAGGTAGAACGGCATCTGGTTATACAGTGTGGCTCAGAACCCTCAATCCAAACCAATGACATCATGCCTGAAAAACAACATAAATCTGCCAATAAAAGCCAGGGAGCAGCAATGTCAACAGACAGCACTAAGAATTTTCAAAGGCAGGAGATGACAAGCTTAAGTGACCCTGTTGATCAAAAGCCATATCATATACGCAGCAAACAGAGCATGTCTCCAAAAGTATCTGCTGTAAAAGAAAGTCCTTTGGTGAACAAACAGGCAGACAAGGGCCCAAACAGTCAGACCAGTTCTGCAGAAAAACAACCTGAAGCAAAAAAAAGCACTGAAGCACTTTATTTTCAGAATGACCATGGGAAATCAGATCCTAGTCTTTCTCTTACTAGTTGTGATGCCAGAGGAAAAGCTGTGGAAAAGGCAGTCACAGGTAGCAAGAATGTTCAGGACACTAAAGGCAAAGGACATGTGAATCAGAAACAACTAGCAGAAGGGAACAAGCAGCATGCAGCAAAGTATTCCTCATCAGTTTCTTTGCAGAGTTCATGCCGCACGGCTACAGTTACTACAAAGCAAATTGACTGCCCATCCAGCTTCTCTGACTCTAGACAGGAAGTCCGTGTTTTGCCTTCAACAAAAGTTAAGCTGGCGTCACCAGAGCCACTTGCGGCAAGCTGCAAGGAAATGAAAAAGCAAACCAGCTCTTCCACAGCAGATGGCAGGGCAGAAATTACTAAAAGCGTTTCATTGTTGGGCATGCACTGTACTCCATCCCCTGTGGAAGAACACATTCCAGTTTCTGACTCTGGGGGAAAGCTTGGAAACCAAGAGAGGTCTCATTCTGCTAACACTGTGGACATAAAAGGAAAAGACCCCATTCTGCCTCAGTCTTCTGCTGTAAGAAAACAGAATGTAGGTAAAGATTTGCCAAAGTCAGGGACTTCAGCTGACTCTCTCAATGCACTTTCGTCTGACAAAGACTCTGCCCGGCAGAGGCGGGGAAAAGACACCTCAAAAAGTAGTCCTCACAAAAAAACCTCCTAATATCAAGACTTGCAACTAGGACTTCTTACCTAAAAATGTAGTGTCTCATTTTATCTTTAGAAAACAGCACTGTGTAGTATTTTCTTGCAGAAAAATACTCAGCGCCACTTAAGCAGGGTGTGTAAAGAAAGGACTTGTGTTTTTTTTTTCCCCTCAAAATGCCTTCCCAAGTGTAACCGGTTAAACTGTTACCATATTGTATTTGTACAAAAATACTTTTACAATTTGAAAGACACATTGCAGGGGCAGGGAGGGGGTCAATAGCAAATGGATTGTAAATACTTCGTAGTATGTTGTTCTGAATGTAGGTCATCCACTTTGCTGCTGATTGTATTGTTTCCTCTATCTTTATGATAAGTAGCTTTGCCACTGGTTTGCCATAATCTAAGAAGAAGCAGAATTACTAAAACTTGGGCCTAGGCTGAACCCACAAATATACTGGTCTGATGGGAGAACAGAGGACAAAATCCCCCCCCCCTTTGTATTTGTTCAAAATTCTATAATTAACTATGAAATTTAAGAATTAGACATCTAGTTGCTGTCAGTGAGTTTAGGTATGTATTTTAAGAGCTTGAGGTTGGTAGTACTGTAATGAGTAGCCTGATTAGTTTAAATAGCTGACCAAACTGCAGTTCTTTAGTGAACGGTGTCTGCTTTTTGGTTAGGCTTTGCCAGTAATATCGAAGGGAAGAGTCTCCATTATTATTGTAGTTCATACCATGCTATTCAATGTGTAGTTTCTGGCTGTGTGTTTACCTTTCCTTCGTGAAATCCTAGACTGGACCTGTAGTGACTTTGCTGTGAGCCTAGTTTCTCCTGTTGATTCAGGCCACATTTATTTAAGGTTAGGCCTTTCTGGTTTGAAGCTGGTACAGAAGCACAGAGGTTAAAGTGTTCAACCATTTTTCATTACCTTAATGAATCATCTCTGTTATCATGATAGATAGATTTGACCATTTAGTAGTTCAGCTTTCTTTTCTATTTTATGACAAAGGTGGTGAAGTGCAGGGGATCGGAGTCTTTTTTTTTCCAAGTGTACCTAGATAATATATCCAGCACCTAATAATATTTTAATACCTAGCTGGGGCCTTATGTTGTAGAGTAGCTTGCTGTTTTAGCAAGTCATCCTAGGTTTCACATTCTTTTTGAAGTACATTAAGTAGCTGTATACATTTCATATTGTGATCTTTATTTGTATTGGAAAAAAGTAAATGTGGGCTTTTTTAAGAATAAAAAGGCGGTTTTGTAAAAAAAGGGGGAGACTTATTGGAACTATTTGGTGCTAGAAATTGAGTGTCCTTTTTACTTTTGCTAAGCCTTATTTGAATTTTGTGCATTGTGGAATGTGTCTAATTTGTCTGATTAAGGAGCAAAAGTATTTGGTTTGGTTGGAAACACTCCAAAAATATGATCACAGATAAGCATACTTGAGTGACCAGGATCTAAAAATAATTTTTATGCATTTTCTCTTCTTCTATATTCATTTACAAAAGTTCGTTTAATGGTGCCTCCCCTTGCTCTCCTTTTCCTGAACTGTAGTCATCCAACCTTAACACAACCATGCATTTGCTGTCTGTACAATACCAGCATGTGAAATGCATTTCCCTGAGAAAAAGCATTAAACCAGTTGGGATTTTACTCATTTTTAGAAGTCCTTGCTAAGAAAATAAAATTACCAGCAAGTCTCTGTAATTTTCCATGAAGTGCTAGTGCATTCATTTCTATTATATACACTCATGAATTATTTAGAATAACTGGATGATTTTTTTTAAGGAGCATGGTCCTGGAATTTTACAGTCTATATTTTGGGAATAAATTCACCAAACATTAATGCACTCCAAAATCATGACATTTCTATCTGGGAGGTGTTTTATAGTTTACAGCTACTTGCATTTAAAAACCTTCTGTTTGTTTTCTTTAAAGCACATCTAGCTATCTTGTTTACAAATATATCTTTTTAGTGTATATTTTGTATAGTGCTTTATCACTTCTGCCAAATATTGTTTTTCCATTTTGGAAGTGTAGTAGCACCTAAGCTTGCATTTATGTAGTCCCTGTTGTTGCTGTTAAACTTAGAGTGAACTGTTAAAGATCCTCTTAAATGTACTTTGTCAGTCTCTGTGTGATTGTATATTGAAATGTCCCTTTGTAGTACTTCCTACTGTAGATGATCAAATTATTAAAAAGAAAGTTTGTTAGGATCTGTGCAATAAAGTGTTTGCAGTCTTATTTTCTTTAAGAAATCCCCATCTGGATGTCATAACCAGTGGATATTGAATAAAAAACTATTTATACTTATGCAGTTGCAGAACATTGAAATAAAACTGAGCATGAAAGGGAATCGAGTTTGTTTCTTGAAATGACCTTCATGAATATAGGTTTTTATACACATGCTATAATGGAATGAAATACCAAGGTGCTTAGGCAGTTCTTTTTGTCCCACTGATAAATACACTGGTGAATGGGTAATCCTGCATCTTTATAACAGAGATTTGGAAACTTCTAGGGCTCTTAGATGCATTTTGGTGGGAGTCCCACTCATTCCAATGTGCATATCCCAGTGCAACTCATGCATTTTTTCTCAGAGAAGAAGCCACAAGGCCTTTTCCTTGAGGTCATAGGACTTTATCAGTCCATACCCAGTGTCCACAAATTAGACATGGGTATCTGAAGGTGAAAGGCATTTTACTGATGGTCATGTCCATATTTGCTTGGAAGATTAAAATATTGCTGTAGAAATGTGTTCTGTGGAGGAATGAGTTTGACATAGGGTTTTGTGATTTGTTTTTGCCATTGTGTGAGTTTATTGGATTTGCAGTCAAAGTAATTAGAAATAACCTGCTTTCCAAAAATTTCCACATTTAAACTAGGAATATAAATCCCACAATAAGCATTAGGCTGCCCCAAATCACTCACCTAAAGTTGTATGAGCCTTTTCTTAGGTGATAGAGAATTGCATCTGCTTCAAAACTTCACTTACTTATGATATTCTTAACCATGAAGTGACATGCCCATGACAATACTACTCAACATATGTGAAAATTAATGTGGAATTGTTGAAGGTATGCACCCCACCTTTAGGGTTCATAACTTCCCCAATCTCCAAGTGTGAATCATGTCCAGCTGAGGCTTTGCTTAGGTGCAAGGATATTACAAACATGATGCTTCCAAGCCAATAATAGTCCACATAGGAAAAGAATGAATGAAAAGTGGTTCACTCCATAATAGGGCACTACAGCACATGAACTCTGATAGATCCACTGCCACCCCTCTGAGATTTGGCCCAAATAAACCCAGTGTACCTGTAGTAGCATTGAGGAGAACTTATCACCCAGAAGTATTAGGTTCCTAACATGTTGTATATCATGGTGAGGAGGGAGGACTCCTTTTCAAATAACAGCCATGGTTGTGTCCCCATTTATAATACCTGGAACAAGGAGTGTGGTATCAACCTTCTTGATTTCCATGGTAAGCAAGTATAGCAGTGATAGCTTTCATGTGACAGAATACAGGAATGACATTTCTGAAGATGGCAGACCTCCAATTGAATACAGTGCAGTGCATCTGACAATGTAGAATTTAAAAATCCACAACATTACAGAAATGTAGCTACATATATCTGAAATCAGATGTCGGTGTTATAGTACGTATTCTAATGCGCAGGCCTGCATGTGTGCTGACATAAGCATAGCACATCAGTGTTACCGTATCTCAATCTGGTCTGGACTCAGTTGTCATTTTGGCTCTGCAACCGTATAAGAAGGCATGAGGTGATGATACAGGGAAATTTCTACTTCATATTAGAAAGCTCAACACAGTATTTTCTTTATTAAAAACCTTAAGCAAATATGGTAAGAGTGGAAAATGGAGGCATGTCTACTTTGAAGAGCACCCAAACATAGATGACAAGTTCTTTCATTATTCTATGAAAGCACATTTGGTAACATTAGAAGCACTCATGATCTGAAAGTATAGAAAGAGACCTGTCTGAAAGAGGCATCATTAAGGAGGGAGCTAAAGAAATGCTCCAGGCAATTCAAGATCAAGAAAATGAATTTTTAATAGAGAAGAATACAAGTGTGACAGGAACAATGGAGAGGACAAATCTACTTGGCAAAGAAACAGGATTTAGAAAAAGAGAACCTTTGAGAACAAGAGCCAAGAATAAGAATCCTCTAAATTACGTGAGACAGCCCAAGACTATCCAGCTTCAAAGCAAGCAGAATGGAAACCAATCTTTGCTGTTAGCCAAGAACTCCTGTTTACTGAGCTGCAGCAACTGGGGCTGCAGCTATAGAGAGAGCTAGAGGCTGCTAGGTCCACCACCAGCAAAGACTGATTCACTGACTGATGCTCGATCTCTATTAATCAAAGAACATGTAGACACTTCCGTTGTAAAACAAGCGCTATGTCCACTATTCATCAATGAAGTATGTACCAGTGGCTTCATCTCAGTTCAATCACCCATGAATCTGACTTGGTGCTGGTGACCCAGATTTAGCCTCAATGCACCCGGTGGTCCTCCCTGTTTTACTCCGTCCCCCAATCCTGTGAGATAGGTTAGGTTGGCTCAAGGGTACCCAATGAACGTCAGGGCTGAAAAGGGATTTGAACGTAGGTTTCTCTAGACATACTTCAGTGTTCAGGCCAGCATATCAGGGGGCCTGAACATATCTATTGGTAAATTTTACATATATTAATAGCTTTTATTAATGCTTATAAGACATCTATTAATAAATTTTACTTAAAAACACAGTATTTATGATGCATTAAATAGTTGTTATGTTCTATTTTCTCTTTGTAATCCTCCAAGCTTATGTTTGAAACAATTTAAGATGATTTCACAGTTTGTAGAAACATGACTAATGATGCAACCAACATTTTGACTCCACCATAGCAAAACAAAAGTTGTATTTTATCCTGTAGCTTTGTATGGAATATTGTACTTATTAAAAATCTCCTCTTCTGTCCTTTGTACAGAAATGTGTATATATATATTGTACATATAAAATAAACAATGTTTGTTCAGGTCACATGCATTTTGTATGTTTCAGTAGTTTTATTCAGTGTTGGGGATGGAAAGTTTTAATAACTAAGTAAAATTTCATGCCAATCAGAGCCTTAATTGCAGTTACACATGACACTTTCCTCACCCATTATGTTTTTACAGCAGGAGCAACAACAACAACCAAGTCTTTAGACAAATGTGTTCACATTTTTAAACCATCAGTGTAATATGTGTTATATGACCTTGTAAAAAACCATAAAACCAGCAGCTTAAGATTTGCCAGTACATTTATTTTGGCAAGTTAAAATAGTGTAATTAACATACTGAAAGCTATCATGGGGGAAGAGCAATTTATATAATTTCTTATATCTAAATAAATTTGAACAATATACAAAGGAAGAGTTACCTTTTTTTTTTTTAATGTTTTACTAGTTGCCACCACTAAAAGAAACTCATGAGAAAAATGCCTGTGTACATATATAAACTGAAGGCTATCACTCTGTTGTTGTGTGCTTTCAAGTTCCCAACTTAATGTGACCCTAAGGTGGACCTATCAGGGAGTTTTCTTGGCAAGATTTGTTCAGAGGGGGTTTGTCTTTGCCTTCCTCTGAGGTTGAGAGAATGTGTCTTGCCCGTGGTCACCCAGCAGGTTTCCATGGCTGAGCAAGGATTTGAATTCTGGTCTCTTGAGTCATAAGCCATTTCCACACTAGGCAGTTATATGGCGATTATTCCGCTTTCAACATCCTATGGAATCCTGGAATTTGCAGTTTCGGGAGGGGCCAGGCGGCCCCTCCCGAAACTGCTGACTCCAGGATTCCATAGGATGTTGAAAGTGGAATAATTGCGCTATAACAATCTAGTGCGGAAATGGCCATAGTCCAGCACTCAAAGCTCTACATCACACTGGCTCCAAGACTATCATTAGAGTTGTAAAACTACTAGAAATATCAAAGAATACTGACCAGTCTTTCTAAAAAAAAAAAAAAATTCACATTTTTAAGACTATTTTTACTGCTGATGTACAAACAAAACAAAATGTATTTCAAATTAAATTGATTTTAGGTAATAATGAGGAAAGATTTAAGTGTGAGGTCTTGTGTAACAAACAATGCATGCTTCAATCACCAGGGAAGGAAGAGGTCATTGATTAGAAATGTCATCCCTACACTCTGAGCAGCAGTAGCCTGCTAATTGAAATGGGAGGAGAAAAAAATTACCACTGCTTCCATGTTTTCTTTTGGTATTGGGAGTGATGCAGGGGTTGTATTGGGCGTGCACACCACTGGGAGGTGCACTTGCCTCCTGCACTTGAGGTGGCCTGCTGGTTTTTTGCCAGCTGTGACACAGGTCTCAGCTTTGGACTGGTTTGCTGGGCTGATTGGTCAACAGGCATGTTGGCCGATGCCCAGATCCAGGCCCATGTGCGTGTCAACCTTTGTTGTCAGCTGTAACCGAATAAAGTTGTGACCAATTTTTTTCCTCCAAATTCCTGTATGCGCTGTGTTTCCTTTGAGCATCTCTTCTCATCCATGAGCATGCAAATGCCCTCCACACTTCCTGGATGGCATTTGGGGACAAAAATGTTTTTGAGTTCTGGGTCACTGGCTGCTCTTTGCCCACCCCAGTGTATGTAACAATTGTCCCCCTTGACTCTTCTGAAAAGTTGTTACATAATGAAGAGAAATAACATGATATTTCTTTACTGCTATTCATAATTTTTTCCCTCAAACATGAAGCACAGGTCAAGAGGCCCTAATCTTGTTTTTTTTACCAGTTCAACATACTTTCACGTCTTTTCTTGATTATGGGAACTGAGTGGTGTGGCATAAAGTCTTTCTAGCACATTTAGTTTTATCCATATTGATCTTTCTCACACTTTCCAGGGCAAGTTACTGCTGGCTTTTTACCTGTTTGCCAACAAAGCTTGCCTGCTGTGGTAAATGGTGGTTTCCTAACATGTTACTGCCAGAATGAATTCCATGCAGAGAACACAAAACCAAACATTTTTTTTCTTCTTTCCCCATGTCTTGCAATTATTTTCCCCAAACTGCCTCTATTAGAATACAGTGGCCTTCGAAGCTCTTTTGCATGTTCAACATTCACAGATTTGATTATTTGCTGGTTATTTAATTTATTTCTTAAAGAATTCTTACTCTGTTTGCTCCTGCCACAAAAAAAAAGTTGTTTCTAGGAATCTCTAGATCCTCCAGCACAATTCTGTGGTCCACTTCTGCCAGACATAGACTATTGAGTTGTGCTGGAAGACCTAGAGATTCCTAGAAAGAACATTTCTCTAGGCATTGCTAGGTCTTCCAGCATGACTCTGTGGTCCATTTCTTTTGCATGTTGACCATAGAACTGCATTGGAGGCCTAGAGATTCTTAAAGAAGGGTTCTCAGATTTAAAAAAAAATAGCATTTGTGATTGTTTAAATTTTATTCAAATTTTTCTATTTTTGGTGGGGATCTGTACCTCTAACCCTTGCAAAAGTGGAGGGCTCACTTAGTTTAAATGAGAGCACTATTGAAGTAAAGAGGATTAGGAAATAAATCTGGTGTTAGAAAATGCCATTTCCTTGTAAATTCCTTCTTATGAATATATTCTTTGAAGTTACTTTTGTGTACTTTCCTTTTTCCAGGAGCTTAAATGCGTTGGTACTTTCTCTGTAAAAAGCACATGATCAAAATGAAGGTCACTCCAATTACTGTTATCACAACAAAGGTAATCAATATTACCTTTGCAGTGCTGTATCCACAAAACAGATGTACAAAGAGGAGCTTAGTACCTGCTAGTGACTTGGGCTCAGAGCAAACTGTCTCTTCAAAGTCTTCAATTTTATCTATGTTTTGCTTGTACCAAGTTAATAATCCAGTATTGGAACAGGTGCATTCCAGTGGATTGTAACTTAAATTGATTATGCTTTGGCCAGATAAGTTAGTCAACATATCACGTGGTATAATATGGATCCTGTTATTGGCAAAATTGAGATAGATGTTCCTAAGATTGGAAAATGCACCTGAATTGAATGTAATAAGACTGTTGTGGCTCAAGTCAACATGCTGTAGTTTTCTAAGAGTGGAGAAGGCTTTGGTTTCTATAGCCGACAATTTGCAGAAAGATAAAATCAACACTTCTATATTGCATGTTTGCTGAAAAAGATTGCCATTTAGAACAGTCCCAGATTCAAAATTATTTCCCTTCAGGTTTAAGACACGAAGAGACTCTAGACCTTGCAAGATATGTTGGATATCTGGACCAATTTGAGAGAAAGAAAGGTTTAGGATCTGCAAAAAATGCAGATTGCTGAAAGGTCCTTGGGAAGCATTGGTGGTGACAACATGTGTGAAAGCCAGATCCAGAACCTTCAGGCTAGCAGATTCATTAAAGGCTATACTGTGGAGCAAAAGTTTCCTATTGTTGCTCATGTTAAGATGTTGCAAAGTACTCAGAGCAGAGAACTGCTTTCTGCAGCAGTCTAAGTCTTCTATCAGACTGTTGCTCAAGTCAAGGTATTGAAGCTTTGTCAAAGATTTTAAACATCCAGCCCCCAAATCCAGCTCCTTAGAATTTCCTCTGAGGTAGAGGTGTGTGACAGTGGGGAAAACAGAAGATCCAATATCACAAAGATGTACAAACTTGTTATTGTTGAGATTCAATTCCTTCAGTGTGCCCATCCTATGATGGCCAAGGGGTAGCTCAGAGAGGGAAGTATGAGTCAAGTCCAGTGTTTGGAGTTTGGTTAACCATCTGAACATTTCACCAGAAAGATTCAGGAAAGTACGATATTGTAGAGTGAGGTGGTCTACAGACACATTGCTGATGCTCTGTAATGCAATGGGACTTATTGGAAGATCATCTGAATCCAAAAAGGTGCCAAGTTGAAGAGCAACAGTTTGGCCACCCTGTAACCCTTTCAAGATAACAGAAACATTAACACAGCTGCTAAAGTCCAAACTATAGAAAGAAGTGGAGCTAAAAGCCCCAGGGTCGATATGCACAAAATCATTCCCTTTAAGACTGAGAGTCAGATTGCTGATTTTTTTCAATGGCATTACATCTTGAGCAGATATTCTTTGGATGTTGTTCATCTGAAGATCCAAATATTTTAGTTTTCTAGCTTTGAAACTTGGTGGGAGCTGTAGAGACTGAATGTAGTTGTTCCCTAGTATCAATGTTTCCAGGTTGTCTAGATCCTGCATGGGAATAAATGTTAAACTAGTGAGTCCTGTTTGGGTTAGGTCAAGGTGCTTTAGTGACAGAGGTCCTGTGAATGCTGTATCTCCAAGGAAAAGCAGATGATTTCCAGTCAAGACGATGGCTTCCAGGTGAGAGTTGCTTTCAAAGGCACCTTCATATACCCAATTAATCTGGCACCTTAAAAACAACAAACAGTTCTAGAATTACACAGCACTGATGCATTATTATCTAGTTCCTATAATCTGTGGAGACAGTAAATCTGGAAAAACAAAGACAACTGTAAAGTTGAAGGCTTTCACGGCTGGAATCCATAGGTTGTTGTGGGTTTTCTGGGGTTTGAGGCTGTGTTCTGTTAGTATTTTGTCCTGATTTTTGCCTGCATCTGTGGCTGGCATCTTCAGCCACAGATGCAGGCGAAACGTGAGGAGAAAATACTAATAGAACACGGCCTCAAAGCCCAGAAAACCTACAACAACCTAAAGACAACTGAGAACAAAACCAAACCAAAAGCCATATTTGGATGAAATCTTTATTAGTACCATCTGAAATGTGTTGGAAATGTGCAAGCTTTCACAGTTTCCAAAACAATTCCTCAAGTTATATAGTTTAAAACAGGGAGAAACTTCTTCAGGGAAGCAATAGGTTTACTTGTTAATTTCCCTCTCTTATTTTTTAAATCCCACCTAGCCTAATGCAGATTTTTAGAGACCTTGATAAGCTTGCAACCTTTGTTGAATTTTATTTGGCCCAGTTAGGGATGTATGTCTTTGTTTCATTTTTGCATGAATAAACAACTAATTTCAACAGCTTTTACCCACTAAATGAGATTATGAGATCGATGCATTTTCCAGTAATTTCTGCCTTTTTTTTAAATAGTTTGCTTAAAAACATTTTTGCAAACAGTACTTTACACTGTTTTCAGGACAAAAATTTTGCTTCTTTTTGTGCAAATGATTTTTTTCAAAGAAAAATATTGTTCTGAGCAATTTTTTTTTTTTTTTTTTTTGAGGGGGGAAACTCCCATCCTTTATTTTCTGAAGAGCCTGTCTTGATGTGTTTAGACATGCTTTCCCCTCAGGGGTGAGAAAAGTCACAAGTATTCTTTATATTCCCAGTCTTAATAAAAGGATTTTTGTTCATGTTTTCAGTGATTGCTCACATTTGGATGTTGATTTTGTTTAATAAAAGTAAACTTGCTGCTTCTGTTTACAATTTGCACTAAACTGGAACAATGCAAGACAATAAAAAAGGCTGAAAGAGGGACAACAGTTTAATATAAGCAATACATTTTAGGTTTTTGGGCATGTCTTTTTTTTAAAAAAAAATCAACACAAACATCTAACAGTTGGGTATTCAGAACTGAGCACTAAGGGCTATGAAGCAGTGTGCTCTTTTCGAGAAGCACTGATATTTATTGACCTGGGTAAATGTCATACCCTTTAATATTTCAAAGAAGAAAACCAAGACACGCGTGGCCAAGAACATCAGAATGTGTTCAAGACAGCAACACTTATTAATGAGGAAGAACACACCAGCTAGGAGAGCCCGCAGCAGTTTGTTTTGCCTGCTCCTGCTGCAAAGGGCAAGCTTCTCCTCCTGTTCCCACTGCTCACTCAAGTGAGTGCAAGTTACTCTTACAGACTGGACTCAATTTGCAGCGAGTGAAGTAACCTGAATAAAGGGAGGAAGTGGGAGGAGAAGAGAGAAACAAGGACAATGTAAAAGTAGCAGAAAAAAATGGAATGGCAGAGGATCAATTGTCAAACTGGGACAGATGGAGCGTATGGAACGTTGCTTTAGTCAAAACTTGGGAGGAAAGGGTCTTTGTGTAGATGCCAGAAATTACAGGATCTGCATTTTAGCTACATCATGTATGTGCGTCTGAGAGCCCACCATAGCAGAGGACTCATAAGTAAGGTAATCTTTGATATGAAAGGACAGTGCCTGCAACTGGACCTGGACTGGTGCAACTGGGCCTGGGAATTCAGTCTATATTAAGCCTTCCATTGAGGTCTGGTAGCTACTGAAACGTACCTTTCAGCTTCTGCAAACAAACTTACCTGACTACTGTTTTTTTTAACTGACTTTCTATGCTGCTGGACTATACTTAAACCCTTTCCTTCATTGTGCTTGCTTTTGGATTCCTTTACTCTGTTTGGTCTTGAGTTCACTGAATACCTTGATATACCTTGATTTTCAGACTATGTTTCTGGACATTGTCATCTTTCTTCCTTTTGACCTTGTCATGTGTTGCAAAGCTGAGAATAAAATTCCAAGTCACATAAATAGAGAAGAAGACAAGGATGTATCGTACCTTGTTAAATCTAAATGCACCAGATCCTTCAGCTTGCTGAATGTTGAGGGATAAAGGGAATACAGGAAATTAAAGCTGAAATCAAGGACTGTAGTCATGAAAGGCAGTTGATCTGGAATCTTGGTCAGTTCTAAGCCTTCACAACTGTAGCTTCTGTTAGCAATAAGCTGTGAAAAATAGGGAGATTACATATATTATGCAAATATATTAACATATGCTGACATTACACTGTCAGGGCTGTGTTTTTTTTTGTGAAAACACTGTGTGATTCTGTAATCCAGCCAGCGATCCAGTATGGAGGCCAAGAGACTAGAAAACATGTGATACTGTTCCATCTGAAGAGCTGATTAGGTCTGTCATGACAGTGTGTCATCTAGCAATCTGATACACAGTATTCTTAGCCTCTTGGAGACTGAAGAAAATACCAGTGTTGAACAAAATACATCATTACAGGAATGAATACAAGTGGTCACAGTTTGGGGGCATTTTGTCCCCTTCTTTTGAAATCTTGTTCTGACATGTAAATTAAAACAAGGCTGGGATCTCTTTCTTATGCTTACCTACTGGCCACCTGAGCTAGCCATCGTTTTATTGATATTGACCAGTGACACGCCAAACACATGTATGTACCACTCCATCTGCTGCAGGCCAAGAGTGGCCCAGGTCTATATGGGCAGCCATTTGCCGATTGCTACCATACACGGAAGTCAGGGTTAGGAGAGTTCATAGGCAAAATGAATGACATTTGTTGTGCTATCAGGTGGCACTCCCTAGCTGCTTGAAACACTGCTTATTAGCATATTTTGACCTAGTGCCCACAATCAGTGTGTACTGTAAAGTTCAACATGAAATACTAATTTTACACAAAGATGCTAGAACAAATGGACTTATTTAAATACATCAGCATCCTTAACTGTACTGAATAACTTGTTTGGGACCTTAAAATTAATGGGGAGTCAGACATCCGGGGTAGAGAAGCAGACGGAACACCATCAGCTCCCGCTCCCAGACAAGAGAGAGGTCCTGCTGCCTTTTCACTGCCTCTGTCCCCTGCAGACTGCTGCCTGAGGCACCCATTCCCTTCAGGACCAGGCCCCTCCAGTACTGAGCCAGAGTACTATCTGTCTTCTTCTCAGAAGGGGAAATGAGCTGGCTGATTTAGGAAGCCTGAGGAGAGATAGCTTAAGGGAGCAAAGAAATCATACTTTTCTGTTATCATTGTGTCTGCACAGAATCATCCAGCAGAGCTATCCTGAGTGGTCAAAGCTGTCTTCTACCCTGTCACACAACATGAGAGCATGTTCCCCTCCACAACAAACTCATAAACAAGCTACTAACTAACACTGTGAAGAATTTGCACAACATTTTGCAGACAAAATCATTTGGATTTTGATGCTGCAGTTCAGCAGATGCTGCAATTCAGAGGTGGGCAATTAATTAAAAACATTAGAAAACCATATACATTTATAAGAACCTACAACATTTAGAAAAACAACAACTTGATAAATAAGCTCCCCTGCTCACCCATTAAAAGCCTGCTTGAAAATAAATGTTCTTGCCTGCTGGTAAAAGGAAACCAGGGAGGGGGCCAGCCTAGCCTCCCATGGAAGGGAGTTCCACAGGGTGGGAGCAGCCACTGAGAAGGCTCTCTCCTGTGTCCTCACCAGGCGAGCCTGGGATGGTGGTGGGACCGAAAGAAAGTCTTCCCCTGCAGATCTAAGGGGTCTAGCAGGTTCATATATGGAGAAAGAGTTTTCCAAATAGTCCAGACCTAAGTAGTATCGGGCTTTACAGATCATGACCAGCACTTCGAATTGTGCCCAGAAAAGAACAGGTAGCCAGTGAAGCTGTTTTAGCAAGGAGGTTATGTGCTCCCTGTAACCGGCCCTAGTCAGCATTCTGGCTGCTGCATTTTGAACCCGCTGAACTTTCCATGTGTGTACATGTTTGCAGTATCGGCTTATGCCTGGTCAATGACTACAGCAACTGTGGGTTTTTGTTTTTTGTTTTTTTGAAAGGGGATTCTCACAACACATCCTCAAATTTGCATATTCACTTAACCAAATAGCCTTTGTTTTCCCTTCATTCTGATTGCCCTGCATTTATAGAATAGAATAGAATGGTACCACTCTCTTGTCCAGATGCCAATACAAACGAGGGAGCTACCCTTCCATGGCAGGAATGATAAGGTGACCACCCACAACTTGGTGCCACCCTTCTCCTCATCCTCCACCCCTGATTCTGCCATGATCCCAATTCTGAGGCCAAACCACAAGTTTTAGAAACCCAGTTCTTTTCTCAAAATAGAGTAAACTGAAGTTAAAAAAAAAAGCCCGCAGGCATCGAAAATAAGTGTTTTACCTTGGGAATGACCATGCCCTATTGGAATTTGGCATTCAGTGGGAAGGAGAAGATACGTGTAGCCAGACAGTCATCTTAGATTTTAAAAAAGCGGACTTCTGTAAACTTAAGGAGCTGCTGGCTGAAATTCCGTGGTCAGGTATAGTGAAAGAGAAAGGAGTTCAGGAGGCATGGGAGTTCCTTAAAAGGGAGATACTGAAGGCACAGTCTAAAACTGTGCCAATAAGGAGGAAAAATGGAAGGCATCTGAAGAAACCAGAATGGTTGACTAAAGAACTCTCAGCTGAGCTAAGTGTTAAGAGAAACGTGTACAGGAAATGGAAGAGGGGGGAAACCACCAAAGAAGAATTTAAGCAAGTAGCCAGGAAATGTAGGGAGAAGGTCAGAAAGGCTAAAGCACAGAACGAACTTAGGCTGGCCAGAGACATTAAACACAATAAAAAGGGCTTTTTTACATACGTCCGCAGCAAAAGGAAAAAGAAAGAGGCGATAGGGTCGCTGCGCAGAGAAGATGGCGAATTACTAACAGGGGGAAGAGAAAAGGCAGAACTACTTAACACCTTCTTTGCCTCAGTTTTTTCCCAGAAGGATACAAGGACTCAACCTGGTGGTTGGGGGGCAGGGGAGGAAGCAGGGGAAATGCGGTACATAATAGGTAGAGAGGTGGTACAAGAATACCTGGCCACACTGGATGAATTCAAGTCTCCAGGGCCAGATGAATTGAATCCTAGGATATTAAAAGAACTGGCAGAGGTCATTTCGGAACCACTTGCTATGATCTTTGAGAAATCTTGGAGGACAGGAGAAGTTCCAGCAGACTGGAAGAGGGCAAATGTTGTCCCCATCTTCAAGAAGGGAAAAAAAGAGGACCCAAATAATTATCGCCCAGTCAGCCTGACGTCAGTACCCGGAAAGATCCTGGAGCAGATCATTAAGCAGTCAGTTTCTAATCACTTAGAAAGCAATGCGGTAATCACGAGAAGTCAACATGGATTTCTCAAAAATAAGTCATGCCAGACTAATCTTATTTCTTTTTATGATAGAGTTACTAGCTTGATAGATGAAGGGAATGCTGTGGATGTAGCATATCTCGATTTCAGTAAGGCCTTTGACAAAGTTCCCCATGACATTCTTGCAAAGAAGCTAATAAAATGCGGGCTGGACAGGGCTACTGTCAGGTGGATCTGTAACTGGTTGACTGACCGTTCCCAAAGGGTGCTCACCAATGGCTGCTTTTCATCCTGGAGAAAAGTGACTAGTGGGGTGCCACAGGGTTCTGTCCTGGGCCCAGTGCTCTTCAATATTTTCATCAACGACTTGGATGAAGGAATAGAGGGCATGCTCATCAAATTTGCAGATGACACCAAATTGGGAGGGGTTGCTAATACGCCAGAGGAGAGGATCAAAATTCAAAATGACCTGGACAGATTGGAGAGCTGGGCCAAAGCTAACAAAATGAAATTCAACAGAGAGAAGTGTAAGGTCCTACACTTCGGTAGAAAAAATGGAATGCAGAAATATAGGATGGGGGACACGTGGCTGGATAGCAGTACGTGTGAAAGGGATCTAGGAGTCTTAATAGACCACAAGCTGAACACGAGTCAGCAATGTGATGCGGCAGCCAAGAAAGCCAATGCAATTCTCGGCTGCATCAATAGGAGTATGGTGTCTAGATCGAGGGAGGTGCTGGTACCACTCTACCCTGCTTTGGTTAGACCTCATCTTGAATCCTGTGTCCAGTTCTGGGCACCCCAATTCAAGAAGGACATGGTCAAGCTGGAGCAGGTCCAGAGGAGGGCGGCCAAAATGGTGAAGGGCCTGGAAGCCATGCCCTATGAGGATAGACTTAGAGAGCTGGGTATGTTCAGTCTGCAGAAGAGAAGGTTAAGAGGGGACGTGATAGCTATGTTTAAATATTTGAAGGGGTGCCATGTAGAGGAAGGAGAGGGCTTGTTTTCTGCTGCTCCAGAGACCAGGACAAGGAGCAATGGATTCAAGCTGCGGGAAAGGAGATTCCACCTGAACCTCAGGAAGAACTTCCTGACTGTCAGGGCTGTCTGGCAGTGGAATATGCTGCCTCGGAGTGTGGTGGAATCTCCTTCTTTGGAGGTTTTTAAGCAGAGGCTGGATGGCCATCTGTCGGGAGTGCTTTGAGGGTGTTCCTGCATGGCAGGGGGTTGGACTGGATGGCCCGTGTGGTCTCTTCCAACTCTACATTTCTGTGATTCTGTGGGAATAGAAAAAAGTTTTGTGTCCTAACAGGACAAGGACTGCAGTAAGGATGCACTATTTGCCTATGTGGATTTAGCCTTAAAGAGGCTATGGTGAGGCCATCTTTAGGGGTGAGAGATTGGACCTGAGCCACACCATTCTGAAGAACTACTGGCCAATGTTCAATAACCTTTGCTTGGAGAAGGTACTGGAGTATGTGGTTGCCTCGTAGCTCCAGGGGTTTCTGCCAGCAGGCAAAGACCTTTTAATTTAGACAGGCCTGTAGCTGTTAATTGATTGTGACAGAAGGTTCTTTTAATGGAGCATGCTGTGCTCTTGTCTTCTTTGTGATGTTTTAAGTGTGTTTTGAACTCTTTTAAATTTGCATTAGGATTGCTTATGTAATGGGGGAGGGGTTTTTTTGTATCTTTTATTATTATATTTTTCAGATGTACTTTGTTTGAATCTATGGCCATTTCTGCACTAGACTGTTATAGCGCTATGATTCCACTTTCAACATCCTATGGAATCCTGAGGTTTGCAGTTTTGGGAGGGTCCACCCAGCCCCTCCCGAAACTGCAGACCCCGGGATTGCATAGGATGTTGAAAGTGGAATCATAGCGCTATAACAGTCTAATGTGGAAATGGCTTATATTGTGAACTCCTTTGGGTCCCATGCCAGGAAAAAGGCGGGCTACAAATTGAATGAATTAAAAAAAAATCTCTGCATGAATACCGCATTGGTACATAGCTTGGAGAATGGCTTGAACTGCCTCCCGCCCATGCAGACATCTTAATAAGGTTTATTTATAACTGCCTTCACCCCAGAAGGCGGAAACATCAACATATACAATGGGGACAAAGACATGAAAACAGAGGAACTATGTTTGTCTTCTGGAGGACTGGGGAGGAAAATGGAAAAGGAATCTTGCTGGCCTTCTGACACTAGATGAAAATTATTTACAGTTTCTGTGTCATTATTACTTTTAAACTAAGATTAATTTAGAAACATTAGCTAAAAGTTGAGGGCTAAAAGTGGAGAGAAAAAGAGAACCATTCTTTTTGTGAAAGGATGCTTCTGTGCCAATGGCCTTCTATACCATATAAAAATTTTCAGGCAGGGTATAGGGCACAGTCTGGTTATACAATATGGCTTGTCATAGATTAATATTAATTCCTCAGTGCTACAATTCTGCATTGCCAAATGCAAATGTAAGGTCATTGCAAATGTTCCAGTAAAAACTGAGAGTTATGTACATATATATTAACCTCCCCACATGATTTCCTTAAACAGGATTGTGGTCTGTGCAGATCACCACAATAATATTTTAATAAAATAAAGTGGGGATATTTAAAGAGAAGGTTATAAATACAGTGAAAAAGTGAGATTGCAGGGGGAGAGAAAGTTTGTATTATATTTTGAAACTTGGCTGGAAGAACAATAGAACTAATAGGACCAAAATAATTAATGCAGCAAGAAAAACAAAACAGTGCACACTAATCTCTCACTCACCTGTTTTGTTTATACTTATTCTAAAGCTGAAATTTAGTTACTGTAGCATTTTAGAATTAATACATCAAAAATCACCATTCTAGATCTTTATAATTTGAATTTTGAAAGTATGCACACATACATTGATCAGTTTTTCAGTTTGCATTTTGCACAAAGCAGGAGGTAAATGGCTTGGTAACAGTGAAAGGCAGAAAGAAATGTTTGGCTTTTAGTGTAAATGTAAATAGTCTTCTCTGATACAGCTCTAAAGGACCTCTGTGCTTATGACATCAAGCGTGAGAAGAGAAAAACATCACCCCAAGGTCTAGTTCTGCCAAAATTAGGTGCATTTAAACTGCTTATAAAGGAAAGCACCTGTTCAGAAACCACGTCTGCTCACAGATTAAAGGCACCAGTGGTCTGTTTCATTACAACCCCCTCTGGTTCCAGCAAACTCCTATCAAAGCCTTGTCCTTTACAGTCCAATACATGCTGCAGACTGTTGTGTGCAGTACATGAAAGAGAGTACTTTTGTTATCATCTCCACTTCTTGCTATGTATTATTTTGGTTTTTTTTTTTAAATAAATTTTATTAGTTTACTTTCAATTCCAACACAAGGTACTGACACCAAATTATAAACATAAATATGTCATCAAATGACAAAAAGATTGCATTCAATAGAAACAGTCTCAAAGATGCAGTCATTTTTCCAGCACTGTATAATTATATTTTCCTTTCTTCCCTGGTAAATAATCCTGAATCTTTTCTAAACTGTAAAGTACCAAGGATCCTGTAACAATTATTTCCAATATTTATGCTGAAACCCCAGTGGTCTTGGGATGTCAGATATATGGTTTACAAAAGAATGATAGAATCATGGAATCAGAACGGGCTTTATGGGCCATCAAGTCCAACCCCCTGTTCAATACAGGATCTGCAGCTAAGGCATCCCCCGCAGGTAGCTGGCCGACCTCTGTCTGGAAAAATGCAGATCCCTCTAGGCAATTGGTTCCACTGCCAAACTGCTCTCACTGTCAAGAAATTCCTTCTAATATTCAATTGAAATCTACACTCCTGTAACTTCAGACCATTAGACCTGGTCCCACCCTCTGTGGCAGCAGGAAAAAAAAACCTGCATCCATCTCTCTGTGGCAGCCTATCATGGGCCAGGAGTCAGCTTCTCCAAGTGAACAGCAACTTCAAAGGAAGATAAACAAACACAAGTGCACTGGGAGCTAGTCAGGCCGGGAGGGCAGTGGACTGGGATGAGAGCCAGCTGGCTCCAGCCTTTTCAAAGAAGGCAGACGGCAGTGGCTCAATGCCAGAAACAACTTGTGTGTTTGTCAGCCCTTGCCTTTGTGTGCTACATATTCCCTGCTTTGCTGTCTGCTGCAATTCTCTGACCCTCGGACTGTTTGACATTGCTGCTTGCTGGATACCTGAACTCCTGGACTTATTCTCTGACTATGCTTTGGCTCAACCCTAAACACATGAGCTCTGCTGAACTGCTAAGATGCCTCAGTTTGTCTGTTGAACAGTCTTCTGCTAGCTCGGGACTCTGTTGCCTGGCAATGGCAGCCAGCAGCTACGACACAGCTCCTCAGTCACCCCTTAGTCTTCCTGGTCTCGTGAGGTGCAGCCAATCTGTAGCCAGCAGTCCTTCATTTGAAAGGTGAAAACCATGGTCTCAGAAGTTCAGAAGCTACCATCTGTACAGCTATTCATTCATTTGCAGTTTCCTCCTGTCCCTGTGTGGTCCTCTAGCTTTCACTGGTAGAACTGGCAAGAATGCCACCCAAGCCCCTAAACCCTTCATCTTCCATCTTCTTTCTCAGGGTTTCATAGTACAAGGTAATCTGATCAAAGGTGTTCTTTGCAGTATCATTGGTGCCAACATGAATAAGGAGAAGGGCGTACTGAACTGTGTTCTTGATGAACTTTGCCAAGTTATTAGTGACATCCTGAATGTGTGCACCTGAGACACAGGACACTTCCAAATTCATCTTGTCAGGCTGGCACACAGGTGCCTCTATATCCCTGAGGAGTGATCCCTTACCGCTAATGTTTTTCTTTGATGCTTGCTGCAGTTAGTGGTTAAATTGCCTCCTTTCTTGGCTTGCAGTGTCTCTGACTACTGGTCTCCTGTTTGGGCATCTTCACCACCTTTATCTTCAGGAAGATGTTGGAAGTGCTAGCTGGAGTAGTTCTGAATCACTTGTGTATGGTGTCCTCCTGACAGTGACTGTCCTCCAGGGTGCTTCCTCAATGATACAGTCCTCTACATTTTCCTTGCCACTTTCTTCCTGTTAATTTGTAAAATCAATTCTCCCTCTGTTCTATCCAGGAAGTCCTTGTGTTCTCTGATGTGCTGAAGAGTGCCAATATTCTCCTGAAGTCTCCTGAAGTCTGCTGATGAATAGCTGCTGTATCTCAGTAAACATTATCTGTCTTAGTTTCCCCTAAAAGAAATTTACACTTAGCCATTAATTTTTCACTTAATGCTGGGTCCTGCAGCCTCTACCACAAAGGAAGAAAATCCACTTCTTAGCATGTTTCCATCCCTTACCTATAACCATTCTTGTCACTGATCATAAAACATTTCTGATGCAAATATTCATTATTATTTGTAATCATGGATAGTAGTAATTATTATTAATATGGTGGGGTGTGTTTTTATCTATTACCTTCAATAGCTTTTCCCCAAAATTGCCACAGATATTGATAAGATATACCAACTCATTTCATAGAATCATAATTGGAAGAGACGACAAGGGCCAATTAAGTCCAGCCCCTACCACGTAGTAGTACACCATCAAAGCATTCACAAGATAATTTCTTAATTGACCATTTGTTAATTGACCACATGACTTGACCTTTGGCAGAGACTTATAACTACTAAAAAACAGCTGTACTGCACAATTCATAGGCTGAAATCATAAATATACTTACTAGGTTGAAAATCACTGACTTCATTGAATTCAGTAGACAGTCAGGAATGTCTGAAGTTTTCAAGAGAGCAAGCCCCACTAAATATTGTGAGGCTTCACCTGGAAATAAGATCCACTATGCTTAAATAGTGCTTCCTTCCTAGTAAGTGTATCTGGAGCAGCAGACTATGACTTTAATTCTACACACCCTTACCTGAGAGTGCACACTATTGAAATCAACGGTCATGATCCAATGAGGTACTTCTGCTGATGGAATATTTTCCTCCAGTGGAACTGGGAGGGAGTAATACTCCTGGCCCTATAGGGTTGATGGGAGGGAGTCCTTTCAC
This sequence comes from Cyclura pinguis, assembly GCA_030412105.1. Taxonomy (NCBI): domain Eukaryota; kingdom Metazoa; phylum Chordata; class Lepidosauria; order Squamata; family Iguanidae; genus Cyclura; species Cyclura pinguis. The sequence goes on along the minus strand of CM059600.1, from coordinate 315,774,683 downwards.
ACTAGTAGTCAAATATTAGTGTGACACCAGATGCAGGCCAATAGTAGTCCCTTCTGTGTAGACATGTTCAAATCCAAGTGAAACCAAAGGCACAACTTCATTGCTAACAACTTTAAAACATGGGATATTATCATAACCAATGTTAGCAGTATTGGGACAAGATCTGCTTTTGGCAAAGAAGAATCTGCTAGAGAGTGAGCAAGAGAGAGAGAGAGAGAGAGAAAACAACCCTATTTCCTCAGCCATAGTCAATTTTAGTGAATATGTTCAAAAGTCACAATGTTATTCCTGGCGTTTTTCTGTCTCATCTATGGCACTTCTCTGAGCCTTTAAGCAACCTGGTGTTAGCATGCAAGTATTCACTGCTCCAAATTAATTATTGATTCTCTCTTGAAAATGCTTTTGCCCCAATAGAGAGACAAATAAGTTATCACTCACCTCAGTGCACATCTTATCTACTGGCTTGGTTGCTTCACAGCTAACACCTAAAAGCCCCATCAGAACCCACCAGGACGTGCAGAAGGCCATTAGGGAGCTTTATTAGATTCTCCACGCAGACGAGCTTCAGTAATGGAAGTATGATGAAAAACAATTTTCTAGAACAGGTTTCAGAAAGCTTTGTTAAACTGGAGAACTGACTGAGACAAAGAGCAGCGACAGATAAAGAGTCATTTCCCCTTGAAGTCAAGCTACTTATGTGCAGTTAACTTTTTCAGTTCCTCTTCTTTGCTTCCTTCATCAATCATTGCACCACCACTCACTTGCTGCATTCTGTGTTGGAAGGAAAATGCAGGCCTTGTGGCTTTCATCAGCTGACAGGTCATTCACGGAACATGCTCCTAATGTCAAGGTCAGAGACCTGGGCGGCAAGCCAGCCTGGAGAAGAGAGTGGGAGAGCCAGCAAAGTCCAGCCAGGAGGAGACAAGCAAGCACTTACTCAAGGAAGTTCATCTACCAGAGCGCCAAGCAAAGCCGTAGTCAGAGTTCGAAAGTCAAAGGTCAAGAGTCCAGAGATCAATTCAAGGTATCAGGAACCGGGTGCTTGGAGCAAGGTACAGGCAAGAGGAGAGCTTGTAAGAAGTTTGCCACAAGCAAAGGGAAGCTTCCAGGCAGGCAGTTATATAGCCCCAGGCACAAGTGTGTCTGGTCACCACTTCTTAAACTTAGCCAAGGAAGCCTCCCTTTGCACAGCCCTCTTGAGGCTCTGCCTTGATTGGGGGCTTATTGAACCAGGCTCCAGCGCCTCTTCAGAATTGGATTCCTGTTGCTCCAAAGGAGCAGGCAGAGGGATGTCTGTGCCTGCTTGGTCCATGGCAGCAGGGGGAGCTCTTGAGCTGCAGGACTCATCTCCAGCCAGAGCCACAGGGACCAACAGCTGCTGCTCGTCATCAGCAGCTCTGACAGGGGCTGCAGTTATCACACCTAAGGCCATTTCCGCACTAGCCTGTTATAGTGCTATTATTCCACTTTCAACATCCTATGGAATCCTGAGGTTTGCAGTTTAGGAAGGGGCCTTTGAGGAGTCCGTAGGATGTTGAAAGTGGAATAATAGCACTACAACAGGCTAGTGTGGAAATGGCCTTAAGTAGAGGAAGAATCCAAATGATGCACATGTGGTGCCACTTAAATAACTGACTTGTGAGAGTGTACTGTTTGCTTGGAACAGCATTCCAATGGGATTTAGAATGGATATGGCAGAACACCTATGCACAAGGGAAAAAAAGCAAGGAGGGAATATCAGCAGTTTCAGGGGAAACTTAAGGTTTAGAGAATGTTAGGGGAAAAAAATCAGAGACAATGGGGAACCCTTCCTTCAAACAGCCCCTTCAGGACTGAGATTGCTCAATAGCTACAAGATGCTGACTGACTGGCTTTGTGTGTGTGTATGCAGAGGTGTGTGAGTAAGAGTATGTTGGAAAACCCTGTGAGAATGGGAATAGAATGGGCTACTGTGCAAGAGTGCCATACTCCACACTGTCACTTTTTGTTGCAGTTCCTGCTTGTCTTATTTTAATTCCATGTACGTGCTACCTAGGGATGCTGGCCCAATCCATCCTTGCTGGGGAGGAGGACTGAGCAATGCCTGCTGCAGGTAGGGCTACCTTTCTCCCAGTGCGGGAACCAAGGCAGCACAAAGCTAAAGGAGGATCAGCTAAAAAACCAATAAGAATTAAAACACACTTAATAATCATCATATCAACAGTATTATTTTGTTAAAAGTATATAAAAATATTTAAAAACATGAAAAGGTTAAAAACAGGACACATACATACACTATAAAAAGACTTGCTGCAATGAATAGTTCATTAAATGCCTGTTTGAACAGAAATATCTTTGCTTGCCAGCGATGGGAAAGCAGAGGTGGGGCCAGCCTAGCCTTGCATAGAAGAATTCCGCAGCCTGGGAGCAGCCACTGAGAAGGCTCTCTACCTCAGGTTTGGCAGGATTGGGAAAAGACTTTTTCTTTCTCTCACGTTCATTTTCAAATTGGACTGTAAAGTGGTCATTGCTAAAGGTAGGAAGAAAGAAATAGAAATTGGGGAGCATCCAGTGGGTGGAACTTGTGGTGTGCAGAAGAGGGGCTGGAGGCATGAGGAGCGTAGCCACTGTGAGCGGTGGTGTGGCTGCGGTGCGTAGAGGCATGGCCAGGGCATGTGCGGGAATGGCCAGGGTGCATGAGGGATGACTACAGGCTGGGATGCCCCCAAAACACTGCTGCTGGGGGAAACCCCACCCCACCCCCACGTCCCTACATGACTGGGAGCATCTCATGAAATCCACAAAAGAGACTGGAGACTCATCTCAAGATGCTCAGAGGATGGTTGTTTTATTAGTCAAAAAACTATCTTTTGAGCATCTTGAGACATGCCTCCAGAGAAGGGCAACCAAAATGGTAAAAGACCTGGAAACTACGCGCTATGAAAAGTGGCTTAGGGTGCTGGGTGTGTTTCGACTGGAGAAGAGAAAGTTAAGAGGTGACATGGTAGCTATGTTTAAATATTTGAAGGGATGTCATATGGAAGATGGAGCAAGCCTGTTTTCTGCTGCTCCAGAGACTAGGGCACAGAGTCCTGTAGTCTTCAAACTACAGGAAAAGAGAGTCCACCTAAACTTTAGGAAGAACTTCCTGATGGTAAGAGCAGCTTGACAGTGGAATGCACTGCCTTGGAGTGTGATGGAGGCTCCTTCTTTGGAAGTTTTTAAACAGAGGCTGGATGGCCATCTGTTGGAATGCTTTGACTGTGTATTTCTGCATGGCAGGGGTTGGACTGGATGGCCCTTGTGGTATCTTCCAGCTCTGTGACTCAGTGATTCATCGAAAATTTAGGAGGAGCTGAAAACAAGACAATTGTACTTTTCCCACAGGCTTAGAGCTTCACACTTTTGCAAGAAATGGAGAAAGACAGAGAGGGACCTGCTCTCCACAGCCTATGTGCCCCAATCCTGTTCAGCCAATGATCATTTATGACTTAGCTGAGGTAGCAGATGCCTCCAATGTCAGCCTAGCCTTGCATAGAAGAATTCCACAGCCTGGGAGCAGCCACTGAGAAGCCTCTCTACCTCAGGTTTGGTAGGATTCCCTCGTGGCCATAGTCCACAGTCCATAGCACTGCATCAGTTTTGGGGTTAGTGTTTAATACTCCATTAGCATCAGCACTGTTGGACACCATCAGCTGTTCATGCTTCCCTATCATAGGAAATTACCATTGTCTGTCCCATCTCCCTTTGTATTTCTACATCATAACTGTCCATGCACATAGAAAGCTAGCAGGTCAGCTGCACGGTATTATGCAGAGGTGAGCCAATTTACACAAGTAGAATTATTCCACTATTAACTCAGGTACAGCAGTCTTTGCTTCTTTTCTGATCATCTTGTCTCACTCAGTTTAATAAGACTGTCATTGTTTAAAGACTGCTTGCTTAGAACCTGGTCGTGTCTCTTAATCTACTATCTCTTTTGTCAAGCCTGCATACCCACAAAAGACAAAACAAACTTACATGCCCGTGCTGCCCTCCTCACCTCAGGCAGCATTTGTGCCTTTCACGGGTCACCTAATTTCATTTTAACTGCACTAATCCTTAATTCAGGGTTTGTTGCTTTCTGCCCTCTCCTTGTGGCAAGGACATCTTCTCATTTCATTTCATCCCTTGATAAAATAAAGTGATTTTTATCAGTAAGGTCTCCACTATCCCATTTTACGCTTGTCCTGCTGCTTTCTGTTACCTACTTCATAGTCCATTTAATTACTGGAAGGAATGAGAACGCCAAACCTTGCCTTGCTTCAATCCCTGAATCAGACCATTTGCCTAAGCGCTTATCTAATCCTGCTGGGCATATTCTTAGATCATAAAAAATATCGTATTGCATAGATTAGTGTGTCTGCTTCTTCTTCCAATGTATCACTAGTTTTCTCTAGGCCTGCTTTCAGATGCTTTTGTTAAAAATCGATATGCTTTATTAAGTCAGGATTTGGTCAAGTAAAACTGTTCTCTCTCTCTCTCTCTCTCCCCCCCCCCCTCCTCTCTCATTAGTATGATCTGGCCAGGTGCAAATTCTAGCTGCCCTTCAGTAACACTCAGACTCCCCACTCCTTCTATTCAGCGTAACAGTGGTTAATGATTTGCCTGTAACAGTAGCGCCAGCTGGGAACTGGTGGGGAGAGATGCCTAGACTTTAAAGCCTCTTCATGTACAATACAGCCAACATTTTACAATGGTTTGTGTGTTGGACTATAACTGTAGAGACCAGGGTTAGAATCCCTTTTCAGCCCTGGAAAGCCACTGGGTGACCTTGGAGAATTCATGCCCTCTTGGCCTCAGGGAAAGCAATGGCAAACCCCCTCTTCACAAATCTTGCCAAGAAAACGCTGTGATAGGTTCACCTTAGGGTTACCATAAGTCAGAAGCAACTTGAAAGCACACAATGGCTGCATGTAGGAAAATCAGACTTTCTCCTCCAGCCCTACTTGCCCTGATATTTGTCCCCTTGCTTGGAGACTCAGGGAGATATTCATTCAGGGAAGTCTCCCTGAGACTTCAGTCAGCACCTTGATATCTGGCAACACAACATCTAATTGGTATTTGCTAGATAAGCTTTCTTTTAAGCAAGCAAACACTTTCCATTATTTGAGTAGAAGGGAAATTGGGCCATTACTGACTCTGTGCAATCTTTCACTACTTCTGTTCTGACAAGCAACATAATCTGTCTGGGACACGTGAAGCCTTCCTGCTTAAGTGGCTGCTGTGGCAATCAACAACTGACACTCGGCCAAGAATCAGTTCCTGCTTTGTGATCATTTCAGAGAGTTCTGTACACCCTCTCTGTCACAGTTTGCAGCTGGGAGGTTGCTGGTTTGATCCCTGATGTGATGGTCTGATGGCAGGTGTTACCAAGAGGCCTTATGGGTTTTGGGTAGAGGACGTTGTTAAATGAAGCTGAAATGCAAAGCAGACAGGGAGAGCCGTCTGTTGCAGGAGCACCAGATGTATCTGCCCATCCACATCAAGGTCAGCAGAAACCATATGAACATGTTCTCCAGGTCAGAGATGGATTGTTAAATACACACACTTTTAGAAATGCTACAGGATTGTTAGTTATTGATCTGCCCTCCCACCAGGCATCTGGCAACCAAAGTCTGATAGAATGACAAGGGATGGGACTTCTGGGGATCCAAAGCGCTGAACAAATAACGGCCCCACTAATTCAATCAGTTGAGTTTCAAGCAATCAAGATACCATCTGGACAAAACCTAACTCACTGCCCAAGAAGATAAAGACATCTGGACTTTCTGAATGCCAAGGACATGCATGTTTAATCCCACAGGCTATAGGCTGTAGCTCAGGCTGACAAGCTTTCTTAATTATGCTGAAATAATCTCCCACTACTAGTGCCAGGCACTCCCTGCTTTAGCAGGTTAAAAGGATCACATCTCATACAGGAGGAATGAAGGAGTAGACCTTGGCCATTTTGAAGGGAGGGAGCCAAAATCGGTTTCTGTGGGAAGAGGGAGGCCAAATGACATGGTCAGATAGATCTATAAATTGAGTTATGTTCAGATTGTCCCTTGAAATCTTGCTGTTTTGATTTAAAATGTATTTTCCACTGAAATGATTACTGTGGATGAATGCAAGATGAATTCACTATGCATTGTAAAACAATTGAGGTGCACCTTTCTCTTTCAGTACTCCAGGGGTTTCAACAGCTGCACCCAAAATACTAAGATTCAAGCCAATTTAACTTCCATTAAGGAGTGTTTGCTCTTTTTTTTCTGTGCAAAGTAAGATGTTAAGAACATGGGCGATGCCAAATTTCTCCTGCAGTGGTTGTGTATCCATTATCCTCCCCAAAAGTGGTCAAAGTACAGGAGGTCCTAAGAAAGTGAAGACCAGGGCAAAAGAGGCTGCTACTGTAGGACCAGGTGGGGATTCAAGAAAGGGAGAAGGAAGCAGGGGAGAAAATGGGCAGAGGCTAAAGCTGGAGACTGCTCAGACTATGTTCAGTCCCCAGGACCATTTTTGAGGTTGCCAAGGGTGCCCCAGGCTCCCCATTTTTTTTTTTTTTTAAAAATCATTTTACTAAAAACAGAAGCTTTCCATTGGGGCCATTTTGCCATGTGTTTGCTTCCTGGGGTTGGTTTCCTTGCTGGTTTAAAAGTATGGCAGAATTATGCAACATACAATCTGAGTTTTGGGGGGACATTCTGAGTTTAATTTTTTAAAAAGTTTTTAAAGTTGGAGGAGTGCTCCCTTGAGGTCCCAAAGGAAGCAAAAGCAACCTTCACCTCTGGCAGTGAACACCCTGGGCTTAAGAGAAAACTCATGATGAGCTTTAAGCAGGGCTATCTTTACCAGATGACAGCATGAGGTGACTGTTAGAAGTACAATAAAGCTTAGCACTGAAAAGTCATGAATGCCTCAGACAGGGCAATAGTAACAGGATTAGATCATTTTAGTGACTCAAATTGTCCTCCTTTCTTGTCTAGCAATCCTGACGCCTCTATCATGTAAACTTCAAGTCATGTTTTCCACCTCTTCTCTCCCGTTTTCTCTCAGCTCTTCCCTAGACTGAAGCCAAGTTAAATTAGTTTCCTGAGTAACTTAGTCCTGAGTAACTTTCCTAACTTAGAATGGAATGAAGTCTTTCATTTATTACTCTAAGTCACTGACGTTGTAGCTTCTTACTCAAGACTTCTAACTGTTGCACACATTCTCTGTTAGTGACTGCTTCAGGTGGTAGATTTTGGGTGTCATAAAAAGGCAGTAAATTGTGCGTTTTGACAGTGCATGACTTGGGAGAAGATGCCTATGGGATTTTCTTCCTCAAGTTTCCAAATAACTTGGCTGAAGAGACAAAAACTGGAGAGCACCCAATAGAATCCACATGAAAAACCAGAGACACATCTCAAAGTGCTTGGTGGATGGCAGCTTTAATTTAGAAAAAGCACAATGTGTTTTGGATTATAGGCCATAGAAATATATATAGGTCACATTGGGCTTTTTCTAAAATAAAGCTGCCATCTAGCAAGCACTTTGAGATATGTCTCCATTTTTTTTTGCAAATATAACTTGGCTGGCCTTAAGGCAGAATTTTAGTTATGCTCCTCTACTTAGGTGATGTGAGATTGCATTTATTGTTCCTATGAGGCACCAAGACACCTTGAAGTAGCCCTTGAGGCACAGCTTCAGCAAGTCACAGGGAGTATCCATACTGCATAATTATAACAGTCTGATTCCACTTTAACTGCTGTGGCTCCATGCTATGTAATTCTGAGATTTGTAGTCTGATGTACTTAGAATTCTCTACTGTATTATAATACATTGTATAAGGAATACTATGTAAATGGAATTTGGAGAGAAATAGAAATGTAAGCATTTTTTAACCTTTCCCTTCACTTTTATGTTTTTCACGTTATGTATAAAAAGAAAAAAAAAGAATCCTCTATTGTATTCTCCTGAAATATAGTATTAGAACACTTTGGCACAGAAATCTAAATTTCTCATGAAAGTATAAATCCCAGGTTCTATAGAATGAAGCCGCAGTCATTCAAATGATAACTAAATGCTATAACAATGGGAGTAGATCTACTCATAGCTGATTTGTAGTAAATTCTAATTAGCTATTAAGCTACTCAATACGACTTTGTTTGTATCACCACTACATTGAAAGCCTATTGTTCCACCAATGAAGTTGTTGGCAACAGTGATGGAGAGGAAAAGAAGGAGAAGGTAGCAGCAGTGATGTTAACATGAAGAAGAAAGTGATGGGGAGGTAAAAAGAAAGAGAAAAGGGGTAGGCGCAGGGGGCTGAAGCTGTCTTTGATGAATGTTTGGTTTGAGGGCAGGCAGGTTCTTGAAGCCAAGAATTATGGGAGGAGTGGCTTGGAAAACTGCCCATCCCACACTGCCATTCAAAGAATCAGTAGCTTAGAGTTGACCACCTTGTGGTACCTGCCACCACTGGTACCATTGCTGCTGCTTTTCCACATGCAAGCAAGGAGATTGTCTAAGTGGCTGTGGGACAGTCTATTCCACAAGTGGCTTGCTGGAGCAGGTACCAGGCGTCAAAAAGTTCTTTTTGACACAGGTACAGAATCCCTATATAAGCAGTAAACAAGTCCCAGAGCTCTGGGGTACAATTGTCTACATATACCCCTAGGACAACTGCAGAGTATGCTGGTTTTCAATATGGAAATGACCAAAAGTGGTCTGTTTTCTACATTGAGTTTTTTTGGGCTGGGGTAGGTTGGCTGGGCAAAACAAGGCACAGTGGGCCACCACACGTTTTTTTAAAGCAAAATCATTGATCCTAGAGGCTTTAAAGAGCAGAAATCAACCATTTTATTGACTCCCCTATTCCTTCCAGCTAGAATATGGCCTTGGAGGCCACAAAATCTGCCAGACTATGGAACTTTCTTTTGAAGAAAGCTGCAAGAATATGGTCTTCCCTGCAGTTTGTCCAGTGGGCAAAGACATTTCTATTCAGGCAGGCCTTCAGCACCTGACAGAATGATACAAAGAGGGGTGAGCAGGGCTTTTTAATCTCATAATTTTATTTATTCAGTTTTAATCTTTTAACATAATTTATGTTTTAACAGTATGCCCGGTCTCATATGTATTTTCTATTTTAATCTGTATAATTTATTGTGTTTTTACTGACAGTTCTTTAATGATGCTTTGCATTCCAGGTATAGGAGAATGGCAGCCTACATTAAATTTAGGTTGAGATCCTATATCATATCTTCCTAGTTATTAATGCATAACCTAGTAATGTCTCCTGGTCTGATACCCCAAGCCTACCTTGACAGTCAGCACCTGCACTGAGTGATGGAGGTTTGTTCTGCTGGCACTTGCGGCACAGCTGGAAGATATTTCCAGCCCTTTCCTGCTAATGGGTGAGGCTGCAACAATCAGTAGCAGGACTCCTGTCCCAATTTCTTGTTATAGTTATTAATTAAAATGAAGTTAGAAATTAAGTTAAGCTGAGAACACAATGGAAAAGTGGGAGGAGGAGAGAGAAGCTAGTACATTGTAAGCGTGGCTGAAAAGGTGGGACGACAGAAAATTAGTGGCAACTGTGTGTGCCACCAGCTGGAGGATATGCAGTTAGTAACACCTCGTACGCTGTAAAACTGACGAATTGTAATGGAAAAGTGTAGCACCAACCCATTGCAAGTCCAGCCCTTAGCCACCAATCTGTTGCTGGAAACCTGTTTGAACAGGAAAAGCATTGCCTACCAGGGGAAGGACAAGAGGGAGCGGACTGGCCTTAGCTTCCCTTGGTACGGAGTCCGGAGAATAATTAGCTGTGCTTCTGACTTCTTCCATGATACTCAAGGACCGTACCCTCCCATTTGTCATAATGAGTCAATCATCCAGGCAGTGGGTGCTGAAGAAAGCAGTCCCAGCTGTGTCTCATGAACTCTCTTCTCTTCTTTTGGGGGAGCAGAGCTATGTGTGCCAGACAACCAATTCTGGGATCCCCCCCAAAAAAACTTGTATGATGCCTCAGATTTAATTCAGCAAATAAGAATCAATAAAGATTCTTTATGTGGGCTTGGACAGGCAAGTCAACTTGTCCTTTGCCTTAGAGAGCAAATGCCAACCAAAACTGGCAATGAAACAATCTCTTCGAAAAGTGCAGAGTGCTAAAAGTGCCTGGGGTCCTCATGTCTGCAGCATTTGTATGTTATAATTTGTATTGTTGTAACAAAAAAGTAGCCTGCTGTGACCGAGGCCATTTCCGCACTAGACTGTTATAGTGCTATTATTTCACTTTCAGCATCCTGTGGAATCCTGGGGTTTGCAGTTTAGGAGGGGCATTTAGAATCTCCAGCTAGAGAGCTCTTGGGCCTCAGTAAACTGCAAACCCCAAGATTCCATAGGATGTTGAAAGTGGAATAGCGCTATAACAGTCTAGCGTGGAAATGGCCTGAGCAGTAACCACAGCTTCCTCGAATGGCTCTCACGTAAGCCCTTGGTGACTCTCCACATTGGTTCTTCATCAGTCTCTTTCCCCCTCCCTCTCCCTTCTCTGTGTGTTGAGGTTACAGTTTGCAAAACCTTGAAAGAACCAAACAAAATGTATACAGAAAGTTGACGGTTTGGAAGCTAGGTCTAGAAGGAGAGTGACTTTTGTTTATTAATCCCAGTGCACCTAAGGCCCACTAAGGTAGCTCACAATTTACATACCTTTGCTTTTCAAAGGTCTCTCTGTAACTCTTTTTTTTAAAACAAAACGTGAAAGTTTTATTTTCAATGTAAGGTTTGTATCCTTAACAATATGTGGAATGTAATTCAGAGTCTGGAAAAATTCCCATGTTTGAAATACAATGTCCAGAATCTAAAAGGAGTCTGGAAGATTCTCAGAGTTGTAGCAGTAAAAATTAAAAATAAAAATGGGATGGGATGGGAGGACCAAAACTGGAAGTCATAAGGTCAGTTTACATGATTGCTGCTCCCATGCCCTCCAACTGTCCCATTTTGGTTGAGACAGTCCTGACTAATCCTTTATCATCCAACTTTTTAGTTGTTCTCTCTCTTCCCACTTTCTCCCTTTGTTGCAAACTGACACCCATTTCCCTACCATGTCCCGTCACAATCCGGGCGCATGGGAGCGTGTCTCCAATGCTCCCCTCTGCACCTGGCCAGCTGCCTGCAGAAGGGAGCATGAGGGACGCGCCCCTTCATTCTGCACTGCTGCTGGCCTTCTTCCGATGCTGCAGTGGGGAAGGAAGTGTGCGATCGCGCTTCCGCCCCTTCTGCATGACTGACGGTGACAGGAGGCTCATGTGATTGGGGGGCATTGAGGGAGGGTTTTGGGGTTTTTTTGTGTGTGTGTCAATGATATATCCTGCGATCGTGCCAGCTGGGGATATGAGAAGGGCAGGACCGTGACGACATCATGTGAAAGTGTCATCCTGGTTCTACTCCTCTCGTGTCCCCATTCTGTGAGGGCGCCATCCTGTGAAAATGGTCTATGTTCAAAATACAGGAAGCCGTTTGCACTCGATTGACTCAGCAGTGGGAGAGGATAGGAGATTCAAGAATCTTGCCCTTTGCAGTAGGCTCAGACAAAAGCAAACTGCTGCAGCCTCTCTTGGCTTGTGTGTTTTTCCTCATTTTTCCTCATTTTCCTTACTTTTGCCATCTTGAGCACTCTGATGTTCCTTGGACACATGTGTTCTTGTTTTCGTCTCTTAAATTTTGGAGGGTATGTCTCTTGGAGGCCTCCAGGAGTAGGAAACTCAATTTTCGACACCCCCGCAACCAAATATTTTTTCCAGTGCTGGAAGGATATCAGGGGCCTCTAGGAGAGCATAGGCGGCAGAAAGATCTTGGGAGGCACATGTAACCCACAGCCTATATTTTGGCCACCTCTCCTTTAGTCAATGGGGAAAAGTCCCATCAATTAGGTAAAACTGTGTGAAAAAAATGTGCAAATCAGACAAAAAGCATGAGTATGAAAGCACAAAATCTTGCAATCCAATGTGAAACAAGCATGAAAGAAAATGCAGGTGGGATTTGAAGCAACACAACAAAATTAAAACTTAGATGTTCACCTCCTCATTTGAAGATAACTTGAAGATCTAAGTGAGTATATGTAGGAGGAATGGGGCTTAGAAAAAATGTGCTCTGTAAAAACTACAATAGGCAATAAAGTGATTATGGGACGTCCAAACTGCTCATTGCAGTTTGCTCCATTTTTCAGGTAATCTTGCTCTAGGCAGGCAATATGGATGAGAAAGCATCATGCCCTCTATCATTTCACAGATGAAAACTGGGACATATGTGGCTGAGTAGCATCAGACTCTAGGGACATCCAGATTTATTGAAAAGTCCTAGATTTTGTTCCTGTTTTTTCCAGTCTTGTACTGGGTTAAAATAAACTGACCTGATGAGCTAATGTAAAAAGTATCTGATAGTACCAGGAGCTGACAGAAAGTATTCTGGGATAAACTAAATCTGTAGAGATCTCCAAAATAAAATTGGAAAGAACAGGAACAAAATCTGGGACCTTCTGGTCTTTTTAATCAGCCTGAATGAGTCCAACGTGTGGCCAAGATGGCAAAATTTAGTACTGATGACGAATGGGTGAGCTAGGACAAGCTGCGAGAGTTTGCGTTTGCCTGAGACTACAGGGAAGGACAAGACTCCTCCTCTTCCTGCTCTCCTTTCCTGCAGCTGAGTCAATGGAATGACTTTAGTATTTTGAACTCATTTTACAGCAACTGAAGTAAGCTGAGGACAAAGGGGGAAAGTGAGAGGAGGAGAGAGAAACTGGGATATTTTAAAAAGAGGTAAAAAAAAAAAATGAGATGGCAGAGAATTATTCAGGATCATCCCTGCCAAATTGGAGGATATGAAACACTAACTTGGATTGTATTGTCCAATCCACATGAACAATCTTTTTGCTCTTTTGGGGACCACCTGGAATTTCAGGATGATTTTTAGACCAGCCCCATGCACAGTGAATTGCACTGGTGAATTTGACTGGCAAATAGTGTCCTTTAAGAGGTAATTTTTAGGGTGCAGTTTGTTTAACATTGTGCATCTATTGCAGCAATGAAAAACATGGTCTGCAGAGAGTTACAATACATTCTGCAAGAGAGAGGGGGGAAAGGCCTGTGTTTTCCTGCTTTGCAAATCATAGTACACATTTTGGTCCATACACTGAATGTAACTGAATTTCAATAACACTTTCTATTAAAAACAGCATTTCCAAAATCCCAGGCTTTGCAATAACAAGGAACTTAAATCGTACTGTTTCTTACAGTGAAGTGACCCATGCATACTTCTGGAACTGGTATTAAAATGGAAAGATTGCTGATTATTCTTTATAATTGAAATGTCAGTGTGTGGCATGCATACCTTAAAAAAAGAAAAAGAAGATGATATAAATGTTTCTGCTGACATTCATACCATGCTGCCATCTAGTGGCCATAGCTAATTCAGGCATAGAACAGAGAAAGGTGCAGTCTTTTGTCATGCTGGCTCCCTGTCTGTGAGACACACTTCCAACGTGAATACTGACAGTCTTGCAAGATAGACCTATATACTTACTGGTCCACACCAAGCATACACCGTCTAGGGGATATGAAATTAATTTTGGAACAGATGAGGGCCATTTCTGCACTAGACTGTTATAGTGCTATTATTCCACTTTCAACATCCTATGGAGTCCCGGGGTTTGTAGTTTAGGGAGGGGCCAATTGAATTTCCCTTCAAAGGTAGTTCTATAGACTAGGAGCAGCCATTGAGAAGGCTGTGTCTTGTGTCCTTACTAGACAAGCCTGTGAGAGTGGTGGGACAGAGAGAAAGATCATAAGACCTGGGCAGGCTCATATGGGTTGGGGATGCACAGGATGAAGGCATGGCAGCTTATTTGAATGGAGATAACTATGGACCTTTCTTTTACTTGGCTTTGACCTCTCAGTAGTTCCCAGCAGCCTTGGCCAGCATAGCCAATAATGAGGGATGCTGGAAGCTTCAGTCAACCAACATCTGGAGGGCCAGATGATTCCTGTCCCTAGTTTAACACTTTGTTCCTCAAGGGTTATCAGTTGCCTGCCTGTCTGTGTGTGTGGCAGGGGGTAGGAGGAGTTGATAGTTGAACCTCAGAAAAAGAATTTGGAAAAGTTGCCCTGTCCAGACTTTCCCAAAATAACATTATTGTTGATGTTGTTGTTGTTGTTGTAATTTTTGCCTGGCATACTGTATAGAATCATAGAAACGTAGAGTTGGAAGAGACCACACGGGCCATCCAGTCCAACCCCCTACCATGCAGGAATACCCTCAAAGATTATATATTATATTATAATTACAGATTTGTAACCCAGACTTAAGGATCCATAACTGGGCTCCATATTCAGTAATACAGTATATTCACAATCATGGCATTATTGACCCAATCAAAATCCACCCCAAACCTATCTTAACAGCCAGCAGCTGCACTGAGCAAACAGGAGTCCATTCTGTAGGTGATCAGGGTGCAGTGAATGAGCCTGTAGTGAGGAATTGCAAGAGAGTTCCTGCTTTTATTGTCCCAGCTTTACTCACTGGCAGGAGGGGGGCTGGAAACATCATCCCAATGCAACCCAATTACCAGCAGGACAGACCTTCATTGCTCAGTGTGGCTGCTGGCTGTTAAGGTAAGTTGGGTGGGTGGGAGTCAGGGCAAGAGATGATACAGTTCTCCCTCCACATTCTTGGGTCTGGCCTTCACAAATTTGATTCTTTTTGAGGTGCCCACTTGCCTCCCACCCCATTCTCCCCCTCCCATTCCCTTGCCTTTTCCCCATGCTTGCTGCTTTCCTTCTCTGTGCTCCAGCAAAAGGAAAGGGAAAGGGAGAGGGAAAGGCCCTTCTCTTGCCTTTTCCCCAGGTGCCCTGCCTTCTTTCCCTGCGCGTAGGCAAAAGGCAAACAAATGGAGGGGGAAAGGCTTGTGAACCTTCTCTGCCCGTGGAGCTCTCTTCTCCCCTTCGCTTTCCTTTTGCTTGGGGCAGAGAAGGAAGGCACACCTGCCCAGGCAAAAGGCAAGGAGATGGGAGAGAGCCTCAGAAAGGAAGGGGAGAGGAAGTGCTCACTCAGGCTGGGGGGGTGGGGGGTGGTTATTCACATTTTCTTTTACTTTCATGAGAGTTCTGCACCCTGCTCCCCTCCACCTCAAAAAAGTTGAGGGGCCACTGCACTTACTTACATATTTGTAACTGAATAGGTAATGTAGGATCTTAACTGTTATTGTTGTTTTATTCATTTATATTCCACCTTTTCCCCACTATTGAGACTGAAGGTGGCTTACAGAATATTCAAACCAGAACAGATTAAAACATCAGTAATGCACGCACGCACGCACACACACACACACACACATTATTTTTTAAAAAAGCAATTAAACAATCCCTACAATTGAAACCATTTAAAAAATAATTAAAATACAGGATATGAAAAAACAACAAAAATAACAGACCATTAAAAACATATTATGGTTATTTCCTAAAACCCTGTTGGAACAGGAAAGTTTTTACCTGATGGCAGAAGGAAAGCAAGGAAGAAGTCATCCTAGCTTCCCCAGGCCTAGAGTTCTAAAGTCTAGGAGCAGCCACTGAGGAAAGCTCTCTCTTTTGTAGTCACTAAATGTGCCTGGGAACATGGTAAAACTGAGAAAAGGGCCTAAGATGTAACAACTAGGGTGGTCTCATGTAGGGAGATACATTCCTTCAGATGTCCTCTACCCAAGCTATCTAGAATTCCTCCCAAGCTATGGCTAAAACTGCAAGACTCCTTCTGGAATGGGGTGTGGGAAAAAGACAGGTATCCATGTAGCCTGCTTGAGTAGAACTATTTTCACCCTGCATCTGCAAACTATCTTTGCATCCTTCTCTTCTTGTCCCAGGAAGAAATGTACTTAAGTGCAGGTGCAAGCAAAAGCAGCGGCACTGGAGGGCTGGGTGTGCTTGAATAGGGTTTCCAAATCTCATGGTGTGGATCTCAGAGGCTGCCTCCTCTTCTCTAGTCCTGAGGGTGGGGAGGAAGTATTTCAGAGCGAGAGTGCTATCTTTTCAAAATACTGTTGTTGTGTGTCTCTATGTTAGTATTTTCCTTACCTGTTAGACTTAATTTTTTTTTTAAAAAAATTGAACATACTCTGATGCTTATGTTAATATGTTTAATGATATCATTAAATATCCCTGCTGGCACTCCAGAGCAATACACTTGTTATAAAATTGTGGCCAAGTAGCACAGTGTTGACATTGTTTTGATTTGAAAATGTCGCCCTTTGCACTAAGGCAGCCTCTCTCAAGGAGGCCGAGATCCTACATCACATTTTGTAATTTGATGAATCTGTAGCTTTATTGCAGAAATGCAATGAAACACCATTAGTGATTTATAAAAATATACATTTGGGTACTGCCAAGAATGCTTCAATGTGCAGTGTGCACTTCTGATATGCTTGGACACTTCTAGTGTACATCAAGCACACATGTGTCAAACACAAGGTCCGCGGGCCAAATCCGGCCCACCAGGCATTTCATGTGGCCCTCACACCTCTCCTGCAGCTGCGGCGCTCCCTTCGCCTGGTGAGTTTGATCCCTACATTGTGGACCCCTTGCTGCCAGAGTTCTGAAGAGGGACCTAGCAGCCAAGCACTCACAATCTACTTCTATTTCTGACTGCTCCTCTATCCAAGTCTCAGCCTCAGAGCATTGCCACGGGTTACCATGGCAATGCTCTGTGTGGTTGGCTTGTGAGAGTTGGACAGAGGACCAATCAGAAGTAGAAGTAGATCAGAAGTGCTGGCTCCTAGACCTCTGTTCAGAATATTGACAGGTGAGGGCCTGCAATGTAGGAATCGGGCTCACGAGGTACAGAGAGGGTCTGGGGGGCAGCAGAAAGAGGCACAGAGAGGGTCTCAGCTGGGACCAAAAAGTTAAAGTTAATGCAATAAACAGTGCTTGGTAATATTTATCTGATGATTTAAAAAATAACTTTCTGTTTTCAAAATTCATTTTTCAATTAATTGTACAATAGTTGTACACTTGAATATTTGCTTGCCATTATTTTTCCTAGACTTCTAGTTTCAGAGCTAATTATTACTAAAACCAGTAATAATTGAATGCAGAGGCAATTATTTAATATGATAAGAGTAGATACATTTATATAGTCTTACAGATACAACCGTCCATTTGAGGGCAACCATAATGCTGATGTGGCGCAAGATGAAATTGAGTTTGACACCCCTGATCAAGCACTTCTCATATATATCGCGCACTTCTGTTGGGCTCCAGCACTTTCTAACTGGTGTCCAGATGTGCATAGGGGAACACTCTAATATACATCTTGGCCATTGGAGTTACTCCACTGGCTACCATTGTGCAATGGATACCCATACATGGTAACATCATAGAAGCCTCTAGGTGAATATGGATGTTGTGAAACTGCTCAATTCATGTTTGCACATATCTAAGACCATTTATGAAGACACAAAGTCCCAAGCATGCCAGCCATAAGTTTGTTCAATCAGATTTGATCCTGCGATGTTTGGGAGCCCTTGATTGTTACAATTCCCTTCTGCTTTGTTCCTTTGTTTGAAAACTTTGGGAGATGTTAATTAATATTCTTCTAGACATCAGCTGTTGCTCTCATTGTTTTTTCACGCAGATCCAGATTGATTTTCCCTCCCTACTCTCCTCCTGTTCTGTGTTTCACAGAAATCGTTCCCATATTACATTTTCACAGTAATTTCACCTTTGAATCAGAAATGGAATTCTCCTTTACACATGGTTTGATCAGTCACAATGATGAAAGAACAAGTCATCTCCCTTTAGAACTCAGCATTTCATTTCAAGCACAGATAGGTTGACAGTTGCTTGCTGCTAATGAGATCATCAGTTCTTTCATCATCTAAAGCTTTTTCTTCTCCATGGAGGTGTCTCCTGTCACAGGCGTATGTGAGTAATTGTATCTGGAAATTAAGCAAATGGTGATACGCTTGTTTAAAAATCAACATCTACCACAGCACTGGGATTCCTTGAGTAATAACACAGAACTACTGTACTGTTTTCTTCCATTTTTGAGAAAAGCTGTGATTGTCATGATAGGCAAAAGAATAAAAAAAAAAATCAAAATCCGGATAATGGTAATACATTTTTTATTAGGCTGATGAGTAAATCATGTAACATCTCCAGCTTTTTAAATGTAAAAACTGTCTAGTTTCTGTCAACTTTTATCTTCTGCTATAAAGAATCTGAGGATGGAAACAGTTTTGAATATTAATGGCTTTTAAATTTCTAGCAGTGTGGGACTAACCATTTTTAAAAATTCTATTTCCTATTGGCCTTTTGGAGAGCCACAAAAGTTCCTGAAACTGTATAATTTCCTTTTAGACGAGGTGTGGGTGAAGTCCAGCTTTTGGGCTGTATGTGCTCAGTAAGGAGGAACCTTCTGTGAGACTCTCCTCTCCATTGTAAAACCAAGGGCGTTCCAAATGGAATTTCTCCAGGTGGCAGAATTTTCCATTTAAGGCAGCCTCCAGATGTTGTGCTGGACCCGTGTAGCACTTCAAATGTGGTGGGACTCCCAGCATTCCTCACGACTGGCTATGGTGAGGCTGCTAGGAATTGCAGTCCAACAACTTGTAGAGTTGGGGACACTGGAACTGTTTCTAATGTGGGTGGAGGCTCAGTGTAACAGGCAGGTCTTTATTAATTTTTACTATTTGCAGACAAGGTTTCACAAAATGATTAAAAAAAATACAGCACAGTATTGTTGCACTGGAGAGCCATTGTGGTGTAGTGGTTTGTGTTGGAATATGACCTGGGAGGCCAGGATTTGATTCCCCGCTTGGCAATGGAAACCCGCTGGGTGATCTTGGGCATGTTACACAGCCTCAGACCCAGAAAACCTTATGGTATGTTCACCTTAGGCTTGCCATAAGTCAGAAATTACCTAAAGGCACACAACAATAACAACAACAACATTGCACTAAGACAATACTGTAATCCTTATCATCACCAGCACCCAACTGAAGCTTATAACAATCTGAATGTCATGAAAACAGCAAAATAATGATAATTTGGATATAGTTGATAGATGGGGGTTGGTGGGAATTGGCTGTCTGGGAATCTTGGTGGTAAAATTTTGCCTGATCATTTTGTTCAGGGACTCAGTTCCCTTCCTAACTCTGGAAGCTTGAGTCCCCTTTCCCTCCATTTCAGAGTCCGTGTCTAGTGTGTGATTTAAAGGTTATTTTGCCCCCTGACTCCTCCTAAGGACCAAAGCAGCATGCATAGTCCATGAGGTCCAGGTGTTAAGAAGATGGTCATTAACAGAGGCTAGAGTTTAATTCTCAGGAACTGATTTCACAGAATGTTAAAATCTGCTTTGTTCCATTTGTGAAACTCGAAAACTTGCACAGTATTTTTTGACATGACAATGGATTTTGATTCCCCCCACTTTTAATCAAGTGTTTGGTCAGGATTCAAGCAACTGTGAAGCCAGTTCCACATAGGAGATCGGTGAGATTTAGACTTCCTGGCTTCCTGTACGAAAAAATGTTACAACATTTGCGGCTATTTTGTTTCCAGAAGAAAGGCTAGTAAAGGACATGTGATAAAACTGCACAAAACAATGCGTGGTGTGGAGAAAGTCAGTAGGGAGAACCTTTTTTTTTTCCTTTATAGCACTAGAACCCAGGTTTATCTGCTGAAGTTAACTGATGGGAGACTCAAGAACAAGAAAAAGATAGTACTTCTTCACACAGTGCAGTTACTGTGGAATTCAATGCCTTAAGATGCACCCATGGCTGATAAATTGGGTGGTTTTAAATTTAAACTTAAAAATTTATGGTGGACAGGCCTGTCACTGGTTATGAGTCAGGATGACTGTATATCGCTTACAGTATCAGGGGCAGGATGCTTCTGGATATGGGTTGTTGGATAGTACAAAACCAAATAGCCTGCAGGGTTTCCTATTGAAATGAGCTCATGCCCCCCCCCCCCGGTTTGATATGTTTTAGTTGGTGAAATAAAATTAATTAATTGGCATTGATGTAAAATGCAACCTTTAATTGGCATTGATGTAAACATTAATTGGCATTGACGTAAAATAGAACTTGTGGTGGACTGGAAGGTCAAGCTGGGCAGAGGAAAATTACTGACCGAACATGAGTGATTGTAAGGCAGGTCAGCCAACCCTCACCCCAGGTATAGCCAAAGTCACTATCAGAGAGATTGCCAGGCAACTCTGGAGATAATGGGCTTAAACTGATGTTGGAATATCTTGGACAGCATACAATGGCCAAGGGAAGTTCCCACCAAAACCTGATTGTTTCAACCCTGGCCATTTCCACACTAGTCTGTTATAGCGCTATTATTCCACTTGCAACATCCTATGGAATCCTGGGGTTTGCAGTTCCGGGAGGGGCCGGCTGGCCCCTCCCAAAACTGCAAACCCCAGGATTCCATAAGATGTTGCAAGTGGAATAATAGCGCTATAACAGACTGGTGCGGAAATGGCCCCTGTCTCCTCACACCTGGTCAGTTCCCTGCATTGTTCCTGAACCTCTCCACAATTATACAGCTATTATGAGAGCCATTAACTCTTGGTCACATAGCACTAAGACCATTAACTCTGTCCAGAGCCCATTGTCCATGTAGCGACCTCCATTGTTTGCTTGGCCAGTGAGCCATTTGCACCCATGCCCTCAGAGTAGATTTTGAGTATAAGAACCCTCTGTTTTGAGTGGTTCAATGCAGTACTTCACTTGCTGAATGCCACGCTGTCACTCTGGTTTCCAAACAAGTACTATCCTGAGGCACAAGTCTAAGCCACATCTCTGCTTTCTTCTTCCCTTTATCCTCTGGTTAGCTCTTGTGTGAGTGTTTAGATCTTTTGTCTGTGCGATTGAACTTTCAATAAAACACATTTTAGTTTATATTTTGGAATTTCTGGCTGGTTCTTTCCTACAGGATCCCATAAACATTGGTGGAAAGCTCTCATTAGGTTACCGCACTCTCGCAGGCCTCCTAATTTGAGCTAATTAATTCCCCACTGTCATATGGAGGTACTGGCATTACCCAAGTTTTGGGGCAACAACATAGACAACTGGTAGGCCACTGGAGGGCAGTTGCTAGTGGGTTTCTCATAGGCTAGAGATCTTCCCACAGGTAACTGATTGGCCACAATATGAGCAGACAAGCTTTTGACCGTAAAAAAAAAAGCCTCATTGGACCATGTTGATCCAACAAGTCTCTTTTGATGTTCTTTGAGAGGAACAGAGGATGAGGTCCGTTAAGAGTAAAATGATGATGATGATGATGATGATGAAGATAATAATAATAATAATAACAACAACAACGATGACAACAACAACAACAACAATAATATCGTCATGTTGGATGGGTCCCACTCAGTAAATTTTTTGGATCTTGGTCTTGTGTGTGGGACTCACATGAGATGAGGGAAAATTCTAGGAGCAGCTGAAACTCTATCCCATATATTTCCTAGAATTTTTCAATTTGCCATATCCAATTACTTGTCCCAAGTAGAACAGATCATTTACATCAATTACAGAGTAGTTAATCTCTGTAAATCTCCTGTAAAGCTCATGGATACAGTTTGTCTGATCTTCTTGGGACTGGCAATTGAATCTAGGCCAGCAGAACATTCCTTGCTACTTTTCTTTTTGACTTCATCTCTGGTGAGCTCTTTATGTAGATGCCAGCTTTAAGCTGGGTGTTTTTCCTTGTCCTTCCACTGAGAAGCTAAGAGTCAGGGTGGCTTATGTGTGCTTTTAAGGCAGGGCCAGTCCTAGGGTTAAGGAAAGTGAAACAAATGCCCCAGGTGATGGATGCTAGGACTGGGGCAACCATTAACAGCCTGTCAGTGTTCTCCTCAACAGCCTTAGCTATTTTGCTCTGCACACCTTAGCTAGCCAGTTGTCCACAGATGAGGAGGAAGATGCTATGCTGTTGAATAAGAAGTCAGCTGCAAGTCTGCTTGGAATCTATATTTGCAAATCATCCAACATTTCACAAATGAAAACTAGGACACACGTGGCCAGGCACTATCAGAGTGTGATCAAGATGGCTTTTGCTTTTGTCTGGGTCTAGTGGGAAGGGCAAGATTTCCACCCTCTCCTCTCCTGTCCTCTCCCCCTGCTGAGTTAACTGAGTCCAAGCTACTCTTGCACATTGAACTAAATTTGAAGTAAGGAAGTAAGCAAGCTGAGGACAAAAGAGGGAAATGGGAGAAGGAAAGAGAAATTGGGACGTTTTAATAGCGGTTGAAAACTGGGACAACAGATTCATCAGGACTGTTCCTCCTAAATTTGGACAGTTGGAGGGTATTATTTGAAATGGGCCCCCCCAAGCTAACAAATGTCCTATGCTGAGGACATGCTAACAAGTGTTCCTAAGCAGTCTTTTATCCAGCTCATTTTACAGGGCCAAGGCTGTTTTGCCTTCAGCAGTATGCTGTTATTGTCTTTTGTTTTCAGACTATTTATATATGTATTTGTTTGTTACCTCACCTTTCTCCCCGTAAGAGACCCAAAGTGGATCACAACATAGATTGGAAGGAAATGCAGCTAAAAATCAATCATAATAGGAAAAAAAAACCAGTTAAAATGAATTAAACTAACCTAGGGAAATAGAGCACGAATTGATTTAAAACTTAAAACACAGAAGTGAGGTTAGAAAGATATAATCTCCCATTAAAAGTCTGTTCTGCAGCAACCAAACAATAGTCCAGAGGCCACCAAACTGAAGAAGTCTTTTCCTGCTGTTGAAAGGAGAGCAAACAGAGGGCTAGCCTAGCCTCTTGTGGGAGGGAGCTCTGCAGCTTGGGACCAGCCACCAAGAAGGCCCTCTCAGACATGCCTGTGAAAGTGGTATAATTGAAAGAAACCACTTCCCTGAGGATCTCAAGTTTCATGGTCACATCTTTGCTGGTCAGAAAAATAGAAACTTTCCAGACCTCTCCTTTAAAAATTAAGATGACAAATTCCTCCCTCTAAATCTGCCCATTGTGCCTTTTTTAAAAAATGTTTAATTTAAGCCATTTCTGCATGGTGTCACAGTCCTGCTATGGGGACGGGATGGCAGTGGTCAGCAGGTCATGCTTCTGCATGATGCCATTGCAGTCCTGCTGCCATCCTGCCCCCACCTGTCACAATAGTGGTATATTTGCTTAACAGAGTAAATCTGTTAAATGCCCATGGTCACATGACGATCTCATCCTTCCCAGCCATGTGGAAGGGCAGGAAGCATGATGGAGGTGCTTCCTTCTCCAGTGGAGCATGAGAAACAGCCTGGCTGCGCTGTGGAAGGCAGGTGTGTGTTGCTTGTGCTCCTTTCCATAGGGATCCGGTTGGATGCAGAGAGGAGTGTTCCCATCACTCTTCCTTCCTAGCAAAGGTGCTGCTGGGATCATGATGGGAGGACAATGGGATCAGGTAATGTGCAGAAATGGCCTCAGTCCTTTTAGGTTTTTAGAGGCAACTCAAGGGGAAAGCCATTTTTTTGGTTTTGTGTTTTCCCAGATGGACAGATACATAATTATAGGGTCAATAAAAACACAGAAGATTGTTAGGTGAAATTGTTGTATTATTTCAAGGGTATGTGTGTAGGATACATTCTAGCTTTAAGAGAGGGATTCCATTTATTACAAATTGCAGCCAAATTACAGACAGAATCAAAATAGAAATGCTCCCCACTTTTCCCTATCCAAAATCATTTGAAAAGATTTGTTATATAATGATCCTATTCCTCACCCCCACCCCTTTAATTACGCTTTCCTTCTCTGTTTTTGGAAGTGTAAAAAGAAAATGAATTAATTTTGCTTCCCCTCAAACAGGTGTTTTTCTCATCTTCTGCAGCCGTATGCTAATAGCTGGGAATGCACACTGGAAGGCACAAGTTGTTCCCACCAGAACATATAAGCGCTTCCTTATCCTCATTCCCCAAAGTGCTTGGAGGAAAGCCAAAGAAGAAGAGTGTGCATAAGACACCCGTGTCTGTCAATCTGAAAAGCCCTTTTCTGAATAGCTGCTTGGCATCAGGATGAGCTCACAGAGAAATTACTTCTGAAGGCACAACAAGAGGTGGCAGGAGACCCTGCTCACATTTAATAAACAAACCAGTTGGTCTCAAACTACCTGTGTGCTTTTGGGTGGCAGTGTGAAAAGAATATCAATGCCACTTAATAAGCCATTGTTTGGCTGTTTAGCATTTTGTCCTCTGGATTTGCTTACCATGACTAAATGAAATGAGGCACTATAGTACTTTGGGGGATGATCCTTCCCTTGCAGGTAGAGGTTTATAGTGATAAATGATAGGCTGAGAGAAATAAAGAACAGAAATAATTGCTTCCATTGATGATAACGTCTTCACAGCTTGCCTCATAAATTATTCCCCCAGCATTATCCGTTGCTTCTGTTAATTCTATCTTTTCTCCCGAAGCTGCACTAGCAATACAAATGTGATTCTTCCATTCTTCCTTTGGACTGAGATTTATTTTCTCTCTGTGTGATGGTAGGAAGTTAGGAAACTACTGTCTGTGACAGCTTAACACAAGTAGAAGAAATCCCATGGATCAGACCAGAGGCCTATCCAAGTCACAGTTGCTAACCAGATGTCTAAGGGAAATCTATGGACCCTAGGGCTGCAAGATCTCAGGGGGCAGCCCCTCTTCCTAGCCCTTGGGATACTGGGGAGGAATCGCAGGGTCCCAAGGCAAGTGCATATTTTCCTCATTTGTTAGATTTGGTGTTTTCTGAAAAAATGTTATTTGAATAGTGTGCTCTGTGCAGCTGTGGTTGATGCTTAATATATCCTGCTTAATAACATCACCAGAGTCTACCCCTGTAACACCATTGGGGGTTCCATCTTAATCTGGAAATCAATAGATTACCACGATTTATGAAATGTGTTTCAACAGGGAGGGGGAGACTTATGTAAAACTGTAAGTACATTGGGAAAACGTGCATAGCTAAAATGGATATATTTGAAAACATGTTATAATCAGTTAAGAAAATGCTAAAACACATTGATCGGGGGAAATGTAATAACATTTTTTCCAATGTATTTTATCAAAATACTTGTGGATTTCTGGGCAGGAAGGGCAGAAATGAAAAAGCATTTGAATATTAGAGAAAGTAGCACAGATTTCTCCATCCACTCTGAGAATTCTGTGTACTTACCTCTTAAAAGTATACCTTTGAAACCCTGTTGCCAAGCTCCAATGGTATACCTCTGTGTCTAGCTCCAACAAACTGGGACTGGTTGTCTTCTGTCTCCTGTTATGGCCCTCCATGGCACCAAAACCTGCTCCAGGGAGTTTCTCAGCTCCCCAGAGCAAGTGTTTAGGATACACAGGATCAGGATTGTAGATTGCCAATTCTAGCAGAAACAGAAGGATCCAGCAGAAGCACACAATTGGATCTTGGCCTTGATGTATGTAATCATGTTTGTAATGCTGAAGCAGGGTTGCCACTTCTTCTTTCTGACAGGCTCCTCATCTTAAATAGCTATGAAGAAGCTGGGAGTGGGTATCCATTCTGAGAAAATTGATCCTACAGATTTCAGTTGGTGAAGATTGGTGAGAATGTTGTTTAGTTCATTTTTTCCCCCAAAAACATAAGAACTTACAAAATTAGCATATTTCTTTATGAATACAATGGAAAGAATTTGAGATTTTAAAAATTGAAACAGGGAAGAAAATGACAGCGACTCATTCAACCCTAATTGAGACCCTGACAATAAGAAATGTCAAGGTCTGAGCAAGTGTTCTTGCCCTTTCAAACCGTATGCCTTGCTACAAAGCAGTGGCCAAAGTACAATAATTAGATGCTTTCAGTATCTCAAGCATTATTCCGCTTTATGTATATAAATATTCATAATCTGTCTTTTTGGGCTACATCTGCTTAAGACATGTAATAAAATGCAAACATAAAAAGAAAAAAAATACAACAATATGATGTTTAAAAAAATTTTAAAAATTGAAAGGAAACTTTAAAATCTAATTAAACTTAGGCCTTTTCCGCACAAGGCAAAGGAATCACTCCATGCCGTTACCTACCGCTTCTCCTGGGGTCCGAAGCAACGCGGACTGTCCCTGAAGCCCTTCTGCAGGGCTCCTCCTTGGTCCAGAGCGAATCAGAGCAGTGCGAGGTCTGTAGATCCGCACTGCTCTGGCTTCCAAAATGGCGGCTTCCAGCTTGCAAAATGGTGGCTTCCGGCTTCTAAAATGGCAGCTTCCAGTTGGTCATGGGTCCCGACCAACTGCTGAACTTCGCCACGCCTAAAGCCCACCTCCGCAGATTGCAGGCTCGCATTGGTGCGAGCCTGCGAATCGGCACAAGGGAGCAGGAACGCAATGGCGCGTTCCAGGAAAATAAAGGCCTGTTTTTTGTGGTCTTTAGAAAACACGCTGGAGGACCACTTGGGGTCATTTTGGAGTGGACTGAGGTGCGGATCTCCGGTAAGTAGTCCGCTCCTAGTCTGCTCCAAGGTGCAGACAACCTCCGTGAGAGGACGCACTGCCCCGTTCTAATTGCCTGGTGCGGAAAGGGCCATAATGTCTCTTTATTCATTTAATTTATATCCCACCTTTCTCTCTGTGCAAGACCCAAGGGACTTTTGGTGCTGCTGTTATGTGCTGTGAAGTTGGCTTTGACTTATGATGTCACTATGAATGAAAGATCTCACAAAGACCTTGTTTTGAGCCCTTCTGAGATTTTGCCAGTTTGGGCTGTGGATTCCTTGAATGGATCAATCCACTTGAAGTCTTCCTCTTTTCCCATAACCTTCTTCTTTGGTGAAAATTATAATCTTTTCCAGTGAGCCATATCATCTCATACATCCAAAGTAAGATAGCCTCAGTTTAGTCATTTGGGATTCTAAACAGAGTTCAGGCTTGATTTACTCTCAGACCCCTTTAACCATCTTTTTGGCAGTTCATGCTATCCCTAGAAGTCTCCTCCAGCACCACATTTCAAATCAGTTGATTTTCTTCCTGTCAAGTTTTTTCACTGCCCAGATGAGAGGGTGGTACAACCTGTCCCATTTTAGAGTCATATGACAAAACTGGCAAAACAATTGTATCTGAAAGAGATAGGGTTTCTAAGCTTTCATAAATAATGCAACTCAGAGGGTCAACTGTGTATCTCTTGGGAGAGTTCCATAAGGTAGATCCTTGTGATTAGAAAGCCCTGTCTCTAGTTCCAACAACATAAGTAATCTTAAATGTAGGCCAATGAGTAGAGCTTTCAGCTATGATCTGAAAGCATGAGCAGGTTTGTATGGGTACAGGGAGTCTTCCAAATATCCAGCTTGCCAACCATTCAGGACCTAAAGGCTCAAACCAGTACTTTGAACTGGCCTACAGAATTTACCAGTAACCAGTGCAACTGATACAAAACTTGTATAACATATAATACTACATTTGGTCCCAATGAACTGACATATGGCCTCATTCTGTTCCAGCTGACCATTCCACTCCAGGCCATCTTCAAAGGTAGCCCCATGTAGACTGCATTAGAGCAGTCTAATCTGGTTGTAATGTGTTATGCACAATTAAGGCAAGCTCTGTGTTCTCTAGATATAGACACAACTGATATAGGAGTTGGTAAAGGCATTTCTTTTAATGAATTCTTTCAGTGAGTTGATTTTTATTTTAAGATAATTATATGCCACTTTGTATTCAAAAGAGAAATAAAGTGATTAGGAAAGTTGATTTTCTCAAGCTTAGGGAAATAACTAGATAGAATCACATAGCTAGAGATGCTAAGGAAAAAAAAAAAACATCCAGCAAGGGTGTTCATGAAGAAGTAGTTGGCCAAAAGCACGGTCAAAAAACCATTCCATGGAAGAAGGAAAATAAGAAACATCTGGAAAAGGCAATGTGGCTGCATAGCAAACTTGAGGAGGACATGAAAATTAAAAAGAGCATGTATATGGAACAGAAGGAAGGCTGAATCACCAAGGAAGAGTATAAACATGTAGCTCACGCTTGCAGGAACTGTGTAAGGAAAGCTAAAGCTGAAAATGAGCTGAGACTGGCTAGGGAAGCAACACAAAGGAGGTGCTCAAATATTTTCAAAGCAAGAGAATGACCAGGTAAAGAGTGGGACTGCTGCTCAGCAAGGGTGTTAAACTGCTAACAGATTACAATGAAAAGGCAGAACTGTTCAGTTTTATTGCCTCAGTTTTCCCCCAGGGAACTGTGTGCTTCCCTGCATAAGCAGAGACCTGGCAAGGAATCCTGTTTGCAAATGAGATTGATAAAGAGATAGGAATTGCCTTATTAACCTAAATGAGTACAAATCTGCAGGACCAGATTATTCCAGAATATTGAAGGAACTTGCTGACATAACTTCTGAACCACTTGCCCTCATTTTTGGGAAATCCTGGACAAAGGTGGAAGTGCAAAAGGACTGGAGACTAGCAAATTTTGTTTCTCTCTTCAAAAAAGGCAAAAGAGAAGATCCAGCAAACTGCAAGCCAGACAGTCTCACTTCAATATCAGGAACAATATTAGAACAGATTATACAGGATTCTGTTTGCAAGTACCTTGATGAAAATACAGTGACTAGTAGGAGCCAGCATGGATTTGTCAAGACCAAATCCTGTCAAATTAACCCTACATCTTTTTTTGATTGAGTCATGAGTTTAGTAGTTGGTTGTGATGTTGTGGATATTATTTATCTGGATTTCAGCAAAACATTTGATAAGCTCCCATGATAGATTGATTAGCAAACTGACTAAATATGGAATAGATGGAGACACCAACAGATGAATCCAGAATTGGTTGGAAAACTATGCTCAAAGAGTTGTCATCTGTGGCTGTGCTTCAAACTAGAAGGAGGCCTCGGATGGAGCACTGCAGGGC
Source organism: Cyclura pinguis (assembly GCA_030412105.1). Taxonomy (NCBI): domain Eukaryota; kingdom Metazoa; phylum Chordata; class Lepidosauria; order Squamata; family Iguanidae; genus Cyclura; species Cyclura pinguis. Next base: position 315,745,796 of record CM059600.1, on the reverse strand, counting down.
TCTGTCCTGAGGCCAATACTCTTCAATGTTTTTATCAGTGATTTAGATGATGGGGTGGAGGGCTTATCATATTTGCAGATGATACAAAACTGGGAGGGGTAGCTAACACATTGGAAGATAGGAATAGAATTTAAAAGGATCTTGATAAACTAGAAAACTTGACTGACAGCAGTAAGATGAAAATCAACAGAGACAAATGCAAAGTTCTACATTTAGGCCATTAAAAACTAAATGTACAGCTATAGGACAAGAGATACTTGGCTCAGTAGTACTAGATATGGAAAGGGCCTTGTGGTTGTTGTTGATCACAAGCTGAACATGAGCCATCAGTGTGATGCTACAGCAAAGAGGACAAATGCTGTCTTGGCCTGTATTAATAGAACTATTGTTTCCAAAGTAATAATCCCACTATATTCTGTCTTGGTCAGGCTTCATCGGGAGTACTGTGTTCAGTTCTGGGACCTTTATTTTAAGAAGGATATAGACAAGTTGGAGCAGTTCTAGAGAAGGCAATGAGGAAGATAAATAGTATGGAGGATAAAACACATGACAAGAAGATGGAGGAGCTGGGCATGTTCAGCTTCGTGAACTGCAGACTGAGGGGTGACATGATTGCACTCTTTAAACACCTCAAGGCCTGTCATAGAGAGAAAGGTTCAGGCTTGTTTTCTGCTGCCTCAGAGCATAGAACTAGGTCTAATGGCTTTAAGTTACAGGAGGGTAAATTTTGACTGAACATCAGAAGGAAGTTCTTGATGGTGAGAGTGGCTCAGCAATAGAACCAATTGCTTAGAGAGGTGGTGGGATCTCCTTCTCTGAATGTCTTCAGAAAGAGGCCAGACAGCTACCTTGTGGGGATGCTGTAGCTGAGATCCTGCATTGAGCTGGGAGTTGAACCTGATGGCTCATGGGGCCTCTTCCAACAATATGATTCTAAGGGTTAACAAAATTTTTAAAAGAGTAACGTATATTGAATTGTAAATGGTAGTAAAAAACTCATTGAGCTTAAAAAAAAAGTCACCTAAGAGCTTGAACCCATGTTGCAAAGTTTTGTCTGAATAGATAAGTCTGCTGCCCAGAAGAAAATCAATAGATATGGAAAATTTTACTTTTTGGATTTCACCACCCACAGTTTCTAGTCAACATGGGGATTCTGGAAACTGTAGTATAGAAAGTGAATGATTCAGGAATGCTCCCTCTCACTTTTTTACCCCATTTTCCTGGAAAAATATTCAAAATGTCATGAGAGCAAATCAAATGCAATAAAAAATAGATTTAACAACCCAATAAATTATGATAAAATAATATTAAAACAACATATTGGAATAGCAATTCAAAGCAGCAGATCCTAAATTTCCTTTCTTCAGCAGGACAATTTAATTGTAAAAGCTGTCAAAATGGAAGATTTGTACAGGACATCCAAGACCAGACAAGAGAGAACCTCAGGAGAACTCCACATGAAGGACATTCCACACTCTTGATGCCACCACTGAGAAGGGCCTGTCCTTCTCTGCATATATGTGCTGTGCCGTTTCAGGACCAGATTTTTTGAATGTAAGTTTCAGTGAGTAAGGTCTAGTAGAGCATGATATAATTTGAACTAATTTCAGCGTGAATTTCAGCCATGACACGATAGCTTATTTAATCTTTTTTGGCTTTCTGATGTGATGGGGGTGTTGATATCACTTACATTTCATATTTTGGATTCAATTTTAATTGTACCTAGAAAATATCCATGGAAATCAATGGGATTTAAGTTAGTTATGATCTAATCATATATTTTTTGGAATATGTGATTATATTCTTGATAGAGGTAGCCTGTGACACAGTCCAATTTTATGTTGGAAGGACTGAGATTGGTGACTGGATATGAGGGTAACAGAAAAGTGGCATTTTTGTTGTTTGTGCTTGACTACAAGGCCACAGTATTCACCTTTTGCTGTATACATAAATGGTTGTCAGTCTCACACATAAACTCTGCAGCATTACTTTGGTTCCCAGCAGCAGCCCCAGTTGGCTTAGCGAACAGTCTGCAATTTTGGGAGCTGAAGTCCAAAACATCTGGAGGATCAAAGTTTGAGGACCACTGATCTAGCCCATTATCCCCAACTCTGACTGGCGGCACTGGTATTAATTTATTCAGTCATCCTTGTGATCATTCATAACTGTAACCTGGATGTTAGGTGGGATTATTTTCTAGTTGGAGATTCTGGAGATTGAAACTGGGTTGGAAACTTCTAACCGCAAAACATATGTTCTACCACACTGAGCTTCACTTCCTTCTCATTATAGCATTCAATACTCCTTGGTAGCTTCCCATCCAAGAACTCACCAGCTCCAAGCCTGGTTTGTTTTCAGAATTAGATGAGATTATACATGAGCAGGGAGCAGTGATGCTATGGCATGTATGCCTGAACACTGAGCTACAGCCCTTCATCTTGTACAATTGATTAATTTATCATTGTCATCAATTATATCAGAGCTGGGCAAAGAGCAGCCCCTGGGCCATATACAGCCCTCTGTGTGTGTGTGTGTGTGTGTGTGTGTCAATTTTTATTATTTTTTTAGAGAACTCTTTGTGCCTTCAAAAGCCCCCAAGTGCCTTTTACTGGGCATGGAAGACATATTCATCATATTTTGGGGCCAGAAGATGCCTTTTTAAAAGTGCACAGGAAGTGACTTCTGATATGTTGCCATACCACTGGATAGATGGCTTCTACCTGGATTCTAGGCATGACACCTGATGCCCTTTAGCACCATCTACTGGCCCAGACTCTGAACTTTCGTTCTTTTTTAAAAAAATGTAAGTCTCTAGCTCTTGTAGAAGCCAAAATATGGGGCAAAATGCGGAGAGACACTTCTATTTTCCAAGAAACAGATCTTCAAGAAATTGTTCTCCAAGAAACAAGTCTTGAGGTGTGAGGAAAGTGAGACGGAGTAACAGAGTGCAAGAAACAAGGGAGATTTTGTGCTGGGAGGGCACAAGCTGAGGTAAGGGGAGATGCGAAAGTGGGCAGTGCAAGAAAGGCATGCAAAATTCGAGGGAAGGGTGCACTGCAATGGTATGAAATAAGGCAGGGAAGGGAGTGGGAGAGATGGAGTGTGAGTGGTGCAAGTGGCTGAATGAAAAAAGCAAGGGAGGAGCACAATGCTGTGGCAGGAAGTGACGCATTAGAGTGACTAGAAAGGAAGGTAGAATGATTTGAGGGAGAGGAAAGGAGGAAAGAGAAGGTGAGAAGTTTCATGGCAGGGTGCAAGGAGCAAGAGAGGTAAGCATGACAAAGGGCAAGTTGCAAGGGAAAGAGACTAGGACAAGGAGCAATGGATTCAAGCTGCAGGAAAGGAGATTCCACTTGACCGTCAGGAAGAAATTCCTGACGGTCAGAGCTGTCCGGCAGTGGAATATGCTGCCTCGGAGTGTGGTAGAGTCTCCTTCTTTGGAGGTTTTTACGCAGAGGCTGGATGAACATCTGTTGGGAATGCTTTGATGAGTGTTCCTGCCTAGCAGGAGGTTGGACTCGATGGCCCCTGGGGTCTCTTCCAACTCTTTGATTCTATGATTCTATGAAAAGTGGGGTGTGGAGATGGGAAGTGGACAGTAGATACAGCAGCAGAGTGAAAAGCACAAGAGAGGGGAGTATGGCAAAGGTGTGAGGTTGGAGAACCAGCCTAGTGTAGTGGTTTGAGCATTGGACTATGACCCCTGGCGATCAAGGTACAATTCCCTGCTCAGCCATGGAGACCTACTGGTTGATCTGTGGTGCATCACACACTCTCAGCTCTCCCCCAAAGCACCCATGATAGGTTTTCCTTAGGCTCACCATAAGCTGGAAATGAAAAAGGCACACAACAATAACAGGGAGGTTGGTCTGGGGCGAGGGAAGAATAGGGGTGGGGCAAATTATGATCACAGCAAAGGAGGCAAGGCAGCAGTAGCAGAGGTCCTCAAGGAGGAGGGAACAGTGCATGTCATTCTTCCTGTGCTCTGCTCCCCAAGATGACCTTCTCATGATACTTCTATGAGGAAAGAAGGAGCTGGGAAAAGGCAAGAGGAGAGGGTAGATAGAAGCTTATTAAGGTGGATGTTTGATGCAGATCTCTAGACTTTTGGAGGAGAGGGTCCAAAGAATTATAAAGAAAAGATAGATAAGATTGTCAATTTTCTTAATGAGCTAACTCCACATTTAATTGTGTTAAGTATATGGTATCTTTGATTTTTAACTCATACACATGTCTTACTAATTTAAGCATGGATAAGAGAAGAATGTAAATTAAATCTGTCAGGGAAACAAAACAGCTACAAGGCTGAGGATGTAAAAAGGATTTATATTTGGGAGAAGTACAAAGATGTTATGGGGAGACCACATTTGCCACATGGGAGGGACACTTTCTCCAAAATATTTTTTCTTTCTTTCTTTTTTATCTTTCACCAAGAAATACCTTTTGGCCTAAGCTTTGGTAGACTGCAACCCACTTCATCAGTTCCATGAACTCAGTTGGTAGATATTTATATGTGTGTTTGGGGTGGAAGGATGAAATTAGTGAGGTGGGAAGGAATGGAAATGCAAAAAGTACAAACATTTGTCATAACTTTAACAACAATTGAGTAAGAGAACAGACATCGTAGCATAGATGAGTTGCTTAGCATGCGCTTTTTAATGAAAAGCAAAAGAGGATCAAAACAGTTAAAGCAGATGGTTTTCTAGCTATAAGAAAATAGGAGTTCTCTAACTTGGAAGGAAATCAGACCATGCTTTCTCCCTTCAGTTAATGCTGTTTGTCCTAACTGTCCTCTTTGTCTTGCCTGGTGAATCAGATGGCAACCACTCTCAGATTCCCTTGTTTTTTATTTTTCATGGATCTGTAGCTTTTTACCATTAGTGATGGCAAAAAATAGTAATCTGATGAGAATACCACTGGAAGTTTCTGTCCATGACACAATACAATATTCTTGTACATACCTAGGAATGTGCACGTCCACTTTACACGGTTTCCCTCTTCCTATTAAACCCCAATTCAGCACTGTAGGGTAGGTTTGCTGAGAGATAATGGTGTTCCAAGGTCACATGTTAAATTCCATGGCTAAAAAGATTTGAACTTGGCTCCCTCAGTTTCAAGTTCAGCACTTCATTAATCTATATTGGTTGTCTCAGATCAGTTGTAACTGTAAAAAAAAATAGTGTGAAAGCTGAAACATAGTGGAAAAATGCAATAATCAACATGCGTAATTTGTATAATGAGAATAATTTGTGTTATATGTAAATTAAATGCCCAGATCTGAGGAAGCAGAATATGGCAACCTAAACTTCTGGTCAACTTCTGTTAAAAAAGGCTTCTTCTGGGACTGAAATGGCTCACAGGGACCCTATAAACATGGCAAAATTGTCCCTGTGCCTTCCAGAGGGCATTTTTGGGAGAATTTTTGATTTTTTTTTTTTGCTGGTGTCTGTGTGTGTGTGTGTGTGTGTGTGTGTGCGCTCAGCTTCCCGAGGTCTAATCCAGCCCCCTAAACTGCCACAGTTGCCCACCCCTGATTTCTATTCTGCCCTTCATGATAATCCTTCCAATGCAGCTCATAATAGACATTAACAACAGATAAAACAATATTGTATTGTGAAACATTAAACACAGCATGATAAAATGTTTTTAAAAGCAGGCATTGTTCATAAAAATTGCCTTTATGAAAGAGGAAAGTCTTAATCCCTTTTTAAAAAAATACGTGAAGGGGGATCATAGAACCAGGGAAGGTGCTTCACAGCTATGGAGTCATAGGCCCTTTCCACAACTTACCTTTTCTCGGCTCTGGGGTGTGGGGATCACGTGAGCAGCGTCTTGTGAGAGGCTCTCGTGTCCTCGCTGCTTCGGCTTTGCAGTTGTTGCCTGCCAGTGCAGCTGGGCATTTCCCCAGGCTGTGCTGGGGGAGGAAGCATGAGTGCCGTGGCTCTGGAGGCTCCGCACACACGGTAAGTGTGTGCAGGGCCCTGGAGCAATGCACGATCGTGCACCATTTTCGGCTAAAAGCCAAAAATGAAATAGTGCGCAATCGGTGCCTGCTGGCCCTGGCAGTGTTGCGCAATTGCGAGGACGTCATCTGAAATGCCCCTCGCAATTGTGTGACACTCCGGAGGCCCTTTCGCATGGCAAATACCATGCGAAAAAGGCCATAATCAAGAAGTCTTCATTACTCTTGCCAGACACTGGAAAAAAGCGTCGATACCACTCGAGACAGAATGGTTAGAGAAACTGGCTGAAATTACTGGGATAGAAAAACTTACCTTCATGATAGAAAATAAACCAGATGACAAATTCTTAAAAACCTAGCAACCATTGTCAGAGTATTTACATATCAAAACTGGGACTGACTAATGGATTAAGAGGAAAATGCATTCGAGAGTTCACCTAACAGGAGATTTAAAGTGGGAAGTTTAGGAAAAGGAGTTCAGAGAGGGTGGTTACAGTTAACTATCCATGAATGTGGCTATTTTGCAACTATGAGACTAAGAAATTTTCTGTATTATCTTGTGCTAATAATATACTTACATTAAAAGTGAAATTGACCAATATACAGGTTAAAATACAAATATATATATATATATATATGAATACACACACACACACACACACACACATTCATATATATTTATATATATAGTCTCATTCTCAGTTTGGAGGGGGTCTGATAAGAATATAGTTTTATGCTGTTTTGTCATCGGGGGGGGGGCTTGTAATTATCTGTCAATTGTTAGATATTTTTGTGTAACCCTAAGCCCGAGAATGTTCCTAAGTACTTGCACTATTGGACCAGATTTGGCGTGTTAGGGAATGCTATTTTACCAACTTGTTGGCCACTGTAATACAGACCTTTACCAAAGTGTGACACTGCTATGCAGATGCTGCTTTGAAATGTACTGTGGATGGATTGATATGCCTGTGTCTAGATTTGAAAGCGCTGATGTATGTTCTGTAAACATCAATGAAATGTTGTTATCTATGTCATATATGTTATGTTATGTTATCATATCCACTTGATAACATAAGTGGAATGTATGTTTTCTATCTTTTATGTCTCCTACTAATTTCCCCTTCGCTTCCATTGCTTTGGCCATTTCTGCACTAGACCGTTATAGTGCTATCATTCTACTTTCAACATCCTATGGAATCCTGGGGTTTGCAGTTTAGGGAGGGGCCCCCTGGCCCTTCCCTAAACTGCAAATCCCAGGATTCCATAGGATGTTGAAAGTGGAATAATAGCACTATAACCGTCTAGTGCAGAAATGGCTTTTGTGGAATAAAAATAAATTTTTAAAAAAGAAGAAGTCTTTAACCTGATATTTGCTACTCTGATTTTCCCAGCTGGCAGGCCACAGTAAAGGTCTTCTGAGGTTGGCCTTAATGCCAGGAACTGTTTATAGAGGTACAGGTGACTGTTTAAATAATGTAGCCCTGGCCAAGATTAGCACTTTAAAGTGAGCCCATCCCACTGTCCACTGGAAGGCAACCAATGAAGCTGCTGTAAAATTGGTGGCAGCCTAAAAGAGCTTTCACCTAGCCATGACTAGCCATTTACAAAACATCTTAAAGCTAAATAGCTGAAGCTCAAATCTGTGGAAGATGCATTTGGTAATTTCTGAAATTAATCTAGCAAAAGGCCAGGGTATGCAAACACCAGCTCCCATCTGTCTCAGTCAACATGACCAGTATTGAGGAATGATGGGTGTGGCAGTTCATCAACATTTTGAAGGCCACGGTTTTCTTAGCCTTGAACAAGATGGATCAACTGATGGCACTGGTGAACTTCAGCTGATGGGTCATCTTTACTGGATCATGTCCTAAATTAGGGCATGCTAATGGAACTACAGTCATCTGCTGCCTGTTACTGTTGTCTCTTTCCTTGCTTCAGGACACCTGGAAGACTGTTACAGTCATTCCAGAAATCATAGGAAATGTTGCTACTGTGGCATCAGATCTCCACATTATTGCTATGAAGCTCATTGGACCACCTTGAAGGAGTTTGTCATTTTGTTCTCTGCTGAATCCCCCTCACAGAATTGTTGCGAAAGTAAAATGAAGGGACTATGACTCTTTTGTAGAAAAGGCAGGAGAGAGAGATAAACAGAGCTTTAAAAAGTGTTTGAGGGAAGAAAAGGTAGTGGCATCCACCTCGTCCTCTTGTTATTAGAATAGGCACTGCTGTAGCAGCATCCACCAGCACTAGGAAGAGAGGAGAGATTGTACTCTGCAGTGCTTTTGATGGTGCCATCATGGTGGACAGTAGAACCTGGGGTCCTCTCACACTATACAGTTATAGCACGTTGATTCCACTTTTATCTGTCATGGCTCCATCTTATGGGATCTTGAGTTTTGCAGTTTAGGGAGGAGTATTTAGAATTCTCAACCAGAGAGTTCATCAGATTACTATTCTCAGCCAGAGAGTTCTAGTTCTATGGAATCTCAGGATTCCATTGCATTTAGTAATGGCAGTTAAAATGGAATTGAAGTGGTATAGTTGTGTAGGATGAATGGCCCCTGATCTGAATAACTGGGCATGGAAACAAGTACACTATTTTCCAAGTATTTTTGTAAAACCACTATGATAACAAAGTCTTTGTCCTTCTCCTTCTTGTTGAATCAATTTCTATACTACTTCCTACATTTAATGTTGAAGAGATTACAAATTACGAATTGAGAGGTGTGGTACCTGTTATTATCTATCTGTAGAATTATTACAAATTATACACGCACCTTCCCTGTGGGCTATGCTTGGGAGTTCAGGCTTTGCCTCCTTTGCCATTCTTCTCTAAAATCAGATGGATAGGTGGATACCACCACATGGGTGGTGGTACCCAAGGTGGGAACTGTCTTGCTCAGAAAGATTGTCAGGCTTAAGCTGTTGTGTACTGGGATGAATTGTAAACAACATGTTTGTTTTATAAGATAGATGGTTGAATTAATATTGATTCTGAATTTTAACCGCATTGCATATTTTTAATGCTGTTGAGTCAACTTCAAGATTGGCTATTGAAGGATATACTTTAAAAAAAATAATAAATTTCATCATGAAAGTATGCACCTAAGAATAACTAGGACTGCTTTTCAGGACCAAAGGAAGTTACTGTATGAGTTCACAGAAAATGAATTTGCCAAAGGGGAAAATTTTAAATGTCTGTTGTTGACAGATCAGATAAAGTAAAAGTCTCTGTATTTTGTTGTATGGTGCTGTCTTAACTCAAGTATTTATTCTCTTTCTTTTCCTGGCTTTTCAAAGCAGAATCCACAAGATGGCACTGGTTGATTGCATTCAGGCATCTACTTTTATTTCTGTGTATATCCACACTGAAGATTAGGAACTGGAAGAGCTCCATCAATATGGAGGGGGTTTAACTGGAGATACATCTTAAAAACATAAATGTCTTGACTGACAGGCATTTTGCTGGCTTTGCTCTAAAGTCTCTCTCTGTGTAGGTACAAATGCCATCTGTTCCTGAAATCACTAAGTATTTGAATCTTGCAGACATATCTCTAGTTCTGATCAGTGAGACTGCATTCCTCTGTTGAGAAGACAAGGGACTGTTGCCAGATACCACAGTGAGTTAAGATGGAATGATACATTTTTCCATGAGAAATATTAGAAGCTCACTTAACTGCAGGGAAGCAAAATGTAGGCTGCAGTCCTGACCTTTCCTAGTTAAAAAGTTAATCCCACTGAAATCAGAAATAAGTAAGCAGGGTTAGTATTGATCTTGCACAGTTACTTCCAAGTAATCTCCATGTACTTGATGAGCCCTACTTCTGTTTATACATACTGTTGAGTTCTTTTATACAGGAAAAAAACCCACATTATTTCTTTTTCATTTATCATGCACAGGCTGCATATTTTCCCTTCACAATGAATTTCTGTTTCAGAGATATTGCATGTCCCCAGCATTTAAAAGCAAAACTAACTGGAAAATGGGGAAATGGAATATTCACTTTGCTGCACCCCAACAGTGTGCCAATTGCAGCTGCCTCTTATTTTCCACCACTGTAGCCAATCCCTGCCATCTCAAAATTATTCAGTGTGAGGCATGTAAAATTGTTCCCCTTGTAATTTCAACAGCCCTATAACATGGATTAGCTGGAAAATACAGGGACTAGGTCCAACAATGAAGTGGGATGTGGACCCAGGTCTCCCCAAAAGTTCAGCAGTCCATCATTCGACTGGCACCTGTTTTTGTTCTGTGCAGTATGCTATATGATGGTTGGGGTGTTAACACTTATTTACTGGATATTGTAAGAGACTTGTCAACTGGAATGAGGATTGCTGTGAAGGGAAGGGGTAAGGGATAATTCAAAACAGAAGGGAGCTATGTGTGACCAACCACTGTTGTTTTGTTTTTTGCTTTTAAGAAGAATTGTATACCAAAAACCAGCTGAAGTGAAGTTGCAAATATATGCTTTAAGACAGGAGGTTCTTAGAGGCAGCAACCTTAGCATGCCTATACTCAGTAGCTGCAAGGGAGTTGCATGTTTCCCCAAGAGTCTTTCTTACTGCATCAGTTACCCTGCAGTCAATTTGATATGGTTCATTTTCACTTTTGTAATCTGGTATTCTTTTTTCTCTCCTCCATGTTTTAAGAACGCTTGTTTGCAAAGCCTCACACCAGTCAATCTAATCTAACCTTTAATAGTTGTAAGTAAAGCTGCTTCACAAATTTAACCAAGAAGACTAGGGCCATTTCTGCACTACAGTGTTATAGTGCTATTATTCCCCTTTCAACATTCTGTGGAATTCTGGGGTTTATAGTTTCCCAAGGCCCAAGAGCTCTCTGGCTGAGAATTCTAAATGCCCCTCCCTAAACTGCAGACCTCAGGATTCCATAGGATGTTGAAAGTGGAATAATAGCACTGTAACAGTGTAGTGCGGAAGTGGCCTGAGTCTGCTTTATTTCTCTGCTAGATCATGTGTGGTGGTAGTGGTGGTGATGGTGGAGGAGTAGGACTGCTTGTTTCTCATCTGCTGCTTACAAATGCTACTTGTTCACTTGACAGATACACTACTGACTCTCATGTTCCTCAACATTTTTTGTTTTGACATATATTATTGCCACATTGCTGCAACCTGTAGCGGTTTTGAAGGGAGTGAGATTTTCCCCCTGAACCTACCATAGTTGTTCACCCCTCAGTTAAACCCCCTCCCAAACTTTTTTCTACTAGTTTTTTTTTTCAATCTTGTGAAGCTTTGAGATCAGAAGTAAACTCCAGGAGAAGAAACACCAGGGTAAAAGTAATGTCCTGGGAGGAAGTGTTGGCAAGGAAGGGGTTCAGTGCACTTTCCTGCCTCCCCACCCTCCTGCCACTCCATCATTTTCCCTCACTCAGCTTCAGTGGAGTTTAGGGGGTGAACCACTTTCTAAATTACAGATCTGCTGCAATTATGTCTACATAGCCACTCACTTATCCCTGTCCACCCCATTTCCTGCTCAGTATTTAAGATATCATAAACTAGACTAATGACCTGCTAAATTTTGCTATTCACATTTATGGTCATGGCACCAATGTGGAGTTCTGTGGCATGGGCAAGTGGGATGCTGCTGAAGGGTGATGCATCCAGCAAGCAAGTCAGAATGTGGCTCGCTGATGAGAGGAGTCTGGATGCATCATCCTTCAGCATCTTGCTCGACAGAACTCCTTTGGTTGGTGCAGCTGCTTGGTTTTAAGGTCGGTTTTAGGGTGTTGGATTGGGAGATGGATCATAGCTACATCATTGTGGCTCTGCCTCTCATATAAGATCTTGGCCAACCTCTTGAGTTTATTTCTTAAAGACTGCTTCGTAGTAACTGTGCCGTTTGAATTCACAGTATGATCACTTGTCCATTGCTCTTTTTAAAAAGTTGGCAAAATATTAGCTGGACAGCCCTGTTTATAAATGTTTGTTCTAAGGTGGGGAAGGCTTAACCAGCGTGATGCATGCAGGCCCCAGCTCTTTTTCTGTCTCATTCAGAAAAAATAATTTGGGGAAAAAAATAATTTTTGTGAAAAAAAATCTATGAAAAAAATACCTCCTACCTGTAGCCTTATAGCTTCCAAGTTGTAGTTTAGAGGACTGGCATGCAGCATGCCTCAATAGCTTGCTAAACTATTCAAATTAGACCATTTCCCCTCCTTTTTCCTCTGTTGTATCATGTCCTATGCTGCATTAGTGGAGTGCACAAAAGCCCTGTTTTTTTTTTTTCCCCACACACTGCCAAAACAACAGTGGCATGCTCAGTATCCCCCTCCCCCAAAGCCTGGGGGAACCACCCGTGGTTTTTTGAAGCTTCTCTGCACCTTTGTGCTGCTGTTGTTATATGCCTTCAAGTTAATTCTGTCTCAGAAGGTTTTCTTGGCAAAATGTATTCCGAGGAGGTTTGCCATTGTCTTCCTTTTAAACTGAAAGAGTGACTCATCCAAGGTCACCCAGTGGGTTTCAACAGCTGAGTAGGGGATTCATGCCTTTTGCCTGCAGAGTCCTAATCCAATGGTCAGATCACTGCATCATTAGGGCTGTCAGCTCAGGATTATCCCAGGCCCCGAGGCTTCTAAGCCAAAACCCGAGTCCTTGGGGTGGTCCCTGGGGATATCATTAAATGTTATGCATTAAGAACCAACCAGAGCTTGACGTTCAAATACAGAAAAGGAGGGAAAGAGAATTTTTCCTGTTTGGACATTTGACACAAATTTTAGTTAAAGGGACTGTTCCCAGATAAAGGGGATTATTCCTTGTCACTTACTTAGGGAGATGGGATAAGGAACATTTAATCTAGCCTACTAGCTACTAGCCAGTGGGTGGATGCAGAGCAGAGCAGAGAGTGAGCCCTGTTCTCAAAACAACTGGAAGGGAAGGAGGAAGCATGTATATCTGGGACACATGGCTCATGGAGAAACTTGCACACAACAAGAAAGTAATAAAAGGCTATATCACACAAGACTCTTTTGAAAAAAAAAAGGCTTCCCTTTACTGACTACATCAATAATGCAACATACCACCATAAAAAACCTCCAATACTCCATTCAGGATCCCAGTTGAGTGTGTAGGAAAGTAGTTGGGATAGCTGCAGATATGAATAATTGAGTGGATGTGTGTTGCTGACACATTCATTGTTTATTGTTTCCTTTGTGTTTTTAATCTGTTCTCACATTATCTCACTGATAATTGAATTTATTTATTTTTTTTAAAAGAAGGAAGCCAGCTATGGAAATACATAGTCCTCCTGAAGTGTCTTTGCAAGTTGCAGCTTTGAGTCAATGAAACCTTTTGAATTGTAGCGAACCAATGCTCTACTTGCTGAGGTGGAGATTTGCACACAGCTGTTTCATCTTGCCCAGAGCTGAGCACCCCAAAACTGGAGAATTTATACCCTTGTCTTCTGCTTTGAGATCACTCAAAAAAACCAGAAACTCTGGGCCGGGCCCTGAGATTTGGCAAGCTTACCACCACACATGCCGTAGGAATAGCGATCCTATGTGAGGAAGAAAACCCATGGAGATGTTTAGTACAGGGGCAAGAGACCTGAAGGCTGGTCAGCCAAGGCATTGATATTTTTGAGATATTTTGCATGACATTGTATCATAAAGCTGGGAAAAAATATATATAGGCTGGAATCCTGTTGGGGTGCTGCATGCGTGTAATTGGACTTGTGAATGCAGGAACTAGAATTAAAAATATGCAGAATGTCTGTATCCAGTAGAGGGCTATTGTTATGTAACTACGTAACAATCATGGCAAGGGGCTGATGCACAATGAGACTGAAGCAAATTGGCACCATTGTGCTACAGTCCTCCATGTGCATTAGGCCCACAATGCATTTTGGGCATTCCTGATGCACATCAGGCACGGTATCCAATTACAAAACTTCTCAATTCAGTAGCTGGCTTTGCTAGCACTTCTGCTACTTAGGCCATTTCCGCACTAGCCTGTTATAGCGCGATGATTCCACTTTCAACATCCTCTGGAATCCTGGGGTTTGCAGGCCGGCCCCTCCCGAAACTGCAAATTCCAGGATTCCAGAGGATGTTGAAAGTGGAATCATCACGCTATAACAGGCTAGTGCGGAAATGGCCTAGTTAAGTGCGTGCAAATTTACATTGAGTAAAATGTCATGCAGGATCCCAGCTCACTGTTTTGGGCTGCCACGGTCAGCAAGGCCTTGCTGGCTAGGAGGATCTGGGAACTGAAGTGTAAAAACTGGATTTTTTTTTTTTTAAAAGAAAACTTCTGCTTTAATAAAACAGCTGCAACAGAAGTGGACAAAATGATGCATGAGGTACTCCGTGTTCTCTCTGTGTCTTTTTCTCTCTGGTGCTTCTGCTTTAATTTAGGGTCATGGCGATGTTGTTATAAACAAGGTAGGTACTCTATGTGCCCGTTTACACAAAGAAGATAATTGCTATCAAGGGGAGAGCAGCTGACACTGCAAAACCGTTGAGTGCCTGTTGGTGGCTGTCCTCTTGTGGTGGTACTTAGTGGGTTGAGGGTGTGGGGCAGAATGTCTCATCCTGGGAGAGACAGGAAAATTGTTGACTTGTTCCCTCTCTCTACCAAAAACAAAACAAAACAAAAAAACCCATCAGTAACAGTGAAGTCGCTCCCAGCTACTTATGGAGAGACGTGCTTTACTCATAATTGCAAGATCAGGCACAGACAGATGAGGTTTCTGTGGCTAGATAGTGAATTGGGAGGGGTGGGCAATTTGCAAGCACTGCTCTGTCTGCTAAAAGGAGGCCCACCAGACTGTCCGTTTGCTACGCTGATTTTCATGGGTTGCTAATTTTGCCGTAAACGGTGGCTCCGGGCTGGCTTCTACAAACTGGCTTACAAGTATTTATTCTCCCTTCAAAATAACAATAATAAACAGGAACACAAAGAAAAGGACTCTGTTGAAGGATAAAGAATGGAGCCCTTTTAGTTTAGAAAAAGGAAGATGACAAAAGCCTCTTTCAGAGATATGGTCTGAGTTGAATGAATGGATGGGGGGCCTTGCATGGGGGTGGGTGGCGGGGGGGGCAGTGACAGGCTTATTCCTGATCAATGCTTGTTTGTCAGAGTTTGTAGTGTACAAGCACTTACCTGGCTGCAGGGTCTGAAAGGGCAGGTAAACAAAATAAAAGATTTTAAGATGGTGAATGATGTACTGATGTGCTGGCTTAATACAGAAATATTCTCTCTCTGTAATGCTAAAAGGCTGAGCTCAAAACATTGCTTTTAAAAGACAACTTCAATACATAAATACTTAGGCCATTTCTGTACTAGACTGTTACAGCCTTTGAGGCTCCTCCCTAAACTGCAAACACCTGGATTCCATAGGATGTTGAAAGTGGAATAATAGCACTGTAACAGTCTAGTGCGGAAATGGTCTTAGTTATCAACCATTTCAGTTGTGATTTTTCTAGAAAACCTCTCTTCACTGTAGCATTTCTCAAATGTAACTAAAATATATTTCAGGTTGGTGGTGAATTCTACTGACCAACTTTAGAGCAAAATGGGGAGAGATAGGGAGCCCAAGGGGTGCAAAAATGGTGAGTGCAGCCCTGCCAGGTCCTGGGGAGGGGGGTGCTGGTTTGACTGTCCAAACCCTAGAAGTTTCCTACTCATTGTATGGCATTATAGTTATTTTAGTTACTTTAAAAATACTTGAATGCAGCAGCACTAGGCATAGTATAACCTGGTACTTGATCCATACCATGTTTCTCCAGCAGCTGTAAAAGTAACTGAAAAGTTACAGTTATACTATAAACAAAGTGCAGTTCCTTGTTACAATCATACTGTGATTCATTTATCCCATTATTATTGAGAGAAAGAGTAAAATACAAGTAAACTGAACCTTGCAGGGGAGGGAGAGAGATTCACACTAGGTAAAGGGTCCAGTAGCATCAATGACACATGAAAACTGAGTGGAAAAAATAGGAAGCAGCTAGAGAGAGTGACCCATGGTTTCAGATGACTCTACATTAATGCCTAGGACATAGGAAATAAGATGAACTTGAACTCAAAACAGAAAGGCAAAGAATGATTTAATAGGAATTACTGAATCTCCCTGTGGGTTGAACCTATGCCAGGAATTTAATAGCTGAGGGATACAACCTATTCAAAAGGAATAGATCAAACAGGAAAGGAAAATAGGAGCATGATATATCAAAGATGTGTGCACTGGTGAGAAGAACCATTACTTGCAACAGGGAAGGGAGATTGACAGCACTTGGGTAAATATTACAGGAGGGGGAAACATTAGTGACATCATTATGTGTGCAGGGGTCTCGTATAGACCATCAAGTCAGATTGAAGATTTGGATGATGCATTCCTAGATTAGACTAGCAAACATTCAGACAGGAAAAATATGTTAGAAATGGGAGATCAAACTCAGTTAAGAATGCAAAGTTCAACAAATTCCTCACATACCTTTTGGCAATTTCATCTTCCAGAAAGTGGAAGAAATGAGCAAAAACTCTGTCTTGGACATGATCCTCATTGACAGGTAAGAACTGGTCAGTGAGATGATGTTGATGGGAATCACGGGTAGAAGTGACCATGTCCTCTTGGGGTATAGAGGAAGGGGAAAGCTGAGGCCATTTCTGCACTAGATTGTTATACTGCTATTATTCCACTTTTAACATTCTATGGAATCCTGGGGTTTGCAGTTTAGGGAGGGGCATTTAGAATTCTCAGCCAGAGAGCTCTTTGGCCTCAGTAAACTACAAACTCCAGAATTCCGCAAGATGTTGAAAGTGGAATAATAGAACTATAACAGTATAGTATGGAAATGGCCTTGGACTGAGCCATATTGCTTTGTCTCTTTTCTGTTGGATAGGTAAATATCAGCCACTTTGTTCTAATTTCTTGCTATCCAATTTTTCCCTCCTTTCCTTCAGCTAGCCTTGTGTGGTTGTGAGACTGCTTGGATCTTGTGCATGATTTGGATATTCCCCACTAAAGCATACTTTTAATCTCCGACTAGTGTCCCTTCATGGGTATCAGTGTGTGTATATATGTGTGCGTGTGTATATATATGTGTATGTGTGTGTGTGTGTGTGTGTAAAAGATCCTGTAAGATTACCCGTCCCTGTCATAGGCCTCCTTGTGAGCTATTAATTATTCCCCACTGTTTCACGGAGGCACTGGCATCATTGGTGGACCACTGAGTCACCTACCTTTTGGTGTAACACAGACACACACACACATATATATATGTATGTATGTATGTATAATTTGCAGAATGAAATATATAGAAGAGAAGTCAGGACTTATAAGTATTTTGATCCTGTGATCTTCTCTCTCTGTTTTGTGTGTGTATAGCACCACACTTCAAATTGTGCTTGGGAGATGATGGGAAGCCAGGCCAAACACTGGAGCACTCTGATGTGTTTCTAACTGGTTTCTTTCCATGGCCAGAAATGGGATTAATCACTGAGATGGCAGGGTCTGAGTTGTCTGAAAATAACAGAGAGATTGTATTGGCAAAGGCTGCTGCAATTCAGAGAGTTCATTTATATGCACTCTGTGGGTATTTTTCTCTTTTCACCTTCCAGCACAATGGCTTGCAAACGCTACGTCACAGGCAGCTTTATGAAATGACTTTCATAGGTGCCCTGCAATGCAGAGAAGAAGAGACAATAGCAACACTTCCAAATACTTTGCTGTCATCTGACGTTAGTCCGGATTGTAGCCCAAAGGTCTGGCTGTTTTACTGGCATCTGGGCGTATTCAGGTCACTTTGTGACAGAACGAACACATGTCATCTATGTGCAAGTGCCTGTGTGGATTCTTCACTGTAGCTGATGGCTGTAGCTTTTCTGCTCTGTTAAATCTTTATGCCCTTAATAATGACAGCATAGTTAGTTATGATAAACTGTAGGAATATTAACATCTCTGTTAAGTAACACTTCTGTGAAATTTACAACAATATAAAAACAGTGGCCCCTCCACCTTTGCAAGGGTTGGAGGTGCAGAATCCTTGAAAAAGTCAGAATAACTCCCCCTACTCGAGTGAGTGCTCCCCCTGGCATTCCCTTTGGGGGCTCCCTATTCCCATTCCCTTGCCTTTTGCTTGGGTGTGTGTGCTATTCTTCTCTGTGCTTGGGCAAAAGGCAAGCAAATGAAGCGGGGTGCCCCACACATGGAGAAAGAAGGTGCACATGTGCCTCCCTCATTCTTCCACTCCCATTCCCTTGTCTTTTGTATGGGTCTGTGCGCCTTCCTTCCATGCTGTAAAAGGTAAGCGAATGGGAGGAGGGAGCTCCATGCATGGTGAAGGTGCGTGTGTTCCCCTCTCCCATTCCCTTGCCTTTTGCCTGGGAGTGCATCCTTTTCTCCTCTGTGCCCAGAAAAAAGGCAGTTGTATAGGATGGGTAGAATGGGGGGAGGCACACAGGCACCACTTGAATAATTAAATTTGCAAAGATCTGACCCATGAATGTGGAGGGAGGACCATAAGTGCAAAATGATTCAATTGTGGGGGGAATAAGGCTTTTTAAATCCTGATCTCAGGGTGTGTGTGTGTGGCTGGGTGCATGTATCTGCTTTGTGTATTAGAGATGAACATCAGACACAGATGAATGCCAGGGCAAATCAGTTCTCGGGCCTTTCAAGTCAAAACCGACTTCCTTCGTATTGAAGCTGTGTTCTGCATGAAACGTTGTTATTACTGTGTTTCACAAAAGCAGAGTCTGATAATGGCCAGGGTGGGGAAGAGGGGCAGGTTTACCTTCTAGTCATATGACACATCTTACCAGGCGTTCTCTAATCACGATGCTTTGGGAGAGCGACTGCAAGTCAGATAACCATGGTTTCCAGCTTCCTTTGCTCACTTGTAGTATAGCAAGTCTGGAGCTGCGTGCTTCTCTGTTGGGTTTTACTTTAGCCCCGAGGCTCATTATTTCAAAATCCTTTCCTCTCTACTTTTCAAAACACGAAAATCTTTCTCTCAAGGCCTTTCTTTGTCCCAGAAACATCTTTCATTTCATGATTTTACTCATGCGGTATTCTTGTCTTTCCTGTCATTTGACTTCCTTAGTCTGTATTGTTTATGTATCTTCATTGTGTAGATTTTAGGCAGTCTGACTTCATCCTTCTTTCCCCAAACTGAATTCAATTTTTTTTTATTTTTTCTGCTCTAAGCTGTGTGTGCGCAACACATGTGTGCACAATTTATTATGTGGGCATGCACTTACACGTTTCTCACTAATCATCAGATTACGGTAATATTATTCCCTTCTTTGTCAGTCTCAAAGGCTCCTCCCTAAACTGCAAACCCCAGGATTCCATAAGATGTTGAAAGTGGAATAATAGCACCATAACAGTCTAGTGTAGAAATGGCCTAAGTCTTGCTCTGCTTTCTTTTGTGTAGAAATGAATTCCTCTTCTTCTTCTTCCTTCTGCTCCAAAATTTCTTATGAATTTTCTTAACTTATGATTCCAATTTAGTGAATTTTAATTTTAATTTATTATTGCTTTATTTCTGGTGTCTTGTGCTGTGATTGCTTTATTAGTCTGCATTCTTCATGTCTTGAGAGTCAGGCTGGTGTAGCTGTGATGAAGAGTGATGGATTACAAATCCAGGAGACCAGAGCTCAAATTCCTGCACTGCCATGGAAACCCACTGGGTAATCTTGGGAAGGTCACACTCTCTCAGCCTCAGAGGAAGGCAAATGGCACCCTCCCCCTGAACAAACCTCACCAAGAAAACTCTGTGATAGGTTCACCTTAGGGGCATGAGTCAGAAACAACTTGAAAGCTCATAACAACCAAGGGGGTCAGGGGAGAATTTGTTGTCCTCCATATGTGTTCTTTTAATTCTCACAATCTCAAGCCGGTAGTACGGGATTGTAGGAACTGTGATGCAAAATGTCTTGAGGACCAAGCGTCATCCATCCCTGATTGAAATCTTGCTTAGCATATTGCTAAAATAGGCAATCAGCCCTTTTGAGGATCAAAATGTGGCTAATGAACGCACTGATGGAAGGAAGAATGTGGTATTATGGTGGTAGGTTCTTCCCCCGTGATCTGTGTGGTGTTAGAAAAACCAAAGCTGGCCCGTATAATGGCCATAGCAGAAGCATTATTCTGTTGGTCAGATGGACATATTTTGTTCAGTAAGAAAATAAAAATGTGTAGTAGGAAATATGATTTTTGTGCAGATGGTATTATGGGCTATAATATGGAATAGAGTTGTTTCTTAAAACAAATAGATGAGAAAAAGGCAATTTCCACACTACACTGTTATAATGCTATTATTTCATTTTCAACATCCCATGGAATCCTGGCGTTTTCAGTTTAGGGAGGGGCATTGAGAATTCTCAGCCAAAGAGCTACAAACCCCAGAATTCCACAGGATGTTGAAAGTGGGATAATAGCACTGTAACAGTGTAGTGCAGAAATGGCCAAGGAAAAAGAAATAGAAAATTCAAATGAGTATTGTTATCCTGCAGTCTTCATTGTTGTTATGTGCCTTCCAGTTGACTCCAAGTTATGGTGACTCTATCAAAGGATTTTGTTGGCAAGATTTATTCAGAGGAGCTTTGCCATGGCTTTCCCGTTAGGATGAAAGAGTGTGACTTGCTCAAGGACACTCAGTGAGTTTCATGGCTGAGCAAGCATTCAAACCCTGTTCTCTTACAGTCCTAATCCAGCACTCAGACCACTACACCCTGCCTCATATTTATGGTATGTTATTGGGACTAATTACCTGACTGTACCATGGTTACCAAGGAGGGTATGGGCATGGAAATGTGTCTAGCTGCTTTGGATCAAACTGTGTCAGGGCCAGTACAGTCATCCCTCCACATTCACTAGGATTAGGGGCACAGGACCCCCGTGAAAGTGAAAAAACCGTAAATAACTCTAGGCCCTCCCAAACCATACATAACACACAGAAACCACACTGTGGATTCCTTTGAGGCATCAGGATTCCTTCACAAGGCAGAAGTGGCACTGAGAAAGCCCTGCTTCACATCACCAGATTTTGTAGTTACTTTCAGCACTGCTAAAGAGTTGTGAGTTCGTTCGCTCCCTGAGGTGCCACCACTGTTCATGGACAGTGGCCATGTAACTTCAGTCAGCGTCTCAATGAAGCTGGCTCTGTTACTTTCTGTGATCTGTGGTATGACCATGCCAAAGAACATTTGGTACTAGCAGTACCAGGAGGAGCAAGGAGAAGCATTTTCTTAGTATCAGCCCTCTGGCTTCTAGTGCAGGAGCCGAGAAAGAGAGCTTGGAAAAAACCCTGCCATCCTTTTTTATGCCTTTACACATAGAAGCTCTGATTATCCACAGAGTTTTAACCTCTGTAAACTAAAATGTTCTTTCCTAGATCTGTCATTTCATTCCCTCGTTTCTTATAATGAGTCAATTAAAAATAACACCCTCTATGTATGTGTGTGCATGTGTTTGTGTGTGTTGAACTAGTTTCAAAAGAAAACTGTTTAAACAGTCTGTCAGATGAAGTAAATTGTAAGGCTGGCCAGAAGACTTAAATAATCCTGCATAGGAAAACCGAGTGGCACATTTAACTATGACTGCCAAGTGTGGAAAGATATCACAGGTGTGTTCTCCATCTCTTCTTTTTGCACCTACCCTGACAAGAAAACCACAGACTTTGATCCAGATTGGTGTGCAATGCATACTGATGTACATTGAGCGTCAGAGCGCAATGCACACTGACACACATCTGTGCACTGTTGTGCATTGGACAGTTTTCTGGCTCTGCTATGTAGTAATGTAACAGCATTCCTCTACTGGACACAGACTTTGTGCAACTGTACAATTCTAATTCCTACAGACATAAGTCCACTTCTGAAAACGCAAGGCCTCAGTAGGATTCTAGCTCATGTTTCTAAGCTCTGGATGAAACTAGTGTTTCCCTTGTTCCAGTCAGCTCTTTCTTCTTCTCTGTTGTAATAAGAACTGAAATAAACCTCTCTGCAGTGAAGTGCTATGTGCAGCTTTCTCAGAAATATGTTTCCTTTTGCATGAAGAACAGTGGAGGAAACATGGTATGAGGGAAACGAAGCAGCGCCCTTATGGACTGGTTGAACCAGATTGTGGACTGTGCAGAGGGCTGAATGTAATCAATGCTGTTGTAGATCTCATGGCATTCTTCTCAAATCTGTTTGCATTGTCCTGTTGTTGTTTTTTTAATAGAAATTTGTTTCTGTCTTGCCTCTGGGCAATGAATCCATTCTTTATTGAGCATACTTGGGTGAGAAAACACAACAGATGTGGGTTATTTTCCTTTTTTAACTTTCACCACTTTCCAAAATGAACAATAATTGAGTTCATATTTGCACGTGAAATTGTCTCCTTAATGTTTTCCAAAGACAAACTAAATAGAAATTCCTCCATATTTTTCACAGGCAACACTGCATCAGATATGAAAGCCAACAAAAAGATGCTGGGGAAAGGTCATTTTAAAACAACCTTATTATGCTTCTGTGCCTGTGGGGAATAATTGTATGAGGAGGTTGTTGTACCACCTGTTTTGCAAAAGGCAATTGTATGTAGCTATGGGAGTAGAGTGCGAAAAAAGACTTTTTAAAAAAATAAACCTGTCTCATATTGTGAATAAAATATAGTACTCTTTTGAACACTGCAGGAATAAGAATCCAGGGAAATGAAATGAAGCTTTGCTTTTGCGAAGGTTAATTAATCTCTGGATGGTAGCCACTGTGTTTCTTGAGCTGGTTTTGATGTGAACTCGACATTGACAACATTTATGCTTTTCTCTAGTAGTGTAATTGAAATTTTTTGAGTCCCTGCTAGGAACAAATGTTTCCCACCTATGCCCTTCCTTAGTTACTGTTCCCGCTTACAGATTCCAAGGTAAACAGTGCCAATTTGGTGAAAAGACCATTCAGCTGAAGTACAGGAGACTGATTTCAAATCCCACGTCAGCCACAGCTCTTGGAAAAGTTACTTTCTTGGGCTACCACTCCTCAAATCCAGAAGGGGATTGTTTTTCCCGGAATCTCTCAGGGTCAGCCATGGGATGATTCTTTTATTTATTGCAATATCTGCATTCCTTTCTTTTGACATCTTAGGTGCTCAGGGTAAATGAAAACAATTGCATAGTGCAAACTAGTGTGCTGGACTGGAATGATTTAGCTTGGGGGCCTTTTGCGCTATACATTAGTAGTGGTGGTGTGATTCCTCTTTAACTGCCATGGTTACATCCTATGGAAAGTTTTAAAGTTGTTGTTGTTGTTGTATGCCTTCAAGTTGTTTCCAATCTATAGTGACCCTAGGGCAGACCTATCATGGGGTTTTCTTGGCAAGTTTTGTTCACGGGGGTTTGTCTTTGCCTTTCTCTGAGGCTATGAGAGTGTGACTTTAAAGAACGCCCAGTGGAAGCCCATGGTCAAATGAGGATTTGAATCCTGGTCTTTAGAGCTTAATCCAATGCTCATATCGTCACATCATGCTGGTTCTCATTTCACAGTTTAGGGAAGGGCATTAGAATTTTCAATCAGAGAGCTCTAGTGCCTTACCAAACTACAAATCCTGTACAATGCAGTCATGGTAGTTAAAGTGGAATCATGGCATTATAACTGGGCAGTGTGAAAGGGTCCTTGGTGTGTATTTTGTTTGAGCTAAATCAATTTTGCTTTTTTTATTTTTGTTTTTGTCTCTGTGTGAGGTTTTTTTTTAACGCTCATGTGACCATGCTGATTTTTTATCTGGCTGGCTGTGTCAGTCCACATGATTTTCTCTCATTGGCATCACTATGCTAAACTTGATGTGAATATAACACAAGGACTTTTAAGCAAAATCATGTTGTTCTCTGTGAACAATCAGATTCCATTACAATGCGGGCAAAGGAAAGCAAAGTCAGTGAAGGCAAAGATGGGACAGCAGGACAGGCCATGAAGTGTCAGCTAAGAGGATAATATAACAGTAGTCCTGCTCAGGCATTTGATATCATAAGGATATTGAATATCCAAAGTGTCTATTCAGGAAAAAAAAAACTAGTTCTGCCCCTACAGCCTGAGGCATGTATTAGTTATTCTCCCCAGTACCCATGTGATCAACATCAGTCTGAAGAGGTCTACATCAGTTCCTTCAGGCTGAAGCCAATCATGCTATGACAGGGGTCATAGTGGGCACAAACATTGGCACCCAGGGGGTGGGTTAGCCCCTTCAAGTGTCCATGGGATAGGCCCTTCAAATTTGGTACCCAGAAGTACTGAATGCCTGAAGAAGTCTAATACGAGAAGTATCTAGAGATTTAGTAGACTCAAGCAAAACATAAGCAGCACTATTTGATATGGCCAGTAAAACAGCAAATGAAATTCTAGATTGCTTCAATATTAATACAGTTTCTGGATCATAAGTAAAAATGGTACTATTCTTTTTTTTATCAGACTTTGCCTGGCTGTATTTATTTTAACTGTAAGACATCTCAAATCACTTTCAAAGAAAGTCTATGATAATAACAGACGATGATAATTTATCAAGAACAAAAAGTAGTCATCACCATCATCGCAGGCAACCACAACCTTGGCATAATAGTTTAAGAAGGCTGTCAACATACTAGAACATATCCAGAGAAGGGTGATGATCATGGTGAACGTCTGGAGACCAAGACAGGATCTCATAGTGTTGAACCACTCACAGTTTGAAAATTTCACTGCTTGTACTATTTCTCCCTTCCTGGAGCAAGAATGTTAAAACTGTTGTGGTGGGTTGTGATGAGTTTGAGAAGGAGTTAGCATTGGACAGTTCATTGAAAAATGTTAGGTGTCTAAGTCCTTTTGCTTCGGATCCATCATCCACATCTGTCACCTTTTTACTTCCTATGTCTTTGGCGCTAACTAGGGAGAAAACAAACTTAAAGACTACACATACTTTGTTTTTTGTACATCAAAAACTAGCCCCTGGCCATATCATTTTGATATTTGTCAGGTTTTTGTTTATTTGTTTGCCTTGCCTGGGTACATATCTGTGAGATGCGGCATTGACATTGGTATTGCTGAAAAAAAATCCATGGGAGGGGGAGTAACAGGAATGAAATCATCCATGGCCTCAGTGACAGCCTAGGAGGGTCAGCACATCCTTGTAGGACAAAGGCCCCTGACTTCTTCTGAAACTTGGCAGGCTTGCTCCCCTCCAAAGGGGCAACTCAAAATCCAAAGTAACATTTATTTGTCACTTGGCATTCACAATCTTTTCGCCTGATACATCTGCAGATGTCACTCTGAGAAACATAAATATTTACAGCATTTTTTTTTTTAAAATCCACTCCACTGATAGTTGATAGGAAGCATGAAGAGTTGGATCTCCAAAATGGGAAGTCTCTGAATCAGTCTGAGCTGAATTGGGCTATCTTCTGATGGTCAAACTAGACATTATAGGAGATCACATATTTTGTATGTTTCACCTGATTTCCCCTCCACAGTGGAATATCTTCACAGATAAATACCTCAGCCATTAGGTTTGCAAGTTGACCAACCTTCTGTTTACCTTCTAATGACCATTCCAAACAAAGCATGGTAAATCCAAGATAAGAAGATCAAGAAATTCATGTACTGTGACAATTTTAAGAAGCCCAAAATGGATGTGATTGGTTATATTCATACAAATGGGTTTTGTTAATAACAAAAACAGCCCAAATGAATAGGGCAAGGGTGAACCTTATGTAGCAAAAAACAGTGGATTGAATTGTGCAGAAAAAATAATGGGAAGCTGGTGACATGGTTTGGTGGTGATACCATACTCTCTATGGCATCTCCTCTCCTTAGAACTATCCAGGAAGTCATCATCAATTATCTAGACTTGATTGATTATTTCCCCATGAGAAGTTAAGGAAATGGAAGGAATGTAAGGCTGAATTGTATTGATAGATCTTCGAAAAATTACTTTTTTGGGGGGGAAGGGTGACCAAAATGGTAAAAGGCCTGGAAACCATGTTCTGTGAGGAATGGTTTGGGGAGCTGGGTATTTTTAGACTGGAGAAGAGAAAGTTAATTGGTGACATGACAGCAATGTTTAAATATTTGAAGGGATGTCATATGGAGGATGAAGCAAGCTTGTTTTTTGCTGCTCTAGAAAGCTGGACACAGAGCAATGGCTTCAAACTTCAGGAAAAGAGATTCCACCTAAACATTAGGAAGAACTTCCTGACAGTAAGAGCCGTTTGAGAAATGGAATGTGCTGCCTCAGAGTGTGATAAGGTCTCCTTCTTTGGAGATTTTAAAACACAAGCTGTGATGAAGGGGTTAAATTGTAGAAACTGCTTGCTTGAGTAGAAAAATAGAGAAAAATAAGTCAGGCAGGTGCGTCTCTTATCTTATCAAGAGCTTAGGTATGCGGCTTGGCAATGCATGGGATATAGGGAGTCGATGCAACCAAGGGAGAATACTCCCCGGTACAGAGATACTTCATTTTTGAAACTGTAATACATCATTTCGAAACTTAAACTTTTGTAACCTCTACTTTTTCATATATGGTAATCATTTCCTGTACTTGTTTTTTAGAAAGTATAAATGTGTACTGAAACCTAAAACGGGGCTCTCAGTCTTTTGGAAGTTGATTCTACTGAGATCCCTGCGCAGTATAATAAACTCTTGTTTTCTGATCTGCTGGTCTCAATTCACTGGCTCACCACAACATTTTCTGGTGTGTTGGCCAGGAATTGTGAAGGGCTTTTGCCCACTTTGGCAGACATCAGAGTGTCAGGACCGTCACCCCCTTCCTGATACAACCCAGTACAACCCTCGACTTTCTTTTGTCGGAAGGATTGGTTCGGAGTGGGGCGACGGCTCTGGCGACGGCCCTCCAGCCAAGGAACCCGAGGTCAGAGCAGAAAACAGAACCCTCCCACGACTGTTGGTGAGTGACCTCCCCGCAAACTCGGGGGGAAGAGGGGCCTGATCAACCCCTTTCAGCTTTGCCCTAGTACCCCACTGTTGTTGTGGGTGAAGCCGCAGAGCTTTTGGGTGTGGTATTGAAGGTGGGAGCTTGTGTGTTGGTGTGAATGTGTGAAAGGACGGTTGTGTGACGCCGCAGTTTCCAAGTCATGCTGTTGAGTTTCCGGGTGCTTGGATTGGCCTGAGTCGAGTGGTGTCTCTCTCCCTTTGTGTTGATCTGTGGGACCCCTTACCCATGGGTCAAATCCCTTTTTCCTTGTGTGTGTTGTCCGCTTTGGGAGGAAATGGGAGGGGGGCAGAGCCGAGAAACCCCTTTAGGCTGTATGTTGAAAAACTTTAAGAAAGGATTTAGTGGGGATTATGGAGATCCCCGAATGATGCCTCAATGGTTGAGGACCTTATGTGAAGTAGAATGGCCATCCTTTAAGGTGGGGTGGCCCCCGGAGGGGAGCCTGGAATCCTCACGAATCAGGGCAGTGTACTTAGTGGTGGTCAGCGAGCCTGGCCACCCTGATCAATATATAGATTCATGGGACACAGTGGTCACTCAAAACCCCCCTTGGTTGCGGAAATGTCAGGAGCAAATTAGTAGGGCTATGGTAGTAATGCAGGATCGGACCAGATGAAAGTTTGGAAAAGGACAGATATTGGCGGAATCGGTTCCAGAGGAACCTAGCGCTCCCTCTCCCCCATATGTGCCACCGCAGCCAGCTCCGCAGCCACCAGTCTTACCCCCACCGCAGCCAGCTTCGCTGCCGCCAGCCCAACCCTTGCAACTGGACCTCCCAGAGCAGGAGGGAGCCATGGCCGGGGGATTGACGGATTCCAGCCCAGTTGCCCAGGGGATGGTGGAATCTCCCGGAGCCTATGATCTTAGAACAGGGCCAAAAGAGAAAGCCAAGATTAAGAAGTCCAAGCATCAGAAAGAGATGGATGAATCAGATGATACAGACGAGGAAAGTGGAGACGTGGTCTCACAATTGCGACAAGTTACTCAGCTGGTGGCAGGCCCCAGTGAAGAAGGAGGATACCGGCGAGTACAGAGTTACCAGTACACCCCTTTCACCTCTTCAGATTTATTGAACTGGAAGACCCACTATGGATCCTATACTGAGAAGCCCCAAGAGATGGTAGAGCTGTGTACCAGCATTATAGCTACCCCTCTCCCCACCTGGCAGGATTGCCAACAATTGTTGTTGACTTTATTCACTACCGAGGAGAGGAGGAGAATATTGGAGGAAGTGGAGAAGGTAGCAGCGGCAAGAGTGGGCCCAGAAGTGCAAGATGTAAATGCCTGGGTGCGGGAGCGAGTCCCCACTGTGGATCCACAGTGGGATCCTAATGATAACCAACAACGGGACAGATTAGCAGAATATTGGGCAATACTGTTGACCGGAATGAGGAGAGGTGTGAAGAAGTCTATCAATATGGTCAAAGTACAGGAAGTGACACAAGGACCTACTGAGGCCCCAGGGGAATATTTAGAAAGGTTGTTAAAAGCCTACCGGCAGTACACCCCCATAGATCCAGACGCTGCCGAGAACCTCCAAATGGTGACTGCGGCGTTTGTGACAGGAAGCTACCCTGATATTCGGAAGAATTTACAAAAACAAGAAGGGTTTGAAGGAATGAATCTCAGTCAATTGGTGAGCATTGCTCAGAAGGTGTACATAAATAGGGAGCAGGAAGAAAAGAGGGAGTGAGATAGGAGAATGCACAAGAAAGCGGAATTATTGGCCGTGGCACTAATGGCAAAGGAAGGATATCGGAAAGGTGGAAGAGGAAGGGGAAGAAGCGGACTTCCATTGGGACGCAATGAATGTGCCCTTTGCCGTCAGGTGGGGCGCTGGAAAAACAAATGCCCTAGACAGAGGGAATTGGAAAACAGAGGAAGAGGAATGGATCGAGGAAGAGGAAGAGGGGCAAATAGAGGAAGAGGAAGAGTGATGAATGGAAGATATGAGCCAGAGGTGGACGAAGGATTCATGGACTTGATTGGGCTGGCTGGAATAGAACTTTACGATTAGGACAGACCGGGCCCCTTGCTCTTGGCCCCGGGGAGCCTATGGTCACAGCACAAATTGGGGGCCGAGCCATCCCAATGATGGTGGATACGGGCGCTGCCCGTTCCGTATTAAATTCAGCAGTAGCTCCAAAAACTGCAAATGCCATAAGAATTGTGGGAGCCACCAGAAGAACAGAGCAACACCCTCTTTTGGAGAAAAGAATTGTGGATTTAGGGAGACACCAAGTTACTCATCAGTTTTTATATTTACCAAACTGCCCTGTACCTTTATTGGGTCAAGATCTGTTGGCTAAACTGAGAGCCCTGATTTCCATTGAAGAAGATGGGGTGATGGAAGTAAATTTTAGAGGACCAAAAAGCATCTCAGTAATGCAATGGAAGAAGAGTGGCGAAGGTATCAGATCATGGTTTGTCAAGAACAACCCACCACCTTTGGACCCCCAGGGGTATGGGCCGAAGATAATCCGGCTGGGCTAGCCCGATTTGTGGCCCCCATAGTAGTGGAATTGAAGCCAAATGCTGTTCCCATTCGTGTAAAACAGTATGACTTGCCCAGAGAAGCCCTGGAAGGGATTCAGAAACATTTGGATCAGCTGAGGAAATACAACATAATTCGGGAATGCCGCTCTCCATGGAACACCCCGTTACTCCCTGTGTTGAAGCCTGGAACGAAAGAATATCGCCCGGTTCAAGATTTAAGGATGGTGAATGAGGCTACAGCGACCCTACACCCAGTGGTGCCAAACCCGTATGTTTTAATGGGACTAGTTCCATCCACAGCTACTCACTTTACGGTGTTGGATCTTAAGGATGCTTTCTTCTGTATTCGGGTGGCCCCACAAAGTCAAGAAATATTTGCCTTCCAGATGGTAGATGTTGTTACGGGCCAGAAAACCCAGTTTGCTTGGACTCGCTTGCCACAGGGTTGGAAGAACTTGCTTACAATTTTTGGGACATCCTTAAGTCAAGACTTGAGAAGATTCAGATCCAAGCCCGAGAAACGAGTTTTGCTGCAATATGTAGATGATCTGCTGTTGGCAGCCAACAGTGAGGAAGAGTGTAAAGAGGCTGCAGTGGAGTTGCTCCAGCTTTTGTGGGAAGCAGGCTACAAAGTTTCTAGGAAGAAGGCCCGGTTGTGCCAGACTGATGTGCGGTATCTGGGATTCCAAGTGACTCAGGGAAAGCGAGCGCTAGGCCGAGAAAGGAAGGAGGCTGTGTGTGCTCTACCTGAGCCCCGGAGTCGGAAGATGGTGTGAGAATTCTTGGGTGCAGCTGGGTTTTGTAGAATATGGATTCCTAATTTTGCAGTAATGAGTAAACCCTTATATGAAGCTACCAAAGGCCCGGAGAATTCTGAATTTATGTGGGGAACAGAACAGAAGAGGGCCTGGGAGCAGATAAAGAAGGCATTGATGGAAGCTCCAGCGCTGGGTCTGCCTGATGTGACAAAGACATTCACTCTATATGTTGATGAAAAAGGAGGAATAGCAGTGGGAGTACTGATGTAGATGTTGGGATCTTGGCATCGCCCTGTGGTATACCTTTCTAAACAGTTAGATCCTGTTGCCAGAGGATGGCCTGGGTCCCTAAGAGCAATAGCGGCAACCACCTTGTTGGTAAAAGAAGCAGACAAATTAACCCTAGGCCAGAATCTGACAGTGAAAGTCCCACATTCTGTATTGGCTCTAATGGAGTACAAAGGCAATTATTGGTTCACAAATAGCCGAATGTCCAAGTATCAAGGAATGTTATATGAGAATCCTAGAGTAAAGTTGGAAACATGCACCACTTTGAACCCCGCAACATTTTTCCCCGTAGAATCTGAGGTTACACATCATGATTGTCTTCAAACCATGGATGAAGTGTATTCAAGCAGACCAGACTTACGGGACACCCCGTGGCCCCATCCTGATGTTACTTATTATACAGATGGAAGCAGCTTTGTATGAGAAAGAAAGCAAAAGGCCGGATATGCAGTAGTCACAGCGGATAAGATAATAGAGGCCAGAGCGTTAACCATTGGTACTTCATCTCAGAAGGCGGAACTCATCGCCCTTATTAGAGCTTTGGAACTAGCTGAGGGACTCATCGTGAATATATACACAGATTCAAAGTATGCTTTTGCTACCCTACATGTGCATGGCGCACTGTACAAAGAAAAAGGATTAATCAGCTCTTCGGGACAGGAGATCAAGTACGGAAGAGAAATATAGCATCTATTAGAAGCTGTATGGGCCCCTTGTAAAGTCGCTGTAATCCACTGTAGAGGACACCAGAAAGGATATGATCCAGTGGTTCGTGGGAACTGAAAAGCAGATGCGGCTGCAAAGGAGGCTGCGGAGAGGGAATTGGAAAATGAGATGGAAGATTTGCCCCAAGAATTGGTAACACCACTCTTCCAAGTATCATTGAGTGACCAGACCCCTAGGTACACCAAACAAGAAAACGAGAGGGCTGAAAAAGACCTGAAGGCTATGTTGGACAAAGATGGCTGGTGGGTCTTGCCAGATGGAAGGCGGTACATACCCCAATCTATGGGATGGTCAGTTGTGCAGAAGGCGCATGAAGCTCCACACTTGGGAAAAATGGCATTAGCTCAGCTATTAGAGAAAGATGTGTTCATAGACAGAATGAGCCAGTACACCACGCTAGCATCGTCGTGGTCTCAAACTTGTGCTCGGAATAACCCACGCCAAGGACCAATATTGGAGGGGGGAATACAATATCAAGGATCTACTCCTTTTGAATCCCTAGTGGTGGATTTTACAGAAATGCCACGGACGGGACAGTACTGGTACATGTTGGTAATGGTATGTACTCATACCGGATGGGTTGAAGCATATCCTACCAGAACTGAGAAGGCAAAAGAGGTAGTACGAGCCTTGCTTCGGGACATCATACCGAGGTGTGGATTGCCCCTTCACATTGGATCTGACAACTGCCCAGCTTTTGTGCATGGAGTAATCAAGAATCTTGCAGAGACTCTAGGAATCACTTGGAAGCTACATTGTGCATATAGACCCCAAAGCTCTGGGAAGGTGGAGAGAATGAATAGAACATTAAAGACTCAGCTTGCGAAATTGTGCCAGGAAACAAAACTCAAGTGGTTAGATGCGCTCCCTATAGCACTTCTGAGGATAAGATGCACCCCCCATCGGACAACTGGGCTAACTCCATTTGAAATGCTATACGGAAGACCCCTGGCCATCCTAAAAGGACTAAGAGGGGATATTCGGGAGTTGGGAAGTCTGGCCCTCCAAGAAGAGTTGCAGGGACTAGGAAAGGCTCTAGAGAAGGTTAAAGCCCATGCTTTAGAGGTTAGACAAGTTCCGTTCCTCACGAAAGCACATTCCTTTCAACCTGGGGATGAGGTGTGGGTTAAAGACTGGAAAGGAGAGCCCCTATCACCAGGGTGGAGGGGGCCATACCAGGTGTTGTTAGTTGCCCCCACAGCAGTAAAGGTAGCGGGACTGAAACCCTGGATACATTATACTAGGGTAAAACGAGCATTTACTGATTGGACTGTGATCTCATCACAAGAAAACTCTCTGAAATTGAAATTGTCCCGACGGAGAGAGGGGAGAGAAGGTTTGGACTAGACTCTGCTGTGGTCATACCAGGGAATTGACCATTCTATGCACAGTCAGATCCGCAACAGGTGAATGAAAAATCTAGGCTAGACCCTACTGCTGGCACATGTCTGGAGGCTGGTAGCTCTATGTACGGTCAGACCTAGTGACTGCAGAGGAAGGAAGACCGGGACTAGGCCTTGCTATAGTCACTCCGGAGGCTGACTATTCTATGCACGGGCAGATCCCCTACAGAGGATGATGATGAGCAATGAGTGTTAGTGAATTAGTAATAATAGTAGTGTGTATACTCTTTGGAATTTTAGCTCTGGTGTATTTCTTGTATATGTATAGAAGGTACTGGTGTGGGATAAGTAGGTTTGGACCCCTATTTGACTCTGAAGATGAAGCGGATAATGTTGATAGGAGTGTGGGGCATGATGTGTGGAATAATTGAGGCCAACTGGTTTAAGCAACACGCTGCACATATGTTCCAACAACATGGACCCAATGTCACTCTAATTTATGAACACTCAAAGACCGTGGCAGATTTCGGTTTTATGCCCTCCCTCATTAATGAACCAGGAGTGGTTGTAGGAGCCCTGCAGTCAGCATTAAAGGGAAATCCCAATATGTTTGCCAAAGTTCACGGTAGTCTAAACAAAACTCGGTTTAGGCAGCTGAAATTCTATACTTATTCCCCCGGAATGTGTTTTTGTTGTTACCATAGTGGAAACTGGAATTCTAAGTGGAAAGGATATATACAGCACCCCTCATTTTATGCTAAATTGGGAAACTATTCGGCCTGTAGTAATAGATTTTATTTGTATGGCTCATATAACAAATCCTATCAACCCGAGACAGATTTAAATGAAACCAGTCTTGGAGAGTTGTACCCGGAATATCCTATGTTTACTCCTAATTATACAGAATCTGGCAGTATATGCTCCGGATTGATGGCTCGGGATCCAAATTTATGTTTTTATTTTAATGGATGGGCCACCAATGATCACCCAGGGACTTATCAGTGTGTGGGAATTGGGTATATGACTATACCTGTTCAGGTTTTCCTTCCAGGATGACCAAAACGGGCTGTTAGAAGAAGAAGGAACCTGGTGGGACCACTGGGTAGCCAATGTGAAGATCTGGTCATTGTAGGAGGGAAATTGGCTGAGGCCAGTAGAGTAGGAGGTGGACTAATAACGGGGGTCCTTACTTTGGGATCCTATCCAGGGATCATAGCTCAAGAAAATCATAAAAGCATATTAGGATTGACTTGTAGATTGGAGAAAACTATAAATGGAACTGGGAAGTTGATATGGGCCCTTCAACAAGAAGTTGAAGAGCTCAATCAGTTATTGTTACAACATCGGATGGCCTTGGATTACCTATTAGCCAGAAAAGGGGGGTTTTGTTCTATAGTCAAGGGAGGATGCAAAGTCACCTTCCATGATTTGAACAAGACTATAGAGGACGAGATACAACACCTACAAGGGCTAATACAAAACAATGGCAGTGGCATTGGTAATCCTTGGGATTGGTTGACTTCCTGGTTACCAGATTTTGGCTGGCTGAAAACTTTGTTTTTAGGCATTATAGTTTTGATTGTAGGAGGGTTTCTAATGATGATATGTATTTCCTGTGCTATGAAATGTGTACGGGCCTCTCTTTCTGAAGCTATGGAGGGAAAGGCAGCTCATTTTGCTGTAATGGCTCAAAAGCAGGCTTAAGCAAATTATGCTCAAATTGCAATAGAATTTGGCAGAAAAGGGGGGAGTGATGAAGGGGTTAAATTGTAGAAACTGCCTGCTTGAGTAGAAAAATAGAGAAAAATAAGTCAGGCAGATGCGTCTCTTATCTTATCAAAAGCTTAGGTATGTGGCTTGGCAATGCATGGGATATAGGGAGTTTGGGAGTCGATGCAACCAAGGGAGAATACTCCCCGGTACAGAGATACTTCATTTTTGAAACTGTAACACATCATTTCGAAACTTAAACTTTCGTAACCTGTACTTTTTCATATATGGTAATCACTTCCTGTACTTGTTTTTTAGAAAGTATAAATGTGTGCTGAAACCTAAAATGGGGCTCTCAGTCTTTTGGAAGTTGATTGCACTGAGATCCCTGCACAGTATAATAAACTCTTGTTTTCTGATCTGCTGGTCTCAATTCACTGGCTCACCACAACAGCTGGATGACCATCTATCGAGAGTGCTTTGATTGCGTATTCCTCTGTGGCAGGAGATTGGACAACAGATCTTATAGCTTCTTCCAGTTCTATGATACTATTCTGTCGACTGCAGCTCTCAGCATTTTGCAGCCAACATATTGAGTGATTATGCTGGGAGGAGGGTTTGGGGAGTTGTACCCCCCAAAAAATAACTTTTCCAAACTATGCTCTGTGATGACAGCAAGTGTTGGACTCAAACCAAGGTGTCCTAGATCCATGTCCACTGGGGAAGGCAACGTGAGTTGCATACACTCAGACCTGAACTTGTGTTTCTTAAACTTTAGGCCTACCCTGTCTTTGTTTAATATGATGCATGTTTGGCTCAACCATTGGAGGATACTGCATCAGATTGCCTGGCTCATCCCAAGGACGTTCAGTGTTAGGCATCAGTAATTTCTTCTGGCAAACTTGCTTTGTACTGTTACTTAATTGGTAAAATAAGCTTATCGGTCACCATGTTCCGTAGTAAGCATATTAAATAACATGAGCCTCTGAGGAGTGGGCAGGACTGAAAGCTGAGAATAGTTAGCAGAAAGAATGTGGGATTGGTGTGGTTTCTCCCTGCTTTTTTTCTTTCAGTAGACAAGCCACTTGGCAAGAATCAGCATGTTAAACTTGACAGCTAAAAAATGCGTTAGTCAAACTGCTCTGGCGTGTAACCTCTCTCCCTCTCTCTGGGTGCATGCATTGCTCCATTTCCAGTTTTAAAGTACTGCAGAGTAGGGGCAAAGAGATGTTAACACACCGTGTGGGGACAGAACAAATTCCACACCCAGGTTCAGAAGACTATATTTAATGTAGAATGCTCGCCTTCCCATCTTTCTCTTCCCTCCCTCTTTCCTTTTGCAAGAGTGTTTGCTTTATTTGTATGGAGGCTACCTGTAAGGATACAAATCCATCAAAGCTGGCTTAGAAAGCAAATCAAGAAACAATTAAAAAATCATGATAAGATAATGTCAAGGGATGAGGATTTGTGAGGATTCTTCCCTCAGGGCAGTTGGTTTCAGTTGACCACAGAGAAGAGGAGGGCGGCTGGAGACATGACAGCTGGGATAGCCTGTTAAGTCATTTCCATCTCCATCTCCATCCGCATCCCCATCCCCATCTCTATCTCCATCTCCATAACTTTCTATCATAATACCTCACAATAATCATAAGTACAGATTTATCCTGTGTTTTAATTTATATTGCCTGGGATTTTATTTTCTCATAGGTAATACTTGTTAGAAAAATTTGTGATCCTGTGCCTCTAATTCTCCAAACTGTCTTGTCCAGTTCCTGTATTTTTCCCCATATTCCCAAATCCACTCTGTATTCAGAGTTATTAACATAGAGAGGTTGGGTTCCTGAGAGAATACACTGCCCTCTTCCTTGCTGCTAGGCCTCGACTCCATAGCAACCAGCCTATTCAAGACCGGCACAGAGCTCTCTGGCTGAGAATTCTAAAGGCCCCTCCCTAAACTGCGAACCCCAGGTTTCCATAGAATTTTCTTAGGCAGCCAGTCATATGAGGTCTTTGCCTGACATAAGTCAATCATGTGAAGTAAGGTCTTCACCTGACACAGACAAACTCAGAAACTTTGACTCTTATATATTAGATAAGTATAGCTGTATTATGCATGAAATAAAATACAGGACTATGTGGTATGTCTGTTCCCTGTCGTATTATATTTCTGATGTCAATGTCTGCAGGAAGATGAAGGAGGCCCTGGCATCTCTCTCCATCCCCAGTAACCCCTGTAGGGCACATAGCAGTACTACACCTGTGTTGGACTAGGACACTGGAAGACCAGGGTTTGAATCCCTGCTTGGCCATGGAAACCTACTGGGTGACCTTGGGCAAGTCACACTCTAGCTGCCTCAGAGGTAGACAAGGGCAAATCACCTCTGAATAAATTCTGGCAAGAAAACCCCATGATAGGTTCATCTTAGGGTCACCATAACTCAGAAATGACGTAAGTCAGAAATGACAACTACAAGTTGGAGACTTCTGTGTCCGTGGGATGGTCAATCCATCCCAGTTTTAGACTAAACCTTATTTTGTGGGATAGGCTTCACTACTTTGGACAGCTCATTTCAAGTCTGGAGTAAAACTCAGGGTGGATTCATTGTCCAACTGACATCAGAGCCATCAGCTGCCACTGACTGTTGCACTTTTTTCTGCTTCTGACATGCTGCTCAGACTCTGGTCCTTCAGATGTTTGGGGTTTCAATTCCAGAATTCTTAAGCATTGGCCACATTGGCTGAGACTCCTGGAACCCAGAACCAAAATGTCTGGAGGGCCATAGTTTGAGAACCAATGAGCTAAGATTCTCTATGCTGTGAACTATATAACTGTTTGCAGCCCGTCATAGTTGCAATGTCCTTGCAGGCAACATGAGGAGTCTGGAAGTGGATTGACTAGAGGTAGAACACACCAATGGCTTAGTCTGGAACTGGAAAGGAACAGCACCAACTCATGCAACTGCAACCATTGCCTCCATCTTTATTACCCACAATGCCTGTAGGAACAATCCATAATGTTGCATGCACTGTGGGGGAAGGTCCAGAGGCACTGAGAAGAATGCAGAATGTGGCACCTATACATATCTGGTCTAGTGCTTCTCTTTACAGAAGAAAGACTTTTTAAAACATCCACCCTTCCAAATTAATTCAGCAGAACAGAAGCTGGTGTCAACTGTAATAAACTGTCTGGAACCTAGTGGCCATAGTATGTACCCTACTAAGTTAAGTGTTAATGATAGATCTATAGGAAACTGCCTAATGCTGTTCTGTTTAGATCAGTATTGTCAGCACAGCCTGGCAGCAGCTTCCTAGTGTTTCAGATAGAAGCTTTTATGGCTACACTGGGATGAAGTGATTGCTGCTGGGACATTTTTCATGCAAAACGTGTGCTCCACTGCTGACTACCTGACTGTGTCCAATGAAGGCTTCTCTTGGAAGGTAAATAGCAGCTTTTGGAGAATTGGTTTTTGTCTGGAAAAATCAATTTCCTTACGATTCTAGTACTGCTCAAGCTTCCCCACAGTTGCAATTTGCATAGCAAAAATTGCATGTTCATTAGACTCTTACCATTAACCTCATGCTTAGTTTGCATACAGTTCACCACATGCCCCAGGACTGAGGCCACTTCTGCACTACGCTGTTATAGTGCTATTATTCCACTTTCAACATCCTGTGGAATCCTGGGTTTGCAGTTCAGGGAGGGGCGTTTAGAATTCTCGGCCAGAGAGCTCTTTGGCCTCTGTAAACTGCAAACCCCAGAATTACACAGGATGTTGAAAGTGGAATAATAGCACTATAACAGTGTAGTGCAGAAATGGCCTAAATGGCATGCCAGTTTATTTCATGCACATTTAAGAAACTAAAGGTTCCCACAGGCAGAAGGATTAAAAGCATTGCCAAACAGTTTCGGCCCAATCCAAACAATGGAGTATCACCAGGCAAGGAAGAGTCAAGAGCTGATCTGAGGTTGTTACAGTTACCATTATTGTGGACTAATCAAGCACTCTGCACAAAGCAAAATCTGTAACATGCCCTCGATACTGGACAACATGGGTTTTTAACCACACCATGGGAGAAGAGAATATTGTTTCATCACATGTTCTCTTAGCCTTTGGCCTACCAACTGCAAGAAATTAATTTTAATTGTTCAACTTACTAGTGCTTAATTGACTTCAGATTATTTGTAGTGGCAAATTGTGCAAGATTTCTTTCTCTAAGTGTACTGCTAGGGTTCCAAAGTAACGATGTGGCTCTTGGTGCCAACCAAAAACTCATTGTAAGCAGAAATGGAGACATCTGGAATCTTCTGCAAAATAAATACATGGGAGTGGACTCTGAGAATGTGGGGGAAAAAAACAGATTTGGATGGTTCTGCACTGCTGGAAACTACAGAAACTATGCAGACTACTTTGGTTTTTGTCCTAGGGCATAAGGCCAGCAGAACAGGGAGCAATGATGACCTTACAGAATACTCAGATCTACAGGGATGGGATCATTTGGGTTTTATTCTCTCAGACAATTTGTCATTTGTGAGTGGACAGATCGTTATAAATAGTAGTGGGCTTAATATCCTCAAAGCCTTGAAAGCTCAGTTGATTATTCTTGTCATCATTTAATTGGTCTGGCATGTTGGCAGGAGAAAATCTGTTGATAGGCTAATACCCATGTGTCTTCTATCTAATATCACTGTGAACATAACAGAATGATTCCATATATTTGTACCATAGGCCTGATGGTTATTCAAAATTAGAGCTGCCCCGTTGAGCCAATCGCTGAATGGTGAGTTAACACAGAAGTAGCTTCCATCAATTCAATGAATCTACTCTAGTTGAGACTAATAAAAGAATTCAAGGCACATTTGAAATTCTGTGGATACATGTAGTAACACTGAAAAGAAATCCTAAATGTGCTGCTCTGCTGTCATAGTAGGACTGTTTCAACATGTTGTTTCTCTGCTTTTTCTCTTACGCCACCCATCCTCAAAAGAGGACTGGGGCAAGGGATAAGTAATTGTAAATCCAATCGGGCAGAAGCTTAACATACACCAAATTCCCTTTGCAAATGCAACTTCTCCACTAAGCTTTTAATATTTTTAATGCAATCATAGAATACCACCAAGTGAGGCCAATTCCCACTAGAGAAAAAAAATTCTATTCAGTGGGGTACTGCATCAGTTCTTAATATCTTAGAATCCCTCACCATTAGACATACTGCCTAGTATTCTTGAGGGTTAAAGTCTTGAGACCAAAGTTTGGGAACCCATGCTGTAAAGGATCCACTGAGAATTCCGGGTGTTTTTGTCCACCTGGAATGCATAGCCTGTGGGCAGTGAAGTTCACTCAGCTAGAGTTGTTTAGAAAGGTGACTGTGAGAGAGAGAGGAAGGGAAGGGAAGGGGGAGAGATAGAGCAAGC
This sequence comes from Cyclura pinguis, assembly GCA_030412105.1. NCBI lineage: Eukaryota > Metazoa > Chordata > Lepidosauria > Squamata > Iguanidae > Cyclura > Cyclura pinguis. Next base: position 315,706,180 of record CM059600.1, on the reverse strand, counting down.
AGACAAAATGGTGATTAAACATAGCAACACTTCCTATCTATCTTTTCACATTATTCATTTGGAATTAGAGGGTTTCTTTTTTCCAAAATCCACCCTTTCCCTAGTGGCCTTTCTTTATTTAATATGGCATATTTTGTGCCGTCAATGTTGTACTTACTTCCAGTACTCACTCAATAGAAGTTCATGGAAGGCTTTGAAAGCCATGGTTACTGCTTTAGGTGTCAGTGGATGTAGTCTGTTTACCCCACATCCAGACTACCAAGGCATGAAACAGATTAAGAGGTTGCTGTGACTCTTGTGGAAAGATGTGCAGCTTTTTTTCAATTACGCTTTTTGGAACCTAGCTAGCTAGCTAGCTAGAAGGATCAACTACAGCCGGCCGGGGAGAAGGCGGGGGGGGGGGCAGAAGGAAGAGCACAGTGACACAGAGAGAGCATTGGGAAAAGGCAGCAGATGTTGTAAAAGATCTTCTTTCATGTTCCCCGTGTACCAGAAATGTGCAGACGTATGCTGGCAGAGCCTCAGTCAGCCCAGAGTGAGGCTATATCTTACACATCTGGAAGCTATTTGGCTGAGTGTCGAGTTCAAATGCTTTCTGCCTCAGCTGGTTTCAGGCATACCTTTTCAGTGTTGGCACTCAGCTTGGGACAGTTCAATGCACAGAACTCATTAACACCGGCCAGGGGGGTGAGCGGGAGGGATCCCAGATAGCTTTGGAACAGTTCATTTTGACACTTATCACAGCCGTGCCCTTCTTCTTCTGCCCCACTTTCTTTTTCCCTACTGCTCAGGCTCCACTAAGAAATGGAACTAATAACGGAGAGACAGAGTGGCGAGGCAGTTGCCGGGGGGAGGAGGAGACGAGGGAAAAGAAGAGTGAGAGAAGAAAACGGCACCACAGCTGAGTGAAGGCTGGCCCTCTATCAAAAGACAAAATGTACTTGGACAAAGTCCAGTACATTAGTTAACTTGAGTGCAAAGCAAAGCATTCAGAGCATAGAAAGGAAGGAAAATAAGGCCTTTGCTTTGGAGTTGCACAGAAGGGTCACCCTTGGAGCCCTCTTTTTCACTCCTTCATGAAACCTACCACAGTTGGCTATTTATGTCCAAAAGCAAAGGGTTCCCCTGGTAGCCTGGAGCAGCAAAGGCAGCTGGGGGGGGCAAGGTGGGGGGGGCTGAAAAACCATTTATTTTCGGTCCTGTTTGTTAACTCATTCTGCATAAGGAGAAATGATTCCTCTCTCTCTGGCAAAGGCTGCTGTGCACACAAAGCCTCCTGTGCTTGGCCTGGAATCCAAAATATGAGCCTCTCGTGATATGAAGCATCACTGGGAGGCTTACTGGAGTTTGAAGAAGAATGTCCCAATTCTGCAGGACTTTTGTTTTGACAAGCCCCAAGATGTTGCAGAGGTGGGTGGGCTATGGAAGAGAATGGCCTGTCCTGCAGGATGAAAAAACTGGAGAATAGTGGGGAGGGAGGATGAATGGATTGTCTCAATTGCTCATTGGGTCAAGTGTGAAGATTTAGCAGCTAACATGTTTGAAACAGAAACAATAATGGTTTAGCAAGTAACCTGACCCAGTGTGTGTGTGTGGGTGAGTGTGTGGGGGTTAGATGACCAAAAGGCAACTGGAGCTTTTCCTCCCTTATCTTTTCTAGATGTATTTGTAAATTGTTATGCTTAGGCTTTGCTTCTTTCATACTTTCTTGTGATCACTTCCCATTTCTTCTTCTTCCAGCTAGAGAGAAGCAGGCAGACAATACATAGTGGCTGCCCCAATGGATGTGGACAAATGAAAGCCAGCTTTAGGGGCTTCGGTAGTCAAGTCTAGGGAATCTGTACTATCCTTGAATGGATTTCCTCAAACTATAAAAGTACGTTTTCTTTTCTTTTTAAAAATTATATTACAATAATTTTGTTTTGATGTCATGAGCACTAGCTTGTAGCACTCTGGTAATAATTGCTAATATCTTTACATAAATTTCAAGATCTGGCATTCTGTCTTCTACTAGTGTGTGCTGTAGCTCAGTAGTACAGTTGATGTTCTTCTGCCTGGATATTTCATTAATGTAGCACAGGGAACATGGAAGAGCCACGGATTCGATTTTTTTTCTGGCCAAGGTATTTCTAATGAAATAGTTATTGGGTGTCCATTCTCCTAAATTTTTCACAGGAAACTTCTTTGCTGTATACAATCCCACCATTTGAATTGTGATGGAAGTGACTTTTTTTTTAAATGAAAGAATGAATACAGAGCTACAAATACATTTACACACATTACTATTCTAGCAGTTTTTCTTAATAAGTCTGTGAATTACCGGAAAATATCTGAATTAAAAAAAATCCTTGACACTGTATCAAACCTTAGAAAAATTGGTTAAAAACACAACTGTCTAGGATTGCAAAAATATATCTCTTTGAGGATTATTATTTATTTTTAGATTGCAGTAACTTAAAGCATTAAAATATGTGGGAATCATGTGGCCCTCCAGATATTATTGGACTGCAGCTTCCATTGGTCCTAGCCCTCATAGTCAACAGTATGGAGTGTTGAGAGTTGCAGTTGAAGAGCATCTGAAGGTTCTATGATTCCCAGCTCTGCATTTTTTTTTAAAAAAGGCTTTGCAATTGAAAATAGGTAGCCTCTCTTTCCCATACTTTCACAGCCCATATTCCATTTTTCTCAGAATACATATGGGTTTAATTTGTCCCAGGCTTCATTCTTGGAGCAATGTAATTTCAGTGCCAAATACAATCACTAATAATAAGGCCATTCTAAATTGACTGGGCAAAGTTGCAGCCATTTTAGACCCAGAAGAGACCTTTCCTTAAAACAGGACATGAAAAAGAAGCGACTTTGTTGCTCCCTCACTTTCCACAGTTGGCCACCCATGCTCTAGACCTTCTTAGGCCATTTCCGCACTAGACTGTTATAGCGCTATTATTCTACTTGCAACATCCTATGGAATCCTGGGGTTTGCAGTTTCGGGAGCGGCCCCTCGCGAAACCTCAATCCCCAGGATTCCATAGGATGTTGCAAGTGGAATAATAGCGCTATAACAGTCTAGTGCGGAAATGGCCTTAGTCTACTGGGGGAACTATCACATGTCCTGTGGTTCACATGATCCTCCACTACTTTTTGCAAGTTCTGGGACCCTTCTAGACCCCCTCTCCTGAAAATTAGCAGTAAAAAGGAATTGTTGTTCTTGTAAGCCTCCAAGACTAGCGAGTCTCTTTTAGAACAAGCCATAGTCACACAAACATGCACTCATGCATCTCTCCTCTAAGCAGCTTTTTTAAAAACTAGAAGTAGGTTTAACTGCCTCTTTGGCTTTTATTTTGAGGAGATGGTTCAATCTGTGGTAGGTCCTGGGTGAGCAAGAATGGCCACTGGACTCCTGGAGTTTACCCACCTCTTCTCTAAATATATTCGGAAATCATGCTTCCCTCTCCCCATCCCCCTGCCTTACCTTTAGTAAATAGTCATAGAAACCTGGGGTAAGTCACAATCTCTCAGCCTTAGAGACAGGAAATGGCAAACTGCCTCTGAACCAATCTTGCTAAGAAAATGCTGTGATAGGTTTGCCTTAGCGTTACCGTAAGTCAGAAATGCTATGAAGGCACGCAACAGCAACGACAACAAACACAGATGAAAACAAGGACATGTGTAGCCAGGAGTGTGGTCAGGATGGCAACATTTATTAATGACGAAGAACAGACAAACTAGGAGAGACTGCAGCACTTTGCTTTTTGCCTGAGTCAACTGGGAAGGGTAGGGTTCTGCCCCCTCCTCTCTCTTCACTGAGTTAATTGAGTGCAGACTACTTTTGCACTTTGAACTCAGCTTGCAGTAAGTGATGTAAGCTGAGCACAAGGGAAGCAAGTGGGAGGAGGAGGAGAGAGAAACTTAGACATTTTAAACGCAGCTGAACAAGTGGAATGTCAGAGGATTAATCAGGACTGTCTCTGCCAAATTGGGAAGAGTTAGATGATGTGATAGGCACATTTATTGGGTCAAATTAAGGGGTGGGATTTCAAAGGTAGATGGCATGTGATTTAGGAACATTTGGGGAAGATTTGAGAAACTTCAAAAGTCTGAGCCTTTTCCTTGGGAATAAGCTCTGGTTTGTGACCACATGAAGAATTCCCTTTGCCCATTCCAATGTACAGGGAGAGGTTTTGATAAGATGTTTTTCAAAAAGGATGGTGGTTTATAAAAACCCTAACAATTACTGTGTAATGTTCCTGTATGTTCTACTGCTAGTATTCAGTTTTACTTGACTTTACATCCTCTGTTCATTGATGGAGATTCTGAACTAAATGTGTGTCTTTGGTTCATTGACTAGATTGTATGTGTCCGTTCGTCTTCCTTAGGTGTCCGAAAGTCAGGGCTTGGTGTCCATTTGGACACATAACTGTTACTTAGAAATGCTTTGGTTCAGTCTCTGTGCATCTTCTGAAATAGGATTCCAATGATTTTGGCAGTTTTTGGCTGGTGTTCCTGAAACAGCATGTAGAGGCACAGCTGGTCTGTAAAGGCAATTTTGGTTGAAAAGAACATTTTTTCATTTGAATGTTTTTGAACCAATTTTTAGAGAGGTGGGCAAGAGCCTCTGAGGTGCTTCCCTGGGTTTCATATAGCCTATGGGCAGAACAGTCTTGCCCCTCAGGTAAGGGATAAACCAGCTATACATGGACATGGTATTAGGACAAAAGTCAGCAACCAAGGGAAAAGAGCAAAGAATTGGAAAAAAAAAGTAGTAAGTCTCAACACTGTATTGGAAACTCTTCTCTGGAGTTTCCGGCATCCTTTTGAGGCGTGCATCCCATTTTCTCCTCTTGATATGAGAGCATTTTCTTTTGTTTTTAGAGCTCGCTGAAAAGTCATTTCACCTTACCCCAGGGCCCTCATTCTGCTCCAGGCTCATGCTGTGATTTCAGAATGATGAACCTTTCTGGAAATATCTGGAATGCATCTATAATCACCTTCCATTTATACCAACTAACCATTTGTTTTAGCTGTAGAAACACATAACAGCTCTGCTAATTATCTGTGGCAAATTGAGTGTCTTCTTTTATCATGGGCTGAAAAACTAGGAATCCAGTTTCATGGTGTACGTAGTAAAAACTTAGGCTAAAGGTTGAGAAGATTGTTGCTTAGAAAAGGTCATAAACCTGGCTCATACCTTCATCTTTTCACAGACCGAATAGTAATTTATAATGAAGGAAGGACAAATGTGCAAAGGCAAATTTAGTTAGAGCATCTTTTGTTGTTTACTTGTAAGTTGTAATAGTCAGCACAAGTGTGACATACTAAGTGTCTATTATAAGTCATGCTTCTTCGGTTGAACAGTTTAGTTGAAACTTGTTGCTATTGTCTGCTGTCAGTTTGGCTTTGACTTACGCAATCCAATGAATAAAAAGCCCTTCAAAACACCCTGTTATTAACAGCCCTTCTTGGATTTTGCAGACTCAGGGCTGTGGCTTCCTTGATTGTGTCAATCCATCTGTACTGTGGTCTTTCTCTTTTCCTACTGTCTTCCACTTTCCCCAGCATTATCATTTTTTCCCATGAGTCATTTCATCTCATGATATATCTAAAGCATGATGGCCTCAGTTTAGTCATATAGAATTCCATAGACCTCTTCTTCAACACCATATTGCGTGATTAGTTGATTTTTCTCCTACAGGTTTCATCACTATCCTGCTTTTACAACCATACATAGAAATAGATCCAGTGGCGGAGCTTGGAGTGCATGGGGGGGCGGGATTACGGAGTAGGAGGCGTGGCTACAGTGCATGGGGTGTGGCCACAGTGTAGGGGACATGGCTACTATGCATGGGATGTGGCTACTGCACTTAAGGGCATGGCTATGAGCTGGGATGCCCCCCCCCAAAAATTGCCACCTGGGGTGACGCACTCCCATAGCCTCCCCATCCCTACGTGACTGAATAGATCTTTGGCTCAGGATGGCTGGAGATGGAAGCTGGAAGGGCTTTCCTCTCATACACCCACAGCAATCCCGATGTAGAGATCATGGAGAGGTGCTTTAAAACTGCTTCCTGCCCAGTGATTCCATTTTCCGATATGGAAAGGCTGGAAGATGACATTTTTCTGTTTCTTTGCCTGTGCTTCTGTGTATATATGCCTATTTGTGCATGAAGGTATGTGTCCCTATCTTATCTCCTAGAACTTTGTGCAACCTCTGCAGTCAAAACGTTAGACCACCCTTGCTTTAACTTTCTATTTTGTCCTGCGTGCTACATAATTGTTTGGAAGTGAGATGAAGCATTACAATAAAATGGGAACTAAATAAATGCAAAAGGTAGGATTGTTAGGATATTTTATTATTGATTCGATCACGCACAGGCTGAAACCTTACTCCCTGACTGGTGAAGAGTCCTACTTTTCTGCATAGACCAGGCTTCAGTTTGTTCATCTTCATCCACACTCATACAGACATCAGTCCCTGTTTTAAAACTAGAAAAGCTTCCTCAGATTTAGATGGAGAGTGTAAACAGAGTTGGATAGCATCAGCCTATTTATGGCAGCAGCCCCCAACTCTCCAGACAATCTCTCCCAAAAGTTTCACGTAAATAGTATGGGGAACAAGGTAGTGTCCTGGGGTACCCAATAGGCCAACAGTCAAGACATCAGACAAGAATCCCCCAATACCACCTTCTGAATCTTTTCTGAACCCTCCATGTAGGATAGAAGCCTCTGCAGAACAAGGCTTCCAGTCCCATCCCAGTGATGTGGCAGAGAAGGATATCATGGTTGATGGAGCTGAAAGGTACTGCCCCTATCCGGTTCATGCATGCAACATCCCCCAAACACGATTGAGGTTGGACTCTCGAGGGGTAGGGGCCACTGTGTGGTTTCCCTGCAACTACGAGTGTGGTCAAGGACAACCCAAACTGTCTCCATCCCATAAACAGGCCTGAGGCCATACTGAAAGAGATCCAGGCAACCCTCCATCCTTTTCCAAAGCCACTGATGCTGAGAAGCCACCGCTCACACCAGGACTTTGTCCAAAAATTGAACACTGGAGACAAGCCAGTGATTATCTAGTACAATGAGGAAATGTTGCAAGAGGAAACTGAACTCAAACAAATTCTGTGGAAGTAACTTATACATTTGACAAATAGGTCAAATGAATCCCTTCTTAATTTATCTTTTGCTCTGTCAAATGTCCTCTATGACTTTGCAATGAGTGTTGTCACTGCTTTCTTGTTTTTGGTCTTTTCCTTTGTATCTGTTTCACACTGTTGCAATTTTGTGTGTTGCATATATGTATACACAATAATACAGTGCACAGTTGTGCTATTGGGTCTGTCAAATGATTACCTTTTATTTATGATCTGATATCCCAGTTATACAAGCCAGTGATCCATTTGCTTGTCCTGATTGCTGCCAGACATTGGCTGACAGCTTAAAATGTATATGTACTCCAATTGCCAGATCGTTTTCTTCTCAGGGTCATGCAGCTTGTTTCCATTTATGGCATAGTTTCACTTTCCCCCCCTCCGCTATTGTGTTTGACCTAGTTCTCAGCAGTGAGCAGTTTTCCACATTAAAATTGTACTATGAACATCCCCAGTGAAGCGTCTCCACCCCCTGCCCTTCTTTCCATATTTCCAGACACAAAGATATAATTTGCTTTAACTGGATGCCAGTCCTGCTTTTTAACAAGCAAGAAATGCTGTCCTGGAGCATTTCTACCCATGCAGGATATGGGGGTGCTGAAATTCCTTTAAAGGAAGAGAGCAACCTCGGGCACAAAATATGATACATTCAAGGCCTTTGTGGCTTGCTTGTATGCATGCTTGTATGTGTGCACGTATGGCAGGGAGGTGTTCACAAGCAATATGAACCACAAATTAGGTCTCTTGCATGTTCAGGGGCAAGTCCTGCTCTGTGTACCCACGCCAACACAAACATAACCATTTTGGTTACAGCAGCCCATAGGCTTTGGTGCTCACATGGGTCTGGATCCAGGCATTGACTGAATTGTCTGTCAATTAATGAACTACAAAGCCCTGGCCTGCTTGCTGGGCAACAATCGGGACGATTGATGTTGGACTCTTGAGCGGTAGGGGCCACTGTGTGGTTTCCCTGCAACTACGAGTGTGGTCAAGGAATATATCCCTAAGTTGTGTGTGACCCTGCCTACCAACACCCCCGAAGTCCCTGAAGAGGAACCTCCTTTTATCATTCATGAGCATATAAAGCCAGGAAAAACACTCTTTTTCTGCATCCAGACCACTCGTAAAGTAACAAACAGAGTACAAAATCACATCACAAAATAGTTAACAAGATGACCACCTGCTTGTTACTCTTGAGGGTGGATGGAATGATGAAGCTCTTAAGCAAGCTGAATGCTGGAGCACTGGGGCGCTGCTTTTAGAGGGCAGCACTCGACTTGAGTGAAGCATTTGACCAGGCTAACCTGAGTCCTGCCCAGCAGCCCATGAATTTGAGTTTCCCACTTCTCAAAGCCTGCATGAATTGCACGGGCCTCTAAGAACAAGAAATGCCTGGTGCCATTGCTTCCTGATGCTAGAATGCTCCACACTGCCTTGAAGCTGCAAACTCATCCGACAGTAAGTTTTGGAGTGCTCTTCTTGTTGGGTGCTGTGTTTAGCTAAATGCGCACACTAACTGAATTGTCCCTCTTATCACATGGCCTGAGATTTTACTAGAGACTGGCCATCACAGCATGGCAAGGCAGCGACTTGAGGACTCCTCAGCCCCCCTCAAGAGATCTTGCTTTCCCCATCACAAGACCTTTCCGCAGCACCCTCCCATCCCCAGGGGGCACAATTGTGGATTAAATCATTGACGGGTTTTCCCCATCAATGACACATGATTGCGCCACCATGTTGGACTTATCTGTCCTGTGGAAGCCGCAGAAGTGCGATGGCTGTGCTTCCTGCCCTAGCACAGCCTGGGAAAGTACCCGGCAGTGCTGCGGAAGGGAAGGAGCGTGGCCATCATGCTCCCTTCTGCAAAGAGCCAGTTGGTGCAGAGGGGAGCACTCCTGTTCTGCTCCCCTCTCGGCAGAGCCTCTGCTGGGATACCCACTGGACAACTTCAGGAAAAAGTAGCGTATGGAAAGGGACACAGTTTCTGCAACATGCACAAAATACATTCTTTGTAAAACTCCCACCTCTGTGCAGAATTAGTGTCTTTGTTCCTAGTGTTCTTCAGTATCTCTATGAACATCTATTCAGACATAACAGGACAGGTTGACTGATCACAGAGGAACAAGTACCCCACCCCTCGCCAGTTGCTACTTTCACTACAGGGGAATAGTTATCACATTTTCTCAGTACTGTATGTTTTTCAGAAATGCACAACAATCACTTGTGATGCATACATGATTACCAGAACACCACCAACAGAAAATCCTCCATCCCATAGTGGTTTATATGGAAGAAGAAGAATTCTTACAAGTTACCTCACTCATCAAGTGAAGATTTATATCTCTGTTCCCTATCAGTGTTTACTGGTGGTAATGCAAAATGGGCAAACTTCATCCAGATGGGGTTTACCATTGTTTTAAAGTGTTTATATATAGATTATTTTGGAGTTCTCTTTGTCAAATAATTACCATGATATTCAGACTGTGCTAGAAATACATACATTTCTGCACACTTAAGACTTAACACTAAAACAACCAAAGCAGTCTTACTGCCTGAGGTGTGGGAAGTGCCACTCTCTGTTGCCAATGCCGCCCACCCGCTGTCTCACTCATACAGAGTCACAAGGACATAAAGTTTTGTGCCAAGCAGAGCTAACCAGACCTCGACCCCCTCAGATCCAGGCACTTGGGGCTTGAGAGAGCTGGACACTGGGTGTTTCCCTGCTGTGGCATCACCAAAGAAAGAAAATGACTGGTACAGTTCTTGAGATCCTGCTAATGCCTGCCTCTGGTAAGTGAAGCTCTTTGGAGTAGGTGCTGGGTGAGGGAGACGATTTGCTGCCCTTTGTCCTCCACTGACTGAAGCAGACCCCTTGCTCTGCCTAGTGGGATGGCTGGCCCTGAAGTAAAACAGTCAATGAGCACAGTGGACTGTTTCTTTTCACTGCTTTTACCACCTGAATGCTGATAGGTAGAAATAGTGGTTAAAACTGGCATTCTTACTAGCCAGGCTTCTTAACTATGTGGTAAAATAATTCCTAAACAAAAGGCAGAGAGATAATCAATTGATCAACTGTTCTATTTTCCTGTCTCTAACGGTTGGTATTCTCTGTTATACAACCACCTCGCATTCCAGTTTGGCTCAGATCTGTTTTGTTGCATGCTTAGTATAATGGATAATCCAGTCCTGGCTTGAACAACCTTTTTTTCCAGCATCCCTCTGCAGCTATGCTGTCAACCTTTTCAAGATGCATTTAACCATGTGTAAATATTACTTCTTCCTTTTAGGTCAGCATATGCATGACAACAATATTTTTTGCTATTACTGCAGATGTAGGGTAGCATCTTCTGCTTTTCTTGGTTACGTATGATTTTGCAGCATAAGCATACTGAGTGTTCCCCTGCTGGTGGGATATAGAACTTTGTATGTGTTTTTCAGGCTGCTGTGAAAGGAGGTACCTTTTTCTGCAGTGACCTCCACCCCATATGCAACCCCAGCAGGGTGGAAGAGTGGACTTCTAAGACCAAGTGGAGAGCACAGGAGGCTCCCAAGTATCATCTGACTGCCATTTTGCACCTGTGAAAAAAGAGGAGCCGTCTTCTTTCCTTACCTTCAGTATACTTGCAACAGCTCTTCCTTGATCCCAGGGGCAAAATACCACTGGATGGTGCCCAGGAACCTCTGCACCCCACCGTCTAATTAGCTGTGTGGATACACCCTGGCACTTAAAGCTACCTTTGCATATGGGAGTGGAAGGGAAGCCTTACAAGAGTGCACTTGTGGAGTTCTCTGTTCTGCAACTGCTATACTGAATATCAGCCACAGTGCCCAAGGTGGGTCGCGTGAGGAGACCTCAGCAGAGGATGTGGAGATGCCAAAGACAAGAAGAAGGCCATATCTTTCTTTGAGCAATCTCCTCATCCTCTACATGAATGAGGGACAACCATAGCTGAAAGACAGGGGCTGGAAAATAAAGGAAGACAGGTACCTTCATCCAACTTGATGAAGCTTTACAGCATCTTGCCCTATTCCACAGTGTGCTCAGGATTAAAATTAAAGGAGTCCTGCCCCATGTCCCATCTGGCAATCCTAATGCTGTAGGTAAGATCACAAAGGATGTGAGTTCTAGTGGGAAGGGCAATACCTGTTGCAGTTGCTGTCCTTGTTTTGAAATCCCCCTGCCCACCAAAATGCTTTGTTCTCTTCCTATCACTGGATTGCCATAAAGGTGGATTTTACCCAGAATCTGGACCCCTTTCTCCAGATCGCCTACATGCCTGTTTCCACAATCAGCTGGCACAGAAACACTTCCATCCTGCTTGCCAACTCTTGCCTGTTCTGCCTCTGTGATATCATAAGTCTATACCCCATGACATCACAAGTGTTTCAGGTTTTGGTTCTGAAATCTTAGGCAATGGAGTGCTGCTGAGGCAGCCAAGCAGATAGTGTACAAGGAATACAATAGGTCTGCTCTGGGAGCATATAGATGTGTGCATTAGGGATGGAAAAAATATTTGTAATTTTCATTCCTTGGTCAAAAAAGGGGCAGGGAGATTCTAACAGCCAGGAAACCCCACTAAGAAGAAGAATACTCCAGGAAGAATTTTGTACAGTTTTCTTCTTTTATTTGAATATCACAAAGTGTTGTGGAGAAATTGTTCAGCAGAGAAGAACACGTGGGGTTTTTTTTTCCTGCACAAAACAAGGGAGGTTACTGCTGAAAAAACATGTTTTTCTCCACAGAAGAATTTCTCCTCAACACTTCTGGGTGGTTGAATATGTCAAGAATACTGTGGAGGAATATTCATTTTCTCTCTCAGTGGGGCAAAAGCTGTTATAATTCATCCCTGTGTGAAACAGGGATTTCTCACACTACACAGTTATAGCACTATGATTCCATTTTGACTGCCATGGCTGCATCCTATGGCACTAGAGCCCTCTCACTGAGAATTCTAAAGGCCCTTCCCTAAACTCCAGATCCTAGGATTCCACACGATGGTACCATGGCAGTTAAAGTGGAATGCTAGCACTATAACTAGGTAGTGTGAAAGGGCTCAGGGTCAAGGATTTCTATCACTGGAGTGCACTTGCAGGAGGGGGTGTGGGTAGCTCACCACCAAAGCACACATCTTGGCTGATGAACTTCTTTCCCATCATCCCTCCCTCCTGCCAGTGTTGCTGTGGGTGAAGATGGATGTTTCAGACTCAAGTAACAGGACACAGCTATGGGAGAAAGAATGCAAAATCCCAGGGCTAAGAGGAATGATAAGGGCAGTGAAGACACTGCGTTAGGTTTTTAAAAAATTAAAGATAGAGAACTAGGTAAAGTTAAAAGATTTACAACTTAGGCAAAAGAATGTGCATAAATGAGAGCCTCTTTAAAACAAGAAAGAAAAGGAAAAAGAAAAGAATATAAAGTCTGTTGACTTGAAAGGAGCAGGGAAATGAGCCGTCCCCAAAAATATTCAGTGGAGACCACAGAGCTTGTTCCAAGGGTAAAAAGGGTAGAGAACATTGCATAAGAGGATAATGAATGTAGTTATAGGGCTATTTGGAGCATGGAAAAACACAAATTTTAAGTAGGAACACTGCTAAAAATAATAATAAGGAAATACTGATCTTCTATTGACAGAATTCCCATCTGAAAATGGGGTAAAAAGATCTGGACAAAGTGGCATGATAAAGGGATATCTTGCCTTCCATTGCAGGGGGCATACAGACAATAGGTATAAGATGCAATGCAGGAAAAAGATGATTAAGGCTGCAGTTCTATGCATGCTTCCCTAAGAGTAAGACATGCATAGCATTGTGCTGCAAGTTCCGTTCCATTGTTTTCAGTGGGATTTGATTCCCCCCTCTTTATCGTGACCAGTGCTCAGATTATAGTATATGTGTTGGGGGATGGAGGATAGGTACCTCTAACTCTTAGCTTGTATGTGGGCCCACTTATTTTGTGTTTTAAGAAAGCTATGAATTCCAACTTTAATACTAAAATTGGGTGGGTGGGGGGACTTGTGGATTTGAGGATAGGACCCCTAATGCTCTCACAAAAATAGTTGGAACAGAGATTGTTCCTGAGGTCTCTGGCCAGTTATCTTTGATATGGCAGGTGAATTTGAGAGGAATCAACAGATCATCTTAGGTTTGGAGGAAGGCTTGCTGGATTTGGTTCCTAACTTGGAGAGATTGCTAAAATAATAGCGTTCTGTTCCAATGTTCTCTGAATTCTATATGAACCCAGGAATCATGAACAAAATTTATTTTTATTTTATTTGTATCCCAACTTTCTTCCAAATGTGCTAATAAATGTTTTATTTCATATAACAATTGCTCAAAAGTATTCTGGTTTGGAAGATCCATTATGTCAATATTAAGTCTGGTCCGGTGCTTGACTGCTATTATGAGGAGTAATGTGGACTAACGTTAAGTATTTGATAGGGAGTCTGCCACTGTAGCATCAATAAAACTTTCTTCTTTATTGCTGTCGATTTGTTTGCTTTAAAACAGAGTTGGACAACTGCAGAGGAGAGGGGCTTTTTTTTTTAAACCTTGCACACCATTTGGATTGGATAGGTCTGCCTAGCATGACTGGAAGTTACATTATGTCATTATCAGTTTCATTTTTGGCTGATTTGGGACCAATTTTGAAGGAGTTCTTGGGTATTTAAAGTGTTGTGGGGAATCTTGGGAGGACTGTGGAAACCAAACTGCCCTTGGGCTATAAGAGAGCCAAATTTAATTTCAGAGACGTTCTCGGGAACTCCATTCCAGTGGCCCATTCCAAAGACAAAAGGGAAGCACCAAAAAATGCCAGTTTATTGTAGCTTAAAGTTGTTAGTGCCATTAACTAAACCTTAGGAAGAGCTTGAGGTTGCCCCAACTTCTGCTTTAAATGATTAAAAGAAAATGATGCTGTTTAGCTAAAAGGAAGGTACAAGAATGATCTTTGGCATAAGGCACCAGAATGAATGTTGCTTGCTTGCACAGGACTTGAATGCTAATCCTAGCATATGGGCATATCCCCTCTGCAAGCCTTCTCATATCCAATGTTCTCTAGATGTATTGGACTACAACCTCCAGCAATTCTGTATTACGTATTAGATTACCAGGAAACAATCTGTTGTCCCTGGACAAATGATCATGGCAAAGTTTAGGAGGATTAAGCTAAACTCTAATTAAAGGGCAATGCATGACACAGGAATGGTTTATTCCACACTTTCTAGAGAATCCCCAGATTGCAACAGCAATCACAACTCTAAATAAGGCCCTCTTAATGAACTGAGAATCAATAGGGACAAGTGAAATGGCTGATACTGTGCTTGGACTGAGAATTGATGAAGTCATTAAAAATGCATGTTGAAAATGAAGCGATTGAGTTAAACACAGATATTAACTTCCATTGAGTTCAATAAATTTGGCTTCCAAGTAAGTATGCGCAGGACTGTCCCAATCACTTTTATAAATGTATTCTGCAGTAAACAGATTATGAATTACAGATAGTCAGTGTTACCAAAATGCATATATTTTGTGCTTAGTAGCGTGCAACACTCATTTCCAGTAGGAGGTGAGCATTCATAGACCCAAATGTTTTCTCTCATTTGGCTATCAATCCAAGTTGGAGAAAACCATGAATTCTTCCCTCACATAATTTTTCGAAATTGCTAAGTCTTACTGCTGTGGAGCACTAGAATGGAAAAGAGGAGGGAGCTGCATTTTTCCTCCCTCCCTCAGTCTCATCGGGACGTGGGGGCAGGTGGCCAGGCGGCAGTGTTTCTGGGGTGTCCCAGCCCATAGTCACGCCCCTGCGCACTCTGGCCACACCCCTGCACACCCTGCTCATGCCCCCGCATACTGTGGCCAGGCCCCCAAGCACAGTGGTCACGTCCCTCCTGTCGTAGCCCCACCCCCTCGGCACACTCCAAGCTCCGCCACTGCCCTCCCTTCTTTGATACAAGACATAGTACAGCAGATAAACTACATTTCCCATAGCTTAGTGCCTGGCTCAGAGAGTCTGTTGCAGTTGCTATAGCAGAAAGACAGATAAGCGAGGAGGTGGATGGGAAGGGAGGATAGTGAGTGGTTTATCCAAGGGACTGATGGCTTATCCATGCTCCCAACAAAACTGGAACAAAGGGCAATCCAAATGGTTTCAGAATAAACAAGAGATTTCTTTTATGGTTTTTTTTTTAAGCTGGGGAAATACATTTTGGTACCAGGATCTTCTGTGGAGGAGTTTACACTGTTCCAAAAAAGAAAGGTAGCCAAAGCACATTTTAAAAGAGCAATGTTACTTGTGGTATCCAATGATGAGATAGGGAGGGGTGGTGTTTTGGCAAACAAACACATAACCATGGTTTGGGATAGGAAAAAAAGGCCATGACTTCAATTTGGTTACAGCTGTGACAGACTTGACTGTGTGGGGTCACATCTCCGTATCAGTTGACCCACCTTTAGTTTGATGGACACCAGACACAGATCTCGTGCTGTGTGCCACTAGAGTGACAGAAATAGGATGCCATGTGGGTGAAAGACTCACTGCGGATATCCCAAACCCTTACCTATAAGCTGGGCATGACCCATGTCACAGTTATTCCCAAGGTCTTATAAGGATATGACTGGCATGGAGGCCTCATTTGCTTCAAACTGGATCTCATTCCATGGTCCCCCAAAGCTATGACAAGTATAAGGAACGTAATGGCATTTAGGTTACATAATGACATACAGGTCTTAACATAAAGGGAGTGAGGATGGGATGAAGGTTCAAAGCTGAACTGAGGCTGGGCTGGCTGGGGAGCTACTAATGTACTCTCTTGGAGACCTGAAGTGAAAACTCCATGCTGTCTGGAGAGGTCTTGCCTCCAGAATAACTGCTCCAAATCTGATTGGCTAAATATTCCCACCACTACAGGGGGCCTGAGAAAACCACACAGGAGGCTGGGGATGCTGAAGCTGAAAGGAAAATGGTGCCAAGATCCCAGTTTCCCCTCCCTGCTGCAGATCACAAAACTGGTATCTCTAGAAATCTGGGGCCATTTGTTCATATTTTTGGATGCAACTTTAATATTTGCCATCTCTGAATGTGAAGAGGAAGGACTTTGAAATGAAATCTAATTGAAGTGCTTTATTCTTTCATCTTGTTAGGAAAAAAACTACACTTATATTTTAAGCAGAAATGACCTACTTTATATTATCATGCATTTGGCAATCTTGGATGCTATGAAAAAGTGTCAGGATGAGTGACAGAAGAATGGTTTGTGTTCTTTTGGTGCAGAGGTGAGAAACCCATTAGCTTCCAGATTTAGTTGAACTCCAGTGTTCATCAGCCCCAGCCACCATGGTGACAGTTAGAAGTGATGAAATCTCTAATCCAGTGACAAATTCCTGGATAGCTGCAGGTTCTACATGTTTACTTTAGTGGCTGCAGATAGTCTCCCAAGTGTGCAGTTTACCTGTGTGGGTGAAGTCACAGAACGACACAGTCATCCAACCCTTCTAGAACTTGTTTCTTGACTAACATAATGGAGACTGCTTTGATCCAATGTGGAAAACGTTACCCCTTGCTTAAAATTCCTCATAAGTGACTCAGTGACACACCATGAATCACTTGCAGGGTGATGCTCATGTGGCAGAGTGATCACTAGAAAGGACGCAACTCTTCCTTCCTGTGGCAGTTCTCTGGTACAACTGCTGACAAAGTGATTTCAGTCATAGGATCAGGACAGTGTTTCTAAATGGCTCAAGTAAGATGGTGCACCCCAGGAGGCTTATGGATGCAGATGGATTCCTGACGGCTGTTGCCTCAGCAGGTAATCCTTTAGAAACCATGGCTGATCTCTGGAATAGGGAAACAGCCAGAGCAGTGGACATGATCGCTGCTAAATGTCCTCTCCCATGGAGTAGAGCCAAAGGAGTACCATAGTTCACTAGGGAGCTGGTGGTGGTGAAATTAGTGGAACAGAGATGAGAGTAATCATGGCGGAAGATTTGGGGTGACTGTGATGGAACACAGATAGAGTTCATTGGAAAGCTTATGCTATGGCAACAGCAGCAGCAAAGAAACCCTTCTTCACTGCCACTATTGTGTCTGCATCTTGTCCAGCAGAGCTGTCTTGGGGGGTCAGGAACCTTTTACTTTCTGCCGCACAAGAGTAATGTATAAACCATTCAGCGGCCCACTGTGAAGAGTTTGCACCGCACTTTGCACATAAAATTTCTTGGACCTGCTCTGAGTTGGGTGCTGTAGTTGATACAGGTCTGGTGCATGTAACTTTGGCCCCTGCTTGTCCAGTGTTGTTGGATACATTTCAGTTTGTGCAGCATGAGGATCTGGACAGGATCTTTGGAGAGCTTAGAGCCACCACATGCATGCTAGACCCATGCCCTTCCTGACTGTTAAAAACAGGATCGGGTAAGGGAAGTAGTGAATGTCTCACTATAGTAAGGTAGGTTTGCAACATTTTTGAAAGAGGCTGTGGTGAAGCCATTGTGGAAAAAGTCTTCTCTGGACCCTATTATAATAGAGAACTATCAGCCAGTCTCCAATATCCCCTTTTTGGACAAGGCATTGGAGCGTATTGTGGCCTCCCAATTCCAGGCGTTCCTGGATGAAATGGATTATCTAGATCTATTTCAATCTGGCTTGAGGCCTTTTTTGGTAGAGATCTATGCAGGAATCTAGACAGGGGGAGTTCTGTTGGACTTCTCAGTAATACCATTAGCCATAGTATCCATGTGGGTTGCCTCTTGGAATTGGGGTTGGGGGCACTATTTTGCAGTGGCTCCGGTCTTTCTTGGAGGGGTGGAGTCAGAAGGTGGTGCTGGGGATGCCTAGTTTGTCACCTTGGCCTAGTGGTGTCCCTCATGGCCTGGTTCTGTACCCGATGCTGTGTAATATTCATGTGAAATTGCTGGAAGAGATCGTCCAGACTTTTGGGTTCAGTGTCATCAATATGCTACTGACAGACAATTCTGTCTCTCCTTTCCATCTGACTCCAAGGAAGCTGTTTCTGTACTAAGCCATTGTCTGCTGTGAGTAATAGACTGGATGAGGTTGAACAAATTAAAACTTAACCCAGACAAGACAGAATTGCTCCTGGTGAGTTGGAAGGCAGATAAGGGAACAGGGATTCAGCCTGTACTGGATGGGGTTAGACTCCCCATGAAATCTGAGGTTTATAATTTGGGTATACATCTGGATTTAGATTTGAGCCTGGATGCCTAGGTTTCAACTGTGGCCAGGAGTGCATTTGCACAGTTAAAACTAGCGTGCCAGCTGCACCCACTCCTTGGGTATAGGGACACATGTCTTGATTACATCTCATTTGGACTACTGTAATGCATCAACATGGGGCTGGTTTTGGAAACTGGAAACTACAGCAAGTCCAAAATGTTTCATCCAGACTGTTGACCAGGGCTGCTTACAGTTGAAGCAGCACCATTGGCTACTGGTCTATTTCCAGGCAGATTCAAAGTTCTAGTTTTGACCTTTTGGGCCCTACACACTTTGGGTTCAGTCTATCTGAAAGACTGTATCTCCTTATACAAGCCTGGGTGAATAACTTTTAAGATCTAAAAGAGAGGGCTTTCTCTGAGTTGCATCACCTTTCCAGGCATGGTTGGTGAGGACTGTGAAACTCCATTCCACAGAAGGTCTGGTTGGCTCCTTCCCTGTTTTCTTTCTACCAGCAGGTGAAGACATTTTTATTCAGGCAGGCCTTTTGAATTTTAATTATGGAGCAGTCGTGTATAAGTTGGAGTGTTGTATTTTTTAATTTTATTGGAGATTATGTTTTAATCATGTTTTCGAAAATAATATTGTTGCTTAATTCTTTTTTAGTTTTTGTAAATTAGCGTTTTAGCTTGATCTATTTTAAATTGTTGTAATCCCTTTTTGATAGAAAGGCAGGATATAAATTCAGTCAGTCAATAATAGAGAAGGAAAATCAGCAAAGAGCCTCACCTCTCCAAGGGACTTTAGCTGAGGTGGCTCAGAAGAAGAGTGTCTTTGCTTGCTGCAAGTTTCTTGAGCAGCAGGATGACTCCATTACTGTCCAGAACTCTCACCAGAAGGCTCCTACCAGAAGTGAAGGAATCACCACTGTGGCATCAGTAGTTTCAGCAGATAAGTGGGCCCAGTGGGAAGAGGAAAGTGATCAAGAAACCCAGAGTGCCTCACAAAGCAATCAAGAATCCTGGTACTGTAGGTTTGGAACCAGCAACTGAATCATTGCCCAAGAGCTTTTCCAGAGAACCCACACAGGAATGAAGGCAGCATATCTAGTGGCACAGAAGTGAGTACCATTGAGTGCCTGATGTAGGCACTCCTTCCAGCATATCTTCTGACACAGAGCTGACTAACCATGTTGTGAATGGAACCCACTAGGCCAGCCTTGACTGAAGGGTCCCTTTAAGAGAAAACAAAACATGCCCAGCAAGTACTGGGATGGATGTGGCAGGTTCTTTTAGATGATGGAGTGGAGGAAATCCTTATCAAATTTACAGATGATACAAAACTTGGAGGAGCAGGCAACACATTAGAAGATAGGAGCAGAACTCAAAAGCACCTTGAAAACAGGACTGAAATTAATAAAGCACAATTCAGCAGAGATGAATGCACAGTTCTACATTTAGGCCAAACTAAATCTATAGGTATAGGATGAGGGATACATGGCTCAGCAGTACTACATGTGAAAGGGACCTTGGAGTTATTGTTGATCATAAGTTGAGCATGAGCCAGCAGTGTGATGTTGCAGCAAAGAAGGGAAATACTATTTTAGCCTGCATTAATAAACGCATAGCTCCCAGGTGAAGGGAAGTAATAGTCCCATTATATTGTTGTCAGGAGTACTGTGTTGAGTTCTGAGTGCCTCATTTTATGAAGGATATAGACAAATTGGGGCAAGTTCAGAGAAGGGTAGTGGGCATGATTAGTGATATGGAGAAATTAAACCTATGAGGAAAGGTTGAAAGAGCTGCATATGTTCAGCTTGGTGAAGAGTAAACTGAGGGGTGATATGGTTGCACTCTTTAATATCTCAAGGGCTGCCACAGAGAGGAGTATGGAGGCTTGTTCTCTGCTGCCTCAGAGATTGAAGTTGGTCTAGTGGTTTGAAGTTACAGGAGGACAGATTTCAATTGAACATTAGAAGGAATTTCTTGACAGTGAGAGCAGTTTGGCAATGGAACCAAGTGCCTAGAGAGATCTTACTTTCTTCCAACAGAGGCTAGACAACTACCTGCTGGGAGATGCTTTAGCTGCAGTTCCTATATTGAGCAGGGGGTTGGATCTGATGGCCCACGAGGCCCATTCCAGCACTTTGATTCTATGATTCTATATTAGTGTGGAGTAGTCTTTTTCTGTTCTTTTTTTCTTTTTTCTTTTTGGTTTAGACAGGTCACAAGACTTCCCAAGATGTATTTTTCTTTTCAATTTCTTTGATTCTCTGTAGATGTTCTTTTCTTTCCTCCTGATTCAATGTTCACAGGAAATGGAGTGCATTTTGTGCAACTGTTCTGGAGGACTCTAAAACCCTGCAGGAGGAAGAAAACACGAAGTCCTTAATATATGCTGGGTAAGAGCTTTTTTTCTTTGCAATGGCTGCTGCACAGAATAATAATTATCAAGTGACTTACAGAGAGTTTGGCATTATACTGCTGATTTTTTTAGCCCTTTGAAAAACTATAATAGGGCACAACAGTATAGGAGAGCAAATGTATAAACAGTAGACATTTGTATGTAACAGAGGCTATTGTGATACTGGCCAATTGTCTGGTCATTCACAAAATTTTGTGCATAAGTTTCTTTCATGCATGAGAGTGTTTACATTCCCCTGCTAGAGTCAGTGTAACTCCCCTTGTGTGCACATGTGCATGTGTCCATGCGCACATGCCCTGAGGGACCTATGTAGCTTCAGAGATTGTAGCAAAAGAAACTACACTTCCCTGCCTGATGGGTTAGTGCTTATTTTATGCTTCTGTAAGCTAGGAGTGTGTCTGTGTGTGTGTAAAGAGAGATAGAAAGAGAGGGAGAGAGAGAGAGTAGCTGCTGCACTCATGTCCTCCTTGTGAACTTTCCATCAGTAGGGCTTTGGGTTGATTCAGCATGAGTCTTCTTACATGTTGGAGATGTAGAGGTTTATAGGTCGTTATCTCTCATAGAGTAAACCACTGATTCCAATGAGCTTATGTGTGCTTAACAATCTAGCGGTTTATGTCCATGTTTCTCTGTTAAATCAGTTGTTCTTTGATAAGAGTCGTTTCATAAGCACCACTCTTCTATATGTTAGAAGTGTGTCTTGTGGAATGCACTGTGTGTCTTGCAGAGTGATCTTAGGCATACTTCCTCCGAAAGAAATTCTGTTCAGTTCAGTGGGGCTTATTCTCAGGCTTGTAAGGCTACATGTTACCCTGTTTTCTGGGGATCCCGGGAGGGACATCAAATTGCTCTCAAAATTATACAAGTTGGGGAAATTAGTCAAAGAGCACAAGTTAGCACTGCGAAAGGCAGGGTAACGTAGCAAGATCTTGAACCCAATGTCTACGGGGTCAGGCCGAGTCAAGAAGCAAACCGGAGCGAAATAACAAATGTGATTTTTATTAACAATACAATCAATCAGTGTATGCAACACAAACATACAGAGAAACTATAGAAATAAAGGTTGGAGTGGGATAGAGGGATTTTTAGAGGAGTTGTTGGTTAGGGCGATACGTCACCTGTCCTGAAGCCCGGTTGGAAGCGGAGAAGCTGGGGAGCGTCGATCTCAGCGCGTGGAGCTGAGGGGAAGGCTCGCTGGACAAAGCGACAGCAAGGCGGGATGGAAGCCAAGAGCGATCCGAAGAAGCGCTCAAAGTCGGGGGTTTTTATAAGGAGAATTGTGACCGCAGGCTAGTTCAGACTTGGGGAAACAATGGATTTGGGGCTGGAGACAAAGCCTCCGAAAGGTCAGAATTTGAATGATTGAATTATAGTCGAATTATCAAATAGGATAGCCAGTATGCAAACGCGGAGTACTTGAGCGTTGTATAGTTCGATCGTCAAACTGCCAGCACGGGACAGAGGATCTTTTGAAAGTTGCGTGCATACTTAATGAAGGTACTTGCCTTTGAGGTCTCCTAAAGCTGCGAGTCGGCTATTTCTGGCCTGCCTGTATTGTGTTGGAATATTATGGCGATTATTGGCCGAGCCTGTATGCGTGGTTGTCCGGGGGCCTCGCAAGCACGTGGAGGGGAATGGGTATGTGAGGCCGAATTATTGATATCAAGAGATATCTTTATATCCCACAAGCTCGGGCTAGCCAGGGCAGTAACATACAGCCTTAACTGGTTAATTGGCTTCCCTCATCCATACGGAATTTCTAATTTGAGTTGGTTAATGTTCCTAATGTACAGTAACACAACTTATCCTAACAGAACAAGCAATGCTATAACTACATGTGTATAGGGCCTGCCCATTTTCCAGGGGTAGCTTCTCCAATAAAAGTTGCCTTTTTACTTTGTGCGCTCTACTCTTTACGTTCGAGCTGAGCCACCTTTTGGTCACAAGGATCATCCTCTTCGGGATGAATCTGGTATGATGTCCAGAACAAAGGCCCCGCCTCGCTAGGGTACTCAGATCTCAGGATCTGGCCCTTTTTTTCAGTCCTAAGGCCAAGGGCAGAAATCCCAGGTGAGAGTATTGAAGTGCATGTATATAATTCCTCATTTGATAGATTTATGCAGCTGTGTATCATGAGTAATGTATCATGCATAACAATATCAACAGCACTGCCATTTTGTAACATCACACCTTTAATATCATGAGAACCTACCCCCACCCCATGAAATCTCAGGGACCAGCATAATCCTGACCAGGCAACCATATTCTCCATCACTTGTTCACTAAAAACCTCAAACTCTTCCTCAAGGTAGATTCAGCTATCCTTTTGCAGAGAGAAGAATGGGATGGAAAGTGGCACATGAGAGGTTTTCTCCGCTGGGATCCAGAAAGCAGGGGTTTAGAGAAGAAGATGGGGATTGAGGAAGGGGAGGGGGGTTGTGGGACCCTCTGCAGGGCAGATTGGGAGGGGGTCCATGGCCAGGAATAAGCCTGTGGGCTCGGGGGGTCTCCATCCCTGCTCTACATATACATGTATCTGATAAATAACCAAGGAGGTTATTGCTTTCATTCAAAGCTTTCAGTGCTCCTAACGTTTTTTATTTTGCTATATTTTGTTTGGCTCCTTTTGCTGTTTTTGTGGGCCTCAAGCCATCTCCATCATAGGGTAATTGTAAGGCACACGTTATCACAGGGTTTTCTTTGCAAGACCTGTTCAGAAAGGGGTTGTCATTGCCTTCCTCTGAGGCTGAGAGTGTGTGACTTGCCTAAGGTCAATGAGTGGGTTTTTATGGGTAAGACGGATTCAGTTCAGTTCAGTTCTGGTCTCCAGACTCCTAGTCCGGGATTCAAACCATTATGCTACACACTGGCTGGCTGGCTGGCTGGCTGGCTGGCTTTCTTTCTTTCTGTCTGTCTGTCTGTCTGTCTCTCTCTCTTTCTTTCTACAGTAAAAGAATAAGGCACACATTTGCTTCTCATGACTGGTGCAAATGAAAAATTCAACAACTGAGAATACTGTTGTATTTAGCAATGGAACACTGAAAATTAAAGCATCCATTTTTAATTGAGCAGCTGTCTCACTGTATTTGAAAATTGTATGCCATGAAGAGCTATTCTGCTTTACAACAGAGTTAACATTCAAAATGATGAATGAGATGAGACGATTCTATGGGAATCTAAATGCATCTAAATCCTAGTTTCCTATAAATGCTTTTAATTTAGCCGTAATATGCCAAAGGCACTGAATCCTTTAATCTTGGGACCCATGTTTGAAAGAACAGCCTATGTTTTCAGCCAGGTTAATCTTGTGGTTTGACTGTGTAACGAACAATCCTATCAGATTGTCTGACAGATAACTCAATTGTGACAGTAGTGAGGAGACACACAAGGCAATCACTGGACAGTTCACCTCCCCCTTTAAAATGTCTACTTGCTTTAATTATATGTCTGCTGTATAACTGCCTACTGTTTACTACATGATAATGGGGTAGCTTTGGTTTCTGAAAGCCAAGCACTGCAAAAATGCAGATCATTTATTTTAATGGTAGCATCAAAACTCTTGGCAATTAACATAGTGGTTGGAATCTCATAATCAAGGAGATTAATTTTGCCATCTGTAATCCAAGCAGAGCTTCCCTCTCCTTTTCTTTTTTTCCCCCCTAAAAAGAAAGAATAATTCCCTGTAGTGATCATTAAAACTATGATAAAGTTACTACCAAAAGTTAGATTTCTGTCATGAATATCTTGAGCAATGAGGAAGTTCATATTTCAATGCAAGCATGGAAATTAGCACAAAAATAGCCCCGTGAGGAGACACACCATCACATGGCTGTTGCCAAAACAGCTGTGCCCCAAGCCCAGTGATAAATACGAACCCTTGGTATTATATATCCTATAGAATGAATGTGTAGGGAAGGCCATAACTCAGTGGCAGAACACATGCTTTGTGTTCAAGAGGCCACTGGTTCAATCTTTGGCACCTCCAGGTATGATTAGAAAGTAGCTGGTCTGTCTGAAAGACGATACCCATGTCCGTACTAGACTGTTATTGCGCTATTATTCTACTTTCAACATCCTATGGAATCCTGGGGTTTGCAGTTTCGGGAGGGGCCGCCTGGCCCCTCTCGAAACTGCAAACCCCAGGATTCCATAGGATGTTGAAAGTAGAATAATAGCACAATAACAGTCTAGTGCGGAAATGGCCCTTATCTCCCCTTATGAGCCTGCCTCAGTAATAACAGTAACTTCCTCCAGGGAAGTCTTTCTCTTGGTCCTACCACCCTCACAGGCACATCTAGTGAGGACACGGAAGAAAGCCTTCTCAGGGGCTGCTCCCAGTTTATGGAATTCCCTCTCATTGGAAAGCTTGGTTTGAACCCTATCTGATAAGCAAAGACTTTTTTTTAAAAAAAATTTAAAACAGGTCTTCATATTTTAATTGGTAGCAGCAGAAGAATTTTATAACAAAGAGGGTTTCATTTTTGTCTTTACTGCACTTTAAAAGCTTTAATTTGATTGCTTAATGTTGTTTGACTTCAGCATTACATATTTCTTTAAGTATATTTTGTTTGACTTGTAAGCCTTCCTGGGTCCAATACTGGGAGAAAGATAGGAAAATAAATAAACAGAATAAATACTCCAGACACTGGAATGCTGCTGACAGTTACATACCCTCTGTCTGTCCCGATTTGGCAGGGACATTCCTGATCAATCCTATGTCATCCTACTTTTTCAGCTGCTTTTAAAATGCCCCAGTTTCTTTCTCCTTCTCCCTCTTTCTTCCTTTGTCCCAGCTCACTTCCGTTGCTACAAACTGAGTTCAAATTGCCAAAGTAGGTTGTACCACATTAACTCAGCAGTGGGGAGAGGAAAGGCGGGTATAGGGTCTTTCCCTTCTTGGGAGGTTCTAGCAAAAACAAACTGATGCAGCCTCTGCAAGATTTTCTGTTCTTCTTCATTAATAACTTTTGCTATCTTGATCACATTTTGATGTTGCTTGGTCACTAATTGGTCACGTCTCCTGGTTCTCATATATGAAATGTTGGAGAGGATCCAATTAGTGCATACAGTACTGAGCAAGATGCCCTAGAGGTTGACTCGGGCCATTTCTACACTACACTGTTATAATGCTATTATTTCACTTTCAACAACCTGTGGGATTATGGGATTTGTAGTTTACTGAGGCCAAAGAGCTTTCTGGCTGAGAATTCTAAATGCCCCTCCATTAACTGCAAACCTGAGGATGGAATAATAGCACTGGATGTTGAAAGTGGACTAATAGTACATCAGTCTTTAATCCACATAATTAACTCTATTTATCCCTTAGATTTCATACCCTTCTTCTTGAATTGTAGATATCAAATCATATATGACACATACCATATATATCTAGAATATGACCTGTATCTAACTTGTATATTCATCATATAATAACCATATAAAATACCTTTAAACAATTTGAAATTTTTTTAATATCTACCTAATAACCTTCCCTTATTACAGATTGATGTACAATTATATAAATATTATAAATATAAAATGTTTTAATTTTGTGATTTTAATTAATAAAGAGAATATTAAAAAAAAAGAAAAAAGTAAGTGGACTAATAGCACTATAACAGTCTAGTGTGGAATGACATCAGTGTAAGGCAGCTTCCTATAACTGGCCTGAGCTTGGAAAAGTTATTTCTTGGACTAAAATCCCCCAGATCCCCTAGGGCCCAGCCCCATGTTAAGGGGAGAAGCAGAATATTGAAACATCCAATACACATAGAATCCTAGATCTCTTTTTTAAAGTAGAAGGATTTTTAGAAAGGATTAGTTCTTGTTACCGTTTATTTGGGAGCCTGAAGTCCGTGGCAGAGCTTGGAGTGTGCGGAGGGGGGAGGTGGCGTGGCCACGGAGCGAGGGGTGTGGCTGCAGTGCGTGGGGGGGCATGGCCAAGGCATGCGGAGGCATGGCTAAGGGGCAGGATATCCCAAAAACATTGCTGCTGGGGGCGAATCACCCCCCCCCACATCCCTACATGACTGCCTGAAGTGATGGGGAAGATTAACTACCACAGTAAGACATAAGTCTGAAGCTGTGATTGACAGGATCGGCCCTATTATTAGATAGAATGAGGCATCTGGTTCAATAAGTCAGGGTGGGGATTGTGGGTGAGGGAATGAAGGAACTCTAACTAGGTGATTCCTCTGCTGGAGGAATGAACTGCGTTTGCCACTCAGCCTGCCCTCCACCAGTGGAACTAGTCCACCTGTTCGCCTGCATTCAGCATTTTTCTTTCATAGTCTGATAACAGCAATTAAGGAGCTAACTTGCTCGCATCCCCTTGTGAGGCAAAGAGGTTGCATTAATTGCTAGTTCAAATTCAAATGCTAGTTAATTGCTAGTGAGACGCGTGTCATACCTTTTTAAAAGATACCTTTTTAAGAAGATAAAACAAACAAGTCCTAGAATCTATATTTAGTACACATCACCACACCCAACCTAAGTGGAGTTCATAATCCTGGTCTATGTTTTAGAGTCGATATTATTTGCTGAGGCTTCTTGCGGTGTTGCTATTTATTATATAGTTACCTCTCTCCCTTTCTCCCAACCACAACAAGTCTGTCCAACATGCTTAAAAAGGGCAGCATATCTATTTCAGGAGGCATGATTAACCAATTACCTGAGTGACATATATGTAAGTGAGCAAATACGTATACACTAAAACAAAAAAAACAAAAAAGAAAAAGAAAAAAAAGAAAAAGGAAAAAGGAAAAAAAGAAAAAAGTAAGGTGCTTAAGGTAGGACATGAAGAACAAGGTATTAAATTCTGGTTACAAGAAAAGTATGTGGGACTGTGCAACAACATTGGTAGGATCATCATACAACAGATGGTGGGCTTCTTGGTTTCCTCTGACAGTGAAGCATGGTTGTTTCCTGTGCAAAAGAATAACAAGTTCTTTATTGTCATTTATAAATCTTTCGGTTGCGTTTATATTATGCAGCTCAGGCTCTGCTGCAAAATTGTGACAGCAGAACTTTTTAGCCTGGGAGCAGCTGGCTGTCTTATATAAGGTACATTAAGAATAAATGGTACAAGGAAGTATATCTATGAATAATCTTCTTTTGGGTGTGTGTGTTGGGAAATCTTGGCATATTTCCACCTAGTCTTTCTACTTGGAAGAAAGTACTGAATGCAATCCTTCAGGAATACTTGCTGTGAAAATTTCATTAAAATGAGCTGCATATTGAGTATGCAAAAAGAGACAGAGATGCATACTGAATGAGAGGAACATTTATTCAGAAACAAAGGCTTTCTGCAAAGAAAAAAAAATCAGTTCTATTACATGCTAAAAGTTCTCATACAAGCCAGAAGTTAGTTAGTTACAGTAAGTTAGTAGTTACAGTAAGTTAGTTACTTGGAAGTAGTTCTTTTCTGCCAGAATTAAGACATAACTAAGTTACATTTTGATTTCAGTGTAATGAAGGACAATATTATTCTTTCTTCAGCGTAAGTGTAACTGTAGTGGCTTTACTCTTTAGATGTGTTTTGTACCACAGGCCTTTTGTTACGTTTTTAAAGTAACTAAAAGTAGCTGTTCTACATGTGCTTAAACAGTTTACTTTGGTTTAATTACATTTGAGTAAGAAAAGAAACAGTTACTTTCAAAAACTGTACTTATGAGAACAAGCAGCTTGGGTGTTGGGTCTGTCGCTCCTTATTTTGAAAAGTGACTTCAAAGTTTTGTATAAGTCCGCTGTGAAGATCATATCTCACATCCTTAGAATTGCACATTTTGCCCTTAATTTTCAACTTTTAAGTGTAATTCAATGAAATGTTAATGACTCACTGGAGACTCAATGAATCTCACTGGAGATTTGTTTGCCATGAAACAAACAGTCTCAGCCAATTATGTGCAAACATAGCAGCGGTTAGGTTGAAATTTTAAGAAACAAATTTCTTTGAAATTGTATTCATCACTTTCAGTTTCCAGGAAATATTTCTCACTGTGGGACAGACTTTTGGCTAGAGGAGTCTAGTTGCTTGCTCTGAGTTCTGATTTGATTATCTAGAAGAGATAACATTAATAATAAAAGCACATGATTCTGCAATGCCAATCTGTCCCAGGTTGAATTAGTTTCGTGCTTAGTTTTCACTTTTTGCTATACACAAATTAACTGACTATTTTAATGTAGTTATTGCAAATTGGCCTAAATACTCTAAAGGCACCAGATCCCATCTGATCTTGGAAGCTAAGCAGGGTCAGCTCTGGTTAGTATGTGGAAGGGATACCACCAACAAATACTACATGCTGTAAGCTATATTTCAGAGGAAGGAGCTGGCAAAGCTACCTCTGAGTATTCCTTGCCTAAGACAGTCCTAGGAAATTCAGGGGGTTGCCATAAGTTTCTAGGTGACTTGAAGGCACATACATGCACGTGAATGTTGTAAGAACTGTCATACTGGACCAAAGCTAATGAATATAAGAAGAGCTATACTGGATCAGATCAAAGACCTGTCTTGATTTCACTGCGGCTAACCAGATACCGTTGAGAAGCCCACACGCAGAGCATGAGTTCAACAGCACCATTTTTTTCATGTTCCACAGTAACTGATACTGAAATGCATACTGCCACAATTACTGGAAGTAATATTTAGCCAAAATGACTAGTAGCCTCTGATAGCTTTATCCTCTGTTAATTCCTCTAATCCCTTTTTAAAGCTCCCCAGGTTGGCTGCTCTCACTATATTCCATGGTAGCAAATTCCAGACTTTAACTATGCATTGTAGGAAGAATTTGATTTGCCTTCGGTGGATTCCTTTGAGTGCTAGAATTATAAGAAGAAAGCTACTCCTTATCCAGTTCCCCTCACCATGAATCATTTTATATACTAATATCATGTCTCCTTTACTTGCTTTTTCCCCAAGGTAACCTTCCCCAACATTGTAACCTGTTACCAGGTATGCCCTCAGAACATATGAATGAATTCAAACATGTTTTGAGTACACATGCCTATCAGGGACCTTGTAATTTTGGCAAATAATGGCCCTTTCTGCATGCGATTATTAAGACAGGCCAATGCGTCTTGCCACGGAGGTCTTCTGCACGTTGGAGTGGACTAGGTTCGGTTTATTTACCTTCATTCCGCACGTAATTCTGACTAAATGTGCCCCCATGTGGTGGTGAAGTGCACTATTTGAAAACCTGAAGAAATCGGTTGTCCAATTTTCCAGATCGATCTGATTAGTACTTTCACAGTGGTGCAGACACGTACATTCGCACCAATGCAAATTGGTCGTCAGGGGAGGGCTCATGGGAGGGGCCAGGGAGTAGTATGGACTTTTGCACCTACGCGATGATGTACTAAACTATGCAAAAAAAGGGGGGCCAATCACAGCCAACGGGACTGGGTGAGGGGAGTAGCAGGAGTGGCCACGGCGGAGGCAATGAGGATTCATGAACTTGCATTCCTCCGAATCAGAATGGAACATATGCAGTAGCTGTGCGGAAGGAAATGAGGGAAAGTCAGCCTTGGTTCGAGCCCAGAAAATCCGGTAAGAAACGGCATGAACCGATTCACCAGCCTCGTGCAGAAAGGGCCAATGAGTCAGGCAAATTGAACTTAAGAGAACCCGATATTCAGATGGAGCTCTGTGAGCTAAGGGAAATTTTAGTGGATATACAGCAATCAAGATGCATTTTAATGTTCTGTCTCAATCTGAATCAATAACCAGGTTTCATGGTCAAGTTCAGAAAGGTTTCATTAGAGATTAGATGTAGCATGGAGACACTATTTTTGCCAGAACTGAAGATACAGTACAGGTTTTGGTTTTGAGAATTCCCTGCTCCCAGAGGTTTTATGTTCACCTTCTTTCCCATACAATACCAGGCAATACCAGCTTTCAAAAATGACCTCCCAGGCTCTGGCCTGCATATTCCCAAACCCAAACAGCAAAGCAATGAAAGCAACATTGCAACCAAGCCACTAAGAGCCTAAGTAGCATGGAAAAGGGGCCTAACTTGGTGGCCCCTCTGACCCAAACATAATAATTGCATTGGGGAACAGCAAATATTATGTTAGAGATTCAAAAATGGCAAAGGTAGATTCAGAGGAACAAATCTGAATGGCTATGAGGGGTTTGGAATTAAAAGCAGTTTGAAGCTATAGGCATGTCTAAGAGGAGGGAGAGATTAGAGAATGAGGTTCAAAAATAAAGGCAAAGTCATACTTTCCCTAATCCGTGCATCTACCCATCCACCCACTCACACTAGAGAAAGAGGTAGCGGTTTTGGGGAGCTGCAATGTGCAAGGAAAAATTCCCTGAAAGATAGATGTGGGAGATGTTGGACGTTTTCTTTTCTTGGGCCTGTTAGATTTGTGAAAAGCTAGGAAGCACTCTTGACTGGAATAGTGCAGGGAAAAATGACAAGCTAACTAAAGTCTTCTAAGCCAGAGTCAGACTTTGAGAAACAGAATGCTCTAACAAGATTCTCTGGCCAAAATCCTAGATTCTGGGGGTCTTAAAGGGTGATTTCAGCTCAGCTAGTGACCTCCAGAGAGAGTCAGGAATTTCCATCTCTTCTTCAAGTAGAGCCCACCCCCAGAATAGTACCTGTCAATTTTCTTTGTAAACCATCTCATTCAGGAAACAATCAGAGTGACATCAGCAAGCTCTCTAAAACAAAGGAATTTACTCAAATAAAGGGTGTCTACCTGGGCTTTCTGAGACATATTACCCAATACAGTCCTCCCTCTACATTTATGGGTTTGACCTTTGTGAATCTGATTATTTGCGAGGCATACACATGCCTCCCTCATTCTCCTCCTCCCAAATCCCTTGCCTTTTGCTCAAGTGTGGAGAATGAAGCCAGTGTGCCCAAGCAAAAGGCAAAGGAATGGGGGGGGGCACAGGCATGCCTCTCCAGGTATGAAGAATTGTCCAGGGATGGAGAACGCATGCTGGGGCAAAAGACAAGGGAATGTGGGGGGCAGACATGTACACAGAGAAGGAAGGCACACGCACCCTGACAAAAGGAAAGGGAATGGGAGCAGGGAGCCCCAAAAGGGAATGGGGGAGGGAGCATGGGGGAGGGACTATTTGTGGTTTTTCCACTTTTGTGAAGTTCTGTGCCCCAAACACTTACAAAAGTGGAGGAGCCACTGTGCTTAGTTTAGCCTAATGTGGTAGTGGCTTAGACAAGCACCCACTGAATGCATTGTTTTCCAACTGCAAGACCACATGCTGGGAACGATAAAACCTTCTCAGGGTGAAGGTGTTCAGTATTCCAATTGTTTAGTCAGAAGACTTAAGCAAACTTGATGATGGTAGCTACCAGAGTTTGCCAGAGTTGCTAGTTACAGGATCTGACCAGGAAGGTCTTTTCCCAGTAAACATTTCTGTGCCCTTGGCCAGAGAGTCAAAAATGATTTCATTTCAGGACAAATGCATGCACATCTGGGCAGGGGTGTTGTTCATATCTGACTGCCACCTAACAAATCTGTCCTCATAGTGCTTCAGAACCTTGAGCATTGTGCATAATCTAGGCCCTTTCTGCACGAGGCTGGTGAATCGGTTCGTGCCGTTTCTTACCGGATTTTCTGGGCTCGAAACAAGGCTGACTTTCCCTCATTTCCTTCCGCACAGCTACTACATATGTTCCATTGTGACTCAGAGGAGTGTGAGTTCATGAATACACACTGCCTCCGCCGTGGCCACTCCCGCTACTCCCCTCACCCTGCCCTGTCGGCTGTGACTGCCCCCCCCTTTTTTGCATGGTTTAGTACGTCATTGTGTACATGCGTACGTGCGTAACTCCATACTACCCCCTGGCCCCTCCCATGAGCCCTCCCCTGACCAGCAATTCGCATTGGCACGAATGTATGTATCTGCACCACTGTGAAAGTACGAACTGGATCGATCTGGAAAACTGGAAAACCGATTTCTTCCGGTTTTCAAATAGCGTGCTCTACCACCACATGGGGGCGCATTTAGTCAGAATTACGTGCAGAACGAAGGTAAATAAACCGAACCTAGTCTGCTCCAAGGTGCAGAAGACCTCTGTGGCAAGACGCATTGGCCCGCCTTAATAACCGCGTGTGGAAAGGGCCCTAGTTAATCATATAGAACCCAAAATTAGAAGCATGTAGTGCAACAATTTTGCTGAATCTAAGCAGGACTATGTCTGCTTGGTGTCAGAATAGGAGCATATGTATGGGAGGTTAGGGATGGAAAGAATAAGAGAATTAAAAGAAATAGTAAAGTGCTTCTTGAATGTTAGGAAACCCTATGAGGAAAAACTGACAGGAGTCTTCACATTTTGGAACTCATTCTACATAAATTCACACATGGGGGTTTTTGTGCTGAAACAGTATTTTCTGTGCAGAAATGTTTTCTGCAGAACTACAACATCTGCTGTTCAGAAGAAAAAAAAAGCTATTTCCTGTGCAGAAGATGCTGTTTAATTACACAAGAAAAGCATGTACAAATTTTGCCCAGAATAAATCCTGCACTGCACATAGCCTTCGAAAACTCTGCAGTTTTTGATAATTTTCTTCCATTGGGAAGAAAATTGCCAAAATTACTTGTTCCTTCCTTTGAGGATGAAATTAGTGAAGAATTATGTCCCTGTGGGAGACTTGAGTTCCATGATGGAAGAAAGATAGGGTATAAATAAATGAACTAGGATTGGTTTCAACAGTCCTTTATGGCTTTCAGCTGAATGTCTGAACAAGCTCTGTTGAAGGGTTCTGTGTTTTGAACTTTTTTGGTTGGGTTCTGTGACATCACTTATGCAAGATGTCACTTCATTTTGAAGGTGGTCAACTAAGAAGTTATTAATTTACTTCCTGCATTTACATATCCATTCATCATGTTCCCTTTTTTTTTTGCTCTATGGTTTATGCAAATAAATATCTGTGCATAAGCCAGCTCAGTTTGATGAGTCATTATTTCTGATGAGCCACAAAAAAACAAAACAAAAAACGGAAAGCAAATAGTGAGCACTCCTGCTGGCACACACATTCCCCCATCTGCATCCTAATGCAAGTGTTTGTATGTAAGACAACCACTCCCTCACACTTGGCTGAATTGTTATTAATAGGAAGAGACATGAACTTGATGGAACAGAGCAGACGCTTTCATGGAAACACTTTCATGCATTTCTCAGTCTAGTTATAATTTTTTTTCTTATGGGAAAAAAGAAAAAATATACCCTAAAATGAATGTGATGAAAGTGGTCTTCTGAAGCAGAACCTTATTAATGTATTTTAGAGCACGGTGAGCAACATATGGTTTGGGAGCCACATTTGTTCCCCTCCCCAGCTTATTTGCTGAAGCTGCAAGGGTTCCTGCCATCCCTCCCACCCCATTTGTGCGGAGGCTGCATGCCTTGTTTATATGGAGAAGCCATCCGGAAGTGTGATTCTCCTTACAAACAAGCTACACACCCATTTTTCACAATGAGGGAGCACCAATGGGAGAAGATCATCAGTCTTACCATCCTCCCTGTCCCTGGTTGTTGCTTGCTTCTCATCTTGATGAAGTCTAGAAGTATCAGTCTAGGAATGGGGTGGTCATTTATGTATCATTTATACATGTTCTATTCTGGAACTGACTGTAGTTCCTGGCCTTCCTGAGACTTTGGCAGTGACACAGCCAGCGCCCCTCAAGGCCAGTGGTAAAACTAGATCCCCTAAACAAGTAGCTCTCCCCAGACTAACCCTGCCTGGCAGTCCAATTCTCCATGGCTGGCCACAGAGAGCCCCAGGAATTCTGGGGTTTGTAGTTTACTCAGGTCAAAGAGCTCTCTGGCTGAGAATTCTAAATGCCCCTCTAAACTGCAAACCCCAGGATTCCATAGGATGTTGAACATGGAATGATAGCACTATAAGAGTGTAGTGTGGAAATGGCCTATGATTCTATAATCAATAAATATTGTGTAG
Organism: Cyclura pinguis; assembly: GCA_030412105.1. NCBI lineage: Eukaryota > Metazoa > Chordata > Lepidosauria > Squamata > Iguanidae > Cyclura > Cyclura pinguis. Next base: position 315,671,506 of record CM059600.1, on the reverse strand, counting down.
GTGGTGATGATGATGAAAATGATTGTGATAGAGGACAGGCCAACAGGACAATAGAAACTAAAAGAGCAATGCTACCTGTACGTGTCTTCTTAGAAGCAACTCTATTAAATTTAATGGGACTTAACAGTTTTGAAAAGTTGAAAATTTAATATACCCCTGTTATAGTTTCAAGGTTTTCTTCACAGTATGGCTAGGAGAAAGGAGCACAGAAAGAGAAAGAAAATGAGAGAATAAGAAAGGAAAGTGGAAGGAGGAGAGGACAAATGTGACCACCAGAGAGGAAGTGAGACTAGAAAGGAGAAAGAGGATCCAACTAGATGTGCAGAAAGAGTAAAATGAGAAAGAGAGAAAGGAAGAAGAATATATTTAGCCAGGAGTTATGGGTAGTGGGAGAGAGAGAAAAAGGAAAAGAGGACAAGGAAAAGAGGACAAGAGAGAGGTAGGGGAAGGAAAATGTTTAGCTAGTAGTTGGGGAGGGAGAGGATGAGGGGGAAAAAAGGGAACTAAGGATGAGGATGAGTACAGGCAAGAAGAAGGAGAAGAAGACAATGACAGATGGAGACAGACAGAATTTTAAGAAGGAGAGGAATCCAGTGCCTAAACAGAGCTGGAGAAGACAGAGATTTATACCACACTTTTACCTAACAGTGGTACAAATCACGTCTGATGTTACCCTAAAAGGTGGGGTACACTGGGGTACACCAGCAATGCCAAATATAAGAATAATAAAACACTTCTGAGAACCATACCAGAGTATTGGAAAGTGAGGCCAGAAAGGTTGAATAGAGAGAATAAGAAAGGAATAGGCAGAAAAGGTGATAGTTACCAGTCCTGAAGAAGAAGTCACAGCAGAGTGGCTCAGACAGGGTCTGAGGGTAGCATGGAGGAATAGCAGTCTGGGACACCATGTACAACGTACTACATACAGCATTCTACAAAAGCCTGGGGTTGAAGCTATATTTTTTATACCCTATTTCATGCCCTGAAGGGTTGCGGTGACAAAACCATAATGGCTTTCCCACGGGATTGACAAAAGGGTCTAGAACAGGCTGATTACTTAACTCTGGAGTGACAAATCATTGATGGGACGCATGACAATCTCTTAATGTTCTGTCAGGTAGAGTGTACAGGGAAGATCTCCATAGGATGAGATTAAGGGAGCGTCTCTGCTCACCAGTCTGGGCAGTTGTCTTTCATTGTATTCAATGCAAAGAGCCCGGAGTGGTGAAAGGATTACACAAACCCATTAGTGTTGGGTTTTCCCACCTTTATGAATTATGACCCTGAACATTTCGCAGGTCAGCTTGACCCCAAAACATGATCTCCGGTCAGCATGGAGATCAATCATATTCTCCAGTTATTAATAAGTCCAATTTATGAAAATTGCACACCTTGCAGAAGTGGTGGTAAGGTTTGGTAGCACTCAGATAGAGAAAGAAATTGTACCATTTACAGCAGGGTAAGGGAACCCCTAAATACTCTAAAGGCACACGATCCTGTCTGATCTTGGAAGCTAAGCAGAATCAGCCTTGCCTATTACTTGGAAGGGAGACTGCCAATGAATACCAGATGCTGTAGGCTATATTTCAGAGGAAGGAATTGGCAAAACCACCTCTGACTATTCCTTGCCTAAGAAAACCCTATGAAATTCAAGGGTTCACTGTGAGTCAACAGACAACTTGAAGGCACATACACACAAGGAAAGTGGGTGCAGAACTGAGAAAATAAACATAAAGTTAGGAAGAGCCACAAAGCAGCAATCATGTATTTAATAACTCTTAAAAGAAATGAATTCTGAGTCAGCTCAACATTTTCCCACATTGGTTCCTCTCTCCTGCTGAGCCCTGGTGCTGACTGCAGCCTGAGAAACACTGAGAGAAGGAGGAGGGAGTGGAGGAGAGGGCAAGGTGAGTTCCATGGAGAATCTACAACAACAGCCACTCTGAATCACTCTGCAGCAGTCATAGAATCACAGAGTTGCAAGGGATCATTAGCTGTAACCTCCTGCTCAACGCAGAATCTCCAGCTAGAGTATCCCCAACAGGTAGCCTCGTTTAGAAGCATCCAGAGAAGGAGCCCCTATCACCTCTTTAGGCAATTGGTTCTTTTGCCAAGCTGCTCTCACTGTCAAAAAGTTTCTTATAATGTTCAGTTGAAATCTATCTCCCATAACTTAAAACCATTAGACCTAGTTAGACCTAGTTCTATACTCTGCAGCAGAAGAGAACAAGCCTGCACCTCTTGTTTGTGGCAGCCCTTGAGATATTAAAGAGTGTAATCGTGTAACCTCTCAGTCTTTTCTTCAACAAGCTGAACATGTTCAGATCTTTCAACCTCTTTTCATATGTTTTGTTCTCCATGCTTTTAATCATGCTTTTTGTCCCCTTCTCTGAACTTATTCCAATTTGTCTATAGCCTTAAAATGAGGTATTCAGAATTCAGTGCTGTACTAATGAGGCCTGACCAGTGCAGAATATAGGGGAACTATTACTTCTCTTTGCTTGGAAACTATGCATCTATTAATACAGGCTAAGATAGCATTTACATTCTTTGCTGCAGCATCACACTGCTGGCTCATGTTCAATGTATTATCAACAATAATCCCAAGGTCCTTTTCATACATATTCTGCTGAGCCATGTATTTCCTATCCTATACCTGTTCATTTGGTTTTTCTGGCCTAAATGAAGAATTTTGCATTTCTCACGGTTGAATTGCATTTTTTAAATTTCAGTCCAGTTTTCCAGTTTATCAAGGTCCCTTTGAATTCTGTTCCTATCTTCCAATATGTTAGCTGTCCATGCCAGTTTTGTGTCATCCACAAATTTGATAATGATTCCCTCCACCCCATAATCCAAATCACTGATAAAAATTTTTTTAAATAATTTTATTACGGTTCCAACATATAAAACAAAATCACTGATAAAAATATTGAAGAGTATCGCCTCTAGGACAGAACGTTGTGGCACTCCACTCAAGACTTCGTTCCAATTTGAAGCACAGCCACAGATAACAACTGTTTGAGCATATTTTTCTAGCCTACTATGGACCCATCTGATCTTTCTATCTATTCCATATTTAGTCAGTTTGCTAATCAAAATATCATGCTTTCAATAGAGCCCTGGTGACACAGAGGTTAAATGCCGGTGCTGCAGCCACAACGTTGTGAGTTTGATCCTGCAGGACTCCAGGTTGACTCAGCCTTCCATGCTTCCATAGGTTGGTAAAATGACTACCCAGCTTGTTGGAGGCAATTAGCTAAAACACATTGTAAACCGCCTAGGGAGTGCTTAGCACTGATAAGCGGTATAGAAATGTAACTGCTAACTGCTAATGAAGTTCCTCATGATATTTTGATATTTAGAGTAGTGGGGGACTTCAGCACATGCTTAAAAAAGTTTTCAGGACAGAGATTTCTCCACTCATCCTTAGGCCTGGAGAAGAGGAGCTGATGCTTGAGATCTGTCAACCTTCTCCTCCCACTGAGAAGTCTTAGGAGGCAGTTTGATTCCCAGGACATCTCAGAAGGAAATCAATGCCTTGGATGAAAGCACATAGGCCAAAAGGCCAAAAGGCCTATTTCTGTCCCTGTCATCTTGAGGTACAACTGGACAAGAACTCTGTCTGAAAGCATACAGAGCCACTAACAGATCATGTGAATTTTGAGGCTGTGTGTTAAATCAGGATAGGAAAACAAATTAGTCCTGGGAGGCAGACTCAGTTTCCCACCCTGATCTATGCAATTCAGTGAATACCTCCGAAGTCTGCACTATTTGTTAGTGGGTTTGTATGCTTTCAGACAGAGATCTTTTCCAGGTGTACCTCAAGATGCTAGGGATGAACCTAGGCCTTTTGGATGTAATGTGCTTTTGAAATCATGTGAGCTCAGGTCTGCTCAGTGTGGCAAAGTGGGCATTAAACTATGGCTGTTCCACACATATGGATGCTTTATTGTACTGAGATATAAAATTGGGTCACCAGGACAAAGAAGAAACATAGTTATATGCATGCGTTGAGGTTGAGTTCTTTCTTTCCAGCTTGTACACATGAGTTCATATAAAGTGAATTTCTGTTCACTGACCTTTCTGTGCATGCCATTATGATCTGATGTATTAAATCAATTTCTGTGATATTTACAGCTTTATTCCATATTAATCTTAAATACTCCCAGATTAAGAGTGATTACTGTCCTAATTCCAAATGACAGCAGGTCTCTAGCAGAACATCACCCTGATTCATGATACTTGAAAAAAGTATTGGTTTGAGTGTTGGATGGAAAAAAGATCTCATTTAAAATATTTTTAAAAGAATGATAATTGGTATCAAATGCTTTAAAAGCCTCTTGTTTGAACATGCTTGTCATCCTTCTAAATTTTTTTAAAAGTGCATTATTCATTTCATGATTATAAGCAGCATTTTAAAGAAATATCTTAGTGAGATTCAGTTTCAGAAGCCTTTGCCCATCCGTTACATTCAGTACTGGCCACAAAAAATAGGTTTAGTGATGACCGTAGTATTGTAAGATGCAAGCAAAGAAAACAGTTTTCTTCAGCGAGTAGTCAATAGAACAAAATAAATAAAATGTGGGCAAGCAGATTTAGCTCATGGTTTTAAAATAGGCAGCAGGCAATCCTGCCTTTAGGTCATGAGCAGGCCAAATCTAAACCCCGTAATTAACATGTTGATGGCTTTTCACAGTATGTGTGGAAAAAAAGTGAAATGTCAGTATCTGTTTTTTGGGCTGAGGTTCACATTTGCTCATCAGCCATAAAAGCACAACCTTGTCAGGCAATGTGCTTCTCAGGGCTGTATTCAAAACTCACAGGGGACACTGGGCCTTACCGCACTGCATTGCTTTAGTACCCTTATTCCACTTTCAACATCCTATGGAATCCTGTGGTTTGCAGTTTAGGGAGGGGCATTTAGAATTCTCAGTAAACTACAAACTCTAGAATTCCACAGGATGTTGAAAGTGGAATAATAGCACTATAACAAGTGCAGTGCAGAAAGGCTCACTGTTGCCTATGGTTTATTTCACTTCTTTTTAATGCTTTTCTAACACAGAGAAACACATGAGTTCTTTCTTTGGAAGGAAACTATTTCTATGCCAGTTGCTACTGGAGTTTTTCTTCCCAACCATGGTTCAGAAGATGGGATGATACTTCTAATTGTTAAGATGGCAATTCTACTTTGCTTTTGCAAAAGATCAGTTTCTTTGTTTCTCCAGAGCAATTGCTGAGGAGAGAAACCTCTTTGGATCCAAGAGGCAAGATTCCGAATTGGAAAAAGCCCTGTTAGCAGCCATACACCCCTATGTTTTGATATGGTTTAATTGACATATATTGAAATTGATATGAAATATAAATTATACCCTGATATGGCTGGATTGCCCTGCTGGATAAGAGGAAAACTGGCTAAACACATGTGTTATGAAATTTAAGGTCAAGAAGATTCCCTTCTAGGCACAGCCAGGATGTAGTCAGGAAATCATCAGGAAACTCTGAAGTTAATAAGCTGCTGCTAACCTTAACAATATTGCTTTCTTAGACAGTAGAGACTGGGAGATTCCCACCAGACTGCTGATTGTCTTAAGTCCTCTTCCCTTTTTTTCCTGCAATCTATCCCATTATCCTCAAATCCGCCCACAAACACTGAGCTATCAAACAACCATTAGCCCCTTTTGTCACCTAACTCTATAACCCCTCAGCTCATTCCAGACCACATTGTCTACTCTGCAAACACTATTGTTTACTCAGCCGAAGAGCCATTCGCACCCATGTCCTCCAGGTAGAAATTGTGTATAAAGCCCCCAGTTTTGATCAACTAGCTTACAGTACATTGATTGCTGGTCGCCACTCTGATTCCTGACTGTGTGCTGTCCTTAGACGCAAGTCTAAGGCCCTTTCTGCACAAGGCGAGGGAATCGCTCAGTGCCATTACCTACCGCTTCTTCTGGGGTCCGAAGCAACGTGGACCATCCCTGAAGCCCTTCTGCAGGGCTCCTGCTTGGTCCAGGGTGAATCACAGCAGTGCAAGGTCTGTAGATCCGCACTGCTCTGGCTTCCAAAATGGTGGTTTCCAGCTTCCAAAACGGCAGCTTCCGGCTTCCAAAATGGCGGCTTCCGTTTGGTCGTGGGTCCTGACCAACCGCTGAAGCTCACCACACCTAAAGCTCGCCCTCCGCAGATCGCAGGCTTGCATTGGTGCAAGCCTGCGAATCTGCACAAGAGAGCAGGAATGCAATGGCGCGTTCCAGGAAAATAAAGACCCGTTTTTTCCGGTCTTTCAAAAACACACTGGAGGACCACTTGGGGTCGTCTTGGAGCAGACTGAGGTGCGGATCTCCGGTAAGTAGTCCCCTCCTAGTCTGCTCCAAGGTGCAGACGACCTCTGTGAGAGGACGCACTGCCCTGTTCTAATTGCCTGGTGTGGAAAGGGCCTAAGTCACATCACTGCTTTTTTGCTACTCTGCTGGATTGGTAAATATCACCTATTTCACCCTGAAATCTCACTGTCTCAAAACTTTCCTCCCTTTTCCTTTGGTTAGGCTTGTGTGAGTGTGTAACTGCTTGGACCTTGGGTGTGAGTGATTGAATCTCCCTCAATAAAACACATTTTTGTTTACTTTTGAATCTCTGGCTGGTTCTTCCCTGCAGAAGACCCTGTAAACATTAGCGTCAAATATCTTGTTAGGTTAACCCCCTCTCACGGGCCTCCTATTTAAGCTAATAACTCCCCAGCTTTGCATGGAGGTACTAGCATCATGAGTGGATCTCTGAGTCACTCATTGTTTGAGGTAACAGCCCCATGGCCTCATTCAAACAGTGGTTGTGTCTTAAGGACACAGTCTGGGTAGCACATGTGGTGGGTGGCTTCCACATCAGCAGGGCCGTGAACCCGCTCCAGCATTTAATCTGAATCTTAAATAAGCTATCCACCTTACCTCCAAATTACACCTACCACCTTGGCTATCTCTTTTAAAGTTTAGACTAAAATCCCACTGACATGGAAGTATTGCTAGGCGGCCAAATCCCACAGAAAGCATTCTAAATTCTACACATGTCCACACAGAAGTACATCTGTAAACTTTCAGGCTTACAGAATAATGCTCCTGTTTGTGCCTGTCTACTTTATAAGAGAATCTAAAATAATTTGCACTGAAGAACAGTTCTTTGAGATACCAGCGTGAGGCTAAGGATGGAGGAGCAATGTTTATTTCATCCGTTTTTTGAAATAGTGTCTGAACTAAGTCATTCCATATTGTGAAACTGAGATATAAACCTGCAGAGCCTGGATTGTGGTATCTGAAAGACTGAGCATTGAAATATGTGTGGTAGACCTTACATTACATTATGCACACTGCAAATGGAAAGAAGAAGAAGACAAGCCCGGTATCTGTTCCATACAGAATTTCTGTGACCCCAGTGGAGGGTACCATTCCTGTAATGATACAGTAGACACAGTATAAGAATGTACAGTAACAACAGATGAAAAACATACTGACAGTGAGAACAAGCTTGCTCTCTTGCTAACTCTTTTCACATGCTGAATGTGTCCTTCTTACTAAATGTGTAAAGTAAGTCATCAGATTACTCTACCTGATGTCCCCACCTCTGTTCTCCATATAATTAGGTTATGTTCTAAAACTGACACATATATATAGAGTGTGATCAGGATCTGTGGATACAGGCAAGGACTCTGACTTGCAAGATTCCCAATCATACAGACGGTCCATGCATGACTGGGTATACCTTAGGTTCTATTTGGGACTTCAGCTGATCATGTAGAGCTCAGGGGCAATGAAACCAGGAGAATTCTATCTGCATTCATTTTTTAAAAAATTCTAGAGCAACAGATCACCATAAAGTGGTTGAACTTTTGCTCCTCTAATTCTCCTCCACTTCCTCTGCTTGTTCTTTGCCAGACTCAGAAATCCTTATGCTAAAATCTTGACTGTTAACTGAATTAGCTGTAACAGATGTTGCACTGGTCTTGTCTCTTCTTTCTTCATTGCAAGAACTCCATTGGGTGGACTGGAGCGCTTTTTGTCTGACCGTATGAAATGTAATACCGATCCAAGGCATCCTTTATAAGGATATGAAGGATATCATTAAACCATACCACTTTCCATTCTGCCTCTTTTATTGAAATTGTGAAACCAAGGATGCAGGATGTTCACTTAGTCACTGCACAATGTCCTCAGTTTAACTTTTTGTGGGTGATGGAAAAATAAAAACTAGTTTCAGCGACCTTAAAAGATGTTAGCAGCCAGGTCCAATATAATAAACATTGGCATGGAGGGTTTTTTTAAGTTAAAAATATGAGTTTTGATGCCTGAAAGCATAAAAAACACCCACAAAATGAATGGAGATATCCTGTGTATTGTCTGAATAAACTCTAAGGGTGATAACGAAGGGTGATACGTATAAACCTGGTGTAGACAGCTAAAAATATGTACAAGTATGCATATGGAAGGGGGAACTGGGATTGCACCAACAAGCTATCTGCTATTTGTTCTGCTTCCATGGGAATGATAAATTCTGCACAGAGATCTATTTGTAAACACATACCAGCACATACAATCTACTCTTGATAATGGACTTTCATGCACATCGGGAATGTATCAATAATGGATCCCATAGTAGAAGTAAAGATCAATGTGCAAAGGAGGGGCAAGGGACATTAGGTCCTCTAGATGTTTTTGTGTCTGGGAATTGAAGTCAAAGGTGTCTAGAGGACCACTGGTCCCCTACTTTGCTCTATGTAGAGGTTAGTCTCTATCTCTCTGTGTTTATACTTAGGTGCATATAAAGCTGTAAACAGCTTGGGGCCAGGGTATCAGAAAGACTGCCTCCTTCCAGAATATGAGCTCCTCAACAGAGGCCATGCTGTGTGTCCCACCACCCTGAGAAGCTAGATTGAAACAGTTTCCCCCGCCCCCGAACTTCCTTAAGAAAGAATGAAACTTCATCCCAAGGGAAGGTAGGTTCCCTGTAAGTTTCCGCAACTTAGTCAAAACTTTGCCCTGTGGAACCATCCATTTTTAAAATGAATTTTAAAGCTTGTTTTTAATACATTTTTATCAGATATTCTTACATGTTTCGGGGCCTTGGTGGGAAGAAAATGTTCAATGAATACTTTTAATAAATAAAAAATAAGGCCTTTAGCTATAACAGACTCCTTGCTTTGACTTTTTGTCTGTTCTGGAATCAGCCAGTGTTTAAGAAGGAGTTTGACAATGATGTAGAAGCAAATGTCCAGCCACTCAGTGTGGAACATGTCTGCATCTGCCCTCGGTGTCCCCAAGAAGGAAGAGAATACAACAAGGCAGCATTTTTTTTTAAATGAACCAACTCAACGTTTTAACATTTTTAAAAGAGCCAACTCAACATTGGGTGTAGTTCCAATACAAATGGATATTGATTGGCCAAAGAACACAAGGAGAGCTCTGTCACACCACTGTCCCCCATATTCCTGGCTAGCATTCTGTTGTTGACATAATTAGAGATTATGCCATGTCCATACTTTTCACGCCTTGCAGAAAGAGGTATCCAGTACCTCATTCTTCAAGGTCCCATCCTAATAAGCAATAAAAGCCAGGGGTACCAGGTGAAGCTCTAGCTCCCCAGCCACTGATTGGCTTGCAAAGTTGTGTCAAGTGCATTCTGGCTGATCTTGAGCACCAAGGAGGAAGAAGTAGCCTTAATGCTGAGGACAGAAACCAATTCTAGGGCAGACAAGAGGTAAAGGCAAGGAGTCCATTATAGGTGAAGGACAGATTGATTGATGATCATTTCTTCCCACCAGGGGTAGCCCTTGCTTAGAAGAAGCAAGGATGAACTCTTTGCTTAAAGAGCGTCCTGCTACCCTTGATGTTTAAGAGCAACCAGAATGAGCTCAAGCACATCTCTCCTCTTAGTCACTGGCTGGGGAAATACAGCTGTACCCAGCAGTCCTAGCTTACACTCCACCAGAGTGACGTAGGAACTCAGCAGCTGTGTCCTTCCCTCCTTGCTTCCCTTCTGCATAACTATACTGGTGGAAATAAGATCTCAGCCTGAATGCTGCTGTTCAGACACTAACTGCTGTTGGACAAGGCCTCTGCTCTCCCTTCTTATGGTGCATCTTTGAACTTGATTTGCACTACAAAGCCCTTTGGACAGAAGAATCATAGAATCATAGAAATGTAAAGTTGGAAGAGACCACAGGGGCCTTCCATTCCAACCCCCTGCCATGCAGGAACAGCCTTAAAGCACTCCCAACAGATGGCCATCCAGCCTCTGCTTAAAAACCTCCAAAGAAGGAGACTCGACCACACTCTGAGGCAGCATATTCCACTGCCGGACAGCCATGACCATCAGGAAGTTCTTCCTGAGCTTCAGGTGGAATCTCTTTTCCTGCAGCTTGAATCCATTGCTCCTTGTCCTGGTCTCTGGAGAAGCAGAAAACAAGCCCACTTCCTCCTCTTCATGGCATCCTTTCAAATATTTAAACATAGCTATCATGTCCCCTCTTAACCTTCTCTTCTGCAGACTAAACATACCCAGCTCTCTAAGTCTATCCTCATAGGGCATGGCTTCCAGGCCCCTCACCATTTTGGTCGCCCTCCTCTGGACTTTCTCCAGCTTGACCATGTCCTTCTTGAATTGGGGTGCCCAGAACTGTATTCAAGATGAGGTCTAACCAAAGCAGAGTAGAGTGGTACCAGTACTTCCCTCGATCTAGACACCATACTCCTATTGATGCAACCGAGAATTGCATTGGCTTTCTTGGCTGCCGCATCACACTGCTGACTCATGTTCAGCTTGTGGTCTATTAAGACTCCTAGATCCTTTTCACACGTACTGCTATCCAGCCACGTGTCCCCCATCTTATATTTCTGTATTCCATTTTTTCTACCTAAGTGTAGAACCTTACATTTCTCTCTGTTGAATTTCATTTTGTTAGCCTTGGCCCAGCTCTCCAATCTGTCCCGGTCATTTTGAATTTTGATCCTGTCCTCTGGCGTATTAGCAACCCCTCCCAATTTGGTGTCATCTGCAAATTTGATGAGCATGCCCTCTATTCCTTCATCCAAGTTGTTGATGAAGCTATTGAACAGCACTGGGCTCAGGACAGAACCCTGTGGCACCCTGCTAGTCGCTTCTCTCCAGGATGAAAAGCAGTCATTGGTGAGCACCCTTTGGGAACGGTCAGTCAACCAGTTACAGATCCACCTGACAGTAGCCCTGTCCAGCCCACATTTTACTAGCTTCTTTGCAAGAATGTCATGGGGAACTTTGTCAAAGGCCTTAATGAAATCGAGATATGCTACATCCACAGCATTCCCTTCATCTATCAAGCTAGTAACTCTATCATAAAAAGAGATAAGATTAGTCTGGCATGACTTATTTTTGAGAAATCCATGTTGACTTCTTGTGATTACCTCATTGCTTTCTAAGTGATTAGAAACTGACTGCTTAATGATCTGCTCCAGGATCTTTCCGGGTACTGACGTCAGGCTGACTGGGCGATAATTATTTGGGTCCTCTTTTTTTCCCTTCTTGAAGATGGGGACAACATTTGCCCTCCTCCAGTCTGCTGGAACTTCAAGACACAAGACACAAGGGCTGAGGTGCTACATCAAATAACACCTTCAAATAGAGGACTGCTGTTCACCATCTTTTCACTAAGAGAACTATTCTCTCTAAAATAAGAGACATGGCACTCTTAGGAAGAAATTCTGAGGTTTGTCCATATTAGAATGTGATGAATGGCAAACTGAGCAGCACTGGGGAAACATTCCTTCTATTGAGTAGATGAGTTTTTCTTCCCTTAAGGGCTGCAATTCAACATCCCCTCAGTCTAGCACATTTGGACTTATGTTATGCTGAGCGATATACTTTCCCATCTGACTTTCTGAAAAGCCCCTGAAGCGACCTTGCATGGCCACTTTGTGTTTCAAAGTGAGTAGACAGGATCAGAGAACCATCTGGCTATGTCTTCATACATCAGTGCTAAGATCTACTGGGGGCTTCCAGTAGTCTCAGTGCCAATGTCATTATTTTGTATCTGGCTATGGGGATATAGCCAGATGCTATATCCTGCCTGCTCATCACAAAGCATGGAATGGCCATGTGGGATGGCTAGAGGGGCTTTTCAGGAAGCTATGTGTGGAGGAGGGCCTTTGGACACTGAAGAAGGGAATATCAACCCTCTCAGTGTCTGAAAGGGGACTTCTACATGCATAAGAGAAACTTACATAAGTGTACATCTCTAACAGAATTCCAGCCAATGCCTGGGCAGTTGTTGCATTCCTTCAAGCCATTTCTAACTTATGGCGACCCTAAAGCAAACCTATCACTTGGTTTTCTTGGCAGGATTTGTTCAGAGAGAGTTTGCCTTTGCCTTCCTCTGAGACTGAGAGAGTGTGACTTGCCCAGGGTCACCCAGTAGATTTCCATGGCTGAGTGGGAATTTGAACTCTGGTCTCCAGAGTTGTAGTCCAACATTCAAACCACTACACCAAACTAGCTCTCACCTAGGGAGTATGAATTGCTAAATATTGGCTCCAAGGCTGTTACTGGGAGTTCTTATATTCTTATCTCCTCATGTGGGAGACTGGAAAGTTTGTCGTTTCTGTGATTTCTCCAAGATTTGCCTTATCTGGCTAAGAACTCTGGAAGATCATTGCCTGGCATTAGGACAACTAAGGGGAAGCTAATTATGGCCTGAATCCTGCTAGTTAGTCCCAGCTAGGGTAGTGGACTATAGGCAATGAAAGCTCATTCTAGCATAAAATTATAAGGCCTAAGTCCAATTGTTAGTCTCAGCTTAAACAGATACACTTGAATCAATTGTTGAATGGTGAGTCAAAAGTTATATAAATCCTATTCATCCAGTGGGTCTACTCTGTAGTTGGGATTAGCACTGGGAGTCAAGCCAATATATTTTTCAGTGGCCCTGGGAAGTTCACAGAAGTTACTTTATAGGATATTTTATGAGACCTAAACAAATATAGGCTTCTTTTCAAAGCTTGATTTGCTACAGTTAATATGTTTCAAAGCAAACCCATAGGATGGTTGAGGTATTTAGTGCCCTTACTTTCATATATGCAATCTTTTAGTAGTTTTCCTTTAATGATTTTCAAAGTCTTCCACATAACAAGGAATCAAAAATCTTAGAGCCTTTCATTTAACTCCCCTCCCTCCCTGGGCAATTTGGTTTCCCTTAGACATGCACTTTCACTGGCAAGTTCCCTAATTAAATATAAAATGGCAGGATTAGATTCTAACAGTGTTATATAGTTTTCATCAGGAAGGAACTGGCAGGCTTCTGGGCTTCTGACGTAAAATCTAGAATTCAACCCCAGCACTTTGTTTTAATTTTAAAACAGTAATGCGGAAGATAGGGAGACAACTGGTAGCTGGCTTGGCCATTGAATGCCTTTGTTCTGACTTAGAACTGTAATCAATATTATGAGTAACTGACTTGGTCATAGTTTTTTTTTTAACTGACAATGAATATATTGAAATGCAAAGAGCTTTAGGTGCCACAAGTCTCTTTGAAAGGGTTTCCCCCCCCCTCAAGTTTTTATAGAACAATACTACGAAGGCCAAACTGAACGTAATTCCAGATATACAGTTTTTCTTATTTGTCCTGTGATGCTGAGCACTGTAAATCTATGTGAACTAGCAGAATTGGGAAAAGTGGTGCTGCTTCCATTACACAGTTCCAAGTACTTCTAAATCACTCTGAAAAGAGACTCATAAGAGCTGGAAGGGATCCAAGGGTTATCTAATCCAATCTCTTGTCTGTGGAGGAATGCATGGCTAAAGCTCTCCTTAGAGGTAGCTGTCCAGCCTCTGTTTTAAGACTTTCCAGTGAAGGAAAGTCTGCCACTTTCTGAGGTGGTCTGTTTCATTGTCAAACAGCACTTACAGTTAGGTGACTGACACCTTTGCTCTTCAAGGTACTTCATTTGGAATTACTATCCCTTGGTGTTTAAAATGGAATTATGACAATTATATTACTTAAAAAGAAAGATAGTTGCAAGGTATAGAAAATAAAATATAATATAATGGAAACTTGGAGGGAAGTAGTGCATGGAAAGTGTGAAGCTTGATGATTGATTTTTAGAATTGGAAGTATGTATCTGTTGTTCTTTGCTCCTTGTATTTTAAGTATTAAAATTAAAAAAAGGGAATTATTATTCCTTGGTAGTGTTACCCTGACTTCTGGGGGTCCCGTGGGGGACACCTGGCTTCGCTCCAAGTTATAAAGGTTGGGGGAATTAGTGGAGCACTAGTGTTAGCAAAACGAGGGCCAGGGTAACCCAGCAGGATCTTTTACCCAACTTTATGGGGTCAGGCCAAGCAAAAAGCCGGACAAATGTACCAAATAAATGAATTTTATTAAATGAATATAGCACCACACACCAACACACTCACTCGCTCACTCACTCACACAAGGCCTATTGAGAAGGAAAAGAGTTGAAAAATGGATAGGGGATATAACAAAGGGAATGTAGAGGCGGTGATACTGCACCTATCCTGAAGTCTTTGGTCCGGGAGGCGGCGAGAAGAATGGAGCTCAGTGAAGAGATGGCTGAGGGGATCACTCAACTAACAAAGTGCAGGTCTGCTAGTGTGGTGGGGAGTTCTCCAAAGAGACCCTCAAAAACAGGGACTACTTATAGGGCAGAATGTACCTCGAGGGCAGACCGTCTCCCGGGAAGAACAATGGCCAAAATAAAGGAAAAATGTCGCACAATAGCAGCTTGATAGCTTGCATGACTGGATCATGTAAAAGTACCTTGTCTTGTAGGATTTTGCAAAGTCTGAGTGGCTTAACCTGGGGAAAACCCAATAATCCACTCAGGTTGGCTGGCAACCTTTTGTCTGTGCGAATGTGTTTAGCCTGAGGTCTCCTTGGGCTACGTGACTGGGGATTTTTCTGGCCTGACCTAATTTGGATCGTTCGACCTCTTAGCCTACATACCCACTTGGGCAACCTCTCTGGCATGGTGGGCATATTTGATATTAAATTTATAGTCCCTGGGATAGGGTATGCCAGTGGGGTAACAGTAATGTTGGTGCAGAATCCACATCTGCAACTGCCCAGAGTTTACAAATATCACACAAATAAGTCTAGATCAGATCTAGATAATAATGATCCTTAAAGAGAAAAACCAGGAGAAAGGAACATGGGAAAATGATCATACCAGATCAGACCATTCTATTATTAATCTGGATCAGCATTGTCTAAATTAAGAATGGGGAACCTTTAGCCCTCTGGGTACTGATGAATCAGTCTTCAGTGTTGGCAAGTCTGAATACAGCTGGTGGGAACTCGGGGTTTAATAATAACGGCATAGATTTTTCAGTGCTGGTCTTAACTAACTGGCAGGTGCTCTCCAGCAGACCAAATGACTTTTCCGCCCCCAGTTCTACCAACCAAGGTCCTTTTAACTAGAGATGCTCAGGACTGAAATGACCCCAGGAAATTGCACTAGGAAAGGCCAGCCAATGAATTACAATCATTTCCCTAAGTAAGCAGGGGCTCAGTGGTGGCAGGTGGCTTCCATATTGAATTTAGTTGAAATTTGAACTATTCAAAGTGCTATACCCTATTCCTCAAAATAGCTTCATTCCTTGGAAAATACCTTTCAAGTTCAGCCTAAACCCCAACATGAATTTACCATCCATGCGCAACATGGGAACCACCATCCATCACTGCAAGAGGCCTCTCATCAGAGAAGACAATACAGTAAAGAATTATGGCATGTCCATATATGTATTTGTCTTTATTATCACTTCAAAACCATGAAATATTAGACATTGAAAACTTGGCACAGATACTAAGGGGACCCTACAGAAAGACACTGGCGGGTAGGTGGGGGCAAAGGGGACAATACATTCACTTGCTGTACCGTGTCCATGCCATTTTTAATTTTAGAAATCTCTGTCAGCATTTAAGCCCACAAATTATAGGAGCAACAGCAAAAATTTCCAAAGGTTTTAGCTTTTCCTAATAAATATATTACCTCAGATTGTAATATCTGCAACATGTTAACCTTGATGACTGTGTTGATAGTTTAATCATAGCTATGTATTAGGAAGCTGGGTGTGTCAAGGAAACACTGAGTCAGTCTTAATTAATGGTGCATTGGTGAAGAGCACTGTCATGATTGGCACCATTTAAAAAGCTTCCTTTCAATCACATTTGAGAAGATGAATAGCCACAGTAATCAACTAAGACTGACTATTTAGTTAGTGTGTGTGTGTGTATGTTTTTCCTTTGGCTTTCTATTGTCTTCCTGACAGCCAGTCCTAGAGATTATAAAGATTAGGCTTGACTATACAGATGTAGGCCAGAATCCTGTATGGCTCAGCATGGTGTGGTAGTTCTGCATGTGGAATTCAGGTAGAGCTAGCCATTCACCTCTTCCCAGATTTAGGGTAGAATCACAGCACCTCTCCACCCATCCTTTCCATGGGTGGTAGAGTGTGTGTGTGAGAGAGAGATTGGAGAAACATCTGGCTATGTTCCTGTTGCAAAATGGATAATGATCACATGTCTGCTAAAGTCTGCTTGGGCCCTCTGGAGATATCAGTGGATGATGTAGTCATTTGGTTATGGGGACATGACCAGAGATTTCTCTGATCCCCTTGCTCTAGCTCAGCCATAGAATGGCCATGGGTGGGGGAGCTACAATGACTGTATGGTAAATAGGGGGGAGACTTTCTTCATTGTGGAGTGAAGAAGGGAATGCCAACCTCTTCAACAACCACATACACACAAAAAGACACATGCAAGTATAAGGTTTACTTACCCCTTTGTATGTCACTAACAGGGTACCCGCCATAGATTTGTAAGTAAACTTTCCATATAAGCACTTTTATGGACAAATGCAAAGACAGTCAACTTATGATCACAAAAGTTTTGTCATGCTGGCTGTATGGAATCTTGAGAACTAAAAGAAGCATTTATACCTCTGGATGCCTTTGCTGGGATGTAATGTTTCATTAAACTTGTTCCTGCAGGGAGGAATGAATAATTTATACATTTTCTTCCCATACTGAGAATGTCTTTCAAAACTGTGAATTTCTTGTAGCAGGGAGAAAATTGGTTTGACAATTATTTAAGTCTCCCCCCCTCCCCAGACTCACTGTTTTTCCTCAACTCTCCTCTCGACATGGCCAGGTAATACTTGGGGACAGATGGGAGAAGTCAAGAATCATACAGCTATGTTCTGCTAGCTGGACAAAGGTGAAGGCATTGTTTAAGACTTCTGATTCTTCCAGAGGTTCTGCACGACAACGTCATCATTATGCTTTTGGCTACCAGAATATATTTGGAGGCTCCTCAGCTGGCCCCACCTTCCCATGGTTACTAAATGGCCATGTCTAGGGAGCAATAAAATGATGTGTTTCCAGCAGGTGGGTATGTGAAAATGTGGCATAATTACAGTCCATTTTGATGTGAGATCTTGGGGTTGGGGCTTCTTACCCAGGTTCATGCTTTGGCCAGGATTCTCCTTGTTGGGGTATCTTGACAATCGAGAACCCCCATTTTAATTTTTATGCCCATGAATTTTCAAATATTCTGCCCATCTCTAACTTTTGCTGGGGGAAAATAGCACAGGAAGCCTTTGGCCTACATGTACAACATGTAGGCTTCCTAGAAGTATCTGGGAAAAACTTAATGCTGGAGTTAAGTTCACATTTGGTCAGGTCCAGTAAAATTGTTATTAAAATGAAAGTACTGATTTCTTATATTACTTTTACATGTTACAAAAATACATTAAAATACATCACAAACATTTCCAGAGTTTGAAAATATTACTGTTTTAAGACTATGGTTCCTAGAATGCTCCAGCCAACATGGCTATTGACCATATGAGTTGATAATCCAAAAAAGTAAATTTTCTGAACTCTGATGCACGTTTAACATAGTAATAATGTTAGAAGAATAAGGAAAGACTGCATTAGCAAACAGTGATATTGGAGACAATTTTAGTCATGATTTAGTGTACAGCTAACCATTGTCCTTATTAGTATTATTATGTCCCCCCCCCATGCTTTTCTCTGAACAGTGAGGAAATGTAGAAATGGAGCAGGTTTGGGACTCATTTGGAAAGAAGTCACTGAGAGGTTCATTGGTGTTTTGTAATATTTAGTTTTACATATATTCAGGTGGAACATAGGTGCAAGTGTAACTTAGTCACTACGAAGTCCACTGAAAACTCAAATTTTGAGGGAGGTGATCAGCATGCTAAAATTCTTTCAAAAGCTCGAAGCTAGCTCTTGGTTCCTGGGCTCACAAATTGCAGTCTTGGTCATTCTTGTGTTCTTCTTAGTTAGGTCATATCATCCTTTACTAGGAAGGTTAAAGAGAAGGCCTCACACCCTTTTTTGGATATTTCTGAATATCTGACAGAAACAGGCTAACAGAAAGTTTGCATGAAAATACTGATTGCTGGGTTACAAGCCCAGGGTTAAGTTTTTGTCAGGTTTTGCTTTGAGGCAACCCACAATATTACATCAGTTTTTCTATGCATTTATATTTATGCCTACATAGATAGATGTATAAGTAGATATAGGGTTCTTATGAAATTACCAGCACAAATTATCTGCTTGTGTGGTTTGGCTTAACTCCAAGCAGTTGATAAGAAGCTGCACCTGCAAATCTTTGGGCTTTCAGCTTCCAAGAGCAATTGAAAGCAGGTTTCAGGTGTGAAGGACTAGTAGAAAAATTCTCCTTTATGCTACCAGTGTGGCAGTTGAAATATATGGATATTCAAGATGTCTGGTGGTGCGCAAAACCTGAATCCCTGCGAGGTGCCATTGTACAGGAAAGGGCTTAAAGGATAATGACTAGAAAGGCTTCAACCTTCATCAATTCATTTGGGGGTGAGGGAGAGGAACATTGGAGGAAACTCACCTGCTAGAGAAAATATGTTACTGACTTCAGCTTCTGTCACCAAACGTCCTTTTGATGCAGTTCGGCCTGTGAATTTTCTGGGGATTTGCACAGATGAACTTTCCACTGGCTTGGCTTCACTCTTTCCAGCCAATCTCTTCTGTGTCCTTGCCAGTGGCTACACTAAAGGTGGAAACCAGATTTATTAATTTTTTTAGGTCCTCCTTATACTTCATTTCCCAAAAAGCCTTGACAAAAACAATACAAGTTCAATATAACAAACAATAGTACCTTTACTTCTGTACTTTATTAAAAAAATTTAAATGGAAATAGGTTTAAATTAAACCATTAGAATTATGTAATTTAACTGGAATTAACAAACAAGGTTTTAAAAGTTTTTGATATGGATGAAATACTTCAGAGTAGTTTCCTCCCAGCCTTGCTGTCCTATAGGCCTGCTGAATCTTGAAGCAATGCATGTGAAGAAGGCTCTGCATGAAATGGGTTATTATCTGGATTTCTGTTATGTAGTTACAGTCTTCTCCCTGTTGATAATCATTTAATATATTCCCATACTTCCATTTGCTGTAAAGCCTTAGCATATTTCTGTCTCCAGACTAGGTCACTCATTATATATATTAATATGTGCATATACTTCTGTTTGCTAAACATGATTCATTTTATATAGATGTTTTTTTCCTTGATATAAAATAGGAGAGGGGAATTGCACAGAGGTCAGGGGCCAGTTTCCCCTGATCCAACCCCATGGGTCAGGCCTCTCAACAGTGCATGAAAAATACTTCTCTTTTTTCTGTGTCTGGACCAAAATGACAACTAGAGGTGATGTCATCAATTGTGGTCACCATTTGGTTTGGGATGCAGTAAAAAAAAGTAGATATTTGGGAGGAATTGGGTTTTAGGTAGATGTGGGGGATATTGTAAGATGTTTTTGCACAGAGCTGGCACAATTTTTGAATGAAAATTGCCCAGAAATTCATACTTCCAGTATTTCACAGTTGAAAACTAGGACATGTATGGCTAAGCAACATGAGATTGTGGTCAAGATGGCAAAAGTTGTGAGTGAGGAAGAACATACAAGCTAAGAAAAGCTGCAGCAGTTTGCTTCTGCCTCAGCCCACTGGGCAGGGCAAGGTTCTGCCCCTTCTCTTCTCTCTCACCCCTGCTGAATTAATTGAGTTTAAACCACTTTTGCACTTTGACTCCATTTGCAGCAATTGAAGTAAGCTGAGCACAAAGGTGGGGAGTGGGAGCAGAAGAGTAAAACCAGGACATTTTGAAAGCAGCTGTAAAAATGGATGACAGATTAGTAATCAGGACTGTCCCTGTTAAATTGAGACATTGGTGAGTACAGAATCTATTCCAAAAATTGTGGGGCTCTGGGATACTGAGGAGTCATCACAACCACAAGGGGTGGGGCTCATATGGCCCATGGGTCATATATGGCTTTCAGGTTCCCTACAGCATTTCTTTCTGCCTACAGTGTTTATTATGTTTGCTTTCTATATGCACTGAGCAAAGTTAAGCTTTTTGACCATAATCCTGTTTTCCTGCATAACCGCACCAGCTGTGTAGGCAGTAGTACAGCTGCTGGGGTACAATGGCTGTGGCTGCTGAAATGATGGGGAGGGAGTGGCAAAAAGCCATCTCTGCCAAAGGAGAAGGCTGCCTTGACAGCTTCTGATGTTGCCACCACTGTGCATCACTGTGGCAAACCATAATGTTAAGATTCCAGCTGCCACATTGAGTTTTATGTGGAACACACACACACACACACACACACACACACAGAGGTTAAGTGATGTTGGGTTGATTGGACACACTCCATTTTTAAATTTGAACTAGAGAAGACCCATTCAGTCAATGAAACTTACATACGTATTGACTTATTAAGTTCACTTCAA
Organism: Cyclura pinguis; assembly: GCA_030412105.1. Classification (NCBI taxonomy): domain Eukaryota; kingdom Metazoa; phylum Chordata; class Lepidosauria; order Squamata; family Iguanidae; genus Cyclura; species Cyclura pinguis. Next base: position 315,650,683 of record CM059600.1, on the reverse strand, counting down.
TTCACATTGGGATTAACAATTTGACTCAGGCCTCTTTTTGGACTCAGGGTGCAGAACCCTTATGGAAGTGGAAAAACTGCGAATACATTCCTCCATGATCTCCATCCCATTCCTTTTCCTCTGGCTCTGGCATTACCTGGGGGAAGAAAAAAAAAGACAAGATAAAGGGCTTACCAATACTTTCCCTTAGAGGGAGAAGAGAGCAGTTCTAGCATTCTAGCTACTTCTGGTCACCATCTTGAGAAAGGAGGGTTGGAGCAAAGAGAACACCTGACCAACCAGCAACCATTACAATGTGCAGCCACGTAGTAGAGAGGACATGCCTCTAGCAGTGGGAGGGGGGCTTGGCTTACCCAAAAGGAAAGAAAAGGTCCATTTTAAAAACAAGCCTTGCATGTGTGGGGTAAGGAATGCAAAGGAATGGGACGAGGAAAATAAGGGGAGGAAGGCAAGCACGTGCTTTGCAAATAACGAGATTCATGAAAGTCAAACCTGCAAATGTGGAGGGAAGACTGTATTACTATTGTCCTCTTTTGAGGATTTTCACTACAACCCAACATCCCCAGAAAACATGGCCAAGGATGACATGGATTGTAGCTCCACATACAAACAGGGGTCTAAGTTGAGGTAGACTGCTTTGGCATTAGATACAAATGATAAAATATAAATTATTGTTATATTTTCTACAAAATCCATAGAGTGACCACATTGTGCATATTTTTTTCTTTGCCAAGACAGAAAATGGGGAAGAAGAGAGAAATCCAGAATCTGTCCATCATCAGAGACAGTTTATTCTAAAGGAAGCCAGAAGATATCACTAACTTATCTGAAGCTGTTTCTTTCCACCTACATCTGCTGCCTGGCATGCTCACTTTTACAACCAACTGGTAGACAAGTTCACCTTGAGTTTATTTAATTTTAGATTTGGTGACTTGCTTTTCCACCTGAATCCAAGAATTCTCAAACACTCAAGACTTTGTGCATTAATGAAAGGTGCTTTGTGAACATAGTTTAAATATAAACCACCTAGCATAGCCTAAAATAGCCCAGAATACTTGAGAGCCTATTAAAGGTTAGTTAATATAAGACTCTGACAGACTGTAATAGCTAGTACAACATTTTTGGTGGTTGATGGTGCTGGTCCTAAGCTTTGTTCCTTTTTTTATTGATAATTCATTGACTTTCTGAAGAGGGAGAAGGTAATTCTACAATAGCAGTGTTGGCTTAAAGCTGCTGTATCTTCTAGTTCTGTGATATTCTAGGCCGTGGGTGACAAGAAATGAACACACAGCCTTGATGATCCCTGCTAAACTTGCAACATGGTTCAGTCTTCACTAACTGCTGCTAGGCTACAAAGAAGACAGATGCAGAAAAAAGCCGGTTGTCTCTAGTTCATACCACTGGTTTCCTAAACTTAATGTCGGTTGTGCCTTAATAGGGAGATGGTGGCTGCTTTCCCCTACAATTCTTGTAGCAATTATTTCCCTTGCATTTGCGTTACCTTTAAATCTCATGTTCTTTCCATAAAATTTGTGAGATTTGTGAAAATACTTATCAAAACTGAATTGAACAAAATTTTCAGCTATCAGCACTGCAACTTCAAAACGCACAACTGTTCTTCTTGTGCCTACCTGCCTTGCTGCCATGTAGCTGTTAAAGATGAGGACCTTATTAAAGAGCGGGGGGGGGGGGGAGGTGTCAGTTCCAATGCAGCAATCCACATAGCACATATAAATGAATACAGGAAGGATTATAGTTTGAGCTGTAAAGCACACTGCCTGGATGAGAGCATCCTATTTTGCATTTTTCACATTAATTTTTTAAAAAAGAATCTCACATTCCTTCTGAAAAATTCAAATAGAAATTTGCATTAAAAAATCTCATATTCTTTCTGATAAATTTATGTAGAAATCTGAAAATCTTAGAAAGTTCTTATCAAAAGGTGCACCAGAAAAAAAAAACCTCATCTATTGCTAGCCAATGGGACATGCAGGTGCTGGAACAAGACTTCCTGTACCACTAACATCTTGTGTCTAATGGCCTATAGCTTGAGATATATAAAAACAGTGTAGTATTTTCTCCTTTTTCAAAAAAACACTATATCCAGCCTTTCTCCCAGCATGGGACCCAAGGAATCTTGCAATGTTAATTAACAGAATGTAGCAAAGCAATCTTAATAGAAAAAAAAAATCAGATTAAAACAGCATGGTGCAAAAAAAAAGTTTCAAAAGCATTCAAAATGTAACAGTTAAGAGGGGCAACAACAGCACCCCTCCATCCAAATTATTCTGCAACAATAAGTGGACAAAAGCATGGCTAGGTAAAAAAAGGTTTTGGCTTGTCAGTGGAAGGGGAGTAGAAAGGTGGCCAGCCTAGCCTCCTCTGGGAGGCGTTCCACAGTTTAGAAGTAGGCACTAAGAAGGCCTTCTCCCATGGCCATTTCCGCACTAGACTGTTACCCCACTGGAAAACTCTGTCCTGGGGTCTACAATTTTGATATTAAAATATGATTCAATGTGCCTGAGAGGTCACCCGGATGGGCATGTAGGCAGCAACGGTCGAACGATCGAAAACCAGGTCAGGCCAGCAAAATCCCCCGTCACGTAGCCCCAGAAGACCTCAAGCTGTGCAAACCCACAAAAGACAAAGGGTCCTCAGCCCCTGAGAAGCCAACTTGAGGAGATTAGCATGTTTGCCCCAAGCTGAGCACCGATAGCAATAAAATCCTATCAGGCAAGGACCGTTTACATAAAGTTATACCACAGCCCAATGCAGCTGAAGATCCTGAGACTTTGGTAACACCTTGTACTCTCATCATGCAAAGGAAGTTACCATCGTGGAGCTTCTTTTCCGTTGCAGCACCCATTGTTCTCCCCAGGAAAGGATTAACCCTCCAGGTACTTTTCCCCCTACAAATAGTCACAGTTTTTGAGCGGTTCTTTGGATCGCTCCCAGTCATTCCAGCAGACCATTTCTCAGTCCGTTGAGTAATCCCCTCGGCCCTCTGCATGCTGAGCTGTACTTCTTCACTGTCTTTCCTGGGCCAAGGACTTCAGGAAAAGGTGCAGTATTACCCCAGCTACCATCCCTTCAATATTCCCCCTATCCAGTTTCCTCTCTTTTGCTTCTTTATAGGTCTTGAGTGAGTGTGTGAGCGATTGCGTTGATGCGTGAGACTTTCATTCAATAAAATCATTTTATTGGACATTTCTGTTTGGTTTTTGGCTTGGCCTGACCCCTTAAACTGGGTAAAAAGACCCTGCTAGGTTACCCTGCCTCTCGCATTGCTATTGCTCATGCTCTGGCTAGTTTCCATTCCTCATCACGTGGAGCACATTGAGGTGTTCCCCCAAGGGACCCCAGAAATCAGGATAACAAGACTGTTATAGCGCTATTATTCCACTTGCAACATCCTATGGAATCCTGGAGTTTGCGGTTTCAGGAGGGGCCAGCTGGCCCCTTCCTCAACTGCAAATCCCAGGATTCCATAAGATGTTGTAAATGGAATAATAGAACTATAACAGTCTAGTGCAGAAATGTCCCATATTTTCACCCACCATGCCTGTGAAGGTGGTGAGACTGAATTAAATCCCTCCCATAAGGCTCTCCAAACTCAGATAAGCTCAAGTGGGGAGATATTGTCTTTCAGACAGTCTGAGTCCAAGCCATATAGGACTTCATAGGATATAAGCAGTTTGAATTCTGCCTAGAAGCAGAATTGTGGCCAAGTGAAGCTGTTATATATAACATGGGATACATATCTGATTTTTTGAATATTCTCTGTAGCCAGCCTTGATCAAAAGAGTTTGGCTGCAGCATTTTGGACCCACTGAAGTTTCTAAACATTTTCCAAAGGCAGTCCCATGTAGAATGTGTTACAATAATATACACAGTATATAAAGTCTTGTGACACTGATGTCAGATTATACATCTCCAGGAAAGGGCACAATTAGTTTTAATTGTTCAAACGGACTCCTGGGCATTCCTCAAATCTTAGCACTGAGGCTCAAGGCTTTATGCAGGAGTACTCAAGCTTTGAACCTGAAATTTCAGGGGGAAATTTCAGCACAGCCTGAATCCTGATTCTCTGATTTTGCTTTTTCACTGACCAGGAGCACCTCCTCCAATCCGTTGTTAACCCTCATCCAGTCCATTAATGATATGAGACACATGTTGAACATTGAAACGTTTTTAAAATTAGGGGCAGATTCTCTGTCCTCCACTTATTTTAGCAAGTGTGGCTGCCTTGGATAGGTTACTTTTTGGACTACAACATCAGAATCCCCAGTCAGCATAACGAGCTCTTGTGGTGTCTGGAGATTATGGTAAATGAAAAAGTAACACTTCCAAGCTCTGATTTTGTAAATAAGATTTTGTACTATAATCTCACAAAATCTTACAAATTCATGCGGAGGTGCAGGGATCCCCGTGGCTACAAGGATTCCCCTCGCATGAATTCATTTAGTCTCTCTCTCCCTTCTGAGAATTCTAAAATATTTTTAAACTGCTTATTGAAGAAATTTCAGAATAATCTTGTTTCAAGCTCTAAGCAAGCAGTATTAAAATATTAAGATTGTCACCAGTTCTTCTGGCTTTCTGGAAAAAAACTGTAGATTTGAAAGAATATAAAACACAGCCCTTCCTTCCTTCCTTCCTTCCTTCCTTCCTTCCTTCCTTCCTTCCTTCCTTCCTTCCTTCCTCTTTCTCTCTCTCACTTATTTCTTCCTTTAAAAAAAGAGAGAGAGAGAGAGAGAGAGAGAGAGAGAGAGTAATATGATAGTACAGAGGCATACTGCCCAACCCTGGTCAGTTGAAAATAATTCTTCCAAGGGGTATGTGATTGGTGCATTTTTGTTAAAGAACTTTGGAAAAGCTTTGGTTTCAAAACCTGGATTTGTGTATCATTAAGAAAACAGATTTACATTTATAAGCCAACACATTCCTGTGCAAATGTGGTGACTGACAGGATTTCAAAACACGTGACATTTTCCCCCAAATAGAAATAACTTGGAAATAATGCATACAGTGTTTTTTGAGAGGTCAGTTCAAGAGTCCACAAAAAAAGATAAGGAGGCATGTAGAAAAAATGTGCAGCAAAAGGGAGTTGGTCAAGATCATTGAATATACTTTATGTGTAAAGAACTATAAAGAATTGCTTTTTACAAAGGAGTTTAAATTATCCTACCTAAAATGCTTATAGTCTCAAAATAAGACATAAATATTATACATAGACATCAGATGAAAGAATCACACAGCAGGCAAAGATGCTGTTTTTATTGCCAAAGTGTTCTCATCTCTGCCTATGAGCAGGCATTGCCAGGCATCTTGTTAGGAAGTAGATTTATTAACCTATTTCTTCATTCACCTCAATGCTGTCTACTTTGATTGTCAGTAGCTTCTCAGGGTCTTTACAGAAGTCTTTCCTGTTACTTGCTCCTACCTGATCCTTAAAGCTGGAGGGATTTCCCAATGTTGAGGACTGGGCGTAGGATCTTCTGTCTCCTTACCGTTCCACCTTCCTCCATCACCAGATGCTTCTGCATGTCTCTGGCTACCGACTGAGCTTTCCCTTGGGTGCAGCTGTTTTGTCCAGAATACCTTCTCACACTTATTATTAGAAGTCAGGAAAGTTACCTTTTGGATCATAACTGGCCGTTGTAGTCTAAGAAAGTAAATTTTTAACTTCGATAGTAAATTTCAAAGAGATCATGATCCCAGTTTATTTCAGCATAAAAAAGAAAAAAAAGGGGGTGTGCGGGAAGAAATGGCTGGAGGGGAGAATCTAGCAGCACCTTCGAGAATGATTTATTTTTGCATCAGCTTTCATGGCTATCAATCCCCCTCTTTGGTGTTGGAATCAACTCTTTGAAGATTAATGCCCAGGGTCACAATTTGCAGCTTTGCAGCTTTCTCTATCATGTTACATTCTGTCCCACTTCCACAACTGTGCAAATGTGCTTAGATACCTGTGGCTTTAACATCACTCCACCAGTGCATATGAAGACATGGCTTGGTATACACAAACGTTCATACTAAAATAAGTCTTTTAGCACTTTAAGGTGCTAATAGATTCTTTCCCACTCAGCCCTTTTTCCCCTTCCCACATTTTCTTCCTTTCTCCAACCTCTGTTTAGCACCAGTTCTCTGACTCTGTTGCCCACCAAGCTGTTCTTTTTCTGCAGACATCATTGTCTTTAAGCCAGAACGGATAGTTCACTTTTTCTACTATCTTTGTGGTTCTAGTTCCATCTGTTCCAGGCTACATGGCTCTCCTGGTGTTGGAGAAGAAAAGGTCTTGGATCTGGATGGCTTCCATACAAGCCAGAGAAACTGAAAGAAGCATCCATAAAACTGAGAGTGTCACTCCCGCAGCAATAGATCCATTGGCCATTCCTGGCTCCAACTCACCATCAGAAGGACTGTGGCTACCTAGCAAGAATGGCTGTTAGCTCTAGATAGTTAGCTGCCCACCTGCCTCTGTGGTTGTCTGCTTCCTCTACTTCCATCACTTGCCTGCTTGCCAGACATCAAGACAGTCCCATGTGTTCTGCTGGTGTGCTGCTCATTGCTGCTCTCATTTACCGCAGCTTTTCATGTTGCCCTTGTCATGTTGCCCTGACCATAATAATGTGGCACATCCATCTCAAAGTGTTTAGATCTTGGCTCAAGCAAAAACTAGGGCCTGTATTGTCTATCATCTGCTTGGTTGATTGATTGTGGCAATAGTATCAAAATTGTGACTAAGGAGCAATAGCGAATACAAAAGTTACCTAAATTTATTCATCTGTAACGGCTTTTTTAAAAAAGGAGTGGGCAACAACATTTGATGTGTAACCTGTACTGAGGACAATAAGCTACCATCAGGGCAGAATATGGAGAAGCAGAATAGTTTCCAGTTGGCAAGGATGTCAGGCAAGGCTGCATTTTATCACCCTGTTTAACTTGTACACTGAACATATCATATCTAAAGCAGGAGACTTGGAGAAAAGAGACATGAAAATTGGAGGAAGGAACACCAACAACTTAAGATATGTAGATGCCACCATACTACCAATATAAAATAACAAAGACTTGGAATAATTACTGAAGAAAGTGAAAAAGCAGGTTTACAGCTGAACCTTTAAAAAAAACAAAAATAATGAACACAGATGATTTAGGTAACTTGAAAGTAGATGATGAAGACATTAAAATAGTTAAACATTTTTCATACCATTAATCAGAATGGAGATTGCAGTCAAGAAACCAGAAGAAGACTAAAAGAGCAGCTCTGAAAGAACTAGACAAGATCATTAAGTGTAAAGATGTATCCCTAAATACCAAAGTTAAGATTGTCCATGCCATTGTATTTCCAATTTCTAAGTATGATTGTGAAAGCTGGAGAATGAACAAAGCTAATAGAAAGAAAATCAACTCCGTTAAATGTGGTGCTGGAAAAGAGTTCCACAGATTTTGTGGACTGATAAAAAGACATATAAATGGGTCCTAGAGCCACCATGGTGTAGTGGTTTGACCACTGGACTATGCTCCTGGAGACCAGGGTTTGATTCCCTACTTGTCCATGGAAACCCACTGGGTGACCTTGGGTGCTTCACAAACTCTCAGCCTCAGAAAACCCCATGATAGGTTTGCTTTTGGATCAGCATATGTCAGAAAAGACTTGAAGGCAAACAAGAAAAACAAGAAGAAATCAAGCCTGAATGATCCCTAGAAGCCAAGATGGCTAACAGAGACTTTCATACTTTGGACATATCATAAGAAGGCACTAGAAAAGCTAATAATGCTTGGTAAGATAGAAGGCAATAGGTAAAGAGGAAGACTGTATTACAGGTGGATAGACTCAATCAAGGAAGCCATGACTTTGTGTCTGTAAGAGTTGAACAGGGCTGTTGATGATAGTGTGATTTGGTGGTTTCTCATTCATAGGGTTGCCATAAGGTGAAGTTGACGTGGCAGCAGTTAACACCAGCAAAAATGCTTCTAGGCCAGAGCTTTCCAAACTTTTCATGTTTGGAAAACATGAAAACAACTTTTTGGACATGTATCATTTTGCGACACAGTAATTCAGTTTTACTACCAAACTAGAGGTTAAAAAGTGGGAAAGGCAGCCCCTCCACCGGATCCTGGCTCACTGCTGTTTCCCTCACAAGGAAAGACCCCACTAAGGGCGGCAGCAGTAGGAAAGGCAGCCTCCCTACCTGATCCTGGCCTACTGTGGTGGTGGCAGCAGCAGCAGGAGATGCTCAGGTGGGGTGGGGGTGTTTCTCGGTCCAGGGAGGTGACGTGCCTACACACTTCAGGCGACACACTAACGTGTCACGACACACCATTTGGACAGCCCTGTTCTAGGCTCTCTGTTATTTTCACAACAGTTGTCCAAAAGCAACATGGGCGTACGTGCATCCTTTCTTTTTCTTTTTCGGGGCGGGGAGGTGTGTGCTTTCAAAATGTAAAGGCTGCTCTTGCCCACAAATACTTCATCTGTTCCTCTGAAGCATATCAGTCTTGATTCTTTCAGAAGAGGCATATATGTTTGCATGTTATTGACAATTCCATTTAAAGTGAGCAAACCAAATGACAAAGAACGTTTTACCAGACAACAAAAACCCTGTGTGATAGCTGTTAGGCTTCACCCCCAATCTACCAAATGTGCAGAAACCATCCCAATCTAACAGGCAAAATGTTATAGCTATTTGTGGATTTCCTGTGTTAAGTTGATGAGAGGCATGCATCTTAATATTTCTGAATTGAACTTCAAATTGGCACCCCAGGATAACTGGATACTCTCTGATTTGATCTTGAATCCAGTTGGGCATTTTTAAATTGATCCAGTGAAGTCCAAAACAAACCTTGTGGCTGATGCATACCTCAAAAGTATAAATCAAATGTCCCTTTTGTGCTGAATTTTCTGGCCAATATTACTTTAACTTTTTGATCTAGGAAAACTTCTCCTGCATCTGCTTGCAATTGGTGGTAGACAGTTTCAGAATTTTTAAACCTGTTGGCTTCAACCTTGTTTTTGCTGTTGTTATGTGCCTTCACATCAAATCTGACTTATAGTGACCCTATATTATTGGCAGCATTTACTCAGAGGAGATTTGGCATTGCCATCCTCTAAGACTGAGAATGGGTAACTTGCCCAAGGTCACTCAGTGGGTTTCCATGGCAGACTAGAAATTCAAACACAAGTTTCCAGGAGTCCTAATCCAACACTGAAACCACTATGCTGGCTTCAACCTATGGTTTTAAAATTGTGCTAAAACCTACGTATTAGCTTGAAGTTGTCTGTTTCACAAACATTCTGGAATCTGGACTTGTTTCAAAAATAATACCAAGAAAGTTGCCTTCACGAGTGACAGTATTTTAGTCATGCAGCACAGCATAACCTTTCCACCACACTGTTTGTTTGTGTTTTTTTTTACATAGAACTGGCACACTATTTATAGTTTCTGTTATAAGCTCTTATCCTTCAGGCACAATCTGACATGATTTTTTTTTTTTTTTGGTTCTCTTCTTGTGGGAATGGAACATTGTGATAAAATTCCAGAATATTAACATGTCTTTTAACCACCATCTCTAAAACATTTATTATTGGGGCATAGTTTTCAGGGAGAGCACGGATTCTACATTTGCATATCTTTTCTGCTCCTCTTTTTCTTAAGTAAAGAGAGACTGTTTGGTTAAACAGTGTTATTAAAACATGTAAGCATGTATAAATCAGTCTCTTTATCTTTGTAGCCTGTGTCTGTTTACAAAGTGAAGGCTCTTTTGGAACTTGATACATGCAATGATGAAAACTTTGGTGGGAACTGAAGTATTGCTTTCTGTTGGTAGAATCTGCATCTTTAGCGAAGACTGCCTTTGATCTTTTGTACCCCCCTCTTGCATGCCGCATTTGATGTGGTTTATTTTAATGGGTGGGAAAGGATTATTTTCCATGAGTTGGACTTTCTGGAGGAAAGGAGAGCAAACATTTTAATGTAAGAATAACACAGTGATAAGGAATTAGATATCTTCACTATCCCATCTGTCCTCGGTGAATCTCTTGATAGCACATGTGGACTAACCTGAAAGAAAAGAAGAAAAAGATATGGCAGATGGGCTCCTCTGAAAAGGGCAGCCAAAATGACCAGGAGATGGGAGCAACATGTGGGGCTATTTAGCTTAGGAAAACAAAAACGGAGGCCATTTCTGCACTAGACTGTTATAGCGAGAGAATCATCTGTCTAAGCTCTGTTTAGGTGAGCAATGGAAGATGAGTGGCTGGGCTAAGTTAGTCCAAGACCTATTATCATCTAAAACTTTCTCAACAGATATTTTTGTCTTTCATGGTTTCAAAGCTAAACTGAGGGACTATTTATAAGCTGGATAATGAGCAGGACCTAGGTCTAACTAAAAGTTCAAATTTTTCACACTGGTATCATTGGGTGAAATCCAATCATTTGAGAGCTCAATACTTACATACACTCACTTTTTCCCCTTTGAGAATCGCTTTCACAGAACTACGTTTCCAAACTATGCCAATGTCTGTTCTAGATGGCAGGTATAGAAATATTCCTTGACATTTAAGGGTCTGCGTCTGTGGCATGGGTGAAGTAGAGGATATTATACACTATCTACTCTTCTGACCCGTCTATCAAAATCCCAGAAAGAGATTTTTGGGGCATATTTTGTATCATTCCAAGGTGAGACCCCTTTTACAAAACTTTGCTAGCTGCTCTCAGATTGCGATGCACATGTTACATATAAAACAGCCTTACTGCCAAGCTGTTAAAAGTGTCCATGCCAGCTACTTGAAAGAGATTGCCATAGACTGTGCTGGGGATTCTTTGATTTAATATTGTATATTGAGGTATATGGTTGCATACATTTTTATCCTGGTTTTGTTGTTTTTTAACTGTATTTGTAGTGGCTTTTAGTCAAATACAATAAAACTGACTGACTGAGACTGTTATAGTGCTATTATTCCACTTTCAACATCCTATGGAATCCTGGGGTTTGCAGTTTAGGCAGATTGCAAACCCCAGGATTCCATAGGATGTTGAAAGTAGAATAATAGCACTATAACAGTCTAATGCAGAAATGGCCCAAGTAACCTAACTTCCAACCGTCCTGATTTGGCACAAACAGTCCCAAGTAATCCTCTGTCATCCCACATTTTCAGCTGCTTTTGAAATGTCTCAATTTCTCTCTCTCCTCTTTCCACATTCCCCCTTTGTTCTCAGCTTACTTTAGTTTCTACAAACTGAGTTCAAAGTGCAAAAATAGTTTGCACCCAATTAACTCAGTAGGGAGGAGGGGAGAGGGTGAGTCTTGACCTCCTCTGTTCATCTGTGAAATTTTGGAGGGCATGAATTACCCTCTGCAAGACCTGAGCAGGCCGGATGATGATAGGGTGATTTGGAGAGCTCTCATTCATAAGGTCACCATAAGTCAAAGCTGACGTGCTGGCAGTTAACAACAACAACAATGAATTAAGACAGCATATGGCATAGGGGCACACTACTATGTGGACAGTGTTTCTCTTTGTGCCATAATACTAGATCCAATGATGCATAACAGTGGCAGATTCAGGACTGATAAAAGGAAGTATTTCTTCACATGGCATATATTTAAATTATCAAATGCACTATGGCAAGACCCAGTGGTGGCTGTCAATTTAGGAGTGCTTTTAAAGCATTAATTAGACAGCTTCATCGATGACAAGGCTGTCCATAGCTACCTAGCATAATAATGATATATTATTTCCACTGATGGAGGCAAGATGTGTTGAACACAAATTGCTGCCAAGGAAGCATGATAGGAAGATTGATCTTGCATTCATGTCTTGCTTGTCGGATTTCCATAGTTACCTGGCTGGCTACTGTATGAAGATAATGTGGGACTGGATAGGCTTTTCATTTGGCCTAAGGCTCTTCTAAAGATCTTATGCCTGTCTTCTAAATAGGCTTATATCTTGGGGCGTGGAGTGTGTGTGCAAGTTCAACTGGGGGTGACCAAGAATAGCACAGGAGTGAGATCAAGGAACGCTTTCACACTACACAATTATAACACTATGATTCTACTTTAACTGATATGGACACATCCTGTGAAATCCTGGGTTTTCTAGTTTAGTGAGATACTATAATTCTCTGGTCAAAAATTCTAAATAGTCCTCAATAAACTACAAATTTCAGGATTCCACAGGCTGAAACCATGGCAGCTAAAGTGGAATCACAATGTTATAACTGGGTAGTATGAAAGGAGCAAATAAAGTCATCTCATGGTTAACAACAGGTTAGTTAGGTGGCAATGAAGGAACGAGAGGAATAATGGCCTTTTCTGCACCGGGCTATTTACATGGTATAGAGCGACCTCCAGCGGAGGTCTTCTACACTGTAGAGTGGACTGGGGTGGACTACTTTTTGTAGTTCCATACCTCAGTTCACTCTGGAGCGACTGGAACTGGTCGCTTGGTGTGTTTTTTAGAAACCTCTTTTTAGAGGTTTTTAAAAACCACGGAGCGCGCAACCCTGTGCCACTCCGTCGCCCGGCTCCGGAGCAGATTTGCAGGTGCGCGCAAGTGCGTCCCTGCAGATCTGCCAGGGGTGGGCTTCTGGCTGACGAGCTTCTCCGGTTGGTGGAGAGCCTCCACCAACTGGAAGCCGCCATTTAGGACGCCGGAGGAGTGCGGAGCGATGAGCTCACGCTGCTCCTCGTGGCGACAGACTTGGCCGTCCGGAAAACAAAGCCGGTAAGCTCTGTTTTCGGCCGTCTCCCCCCCCCCACATGCAGAAAGGGCCAGAATTTCCTTCTAAATGAAAGAACAGAGGAATAATATTTACTTATGCAATCACCACAACCACCGTCAGCAGCAGCAGCAATCTTTATAATACAAAACTTGTCAGTCCACAATGCCAAACCAGTGAAATGTCAGTTCGTTATGAGTGAAACACTATCACTCAATGAGGACTGTAATGGTCTGGATTCCAAAGTATGGGGAAAAAACATATTGGGCTACAAATTAAAGTAAGAAACGAAAGGGGGGAGTTGGATAGAATGGCAAGAACAGAGTCCAAGAACCACAAAAGTTTGAAGATGGCAATGGGAGTGGCATGGTGGGATCAAGGAGAGGCAGTAATTTGGCCTGTCTGACACAATATATAGAATTCGAAGGAAGGAATAGAATGGAAGGGATATATGCTGTGAAACACTTTTCCTGTGCAGTACAGAGAAACATTGAAAGGGATAGGAATCTCTTTTTCTTCCCACTCCTCACTTTTCTCAATAGCAATAAAATCCTCTCCAGGCTGGAGGCAGGACACCAGCCCTAAAGCTAATCCCTTTGCTGAGGAGCTTGGAAACATAGGCCAGAATTTTGTATCAACTACTTAGTCAACGTAGGTTGGGAGAGGCAGATATGACAAAGGAGGTATGTTGGGAAGGGAGGTATGTCTATGGCAATAGTGTCACAATTGTTACTTAAGCACTGATTGTGAATTCAGAATAGATACAGATGAGTAACTCTAGGTAACTGTTCCATATTCACACCTGATACTTAGTCATGATTTTAACATTATTGCCACATAATCCCCAGCCAACCTACTTTACCAGGTGTCAGCTAAAGGAGCAGAAAGGTTTATTCTGCCAGTGATCAGAGCATAGTTCCATTTTGGGGTGGTTGGGCTAGTAGAAGTTATTTAGTAGCTGATACAGAATTCTGGCCATTACTTTTCTGTAACGTACTGTTGTACAAGAAGTAACTTTCTAAAGCTGCGCTTTGCCTACCCCTGGAGTACAACATGCTAGAAATCCAACAGTATCTTGGTGGAGTGTAAAGATCTGTCATGTTCTTCCATTGGACTTTCACCTCTGCCCCGAGTATAATACTTCTTGACGGTACCAGGTTGTGCTCCCATATCCGCTGAGTGGCTGTGGGAAGGGTGTGTGTGCCCAAACAGCATTCAGCTACAGTTGCATAGCTGGGGGGAAAGAACAGGCATCACCCTGCAAGATCTCTAATGAGCATGCCAGGTATACTCTACAATATGCATCATGATGGTGCACTTGCACAGGTGGGCACTGCGGAAGAAAGTATTGGATATCTCCTTTCGCAACGTCTCAGAAAGTACATATGCTGGTGTTACCTCAGTTACTCCATTTTGTGTCCCTTATGAGATTTTGATTGTTGTCTACAAACTTTTTTGTACTATGGAGCTGAGCTTAACAATTTTTTAAAAAATGAATCTTCTTCTCTCTCTCAAAATTTCACACACTTCGATTCCTAGTAAATTAAATTCTCCCATGGAAACGATATCCCTTAATTACAAGCAGAACTAATATTTGGAAAGCAATGCTGCCAAATTATGATTTTCTTTCCCATAGTTCCTTGACTATGAAAACTGCATGAGAACCTCTGAGTTTATTCAAAATTATCTCTGTTTCTAGATCTCATGAAATTGGATGCCAATTTGAATAACATGCTGTATTCTCACAAGTAGAGAATATAACTGTTATTACTTGCTTGTATTTTAAATTATACCAGCTTCCACCAAATATAATTTCTTATAAATTACATTACTTTAAAGCAAACATTATTACTCTTGGGACCCATGCCTTCTCAATGTTTGAGCTTACAGTTCTGGGAACGTTCTAATATATAGCTGTTTTAATATAATAAAAATATTTTACTTGAATCAGAAATGCAGTTCCCAGGCTGGCAATTTTGGAGCCCCATAATAAGAGGATCTCTCACTTGTGCCACCATCACATACAGCTGCTTTTACCTCCTGCGTTCATTACAGTTTTAATTGTATCTTCCAGTCTTGGAGCTTTCAATGGCACAATCCAATTTTTCACACAGTACATACTGTACGTACTATATGTACTCTCTGAAACAAAGTTGGACAGTTTATAGACCTCCAAATGTTCTTGCTGTAGCTCCTAGCATCCTAGGCTATTGATTTTGTTGGTTAGAACTCAAGGGAGACACAGGCCATTTCCATACTACACTGTTATAGTGCTATTATTCCAGTTTCAACATCCTATGGAATCCTGGGGTTTGCAGTTCAGGAAGGGGCATTTAGAATTCTCAGCCAGAGAGCTCTTTGGCCTCAGTAAACCTCAGTAAACTACAAACCCCAGAACTCCACAGGACATAACATATAACAGAATAAGATTATAGCAGATTAACCACCTTCAGGCCTTGGATGAATGTTAAAATAAATCTTCTTCTAAAACTGCAAAGATAAAAGGTTGTTTCAAACAAGCTTCCTGGGGAAGAGACTTCCAGAAGCAGAGGGTGCAACAACAATAAAGGCCATGTCTCAGGTCACACCCCATCTTACCACAAGGAATCCACAGAAAGGCCTCGGATGGGAAAGACTGCACAGGAAGTGCTGGCCTTTGAGACACGCTCCCCCCCCCTTTTTTTAACTAGATGCTTATGTTTGTTTTCATTCTGGGGTGAGGCAATTTAGAAAGAGCTGCAGTCACAGCCAAATTTCAAATTATTATCTCCTTCGAACCAGCAAAGCAGATGCCTCCACAAAGTTGGAGACGGGCTACACATGTAATTCATACCCATCACTTTCCCAACCAGATGGAACATCTACAGTGAACAAAGTTGCTTCTCATCCCTTGCTTTTTGTTCTCTCCCAACTAGGAGAACAAGCTTTTCCTAATCCATGTAGGGTTTTGAAAATTAACAATAAAAACCAGACTAAGCATTGTGTCTGAAAACAAACCAGGAGTCAAAACTGATGAAATGTGCACCATTTGTCCAAGTTCAAACTAGTTTCCTTGTTGCTTAATAGTAGTTTCTGGACCATCGGGACCCACTCTGTCTCTGCTTTAATAGCCCTGTCTTCTAGAAAGCATAGTAATTTTTATACAAAGAGTATTTAGAGTGAATGTGGACAGGTGGCACCAGGATTACGCCTATTGGTCTTGACTGCAACCTGGAAACAGTGAAGTGTGAAATTACCCTATGCCACCTCTGTTTATAACCTGACATATTGCAAAAATGAAGGTGTGCAGTAGAGATGTAAATCCTCCATTATTTCCTCCTTGAATGCATGGATGAATAATGACCATCTGACTATAGTTTACTGTCCACTGCAGAAGAAAATGAATATTTCTCTGCAGTCTTTTACCAACATTTGAATGTTCCAAAGTGTTCTGGAATTATTCTGTGGACAAATACACAACTTTTTTTTTCCACAAAAAAAAGTTCCTGTGCTGAAACATGGGCTGGAAACCTGTGCAGTGTTTAAGATATTGTAAGATGGACTTATAACATCACAAATATTGCAATATATCTTTAGGTTTGTTGCATCAGTGCTACAACTGACAGTGCTCTCCAAAAGCCACCTTAGTAGCCAGGCAGTTGTACCAACAGAAGGATTTCCAAGGCACTAGGGAGTGGGGTAGTAAGAGAAGAAGTGTTCAGCTCTCTCCCAGTAATGAGGTGCTTTGCAACAAGCGGCTATGACAGGACATAGCAGGAGATGTAACTATAACAATAGAGCTCTGTTGTCATAGCTACATCTCAAGATGCAGGATTTTGGCCCATAGTTCTTTGCAGGAAATGGTAGTGTTCTGCACAGGTTTTTTCCCTCTATTTCTCTGAAGAATAGTCTCCCTGGCACAGTTTGGGGCATTCAAATACCAACAGAAAACAGCAGAAAAGTCATGCTGCTTTATTAATCTTCTTGATGAAATGCAAGCTGGAGATAGATTTCTTTTATGGATTGAAGCAATATATAACCAACAAAGAGCTCGACTGGTTATTAACGGAGATAGAACTAAGCAGATTGAATTGAACAGAGGAACAAGACAGGGATGTCCTCTGTCCCCTTTGTTATTCATATTGACAATGGAGATATTAAATAACAACATAAGAGAAGATAATGCTATAAGAGGAGTCCAAATCAAGAATTATCAATACAAACTTAAAGCATTTGCTGATGATTTGGTTCTGTTTCTTGAAGATCCTAAGAGAAGCATACAAAATCTTATTGGAATAATACAAGAATACAGAGAATTTTCAGGATTCAAGGTAAATAAAGAAATAACAGCTTTGTTAGTGAAAAACATGACAGACGAGGAGGAGAACGAATTAGCACTTGCAACTGGATTTAATAAAGTACAAAAAGCAAAATATCTAGGTGTCTGGATAGCAAAAAGGAATAATGAGCTGTTTCAAAATAGCTATGAGAAAAAATGGAAAGAGATAATTAAAGACTTGGAAAAGTGGACTTCCATGAAATTGTCTATGTTGGGGAGAATAGCGACTATCAAAATGAATGTTCTTCCAAAGATGAATTTTTTGTTTCAGAATCTCCCCATAATAATAAACAGTAAACCTTTCATACAGTGGAAAAAAGACCTGACCAAATTTATATGGCAAGGGAAAAAACCAAGAATTAAATGGAATATTATGACAGATCAAATACTACGGGGAGGAATAGGAGTACCGGATTTTCAATTATATTACACAGCTGCGGCATTCATATGGTTAAAAGACTGGATTGATTTACAAGATACAAGAATGCTTGCACTGGAGGGAGCAGACCTGAGGATGGGATGGCATGCCTATATGTTTTATGATAAAGCAAAAATTGACAAAGATTTTTCGCATCACTATATCAGAAAATCGCTTCTGAAGATATGGAATAAATATAAGAGTAAAAACATAAGGCAGCTACCCATGTGGGTATCCCCTCAAGAAGCTTTCTTTGGAAGATGGAAGGGAACAGAGAAATGGCTGAGATATGAGGATATATTAGAGAAAACAATGACAAACGCTTATAAGATCAAATCAAGAGAAAAATTGGAACAGGAAGGATTGCCATTAAGTTGGTTTCCGTACAGGCAGCTAAATGAGAGATTCCAGATGGACTTGAAAACTTATGAAATAGATTCCAAAGAAAGGACAGGAGTGATTAAATGGATCTTTGACAATCCACCGCATCTGTTAGCCCATACATATCAAGAAATATTAACACAGGAGAAACAGGAGGAGACTGTGAAATCTGCAATGATTTTGTGGGCACAGAATATTGGGCATTCAATTCAATTAGATGAATGGGAACAGAGCTGGAAAAGGACACAAAAATTTACAATGGCTCAGAATCTTAAAGAGAACTATTTTAAAATGTTTCATAGATGGTACATGACACCAGACAAGTTAAAAAAGATTTATAATACAGGTACGGGAATGTGTTGGAAATGTCAGAAAGAGGTGGGAACAATATTTCATATGTGGTGGTCATGTCCCAAGGCAAAGAAATATTGGAGTGAAATACATAAAAAGATGTGTGAAATACTGAAGGTTCAATTTGTAAAAAAACCTGAATTTTATTTGTTAAACATGACAAATGTTCTTGAGAATACTAACATTAAGAGGCATTGGAGATTAATATTGTACATGATAACAACAGCTCGAACTGAATATGCCAAATTGTGGAAGTCTCAGCAAATACCCACAATCGAACAATGGTGGGGGACATTTATTGAGAATAGAAATGCGGACATTGTCTCACAAAGATTAAAGGGGAAATCCGACGATCAGATAAAAGCAGAATGGCAAATTGTAATGGGTAATTGCTGGGAACTGCCAAGTGAAAATGTCTGAATTATGGTTGAAATTAAAGAGGAATAACTGTAACATAACAGGAGTTGATGAGAGAAATGCAAGATCAAGCAGGTAAGATGAACATGGAATTGTGAGGCATAATTTTTTATATGTGAGTAGATATCTAGAAAATGAAAACTAGATCAGAGTGGAAGAACAAAAACATTACATGTAAAAGAACAATTTGAGATGATGTTTTTTTATTTGTGAAACTTAATAAAATTATTTTAAAAAAAAATTAATCTTCTTCATGGAGCTTCCAGACTTTTGAGAAACTTATTTTTTAAACAAGAAATGAATGAGTGAGAATATTTTCTCTTGTAAACAGTTGAGAAAACAAGGCTATGCATATCTAGCTTGTTCATAATGTATATTGAACCGGTGGAAGGTAAAGGGAATATGCATGGTCCAGAGTTCACTCTCCACACTTTTATTCTACAGAACAAGTTCCCTGAAAGAGGACTTTTAATACTAGCATGCAGATCCAACCTCCTGTGGATCCTTTCCATTGTATGTCTTTCTTTCTTGAAATACTGTGCCCCATACACGACATCATTGTCTTAATTTTATCATCTATGTGGCAGCTATTTCAGCAAAACAATGTGAAAAGCGGCATTGCCATCGTCATAATAAATCAATGTATGTAATCATATGAAAAAGGCATTTAAACCTGAGTGCTAGTCATAATTAAATGGGAAAGGACTGTGCTGGATTTTTTTTTGCAGCAACATTTTAAAAAAACTGCAGTAAAAAAGCACTTTAAAAAAATTAAAAGACTCAGGTGTCTGCCATAATAACCCCTAGATCAATTAAAAGAGCTTAGTTGGTACCTTTGGAATGAAATGGATTTTATACTGACATTCCAAATGATATTACTGAGGCAGTTAATTTTCTCTGCATACTGATGAAACTGGTATATTTTATCAGGTGACAGCTATTCCCTTTGCCTTTGGAGAACATGGCCAGCTGGAGTACAGCTGTTCACTGGTTTGGCAACTGTGGGAAACAGGCATGTTCTGAGTAAGGTGGACCGTGAGGTTATGTAAAGGGATGCTTCTTTGGGAATTCTATAATTGGCTTTTCCACCTTGCTGTGGTATTCCAGACATCCCCTACAAGGCCCTGGTCCCAAGAGGTGACTTGGTAAATTGCCCAGATTGTTCACTGACTCCAGATGAACTCTTAGCTACCCCCTCTGCTGCAAAATGAAGTTCTGCCAGGACATCCCAGAAAGACAAGGACCAAAAGAAGAGTGAAAACAAAAACTCCAAACAAATTTATCAGCAATGTATTAACAAAATAGTAACACCATAAAGCACACATGGAAATACAAAATAACAGAAGTCTGTACAATGCTACAAGATATAACAACTTACAAGGAGTTGTATGAAGAGACAACAGCTATGTAATAGAAGCAGCTTTAAATTCTAGTAGTCCTTAAGACATGCATGGGATTCTATGATCGGGTCTATTCAGATTATTATGTGAGATGGATATGCAAGAAAACTTTCAATATCTAAAGGCTCTGAACCATAGCATTTATAGTATTATTTACTGTTTCATTAATACTTCATATTGCCTACTGTTTCATTAATACTTGGCAAATAAAATTCTGCCACCACTCACTGACCTGTGGAGAGCAGTAGGACTCTGTTTTTATGTACTTAGATGTATAAATCAAAGCCAGCACATGGGGGGGAATTAAGTTATATTTGAATCCCTCATACCAGAACACATGAATTGATTTACATGAGTAAATATATTTATTTGTGGACAAAATAGCAAGCAAATTTGATAAAGACTTACATTACAGCCAAATCTAACCTGAGAATGCAGTTTCCAGTTCTGGGGAAGCTTTTAAGTGTACAGTTGACCCTCAGTATCTGCTGGGGTTTTGTTCTAGGATCCGCCCCCCCCGACATGGATACTAAAATCCATGGATGCCCAAGTCCCATTATATACAATGGCACAGTAAAATGGTGACCCTTATATAAAATGGTGAACAACTCAAACAAGTGGCAGAGAGAGTCTAAGCATCTGTGAAATGGTAGGAGGCTACAGCAAGATATGCCCATACATCAGCGTGGTACTTGGCACATGGCAAAATCAAGGTTTGCATTCTGGATTCTTTTTGAATATTTTTGAGCTGTGGTTGATTGAATCCATGGGTGCAGAACCTGTGGATATGGAGGGCAGACTATATTCAACTATGTTTTCTTAATAATACATTTTATTGAATAATAAAAGGGGAAGGAAATTACAAAAGAATATGTACAAACATATCAATCAGACAAAACAACAAATAAAATCATACAAAACAAAAAATACAAAAAATTACAGTAAAATAATATAAACTATACACACAGACACACTGACAACTAAACACATAACTAATTCATAACTGATTACACATAACTGAAAATGGTTCCCACTCGTGCTGTCAGTAGCAAGTAATAATCTAACAATAACCACCATCTCTTAACTCTTAAAGTAATAATAAGATTAAGAAATTAAAGCTATTGCTTATTAATATTTTTTCATAAATCTAAATCTATAAAAGTCATAGTAATTAATTCCAAACAAATAGTTAATAATAATTCTAATTTAATTGTTATTAAAAGAATATCTTTAACCCCTTAGTAATTCCAATTATGTTAGTCGTTAACAAACCAATCTTACTCTGTTTCCAATCAGACAATCAGTTTCCAATCAACTGAATGGGCTTAATACCTGACTTCCAATCTTTGTATCAGGCACACAAAGGATTAGGAGTTGGGGAGAACCACGCAGTTTCACACTGCCTCAGAAATGCCCTTTTGTTGACACTAAAACCTGCTATGTGATCACAATCTGCTTCCCTTCCCAGCACTGGTCTGAGAGAAGACTGTGACCCCTCACTAAATTTAATTTGCTAAAAAGGACCAGGGATCAGAAGATTCCCGTCATGATGGCCTGATATGCACAAACACAATTTTGGATGACTATGAGCACTCTCCCAGAAGAAGAAAAAAGTCTCTGGAAGTTCCAGGTTTTGTTTCTGTACAAACTGATTTTGTTTTGGAGATTCACATGATGCTTTCTTCATCCTGAAGTATTTCCAGGAACTCATAGCACTACCAAGGACTTTTCATTCCTTCTTTTCAGGTCAGCTTAAATTAACCTTGTATTTTCTGAAATAAAATGTATTTCTCCTTGGCTTTCTGTTTGTATTACCTCAGAACTAGATAAAATGCTGGCCACCAGTAAACAGAGCTATTATTTATAGGACACAGACTCAACAGAGATCAGGCTAGAGTATATTTGCACCAAAACAAAATGCTGCTTAACTAGTGTAATGTTGGCTAAAGAACTTTAGTACTTAACACCTGATACTCAGTGGAAATAGTTGAAAATCAATTTCTATGATCTATGGGCGGGGGGGGGCGACAAGGGAGGGAACGAATTAGGGAAATGAAAGATATTTAAAAAAAATTTGGATGCAGGTATGGGAATATGCAGGTAAAATCAAAACACAAAGAACTGAGAACTCTCAATACTTCCTGTGACTTTTCCCCTTCTGGATGAACCCAATAAAGGCTAGATTTTGTGGGGTCCCTGACAATAAAATTTCAAAATTGTTTGTGAGTAATGTTGCATGTCATACCCACCTGAAAAGCTATCTCACTGTGTACATGAGAAAGGGCTTTCTCTGTATCAGCACATTGGTTGAAGAACTCTCTCGCATGGGAAGTTAGACTGGGTCCATCACAGAGGCTTTCTGCACTACACTGTTATAGCGCTATTATTCCACTTTCAACATCCTATGGAATCCTGGGGTTTGCAGTTCCGGGAGGGGCCGACTGGCTCCTCCCGGAACTGCAAACCCCAGGATTCCATAGGATGTTGAAAGTGGAATAATAGCGCTATAACAGTGTAGTGTGGAATATGTCACAAACTGGATACATCTATCTTCTTCCCAGCAGTCAAAACTACTAATTTGTATAGCCTTTGGTCTTTAAAAGTGTTTTTGAAACATGCTTTTCAATGTATTTTTAATCCCTTTTTTAAGAAGTCTGGTTTTCAAAAATGGTTTTTAAAAACTGTTTTTTGCTTTGCTTGAAAATAGTTTTAAAAAATCTTTTTTTTTTGGTTGCAGATTGTCTTAAGAGTCCTCCTAGCCAGAAAAGTGATATAGTCACCCCTCCACATTTGCTAGGCTTAGGGGCACAGGACCCCCATGAACGTGGAAAAACAGTGGATAACTCTAGGCCCTCCCAAACCATATTTAACACACACACAAAAAGTATGATCACCATATTCAACCCACCATGGATTCCGTTGAGGCATCAGGGTTCCCCCGCAAGGCAGAAGTGGCTTGCTTGTGGGGCTTAGTGCCACCTCCACTGCCGCCCCACACCATTTTTAAGAGGGACTTACAAGCCTTGTTTGCAGTTTCTCAGTCTCACGAGGCTTGCAGTCCCTATTAAAAATGACGCAGGGAGGCAGCAGAGGTGACAGCAAATAATCTGTGAATAATCAAATCCATAAAAGTGAAACCAGCAAATGTGGAGGGATGACTGTAAATAAATATTAATACTGAGGAGGAGGCAGGTGGTTGGAATTCACTAAGGCAGTTACTAGTTTAGGGAATGCATAGGGACTGTGATAGTCCCCCAGTCCTCACTTACCATGCAGCTGCCATTGTGAGCTACAGCAGTCTGTTGCCCTGTCCACAGCTGACTGTTCTTCCCACCCACACCCTTCCACAAGCATCTCAGGTGTGAGGGGGAATTTTGACAAGACCTTGCTTCTGGCTCTTGCACAGGAGATCACTCATGGGAGGAGATAGAAAAGTCAACTAGCTGCTTCCTGGCTGACAGGGGAACAGACCCCTGTTGCTCACAGTGGCAGCTGCCCAATGAGTGTGGATTGTGGGGGTACCTGGGCTGAGAGACACTGCTTAGCTATGTAACTAAAGTGGCTAGGCAGCTAAGCAGCCGATCCAAAATTCCAGATGTTACATATTACTCTAATAAAAATTAATGGCTGACCATATTGTAGTAGATTTTAAAAATTTTTTTCCAGAGGCAGGATACTGGTGGACTGTCCAGACTTTACTAAAATCTTGATAATTTCTTAGAGTCAACTGGTGATCCGAAGAAAAGGATGTTTAAAACTGTTCTGCACAAGGTTGTTTAAAAGAGGTGGAACTTTGTTGACTTAGGAGAATGCCAAAGTAAGACAAACCTCGCCGCAAATTTCCCCAAACATGATGCCCATTTTCCTTGACAGGACAGACAGAAGAGCATTTGGCCCAGTGTATGCATCTCCAAGACTGGTCAAAGTCATTTTGCTGCCTGAGATGAAAGACAAGATGGCACTTGCTCCCTGCCCAGTTCCTGAAGCTGACAGAACTGGCAGAAGAATCTCAGTTCAGTCCCAGGAATGGACAATGTTTTTCATTGCTCTGCTCTTACCTGGCATATCTCCCCTGAGTCAGCTACGTCACACTGTCTAGTTCACTTTGGCTTCAATTATGATTGCTGGATTTCCTGTAAAAAGTCAGCATGATCTACCACTTTATCATCAGGCATACACTTGCTGGGTTGAAACAGTAACATTCAATACAACATTTCTCTGTTAATATGCACCACACTGCTTACACAGTATGTGCTTTCAGGGATGTAGTGATGGGGGAGGGAAATGAGGGTATTGGCTCCCAAATAAGGATTCTGTCCCCCCAAAAGAGATTTTTCCTCTGTCCCAAATTTCTAGCATTGCAGTTAACTTAGAAATTTAGCTGAACATTTTGAATATAGTTGAGGCGAACAAACAAAAGGGACAGCCAAAGTCCCCAAAGAATGCAAACAGAGCAAATATAATAGTTTGAGGTGTTAATGTCTTTCAATGACTCACTTTCAGCAATGGTAGAAATTTGGGGGCTGATATAAAAATTAACGTGGGGGGCACAACTCCTATTTGACAGGGCAGTGCCTTTATTTTGCCCCCTCTGATAGCTCTCACAGGTGGGCCTGAATACCTAAACAGGCCTTTCTTTGTCACAGAAATGAGATTTACTTCAAACTGCAGTAAATAAGCACTAAGATTCCCCATGGGGTATTTTCAGTTTAGACCCTGAACAAGCAGCATGCTTTTAAATCATTTTTCTTAATTAACAAGTAAAGATGAGGCTATCTAGCTAATGTGCGTGACCAAACATAGTTTCTGCAGAAATGTACCAATGTTTTGCTGTAATGCTGTGTCATCCCCTCACCCTCACTTTCAGGATTTCATGTCCTCCCTGTGGGCTCACTTGAAAAAAAAAACGGAAAAGAAAACATCTTCTCAGAGGTCCATTCTTTGTTCTCAGTAAGCAGCATGTTCTATTTTTTTAAAAAATATGCCTCATGTATCAAAGACTTGGCAAGCTTAGCATGACATAAACAGCTGCAAACATTCTTTCAAAAATGGAGAAAAATCACATCAGGCAATGTTCACCTAGAATTTTGAGGGGAGCTTATTTGTATTCCAGACGGAAAAGCAGCTGGATGGTTGGGTGTTGGTAACAGAAGCAGTTTTATTGATAGAAAACAGGACCCTAAAAATTTGCTGTTTATAAACTGCTGCTGGAAGAATAACTCTGTGTGTGGTTCTCCACACTGCAAGAATGCTGTGTGTGTTTGATCTGTCGACAAGTTGCCAAATTGTGTTTGCCCAACATTTCCACTACAACCAGAACTGTAATCTTATATTTACATATTGCTCATGTGGCTATCCTGCAACTGGGGAAGTAAGCAACCACGTATTGATTAGATTTCCATTGAGTGGCACATTAAGGAAAAAAAATCCCTAAAGGAAAAAAAATCTTTTGCTTTGTTTTTGGATAATGTCACGGGGGCATGTGTCCCATTCTGTTGAAGACAATCTTCTGTCTGAAGGATCATCAGAGGATTCACTTCTGTTCAAAGTCTGTCATGTCCAAGTCTAGATCAAAGTAAAAGAAGCATATGAGAAGACACCTTGATGTTACCCATTTACAATGAACACAGCAGGCACATGGGTCACCTGGTCACAGTCTGGCTTACCCTCTTATAGTGGGATGGATTGTATTTCTATTGTAGACCTGACAAAAAGAAATGTATTTCCATTCCATTCCATTTAAACCCTTTTTTGGCAGGGAGGGTTTCAGTAATAAACACACATAATAGCATATAATTCCTATTCCATCTCCCTCCCAAGTCTTAACATGTGTTGCTTGCTTAGTGGTAACATCCTTTCACTTTTTACCTTACTTGCATGGAAAATGCTTCTTGTTAGTAGTATATATTTTGATTATATACAATATAATATTGTACATTTCATCAGAATCTGTTTTGCCAGAATTCTACTTGTTCCAGTGGACGCTGCATGGAATTAAAATCTGAAAAATAAAGAAGAAATGGTAACCAAGTTGTCTCAAATGCATCTTTTATCTTTCCCTGGGCTAATTTGAGTCCAAAGGTCAGCATCTCAGCCTGTGCTGAATATTATAGTTTGTCTAACCATTTTTGTAGCGAGAGACTGTAGAGGTCTTTTCACTTCTACTTTGCACTTTCCACTTCTGAACAATCAGTGCTGGCATCCTGGTTTTGAGTTATGATGACACGGGTCCCTGAGGATAATGTTATTGCTGTTCATTCAGCTGTAGGAAAATTGCTGGGCCCCTTTCAACACATTTAATAGCACTATGATTTCAAATTAACTGTCATGGCTGTGTCCTGTGGAATCTCAGGGTTGGTCATTTGGGAGGTACTATTGCTCTCTTATTGAGGATTCTAAATGCCTCTCCCTAAACTACATATCCCAGGATTCCATAGGATGGAACCACAGCAGTTGGAATGCTGTGGGTGTCATTTTTCTGGATTCCAGGAAAGTATTTGATAATGTCCTCTATAATATTTTGATTAGCAAACTGACTAAATATGGAATAGATAGAAACACCATTAGATGAATCCATAATTGGTTGGAAAACCATGCTCAAAAAGTTGTCATCCATGGCTGCGCTTCAAATTGGAGAGGCTTTGAGTAGTATATCGTAGGGTTATGTCTGGAATCAATGTTCTTCAGTATTTTTTATCAATGATTTAGATAATGGGGTGGTGGGAAGCCTTATCAAATTTATAGATGATACAAAACTGGGAGCTAACATATTGGAAGAAAGGAAAAAAATTCGAAAGGATCTTATTAAACTGGAAAACTTGACAGAAATTAATAAAATGAAATTTAACATATACAAATGCACAATTCTACATTTATGCCACAAAAACCAAGTGGATACTCAGCTAACGTAAAAAGGACCTTGGGATTTTTGTTCATCATAAATTAAGCATGTGGCAGCAGTTTGACGCTGCAGCTAGGAAGGCAAATGCTGTCTTAGCCTGCATTAATAGAAGCATAGTTTCCAAGTCAAGAGAAATAATAGTCTCCCTATAGTCTGTGTTGGTCGGGCCTCATCTAGAGTAATGTGTTCAGTTCTGGGTGCCTCATTTTAAGAAGGATATAGACAAGTGGGTTCAAAGAAAGGCAACAAGTAAGATAAGGATATGGAGAACAAAAAATATGAGGAGAGGCTGAAGGAGATGGGTATGTTCAGCTTGGTGAAGAGAAGACTGAGGAGTGACTTGATTGTACTCTTTAAATACCTCAAGGGCTGTCACATAGAGGAAAGTGCAGGCTTATTCTCTGCTGCCTCAGAGGGCAGAACTAGTTGTAATTGTTTTAAGTTGCATGATGGTACACTTCAATTGAACATTAGAAGGAACTTCTTGACAGTGTTTCGACAATGGAATCCATTGCCTAGAGTGTTGGTGGGGGTCTCCTTCTTTGGGCGTCTTCAAAAAGAGGCTGGGCAGCTACCTGATGGGGATGCTTTAGCTGAAGATCCTGCATTGAGAAGAGGGTGGGACCTGATGGCCCTTGAGGCCCCTTCCACGTCTACAATTCTATGATTAACACAAAATTGGAACACTGTAATTGTGTAGTCTGAAAGGGCCCCTAGACTCTTCTCTGCTGCTTCCTCTGTTCTTCACTGACATGGAAATGACCAGGCCATGTTGGGCAGTGGGAGAGGAGGCTGCAACAGAGGAATTGGGGGCTTGATGAAATGTGCTTATGACTGCACACTATGTCTCCCACTCCAGAATCTCAGCCTATGTGTTGTCTTTTGTCCTCTGTTCTGGTGTATACGTCAAAGCAAGCCAATGCTTCTTCCTAGTGTTTTTGTTTCATGGAGCAATGTGCCCTCTTGTTTTTCTTTTCTGAGCCCCCAACCACTCTCTAGGGGGCATCGGGGGCATTTTCACCATATTTTGGGGTCTTCCATATTTTCACCATATTTTGGGGTCTTCATGGGCCATTTGAGGCCCAGGAGAGGCTATTTATAAACATCAGGAAGTGAATAGAAGTCATTTCCTCTTTCAAAAAAAAAAATGCTTCTCTAGGGCCTAGATTGGTGGGGGATTGAAATGGGGAGGAAATGCCCTCCATATCTACTAGAAGGTATTTTGGGGCAAAGCATTTTTTCCCATATATTCTTTTTTTTTACCCCTACAAGGTGCAGGTGCTCTCTAGCATAGTGGAAATGCCCCCACATTGCCAGAGGACATTTTGGGCATTTTTTTTTTTATCACTGGGAGGCCCACAGGCCATAGTTTGCCTGCCCCACTTTATGGAAACCCAAAGGCAAACCTATCACAGGGTTTTATTGGCAGAATTTGTTCAGATGGGGTTTGCCTTTGCCTTCTGAAACCGAGAGAGTATGACTTGTCCAAGGTCACCTAGTGGGTATCCACACAGATACGCAAAGAAAAGGCAGAGTTTCAAGACTATTGCTTCTCCTTCTTTTCTTTGCTTCTGTCACTGTTTGCTTGCTTAAAGGGAAGAGGAAAGATGCAGGAGTAGAAGGAAGAGGAGGAGAAGAAGGCACTGCAAAGCCAGGGGAATTTTGAGGTTGGCAGTGGTTGCTTCAGCTGGTTCCCGACAATGTTGACCTCTAACCAGGGATGAGAAAACAGATATATCTGGAAGCTGTTGATATCAAGGGATTAAGAGTACCTGAATTATACTAAGAGATGATTTAATTCTTGGCAAGTTTAAAAGATGAATAAATCAGACCTAGATAAGTAGTAGAAGAACGTGGAAAAATTACCTTTTTTTGGACTACAGCTTCCAGAATCCCCCATTCAGCATAGCAATGCTGTGAATGGGGATTCTCTGAAGATGCCAGTCACAGATGCAGGGAAAACTTCAGGAGAAAATACTAATAGAACAAGGCTTCAAAACCTGGAAAACCCACAATAGCCAATGCTGTGAATTGTCCAAAATGTTTAGATAAATGTTAAGATCTCCATCCTTTGCTATGATGAACACAAAAAGATCCCTTGTATGTGTAATTATGCCCAGTTTGGCCACATTAGCATCAGTACTTTCCCTCATGCGGATCAGAAATAGAATATATTAGAGGGCTGCTTTATATACATGCATGTATATATGTATGTATACTACACACACACACACACACACATACATGCATGTATATACACACACACACACACACACACACACACAAACATAAGGAGCAGCTTAGGGATATGTTTAGTGTGCAGAAGAGAAGGTTAAGAGGGACATGATAACCATGTTTAAATATTTGAAGGGATGTCATGTTGAGGAGGAAGCAGGTTTGTTTTCCACTGCTCCAGAGACTAGGACAAGCAGCAATCAATTCAAGCTGCAGGAAAGGAGATTCCACCTGAACCTCAGGAAGAAATTCCTGACGGTCAGAGCTGTCCGGCAGTGGAATATGCTGCCTTGGAGTGTGGTGGAGTGTGGTGGTGTCTCCTTCTTTGGAGGTTTATAAGCAGAGGCTGGATGTCCATCTGTTGGGAATGCTTTGATGGGTGTTCCTGTATAGCAGGGGTTGGACTCGATGGCCCCTGTGGTCTCTTACAACTCTAAAGATTCTATGATTCTATGTATGTGAGACTAATTTTTGTATTGTGTCTATAAGGAGTATTGTTCTTCCAGCCAACCTGTGTAGGAAGCAGCTCAAAGTCTGCCTGGAAGGGTCACACTCAATATTAGCACCATGTCTTGATTTCTTTTTTAATGACCCAGATTTAATATTATATCAGGTTACTTGCTCCCCATCTTAGGCATGGCTCACTTGCCAACATCTTTCAGAATGACATTGATTGAAGAAAGGGGGAGAAAAGCCTCTTATTTTATACTGAAAATGCCAACAAATCCTATTTTCTTCAACTGGGTTGTAATATTTCACCCCCTCTGGAAATAAAATGGTTTGCCTCTGAATAATCTCTTTGTACGACTCCGAAAAAGAAAGAGAGAGAGAGAGAGAGAGAGAGAGAGAGAGAGAGCTTATTTTTCATTTATTACCTGGAATCTCTTTAGGTCATGACACAGCTGGGTTGTCTCAGCTGCACTCTCTAAGAAGATTGCCAGTGACTAAGCTGAGGGACTTGCCATGAATGTGCACTATGCCTGTCTGGATTTTTTCCCCCCTCTAAAAGAAGGATTAGCATGTCTAATTAAGAAACATTACCTGTTGCTTAGGCTTTGTCTGCATTTGTGCAGTAAATTCCAACAGATGCTGTAAAGCCTTTTCCAATATTTCCCTCTAAGCCCTCATTCTTAAAATGCCCGTGAAAATCACACTGCTTCCACTGGGACTGCATAAAGGAACATAAAGATTTCAAGAGTAACATAAAGTGATCCAGGATAGTTTTTTTCAGTCCTGACTTCTAAAAAGAAGTTCTGAGGAAGAACATTTGTCCAGTTTCCTTTAAGGCCAACCTAGCATTATAAATCCACTACTAGCACAATATTCATTTATCCTGAATCACACTTAATAGCTGGAAGCATATTACTTTTGTTCCATTCATTATTCTTGACGTCTTATTTTGAACACCACCATTATTACTAATGGAGCTGTACCCATCAACAAGAGAGGACTGGGCCTGGCACAGTTGGTACTACTTTAAATGGCAAAGTAATTACAGTGTTTGGCCCGCCACCTTGCTCCTGCCCACAAGTAATTGACTTTGCAGCAATTTGAAATACTGGATGAACGTCCCAAGTTATTATTCGATCAGTAGTAGCAAGTATTGTGAAGTGAGAGCTAAGCGCTGTGTCTCATTTATTGCAAGGGGAGTCATTTAAACAGTGGTTGGATTAATCCTGTTGAAATCAATGAGATTTAAAAGTTAGCTATTTGGGCCAGGTCTTAGTCATTGGTCATTTCTACACTACACTGTTATAGTGCTATTATTCCACTTTCAACATCCTCTGGAATCCTGGGATTTGCAGTTTAGGGAGGGGCATTTAGAATTCTCAGCCAGAGAGCTCTTTGATCTCAGTAAGCTACAAACCTCAGAATTCCACAGGATGTTGAAAGTGGAATAATAGCACTATAACAGTGTAGTGTGGAAATGGCCATTGTTTTCATGCACAGTTAGGGCTGAATTGAGTGGCCTGTCCTCATTTTGCTGTCCTGCTCAGGAGCTTCAGACTGCATCCCTCAGCACCCTGAATGTGGTTGGCCTCCACATTTGTGAGTTTGACTTTCACAGATTTGATTATTTGCAAGTTTCTCCAAGCTCTGCCCTCCCAACTCAGGTGCTTGTTTGTGGCCAATCAGATCTGGCCAATCAGGCCACACGGCCCTTTAAAAAACTGCCTCTGGTCCTCCTCCTCCTCCTCCTCCACTACCACTACCAGCTGTCTGGCCAGCTAAGGATGGCTTGCAGCCTGATTTCTCAGCACCACAAACCCCCTCCCAATGTTACCCCCCTACATCCAAGGAAGGAGAGAGAGGAAGTATAAGACTACCATGCCAATCCACCCCCACTTCCCTCTCCTTTCCATGAGCTGGGTGTTTGTTCTCCCCGTCATGCCTCGGCCTGCTTCCGACAGACACATGCAAACATTTTGACCCTTTTTGCACCTTACCTTTTCACGGTGCTGGGGTGCGGGGCTCGCGCAAGCAGCCTCCGGAGAGAGGCTCTTGCGTCCGGAGTCTTTTGGCTCCGCACGAGCTTCCTGCTCACGTGAGAGCCCCGCCTCTTCCTTTCGCAGTGCAGCCTGGGACTTTCTCAGGCTGCACTGAGACGGGAAGCACGACCAGCCCGGCTCCCGAAGCTCCGCATGCCAGGTTAGTGTGCTCGGGGCCCCGGAGTGATGCGCAACTGCACAGCATTTTTGGCTTCAAGCCAAAAATAAAAAAATGCGTGCGAGGTCTGCATCAGGCCCTTGAGTGTCGTGCAAATGTGAATGCGTCGTGTGGACCGCTCCTCAAATGTGCGCGATGCTCAAGGGGCCCTTTCGCATCGGAAATGCTGTACGAAAAGGGCCTTTGATATTTCCAGTTGTCCCATTTTTGCTGGCAAGCCAGTACACCTAAACCTAGCAAATGTGGAGGGCTGACTGTATTTTCTTCTTACCTAGTGGCAGTTGGTGGCTTTATGGTCATTTCTGCACGCGGTATTAGAAACGGTGCAGTTCGTCCTCCAGGGTACTGGGTACGGACTATTTAATGTAGATCCCACACCTCAGCCCGCTCTGGAACAACCCCAAGTGGTCGTCCAGTGTGCTTTTGAAAAACCTGTTTCTTTAGGTTTTTCAAAAGCACAGAGCACGCCAGTGCAAGCCTGCGATCTGCCGGGGGCGGGCTTTAGGCTGGTGAGCTTCAGCGGTTGGTCGAGACCCTTGACCAACTGGAAGCCGCCATTTTCAACACTGGAGCAGTGCAGAGCGACGAGCACACACTGCTCCGGAGCAGCCTGGACTGGACCGGGCAGCCAGAAGACCCAGTAAGTAGTGGCATGGGGCGATTCCTTCACCCCGTGCAGAAATGGCCTATGTCAGTGAGGCAGTTAATCCATTCTAGGGCCATTTCTGCCCTACACTGTTATAGTGCTATTATTCCACTTTCAACATCCTGTGCAATCCTGGGGTTTGCAGTTTAGAGAAGGTCATTTAGAATTCTCAGCCGGAGAGCTCTTTGGCCTCAGTAAACTACAAACCCCAGAATTCCACAGGATGTTGAAAGTGGAATAATAGCACTATAACAGTGTAGGGCAGAAATGGTCTAGGTCTCAGAGCAAACTTTAAAGAAGCCATTCAAGGTGTTGAATCCCACCCCCAAAATAAGTTCACCACCTTGGGTATTTCCTTTAATGTTTGGAGTAAAACCCAGACCAGATTAATCACCCAACTGACATTGGGGTCATCAACCACTGCTGATCCAACCTTTGTTTATGAAACTGAATGAAATAGCTGCGCATTTCAGGAGGATGGAGGGGGCACATATGAATAAGTACATACCTGTGTTTCTATTTAAGTCAATGTCTTAAAAGTAGCATTTTAGTTCAATTGGTTTTTCAAAAATTTTTTTGTATTTCATATTGTTTTAGCTGTTCTGTTTTAAACTTAAATTGTAAGATGCTTCAAGTCCCCTTTGTGGGAAAGTTGGGATATAAATTAAATAAATACATCAAATAAATTAAATAAAATATTTCAGCTGATGGAAATAACAATCAAGAGGAATTATCTAGAGAGGACACAGTGATCATTGCACTTGGCAGGGCTTGGAAATTTGGGCCAAGATCCTACTTTGCTTGCCTTACCTGTCTCCGTCATCATCCTGTCGCAATCCCGGAAGTGCCACTGCCAAGATGGGAGCACAATGCGAATTCACCCCCCTGCACCTGTCCGGCTGCCTACAGCAGGGTAGTGTGAGCGACACTTGCCTTTTTTCCACAGTGTAGCCAGCCACTTCCCGTGCTGCACTGGGGAAGGAAGAGCATAGATCGCGCTTCAGCTGTTTCCACACAGTTGCTGGCAATGGAAGTGTTGTGAGATCGGGGGTCGTTACCGGATTTTTTTCTGGTAATGGAATACCCTGTGATTACAATGGATGGGGATGCGTTGACACAACTCACAAACTGCCAGCAACGCATTCCCATCGTGGGACAGTGACAATGCGCAAATATGGCCTTAGTTAAGCATGCATAACTAAGTATCATCTCCTGGCCCTCCCGTCCCCCGCACCTATCTTAGCTAGCAGCTGGTCTGAGATATGGAGGTCTGTTCTGCTGTCATCAACATACAGCAAGATGATGTTTCCTCCTGCTAGAGGTCTGTACTGTGATGAATTACAGCAGAGGTCCTGCTTCTGACTGCCACAGCCTTGCTTATTAGCGAGAGGGAAAATCTCATTCTCTTGTGCCATGACTGCCAGCAGAGCAAACCTTTGCTTGGGGAGGCTCCATGCAACTGAAGGTGGGGTTTTGGGGGAGGCATTTATGATCACCCATCAATGCCACAATCATTAATATATAGTATAACTGAATATGGAACAGTTAAGGATCCATACCTCTAGGTTATGAATCTGTAACTGCAATACAGGATGTTGTCATTTGTTGTGTGCCTTCAAGTTGTTTCCAACTTATGATAACCCTAAGCTGAACCTAACACAGGGTTTTCTGGGACTGAAGTGTGATGTACCCAAGGTCACCCAGTGGGTTTCCGTGGCTGATTGGGGAACTGAACCCTGGTCTCCACCAGGGTTGGAGCCCAACTTTCAAATCACTACACCATGCTTGCTCTCAATATAGGATGCTAGCTGTTAATTTTTTGGTACTGTCATTCTCCATATCCCCCAATCAGTGTGGCCAATGATAGTTCTTGTTTTGCCACAAATAGAAGAATGAGGGGATGGCACATAAGTGGGACTAAGTATCATTTTGCATTAGTCCCACTTATTTCAGCTGAATTCTCCTTGTTGCTTAGCGCTGGAACCTACAGCATCTTCTACTGTCTAACTGTTGTATTGTGTATTTCTTTTTTTTTTTTATGGTTATGTTTTTAACTTGTTTTAATTTTATTGGTAACTCAATCAATTTTTAAATTTTTGAATGAAGTGAATTTTTAGCTATGTTTGTTTTGAATGTTGTAAGCCCCTCTGAGTCCCAAATTGGGAAAAGTTGGGATATAACAATAGTAATAGTAATAGTAATAGTAATAATAATAATAATAATACTTGATCAAGCAGAGTCAGTATAGTTCAGTCATGAATATGTTTGCAACACAGACATTCTAGTGAACTTGGAAGAATCCATTTACCTGGACAAGACTGACAGCATTGAAGTAGCTGTTCAATCAAATTCCCTTTGGTTGATATCCTTGTGGCAGAGAGTGTTCTGGGAAAAGGTTCAGCATGCCAAGAATAGTTCATGGGGCTGACAGAATTCAGCACACTGGATGTGGCTAGAATGAGTGATTGCTGTGAAAAAGTAGAAAGAAGCAGATGGGGCTCAGAAAATGTCAGCTTCCCTTGCTTTCCTACACTTGGTAATTTTTAACCTGGGCTGAATCTTATATTGTGCTGGTGCAGTGTTAAATTTATGCTCTTATAGTCACAGAGGAATGGGGCTACACCATCCTTCTGCAAAAACCAACACTGTGCAGTGGTTGTATAGCTGCAATCAGAAAGGTATGGCAGTTTCTGTGAATAAAGTGATACATGGACAAATTGATACTCACCATCCACTTACATTTTAGTATGCGGCATAGGTCTAGATTATTTGAAAGCCCATCCAAGCTTCAAGAT
The DNA here is from genome assembly GCA_030412105.1 of Cyclura pinguis. Lineage (NCBI taxonomy): Eukaryota > Metazoa > Chordata > Lepidosauria > Squamata > Iguanidae > Cyclura > Cyclura pinguis. The sequence goes on along the minus strand of CM059600.1, from coordinate 315,615,429 downwards.
CGTCAGGGGAGGGCATGCTCCTTGTGCCACCACCCCCACCCCAGGTAGTGTTTACCATGGACCTGGGAGAGAACCCGTGTTCAAACCACTACACCATGCTGGCTCTGTCTTAAGGAACTAATACTTTAATATGGTAGCTTATTTATTGGTTTTTTTAAAAAAATACATCATTATGTCCTTAGTTTTAAACCATGTTTTCAACTGCTTTGGGTCCCATGCTGAAAGAAAGATGAGACATAAAGATTTCTTATTTAATTAATATAAGAATGAGCAACTGCAAGGCTAGAAAACAGTTGGCTAGTTCCTTTCAAAGTAGACTGATTCAATCAATTATTGAATAGTAAATCAACACATAGGTAAATACAAATGATTCTTCAGCTGGGACTAAGAATCAGATTTAGGTCCATGTGAAATGGTTACATTTAACAAATTCCACTTATGCACGTACTGAACTGAATGTGACCATAAATGGACAACTCCTTGTGTAAGGAAACTGAAACATGTATATGATACTAACAAGATTCCTTCCTTGGAGTTGAACTTTTAAAATATTTTAAAAATGGACTGAATTGAAAGTTTCACCCATCTGCACTGGCCAAACTCAGTTTAATATTTCCACTCTGGAGAGGACCATGTTGTGCCTGTCTGACATGCAGGTGTTAAAGATCAAAACATTTTTACCCTGATTTCTGGGGTCCCTTGGGGGATACCTCAATGTGCTCCACGTGATGGGGAATGAAAACTAGCCAGAGCATGAGCAATAGCAATGCGAGAGGCAGGGTAACCTAACGGGGCCTTTTTACCCAGTTTTTATGGAGTCAGGCCAAGCCAAAAAACAAACAGAAATGTCCAATAAAATGATTTTATTGAATGAAAGTCTCACACACCAACGCAATCACTCACACACTCACTCAAGACCTCTTAAGAAGCAAAAGAGAGGAAACTGGATAGGGGAATATTGAAAGGGTTGTAGCTGGGGTAATACTGCACCTTTTCCTGAAGTCCTTGGTCCGGGAAAAACAGCGGAGAAGTGGGTCTCAGCACGGAGAGGGCTGAGGGGATTACTCAACAGACTGAGAAATGGTCTGCTGGGATGACCGGGAGTGATCCAAAGAAACTCTCAAAAACTGGGACTATTTGTAGGGAAAAAGGTACCTGGAGGGCTAATCCTTTCCCGGGGAGAACAGTGGGTGTTGCAATGAGAAAGAAGCTCCACAATGGTAACTTCCTTTGCATGATGAGATTACAAGGTGTTACCTTGCTGCCTACGTGCCCATCCGGGTGACCTCTCAGGTACATTGAATTATATTTTCATATCAAAATTGTAGACCCTGGGACAGGATTTACCAGTGAGGTAACAACATTGTCAAGAAAAAAAAAGTGAGAGGTACTGTAATGCTAATTCCATGCTACCATCGCTGAAACATGGGTGCCTTGATTTTTGAAAGCATTAAGCATTCTAAGTCCTGGTTAGATGAATCTGTCAGTTTCAGGCGCTCTCTCTCTCGTAGTCAGTTTTTAAAAAGCTTATTCCAAATATGAAGATTTTTTTTTTATTCTTATTAAAAATGGCTGAAACAAAATTCTCTCGCATACGTAAAGTCAGAGCCAAAAAGGAACCAAAGTATAGTTTACAGCTGTAAGTCAGAATTTGCTTATGTTTTCTTCATATGAACCTCTCCAAATTCATACATTTCTTCTTAAATTTGATGGTGGGAACTTCCTGTGCTTGGTTTAGCTCTCAAAAGCCTGTGTTTTCATCCTTTTAAAATTCAGTTTTGCGTGTGGTATTTAATTCACTGCGTCTTCACACACCCTCCCACCCATCAAACTACGTACTTACAATAGCTATGTACCTGCTAGGCAGACACTACACGAGCCTCTCCGTACTGGAAACAGCTTTACGTGTTTGAGCTGGCCAGAGCAGATAGTCGAGAAGTTAGTTCAGTTTGTTTTTGAGAAGAACCTCCCCAAACTGACAGCTCACAACCTGAATGGAGAGAGCTTAAGCTTAAGAGGGGGAGGGGAGATATATCTAAAAGATTATCTCACCTAATATAAACCTGCCCGAGCTTTACAATCCCCTAGGGAGCGCTTTGTTTCAATACCACCACCATCGGGGCACATTTGGTGAGGAGACAGGACAGAGTCTTCTTAGTAGCTGCTCCCAGCATGTGGAATTCCCTTTCATGGGAAAATAGTTTGGCCCCCTCTTTGTTCTCTTTTTGCCAGTAGGCAATGACTTTTCTGTCTACCTAGGCTCTTGGCTGTCAACTGTGAGTTGAATAAGATCTTTTAATTGGTATGTGCTGTATTTTCATCATTATTACTATATTTTAACTGCCTTTTAAAACTTTTTAAAAAATTATCAGCTGAGATCCAGCTTTGCCAGATGTAGCTATAATGATAGAGATCTGTTGTCACAGGTGCTTTTGCTGATGCTGCTCTCAGGGTGCTGCCACAGCTGCTTGTCCCAAGGCACCCTGAAACCAGAGAGCTCTGCAGTTGTCATTTCCCAATATCCCAGTCTGCAGTGCCTGAGAAACACTTGGTGCTGCCTAGTTTAGGAAGTAGGTTTATGGGAGAGAGGTCATGTTCCATCATTTATGACCGTAAATGTGAGTCCCAGAAGTCACGAGATCATAAGTCTTGCTTATGACCTAGTAAATACCGAACAAGATGCTTGCCAATGTTTTTAATATGATTGTTCATTTAATCGTTTTTTTAAAAAACCTTCTTATTATTAACTATTTTAACTGTACTTCATTTTAACTCATATTGTGAACTGTGTCAGATCTCATATTGGGAGAAGGATGGGAAAACAAACAAACAAACAAACTAAGCAAGTAAGCAAGCAAGCAAACAGGGGAAAGCAAAATAGACAGTTCTATACATCTTTAGTTTAGGACAGGATCTTCTTGTGAAAGTATTTTATTACCAGGAAAAAATGTCCCGTCAAAAAGGATTTTTTGGAAAAAAACCCTATACAATTTGTTGTTATGTGCCTTCAGATCAACTCCAACATGGCAACCTTATCATAGGGTTTTCTTGGTGAGATTCATTCTGAGGAGGTTTGCCACTGCAATCCTCTGAGGCTGAAATAGTGTGTCTTCCCAAGGTCTCCCAGTGAATTTCTATGACTAAGTGTGGGTTTGAACCCTGAGCTCCTGGATTCCTAATCCAACAATCAAAACACTACATCTCACTGGCACAAACAAGCAAACCCAACAATAACAACACCACCTCTAACAACACAGCAACCATTAATATTACTTGTGCTTGAAATGTAAGTGAGAGGAGTTGGAATTCCCCAGGCTTCATACAATTGGCCTGCAGCAAATTCTTCTGTGATCACTGATGTTCTGGCTAACCGTCCAGGGTGCCAATCTAGTTATAATCATAACAATGAGCCAACTGTACCATTTGGCAGGGTGACATGCCCTGGGTGGCAGGATGTGGGGAGTGGTTAATTTGGCTGCCCTCCCCACACAACTGGGACAGGCTGCCATTGCCTGGACACCTTCCCTTCCCATTCCTCTGTGCCTCACCTTGCCACTATATCTCCTCCTTGCCCACCCAATCATTCATGCCATTCCTCTCCCTCTTCCTTCTTGCTGCTGCCCACCTGCCCTCTGTGTAAATAATGGCTGTCTGCCCATCTTTACATAGGGTCAAGCAAAAGCTTTTTCATGTGGAGGGATGGGGAGGGTAGAGAAGTGAGGTGGACAAAGCATTATGCGAATTGCAGTGGACAGTGCAAGGAGCACTGCCTCCAAAAGAGCAGTGAAGTGGAAGTACGTCTCTTGATTCTTATAACAGGAGAGTTTGGGTCATCACTGGTGTTGACATCCCATTCACTGGGACAAGTGCAAGGTTTGCAAGCAATTATGATTCTAACAGAGTCTTTTAAACCTGAGTGAAGCATCCTGAAAGATGGTAGTTGCTGTTCTTTTCCTCAGTGTGTATAAGTGAAAACAATACAGGCCATTTCCGTATGTTACCTTGCCCTGTCGTCCTCCCATTGCAATCCCCGCAGCTCCTGTGCCAGGAAGGGAGCATGATGGGAATGCTTCCCTCAGCACCTGACTGGCTCCCTGAGGAAGGGAGCGTGAGCAACATGTGCCTGCCTTCTGTAGTGCAGTCAGGCTCTTTCCTATGCTGGGCTGGGGAAGGAAGTGCCTCCATGATGCTCACCACCCTTCCACATGGCGGGTAATGATGACAGTATTGCACGATCACAAGTGCTTAACATACTTATTCCGTTAAGCAAATATCACACAATCACAACAGGTGGAGGGGGTGGGATGACAGTGGGACTGCGACAACATTGTGCAGAAACACAGCCCGTGGACCACTTCCATCCCATCCCCATAGCGGGATTGCAACGGCATGCAGAAATGGCCACAGTCTCAATAGCTATGGCAAATATTTCATGTCTTGTTAGTCCCTGAGTGTACTGATGCAATGTATATCATCCAGGACTGGTCCAAGACATTTTGCTGCCAAGATGCACATAATATAGGCCATGTTGTCTACAAGGTTTTGTTTTTGGCACCTAAAGCTGATAATCTCACAGGAACTTCTTTCCTTTCAAGTAAAAATACTATACATTAAATGACAATCAATTTGCCACATTTTCATCTCTGCCCAAGTCATCTCTGCCCAAGGTAGCCACCCCAGTGCCAGTCCAATTGTAGGGCCTTCCTATATATCAGCAGGATACCACACCAAGAGGCTAAGTGGAGTCCAGAATGTGGTGAATATCCCCTCTTCTCTCCCTGCCTGTGCATATATGACTGCTTTTCACTCCTCCCCCACTTAGCCACATAACATATGGCAAGGAGAGAGGGTTGTTTTTTTTTTTACAGAATCATAAAGTTGGAAGAGACCACAATGGCCATCATGTCCAATCCCCTGCCATGCAGGAATGTATACTCAAAGTACCCCCATCAAATGGCAAAAACTTCCAAAGAAGGTAACTCTACCACACTCTCTTGAGCAGCAATTCCCATCAGGAGTTCTTCCTGATGTTTAGGTGAAATCTCTTTTGTTGTAGTTTGAATTGTAGTTTTGTTGTAGTTTAATATCCAAGGATATTAAAAGAACTTCCAAGGATATTAAAAGAACTGTCAGAAGTCATTTCTGAACCTCTTGCAATAATCTTTGAGAACTCTTGGAGAATAGGAGAAGCCTCATCAGATTGGAGAACGGCAAATGTCATCCCCATCTTCAAGAAGAGGAAAAAAGAGGACCCAAATAATTATCGCCCGGTCAGCCTGACATCAATACCAGGAAAGATCCTAGAGCAGATCATTAAACAGTCAGTTTGTAATTACTTAGAAAGCAATGCCGTAATCGCTAACAGTCAACATGAATTTCTCAGAAATAAGTCATGCCAGACTAATCTTATCTCTTTTTACGATAGGGTTACAAGCTTGATAGATGAAGGGAATGCTGTAGACGTAGTAAAGCCTTTGACAAAGTTCCCCATGACATTCTTGCAAAGAAGCTAGTAAAATGTGGGCTGGACAGGGCTGATGTTAGGTGGATTGGTAACCGGTTGACTGACCGAACCCAAAGGGTGCTCACCAATGGCTGCTTTTCATCCCGGAGAGAAGTGACTAGTGAGGTGCCACAGGGTTCTTTCCTGGGCCCAGTGCTATTCAACATCTTCATCAACAACTTGGATGAAGGAGTGGAGACCATGCTGATCAACTTTGCAGATCAACCACCAAACTGGGAGGGGTTGCTAATACACCAGAGGACAGGATCAAAATTCAAAATGACCTTGACAGATTGGAGAGCTGATTGGAGAGAAACGTAAAGTCCTACACTTAGGCAGAAAAAAAGGAATGCACAAAAATAGGATGGGTGACGCGTGGCTGGATAGCAGTATGTGTGAAAGGGATCTAGGAGTCTTGGTAGATCACAAGCTGAACATGAGTCAGCAGTGTGATGAGGCAGCCAAGACAGCCAATGCAATTCTTGGTTACATGAATAGGAGTATGATGTCTAGATCGAGGGAGGTAATGGTACCACTCTATTCTGCATTGATTAGGCCTCATTTGGAATACTGTGTCCGGTTCTGGGCACTTCAATTCAAGAAGGATATCGACAAGCTGGAATGTGTCCAGAGGAGGGCGACCAAAATGGTGAAGGGTCTGGAACCCATGCCCTATGAGGAACAGCTTAGGGAGGTGGGTATGTTAAGTCTGCAGAAGAGAAGGTTAAGAGGGGACATGATAGCCATGTTTAAATATTTGAAGAGATATCATGTCAAGGAGGGAACGGGCTTGTTTTCTGCTGCTCCAGAGACTAGGACAAGGAGCAATGGATTCAAGCTTCAGGAAAGGAGATTCCACTTTAACCTCAGGAAGAACTTCCTGATGGTCAGAGCCATCCGGCAGTGGAATATGCTGCCTCGGAGTGTGGTGGTGTCTCCTTCTTTGGAGGTTTTTAAGCAGAGGCTAGATGGCCATCTGTTGGGAATGCTTTGATGGGTGTTCCTGTACAGTAAGGGGTTGGACTCGATGGCCCCGGGGTCTCTTCCAACTCTATGATTCTATGAATCCATTGCTCTATGTCCTAGTGTGTGGGGCAGCAGAGAGCAAGCTTGCTCCATCTTCAACATGGCATCCTTTCAAACATTTAAACATGACAATCATGTCATCTCTTAACCTGCTTTTCATTGGGCTAAACATATCTAGTTCCCTAAGCCACTCCTTATAGGGCTTCATGGTTTCCAGACCCTTCACTATTTTGGTCTCTCTCTCTGGACACATTCCAGCTTGCCAATATCCTTCTTGAATTGTGGTGCCCAGAACTGGACACAGTGTTCTAGGTGAGATCTAACCAAATCAGAATAGACTGAGATTATCACTTTTGGGCTCTTGAGGTTCAGAATTGTCCCCTGGCTCAGATTTTAATCCAAGCCAGTGGAAAATTCTCTGACTTTAGAAAGCTCACTTCTCACTGAAAACAGGTTATTCAGAACTCCAAAAATTCATTCCCAAACCTTTCTCCATAAAACATTGATGGTATTTCCAGTACTAAACAAAAATGTTTTTATATTTGCCCATGCTGTTAAGATTCTGCTAGTAACTTTGTTTATTTGTGGCTGCTTCCTTCTACCTTAACAATCTTATTGTTTTGATGCCCTGTATTTGGTTTGTCTGATTTTATTTTTTGAACTGCTTTGAGATATTTGTTTGAAAGGTAGGGAAAATGTATAAATAAATAAAGAGAAATTGGAGAAGCTGCTGTACCTTGTTCAGTCTTTCAAGTTTGTTTTTAAAAATCCCCTCTTAAAGGAAAAAGCATGTCCATCTCTCTATGGCACGCTATGTGTTCTCTCCAAAACTTTGGATTGCTTTGCGAGCTGTTGCTCTTCAGGTCTCAGTCATAACTCCCAGCTGCTGTGATATGATGATTGGGAACATGACTCCTTTGTACCATACTATTAGAAATGCAGATTTCTCTTCACAGTGATATTTGCACAGATGTGTCACCTTAGGAAGTGAATTAATTTCTGTATTTGTTCCCAGCAAGACAGCCAGTTCCACAGTATTTGTGTTCTCTTATTGGAAATAAGTGTATGTGGAGACTTTTTCTTTTCTCATAACATTACAGAGTTAAAATAAGAAGAAATAGGTTTGTTACTGATGCTGTTGCTCTGCACGTTTCTTGTATACACCACAGTTATGATGCAATGGCTGTCTCCAGGCATGTGATATATACGATGAGGAGAACGTTCTTTTCACCTGGGTTTTAGGTAAGTTATGATGAGAAAGAACATTTTAGTTTTAAACCTGCTCTGTAATTCAGGTAGAAGATGGGGCTCCTCATCTTTTCCATTCAGAAAATATCCTTCACGTTACTCAGATCTAACTTTCTTAAAGGAAAAGGCCCTACCTCTTCCCTGGATTCAGTGATTCACCTCACTTTCAGTTTGTAATGACAAAGGCAGATGCATGGTTTACTGTCATGGTGAGGGAGAGGCTGACTCTATGGCAGATAAGACCAGCCCTATTGTTAGGCAAAGGGATGAAAGGGATGCTTGAAGAATTGGTTGCTAAGGATTGTGGGGGATAATGAAAGCCTGTCCCATCCATTTCTCTATTTTGAAGGACTGAGCTGTGTGTAGGGATGTCATATTTCTCAAATCCAGGCACCTAATTTGCACATTGTGAGAATTATTCTAGTTATGTAAATTACTCTAATTTAATTATGATTATAAGTAATTCAGCACATTGCTTTTTTCTTTTTTCCTTTTTTTTGCACTATGTTTCAGTCTTTGTACCATTTTTGAAGTTACAGCTGATCTGAGAGAATCAAATGGAGCAATATTTGAAATGCTCTGGAGTTGGAACAGCGAGACCAAGTTTAAATTCCAGCCTCTTCATAGAATTTACTATACAACCTTGAGCCACCATAACCTTTAGAAACAGGGTTATTGTGGAGATTAATAGAGACAAATGAACCATGGCAAGTGTGCATGTATATTCCTAAACCCAAAGAAAAACAATATTAATTTTGTGAGAACTTTTCATGGTATTCTCCAACTGTGCTCCTGCTGGAGAGGCAAAGAGAAAGAAAGTTCGTTTTCTCACACCATAACTGTTCGAGTCGCTATCACTGCCAGAGTGGGATTAGGAGATTCAAGAGATCTGACTGTAGAAATTAGTTCACGGTGCTTTCCTTATCAGAATCCAATTTGGTCTGTAAATGGTTCAGAACACAGTTTGAAGAAGTTCCTTTTGGGACCGATGACACCTAGAGTTTCCCAGTTAGCATGGCCCCTGGCCACACTGACTTGGGGATTCTAAGAATTTTAGGTTTTTTTTTTAAAAAGGAACTTTTAAAAGCTCTGGTTCAGAATAAATTGAGCTATTTAGAGATCAGGGTTCAATTCCCCACTTGACCATGGAAGCCCATCAGCTGACTTTGGGTGTGTCACACACTCTCAGCCACCAAAAACCCACTGATAAGTTTGCCTTAGGATTGCTATAAGTTATAAATGACTGGAAAGTACACAGCAGCAGCAGTAACAACAACAACGTTTTTTGAGCTCATGTGAATTGACTGGAGATGGACAATAAGCCATTATTTTTTTTAACTCAACGTGATTCTCCTATTCCTTACTCACCACAAGAAGAAATGGTGTCCTGCCTTTCCTTTCTCTTTCATGATGAGGCCTATGCCATATTCTGTTAGTTTGTTTTAAATAAGCAAGTTTCCAAACTAAGTTTTGCAAACTTCTGTTCAAGAGACTTAGATAAATGTCACCACTTTCCAATTTTTTTGAGGGGGAGGGGTTAAATACAAGGGATCACTGTGACCTTAAGCTGCTGCAAAGATTTTACCATGAGATACAAAACAGAGAATTATGAAGGTCATTCTAATCAGAGCTTAGTGGTGTGCTTGAAGCACGTTGTCTTGTAAACGAAACTTGGAAAAAAATAGTAGGGAAAAAACCACAACGATGCAAATATATACACAGAGGATAAACTTGGAAACAAAGACCGTGTTTCCAAGCTTGAAAAGATGTGTCTGGAAAGGGAATGGGAGACACATCAAGAGAAAGCATTCATAGTGGAGACAAAATTGGTATATGTTGCTGAGCAGTGGCAGGGAGAAATCTGCCCATTACTTGTGAATGTAGCTAGATATAAAACATATGAATGTTCAATGACCAGGCATAATTATCAGTTAGTCATTGTTCCCTTAAAGTAAATGAAAATGTGAGAACAAGAATAAGGAAACATTAATGCTGTTAGACAAACAGAGCATCTGCTTAGAGCATAAGCCCATAGGTCAGAGTGGACAGCCTTGGGCCCTGGGGCCAGTTCTGGCCTTCTTGGGGACCCAATCAGGTCTACTGAAGTTCCCCAAATGGCCATATCCTTTCCTCGTGTATGTTTTGTCATTTCTCAGTTTTCCTCCCTCTATTCTTATAACTTGACCTACCTCTCCCAAGGCTTAGGCTCAGGTGGTAATATTTTTACAATTTTTAAAAATCCCTTCTTCTTTTTGTTGTCCCCCCATCACCCCACAGAAATGTGCTCCCAGAGGAATTCTCTGAAATTAAATTTCAACCATTAGGATGAAAGAAGGTCCCCATTTCTGCTGTATGTAATACTATGAAGGCAGCTCCTTTTCTCTCTATTTATAGAAGTCAAGAGCGCAGGTGGATTAGGAAAGGAATGTGCAGGGAAAGGCTTTATCATGAGCCTCTCAATTCTTGCTGCAGCGAAATAGGAGCACTTAGTAGGTTTCTCTCTTGTCCACTTCTCTTTTTTTGTGTGTATTTTTTGGCATGCTTTGCTTTTGACACTATGAAACAATAATCAAACTGATTGGCATAAAATGCTAGCAAGTAGCATAACATAAAAATAGTTCTGCCATTTGAAAATAATAGCAAGAGTCATTAATCAATTACACTGTATTATCTTTCACATTCTTTCTAAAGGCCAACAGAAAGGTCAGGAGATCTACTTCCTATGATTTTATTACTGGGATGCCAGAGACTTGGACACAGAACAATGGCTTCAAACTTCAGGAAAAGAGATTCCACCCAAACATTAGGAAGAACTTCCTGCTGTTAAGACCTATCTGACAATGGAGTACACTGCCTTGGAATGTGATGGAGTCTTCTTTGGATGTTGTAATGAGGCTGGATGATCATCTGCTGGGAGTGCTTTGATTCTACATTTCTGCATGGCAGGGTTTGGACTGGATGGCCCCTGTGGTCTCTTCCAACTCTATGATTCTGTTGAGAAGGCCTACAATTTTGTAGCCTTCCCCTATTCCGCACTGGGGCCTGTTCAGAAGATCTTAACATGCATAACTGTGGTTTCTTTCAGACGAGAATTTCCATTAGATCAAGTGTGGGCAACTTGCAACCCTCTAACTGTTGCTAGACTGCAGTTCCAATTAGTAGTAGCCAATGTAGCCAATAGTGAGGGCTGATGGAAGTTGCAATCCAGCAACACTTGAGTCAGCACACATTGGCTACAATCCAACAATTTTTAGCATAGCATAAATATTTGCATGTAGAGATATGCTGTATCTGTACTACATAATCTCCATGCAGAAGAGCAGCGTTGCATAATACACGTCAATTATCAGGTGCTGTTCTGTAATGTGCAATGCACAACCACAAAGTGCAACTGCAATGCACAGTGAGTAACAACAATGTGCAACATTGCTGCATGCACAACTCTGTCTCCACTGCTGTTAGCAGAATATATCTGTTGGACAGGGTGAATAATTGCACCTGCATGCATAGCACGACTTACATTGTACATGCATATGTCATTAACAGAATGCCAGCTATTATCCACTGCTGGTAAAGAGAGATAGGACTCAGTTTTAATATACTCTCCCAAACAATTGTGTAGTGGAGTTCATGCATATAGGTCCTTTGCTGACTACCTTTTTATTCTTAGGTAGGCTAAGAGATTCATAGGCCCTTTCTGCACCAGGCAATTAGAATGGGGCAGTGCGTCCTCTCACGGAGGTTGTCTGCACCTTGGAGCGGACTAGGAGCGGACTACTTACCGGAGATCCGCACCTCAGTCGGCTCCAAAACGACCCCAAGTGGTCCTCCAGCGTGTTTTCTAAAGAACGCAAAACACAGGTCTTCATTTTCCTGGAACGCACCATTGCATTCCTGCTCCCTTGTGCAGATTTGCAGGCTCGCACCAATGTGAGCCTGTGATCTGCAGAGGCCAGGCTTTAGGTGTGGCAAGCTTCAGCAGTTGGTCGGGACCCACGACCAACCGGAAGCTGCCATTTTGGAAGCTAGAAGCCGCCATTTTGGAAGCTGGAATCCCCCATTTTGGAAGCCGGAAGCCGCCATTTTGGAAGCCGGAGCAGTGCGGATCTACAGACCTTGCACTGCTCCGATTCTCCCTGGACCAAGGAGGAGCTCTGCAGAAGGGCTTCAGGGACAGTCCGTGTTGCTTCGGACCCCAGAAGAAGCGGTAGGTAACGGCATGGAGCGATTCCCTCACCTCGTGCGGAAAAGGCCATAGTTATAAGAAAATGCTGAAACAGTGCTTACTGGGAAACATAGTCTAACAACACAGAGAATAAGAAATAAGATTTGGCCTGGTCACAGAGTGATACAGCAGTTACTGTTCATGTTTCTCTTATAAAAAAAAGATATTTGGACTTAATTTTTGCCTCAGTCAATGACACAAAAGCAAATGCTTCCTGCTTCTCTATCCCTCAGGAATCGTTAGAACAGTCTGATCTGAGGTATACTTCCAGCTGTGTGATGTTATATTTTCTTTCTTTTCTACAGGGAGTCAAACAAGATGATAACTAAGTAGGAAACTAGATGTGCTGGCTATGGTTTTGGCAGTACCTACAAGCAGGTTTATGTTTGTATTGGTAAGCGTTCTACTGGCCAGGACATGGTTGCTGTGCTGATGAAGTAGGAGTCATAACCCAGGTTTAGGGAAGAGTGCTTTTGATTCTCATTTACTCTGCAGTTTCCTCATAGATGGATAAAAGTGGGATATAAATGTAAAAAAAAAACCCATAATTTTGGATATATTTAATATCTGTTCAATAAAATATATCATTTTGAATGTTTGGGTTGTTGGTCCATGTAATCCAGTAGTTATCTGTTTTGAATGGAAAAGAATCTTATGAGTCTGGTAAGTTCGTCTACATGAACATGTATGGATCAAAATCTAGGCAGCCAGTTGTTAAAGTTTTAAAAGACTAAAGTTGGTTCAGTGGGGGAGTCACAACTTAAATCTTCATCCTTCTTCCCCTGAAAGTAATCAGCTCAAATTCAACTCTGCCTCGCCTCTTTGCAGGGGGTTCTGAAAACATGTTTACAAAGGTAATTATGCATTTGATGTCATACATTGGTGGGGATGGGAGACGTTTAATCAGGGAGAGGGCCCAGTTTTTTGCCCTGGGACCCTCTGGGGACCATCCGGATTGTTAAAAATATCAGAAAAATGAAAAACAGAGGTGGAAATTGTCAGAACCTCTATTTTCAAAAAATAGGTATTTTTGATATGAATGCGGCTACCAGGAAAGGCAATTCTGCCCTCTCTTACTTTTTGGCCAGAATAAGGATGATTCAGGAAATATGGAGAGGCTGAGAGCCACAAAAATATCATGGGAGAGGAACACACATAAATGATGCTGAATTCTCTCTGCCGTTGCCCTGCTCTTACAAAAATCATTTTAAAAACTGACCCTCTGGCTTTTGTTCATATAGTTGTATAGAATCTTTCGTTAGGCTCATGGGGGGCAGGGGAGGGAAGAAGGGAGATATTGGTCTTTCAAGCTTTGCACTTTGAGGGGAAACTTTGAACCTGGGCCATCTTTCATTAGAACTATGAGCCATCCTTCATTAGAAGACTCCTATTTTAAAATCAATAGCAGTGTGTTTTCCTAACAATTACATTTCAGCCAATTTCATGTAGAAGATAACTCAGTGAGAACCAGCACATATTCTGGTACAAGCCTGCTTTTGGAAATAAAAATGTCTTGAAGATATTGATGTTACATGACTGAACTGGTTTTAGCTGTGCAAACAAGGTAATTATTTCCAATCATCATTATAATCCTGTGGTCAAGTGGTGAAAGAAATTCTGCTCTTCAAACTTTCACTTCTAAAATGTGCCACTAGGGAAAGAATGAAGTAAGACACAATGTACTATTCAGCCACTGCACAGGGAAAGCATTTTCCCATTGCTGTCTAAAGCATGCTAAGCTTCATTTTTCCCCCCTTTGGCAGCTCATTATAACTGGAGCTTCAACATTTTTTCCTGTCTCCCCAAGTCTTTGCCATTGCCAACAGCCGATTATTTGTGGTCTGTTTCAGACAGCTACTGATTTCAGATTTGTTATTTGTCAGTCTATCTATGTCCTTGTGTGTCCATGTGTAGGCACACCAGGGATGAAAATGCTCACTATTTTCTTCTTGCAATGACAGAATAATTTCAAATAATTTCAAAAGTTTTCTCCCTGCTGAGTGAGATCATGAGAGGTTTTGTGCATTTTTGGTGTTTTTTTCTTTTCTTTTGTACTTATGGGCTTTTTAATGAAAAATCCATTTGTGCAAAAAAACTTATTTTGTTCAAAACCAACATCTTTGCATGGAAAACACTGCTTTTTCCATGTAAGTTGCTTGAGAGTGTGACAAACACCCTCTTTTTTAGCAAATAAAATTTTCATACAAATACATTAATACTGATTTTACTACTGATTAATCCTAATTTTATTAAATAAGAAAAACAACACAATCCAAACATACAAAACAACAAAATGACAACAAAAAATACATCCACACAAACATTAACAAACATCTACACATATCTAAAACAAATACTAACAAAACATAACTAAAATTAGTTCCTACCCTTGTTGCAAACAATTCATGTTAATTAAACGTTATTCATCACTTAATTAAAACTTCGAGAGCCAGCAAGGTGTAGTAGTTTGTTGGACTATGACCTTGGAGACCAGGGGTTGATTCCCTGCTCAGCCATGGAAGCCCACTGAGTGACTTTGGGTGTGTCACAGATTCTCAGCCTCAGAAAACCTAATGATAGGTTCACTTTAGGGTTGCCATAAGTCAGAAACGAATCAAAGGCACACAAGAACAACAACAACAATTAAAACTTTAAACTCGATATTTCGAGCTGTATCCCAACAAAATGCATAATCATTGCAGGGGATTGTAGGAGAACAACCAGTAGCCCACATCCATTTAAAGCTAAGCCTCTGGTTGATTAAAAGAAAATCACAGGACTCAGAGTCTTTCTGCACTACTCTGTTACAGTGCTATTATTCCACTTTCAACATCCTCTGGAATCCTGGGGTTTGCAGTTTAGGGAGGGTCCTTTAGAATTCTCAGCCAGAGAGCTCTTTGGCCTCAGTAAACTACAAATCCCAGAATTCCAAGGATGCTGAAAGTGGAATAATAGCACTATGACAGTGTAGTGCAGAAAGGCCCTCAATAGGGATGATGAGAACATGTGGAGATCTCAGAATGTACAGCGGAAGACAGTGTGCAGTTGTTTTACCATAAGGGAGAAAAGAAGCTGCTTTGCTGTGCTACTGCAAGCTAGCTTTTCAGTTTATGAATTAATATGCAATTGCTATCTTGTGAGAGCTAGTGTAACATAGTGGGTAAGGACTAAGGGATGAATTACAAAGTCCCTGAAATCTTGCCTCTGCTAACTAATTGGTAAGCAGCTTCAAGAATGTCAGTTTCTTTCATCTTCAGTCAGCCCACCCATACCTTGCAATTGCAGTGTTGAGATAATGCTGAGCACAATCACTGCATAATTATATAAAATCTACCTTGAATATTCTAGGGTATCTTTTCTTAGATATAAAGACATGATATGAAATCTAAGGGAAAAAACATATTGTGTGTTTTTTGCTGAATTAATTTCAGTTTTAAAAACACAGCTAATCAAAGGACACTTTAGTTTGCAAACACTCCCTTGCCAGAGTGATGGAATTTTTGGACTTCAAGGAGAAAGCTGGTTTTTCCAAGACTAGCTCATAGCAGCCCCTCCTAGCTATTTTTCTTCCTGTCACTGATTTATAGCTCTCATGGCACATTTTCATGAATGAGCAGTACACTTTGAGCTCACCAAATGTCATTAAGTACTGCTCACTCCTCACTTGCACCTTTCCAAGACTCCTTTCCAAGCTGCTGTGAGCATCTCCCTCCAACAGTGTAGCCTGGAGCTAGCACAAAACCCCACAAATTACTGGAACAGGAAGTCTGCAATTTGAATTTGCTTTGCAACAGTGTTATAGTTTCACACCCCAGTTTTGCTGACCTCCTTGACTCCTAGCTTTCAAGAGGAACTAAGTGGACACTAACTACTCATGGAACAAGCAAGTGTTGTCCTTAAAAATGCTTTGATGAGAAAAAGAACATAAGACAGTTGAAGGAAATGTGATGGATTAAACAGAAAATTGATAATGGGGTAAAAGGAATATGTTTAACTAATATACATATCGACTTGAACACTTTGGAAGAATTTCCACTTGCATATCTTATGTATAGATGTTCTGGAAACTCTGCTCTTTGATATTTGTATGAACTTACCTAATTGTTCTTTTGAGTTCTCAGTATGCTGCTGCTTTCCACATTTGGGAGTGTAGTTAAACTGTGTAGATCATCCCTGGAAGGTAAAGTTCTCCTGACTGTGGTGTCAAAATTGAGCAGTTTTCAGTGATGAACTAGGAACTGAGCCAGAGAGCCAGAGTTATGCCATCTGAAAGAAGGATTCAGAATCAGAGAGAGCTCTATCATCATTAGGCAATGCCAATTGATCATCTCAGGAGACTGATACTGGGAGATAACTGGAAGTACTGGAAGAACAACTATGTGGCATGCAGCCTGTTTTTGCTCCCTTTAGGAACACTTGAAGACCCTATCCCTGCAGCACTTGGCATTTCTTGGTTGCCCTCATCCAAGTACAGACCATGCCTCACCTAAGATCAGATGGGTTCTGACACCTTCAGGATATTTAGATTTAATAAATAACCAGTGAATCACTCCCACATGCGCATCCATATACAGACAGTAAAGGGTGGCGGGTGGAGAGAAGAAAATCAGTAAAACTAACCTTTAAAATATAATGTTGTACAAATCTCAAATATAAACAACAATCAGAACTTAAGGAAGGAGAACAAATATATTCAAATCAAGAATGCTTCTCTGCAATATTGATACTATTTTCAGGAAATCTGGTGGCGGAGGTAGAATTTAAAATCCATTCAAGGACTGGGGCAAATCTGTTTGTGTGTGTGTGTATGTGTGTGTGTGAGAGAGAGAGAGATTGAAGGAGAGGTCTGAAAACAGTTCTGAGGGTTCTATAATTCAAAGGGAATGTCTTCAAGGTCATCCCCACTTCCCTGCTTTTTAAAAGGTGTATTAATTGCTAATCCTTACTCTAAGAAGCAATGCAGAATCAAGCAGCAGAGGTTTTCCATTCCAGAGCTTTGAAATGGCCGCAGTAGCAGCAGGCCTTGCTCTTGTCCTAACTCTACTGGGAAGGGCAAGACTCTGCCCCCTCCTTTTTGCAGTTAAGGCTACTTCCTGCTGAGTTAATCTAGTGCTGAATCTACACCGTGAAGTTCCTCTCATTCCAATGTGAAAACCCTTCTTTTCTATGCCTGAGGGCTTTAAGCCAAATTAAAGGCTTTAAAGCTATCCTATCCAGACTGGGACAGTTGGAAGTTATGGCATAAAGAGTTATCCAGCATCCCTTTATAAAATAGTTGCTCATTTGCCTACAGTGTAATAGGCAAGCTCAGAGACTGCTCTGGCATGTGGACACAGTTTCAGTATCCCTACAACTCTTTACAGTCACAAGAATAGCCACTGGAATGGCTCAGAATTTCAGAATGGGCTGTTGCTGCTCGAAATTTATTCTCTGCTGGCATTGAATAGGGACCTCTGACGTTGTATGTAAACAAACAGACACATACTGTGGTGCTATTCACACGGCAGGCATTTGAAGCCTATTTTGGTAGTGAACAGCATTAGCAGTTGTAATGGAAAGTTACTGTACTGCTGATTTTAAAAAAACAAAAAAATTATGTCACTCAGAACCCCTTTCCTCGAGCTTTGCTGTAACTTTACCAGACTTACAGAGAAGAGATACCATTTGGTTAGAGGTGCTGTCTGGTATGATAGAGGATGCCTGGCCAGTGACCATCACAGGAGTACTCAGCTGGTACCTTCACTGATCAATGTGCCACTAAGGGACAGTTGTGCATGTTCTGGGAAGGATTTGTCATGTTGAGAACATGATTTCTGATGTTTAAAATCTGCTGACATAAACATTTGCAAGGCAAAAGCCCTATACTTTCCCCTCTTGTCAGTCTTACGATGAAACAAAGACTTTCCTGCCCCTTTAAAAGGAAACTTCCATGATGTTATTCTCAGTTTTATCACTGGAAGTGAGTTACAGTCTAAACAATACAAGAATATTTGTCAAGAGACAGCATAAGTTGCAAAAGTACAGTCTGACATGTACCACTAGCCTCAGCTTAGCAAGTGCCAAAAAAAATACCTTGCCCTCAAATTTTATCAGTGGGCTGTACTTTGTGTCTTTAGTTGAGCAGTTCATGCTATTCTGTTATTCTTCAGCAATGTTGTATTTTTCCTGGTGATTTCTTTAAACATACAAGGGATGTTTACTTATTTAATACACTCATGCTCCATTTTCCTCACTGCAAATAGAGATTATCTAAAGTGGTTAAGAACTGTTATAAAATCGTATTAAAACAATGATCCAACAATACATAATGAAAATAAAAACCACAGCAGTCACAAATCAAGGTAGTGCTACAACCATAACTGAGAATCAAGGAATAGGAGAGGAAGAGGCAGAACTACTCCTACTCCTACTACTAAACAGGAGAAAAATTAAACATTTGCTGAAATTATCATTATTAATAATCATGATAATGATAACAACAACCATAGTATCATTTATAGCCCACCCCTTCCCCAAAACTGAGACTCAATGCAGATTACATAAATTGAAACAAATAGGAAGCAAATCCAAGACATTCAGAATAAAGACATGCAGAAAGTTATTAAAAGGCAAGCTGAGATGCTGCATGGAGGAGACAGAACTTAACTTTATGTTCACATAGTTATGCAGTGCTACTTTGTTAATGAACTGCAGTGTCAAATGTGCATGCACACCTTCTTGTGCAATGTGCATCAATGCACAATTTGCAGTGCGCATCACTGATAGTCAATGCACAACATACAATACCCATCCATGTACAATGGCACTACTTGTGGAAACGCCAATTCTGCAACCTTGAACTAAATGTATCTGTTCCATATGAGACACAATGTCCAATGGCCTCCTTAGGGGAATGTACACATGCACAAGACACCAAAAGAAATCAATTTTCTTATCATGAGGGGAAAAAGTATACAAACTAAAAATGCAGGGAGACCCCCATGCTTAGGTCCACAACAAAAATAGCCTTTTCATCTCTCATCACCAATTGCACTTTAGTAGAAAGTAGCACATGCAAAAGTATGCCATCTTAGATGTCCAGAAAGAGCAACCAGGTGGTCTTTTAGGTAACCTGGTTCTAGACTTTTATGACTTGAAAGGTGATGACCAATACCACGCTTCGAATCAGATTGTCTACACATATGCTGATATATTGAGAGAACAGTATGATTCCTGAATGATCAAGATTCTAACAGATGTTTCTGAACAGTTTTGGAGAGCAGCCTCATCTAGAGCACAAACTAATATGTGTAAGATGAAACACTGGTGAGCGATATAGGATCTAAGCATCTTTCTTTAAGGGATAATTTCTAATGCAGGAAGAACATTTCTCAGCATTCGCATACCATACTACATTGTCACTGTGATCATGTGGCAATGTGCTTCCTTCTCAGAAGCATAATGGCCTTATTAAATGCAGTATAGAATACAATTTTGTAAGTTGCACATCAAGAGTGAATTTTGTTCAATACATTTTCAATGAGAACTTTCCAAAATTCACGAATTAATCCACACCTGAAAGAGAAAGAGCTTCAGATTTTTTAAAAATAAAATGCAAATATGGGAGAAAGCCAAAGTTACATATTTGTTGACAGAAATGTTTAGCTCTTGAAAGTCCAGCTTTGTCTCCAAGAAATGTGTTTGTGGTAGTAAAATGCTAGGATTGCCACTCCTCCTCCCCCCCCTCCTCCTTCTTCTTTTCTTGAGCTGCTCCTTGTATTTAACAGGTGGTTATCACATATCTTCTATCACATATCTTCTACATGTGGGGAATAGTGTTGTACAATCACTGCATAACTCAATGAAGCTTATTACATTCTGTCTCCTCAGTGTAAGGTCTCAGCCACTATCTCTGAAATGAATTAATTATTATAGAAATACTGTTAAATAAAAGTATCAAACACATTTTTTAAAAAAGGAAAGAGATGGATTGAAACAAGATAATGGTTTTATATAGTTGCTAGACATGTACACTGAATAAGGTAATAGTGAACATGAGTGACATCAGCATGTATTTTGAACTTTTAAAAATAATCCTTTGACTACTGTTTCTACACCTTTTCACATATCGGCAGCACTGAATTAAAGACCATTTCCGCACGGGGCGAGGGAATCGCACCGTGCTGGTACTTACCGGACTTCTTGGCTCCATGCTTGGGTCCAGGCTGGTCAGGAGCAGTGCGTGGCCACTGCTCCGCACTGCTCCAGGGACGAAAATGGCAGCGTCCGGTTGGTCGAGGCTCTCCACCAACCACTGAAGCTCGCCAGCCTAAAGCCTGCCCCCGGCAGATCGCAGGCTTGCACTGGTGCGAGCCTGCAAATCTGCACCAGAGCACGGGCACGAAGTGGCGCGCTCCATGCTTTTGAAAGACCTGTTTCAAGCAGTCTTTCAAAAGCATGCTGGACGACCACTTGGGGTTGCTCCGGAGCGGGCTGAGGTGTGGAACTACACTAAGTAGGTCCGACCCAGTCCGCTCCCAGGTGCAGACATCCTCCCTGGAGGACGCTCTGCACCGTTTCTTTAAGCCCGTGCGGAAATGGCCAAAGAATATAGTATGTTGGCCAGTTCACAGCTCAGACTGTCAAATGCTTGAGGAAAGAATTAATAGAATGAAAGAATAGTTTAATGTCCTTTAAAGAACATACTGTAAAAGCCAAGGTACCTGAATTTCAGAGAATTAGGTTCACTATTAAGTAAAGCCCAGCAGTACGTTTATAGGGGAACAGGTGAGTAGTGACGAATCTTGCCAGTTTAGTGATCTGCAGAGATAGGATTAGCTTCATTTTTCCATTCTGTGACATCTGCCATTCAGGAGGAAAAGGCCCAAATCCTGTTGTTAGCCCTGACTAGAGTAGACTCATTGAGTCAGTGGGATTGGCCTATATGATGACTCACCATTCAACAATTGTTTAATGAGTTGACTCTAGGTGGGACTAACCAAAAGAATGCTTAACCAAAATGTAAAAAAGTACTGTTGTTGGTAATCATGGTGGGGGAGAACAGAAATGATGGATCACTCGTCTCTGACTCTGTTGATCTCAAAGTAAAATTATTAACCTGTAGTCAGTTCTATAAATACTTATACACTATACATTTCATAGTTTGAATAGTTTTAGTGTCTATGACATGATTTGTGAGTAGGGATGTATGGAACAAACTAATTTTGTTCCATGTCAATTTAGTATGTTCCTAAATTCCTAAATCCATTCTATCCAGTTTCTTCATTAAGCTGTAATTTTAAAACAATTCTGCACAAAAAGTTCTATCCATTTTAAATGCTTTTCATGGTAAAATAAGTATTTCTAGTTGCATTTTGGTGTGTTTTTTTCCCATCAGAAAAACTTGATTGCAGAATCTGTGTTTTGATCTGTGTTCTCAGTTATTTTGCTTCCAGATGTAGAGTGAACAAAATCATAGCAAATCGCAGGCTATTGTTTGGGTTGATGAAGTCCTTCACTATTTTAAAATTCCTGTGGGAGAGAATAGAGAAAGAGTGCCCTGTTTCTGTCCTGCCTTGGAGATTTAGATTAATTTAAGGACAACTCAAGCTTTGTCCTTGACCCTTCTGTGTCAGGAAAACAAAAAAGATTCAAGCCTAATATTGTCAAACCATAACAGAAAGAGTTCGCTTGGTGGAGTTTAATCTTGGCATGTTCTCAGTAAGCAGGAAGATCAAAAGAAGAGAAAAAGGCCTCTAGGGGTCAAGCAGCACTTTTAGGTTTCTGTCGAACAGGCCTGTGGTTGGAAAAGAGACTTTTTCTGCTCAGGACAGTCAAAGACCCAGGAACGGTATATGTGCAGATGCAGAGACAAGATCCATGGCACCAAATGGGGAAAGGCGAAGTCTCACTGAACTTCTTGATCAATCCATGTGGAACACGCACTAGAGCTCTGCACATCATGCTTCTACATTCCCTGTCCTATTTGTGGGCAAATAAACTGAGGGACGGGACCTTTGATTGAAATTCCTTAGCAGTTTTCCAGCGGTGGTACTCACTATTAGCAGTAAAAATGACTTATGCCAATATTCTAGGTCACCCACTTAGTTACAGATGTATATCTAAATAACTTTTCCTGACCTGAGCTTCCCAACCTACCTTAGCAGCCAGCAGCTACATTCAACACTGGAGGTTTGTTCAACTGGCAACTGGGGAGGGGCTGTGTGAGTGAGGCTGCAACAATCAGAAGCAGGATCCATGTCACAATTCCTTGCCACAGCCCTGCTCACTAGCAGAAGAGGGCTAGAAATGTCATCTTCCACCATCCTGATCTCCAGCTGAATAGACCTCTATTTCTTGGTGTGCCTGTTGGCTGTTAAGATATGTTTGAGAGGACATTTATGATCATGGCAATAGCAGACAGTCTATACGGACCAGTTACAGATCTGTAATTCTAGGTTACAAATCTGTAACTTCGGTACAGAATTCCAGCCACAGTCTGTCTGCCCCCTCGCCTGCCTGCCTGCCTCCTCCCTCCCTCCCTCCCTTCCTTCGCACCACAAATGTCAGAAGCACTAATTGTATTGGCAACCTGGACACCAATTTGCATGCTTCATGATGCCCTTGACCTTGCCTTGTCGGGGGATAGTGAGAGTGGGGACGAGTTTGTGGTAGGGAAAGATGGTGTGGAGGAGCAATTTCTAGGATAAAAACAGAACAGAAAGCTGAGGAGAATTCTATAAAATGGCTTTTAAAAAACAGGGGTGGTGTGGGAAAAACAGCTCCATTTTGGTGATTTTCTCAGGAGAAAAGTCTTCTGCGGAATTTTGGTTCCACTTTATTTGGAAGCACAAGCTTGATTGGAAGGGATTGAAGGGAATCATATCCAGATATATTGAGAGGAAAAAAGGCTCTATTGCGTTCAAGCTGAGATATCTATTCTTCTCATAGTTTATATTTCTGTAAGAAATCCACAGTCTCTTTTGATGAAAAGAGTATTTATACAAGAAGGCCTGCACAGAGTATATTTTTGTTGTCATGTGCTTTCAAGTTGTTTCCAACTTAAGGAGCCCTAAGGCAAACCTATCACAGGGCCACTTCCGCACTACACTCTTATAGCGCGATGATGCCACTGTCAACAACCTATGGAATCCTGGGGTTTGCAGTTTGGGGAGGGGCCGGCTGGCCCCTCCTGAAACTGCAAACCCCAGGATTCCATAGGATGTTGACAGTCGCATCATCGCGCTATGAAAGCATAGTGCGGAAGTGGCCACAGGGTTTCCTAGGGCTGAGAGTGTGTAATAAGCCCAAGGTCACCCAGTGTTTTCCATGGCTAAGCGGGAATTGAACCATGGTCTCCAGAGTTATGCTCCAATGTTCAAACTACTACACATGCTGGCTGTCTAAGTATGCTTTACCTCCTAGGAATATCAAAGAAAGAACTTCTTCACCGTTACCCAGATCCTTTTCACACCATACACTTGTAGCATTTGATCCCACCTTAATTACCCTGGATGCATTCTATGGAATATGGGATTTATAATTTGGTGAGCCACTAGAGTTCTTTGGTGGAGAATTCTAAATTCCTCTCTCTAACATGCAAATCCCAGGGTTCCATAGGATATACCCCTGCTTGTTAAAGTAGAATCATAGTACTGTAATTGCGTAGCATGAAAAGGCCTCCAGCCAACATTTCCAGGTTGGTTTCTTTTTTAAGCTGTTGAACTGCTCATGTTGTTTTCGTTCTCATCTTCAGGCAATACAACCATCCAAACAACATTGTGTTTCAGAAACTTTTGCCACTTGGAGCTTTACAAATGTATTGGAGTTTTACTACCATAATCCTTAAACAGCCCAAAAAGTGTAGTAATGAGAGTTGTAGTCCAGTACATCGGGAAGGCTCCAAGTGGCAAAGGGTGTTTTAGGATTATATTCAATGATTAAAAGTTTTTCTTCCCCTTTCCTTCATTTCAGTTTATTTGTGTGTAGTCATCAGAATACTGTAAACCAAAAATCCACAAGCAGCAGCCGGATTCTACAAAAAAACACCAGCTAAATTGTACATGTGCCATGAGCTATACAGAACCAACACTTTTAACAGTCAGAATATTCCTGACAGGAAACAACAAAGTCTCTGTGAATGAGAGATCCAATAAGACTAGCAGTGATTTCATTCCAAATTAAAACATTATTGGTATTGGCTTTGGTGGGGAGGGGCTGTTGTTGTATTTTGAGGTTACTGAAGTCTTGATCTGAAACACCCTGAGATGATTTTTTATGTAATTTGTGGACTATACTGACATCAATTATCAAAGGGAACAAATGAATGCACTGCCAAACTACTCCATCTCCAAAAGCCTAAAGGGATGCTATCAGTCTTGTCCTAGATTGAACAATGGCTTACTTCCCTTCCACCTCCATTTAAAAAAAAATCAACACAAGCACACTGCCCTCCAATCATTAAACAGTGTTATTAGCTTTAATGTTTTGTTCCTTGTTCTAGGAAGACACACTGAACAGCAGATAAGTGCTCAGCTAATAAACACTATTTTGTCACAAGTCAGTAAAATATTTTTCTTCTTATTAAAAAGTTATTGTTTCCAAGACAGCAAGGTGAAAATATCGTGTCTGGCAGTTCTTTAGGGTTTAGAGAAACATCACAGCTTTACAACTGTGCCACTGAGGCCCTTAATTAAGAATGAAAAGATGCAACTTCATCCAAAGCAAACATGAAAAATGACCTTTTTTTTTTACCTATATAGATTACATAAAAGTTTAAATCACATTTGAAAACTTTAGAGGGCCTCAGTTGCTAATGTGGCTGTGCAGTCAGCATAAATTTTGCTCCAGCAGGCCTGGCAATAGCTACAAAAAGTTGAATTTCTGAATCTATTTCCTGTAATATTAGTTTGAATTTGAACAATGGTATGGAGTCATTGTGTCTTTCCTGCAGCCTGCCACATCTCTTGCCAAAGTTCTCTCTGTGGTTTTTCCAGTTATCAAGAGGATGTGTGACACAAAAATCCATGCAAAATTCTCAATTCCAGAATCAGCCTTCTCATTAGGAGACGGTAGTGCACTCCAGGCAAGACTTTAAGGTAGATGTTCAGGACCCCACAGAGTCAGTGTGATGTAGTGGTTTGAGAGCTGGGCTACAATCCTGGAGACCAGGGTTCGATTCTCTGCTTGGCCATGGGAACCCATTGGGTGACCTTGGGTACGTCACAAACTCTCAGTTCCCAGAAAACCCCATGAAACTTTTGCCTTAGGGTCACCTTAAGTTGGAAACAACTTGAAGGCACATAACAACAACAACAACCAGGACCCCATTTAAGACAGACACACACACACATACATACAACTCATCTTTTTACCACTATGGTAGCCAAGGCAGTTTATGATACACTTAAAACAAAATAGGACAATAACAATATATAAGAGAAAATATTAAAAACCATTAAACAAACAATCCAATTAAGGTGCTAGGTTAGAATAGTCGAAAACCATCCAAAGCATAGTAAAACATTCAAAGCATGGTTTAAAAATGCAGGAAACTCCATTAAAAAAAATTCTTTTGCCTCAACCAGTTAAAAGCTAAAGGTCTGTTTAGAAGAAGCCAGCCAAAGGAAGGGGTATCCACAGCCTTGGAACTGTCACCAAGAAGGCTCTCTCCCATATTCTCACTAGCCAAGCCCATCGAGGTGGTGCGACTGAGTTATAGCCCCCACCCCAATATCATAAGACTTGGGCATGCTCATAGGAGAAGCTACAGTCTTTCAGAAAGTTTGGACCGAAGCCATATCAGATTTCATAGGTCATAACCTTTATTTATTTATTATTTACTACTTAAATGATTATATACCGTCCTGTATTAAAAACTCTCAGGCTGGTATACAAGAAAATCAATGTAACCAATTTAAACCAATTTAAAGTTTTAAAACAGTAAAAGTTAATTTAAACCATCTAAAATGTATTAAAACTTAAAACAATTTAAAACAAAGTACATGTACACACTAGGTAAAATCACAGGTCTTGAAAGCTTTCATAAAATGCTATGACTAGTGTCCTATTCAGTATTAATGATGTCATAGGCCAGACTTACAACATCATGAAATACCTCCTTGAACCCTGCAGCTTCCTGTCAGAAAGTGTCTTGCTGCTGGCAAAGGGCTGGATACTTCTTAACTCACTTCCCTGCTCTCCAGTTCTTTGGGAATCCCTATGTTGGTGGCACTACCTGGCTTCTAAGGTGAATTTTTGGGGGTCATAGTAGTTATATCAACAGAGCTCTGAATCAATGGAGTCTAGGTAAGTCTACTTTTGAGTCAGTTCTATTGAGTCATTGGGTCCACTCTAGTTAGAACTAGCAACTAGATTATATGGCCCTTGGCCAGAGCCTGGAAATAATTTAAAATGATATCATTATGTCATAAAGTTATGTTATCTATGAAAAATAATTGATTTCATCTGGTTGGTATGGCCCTGGAATGAAGCCAGCTTCAGTGCCTAGTGAGAGTCCAAGGTTTGGGCATTCCACAGCTGGGGCACAGCAGCAAAGGTGGGGCACCTGTCCCACAACTTTAAATTCATCCATTAATTATGTCAACAACCACTTTAAAATTGATTATTCTGTTTTGAATGCCAGTGATATTTTTGAGTAATAGTCTTATTATTTCAGTGTAACATTGGCTATTTCTAGCAATTTTAAATTATTGTAGTTTAGGAGTTCAACAATGAACAAATTTATTGACAAAGTAGCAAATTCATTTTATGTTTTTTCTGTAATCGCTTAACATGAATGTATTGCATATCTTTGAAGTTTTAATGTTGATAATGCATTGCTGCTAGGGCACTTCTAAGTTGTGCTCTTGATTATATTGGAGACCTCTCTATGCATACATCTCTATGATTCCCTTCAGTCTCATTGTTCAACATGCCAACCTTGAGAAAACAAAGCCAACAGGTGGCATTCAGGGATGATGACCAGGATATTGCCGATGCACATGTCCCCATGGCCCACTCCATGTGAGCACTGAACCTGAGAAGCTAGCTTCTGAATATGGGAAACACAGGTGTCACAGAGATGTCTTCAGCAAAGTTATTTATGAAATCTCTTGGAACATGAAACAACACCTGATTTTTCAGAACAAAAACAACTTGACTGAACTGCACTCGGAGAGGAGGTGATACAGGCCCCAACAGCTCCTACTGGCTTCCGCCCAAAGCTGAAAGCATTCTCTTCTGTTCTTCCCACATGGCTTGCTAGTACAGAAACCTTCTATGTCTGCCTCTTAAATAAGTAGCACACAACACAGACAACTGAAAGGGTCTTGTGTGACAAAATAGTCGTTCCCTGGAAAAAAGGAAAATATGATATGAAATTAAAAGTGGCACCGAATAGGGTTGCCAGAGTAAAAACTTAGGGGTGGGGGCAGGTCCTGTTAACTTTAATGTCTGTGTAGAAGAGGGAAATTTCAAAAGATGTTATTTGTTACCTGGTTGTGTGTGACAAGCAAGAACTATTGAGGTTCCTTTTTCTACACAACCATTAAGGGTACAGGAGCCCTCTTCTCTAGTTTTCAATGTGTCAACGGTAGATCAGCAGCTGATAAGAGCTGCAAATACGCTCTAATGCTGAGCAAAAGAGCTTTGGAGATATTTGGGAAGAATATTCTGGTCCCATGGAAGTATAATTTTTTTACGCATACAGATGGTGGTGGTGGTGAAACTGCATATATTTTGCCCAGCAGCACCCAGTCTTTGAAGATGTTGGTACAAAATAAACCCAACCAGATGGGAATATAAGAGACTTTATATCATATCCTCCAACTGCCCCAGTTTGGCAGAGACAGTCCTGACTAATCCTCTGGCATTCCCCTTTTCATATGTCTCAGTTTCTCCCTTTATCCTCAGCTGATTTCTCTGAGTGCAACTTGATTTAAAAGTGCAAAGATACTTTATATGCAACTCAGCAAGAAGAGTGGAAGGGGTGGAATCTTGCTTTTCCTAGTAGGCTCAGGCAAAAGAAAATTGCGGCAGCCTTTTCTAGCTTGTGCATTCTTCCCCATTAGTAACTTTTGCCATCTTGCCTACACTCTGATGTTGCTTGGCCACATGTGTTCTGTTTTTCATCTCTGAAAAGTTGGAGGATATTGTACATCTGATCACCAGTCCATTTAGTGATCTTGAACCTTTTGTCTTTTGGTGTTACTTAGCTGATTAGAATAAAAAGTTTAAGCTAAAAAAGATTGTATCTGTTACTGGGTGTCTTTTGGATTTTGAAATGTTTATTTTCTTCTCCTTTATGACAGTTGACTCTTGCCGTTGACTCTCAAAATGAATTAAAATAATCCAATGAATGAATAAAAATGAATACGATTTCATAATAAGTTTCAGATTTCTTTCTATATCCAGAAAAAAAGAAAAAAGGTCTAGTTGGAACAACTCCAAGTCTAGGCTATTGAGGGACTATATATAAAATTACATGTAAAATCTGTATTTTTGTAGACTTTGGCAAAGTGTATCATGACTTTTAAATTATTAGGTGGAATGAACTAAAAAGGTGGAGGCACTTTCCCAACTATTTATGGAAGAGATTGGCAACTGCATGTGGGTTGGGGCCCATTGTCCCTCCTTACCCGTCCCATGGGCCATACCTCCCACAACAAGAAGAAATGCCTCCATTTTCCTTTACAGTCCCTCTCAAAATGGTGGCATGAAATGATATTGCATCACTTCCACTTACCATTTTGAAAGAGACTACAGAGAAAAATGGAGGCATTTAGGAATTGAATCTGATTCTGGAATGCTTGTGGTGGTGTATTTTCATATGTTTTTATGCATTTGGGAGGCTTTCTGCATGGCTTGGAGAACAAAACATACATGACAATCATGCTGATTTTTTTTAAAAAATTGTTTGGGTGGGTTAGGGAGCTTTGAGAGACTGCTGGTTGAGCTTTAGGAGTCAAAAAGTGGACTCCACCACTGATTTATAGTAATAACCAAAAGCATCCATCTTTTGACTGTGCTGTTTCTCCAGATAGTAAAAATGCCTTTGTTCTAGCAGGCCCTGCTTTATTTGTTTTATCTGCTGGCCCTTTCTGTTTTACTCTATTTTATTGAAAATGATAGTACTGTGATATTTATGAGGGCCTAAATAGCTTAAAGGCACCAGATCCTATCTGAACTTGGAAGCTAGGCAGGATTGGCCCTGGTTAGTACTTGGATGGAATACCACCAATGAAATATAGCTGTGGGCTATATTTCAAAGGAAGGAACTGACAAAGCCACCTTTGAGTGTTCCTTGCCTAAGAAAACCCAATGAAATTCATGGCGTTGTTATAAATCAACAAGCAACTTGAAAGTGCATACACATGCAGTGGAATATGCTGCCTCAGAGTGTGGTGGAGTCTCCTTTGAAGGTTTTTAAGCAGAGGCTGGATGGCCATCTGTTAGGAGCGCTTTGACGTGTTTTCCTGCATGGTTGGGGGTTGGACTGGATGGCCCCTGTGGTCTCTTCCAACTCTATGATTCTATGCAGAGTATTTTATATTTGATTTAAATTGTTGTAACAAAAATGAAAAGAGGAGAAAAAATCTAGCAGCACCTTTAAGACTAACTGGTTTAATTTTCAGCATGAGGTTTTATCATATCAATCCACTTCTTCAGATGCACTTAAAAACTCATTTAGTTGTCATGAGCCACTTTGTATGGTGCAGAGGCACTAGAAGAGGGGGATAAAGTATGTGTGTATCTGTCTGTGCTATAGCTTCAAGAATATGAATCCTACATACCTGCAATATGGTATTCATAGGAAGGAGACCCTCAGGATGTACACCTCAGCCTCTGAGATATGTTCAGTGTTTAAAATGTACTGATCAACTTTAATTAATTTCAATCTGTTGGTAACCTGCAGTACTATTTTCAGTTACTAGATGGCAGGCTTCTCTTACCATGGCAAACAATGCCAGTTATGGAAAAGACCTATTCATAAACAAAGTATGTTATTGGTATATGGAGAGTTTCCAAACAGACTGCACATGGTTACTAGGTCTTTGAGATATCTCTGAACTTTACAGATAAAGTGTCTTAGAGGGAATCATTCATCACATCCTTTTTCTCAAATGTTTTTAATACCATATGTGCATTACCAGGATTGTGTTAGCCATATGTTGTTGGAAACTGCATGCTGAAATTGCCTGCAAAGCCCTTACTATTCATCCCTAAGCAATATTGTATATTAGGAGCCTGTAATACATATCCAAACCAAGAAGTGTGAAGAAGAGAGATGACAGAAAGGCAGGTCCTGTCTCCTTCCTCTCTTCATACATTCAGGGTAGTCCTATGCTGTTCCCCAGTTCCCTGTCAAAACAAGGATGTCTGTCTCATTTTCGTGCCTCTTATGAGAACGAGATTTGTCCACAAAATGGTAGTGGTACACTCTTGCTTTTAATTATAAAACCTCAGATGAATTCAGATATGAATGGAAAACAACAACAACAGACCATACAAATATTACAGCTTGACTGGAAAAATTCAATTGAAAAGAAATAACAAGCTTTCAAGCAGTATGTATGAATTGTGCATAAGAAATACAAAATGGAAATGCACCAAAAGAATCAGTCAAATAATCCTTTTTGCTTAGCACTGAGTACACTTATACAGCCTAATTATAGTATTTTAACTGCAATTCCACTTTAACTGACATGGATCCATTCAATGGAAATATGGATCTGTAGTTTGGTGAGATGTGTAGAATTCTCTACAAGAGAGCTCTGGTGCACTCCTGTAAACTACAGTAGAGAATTCTAGCTACAGTCTTCCTCCACTTATCTGACAAGTTAGGGACCAGAGCACAACCAGAAAATGTAACTGGTTGAAAAGCTGAACACATGTATTGTACTGTAGGGAATATGAAGGACTTATAGAGGCTCAGTTGTTACTGACTGTGTGTGTGCTGCTTGCAAATTCTCTCATCCCTGCTTAGTGCTTTTTTCTCCCTCTCAACCTGCTTTGCAAGCAGTGCACACCTGTGAGTGGTTCCAGGTGAGCCTTTACAGGCAAGAAGAACTGATGAAAGAGCAGAGTTCCCATCCAATTAAAGGAATGTGTCCTTAATTTGGAAGCATCAAATGAGCTAGTCATCTAATAGGGCATCAAAAGTGGGGACTTCCTGTATGTCACTCAAACTACACATACCAGGATTCAGTAGGATGAAGCCATGGCAACTAAAGTAATATCAAACTGCATTAATGCTATAGTGTAGATGCACTCAAGACTTGCTGTACATAGCAACATGTGTCCAGAGAGAAAGAATTTCCACTTTGCCTTATCACCTGAAGGCTAAGATCCTTTGTGATAACTGGGCTTAAACTAGGGAATTCTAAAGGCAAAATATGTGCTGTACCTCTTCCTGAGCTCCCTTCCAAAAGATGTGTTGCTTCCAGAGCCCTAGCCAAGAACATTCAGAATGTCATCCTTTGGATGATATTCTGTTAGTCCAGTTCAGTTGTTGTAGTTAGAATAACTTTTTTTTTAAAAAAAAAAATATTTCACCAGATGTCTGTTTACAATTTTAATGCACCAAGGAGAAATGTAAAATTGTTTCTATTCTCCCTGTTTATTCTCACAGGACTATAATCTGTATTCTTTATTCAGTGTACATCGTCTGTTTAAATCAGAAGGATGTATGTGCCTAACTAAAGACTTGAAGGATCTGAGGAAAACCATCTGGTGGATAAGAAGCAGGTGGAATATGGAATGGATAGGCTCTTCAGCATTTCAGGACAGTTAAATGGAAAATTGATTCTGCATGTGTCTTTTTTTAATGAAAGCAGGACTGGGACACCTAGAAGAAACCATCGCAGTCAAACAATTTCTGAAGATATAGTTGTAGCAAAACTACTAAAGAGTTCTGTGGCATCTCTTTAAGACAAATACCTAAATGCAGTTGCCAGTCCCAGCTAAAGTAGACACATTGAATCAATCAGTTTTACTTCAATAAAAACTACCCATTCAACAGTTAATGCAATGGGTCTACTGAATTTGGCAACAGCTATTGGATTTAGGCCTAAAAAAATTATTACAAGATGAGCTTTCCAGCTCATCAGAGTCAGGGAGCATTATCAAAGATTAAAGATACACAGACACACAGAGCATACCATTTGGAAGGAGGGAGAGGAGTCTAGGAAGATTAGAGGGAAATTAAACAATCACAATGAAATAATATCTAATGGGTTTGTGGGAGACATATATGATCAAAGAAGACTATCATATGGCCAAATTGTAATGTTAGTGCATTGTTGATAAAGAAAACTTACCAATATGAGACGTGTTTGTAGGACTGTGAGTAGCTCTAATGAGATAAACAGAGATCCAAGCCATATGTGTAGAACGTGAAAACTCTCAATCACCAAATGGGACAGCTAACGAGAGTGATACCTTCTCATCCTTGGCTATTCAGATATTACATAGTCTAAGCAAACGGCATCATTTCTGTGGCTGACCCTCCCCTTCCAAATTTTATTAATTTAATTTATATTCCCACCTTTCTCCCAACACAGGAATCAAAGCACCTTGCAACATAGGCCATTTCTGCATGGGGCGAGGGAATCGCCCCATGCCGGTACTTACTGGACTTCTTGGCTCCACACTTGGGTCCAGGCTGGTCCGGAGCAGTGCGTG
Source organism: Cyclura pinguis (assembly GCA_030412105.1). NCBI lineage: Eukaryota > Metazoa > Chordata > Lepidosauria > Squamata > Iguanidae > Cyclura > Cyclura pinguis. The sequence continues at coordinate 315,582,766 of CM059600.1, read as the reverse complement.
GCCGCCGCTCCGCACTGCTCCAGGGACGAAAATGGCGGCTTCCAGTTGGTCGAGGCTCTCCACCAACCGCTGAAGCTCGCCAGCCTAAAGCCCGCCCCTAGCAGATCGTGGGCTTGCACTTGTGCGAGCCTGCAAATCTGCACTGGAGCGCGGGCACGGAGTGGCGCGCTCCGTGCTTTTGAAAGACCTGTTTCAAGCAGTCATTCAAAAGCACGCTGGACGACCACTTCGGGTCGTTCCGGAGCGGGCTGAGGTGCAGAACCACACTAAGTAGGTCCGACCCAGTCCGCTCCCAGGTGCAGACGTCCTCCTTGGAGGACGCTCTGCACTGTTTCTTTAAGCCCGTGAGTAAATGGCAATACTAAAACAAAGTACACCTCATCTATGACCTCATGCCGAAATAAGGGAGAGGACTTTAGTAATCGAGGGGAGAGACAAAACAAGGGGAAGGGGCACTCATTTCCCCATTAACAATCCACCTGGGACTGGGACTGTATCATACCCTTCCAATTCCTGATTTGAGAGGGACAGTCCCAGATAATCTTTTCTCACCTCATTTTTTCAACTGTTTTTAAAATATCCAATTTCTCTTTTCTTCTCCCACTTTCTCCTTTTTCCCTCAGTTTATTTCAATCGCTGTACACTGAGTTCAAAGTGCAAAAAAAAAGTAGTTTACACTCAATTAACTCAGCAGGGGAGAGAGAAGAGAAGAGGGGAGAATCTTGCCCTTTCCAGTAGGCTTTGGCAAAAGAAAACTGCTGCAGCCTCTCCTAGTTTGTGTGTTCTTCCTCATTAATAATTTTTGCCATCTTGACCACATACTGATGTTACTTCACCACACATGCCCCAGTTTTTCATCTGTGAAATCTTGGAAGGTAAGCTGTGTCATCAAATAGTATTGTTCCCGCATGAATTCTGGGAGGAACTTGCTGAGGTGAACTCTTCTTACTTCTGTGAAAGTGGCATTGGTCCTAAAAATGTTGAGCCCCCCCCCCCATTGTATCTCAGCACCACCCCTTTTTACAGGTATCAAGTGTGGCAAATGCCTTGTTAGGGGATGTTACTACTCAGTGGCTCTTGAATGAAGCAGTGTTATAACCACTGTTGAATAATGGCTGCTCCTGGTCCGATGGTGGAAAATCAGCCTGCATTTCGGGGGTGAAGCATCTCCCCCTTGCTTGGACCATGGGCTACCCCTGCTTCTAAGGAAATGAAAGTTAGCTCCTGGGGGTTTGAAAAGTTACCACACATTTGCTTATTTATTAATTTGTTAATTTAAATCTTATCTTTCTCCCAGCACAGGACCGAAGATGGCACTGGTCATTCTTGGGATTCTAGGTTTTTGCCTTGGTGGATTGAGGGCAGGGGTTTACTCCCTTGTACTTTTCAGTGGCTCCTGATGCCATTAACTATGTTATACTCTGGGCATTTTCTTTGAGATGTGATTGATAAGCTGTAGATCCAGGGTCCTTTTACATTACCCAATTAAAGTATTAGGATTCCATTTAAATGCTATGACAATATCCTATGGAACCCTGGAAGTTGCACTTTAGGAATGCATATTTAGAATTTTCAGCCAGAAGGTTCTAGTGTCTTGTCAAATTACAAACTCTACAGTTCAAGGGAACGTTGCCATGATAGTCCAAGTGGAATCATACTGGTGTAATTGTATAGTGTGAAAGGGCCTTCTGGTAGGTAGGATCCATAATCTGATGCTCTGAAACGGTTGTTCTACTGCTAGGCCCTTCCTTTTTTGAAATGTCTCAAGATTCTATTTTTGTCTCCCATATTTTGTAACATCAACATAAAATCTGTTGTATTTCTTGAACCCACTGAAACTCCAGTACACTCCACAAAATCAATGAGTTCTTTTATTGAAAATCAGATTTTTCTGCTTCTCAGCAGCATGGTTTGCCACTATGGTACAAAATGAGACATTTGTTGTCTCAGTACATTATATTGGTTTGGACCATCACACATGCATACACACTCTCCAGATGGGAAAAGGCTTTTGGGAGATGTATTTTTCTTCATTTTGGGGGAGAGTAACTTCCTCCCAGGAATTATGGCTAAGATCTTATATCATTTCACTCTGCCAGCATATTTCCACTGGGCTTCAGCTTTCACGCAGTGTAATGGACATTTTTGTGCTGGAGTGTGCCATTACAGCCAGTATCTAGGTGCTGTTTCATAGTTGGGAGAAAAGGGCATCCTCCTAGAGTAGGGAAAGAAGACAAAGCCTAACAACTCACTGGAGACCTTGAAGGAAAATCTCTGATTTTTTTTCCTCCCAACTGTGGAACTGAAGTTGGATGCTCCCCAGGGTGTTCCTTCCATCTCCCAGCCACTAACTGATTGTGAAATAAATTTCCAGCACTGAAAATGTATGTTGTTTTGATGTCAGCCTCAGTAGCTCAGTAGCAAATTATATAGTAGTGATAATTCTCTGATCCACTGGGCAACCAGGATTTTAACTGGTTATCAAACCTGATAAAATAGCTGTAGAATCCAGTGTTGGGCAGGCAGTGGAGTCTTCAAGGGGGTTGTTGCATAAGGGTGTACTGAATACCACCTTCTGCAATGACTGAAAAAGCACATACAGGAAGATATGTCAGTGTTTGTGACCAACTGGATTCCAGCTGCTGTTCACAACTCTTCAGGTGACAATGTCATAAAATTCCTACATTGTAGGTCTAGATCTGTGTCTATTCTGAAGCAAAACATGACTCTGGGGAATTAAAATGGCCAACCTGGTGCTTAAAGATGAATATGGTCTTGCTATTCTATTTTCTCAGAAAGCAAGTGACACTGTAAAGTTCTCCCTCCTGCACACACACCAATTTTTCTAACTTTAATATGTCCAGTTTCTTGTCAAAGTTTACTGAGGATCATTCCAGTTCATTTACTTATAGTACCATAACAGCAATTTCTCTCATAAGGCAAATAACCTATAGCTTGAAGTTTAGTATTATGACCTGCAAACTGGTTTAGACCCAGACACCACTTTCTTAAGTGAGTTTACATCTAGAGGTATATTTATCACTCTTGAACTCTTGGCCATTCATGCACCTTCATCTTTGCTATAGCACAGTGGATGCATCTCTCTGGATTTCCAAATTTTGTTGGGTTTCAGGATTATATTGTTGGAAGCCCCCGTGTAGTCTTCTCCATGTAACTGAAAGCAGTTGTACAATGATTGATATTTGACTCCTAAGGTTCAACAGGAAGTGAAAAAAAATCTAAATGGCTCTATCCTGTTAGAACTAAACACAGTTATCTTCCAATTACTGCATTATTACATGAACATTTAACTGAAATATTTTACACCATTTGTGAAGATATCACTTTATGTCAAAAATGGAATCGGGGAGATATCTGGACCAAGCCAGGGCTATGACACTCAAAGTCTGCTATATCAACACCTTCTCAGAGAATGCAGGATGCCTCTAAACTCCTCCCCCCCGCACTGGCTTTCTTTCCCCGTCTATCTCCCTCTACAGCTTTCCCTAAATCCACACCCTTTCAGAGCTAGGGCAAACATGGATTTATTTATTCAATGATTGTGTTACTGGCATTAACATGTACATCCAAATCCAGAGCAAAGACACTCTATTGAGACAGCTCTTACAAAAATATAAACTATTTTTTATTTAACAAACTGTCATGGTAAAATGTAATTGGTAACTTAAGGATTAGCAACCAGCATAACATGTGTACACGTAAACCAGCCAACATTTTCTTTCTCTCTCTCAGAGATGGATCTGTCACTGTCTCTTAACTCCAAGCACTCTCTCTGACTCAAATCTGTTTCAGTCAAATTTCAGTTACTTACTTCCCTCATCTAGCCCCTCCCTTTGGCTATCCTGGGTTCCAATTCTAACAGCCAATCATTTTAAATTCCAGGGGTTGCTAGGGTACTCCATTGCTAAGCCCCCCCCCCCCGAGTTCATCACACCATTATCCACCAAATTTCAGTATGGTCTGCAAAAATTGAGATAACAATAAATTAATAGCAAAACATATACCATAAGTGAAAGGAAAAGTTCAGTAACTGGAAAAAAACTCTGACTGCATTTAATTCCCAAAGTCTAACTGGAACAACAACATCTTTACTATGTCTGTTAATATTGTTGTTTCTCCTGATAAAAACTAATATCTCCCCATCATTAAGATGGGTTCTGGAGCAGGCGTGCTTCAGCACAAGAGATGTTGCTTCCTGGAGGCATTATTGCTTGCCCCACCACTGGCTGCTACATCAGCCATATCATGTCTGGTAACCACTTAAAGTTCTGTTCTCCCAGAGGACTGGATTATTACCACTGCACCATCTTCTGCGACTGCTAAGGATGCCTGCGGATGACATTGACTTGACAGAAAGGGATATTAACTGGAGCCTGCATTTCTGGACAGCGCTGGGAATATTAAAGACCATTATGCTTACTCCCAGGCCTGCTCCAATCATAGCTAGGGAGGCAGTTGTGCATTGCCAAAGAATAAGAAATGCATCACTGAAAAAGTAAAGAAAGACCATGGAGAACTCATAAATGTGAATGTGCCAATGTCAAAACTGTCTTCTTATGATTGTCCAAAGTGGTCTGGGTCTTAATATTCCTTCAAACAGAGTACTCTTCTCTTTAAAGTAGAACACAGGATTATCTTACCTTGTACCTTGTGATTCCTTACTAGACCCAGGGTTTTTACTTTCAGAAACCACCAACTTGTTTTTATTTCAGTCTGTCAGGTTTTCAAATAAAGGAGGGAGTAGAAAACAATATCTTGCTCCAGTTACCAATTCTTAAAGATTTTATTTCAGTCCTCTACTTTATACCACTAACTATTACCTCAGGGATTAGGTATAACTTTAAATGACAATTCTCTCAGCTTCAAAGCAGTCTCCTACTTTACCTCCTACTTTACAAAGCAGTACCTCAGGGATCACTCTAGCTGTCATACACATCAGTTTTATTTTCAAAATCAGCTTCCAAGTAACCCCTTACTCTACCTTCAAACATTTACCTCAGGGACTTACTCTAGCTAACCCAAACATACAAACTTAAATAAATCTCTGAATTTCTTCACTGGATCACCACTCTTGGCATTAATCTGTGACAGACATTTTATTCTCCCTCAGATTGGTATGGTAATTCCAATCCAATAAGGCACCATGTCAATATTGCTTTGCCCTGATTCCACCTGTTTATCACAACCTTTGTATAAAAGGGCTAGAATTTTAATTGTTCCTCAGCACCAAACTATTTAAGATAGCATGTTCTCTTTGTTACAGTGACTTTAGATAACTCAGACCAACTCAGCAGTTATAAAACAATCTGTAACATTTATGATTGTAACAAATGGAAATAAAATATCATGTTAGAGTTCAGTTGTAGTACAGTGTTGATACATTAGTTTAAACTTCTAACAGACTTTTGACATCAATCTCTATCTGAGACATCAGATTCTGTGTTTTTTCCTCATCTAATGATCACATCGAAGCCATCCTCTCTCTGGCTAGTTCTCATTGAAGGTTCAAAAAACACACGTAGAATCTATGGGTTATATAGGATTCCTCTCATCCTTAAGCCCCTTTCATGCACACCACTGTGCTTGGTTTCTAGCAACCAACCATCAAGTTGTATTGGTATTCCAAATAGCTAACTTGGAAAGCAACTTTGTTGCAGATGGCTACCCTCATGAGTCCTGATTTGTATTGGGTTCCTGCACACTTACTTTTGAGAGTGGAAAAAAAGATGGAGGCTGTTAGCCACTTTCAAATACCATATAGTTTGACCCTGACAGAGTGTCTATTGGGAGATATATGACCATTCATGGGCTTAGCAGTTCTACACACAGTTGGAAATAATGAAGTAAGAGTAACATTTTCTAATTCATTTCTTTTGTTTTACATAATGAGGGGAAAGTGACATCATATTTCACTTTCATCTCAAGGAGGCCCATCTGTATTAAATTTTTGGCATAACAGATAATGGGTTTTGACCTATTATTTTGTTATTCATTTGTTGTTCTCTCTGAGATGAATTCAATTTCAGAGATTGGAGATAAGGAGCTTTTTAAACCCTGATGTGATTTGAAGCCTTGGAAAGTCAGCATGGGACTAGAGCTTCTTGTTTGCAGACTGGCAGTTTTGCCTGAGACAGGCTCTCTGGTGTGCAGACTACTGATAGTTTCTTTTAAAAGTAATAGTTAACATAATGATTAATGTTACAAAATAATTTTTACCAGCTGATATTAATGAATGCATTTTTTCAGTTCAATAATGATCAGGAAAATAATTTAAGCTTCTTAAAAGGCTTATTTCATCTCTGATTTTAACTAGTGTATGGAAGTTGTAGCCAAAAGTGAAATATTTTTTGGTGCTGTCTGGTATTAAACAGTCCTTCTATAAGCATCTGTTCCTAGCTAAACAATTTTCATGTGAATTAGCTCATATCCTTCTTTTTAAATTGAAACAATATCAGGTAAATGTACAACCATGATTCATTAGCCAATTACAGACATAACATTGTTACAATTCATCAGAGAGGCAGAATCTTGATAGTTACTATAAAGATACTGATATGCATAATGTAAAAAGCAACAAAATTAGCTCAATCTTCAAAGTGGTACTGACATTTAAAGTGGACACAGACTGGTTTTCATTTTGTAAAGTGCTTATTTGGTCATATTTATATTAGGTACAGACTGAAAAGTGTCACAAGATTATTCATTACATGAACAACCAGGAAAATGGCAGCAGAATGTTGCTGTGTGGAACAACTTCCTTTTCTCATCTTTTTGGAAAGACAAGCATCTGTGTTGTTAAATTAGAGATTGGATGTTGGTTTCGACACAAATTAAACTGAGCTTTTACTTAAACCTCAGTATGAAATAAAACCGAAAGATGACATCTATTCCCATTTGGTGTATTTTCCATTTCCTTCTTTGAGTGAAATGACAAACTAGAATGCTAGGAACTGAAACAAAACAAAATTGCATCCAACTGAGAAAATGTCCGTATTTACTTTGTCCTGAATGTTCTTGTTTGATGTCCAGGGAAGAACTGCAACTACATTTTTGGCTGTATTTTCTCTCTGAATAGTTATAGTCATTAGAGAGAGAGATCACCAGTATACTAGAAACTCATATTTGTCTCTCCTTTTTAAGATGATGGTGAATAATTATCTTGAGAAGGAGGTATGCATTCAAACATCCAGCCCTTTGCAAGGTTATTTTTTCAGCCAGGTCCCACCTAGTCACAAGATCCTATTGCTGGTAAGTGGCAGGGGCTTGTGAACATGACACAAATATGGCCCTATTATTCCATTTTAATTGCCATGGTTGCATCCCATGGAATCCTGTTTGTTGTCGCTGTGTGCCTTCAAGTCGTTCCCCACTTATGGGGATCCCAGGGCAAACCTACCACAGGGTTTTCTTGGCAGGATTTTTTTCAGAGGGGGTTTGCCTTTGTGAATTGCCTGAGGTCACCCAGCAGGATTCTGTGGCTGAGCGGGGATTCAAACCATGGTTTCCAGAGTTGTAGCCCAATGCTGAAACCACTACCTCATGCTATTGGCAGTTTAGAGAGAGGCATTTAGAATTCTCAGCCAGAGTGCTTCTGTGCCTCACCAAACTATAAACCGCAGGATTCCATAGGATGGAACCATGGCAGTTAAAGTGGAATAATAGCACTATAGTTGTATTGTGTGCACAGGCTCCAAGTCAATCAATTTTCAGGGCTGTGGGACAGTGTAGGACAATATTCTTTCAGCTTTGTACAGGCTTTGGGGGAAACTAGCCAATTAGATGGCTGGCCAGTCCACTACATGGGTAGGTTCTGCTCTTGGGTGAGAGTAAAGTCATCTGCTTCACTGAGGTCCATCCAGGCACGATAAAAGCCACTCCTCACTACTTCTCTGGCATTCTGGCCTTCATTGCCTTCCCAGTTACCATATTTTCTTTCCTGTTTATTGGTGTTATGCTGTATACTGTGATGAAATTAGACTTTAGTCTCACAACTTTGGCAGAGAGACACGAGGCTGATCCCATTTTGAGGTACAGTGCTGGTGTGCCTTGTAAGTACTCTTTTGGGGTGCTCCCATGAGAGCAGGCAGCTAGGCTCAGGCCCAGCTCTGGCTGTTGGGCATGTCTTACTCACAGATGGCAAGGAATCACACAGTGGTAGTACACCCATGTGAAATCCATTCCTGCCAATCCATGTTTTCCTCTTCCAGTTGGGCTGGAGGACAGCACCTTCAGATAACAGGGAGGTTATCTGATTCTGGAATGTATAATACTGTATAGCTGTTATGGAAAGTTATGGCCTTTTGAATATTGAGTAGAATTGTGTTGTCTTCACCCTCTCAAAGTGCAATGGCTTTAGACACTAGATCTGAGATAAGAATTAATTATTCTTCCCTTTCCCCATACAGGCACTAGTTGAATCCTAAGATATCCAGTTGGGAACGCACATTAGAAATCATTGCACCTTTTCTCAATAGGACACGGTTCCCTGTTCCTTATTCCTATTCCATGTACCTGATTGGTTGAAGGGTTTGAGATTCTAGACCTCTTGCCATTTCTAGGGCTGCTTCCCTTCTTTCTGTTGATGTGATTAGGACCATTTAGATACAGCAGGGAGCAAATTGCTATGCTTTGGGTCATATACAAATTACTTTTCACAGCAATGGATAACTCAGGTTATAATTTTTGTGCAAACATGATGTATGCTCATGATTTGGCTTAATTGACTATATTTCTTCATGCATCACCTAAACTCAGTCTCAACATTCGCTGACATAGGGTTTGTCATGCTGCCCAGTGCATCTGCTGCAGGCCCACACAAATGGTTGAATTATAGCTCCTTGCCCATTTCCACACTACACTTTTATAGTGCAATTATACTAGTTTCAACATTCTATGGAATCCTGGGGTTGGCAGTTTAGGGAGGGGCCAGCTGGCCCCTCCCTAAACTGCAAACCCCAGAATTCCGTAGGATGTTGAAAGTGGAATAACTGCACTATAAGAGTGTAGTGTGGAAATGGCCCTTGTGTGGCTGCCACTCTTTTGCTTACAGGAGGAATGTAAATCTGTAGTAATTTTGTTCTTCAAGGAAGAAATGAGTAATTTTAGCAATTTTCTTTCCACTGCAAGGAAGTCTTTGAAAACTGTGCAGTTTTTGAAGACTATTCCCAGTTCAGTTTATGCAATGCAAAATTTGTGGGTAGCATTTTTGTGCAGAAATATTTTCTATGCAGAAAATGCTGTTATATGCACATGCTCACGTGCGCGCGCGCGCACACACACGCACACAACCAAGTGTGAAATTTGTGTAAAGTAAATTCTAAATTACAAAGATCGTAGTCAGTCCAGGATTCTTATTATGAGGGTCTCTTTACACTCAAGAGACACAATTTTCAGCTATTTTCCAACTATTTTCAGATATTCTTTTCATTCCTAGCTGATAGAGAAAGAAAAAAGAATGATTTTACCTGGCATACACATAAGTTTGCTAGCCTGCTACTTTCATCTTGAGACCTCAATCTAAGTCCAGATCCCATAGCTATAACAATTGATCAGGATAATTTTGAGAATTTATTGTAAACCCTGCCCTCCCCCCATTTTGTAATGATCACCCAAAGAGCTCTGAAGGACTCAAAGATGTATTCTTTTATACCTATTTTACTGATCTAACAAAAAAAATAAAAAATAAAAAATAAAGTTTTCTTGATGGATCACAGGGTTAAGTTTCGTGTTTCTTTTTGCTTCATTGGAAAAAAGGCAGTGCTTTTTTTTTGCAATTTAATTTGAATGCTTTCAAGAACTGCCTTTGCTCAACCTTGCTGTAAATGTTGCCTCTCCCACACCTTTCTGTCCTCTGGTCAAACCTGAAATGCTGATTGAACAATGAACAGTGTTTTATGATGAATGGAAAACAAGACACAGGGAGCCTACGCTGATCTTGTGTTGATAAGGCATGTTTCGACTATAAATGTTTGAAATACATCCTTTATGATTTTAAGCACAAACAACATGAGAACATGTATGCATGTGGAGATCTGCAAATCCAAATTTTTTCTGAATCAACATAAACTAAAGTCTCACAGGAACAAAGTGTAATAAGGAAAAAAATAAATCCATTCAAATATTTTAAATGCTTTAAAAAAGAAAAAAAAAACCCAGTCAAAGTATTGAATATTTTAAAAAACCAAAAAAGAGAAAATGGGTGCATGTGATTCTTGATAATTGTTATCCCAGTAACTGATAAACCTTATATGCCCATCAAGTTCTTTCTCTCATTTTAAAAAGTCATGTCAGTTTGTGCAATGAGGTAAGTCACAATTTTTTATTAATCCATACAAACTTGGATTATAGGTCCCGATGTTTCCATTTAGATATTGTACACATCCTAGTGCTACATGGTATATGGCAAACTGAACTGAATATGGTTTACTGACTGGCTTACACCGAAGAACCACAAGAATCACAATTATTGGCTTGCCAAAATGTTTTGATGTTTCTTGGCCCTATAGCAAACAGACTTTGTAATGTTACATGAAGAACAACCAACACAGCTAAAAATCATCTTTAGGTGGGCAGAATAAGCTATTCTCATGTAAAGAATAAGAGGTTCACATTTAAATTGCCAGCAACAAAGGCTTCATTTGTTTTTAAAATATCTTTTTTTTTTTCTGTCAAAGGAAAGCAGCCATGTTAATCCTAATTATTTCTGTGGGCACGTTTTTCCACAGCACCTTGATATCAAACGATGCTAAATCCCCAGCACAGCATCCTTCTGGGGACATTGTTGAGGAAGGGAATCATGAGGGTTCAAGCTAAATATGGGCAGCCATATTTCCTCCCAACAGCGTACAAAAAAACAAAAACAAAAAAACACCCAAAAAAATGCCCGAGTGCATTCCTTCAGTGGACACACTGTGGGATGTAATGGTCACATTGGCACTAACTGTCTGTATCTTAACCATGTCATTAGATCTGCCACTATGGTTCTCCCATAGTGGCAAAACATAAAGGTGAGGAGAGAACAGAAGGCAAAAGGAGAAGAAGCCTCTGCTACTGACAATAAAAACATGCCCCACCCCAAAGATTTCAACAGCCCAGTCTTGAAAAGTACGGAAAGTGGCATACCTTCACTTTGCAGCAAGATAATTGGCCTGTAAAGGTGGGGCACAACTTTTGGCTTGATACTAATTTAAATATGCACTTTGAGCACATTTCATTTTTTTTTTAATGCAGAAACAGAGGAAAATAGGCAAAATAGGCAAAAGCGATGTGGATGAGAGACAAACAGCTTCATCTTACTACAGCTTGATCCCACCAAAATAGAACAAGGCGTGTGGATTTCACTCACAGAGAAACTTAGTTATCTTACTGAAATTTAAAAGACTGTAACAAGTTTGGCTTTCAATGGAAATCACTTCACAGTTCAGCCAGATTTCCCACCACTGTTCCAGAGGTCGGAAAGGCTATTTTGTTATGGACTACAGCTCCCAGAATCCCCCAGACAGTAGGGAATTGAGGAGATGGAGCCACTCAAAGGCAGTTTTTCCATGCTCCAACAGTCCTATGTTTCTGAACTTCCTCCCTCATTCCCGGGAAACTATCACCTTCCACACCAAGGCTGTCCTAAGCCTCCCAACATTGGTAGAGGGAAAACAAAACAGTACTTGGCAATGAAACAAGCAGAGACATCATCAAGGTGCTTTCTTGTAAAAGAGGTTGAAGAGACGGAAAGAACAAAAAAAGTGAGTTCAAGGCTTCTTCTTGACTTGGCAGGCCCTGATCACTGTAATAAAAATGTTAAGAGCATCTTCCCTTATAATTATATTCCTACCAGATGAAATTGATTTACTGCTGTGGCTAGCTTCTGACACTACTACTGACTGGTTCCCAGCATCTCTTTACTTAACTGAACCATGAAGGACACTGTGTCTCATTTCAGTCAACGCAGCGGTAGGAGGGAAAGGTGAGACTCTGTCTCCGATGACACACTAGGCAACTGTGAAGGGCAGGAATGTTTGTCCACTAAACAAGAACACTTCCGTAATTATTGCTCCCTCTGTCTCTCTCTCTCTTTCTCTCAAGGGAGACTGAGGTTTTATCTTTCGTCATTACACTTATTACCTTGTTTACAAGCTATCCAGGAAAGTTGTGAATAACATTAACTTGTATAACATTTTAGTGAGGTTCAATACAGGCTGCCTGTGAAGACTTATAGACCATGCCAGATTTCTAATGATAAAGCAAACCAAAAAGGACAGACCAAACCAAAAGTGTTACTCCTTTTGGGGGAAAGATCTAGGAGCACGAAACATTACAGGAAGAAAAAGACCGATGAGCACCAATACTTTTCTAAGCCAGGAAGTGAGGGGAGAATCCTCTAAAGATTGCCTCACTCTACTGTTTTTCTCACAACAAAGTTGCATGGAAAATGTCTCATTAATAATGATCAAAGACGGCTATGTCGGTCATAAGAAAATTCAAAATTCACATTAATCTAGCATAGGGGTTGGAAAGTGTTGCCTGTAATCTGTATGTAGCCTCAATACACTTTTTTGCCCCTAGAACAACCACAAAACCACCAGACCTCTTGGTTTTGTTTTTTTACTTCGGAAAGGTGAAAATCACCTACAAACCACCCAAATGGTTGCAGAATTGCAAAAGTGCAATCTTTGGGGTTCTTTTTCTACCCACAACCCCCAGCTCTCCCCCCAAAAATGGCAAAAAATAATTGCCAGTTTTGGGGTGAAACTAAGACCAGAAGTGATGTCACTTCCTGGCTGCCAGGCTCATGCCCTTGTGGCCTGGTGAGGTGTAGAAGGGAGACAAAAACTGGCCTCAGGCACAGCAGCACACTCTTTAACTTTTGCAAGGGAAATCAGAAGCACAAAAATGTGTGAAGATCTTCAGATCTGTTCACTGGACAAGAAGGTGGAAAGTTATTGGTGCAGGGGACAAAAGGGGGAAAACTGGCTCATCTATCTGCAACATCTCAGTCCTGAATTGAAAGGAAGCAGGATAGGTCTGCAGATATTCAAATGAAGCTCTAGCACAGAGCTTTCCAAACTTTTCATGTTGTTCAGACATGCATAATTTTGCAACACAGTAATTCAGTTTTACTAGCAAACTGGAGGTTAAACTAATCCCTTATAAGAAATACAGACACACACATAAATTGTAATAACAAAATATATGGGGACATATACATTTGCCGGCCCCTCCCAAAACTGCAGACCCCAGGATTCCATACCATGTTGAAAGTGGAATCATAGCACTACAACAGTCTAGTGCGGAAATGGCCTGTGTTTAAGAGAATCATAGTCAGAATTTAACTGGGCTCTTAAGGTATATCTCTGTGCACCTACAACCGTATTTCCCATTATTGCCCCTGAGATTGTTGAATGACAGCTCCCATTATTCCTGATCACAGGCTGTTCTGAGTGGTGATGATAATTGTTGTAATTCATTTTTGGAAATGTTAGACTACAGGTTTGCTGTCCTTCTTTTTTTCTATGCCACAGCAGTACACTAGCTTCACTATTGTGTATTTATGCCTACCTTACAAAGGGATATAAAGTCAAAATAGTTCATAACCTTATTTCATGGGCACTTACTGATTGACTGCTGTTTTGATTTTTTATGGATAGCCACTGAAGAAATATTTCATTTTCATGTACCACGTGACACCCATTGGCAGTACGTAAGATCTTGGGGCATGAGTTCCTTCCCATATGTGCAAATTATGTGTTCCACTCAGGTTATAATTGGGACCTTGGCTTCATTTTTGGAACACTCTGTGCTCTGCAACTTGTTTTTTAAGTTTCATTTTTTCCATTTTATAGTGATCATAACTTTGTTTAGAGCTTTGTTCACAACCCAAAAAAAATAAGAATGGTAAGAAAAGCTTCAGGTCTTGATGGCTTAATCATTTAACCAAAACATTTCTACTCTCATAATGATCCAAAGTAAAACAAATGTTTTGAAAATGTAGAACTTGGTAACTTTTAGCAAGGTGTGGATCCCAAGCAATAAGCTGGCATGCCAGGACATGAAGCAAATGGATTGGGAACTCAAGCCAGAAGATTAGCTTGGTAAACTATGCAAAGGATTTTACTTTGGCTGATTTGCAAAGACCAAAATGCTTAATATAATTTCATCTGCTGCAATTTCTGCTTAGAAATTATACACAAACTTTTTTAAAAAATAATATTTTTGCTCTTATAAGAGCCACACACTGATTCCACATTCAGGTTGTTAGTCAGGTCCATATTCAATTAGCTTTAGGAATATGCAGTATGAGGCCTTCCATGTTTGTAGGTCTATGTTTGTTTGTACGTACATGCGCATTTAGGTTACTCCTGCCAACTTTAAGGCAAATATCTAAGCCACTGAAACACAATAAAAGCAACAAATCAGAGCAATGAGAAAGATAGAAACCCAATAAAGCATAAATGAAATTCAACATATTTAAAAGACTTGGGAAGAAGCAGAACATTTCAACCAGCACTGAAATTATATTAGGGCCACTGTAAGCATTTCAAAATCGGAATTCAGTATCCAAGAGTTCCTATCACAAATTTCTGGCCTCTTTCTGCATTTTGGATGGCAGTATGGTGGGAAAAACACGTCACGAGGCCCTTAAACACCAGGCAGGCCCATACAGGAAGGCCTTCTAAGAAGTAACCTGCTTCCAAGTTGTTTAGAAGTATAGTTTTCAAGAAGAGCTCTGGTAGCACAGTGGTTACATGCTGGTACTGCAGCCACAAGGTTGTGAGTTCAATCCTGCCGAGCTCCGGGTTGCTGCAGCCTCCCATCCTTCCACAGATCAGTAAAGTGAGTACCTAGCTTGTTGGGGGCAATTAGCTAACACATTGTAAACCACTTAGAGAGCACTTAGCTGATAAGCTTTATAGGAATACACATGCTATTGCTATTGCTAAGGTCAAAAGCACTTTGAAATGGCCCTGGAAATAGATCAGTGAAATATATCCTCCTCTTCCTCCTCCCCCTTCTCCTCCCACCTTTTCCCCCAAAATTGAGAGTCAAAGTGGCTTAAAAATTAAAACAATACAGCTAAAAACATTCAAGAAGTAAGCATCAAATGTAATCAAATTAAGTGTGCTCTCCTGTGGTGTGATCTCAGCATACACAAATCCGAGGTTGTGCGAAGCATCACATCCATAATTATCAACGGACAAGATGGGCATGCATCCACTCTGCCACAAGCATGTGCAAGTCACATTCACTGAAGGTAATAGGACTTGAGCATTCACTTTTTTTGTTTTATGCATATATGGAAGGCACGCTGTACTCACAACATTAAAACAATTTAAACTACTCTGAAAAATAGGAAAAAAAGAGTGAAAAGATAAAAGGCAATTAAAACAGTTCAATTTAAAACAGTACAGAACCCTCTTAAAAGTCTGTTCTTTACAAACCTTCTGTTATAAAAGCCTGTCAGAATAAAAAGGCCTTTGCCTGCTGATGGAAGGATGGCAAAGAGGCAACCATGCCAGCCTCTTTAGGAAAGGAATTATAGGGTCTAGGAACAGCCACTGAGAAGACCATGTCTTGCATCCTCACCAGCCATGCCTTTTTATGTGGTGGGACTGGTACAAAGGCCTGTCCTGAGGATCTTGGGGTCCAGGCAGCTCACATGAGGAGACAGAATCCGCTGAAAACCTGGGTCCAACCCACAAACATGTACAATGATTAAATACTGGTGTAAGAGAAAGTTTAAAGGAACAGTCAAGCTACGAAGTTGGCTTGGGAGCTAATTCACATACATTTGCCTTAATTCTCAATTCCAGCAAAAATGATTTGAAATTGGAAAGACCTGTCTACGGTGTTTCTTCAGGTTGTGAAATACTGAAATTCTAGATTTTGTTTACTGAATATTTTCTATGATGCTTACTCATTTAATTTTATATTTATTCCTCAGCTAGCTTCTGGGAGTTATATTTCAAACAAAGCTTCTAAGCTGTACCTGATTCATGTACACCAGAATGTGATTATCCTTTGTTGTTCCACTTCTCTGAGTTTAGTAATGCCATTTTGTAATCAAAAACTGCATAGAAAAATGCATGATTTAGGTGAAATAGCATACAAGATGGTTTATTTAAGGGGATATCATTATGACCCTTTCCACATGACGACACTCTTCTTCATCATTGCACCGCAATTCCAAGTCCGGAAGGGAGAGCATCAGCAACACTCCCCTCCACACCTGCTCACTCCCTTCGGAAGAGAACGTGATGGACCTGCCTCTTCCTTCTGCAGTGCACTTGCCATTGCTGTGCTGGGACAGGAAGCATTGCAATCATGCTTCTGCAGCTTTTGCATGATGATAAGTACAGGAATGCCATGCGACGGAAGGTGTAAAATGGATTTTTTCCATTTTTCAACTACCGTTCAAGTGAGACACTTCGTGACGGGATGGCAGCAGGACAGCAACAATGTTGCGCAAAAGTATGACCTGCTGACCACTGCCATCCTGTCATAGAAGTGATTCAGCGACATTGTGCAGAAGTGGCCCAAGTAAGGGGAAAATGTAGTTTTTCCATGTGTACAAAAGCATGTAGTTTTTACACAGACTTTTACAAAATAAATTGGGAAATAATGAAATATTAACTTTTTTAAAAAAAGCAAAACAGATTTGCCAATTTCTTTCAGTACCTATATAGGATTTCTTAGTGGCAGCTAAACGTACTGGCAAGAGAGGATAAGTCTATTCAGTGCAACACACTAACACATAATGAGGTTCACTGAAATGTGGTCTGGCTAGCCTAATAATACCACTGAAAGAACCAAGAAGACCTTACCAGAATGCATATTCTCCAATGTTTCACTGATGAAAACTGGCAGACGCGTGGCCCAACGGCATCAGACTGTAGTCAAGATGGCTGAAGTTAACAATGTGGAAGAACACACAAGCTAGGAGATGATGTATGAGTTTGCTTTTGCCTGAGACTACTAGGAAGGGGAAACTTCTTCTGCCCTCCTCTCTTCCCTTTTTTGCTGACGTAAATTGGGTGCAAATTACTTTTGCACTTTCAACTCAGTTTGCAACAACCGAAATATATTAAGAGAAAGAGGGAAAGTGAGAGGAAGAGAGAGAAATTGTAATATTTTAAAAGCAACTGGAAAAAAAATGTGATGATAGAGGATTAACTGGAACTGTCCCAGCCAGGTAGGACAGTTGGAGTGTGTAAAAATGTAAGAATGGAAGAAAAACCAAATAAGTGAATTAAGAATACCCTCATGCCAATGAGTGCACACACAGAGTGAAAGTATAGGTACTTCACAGTATATCCTAGACCGATCCTAATACGTTGTGGTATTGCTTTCATAAAGGGCAACTCCCATGCAAGATTTAATCAAACACATAAATGCTTCTTTCTGCCCATGATTTGACATGAGAAGTTGCGTCTCCAAGCCTTCACTTGCCATCTTCTTGAAAAATGGCATCACGAAGGGAATTACTAATAACGATATCTGTTCTGTAACTACCAACTCCCCTGCCAGACACCTTAAAAAGGCAAAACAAAACAAACAAACAAACAAAAACAACCCAAAATATAAAGCAAGCGGTCTTTACAGTGGTTGTAGGTTGATGCCATAAAAAGTTTAGTCAGACCAACTAAGTTATATGACTCATACTTTTATTTTTTGTTTTCACTTTGAAACGTCTCTGGTGTTTCACATGTACGACTTCCAAAAAGAAATGATTTTTCTCTTTCACATAGCCTCCGGCTGTTATATGGTTGGCCAGCCTGGGAAACATTTAAAAGAATGTTAATATCATTAGACAAACTAATGCTGTTCTTGTGAATTCCTGAGAAACCTATTCACAGTTCACATCCATATACTGTGTACATGACCAGACTGGACATCAGATGAATAGAACACCTGAATAATCAGGTAATCTGTTCCTTTTAATTAAAAAGAATTAAGAGAAGGAACTGGTTCAAAGGAAATTGGATGCTTCTCTCATAACCCAGCATGCACAGGGCAGAGCTGATTTTTCTTATATTCATGTGCCTGGTGGTTGTAAGAATCTTAGAATACATTGGGCCCAGGAAGATCCCAAGCTTCTGGGACCTGCTTCATTTTTTTTATACCAGGGGCCTTTCCCACTACATAGTTGTGATACTATGATCACACCTGAATTGCCATGGTAACATCCTGGAATCTTGGGCTTTGTAGTTTGGTAAGATGCTAGAGGTCTCTGGCTGAACATAAATATCCCAACTGTAACTCTCAGGATTCCATGGGATGCTGCCATGACAGGATGGAATCATAGTGCCATAACTGTGCAGTGTGGAAAGGCCCCAGAACCCTGAGATTCACAACCAAGAGCCTACTGCAAAAGATATACAATTAGAATTAAAGAATTCTGAATCCAAGAATTCACGGACTAATGGAACTTAATTGAGCTCAGAATCCTCTCTCTCTCTCTATACACACACACACACACACACACACAAAATCACTCCTTGTTAGCCCTCCACTCCACACACTGAATGAGGTTTCTTCATTTTGGCAGTATAGTTTAAAATCTGTTTGCGGTGGGGCAGCGGGGGGAGAATGAGTGAGCCAGTGAGTCAGCCAGCCTGTTCTTGCTATTGTTAAACAACTGGGAGACAGAAATCTTTGCCAATTTATTACAAATGAGAATAAGACACAAACCCTGGCTCTAAAAATGGTGAACTAAGACTAAATGTGATGAATACTGTTGAATGTGATTATTTGCAAACTATTTTTTTAAACATTGCGGCTCTGTCATTGGAAAATAGATGATGACCCTGCACGGCTGTATTTTGTTTGAAATAAAAATTTTATCTCAAGCATTCTCAAGGTAAAAAAATTCTGTAGGTGAAATATTGTTAATGCTGGTTAACGAAAAATGTGCAAAACTTTAGAACACTTTTCTTTTTAGAATGAAAAGTTACCCCCTGCTGACCTCTGCTCACTACTGCCTTGCAGCACCAAGCGTTCTGTTGGTTCTCAACTAGTGACCAGTATTCGATAACAGTCCACTCTGTCTTTAGCTGAAGAATAGAGAGGTTTTGTAGGGTCTATTAATAGCTGTTTATCTTACTGTGAAGATATGGGCAGAGGGAGAAGGGAAGCTCCTCCAACAAATGTGTGAACTTTAAGGAGAAATTATTTATTCACTAAAAAATGGGAGGTGCCCCTAAACCACAAACTGTTGGTTTGAACATAATAAGAGTTAGGTCAAGATGGCTTTGAAATTTAAAGGAAAATGTGGTTTGCAAGTCATCATATGATTCCTCCTGCCCCAAAGTTCAGTAGCAATATATATACGCCTATGTGTTAGCATATTTACAAGACAGGAGGGAAGGGGGCTTACAAATCATTTCAGACTTTCCCTTCTGCTCTCAAGTGGTTCAGATACTGTGCAGAGACAATTTCATGTTTACAGAAACATTATGGAACGGAGATGGAGCTCACTGACCTGGAGCCTCCATTGTGAATGATCTAAAGATAGCAAAACCGGGAGTGGAGGGGGGGGGGGGCGGAGTGAAAGGTTCAGATCTTGGAAAAGTTACTTCTTGGACTTTAACTCCTAAGCTCTTCCAGCCAGCATGGCCAGGTGTAGGATCCAAAGGCAACTCTTCTGACTGCTGCCCATCATGCAGTCAGTTCCAGACAAGACAAATAAACAGCCTCACTCAAGTGTTCAGAGATTACCAGTGCTGGTTTTTGTTTGTTTGTTTGTTTTACCCTGTTTTGAATGTGTTTTAAACCATTTTAAATTAATGGTTAATTGGATTGCTTGTTTAATTTTTTTTCTTGAAATTTTTGTATTTCATTATGTGCCTTCAGATTGACTCCGACTTACGGCAACCTTATCAAAGGGTTTTCCTATCAAGATTTTATTTAGAGGAAATTTTGCATTGTTTTTGCAAAGTCACCTAGCTATAGTCCAACAGTCAAACCATTATACTATCCTGGCACTCTGTTGTATTCTGTTTTAGCTATATTTTGTTTTAACTTGTGTGGCCCTTGTATCTCATATGGGGTGGTGGTGGAATGGGATATTATTATTATTATTATTATTATTATTATTATTATTATTATTATGTTGTTCCATGTCTCTTTAGTTCAGAGTAATGGATTTTCATTCACTAGATTGACTGACCATTAGCAGCGTACATTGGGGATAGATAATAATATACTGTTGTGCATTATATTCACTTTTGAAGGGATGCCACGTAGAGGAAGGAGAGGGCTTGTTTTCTGCTGCTCCAGAGACCAGGACAAGGAGCAATGGATTCAAGCTGAAGGAAAGGAGATTCCACCTGAACCTCAGGAAGAACTTCCTGACTGTCAGGGCTGTCCGGCAGTGGAATACGCTGCCTCGGAGTGTGGTGGAGTCTCCTTCTTTGGAGGTTTTTAAGCAGAGGCTAGATGGCCATCTGTCGGGAGTGCTTTGAGGGTGTTCCTGCATGGCAGAGGGTTGGACTGGATGGCCCGTGTGGTCTCTTCCAACTCTACATTTCTATGATTCTATGATTCATATCATCTCTGAAAGTGACAGCTGGTAGTAAACCTTGTAAACCTTATTATACAGGGCTGCTATAGTTCTTCAGTGAAAGTTCAATCTTAATTTCTTCCTTTCTAATTTAGTTCAGTGATATATTTCTGTGGAGAGACCGTAGGCACACAGATCTTAAAGCAAGTTTTTGTTCCCTCCAAACAGCATCATTTGCCCATGGGTAATCTTCTGGTGATGAAAAACATGGTGGGTAAGGTTGAAGCCAAATGTGGAACTATCTACATATCCCATCTACACATTTCCACCTACATGCTTTCTCTGTCCACATAATTCATTCACCCCTCCCTCCATCATCTCCTCCACCACACACACTTAATCTGAAGGATCCTTTTTAGACAAAACTGTGTCATTTTTGAGTGAATTTCTGAAAATTGTTTTCCCGCTTCAGATTTCTAGTTTGCTCTTCCTTATATTTTTTTTTAAATCATGGTGATATACAGCCCTATCTGTAAAGAGGCCAAAAAAGACTGTGATTGCAGTAGAAACTGCAGAATATGTATTCAAATAGCTACCAACTGCCTTGGCTTGAAACCATTAAATACTTTAAATTCCATTGGAAAGGTGAAATGCCACTAGGCACTCTCTCCTTCTGTTTTATTGTTTAGATTTCTCCTATAGTGCTTACAATTTCTTCCACATAAGCTGATTAAAAAGTCATTAAAAAGTGATATATATCTTTGCAGCTGGAACTTGATTATCAAAATAACTCAATTGTTATTTCATTCACCAACTAGTTATACTATTATAGCAGAAGCAGAAGCAGCTTTTGCCACAGGTATTTTTCTAGACAGCTCAAGAATATTGTCTGACCTAATTTCTTGCGAAGATCTGTGAGCAGTCAGCAGAATTAATTAAAGACAAACAGACACACACACACACACACACACACAAACACACACACACACAGATGATCACTGTTAATTAATCCAAGACTTCTTTCATTTAGGGCTGATTACAGTGTTATTTTGTGGCTAGCTTTGGCCAGACAAAAAAAAGTCACTTCCTGTTTCTCCTTCGTGATCTAACCAGTAATGAAAGCAGACTTTCTTCATGAGACAGTAGATAGGGCATCACTTGTTGTTATTTCCTGCCAAATTGATTTCAACTTATGGCATCCCAGTGAATGAGAGAACGCCAAGAGCCTTGGTCATCTAGTGCCCTGCTTAGGTCTTGCAAACTCAAGGCTGTTGCTTCCTTAATTGAATCAATCCACTCATAATGCAGTCTCCCCATTTTCAAAATGCCCTCCACTTTACCAAACATTATAATCTTTTCCAAGGAATCACATCATCCTAAGCTATGTCCAAAGTACAACAGCCTCAGTTTAGTCAACTTGATTTTCATTGAGAGTTTTGTCATCTTGGCTTCCAGCAATTTGTTCTTAGAAACATTCATTTGTATTTTTAGTGATCTACAGTGTCTGTAGAACTCTCCTTCAGCACCAGGATTTTCTTCCTGTCAGCTTTGTTCAATGCGCACCACCATAAATGGAAATCAAAAACAATATGGCATGGATGATTCTGACTTTAATGATACATCTTTACATGTGATGATCTTACCTAGTTTCTCCATGGCTGCACTTCTAAGTCACTCACGCATCTAAAGAAATTTGTCACACACTATTTTCACACAGGGGAAATTAATTTATTGAAATCTTGTCTTCAATTTAAGATTTAAATTTGCCATACACATATTCCAAAGTCAGATATTTCAAATACTGTCTCATAAATGACCTTACAGGGTTGCAGGGAACAGATTCAATAAAGTCTGCCATGGAAATAAATGTATTCATCCATTTCTTAGGTGGATTTAACACTAAAGCACTTCTCTACTCAAATCCTGCAGTACAATGTCTGAAATCTACGTGATTGGGGATGGGTAAGTAAATGAATGGTCGGAGCCAGTTTAAAGACAGAAATAATGCAAGGTAAAGTACACAGATCAACTAGAAAATAGACATACATAAAGCCCAAGCCCTAAAAGATAAAATAAATCTGATCTTATTCAGAACTTATCCACATCTAATGTCAATAAAATTTTCAGCAGCTTATTGATGGTCAGGGCTGGCTCAAAACATGTCATTGCCTGAAGTGGAAAAACAAGATAGCAGACAATTCCTACTCTATATACAAAGACTGATTGGTCAGGCAGTTGAATCTTTCTCCAGCACTGATGATTGGAACACATCTGAAGACAACACCCTCTATTTCAGGTATACAGGACACACTTTTTGGAACATAGGATTCTCCTCCATCACACATCTTCCCAGCATCTATTGCCTGAAGCAAATGCCTTACTGCCTTATGGCAGGGCCAGCCCAAATAATGCTTTGATTTAAATTGCTTAGCTATCCTTAATCTATCCATGATCAAATTAGATAAGCCAACCTAGTTCAAATATAACAGTTTTGAGAATGAGCCAAGTAGGCAGAATGCAGTAAGATGAGGAGTGAGGCGGAAAATATAGACCCTGTTTATGTTCTACACCAGGTGTATCAAACTCAATTTCATCTTGGGCCACATCAGCATTATGGTTGCCCTCAAAGGGATGGTTGTATCCGTAAGACTATATAAATGTGTTTACTCTTTTATCATATTAAATAATTGTCTCTGCATTCGATCATTACTGGTTTCAATAATAACTAGCTCTGAAACCAGAAGTCTGGGAAAAATAATGGCAAGCAGATATTCAAGTGTACAGCTATTATACAATTTATTGAAAAATGAATTTTGAAAACAGAAAGTTATTTTTTTAACCATCAGACAAATATTACCAAGCACTGTTTATTACGTTAACTTTGTTTAACTTTTTGGTCCCAGCTGAGACCCTCTCTGTGCCTCTTTCTGCCCCCCAGACTCTCTCTCTGTGACCCCTTCAGCCCCCCAGACCCTCTCTGTACCTGGTGAGCCTGATCCCCACATTGCAGGCCCCCAGCTGCCGATATTCTGAAGACGGGTCCAGCAGCCAGTATTCACAATCTACTTCTACTTCTGTCCAACTCTTGCAAGCTGACTGTGCAGAGCATTGCCATGGTAACCTGTGGCAACACTCTGAGGCCAAGACTTGGACAGAGGAGCACTCAGAAGTAGAAGTAGATTGCGAGTGCTTGGCTGCTGGGTCCCTCTTCAGAATACCAGCAGCAAAGAGCCTGCAGCGTGGGCACCGGGCTTGCCAGGCGGAGGGAGTGCCGTAGCTGCAGGAGAGGTGCAAAGGCCACATGAAATGCCTGGAGGGCTGGAGTTGGCCCACGAGCCTTGTGTTTGACACACGTTCTACACCGTCAATTTGTTTTCCCTTTTTATAATAAATGCTAGCTTAGACTGTTAATCCTATGTTCTCTGTAGTTCACACTTGCTTTATATTTTCCTTTGGCCACTAATGTGGAAGCCAGTCCTTTCCTTGCCAAAGTAGAAGGGAGAATTATAGGTAAAGTGTTTTCCTACCTTCTAAGGTCAGGCCAGGGGAATTAGTTACTCTTTACCAGTCACTCAATGCTACACAATAAAGTATTTTATCTTCAGTAGCTGGCACAGTATCTTATCTGAGCAAATTCAACACACATTTTGGGTTGCCTTGGATTCTTTCCTGCCTGTTCAGGCATTCAGCTCATGAACTTTCTCTTGGAAAGAAACAAAGGAAGTCGCACTAATGGTCTTCCTGGCCATCTGGTCAACACTGACAGTGTGCAGCTCTCTTGAGTTTTGTGTGGATGTTTTTCAGGTGCTACTTGGAGATGCCAGGCTCAGACTAGGAACTTCTGTATGCAAAGCATGTTTACAAACATTTTGCACTCTCAGATTTGCTTGGTGTCTTTTCAGCTTGGCTTAGTTTGACGGGGCCTTAGCTTTGGCACACTGTTCAAAACCTACAGCCATGTTAGACATCAGCCCACTACCTGCAAAACCACCATTCTTTCATTGATGCTTTATTTACTTATGTTTACTTTTACACACAAACATGTTTCTGAAGACAAAGGGGTTTTTTTTCTGCATGACAATGGTTTTTTTTGCACAAAACCCACTTGTGTCAAAAAGCTCCTTTCTCCACATAGCAATTTCCTGAAATGCTTCAGAATGTGTGAATTTGTTGTTATGTCCCTTCAGTTTGTTCCTGACTTACGCCAACCCTAAGGCCAACCTATTCCAGGATTTTCTGGGGCTGAGAGTGTGTGATGTGCCTAAGGTCAGCCAGTGGGTTTCCATGGCTGGGCCACAAAAGACACAACTCTTCTCAACTAGATTTCATAAGTGCTGGGAGACTCCTTTTTTCACCCAGGAAACAATAGTGAATAGCCAGTCGCGTAGGGACAACGGGTTGATGGGGGCAATTCTGACAGGAGATGATTTACAGCACCAGCACTGAATCCTCCCTGGAACTGCTGCGCTCTGGACAAAAAGTGTCCCAGAGGCAAGCATAAACATAAACATAAACATAAACATAAACATAAACATAGCAGAGCTTCCAAACAGCAAAAAGGGTGTGCAGCAGAGTACAACTACAGCATCAGCTCTGACCCCTCTACCCACTGGTTAGTAAACTCATGGACACAGAGTTTGTCATCCAAAATACCTGGAGGCTTTAATCTTCACTGTTGCAATATATACATCTGTACACAGGATATGCAGATCCACAGGCAGAGATTCAGTGTCAGAAATTCAGGAGCAGAGTCAGAGGCCTTTTCTGCACCGGGCTATTAAAACGGTGCAGAGCGACCTCCAACGGAGGTCTTCTGCACTGTAGAGTGGATTGGGGCGGACTACTTTTTGTAGTTCCATACCTCAGTCCACTCCAGAGCGACTGGAACTGGTCGCGTGGCGTTTTTTAAAAACCTCTTTTTAGAGGTTTTTAAAAAACACGGAGCGCGAGACCCCATGCCGCTCCGTCGCCCGGCTCCGGAGCAGATTTGCAGGCGCACACAAGTGCATGCCTGAAGATCTGCTGGGGGTGGGCTTCTGGCTGGCGAGCTTCTCCAGTTGGTGGAGAGCCTCCACCAACCGGAAGCCGCCATTTAGGATGCCGGAGGAGTGCGGAGTGACGAGCTCGCACTCCTCCTCGTCACGACGGACTCACTCGGACGAAGTTAAAATCCGGTGAGTAGCGCGTTCCGTCGTTTCCCCCCCACACATCTGGAAAGGGCCAGAGTATCAGGATCAGAGAGTCAGAGTCAGCAAACATTCATGCGCCTCTTTTATACACACCTGCTTCCATGTCATCACTCAGGGCTATTTGCATGACGCAACCTCTTGCCATGATTTCACTATCATGACTCAGACCTTTACTCCATGTCCCCTCGGGAATGAGTCATACTTTGCCCAGTCATTCCCCAGGTGTCCCATGACATGCTCATCAAATGTATTTTCAACTGGGGCAAATGTCACCGCATTTTTAATCCAACAATCCCCTCCAAAATACGTTTGATGACATGCCATGTTCTCAGTGCATTGTGTTATACCTTTCCAGTCCCAATTATCACTTATCACTCTCAGAAGCAAAGGAGCTATCAACAAAGCATTCCATTTTCGCTTCACTCCCTGCCACCTTGAGACACAGATCCGGCATTCCCTATAAATACTGAACCACTCTTTTCAAAGCTGTCCAATCAACTACTCAGGGTTTGGCCACTCTCCTACTCAACAGTCCAACAGCATAGCTGATATCAGGCCTAGTGTGATTTGCTACATACAACAAGCTGCCAATCATAGAATGATACAAATCCGGCCTGTCAAACAACTTAACTGATTCTAACCTCACAAAATCCACTGTCATTGGTGTTTTGGTTGTTTTGGCATTCTGCAAGCCCCTGGTGGCAATGTTTTTTGGGTGTCCTGGCTTGCAGCTACGCCCCACAAGCCACAGCCACACCCCCACACACCATGGCCGTGCCCCCATGCACCACAGCCATGCACTGCACACCGTGGCCATGCCTCCATGCCATAGCCATGCCCTCTGCCGCCCCCCCTTCCATGCACTCCAAACTCCACAGCTGTGAATAGCAAATTATCTGATCTGCCTTCTGATTGAACAGGAGTATCTCTGTATTGTCTGGATTAAGCTTCAGTATTTTTGTTCTCATTCCATCCATTGCTGACATCAGGCACTCGTTTAAAAACTGAACAGCTTCTTTGGATTTACATGAAAAGGAGAGAAAGAGCTGAGTGTCTTCAGCCAAAGGCCACGATGTCAAACATGGATCCCTAGCGGCAGAGCTTGGAGTGTGTGTGTGGGGGCAGCGGGGAGGCGTGACCATGGCATGCGAGGGCATGACTATTAGCTGGGATGCCCCAAAAACACTGCCGTCTGAGGTGAACTGTCCTCATCAACCCCCCCCCCGGTTGCTACACAACTGTGGATCCCCTAGTGCTACTTTCTGAATTTGCCCCTCATGTGCACCCCTTAAAATCCAGGGAGAGAGAAAGAAAGCACATTCTTAGTAAAATGAGCTATTTATACAAGATTTAACTTTTTTTGGCAGTCTATAATAGTTGCTCAGGAGAAGAGTATAAGGCAACCCACAGAGAACTGTCAGAAGTATAAAAGTTGCAGTGGTTGTAGCAGCGAGCAGGGCAGAAAAGCCAGGGTGACATACCCTCAAACATTTCACAGATGAAACCCAAGACACTTGTGGCAAAGCAACAGTGAGTGTAGTCAAAATGGCAAAAGTTTTTAATGAGGAAGAACAAGCGAGCTAGGAGAGGCCGCAACAGTTTATTTTTGCCTGAGCCTGTTGGGAAGGGCAAGGCTTTGCCCCTCCTGTCAATCCTGCTGGATTAACTAAGTGCAAATAACTTTTGCACTTTGAACTCAGTGTCTAGCAATGAAGGTAAACTGGGGACAATGGGGAATGTGGGAGGGAGACAGGGAATATATTTTAAAAGCAGCTGAAAAAGGGGGGTAACAGAGAATTAATCAGGACTGTCCCTGCCAAATCGGGACAACCGGAAGCGATGGATGAGTAGATGAGGTCTAAAATGTGTGTAGTAGTAATCATTTCTGGACATAGAGGAGGTGCTTGATGCTTTAAGATCTTTAGCGGTAAGGAAAGGAATAGCTGTTCACAATATGGCTTACTCCACTCAACAAGCAGTTTTCAGTTGCAAAATGCGTGCCAACTAAAACCACACTGGATATATGGGATCATGATTTTTGGGGGGACAGAAATTGGAAACTTCAATATAAGAGGAGGGTGGTTTTTTTTTTTGTTTTTGTTTTGGTCTGTTCTCTCAGCTGGGGTGCCAAACAATATTCTTCAAGGAAGGTCTTGAAAACTTTCCATGTCATATTGATGGACTACAAATAACCATATAAGCAACTGCAGAAATGTTTAACTGCAGATTGATAGAACGAACCCTTGATGAATACAGGCTCTTTTTGCTTCTTGGTAGCAAACATCACAACTTTAATCAATCAGCTTGACTGTAGTTTACAACTGGAGTGATTCTTTTATTCGTGCATTTCTTTGTATTTATTCCAGTCCAAGCTGGAAAATCACTTCAGCTATATAACAAGACACACATTGATTCTCCTTCACCAACTTTTTTTTTTAATTTATTTTTGTCCATTTCTTACTAGAGCTACTATCTCATGGCTTTATTTTGATTCCAGCTGTGAACAGTTTGCAAAGCAATTAAGGCAAGTTTCAATCAACCAAGTAAACATGATAACAAATACAATTTCTAAGGAACTTTTCACATGCATATAAAAAGTAGGTATTGTCCTTTGGTTCCTTTTCTCCAACAGGAAAGAAGATTTAAGTATTACAGACTCAAATCTCTCTCCCTCTCTCTCTCTCTCTCTCTATCATCTATCTACTGTCTGTCATCTATCTATTTTTTTAAAAAAAGGATTAAGTACACATTCTTATGATTGCTGAAAGGCCAGAATTTAGTGGACTGTCCTTTCTATCCCTTGGGTGGGAGGTTAGTAGGGTAAGCAGGAGACTGGCTTCTTGGGGCCTTTCTACACTACTCTGTTACAGAGCTATTATTCCACTTTCAACATCCTGTGGAATCCTGGGGTTTGTAGCTTAGGGAGGGCCATTTAGAATTCTTAGCCAGAGAGCTCTTTGGCCTTAGTAAACTACAAATTCCAGAATTCCATAGGATGTAGAAAGTGGAATAATAGCACTATAACAGTTTAGTGCAGAAAGGCCCTTGGTTAGGAGTTTCTGGAAGCTGTAGCTGAAAAGAATGTTTCCATGCTCTGGACTCTTCCTATGGGTCATCTATTGGTTATAGTTAAGTAGAGCCAGCAGGGTATAGTGAATGTTGGAATATGACTTTGGAGATCAGAGTTTGAATCACCGCTCTGCCGTGGAAACCAATTAGGTGACCTTGCGCAGGTCATCTTCTGTCAGCCTCACAAGAAGGCATAGTCAACCCCATCCCTGAACAAATCTTGCCTAGAAAACCCAGTGATAGTTCACCTTAGAATCAAGTTGGAAATAACCTGAAGACACACAGCAACAATAATAGTAGTAGTATCTATAGTAACAAACCAACTATTGCACTCACAAAATAAACTGCTGACCTCTGGGGATTTTTATTTAGAGTCCATCATCATCATGACCACTCTTTTAGAAAAAGGCAAAAATGCCACACTTTATTCAATATCCCACAAAAGCTGGCTCTTTTGAACTGCAGAGGTTTTAAAGAAAAATAGATCACAATTCATTTAACAAGAAAAGTTAAAAACAAACCCTATAAGGGGTCAAGGCAACACAGAATGTTTTTTCCCCTTTAGTAAAGGCTAGTTTGCAAAATCCACAGTGAAAACCTTATTTCAGAGGAATTTTAAGTGTTTTATGGAGGTACCATTTGGACACAGGAATTACTGAACACTGCATTTGATCCGGATGGTGTTAATTGGGATTTGATGTTCACACTGCTTCATCAACATCTATCGTAATCTCTGAGCAACTGTCCTCTTTTTAAAAATTTATGTACAGTGCAAAAAATATAAACTCTTTGCTGTCACAACTTCACCAGCCTAAATCAAAAAATTTGCAAGCTTTCAAAATCTCCAGATCTCTTGACCAGATGCAAGTTACTTTGTGCATCAAAGCCTCTTTTCTTCAGGCCCCAGGGCAAGTGGAAGAATCTCAGAAAGAGAATTTTTATGTGCCTTCAAGTCAACTCTGACTTACAGCAACCCTATCCTACTGATTTCTTGGAAAGATTTATTCAGACAAGATTTGCAACTCCCTTCTTCTGAGACTGTGAAAGTGTGATTTTCCCAAGGTCATCCATTGAGTGGGAATTTGAATCCTCCCACAATCTTAGTCCAAGGCCCTTTCTGCAGGATGTTATCATACCACATTGGGGATGGAAGAAAGATGGGACCTGGATGATCGTTCTGCATGACGTTGCCTGGGTCCCATCCATTGACGAGTTCTCCTTGTCAACGACTGGCAATCGTGCCACCCTCCTGCCACCTGCTCACATTTACCTGAGCTGCAGAGGGTCAGGAAGCACAATGGCTGCACTTCCTGCCCCAGTGCAGCCTGGGACAGTACCCGGCTGTACTCTGGAAGCAAGAGGCGTGGCCATCGCGCCTCCTGGATTCCCTCAGGCAGCTGGTGTGGAAGGGTGCTCTCCTGTCATGCTCTCCTCCTGGGAGAACCACTACTGAGATCCCTGCAGGACACCACCAGGATCAGGTAAGGTGTGGAAAGGGCCCAAGACTCAAAGCACCACATTATACTAACTTGTGAAGCAGGTGTATGTGTGTGTGAAGAATGTGGCCTTGATTTTTTGTTTAAATCTATGTGCTTCTTGCCATTAAAAGCAGAATTTAGAAAACTTCATTTTTGCTCCACTTATTTGGCTGGATTATAACTCCTATGTGTATAAATCAGCGCTTGGGAGTGTGTTAAAAATAGAGCTAGGAAAATGTTGGCCTTTTCTGTTCAAAGGAGAGCTTCAAAAACTTTCTTCAGCTGGATTACAACTCTCATCTGTTGTTAAAGGTGGTACTTGGAAATTTTTCAGAATCAGAGCTGGGGAAGTCTTTTTTTTTCTGTTCAAAGCAAAGCTTGGAAAACTTGCATTCTAACCAGTGAAATTTTTCAATTGTCAGACTTTGCTTTTTGTATCTGAATGACAGAGTCATTTGTAGATTTCAGGTTTTGGCCCTGAAATCACAGGCTCTGGGATGCTTCTGGTCTAGCGACTGTAGAACAGTTTTGGTTAGAAACACATGGTGGTTGTTTGCTGCCCCACTCCAAAGCTCTGTCTTGCTCAACACTAAACAACAATGTAAATGGAAGAGTCCTACAGGGAGAATTACAGCCCGGCATAGACGCTAGTGGTAAGTTCCCTATCATGCTTACATTCTGCTTGCAAAGACAATGGCTGGCACACTCTGTTCCATGTCAGCCAGAATCCAACATGGACAAAAGTGCATTGTATCCTGATTGACACACAGTTAATTTGGATCAGCTGCAGACTTTGGAAATAGTAGTAATGTACTTTAGATCTGCGTGAATGAAACTTGACAGCTTTGGGTTCGTACCCAAGGTCAGTTTGACCCAGGCTGTAGATTGCCTTGGGACATGTGCAAATGTTTCCTAGACTTTACAAATGGAAGTTCTGGAAATTTCATTTTGTTAAAACAGTCTAGCACATAAAGCATTACCATTTGATAAGAAATCTAAGATATACATCAGTGCTGCTATCTCTTTCTTTCTTTGTATGTGATTGAAGGAAGTGTATTTGAGATGGAAGAAGAGGGAAAAGTTTAACAAGAGGAACAAAGTTCTTTAAAAATGAGACCTCAGCCTTTCTTCTTTAATGATGGGTGCTGTACTTTGAAGAAGATGCACACAATAAGGGTCACTAATTTTAAAATGGAGAATCATCATCAGTCAATGTATTTGTTATGTTCCAAATTGTGTTTAGTGTTATCGATGATATTAATAGCTTAATAGCTAGGGGGAAGAGCTAGCAGCTCTTTATCTCTGCTCCCAGTGGCCTTCAAACTCATTTCCTGAGGAGACAGCAAAAGGTGGGCTGTGTCTGAGAAGACATCTTGACCAGGTGTCTTTTTCAGGCTTCTGGGACTGTGTTTGTTTGTTTGTTTGTTCATTTGTCTGTTTTCTTTGGCCATGTGCTCTCCCTGAGCACATGGTCTAACTGACTAGCTAGGGGGAGGAGCTAGCAGCTGTTAGTCCTAGCTGACTCACTGATGAGCTAGGGGGAGGAGCTAGCAGCTCTTTATCTCTGCTCCCAGTGGCGCGTGCCAAAGGTGCGCACACTTTCACTTTACTACCTAATCTTAGCAAGAATTAATTGCTTCTTCCTTGAACCCATCTAGACTCAATCTGCCTGTCCACAACATCTAGGTAGGGCTGGAACTTGAGGGAGTGCCTATAACCACTATAGAATTGCACCCTCTCTCTTGATAGGTTGACAAAAAGAACTTGGCAAACAGGGAGTTGACATAGATTTTACCAGGGGACTTTGAAGGCAAAGCCCAGTTTTACCTTTTTCAATTGAACTATCTAAACTATCAGGTATGGAGGAGGAGGGAGCTGCTGCAGTCACCTGCCACAGCTGTGGCATATTTCTTTTCCTGCCGCAAGACATCCTTGGGTACACCTGCAGCAAATACACGCTGGTCGCTCTCTTAGAGGAGAAGGTTCAACAGCTGGAGGCACGCATTTTAAATCTTCGCATTATTAGGCAGGGAGAGGAGTTCTTGGATAGGGTTGAGAGGACCTTTTTGAAGATGGAATGCACGGAGGAGCAAGTAGACAAAGAAGCCGGTTTACAGAACAGGGAGACAGACGCTTGGAGGAATGTGACACGCAGGAGTAGAAAACCAAGGTGTCATACAGAGACTCTTGAGCTACAGAATCGCTTCCAAGTTCTTGACTTTATTAATGACAAAGTGGAACAGCAGGAAGAGGTCATGGAACGTCATCCGGAGGAAATCCAACATCAACAACAGGAAC
The DNA here is from genome assembly GCA_030412105.1 of Cyclura pinguis. Lineage (NCBI taxonomy): Eukaryota > Metazoa > Chordata > Lepidosauria > Squamata > Iguanidae > Cyclura > Cyclura pinguis. The sequence goes on along the minus strand of CM059600.1, from coordinate 315,550,220 downwards.
CCCAACACCAGCACAACAGCATCCAACAGCATCAGCACCAACACTCTCAGCATGAACAGAAAGTTCAGGTGGCCGTGAGGGAATCTGCTCGTTGAGTAACCCCAGACGAGCCTCAGAGGAGACGAGTTCTAGTGGTTGGGGACTCTTTGCTGAGAGGAATGAAACCGATCATTTGCAACCCGGATAGAATCAATTGTGAGGTGTGCTGTCTCCCTGGGGCCAAAATCAATGACATAACGGAGAGGCTAACCAGACTGGTCAAGCCCACTGACCATAAACCCCTCCTTTTGGTTCACATCGGAATCAATGACACAGTGAGACGCACCTTTCATTGCATCACGAAGGATTACAATCTTATGGGTAGGAAGCTGAAGGACCTTTATGCTCAGGTTGTCATTTCATCTCTTCTCCCGGTGGAAGGACATGGCCCACGAAGTGAAAGAAGAATAGTGGAGATCAACAACTGGCTCCAAAGATGGTGCTGCCGGGAGCGATTCAGATTTTTGGATCATGGCCTCCATTTCCACGAAGATGGTCTTCTGGCAAGGGATGGCCTGCACCTTATAACCGTCGGCCGGAACGTTTTTGCTAACAGTCTCGCAAAACGGATCAGAAGGTCTTTAAACTGAGTTTGACTGGGGAAGGAGACAGTATTATTCTGGGCAAGGATTCAGTGAGTACTGTGAAAAATAGCCCAAATGATATAGACAGAGCAGACCAAGTAGAATTAGAGACCAACAGGGGGAGGGAAAGTAACTTTAGTACAGGAATTCCACAAAGGGCACATCATCTCAAGTGTCTCTACACTAATGCACAGAGCATGGGGAATAAGCAAGGTGAACCCCAACTCTTAGTACAACAAAATAAATATGATTTAATAGACATCACTGAAACCTGGTGGGATGAATCTTATGATTGGAACATAGGAATAGGGGGATATAACCTATTTCACAGAAATAGACCAAACAAGAAAGGAGGAGGAGTAGCCTTATATGTCAAGGATGATTTCACTTGTGAAGAGATCCAGGACTTAAATCCAGGAAGCCAAGTCGAGACCATCTACGTAAGAATTAAGAGAGCGAGAAACAATAGGGATGTGATTGTGGGGGTTTGCTGCAGGCCTCCAGGCCAGCCTGAGGACATGGATGAGGCCTTCCTGGAACAGATGGCCACACATTCAAAAAGGAGAGATGCAGTGTTAATGGGAGATTTCAATTATCGTGATATTTGTTGGCAGTCAAATTCTGCAAACACCGCAAGATCCACAGGTTCCTCATTTGCCTAGCAGATAATTTCATGGTCCAGAAGGTAGAAGAGGTGACAAGGGGATCAGCTATTTTAGATCTGATTCTGACCAACAGGGATGACCTAGTTGATGAGGTGGAGGTGGAGGGATCCTTAGGAGGGAGTGACCATGCTCTTTTTGGAGTTTGTCATTCAGTGGGAAGGAGAAGGCAAGTGTAGCCAGACACACATCCTAAACTTTAAGAAAGCTGATTTCTCTAAATTTAGGGAGTTGCTTGCTGAAATCCTGTGGTCAAGAATACTAAAAGAGAAGGGAGTTCATGACGGATGAGAGTTTCTTAAAAGTGAGATACTTAAGGCACAATTCAAAACTGTGCCAATAACGAGGAAAAATGGCGGGTGTGTAAAGAAACTGGAATGGTTGACTGAAGAACTCTCAGCTGAGCTGAGTGTTAAAAGAAACATGTACAGGAAATGGAAAAATGGTGAAACCACCAAAGAGGAATTTAAGCAAATAGCCAGGAGAAATAGGGAGAAGGTCAGAAAAGCTAAAGCACAGAATGAACTCAGGCTTGCCAGAGACATAAAAAACAATAAAAAGGGCTTTTTAGATATGTCCGCAGCAAAAGGAAATACAAGGAAATGATAGGATCACTGAGTGAAGAAGGTGACCAGTTAATAATGGGGGGAAGAGAGAAGGCAGAACTACTGAATACCTTCTTTGCTTCAGTTTTCTCCCAGAAGGATAGAAGTACCCAACCTGGAGCGTGGGGAGCAGGTGAGGAATGGGAAGAAATGCAGCACAGAATAAGTAGAGAATGAGTACAGGAATATCTGGCTAAACTAGATGAATTCAAGTCCCCAGGGCCAGATCAATTACATCCAAGGATATTAAAAGAGCTGGCAGAAGTCATTTCTGAACCACATGCAATAATCTTTGAGAGCTCTTGGAGAACAGGAGAAGTCCTGGCAGACTGAAGGAGGGCAAATGTCATCCCCATCTTCAAGAAGGGGAAGCCTGACATCAATTCCAGGAAAGACCCTAGACCAGATCATTAAACAGTCAGTTTGTAATTACTTAGAAAGCAACGCCATAATCACTAAAAGCCAGCATGGATTTCTCAGAAATAAGTCATGCCAGACTAATCTTATCTCTTTTTATGATAGGGTTACAGGCTTGATAGATGAAGGGAATACTGTAGATGTAGTATATCTTGACCTCAGTAAGGCCTTTGACAAAGTTCCACATAACATTCTTGCAAAGAAGCTAGTAAAATGCGGGCTGGACAGGACTACTGTTAGATGGATTTGTAATCGGTTGACCGATCAAACCCAAAGGGTGATCACCAATGGCTGCTTTTCATCCTGGGGAGAAGTGACTAGTAGGGTGCCACAAGGTTCTCTCCTGGGCCCAGTGTTATTCAACATCTTCGTCAGTGACTTGGATGAAGGAGTGGAGGACATGTTGATCAAATTTGCCAAATTGGGAGGGGTTGCTAATGCCCCAGAGGACAGGATCAAATTTCAAAATGACCTTGACAGATTGGAGAGCTGGGCCAAAGCTAACAAAATGAATTTCAACAGAGGAAATGTAAGGTCCTGCACTTAGGCAGAAAAAATGAAAGGTACAAATATAGGATGGGGGACACATGGCTGGATAGCAGTATGTGTGAAAGGGATCTAGGAGTCTTAGTAGATCACAAGCTGAACATGAGTCAGCAGTGTGATGCGGCAGCCAAGAAAGCCAACACGATTCTTGGTTGCATCAATAGGAGTATGGTGTCTAGATCAAGGGAGGTAATGGTACCACTCTATTCTGCATTGGTTAGGCCTCATTTGGAATACTGTGTCAAGTTCTGGGCACCTCAATTCAAGAAGGATGTTGACAAGCTGGAATGTGTCCAGAAGAGGGTGACCAAAATGGTGAAGGGTCTGGAAGCCATACCCTATGAAGAACGGCTTAGGGAGCTGGGTACCTTTAGTCCGCAGAAGAGAAGGTTAAGAGGGGACATGATAGCCATGTTTAAATATTTGAAGGGATGTCATGTTGAGGAGGGAGCGGACTTGTTCTCTGCTGCTCCAGAGACTAGGACAAGGAGCAATGGATTCAAGCTTCAGGAAAGGAGATTCCACTTGAACCTCAAGAAGAACTTCCTGATGGTCAGAGCTGTCCGGCAGTGGAATATGCTGCCTCGGAGCGTGGTGGAGTCTTGTTCTTTGGAGGTTTTTAAGCAGAGGTTGGATGGCCATCTGTTGGGAATGCTTTGATGGGTGTTCCTGCATAGCAGGGGGTTGGACTGGATGACCCATGGGGTCTTCCAACTCTACGATTCTATGATTCTAATAAATAATACTAATAATAATGATATTATTTATTAATAATTTCATTCTATTTTAATATTGATCTTTTGTGGTTTTCTTTTTAAACTATTGCTGACATCCCATTTAGAATTTATGAGATTATGAAGTGCACTTATTAACTAGTAGTTTTATGGATTCACATTTTTGGTGGTTATGAACTGAATGTGATCCCTAAAAACCTACATCTTAAACCAGGGAGCACCCCAGCAATGGGTTCCCAAGTGCTGCAGGTCAGGATGCTGTGAAATGATGACTGTAGTGCTTTCCTGGTTGCAGGGTGCATTGTGAGAAGCAGTTGCAGCAGGAGTCCAAGGGCTTTTCCAGCAGTCTGTCTCAATGCAACAGGAGAGTGCTGTGGTCATCCTTCTCAGCGACCCAACCTACAGCATTTTGGAAATATTTTTAGCTGGGGTACTGTCTCACTTAAAAGGTTCATTTTTGGGGAGTGGTAGCATCAGCAGAAGTACCTAAAATGATTTAGTTCCATCCTCATAGCTATATCTGCTGATGCAGGATCTTGACCAATGTTGAATTTGTAAGCTGTTTTGGATCCCAGTTTTGGGGAAAAGGTAGGGTATAAATAAAGGAGGAGGAGGAGACAATTACAGCAGCAACAACAACAGCATCTGTGCTTGTCCATGTGCTACTTTTTTCACATGAAGACCATAGAGAATCTGAATTGAGCCTTAGTCTCCAAGGGTGGATAAATTATGGCCCTGTGGCTGCATGTGCCCCCCTCCCATTCTGTTTTTGCAACCCAACACATCTGTTAAGTGTATATCATTAAATGTCAAAATGAGAACCATCCATATAATTGTATTTCCAGTTTCTGGAAATGACTTTGAAAACTGGACAGTGAAGAGAAGAGAATCAACTCATCTGAAATGTAGTTCTAAGGGCAAATTGTATCGATGGCACGCACTCCCAAAAAGATAAATGAATCTTAAAGCAATTCAGGCTTGAACTCTTTCTAGAACCTGAGAGGACCAATCTGAAGCTGTTGTACTTTGGACACGTTGTGAGATGATGTGACTCATTGGAAAAGATGGAAATGCTTGGTAAAGTGGAAGGCAGTGGAGGGGGGGAGGAAGAATACACTATAAGTGGATTGATACGATAAAGGAAGCCCTAGCGCTGAGTTTGCAAGATGCAATGAATGGGACTCTTGAGGTGTCTCATTCATAGGGTTCCTGCAAGCTGAAGTTGACTTGACAGCAAATAACAATAACAATAGACTCCTGCCAAGTTTCTTCTAGATTACCTTTGTCTGGCAAAAAAAAAAAAAAAGAAAGAAAGAAAGAAAGAAAAGTGAATTGCTTCTCCTGGAAGTGGCAATTTACCTCTTAAATAGGTTACAGACCATCTGTCTTTGTGCTGATTAACGTATGTGTGCGTGTGTCTGTGTACACGTGTGTGTGTGTGTTTTCCAAACCAGAAGTGGGTTTCCAGACACTTCACATTTAATAATAATAATAATAATCTCCTTCTTCTCCTCCTGCTTCTGCCCCTCCTCCTCCTTCTTCCTGCTATCTAGGATGGGAAACCTTTGGTCTTCCAGGTTTTGGAATATAGCTCCATAATTTCTTAGCTTTGGCCATGCTGCTACAAACATCTGCAAAATATCTGGAGGCCCAAACAATCCTTACCTCTGAGGTAGGAGGTTATGGGAAGATGAGAATCAAGGGAGCAGGTGCAAGTTGCAGAAAACAGTACTGGGTCTTGACGGGTAACATGATCTAACACAGTTCCTATCCTGCTACCTAACTGTGGTCTATGACAGTGCTACTCAAAGTGGTGGTCTGTGGATCAGTACCAGTGTGCAGACCATTGGAGAGTTTGCAGGAGAGAGAGAGAGAGAGAGAGAGAGAGAGAGAGAGAGAGTTGTAGCCAATGGGCACAAATGTGCTACTAGTCCCTGGCATATTAGGGAAATAAAAAATGGCCACTCTCCCACACCAGATAGCATGAGAAAGATTGGTCTAAGGGCTGCTGCTTATGTGATAATCTGTACAAAGGAATAAACGTCTTGTGCCAGACTTTGAATATGACACAACGCTTTGAATATGACACAAGAAGATAATCTCTACACAAGGGAGAAGTCACATGCAATATGAAGCAGCTCAAATTAGTTGGAGAGATCAGGTAATTAAATTATGTGTATCCTCAGTTGGTCCCATTAGTTCCTGAATAGAGCAGTTGTTTTTAGTATATTTACTTCTTCTTTTAGCATTGCTGGCAGAAAGGCTGAGGTTTTAGAAGCAGGCTTCTAAATTGATTAAAGAAAAAAAGCAGGCTTCTACATTGATTAAAGAAAAAGATATACTGATTTAAGGCCTCATTAAATACCATTCCTAAAGCCCTTGCCTATATAATGCTTTTTCTTATGCAAGGGACCATTGCAGTGGCAGAGACGGGAGTATTAAATCACTCAAAATATAGAACAAGTAACTGACTTTAAGGATCTGCTTCAGATTTTTATTCCTCTGAAGCAAGGCAAAGAATTGTGCAGCTCTCCGGATGTTGTTAGACTGTAACTCCCTACATCACTCACCTTTTATGCCGGCTAGGGCTGATGGGAGTTACAATAAAAGCATCCGAGAACACCTTTGGAGCTGTACATTTTGCAATTCTGCTGTCAGGGATAAACTAGAAAAAAAATACCCTGCATAATATACAGCCAAATAATTATTTGATTTTTATTTTTCTCCCCAGTGAGCATGTGAGGGGGAGAGGGAGCTGATTCAGATTTAACTCATTGCATTGTGAGTAGAAGAAGCTTTAAATCCTACTCCTGTACCTAAATTTGGCTTCACCCCTCGCCCTCACCTGGGACCAGTTCCTTCCTCTGAAATACAGCTTACAGGACCTGGTATTCAGGGGCAATTTCCCATCCAAATACTAAGCAGGGTTGACTTCCAAGATCAGACAGGATGTGGTGCCTGGAGAGTATTTAGGTCCCACCTAGATTTTTTTTGTTAAGTTTCCCCTACACAAGCCATCAGCACACAGGGCAACCCACTGAATGTCTGATGGCTTCTAGATTTGCTTGTTGTGTTTGCTACTGTTTGTTTCTGCTCAGGCATTATATTATTTTACATGAGAACAGTACGTATATTTTACAGTATTTTAAAATAATTGTATTCTAAGGCATCATGAACAGGATATTCTGTCTAAATGGGATATTAATGTGAATGACTAACTGAGAAAGGCTGCAATCCTTCTGCTCCCATATACTCATTTAACTAGAATTATGCATGCATTTGTCTTTTTTGGACATTGTGCAAGGAGCTATTTTGTAGCTCTTTGCACAATGTTTGAACACCTCCCAAGGCCCTGAGGGCACTGCTATAGCTCTTCATACGCTGGGGGAGGGAGGAGGAGGCAACCAGGCAACACCTATCCTGGCTTCAGTTCTGCAGCTGGGTCAAGAAGATCAAGGTTACTTTCACTGTCTTATCACTGGAGTTCAGGGATAGGAATAGGGTTACCATTTCAGGATCATCCCACGCACTGAGGTTTCTCGGCCAAAACCTGAGACCTTGGGACTGTCCCTGTTGATGTCATTAAATGTTACACATGAAATATTGACCATTGTATATAGTCATCACATTTTGTACTATATATATTCCTCATTTTCAAGACAGGAAATTAAGATTGAAATCTTAACGATTCCCAAATCCAGATGAAATGAGGGGATTTTTCTCTTTCACTTACTTAGGAAGATGGGAGAAGGAACATTTATTCTAGTCTATTTGCTTCCAGCTGGAAGGCAGATGCGGAACAGAGTAGAGAGTAAGCCCTGGCACCATAATGAGTGGGAAGGAAAGAAGTCCATACGCAAAGCCCTTTGAAGAGTCCCTGCAAGTTAAGCAACCAATCAATTCATTCTTCCAACTTGCTGCTCTCCTAGCTGAGCTTCACAGCTTTTCACTTGCCTTTCCACTTATCTGGAGTAGACTCTTCCAAAACTGGAGAAGTTTAACCTACTCTTAAAATGCAGGTGTAATTCAACATTTTATTTTCATTTTAGAAGACCTTTTCCGCCCTGTATCTGTACCATGCACAGTGCTCTGAGTAATTTATGTCAGTGTTTCATAATGACTTTTCATTTACAGGAAGTTATAACTTGGCGTGCTCCAGGCTTGAACTTGGCAGAGCATATCTCAGCTTGGAAACAACTCATCATTTGTGAAAAAATGCAAAGCAATCAACTTGGCCAAAACTTAGTGGTTACTTAAGAATATGTTCTGTTGGTGCATGCCATTAGAAGACAAATTTAAACATACATTTATGTAAACCTTTCATCCCAACATCCTTTGTGTGAAATGGTATACAGAGGGAAAAAATGGGGTTGAAATCAAATGTCTATGTCACTGTACACAGCAATACTACAAAGCTGATTACCATTTCAAAATGGAAAACAAATTTATGGCTCTTCATATGATCTCTGGCAGGTAAGTCATTTATTTTATAAAAATGCCAAATTGTTAGTGCATTTTGCTCCCCTATCTTGATGAGCCCTTTCATCACGTGGTCAGTTGTGTTTAAAGTATGGAGAAAGTTATTTGTCATGCAATTTGCAAGTTGTATCTTAATTTTCCTATAAACCAGTTTTTTTTCCAATATTTGATGTTATTTTCACTATGCAAGGATATACAATAAATTATACCAAGTTATATTGTAGTGTAAATGCTAGTTGTCATCTAAATGTGATAACTGACATTCATTTATGTTCCTAAAATGGATAAATAGATGATATGTAGCTATTGTAAAGCATGAACAATATTCACCCAAATTGTCAGAACTGAAAGTCAGTATCTACCAGGTTTTGGACAGTAACCATGGCTTATGTGAAAATTGGGCAAGTGGCCCTCCAGTTGTTGTTGGACCCAAACACTGATCAGCCATAGCCAGAGGTGGGCCATCCTAGAGGCCTGTGACCAAAAATAGTTGATCACCCTAGGTTTGGACAAATTGTTGCCTTGTCTTGAGTCTGACTGTTGCTCCATCAGCCTTTTGTGATTGGGAGCCACCCTCCACAGTTCAAACAAAGCCCTGTTTCCCAAACTCTGCCTTCTGCCTAATTGGAAATGCCTGGATTTATATTCAGGTCCTCATGCATGGAAAATGTTTGCCTTGCCTCCAACCAGTGGTCTTTCTCTCTGTGCCAATACTTAACCACTGGTGCCTGTATTGTACAATGCTGCCACACTTTGAAAAGTAAGGGCTTATGACTGCAGTGCAGCAATTATATTCAAGGACAGAAAAACTGAGATTGCCTACACTCAATACTAATGGATCTAGGGCCATGACAATTGCCATTGGACAAATGAAATGTTAGAGATAATAAATTCAAGAATCGGACATTTTGAATTTGGGTATGTTGAAGCAACCATCTATAACTGTATTGTCCTAACTCCAGGTGTGCTTGAAATAGTTCCTATGTAGTGGGCCAAGACAAGTTCTAAGTAATTCTGTTTAGGATTTGGTTGTGATTTGCAAGACAAAGCAGGAATGAATAAAGGAAACTCATAATTTAGAAGAATATACTTGAATAACAGTCTGATGTTACAGGACACTTTCGTGTAATGAGGGCCAACCTACAGTTGGTGCTCAATGAATTACTTTGCAGCAGATCAGCCTTTAAAAAATAAAAAAATAATAGTAGGCATAGGGGCCCCTTACACTGATTTTTAAAACTCTTTTTTAAAAAAAGAAGTCCAGGTTTAACCCAAGTGTGGCATGACCCAAAGAATTTGAAGAATAGGACAATGTCTTATAGTCATTTTTTTTTTTTTGAAGGGGGAAGGTTCATAACCCAAGTGGAAAACATGTGCTTGGCAGGCAAAGGTTGTAAGTCCATTTGTTGACATCTGCAGGTCAATCTGGAAAAGATTCCCATCAGAAACCCTGGTAAGCTGCTGTCAGTCCATGGAGACCAGGGCTATGCATCCCTACAGCTCCCTGAAGTCCTGGCCGGCTTGGCTAATGGTGTAGAATGCTGAGAGTTGCAATCCAATAACTTATCTGTACAGTTCCCATCTCTGATGTAGACTATGGCAGGCAACCTGGATGTTTTGGACTACAACTTTCACAGTTGGCCATGGTGGGTGGGAATAATGGGAGTTATAGCCTAAAACATCTGGACAACATCAATATCTGGCTACTCCTGGTATGGAAAATACTGAACTTAGACTAATGATATGAGTCAGTATAAGACAACTTCCTGTGTTTCTCCTCACGACAAAACTTATTGGGCCCTGGGTGATATAAGTTTATACCTTCTTTATCTTGGATCTCTTCATCACTAAGCAGAGAAGTACACTCCTTGGTATGTTGAAACATGCATCTTTCACATGTCATTAATGCTGTCACGGTTCAACTCTTTTGTTATCACAGGCAGGCTGCTTCTTCTTTTTTTTAAGAAATACATTGCTGTCAGTGCCAACTGTGTTCACCATGACTCTTGCAGAATACACACACCCTCTTTAAAGCTGATGATCCCTCCCTCCCTGGGAAAAGAATTTCATCTCTGTTTTAAAATAGTGTTTATAATCTTTCCCTTTTCACTTAGCTGACACTGATGAGCTAAAATCTCTGAAGATTCTTGGACTATATGCTATTGTGAAAACATTTCTCTACCAGTGAAATCTTTCATTTCAAGGGCCAGACACCTGCCATAATGCTTGACATACACCAGGCAATGAAAGAAGATGCGTCTTTGTTCCTTTTTTATTTCTGAAGCAAGAGCAGCCCAGCTGTATTACATCAAACTCTGTTCCTGTAAGAAATTGATCTCTAAAAATAACTTGGAACCAGAACTCTAAGTTGCTACACTTATGTGTGCTTAATCTGGTAATACAAAAATGGTGGGATTTCTTACTCCCTCTCCTTGAGCACTCTGGTAATCTCAAATGCAGTTTTTGAAAAAAAAATTAGTTTCTCTGTCAGGGAGATCTATGTGAAGTTTATCACATCGTTGGATCCTGACTTGCTCATGCAATGCTCAATCAGCCATATCAATTGCTTCCTTCCTTCTCAAAAATGATCTCCCCCAGCAGAGATTTGACCTACTCAATCAAGGAATGTAACATTATGGCCTGAATCCTTTTGTTAGTCCTGATTAGAGTAAACCCATGGAACCAATGGAATTCATACAAGTGTTGGCTCACCACTCAACTATTGGTTCAATAAGTCTACTCTAGTGAAAAAAACAGTAGGCTTCAGGCCTATATAAACAATTATAACAGGATGTGTTTATTTGTCTTTTTCCTCTGATCTCTCTCTGTCTCTCTTTCCTATTGCATTACTTCTGTTAAACTATAGGTCATTAAAAATTGTTAACCACTTTAAGTGCATCAGCAGGAGATTAACATGCATAAACATTAAGAAATAAATAAATTCAAGGGGGATTCTCATGACCTGCAGGTACATGGACATGATCACATACAGGATGCAACTGCTAGAGTACCCTCTTCCTTTTATTAGTTTGTATCTGGTGTATAGAGGCATCATGCTTCTGATACTGGTGCCAGTATGACTACTAGCTGCAGATAACTTTAACTTTCATTAATATGTCTTTATCCCCTAAAAAGTAATCCACAGTGGTGACCATCACTAAATCTGGTGCTAATAGATTCCATTATTTATGCGCTATATGAAGAAATCCTTCCATTTTGTCTTCTACTCTACCTTCCTTCTATGTTAGCCTTTTCCCCAGCCATGGAATGTGGTTTAAAGGGGATTTATATTTTATTTTGTCCATTTTAAAAAGTTTAAATTTTAAAAGTGGGAAAAACTCATTTCAAAGGAAACATAATATTTTCCTCTCTCTACTGTATCAGCAACCTACCTGACAAAGATTTCTTAGGACTGCTGATCAGTATGGGATGTTTTTCCCACAAGAAGTAATAACAAACACATACACTCCTTGTTGCCCCTGTAATGGTCATCAACTGCCTAATCGCCCGCAACAATCTTCATCTTCAGAAAATACACACAGGTTCAAATGCAGAGTGGGGTGGAATGGTTTTTTCCCCCATTGACATTGATCAACACAATAGATGGCTTTTGGGAAGATAATTGCTTGAAAATCTATCCATTACTTGTAAATAAATGTCATTATCTCTTCCATCAAAGTTCATATCAGGGTACAGGTTCACTCCAAGGAGAAATTTCTCAATCACTTCTAGAATGTCATCACTATCATGCTTAAATGAATTAGACAAGAGACCACATCAAAGTCATTCTTTTAATAGAATGCTTGGATTCCTAATTTGCATTTCTCTTCATTTAATGTGTTAGTTTCCCAGTAATATAATTATATGTGTCAAATCTAGAGGCCAAGTAATTTCTGATATGGATTGTATGTTGCAGTTGTTTTTTCAGAATGAGACAGAGCATGCCAAAAGCTAACAAATGATAAAATTTTGTGGATTTCTTCATATGCAAGATCTTTAGTTGCTAAGTTGGTAGGTATGGGTAAAGAGCAAACAGTAAGTACGGAAATAAAATGCAAAGAATAAGAATTACAATAACAACAATAAAGCCATAAATATGTGTATTTTCATAAATTTATGTTGAATAAGCTATCACCATTCACAGTAGCAGTCATGGAATAATAGAAGGGGGATATAAACCTTTCTAATTTAATCTGGATCTCAGTGCTGAAGATCCAGAGCTAGATGCAGAAGACTGAGATGCAGAAGATCTAGGGCTAGAACAAGACCCAACAGATGGCTATTCCACCTCTAGTTGAAGACAGTTAGTGAGGTAGGTGTTGTTTTTAATTGGTATGGATAGTAATATGAGCATCTTAGCATGCCTAAGTAAATTAAGTTTGAGTTAAAAACTTGTCCTCTCAATTTTGGGTTAGAAGGATTAGAATGTAACATCTTGCAGTGTATGTTTGTGTGTACTTTCAAGTCACTTGTTGACTTAAGGCAACCTCATGAACTTCATAGAGTTTCCTTAAAGAATATTCAGAAGTTGTTTTCCCAGCTTCTTCCTCTATTGATACCTGTAATGAAGTCTCAGTGTAGTTGTCACAAGCTGTATCTTTCACAGCCTGCCTGCCAAAAAACTTGATCTGCTTTGTCACATTCTGTGTGAACACACACACACACCTCTTGAGGACAAGACTTCATACATCTGACAAACTGGACAAACTGAATATAGCTACAAGGTTGCAGGGAGGTAGGAGTGCATTACTCCTAGGGTTGCCAGAGTGAAAACTGTCAACATCTCCTGTTAATGGCTGTCTAAGACAGGGAATTTCAGTGCTGCTTGTTACCTGAATGTGTTATGAGCAACACCTGTTGAAATTCCTTCTTCTACACAGCCATTAAAGGGACAGGACCTGTCTCCAGTTTTCCATCTGTCCCCAAAATAAGAATTCTGTTGCATGATGAAATTTTCCTTCACTCCTCAAATTCTTAGCATTGCAGCAACTTAGGCCCTTTTCGCACCTTACCTCTGTCCGGCGTGGTCGTGTGGGAATCATGCAAGCAGCCTCTTCCATGAGGCTCTTGGGTCCACGCTGCTTCGGCTCTGCAGGAGTGGCCGGCCAGCCGGCCAGCAGCATGAGGACTCTGCCTCTTCCTTCTACAGTGCAGCCAGGTATTTTCCCAGGCTGCGCTGGGGGAGGAAGCGCGAGGGCCGCGGCACCAGAGCTCCGCGCGGACGGTAAGTGTGCGCAGGGCCCCAGAGCGATGCGCTGTCGTGCACCATTTTCGGCTAAAAGCTGAAAATGCTATAGTGTGCGATCGGTGCCTGCCGGCCTGGCAGTGTCCCACAATTGCGCGGCCGTTGTCTGAAACGCTCCTTGCAATGGCGCGATGCTCCAGAGGCCCTTTCACATGAAAAATGCCATGCGAAAAGGGCCTTAAACATTCAGTCAAACATTCAAAAATATAGTTTAGACATCCAAAAGGGGGATGGGGGCAGACCATGTGAGCCACAGAATGAAAACACAGCAAAGAGGGGCGAACAAGTTCAGTCTCTCACTCTCTGTAATGCTAGAAATTTGAGGACTGAAGGGAAATTTCATGGGGGGGGGCAGAATTTTTATTTGCAGAGCAATGTCCTCATTTTACCCCCCTGTACCAACACCCTTGAGTCTACCTACGTTTATGTCACAATACTTTTTATCTAACCATGTCCTGTTGCTGCCAAAAGGGTCTTTTCATCCAGCAGAAGATTCCTTGTGCAGAAACAACGGGAGGCAATTTCTCTCCCATTTCTCTCTGAGGTCCTCTCCGAATCTGTTTAAAAAGAGAGGGAATCCTTTGGAACAGTCTGAGAGGTAGCTAGAGGGGAAGACGCAGAAGAAAGGTATAATTTACAGATATCATACCCTTCCTCTTTGTACTTGCAGAAGCTTCTATTTCAGAGGAAGGCAAGTTGCAGGGAGCAGAAAGGCTAATTTTCTACCCTCAGCACTCTCCAGGGACTGAACCCTCCACCCAAATCCCTTTTCTGGGAAAAATGAACTAAGACCAGAAAGCAGCTGGAAGAAGGTACCCTCCAACCGTCTGGATTTGGCAGAGACAACCCTCATCAATCTTCTGTCACCACATTTTTTCAGCTGTTTTTAAAATATCCCAGTTTCTCTCCTCTCCTCCCACTTTTTTCCTTTTGTCCTCAGCTGGCTACAATTACAAAAAACTGAGTTCAAAGTGTGAAAGTAGTTTACCCTCAATTAACTCAGCAAATTGCTGCAACCTCTCTTAGACTGCATGTTCTTCCTTATTAATAACTGTTGCTGCCTTGATCACACCCAGTGTTTTTTGGTCACATTTGTTCTCTGCAATGTGGGCTAGTACAGGGGAAAAAGGAAAATTGCTGCCCCTGGGGCTTCTGGGAACATCAGTTTTAGTTTTGTTTTCTACCTTGTGAGCTGTTCCCCTTTTCTACTGAATCAAAATGTCTTCCACTAGTGGAGAGATGAAACTGGGTGCAATTGTTTTAAAGTATAATTTGGCTGTTGGAATTGGTATAGAGTAGCATGTCTGTGACCCTGGAAGTTATTATTCTGGAAATAGTAGCTGGAGAATAAAACTCCGCAGTTTGAGAGAGATTTTGGTTTTGGTTTTGATCATGATGTCAAAGAAAAAGATGAAATGCCTGTCATAATGTAATACTGAGTTCTTGGTAGCCAGCTAGTGGGTTAAGGAATTGAATGAAGTTAAGGAAACAGATTACTGCTGGATGACTGGGTAGTTATGGTACGCAGTTGAAATTCTTGGCTTAATATCTCCTGAGAAAAATTAACAGCAAGAGGAGCTCCATCCCAAAGTGACCTATTAATGAAAACCTTTGCATTGGTTTCAAAGAGAAGCTAGAGACTGACTTATCTAATGAAGAAGGTCAAGGTGCCACCAGAATCACTGTCATTTTGTAAATGGTGGAAGATGTCAGTTGTTAGGTCATTAGCCTTATGAGTATGTCCATGTGCCATTAAGTTGCCTGTTGACCTATGGTGACCCCATGAATTTTATAGGGTTTTCTTAGGCAAGGAATACTCAGAGGTGTTTTTGCCAGTTCCTTCTTCTGAAATATAGCCCGCAGTGCCTGGAATTCATTGGTGGTTTCCCACCCAAGTACTAGCCAGGGCTGGTTGTTATTTCCAGCAATGTAGTGATGGTGGTCTGTTGCAGCAAAAAGAAAGAGTCTTGTAACTCCTTAAAGACCAAAAAATTTTATTGAGCACACATAAACTTTTGTAGAATGGTGGTGGTTGCTCTTCCATGTAAGGTGCAGGTATTGTGGCACAACGGCAAAGTTCCTCAAAATTCACTTAAAGACAGTGGTTTTCTGTCAGGTTTTACCAAGTCTGACCTTTTGACAATCCCTGTTTGTGTAGCACATGGAAAGAATTGCAAAGATTTTAATCATATCATTGAAATTCCTCCACATCCCCAGCTGAGAATTCCACCCCGCCTTAAGTGTTTCATTTCCCTGTATTTTGAGGTAATCACTCTAAGAGGGTAAGGCCATGGGAATTGTACATGGGCCCGTCTTCTGAGATGATCAGGCACACATGAGATTTGCTGTATGCCAACTTCCCTCTGGGCCTTTCCATCTGTTCTCTCTGATGTTGCTGATGAGAATGCAGATTTACATAACTGTTCTGGATGGGAACAGATGAGCCTTAAGACAGCTTGGGAGATTTACACTGCAAAAGCTGTAGGCTGGCACAGATCTGTTGTTTGTTCCCAATCCCATAGCGGGTTTCATTTGTCATTACCAATTCATTTATTTCTTGTCCATTTCTTTTAAAATGTAAAGTTACTATATACTGTGAAGAGCAAAGTGGCTTGACTTCTGTGGTCATGTTGCTAAGGGGGAAATAAAATAATGTTAAATGTCTGTGTAACAGAACATTATTTGAACAAATCTCTAAGGGCTATTTATTGGCTTTGTATCCCACCTATTATCAACATACATGGGATTCAAGGTGGCTAATTATAAAATCAAATAAACCAAGCATCAATCAAAGAGAAAAGAGAAAACAGATTAAAGTGACAAATGTTTAATTTTAATTTTTTAAAAACAATTTTTGAAAATAGCAATGGAGAGAAGAAGCCCACCCCCAACCAGGTAAAAAACCCCTCCTGCAGCAACCCAGGTGAACTGTGAATAAACATGTTTTCACTGTCATTCAGCAATGGAAGGTCAAAAGATAACAGCTTAGGTTCTTTTGGTAGGAAATTCCTCAGCCTTGAAGCAGCCACCAAGAAGCTCTTCTCTCAAGTCCCCACCAAATTATATTCTATTACTCTATTACCTTGTATCTTACATTTCTACAAAATTAGCATTTAAAGCAACTATTAATCTACACAGCAGTTGGATAGATGTCAGCCATTTTGCTCTTCAAGTGAAGCTCATAGTGTATATATCTAGTCAAATATGTCTGCAGTTGGCAAGACAGAGAGAAAAGTCTCTTCTCGGGCCCTTTCACACTATACACTTCTAGAGCAATGATTCCCTGTTAACTGCCATGGCTGCATCCTAGGGAATCCTGAGATTTATAGTTTGGTGAGGAACTAGAGGTTCTTGGCTGAGAATTCTGAATATCCCTCCCTAAAGTGTAAATTTCAAGATTCCATAGGATGTGTCACAGCAAGATAGAATGGAATTGGCACTGTAAATATATAGTCGGAAAGGGTCCCAAAGGATTTCAACATGCCCTCCAATATTTCACAGATGGAAACTGGAACCAATGTGGCAGAAACACACAAGCTAGGAGAGGCTGCAGCAATTTGCATTTGCTTGAGCCTACTGGGAAAGCAAGATTCTGTCCTGTCCTGTCCTTTCTCCCACTGAGTTAATTCAGTACAAACTACTTTAGCGCTTTGAATTCAGTTTGCAACAACTGAAGTAAGCTGAGGACAAGGGAGGAAAGTGAAAAGAGGAGAAAGAAATTGGGTCATTTTTTAAAATTATTTTTATTAAAATAGTCAATATTTACAGATATATCTCCTCACAAACAATATGTCATCTTTGTTTTTCTTTGAATTGCATAAAATACAATCCTTCTTTAGTTATTCTTTACAGTATAATGTATAAGGATCTACGTTCTCTTTTCCTTTACTTATATCAAGTCATTACATTTACATTTACTTTGACGTCTTATATTGTTATCTTTATTTGATCCTTATCTTCCTTTTTCAATATTACTTTCTATTTCCTTCTTTCTCTTGTTTGGATGATTTGCTTATTCCATTTATAAGTTACCTCCATATTTGTCTTGTCTATGTTGACTTGCCTATTCCTTTGAAATGTTCTTGATTACTGTCAGCTTTTGCTTATAGTCTCTTCTTGATTTTAGTTCATTTTCATGGTATCTTTCCTTCATTATCAACTACCTTAACATAATCTTGTCCAGTTATTCTCAATATAATTTTTTTTAATAATTTTATTCAAATTTCAACAAATAAAACAAACAATAATTTCTGCAATGTTTACATGTAATGTTTTTCCTTCTTCCTTTCCTTTCTGGATTACAATTATTGATATTCCCTCTATTTGTTATATCTCGTATCGCAATAAAATGTTAATAATCTATAATTTGTTAGTTCCTGCTATATATCTCTATTTTACTTGTTACCTGATATTTCATTAACTGTTAACTGTATAATAATTGTTATCATGAAAAATGTATTGCCCTCTGTCTACCCCCAACCCAAGTCTATGACAATCTTCCACTCTTTATTAATGTCTTCATCTGATTTCCCTTTCAATCTTTGTGTAAGTATATCCGCATGTCTGTTTTCCATGAAAGCTATCCACCACTGTTCCATTGTGGGTGTAGTTACATTTTTCCAAAGTCGTGCATATTCGATGTGGGCCGTCGTCACTATGTACAATATAATTCTCCAATGTCTCTTAGCTGGGTGTTCCGTCTAGTGTATGTGTCATATTTAGCAAGTAAAATTCGGGTGACATTGCGAATTGAATCTTCAAAATTGAACTTATTTTCTTATGTATTTCTTTCCAGTATTTTTGTGCTCTTGGACATGACCACCACATATGAAATAGTGTACCAAAGTTCTCTTGACATTTCCAACATTGACCTGTACCTGTCTTATAAATTGTCTTTAGTTTTTCTGGTGTCATGTACCATCTGTGTAATAGTTTGTAGTAATTTTCTTTTAAATTTTGGGCAGCGGTAAATTTCTGTGTACATTGCCAGCTCTGTTCCCACCATTCTAACTGTATTGGGTGTCCAACGTTTTGTGCCCATTGTATCATTGCAGCTTTAACTGTCTCTACCTCGCATTCTTGTTGGTAAAATTTCTTTATACAAACATGCTAGTAAATGTGGTGGATCTTCTCTTATCATTCTCAATAAATGAATTTGTTCCTTTTGTTGTATTCCATCTCCGCGAAAGCGGAGGTATCGTTCGCGATATCTCAATTCCTGGTGCAATGTTTGAAGTTCTTCTTCTTGTTGTTTCCCCTTCACCTCCGTCATTTCAGTTTGTACTTGTTTAACTTGCTCCTTTCTTTCTTTGGTCTCTATCTTTACCTTGGAGACGTCCTTGGTCAAAGTTTCCAACTTCTTCCCAAGCTTTTCAATCTCGTGTTTCATATCTGTTCTCATTTCTTTCCTTGTTTCCTTTAAATCCTGTCTGATATCAGTCTCTATCTTTTTTATGTCTCCTCTAATGTTCTTTAATTCCTCCATCATTTGTTGCATAATGTCTGGGGGTTTCTGGGATGTATCCACAGATGTTCTTCCTACTGATTGGGTAGTCGTAGTCACAGCGGCCGCTGCTGCTGCTGTAGCTTTTCTTGTTCTTGAATCCATTGACCTTTACAAAAATATAATGTTCTGTTCTACCTTCTCCTTTGCCAATATATTTTTGAAAGCTTATTAAACTGGCACCTTCAGAAGATCATATACTTATACAAATAATATACTTTGGTTATAAGCAATCTTAAATCATAAATGAACAAATGTAGTCAATTGTTCTATGTAATGTTAAGAAGAAAAAAAAATACTAAATTTATATACAGTACCAAATGCATCAATTGAGTAATCAAATCAAAAAGTAAATGGTAAGCAATTGATTCCCTTTAACAATCACAACTCCCCCTCCCTTATGTACTTTCAGGCTATACAGGCCTATTCTAATCACACAGATTTCAGAACCACAAATGCATCTGCAAGTTCAAACCGCTTTGTACGTGGGAGGGAAGTCTGCTGTTCTCAAACCTGTCTTCAAAGACAAAACAAGCTGGGAAATCAACTTCTGTCTGAGTCTACCACCGGATGTCTACTCCGTAGTCTGTTTTCAGGTTTATCAATGTCCAGAATCCCAAGTCCTTTAAGCTACGTTCAAAAATAAAAATCTTACAAAACAAAAATCCAGTGGTAAAATGTCCAGTTCAAAGTTCTATCAGTTCCAGTCAGTTCAGTTCAAACATAAACAGTCTTATTTCAAGTGTTATTCCACAGTCTTTTTGTCTGATTCTTCCCTTCCTCAAACCATAAAACAGTCAGTTGGATATTCCAATAGGCAATGAAAAAGAAGGATCAGTACACAGATAAAAAAAAGAAAAAAAACCCTCAGTCCTTAAAAGTCTTAAGTTCATTCAGTACTGTCTATTTTCGGTCAGTTCCCAGTGCCAGTTAAGAGCAATCCAATCCCTGCTGCAGCAACAGTTCAAAACATGAATTCTTCTCTTAAAGCCCCAAAGTCAAAGTGATAGATCCAAGTAAAATGTAAAATGTAAAATACAATCCAAATAAGACAAAAATAAAATATAAAATACAGCCCAAATGAATAAAAATCACTCCATATTTTACATCTCCATATGCAGGTTGTTTGCAACCTCCACACTTCAGTCTCTTATAAAAAGAAAAGGGAGATATACTCTTTGACTTTTATCAAAGAATAGATCTTGTGCTCCAGTCTTGTGCTCCAGTCTCCCATGCATAATTTCAGTTTAATCTGTACTGATAACCTCCAAAGAAAAGGAAATTGAAGTCAGCTCACACTCACCAACTGTACTGTCCCTTTAAGAAATCCTCTACTTTGTTCTCTCCTACAGTCCTCGGAGTCTTTCCAGCAACTTACTCTCTTTGAAGCAGGTACGTTCTTCTTACGATCTAAAATGTCTGTAATCCAAATTGGGCTTTAAAAAGATCAGCTTTCTGAAATCTTGGTTTAAAACACGTCGGCAACACTTGTGTCACTATCGCGGCAATCCTGGAGGTCCCGTCGTGGTCTTGCGATCCTGCACACCCCTGCTCTTTCTCCTTCCAGAGAAGACTCGGTGTTGCTTCACAGATCCCCTTCAGACCTCTTCCACATCCCCCTTACCGAGGGGATAGCTAGCTGGGATTAGGTGGACTTATCCCAGCTGGAAACCTTCAGGTGGGAGTTCAGAGTTGCACAGCACTACTCCGGACTCCCTCTCACTCCCGCCATGCGTCGGAAGCTTCCAATATAATTTTTAACAAGCCCCATTTCTCTTTCTTCCTTCCCTTGCTTCTCTCCTTTCATAGCACGAGTTAGGTCATCTAATGTTGCGTATTCCAACAATTTAATCAACCATTCTTCAATTTCTGGTACGGCATTGTTTTTCCAATATTTGGCGTATATTATTCTTGCCGCTGTCACCATGTACATTATTGCTTTCCAATGTCTGTTATATATTTTATCTATTTGATGTAGGATGTTCAGTAGAAAAATCTCTGGAGATAATGGTATGTTTATTTGTAGAATTTCTATAATTTTTAATGAACATTTTTCCAGTATTTGTTTGCTTTTGGACATAGCCACCACATATGGTAAAAAGTGCCATCTTCTTTGTTGCATTTCCAGCATTTCTTTTCATAAGTCTTGTACATCTTGCTCATCTTTGCCGGATCTATGTACCATCTGTACATCATTTTAAGATGGTTCTCCTTCAGGATTTGTGCTAGAGTAAATTTTTGTGTGTTTACCCAACTCTTTCCCCAATATTCTAGCTTGATTTCATATCCTGTGTTATGGGCCCATGTATTCATTGAATCTTTTATCACTTCTGTCTCTTGTTCACGATCCAGCAACAATTTATACAATTGAGATGTTAGATGCTCTTTTTTTTCAAATATTATCTTCTCAAATTCATTCGGTTGTTTATTTGTTTCAAAGTTTAGTTTTAGATCTATTTTGAATCTTTCTTTCAGCTGCATGTATAAGAACCATTGACACTTCCAACCTTCCTCCTCTAGTTCTTCTCGTTTCATTCGTAACACATCTTTCCTTTCTTCAATTATTATGTCTTTATAGCTAAGCCATCTTTCTTTAGGGTCTTTCCATTTTCCAAACAGTGCCTCATGTGATGAGACCCATAATGGAATTCTATTATACATCTTCCTTTTAAATGTCTTCCATATTTCTAACAACGGGCGTCTCAAATAATGGTTTGTGAAATCTTTGAAACTGGTCATTTTAATAACATCTTAAAAAGTAGGTTGGCAGAGGATCAATCAGGAATATTTCTTCTAAATCAGGACAGTTGGAGGGTATGATTTAAGACGTCAGCAAGCTCCTATGGGATACTATGTGGGATAGTTCATATGGTAAGAGTGGTGCTGGCAGGTTATGGGTCTTCTCTATGGGAATTTTATACAGTTTGTTGTTGTATGAATAATTTTAACAGGCATAACAGGCCCAACCTGGATGAGGATTTGGTGTGCCTCCATTGTAATTGCAATCCAAACTGAAGATCTTGAACTTGTCTGTGTTGGAAAGCAAGCTTCCATTGATCTACCATGCCTGCTACTTAGTCAAAAGAAGGCATTTATGATTGCTAATTGTGTGAATGCTGGCACATTTAGTTTGACCCTCAGGCTGAGTACGTATGACTATTTTTCAGAGACATAAAGAGAATTGTAAAATCAGTTATTGCCCACAATATACACCTTATTTTCTTGTGTTTCACAACATTCAAATATTTTTTTTTGCTGGGCTTCAGACTGTAGCTGTTATATGTGAAGCTACTTTTATGTTAAAGCAGACCATCAATCTAAATTAATACTGTGTACTCCATCTGGCAGAAATCTTTCCTAACTCTGCTCCCTTTTAACTGGACCTACCAGGAAATGTGAGGTTTCAAATTCGTGTCCTCTCAACCATTGCATGATGCTTCTAGCCTCACCTTAGAAATATCAAAATATGCCCTAGGGAAAAGAAGGTGCCTGCTATTGCAATAAACATGTGGGCGCCAATTGGACAGACATCCAAATCAACCACACTAATCTGACTCCCAAAATTGCATGTCCAGAACAAGCAATCAACCAGATCAGAATGCTTTTTTAATTATAAACAAATGTATTTTTTTTAAAAAAAACAACAACCTGAAACTGTAATACACTACTGCACAAAATCTTGTGTCTTATCAGAGACAGCCACTATCCATCCATATAGCAGCTGGATATATTTCAGCCATATTGGTCTTCATCTGCAGCTCATATATATCCAGTTAAAGTTTACATTTAGGAGACACCTGGGAATCCTTCCAAGGCAAGAGAGAGTAGCTAGTTTGGTTTAAGGATCTCTGGGGATGCATAAAGAGAGATCCCTGGACAGAACTGGCTGTTCTTCATGCCAGAGGTTACAGGTGTTCTGCTTCTTTTACTGTAAAATTTTTGTTAGAATGCACTAGTCAGCAGTTGCAGTGATAAATTTTGAAGTTCAGACAGTCATTGTGACAGTTCTTACTACCAGGGCCCCAAGAAGAATACAACAACGCAGGGAGCTCTGTTGATCCATATTTATTTACGTGTATGTGCATATAGACAATAACACCACATAACAAAATATCTAGTATACTAGGATGACTATGACAGTCATAGAGCTGTAAGTTGTGGTCATCACGTTAGTCGTAATTTGGAAAGACATGCCCTGAGGTTGTATGGCAAAGTAAAAGAGAGGGACACAACTCGTTCACAAACAATGAGAGACCGCTAGCTCAAGATTTTGTAGGTATTTCTTTCCACAGCATCAGGGAGAAACAGTTTGGCTTGAATCCTCTTGGGTTGTCCCACTAGAGCAGAGCTTTCCAAACTTTTCATGTTGGTGACACATTTTTTAAACATGCATCATTTTGCAACACAGTAATTCAGTTTTATTAGCAAACCGGAGGTTAAACTAACCCCATTATAAGATATACAGATACATACATAAGTT
The DNA here is from genome assembly GCA_030412105.1 of Cyclura pinguis. Taxonomy (NCBI): domain Eukaryota; kingdom Metazoa; phylum Chordata; class Lepidosauria; order Squamata; family Iguanidae; genus Cyclura; species Cyclura pinguis. The sequence goes on along the minus strand of CM059600.1, from coordinate 315,526,926 downwards.
GTAATAATGAAATAAATGAGGACACAATCTAGCTGTGGCAAGTTTCAGTTTCACCAGGCATAGTTCTTTTGTAAAGCAACGGGTCTTCGCAGCCTTCAGCTCAGAACACAAGGCCATCTTGCAACAATATACCATTGCCAAGAAAATCCATCACTACCTTCCTGCCAGCTGTTGCAAGGACCACAGTTAAACAAGGATGCTTGAAAGGTGGCAGACAATATCATCCTCTCTCAGTATCTAAAACTGCTGTGGCTTCAAGCTGATGCATTCTGGATCTGTGGCATGACTGGTACTAGACTGATGCCTTTGCAACAACTCATGCAATACTGGATAATAAGAGGCGGGGAGACTAGAATTTCAAAAATATTACAGATACAAAGGGGGGAAACTACTAGAATCCAGGAGCTAACAATGTTGGGACTGAGGCAGGATATTCCATTTGTTCCATTTTAACATAGTCATTACCACCCTACAAATCAAGGACATTTGACAAGAGGGTAGAAGTAGGAAACTCTTCCTTTCATTCCCTGACCTCTTGTTAATGGAATGCAAAATACTGATTTTGATTTCCATAGTTATATGCCAGTGCAGCCAGCGACAGAGTTCAGCCAGCGGAGACTGGCAAAATATGCCAGCACACTGTCTGGCAGAAGACTCCATTTCAACTTTGTTTATTCCAGTGTTTTCATTCAATATCCAAGAGGAACCCCAGAGAGGTATTTTTCCCCCAGTTCCATTTATTTTGTTTTTCCTAGTTCCTTTCATGTCTGAGTTCCTTCTATCTTTTGAGGAAAAGAGTTTAGTCCATGCCCCAATGAGGTTCTTGGTCAAATATTATGCAAGTTAAATAGGTCAGCAGTGGTCTTACTGTTTCTTGGGGAGGAACTTTACATCAGAAATAAGTGTGATTCGCTGTGGAGAAGATGCATGGGTGAAAGGACTGGTATTTGCCTCCCTGCTTTGTATAGTTGGAATGGGGGGAGATGCCCTCCCAATAAAATATTCCTTTGGTCCCCAGATTCCTACCCCTAAAATAACTTAAAACTTCAGGTGAGCATTTAGAAACACAGGGACACCTCAGGTAACAAAGCCTCTGAGAGAGAAGTTCCTTTTTACAAAATCTTTTTATGCTATTCCACTTCCTTCTCATCCTCTGTCTAGCCAGACCATTTTAGTAGCATTGTTATTGGACTGTAGGGCTGGAGAAACACATACTTCTGGTGTGCAGTTGTAGCAGTGTGTCTGCAGTAAAGCTTGAACTGGGAACAAATTGGATCTAGCTGATCCTACTGTAGCTGTGTGTGCCTGCATACAACAGGCAAGATAAACAGCAGCTGCCTCCAGAGTCCTTGCTGAGTATGTGTATCATCTCTAGGCCCAGAAGCAGAGGAAAGGCCTCCCTTCATCCCAACTGCTGGCTTCAGAGAGTGAGAAGAAGAAGAAGGAGAAGCAGGCACAGGTCCATCATTGCTAGGCTGAGAAGCAGGTGAAAGGCCCTCCCTGCATCCCAACTGCCACTGCCCAGGCCTCAGAGGGAGAGAAGAAGTAGTAGGCATAGCTCCATTGTGCCTAGGTCCAGAAGCAGACGAAAGGCCTCCCTCCATCCCAGCTGCTACTGCCCTGGCCTCAGCGGGAATGGGAGGGAAGATGAGATAGAATCTGTTAGAATTAATCTTCTCCCCCACTGCCATTTTGAGTCATGTCTTAATTAGATTGTAAGCCCTAAGAATGGTTCTTTTACCTGTAAAGTGCCATGTATAGTGATTTATTTATAAGTAAATAGATGATGATGATGATGATGATGGTGATGGGAACAGCAGCAGCAAAACAGAAAAAAAAGAGAAGAACAGATTAGCTTTCCTCAGTAGCTATCCCCAGCACATTGAAAAAAAGATACTTCTATAAATTTGGCCACCAAAATGGAAATCTAAGAAGAGTGGAGGCTGGTGAAAGAAAAAAAAATCTTGGATGCACTTGGGAAGAAACTTTCAAGTGGTCTCTAGAAGGTTCAAAATGTTTTTGTTTCCTTATGCAAGTTTACTGACCTGGTGATTTCTTTTCGCTCACATATATTGTTAGTTTTGAATAAAAAAAAGTTTGCAGAAACATGAAAAAATGCTCTTCATTTTTGTTGTTTTGGAAGCTAGTCCCTATTCTTTTCCTGTTATTTCTCCTTCTGGTACCAAATTTTCTGATAAGGAAACCATGCCTAGAAACACATTTACTACATAAACTGAGAAATATCTCCATGATTTAGGCATCCATAGAAAAGGGGCAGGCAAAATTATCAAGGGATTGGGAATGCAGCAAATAGAAGAGTACTAGGCATGAACAGTTTTCAATACCTCATTCTCTATAATGCTAAAAATTCAGGGACTGAAGGAAAATTTCTTTGAGGGGGAGAGCGTTGAATTATTGTTGGGTGGTTTGTCCCAGTTTAACCAAGAAGCTACCTCTGACTGAAGAAGGAAACAAAAACAAAACCCTTGAACTCATATGCAGTTGCTAGTTCCTACGGACCGAAATCAGTGTTCATTTCATACAAGCATACCTTGCTAAATGGCAGGTAAGGTTCCAGATTACAACCATAAACAGAATCTTTGCCCTTTTTTTCACTTGCCAGTGCATATAAAAATATATTTACGCTATCATTTATTAAGTGCACAATAGAATTAAGTCCCCCCCAAAAAAGCAAAGGTAAAAGTAAAAATTATATATATATATATATATATATATATATATATATATATATTTGCCAGAATATAACACAAAGTGCACAAATGCTGTAAACAGACTAGGGGCAAAAAAAGATCATACAATCTGAAGAGAAACCAGAGTATAAACAAATTGAACACGGGTTAAAAAATGACGCTGTACTGTATAACTGGAAAATCCCATAGCAGTGAAGTGGTTGAAAGCGAAGTGCAAGGTATACCTGTATTTTGCATTCAATAAAAACATTTTCCTCCTTATTGGGCAAATATTTTTTATGCATTTTTCCTTCCCTTTCCTTTTTTTGGGAGAGGGGAGTATTTGGGGACTTTTATGAATATCGAAGGGTTTTTTATGTGTTGCACAGGAATTTTGTAATGTTACTTGTGCAAAATTGAACCTTTTTGTGCAAAAAGCAAGATTTTAGGGCAATTTATTTTTAGTTATGATAGTACTGAAAGGTGAAAGGAAGGAGCTGCAGAAGTAAAAAAACTTGCAGGTATTTTTTTTCCCTGATATAATGGCTTGAGGAGGACAAAAAAAAATTAATAATTTGTATATCCCTTCTGGCAACTGCAATAATCTTTCTGTTCCTTCTTGCATTTAAGCAGTCTGATTGAGGATATAATACAATTGATGCCTTTTGCTAGTATAGAGCAATAACTAAGGCAACTATTTATTCATTCTATTCATTATTATTCTGTATTCACGTATGCCCGTGTGTACCTTCAAATTGCCTGTCCACTTGCAGTGACCCCCAGGAATTTCATAGGATTTTCTTAGGCAATGCTCAGAGGTGGTTTTGCCAGTTCCTTCCTCTGAAGCACCTAGTATTCTTTAGTGGTCTTCCATCCATATACTAACCAGGGCTGACCCTGCTTTGCTTCCAAGATCAGACAGGATCAGGGACAGGCTATGAGCTAAAGGAAGAAAAGGGTGCTAATGACAATGAGGTAATACACTTCTGAATTAACCAGTGAGGTTTGGCTTTGGGAAACTAATCGGGTCAATTGGGTTTGATTGGTTCTGATTGGTTCCCCAAAGCCGAACCTCACTGGTTAATTCAGAAGTGTATTACCTTGTTGGGTTTGGTTTGAGGACCCCATCAAGTAGTGGATCCTAACCAATCACATAATGCTTCAGGTTCTGGCAAAAGTGTATTTAAAAGATTTTAAATTGTTTGTCTGGGTTCTGGGTTTGCCTAACTGCCCAGAACCTTTACTACACAGTAAATCAATAAGGGTCTTTGTTGGAAGACACTCAACTGGTGCTCAGTCTTCTGGGTCCACCGGGCACGATCCTAGGAGGATCTTTGCCTGTTTGGTGTGACATTAAGCTTTATGCATTAAGGACCAACCGCAATGGCTCACAGCTTGGCATTCAAACATACACTCATATACAAACACGCAGAGGGAGAGAGAAGGAATGCATACAGTGAGCCCCCCTCTCTCGCAACTTTCACATGCACAAATGTGAGGTTGTGTGAAGCATTGTGCAGCATTAAAGGCAATGGATGGGTCAGGCAAATACCCACACTGCCACAGGTGCACACATCGTATGTCCATTGACTATAATAGGACACGACACTTGACTTTTTTTGTTTTACGCAAGGATGCCAGGAACAGAACCCCTGTTTATATCATGGGCACATTGTATCCCTGTTTGGAAATTAAGACAAGGGTCTTAGCTAAAGTCTGGACTATTCCCAGATGAAGGTGAAATGAGGGGATTATTCCTTCCCACCTATTTAGGGAGGCAGGAAAAGGAACATATATAACTAGGATGCCCCAAATACTGCCAATTCACCTTGTGTGTCTAAATAAATCTCAGTTTGCTAAGTCTGAGCCCTTATAATGAGGGTTTTATGTTCACCAGCCCATCTTAAAGCCTGTTGAACTAGGAAATGCAAAGCCCTCTAAACATAACAAGAAAAGTGTGGTAGAAATGCAAAAATTACTATTATTGTTAGTTTTGGCAAGAAGTCTTGCAACGTTTAAGGGGGGAGGGCGCTCAGCATGCAGAATCATCTGGCTTCATTCAAGCTCCTTGCTGTTCTTAAGCAATCCTGTATAACTCACAGCATCCCTGGAGAAGCCTGAGATATTCTGGGTTGGGGGAGGTGGGTCTGAAGTCATTTCCTCTGCTCTGATTCCAAAGACGCAATCAGAGTGGAAAATTATCTTTGATCAAAGAATGAGAGATAATTATTGTATATAAATATGTTGGTGGCAATTCTATAAATACCCAAGTGTTTCAAAGCAAGGCTGCTGGTGGAAAAAAAAGAGGACGGGAGAGGGGAAGAGATTAAGATAAAGCACTAATAAAACCAGCATGTTGATTTGAGAAAGACTTTGTTTGTTTCTTCTCTCAGCCCAGCACTGCTCTTCTTTGGTTGCTATCAGACTCATCCAGACATGATGTGCCCTCAGGCAGAAGGTATTGCCAGCTCAAGAAGAGCTGGAAAATTTCACTAACAAGTTTTTTGATCAGCCTCTTTCCACTGAAGCTATTGATTTGCTGATAAGTACCAATGCTAATGCAATCTCACAGCTGGGTTAATCCAGCAGGCTAATTAATTAACTTGGGAACCTGCTAATCAGTTAACATTTCCGACATGTTTCTCCTTGTTGCAGTAAGGACGGATCCAGTTGGATCTTGTTGCTTGTAAATGTTTTAAGTCCTTTCCTCACCTCACTCAAAACTATTAGATACACAATTTCAAATGAATCGCATGTTCAGTGAATTAGAAATTGTGGTCTTTAATCCCTTTGCCTGTTTTTCACTTAAAATGTAAGAAAACTCAGAAGCTTGGATAACATAGGGATGCCAAATCTCAGGCCCTGGTTATGAGTCTCAAGTTTTCATTAGTCATCCTCAGGCTGGAGGCAAGAGTGCAAACTGTTCAGTTTTGGTGGGCTCACCTCCACGAAAGAGGAAAGTGCAAATCTCCAGCTCAGCTAGTAGAACAGCAGCATGCTACAATCTGCAATGCCTGATTGGTTTATTGCTGCAACTTGCAAAGGCTATGTACAGTCATCCTTCCACATTTGCTAGGGTTAGGGGTACAGGACCCCGTAAAAGTGAAAAAACCATGAATAACCCTAGTCCCTCCCAAACCCTATTTAACACAGAAAAAAAAGGATGATCACCATGATCACCACCATGGATTCCTTTGAGGTATCAGAGTTCCTTCATAAGGCAGAAGTGGGTGGCTGTCGGGGCTTACTGCCACCTCCAATACTGCCCCACACCATTTTTAATAGGGTCTTACTAGCCTCGTTCGTAGTTTCTCAGTCTCACGAGGCTTCCAGTCCCTATTAAAAATGGCATAGGGCAGCAGCAGAGCTGCCAGCAAATAATTTGTGAATAACCAAATCTGCAAAAGTGAAACCCACAAATGTGGAGGGCTGACTGTATTTACTTAAGTAGCTTCCCCCTTCCCTGAAGTTGTTGTGGCACTAGGTTTCAACTTCCACTCTGCCTTGCATCCACTTTCTGACTGGGAGCAAGTCAGCTAGATTAAATGTTCCTTATCTCACTTGGGAACAGCCATTTTACTTATGATTTCTGTCTTAATCTCCAATCAAGAAACATGATGTGTGTGTACGTTTGAATTTGACACTGTTAGGAACTGTGGCTGGTACTTATAAAGCTTAAGGACATCACCAGGGGCTGTCCTTAAGTATTAGGTTTTGTCCTGGATACATCAGGGCCTGGGAGGATCTCAAACTGCAACCCCAGATAAATAAGCAGTACCTTTTGGAACAGGCTTTTGAGCCAGGGTTCAGCCACAAAATATGCTAAAACAGGTGAAAAGAGATGAGATAGGGCCAGCCAAGGATATTTTGCAGCCTGAGGCCAAAGACAAAATTGTGTCTTGCATTCCATGTATAGAAGTGAACCAGTTTTGTCTTACTTCAGCACTTGTGATAGAACATTCTCCACCAAACTGAAGACAAGCAGACTAGTTCAGGCCAAGCAGCACACATTTCTCTGCTCTCCAATGGTGAGTAGTGGTAGGCCTTACTAAACAGTCTTGCTCTGCCTACTGGTAGGAGCAGTGTTACTCTGATTTCTGGGGTCCCATGGGGGACACCTCAATGTGCTCAAAATACTGGGGAATGGGAATTAGCCAGAGCACAAGCTGTAGCACTACAAGAGGCAGGGTAACCTAGCGAGATCTTTAAACCCAATTTTTGTGGGGTCAGGCCAAGCCAAAAACCAAGCAAAATTGTCTAGTCAAATTATTTTATTGAGGGAAATTCACTCATGCATGCACACAAAATATACACAATCACACATTCACACAAGAGCTAGCTGAAAGAGAAAGGGAGGAAAAATTATAGAGAGGCTGAGGGATTTGGGAGGATTTATAATTACCAGTCCAGAAGAGTAGTGAAGATAGAAATGTATTTTGGCTTAGGTAGGACCTAAGGGCAGTTCTCATTCAGGAACCAGATGGACAGAGTGACGGGTAGATCTTCAAGAGACTGCACTGGGCCTCCTCAAATCAGGGGTATTTATACCCTGAAAATCGCTTGTGGCTGTGAAGGTTCCAGATGCAAGACAAAGGGAACCTGTTGTGGACAATGAGTCTTTCGCCTGTTGATGGGCTTAGTACTTTGACTGACAAAGACATGATGAATGTTGTAATAGCTGTCTATTGTGGGTGCTGTGAGGACAGATGAAAGAATCCAGGTGTACAAGGGATGGATATCTGTCAATCAGTGTCCTGGTGGGCTCCTCACAGTTGGATTCCTTGGAAAAGTCCAGCTTCTATTTAAGCCTATTATCCACAGGAATGATGTGTATTTGCCTGACAAATGACTCAGTCTTACCTGGAGGAATTTTGGAGTTGACCTATGCTTCTCACATTTACAGTCAAATTCTTTCCCTTGCTCAGTTTGACCTCTCCATCACCTTTCAGGCTTGAATTTGATAGCAGAGCCAATAAAATGTGTTGCCAATTACATATGATGCCAATTAGGTATGGTGCCCATCCAAACCATACTGATATTGGGGACCTCCAAAGCGGGGCCTTACAGCAGTCCTATACAGAAAAGGCATGGCCACTTTCTGGTTAGCCAGACTCTGCAGCTTAGGGTCTGGTTTATATTTGAGCCTGGAAAGGAAGACAGTTATAGCATCCTTTGAGAGCTGTGGAATGGAGGCTGGTCATTAGACTCTTGGCGGAGATGGTTATAGTATGTGGGGAGGGAGATGCTTTCTCTGAAATATAGTATGGACATAACAGGAACAAGTCAGGATCTGAAAGTTTTTATATGGTGGGTGTATTTTATCCTTTGCCTCAAATATATTGGACTTTCTCTGACCTCAGCTCATGTTTGTTTATCTATGTCACTTTCAAAACACACATAGGTTACTAGAGTGAAAACTGGAGAGGTTGTGCAGAAGAGGGAAATTCGGCAGGTGGTGCTTGTCAAGTGGTTGTGTGACCAAGTAACAAGTAACACCTGCTGAAGTTCTGCACAACCATTGAGGGTATAGGACCCTTCCCCAGTTTTTACTCAGGAAACTCTAATTCAGAGCCTGGAAAAGTTACTTTTTGGAGTACAGAACATCCTAGTAAGCAGAGCCATTGGACACGGTAGTCCAAAAAGGTAATTTTCATGAAGTTTGTACAAAATCAAATTCATAGTCCTTGGACTCTGCATACAGCGGAAGGCAGCAGGTTCCTCTCACTAACACAGATACAGATTTCTGGGCATCTGTGTTCTTACTCTGTCTTCTACACCAGCACTACCTAAAGTGGTGGTTCATGGACCAGTACTGGTCTGCAAGCTATTAGCTCTGTTCTGTGAAGAATTTCCGGGAAAGAAAAGAACCTGTTTGTCATCAATGTACACAAATAGAGCACTGGTCCCTAGGCATTGGGAAAAAAGTCGGTTCCTCACATCAAATTACTAAGAAGCACTGCTCTACCTGAGTAAAAGAAGGTAGAGGTCATGACTATAGACAGTGCTACCTAAACACTTGGGAAATGGAGCCACATATACATGTGCAGTGTGAGCACGTGTGTGTGTGCATGGGAGAGAGCACTTGCATATCCTCCAACATACCACAATACTGAGATGTATGAGACCAAGCAATATCAGAACATGGTCAAGATGGCAAAAGTTATTAATGAGGAAAAACACACAACCTAACAGAGGCTGCAGCATTTTGCTTTTGCCTGAGCCTGCTGAGGAGGGCAAGATTCTATCCTAGAGCTTCCAAACTGTGTGTCCCGACACGTTAGTGTGTTGGCTGCAGTGCATAGGTGTGTCGTGTGAACATAACGGGTGGAGGGACTGCCTCTCCTGCCATGGCAGCAGGCCAGGCCCAGCTGAAAGAGCTGCTTCTGCCACCGTCGTCCCAAGCTGAGGAAGACCCCAGCAGCGGGGGGCTAGGCCCAGGAGGAGGGGCTGCTTCCACTTACTGAATTACTGTGTTGTGAAATGATGCATGTCCAAAAAGTGTGTTACCAACATGAAAAGTTTGAAAAGCTCTGTTCTACCCCTTCCTCTCTGCTCCTCTCCTCCCTTCTGAGTTCACTGTCTGAACCCAGTTTGTAGCAACCATGGTAAGCTGAATACAAAGGGGGAATGTGGGAGCATGAGAGTGAAACTGGGACATTCAGTGGTGGAGCTTGGAGTGTGTGGGGGGGCAGGAGGGGGCGGGGCTACAGTGCATGGGGGTGTGGTCGCAGTGTGTGGGAGCGTGGCCACAATGTGTGGGGTGTGGCCACGGTGCATGGGGCTTGGCTGCGGTGCATGGGGGCATGGCCAGGGCATGTGGGGGTGTGGCTATGAGCCAGGATGCCCAAAAAACATTTCCGCCTGGGGCAAAGCACCTCCACTGCCCCCCTGTTCCTACTCAACTGAGGAAATTTTAAAAGTAACTGAAAGAATGGGAGAACAGCAGATTAATTGGGTCTGTCTCTGCCAAATCAAGACCATTTGGAGGATATGCCCTTGTGATTCTACCTTCAACATACATTCATTGAACATGTAGAGGCTGAATGTGGTTTAGATGGATCTGTTGCCTCTGCAGATTACGGTAGCTAAAGGGAAAGAACAAGGACGTGATTGCCCCATCCAGATCAAGAGCAGACAGGCACAAGTTGCTTTCCCCTTTGTATCATTTTATTTAACTTTATCCAGTGTCCTTATTTTCATCATGGACACCAAGAGTACACCTTTGTAGGTAGCTATTGAGCTTATATCTCCTCTGTGCCTACATGGTGGCAGCAGCAGCATGAAGCATTAGGCCATATCCTTGATTTCTGCTCTCTTTCTCCTTGAACAGTTTTCATTCAGACTGGAAAGTCAGCTAGTATGTGCTTTTCCTTTCACTCTGCTTGGAGTATGAGAGCTGTTCCTTCTCTTCCTGCCTCACCTTCAACATCTTGAACCGACATGCTCCCTTCAAAGGGTATCTCATGCTCCTATCCTTTCATGGACAGTCAAAGGAAATAGCTGCTGTCTGTCTGGAATCTCTGGGGAGCTATGAGCAGGCCTTCTGCTCTTGGAAAATGTACTTTCTAGATAGACATGTATGACTCTGATGTGCTTCTTTTTAGAAGCAAGCCACCATTGGATTAATCATCTGCATCTGTGTTGCCAAAGCATCTCTGATCAGGAGTCCTTACTGTGCTTACTCTAGAGTAAAACAGAGGGAAGCCATAGCTGTTAGCTAAGTTTTTAAAGCTATGTCTACTTTTGCTCTAAGTCACAAAGAATTTTTGAAGATGAAGTTTGTGCTCCAGAGTTGCTTTCTCTCTTATGTTAAATGAGTGGAAGGTTTTGCTAATTGTGCATGACCTCTATGGAAAGTAACTACTGAGTCAAGTGAGAGACTGTAATAGGACACAGGCCATTTCTGCACTATGCTCTTACAGTGTTATTATTCCACTTTATTATTCCAGTGTTATTATTCCCTCCCTAAACTACAAACCCCAGGATTCCATAGGATGTTGAAAGTGGAATAATAACACTGTAAGAGCGTAAGCTGGAAATGGCCACAAAGTATTTTAGAGGAGAAGTTCTTAAGGGTATGCTGTACTTCAGCTACCAAAATTACACTCCTCTCTGCCAGGAAACCAGTGTTTGCCCTTTTCTCATATTCTTTCTCCAAAAGGTTATAAGGGCATGTGCACAGACGTGTGTGTGTACATGCATGCGCACGCACACACGTGCGTGCACACACACAAACAGTGGGGGGATGCTGAGGCAAAGACAGAATAACACTCTGCAGGGGTAAAAGTCTTTGCTTTCTTGGTAAACAGAGACTGCTAGGATATAAAACAAAAACACTGGAATAAACATAGCAGATCTGCCAGTCCTGCTTGAAAAAAAGAAAAAAAAGAAAAAAGGAAAGAATGTGTTGGCATATTTTCCCAAATTTTGCAGGCTAAACTTTAGGTCTGGTTGCAAATGTACAACCATTCTAACATACCTAATTCATTAAAAACTTCCAACAACAATAACACAAAAATTTTCCAGGAACAATAATTATATATCTGTACAGCTCCTGTTTGTTTCAGTGGCTTTACTGAAGTGTTCCCGCATCGCCTTCCTCCGTCAGATCTCTATCCTAAATCTAGAAATTTCATCAGCTTGAGGAGATGGTCAGAGCTAGTGTAAACGTTACAGCAGCAAACTTCCCCCATTACTGCTTATTCTAGAGGTCTTTACTACTCGCTGTAGCAGCACATTGTCAGAGTATGCTTGCCCCAGATAATTCCTTGCTTTTGTGGATACAAAAATGAAATTGATCAGATGAACTCCAGGATTTCACAGGTTGATTGCTTCCAAGGCCTGGAACATACTTTGAGCTCTGTTCTATGGGACAATGGCTCTACCCTGCAGCATTAAAATAGCTGCTGCAAACTTCTGAGTTGGGATGTTGATGGATGAAGAGCAATGTGCAATTTGCTTAGCTGTTCAAGGAGAGATTTTTGTCCATCAAACATGAAAATGTTGATATGAAAGTCGAAACTCAGAACAATTTGGCTCAGCTCAATTTTCCATCCCTGGCTTCAATCTGGTTTCTAGATGTTTGGCACTTTCCCAGTCTTTCTCACTCGAGCCTGGATAAGATTAGCACCTGGAGGAAAAACAGCTGGTTGAAAATGAACTAGAATAAAGCTGATGGCAATGCTGGCAGGAGACAGAGTCAACTTCAAAGGATTCACCATCTCCATTACATTAGGCACTACTGAATGACCTCCTCTTTACAATTTATTAAATTGGCCTGCAGCCTTGGGGGCCCTCTTGCTCTGTGCTGGAAACTCAGAATGGCAGGAGTACTGCTCTCTTCTTTTTTCCTGCTTGTGATTTCCAAAGACAGCTGCGTGCCTCCTGAGCTCTGCATCCCCAGAGTATGTTGGGATAATTCACAATTGCTTCCAATCAGTGTTCTATTTCTAGTTAGGGCTTCCTAGATTCCTTTCATACTTTATTAGAGAGGATGTCAGAAGGAAAAGTGTGTTGAATCAAAGAACAGTCCCCCTTCCTCTTGCAAAAGAAATCAGAGCTTGGAAAAGTTACTGTTTTGGATCACAACCGCCAGTATCCCCTAGCCAGCCAACTGGGGGATTCTAGGAGTCATAGTCCAAAAATAACATTTCCAAGCTCCAGGATTAAGCTTTGGGTACCTATGTGAATGCCCTTCTACAGTTCTTGTTTTCTTGTGTCCTCTGACTGTAGTTCAGTATTTACTTGCTGCCCTGCACAGCCTATGTGTCTATGCACTTTGGCAGTTTGCTCCTTTGAGGAAATGTCTGAATGTATCCACAGACACCCATCCTTCTACATCAACTAAAAAGGATTCCACTTATGCATCACCAAAAATGGTTACAAAAGGGAACACAGAATTGCATGAAATGTGCATCTACTAGTTTATACACATAGATGAAAATTCAGAAATAATTATAGACGCTACTACGGAAGGAAGGACTAATGTCCCCAAACAACCCAACCTCATGCCCTTACAACTGAGGTTTGAGAAACCTCCACTGGCAGCACAGGAAGGTTTATTGCAGTGCAGGCATGGTAATGTGTGTAGGAATGAATGTGCATAGGATAATGGATTCTCAGCTATCACACTCCAGGGGCTACGTATGAGCCCAGTTCTGGCATGCAGCCTCTGACTTGTTTGCCTGAAACCAATTTAGCCCTTAAGCAAAAAACTTATCAATTTTGGTGGGACTGCTCCATACAAAAATCAGTCTTTTTAAAATACTCCACTGGTACCAAAGGAGACTGTAAAAAAAATTCCTATTCCAGCAAAGATTGACCATTTTGGAAGACCATACACCTTTGGAGAAGGGAAGACTAATCTCCAGCGTTGCCTGACCTTCTTTGAATGAGGCTTGTAAAAATGTCCCTTGGCACAGCATGGGAGGCAGGCAGGAAAATCCCTTATCTTTGATCAGTGATCAGAAATAAGTAGCAGGAAATGGGGGTGGGGGTGGGGTTGGGGGCTCATGCCAGGGATACAGTGTGAGTTTCTCAGCAAGCAATCCGCTTCTTGTAAATGTATATGTTGGAGAAATTCAATTGACTCCGAGGGCAAGAAACAAATGACGAACCATCTTTTGTTGTTTTTGTTGCAGTAGTTCAAAGCAGAATGAAACCTTGTTTTCAGAATTTATTTGCTCTCAGTATGAAGACATCTAATTAAGTCCATGAATATGAAGGGAGAATACGTACTCTTCTTCAAGGTGGACTTGCTGAAGGAAGGGGGAAAGTTACCAAGATGGATTAGAGTGTAAACAATGGAGTTGTATGAATTATTTGCAGTCTATTACTAATGGTCTGAAAAACATTGTTGTTGCATTTTTATCTCTGCCGTACTAACCCACATGAGTAAATGGTAGCTACCAAATCATTAATAATAACAAGTAGCTATAAATAACTTGTTCAGTTGCAGCTAAGGTCAATAATGTAAATGTGCAAATTAATATGTGTACACTTGAGTTAATACACAAAATTAATTCAAGAAGACAAGGCGCATAATAATACTTTCATCATCAAACTGTGTGATTTGCAGCTATACTGACAAGGAAATGTAATGTTTAAGTATTAATTTGCTCTACACGTTGGCAAGAATTTTGTCTTAGGAGTATTCTTGAACTAGTCCACTTCTACCTTTAAATAACTATACAGATGAGCACACTTGTACTAAGAGAGAGAAGAGGGATATTTTTCAGAAGAAGGTGAATTGGAATATGTGTCTCTGGTTCTGCTGTGTTTCTGATTGCTTCTTGCAATGAATCCACATTTTTTGGGAAAATCTCTGAAGAAATAACGTGACTAGGAACCTGCAGATCCCTTTTTGCACATCTATGAACAGTCTAGGACAGGGGTGCGGAAAGTGTGGACCCCAAACCACCTACTGCCCTTGGACATCACTGTTCGTCCCCAAAAGCTTCCCACCAACCTCCCAAAGCCTCCCATCATCCATTTTTCTAAAATGTGATTTTTGGGCAAAGTATGTCCACAAACCATATGGGAAGGCCTTGAAATGCATAAAAACAACCCCACTTACTCTCCCAGGTACCTCTGAACCTTGTACTACTGCCAAATCTTCCATTTTCCATTACAGTCTTTCTCAAAATGGCAACAGGAAATGATATGAGATCATTTCCTGCTGCCATTTTGAGAGGGATTGCAGGGGAGGGGAAGAGGTGCTTGGCTTGGCTTTGGAAAGGGATGCAGCCTGCACCCTCCTGACCCTCACTGGAGTTGCCCACTCCTGTCTAGGCTGACAACCTCACTAAGGTCAACTGGTGGGTACAGGCAGAAATCTTTTAAAACTGCAATGGGGTTGCCTTGAATTTTCCTCTCTGGGAGTTGTCCAGCTTCCCTGAGGACATACTGTATCTGAAAAAGAACTCAACACTCTTTGCTTTCACGGGGATAGGAAGGAAGAAGCTTAGAAAGGAGGCCTGTCTTTTCCCATGATTGTATAAGACTGCATTCCTATGCAAATATAACACCTGCTACCTCTGAGGTATAGACTCAAAGGACATCTTTTAGTTTGTCCTACTTCACAGGGCTGGAAGTGCAAAGACACCTGCCTGTTACACTCCAAAAGCACACACAGACACACACACTCATCCTCGTGCATAGAAAACTAGGCTATTAATAAAGGAATGTAGTGTGGCCTTCTCCTGGGCACACCACTGTGTGTGCGCGCGCGCGCGCGCGTGTGTGTGTGTGTGTGTTGGGGGAGACCATGCTATCATATACAGTTCTTTCAGCCCCCTCCCACAGACACACACATTTTGATATTAGTGAATTTTTCACTTTTGTGAGGGTTCTGTGCCCCTAACCCTAGCGAATGTGGAGGGCCAACTGTATATACATACATACATACCTACATACATACCTACATACATACATATATTTAATGTAGTGTGAGCTTCCTTGAGCATCTAAGGATGAAAAGACATAATAGCTGCTTTGAGTCCCATGTCAGGAGAAAGATCAGATATAAATTGGATAGATAGATATTAGGGATGGGCCAATTGAATCCTTGAATCCTTGGCAAGGATTTGAGATTCGTGAATCCAAATCCCTGTGCCAAAACAGGCAAACCAAATCTTTCAAATCCACCAACCAAATAGTTTGTTGGAGACTGGGACACCTGAAAACCTGGGAGACCAGACACACAAGGGGAGATGGCAAGTAGGTGAGTTTTTCCCTTGCAGTAATAATGGCCTTTGCTGACAGTTTCAGAAATTACATCTGGAGTTGTATTCTAATATATTTAAATTCAACATTATTTTCTGTGCTGAAAAGCAATGGCACATATGCTGGGGTCAGTGGGTCTGATGCCTATCAGAAGTAGTGGGGCAGAGGGCATGGTCACACAATCTCATCCAGTGATTGCCACATGTAGGCCAGTGTACCTTCTTTCACAAGACCGGTACCTGGTTGTAAACCTATAGATAGAATAGGATGAGAAGTGAAATGTCTGTCATGGTTTCTCATGAGCCACATGACAAACCACATGTAGCAGAAAGGAAAACTTGTTTTTAAAAATTGGTGCCTCTGGGGCCTGCCAAAGGCCTGACTGGCTGGAAGGTACAGTCTTCTTGAGATTTCAAGGACAGCTAAAAGATTCCTTTGCATAGCTCCCCTGCAAAGCTCTTTCATACACAATTCTGGGGTCTGTAGTTTACAAGGTGTCACAGTCTTCTTTGCCAAAGTGTGCTGGTGTATCTTCAAACTACAAAACCCAGGATGCCATAAGGAACTATGCAAAGAAAATCCAGTTTTGACCTGAATGTGGCCTGGATTATCTCTACTATAGTATGTGGCTCTGTTTGCACAGACACGAAAATGTGGGTTTAATCCACATTTTCCTGTCTGTGTAGAAAGGGCCTTCATGTCATTTTCAATCTTGAGAGATCCTGAGGCAAAACTATGGCCCTTTCCACACGCAAGAAAGGAAACGCACGAAAACGGAACTCACTGGCTTTCTTGAGCGTCCGGGCGAGTCTGTCAGGATGAGGAGCAGTGTGAGCTCGTCGCTCCACACTGCTCCGGCATCCAAAATGGCGGCTTCTGGTTGATGGAGGCTCTCCACCAACCGAAGAAGCTCCCCAGCTGGAAGCCCGCCCCCGGCAGATCTGCAGGCACGCACTTATGCACGCCTGCAAATCTGCAGTGGAGCGTGGCGATGGAACGACACAGAGTCACGCGCTCCGTGCTTTTTAAAAACCTCTCAAAAGAGGTTTTTAAAAAGCATGCTGCGCGACCAGTTCCGGCCGCTCCGAATCGGACTGAGGTACGGAACTACAAAAAGTAGTCCGCCCCAGTCCACTCCACGGTGCAGAAGACCTCCGTCGGAGGTCGCTCTGCACCGTTTTACTAGCCCGGTGCGGAAATGGCCTATGACAATTGTCGTGGTCAGATTTCTTCAGGGGAAGGTTTGCCTTTGCCTAGGCTTTTGCTAAGGCTGAGAGAGTGTGTCTTGCCCAAGATTATCCTTCTTTCCCTTGCTTTTTAAACCCCTTTTTAAAAAAGGATTCAAAAGATTCAAGATGTGTGAGATTGGTGGATTCTCAAACCTTCCAGGGATTCGGATGTGGATTCAGATTCAGAAAATTCTGGATTTGTCCCATCCCTAATAGATATCTTTTTAATACATTCTGAATGCAACTGGTCAAGACGGTTCTATGAGGAAGCCTGCACTAGCATAAAAAAACAGGTTTTCCTATGTTTTTTGTTCAGCACTAACATTTGTATTGATTTTGGCCAGAATCCTGTGGGGCACTTACAAATGCATGCCCTGGGGTTATGCACTTGTGACAGTTGTATTCACAGTCTCTAAGTAGATTTAGTTTAGGGGATATATAAGGATCTGGTAAGTCCCCCAATCTCCACTTACCAGGTAGCAGCTGCTGCAATCAACAGGGCTCTGTTCCCTTGTCATTCAGGAAGCAGCTGACGGATGGTCCTTCCCTCCTCATGCAAGCAGTCCCTGGCATGAGAGGGAACTGCAACAAGGTCCTGCCTCTTGTCACACCAGAGATTGCTCACAGGAGGAGTGGGAACTCAACCAGGATAAGCATTACAACAGCATGCTGGAGAGTGATAGGAAATCCCCTTTCTGCATCTTGGGGATTGGAGAAATGAGCTTTGCACTTACACTTCCAATTGCATGGGGACATTTTTTGTGAGCAGGGAGAATAGGGATGCTGGACTCTTTCATTTGTGTGCATTTTTGAGGTAACCAGCTTAATGCATGTTTTCTAGACTAATATGCAGATTGCAAGATTGTTGTTTTTTTTTGGAACCTGCATTTTGCAACACAGTTCTTAGCTCAAAAATTGCACACAAAAGTATACCATTAGGAAAAAGTTGCATATAAAAATATTCATGTCAAAAAAGGATATGTCTTATAGTACTAAATGTGTATTTTTTTGCATATACAACTGCATATAGATATACATAATATATTGTATATACTAGTTCACATACAGATGTACTTGCTAAGAAAAGATGTGCACAAAATGTGTATGTGAGGGAAAGCTGCATACAAAAGTGATAAAAATATGTGAATTTTTCTTTTAAAAACCAGAGAATTATGTGGAAATTTAATGGAAAGACAAAAGATTGAATACCTGTGAAACCGACATGGTCTGAATATAGACTGACTCATACACTGTTATAAAAATATTACACGGACCATTCATGTGGAAGGCCCATTTGAGCCTGGATGTTATATAACTACAAGGTGAAGGAAAAGTTCCTTCCACTTCTCAACTACAGAATTACAGTATTGTCTCTCATAAATGTAGGAATGGAGAAATACAGAATTGCTTGAGCGTTAGGAAATCAACCAAAAAATGTTGTCATTTTCTACCTAGTGATTTTGCTTTAATATTTTGCCTCCTGTCCTGTAGCTGTTGTTATTTTGCTATTTTGAATTCTGGATATGTTTTTAAATACACCCTGCCTCAAAGGGTACTGCAGCTTGTTACTATAACCACTGTTTATACTCATCTTGTGCAGCCTTAGACTGAACATCGTTGAGGTTAAACTGTTTAGATTTGGATAAATGACAAACAGAGATCTAGTCTTTCAAACATTGCAGGGCAGTGGACCTCTGAGGCATTTTGACAGGAACCAACAGGAAGTGGCTTCACTGGAAGTAGACATTCATATATAAACAGATCAAGTGGGAGAGTCTCTTCCCACTGCTGCCTTCAGCCTGAGGCAGGCTGCATCTTCTTTCCATAAACACACATTTTGAAATCATGTTATGACCATTTCACTTCAGTCTTGCTGGAATGGTTTTATTTATAGTAACTTGTCTCTCATTATTTACGTTCCTGCCACCCAGGAATGCTAAAGCAAACTGATGGGTTTGGCTGAAAATCCCCATAATCTCACTTTTTCCTTGTCCTCTGACTACTGGTGGGCTTCAAGGTGAGGTAGGTGGTCTGCAGTCCAGCAGCTTGCCAAAAGAAGTTGCTGTTGCTGTGACTCTGGTTTATGTATACGGTATTATCCAGTGATGTATTTAAGGCCCTTTCGGCACGTGGGGCAGAAATGGGACTCACCGGATTTTTCCTGCGACTGGGTGAGTCCGTTGCGAAGAGCAGCAGCGCAAGTTCACCGCTCCGCAGTTCTCCGGCGTCCAAAATGGCGGCTTCCGGTTGGTGGAGGCAACCGGAGAAGCTCGCCAGCCGAAAGCCCGCCCCCAGAAGATCTGCAGGCACACACTTGCACGCGCCTGCAAATCTGCTCCGGAGCGCAGCGACAGAGCTAGAAGGGGTTGCCCACTCCGTGCTTTTTAAAAACCTCAAAAAAGAGGTTTTTAAAAAGCACGCTGTGTGACCAGTTCTGGTCGCGCAGAACTGGACTGAGATGTGGAACTACAAAAAGTAGTCCACACCAGTCCACTCTATGGTGCAGAAGACCTCCGTGGGAGGTCGCTCTGCACCATTTTAAATACCCGGTGCGGAAATGGCCTAAGTCTCTTACTCCAAGTCTCAAGTCAAGTCTCAAGTCTCTACCTTCAAGTCTCAAGTCGAGTCTCAAGTCCTTGCAAGATACTTTCAAGTCAAGTCTCAAGTCAAGTCTCAAGTCTGGGAGCCAACTTTATATCCTAACCTGTAATACAGAATTTCTGGACAGTCAGTTTTAACAATTTAAGTAGAGTCAGCTCTCCACTTTTGTGGTTTTGCCATGTGCAGCTTCTGAAGTGGGGAATAGGATCCTTCTTACTTCCTATTTGCAAAGCTTGTCTTCTGCTCTTAGGAAAAATTTTTAGAAAGCTCCTCCTATGTGAAGCAGGGACAGGCTGCTGAGTAGACCTCAACCCCACCTCAACCCCGTTTGCTGTTCCCTCTGAGAAATGTGTCCACATTTTGGGCTTGAGACAAATTGTCATGTGACCAGTAAATTGTAAGGTTTCTGAAGGGATGTATTACGTTACTGAACCAAGGGCACCAAGTCAGTCACTAAAAATATGCAAGTCTCAAGTTGAGTCAGTGTGTAATTTTTGCCAAGTCAAGTCCGAATCAAGTCACCGAAGTGACTTAAGTTGGACTTGAGCCCGAGTCAATTGACTCAAGTCTACATCACTGGTATTATCTGCTGTCTTGCTTACTTCATTCAATGATGTGGTCACAACCTTCTAGCCCAGGAGGGTGGCTAGCTACACATCACCAAAGCAGAAGAACTGCATCACCAAAAAAAGGAGGACAAAAAAGGACATTTAAACCATATATGTTGATTTTTATATACTAGAGTTGCAAAGATATATAAATCTATATTTTACAATTTAAACAGAATAGCAGTACACCTCACCAGAGTGGTGAAAACTGACTAGGTAATCTGTGTGACTGCTGAGTCCTCTGTCCGGGTACTAACTCTAGATGGGCAACCTCAACATTCTTGATCATTGTCTTTATGACATTTTAAAAATCTCTAAATCAGACTTTGGGCTAGACAGCCCTTCAAAAAAAGGAAATGTCAGCTTTTCAAGTACAAAACACAAAGCTACCCTAAATCTGTGAGAGACAAAATGCAAGTGTGTAGGGTCGTGGTAGCAAACCCTACGTCTTAGGGGTGTAAAAAAATATTCCCATCATTTTCTCATCCTCAGTCTTTATGCTAAGATACTCTCTCTGTCTGTCTGTCTATTTATCTATCTAGCCATCTATCTATAGATAAATATAGATATTTTTCTGAATATTTATGAATATTCTTTACATTCCAACTTAGTATAAAATAGGCTTTGTTTGAACAGTGTGTATCTGTGTGTGTGTGTGCACGTGCATATGCATGTACGTATATGTATGTATATTCATTTGGATTATAATCTTGCCTCAAGCAGGGATGGAAAAAATATTCATACATTTTCTCATCCTTAACAGAGACATCTCATTTTATGAGTCTTTGTGCATTTTTTCAATGATTTCCCCCCTATATTTTAAGACTTTTGTAAACATTTTGTTCATGCTAAAAATATATTTTGTGCAAAAGACATTTCTTTGCAAAAATGTTGTATTTGTGTGAAATGCATTTTCAGCAGAAAAATATACTCTGTGCACAATGCAGTTTTTTACACAAATGAAATTTTTACATTGTTTTTGTTGTGTGTCTTCAAGTTATTTTTGACTTGTGGTGACCCTAGGGTAAACCTATCATGGAGTTTTCTGGGGCTGAGAGTGTGTGATGCACCCAAGGTCACCCAGTGGGTTTCCACGGCGGAGTGGGGAATCAAGCCCAGACTTCTGGATCATAATCCAGTGCTCAAACCACTGCACTACACTGGCTTTCAATTTTTTTCTTAAAGCCTCTAAATGTGGAAAAATATAGCAAAATGTGCAACAACACTTGTAATTTCACCCAGAGAACTTCTGAAATGTTTCGTTATCACATGCAAGGATGGAGTAAAGACTTACATCTTTGCCATGTCAGTAACTCGACCAACCTGAGCTTGCTACCTCCCACTGGGATTGATTCTAATCATTCCATTATCAGAGATTGCAAAATGCTCAATTTATTATTTTTATTTTTAGATATGCTATCTCTTCCTTCAACTAAATGTTTAAAGGAGAAGCATATTCCTTTTTATTACAATAGTCATTATGTTGTCATGATTCATGTGAGTTTAAAATGTGACATGCAACTGCACATGCACAGAGCATGCTTGTTTCTAAAATCATCATTGGCGAATTGCCTTTTGTTTGTTCCTAATTTAGGATAAAGTCTGGGTCTAATATCACCATCTGAAACACTGTCTTCTCTGCTTTTATTAGGGTGCCAAACATTGCCACATGACTTGCTCTAGTCTGTTTGGAAGAGTCTCCGTTGTCCCTTCTCATCTGGCTGGTGCTGGGCACTTTTCTGTTTTGGTTCTCAAGCTAAATCTCTCCCAGCTATCAGGACCTACACTATACCCAAGATCCAAGATAGACAGGTCAACTGGAAATACTGCAGGTATATTGATAGCAAAACATCCCATATCATGCAGTGTTTGTAAAACCTAGTCGTTGTGAAAATAGCACAACAAAAGAAAGAACCTTGTGCTCTGGGTTAAGGCTATCGGTTCATAGATATCTAGGCTCTTCTTCAATACTTTTAAGGACTCCCTGGGTGTTCATTGGTTCATTCCTTATTTTCAATAGAGTCATGGATATCTCAAGGAAAACAAATTGATAAGAGAGAAACGGAACAATAATCAGTCCCACACCCATCCACCCAGTCTAACAGAGAAAAGAAATAGCAAAGTCTTCTTTATAAGACATGTAAAAGAAACTTGCCTCCACATGTTGCTCAGCCTTGACAGAATCATGCAAGAGCTTGATTCTTACTAATATGTCATCTTGTTAAAGTTAGAAGCCTTTTACATGCCTATGCTCACTAATTGCTACTTTACATTACGTTATGGTGACTTCCTGTTTGTTTTTCCATACCTGCTCTCTTCTTACTTCACTCAAACCTGCAGCCATTTTCTTTTAACTGTAACAGGTACAGGCCACCTGTAATATATTGATGCCCACTTTAAGGTCAGGGAGACTGTTTATCTGGCACTCTCTTAACTTGGTTGAAACAAATTCATTTTTTTTTAAAAAAAAACAAGTTTACTCTTAGCCTCAAGACACACTATCAATTAGAACATAGGATGACTACCATAATAACTTTACCATTAGTACAAATTTGCAGAAAAAAGAGCAGAACGGATTGGTCAAGAAAAACTTGGGATAAATTGATTATATATCTAAGAGACTGCTGGGGGGAAAAGTCAATTACTGGTGTTGAAGCTTAAGCTTATAGTTATTAAATACTAGGCAGTAGTGTGATAATGATAGACACACTAGAAGTAGCATATCTTGTAGACTATCTTAGAACCAAAAGTTGGTGAGTTAGAAGTCATTTATATATGTTTTTGGCCCCTTTTTAGTTTACTTATAGTCTAGTTTAATTTAGTATTAGGTTAGATATTAGAGGTTTTTTTGTCTGTTTACTTACTGTTTGTCTTTTTCAATCCCTTATATATTTATATATTAAATATTTGTTAATTAATTTTTTTTTAAAAAAAGATATACCGAAAAACATGAATAAAAAGTTCCATCTGGTAACATCCTAACTGAGTTACTGTCTTGTTTCTAAGCAGACCAAATTCCCTCTGACTTTGACAGGTGGGCACTAATTATACATGACCTCATACACCAAATCAACTCTAGGTACTTTTTCACTGGGTACTACTGCTAAGCATTCCCAATTTCTTTCCTAAAATATTGGGCAAATGTTTATTGTCACCCCAGGTGCCTGGCTGTGTCTTCTTCAACACATCCTTGAACAGCAGATGGCAAATAGGAAAAACAACTTTTGTGGAGCAGGAAGGCTTTTTTCACTATCTAAGGACTTGGAGGAAAGACCTTAATGAACAACAGGCTTTACAATTTCTTCCTCCAATGAAAGATGAGCTATTTAAAAGTATTCTGGATGGCTGGAGCAGCATAAAGTGAAAAGTTACTGCAAAATTTGCCCCAGAGATTCTTCTAGAGCAGCTTGATCTCACGAAGCCTTCTTTAAATTGGCACCTGCCAGATGGTACTGGACTACCAGTCAGCATGGCCAAGTGTCCCTGGCTGAGAATGATTGGTTTTGTCATCCAATATATCTGGGGGTGCCAAGTTCAGAAAGTTGAGGGGGAAGGTGAGACCCTGCTATCTCCCTGCTGCTGCCGCCGCCACTGAGTGTGCCATGCTTGTGATTTCCCCTCCTGTGATATCTCTTTAAAACACAGCCCAGATCATCTTCTGAATCATATTCCGTGAATATGCAGCACAATTCCCAGACGCACAAATCAGCTTCAAAACAAGATAGGAAATGCACATATTCTTTTAAAGAGGAATAGTGATTTGTTTGGCATCACTGCTACAAGGACAAAGCAACTGCAGGGACTATAGGATGCAGCCCCTGGGTGATTTTGGGGGCTTGGGGTGGAGGAAGATGCTGCCTTCCCACCCCCGAAAGTTGCCCACTTGTATTCTAATTTATTTGGATGTTAAACTTCTGTTCATAGAGACCACCTGTGCCAAAAGGAAAGGTGGGAAAAACTAACAACCACTGTTCATATCTCTTTGATGTGTCATACAAAATCAACCCCAACCATGTCTTCTAATTGTAGTCTTCTTTCACTTTGATATGAATCCTTAATATTATAGCCAACTCAGAATAGGGATGTAAATCTTCATTATGATTCCTCCCCCCCCCCTTTTTATGTGTGTGGAAATGGGTATTTTGGCAGTTCTTTTCACAAATATCTACATATCGTGAAGTGTTTTGGAAGATTATTCTGTGCAGAAACACACATGTGTTTTAATACAAGAACTACGCTTTTGTGGGAAAAGCACAGTTTTTGCATTTTAAAAAAAAATGTGTGCGTCTGCACAGAATAATTTTTCCTCCCTCGGACCAGAACTTGGCATTGTATTCAATAAGCCCAACTCGCAATATCATAATTACAGTAATTCACTTTAACAGATGTTGCACCAATGCAACAGCCAGCAGTCCCCCTTCCAAAATCTACCTTTTAAGCCATGCAGCCCCTGAAACAGAGAAATTTCTGAGGTACTAGACAGCAGGGGAGAGAGTGAGCAATTACTCGTCCGGCCTTCTCCCACTGCGTGTTACAGTGCACCCTGCTACCAAGGGAGGGCTAGATACATTGTTGCTCACTTCCCCACTCTCCAAAGCCTTAGAAATCCCTCAACTGGGACTCGGCATGGCTTAAAAGCCAGGTTATGGGGGATAGCATTGGAAGGTAGCTACAGGGACATAGCAACATTTTAGTAGCAACGTCTTCCAATACAGAACCTCAGCTGCTGTTTGCAAAATCACAGAAGGTGTTATGGTTTTGTACAAAAAAAGCACAATTTTTGCACAAAAATTGGTATTTCTGAAAACAGTGGTATTTTGCACAGAAGTTATTTTGCTGCAAGCCCCCTCCCTCCATTTTTATGCAAAAATGTGTATTTCTCTGCAGACTAATTTTTCAAAACATTTCAGGTTGTGCAAATATTGGGCAGAAACATCCTCAAAATTCTCACCTCTGTTTTATTCTTTCCAACTGATTTTCCAGAGTACTGGAGAACCATTCTTTGGCTGGGAAACAACTAAGACCAAATATGCTTTCCATCCTTAACCTGATGTTGGAGAAGGGGAGCCTCAGCCCAAAGTGACCAAAGTGAATTATGTAGAATCTCAACCATTGTGTAAGGCTAGGAGCAACTGTTTAAATGTTACTTACTAGACCAATAAAGTCGTACAGTAATGTGTTTGCTTCTTAAGTTACTTTGAAATTCTCACTTTGTTATACCTCCACTGCTATGGAAAACAACTCAACTATGCTTGTAACTTGTTAACAGTGTTCCTTGTAACTCATTACATCTAAACTCTGGATGTCAGTGAAATAATTTTCATAAGAATCATGCCCAAAGGACTCAAGGATGAGTTAAACCAATCAGTTAAGCTTGAAAGAACCACTCAATAAAATTTTGATGCGTGTAAAGAAATTTTGTAGCAGCTGTATTAAAGAGTGTCACTCCTCACACCTATACTACAGGGAGTTCTGGCTACCATGTTGATGGGGGACTGAACCCATTTGGGCTTTTATCTGAACTTGAAATGAACTTCCAAGGTGCATCTAGGACACCACTGTTAAAGTCTAAACTAAAACCCAGAGCAGATTCACTGTTCCACTGACATGATGAAAGGTTTTTGAAGCTACTAGAAGTTACAAAAGCAGCTGAGGATAGAAATGGTGTTTGGTGGAGGATTAAGGAAAAAACCACCCATGAATGAGAATCCCACTGGATGAGTGTAAGCCTAACCTCGTCTATAGTCTCTTCTGCCAATCACAGAGCCAGCATGGTAAACAATTTGAATCTGCCCATGGCCAGATCTCTGTATAGGCCACTAGTAACACATGTTTCCTATCTTTCTTGGCTGAGAGGATGGCTGTTACAGTGGAGCTGTCTTCATGTCTTAGAACATTACCAAGATTCTGAATTAACTGTTTCTTTGGGAATATTCATTTGTAGATCAGCAACTGGTAAACTGGTAAAACTACAGAAAACAGATGGCAAGCCTAAATGCCCTGCCCAGAAAGCAAGTGGGAGGTAAAGAACAATTGAATTTCTCCTGGAGTCAGAGAAGGAGCTCCCTCTCTTCCTCCCAACAGGTCATCCAAGACTGGATGAAGATCTGCTGAGACCTTATGCTCTAACAGGTTTTTAAATCCCCATAGCTGTACTCCAAGATTTGTTTTGCATAGGATGGTGCACGTTCAAGTCAACTATAAAAGTTGATTTATGGCAGCACTATAAATTTCAGAGTTTTCTTAGGCAAGGAATTCTGAGCATTTGGCATTTCCCCAATATTTTTGCTTCACTTCTAGATACCCTTCATAATCTGAAGTCCTAAGCTATGCATGTATCTGTCAAAAGGTATGATTCAAAAGTGATATAATCTGCATATGCAATTGATTCATTGGTCTTGGATGGAGGAAGGAAGCTGTGGGGTCCAGACACAAGTCTTCTGTTCTTGGGACTCTACAGGTATTATACAGACTGCCAAAAATGTACACATAGTTTACCAAAAAAAAAAAAGTTTATTTTGGGTTATGAAAAACTGATATTCATGATGTTAATGCAGGGGAAGAAGTCTTCTGTTTATTCATAGAGGCTTCCAGGAGTGTCAATCTACTTTTTTTTTTCTTTTTTCTTTTTTTTTTTTGCCATAAAAAGGAGGAGTCTATAGGGGTTAAGAGCTACAAAACCAGCTATGGGATGGGAATTCAAGAGGTGCATTTTGGCTATCCTTCATCTGGAAGAGTTTTGAAGAGGGTGACTAGGTATAACATCTGACATACACTTCACATTCTAAATTAGTACATGGAATGGGGCAATACAAATAATGCCTTCGAATGCCACATTTTTAAAAGATGCAAATGCAAGCTGCTGGAAGATTGTAGTTATGTGTCAGAATGGGAACTGGGGGACTTGGAAATAAACTCTTTGCTCCCTTCTTGTGGCCTTGATGAAAAGCCTTCCTCTTTAGCTGCTACTTGATGTGAGAAGACATTAACCACTAGTGTAATTTATCTCTCCCTCTCTGCAGTGATTTTGATCATTCTACCTCAACCCCATCTCCTTCCCTATCCTCTTCATTTCCCAAGCCATGTCTTTTTTTCCAAAGGTAAAATTTTTAAAATGCCTCGGTTCTCTTACAAGATACGGACTGGAGGAAGCAGGTAATGGAGGTCTAAGGAAAAGGAGAAGAGACATTAAAGCAGGGTGAAGGAAGCCCCCAAAGCAGGCAGCCTCAGCCCCGTGGTGGTTACTAACTATCTCACTGGCTTTGGACAGAGGAGAGGCCCCTATCCTTCTCTGTCCTAAGGTCTCATCAGGTAGGGAGGTTCGTAGAGTGGAGCCACTATAGCCAGGACAGAGCCCAGCCATAAGGAAGGTTTGTCTAGTCTTTTGAACTGACTCAACTGGTGAGTGGTCACTCCTTTTACAACTTCCTGGAACGTAGAGGGAATTTCAAATGAGAATCACGATAGAGGTTGGTGTTTTGTAGTAGTGAGTCAGTAAATATCTTCTCTTTTTCGCTTTCCAGTATATGATAACCCTTGTTGTTGTTGTGTGCCTTCAAGTCATTTCTGACCTATGATGACCCTAAAGCAAACTCATCACCAGGTTTTCTAGGGCTGAGAGTGTGTACCATGCCCAAGGTCACCCAGTGAGTTTCTATGGCCAATCAGGGAATCAAACTCTGGTCTCCAGGGTCGTAGTTTAACGCTCAAACCATTACACCATCCTGATTCTCGTATGATAACCTTACTAGTGGCTAAGATTTGAATTTTTAAAATCAGGCATGTTAAATGCATAGAAACATTTAGGTTGCAACCTTGTATACATTTGCTAGGGACTAACCTCCAGGGAACTTAATGGGTCTTACTCTGAGTGAACACGTATAGCAGAGATGGGCAACTTGCAGCCCACTAGATGTTGTTGGATTGCAATTCCTCTCATCTGTCACCAAGTGCAGAAGTGACATGTTGACTGGCATCTCAAAGAAATTAATTCATTGAGGGGGGAAAAAAGAGAAAAAAGAAAAGCAGTAGTAAATAGTGTACTTCAGGTGACACACTTCTAGTTTCTGCACCAAATGAATCTTATGAACTGCCATCAAGTGTACAGCACTGCATGCATATCAGACAGAGCATCTAATGTGGCCACTTAAGCATCATCTAAAAGAAGACACAGAATTGCAGAAAAGTTGCCTCTACTAATTCATATCTCAAGATGCAAAGAGCTTTCGAAAATACAAAATAAAAATGTTAAACATCTACTAAATGATGAGTTTGTTGTGTGGAGTGGGAAAGGGAGAGGAGTTTTATGTGTACTGGAAGCTTAGATAAAAGGCATTGCATGGATGCCCCAGTGCTTCAGTAAAAAATCAGCAAGATGATACAAGCATGGAGGGATTTATGAAACAAAGGAAGTCATCCATCAAATGGATGTGCTCTCATATAACTGGCCAATGGCTGAAAAATCTTAAATCTTATCCAAGGCAAATCAAGGGATTAAAAATGGCAAGCATACAAATAATTACAAGACTAGACTACAAAATAGTATGAAATTATTTTCAAAGCAGCTCATTACAAAATCAAAGCAATGAAGCAGCATAAGTATTGAGAGCCTGTTGACAAATGTTCAAGGAAACTGAAATTCTAAGGAATCAAAGTATGGCCTGGAGGCACAGGTTATACTCTACTTGTTGAAGCCAAGCAACTTTGATCTGAGAAGTGTAACTAGTCTTTAATTCTAATGATAAGAAAAAGAATAGATAAATATATGTGTGTAAATAAGTTGTTTATATATATTTATTGATCCACTATCGTATTTACCCGGCGTTGCCTGAGATTTTATTTCCTCATAGGTAATACTTGTTAGAAATACCTTAGGAATTACCTTACCTTACCTTACCTTAGGAATTAGATGCAGTTGAAATACACAGATTGGAGATCCTGTGTCTCTAATTCCCCAAACTGTGTTGTCCATTACGTGTAACTTTTCCCATTATTCCCTAATCCAATCAGAATTCAGAGTTATTAACATACAGAGGTTGGATTCCTGAGGATATACACTGTCTTCCTCCTTCTTGCTGCTAGGCCTTGTCTCCATAGCAACCAGCCTAAGGCCCAAAAGCTCTCTGGCTGAGAATTCTAAAGGCCCCTCCCTAAACTGCCAGCCCCAAGATTCCATAGAATCTTCACAGGCAGCCAATCATATGCGGTCTTCTTGCCTCACACAACCAATCATATGAGGTCTTCACCTGCCTGACACAAACTCACAAACTTTGACTTGTATATATTAGATATAGATAAGTTATACCATGAGAACTGGTAGCTTTCTTAGCTCATAAAACATTACTGTATAAGATAAAAATTCTGTCTGCTTAATGATCTTTCATTTTCATTTTATGTTGTTTCACGCTATATAAACATAAAATTATAGGTCTTGAATCTATAGAAAAAGGGCTAGTTAAAGATAAATAAATGCTCCGTGTTCTTGAGAGTTTCTCTCCAGAAATGTCTGAAAGTATTACTGACAACTGTAATCCTCTGACAAGTCTTAGTAAAGATTTGGTTATTAGTGTAGGAGTCAGACTATGATAATCTTTTCCCAGCTACATAGCACTTTCTATAAGGTCATAAAGGTGACAGATGCTTGGTACTTAAAATGGAATTCCTAACTAATATTTAGTCTAGCTGGGAAGGCATTAGTAATGAGAGAAATCATATAGAGCCTTCTTTTTTTTCATTTACCAAGACAAGACTAAAATACCAGATGCTGGTTTTTATCCATCAGTAAACAAGAAGATAGACAGCTGCCTTAACTCAGGTCATACTATCTAGTCACCTGTCCCCGTACTGACTTTTGTGGCTGCTGGCAGAAAACCCCAAGGCCTCCAGCAGATTGCTACCAGTTGATTATCAGTACCAGATCAGGACTGAGGAGTTACCTTTTTGAAATACAAAACAAATCCAAAAAAAGCAACCTTTTCAAGCTCTTGAAATACTGAGGATATACCTAACAACATCTCCATGCCAAACAGTTGCTCTACCAATGAATTCTGATAACTTTAGTCACAAAAGCTTATTTTTTTAACATTTCTGAGACTCATTTGGACAGTGGCACCATCTTGATTTACTAAGATCCTGTTCTGTTAAGTGTTCAGAACCAAACATATTTAGAACATAGGTTAGAGGAGAACTACCCCATCTGTTTTATTCTGATCAGGTGTTGGAAAATAAAGCTCTGAAAGTGGGAGCTGGATTTATGCACTTAGGCTTCTGAAGCAATTTAGGACCTCTCATATAGATTTAGGTAGGTTGTGTACTTCTGGAGTGGGGGGTCACCTTCAAAAATATACACTCTTGAATACATGCAGGCCAGAAGGTCTGAGTGAGGAGTTGAGAGGAGAGGCACAGCTGGTCAATTCACCCACAGTCTCCTCTCAACATGTGAGGTAAAGAACTACTGAAAGAAGTGTATATGGAGAACACTGTTATTATGGACTCATCATATTCACATCTTCTCAGGCCTGGGCAGCGGGCAGCAGGGGAACTGGAGTGGGCCAAGAGTAGCAGTCAGAGCTAGGGACAGGAAGGTAAAAAAAAGCATTGGGTTCAAAATTATCTGTTCATTTCTCAGCAACTCAGACTTATTATGAGACAACGTGCACTTTCGGCCAAGAAGTCCATACATGTGTCAGGGTTGCAGTGTATTTTGAATAATGCATTTCAAAAATGCTAATAGCAAGAAATGCATATGATTGAAAAATGTATGCAAACATTCTTTGTTCCTTAAGGAACAAAGTTCCTTAATTTTCCTTAAGGAAACAAAGTCCCAAAATGCAGTATGAATCCAGGATGGGTCAAAAACACAATTCATGCTCAGAGCTGTAGGAATCAGTTAGAGCCAAAGGACAAAGTAGGAAGTAGAATCAAGAATCAAGCCTAAAGTGGAGACCTGAAAAGCAAGGAAGGTCCAAAGGACAAAGTAGGAACTAGAACCTGGAGCAAGCTAGAAGACAAGAAGACAGAATAGTCAAGATTTCAGGAAAACAACAGAATTCAAGAAGAACTTGCTGCTTGATCAAGGATAGAAGCCCTTTATACTTCTTCATGCCCAAATGATATGATACTCAACCTGGATGAACAGTCAGTAGAGAAGGTCCTTCATTGACAAACTGCTGCACCCAGTTCAGTTGGTCACCACAATTAGTAAAAGGCACTCTGCTCCAGCTACATAGCTTATTGTTTGTGCAGAATCAGTTGGGCTGGAATCCTCTACCTACCATAAGTAAAGTAAAATAGGTGTGGCTCTTCCACTCAGTTCCTATCTGACAGATCTGCCAGTTCCTTCTTCTAGAGTTCCCTTGGTTCAAAACAAAAAAAGTCTAGTAGACAATACAGACAACACAGATGTCATTGTCTAGGCTCATTCTTCTCAGACTCTCTGTAAAGACTTTACCTGTAAGGGATTATTAATATTCATTGTTATTTGTGAAGGAAACAGTACTTGTCACAACAGGCAAGTCTTATATATTGGTAATACATATAGCAGCATACATACAGCATCTCAGTAAGAGATAAAGAGAGTTGAATTCTATCTCTGTAGGAAGTACTCCACTCTTGCATATTATAACAATAAACATAGTCTCACCATCCTGAGGAACAGCAGACAGTGAAGAGCTTCTTATCTTTCGCATGGTCACAAAGACCAGCCAGGTACTGAGGAATCTTCTATTTATAGAACTCATCTCCAGGTTTTTTACACTTTCTACTCAACAGTAGTATTGTCAGGGCATCACCACCAATCAGATGAGACTTTAACTGGTGTCTTGTCCTCATTCAATTAGACAAGACTTGTAATAGTCCATTTGCTCAAGGTCACCCATCACTCTATTGGAAATGAGATTTTACTGGCCTTTTGTACAAGGCCACTCTCATCTAATCATCATACAAGGTAACTATTTATCTAGTCACATAAGACTTTACCTGGTGATCATTATTCTGGCTACCTGCCATCAGATGATTGCATCATGTACAACTCAGCATGGTTAAAGATTATTGTGACAACTAGGCACACCTTTCTGGTTTTTCTCTCTCTTGGCTAGACTCTCCTGTATCTGCCTTATGTTATTGTCAATACTGAGATAGCTGAACACCCAGAACTGCCTTCATTATATGCTGTTAACTCTGTGAAGGCAGTTATCACATGGTATACAGTGGGCCTTCCACTTTCACAAGGGTTTAGGGTGCAGAACCTTCACGAAGGTGGAAAAACCATGAAGAACTCCCTACTGCTTCCCCTCCCATTCCCTTCCAGGGCACTTCCTTTCCTGTTCCCATACAAAATAGAAGGGAAGGGGGTGAGGGAAGCCTCTCGTGAGTTCTCCACATGGGGGCAAAATGCATAGGAATGGGAGGGGGAGTTCTGGAGGGGGAAAGGAAGGCTTGCAGAAGGCTTTCCCACCTCCCCGTTCCCTTCTGTTTTGCCTTGGTGCGAATTCTCTGCCTTGGAGCAAAATGCATCGGAACAGAAGGAGGAGAATGGAGGGGGAAGGCATGTGGGTTTCTGAATAATCAAATTCATGAAGGTCAAACCTATGAATGTGGAGGGAGGGCTGTACTTATTGCCATATTTCTTCCAATATACAAGTCTCAGTACCTTAACATTTTGCAAAATATACACAAAATATAGTATCCAACTTATAAGAATAGAACAGTGTGTGAAGAAGTGGCCTCTTATAAGACTAATGGGACAACCGTCACTTTCACAAAGGCCCTTTTCACATGTCGGGGGGGGAAACGGGTGAAAACGCCCAAAAACGGAGCTTACCTCCAGCCGGATAAGTCCGTTGCCATGTGGAACAGCGTGAGCTCGCTGCTCCACACTCCTCCAGCGTCGCAGATGGCAGCTTCCGGTTGGTGGAGGCTCTCCACCAACTGGAGAAGCTCGCCAGCCGGAAGCCCGCCCCCGGCAGATCTGCAGGCACGCACTTGCGCTTGCCTGCAGATCCACTTTAGAGCCGAGCGATGGAGCGGCATGGGGCTGCGCGCTCCATGCTTTTTAAAAACCTCTAAAAAGAGGTTTTTGAAAAACACGCAGCCCGGCTAGTTCCGGCCGCTCCTGAGTGGATTCTGGTGTGAAACTACGAAAAGTAGTCCACGCCAGTCCACTCTATAGTGTAGACGACCTCCGTGAAAGGTCGCTCTACACCGTTCCCCCCCACACACATGTGAAAAGGGCCTTAGGAATCCTCCTGGGAATTGTGCAAGATTTGAAGTAACCCAAGTGAATCCAATGAGAAGCTAATCTCCAATCCAGACCCTCAGACCTAATGCACGGTCAGCAGGGGACAAGGCCAGCAGGGAATGTGACAATGGTGCCAGACTGACCAAGGCCCTGCTCTTTCCCTCACGTGAGAGGAGAATGACAGAACAGAGTTCATCTCATAATAGGAAACTTTTTCAGAAGCTGTCCAAGGAATCCTTATGATGAATATTCTATTCTGAGCCTTTATTTTGAAACTGCAAAGGATGCAGTGAACAGAGGCTTGAAGATAAGATCAAAAATTTCCCAGCCTGTCACAGAATTTCTAATAGCCCACATTCAATCCCTTCCCCTTTCACTAACCCAGACTCTGAATACAAGCATTTAGTAGCCAGAAATAAGACAGGAGTTATTTTAGTATGAGGTTATTTTAATTGTATGTTTTCATATACATTTAATGATATGTTTATGTATTTTTAGTTTTAGTTTAGTTTTTAAATTGCAACCTGATTGAGCCTAAAGGCTAGGGTGGCTTAGAAATCTAAATAACTACATGAAGACTGATTCTATAGCAAACCGTAGACATGTGAGACTAATGACAATCAATATGATTGTCTCCCACTGCCAAGGTACTTTCTCTAAACATTGCTGGGTAATGCAGTTTCACAGTCTTGTTCAGCAAACAGCCTTGTTACACAATTAAAACTGGACACAACTAATGTGCAGGCTGTGGAGAACAGACCTGCTAGAAGTGAAGAAATGTGCAACTATGGCCATTTCCGCACTAGACTGTGAGGCCCCTCCCTAAACTGCAAACCCCAGGATTCCATAGAATGTTGAAAGTGGAATAATAGCACTATAACAGTCTAGCACAGAGATGGCCTATGCTTGGACAAGGAACTGTACAACATTAAAAGCCCAACCCTAGTCAGTTTGTAAAAGCCTGATGGTTTTAACCTGCAGTCAGAAGCAGAGTAAGGGTGAGGCCATCCTG
This sequence comes from Cyclura pinguis, assembly GCA_030412105.1. Lineage (NCBI taxonomy): Eukaryota > Metazoa > Chordata > Lepidosauria > Squamata > Iguanidae > Cyclura > Cyclura pinguis. The sequence continues at coordinate 315,492,826 of CM059600.1, read as the reverse complement.
GTTTATTTAGAGAGGGAGTTCCAAAGTCTGGGAGCAGCCACTGAGAAGGCCTTCTTCCTTGCTTCTATAAAACAAGCCTGAGAAGGTAGTGAGACATGGAAATTGGCATCTCCAGATGATCTTAGAGTTGTAATGGGCTCATTAATGGAGATATGGTCTTTCAAATAACCTGGACCCGAGTCATATATACTTTTATAGGTCAAAACCAGCACTTTGAATTGTGTCTAGAAATGGGCTGGCTGTCAATGGCACTTTTGCTCCAAGGGAGTTGTGTGCTCCCCATAGCTGGCTCCTGTTAACAACCTGGCTGTAGCTCTTTGGGCCAACTGTAATTTCTGAGCACTTTTGAAAGGCAGACCCACATAGAATCCATTACAGTAGTCCAAATGGGATGTAACCATAGCATGCACCACGGTGGCCAGATCGGACTTCTTCAGAAATGGGAATAGTTGGTGCACTAGCTTTGATTGTACAAAAGCATTCCTGGTCACTGCTGAAACCTCGGTCTCCATAACAAACAAAGGCCTGTGAGCCCCTGCTCCACTACACCATGGGAAAGGAGACTGACTGACTGAAAGGAGAAAGTATCTTACCAAACCAAATGTATGGGAAGAGTGAGGCAGGCAGGGGATTGGCTACAGAGAATTTTTCCAAACGAGATAACACTGGGGAGGGGGACGTACAGATTTGGAGACCACACTATTCTCCTTTGCCTAGAAGGAAAAAACCAGGTGGGTGCCTTGGCTCATAAATCCCCTTGTTGCCTTCTAAAACAGTAGCCAAGTCAATAATTTGAGTACTGATTGATGGCCCAAACATTTTGGGAAATCTGATTTTTATTTCCTTGATGAAATTGAATAGTTTTTTTTTCCCCCTGCCCAATGTGATGAGGTGTGCATTTAAAAGCCTGACCTGGAGCTCATTTGAAAGAAATTCTGCATAGATCCATACGTTGTTATCTTGTAAGCAGTTTTCCTCAGATGCTCTGCCAGACGGGTATAAAATGCAGGTGCTATTGCTGAGGCGTTCTACCCACAGTTACTAGTTTGCATTTCATTTGCAAGGTAGGCGCCCACAGAGCAACAGGCTTGTTGCTTGTTGTACGTCGGGAATTGTCTGCATAAAAATGTACCCATATGTTAGGGCCAGACAAAAAGCAATATACTATAGCAGTTGACCCTTTGACCTGCAATATTCCTGAATCATATGGGATTTAAGAGCTGGGTTTAGGGATTTAGTAAATGGTTGTCCCTTTGACCTTAATTACTGTAATGCCTCCTCTAATCCTATCAGGGTCCTGTGAATGAAATGCATTTCTAGTACCTAAAGAAAAGATTACTCTGCCACAGCTAAGCTGCAGTTGCGGCACATCGTGTTAAAAATTCAAAAGAATGTAATATAAGTCACCTGTTGCCCAGGAACCTTGTGGTGTCAGAGAGCACAGTGAGCTACATTAATCAGTTACAAGCGGTGTATCAGCAGAGCACATGATTGCTTGGCCTTGTGTGTTCTTTTTGTTGAATTCAGCTGCCCAGCTTCTGCAAAAGGAAAGGCAGTGGTAGCAAGCATGTTATCTGACACTTTTGACCTGCTCCCACACAAATATTCAGGGCTAGCTTCACAAAATAAGGAGAAGGAGAGCACATGTCTATGTAACCCTCTGAGAAGCTGCACAACGATGGTGAGGTCCTCCTTTGTGGTGAAGGGCACTCAGAGTCCCCCCCCCCACTTGTGCTTGATTACATAGCTCATCTGGCTTCCAGCTACAGATGTGTCAAAACCCCCATACTCTGACTTTGACAGCAAGTGCATAGTAACCACTGTGATCATAGATATTCATATCTTCATGTTTATTACTAAGTGTGGTATCATCCCACTCTCTCTCTCTTTCTCTGTGTGTCTAATACTCTACTCATATAGTGAGTTTTTCACCCAACATAATGTCCTACAATCCAAGAAATGTTTGTCTTTATAGAGTGTGTCCCATAATATTCAGTATCTACAACAAGAAAGTGCAAGGTAAAATAAAACAAAATGCAAAATAAAAGATGAAGAACACACAACTAGTATGGAGGGGTCTTTTCTGATCCCACTTAATTCCAATGTTACCCTAATTAAGAGTTATTCTTTATGCCTGCTATCAATCATAAAAATTCACTCCAGCTTCTCTAAAGTACAGGGCATTGTTGGTCTGACGCCTTAACAGCTAGAACAAAAAAAAGCACCCCAATGGCAAAATAACACCGTTGATTTGGAGGGATATTATTTTTGTCCCAGGCTGTTTTTCTGTTGGGGGAGGCTATAAATGGTAAGCAGCTAAAACATACAGACATTACTGTGGAGGAGACAATGTTCTAGAAGTACTACACTTATAATTCTGTGTAAGTTGGGCAACAAAACGTACATCTGGGGGACTTAAATGGTCCATCCTGTTGGAAAAGGTTAATATAAGCAAGAGATTGTATATAGAGCCAGACTGAAAGGTAGTTGAATAATGCAAACACCTTACACTGAATTCAGCCTATTATTTTGGATGAGGGATCTCTGATGTCACCTGACATCAAACTTCTTTGATGTTCATTTTTCACTTCAAAGGAGGGAGACATGTCTATAGACAATCTGAAATTAATAAGAGCTGCATAGATGGAGAGGGTGATTCATCAGACAAATCCTGTGCTTAAAGAGTGCTGGAATTATTATGATGTTGCTTGATCAATACGATAATGACTCAGTTGATCAATGAAAACCAGTATTTTCATGGGAATCCTGCCTCTTCCTCATCTGGTGCTTCACCCAAACAAAGACACAGTGATGCTTCTAGTTCTATATACAGTGGCTTCTCCACCTTTGCAAGGGTTCAGGGTGCAGAACCGTCATAACTCCCCCCACACCATCCTCCTTTCATTCCCTTCCAAGGCTCTCCATTCCTCTGCCTTTTGTGCACTGGGACCAGAGACAAGGGAATGGGAAGGTGGCCTAGAGGTGAGAAGGAACGTTCATGTGAGTCTACCTCCCCAATTCCTTTGCCTATTGCCTTGGCGTGAGTTCTCAGTGCCCAGCAAAACACAAGGGAATGGGAGAGGAGAATGGAGAGGGGATGCATGCATGTGCTTTGCGAATAATCAAATTTGCAAAGGTCAAACCCGTTGTTACCCTGTTTACTGGGGGCCCAGTAACTCTGTGGGGGGGGGAGAGAAAAGAGGAGGGTCTCTTTTCTTAAGTGCTTTTTGTGCCTTACTGCTATGATGTTGGATGGGTATAGACTGTTCCTAAGGTGCTAACACCCTAAGACTTTGGATCCCAGCCCACGATAGACCCCAAGTTAGGGATGTGATTCCCGGGTCAGCTTGTGCACACCCCTTGCGATCGGCAGTGCCGGGGCAGCTGACATGCACAAACCCAGCAAGAAAGGGGGATAGATTCCAACCCTGATAGAGTAGCTCCTAGAGCTCACACACACAGAATTCTCACACACACACGTATCCCTGCCTGACTGAATCTCTTACGACCTGACTGGCCGTTCCCTACCAGGCTGATTTGAGGAGGTTCGCGACTCCTTCTCAAATTAGGGGTACCGGGGTTGCCCACGTTGCTCCACCACTCTGTTACCCTGTTTACTGGGGGTCCTGTGAGGGACACCAAAACGTGCTCAACAATAGGTGGGAAAGATTAGCTCTGAGCACTGCTTTAGCATTACGAGAGGCAGGGTAACTTAGCAGGATCTTGTAACCCAGAGTTTACGGGGTCAGGCCAAGTCAAGGAGCAGACCGGTTTGAAAATAAGGAATGATCTTTATTAAATACAGGCACACAATGTAAGCAACACACGCACACAGATAACTAAGGAAAATAAAGGTGTGAGTAAGATAGCGGGATTTTCAGAGGGATAGTTGATTCGGGTGATACGAAACCTGTCCTGAAGTCCGGAAGGAGAAGAAGATGGATAGAGAGGCTGGGGTTCGATGTATCTCAGCACGTGGAGCTGACGGGAAGCTCGCCAAGCGATGCAGCAGCAAGGCGGTCTGGAACTCGGGAGCGATCCGAGGAAGCGCTCAAATTCAGGGGTTTTTATAAGGAGAATTGTGACCACAGGCTAGGTCGGACTTGGGGACAATAATAGATTTGGGGCTGGAGACACAGGCTCCGAAAGGTCAGAATTTGAATGATTGAGTTACAGCCAAATTATCAGTAGGATAGCCGGTATGCAAATGCGGAGTACTTGAGCGTTGTATAGTCCGATCATCAAGCTGCCAGCGCGGGGCAGAGGATCTTTTGAAAGTTGCTTGCATACCTAATGGAGGTACTTGCCTTGAGGTCTCCTAAAGCGGCGAGTCGGCTGTTTCTGGCCTGCCTGTATTGTTTCGGAATATTACGGCGATTATCGGCCAAGCCTGTATGCGTGCTTGTCCGGGGGCCTCGCAAGCACATGGAAGGGATATGTGAAGCTGAATTATCGATATCAAAAGATATCTCTTTATATCCCTCAAAGCTCGGGCTAGCCAGGGCAGTAACACCGTGAATGTGAAGCAAGGACTGTACTACCAATTTAAGAAGTGATTAACTGCATTTCACTCACTCATAGCTGGCAGTGGGCTTTTAAAAAATGTTCTAGATACCAGATGAACCTCCCAGTGTTCACAACAGAGAAAGCCTTTTCTCCTGCTGCCATCTGGCACAGGTCAGATGCCAGGGGTATCAGAATAAGGGCCTCTGAAGATGGTCTAAGTGCCCAGGCACATTAATGTGGAAGTACACATTTCTTAAATATTCCAGTCTCTCTCAAGGTGTGTTGCTACATGTTGCTTGCAGGCTGGAACTATTAAGGTAGGGGCAAACAATATATTGTCCATTGGCCACATGCAGCCACATTGCCTGTTGTTGTAGGCCCTGCTGCTGCCCTTCCTGCTGTCGAATTTTGTGGTACAGCTGCAGCAAAAAGAGGCAAATTTTCAGGTTCAAACAAGGTATACAAGGAGTGCTCAGCTTGTTTGAAAGGAGATTTTTGCACTTGGAATCATGAATTTCCTTTAGAACAAGTGTGCACTGCCTATTACTCCGGTTTTAACTGGAAATTCACTTAATTTTGCTGTCACCATTGTGGCACTGAGTTTCAGTGCTTTGGTACTAAATTCAGTGACAGGTTCTGAGAGAGGAAATTGGGCCTCAGATTTACCAATATTGTCTGCCCCAGCATTAAGCGGTAAGGTGTTTTTGAGCCAAGCACCCCAAGGTACTCACAGAAATACTAAGAAAGTGAGAATAACCAGCATAAAATGGAAGTGGAGAGGGGGAAAATGCCTCATAGTCCAGACTGAAGCTAATACTACTGCTAGACTATGGTTGGGAACTTTGTGGCCCTTCAGATGATAGACATCTGCATTCCTTAGCATTGAGTATACTGGGTTGCAGTCCAACATCTGGAATGCTACATGATGTTCAATGCAGCATTAGAAAGAATGAGACCACTACCTTTAGCAGTGGGTTTTGGGTATCATGAAGGCACAGTACATTTTTAGACATCTTGATATTTTATATACAAGATGTCTAGAAACAAGGCAGATCTCTTGGGGGATTTTCTGCCTCCTGTGTTAAAATGACTTGTTTGACTTTGGGTACTGTGCATCTTGAGAGCAAATGGCAGACTCCATTTGCTGTTCTACCTCAAACAGCAAAATGTCTTCAATGTCCTTGCAACTGCAGGTGGGAAGAAGCAGAGCAGTGTATGTAACTTGTAGACATTCTCATTTCTCACCTTTCCCTATAAGAAATACGATGACAGTGAAACGAAACAGCCCATGTGTGTAATTCATCTTCTAAGAAACACAGAATATAGACGGGAGAAAGATTCATATTAATTTTACTAAGTACTTAATTGTAAAATGTGATTGTTCAATATTCCATTGGCAAGTATAAAAGCAATCAGATCACACATTCCTGCATCATATAATCCCACATTTTCATTAAGAATAATTTATCTCTTCCAAAATTTTGTACCCAACTTTTGAAAGTTCATCTAGTTCAAAATTTTGTTTCCAACTTGAGTTAGCCAAATGTTTCTGGATGCTTATATCCAGGATACAGTAATGAAGGCATTTTTCCCATTGTGTATCTCCTGCATCTGCTAGGGGAAAGGCTCTATCTCAGCAGACAAGTGCATGCTTTCCATGCATTAAGGCCCCAGGGTTCAGCCCTTATCATTTCAAGATAGGGAAGATAAAGATATCTGTTTGAAACCCTAGAGAGCCATTATCGATCATTATAGATGATGCTTAGCTAGAATGATTGTCTTGCTTAGTATAAAACAGCATCCTCTGTTCTTCAGTGTATTCATAGGTTTATAAATATTCTACTTTTTAATTCTGTTGGCATACACATGCCAGTATTCAGACTGAACACTCTGAATTCACAAGAACTGGGCATCTACTTGGGCTTCAGGGAGTTTAAAACTGTAAATACTGGAATTGCTTCTATGAAAGAACAGATGGATAGAAGAGATATTCCTTTCTCCAAGGCCCAAGAACTTAAGAGTTTATTGAGGTGATAACTTTGTTCTAGGAGAACATTCAGAGGAAGCAAATATGTTCCTTGAAGTTAATTAACCAACACTCTGCAAATACAGTTCAGGAGGACTTGGAAGTTTTTATACCTAGTATTTGTTTCTGTTTTCCATGGGCCTTGAAGTCTTAAAAAAATGCTTATATAGATTCTGAAAATTACACTTACCATATTTTCTTTCTCTTCCTCCCACTCATTTTCTGAGGGTAAGGGTTTGGGGAGAAGAAGTTGTGGATCAGTAAAAATCCACCTGGAACTATTTAGAGTGATGAATGTTGTCAACCTGGAAGATAATGGGTAGGAAAAAGGAGTCAAGCTGTAATTTGAGGGTTAAGTGATGAAGCTCAGGTTCAGAGGGGCTGATATACAGAACAAGCTAGTGACAGCCTTCTGACGAGCTAACATGCCCTTATTTCAGGAAAGGGGAATGTACAAAACCAAGAAAACACCTTGGAAACAAAATGGAGTTTCATCGCTGTCATAGTGCTGTCTTATTGGTTATGCAGAATGAGAGCGGAGGGTGATGTGGAAGAATGAAATCACACCACTCTAGAGGCAGGGCAAAGATTGCACATGTATGTGAGCACACACAAGCACACACATATTAAAAACAAACACAGCTCCCCAGTATGTGGAAAGATGTATTTGCAGACCAATGAAGATTTAAAGATACAGCTAGCCCTCCAGATTTGTGGATCAAGCATTTATGGATTTAATTTTTTGCTCACTCTCTCATGTGGGTGGGTGGGTGGGAGGAGGGAAAGGGATGGGACAGGTATCCCTTTCTCCTTCCACCCACTCCCCCATCCCATCCCATCCCATCCCATCCCATCCCATCCCATCCCATCCCATCCCATCCCATCCCCTTCCCTCCCAATCCTATCTCCCAGCCACACGAGTGAGGCCCAGCCATCCTGCCAGTACAGGTACTTTTGTGTATACGTTAAATATATTTTGGCAGGCTTATAATATTTGTGGATTTTTTTTTAACTTTTGTGGGGTCTTTTGCCACTAACCCCCATGAAAGTGGAGGGCTGACTGCAGCTATTCATCAGATTTGGAACTTTCCAAAATCTTTACTACTTAGTTGCTCAAGGTTGCTTGTTACTGACTGCAGGTCTACATTTTATACTGTTTTCTAAAAGTGTTTTGGCTTCTTTAAATGTTTTTATTTTTTAAGTAGCATATCTACCTGATGTTGCCTGGGATTTTATTTTCTCATAGGTAATACTTGTTAGAAATATTTGAGATCCTGTATCTCTAATTCCTCAAACTGTCTTGTCCAGTATCTGTAACTTTTCCCTATATTCCCCAATCTAATCTGTATTCAGTTATTAACATAGAGAGGTTGGCTTCCCGAGGGAATACACAGTCCTCCTCTTCCTTGCTGCTAGGCCTTGTCTCCATAGCAACCAGCCTGTTCTCTGGCTGAGAATTCTAACAACCCCTCCCTAAACTGCCAAGCCCAGGATTCCACAGAATTTTCTTAGGCAGCCAATCATATGAGGTCTTCACCTGACACAGCCAATCATATGAGGTCTTCGTCTGACACAGACAAACAGACAACCATTGACTTTCATATAGTAGATTAACTGTATTTTCTGTTTCATGTTTTGAGTAATTATTCTGCCTTGAGGAGATTTTGTCTTAAAAGGCAATATTGAAATATTTCAGACAAATAAAGCCTTAAACAAAATGGTCTTTGTTAGGAATAGTGACAGGAGTTGTACTTTATGCCTGCTGAGGACCAGTCTGCTTCACATTTGGTTTATCTTTATCAAAGAAAAAAAGGAGGTCCACTAAAAGTAGAGCCATACTTTGAACGAATCTTATTATCCTAACTTTAGCACTTGCCTAAATCTTCTCTTCTCAGGACAGAGTCATTGGCTTTTCTTTTCTGCATACTTAAGAGGCCTGCATCCCCTGTACCTCTGGGGGAAAAAAAAACATTTTGCCCCCAAACAGCATTTTCACCATTATTTAAAAACCTTCCTGAGTCATTTCAGGCTCAGGAGAGATCTTTTTAACAAAATGACGTGAGCAGAAGTCACTTCTTGATTACTTCCTGTTTCAAAAAAATGCCTCTCCTTGGTTGGGCAGAGGGGCAAATGTGGTGGAAATGTCCCTCTGTCCCCTAGAGGGTATTTAGGAGAATTCTCTTATGTCACTTGTAATGTCTACTTCAGTGCCATAGTGCACCCTTTGCTGCAGTTTGTAATGGTTGTGGCGGTAGAGAAAACCGATCTCCATCAGGAGAAAAGACTCCCTTTTTCTGGTAATGGAGAGCCAGCAGGGCAGCTTTGTATCATGATGGAGAGAAAACCCTGTTGCTTCTATGCTCAAAGACATTTTAATCAGATGCCGCTATTGCCATTGCATGCCACCTATACCAGCCAACAGGATTATGGACACTATGTGAGTGTATCTGTGCCTTCCAGTCAACTGTTGACTTATGGCAAAACCGTGGATTTCATAGGATTTTTCTTAGACAAGGAATACTCAGAAGTGATTTTGCCATTTCTTCCTCTAAAATATAGCCTACAGCACCCGGTATTTGTTGGGAGTCTCCCATCCAAGGATTAACCAGTGCTGACCCTGCATAGCTTCTAAGATCAGATGGGATCTGGTGCCTTTGAGGTATTTAGGGAATATTATTTCTTGGTTTCATGTTCCTCCTTCTTGTCCAGTCTTCTGGCCCTTTCTTCATCCCTCCATGCTTGCTCACTCCACTTCACCTCCACAGTTATTGTAGCATCTTCAGAGCTAACAAAGACAGCTTTTCCTGTTCCATTACTGGCCCTTTCCACATGTGGGGGGGAAATGGGCGAAAACGCCCAAAAACGGAGCTTACCGGCAGCCGGGTAAGTCCGTCGCTACGCGGAGCAGCGTGAGCTCGCTGCTCTGCAGTCCTCCGGCGTCCCAAATGGCAGCTTCCGGTTGGTGGAGGCTCTCCACCAACTGGAGAAGCTCGCCAGCTGGAAGCCCGCCCCCAGCAGATCTGCAGGCATGCACTTGCACACGCCTGCAAATCCGCTTCGGAGCCAGGCGACGGAGCGGCGCGGGCCTGTGCGCTCTGTGCTTTTTAAAAACCTCGAAAAAGAGGTTTTTAAAAAACACGGAGTGCGGCTAGTTCCGACTGCTCCTGAGTGGATTCTGGTGTGGAACTACAAAAAGTAGTCCACGCCAGTCCACTCTACGGTGTAGAAGACCTCCGTGAGAGGTCGCTCTGCACCGTTTCAGAAGCCCGGTATGGAAATGGCCACTTTTGCACAACAGATTGAAGGGAGCAGGGAAGAAGATGACATCTGGATGGGGGAACAGGGGAAGATGCAGTGACTGGCTAAATGTGGGCCCCATTTCCACATCTTTCCCTGCCCTGCCCACGCCTGGGTTACAAAGGTACAAATACATACACTTGCACTTGTGTCTCTCTCTGTCTGCCTCCACCTTTGAAAGACTCCCTGCAAGTGTTTGTGCTAGCCCAAACTTGCTGCACAGTCTCTGAATGGCTGTGGTTTCACTGTAAAAATTATATGGTACAATATATACTGATAATACCTTATAGTTTTGGGATAAAGCTCAATGTGCAACTCAAGTGTCAATAAAATAAGCAGAGCGCTGCCTTTTCCAAGACCTCTGAATATAGCCCTCAGTGGTAGCAGACTTTCTATTATTCATTTTCACATGAGTGCCTTAGATGTGAGTGTTCAAAAACTACGGGTTGGTGCCTTTCCAGTGAGCATTTAAGAATCCATTATGCTACTCCACCTCCCACTGCAGTTCTCTCACTCCTTCTATTATTTTCATCCTTGTTATGTGTAGGAGAGCAACTTGATTTTTGCATTCCATCAATGAACTGGCTGTATTTCAAAAGCTGATGTGTAAAATGGGTTTATAAACTACTTAATAGCATTTTATTGTTGAATTATGCAACCCTGCTCTTTCCACTGAATATCACAATGCAGTTCTTCGGTTTCAGAGTAATGTGAGAAAAGGGCCTTGAAAATTGAATTTTATTTCTTTTCCTTCTGTAGGGCAAAGAAACTGAGGCCATTCACTTTATAGACTTGTGAATATGGAGGCTTAGGGGAGACAGTTACCACCATGTATAAAATAACTTCAGTGAAAACTATAGCTTAGGGAAGGGGATTTTTTTCATTAATATGCAATATGGTTGTATAAAAGGCAATAATAAAAAACAGACCCATTAGTAATACATCTGGGCCTAGGAAATGATTCTCATCAACTCCACATAATTCCTGTTAGTGGATGAATGTGAGCACCGAATTTCAAGCCTGGGTCTTTCATGCCCTTATATATGGGAGTTCTCTTTATTTTTGGCTAGCATCCTCATACAACAATAAAGGTCATTATGCCTTAGTAATCACCGGGAAAAAATAAATTGTATAGCCCATTCACTTCTCTGATTGTACAGACCAAAATGTTACATGATCACTAGCTAGCTTCCTCTGAGGCTGAGATGGTGTGACTTGCCCAAGATCACCCAGGGTTCCCATGGCTGAGTGGGGATTCAAACCATGCTCAGCTGGAATCCTACTCCAGCACTCAAACCAGTACCCCACTCTGGTTCTTCACAAAGGAATACTCAGAGCAATATATTATTTTTGGAAAAATGCATTCCTTTCCCCAAGTACTATGAGAACTGCTGCTAAATTTAGAGAGAACAGGGAACCCTGAGGAGGTAGAAGATAACTCCAAGTCTCTCCTTGATCCCAAAGTCTGGGTGCTTTGAATCCTGACTATGCTATATCACTGATGTGCCTTTTTCGCAGCTGCTGCACACTGAGTGCATGTTTTGACTGACCTAAGCTGGCATAACCCAAAGATCTGTTTCCCGGTTCATCATCCATAGTCTTGAGCCCATCAGTGTATTTTGGATTCTTTGTTGTGACAAATATCACTTTGCATTTACACTTGTAATAATTGTAGAGAGCCTTTCAGAGCTCTTAACAGTCCAGTTGGGACTTCTTTGCCCCGAATAGTTTGGTTCTGTCTGCAGACTTGAATTCCAGCTGTCTTCTTGCCTGCTGCAAAATCCAGATCAACTATAAAATAACATGAATCTCTGTACCCATTCTTGGTAGATACCTGTTTTATTTCTCTATGTTATGTGAACTGCTTGTTTCCCCCTAAAGTGGCCTTCATGGGTGACTTGCTCAGTGGGTAGAAAGGGGCTGTAGAAACATCCTTCTGGGCCTGGTAGTGCTCCCACTGATCTGTGGCTCTTTCTGACCTCAACCTGGCCAACTACAGATACAATTGTTGTCCGATGGGGTTCCAGGATCCAGAGGGATAGACACAAAAGCTGCCTTATCCTAGTGATCTATGTTAAATGACAGGGCCAGTGCTAGGGGAGGGCCTACATGTCATCAAGGGGCTGGTCCAGAAACAAAGCTCACTGTCCCTTTCTACCTAATTTGTCTTCTCACAAGAGGGATGCATAAAGTGGACTCCAGTTGTTTTGTTCTGCGCCTTTAAGAGGCTAGCCCACACGTATCAGCAGGCCATGCTAGCTTTAAGTTTTCAGACATAGGCAATCAGGCACAGGGCCCAGAAAAGTTACTTTTGGGGGGATTGCAGCTTCCAGAATTTCCCAACCAGCATAGCCAGTAGCCAAGCTGTTGGAAAGTATAGTTGCCAGGTTGGGTAAAAGAGGGAATTTCAGCAGGTGCTGCTTGTTATGCAAGCAAGTCATGGAAGAAATTCTCTTTTCTAGACACCTGTTTGAGGTACAGGAGCCCCGTTCCTTATTTCACCTGGTAACAGTAATTGCCAGATTCTAGGAATTATAGTCCAGAAACTGATGCTTTAGCTGTATCACTTCCTCACAGGCTATGACAATTCCAGGTCTGTTTCTGTGTTGAGTTCTGCTTCCTATGTTCAAAACTTTCTTCTGTTTCCTGTTGTTTAATCAGCAGTTACCATTCTGTATAACAGCTTCATATTATCATTTTGTAAGCAGCCAGACCGTTAGGGTAGCTTGCAAATGGGTGAGACCAGTGCAATATTGTCTGGAAAATTAGTTTGGACTATAACTCCCAGAATTCTCTAGCAGCTTGGGCATTCTGGGAGCTATATCTCAAAAAGTAACTTTCCCAAGCTTTGCACCAAATATATTATAAATAATAAAGAACTGGTTTAATGGGATAAGTATATGGTGCATTTATCCATTCTCATAAATTGAAGTATATATGTTGTATGCATATATATTAGAGCTTTCTAAACTTTTCATGTTGGTGACATACTTTTTAGACATGCATCATTTCATGACACAGTAATTCAGTTTTACTAGCAAACCAGAGGTTAAACTAACACCTTATAAGAGATACACACACACATACACACACAAATTCCAATAACAACATATCTCATGAAAACCTTTCAATATCTTTAAAGATATATGATTTATAAATAATAACATACATTTCCAAGATTGTAGGTGACACACCTACACACTTCAGGTGGCACACTAACATGTCGCAGCACACTATTTGGAAAGTTCTGATATAAATGTTGTATGTATATAAAACGGTTTCCTAATGGTTCTGTGGCTTTTCTAACACTTTCCTTCTGACAATTTCACTGTTTCTTGAATGAAGTTTGGCCCACAAATAGATATGGTAGAGCCAGCACAGTTCAGCAGTTTGTGTGTTGGACTACAACTTTGGAGAAGAGAATTTGAATCCCTGCTTGGCCATAGAAACCCCCTGAGTGTCCTTGGGCAAGTCACACTCTGTCAGCCTCAGAGAAAGGCAGACAAAATCCTTCTGAACAAATATTGCCAAGAAAACCCCATGATAGGTTTGCCTTACGGTAACCATAGATTGGAAACAACTTGAGGGCACACAACAACAGTGTAGATATGGGCTTCTTAGTGTTTCTGTGTTACACGACATGAAGTTTATTTCCTTATATCCAGTTAAGATTTTTTTTAAAAAAAGTCTACTCTGATAATTCTCTATTGAAATTATTTTTAAATGACAATGATATGAATTTCACTAAATGAAAAAAAAAAAGCTGTGCCTTTAATTGTACACCAGCCAGTCAAACCTCTCAGTAGCGCTTCTGTTTATTTACATGTGTCATATTTCACTGTGTGAACAATAGAGTCTGTCTAATGTAGCACATTCTTAAAACTATCGCTTTGCATTAGCAGAGTTAAATGAAAAAGGAAACGTGGTTGCAGACTAACCAAAATGAATGTGATGAAATGCCTGGATTATACAACGTGAAGTGCTAGTCTATGCTTGTTTGCCTGCATCTGGGTCACCAAGTGGCTGGTATGAACTTCCAAGTACAAAAAGACTGCTGGCTGTACATTGGGAACATGTCAGATTAAGGGCTGTTTTCTTTCTCTCTCTCTCTCTCTTTTTTTTAAATTAGACCCATAATTGATTTTCTTTCTTTAAATAGTAGTCATAGAAAAATAATACGAACACTTCAGAGGATCTCTTTGTTCATCCACAGAGATGAAATGCAATATATATTTGCATTCTCCTAAAAAGATATCAACTATTTCCTTTCAGCTTTAGTGAGGATGGGTTCAGCAAACAAAAATGATTGTCTGACTTTCCTAGCAGATTTTTTTTTTCTGATTATTTGGTCTCAATGAAAAGTAGACCCTGGGAAAGAAAGGGCGATGTTCTCCCCTGATATTAGACAACTATAATCTCCTTACCTACAGAGGCCATTTCACAGTACCTAATTATAGCATTATGATTCCACTTTAACTACCATGGTTTCATCCTGTGGAATCCTGGGAATTGCATCTTAGGGAGGAATAATCAGAATCCTCAGCCAGAGAGCTCTCACACCTCACTAAACTGCAAACCCCAGGACTCCACAGGATGTTGATGTGGCAGTTAAACTGAAATTGTAGTAGTATAACTGCCAGGAAAGAGTATTATTACTGTAGTAGGCATTCATCTTTTGCAGGGGAATATGTAATAACTTTTTGCTAGGGATGGGACGAATCCAGAATTTTCTGGATCCGAATCCAGATCTGAATCCCTGGAAGGTTCTGGGATTCTACAAATCTCAAATCTTTTGAATCCTTTTTTAAAAAAGGGTTTAAAAAGCAACTTTCTATTTTTTTAAAAAAAAAACTTTAAAAAACTTTTTTTAAACAGAACTTTTAAAAAAATAACTATTTTTTAGTTGGTGGATTTGAAAGATTCGGTTTGTCTATTTTTGCATAAGAATTCAGATTCACAAATCTCGAATCCTTGCTGACAATTCGAGGATTCAGTTGGCCCATCTCTACTTTTTGCTCAAGTATACCACAGGTAACAAAGATTCTGATAGTGAAGCTTCTTTTTACAAAACCTTGCAACTGCTGACAACAGTGAGGAGCAAAAAAACAAAAGAGGGGGAAAAAAGAGGAGAGCTGATATACCTGCTTCATCAGCTGCCCCCAGGATATTTTAGAAAAGCAAAGCTCTGTAAGTTTGGACACCAAAATGCAAATCATAAGAAAACTGGAGGCTGGTGAAAGAAAAAGTCATCCCTAGATGTCTTTTGGAAGAAGCCCTCAAGTAGTTTCCAGAAAAAAGTTCAAAATGGGTTTTTTTTGCTAACAAGCCTTGCCTGATCTGGTGGTTTCATTTCACACATGCATATTGTTAGTTTTCAGTAGTTTTAAAGTTTGTTGAAACATGTTGAAGAGTTCGTTTTTGTAGAGTAGGAGTTGTTTCCTGTTCTTTCCATGTTATTTATGTCTCTGGTATAAACGTTTCTTTTACAGAAGTAATACCCAGGAACTGGGTTCATTAACTGCTGTATACCTGTCTTGACCCCTTAGTTGATATCCTCTATCCCAGCCTTCTTCAGCTGGGTGCTCTTTGGATGCCTCGGACAACTCCATAATTCCCAGTCAGCATGGCCTTATTGTCTGGGATGATGGGATTTGTAGCCTAGCACAGCAGGTTGGAGAAGGCTTTCCTATCCCATTCCAGCCATTATTTTAGTCAGATGACATACTGGTGAGGATAGCACTTAAGAGCAATCATTCTCATATTCATCCTTTAAGATTTGTATTTGCAAAGCATGAAGGGCATAGTTCAGACTGATTTCATGTTGTGCATAAGATTCTGTAAATGCATCAAAGATTAACTTGATATGGATGTGCATGAGCTGGACCTAAACATTATTGTTTTTATAGAACTTTTGGCTGTGGATTCTTTATTCCTGTGTGTACATATCACTGATATGTTTTTGCAAATGCTGAGGAGTGGCATTTCTTGAAAGACGATTCCTTGTGCTGTCAACTGTCCTGGAGTAGCAAGGGCCAGAACATTTGGGTTGTAGCAGGGTAGCCTTTGCCTCTGGATTTGTTGACTAGGTTTCTTGGCATCTGCAAAGGACCCATTCAAACTACTGGTAAAAGTGAAAATGAAAGGAAAGAGCACATTAAGACTAGGCAAAGAACTGGGAGAATTGTGATCACATTTCCATTTTTTTTCCTTAAGGAAGAAATAATGCAATAATTCATCGATGTCATATGCAGCCACTTAACAGATATCCAATACATAAGTATTAAAATGGATAGAATTTGCAATGGATATTAAAGTCAATAGAGAAGACTAAGGCCATTTCCGCACGGGGCAAGGGAATCGCCCTGTGCTGCTACTTATCGGACTTCTTGGCTCCCCGATCTGGTCCGCGCTGCTCTGGAGCAGTGCGTGCTCATCGCTCCGCACTGCTCCAGGGACGAAAATGGCGGCTTCCGGTTGGTTGAGGGTCTCGACCAACTGCTGAAGCTCACCAGCCTAAAGCCAGTCCCCGGCAGATCGCACGCTCGCACTGGTGCGAGCCTGCAAATCTGCACCGGAGAGCGGGCACGGAATGGCGCGCTCCATGCTTTTGAAAGACCTGTTTTAAGTGGTCTTTCAAAAGCATGCTTGATGACCACTTGAGGTCGTTCCGGAGCAGGCTGAGGTTCGGAAAGTAGGTCCAACCCAGTCCGCTCCCAGGTGCAGACGTCCTCCCTGGAGGATGCTCTGCACCGTTTCTATTAGCCCATGTGGAAATGGCCTATGTGAGGGATTATCCATGCATTCTGTTAGCTTCAAGTCCTTCAAGAGATGAAAGGCTTCTTTTTGAGCTAAAATGAACACAAAATTGGTCAAGGTATCAACCATATCTGCCTTTCTCCTTATTCATATGTTAATATTAACCACTTATTAATAAGTGGTATTTCCTTATGAACTTACTGTTATGAACTTACCACCTGAAAAGATTTAAACTTTTTTTTAGAAAACAGTTTTTCCTTGGAAAAAATGAAACAAACAAACAAGTTGCATGTTCTCCAACTGTGCCAGTTTGGTAGGAACAGTCCCAATTAATCCTATGTTATCTCACTTTTTCAGTTGTTTTTAAAATGTCCCAGTTTCTCTCTCCTCCTCCCACTTTTCTTCTTTCTCCTCAACTTACTTCAGGTGTGGCAAATAAGACTCAAACTAGGGAAAAAGAGGAAGAGGCAGAATCTTGCCCTTCGCAGTAGGCTAAGGCAATAGCAAATGTTTCCATCCTCTCCTACCTTGTTTGTTCTTTTCCATTAATAAGTTTTGCTATCATGACCACATTCTGATGTTGCTTGGCCACCTATGTCCCAATTTTCATCTGTGAAAAGTCAGATGGTATGAAGTTGATAAACAATAGAAGGCAGAGCAGTGGTAATAGCTTTTAAAATTAAAATTAAAATTAAAATTCACTGCTGGAGTGTGAGCTTTCATCGCTAAGAGGGTTGCCAACTCTTTGCATTCTCCCTCCTCCTCTCAGTTTCTCATATGTATAAAACCTGGTGTGGCTGTTTTTGTTTTGTCTTTGGGCCAGTTGCCAGAAAAGTGAAAGCCAGGTTCTTCACTTCAACAGCAAAAAAGATACTCACTGTACCACAGATTTTGAAGGTGACAATTAACAACAGTATAGGGGAGGGGTGTCATTAGTTATGGAAATAGTGTTGCTGTAGTTGCTGCTGTTGCTGTTGTTGTTGTGTGCCTTCAAATCATTTCCGATTTATGGCAACCTTAAAGTGAACCTATCATGGAGTTTACTGGAGCTGAAAGTATGTGATGTGCCCAAGGTCACCCAGTGGATTTTCATGGTGAGCGGACAATTTGAACCCTGGTCTCTATGGTTGTAGGCCAACACTCAAATCGTTACACCGTGCTGGCTCTGGAAATAACATACTGACTACTAAATGGTTAATTTTGGGTGTGATAAGTAAATTTCACTTGTTCTTTAAAATATTTTTGGAGGTGAAGGATTGGGGTGCTTTTGTTATTATTTCATGATCTGTTAAAACATTAAAAATAGCACACTAATAATCTATTGGCAATGAATTCCTTTTTTTTTTAAAGTAACACTAGTACTAATGCAGTAGTTTTTAAAAGAACATTTCCTAGATTTGGTGAACTATAGGTGAATATAGATAGCTTTTGAATCAACCTTCACTAAAATCACTGGATTTTTCCTCGAGTTTGCCCTAAAGAGCTGAGTTCTGCTGCTCACTTTGACCCTAGCTTCCTCTACCTGAACACAAAGCATTCAGCTTGTAGGCTTTTTGCAGGTACATTTTTAAAATATCTCGCATGGGCAACTACTTTGTTTCTTTTTTCCCAGATAGCAGCTGTCAGAATCCCCACAATCATACTAATGCTGTACCAAGTATGGCACTCAAAGGTTTCTCTTTGTTGCAGAAGGAAAGCTGCAGTTTCACAATAATACGGCATGTTTCCAGAACAGCTCCTGTGATGTTCCTGCCACTAGACTTTGCTTTTCACATACAGTGAGCAGTGAGGACAGAAGATGGTATATTCATAATGGCACCAATCTCAGCTATGTTAGCAAGTGTCAGGCCCCAAGAATGTCCAAAGTGGATTGCAAAATCCATTTTGGCACTTGAGAAGGTGGTGATGATTATTTCCCCGACTTTGTGCCAAAGTTCGGTAGTCCTGCTGATCTTTATGTAAGGGTTAGCATATTGAGATTGTTAGTACTGAGTGTTCTCATTTAGAAAGTTTAAAAAAGAATCACTTCTACAACATGGGCTTTAGCACTTGCTGTACCAACAATGGAGTAGGTTAGAAGATGGCAAATGCTGTACAAGAACAAGGCCACAAGAGTTTTTACATGAGAAGATGTTGGTAGAGATCTGGTATTTTTGATGGGGAAAATGTCATGAAATAATTAAGGAAATAACATATTACTTTTTCAAAAAGGATATCATTCAATGAAATAGATTAAATTTGAGTGTAACCACAGAATGTGCTAGAAAGGAACACTGGTGACTTTGTATTTTCAGGTCTGAACTTGTCAATTTGTGTGCAGATTTTATATTCTGCCTGCATTCCCTTTAAAAGATAAAAATGAAAACACTAGAACTGTGACTGAAGGCATAATGATAAAAAAACATGCTTTGGGGAACCTGTACTAGTGAGCAGGGGAGTCTTCCTTTTCTCTCATAGCTTAACGTAAGTTGTTAATAAAACATTCAACACAGGGTGTTAAATGATAACCTTGGAAAAGTTTTTTTTAAAGACTATAGTTCCCATAATGCCTCAGCCAGCTTCAGCAGTGGCCATACTGGCAAGGGAGTTTTGAGAACTCTAGTCCAAAAAAATACACGTCCAAAATCTAGTCTACGCTCAGATTATTTGCTTTTAATAATTTTTTAACTGGACTGTCAACCCAATGAGAATACAAGGGGAAGCCAGCTTTTTCTGTTTGTTCATTTTCTGCATACACTCAAGAACAAATGAAAGAAAGACCAGGAATCTCCAGACAGTTCACACAACTGACTGCTCTGGAAATGCTCACAGTGAAGGTAGCCAGTGAAATACTTTTTTCTTGGGTCCTCACTGGAACAACAAAATATGCTATGGCTTTCGTTCCTGCTCCATCTCTGCAAAGCAGCATTTACATTTTGATGACACAACAGTTCTTACATTTTAATAGTGATCTTGCCATGGTATTAAGTAACTACTAGGCCCTAGGGTAAGTAGGGTTTCAGGGGCTTAGTTATGAACCTAAATGAAATGGTTGTTTTGCATTTGAAACAAATGTAGCTTTAAAAAGGCAAAGAAAGTATCTTGCTCCAGAGTCAGCAAAAGGCTAAACATCCCACTTTTAAGAGAGGGGAGGAACCACCACATGTTTCTTCCAGGCAGGGCAAATGTTGCAGCACTTGTAGCTGTAGGTTGTATTGCTGTTTAAAAATCATTGTCATCATCATCTGACATATTTGTTCTCTTGGACTATTTGCTGGCAACCCCAGGCATCAGCTGCAACTTTTTTCCCCACCCTGGGGGTGGTTCTTTAAAAACCTAAAAGATTTATCATCACACATGCACCCATAGTCGTAGGTTGTATTGGGTTTATCTATCCCTTGTGTTTCCTCTGATCCCTGTCCCCACTTGGGCTCCATCTTTTCAAGCTTTCCTGAGGCTACTGCAAAGAGTCTCTGTTCCCACTCCTTACATTTCCTCCACTCCTTCCCCCTGCCAAACATGGTTATGGTTGCAGTGAGAAGCAGGGATGTAAACTCTTCACTAAGGCCATTTCCGCAGGACAACGCTCTTCCGCATTATCGCACTGCAATCCTGGGTCCGGTATGGAGTGCGTCAGCAAAGCTCCCCTCCTTGCCTGCATGCTCCATGCGGAAAGGAGCACAATGGCACCACTTCTTCCTTCTGCAGTGCAGCTAGGAGCTTGCTATTGCTGCGCCATGGAAGGAAGTGTTGCTAGTGCGCTTCTGCAGCTTCTGCATGGCTGGGAGCAACAGGAGTGCCATGCGATCACAGGAGCAAAGCAGATTTTTTTCTGTTTTGAGAAAACTGTGCGAGCATGACACTTGAAGATGGGATGGCAGTGGACCGGTGATGACGTTGTGCAGAAGCACAACCTCTGACCACTGCCATCCTGTCCCAGAAGTAGCACAGCCCTGCCATGCGGAAATGGCCTAACTCTGTTCTTAATGGAAGCAATGGTTAATTTTTTCCATTTTCTTTCTGCTATGAGAAAATCTTCAAAGATTATATGCACTTTTGGACTTAGATCTGTGCAAAATATGCATTTTTGCACAGCGAACAGGATTTTCTGTGCCCCCTCAATGCTATTTTCTGTGCAACCCCCCCCCCCGAGGTATGAATTTTGTGCAGCTTATTTGTGCAACTGGAAAGATTCTCATCCTGATTCTTCAGGGTTTTCAAACACTCAATACATATGTGTTTCAACTATTTTTGAAGATTGTTTCCACCCCTAATGAGAAGGTGCTTTTTCACTGCTGCAAGGTGAGATGTGTTTTTAAAAAATACAGGTAACAAGTGGGTGCAGAGGTAAAAACAACTGGCAAAACCTGGCTAACCCTGAGAAGCAATGTTGCAAGAGTTCTTTCTTTTTTTAAAATAAAACCAGTCTGGAGGAGTCCCATAAAATACATGCATTTTATTAAAATCAGCATGTGCAAGTTCTGAGCACATCAAAATGAAACTGGAAAGTTCTAGAGGAAGGTGAATCCACTGGGAAGAAATGGAATCTAGACTCCAGTGAGAAGAAACATGTGAAGGAAGTGCCTGTGTGTGTGGTGTGTGCTATCCCCAAAATAAAGAAAGTGTGTAGGGAAGGTGTCAACCTGTAGTATTAGCCTAAATGGAAAACATTAGTTAAGACCAATAGGAAATTATGGTAATCCCACAAGGTGGAGCAGGAGGAGAGGAGAGAATGAGAACACGAACTTGAAGAACATTCAGAGCCAGTCCTACTGTTAGACATGGAGAAATACCTGCAACAGGCAGCAGAGATGAAACTGTGAACATCATGAAACTAAAAGAAAAAATGTCAGTTTTTTGCTGTATCGGATTTTAATTCTCAGGTTTGGAAAGAGATGTCTGTACCATTTTCCCCCTCTTGTACCAACATAATTTGTCCTAACTTTGGTACTATATACCTTGTCTTGGGTGAGCGTCATTTGATGTCCTATCTCAGGCAGCAAAATATCTTAGGTTGGACTTGAGAGTGGTGGATATAAGGAACTCCAGCACCTGCTGGCTTCACCGGCTGACTTACTTAAATATGGAATGTCTTGTACTATTTTTTCAAAGAGCTGAAGGGGAACACAGAAAGGAAATCCCTGAGGAAAATGGCTGGCGTGATGTATGTCAGGAAATGTCTAATGGGAGATATTTCCCCAAACTGTAAGAAAACTGGGTTGAGCAGGTTAGGACTGGCACATTTTGATGCCCTTGCAGCATTTAAGCTTCTACTTCTTTTCCTGTACGTTGGCATTGTGGTGAGTGAGAGTGGCTCCAAAGACAGAGAATGATTCCGGAAGATTTCTGTGTGCTCTCTTGGCCAGACCTGCTTGGGAGTGCCTGCTATTCCCACTGCCTGTTGAAAGGTTGCGCTCGCTTCTAATCTCCAGGGTCAGTCAGCTGCCTGCGGGGAGACTGTGTACCATACTGACAGAAGCTCTAGTCCCTGCAGGAAACACTAATTGTAAATTAATTCCCATGGATTTTGTCCAACTACTGTAATAATTAATTTGTAGCAAATATTTCAAAGTCTGTATATAGCTGAAAGACATGCCTGTCACTCCTTCTGAGGCAGATGTTGTATGGGCATGAAACTATTGTTCTCCAGAGTCTGGGCATGAGTGTGACTCATATGATTCATCTGCACAGGAAATTTAGGGCAATCTACTGTATAAAAGTCAAAGTTTGTGAGTTTGTCTGTTTGTCTGTGTCAAGCAAGCAAAGACCTCATACGATTGACTGTGTGAGGCAAGAAGACCTCATATGATTGGCTGCCTGTGAAGATTCTATGGAATCTTGGGGTTGGCATTTTAGGGAGGGGCCTTTAGAATTCTCAGCCAGAGAGCTCAGGCTGGTTGCTATGGAGACAAGACCTAGCAGCAAGAAGAAGGCAATGTATTCCCTCAGAAACCAAACCTCTGTTATGTTAACAACTCGGAATATAGATTAGATTGGAGAATATGGGGATAAATTACAGATACTGGAATAGGCCGGTTGCTATGGAGATGAGACCTAGCAGCAAGAGGGAGAACAGTGTATTCCTTCAGGAACCCAAATGGGGATGTAAATAACTCTGAACACAGATTGCATTGGGAAATATGAGTAAAAGTTACAGGTACTGGACAAGACAGTTTGGTGAGTTCTTAAGAGGAAAATAAAATCCCAGGCAACACGAGGTAAATATGCTAGTGTGTATATACATATATAAAACATCCGTCCCTGTGCATCTTTTTTCCCTATCAACAATGTAGTCCTGTTTTGCAGCAGGAGACTATAGGCCACATAAAATATAGGCCTCTGGTGTATAGAATATATACCTAGTAGATCAGTGCTTCTGAAACTGTTTCATATGGTGGACAAGCAGGAATTTTTCTCTTTATGTGCCAGGGACTGGCACCATATTTGCGCCCATTGGCTACACTTATTTCTTTCTTTCCTGAAAACTTGCCATAGGCTGGCAGCCAATGACTTACAGTCTAGTCCACCACTTTGAGTAGCAGTGCAGCAGGACATAGCAGTAGATCTCTTCCTTTTCTGTAAATTACAAATATGCATACACATGCACACTCGCACGCACACACGCACACACGAGCGAGAGAGAGAGAGAGAGAGAATTTATTTACTTTTTTGGACTAGAGCTCCAAGAATTCCCTGATATGGGAGTTCTAGTCCAAAAAGTAACTTTTGCAAGCTCTGTATATACACACAAACCAGTTGCTGAGGAGTGTAAGCAGTAGAGTGCTATTGCTCTCCTGCCTTACTTATGAACTTTTCTTAGTCCAGGGATGTAGAATCCTAGGTCATGGATCAAACTTGGCATCCTAGTCTGGCCCTCAGAACTTCTGCAGATGGCTATGCCTCATCATCTCCCAGATTCTGTATATTTTTTTTCACCACCCTAAATATTGAAATGCTTCTCCAACAGCTTAGTGGCTGGCAGTAAGAAATTTAAGCTAAAATGTGCTGTTATTTCTGCTCTTATGCTTTCGCTTTTGGCTCTGTGTATTACTGGAATGTGGCTCTTGAGAATGTCTCTGAAACTGAATTCAGTCCTTGGACTGAAAGAGGTTCCCCACTCCAAATACAGCATCTTGCTGATCACTGTAAGAAATCAGATAGAATCATAGAATCATAGAGTTGGAAGAGATCACAGAGGCCATCCAGTCCAACTCCCTGCCACACAGGAACCCACATCAAAGCACTTCCAACAGATGGTCATACAGCCTCTGCTTAAAAACCTCCAAAGAAGGAGACTCCACCACACTCTGAGGCAGCCTATTCCACTGCCAGACAGCTCTGACCGACAGAAAGTTCTTGCTGAGGTTCAGGTGGAATCTCTTTTCCTGTAGTTTGAATCCATTGGTCCTTGTCCTAGTCTCTGGAGCAATGGCAAACAAGCCCACTCCTTCCTCAACATGACATCCCTTCAAATATTTAAACATGGCTATCATGTCCCCTCTTATGATGATGGACAACATAGATCTTTGCTCTCATTGTCCAACAAGGCTCTTTTTAGGTTCATATGCATTTTGTCACAAGTGGGATATATACATGTAGACCTATAAATATGTTCTATCCACCACAGAAAGAACATAGAGCTGGCCCTACCGTTAGATAGAGTGAGACAGCCACCTTGGAGCAACATTATTTTTTACGACACAAATAAAAGCAGCAAAGAGTTTATTACTAATATATTATTCTTGTATTTCAGCTTCCAGGGAGGAGGCAGAAGCTTTTCTGACTGAGAGGCCAAAATAATTTGGTTGGCTACTAGAGGTGGCATGGGTCCTTGCACTACATTTATCATGTATTGATTTGCTTACTTACTGAGTTTATATATCAGGTAGCAAAGTTTCTTGGGCTAGCCTTGAAAGAGCATTCTGCTGGAAATGCATTGCCTAAGAGAATATGCTACATTCTTGCAAGGTAGGGACTTGTGACTCATCGCTGCATGTAAGCAAGTGGAGTGTTATGTGAAGCAATCCTCCAAGTGACCAGCATTACACATGCATCACAGTGAGAGGGAGGAGCCAGCCTTGCTGACTTAACAATTTTACCAAACTTAATGGAAGGGAGGGACCCTTAATTAATTCACCACTGTAATGAGAAAGGGGGAATGGTTGGTTGTCTGATGTATAATTCATAGCAACAACCCACATGCATGTATGTGTGGATCAGGAGATCCATGATTATCCTGCTACAGAGCATTAACCTTAATAATGCTGGATAGTGTATTAGAGCAGAATTGCTGTAGCAGCTGGACAAAAAGCATCCCTGAAATATGCAAGCCAGCAGCCCATATACAATTCCTTCTTTAGTTGGTCAGATAAATACATGTGTGAGTATCACCAGCAGCCAATGGCTTCCATATCAGTGGACAGTGACTCTCTTAAAGGTTTTAGTCCAGACTTGAAAGGAACTACCCAGGGTTGTTGTTGTTATGGGCCACTAAGTTGGCTGTGACTTATGGTGACCCTGTGTGGAAGGAACTGGCAAAACCATCTCTGAGTATTCCTTGCCTAAAAAATCGTATGAAATTCATGAGGTCACCATAAGTCAACAGACAATTTGAATGCACATACACACACATAAATAAGAGAGATTTAAGAGCCCCGGTCATCAACAGCCCTTCTTGGATCTTGCAGATTCAGGGCCGTGGCTTTCTTGATTGAATCAATCCATGTGTAGTTCAGCAAGTAGGTGAATTTCTAACTGACTGATGGAAAGAACTCAAAGAGTCCTTACCCTTCATCCTAGAGAGAAGTCACTAGTGGGATGCCACAGGGTTTTGTCCTGGGTTTGATGTAGTTTAATTTCTTTTTAAATTATCTGGATGATGGAATAGAGGATCTGCTAATCAAATTTGCAGAAGACATGGGATTAGGATGGTAGCGAATACCCCAGAGGACAGGTTCCTATTTCAAAATGACCTTGACCAGATTGGTGAGCTGGGTCAAAGCTAACAAAAAGAACTTCAACAGGGATAAAGGTAAGGCTACTATAACTAAGCAGGAAAAATGAAATGCACAAATAGAGGATGAGTGATTCCTGCTTTGAGAACAGTAAATACCTGAGTAAATAGTGTGATATGGCAGCCAAAAAAACCTAAAGTAATTCTGGGCTGCATCGACAGGAATACAGCGTTAAGATTGAGGGAAGTAGTGATGCCACTCTCTTTTGGTCAAACCCTATCTGGAATACTGTGTCCTCCATAGTTCAAGGATATTAACAAACTGGAACATGTCCAAGGAAAGATAACCAAGATGAACAAAGGTCTAAAAACCAAGCCTTAGGGGAAAAGTCAGAAAAGCTAATGCTCAAATGAGCTCAGGCTCACTAGAGAGGTTAAAAACAATAAAATGGTGTTGCTGTTGTTTTGGCTGTGTTTGGAGCAAGAGGAAGAGAAAAGAAAAGGAAGGACCACTGTGTAGAGAAGACATAAAATGCTGAGCGGGGGGGCAGAGAGAAGGCTGAACCATTCAATAGCTTCTTTGCCTCAGTCTCCCAAAAGGAAAACCGTGGTCTCTGGTGAAAATACAACAAACCATTCAGTGAGAGGACTACAGCCTAGAATAGGTAAAGAGGTAGTAATAAAATATCTATTTACTCTAAATGAATTCAAGTCTTCAGGGCTAGGTGAATTTCATCCAAGTGTACTAAAAAAAACTTGCAGAGGTATTCTCAAAGTCACTGTCAATAATCTTTGAGAATTCTCTGAGAAGAGGAGAGGTCATAGGAGACTGGATGAGGGCAAATGTTTCCCCATCTTGAAAAAGGGCAAAAAGAAGGACCCAAGTGACTACTGACCAATCTCTTTGATGTCAATATAATGAAAAGTGCTAGAACAGATCATTAAGCAATCTGTACACACTCAGAGAGGAATGATGTGATTACTATGAGCAAGCATGGGTTTTAAGTCATGCCAAATTGATTTTATATCTTTTTTGATAGAGTTACAAGCTTAGATCAGTGGATATAATAATCTGGTGAACTGTAGACTAGGTAGTGCTGCAGTTAGGTAGATATGTAACTGGTTGACAGAACGAACCCAGAGAGTGGTCTCCAATGTTTTCTTCCTGGAGAGAAGTGACTAGTGGGGTATCTCAGGGTTCTGTCCTAGGTCTTATATTGTTCAACATCTTTATAAATGACTTAGATGATGGAATATTTGTAGATGAAACCAAATTAGGGTACCTTATAGCCCAGAGGACAGGAACAGAATTCCAAGTGACCTTGACGGATCGGAATGTTGGACCAAAATGAACAAAATGAATTTCAACAGGGATCAATGTAAGGTCTAGGCAGCAAAAATGCATAAATAAATAAAAGCATAAATGTAGGATAGATGAAACCTACATAGAAAATGGTACCTATGAAAAGGATCGAGGGGTCTTAGTAGACCAAAAGCTAAATATGCATAAGCATGATGCAGCAGCCAAAAAAGCCACTGCAATTCCACAATGCATCAACTAGAGGGTAGTGTCCAGATCAAAAGTAGTAGTAGTGCCTCTCTATTCTGCTTTGGTCAGACTCCACCTGAAATACTGTGTCCACTTCTGGGCATCATAGTTCAAGAAAGATATTGAGAAGTTGCAACACATCCAAGGAACATGCCGATAAAAGGTCTGGAAAGCAAGCCTTATGAGAAACAGCTCAGGGAGCTGGATATGTTTAGCTTGGAGAAAAGATTACTGAGAGATGACATGATAGCTATCTTTAAATATCTGAAGGACTGTATGTAGAAGATGGAGCTAGCTTGTTTTCTGCTGCTTAAGGGACTAGAACATGAAACAATAGACTCAAATTGCAAGCAAAGAGATTCTACCTAAACATTGGGAAGAACTTCCGTACTATAAGAGCTGTTCAACAGCAGAATAGATTCTACAGTAGATTCTATAGAATCTTTCAGATTCTGTAATTCTAAGCCTAAAGGAGCCTTTTCCTGGAAAAGCATGTGAAAGTAAGGAAAGGTGTACGTGCCCCCAGATCAGTAGCAGTGAAGAAATGTTTATACGCTGGTAGGAAATGACAGCATGGCCCTCCATATCTGTTGATTTGGTGTCCCTGGATTCAACAAACCAGGGCTTGAAAATATTTTTAAAAACCTCCAAAAAACAAAGGTTTTTTTTTTGCCATTTTATATAAGGACATCATTTTACTACACCATTGTACATAAGAGCACTTGAGAATCCATGAATTTTGGTATCCATGGGGGGTCCCGGGACCAAACTAGTGGATACCAAAGGCCCACTGTATTATTTATTTGTTAGATGTGTACTTCTCCAATATCTCCAAGACTAGGAGACAAAAATGGTTGTTGGCAGGCCTCCAACAGGAACGCTTTCCCTGAATGTTGTTACCCTGATTTCTGGGGTCCCTTGGGGGACACCTCAATGTGCTCCATATGATGAGGAATGGAAACTAGCCAGAGCACAAGCAATAGCAATGCAAGAGGCAGGGTAACCTAGCGGAGTCTTTTTAGCCAGTTTTTACGGGGTCAGGCCAAGCCAAAAAACAAACAAAAATGTCCAATAAATGATTTTATTGAATGCAAGTCTCACGCACCAAGGCAATCACGCACACACGCACCCAAGAGCTATTAAGAAACAAAAGAGAGGAAATTGGACAGGGGAGTATTGAAGGGGTGTAGTTGGGGTGATACTGCACCTTGTCCTGAAGTCCATGGTCCGGGACGACAGTGGAGAGATGAGACTCAGCACAAGGAGGGCTGAGGGGATTACTCAACGGATGGAGCAACAGTCTGCTGGGAAGACTGGGAGCGATCTGAAGAAACGCTCAAAAACTGGGACTATTTGTAGGGGAAAAAGTACCTGGAGGACTAATCCTTTCCCGGGGAGAACAATGGATATTGGAGTGATAATGAAGCTCCACAATGGTAATTTCCTTTGTGTGATGGGATTGCAAGGTGTTGCCAAAGTCTCAGGATCTTCAGCTGTGTTTGTTTGTGGTGTGACTTTATATAAATGGTCCTTGCCTGATTTGCTCAACTTGGGGCAGACATGCTAATCCCCACAAGTCGGTGTCTCGGGGCTGAGGACCCTTTGTTTATTGGGGGTTTACATACCTTGAGGTCTCCTGGGGCTACGTGACTAGGGATTTTACTGGCCTGACCTGATTTTCGGTCATTCGACCATGCCTGCCTATATGCTTGTTCGGGGGACCTTTCAGGCACACGGAATCATGTTTTAATATCAAAATTGTAGACCCCGGGATAGGGTTTTTCCAGTGAGATAACAATGTGAAGTGGAAGGTCCATTTGCAGTAGAAGATACCAGAGACAGCTGTAGTAGTGCAAATGCAGGTGTGCTTGTATGAAACCAGTTGCCTAGACCAATTTTAATCTGGGTTCAGGCCTCATTTCAGGACTCTGTCAGCCTTGATTGCCTTGATGGATGACTTTTATGAGAGAGGGGGGGAAAAGAGTATAGTTTTACCCTCCTGATGGCCCTACAACCTTCTGAGGACTACTTTGTTCTTGTTCAGAGCAGGTTATTTAGCCCTGTGGCACTTCCTATGTGGAATATCATTACCACTGACATTCAACATGCTTCAACAATTTTAAGTTTGAGACACATGTTAAAAATATATTTATTTCTTGCAAGTTTTCCTTATGTAGTCCAATCCAGGAATGTAATTCATTGTAACTTTCGTTCTCATGAGAAACAAGGAATAATTTTACACTTTTTTACTTGCTGTGAGAAGGTCTTCTAAGGCTATTAACAGTTTGTGACTTATTCTGTGGAAAAAAAAATACTTTTTTGCCTTTAAAATGTATCTTCTGTGCAGAAAATAACAAAAAACAACAACAACAAAAAACAACAACAACCTTTACTACAGAGAAAGCTGCATTTTCTGTGCAGAACTTGCTGCTTTCTGCATAGGAAACTTGTTTTGTGTGCAGATTTATTTTTCTGCACCAAAAATCTAAGTGCATTTTTTTGTGCAGAATAAATCTCAACCTGTGAAATTTCTCACATATCAAGGATTCTCCTTGTCATGGTTTCCCAGGCAGTTGAGAAACCTGTTATTTGACCACTTTTCAAATATTCTTCCATTCCTACTCCATCCTACCATCTGTTTTATATTGTAATGTAATTTTTGTATGCATGTGCTTACTGCATATTTTAATTATTTTGTACTCCACTTTCAAATTTTCAGATGAGTAGTTTATAAATATTTGTGAATGGATAAATAAATAGGTTTGTGATTTTGCTTTTTTAAGCAAGCTTTTCTAAATAAACTGAAATAAATCTTTCACCTCCTGTTGGAGTAGAAGACCTCTAAAAGGATGGTAAATATCTGACTAGAAGGAAAGCAAGACAAGAATTCAGTGAGATGCATAGATGACATTCATAAAATGTGTGGCAATTTATTGATAAATAAATATTTTTATAACAACATTATTTCCTTCAGTTTGTTACTATAAGAAAAAGGAATAGCCTTCTGGACCTGTTTTATTTGAATGGAGTTCAAACGCACAATCTTTAGCATAATTCAGTTGTTGAGAACATCGAAATGCAGAGTATACCAGTCACATGCTTTCAATTACCACAGGGTATGTAGGATCAAATTTTGCTGAAAGAGAAGCCAGTGTGGTGACTATAACATGATAATATGGATGAATGCCTAGTTTGGCAAAGGCTGCTCCCTCAGAACTGATGGGCCTCTGTCAGTTGTGGTTATTTTAAACACTTTGATTCCAGGGGTTCAGAATGCACCATTGTTTGTGCTGGAAGTGAATTGCAGCCTTTCCCGTCCTACTCAGAACTCAGTCCCAGAGGATTCCATTTCCAAGTTCTATTTGCAGTTAGTTGACTATTTACTGTACTCGGATACTGAACTTACTGTACAGAAACGGCACTGTAATATACATTTCACCATAGAGATGTACACACTTCTTTGAAAACTGTGCTTTGCTGCTTTCATTTCCTCCTTGGCATCACGCATTCATTTCTAATTTCAGCCTTGTTAAGTACAATTGAGCATACGAATGCAATTTAGATTATTTATTTATTTTATCTGTGGTAAGGAAAGGACATAAGTAGAACATGTTATTCAGGATTTGCAAGCAGTCCGGCTAGATGTGACTGGAAGCATGGGCTGCAGGAACACTCTCAGACTGGTCATATTTCCTTGTTTACAGAAAACATCTGTGTGGGACGGCAAAGTGGATTGGAACCAGTGCCTTTGCAAGAAAATCTTCTCTCTTTGTGCTGTTTTCCCACTGAAAATAATCATTACCCCCTTGTTTAAACAAAAAGAAAGAAAGAAACTACCACCCTGCTTTGTGCTTCAATTTAAAACGCTTTAATATGAGGGCATATAAAAGCTCTGAGACAGGGATTTTAGACAATAACCCAAAGGATTCTTTCACACTGCACAGTTATAGTGCTACCTTTTCACTTTAATTACCACAGCTGCATCCTCTGGAAACCTGGGGTTAGTTGTGTGCTGTGGCACTAGAGATCTCTGGCCATTTCTGTCTCATACTGGCTTGTGCCAATCTGGCAATAGTAGCTATGATATAATTACAATTATCATAACCCCCACTCTTTTCCTAATCTGGGACTCAAGGTGGCTTACAAAATTAAAACAGATGCAGCTAAAAAAAATTACACCATACAAAGTTAAAAAGTGTAATTAAACTACGGTCATCCCTCCACATTCGCTAGGATTAGGGACACAGGACCCTCATGAAAGTGGGAAAAGCCATGAGTCACTCTAGGCCCTCCCAAACCATATTTAACACACGCAAAAAATATTATCACCATATTCAACCCACCATGGATTCCTTTGAGGCATCAGGGTTCCTTCACAAGGCAGAAGTGGCTGGCTGGTGGGGCTTACTCCACTGATGCCCCACACCATTTTTAACAGGGTCTTACAAGCCTCATTCACAGTTTCTCAGTCTCACAGGGCTTGCAGTCGCTATTAAAAACGGCATAGGGAGACAGCAGAGGTGACAGCAAATAATCCGTGAATAATCAAATTGACAAAAGTGAAACCTGCAAATGTGGAGGGCTGACTGTATCATTAAAAAGAAGGGCAACAAATGTAGTAAACAGCATAGCCCATGAAAGACCCTTTGCCCCTCAAAGGCCTGCTGAAAAGCAAAAACGAATCCAGCTGCCTATGGAGGGATAACAAGGAGGTTGTCAGTCTAACCCCCCTCGGAAGGGAGTTTCAAAGCTTGGGAGCAGCCACCAAGAAGATTCTCTTCCCACCAGATGTACCCGTGGGTGGAGGGTGGGACTGAGAGGAGGGCATTGTTGCATGCCTTGTAGTCATTTCCAACTTATGGCAACCTTCAGGTGAACCTATCATGGGGTTTTCTGGGGCTGGGCATATGTGACATGCCCAGGGTCACCCAGTGTGTTTCTATGGCTGAGCGGGGAATCATACCCTGGTCTCCAGCATAGTAGTCCAGTGCTCAAACCAGTACGTATAAGGAGATAAATGTCTTTCTGCTAGCTGTCAAGGGTGACATATATGGTTCTCCTCACCTATTTTATCCTCACAGCAGCCCCAGTGTGGGAAGGGGGGTAGGTTAGGCAAAAATATAATGACTGGCACAAGTTGAGTCAGTGAGCTTCATGACTCAGCAGGCTTTTGAGTGTGGATCTCCCCAGTCTTACCTAATGTGGGATAACTCTGTGTGATGTATAATGTAGTGTTTAGAGCAGCCTCACAAACCTAGTGCCCTCCAGTTCTTTTGGGCTATCATCCTCATGATCCCATATTGATAGCTATTCTTTCTGAAGTTGATGGAATTTGTAATCCAACACACATTGAAGTTAAAAATAGGAGGCTGCTCTGACCACTACAGCATGTTGATCAGAGAGCTTGGAACTCACATCAACCTGGAGCTCCTGCCTTCCAATCCTATCTTTAGGGGAATGGAATCTGTATATCCTCTGCTTGACATACACATACACATGTGGTTTGTCTCTGAACCACATTGTGCAGCTGAAGAACTTCAGACTGTATTTCAGAATCTGCACTGCCATCCCCCTTATGACACAAATAGGTTCTGCTTTCGTTTCTTTAAAAATACAATTAAAGAAGGCCTGTTGCATTTGGGGCCTGCCTGTCATTCTGTGAGTAGTGCTCTGGAGCTCTTCCAACAGGGTCCTGCCTTGATGGATCACTACAGTTGGTTATATGGTTAATCTTTGTTAGCAAGGGGTGGAAAATAAGAAAGAAGAGACATTTTTTGTAAGAGCAGATATTCCAGGCCAAAAACAGACAGACAGGCAGGCAGGCAGCCAGCCAGATACACACACACACACACACACATACACAAACACCACCACCAACAGCAGCAGCAGCAAAATATTCCCACAACCAAAGCATGCATGGAATAGTTACTATTTTGGACTACAACTCCTAGATTCTTACAGCCATCATGTTTGCTTGTCAGGGGATTATGAGAGTAGCAGTCCAAAAAGTAACTTCTCTCAGGTCTGCATTGGTAATGAAAGAAATATAAGTATTGCTTTGTGTCTCATTTGGAAATGTTCTCCGAGGTTTCTGGGAGGTGAGGGAAAAATACTCTGCACATTCTCAGAAAGACTATCTCATACAGCTTCAAATGTCACAAACTAAATCTTATCCTTTGAAGAAGATGACAAGGGCCAGTGTGCCAAAAACATATTATTGCCAAAAACATATTATGGTCCTGGTACTTACATGCCAGGGTCTATTGCTATGTCAGCATGGGTGTTCTCTCTGGAATGAAAGTATGGCATTTCCCATTCACTCCAGCTCTGTATTACTTCTAACCTAAGTGGCTTTGTCACATATATTTTATGAGCATGCATTTCCATAGAGCATATAACACTTTCCTGAAAACAAATCTTCTTGGTTGCACTTGAAACCTTTACTGCTCCTGCTTGTTTCCAATTACTTTTCCTTCATTTCTCTTTCACCACCTTCCACCCTCTTGGCTCATTTCCCCTAATCCCTGCACCTTTTGCTTCTTTTGCTCTAGCCAGATTAGAAAGACAGTTAATGCTGCTTTTTTATTAATAAAAATTCCCTGACCTCTCTTGCCAATTGGCTGAACAGCCAAGGATGTGGAAAGTACATATCCAATTAGATTCTCATTGAGATTCCCATCTGGCTAAAGTACCAAAGGTCAGCTGAAATTGAAAAAGCACACATGGTCATTCATGCTGTTTTATACAGAGCACATAGTGTACTCCGCAAGAGATGCTTCATCTTTAGATACAAGCAAAAGCTCCTCTAAAATATGAAGGTTGAAGATGGCTTTTTTAAAGAGAAAGAGAAAAAAAAATTCAGCCTGCTCAAAATGAAATCACAGCAATCACCCCCCATGTGCAAGCCAAGCAAAGTTCTAATGGTGGAAGATCTGTTTTTATTTCAAAAATTCAAGTAGAGGACAGCTTATTTAAAAATCTGCTATTGCTTCTCTGGGATGGATTTTCAAAATGTGCAGTGAGGGGTGTCCAAAGGATGAAGATTAGAATCAAGACCAACAACAGAAACCACTTTGTAATAGCAGAGAAACCACTAACAGCGTACATGTGTCTTCTGTCACCAGCGAAGGACAAAGACAAGAATTCAAGCAACTTTTAAAAAGTACGAATTGTGGAATTGTGGCTGAAATGAAGAAACTGCCCAGAAATTATGGATTAAAAAATCCTTAACTCCCTCCCCCTTTCTCCTATTTGAACTCAGTCTTGTGCTACAACTAACCGGTGTTCACCCTAGAGCCATCTTCCTTAAATTCCATATTCTGTTCTAATGTTGGCTCCCAACAGTTCCAGACTCCACCCATCTTTCTCATCACCCCCCCCCCCACCGAGTTCTTCAAACCATTTTGAAGAAAGAATTCTATAATTCATTGGGTTAAAAGGATCATCGGCTGGCTTCATGGGATGTACTGCCAACATTTCGGAAACATTTATTTTTTTTCTCTTTTGGAATGAATACAAGCGCAGTGGTTAAGAAATATTTCCTTTCCTCTGGTTCCTGGCAAAAGCTGCAGTTAGTGGCTACAAGCTGAGGCAGGAGAAGCACGGATATACAAGGGTACACAAATAACATTCCAATATTTTAGTCAAGAAATAAATACGTGAACTACTAAATCTTCTTGGGCTGGGATTTACTGATTGCTTCTCTGTGACAGCAGGTGTGGTGTTTATTCACAACTGGGGCTGTGCAAGGTTATTTTTCCTGTGCTTGCAGGTACTGTACCTCTCAAGCTAAAATTTAAGAAGGATTAACACTGGGGGAAAAAATATGGCTACAGCAAGTGCTATATATGCACAGGTCAAATTCCAGTAATGGCTGCAGTCTTGTTACTGCAAGGTGATCTTACTGGCTTGGTTTCTTTTTGCTATATTTTCATCCCTCCCATTTTCTAAATATATGTGACTCTTTATATGTCTGCAAAGACAGCCCATATGTTCCAATGACACTTAACCTGATTCTAGCCATATTCATCCAGAAGTAAGTCTCAGATTTCAGGTATACTTCAGGGCTCTAACTATGGGGGAGGCAATGTTGCTCTCTCAAGTAGGAATTATGTCCCCTCCACTGCAAAGAAATTTTCCTTCACCCTCCAAATTTCCAGTATTCCCAGGAAGTGAGACATTGAAAGTGGATTAGACCTGTTTGAAATTTGTCTCATTCTCCTGGTAACTTTACTTACTTTGCCCCACATTTTTTGGACGCCTACAATGTATTTTTTTAAAAAAATGCCCAGTTGAAAGCTGAAAATATAGGGAGTGAAGGAAAATTTCATTGGAGAGCAGAATCCTTATTTAGGAGGCAATACTCTCATCCCCCCCTCCATAACTACAAACATGGCATACTTCTAAAAAAGTTTACTTGGGATTCCAGCCAGGGATACCATTTCAACCTTTGTATGGTGGTGGAGCTGGAGACAATGAAAGAAATTTCAAGGGAAGGTCAAGATGCACATCAAGTTCCAAAGAGGTACTAACCGAAAGAGTAAAAATAAATTTGATGGAAAGCAACGCACTTTCAGAGCATGTAGTGCTTTTTTGTTTGAAAAGCACTCTAACCAGATTAAGATCTGGCCCTACTATTTGGCGGAGTGAAGTTTAAAACTTACTTAGAAGAAGAATAGCAGTGGTAGTGTGATGCTCTGGAATCCACAAATTCCAGTGATTCCTACCAGTTTTCTGTTATGAATGGCTTCATTCTTTTTCCAAGTTGCTTTACAAATGCTGTGGTACCTCCTGGCAGCAGATGCTAGGAAGTGTTGCGCTTGCATGCAATATATCACATGGCTTGTTCTAGACTATTACCACCACTCGATGTTAGTATGCTGCCTTCTGATGTGTGGATTTTCCGTTCACATTAACGGTGTTGAAAAAAAAAGATTAATATGGGATAGAGTAGGGAGTTATCCTGTTCTTCCCCTCATGCAGAATAATGTCTTGTTCTATCCTAGTAAGATTATTCACATACATCAGAATCAACATTTTGTAAGCAAAACAATTTCATCACATCTTTTGCATGCAGACCAAATGCACAAGTTCATTTAATAGTTTAGAAAAAGATTAGGGTGCTGGCTACAAATATAGGTTTTGTAATGAAGAGCTCATTATAGGATCATCCATGGCATGGTATTTCAAGTTTCTGTGTAAGGTTGTGGAAACTGGACAGTGAAGAAAGTTGACTGGAAGGAAATCAGCTCATTTGAAATGTTGTGTTGGAAGAGGAATCTGTAGATTCATGGATTGCTAGAAAGACAAATCAAGCTTTCCCAGAGCAAATCAACCTAAACTCTCCCTAGAAGTCAAAATGACCAAAGCGAGGCTGTCATACTTTGGGCATATCATGAGATGACATGAATCATTAGAAGAGATGACAATGTTCAGTAAAGTGTAAGGCAGAAAGAAACAGGAAGATTACACTACATGGATTGATTCAATTGAGGAAGCTACAGCCCAGAGTTTGCAAAACCTGAACAGGGCTGTTGATAACCAAGGCTCTTGGAAGTCATAGGCCATTTCCGCACAGGGCGAGAGAATCGCCCCGTGCTGCTACTTACCGGATCTTCTGGTTCCCCGGTCCGGTCCAGGCTGCTCTGGAGCAGTGCGTGGCTGTCACTCCGCATTGCTCCAGCATCCAAAATGGCGGCTTCCAGTCGGTCGTGGGTCTTGACCAACCTCTGAAGCTCACCAGCCTAAAGCCTGCCCTCCGCAGATCGCAGGCTCACATTGGTGCAAGCCTGCGAATCTGCATGTGAGAGCAGGCACGGAATGGTGCGCACCGGCTTTTTGAAAAACCTGAAAAATCAGGTTTTTCAAAAACACGCTGGAGGACCACTTGGGGTCGCTCCAGAGTGGACTGAGGTGCGGATCTACACTAAGTAGTCCGGACCCAGTCCGCTCCAAGGTGCAGACGTCCTCCGTGGAGGATGCACTGCACTGTTCCATTTAACCCGTGCGGAAACGGCCATAGGGTCATCATAACCCAAGGTTAACTTGATAGCATATACAAACTGCAAACAAGGAACCCACTTCTTTCTGAACGAGGAATACAAATGTTTACTTTTCGTGTTCTTGCACATAGCGGAAAAATTGCAGTTTTTTTTTTTTTTTTTTTACATTTTAAAGAATTTTTTACACTTTGTGATTTATTGCCTCGTCCCCATACCAAAAAAGGGAAGAATCATTTTTGAGCAACTTCTACCCCACAATCCTTGGATTTTTCCTGTAGAAATCTTAAATTTTGCCCAGAGAATACTTCATAGTGGGAAAGGGTTTGGACAAAATGAGGCATGTGTGTTCATAAAACCCTAGCTTTTCCACAATTTTTTTTAAATAAAAAAGTATTGAATTGTGAAAAATCTCACAAAGGTTGCTATCTATCTATCTATCTATCTGTCTATGTATCTACTTTGGTTAGAGTCCCTCATTATTTCAAGATACCCTTTCTCATCAAGGATATGAAAATTTGCATGTATCTCTACACTGTGCCTCCCTAAATCTGGAGTCTGGAGAATTATTTTTCAGAGGAATGAATCTAACAACATGCTGAAACATTCCATAACCAAGCAGAGGTAGAATGATGCTTCAGAATCTGATTGCATTCTTCTTAACCTTAGTGCCTAAACTCTGCTTAAATTCCACAAATTTGCTTTGGACTTTCAATGTATAGTTGAAAAATGCCAGTTAGCTATGCCAACAAATGACTTGAGCAAGCTTGGAGATTTCAGGCTAACCTATTTTACAGAATGGTTGTAAAAATAATGAAAAAATGCTGTGCTAAAGAAATTATATATAATCGTTATTTTGGGAGTATTGCAGAAATTTCTGTGGTACTGGTGTTACACTGTCTTCAGTTTCTGGCTAGGAAATGAGCATGTAGCTGCCTACTGGGTTTCAGTAACCTCTGCGTCACCACACCAGTCAGTAGGGAGAGATGTCATTGAGTGATGGTTCAAATGCCTTACATGCCTAATCAGATCTAGGAAAAATAACTTTTTGGAATTCAGTTCTCAGATTCTCCTGTCATGCTGGCTATGAATTTCAGAGCTTGTGACTCCAAAAATAACATTGTGAAGCTGTAATGAAGGTCTCCACTTGAATCCCCCACAGCTCCATTAAAAAAAACAAAAACAATTGAATGGGGGCAGCAAATCTAGGGAACATTCTTTCTAAGACCCTGAATAATTACAGCTAGAAAATATTGGGCAGGAACTGAGAGGGTTTGATACAGTATCTAGCACATGTATACAGTCATCCCTCCACATTTGCTAGGGTTAAGGGAACAAGACCCCTGTTAAAGTGGAAAAACCATGAATAACTCTAGCCTCTCCCAAACCGTATTTAACACACAAAAAAGTATGATCACCATATTCAACCCACTGTGGATTCCTTTGAGGCACCAGGGTTTCTTCATAAGGCAGAAGTGAGTGGCTGGAGGGGCTCACTGCCACCCCCACTGCTACCCCACACCATTTTCAATAGGGGCATACAAGCCTCGTTCACAGCTTTTCTCAGTCTCACAAGGCTTGCAGTCCCTATTAAAAATGGCATAGGGAGGCAGCAGAGGTGACAGCAAGTAATATGTGAATAATCAAATCCACAAAAAGTAAAACCCGCAAATGTGGAAGGCTAACTGTATATGTTCAGACAAATGTTCAAATTACATTTTTCTTCCCCTGTGTTTGCCATTTGCTTATCGCCCTGAGTGATAGAAGTCCTTGACTAAGAATTCTGAAGTGAAAGCTGGAAAAGGTTAAAGAGAGGTAGACCAGAAGTGCTGATAAGATCATCTGAGCCTCGCACAGTATTTGTTTTCGCCTATACCACTGCCAGAGTGCCCACGTTCAGGCCATTGGGATTGGGACAGCTTCCCTAAATTCTATGCCTCATCCATACTAAGCTCCCATGAGACTGGGGCATGAGCAGAGTCATGGCTCACAGAGTTGGAATGCCAGGACTTTTTGATTGGCAGAGATGATGGCATCATCCTTTCTCTCTCAGCTTAGTAAGAATTCTTAGTAGGAGTGAGAAGTGATGGTGAGGTCCCAGTAACAATACTCCCATTTGGGAAGGGTATGCCTTGAATAAGCAATCAGGACCCATTAGCTTTACAAAAAGACCTGCTTTGGAAATATTTTTTTCCTGATTGGGATCAACACAGTAATTTGTTTTCTTGGATTCTCTTCAGGAGCGTGGTTATGGGAACAGTCACAATGACCCCAGAACATCAAAATTTAATATCATGCCATTATTTATAACTTCTTGTCTAAGGACCTCAGGTGGAATAAGAGAAGCTCAGTATCACTTCTGAAACTTCAGCCTAGGACCTAGTAGATTGACATAAAATCTTGAAAAGAATCTCACACATTGAGAATAATAAAACTCAGACCGTATCATGACACCTACATAAGGGGTTTAAAAGATTCCTGTTTCAGGAAGCTCTTTGTGCTAGGGGCAGACTGTAGCTTCTTTAGAGACAGGAGATGAAGGAGGCAATGTTGATCAATCAACTGAAACCACAGGTCAATGTAAAATAACAGTTAAAGCGAATAGTGCGGTTTATCAGCAGGGTTTAGTTGCCCATTAGGTGTTTGTTAACTGCTCTTGTCTCTTTTAACCAGCCATTGTTCAATTGAAGCAACCACATGATGGGGGGAAAAATCTCCTCCATGCACCATGTGATTATCATGAGGATGTAAATATTGTCTGTAGTCGTGGTTGCAGTATCATCTCATTTTGCAGAACATAAAAGTATCTTTCTTAGACATCCCTCCCATATTTAAGTTTGATTATCTTTCATCATACAGTCAGAATCCAGGACTCAAGTTGTATGACTGATGCTAGACTTTTTCCAAATATTCTGTAGGGTTAGATAAAGAACAAGAGCATCTAAAAAGGAATATACCAATAGTGGCATCACTGGAATTGGTGTTACTCAGTGCAGTAAGTTGTGGTTTCACCCCCATGGACCTCTTCCTGTACAAGACTGTACAGAATTCTCAGTAATTTTTTTTTGTATTAATGTTACTCATAAATTGTAATTCTCATGTATCACTGAACATAATGGCAATAGTAGGGACACAAACAACTAGCAAAATTAAAATTACACATTTAAATTACAATATCATACACACAGCCAAAATGTAGGTGAGGAAACTCTAAGAAGTGCTGATAATCTGCTCAAGACATTCTGCAACATGCAGAATTTGGATGGTAGGAAGAATGTACATAGGGGGATGGGGTAGAGTCAGCATGATACATGTTGCCAACTGATACAAAAATAAGATCGCATTCCTTCCTATGTACACACCAGGTGGGCTAGTTCTAACACACTTGAGACAACAGGCTGGTTCATGGGCCCAGTATAAGTTGTGCAACATAAACACCTCTCTTCTCTGAAAACTGTCTACAGAAGATACACTTCTGTCCTGGATTCTTTTCTCATGCATGCACTAAGCACCTCTCACAAGAATATAGCTATGTGTGTGTGTGGGGGGGGGGGGATGACAGCATTGTCCCCACCCCAAGTAAGAATTCTGCCCATCAAGATGAAATTTTCCTTCAGTTCTGAATTGGGCAGCAATGTCCTCATTTTGTCCTTATAGGTACACTCCTGCTTCTCTGGTAATGGAGGACACATTATTTTTCCCCCTTCTTCCAAACACCAGATCTGACACAAATGAAATACCATGCATGATGGATTGACGGATGAATTGGCCTTTCTGCACTAGACTGTTATAGGCCTATAATTCCATTTTCAACATCCTGTGGAATTCTGGGGTTTGTAGTTTACTGAGACCAAAGAGCTCTCTGGTTGAGAATTCTAAATGCCTCTCCCTAAACTGCAGACCCCAGGATTCCATAGGATGTTGAAAGTGGAAAGTAGCGCTATAACAGCCTAGTGCGGAAATGGCCCTAGCCATGCTGGCTACTAGTGAGAGTTCATCCCTTATTTGTTCTAGGATCCATATATTTGTCTTGTTGACAGCCCACCATACCTGCAGAATTTTTCTCCAGCACCACATTTCAAAATGACTTGATTTCTTCCTG
Source organism: Cyclura pinguis (assembly GCA_030412105.1). NCBI lineage: Eukaryota > Metazoa > Chordata > Lepidosauria > Squamata > Iguanidae > Cyclura > Cyclura pinguis. Next base: position 315,451,660 of record CM059600.1, on the reverse strand, counting down.
CCACCGTTTTTCAATCTCCAGCTTTCTCAGCCATACATAGAAAATAGCAATACTATGATATGGATGATTCTAACTTTGGTATTTAATGATACATCTGCACACTCCTGCAGGCACTATATCTGTTTTGGAGATAGATTTCAGTACCTCTGGCAGTTCCTTTCAAGTTCAGAAAAAAAACCTGCTGCAGGTTCACCACCCCAATGATGTGGGTGCCCCCTTTTGTACATACAGGTCCTTATCACACTACACTGTTATAGCACTATTATTCCACTCTGTCTGCCATGACTACTTTCTGTGGAATTCTGGGGTTCGTAGTTTAGGAGGCCCAGGAGCTCTCTGGCTGAGAATTCTAAATGCCCCTCCCTAAACTGCAAATCCCAGGATTCCATAGGATGTTGCTACGGCAGTTAAAGTGGAATAATAGTGCTATAACAGTGTAGTGTGATATGGCTCACACACACTTACACAGTATTTTAATTTCTTGACCGCAGTCTCCATATTGATTAATGTCTGAGCCAAGATACAAAAATTCTTTAACTAATTCACTGTCTTCATCACCCACTTTAAAGTTACATAAATCATCTATGGGCATTATTTTGTTTTCTTAATATTTAACTGTAACCCTGCTTTTTCTTCATGGAAGGTTCATAGTCAGTGATGCCTGAGGGTAATGATCTCTCTGTTTGAAACCCTCTTCCAGTCCTGGATTTCCCTGGCAAGTAAAATATTCCTCTCTTCCTCATAAAAATACAGGTAGTTCTAAACTTCTTATGAGCCTTCCCTTTCATTTGCTGCCAGAAGAGCGCAGATTGCAACAGAGTTCAAAGGAGAGAAAGTGCCCAGTGGGGAAGAGGGCAGGGGAGGGGCGTATGGTCACTCTTACTGAACAGAACAGACATGGTGATCACTGATGGCAAAGAGCCACAGTGTGTGTGTTTGTGTATGTCACTACAAAGAGCCGCTTATGTCCAAGAAGAACATGTGGGCAGATGCCCCAGTTTGAGCATGACAGGCCCATTAGTTAATCGACTTTCTTTACTCTGATTAGGAACATTTATTTATCCTTCTCTCTTTCATTCCCCCAAACCGAGTGCCAATGAGACAAAGAGAAATCCTTTGGCTTCTTCTGCTGTCACTAATCAGCTGTGAGGGAACAACAGGCACTGTTGTTGTCTTTTCTTTTCTTTTCAATGGAACAAAATATGAGATTTCCACATCCAAGAAACGGGGTTGAAAAATCCCCTTAACTTCAGAGGCAATTGCAGGTGCCCAGGACTTCTCAGAGAAAAAAAAGAAAACACAGCTCCTCCCTCAGCTATTATTACTGCATTTTCCTTGCAAAAACAGTTCAAGGTACACGAAATCAATCAAGTTACTTTAATGAGCAGCCCTTTTATCCACCCATGTACATTTAAGGAAACCATGAGATTCCTGGCACTCCTTTTAGCAGCTGCCAAGTGCTGTATTAATAGGTATTATAGGCCAAGAGAGTCTTGGTAATAAAGGACTCTTTCTTGTGTCCTATCCAAAATATTGCCTGGATTTATTTTTTTAAAACTGAATTTCTTATATACTGAATGCAGTATTTTATGTCAGCAAAAGTGAAGACACAGCAGTTACTTTGCAAACTTTAAAATCCTTCTAATTCCTGTATAGTAGTATTCCTGTTTGCTTCAGCTCAATCAAATTCAGGGACACATGGCTGCACATGACTCTACCAGATCTTGAGTTTCTCTAATTCTAAACCATGCATGGAGTCTGCAGCTTGTTATCCTCCCCTGTAATTTTGTACGTTCTTCTGCACCACTAACATGCAGGGAGAATGAGAAATGATCTTAGACTGGAAGAATCTATATGATGTCTACTTGTTTGCTCCAGTGGAGTGAACAGCAGGTTTAGAGGAAACAAGTTCTAGATCTTGGGCAGCCTAAGATCTGAGCATGGGAGCACCTCACCTTCCCAAGTGGCAGAGTGGGATGCCCTTCTCACCTCCACGCTAAACATATCCTCTATGGATCTGGAGCATAGATTGGCAGAGGCAGAGGGACTTAAATATCCAAGATTTTCAAGTAGCCACTTAATGCTACACCCTCCCAGATTACATAGACCCCACAAAGACTCTCTTAATATTCCTGATCCTGTGAGAGAAAGACAGCAAAGATCAGCCAGTGCTGAAATAGATCTCCAATATATTAGTTTAGTATGCTTTCCGCAGAATGGTGAGATTTAAGAGGCTGGCTAAAACTATCTACTGTTAGAAGCTACAACTGTCATTCACATATATTTGCAATATATACCATCCTCTCCTTCCCTGTATCTCTAATCTGATATTTTCTCTATAAAGAGAAGTCGGGGAGAAAATGTGTGCTTTAAAGAGACACTAACTGGGCCTCTGTTTTTTCCCCTTTCTGAATCACTAGTGAAGATTTGGCAGGATTCAGACTGGATTCCTTAACGGCTCAAATGGTAGATATCTCTTAATCAGTCCAACTCAGTTTAGAATTCAGGGTTTGGCTGAATATGAAGGGGACTTGTAGACATGTTGGTAGTGGATGAAATTCCACAGACAAAAAGCCCAAGTGTGTAAAAGTGTGGGAAAAACCGGTTAAATCTAGAATGGGCCTATTGTTTTGACATTCAAAGTAGGTGGCAGCCACAGGACAAGTTGGTCTATGTTGGCTCACAAATTGGCTGTGTGTTTCTATTGCCACCTGCGAGTTTCAGCTTCTGGCACATCCCCCAAATGCTGTTTCTCTGAGCTATTCGTTTTGAAGTGGCTGCCAGTATTCTGGTAAGTATTTGCAAATCTATCAATGCACTGTAAAATTTTGATTGCTTCTCTGTCAGAGCTTGGATTGTAGTAAATGTTTGATTGTTACACTGATATAATGCCCATAGCCTAAGAAAGAAAGGTAATTTTGTACTGTAAAAATGCCAGATGGATATATGAGCAGATCTGGTTATATATGGAAATATGGATAGTCATCTTAATATGAATTTACTGCTCATACCTTTCTTCATTATGGGGCTCATCACTTTGTATTCAAGAACTGATTCTGTGTTATGGTACTCATTTAAAGGTGCACATGTTTGAAAATGACAATTTTTGCTGTAAATAATGCATTTTTCTGAACAATGCTCTTTTCTCAGCCACTATAATCAAGTATTATTATTTTGCTTTTATACTTACACATGGAGTTATTTCTGAAGAAAACATGATGTTTGAAGCAGTATTTATCTGGGACTGTGAATTTTAAATCCCACCTGGAGTTTATTATACAACCATTATACAAAATGGAAAGAATCTGAGATTAAAAGTTTTGAACATGAGAAAAACTGAATCTGATTCAGTATTGCCTAAAACAGGGGTGGGCAACTGCATGGTCTGGCCATTGTGGGCTCAGGGCTGAAAGGTGTATTACAAGGAATAAACCAGGCCACAAACTGAAGCTGGATGAAAATAGGCCACAACTTTATTGGTTACAGCAAAAACAGGCTTGGATTGCACATGGATCCGGATCCCAGCATCAGCCAACCAACTTGTTGACCAATGAGACTGAAAACCCGAAGCCAGGACTGCCTGGAGTCAGGTCTGAACCACCTGACCCGCCAATAGTGCAGGGATGAGGACACCCAATCCACGCCATGTGTCTGCTGCCAACCCTGCCCTCCTGGCAACCACCTGCATCCCCAGGCCCCAGTGACCTGGGGATAGTGTCAGGAATCTCTCCTTGCTGAGCCGCAGCCGGCAAGGGAGCAAGGAGGTCCGGAATACTTTCAGGGAGCGTCCGAATATACCAAACACCAGGAAAATGCAAGCCAAGCCAGGTCAAGGTCCAGTCCAAAGGTTCAGGAGGCAGAGATCCGTCCGGAAGGTTTCAGGGAGCAGGAGACACAAAGGTTGTGAGGGCTTGCTAATAATTTGCTGCAAGCAAAGAGCAGCCATGCCGGCAGACTTAAATAGCCACTGTGAGCAGGTGCTGCTTGTTATTGCTTCCTCAACCAAGTCCATGGAGCCTCCTTCTGAGCAGCCCGTTTCAGACTTCTTCATGATTGAGGGCTGATGAGCACAGGTGGCTGTAACTCCTCTGCATCACTGCTGGTTCCCTCTCTGTCATGAGCTGGCTGGGGCTACTCTGTCTCTGTTTGACCTTCCAGTGCATGGGATGTTTGCAGGTTGACTTGCTCACTCACTCACAACTGACTGTCCCAGTCCTTGGCACAGTCAATTGCTCTTCAGTCTCAGAGGCATCATCCATCCCACTCACTGGCTTGGCCCCAGGCACAACCAGTTGTTCCTCAATTACCACAGCAGCGGCATCTATCACAGATAGGAGACCCAGATCCAGGACCCATGCCAACAGCCTTACAAGTTGTGACAATAAAAGGCAAAGACACAACCTAACTACAGTACACAGGATACAAAAAAAGAAAAGGAAGGGGGGTGGGAAGGTTGATGTGCAGAGAAGAACTGAGCACTGGGGAGAGGAGAGCCTGGCTAAATACAAAATACCTGGACCAGAGGGAAAACTTCCTAGAGCTCTGGCCTGGGCAGAAGCAGCCAATCAATTCAAACCAGCAGGCTATTGGCTGGGAGCTTTTACAGCTGTGCAAAGGCTGCTGGGTATGAGAAAGTATCCAGCAGGGATGAGCACATGGCTGGGAAGCTGCATGGCATGGCATGGCATGGCAGGCCAACTGAACAGTCCTGAGGAATGCCGTGGAGGCAGTACCAGCACTAGCACCAGCCGCAAAAGTGCCACCCCGTAAGTCGGGCAGCTAACTTACTTTGCCTGTTATGTATCTAATGTTACATTAGTATGGGCTAGGGCAGAATCCCACATTTTCTCAGCTCAAGCTTTTTTTTATTGCACTGTTTACCATGATTCAGCTGCTGCAACCTGACACAGAAAATTTGTGTTTCTCTAGGCGTCCTTTCACCATCCTCCAAATGCTGATGTTATTAAAGATCTTTCAGCTAGAGAGAAGATGAGGCTGAAGGGGCTGAAGGGCATTACAAGTTTTTGTAAAAAGGAGTTTCACTGTCAGAAGCTTTGTTAACTGACGTATGCTTGTATAACAACGAGAGATTGTCATTGAAGAACTGGTCTTGCATTTATGTGTTCTGGAGAAGCCATAATTTCGACAGTGGTAGAGTGCATCTGTTGCATACAGAAAGTCCCCGGCACCTCCACTTTAAAAATTGGCATGGAGAGGTGCTACCCCTCAGAACAGACAATGCCGAGTTAGACAGGCTGTTAAGACAGTCTGATTTTGCCAGAAATTTCCTATGTTTCTTTCCTAATCTCAGTTAATCTCCTTCCTAATCTAAATTAATGTCACCAATTTAACAAGAAAAACCATGCACACTGTGCTGATTGTACAGTTTCTTTCCTGTGTCTGCAACATCATTTTGCATATGTGGAACTTGATTTATAAGGAGTGCGATGCCTTGTATTTCAGAGTTTCTGATTTTTATTTGTTTGAAAAACTCATTCCCTCACCAAAGTCCTCAAAAGATACCTATTAACATCTTTCTCAACAAATATATATATAACTGGTCTTGTTAGGAGACAAACCAAATTCCTCATATGCACACTGGTATCTTTATCCAACAATTTAATTATCTCTGGGCTCTCTGTCGTAAAGGAACTGGTCTTTCAGGACTGAAGGAACACACATTGTTTCACCCTTGCATGAAGTTCAAACAATGACATTCAAGGTATTTTTCCATTCCTCCTCCTAGAGGATCTGAATTGCAGTCCAAGGACAGCTGGAGTCCTTCAGCATCTTTCTCACCAAGATTGTGTCTCTTGTCTTTTGCATTTTAAGTGGAATTTCTTTAAGAGAGAAGCAAGGGGGACAATGTATTTTGACCACTTGCCACATTTTGTGTGTTTCTGAAATCAAAGCGGTTTACAATTATTTTTTGTTGCTATTGTTTTTGTTGTGTGTCTCATGCAGAGCTCTTTCTGAGATGCATACTGTGCTGGTAGATCTAACCTATTTGGCCCTGCAACCACAGCAAAGAAAGTTACTTTGAACAAGAATGGGTGTAATGACATCCTGAGGCCATCCATAATTAAGCACTGATGGAGGACACTCTGCCTCCTAAATTTTATCATATCAGCAATCAGTTATGGATGACTTACTGGATTTGGCTATAAACTTCTGCCTCTAGATGTTGCTTAAATGCACTGGGAGGTGTCTGATGTCTTCTATGCAAAAGCAATCACTTGACTATGTACATATACATATATACATTATTCCTGGTCCATCACAGAATGTAAAGCATTGTGTTCTTCGCCCTCTCATGCAAAGATGAATACTTTCTACTTTTTTCTCTGCACCATGGGAGAAATCATAGATTTTAAGAGGCATTTGCCCTTTGCAAAATCTTCTGGTGGAATCTGTGTGCGCAGAAATACAGATGTTTTTTCTGTGCAAAAATCACACACATTTTCTATACAACACACACATGCAAATTGCTGCAAAGACTTTGCAAAGTGCAAAGAATTTCATTGCCGCTCTTCTCAGTGCAGGGTTCCTGAGCTTTAGGAAACCTATTATTCTGCTTGGAAATGAATTTCCATCCCCAACACTCTCTCTCTCTCTCTCTCTCTCTCTCTTACTTGACTATTGCTAAGCCAGCAGGCCTGTGCAAGACTGGGTGTGGGAACACTGCTGACACAGCAGAAACATCAACAGCTGCAACATGGTACCAAGGCCAAAGTGAGGAAATATAGGTTGTGCTTTTATGCCATACACTAATGAATTTTGAAAAAAAAGGGAAGTCCTCAGGCTCATGCCTGCATAGAAACCAAACTCTTTGACCTGCATTTTATGAGCGATTTTTAGCAGCACACCATGGTTTCTAATCAGTGAGGGAAGCTCTCTCTCTTTTCTGCTCAAAGGTAATCTTTCCTTTACCATTTTGTAAGACCTAGACCTGGCCTTAAAAACTGGTGGGGAAAGGGGAGAAGGAATTATTTAATGATAGGTTACTTCTAAGCTCTGAGATAACAGTCCAATCTGATGCCTGCCTACAATTTTTTACAAACTTCAGCTCCTAGTATTCAGACTATTATGAAACCCAGAATCGATAGAGAGGTGCGTATGAGGTAATGCCAACTAAATAATAAAAACCCCAAAGGTTATGCAAAACCAACACTTGAAAAATAAGAATTGGTCAGAGAGTGAGGTAACTATTGCACAGAGGCATGTCATTTCTGTAGCAAAGAATCGGATAATAAATGGCCCAGTTTCCTGTGTACGATGTATGCCATGATGTTTCTGTCTTCACTATGATTCCTGTTGGGTTTTTGCTGATGTGTGTGTATGTGCCTTCAAGTCACCTGTCAGCTTATGGTGACCTCATGAATTTCATAGAGTTTTCTTAGGCAAGGAATATTTGGAGGTGGTTTTGCCAATTCGTACCTCTGAAATAAAGCCTATAGCATCTGGTATTCATTGGTGGTCTCTCATCCAAGTACTAACCAGAGCTGAACCTGCTTAGATTCCAAGATCAGACAGGATCTAGTGCCTTATGTAACATGGTACTATTGTCTTGACATATGCACATCTATACATGGTTGGCAATACCACACACATGTGTACTAAGTGTTTCCAAGTCTAACGTTGAATCCAGGCTTCTTTAGTAGCCATTTATGACCCATTTGATCAAATTAGCTGTATATTTTATCATCTTGGATATCACATCCTCTCATCAGGCAGAAAGAAACAGTTTAATATAATATTTATTTTTTCTCCTTCTTGTCAAGACTTGCTTCAGATTCCCAAGGAAGAATAAATTTCTTATCCTAATGGCATAACGCTTCCTGAAGAGTTTAGAAAATTACTCTTATGATTTTCTAGATTGGTGAATGATACCTGTAATTGTTGGTGTAACTAAGCCGTTGTTTAAGTGTTTGAATTTTAATTTTTTCCGCAGTGTTTGCTGTTGTTGCTATAGATGATCATGATGATTACATTCCAGCTGAAAAGGTCCTCTGCTGCAAATTAGGTCTTACCTTAGTGGTATGTGAGAAAGTGCTACGGTTACCCTCCACAAAATCATCCACAAACGTTGAATGAGCTGTTCACGTCCATAGTGTTTGCATCCATGCTTAGTAAGTTAGATAGTTATTGAATTTATATTATGCTTTTCCTCTCAGATTAGTGCCCAAGACAGTTAACAATAGGCAAGATCCAACTGATGATTTACACTGTTATAACTCCTGATGTAAGTGCTGCCTATAGTGTTCCAGGTGTGCAGGGGCAGCCAGGAAGTTGTTCTTAAAAGTCTGGCTTTGAACCCCTGCGTATTCAGCTTGTGGTCCTGAAATTGGATTACCACTTCCCTTGCGGAAGGTTACAGCTGCATTATAAAAAGGAACTGTTGGCTTTCCATATCCACAAATTCTGTATCCATGGATTCAACCAACCATGACTTGAAAATATTATTTAAAAAATCCAAAAAGCAAACTTTGATTTTGCCATTTTATATAAGGGATGCCATTTTGCTACACCATTGTACATAATGGGACTTGAACATCTGCAAATTTTTGTATCCATGGAGGGTCCAGGAACCAAGCCCTAGTGGATGTTAAAAGCCCACTGTACAACATGATTCTATCCTGCAGGAAATAGCCTTACCTATTGCATTTAGTCAATAAGAATTTTGTTAATTTCATTTTTCATAAAAACTTATCAACATTCCCAAATGTCTTCATAAATGGGATAGAAAGATCTTAAAAATATGAAAATATTCCTGCATGGACTGGATGGCCCGTGTGGTCTCTTCCAACTCTACATTTCTATGATTTCTATGAACGTAGGAGAAAGAAAAAAAAGAGAGCTGGCCAATCATCCCTAGATTTTGCATAGTCAGCTGTTTAAATGTTTCACTTTCTTTTGTTCTTCTGTTCTATATTTTAGGAATTGTGAAATGTGACAGCAAACCACAGAACTGTGGTAGACTCCACATGAAGATGCAACAAAATTACTACATTTGGTTTACAAAAGACTGGGGGCTTTGTGAAACACAGTAATATGTGGTGCACGTGAAGCATTCCTGGGGGGAGTTTGGGTGGGAAAATTCACTGATCAAAGATAATCATAGGCCCAAAGGAAGACAAAGCTGCCCACCAAAGCTGCAACTTCTTTCTCCACAAAACCTAAGTTCCTCCCTTCTTTTTGTTTAAAAAAAATCTGTAAAGGAACCTTCCTCATGGCTAGTTGTTCAACTAGTTTCCTTTATATTTGTGGTTTTAACCCTCTGAGCAAAGTTTGGAAAAATTACTTTTTTTGTCACATTTCTGCCACTGCTGGAGGATTCTGGGAGCTGTAGTCCAAATTACTTTTCCAAGGTCTGATTCTGAGGGAGGCATTTGATTGTTGCTCTTCTGTGCACACATTATGTATCTTCAAGTCATTTCCAACTTGGGGGTGACCTTAAGGCTAGTCTATTATGGGGTTTTCTTGGTAAGATTTATTCAGAGAAGGTTTGTCATTGCCTTCTTCTAAGGCTGAGAGAATGTGAGTTGCCCAAGGTCACCCAATAGATTTCCATAGCCGAACAAGGGATTGAATGTTTGTCTCCCAGAGTCCTAGACCAACGCTCAAACCACTGTGCCATGCTGGTTCTCACCCATTCAGTATTTTCCCTAGTTTTGAGTTAAGCCAGGCAACTGAGTTCTTCTATAACAGGGATAGGAATCATGTAGCCCTCCACACAATGCTAGACTACAAGTATCAGCTGCCATAGCCAGGACAGTCAATGGCAAAGGATGCCGAGAGTGGCAACCCAACAACATCTGCAGGGCTACAAAATTTCCATACCTGTTTTATATGGATCCAGAACCTGATGTTTTAAATCTGCAAGTTTTAATTGGAATGTGGGAATGCGCATGTGCAACATGGGGGTTTAAGGAGAGATTGGTCTTTGCACCTTCCAGCTTCATCGATCTAATCAGCGCAGTAGCTCTTTTGTCAAAATTTGTATAGAATTTCATGTGCCTTGAGTTTATATTCCACACACCAGAGTTTATCTAGATCAAAGTCTCTTTGGTTGGTCAGATATAAGCCATTTTATTTGAAAATGAGATCTCACAGCTTTGCTAGTGCACTCTTAGGCCATTTTCGCACTACACTGTTATAGTGCTATTATTCTACTTTCAACACCCTTTGGAATTCTGGGGTTTGTAGTTTACTGAGGTCAAAAAGATCTCTAGTTGAGAATTCTAAAGGGCTCTCCCTAAACTACAAACCTCAGAATTCCACAGGATGTTGAAAATGGAATAGCACTATATCAATATAGTGCGGAAATGGCCAGACTTAACATGAATGCCTGGGTTTAAATCATCTTTTTGCTTCTCCACAAGAGGTGCCTCTAGGCCTTTCCCTATATAGATTCAATGACATTTTCAGTTGTCCATTCAGAAGGGCAACATTGTTGTTTCATAAATATGGTTGGAACAGAACTGGAAAATGTTTGTGGTTTAGTTGGTAGCTTGCACAGCAAGGGTTTTAGAAACCTGATTGCTTCAGCTCGCTGACTTGTTATATGCTTGGGTAAACATTTTGATCCTTTGCATGCTTTCATGTGGTCTCACCAAAAAAAGGTATAAGAAAGGAGCCAGTACAAAGCAATATAGCTAAAGGATTTAATGCACTCTATGGCAACCATAAGGCTATCCCAGGATATCTGAGAAGCAACATATGAAAAAGAACATTATTAGATTTACTTTTCTATACAGGAAACTGTTGTTGTTGTCATTGGGTACCCTTTCAGATGACACATCTAAAATGCTATGATTCCATTTTTATGGCAGCATCATATGGAATCCTGGGATTTGCTGTTTAGGTACACTTATTTAGACTTCTCAGTCAGTCAGACAGCAATATTGCCTCACCAAACTACAAATCCAAGGATTCCAATTAAGAAAGCAAAGGGATGGTAGAACAGTGCATTGTGTTATTTGAATGATCCTGGCACAGAAAATAATGACATAGTCAGAGAACATGTTCCTATCTTAACCTTCTCCCAGTTATCGTGCTTTCTCTGTGCTGCATAATCTTTATAGCTATATGCAAGTTCTCTGGGAGGAGGATGAAACATATGCTTTCCTGTCTTGTCTTTTGAAGTCCTGTAGTTTGGTAAATCCTACACGAAATGATTTCATTGATTGAGTTGCTTGATGTCCACGCTTACCTAGAGATTCAGTTTCTATAGCTTGGAAGATATCCTTCTCTTGAACTACGACTCCGAAGATCCTCCAGCTGCTGGCATAGTCCAAAAAAGCAATTTTTTTCAACCTCTCTCATATAGTAGAAAGTAAAACATGCTGCACTTTGATTAATGAGAAATGTTGCTGCTAGGAAATTATGTAGCCTAACAGCAGAAAACAGTGGAAGTCAAGGCCAGCCCATGACATTTTTTTCTGCCTGAGCTGAAAGATAAGATGGCATTTCATGTTTTTGTGTATATATGGAGGCCAGTATCTTGTTAGTGACATGCACAAATGTAATTCTATCTTAGGCATGTGTATGTGCTTTTTTGGTGAATGCACGTGTAGGTGTTCCTTTCTTCCAGCTACAACAACTAAAGCCGCTTCCTCTGGATTCTATGGGTTCATCCAATGACACCCTCAACAACCATTCTATAATTGGTGGAGAGTGGAAGGAAATCAGAGACTGATGACATCATCTGCTGAGACCGTTGGACATCATCTGATGTTCAACTGATGACATCATCTGCTGAGGACATTCATCTGTTGAGACTCTTGGAAGATTCCATCTGATCATGATGGGAAATATCCTACATCTACATCTGGCTGAGAAACTCTTAAACTATATGTGACTATATGTATATAGTCTATATGCATATACCATCTGGGCTGGGATATGATTAATAGGTGAATCCTATTATGTGGTGCACACACAGCTCTGTGGTGTGGTACACACACAGCTCTGTCTTCTAACAGTGGTGAAGAACATGGGATTCAGAAGACTTACAAGGCTGCCTGAAATTTTCCAGGTATCAGTCTGCTAAATGATAGAACCAGCTTTAATGAGAATGATACATGTGATTTCCCATTGGCTTCTGCCCCTTCTGATTCATACTGTGATTCAATAGCACATTATTTTTCCACACAACAACCACAAAATCATTGAAAGAAGGGAGGGGGACAGCAAAGAAAACAGTTTCCAATTTAGAAAATAAAGATAATTTGGTGTATTTTAAGGAGAATCTCCTCCCCATTATAATTCCTGAGATGTTACCTAGGTTTCAACCCCATATGCTTGAACACACAACAACCTGGATGGCATGACATTTTAATAAATAAAAGTTTTTGTCCACAGTCTTTGTTAGTAGGTTTTTAACTTATAAATTCAAAAACACAACCCAGGAGAGCATTTTCAGTTTGTTTTATGGAGTAGGAGTTCTAGAGGGACGTTGAGCTCCCCAACTAGGAAAGCAAAATGATGGGAAATTTATTGAACAGAGTTGACAATTCTTAAAAATCTGTATGCATTTGGGGACTGAGGAAGCTGAGTTATAGGACAACCAAGTTAAACCTGACCCTCGCTGGAAATAAGGACGTCAATTTCTGCTTTTGGAAAGAAGAATACACATGACCTCAGTTCCAGTAAATTTCCTACTTTCTGGTATGTATGATTTTCGATTTAACAAGCAGGCAAGAGAAGCCTTGATGGATTGCAGTTATATATATGTTTTTCTATACAGCAGGCAATAAAAAGCAGGCATCAAACGAAAGTTTTAATGGTTTCAGAAGTACCTATGTTGGAACTGAATTGAGCAGACATTTCGGGTGGTTCTGCAACTGCAATAAACTCAAAACCAAAATTCCGTGCCAGTCATTTAAAAAGTGGTATTGATTGATTTATGAAGCGCTTATCTTTCTCAGAAAGCCTTTTCTCCTGCTCTGTTTTGTTAATTTTATTTGTCTTCCTCATAATATGCATGGTCACTAATGCTGACTGTGAAATTCAGACAGGCCTGAAATGTATCCTTCATGGTTGAAAACCAAGATGTTTCAGACAGCTTTAGAGTATATTAATGGCAATGGCAGCTGTTAACTCCTCTGCCAGTGGGGTAGTGATTCTGACCTAAGCTAAAGTCTGAGCAATCCAAGGTGCTGAACCTATTTGGGCAGGAAAAGTTTTAGCACCCTGGACAGTTCCTTTAAGGTTCAGAATAAAAACAGGAATCATAGGCCATTTCCGCACTAGAGGCCATTAGTGCGATATAGTGCATTGCCATTCATGCGATGCCGTCGTGTTAGGAATGCTGTTTTCCACACCCTTCTGCCTTCAGCGGATGAGTAGTGGTATTGCTACCAGTGTTCCTTCTTCACCACAGCATCCTTGGCCACTCCCTGTGCCCACCTTCACCCTGCGCCACCGCCCTGATTGGTCAAAGGGGATTCCTTTGGAAGCCATACTAAACATGGCAGCACACTATTGCATTTTCATGCTACAGTGCCTCAAAGGCCCCTCCCTAAACTGCAAACCTCAAGATTCCATAGGATGTTGAAAGTGGAATAATAGCACTGTAACAGTCTAGTGTGGAAATGGCCCAAGAGAAAGTCCTCCATGAAGATTGTAAGACAGGAGCAGACTCATACAGGGAGATACAGATACAGTTACTTTTCACTGTTAATTTCTGAAGGCATTTTTAAGAGTCATTCTGAGCAGACACTTTGAAGTTTTATGTCATTTGCTTATCAGTCCTAAGGCTTTTCCAGAAAAGTAGCAAACAACATCTAAGATGACATAATAAGCAAGGTAATGAGTTTGTATTTCGGGAGAGCAAGGTTCATGGTACTTAATTTCTTTTGGCAGGGCTGTAATGAGTTACATAACGAATTGACCTTTTTTTAAAACGTAACTTCCCAAGATCTCAGATTTTCTTACCTCTGAGAGAAGCATATCATCCAATAATCCCTTCAGACCTCCTTAAACCTCTTCATGAGTCAGGTATGGTGTGATTATGGTGCCAGCATGCAGATGGGACCTGTTATGTAACAGCACTAATTAATTAATGCATTTAGAAGTGTGTAGAGAGATGCAGTCACAACAATCAATGTCACTCCAAGCTGTAACATGCAGCGAAAGCTGCTTTTCTATATAAACGAATTAGGGGAAAAGAAACCTTCTGGTTCTCTTTTCCCAGCCCATGTACCCTTCAGCTATTTGTGCTCTGTGGGAGGTAGAATTAGCTTGGCAGACAGAATCATTAGCAGAGAGCGTCCAAAAGTGGCCTGTAAACCTGAACAGCATGTGTGGCGTGCGTATTTAAAAAGTATTTTAAAGACAAAAACAAGGAAAAGGCCCTAGTAATTAGAAGGACACAGTCCAAATAGGAGGGTTTAGTTTTAAAAAATGAACTAGAGTTATCCACATTTTGGTACTCCCACTCTTCCTCAGATTGACTACTGCAGTGCACTGTATACTCTTCCACAAGGAATCTGCATGGATTTGCATGGGCTTTTCAGGAGTGCAGCTACTGGGATGAGGAAGGGAATAAGGGCCTTGCCCCCCAAGTACGAATTCTGTCTTCCCAATAACTTTTCCTTCACTGACCAAATTTCTAGCATTTCAGTAAATTAAAACCTGAGAACAGTTTCAGCATCCAAAGAAAAGGGACAGTCGAAGTTGCCAGGGGAAGCCGAAGAGAGCAAATATAAGAGTTCTAGGTGGAAATAATTTTCTGTATTTCATGATCTGCACGTTCTTGTGGACTGAAGGAAATTTAATGGGGGGCTGAATGCTCATTTGGAGGATCAATGGCATCATCCCCCCCCCCCCCGGCCACATTACATCCAGTTCCATGTTCGGTCCAGGAGGTGTGGAATTAAATAAATCTGTTAAAATAACAACAACCATTAGCAAAATGGGTTTCTCACACATGTCTACTGACTGGTGCCTATAAGGGTGTGATGGACTCGGACCAGCGAATGAGGTCCCATCCACATTGTACATTCTTAAGATGAATTAGAATTAAGAGGAGAGACTGGCCATTTCTACACTAGCCTGTTATGGTGCTATTGTTCCACTTTCAACATCCTATGGAATCCAGGGGTTTGCAGTTTAGGGAGGGGCCCCAGAGGCCCCTCCCAAAACTGCAAACCCCAGGATTCCATAGGTTATTGAAAGTGGAATAATAGCACCATAACAGGCTAGTGCAGAAATGGCCACTGGTAGAGCCAGAATTTCAGGATCTAGTATGGTGTAGTGACACTAAATTGCTTAAGGTCAGGATTGTCTGTCTCTGTTACCAGTTCCTCCAGAGTTAGGAACTTCTGCTACAGTGATGAGGAGTACATCAATTATACAGCTCCCCTTGGCCTGTTTTTCCTCTGCATGTAGCAAGGTGACATGAAATGCATAAGGGCACAGGTGTTAACCCAAGATAGGAGTCCAAATCCCATTCCAATCCTGGTCAAAGGTGAATGGTGCAAATCCACAGACGGATTTGAACAGCTCTAAATTTAATTCACTGTATCAGCAAATGCTCTCAAGAGCTCAGACATCCTGCATTTGGGACTGGACTTGATTGCAGATTTTCACTCCAGGGCATGGGGCTGCCTCTTTCAATACAATGTAGACTTTTTCTGGGGGATGGGCGGGCCATAATGTCTAAACGGCCACCCAGTATTGCTTCCCTTGTCCTGTTATGGAGTCTCTGGTTTTGGGATGGCTTGTTTGGGGAGAAGTGGAAACAAGACAGTAACTGTTACAGGCATCAACATTAAAACCATCACACAACAATCCAAAGACAGATAAGAAACCACACTTTTTAAGTGACAGTTGCAGCTGGAAATCAAAACGTTTGCTATATATCCAGAATCTATTAAAAACATAAGGCCCCAGTAACATTCTCAGCCTGTCCTTCTAACTGTTAACAAACCCTTGCAAAAAAATTAAAGTAAATAATTTTTTTTAAAAAAAGCATTCCTAACCTATAAATTGGTTTGCTAGGGTAGCTTTTTAGCACTTTTTCATCATATTAAGCAAATATGATTTGCAGCAGTAATTATTCTGGTTGATACTAATTTACTAATACAAATTGGGGCTTTTCAGTCAGACCTTAGTAACTTTGAAAAACAAACAAGCAAGCAAAGAAAAAATATAGATGGACAATCTAGTTTTTTGACATGTGCTTTTCCTGTCCCTCCATGTACAATTTTCCACAAAATGGGATCCCATGCTGTCAATTCTTCTTCTCTTTTCCGTGTGTGCAGAGCTATGTGTGAATGTTTCAACGTACAAGGGTCATTTTCTTTTTTGTCATCTTTCACAGATCCACCCCAGCTTTCTCATAACACAAGCTCTGATTATTTATGTTACATCAAAAGTAACAAGAAAGAACACAGTGGTTTTGATTTCAGGTGGCTGACACAGAGCTTGAAAGTAACTAGTTACAGATAATTAGTTGTTTATACTTTTTGGACAACTAAGTTGTCTTACAGTTCTAACTTAACAAGGCATAACTTTTTTTTTAATCTTAATATAGTAGTTGTGGGGGTATAACCTTATTGGACACTAAAGAAGAAATATCACATGGTTCAAGCACTGTCTTGTGCTTCTACTTCTTGTTGTGTTGTGGCTGCTGAGGTATCTAGTGACTTGGTTAGATTCTCCTCATGAGAGGTGTCTCATTTGGGAAGAGATCTGAATCAAGAACCCACCCTTTTTACCACTTGGCTGCGTCAGTTCACTCATTCACTTTCACCCACTCATTTAATTCAATGCCTCCCACACCCTTTCATCTATTTATTGGGTTGCCCCAGATTGGAAGAAATCAGGAGCTTCCTTAAAGTTAAATATTTATATTAAGCTGACTCTGAATTGGACAAGGAAGGAAGTCAGAGGGTCAACACTGAAGAAATAATAAATGTCTCTAAAGCACAGTAATTTTGTTCTTTAATGGCTGGTAACCAGCAAAATAGATTTTGTTCCAGCAACCTCAATCCAGTGGGCACAGATATTAAACAGTACAGATTTTGATGAAGCTTATTTTCCCGCTGAAAAAAAATAAATAAAAGTGCTATAACATTTTAATGTGGTTTTAGCAGCATGTCAGAGGGCTCTTGTCAAAAGGGTATGGAAAGTCATAAAATTTCTTTAGGCTCACTGAAGGAAAAGTAAGCATGGAAATATCAATTTGAGATTTCAAAAATCTGGTGCTTCTAAGAAGCAACCATTCTGGGTTCTAGTGGATTGGCAAATCTGATCCTAGATGTTCTTGCCCTCCTCCTTTGTCTCCTCACAAAACTTATGTTGCAAAACCCTCGGGGCAGGGACATGTCTATTTCATTTACTCTGCAATGTATCATGACAACTTTCACTGAAAAATCAAACAACAAACCATTGTGTATACACACACACACACACATACACAGGATAGAAGTGGGGAACTGATTATCAGACTAAGATAGAAGTGGGGAACTGATGATCTTCCACATGCTCAGCTAAAATTCCCATCATCTCTGATGATTGGGCATGCTGCCCAGGACCAATGGGAGCTGGAGTCTAACAAAATCTCATGAGACTAAGGGCTCGGTCACACCACAATAATGCAGAGCTATTCCACTTTATCTGCCATGGTTATCTGCTATGGAATACTAGGACTGGCAGTTTAAAGGGGGCCCTTAGAATTCTCAGCCAGAGCACTCCAGTGTCTCACCAACTACAAACCCCAGGATTCCACAGAATGGATCCATGACAGTTAAAATACAATAACAACACTGCAACTGTGTGGTGTAAATGGACCCAAGTCCACTCTCTCCCAGCTTAAGATTGAGAAGAAATAGTATAAAACCAATATCCTTAATAGTGTTTAGAGTACCAGAGTATGCCTGAGGAGCCCTGGTTGCGCAGCGGTTAAATGCCGGTACTGCAGCCACAAGGTTCTGAATTCAATCCTGCTAGGCTCCAGGTTGACTCAGCCTTCCATCCTTCTGGAGATCAATAAAATGAGTACATAGCTTGTTGGGGGCAATTAGCTAAAAAACACAGTGTAAACTGCTTAGAGAGCACTTAGTTGTTAAGCAGTATAGAAATACTCATGCTACTGCTATTGCTATGCAGTTAATCAAGGGACTTTAAATTCTGTCCTTACAGCACTGTGGCTGAAGCCATGCTGAAAGCATGATCTATCCAATCAAGCTCTTACAGATTATAGTACAAAACTGCACCGTAACTCAACAGAACATTCTTCCTTCTCCCTGTGTCTCCATCCCCCTAATATTAAAGTGGTGTATTCTGCTTGGCTTTACCTGCCACTTTACACGTAACAGAACGCTCATTTTTGCAGTCCTTCATTTATCCAATTTTTTATTTGCCCCAAGATATTTTGAGGGGAAAAATCTTGTACTATAATTCAAAAGCAACAGGGAAAGAAGAAATTGGACCATTTATCTTTCTAACCTTCAGGAAGGTGGCTGTCATATTAGTGAAGAATTAGTGTAGTGCTTTCTGCCCCTGATCTGTTCCATTATCTGCTTTACAGTGGAGGCTGGTCTTCAAGGAAGTGTTTCTGGATTACCCTGCTCATGCTCTTCCTATATCTGAACCTGTAGCAGTGTTGTCATATTGAAACAGAGTCCAGATTCTTTGATGGCTTAAGCCCTCCTCAATCATCCTAACATGTTGGGTCTACATGTAAGACAGGAGAGCAGAGATAAGCATACTCACTCACTCTACCCCCACGGTCATCATTCTGATTGCTATCTATATCTCTTCAGGGCATGCGTTGAGGGCAAATGTTTGCTACAGAAAGCCTTTTTTATCTGCAGAGGGTGATGGGAATGACAAGAGGGGGCAGAACTAGTGTGCTCATTCCAGCTTCCCTTCTCATATGTAGGCCACAGAAGCTTTCTGTAAGCCTGAAGAGAGTTTTGATGGCTCTGTCATGCTTTTTCTACCCTGCTACATAGTGTTTGTCATTTTGGATTATTTCATCTTCATCGGATTTTCAAGATAAAAAGGAATTCAGGAGTGGTTTACCATTGCCTTCTCCTTTACAGTACTAAAAACAGTTAGCTAAGTTATCGTGGTGGTTGTCTCTGAGAGATCCTCCATAAATCTCTCCCCTTTATTGCTGCTGCCCAGTAGCCTTTTGGCACATTCAGGGTGCTTTCACACTATACTATTATAGAGTTATGATTCCACTTTAAATATTAATGCTTCATTTTATGAAATTATGGGACTGGCAGTTTAACGAAGGGCATTTTGAGTTTTTCGTCCGAGAGCTCTAGTGCCTCACCAAATTTCAAATCCCAGGATTCCATAGGATGAAAGCACAGCAGTTAAAATGGAATTACAGTAATATAATTGTTTAGTGTGAAAGGGGCCTTAATCTGGTTCCTCAGCAAAAGCCTGTCTAACTTGGGAGACCTTACCTTCAGCAGTATAGTCTCTTACCTCATGTGAGCACTCGGTTTCACCAGCACAGAAAGGTAGTGCCAAGATGCCAGAATTACCATACTGAGACTATTGTAATTTGGACTCATAATGAGATAACATGACTCACTGGAAAAGTCAATAAGGCTGGGGAAATTGAAGGCAAGTAGGAAAAGAGGAACACCACATTTAAGAGGGATTGATTCAATAAGAAAGAATTTTGAAGACTTGAACATGGTTGCTGATGACCTGAAGTTCTACCATGCATTGGTTCTCCATAAATTGAAGCCCACTTGGCAGCCAATAGCAATACAACCTGGTGCTCACCTCTTCTATAAGATATCATGTGACTAAAAGACAGACACAGAAGAATTTAGAGGTTGAAAAGTTGAGAAATAGCATAAAGAAGCAATATGTTTCACTGAGGACTTTTCAGAGACCAAAACTGCATGCTTCTTGTCAACTAGCTGTGAAACGACTTCAGTCTGATGACAGAACTGGAGTCATGTTTGTGACAGAGACTGTGAATAAGGAGAAGGTTTTCTCTCTCACTGATAAATTTAGAACCTGAGGTCATGAAAGTGGTATTACAGTTGTTGTTTGTGGGTTTCCCATGAGTCTCAGGTTAACGAAAAAAATGAAAAAATGTGAAAAAATGCTGGATTAAATGGACTTTTGGTCTGATCTAGCATGTATGCTCTGGTATCTTTGGTGATCTGTTGACTTACTTGATTGACTTTGCACCTTTGTTTCACTTTTGTATAGGTGTTGGGCCACGTATACAGAAAGGCAAAATCTTTGGAGCTTTTCAATTCAGGAAAAAAAGATGAAGAAAGGACATGATAGACAAGTATAGGTGAGCATGACTGTAGCCACTCAGCAAAGCTGTTCTGCAGTAAGTTGAGGATGGAAAAAATAAAACACTTCTTCACACCATAACATGTAGTGCTGAGGAAGATCTGTGCATTCTGTGGGCCAGTTATGGTCTGAGGGACTCCCATCAGCCACCCCAACACTCTGATACCCCTCCGATTTGGGGGACAAAAGTATTTTTTTGGCCCCCAAAGCTCGTATAAATGTCTGAAATCCCAGTCATGGGCCCATAGAATGCTGTTTAGGAAGATCCCTAACCTGAATCAAATAACTTCTCTGAAACCAGCCTACAAAATGGTGTCCATAAGAATGAAATGTGGCCCTCTGGAGCTCAGGAAGAGCTGAAAGCAATGTCGAGTAGCCCTCTGACCACAAGACTATGCCCAGTAATGTTATAATAAGCAAGACAGGCTAAAGTACATATTATACAGAAGTTTCTTTTGCACTTCCTTTGCCGACAGAGATGGATGGAGATCTCTGGATTTGATCATATAGTCGTATTGAGTGTATGCCAAGGGTGGGGGTGGGGTCATAAGACTTAGAAAACAGGAATTACCTGATGAATTATGTCTGGATGCTCAGAAGCACAGCAACAAAAAGGTGGACTTCTCCTTTTCCTTGTCCCCAGCATGCTGATGTACAGAGCTATGCAGCTTCTGAAACTGTGGTCCCCGTTTAACTCCATGTCGGGAAAATCATGGCTAATCGTTATTGACATATCCTTTGCTTAATCTTTCTTAAAGCCTCCTAAGCATCAAACTAGATGTTATTCTTAATGGCTGGAATTCTGTTGGTGACATAGTGCCATTATTGCCTTATGACCTACACCGTTATGTCTGTGTATGAACTTCTTAAGGTTGTTGTGGAAGGAAGTATTCGGGGGGATTCAGTACCTTGTTGCATAATGGATAAGGATCCCATACCCCATGTATAGACCCAGGCAAGCTGTCTGTGTAAATCAGTAACTGCAGTGTTGTTGGTGGAAGTGAAGGCTCCTGGATACCATCTGGCTGCCATTTTCCAGCTAGGAGAAAGGAAAAGCTCTCGACCTTCTGGACCTCCAGTGAGTAGTCTGTTACAGAAAGTTGTGTGCAAAAATAAACCTACCTTTTTTGAAAAAAAAAATGAAGGCAAAAATGGAAAGTGGATGGAACAGACTTATGGCTGAATGAATGTATGTCACATTGACATGGAGCCGCTACAGAGTGATTTGTTCATCCCTATCATCTTCCCACTTAGTCATCGTCCTTTTAGACTAAAATGCCCCATAGTTCAGCCTTTCCTCATGAGGAAGGTGTCCTCATCCTTTGATGATTTTGATCTCTCTTTCTGCCTCTCCAATATTTATTTTTGCCATGCGTTTATGAGTCTGACGGCAATTACTTTTGACCTTTTAATTAAAAAGAAGAAGAAAGAAAGGAATCAAGCGACTTGCATTCTGAGGCTAATGGAGGGCATGCACTTGAGGGAGGGGGTTAATCAATGTGTTTACTCCTGACAAAGGCTGTTATAGGCTGTTAAAAGCATACATTGTTCCAACTCATTCCTATGGAAACAGGCCCAGTCATACAGCGGCAGCTTGCATTGTCTCTCACTTGTTATCAGGTGGAATCAAATGGTCATTATGGAACCAGAACAAATGTAGTTTAAGTGCAGCGTACAAAGCACACAAGTTTCCCAAAATAAACTTGTTTACGTGACATGTGCAGCCACCAATCGTTCACTTCAGGTCCTTTTAGCGCAATAGCTTACTAGCACTCACAAAATCTTCTGCTAAGTGGAGATAAAAAGGCTTGATTTATTAACAGTGTATTTGGTTTCCAATAATGTTTAATGGTTTAATCACAGGCATCCACTGGGAAGCTCCCACTGAGCAGGCGGCTTTCAAAGGAGGTGAGCTTGTGTTTCCTCTTTAGTTTGGTGATAGGGATAGTATTATTTGCTGCCACTTTTTTTTTTCTTTCAGCAGGAGGGTTCAAGCTTACAACTCTTACGCGTGGGAGGAAAAATGAGAACTCGCAACAAAGCTTGATCATTTTAGGACTGATCCACCAGCTGGCGTTATTATTGATATGAAGAAACAAGTCTCAAAATAGTCAAGTACTGAGAGCTGGGAATACTTCAATCCAAAGGTTCCTCTTGGTTATATAGGCTCAAAGTATAAGCCTAAGAAGGCACAAACTTTTTTCTGGAGAGGTATGCGCATATCTCTTCTAAGGCCTTTCAGTTCCATCCTTCCACTGTAAATGGCTCTCCAGGCTGTATATAACAGCAATAAAAATATTATTAATCAGTATCAAACATTAAAAGACATAGAATAGAAGCAATCACAGCAAAAATGTTAAATAAGTTCAGGAGGTAAACAGAATGGATATAGCCATTAAAATGTTGCTTTTTAGACTCCAGCTCCCAGAATCCCCCACCCAGCATGAATACTAGCCATTCTAACCAGGGCATTCTGAAAACTACACTTAAAAAATAAAGTTCTGAGTTGCAATATGAATCAGTGTTATCATTGGGATATGAATCAGTGTTGTCAAATGTTTAACTTATCTAGGGAGACTTTAACAGAAAGTAAACCTCTATCTGTGCCTTGTATTTTGTTCTTACCCTTCTGGATAAAATCATAAGAGTTTCTGAGCATTTCTGTGATAATTATTCACATTGTGATTTTTTTTTTTTTGGTGAAATTTTCATTTCAGAAAAAAAAGGCTTGCCCCATCAGACACAACAGTGGTGACAGAGTTCTAGTTATGTCTGATGATGACACAGAAAGAGAGACAGAGAGAGAGAGAAACCTCTTTTCAACCTTGTAGTACCCCAGTGCCCTGGCCAAAGTGTTTCTGAGGTTCTTCAGATTGAGGCACTGGGAAATGACATTAGCAGCAGTGATGCTGAAATGGGATCATTGAGAACAGACTGGAGGAACCCTTCCAAGTCATATCACAAAGAGCTAAGCCCCAGTCTCACATATTTTGTCCCATGTATTTTGTGCATTTTTGGTTGACCCAATAATGGTATTATTGTTTTGTGGATTTTCGATGCTATTGTATTTTGACTCAGCTTCTGTAACTGTGGAATCTGGAAAAATGACAATGGCTGCAATCCAACATCCTCTTAGCATAATATAAATATCTGCATGCAGAGATATGCTACACCAGCTCTACATATATGTATGTTACTCACTGGATGAAAGCTCTACATAACCCCCATGCAAAACAGCAACATTGTGCAACACAGGACAATGACTAAGTGATGTTGTGCTTTGTGGAATGGACAAATGCGATGCACAACTGCAATACACAACATTGCTGCATGCACAGCTCCACTTCTTTTACTATTGGTAGAACACATCTGTTGCACTATGACAAATAATGCAGTCTGTATGCTTAGCACGACTTACATATATGTATGTTACTCACTGGATGAAAGCCTGTAGCTCTAAGAATCCCCTAGGCAGTAGGGGTGCTGGTGATGCTGGCTGAGAGATTCTGTGAATTTCAGTATATAAAAAACCACTCTTTCAACCTCTGTTCCAAAGTAGAAAGCATCTTATGGGCTCCAGTGAGAAGAAGACAAGAACAGAAGCTTGTGAATGGCTCTTCTCGAGCTGTATTGCACACAAATAGACTTTTGAGGAAATCTGCTGTGCGAGAAATCCTATGGAAAATGGGCACTTCAGATGTAAAGTTCTTAGACAGCATGACCCTAGTGGCAAAAAAGATTACTCAATTCAGTTTAAAATACTTCTAGAAACTGGCTTTTGCTGGCAAGAGTCTTTTTGCAATGGCAGGCAATGAAGTTTGTTTTGTTTTGTTTTTTTACTTCAAAGTCTTGAAGTCGATGGCAATTGGAAGCAAGCACAGCAATTTGAATCCAAAAATGATTTAACTTCCCCAGTTACTGATGTGTACAAATGGCACACACTACTAAACCACATTTGCACGCAATGTAAGAATCTACACACTCTTGTCCTCCCTTTCCAGATTATTTTGACTTTTTCCCCCCTCAGAGCTAAAAAGAACCACTTCAAGTCTACAGTTGGATGAGTGTCTATGTGAGTGCCAAAGAAGAATGGAAAGGAGAAAATAAAAATAAAAACCAGCGGTTGGTTTGAATTACCAAGATCTTTGCTTAGATGTATAGTGTCAATTCAAAAATTTCCAAACCATGGTGATGGATTTCATTTTATGTAAAAAGGTAGATCTGCAATAATGATTTAGCAATATGTGTGCAGTCATGAGGAACATGCAGCTCTCTAAATACTGTGGAAGGTGATTCCCAACTTCGCCCACCAGATCAGTTCAAAGAAATCTTTCTTCGCTTGGGAATGTTTGAGAACACTCAAAGGTGAAAGAGTGTCCAGAAGAGTTGCATCCTTCTTAAATGAGGTCATCTTGCCACCAGTTACCTACTGTATCTTTCAAAGCCAAGATGATTTTTATTGAAAAGGGGAAGGCTTCTGATTGGATAGGGGAGCATCCTGCCTTTCCTCTAATGGGCAAGGTAGCATAAATTGTTTTCCTCCTCCCTATGTTATTCTCACAACAATCCCATGAGGAGCCACTGAATGAGTTTAATAGCTCATTGAGGACTCAAACTTGAATAGCCCAAGTTAAAGCCCATTTCTGCACTAGACTGTCATAGTGCTATTATTCCACTTTCAACATCCTATGGAATCCTGGGGTTTGCAGTTTAGGGAGGGGACTTTGAGGCCCTTCCCTAAACTGCAAACCCAGGATTCCATAGGATGTTGAAAGTGGAATAAGAGCACTATAACAGTCCAGTGCAGAAATGGCTGACATCTGACAATGCAACCATTATACTGACTGATTCTGGCATAAGAATTTATGCAGCACTCAGAAAAGCATTTTCTACAATATATTGTCAAGGATAATGGGTAATTTCACACCATATAATTATAGCACTATGATTCCACTTGAGCTGCTGTGGTTGCATCCCATGGAACCGTGGGGCCTGCACTTTGGTAAGGCACTGGAGCACTCTGGGTGAAAATTCTCCCTATAACACAAAGCCCAAGATTCCATATTCTAGAACAATGGTAGCTAAAGTGGAGTCAGAGGCCTTTCTTTTTTCAGCGCTGGGGTGCGGGGGTCACGCGAGCGGCCTCCAGTGAGAGGTTCTCGTGTCCCTGCTGCTTCAGCTTCACACAAGCTGCCTGATCCCAAGCAGGTAGTGCGAGAGCCCCACCTCTTCCTTCCGCAGCGCAGTCTGAGAGTTTCCCAGGCTGCGCTGGGGCAAGAAGTGCAACCACCGTGGCTCCAGAGGCTCTGCATGCACAGCAAGTGCGCATGTGGCCCTGGAGCAATGCACAATCGCATACCATTTTGGGCTGAAAACCGAAAATGAAAAAGTGTGCGAGCAGCCCCTGCCAGGCCCTGGAGCATCGCGCAATTGTGAGTGCATCATTCAGATCGCTCCTCACAATCATTTGACGCTTGAGAGGCCCTTTCGCATGGCAAATGGCATGCGAAAAGGGCCAGAGTGCTGTAACTGTGTTGTGTGAAAGGCCCTATGCATGCCTTGGACTGTGATCTTTCGTCTGGCAAAAGCAGTGCTATCTTATACTTGACAACGCAGAAGTAAGTCCCCTGATTTCATTGGTGCTTAAATTTTTGAGTCATCATGAGTACAGAAGGTTCTTAATCCCAGGTAGGTCTGTGGGTAGGAGAAATACAGTCTAGCTTTATTATAACTCTTGCCTTTTTTTTCCCCCCATCTTTGAAATGTGGGAAGGTAACATTCACTATGTTGACCCTGTTAAGATAGTTGACTATTCACACAGCCGAGAGGGAAAAAGCTGTCACTAAAAATGGCTTCCCAAGGACCCTCTTCTCATATTAATTCTCAAATCTCTTTCTCTATTCCCTTTCGAATCTCTTTCTCCACTTTCTGTCCTGCATAGGCTCTTACCGCTCCCTCTAAATCCTCACCACTAATCCTCCCTGCCCATCAAGCCACTCAGCAAAACCTTGGAGCAGCATAGGCAGCGAATCTCCTCCAGTCAGCTTAATGCCCAGTGATCTCAGTGCACTAATGCAAAATTAAACCTGTAAGTCAACCATCATTCCTGTGTATAGTTCTAAATAGGTTCTCTCTCTGGAGAACATGTCAGCATGATTAGGCCTCTGTACAGGATGCAATTTCGCTAAAAACAAATCCTCAGTGAGTGCGTGTTAAAGCCCATCAGTGTCTGCAGTTATTTAAGGAAAATGCCAGTGGAAAATGAGGCACGAGGGCTGCTCCCCTAGTTTAAGTGCTTTAATAATGTCAAGCAGAGTGTATCACGCAGTAGCAACAGAACATGATGCATTCTCTTCCCTTACATCCAATGGCATTTTTTTTTTCTGGATATACAACTATTAGTTGGTGTCCTTTTCCTTTCTTGTTTCATACTGTGTATACATTTTTGGCCTTGGATCTTGATTACCTGCTAGTCTTTTTTCCCCCTGAACTAACACTGGCAGCAGCATTATATGTGCATTGGTAAGCTCTTGCATTGGTAAGCTCTTGTTGAGAAACAGTATCTGGGCTTCGTTGGGAATAGGGCCAAGACAATGTGAAAAGATGGCCTTAGGAAGGCTAGGCCTGTGCTGGAAGTAAATAACGTGAAAACAAACTCAAGACAGTGTATCATCGTCTGCCCACACCCCAAAATTGTGAACAGAGGCCAGGCTGACATCCCTTCTGGAGAGAGGGGCATTTTATGTTGGCCCCATCACTAGGGAATGCCCTATCCTGGAATGACCACATGGTTCCCTCTCTGTTTCTAAACAGGTGAAATCACCTGAAGGTTTCAAGGTGCTTTTAGCAATATGTAGGTCCATATTATACATCCTGTGCTTTTTTTAAAAACTTGTATGTACTGCCTGCCCATGGTCCAGAGGGCATCTTTCCTTACCTCTCTGGGATGAGGCACCCCGCCTCTGATGATGGTAGCCTTACTATTACTTTTAATAAATTTTACATACTCTTACTTTTTTAACATTTTACATTTTGAATCACCAAGGAGAGGCATTACTTCTCTTTTTAAATAAATAAATATTGTAAATAAATACACAAACACCAAGCTGTGGCCAAAAAGGCTGATGGAGGAGGCTAAACGTTCTTGAATCCACTGGGGTGATGATGGGAATTATATAGACCTTCAGATATTGTCGGACTGTATCTCCCACTATCTCTTGCCATTGGCTATACTGGCCAGGTCTCCTGGGAATGGAAATCCAACAACACTTGGAGGGACAGAGAATTCCTACCATTGTTTTGGCCCAAAGAAGTGGGCACGTCCTCAAGCATCTGACCAAACTCAGTTTTTTGTCAGTACCTTGACATTAACTTTAAAAACATTGGTGAAAACTAATAACATTGTACTAAGGGAAATGAATAATCATTGTGTAGTAGTTTGAGAATTGGAATCCATGGCCTGGAAAAATTAATTTTTCAATGTATAGGTCTTGGAATTTCCCAGACAGAATGGCTAGTGCCCATGCTGGGTAGAAGATTCTAGGAACTGTGGTCCGAGGAGTAACATTTGCATAGCTATGTCCATTCTGTTTGCTGTCTGGACTTATTTAACACCTTTGAATAAATCTTGCCAGGAAAACCCTATGATAGGTTTGCCATAAGTTGGAATCTACCCATAGGCATATAACAACAATGGTGGGAAAGCTAAACATTGGTGAATTGTAAAAACAAACTCAAAGTGTCCAATAGTTTTGTTTAACTTTTCTTTTTGCATCAATATAGCCTTCTGAAGCAGTGTGGAAGTGAAAATTGGGAAACAGGGAATGTTGGACTTTGACCAGGAAGGCCTGGGTTCAGGATGACACAGGCACTTTACAGAAGTCGTTGATACATTCCCTCACTTGAGATAGTGAGTTATTCCGTAGAAAGACTGTGATCTTGAATCAGTTCAGACTCTTGGAGCAACTTTCCAAGATCAGCATTCTTCAATTCTAAGTACACTGGGTTCTAATAATTGGCTTCCAGCTTTCTAGTGAAAAGATGAAGGAGATCCTGCAGGCTTAAGCCCTAACAACCCTTCCAGTACATCACACTAATACAACTAAAGAAACATAGCTCCAGATCTTGCATTACACCAGGAGGAGGAGGAGGAGGAACTGAAGGAGGAGGCTTTAAGCAGTTTTACAAACTTCTTAATACATCTTACCTAACCATATGGAGAAGCAGTGTTTTAAAATCTAAAATTTAAATTAAGCTGTAGAACTCAGTGAGTTGTGCCAGCATCATATAGACTTTTTGAAAAATAGAAGGAGAAATACGTAGATAAATCCAGCATGGAAAAGACTGAGATCCTTTGCAAAGGCAGTGGTGAACGTAAGATAAATCAACCACCTGAATAGTTGGCAGCCGGCCCCTTTTCGTTAAGATAATTCATCATCAACACTTGCCAGCATCAGCCTTATCAGTCCTGAATATTAACCACATTTTTCTGCAGGGTGTGTATTTTGCATTTCCACAGTCTGGCATGAATTTTCCATTCCGGAATGGTTCACACAATTACAGCTGAATTGTTGTTTAAATTGGATATGTGAGAATATACAGACAGCTTGGATAAAATTCTTTCATTTTCCCTGGTCTCCATGCATCTCACACAGAGCCAGCTGTTCTCTTAGGCAAAAGAATAATAATTTCTAGAAAACACAGCTGCTCAGATTTGTTAGAGCTGGATTAACTATTACAGTAAGGAAGCTAACACATAGTGCCCATACCATGAACACTTATGCTGTCCTGGTGTAGTCCTTCTTCACTAGGCTTGTCTCTAAGTCCCTGGGGCAGTGACAACTGAACAATAATGCTGTGGAAACCAACAAAAATTCCTATAATTGAATGCCGTGAGTGGAGCTCATGGTTCATCTTTTTCTAGGTGGGAATGAATTCACAGTGGCATGATGCACCAATGTCATGGAAAATGCCTTAGTGCATGGATTGGCAATTTGTGGTCCTCCAGATGTTGTTAAACTGCAACACCTGGCATTCTTAACCATTGGCTATACTAGCTAGAACTGCTGTGAAATGCATTTTAGTGATTTCTAGGGGGCCACAAAATTTCCACGGCTGGGTCAGAAGCAACTTACCAGTCCATGTCAAGAATGCCAGCAGTTATATTCAGTGAAACCAAAGGCCTTTACAGTGCAACTGCAGCTCCATTAATAGCAAGTTCAGATCCCAGTGTGTGAGCAGTTGCTATCCTTGCTGCTGTCTCTAGCCTGAATCCCATTGTTAGTGACAGCTAAAACAGAACAATGGACTCAATGGGAACTTGGCAAATCAACGCTTACACAAATCCCATGGATTCCATGGATCTGCTCTATTGGGAATAGCAATAGGATTCAGGCCTCTGACTCCTTTGTCTGTGGCTATCCAGGCACTTTTAGCTCCTGGAGATAAATGGAGTGAAATTATAGATATAGACATACAGTTGGCCTTCCACATTTGCTGGCTAAGCATTCATGGATGCGATTATTTGTGGATTACTATATTTGGCACCACTTCCTCTGCTGCCCTATAACATTTTTAACAAGGACTTTGATAACACTGGTGTCACTGGAATGGGAGGAGATCAAACTGGTGGGGTGGCTGGGGGTGGCTGTGTGTGTGTTCTCTCACTCACTCACATGGGATGGAGGGAAAGAAGGGGATAGGACAGGAGGTGGAAGGGTGCATGTTTGCTCCCTTGCTCGGGTCGGAAAGGGTATGGGGATGGGACAGGTGTTCCCTTTCTCCCTCTTCCTGCTCCCTCATCTCCACCTTCTGCCTGTGTGGGGAAGTGAGCAAAGCAAGGAAAGGCACACATGCCTGGGCCCAGCCACCCTGCCAGTATAGGTACTTTTTGTGCAAACATTTACCCTAATATAATATGATTTTTGTGTTTAATGTTCAGTACAGATATAATTTATTGTACGCTTTTATTGTGAGATTACAAAATTCTGTAAAATGCAAGTAACACTTTGATGTACAAGTGAATCCTGGTTTTCTTATAGAGCTGCAAGTTTGAAATTGGTATGGTTCTTTAAAAAATCAGATTCAACAATTTTCTTCTACAGTCCTCCTTGTTAATAGTGATTGAATAGTGATATTTTCAGTTTACTATTCTTAGAGGTCTGATTGAATTTAGGGATTTGTACTGATTCTGCACTTAGTACAGCTGAATTACTAGAACATTCAATGTTCACTGCTGTAAATAAGCCATTATATGTGCATATGTGAGAGAGGGTTTATTATTATTAAAAAAAAAAACAACCCTGCTACAACAGCTTTCCCCTGGCTGGTGCCCTGAATATGTCAGAATGGCAGACATCCATACTGTAGTAACCTGATGTTTTGGTGATATGCTAAAATGGAAGCAATTGGGTCATATTCAGTTTTTCTGACTTCCAGTTTTATAACTGTACCTCTATCCTTTAAATATATTTGTTAAGGAATATGAAATTAAAAGTGATGTAGCTGGAGGCTCAAAGAGAGCAGAAGGTTTGTTTGGATGATGCTCAAAAGCTTAGGCATCTGAGACAACTTAATAAACAAGATGGTGTCCTGGCAAAATTGCCATGTATCAAGGGTAGAGACAAAACTGTAGGCATTGCCAGCAAGCTTGTGCCAAGGATGATTACCAAAAATATGTTTTCTGAAGAATAAACTGAAGGTCTTGACACTTGTTCTCCTCTTTGTTCATTCCCTCCAGCTTACACGTGAATGCTTGGGACTATTAATTACATGAATTATCTTCTAGGAACATCAGGGGAGTGCCCTGTAAAATTAGGTAATTATAAATACCACACTTGTCATCTAAGCAGGAGAGTGCTAAACAGTAAATCTAAAACAAGGCCAGGGCTTGAAACAGTCCCTTTCTTAGGCTTATGATTCCCCAGATCCCACAGATGGCATTGCTAGTGGGGGTTCTGGAAGCTGGAGGCTAAAAAAAGTATTTCTTCCAAGCTCTTGAAGAGACTCACCGTCATAGCTATGATCTAACTATTTTTATTTGGGTTAGGCTGGATTTGTCTTCTTGTGTACAGAGTGAATGGTAGGAATTCTATCTCTATCTGAGTTCTGTGTGGGTGAAACAGTGTACCAGATTTTCAGAATCATCGTTTCAATTAGAGAAGAGCCACTAACCCAATGGGATTCACCAGTATGTTGGCTCACCATTCAACAACTGATTCAGTGGGTTTACTCTAGTTGGGAACTAAACAATAGGATCCAGACATGTTTTTCTCACAAATCATATAGTGTGCTGCTATTCAGTGGGAAACATTTGACAATCAAGCCATTGGCTTTATCAAGTGTTACTATGGTTAACAGATTAATCTGTTTGCTTTTTATGAGTTTGAAATGAATAAATGGCCTGGTTTAAATTACATCTTGTACTAGAGACCTGGGCGTGCAACTCAATTCATTTTAAATTATGTGACCATTGCTCCATATGCGAGGATTATGGTACGTGTCTCATAGATAGACACTAGCAAGTTTACACTGATCACTTTATTGCAAGGATAAACTGTCCTTGAACATTTTCTTCAATGGTTTAGAAAAGGACAGGGCCAAACCCCTCTCCAATACATATTACAGATTAAGCTTGATAAAACCAATGGTTTGATTGTGCAATTGTTTCTCACTGAATAACAGCACACTTTATGGCCCTTTCTGCATGTGTGTGTGTGGGGAAAACAGCCGAAAACAGAGCTTACCAGCTTTGTTTTCCGGCTGGCCGAGTCCGTCGCCATGAGGAGCAGCGCAAGGTCGTCACTCCGCACTCCTCCGGCGTCCTAAATGGCGGCTTCTGGTTGGTGGAGGCTCTCCACCAACCAGAGAAGCTAGCCAGCCGGAAGCCCGTCCCTGGCAGATCTGCAGGCACGCACTTGCGCGCGCCTGCAAATCTGCTCTGGAGCCAGGCGATGGAGCGGCACAGGGTTGCGCGCTCCGTGGTTTTTAAAAACCTCTAAAAAGTTCCGGTCACTCCGGAGTGGACTGAGGCACGGAACTACAAAAAGTAGTCCACCCCAGTCCACTCTACGGTGTAGAAGACTTCCATTGGAGGTCGCTCTGCACCTGTCATGAGCCAGGCTGAGCATGCTGCTGATTCAGACTTGGACTCCGATTTAGACTTGGACTCCCAGCCACGGGAGGATCCCTTGGAGGGGCCTTTGGGAGAGGGGGCTCCTTCAGAGTCTAGGGAGGAGTCTGCCAGTGACCCCACAGCTGTCCCGGGCACGGATCCCGAGCTAGTACCTGCAGCAGATGTTTGTGCTCCAGAGGCAGAGGCTAGTGCTTCTGACTCTACAGAGGCTGGTGTTTCTGACTCCAGCCCGGAGTTTGCAGCAGACCCTCCCCCCACGTTCCTCCAGAGGCGGCTGGAGAAGGGGGCGGTTTGGAGGTCTCAGCGGCTGCGGGAGAAGCATCTGATGAGTTGGCCCTGAAGTCTTGAGGGGCTCCAGCTGTGAGCTGGGCCAATGGACATTTGATCAGCCCCAGATGGGCTAAAGACTGTGTATTTAAGACAGACGCTGTTGGAGTTGGGCACGGGGCAACAACCGTCTACCAACCGGGAATCTGCATCCTGTGGCATGGGCTTTCTGTTCCAGGCTAAACTTTGCTGTTTGAGTTTGCTGCCCCTGGGACTTGGATGTTTGTTTTGGTGATGTAACCTCTTGATTTATTTATTACTAAAGCCATAAACTCAGCTCCTGCCTCTGTGTCTGCTTAGCCACCAGCTGACATTGACAGCACCATTTAAATAGCCCGGTGCGGAAAAGGCCTATGACTTGTAAGGAAAACATGTCTGAGATCGTATGTTCAGTCCTTTTTTTTCAGTATTGTGCTATGTGACCTTGTGTTGAATGACAACATTGTGTAAAGGAATCTGCAATGAAATGCACAGCCTAATGCAGAACCAGCTATGCACTGGGATGCACAACAGGATCCACAACCAAAGGGGTGCTACATCAGCAGAGGAGGATGGATATGCATCAGCTTACAATGTAAATCTGTATGTGCAATTTATGTGCACAACCACATGTGCAACTCTGCTTCTGTGACAACACTGTCCAACCACTTTTCTTGGGGGACTTGCACAGGTAAGATAACAACATGGAATTCTGTTGGTAAGATACCAGCAGGATTTCCAGGACCGCAACTGAGATCACAGTTTTTCAGTTTCCTTGTCCACTTATCAGCTGCATATGACCGTTGGCGGAATCCCCAATTTAATATTAAAATGTTCAGGCTGAACCATAGACAAGTGAGCTGTTAATCAGGAAACCAAAGCCGTGGGCCCAAGCCAAAGTTAGAGAATAGCAAGAAACACAACAAAGTCAGGCAGGCCAGACAGGGGTATGGCTCTTTATGCACTAGCCAACTCAGGTAGAAATGCTTCAATTCTAGGGCCCTTTTCGCATGGCGTTTTTGAAGCGAAAGGGCCCCTCGAGTGTCATGTAAATGTGAGGAGCGGTCTGCATGACGCACTCACATTTACACAATGCTCAAGAGCCTGACGTGGACTGCGCACGCACCTTTTCATTTTCGGATCAAAGCTGAAAATGCTGCTCAGTCGTGCATCGCTCTGGGGCCTTGCGCACACTTACTTGCCATGTGAAGCCTCCTGATCTGGGCCGGTCAGGCTTCCTGCCCCAGCACAGCCTCTAACTCCCAGGCTGCACTGCGAATGGAAGAGGCAGGGTGCTCACACGAGGAGGAAGGAGCTGCGGACCCGAAGCAGCAGGGACTCGGCAGCGTTCCTCCCAAGCCTTCGTGCGCCAGCTGAGCAGCCCAGCACCAGTAAAAGGTAAGGTGCGAAAAGGGCCTAGGAATAAGTTCAAGTTGTGGTTCTGACAGCTCACAGTGAAGGGTAGCGCAGCAGGTACTCACAAAACCGAAAGTTCTTTGCAATTTTGTGCACTAATGTCCTCACAGAATTTTCTGCTGTGCTTTAATCAGAGAAGTTGGGGAAGGATCCTGTCCCACATTGCTCCATGGGAAAGAAAATTGTCAGCCTGGGGGCACTCAACATTAGCTGTGGTAGTGCTGTAGGTTCCTCCTTGATCATGTTTTCAAAAGAAGATTCTGTTCTCTGGGAGAGGGGTAGACAACTTGCAACCCTCAACATGTTGGACTGTAAGTCTGGGCACACCTTATTGTTGGTTAAGCTGTTAGGGATTAATAGGAGATAGTGTCTAGCAAAACTTGGAAAGCTATTCCTTGCCCAAAGAAGCCTCCGTTGCTCTTGTATGTTATCATTAACTGATGCGGAGAGCAGCATGATCATGCAGTTTGCCACAACTTTCCATGCCTTTGGTTTGTTCATGCTATATCCCTTTCCTTTTCACATTACTGACATGCACAGATAATAGGGTCAGCTAATCCAAACAATTACCTCTCATGCAGGAATCCATTCCTAAAGTAGGTCCAAGAGATGGCCACTTAACACCTGTTTAAAAATCTCCAGTGGAAGAGACTCTACTCCATTCCGAGGTAGGCCATTCTACCATCAAGCAGCTTATGCTATCAGGGTTTTCTTCCTAATGTTTAGTCAGAAAATATTGCAACCAGTCTTCTTGATGTGATCATATGCTTAACTGTATCGGTGTCATTTTTGTGTTTGTGTGTGTGTGTGTGTGTGTGTGTGTGTGTTTTGCTGAAGGACTCATACACTACAGGACATCCATCAGGTTCCTAGACTTGGGAGAAACCCCTTCAGGGGAAGAAGCTTTGGACTTTGCTTGGAGCCCAACTCTGAGTGAAGAACAAGAGGAACCTCCAGTAGTGCGAAGGTAGCCTGAAGAACCCCGTCCTGCCTTGGATTCCCAGTTCTGCATTTCATCAAGAGCTGTTGTCAGTGGAGGCAGCAACAGACTTGGTGAGCAGTGGCATATCTAGATGAAACAGTGCCTAGGACAAGCATAAAAATTGTGCCCCCACCTTCTTACCCACACCCACACCCCTGCATGGAAACTTTTGGTCCCCCCAGGGCATGTACCCTACTTGCCCCACCCTAGATATGTCTCTGCTGGTGAGGAGCCTAGGACCATGTGTTTCACTGCTAGAAGCAATGCCAGCAGATGGCTTCCTTGACAGTGGGGCAGTGGACTCACTATAGGTTTTATCTGACTTTTAAAAGAAGCTATCCCAGTAGTGAACCCTATTCCCAAAAAGATTCAGCACCTTGGATAGCTCCTTTACTGTTTGAATTAAAACCCAGAGTGGTTTTACCACTCCACTGACATGTAATACAGCAACTACTGCTGGCCAAGAAGCTCTTCCACCACATGTCTACTGAGAAAGGAGGATCTACTTAGAAGGAAGGAGTCAATTCATTTGGAAGGAATGACTCAGCGGAAATCCAGAATGGGAGGCTGCTGGAGTGAATATAGAAGGCCATATAGAAGAAGATCCTTTGGATCTTTGCTGGATAACAGCTTCCTTTTGAGCTCATTTATGTCCAACTCTCCCTGGCTCATCACCTGTGAAAGCTCTGCCTTCAACTCCTATGTATAGTGTAGAAGTGCACTGATAAAAATGTAAAGAAGCAGTATTTGGGAACTTGGATATATCAAACTTCTTTTTTGTGTGGTGTCTTACCACAGTGGGAGGTTGCACATGTGAATTGGAGGAATGCTTGTGATGGCTGGGGCATTCTGACAGTTAAAAAGGTAACAGTTACAAGTTCTGCTAAAAACCCTATAAAAAGAGGCTTGATGCAATTGTACATCAGGTTGTACCAAGACTTTGCAGCAGCAGTTTTTAATGTGCCTATGTATATCAATAATTCAAGAAAGACAGAAACAAATTGAAAGAAATGAAAGCAGCAGGGAATGGTGCATGCTCCAGTTTCAGAATTAGTTTCAGACATTCTCATAGTTGAGTTGGAATTCAAGAAAAGTGATCCAGGTCAGAGTGACCCACCCTAAGCAACTAGAATAGCCAAAAGTCTTTCATCACTACGGCTCTGTTCCTCGCAGTTCCCAGTAATATTAAACAAATATGCCAGCAGAATCAGGTATTTCCATAATCATCTTAAGATAGATTTGAACCTGGTTTGAATATTCTGGTTTCATGTATGTTACTTGTGTATCCTACACCTTGCCTTTCAACCAAAAGAGGCACTCAGGGAAGCTACCAATAATAAAAAAATGAAACACTCATTGAAACAAAATGTAAAAATGAATATTTTAAAAGCACCACAGTGAGAGACATAGCCAGCCCAGCCCTCAATTAGTTACTAAGATTGAGGACAATCATAGTGAGATGCCAGTTTTTTTCCCCCTTTTTTCCTCTCTCTCTCCTTTTTTTTTCTTTTGCATTTTGATCCCTCTTTAACTCCCATGGCTCCACTCTATATAACCCTGGGATTTGTAGTTTGGTGAGTATTTAGAATTTTCTACCAGAGAGTTCTAGTGTCTCACCAAACAACAAATCCCAGCATCACATAGGATAACAACCATGGCAGTTAAAATGGTATCAAATGCACAGTGAGAAATTGACTTATGGCTACAGAAAGGGGAGGGGGGAGGCCAATTTATATGCTCCAAAGAAGGTAGGCAGATGGGTCAAAAGATCTGTGAGTCTGGGGTTCTTTTCTGAGCTCTTCAACATAGACACAGAGTTGGAAGCATAGTGTCAGCCTAACCCCTTGGCATTAAAAGACGCCTTGATGGCAACTGGTATTAACACAGTTGCAAAGAGACTTGTCTGTGGATCAGGAAGGCCATACTTGAAATCTTGTCTCTTCAGAGCTTTGATGGCACACATTACAAACAATAACATTAAACTAGTGCAAATGAGTCATAGTTTAATGTAATGAGATAATTTTGTTCATTGCAATGTTTATTCATTATCTCCAAAGCACTGCTTTGGAGGGCACCACTGGGGACTTATTTTTGGCCAATTACAGCTAAAACACAGCCAAAAATATTAGCTCATATCAAAGTGAAAAATGTAATCAAATGATCAATAAAATTAAAACTTGTTGAAAACATAAGCATTAAAAAAATAATTTAAAAATCATTTTTAAAAAGTTTTCACTAGCCTACAGAAAGACAGGAAGGAGGGTACCAGTCTTATCTCTCTAAAAAAGGACTTCCAGAGCAGACTAGAGGCAACCACCAAGAAGACCCTATCCCATGTTCCCATCAGATGTACCTTTGAGTATGGTGCAGGCAGAGAAAAGGCCTTCCCCAAATATGTTAGAACATGGGCAGGCTTATATGGGAGAACAGGACCCTTCAGACAACCTGGATCCTCACTTTATGGGGTTTTGTAGGCCATGATCAGCACTTTGAATTTAATTGTGAAACAGACCACCAGCCAGTGGAGCTGTTGTAATAAGGGAGTTCTGTGCTACCTGTAGTCAACTTCAGTTAATAATCTGGCTACACCTCTTTGAATCAGCTGAAATTTCTGAAAATTCTTCAACAGCATCCCCACATAGAGTGTGTTACAGTAATCCAAAGGGGATGCAATTAAGATATGTATCACTGTGGCCAGATCCAACAGCTCAAAGAGTTGGTGTAGCTGATGCACAAGATTTAAATGTGCAAAAGCACTCCTGACCACCTCTGAGACCTGAGTATCCAGGAGTACGCCCAAGCTGTGAACCTGTGTCTTCAGTGGAAATGTAACCTCAAGAACAGACTGAATCCCTGTTCCCAGGTTTGCCTTTCAGCCAACGTGGAACAACTCTGTCTTGTCTGGAGTAAGTTTTAATTAGTTTACTCTCATGCAGTCCATTAGTGATGACAGTTGCCAGTTTAGAACCAAGACCTTTTCTTTGGATTGAGGTGGAAGGAGTAATAGAGCTGGATGTCATCCACATATAATGGCACTGGACCTCAAAATACCAAACGACCTTTCCCAGTGGTTCCATGTACACGTTAAATAGTATGGGGGTAAAACAAGAACCAGGACACCAAGATATTCCCAGCTGTCTCTATTCCATACCCAGGCCTGAAACCAGATTGAAGTAGATCTTGATAATCCATCTCTAAAACATTTTTGGTTGTTTTTGCATTTTTAAGGATAGAATGAATAGTTTACAAAGCTAGGAAAACATATTTGGACAAACATTGATAACTAGCGATACTAACAGGTTGTGTCTATAACAAAAAAGAATGCCTGATCCAATTGTAGTAATAGCAGTAAGAATGAATTACTTGTTCATCAGAAAAATTCCAAGTAGTACATGTCTACCACAAACTCACCAGATGGTAGCAGTCTGGCGTAGCACCCTCATGCCTATCTCCCATGCCCTATCCCTGCTGTTCTGCAGTTCTCAGGATAATACTCTGTGTTTTCATCAGATTTACAGCTAGATCATGCATGAACAGCTGAAAGGACTATAAAAATATTAAGTAATATTATTACCGTGCAAAGGTTAAATGGTGCAAATGGCAATCTGGATTATCAGAGGGCCTGGCGGGGCAGAGGGAAGTGTCTAGGTTTATATTGACAAAGGAGGAGGTAGTGAATTCAACAACTAGAGACTGAGTCACTGCAGCCTGGATAACAAATTTTACATTATGCTGCTGTGACAATCACATCAGAAAAATCCGGAGCATCAAACTTAATTTTGGATGACTGCTTTATTTTCAATGGGCCTTGTGTAGAGAAAAGAAAAAAATTAAAGAGTACTTTGAAGTCATTTTTCACAGCTCATCTCTTCTTCATTTAAATGGCATGCATCTCTTGAATTTTTATTATAATGACATGCCTTCGAAGCAAGCAATTACTGTCTTATTTAAGAGAAGCTCACTGCTGGAGATAAGCTATAATCAGTGCAGCAATGTCTAGCGATGTCTAGCAACAGAAAAAAAAAAGATGCCCCAAACTTATACTGTGTAATTCTGTGTAATTTTCTGTCTTTTGTATCTCCCAAATTGTTGTGGTTTTGTAGAAACGTTGATAGACTGAATGCAGCTATTAAAGACCTATGAGAAGGTGGACATTTTTTTTTTGACAGAGAAAATAATTAAGTTTTTAAAAAGAGAGTCCTTTCAGATTTTACTCTCAAAAAACAGCTGAATAATTCCCAAAGGAGAGCATGCTTTTACACTGGAACATGTATGGCAACACAGTTTTGGACAGAGGGGCTTTAATATATATTTCACAGTCTTTCTTGGGGGAGGGGTTCCTATCATTTCCAGTTCTTTCCTTTGGTGCATCTGTTTCCAGGTTTCAAGATTTCAAAATTTAAAGTTCCCCTAAGAATACTGCGATGTTTTCAAATACTTGTGTCATAATTGAAATGAAATCCAGGAAGAGCAGGGCACTAGTCAGCCCCATCCTGTGAGTTTCACCACTACTATTGCCTCCTCTGTCTTGTGTTCGAA
Organism: Cyclura pinguis; assembly: GCA_030412105.1. NCBI lineage: Eukaryota > Metazoa > Chordata > Lepidosauria > Squamata > Iguanidae > Cyclura > Cyclura pinguis. The sequence continues at coordinate 315,411,995 of CM059600.1, read as the reverse complement.
GGCTCAATAAGTTATCTTCTGGCAGAGGTTGGAAAAAAATTACTTTGTTGGAGTACAACTCCCTAAATTCCTCAACCTGTCTGAGGGCCATTGGGTATTCCGGCCAGGGATTTTCTGGGAGATGTAGTTTGTAAAAGTAATTTTTCCCAGGCTCTGTGATGGAGAGCAGCATCAATGGCCACTTTTAGAGGGAAAGAGGAGAAACTGCCAGTTTTGCTTTTACCAGCATTTCAAGGTTTGTTTGTTTTTAAATACGCAAGTTCTTTTCATCCCAGATATGAAATGGGCTCAAATCTTATATGTTTTTTGTGTAGCATAAATATACACTAGTATAGTTATGCTTAATCCCACAGCTACAACAATGCCAAGGCCTTGAGTCACTCTTTGCATAAAAATCAATTAGCTCCCCATGCACCATGTCAAAAGTAAAAGGACAGAGGCTGCATGTGCACTTGTGGTATAATTAGCTACACTAGGAACTGCATTTATGCAACTTCCCATAAAGCACAAACAATTGTGCAACAATATCTACGGCAGCATAAGATTGCCAAGTCAGGACTATCTCAAGACTGTCTCAGGCCCTGAGATTCCAGGGCCCAAATCTGAGGCCTAGGACCCACCTCTTATGGGGGCCGTTTCTGCACTAGACTGTTATAGCACTATTATTCCACTTGCAACATCCTACGGAATCCTGGGGTTTGCGGCTGGCCCCTCCCGAAACTGCAAACCCCAGGATTCCGTAGGATGTTGCAAGTGAAATAATAGCGCCATAACAGTCTAGTGCAGAAATGGCCGATGTCACAGGAAGTAGGCCCTGGTGTTGTTACCAGAGTGATCTCACAAGAGGCATCCCCCTGGTAGTGTCATTAAGTACAATATAACAAGTATTGAACATAGTTGCATACCAGGTGGCATTCAAAGAAAAGTCACCAGATTTAAGAAGTGCAGAAAACACGCACTTCCAAGGACACTCTCCAAGGTAGTGCTCTCACTCTGAGATTCTTCCTCCTCTCCCTAAGAATTGGAGAAGAGGGGGCCAGACCCAGAGAGCTGAGCCAGTGTGCCAACAAATTCTGGCAAAAAAATGTGTGAACGTTTGCAAAAACTTTCAGAAATGCACTGAAACAAAATCCTCCCCCCACCAGCTCCATAGCTGCGTACAATGCCCAGTTGGAAAAGATATTCCACAAGAGCCCTAGGATCAGCCTCTGCTGTTGCTTCCCTTTTTCTCTTTCCCTGCCCTAAATGGAAATTATTAGGCTTTGAGGCTGGGGAGGAAGAAGAGGAGGAGGCTCCAGAACTTGCAAAAAGCCCACTCTTTTGTGATAGAATAATGAATCTTCTTGCTTCTGTCACCAACTGATTTTGCCCCCCCCCCAAACAGAGAGGGAAAAATTTAGCTACCCTCGCCAAGAACAGCAGCTGCTTCGCTTCTTGTTAGCATTTTTGGCCCAGCAAGTTCCTGAAAGAGGAAAGGTGGAAGGGGTGGGGGAAGGAGGCAACAGGGGACAAGCTGTCCTAGAGTACAGCCCAACTTGCTGAGTAAGACTTTAAAAGATTCCTACAGAGATCTGGCATGCTATGAGAGCGCTTCTTGGTTCTCAGCCTATTAGCAGTCAGTGAAGCTAAGATGTCCTGGGGCACAAGCCAGAGTTTTGTTCCCAGTAAATTTTCAAGGTATGAAATGAAATGTGCACCATTTGTGCACGAGAGTGTACAGATGAAAGAGAGTTTTCAATATTTTGCGAATGTAGACTTGTATCACGCAAGTGGAGAATTTCGACTGGCCTGACCTGATAGAGCTGCTGCTTCTGCAGCCTCCTTTTCCTCTCATCTTTTTTCTTAACGCATGTTTCTTTTTGGAAGTGTGTAGACAATATTATTATTATTGTTATTGTTGTTATTATTATTATTATTACTACTACTACTACTACTACTACTACTACTACTACTACTACTACTATTATCCCTGCTCTCTTCCCAAGACTAGGACCTAAGACAGCTTGCACGTTAAAAAGATTACAGTTAAAACATACAAAAATTCAACATTAAACACAATTTGAACTACAACCTTATTAGACACATGCATTCCAAAAAGATTTTCAAAGTCACACAATATAATTTAAAAACAATGCAGCAATTTAAGCCCTTTGTTCAAAGCCTGTCTGAATAAAAAACATCTTTGCCTGCTATTGAAACGCCAGCAAGGAGGGGGCCATTCTAGCCACTAAGAAGGCCCTCTTTCATGTTCCCACCAACTATACCTGTGAAGGTGATGGGATTGAGATGGGCATCTCCTGTAGATCTCAGGGACCGGGCAGGCTCATATCAAGACATATAGTTAGGCAGATAGCCTGGATGTAAGCTGTTCTCAGCACATGGGGGCTCCAGAGTTCAGTGCCCACCCTTTTTATTGGGAAGAGAGTTCCAGCTTGTGCTGCGCAGCTGCCACTCTCCAGTTTAAGTGTGGTCTGCTCAGGTAAAAGTGGGAAGGTGCTAAAAAAGTTACTCGTCCAAAACCCGTTGGTAATCACAATTAGAGTAGATCTGTTGAATCAGTGGGAATTTACGTAAGTGTTGATTCCCCATTCAATAGTTGAGTCAACAACTTTACTCTGGTTGGAACTACCAAGAGGAGTCAGGCCTCTGTCATTCATAGTAGAAAACACTGGCTAGTCTGACCAGATATAAAGCAGTCTCTCCTTTTGCTTACCTAACGCCAGCCCAAGAGATTTTGTGCCTGAGGAAAAGACAAAATGGTGACATAGGCACACATATGCACACACATCTATGAATGCAAGCAAACTATCAGTTGGACTGTACTTTCAACATGGACAACTGGATAACATTTCCCAACACATGGAGGACAGAAAACTAATTTAGGGATGGATGGAGATTGGCTATGTGCCACACAGAGTTCTGTTCTTCAGGAAGGGGAATTAGCCAGGGATCTCAGGAGGGACAGCTGGGAAGGACTGTTGGTTTAGTTCTAGGCAAGTATAAGCAGATGAACAGACCAGGCCTATATAAGTAACAGATCTTGGAAAGTTATTTTTTTAGACTACAGCTCCCAGAATTCACACACTAGGCTCTCTCTCATAGGAAGGAACACATGAGCAATGGCAGACAGACAACTTGGGGCTTGTCACTAGAATATGCAAGTATGGGAGCAGGACCAGCTTTACATCATGCAAAGTGAGGCAATTATAGGGGTGAAAATCCTTGATTATTTTATCCTCAAGTGCAGGGACAAATAATTTCTTTGGTTTTGTCTGTCCTGTGAGAGAAAACAGTATTTGTGCAGTATTTTCCATATACTCAAGCATCCCGAAGTGCTGCAGATGATTTTGTGTGTGTGTGTGTGTGCACAAAAAAAAAGAGTTTTTTTGTGTACAACCTACATTTCCTGTGCAAAAAGCATGTTTCTTGCAGAGACAATGCTGTTTCCATCAAGAAAAACATTTTCTACATAGATTTTTTTCCACAGAAAAATCATCCAGAAGACTTCAAGATACTCAAATGCTAGCAGAGAACTGTGCAAATTCTTGATGCTCTCTTATTCTTCCAGGCAAGTTTCCCAGCTGTGGATAAATCCATTTTTCTACTAGGAAACAAATAACAGAGAATATTCTCCCCATCTCTAGGCAATTGTTTCAGGAGGCAGCTGGTAGAATGCAGTGATGCCAAATAGACTGGTGCTAGTTTTGGTCACTCTCCAATCTCCAGTTACTGTTGTTGTTGTTGTTATGTGCCTTCAAGTTGTTTCCAACTTATGGCAACACTAAGATGAACCTATCATGGGGTTTTCTGGGGCTGAGAGTATGTGACACATGTCCAAGGTCACCCAGTGGGTTCCCATGTCTGAATGGATATTCAAACCCTAGGCCCTTTTCGCACTTTACCTCGTTCTGGTGTCCTCACGAGGGGATCACGAGAGAAACCTTTTGTGAGAGGCACTCGCATCCCCTCCCCTCCCCCTCCACACCAGCTCCATGCTGGGCAGAAGGAAGCATGAGGCCTCCGCCCCTTCCTTCCGCAGCACAGCTGGGTACTTTCCCAGGCTGCGCTGGGGGAGGAAGTGCGATGGCCACATGTCCGGAGACTCCGCACACAAAGTAAGCACAGGTGGGGCATGGGAGGGATGCGCGATCACACATCGTTTTCAGCAATGAGCCAAAAATGATATACTGCGCGATTGCTGCGGAATGGCCTCGGGAGCGTCATGCAATTGTGAGGACATCATGTGGAATGGTCCTTGCAATCCTGCAGTGCTCCCAAGGCCATTTCACAACAGGACTGGCGTGCAAAAAGGGCCCTAGTCTCCAGGGTTGTAGATCAGTGCTCAAACCACGATACCATGCTGGCTCTCCCAATCTCCAGTTCTGACCTACTATTATAGGGGTGGACTAACACTAAAAATTATAGCACTATGCATCCACTAACTGCGAGCTGATGAGGAGTACAAAGAGACAGAGAAAGAAAATACAAGAGCGAGGAAGCACAGCAGCAGCAGCAGCAGGTGACTAATTTGCAGAATCAAGAGTCAGGGCCAAAAGCTTTTCATCTTCCTTTTCCCCTTACCCCCTGACTCTCTTCACTGCTGCAAATAAACCACATCTTCAGATATAACAAGGCCAGTGCAGATACAGCATGGGATCCACAGAAAAACAGTCAGTAAATTAGTAGGTAAGAACAAACAATGCTTTCCCAACAAAGTCTGGGAAACAAACAAGATGAACTTGAAATCCTAGTTTAGGAAGGTAAATAAGACTTTATAGGAATAATGGAGAACTGGTGAGATGACTCCCATGACTGGAATATCACAGATGAAGGCTATAACCTATTCAGAAAGAATAGAGGTGGCAGAAGAGGAGAGGGAGTAACATTATGTCAAATACAAATTTAGTTGTATAGAAATCCATGCAGGTGATCACAGTGAATCAGTTGAGAACATTTGGGTAAAAACAGAGAAACAAATGCAACATTGTGTACTACAGGCCACCAAACCAAGAAGAGGTGGTAGATTATGCTTTTCAAGAACAAATCTTAGAAATCTCAAAAATTCAAAAATTAATAATTATGAGGGACTTCAGTTACCCTGGTATCTGCTAGGAAACTAAGTCTGCTTAGCACAGGCTCAGCAAAAAATTCCTGATGTGTCCTGCAGACGATTTTTTATTTCAAAAGGTAGAGAGGAAGAACAAAGGGACTGAAAATCTTGGACTTGATTCTAACTAACTGAGAGTTGCCGGTCACTGGAACCCAAATAGTTGATTCTTTAGGGGAGAAATTACCATGTAATGCTAGAATTCTCAATTGTCAGATAGGACAAAGAAGAATATAGTCAAAATGGACCTTGTTTTTCAAGAAAGGCAGTACAGGGAATTATGAATCCCATGGCTAGAAGTGCTAAAAGAAAAAGACACCCAGCAAGCATAGGAATTCTTGAAAAATGAGTTGCAAAAAGCACAATCACAAACAATCCCATGGAAGAAGAAAAATGGGAAACACCTCAGAAAGCCAATGTGATTGCACAGCAAACTCAAGGAGCAAGTGAAAAGAAAAAGGATTATGTATATAGAATGGGAGGAAGCACAAATCACTAAGGAAGAGTACAGATGTGTAGCACAAACTTGCAGATCTATTAAGGCCACCAAACCAAGAAGAGGTAGTAGATGAGGTGGCTCAGAATGACTGGCTAGGCAAGTAAAGAGCAACAAAAAGGTTTTTTTTTCCAGATACATTTGAGGCAAGATAATGACAAAGGAGATAGTGGGGCTATTGTTCAATTCAGGAAGGCAAAATGCTAACAGATCACAATGCAAAAGCAGAACTACTCAAAACCTATTTTGCTTCAGTTTTTTCCCCCAGAGGGGAACTGTGTACTTCCATGCAGCAGGAGGAATCTTGGCAAAGGTTCGCAAATCAGGATAAACAGAGATAGATAAGAAATTACAAATGAGGATAGATAGAGAGTTAGTCAGGAATCACTTAGCTAATCTAAATGAGTTCAGATTTGAAGGGCCAGATAAACTGAATCCCAAAGCACTCTCTGAATCCCTTGTCATCATTTTTGAGACATCTTGGAGAACTGATGAGGTCCCAAAGAACTGTAGAAGGGCACTGTCCCTCTTTCAAAAAAGGAAAAAAAAAGAAGACCCAGGAAACTACAGACAAGTTTGTTTAACAAGGAAAATATTATATGCAGGACTATACAGACTATACAGGAATCTGTCTACAAGTATCTTAATGACAATGCAGTGATCAGTAGGAGCCAATATGGATTTATTAAGAACAAATTCTGCCAAACTAATCGCGTATATTTTTTTTAATCAAGTCAGTAGTTTTAGTAGATGGTGGGAATGCTGTGGATATCATTTATCTGGATTTCAGCAAAGCATTTGATAAAGGTCCCCCATAATGTTTTGATGAGCAAACTGATCTAATGTACAATAGAAGGGAACACTGGTGGACCCATAACTGGTTGGAAAACCATGCTCAAAGAGTTGTCATGAATGGCTGCGCTTCAAACTGGAAGGAGGTCTTCAGTAGAAAGCTTCAAGGTTCCATCCCAGGGCGTTACTGTTCAACATTTTTATCAACGCCTTAGATAAAAAGTGTGGAGGGAATACTTAACATGTTTGCAGTTGACACAATAGTGGAAAGGGTGGTTAACGCATTGAGAGATAGGAACAGAGGTCAAAGGGGCTGATATAAATTAGAAAATTGGGCAGAAATTGATAAAATGAAAGAAAAATTCTACATTTAGGCCACAGAATAGAATAGAATAGAATAGAATAGAATAGATTAGAATAGAATAATATTAGAATAATATTATTATTAGATTATTAATATTAGAATAGAATAATAGAATAACACTACTGCTAAGACATAATATTTGTCTTAGCAGTACTATATGTGAAAAGGATCTTGGGATTATTGTTGATTATAAGATGAATATGAGTGAGCAGTGTTATGCTGCAGCAAAGAAGGTGAATCCGTTTTTAGTCCGTGTTAATAGAAGCATGAGATCCAACATGTGGTAGTGGTTTCAGTATTGAATTATGACCCTGGAGACCAGGGTTCGATTCCCTGCTTGGCCGTGGAAACCCACTGGGTGGCTTTGGGTGCATCACACACTCTTAGGCCTTTTGCACACTAGCCTGTTATAGTGCTATTATTCCACTTTCAACATCCTATGGAATCTTGGGGTTTGCAGTTTAGGGAGGGGCCTCAAAGACCCCTCCCTAAACTGCAAACCCCAGGATTCCATAGTATGTTGAAAGTGGAATAGTAGCACTGTAACAGGCTAGTACGGAAATGGCCTTAGTTCCAGAAAACCTCATGATAGGTTCATCTTAGGGTGGTCATAAGTTGCAAATGACTTGAGGGCACTCAACACGAACAATAGAAGCATAGTTTCCAAGTTGAGGGAAGTTATAGTCACCCTGTATTCTGAACTGGTCAGGCCTCATCTGGAGAACTGTCTTCAGTTGTGCGTTCTTCATTTTAAGAACAATGTAGAGAAGTTGGAATAGGTTCAGAGAAGGGCCACAAGGATGATAAGAGATATGAAAAACAAAGCATATGAGGAAAAGTTGAAGGAGCTGGATACATTCAGGCTAGTGAATAGAAGACTGAGGGGGTGATATGATTGAACTCTTTTAATACCTCAAGGGCTGTCACAGAGAGGAGGGAGCAGGCCTGTTCTCTGCTGCCTCAGTGGGTAGAACCAGGTCTAATAGTATGAAGTTACAGGAAAGTAGATTTCACTTGAACTTTAGAAGAAACTTCTTGACAACGACAACAGTTCGACAATGGAATCAATTGCCTAGGGGCGCGTAGGATCTCCTTCTTTGGAAATCTTCAAAAACAATCTGGACAGCTACCTGCAAGGGGGGGGGTGCTTTAGCTGGAGATCCTGCACCGAGGAGGGAGTTGGACTCATTGACCCAGGAGGTCCCTTCCACTTCTGTGATTCTATGCGTCTATGCCACTAGTATATCCTGGGATGTTTAGTTTGGTGAGACACTGGAGCTCTCTGGCAGAGAATTTTACATCTTCCTCCCTGAAGTGCACATTGCAGGATTCTCCAGAGTGTTTGCCAGGCCAGAATGAAATCTTAGTACTATAACTGTGTAGCGTGAAGGATCCCTGATGCCTTATGTAATTGGAAAGAGCACCATCTTGTCCTTTGCCTCAGGCAGCAAAATGTTTTCCGGTAGGTCTGTATGGGACGGTGGAAGGAGGTCAGGAAAAAGGAGGACCCCTTGCTGCAAATGTGATCAGCCCCTAATAGATGAGGGAACCCCAGCAGCCCTCAAAGGCTACTCTGCTCCTCTTTAATGGTATTTCGGGGGGGGGGGGTGACATTTAACATTTTCAGATACAAAATAGCATGATTGAAAATAAAACCCAGACATGACCTTCTGGTCACTTTTGCTTTGCTGAAGTTGCAACCTTCAGACCATCCACAACTGCCTTACCCAAAACTATAGGTTGACCAAGGGGAATCTGCTAAGCACCTAATACTGGATAGCTTGCATTGGGTTTAAAGTCATTGTGCTGGGGGTTCACAGGGTAGCAATTTTATAACTGATTCCTACTTTTTTCTCCATTTATAATTTGAGCATTGTTGAAGACAGTATAGGTCAAAAGAGTGACCACCCCAATAATATCATAGAATCATAGAGCTGGAAGGGTCTACAAAGGCCATCTGGTCTGAGCTTCACCATGCAGGAATATGCAACTAAAGCACTCCTGAAAGATCCCCATCCAACCTCTGTTTAAAGACCTCCAAAGAGGGAGACTCCACCACTCTTCAAGGAAAGCTATTCCACAGTCAAATAGCTTGAACAATAAAGAAAATTCTTCCTAACGTTTAGGTGGAGTCTCTTTTCTCATAATCTGTGTGTCAAGGAGAAAAAAGTGGCCACATCTTATTATCTGTTAGCAACACTAAAGCACAGAAGCCTGGGATGGCTAGTGGCTTCCATATCAATCTACTTTGGATTTTAATCTGAACTTTAAAGTAGCTATCACTCAGAAGATTAAAAGTAACTGCAAAAAATAAAAATAAAAATAAATAGATTGTTCCTTGTTAACTCCATCTTGTGGTCCCCTAAAATAAATTCAGAACCTTTGAAGTTCAGATTAAAACTCAGAGTGGGATCACTACTCCAGTGACATGGGAGCCATGGGCCACGACTGAAAGAAGCTTCAGGGATACCATTAGCAGGATGATCATCCTAAAACACATTTCGAGACAGTATGCACTCCTACCAAATGTGGACAGAATGGGATAGGATCATGAATTCTGGCCAAAAACATTGTAAATAATGGACCATCACGTGCTGAATTTGTTTTGCCTTCCCAAGTGAAATTTGCAAAAGAAGCCAAAGCCAATACCTAGAAGCCCAGAATTTACAAAAGAAGCCTAGAGGCCAGTACTGCAATATAGATTGGAGAGGGGTTTGGCCCTGTTCTTTTCTAAACCATTGAAGAAAATGTTCAGGGACAGTTTATCCTTGCAGTAACGTGATCAGTGTAAACTTGCCAGTGTCTATCTGTGAGGCACATACCACAATCCTGGTATACGGAGCAATGGTCACGTAATTTAAAGTGAATTGAGTTGCACATCCAGGTCTCTAGTACAGGATGTAATTTAAGCCAGGCCATTTATTCATTTCAGACTCATAAAAAGCAGACAGAGAAAGATTACCAGAAGTAGAGCTCAGAGTGGTGTTCCTTCATGTTTGCACATGCACTCCAAGCTTGTTGGAAAAACTATACGCTTGGGTTTTTCTTGGCCAAATAATTTAAATAGCTTCAACTCACTATCTGATAGGTAAACATAATAAATCAAATGCACATTTGGAGGCAGAGCAACCTGATTGCTCTGATAAGTGAACCAAGCTCCACGCTTGTTTCCTTTTAAATTTGATGTTCGTCACACACACTCCAGCAATTCGGTTAGAAAACACAGTGGGCCATCTCATTCATGATGTGTCTTAAAGTACACAATCTACACCTATGAAATATGAATCCATTACCACAGCACCTTCTGAGCACTGGGCACTGAATCCACTCTGGGATTTAGTTCAAATTTTAAAGGAGCTATCCAGTAGACTGAATGTATCTGAGGAGATAGGATTCTAGATAGCTTCAGATTAAAACAGATTCGTCACCGCAATAATATGGAAGCCGTGGTGCAAATTCCTGTTAGTGGCTTATGTACATGAAAGCATGGTTTGCACAGGTATATGACTTTTATAGTAACCTGGCCATAGTGCGGGTTGTTATTCTTTTGCCCTTTGCACCTGTCTAAAGCCTCCCTGATACAGCTGACAAACTCTTCAAGGAGCTGGTGCCACTGCTCTTTACTAGTGGGAAGGAGAAGGAAGAAGCAATTCAGAAGAAGAATCAATAGTTTGCTTGGTTCCAAGGGGAAGGAAAAGATAGTGTACTTCATCCGAGAAAGCCTTCTTTTCTTCCCCATTAAAGCCTACACCAGGTGCATCCTCCTTCTCAGAATTGCTTCCCATTCTCCATTTTTGGTAAGGAGCAGCTACAAAGCTCGCCCCTACTGCTGACAGCTCATGGAGGAGGACATGGAACTGCACTGCTTGATTTAGGATCTTGGCCAACATCTTTTACAGTCTAGCTATGATTTTAAAAAGGAAAGGAGGGAAAGAGAAAAGGAGGTATTTTTGTGCACTGGGGAGTGTGTCTAGGCCAACATTGGCCTCTAGGTCTTGTACAGTTCCCCACCCCAGTCTAGATCTCGGACATTCCGAAAGCAAAGTCTTTTCACTGCTGATGCACCTCACAGAGGCCTTTTGACATTTTGCAAAGATTCCTTTGTTCTGCCTGCAGCAGTAGGAATTGTGAATTCCTCCAAATGTTGTTCAGTCTCAGCTCCCAGCATCCCTTCCCTTTAAATATGCTGGCTAGGGCTTCTGGTCATTGCTATTCAACATCTGGATCAGTGATATAGTGACACATTCTGAAGTGCAGGCCCTCATGATAGTCCCTATAGTGACACCATGAAGGAAAATACAAAAAGGCAGGCAGCTGACCTGATCCAGGCCAATATAGCAGAGGCCCATTCACATTACACAATTATATCACTGTTATTCCACTTTAACTGTCCTTATTCCATCTTATGGAATCCTAGGGTTTGTAGTTTCAGGAGGCACTTGAATGCTCTGGCTGAGAATCCCAAATACTCCTCCCAAAATGGCCAGTCCCAGGATTCCACAAGACAGAACTATGGTGGTTAAAGAGGAATAATAGCACTATAACTCTGTAGTTTTAGTGGGCCCCAGTTCTAACAGGTCTCATCTCTACCAGGGAGAAGTCATTTGTAAAGCTTATGAGTCTTTATTGCTCATTCAGGATCAAGCCACACCCAGAACCTTTGGATTACAACAGAGATAGCCCCCTCAAATTACCAAGGGCAGGCACAAGACAGACGAAGAAGCATGGCAGACAGTGATCCCCGCTAAGGAAATAGTCCTGAGCTATGACACTGTGAGCCCCAGTTTCACTACACTTTTGATTTGGGGAGGGGGCTGCACAGTCCCCCCCTCCACTTCAGTGTGACGCTGTTTTAATTTTAATTGTTCTTATTCCAGGTTGCTATTTTCAAAAGTAAGATGTTTTAAATTAAACTTTTTTTTTAAATGACTTTTTAAATTTTTTTGTCGTGAACCATTTTGAACACCAGTAGTGAGGAATGTGGCTCTTTAGGTTAAATGGAAATAAACAAACAAAGAAGAGAATGTGTGTGCAGAGATAGGGAAACCTCCTTTTTGTAGAAACTGTTCTGTTTTAATGGCAAACCTTTAAATACCTTTGCAAATAACTTTGAAGTTAATGCTGCACACCAAGAATATCTGAGACATCAAAACAAGCTGACGAAAATTGGGCAAAAAAAATAATATTGGGAACACTTTGTTCTTTTAGAGAGAGAGAAAGACAGACACAGAGAGAGAGACTTACCACACCTCATTTTCTATCTCTAGATCTCATTGCCTCAAGTACAATACTGACAGTACTTCAACAAGCAGGTAGTCCCTAATGTGGTAAGAAATATGGAATGAGACTACAGGGAACAAAGGAATTTATGTATGACAAATAATGTATGTGATACTCACATGAATCTAAAACCAGAAAAAATGTCTTCACAGGAATTTAACACCTCGTATGTATGAGATTGCATGACTTCTGTTTGAAATCATGGACTCCTTTTCTACGACATTTATCACATCAGTTGGTAACTGTACAAGCTCCTTGCTTCTTAGATAACTACAACATTTGGAGAGTTAATCCATTCAAAGAAGGCGGTGCAAAGACATAAAAAGTCTAATTTGAAAACTTGTTTACAGCCATATATTATGCTACCTCACTGTTAAAAAAATACATCCCAGTCTTATCCAAAATGGCACTTTAATTACTTGACTTTATTGCTGTAGAGAATTTTATGGACTTCTCTTTCTCTGCCAAGAAACATTATTTCTTAGAACTCTGAGCTCTTGCAGGGTATTTCCACTGTATCCAGCATCTCAAGACTACCCTCTTGTTCATCACAGAGAGGAAATGTAATGGAGGATTTGATGCAGCCACATGGAATATATAATATGATGATAATGCGTGAATCAGCTGAGAACTAGGCATTGTACTAAAAAAAAGTCCACACTTAATGGGACAAAACCAAGAAATGAACAATACAGTTAAAAAGCTAAAAATTAGAAGACAAGAAGACCAAAACAATTAAACATAAGTGAGTCAAGCTGACATAAGTGAGTCTTATGGTGATGTGTGTGTGTGTGTGTGTGTGTGCGCGCACGTGTTAAAAAAAAGAGAGAATCAGTTAAACATATAACTGGAGAAAAAGGAAAAAAGAACAAAGACATAAGACAGAGAAAGAGATGTGCTTTAACAAAGCGAGAGGGAAGCAGAAAAATGCAAAAACTGAGGAGAAAGTAAACAAATCTAAGATGAAAGACAGCAATATAGAATTGCTCCTTAATTGCACTTTGTTTCACAATACCATTTCTACCCATATTTATTTTCAAACTATGCATTTTGAAATGAATAAAGATTTATTCGACAACAATTATACTAAAATGTGGAAGGAAATATCTGCAGAGTTGAAAAGATGGTCCAATTTAAATCTGACACTATTGGGAAAAATTGCAACGATAAAAATGAATGTTCTGCCAAAATTAAATTTTTTTATTCCAAAATTTACCAATCATTACAAATGACAAACCCATCCATCAATGGGAGAAAGAACTATCAAGATTTATATGGAATGGTAAAAAACCGAGAATCAAATGGAAATTGCTGACGGAACAAAAGACAAAAGGGGGTTGTGATCTACTGGATTTAAAACTATATTACTATGTCAGTGCAATGACATGGTTGCAAGATTGGATTACGCTAAATGATAAAAGATTACTAACATTGGAAGGTGCAAACATGCGGTTTGGGTTCCATGCTTACTTGTGGTATGGAAAAGAAAAAATAGACAGTGACTTTAACAACCATTTTGTGAGAAAATCCCTGTTAAAAATATGGAAGAATGTGAAGAGATCTATTTATAATAAAATACCTCTATGGTGTTCCCCCCAAGAAGCCTTCTATGGGCAATGGAAGGATCCAAACCAAGATTGGCTTCAATAGAATGATTTGTTGATTCTGGATAAACAAGAAGGAGTTAGAATGATAACCTGGGAAGAACTTAGTCAACAAAATATAGAAATAAATTGGTTCCCATATTTGCAATTAAAAGAGCAATTTAAAATGGATATAAAACTAGAAGGCATTGCAATACAAAGGACATATAATGAAATAGAAACCATAATATTTTTGAAAGCCAAACAGAAAATTTCGCTCTTTTATAAATACTTCTTAACACGAAAATTAGAGGACGAAACAGTGAAGGAATCAATGATAAAATGGGCTCAAAATATTCAATGGGAAATCCCACTAGAACATTGGGAAATCACTTGGAAGAACACAAAAGAATTTACCAGTGCCCAGGACTTAAAAGAAAACTTTATCAAAATGATGTACAGGTACCACCTTACACCAGTTAAAATAGATAAAATGTACCAAACAGGGAACAACAGATGCTGGAAATGCAAGGATAAGGTTGGTATGTTTTATCATATATGGTGGACCTGCTCTATTACGAAAAATTACTTGACACAGATACATAAAGTTATAACAAAAATATTCAAAATAGCAGTTCCAATGCAACCAGAACTCTTATTTATTGAATATGATGCATATGTTTGAAAAAAAATTTCTGCACCAGAATAAACGAGTATTGTTATATTTAATAACAACGGCAAGAATTATATTTGCAGGATCTTGGAAACTACCCAATGTACCAAATACAGAACAATGGTTGTTAAAAGTAACGGAAATGAAGCAATATGATGTATTTTCATATAGGTAGGTATTAAAATTTGCTTTACTTTTTTATTTTTTGGTTTTTTTTCTTCCTTTTATGTAAAAGAATGTATGAGTAAGATACAGATTGTAAGATATACGTTATATAAATATGTATTGTGTATGAATGATTGAAGCATAACTATGTTAATGTTAAAAATATAGAATGTTTTATTTTTATGATTTTAAATAAATAAAAATAATTTTAAAAAAGGGAAATGAACTCAAAATATGGAAAAAATATGGCAACCAGTTATCGACTATGTAAAAGGATATGGTAAATAGACACTTAATAATGGTGTTTATAACTAGAAAGCTTAAAGAAACAAAGGGATTTAGAATAAGTTTGAGTTTTTTAGAGGACAGAGATATATGCAAACTAATGAATTATGGAAAAACGTGATAAATGTATGTTTTAACTAAGTATTGCTTTTCTTTATCACAAAAAGTATTTGTAAGTAACTATGTTCTTTTCAGGAAGTAAAGAAATTGCAAGAAAAGGTGCACTCAACAGTTAAAAAGGGTGAAAATAAGAGAATTTCATATGTTGAAAGGTAGCGTGGTGACACTATTCTAGGTACTTGGCAAGGGAAGTCAAAAGGATTAAATTCATTGTTTAGCTTCTTAAATAAGAAACCAAATGTGTATATATTTATATGAAAAATATGAAACATGTGAACATATCTGTAAAATTATGCAACTCATTTTTTTTTATTTTATTTTATTCTTTTTTAATAAAAAATAAATTGAAAAAAAAAGAAATGAATTTGGATGCTTTTTTTGCTGAGAACCATAGCGGAACATTTGGAGTAGTATTACAGCCTATGAATAACTTGAGTTCTGACTTGACGGAATCAGGTCAATTCACATCCGAGTTCACAATAGTTGAATTCCTCAAGCATCCTTAGTAAGAAAAACATGATTCTAACAATTTAGAAACAGAGCAAAGAAGAACAACAGACTCATAGTCTACAAGAAAAAGCTGGTCTTTTAGAAGGGAGAAAATGATATAGATTTGAAGGAAATTGTCTGCAGACAACCAAGAATATAAATAAAATTTAGAAAGAGACAAATATAAAAGACCTGGAAAAATCTGAGCGGGGAGTAAATAGGATAAGTTGTACAAATCTTGGATCTCTTTGACTTGGGCCCTTCCCATAGGACCATGCGCTCGTACTTAACCCTGTCACAATCCTGGCAGTGCCTCTGCTGGGACGGGAGCGTGTCCCCAGTGCTCCTTGTCACATCTTACCAGCTGCTTGCAGAAGGGAGCATGAGGAACATGCCCCTTCCTTCTGCACCGCAGCTGGCCTTCTTGCCATGCCGCAGTGGGGAAGGAAGCATATAATTGTGCTCCTGGCCCTTCTGCATGGCTGACTGTGAGAGAAGGCTTGCATCATTGGGAGTCATTGATGGAGTTTCTATATCAGTGATATAACCCACAATCATATCAGCTGGTGATGCAAGAATGGTGGGATCACGACAACATCATGCAGCAGCACCGTGGCAGGCCTTCTCCGCTTGCATTCCCATGCCGGGAGGATCCTGTCCTGTGGAAAGGACCTTGATTTCACCTTGTATATTCATTTCAGGCCAGTAGATTATTATGCGATAAAAAATTCTGTATTTGTCTAATGTTCTCCTCATCACAATCCCATCCTGAATCATTCCTTTTTTTATTATTATTAAATAAAAGCCTAAGATATTGTCCCTTTTAGGCATAGGCTGACAATGTGTTCATTTGGAAAGTCTTGTATGGGTGACGGTAATGTCTGTCTGGGAGTCATGTTTTCTTCCATCAGGTTTCAGTTCTGAACTGCTGGATGATTAATGAGATACATATAAAGATATTGCACTCAATGCTTTCATTGGTTAGCAGATAAGCCTAGCAGATGGCAAAGTAAAAGATAAGCAGCAGGAGAAATTTGCCCTCAATAACATCATGACAGCAGCACCCGTGAAAATGATGCATGCAATGTAGAGAGAGGGAAGACGGTAGAAAGGATCATGCACAGGACAGTCAACTGGAAGAGAAAACGAAGCCATGCTAAGCTGGGGTGAGAGGAATGAATTTATAAAACCATAGAATCATAGAGATAGCATATTCCATTGCAGGACAGCTCTGACCATCAGGAAGTTCTTCCTGAGGTTCAGGCGGAATCTCTTTTCCTGTAGTGTGAATCCATTGCTCCTTGTTCTAACTTCTGGAGCTGTGGAGAACAAGCCCATTCCCTTTTCGATAGGACATCCTTTCAAATATTTAAACATGGCTATCATGTCCCCTCTTAACCTTCTCTTCTGCAGACTAAACATACCCAGCTCCTTAAGATGCTCCTCATAGGGCATGGCTTCCAGACCTTTCACCATTTTAGTCACCCTCCTCTGGACACATTCCAGCTTGTCAATATCCTTCTCAAGATGACGTGCCCAGAACTGGACACAGTATTCTAGATGAGGTCTGATCAAAGCAGAATAGAGTGGTATTACTTTCCTTGATCTGGACACCATACTCCTATTGATGCAACCAAGAATTGTGTTGGCTTTCTTGACTGCCCCATCACACTGCTGGCTCATGTTCAAATCAAATCACAAAGCTGGAAAGGACAGTAAGAATTATCTAATCTTAGTCCCTGATATTCAGGAATAGGCAGTTCAATCACTCTCTGAGACAGTTTATTTCACTATTGAACATCTCTTTGTTACTGCTGTTTCTAGCCCGAGCTTGTGGGATATTAAGATATCATTTGATATCAATAATTTGGCCTTCTGTACCCATTCCTCTCCACGTGCTTGCGAGGCCCCTGGACAGGCACGCACACAGGCACGGCCAACAATAGCCGAACCATTCAAATCCCAATCCAGGCAGGCCAGTCATTGCTGAATGCAGCTTCAGGAGACCTCAAGGCAAGTACCACATTATGTATGCACGCTACTTACAAAAGATCCCCTGCCCCGTGCAGGCAGCTTGATGAGCAGACTATACAACTTTCAAGCACTCCGCGTTTGCATACTGGCTACTCTATTGACAATCTGGCTATAACTCAATCATCTAAAATACTGACCTTTTGGAGGCTTTGTCTCCAGCCCGAAACTCATTGTTATCCCCAGAACGGACTAGCCTGCGGCCACAATTTTCCCTATAAGAACCCCTGATTTTGAGCGTCTCGTTGGATCGCTCGTGACTTGCCTCCCGAATTTCCGTCTCTCTGTTTGACGAGCCTCCCCTCAGCCCCACGTGCTGAGAATCCACGCTCCCCAGCTTCTTTGCTTTTACCGGGCTTCAGGACAGGTGTAGTATTTCCTATACCAAACCTCCTCTCAAAATCCCTCTATCCAACTCCTACCTTTATTTCTAAAGTTCCTTGTGTGAGTGTGTTGCATACACATGTTTGACTGTATTTCAATAAAACAATTATTATTATTAACTTCTGCCTTATCATTGACTCGGCCTGACTCCATAGACATAGGGCTCAAGATCTCGCTGCGTTACCCTGCTTCTTGCATTGCAAACTAGTGCTCTGTGCTAATTCCCTCCCCATTGTTTGAGCATATTTAGGTGTCCTCCTGGAACCCCGGAAATCAGGGTAACACTTTATTATCAGGAGGTTCTTCCTAGTGTTTAAGTGAAACCTCTTTTCCCCCCATTTGAATCCATTGGTTCATGTCCTAGTCTGTGAATAAGGAAAAACCACCTTGTTCCATCTTCTACATGACATTTCTTCAGATTCTGTGTCCAGGAAGAATTCCAAGTGCTGGTTATGACCTTTAAAGTCCTATATGGCTTGGTTCTATAAATCTCCCTCAATGAACCTGGCCAAGTTTTAGGATCTTTGGGGGAACGTATTTCTTTCTGTTGCACCACCTGATGGCCACGTTTGAAAAGAACATGCGAGAAAACCTTCTCAGTGGTGCCTCCCAGGTTGTAGAATTCCTTCCCATAGGAGTTCAGTTGGAACCCTCCGTTTTCTTTCTTTCGTCTAGGCAGGACTTTGGCTTTTAATTTATGTGTTTTAATGTGGTGTGGTGTGCTTTTCTATTTTTTTTTTACATTTTCAACTGTTTTAACTTCATTTTTTTAAATAGAATTGTTTATGTAATTGTCTATTACACTTGTACTTTAACTGTACTTTTAATATATTATGAGCTGCCTTGGATCCTATGCTGGAAGAAAGGGAGGATATAAATAAAAAAGAATAAAGTACATTTTGAAAGATGGCTATCACATCACCTCTCAATCTCCTCTTCTCCAAGCTAAACATACCCAGCTCCCTCAGGTTTTCTCCCATAGTTTTGTTTACCCTCATTTTCATTTGTTTTTAACAAATCTTATTGTGGCCTTTAAAGTTCTAATTTTGAATTAATTTTGGACCAATGACTAAGGCCCTTTCTGCAGGACAGGAGAGTCCCAGCACGGGGACGTGAGAGGAGCAGGACCACAATGATGCTTCCAATGACACTGTTGCAGTCCCGCCCTTCTCACGTCGCCACCTGGCATGATCATGGGGTATACCATTGATGGAGAAACTCAGTCAATGACCCCCAATAGTACAAGCTTTCCATTGCAGCTGGCGGTGCAGAAGGGCCGGAAGCACAATCATGCACTTCCTTCCCCACTGCAGCATGGGAAGAAGGCAGTCTGCAGTGCAGAAGGAAGGGGCATGTCACTCATGCTCACTTCTGCAGGCGGCTGGTCGCATGCAGAGAGGAGCACTGGTGGCATGCTTCATTTCTGGCAGAGGTGCTGCTGGGATTGTGATGGGAAGATGTGTGAGAGCATTGTCTTGCAGAAAGGCCTAAAATGAACTACACCTGTGACAGTAAAAAAGCAAAGGTGGCTAAGCCGTAAGAAAAATGCCGGAACCAGAATCAGGGTATCACCAGTAATAGACCTACTAAAAATCACAACAATGTGTGATTTCCATGGGAGGGGTGTCCAGACAGTCAAATAAGGCTCTAGCAGGTTGTGCAGTAGCTTTAGGCTTCATCTGGAATTACCCTAAGAAAGGCAAAAAGCAAGAAAGATAGACAAATTTTGATCCTCCATTTTTGAAAACATAAACACATGTGACACTGTTATGCAAAGGCTGACCTAATACATGGATTCATTTCTACAGATAGTGACTCATCAAATGGCAACTTGCATATGTAAAAACCATAAACACTTTAAAAACTGAGTACTTAGGGTTTGCATTCCACTTGGATATGGAGTTTGCTCCGTAGCATAAACCTGCTTTTTCTGCCATTCATTTTGAGGCATTTGACCCTTTCTAATATTTACAATGTTTGAGACCATTTACCACAAATGAGTTTATCCATATGTGCAAATACTATCTAAACAAGTGTTCATACAAAAGTAAATACCTGTGAGGTAAAGAAACATTTTGAGAAGTTTACCAATACCATCTGTAAAATGTCACTGACTTGTGCAGTCTTATTAAACATGTCAGACATCTAATTGCTCTTAAGACCTTATCTGTGTTGCTACCATCTCTTATGACACCATGTCAGATGAACGACAGATGTACCTGAGGTAGTTATTACTTGGGTCCAGGTTATCTGAAGGCCCCTAATCCCTATATGAGCCTGCCCCTGTTTTGAGATGGGCTGGGGAGGCCTTTCTTTCTGTCCCACACCATTACAAGTACATCTAGTGAGAAGAGGGGAGGGGAGGAGGCCTTTTCAGTCGTTTCTTCCAGGTTCTAAAACTCCCTTCTTAGAGAGACTAGACTTCTCCCACCCCCATGCTTTTGCAGGCAGGTGAAGACTTACCTGTTTCAGTGGGCCTTTAATGCATGATTGTTTAGGAGGGGAGAGGAAGAGCCTTTGAGAACATGCTCTACCATTTATTTGTATTGTTTATTTATTCTATCAAACGTGGTGAGAGTACCCTCCATGCATTTGGAGGCATTCTGGAACAAAACAATTTGATTCATGGGGTGCCATGGGGGCCACAAAAATAGCCACACTTTGTCCACCCTTCTACTAGGTTCAGTCAAAAGCAAACTGGGAATGTTTAATCAATTATTTTGGTAGGCAATAAAGAGAATTATTTGTAACTGCTTTTAAAGAATTAATATAATAATATGGGTATGACAATATGATACTACTATAGCTTCGCTTTCTCTAAGAAAGTAGAAAACAAATGATGTCCCTTCAACAAAAGGAGAAATGTCACCATGAATTTTAATTTTATATAACTGAGGGTGTTAAAATTAAGACAAATAAGTTTATAGGAGATAATTCCTTTAGTGCTATATGGGATCTTATATAATTAAGAGACTTTCAGGAAATGTAAATATTTATGGTAAAGTTTACTTGTAATTTAGAAGAACATGAAATTTGTACCTAAGATAAGTATAAACTTAAATGGTATAAATCTTCTGTTTATACAGAGTTTGGTATTAGATGTATTATTCTGAGTTTGCTAGTCTCTTACGGATAACTTTGAGTCTTTTTTGGCATGCAATTTTGTAATTCTGTAATTTTGTAGTAATTCTGTAATTAAAAAATGTAAAAAAAAAAAGTAAATTGGAGCAGCCTCTCCTAATTTGGGTGTTCTTTCTCATTAATAACATTTGCCATCTTGACCAAACTCCATTGTTGCTCGGCCTCACATGTTCCCAATTTTCACCTGTGAAAAGTTGGAAGGTATGTAATAATAATAATTGCTCACAACCAGCACCAAATACTTTCCTGCCCAAGTCTAAGGATAAGCAATTCTGCAAATACCAGTTGACCAGACTGGCAGTTGAATGTTACACTTCTGATGAAACACTATCCTTCAACATACATGAGGACAGCTAAGTACCTATGGAGGGGAGGGGAGGGGAGGGGGGGGAGAAGGACAGCATACCATATATAACACACAGCTTTATCCTCCAGAATTTTGCTTCCACTACCTCCCACCCAAGTACCATCAGCATCCACCAGCTGATGTGGGTGCCTTGTTCCACCAAATGGTATGGTTCAGCCTGCCTGCTTGCTGCTCTGGAGCCCTTGGGTTATGAGATCCAGGGCACTAGCACAGCCTAGAGAACATCTTGGGTCTTCTCTCAAGTGGCTAGTCTTTGCTTTGGAGCTGTTCAGTGTACTCTGGAGTTTTTGGCTGAGCAGAAAGAATCCTTTCAACACCCCAGAGCTAGTTTCAAAATAGTGATTAAAAATAGGATTGTGATATACACAGCACTACAGAGGAACATTCTGTCTGGCCCCTTTTTGGAAATTCTCTCTCTCTCTCCCTCTCCCTCTCTCTCTCTCTCTTAAGAGAAACAAAGAAACAAGAATTCTTTGTGATCCCCACCTCTGAACTTGGATAAGGAAGCTAGAAAATATAGTACTAAATCCCAGTCAAGACCTCAAGCTGTTATTAGACTACACATAGAAGACATGTTTTAAAAGAACTCAAGATCGTACAGGAA
Organism: Cyclura pinguis; assembly: GCA_030412105.1. Lineage (NCBI taxonomy): Eukaryota > Metazoa > Chordata > Lepidosauria > Squamata > Iguanidae > Cyclura > Cyclura pinguis. The sequence goes on along the minus strand of CM059600.1, from coordinate 315,390,114 downwards.
AAAATTGATAGATCTCCAAAAATGAAGGTTAAAAGGTATTAAAACATGCAGAGACGAAGAGAGCGAGTGAAGATCCGGAGGCAAGCACAGGCAAAGAAAACCAAAGGGTTGTTGGAGGAAATCTGCATAAACTGTGCCAGTACATCTTGCCCTCCTTGCAGGGGCAATTGAGGGCACTCCTGGAGAAAACAAGCATAGTCCTTATGAAGAGCAAGGTCTGTAAAAATACCAGAGATCCAAAACGATAGCTAGCAGATAAGTACGTTAACAAGCTTTAGCAAAATCCTTCATGCTTTGGGCAATTTGCAATTTGAACACAGGCAGTACCCTGATGAAACTTTAAAAGATCCGGCTGTAGGCTACGTGCAAGAGCAAATGGCCAAAAGATTAATTCTGCCATATCTAGCCACATTTAGAGGACTGTGTGAACTGTCTATTAGCCAGATATCTTATCCTACTATTGGAACCAGATTGAGGCCAGAGCAGCTGCGTGCTTTCCAACTGTCTCAGTTTGGCAGGAACAGTCCTGATTAATCCCTTTGCATTCCATTTTTTCAGCTATTTTTTAAAATAGCCCAGTTTCTTTCTCCTCTTCCCATTTCAACCTTTGCCTTCAGCTTACTTCCATCGGTATGAAGTGAGGACCTTTCCGCACTATACTGTTCTAGTGCTATTATTCCACTTGCAACATCCTGTGGAATTCTGGGGTTTGTAGTTTACTGAGGTCAAAGAGTTCTCTGGCTGAGAATTCTAAATGCCCCTCCCTAAACTGCAAACCCTAGGATTCCATAGGATGTTATTGAAAGTGGAATAATAGCGCTATAATAGTATAGTGCAGAAAGGCCCTGAGTTCAATTAACTCAGCAAAAGAGGAAGGAAAGGAAAGAAGAGGATGGGATCTTGCCCTTCCAAGTAGGTCAGGTAAGAGGAAACTGTTGCAGCTTCTCTTAGGCCCTTTTCACATGTGGGGGGGGAAACGGTGTAGAGCGACCTCTCACGGAGGTCATCTACACCGTAGAGTGGACTGGTGTGGACTACTTTTCGTAGTTCCACACCAGAATCCACTCAGGAGCGGCCAGAACTAGCTGGGCTGCATGTTTTTCAAAAACCTCTTTTTTGAGGTTTTTAAAAAGCATGGAGCGCGCAGCTCTAAAATGGATGTGCAGGCGCTTGCAAGTGCGTGCCTGCAGATCTGCCGGGGGCGGGCTTCCAGCTGGCGAGCTTCTCCGGTTGGTGGAGAGCCTCCACCAACCGGAAGCTTCCATCTGCGCCGCCGGAGGAGTGTGGAGCAGCGAGCTCGCGCTGCTCCACGTGGCGACGGACTTACCCAGCTGGAGGTAAGCTCCATTTTTGGGCGTTTTCGCCCATTCCCCTCCCCCACATGTGAAAAGGGCCTTAGCTTGTGTGTTCTTCCTCATTCAAACTTTTGCCATCCTAACCTCACTCTGATGTCACAAGTTCATGGGTCCCACTTTTTACCTGGGAAATTTTGGAGGATATGCCACTGTATGTATACCCAAACTTACGAGGTGTGTGTTCAGCTGCCCTGAGTCAGGCAAGTTCACCATCGATCCTGTTCAGAGGACTGTCTGAAGGGCTGTCAGAAGAGAGTCCTCCATCTAAAGCTGAGATAAGGATTAGGTAGCTCTCTGAATGTTGTTGTTATCTTTATTTACACCTGGCTTTTTTCATTGGAAAGGACTCAAAGCACCTTGCAATATTTTTTTAAAAAAAGATAGTTAAAAATTATGGGATACAAAAGTTAAAACATACATTAAATGATCAAATTAGAATTAAAACAAAGTTAAAGTACATAATTAAATATCAAACGTTCCTGAATTCTGCACAGTTAACAATAGTCAGCACCTTTTATCAGGCCATAATCACACATTGAATGGCTATCAGAATAAAAACGTCTTTGCCTAATTATGGAAATTGTTGAAATACATCTCCCAGCAGCCCTCATTAGCAGTCGCATAGGGACAGGGAGGCAATGGGGGCCGTGTACCCCCAGTGGCAATTTTTTGGGGGCGGCACTACGCCTTGTTTGCCCTCCCCCATGTGCCATAGCCGGGCCCCCACACGACGTAGCCTGGCCCCCCTCCACACACTCCAAGCTATGCTGCTGCTCATCAGCATAGTAATTACCAAGAATTGCTAGGTGTTGGGGGATGATAGGAGTTTCAGCCCCACGGAAATGCAGCAGAAAAGCCAGAGTTCAGCGAGCCAACAGCAGCAGCCTTGTTCCCCAGTAAGGATACTCACACACAGAGGAGTTTCTTCCAAACAGGAGGCACTTTATCTTGCATCAAAGTTCCGTTATATACACAACATAGAACAGACAGACAAAAGCTTGCGCCAGACACCGGGTTTGGTCAACAGACTATTACAGACTGGGGGTTGCTTCCTTATGTACATATTTACAACCAATCAGGTAGAGGGTTTGCACACCACCCTGTACCTTTTGCACCCCACTCCATTTTCTGATGCAATGTCCAGCAATCACATACACCTGGAGCATGATGCAATGTCTTGCAGTGGGCTGAACATTTTCCCAGGGTTCCCTGCTCTGAATCCCTGACACTAGGAGTTGTAGTCCAACAACATGTGGAGAGCTTCATAATTTCCATCTGAGATTCCCACCCATCTCTTCTTCATGAGTGGAGAAATAAGAGTGTTGAGTAGCACCCAAAGCATTGCAATAGTCTCAGTTTTTATTTGTGTATGTAATTTGGTGGGGAGGTGAGTTATGCCCCAAACTCTGTCCAAATACTCCAAAATGCACTAAAAAAACCACACACAAACCATCTTCCCACACCCCCAGAACTGTCCCATTTCTCAAAATAATTCTTCTTTTCAGCTCTGTGTCACCAAAATGACCACAGGAAGTTACACTGCATCAATTCTGCGTTCTCCCTTTTGGGAGATATACAGCAGGAAAAAAATCCCAGGTATTTTTGGCATGCAAACAAGCTCCTGGGGCCTTCAAGGGAGGAAGGAATTGATTCCCACTCCTGCCCAGCTGGCCATTCCTGCTCCACTTCAAGGGCTATCCTGTTCAAGTTTGGGTTAAAGATAAAGAACCATAATAAGGGAAACAGCAGGGAGATCAGAAAGTGCTCATTTATAATTAGCACCTGAATATCAAACCGATCAACACCCATAAGGTCATGTGACCATGATCTTCCCTTTTATGCCAAGATGTACTCTGTTTCTATTTGTAGCAATTGACACAACCCTGTTTTGAAACACACACTGATTTACAGAACAATTGTCTTACCACTGATCAGTTGATTTGGTGTGTCTACTCTAACTGGGACTAGCAACTGCACTTAGGCCATTATGCCTAACTTTGCATATACCCGTACGCAAATATTATGCAAACCTGTGCTTTTTTTTTTTTCCTAACTGCTTCCTTGCTTCTTTTGGAGCAATATGAAAGTGGCCAATCTAGCTCAAATGATTGTGCTAAGACTAAAATGCTGTGGATAGGTGTAAAGCAACACTGACCATTTCATTTCATTTTTATGCTACTTGTCTCCCAGAGTGAGACCCAAGGTGGTTCACACAAATAATTAGCTAAAAGCTAACAATAAAATTTTTCACACAATTAAAAACTATCACACTTAAAATGATAGGCTATAAACAGTGTAAAATCATTAAAAAGAATTCAAAAGTTAAAAACAAAACACACAATCCTCAAAAGAAGGCTCCTTGCAAGCAGTTATACATTAAAAGCCTGCATGAACAAAAATATCTTTGTGGGCTGGAAAAAGAGACACTCTCTCTCTCTCATGTCCTCACCAAACAAGCCTGTGACGGGAGTGGTGGGAGTGAGAGAAACTGCAGATCTTAAGACTCTTGCAGGTATCTGAAAGATATGGTCTTTCAGTTAGTCTGGACATAAGCCACATAGGGCTTTATAGGGCTTTACCAACATTTTGAATTGTGCCTGGAAACAAACTGGTAGTCAGTAAAGCTGTTTTATATGATTTCTATAACTGGATACAGTCAGAATTCTGGCCACAGCATTTTGGACCCACTGAAGTTTCCAAAGAGTTTCCAAAGGCAGCGCCACATAGAGTATGTTATGGTACAGTTTCCCCCTACTGATCAGACAGGTTAGGGCCTGGAGCATTGTCAGAAAATGGAATTGGTTGAAAAGTGGAACCCATGTACTGTCCTGTAGGGAGCATGAAGGACTTATGGAGGCTCACTTGGTACCAGCTGTGCGCATGTTACTTGCAAAGTCTCTCAGCTGCCTTAGCACCATTTTTCCTCCTCTTGGCTCACTTGGCTCATATTCCAAGGTCTGTGTGAGCAGTTCCAGGTGATCCTCTATAGGCAAGAAGAACTGATGAAAGAGTTAAAACCCTGTTGAATTAATGGAACTTGTCCTTAGTTTGGAAGAATCAAAAGAGTGAGTCAGTGAGTCAGATAGTGGGGTGTCAAAAGTTGGGTACTTCCTGTAGTCCAAGCAGTGGCAGAGCTTGGAGTGTGTGGAGGGGAGGGGGAGGGGGAGGGGGAGGGGGAGGGGAGGGGAGGGGAGGGGGAGGGGAGGGGAGGGGAGGGCTATGGCACGAAGGATGTGGCCACTGTGTGCAGGGGCGTGGCCAGCGTGCACGGGGGTGAGGCTACAGGCTGGGACACCCCAAAAACATTGCTGCCTGGGGCAAATCGCCTCCACCCCCACATCCCTACATGACTGAGTCCAAATAGGGTGTAATCAAGTCATCTGTTACCATAGCCAGATCTTGCTTCTCAAGGAATGGGCACAGCTGGTACACTGATCTTTACTGTGCAAATGTACCCCTGGCCACCACTGAAGGTGGGCCTCCAGGCTCAGGGTTGATTCCAGGATTACAACCAAGCTGCAAAACCACTCCCCTAACGCGGAAGGAACTAACTGCCAATGGATGACAGTCTGTCGAATAACAAGATCCTATGTTGCTTAGAGCTTTGCATCAAAACAACAAAACCTTACTTCTGGCCTGTTGGGATCATCTTCAGTGAAAGTTATATGATTCAGCTGGCTAACTGTTTAGAGGCAATCTCCCAAAGGGCTCTTTGCAATGTCAGAGGCTTCTATGCAGCCTAACATTCAACCACTGTATCTGCTGGGTTGTGCAGATTTGTCTGTTTCCACTCCAGGACATTTGCTCTCTCTCCCTCAGAATATATTTTAAAGTGCACTTTATTTCTTTTACATGTATTTTCTCTCAAAATAAGAACTACTGAGCAAGAACTACTTAGCAACTACTTAACTGCTTATGAAGAATGACTTTGCAACATTTAGAGAATTGCAAAATTCAGTTAGAAACTATACAGCCATATAAGAGATACAGTTGAAGTCACTTCATAAAGGCCAAATCCCTCAAGCTTTCCTAGGAGCTCCCAAACCAGTGCCCCACTCTAGCAAGTCACCCCATCCCATTATACATCAGTATTTGTTTATTTTGATTTTGTATCTGGTTCTTCTGACAATGTATCTGTTCCAACCCAAATCCCATTTTATTATCACATCCAACAGTGAGGTAAAAGAGAGAAACTTCAATAGCTAGACTTGTGGCATGCTCATACTTTGCAGACTTGGCATAGATTAAGACATATCAAGATAGAGACCCTGTTGTGCATTCTCATTATTTTAGGCCTAAGGCTGTACAACTCCTTCCAGTGCAAGAGATCCTGACATGTAAAATGACTGGGCTTTTTTCTCAAATTCAAGTTGTTCAAAGGAAGAGAGAAGGAAGCTTATCTTAAACAGAAGTGCATTATGCCAGTGATACATATTTAATTAGCTAGCAATTATTTGAGAGTGGAAACATGCTTATTTCTAAGTTCCTTTTATTTTCCTAGAAGGAAATTTAAAAATGTTCAGAATGCCTTGGGAATATGATAAACTCTGAGATACAAAATTGCACAAACCTCATCTACCTTGTTATCAGCTATATCATCTTTTTTCTTTTTAACTTGTTGCCATTTTAATCAAGGGACCAGGAAGGAACTTGTAGTTTTAACATGATGGAGAAGCTGTGAGCAAAGATTTTCAGTGTCATGTCACTTTAATTGCTTGCAAAGTAATTTTGCAACACCTTTTTACAGCTATAATAGTCACAAAAATGCTTCTGCAATTCACACAGTTCTAAGGCCTTTCCTGCATCTTACCTTATCTCGTCGTTCTCCAGTCACGGTCCCAGCAGTGCTTTTGGCGGGAATGGAGCTTGATGGGAATGCTCCCTTCCACATTGGACCAGCTCCTTGCAGAAGGGAGTGCAAGGGACACACCTCTTCCTTCTGCAGTACAGCCAGCTCATGCTGCCCTGGAGCAAGAAACACTTCCATCATGCTTCCAGCCCTTCCATATGGCAGGTAAGCGTGGGAACATTGCACGATTGGGGATGATTGATGGAGAAAATCTGTCAATGATTTACCCCATGATCGCACTGGCTGGCGACGCATGAAGGACGGGACCACAATGATGTCTTGCAGAAGCATCTTTGTGATCCCACTCCTTTCCCATCTCCATGCCGGGATGCCACGTCCATGCAGAAAGGGCCTAAGTTCAGAATCAGAAAAGTTACTTTGGATAACTATAACACCCAGAATCCGCAGCCATTATGGACACTGGCCATGCTGGCTGGGGAATTCTGGAATTTATAATCCTCTATCTCTGTCTTGGTCTCTGTCTCGCTATCTCTCTGTTCATATTCCAAGGTCTGTATCTTGCTAGATTGAAGATACATTTGTTAAAAAAGGGGGAGAGAGCAGGTTCAGGCACGCTTTACGGATGCACTCAACAAAACAACTTTCTATGGAATACAAGGGAGACTGCAAAGAAAAAAGAAGGGTGACAGAAACTATTACCAGAGAGATAAGGGTTTTATCCATACTTGGTAGTCCTTGCATTAGTTTCATCATGTCTGCTACCAAGAGCTCAAGCTCAAGCTCATGTATACCTTTCTCTCTGCCCCTGCCATTTTATTCTCACAATAAGCCCTGCAAAATAAGTTAGGCATGGAGACAGAGTCACTAGCCCAAAGTAGTTTAATGTCTGAGTGGTGATGTGAACCTACATTTGTCTACACCACACTGACTGAATTTAGAACATATACTGTTGGCTAGAACTGAGGGCAGAATGCACACTACCCATTGCTGCTCCTTGAGTCATCCTTGCTGGAAGATCCTAAGTTCTAAGTAGTCTTTATAGGGTATTCTGTTGTATTGACATTGTTGTTCTGTGTCTTCAAGTCTTTTCTGATTTATGAGGATCCTAAGGCAAACCTATAACGGGGCTTTCTTTGTTCAGACAGAGTATGACTTGCCCAAGATCCTTAGTAGATTTCCATAGCTATGTGGAGATTCAAACCCTACTCTCCAGAATCATAGTCCAATGCTCAAATCACTACACCATGCTGGATCTCTGTATATTACTTCCCTTATTGGTCCAATCTATTTCCGTTGATGCAACCAAGAACAGCACTGGCTTTTTTGCAATGGCGGAAAGGAAAGGAAAGCCAAAGCTATTCTAGGCTGAATAGTTCCTGATCAAAGAAAGTAATAGGGTCACTCTATCCTGCTTTGGTCAGACCTCACATGGAGTACAATGTCTAGTTCCAGTTACCATGGTTTAACTGCAAACCCCAAATCCTGGGGTTTGCAGTTTAGGAAGGGGCATTTAGAATTTCTCAGCCAGAGAGCTCTAAACCCCAGAATTCCACAGGATGTTGAAAGTGGAATAATAGCACTATAATAATCTAATAGGGAAATGGCCTTAATCTCAGATCAGGCCTATACATACCAGTATTTACAAAGACTGAATTCCTCAAGTACCTCTAACCTGGAGCATAGAATTTTTTTTTTTTTTTTTTTTTTTTTTTTTTTTGGACTACTCCCAAAATTCCATGCTGGTTGAGGGACTGTGGGAGTTGTATCTAAAAACAACGTTTCCAGGCTCCTCTCTGATCCAACCCACTCTTTTCCCTGTTGGCATATGAAAAACACCTAGTTTTAAAGTATTTTAGGTGAATCTTCTCTCAGCTATGAATCCTTGCTTTCACCCTTTGGTAAAGGGCTGTAGATCAGTGGTTCAGTTACTGCTTCGCATGAAAAAAGTTTCCTGGTTCAATGGCAACTTCAGGGGGGCTGAACAATACTCCTGACTGAAATCCTACAGAACTTCTCCCTAAGAGTGTGGGCAGTACTAAGCTTAGTGGGCAATGGTCTTACTCTATAAGGTGGCTTTATGTGTTCTTCTTTATGGAAGAAAACCTTCTTTGAATACTGCAGGATGAGCCAGGACCTCCTGTATAATTGTCTTTTACCTGAGCTCCACTTTCCATATTTCATCCCAGTCTGCCCTATGCTTTTTCAATCAACCAAATTCAGTTATTTTCCATTCGTTCATAAGTCTTGCAAGTCTTTCCTCCATTGTTCTTTGTATTGTGTGAGATTACCTGTTAATCTGAGAACTAGTACTTCAGTCTGAGGTCTGAAGTTTCAATCTGGCCATTATTGCTTTACGTTGCTGGTAAGTATATTCATTAATCACTGTCACGGAAACCTTCATATCTAATTATTAATACAGGCTGATCACTTAACTCTAAAATTACTTTCTGAAGTCCTGTTCCACCATCACCTGATGGCACAGCGCGACGCCCCTCCTCTATCCCTTCTTCCTCATCATGGTAGCAACCCTTCTGTTTTTCATTGTTTCTTCTGGCACAATAGGGTATATTCCTCTCATGTCTTGTTGTGCTTCTTCTCCTTTCTTTAGCTGACTGTCCAGTTTTTAGGTATCTGTGATACTGGGACATTTTATGATCACAAACTGAGACTGAATGAACTCCTCCATAACAGACAGGTCCCCCCTCACCCCAAGGACTGAAACCTTTGGCTGTGGAGTCCATAATTTGTTTACGGACTTCATCTGGGCTGTATTAGTGTTTAAGTATAAATCCTCTGTTCTTCACTGCCACTTCCATTGCTGTTGCCAAGTCTATAGTATAGGCCCAGATCAAGTTTACATCTGCCAGCAGCAGCCTTTGATTTTTTGCATTGTTTATCCCACAAAGAAACCTGCCTCTTAACATATCCTGTAGAACATTGATGAAGTGGTCTGGTAACTTACCTAGCCATCTATTAATATATGGATTTGCCTTTTCTTCTCATCTTACCCTGAGGCTTAATGTGTTTAAAATAACATTAAGCTTTGCAGCTTCTTAAAATCATCTAAATTTTCTGTAGGTCTACTTAACTTTACCTCCTGCCTTCCAAAGACAGGATAAGTTTTGCAGCAGGGTGGTCAACCTGTGGTTCTCCAGATGTTCACCTATAGTTCTTATCATCTTTCATTGATGGCCATGCTGGCTGGAGCTGGTGGAGCTGTCGCTCAGCAACATCAGAAGGGTGGCAGGTTTCCCCACCCCTTTTAGAAACATGTACACTGAGAAAGTTCACTTGCTGTTTGCCTCTTCAAGTTCTCTCTTTGCCTCAGCTGTGTTTCCCAGCCCTCCAACAGTCTGTCCTGACTGCACCAAGGGGGGAAAAATATTTTTAAAAATTCAAATTTGGCATCCCATCAGGAGATCATTTTCTTGAGAATGGTGTTACCCTGATTTCTGGGGGTCCCGGGAGGACACCTAAAGGTGCTCACAACAATGGGGAGGGAATTAGCACAGAGCACAAGTTTGCAATGCGAGAGGCAGGGTAACATAGAGAGATCTAGAGCCCTATGTCTACAGGGTCAGGCCGAGTCAATGATAAGGTAGAAGTTGAAAATAATAATAATTGTTTTATTGAAATACAATCAGACAAGTGTATGCAACACACTCACGCAAGGAACTATAGAAATAAAGGTAGGAGTTGGATAGAGGGATTTTGAGAGGAGGTTTGGTATGGGAAATACTATACCTGTCCTGAAGCCCAGTAAAAAGCAAAGAAGCTGGGGAGCGTGGATTCTCAGCACGTGGGGCTGAGGGGAGGCTCGTCAAACAGAGCGGCAGCAAGTTGGGAGGCAAGTCACGAGCATTCCGAGGAAGCACTCAAAATCAGGAGTTCTTATAGAGAAAATTCTGGCAGCAGGCTAGTCTGTACTTGGGGAAAACAATGAGTTTTGGGCTGGAGACAAAGCCTCCAAAAGGTCAGTACTTTGGATGATTGAGTTATAGCCAGATTGTCAATAGGGTAGCCAGTATGCAAACGCGGAGTGCTTGAGAGTTGTATAGTCCGCTCATCAAGCTGCCTGTGCAGGGCAGGGGATCTTTTGTAAGTAGCGTGCATACATAATGTGGTACTTGCCTTGAGGTCTCCTGAAGCTGCATTCGGCAATGACTGGCCTGCCTAGATTGGGATCTGAATGGTTCGGCTATTGTCGGCCATGCCTGTGTGCGTGCTTGTCTGGGGGCCTCGCAAGCACGTGGAGAGGAATGGGTACAGAAGGCCAAATTATTGATATCAAATGATATCTTAATATCCCACAAGCTCAGGCTAGAAACAGCGGTAACAGTGGACCTTATGGTGGCAGAGAGTTCTCACTGATGGGTTACCTCAGGAGCTAGCAGTTGTGGGAAGCTAGGGGGTGGGTGGCATGAACTTCCCAGGAGACCATGGACGGCTCTACCCCAACTGCACTCCCACCATGAAAAAAAATGCCATCATATGTTGTTATGCGGACTATTTTCACCATGTTCTAGGGCCCCCTGTGCCTTTTGAGGCCCTATAGACACCTTTTTCAACAACAGGAAGTGAGTGGAAATTCCTTCCTGCTCCCTTCCTGTTTTAAAGAAAAACGTCTTCTGCACTTAAAATTGCCTTGGGGGAGTGGGGGAAAACCCCTGTATATCCTCTAGAAGGCACTGGGGGAAAAGAATTAGAACTTTTTTTATGGAAAATATTTTGACTGGGGGGGGGCCTGGGGACCATAACACCCAACCTAGCGTTTTGCCCACCTCTGGTTTACAGTGTGCTTAGGAAGGAAAATTTTGCTCCAACACAAGATGTAATCTTAAAATTTGTGAATGAATCAGAGCACTTACCATGCATTTTTTTGTCAGGAAGAAAAAGAAAAGATGACTGTACAAAAACTCCACTCACTGGTGCAGATGTACATATGTGTACAAGCATGTGTGTTATTTTAAAAAACAAGCCATTTATAATGTTAAAACCATTTAAAATTCATTAAAAGACAGAATATTAAAAAACTGATGAAACAGCACATCCATAAAAGCCCATCACAGTCAAGTCCTACAAGCCTGATGAAATAGGAAAGTCTTCACCTGCCAGCAGAAGGAAAGCAAGGAGAGAGCCACCCTCATTTCTTTGGAGAGGGAGTTCAAAGTCTGGGAGCAGCCACTGAGAAGGCCCTATCCCTTTTCTCCATCAAACAAGCCTGGTAAGGTAGTGGGGCACAGAGAAGTACCTCTCCAAAGCTCTTTAAGCTCAAACAGCTCATATAGGAAGACAAGGCGCATCAGATAGCCTGAACTTGACTTGATTCTCAAGAGTCAGAATTTTGACTTCATTGGCATATCCACACTTGGAGATGCAAGGACTTGCAAATGGACCAGTTTAGGTAAACAACTGCCTGGTGAGGTGGAGTTGAGATCACATTCACTGGTCTTGCTCCATTGGGACATTCATGGTCCCATTGATACACGGGTATCCCTCAGTATGAATACAATGCTATGTATGACCCAGACCTTCCATTTTTTAGTAAGGTACAGATTGCATGGACAAAGCTAGTGCACAAATGTATGCATGCAGGATCTTGCATACTTGGACATCAGAAATGCTGGGAGAGCAGGAACAGTGGGTGAAACCCCTTTCTCCCCCCTGCCCACACATACACACACACCATGCAGAAGGCTATACCAAAATAGTCTGTGAGCAAGGACTTTAGTCAGACCAATGATCTACATATCGAAGACTTTTCACTTGACTGGGTAGCTCTGGAGTAGGACTAAAGAGACAGAAGAGGTAAAGGCATTTAACAGCCCCTTTTGAAAAAAGGATCTGCCTCACCCAAAGACAAACCCCAATTGTCATACGGCTACATCTATGGAAGAAAGATTGCTTTTCTCTCCAGAAAGTATCTTCCATTTTCTTTGCTCCCCAAAATGTTTTTCAAGTGTTGTCATTGTACCCCACAGCACTTTCCCAGTGAGGATTCTGTGCTGAAGCACTTATCTGACCTTTTCTTCGCCCCTTCCCGCCCCACACACTAATTGGAAGGGTGTAGGCAGTAAAACACACAGAGAGCCAATCCTGCGGTATTATCCACAGAATACGGATGTTTATTTTATTCTCCTTCTGCCAAAAATGTGATTTCTTTTACTGCCTGGCATAATGTTCTTGGCAGTCTCCTCTCCCTGAAACCAGAGATAAGCTTCATCTGGGGGAGGAACGAAAATAACCAGCCCTCCATTCCTCCCTGGAAAAGCCCTGGATTCTTGAGCCTGCACAAAGGTAAAAGCACCAGGAAGAACAGGTCACAAAGTGAAAAAACTCAAAGAGGACTGAGACACAGGAATGATCCCAGGAGTCTAAAAACTATGCACTACAGAACATTGAGTCCACTTTGTTGGGGATAGAAAAGAGGGGCTTAATGCTGGCATTCATTCATTCATTTATTTGATATCACCCCCCCAACTCCAAACTGGGGATCCAGTGTGGCTCATAACATAAACTATAACAAGGGACAACTAAAAAAATAGTTGAAAACAAATAATTTATCATATTAAAAATATGACTAATTTAAAATAATGCAAAAGCATGTTTTTTGACAAGACCCATAGCAATTAGGATAAAAGTAGAGTATGCACATTCCACTGAAAGACTCTTCTGGATAGTCAACTAATTTCCAAATTCTTGTTTAAATCAGGTTATCTGCTGGTGGAAGGAGAGCAGTGGAGACCAGAAAGTAAGTTGCCCTGCATAGAAAAAAGTATTTTTGTGCAGAAAATGGCATTTTCTATGCAAAATTCATTTCCTGATTTGTGAATGGAAAATGCTGTTTTCTGTCCAAATGACTCACTTCCTTTTTTCACATGGAATTAGCTCAGACATGCAAAGATTCTCACCCATCTAGGATTCTCAACAACATTTCCTGACACCTGAAAAACCCCTTTTCATCAATCATTTTTCCAGTACTGTTTTCTATTTGGGAAACTTGTCTGCACAGAAATGTTGTTTTCTGTGCAAAAACAAATGTGCATTATATTTGCCCATATGAGTCCAGAACCGTGAAGAGACTTCAAAAAATGCACAATTTTTGACAGCTGTGGCTGAATCTACATGAGGGCTATGTCCCAGCTCCACTGCATAAATTTGACCTGTTTACTGTCACACACACACACACACACATACCTGTTTTGATCCAAACTGAAATTAGTTTGGAAAGCCACATGGGGCCACCATTACTTAGCCACATTGGTACAAGGGGGTGTTTCTACAGTGTGGACATGTTCGCCATTGGTTTATGTCCAGTCTCAGCAGCTGCAGGGTTTTTTTTTTTAATTCCTGAAATGCATATGCATATTCACATACTTGCTTAATCAAATAGTCTTTGTTTTCCCTTTGTTCTGATTGCCTACCTATGCTTCTATAAAGCGAAGCTGGTAGAGAAGGGGGAGGTGAAATGCCAACCCGTGAATATGTACATACAAACACCAAATCTAAAAGAAATGTTTAAAAACCCACCTTTTTTCCAGATGATAAAACAAGCAAAGGAGCTACCCTCCCATTGTGGGAATGATCAGGTGATTTAGGTGACCACTGACCTACATGACCACCCATCAACCTGGCCCCACCCTCCCTGCAGGCCCAATTCTACCATGATCCCAATTTGGGGTGGGGGAAGTCAAGCCATGTTTTGAAAAAACAGTTCTTGCCAAAAACAGCAGAGTAGACTGGATTTTTTTTTTTAAAAAAATCATCTTAAAGCCCCCAGGCATCAAAAAAGAAAAAACAGAAGTGTTTTCACATTAGGACACATTATTTGCCCTATGTTGATTCAGCCCCAGTTGCAGCTAGGAGGAAAAAGATAAAATTATCCATTCTTGCCTGTGAAAATGAAATGTACAAAAGATGAAAATCCCAAGCACAATCCAAACTTCCTGCAGTCTCTAAAACTATGTCATGTCGAACTTCACTATACCCACTCCTGTATCTACCTGTCACCAGTTCTTCTGACTGGGGAAAGCAAGTGGGCAACTGTTATAGATTTCTTTCTTTCTTTCCTTCCTTCCTCCCTTCCTTTTTTTTCTTTTTACAATGCTGTATCTACTTCCATTTGCCTTGTTTGGTTGTTGGGATTGCCTTTAAAGTTGTGTGATTTCTATTTTTATTCAGAAGCCACAGAGAGTTTGGCTTTATCACTGAATGGCAAGCTAGCAATGCCAAAATAAATAAATAGAAAATAACCACCCCTAAGTGGCCCGATGGCAAATCTGAACCCTGCTTTCATTACTTGCATGCCACCTCCCTCTTCCAAAAAAGCCGAAGAGAGAAGGGGAGGCAGATGCCATTGACTTATGATGGAGTAGATTTATCCCACAGGTTACCAGATGCAATTCATGAGTGTAACCCAGAAGAGTCAGTTTGGAATACAATTTCATTTGTCTCCTTTGCTGTCTGTGCTGCCCAGAAAATTAAAACCTGGATGACTGTCCCGTTTGTTTTCTGTCCACCGGAACATGTCTATATGAAAAACAGCTCAACTCCTCTTTTACAACAAGGAATGTGTGTGTAAGGTCTCCTCTTACAGCTCTAAGATATAAATACTTAAGTGGGTTCCTAGCAGCCTAGATTTGTGACTCAGAGTCAAATGTTACCGTAAATGTTCTGAACCTGATTTACTATGGTCTTCTCGGATTTCATTGGTTCTAAAAACTGACGTTGCTGTTGCAACTCTGCTAACCTCAGTAATACATGTTTCCTAGCAGCATATATGTGTGTATGTGTATGTGTGTGTATAGATATAGATATAGATGATATATATAAAAATGTGACAGTTCTGGTATTTTTATGAGAAGTTTATAATACTCAAAGGGCAAAATGGCATGTTGCTTGAACCTGGCAGTACTCTTGATTAAGGAAGCAAAGGATTGCTAGTTGAAAATCCAACTTTTTATCACTGTTACTCAGAGGCAGGCAACTATAACTCCTCAGATACATTTGGCTCACACGTCCCAGCATAATCAATGGCAAATAATTATGGGAGGCCAAAAACATCAGGAAGGCCCCAGTTGCCCACCCCAAATGTAGCTGGAAATGTCTTTTCAAATAGCTGTTATTTGAGCTGTTTGCTGTTAATCTCCATCCCCACTGGTAGCTTCTATATACAGCATTTTCCCAATTAATGCAGTGTGCTAGATATCTTGACTTTCATAGAATCATAGAATTGGAAGAGACCCCAGGGGCCATCGAGTCCAACCCCCTGCCATGCAGGAACACCCATCAAAGCATTCCCAACAGATGGCCATCCAGCTTCTGCTTAAAAACCTCCAAAGAAGGAGACGCCACCACACTCCGAGGCAGCATATTCCACTGCCGGACAGCTCTGACTGTCAGGAAGTTCTTCCTGAGGTTCAAGTGGAATCTTCTTTCCTGCAGCTTGAATCCATTGCTCCTTGTCCTAGTCTCCGGAGCAGCAGAGAACAAGCCTGCTCCCTCCTCAATGTGACATCCCTTCAAATATTTAAATATGGCTGTCATGTCCCCTCTTAACCTTCTCTTCTGCAGATTAAACATACCCAGCTCCCTAAGCCGTTCTTCATAGGGCATGGCTTCCAGACCCTTTACCATTTTGGTCGCCCTCTTCTGGACACGTTCCAGCTTGTTGACATCCTTCTTGAATTGAGGTGACCAGAACTGGACACAATATTCCAAATGAGGCCTAATCAATGCAGAATAGAGTGGTACCATTTCTACAGAGTTACATTAGATTCTTTCAACTGAAGCTTTGTTCAGGCACTTACCTCATGCTAAAGGTTGGAAAAATCCTTTCCTGACCTCCCAAAGAGCTATGAAGGCCAAGGGATTATGAGAACTGTAGTCTGAAAGGTAACTTTTTACAAGTTGGGCCTCCTGTGTAGGCCCAAGGTGCGACGGGAAAGGACTGCATTGACTAGCCCTTCCTCTAACACCACATATGTTGTTTAGCTCTTCCCTCTAGCATCCATGAATTCAGTATGAGCACCATGAAGAAAGAGACTTAAAAAAATTATTGGATGGGTTAATTCTATAAATAATAACATCCAATTTGAGGTTATTCAATTTGATATGAATCTAATGCAATGTAATTTTTAGATGTCACAGTCTGGATATCATGGAACAGGTGATATGACTCTTTGTATTAAAAGAAAATCTGGATGGAATTGTTGTTGTTGTGTGCCTTCAAGTTGTTTCTGAATTTGGTGACACTAAGGTGGCCCTATCTTGCGGTTTTCCAGGGCTAAGAGTGTGTGACACACCCAAGGTCACTCAGTGGGTATCCATGGTGAAGCTGAAATCGAACCCTGGTCTCTAGGGTCATAGTCCAGTGCTCAAAGCACTATACCACTATACTTAATAAGGTTTAAGAGCTCACATTTAAAATGTCCAAGGGCCCTTTCACACCATGCAATTATAGTGTTATGACTCCACTTTTACCTATCATGGTTCCATCCTATGGAATCCTAGGATTTGCAGTGTTGGGAAGGGCATCGAGAATTCTCAGCCAGAGAGTTCTAGTGCTTCACCATACTACAAGCCCTAGGATTCCATAGGATGCATCTCTGGCAATTAAAATGGAATCATTGTGCTATTATAGTCTAGTAATAAAGGGCCCTAAGATGCAATTTATGATAGAGTTACTTCCTGAAGGTTAAAAGGGATTCTACCACTTTTTTTTTTTTTTTAGGAATTGAGGTCATTGAGTTACCATCTGAGACAGAGGTTCTATTGAGAAATTTAGCCACCATACCTTTAATAAAGTTACCTGTATGACAAACACATATCTTTTAACAAAACAGGAAAAGAAAGAGCATCCACAAACAGAATTCACTGCAGCCAGAATTTGATTCTATAACCCAAGGATTACAAGGCATTAGAGTCAGAAAATACAGTGTCTTATAGAAGTATTCAAACACACACACACACACACACACACACGCCTTACCTTTTCCACATTTTGTTGTATAATTCCTGGAACTGGAATCCATTTAATCATCACTGTTACCAAGACACTCAACACTGTGAACATGCAAACAGTTTTACTGGGGCACAAAAGTTAAAGTACCTGCTGGCATATTTCATGGGAACTTCGTATGTGTCAAGATTAACCCCTAAAGCCTCACAGCATCTGTGAGATACTAGTCAGAAGTGGTTTCAGAAAACAACAGCAAACACACTGTAATATTTTTACCAGGAGCTGCAATCCTAAGGGTATCAGCTACATGGGTTCTGGGTGTACTGTAAATATACCTCTGAGATGACTGAGTATGTGAATTATAATACCCAACAAACATACATTTTGAAATATTTTTTTCAATGTAACATGTATTTTATGATCCATCATTAGATTTAACATAATCTCTCTAGTCCTCTAAAGGCTTTGATGGGGAAATGTTAATAATACAAAGATATCAGGTGTTCAAGTTAATCATTTTTATAGACCTTTCATTAAGGTTGGAACATACCTTTAACAATTTACATTACTGATGGATAAACTTTTCCCCCAGAATGACAAGACCCAGTGGAAACTTGTGGCTCTGATGTCCCTGGGGTCCTGAATCCATTCTTGATTTTAGTGTGAACTTTGAAAAATTTATCCAAAGTGCTGAACTTATTTGGAGACAGAGATCAGTAACTTAGGCAGCTTAAAGACAGTTTAGATAGATTATAGGTAGATAACCTAAAGTTCACGCTGAAACCCAGAGTGAATACTCTATCTCATTGACATCAGAGTCACCATCTGCCACTGAAAATCCTACTGAGAAGAGAAATGGATATTGAGGGTTAGGACTCTAGCTCTCTAAAAGGGTCCAAAATATTACTCTACTTTAGGATATTTTTCCCTGTGTTTCTCTCTTCTGGCAAGCTATTACGGTGAAGATGCTTGATACACACACAAAAGATCTGTGAGATTACAGCGCCTTACCTCCTCAGATTCCTATTAGCTGTAGTTCACAAGATAAGTAGATGAGTCTTTTAAAAATCCCTGCAGATTGATTGTCAATAGCATATCCTCCAACTGTTCTGATTTTTCAGGGACAGTACTGGTTAATCCTCTGGTGCCACTTTTTCAATTGCTTTCAAAATGTCTCAGTTTCTCTCTGCTTCTCTTTCTTCCCCCTCTTTGTCCTCAGCTTACTTCAATTGCTGCAAACTGAAGTCAATGTGTAAAAGTAGTGTGCACTCCATTAACTTAGCATGTGGGAGAGAAGAGGAGGCGGTAGAATCATATCCTTCCCTCCGTGTGTGTGCCCCCAACTCACCTGTCCAATGGCAAACCCGTGCATTTCATAGGGTTTTCTTAGGCAAGGAATACTCAGAGGTAGTTTTGCCAGTTCCTTCCTCTGAAATATAGCTTACAGCACCTGATATTCATTGGTGGTCTCCTATCCAAATGCTAACCTGGGCTGACCCTGCTTAGCTTCCAAGTTCAGAGGGGATCTGGTGCCTTTAGGATATTTAGGTCATCCTTCCAAAAGCAAGCTGTTGGAGCCTCTCCTAGCTTGTGTGTTCTTCTTCATTAACAACT
Source organism: Cyclura pinguis (assembly GCA_030412105.1). Classification (NCBI taxonomy): domain Eukaryota; kingdom Metazoa; phylum Chordata; class Lepidosauria; order Squamata; family Iguanidae; genus Cyclura; species Cyclura pinguis. The sequence continues at coordinate 315,371,375 of CM059600.1, read as the reverse complement.
TGGGCCACCTGGACCACGCTTTGGAATTGCTTGGCCACATGAGTCCTGGTTTTCATCTGTGAAATATTAGAAGGTATGCAATATGAGAGTAATGCAGTAGTTTGAGCATTGGACTATGACCCTAGAGATGAGGGTTCAATTCCCCACTTGGTCATGGAAACCCAATGGGTGACCTTAGGCGCATCACACTCTCAGCCCCAGAAAACTCTATGGTAGGTTCACCTTAGGGTTGCCATTCATTGGAAATGAATTGAAGGCACACAACAATACAATGTCTTTTTACAGTAGTATATAGAAGCTCCTATTTTATATGTATGCAATTCTATTTGGTTTACAGTAGTAACTGTCAAAGATTCTACTTCACGTGTAAGCTGATACAGGTTACAGTTGTACGTGTAACTTTCTTATTTCTGTAATCAGTGCCTCTCCCTCCTCCAAGCATTTTAAAAGCCCCTAAACAAGACCATACAAATACTTCTTTGTCAAAATATTTTGGGCTGTTTCTCGAAATGAAACCTTTTTTAAAAACATCCTGAGACCTTTCCTTTCTTTCAGATCAACTTTTACTGAATGTTTTCAGTTTCTTTTTCTTTTGAGTAAGTGGAGCTCATCAAAGAGAAGCCAGGGGCTTGTGGAGCTCAGCAAAAGGCAATGCAACGTTGTTGCAAATCTTGTCACTCCAAACTGGAAAGAAAGAAACCCTTTCTTAAAAAAAAAAGAAAAGAAATAATAATCCGGTCTCCTTTCCTGCTACCTCCCAATGTGTTATAAATCGTGCTCAGACATTGAGGGTGCTTTTCTCATGTGCCACAAATTTAAAGAGACAGGTATGGTATAATAGCAGAGTGCTCTATAGGACATACATGAAACAAATTTTATAGAACATTAATCACAATTTAAATTATTGCCACTGATTTATGTGCAATAAAACAAGATCTGATATCTCTCCAGGCTTTGCATTACATCTTGCCTGTTTTTCTTATCATCTTGACATTTCATGGAATGGAATGGAATCCTGTTTTACATGAGGATGTTTTATTTTATTCTCTTTTTCTCCCTCTGTCTCTGTGCATATCGTCCATGAGGCTGCAGCAAAGAGAGAGATAGAACATGTGAACTGGCTTGATTCCAAAGTGCTAAAGAAACCTGCATTTCTCTATTTTAAAACATATGTGACATAACCCAACCTGTTTCCAAGGGGTTTTGAGGGTGGCCGGGAAGGCAGAATAGAGTGAGAGTTCACACAGGAAGTGTGCTGGCAAAAATTCTTGCCTTTCCTAGAAATACTTCTTTGGAAACTCCCTTCTATGAAACTTTACATTATAGGTGTAAATCTGCAAGGTCTACTGAGTAGCGTACAAAATGGTCATATAACCGTCTTGTGGATGCCTTGCTTTTTCTTCCCTCAGATTGGATGGCTCCCCCTCTCCCAAAGTCTGTCAAGGTGCTTTGTCACTCCACACACAACTCTGGCTTCCCCCCTACTCCAAAACACCACCCTTGTGTACTCAAGGGAAAACCTTTCATTTATTAATTAAATCCCCTTTAGAGATTTATGGTAGCATGGTTCTAGATGTTATAACCACTGTGAAACATTCAGCTGAGACAAACTTTATGAAAAAAAAAATAGTACAATCTTTATTAAACCAACAAACAGAATAAAGTATTGATGTTATAAATGTGTCTAAGTTCAAACTGATCTTTATAATACTTTTAAACAGTCTTTTGTTTCTTTATAACATCGTAAAGGCACAGGTTTCTCTCTCACACACGTAGAGAGAGCTCTCTGGCTTGCCTCTTTGCCAAAGGCTATGTTCCCAAATCTCAGCCACTCTCTCTGGCCAGATTTAACAGCGGGGTTTCTCTTCTGCTCCTTCTCTAGGCTTTCTCTGAGAAAACCCCCTTTTCCTCCACCACCACCCCATTGTTGGTTGACTGGAAAACTCTTACTCAATAACTGGCTCTCAGGCCCTCTTCTGAAAGTCTCTCTTTCTCTCCCCAGTGAGTCTACTGTATACAGTCCTCCCTCCCCATTTGCAGATTTTACTTTCACAAATTTGATTATTCATGAGGTGCCACTTGTCCCCCATTCTCCCCCTCCCATTCCCTGGCCTTTTGCCCAGGTGCAGGGAGAGGGAAAGATCTTCCCTCCCCTGCATTTTCCCACCCCTTGCCCGTGCAGACACGCTGGCAGCGGCCGACAGGAGGGTGCAGGGAGGGTGATCACCCATTCCCTGAGCTCCCTTGGCCACTGTTCACCACTACCTTGGCCACCACCCTGGGCAACTGACAGAAGGGTGCAGGGAGGGCGATTGCCCATTCCGTGTGCTCCCTTGCCCGCTTCCTGCACAAGCATGCCAGCGGTGCCTGGCAGGCCAGGAGAGTTATTCGCAATTTTTTGACATTCATGAGGGTTCTGTGTCCCTAACCCTCATGAATGTGGAGGGCCTACTGTATATCTATTCACATTCAAGCTTCCACCCATCCTTCCCAATAAAAGGGCTGGGCTTTCCTCTTGAGTGTTCATTGCTAATTGCCTAACAATCTGTCACTGGGTGGCATTTCTACCACTCGGGATACCATTTCCCCTATACTCTGTTACACTTCCGCTTCCAGTAGACTCCACTTGTATGTGCGTATTATTTATTATTTGCTGTTAATGAATACCTGGAGGCAAATGAGGGCTTTTCTCCTATGCAAATTGTAGGCTTGGACCCTTTAACCTAAATCAGGACAAAAACAGAGGGCCAAGGGCCAAGGTCTTAATGCAGTACAGACCCACATAAATACTTTTGAGAAAGAAAACAGAACAGCTGGATTTGTATGCTACCTGTTATTATTGGTGTAACAATACAACATAGCAGGGCTTTGCTTTATTACACATCTTTGAGGGCAGGACATTACTTTATATTATTGTACAGCCTCCAACATTTTACAGATGAAAACCTAGATGCTTGTGACCAAGCAACACGAGAGTGTGGTCAAAAAGGCAAAAGTTATTAATAAGGAAGAACACGCAAGCCAAAAGAGGGTCTAGCAGTTTGCTTTTGCCTGAGACTACTAGGAAGGGCAAGATTCTACCTTATTTTCTCCTCCCTCTCTCCCCTGCTGGGGGAAGTACAAACTACTTTTGTACATTGAACTCAGTTTGCAGCAGCTGAAGTAGCTAAGGACAAAGGAGGGAGGGAGGAGCAGGGGAGAGAAGCCAGGACATTTTTAATGCAAGTAAAAAACTGGGACAACAGAGGATTGATCAGGACTGTCCTTGAGAAATTGGGAGGGTATGTGCTCAAGTGTTTCAGGATCTGAGGAGAAAGATCCACTCTTCATGACAGACAAAACACCTAACATATTGAAGACATTGAGGGTATACAGTTATAAATACAGGGACAACTGTAAGCATTTGCTATCAATGTAGTACCACAGTAGTGAAGGCCATGCAGGTTATTGTGTTTGCTCAATCTGTTACTGGTTTGGAAAGGTTGTTATTAAGGAGTGTTTGACTGGTAAAAATGACTATCCAACTATTCATTGGGCCAGAACGGCTTCTCCTACCATTTGATTTTTTTGAAAAAAAAAATACTGGTTTTGCCTCTCGCAATGTAATTTTTTACACATTGCAATTTGGGAGGCAAGGTTTAGTTGCGAGAAAAAGGAGTCAGAATCAGAAGGTTGTCTCTTGCAACAGGAGAGCCTCTGGATCAGCAACTGACAACATTTAAATAAATTAATAGAGAACTCTGGAATGTATAGTATTTATATATAGAAATGTTGGTACAGAAGACAGAACCTTTTACCTGTGAGATTTTCTTTCATTTTATGGAAGTCTGGGGAGATATTTTGGTAGAAAAATCTTATCTCCTGATTAACATTTCAATCACACATCAGTCTATTTTATATTTTATTTGCAGTACATTTTGGCGCCTTGGCACATTGCAGTCACAGACCCACTGCATCATGGGTTTTGTAGTCTTAACATAAAGAAACAGACTGCAGTCCTATACATCTTTATCAGGCAGTGACAGAGGTGTATGGATGGGGGGGGGTGATGAGGGTGGTCCACCCTGGTTGGCAATTTTTGAGGAGCACCTTGTACAATGTGACTATGCTACCCGCGATGTGGCCACACACCCCACAACGCGGCCATGCCCCCGCACAATGTGGCCACGCCCCCTGCATGACTCAGTCACACCTCTGCCCCTCCGCCTCCCCTCCCCAAACTCCAAGTTTACGTGGCTGGGCAGTGAGCCTCACTAAACTCAACAGGATTTGTTTTCCAATAGTGTTGTCTAGGATTGGTGGTTACCTATCTTAGATTTGGCAAAAAGTGCTAAGAAAACAAACCATGCTGTTCTAAAAGGGATGGGGCCCAAGGAACTAGTCTAGTCTAATCTAAACTTGATCCACCTTACTTCCTCCAATGTCAGAGAAGGGAAATCAGGGAGGACTGAAGGCATGGCATGTTAAAGGTAGAGGATGATTTGGATTCACAGCACCCAAAACCTTCCAGCCCCAACTATACCCTCAGTCTGGCAGTGAATATTATTATTAGGGAATGTGCACAAAAGTAGTGCATTTCACAAGCAGAATAATTAGTATTCTCAAGCAGAAAATGAGCAACAACCAGTTCCATATCATCACACACACACCCATATGCACAGGATCTACAAGAGAAAGAAGAGAAGCTCAGTCTTTATTGTAAAAGCATGTAAAGTACATTTACTTACAAACACTACAGGTTTCATAACATCTTATGTAACATGTGCTCTTCAAGCATGGAAAATGAATAAGTTCAGACTAAACCGAAGACTAAGCAATGCAAGATGAGGCTAAGATGAACAAAAAGGAAATGACATGAGTACGTGCAATGACTAAATTCTTAGAGAAACATGCTAATGAGTACTTTCAGTTATATGCATGCTAACACTTACATTTACTATGAGGAGATGTGTAGTGTCAAGTAAACAGTTTTAACAAAATAAAACAAAATGTGGGAGGCCCAGCCGGCACTGTTCCTCATTCACTTCTGGTCTGCCAGCAGGACTTTAGCAGGGGCTTGTATATTCTAACTTCAGAATGCTCCAGTTGCCCTGTCATTGGTTCAAGAAGATTAAAATATGACGATACAGGTTATTTTCCTTGAAGACATCAGATTGTGGCCAGAATGCAGTTGGTTTGTGCTCCCAAACACTGATATACCACAAGAATTCACGTACCATGATATCTGATAATGCTCATTGTTATGCTTCATTAGTAAATTCACTGAAGCCACAATGCATTTCAAAATAGCTCCCACAGTTCAAGATCTGGAAGTAATTACTATCTGCCATATTTTTTACCTAATGTTTGTTTAATGTGCATATTTTCTTTGGCAAGCCAAATGTACTTCTCAAGTATAAGAACCTGCCTTATTTGAAGCACAACTACTTGTCCTTCTTGTTGTGATGTGCCTTTGTTTCTGCCTTATGGAGACCCTAAAGCAAACCTATTACAGGGTTTTCTTGGCAAGATTTGTTCAATGGGGAGGGGTTGCCTTTGCCTTCCTCTGAGGCTGAGAGAATGTGACTTGCCCAAGGCATTTCCATGATTGAGAAGAGTTTAACTCCAATGCTGAAACCACTATACCATGCTTAGTTTACTTGTCCTTCCATCCCAATATCATTTAATCTGACAACAGCATCTCTGAAGACACTCAGGCAGAAGTCTTTCACATCAGCCTAAGGGACTTTTAAGCATGATCATACATTCTCTGGAGACAGAAGATTGAAGTGTAGGAGCAGACTCAAGCTTACTTAGGATTAATATTTGTCTTTATTAAGCTTAACTGCATTATGTTCCATCCAGTTTGGAATTAAAAAAACAATTTCCTTCATCATGTATTTTAACATATCTAAAATAAATATCCAAGATTTGTCCTCTTCTTTTAACAGAAGTAATAAGGTAACAGATACATGTTGTGAAACTTGGTAAGACTTTTGTTTGAAGACATTACCTTTCATTTGTGCTGTCATGGTACCAACATTTCAATTATTAGTCCTAGAGATTGTTAATTGGAACTACATGCCATAGCCAGCTAGAAACAGAAATGAGAGTTGTACGCATTCAAAACAAACAATTCAAAATCAATTTAGCAGAAAATTTCCAAAGTAAGAAAGTGAAGGCTTTGTGATCTGGTACAGTTTAAAGCATAGAAATATCTATCTTTCACTGTCACATAGCTTTCTGTCCTTCCACACTTCATTAATTGGCTCAGCATGGGGAAGAATTCATCAGGCATAAAAATGACAATCAGTTCAGAGCCAGGGAAGGAGTGGATATTGGGTGTCATTCTGAAAGGAGAGTGTTTTTCATGCGAGCTGGCGCTCCCCCAGAGGGTCATCCAGGTCAGCAGCATTCCATTCCTTGAGATTTTGGGGTCAAAACCTGTGAGTAGGGCTAAGGTCAGATTAAGGTAGTTTGGGCCCTGGAGCAGTTCTCAAAACAGCACCCTCTTTGTGCAAATCTTCTTTTCAGGGTTGGCTCTGGATGTGTACCTGCTTGGGTCCCATCTGGTGTGACCAGGGTGCCAATGTGCCATCTGTCTCTTTGTTTGCTCCACGGCCATGTGTGCTAAATGCTACCAATCCTTCGGGGGGTGGAAAAATCTACAGTGCTCCTCTTCCTAAGAGAATTTCTCTCTTGACAACATCACAGTATAAGAAGCCTGTATGTGGCCATTTCCGCACTACACTGTTATAGTGCTATTATTTCACTTTCAACATCTTATGGAATTCTGGGATGTGCAGTTTAGGGAGGGGCACTTAGAATTCTCAGCCAGAGAGCTCTTAGGCGTCAATAAACTACAAACCCCAGAATTCCACAGGATGTTGTAAGTGAAATAATAGCACCATAACAGTGTAGTGTGGAAATGGCTTATATGTGTGAGTATCTGTTTGGTGTACCATATCCTCCAAGTATCCTGATTTGGCATCTTCTGTCACCCCGTTTTTTCAGCTGGTTTCAAAATGTCCCAGTTTCTCTCTCCTTCCCCCACTTTCCCCCTTTGTCCTTGGTTTACTTGCATTGGTGCAAAATGAGTTCCAAACACAAAAATGATTTGTGCTCAGCTAACTGAGCTGAAAGGAAACAAGAAGAGAGGGTGGAACCTTGCCCTTCGCAGCAGGCTCAGGCAAAAGCAAACTGCTGCAACCTCTCATTAAAAGTTCTTGCCATCTTGACCATACTCTGATGCCGCTTGGCCACCTGTATTCCAGTTTTATCTGTAAAAGGCTGGAAGTTTTGTGGTGCCACCACCTGCATTGGGGGCCTTATCTACTGAGGATCCTGGAGCATCTGTTCCAATTGCACCATTGATAAGCTAGCCAAGCCACGGGGCTATTCCTTGTAACATCATTGGATGGTGTCAGACAATTTTTCCAGGCAATAATACACTGCTGCTGGGGTTTATGCGAGGCTCACCACCACTTTTAAGGAAGGCCCTTTTCGCACGACATTTCTGAAGCGAAAGGGCCCCTTGAGCATCGCGTAAATGTGAGGAGCAGTCCACACAACGCACTCACATTTGTGCGATGCTCAAGGGCCTAACGCGGACCATGCACACATTTTTTCATTTTTGGCTTAAAGCCAAAAATGCTGCACGGTTGCGCATCGCTCTGGGGCTCCGCGCGCACTTACCTTGCATGCGGAGCCTCAGGAGCCGGGCCGGTTGCGCTTCCTGTGCAGTGCAGCCTGAGAAAGGTCCCAGGCTTCACTGCAAAAGGAAGAGGCGGGGCGCTCACACGACCAAGAAGCAGCTGCGGAGCCAAAGTAGCAGGGACGCAAGAGCCTTCCTCCCCAGGCTTCTTGCGCTAGCCCCGCACCCCAGCTCCGTGAAAGGGTAAGGTGTGAAAAGGTCTGAAGTGTCCTTTACTTCCAGCTATGCATCCCTTCTGCCAGGATTTATAAAAGAAGAAGGCTTATGAGTTACAGCACCAAATGGCATGATAGACCCAAAGGAATTTAGCCAACATCTCTTTCACCCGTCCTCCCTCCACACTTTTCATTCCACAACATTGAACAAGCATAGCATACATACTGTTGCTTCCATGTTGAGCTACAGAGCACTGGCACCATCTAGAAATGGGTGGAGATGGTTGCCTAGGCTTTAAAGTCACTCACATAGAAGAATAAGATCCTTTCCTCCTTCATTGCTTCTTGCCCTAAGCTTTGTCTCTCCCTTGGAGATCCTGAAACACATAGCAATGGCTTGAGATGTCAGTCAGTACACTGAGATTTGGCATCATTTCTGACTTATGGAGACCCTAAAGCAAATTTATTGCAGCATTTTCTTGGCAAGATTTGTACGGAGGGGGATTGACTTTGCCTCCCTCTGAGGCTGAGAAAATGTGACTTGCCCAAGGTCACCCAATGAGTTTCCACAACTGAGCAGGGATTCAAACACTCCTCTCCAGATTTGTAGTCCAAGGCTCAAACCACTACACAACACTGGTTCTTGATCTGTATACATTAGAAGATATGTATACATTAGAAAAAGTGCATTCCAAAATGCACATAGACTTCCATGCAATCATCTCCCACAAAGTACTGGTACTGAGAAGTTTTCATATCCCTAGCCTTGATATATGAATGAAACTGTGTTCAGCACTACTAAATTAAGCAGAGATTATCCCAACAGAGATTTCAATTAGGAAATTAAGGCCACTGCATTCAAATATCAGTGCTGTTGTTGCTTTCCATGGCTTTTTATGTTAAACTTAACAAGTCTCACTGAAAAATAAATGAATAAACTTCAAGTAAATTCATCTTCTGGGAAATAAAAGATTCTGTGTCTGAAATACCATTTCATTTCTTTCATGTCTGAAAGTGTTCTCTGCTAATTCCATTTGGGTGATAGGATAATCTCCGTGACTTTTAAAATTACTATTGCAAATTACAGTTAAGCTTTCTGTAGAAGTACAAAATAATGTCGTTTTCCCTAATCTAGTACAGTGCTAAAATATGCTGCTGACAGATAATTTGCCTGTTAATGATTTCCCCTGGCAAAGCATATAGACTTCCTTCCTGTCTGGGAGGGGGAAGGGTGCAGGAACTCTAAAAAATATTTTTCCAGGCAGCTGGTCAAGGAAACAGGTGTTGAAGGAACTCCAAAATTTCTCCCACGATACACACCTCTTCCTTTTCCTACAAATGTCAGTCCCCACATCTTGTCCTCTTGACAGTTCCTACATTGATTCAGACTGATTGCCATGTGCAATCTAACACATGTCTCCTTTGTGCTTATAAAAACTTCTTCCACTTCATGTTGACTCAGCTTCCGACAATGGTTCCCTGTCAGACCTGGAAGTTAATGCTGTCTTTGAGAGTAATCTGGTTTCCCTTTTAAAGGTTAGGTTTCATTTTGTATTAGCAGCTTTGTTTGCCTTCCTTCAATATGTGCGTGCACATTCCTGCCCAGGCGCACACACACGGTCTCACACACACCGCATTGCAAGAAGACAACCAAGGCATTCTCTCTCTCTCCCTCCCTCTCTCTCTCCCTCTCTCTCTCTATCTCTCTCTCCCTCTCCCTCCCTCCCTCTCGGCTCTGTTCTCCCTGCCCTGCCCCATCTCACATTCCTTCTGTTCATTTTAGTACCAGCTTGCTCTGTGTCCCTTAATAATACAATCTTCTCACTGTCAGAGTGACAACCACGTCCTGCTGCTGCTCCTGCCATCTGGAACAACCTTTCTGCTCCTCTCTCATTTTGTTTTGTTGATTCTTCCCCTTCCTATGAATTGAGTTGAGCAACATTACTTCTGTCCTTTCTGTTAAAAGCTAATAGCTTTACCTCCCCCAGCTATTATTCTTTGTGATAGAATAATACAAGCACAGTTAAACTCTCTCTGGTGCCTACCAGAACAGAGCTTGTGTAAATCACTACATAAAATTAAATCTGGTTCTGTGTACTTTTCTCTTTGTGATCAGCTATTATGACGGTTGATCAGCTGTCAGCCTATCAAATAAATGATCCCTTAGGAAAAAAAGACACAATAATGAAAACCTACTACCGGTACATGTACATTCCATATTCAATTTAAAAAATTAGTAATACAAAGGGATACCTACTTTCCAAGTAAACTGGAGATCGGGGTATCATTCGGTGTATATTGGGGGATGGGGATGTATGGGGATGGTGTAGACCAGTGCTATTCAAAGCAGGGTCCATGAACCAACACTGGTCTATGAGACACTGGCTGCCCGTTTCTGGAAAGTTTCAGGAAAGAAAGAAACAATTGTAACCAATGGAGACAAGGAGGGCACTGGTCCCTGACACACTGGAAAAAAAATGTTGGTCCCCCATATCAGACAGCTTGAGATGCACAAGTGTAGGCAACACTGAATTTAGCATCTAAGTTGTTCTGATGATGTCTAGGTTTGTGCCTATAAACATTGTACAGTAGCCCCTCCACTTTCATGAGGGTTCAAGGTGAAAACCTTCACAAAAGTAGAAAAACTGTGAATCGCTCCCTGCCCCATGCTCCCCTATCCATTCCCTTCTGGGGCTTCCCCTCCATTCTCTTGCATTTTGCCTCACTGTGTGTCCTCTGCACTGGGGCAAAATGCATGGGAATGGGAGGGGGAGCTCCAGCACGGAAACGGAAGTCTCACACAAGCCTTCCCCCCATTGCCAATTCCTTTGCATTTTGCCTTGCTGCAAGTTTTCTGTGGCAGAGCAAAATGCATGGGAATGGGAGGGGGAGCACTAGAGTGGAAAACGAAGGCTTGCACGAAGCTTCTCCCCCCAATTCCTTCCTGTTTTGCCTTAGCACTCATTCTCCCATCAGGGCCAAATGAATGAGAATGGGACGGGGGCTCCAGAAGGAAGAATGCATGTATGTGCCTCTCCCCCACTCCCTTCCCTTTTTCCCAGGCGTGCTTGCCTCCCTTCTCAGTGCCCAGCAAAACACAGGGGAATCGGAGGAAGAGAATGGCGGAGGGAGCCACACACACTTGCAAATAATCAAATTTGTACCTGAAAACCTGGAGTGAAGATTCACTTTACAGTCAGCTGTCTATACAACTAGGATGTGTAACCATCTTTCAATCTATTTTACAGTGAACAGTTACCTATTTTACTTGGCTGAGGTGTGCTGAAGATTCACAATGAGTACTGCAGCTAAGAATAGGAATCATGCCTGACACCAAGAGAATTCCTTACACTTGCCAGATTCAACGGTTAAATATAATGGATTTTCATGTTCTGTTTGCTTTTCCCAGCCTCTTTACAGCATATTCCAGGAAACACCATTGCATTGTGCAAACAAAGCCACAAAAGATCATTTGTTTATTAATGGCTAGGTGTATCACATGGGATAAAGGACTGTGAAATAGGCAGTGATAGCTGTTATTTGAATAGCAACCAAGTGCAATATAGGATTCGACTCTCTTATTTTGTAATTCAAAAAGGCAAAGCATTTGGGATTATTGTGTGTGTGTGTGTGTGTGTGTGTGTGTGTGTGTGATAGAGATAGAGAGGGAGAGAGAGACAGAGAGAGATTCCACTTCCAGGTTATCTTTTTGATCCTCTGGTCATCTACCTTATTCCTTCTCTAGTGCCTACTCTGAGTTATTTAAAGGAAAATAAAGTGAATCTAAAAAGGGACAAGCACATGTATTTTTGAGTTGCTGTTGGACTCAGCAAATCTCCAGGCAAAACAGGCTACAGCAGTGATTAAACATTAAACAGTACAAGTTTTATTTTCAAAGCTTTGCTACAACATAAATAGTACTAGGCTGGCTCACAATACACAGCCTGCTATGTTACAGTTGTATCCTTCTTAACCTTTCCCTGAAATCTATTACAGGCTCCTCCTCTTTTTGGTGGCTGAACCTATTTAACCATCAACGTTCAAAAGTTTCAGCTCCTGCCTCTTCTCTTCAGAACCTTTCCTTCACAACATACCAGGGGCTGCAATAGGTTGAACACGGGAGAGGGTGGACACCAGAGGAAAGCAGGAGAGCAAAAAAGGCTTAGAAAATTCTCGACAGAGTGAGGAGAGGCACATTTCTTTCTCTCCGCCCTCCCCTTTTCTTATATGAGGTCACCTAAAGAAGCTGCTGGCATTTGATTCAGAACAAACAAAAAGTAAATCACTGGCCCTAATACTCTGTATAAATTGTTAACTCATTTGCACAAACCATAGTTTTCTATATTCAGAGAAACAGGAAAATAAATACTGTATTTGCCGGCGTATAAGATTCACTGTTTTTTCCTGAAGAATACTGTTTGAAAATGGAGTGTGTCTTATACACCACTGTGTCTTATACGCTGGCAAACAGTTATTACCAGAGTATTATACATGGGTGTGTCTTATACACGGGTGCATTTTATACGCCGGCAAATACAATAAAAGCTTCCAATATCTTCCCTCACACACAAAGGAGGAAAAAGAGGTTAAACGAGACCATAAAAGCCCAAGTTACAATCTCTTAAGAACAAACCATGGCTTGTTATTTCTGTATTCATCCATGGACACACACGTTACCAACCCGACTTCTCATATTGTAGTTGATACTCTGACTTTCTTCTAACAACCAGGCAACTAACAGGTTAAAACAGATTAACCTACTATACAAAAGTCAAAGTTTGTGAGCGATCTTGTCTGTTTGCCTGCGTCAGGCAGGCGAAGACCTCATACGATTGGCTGTGTGAGGCGAGAAGACCTCATATGATTGGCCGACTGTGAAGATTCTATGGAATCCTGGGGTTGGCATTTAGGGAGGGGCCTTTAGAATTCTCAGGCAGAGAGCTCTTGGGCCTCAGGCCGGTTGCTATGGAGATGAGGCCTAGCAGTAAGAAGAACGACAGTGTATTCCCTCGGAAACCAAACCTCTATTATGTTGACAACTCTGAATACAAACTGGACTGAGGAATATGGGGAAAAGTTACAGGTACTGGAATAGGCTGGCTGCTATGGAGACAAGGCCTAGCAGCAAGAAGGGGGAGGGCAGTGTATTCCCTCAGGAACCCAATCTCTGTATTTTAACAACCCTGAATACAGATTAGATTGGGGAATATGGGGATTAAGTTACAGGTACTAGCATATGCTGATTGCTATGGAGACAAGGCCTAGAAGCAAGGAAGAAGACAGTGCATTCGCTCAGGAACCCAACCTCTGTATGTTAACTCTGAATACAGATTGGATCGGGGAATATGAGGAAAAGTTACAGGTACTGGAAGCCTTGGGCCTCAGGCTGGTTGCTATGGAGACAAGGCCCAGCAGCAAGAGGAAGACAGTGTATTCCCTCAGGAACCCAAACTATGTATGTAAATAACTCTGAATACATATTGCATTGGGAAATATGAGGAAAAGTTACAGGCACTGGAAAAGACAGTTTGGTGAGTTCTTAAAAGGAACATAAAATCCCAGGCAACACCCAGGTAAATACAGTAGTTAAACATAAAGCTTTAAAAACTATTTAAAGAAATCAGAACAAAACAAAAGGATGGACAGAACCTGTCTGGACTAAAAGTTCCCTTCACAGCTACCTAGCCTAACTGCCCAAGACATGTCTGAATAAAAATGATTTTTTAAAAGTAAAAATCTGAAGGTTTTGACCTTGAAATCTACCCAGCCAGATATATGCTTGCTAACCTCACCATTTATTTCTTGCCTACTCACCAAAACTTGGTTGAAAAAACTCAGAGTTCATAAATGTGCTATTTATTTTTATCTTAAATACTTAATTACCCACTTTAAAAACTAGAGCATATTTCTGCAATCTAATCTCTATTTGAATGAGAAATCACAATGCTAGATGAAATAGCTTCCAGAGGCACCGGACTGTGGGTAAGTTAGTTTTGGATGTGTTTTCGATTTTGTACACATATTTTTAGTTCCTCAAGGCCTAACACACTATTTGATTTAGAGATGAAGACAAGCCAGATCAAGTATGTTTAAGTCTTGAAGCTCAATTTCCACATACACATTCTTGTTCCACTCTTCCAGTATGAAAGGACTGCTGTCTTAGGCCATTTCCATACCGGGCTTCTGAAATGGTGCAGAGCGACCTCTCACGGAGGTCTTCTACACCCTAGAGTGGACTGGCATGGACTACTTTCTGTAGTTCCACGCCAGAATCCACTCAGGAGCGGCCGGAACTAGCCGCGCTGCGTGTCTTTTTCGAGGTTTTTAAAAAGCACGGAGCATGCAGCCCTGCACCGCTCCGTCGCCTGGCTCCCAAGTGGATTTGCAGGTGCGCGCAAGTGCGTGCCTGCAGATCTGCCAAGGGTGGGTTTCCAGCTGGCGAGCTTCTCCGGTTGGTGGAAAGCCTCCACCAACCGGAACCTGCCATTTGGGACGCCGGAGGGCTGCGGAGCAGCAAGCTCGCGCTGCTCCACGTGGCGACGGACTTACCCGGTTTCAGGTAAGCTCCGTTTTTGGGCGTTTTCCCCTGTTCCTCCCCCCCACATGTGAAAAGGGCCTTAGCTATTTATCCTTTGTATCACAAAATTCTAACATTAACTGAGTGATCCAGAACAATAACAGATAGAAGCACAAATTATACAGGGGATTGAACTAGTGAGATACACCTGAAATGCAGAGGAGACACTTAGTCTTCCGTAAGAAACAATGCCAAGTTTTCAAAGATTCTCACAATATGAATATTATTGGAATCCAGTTTAAAATGTCTATGCAATTATTACTTTCAACTCATTCTGCCATATTGTAAAATGATCTCTATACAGAGTGGATTATCATCTTGTCTGTTTATGTGATACATATAAGGTTGCATCCTTAAAACTGGGCCCAAAATGCCTAAAAACATTACAGATGAACAGTGAAAAGTATAACTATTCACTTATTTTCTGCATTTTCATTCCATTTTTCAGACCTTATCTCCCAGAGGGTGTTGGGTAGCCCTCCATATTTTAGTTATGGGACATGTAGTAGGAGCTAAGTAGCAGCTTGCTTGTAACAAGGTATGAGAACCAGAGACTGTTAGATAAACAAAGCTAGGAATGTAGTGATAAGTGCTGCCAGGCTAAACCAGAACTCCAAGGTCTCTTGCAGGTGGGATGAGAAACTCTTTGCCTTTAATGTATTGAATTTTGCTAATTGCCTCCAGTTCACTCACTGAAGTCCTGTACTATGTATCACGCTCCTAATAAATAATGTATATGCACTGTTATATTTATGTGTGTGAATTCAGTTCTTGATAAAGGGGCTCACACCAATGAAAATAAACAAGTTACTCCAAACAAGGAGTTCCACTATTCTTCATGAAGTTACCATATACATGTAATTTAGTTAGGACTTAGTTATTGGAAAATAGAATTAATGACAAGTTATACGCGACTAGTTGCTTCCAAGATATGCTGTAACCAAGCACCTGTAAATTCTAATGCAGTCCGGCTTCCACATTTGTGAGTTTCACTTTCACAGATTATTTGTGAGTTTCTCCAACCCCTGCCCCTACCTCAAAAGCATCTTTTCTGGGGGAATATTCCATCTTGGCAGCCCTGCTCAGGCTGCATAGCCCATTAAAAACCTGCCTCTGGTCCTCTTCCTCCTCCACCAGTCACTGCTCAGCCAGCTAAGGATAGCTGACACCCCAATTTCCCAGCATCATGAATCCTCTCCCAATGCCACCTCACATCCAAGGAAAGAGATGGGTGAGAGAGAAGAAGTATAGGACCACTGTGCCAACCCACCCCCTTTTTGTCTCCTTTTCCTGACCTGGTTTGGACTCTGGGTGCCCAATCTCCCCACCATGCCTTGGCCCCCTTCCTACAGACAAACACACACACATGTTGATATTTGCAGTTTTTCCACTTTTGCAGGGGGTCCTGCACCCCTAACCCTAGTGAATGTGGAGGGCTGACTGTACAAGAATTACAAAGGAATGGGTAATATTTTCCAGGAAGACTGTTTTGGGATTATATGTAACTGTTTCCAAAGGTATTCCAGGCCATCACTACAAAAGGGGACAATCAGAAGTGCCCCTGATTCTGGTGATAGCTGATGGATCCCATATCAGTAAACCAGTGAACCCAATCAAGTTTAGGCCAAATTTTAGAGGAGCTATCTCAAGTTGCTGGACCTATTTCAGGGATAGGATTCTGCTCCTCGAATAGTTCCTTTAAAGTCTCAACTAAAACCTGGAGAAGATTCTCTCAGTAACATGGAAGACATCTGCCATCATTATCTATTTCTCTGGAGTAAAATGATTTTACGGTGGGCTCTTGCTATTCACAGGGGATTGACTCCAGGACCTCCTGTGGATACCAAAAAATGTGGATGATCAAGTCCCTTAAATAAAGGGACAAGAAGAGAGCTTGAGCACTACCCAGTCCTTATGCCTGCCTCGTGAAGGCAGTTGCTGCCATGCACCATAGCCCCAGCTTTCCTTCCCCCCCAATAGCCAGTATTCCCCCTTGCACTCTCTCTTGCCACCTGATCCTCACACCTCACCCCATGCACCCTGCAGTGGCAGTGCATATGAGTCCCAGTTTTCCCTCCCCACCTCAACATACAGTCTTCCTTTATTTTACTCTCTCCACCACCCCCTGATCTCTTCCCTCCCCATTGCGAAGGCAGCCACTGCCACATGTGTGATCCCTGTTGTAGGTGGAAGCTGTCCATTGCCAGGCAATGGAGTACAGAGATAGCAGTAGGCCACTCGGTGTCATGCCCTGCCTTGGAGACCCTGGCAGTGAGGAGGAGAGTTCTGAATCAGAGGCAGAAGATAGCCCAGAGGAAGACAACAACCAGCAGCAGGGGCCAGAGCAAGGAAAACTGAAGGAACAGCAGCAACAAGAGTCAGAGGGAGAAGCAGCACAGGCACCTAGCTTGGCAGAATGATGGCAAGAAAAGGAAGGGCTTAAAGTTTCAGCTCATTTATATAACAAATGAGCCTTAATGAGGGAACACCTGCATCAACATTATTAGCCTATAAAAGACAAACAGCTGGCCTATATCCCTGGGGTTGACACCCTGTGCTGGGATCTTGCTTCCTGAACTCTGACTCTCCTTGGACCTTTACCTGCCCTGACTACTTTTCTGGTTTCCCCTGTGGATTTGAATACTTTGGAACTCTGGACTTCTGGTTTGAATTCAGATTTGGTTTCAACTATTCTCTCTCCTTGCCATGAGTAATAACCCTCCTCCTCTGGACTTCTAGTTGCTACCTGGTCTGCCTGAGACACAACACTCAGTAAACAAACTCAGACACCTTAGCAGTTTAGCGGACCTTGCCTATTCAGAGTGGAGCAGACACGTAATCAAGATTCGGTCCAAGAGTTCAGGAATCCAGTGGGCAGCAAGGGCAGACAGTCTGAGAATCCAGGCAGACAACAAGCAGGGAACCTAGAGCACACAAAGGCAAGGGCCGGCATATGCACAAATTGCTTCTGGTGTCAAGCCACCACTCTCTGCTTTCTGTAAAAAGGTTGGAGCCAGCTGGCTCTCATCCCTGCTTGACTAGCTCCTCGGGTGTTTGCATACATTTGTCCTCTTTTGAACCTGCTATTCACCTGGAGAAGCTGACTCCTAGCCCATGACAATCCTCAGTTCCCCTCCCCCCATCCTGACAACCAGTCTGTCAAGGTCAGAGATCTGGGCGGCAAGCCAGCCCGGAGAAGTGAGTGGGAGAGCCAGCAAAGTCCAGCTGGGAGGAGACAAGCAAACACTTACTCAAGGATGTTCATTTACCAGAGCACCAAGCGAAGCCGTACTCAGAGTTCCAAAGTCAAGAGTCCAGAGATCAATTCAAGGTATCAGGAACCAGGTGCTGGGAGCAAGGTACAGGCAAGAGGAGGGCTTGTAAGAAGTTTGCCACAAGCAAAGGGAAGCTTCCAGGCAGGCAGTTGTATAGCTTCAGGCACAGGTGTGTCTGGTCACCGCTTCTTAAACTTAGCCAAGGAAGCCTCCCTTTGCACAGCTCTCTTGAGTCTCTGCCTTGATTGGGGGCTTATTGAACCAGGCTCCAGAGCCTCTTCAGAATCGGACCCCTGTTGCTCCAAAGGAGCAGGCAGAGGGACGTCCACACCTGCTTGGTCCATGGCAGCAGGGGGAGCTCTTGAGCTGCAGGATTCATCTCCAGCCAGAACCACAGGGACCAACAGCTGCTGCTTGTCATCAGCAGCTCTGATAGGGGCTTCAGTTATCACACAGTCTTCCACCTCACATCTCCCTTGCCACCCAGTTTTTCCCATCCACTGTGCACCTCATGAAGGCAGCTCTGCCTCACACACATACCCAGCTGTCTCTCCTTGCTCCAACAAGCAGTTTTCTTCCCTTTTATTCTCTCCTTGTTCTGCCTCAGTGGCTTCTTCATCCTCAGCAGGGGAGCACTGCAGGACAGCTTCTGCCATGGTCCTCTTTTGAGGCCACTGGGTGAGGTGAAGGAAAGATGAGGCATGCTGCACTGCTTTCTTAATTTTTTTTAGTACTGTATTTTTGGATTTTTTAAATATTTGATTTTTTTATTATTTTCCATCTGAAGTTGGTGGAATCTGTGGATCCAGAACCTCTCAATAAGGAGGGCCCACTGTATTTTTCTAGGAGTGTCTTTTAGAAGATCCCTTCTTTTTTTCTGACCAAAGCATCAGAAAGAGAGTTATTATGCTAAATTGTATGAACATGTCCTGAAAGTTCATTTTGATATGAGTTTGATTCCCTAGGTTGGGGAATCTGTACCCCTTCCTGGTTGGGGCTGATGGTTATTAGAATCCAACATCACTGGAGGAGAGGTCACAGCTTCCTCACTTCTAATGTTAAAACACAAAGCTTAAAAAGACCTCGATAAGTTTTGAAACATGCAAGCTTTGTTTTCTTATAACACTATCATAACTTTCATAGCTACATGAACCTGATAATACTATTCTGACTTTTCTTGAGATGAGAAGAGGTTCTTAAGAGCAAACGCTATGTGAAAATGCATAGCTCATGCTGAGAAACTCTGCATATCTCATCTCTCTTTTAACTAGCTCATTGTGGATTGTTTAAAATAATTTCGAATCTAAGTAAATATTACATCAGACTTGGTTTTATGAGCCAAAGCAAATTAACTTTGGGCAAGGGAACCCTAAGAAGTGGAATGGATTGACCTCTTTTGGCCTGCTTCTAACAGATGAGTATCTGGAGTAAGTTATGGATTGAGACATTATTCTTGGAATTTTGATTTATTGATAGCTTCTATGTTCGGGGTATGCTGAGACCTTTCACATAGAAAATAGCTTAATAACTAGCCTGTGTCACTTAGGCGTCATTGTGGGCCAGCTGGATTTGAACATCTAACTAATCTAGTACAAAACCAAAGCCATATTAATCAGAAGGAGCTTTCCTTTTTTCCCCTGAAACCAGGCAAGAAACAATAGCAGTGCCCCTGCGGAAAGGCTCCAAAGAAATGAGGCACCAGATGAAAATTACAGTCCTGTATGCCAAGAATGCATTTCTTCAGGCCATACGAAATCTAAATTCTATTTAAAAAGTGACTTTATAGTGATATGGTTGATTTGAGACAAAGTATGTCAACATCTTTCTTCAATTAGACGACACCACTGTACAGGAGAAATCTCATACACATACATGTTGCTGTAACCTCACCAGAGCGGCATCAGGCCAAGTATCCCCACCTATGTCCAATCCAAAACAAGTTTGTATCAAAGTTCCAAGGAACAGCTAGTCCTCCAACAAAATCTTGATCTTATTTTGAGTTTGCTGGGAACTTACTACTATTAATTTTATCACATCCCAGGGATGTAATTCTTTATGAAGTTTCTTTTTGACAGAAGCAGTGAGTAATTTGAGCAATTGTCTTTATCCTGCAAGAAAGTCTTTCAAAACTAGGAATGGGATGAACCCAGAATTTTCCGAATTCAAATTCAGATCTGAATCCCTGGAAGGTTCTGTGAAAACACGAATCTCACAAATCTTGAACCTTTCAAATCCTCCCCATGGGGGAGGCAGGAGAAGAGCAGGGAGCGCGAGATCGCTCTCCCTGCAACCTTCTGCCTCCGGCCCTGGGCAGGATCGCACCGGAGAGAGCAACAAAAGAGTGGGGAGTGCGAGATTGTGCTCCCTGCCACCTTCTCTCCCCTCCATGGGCCCAATTGCAGTGGCAGGGGGTGGGAATGGGGGGGAGCATGGGATCACGCTCCCCACCACCTCCTCCCCCTGCCATGGGCCTGATCGTGGCGGCAGCAGGTGGGAATAGAGCGGGGAATGCGGGATCATGCTCCCCACCACCTCCTCCCACCACCAGCCCAATCACCCCAGTGGAGGCAAGAGAAGGCGTGGATTCGAAAGATTCGATTCTCCTATTTTGGCCCAGGGATTTGGATCCACGAATCTCGAATCCTTGCCCAGGATTCGAGGATTTGCTTGGCCCATCACTATTCAAAACCATGGCATTTTCAGAGCCTGTTTGCAGCCTGGGATTTATTCTGCGCAAAATTCACATATGACTGCTATGCAATGAAAAGGCATTTTCTGTGCAGAAATGCTATTTTCTATGCAAATCAAGCACATGTGAATTTTGCGCAGAACAAATCTCCAGTTATAGCATTTTCTATAAAGGAAACAGTATTTTCTGAGTAGAAAACAACACTGCTCTGTAGAAATACTATTTTCTTCATGAAAAAATGTTCTTTTCTTTCTTTTCTTTTCTGTGCAAAACAACCTAGATGAATTTTGTGCAGAATAAGTCTGAATCTGTAATTATTCTCATTAGTCTGTGGTTCTGCTCATTTAGGTTTCTCAACACTTGAAAAATATTTTTTTTTCCATTCCTATCTCATCCCATGAAAAATCTTCAGCATCCTACATACTTCGTGGACTCAGAGCCTCCCCAAAATAATCAGGGGACTGTGACAGAAAATCAAAAAAATCTTCCTATATAGTGTATATATGATCTTTTTTAATCCTGCCAATAATCAAGATTTCATGGCTGGAAACAAAAAGGCTGAAATGCCATAGAGTGGTAGCATAGCTAAACTTCCACTGGCAAAGTTATATAGCACTTGTGTTACACAGATATTACACCGAATTACACCATTGTGCAAACAGTTGTGTACCTGGACGCATTCTGATATATATTCCCATGAAGGGATAGAGTAGTATAAATTTCCCACTACTGCTAGGGGATACAGTTACTCAGTTATTTTAAAAGTGCAACTGCTTATGCAATGTTTACATTGGCAGAACTCTATTGTGCAACTTTGAACAGGATGAATCCACTGCACCACAATAAAAAAGTAGAACCAGTGGTATAAAAGCACCTAGGCTGGTTGTATGTCACAACAAGATTTCAGCCAGTGCTCTTAAACTAAATTGCTCGTCAGTGAATTCTAGGTCCTTAATCTGTTTCATATGTGGCACCTTTAGATCATTGCACTTTATAGGGCAGTGTAGAAGGTCACATCATTTATGAAATAGCAAATAAAAGGAGCAAAACTCCCTAGTTTTGCCCATGGTATTAATATTCAAGCTAGAGTCAAAAAGCACTAATAAATATAAGTAGGAATTCTTTCCAGTTCTTGTATCATAATAATGAATACATACTTGTCTATACAAGCTCTAAAGTGACAAGGGTGTCAGTATTTTCTGCATTGTGACATCTCCACATCTTTCATTGTGCATTGTATGCTGAAATGTTACTGTGTATTCAGTTTTAGAAGTAGCACACCTTCCATTTTCTACTGCAGGCAGAGTGACATTGGGGACCTCCATTTGCTGCAAGACTGAGAATCCTAACATCTCTCACCATTCATTATGCAGGCTACGGCTCCTGGAGGGTGAAACGTTCCCCATCCCTAACGTACTTCAAGGGAAACCATGACCCAGTAGAGATGCTATACTTGTTTATGGCAAAACATGAGTCCTTTCTGCACTACACTGTTCTAGTGCTATCATTCCATTTTCAACATCCTATGGAATCCTGGGGTTGGCAGTTTGGGGAGGGGCATTTAGAATTCTCAGCCAGAGAGCTCTTTGGCTTCAGTAAACTACAAACCCCAGAATTCCACAGGATGTTGAAAGTGGAATAATGTCACTAGAACAGTATAGTACAGAAAGGCCCATAGTAATGAAAAATGAATAACAAATAATCTGTAAAGGAAAGGCCATAGGTCAGTGTTAAAGCATATGATCTGCATATATGCCCTTGGTTCAATCCATTTCTACATCTAGAAATTCTACAAGACCACTGCTAGTCATTATAGAGAATACTTACTTGTTTCAGTGGACCATTGATTAACTTATTATACATAGCTTTCTGTGTTCACCGTTCCCTAACATTGATGATGGTGGTGGTGATGTTGATTTCTCACATTAATTATTGTAGTAATTGCATTTGTGGAGTTAAGCTCAAGGATCCTACATCCTAAATCTTTTTGGGAGTTCCGCTTGGAGTAGGCTCTTTGAATACACGTTCACAACTGCTATGCATTCACGATTCCTATGCAATCCTATAGGGGCTACAAAGGGACTGTTAAAGTCACCTAACACCGTCTTACCAGTAAGCAGCCACTGCGATTTACAGGGATCCATTTTGTTGTCAATTGGAAAGCAGCTGCCTAATGTTCCCACTCCCCTTTGCATAAGTGATCTCCAATACGAGGGGGATTTGCAACAGGAATCCTTTCACTGATTCTCACATTGGGGATCACTTATGGGAGAGGTGGGAATGTCAGGCAGCTGCTTCTCAACTGACAGGAGAATGGATCCCTATGGATCCCAGCAACTGCTTATTGGCAAGTGGGTCATGCCAGAATTAATTATGCAGCAATGTTGCTATAGTGCTTCATAGTACTCAATGGTTGTATAGAACTGTGGTGAACATAAATAAAGTTGACATGTACATAAATTCTGTTGATTCAGTGGGTCTACACTAGTTGGGATAACCTTTAAAATTCAGGCCTCAATCTCCTTCATTCCCTTTTCCAGCCTTATATCTGACTCACACATTGTAAAAAAGCATGCATAAATGGCTGGTTCTCTTTCTTGATAAACTACTTTCTCTTGGTTAAGTCCTCAAATTACAGCTGTATTTATCTTCTTGGTAACCTTGCTACAGCACTCATTATCTAGATTTTAGACCATTATCTAATTCCAAAAGATGCAATCCTGTATGCATTTACTTGGAAGTAAGTTCCACTGAATTCAGTGTGACTGATTTCTGAGTAGACATGCATAAGGTGGTACTGTAAATAGCAGATACTAGCTCCTGTTACTAGCAGTAGCAGTTTGTCCTCCGGTGGGAAAAGAATCAGAGGTCGCAGAGGAATTCAGGACAAGATGAATTCCCCAAGCATCCATTCTTCCTAAGGAAGGAACTCATAGGACAAAGAATCAAGTTTGGATGGATCCCTTTTATGTTTTATATTTTGCATCACTCCAACTCTAGTAGCTTTTCTAGGAAGATCTAATAATTTTTATTGTCCCCCTCCCCCCCTCACTTTTTTCAGATTTTGTTAATGAAATCACTCTTAAAGTGGAAAAGTCTTGTGTCCCTGATTCTTCTGTAGGAACCAGCTGCTTAGATTCTTCTAGTAATTTTATCAGAAAGTAGCAGGCCCCACTAGCATCCTTACTGATGATGCTTACATTCTGTCATTGTTTGCACACATGTTGCAAGTTTCCTAGACTTGTAATTTGTACCTATTCATATTATACTTTTTTATTTTCTAGCTATAATGGTAATAAAGTTACCATATCCTGCCTGACATTTCTACACTGATCTCTCTCACTATTTTTCCTTTGTCTTATACCAATGGATTTGACAGAATTCTGCATAAACCATCTTTTTTCACCTGATACCTGCACTGCAAATAACAGAATGCTTTGCCAGCAGAACAGAAAGTTCTATAGGAAGCAAATAACTGCCACAGACAAACAAAGCATCCGAAACAAATAAAGCAAGGGAATTGGATTTAGGGAAATAATTCTTCAAAAGCTAGTATGTACGTGTCTGCAGTCTGTGGAATATATGTACACAAGTGTCTTTTACACAGAACTTAAAGTCAGCTAGTTTAGAGTATATCCCAGAGACAGGGCTTAATTGCTTCAAAGGAATTTGTATTACAAGGTGTGATGTAATGTTTGGGTCAACATAAAGGATGCTGCCGGGATGCAGTCTTGTCTCTCAGCTCTATAAACTTCTCACATAAGTGCCCGACACCTTGTTTCTTCTGCTAAGTGTTGATGCTTCTGTTGACATCCATTGTACTGGAAAGGATATCAAATTAGTCTGGTCTGTGTCAGTTTGCAAAGTATTTTATGCCTGTACTGCTCAATTTCCACATCATTCTTCAATTAGGAAAAAAAAACAACATCCCCATTCACTAGTATTTTCACATAACTTTCCCTAACGTATTTCTTTCTATGCATATTTGCCAATACACGTATTTTTTTAAAAAAAAAAGTAGCTTGCATTAAACTTTCCCTGAACTTTGTTTTGTTATGTTTTTAGTAAGAATGTTCTAAAACTGAAAAAATTATCTTTATCCAGAAAATAAGGAAATTAAAAAGAATTAAAAGGAAATTGGGGGGGGGGAATCAAAAGTGAAGAAACTGAAACTGACACATCCATTCTTCAAGATTTTCTGTGATTAGCTCTGTCTCTAAATCCCTATATATGCAGCCATGTTAGACCTGAGTTAGCATTCTACAAGCATTCTACAACTCATCTGTGGTGGAACCTGCAAGGAACCCTTGCGGTTCCTGCAATTCCAGCCCTAGAGCTTCTGTCACCCATCTTGCCCCTTTACCCTCAAGGTCTCTCTCTGGATCTGGTACTGAACAAGTGACTGTTTTGCTCGGTGGGCAAAAGTACAACCGGTTCTCCCTTCCAATTCTTAAAACAGACATAATTCTAGAAAATAAAAGCTATGGAGAATTACTATATAATAGGGATGGGCCAACTGAATCCTCGAATCCTTGGCAGGGATTTGAGATTTGGGAATCCGAATCCCTGTGCCAAAATAGGCAAACCGAATCTTTCAAATCTGCCACTCAAACAGTTTGTTGGAGACCGGGAAGCCTGAAAACTTGGGGGACCGGGACGCCTGAAAACTTGGGGACCGGGACGCCTGAAAACTTGGGGGACCGGGACGCCTGAAAACTTGGGGGACCAGGATGCCTGAAAACTTGGGGGACCAGGATGCCTGAAAACTCAGGACCAGGATGGGATCCCGCTCCTCACGTGTTTCCCCACCCAATGTGGGCACAGCTGATTGGCCGCCAGCCCGGCATAAAGCCTTGCATGCCCTAGAGGCCGCCATTTCTCCCTCCTGCTGCCTGTGCCACTAGTGCTGCCTCTCCCTGCTGCTGCCTCCTTCTGCAAGGTAATTTTGGGATAGGGATTGAGAGGTGAGGGACAGAGTTTGTGTGGGGGTCTAGGTCCCAGGGGGTCCCAAGGACTCCAAAAAGGGCTTCAGGGGTTCCATGCAAGCCATGCCACCCTTCACCAGCTTGCTTTGGTCAATTCTGGGACTAAGATTGTCATGATGCCACTTCCTCTCTTAGTTTCTGTGTCTTGAATACATGAATACTTCAGTTAACCCGTTTTGAAGCTACTTTTTAGAAAGTCTTTTTATGCTTCTCAACCCTTTGTCCTCTTTTTCCTCTGTCTAGCTGCAAGTTTATAAGCAGCATTGCCATTGGAAAGGTTGCAAAGGAGAGCTGGAGAAACACAGACTTTTGGTCTTGTGTTGCAGCAGCATGTCTGTGGTAAACAATGAATGCCAAAAAACCTGAGCTGGGAAAGAGTGGGATTCTACTCTAGCTGATTCTATAGGAGGAGTGTGTGTTGCCTACAACAAACAAGGTGAGCAGTAGCTGCCTCCAGAATCGTTTATTGAGCATGCATTAATCTGTATTATTTTTTGATTTGATACTGGAGGGTAGGCATTGGGAATTGTTGAGACACGCCTAGAGATTTGAGTTGAGTGTCGAGAATTGACTGGACTAGAGGCTTGTTTGTGTGTGTATGTGTGTTTTTAAGTGCTTGCTTTGTTGCAGGACTTGAGACTTGACTCTTGAGAAGGCAGGGTGCAGAACTGAGATTGGACTAGAGGCTGTTTGTTTGTTTGTGTGTTTTAAGTGCCTTCCTTGTTGCAGGACTTGAGATTTGACTGTAAGGTACAGTCTTCTTGAGATTTCAAGGACAGCTGAACATTTCTTTGCAGAGCTCCCTTGCAAAGCTCTTTCAGACACAATTCTGGGGTTTGTAGTTTTACAAGGGGTCACAGCCTTCTCTGACAAAGTCTGCTGGCGCATCATCAAACTACAAACCCCAGGATGCCAGAAGGAGCTACGCAAAGAAAAACCAGTTTTGACCTGGATTATCTCTGTGCTGTAATATGTGGCCCTGTTTACACAGGCAGGAAAATGTGGGATAAAGGGCCTTCATGTTATTTTCAATCTGGGGAGATCCTGAGGCAAAACTGTAACAATGGTCCTGGCCAGATTCCTTCAGAGGGAGGTTTGCCTTTGCCTAGGCTTTTGCTAAGGCTGAGAGAGTGTGTCTTGCCCAAGATTATCCTTCTTTCCCTTGCTTTTTAAACCCTTTTTAAAAAAAGGATTCGAAAGATTCGAGATTCGTGGATTCCCAGAACCTTCCAGGGATCCGGATCCGGATTGGGAAAATTCTGGATTCGTCCCACCCCTACTATATAACAATTATTTTAAACATGAACTCCCCAAACTCTTTCCACATTCCCAGCTCTCAAAACACTATTCAGGTCCAGTCGCGTAGGGCCATGGGGGCAGAGGTGGGCGCTTTGCCCCGGGCAGCAATGTTTCTGGGGCGTCCTGCCCTTAGCCACGCCCCCACATGCCCTGGCCATGCCCCCATGCACTGCAGCCCCACCCCTGTGCGCAGCGGCCATGCCCCTCATGCCATAGCCCCCCTCCTCACACTCCAAGCTCTGCCACTGTTCAGATCTCATCAGTTTCTCTTTTCCTAACTGGCCTTCGCTCTCTTTTTCATTGCCCGGACTCTTACAGACAAGCCTCTAACTTATAGCCTTTTCCACCGTAACTCTCCTCACAGAATCCCAAAGGCTGTGACTGGCTGCCTCTAACCAGGCTTGCCTAGCGTCTCATTTCACAACATCTTTTACACATATATGAAAGGCAGGTGCAACCAGGGGTAACTGGGGGCTCCCGTGTCAGTGAGGCAGCAAATATGTCCTGGCTTTTAGTCCAAACTTTAGTAGTCCCGAACCTATTTTAGGAACTGAGTTAAGCACCTTAGATTGCCTTGTTAAGGTTCAGACTAAAATCTGAGAGGACGAATTGCTCTCACTCACATGAAAAGCATCAGACACCACTGAGTATGAGATTATCCTCCCCATGGTGAGAATAGTGATACTAGTGCAGAAGGGTGAAATTTTTATTTGAGTTAGTTTTTGAAAAGTTTGCCAAAATTTGGAAATCACATATTCTGGAGAGAAAAGTTGTTTTTTTGTTGTTTGTTTTTTTTAAAGAAATGGCTATATAAGAAATGGAAGCTGACAGTTTTCTCCATCTCCACCAATATCCCAAATCATGATTGCTCATTTAATTGTTATGGGAAACCACAGTTTGTAAAAAAATTGTGATTTGTACATCACTTTCTGATCACAGTTTCAAATACTGTTCTTTTCAGGAGCTTTTGGCTCAGATAGCAGCAGAACTAACCTGGGATGGTGCTTTATGTGAATTTATAGTACCTAAAGGTATCTTAAACCCTCAGAGAATGCTAATGATTAAATAGGATAGCTTCAATAACAACATAGTACAGGGAGGGCATCGTAGGCTAGGGGATGTTACTTTACAGCAATCTCAGCTTGGCGGAGCTTGGAAAAGTTACCTTTTTGGCTTGCAGCTATCAGAATGAAGACATGGTCAATCAATTAACAATTGATTCATTGTTGATTCAACTAAGCTAGAAATGAGGAAATTAGTTACTAGGTAATGCTTCCAGAATTCTGAGAGTTATAAGTAATTTTTTTTTCTCCAAGCAGTTGGTTTTTAACATTGAAGTTGAAATTCCCCCCCATCCACCCACACATTTTTTTCTCCCTTTAAAGAACAATCAGCACATTTCAGCCCTAAGCAGAAGCTATACAGCCTTCAGAATATCTGTGATGGCCTTTTCAGTTGCATCAGAGATGAGAATTAATATACCATTCAATTTCCTGATGACAAATTATACCACAGATTAAAAGCATGTGTGGATTTTACTGAAAGTCAAATGGGTGGAGATTATGCTATTTCCAGATCTTACTCACAATGGAAGAAGGATTATTATTATTAAATGTCAAAGATATTGGTACCGGGGGACACCACATCTGTGAGTCATTCACGGAAGCCCAACAAACAGGCTGAAATAAGGGGATTAAGAGGGCAAAAGTGTATTGTTGCCATGGAGGATGCGTGTGTGTGTGTGTGTGCGCGCGCACACACACACATGCATACTTGCATGCTTTTCAGTTTCAAGAGAGAGAATTGAAGATTATGCAGCGCTAAGGAGATCAGGCAGGACAGAGACCACAACTGGATGCCAGATGCTAAGTACTAAATTGGTTAGCAAGTCTACAGAATATTTTGCTTTCACTTTTGCCTGCACCCATCAGGTCCCCATTCCTTCTTCTACCTGCCTGAGGAATCTCTGAAGGGTCTCAGGCAGAAATGCTTGATAAGAGTATATTCATAGACTCATAGAATCAGAAGGCACTCCAGCGCTCATATCATCAACCCCCTGTAGATACAGGAAATCTATAGCTAAAACGTCTCTGCTGCAGAGCGGAGTTAGCAGGCCTGTTCTCTACCGCTCCAGGGGGTAGGATCAGGACTAATGGGTTTTAAGTTACAGGACAGTTTGACTGAGCATTAGAAGTAACTTCTTAACATAAGAGTGGTTTGGTAATGAAATAAATTGACTAGACAGGTGGTGGGATCTCCTTACCTGGACGTCCTTCCAACCCTACGATTCTATGACTCTGGTGATCTGTTTAAAAGCCTTCAGTGGAGAAGAGTGTCACTTTCTGAAATAATCTGTTCCACTGTGAAACAGTGCTCATTGTTAGAAAGTTCTTCCTCATATTTAGTTGGATTTTCCTTTCTTTGAATTTGAATCCATTGGTTTGCATCCTACCCTCTAGAACAGCAGGACACAAGCTTGCTCCACCTTTCATGTGACAGCCCTCCAGGTATTGGTAAACCACATTCATCACCTTTCAGTTTTGCTTTCACCAGGCTAAACACACCCAGTTTCCTCAATCATTTCTAATGCATCTTGGCTTCCATTTCTGTTGTCCTCCTTTGGGCACATTCTAGATTTTCAATACTTTTCCTGAACCATCGTATCCAGAATTGGGCACTGTACTTCAGGTAAGGTCTGACCAACACAGAACAGAGCGTTGATCCAGATACAATGCTTTTGTTGAAGTTGCCTAGAATTGCTTTATTTTTTTTTCC
The DNA here is from genome assembly GCA_030412105.1 of Cyclura pinguis. Taxonomy (NCBI): domain Eukaryota; kingdom Metazoa; phylum Chordata; class Lepidosauria; order Squamata; family Iguanidae; genus Cyclura; species Cyclura pinguis. Next base: position 315,341,927 of record CM059600.1, on the reverse strand, counting down.
TGCATGACACAGCAAATCTTTAATTTATGGTTCACCAAGACTCCAGGTCCCTTTGAAACATATTTCTGCCAAACTAGATGTTATCCACCCTATACCAGTGAATCTAATTTTTCCTGCCTAAATTTATCTTTATTACTATTGAAGTTCGTTTTCTTTGTTTTTTCCCACTTTTTCCAAATTGTTAAGGTCATTGTGATTCTTGATTCTGACTTCTATTGGGGGTAAAATCTGATAAAATGTCAGTTTTTGTTCTCATATAAACTGAAATTTATTTTGGAGATTCATATGGTGTTTTTCCCATGCTGAACTATTTCCTGGCAGCTTCTGGCATTATCAAATATTTTTAATCTTTGCTCCCCAGGTTGGTTTAAATTAAGCCAGTACTTCCTGGAAAAAAATGTATCAGTTGCTTGGCAGTGTGTTTCCACTGTCTTTGACCCAGTGAAGATGGCTGCCAAGTAAACATACCTATTGTTTCCTGAACACAGATTCAGAGATCAAGCAAGGGAAAGAGGAATATTAACACTAAAACAGAATGATCCTAATGTTTTGACTATAACTTCTGGATAAATAAAAAAGATGCAATGGAAATTAGTGAAAATTAATTTCTGAAATGTTGCATGAAACTGGATGTGACGTGTGAGCAGTGGGAGGGGAAAGGGCAAGAATACAAAGGAGACCTGGAAACTTGGTACATTTCAAGAGGAGACTGGATGCAAACCATAAATATGCAAGTACAATCAAACAAAAAGAAGTGGAAACTCTCAGTCGAAAGAAGACACGACTCACTAGAAAAGACAATAATGCTTGGTAAGATAGAAGGCAGTAGGAAAAGAGGAAGACTACATTACAGATAAGTAAACTCAGTCAAGGAAGCCATGGTCCTGAATCTGGAAGATCTGAGCAAGGCTATCAATGATAGGGTGACTGGGAAGTCTCTCATCCATAGAGTCATCATAAGTCAAAGTCGACTTGAGGGCAGTTAACAGCACAATCCCTTTCCGCCTGAAACAAATACAATCATGCACTTGCCATTTTGTAGTTCCTTCAGGTTTATTGTTAGTTAGCAGAACATCACTGCTGCACCATTCTCACAAACTGATGTACTTTTTCCTGGAAATGGGATTGACATTCCAGTTCAACAACATCTGCAGCCAGCCCTCAGGACTTAAAAGCCCATTTGCCAGAAAATGTTCTGCACATCTCTTTATTTCTGCATTTGATTCATTTTGTTGCTGTTGTTCTCTGCCATACCACTGGTTGATTTGGCTAAGTAAGAGCTCCAAGGATACTGAAGTGAGCCCTTTAGTACAATGAAGCACTATTTCTGTTGGCACACACTAATGGGAATGTTATGTCCTCCTCCTTTTTTATGGGAAATTAGAGTCTGCTTGAGAAATGTATCACAATGAGACTGAACTAAGTGGAACCTACATACAAGCAGTAACATAAAAAATGTTGACTCTATGCTTCACAGAAGTGTTTTGAAACTACACATGCAGAGAGAGAGAGAGATGTAAATCTTACTTCCTTTTATCCTTACACATTAGGAAAAAAATTACAATTGCCTGATGTTGGGCAGGAATATGAGAGGTTTTTTACATTTTTTTTTTCAGACTTTTCACCTTTGACAACTATTTTTGCAAGTCTTATGGCGAAGAGATTTTTTTTGCAACTTTTTTTTTTTTTTACATGAAATGCAACATTTGGGTGGAGGTCAACATCACAGCTCGCTGTAGACCAGATGCCATAAGCCAACATGGTTGTACCTCTTACGTCACCAGATCCCTGGCTAAAGTGCCTCCTGGAGCCTTTCCACTCCATGCGTTGGCCAGCCAACGTCTTGATTCCAGTTCCCCCTTTCCAACACTCAGAAGGATGAGGAGGGGCAGTAGCGTTGTCAGCCCATTCTGTGCCAGCTTTGTTCCTTCTCTTCCTTCCCTGTGCAGGGAAGCGGGAGGAAGAACACAATGCTCTCATCTACTTGCCAAGACTAGCTAACAGGAGCCAGCTGTGTTCCTTTGTCCCGTTCCCTGCATGTTTGCTTCCATCTTTGGTTAAGCACATCTTATTGTTATAGTAGAACCAGAAGCTGGGATTCACCTTAACTATGACTTAGTACAAGGATGAGCAACCTCTGGCCCATATACCAGAACTTACCTGGAAATGTTCCCCACCTGGGCCACAGATGTTTTGTTCCAGCCCCTCTCCCAGGCCCTGTCCTCCTCCTCTTCACCTTCCCCCACCCCATTTCTCAATGTTAGAGGAAGGCACCCTTTCTCTAATTTTGGGAAGAAGAATCCTCCTCTTACCTCTGATTGGTGATAGAAGTGGAACTTCCTCTCCCAACACTGGAGAAATTTTGCCTCTAGCATTGGGCAACTTTTCTTTAGAGGCAAAAGACTTCCTACTCTTAGCTAACCATTTCCACAATCAGTTTGACAAAAGAAGTGTCCCTTTCTTTTTTTAAATTAACCCTCTATTGAAAAAGCAAATATGAAATCCAATTTATGAAACAAAGTTTACAAGTTAACCAACCCACTGCAAAATATTCATATCATGTTATTAATGTTAATACCTGTTTTAACCAAATGTGTTATTCATACAGGGCCATGAGTGGTTGTGGCTTCTCTTCTTGGGTCTGTTGATTGGTTAATAGAAAAAATCAAGGTAAAACAAATTTCTATAAAGTTATCTGTGTCTTCTTTCAGTTCTATGACTCTTTGTGTTATTTTTTCTCATGGAGCTAAGTCCCATATTTTTGTATACCACAAGGTAATGCTTAGTGTGCTTCCTGGTTTCCAGTGCTGTGCTATTAACCCTCTAGCAGGAGCAACTACTCTGCTGGTGGTGGTGGGGAGGATGGGTTAGAGAGAGTCTTTACCATGAGGGGCTTCCTCAGATGTTACACAGGGATGACCAGAAGAGGATTAGTCTCTTAGGACTGAAGCTGTTCCCCAGCCCTGAATTTTTGGGAAAAGCCAACTTTATAAAAACTATGGCCATGGTCCTCTATCAGGAGAAGTAGCTGTGAAACATAGCTACAACAGTCTCCTGTTCAACCCCTCCAAACCATCTTTTCTCACCTTCAATCCCTCAACCCCAGCTATTTCCTGGTTGGTGAAGAGTGAGGGGAACAGCAGACAAGCATCCATTTATTTTCCTACACCCAGACATAGTGACAGAAGTTCATAAGGACCTCTTGGGGCCCTTATGATGTCATCTCTCTGCATTCACCTGTAAGAAAACAGGTAGAAGCTTGTCTGGTGTTCCCCCCATTGGAAATGGCTGGGTATGAGGGGCTGGGGCTGAGAAACGGGGGATGGGGGGAATTTTGATCATTGCATGATCAGTACTGAATTTCTGTATCCAAAACAAACAAAAAGATGATTTGTGATGCTGTAAGTCTGACCTATGCCATCCTAATTCACTAACCTATGCCTTAAAACTAGATTCTTCCTTTAATCAGTAACTAGAGTTTGCCCAGGTTCAGACTTAACAATTAATTGCCATTGGTTAAAAACAGAATCAAATGCTGAACATTTACTAGTGGGTGTATCAGAGCAGGAGGAGTGAGATAGGAACTGATGAGCCATGTAGCACTGACCTGAATTCACACAAGGAGTTACAAGTGCATAACCACCCTGGTTAACTAGCTACACAGTGAATTATAGCCTGCCTCCCCCATCCTCACTTACTGGGCAGCAGCTGCTGCAACTGACAAAGACCTGTTCCCCTTCCGATCAAGAAGCCACTGACTGATGGTCGCACCCCTTCCCATGAGCAATCTCCAGGCAAAAGCCTTGTTGTAATTGCCCCTTGCACCAGAGCTCACTCATGCGAGTGGAGGGGCTGTCAACCAGCTACTTACCGATCAACAGGGTAACAGACCCCCATCAGTTGGAGTGGCTGCTGCCTGGTGAGTGGGGACTGAAGGAGTTTCATGGTCTCTAAACCAGGAAATGCATAGGGATTGTTAAATCAAAATAATCATGAATATTTAACTCTAGGTTACACATTTGTAATTGAGTTAGTGAATTCTACCCGTTATTTTTAAATGAGTGTGTGTAACACTAGTTGGAAGGACTAGAGAAGGAAAAGTCAACATAATATACTTTGATTGAAAGCAGGGGTATAAATCTTCAAAATAATTAAACACAATAAAAGCACATTCAATGACTCTTCCTTCTCAGCACTTTAAAAAAAAACACACCAAGGAATATGCACGCGATACATTAATTATTAAAAAGCTTGCACAAATAGAAATAAAGCCACTTCTCTCTTACTTAGGATGTATTTTAATATCCACAAAGGGATTCTTTGACCTCAAAACCCACAAAAGTGCTGTCACATTCATTCTCATTTGTGACAGAACAGCAGTGGTGACAACCACCTGAGTTTTTCTTCCCACAGTTCCCTGGGGAGACAGATGTCCTCTCATCCAAACAGTAACTCTCCACTGACCACAGAACTCTTTAAATATTCAGATATTCTCATTGGTGGCTCATCTAGATTACCGTGTTTAGTTCTGGACCCCTCATTTTAAGAAGGATATAGACAAGTTAGAGCAGATTCAGAGAAGGGCAAAGCGATGATAAGAACAAAAGAAATGAGGAAAGGTTGAAGGAGCTGGGCATATTCAGCTCAGTGAAAAGAAGACTGAGGGGTGACATGATTGAACTCTTTAAATACCTCAAGGCCTGTCACAGAGAGGAGGGGGTGGGCCTATTCTCTCCTGCCCCAGAAGGTAGGACTATGTCTAATGGTTTTAAATTACAGGACAGAAGATTTCAGTAGAACATTAGAAAGAACTTCTTGACAATGAGAACAGTTCAACAATGGACTCAATTGCCTAGAGAGGTGGCGAGGGTCTCCTTTTCTGGATATCTTCAAAAAGAGACTGGACAGATACCTGCTGGAGATGCTTTAGATGCAGGAGGTTAAACCTGATGGCCTGTGAGGGCCGTTTCTGTAATTCTACGATGCTTATAGAGCCAATATGGTGTAGTGAACTGAGTGTTCTGCTAGGGTCCTGTGAGACAAAGGTTCAAATCCCTGCTCCGACATGGAAACCCACTGAGTGACTTTGGGTGAGTCTTGCTCTTTCAGCCACAGAGGAAGGAAGCAGTAGACTTCCTCTGAAATATCTTGCCGTGATAGGGTCACTATAAGTCAGACATCTTGAAGGCAACAAGGGTCAATTTAAACAGTCTAAAACATGTGAAACCCATTTAACATGGTAAAATAATTTGAAAATATATACACGTACAGATTAGGATAGAATTGCTAGCCCGCAAACTCTTTTTTCTGTTTTTTTTTAAATTTTGAATAATAAAAAAAATAATAAAGAGGCAAGAAAAAGAGAAAGAAAAGCAATATAAAAAAGCGCAACAACACTACAGAAAACAAAGTATTACAAATGAATAAACTATAAAAATAAGCTACACAAGAATACAACATCAAGAAAAAGATAACAAAACTACAAATATCAAACTGTACTACAAAACAGCAACAGAACTACACATAAGTAAAAAGTCTTGAATAATAACCCACATTTTAACTTGGCAATAACAAGACCAGCACTGGTACCCTTTGGGCGTCCAAGGGGACAGCATTCCAGGAATGAGGCACCACGGAATTGACTAATCCTGTTGGGGCAGGGCTAATTGATAAGAATGTGGATGTCACAAGGACTGGATAAAAATTTCAGTTTTTAATAAGAGTGTTGCAAAGGTGACAGATTATTCAGAGCAGACACGTAGGGATGTGGGGGTGATTCGTCCCAGGCCCCAATGTTTTTGGGGTGTCCTAGCCTATAGCCATGCCCCCGCATGCCCTGGCCACACCCCCATGCACCGCAGCCACGCATTGCACACAGTGGCCATGCCCCTCACCCACCAACCCACACCCACTCCAAGCTCTGCCACTGATTCAGGATAAAGAAAGTTGAGATTTAAAACATTTGAATGTAAGAAGAAGCAAAATTGTTATATTCACCCATACGAGTAGAGCTTGGTCTCTTGTGTTAAACCAGGTTCTGGTCAAGTGCAATCACAGAGGATCCTTTGAGGTCCCAGTATAGATCAAACTCTCCTTTGCACACCTGTTCCCCAATTGGTATTGAAAATTCTCTCTATATCCTCTAGGGGGCATGGGGGCTAATTTTGCCATGTTGTAGAACCCCTGGCCAGTTTTAGGCTGAGCTGGGCTTTTGATCATGTTCCGTTTGAGAAAAAGGCATACCCTGAGCCTAAAATAGGCTAGATGCTGCCACCACCACCACCATATGGCAAAATTGCCTACTGGGTGCCCATAGTATTTTGTGGGATGTTTATATTATATTATAATATTATATTTTTCATATATATATATATGTATGTATGTATGTATGTAGTTGTGAATTAGGATTGCCACCATTTTTAAAAAGGCCTTCAAGTTTTAACAGCTACATGACAGGGAGGTACAATGTGATCCTCTCCATGTGTGCAACAACTGAATTTGAGCATTGGGGACAGTCAGCAATTTTATTCAGTTTGCTTTTGAGTAAGACGTAGCAACATTCCTAATTTTATTCATAATTGGGATAGAACAGAGATGGGCAAAGTACCAGCCACATGTGGCCCCACAGCTGTTTTTGTGGCTTCTGTGTCCATCCTAGCCCCCACTCCAATGCCACTTACCTGAAAAAAAATATTCAGACAAACAATTACATTTCTGCTCCTAAAAACTTCCAGGAAAATCGTCCCTCAAACCTCTGAGCACCCTTGAATAGAAAGATCTTGGTCAGAATCCTACTGTTAGTCCCAACTGGAGTAGATGCATTAAATCAATGGGATTTACCAAAATGTAGACTAACTGTTCAACAGTTGGTTCAATGAGTCTGCTCTAGTTGCAGCTAATTAATAACAATCAAACCCGTAAGGTGTAAACATGTTTAAAGTAAAAGAAAGCAAAATAAGGAGAATATCTTTAGCTATATGCATGTTCTACATGGATGAATGCATTAAAAGGACCTCTCTTTTCATAATTATTTTTTTCCAGTGAAAGTTCGGGTGAACTTATAAGCGGGTCTCAAATACCATTCTTCTGTGTGGAGTTCTATCTCACAATGATGATCATTCCTCACATTGAAAAAGTCAAGTGTTGAAATATTTAGTGGAGTAAGATTCCACTTCAAAATGCATCAGCTTTAAAAGTCATTTCATTTTACAGAAGGTAAAAAGTAGAGCAGCTTTCAAGGCTTTGCATTTCTCTTGTTGCTCTGGATTTCACACAGCCTGGAGAAGGATCAGCCAATTTAGAATCTCTTGGGGAAGAGGAGAGAAAAGTGAAGCTGAGCTGGCAGGGGGATACACAAAGGAGTTGGGTTCCATTCAAGTTCTGCAGGGTTGTCAAAATGCCCTCTCTTTTTTTACCTCAAAACATAAATGCAGAAGATTTTACAAAGCTTCTTAGAAATTTACTGGCTGCCTGGTAATGGCACTGGCTGGAGGATACAGACTACTAAATCCAAAAGGTTTTATTTCATGGGTTCCCTCATCCCCCAGAATAAATCTGTGCAACCCTTGTATTTTGCAGTTTTCAGAAATGTTAAAAGCACAATTCACTGACTAAAAAGTTTCAATAGCTTATACAAAACTTAATCAGGAAACCTATAAGGAACTTTTGCACCCATTTGCCTTCTGCTTGGTTCAAAATCCACCTTCTTTCTGAGCGCATTGTTGGTACAACTGGTCAGGTGCGACAGGAAGCTGTAACCCATCCACTTCGTCGACAGCACCACATGCCAAGGAAGACGTGCACCACATGTTTAGGATGATCATGTGACAGAGATCATCTTGTATTTTGATGAAGAGGAGGCAGGATGGGAAAAAATGCTGTTAATTAATCGAAGGACTAATTGAACTCCTGACAGCTAAGATGATCTATTGGTCTGAACCAAGCTGCAGAAGGCCTTGATGTTGCTTCAGAAGAATGGCTGGATGTAAAATGGAAGTGAGCTGACAGAGATTGGATTGCTTCATTAGTGCCCTGCCCTATTACATACACTTACTTAATCAGAATTGACTGCTGTTGTAAAAAGGATATGGTCTGTGGATCTAATTTGGTAAGTCTTTCTTTATAGGTTTTTAAAAATTTCAGGAAAGTCAACAAGCTTTAAATCAAGGCTTCTTAGTGCTGGGACAGCATTTTTACTCGATAATGGTAAACAGGAAAGTTGTATTCCCTTCCCAGCCATATCACTCCTGCCTTCCAGTCAAGTGGTATATTTGCTAACTTTGCAAGTAATCATCCCTATGGATCTTTTGCATAACCTCCAACTGTCCTGATTTTTCAGGGACAGTCCCAATTAATCCTGTCATCCCACTTTTTCAGTGACTTTTAAAATGTTCCAGTTTCTCTCTCCTCCTCCCACTTTCCTCCTTGGCCCTCAGGTTACTCCCATTGCTACAAATCGTGTTCAAAGTGCAAAATTAGTTTGCACTCAGTTAACTCAGTGGGGGTAAGAGGAGAGGAAGGGTGATATCTTGCCCTTCCCTGTAGGCTCAGGCAAAAGCAAAAAGCTATTGCATCTCCTAGCTTAGCTGGTCTTCCTTATTAACAGCTTTGGCCATCTTAACTACAGTTCGAAGTTGCTTGACCACATGTGTCCCAGTTTTCATTTGCAAAATGTTGGAGGTTATGCTGTTAAACATACATTGAACATACATAAACAAAACACTCTTTAAGAGTGTCCTAAGGCTCTCTATTTGTTCTCCCCATCCCAATACATGACTACTATTGCAGGAAGAACAGAGATATGTACTCCCTCTATATCCCTATTGTTGCATCTGTAGCTTTCCTCTCGCTGAGAGTTGAATATTGACAATAGGAATCTTGTTCGACTCAGGCCTAGAACTTGTTTACATTTTTTGGACTACGACACCAGAATCCTACTGCCTGAATGGCCTCTGACAATGCTGGGGGACAGGCATGGGTTGGTTCTGGTAAATGTAGCAAAAAAAAGGGGGGTACTTTTTTTCAAATGTTGGTATTACTAATGTAGAGTCAATCTACATTTTAGAACTCTAATCTTCCAAGGTTCTGTGTTCAAGTCAGCAACCTTTGCAAGACTGTATTCACTATTTATTAGTTTACATGTTAATTTATAGGAGTTTAGATATATACTTAAGATAATCTCTTGTTTATTTGCTTTACCATACCCAATCTCTTCCTGTATTACTCTAACCTGCAGCCATTTTGTCACCTTCTCTCCCTCCCTCCCTCTTCCATTAGGAAGGAAGAAAGGAAGGAAGATTAACTAACTCAAGCAGCTATCACACTACACTGTTATAGCACTGTTATTCCACTTTAACTGCCATGGCAACATTCTATGGAATTCTGGGGTTTATAGTTTCATGAGGCTCAAGAGGCTCTTTGTCTGAAAATTCTACCTGCCCCTCCCTAAACCGCAAATCCCAGGATTCCATACAATGTTGCCATGACAATTAAATTGGAATAATAGTGCTATAATAGTGTAGTGTGATAGGGCCCCACGTTTGCTTCTTTCTCTGTGAAATCCTTTAGGGGGGGGGTGCGTGGGACTGTTTGTTGTTCGGCCTCTGCCTTGCCAATCTGATTCCTGTGCTAGAGAGATGCATTACTATCTCTCACATTTGCCAACATTTAAATCAAGTACATGAGTAGAGCAGGCTCTGCATTGCATGTTAGCTCCCCAATACATGGAGGACAATGACGCCATCAAGCTGGCATTCTGATATCTTTCTAATTGGGGGATGGTGGGTAGAGGAAGAGAAGAAGAAGAGCTTGTTATGGGGAAACTGAAAACCATGCCCAAGTACATTCCAATAGTATTTCCAATGAGGTAAGGATGAGCAAAATGCTGCCCTCCAGATATTTCAAACTACACCTCTCACAAACTCTAGCAGCATGGTCAAATTTCATGGATTATGGATGTGGTAATTTCAAACATCTGGAGGTCACCAACTTGCCTACCTACATCATAAAATAACTCTAGGTATCTCAAGAAACTTGATGCAAGCTCAGCATCCACTGTGAAACATTTGCTGCTGCAGAATTTGGGAGTGATGTTCCAGGAGACAGAGATAATGTAAAACAGCCCACTTTCTCTTAATTCTATGCAACTCTTACAACAGCTGATGTCAAAACAACTGGTGTTCTAACTGGCAGTTTCCAGCTGGAGTCCCCCAGGACAGCTTTGTCTCATGTGCACACTCATAAAACCCTGCTTTCTACAATTACTATGTTTTCCCTTGTGAAGGAAATACTGATTACTGAATCTTTTTCCTTATCTCTCCATCTCTTGATATACTCAGGCATCACAGCACCCAAAAGCTTCTCTGAAGCTGTTCAGGTATATTGTACTGCAGTACTTTCTGCCCGTGTGGGGTGATTCAGGCTTTAAGTAGAGCCTGAGAAAAGAGACTTTCCACTTGTGTTCTGAGGGTTAACGTTGCATTCTGTCACGGTGAATACCCCCCCTGGCCTAGAAAGTATTTCAAACAATGGCAAAACGTTAGGGGGTGGGAGAAAAGAGGTGAGTTGGACTGCAGTTCTCCTCTTGGACTACAAAGGATGGCGATATTCCAAGCCGTGAAAGCCAAACATTTCTCCTCAGCCTGCTAGAAAATAAAGCACTTTGTAAAAGGGTACAGGCTTTAACATAGTATACTAGACAAAGCTTCCTTCGTTCTCCCAGAATTCGTTGGTTGTTGCTGCCAAGCATGGGATAATCACTTAACCAGGTTCGAGCTACTTTCAATGAATAATAGGTGTTTTGCACTGATTTGGAATGACTAATGTGCTGCCAAAAATGGCTGCCCAAACCAGCTCAGTGTTTGCATACGTAGATGTGTCCTGCAGTGCTGGAATAATGTCCTTACAACATCAGGGTCATGTAGACATCCTGACATGACAAGGTATCTGCAGACCTCAATGGTAGAATCAGGGAGACTTCCACTGGGAGAGCAAACTGTTCTTCAGCTGATAGGCACTGAGATGAAGAAGACTTTCTTCTCTGCCATGCTGCATTAGCTCTGGCTGGGATATATAACCTCTCCCCCCCGCCCCTTGGATTTTGCCTCCTTAAAGTGATATTGGTAACTTGTCCCTGGATAGAGAGTATAAAATACTGTACTATGGTCAGTTCTGCACCCACAGAGCCAAAGTGCGTGTGAGATAGCTGTGTATATGGTCCTGTGGAACAACTTGTTGCACCTGTGCAACCTCTGAGAAAGCACAACTGCCTGTACAACTACTTTCATATAATTCTAGCAGTCCTTAGGCACAGAGGGACAAGACTTTTTAAGGCTGCTTTCCTGTGCTACGTCAGAAGCTGTAGCAGGCAGTGTAGCAGCCCTGAGATAATACAAGAAATCACACCAATTGTTTCAACTATAGGGAAAACTCTTCTTTGTTAAAAAAAAAAAATAGAAGGTAAGCATTTAAGTGTCAGTGAGCACTTGACCTTATTCACAGATGCAGAGATTTTAAAAGTTACTTTTTGGATTGCAACTCCCAGAATTTCCCAGCCAACATAGCGAGTAAGAGTAACAGTTGTAAAGTAATTTATCCAAACTCTGCACAGTCTGTGGCTACACAGCTTGAGGGGAAAATGGTGGAGCACTGTACTCATCATAACATTTCTGCATAGCTTCCTTTTTTTAATTAACAGTTTCCACTACTTTTTTCAAGCAGCAAAAGATCTGCTTTCATTATTTCCAGCCTACTCATCCCTCCTCAGCATTACCTTCCCCCGTCCCCATCAGTGTCTTTATGTTTATAACCAAAAATTTAGATTAATACTTCAACACATAATTGAGCATCATGTTCTCTGGGAAGGAAAAGGCTAGAAAATAAGCTTTTTGTTCTTCTTAAGGCCCACACTCTTGCCAACACCCAGACCTTTAGACTCTGCTGCTGACTGAAGCATTTGTTTCCCGCTGTGTGTCGCTCCTTTTGGGTGCTGCTCCCTCTGACCTCTGACTGCACCATTCTGAGCTCACTTTATGCTACATGCAAGACTTCCTGACTGCCATTGAGAGGAAGTGCCAGAGTATGCCAGAATCCCAATTCAGCACAATGGCACAGCTGGCCTGGTCGATGAGCCCTGAAAGACTCATCGATGTGGAGGGAAGGAGAAAAAAATCAGTGCTGTTGAAGTTTAAGAAGGCCTGTAAAAAAGGGGGAGGAACAAAGGGGGAAAAAAGCAGGGTGAACATGGCAGATAAAATTGAAGTTGGATCTGCATACTGTTGCTGCCCTGGCTAGCCCAAGCTTTGGGGATATAAAAAGATATCTTTGATATCAATAATTCAGCTTCACATATCCCTTCCACGTGCTTGCGAGGCCCCCGGACAAGCACGCATACAGGCTCGGCCGATAATCGCCGTAATATTCCGAGACAATACAGGCAGGCCAGAAACAGCCGACTCGCCGCTTTAGGAGACCTCAAGGCAAGTACCTCCATTAGGTATGCAAGCAACTTTCAAAAGATCCTGTGCCTAGCGCTGGCAGATTGATGATCGGACTATACAATGCTCAAGTACTCCGCGTTTGCATACCGACTATCCTATTGACAATTTGGCTGTAACTCAATCATTCAAATCCTGACCTTTCGGAGGCTTTGTCTCCAGCTCCAAAGCTATTGATTTCCCAAAGTCTGACCTAGCCTGCGGTCACAATTCTCCTTATAAAAACCCCTGAATTTGAGCACTCCCTTGGATTGCTCCCGAGTTCCAGACCGCCTTGCTGCCGCATCGCTTGGCGAGTTTCCCCTCAGCTCCACGTGCTGAGATACATCGAACCCCAGCCTTGCTCTCCATTTTCTTCTTCTTCCGGACCTCAGGACAGGTTTCGTATCACCCGAACCAACTATCCCTCTGAAAATCCCGCTATCTCACTCACACCTTTATTTTCCTTAGTTATCTGTGTGCGTGTGTTGCTTACATTGTGTACCTGTATTTAATAAAGATTACTCATTATTTTCAAACCGGTCTGCTTCTTGACTTGGCCTGACCCCGTAAACACTGGGTTACAAGATCCTGCTAAGTTACCCTGCCTCTCGTATCGCCAAAGCAGTACTCAGAGCTAATCTTCCCCACCTATTGTTGAGCACATTTTGGTGTCCCTCATGGGACCCTCAGAATACAGGGTAACAATACCCTCCAATATTTCACAGATGAAAACAAGGACACATGTGGCCAAGCAACTTCAGAGTGTGGTCAAGATGGCAAAAGTTATTAATGGGGAAGAACACACAAGCTAGGAGAGGCTGCAGCAGTTTCTTTTGCCTGAGCCTACTGGGAACAGAAAGGTTTCACCCTTTGTTCTCCTCTTCCCCTCAGCTAAGTCAAGCAAGTATGAACTACTTTTGCATTATGAATTCAGGCCACTTCCACACTACAGTGTTATAGTGCTATTATTCTGCTTTCAACATTCTGTGGAATTCTGGGGTTTGTAGTTTACTGAGGCCAAAGAGCTCTCTGACTGAGAATGCTAAATGCCCCCCCAAACTGCAAACCCCAGGATTCCATACGATGTTGAAAGTGGAATAATAGCACTGTAACAATGTAGGAGGAAAATGGCTTCAGTTTCTATCAACTGAAGTAAACTGAAGACAAAGGGGGAAAGTGGGAGGAGGAGAGATGTTAAAAAGAAGCTGAAAAGGTAGAATGACAGAGGTTTAATTGGGAGAGTGGGAACTTATGGATCTGCAGGACTCAAAAGGAACCAGTAACAGCAGTTACAGTTGGGGTAGGGAGAACTATCTCTTGCTCTTCCTATTCTTCCTCTTCCTTCTCTTATTTGTCCATGAAAAGTATCCCTAACTCTGACCACCAGGGCTCTCAAAGTAATGTCTCATAAAGTCATCACATAGAAAACAAAACAGAAATGCAACATTCTTTGAAAGCAGAGTAAAATCAATTTTAAAAGCCAAATTCCTGACACAATACCATTTTTTTATCTATATATTAAAATATTTATATCCCACCCTTTACCATGGGATTTCAGGGTGGTGTACGGATACCACAGGTTTTTTTCAAAAATTTCCAAACAGACCAATAAAATAGTTTAAACAGAATAAAAATATATGAAACACAACAACACATTAATACAGCTCAAAAGGCTACAACCGTTAAAGTAAATTAAATTTAAAATAAATTAAGCCCAAATACAGTTTTTGATTGCCTGTCAAAAACTCAGGAATGATGGGATCGGCCTGATTTCCCTTATGGTAGATTTCTATTATTAAGATGATGCTACAGGAAAAAGTGCTGTGTTGTGCATTCACCAGCCTAGCTTTCTAGGGTGGTGAGAGACACAACAGGCCCTCCGAGAAAGACCTGAGATCATGAGCACTCTTGTATAGCAGGAAATAGGCTCTCAGACATCCTGGCCACAAGACATGTCAAGCTTTATAGATTCAAAGCAGCATCTTGAACTGAGCTCAGGATTAAGTGGCTACTGCAATTGGTTCAAAATTACTCATAATTTGTTGTCTAAAGAATACAGTATACAGAAGCCTGTTTGCTTTTTGCACTAACTGTAGCTTTCAAGGACAGCCCCAGGGAAAGTGTGTTAAGAGTACTTCAAGCTGAGAGGTAATTAAAGCATGAATCATTGTGCCGGATCTGCTTTCTCTAGGAAGGCTGGAAGGGACATAACTGGCTTTGTCCGCAAAAGGGAGAACCAAGAAAGACTCTTGCCTGCATAAGAACGGCACGTACCCAAATATGCATATACATGCAAATTTGGAAAGAAAGTATGGGTCTTGCCCCCATACCTTCTTTGCCTCCATGGAAAAAACCATGCCCCAGCTGGTGAAAACAGAACAAATGGTGTAATAACAGGACTGCAGCCCAAAATAAGTAAAGAGAGAGTAAAAGAATACCTAGCTGTGCTAACTGAACCCAGGTCTCCGGGGCTGGATGAACTGCATCCAAGAGTAATAAGGAACTTGAAAATGTAATCTCCAAATCACTGTCAATGATCTTTGAGGATTCTCAGAGGACAGGAGAGGTCCCAGCAGATTGGAGGAGTCCCCTTCTTTGGAGGTCTTTAAAGGGAGGTTGGATGGGCATCTCTCAGGAGTGCTTTAGTTGTATATTCCTGCATGACAAAGGACAGGATTAGATGGCCCTTCCAACCCATTCCAGCAATAGGGCCATTTCCGCACTACACTGTTATAGTGCTATTATTCCACTTTCAATATCCTGTGGAATTCCGGGGATTGTAGTTTACTGAGGCCAAAGAGCTATCTGGCTGAGAATTCTAAATGCCCCTCCCTGAACTGCAAACCCCAGGATTTCATAGGATGTTGTAAGTGGAATAATAGCATTATAACAGCGTAGTGCAGAAATGGCCTAAGATTCTATGATTCCAAGACTATATGTAGGAATACCTTACTTCTAATACTTTTATGAACTGATGGCCTGTATACCTGCTCATTCTGTTGCCCAGATGCTGTTTAATATGTATTGCTGGAAGTGGTATTCTGAAATATGGGGGCTGGATTGAATCACTATGCTGGTAATACTCAGCTCCAGAGATGAGAATTATTTCCAGTGATGAACAGTATGTTAGAGAGAGGTGTTCTCCCCATTCCATAGTTTTCAGCATTCCACACTTTTTGGTATGTTCATATAAATCTGCCATTTACTTTAGTTCCTCAAGTCCATTTGCTCAGATCCATCATTTTTCAAATATTATACATGCAAGACAATTTCTCTGACACCTCACAATCAGAGTGAATATCTATTCACAATCCATGATAGATTTGTCATTGTTGTGTGCTTTCATTTCTGACTTATGCTGAACGTAAATCAAACTTTTAATGGGGTTTCCTTGGGAAGATTTGTTCAGAGGGGATTTGCTTTGCTTTCATCTGAAACAGAGAGTGTGACTTTCCCAAGCTGACCTAGGGGGGTTCCATGGCTGAGTGGGGATTCAATAGTCATAGTCCAAAACTCAATCCACTGTGCCATACTGCCTCTCAGTTATATATTTATAGCCCTGAATATCTTAACCCACGTAGATGTATTTTGCACCAATTTCTAGCTAAATACTTCTTTTGACAATTCCTCTTGCAGTAGCAGGTAATCCTATGTAATTACTTTGCAAAATCACCAACTAATAACTTCACTCCATCGAACTGCAAATCATATTCCAATGAATATTTTGAAGAGCTGTAGTATATTATAAAGATTATCTGTTGTGCATAGTTAAGCATTTGATGATGTCTCCCTGCAGAAATGTGTAAGAATTCTGAGATAATCCCTTAAAAACAAGAGTTTCTTGTTCAGTTTTGTTTCTTACTGTTGGTTCTTGCAGAAGCCAAAAAAGGCCTTGTTTCGGTTCCAGTAAAATTCTTGCCCTCTTCTGTTAGGGTCCATGCATTTATTACAATGCAGAGAAACAAACTAAACATTTGTAAAATGTCACATAGTAACATTGTCTGCCATGCTCTACACAGATATGAGATTCATCGTTTCAGAAGAATCAGCAATTAGACAAGTTTGACTTACCAATTTAATTTAAAGAGTATTTTAGTATGCATCATTAGAGTTCATTATTGCATATTTGAGGGATTCGCATTGGTTTTAACAACAAAATCATATTTCTTTTGCAAATTATCTTGTGCTACAAGAACCAGCTTTAGAAGAGGCCTTCTGACCCTCCATAGACACTCAGATTTTCAAAAGCAAAACATTCGTCCTTGTGACTACAAAGAATGCCTTGGCATCCCCTCGCCCTGTAAAATGAAGGAAAAGGACCAAAATAATCCATATGGATATCTTATGGTTTCCAAGGTCTGATTCTTAACCTCCCCTCCTTTTTAATATATTTACTGGTGAAGGGTCTCTTTACAGAAATGCCACCTCTCTGCTATAATTAATCTTTGGAACAGGATAGCCTGAGAATATCGTTCAACAGGGTCAGTCTGTCCTACAACAGACGAACCATGTCATATTATTGATACTCTAATCAGGCCACACACTGGCAGAAGGCCACCATGTTCTTGAAACGATCAATTTTCTGCAAAGGTTGAGCTGCGGTCATGCCATTCAGCCAAGGAAGGGAGCCTTGGCTCACTTCCCAGTGTAGTCTAACTTCTACTCTCAAGATACAGTCAAGAGCTAAGAATAAGTAGTCTTCAAATTATATTCCATAGCTAACAGGAAGACCTCAGAAAGGCAGCTAACAGACAAAATTCCAGGCTAACTGTACAAGAAAACTGAGGAGCTACATCTACCCATACATTAAGGCCCACCCCATCACCTCACATCTCATGATTAGCAGAAATGTAAAGAATATTGCCATCCTCAGTGAAAAAGGCTGGGTCAACACATTATGGCCCTTTCCGCATGTGGGGGGGGAACGGGCGAAAACGCCCAAAAACAGAACTTACCTGAAGCCGGGTAAGTCCATCGCCACGCAGAGCAGCGCGAGCTCGCTGCTCCGCAGTCCTCCGGCATCCCAAATGGCGGCTTCCAGTTGGTGGAGGCTCCTCACCAACCGGAGAAGCTCGCCAGCTGGAAGCCCGCCCCCGGCAGATCTGCAGGCACGCACTTGCATGCGCCTGCAAATCCGCATTGGAGCCGGGCGACGGAGCGGCATGGTGCTGTGCGCTCCGTGCTTTTTAAAAACCTCTCGAAAGAGGTTATTAAAAAACATACCGCGCTGCTAGCAAAAAGTAGTCCATGCCAGGCCACTCTACGGTGCAGAAGACCTCCGTCAGAGGTCGCTCTGCACCATTTCAGAAGTCCGGTGCAGAAATGGCCTAAGATACCCACTGAAAAAAAGTCAGTATTTCTGAGAGTGATTGATTGACTGATTGACTGATTTTGCTCTTCAGGAGTTTTTTGTTTTTTGTTTTTTTTGGTGAAAAAATGGCTAAGATGCTTTTGCACAAGAAAAAATACTGTGAAGAAAAAATAGTGTGAAAACATATTTTGTGCCAATGAAATGTTAAACCCTTTTTTCTACAAAAAACCCTCTGAGAAATGCTTACAAAAAACCCCCCCTCCAAAATCCATAAAAAAATGGAAAATATGCATAAGCTTTTCTAATCTGACCCAGCACAGAAAAATCGTTCTACATTTTTAATTTTTATGTGTGGAAATAAAAGATTTACATCTTTACAACATAAGATTAAAATAAATGATCAACAGCAAAGGACAAGTACCTACCAAAGACTAAATCAAGGAAATTGCTGCTCTTGGCAGCATGGAGTGAGTGTGGCTATGATTCTGCTGCATCAGAACCAGGCCTAGTAGGACCCCCTGTAAAAGCCTAGAGTTATGCACTGCTTCATGGAAGAGACTCCTTGAATTATGCTGTCCCCTTGGGACTGCCAAGCCTTTTAATCTGATAGTGGGGGTGCATAAATTATGAGGGTTCCATTTCTAGAGCTCAAGAAATTTCGTGGCTCACATCATTGCCCAGTGAACCTGCTGATTGGTTTGCCAGAAGTGTAAAAACAGACCAAAAAAGAAACACCGCTCAAGTGCTGCAAGAGAACAGTCTGGTATGCACCATTTGGTAGCTTAATTTAGTTCAAGACATTGTGGCTCTCCAAATGTTGCTGGATTGAAACTCCAATCAGCTCTAGCCAGCACGATCATGATAAAGAATGATGGGAACTACAACTGAACAACACTAGGATGATCATAAGTTCTCCATTCTTGCAGGGGCTTCTGGCTCTCAGTCCCTTCTCAGTATCATTGGCTATTGGCTAAGCTGGCTGGGGCTTCTGGGTGTTGAAGTCTAAAAAGATTGGAGGAGGCACGTTTGTGAAGATCATTCCAGAGAGATCATTCAATATGCCAACATGCTGTTCAAAAATTTACATTAGTCTCCCTGAAAAAAAAAAATTCTCATATGCTACAGCTGGGCTTGTAAATGTTATCATTCCAACTCTGTCTTGAAATTTTCCACCTTTCTTTAAACTCAGACTATTAAATAGATGTAACTTTGTTAAACAGGAGTGGAAAATCAAGCTGAACCTGACAAAGTAGATGTCGTCATAGGCTATGCCTTCCGGTGCAACAGTGCCCATTTTTGTACCCAGAACAGACTTTTGTTAATATATTGTTTTAAACCTATATAGAAATGCACATCTCTCAGGTACTTAAAATCTGCCATGACCATCACCTGCTCATTTCACAAATTGCCTTTTATCTTCTTGTTTTACAAGACATGGCTCATCTTACAAGAAACACTGAGAGTGTATCAATCATGATACAGCAGTTTCCAAAGGAATAATTTTCACTGTTGAAAAGTACATGCTAAAATTCCTGGTCATCTCTGGGACAAGTATTGGCCTCACTTTGGCCAAGAGCACCCACTTCAGACCTTTGAGAATTTAACTTAAGAAAAGCTCTGGGACAAAATTTGACGATGTGATGACCCCAAACAAATTCTGACACAGCCTTGCTTACCAATAAAGGTGCCTACCCTGAACTAAAACTAGTGATTAATATGTTTTACAGCCTCCATAGGAGATCTATATCACATCAGCTCTCTTGTCTCCTTGTTTTATTCTCTAAGGGAACTCAGAACTAACGATATTTTTACACTTCATGCAAAGTGGAATTGCATGTCACTTCGTTCTTGATCTTAACAGGATCAATGGAATAGCTTGCTCTAATTTTCTCTAATTTGTTAGACCCAATTAGAGTTAGACCCACTGAATCAATTAAAGTTTGGTAAGCCAGCACTCATATGAGTTCCTCTGGTTCAGTAGGTTTACTCTAACTCAACTGGATTTAGGCCTCTATGAGCTGTTCCTAGATATGTTTTCAGCTCACTGCATGGGTCAGCTATAGATGTAGAATGACTAAAGTATGCAATCATCAACCAATTCTTTCAGATTTGTAGCATGAATGAAGCAGGATAGTGTAATGTTTTGAGTGCTGGATTTGATCTCTGGCAGACTAGGATTTCAATTCCTGCTTGGCCATGAAAACCCTATGGGTGACCTTGGGCAGGTCAGTCTGTCTCAGAAGTCAGACTTCACCTGGAACAGTTACCGCAAAATGTGGGTGACTCAGGGGTCCACCCACAATGCCAGTATCTCCATGTGACAGTGGGGAATTAATTAGCTCAATTAGGAGGCCTGCAAGAGGGGGGTAACCTAACAAGATCTTCCACCAATATTTATGGAGTCTTTGCAGGAAAGAACCAGCCAGAGATTCTAAATTAAGCTAAAACGTGTTTTAGTAAAGAGTTTAGTCCTGCACACAAAAGATCCAAGCATTCACACACTCACAGAAGGATAAAGGGAGGAAAGTTGTTGATAGTGGAGTTTTAGGGAATGGGCAATCATTACCAGTCCAAAGAGCAGCAATATGGCTTAGACTTGCACCTAAGGACAGTACTCATTTGGAAATCAGAGTGACAGCATGGCATTCAGCAAATGAGATAATACATTGGACTGCTCAAAACAGTGGGTTTTTATACCTAAAATCTGCCTGGAGGGCAGGGGTATGAATGGTTCTCTGGTCGAGTAAACAATGGAGGTTGCAACATGGACAATGGGGTCTGGACAAAGTTAATGGTCTTAGTGTTAGGTGACAAACAGTTAATGGCTGCCCTAATAGCTCAGTAATGGTGGACAAGTAAAGGAATAATGAAGGGAAACATCCAGGTGCTACAAAGAAGGGCTGAAACAATCAGTGGTTTGGTGGGTACTTCCCGTTGCTATTGTGTGGTAGCAGAGACATTACAGTTTTTGTTCAAGCCTATTATCTCTGTAGTTACCTGGTGATTATCCTGACAATAACTTTGGCTACACCTAGAGAGGATCTCTGACCTACTTTGCACCACACGTGTTCAGTCAATGTTTTTCTTCTGCCCAGCCTGGCCTTATAGTCATCTCAGGATTCATTTTATATCAGTGCTAATTAATGTATTACACCTATTAAATCATATTTTGCCAGTTAAACCATATCCAATCTGGGGAGCATGCAGGTCTGTAACAACGTTGTGTTCAGTTCTGAGAACCAATTCAAGTAGGATACTGGCAAGCTAGACCATGTCCAGAGAACTGTGACTATTCTGATCAAAGGTCTGGAAACTAACCTTTATGAAGAACAGCTTAGGGAGTTCGGCATGCTTAGCCTGGAGAAAAAAAGACTGAGGGAGTGACATGATAGCCATCTTTAAATATCTGAAAGGATGCCATGCAGAAGTTGCAGCAATCTTTTTCCTGCTGCTCCAGAGACTAGAAGACAAACAGATTGATTAAAATTACAAGAAAAGAGATTCTATCTAAACATTAGGAAGAACACCTTTAATGTGAGAACTGTTCAACAGTGGAATAGATGTTCTCATAAGGAGGTACAGTCTCCTTCTCTGGAGGTTTTTAAACAAAAGCTGCATGAGCATCTTTCAGGAATGCTGCAGCTGTATGCATGGCAAGGGGTTGGACTAGATGGTCCTTTTGGTCCTTTCTAGCTCTTTGATTCTATGACTGTCTGGAATGCTGGGATTTGCAATTTAGATTTTAAGTAAGTTTTATTAAAGATTTTCAAAGTATGCACAGACAAATCAGAAAAAAATCAAGAACAACACACAAATGAGAAAAACGAAAAAGCAAAAAAACCAACAACCCTGAAATATTACGTACTAAAATTAAAGAGAGTACAAATAGAAAAAAACACTAAAAAGAAAAAGATATGCATGGGTTTTCAGCTTTCCTAGTGCAGATTATATATTAACTCTATAAAATAACTTCTCTGCTTACAAATACCATTCAAATACTTCCACTGCTGCTTTTCCAAATATACAAATTACCAAAACCTACAGTCAGCAAATTATACTCTTTTTCTTACAGAAAGCATATTAAAGGTTCCCAGACTTGAGAAAAAGTCTCTGCTGATTTTTCTCTTATCAGTGTTGTCAATCTGTCCTTTTCAGCTAGGTTTATTAATTTAAAAATACATAAATAAAATGAAATTAAAGGATTTGCAGTTCAGAGAAGGATACTCAAGATATCTTGCCAAAAAGCTTGAGTTCCTCATCAAAACAACAATTGTGGGGAAATCCATTTTTCTTTTTCAGTCTGGGAACAGATAATTACAAATATTCTTTCCATTTCTAGCAAGATGTGACATGAAGCTTATAAATATCTTAATTATGTCTATATCTTGGGCTACCAGAATATATGATAAATATTTTTGCTTGAAACTAACTCAAGACAGATTTTTTTTTAATACAAGTTTATTATCATTAAATGCTGGATATGTAGTGCTTATTTTAATTATAGTTTTTCTTTATAGATAGATAGATAGATAGATAGATAGATAGATAGATAGATAGTGTGTGTGTGTGTGTGTGTGTGTAGCGAGAGAGAGTGTGTGTGTGTGTGTATCACCTAGTTCAAAATTAAATCTGACTCCAACACAAATAAATATCTTAAAGTCAAACTTGTGATATTATTGTGTCCAGGGCAGACCAGGCAGTTAATTAGCAAACAGCAGAGCAGGGCTTACGCACAAAGGCAAAAGCAGGGGTAGTCCAAACAAAGTTCAGGTACCAACATAAAACCACAAGGCAAATCCAAATCATCATCAAACAAGCAGAAGTTCAAAATAGTCAGGATGCACGAGACCACAACACAAAGCTTCAACAGCCAAGAAGATAAGTTACTAACCCTGAAAAGGAAGGGCCAGCTGGCTGCCTTTTATCGTACTAATGATGTTGCCACAGGTGTTCCCTCAGTAGGGCTGGCTTGTTATTTAAATGAGCTGAGCAGCAAAGCCTCTCTTTCTGGCATCATCTCTCTGGCATGATAAGAGTTTGTGTTGCCTTGTCTTCTGATATTTGCCCTCTACACCCTTGTTCAGGCCCCTGCTGTTGTTTGTTTGTTATCTTCCACAAAGCAAGCCTCCGGGGAAACTTCTGCCTCGGATTCAGAATCCTGCTCCTCCTCCTCGCTGTCAGGGTCTCCAAGGCAGGGCATGACAGATATGTGTACATGTGTGTGTATTACATTAAATCACAGAGTGGTTGGTTGGTTTGGTGAGCTTCTTATAGGGCAGGACACAAGACAGATATATGGCCTTCCATATGTTATCAGACTGAAACCGCTACAAGTCCTAGCCAATACAGCCAATGTTATGGGAAGATGGAGGATAAAACATTCTGCTTCCCTACTGGGGAGAAGTAATCAAAGGCATGAGGATATAAAGGAGATATAAAGCGAGGAGCTTAGGAAAGCAGGTCACAGCTTGTCACTACTGATGGTGAAAGTATAGGCAGTTGAAAAGGAAGAGAATTCCCATCCTTGCAAATTCTAGTCATCAAACCTCCCCAAAACATTTTGCTGCCTGAGGAGAAAAACTAGACCCCCCCCCCCCACGTACAGCAGTCAAGTGGGCTGGCAATTGTTCCATCAACACTGATGATGGAACAGTATCTTCTGTGATTACCTGAAAGCAGCAGTCTAGTTTAGAGAACTCAGGACTAGTCACATGGTAAAGAGTTTTGTCCACTTTCTCGCTGCCTTATTGTGCCTAACAGTAGAACTTGACTTGAGCAGCAGAGCCAGAGATTGTTTCAGTCACCACTGAAGCACAAGGTTACTGACTGACCAGCATTCTGTCCTTGCTGTTACTAGTGAAAGACCATGCTTATTTGAAGGCAATGGTTAGCTAGTTTGCATCAGCATGCTTGCACAGTGTTGAGGCATTCCAATCTCTACCTACCACCACTACCATCTGTTCCCAGCAAGGATAGGAATCCGACCTATCCTTGGTAGATCTAACTAAAGAACCATTTCACTAGGAAGATATCATCCTGTATTGCAGCAGGGTTGTCCACAAAACCTATATAGTCAACCTCGGCCTCCATTTTGTGCTCGCTAGCTCCCTTAGCTTCGCAGTGTGGCCAGTTCTCATATTATAAATATTTATGACAAACAGTGGGTATCAATTTATCATTTTATGGAAAAGCATTATTAGGTCTAGTAAATATTTTTTTGCTGTTTGTGATGCCTTCAAGCCAACTCAGTTATGGCAATCCTGTCATAGGGTTTTCTTGGCAAGATTTACTCCGATAAGGCTTGCCATTGCCTTCCTCTTAGACTGAGAGACTGTGACTTACACAAGGTTGCCCAGTGTGTTTTCATGATGACTCACTTTAAATGACATATTGGAATGCAAAGGTTTTCCTCTCCCCCCCCCCCGAAGGGGTTCAGATTTTATTTATTTATTTAATTTATATCCTGCTCATCTCCCATAAGGGACTGTGGGGGAGGTAAAGAGGTCACACCAAGGGTCCTGAGGGTGAGCTCCTTTAAGCATCACTCTAAGCAGGTGTAATTATGTTGTGCAAAATATACAGGCTGTGTGACTGAAGACTGAATTATGCTCCTACATTGTTAAAGAGTTCCTTTTAGTTGCAGCCTGATTGTCATACCAGCCAGGCAGCTGTGCCTCTTTCTTCAGGATAATTATGAATTTCAAAATGAGAACTTTAATTTAAGTTGGCATTGTAAACAGGTATTTTTCTTCCCTTGGTGATTTAAATGATAATTTAAATCAATCTGTTCCAAATGAATGACTGAACCACAATGAGGACTCCAACTACCTCAGAGTACTAGCTAATACTTACCATTTGGCTTCAATTGACTTTTTTTTAACCTTTTGTGTGTGTGTGTGTGAGAGAGAGAGAGAGAGAGAGAGAGAATGCACATGCTCTCAAGTTGCTTGTTGACTTACGGCAATCCCATAAATTTCAACAGGTTTTCTTGGGCAAGAAATACTCAGAGGTGGTTTTGCCACTTCCTTTCCCAGAAATATAGCCTACACGACCTGGTATTTGTTGGTAGCATTTCATTCAAGTACTAACTAGGGCTGATTCTGCTTAGCTTCCTAGAGCACTTCCTAAATGAAATCTCCAGCTCAGCCTACACACAGACTCATGTTTTTTGGTGCCCCTGTTTCAAGTCAAGCCAGGAGCTTGTGTGCTTCAGAAAAGACAATGTCCAGTTGCCCCTCAGCCAGTCCATAGGAAAGAGAAAGAAACCATCAACTGTGGAAGATGATACACTAACACTTTTCCCGTTCATATACTCTGTTGACAATTTTAGAGAGACACAAAATTTTCTAGGCCAGATCTTCAGACATCTTGTCTCTTCCTCTGTCTTCCTGAATTTTTGTACTATCACAGCTGATACAAAGTTCTGGAAGAATCTAACAGCTCCTGCTGCTTTTTGCATCAACTTTTGTAACAAGATGCATTTTGCATTTTAGGATGGTGACTTATCCAGTGACTTAGTCAATAAAAGTTTCTGCAAGGTTTGTCCATACCTACCATCCTGCTACAGCTAAATCAGTGGAAAATTTGACCATTCAAAAGCATGACTGGTTTTTGTTCTGAACAGTTACAGGCCACTCCTGTGGCTGCCATCCATAAATATATTCTTTGTTACTATCTATTTAGGAAGTGCCTATAGTAGCAACCTTTAAATCACTTGCAACTTAAAGTGTAATAGATTATATTAACAGCACATTAATCAAGCTCTCAAGTTATCCAGCATTCAAATGTCACATATTGCTCACAGATGTTTAAGGAAATCTGAGCTCCTTTTTGTTTTCCTTCATTAATGACTAGGAAATATTTACTAACTATATGGCTCCAATGCTAACTATGTTTGTGGTGGTAAATCCATGGAGAATTCAGTGGAGTTTTGCTGACGTACTTATATTAACACAAATAA
This sequence comes from Cyclura pinguis, assembly GCA_030412105.1. Classification (NCBI taxonomy): domain Eukaryota; kingdom Metazoa; phylum Chordata; class Lepidosauria; order Squamata; family Iguanidae; genus Cyclura; species Cyclura pinguis. Next base: position 315,316,180 of record CM059600.1, on the reverse strand, counting down.
AAGAAAATTACAAAATAAAGGGAAGGGGAAAGGTGGATGGGAAACAACCACGAAAGAAAGAAATGCCAAAAGAAAACAGCCATGTAGCCTAGATGATTAAAATTACTCCCTTTATGAATTACATCCTGATAGGCTGAAAGCAAACTGGAATACAAAAGTGCCCAATCTTTCTTCCCCTCTTCTCTTATCCCATAGTAAAATAGAGTTACAGGGGGACAGTTTTGGGCTCCCTGACCAAGTCTGGCCAAGATATCCCTCCCTTCCCAGACAACAGGCCCTTCCTGATTCCTTGATCTCTTACATCATATCCTCTAACTGTCCTTATTTGGCAGGGACAGTCCTGATTAATCTTCTGACATCCCACTTTTTCAGCTGCTTTTAAACTGTCCAGTTTCTCTCTCTTCCTCCCACTTTTCCCCTTTACCTACAGCTTACTTCACCGCCTCCAGACTGAGCTCAAAGCGCAAAATTAGCTTAAGTGGGGAGAGAGGAGAGGGGGAGTAGAATGTTGTCCTTCCCAGTAGGCTCAGGCATAAGCAAACTGCTGCAGCTTTTCTCCTGGCTTGCCTGTTCTTCATTCATACATTTTGTCATCTTGCTCACATTCCGATATTGCTTGGTCACACATGTCCTAGTTTCCATCTGTTATTAGAGTACATTACACTGATATGTGAAGCCTACAAAAAACAAATTAGCTCCCAGGACAGAGATGTTAGTAAACTGCAGTGAAGATGGCTCTCTGCTTTGCTTGCTTCCACTGCTATAAGCTGCAGATGGGTTTCCTTGTAAGTCTATGACCCTTGCTAGTGAAGATAGGTCCATTTTGGAGGGCTCCTGTATTAAATCTCTAAACTGCTTGCATTTACATTTTTTTTAACCCTGCTGATCAAGATAGAACCATAAACCCACAGGCATGTATTTCACTCTCTCCCTCTTCCTTCCTCCTACCCCTTTTCTTATTAAAATGACTGGGATTTCAAAGTGCTTAACTTCTGGATCAGTGCGTATGTTTAGTTCTTGGACTCCGTTCTTGGAACTGGAGCCATTTCTAGCAGTTTCTTATCCCAGCATTTAATGTCTTCCTGATGGTTTGGAGTTCTCGTTTATTCTAAAAATCATGTACATGCTTATCAGCCTTCCTTTAAGAATGTCTCCTCCCATTTCCAGCCAAGAAATCTCTCAATTGATTAAGGGGATCAAGGAATACCACAGCATAAGCCTATAATTGTAGACCTCCTGGAGTCTGCTTATGGTGGAGGGGAGATAGCTGGAAGGACTGTCTCAGAAATCTGGGGCATTTTTAAGGGGAAAGCTATGCCTTGTTTACATTTCAACAAAATTTCAGTTATTTTTCTTGGACTTTTCTAGAAAGAGACCTTTTGTCTTGGCAATTCATGGTGTACAAGAATGTCACAAAACTTAGTCCCTAAGAGAAGATGTTGGACTTGACTTCTCAAGGAAACCTATAATTTTCCTAATGTTTCTAACTAAATGAGGTGCTTGTTTCATACTAACTCTGCTGTGGAAAAAATGCAGATAGTATTTTTCCTTGCAAAGACTCTCTTCTTCTTCCTCTTCTTCTTCTTCTTCTTCAATACGATTAGCTCATTATTTAAGAATAATGTGAACTGAATATATTCAGTGTTGTTGCATAATGTCTTCAATTCCATGCTTTTGAAGAAAGTTCACATTCAGATTTGACAGCTGGCCATGTTAACAGCTCTAGGCTGGTCAGCACTGAGGCTCGGGTGAACTTAGCCCACAGCAGAATGAGTCCATGTTATTAGTTTAAGGGAAAGGAAATAAAAGTAAAAATATTGAAAAATGGGAAAAAAATATTTTACATGGTTATAAGGAAGTGTAAGCCCAACTGGTAGCAGCAAAGCAGTCAAGCATACCACCTACCTCCTCAGACTCACTCCCTCCCTCTCTCCCTCTCCGCCACCCATGTTATATACATTTCTTATTATTTCTTGTATTATTGACTTCCCCTTCCCCTCCAGGAGCTTACAGTAGTACATGTCAACTGCCTCTCATCTTTTTTTCACAATGTCTCTGTAGAGTTGGTTAGAGGAAGGGAGGGAGGAGAGACAGAGAGGTCTACAAACACCCAGTGAACACTGCTTCAGATGAAGGTTTGAATCTTCATCTCTCCCTTTGTGGGCCAACACCAATCTGCTCTACCACACTGCTTCATACTCTTTATACTTCATGTAATCATACAATCTGGGGGATCTCTGATCTGAATTTTTTAAAAGCACACCTCATATATCCTCACTTCTCTTGGCTTTTGCAGTCCAACTGGTAGAAGAACAGGCCTAAATCTAACAAGATGCTTGTGGAAACCTTTAGATTTTAAGGAGTGGGGATGTCTCCTGCCTGAAGTGCTCTCTCGGTGCTGAAAACATGCTCGGAAGGTGTTTCAAGGCATTCAGAATAGACTTGGGGGGGTTCAATAGATGGTACCCCCTCCTTATTTACATGTATTCTACTTTTTTGTGAATGGAAGCCCAACAGTGGATATCTGAAGAAGCTGTGTTTCTGGGTAACATAAAAAGTTGGAACTCTAGGATAGGGAGGCTGCCCCCTGAATACACAGCAAGCATGGATTTATAGTGCATGAGCCAAACTTCACAAATCAGACCAAACATAAATGCTGCAGAAAAGAAATGACATGGGGAATTCTTCTCACATAGATCCCTATTGGGAGCCATTTTGTCACGATTTGGAGCAATGCGCCTGCTGAATGGTTAATGAGCAAAACTCATCTGCCAATGGGTTTATTTGCAAACACCTTGCTTCATTGTCTGCTTCTTACAAAACAAACATTACTTCATCTCCATTAATATCATTATAAGGTTGCAGAGTATTGACTGGAGTTAAATATCACTCAATCTATAAACTGCAGCCAATCAACATGCCTTCTGATCGCTACTCCAAATTCTCAATAGGATTGAATAATAGAAGGGAGGTAAATCAAAGCTAACAGCTTTTAGCTCCAGCCAGCCTGTCTCCACTCCAGGCATCCATTCAGCTGGGAAGCATATCAAAATTTATAACCTAGACATTTATTGTGTGGGGCATTAAAATGATGAGGAACCCTACACTCATGCCATGAGAGCCATTAAGAAGAGGTAGAGAGCCTGGATTTGCACCATCCTATATGATTGGTCAGTGGCCAAAAGCAGCAGGGAGACCTGAAATATTTATCTATAAGCCAGTTAGATTTAATCCTCTACAATGACAAAGGCTTTCCTTTTTTTGGAAAAGAACATTACTGCCCAAAGCATACTTCCCCAGATACAAGTCCCAATGAACTTCGGCAGGATTTATTTCTGAATAAACAAGATCAGGTTGCAAAGTTACAGAATGTATTAAGAATTTTCCTGTAGAGGAAACAAGATCTCTATTTTCCCCCACTTCTAAATCAGCACCCAATATGGATATGATTCTAAATGTTTAATACAATACTGAGTTTTCAGAAGTAAAATATTGCACAGCATTTTGAACTCTACAAGACTTATTTAATCAAGACTGACAGGGCATTTGATTGACCACTAAACTAAAGAAAGATCTGCTTTCTGTCATCTTGGTAGGCACAGATTTGTAGAGAATCTAGTGTGCACGTGCGTGCGCATATGTGCGCATATATGCATTTAAAGCAAGCTTTACCTGTAGCTGCAAGAGCAGGATTGAGAAATGAACACTGAAATCTTCAGAGCCAAGAGAAGAGAACAAGATTTCCACTGGCAAGGATGTGTGGATTCAGTGTCTTCCATAACTTTCCTTGGCTATTACAAAGAAAATTAATTGTGAAAAATGAGAAAATGTAATCAAATTTCTTATCAGGCATGATGTATATGTTGCAGAATTCAAAATTTCTTGCTGCAGAATTTGGATGACATTAAGCAAATGCATGTATCATGCAATGTATGTATCATGCTAATGAAATGCATAAGGGACAGCTATTATTCCCCAGTGTAATATTGGCAATAATGAACATTGAGAGGTTTGTCACAGCCCTGAAAATGGTTGGGCGTGCCTTTGCGGAAGGGAAATTGAGCAATGGCACACTAGCCTCAATTGGAGTCCATGGTGGATCTCGCATTGGAGGACCTTGCAATCTGGATAATTAAAGGCATTGACCTATTGTGTCCTTAGTTGCTCTGTGTATCACCTTCAGTTATCCAAATTCCCCAAAATTCAAATCTGAAAGCAGCCTTTTTGTTTCCTTATCTTCAGCCTCAGATTAAAGTAGCCTGATATAACATTATTTTTGTCTCTTATTTTTGTCTATTCCTTTATTGAGATTTAAAATGACACAATCGGGCTATGACTTCTTCACAAGCCCATTTTGTTTTATTTTATTTTTTACTGTACTTTGTTTCTAATTATCTGACCGTGAATCATGGAATTCTATCATATGACCAGAAGCAATGGGAAATTTTGCACGGAAATGTGCTGTCAGTTAACATGTTCAGAAATCCCATTTACAACAGCAGCAGCTATTGCTTCTGCTACTACTATTAATACAATTACTATTTGGAGCATTTGTCCAGGCTTGTAAGTATTGAGTTGCCTGGCTGCTTGTGTTGAATAAGTCTTCTCAAAGTACAACCAAGCAAGGAAGTTTTAGGAAAGCTAATTGTACATTTGTATTCACAGACTACTAACATGGATATGTGCAGATGAGCATGTGAAAACTTTTGGAGCTAAAAAGTTGTTTTTTAAAAAAACTTTATTTATACCCCCCATTCCCCCCAAAATGGAGCTCAAGGCAGCTTACAAATTACAGTGAGTCCTGTGTAGTTTAAAGTATACAAAAGATCAACATTAGGAAGAACTCCCTTACTGTAAGAGCTGTTTGAAGGTTTTTAAACACAGGTGAGGTGGCCATCTTTCAGGAGTGCTTTAGTAAAATATTCCTGTACCTCTAGAGGTCCTTTCCAACTCTTCTTGTTGTTGTTGTTGATGACAAGTCATTTCCTACCTATGGTGACCCAAAGGTGAGCCTATCACAAGGTTTTCTGGGCTGAGAGTGTGTGATGCACCCAAGGTCACCCAGTGGGTTTCCGTGGCTGCGTGGGGAATCAAACCTTGGTCTCCAGGCTCATAGTCCAAAGCTCAAACCACTATACCATGCTGTCTGTCTGTGATTCTATAATTCTGACTTTAAAACAGAATTAAATGTTTAACATTATCAAAACAATTTAAAGCATACAGTTAAAATTATAAAAAACTGGTAAAAAAAATTACAATTAGAACAGTACAGTACCGTCTCAAAAATGCCCTTCCCTTAGAAACCTTCGACTATAAAAGCTCTTAAGAAAAAGCAAATTTTCACCTGACAACAGAAGACAAGAAGGAAGAGGCTGTTTCAGCCTCCAAAGGAAATAAATTTCAGAACCTAGGACAGCCAGCAAAAAATTCTACCTTGTATCTCCATCACTGAGAGAAGTCTTATTTGTAAGGCTGCATTAGTCTGCATTCAAAACATATTCATAATATCCAAAAAGTGGATACACAAATACAACCAGATGTCTAAATTGTTATAATATACTTCAACTATCAGATCCACTTGCTCATGCTAGATAGAGAAGCCAGATGGCAAGACCAAAAGTGTTATGCCCTGGTGGTACACTGGTTAAATGCTGGTACTCCAGCCACAAGGTTGTGAGTTTGATCCTGCTGGGCTCCAGGTTGACTCAGCCTTCCATCCTTCCACAGGTCTGTAAAATGAGTACCCAGCTTGTTGGAGGCAGTTAGCTAACACATTGTAAACCACTTAGAGAGCACTTAGCTGATAAGTGGTATAGAAATACACATGCTATTGCTATGCAAAAGCAGATAGTGAGGAGTAACTTCACAACCTTTACCATCCAGGAAGAGCAGAACTTTGGGCAGAGCATCACAGGTGGCCAACTACATTGGTGAATTCTTGCCAGTGGACAATCAGCCATCATACTGGATGGAAACTGTCAGATTCAGGTACCTGATAGATCTTGTGGACCCATCATACAAACTGCAGCCAAGTAACACCTTGAGCAAGACAATGGGTCTTGTCCTTCTCCTGTCCTGAGAAACTATGGAGGAAGTGTGGGTCACTTATGATACATTTCACCTCCTTATGCTTGGAGCAACCATGAAGAAGTGTATCTGTCCGTTTCAGTGCACTGGTAGGAGCCGGTACAGGTACAGGTTCAGGAGTCAGTGCTATAGGGACAGCGAGGAAACAGCATATTCCTTCATCCTGACTTTATAAATCAGTCCCATTGTTGTTGTTAACTGCCATCAAGTCTACTTCAAATTGTGGTGACCCTATCGATGAGAGACCTCCAAGTCACGCTATCATGATCAGCCCTGCGCAGGTCTTGCAATTTCAGGGCAGTGGCTTCCTTGATTGAGTCTACCCACCTGTAATGTGGACTTCCTCTTTTCCTACTGCCTTCTACTTTACCAGTCATTATTGCTTTTTCTAATGAGTCATGTCTTCTCGTGATATGCCCGAAGTATGAAAGCCTCTGTTCGATCATGTTGGCTCCTAGGGAGAGTTCAATCTTGATTTGCTCTAATATCCATTTATTTGTCTCTTAAACAGTCCACAGTATCTGTGAAACTCCCTCTAGCACCACATTTCAAATGAGTTGATTTTCTTTTTCTCAGCTTACTTCACTTTCCAGCTTTTACAACCATACATAGCAATATGATAGCATAGACAATCCTGAGTTTAGTACTCAATGATATATTTTTACACTTCAGGATCTTATCTAGTTCCTTTATGATTTCCCTTCTAAACCCAACCTTCTTCTCATTTCTTGACTGCAGTCTCCATTCTGATTGATTACTGTGCCAAGGTAGGAAAATCTTTAACTATTTCAATGTCTTCATTGTCTGCTTTAAAGTTATGTAAGGCTTCTTTGGTCAATATTTTTGTTTTCAACTGTAAGTGTGTCTTGGCACTTTCTTTCTTTACTTTCTTCAGTCATTGTTCCAAGTCTTTGCTATTTTCTGCTAGTGGCATGGTATTATCCACACATTTTAAATTGTTGATGTTCCTTCTTCCAGTTTTCATGAATCCTTCCTCTGAGTTTAATCCAGCTTTACATAGGACATGTTCAGTGTACAAGTTAAACAGATAGGGTGATAAAATGCAGCCTTGCCTGACCCCCTTGCCAATTGGAAACTATTCTGTTTCTCCATATTCTGTCTTGACAGTCAGTGGCGTAAGGATAGGGGGGGCGAGGGGACAGTGTGCCCTGGGCCGCACTTTTTTGGGGATGACGCAGCTCCTTTCCTGCCCCTTCACATGTGCCATCACCCCTCCCCATGCATCGTCACCCTTCCTCATGTGCTCTCACCCCCCACTGCCCCTCTGCCCCCACCCCTATCGTGCTCACACCAAGCTATTCCACTGTATGACAGTGGCTTCTTCTCCTAAGTACAGGTTACACTTCAGGACAATCAAATGTTGTAGCACACCTGTTTCTTTGAGAGCAATCCGTAGTTTTTTATGACCTATACAATCAAAGGCTTTGCCATAATCTATAAAGCACAGGCTGATTTTCTTCTGAAATTCTTTGGTGTGCTCCCTTATCCATCATATGTTTGCAATATGACCCCTACTGCCTCTTCCTTTTCTAATCCCAGATTGTACAGCCAGCATTTCTTGTCCCATTCATGGTATAACTTTGTTGTAAAATTTTGAGCACCACTTTGCTTATGTGGGATATTAATGCAATGGCCTAGTGATTACTACAATCACTAGTGTCTCCTTTCTTGGGGACTAGTAAGTATATTGTATCTAATCCATGGACCAATTTTTTTGCTTTCTATATTTGTACCACTCTCTGGAACTTCACTAACATTGAAAGACTGCCTGCAACTTCCATCACAATGACAAGGGCAGTTCACTGCTGCAGGGGAGTCAGTCAAAGCAGGAGATCCATCAGCAGTGAACTGTAATGTGGCAGGAGATATGGTGGATGCACATGGCAGAGTGTGAGAGAATAGCTATACAGGAAGTAGAAGGCCAGGGAAATATGGATGTGTTAAGGCACTGGAGGAATGCTATATCACAGTTGGGGGTGGGCCAGAAGCCCCCTTTGGAAGCCAACAAAACACTCAACTACTGCCCTCCTCTTCAACTCAATGGTCCCCATTGTTGAGTAAGTGAGACACAATGGACCACTTCAGAAGGCTCCAAATGCTGTTGGAATGTATCTCACATCATCCCTAGACTGCACAGACAATGAAAGGAAGATGGTTGCCAAACATCAAAGCAGAGGTACATGGCACAATTCAACCACATTGTTGTAATAGATCCCCCAGATCTGTTGTGCCTTTGTATTCACATGAATAGGGTGTCCTGTTCCAGTGGAAAACTCAGCCAGCCAGAGCCACATGAGACCTTGTGAGTGATCCAGGGAAGCTAAGTAATTACCAAGAGATTTGAAATGCTGAAACAGGGAGTGTACTGAGAACAGTCCAAATATGAGTGCCAAATAGTCAATCAACACCTGGAATGCTGAGGCTTGCACCAACAAATGAGGTCGTAAAGCAGACGAGGTCATAGCAGGCAGTGAGGCCAGAAGTCAGGAACAGAGAGAGCAAGAAATACTATTGCTCTGAGCACAAGTCAGAGTGACTGAAACACTTATAAAGCCGGAGATTCTTAGCACCATCCAGCTTCCCAGCTGCCGCACATTAAGGCATTGCAGATACCTCGCTGCTTAGAAGTTCTTGATTGCATCCAAGTACACATGGGCAACTCAGTTATAATGTGTGAGTTAATGATGGATTAATCATGGGAACCAATGACAGCAATGTTCATAATCATGGTACTGTGAGCCACAATATCTTGTTTGCACAATGTATTTGCTCATGTGCTGAGAAACATAAGAAAATCCATACTAGGTCAGACCAAATTCCTATCTAGCCTAGCATTCTGTCCACATGAAGGCTGCTGAGACTGTTTATAGATGTCACAATGTATCCATGGGTAAGCCTTTCAAGGTTCCCATATATTACAGAAGACTGTTTATTTAGAGATATTTATAAATGGCCCAAGCAAGCACTGGTCGCTTGAGGCAATATGCAAAACGCAGTGCTTAACTCTCGTTGAAATTAATGCTTAGCCTTAACTGGCTTGTGATCCCCAAAGCCATTCTGGTTTAAGTTGTCCTCAGGGATGTTCACCTGTGTTTTTGTATATAATATATAGATAAAAGTGGACAGTGTTTGCGTTGCCTTCTAAAAGATATATAAACCCTTTTTGCAAGCAGCTACCTGGCTACTAAACCCATGTGAATCTCTGTGCTCCCTTTTCTCATGTCTTTGGAATGATTCTGGACTGGAAATAAAAATCTGTGCTACATATAACTAACATCCCATTTTTAACCAGCGGTAATCTCTAGTCTGACTCAACAATCACTACAGTTGCATTTGAATAGCAATCAATCCATTCTTCCCGTTAGTTTGGTTACTGTTTAGAGACAGAAGACCAAAATAGGCAGCTATTTCATAACAGAGTATGTCTGTTATTTGTAAGAAGTAACAGACATGCTAGCTACGTGGTATGTGGAACATGGAAAAACTGCCTTTGTGCATTATAATCACCACTAGCTAGGAAGAATAGTGACCATGCTGTCTAAGATTTCTGTGATTTGCAGTTCAAAAAAGTAACTTTTCAAAGTTCTTACTATATGCAGGAGACAACAAAAAAAATGTTGTAAAAACAAGATGAACCATGTTGTATCAGATCCGGAGTCCCTCTAGAACAGATTTACCCAGTCTGGTATCCCCTAGATGTGCTTGATTACAACTCCTAGAATCCTGGCTGACTCCCATAGCTTCCATAATTGACTAGAAGAATCTGGAAGCTGTAGTTCAATTCAGTTTGAAGGCATCATGTTGAGGAAGGCTGCTGTGACCTAGCATTCCATATATACAGAGAGAGAGAGAGAGAGGAAATCCCTTTTAGAAAGCCAGGAGCAAGGCAGGAAGACCAGATCCTCTGTCCCTCATCCCCCTCCATTTTGCCTCCTAATAACGAAGGATACATGACTCTGTTTTGCTTTTTTAAACATCTGCATTTTTTTTTCAAATACAGATTCACTCTATTCTGTTTTGCTATATAGTTGGCCATTTTTTTTAACTTCATACAAAAATTCATTTGCATTGTAATGTATTTTTCATGCACATTTTCTCCTAATATGTACATTTTGTAAACATTTAATATATGTCTTTTTGTACAGTTTCCCCTGAAGTGCATGTTTTAATGATTTTTAAAACAACCACCACAGCCAAGAACTGCATCGCAAAGTGCAGAGAAGTGCAAATGTAGAAGCATAAATGCAGTCTTGTCCATGTATTAGTCTATGAAGTATGAGTTAGATCAGTTCACATTAAAATGTGAATCAAACAAATTTTAGTGCCATGCTAACCACAACTTGGTTCCAGAGGTTTACCACATCTGAAAGTAGAAGTTTAATTTGGCCATGCTTGGTAACATTAGTGGCATTCATATCAGTGGGATGGTGACTCAGCTTTGGATTTTAGTCCAATTTTTAAAGGGATTACCCGAAATGCTGAATCCTATCCTGCCAAAACAGTATCTTGAATAGCTTCTTTAAAGTTCAGATTAAAACCTGCAATCAATTTACTGCTCCAATGAGATGGGACACCAATTTCTGTTATGGAGACAGAGATTTTTTTTTAATCTATTCATTTCCTCAACACTATGAATCTCCAGTCACTTTTTCTAAGCCAGGTAGCCCCAAATGTTTAGTTCACTCTCTTAGGGTACATGCTTCAATCTCATGGGAATTTTGGTTAGCCCCAAACATTTTCTGGTTCTGTTAACACATTTTCTGATAACCAAAGGTACACCTACTTTGGAGAGGTCATTTTGGAGCTCTTCACAGTCTGACTAGGTTTCACAATCCCAGATAATGTGTTGGCACCCACAAAATATCTCACTGCTCATCCTGAGCCCAGATTATTTATGAAAAAAATTAATAGCAGCAATCATAAAACATCTTATTTAAGAATGCAACTACTCATCTGCAACTTTTGTCCATTCATTCCTATCTTCTGAAGTTTTCCAAGACACCTCTGCCTGTCCTGTGTAATCTAGCTCAGAAGATCCAGAACCAGCTATTCAGAAGATACCTAGCTCTATACCTTCTTCCTTCATGGGGTGGGTTCTTCAGCAGTATAACAGCTGGTGTGGTTTGCAATCAGTTTTTGATAACAAACTACACCAGTGGTTATTTCTCATGCTATGGATCTAGGGGGGATTGGGTGGACTTAGGGAATGGGAAAAGGGATTGGAACCTCATACTGGCCCATGGGTTTTCCCACCCTCAATCTAATACATAGTGAAGTATACCTATGCAAAACATGCTTCTAATAGTGTTCAGCTATCTCTACTCAAATTCTTTTTTCCATGTTTAACACCTAGAATCTGAAGGCTATTTATAACCAAGATTGTTCAACAAACATCTGAAAGGAGTCCCTTTTGTAAACTGAGATCTAAACACTTTTCAAAATGTTTGACTTTTATGTGTGTGTCTTACGTAGAGTGAAAACTAGAGATGGCTAGTGTAGAAGAAGGAATTTCAGCCAGTGTTGCTTGTCACCTGCTTGCATGATAAGCAGCTCCTGCTGAAATTCCCTCTTGTGCACAGCCATTAAAGAAGACTGCTCCAGTTTTCAATCTGGCAACACTAGTCTTACACAATTAATAGTTTCATATGAGTGAGAAACCACTTCTCCAACCGAACCTGCCAGCTCATCCACACATAGAAACATCCTCTATGCAGTTGTTATTTCTCTGTAGGACTGCATATTTGGACATGTGAGGCAGCCTTATTTTACTCACTCTAGAAATGCTTATGATCTATTTCTGCTCTACTTGGAATAAGATTAAATGCTGGGGCTCATGTTGCCCATTACGTGCTTAGCTGTAGGAATTTTCTACATTTCCAGGAAATTTTACGCATGTCTAAAAATGCAGATCATTGCTGCAACAAATAGGTGCTTGCAAATACAGGTATCATAGAGGAATTTTTGTCAGGGAGCTACATTTGATTGCAGAACCACTGTTACCCCCTTGGCAAACCCTGTCCCGGGAGGATATAAAATGAATATCAACTATGACTTCCAGAGAGGTTGCCCGAGTGGGTGCATGGACAAATAGGTCAAGAGACCAAACCTAGGTCAAGGCCAGGAAAATCCCCAGTCACGTTTCCCAAGGAGACCCCAGGCTAGACACGTCTACATGAACAAAGGGTCCTCAGCCACAAATAGCCAACTGGAGGTGATTACTGGGTTTTCCCCAGGTTGAGCAACTCCAGATTCCAAGAATCCTACAAGGGCAAGGTCTATTTACATGAACCAATCATGCAAACCATCAAGTTACTATTCTGTGGCATTTTTCTTTTTATTTTGGCCATTGTTCTTCCCCGGAGAGGGCCTGCCCTCCTCGTACGTTCTGCCCTATAAGTAGTCCCCATTTTCAAGAGTCTCTTCGGAGACTCCCCCCCCCCCGCCACACTAGCAGACCGGCACTCTGTTAGTCGAGTGCTCCCCTCAGCTGCCTCTCTTCGCTGAGCTCCTTCCTTCTTGCTGCTTCCCGGACTGAAGACTTCTGGACAGGTGCAATATTACTGCCTCTGCACCCTCTCAACTATATCTCCTATAATTTTTCACCTCTTTCCCTTCTCAACAGGCCTTGTGTGCATGAGTGAGTGATTGTGTTGGTGTGTAAGAACATATTTGTTAATAAAATCCATTCGTTAGTAAGATTGTCTGGCTTTTTGCTTGGTCTGACCCCGTAGAAGCTAGTTGAAGGTCTCGCTGGGTTACCCTGCCCCTTGTTTTGCCATGCTAGTGCTCCGCTAATTTCCCCAATCTTTGCATTTTTGGAGCAAATCAAGGGGTCCCCCAGGGGATCCCTAGAAGTCAGGGTATCACCACAACTGGCTGAGTGCAGCTTGCGAAGCAAATCTCTGTCTGATTCCATGGGATACATTAAATTGCCTGTAGTGTAAACTGTAAATTACTTAGAATACTTTAAAGATCTAAATTAATTCATAATTGGGACAACCACAATACAGCCTTGCATGTGTATGTTTAACTGTTATGCATGCTTAAATGAACATATATTGGTTTGCTTTCCTTTGCCTGTGTGGTGTTTGTGCAATCAGCTTGAATTTCAGCTGCATTAAGAAAGGCTATCCACTTGTGTTGACTGATGGAGGAAGCCCATGGATGCCATGCTCTAGAGACAAAGGTTAATTGACAGAGCTTATAGTCAGCTGGGACTTATTAGACTCCAACAATCCCAGCCCAGAGCAGTAATAAAAGGGATGAGAGACAGGTGCTGCAACAGGATCAGCAGCCAAGCTGATTCACAGAGGATAGAGAAGCAGCAGGAGGGGTGGATGGGCAGTCTTTTCTTTTCAAGGCTCTGCTTGCTCCTTGTTCTGGAATGAGAAAGAATGTTCTGTTAGAAGAAATGAGCTGCAAAATGGGGTATTGGCTAATTGATGACAATTGTGCCAGTGCTTTCTTCCTACTTTACCATTCTGGCTGTAGTCAGGGCCTGGGTGGAAGAGCCCCTGGGAACAGCACTCTGAATTCTGTGAAGTTGTCATCATCATCATCATCACCACCACCACTTTTGTTATCCTTATTTATAACCTGCTTTTTTCCTGGTAAGAACTCAAAGCAGCTTACAATAATTAAAAAAAAAAAGTTAATCACAGAATACAAAGGTTAAACACAAATTAAACAATTGAATAAGAATTAAAACAAAGTTAAAATACATAGTTCCATCTAAACCTCAGAAAGAATTTCCTGATGGTCAGAGCTGTCTGGCAGTAGAATGTGCTGCCTCGGAGTGTGGTGGAGTCTCCTCCTTTGGAAGTTTTTAAGTAGAGGCTGGATGGCCATCTGTTGGGAATGCTTTGATGGGTGTTTCTGCATAGCAGGGGGTTGGACTGGATGGCCCCTGTGGTCTCGTCTAACTCTTATTATTCTATGAAAACTCAAACATTCATAAATTCCCCACAATAGCCAGGAACTAAGATGCGATAGGTGTAGAAATAAACAAACCACAAAAGACAAATACCAGCCAGCATGCTGAAAAAAACTAACAGAATGTCTTAAAATGTGTATCAACCAGGGAAGGGCTTTCCCCACTCCAAATCTGAGTTGGGGGTCTTCTATATTAAACCCCTGCTGATGCACACCCTTAGCTGCAGAGGTATTTTGAAACTGTATTTTGTGTTGAGAGAGGAAAGGAGTTATTGGGAGTTCTCCAATGACTCCAATCAGAGTATTGTCTCCTTTTGTGGGTATTATACTTTCATCAGGAAGCGGGATTGAACCCTGGGTAAACTTTGCATTTCAACTGAGCTTCACCCATCTCTTTTCATTTCCCTAGTGCCAGCTTCCTGCCTTGTATTAGAAAAGTCTTGAGATTAAAAGTTTACATAGGTAATAGTTTCATACCAGCACAGTAGCATAGCTGTATCTTCTACTGACATAGCATTTTGTGCCACTGATTCAAGGAAGTTTAGACAGAATTGACATAGACTCAAGCCTTAGAATCCCCCGGCCATTAAAAATTAATCTTTCTCTTAAATAAGTCTGAACTCCCACCGTCACCAAAGTCTCCTCTAGTTCCACTGACTGCAGCTGAACTGCTAGCACATTGCACATTACCTGAAATCTGGGAAGTTACTTTTAAAAAGTAACTTTATATAAATCATTTCAAAGCTCTCCTACAGTAAGTTGTCACTGTTAATTATCTCCCCTGCTGAACGTCACTGTTCGTGGTGTTGCTTATTCCATTACTTGCTCCTTTCTAAATTCCCTTTTTGTGGAGGGGAATCCATCTAAAGCAAAAAAAGTCCTAAAATCGGGAGAGGGGGGGAATGCTTATCACAATCCCCAGAGAAAACACCTTAAGCCCCCGAAAACCAATGGGAAAAATTAACAAGTAAAAATTCCTCCCAGTACAAAAAGTCTTAAGGTACCAATCATTATGCTGTGGGCAAAAGGATGCACATATTACAGGTAAGGTCCCTACGTGTAACATGTTCCCTCCAAGCTCAGAGTGGGATTCTAGTTCTCTGGCTGCCAGATTGCCTCACCTTGTTCATGGAAAGGTGGTTTGCTGTAGGCAGAACAGGGAGCAATCTAACTAGCATTTACTTGTTCAATTGTTAACTGTTTTGGGGTGCTTTGAATGTTGCTAGTCACTCTGAGTGTTATCCTGGTAACTAGGGGTGTGAATTATTCAAAGGAATCTATAAATGAAATACAGATGGACATACATTGCTCAGAAGGTATTTTTCATAGGCAGTTTCTAAAATTCTTCCTTTTCTTATCCACCTAGAAAAAGAAGCTCATCTACTGAATTTTGGTTGTATTTATACTTTATTGTTGTAGTTGGTGTTGTGTGCTGTCAAGTCATTTCTAGTTCAGAGGAGGTATGCCACAGCCTTACTCTGAGGCTGAGAGTGTGACTCGCCTAAGGGCACCCAGAGGGTTTCCATGGTTGAGCGAGTCCTAATCCAGGTGGCCTCCGTTCCTGCCCCTCTTGTGCAACATTGTTCTTGAATTATGCTGTGTCTGGGGCATTGTGGGGGAGACGCTGCCAGCACATTTGCTGCCATTGCTTCCACTAATGGGGACTGGGAGTGAAGGAAAGAAATGAACTACTACTGTTAACGGTGAGCCCTCCAGAACTTAAAAAAAAGAAATAGGATATACGGCAAAATATTAATTATTCCATGACATCCCTAGGTCTCTTAATTAGAATGGTCCTTCATCAGGAAACGTCTTGAGGTTTGTTTATTTGTTTGTATATATCCAGCCTTTTTTTCTGGCAAGGGACTCAATACGAGTTACAAAGTGGTAAAAACAAGAAAAAGCTAAAACCTGATAATAAGAAAAGTTAAAAGAAAAAAGTTAAACAAGTTATCATGTTAAAATGCCATTAAATTTTTAAAATTTGGGTCCTACTATGGGAGAAAGGCAGTATAATAATTAATTAAATAAATAATTTTAAAAGAGTAAAATCATTCGACAACATTACAAAGAAGTTAAAAATGCAGCATACACACCTCATAAAAAACACTCCCTGCAATCAATTACTCATTAAATACCTGTTTATAATTTCCTTGTTCCTTGAACTTACAAAGAAAGACTAGAAAGAGAGACAGCTGAATTGAAGCATATTCACAAATTCCAGTCCGTAAACAGAAGTATGAAGAAAGACAATGCCTTCATGATGTACTATGTATTGTAATACAAGAGTCTTTTGCTACTGCACATGGAGCAAAAGGAATCTTCTCAGAGAAAGTTTTAAACCCAAGGAAACTGTCTTTTGGTTAACAGAGTTGTTGCCGTATGTATCAACACATATTGATCACTGCAAAGATCTGAAAGACCTATATCACCTCATGTAGCCCTTGAAAATTTAGGGCAAGAGTCATGATTTGCATCTTTCTGGATCCTATTACAATCCATCCCACTCCCACAACAGTGAAAATATACTTTATAACCTGAGGCTCTGAAGAAGTAGGTTGATATTCATGAAAGCTCATGCTAAAATAAAAACCAATTAGTCTTCAGTGCTGTAGACTTGAGCATACTGACTCAGACTCAAGTTGGACTTCAGTCACTTCAGTGACTCGACTTGGCAACAGACAATGCACCGACTCGACTCAACTCGTGACTTGTATATTTTTAGTGACTGACTTGCCGCCCTTGGTTCAGTAACATAACACATATCCAGAAACCTTACAACTTTGAACAACGCTTCCATCTCGTTCTGCCTACTAGTCACATGGCAATTTGTATCAAACGCAAAGCGTGAGTGCATTTTTCAGAGGGGAACAGCAAATGAGTTGGGCAATGGCTTGAGGAGGAAGGATCCTTCCTTCTGAAGTTTTTGAAGTTTCAATAACGGGGAGTAAGAAAGATGCTATTCTCCACTTCCAAAAAAGCCTCCATCTTCAGAAATGAGAAATATGAAGGATCCTATACCTTGCTCCAGAAGCTGCAGACTTTTTTCTGCCCATTGACACAAAAGCGTCCATCTTCGGGAATGAGGAGTAAGAAGGATCCTATTCCCAACTTCCAAAGCTGCAGACCCTTGTATGCCCACTGAGCCCCACCCCCTTTTTCCTGCTAAAGTTGGCTCCCAGACTTGAGACTTGACTTAAAAGTACCAAGACTTGAGACCTGAAGACAGAAACTTGAGACTTGACTTGAGACATGGAGTAAAAGACTTAAATACATCTTAAAGGTGTTACTGTGTTCCTTTTTCCACTCCCCCTTCCTCTTTTTTTTAATGTTTAAATATAAATGTCTTTGCCTGCTGATGAAAGGAGAGTAGAAAGAGAGCCTCCTGTGGAAGAGAATTCCACAGGCTAGGAGCAGCCATTGAGAAGGCTGTTTCATCACTAGATGGGCCTGTGATGCTGGCACAACTAAGAGAAATGTCTGCCCCAAGGATCTGAAGACTCTGGAGGATTCATATGGGGAAATGTGATCTCCCACTTATCCCTTATCCAGTTTGATGGTGTTCGCCATTCTGTGGAATACTCATGAGCTCTGTGCCCATGAGAAACTGCAGCAGAATGTCTCCTCCCCATCTGAAAAGAACTGGTGAAATGGTCTCCTCCGTTTTCTCTGTCTACAAACAGGGTGGAGAATTTGGAAGGGCTATCTGTGCATTCAATGAGTTTAGGAGCAATCCCACCCCACCCAGCAGGTGTAACACAGATAAGATAGCTGTGTTGATTGAAGTTCAAGGGAAAGAATGGTAGATGAGCCAAAAATGAAAACTAGTTGAAATATATAAGTTACACTGCCAATTTTTATCCTGTTGCTATAGCATAAAAAGAGAGACAAAGACAGGAATAGAATAACTTTTGAGTTTGTGGAGAAATTTATTTGGCTATTAAAAAGAAGCAAACTTTTGGTTATGCCAAAGAGATCAGAAAACTAGTTAAAGACATGCAAAGAACAAATTTACTTACTGAGGAATACATTTTTAAAAAAACACATCTGAAATCTACATAGAGAGCAATACATTGGTCAGCATCAAATTTATATATAGAATTGTTAGAGATTTACAAGGGTAGATTAACATGAAAAATCTTTTTGTGTGTGTGAGTACAATAATTTGTCCTCACTAAGATAAAAAGGAAGGTGACTGCCTCTGTTTACCTAATTAATTGCTGCTACTTCTGCTGCCTATTGTAAGTTGAGGGTGGCTTGTGATCGTCTATACAGAAGCACTGTATGGTCACTCTTCTTGACAAGGCCCTTGGACAATCTGGAGGCTCAGCGGCCTAGCATGATCAGCGAATCATCCTGTTAAACAGACTGCACTCTCTCACTCACATTGGCTTACTGTTTCTTTCACACACACAAAAAAAGAATAATACGTCAGCACAACTGCAGTATAAACTCTATATGGGAATCCTATACTTATCTCACTGCAATAATGGATGTTGGTGGGCTGCTTCCTGAAGGTATTGCTGTAGCTGAATTTCCATCTATTTCAGTGGTTGTTAACCTTTTCTTTACAGGGGACCCCCCTGTAACTATAATTTGTTGTTGGGGTCCCCCAAAACTTAATTCAAGATCTAAATATTTAAATTTAGGTGTAAATATTTAAATATTTGTTGAAAGTTGCTCATCAGTTGCTCACTCTTTATCCCTTATTCTTCCAGTAAACAATGCAAAGGAAAGAAGGCTTGTTAATGGTCTGTGGAGCAACATGATGAGATCCTTCAAGTGCCAGGAGAGTAGAATGAACTAGAATTCCCTAAAAGGAGGTTATGAATAGGAGGCAGGGCTACAGAATAATTTCTTTTGCCCTTTCCCCCAAAGCAGCACCTGGAAAGTCAGGGTCTCAGTACTGCTTTGGGGAAAGCCTGAAAGAAATGCTGTTTTCCTTTGAAGGAGCACATCTCTCTACTTTCTCAGTGTTCTTTTGGGGAAACAGCTTTTCTTTCGACCTTTCTTTCCCCCAGTGCAGCACCTGGAAAGCAAGCATCTCGGTACTGCTTTGGGGGGAAAGCACAAAAGAAATGCCATTTCCTTTTGAAGGAGCACTGAGAGAGAAGAGAGGGTAAGTGCTTCTTTTGAAAGCACCTACCATTTCTACTCTCTTGGTACTCCTTCAGAGGGAAATGGTGTTTCTTTCACACTTTCCTCCAAAGGAGCACTGAGACCATCATCACTTTGCTTCCAAGCAGCCACAAGAGTAAAGAGACTCCCTTTGATTCTTATGGCTGTTTGGAAGTGAAGTTCCACCATGCTGCCTGGCCCTCGGCTTAAGCAATGTTGCCGCACTCACCACATGAGGCCTGGGCTGGGTGTCTTCCCTAATCTTCTGGGATCTTCCCTCACCTTCCCATCTTCTGGACTCTCTGGTGCACTAGCTCCAAGTCTCCAGCAAAGGTTGAGATGCCTGACAGTATGTTTTTGCTGCTGCCATCGCCATCATCACTGCCACCTGAAGAATCCAGGACATGCTGCATCAACCAGCCATAACTGGATGGGACTATTTTTGGTCCCTTAAATTTAGGATTTTTCCCATGTTCTGGGATGAATGGCAATCCTACACAGAGCCCCTATGAAGGTTCCTTGGTTAAAAACTACAGATCTATTTGATATGCTTAAGGGCACCTATCTAAATGGTACAGATGAGGCTAAATTTGGGATTAGGAAAGTACACAATATAAATTATCCAGATTGCAAAGAGAGGTGTCATGGAGCCAGGATTTAAGAGTCAAATTTCCAGGCTTAGTTTTTTGTTTTTTTACCAGGGATTATGATGCTGTCTGCTTATTCACTGCAGACTCTCCTATCATCTCTGACATGACATGTGCTCTTCAAATATGGAGAGAAGAGAGACAGAGCTTCAGATTACAAACTGGAGGATGAACTAACTTAGACTAAGTGCAAACTAATTAATGCACAAGTAGAGAGACAACAAACAGGTAATGATATGAATGCATGCTGTGGTTAAACTCTTAGGCCATTTCCGCATGACACTGTTATAGTGCTATTATTCCACTTTCAACATCTTATGGAATCCTGGGGTTTGCTGTTTAGGGAGGGGCATCTGGAATTCTCAGCCAGAAACCTCTTTGGCCTCAGTAAACTACCAACGCCTGAGTTCCACAGGCTGCTGAAAGTGGAATAATAGCACTGTAACAGTGTAATGTGGAAATGGCCCTAGAGAGAGATACAGACTAAAAACTGCTGAGTATAGGCATAGTAAGGTTGCTACTTCTAACAAAGTGGAATATAAATCAATCAAAGAAACAAATATTTGTCTGTTTCAAAATTGGTTTAGCAATGAAAACCAATGGTCACAGAGCAGGGAGCCTGAGGCTGCCTGTTTACGGTGAATGCTAGAAGACTGAGCACTCAGGTCAGTTGGTTCTACCTTTCCTACTACATGAGATATTTTGTATTTCTGTATAATTTATATCGATTATTTGTGTTTCGGCATAATCTATAGCAATCGCCTTTACCTATAAGTTAAGATATTTACATTTTATGCAGGTATGTGCCTGCTGTTGCCATCTTTTTTGGTGATGCCCAAGCAGCTCTCCCAATGTGATAGAAAAGCATGGAGAGAGCAGCAGATCAATAATGTTCTCTGTCATTCCCCAGGCCCTACTGTCCCCCAGAATGGAACCAAAATGCTTCCCATGCATTCTGTATGTTGCTTTTCATCTTTGTCCTGCCCCACCCCAACCCCAAGCAGCCTTTCCCATGCTCATGTTCTCTAGATATTTTGCCATCAACTCCTACCATCCCCATAAAAATAGCCAGTGGCCAGGAGTGATGGGAATTGTTATCCAAACTGGAGGGCACCAGAATGGGGAAAGCTGCACTCAGATTGCTTAAGCAGCAGAAACAAAAGTGTATTTTGTTTTAATGGCACAGGAATACTGGATTAATTGAGCGCAAATCTTATGATTTTAGACATACTACTTTTCTAGCCATTTTCTACTGCAACTGCACAACAGCCAAGATTTGGTATTTCCCAATGGACTGATTCATACACACACACACACACACACACACACCACACACACACAAGGCCTGTAGTTAGACAGTTCAAGACTGATTGCAGAACAAATCATGTCTTGCTCATCTGACCTACTTTTGGCTTTAGGACTTAATTTCCAGTCACATTTAACCCATGCAACTGCATTTGTTAAATGAGTGCATCATGTTCATCATGGAGTGGGAATACCAGGAAACCCAGCAGAGCTAGTAAACAAAATTCCCATACACCTCAACCTGATTGCAAAACAAGTGGTAAATTTCAAGATGTATCAGTGAAGGAGTGTGTGATGCTCCTTTTTATGATTTAAAGATGGATGGTTACTTCCACTTGACAGTGTCGTGTCACAAAATTCCACCCACATGATGCATATGAGTAAATATGAGGATTACACATTCCAGTTCAATCATTCAGCCAGGATAAGGAGCATACCTGTTCTTCATTCTAACAAGATGTTTGCTCATTCTGCTTCATCCACAAGAACCAAACATCTTCCCTCAACCCAATGTGGTTAGTTATGAACTCATTCATTAACATAGGCTGCCTTTTCACAAGCTTTGTTGTGTAACATTGAACAAAGTGGGCAGGGAGACTATGGAGTGCATCTTTGTTATGCCATTCCTCCACCCCCATTCTTTTTAAAGCCAGTCTTTAGGGAAATTTGGGCCCACAGTTCAAGTCAGTATCTGCAGGATCACATTCTCCCATGTGCAGAGCGGCTCGTGATCCCAGCAGTGAATGGCCAGCAAAGCAGGCTCAGCAAAAGAGCACACACAGCCAGTGGTTGGAATTTAAAGTCCGTAACTTGATTGGTTACAGCTGGCCTAGCATGGTTTCAAGCACTGGACCACCCAGTGGCTGGCTGATGGAAAACCAATCTGCCAGCCCAGTTGCTGGAGAAAACAGGGAATGACAGATGTGAGATCCCACTAGCATTGCCAAGTTGACTACAGAATGGAGCTTCTGGAACTTTAATCAATAACAGATCATGGATCAGGAAGAGATCAGGTGGAAGTCAGTATATCTCCTCTCCTCCCTCCACCTTTTAGCTGCTATAGCCTACCCACAACACAACTATTTACTGATGGGGGAGCAGAGAAACATCAAGCTCCATTCCTGTAACTTGGAGCACAGCACTGAAGGTGGCATTGTCACTGTGTTTCCAACTACAGCAATGGCACTGGATGCTTGTCCATACATACATAGCTCTGCCTTTTACCAGCCTCTAAATAGCTATGTTGGGAAGGGGGTTGCAACTACAAGATCTCCATACTGCCTTCAACCTGGCAACCCTAGATCCCACATGGGTGGAAAGCCATTCTATGGTTTCCTTGTCACATGGGATTAGACAAGTCCCACAGCCCTTGAATATCTTAAGGCAATTCTCAAAATGAAGATGACAAGCTTAGACCATTTCTGCACTACACTGTTATAGTGCTATTATTCCATTTTCAACATCCTATGGAATCCTGGGGTTTGCAGTTTAGGGAGGGGCATTTAGAATTCTCAGCCAGAGAGCTCTTTGGCCTCAGTAAATTACAGACCCCAGAATTCCACAGCATGTTGCAAGTGGAATAATAGCACTATAACAGTGCAGTGCAGAAATTCCTAGGATCAGATTCCCCAGTCTGCAAAGCTGCTTCAACAATAGATCTAGAGCTCAGCAGAGTAGCTCCGAAATGCAACTCTTCCCCCCATTCTTCTGCTTTGTGAGATGGCTGGGAGCCACAGCCATGGCCAAGTACCAGACAGTGCCCACCCTTGAGAGGCTGCCTACTGAGAGATATCTGTCCATCCAGGAGGAAAATTAGGGCAAAGTTTCACCCTCAACCAATTGGATTCCCTGATCTGGTTGGCTATACTTCAGCCTGGCTTCCCTAAGGCTGGATCTCAGAAGTGATGCTGTAGTCCTTCAGATAACTTGCCTTCCCCACTGAAAGCAACCAAGTGGAGGTAGGCTCTTTCTTAATTTCAACTTTCTCAGTCACCATTGTCAACTTGCAAATAGGCCCAGGGAACCATCCTTCTTGCTTCTTCCTCTAACTTCCAAACTGTAGCCTCATTGTGGGACTGTACCATTCCACCTTCCTGGCTTGAGAAGCAAGACCACAGTCTTGTCAAAAGCCACAGCTGCCATTTTTAAAATCCACCCTCAACACCACCCAGCAGCAAGATGCCTACACCAGCCCTGTTTGCAGTGCTTGCTGACAGTATGTAGCACTGGCATCACAGTGGCCAACAGCATTGCCAGGTCCTCCTCAGCAGCCGTAGTGCAGGAAGAGGATGTGGCGGTCCTCGCACTGTCAAATATAAGCATGGACAACAGAGTGGAGTCCAGGGACTGAGTTCCCACCTAGGCTCCCTGTGGGACACACCCTTCCACAAGACCACCTACTTCCATCTTGCTCTGCAGTCCCTCTTAAAATGACAATAGGAAATGACACCACATTACTTCCTGATGTTATTTTGAGAGAAATTGCAGAGGAATATGAAGGTATAAGGGGTCAAAGACAGATAGATAGAAAGACAGACAGTTTAAATCAGATACAGATGTGTCTTGTTGTGATGATGCCTTTCTTATTTTCTTTTTAGAAAAAGTAAAAAACTATATCATGTTGGTTACCAAAATATACTTAGAGTAAGTGGCTTGGTTTCAATTCTTCCACTTATATGGCAACATTCATATTGGAAAGAGCCTGCAGAGAGATTGTATTTTGATATGTTTCAGCAATGCTCATATATCATGGTAATGGGCAAGCTTGTAAAAGTCTCTGCAGGGTTTTTAATGTGCTTTGAGTCACTGCTCTGATTCTCACTTCATAAAACAAAATGTGTGTGTGTGTGTGTGTGTGTGTGTGTGTGTGTGTGTGATAGTAGCTAAATGCTCACTTTTTACTGATGCAGCCATATACTTTGGGGAGATTCATTCCCAGAATAGGGAGTTACATAAAAATAGAAAGCTCTATTAAAAGTTCTGTACAAGTCGTATCAGTCCCCAAAATATGACACTCAAAAAGGTAGCTATATTCCAGGCATCCAGTGACTGTGCTTACACAATGGACACATCCAACTCTGTTGAATAGTAATTAACAGGTCTTAAAAGAGAGCTTCTGGTTGGTAGCTGATGCGTGTATTTCTCTTTAAAATGCATAACGTTTAACTGAAAAGGTCACCTTATGCTTGTTTTGTTCTAGAATGTAGTTCGCTTAAGTCCACTTCACTCTGGAATTCAAATTGTAGATTATTTCCATTCTTCAGTAAAGTGTGCCCATGTTCCTGGGAATTATAGCGAGGGGTATTAATACTTAAGAAAGTATTTATAGCATCCATCCCGACCTTGTGGAGCCTGAATGGAACACCTGACATTTCGTGATGTATTTATGTATGTGCTCTAAAGGCAAAGGGCTGTTCTGGTGGCAGATGTGTGCAGCAGGCTAACGTGTGCCTTATTCTGGATGGGGCCATATTCAACTGAAGAAGGCTGACAGGAAGACACAACTTATATGTGATGGCAGGCAGTACTTATTGTGCGAATAATAGAAATAATCTGAGCCCCTGCCATGCTTAACTTGGAAAATTTTTGTTGTTGTTACTGTTACACAAGATTGTCTGGCCCAGCTAGGCTGGAGCAATTTAAAATAACAGAACATTCAGCCTTGTCTTTCAGCAAGCTCGTTGATAGTGGATGGGAAAATGTAACATGCCACCCTTGCAAATACCTACAGCTTTCATGGACTGTAGCTCAGTTGTCTTTCTGATGCAGTTGATGAAGTGAGGTGCTGTCCACAAAAGCTTACACCGAATAAGACTTGTTCATCTTCAAGATGCAACAGAACTGTTTAATGACAAAGATATATATATATGTGTGTGTGTGTGTGTGTGTGTGTGTATGTGTGTGTGTGTGTGTGCGTGTGTGTATGAAGTTTTTAGTACCCTGAAAGCACCAAATCCCATCTGATCTTGGGAGCTAAACAGTGTCAGGCCTCGTTAGTATTTGGATGGGAAACTGCCAAGGAATGCCAGGTGCTGTAGACTATGGCCCTTTTCACATGTGGGGAGGGAAACGGGCGAAAACACGCTAAAACGGAGCTTACCCGCAGCCGGGTAAGTCCGTCGCCCCGCGGAGCAGCGCGAGCTCGCTGCTCCACACTCCTCCGGCGTCCCAGATGGTAGCTTCCGGTTGGTGGAGGCTCTCCACCAACCGGAGAAGCTCGCCAGCCAGAAGCCCGCCCCCGGCAGATCTGCAGGCACGCACTTGCGCGCGCCTGCAAATCCACTTTAGAGCAGGGCGACGGAGCGGCACAGGGCTGCGCGCTCCGTGCTTTTTAAAAACCTCGAAAAAGAGGTTTTTAAAAAACACGCAGCCCGGCTAGTTCCGGCTGCTCCTGAGTGGATTCTGGTGTGGAACTACGAAAAGTAGTCCACGCCAGTCCACTCTACGGTGTAGAAGACCTCTGTGAGAGGTCGCTCTGCACCGTTTTAGAAGCCCGGTATGGAAATGGCCTATATTTCAGAGGAAAGCAATGGCAAACCACTTTTGAGTATACCTTCCATGAGAAAACCCTATGAAATGCATGGTGTTGCCATAAGTGAACAGGCATATTGAAGGCATACTCACATACACATATTCACCTCTGCTCTGACCCATCAATTCTGCATCTACTGTTTGTCCTTGACTTCCTCCAATTTTGCTTATAATAATCTTTTATCTTGCTTTTTCTTACTTCTCCTAACGGATTTTAACTGTCACTCGCTAAAAGTTAGTTAATCCTATGTCACCATACTTGATCCAAAGAATTTAGCATTTTCTGGAAAAGGCCAATTTTCCACTTGCATGCTCCAAAGATTTTGGACAGCACTATAACCACTGTCTGAAAAGAGATTATTGGTTTCTGTCATGTGCCAATACTGTTCATTCCTAAATTAATTTCAGAAGAACGTAATTTCTTTATAACTTGGAAGAAAATCCTAGTTCATTTGGATGAACCTGTCTTTCAAAGAATTTGGGTACAGGGATAGATAACATTTCATGCTGTTCCATTTTTGAACTTGATGCTAGGCAATAAATCAAAACTCTGTCAATGTCTCAAGGCCAGTGAGATCTCAAGATTCCTAGAAGTTGCCTTTGTTGGGTGAATGCCCTGGCATAGATAAATGTTCTTAGTTTTCTAAGAATGAGACTCTGGGAGATTCTTGAAGCAAAATTATCCAAGTATTAAGACAATTAATTTAGAACATGTGACAACCCTTATACAGGACTTAGGAAAGGGGTGGGCACTATGTTGGACTGCAGCTTCTATCAGCTGTGGTCAGCATATCCAATGATGAGGAATGCTGGGAACTGTAGCCTAACAACATTTAAAAGATGACATTTTTCTATTCCTCTATTAGACATAGGAGCAGTTATATACTGCTGATAGGAAGCTAGGGTTTAATGCAGTAATTTAATCATTAATAAGCTTGGGAAAAAAAACTAATTCACATATGTTAGAAGGGACAATTAATAATCAAGTTTATTTCAAATTTCATTTCTCTGAAATTATGCATCCACTCTAAAGCCTTACCAGAATGAAGCTGAAAAACATCTTCCATTATTTTGTTCCCTCTGCCGCTGATTTTTTTTTTTGTAAACTTGAGAGAGAAGGAAAAAATTGCATTAATTTTTGAAAATTCCTTTTGTCATCTACTCCTTAAAAAAAAAAAAACCTCTCTTCATTTCTTTTTCTCTCTTCCTTTTAATCTCATCTCCTTATTCCTTCCTTTTCTTTAATCTGTATCAAAGTGTGAACCATCACCCTCCAGATATTGTTGGACTTCTCTTCCAATATACCTCACCATTGGCTGTACCTTCCAGGGCTGCTGGGACATGCAGTTCAACAACACTCGTAACCTAATGCTTGTAATTCCCCAGTACTTAGAGAATGACAAAAAGCAAGAAAGAGTTTTGCAAAATCCAAATAGGTTAATTCCTGTCACTGGTCTTAATACAACAAATGTGGAACTGAAGCAATAAATGTGCCAATGTAAAACAAGAGTTTAGTTTGGCATTCACTACTTAATCTAAAGAAATATGACCTACAATGCAGAAAGTTTACAATCAAGCAACAGAAACACATTTCAATTCCTCCACCACAGAATTAAATCAAATGTGGTCCCATTGACTTCTGCAGACTGGGAATTTTATTTATAAGGTACAGATGTTTCTGTGTGTTTCAAAATCTGTCTATCTGTCTATCTACCCACTTATTTATTTTAGGTCTCAGCTTTAACCCAACATGAGAGCCAAGATGGTTCACATAGCATAGGTTAATATAAAGTACAGCCAATATAAAATCATAATGATTTCTTTCAAAAATGACCCCAGGACAATGAACATACGTCCTGCCTCTTTAATTTTTTTTCTCATTTTGCAACTTGTATGCCCGTTCCCGCCTAGTTAACAAATGCCTCTATCGTAGAAACAGTAATATCAAGTAGATGTTGTGAATAAGTAAAGCCAAGATTTCCCATGTTTCCCTTAATTTGGAAGCAACCTGGGTGAAATATGGAGAATTATTAGGTTAAGCGACACAGTGATTGGAAGCTGAATTCCTTTTCAATTGCCCATGGACTCAAACTGCATAAGGATGTGCAAATGCATTTAAAACTACTATTGGCTCACTGAAGGAAAGGCTTGGTTTCTCTAATGAGTGTGAAATCTGAGACACTCAGATTTCTTATCCTTTTGTTTTATCCACCATAACCCATTAATTTGGCAAGCTTAATTAAAAAAAATGTTTTCGCCCTATAATTCATAAAAGGCAGTTTGTTCATTCATTTTTGTTTTTTTGAGAATTTGGAGCTCTTCTTTCAATCAAATGATTCCCAAGGCAGCTTGCACGCAACAAATAATACCTCATTCTTCAAAGAATCACACGCAAACAACTGAGCAGCCCTTAGTCTTCTATCTGATTAGATGATGACATAGGCCAGAGCCTACTTCCTGAAGTTCTAGAGCAAATGGCAGGTGGACCCAAGTCTTCTTTACTGGGAAGGGGCAGGGGGAGGCACTGTTTAGCTTTTGCCTTTCCAGCCAGGATGAAGGGGGCCACAATTGTTTCTTTTTTGTCATGTACACCAGTAAGGTTGCCAGTGTAGAATTGTACCAGGCCCTGAGGTTTCCATGACAAAACCGGAGACCTCATGAAGCAGTCAGTTTCTAATCACTTAGAAAGCAATGCGGTAATCACAAGAAGTCAACATGGATTTCTCAAAAATAAGTCATGCCAGACTAATCTTATCTCTTTTTATGATAGAGTTACTAGCTTGATAGATGAAGGGAATGCTGTGGATGTAGCATATCTCGATTTCAGTAAGGCCTTTGACAAAGTTCCCCATGACATTCTTGCAAAGAAGCCAGTAAAATGTGGGCTGGACAGGGCTACTGTCAGGTGGATCTGTAGCTGCTTGACTGACCGTTCCCGAAGGGTGCTCACCAATGGCTGCTTTTCATCCTGGAGAGAAGTGACTAGCGGGGTGCCACAAGGTTCTGTCCTGGGCCCAGTGCTGTTCAATAACTTCATCAACGACTTGGATGAAAGAATAGAGGGCATGCTCATCAAATTTGCAGATGACACCAAATTGAGAGGGGTTGCTAATACGCCAGAGGACAGGATCAAAATTCAAAATGACCTGGACAGATTGGAGAGCTGGGCCAAGGCTAACAAAATGAAATTCAACAGAGAGAAGTGTAAGGTCCTACACTTAGGTAGAAAAAATGGAATACAGAAATATAGGATGGGGGACATGTGGCTGGATAGCGGTATGTGTGAAGGGGATCTAGGAGTCTTAACAGACCACAAGCTGAACATGAGTCAGCAGTGTGATGCGGAAGCCAAGAAAGCCAATGCAATTCTTGGCTGCATCAATAGGAGTATGGTGTCTAGATCGAGGGAGGTACTGGTACCACTCTACCCTGCTTTGGTTAGACCTCATCTTGAATACTGTGTCCAGTTCTGGGCACCCCAATTCAAGAAGGACATGGTCAAGCTGGAGCAGGTCCAGAGGAGGGTGACCAAAATGGTGAGGCGCCTGGAAGCCATGCCCTATGAGAACAGACTTAGAGAGCTGGGGATGTTTAGTCTGCAGAAGAGAAGGTTAAGAGGGGACATGATAGCCATGTTTAAATATTTGAAAGGATGCCATGTAGAGGAGGGAGTGGGCTTGTTTCTGCTGCTCCAGAGACCAGGACAAGGAGCAATGGATTCAAGCTGCAGGAAAGGAGATTCCACCTGAACCTCAGGAAGAACTTCCTGACAGTCAGGGCTGTCCGGCAGTGAAATATGCTGCCTCGGAGTGTAGTGGAGTCTCCTTCCTTGGAGGTTTTTAAGCAGAGGCTGGATGGCCATCTGTCGGGAGTGCTTTGAGGGTGTTCCTGTATGGCAGGGGGTTGGACTGGATGGCCCGTGTGGTCTCTTCCAACTCTACATTTCTATGATTCTATGACCTAAGGATAGCCCCTGGTGATGTCCTCAAGCATTATGCATTAAGTACCAGCAACTGTTGCTAATGGTTCATCCTTCAAGCACACACACAAAGGAATGTATTTTCCTATTTGAAAATTTTGACTGAAATCTAAAGGGACTGTTTCCAGAAGTAGCTGAAATGAGTGGCTTATTTCTTCTCACTCAGGCCATTTCCGCACTACACTGTTATAGTGTTATTGTTCAATTTTCAGCATCCTGTGGAATTCTAGGGTTTGTAGTTTACTGACACCAAAGAGCTCTGTGGCTGAGAATCCTGAATGCCCCTCCCTAAACTGCAAACCCCAGGATTCCATAGGATGTGGAAAGTAGAATAATAGCACTGTAACAGAGTAATGCAGCAATGGCCTTAGGAAGACAGGATGAGGAACATTTAATCTAGTCTCTTTACTTCTAGCCAGAAGGTAGATGCAGAGCAGAGCAGAGGGGGAGCCCTGGCACTATGTCTGGGAGGGAAGAAGGAAGCTAATTATGTAAATGAACTGGAGAGTCTTTCCAAGATACAAGTCATTTAAGCCTTGCAAATTATAGCAAACTACTTTATTAATAGTTGAGCTGGAGGTTTCTTCTTGCACACCAAAACTGGAGAATTTGCACCCTTGTCTCCTTCTTGGACATGACATGAAAACTGGAGATTCAGGGCAGGCCCTGAGATCTGGCCACTCTGTACACCAGGGCATTTTAAACTTAATTTACTCTGCCTGTTTCATTGTTTGTCACCACGTCCTTGCCTCTTGAGTGCTACTGCTTACACCTCTCACTCTCTCTTCTCTCCTCCCTCTTGCTGCTATACCTCCTATACCCCTCCATCCCCCCCGCCCCAGTTGCCTCATCTCACACCTGCACTGTGCTTCCCTCGCACCAATTAGTGGAGTTCCTACTCCCTTTTCCTTCTCCACACTACTTGCCTCACTCTGTATGGCTTCCCATTTGTCCTGTAAAGACAGAGCAGCGCCAAAGGTAGCGTAGCTGCTGTGGGGGATAGTACAGGCTACGTTATGTGCTATAAATATTATCCCAACCATGAGTTTAATAATTAAATTGTTTATAGCACTGGGCAAAAATTCCTTCCCCACAATTCTTCATCTTATATGTGAATGGACAAATGGGGAGCCATTTTGCCAAATATTCTTCAGAATGTGAAGCACATACTTCAACTGTTTTTAAAAAAATATTCCCACGAACTTTCTCAGAAAATTATCTGATGAGAAAATTCAGCTCGCTTAATAATGAATGATACTTTTATTGTTGTCTGTTTATGAAAACTGAGTTTTCTTCTCTTCGTCAATTATAAATTTTACATTGGTTGCTGTCAGTTGTCATCCAGTGTGTTGCAGTGGTTTGAGTGCTAGGCTAGAACACTGAGAAACCAAATTCAAATCTCCATTTGACTATGGAAACCCACTTGTCACACACTCTCAACC
Source organism: Cyclura pinguis (assembly GCA_030412105.1). Lineage (NCBI taxonomy): Eukaryota > Metazoa > Chordata > Lepidosauria > Squamata > Iguanidae > Cyclura > Cyclura pinguis. The sequence continues at coordinate 315,285,119 of CM059600.1, read as the reverse complement.
TCAGAAGAAAAAATAGCATTTCCCGTTGAATGAATCTTGCTGAGAAAAGTCTGCAATAAGATCACCTTACGGTCACCATAAGTCAGAAATGACTTGAAGGCACACAACAACAATACTGTGAGTTTCTTACCTCACCGGAAAACCCTGTCCTGGGGTCTACAATTTTGATATTAAAATATGATTCCATGTCCCTGAGAGGTTGCCTGGATGGGCACATAGAAAGCAACGGTCAAACGATCGAAAACCAGGTCAGGCTAGTAAAATCCCCAGTCACATAGCCCCAGGAGACTTCAAGCTGTGCAAACCCACAGTAGACGAAGGGTCCTCAGCCCTTGAGAAACCGACTTGAGGGGATTAGCCTTTTTGCCCCAGGTTGAGCAAAATTTTATCAGGCAAGGACCATTTACATACAGTCACACCACAACCCAATGCAGCCGAAAATCCTGAGACTTTGGCAACACCTTTTAATCTCATCATGCAAAGGAAGTTACCATTGTGGAGTTTCCTTCTCGTTGCAACACTCATTGTTCTCCTCAGGAAAGGGTTAGCCCTCTGGGTACTTTTTCCCCCTACAAATAGTCCCAGTTTTTGAGCGGTTCTTTGGATCACTCCGGGTCATCCCAGCAGACCGTTTCTCCGTCCGTTGAGTAATCCCCTCAGCCCTCTCTGTGCTGAGCTCCACTTCTCTGCTGTTTTTCCCGGACCAAGGACTTCAGGAAAAGGTGCAGTATTACCCCAGCTACAACCCCTTCAATATTCCCCCTATCCAGTTTCCTCTCTTTTGCTTCTTAATAGGTCTTGAGTGAGTGTGTGAGTGATTGTGTTGATGCATGAGACTTTCATTCAATAAAATCATTTTATTGGACATCTTTGTTTGATTTTTGGCTTGGCTTGGCCTGACACCGTAAACTGGGTAAAAAGACCCCGCTAGGTTACCCGGCCTCTCGCATTGCTATTGCTCGTGCTCTGGCTAGTTTCCATTCCCCATCATGTGGAGCACATTGAGGTGTCCCCCAAGGGGCCCCAGAAATCAGGGTAACAGGTTTTAATACTTTATTATTTTATTGCTTTTGATGGAATATGTTCCAGGTTACCAGAAAAATACTTTTCAAAAATCCTAAATGAAGTTATTTTGTTCCTTGATTGATGAAGGATCCAATGGCTGAAGAAACCAGGGACTGGAAGGAATGCCTTCCTTAGGCCAAATCTGATCAGCTGCAGAGCTGGTACACATCAGTTCGAATTGGCCTGATTTATTTTGGTGTTCGTCCAAATCAGTTGCACAAACTTAAATGATTACCTTTATGTGCTGTATATAATACACAAACACACACTATAATTTTTTGTTTATTGTTTTTTTTCTAAATGATTCTACGTGATTCAAAAGCTGAAGTATTCCAGACAGAGATTTAAATACTACTGGCACAAAGCATTCAGTGAGATGAGCCTGGACACATAAAGTTCTTATTACTAAGAGAGTGTTTTAAAATATAAATATAAACACCAAGTAGAGTCAATTAGGCAAAGGGGAATTTCTTCATCAGATGTTAGGCATCCCAGAAGGACTATTCCAAGAACAGCTTTTCCTTGGATTAAGTAAGGTTGAAACATTACTCTTTCTGTAACCTTATTTGACATAGTGTCAATAAGATGACTCTAGGAAATGACATTAGAGTTATGCTCTAAAGCTCCATTAACACATTTGTAGCAGCACACATTCTTATGGAAGTAATCTCTACAATGTCATCTAGTGCAGAAATCCTTCAAATGTGATCTGCTGCCTAATAGTGTCATCTGTGACTCTGAGACCACATTAGAGATAGCAGAAAGTGTTTTCTTAATACTCTGAGCATTTCCTGAGCAAGAAATAGTGGACCCCGTCCTAACATTCAGTTCCTCCTCTACCCTTGTGGTCCTATAAGGACCATGCTCATCTCTGAATAGCAAATCTAACTCTTTGTCTTTATTCCATGCATTCTGGTCAGCTGTATGATTGTTAGAAGGAATTGTGTTTTAAACCGGAAATCATAATAAAACAGTAAAGACTATTAAGAACCAAACAAACCGTAATAGCGATCCACAATACCATATCCTCCGACTGTCCCAAATTAGCAGGGATAGTTTCAATTAATACTCTGTTGTCCCACTTTTCTTCTACATTGTTCCAGTTTTTCCCTCCTTCCCCTTTCCTCCTCTGTCTTCAGTTTACTTCTGTTGCTTCAAACTGAATTCAAAGGTAGTTTACACTCAATTAACTCATATCTTCCAGAATTTCACAGATGAAAACTGGGACACCTGTGGCAAAACAACATCACAGTGTGATCAAAATGGCAAAAGTTATTAACAAGGAAGAATCTTGCTCTTCCTAAAAGGCTCAGGTAAAAGCAAACTGTTTCAGCCAATCTTGTGTATTTTTTCCTCATTAATAATTTTTGCCATCTTGACCATAATTTGATATTGCTTGGCCAGACATGTCCTGGTTTTCATCTGTGAAATGTTGGTGGGTATGGGCCCTCTTTTCTGTTCTGCCACCACTGGAAACACTGGCAGGAATGTGGTGGATGGGAAATAGAGTCATTTATGCCAGGTTCTGACATTGTACCTCAACTCTTATTATCTTTCCACCATCAGGCAAAGACATTTTCATTCAGGCAGAGCTCTGGCTTTTAAAATGATTTGTTTGCTGAAATAGTTTTGGCTATTGGGTGTTATTTATATCTTTTGTGTGCATATGAATGTTTTTAATCAATTTGCTATTGTATTGTGTGTGTGTGTGTGTGTATACAGAATATCTAAAGATAAAATAGCTACCTCAATAATTATTTATTGTGGCAGGCAGTATATATAATCAATCAGTCAATATAGTGACTGTAACTACTGCTTTATTTGGTTTTTAAAATTATTCAGAGACTACTTTTCACCAAAAATATTTGTTTATCCATGTGTTTTTTTTAATGTCACCTTTCTCCCACCTTTCCTGTAAAAGGTGTTTTACAAGATAAACCAACAAGGGAGAGTAAATCCAGCATGAGGTGTAAAATAACCTTTTTATTCTTATTTAGAATGCCTTCCTCAGTTGAATATACATTGCCAGGGAAACCAGTGTGAGTTTCAGTAACTCACATCCATGTGAGAATTTCAGTTGTCTCAGATTAATTTCCTAGGTTTTTGTGTGTATGTGTGTGTATGTTTTAAAGGGTGTTCTAGTAGGTAAAATACAAAAATTATTAAGCTTTGCCTTTAAAAAAATAAATGCCTAACTCAGCTCCAGGTCAGAAAGGTCACCACAAACCAGCAAGAAACTAGCAGCTGAGAATGAGAACTCTCACTTTTAGATCTTTGTCTGAAAGTTATAAATGCAGGTTTACAAGGAGCAGCTGAGACTTCCAGAATTGTAAGTTTATGTGATCTTTCTCTTTTAAACATGAATACCATGCAGATTTTAAAGCATTTGTTTTAATGTTAGCCTGAGAATGCATATGTTTAAAGCACCAGCATGTAGTTTTATTATATCTTATTCTAAAGAAGAATTTATCAAATTAGTTAAAATAGCAGTTGGCGTACGAAAGGGCATTTATGCTGAGGTTTGTACTTCGTGGGTGGCAGGAGACATGGATATGCATGGTTACAACCATATATTTCGCAATGCATTATTTACTCACAGCAGCCCATCTATTATGTTCTATAGATATAACTCCTACGCTTAAAGTTAATCTTTGTTCCATAATTCTAGAGTATATGGTTCAGGTCACAGTCTGGCTTTTCACTATAAATCTTTTGTGGATTAAATTGTTGGGCTGCACTCCACTGTCAAGCACATTTTGGCCTCACGCAGCTTTTTACAGTATTTTATGAACACTCATCTAGATTTTTTTTCCTAAAAAAGGGTCCTTACTGTTAGGGCTAACCTTGTCATACATCATGAGGGGGGAGAAAGAACATACAGCAAGAGTTTTGAGATCTGACACTTTATTTATGTATTTATGTAGAGCATTTATACCCTGCCCTTTGGTCAAGAAGGTACCCAGAGGGGCTTATAAATCATTCATTTGCCAGTTCCCCATTCCGTCCACCCCCCACCACTTGCAATCTAAAAAAGGCGGGACACACAAGGAGAAGAGAATGGCAGTGGGGAGGGGAGGAATTAAGTCTAGCAGATGCTGGCTGCTCTTCTCTCCCTCCAAGACCAGAGCAATGGCACTTGGGATGGAAGGAAAGCCTTTCCACAGCTGCTGGAATCAAAACACAGTGGTGCTGTGCCTGACTGCTGTTCTGTTCCTCAGAGGCCAGAGCAATGGCATTTGACATGGAGGGAGGGCTTCCCCAGCAGGTAGATCAAGCATGGTGGAGCTGTGCTTGGCTGTTGTTTTGACATTTTGAAAGTTCACATCTGACATTTGAGATCTGTTCCAATAACAAAGGGATAGATCCACAAGTGAAAACTTGTGCTGAGACAAGGAGACAAGACTCTGTAATAGGTATTAAATGTAATGGCCAAAAATGGCTGATCACAAATCAGTGAAATCCCAGCTAGCCTCATGAGACTGGGGGTCTTATGGACCTTGCATGAGATAAGGGCCCCTACACTTGCACTAACGTCTTCTGATGGCTGTATCTTCACTGCCATCATGAGACTTCATCCCAGACCTGCACCAACCAGCTGCTCAGCCAGGGTTGAGAGCAACAACCTCAGCGTGGGAGCACAATATGCCCACTTCCAGGGAAGCATCAGGCACAAGTTTTCTTCCTTCTCATATCCCCTGCCACCCTCTGGACCACCTGAAAGGGTTGCTTAGCCCTTTGATAGCAAGTTTTGAGGGACACACTAGAAACTCCAGTGGGACAAAATTTGTTAACTCAAATTATAAGTCAAAATATTATTTTTTCTGAATCTTCATACAGTCAATTTTTGGTGAAGAAAATACAGAATTACCAGATAAAGAATTGATCTCAGTTCTGAGATCTGATCTGATCTGAATTCGTATGGCAACCCTAAGGCAAACCTATCACAGGATTCTCTGGGGCTGAGAGTGTATGATGTGCCCAAGGTGACCCAGTGGGTTTCCATGGCTGAGGGAGAATCAAACCCTAGTCTCCAGAGTAGTCCAATGCTCAAACCACTACTCCGTGCTAGCTCTTGATCTCATTTCTACTAGAGCTGAAATAGCAAGATCCTGGAAAAATGCAGAAGGATTTTTGCCATGTTGGAAAATGCAAAGGAATTTTGCCATATCTATCTGACACTGGCTGGATATGTTCTGGCATATTGCTCTAGCTGGAGAAATAGCAATAAAAGCTTGATTGGCAAGGGGAGAAACAGCAGAAGATAATTTTGTGGGAATATGGAATCTTTTTATATCTCACGTTTCAGACTTAACATTGAATCAAGGCCCACCACTGACATTTTAGAAAAATATTTTCTAAAGAACAGAAGAGTATTTAAAAGAAGACCTGTCATGAAGTAATTTATCCAAATGAGACAGTACTTATATAATTTATTGTTACTGTTGTAAAATTAAAATAATAAAGAGAAACAAAATTAAAAAGAAAAAAAGGAAAGAAAACTCCCCAAGAACTGCCGCGAGGAGGGAGATTGCTTCCTCCTAGTTCTGTGGAGTCTACTTTTTTGCTAGCAGGGATCGTCCACTGGACACTGCCCATGATAGCCCAACCAACAGCTACACATATAAGGCTTTGCTTCTCTCTTGTGTTGCATTTTGCTTTGGAGGCTTTTTTTAAAGCACTGTCACTTGGATGCATAAGTCTGCTGCTGTCCCAGTTGGGTCTAGGTCAGCCTTTCCTGTAACATCATATAAATATGAATCATTCATGATGGTATAATGGCCATCTTGAATAAAAACATATCCATCTTGGCATGACAAGCAGCTTCAGGTCAAAAGGCTATGACTTTCAGGACTGCGAGTCTTACAGAATGACCTCATACATACATTGTACATACATATAAATAACCAGGCATGCTGCATTGCAATCATTTTGCAAGTGTAGGGTTTTATTCTTGGTTCCACAACCACTTATACAGTTGTGGCATTTTCTGTCATACTGGGTTTCACAAGCCTGGAGTATTACTATGCTTGCATAGAATGAGTATTTCACTCTGTATCTGAAGACTACTTTGCCATGTTCAAGGAATAAGCCCATGGATGAAACAACATGATCCAAATGAAGGATGGGGATTTAGATGAATATGCCAGGGAAACAGTTTTCTGTTGCAGTTCTGGCTGCATTCTTCTAGAGGATGGGTTGCTCTCTGCCCACTAGAGCTGACTCAGAAAGTAACATATTTTATGAATGCAGTGGGCCCACCATATCCAGGAGAGTTGATTCCAGGATCCACTGCAAATACCAAAAGACATGCATGCTGAAGCCAGCCTTTCAAGCCTTGCAGAGGGGCTGCACACATGAGGCAAGGCTTTTAAGTCCCTATTAAAAATTGTATAGGGCAGCAGCAGAGATGGCAGCAAACCCCAGCCATCAGGTACACCATATTATTTGTGCTCCCCAAGCTCCTTGGAGGCAGGGGAGCCCAAAGAATGTGCTCCATGCGGCAGCTGGGGCTTGCTACCACCACCACTCTATGCTATTTTTAGCAGGGCTTACTGTACAAGCGTGGCCTTGTGTTCACAGTCTCTGTGCAAGCCTTGTAAGTATTGTGCATGTTTCCATCCACAGTGGGTTGAATTTGCAGATTGTGAGCCTGCAGATATGCTGGGCCCATTGTGCAAAGAAATGCAGTGTGAGTAACTTTAGGTTTTTAAAATGAAGGCAGGGGAATATCATTGTGAGGTGTTTGGGGGCAATGGAGACAAGATCAGAACTTTGCCAGAAAAGGAGTTCCACTTGGAAAGAGTAACAGATGGCAAATTAATACAGGTATACCTCACTTGACAAAGTTGACGTATCCCTATGCTGTACTTCACTAACAGAAAATGTGGTACCATAAGAAGAAATAATACAGAAAGAATAAGAATAGGTTCCTGCACCAGACAAAAGAAGAATAGTTCAAAACATTTCAGCAAACATTTTGTTCAAAACTAACATATGCTCATGTGAAATGAAACAACCAAGTCAAATAAACCATGCATAAGTAAACAAAAGCAATTGGAACCTTCCAGAGACCACTTGAAGGCTTCTTCTAATATGGATCCAGGGATAATTTTTCTTTCATCAGTCTCCAGTTTTCATATGATTTCCATTTTGGTGTCCAAACTTACACACACACACACACATATATATATAAATAAAAAAACATACATATTTCAATGTGATGGGGGTAACTGGTAAGGCAGACTTATCTGTTCTCTCCTTTTGTCTCTCTTTAACTGCTGCTCATACAGGCTCAGTGAGTGATTCTGAAGGCAGTTGCTGTGAACTTCGCCTTTTCTAGGCAGGCACATACAGCTACAGTAGGATTGGCTAGAGTAGAATTCTGCTCTTTTCTAGCTCAAACTTTACTGATTGCGTTATTTACTGCAGACATGCTGCTACAGCCCAACACACACAAAAAAATCTGTGTTTCTTCATTGCTATCTTCCTGGTACTGATGCTGCTAAAAACCTCCAGCTAGACAGAGGATGAGGAAGAAAGGGGACCTGGAGTAAAAAGCCTTTGTAAAAAGGAACATCGCTGTCAGAGGCTTGGTCAACTGAGGTATGACTGTAGTTAACCATGCAGGATATTCAAAAAAGGGGAAAGAAAGGGGAGTGGTAGTGGTGGTGGCGGCGATGATGGTGGTAGTAGTATTTATTTCCATCCCACCTTTTAACCAATTTGGGACTCCAAAGCAGCTGACAACAAATTAAGAAACATATTGTTAAAAATACACACAATATAAAACTTAGGACAAAAAGTATAATGGCTGCCAGCCATGAAACTAGTAGTAGACCTGTCTGATTCTCAGAAGAAGAGGGAAAAGAGAAAACCATTTCAAGGGAAACTGAAAAGCTGTTGAGAAAGAAAAAGAGGGAAAGGGTGTGTGAGAGAGAACTATACTTTTTCTTCTTCATGCTCTGTCCATAGAGGCAGCCATGTGGGGATCCTGATTGACAAGACAAATTCCCTTAAAGAAGGAAGAAAACTTCTCTAGGCTGTGGCAGGGCTTATTGGGAGTTCAGAAAAAGAGTATTCAGGTAAGTGAAGCTACGCATATCATGACAACACCTTTTCCTGGTATTCCCTGGAGTTGCAGATTCAGAATTGCAAGAGTAGGCACCCAGATGGGAGCTCCAAAAAACAGAGCAAGAGATTCACAGATTATAGGATTTCTGAGGTAAGTGCAGGCTTTGATTACAAGATTCACAAGGGTAGGGAGGCTTGGAATAATAATTTCGAGATGCACAAAAGAAGAACAGATGTTATTCCTACTTAATGGAAAGAGGGGCAAAGCTTTAGGTGGAATTAAAGAACTTCTTAAAAGGACACTCAAAATCTTAGGACTCTTCATAGCCGCTTAGTATGATACAGCGTTGGACTGATTAAATTACAGACTAGAAGAAAAGAGGGTACTGAACAATTTTAAGAGTTCCTTCACTAGTTCATAAAAGCTGTTGATACACCCCATGTCAATAATGGTTTAGAGGAACACTTTCAAATGTATTTTGTCCTAGTCTGCTAGATTTTTTCCAGACTGAATGACCTTTCCAGTGAGAATGGAACCTTGTTTGAGCCAAGGTGCCCCTGAGGGACACACAAAATGGTATCGAGAAGGATATTTCATGAAAGATCAAAGATGCTGGGTTGCTAATCATATCTCCAACATACATCTATGAGCCTTTCAATACGTTGAACTTCATGGGATCTTTTATGACTTTCAAAATTGATTTTACTGTTGGGAATGCAAAGTTAAGGGGTTCCCCCCACATGCAGGAATTATGCATGACATCCTTTCTGGAGAGAGTGAAATACCAGATTCCATAAACCTTTGCCAGAAAATTCTTATTGTTCGATCCAATTCAGACATTAACCCAAACAACTGGGTTCTAAAATGAAGTAAGACTTATTATTTACTCCTTGCTCTGTGTGTGTGTGTGTGTTTTTTTTCCCTGAGAGGGTTTATTCCTGTTGTCGCCAACTCCCTGAAAACAGAGAAAGAGAATTTTTAAGCTGAGCATTTTGGCTAATCTGTTCGTGCCTTCATTTTGCACTTAGTGCCTTTTTTCAGTGTCAATCGAGCTATGTCTTGGGCCGAGTCCTGATTTCATTCTCCTCAGCACTTAGAAGCGAAAAAGAACATTGTGTTCCTGCAAAGGGCCCAGTGAACATACTTCATAGTCGTGCCAAGTTTGCAGCTGACCAATTGGCCTACATTCTGAGAGGATACATTTTCAAAGTTGTCTTCTTTGCAAATAAGCTGATGATGCTCGAAGCTTCTCTGATTTCTTTGAGATAAGCAAATCAGATCAGATTCCTACTGATGACAGGTATGAAAGTTGGACCCTATGAACTGGGCAGACTTTAAATATTAGTTTTATTCTGCTGTAACCACCTGTGTGAAATAGTATATTGAGAGGTTTCCTCAGGAGGTGAATAAATATTATGCCATATGAGGCAGGTCCCTGGCAACTCAGTTTGGAGAAACAGATTTGATTTACATGCACTGAACTTACCATCGTATAGTCCAAAGCTATTTATAAAAATGAAGTCAAATACAAAGCCATTTCAACTAACCCAGTCAAATTTGTTAAAGCCTGACTTACCTAAATGGCCAAGTTCATATGCAGAAAAATACCCGTGACAGCAACGTAAGTATAACATTGGAAACACATGCATGAAAATTCTGTTACACAATGAGATTTTCTAAAAATGATTTTATTCATGGAGGTGTGCAAATGAAGTATGTAAGCAGCTGGCTCACAGGAATGAGATGTTCCTAAGAAAGCAGCCGAAAAGATATTAGAGTCATATTTCCTGCAAGGTGACCATATATTCCTGTCACATCTGGGCATCAAGATTTTTGAATCTGAGCTGGACCCATGTCTTTTGTAAGTATTCCAAAACAACAAAGATATATCTGTACATTGATCACATCTCTATTCTGCAATTGTCTTTTGCTGCAACAGGCAGTTATATCAATTTATTCTGCATGACATTTGAACCAAAACATAAGCAGCTGGATATAACTTCTTACTGTAATATGGGATAAGTTAGTGAATGATTCAGCTGCCAATGTGAAAGACAGAAGCTTCTAAGTAGTATTCATGTACATGCTCATGTACACTTAAGTAATACATGCTCATGTACACTTAAGTAAGGCTGAGATGTGCCCTCTGTCCCAAACAAGTAATACTGGAAGGACTGAGAACTGCATGTATAGGCTGAATGGTCAACGTTTTTGCAATGTTTTTTACAAATATGTTTTCCACAGGATGAGTTTTCCGATGCAGTGAGACATTATGCTCTTGTCACAGTTGTTTGACAACTGAATCCTTGGTCTTGTGTACTGTCAGGAACCTAGCCAATTGTCAATAGTGCAATAGTCTATAGGAGCGTTGTGCAACTAATTTGGACATATCCTTAATTCCAAAAGAAATTAGTCTCCTTCAGATTAATCTGGATCAGGTCCAAAGTGTGCAGAATCAGCCTGATGTATATCTGGAGTGGGTTGGGTCAGTCTGGAGAAATTTGGATGTTGGAGGAGAGCCAGACGATATGTTGACGTTGGAGGAGAGCCAGATGATACGTCTCCAGCTTCACAGTGTACATGAAAATGCCATGGTGGCTGGACTTTGCACAGTGATAGCTCTCACATCTAATGTAACACAAGAATTGTACTAGTACTTTTTAGTCATCACACTGGGGTGGGGAGATGGTATGAAATCATTGAATGGTACAAACTCAGTTGTTTTCTACAGGTATGTGCTCTTCTTCTCAAATGAGCTCCTAACAGCAGACCTCAGCCTGCCTGTAGGACCACTCAGTATCCACCATCCTGCCTGTCAGTGTAATGTTTATTGTTTTGAAAGCACTTTATCTACCATAACTCCATCCTCAGGAATCCTGGGATTTGTAGTTTTATGTGGTATGTAGATGTCTCTAGTATGCACTGAGCTATAGCATTACTACTGCAGCATTACTGTACTACAGCATCACTAGCAAAGAAGTCTAAGTGCTGTTGTTGTTGTTGTTGTTCTGTTCCTTCAAGTCATTTCTGACTAATGCCAACCCTAAGGTGAACCTATCACAGGGTTTTCTGGGGCTGAGAATATGTGATGCACCCAAGCTCACCCAGTGGATTTCCATGACTGAGCAGGGAATCGAACCCTTGTCTCCAGGGTCATAGTCCAACATTCAAACCACTGCACCACACTGGGTCACAAAACTACAAATCCCAGGATTCCACAGAATGGAGTCATGGCAGTCAGAGTCATATCAAAGTGCTATAATTACGTAGCATGAATACACCCTGAATGTTGTAAATTATTTTTTAAAAAATTTGTTGGGAGTTTAATTCCATTTTAACGTTGATCTTTTGTGTCTTTTAACTATAATTATTTTAGTTTGTAAGGCACCTTAAGTCATAATTTTGGGGAAAAGGTGAGGCATAAATTAATTTAACAACAACAATCACAACTGTCCCATATGGTGATCTATCAGAGACACAACTTGGAATGTCTTCCCGGCAGTAATGAACTCTCAAATTCTAGACTGTCCCACTTACCCCAGCTGGCTATTGGTCCATCTTGGACAAGAAGGGCTATAAAGAGATACCTGACTGGGTTGCAAACTTGCCCAGTTTTCCTTGTTCTGGTGCATATTTGTATATCCTTCATCTCTGACTCCCTGGTCCAACTCTGTACTTTTAATACTTGCCTTCTGACTCATTTCTACCAATCATTTTTTGTAATCATAATGTCTCAGTGAGTAGAAACCTCTTTACTTGTGAAGGATGAGAAAATTTGCAAATATTCTTTATATCTCTATGAGAGACTTCTTCAGACCTCTCAGCTCAATATGAGGAAATCAGAAATGGGCTGCAGGGTGTGTAAAGCCAGAACTGAAGGGAAATTTCATTTTGTGGGGGCAATGTCCTCATTTTACTGCCCTGTAGCTGCACCCCTAGGAGAAGGCAGCATATATGTCTCTCTGCCCTCTCTATTTCTATAAATACAAAGACAAGTAACTGAACTCCTGGATATGGTTGTAGTATAGGCCTAAATAACCTAAAGGTACCAGATTTTGTCTGACCTTGGAAATTAAGGAGGATCAGCCCTGGTTAGTCCTTGGACAAGAGACCACCAACAAATACCACGTGCTGTAGGCTATATTTCAAAGAAAGGAACTGGCAAAACCACCTCTGAGTGTTCCTTGCCTAAGAAAACCTTATGAAATTCATGGGGTCACCATAAGTTGGCAAGTGGCAAGGCACATACACAAGCACACATGGAAGAGATATTGCACACATGAAATTCACACTTTGCATGCAGAACAGTAGCTTTGGGAGGGAGGGGGCTGAGGACATTGTCCTTCCAAATAAGAATTCTGTCCCCCCCCAAAAAAAATTTACCTTTGGTCCCCACATTTCTGGAAATACAACTTAGGCATCCAAAGAAATGGGGCAGGCAAAGTTACCAAGTAAATGCAAACAAAGCAAACATAAGAGCTCTAAGTATGAATGATTTTCAATGTCTTGCCCTTTGTAATGCTAGAAATATGGGGGACTGAATGAAAATTTCATAGTGGCAGAATTCTTATTTGGGAGACATAGCCCTCATCCCTCCCCAAACTACCTCCCTGTATACATGGAAGAAAGGTTCAGAACATGTCTGTCCTACTCTTATGAAATATTGATAGAGAGCTTGGGGAAAGGGAGTAAAAATTGACAAAGACATTATATGAGGAAGTTAAAAAAAGCCTTCAAATACCAAGCATACACTCAGTGGAAGAACTGGCAAGGTCTCTGTGTGAACAGAAGAATCTTGTTCTTTTCTATTCCAAACTGCATGCCTAGAAAGCAAAAACAGAATTTCATTGAAGCGTAGGTTTCATGGGTTCTTCATCCATAGGGCACTTCTTAGAAGTCTGGGCTTTGTCAGATAGTCACAAAAGCTGAGATTTTAAAAGAAGAAGTGTCAAGGTCAGTAATGCCAATCCTGTTTCAAAGCTCTCATCTTTCAAAAGGAAGATTCAAAGATCTATCAAAGAAGGATAAAATGGGAGAAATATTAACGAGGACTATATATGAAGAGGAATGTAATGAGGGGTGCTTGCTCATACAGTTCAAAGTTCCTTGGTTGAATTTAGAATAACATCCTATCCAATACATAGAACAGATGGGAAACTTTGGCAATTTTTTTTAAATTTAGAATTGCATTTTTTTTCCTGTTACCTGCTGTGGCTCTTAACCTTATTATTGTGCTGCAGAATCTGTTAGCCGCATCATAGGATATGAATAGCCTCTTGTTAGGAATAGACAGATTAATTTATTTTTGGTTTGTGTCAGTTTTGCACATGTCCATGTCTTCTTAACACCATTCTGTTCTGTTTCTGCATTAATGTATGAAAATGTATAATCTGCATGATAAATGTATATGAGTGAATAGATGCAAACTTCTCTGCCAAAATATGCCTTCATAAAATATTTTCTATCAAAATATACATGGGAGCAGGACGCAAAAAAGTTGCTGAGTTAAAAAAAAAAATTGAAGTGATATGAAATGACCTATAGCTCCTCAGTGCCCCAGTGGAAGAGTTGCTATTGGCCATTCAGTTGACTTTGGGCCCTGCTGACATTTGTTTACATCCAAAGACTTTTCTCTAAACTTCTTGGGATACGCATGGCGGGGGGAGCTGGTTGGGAAGTATGATCCTCTAGGAACCTGTGTTGGGCTGATGCACCCCCCAACTCTACCAGTTACGCATCCCAATGTACAGATTTTTGAATATGTTTTAGCCTAATATATTTAATGTGTTTGCTCATTTGCTCATTGTTAGAGAAGTGCAAAATTTGGAAAATAGTTATATTTTAATCCAGAAGCTGTGGATCAAGTCAGTTGCAACAGTATTCTCAAAGACTGAATTCTTCAACCATATTGATCTTCAGGCCCCCAAATCCCCAACTATTTTATCTTTGCATGTGAAGATGAATAACTCCAGTAGGCTTCTCCTCACTGAGGGAGAAAATAAGTATTCCTCTGCAGTGTTCTCATGTTCGATGTCCTGAAGTGTTGCAGAAGAATTATTCTGGGGAGGAAAGCACTGCGCTGTGCAAAATCCCTGTTGTCTCTGCTGGAAACAGTGTTTTCTCTGCTGGAACCCCATATTCTACACAGATAACAGGGTTTTTGTGTAAAAAAAACTACACATTTTCCCCCTGCAGAATAATTTCTCCTCAGCACTTCAGGATACTGAATACCAAGAGAAAATTGCTCAGAATTCTCACTGTTCTGTTAGGGCTTTTTCACACAAGGCAGGTAAATCACACTTACAGTAGGATAATAGCATCTTTGGCTGGGACTTTTCACAGGAAGTCATAATTCCTCTTCTGTTGTTCTCTAGGTGGGAGAAAGCATTTCTTTTATGAAGGAAGTTTTTTATGCATTAATCTACTAATGATCTTTTTTGTAAAAGAAATTCTGTCCAAATGATCTCCCACTGGGAGAACAATAAAAGAGGAATGAGGTAATAAGTCCCAGCCAAAGATGCTGTTATCCTGATTTAAGTGTGATTTACCTGCCTCATGTGATAAAGCCCTTACTCTTCCTGGTGGAGTTTCCCAAACATTGGGAAACTCTTTTTTTTTTCCATCTGGGAATGAACACTTTCAAATATTTCTATCTCTAGTAGGTGGTGTAAGTAACTCTTACAAACTAAATGGTTTAGCCCAGGGAGCTAGGAATTTTTAAGGAAGGAATTGTACACATTCAATTTTGGTTTAGAAAAAGAGGAGAAAGGAGAGCAGTGGAGCTGTTGGCCTCTAGGGATTAGTAATTTGGCCCTTAACATTTTGTATTAGGAAGTAGATCTTCAGTTCATGGGTGCAGGGCAGGATGGAAGAACCAATTCTTTGCAGTGGCATTATGTGCTACCTTTGTATTTTGTTTCAGAGTTTTAAAGTTTTACCAGGGCACTTTATATATCGAACTTTTCTCTACAGAGTTCCTGGCAAAAATAACATTTTTATTTCTAAATTCTGTGGGTGAACAGACTCTAAGCCTTATCACACCATACCTTAATACTATCTTGTTCCATTGGAATCCCACTATATCCATTCCCATGATGTATCAGGTTATTAATGCTCTCTATCTCACTCTTTCGATATTAGCGGGTTAGTTGCCTCATTTGCACTGTTTTTCCCTTTGCATTGCAGCATAATTGCTGAGACCTTTTCCCTGCCCCACACCTCATAATTGGTCTGGAGGTTATTGGGCAGAGAGCTCCTTGGAAGTAGCTGAAGGAGGGACAACCTGGGAATGCCTACACCATGCCCACTACTGGATCAGCTACGGAAGGAAGCACTATGAGGAAATCGCACTCCCACAGCTGTCTGGATTGTTGTAGGAAAGGGGTCACTAATGGATTATTCACAGCATAAAAAATGGCACATTTCAAATGGATTGCAACACAATAGCTGCTGGTGATCAACAATGTCATGAGACAGGACTGATCCTGAACCAGGAATAACACATTGCTCTGGTGCAATAAGACCCCTTCTGAGACATTTTTAGACATCCTTAACTGACTTCCACAGTAGTACCTTACTTATGAATGGAACTTAAGTAACATTTAGATGTGTGTGCACATATATGCACATATACACACGTACATATACATACCAGTTTTTGATATGTTTGTATTGTTGTGGCTGTTATTTTTTAATGCAAAGATTCTAATTGAATTTGCAAAATTCATTTCATAATTAGTTCCACAGAACCTAAGAAATTGGTACACGGAATGTCTTTAGTTTGTACTTGGCTTAGAAGCCTCAACCTTTGGCTACTGTGACCCTTAGGATGTGAATTCAGCCTGACCTCATTGTATGGGATAAGGGGAGGGAAATCTCCTACATATACACATAGTAGACTAGAATCTCAAATCCAAGTGTGGATCAGAACCTTCCTCCTCTTCTGCTGACTATCTTTTGACCAAATGGAAGACAGAACTTTAATTCAGTCGGAAGCTGCTATAAAACTTGGTAAGCCCCCATTCCTATATTCCGTGGTGGACTGTTGTGAGAAGAAGGTGAAATCCCTCCAAAATTTTGAGCCTGTAGAACACCTGAAAAAACCTTGGCCTGATTAAAAGTATCCCATAGCATCTCTATTTACCTTGAACATCTGAGTAGAGGAAAATAGTGCTTAATCAGCTGTGTTAATGTCCAGATCATAAAATGGGCACTTGGTAATTAGTTAGTTTCTTCTTTATTTGTATGTAAACATGGGTTAGAGAGCCAGTGTGGTGGTTTGAGCATTGGACTATGAATGGAGACCAGGGTTGAAATCCCCACTCAGCCGTGGAAACCCACTGGATGACCTTGGGCATGTCACACTCTCTTAGCTCCATAGGAAGGCAAAGGCAAACCCTTCTGAACAAATCTTTCCAAGAAAACACTATGATAAGTTCCCCTTAGGGTTGCCATACATCAGAAATGACTTGAAGGCACACAAAATAAATAGCAAATAGCTATTTGGGTTGTTTACCAGATTTCTTTGTTTTGAAGAAGAGAACTGAGAAAATGAAATGCTTAAGTCTCCCATCATCTAGTGCTCATCTCATAAAGAGTTTCACTTTGCCTTCATATTTAGTATGGTAATTGATGCTGGCCACCTGCCTAGTCTTGTCATCTCCTTTTTTTTGCCTTTATGCACCTGTCTTGTCTGGCCAAAACTGATGCAAGAACAGCAAGAAGACCTAAGCCGTCACAGTTCAAAATCGTCTGAGCTGCTAACAGAAGCAAGAACATGAAATAAGCAGGGATTTGCATTATCTTCTTTTCTGAAAAAGGTGCAACTACATTTCATTCATATTGAAGCTAGGTGCAGGCATACTTTAGTTAACAAAACCTCTGAGAAAGAAGCTGCTTTTTTTCCAAAACCTTTTTATGCCTCCCCAGTCCTCCTTTTTTCTTTGCCCTTCTTCTAGTGAGGTTTTTTTTTTTTTTTTGAGGAGCATTGGAATTGAGAGGAGAAACACAAATTTTTGGTGTTGGTTGCAGAAGCATATCTGTAGTAAGCAATGTAATAAAGCTCAAGCGGAGAACGGGGGGGATTCTATTCTAGTCAGTCCAGCTGTGGCCATGTGTGCTTCCTTACAGTAGGCAAGGTAAACAGCAATTGCCCTTACTGAGCATATATGAGCAGCAAACAAGAGAGAAAAGGAGATAGTAGATAGGCCTCACCAGGTCCCCCCAGTGTGCTTTAAAAAAAAAAAAAAAAAAAAAACATAGATCTATAAGTTTGGCCACCAACACGGAAATTATTAAAAAGTGGAGGCCGGAAAGAAGAATCATCCCTGGATGCATTTTGGAAGAAGTCTTAAAAGGTTCTCTAGAAGATTCCAAATGTCGTTGTTTTCTTACTCAATGCTTACCTGACCTGGTTGTTTCCTTTCATATGTGCATATTTTTAGTTCTGAATGAAAAAGTCTGCTGCATCGTGTTTAGGCTGCTCTTCCTTTTTGTGGTGTAAGAACCTATCCCTATTTTTTCCATATTATTTCTGCCTCTGGTACCAAAGTTTCTGTTTACAGAAGTAAATAAAGAAGTAATGGCTATCTACTCTGTTAACTGAGGTATAGCTGTATTCAAGAATGCCTCAATTCATCTATTCCCAACATTCTGTAAGGGAACAGATTATTTTCAGGAAGTTTCTGCATTTTAAAAGTCTTGGGGTTTTGTTTTTGTTTTTCTTTCTTTTTAGTTTACAACTGTGTCTTACATACTGTGTGCCTGCGTGAATGGTGAGAAATCCCAGAGGCAGTGATGGGCTGGCTCAAGATATTTTGCTATAGAGGCAATGAATGAAATGACGTCCATCCACTTTATCATTCTATGTACCAAAGCTCACTCTAAGTTTAGAAGTAACTATTGAAATGTAATGTATTCCTTTCCCCGGTAATGAAAGTATAATTACAATAAATTACAATTTGAACTTAATAAGGAATAACATCACTCCTTTCACAGTGCAACTATAATTTTAAGTTATTTTCATTGTTATAAACGTGGCCTCACTGGTAGAAGAGAGCCATTTCCACACTAGACTGTTACAGTGCTATTATTCCACTTTCAACATCCTATGGAATCCTGGGGTTTGCAAACCCCAGGATTCTATAGGATGTTGATAGTGGAATAAAAGCACTATAACAGTCTAGTGCAGAAATGGCCAAGGAGGATGGTTCAAATATGCCTCATGCTGCTGCCTCATGCTTGACAGTAAGTTATGAGGTAACAATACACTGATGGGAGAAGAGTAGGTTATATACCACAGACCAGCAGCTTATTTCATTCTATTTTCTTTCAAAAGTAACTAAAAACTAATTACTTTTGAGAAACAGGATGGTAAATCATTGCTCTTAAAATTTGTAGTTATGATAGCAGATAACCAACTTTGGCGGCCTTGGAACTATAACAACAATTAGTTGCTTTTTAAAAAAATAAATTTCCCAGTTCTGTACTGACTAGACTGATAGCTTCACTATTACCATCACTGAAGTAGTAGAATTCCCAGATTTCAGAGGGTTACAGCTCTAAGTCTCAGGACCTAAATCCTCTGCGACAGTTCTCAGGGCAAGCAGGAACCTTGGGCACGTCACATACTCTCAGCCTCAGAAAACCCCATGGTAGGTCCACCTTAGGGTCAGCACAAGTCAGAAACAACTTGAAGACACACAACAACAAATTAAAGTGACCTTGGGAGTTGATATAAAATGTCTCTGATTGTACCAGGAACAAAAAATATTATGGAATAAACTTAAGGCATATTGGTATATTGATACCCAAGATATATTGGTATATTGATACTAAGATATTAAGGTATATTGGTATACTAAGGTATTAAGGTATATCGGCGTGTGTGTGTGTGTGTGTGTTTTAAGATATATTGGTATATTATACCCAACATAAAATCAAAAGGAACAGGAATAAAATTGGCAAATTTCTAGTCTTTTTTTATCAGTCTAGATGCGTCCATAGTTGGAAATCTGCTTTCAGTTTGGAGGAGGAAGAAGTTTTTGCCTTTTTTTTTAAATCAACTCTGAGAGTTACAACCACTTTAAAAGGGAAAACACAGTCCTCACGAGATTCTAAGGCCCTTTCCACATGTGGGGGGGGGGGACGGGCGAAAACGCCCAAAAACGGAGCTTACCGGCAGCCGGGTAAGTCTGTCGCTACGCAGAGCAGTGCGAGCTCGCTGCTCCGCAGTCCTCCGGCGTCCCAAATGGTGGCTTCCGGTTGGTGGAGCCTCTCCACCAACCGGAGAAGCTCGCCAGCTGGAAGCCCGCCCCTGGCAGATCTGCAGGCATGCACTTGCGCACCCCTGCAAATCCACTTCGGAGCCAGGTGATGGAGCGGCGCGGGGGTGCACGCTCTGTGCTTTTTAAAAACCTCGAAAAAGAGGTTTTAAAAAACACGCAGCGCGGCTAGTTCCGTATGCTCCTGACTGGATCCTGGTGTGGAACTACAAAAAGTAGTCCACGCCAGTCCACTCTAGGGTGTAGAAGACCTCCGTGAGAGGTCGCTCTGCTCCATTTCAGAAGCCCCGTATGGAAATGGCCTAAGAATGGTAGTTCTCTGTTGTGTGTGTGCGTGGAGGGTGATTTCTGGCCAGGAGAAGACCCCAGAAATGGCTTGGGAATAGCATGATTGCCATGCTGAGTTAGAGCCTTCTAAGGCCATTTCCACACGGGGTTTTTAAAACGGGGCAGAGCGTCCTCCAGGGAGGACATCTGCACCTGGGAGCAGACTGGGTTGGACCTACTTAACGTAGATCCGCACCCCAGTCCGCTCCGGAACGACCCCAAGTGGTCGTCCAGCATGCTTTTGAAATACCGCTAAAAACAGGTCTTTCAAAAGCACAGAGCGCGCCACTGTGAGCCTGCTCCCTTATGCAGATTTGCAGGCTCGCATTGGTGCAAGCCTGCGATGAGCCGGGGGCGGACTTTAGGCTGGCGAGACCCTCGACCAACCAGAAGCCGCCATTTTTGATGCCGGAGCAGTGCGGAGCGACGGCTATGCACTGCTCCAGAGCAGCCTGGACTGGACCAGGGAGCCTTAAAGTCTGGTAAGTAGCGTCACGGGGAGATTTCCTCACCCCCTGCGGAAATGACCTAAGTGGGCCCCACTTAGTGACTAGAGAACCACCCCATAGTTGTCTACAGGCTCTGTAATGAGCTCTGCAACCCGAATGACCTCAGCTCTTCTAAAGGTCGGAGAACAAAGAGTAACTCTTTAGAAGTTTGAGAACAAAGAGTAAGCCTCTGCTGGTCCTCTTCTTCTTGCTGTCCCAACATCTTCTTTTGGAAGGACAGTTCACTAGACATCTACCATGTTTTGTAATATTAGGGTCTATTTACAGATACACAGGTGAACATGGGTGGAAAGCACTTCCAGATACTTCCAGCTTTCAGAAATCTTTCTGTCTCATAATTAAAATTTCTGCTTCTTTCATTCCTCGACACACAGAGAGACCTCATTAATTCCTCTCAGCTGAAGCAGGGGAGGAGGGGACAAGCACCTTTGCCAAACTAGCTCTCACCTTACAGAGGTGTCTCCTACTTTTTGGACATTCTGGGCACTTCATCTGTTTTGTTTTTTAAAGATATGTCTGGCACACTTGATTGTTGAAAGTTGATAATGTTAAGCAATCATTCCAGCCACTTCAACTTCTCTTATACAGACCCCACACTCTTTCACAGCAATCAAATATATACAGGCATCAAGAAAAAAAGAATCTAGTGACGACTTAAAGACTACTGCCATTTCTGCACTACATTGTTATAGTGCTATTATTCCACTTTCAACATCGCATGGAATTCTGGGGTTTGTAGTTTACTGAGGCCAAAGAGCTCTTTGGCTGAGAATTTTAAATGCCCCTCCCTAAACTGCCAACCCCAGGATTCCACAGGATGTTGAAAGTAGAATAATAGCACTATAACAGTGTAGTACAGAAATTATCTAAGATGCTGTGATTCTGACAAAACTTGTTAGTCTTTTAGCAATGACTAGACTCTAGTTCTTGTTTTTGCTGGTTACAGATTACAGAGCTACTTGCCCTGGAAATATTTGCATATCATTTTTGACATGCATATGTTTGCTGAATCAAGTTTGATGTATATTTATTGTGGTAATTAAAATATTTATATCCCACTCTTTAGCCAAAGATATCAAGAAAATAGTAATTGTAAAACAATTCTGACAATTTAAAACAATTCAGCATAATTATATAACAATGAAATCAAATTCATAACCCAATTGGACAAATCAAACCACTATCACTAAGCCCCTAAAACTTCAGTGAACAGCCATATTTTAACTTGGCTCATAAAAGAGGTCAGCCGCAGAGCTGATTGAACCAGCAAGCAGAGGACATTTCACAAGAAGGGCCTTCTCTCCTATCTCCGGAAACTGTATTATTCCTGACAGTTGGATTACCTCAACAGATCTTAGTGGTCACGCTGACGTATGCAACTTCATGTTTAGGGCTTTTAAATGTTACGTTCCACGTTTACTCATAATTCCTCCTAGTGGGCTTGATAAAGCCACCTGACTGATTTGCAGATGTCAATACGCATAGCATAATGAAGTATTTTTTACTTTTCTATGGACTTTAACATAAGGAAAAGGAGTGAGAAATGAATTACCCTTTCTCTTGTATTATTACTTTAAAAGAATATACAGTCAGCTCTCCACATTTGCAGGTTTCACTTTTGCAGATTTGATTATTCACAGATTATTTGCTGTCACCTCTGCTGCCTTCCGGTGCCATTTTTAATAGGGACTGCAAGCCTCATGAGACTGAGAAACTGAACGAGGCTTGTAAGTCCCTATTAAAAATGGTGCAGGGCAGCAGTGGAGGTGGCATTAAGCCCTACCAGCCAGCCACTTCTGCCTTGTGAAGGAACCCTGATGCTTCAAAGGAATCCACAGTGTGTTTTTGTGTGTTAAATATGGTTTGGGAGGGCCTAGAGTTATTCACATTTTTTTCACTTTCACAAGGGTCTTGTGCCCCTAACCCTAGTGAGTATGAAGGGATGACTGTATATTGAAAATCTAGTTTTCTGAAATGATTTCTAATTGCCATAGAAAGCAATTGCTTATGAAGAAGACTCAAATCTGAAATGGTAGTTCCCTCTCCAGTTTTTGTTTTTTAATCTAGGGAGAGCCTTTCACAATACTCATTTCTTGGCCCACTTCAGAATGTCTCTATCCTTTTGAGATAAACCATACATACACGGCCAGGATGTGCTCATAAAAGATTAACATTCTGTTCCTTGTCAATAACAACAAATTAGTCATTCCTTTTCGTATTCCTATAGTTTGGAATCAGAGCAGCATAAATTATTAACTGCTCCCATTCTCTTATACATGACCGAACATTTTAGATAATTGCTAAAATGGGGAGCACCACATAAGCTAAAAAAAAAAAAAAGTACTTCAGTGCTCAAAAATGCAATCTTTGTTATATTTTCTTGCTTATTCCCAGTTAGTGTGGTTCTTTGTTGTTTAATTTAGATCTTTTAAAACTTTAGAGTAAAAACAATTAGAAATTAAACAAATTAGCCCAACGTATAAAAGATGAGTAGTCAAAATCTCTGTTCAGATCTTGCTTTGAAGAATTTTCCTTTCCAAGTTTGTCTCATCTAAAACCATGACCTTCTGAGGAACAGGCTAGCTCTGGCTATAATAATAATATCAACAAAGAGGCTTGTGGCACGTGGCGCCTTAATGATGAAATTTTATTTAGCATAAGTTTTCATGAGCTTCAGCCCACTTCATCAGATGCATGTAGTATTGCCTCACTTGACAAATGCTTATACACATGCTTAGCTGGATGAGGGAGGTGGGGGTACAACATGCAAAAGGTAAAAATGGGGTTAATTATTTCAACAGTGATCATTAGCAAAAAGTACTTGGTATATATACACTGAACTATTTCTTCCCTTTTGCCAGTGTGGTGTAATGGTTTGAGGTTTGGACAACTCTGAAGACCAGGGTTCGAATCTCAACTTGGCCATGGAAACTCACTGGGCGACCTTGGGCAAATCACATTCTCTCAGCCTCAGATGACGGAAAAGACAACCCAAACACCTCTTGCCAAGAAAATGATAGGTTCCCCTTAGGTTTACCACATGTTGGAAATGACTTGAAGACACACATAACAATAAACATTTCTCTCCTTAATCAGCTTTGATAATTCTCAGCTGTGAAACGTTGTACACTGCTTTGGATCTTGTGCTGGGAGAAAGGGGGGATATAAATTAATCAATAAACTAACTGAATTCTTAACCTCTCTGATCAACGGCCTTTACCAAAGAGTTTCCTCTTAACAGGGTAGCCAACCAACCAACCAGGAAACAAACACACAGAATGACATGGCCTGTTTCCCCACCACCACCTTCTTTAAAAAAATAATTGTCACTCCCATCATAGCAAGACAACAACGCTGACCCTTTTACTCCTTACAATCTTTTCTTTTTTAATGTAGTTTTATGCACTATGTAAATAGGCTATTTCCATGTTGGATTTTGTTCTGAGTCCCACCAGAAATCTGCTTCAGTGCCAGAATCTTCTTCCCCTGCTGCACAGGTTTTTTTTTTTTTTTTGTATAGTGATCTAAGAATGGAATTTGTCATTTGAACAGCTTCCACATCCAGTAAAGATTCAGTATTTTATGTATTTTGTTTCACCAGTGTTTCACATCATATGCGTCATCATAGCCTTTCAAATGATTGAGACATTTATGCTGTATTTCCTCCTAATAAGTAATATAAAGAATTATGGCAAGTAGTGAAACAACATGTACAGTATTTGGCTACAAGCTGAGGCTTTGAAAATCGAAATGAATAGAGCTGAATAATAAATCCCACTTGAAAGAAGTATTTTAATTCAGTGCAATCCTTTACCTAAGCACTGAGATCCTATATGAAACTAGCAGCAAGTGAATTCTGGCCAGTTTATCCCATGCAGTCCTGGAGATTATGGATTAGATAAAGAGCTACTTATTCCTGTGGAGCATCATAAACTCAAACACCAGTTGCAAAGGAACAGGAAGCACCCTAGGCCTTTTCCTCACCCTACCTTTTCATGCAGTCATCCAGTGGGGATCCTGGCAGCAGCTCTGTCGGGAGGGGAGCATTATGTGAGCGCTCCCCTCTGCACTGGCTGGCTCCCTGTGGAAGGGAGTGCGATGCCCATGCCTCTTCCTCCTGCAGTGCAGCCGGGTACTTTCCCAAGCTGTGCTGGGGCAGAAAGGGCAGCCATCATGCTTCTGTAGGACAGGTAAGTTTGGGATGATGGCATGATCGCATGTCATTGATGGGGAAAACCTGACAATGATTTAATCCATGATTGCACCGCCTGGGGACGGGAGAAGGATAGGACTGCAATGACATCATGCCGAAGTGTTGTCGCGATTCCGTCCTTCTCCCATCCCCATTGTAGGATGGGAGGGTGTTGCAGAAAGGGCCCTAATCTGCCTTAAAGTGAAAAAGCTAAAGTAATTAGGCCAGCTAGCTATAAAATAACACAGCCAATGTTATTCCTTTGCTGCAGAAAACAGCCCCAAAACTATGTGGCCTTGTCTGACGTTTCTAACTCTGCAGATGTCTGGATTTTGTCATTTACCTTGGATTACCTTCCCTGGTCATTCCCTGACTAGTGCTGGAGTCTGCTCATAATTGCTTTTGCCTTTAGACTGTCACCTGCTTTCAGTGATACTCTATGTGTGGTGGTGGGCTAGCACGGTTTCTTCACTGTCTGTTCCCACGGATTTTAGGTACAGTCACCTGGACACTTGCCCTCCTTAAACAGAACCCTTTGACTCACATGTGAGGAGCTGTAGCAGTGAGGAGCCATTTTTTTCCTTCCAGATGTTGTATCAGTCCATCAACCACTGCCAGCATATCCAGTGATAAGGATAATCGCAGCTGTAGTCCAGAAACATCTGCAGCATCGCTAGTTGCCTACCCCCTGATCTGATGGAGCCTCACTTCAGATACACTATGAGCACACATAAACTGAAAGATCACTCTTATGCTGCTTTCTCCCTTAGAGCTCCTGGTAGAGGGTGGGAATAATTCCTTCTGTGTCCCTTTTAGCCCACAAAGTAGGCTTAGGGTTGCCATAAGTCAGAAATTACTTAAAGGCACACAACAACAGCAACAATAACAATCAGACGTATCAGAAACTGATCTATTGGAAAAGGTATGAACTATTGGGAAAGTTGGTGACTTTAGTTTATGGTTTGGTAGAGTTTCAGCTAGTAAGAAAAAAAATAAAGTAAATTACTGATTCAATTTTGCCTTAGTTCTTTTATTCTGGATAAATGGCAGGAGTTAATGCTTCTGTTTGTTTAGGAAAATTAACCTTTAGAGATTTAAGCAAAGGATATAGATGTATAAAAGGGGTCAGGATGGGAAAAGCTAAGGCTTCCCAACAGTATATGGTATTACCAGGTTGATAAATTAATCTCATTAAATGAATGGTTCTTCTCAAAGAATATGAAACCAGGCGAACAGGAAGTATCAATGATGAAACCAGTGGACCATATCTATCTATCTGTGCACAAAGCTAAACCAGTCACTTCTAAGTTTATCTGTCTGATATCAGTTCAAATCTGCTTTAAAGCTAAGTTTATTGACCTCAGAGTCCTACAATGAGCAACCAGTAACAGCAATAAGACACGATTCCTCTGTCTGGACAAATCATAGTTTGAAAAATGTAAGACTAATAGATTTATCATATGAGGAAGTAGCATGTGTAATGGGAGTATCAGGTCAGTGACTACTGATATTTTGTAACATTCACATCAAGCATGTCATACTGAGGAAATATGTATACACAATAAGACCCACTTAGAGATGGAAAAATGTGTCAGTTCAGCTTTCTTTTGCAATATTTTTTGAAAGACTCCAGTTCTTTCTTTCTCAGAGATAAAGGACTTTGTGATTTGTGATAAATATTGGTAAATCCTTCAAGAACAAAGTGAAATGAAATTTCTCCCGCATTAGCTTCAGCCCACCTGGACCCTTGTCAATTTCTGAACTAGTGGATCTTTGAGAAAATGGGGGTGAGACACAGAGAGATTGGGGGGTGGGGAAAAGTTAGACTTGGGAAGATTGGGAATGGGCCTATGTTAATATATTTTCAGGTTAACTTCAACTGAACTGAAATGTAACATGCCAATACAATTTCAGTGACACCACAGGATCCGTGCTGGTGGTGTAAAAACTGACATACAAAGCTTAAAGATATATTCTAAAAATGGCCATTGTCAAAGGCTTCATCCATTCCCAGATACTGACATGATTATTTCTCACTAAATATGTAAGCAGGAAAAGGCCTCATTTAGGTGTTTTGTTTGTTTGTTTGTTTGTTTTTTTGAGACAAATAATTAGTTTGGTCAAGTCAACAGGACGATGGGTTATCAAACATCTTAGATCCTATCTTTCTGCTGTGCCTTCCTGAAAGGCATTGTTAGACTCTAATTTGGACTTGTTGATGAATTTATTTATAGCCACTAAGATATGCATGGTAACTTACTGGAGAAAAAGCAGTGAGTCAGTTTCCCTATTTCATAGAGTTTTTTTTTTTAACAATAATCTAAAAAATAAAGCATGACATACTTAGCATATTTAACAAGAAACTAATTCTTCCAAGCAAATTTATTGAAAAATAGATATTGCAAATATGTATTATGGGATGGATATAGGCTATGTTAGTTGAACTTAGTTCTCATTGAAACCAATAAGAAAAGACAGTCTAACTTGTCTGATTGATTTCAATAGAAATGAAGTTGTTGTAAGCTTATTATAAATCTAACCCTGTGTGTTTCTAGAATATCCTTTAAGACAATGTTCATCTGTATTGTTACTTCGATTAACAGTTGTGCATTTTTATATTTAAATTAGTTTAAAAATTAATCCGAAGAAGACATTCCAAACAACTTTGTAGCACAGATGATTTTATGAAATAAGAAGAAACACTAACAGAAGAAAGGCAGGATAAAAATGAATAAAATAATAATAATAATAACAACAACAACTTCAGTGGAAGTAGAGTCGTGTTACTTATATGCTCTTTACAAATATAATTCTTTTCCGTGGAGTAATTTGTCTGATACCATATCAGAGAATATGAAACTGCATCCATAAAGTTTTCATGGAAAAATCTTTTGGTCTCTCTTCTAGTCCAAGAGATCCAAACAAACAAAGGGAGCAAACAATGAGGAACAGCAAAGAAGTTTTAAGTACTGAAGTTACATAAATCACAGAGTAGAATGAGTCAAGGGGATAGGGAGATGAAAACAAGCCAATGTTAGTATTTTGGGAGTTTATGATGATGTGAGCCAGCAGTCAGTGAGCGTTTAAGGTGGGGAATGTAGTCACAAGCAATATATATGTTATTGCAACAATGACATTTTACCAAGCTTTAGAGTCCTTTTTTCCCTACTGGGTTGAAGAAGAGGCAACTGCAACCATTAGAATTTCCACACATCTAGCAAAACACCCTATGCCTGCATGCTTTGCACGGTTCTCAGACCACTCTACGGGGTTGCTTCCATAAAGTAGTACCTGAATGACAATGGAACTGATGGAAAAACTTGTGTGAGTAGGGGGTTAATTCTTCACTAGTGTCATTCTTCAAGGAAACAATGAGTAACCGGAACAGTTTTATTCCTGCCATGAGAAAGTCTGCAAAAATTGCACAATTTTTGAAGTCTGCTTGCAGTTTAGGGCTTTTTTCCTCACAAAATTTGCACAGGGTTTTTTTGCACTGAAAACAGCAGTTTCTGCACAGGAAATACCCTGCACACAAAATGCTGTTTTCTGCACAATCTGCCGCTGACAAAATCCTCAATTTCAGATTTTTTTTCTCATCAGCGTTTCCTGACACTCGAGAAGTAAGTTTTTCAATCAGGTTTTAAAAAATTTTTGAATAGTCTTTCAAGCTGTAGGTGTGAGTCTTGCTCTTGTATTGCTCTTAGCCATAAGGCATTGCAAACAAACAAAATACAGTAAAATGTCCATTAATATAGACTCAGATACAAAATGTAACAGGATGTTGTATGCCATTAAAAGCCACCTTCTTTAGTTTATAACTAACTAATGTAAAATCCTGTGATCCCGCAGGTCCCCTTTGCTACTCAGCTGCTTGGGAAAAAAGGCTGACTAATTACTCTATCATAATAGAGCTACCATGCCAATGGCAGCCAGAGAAACTCTGCTTCTTGCCGACACACCATCCTTGAGCAGCAGTATGGATCATTCTTTCTCTGTTGAATGACACTCTGTGAATATTGCTTTCCTTTGGAAACTTAATTAGTTCCAAAACTATTTTTACTAATTACATTATCAGGTTTAGGAACACTGAAGGAGGGGTAAACGGTCTCCATAAACCGTGACCTGTAAAACCAGGTCATGATGGCTTTTGATCGTTGAAACTGATGCAGCAGGAGACAGGATCACCATAGGCATCACAGTTTTTTGAATCCTCATCAGTCTTCAACCCATGCCACAGAAAGGGGAAAGAAAGACGCATGAACTTTATTACAACCAACGTCATTGCTCGCTACATGTTAATTTGCCCCTAGCAAAGCAACCCAAGAGAGATATTTTTGAAACCATTTATGACTCATGGAAGTGGAAATCCTCTCATAGAATGTTGACACATACAGTGGCTTTTTTTACTTTGGCTGCAAAACAGATTAGAAAGAGCATTAGATAAAATTGCCATAAATTGTCTTGGGGTCTTAGAATATTGCTTTGGTTTTTGTGTTGGAAATTCTCTTATTTTATTGTCTGTCACATATTTGTTACTGCCTGCGATGTCATTTTGCTGTGCTTTCTATATTTTGCATACTTTTGTATGTTTTTAATGTGTATATCATGAACTTTGGTTAGAACAAACTCACAGGAAGGAATTGGTAATCAGATTTCAAACAAGGAGTACATCTTGTTTTAAACAAAAGCTGAGCAAGAATAGAGATGGGGTAGATATAACCAGAGGGTACCCAAAACTGGCAGTCTGCAGGAGGCCCACAGGTTATGTGTTGTCCTCTCCCACTGTATACACTTTTCTGGGACTAGAGTTGTCCAGCTGACAATAGGAGACAGCTATGTCCTTTAATGACTGTGTAGAAAAGGGTGTTTCAACAGGTGTTGCTTAGTACCCATTTGTGTCATAAGCAACACCAGCTGAAATTCCTTCTTCTGCACAACTATAAAAGTTTTATGAACCCTCTCCAGTTTTCAATCTGGCAAGCTTGTTGTTGTTATTCTGCATCTTCAAGTCATTTTCAACTTTTGGACCCCTCATGGGGTTTTCTTGTCAAGAGAGGGTTTGCCTATGCCTTCCTCTGAGGGAGAAAGAGAGTGTGTGACTTGCCAAAGGTCACCTAGTAGGTTTCCATGACTGAGCGGAGATTCAAATCCTGACCTCCACAGGCATAGTTCAATACTTAAGGTTGCCAGTATGGTGCAGCGGCTTATCTCGGACTAACCTCCATTGTACTGTACAGGGCTTACTTCTGCATAAACGTCTATAAAGCTATGCAGTTGTTGAGCCTGTTGTTTTTACCCTCAACACTGTTACTCCAAAAGGTGCGGGAACCTTGAGGTCCACCAGCAGCACCCAGTGTCTGCTTAGAAACTGGGAGAATTACAGCTCATTACAGCTCAAAGGAGGTGTTTGTGTGTAGGGGGGGAGGTAACGGCAGAATCTTTTCATCTGTGTATACCAGTACTAACTGTAGGACTCCAGTTAAAGGTTTAAACAGGATGTTATTATTGGGAATTAACAGACACACATACACAAAATCAAGCAGTCTCATGAACCATATAAAACTAGTGAAAGAAGAGGTGAGAAAGGTTAGATACAGGGAGATTTCAGGTGTATAGGGTGACATTTGCCAGTCCAGGAGGAGGTTGAAATGGAGTGGCTCAGACCACAGTCCAAGGATAGCACAGAACATGGGAATCTGGGGGCTGAAGTGCAGAGTGACCTTCCAAGTACTACAGATTGCTGGGGTCAGAGCTAGGTTTAAATATCCTTTTTCTTACCCTGAAGAGATGTTAATAGCTTTCTGGCAGAGTAAACAAAGGGGGTCTGGAATGGACTCATTGTCTTACTTTAGGTGAGACGACATTGAGGGAAATCCTGACAACCTCTTAATGTCTTGATTGGGTAAGATGAATGGGGAAGGTCTCTGTAGGAAATGCGCACAGCAGGGGTGCTTGCCTGACCTACCTGGGAAGTTTTGTTTACTATTGTCTTGGTTGCCTGTGCTATTCAAAGGATTATTGAAAGCCCATTAACACCAGGCTTTTTCACCTAATCTTCTTGGACTTATGACTTGGCCATGCTGAGGCCATCCTGACCTAGCCCGTGCTTACAGCCAGTGTCCTGCTTCCACATGTTTTTACAGTCATAAAAGTCTACTGTTTATATGAAAATGATATTTGTTGCCAATTTTGCTATTCCACAGGATGGAGTGTGTAAGGAGTGGTAACAACATTGTTAACCTCTTTATAACTGGGTGCAAAAGCACAGTTAATGTCTAAGCTTCAAAGATACATCTTTAGAATTGCTTGCATGGCATGCTTACCTGATCTTTTTAAAGTGAAAACTCACTACCAGGTTTGCTTGTGAAGCTTTCATGGAATGAAACCAATTGCCAAATGCATATTGTGTACAGAGAGGAAGCAGATTGTGTGAGTCATGGCATTATATTTATTAACTTGGTTGAAATGTGCCCTCATCTCCTAAGTATGTCATTTATGACAAACAAGAAGCAAAACGACAATTTTTTCCATATTTCAAAATACCAGCTTCATTCATCATCACATTCACACACTTTAAGAATAGTAGCAGCATCTGAATGGCTTATTGGGAAACAAGGAAGAAAGGAGTAGGGGGAGCATAAGGCATAAACAGGAAAGAGAATATGGAAGAGACTCGAATACAATGAGGAAATAGGGAAATGGGGTGGTTACACTGAAAGAGGCAGAGAAAAAAATGAGTGGATCCTTGGTTTAGCGTGCAGGTCAACTGCACAACAGATGAGGAGTAATATTAGTTTCCACACCATCTAGACCATTTTGGCTTGCTTTCCACAGCATGGAAATAACATCACATCACCCTTGGCTTTGATTTTAAGCCAAAAATTGGCTAGGTTATTCTCTCTCTGTGTCTCTCTCTCTCTCTCTCTCTCTTTTGGTGACCAGGAATTTGTGCCATTTTGCAGTGGTTCAGGCTATGTGGATGAAAATTTTCTGCTGAATCTTTTTGGATTTTGGAGTTTTGGGGATACCCAGGGTAGAGGGGGGAGCTTGGGAACTACAAGAAAGAATCTGAGGGCTGTGGGGAAAAGGACAATAGATGATGTGCAAAAAGCAAAAAGCAACCTCCTGACTTACAGAGCAGATGGGTTGCAGCTCAGAGTGGACCTCACAGCCACAGCTCACCCAGCCATGCTGGGCCTTGAGTCTCCTTTGCAGGAAACTGTATGGGCCACACAGCCTTCTGGGAAGAAAGGGCCAGGCAGCCAATGAATTCAAACCTCTGTTTTGAATTCATTGGCTGGCAAGGGGCTGGAACCTGATCTGAGTGTCCAGATAGGAAGTTTTCACTCAAGTCGAGTGCTGGGGTATATATTACCCTGAGTTCCTGGTTCCCAGCCAATTTGTCATTGACTGTCCCCCCCCCACCCCCCGTGCTACAGGTGGTTAACTTTGGAGACAACTAGCAGCAGTGGACTATGTAGAGTTGGATGCTGATCTAATGTGGTTTGAGTGGGCTGTTCTTGCATGGGCATGGAAATGTATTGTGTACAGGCATGCACGTAATTGCTGTTAGTTGTCACAACTTGTTGGTTGACAGTAGCAAGGGTCCTGGATAGGGGATTTCAGCTTCTGGGTATTCCAGGCATTGTTTTGGTTTGGGGGCCCCTCCCCTTTGTGCTGAGTGGAAGCAGTCATGCACAGCACCAGAGGGATATGATTCTCCCACACTCCCTGGTGACAGGGGAGGCCACCAGGGCAACCTGCAGCGGGATGCGTCTCCTGTTGTCCCAGTGATTCTGGCAGTGGGCTGGAAAGTCAGGCTCATTGATTAACAGGCAGGTTGATCAATGACTCTATCCGGACCCATGCGTATGCCAACCCTATGGGTAACTGCACCTAAAAATGTTGTGGCCTTTTTCTTCCACTTCTGGGTCTGTGTGTGTTCTTGGCAGCATTCATCACCCCTGAGTATGCAAACATAAGGAAGCGATGCAGAGAGAGGAGGTTGTGGTGATAAAGCTTCAACAGATATAAATTTGAAAGATAAAATATAATTTTTTCTGACCAAACAGAACAAAAACAAACAAGGAGAATATTCATTCATTCATCATTCATTTTTAAGAGAAGACTTTCCCTTGTGCTCTGCTCTAAACTTTGGGGCAGCAGAAATGAGATGATAGTGAAAAATTGCCTACTATCATCACAATCAGAGATAGAAAAGTTAATAGAAATTGGATGACATTGACTACAATGACAACAGCAACAATGATATCTATTTTATCCCACAATTTTTACTTGTCTGGGATACAAGGCAGTTTACAAAAGCTACAAAACAGACTCAGACAGAAGTTCACATCATAGAAGTGTTAAAAGATAACTAAAAGTCTCCAAAGGATTAAAAGCAACTGAAAAGTATAACCATTTTTAAAAGTAGAATCATAGAATGATAGTGTTGGAAGAGACCACAGGGGCCACTGAGTCCAGCCGTGTGCCATGCAGAAATAAACCATCAAAGCATTCCCGACAGATGGCCTTCCAGCCTCTGTTTAAAAACATCCAAGGAAGGAGGCTCCACCACACTCCCAGGCAGCGTATTCCACAAGCTGCTTTACCATCAGTAAGTTCTTCCTAATGTTTTTTTTTAATATTTTTATTAAAGTTTAAGTAGAAAATAAAAAAAGCCCCCCTTCCCCACTTCCAAGCTTTTTCCCAGTTGAATCTGCTTGTTTACATTCCATTCATAGACAGTTTCTGCTTAAAGGATAATCTTACATTGTTTCATCTTACATTGTTACATTGCTGCTTTGTTACATTGCCTTATTACATTGTTGCCTTACATTACATACAATCTTGCTTTGTTCCTTTTTCTTTTCTTATACCATATCTTTATCCAATTCAAGACTTCTCTCCATTCCTTTTCAAAGTTCTGGATAGGCTTATTTTTCAATGAAAATGTCAACTTTTCTATCTCTACCATATCCAGGACTTTTAATTTCCATTCTTTTATGTCAACATAATTCCTTTCTTTCCAATATTGGGCATATGTCAGTCTTGCAGCAGTTATCAAATATAACAATGTCTTCTGGTGACATCTTATTTCTCTTTGTTGCCCTAACATATTTAACAAATAAAATTCTGGCTTCATTCCAAAATTTAACCTATAAATTCTTTGAATTTCATCCTGTATTTCTTCCCAAAATTTCCTTGCTATCTTACAGGTCCACCACATATGAAAAAATGACCCCACCTTTTCATCACATTTCCAACATCTTATATTTCCATTTTTAGTTATTTTTTGCAACCTTTCAGGTGTCATATACCATCTGTGTAGCATTTTATAAAAAATTTCTTTTAAATTTAGACTTGGTGTAAATTTTATATCTGTTTTCCATGCCTTCACCCATGTGTCCAACTCAATTGGATGTCCAATATTTTACGCCCATCTAATCATATTATCTTTAACAGTCTCTGATTCCATTTCTCTTTGCAACAATAATTTATAAAGTTTGGAGATTCCCTTCTTCTGGTCGCCCTTCATCAATACATCTAGTTCATTTTCTTTTCTTTCAAATCCATATATTTTTTGATCCATTCTAAATCTCTCTTTAAGTTGTCTCCACAGGAACCAATTAAATTCATGTCCTAAAATTTTTAATTCTTCTTCTCTACGCATTCTTGGCTTATCCCCCTCCCATTTCAACAACTTTTGTTAAGTTAATAGATTTCTTTGTTTTGCTGGGGCAATTTTATATGCTCCTTGGAGTGCAGTCCACATCAGAAGTCTTCTATAAAATTTATGCTTTATTTGTGACCAAACTTTCAATAATGTGTTTCGAATACCATGATTATTAAACTCTTTATTCACTGTTATTTTGGCATAGCATAAGTATCCATGCCATCCAAACCTATTATTTATTCCTTCCAGTTCTTTAATTGTTATTTTTTCCACTTGTGTCCATTCTTTGATTAGATCTAAACAGCATGCTTGATAATAAGTTTTTAGTGATGGCACATCAAAACCTCCTAAGTTCTTCCTAATGTTTAGATGGTATCTCTTTTCTTGAAGTTTGAAGCCACTGCTCCATGTCCTTATAGACAACACATTACATTATTAAATTATTTTTATTAATTAGACAACACACTACATTATTAAAGATTTTTTCACCATGAAGAATCAGTTCTCAAAAGACCCATTGAAACAAAAATAGCAGCTAGTGGAAGGATAGTAAGGAGAGTGGCAGTCTAGCCTCTCAGGGAATGGAGTTCCAGAGCTACCACCAAGTAGGCTTTCTCCCATGTCCCCACCCGATGTGCCTGTGAGAGGGAGGACGAAGCAAAGGGTCTCCTCAGAAGATCTCAAAACATGGACAGGCTTGTATGGGAAGATGTGGTCCTTGAGGCTATTTGGACCTGAGTCACGTCAGGTTTTATACACTTTATGGCACTTTGAATTGTGAAAAAAAAAAATTAACAGAATTTGGCTCTGGATAAAGAACCAGTTGTGAGATGTATGGTTCGTTAGCGTCTTAGCTCTGGCAGTCAGTTAGTGAGTGAGTGAGTTAGTGAGTTGATTAATTAATTAATTAATTAATTCTGGAATTAATTTGACACTATAATTTCAACTTCAGTAAATACCTAAAGGCACCAGATCCCATCTGATCTCGAAAGTTAAGCAGGGTCAACCCTGGTTTACTTGGATGGGAGACTGTCAATGAACAACAGGTGCTATAGGCTATATTTCAGAGGAAGGAAATTGTAAAACCCCTTCTGAGTATTCCTAGTGTAAGCAATTTGTGGAAGTTGCTATAAGTCAACAAGCAAGTTGAAGATAAAAAAAATCAGTTAAATAAAATTAAATAAATTTAATTAAGTTGTTCCCTTTCATAAAAAAAAATATGTAATGAGCTGGGCCTCTGCCACTAGGCAGATGAGTTTTAAAGTCCTTTTTAGCATCATGGTGAAATATTAAGAGCTGTCTAGTGGTACAGAAAGGGTTAATTAGTGGCTTTGATACTTTATGCATTAGCTTGGTAATCTGGGATGCTGGAAAAAGATAGGAAGGTTGAGAATTAACTGGGGAATGAATTTTTAACTGTTACTAAGCCGCTTGCCCAGTCCTCCTAAGCGATGAGGAGAGATGAGTCATGCTTGCATACTTTGATTTCTTTTGTTTGCTTCCACACAATATAGTCCTTGGGAGTCCATCTTCCCCATCAGCCTCACTTTGCAGGACTACACCCCAGGCCAAGGAGCCCACTTGACAAGGCATAGGGAATTAGATTGCTGGCCGGACAGTCTGGGTGGAATTTAGTTATTTAGGGGCCCAGTTCTACCATTGGTTGTGAAGACATGCTAGACCCCACCAGTGAAAGGGCTCGAATGCCTCTCTGCCATATCATCTGCTGCCTCATTTGCAACCAACAAAGCTTATAACTGCAATTATAGCTATTGGAATTGTTAGCTACTGGAATCCTCAGTTTATTAGTTCAATTATTCACAAACTGTGTTCAAAGACATTGAGATCTGCAGAAATATATATATTTAGCAGATCAGCCCCCCTCCCCCTTTACAATCTAAAAAAAAAACAATATAGTTTACTGGTCTTCTCACATATCTCTGTCACATAATCTCTGCCTGTATCCTGTGTTCTACACAGTCTCACTCATGAGGAGGCTATTTTCTGATATGGTATGAATAATCGCGGACTTTGCTTGGGAGTGTATTCAAGTCCCATGGAATATGACTCTTCTGAGATAGAAGTTAATAATGTGCTTTGCCAGCTGAAGAATTTTCAGCTTGATTCTTGGCAGGGCCACACTACAGACATTTTTGTTGGGGTCAGATGTTGAAGGCTTCCCTGAGAAGAAAGACAATGAGAATTTTCACATAGGAATTGTGCCAGAAGGCTCGCCATGCACCCTCACGTTCACATAACTCCACATCCTCTGCCTTATATGCATGAAGGAGATGGGGGGGGAGCCACACTTAATACAAAGAAGAAAATGCCTGTGTTATTCAGTGCTTGAGAGCATGTTCACATTGTAACTTTCCAAATGGTGAGATGTGGGCATGGGCATCCACATTTGGACTTTTAGCTCAGTAAGTTATATTACTGTACCATTGCTGTACCATCGGCCAGCCATCCAGCCATCCACAGCTAAAACTTGTGTGCCAGCTGTGCTCATTCCTTGAAACATCAAAGCTGGCTTCAGTGACACATGCCTCGATTACATCTCAGTTGCAATACCGTAATGCACTCTACACAGGGCTGCCTTTGGAAACTGTTCAGAAACTTCAGCGAGTTCAAAACATTGTAGCTAGAATGCTGACCAGGGCCAGTTACAAGGAGCACAAAACTCCCTTGTTAAGACAGCTCCACTGGCTCCCTGTTTGTTTCCAGGCACAATGCAAAGCGCTGGTTATCACCTATAAAGCCCTATACAGTTTAGGTCCAGGTCCTATTTGAAAGACCCTGTTTCCCTATACGAACCTGCCAGAACCCTACGATCTGCAGGGGAAGGCTTTCTGTCGGTCCCACCACCATCCCAGGCTCGTCTGGTGAGGACACAGGAGAGAGCCTTCTCAGTGGCTGCTCCCACCCTGTGGAACTCTCTTCCACAGGAGGCTAGGCTCCCCCTCCCCCTGTTTTTCTTCTGCTGGCCAACCAAAACATTCCTTTTTAAGCGGGTATTTATATGAACAGGGGAGCTTTATTTATTAACTTATTTTAAAGTGAATATCATTTATGTTTTATAATTATATATGTTTTTAATGTTTTAACTGTTTTAAATGTTTTTAATGTGTTTAATGTGTTTAATTTATTGTTGGAAGCTGCCTTGGGTCCCACTCTGGGAGAAAGGTGGCATACAAATATAACAAATAAGTAAGTAAGTAAGTAAACAGCTTTAGCATGCTGTAATCTAGTAGTTTCTATAATGCAGGATTCACGTTTCCTTTTCTTCTGCAGACGCATCTTCCCAAACACACATTTGGTGAGATAATGCCACCATGGAAATTTCAGGCTGAAGATTTATATGAGCGAAAATGCATTCAGGTGTTCTATTTTTATTCACCCCTTAGGTATTCATTCGCCCCATGCAGTGGCAAACACAGTCTTCCAGTGATATTGTTCCTACCCGGATCTGTACAAGATCCGCTTCCAATACTATCTGTCTATAAGGCTGCATTTTTAGGGTCTACTTCTGTAACCCTGGAAATAATGACCAGTCCATAAGCACTGAAATGATAAATAATGAATACCATTTCAATTAATACCTCTTATGACATTATACATTACTTGCTCCTTACTGTGCTCTGGAACACTAATAGAAACTCAGCAGCATCAAACATGCTGGTGGTTGTCATCTGATGGTTCAATCACACTTAAAAATATTTGCTGGAATCCTACATGAGCTGCTATTTTGCATAACGTTACATGTACCTAGTGGTGTGGTATAGTGGTTTGGGTGTTGGAAACCTTGGAGACAAGGGCTCGAATCCCTGCTCAGCCATGGAAATCCACTGGGTGACCTTGGGCAAGTCATGCTCACTTGGGCCATTTCTGCACTAGACTGTTATAGTGCTATTATTCCACTTTCAACATCCTATAGAATCCTGTGGTTTGTGGCCTCTCCCTAAACTGCAAACCCCAGGATTCCATAGGATGTTGGAAGTAGAATAATAGCACTATAACAGTCTAGTGCAGAAATGGCCTTGGTCTCAGACAAAGGTAAGGGCAAAAACCTTCTCTAAAATCTTGCCAAGAAAAAACCATGATAGAGTTGCCTTGGGATCTCCATAAGTTGGAATTGACTTGAAGATGGCCCTTTCCGCACCTTACCGTCTTCCGGCGCTGGGGTGCAAGGATCGCTCGAGCAGCCTCCGGTGAGAAGCTTTTGTGTCCTTCGGCTCCGCACAAGCTGCCTGCTCACGCGAGAGCCCCGCCTCTTCCTTCCGCAGCACAGCCTGGGAGTTTCCCAGGCTGCGCTGGGGCAGGAAGCATGACTGGCATGGCTTCAGAGGCTCCACACGCCAGGTAAATGCGTGCAGGGCCCGGGAGCAATGCGTAATCGTGCATCATTTTCGGCTTCTAGCTGAAAATGAAAAGGTGCGCAATCAGTGCCTGCTGGCCCCTGGAGCATCGCGCGATTGTGAGTGCATCGTGCGGATTGCTCCTCACAATCACACGATGCTCCAGGCCCTCTTTCGTACAGAAAATGCTGTGCGAAAAGGGCCCATGACTTGACAACAGCAAAGCTACATAATAGAGGCACTAACAAACCCTTTTATTGCAAAGATGTGTAAGAGGACTCCAGCAAGAGTGTTTGATGTGCACTGACCCCAGTGGTATCAGGACCAATGCGACGCACATCAGAACCAATGCATACCAACCTGCACTGGTTACTTTGGTGGCTCTGCTACCTAGTAAAGTAACAGCAGACTCTACTAGATATGGACATTATGGAACTGCACAATTCTAATTCCCACTTACAGAAGTCCACTTATGAAAACATAAGTCCGCAACAATATTCCAGCCAATGGGATTGTTATGTAATGAACAGTCCAATGTTTGGTTGCTGAAAACTCTTGTATAATTGTATTTCTCACCCTTCCCTTTCTCCCTGAAACTCAGGGTCATATACAAGTTCCCCTCTTCCTATTTTATCTTCCCAACAATCCTGTCAGATAATATTAGGGAATACTGGATATTAGGGAAGCCGGGTAGAGTTTTGAAGCTGGGGTTCCTCAGCCCTTCACTGGCATTCTGAACCACAAGGCTACACTAAACAAAATGATCATGATTCCCTGTGCCATTTTCCTTATTCTCCAACACTTTTGCTGTATTCTTGTATTTTTTGAATTAAAAAATGCCTTAAAAATTAGAAATAAACAGTGGAGATTCACACTGATAACCACAGTTTGTTCCTGTCTCATACAAAGTAACAAAACAAAACAAAAAACTTACATTCAAGACTCAGAAATATTTACTTACAAATAGGATTCAGTATCTGTGTCAGTGGCGATGCACAATATCAAAGGTACCGGGCAGAGCTGCAGCCTTATCTTTGAAGGTCCATGCTGTTATTTATTACTTTACTACAGTTTTTGTGGTTTAACAGATAAAAAGTGACTGGTGGAGAGATGCACTAGTTTGCATTGGTTAAAAAAAAAAATTAAAACAATTGCTTACCCTGGGCACTTCTGATATTATGAAAATGACAACTGAATTGTCAGGATGGTTTTACTCCCACTTTATCTCTAAAAGAAAAATATTTGTGGTATGTTGATCTCAGTGTATTGCCCTCAGAAAATATTTCTCCACCATGCTCCACCACAAACACAGTGCATAACTGACTTGTTTACATTGTCACACTTTCTATCCAGAATTACAGAAAAAGATGTTCATGAGGGACAATCCTATAAGTGCTTACTTGTAAGTAAGCCCCACTGTATTTAACAAGACTTTGTCCCATGTTATGTGGGTTTGTAACTTCAGCCTCTACAACTCTGAGCTGGTTGATTTGTAACAATGAGAAAGATGAGCAGTGCAGAGAGGAATTCTTTCTCCATAGCAGTGCTTCTTGGCCATCTGATGCGAGGGATTGGCACTTACATTCTTCCAGTGTGCCAGGGACTGGTACCATATTTGTGCCCATAGGCTGCACTTGCATATTTCTTCCCTGGAAGCTTCATGTGGACCAGCAGCCAAGGACTCAGGGACCAGCACTTGTCCATGGACCACCACTTTGAGTAGCACTGCAGGACATGGCATAGCCAGGGATATAGTCACGTTGTATACTTGTAGCACTTCAAACCCATTTTAACTGTCATGGCTCCTTGTAGAAAACTGTGCCAGAGAGCTCCAATGCTGAAGTTTAGGGAAGTAGGATAGGACATGCTAAATAGTTCCCCAGACTACATATCCTAAAATCCCATAGTATGAAGCCATAGCAGTTAAAGTGGTATCAAACTGCTATATTTGTTCGGCACAGGTGGCAAAAGTCCACATCAGGAAGAAACCAACGTCTGTATTCCCTTGATGCAACATTGCACAACAGTGTTCCTATCATTCTAGGGCTGCTATCCCTCCTAACAGGTGACTCTACCAATACCTAGTCCAAGCTTCTATTACACTCTTTCTATGCAGAAAATTCACAAACCCAGTTATGCAGAACTGGACTAGATAAAAACAGTGTGGAGCTCCCACTCATTTAGAATAGAAGGACTGCACATGCTCCTATAATAAAACAGTTTGGGGTCCTGCTCCATCCTCCAAGTTACAAAACACAGATGAAACAGTCACTGTATAGTAGTACTGCTCAGAAATGTTGGACCAGCAGTCTTTTTTTTTCCTAATTATCTTTTTCTAATAGACAGGGTACCAATATCACATTTATCCACACTGGCTGCAACTTTATTTGTTTTGAACAGCCAACAGCTTACAGACTGGCACCAGTCCATGGACGACCACTTTGAGTAGCACTGCTTCACAACTTAAAACAGCAGTGAGGAAAGTGCAGCTCATGCATCCCATGCAGTCCCTGAAGCCCCCAGATTCACCTGAAACAGCCAGACCATTGATTTTTTTAAAAGTCTGCTGCAGTCCGTGACAAGTTCCCAGAATAATTTTTTTTTCCACAGAAAATTCAGCTGAAATTTGGTGGTGATTTAGGTCCTATTGGTATCCATTTCTTCCCATGCTTAAATTTGGCTGTTTTTCAGCCCCTTCCTGGAACCAGAAGTAATACGATGCCATTTCCAGTTGCAACAAGAGCAGTGGTACAGCCTTCAGGAGTGGGAAATGGTCCCTACCCCTCTGCAGCTTTTAGTGAGAGTGTTATATTATTTTTATCTTTAACTAGCACATATACCCAGCATTGCCCAGGATTTTATTTTCTCATAGGCAATACTTGTTAGAAAGATTTGAGATCCTGTGTCTCTAATTCCCCAAACTGTCTTGTCCAGGATCTGTAACTTTTCCCCATATTCCTCAATCCAATCTGTATTCAGAGTTATTAACATAGAGAGGTTGGGTTCCTGAGGGAATATACTGCCCTCCTCCTTGCTGCTAGGCCTCAACTCCATAGCAACCGGCCACGTCCAAGAGCTCTCTGGCTAAGAATTCTAAAGGCTCCTCCCTAAACCGCAAACCCCAGGATTCCATAGAATCTTCTCAGGCAACCAATCGTATGAGATCTCTGCCTGACACAGACAAACTTTGACTTTTATATATTAGATATAAATATGTATATATATATATCAAAAAGACTATATTGCTTGCCTTGTACACTGAATATAATGCAAAATATTCAATTAAACAAACCATTCAGGTTTTAATAGAAAAAAAAACTATCTTGAAAATTACAGACTTTAAAATGATGCAGCAGTTTTGTCTATCTCACATCTACGTAAAACACTCTTCATTTATCAAAAAGTGCCTGTTCTTCCAACACTGCCTCCCCTCCAAGCTTGGTAGTGATCATGATAAATACATGCACTGTCATCAATCATTTTTAATATTTCAGAGCAATATCTTTTCTCCTAAATCTTTGCTGTCTGCACAGACATTTCCTGGCTACAAGCTCTATCTGTGACAAACATCTATCTGTGACAAACGTTCAAATAGAATCCTCCAATTTAAAACAGTTGGAACAAACTAGAAAATATATTTATCGCTTTTGAGTTTGTGAAATGGCATGATGCCATCAGTATAATTTATTTATTCGTACTAGATGCCATGGATGTGCAACACCCTGAGTAAGCAAATCTGAATGTTATCACACTTTTCTTCCTCCGCATGTCCAGGATCACAAATTTCCAAACTGCCAGTCCTGTCAAATGAAAAGTCATCATGAGAAGTACTCAATTGAATTCTCACACAGAAAGAAGGATGTCAGCGAGCAAGAAGGTGGCCAACCAGCCATACAGCTGGCTCTGGCTTTGGCTCATTCAGAGGTTCGTCCAGAAGATCATATCACAGTGTCTCAAGGCACGCATGCCCTTCAAATATTTAATCCCATGAGCAGTGACAAGCTGGACTAAACAAGAGACGCTGGAGAGTGTCCAGGAGATCATTAACCAGTAGGTTTATGGAGCAACAAGATGCGTGAGTGGTTGATCCAGGAGGGTCACAACTTCCTTCCTATACTGAATGCCAAGATATGTATTCTGGCCAGAGTTTAGAAAACTATTTTTAAGATGTAATTAGTTATACTTATAATTCATGGTTCCTTAAAGTAATTTGTAATTTAAAAAAGCAACTCAGTTTCTTGTTTCTCAAAATCAACCAAAATAGTTACTTCTTGGTCACCTTTGTGGCTGAATCCATATTAAAGGCTGTATCTTGGTTCCACTACAGATTATCCCTGTCCCAGTTCGACCCATTTACTGCCACACTTATTTGTTTTAATCCAAACTGAAATCAGTTCAGAAAACCACACAAGACACCCATTAGGTAGCCACATCAGTGCGAGGGGGTGTTTTTACTGTGTGTGTGTGTTTGCTGTATTGGTCTGCCATACAACTGCAGCAGGTTGCAGGTAGTTTTTTTCCCCCTGCATTGCAGGAATATATTCACTTAATTAAATAGCCTTTGTTTTCCTTTTGTGCTGATTGCTCACCTGTGCTTCTATAAAACGAAGGTGGCAAGAAGGTGGAAGTGAAATGCTGACTTGCACATGCAATGCAGTGGTAAGTATGCAAAGGTTTGCGTGCAAACACCAAGGCCATTTCCGCACTAAGCTGTTGTAGCGCGATGATTCCACTTGCAACATCCTATGGAATCCTGGGGTTTGCAGTTTCGGGAGGGGCCGGCCCTCCCGAAACTGCAAACCCCAGGATTCCATAGGATGTTGCAAGTGGAATCATCGCGCTATAACAGCTTAGTGCGGAAATGGTGCAAATCTCCCCAAAAGGGAACACCACCTTTGTCAGATACTGATACAACAAGGGAGCTATTCTTTTATGGCGGGAATCAGCAGGGGACCAAGGTGACTATCCACCAATCTAGCCCCATGCTCTACCCCTACCAACCCCGATTCCTCTGCAATCCCAATTT
The DNA here is from genome assembly GCA_030412105.1 of Cyclura pinguis. Taxonomy (NCBI): domain Eukaryota; kingdom Metazoa; phylum Chordata; class Lepidosauria; order Squamata; family Iguanidae; genus Cyclura; species Cyclura pinguis. The sequence continues at coordinate 315,241,615 of CM059600.1, read as the reverse complement.
GAGTGTCAAACCACCCATTTAAAAAACCCAGTTCTTCCCCAAAACAGCAGAGTAAACTGGTTTTTTTAAAAATCACCTTAAATCTCTCAGGCTTCAAAAAGAATTGTTTTCATATTGGAAGAATAGGACTGTAGTGTGTCCCAACAGGACTGGGATTGATGTAAGGACACATTATTTAGATTCAGTCATAACAAACATTTTCTGAGTGCTACCAGCTTGTTGGCCTGTGGAGCAAAGAACAATCCTACCCTGTCCACCTCACTGTCATCTCAATATGCTCAACAGAGCATGAGGCATAGTGCAATCCAGCACTTGAACCATGTGATATTCCTCTTCCACTAATTAATGGGGCCACTCCCTTGTAAATATAAAATATCTAAAAATTACATCTACACCACAAAAGTAGTGAAGTTATCCCTCATCAAGCTACAACTGTGATGCAATGCAGTTAATAGTTACTGAGAAATTACACAAAGTTAGCTTTTTTAAAAAAAATTAACTAATTACATCCAAGCCCTGATTCCAACAGCAGGGCTAGCAGAACCATTGCAAACTATGTTGTAAGAGGAGCTCAAGGCGTCAGTCTCATAGAATTTCTTGGCTGTACATACCGGTTTTATCATTCAAGAATATAAATAACATGTGCCTGATCAGAAAAAAAGGTATCTAACTCAGCATTCTGATCATACAATGGCCTACCACTGCCTATGGGAAGTCATGAAGCAGGACATAAGAGCAATAGCAATTGCTCATACCCTCCAGCAAATGACATATAGAAGCACACTGCCGCTAGTACTGGAAGGACCATATATATACCTCCTTGGATGTGTCCAGTCCCATTAAAGTTACCCAGAGTTAGTGTCCTCACCACTTGCTATAGGCTAGGGCCGATAGGAATTGCAGTTCAACAATATCAAGCTGCCAGTTCCTCATCTGTTTTGCATGCTTGTTCTATAATAATGTTTTTCAATCATTTATGTGGGACAGAAGTTACACTAATTAACATATAATTCCTGGGTCTGTTTTGGATTTCTTTTAAATACTGATGTTTCTTTCGTGTTACATTTTCATGTAATGCAGTCTAGAGGCTAATCTTAAGGACATGTTGCATATATTTGTTAGGAGATCAGCCATTTGATATCTCAAGCCATTTCTGCACTACCCTATTATAGCGCTTTTATTCCACTTTCAATATCCTATGGAATTCTGGGATTTGCAGTTTAGGGAAAGGCCTTTCAGGCCCCTCCTTAAACTGCAAACCCCAGGATTCCATAGGAAGTTGAAAGTCAAATAATAGTGCTATAACAAGCTAGTGTGGAAATGGCCTCAATTAAGAACTCTCGGACAGATACCAAGTGAACTTGGAATATGTTCATTTTCACCATTATTGACCTTGGTTTGTCGGACTCGGTTTATGATAAAAAAAAAAACAATTTAGGCATGGATATCTGCCATACATCATTTACTACAAGGACAGACACAACAATTTATTCAGCTTCTCCTACATTAATTTATTCGGTTTCCCCTTCTGGCAAGATTCCTGTTTCTGATGTATTTAAAATAATGCTGGTGTTAATATTCTTAGCAATACATTCCTTAAAATACTTTTTACATCTTTTATCATCCACATGTATTTCTTTTGTGATAGTGTCTGCTTCTTTTTCCTCTGTTCTTTCAGGCAGGACTGACAATTTCTGAATGAAGGAAGCCTCTTTTTAGGTTACCAGCTTTTTTGACACAACTTAAAAATGTTTCAGTTGGACTTGGACTTTCTGGTGCCTCTGCTGAACTGTGATATAGATTCACGCTCAGCTTCTTGTACTGTGATTTTAATTAACCCTCCTGACTTTTACTTTCAAGTTCCTTTTTACCAGTCCTTTCATTTTAGAAGATCTTCCTCTTCAGAAGTCAAAAGTGACTGAATTGGACTTCCTTGGTAATTTTCCACTTACATGTATATCCAATAGCCCTGTGGTCATGGTTTCCCATTGCTTCAACAAAATTCACATCATATACTATATCCTAGGTACATTTAGAGATAAAGTCCAAAGCTAACTTTCTCTTGGTTTGTTTCATAACTAGCGGTTCTAGGTACAGATATTTAAGGTATTTGGAAATTTACCTTGTAATGATTGACACATACATTCATCCAGTCTCTGGGACATTAATTTATGTCATTCTTTACTACAGAATTTTCTCCTAAAATTGCCTCCTTCATTGTCCATCTCATGATCACCATGAACATACTGTTATGTTCAGAGATATTCCACTAGTTTCAGTATGACCAGGTTTCAGTTATGTTCACTGTATCTAAGTTCTCATTTAAAACCAAACATTCCAACTCGCCCATCTGAATCTGAGTGCTTCTATTATTAGTATACACTATGCCAAATATCTTTGGAATAAGCATTTTCCCCAAAAGCATTTGGCTGCTTTGACTGGCCAGTTTATCACATATTCACAGCCTATGTTATCAACTGGGAAATTCAAAATCTATCATCTTTTCCTAAAGGATTCAGCCTAAACTGGAAGCTACCCAGCTCTTGTCAGCTTCCCTGAGAGTTCAGTTTTGAAACTGTTCTGCCAAACTTTTGATGTTATGTGCCAGCTTGTTCCTTGTTCCTTGTCCATAATTTCCAACTCATAGAATCAAAGAGTTGGAAGAGACCACAAGGGCCATCCAGTCCAACCCCCTGCTATGCAGGAACACACATCAAAGCATTCCCAACAGATAGTCATCCAGACTCTGCTTAAAAATCTCCAAAGAAGGAGAAGCCACCACACTCTGAGGCAGCATATTCCACTGCCGGACAGCTCTGACCATCAGGAAGTTCTTCCTGAGGTTCAAGTGGAATCTCCTTTCCTGCAGCTTGAATCCATTGCTCCTTGTCCTGGTCTCTGGAGCAGTGGAAAACAAGCCCACTCCCTCCTCAATATGACATCCCTTCAAATATTTAAATATGGCTATTATGTCCCCTTTTAAACTTCTCTTCTGCAGACTAGACATACCCAGCTCCCTAAGCCATTCCTCATAGGGCATGGCTTCCAGACCCTCCACCATTTTGGTCGCCCTCCTCCGGACACGTTCCAGCTTGTCAATATCCTTCTTGAATTGAAATGCCCAGAACTGGACACTGTATTCCAGATGAGGTCTAACCAAAGCAGAATAGACTGGTAACATTACCTCCCTTGATCTAGACACCATACTCCTATTGATGCAACCAAGAATCACGTTGGCTTTCTTGGCTGCCGCATCACACTGCTGACTCATGTTCAGCTTGTGATCTACCAAGACTCCTAGATCCCTATCCAGCCATGCATCCCCCATCCTATATTTGTGCATTCCATTTTTTCTGCCTAAGTGTAGGACTTTACATTTCTCTCTGTTGAAATTCATTTTGTTAGCTTTGGCCCAGCTCTCCAATCTGTCAAAGTTATTTTGAAATCTGATCCTGTCCTCTGGGGTATTAGCAACCTCTCCCAATTTGGTGTCATCTGGTGGCCCTAAGGTGAAACTATGATAGTAATTTCTTCACAATATTTGTCCATACGGAAATTGCCATTGCCTTCTTCTGAAGGTAAGAGAGTATGACTTGGCCAAGGTCACCCAGTGAGTTTCCATGGGCAAGCATGGATTCAAACTCTGGTCTCCCAGAGACCTATCTAACACTCAAACCACTATACTATGCTGTTTCTCTGTGTGCCAACAGCTTGGTTCAAATAATAAATCACTGCTAATAAATGAATAAGTTATACACATTGCTAATGAAATGGGATAAGAGGAACTTCAGCCTTTCTGAATCACATGGATAAGTTTTATTCTATGACACTCATAAAAGTACTCTTTGCTAACAAGCTAGCTAACAATTCAGCTGGACTTTCACTAGACTCAGGATCTTGTTTTAAATTTATGTTCTGGTTGTGACTTTGGCCTTGAAATAGAAACATTACACTGTGGTTACCTTGATGGGTTATATATCATTTACTATGTATTGACCAATCAAGTGATTAATGTATAGCAAATTGGCAATTGGGTATTGAACAGGTATGAAGGAGCTCTCTGGAACAACTGGAATGGTCTTCCATACTATAGTGGGTCCTGAGGCCCTGGCCTGCAGAGAGCTGGGCCTTCTTTGTGCTTCTTCATGACTGAGGCTTTGAAATACCAAGAATTCTTACAGAGGGTTTTTATTCACAGCCACTACATTACATTCATGGGTAAGTTGTGTGAGACGGCACACCACAATGGAAGCACTTGCCTCAGGCAAGTATTGCCACAGGATAAGATAAATAGTCTCTCAAAAATCTTACGCCTCTCTTTTCATTGTCCTTACACTCATGCCTTTCAATAGTCTTTAGACTTCTTCCTCTTCCCAGCCATGCAGACTTCCCTTCTCTCTTCCTTGCCTTCTCACTTTGTCAGCCTTCCCATTGTCCCTTCTCCATTCTCTTCCATTGCGCTGGACCATCCCCTCCTTAAATGTCCCACACTTGCCATCTCATTTGAGACTCTGTCCCACCTTACATAGCTGTGCCTGCTCCAGAGTTTCATCTAGGGTTGGAGTTGCATGGCACCCTTTGCTGATGTCAGAGCAAGGTCATGCCAGCTCCCATGGTCCATGGCTAGCATCTTCTATTTCCTTGCCACCCTCAGTTAAGTCTATTGCTGCTGGCAGGAACTTGCTGGTTCTTTTGCCTTGCTACACATACCTATCTACCCTCTGCTACACAGTCAATAAAAACAAACAATATTAAGTATCAATAAGGGATGATTCCATCACCAGCTTTAGCTATCTGATCTAACAATGGCATATACCAGTGGTTCTGAACCTTTTCTTTACAAGGGACTCCCTGTAAATATAATTTGTGGCCGGGGACGCCCAAGATTTAACTCAAGATTTAAATATTTAAGTTTAGACTTAAATATTCAAACATCTATTTAAATATTCAAACATTTGTTTATCAAATGCTTCTGGAGACTAGGGTTCAAATTGTTGCTTAGACATTGGGTAACCTTGAGCAAGTCATATTTTCTCAGCCTCAGAGGAAGTCAAAGGCAAACTCTCTCTCACAAACCTTACCAAAAAAACCTGTGATAGGTCCACTTTAGAATTGCCATAACTCTTCTGAAGTGACTTCCAGGCACAAAACAACAAAGTGCTGCTGACAAGGAGAGGTTCTTTTCAGACATCATGCCTCTCCCCTTTGAAAACAAATTCATGGTGACTCCAAGGTAAGCCTGTCGTGAGAGTTTTCTTGGCAAGCTTTGTTGTCTTTGCCTTTCTCTGAGGCTGAGAGAATGTGATTTGCCTAAGGTCACCCAGTGGGCATGGCCATGGCCAAGGCCAAGTGGTCATTCAAACCCAGGTCTCCAGAGTCATAGTTTGGGCACATATACGTACTTGCCACTGTGTCCCTTTTGTCAGGGACATGACAGCGGGGGTATGTGTGTGCACACTCAAACTTCTCCCTTGTTTACAAATGAGGGAGCAGTTGCAGCACCCACAATCCCTCTGTTGCCATGACCTTGTTGCTCTCGCTGCTGTTGGTGTCCAACGGCAGGACTTCACAGATCCCCTGTGAGGGACCCAGGTTAAGAATCACTAGGATATATGAATTACAGTGATTTCTAATGGGCTTTTTGTAAGCTTATGATCTATGACAGTGCTGCTTCTACCATAGACATCTAAACACAAGACCTTTGCCTTCATATCTGTCAAATATACAATGGCATTAATTATTTATGTGATAATATAGCCCATGTATTGCTGTGACTCTGCTGGCAGCAAAAGCCTTACTCATTATTTTAGAAAAAGGAGAATTTCTGTTGTCATAGTTTTAGAGGTCTGAAAATAAACACAGATGTTACAATTACAGATAATGGCTAGAATTCTGTTGGTGCACTATGCTGGTGAAATGTGGGATAGGCAATTTTCCAAGGCAGCCTTCCAAAGCTGCTTTTGCTTCAATGACCTACTCAGAGAAAATCGTTTGCTTCATCGCCATATGGCAATGATTTTCTCTGCCTTTCTCCAGTGCCTTTTTAACTACTACTGTTGGTGTGCCCGCTACCTACACCAGCGTAGTTGTGCTGGCCAACAGGATCTCAACCATTGCTGTAACAATTTTATAATATATTTACATTGATTTTGCATTTTAAAAATTTCAAATAGCCATTGATTGATTGATTGATTTGTTTGTTTGTTTATTTTACATTAAAGTATTTATATCCCACTCTCTATCTGAAAAACATCTTGGCAAAATACAATACAAACAGTTTAAGGCAAATAATCATTGAAGATGTTGAAAATATATTAAATCATTTATCACTTAAAACAGGAATGGGCAACTTTGGAAGGCTAGGGGACTGTATTAGTGCCCTCCCGGGAGACTTCGAAGGACCACATACCCCAATTCACCCAGTCTCACAAATAAGATTTCCCCCCCAGAACATCCTCTAGGGGATGTGGAGGGGCATTTTCACTTGGAAACATTGTACTTGAATATCTGAGCATAAGTTAATACATTGACAAATTAACACAATGAATCCCTACAGAGAAACTGTTTTATTTTCTGAAAGAAAATGGAATATTGTGGGTGCAGTTTGACTATTTAACTTTAGATCTTGGCCCTACATTTCTCCCTGAAAGTGGGAATCAGGAACACTGAAAAAATAAAATGAATAAAACAAATACAGGCTAAAAATAAAAATTCAAATAGTTAAAATATTATAACCTTCAAGCAATTAAAAACAAAACTTTTTTAAAAAAATGCCTGTGTCTAGACAAATTAAAGCCACTTTTATTGTAATTTCCTTAACTACCAAGTAAAAAGATCTACTTCTTGGTGGAAAGGCCTCCAGGACTGGGTCAGCCTACCCTTATTTGGACCGAATCCCACAGCAAGGATAACAACAAGGTCCTTTCTCATGTCCTCACCAAACATGCCTCTGTAGTGGCTGAATTGAGAAGAAGACCACCTTGGAAAATCATGGGAAGATTCATATGGGGTAATGACTCTTCAGAGAGCAATGAACCACATTAAATAGGGCATTGGAAGTCATAGCCAGTGGTCTAAACTGCATGCAGAAACAGACTGGTAACTAGCAAAGCTGTTGCAACATGGGAATTGCATGCTCCTTATAACTGGCTCTAAACTGGCCACAGCATTTTGAATTAGCTGAAGTTTCAAAACTTTTTTCAAAAGCAGCTCCATATAGAGTGTGTTACAGTTTTCTAAGCAGGTAACTTCTTGTTGTTGTGAAGTCCCTTCATTTCCAACTTATGGTGAACTAAGGCAAAACTATCAGAGGGTTTCTGGGGCTGAGAGAGTGTTATACACCCAAGGTCACCCAATGGGTTTCTATGGCTGAGCAGGGAATTGAACCTTTTGTAGTCTAATACTCAAACTACTACATGATGACTCTAAAGCATGTAACTAGAGTTGTTTAAATAGAATGTAAAGTAGTGTTGCCAACTTTTCAAAATAGCAATAAGGGGCTGGAAAAATTCGTGACATGCAAGGTTGACAATCAGGAAGCAGCTATTAATAAGCTTGTATTCTATCTAAGTATTCAATTAAAAATATGAATTTCAGTTCACTTAGCCATGCATTTCTCCATGAAAATAACATACTGTCCACATTCACAAATTACATGATGTAGATATTTCTGTCTCTATGGAGAGCCCATGCTCCAAAATATAGTAGGTCCCTCACAAACGTGTAACCCCTATACACGATTTCAATTACCTGCGATGAGATGCGGTTCAAAAATACGTACTTTGAATTTAATAGTAATAAAACAGAAATCAAAGTAATAAAGCCAAATAAAACAAAATACAGTACAGTACATACAATATTACATGAAAAATGGCAGAAAGTAAAACTGAAGCAAATGGCACTCTTGCGTTATCCATGCTGTCTAGTGTTTCCTTATTACATACAGTATTAACACATGTTCTAACACTACTTAACCTCTTAGCAGGGTTCTCAGTTACTCTTTATGATCTGGTTGTGGTACGGTGTACTTCTGCAAAATGCTTGTGCTTGCACAGTAAAGTCCCTGTCCTTATCCAGTACAATCCCTCATCAAGCCCTTCTGTTCGAGTCCTTGGCCCTTTTCACACAGCATTCGCCATGCGAAAGGGCCTCTGGAGCATTGCGCAATTGTGAGGAGCCGTCCACATGACATCCTCGCAATTGCACAATGCTGCCAGGGCCAGCAGGCCCCAATCGCGCACTATTTCATTTTCAGCTTCTAGCCAAAAATGGTGCGCGATTGCACATTGCTCTAGGGCCCTGCGCGCACTTACCGTGCGTGTGAAGCCTCTGGAGCTGTGGCATTCGCGCTTCCTGCCCCAGTGCAGCCTGGGAAAATTCCAGGCTGCACTGCGGAAGGAAGAGGAGGAGCTCTCACACTGCCTGCTTGCTAGTAGGCAGTGACTGTGGAGGTGAAGCAGCAAGGACACAAGAGCCTCTCGCAAGAGGCTGCTCGTGCAATCCCCGTGCCCCAGCGCCAAGAACAGGTAAGTTGCGGAAAGAGCCCCTGTGTTGTTTGTAATGGCCCCAAAGCACAAGAGTGGTGATGCTGGCAATCCTGATAAGCCTAAGAGGACCCATTGTTCATCTCATTAAAAAAAAATAGTGTTTGGTATTATCTGTGTTTTTTGCTATCCACAATAAGTCCTGGAACATATGTCCCATGGTTAGGAGGGACCTAGTGTATAAAAAAAAATCTCATTCAGTCTATATAAAAGGAAAAAACTTTCCAACTCTCAAATAAGAGAAATCCCTTAAAATAAGGAACACCTGCTAGCCCTATAAGAGACAAACTTTCTGGTCCTCAAATCAGGGACATCCTTTACTATAATAAGGGACACTTGGCAAATCTTCATATAAGGTATGTGTCCATGGCATATTTTTGAGCCAGAAAAGGCAAGAGCAAACATAGTGGGACTTCACAACTCCAAAGACCATGTCTGTGTTCTCAGTTCACTGCTCCTGATGTTGAAGATATTAAAATCAGCTAAGACTCTTGGTAGGTTTTTAAAATTTACTTATTTATTTATTTTGGATTTAACATAGTTAACAAGCTGGCATATTTCTACACTACACTGTTATAGTGCTATTATTCCACTTTCAACATCCTGTGGAATTCTGGGGCTTACAGTTTAGGAGGAGCTTTTAGAATTCTCAGCCAGAGAGCTCTTAGGCCTCAGTAAACTACAAACCCCAGAATTCCACAGGAGGTTGAAAGTGAAATGATAGCACTATAAGGGTATAGAGCGGAAATGGCCATAGTCGACCACTAGGAACTGTAAATGTTGTGAAAGTTCAAGTAAGGCGTCCCCAAGTAAGCTGTACCCAGTTAATGAACTTATTTCTTTTTTTAAAAGAGGGGAAAATAGGATGTTATGTAAATAAGACATTGTATAAAACAAGGATATTCAGAAAACCTACTGGAGTATCCACCTCACAAATATATAGACACTGGAATAAATACTTGGCGACAAAGAGAAGTTTTAAACTCAGATGGAGCTTTCTTTGTCCTGCTTCAAATGTATGTACTTTAGTGCTAATAACAATACATCCAAACTAAATCTGATTTTTTCACTAGCCATAGTTAGAAGCTTGGATCACTTTTTATTTACACATACGTCACAAAGACTTAATTGTCCTTTTACATTCTTTTTTGACTGTTATCTGATCTCTATGGCAGTGGTATCGAGTCTATGCAGATACTAAATTCATTTCAATAGATGGTAACTATGATTGTTATTGGACCCTCCCCTTCAGAACATTTCTACAAATTTCTGATTTATTTTCATAATGGGGTCAAGGGGTTCCATCTGAGTTTAAAACTTCTCTTTATCCCCAAGTATTTATTCCGGTGTCTATATATTTGTGAGATGGATAGTCGAGTAGGTTTTCTGAATAACCTTGTTTTATACAATGTCTTATTTACATAAGACAGCTTTCTCCAGTCTGGTATTTCCCTCTAACCTGGATGTGTTGGACTATGGTCAGCATTAGTCAGCATGATCATTGACATTAGTTGGAGAAGTTTAGCATAATCTTACATTTGGCCATACTGATCAGCTTCCATTCCCATTACAATTGTGCTTCTCTCAGCATTTTTCCTAGGCTTAAGCAGCTCACCATGCAGCTAGATGCTCTTGACAAGTCTGTGCCTGTACCTTTAATTCTGAATTTGGCAATATGCTAGCTCTCTGACTGCCCTGTCACACACTTTAGATTTTACAGTACAGGCTTTTAAAAATAGGACTCTTCACTGAGAGTTTTGGGGAAGCAACTTTGCAACACTGCATTGGCTTACTGCATCATATTATTAGAAAAGCCATAACGCAACTAACGTAGCTGACAAGATCTAGATATGTCATGACAAATAAATCTTCCCTTTCACTCAGGAGCCGTTAGTCGAGATCCTACACCGTGCAGGTGGAGTGTATGCTGGAAATCTGGGAAAGCAATGCTTATTCCCTTGCAATATGCAGTAAATAGTCACAGGGACATACTCCAGCACTGGGATGTTACTTTCTGCAGGGGGAAACAAATACTGAATACCTCCTTCAAGGACATATCAAACTCCAGTTCATACTAGCATATGTCATCAACAGGATTACAAACATTTTCCCAACACAATATTTCTTTTTCAGATACGTACACCGGAAAAAGAAAAACATCCACAAGCATTTATTTATGGAGGGAGAAAGGAGCAGGGTCCTGGGCACTTTTTTCATTGGCCAAGAACTTTTTCCTTTGCTTGTGTTTTTGATTTTAAATCTTTTAATGCAATCATATTAAAGGAATATGAAATGAATGTTCTTTTTGTGTGCTCTTCCTCAGTTTGCATTCCCGTCCTCCAGACCCCAGTACTAATGGCTATGGGAATAAAATGAACTATGAATCCTATGAAAGGTGGGAAATACATTAGATAAATAAATATAACATAAAACTAAATTGCAGATAAATGATCTCTTCCAAATTTCTGCCTGTAGATATGATCCCAATATTTGCAGATATCTCTGCCTTTTGAGAACAGATGCCTCTGTTGTGCCTGGGTAACAAGGAAGTCGAAGAAACAGTAATGGCATAGTGCTTACCCCCTTGCACAGGGGAAGTGGGCAGTCTACTGTGAAGAAGGGAAATGGAGAAGGCAGGGAAGGTGAAGCAGTGGCAGCTCCAGGAATGAGTAAGTGCCCACTCTGCTTGCGTCAGGGACAAAAATGTTTTTAACATGCCAGTGGAACTGGCTTCTCTGAGGAAGGAGTTCCAAAGTCTGGGAGTAAGTGGCTAAGACTAAGTGGTTACCCTTCTTGCTTGGACTTTGCCATACCCTCCCCCAAACTGCCTCATTTTGGCAGGGACTCTCCTCATTAATTATGTCATCCCACTTTTTCAATAGCTTTTGAGAAATCTCAGTTCCTCTCTCTTTATACGACTTTCCAGTGATGTATTTAAGTCTTTTACTCCAAATCTCCAGTCAAGTCTCAAGTCTCCACCTTCAAGTCTCAGGTCGAGTCTCAAGTCCTTGAACATACTTTCAAGTCAAGTCTCAAGTCTGGGAGCCAACTTTATACCCCAACCTGTATTCCAGAATTTCTGGACAGAGTCAAACAAAGTCAGTTTTAACAATTTAAGTAGAGTCACCCCTCTACTTTTGTGATTTTGCCATCTGCAGCTTCGGAAGTTGGGGAATAGGATCCTTCTTACTTTCCATTTGCAAAGCTTGCCTTCTGCTCATAGGAAAAGTTTTAGAAAGCTCCTCCTATATGAAGCAGGGACAGGCTGCTGAGCAGACGCCAACCCCCACCTTAAGCCCATTTGCTGTTCCCTCTGAGAAATGTGTCCACACTTTTGGCTTGAGACAGATTGTCATGTGACCAGTAAATTGTAAGGTTTCTGGAGGAATGTGTTATGTTACTGAACCAAGGGCAGCAAGTCAGTCACTAAAAATACACAAGTCTCAAATTGAGTCGAGTCAATGTGTAATTTTTACCAAGTCAAGTCCAAGTCAAGTCACCGAAATGACTTAAGTCTGACTTGAGTCCGAGTCAATTGACTGGAGTCTACATCACTGCTGCTTTTCCCCTTTGGTCTCAGTCTACCTCAACTGCTGCAAATTGAGTTCAAAGTGCAAAAGTAGTTTGCATTCAGTTAACTCAGCAGAGGGAGAGAAGAAGAGAAGGGAGAGGGTAGAATCTTGCCCTTCTTAGTATGCTCAAGCAAAAGCCAACTACTGCAGCCTCTCTCTTATCATATATATTCTTCATTAATAAATTTTGCCATCTTGACTGCACTCTGATGTTGTTTGTTCACGTGCCCCAGTTCTCACCTGTGAAACATCAGAGGATATGCTTTGCAACAAACCACACTGCTGAGTTTTGATGGAGGACAACACTGCCAATTTTGGATCATGCCATGAACCCCAGAACAGGGGGGAAGCCTGGGGAAGGGTTCAAGAACCCCTGAGACTGGGCTCGGAGTGCTGATTCCCCCCACCCCCGCATATTGACCAGACAAAATTGGACTACACAGGTTCTCACATAGTTCAGCCTTTTCAGGAATTATCAATCAGAAGTGTAATTAATGATCACTATCTTTGCTATTGTTTTCAGGGTACTCAGATTGTTACCAATTCCTGCTGGGTTATAATGATGACTGTTTTTTAATGCCATGTAATGTGGTTTTATTGTTTTTGTAAAAACATACCTGCAAGTAGTCAAAATTAACAACCATCAGCCTTGTTTTTAAGATAGCCCCACAATCTTAAAAACAATGCTGAGATCTCTGAGTGGTGGTTTTATTTTATTTTATTTTTTCTTTAGGACTGCTGATGGTGAAATTAAAAGAGAATTGGCAGCCAGTTGCACACAACTTCTTTGTTCCAACACTTCCATTGTCTGCCAGTACATTTCTGTTCACAATTCAAAGTGCTGGTGATGACCTATAAATCCCTATATGGTTTGGGTGCAGGATGTTTGAATGACTGTATATGTGTCTGTTAGAGCTCTAAGATTTTCTGAAGAGGCCCTTCTCTCTGTTCTGCCACCTTCTCATGCTTTTTTGATGGAACAAGGGAAAAGGCCTTCTCAGTAGCTCTGCTCCCAGACTTTGGAACTCCTTTCCTACAAAGCTCAGAATGGCTGTATCCTCCCTCTCCTTCCACTGGCAAGTTAAAACATTTTTATCCCATTTAGAAACTGACTAGGAAAGGTTTTGAATGGTGTGTGATGCTATTTATAAGATTTCCATACAGTTTTTTAAAGAAAGCATTTTAATGTTTTTAATTTTATAAATTGTTTATTTTGAATTAACTTCTATATTTGTACTTATATTGAAGTTTTTGTATAGTTTTTAATCTAAATTGATGGTAAATATGTTGTAAGCCTCTTTGAGTTTCATTATTGGGAGAAAAGTGAGATATAAAGGAATAAAATAATATGAAATTCATGGGGCTGCCATAAGTGGACAGGGGACTTGAAGGCACACGCATACACACACACACTAAATAAATAAATAATATGCAGCGGAAAGGTACACTTTGCCCACTCCAAATTTAAATGTATAACATCTGTTTGGATTTTCCTTCTGTTAGCTTTTAAACCGGGATCAGCAATGCATGGCAGCAGGGAGAGAGGCAAGGGGCTCACAGACACCATGTCTGATGCCCACTGAGATCTCTTGCCTTTTACACTTAATTTTTACAAAATATTCTTTAGAATATTTTGTCTTGGGAGATGGGTAGATACACTGAGGGTAAAAAAAATTGGTCTTCAAGTTGTCTTTCCTTTCCCACAGTATTTCGCAGAGTTTCCTCATTTCCACATACAAGTGTGTGGCTCTGGCTCTGGATGTTGCCTGTATGTTTTCTCAAGAGATGTTGCCAGGACCTGTGTGCATTTGGATATCAGGTTTTGTGTGCATCACACCTATGTTTTTTTAAAAAGATATTTCTGTACTTCTGTATATGGTCTTCTCATGTTTCAGGAGGGAGGGCATGTTCTTGTGGCGGCTGCTGCTGCTATCGTTGGTTGCCTCCAAGTCACTCTGACTTATGGAGACCCTCTTTCTCAGGAAGAATCATTCAGAGGAGGTTTGCCATTGCCTTCCTCTGAGGCTGAGAGAGTGTGGTTTGCCCAGGGTCACCCAGTAGGTTTCCGTGGCTGAGCAGGGTTTCAAACTGTGTTCTCTAGAATTCTAGTCCAACACTCAAACCACTATGTCAGAGCTTTCCAAACTTTTCATGTTGGTGACACACTTTTTGAGCATATATCATTTCATGACACAGTAATTAAGTTTTACCAGCAAGCCAGAGATTAAACAGTAGGAAAGACAGCCCCCCCCCCCCGATCCTGGCTCGCTGCTGTTGCCCCCTCTGAGGAAAGACCCCAGTGAGGGCAGCGGCAGTGGGAAAAGCAGCCGCCTACCTGATCCTGGCTCACTGCTGTCGCCCTCACCAACAAACGACACCTTCATCAAGGAGAGACCCCGGCAAGGGCAGCAACAACAGGAAAGATGGCCCCCTCCCCACCTGATCTTGGCTTGCTGCCGTTGCCCTCGCTGAAGAAAGAACCCAGTGAGGGCGGCAGCAGTGGGAAAGGCAGCTTCCCTACCTGATCCTGGCCTGCTGTGGTGGGGGCAGCTGTGGGAGAGGCTCAGGTGGGGGGGTCTTTCTCAGCCTGGGGAGGCGACACACCTTCTCACTTCAGGCGACACACTCACGTGTCGTGACACGCCTTTTGGAAAGCCCTGCACTATGGCCATTTCCACACTAGACTGTTATAGTGCTATTATTCCACTTTCAACATCCTATGGAATCCTGGGGTTTGCAGTTTAGGGAGGGGCCTTTAGAATGCTCAGCCAGAGAGCTCTTTGGCCTCAGGAAGCTACAAACCCCAGAATTCCATAGGATGTTGAAAGTGGAATAATAGCACTATAACAGTCTAGTGTGGAAAGGGCCTATGTCATGCTGGCTCTTCATCTACTACACTAGGGGCCTGTTAGTGGGGGGCTGTTTGTGTTTTCCAGTTTCTTTCTGATGTCTGTAGCTATGTGGCCTTTTTGTGTTCATGTGGTCTACGGTAGGGGGTTTCCAGGTTGTTGGGTTTTATGTATCTGTGGTGTTCCCAGAAGAACACCAAATTTCCTGCTCAGAAATGGGTATATGACTAAAAAATGTAAACTGCCTTTAGGAGGTACAAACTCAATCTCTGTCTTGTATTCAGTTGCATGAGGAAATTAAATTTTCTTTTAAGACTAGGTCAATCTCTCTTTGCAGTGATTTTGTTGAGGTACTCACCAAAACACTGCCTACTGAGACAAAAAAAATCAGTTCACAGAATTTAATATGTGTTCACTATACAACCTGGAAAATTGGTTCGTTAAAAAAAATGTTGTAACATTACAAACCTCTCCCCCATAGTTTCTTATTGTTTGTGTTATTAGTTCATTTTTCTCACTTTTTTTGTTCCCTTTTCAAGGAAAATCCATTTTTAAAAGTATGAAACTGGCCTAAACTTGAGGAAAATTGCCCTCAAAATATCCCCAAAACTCATTTTTGGGCCTCCCCAAAATATCAAGAAAAAAATAATGGATGAACACTGTGCGTGTGCACATGCAGCTTCAAGGTGTCTGTTGACTTAACTTAGTGTTTGTAGAAAACCCATGAATTTCATAGGGTTTTCTACAACGGGAGAGTGAGCTCTACCACAGAAGCAGCACACTGCATGTAGTTTTGCTCCTGTAATGCATTACTTCTGACGACTAGTCTATGAGCTCCCCAAGATCAAGAGCCCCCAGTCTAAACCACTGGTATTCTACTGGTGGATTGGGAGTCCTTACTGGTTTGCCACTTGACCACAGATACATTACACCATCACCACTACCACGTACCCTCCAACTGTTGTGATTTGGCAGAGATGGCCTCAGTTAATTGTCTGTTGTCCCACCTTCTCACCGGCTTCAAAAAAAAGTCCTGTTTTCTCTCCTCCTGCTTTCGCCCTTGTCCTTGGCTTACTTCAGTGGCTACAAACTGAGTTCAAATAGTAGCTAGCCTTTGAGGCCCCTCCCTAAACTGCAAACCCCAGGATTCCATAGGATGTTGAAAGTAGAATAATAGCACTATAACAGTCTAGTGCGGAAATGGCCCTTATTAACTCAGCAGGAGGGAGAGGTGAGGTTTTGAACTTTCCACTAGCCTTCCTTGGGATTTTATCTTTTTTCAGCCTTTCCTAAACTCAGTATATACAATACATATACATACACACACACACACACACACACACACAGTCCAGGGTTTCTCTGTTTGAAACGACTTGTGCTTTCTTCTTCGTTAAGAACTTTTGACTTCTTGTTACTTGGCCACCCCCTTTTAACAATGCTCTTGTTGCTCGGTTACCTGTATCCCAATTGACATCCGTGAATGTTGAAATGATAGTACAATATAAATCTAGGGAGGAAACAAATCAAGGTGGACTGGAAATAATGTATTTGAGAGGTTGGTCCAAAATCTCAAGTGGGTCTTGGGGTCTGGATCTGAAAAATTATGGGCTACTTTATCAAAATACTACAACAAAAGCCTGCAGCTCCATAGTTCATACAAAAGCAAATTATGGGCATATCTGTTCTCTTCAAAGTGGAGCTGAACTTAAAATATTATTCTTTGAATTTCATATTCAGTCAGCCTTCCATGTTTTTGCAGGTTTGACTTTTAAGGATTTGATTATTTGCTAATTTCTCCACCCCTGTCCCCTCGCCCAAGGTGCTCCTTTTCCTAGGGAACTTTCCCTCTGGCTGGCTCTGATCAGGCCATGTAGCTCTTTAAAAACCTGCCTCTTATCCTTTTCCTCCCTCAGCAGCTGACTGGCCAGCTAAGGATGACTAGCAGGCCGATTTCTCAGCACAACAAACTTCTCCCAATGCACCCCCCCCACACACACACACCCAAGGAAGGAGAAGGGTGAAAGAAATGGGTGAAAGAGGAACTATGGGGCCCCCGTGATCTTCCCTCTCCTTTCCCTAACCTGGTCTGAACTCTGGTGTCTGTTCTCCCCACCATGCCCTGGCCTGCTTCCCGCAAACACAAACATTTTTAATATGTGCACTTTTTGCACTTTTGCGGGAGTCCTGAGCCCCTAACAAATGTGGAGGGTTGACTCTATTCCCTTTGGCATTTTACTGTCATGTAGAATTCCCTTCTTCCATTAATGGCAATTTCTTTTCAACATTATAGATACGGTCCTCTTAACGATGAAATAATCTTCTTTTTTTTACAAAGGGAAAGATGGTGATAGTGGCTGAGTTCACCTAAGAAAGGAAACAAGGGCAAAAGGAGACTATTTGACTAAAATAAAGGTCTGTGCATGTGTGTGTGTTTGTGTCCGTAAATTCAGACTGCTGTTAAAGACACAGGAGCCCTCACAGAAGAATAAAATAGGCATCAAGAACTCAATTTGTTGTTGCTATTTGCCTTCAATGCATTTCTGACTTGTGGAGACCCTGTCATGGGGTTTTCTTGTCAAGATTTGTTCAGAGGAGATTGTACCTTTGCCTTCCTCTGAGGCTGAGAGAGTGTGACCTTCCCAAAGGCACCCACTGTGCTTTTGGAAAAGTCACATTCTCTCAGCCTCAGAGGAAGGCAAGTGCAGAGTTGGGATTTGAACGCTGGCCTCTAGAGTCATAGTCCAACGCTCAAACCACTGCAACCACACTGATTCTATACAGACCAACCAAATATATTTATTGCTGCTAACTGCCAAGTGGACTTAGGGCAACCATATGAAGGAGAGATCTCCAAGCCACCCTATCAACCCACAGTCTTCCTTGACTGAGCCTCCACGTCTGCAGTGCCCTCTTCCTCTTTTCCTCCTGCCTCCTACCTTACTAAGCATTATCGTCTTTTCTAGTGAGTCATGCCTCCTCATGACAGATGCATAGATAGATAGATAGATAGTACAGCTCAGAACCACAACTCCCAGCATTCTCTAGCCAGGATAGTCACACTCCCCCTACCATCTTGAAAAGTCTGGGATTAAGAGTCCAAAAATACGCTGCGTGTGTTTGAGAATTCTGGGAATTGTAGTCTAAAAAAAAAGGAGGGGGGAGAACAGCTTCCATATGAAGCAATATGACGAAATTCAGAGGCTGGTTTTGCCCAGGCCCACTCCGTATGACGCCCCCCCCCCAGCAGTGTCTAAGTGAGAAAAAGCACGCGCGTGCCAGGGTCCCTTGGAATTTTCCGCGGGGCGCTTTCCAGTTCACACACACACACACATCGCGCCCACTCCCACACACTGGCGTGTTCCCGTCGGCACAGCTCCGGGGTAACCGGCCGGTCCTCTTTCTCGGCTTGGCCTGAGGTGAGGGAATGTAACGTGTCGGCCTCAGCAAGAGGGGAAGGAAAAGAGGCAGGAAGCGCCAAGCCTGAGGGGAAGCCGAGCGCCGCCGCCGCCGCCGCCGCCGCCGCCCCACTATCATTAGCAGTTTGCGAGGGAAGGCAGCCAGCGTGACAGCGCGGCCGGGGCGGGGAGGCGGAACCTTGGTCCCCGAGGCCCGGAGCGGGTTGGAAGGGGCGAGGGCGAGGGGGCGGGGCCAGAGCGGCGCTGGGAGGGAAGCCCGCCTGGCCGGCCGGGGCAGAAGGCGAGGGAGTTGCGCGAGGGCTGCCGCCGCCTCTGCCGCCGCCTGGCCACAGCGGGGAATCGCGAGGCGCCGCGGGCTGGTCTCTTCTCCTCCTCGCCCTGGAAGCGCGCGGCCGAGGCCCCGGCGGGTGTGACGGCGGGAGGTGAGCGGCTGCGAGGGTCCCTCTCCCGGCTCGGGTGGCCCGGCGGGCAAGAGGAAGGGAAGTCAAGCGGCGCCTGGCGGGCCGGGTCGCACGACATCTTGTTCGGCGGAGCGAGGCCTCCTGCAGCCGCCTCGGGGAGAAAGGGGCGTGCGGGGAGGAGGAGGAGGAGGAGGGCGGCTTCTCTTTCTCCCTCGCAGCCTTCTCCTTCGGGGTCTTTTTTCTGACGGGCTCGGGGGCTGCGATTCCTGCAAGCCCGCCGCGTTGAGGCAGACGCTGCCACTGACATCCCCTTTCCTTCCTCCTGGCTGCTTTCGGCTTTATCGGTGGAGGAAGTTCGGTCGCGCAGCTGCCTCCTGCCAGCGCCGGGACCCGATCCTTCCGTCGGGCCGGGCAGCCCCAAACCCCGAACGTCGGGCTGCTCGAAGGCCGGGCACGCCGTCGTCCCCTGGGTCGGTGGCCGTCAGAATGGCCGCGCTGATGGCAACCGGTAGCCCCAGACGCGGGTCGTAGAGAGGCGCCCCTTTCCTTCCAGGCACCGGGGAGGTTGCAGCAAGGAGGCGAGGAGCGATTGGGTGAAGGGTGCGGGAATTTCAGCTTAAACATTTTATTTAACTCCCCTCCCACCCTTTTTGGGGCTTCCTTTCCGACCGATGGTCATGAGGGGCAGTGTTAAATCTGCAGTGAATTTCAGTACTGGTAGGCGAGTTCTCCAGCAATATTCGCTCTTTGCAGAATCGCATTCCTTGGTTCTGTATTTCAAAGTGAAAATACATTTCCCATCTGTCTCCCGCCCCCCCCCCTTCCCCACAGTGCTTTTTATGGACTTTGCACAGTGTTTGCGCCCGGGGTGGTGAGGAAGTCCATAGCGAGCTTACTGGTTTGTTTGTTTTTAAAAGCGAATCTTGAATGGCACTTTCTTGGTCTAGACGGTGTGCAATGGCATGACTGGAGCAAGGTGACAGACTAGTGCATGCTAAATAAACCTTGCTAGATATTGGCAGTAAAATCTCATTCCCTGGATTAGTGAATAATCCACAGAATTTAATTTAGAAAAGTGCTCCCCACTATTTTACTGATAGGAATTTTAATTATGTTTCTAGTTGCATATTCCTTGCCAAGTTCATATAGAGTAATTTACTTTTAATTCAGTGGTGAATTTGCTCATATTGTCAAATGTATTTTGACTGTTCACAATCAAAAAAAAAAACCTGTGGTTTTGATTTCTCTTTCTTTTTTTAATGTGAACACACTTGTACCACCTTTGAGTACAAGGGGTACTGATTTGAATATGGTGAGCTACGTGGTTGAGGTGCTGTATGTTGAATTTATGGTATTGATATTTTAGGAACCTTGGGTAGTCTAGACTAATTTTTTTTTTTTTTTACTGAAGAAATATAGTGAAGTGTTAGGAGAACTTTTTGTGCTACTGAGGGCACTGTTTTGTGTTTATGTTGATGTATAATGATGCCATTTTTGGAAGAATAGTTCCATTAAGTGCATTGTGACTTCTTTGGAAATTGGAAATATCTGGTTCTAAGGGAACAAATGAGTGTTTGAAGAGTTTCAGTTCATGACCAAGAAAGTTTTGTGTTTTCCTCCTACCAAGTATTGGAGTCACTGCGTATGCAGATTGTTCTGAGAACTGTGAGGCACAGGATTGGGATACAGATTCTGACCCAGAAATCTTTGGAAAGCAAGCAGCTTCCATCGCAGTGATTTTGGCCATTAGGTGACCTGTGAGTGCATGTCAGTGGTGCATTCTGGAAGTGCTGTTTGAAATAGTGCAAGCTAAGTTTGCTAAAGTAAAATTTAAAAATATGAGTGCTTTTAACCTTATGTATAAATAAATATCTGTTAGGCCATACAGCCATAGATTAATATTTTTCATTGTATTTCCTGCGTAACTTACTTGAATTAGTCTGGTCTGTATGTGGACATCTTTGAAGCAGTTAAGCTCCAGAGAAACCCTGTCAACCAGATAATCTTAGGGGCTTAAGCTCTTACATCTAAGACATTATCTTTAGCATGGTGCAATAAAATTGTCTTGTGACTGTTAAAAAAAAAAAAGGACATTGAGTTACTCATCAAAATGAATTCCAAGTAGGAAATCTACTCACGCTGATCAGAGTAATCATGTCTTACTTTATCAGAGTAAGAGAACTGAAACCAACATTCCTAACACATGCGGAACTGGAAATAAGTGTATTGATTCGAATGGGTTTTATTTATAAATAACTTTTAGTATTCAGGTATCAGTTGTCCTGAGATGATGAGTCTGTGCATCTGTAAGTGGCTAAAGACACTTCTGATTGTCTGTTTGCTTTTCAATCTGTACGTATGTTCTTTCTGTATTATCTATTTCTTCTGTTTGGTAACTTCCCCTTGCAACTGTCAGCCAAGCAGAGTAGATTTAGGAGGTCTGTGGAAAGCATTTTAGATGGTTTCGCATTGATATCAGTAGGACTTTTGAACAAAATATGCTAAATCTTAAATTTGGAGATTGCATCTGATGGCCATAACTCCATAGTAGAGCACATGCTTTGCATGTATAAATAAATAGTTTGTATCTTCAGCAAGAAAACTAAGAACAAGTCTTGGGAAAAACCACAGTTTGTTATATGTTAGAGCAGCCTCCAAAAGTGTTGTACTACCACCTTTGTCATCCCCTGGCAATATTGTCCGTGACTAGGGTTCTAGTGCAATGCATTTGGAAGGCATCTGGTGGAAGAAGATTTGGCTAGAGAATCATTTGCAGTATATAGTACCATAGCCTTATACAAGACACATCCAGAAGAAATCCCAGCTCTGTATAGGGGTGTTAGTGGAAGCATCCATTATTTCTCAGAAACCAGAAATGTAAATTGAAAATAGATTAAATTGGGGACATATAAATTTTATGGTAGTTGTATTTTTCTGCCTACCAAATCCAATTTCATTTTAAACACCATCCTTTTTTCTGCAAGCTGTATTGGATCCTCATAGATAAGTTGTGTAATTAACTAGCTCATGCTTCCTGTAGTTTACTCTACTACAGTTTACATAATTGTAGCAGTGACAAAGGCCAGGATCCAATGGAGTCATTCCACTGATATAATTTTTTTCTACCAGTGAAAGCAGGAGGAGAGTAATTCCCTTCACCCCACAGTCCCCTATAGTCCCTTAAATCCTGCCCAGGGGGGTTGGGAAACCCCCCAAGAGCAGGTTTTTCAGGCAGCACAGAATATAGCAGGGTAGGGGAAGAGAATTCGTTGTCTCTACCTGACATCCACTAGTTCAGCATGGAATTCAGGCCAGTGTTTTGCTTTTGCAGTAAGCACCATTGGTTTGTGTAATAAATCAGAAGTGCAGAGAGAAAATATAACAAACAGATGTCTTTTGCTTTTATTGTATAATGTGTAACTTCATGAGGATGGCTTAGGCAAAACTAATAGCACTTCAGTATTTCTCAAGAAGCAGAAGACTCATAGTAATTGCATAGTAGGGTTTATTGTTGGAAAGCATCCTATTCTTAAACTGTCTGCAGACAAGAGAGTATTCTGTAACATATCACCAGTGGATATTCCTAACTGTGGCAAATGCTGTGATGATTTCTGCATTGTTTATTGTGAGAGTATTGGGGTACTTCGGATGTCTTGATGAGAGCCAACAGTTTGAAGTCCTGGGAAATACTTCTAACAAGTAGAGGTGAGCTGTGCAAGCTTTAAATTTCTAACACAAGCTGACAGATATCCACCTGGCTTTGTCTTTGCTATATACTGGAAATCTGTTGGTATGGGGTCTTTGAAAATTATCTTTACAATTTCAGTTGTCTATAGAATTGAAGTTGTAAGGTAATTTTCAGTCACCCTTTATTTGTAATTTAGGGTTGAAAAGCTTAATCATTTAACAGTATGTTGATACTTTGTTCATTCTCATTCTGTGTGATACTTAGTAGATTCTGTGTCTTAGGTGAGTTAGTTCTGTGTTTTAACTATTACACAGTCCTTTATTTTACATTTTTATACCATGTTAGTGTGTGCTCAAGAAAGAGGGTGACTGTGCTGTTTCCCACAATTGGGGGAAAGGGGAAAAGGCTAGACAGATTTTTGCAGTTTTTGGCCATTTGCCAGGTAAGCTTATGGCAGTAGTTTGAGTAGTCCTCATGATCTTCTGCAGTTGTTGAACAAATATTTCAAACGGTTTGGGATATTTGGAGAAGTGTTAATTTTCTAGTACATGTTGTGTCCATATTTGGTTGAATGTTGGCAGTGTTCCAGAATCTTAAGTCAAGGTGTGTTTAAGTGTGTTTGCTTTTTTGTTACAAGAATTAGGGAGGCAAAGACTGTACATACAAGTGACTGTGGAACAATTTAATTAATACTTTAGGTGTGTTTTCCCTCCCTTTTGATTCCAGTTCTTGCTGTCTTACTGAGCATAGGTGTGAAAGTTCTAAAATAAGTATTGCTAACCATTTCACATTAACAAGTCTTTGCTTCCATTTTGATGTGTGTTAAAGTGCATGTTCTTTTAATTATGATGTGAACATTTTGATTTGTTCTCCAAGAACCTTAAAATAGATGGCTAAATTCCACAAATGCAATAGCAATGCAGTGTAAAGTACTAAATTGCTATATCTATGGAAAATCAATATTCCTTTTTGTAAGAGCCAGAATTAGCTATTACATTCTAAGTGTTAGACTTCTGACTAAAAAGTGAATGCTTGATATGGTGTGTGTTTTCAGGTTTTGCATATATCATTCAGTGTCTGTTTTTCTTAATGCATTGTACTCTTTTCTGTCTGAATCTCCAAAGAAACTAATTTTGACCCAGTAGATTGTTGCCGGGAAAAGTATCATACTCTGTCTTTATCCTTTAGTTTTTAGGCATAGCTGCTGCTCTTGAGTGTTGTGGGGTAGAAAATAAGCAGAAAGGATAGAAGAGGTAAATGCATGGTTGGTCAGTTGTAGTGTATTAAGAATATAAAAACCAGCATAGCATGCCAGAAAGATATGCAGCAGAATGATAGAGGAGGGAAAGTACAGTAGGCCCAGTAAGGGTTGGGGGCACAGAACCCCCACAAAAGTCAAAAATTGCAAATAACTCGTCCATCAGTGAGCACTCCCTACTCCTTCATTCTTTCTACTGCTGTGGGCCCAGGGGAAAGGCAGAAGTCTCCTGCCTGTTGCCGCCATGCCCTGCCTTGTTTTTGCATTCCCATGTGGGCAACAAGCAGGAGAGTGAAGGAGAAGGAAGGTTTCCCCCCTGTGCTCTCCTGCCTGCCACCCATGCGCCCTTCCTTTTTTCTGCGTGCCCACGCAGGTGACAAGAAGGAGAGTGCACCCTCTTGCCCTCCACTGCCAGTGAAGGTGATATGTGGGGGAGTGCAAGGGAGTAAAGATGTTTCTCCCTGTGCTCTCCCGCCCACCACTGCCAGCACGCCTGTGCAGGCATCAGGTGGGAAAATGCAGGAGAGTGAAGATCTTTCCCCCTCCCTGTGCCTGGGCAAAAGACCAGGGAATCGGGGGGAGGCAAATGAGCACCTCATGAATAATCAAATTCGCAAAAGTCAAACTTGCAAATGTGGGGGACTATGCTGTTTCTAGAACAGTGCATCTCCAGGTATGGAGCCATGAAGGGCTCCAGCTGTAGTTGGACTAAAACTCTGAGAAGGCCCAGTGGTCAGAGATTCTGGGAGTTGAAGTCCAATAATATCTGGGAGTCTCTCTGATTGAAAACCACTGCTGTAGAGAAGACTACAATCATCCCTCCATATTCACTAAGGTTAGGGGCACAGGACCCCCATGAAAGTGAAAAAAACATGAATAGCTCTAGACCCTCTCAAGCTATATTTAACACACAAAAAAGGATGATCACCATATTCAACCCACCATGGATTCCTTTGAGGCATCAGTGTTTCTTCACAAGGCAGAAGTGGTTGGTTTGGTGGGGCTTACTGCCACCTCCACTGCTGCCCACACCATTTTTAACAGGTACTCACTAGCCTCGTTTGCAGTTTCTTAGTCTCATGAGGCTTGCAGCTTCTCTTAAAAATGGCATAGGGCAGCAGCAGAGCTGACAACAAATTTGTGAAACAAATCCGCAAAAGTGAAACCCACAAATGTGGAGGCTGACTGTAGTTCTAGAAACAACATTTACCAACTTGTTGCTTCCAGGTATGTTGACCTATACTTCTTGTATCTTAAACAGGCATAGTTATTGTACTCAATACCTGGAGGTCAATATGTTGGGTAAGGCTGCCCTTAATAGTGCATCTAATGTTATCTTATGTGGGGGAGTGGCAAATTTTTTTTCTTATTTGCCAAGGACCAGTACCATATTAATGCCCATTGGCTGTATCTGTTTCTTTCTTTCCTGGAAACTGTCCAGAAACCAGCAATGGGTGGGTCAAAGACTGGCACTGGTCCACAGACCACCAGCTAGAGTGGCACTGCTCTGGGAGACAGCTTCAACTCTGATGAGGGTGTACAGCTGTAATAAGACTGCTATTATTTCTCATCTCCAGTAGTTCCTAACAGGACCGCTATTATTTCTCCTCTCCAGTAGTTGCTCTGGTGGGGGTATACCTGGAATAGCACTATTACTGTTTTTCCCCTCTAGTAGTTTCTCCTTTTATATAGCTTGGTAAGTGGTGGTTGAAGCAGAACCACTTCTTGAAAGTAGGCTTATAGATGGGAATGGACTTGTTGATCTATGATGGTTGGCAGGTAAGCTGTCCTTATTAAGTAGACTTCCCACAAAATTTCTGGCATGTGTTGTAAATGCAGAGGGATCATAAAATCCCAGTTTTATTGTCGGATAGAACATGGTTCAATAAAGAATGAACATTGTGTCAAATGCTGCATTTTGAGATCATGAGAAGCAAAGGACTTGTTATCATCAGTGGTGAAAAAATTGTAGCTAACCAGCAGTGATATGGGATTTTATACTTTCATACATGACTGTGAAATGCAGGTCCAAATACATTAAAAATTCAGTAGAGACTACTTCATTAAGAACAGCTTGTGTATATCTTCAAGTGGCCCCAGGGATTTCATAAGGTTTATGAAGGTGAAAAATAGACAGGGGGGTTGTCATTGTCTTCCTCTGAAATATAGCCCACACCGTCTGATATTTCTTTGAGATCATCCACCTAAATACTAACCAGGACCAACCCTGCTTAGCTTCCAAGATCAGAGAGGATCTGCTGCCTCCACATACCTCCAAACTTTGTCTTTTAATATGATTGCTGTATCTGTGCAATTGCCCTTGATTACAAAATTGCCCATGCAGTTAGTTTCTGTAGAGAATTTTTTGTCAGCTTTCAGAATTGATGTTGTCAACATTGGCTTTATACAAACTGTCATTCAGTCAACATTATTAGAGGCTGGATTGGTTGGTGGTACTTTGTATGCTTGCATTCTCTGTCAAAATGTTAGCAAGAAGGTACAAAGGTACATGGAAAGCAAAGAAGGCTTTGTCAGTTTCATCGACACTATGTGTGGGATGCCATCATCTTAGAAGTCAACATTTTGCGTATGTGAGATTATACTTTATTCCTTCTCCCCATGTTTCTGTCCTATGTCTTATTGACAAACTCTAGGAAACATGTTAGAAAGCATTCTGTCACATTCAGAAACCTGAAGACCATCCACCTTTCTGTAATGTTCCTTTACCTCATTTTGTGTGCGTTTGCATGTTAATGCATTGCTCCATGTGCATAGCTTGAGAAATGGAGGTTATTGGGCGGTGGGGGAGTTTCCATGACTTCTCTTGAAGCTGTAATCTGGTTAGTCTGGTTCCTAGTCCTGCAAGAGGAGAGGATTCAGGCTGAAAGAGCAAGGGAAAATGCAGGTGCATGGAAGCTAAACTTGATGTGCAAGGGTACACATCATTTATGGCTGATGCATTAATCTGTGATTTTCTTGATTTTTGGTAACTAGATGAATTTGTAAAAATCTTTAATCATAAGATGAAGAGCTTCTAAGAACCTAGAATAATTTAGATTGATGGGTGTAAACTGTTTGTCTCACCTCAAAAACATTGCTTTGACACAGATCAGTTCTTCTGCGAGACAGCATGAAATCACAGTGCTTTGGAAATGATGCTATATGTTCCCATGCAGTGGGAATAGTTTTGGGATACTGCACCTACCAATGATCATCAAAGACAACTATTACTTCATGTTTTTTAGCAAACAGCTGGCAAGCTGACTATTAATGATATAATATGAAGGAATTATCCTCCAATAAATACTTTCACCTGCTAAAACTATACAATTCACTGAAAAAAATTGTTCATCTTGTTGAAAGGTGTTCTCTTGTAAATACAGCAGTGGAACAATTAGATTTTTATGTGAATTTTGATTTTTCTGTAGCTGAAGGGTGAGTGATGGGAAATAATAAAGCTTACAAGGTGCTTACTGTTCTGGATTTCCATAAGCTAATAATTAATGTGTGTACTTACTAGTTTTCAGCACTGTTATTACTGTTCTCACTATTACATAATCAAACCAACAGGATTTAAATCTCCAAGCTTGCCTCTCCCCCCAGTATAATTTAAGTGTTCACCACTTACCCTAATGTATCCAAATAGTACTCCTTTGGTGGCCTAGGTATGTTAGCTGCCTTATAATTACTTAAAACTCTGGAAGATCTGTACCAGATATGAAATATGTAAGTGAAAACCTTCAGAGAGAAGTTGAGACTATACATAATAAGGCCAACTGAATAAAAAAATGGAGACACATGTATGGAAGAGCAGTGTTGTATCTCAAAAGAAACATTCCAAAACAAGAAGGTGTGCCTGGAAGGATGCCAAAGATTAATTTGACAAAAACACACCCACAACACCAGCATTTAATTGACTTTGCTCACTTCTGTCCTCAGCCTTAGGGAACATAATCAATGGGGAAAGGAGTGTTGACTCATGGGGTGTAGCAAAATACTGCATTAGGAGAACAGTGGTAAAAATGATGACGTACAGGGTACCAGCAAATCATATTTTAACATGTATTAATAAAGTTATGGTGCTAATGTGACATACAAACTACTACAGACAAACCGTTACATGATTAGAGGAGAGATTATATGCATATGTGCTTGTATGTGTTGCAAAAGGAGTGGTAGTGGAATTATCCATCTCAGCTGATGATCAGTCTCTCAAGAAATGAGGTGTAAATCCACTTGCATGCCATTGATCAGGAGTGCAAAAGGAGGGGCTGACATATTTAGAGTGACCTCTGCGCTGCTTTTGTTGTGCAGCTACTGTCCTGCCTCTGTCTTGAGAATGCTTGGGTTTCAGTTATTCAGAAGGGGAAACAACAGTTTTAACAGGTTTAAAAATATCTTTTTTGAAAAACAAGGGAGCTCAGTGTAAAGCACATATTTTGCATGCAGAATGTCTCAGGTTCATTCTCCAGCATCTTGGGAGTGGGAGAGAAAGAAATAATTCTGTTCGAAGCTCTTGAGAGCTGCTGCCAGTTACTGTCATGAATATTTGGCTAGATGGACCAATGGTATGATTGAGCATAAGACAACTTCCTGTGTTTGTATGTAACACTCCATCTTGTAACAGAAATTAGTGTCTAGCCTAAACTGTTTTGTAAAGATTTTCAAGAGAAAATGGCACTAACTGGATACAGGGATGGCCTTGGTATTGAGGATAATCATGCTGCATTAGACATAACTATGTTATTTTGGATCAGTATGCAAAGGAATAGTGTAGCACCTTTGAGACTAACCTAGAGAAAGAAGTTTATAGCATAAGGTTTTGTAGATGCATCTGATAAAGTAGACTAAGGCCATTTGCACACTAGACTGTTATAGCGCTATTATTGCACTTTCAACATCCTATGGAATCCTGGGGTTTGCAGTTTAGGGAGGGGCTGGCCAGCCCCACCCTAAACTGCAAATCCTAGGATTCCATAGGATGTTGAAAATGGAATAATAGCGCTATAACAGTCTAGTGTGCAAATGGCCTAAGTCTTGAAAGTTTATGCTACAGACTTCTTTGGCTCAGTTAGTTTCAAAGGTGCTACAAATATCCCCTTGCATACTGGATTAATTAGGGTAGTTTCACACTTGTGGCTTTACTAATTGCTGCCCAATAGCAGGTAGCTCACCAGACTCTTTGAAGACATTCGGAAAAGGAGAGCTCACCACCTCTGTAGGGAATTGATTCTGTTGCTGAACCATTTTTACTATCAATAAGGTCCTTCTAATGTTCGTTTGAAATCTACTCTCCTGTAATTTCAAACCATTGGAGCTGACCCTAGCCTCTGCTGCATCAGGGATATGACCTGTCCCTTCCTTTCTGTGGCAGCCCTTGTGGTATTTAAGGACTGCGGTCATGTCATCCATCAGTTTTCTCTTCACCAGGCTGAACAAGCAAACCCAGCTTCTTTAGCCTTTCCTCATAAGTTTTGTCCTCTGTACCTCTTACCACAGAATTGCTTTGGAGTAGTTTTATTTCTGCAATAGATGGTGCACAGAAGTTACTTATGTGAAGGATACTAGACTGTAGTATAGGCACAGAAGGTAGAGAACAATAATCTTTTTCTTTTTAAAAAAGAAGTTTCAGTGTAGGAGCATCCTCTTTGTGTCTAAGCGTTCCTTTCCAGAGGTAACTGATGCTCTGAAGTTTTTAATCTATGGCAGGGGAAATGTTGCCTTGGAACATGGAATGGGTAATCTGTAGCCTTCTGGATGTTGTTTTGTTCCAAGGCCATCTGCGCTAGCTAGTGTGGCCAGTGATGGTGGGGCTTATTGTCCTACATGATCTGCAGGCACAGAATTCCTGTCTTAAGCTTACCATAGTTAAAACCTTTAATGATGATTGGGGAAATTGCACTAATCTTGTGTCTGAATGTTTTCTTTCCATAGGTAAAGTATGTACGCAGAACTCCACCGCAAAAAATTTAAGAAAAGTGAACATTTTGTGGCAAGTACATCAAAAGGAGGTTCAGCAAGGAGTAATATTCAGCCCACCTTGAAAAACTTTGTCCATAAGTGCCAAGAAGGCCTGAAAAGGAACTAACTGGGAGCCTATACATAGATAAAAAAGTGCATTCTTCTGCCTTTTGAGTGATTAAATGTAAAGACTCACATACAACATCAGCAGTACAACCACAGCCCTTGGTGCTTTTCACATATTTGTGCTACATTTTCATAACTGATATGTTACTCAGCTTGTTTAGAAGCTCCTTTAATTGTATATAGAATAAAACCGAGTACCACTGTGTAACTGTTAATCACTAACATAATTAAATGTGAAGACATTTGCCAAAATGAGTGCAGAAGGATACCAGTACCGAGCTTTATTTGATTACAAAAAAGAAAGAGAAGAAGACATTGACTTGCACTTGGGAGATATTTTAACTGTGAATAAAGGTACTTTAGTTGCACTCGGATTCAGTGATGGGGAAGAAGCAAAACCTGAGGAAATTGGTTGGTTGAATGGTTATAACGAAACAACTGGAGAAAGGGGGGACTTCCCAGGAACTTACGTAGAATTTATCGGAAGAAAAAAAATCTCTCCTCCAACTCCAAAGCCTCGTCCTATTCGGCCCCTTCCTGTGGCACCAAGTCCTGCAAGAGTAGGAACAGACAGTGATCAATCAGGTTAGTAGAGTCTTGTCATGATGGTTGTGGCTCTGTATCAAATACTGAAAACATATAATGTGTGGAATATTCATTGAACCTTCATATTGCATCTGGGAAGCCACAGAAATTAGTCCAAACTGGTTGCTTTAAAAAAAAAATTCTGGATCATACTCACTTGGAAAAAACTGCATTTTCCTGTTGCAACTGGAGTTGAGTTCATATTGTCCTTGCCTGTTGGTTGTTCTTCTTGTGAAGATTTACTGTAAAACAGCCAGAAATGTATAATTGATTTTGGAAGTACTTTAACACAATTGTACATTGGGAAATGCTAGCCTGCTTCAGTGAAGATGTCAGTAATGTACCGTTACAGAAGAAGGACATTGTGTGTCCTAAGGCATGCTTTCACATCAGCTAGGTTTAGAGATCTAACTGATGCTCTGAGCCCAAGAGGAGTGACAGAATCATGTGCTACAAGTCCAGGGTCTCTGCCAGGCAAGCTTATGTAGAAAGGTTTTCGCTCTTATAGAAAATTTTGAAGACTGTTGTTCTGACATAGTGGATTTCAGTTTTTGGCTAAGTGTTTGATTCAGATGTTTTAGACTTCCATTTCCAGAACCAAGCCCAGTATAGTCAATTGTTAAATTCTCAGAGTTGAATTCCAAAATATCCAGAGAACCACTGATTCAGAATCACTGCTGTAAAGTGATGTTCTCTGGACTTGTGTTCATCGTCATGCCATTAACTGCTTAATCCCTGACAAGTTTCCAGGAGAGAAGAAAAATGTGCCCTATGAGAGCAAATGTAGTGCCAGTCCCTGTCACATTTGAGGGGGAGAGGAGTTGCCAGTCCTCCAGATCAGATAGCCTGAGAAGCACTGTTCCAAAACTTTTGTTGTTGTGTGCCTGCAAGTCATTTCTGACTTACAGCAACCCTAAAGTGAGGCTATCACAGGGCTTTCTTGGCAGAATTTTTTTTAGAGGGGTTTTCAGTTACTTTCCTTGGAGGCTGAGAGTGTGTGAGTTGCCCAGGGTTAGCCAGTAGGTTTCTATGGCTGAGGCAGGGAAGGTCCCGGTCTGCAGCTTGATCACTACACTACTCTGGCTCTCCTGTTCTAAAACTTAGAAGGGGAATATTCTGAAAATAAATGGTTTAGCTTAAGCGTCACTGGTTATGATCTATAAAACCCTATATGGCTCAGGTCCTATATGGCCCTATGTGGGCCCTCTGATTATCAGGAGAGGCCCCTTTTTCAGTCTGACCACCATTGCAAGCATAGCTAGTAGGGACGCAAGAGAAGGCCTCATTGGAGGCTGCTGCTAGACAATGGAATTCCCTTCCAGAAGAGACACTTGCCTTGTCCTTCCATCACCAGGCAAAACCCATTTTATTCTGACAGGCTTTTAAAGCAGTCTTTAAAGAATGGCCTTAGAGTCCCGTATAGTTTTAAACTGAACTATTTTAATAGCTTTTTAAAATCTTTTTAATTACAATTTTATCCTTTGATGTAGTTGATACAATGACTAGTTTGTTCACTTTTTGTATGCCTTTTAGTGTATTGTTCTTTTTAAATTGTAAGCCACCATGAGTCCCAATTTGAGAAAAAAGCAAATAAATATAGCAACAACAACAATATGTACAATTACTAAAAAAGAATTAAGACTCATAGAATAATACCAGTGTTCCAGTGGTAACCACACAGTCCCCTGGTACTACCAAAAAGTTTTAAAATCCCACAGTGATACTGTTACACTGTGTACCACCCTGTACTAATTCCATTTTTATATCTTGGTATTTTAAAAGTAATCACAAACTTTATTAGAATAAATATATGATTTTTAATGTAAATTTACTTAAATGTAATTTTCTCATCAAGTAAATGTAAGTGAATTTATATTTTAAAATCATATATTTTAATATAGTTTGTAATTTTGCTATGAAAGCCAGCACGATGGTTTGAGTGTTGGACTAGGACACTAGGAGACCAGGGTGTGAATCTCCACTTGGCCATGAAAACCCACTGGGTAAGCTTAGGCAAGTCACACACTCTCAGCCTTAGAGGGAAGCATAGACAAGCCCTCTCTGAAAAAAATTCTGCCACGAAAACCCCATGTTACAGTTGTCCTAAGTCCAAAGTAACTTGAAAGCACACAACCACAACAATTTTGCTCTGAATAGACTAAACTATTGGCTATTAGTAAAGTCAATCCTAAAGGTTTAGTCCATATTTAAAATCTGTTAATTACTAAACCAACTGTTAACTGTTATTAAACAGTTGAGAGATCTTTGGGTAGTTGTTTATGTAATCAATTAAAAGATAATAAGAAACCTAAAACTTAAATGGAACTGATAACAGGCCGTGTATACTGTTGTTGTCACACTGAAGTCAGTGCACATTCACTTGCCGAAGTGGCTGTTACCTTTCCTTCTTTTTTCCTGCCTCCCATCATAGGAGAATAAAGTAGTGTTTTTCTGCATTTTTTCATTTATTCTTTTACAAAATCTATCATCTAATGAGCTGTATTGATACCTCAAGTCAGGATGCTGGAATCGTTCTACAGTATGAATACTCAGCACTGCGGAAAAGGTGTAATTTGTTCAAGCAATTAATTAGTAACAGTGTTGGTTTTCTCCATCTTTGTTGATTCCTGATTTCACCCTTACCCTGTAGCAGCACTGACCTGTGAAGTTTCAGTGCATGATAACAGGAAAGTGGTTGTTGGAAAGGTGGCTCTTTATGTTAGAATGGAAATGTATTGAATAAATTAACTCTGCCTACATACACCTGTATGCATCCCTCTTTTCAAATATCACCTAGGGAGAGAGAGAGATATACAGATGTCTCTCGGGCTCTGAATTACTGCAACAAAATGTGCAAATTTTTGAACCTAGGTGGATCTTTTCTACTTGATTACAATTTAGCTGGAAGATGACAGTTATTTAAGGGAAGGATCCCAGTGCTTTTTGGGTTTTGCAGAGCTTTGAAAAGATTTTAAAAAATCTGTTGCCCAGAGCCCCCCAGTAAGCATAGCAACTCTTGGTTATGTTGTCAAAAAAAAAAGAACCTGAACATTTCCAAGCTTTGTGGGGTTTTTTAAAACACATATTACTGTGATCTGAGGTGTTACTATAAGCATATATTATACATGACTGAAGGTGGACTTGAGAAACCTTATCCTGGGAAGAGAATACAAAATATGGCTCATAAATGGGATAGTGTTTAAGAAATCAGTGATAAAATGATGGCAACTGTTGTTGCTTTCTAGACTCGACTCTGCTCCAGAGTTCCAGCAAAATAAATAACAGAATGAATAAATAAATAGTGAAAACCTTTAGTTCTTTTGTCATGGGGGAAATGCCTGGTATTTAAATACCACCACTACTGGCTACTGGGTATTTTATTTGAAGGTTGAATTTTTTAAACAGAGAAAATTGAATTGTTATGCTCCTGCAGAACAAAATAGTTAAAGTGCATGTGGGCAGTAGAGCAGAAAGTATCTTCATATGCTAATAAACTATTCACTATATATTAGAGTGCCTTTTGAATATAAGGGGAGTGTATTTGCTCACTTTTCTATAGGAGGGGGTATTAGAAGTTTCAAACTGCTTTGCATCAATACATGGAGGAGAGCTTGGGGAAGTAAATTTTCTTGTGGTACAGTTTGGAGTCAATTAGAAAATGAAAACTTACTAGTATGGTTTACTAATCAAGTCTCTGTTGTGGTTTTCAATTATATATTTACTATGGCTGGTTTTCTGAAAACTTTTTTTAAAATGAGTATTCCCATGAAGAAAACAAGCTTTACTAGGGGTTTTTCATGTGTTTATCAGGCTAAGAAACCTAACACTTCATTCATTTCTCCAAACTTAAAACAAATGTTTTGTTACCTTTGTGAGCTTATGTAGTATTTTTTGAATAATTTAAAATTGTGGGCTATGATGTTCAGAATGAGAAGTTTTAACTCATGGATTTTTTTTTTATTCTCTATACTAGCTAGCACTTGGGTTAATTGAAATTCACAGAACTGAAACAGCATTTATGTTGAATCGAATGTGTGTTTTGTTTTAGATCAGAGAAACTCTAGGTAACTGGAAAAGAAAAAGTAACGATTTGATGAGGAGTAGCGATGTTTAAGTCTGTTACAGTGTTCCCACACAACAAAAAATCCAGTTACCCAGTGAGTCTTGTTAATCCTTAAATCATTACCAAACTGATACACTCACACTGCTTTGTGAATGGTCAGTGTTAACATTTTACATGTCTTTTAGGTTTTTATCATAATTAACACAAGCTGTACCACTTTTATTTCCATCTACTCTGATGTCACTGCTTACAGTCCTTGCACTGCACCTATTCACCCAGTCTACAATAAATAAAAGCAACAAATAAATACAGAACTATGCCTGTATTTATGCCTGTCAATTTAGGAGAGAACTTCATGCATCCAATAAGGTGGGCTATATGCATATAAGTATATTTTGAGAGCCCAGGCCAGTCTAATGTTGGCTTAGCAGTAATTTTCCTGCTTTCTGTCCTGGACAGATCTAGAAAAAATTTGTGCGATCTAAGCATGTCATGTGATTGTTTGAAACACTAGTACAATTTCTTCCAGCAATGCTGATCTCAATGGTAGAAGTAACCAAATTATTTTCTCAGCCCATGTGATTTCTCTTGCTGCATGTTATTAGAGCCACGAGGGATGTAGACAACAGGAAGTAACAATCCCACTGCTCTGGTAACATATACGTCAGATCTAAATCTCTCCAGATAGGATACTAGCAAGCCCTAATTTAATTGAGAAATTTGGGAACGTTCTCTGACATTTGAGACCTTTCTTTTTTGTGTGTTGATAGCACTGTCACTGCATGGATTCAGTATTTGTCTGGCCTGCTCAAATGGTTGAAAGAAAAACCACCTCTCATAGTAAAAGTGCAGAAAATTTACAGTTCAGCTTCATGAAACAGCAACACATTCTACAGAGTATTTTTATCTCCCCTTGTTCACAAACTGAGTAACATCTAGACTTCTGTTGCATACTGTATGTATTCTGAAAAATGTGACAGTTTTGTGTCCATATGCCCTTCCACTTAATGAAAAAGATCATATTTTCAAATAATATGCAAATAATGTATTTGCAAAATAACTTTTAAAAAAAATCAAAGAGGGATGTTTTATCAGTTCTGCTTAGCTTCATTAGATAAAAATTGACAAAGCTTTGCAGAGTGTACATTCTGCCTTATGCTGTTGGTTGAAGGGTTGCGCAGAGCAGAAAATGCAGTTGGGAGCAATCTTCACAGTGTTTAGAATAATCCTGGTAATCTGAGAGGCTATTTATACAAATAATATCAGGCGCTGTTATTGATAGCAAAGCACAGAAAATTTACAGTTTCGCTGTATGAAATAGCAACACGTTCTACAGCATGTTTTTAGATTTTCACTTAATTGTAGGAGAATTTGCAGACAGCTGGGAATTTTTTTTACAGGTCTGATTTCCCCCCTCCAGAAAACATGTGTTGTTCTACTGCTGGAAAAGAGATTTTGAAAAAACAAGGCCAATATATCAATTTGAAGTACTCTGCTGTTGTTTTCTGGAGCCAAAAAGAAAATGGTTTTCAGACAGTGGCATCTGGTGCTTACTAGAGTGATGGGGTGGAAGATAGAGTTAACAATCCAGGGCTAAAAAAGGGAGAACCTAAATGAAAATCCCAGCAAGGTTTAAATAACAGCAACAAAGAAAAGTCCTCTCCCTACCCTAGATTCAAGGAAGAATACCATGCCTTTCCACAAAATCTCCAAACAACTTCACAAATCTAATATTCATTTACTGGAGTAACTTAGAACTAACCCTATATCAAGTGATTTCAGGGCAGTGTATAGTAAAATCAATTTAAAAAGAAATTAAACTATAGAAGATAATTTAAATAAATTAGGACATATTAAACAATTTGACAAATTAAAAAGGCTATTCCAACAGTTTAAAACCATTTAATACCAGAATGTATGTGTAGATTTCAGTAAAACCAGTTAAGCTCTCTAGGTTTTAATAAGCTGTGTTTTGACTTGACAGCCACTGAGAGAATTTTTGGGTCTGGCTGCTATTAATGGTCAAATTCAGTGTTTACTGATATCTGGCTCCTCTGTCTCACCTAGGTACAATCACACAGTTTGTAGTCAGAGGCTTCTCTCGCTGTCTGCATACAACGAAGCCATTAACCATGGCCAGCTTAGTGAATGATACAATTCCCTAGTATAAATTCCATGGCACAAAAGACCCACTCATGCCTGTATTTGAAAGGCAGGGAGATGACCTGTCCATTGTACTTCTTAATACCCTGTTAAGCTAAAGGAGCACTTTGAGCGTTTACAAGTAAACTGCATAATGTTCAGTAGAAGTAAGCAGATGGTGGAGGGGAGAAGACGGGTAGTGAACACTTCTGGCTATCTAGTTAATAACTTGATAAATGTCAGATGGGGTGGTATGAGTCAGTCTATTCTGCACATAGCATAGGGCCTCCAGTGTTTTTAAATTGTTATTATCCTGTTTATAAAAGCCTGCAATAAAGTCTGAATACTCTTTGGTATTCATAGAAACAGTAACTCTGTATTAGATGTTTTATCTAAATCCCATGTTCCAGAGAGTTATTGATAATTCCAAATCTATTGGAATTCTCTTTGTCCTCCCTTAACAGGTACCTTGGGTGAGAATCTGGGAGAGGGCCTTCAGAATGGCTGCTCCCAAGCAATTGGACTAACTTCCTGGTGTGGCTAGACAGGAGCCCTTTCTGCTGTCCTTCCATAGGCAGGTGAAGACTTCTTTGTACTGATAAGCCTTTGCCCGTGCGGAAAGGATCTTTAATAAAGTACTATATGTGTCTGTGTTTTTTGTTTTTCTTTTTAAATAGTGGCACTTTTAATACTATTGATAATTATATTTTAACTTCGGTATGATAAGACCTTTTGTCTTTGCCTGTTAACTTCTGTAAGCTGCCTTGAGTCCCAAGGCTGGAGAGGGGGGAGGCAAGATAAATTAGTTGTAGTAAAGAAAAGATATAACTGTGTATCTATGGAATGTACAGCCAAGTAGCATTTTGCAAGTAACATTTTGCTCTAACTCATATTTTAATTTGGTGTTCTTGTTGACTCCTGAACTGTAAAATAAAACTCAACAGCTTATAAATTGAGAAGTTGGTATCCTGAAATCAGCAGCCTCATTCTGCACTTTTTATAAATTTGCCAAAAGTTAGTTGTTCCAACATCTTTGCTTAATGATTTGACATAGCATATTGTCACTGTATACTGTGGGCTCTCCAGAGATGTGTGTCTTTTTTTGTTGTTGTTGGTAACTTATTATGCCAACCTGAAAGGGCAAAGAGAAGAGAGTCATTAGATAAATGTTTAAATAATATCCTGCTTTCCCCCCAAAAAAATCTTTCTGAAACAAATTATTGTATACAAAATGGAGGTGGCAAAAACTATCAACATCACTGAACATTTCAATAAGATATGTTCATTTCAAAGCATATTAATTAACACTCAGTGTCAAAATACAACCAAGCTAAATGCCAGTTGCTCTAGTTGCCAATGTGTAAAAGTGTGATCAGAATTCAGCTTGGTAACAGGAGTTTTCAGAATCTGCATAGACTGGTTTGGCATAGGCTGGTCTGCCTTACACTACGGTTCCTTTGGCTCTCTCACCAGAGGCGATGTAACACATCCTCTTCATACCAGAGGAGTTAGCATAGCCTTAACCACTTGAAGCATTGTTAACCACTGACAGCATTATTTAGGATGAGAACCATCTCTGTTTGCTGACAGTTAGTCATTCTATCTGGTTCTTTGGGTTTGTCTCCCTTCCCCCTTTCTTTTGGGGTGGAAGATAGGGTAGTAATGCTAGCAACAGGCAAGACCCTGATTACATAGGACTATTTGTGTTGTGAGAGAATTTCTGTTGTTTTCTCTTTTATGACTGTGTGAATAATGTAATGTCTGAAAAAAGCCGGTCAAAAAGTTAGTTGGCTTGAAGTGATTCTTGAAGTGATTTGTATGCAAAAGTACTAAGGGGGGGGGGGCACATCACTTTCTTTAAATAAGTCTGATTATTTTATGCAGTATTTGTAAAACTGGGAAAAATCTGGAATCTTAGAGGGAGCCAGGGTTGGTTGAGAATTGTTTGTGTGATGGTGCCTGTAACCCATATGGCATCCTGTGGTGAGCTGGAGCTTTTCAGACTACAGTGCACCCTCTGCTGGCATGACCTCGGCACGCACGAATGTGAGGTCATGCAAAACTTCATATCCGATTATCGTCAATGAATGCACTGGCATTCACCTGCACCCATTAACAGTAATGGGAGTGTCATTAACATTCTTTGTTTTAGGCACAGATTCTAGGAACGGAACCCTCGCATATATGGAGGGTGTACTCTTACCCTACCGGATACTATAGGTTCAGTGGAATTAATTGCTCTCTAAAATAAACAGGAAGAGTCACATAATAATATAGATAGCCCGAAGCAGAGGAAACAGAATTTTTCACAGATAAGTAAAGTTTGAACAATTGTTGGTTCAACATAAGTATGAGGAAACAGAAATAGACATCTTTTCCTCTGTTCTTCCACAGTTGTAGTAGGTACATCCAGTCAAAGTCTAGAGAATGGCAACAATGGTCCCCAGACCCTCAAAGGTTGCCCATCCTGTCATATATTAACTCTACTCTTAAAAATGGTACTGTAGAAAAATATGTATCAGTTTTTTATATAGCACTCTGTAAGCCACTGTGGGGTGGTGGCTGGAGCATTATACTGTGACCCTGGAGATCAAGGTTCAATTCTCTGCTCAGCCATGGAAATTCACTGGGTCACCTTGGGTGTATCACACACACTCAACCCCAGAAACCCCTGTGATGTCACTGCAGTGTCATCATAAATCAGAGAAGACTTGAAAGCACACAACGTACAACAACAAGCTAATTGCATTTCATGTATGAAGGCCCTTCTCAGTGGACCACCATTAAGATCTGTATAACATTGGTAGACAGTAAAGATAGAGGCTTCTCCCTGGTGTCCCTCACTCTTCAATGGGCTTTAAAAGGAATTTAAAAATTTCTATATTTTTGACTTTTAATTGAAAGGTATTATACTCCATGCTGTTCTGTTTGTTGGTTAGTCTTTGGATTTGATTTGTTTCAGATTTGTATTTTATTGTAACTAGCTTGGTTTAATTTCTTGGTTAAGTGGATTTCATTTTAGAGTTGAAGTCTGACTGTAAGACCCAGCTAGAGTAGACCCAATAATGATCAGTGAGTCTATTCTATTTAGATGTCAGCGGTACTTAAGTAAGTGTTGACTTAACACTTGATTTAGTGGGTACACTCTAGTGGAAACTAATAATTAGATTGTGTTGTATAACTATTATATTGTAATGGATAGTGGACATTTTTATTGTCAAGGGAGACTATAGTTTTGAAAAGGAGTGGAGAAACATATTAAATAATTGAAGCCATTGGTTTAAAAGATTACCTTTTCAGAGGTGTGTTTGGTCACTGTGTTAACTGTTTTCTTTGAAATCTTGCCAAATGGATTACTTGTTAAAGATCTGTGCATCTTATTTAGTTGCCTCATATAAACTGTATTTTTCCCTCATGGTGGTATCTCACTGTGGTTTTCTTACTGAGCATAAGATGAAAAACAGAGAAGATGGGAAAAATGTGTTTTGTACAAAGATTATAAGCTTTTAACCTTAACTCTAACCTTTGGAATAAGGTATGCTTAAGATGTTAACATTTTCTGTTCATTTTGGCATATGTGTGGTATGCCTTTGAAAATCTACTTATTTGCCACATAAATATTCTCTCACTTATCCTCCCCCTCATAGTAGATAGACAGATGCACACTACTTTTCTCTCCCCACTATAAGCAATGCTGATGAGCTCCTTTAGCTGTTGTTTGACTCCACCTGCTGGTAAATCCTCATAGTACTGGAAATAAGTGAAATGCCAGATTTATGCACCAAACTATAAAAATAGAATCTAGCCTTGAATTTTTCCCTAGTGAAATGGCATCTTGATTGTGAATGAGTAATGTGAATGCTGCTGTATCTGCTGTATTGATTGGATCCAACTGAGCAATGGTAACTTTTGTTGAAATTAAACTAAAATCTCATCAGTTTATCTACTTTAGGACAGTTTGCTTGTCTCAAAATAAGTAGGACTCTGGGGTGCTTAACTCCCTACCCCATCTCCTAGTTGAAATTAGGAGATATAATTAGTTGACGTTGATATCCGTTACCTTCCACAAACTGGATTAAATTAGCTATCTCTCTGTTGAGGGTTATAAAGAAACATATTTTTATTCTGCAACATGTGATTGTTTGCAACTTCCAGTTCCTTGCCAAAAAATAATTCTGTAGCAGTATGCTCTTAAGTCTTTGTTTAACGTCCTTTATGTATACACAGTTTCTTTGAAAGAACACAGATGTCTGCTGTGCAGCTGGCAGTAAATGTGTATCTTGGTTAAAATCTTGGGTCCATGATGAATTACCGTGAAATCAGTCTGAAGGCTGAAATCTGAGGAATTACTGTATTTTAATAGGTTGGAATAAAAAGGGCCTCTATGTTATAATTTAAATATTTAACCTTGGTTACAGCTTACTTGTGCAGAGGCATTGTACTGACATTACTCTAAATTTGAAGAAGTGATTAAGTGTGCTTTATTAACTTCAGTGCATCTACTTAATTCAGTGAGTTCAATTTAGGACTGTTCATTTTTATAATTCAAAACTAAATCTAGAAGGACTAAAATAGAGTATCTTAAATTATTAAATTTCTTATCTTCCCTGTCACAAATATGTTCACAATAAATGCAAAGGAATGTAAAATTAAATAAAGCAAAAACATTTAGAACAACACTCATTGCCTGAAAGCTGACCCCAGATGCCAGCCTGAACAAAAGTCTCACAGTGTCTCTGAAATGTGCTTAGCTTTTTTGGCATGCCTCCAAGAGGGGAGGAATTCCACAGCTGCAAGACAGCCACCAAGAGCCACCTCTTTCTATGCCTTTTTGTTGTCTGAATATTGCTAGAAACTTTCTAGAGGCATGTTGTTCGATGCATATTTCATGGACAGAACTTGCCCTCTCTAAATGATGTTAATTTTATGTGCTACATAAATGCTTCAGATGATTATTCCAGTAGCAAAACCCTAAATAGATTTACTTGAATATTTATTGAAAACCAACAAAATATGTTTAAACTGCAGTCCTGTACATGTCTTCTGAGAAGTATGTCCCACTGACTTCAGTGAGATTTAGAAGTCGGATTTCTTCTCAGGTAAGTTATGTGTAGAGTTCCAAGGTAAACACTATTCAATGGAAAAGCACCCTTTTCAGTTTATTGGTTCACCCCTAAATTCAACATTTAAATCTCAGACTGAGGGCTCTGTGTTTCCCACGGTGCATCTAGTTTCATCCCAGAACAGCCTATAAGCCTGGATCTCCCCACTGCTGTTCCCTCAGAGTGCGAGTCTGCACCACACTGCTGAATGTAAAAATCATTACCACTTCAGTTAGTATAGAAGCTTCACAGCTGCTTGACCAATCGCTTAACATCACATAGTCTAATGATGAATGGTAAGCAGGTGAACAGTAGAGTGAGCATTGATATGATTGCTTTCATTTAAAAATGATAACGTTGTTGTAATTGCACTGAAATCTAGATTTTTTAAAGTAACCCAACAAATTGTCTGGCATCTGTGTGACATATTATTTATAGTTGACATTTTAACCTTTTAACTGCATGGCCTCACATTAACAGTCTCAAAAGTTTGTTCATTGACTGGAAATCTGAGAGTCTGTGGAGGTTTCCCTGACCATAAATGTGACCTGTCTTTGTAAATGAGTATGAAGGATTCCTTTGTATGAAGGATTCAAGGTACTCGAGGATTACTACAGGTCAGAGCTATAGTGGTACATGTACATACATACTTCCTTGAAAGAGAAATGACTTCCCAAGGAAGCAGTGCTTCCGTCATGGTCTCTTAGCTGTGAGCTAGCAGTACCAGCCTGTGAACTTTAGGGCCAGAAAAGGATTGAGAACCTGCTCTTTTGGTGTTGTGTATTCGTCTATAAATCTTCTGTTTTGAAACTCAAGTCACTTTTTCAGTAGTCTGGCTAGTATATATACTATATTTTTTCTTTAAATAACATGTTTGATTTATCAAAGAAATTCCTTCAAAAACCCTCCTACAATTCTTTTCCTTAAAAATGTTGTGAAAAGCATGACAGCCATGTTGATGCTTCAGGAATTTCTAATTCTGGGTACATGTACACTATACAACTATAGCACTTTGATAACGTTTTATGATTCTACCCTGTGGAATCTTGGAATTTGTAATTTTACATGGTACTTAGCATTCACTGCCAGAGAGGTCTAATGCTTGGGGGAATGGACTAGGGCAGTCT
Organism: Cyclura pinguis; assembly: GCA_030412105.1. Lineage (NCBI taxonomy): Eukaryota > Metazoa > Chordata > Lepidosauria > Squamata > Iguanidae > Cyclura > Cyclura pinguis. Next base: position 315,198,782 of record CM059600.1, on the reverse strand, counting down.
TAAGTATCTCACCAGACTACAAATCCCAGGCTCCAGTGCCATGTAGCCATGACATTTAAAGTTGTATCTATATGATTTGGGAGGCTATAAATGCTATAAATGTGCAGAGTGTATACACCCCGTGCTGAGTACCTGAATTCATTTTGTGACCTGTTTGTTTTCATATCTGGTAGCATTTATTTGTCTCTGAAGTTACTCCAGAGCACTTAAAGTAGCTAGAAGCTAAGGCTGAAGTCTTTTAGGTAATTCCAGCTAGACACATATTCAACTCATAAGTAGATCCAGTTGATTCAGTGCCCGTAATTTAGTCAGGACTAACAGTAGCCTAGGGCTCAAAAGTCTAAAAGATAAAAATATTCATCTCTTCAGTTCTTAAAAGTTCTACACATCTATGGTCTCTGAGTGATCCTTATCCATTTAATTGCAGTAATGGGACTGTGAAGTTGTTCCTTTAAAAAAAAAAGTAGAATTCCATTGAGGTGGTTGTATATTTTGAAAAGAGGCTTATCTTTAGAAATAAACTTTATTTTATTTTTGAACTACAATTATTCAGTAGATAGTCTCTTGCTAACAAGATGTGGATTGTATTTCAGTCCTAATGTGTGTCTCTGTAAGTATGTATTTTCACATGACACATTTCTGTAGCCTCAAATGTATCCCAATACATCGTCTGAGAGGGATTTAAAAACTGACTTGTTTTAATAGAAGCACATTTCCTGCTATAGCCTGATAGATATGAAAGTAAGCATTATTTCTGACCCAGGGGCCATAGAGAGCCACAGTGTGTACAGACTTCCCTCCACTTTCATGGGGGTTAAGGGCACAGGGCCCCCATGAAAGTAGAAAAACTGTGAATATCATAAGCCTCTCAAACCATATTTAAAACACATACAAAAGTACCTGTACTAGCTAGGCCTGGCTGTACATGTATTCCCTCCCTCACACGGGCAGGCAGGAGGGGGAAAGGGGAAAAGGGATGGGATGGGATGGGATGGTTGAGTAGAAGGAGGGAGAAAGGGAATACCATCCCCTGCCCCCCTCCTCCCATCCCCTGCCCCCTCCTCCTGTCCCATCTTTTCCCGCCCCTGCACGCTTCCTTCTTTCATCTCATCCCCCCAGCAGCACAAGTGACTTAACACACATGCCCTCTTCCAGTCCTGTCCCCTCCATCCCGCGCAAGTGAATTTGCACGGCCTTCCTCGTGCCATCCCCTTCTCCCCTCCTGTCCCCATGAGTGAGCAAGTGCGTTTGCCCTTCTTTCCTGTCCCATCTCCTTTCCCCCAGTAATATGCAAATAGTCAATTTTGCAAATGCTTAACCTGCAAATGTGGAGGGCTAACTGTACTTAGTTTTAGGGGCTCCACTGCCTTAAAGCCTTATTTCTGTTTCACAAGACTTACTGGCCTGCATTTTCAGACCTATTTCTTAACATTTGTACTGGCAGACTTATAGTTTGAGTTGTACGGTTCAGAAGGAAGTAGCTTTCATTCTTGTGAATAGTATAGAGCAGTGTTGCTCAATCTATCTAACGTGGAAGACTAGCAATTATATTTTTCCAGGGACCATCACTATATTTATGCCCATTGGCTGTAATGAATTCTTTATTTCATGGAAAGTTGCCAGGGACCATCAGCCAGTGGTTCGAGAACTGGCACTGATCCAGAGACCATCATTTTGAGTAGCATTCGTACAGAAAGAATTACTGTAGAAAGAATATTCTCTCCTCAGCTACTAGATATGGAGATGGCAAAGGTCAGGAAATGGAACTGATTAGCAGTAAAATCAGGACAAAAGAGAGGAAGTAGCATTTCACTGAAATGAAACAAACAGAATTATGAAATTCATTGTCACAAGATACAGCAACAGGATTAGAATATGTTGTTTTATTTCTTTGCTTTATACTTTGTGATTTTTTGCCCCTGAGAGAAACTTCAGAGATGATTATGTGCTTTTGAACTTGTACCAGTCTCCACATATAAATTGAAATGGAATTCTTACCAATTCAAATCCAGTCAGCTGTTCCAAATCCAACATAATTTATCTAATAATTGCCCTACATAAGCAGTTTTGTAAAAAGCAAATAAAAGCATTATTTTCTGGCATAATCCACTGTGAGACTTGACCTCTCTGTGGGCTTCAGACTCTTGTCTGTTAGTCGGGTAAAGTGTGGAGGAATTAATATTTGGCACATAACAAGAGCTGTTTGTTTCTTTAAAAAAAAAAAAGGCCCAGATATTTACATTTAAAGGGTCTTTGTTCAACCAAGAAGGGGCCTCCTCAAGTGCACTGATACAGCATAGCAATGCTTTTTAAAATGCTCTGTTCTTAACTTGCCCTCCGCAGGTTATGTGTTTTCTCTGTTTCCTTTATGGGACACATTTTTTGTGCCAACAAGAACAAACCCGTTCAGTGTGAACAATTTGCAGCCCACATCTTAACTGCTAGGTTTTCATAACAACATACTCTGATCTGGTGGGGGACACAAATATTGAAATATTCAGCCAGTTGTTTTCAAGATTACTATTTAGAAGAAAATGGCTGTTACTTTTATCTACTTACTCTTCAAAGACCATAGATGATGGACCTCTCTTGTTGTATGCACTGTTGGTCAAGTTTTTTTTAATAGTCTGCCTTCTATAACACTGGTATGACAACTCTAGGTAGTTTTCAGCAGGTTGGTGTTGGCTGATAATAGCTGTCTTATGTTGGGAACTGTGGTTACCTGTTTGGAGCAATTTGACAAAGGAGAGACTACCTAACAGTCAGAAGAACAAGATGTTGGCTTCTGGGCACATGTCACTCAACATCCTGCAGTTGTCAGCTGTCCAGTAACCTCAGATGTGTGCATCTGAGATAAGCGGGGTCAAATATGGAACTGGCAATTGTGTTGTCTCCAAAGGAGTGACTGACTCATTTCTTTGCTCCACCAGAACTTACTGGTAAAGGCATGCTTTTCCTTTTGTGTTTAATGTCCTGTTGTAAATGTGTTCAGATACTTACCTGTTTGCCTTTGATGAGTGTGAATTAACTCTAGGTGAGCCGGTAGGGAATTTTTGCAGTTGGGACGAGATAGTGCTCCTGTCCCTGATCCAGAATGTTACCTGATTAACTTAAATAGGTGGTAGGGAGTAGGCTCATAATCTTTCTGTGCTTGACCAAGTAGCGTTTAGGACTTCATTTCCCTGCACCACTCCCCTACGGAAATAATTTCTGTCCTGAAAGAGAACCAGTTTGTTAACCATCTCAAGCCAGTGTGACTTAGTATAATCGCTTCCCCTCCACTCCTCTGCGTGCTTCTTTTATTGATGTTGTCTGATGAACAAACCTGCAGTTTCAACAGCTTGCACAGAAAATGTCGTACCTTTTTGGTTTTCCTAATAAAGCTATTGCGACAATATGTACCTTGCAGTTTGTGTGAAGTTTTCTATCTGATTGTAGAAAAATTCTTAAACCAGGCAACCAGATGAGTGTCAATTTATGGGGTTTATTTTTGAAAGCATGCTTGAAGTCTTGAGTCAAGTTGCTGTGGCCACTCAACCTCCACCCCATAGACCACATTTACTTATACCAGTCCAAGATTATTTTCATTCGTGCCATACTCCTTGCAATGAGACAGGCATTTGTACCATGCTGATTGAATTCACTTTTTTTGTTTGTATGGTTTTTTTTAATTTTTCGATGCCGTGCCACTCAAACTGATGAAACAGGTGTACATTTGGATGTTTGGTTTGAGGATGGCCGATACTGCAACTATTTTTAAAAGTTGGTTTTGAAATGTTTTTAAAACTTGAGCATCCTTACTAACGGATGTTAGTACAAATTGACTTATTAATGTAGAAAGGGGAAGACAATTATAAGCTCATCTAGGTTTTTTTCTCCAGGTGTTTCCTCTAAGACACACATTTCGAGTATTATTTATCATAGTTAGAGAAGAGGAACCAAATGGCTAACTTTTTGATAGTATGTATGGCATTTGTTATTGACTATATATATCAGGACAGATTACAAAACAAAATGTTGCCCTTTTCAAAGTTTGCAGATGTAAACAGATTCTCTTTTCTAAATGGCAGCTCTTGATATATGTCCACCAACTTGTTCCTTTTTTCTTCAATAGTCTATATTTATTCAGTGTAGGCAAGGAAAGCTGTCGTCTTCTTCCCACCAAGGTCATCAGCCAAATCCTTCATTAACTTGGGTGAAAATAAGATCAGACCTATAAAGATTATCTGGGATTGGATGTTTAACCTGGTTATTGGGAGTCCTACTGAGAAGGTACTGTAGAATATAACTGTGGTCTTAGAAATTTACTATGTATTGACCAAACATTGTTTGTAGGCTTTAAAAAAAATATCCAGGTCGGGTTGCTGACTGTACCATCCATAAGATATAGCTTGTTTTTTTCTATTAAATACTGTTTGGCATCTCGGCTTTATCTGTAAACAAGTTGATGCTATCAGGTAATGTATTGATTTTAAAAATTTGCAAAATGTGAGAGAATTTGCCCTAAATATTCCATTTTTCCCTGCATATTACAGATTCCAAGGGATGGTTTACATTTTATAATCTGTAAGTGTGGATATCAGATTACACACACACACACACACACACACACACACGAGAGTCATGTACAAAAGGCACAACACATTTAAACTCTGTGTGTTCCTTTAGAAAGGCACAAGATAGATTCTGTAAAAGAATTCAGCCCAGCACCAAAGGTGAGGCCTAGAATGATACACAGTGTTAATTTGATGTTACCCTGCAGAGTCAGAAAAACATACAAATTTGTTTTATACTTATGGATGCAGTAAGAAGTGCATACCGTAATATATTCTAGTTTTAAGGTGCTAGAGCACTGAGTGCAATCATATACATGTCTGCTGAGAAGTAAATCTCATTGCATTTAATGCAGCTTACTCCCAGCTAAATAGAGTGGCCACTTGTTGCCAAAAAGGAAGTAGAAGGCCACAGCTTTTCATACCTACGGGCACAAATGTAGGAATACTCATCACATGAGCTGTGTGCCTGCTCATTCTGCTGCTCAAGTATTAGCATGCCGATGTTCTGCTTCAAAGCCGCTACTGTCCCTTCTTAAAAGTTCTCTATCTTTAAACTGGATTTGGATTGGACAGCTCTTTAAAAAGGAAGCCCCAGATTGAAGACTGTTCTCTGTTAGAGAAGGACTGTCCACTTATTTATACATTACTTCTCTGTTGAACAACAAAGTTCAGGACTGGGAGTTCTTTAAAAAGATGCAACTTCTGCTCTTCTGTGTGAAGCTAACATACTTCCTCTTCATGAGCAGAAGAAACCTTCCTTGAATTAATTTTCTGAACCTACAGATACCCAAGCACTCTTCTTCTTAGAGAAGTGTACATGAAAGTTCTCAGGGAGAATAACAGTACTTACTTGTAGGCCAAATACAGTAGTGAGGTCAAAAGAATGTCCAAATGTCTAAAACTGTTTTTGCAAGCTGAAGGTGAAAAATGGCTGAAATCCCTTCATCGCACAGTCTCAAAGTCATGTATGAACAAACACTTGACAGATTTCACTTGGAAATAATGTTACAAAAGTGAATTTCATAGCAACACCTTTCCCTGGAAGAACCAGGGAGGTACTGATTGGTTCCAATGCTAATGTAATATAAAAGAAAAATGATACTTTCCTTCTCATATCCTCTTGGCTTACTGTTTGCTCAACTATGGTGGTGTGGTTTGACTGTTGGAATAGGACACTGGGTTCAATTCACTACTCAGCCATGAGAACCTGCTGGATGACCTTGGGCAAGTCATGCTCTCAGCCTGGGAGGAAGGCAGTGATAAATCTCTTCTGAATAGATTTGCCAAGAAAACCGTGTGATAGAGTTGCCATACGTCAGAGGTGAGTTGAAAGCATGTAAAACTCATAAAAGATATGTATGGCCATAGACTTGCTTCTGTACACTCTCATCTGTTGCCCAGTGAGTGAGATAAATAAATTCCAGTCAGACATTTAATCTATATTGAGTAGCTTTACCAGGTGTGTGACTGAGGACAAAAATCTGCCTCTCTAGTTGGTTTCCAGAGCATAAGTAGGAAAAAAAAGAGCCATTGTTTAAATCAGCCTTGAATCATTTTTATAATCTTGAAGAAAATATAAATCTACTACACACATGTACATACACACAAGACCTAAATCCAAATTCTTGTCCCAACTACAGCAATGCAATTTTTAAAAGCAGTGTAATTTATATAAGTGATGACATTGCAGTCAAAAATTGAATCTGGTCTCAAAGCAACTGGGTTTAGGCCAGACAAAACCTTACATACAGAGACATATACATGTAACATTTATGCTTTTACCTTAGCTTTTGCCAAATGGAATTAAGGCATATAAAACAGTACACGTTTCATTTTTTTAAAAAATAACATGTAATAAAAACACAACCATCATATGAAAGGAAAGACTAGACGGTGACACCAGAAGTTAAACTCAAATCAGTAAATGAACCCTCCTAAAGTATTGATGACAGCCGTTAAAGGCTTTTGGAAAAGCATGACAGGCTTTACCTTGGAGAAGAAGTTTCAGAATTTAGGCATTACCACAAAAAAGGCCTGTATCCCAGACATTGCCTACTTGTTTCCCAAATGGCTGTATACTTCAACTAATTAGGGTACAAATTTTTCTGGGAGAAGCATCCTTTTAAATATCCAGGCTAGAAAAGTTAGACCTATAGAGAGTGAGACTAAAGGAGGCAAACTTGTCTTCATTTGATATGTGTGTATTGCATATAAAAAGGAACCAGAACAGATTAGAACTCCTTTTTGCAGGATATATGATATTGCTGGTACATAATGTAAGAGGCAGCCTTCGTACTGGCATGCATTTTGGTCTTGCTATTGTCACTTCACAGTTGTTTGCTGCTGTATTCTGTAGCAGTACAAAGAGTCTTCAGCACTGGGAATTGCTATCACACACAAAAAAAAAGAGAACAGCAAATTAAGCTTTAGTGTATTTTACTTTTTAAAAGTGTTTTCAGCACTGTAGAACATAACATATTATATTGAGAACAAGACTGTCCGTGATTGCATATGTGACATTCTCCCCATAAATATATTTCTTTTTTTCAATCCTGTTTCATGTACAGCTTCTGTATGTTTTTGCACCTTGACTTTTTTTCCCTCCCAAGTCAAGAAGTTTTGAAAAGGGGAGGAGGAGTTGGGTGAATGAGAGATGGATGGAACACAATAGGGTGTATGCTGTTTAAATGCCTGAAAGTTGTGCATTACTGGCTATATGTGGGAACCATTCCTGTTGGGCTGAGCAAGCTTCTGACAGATTACGTGCAAGTACATCTGTGTGTGCTTCATTATTTGATTGCCTTAGGAGACTGCTGTTTAAGTTGGCAAATCGACTTATTAAAAGCAAAGCTTGTCTCCTGGCAAGATTACAGCATGCTGAGGGCAAAAAGCCCAAATGCTGAGGTATAATGTGTTTATAGTGTAAGGAAACTATAAAGTTACCAGGGAAAAGTAGGATTAAATGTGGTTCCAATTTATTGTACTGGGCTCAAGATGACAGTCCTTCAGGATTCAGAAGTAAATGCTGAAATCTTTATATTTCTGAATCAAATATGTTGAGTAAATCTGGAATTTTGTACACTTCTAGTTCGTAAAAAGTTTGGAGGATTTTCCTTCAGTATTTCCTGTATGTTTGAGCAGTTCCTCAAGTAAGAGTGCAGATGGTAACAGAATAGTAAGATTTGTTTAGTCTCACTGACCAAGCTTGCTGCAGGCAATTGAGGGAAACTTAACACAAAATTTAAAACTATGGGTTGTATTGTATGCTTGGAAGCAACTCTGTTTGGTTTATGTGTATTGGGTAAATGAAAAAAAAAACCACAACAAACAAGGGAACACTGGACATGCATTAATACTGGGCCTTACACAGATTGAAAACTATCACCACTGTTAGTTGTGGATACTCCCAAAGAGAAATAGACCTAAGACCTTGTGGTTGCTTCTTAGTAGTGGAACTGTAAAGTATACAATGCATGAGAAAACCAAGTCTGTGGCTTCAGATGAGAAATCCCAGCTGCTGAGTTGCAGTCAGCATGTTTCATTTATATTGTTTGTACTTGTGATGAACCACCAGTGTGCATTGGAGAAAAACTGCTAAACCTTTCTCATGGATACAAACAATTATGCATTCCTTTTACATCAAAGAGAGACAGAGAGAGAGGATTTTACCAGGGTAGCCATTATTAGAGGAGTGACTGCCAGTGAGTATATATGTGTGTGTATAGATACAAATGAGCAGGGAAGAGAAAGGAATACCGCAGTCTCATAAATGTTGTAGCAGGACAAAGGGACCCTTGCGCCCCCCTGCATGGTATGAGTCTGATTCCCTGGCTGGGAACACCAACCACAGACAGTGAGAAGTGGTGGCACTTGTAAATGGCAAAGCAGTCAGTTACTTCTTGCCTCTGAAACCACACTAAGAGTGGAGGCAGCAGCAAGTGGTGCACAGTGGGCAGAGGCAGAAAGGGTTAAGTGAGAGTAGGATAGGTAAAGGGGAGAGAGATACAAAGGGATTAGAGTGAAGGGAGAATGGAACAGTTATAGGGGAGAGCACAGGAAATGGGGCAAGAAGGAGCATTATAACCAGACAAAGAGAGGGAAGACTCAGGTGTTTGGCTGAGGCTACAGAGGGACAGCACAGACAGTAGAGGTCTGGGAAGAAACAGGGGAGACAAAGGGGGAGGAGGAACAAGTACAGGACAGCAGGCAGGCAAAGGGAAGAAGTTTGAGGAGCAGAAGCGTTGGATCCAGGTGAGTGGGTCATGAAGATCCAATGCCTTAGTAACACATCACAGTGGCTCAAACGTCTGCTGATGTATCACTGCCCCGTTGGGGCCCACTTCTGGACTGCCCAATCCCAGGTGACAGTTGCATGCCACTGTTCAAGGAGGAAGATACCTTTTAGCTCCAGAGGGAGAACATGGGTGGAATGACTGAGAAGGCTGTAGATCCTAATTGTTTGCCATAGACAAGGCATAGGTGGACAAAGAGATTCTCTGTTCAGCAAAAACAAATAGGAGGAGCTTGGGGGCTGAGATGTAGAAAATACTCGTTAATTGAAACAGTTCTGCATACTTCTAGGAGTGAAAAGTACTTACCTATTTAACTTACTAATTGGTGTTGCATTGTGACCAATGTTTATAGTATGTGCAAAATAAAGAGCCAGCATGGTAGTGGTATTGTGTATCTTCAAGTTATTCCTAGCTTATGGCAAACCTATCACAGGGTTTTCTTGGCAGAATTTGTTCGGGGGGGGGGTGTCCTGGCCTTTCTCTGTGGCTAATAGAGTGTGACATGCCCAAGGTCACCCAGTAGGTTTCCATGGCTAGGTTGCCATTTGAACCCTAGTCTCCCAGCATCCTAGTCCAGCATTCAATCCCCTACGCTTTGCTAACTCTCAAACGTCCTGGTTGGGTCTTGAACTAGAACTCCAAGGGACCAGCGTTCAAATCCCTACTCTGTCATGGCAACCCACTGAATGAACTTAGCAAGTCTGCTCTTCCAGCCTCAAAGGAAGGCAATGGCAAACTTCCTTTGAGTAAATCTCACCAGAAGAACCCAGTGATAGGGTCACCATGAGTCAGAGTTAACTTGAAGGCTCACAACAACGACTTGAGTCATTGAGGAAATAAAACTAAATAAATGTAGAAGACATTTCTCTGATGGATCTTCAATTTGATGATACAGCTCTCCAGGAACAGAGGACCTGGGGGCCCAGCCCCAAGGACCACAGGCCTATCATATTTCTCAGAAACTAAGGAACTTCTGTATCTATTTATTTCTTTGACAGAAAAAGCAAGAATCCTCTTGGAAATGTTTGGCTGTTCAGTAGTCTTATAACTACCGTCTGTGTAAACTAAGATCCTTCTGGGTAGTTCCTGTTCTTTTGTATCGAAGTGATGATGAGAGAGTTTAAGGCAGTGGTCACATTTGTTAAGCTTCAAGCAACTTTTAATTGGTATATATTTGTGCACATTACCTTAAGAATGTAGGGAAAGGCTAATTAGGGTACAGCTTGTTCTGACTTCATGCGCAAACTCTGATAAAAATCATGTGCAGAGTGTACTTTCAGGTTCAGCAGGTGGTATTACCTTCAGTTACCTTGGGAGTAAGTGCACAGGATAATGGTAGAAAGAAAAATTTTCCAGACATAGCTTGGAAACAGCAGCTATTTGCTGATGAAAAATACCTCAGTCAGTCAGTTAAATGAGGACAACTTTTGTTTTGGAGGGGTTTCCTACTTCTTGGGCAGAAATTTAAAGTACTGATTTGTGGATGTCTACTTGGAGTGTTCCTATAGTACTAACTATAGCTCATCATCCTACAGAGTCCTACAATATGTAATTTGGTGAGGTATTTAGAATTCTTTGTTAGAGAGCTGTGGTACACTTCCCAGTGTATAAGCCTGTGTTTTGTGTAGAATGGAACCATAACAGTTAAAGTGATATTAAACTGCTATAACACTGCCTTGTAGATGTGCCTTTAGTCTATATGAGTAATCTATCTCAAAAGGACAGAGAGGCATTTTGGGGGTGGGATGTATAAATAAATGTATACGGAGCCCTGCACTTTAAACCTGCTTTAAGTAAATTATTTAAACCTGTCTCTCCTTTAGTGATTTAAATTGGTCAGATCTAAATAAATCCATACCGATTTGTTATAATCAGACAGGAAATAGTTCACTTTAGAAAGAGTGTTGTAACACTCTTTTTAAATATGAACTATTTTAGTCTAGTTATAGTTAAAAAAAAAGGGAGTTCATGAATTTGCAGTGGAACTTTGACATCTTGGGAGGTAAACTGTTTTTATAAATGGTAGTTTGTTGCTACTTCATAATAGGGTTGTAAAGGTTATTCACAAATTTTCTTGTCCTAAAAACCCAGTTAAGAACTGCCACATTTTTCACATTCTTGTGAAATTTTACTTACACAAAACCTTGTTTTTTCCCACAAATTCCACATTTTTGCACAGAAAACAGCACAGAAGACACTGTGATGTGTTTTGTTGCACAAGTGAGTTTTTCACAAAAATGTCCCAAAATATGAAAAAATTGATAAATGTGCAAAAGCTCTTATAACCTTGCCTAGAATAAAGGAAACTTTTGAAATACTTCATGTATGAGAATGTACTATGCATAATATGAGATCTTGTCACAATTACATAGTTCACTCACTCGTGTGCATGGGGACATATATTCTTAATTTGTCCAACCTGCAGATTACGTGAAGATCTGTGGGTTTCTTACCCTTTGATGGAAAGGAAGAAGAGATACATAATGGTCATTTCAGGTTTCCCCGATAAAGCACTAAATCATACTTGTGAAATTTTCCTTCCAAGGTACAGATTCCTTGCTTGAGGGATTTTCCTTCACTCCTCAAATTTTTAGCATTGCAGTAACCTAATAGTTCAGTTGAGCATCTAGAAAAACAGCTTAGGCATCTAAAGAAAAGGGGCAGGTAGAGTTACCAGGGGAATGGAAACAATGCAAATGTAAGAGTTCTAGTGTCTCCCTCCACAGTAATAGAAATTTGGAGAGTGAAGGAAAAAATCATTTGGGGGCAGAATTCTTATTTGTATGCGGTGCAGTGCCCTCATCCCCTCCCTATAGCTCCACCCATGAGACATGCCCCCACTCCAGTTAAAGGTGTCTGTCCCTGTACTAATTTTTACATCATATAAATCAGGTGAATCAATTTTCTTCTAAACCTCTCCTTCAGGTTTAGAAGATATCATGATGATACTATTTTTATGGCATTATGAAGATTTTACTTTTCACTAACTTATATGGTTAGCCAAAATGCTCTTCATTTCTGCACAAAATAGGGCATACATGGGTGTGTGTGTAAGTGTGTCAGAGATGATCCTGCTATGGAAGTGTTATGCATAAAAAAATGGCATAAGGATCTTGAAATATGTGCATAAAATCATTCCTAAAATAAAAGAATAAATAGAGACTTTTTAAAAGGTTTTTGAAGCTCCATATTGCACATTGCACAATGGCCTAGCACTTTTCTAAAGGCAGGAGCTGTTCTAAAATATTAATGGAAAATACAGACACCCTGAGGTAGAGGGCAGCTTCAAAGCAATCAGCACATTTATGAAACACCGAACTCTTACGTTACAGTTTTTTATATTAGGTCAGCACTTTTACTTTAATGGTGTGCCATCAGAGCCTTTCAAGGACTGCTACTTTGGCACTGACAATTGCTGATGAGTTTGCTTTTTAAAAAAAATAATAATCACATTTTGCTTTTTTTATTGTAGTTACTGTACTGTAAAGGGTTGGAAAAAATCTTCGTTTTGTGCATAATGGCAGAGATTGGCTGATACTGCCTGGAAGTTACTCTCCCCCACCCCCTTTTTGGCATAATACAAAATGCTATAGCATGCCTAACTTGTATGCCTCATTGATATTAGATATTACAAATCCAATTAAATATCTAATCCAGACAGGAGCAACCCAAGAAGGTGACTTCAGGTCACCATCCACTGGCTGTCAATCTGAGTTACCTGAGAAAGTGATTGTGAGATGATGGGACAGAACTATGTAGGGTGAGTTCCAAGGGGGTGCAAAGAAATTTCTCTTCATGAACACTTACATCAAGTAAAACTAGTTGTTTAAGGTACCTCCATCTTTTGTTGGTTCAGTTGCAATAGACTGTTAATGGCTGTCCTCCTTGAAATTGCAAAAGAGATGGGATATGTATCAGTTGTAGCTGAATGATCAAGGAAGCCATCCTAATTTGCTTATACTCCTTTCTCCTTCACTACCTCTCTCCCTTTCTGTAATTCCTTTTCAGTCTGGAGCATAACTCAATATTTTCGGGAGTGTACGATAATAGACAATAATATTGTTGATGGTACCTTTGTTGGGGGGCATTCAGGCACAAAATATACAGTTCCTAATTAGACAGATAAACCTGCTAATGTGGTTTGAAGATGCCTTTTTGTTAAAAATCTTTTACAGTCCTATAGTTGTATGCATGTTTTACAAAGTACGCAAAAGACAGTAACAAAATATTTCCCTGCCTTACAGAGCCTCCATTACTCATTTTGTGTCGTCACGGTTTGTTTTACACTGAACATAGTCTTTACAAAAATTTGTTAAGACAAGTGTCATTACTTTTATAAAAGAAGATTATTTGAAAAGTGGCCTATAGGGGGAGTAGAATATAACAGAAATTTTAACTGCAGGGATTTTTTTTAAGGTTCTAGTTGGAGCCAACAGAAAACATCTGTTGTCTTATTTATAGCTCTCCCATTTCCAAGAAGTATATTCTATAGCAGATGAAAAAGTGGATGACAGCTCATAATTCATAAAGTTACCAAAGCTTAATCTGATAGAACATCATGTACAAAACTCCTCCCTGCCACAATATCACTTCCTTAATACAAGATAGCAATGACTTTGCTGTGCATTAAACAGAGAGTTGACATAAAATTTACAGCACTTGTTAAAATAATTAAACATTAGTAAGGAAGCGTGGTATATCTTTTTTTTTCTCCTAAGGGATTGGCTTAGAATCAGCATCTCATTGCTGCAGAGATGCAGTTTGTTATCACACTTCCTGAAAATGTTTTGTTCTCTCCCCTTGACCATTTGGATTTATGATAATGGCAGTCCTTGCATTGTCATGTTGATTTTTTAAAAGTAACTTTTGTTTGCATTCTGCCAAGAAAGTGATTTGACAATGAGAGAAAAGTTGTGTCTAGAAATACTACTTATTTACCAATAGTTTACCACAACTGGCCAAAGTTTTCACCTCTCTTCAGAAACCTGTTGGATATGAAAGAAGTTTGGTGTAAATCCTGAGAGCAATGCAGCTCTCTTCACAGAAAGTTCTAATCTACCCTTCTTTCCATTTGGGCCATTTCCGCACTAGGCTGTTATAGCACTATTATTCCACTTGCAACATCCTGTGGAATCCTGGGGTTTGCAGTTTCGTGAGGGGCCGGATAGCTCCTCCCGAAACTGCAAACCCCAGGATTCCATAGGATGTTGCAAGTGGAATAATAGCGCTAAAAGAGTCTAGTGCAGAAATGACCTTGGAGTTGGAGTGGAAGTGTCCGTACGTGCAAACTCAAACAGAAGTATAGACTATGGAGAAGAGAAACAATGTTCTACTCATTCATTTATTGCAATATGGTGAAATCAGCAATCATGTATCTAGTTAGATTTATTTTTGTGTTAATATCTTCCTGCAATATGAATGGTTAAAATCAAATTCTTCTTCTTCTTTCTGTTAGTATATAGCTATTAGCCTTTATAGCTGTTAGTATATAGTATATATAGTTAGTATATAGTTATAGGATATAGCTTCTTTCTGTTAGTATAATTCACAGATATCCACTACAGCCTCAAAACATGAATGTCCAAATGCAATTGCATTCTTCTTCTCCAAATATTGTCTGCGTTAGTTTAACCGTGCAAAATGCAATCTGGGCTTTAGACACTGGTAACCATTTTTGGAAAAGTAAAAAGTCACCTTTGAGTTGCTTCTATAAAAAGAAATTCCAGTTAAAAATCTAGTCAGTATTATCTACGCTTTAAGCTCTACTGACACTGTCCTGCATAATCTGCAATTATTCCTCTGTTCCCTTTGTTTATGCTAATCAATGCAAGCAGTTCAGCAAAACATGGACTTTACTAGTCAAAGGCAGGTCATACCCTGTTCCATTTCATGACATTCTGCCTCTTTTTATTTTTCTTTCTAATATTGTCTGTGTTTTAAGGAGTTGGATATAATGAACCTATGATAAATAATACGGAGTGGTAGAAGACACCAGAGAGAGCTTGGTAACAGTGCATTCCTCTACATGTTAAGTCCTTCTGTGGGGCTTATTCGCGTGTAGTTGGGGTATAGAGATACAACCCAGATCCATGCTTTGTCCTCTCCAGATATGCTTGGGACAGTATTATTTTTGTAAAAGTATGATAACATAGTAAGGTAAATAAAAATGCATCATTTTTGAAATATATTATTGAAATGTTTACATTCTCTTGGTCTTTGAGAAAAGACAAAAAAGTAATTGGTTGAAATGAAATTAAAATACTTGCCTTTTTCTCCCTGAATAGGTTAACAAATATTATGAGTCCTTTCAACTTTTTAAATAATTAATGTAATAATTTCTCTAGTAATTTCTCTGACATAAGGGGGATATGAATAATATTGTATGATACTGACTGGCTATACTGACAGAAAGCCTGTTTGCTGGTTTTCCTTGTTTTTCCCATTTAATCCTGTTATTTATTTATCCAAGTTAGAAATTTTTTCTTCCTAAGCACTGAATTATGCAGTGAAATTCTGTGCAGATTTAGTTGGAAGTCCCACAGAGTTCAAGGAAACATACATCTAATAAAATATGCATAGAATTTTAGACTTACCATCCTTGACAACAATCAAAACTCTGGACGAAGATGTTGCTGAATTGTTGCTGTCAGCATTTCTCAGCATTGCAAGGTTCTGGCAAGGATTGATGGGATTTACAATCCAGCAACTTCTGAAGGGCTGCTTTTTGCCTTCCCCTAATCAAATATTTCTACCCTTAAACATGCTCAAACAGTCATTAGTAATGGAATACGTTTCTGCTATAAACATTTTGGGTGCAACCCTAGAAAAGTCCAAGTCCCATTGGAAGCATTGGCCATAATCTGGTGAGTACTGTAAGATACCCAGGCGACGTCTAATGATATCCTGCAAACAGCATCTTTTTCCTTCTCCTTTCACACACCCACATGGTGAAACGCTTTTGCAACTCTTCTGTTGGACCAAAAAAAGTTGCTATGCAGAGGCACTGTGGCGTAACAGTCCTGCTGGCATAGAAAGGTTACAACTAGTGGCCTTTGAGGCATGGAACTTAAGGCAGTCCCAGTTTCTAATATAAATTCACACATCTGAGTGAATTCTCATGTACCTGTCCAAAAGTGATTTGTGACAAAATTTTTACATTGACTTGCAAGAGCAGATACAGGATAATTGCTGCCCATGCTTTAAAACACTTCCACTTGAATGATTGTGTCTGAAAAGCTAGGATCAAAAGCTTGTGTCTGGGGTTGCCTTTGACAGTAATATTAGACCATAGTCTTCTGTATACCTTTCTAGTAAATGAGTGCCTTTTTTCCATAGGGTGTCTTATTACATTTTAAAGGGCAGGTTAGGTTATAATTTCTGTTATATCCACTTTCATGCTTCCTCTAGCATTAATGAAAGGTTTGGCTCAGAAACTTGGAGAGCCAATCTTCCAGCTTTAACTTTCCATAGGCCTTTGCCAGGTAATAACTCTGAAAATCTCTTTTTACTGAGAACTCCTCCAAAAGGTGCAGCTGTGCACTGGTTTCGTCTTGCAGTTTGTAGCTATGTTGGCAGCTCTTAGATGCAAGGTATGTTGTCTGCTCCCACACGTTGCTGTTGCTAAAAGCTGTTCAGACCTGTCTCTATTAGTGAGAGAGGAAAGCTTTTGGATTGGAGGGAATCCCAACTTCTTTTTCATCTGATTGGGTATCATTCTGGCAAGGTAAAAATAGAACCAGTGGAAAATCCAGCATTTCTGACATGTCATCAGAAGCGTCCTTTAAGCTGAGATAAATGCTTAATGACTAGTGATGAAGACTCTTTTAATACATCTCCAGTGACTTGGGAATTTTGGAGAATTGGGTTTAAAGTAAAACCCAAACCATATACTTGGTCTTATATGTGAAGTAAAATGATTAGTTTAAGTGAAAAAGTGATTCTGGATTGTAGCAAAGGAATCTGCAAAGTTGCCCAGATTCTCAAGAATGGACTTGGGTCTCCAAACCTCTGTGCCATTTTACAGCACAGTTCAAAGCAGAAGATAGTTTTAAAGTCAGGTACTGGTTGTCAAGCTTTATTTTTTTTTCCTCTGTGTTACTAAAAATTGCATATTGGAAGTGGGGCTCATTTCTCACTGTAATCCTTTTAATGTGTGTGCAATTCTCTGCTCTGTTGCATCTAATCCATATTCAAAGCTTGCTTTGGCTTTGGTTATTGGAATACTGGCGTTTATTCCATGTTGCTCTGGTGTGTTTTTTAAAATTAAAGCATCATGAACAGACCTGGATTCTTTCTTTGTAAATCTTGTAAAATGGCATTTAGTTCTAAGAATGTTGTAAAGTGTTTACTTTGGCAGACAAATGTTTCTTTGAGGTCTTTCGTCCCCATCTTCTTTAAATTATTGTGATTTTTAGTTTTGTGCCAAAGGTGGAAAGTTTACTGCTGAAAGTAGCAATTGTGGTATAATCACACCTGAACTTTATTCAGAATCTTTGCAGAAGATAGCTGCTGCAAGACATCGGTTTTCAAAAATTCAGTGAATATTTTTGTTTTTTCTTAATGCAGCTCAGTTAATTGAATAGGTGAAACTTTTACATAATCAGAATCTTTGTTTAGCAGATTAACCATGTACATGGGACAGCAAGCTAGAAGTTATCTTTTATGTAAAAAAACTCAGTAGATTACAAGTGCATTTCTGTGAAACTATGCAATACAGATGAGAGAAATCTCACCTTTAAAATTCTTTACAATAAAGTGCTGTTGTATATATTTATGGAAATACGGATTTTTTAAAAAAGTGTCATGTCAATCTATTGCTCTGTCCCCAAACTAAGTAGCTGAAAGTAAATCCATGTGTGGTTGCCTGTACCATTGGCATACAGAATAGTGACAGTAGGGAAACAGTCATCTTGTTATCCTGTTGAGTTGCTTGGCTAGCAGAGGTGGTTCTGTCTTGGAACTAATCTTGCTTTAATTCGATAGAATCGAGTTATCTTTTCATGATACTATTATTTTGAATGGTACTTCTTAAAAAATGTTCACGTGCAGAAGGTAGATAACTTGAGACAGTTTGATATTGTACTTCCTGGGAAATAAAAGATGTCTAGAGGGAAGTGTCACTATGTTGGCGTTAATTTGAAAAGAGACATGAGTTGGATTTTGTATACTGTACTTCATTACTAGCGATAGTTCAATATTTCTGTAAAACATCTGGAATAAGATGACAGAGCTGGGTTGAAAGGAACAGAGTATCTGCCATTTGTTTTCCTCCCAGAAAACACTAGAGGGAGTAAGAGATACGAGGTAGTAAATAGGTGGAATTTTTTTTGTTCCATTTTTTCCTACTTCAGAGCGTCTCAGTTGTTTAGTATGCCAGTATTCTGTGTATGAAAAATACATCTGCAGTCATGTATGTATAATTTTGAAGGATCCCGCTGATTAGACATAGGTTGATTCAACGTTGATTTATATAATTTGTAATAAATACACTTTGTAAGTAAAACAAGATATGAATTCTTTTTAAATGGTTGGTTTCCGGCAAGAAACAAAGTGATTCTTTGCAGGCAAATGATATATTTAGAACAACTGCCTCTAGCCACACTATGTTAAAATAAAGAAGAACATCTTTTTTACTGAGTTTCTTGTATGTGTAAATGCAGTTCCTGTTAATGCTGCAGAGAATGCTGTTTCAGCTTAGTTCTGTGAATTTAGATTCTTGCTCTGTGGCAAATTCAAAGAACTATTCTAAGAAGGTTTTTGCTAAATAAGGGGAAAACTTCAGTTCGTTTTTAAAATATAACATATTAATGGCTCTTGTAAAAATTGTTTGCTTTCTTAGTTATTGAATAAGCTGCTCTCCAAGTGAAACTCTATAGCTCCCTCAGCTGGTGCTAGACATTAACCCAGATAGTTGTAGGTCTTTAGTTTTAGGTCCCTTTCACATTGCATACGTGTAGTAGTTTAATACTCTTTTGCCATGATTGCATCATATAGAATCCTGGGTTTTATAATTTGGTGAGGCAGTAGCCAGAGCGGCATAGTGGTCTGAGCATTAGACTTTGATCCTGGAGACCAGGGTTCGACTCATGGCTTGGCGATAGGAACCCACTGGGTGACCTTGAGCGCATCACATACACACGCTTAGCCCCAGAAAACCCTGTGATAGGTTCACCTTAAGGACACCATAAGTCAGAAACAACTTGAAGGCACACAGTAACAACACAAGGCACTAGAGCTATTTGGCAGAAAATTCAAATACCTCATGAAACTACCAGTCCTAGGATTCTGCAGGATGCAGCCGTAGCAGTTAAAATGGTATCAAAGTGCTATAAATGGTGAAAGTCTCTATTTTGTGTGAGAAATGTATACAAAATCTACAGTTCATCTTTGCACTTGGACTCAACAGTCCTCTCTCATTAATAACATTGATGAGAGGAGTACAGTAATCCTGCAGAAACCAAGGCAAGAAACCTGATTAGAACGCACTTGAAAAGCTATTGCAAGTTTGCTGTTAAGCTCAAGCTGTATGCCAGTCTACCAGCACTGGGCACTTTTTGAGAATCTGCACATAGTAGCTATCTCCTGACAGCCCCATCATAGAGTGGTGCAGGTCTTGGTACTCAAGATAGTGCAAAAATCCAGGACTGTCTTTCGCCCAACAGAAACATCACTTGACCAGGATGCACACATAATTGGCACTTGCTCTCTTAATCTGAATTAGCTTCCCAAGCAGATATCTCAGACTTTTCTTAGGTTGCCTTTTCTGCAAGAATTTGGTGTTGGCATACTGAACTTAAAGTATCCCTTTGATACAGTCACGTTTCCTCTCTTCTGTAATACTTAAGCAAGGCTATCACACACAGATTAGACTTATGGCCTTTGTTCTATTCACATTACTTACAGGCAAGTATATGTTATCATAATGCAGCTTTGGTTATTGCTATGAAAATGATAAAATATAGCGATCAGTAGTTAGCTGAGAAGTTCACATTGTAGTGATAATTAATTAAAAATACCAAGCGTGAAAAGATGATTGAAGTGCATAGTTCTGAAGTTGCATGAAACTTTAATTAAAAAAAATCTGCAAGGTATAATGAAAGAAGAGTATCTACTGAGAATATGCTAAACGTGTCCTGGATTTTTTCATTTGGTTTGCATATAAAACCTTGATATTTTAAACTGACTTTTTTTTTTCTGAACAAAATGATTATGTAGGATTTTACTATGTGGTTAAGGACTGACAAATAAACTGTTTGCATAGACTTTGTTAGCTGATAAAAAAGAATTTGTTCAGTGTTTAAAATTTAACCAGCTCCATTACATCTCATGGTCTTCATAAACTGTAATGTTAATATCTATCTTTCTATCTATTTACTTATTTATTTTTCTTCACAGGTTTTACACTTCCAGATCTTTCAGAACAGTTTTCACCACCTGATAATGCCCCTCCCCTGCTTGTCAAATTAGTGGAAGCCATTGAAAGAAAAGGTATGCAGATTATGTATAGGAATAAAATATTAATTTGCTATAAATATAATCATACAGATGGCATCTCTTAAGAGTCATATTTTGCGTTGTAAACAGCACGTATGAATGTCAGAATCTGCAGCAGGTAGTGCTTGGTCTTACTTACCATATGTTCAACTGTCAATTGGTCTCATGGATAAGTTGAGGGCAGGTTTTTTGCCCCAAATTAGGGAATTTGCTGTGATCCATGGATAAGTCAAGGAGCATGTAACAAAGCCCAGTTCAAACAGAGATTACACTATCAGTTGATCTTGTGGATAAGTTAAGGGCAGATTTTGAGCCCCAAATTAGGAAATTTGCTGTGACCCAGAAATAGAGGGTAAAACTTGGGGGCATATACAAAGCCCAGTTGAAATAGAGAGGGCCATAAGAAAAGGGAGCAGGGATTGAAGTTGCCTGTTAGCCACTGGGTAGATTGTGTGCAATTGTACAGTAGACTGAAGAAGCAGGCGCACAGATCTCCTGGTCACAGTATTCCCTGTTTATCATCTTCATATGTATTACAGTCAGTCCTTCACGT
Source organism: Cyclura pinguis (assembly GCA_030412105.1). Taxonomy (NCBI): domain Eukaryota; kingdom Metazoa; phylum Chordata; class Lepidosauria; order Squamata; family Iguanidae; genus Cyclura; species Cyclura pinguis. The sequence continues at coordinate 315,177,888 of CM059600.1, read as the reverse complement.
TTGTAGCTTTCACTCTCACAGATTTGATTATTTGTGAATTTCTCTAACCTCTGCCCCCCCCCCCCCGCCGTGCTTCTTTTCTGGAGGAACTGTCCCTCTTGGTAGCTCTGATCATCCTCACAGCACTTAAAAAACCCACCTTTGCTCCTCCTCCACCAGCTGCTGCCTGGCCAGCTGAGGATAGCTTGCAGTCTGATTTCTCAGGACCACAAACCCTCTCCCACTGCCCTCTCCCACCTTGGGAAGGAGATGGTGAGAGAGAGGAATTACAGGGCCACCATGCCAACTCACTCCCTTTTCCTCTCCTTTCCCTGATCTGGTTTGGACCCTGGGTGCCCCTTTTCCCCATCGTGCCTCGGGCCTCTTCCCACAGGCATAACACACATTTTGATATATGCAATTTTTCCATTTTTGTGAGGGTCTTGTGCCTCTAACCCTCACAAATGTGGGCTGACTGTATTTTTCAACTTAAGTTATAACAAATATTTCTAAATTTGCAGTTCCTAGAATATTCTGTGCGTTCCACTTTTCTCCAATAGGAGGGCCAAGGGAAGGACACAGAGTTTGGAAAAGCTCCTTTTTTGGGCTACCAGAATTCAGTAGCCAGTATAACCAGTCTGCTATGCAACATATTAGCTGAAAGTGGTATCACATTCCCTTGTGAAGGAGTGAATTGTCATAAATTCCTCCCAACTTGAGGCGCACAGAGGCCAACCACCCAGATCAGGGAGATGGAAAGAGAAAGCCAAGGCTGCCAAAAAGGCAGTAAAGCCTGACTGTGCACACCTCCAACTGGGAAGAGTTTGGGATGATCTGTTCTCTCAGTCCCCTCCCCAAGCAGCAACACTGACCCACGGATAAGTCAAGCCAGATTTTTAAGCTTGATTTTTTTGACTAAAATTTTTAGTCAAGCATATATGGTAGTTATTTTTTTTTTCTCACAGCAGTTTGTCGATTTGCCCCAAAGTCCACAAATTTTCTTTTGAAAAAACTGAACATTTTCAACCTGACTTGTTCAAACTGACCTTTAGTATGGATAAGCCAGGTTCATGCTTGGAGGATGTTGCTGGTTTAAACCTTTAAAGACTTAAAAGGCCAGGAACCACACTAAAAGATCACCCATTCCCATATGTCTCTACCCAGAACTTCTTCAGAAGCCCTGCTGAGTACCCATGCTAAATCCACTGGAGAGAAGGTCTTTGCAGTAGTGGCACCCCAGTTATGGAACAGACTCCAGAGAAGTTTGACTTGCAGTCTTTTTTTTTGCCATATAAACATATTTCTGTTCACACTGGCCTGTAAAATAATTTATGTAGCTGAGCTGCTCATTTCAAAGAGTGTGTTTCAATTCTGAAGTTAGTATTATTTTTGTTGCATTGGCTTTGATCTATGTTTTATCTTGTATATAAATTATTTTTAAATTGTTTTTTAATGTCCCTAGCTACACATTAGTTCATCTGTAATAGGCTCTTTCATAGTAGTTAAAATGGCCAAACTTTTTCTGTACATTTCAAGTGAAATTTCAAAGAATAACAGGTAATATCTGTTAATCTTTGCATAATAGTTCAGAACAAAGCAAGGAACATTATTGGCCCCAGAGGAAGGAACGTAACTGCCTACCATCCAATACAGAGTAAGACAATCAGGCAGGCTCACAGTGTCTGCTTGATTTATTTTGAAACACCAGTTTGTTACCCTCCCTTTTACTGGTGGAAAACACTGTTCTTGCAGTGTGATTTGTCATTAATCCAAAATGGAACTGAGTGATCATTGGTGGAGTTGGAAAGACAGAGGATTTAGGGATGAGGGGAATTATTGGTTGCAGGCTTTCAAGTGTTCTTGTTGTCACAACCAGTCTCTCTTAAAAGGAAAACAGCAGGGTAAAATTTCCCAATTAAACTAAATCAAACCTGCTTGATAATGTTAATATTAGTGTGTTCATAGCGTATATGAAATCCTGTTGCATGAGTGATAGAACCAGAGAGAAATCAAACTGTCCAATAAACTATTCAGTGAGTTAAATTTAAAAAAAAAAATCAATATCAAGTTCCAACAGATCAGTGAAGCTTGTAGAATGATGAAAGAAAGTAGCCAACAGTCCAATAGATAAAGGAGTATCTGTTAGCTGAATTATGAACCAAGTAAAATATTTGAAATGGTTACATAATACCCAGTGGTAGCAGTTTTGTTCTGCTTATTATTCTGCTCTGTTCATAATTCAGCTGAGCTCCTATTGCTGTGTCATCTCTTGCATTGAGGCATATATTTTTACTTGTACATGATAATATAATTATGATACACAACTTAGATATTAATATTCTTATACTTTTATACCTGTTCTATTGATACTATCATAGATGTTGCACTTCTGAGTACATTACTTCAATTTCTTTTAGGTGGGTTTGGCTTTTTTCCCATTTAATATTTGGTCCTTGTTTTTCCCCTGTGATTTTCAAGGTCCTTTCCTTCTGCTGGTTCTCTAAAATAACAACATCAACACTTCCTGTGAAAAAAGCAGCATCTGTACCTAAATGGCTGTCTCAAAAATATACAGATGGCAGTTTTATGAACTTGGCAAAGTCTTGCCTTAATACAACATTCCCTGACTTTCTCCTCCTTTTACATTAATCTCCAATTTCCAATTGGTTTTCTGTATGTCCAGGTATGCTTTACAGAAGGAAGCTGAGTAAAATGTTAATAAATAGTAATAGTCTGAGATTTCAGATTCATTTGTTACTGAAGTGACAAGATAACATTGGGCGCTGTTTGTCAAGGAAAACCTGGAAATCAAACATAGACCTGAATCCCACATTGTGTCATTGGACTGTCTTCTTCTCCCCTTTTCTCAGGTAGACCTCTGTGCTGTCTGACAGGCTCAGTGATCATAGAATCATAGAGTTGGAAGAGACCCCAGGGGCCACCAGGTCCAACCCCTGCTATGCAGGAACACACATCAAAGCAGTCCCAACAGATGGCCATCCAGCCTCTGCTTAAAAACCTCCAAAGAAGGAGACTCTACCACACTCCGAGCCAGCATATTCCACTGCCGGACAGCTCTGACCATCAGGAAGTTCTTCCTGAGGTTCAAGTGAAACCTCCTTTCCTGCAGCTTGAATCCATTGCTACTTGTTCTAATCTCTGGAGCGGCAGAGAACAAGCCCACTTCGTCCTCGACATGACATCCTTTCAAATATTTAAACATGGCTATCATGTCCCCTCTTAACTTTCTCTTGTGCAGACTACACATACCCAGCTCCCTAAGCCGTTCTTCATAGGGCATGGCTTCCAGACCCTTTACCATTTTGGTTGCCCTCCTCTAGATACGTTCCAGCTTGTCGATATCCCCTCCTCTGGACATGTTCCAGCTTGTCGATATGCCTGAGACTGCAGGGAAAGGGGAAGTTTATCTCCCTGTTTCACTGAGAGGCAGATCCCTTGTGACTCCAGGCAATTTGTAACTGAATCTTCTTTTTTATTGTTGTTTGTTACCTTTTTAAAACAAAGAAGCAAAAATAAGCATCAGGATACTGAAACGGAATCAGAGCAGTAGGGAGTTACAGAAGATACTGGCCTAACTTCAGTTGATAGTCCTAAGTAGAACAGCAGTATTAAACCACTGGTTTTTTTACATTTTATTGTTCAACCCATGAATCACTGGATCTGCTCTGACTGGGACAGCATTTGGATTGAGGCCGTTGTTCCTATTCCAAGTAAGGTTAATATCAGCTTAGTGGAGGTATTTCAGTGGATTAATATTGAAGACAGAAAAAAGTTATTCCTCTCTCTCCGCTCTGCTGCCCTGAACCAGTCTCCAGACCAGCTGCTTTTAAGTGTGTATGCTATTTAAGTCAGGAAATATGATCATACATCTCTAGGTCATGTTGGGTTTGGCCTGGATATGTTCTATTCAAAGTCAAAAATTTGGAAAGCATGAACTAGATTTCTGGTATTGCTCAGCTGATAGTATGCAGATTGATACAACCAGCATAATTGCTATGGAGTACATTTGTTTGTCTGAGATTGAAGGTATAATCATGTACTAATTGCTATGACACAGATGAAATGTGGGTGAAGTTTAAAATACAGAAACAGTAAGTGATATTTGGGTTCATAAAACCATTCTGTTCTTTTTTTAAAGGTCTGGAATGTTCAACTTTGTACAGGTCACAAGGATCAAGCAGCGTTAGTGAATTAAGGCAAATTGCTGAGTGTGGTAGGTACAATAATTTTTCTTTTCAGTGGACAGCAGATTGGGGTGTGAGTTGATAGATACCAGTCTAATTTAAGTTAATGTATTTATTATACTACTTATTCTATTGAAATTTTATACATAAAATATATTATTTTTAACTTGCAAACCATAAACACAGAATAATGTTTAATATGCTATGTATGTATTAGCATTCTAATACAACCAGTGTGTCAAGCATTTCTTCAGATCCTGACCAGTGGATAATTGTACAGACTCAGTTAAATCTAATACACTGTGAAGAAACAACAGTACTTTAATTTTCAGAATGAAACTGAAATTTCATGGATGGCTTTTGTAACTGTTCTTTTCAGCTGAAAGAAGAGAAGTGTTGAAAACAGTACAACAGGGTTCTCTTCTTAGACAAAGTCTTTGAGCTGAGCAGAGCAATCCAACCCTCTCATTATGCAAGATCAAGAAGAATTTTGCTAGTACACTAGTGGAACAGCTTCTGTAACCACTACATGCTCATCCTGGGAAGGGAGGGGGAAAGTAGAAAATACAAAAATCATAGAAGAGCAAGATGTGCCCACACCATCTGCAGAAACATTAGACTGCTCACTGGTTGTAAGAATAGGTAGGCAATGCCACCAATATACAGAAGATAACAGTGAAGATGTAAAGATTGTGATAGGAACACCTACTAGCAGAGGCCTGTCTAATACTGCACTTAACAATGTGCATGTGCTTAGTCCTAGTGACAGAGGTTGCAGTAACCATACTACAGCCAGTCTTCAAGCATTCCCGCAGGGAAAGATTTGGCTCCTGTTGTGCTCATCGCATCCACTGTTTCAGAGCATAACACACAAAATGAAGAAATGAGGTAGCATATAGCACAGTGTCCACATTCATGGCAGAGAGCAAGATTTCCTCCATGGACGAAAGGTGACAGGAGGGAATGTTATCTAAAGGAAGGGCTAGAATGAGAAGCTCAAATCCAACTTGTGCGCTCTGAGAACCATGCCCTCTCGCCATTCATGGAACTTGACTGAGCAAATGAGTAGAATTCTCTGGCCTTGAAATCTCTGGCCTTGTGGTATCTGGTCAGACTTCTTGCCTGTCTGTTCAGAGTCTCATTATGGGACCATCTGACCAGATACTAACAGGGTGTAGCAATGGGATCCCCTATCTACCCCTACCCAACAAATAAGCAATTCACTTGGCAGAACCAGAGCTTTTGTTGAGTAGCATCTGGTGAGAAATAAGTCCTGAAAGGGCAAGACGGCTGTGTGGTTGCCAGACAGTTATCTTAGTAGGGCTTCTGTGTCTTGACTCAACAGATAGCAGAGCACCAGGTATCGTATCCCTTATGACTGCTACTCATCTATTGCATAACTGTGTGTCCTGGAGTTTGTCACACTACTAGAGTCCTCATGGCATTAAGTAGGTTAACACGTTAAAGCTCGTAACTGCTTGGAAGCATTCTGGTTACTGCTGCTCATTGTGGGTTGAGTCTCCTTCATAAATCGTGCACAATAGGGATGAATTTCATACCTTTGATGAAGCCATCTGGAGAAAGCAATTGGAGACACAGATGAATGGACAGTAGCCAGCAGATTAGTCAGTAGCCTTCATATTCCTGAACTAGTTTGCTTACTCAACAACAACAACAACAACAAAATTAGCTGTTTCACTTCACAGCTGGATTTCAGTAATCAAACCCTTAAAATTTAGGCTTTACGGACTGTGCTGTTAGAGAAGTAATAATAAAAATGAGTTATTAGCTCTTTAGAACATGCTATTCTGATAGCTGTAATTACAGAACAATTATAGTAACACCCCATAAGGAATTTTAATAATTTTTTTTTTTGTGCTGGTATTTTGTGTTCATATGTTGTAAAGCTACCCTAGAAAAATATTTTGAAGGTAGAATATAATTTCTTGAATAAAATAAGGAATTGCAAACATATACATGTGAGTGTATACACATTTTGATAGATACTTGGATTTTCAGAAATATGCAGCAATAATATGCTACATTTTTTCACAGTGGCCTTGACTGTATTTGTTTTACTGCACTACTGTTTACACAAAATATTAGTATGTAAAACGTATCTCAGTTGAAAATACCTTCAGTTCTTGGAAGACCTCTAGCAGTTTACTTCTATTACCATGTGAAGTGGAGGGAAGCATATATACCCTTCTGAGCCAGCATGTTTTAATATTTTGAGCTTTGGACTAGGTGTCTGGGAGACCAGGGTTTGAATCCTCACTTAGCCATAGAAAACTCACAAGGTCATCCTCTCTCAGCCTAAGAGGAGGTCAATGGCAAAACTCCTCTGAAGAAATCTTGCCAAGAAAATCCTAGGAGACTGTTGCCATAAGTTGGAATTGGCTTGAAAGCATGTAACAACAAATGTATATCAATGTAATACTTAAAATTATGTGAGGCTGGTCATTTTGTAGTAATTCAGCAGCACCATGAAGAACTGGCATGTTTTATCTAAACCTCCAACTGTTATAATTAGGCAGAATCCAACATTACTGATACTGTCTCATACGGTGGGACTTTGAGCGTCCTCTTTCCTCATGCATTCCCCCACATCAGCCTGAAAAATCTCTTCCAAAAAAGTAGCCAACTCCCCAAAGCAGCTTTTGAGAGTGGACAGGGGGCAATGGGAGTCAGCCCACTCTGTTCCATAGACGAAAGCTATTTTCATCTATGATGAAATACATAAAACAGTAGCAAGTACTAATTGGATACAAATCTCTGTATACAAATTTGCCATTGGTGGGAGAATGGCTGACGGCTATCAGCCTTCCCAAGTTAATATATTGACAATATATTTAGTATTATTAGAAGGTCTTTTTGATTTATGGTAATACAAGTATTTGTCTTATGTGAAGACATCCTAAATATTTCAGACAGACGCAGATGATTTGCAGTCCCAAGGAGTGGGATGGTGGAGGGAGTAAGAAGCCTGAAGCCTGGCAGCAGAAGACCTAGGCAAAAGAGGCTCCAGCTGTCATCACTTAACAGCTTGTGTGAGGCCCAGCTGTTCTACCTGGCTCTCCCTCTCTGTCCTTGGATAGTATGAAAAGATCTAGAGTTCTGAGGTGAAAGGAGGATACCATGTATTATTTTATGTAAGCTGCCTTGAGCCTTGTGGATCAAAAGGCAGGATGGAAGTCACTGACTAAATAAAAGTAAATATTTTGGTTTCTTATTTTTTTAAAAAACAAATTGAGGTGGAAATTTTCTATCTGTTTTGTGTGAAATAAGCATTTGAAGTGTCCAAAAGGCAGAGAGTGATTCTTTCTCTCTTTCTTTCAGATGTTTCTACAGTGGATTTTGATGCCATTGATCTGCAGATTTTATCAGATGCTTTGAAGAGGTACTTTCTCGACTTGCCAAATCCTGTCATTCCAGCATCTGTTTACAATGAAATGATTTCCATAGCACAAGGTATGAATGTAAAAGTTTGCTTCTGCACAACATTGAGCTTCTTAGAATCCTTACTATTTATAGTTCAGAGATTTTATTCTGTTTTCAGTACAGTTGGGATATGGAAGCCTTCATATACCAAAAGCACGAAGTTCACATACATTACTTGTGCCTTGAACTTATACTCTCACTCCTGCCTTTTGGTTTAGCTTTTTATATTATGTAGTATAAATGTAGTGGGGATCATCTACAGCTAATCCTGGTTTCTTGGCACATGCACTATTATGGTACACATGGCCGAAAGTGCCTTTTAGGTCAGTACTTCCCAAGCTATATGATATGAGGGACCAGCAGATTTTTTTTTCCTCAGTGTGCCAGGGACAAGTACTATATTTGCATCCAATAGATAAAGTTTTTTCTTTCTTTCCTGGAAAGTTGCCAGATACTGGCACCACTGCTTTAAGTAGCACTGTTTTAGGTAATGTACCACCCTAACATTTTGGGGTGTATATTTAAAATCTTTAAAACATAAAGTACAAAACAGATCTTAGTGTTAAGAACTCGGTGTGTCTTGGCGAGTACAATATTTGTGCAAACACTGGTTAACATATCAAGGATTTGTCTATATGCAGAAAAAGCTAATTGTTAACTTTTTATCAGTACTCATGAGGTAAATGTATTAAAACAGGCAAGATTCTGAAGTCCGTTGGCAATAATAGGATATGATGCAATAAATTCATACAGATAAGATTTGTCTCTCTTACTAGTGAATTTAGGCAGTGGGATTAAATCTTTTTGGTGACATTTTTCACATTAGGTCGCAAATGCTAGGGACAGGATATTATTGCTGTTAAACCCTTCAGAGTTAGATCAGCACCTCTTGAGGCTTATCTTTTACATCTCAGAATTACCCAATCATGTGCGACACTAAACAGAAGACAGACCTCTATTCACACACGATGAACATTCTGTGGTTTTTACAAAGTGATACTTCTGTTTCACTTTGACTTCTGTATCGTTGATCCTCCCTTGCTCTCCACGTTGTTTGTCACTGTTTCGAAGAAGAAAGAGAAGCTTGGGATTTACTAGAGAGGTTAATGTCTCTAATTAATACCTTTGGGGATAAGCATTTCTAAAACAATTGTTGGAAGATCCCACATTCATTATGAGACATTTCTTTCTTTGCAGAAGTGCAGAACTCAGAGGAATATGCTCAAGTACTGAAGAGGTTCATCAGATCACCAAATATACCTCAACAGTATTGGCTGACACTCCATTATCTGCTAAAACATTTTTCCAGACTTTGTCAGAGTGCTGCCAAAAACCTTCTGAATGCGAGATCTCTAGCTGAAATTTTCAGCCTCATCTTGTTCAGATGCCCAGTAGCAAGGTAAGTAATGCATACATGTATTTGATAACTATACAGAATATTTAATTGATTCAGCACATATTTTAATAAATGGTCAATATTTCTTTACAGTTCTGACAGTACTGAACACCACATAAAAATCCTGGAAGTATTAATTACAAGCGAATGGAATGAGAGACAACCTGCACCAGGCAAGAAAATCTATATTTTGAAAATACAAATTGCATTTTATACTTGATATTAATAATGTAGGAGAAAAAAACATTTGTACCTTTGTTTTTCATATTATAGTGCCCCTTTCCCCCTTAGCACTTTGTTACTTACCCAGAGTTCCTTTCTGAAATAAGCAAAAGATTTTTCCTTACCTGATGGTTCACCATTTAGTTAGCAGTGGGTGCAGCGGAAAAACCAAGTCACCTGTTGAAACTTGATTGCAAGGTTTTTCAGGAGGCTTGTATGCTGTCCCCACTAGGGAAACTAGTAATAAAAACCGTTCACAAGTTAGCTATGGAGATTCAAGGACTGTACAGTAGTAAAGGAGTGTGCTGGCATGCAAAGACTGAATGTCTGTGCTTGTCTTGTTTTGTGATTAAAAAGCAATTCAGGAGCGAGGGAAGCTCCTGTGTAGACATTTCAGCATTGAGACAGAGTCAGGGGCAGAGCCTTTATAATTTTTGAAAGCTTTAAATTAGATGCATACTCTGTGATTTCCACATAAATTTGTTGTATTAGGTACATTTTAAAGTCTGTAATTATCAAAGTGACAGTATGGTTTCAATGTGCTGTCTTTCCACTGTGTTTTAATTTTTATTGTCAGATTTTTTGCTGATCTTGTATTAGCTTGGTGAGCCACTCTGCATCTCACATTGGGAGACAGGCAGCGTATAAATAGAATAAAAAATAAAATCCAGGTGGTGATCAGATATAGCTAGTTTCACATAATAGCTAGTAGTGTGGGCGGGGTTCAGATTATACTTCACTTACAAGATAATAATCTACAAACTACTTATATGTAATGTTATATACTGTTATCTGAGTGACAGCACTTATATAGTTTAAATGTCACCACTTACCCCCAAGAGGGGAGGCATCAGCAGGCTTGGGGAAACATGGGTGTCTGTAGAAACACAATACCTTTTACGAAAAAAATCTAGGGGTGTGGAGGGAGCAAAACAGACGAACGAACTCTGTTAGCGGACAACGGAAAATCAAGGGGAGGCAGAACATTGCAATTTTGAACAGGGACACCACTATAAAACAGTGGCTTGTTGAAGTTGCTTAAAAAAACAACAACAAACTTAAGGTATCATCACCCAGCCCACTTACCTTGATGCTCAGGGGAAGTATTCTTAGTAGTATTATCTCTTGCAGAGGTCCTGCTTGCGCCTGCTAAGAATGAAATCTTCAGCATTGCAGCTTTGACTTTGTGAAATCCCCCCTCCCAATTAATATTTATTTATTACATTTTGTCCCACCTTCCTTCCAAAAATGATATTAAATACTATGTCCATAAAGCACAGTTAAAGACAGATCAGTAAAAAGGGGCACGTGCTAGCAGTTCTGGCTTTTTGGTGTTTGGGTATATCTGTTAACTTAGGCTTTCTTCAAGGTGTGATAGAGCAACATAGGTTTATTTTATTAAGTTTACAATTGCTTTTGTTTTGCTTTTGAAATCTTGATTGTATTTTATTACTATGAACTTTATTTGTAGACCATTGTTGTATTTTGGTGTGCACTGGTATATACATGTGGACATATATAAATAAATAAATAAACAAAGCAAGCATAGGTCAATTAGGGAATATATAGTACTTCAGCAAAAACTTTGCCTAAGAAGGCAGTGATATTCTTCGAAACAAAACAGATATGGCTTGGAGATAAGATCTTGCTACATTCAACTCATGTGAATGAACTACAAAAAAGTTATAGCTGGCCATGTCAATATTTGATTTTTTTGGAGATTTTTCTATGTATCAGCTTTGTGGGTTTGGATTCCCAAGAAAGAAAATGTTGTCATATATGTAGATAAAGATATAGATATAGGGCTTCAAGATTTGATTGAGTTTCAGAGAACAATAGCATTTTAAGAATTGCCTGTTGTAAATGCATTCCACCACTATCTTGGTCGTGATATTAGGGATGATAGTGGTGACATACGTTACAGATTACCATGATAATGTACAAAAGAAGGCTTGCGGTGTTAATCAGTTAATTAGCCAGATGAAAACCCCTTTTTGATTGACCAGCAGGTTGTCTTGTGCTAGCCTGGCAATGCATATAATTTTAATGTAAGCACAGGAAGCCCCCACCTTTTGACAGCGCATTATCTAACGACTTGCCTTTTTGACGCTTCCAAATAAAGGACAGGTTGTTTTAATTCAGTGTGGGTCCCGCTCTTTCATCATTTTTTTTCTGGAGGCTTGCTTGGAACCACTCTTATGCACTCGCTGCTTGCAAAGCAAGCTGGAGAGGGCTTTAAGCCAGCTGAGAAACTTTGCAAGTGACGTGTGGGATTGGTCCCAAGTAAGCCTCTGTAAGTCTTTCATGCTCCCTACAGTACAGTACATAGGTTCCATTTTTCAGCCATTCCATTTTCTGACAGTATTCCAGTTCTCAACCTGTCTGATATGTGGGGTAAGCCCATATGTGAAAAGAATTGCAGATACTAAATGCCATCCTAGAAAAGGAATTTCTGCTTTTGCCCATACAAAGAGTGTCTCTGTTAAAATGGTGCCTGATGTGATTGTCTGTGTGCTTAGTATAAGAAATATTTATTTCCCTTAAAATTGTATATTCTTCATGCAAGTTAATCAGGTGGCATCCCTAATGTGAAGTGATTTGAATATATGAACTGTACTATATAAGTTTTCAGGAACCAAAGCTTGAAGGGCCAGCATGAAGAAAGAGGACTATAGCCAGTAACTTTGGGACACATTCAGAGCTCTCTGATATTGAGAGGCTTTCTTTTTATTTTCTATGAGTAGTAGAATGTCCCGTTGTCCGTAGTGTGGGTTGAAGACCATGGGATATTCAACTCTCACAAAGGAGCTACAAAAAAAGTTACATTTGGCTGTGTTACATTTGTGCTGTGTGATGTGCACACTAATGTGCTTGTAAAATATGCTTTGCAGAATTCTTCTGTACAGTGTGTATGTTTGCAGTCTGCTGGAGAGACATGCAGAATACAGGAATGTAGAAAGCTGCCCAAGAGTACCAGACCATTGATCAATCTAGCACAATATTGTGCTAAATCTAATTTCAGACTGAAGTCTTTCCAAGTCCCATCTGAAGAGACTTGGGGCTGGACCTGGGACCTCCTGCATGCAACATGTGGTTGTTTCCCCACTGAGCTGTAGCTCTTCTCATGACCTAACACTGGCAATGGCCAGAATTGTTGTGGGAGATAGATGAACACAAAAGAGAGTAGTTCTGTCAAAGCTCTGCATATCTTATCACTCTTCTTCTGATCTTTGGGTTTTGGCAGCTCTTCTTGAGAGATGAAGGGACACATCTATTTGTCCTGTCGTGGTTTTTTTGCACCACTGAAATGGCTAGCCCTTGTAAAATCTGCGCAAAAGTGCAAGATGTCATATTTTTATTATATATCAATTTTGGAGCAAGAACATATGAGTAAGGCCATTTCTACACTAAACTGTTATAGTGCTATTATTCCGCTTTCAACATCCTGTGGAATCCTGGGGTTTGCAGTTTAGGGAGAGGCCTTTAGAATTCTCAGCCAGAGAGCTCTTTGGCCTCAGTAAACTACAAACCCCAGAATTCCACAGGATGTTGAAAGTGGAACAATAGCACTATAACAGTCTAGTGTGGAAATGGCCAATGTCTCATCTTTCATGTTATACATAAATTCTCTATTTGCCCTTCAAACTCCTTTTCCTGTTTAAAGGAAATGGAAGTGCAGTTTACCAAATTCTAAGATGCATTTACCTTGAAGTAGTCCCACTGAATACAGTGGGACTTCCCAGAAGTCATGCCTACGGTTGTAATGTCTCTAGCAGGACTGAAAGACTGCTAACCAGATATTAAATATATGCAGCTGTAATTTATGCTTTCTGCATATGAAATGAATGAAATTGAGCAGTAAACATAACAAGGTGCTATTTGGATATCTACTTGACAGGTTTTTTTAAAAATAGAGAATTATAAGTATATTGTCAACTGATAATACTTCTGAGCTGTGCTTGTATAGATTCCAGTAGAAAGATGCATCACAAGTCACCTGTGCTCAGAAAAGATCAATGAGTCTGAATGGATTTGGCACTGACATCATAGGTTTTATATCTCTTCCCTCACAGTAGAGTTAGTAAAGACAAATTTTAAGCCAGTCTGCATTCTAGTGTTTGTCCAACAGAGGGCTCTCCTTCTAAGCAAATAAAGTTACATGTAATTTTTAGAAAGTAGAGTACTTTTCCCATCTGATCTTGGAAGCTAAGCAGGATCAGCACTGGTTAGTACTTGGATAAGGCATCAGCAACAAATATCAGGTGCTGCAGGCCATATTTCAGAGGAAGGAACTGGCAGAACCCAAAGAAATTCATGGAGTTACCGTAGGTCAACAGGTGACTTGAAGGCGCACACAGGCACACAGAGTACCTTATCAAATTGTCACTACTTTTTATTTCTGAAACAGATTTCTGTTACTCCTTAGTGTACACTGTATATATAATCACATAGACAAGTTGGATATAGAGTTGTTCGTGTTCTAACTGGCATCTATGCATTATTCTCTTAAAACCAAATGATGCAAGAAGTGGTTTTTCTAAGGGAGAAGCAAGTACGTTCTAGCCGTAAGGCACAACCTTTCTCTGGATCTATTGCTTCCTATGTTCAGAGTGCACATGAGTGTCTTTTCTTAGTGGTTTTGCTTTAGAGGTGCGAAGTTGGATGTGTCTGCATGTCCCTTATAATGGAAGGTTTAGATTGGGATCATGATAAATACATAATAAATATCAGATGCAGCTATAAGTGTGAGCAGTGACTCCTGCTAAAATCACTGCATTCCAAAACAGACAGTAGATGAGAAAGGACTATTCTATGAATTGGTAAAGGCTTAGCAAAAGCTATATATAGTTAATAGCACATTCTGTAGCAAAATATGAAGAGTGCATTGCATGCAAATTATCATGGCATTAAACTGCATTCAGTTAGGAAATATAAATATATCCCTGCACAATTTTTCTGTTCCCCATTAAAATAATGGAAAGCCATGTGGTCACTTGACTACTTTTTTTAATCAAAAGCAAAGAGATGTGAAATGCATGAGACAATAACGTGTGCTGAAAACACTGTTTCTGTTCAGATGCAGAATTTCTGAACTTACAGGAACCACTTCCCACTTTCCCCTCTTCCAGTTCCTGCCCTTTAAGCATTCTGGAAGTAGACAGTCCTACCTCTTGTTCACTTTCTTCCCCTGTCTTATCTTCAGCACTAACTCACACCATGCAACCACATCAGCATTGGGGTGAAACTCTCCTGGGATGGGGGGAAGTCATCTGCCCAGTATGCTTCCTGCAGTTTGAACCCTGGTGCCAGATGAAGCACCCTCCCAAAACCTGGAGCCACCATGAGCACCTGTGTTAGACTCTAAAGTCACAGTTGAAAACCAAGAGGAATGCATCCTAAAGAGTAAACATTGTATGCTCCTCTTTTGTATTACATACTTCAGCTGTTGTAGGGAGTTTTGTAGTGGCCCCCCTCCCACAAATATTTTGTCAGAACTTAAAAGATGATCTCTTTCCTCCTTTGTCCTTTCACTGATGCCTTGCAGGTTTGTTCTTCTCACTTCTTCATTTATGTGGAATTGCTTCTATTCTAAATAACTAAATAAAAAGTAAGTGGAACAATGATCTCATTTACCTTTCACCTCATCAGCACACCTGCCTTATCAAAGGTAGGAAAATTGGCTTGATCCAGTTACGTTTATTTCAGAATCCTTCTGTTTTACAATGCTGACAGTTACGTTAACCAAATAATGTAGCCTTAAGCATATGTACTAGAAAGTATGCTCCACTGGAGACAGTGGGACTTGTTTCAGAGTAAGCCTGTGTGGAATTGTGCTGTGTGTTACTTGAAAGCTCTTGAGCAGTCAGTGTACTAAGCTGAAGTAAGCGGGTGTTTAGGGAGGAGCTGGACTTCAAGTTGATTTTAATTTGACTCAGCAGTGCAGGACTTCGTTTTATGGGTCTGCAAACAACACCTGTCGTTGTGGCCCTGGTGAGAGTGTGTGGAAGGTGGTGCGGTGAGTGCTAACAAGCTTTTGCACCCGCTCGTGGGCTCTTGGAGGCACAGAACTTTACAAGGAAGGCTTTCATTCTAACGCCTCCCCTAAACTAGCTCAGCCACTTCCTCTGTTTGGCTGCTTATAATGCTTTTCTTGACAGTCGTCTACTTCAAGACTGCATGCAGCCACCAGTTGTAGGGACTATTTTAAGGCTGCTTACAATGGTCTTCTCATTTACTTGGCTAAAAGGAGATCATTTAGTCTCACTTTGGATACTTGTTAGCTGGTGACAACTCTGACTTTGACTCTGGCTCCCTTCCCCCACCTGAAATCTCTTGCTCAGCAAATATTTGAACCTGGCCAAGTTAATCATGAAACTGAGATCTTTATCTCGGAGGGACGTGCGAGCTACAGAGGACTTTTAAAAAAAAACTGTTAAAATCAGTGATGAAACAGAAATGAAGGGATAAATCCAGTCAGCACAGAAGCTGGTTCTTTCCAAAGGTAAAAGGACTTGGAGGTTTTCTGGTTCTGCAGCTTTTTCTTCTGGATTTAAGGAGCTACACAAATAGTCGACACCAGTGGAGATACTTCTTCTTGGTTATTTCAGGAAAGCCTTTGGAGTTAAAGATAGTTTGTTCTAGCTTTTTATTTTTGTTTTCACTTTACCTTCTGTGGAGCTGGACAGAGATCACCTATAATCTGGAATTTTCAGATTGTCAGATACAAGTACATAAAGGGGTGAATGTGTGTCATGCATGCTATACAAAGTAAGTGGCTTTTAGTTTGACTAGAAGGGGAGATGCAAACTTTTTCAGTCCTTAAGGGAAAGTCGTGTGTGCTGGGAATGTATCTACATTAACTTGTCTGAGTTTATATATGTGTTAGTAAAATGTACATGCTTTAAATAAAGCTTTCATGGCTGGATGAAAGTTGGTAACAATCAGTGTGTGCTGGGACAGTGGAAAATCACCTGTTTGTCAGTGTCTTGCCCATTCTAGTTTGCCACATGGTCTCACAGCAAGCTAGACTAGTTTGGGCTAAGCAGTAACCTGATCATACAAGTGTGCATGTCCTGAATTTAGCCAGTAGTAAAGCTGTGGTGAGAGAGTGCATTTATTCCCCCCACTGATCCACACTTTTTCCGTTGGACGCTATTTGAGGAAAATGCAAATGAAAACTGCAGTAACTGCTTCATTGGACTACAGCAGCTCGTTATGTATGCTTTGTGTTTTTCATAAACTAATTTAAGCAATGTACCTTGGCAACAGAGCTGTTCGGATAGCAGGTGTGCTAAACCCTCAAGTTCAACGTTTGGACTTGTGTCTGAGTCTGCTGCAGTGTCCTGTTACCCGAGGCAAATGGAAGGAATCTCCGGGGCATGTCTACCTAAATGGATATGGGTGGGAGGCTACTTGAAGATGGCTTTAAGCATGGCTGTTGTAGAGTAATGAGCATGTGCCTGTTTTGCCACTGTTGATGCTGTAACTATGTCCTTGCATGCTCATACTTGCCTGGAAGAACTGAAATGGTCAAGAGGTTATTCACATGTGCAGTGCTTAGAGAATGTAAATTAAGTTTTATTTGTGGCTTTCTGAAATATATATTCAGCAGCAGCTTTACTGTGATTATTTGGTGGTAACAGTAGAATGAATGTGTTAAATATTTTCTGTTCCTTGTTTTCCTTTTGTAACTGTGTAAAATGCACAAAATCCATCAGCATGTTGAGTTCGATAGCAACTTTTTCTGGGAAGGTGGAGCAAGAAATAATCTTTTTTAAAAAAGCTTTTCTGGCTTGGTTTTAGTGGAAAAGGTCTTAGAGAGTAAGACGTAATACCAAAACCGATGTGAAGAAGACTGACCCAGAATTCTTGCTCTTTAGGAATTTCCAAAAGGGCAAGCACCCTGATGAGAGCAAGTCAAGAGAAGCTGTGTGAACTAGGTGTCCTGAAATATGCCTTTCTGCTTTGCCAAGGATGGAATAATTGAGAGGTTGACTTTAATTGAAAGGAAGTTGTTTGGTTTTCTCTCACTATACTGTAAAACTTTTGTTGTTGTAGTTTACCTTGGGAAAGTTCGATCACTGAGTTAAAGAATAGCAAAGCTGTATGTCAAACTGGTAGACTTTATGTACAATTGGACTGTTGTGTTTGTCAGGCTTAGTGAAAAAGGCATTTCATGGGGGCATTTTCTTACCCCAAGGTGCTGTGAATTCTTTAAACATTTTCAATACAAAATTGTGCAAGACAGGTATTTATAATATCTTAGATCTCTCAAAATTGTCCTTTAGCTTAAAAAGTAGATTCCAAATGTGCATAAAAGTAACCCATTCTAAACAGGAAAACACTGCGACTGCAAAGTAATTGAGCTCTCTGTATACCAAGAAATCTACTGTATTGAAAGAAAATGCTTCCTGCTGCAGCGTATCAGCCTTTTGTCAACCTGCCAGCAGTGGAATGTACCAAGCAGCAGACTGAAAAGATTAAAGCGGGGGGAGAAAATCAGCGTAAACTGAGAACATGTTCAGTGTTCTTTATAAATAAGATCGGGTGCTGATCATAATTGTCTGTTCTTTTTGAGATGACAATTGTTGTAAGATTAACAATGAATAACAAAAATGATGAAACAGGAGTGGTCCAGTGACATTATTTTTGACATGATTGGCTGGGGATTATGATGTAATAGGTTACAAGTGCAGCCCCTTATAGGTTTTAAAATGAATTCCAAGACACCATTACAAAGAGATCTTGAATGTTTCCTTATAACTGAGCTTTCTCACTGAAACTCATACAATGTACAACACTGTCTGGAACATGGAAGAGCTGGACATAGACTATCCTAGGACAGATATAAATTGTGGCACGGACTTGATGTTTTACATAGAGATGGACCCACCAGGTAATGCTGCAGCGCTATTGTTGAAGGCTAGCATATTCTGGATATTACAGCAGCTGTTGTTAGAGCAGAATCAAATGCTTAGTGTTAACTTACTTTATTACTGAATTAGTGTTTAGCACAGGAAAAATAGAATCAGGAAAGGAGTTTTCTACAAAATCATTTTCTTCTTCTTCGATGAATTGTCATGTGATTTCTGTTTTAGTTTCTTCTCTCACCTGTGGGTCTGCTTGTTACAGTAAAACTACTCCTGTTTTCTGTGTCAAAGGAAAAACAGAAACATTTTTTCTTTAAAACAATGGTGGCATTTTAAACTACAGGACTGTTGTTGTAATTGTTATATCTGACCATTTTGATGTGAAATCATTTAGGAAGATCATTAGACTGCAAGAAACCTGAAAAATGCAACATTCATTTTGATTTACTTTTTAAAATATATGCTATGTATACATAAGTAGGATTGAACTCAACAATTGAACTAAAAAAAGCTGTATTTTTTTTTTTAAAGAATCTTGATTCCAGTGCTGTCCTGCTTTAGCTAGTAAGCTAGGAATGCTGCAGTATCTTCTTTGGCATCCACTGGTGTATGGATGCAGCCTTGACATTGAGCAGAATGGATGTAGTCTTTTAATCAGTTTTGCCATTTGGAACAGTTTTATCCTATGGAATACTAAGATTAACACCAGGGATATTTGGGTCACAGATGGGTTGCCTGAAGTGATTTTTGGAAGATTATTATGCAAAATGCAAAAGATCAGAGAAACCTAGTTCTTTCCCAAAAATATGTACAATGCCATGGATCTGATTATTTTGGTTATTACCCAGAGCAGTGTTGGAGCTAGGAAGCAAAATAATTCTTTCTGGATGATTAATTGGGGTGGAAGTGGAGAGAGGCTATGGCAAAAGTTCATTACATAAAATTATATAAATATTTTAATAGAAAGGATGGGAAGTGACATGAGGAAAAACTTCAGTTTATATCTTTCAAAGTCCAAATTGCAGCTTGTCCTAGATGGAAAAGAGGAGGAGCTGTTCTCCTTGGCTGGGAGCATAAGACCTTTAAGTAATCGAGGTTGCAGTCCTATTCAAACTTATCTGTGAAAGCCACAACAAAAACAATAAGACTTGCTTATTAATACGTACGTTAGGGTCCAATCTACTTGCAAAGAAATGGATAATGTTTACTAATTATTTGGAGGGAATGGGGAGAGACAGGCTTAAAAATACTGCTGTTGAAAAACAAATTAAAAATCTTCAACAATATACTGCTTCTGAATAAATATTATAATTATTTTAGGAACTGCATTGCCTGCTATGTACATCAGAACTAAGATCTTCTTTCCTTTCACTTGCAGCACTGCCTCCTAAGCCTCCAAAGCCTAATTCTATAACAAATAACGGTAGGAATAACAACATGTCTCTGCAAGATGCTGAATGGTACTGGGGAGATATCTCAAGGTAAGGGCAAGAGGACACTTTTTATTTCAGTAAATACATATACATGTTTTTAGCAGGTAGTCGATTTAAAGGGAACTATTGTGATGTTTTTAAATCTGGTAGCATTGTCTTAGGTGTTCATTTGTAAAGCATTAAAAATATACAGCAAAAAGCTAGTAATGCAGCATAAAACACAGGTACTCTAAATGTTTCACTGACAATCTACTGAGGCAAAAATTATTTTTAGAAACATGTCAAGTGTACCAGTATTTTTAAAAAATTCAACACTTACTGTTCATACAGAAGACTAAGATGTGGCATCATTTTCATCTTTATATTTAGGGGAGAAAGGAAAATGACATCATTTTTTCCCATGGTATAAATGTCTTTGAACAAGTGGAGAAAGTGCTATCCATTACAATGGCTGTGCTAAGCAGAGCAAATAAGTAGAAGAATTCTTCTATGGATTCTAATTGTTTGCTGTCTGCAAAATTAGAAAATAAGATGGGGAAAAAAGTATGTTTCTAGTAAAAGCCTAGTATTTTTAAAGCATGTTTCTGATAAAAGTCTAGCATTTTTTTATTCTTAACTTTTTATATGTTTTAGCTGTGTGTGGTTTTACTTTATTTTTATTCTGGAAGCCACTGTGAGTCCACACTTGGGAGAAAAGCAGCTTACATATAAATAAAGGGATTGACTGGTTGCAGTGATTTTTTTTTTCAAAATAAGAAACTGAGGTGGATGTTCCCTTTGGTTACCTCACAGGGAAGAAGTCAATGAGAAGCTTCGTGACACTGCAGATGGTACATTCCTGGTACGAGATGCATCCACCAAAATGCATGGGGATTACACACTTACGCTAAGGTGAAGACAACTGAATTGGATTATTCATTGAAGCACTTTTAAATATGGATGTATTTAAGAAAGGTTTTCAGCACAAATATGTTTAACTCTTTTTTTCCCTAAATTATGTTTACAGGAAAGGAGGAAATAATAAATTAATTAAAATATTTCACCGAGATGGGAAATACGGCTTTTCGGATCCATTAACGTTCAATTCTGTGGTTGAGCTAATAAATCACTACCGGAATGAGTCCTTAGCCCAATATAATCCAAAACTGGATGTTAAATTGCTTTACCCAGTATCCAAATATCAACAGGTAAAACATTGTTCCTGATCTCCCCCACTCAGGGGGTTGCTTGAATTACAGAAATATTGTAAGATCATCTTCTGATGGAATTGCCTTAAACTAATCTGTGAGGGCCTTTAAAAGGACTTAAAAATTACTAGAATCCTGTTCAGTAGTTACGAGATGATAAGCTTGACTTAAGACCTCATAACTGCTGGGAGGGGGGCTGTTATCTTTACACTTCTTAACAACCGGACATGACCCCAAGACCCTGCCTTTTTAGCCTGGTAGCACCCCAGCTAAGGTGTTGCTTCCAAGATGTTGCAGATCTAGGCACTGGGAGATGACGCCTTCAGTGCTCTTGTAGCAGGGTGTTTTGAGAGAAGTAGTTGTGGCAAGGACCCCTAGTGGATCACTCTAGCTTTCTGTTCTAGGTGTGTGCAGCATCCAGGAGAGTGCTGCAGATGTCATTTCCCAGTTCCCTTATATGCAGCACTTCAGAAGTCCTCTGGTTGGGGCACTGCCAGGCTGAATAGGTAGGTTGTTGTGGGGGGTGGTGTCATCAGACATAATTATGGCAATCCTGGTGATGCATGATCTCAGCCATTGTTTCTCTTAAAGTCACATTTAAGTGCTATAAGTAATTAACATTAGAATATATCTTGGACTTCATCAGATGCAAAAGGAGGGTCTTTTCTACATCAGGAGGCTCATGGCACAACGTGTCTGTTCATATAAAATGGGCACAGGATTCTGCATAATGTTTTTCTCTATAACAGCCGTTCCTCTCCTGCAAATTGCATTAACATCCAAATAACCTCTTGTTGATAATTATGACTGGTTTGCTTAAATAGTAATTTTATGATACGTGTGTGAATATATAGTAGCAAAAAACCAGGAGGATGGAATTATGACTCTTTGTATTATGACCTTTTTAGATTAGGCAGGAACCTATCATTGCATCTGATATACAGATAAGCTTATTCCACAATAAAATGTATGCATTATACATCTGCTTTTGGTGGCCATATTATCTGTAATGTACTTTATCATGTGTGGAATCCATTCCTCATGCTGGAGGGAAATTTAATGTGTGGATGTCAGTTCTTTACAAATGATAACATTTGCTTGATGTTTATGTCACAAAAAAACATGCATGCTGTAAGATGCTCGTTCTTCACTGGGTCTGTTTGCATGTTCGCCTCTTTCCAGGATCAAGTAGTGAAAGAAGATAGCATTGAAGCTGTTGGAAAGAAATTACATGAATATAATATCCAGTTCCAAGAAAAGAACAGAGAGTATGACAGACTCTATGAAGACTATACAAGAACATCTCAGGTGAGCAGAGTTTAATGTGAACTATATACCCAACCTGTAAAGTAATCTGCCACATTAGGGTGTATGCTGACAGTGTTTAAAATTTGACATTTCAGAGATTTTAATCCAGACTGCTATGATTGTGTTCTAAAAAGGAAAAAAAATATGTTTCCAATAGCTGGACAAGTTTGGGATTGTTGTTCCATTCCTAAATCATCAGTGTAACCCAGTGATTTGGGAGCAGCTTTTGCAGGTTCTCTGTATGCTAATTCCAATTTGCTTGGCAAGCGTTCTGATTTCCAATCACTTCCAGGTGCTCTAATATGATATTAATTACTGTCAAAATAAAGAAAATATGCTGATTACAGCAAGAAAATTAATGTTACTCATACTACACTGAATTAGCAGGGACTAAATCTACCAGCAGGGTGGAACTGCTTTGTAGCTAACGAGAGGAAACTTTTACTTGTAGATGGTTTGAAAAATGTATTTAGAAGAAACTAAAACATTTCAGCTGATGAATTAGTTTATGGCTCCTTAAAAAAATCCTCCTTTTATGTTGTAGTAAAATTGTAAAATCATAGAGTTGAAAGTGGCTCTCAGGGGCCATCAGGTCCAACTTCCTGCTTGGTGCAGGGTCTCCAACTAAAGCATATCTGAAGTAATTTTAGGGTTAACAGCTTTGTTTGTGCACAAACAGCTGTGCTGTAATCTTACAACACATGATTTCTACTTAAATGCTTTATTGTAAGGATGGCCACCCTGTATTTTTTTCCAGTAAGTAAAATAATAAAAAAGGGGAGTGTTGTTGATAAAGATATTGTAATCATCTCTGTCTGATTAGACAAAATTACGTAGTTTGCAGTTGTCTGAATTCTGTAATTTTAGTAGTTAACTGCAGAGTTCTCTAACAGTAACTAGACTGTTTTAATAACGAAGTGACTTCATGGTAAAGTAGCTAAAGTGCATGGGGGGCTAGCCAAATTAAAACTTTTCTTAGATGAACCTAATATTAGAAAGAAGTGTTCATACTGTTAAAAGTTGAGTAAATCTTGACTATATATTATATGTATGTAATCTTTACAGTGTGTTACCTTTCTTGTAAATTTGCATATATGCAGTAAATGGTAGAAAAGCTGTGATCTAAAGAACTTCATCAAGCATGGCCAAGAGTAAGGCAAGCCCACATAATATTTTTCCCCTGTTTTTCTTTTCTGTGTCATATGGTAGAATATTTCTCAGTGACGCTAAAATTTCAGGAGCAGTTTGTTACAGGGTAGTGGTTGCACGTGAAAGATCCCAAGCTGAGTCTCTACCACCTCCATTTAGGACTGGGAAAGAGTACAGTTTCACACACTGCAGAATTTTCTTCCAATTAGTAAAGATAATGCTAAGTATCAGTCTAATGAATGATCTGATTGGATAGAAGGTCCTGTGTTCCTTGGTCAAAGGTGATATTTATGCGTCAGAAGGAATAATTGAGGACGATGTGATTGCATTCTTTAAACATCTAAAGGGCTGTCACAGAAAGAAGGGTGCAAGGTTGTTCTCTGCTGCCTCAAAAGGCAGGACCAGGTCTAATGGTTTTAAGTTACAGAAGGTTAGGTTTCTGTTGAACATTAGAAGGAACTTCTTGACAGTAAGAGCTGATCAACAGTGGAACCAGTTACCTACATAGGTGATGGGACTTCCCTCTCTGGACATCTGCAAAAAGAGGCAGGCCAGCTACCTGCCAGGGATCATCTAGCTGGATATCCTGCATTGAGCAGGGGTTGAACTCAATGGGCTATGGAGCCCGTTCTAACTGTATGATTCTATACAGGCAACTCCTTGTGCTGATTTACTGGTATTATAAAATGACTTGGTATAAATGTGCCTCAGATACAGAATAGCTGATCACTTCCAGAGTTTTACATAGGTTGCAACTCTTCTCTTGTTTAGGAAATTCAAATGAAAAGAACTGCTATTGAAGCATTTAATGAAACCATAAAAATATTTGAGGAGCAGTGCCAAACACAGGAAAGATACAGCAAAGAATATATTGAAAAATTCAAACGGGAAGGAAATGAGAAAGAAATACAAAGGTTGGTAGTAACTGTATTTTCAGTTATATAAAAGCAGCATCAAAATTACAAACCTGAGCAGTGTTTGAGAATCTGACCAGATTCTAACATATAATTTTTCTCCAGGATTATGCACAACTATGAAAAGCTGAAATCTCGAATCAGTGAAATTGTGGACAGTCGACATAGACTAGAAGAGGATTTAAAGAAGCAAGCTGCTGAGTACAGGGAAATTGATAAACGCATGAACAGCATTAAGCCAGACCTTATACAGCTTAGAAAGACTAGAGATCAGTACCTGATGTAAGTAGCTATAGTTGCCATACTTAAACACAGTCCTTCTATAGAGCCCAGTTTGTATGACTGTTAACATAACTAAACCATGTCTTCAAAAATGCTTTCCAGGTGGCTGACTCAAAAAGGTGTTCGACAAAAGAAGCTGAATGAATGGCTTGGCAATGAAAATACAGAAGAGTAAGTATCCAAAGTCCTTGCAAGCTTTACATCAGTTAAATTCTAATTGTGCACATTTTCAATGACAGCATGTAAATGTTCTCAAATTCTACTGCAAGGTGACATATGGTGCCTTGTTCTACAAGGACACCTCACCTGGGCATCTGGGGAATTTTTTTTTTCTGACAGCGGGAGCCTAAGAGATGGGTCCTCAGTCATTTCAGATAATGAATAAATAGATTTTAAAAGTGGAGGCCAGCATTCCAGTTTTCTCACTTCCTTGATACCTTACATGTGACATCCCTATAGGCTTATACATGCTACAATCTTACTACACCTCAAATAGCCTCATATTGAAGTGTTCAGTGTTGTCACCAGTATAGCACCATTATTAGTAGCAATACCAGAAGTTTTGGATGGCATATTGTTTTGCTTTAACTTGTTTGTTATAATAATGGGAAGCTGACAATAATCTTGATCTCATTGAATTTCCATTTGCTAAAGATTGGCACAGAAGATAAACAAGTTTAAAATTTTGGTTGTGCTTTCCTTAATTTGGAAGATAACGAGGGAACGATGATCAGGAAATTGATTGTTTCTGAATCCTTAGATCTTTGCTTGAAAATGAGCTGTCTTTTTAAGTCATTAATGAAATAAATTTGCATGTTTTAAACAGCCAATACTCTATGGTGGAAGATGATGAGGATTTACCTCATCATGATGAACGAACATGGAATGTTGGAAATATCAACAGAAGCCAAGCTGAAAATTTACTGCGTGGAAAACGGGATGGAACCTTCCTTGTTCGGGAAAGCAGTAAACAGGGTTGCTATGCCTGCTCTGTTGTGTATGTATCTAATTGTTTTTGCCTACCTCAAAAGCAATGTACAGATCAATAAGTTAGCCTTCCCTTTTCCATCCTGTCTCATTGCCACACCTCTCTATAATAAAATTTTAAAAAAATAAATTAAAGATACTGTTCGAAACTAGCCTTTTCCAGCTTGGTGCCCTGTAGATATGTTGAGTTTGAGAGTTCTCATCACCCCCAGCCAGCATGCCCAAGGCTGAGGAAGGTGAGCATTATCATTTTACACATATGGAGGGCACGAAGTTATATAACTATTTTTTTTTTACCTTATTGGTTGCTAATTTTTTTGATAGTATTTCTTACCAACCTATTGTCCCACCTGCGTAATCTAATCTATATGCTTATCCATTATGCTGAAGGAGGAGATCCCCCAACTGCATATGTGTAATGTTCCCCTCGCTAATAAGGCATGTATAATTCATTTTTTTTTCAAACTGGTCACTGAACTTCTCTGCAGTACTGGCTGGTATTCAGCAACATGTTAGCCCAGCTTAATTTCCTGGGGACTGATATACTCCATTCATATTTAAGTTATTAACTGGGTGACTCAGAGGCACAAAATGCTTTTTAAGTTCAATAACACTGCATTCGTCTAAGCTCATATGGTTGTATCCAGTTAGTGTCTCTCTGCTTGTAGAAGTCTTTTTGATCCTGTAAAGACAACAAAATGAGAAGGCAGTCATTTATAGCAATTCCCATTGTGATTCCCTGCACCCAATAAACATTTCTCCCAAGGGTTTGGGAAGGTCTTTCTGATTATCATAGCAGGTTGCACAGGAGCTGTAGGCCATGTAGTATTTCCCTCGCCTAAAAAAAAAACCCTGTTTCTGTGTTCCAATGAATGAAAATGGGAATAGGGAAGGTATGCCCTAAGACCCTTTTTTATCTCCCCCACATCTCCTCTGATACCCTCAAAGCCCCCCACTTTTGATTTTTTTTTTAAATGAGCTATGTGAAAAAATTACTCCAGAGGATCATTTATTATTCTTGAAAACCTGCAGGAGAGGTGAAATGCTCAATTAGTCCCCTGCTCCAACCAAACTTCCAGCCTCCCCCCCCCCTCAAAAAAAAAAGTCCAGAAATTGAAATAAAAAGTGACTTCCAAAATGTCACCTCTGAATTCAATATACAGCTGATTTGTGGGCAGTTCTAAGGGGAGCGCTGTGGCCCATGAATAGGGGGGACATGGGGTGAAATTTGGTCCACGCCCCCATCAGAGTTGCCCACCCGAGGTACTAGATGAGACATCATTTGAAGGGGCATCAGCTGAATGCTGGCCTCCCAGGTAAATATGTACAGGAGTGAAATCTTAAGATCTGTAAGAACTATTCTGACAGATATGGTGTTACAGACAAGAATTTTATCTACTGTGATGGAGAATACAGATTATTGAAATATTGTCAATTCAATACAAATAGAATAATTCAAGTTGTTCTAGGCTATACAGAATTCATAAATCAAAGCATATTTTCCCATCTTATTTAAAAGACAAATAAAAACTCTTCTTTGGTGACTTAGAACCAACCTTCATTTTTTCTCCTCGTAGGGTGGATGGTGAAGTGAAGCACTGTGTTATCAACAAAACACCTACTGGTTATGGATTCGCAGAGCCATATAACTTGTACAACTCACTGAAAGAACTGGTGCTACATTATCAACACACATCGCTAGTGCAGCACAATGACTCACTCAATGTCACACTAGCCTATCCAGTATATGCACAGCAGAGGCGATGAAGATGTTAATACTCTGGGGTTTGTCTCTTTTTACTCAATGCCCATAAAGATAACTCAACAGTCCTGAGGCCTCTGGATAGCGAATGCTCTTGAGTTGGAGCTAAGGTGTCAAAGCCATCTATCTTCGGATGGGACTGAAGCTTCCTTCACAAACGCGGTGGAAGAGATAGCTGTATTGAGAGCTGTGAACACACATTTCTAATCTAAAGTGCTTTTTTTGGGGAAAAAAAAAACTAAGGAAAGGAAAAAAAGAAGAGAGAAGTGCTACACCTGTCTCGCTGCAGGGACATAGAGGCCTTTAACCCTGGTGCTTGTTGACCATTTCCTTGAAGCTTTAAGAGCTCACATATTGGAACTCTGAATACCCCGAAGTGCAGCAGGGGCTGTATAAATGGCAACATAATTTCTCAGTTGTGATACAGCTGTGTGCAGTGGGTACAAGATGCCCGGAGCTGTGGATTGCTGATTTTGTGAAGAATATGTAGCAGAATGGCACTTTCGTTTTTAAGGGACACTTTAAAAGACTGTTTGTCAGAGAAAGATATGGTAACAGAAGTGCCAGGAAGTGTTTTTGTTTAGACTTTGAAAATCTTGTTTTAAGAAGATATTTAAGACTGAAGAAAACTGGACTATTACAGCCTACAGTATATAATATGTACATAGTTCTGGATGACTAACTATCATACATGGATACTATGTCAATACCAAACTCATTCTGTTCATTATTTGTTTCTGGTGGTTTTTGTTTTTTGTTTTTGTTTTTGTTTTTTTTTTGAAAGCTGAATCCTTACACTGCTATGCAATGCTTCATTTTCTATAGGTTGTTTCTGGTTCAAGTGTAATTAGAGGATAAGCTTTTTTCTATTTTCTCCCTTTTGTCATCTCAGAATGTTCCCTTAATTCCTATTTTTGTGTTAATTTTCATTTTGTTCATTCTCTCCCACCTCTCCTGTTTTTTATTTTAAAAATAAATGTACAGGACATCAGTAAAAGTTGGCTTCAGAATTAAAACTATGAGCTATTTTAACAGGGTCTGTCCCCCTTTTTATAGAGTATTGGGCTGCTTGCTCAAGGTTAAAATTGAAAATTTCCTTTTTAACTATAGATTTTGTTGGGCAGTGCCTGATAAGCTTCAAAGCTGCTTTATTCAATAAAAATATATGAACATTGCAAAGTATCACTGAGTCCAACAATATTGTTTGAAAAATATCTTCAGATGACGGTATCCCGCTACATATCCATTTTCAGATTTCTGTCCTGGGCAAGTTTGTATTTGAAAGAGGACATTTACTTTGAAGTAAACAGATGAAAAACAGAGACTGATTAGTGATAGTTAAATTAATCCTTCAGTTTTCACCAGCCATTCTAGACATGGCATCAAGTTACTTTTCACATCATACAGAGTAACAGTTTTTGTTGTGTGTCTTTTTATATGTTCATTTGGCTTCTATACTTCATATTATATAACAGAACAAGAATAATTTTAGGAAGCCCTATTTCTGTGACACTTATTTCCCACAGTTAATCATTCATTACTTTTATATTTCTGTGAAATAAAATAAGCAAAGATTCTAATATGAAAAGACAAACAAATCAGGTAACAATGGGGTAAAAATAATGACAGAAACATAAAACTTCAGTGTTAATAATATTTTACCAAATTCTACACTTCTTGTACAACAACGTAAAAAATCATGGTTCTGTTTTCTCTTTTACAATTAGTTAAGGAATGCTTGGAGACTTTTTTTTTAAAATAAATGAGCAAAAAGATAGATCTTGTGGAACTCTTTATGATTTTGACCTGTTAGGCAATCTGTGCTTCTTAGAACGAAGCACTGAGGACTACTTGTAGATATATTTTTTATCATTTGCTAACTTTATAGATATATTAGTTTTTTTTCCCTTTTTTTAAGTTTACCAGTATCTTTTATATCTGATGCTGTGTGAGGAGTTTGTTTATAACATGTTGACGTTTGCTTTCCTAGGGAATGTGGTTTATTTCAGCATACTTTAGAGTTCAGTTCAAACTCCTCTGAAAGTCAATGGGGATTTTGTCAGCCTTCAGAGAAGCTTTGAAGAGAGTTAGGGCTGTAACTACAAGCTGGAAGCTCTTATTCTCTTGCGCTGGATTAGTCTTACTAGAGTCAGGAACTAGGTCTATTCAGGAGGAAGTAAACTAAGTAAGTTGCATTTCATCTCACGAAGCAAAAGATCAATGTAAAACGTACACCAGTTTTAATCAATTCATTGATTCTTCCCCACTAGACCTCAAGAGTAGAAAAACATGCATAATACTTTGCTTGTTGTTTATGAGGGGCAACTTTTGACTGGTCATTAAATAGCAAGGAATTTGCAATTGTAACATGACCAAAATGCACTTTGATAGAGCAACATGAATGTGCATCAGCAGTTTCTCACACTTGGCTTATCAAACAGACAGCAGACACTCAGTTCTGAACAATCTGTTTGGAGGGAAGAGAAAATTGAATCTGAGTATCTTGTTGAAGAGTTAAATCTTGGGCTTAGCCCTTCTGCCCCCTTCAGCCCCCAGAAACAGTTGATCAGCACTTCGATTTGACAATGTTGACGATGCGTTCAGTGTTGTGTACTGTTGCCAGTCTTGTGTTGGGAACTGCCTATGCAGCAAGCTGAATTGGATGCAGTGGGTGAGCCTTGAGAACTATGTACACAGTACCCTTTGTAGCAAAAGGTTCTCAATCCAGCAGCAGATACACATGCAAAAGCCTGCTTCTGTGCATGCATCTTCCTCTCTGGTTGAGGGTACAGAGAGGCAAAACCAAAACTCTTGAACTACAAACATAACTTAACAGGGCTTCTGGAATATGAACTGCCATGTTTATATCATGAAAGCAACTACTACAGACAAAACAAGTTATGGATTCCTTAACTTGAGGCTTAGATTTGTGGTCTCTGATGTACTTCTATATGTGTGTGTGTGATTGACAGAGAGAAAGTGTGAATGGCCATACTCTAAATGCAGTTTTCAGCGAGTAAGCATACAGTGAATTTTTTCTCCAGATTTCCCATTTGTCCAAACAGGCTGGATGTGGGCTGGATGTGTTCCTAATTGTATTTTAGTGTATGGATTTTGTTGTCACTTGTGTTGCTAGCTGCCCCAAGGGCTCTCTAAACCATTCAGCTGGAGATGCATATAAAAACAAACAGAATCATATTCTATTAATTCGAAGTTTGTATAAATAGGAGTGCTCTTTGCATGGAGATAACTTCAATTCAGATATGTAGGATTTGCTTTTATAAATTACATTTGAATATGGAGGAAGTCTGTTCTACATGCAGCCTCTATACTAAACTAAAGATACTGTTAACATCTCTTAGCTTGTATCGAAAAGGAACACACACACTTTCCCCCTCTCAGATTAAATCTTCACTCTTAAAGAGTGAATGG
This sequence comes from Cyclura pinguis, assembly GCA_030412105.1. Classification (NCBI taxonomy): domain Eukaryota; kingdom Metazoa; phylum Chordata; class Lepidosauria; order Squamata; family Iguanidae; genus Cyclura; species Cyclura pinguis. Next base: position 315,147,321 of record CM059600.1, on the reverse strand, counting down.
CATTGATAGATCTGACTTCAAATTCAAGTAACTGAAAGGCATAGGGAGCTTGGAAAAGGTCATGTTTCTAGAATTTGTTTTAATGTGTAAAGCCAAATTTTATGTTTCAGTGTCAGCTGTTATGTAGAAAAAGTGGCTTTGTCTTGTAATTTAACAATGAGCTATGAAGCTTTTGGGGGAAAGTATCATTCTGATATTTTTTCATTGGGGAGAAACATTAGTTCAATTTAACACAGTGCTTTTGCTATGCATGGTATTTGTTTGGAGAAGCGATTCCCAAGGTGACTGTTGCTCAGAATCACTTTCAGAATGGGCAGTTCCAAGCACAATGCCTCCCATGGGACATAGTTCAAAAGGCAATATTTCTTTCTTTTTGGAGAAAATAAATTTAGTAAGATCTGGTTAAAATGGGCAGATAAGAAATTAAGAAAAACTTAACATTGCTTTTGTCCCTATGAGATTGCATTAGCTGCCCAAGATGCTGCTATTTTATTCTAAGCCCCCCCCCCTAAAAATACTTAAGCTCTGTTCTGTTTAAATGTGTTCTTAAAACATTAAAATTTCTTTGTTTTATTTTTTTTAGGGAGGCAGTGGCTAAATGGATCAGTTGTACATTGCCTTTAAAAGGCAATATTAACAAATGCGCCTCCTTAAAAATGTTGGCTTTTTGATGGAGCTGTTGTCCTGTTTTTAAGTTGCTTTGAAAAAAACTGTACTAGGTCTTCAACCAGAATAAAGGTGGTTTTGAAACTACATCTGATGTGTGGACTCTTCAATGAGGGCACTGGCATATAAACTGGCACTTTTTTGTATGGGAATCAAAAGTAAGTAAAGATTGGTAGCACAGGATTTCACATACAGAAAGTCAAGTATGAACGTTAAGGACAACTCCAAACGTCTTTATTGTTAACACGGAAATATGTCATCCTTGCCATTCCAACAGTAGTGTCAGCAAAAAAAAAAAAAAGACTGTACGTTTGAGTGGTACAAGGACACATTGGGCACTCCAGAAATCTCTACATCTCTGTCTTCTCGGTGTGAGCATGGAAGGATTTGCCAGTCCTTCTGCCTTAGGTTGCTCTGACCATTTGGCTCACCATAGTAGTATGAATAACTGTTATATGATATGGTACACATTTCATCTAGAGATTATTCCCAGATCATGTCTCCTGCAGACTGCATTCTCTTTAAAAATAAGGTGTGCAGGGAGTACATCTCTATTTTTTTAAAAAAATTGCTCTTTCCCCACATTCCTGCCGAGATATGATGAAGAGTGTACAAAATAGAGCAGTGGCGACATGTACCCTCCTCCCATAAATGTTGAATAAGTCATCAATAGGTTTGTGTGACTCCACTGCTATTCAAGACATCTGTTGCTACTGTGTTGAAAAATTAGCAGGGAACCACAGTTCACTGGCATAGCACATGCTTTGCACACGGAAGATCCTAGATTCAATCCCTGATACCCACCCATTAAAAAAATCAGGTAGTATTTAATGGGAAAAGTCAAAAGTAAGGGAATGGATTGTTGCAAACTCCTCCTGGCTTGAGCTGCACACGGGCAGGCCACCCAGCTCAGGGAAGAAGAAAGGAGGAAGCCGAGGCTGTTTAAAAGACCTACAGCCCGCCTCTGCACATCTCAAGCCAGAAGGAGTTTGTGATAATTTGCTCTCTTATTCCCCTGCCACCTCCACCAGAAGTACCACCTCCCCAGAAGTCAGGATGGTTTTTCAGCGACCTGAAATTCCTTTTTGGCAAGTTCAACTCCTATGGAACAACACTGGCCCCTGGATATGGCGACCCAGGTTTTTAAGGCTGATTTTTTTCTAATTTTTTTCAACTTATAGTGGAGTATATACAGTACTAAATGTTCCCTGAGCCATGTACGGCATCTAATCAGACAATGCTGCAGCTGATTTCAAAAACACTATTAAAGCTAGAGAGAAAGCTAAAGCCATGCCAAACAGCTGGTTGTGGCTGTGTGCCTTCAAGTTGTTTCTGACGTAGTGACACTAAAGCCATTTCCACACTAGACTATTATAGCGCTATTATTCCACTTTCAACATCGTATGGAATCCTGGGGTTTGCAGTTTTGGGTCCCGAAACTGCAAACCCCAGGATTCCATACGATGTTGAAAGTGGAATAATAGTGCTGTAACGGTCTAGTGCGGAAATGGCCTAAGATGAAGCTATCACTGGGTTTTCTTGGCAGGATTTATTCAGGGAGGGCTCGCCATTGCCTTTCTCTGAGGTGAATTGCTCCATGGTCACCCAGCGGTTTCCATGGGCAGAGTTTGGAGCCTGGTTTCCTGAAGCCCAACACTACATCATGCCCATGCATGACAAGCCTAGAAGAGGCCATAGTGTAAACACTTTCTGAAAAAGAAGAGGAGGAAAAGGAAGAGGAAGGAGGAGGAGGAGGAAGGCTTCACCTAGTGCCAAAGAATGCATCAAATGTTAAGGAAAGCACCAGGCAAACTTCTCTGGGAAGGCATTTCATAAATGAGGAGTCCCTGCTAAAAAAGAACTCTTTATTTTATGGTCTCCCACCACATTTTACTTACAGTGGGCCAAGAAGAAGATGTGATGATGATTTCAGGATGTGAATAGATACACATGAAGCAGGTGACCATCCACCTATTCAAAGTTAGGTAAGTGTTTAAATTTCTGGGAAAGAACATTTCAAGGAAAGAATAAAGATACTGGCTCCCATCCAACTTTAGGGAGGTGCCAAGAAAACACCTGCTATTACAATCTGAAAGCCCTGGATTTTTAACCAAATGTCTTGGTTCCACCATGTCCAAATCCTAGGCCAATGGCAACTCCAGCGAAGCATGACGGAAGCCGCTGCTAATAAGCCATGTTGTGGTTTGCTTCTCCGTGTCCACTCCTCATCTCCCAGTTGGATTTTAGCTGGATTGTTTGAAGAAACAGAAAAGTATGGGCCACTACTTCCACTGTCTTGTTTGTTTTGTTTTGTTTTGTTTTTTGTTTTGTTTTGTCTTGTTTGTTTCTTCCACACTGTGTCTTCTCATTCTGCCTTCTTCTCCTGTTTCAGCAGTAATGTGGTGATGCCATTGATAATTGGCATTATCCTGGTTTAAGCAGAGGTAACAATACAGATAATAGCATTCAGTAAGGGAAGGGATGAGCATGACAGCAGTATTTATTATTTTATAAAATATCCATCATAGCTTTTCTATCCAGAAGTTATCACTCTCTGTAGATTAGTTTGTTAATTTGATGAGCCTTCAATCCAGGGGAAGCTTAAGCTGCTTGTGTCTCTCTATGGCTTTTCTTTTATTGCCATGTGACTTAGTGCTGTCTATTTGGCATCCATAGGATTACTTATGGGGCTAATCTCCCTCCCTCTGAGTTTCATCTCTGCATTAGATTCTCCTTCCATCCAGTGTGCTTACTTTGTAATAAAAGACCTCAGCCCTTCACATATGTGGGACATTTTATTTCTTTTTAAGCATGTGCTGTACTTGAGAGATAAATTTTGAGTAGGGGAGCCTCCTTTGGCATGTCATTTTGGCTGGACTAAGACACCACCCCCCATCCATGGGTTATCATAGCCCTTCAATCTCCCTTTATAATTGCGCAATATTCAGAGCTTAGAAGTAACTATGTGCAGAAAGTTGTTTTTAGGGACAATAAAGTTTCATTTTAAAAGAAATATAACAAGTGGGAATGATAGCCTATTTTTTTCTTGGAAGGTGTAATGGGTAACTTTTAGTTACTTTTAATGGCAATTTTGATTGGAATTTCCCAAGCTTTATGGCAATTTTGATGGGAATTTCCCAAGCTTTATGCTATTTGTGTATCAGTTGTAACTTCTAAAAAAAGGAATAAAAAAGATAATGAGCAACCAGTTATTCCTTAAAAACTTAACAAGTAACAACAATGAATAATTTTTCAAAATGATGTACATTACTTATTAAACCACCTTTCCACACTCTGGCAATTCTTCTGGAAGGCTGCTCACAACAGCAAGTATTAGAGCTAGATCATGAAGAACAAGGCTCAACTCTTCATGGCTTGGGAGGCTAGCCAGTATTTCACAAGTGACATGATTCCCAGATGTAGAGCAACCTCAGAACTGTGTTTGCAGTGGGTCAAAGTAAGAGGATTTACGAACTGCTATTGTAGTTGTGGGGAAAACAGCCCATGAGGTCTGGGGAAGGCTAAGCTGGGCGTCACCACCACCACTAAACAGCAGAAGTTCTGCTTCTCCTGCAGCTAGAATTCTGGGTCTGGTGGGCCAATGCAGGGACTTCTTCCTCAAAGTTTCACTGGAGTAAGGAGTGGCAAGAAGCATTATTAGACTGCTCAGATCTTATGAGGTGAGATGCCAGGAAGCTAAACCAATGTTGGAGATGATCAAGTAACTTTGAACCCAGGTTTCAGGCTTACCCTGGAATTTGTTATTCCAAATCAGACTACTTCCCCCCTATAGATTTTTCTCTATGCAGTTTTATATCTGTGAGGAGCTTAGACTTATAATTGCACAGAAAGCTACAGAGGGCATTAGGAGGGCTGTGGAGAGCTATGACTGGAACAAAGCTATTAAGAATGAAAACAGCTGTTGATACCCTGGGAAAGGATAATACAGGCAGGAAAAATCTGAACTTTCCAAAGCTCTTCGAAGTCTAATAACATTTGGATCCTGGGATTACTTGAACCATCCAGGGAAGATCCTTAGAATGTGTTAATTGTTTGTCATTGTTCTGTGCTAGGCAACCTCTGAAGCTGAAAATCCAAATGGTTCCTAAAAGCCTCAAAGGCCAAGATATTTCAGAGGCTTGAAGGGAATGGCTGAGGTTTGTTTTCCTCCTCTCCTTCTTCCAAGAACTGCAACCAGATTACTGGGTATAATGCACAAAATCATAAACTGAGACAAGTCTGCCATAAATGTATCTCTTATTGCTTGGGTTGTGAAAGCATTTATAGCCATTTTAGAGACAATTTTTCTCCACTGCTATCCCCCTGCACGTGCACACACAGATATACAAACATATATACACACCTACATACATGTACTTATCCTGATATAGGCCATGTAGCTATGATAGTCTCCTGTCTAACCCCCAACCCACCTTTTCTTAGGCCCCGCTCCCCAGACTCACCTATTTCTGTGTTGCTGGAGAGCAGGAGGGAGCAGCAGGCAAGCATTTAGCTATTTTCCTATAGCTGGGCACACAGCAACAAACATCTAAAGATCACTGCACATAATCTCATTGCTCTGTGTCCAGCTATGGAAACATAGCTGGACATTTGTCCAATTATAAATGAAAAGTCTATGGCAACCCTAAGCCAGCGGTAACCCTAAACATGGCTTAATGTCCAAGGATTCAAAAACTGACTTTAAGAGTTAAGTGCTCAAATCCTTCTGCCTGGATAAGTGAGAACCAGTTTTGCTTTCTCTCACATTCATTAAAAACAAAACAAAACAAAAACACACAAGTTCTTTCTGTCACAGTCAAAAACAAATTTACAAATTTAGAAAAATTCTTCTCACAAATGAACCAAACATAATTCTCCCTCATCCCTTGCTATATTCATGCTTTAGTTTGCATTTTAACATAGGCATGTGTCACTTTCTGAATGAGAAATCCATTTTTTTTCAGCTGTCCAAACACAGATTTGATAGTGGTAAATTAGGCTTACAAGGGAGGAAATGGTATATACAACATATTGCAATTTATTTAAAATGGAGAGGACAACTACCTAGTGTCCAGGGGCCAATTTACCCTCTTAGGTCCCCCTGTGAACCACATACTCCCAGCTAGAGTTGCCAGAGTAAAAACTGGAGACAGCTCTTATAGTCTTGATAGTCGTATAGAAAAGGGAAAATCAGTAGCCGTTGTTTCTTACCTCATTGGGTGACAAGCAACCCCTATTGAATTTCCCTCTTCTACATGAATATTAATAGTACAGGTGCCCTCTCCAGTTTTTGGTGTGGTAACCCTAACCAAAGAGCCATGGTGGTATAGTGGTTTGAGCATTGGACTACAACCCTAGAGACCAGAGTTTGATTTCTTGCCATGAAACCCACTGGGTGATCTTGGGTGCATCACACAATCAGCCCCAGAGAACCCCATGATAGGTTTGCCTTAGGGTCACCACAGGTTGGAAACAATTTGACGGCACACAACAACAACAACAACCCTAGCCCAAGAGCATTGGTATACCTCTCAAGATGAACTTCCTGTTGCTGTTCCAAGGAGAATTCTGACCAAAACCTCAGTGTTTGTAGTTAGGAGATGGAGGGGGTGCAGTAGGGAGTGTTTTTTGTGTGTTCTCTCACATTTGGGACACATTCTGTGCAGTTTGGGAGCAAAAACTGCCTGAAAATTGTGTCCTCGTTTTAAAAAAAAATGGGGAAGCGAGGAGGCCTTGAGGGACTCGTTGAGGTATTGGGGCAACAAAATTGAGGTCCAGGGCCTGCCTGCAGCCCATGAGCTACATTTTCCTCAGTCCTGATTTAAAATGAAGAATGCTAAAGTGCTTTAAAACATTAAATTCAGCACATTATTTAACAGGGCAGCCTCTACATTTTAAGCAATCTGGTTGAATACGTTGATGGAGAAGAACAGTTCAAATCCCTGATAAAATGATGGATGATAAAAGTCCAATGCTTTTTAAATGGACAGTTATCTTCAGGGCACAGTTGTTCTCTATGCCCCAGACTTGCTAAATGGAGGCAGAGCTGGGAAACTATATTGTTTTAAACTTACAGCTCCTGGAATCCTTTGGCCATCATGACCTCTGGCTGTTCCAAGTTCTCATCCAGATAAAAGTGCATCTAGTTACAAACAGCTAAGTGCAAGTTTCTGAGATATCCATCATGTTTTGGGCAGATTACTAATTGGTTCTCCTGTGTGTGCATGCACACATACGCAGAGACCTGCCCCATACTGTGTAACTGGTTGTTGCCTGAAGGATGCTTCTGGAGTCCTCTGAATGCTAGTCTCTCTCAGACGCCCTCCCCAAACTGGTGGCTAACAGCAAAGTCAATGAAATCACATGTATAATTTTTTAATAAACATGCAGTGTTCTAGTGGAGGCCCTAGACCTCAACTATGGCTTTCCTGATTTCAAGGTTCCCCACCACTTGATTATGTGTCTAAGCCATTGTGATGGTGGTAGTGATGATACCCCCTGTTTATGCCCTACTTAAGGTGGCTGGCACTCTATATTTTTTTTAAAAAAAATTAAAATCAGCAGTCACAAATATCTAAAATCTCATGTAATATGTACATAAAATTGCAAATATCTAAAATCACAAATAAAATGTCTGCTAAAATATAGTCAACTCATTACATACGAAAATATAAAAGACATATTAAACAAATACTTATTCCTCAAAAGCTTGGGAAAATGGATGCTTCAGATTGGTGCCTGACAGTGTGGGGAAGAACCTGATTTCTGAAGGAACGGGTCCCAGCTTGGAGAAAAACTTGACATTTAGTGGCCTAATAGACCAATATCACTCTGTGGTTCCACCATGTTCTACTAAGGCTAAAGGGGAAGGGAAAGCCTCTGAAAAGTGTGTGAAGGGAAAAAAAACTCACTATAAACACAATTAATGAATAATTAAAAACCAAGAGAAAAAGCAATAATTGCAAAATCAGAAAATCTCACTAACTTGCCAGTGTTAAATAAATAATTTGAAGTAAGATGCACCACTGAAGGCATTGCAACCTCATGGGTCTTCTCCAGCAGTTACACGCTCATACATTGATATACAGGGCTCTCTGTTACCCTGTTTACTGGGGGTCCCGTGAGGGACACCAAAATGTGCTCAACAAAAGACGGGGAAGATTAGCTCTGAGCACTGCTTTAGCGATACGAGAGGCAGGGTAACTTAGCAGGATCTTGAGCCCTATGTCTACGGGGTCAGGCCGAGTCAAGGAGCACACAGAAGTTGAAATAATAAATGTGGTTTTATTAAAAACACAATCAAACAGTGTATGCGGCACACTCACACAAGATAACTAAAGAAATAAAGGTTGGAGTGGGATAGAGGGGTTTTTAGAGGAGTTGTTGGTTTGGGTGATACTTCACCTGTCCTGAAGCCCGGTTGGAAGCGGAGAAGATGGAGAGTGTGGATCTCAGCATGTGGAGCTGAGGGGAAGGTTCTCTGGACAAAGCGAGAGCAAGGCGGGATGGAAGCCAAGAGCGATCCGAGGAAGTGCTCAAAGTCAGGGGTTTCTATAAGGAGAATAGTGACCGCAGGCTAGGTCGGACTTGGGGAAAACTATAGATTTGGGGCTGGAGACAAAGCCTCCGAAAGGTCAGAATTCAAATGATTGAGTTAGAGCCAAATTGTCAATAGGATAGCTGGTATGCAAATGCGGAGTACTTGAGCGTTGTATAGCCAGATCATCAAGCTGCCAGCGCGGGGCAGAGGATCTTTTGAAAGCTGCGTGCATACCTAATGAAGGTACTTGCCTTGAGGTCTCCTAAAGTGGCGAGTCGGCTATTTCTGGCCTGCCTGTATTGTTTTGGAATATTACGGCGATTATCGGCCGAGCCTGTATGCGTGCTTGTCCAGGGCCCTTGCAAGCACGTGGAAGGGAATGGGTATATGAGGTCGTATTAGTGATATCAATAGATATCTTTTTATATTCCCGAAAGCTCAGGCTAGCCAGGGCAGTAACATCTGCATGCCTAATGACTGTGAATTCCAATTTTTCTGGCAGTGCAAATCACAAAATCACATCCTCCAACTCCCGATTCAGCTGAGAGAGTTCCGATTAATCTTCTGTTGTCACAGTTTTTCAGCTGCTTTAAAAATGTTCTGTTTTCTCATTATTCCTCCCACTTCTCCCTTTGTCCTTTACTCCCAAACTGAGTTCAAAGTGCAACAGTAGTTTGCATTCACTTAACTCAGCAGGGGAGAAAAGAAGGGAGAAGGCAGAATCTTGCCCTTCCCAGTAGGCTCAGGCAACAGCAAAATGCCCCAGCCTCTCCTGGCTTGTTCCTCATTAATATGTTTCTCCATATTAACTATACTCTGATGTTGCTTGGCCACATGTGCCCTGTTTTCATCTTTGAAATGCTGGAGAGTAATGCAAAATAGAATGGAGCGAGAGAGAGAGAGCATGCACTGTAAAACAAAAGTGTCAAAAGAGACAAAAGACAAATATAACAAATAAAATACATTGATGTCATGAAGTAAAACACTTACCTGTATACAAAATTAGTAAGTGTTATACTCAACAGTATGCTGAAATCCTGCATCAAACACGTAACCACAATTTCATGGTTATATTTTATCTCTCAACTGAACCCCATAGTTCACCTTAAAAGTGAAACAGCCACAGCAAATTATGGAAGACTTTACTGCTGGAGAGTGGGGCACTGCAGGATGACAAAACCACCCGCCCACCCAAAAAAGTGAGCAATTCTGTGAGAAGCAGACCTGTGGCAACTGTTCATTGCAGCATCATTCACTGATGGCATGGAGCTGGTTATATCAACCCAGAGGATGCTGCTAACCAGCAGCATAGACCTCTGTCACTCAAAATGGCTGACTGGCTTTTAAGGTGGGTTTAGGGGTCCTTTGTGGTCATGGCAAGAATGCGATAATCACAAATGAGAATATGAAGCAGTTGCAATGTCCTCAGTCTAACTTAAAACAGTGTAACTGACTAACAGGATGACAGCCATCATATTTTATACCCAAATATTTAGTTTTTATTCCCAAACATCAGGCACACAGCAAAGAATGATGCAGCACCAAAGGGCATGCCAAGCTCTATGAAATCCTCATGAAGAACTCAGCCTGGTTGAATAATCCAAAAATACAAACATAGAAGTAGCTATGTAGCCCATAAGAAATTCTAAAAAATATATCATAGTAAAGCCTTTATTTAACCTAACAAAGAGGTTAAAAAAAAAGTGCATGCTCCAGTAGCAGGAATTCAGCTTTTCAAACACAAATTTCTGTCCTGTTTTTATTCTCCTTACCGTCTTGTGTTATTTTCTGTGGCATTGTTCTGTGTAGTTTGTTCTTAGTTTGTATGTTTCCACACTAAGACACAAGGCTCCTGCAGGTTAGTCTAAAGAAGCATGAATTCTCTTAACATAGTTCCATAGGTTTTACAGGATTTTGCACATTATTGTTGCTTTTGCATCCACTTGTTGGTGAAGCACTAGGACTATTCCAGAGTTGCTGTTTAAAAAAAAAAAACTGGGGCAGGGTGTGCTGCAGTGGTACTCTGATTTGAAGTGCAAATTATTTCCCCTTTGAATTTAATTTTTTTCTTTTAGTTAAAAGTTATAATGCAATGTGCCATCTCACTGATGCACTATAGCACTATAATTCCTTCTTTTAAAAATTAAAACAGAAAGGAGGAAAAGAGAAAGGAACATATTGTTCCAGTGCACCTCAAAATGAAAAAGAAACCCACTCAAGGTTGAGAATAAAATACTGGTCGCAGGAATTCCAGGAAAATAGTCCAGGGCAATAGAAACATTATTTGGATATTTACAAAAAAAGAGAGAGAGAGAGAGAGAGCTAAAGCAACAAGTACCACAATGTCCCAACATGTTTGCCCTGTATGTTAGTGCCATATAAAGGAATTTTTGACTCTTGCTGAGAACCTCCAGATGGGAGAAAAATCTTTATAAGTCCTCAATTTTGTTCCTGTATCAACTGATTTTATTTTGAGATCTGTATCACATTTTCCAAATTGTGAAGTATTTCCCTGGAGCATCCAGCATTACCAAAGACTTTTCATTCCCACTCCCCAATTTGGTTTAAATTATCCCAGTACTTTACAAAATGAAATGTATCTGTATATGCCTGTGAGTTTTACTGTTTTAGAACTAAGGCCACCACCAAGTAAACATGGTTATGGTTTCCAGGAAGCTGATTCAAAAGAGACCAAGTGAGGGAAAGAGGAATGCCCACAATTAAACAAAATGATCATAATGCTTAGCTAGTCCAATATTGCTAAAATACCTTAGCATTATAGCAACAAAATGGGCTCTGTGGAAATTGGTGAAAATCGGTTTCTGAAATGTTGCATGCATGATGTGACTGGATGTGACATGTCATCAGAGGGAGGGGGAAGGGGAAGGAGGGAAAGGAGAGAGGGAAAAAACCTACAACTGTTCAAGAAAAAGACTGGATGCAAGCCCATTAATACAGAGGTACAAAAGGAATTGGAATGTCTCAACACTTGTGGTGAAACAGAGAGGCTGGATACGTTATGGGTTAAATTTATTGGCCACAGCTTTAAATCCAAAATATAGCAATCTGCAATTAGCTACGGCTATATTTGTGTGTATATTCACCCCTGCGTATTCATGCAGGTAAGGTAAGATTGAGGGGACACTGGGCCCAATAGTTCCCAGCCCAGCAAAAGCCCGGGCAGGGCATCTGACCATGTATGTGAGTTAAACATCTGGGAGAGCTTGCTGTATTGTTCTACCTGTGGGTCATGGCCATTTGGTTCACTGGAGGAGTGGTCATCTGCATTTGTCCAGACTGCAGGCTCGCTCCACCTCCCCATCTATTTTGCCACTCCAAAGGTTTCCTTCCCCCCATTTTAATACGTGCCCAATGTCCTCTTTCACTTCCATATCTTCCACTTATGACAAGTAGCTTAAGGCAAACCTAACATAGGCCCTTTTTGCACATTACCTGTTAACGCCGCTGGGTTGGGGTCCTCGCGTGAGAAGCCTTGGAAGGAACGCTCCCACTTCCCTGCTGCTTCCATGTTGCTTGGCCTCTGCAGCTCTGTCCTCTTGCGTGAGCGCCTCGCCTCTTCCTTTCGCAGTGCAGCCTGGGACCTTTCCCAGCCTGCACTGCCCAGGAAGCGCAACCGGCCCGGCTCCCGATGCACCGCATGCCAGGTAAGTGCACGTGGGGCGCCGGACCGAGGTGAGCACGGAGCATTTTCGGCTTGAAGCCGAAAATGAAAAAATCCGTGTGCGCTCTGCGTCCGGCCCTTGAGCGTCGCGTAAATGGGAGTGCGTCATGCAGACCGCTTCTCCCATTTACGCGATGCTCAAGCGGCCCTTTTGCTTAAGAAATGCCGTGCGAAAACGGCCATAGTCTACAACAGTAAAGACAATAGTAAGGGAAAGCAAATGCATCCTCAGTTAAGGAAAGATGCCTGCAGTTAAGGAGGAAAAAGCCACAGGGAAAGTGAAAAACCCATTCCTTCCAGGCCCCTGAAAGCAACCAGCTGCAGCCTGAGACATTGCTAAGGAGCGTGTTATAATTTAGAGTGGGAGGGTGGATCACTTGTGTAGCTTTCACAACCATACATAGAAACTAGAAATACAATGGCATTCACAATTCTAACTTTAGTATTCAGTGAGATATCTTTACACGTCAGCCTCTTGTCTAGTTCCTTTATAGCTGCCTTTTTAAGTCCCATTCTGATTTCGATTACAGTCTCCGTTCTGATTAATGACTGAGCCAAGGTATGGAAAATCTTGAACTATTTCAATGTCTTCATCATCTGCTTTAAAGTTATGTAAATCATCTGTGGTCATTATTTTTGTTTTCTAAATGTTCAGCTGTAAACCTGCCTTTGCACTTTCTTCCTTGACTTTCCTCAGTAATCCTTTGATGTCTTTGCTATTTTCTGATAGTAGAATGGTGTCATCTGCATATCTTGAACTGCTGATCATGCTTCCTTCAATTTTCACACCTTCTAATCCTGCTTTATGTAGTATCCTGCACACAAGTTAAACAAACAGGGTTATAAAATGCAATATTGCTTGACCTCTTTGCCAACTGGAAACCATTCCATTTCTCTGTATTCTGTCCTGACAGTAGCTTCTTGTCCCGAGTACAGGTAATGTATCAGGACAATCAAATGATGCATCACACTCAATTCTTCAAGAGCAATCCGTAGTTTTTTTATGTTCCACACAATCAAAGGCTTTGTTGTAATCTATAAAGCATAGACGAATTTTCTTCTGAAATTCTTTGGTGTGCTCCATTATCCAACATAAGTTTGCAATATGATCCCTCGTGCCTCTTCCTTTCCTGAACCCAGTTTGGACATCTGGCATTTCTCACTCCATATATAGTAGAAGTCTTTATTGTAGAATTTTGAGCATCACTATGTTTGAATGGGAAATTAATGCAATGGTCTGGTGGCCACTGCAATCCCTGGTATCTCCTTTCTAGAAGATTGGAATGTATATTAAACTTTTCCCAATCTGTGAGCCATTGTTTTGTTTTCCATATGTGTTGACAGATGTTAGTTGGAACTAGAGTAGATTCTACCTCTGTAGCTTGAAGAAGCTCTATTAGTACATCATCTGTTCCTGGTGATTTATTTCTCCCAAGTGGCCTACGCGCATCTTCCACTTCACTTTCTACAATTGTAGGTTTATCCTCAAATGGTTCTTCCTTGAATAAATCTGTCATCCTTTTATCTCATGTATATAGTTCGTCAGTCCCTTGTTTCCATTACTTTTTATCTCTACTTGTTCATGTAATGTGTTCCCCTGGCAGTTATAGAGTATCACCACTCTTGGTTTAAATTTTCCTTTGATTTCTTGGATCTTGTGGAAGAGGTGTCCAGTCTTTCCTTGTTGTCATCTCTGCATTGACTATTATAGTAGTTCTCCATGTGCCTGCACACACTTGCTTTCAGGATTCTAACCCTATTTTTGTCACCTGTACTTCTGCCTCTCATCTGTCCTTAACTACTTGAAGAGTTTCATCTGTCATCCATTAAGACTTCTTTCTTTTTAACTGCAGAAAGTGACTTTTGGCATTCCTCCCTGACAATGTCCCTGGCTTCAGATCAGAGTTCTTCAGACACCCAGTCAATTAGGCTTAACAGTGCAAATCTATTTTTTACATTAATTTTAATTAGGCACAGATGTTCTTCAGAATGTGTTTTGGCATGATGGTTGGTTTCATGTTCTTCTTTAGCTTTACTGTAATTTTTGATACCAGCAGTTCATGGTTTGTGCCACAATCGGATCCTGGTCTTATTTTTGTGGAGAGAATGGATCTTCTCCATCTTCTGCTTACCATTATGTCATCTATTTGATTTCTTTATTGGTGATCAGGTGATGTGCCTGTCTACAGTCACCTCTTCGGTTGCTTGATGAATGTGTTTGTGATGGATAAACTGTTGGCATCACAAAATTCAGTCAGTTTCATTTCTTGATCTAGGCCAAATTTTCCTACAGTCTTTGATTCTGCTTTGTCTCCTACTTTTACAATCCAATCACCTATGAGTAACACAAATCCTGTTTTGATGTGTGATCAATTTCCTCCTGGACTCCAGCACAGAATCTTTCAATTTCTTCTTCTCCTTCTGTAGTTGGAGCATAAACTTGTATTATGGTTATATTGATGTGTTTTCCTGAAGTCTTACTGATATTATTCTCTCAGACTTTGTATTATATCTTTTGACTGCTTTTGCTATATCTCTCCTGACTCTCCTCAAAATGTCCCATTCCTGTCTACTCACTCACTCACTCCCAAGTACTGCAACATTTGTATGTTCCATTTATTGTTTTGCTATGCCTGGTTTCTCCTGATTCACGTTTCCCATATCGCATGTACTTATGTGTTGTACAGCTTCAGACTTTCCTTTCATCTCTTAGAATATCAACTGCTGAATGTCCCTTCAGCTTGGGTCCAGTTGTATCATTAGTCATGACACTCCTTGTAGTTATCCTCTGCTGTACCCCAGTAGTTTGCTGAGTGTCATCCAACCTGGGTCTTTCATCTTCTGGTATTATCTCTTGTTTCATTTTGGATTGTCTCATCATGTCTCTTCCTTGGTAAAAGACATTCAAAAGGAGCTTACCATGCCTTCTTCTGTGCATTACTAACAAGTGTTAGCTATGAGGCCACTGCTGTTGTCTCTGAGAAATCCTCTGTCAGTGTCACCAACCCATTACTGCTGCCGCCCAGTAGCTGTTTGGCACATTTATTTTGGCTCCCCAGCAAAAGCCTGCCTGACATGAGACCACACCAGCGTTACTGATGCCTTCAGCATATAGTCTTGTCTCATAGGAGTATGCAATCCCACCACCACAGAAAGGTAGTGCCATTGGTGGAAAGGATTCTTTGCTAAAAAGCACTGGCCTTTTAAAGCTTGCTCAATGCAAAATATAGCTCCTGTTAAATATGAATTGCACAAAAATCAGTATTGGATTTTGACCATTTTAAAAAGTCACCTGAAAAAGCCTGCACCTATTGAATGCTTTCGCAGATTAGGTTGTACGTGTATTTTTTTTACTACTTCAAATTCTTGCAGAGCCACTGTGTATTGTGATCTGAGTGTTGGACTAGGACTCTAAAAGAACAGAATTCAGATCCCTGCTCAGCTATAGAAACCCACTTGATGAATTTGGGCAAGTCATACTCTTTCAGCCTTGGAGGAAGGCAAAGGTAAACCTCTTTTGAGTAAATATTGCCAAGAAAACCCTAGGTTAGAGTCACTGTAAGTCAGAATCAACTTGAAGGCACATAACAAGAACAGCAATTTCTTGCAGAATAGGGCAAAAACCACTATTTTTTTTTATTTTTTTTTTATTTTTTTTTTGTGGTTGTTGTTGCAGGAACTAAATAAGCCACCTTGGATCCTGCAAAAGAAGAAAGGCAGGATATAATATAATACGAGCAAAGCTGTACATCCCTTGTGGGGAACAGAAATGAAGGCACATCCCCAAACTGTAAAAGTAACTAAAGTTATACTCCCACTGCCAAAAGAGTGAATTTACCCTCATGAAGTTACAAGTGCAATGTAATGTGGATATACCTCAGTTATTGAAAAAAGGAATAAATCACAATTTAACTAGTTATTTGTCATTCATTACTTCTGTGATCCCTCTTACTGTTGTTGTTTTCTAAAAGTATAGGATATATCAGCTTTATATATAGCTGGGTCATTTTCTTTTTCTACGCTGCTACTACTGTGAACTTAAAATCCCTTTTTCCTTACAAGCCTGCATCAGTGTGAGTTGTTATGTACAGGAAGGAACTCTTTTCTCCGCTTGCCAAAGCCAACATTCATATGAAGGTGCTGACGTTGATTTAGCTGTACTTTGCCCTTGTCTGGGTGGTGAAACGGTTGATTGTCATCCAATGTAATCAAATTTACACAGCATTGCACCAGAACTAGGAGCAAATTTAGACACTAGTGCTGCACAGAGTTTCTCCAGTTCAGCTTTGACTCTCCAAGGAATCTTTCTGGTGTGGGTTAGCCTTCGTGGGCAGCTGCTAAATGTCTATGGACATTTTCTCTAGATTGTTTCTCTTAACAAGTTGAAAGATTGCCTTATTTAGGTATGAATGAGTGCTAAATTAGGAATCAAGAGATACTGAATACATACCACAGCTGATCTACCTATACAGATATAGTGAATGTATATAAAACAGTCAGCCCTTCACACTTAGGGGTTTAACTTTCACAGATTTGATTATTTGTGAGTTTCTCCAATCCCTGCTGCCCCTCCCCACCTTAAATGCTTCTTTTCCAGGGAACCTTCCCTCTTGGTGGCTCTGATCAGGCCACGTAGCCCTTTAAAAACCCACCTCTGGTCCTCTTCCTCCTCCACCAGCCACTGCTTATCCAGCTAAAGACAGCTCACAGACCAATTTCTCAGCACCATAAATCCTCTCCCAATGCCCCACACATACCCAAGGAGGGCAAGAGAGAGGAATATAAGGCCACCATGCTGACCTACCCCCTTACTCTCTCCTTTCCCTGAGATGGTTTGGACCCTGTGTGCCTGCTCTTTCCACCATGCCCCAGCTCCCTCCCCCCCACACACACACATTTTGATATTTGCAGTTTTTCCACTTTTGTGCGGGTCTTGTGCCCCTAACTTTAGCAAATGTGGATGGTCAACTGAATTGTCTATGTAGAACTTGGAATGAAAGTATTAAGAGCATCATTGCCTGTACTGTACCACATTACTTTTTGGTATAGTGAAGGCATATCATTCCCTTCAACTGTCCCAGTTTTGTAGATGTAGTCCTGATTAATCCTCTGCTCTCCCACTTTTACAGCTGCTTTTAAAATGTCCCAGTTTCTGTCTCTTCTTCCCGCTTTCCCCCTAACCCAACTTACTCCCATTGGTGCAAACTGAGTTGAAAGTGCAAAACAAGTTCTCACTCAATTCACTCTGCAAAGGGAATGGAGAGAAGGAGGCAAAATCCTGCCCTTCTCTGTCGACTCAGGTAAAAGCAAACTGCTGCAGCCTCTCCTCACTTGTGTGCTCTTCTTCTTAATAATTTTTGGCATTTTATCCACACTCTGATGTCACTTGGCTACATGTGTCCCAGTTTTCATATATGAAATGTTGGAGGGTAGGGCAAAACAATGTTGCTTTTGAAAAGTGATGTTTACTGATAATTTTACCTTTTCCCCCCCCATACAACAGTTACTTGTCACTTTTTACAGTGATTTTTGGAAGAGAACAAGGCTTTGAGAGCATTTGGAGTGGATTCTTCTCCCACTTTAAACCCTTTTCTTACTTTGTTAGATGGGCTTTTTTCCAGGAGGAGGAGAACAACAAGTAACAAAAAAGCAATTGATTTTGTAACAAGCAATTCTCTTACTTATTTTTAAAATGTAACGGCAGTGTCATTTTGGGGGCTTCACAACAAGTTGTACAACAAACTACTTTTTGAAAGTGATTGCTCAGGTTCTGTGTCAGTGCAAATGGACAAGGCTGTGTTCTTTTAGAGTGTCAGTGACCTTTTGCAGCAAAGGTAATGCACGCAAGCTTAATTTCTCGCAGTTCTCAGCTTTTACAGAGAGATGTTAAGAGGCTCAGTTTTGAACAAGATTAAACACGTTCACAGCTGAAATCTAAATGGGTTCGGCATCAGTGCTGAAATGGTGTGCTTAAACGCTGATCCCTAATGCAGTCTATGTGCGGCCCACAGCAAATGTTCACCCCAGCTGCTGTCCTTCCCATTAGCAGAATGGGGGAGAAAAATTAAGGAATCATCCTCACTAAACAATCTGAAGCCAAGACTTCAGTAGCTGTCAGTTTGTAGGCGGAAGACTATAATAGATTGGATACAGCAAAGAATGCTAACCTTAGGTCAGCTCCTTCAAACATAATTGTAAGTCTGGGTGCTCCTTTTCACATGCTTGATTATATTTAGAGGCTCGCTGCAATCACAGTTTCAGATTTTTTTTCTTAGCATTTTAAAGGGAAAAAACAGACTGAGTCTCATCATTTTATTGTCAGTCTTGCAATTTGGCTTGAGAAAGCTAGCGTCACACGCCACTGATAAAGTAATGTGCTGTTCTTTTCGAGTGCCTTTTTGAGTGTTCCAACCCACCCTGCCGTGGCAATGGGAATGTGTGTCGTATACCTCAGACTTAGAAGAAATAATAGCAGGTGTTAACCTTGTGCTAATGTGGCATTGACGGACACCTCATTTTCTCTTCATCAGAAATGACATAGAACAGGAGCATCTCTTCCTTGCTACTGTTTCTAAAGCAGAGGACAGGGCCTGATTTTGGAGGTGGGGGAGAGAATGGGCAAGTGGATGAGGGGTACTGAACCGTAACCAGGCCCTCCACCCATGGATTATTTCCCTGCTGCACTTCCCCAAATGCTCCACTATGACATTTTATTGGAACATATTTTAAAAGTACAAAACAAATTGGGGGAAAAAAACTCTACACAATGAAGGTAAATCCCAGCAGCAGAGAAATTATTAAAAGACATAACAAATTTATTTTCCTGAGGTAATGAATTCCTCCCTTATATACTTTTTTCCCTCCTGTGTTCAGTTCAGTCAAACCCAACTGAGAAGAAAAGTGACTAGGATGGATGGGTACAATAAGGTAAATCACGAAGGAATAAACACTTCCTACATTTGGATCCTGTCTGTTCTTCAGAACGGACTTTACCTTCAACACGCACCCTAAAGCAGAGCTCAGTTAGCAGGAGCCCTTTCACACCACACGGTTATACCTGTATAGTTTCAGTCTAGTTGCCATGGCAACATCCTATGGAATCCTGGGGTCTGTCGTTTCCTGAGGCGCTATTGCTCTCTGGCTAAATGTCCTCCTTAAACTTCAAATCCCAGAATTCCATAGGATTGAACTACAGTAGCTAAAGTAGATTCACAGTGTTATCATTTTATAACGTGAAAGGCAGTGGCGTAGGGACGGGAGGCAAAGGATGCCGTGCACCCTGGGCGGCACTTTTTGGGGGGCACCGCTGCTACTTGCCTGCCTCTCCGCACACTGTCTCCCCTCCTCCACGCACTGTGGCCCCTTCCCCACCCCTCTGCCCCCGCCCGCCCCCGCCCCTCTCCTACTTGCGCCAAGCTACGCCACTGGTGAAAGGGGCTCTGATGTTTTGGACTTCACTTCCCAGAAGCCTCAGCCAATGTGGTCAGTGGTAAGGAAGTGAGGGAGCTGTAATCCGTAAAATCTAGAGGAACACAAGTTCCTTCTCCCTGTCTTTGAGGTAAGTGAAACAAAAACACAGTTGAAACAACCATGGTTCGTTTGCTACCCTCATATCAAGCCTAATGAGAACTTGAAGTAGAACACTACCTTATTGGATTACACCTCCCATAATCCCATAGTTCGCTAGGCAACTAACCATGCTGTCTGTAGGATTCTGGGAGCTGTAGTCCCAAAATACAGGTTTTTTTCAAGCTGTATTCTAGTCCTTAAGTCATATGGGGTCACCATTTCCACACTAGACTGTTATAGTGGATTCCATAGGATGTTGAAAGTGGAATAATAGCGCTATAACAGTCTAGTGTGGAAATGGCCCTTGCTGCAGGCCTGCATTAAGAACCTTGGCAGGAAACTGTATAAACACTGCTAGCACTCTCGTGTTACCATCACCAAGGAACCTAGAGCTCCTGATCCGGTTCAGAGCCCAAATCAGTAATTTGGATCTGAATCTGATTCAAGCCAAGCACAATCTGTCTCAATCTAGATTATGAATTGAGATACACAAGACCAGATTACCAGGCTTCTCCCAGTGATGTGTGTTGAGAAACAACAATGGGTATAACTTACTTGCTTTTCACACATTCACATAGCATCTGGAGACATAGTGAACTCTGGAGAGGGAAGAGCAGATTTCTGTATGCATGTGTGTGTGTGTGGATAGTATTGTTTTATTATTTATTTCATATATATGCCACTTTTCTCCTGGAGTGGGAACCAAGGCAGCTCACAAAATAAATCAGTTAACCCCACACTCAAAAAAACAAAAGAGAATTTTGAAAACAACTAAAATCATTGCATTTAAAACAATATAAAATTATTGTTTTAATATAAAATATAAAATACGTATAAAAATAGAAAAGCATACAAAAGTTTTAAAAGGTAAATAAAACACAGCCCCTAATAAAAAGCCTCCCTGTGAGATATCACATAATAAAAGCCTGATTAAACAAAAAAAGTCTTTGCATCGTGGCAGAAGGAGAGCAGAGAGGGGACCAATCTAGTGTCCCATGGAAGCTGTGTAGGCAGTCACTGAGAAGGCTCTCTCATCAAGCAAACATTAAATGAACGGTATTAATTGGGCTCAATCTTTTGTGTGATTATTTAGAAGCAGGACTTAAGGCAAGGATGGACAACCGCCAGGGGTTGAGGAGAGAGATGTGTTGTCTTTCTGCCCCCCCCCCACCAATTTTAAACAAATGTTTTAAACTCAAATATTACTCTTACTTTCTAGCAGATTTAGAGGGCAATTTTATCTGGGACCCCTGACTAGTACACCAGGAGAGGCTTTTAAAAATAAAAAAATCAGGAAGCAAACTGGAAGTCAGAAGGCATCTCCTGTAGAAACCAAATTTTGGCAGTGGAGAATTGTGGGGTTCTCCCCAACCACCCTTGGGGACCATATGCTGTTGTGTTCAGTGGGACTTATGCTCTAGTGAGAGCCAGCGTGATGTAGCCATTTCAGCACTGGATTCAGTGGTGTAGGGATGGGGGGGTGAGGGATGTGCGCCCTGGGCAGCACTTTTTTGTGGGTGCTGCCGTTCCTTGCCTCTCCAGCATCCCATTGCCTCTCCCCATGCACCATTGCCCCTCCTCTGCTCATGCCAAGCTACACCACTGATTGGACTATGACCCCGAAGACCAGGATTCAATTCCCTGCTCAGCCATA
Organism: Cyclura pinguis; assembly: GCA_030412105.1. NCBI lineage: Eukaryota > Metazoa > Chordata > Lepidosauria > Squamata > Iguanidae > Cyclura > Cyclura pinguis. Next base: position 315,126,210 of record CM059600.1, on the reverse strand, counting down.
GATACCCACTGAGTGACTTTGAGCACATTATACATTCTCAGCCCAGAAAACCTAATGACAGGCTCACTTTAGGGTCACCATAAGTCAGAAATGACTTGAAAGCAAACCAGAAGAAGAAAAAGAAGAGGAAGGAGGAGGAGGAGTGTACATAGGACTGCAGCCTTAGTCAGCGAAGTATGAAGGAGATATCTCCCTTTTAAATAAAGTTTGGGCTAGGGCCCAGTAGGAAAATACTGCTGGTTTTATGAGATCTTCAGAACCTTTTATGAGTGGATACATGTGTTGAAATCTTGATTTATGGTGGTGGAAGGAACATAACAGGCTCCTTTTCATCATATTTGGTGACATGTCCGCTACTGTTTCCACTGACTGTAAGGCAGTGCTGGTAAAGCTCCCACATTGAGGCAGATGGTACAGAGATCAAAATCTCAGCTGTATATTGGCCACACTCCAATATGGCATTAAATGCAACCAAGCCTTTTGCAACCCAAGGGCTGAAGAGAGAAGGGCTGTAGCTCATAGCAGTGGAACCCTTGCTTTGCATTCAAAAAGTTTGAAATCCAGTCCTTTGGGATCTTCAGTGAAGATGAGAAAGATCTCTGTCTGAAACGTTGGAGAGCAGATGCTTGTCAATATAAACTATATTGAATGAGATGCAAAGCTTGCAAAAGTTACCTTGTCAGATTGCAGCTCCCTGAATCCTCCAGGGTCTCAGAGATTTTGTGAGCTGTAGTCCAAAAAAGTAATTTTCCCAACATCTGTTGAAATGAACCAATGATCTTAAATGGTATAAGAGAGCTTTCTATTTTCATACTTCGTGCTCTGTCACATCATCACCATTTTCATTGAAAAATCTCAATGTAAGCTTTTGAAAATTTCCCCTTGGGAGAATTTACTCATTGCCCTACTAAAATACAGCAGTGATGACGTGGAAGTAATACTATGCATCTCTGAATTTCATTGGGATATGATGGGGTGGGAATCGCACAGCCTAGCAGATGCTCTTGGACTGCAAGTCCCAGCCAGCCCAGCCAGCCTAGCCCATGGTGAGAAATTCTGAAAGATGCAGTCCAAAAAAATCTGGAGGACTACATGATTGCCACCCTGAGATGTGGTCATCAGGTTAGTTGATAACTCTTTCTTCGTGCACAGAGCTTTACATGGATTCACATATCAACCTGCTGATCTGAGGTTTTCAAAATGGCTTCAAAGAATATTTGAGTCTTTCCTTTTTGAGGAACCTTTTTAAGGTAACATCTATCTTTGACTTCTGACCTTTGGCTATTTCCTCACTAGACTGTTATAGTGCAATTCCATAGGATATTGAAAGTGGAATAATAGCACTATAACAGTCTAGTGTGGAAATGGCCAAGGTCTCTCCTAGGCCAGGGATGAGAATTACACAGTGTTCCAGATTTGGTTGGGTGTCCCAAGAGCCCTAGCCAGCATAGTAAATGATGAGGAATTGTGGGAGTTGTAGACCAAGAGTATCTGGACACCCCACATGATTCTCAATATCTGAAAGAGCACATAATTCTAGACCAAGGATATCATTGGGGTGGAGGGAGAGAAAAAGAGCCTGAATTGTGCTTCAGAGAACAGTACAATACAAAAGAATATCACAGAGATTATGCTGTCTGCTTCCAGATTCTGTTAAATATGCTCTTTGTTTGAATATTCTGCTGGCTTTGTCTTAATTTTTTAAAAAACAAACCTTTCTTCATTTTACTCTTAGTTTTCTTCTTAAACTACAATTTACCTATTAATTTGACTTTCTGGTTTCTTGCTTGCTCTCAAGCTAATTAGTGCATTTTTTTCTCCCTTGCCACTTTCTTTCTTTTGTTCTCATCCACTTCTGTAAAAGTTTCCTCTCTCCCTCCTTGCCATTTCTCCCTTTATTTGATTTTGAGGTTGTGCCTAAGTGTAGCAGTGGGGGGTAGTGTGAGGTGAAATGAGGACATTGCCCCCCCCATAAGAATTCTGCCTTTCCAAATGAAATTTTCCTTCACTCCCCAAATTCCTAGCATTTCAGTAACTTAAAACTTCAGTTGAGTATTGAGAAGCACAACTTAGGCATCCAAAAAAAAGGGACAGGCACAGTTACCAAGGGAATGCAAAAACAGCAAATATAAGAGGTCTAGCTATGAATGATTTTCCATGGTTCACTCACTGCAGTGCTAGAAAATTGGGGACTGAAGGAAAATTTCAGGGGGGGGGAGACTGGTTTTAGGGTGGTGCAAGGGTTTTATTTTGTCATCAGTGGCCTGTGCACAGAATAGATGTTGTTTCTCACAATTTCTATTAAATGCTTAGCTTATTTTGTTGTTGCTGTTGTGTGCCTTCAGGTTGCTTGCGACTTATGGCAACCCTATGGCAAACCTATCACAGGGTTTTCTGGGGCTGAGGGTTTGTGACGCGGTTTCCATGGCCGAGCAAGGAATCAGATCCTGGTTTCCAGGGTCATAGTCCAGTGCTCAAACCACTACAGCATGCTGGCTCTCCCTAGCTTACTTAAGTACTTTATAAATCACCAAGAAGGAAGTGAATAGAATAATTTGTGACACAATTGGGTAACGTGCCATGAAACTAGCCACCTGCAAGTGCCTTTTTGTTTGTTTGTTTGCTTGTTACAGAAGTGAGGTATACATTTTCCAAACAGCCTAATGGGAAATGCAAGGCAACTATGTCTTACTCTCCTGTGCTATATTACACCAAGCATGGAGCCAGCTCAAGACTTTTTGCTGCTTAAGGCATCTGCCTCTCACTTAAGTCAAAGTGCATAAAACCCAAAGCTCTTGTGGTTGCTTGGACACTTGAGACAGAAAATCCCATAAGCATTTCTCTCCGTTCGTGGTAGTAAAAATACCATAATAACAAAATAACAAAAAAGTAAACAAAGTAAACTCTAAAAGAAAAGAGGAAGTGTGAAAGGAGGAATTTAGCAGCACCTTTATTGCAGCACAAGCTTTCGTGTATCTCAATCCACTTCTTCAAACACGCTGATGGAGTCAAATCAAGTAAAGAAAGATTTGCCCTTTTATGACAACCAAAATCTCCTCTTGGAGGCAGCTGCCTCACTCAGCCTAATAATGGGGCCAGCCTTAGTTCATCCGCAGATCCAGTTTTGTGTGCTGACCTTCTTTCCCTCAATATAACAATTCTTTAGGTGATCCATCTCTAATATCATTAACTTATATAAAAACTAATCACACATCATTTACAGTTTAGTCACCTCCTTTTCCGGGCATCTCTTGTTTTTACAGGAACTGGATTTTTCATTCTTTCTTTTCTTTACTCAAACCATAAAAAACTGACATTAAAGGGTACATTTACAGCTTATCTCACCACCTATCGCTACACCGGTTTCCCATTAACAACTTTATTATTATGTGACGACAACTCAGGCTTTAGTTCAGAATGCAAATTAGTTAACTGAGAATGTCAAGTTCAGTATATAAAAATTATAAGATGTTCCCCCTATGGCTACAGTTCCTGGCTTGACCATGAAAGGAGACCTTTGCTTCTGCTAAAGATTAAAGCAGGTAAGCAAAACAGAAAGAACTCCTGGAGAGTTGGCAGTGACATGCATTCCAGGAATGGTGGATTTGTGGTCTCCAAGTTGCTAATACCAGTGTGACAGCTGCAGGAATATGAGGCCAGGAACCTGAGGGATAGAGAACATCTGAGCCTCCAGATGTAGTTGCACTGCAACCCCCGATCAGTCTTAGCAAGCATAGGAAATGTTGAGGGATGCTCAGAGTTACAGTCCAATGATATCTGGAGGGCTATGTGATCCTTATCCCTGCAATAGCTCCTCTTTCGGGTGCACTTGCTTTTCTGGGCTGATATTCTCATTAGGAAGGGTGTGCAGCAGCCCTGAATCTGTTATGAGGTTGGTCTGAACTTTAAAAGTACTATCCAAGATGCTAAACTTTCTACTCAGAATTGTTTCAGCACCTTCAGATCCTATAAAATTCAGATTAAATCCTGAAGTGGATTTACCATTCCACTGACATCAGAGCCATGAGCTGCCATTGATGAGCCACTTTCTTTACATAGTACATTTAGGATACTATTGTGTGTCAGCAATTTTTCAGATATATTTTTTGCATTTCTATGCTGAATGGAGTTAAGGAATGTTACATCTGAATTATTGTTAATTTTTGTCTCAAGCATTGAAATGTCTTGAGCCACCTTTGATTATTGTATTAGTTATATAATCCCAGCATGTATACCCCACGTTTCCTTCCAGTGAACTCAAGGTGGTGTACATAGTTCTCCTCTTGTACACTTTATCATCCCAGTTTCACCCCTATAAAGTTGATCAGGTTGAAAGAGAGAATTACTCGGCCCCATCTCACCCATGAATATCACAGCTCAGTGGGGATTTAAGGCTGGAACTTCGAAGTCCAAGACACCACCCCGGGTCCAAGTATTTAAACCTACCAAGCTATTGTTAGATCTGGTTTTTAATTTTATACTACTTTACTCTTCATTAGGGAAACAAACAATTAGGCTGTATTTTTTTTTCTTTGACCCGGGGAAGATTTGGGGTTCGGTGTAAGGAAAGACTGTGATCCTTAACTTAATGTTCTTTCCTTTTGAAAAAAGAAAATGTATTAGGTACTGACTCCAGAAGTCATGCTATTAAACACATAATGAGGTATAGTGCAAACAGTGCAGCAGCTAAGTCATGCCAATGACACCTAAATTATTCCAGCACAAAAGCCTTTGGAAACAATCCTACAGCAAACAGGAACAATAAACAGAGAGAACATTGTGATCTGAGTTTATATCAGAAAGAAAAAAAGAAAAGGGAGAGGGAAGAGGACACAAAGAAAGGACCATTTTTAGTTGTTGTTGTTGTTGTTGTTGTTGTTGTTGTGTGCCTTCAAGTTCTTTCTGACTTATGGTGACCCTAAGGTGAACTTAACAAGGTTTTTTTTCTTGGCAAGATCTGTTCAGAGGGGGTTCGCCTTTGTCTTCCTCTGAGGCTGAGAGAGGGTGACTTGCCCAATGTCACCCAATGGGATTTGAACTCTGGTCTCCAGAGCTATAGTCTAATGCTCAAACCAGTACATCATGTTGGCCCTCCAAGAATTCTAAATACCCCTCCCTAAACTGCAAAAGATTCTAATGCTTGCTATCTGGAAAGGTAGTAGAAAAGAAGCAGATCACGCTAAAGGTGGATAAATTCAATCAATGAAGTTAAGGATCTGAGTTTGCAAGACCTGAGCAGGGCAGTTGATGATCAGAGCTCCAGGACATCTCTCATTCATAGGGTCACCATATGTCAAAGTCAACCAGATGGCAAATGATAACAAAACTACAGATTCCAGGGACCCACAGGGTTGAATCACAGAATTAAATGGAATTATAGCATGATAAATGTGCAGTGCAAATGGGCTCTAGACATCTACCTGGAAAGCCAACATGCCAGGTACAGACCCAGAAAATGGGGCAAAGGGGATTTAAGCCCCCCTCCCAAAAGACAAGGCTAGTGGGGGTTGAGGCCTGTCATGATTTGGCAACTCAGACCCTCAAGACTCCTATCCAGCTGAGCCTCCTCAAGAATTATCACAAGTGTACCAAATGATCAGGCACCACGGCCCTTTCTACAGCCTACTTTTTTACGCAGATGTCCACTGGTGATCCCACAATCGGCTCTGCCAGGAGGGGAGTGCGACAGGAGCACTCCTGTCCGCAGTGGCTGGCTCTGTGGTGAAGGAAATGTAATGGCCACACTTCTTCCTTCCACAGCACAGCCAGGTACTTCTGCAGGCCGGGTACTTTCCCAGACTGCAGTGGGGCAGGAAGTGTAGCCATTGTGCTTCTGCAGGCCAGGCAAATCCGGGGTGGTGGAGTAATCGTGGGTCATTGACGAGAAAAACCCGTCAATGATTTAATCCCTAATTGCACCAGCTGGGGATGGGAGAAGGATGGGACCGCAACAACATCATGCAGAACTGTCATCACTGTCCTGTCCTTCTCCCATCTCTATGGTGAGATGGGAGGGTGGTGCGGAAAGGGCCTAAGAAATAGACAGCAATTGTCATTGAGTCCTCCCAGGATAACAAAAGCTGCCTGCAATCTATCCTTTGTAACCTGCTTTAAAGAAGTGCACGTAAACTACCGTATTAGAAAGGTTCAAAATAGACAAAACTGATCTGGTGTGAGAGTTTTGAAAGAGCCTGAGGAAAGAGGAACAGGCTTACATTTTGAAAATGAATCAGTAGAATATACACAGGAGTATTTATGTAGAATATGGTAAGGTACTTATTTATGATTGTGAAGTTCTACGGATCATGTCCGAAGTGCACTTATGTGTTATATCAATGTTTATTCTTGTGTTATTCTCCTTTCCCGTATCACTTGGTCAAACAAAACTCAATAAATATAATTTAAAAAAAGAAAAAAAGAAACCTGCTTATGAGAAAGCTACACTAAGCACATGGAGGACACTTCTAAGTACACATTGTACTTATAATAAAAATCTTCAAATTTCATGTTTCAGTGATAATGGATATGTAAAGCAATTTGCCTTCCCCCTGCAAGTGTCTTCAAGTAGGCAACATTAACAACCTGCCTGCCAATGTTAAGCCCCCTATGCACACCTTAAAAACAGTTCTCTTTTTGATTCCAGGGATGCCTGTCTCAGTTATGAGAGAGTGGCCAGTGGCCCTATTTTATGGAGGGTATTACTTGATTTACTGAATTTTCGGTGAAAAATCCTCTATTTGAAGAAAGAACAGGTTCACCTTAGGACTGCCAAAAGTCAGAAACAACTTGAAGACACACAATAACAAGAATATGCAAACATATTTGAAAAATGATTGAAAAATAGGTTTCTCAAGTGTCGAGAAACTCTGCTGAGGAGAACCCTAAAAACTGAGAATTTTTCGCAGTTTGAGATGTATTGTGTAAAACAATGTACATGGGGGGAGGCTGCACAGAAAATGTCAAACAATTTTCCCGTGTAGAGCACAGCAGAAATAAAATTTCTGCACAAAACCCAAGATTCCTTCAAATAAAAGTACATTTGCTGTGGAGAAATGTTTTTTTGTGTGTGCAAATTTTTATTTTAATGTGCAGGAAATGCTATTTTCTGTGCAAAAGCTCCACATGTATGTGTTACTTTTTAATTATTTTTGTCCAAAGTCCCAAACTGTGAAAATTCTTGAAAACTGTGCAGGCTTCAGCAACTTTGTCACAGCTAAGAGAAAACTGGTAAAATTATTTGTCCTTGCCTGCAAGACTGGAATTTATAAAGATTTGGATCCCTATTAGAGCAGGAATGAGGAGGATGTGGTCCCCCCAGATGTTGTTGGACTTCCACAGTCACCAGTCCCAACCAATTAGCACAACCTGTCCAGACCTCCAGCATCGTGTACCAGTTTGAGCATTGGACTACGACCCTGGAGATGAGGATTCAGTTCTCTGGTCTGCCATTGAAACCCACTGGGTGATCTTGGCACATCACACACTCTCTAACCCAGAAAACTCTGTAATAGGTTTGCCTTACAGTCACCATAGGTCAGAAACAACTTGAAGGCATGCAATAACAAGTCAATGCCACCATGATTGTTGTTGTTTTGTGCTTTGGGGTTTTCTATTCCCTTCCCCTGAGGCTGTGACTTGCTGAAGGTGATCCACTGGGTTTCTATGGCCAAGCAGGAATTTGAACCTTGATGTTCCAGAGTCCTGGTTCATCACTCAGACCACTACACCACACTTGCTCCTCCACAAGCCAAGATAGCCTAGCCAATATAGACAATCATAGGACACTCATCAGTCCTAGTCAATATAGCCTAATCAACATAACCAACTCCCAGTGGATAATGTGAGTTGCAGCCCACCAACCTCCGGAAGCCTACATATTCCCCACTATCTCAGCTAGGAGGGTGGCAAAAGCAGCAAAATTAGAATTTATTTCAGGTAGTCAAAAATGTCGACTGGTTCTAATTTTAGGGCAAATATTGTAAGCCACCGTTTATCTGGTTATTTTCCCCAAAGTGCTTAAAAGGTGTTGAATGCTTAATACAGCAGGATACTGCTTCAGCAATGCCTTGGTCAAAAGACATTTTTACAAAAAATCACTATGACAATCATTCCCCAATAGCTGATAAATATATACATATAAGAGAGAGAGAGAGAGAGAGAGAGAGAGAGAGAGAGAGAGAGAGAGAGAGAGAGAGAGACAGAAGTATGCTGCAATTTATGCTCCCAAATACTACCTTTATCTTAAGGCTCTTAAGGAACATTTTCAGTAATAATGTCTGATTTAGACAGATTCCCAGGGTGCTGGATCATTGCTGATGACATTAATGGTTTAAGGCTCCCTGAATGTTGATTGATTGCCATAATCTGTGGAAACTATTTCAGGACATAGATTTATTATTATTAAGCGTATAAAATGGTGTCAGGGTCAAAGCAAGCTGATGATTTGTTTTGTGATGCAGACATTATACAGGAGAAGATGAAATCTTTTAATAAATGTGGAATGCGGGAGAGAATAATGTTTCATCTACTTTCATTGGAAAACCTGCAGCCAGCTAATACAGATTACAACAAGCACAGAGTGGATGTGCTCATGAAAAATTATTTCTGAATAAGGCTACAAAGGCCGGATAAGGCTTCCTTCATCTCCTCTCTTCTCCTTATTTCTTTTTTTCCCAGAGGGCTGAATTCCAGTTTGTGAAGGTGTAGGGGGTAGAGTGAAGGAGGAAGTACGAAGCAAAGTGAGCAGGCCAATTACCAATCTGGAAACTTTACCACACAAAATACAAACCACAGTTCAATTCTACACATGGCTTTTATAGAAAATCCCAGGCAAATCTGGGGAATTTTACTTATTGTACCTTTTGTCAGATGAGAATCTCCAAGTTACAAGGAAAGCAGCTGGTTTCTCTATAGTCAGCATAGCTTGCCATAGTTTCTGACAAGAAAAGAATATTTTAATATTTTCTTATAGATTTATGTTAGGGTTTCATGTTTCTACACTGGTACTGTGTACCTTATTTAATTTTTTTTTAGCACCTTGTGTTTTATTTATGTTGATTGATGACTGAAATCAATGTCATTCATTCTTCTGATGGGATGGCTCAGTTTCAAAACTGTTTTTGAGTCCCTTGTGTCTCCGAAAGAAATCCCCCCCCCTTTTTTCTTTTTTTGGAAAAAAAGTTTTACAAAAAAAGGGTCCCAAATTTTCCCCTTCTCCATGTGATATTTCAGATTCAGAGTCTTTTACAACAGCAAGTCCGCTGGAAATTTTGGGACCCCTAAAAGTATTTCCCAAAAAAAAGTGCAAAAAGAATTTTGGAGGTCAGGCCAGAGTGGTCCACAGTGTGTAGGGAAGGGGTGATGCCCTTCACTTCTCATGGATCCTTGGCAGTTGCCTGCTACTCATGTACATTGATGTCCATGTACCTAAGTTCTGTACATGTAGTTCTGCACAATATAAGTGTGTGCATGTGTGCTTACATGTGTGTACATATCTATTTACAGCATAGTCACACAGAACACAAACATTGGCCACCATCCTGTCAATTACTTATGTGCACATAAGTGAAACTTACACATGTGAAAGTCCCTTTTTGGACAAGACACAGTTCTCTTGGCTTCATGTTCTGCCCAAAAACCTGCCACTGCCAGATTGAACAAAGATGGGTCTAGGAGAGAATCCTCTGGCAATCAACTTGTTGCTTCTCTTCAGGATGATAAGGAACCATTGCTGAGCACTCTTTCGGTTTGGTCCATAAACCAGCTACAGATCCACTTAACAGCAGTATCTTCTAGTCCACTTTTTGCCAGTTTCTCTGAAAGGACATCATTGGGACCTTTTCAAAAGCCTTACTGAAATCAGGATATACTGCATCCACAGCATTCCTGTGACCTATCAAGCTAGTAAATCTATCAAAAAAGAGATAAGATTATTCTGGCATGACATGTTTTTGAGAAATCTATGATCACTAATGGTAATCACAGCATTCTTTTCTACATGCTCATAGACTGACTGTTCTAGAACATTTTCTGGTATCACCATCAAACTGATGGGTTAATAGTTACCCGTGTCCTTCCCACCACCACCATTTTTTGAAGACGGGGACATTTGCTCACTTCCAGAATGCATGGACCTCACCTATTTTCCAAGAATTTTCAAAGATTATAGACCATGGCTCTGAAATTACATCTGAAAGTTCCTTTAATATCCTTGGATGCAATTCATCTGGCATGGAGATTTGAATTCATTTAAAGTAACTAGATGTTCATGTACCACCTCTTTGCATGTTGTAGGCTGCAGCTCCCTCAGTGCATAATTGATTCTATTTCTACCAGCTTGAGCATTGATTTCCTTTTGGGAGAAGACAAAGGCAAAGTAGATATTGACCAGTGCTGCTGTCTCTCTGTTACCCCTTAGTAATTTTTTACTGATAGACTAGAAAAAACAGAAAGTCCCTGGTTTTGTTTCTGTCCTTTCCATTTTTTAAAAAGTTGAGATCCACATGATGTTTTCCCCATCCAGAAGTATACCCAGAGAACTCCCAGCTCCTACAAGAATTTTTCATTCCCGCTCCCCAGGTTAGTTTAAATTAACCCAGCATTTCCGGAAATGCAATGTACCTGTCCATGGCTGGCTGGCTGGCTGTTATCCCAGAACTAGTTAAGATGGCCATTGCCCAAGAAACATAGTGACTGTTCCAAGGACAGCAGAGATCAAGTGAGGGAAAGAGGAATGCTAGCAATAAATGAAATTATCCCCATGCTTAACTAGTGTAATATTGCTAAAGGACTTTTAACCTTTTGATTATTACTCCTGAATAATAATATAAAAGGGTTCAGTGGAAATTGGTGAATGTCAGTTTCTGAAATGTGGCTTGAATTTAGATTTGACACATGATCAATGGGAGGGGAAAGAGAAAGAATACAATGTAGGGGGAATGAGGAAAACCTGGGATAGTTTAAGAAAAAGTTTGGATGTAAAACCATGGATACACAAGTAAAACCCAAGCAACAGGAAATGGAAAGTCTCAATAATTCCAGGACTTTTTCTCCTTTCTGGATAAGCCCAGGCTTTTCCTTTCCTTCCCCCTTATAACACCACTTTTGAGTAAAAGTGCAAAGCCTTTCAGTGGTTATTTAGAACCTCTTAATAGTTCTACAGTAGAACGTCTTCTGTGTTATTTTAAATACTGTATACCATTCAGACAAGTCAGTATTTATTAAAAAACTGTAATATTTATTAAGATTACATACAGAACAAAGTGTTGGAGTTTATATGCAGGTCAAAATTAATACAGTTCTTCAGAGTACTTTTAGACACTTTCCTTATATCTTTAAACTCTCATATAAGCACAAGTATCATAAACAGCCCTTTGGCTATACTCTCACCAAAGGCTCAACCCCCCAATCTAGGTCACACTTTCTGATCAGATTCTATAATGGCTTAATTACCCTTCCGCTTCTCTCTAGGCTTCCCCTGAGAATTAAACCCTTCCCACACAGTCACTCTCCCTGGCTGACTGAGGTTACTGTATAGCTTTCTCTGGCTAAAAATCTCTCTGAAGGACTGTCAATGAGAATCAGGGTTTACCTTTATATATTTTTATATATCTTTTCCTCTTATCCACCAGCTCCTCCCACATACTACTGGACTGGGTTTCTCTCCTGAGGAGCTATTCTGGTAGCCTGGTAGCCTGTTTCTAGGCTGCTCTGGCACTCTAAATAGCCACACCCCCAGAACTCTGTTACATAGTCTGAAATATTTTGGCTGATGTCTTATGTGCTAGGAGACTAATGGAGCTAAGCATAGGCTTTCCAAGAAATTCCTGATGTGCCTTGCAGATAATTTCCTCTTTCAAAGGTGGATGAAGAAACAAGGAAATCAACAATCCTGGACTTGATCCTAAACAACAGGGAACAACTTTTCATTGGAATTAAAGCAGTTGGTACTTTGTGGGGAGCAACCATGTAATGCTAGAATCTCTGATTGTGGAGAGTATAGTCAAACATAAACCTCGGATGTCAGGAAACTTGATTATATCAAGCTCATGGAAATACTGGGTAGAATCCCATGGCCAGAGATGCTAAAGCAAAAAAGACACCCAACATGGGTGGAACATGATGAAAAAGGAGTTGTTAAATGCATAGTCACAAGCAATTCCATGGAAGAACAAAAATGAGAAAACGCCAACATGACTGCACAATAAATTTGAGGAGGAAGTGAAAAGAAAAGAAAAAGCATGGATAAAAAAGTGAAGGAAGGACAAATCACCAACAAAAAAATGTAGATATGCAACCCAAGCTTGCAGGAATAATGCAAAGAAAGTTAAAGCTCCAACTTAGCTGAGACTGGCAAGGGAAACAGGAAGCAGCAAGAAGGGTTTTTTTAAATATGTTCCAAGCAAAAGAATGATCAAGGAATGGTGGCCCCACTGCTCGGCAAGGAAGGTACAATGCTAACAGCTCACAGAACTGCTCTATACCTATTTTGCTTCAGGTTTTTTTTTCCTCCAAAAAGAGGACTGTGTGCATCTGTTACCCTGGTTTCTGGGGTCCCTTAGGGGATGCCTTAACGTGCTCCACATGAGAGGGAATGGGAACTAAAAAGAGCACAAACAATAGTAATGCGAGAGGCAGGGTAACCTAGCAGGGTCTTTTTACCCAGTTTTTACGGGGTCAGGCCAAGCCAAAAACCAGACAAAGGTGACAAATAAATGATTTTATTGAATGAAAATATCACGCATCAATGCAATCATTCAAGCACTCACTCAAGACCTATTCAGAAGCAAAAGAGTGGAAAATGAATAGGGGAAGTAGTAAAAGGATTGTAGATGGGGTGATATTGCATCTTTTCTTGAAGTCCTTGGTCCGGGAAAACAGCAAACAAAGCAGAGCTCAGCAAAGAAAAGGCTGAGAGGATTACTCAACTAACAGAGAAACAGTCTGTTAGCATGACCAGGAGTTATCCAAAGGAACTCTCAAAAACTAGGACTACTTGTAGGGGAAAACGTACCCTGAGGGTAAATCCTCTCCCAGGGAGAACAATGGGCACCGCAAAGGAAAGGAAGCTCCACAGTGGCAACTCATTTTGCATGATGGGTTTAGGATGTGTTGCCAATGTTTCAGGATCTTCGGTTACATTGGATTGTAGTGTAAATTTATGTAGATGTTCTTTGCCTGGTATGATTTTTCTGATACCGGTGCTCAACTTGGGGAAAACACATTAATCTCCTCAAGTGGGCTCCTCTGTGGCTGAGGACTCTTTCTTTACCATGGATTTGCACAGCTTGAGGTCTCCTTGGGCTACGTGACTGGGGATTTTACTGGCCTGACTTGGTTCTCGATCGTTCGACCGTTGCTGCCTATGTGCTCATCCGGGCAACCTTTCTGGCATGTTGAATTGCATTTAATATTAAAAATTGTAGACCCTGGGACTTCCATACATCAACAAAGACCTTGGCAAGAAATCCAGATTGCAACTCAGGATTGATAAAAGGTTCATCAGGAATAACCAGTTTACCTAAATGAGTTCAGATCTGCAGGGCCAGGTGAACTGTATCCCAGAATATTGGAGGAACTTGCTGAGGTACTTCCAGAACCACTTCCCAGAGGGTAGGACCAGGTCTAATAGTTTTAAGTTACAGAAGGGTAGATTTCTAGTGAACATTAGAAGGAACTTCTTGATAATAAGAAAGGCATTTTGATTTTAGAGTAATATATTATTTAATATAGCACTTATTCTTAATCATGCTGTGAGCATGCATGCACATATAGAGAATACCGTATCTATCTTTTTTTTTTCTTTTTTCAGGCTTTCCTAAATTATGTAGATAAATTCCATTGTCTGTTCACTTAAAATAGTAGTTTTCTTTCTCATTAACGCTTGCCCCTTTGTTGCCTGCTCCCACCTTTTTGACCAAACTCTGACAACACCCAGCCATGTGTGCCTCAGTTTTCACTTGTGAAATATTGGAGGGACTTTCGGAAGCTGTTCACTCCTGTTATAAGAATATACTGTTGGGGATGCTGATATACAGAAAACATTTGAATAGCTTCAACAACCTATAAAGAAGCTAAAAATGTACGTAAGGTAAAGATCAAAATGGCTGATAGTGGAATTATCATTGGACACTGTAATTTCAAGTGCTGAAATTGTCTCAGTTTCATGTGCCTTTGATGAATATCCAATTATGTTGATATATGAAAATTCCCCTTGATACTGGAGGAAGACAGATATAGGAGAGGAGAAACTGGAAGAGAATGTGGCCATTAACCAGGTAGGCAAGGGTTCATATTTAAGGTACACAATGGCACACAAAAATTCTCTTAGGAAACATCAAGTTGGTTTTTACAGCAGAATTCTTTGAGAAGGCAACATTCCACAATAAACGCAACAGTATGCTATTATGTAGAGCCATTCCAAATAAAGGAAAGTATGTTCAAATCCCACTGAAATCAGTAAGGCTGAATTATATAGTTTTAAAAAGTGTGGTCACAGTCCAGCAAGACATTCTTGTATTTTCAAATAAAATGAACTGAGGCAGTTCTCTACATGTGAATGCAGTTTGCAAAGAATTAAGTTCTTTTCATGCACTGATTTCAACTGAATTTAAGTGTATTGGAATTTCCTATGGATTACACCCATAAAATTAGATCCATATATTGACTGGAACCCTGTTGGTGTCTTACATATGCATAAGTCCCCCTATGGAAGTGGATGGACATTTTTGTTCAATGTAGAATGTCACCATGCAGTGGAAGGTTGCAAAAACAGAACTGAGCTTGCACGTTTGGGTAAGCATTGTGTTGGACCAGTTTGCTGGACAATGTAAGAGTTGTGTAGCAATCAGTTCACAAATCCATATGTAGGGATTTATGCTACATGACCAACGGTAGGCTTTTGGCCACAGTTCCTGATTGAAAATCCATGAGGCTGCTAGCAAACATCATAAAAGCTGCATCACATTACAAATTAGAGCAATTATGAAAACTAAACATGATCAGCAGAATCCTGGCAAAACAAAATATAAGTGGTCAACAGAATCTTGGCAATACCGCAAGCAAGAGATTTACCTCTGGTTGATTCTTAAGGGATACACAAACTGTAAAAAGATAATTTTCCAAGTGATGGGTGAAGCAGGCTAAGAATTCAGAACTGGACTGAGAGTAGGGGTGGCAATTATGAGTGAAGCTAGAGAGTATTCTGGGAATTATTTTGGGGAAAAAATGAGAGAGAGAGATGTATTTAAAATCACCAGTTGTCACTTCCATGAACCCTAGCCACTCCCATCCTATTAACACTCCAGCTGCCTTACCTGATATTTTTGGTACCTCTTATATTGCCTACTACTTGTGCAGTCTTGGCAGGTCTACTGATAGGTAAGAGAGTGCTCACTTTCTCTCTCTCCCACTTCTCACCTAGTCTGCACTGAATGCTGCTATGGAAGCATCTCAAGAGCCAAGGACCTTGTGAAATAGAGTTTCCCAGTGTACACAGTGTGCATAAAACTCATAGTCCCAGGGTAGCTGGAACAGTGCTGCAGCAGTGTGCAAGTTCTCGGAGAAGAGGTGAACTTGGATAACTTGCTTTTTTCAGACAGTACCTATCCTAAAATCTCCTAGTCAGCATGGCCAGTAACCATAGTAGTTTGGCAGATTCTGGGGGCACAATTTTTAAAAAAATAACATTTCCAAGGTCTAAGGAACAGAGAAAGAGTATGTGCCTGATGCCACATCCACTGTCACTGCAACATGTACATAAGTGGGTGGCTGCAGAAACGTGGATATATGGAAACAGGAGAGAGGAACTCTTACTTGACTTGGTCTTGCAACTTCTCTTATTCATATATTATACCCCTTTCCCATTTTGGGCAGTGGCCCTCTGTCCAAGTGACCACCCTGTCTTGCCTCAAGATAAAACCATTCAACAAGCCATTTCCAAGAGTTCAAGAAACAAATTAAAACTAATCTCTGTATCCATGATTCTCTTCCTTCTTCTTCCATGCTATATTTTCTGAGAAATCTCCTTATTAACGGATTAACAGTACTTAGGCCAAAAAGGAAAAGCACCCCTTTTCAAAACATATGTAAACAATTAATGGGAATGCTAGAAAAAAGCTCAGCTCTAAAGGGTGTTGTTGTTACAGAGCTATCTTGGAATTATGTCTTTGTGCAATGTAATCTCTATAAGGCGCCCTTGGGCAGAGAGCCACAGTAAGCAAGCTGACTGGTTCACCACATTTTCTTATCTAACAGCCTTCCCTAAGTAACAAAATAGCTTGCATGTACCTAGAAAGGTCTATAGGATTTATTTTTAGCACCCCCCCCCCAAGCTAAACTGATATTTTGCCCAAGACTGGTAAACTATATTTTATGCTTTCAGAGTATTTCCTTTCTCTCTCAATCATTCTGTCTTGATTTCACTCAAATCATACCCTCCAACATTTCACAAACGAAATCTGGGACACATGCAGCCAAGCAACATCAGAATGTGGTCAAGGTAGCAAAATTATTAATGAGGAAGAAGACACAAGCTAAGAAATCTGCTGCAGCTTGTTTTTCCCTGAGCCTGCTTGGAAGGGCAAGATTCCCTCACACACATATCCTTTTCCCCTGCTGAGTTAATTGTGTGCAAACTGCTCTTGCATATTGCATTCAGTTCGGAGCAACATAAGCAAACTGACAACAAAGTGGGAAAGTGATAGGAGAAGAGAGAAACTAGGATAATTTTAAAACAGTTGAAAAGTGAGAGGATTAATTGGGACTGTCCCTCCTAAACTACGACAGTTGGAGGGTATGAAATATTCAACTCATACTCTTGATTTTCTTTCCCACTTCCTCCCTTCTGAACTATACTTGTTCTCAGAAATTGTCCCTCCCTGTGTGATTTCTGCTATTCAGTGCAGTTATTCTTGTTATTCTCCTGTTCTAATCATCCAGGATAACTCAGGTTTGGGCACACAGGAACCCAGGTTCTCTATCTGATAGATTTTAATTTCTCTATTCAGTTTGGGCTTGTCAGTTGTGCACGACAAACGCTTCCATTGTTTTCCCTGAAGACAGGTGGAAAAGCTTCAGTTTTCTCTGGAACTATAAAATATAAATACACATAACACACACATGTACCTATCAGGGCATTTGGTAGAGGTGGGGATATTTTTCTCTTCACCTCAGCTTCTGAATTCGAATTAATCATTTAAACGTATACCATATTATTTACATAAAAATAAAACCAGAGTTTAGAAAACTTACTTCAGTGGCCATGTTTTCTGGGATATGTAGCCTAACAACAGCAACAACATTCCAAAATCTGATTAAAAAGAATTTTGTTATGTGGCCATTTCAGTTATGTATTGTGTGGGTAACCCGCACCACAGTTATGTGGCCAAGTCAGAGCTCTGGAGTGATGGGGAGTAAAAGAATGCATACTTCCCATTTCACAGGTGAAAACAGGGACATACATAAATTTATAAGGAATGTTACCAAGATTCTGTCTTGTAAAGGGTGTGGCTAAGGATGGACCCAGAGAGACAAATTTTTGCAAGGAAACTTCTTTTAAAACAAAAAGTGTTATTAGGATTGACACGAATTCAACAGGTGAAGTTCATCTATCCAACTCACACCCCCAAACATGAGACTTCACTAAAAAGATCCCAGTTTCTCCATAAAGCTCATGCAGTCACCATGAACCAACTGCTGCTTACTTCACAGGATTGTTGTTAGTATAGATGAAGGAATGGTAGAGATAATATATCTGCTCCAAGAGATAAATTGAATAAAATTAGTTGAAATATGGAAAGCTGGAAAAATACGGCTGCCATAAAGAAATTGATGCAGCTCCACTAGCCTTTAGGAAGCTTTAATCAGGCTACACTCCCATATATATTTACCTGGGAGTAAGTCACACTTAGAAAACCAGTACAATATAGTGGTTTCAGTACTGTGACTGTGACTGAGGTTTGAATTCCTGCTTGGCTATGGAAACCCACTGGGTGACCTTGGGCAAAGCACATGTTCTCAACCTCAGACGAAGGCACTGGCAAACCCCTTCTGAACAAATCCTGCCAAGAAAATCCTAAGAACATAATCTTAGAGTTGGCAACTATTTGAAAGCACAGGATAAGAAAGTCCCACTGGCACTTACGTCTGAGTAGATATGTGTACAATTACATTGTTAATTTAAATGGAATATTGATGTTGTAGAGGCAGACTCTAATTTCTCCCCCAACACACACATGGACACCCTCCTGTCTCTCTTCTTGCATATACACACTCTTCCCCCAACTCACACAAACAGATCCACCTTTTCCTCACCTCTTTGTCTCTCACAAATTCACATATATTCCTCCCTGTTTATGTAATGAACATAGATACACAAGAGCATACTCTCCCCATTTCTGTCTCACTCAGCCTCACAGATACACAGTCCTCCCTCTGTCTCTTTCTCTTTCACACACAATCACTCACACAATCATCCACTTCCTTCTCTTGCAAACACACAAGTGGACAGAGATCAGTGCCCAACCCTTCAGTCTCTTGCTTGCTCACTCACCCACCCACGTGCAAGGAGTTAGGGGGCACAGAGGTAGGCATTTGTGCATGGGTACATATGCATACTGAGAGAGAGAGAGAGAGAGAGAGAGAGAGAACACACCAACCTCCACATCTGCCCCATGTCCACCCAGCTCCTCAGAGCAACTCCAGCAAGCATAGCTGGCTCTCCACCATTTCTCTGAGCCACTGTGGTGTCTTAGCTCTGCTCCAACAACTCTCAAGCTCATTCAGTCCTCCAGATCAGCTGCTTAAAGGTCCCACCCATCATAAATGCACAAACACACATATAGGAATACACACTTTTTTAAAAAAAAAAGTCAGTACCACACCTATGGTACCTACATCTGTGGTTTTTCCAGGACATGAACTGGAGCACAGATCCACTGGCTTCCCTATGGCCTCCCTGGGGAAAATGGGACTAGCAGGGGTGTCAAACTCAATTTCATCTTGGGCCACATCAGCATTATGGTTGCCCTCAAAGGGCCAGTTGTATCTGTAAGACTATATAAATGTATCTGCTCTTTTATCGTATTAACTTATTGCCTCTGCATTCGATTATTACTGGTTTTAGTAATAACTAGCTCTGAAACTAGAAGTCTAGGAAAAATAATGGCAAGCAGATATTCAAGTGTACAATTATTGTATAATTTATTGAAAAATGAGTTTTGAAAACAGAAAGTTATTTATTTAATCATCAGACAAATATCACCCATGGCTCTTTCTGCCTCCCTGCCCCTCTCTGTACCCAGTGAGGCTGATCCCCCAGCTGCTAGTATTCTGAAGAGAGGCCCAGCAGCCAGCGCTCGTGATCTATTTCTACTTCTGACTGTTCCTCTGTCCAACTTTCGTGAGCTGCACGGAGCATTGCCATGGTAACCCGCAGCAACGTTCTAACAGCGAGACTTGGACAGAGGAGCAGTCAGAAGTAGAAGTAAATTGCGAGAGCTGGCTGCTGGGCGCGTCTTCAGAATATCTAGAGCCAGGGGCCCTCAGTGTGGGAATTGGGCTCCCCAGGTGGGGGGAGTGCTGCAGCTGCAGGAGAGGTGTGAGGGCCACATGAAATGGCCTGGTAGGCCAGATTTGGCCCATGGGCCTTGTGTTTGACACATGTGGACTAAGGCATGAACTTAGTATTCCTATCAACAAATCTAGTTATAAGAAAGAAGAAAGCCAGTCACTAATCAAGAGCAAGTTTGAAATTATAGTTATCAAGTAGACTTGAAATTGTAAATTAGTAAATATTTGGGAATATGGTTTACTGAGAGCAACAAGGATCTATTCAATAACAACTACCCTAAAACGTGGAGGGAAATATCTGCAGAATTGAAAAGATGGTCCAATCTAAATTTGACATTATTGGGAAAAATTGCAAAGATAAAAATGAATGTTTTGCCAAAATTTAATTTTCTATTTCAAAACTTACCAATCATTACAAATGATAAACCTATCCACCAATGGGAGAAAGAACTATCAAGATTTATATGGAATGGCAAAAAACCGAGAATTAAATGGAAATTGCTGACGGAACAAAAAGAAAAAGGGGGTTGTGATCTACCGTATTTGAAATTATTCTATTATGCCAGCGCAATGACATGGCTGCAAGATTGGATTATGCTAAAGGATAAAAGATTGCTAACTTTAGAAGGCGCAAACATGCTGTTTGGGTTCCATGCTTACTTATGGTATGGAAAAGAAAAAAATAGACAGTGACTTTAATAACCATTTTGTGAGAAAATCCTTGTTAAAAATATGGAAGAATGTGAAGAGATCTATTTATAATAAAATACGTCTATGGTGTTCCCCCCAAGAAGCCTTCTATAGGGAATGGAAAGACCCAAACCAAGATTGGCTTCGATATACTGATTTGTTGACTTTGGATAAACAAGTAGGAGTTAGAATGTTAACCCGGGAAGAACTTAGTCAATGAAATATAGAAATAAACTGGTTCCCATATTTGCAATTAAAAGAGTGCTTTAAAATGGATACAAAACTAGAAGGTATTGAAATACAAAGGACATATAATGAAATAGAAACCATATTTTTGAAATCCAAACGGAAAATTTCGCTCTTTTATAAATATTTCTTAACACGAAAATTAGAGGACGAAACAGTGAAAGAATCAATGATAAAATGGGCACAAAATATTCAATGGGAAATCCCATTAGAACATTGGGAAACCGTCTGGGAGAATACAAAAGAATTTACCAGTGCCCAGGACTTAAAAGAAAATTTCATTAAAATGATGTACAGGTACCACCTTACACCAATTAAAATAGATAAAATGTACCAAACAGACAACAATAGATGTTGGAAATGTAAGGATAAGGCTGGTACCTTTTATCATATATGGTGGACCTGCCCTATTTCAAAAAATTACTGGACACAGATACATAAAGCTATAATAGAAATATTCAAAATAGCAGTTCCAATGCAACCAGAACTCTATTTACTGAACATGACGCATATGCTCGAAAAAATTTTTCTGCACCAGAATAAACGAGTATTGCTGTATTTAACAACAACGGCAAGAATGCTATTTGCAGGATCTTGGAAACTACCCAGTGTACCAAATATAGAACAATGGTTGCTAAAAGCAACGGAAATGAAGCAATATGATGTTTTTTCACACCATTTAAAAGGGAAACGAACTGAGAATATGGACAAAATGTGGCAACCAGTTATTGACTATGCAAAAGGATATGGTAAATAGACACTTAACAAGGGTATATATAACTAGAAAGTTTAAAGAAATAATGGGATTTATAATAAGTTTGAGCTTTTTAGAAGATAGAGACATACGTAAACTAATGAATTATGGAAAACCGTGATAAATGTATGCTTTAACTAAGTATTGTTTTTCTTTATCACAAACGGTATTTGTAATTAATTATGTGCTTTTAGGAAGTAAGGAAATTGTAAGAAAAGGTGCACTCAACAGTCAAAAAGGGTGAAAATAAGGGAATTTCACATGTTGAAAAGTAACGTGATGATATTATTCTAGGTAGTTGGCAAGCAAAGTCAAAAGGATTACATTCATTGTTTAGCTGCTAAAATAAGAAACCAAATGAGTATATATATACGTGTGTGTGTGTGTGTGTGTGTGTGAGAAAAATATGGAACATGTAAACGTATTTGTAAATTTATATAATCCACTTTTATTCTTATTCTTTTTTATAAAAATAAATTATAAAAAAGAAAAAGAAAAAAAAAGAAATTGTAAATTAGTCACCCAGCACTCCAGCACCTAATTCCACCTGAAAAAAGTACATATGCAGGTATTTCTGTGTACGTGCTCATATTGTTTTGAATTTTTTTTAAAAAAAAATCAGTATAGAGACATGTTTTCAGCAGACAGAATTTCCAAGCTCATAATAGGGATAATTACTTCTTTAGCATATCATAAGAAAGATAAACATTACTGAGCAACATTTTATCATTGTGGGTGTGTTTCATCTCCCTGATATAAATCAGAAATCCAGCACTATAGTACTGAGGTCAGCAAAATCTGCTACAGAATCATAGAATCTTAGAGTTGGAAAGGGCCGCAAGAGCCATCCCATCCAACCTCCTGCCATACAAGAATGCACAACTACAGCACTCCTGAAAGATATCCATCCAACCTCTGTTTAAAGACCTGAAAAGAAGGAAAATCCACTGCACTACAAAACAGTCAATTTCACTGTCAAACCATTCTTATAGTAAAGATGTTCTTCTTAATGTTTTGATGGAATCTCTTTTCTTGTGTAATTTGATTCCATTGGCACATGTTCTAATCTCCAGAGTATCAGAAAACAAGCTTAATCCATCTTCTACATGAAATCCCTTCAGATATTAAAAGATGGCTATCTTGTCACCTCTCAGTCTCCTCTTTCTCAAGGTAAATATACCCAGCTCCCTAAATCATTTCTTTATAAGGCTTTGTTTCCAGACCTTTGATCATCTTTATGACCCTTCTGTGGACACATTCCAACTTATAAATATCCTTCCTGGATGGTGGCATCCAGAACTGGTCACAATATTCCAGGTGAGCTCTGACCAAAGAAGAATAGATTGGTACTATGATTTCCCTTGATCTTGTCACTATGTTTCTGTTGATACTGCCTAGCATTGCATTAGCTTTTTCAGCTAGATCCTTTTTACAGGTACTACTTTCAAGCCAGGTATCACCCATCCTATACTCGTGCATTTTGTTTTTCCTATCTTACATTTATCCCTGTTGAAATTCATTTTGTTAGTTTTGACCCAGCTCTCTAGTCTGTCCCTATCCTTGAAGCAGCATCCCTATGACACTGGCCCACCTTGTCACAGCGGAATCTGTGGTCGGGTGGGAAGGATCCCCTGCCCTAGAAATTTATAGATATATCTACATATATACCTCTGGACAACATTGCATTAGTATTTTTAAATGATGGATAATGAAAGAGATGCAGATATAAAGGAAGGGAGGAAAAGGCATATCTGTACATATCCAATGTGTATAGGTGACTTCGTATCACATGCCTTGTAGAAAAATGTGCATTATTTTGCCAGTGATTTTCCACTCAAAAATCTGCTAGTGCAGAAAGAATCTGAAAAGAATGTTTTGTAAATGACAGAGTGAATGACAGCACCAACATGCTGAAACAGATGCAAAATGGATCATGTTTGAATCATAAACCACTAACTAAGAGGACCCCATTTTCTCTGCATGCCAATCCAATGGCCCAAACCCTACTGGTGTCTTGCACGTGAGTAAGTTCCGCTACAGAAGCTGCTGGACATTTTTGTCCGATGCAGAGTGTTTGTATTCAGTTCAAAGTTGCAGAAGTGGAGTTGCACATGCAATGCTCTCATGCATGCAGATGTGCAGGGATATTGTTACTGCCCTGGCTAGCCCGAGCTTTGGGGGATATAAAAAGATATCTATTGATATCGATAATTCGGCTTCACATACCCATTCCCCTCCACGTGCTTGCAAGGCCCCCGGGCAAGCACGCACACAGGCTCAGCCGATAATCGCCGTAATATTCCAAAACAATACAGGCAGGCCAGAAACAGCCAACTCGCAGCTTTAGGAGACCTCAAGGCAAGTAGCTTCATTAGGTATGCACGCAGCTTTCAAAAGATCCTCTGCCCCGTGCCGGCAGCTTGATGATCTGACTATACAACCCTCAAGTACTCCTCGTTTGCATACTGGTTATCCTATTGACAATTTGGCTCTAACTCAATCATTTGAATTCTGACCTTTCGGAGGCTTTGTCTCCAACCCCAAATCTATTGTTTTCCCCAAGTCCGACCTAGCCTGCGGTCACAATTCTCCTTATAAAAACCCCTGACTTTGAGCACTTCCTCGGATTGCTCTTGGTTTCCATCCCGCCTTGCTGTCACTTTGTCCAGCGAGCCTTCCCCTCAGCTCCACGTTCTGAGATCCACGCTCTCCATCTTCTCCGCTTCCAACCGGGCTTCAGGACAGGTGAAGTATCACCCAAACCAACAACTCCTCTAAAAACCCCTCTATCCCACTCCAACCTTTATTTCTTTAGTTATCTTGTGTGAGTGTGCCACATACACTGTCTTGATTGTGTTTTTAATAAAACCACATTTATTATTTCAACTTCTGTGTGCTCCTTGACTCGGCCTGACCCCATAGACATAGGGCTCAAGATCCTGCTAAGTTACCCTGCCTCTCGTATCGCCAAAGCAGTGCTCAGAGCTAATCTTCCCCGTCTATTGTTGAGCACATTTTGGTGTCCCTCACGGGACCCCCAGTAAACAGGGTAACAATATACCTATGAACATTGAGTTGTGTACTCAGTTGCACATTCAGATGTGAATTTACTTGTGCAACTTTGCCATCCCACAGAAGGGTTGTGTAGCACAATCCATGAATAACTCCATATGTGGAGAGTTACACCATGCAGTCTCGAAATAAGATCTCAGCCAAGGCTACAAAATGAGGTGGTTCTATCAGCTGCTTTGGCCAATAATTCTCATCAGCCCCACACCACCATAACCCATGGTAAGGAACTGTGGAAATCCAAAACAACTGGGATTGTGGGAAATGTAGTCTAAACACCCTATAGCCCTGCTATAAGCCCATACTACATTGGGGTTTCACAAAAGCGAATTTAAGGACTTAGCTGCGCTTCTGATGTGTGACAACCTTTTCCTTAAAGGTAATATAGGTGACCAAAATCTGGTTGGACTAACCAACAATAATAAATAAACTAATTTAGTTGTAACAGGCACTTGAGACTAGAACTGCAGCAAACATTTGTTTAAAAAAGGCAGGTTTTCTGATGCAAAAGAGATTGCTGGAGATAGGCAGTAGGCACAGCATCACACACTTACGGTTTAATGTATCACAGTCAGCAACCTGACTAAAGTCAAGTACTACTAAGTTGCACTGTGCAATTTGTAGCTTTTAGCACATCCTTAATTATCTCCAGCAGAAATCAATACAGTTGAGACAATGCAATCTTATTCTTTGTTCTATCCAGGAGAAAAAGTCCTGTTGAGCTAAATGGGACTTACACTCAGGTAAGTGCATATAGGACTGCAGGCTTGACAGTACTTCATTTGGTTGAAGACAAAAAGAAAAAGAAATCTCTACATCAAGTCTGGCTGAACCTATCCCGTATCTAGCATAAAAGATTGCACTCATGTTTTTTTTAAAAAAAAAAAAAGACAGGAGGACTGCAGTGTTGAAAGATTACTTAGGTATATGTAAGATCTTGTTTTACTTAATGATTCTTTGAACAGGAAATGTTATTGTTTGAACTTTTCCAATTTTAATCATGTTCATTAAATCCTTTAAAAATATTTGTTCTTGCAGGTAGCAGAGTGGTGTACAAATACAATTAAAATTATAAATAATGCCCCAAAGCATAGAATCATAGAAATTTAGAGCTGGAAGCGACCACAAGGGCCATCCCATCCACCCCCAGCCTTGCGGAAATACACAACTACAGTACTCTAGAAAGATCCACATTCAATTTCTGTTTAAAGACCTCCCTCTGAGGCAATATATTCCACTATCAAACAGCTATTAGAGTAAAAAAAAAAATTCCTAATGCTATGGTAGAATCTCTGTTCTTGTAATTTGAATCCATTGGTTCATGGTCTAGTCTCTGGAGCAGCAGAAAACAAGCTGGCTCCATCTTCTAAATGTTATCCCTTTAGATAAAGATGGCTACCATGTGACCTCTCAATCTTGTCTCCTCAAAGCTAAACGTATCCATCTCCCTAAGTCATTACTCATAAGGCTTGGTTTCCAGACCTTTGATCATCTTGGTCATCTTTCTCAGAACATATTTCAGCTTGTCCTTACCCTTCTTGAACTGCAGACACAGTATTCCAGGTGAGATCTGACTAAGGCAGAATACCGGGGCACAAATACTTCCATCGATCAGGACACTATAGTCCTGTTAATGTAGCCCTCATTGATCATGCAAAGCAGAGCATCATAATCAAAACAAAGAAGGCAGCAAAAGCAACAGAAGAGACAAAATAAATCAGTTTAAATGCTAAGAAGGTTCTGCATGCATGAAAAAATGTTTAGTGTTGGTGCCAGTGTAGACTGCAAGTCCATCAGGAAAGTATCTCATGCAAGGGGTATCACAGTTGGGAAAGCTTTGAATCTCGCTGATATAAAGTAGTTGAAAAATTTAGGCATCTTCCCTATTCTACCAAATGCTTTGCAAAGGTTAAAATAAATTAGATCAGCTGTATGTTCTCAGTCAGGCCAAGTCACATTTTGTTCACTAAAAAAAAAATAAAAAAATGGGCATTAGGAACACAAGAAGAAAACTTCATTGTATGTGTAATACAGGTGACTTTGTTCAACCAAGGGAAAAAACACATTTTGGAATGCTCCACAGTACAATGTATAATCAACACAATGTATTACATGTGATCAGCACAATGCATCACATTTTGCAAAGAAAAGTCCTCCCTCCCACATATTTGGCAGTGGCAAAAAGGACTTTGGCACATGATCAAAGCAGTTAATTTCTTCATTGTTAATTCTAGGGATGGGCCAACGGAATCCTCGAATCCTTGAATCTTTGGCAGGGATTCGAGATTTGGAAATCCAAATCCCTGTGCCAAAATAGGCAAATGGAATCTTTCGAATCTTCCACTCAAACAATTTGTTGGAGACCGGGACGCCTGAAAACCTGGGAGACCGGGACCCCTGAAAACCTGGGAGACCAGGACACCTGAAAACTTGGGAGACCAGGGTGCCTGAAAACTTGGGACCAGGACGGGATCCCACTCCTCAAGTGTTTCCCCACCCAATGTGGGCAGCGCAGGTGATTGGCTG
Organism: Cyclura pinguis; assembly: GCA_030412105.1. Lineage (NCBI taxonomy): Eukaryota > Metazoa > Chordata > Lepidosauria > Squamata > Iguanidae > Cyclura > Cyclura pinguis. The sequence continues at coordinate 315,099,356 of CM059600.1, read as the reverse complement.
GCAGACCGGCATAAAGCCTCACACGCCCTGGAGGCCGCCATTTCTGCCTCCTGCTGCCTGTGCCCCTAGTGCTACTGCTCCCTGCTGCTGCCTCCCTCTCGAAGGTAATTTTGGGATAGGGATTGGGAGGTGAGGGACAGAGGAGCAAAACAGTTTGTGTGGGGGTCTAGGAGCTTGTGGGAATGTCCCAGGGGGTTCCAAAGACTGCAAAAAGGGCTTCAGGGGTTCCATGCAAGCCATGCTAGCTATACTTTCCCCTTCGCCAGCTTGCTTTGGTCAATTCTGGAACTAAGATTGCCATGATGCCACTTCCCCTCTTAGTTTCTGTGTCTTGAATACATGAATACTTCAGTTAACCCGTTTTGAAGCTCCCTTTTAGAAAGTCTTTTTATGCTTCTCAACCCCTTGTCCTCTTTTTCCTCTGTCTAGCTGCAAGTTTATAAGCAGCATTGCCATTGGAAAGATTGCAAAGGAGAGCTGGAGAAACACAGACTTTTGGTCTTGTGTTGCAGCAGCATGTCTGTGGTAAACAAGGAATGCCAAAAAACTTGAGCTGGGAAAGAATGGGATTCTACTCTAGCTGATTCTATAGGAGGACTGTGTGTTGCCTACAACAAACAAGGTGAACAGTAGCTGCCTCCAGAATCATTTATTGAGCATGCATTAATCTGTATTATTTTTTGATTTGAGACTGGAGGGTAGTGATTGGGAATTGTTGAGACAGGCCTAGAGATTTGACTTGAGTGTCCCTTGCAGGACTTGAGGGTAGAGAATTGATTGGACTAGAGGCTTGTTTGTGTGTATGCGTATGTGTGTGTTTTTAAGTGCTTTCTTTGTTGCAGGACTTGAGACTTGACTCTTGAGATTGCAGGGTGCAGAACTGAGATTGGACTAGAGGCTGTTTGTTTGTTTGTGTGTTTTAAGTGCCTTCCTTGTTGCAGGACTTGAGACTTGACTGGAAGGTAGAGTCTTCTTGAGATTTCAAGGACAGCTGAACATTTCTTTGCAGAGCTCCCTTGCAAAGCTCTTTCAGACACAATTCTGGGGTTTGTAGTTTTACAAGGGGTCACAGCCTTCTCTGACAAAGTCTGCTGGCGCATCATCAAACTACAAACCCCAGGATGCCAGAAGGAGCTATGCAAAGAAAAGCTAGTTTTGACCTGGATTATCTCTGTACTGTAATATGTGGCCTTGTTTACACAGGCAGGAAAACGTGGGATTAATCCACATTTTCCTGCCTGTGTAGAAAAGGCCTTCATGTCATTTTCAATCTGGGGAGATCCTGAGGCAAAACTATGACAATTGTCCTGGCCAGATTTCTTCAGAGGGAGGTTTGCCTTTGTGTAGGTTTTTGCTAAGGCTGAGAGAGTGTGTCTTGCCCAAGATTATCCTTCTTTCCCTCGCTTTTTAAACTCTTTTTTAAAAAAAGGATTCAAAAGATTCGAGATTCATGGATGCCCAGAACCTTCCAGGGATTCGGATTCAGAAAATTCTGGATTTGTCCCATCCCTAGTTTATTCACATGCTTCCTGAACTGTTGCCAGATATGGCAAGCAAGAGCCAGAGCCAAGTAATAATCTTGATAAAGCCAAGTGTTCTGGCTACTGGTCATGCTTTGATGGCAAGTGTCTAAGAGTTACAGTCCCAAAAAGAAGAGTTTGTAAGCTCTGAGTAACCCACAAGCACAATGTCAACACTAATACAGTGTATTTTCCCATTTCATATGGCTGTAAATCCTAAAAGTTGTGTCCCAGGACCTCTTACGATTTTTTGCAGGAGATTCTGAGACACAGACCCTAGTTTCTGCACATTGCTCACCTGTGAAGCACTGTGCAAAATGGGAGTTGGGTGGTCCAGCATTTTTTTTTTAATTTGGTTTTATAAGAAATCTTGTAGACAAAATGTCATTGATCATGCATTAAATCTTTGATTATTTGCAACATGTACTTCCCTCTGTCTTGTACTGTTGAATTAAATGGATGTGAGTCACTTTGATTTTAGGCTTTCCTTCTCAGTATAAATATAAACTCCCTTTGGATATCCTAGACCGAAAGGTGAGATCCAGGTAGACAAGAGGAGAGTATCTTGGACCACAGGCTAGCAGCTTGTAGCATTCAAGCAAGTGTTTTTAAGAAACCAAAAAGGTAACAATTTTGGTTACTCTTCAAAAATGGGAAAGAACTTTTTTTTTTAAGTGTGACTCTAATAGCAACTAAATGATGTCTTGGAGTCTCAAAATGATAAATGTGTCTATTTTTTTTTTTAACGTAACTTTTCGAGCAAGGCCTAAATACACTGAAAGCAGCAGATTATCTCTGGTCAGGACAGCTAAGCAAGGGAAGTGCTAGGAAGGGAAACTGCCAGGGTATATAGCTGTGAACTATGTTCAGAGGAAGGCAAAGGCAAACCTCTTCTGACTAAATCCTGCCAAGAAAATCCTATGACAGCCATAATTCAGAGTAAAAAAATGTGTCTTTTTCCCTCTTTCTGTCATACACTCCCCACCCCACCCCGCCCCAGCCTCCGATATCTCTTTCCTTCTGGCTCTCTCTTAATTTCTCAGTCTACCTCACCCCAGGAGAGGCTGTGGGCCCTGGAGACATTCATGTCTTTATCCATGTTCCCAGTGCTTAGAACTCTGTGATGAAACTATCGTCCAAATATCCTGATTTGGCAGAGACAGGCCTGGTTAGTCCTCTGTTGTTCCACTTTTTCAGCTGCCTTTAAAATTTCTCAGTTTCTCTTTCTTCTTCCCTTCCCCCCCCCTTTGTCCTCAACCTACGTCAATTGCTGCAAATGTCGGTCAAAGTGCAAAAGTAGTTTGTATTCTATTACCTGAGTCAGGAGGAAGAGAATAGAAGAGAAGGGGAAGAATCTTGCGCTTCCCAGGAGTCTCAGGCAAAAGCAAACTGCTGCACTCTCTTATAGTTTGTGTGTTCTTCCTCATTAATACCTTTTGCCACCTTGACTATATTCTGAAGTCGCCTGGCCACACGTATCCCATTTTCATCTGCAGAGCCTTGGAGAGCATGTTTAGTTGAGGGCCAAATTATAATTTTGGGACGAGAAATTCAAACTAAAATGTAAAAAAAAAAAAAATCCACATACAATTACTTCTAAGCAAACGTAACATTCTAGAAGCCTCCCTATCCTTTCAAGAGACACTTCCCTATCTCACTTTTCTGCTTCCACGTTTCATTTCCATGGAAACAGAAGAGAAAAGGCTGCCATGAACAGAATACAACCAAGAGACAGGACTGACAGGAGAGCTTGTGGGGTACATTTTAGCTGCTGGAGGTCAGCAGAAATAGGTATGGGGAAAAAAAAGAGTGTTAGAAAAAGCAAGGCATACAATCAATATGAAACCATGTAAGGCCACTTCTAAATTGTAGCCTAAAGTGAGGCAAGACTGGTGAGATCATCAGGTGAATTAGTATTCTCCCCATGTCCACAGAGATATATCCTCTGTGACTGCAGTTCGGCACTTTAAATTCTCAGCAAGAGGGCATGACTGCCTTTGTGCTGGATTATGGACCTAACTCCCCCGGCCCCCGCCCTGGCCCCTTCTTCCTGAATCTTACCTAATAAAACATGGTTTGCATTTTTATTCCTCACGTGATTTGCATGTGTCAAAGTTCTACATATGTTTATCTTATTCATTAGGCAGCACACATGGCTCTCTATTGCTCCCTGCTTTGTCTTCAGAACAATCCTGTGAGGTAGGTCAGTGAGAAGCGGGGAGCAAAAGACAGGCTGACCCAGGGTCAGTCCATGGGTTTCGTGACTGAGTAGAGGTTGGAACCTGTTCTGCTACAAGAAGGGCCTGTCCTAGTACAACATTCTCGTGAAGGGATGAGAGACCAGTTTTTGCCCTGTGCCCATGCAGTGGGTTGCACTACTGCATTTACAGCCAAACATCAGTAGAAAATGGCATCTGGCATTTAGAGCTAAACATCAGAAGAAAAGGTGACATGGAAGTGACCACAAGTCACTTCCAGCTTACACTTCGGGGCGGGGGGATGGTTTTCAGACAATTTTGCCATTTAATGCCATTTGCCGTGGTGGGTAGGGAACAGCAGGGCTTGGGCTTTTTTCCTAACACATAGCATGTGGCATTTGGGATCATTTAATGGGTGATTTTTTGGCTTTGAAAAATTTAAAAATGGAACGTCAGTGGGTGAGCTTTGGGTGGACCTGGGTGATATAAAAAGGGAGCTGGCAGCCACATGCTGCCAAAGGCCCATATTTTCCGCATCTCTGATACAGTGACTACATCACATTTACTCTCCTCACTCAAAAATTTAAACAATAAGCTTCGTGGTACAATCCTCTTGAGTAAACTGTGGAAGAGAGCCAGCATGGTGTAATGAATTGAAAGTTGGACTGTGACCCTGGAGACCAGCATTCAGTCCCCCACTTGGCCATGGAAACCCACTGGGTGACCTTGGACACATCACACAGCTCCAGAAAACCCCAAGATGGGGCCTCTTTAGGGACACCATAAGTTGGAAACAACTTGGAGGTACACCACAGCACAACAAACAGCAGGAACCAATTGAAGCAGAACGTTTAGGCTTGGACTGGCTTTTTTGAAAAAACAAACACGGGGTTTTATTTTGAAAGACAGTTGAAAATACAAGCAACAAAAAGAGGACACCTTTTAGGAAAGCAAAAAAATTACTCATAAAGCCTAGCAGCTAGTTATTTCTATGTCAGGGGATCTACTTCAGGGTATAGTTGAAACTTTGAAGAAGCTGTAAGATGGGCTGAATCGCTGATCGGCAGTTTGGATAGCTTCTTTACAGCTCATACTAAAACCCAGAGCATATTCACTGCCTCAGCGACTGCAAAGCCACAAGGCACCACAGGTAATGGAAGAAGGAAACTGGCTTGTTCTTATAAGTAAGCATGTGAAACAATTAGCATAAAACAGCAAAGGAAAAAGTTGAAAATTTCAGTGTGTAAATTATGCAGCCAGAGTATGGCAGGGGAATACACATCTGTATTGAAATTTCATATGCTTTGACATTATGAGATATATATTTAGGATTCCTTGCGTATTGCACTTGGTGAATAAGTTTCTATGGAATTATAATTTCCCAGATGTTATCAAATCATTGAAATACAGACAGTTGCTTGGGAGATCTTTGTCTAGAAATGTGCTTTACTAGGAGTTGGCAGATGTCTGGCTTGGGAGATCTGTGTTGCAGATTTTGGCTAGAACACCAAGATCCATCAACTGGAACTTGATTAAAAGACATATATTAAAAATTAAAGCATCACATAGAAGTTTGGACTTGTTTTAAGGACCACAACTGAATGGACAAGTTCCCAGATCTCCCATACAACATTATGCTCCTGGTCACTCACTCCACACTTTCCTCGTTTCAACAGTGGAATGTAAGGCAAGGAATGAAAGTCTTACTCTTACCATTGTTAAACCATGCCGAATCTTGTATCCTTTACCATAAATCACCCAGAGATCAATCAGCAGATCCAGATCTAACCCCATGCTCTTCCCAACTGTGCACTTTATACCTTTGCTAAAGGAAGTCTTAGGGATGAAGGGTTGCTAAGGTTCACAGTAGGGATAGGCCAACCAAATCCTAGAATCCTGGGCAAGGATTTGAGATTCGGGGATCCTTATCCCCCTGCCAAAATAGGCAAACTGAATCTTTCAAATCCTGCCTGGGGTGGGCAGCAGAAGATGGCTCTTACCTGCCGCAGGCCTGATCCTGCTTGGGGCGGGTGGCAGAAGGTGGTGGGGAGCATGATCTCACACTCCCCGCTCTTCTTCCACCCACTGCAGGCCCGATCCTGCCCGGAACAGGCGGCAGAAGGTGGCTTCCGCCTGCTGCTGCCCAATCCTGCCGAGGGTGGGCGGCAGAAGATGGCTCCCATCCGCTGCTTGCCTGATCCTGCCCAGGGCAGGTGGCAGAAGGTAGCAGGGAGCACAATCTTGCGCTTCCCGCTCTTCTCCCACCCGCCGCCAGCCTGATCCTGCCTGGGGCAGGTTGTAGAAAGTGGTGAGGTTTTTAAAAATTAGTGCTTCCGGGGCCTGCCAAAGGCCTGATTGGCCAGCAGGCCCCTGGGTGCACGAAAATCATGGCATAAAGCTGCATGCAGGAGGCTGCCTGTGCCTGGGGCTGCTGACTGTGCCTGCTGGGCTGCCTCTGCCCGCTCAGGCTGGCTGTACCCACTTGGGCTGCCTCCCTCTGCAAGGTAATAATCTCTATTCTTTCAACTTGAGAGCTATGTACTTCATGTAGTAGATGAACATGTCAATTGCATTTGTATCTTCTTAATAAGAACTACGGGTATGTTTTCCTGAAAGTGAAAACTATTATTTAATTTGTTTTTCATTAAATAAAGATGTCAAATTCTGCTTCAAAAACACTTTTCAGTAGAAGTGCTTTCTTTCCCTTGCTTTTAAAACCCTTTTTAAAAAAAGGATTTGAAAGATTCGAGATTTGTGAGATTCATGGATTCCCAGAACCTTCCAGGGATTCGGATCCAGAAAATTCTGGATTCGTCCCATCCCTGGTTCACAGCAAATAAACATTACCAAATCTTTTCTGCAGCAGCAAAGAGGCTATGCCATTCTGAAAAAGGCAACATACCTTCCAAATCTAGATATTGAGGTCAAACAACAAGAGAAAGACATCTCCTTCATGCCATTCTTTTGAGTGCCTTTTCTGAGGCACCTGACTTGCCAAGGATAGAGACTGAAGACTGAATTGAGTGGTTGTTGATTTGACCCAAGAGAATCAAGCCCTTTGGCAATCAATTAACATATGTTGTATGAGTTTCAGCAGGAAATATACTAAGTCAACAGATGTGTGGCACACCAAAAAATCTCCCAGACTGCAGGACCAGCCCTACTATGAGACTGTAATGCAAGTGCCTCAAGCAGCAAAGAGAGAGAGAGGCAACCTTTAGCCCCTAAGCTAGGCTGATCCTCCTGGGTGCAGTTACAGATGCCCTCCTGTTGCTAATGTCCCCATCCGTCCATTTGGCTTCTGTACATATGGAACTAGGAAGGGCATCTTATCTTTCACCTCAGGCATCAAATAATCTTGGGCCAGGCCCGAACACAGCAATCCTCAGTTTGCCTTTTTCCAGTCATGGGTGGAAATGTTTTCACTTATATGTTATTTTATAATGGGAGAAATGACTAAGCCAAAGAGAAGTACTTCTTTCTGTTGTAAATCCCTAAATAAACACATATGATGTCAAATGCTTGCAGACATTTACTTCTACTTCTTGTTTCCCAAATGGGTGAATCACATAGCACACCATGGTCCCAATGAAAATCCCATGCAAAATTGCTGTAATCCCCATTGGCCTCCAAAGAAACATCACTCCAAAACCTAAAAGCAGTTTCAGAAAGCGGAGCAGGGTCTAGCTATGGGGAGGATGATAAAATGAGGGCATTCCTTCACCCAAGTAGAATTCTACCCACGCCATGAGTTTTCTTTCAGTTCCCAAGTTTCTAGCATTGCAGTAACTCAGAATCTCCACTGAGCATTTTTAAGCATTTTAAGAAAAAGGAGCAGGCAAAAGAACACAGCATTTAAGATTACACCTGATTTTTCCCCTGTTGAGTGTTTGGGAAACGCAATATCCTTACATGAAAACATCTGGCAAGGCAGTCAACTCCATGGTGAAAAGGCCCCTTTGTGGACATTTCCTACATCCAAGGGTTTTACCTTGTAAATGGCATGAAAGCAGAGGGAGGCCATTTTGGTTTCTCACAATGCCTTGCTTTGATCATATGCTAGGACATTGTGGGAAATTAAAATGGTGACTTACAGACCCAAAGACGCCAGGCAAATGTGAGTGGGCCTGCTTGGGCCCTTGAAAATTGCCCAAGTCTTCTGGTGTTGATTCTGGGCTGACATCTGGATCCAGCATGCATTGAGTTGAACAACCACTGGGTGTTTGTTCAGCTATAACCTGATCAAGCAGAAAGGTCCTGTGACTTCACTGAGCCCTGGAAGGTGAAATTATTCCCTTCTACTGCTTGACAAAAATGCCTGTTACAGAGATGAAAGATATATGATGGATAACACTGCCACGAAATAACAATGTGAGCCAAGGGGGTGTTCAGTAATTACATTCAGTGTTTAAAAGGAGAAACACGATCTCATTGACTCCAATCAGTCTCTCCTTGTTCGACATTCCTACTAGAACACTTTTCTAAATAAGATCTAAAGGCTCATTTATTCCATTCCTCCCCCCATCCTTCACCTTTGCTTTTGAATCAAGCTCTGCTCATCAGGGTGGCTGCTTTCATTGCAGCAAGGAGGATTTTGCAATACTCTGTATGACCTATGGTCATTAAACAAATACTTTTTTTTTCCAGTGTGAAATACTCTCTGCTGTACATAAAACGGGCAACAATTTTGTATCCTTGCCTTCGATGTGAAAAAAAGTAATCCAAAGTGACAACCAGGGCTTGGGAAAGTTATTTTTTGGACTACAGCTCCTTGACTCCTCTAAGCAGCATGGCTCTAGTGGAAACACATATCTTCCCACATTTCGCAGATTAAAAGTGGGACACATGTGGCCAAGCAGATCAGAGTGTGGTCAAGATGGCAAAAGTTGTTAATGAAGACGAATACACAAGCTAGGAAAGGCTGAGTTTTGCTTTTGCCTGAATCTAAAGGGGAGAGTGAGATTCTGTAGAGAGTCAGTATGGTATAGTGGTTTGAGCACTGGACTATGGCCATTTCTTCACTAGCCTGTTATATCACTATTATTCCACTTTCAACATCCTATGGAATCCTGGGGTTTGCAGTTTAGGGAACGGCCTCAAAGGCCGCTCCCTAAACTGCAAACCCCAGGATTCCATTGGATGTTGAAAGTGGAATAATAGCGCTATAACAGGCTAGTGCGGAAATGGCCTATGACCATGGAGACCAGAGTACAATTCCCCGCTCAGCCATGGAAACCCATTGGGTAACTTTGGGAGCATCACATACTCTCCGCCCCAAGAAAACTCCATGATAGTTTCACCTTAGGGTCACCCTAAGCCAGAAACAACTTGAAGGCATGCAACAACAACAATATTCTGTACTCTCCTCTGCTCTCTCCTTTCCTGAGTTAATAGGGTGTGGAATACTTTTACACTTTTGCAGTTTGCAGCAACTGAAGTATGCTGAGGAGAAAGGGGAAAGTGGGAGAAGAGGAGAAAAACTGGGACATTTTAAAAGCCTCTAAAAAAGTGAGATGACAGAGGATTAATCAGTACTATCCCTCTCAAATTGAGACAGTTGGAGGTTATGGGAATATTGTGAATGCCTTAAACCATGGGAAAGTTTGTGGAAAGGTAGCTCTGAAGATAGCCTAAAACCCATCTACTTTTCCCAGCTTGAGTTACCCTCCTCTAGTTTTCTCTTGGTCTCTACTTCCATCCTCTCTCCTCCATCTCTTCAGTTTTGTGTCTAGTCTCTGACTTACAGGGATATGTAGACCTAAATCCTATTGCCAGTCCCAACTAGAGCAAACCCATTGAATCACGTAAGTGTTGACTTGTTTAACAATTGATTTAGTGGGTCTGTTTTAGTTCAGGCCATAATGAATCACATACAGCATTTCACAGGCTGGTTGTTGCTCTGATCACTATGTCCACATTCTTCTGACTTTTTGTGGACTATAAAAAGCAGCTGCCCTGCTGACTGAGCTGTAGTTCAAAAAGGTAACTTCCCCATATTTTGCATAGTACTTATTATTGCTTTGCTTCCAAGCCTGATAATTTTGGCAGACTTTGCTCTTTTCTTTAGCATGACGGAAACAGTCTTGTTCAGTTATGAAGGTCTCAGAGGGTGTGCACTTAAGTAAGGTTCAGAAAATCTTCAGTTTGTTTCTTGCCAATTTAAATTGTTAAAACCACATGGTATTTCTGTTCTGAATATGAAGAAATTTGCAAATGCTGATAAATTCTCCAAAAATGAATTCTCCACCCCCTGCATCTGCACCATCCAAATTCAGTAAATACTTCAGTTCATAGATTTGGGGAAATCATATTGCAGAAAGCAGTGGCAACCCTGTTCTGAGTTGGAACTGGCTTCAGTTCCAGGCCTTTCGAAGACTGTGTTTAATATTGACCACTGACACATGTCACTGCAATAAGATTTATTGATGCTAAATTGATGTAGCAGAGAAAGGACCACAGTGCTTTAGCTGATGGATTCCAGCATCCCCTCCTAGCTTTCTACCTAGATTATCCAACACAACCCTGCAAATCCTCCTGGCTGGACAACATGTTCCCTGAGCCGGGGTGCAGCCCTTCCCCGGGATGAAGCAAATGGAAAATCCGCAGAGTTATATAAGTCAGAATAAAACTGAGTTATTCAGTTCAGGAAACTGAACTGTGAAGAAAGGAGCCATCTTCCCACCTAATAGATATGAGAACGGTATACGAAAGTTGCTAACAGGAAGATTTATTCCCCTTGTCTGTTCCCAGCTGCTTTTATATCCTTCAACTGCAAGGCTAAAGCATAAACCATCTAGCAGGGCCTCCTGGACACAAAATAACCCTTTTTATGTCGTTGGACAGCTGTTAACATTTGGCCATGATGCTGATAAAGATTTTAGAATCATCTGCCTGGTGGCAGGCAGCCACATGCACTACCAACCCTAATTCAGCACTGACATGATTGAATATATAGGGACTAATTCATGCCTATTGGAGTTAAGCCCTCAAAAGCTATGGCTTAGCTGAGAGAGCCCATTTCTGCACTACACTGTTAATAGTGCTATTATTCCGCTTTCAACATCCTACAGAATCCTGGGGTTTGCAATTTAGGGAGAGGCATTTAGGATTCCTAGCCAGAGAGCTCTTTGGCCTCAGTAAACTACAAATCGCAGAATTCCACAGGATGTTGGAAGTAGAATACTAGTACTATAACAGTGTAGAGCGGAAGTGGCCTGAGTATGTCAGTTTCTGCTTCTCCAAAATTCGAATTGTTTAGATCTCAAGTTGTCTCCAGCTGGAACATGAAGAAATGTGCAAATGTACATTTCTATTTAAAAAATTACTGAAGTGGGATTTTCACCCATCCATATCCAAACTTGCAAATGTACTCCTAATTCTGTCTCATGTGCATATAATTCTGGACTGTGATGGATTGTTAACCATACACGATTCATCTCTAAATATATCTATACAAAGGAACAACAATGTATTTTTTGCTTTTGGGAGGGTTAAGGTTGGTAGTGCATGAATGAACATCCAATGCTTTTCAGATACTGACATGGATATTTTATCTTGAAGGTAAAACCCATGGCTGAGTTCCAGGCGATTTGGCTGACTGTGGCCATTTCCACACTAGACTTTTATAGTGCTATTATTCCACTTTCAACATCCCATGGAATCCTGGGATTTGCGATTTAGAGAAGGGCGATTAGAATTTTGTAGTAACTACAAACCCCAGAATTCCACAGTAAACTACAAACCTCAGAATTCCACAGGATGCTGAAAGTGTAGGGTAGAAATAGCCCCAGACTCTGAGATCACTGGGAGAAGTCCTTCTTTCATTCCCACTACCATCACAAGCATGGGTGGTGGGGATGTGAAAGAGGGCCTTCTCAGCGGCTGCCCCTAGACTGTGGAACTCCCTTCCCGGAGAGCCCAGAAAGGCCCCCTCCCTGTCATCCTTCTCTCAACAGGCTAAAACCTTTTTATTCAAACAGGCTTTTAAAAGAGAAAGTTTTTAGAGAATGTACTGGGAAAGCTTTATTGTTTTAATTGTTGTTTTCAAGATTGTTTTTATCTCTCTAAATTTAATTTTATTCTTTTACTGAGTTGTAATTGTTTTAATGGGAGCCAGCATGCTGTGGCTGTTTGAACACTGAACTACAGCCCTGGAGACCAGGGCTGGGTGACCTTGGATGTGTCACACACTTTCAGCCTCAGAAAACCCCATGATAGGTTTGCCTTAGGATTTCCTTAAGTTGGAAATGACTTGAAGGCACACAACAACAACAACAACAACTTGTTCTAATATTACAAATAGTTTACTACTATTTTTATATTCACTTTTTGTATGTTTAAATTGTATTTTTTTTTTAATTGTGAGTCACTTTGAATCCCAATATTGGGGAAAAGTTGCATGATTTGTGTAGGGGCAGGGTCCAATTGTCTCCCAGTCAAATACCTCCATTTTCCTCTGCTCCTTCTCTAAAAATGGCAACAGGAAATAGAGACAAAAACAGAGATATCTGGGTTCAGGGTACTGTGATGCTCCTGGGGTGATATTTTGAGTATTGGTGGGCTTTTTTGTTCCCGCTGGCATTGGTGCCAGGGCATGTAGCCTACTTGCCCCACCCTAGATATGCCTCTGGTGGGGAGATCTGGGTAAACTGGGGAAGGGTTCAAGGGCCCCAAAAGTGGATTCAGGAAACTCAGGGGGCCTGTAGGCTACAATTTGCCCACCTCTGATATAAATAAATTTAAACAAAGGCCCTTTCCGCACGGGGTAAGTAGTACGGCATGGTGCGACCTCTGACGGAGGTCATCCGCATCTTGGGAGCGGACTGGGTCGGACTACTTGTCGCAGTTCTGCACCTCAGTCCGCTCCGGAGCGACCCGAAGTGGTCGCGCACCGTGCTTTTTAAAAACCTGTTTTTACAGGTTTTTCAAAAGCACGGAGCGTGCCACTCCGCGCCACTCCGTTCCCGCGCTCTGGTGCAGATTTGCTGGCGCGCACCAGTGCGTGCCTGCAGATCTGCCGGGGGTGGGCTTCCGGCTGGCGAGCTTCTCCGGTTGGTGGAGAGCCTCCGCCAGCTGGAAGCCGCCATTTTGGACGCCGGAGGACTGCGGAACAGTGAGCTCGCGCTGGGGACGGACTTACCCGGCTGCCGATAAGCTCCGTTTCAGCGCGTTTTCCCCCGTTTCCCCCTCCACGTGCAGAAAGGGCCAAAGTTGGCTCTCTGCATCTTTGGCATGTCAAATGGTGAACTAGTCCCTAGAGCTAACTTGTCACAAGAAAGAATTCTTAAGCCAATAAGCAATGTTGAGCAAGTGCAGAGCTATAGAGCAAACCTAATAACAAAAACAAATCATAGGGCACAGGGCCTGTTTATAAAGTCTGTAGTGAATCTAAAGCAGGCCTGCAGAGAGAGTGGTCCATTAAGCCCATGTTCCGCAGCTCCACAAAGGATGAGATGCACTTTTTAAAAACATGTATACTGGGGAGGACGTGATGTGCAAAGTGCGTGGCTCTGCCGTTTGTGTCCAGGATGGTTCTTTAGAGCTTCGAAGCAACGTGTTACAAATGATACCATTACTAGTTCAAACGATATTCTTGGTAAAATAATTAGCTTTTTAAAAGAACAATTAACATTTGCTCATGGTGCCTTAAAAATAGCTTTTTAAAAATATATATCAATTTTTATTATACAAAAAGGGAGAAAGAATAAATAAATATATAAACAAACAAATAAAATCAAAATATACTGCATTTGTATTCTCTTTGACTATACATTATAGATGGAAATATGTTTTCAGTCAAGCTGGTAGCAAAGTACTTACAATAATTACTTATATTCAAACATCCTGATCTTATTCTATTTAAGTAGAATCAAACTTGTCTTATATTTGAAGTATTATTTGACTCCACTAACTCTAATCTGACAACTCTGTTTTGCGTTATAAATTATTTAATGTTCATTTCCCACTTCTGACTTGCCTTTTGTTGGGTTTGTAACTGTAATTCTACGTGTAACTTCTTTTAACTTAATATTGTTCTTTTTATCACTGAATTTCTGCCTTTTCTAAATCTAAAGTTCTCACTCAGATGAAAATACAAAAAAAGAAAAACAGTAAAGATAGATGCAACTTCAACCACTTCTCTAATTCTCAACTGATTTCTTTCCACACTGCTTTGTAGTTATTTTCAAAAAGTTCTGAATTTTGCTTAGTAATCCAGATTCTTAGATATTTTATTTTATTTTCTGACTTGAATCCTGATTTTTAAATAACTGTTCTTTTTCTATATTTTTATGTTTTTTGTGAGAATTCCCATTTTATCCTTATTTATTTTAAAGCCAGTGACTTCACCAAGTGGTCTTAGCTTTTCCATTGGTTTTTCAATGCTTTGTAATGCATATTCCAGAAATATAACTAAATCATCAGCATACACTTTGAATTTATATATTTGACCTTTTATATTTATTCCATTTATTGCAGGATCTAAACAGATTCTTCCGTTTAATATTTCTAGAATTGTTATGAATGAGAGGGAGGATAATGGGCAACCTTGTCTTGTGCCCTTTTTTATTTCAAATTGTTTAGTTTTTTTCACCATTAATAATAAATTGAACTTTCTAATCTTTATAGATCTCTTTAATTCATGAAATGAAGGTTTGACTGAAGTCCATTCTCCTTAATACTTTTGTCATGAATTTCCAATTGACTTTGTTGAATGTTTTCTCAGTAAAGATCATTGCACATTTTTTTCATTATGTTTTTCAAAATGTTCTTTTATGTTTATTACAGTTCTTGTATTGTTTCTAAAAAGTCTTTTCAGTAGAAAACCATTTTGATCTCCATGGATTATCGTTTGAAGAACCTTTTTTAATCTTTCAGCAAGGATATTTGCAAATATTTTATAGTCTATGTTTAAGAGAGATACTGGTCTGTAATTGTTTGGTTCTTTTCCACCTTTTGGTATAAGCATTATGTTTGCCTCATTTCATGAATAGAGTTTCCCTTTTTTTAATTATTTCATTAAATGATTTTTGTAAGGGCAGTACCAATTCATCTTCTAAAGTTTTATAATACAAGGCCAAAAAAACATCTGGAACAGGTGCTTTGGCCATAGCTTTTAACTAATTATTTTTGTGAGGCTTTGAGACACTTTTATAGTTTGAAGTGTATTTTCTGAGAATAAATAAGTAAAAGTAATTTTAAAAACTATTCACTGGTACCACATAATGTAACATGCTAGTATTTTAATAATAAACAACCAATCATGGATTATTTTAATTATAATATTCCAGGCTTCAACTATGACAGAACAATGGTGAGAGGACTGTTTCATACCAGTTCGTCTCTAAGAGGATTAAAGCACACTGTTATTAGGTGCATAAACAATGCTGACAAGAGTGGCACCAAATATCTGTGTGTGGTGCAGGGGTGAGCAAGTTGTGCCTGTTGGGCTAGATGTGGCTGCTGAAGCTCCCAAACCCCAAAAATGTTTTTTTAAACATTTTGCATCTCTCTATAGGGCATCTTTATTTTCTGTCCCAAAGCTGGCCACATCTACCACAAACCAGCCATAAATGTGTCACTTTACTTTCCTCACCCCCTGAACTTCCCACTTGTGCACAGAGAGAGAGAGAGAGAGAGAGAGAGAGAGAGAGAGAGAGAGAGAGAGAGAGAACAGCTCAAAATCAGCCAAAAGGGTGGTTGGAAGTGACATGTCATAACTTCTGGTGTGCCAAAGTGTGACAGTGCAGCCTGGCAGGGGCCACATGGGAAAATGACCTCCACCCCTCTACAGTTGCCAGCTACTGATGCAGAGCAACAATCCAAGTACATGGAATTGTAATGTGTGCTTAAAATGAGTTCACGTAAAACTGCTATGCCAGTTAGCCCTGGAATACAGGCTAAGACCCTAATTTGAGGTAACTGCTCTTTTTCAGGAGGGATTTCTTAAAGTTACAGAATTCTTTTCCAGCCATGTGGCCTGATTGTTAGATAGGGACTCTGGAGACCACAGTTCGAATTCCCCTCGGCCATGGAAATCCACAGGGTCACACTTGGGCAAGTTACAATCTTTCAGCTTCAGAGGAAACCAATGGCAGATTTCCTCTGAACAAATCTTGCCAAGAAAACTCTATGATAGTTTCACCTTAAGTTTCCCATAAGTCAGGAAACAACCTGAATGCACATACAACCACTACTACACTTTTCAAAAGACTAGGCTTATGACTAACATTGCCTGTTTCTTTGAAGGCATACATAAAGGAAGATAAATAGATATAGATATATAGTACCAGGAAACTAGGATATAAATATAACAAATGCATAAATACACATACACACATATCCTGTGGGAGACACAAGCTGTTACTACTCAACCTGTGTGAGTAGTTAGGTCTCCAGTGGCCAGATTCTTATCCTGGATTTGGCTGATACTCTCAGCTCCCTTCCCAAAGCCACTAAACAGTAGAGCTGGCTGAACATTTCTTTTGGAAACCTGGAGTTAGATGAAGTAAGCCGACTTCTTCTTGGGTTCATTACAGACATAAAGAACAGCCTTGGCTTTGCTGAATTTTGTCAGCTTTTCAGCAAATGTATGCCAAGTTTCAAAAGACTCTGGGTGAAGCTTCAAAGAGGCTCAGCTGAGTTATGATTCCACCTTAAACCAATCTAAAACTTGGCAGTGCGGGTGGAATCTGACAGAAGAGCTGGGGTTTATTTGGAACTGAAACCTGCACGGGGATGCAAGTACTTGCAACCTGAAACTGAAAAATCATTTCTAAGAGCTCTTGTGAAGTGATGCTGCTAAATATTAGGCAGAACCTGGCCATAATCACTCATCCCTCATTCTTTCTTTCCCATGTGGGTGGCTTCATGATCCTTCTTACAGCTCCAAAAGATTATTCATTTCTAAGAAGCTGTGAAAGTAAAACAGGGAGAAATATCTGATGTAGCCAGAAGGGTGTTTATCATGAATTTCACAAGCCTACTGACGGTAGAGAGGAAGCAGGACTGCAGTTTATGATTTGAATAGATGAGCAGTTGGATATGTAGATGCATTCTACGTGCACAAAATCTGCCAGGAAGATGGTCTGCATATGTGCTGTTAAAATAAATGGATGTATTAGAACAGCATCGCCATACTCTGATGCAAATCTAATTCATGTCAATGGAACCGAATGTCCTGCTGAACTGTGAGCATGAGAACACATGGCCCCTTTTGTATCAGAAAAAAGGCATCCCAACTGTGGCTGCTCAGATGACTTAGCAAGCAAGACATGAGGGCAATAGCTTTCTGCGACTGTTGTTTCCTGGCAACTGGTTAATTATCCTGGGAAGCTAGTGCAAGCAACATTACTTCGTGGAAATACAAGACAAAGGAATGGGGAGACCAAAATGAAGAAAAGGGGAAATAATGGTAAATACCAAATCAAAGGCAGGCGGTTACTTCCATGTTGGAGATGTGGTGAATCAACTGTGTATTTTATTCCATACCGTAAAGGCACAGAGACCTATTCCTCCCCCCTACCCAAGGTTCAGCACCATGAACAGCTCCTAAAAAGTCAGGAATACAACCCAGAGCTAATTCACTGTATTGCTTACATGGAAGCCATTGACCATGTATACTAAATATTGGCTGAGGTATTTTTGGTGGGAGAGGGGTCTACAAATATCAAAACCCCTTCCAAGGGGATTCTGAGAGCTACAGTCCAAAACTGTAACTTTTTCAGATCTGCCTACTAACTTTTGGAAACACAGAAATGCCTGATGATACTAAAAAGAATGGTAAAGACATCTTAGTACTATTTGGCCATGAAACCAAGTATTGTGTTCACCTTTGAGAGATGGACTGGACAAAGGGCTGCCAAATGAGATATATAATTGTACTGGGGGTAGATCAACAGGTCACCTTTGTTACCTTTTTCTTGACTTGGATACCATAGTTTTGTCAGAGAGTTAAAAGTCATTGGAAAGAAGAATCTCAGCCCTTTTTTGATAAACGTTCACCACCAGAAAACAAGTTTTGCAGGCTTTTTACCCTATTGTTTCACAAGTGTCCAAAACCTGTTTGACCAGAGATGACAGTCAGCTAAAGGAAATGTGTATACAAAACCTCAGAGTCTGACAGAAGATAGATCTACAGACTGATCAGTGGATGATTTGAAGTAATTTGACAAGAATTTCTGCCTCCCACCTGTTTCACAATGGCAGCAATAGCAATCCTCCCGCCCCAGATATTTGTGTGCCTTCAGGTCATTTCCATCTTATGGCAACCCTATCATGCAGGTTTCTTGAGAAGATTTATTCAGAGAAGGTTTGCCATTGCCTTCCTCTGAGCCTGAGAAAGAGTATGACTTACCCAGGGTCACCCAGTGGGCTTCCATGGTTGAGTGGGAATTTGAACCATGGTCTTCCACTATCCCAGTCCAACACTTAAACCACTATATCACAGATTGGGTTAGTAGAATCCCTAAACTATCACAATAATGCAGATATAAATGGATTTCTACTTGCATATGTAAATCACCTCAGTAGATGTTTCAAGTGGTGTAGTAGGTAAATTATCCATCTATCTATCTTTCAATATTCATATCCCATGTCTGAAGGTCTTGGGATCTTGGGATAAAACAATTTAAACAATTATAAAACAATTCAACAGGATAAAAGAATGAATAGAAACCCACAACCTGGTAGGTGAGGTTGCTGAGTCCTAAACCCTTAGAGAAAGAGCCAAGTTATAAGTTGATGCCATTATGAAGCCAGCATTAACACCAATCTGATATCCAAGGGGAGGGTATTCCACAACCTCCATCCTAGATTGAAAGGGGCCCCAACGGTAACCTGTACCAAGTCCTTGCCAGTTCAGGAATTCAACCAGTACTCAGAAAATTCCAGTGAAGAATCCACCAACTTCCAATGAAGGACTGTTCCACTGTGAAACAAACACCTGATGTCAGGAGACATTTCCGCACTAGCCTGTTCTAGTGCTATGATTCCACTTTCAACATCCTATGGAATCCTGGGATTTGCAGCTTCGGGAGGGGCTGGCCAGCCCCTCCCAAAGCTGCAAACCCCAGGATTCCATAGGATGTTGAAAGTGGAATCATAGCATTAGAACAGGCTAGTGCAGAAATGGGCAGGGTGTTCCTCTTGACATTTGGTTAGGAGCTGCTGTTTTGCAACTGAAACCATTGATTTGAGCCCTATCCAATAAAACAGAAGAAAAATAAACTCACTCCAGGTCTTCAGACCTTGAGCGTCTAGGGAAAAAAAAGTAGATCTTGCAAACCTAAAGTCAATCTATGCCTGTATTATGAGAAATGATGGCACTCTCAAACCAACATGAAAGCTCATTCAGGGGTAGCCATGTATTGGCCATGTAGCAAAATACAACAATATCCACAAAAGAATGATACCTTTACTGAGCAACCAAAATGCAGAAAACACATCGTGCAAGCAATCAGGCAAAGATGTTAAAAATATTTAGGAGAAAAGAAGTGATGGTGTTAGAGTCACAAACCTACATTTTGTCTTAGATGTTACTTCTGTTGACAGTTAAGATAGTCTAGAGAGATCTCAATGCAGGCAGAGGCCACTCCCTTTCATGGTCATGTGAAGACTAGGGCAATAAAAGACAAGTAATAAAATTTCAGTTCCATTAGCAACTGAAAAGTAACTTCAATTGAGATCCAGGTTGTTCCTCTCCTGTGTGAAACTAACTGCCCCAATTTTAGTCAGAGATTAGGTAAATTCTCAAGAAGCCCCTGTACTGTTACATCTGGAAAAACTTGGATGCTGAATAGGTAAAACTTGCCAATTGTAGTCCTAATGGAAGAGTTTTACCTTTGTTGGACGTAAAAACCTCAGAGAGTTAAGTTCCAGTCCATTAGCTCCCTCTTCTTAAAGTTTTCACTGGTGCAGTATTTTAAAAGGCAGGAAACGTATTCAGGAGTAACCATACTTGCCATGAGCAAAATACAACAAAATCCAAAATCCACATAAGAATGATACATGAAAGCTGTTGATGGTAAGTATTTTCTATCTTCAGCCTGCAGCAGGATAAAAATGAAAACAGAGTGAAAATATCTGAGCTGTGACTCCTATTTTCCATGTTAAAATTCAAATTAAAAATTTTCCATGAATAATGGGACCATTGCACAGAAAAGTCGAAAACAGCAGGATTCTGAATGGCAGTGAGCAGCAGTGTTCAGTCCCTAGTATTACAAATTTAATGCAGGAGTGGGGAATAGACAGCCCTCCAAATGGTCCTACCATCCCACACCATTATCCATGTTGCCTATGGCTGGTGGGAGTTGAAGACCAACAACATGTGAAGGTCAGTACAGCCTCCAGTCTTAAGGTAAAGGAGGTGAAGGATTTCAGGGCAGGGAGAAAAAAAAGAAACCTGGCTGTGTGACCTGTGTGTCCACAAGGGAGTAAGCAGAGTGCTTCTGCTCTTCAGGAATCCTAAATTAAATATTTCATTTAAATGTGCACAGGCATGCATGTGTGCGTGCACAAATACACATATACAATTATTCAACAACTGAATGATCTCTGACATAATTCCTGTTGAAAGTCTGGCTGCCAGACTCAGACTCTGAAATAGTTTGGAGGAAAGCCTGCTTGGTCCATGAGGCACTTTGCATGAATGTAACTTGTTCTGATTTGCTTCTGCACATTTTAAAAGATTTGGACACCCAAGACTACATTCATAATATAAACTTGGTGGGATATGTTGTATGAATATGATATGATATGATATGATATGATATGATATGATATGATATGATATAGTATGGCTTAAGTCCAGACAATCTGAAAAAACATTATCTCTCTATACGAATCTGCCAGGACCTTAACATCTTCAAGGGAAAGATATCTCATAGTCTCACCATTATCACAGGCGTGCTTAGTGAGGACACAGAAGAGAGCCTTCACAATGATGCTCACATCCTCCAAAATTCCCTTCCATGGTAGTCTAGGCTGGCCCTCCTCTCTACTCTTCTTTCTCCAGCAGGCAAGGACCTTTTTGTTTAAGCAGGCTTTTAATACGAAATCACTCACAAAGGCCATTTCTGCACTAGACTGTTATAGCGCTATTATTCCACTTTCAACATCCTATGGAATTCCTTGTAGATTGGAGATTATGCAAGTAGGTTCATACGTGACAAGGTACTCCTTCAGATAGCAGGAGATCAGATTTCAAATAAATAGGGATACTTCCCATCTTTCTCATCTTGCCTCCAAGATCTGTCTTCTCTGGCCATTTCTTCACTAGACTGTTACAGTGATATTTTTTCCACTTTCAACATCCTGTGGAATTCTGGGGTTTGTAGTTTACTGAGGCCAAAGAGCCCTCTGGATGAGAATTCTGAATGTCCCCCCATAAACTGCAAATCCCAGGATTCCATAGGATGTTAAAAGTGGAATAATAGCGCTATAACAGTCTAGTGCAGTAATGGTCCAAGAGGCATCTTATTGTGTGTGTGTGTGTGTGTGTGTGTGTTTGTTTTATATAATTTTTATCATATTCAAAGCACATAAAAGCATATATTGACACAAATATATATATCATTATTATAATTCTTCTATTCCCACCCCCCGCTTCTATATATCAAAGGTTTCCAGTTGAATCTATCTTCCCTTTATACATATCTTATCAAATATCAATATACTCAATCCACAGACATTTACAGATTTAGCCAAAGCATTACCCTTTTTCATTCTCTTTCAAAATTTCGAACCGTTTTGTTCTTAAGGGAGTTGGTTAATTTTTCAGTCTCTACCATATCTAACATTTTTATTTTCCATTCATCTAATTAAATATCTGTTTTATCTTTCCAATCTTCTGCATATGTCAGCCGTGCTGCTGTGATCAAATACAATAACATCTTCTGTTGTTTTCTAATCTCCTGGTTCTGGCCTAATATATTCAATAAATAAAATTCTGGTATCATTTCAAAATTAACTTTGGAAATTTTTTGAATTTCATCATGAATTCCCTTCCAAAATTTCTTAGCCTTAGAACAAGTCCACCGCATATGAAAAAAATGCCCACCTTTTCCTCACATTTCCAGCACTTCTCATCTCCATCTTTGGTAATTTTTTGAAGTCTTTCTGGAGTCATATACCACCTATGTAACATTTTATAATAATTTTCTCTTAAATTTAAATTTGGAGTGAATTTTATGTCAATTTTCCATACTTTTTCCCATGCCTCTAACTCGACTGGACAACCTATATTTTGGGCCCACTTAATCATTGACTCTTTTATTGACTCAGATTCAAAGTCCCTTTTTAATAATAATTTGTAAAGCTTTGAGATTCTCTTCTTTCGATGGTCTTTCAACAGTTGATCTAGTTCATTTTCTTGTCTTTCAAAACCATATAATTTTTGGTCCATTTTGTACCTTTCTTTCAACTGGCACCAAGGGGAACCAGTCTAGCTCATGACCTTCAGCTTTTAACTCTTCTACCGACTTCATTTTTGGATTATCTCTTTCCCATTTTATTATATCTTGATAAGTCAAAAGCTTTCCTTGCTTCATCGGTGCAATCTTATAAGCTTTTTGAGGGGATGTCCAAATTGAGAGTTTTATATAGTATTTCTGTTTTGTTTGGAGCCAGATCTTTAATTAAGTTTTCCAGATGCAATGGTTATTAAAATCTTTGTTCACCACTATTTTATTATAGCATAAGTAACCATGCCATCCAAATTTGTTATCAGTTTCTTCCAGATCTTTTAAAGTAGATTTCTCTAATATAATCCAA
The DNA here is from genome assembly GCA_030412105.1 of Cyclura pinguis. Taxonomy (NCBI): domain Eukaryota; kingdom Metazoa; phylum Chordata; class Lepidosauria; order Squamata; family Iguanidae; genus Cyclura; species Cyclura pinguis. The sequence goes on along the minus strand of CM059600.1, from coordinate 315,076,870 downwards.
TCTTTAATCCAATCTAAAGAACTTGCATAATAATACATCTTCAAGGATGGCACTTCCAACCCTCCTAGGTCTTTTGCATTCTGTAATACTTTAAATCTTATTCTTGGTTTTTTTTGCCTAACCAAATAAATTTTTGGAGCTCATTTTCCCATTCTTTAAACATTCTCCCATTTCCAATTATTTGTAGATTTTGGAAAAGAAACGTAAGTTTAGGTAGTAGAGACATTTTAAAAGCATTAATTCTTCCTAAAAATGATACATTTAATTTAGTCCATTTCTACATGTCCCTTCTAATATCCTTCCATATTCTTTGAGTGTGTGTGTGTGTTTTAAACTTTTGGACACATTTTAAATATTTTAATACTATTTTAAATGTTATGATTTTAATTGTTTTTAGAATTGTTTGGATTTTAATTGTTTTTAAAATTGTGCTGCCAAGTTTTAACTGATTTGTTTTGTGAGCCACCTTCGGTCCCACTCCAAGGGAAAGGTGGCATAAGTGAAATATAAATAAATAAATATTGATTTCAGTATGTCATTTATAGTAACTGACTTTTTTGCCATAGGCTTCAGGCTTTGATTACAGTTGTGTATTTCCCTTTGTACATGTAAGGGTTTGGGTCTTTGACTAAGTCTTTGTGGGATTCTACCCATGAGGATCTTGGCCTTGACTATAGTCTTCGCAGAATCCTGCCCAGTACTTCAGGCCCAGCTGGCTGGTCAGATGCAGGGCAGCAGGAGCCAGCTATATAAGGGCTGGGTTTATCTACAGCCTTTGACACAGCAACATTGTCTTCTGTGCTGCCTGTAGCAGGAACTCTTTGTATCTGTGGGGGATCCTGGAACCAAACCTTAGTGGATACCAAGGGCCCACTATACTTCTTTATGTAGTGTTGAATTAGTGGGTAGCAGTAATCACCACAAGGTGTAGTGATGGTTGCCAACTCTGACATCTTTAAAGAGGGAGTAAACAAATTTATAGAGGATAGGGCTGTTGGTGGCTACTAATCATTATGGATACATACTCAGAAACAGAAGTTATGGAGCTCTGTTTCACAGTTGTCAGGAAATGCAAGATGGAGCGTGCAGTTGCACTCATATCCTGCTTGCAGGCATCCCAGCAAAAATGGGATTGTCACTTTATAAACAAGCTATCTCCTGATCCACCATGGCACTTCTGATGCTCTTGAACAGATTATAGCAGAAGTGGCTTAAAGTCAAGTGAACTTACATTTTGGAGGATACTCCCAGCTTCACAGTCTGTTTCCAGGATAACAACACATCAGTCCTCACAAAGTTGCTTAAGCCAGAGAATTCCTCCAAATGTCTTGAAGAAATAGGCAGAATCTGAACGTTGTTGTTTCAATGCCTTCAACAGACATCTGTTTATCTTCATGAGAAGGTGATGATAACTGTCTATACAGCTTACCTATCATGAACCTAAAGAAACTTTCAAGCTTTAAAGCATATTTAATTTTTATTTAATGTAATGAGAGTAAAGCCAATTATACCTGTCCCCTCTGGCTTTCCTTCCAGGCCTCTTAATTGGATTATCTTGGGAGTACTAGTCCAACTAATACAGTTCTCACCCAATAATTAAAAAAACTTCAGTTGAATGCTCTTATGAGTTTTAATCAATCAGTTAATTACATCTGTATAGGAATGAAACAAGAATGCCTTCCTTGCCTTTAGGTGTTTTTGGACTGCAGCTTCTATAGATCCTTACCATGGGCTATGCTGGTTTCTTGGACTGATGAATTACAGGCCCAAAAAATCTGGAGGTATTCACCTGTGTTTTAGATTATGTCACTGTAGATCCATGCCACTCAAAGTGGAGGTCTATGGACTAATGCCAACTCCTGAGCTACTAGCTGCCAGTTACTGGTGAGTTTCCAGGAAAGAAAGAAAGAAGTGTAGTTGATGGGCACAAATATTGTACCAATTCCTGAAACATTGGAAGAAAAATAACTGGTAGACCTCAGCAACAAATAGCTTGGGAAGTGCTATTTTAGATGATATTGGTGCAAGTGTTATATTAGAAGGGGTATGCCTTCCTAACAGAGAGGGAAGGGGAAATTTCTCTTCCAAATAAACATCTGCAACATCTTTGGCTGACAAATACACATTCTAAAGAAAATACACAGGTTACGATATATGCTGACTGTTGATGCTAGTCTTTTGACAGGCTGATGGGAGAGTTCATCTGCATTTGCATGCCAGATCATAGAATCATAGAAATGTAGAGTTGGAAGAGACCACACGGGCCATCTAGTCCAACCCCCTACCATGCAGGAATACCCTCAAAGCACTCCCGACAGATGGCCATCCAGCCTCTGCTTAAAAACCTCCAAGGAAGGAGACTTCACTACACTCCAAGGCAGCATATTCCACTGCCGGAGAGCCCTTACTGTCAGGAAGTTCTTCCTGAGGTTCAGGTAGAATCTCCTTTCCTGCAGCTTGAATCCATTGCTCTTTGTCCTGGTCTCTGGAGCGGCAGAAAACAAGCCCTCTCCCTCCTCTACATGGCATCCCTTCAAATATTTAGACATAGCTATCATGTCCCCTCTTAACCTTCTCTTCTGCAGACTGAACATACCCAGCTCTCTAAGTCTATCCTCGTAGGGCTTGGCTTCCAGGCCTCTCACCATTTTGGTCGCCCTCCTCTGGACCTGCTCCAGCTTGACCATGTCCTTCTTGAATTGAGGTGCCCCGAACTGGACACAGTATTCAAGATGAGGTCTAACCAAAGCAGAGTAGAGTGGTACCAGTACCTCCCTCGATCTAGACACCATACTCCTATTGATGCAGCCGAGAATTGCATTGGCTTTCTTGGCTGCCGCATCACACTGCTAACTCATGTTCAGCTTGTGGTCTATTAAGACTCCTAGATCCCTTTCACACGTACTGCTATCCAGCCAGTACGAATATGAAAGCCTTCAAAAAATTAAGCCCTGAAAACATCCAGCCCAACACATTTTGCTGCTTGAGGCAAGATAGTCTCTTCTCCATTCAATATATAGTAGCCAATTGGACTAACAATTGAATCTGCAAAATTCTACATTTAGGCCACAAAAACAAAATACACAGGTATATGATTGGGGATATATGGCTGAGCATTACTACTTGCAAAAAGAACCATGGGATTATTGTTGTTCCTAAATTGAACATGAGCCAGCAGTGTGGTGCTGCAGTAAAGAAAGTGAATATTGTTTTAGCCTACATTAATAAAAGCATAGTTTCCAAGCAGAGGGAACTAATAGTCACCCTACATTCTGTGCTAGTCAGGCCTCATCTGAGTATGGTGTTCAGTTCTTGGTCATAAGAGCAATTCAGCAATGGAACCAATTGTCTAGAGATGTTGTGAGATCATCTTCTCTGAACAACTTCAAAAAGAGGCTGGAAAGCTGCCTGCTGGGGATGTCTTAGCTGGAGATCCTGCACTGAGCAAGAGGTTGCACTCGATGGCCCATGAGGCCCCTTCCAACATTATGATTCTGTGATTCTATGAGCCCCTTCAATACATTACAGTGCCTCAAGATTTTGGGGAAGTTAATTTTTGACTAGAGTTTCCAGATTTCATGTCCATACTAGGTGAAGAGTTTTAGGAACTGTAATCCAAAGAAGTAACTTCTCTGAGCAGTGGCCAACTATTCTAGTGCCTTTCAATTGTTTGTTCAATGTTAGCAATTTAGGTAGTGGTTTCCTCACAGTACAGACTGTTCTGGGATGAATCTCCAAAAACTGAGTGTAATTCTGAAAAGTTTGCAGGGGGTGGATGTCTTTTTCCTGCTGGCAAGAGATCCCCTGCCAGTGCATCACATGGCCTTATCTTATTTAACTTTCTCTTGATATTTTAAACAAATATGTTGATTGTTCACCTTTAGCACTGCAGCTCCCACGAAGCTGCTTCCGAATTCTTCAAACGTATTGCCAATTTTTTTCCACTCACTGGGATGACATCTGGTAATACTTGCAGCCACTGATCAATGATCCAAAGTTACCTTTTCTGGACTACTATATTTCAAAGAAAGGCCATGGCAGACGACCTTTGAGTATTCCTTACCTAAGAAAACCATAGGAAATTCATGGGGTCACCATAAGTCAACAAGCAAGTAAGTCAACAGGCAAGTACACTCTCTCACATACTCCTAGGCTACCATTACTGCAGCCTAAATATCCCCATGCAAAGATACGCTACACCAGCGTTGCACAACCATTGTGCAGAATAGCAACATTGTACAACATATGTCAAAGACTGGGTGCTGTTGTCCTATGCATATTTGCTACGTGCAACTACAATGTGCAACTACAATGCGCAACCACAATGCACAACCACAACACACATCACTGATATATGCACAGCTCTGTGTCTGCTAGTGTCAGCTGAATACATCTGTTGTGCCAGGCCAATAATTCACCTCTGCATTATTTCCAAGGATGTTTTGACAACCGTCACACCTTAATTCCCCCAATGGACAATGGCTCTAACTTACTGGAGGTGATACTGGCTATTTTTGCCATTTTGAGGATCCAGTCTTGTTCAAAGCCATTGGGGGCCTATTTATGGCAAGTTGCAACCAACAGAGGCTTCAGGATGTTATTTACAATATTGCAAGAGGAGGTTAAAAGCAAATCTGAGATGGAGTGAAAAGTGGGGGGAGATGCAGGGCAGATGAGGGTCCCTTGCTGCCAAGAAATTTCCCATCCTTGCAATAAGGTAAGAGGTTCTGTTGATACAGCCCTATCTTAGTGTTAACGGGCAAGTCCAGGAGGAGGACTCCACAGCTCCTTTTTTGATAGACCTGATAAAAATCATTGACTGTCAGCCAACCTGGAAAACAAATCCTGGAGTTTTGCAACAGGATAGCACTTTATAGCCAGCATGACATTTCCTGAAATTTTATAACCTCCACAACTTTGGACCATGGCATGTTACAAATACTCCCTCTGCAGCCCACATACTATGGGAGACACTGGCCTCCCACAAGGCAATGGTAAAAGGATGCCTCCAGCTTGCAAAGCGTTTGCCTGGTTGTTTCTCTCAAGCAGGGCCATCTCAAAATATTTTGGTGCCTGAAACAAAGAAGCAAGTGATGCCTGCTAACCACTCAAGCCAGTCATACTATTCTGGCACCTGGGCACAAAAGGCAAAATGCACCTCTTCCCTTCTTTGACAATAATTTTTTAAAAAAACACAATAAAAGCACATCTGGAGGTGAGAAACAAAGAATAGGAACTCTCTCTAGAAGGAGAGAGTCTACAGATTATAATAAGAGATGCAGCCATACAAGCTCTACTATCAGTTTTGAATGGTTTAAAATCCACAACATGGACAATATGCAGGTCTCTTGTCATGGCATTCTATCCCTCCCCCAAAATCTTACGTCACGAATTAGGTTGGCCATACACATCATAATCCAAACCCTTTTAAACAAATAGCAAATCCTGTTTTTTTGTATCAGACATTGGGATTATGTTTACTTTTCTGTATAGGAGCTTTCTCCATCTCTGTAGAGATTGTTAAATTTATAACCAATTCTCAAAATACTGTATCCATCAAATTTTAGTGTTATTGTCTGCCTTCATGTCATTTCTGAGTTATGATGACCCTAAGGTGACCCTACCACAGGGCTTTCTTGGCAAGATTTGTTTAGAAGGGCTTTGCCATAGCTTTTCTCTGAGGGTGAGAGACAGTGACTTGTCCAAGGTTAGGCAGTGGGTTTCCATGGCTGAATGGGGTTTTGAATTCTTGTCACCCAGGGTCCATCAAACAAGAACCACTACACCGTGCTGGCTCTCAACATGTATTACACTGTTTATACAGAATCCAAATCAGATGTTATAGGACAGTTTATTTTATTCCTTTCCTTGCTACCATAAAAAGGCCAAGGTTTACAGGGAGCAAATAAGTTATAATATGTAGTGTCATGCCAGTAGCAGCAGCCCACAAGTTAATGTAGCTTGCAGAACAGCTCTAAACAAGCAACTTGTTCCAACAAGGCCTGAAATTCTATACATGCCTTTTATTCCTCCTAGGTCAAAAGACCCCTTTCTTCAAAATAGGAAAGCTTAAAATGAAAGACCTTTCATCAGCCTGGTATCCAGTTCTCTTTCATCTCTTCAGGATCTCATGCTGAGCACACTGCTGGAACTAGCACCATGTGGCACCTGGGTTCAAGTGATTTGGAGCTCTTTGAAAAGATTTTTTCCTAATGTTCTGAGGCCACCATTGTTGGTCCAGGGCCATAAATGCCCAAAGATGTCTGCTGTTCCAGGCTTAGGCCATTTCCACACGATGACACTCTTCTGCATCGTCCCAAGGCAATCTCAGCAATACTTCTGCCAGGATCACAACAGGTAGCCAGCACTCCTCTCCACACGCCACTGGCTGGTTGTGAAAGGATACAGTTGGACCCACATCTTTCCTTTGCTGCGGTAAGGATGGAAGCATTTGATTGCGTTTCCATCCCTTCTGCACATCAGGGAAGGACAGAAGCATCACACATATGAACTTGCCTAATGGATTTTATCAGTTTAGCAAATACTCCATGAACACAATGCTTGGAGACTGAATGGCAATGGGACAGTGGTGATGTTGTGCAGAAGCACAACCGACTAACCGCTGCCATCCCATTTATCTAGTGGGACAGCCCCGTCATGCAGAAATGGTCTTAGTTTACAGGGAAGTCTCTGGCTCTACAATAGTGTTCATGTCCAGTGCTTCTTCTGTTGTACCACTTGTTCCTTTGAGTCCATATCCATCCCCTGGGTCATGACAAAATATCTTTCATAACTTTTGCACTTTTGCAGCCTACTTTAACCCAAAAGTCCTAATCTTTGAAGGTTGACTATTGCAACTGTCTATACATTTCCATGTGTATTCTGTCTGTCTGCTTACTCTTTATTTCATATATTCCACAAATTTCAAGTACTATCAGACACATAAGCAGCTTGTGATCACTTTGTCCACTTGTTTCCAGAGGGGGGCACTCAATTTCTCAGGAGGGAAATTAAATTCACCAACAATTTTTCAAGGGTGACGTTACCTGTGAGAACTGGCATGGTGTGGTGGTTTGAGTATTGGACTATGACTCTGGAGACCAGGGTTTAAATTGTTGCTGTCAGACATAGAAAACCAACGTCTGAACTTGGCAAGTCACACTGTCTTACCCTCAGAGGAAGGGAAAGGCAAACCCCCTCTGAATAAATCTTGTCCAAAACAAACAAGCCAACCAACCCATGATACAGCTGCCAGAAGCTGGAAATGACTTGAAAGCATACAGCAACACAACGACAATGATATTACCTGTGAACAGTGGTAGAACAGTAGCACAGTTTCTTTCTTTTCTCTCTCTCTCTGTGTATGTGTGTTGCTACACAGAGTGACTGAACCAGCAACAGTGTTGACAGCCTACCTAACATGTTTCGCCTGCCACAATGGCTAACACTTAGCATCATTCTGTAACATTGATTTTAAAAAAAATCCTCCTCCTTCTCCTCCTCCTCCTCCCTGGCAGCTGCCACCATTTTCCTCAGAAGCATAGAGAAACTGTGTCCATCATTTAAAAAAACAGAAGATACGAAGAGAAAATTTGGCAAAGTCACCTTCTTTTTCTCAGAAATTCTTTCACAAAATGTCTTCTAAAAAAATTGGTTCTCTTTTGACATGCCTTCACTTAGCTGAATGTTATTCTGATTTTGGTTTACTCTCTTGGCTCAAGACTGTTTTCCTTGAAATTTGTTTTGTGGGATGGCACACCACTGTGGTTTCAACAGTCTTCCTTCCGTCATTCCTGAGACTCCTATGTTCTATGTCTCATTTGACTCATTTGACTCAAGAAGGGCAGTCATATGTGATTGGCTGAGCCCTTGGGCCTGACATGAAACTCTTAGCAAACACTTCTGGAATCAAAACTTTGATATATTCCATGCCAAGTAGCCTGCAAAAAATGTCATACTGAGAAGCCAAGAAAGGCAAAGTTATGAGAGAGAGGCTCTTTCCTGTAAAATGAAGACATATTAACCCTAAGGTCCAGAGTTCAGAAGGACTCTATGAATGGAAATGTCTGATTATACTGTACAGACATTTGTGGCTGGGTTAATGTTTAGCAAATACATTTGGTAACAAAACATTGCCAAATAATACTGACAACTTTAGGATTGCCATATCTAATGTTTGCAAAAGCCAGTTTCAAATAGTTACATTGTGCCATTGTGTCATATTGTTAATAACTTATTAATTTTTTTTAAGAGAGAGAGAGACTTACCCTCTCCCAAAATGGTTTATTTTAAGGAATGGTGATAAGTATTAATTTGCAATTATGGATATCACTTCCAAGAGGGCTGTACTTTGCTTTCTTAAAATAGATAACTGCAAAGGGACAAAATAAGAACCAGAATCTTTAGCATGTTTCCTGGGATCCCCAGAATGGTTCACCACATCTGTACTACAGCATTGGCAGAATGCCTTAGCAGAGCTTTACAAAAGTTTAAAAAGTTATGGCTGGCTATGTAGCCCTAACTAGTAGCCATTGGTGGTCCTAACCTCCATGAATGTATCTAATCCTCTTCTTGGTGGTACATATTGACAATCCTTACTACCACCTTCTTGCAGTGACTTCCACAATTTAACTGCACTCTATGAAAGTGGTTATGTCCTGAATCCTCAACTTTCCTTTGATGCGTTCCAAAACTCTCAAATCTTCTGTGGAAGACCCTTGGTTCTACTGTTATCAGAGAGGAAGACAAGATTTTTCCCATCTACTTTCTCTACACCATGCATAATGCTATACACCTCTACATTCTCTAGGTGGGCCGCTGATTATATTCATCAATACGATACCTTCCAAGATGTCACAGATGACACCAGGACATCTGGGGCTAGGCAACATCAGAGTGTGGTCAAGATGGGAAACTTTATTGATGAAGAAAAACACACAAGCCAGGAGAGACTGCGGCAGTTTGCTTTTACCTTCTAGGAGCAGCAAGATTCTGATTTGTCCGGTCCTCTCTCCCACTCAGTTAACTGCATGCAAAGTACTTGTGTGCTTTGAACTCTGTTTGCAGCAATTGAAGTAAGCTGAGGACAAAGGAGGAAAGTTAAAGGAAGAGTAAGAAACCAGGACATTTTAAAAGGAACTGATTTGGCAAAGGATGAATCAGTACTGTCCCTGCTTAACTGGGACAGTTGGAGATTATGCAATACTAAGTAGGGTCCTGCATGACAAGGTGCTCCTTTAGATAGCAAGAGATCAGATTCCAGATAGCAATAGCAGTTACATTTCTATACCGCTTATCAGTGCAAAGCACTCTCTAAGTGGTTTACAATGTGTTTAGCTAATTGCCCCTAACAAGCTGGGTACTCATTTTACCAATTTATAGAAAGATGGAAGGCTGAGTCAACCTGGAGTCCCACAGGATTGAACCCATAATGTTGTGGCTGGAGTACCACATTTAACCACGGCGCCACCAGGGCTCATCCAAAATAAATAGGGATAATTCCCATCTTCCTCATCTTGCCTCCAAGATCTGTCTTCTCTGGCCCCTTCCACACTACACTGCTATAGTGCTATCATTCTACTTTCAACATCCTGTGGAATTCTGGGGTTTGTAGTTTACTGAGGCCAAAGAGCTCTCTGGCTGAGAATTCTGAATCCCCCTCCCTAAATTGCAAACCCCAGGATTCCATAGGATGTTGAAAGTGGAATAATAGCACTATAACAGTGTAGTGTGGAAATAGCCTCTGACATTGTACCTGGTCAAGGTAGCATGTTATATGAATCTCTAGAAGTAGCGTGCTATGGTAACTTTTAGGAGAGTTCTTAGGACAGAAACAATCAAAATTAGGTTGAGGCGTTGTTCACTGGGTTGTGTGGAAAAGGGAGCAAGCCGTTATCCTCTCAAATGAGTTAGATGTTAACGTAAAATGCATTCTACACATACAGAATGGCTGCTGAGTGACAGAATAGAGAGAAAAGCTTATTGGTGGAAAGTGTGAGGGATAAAGGTGTTCATGAACCTTTCAGTGAAGTTATTTTCTGCAGCAGCTTTTTTTAGCATGGAATGTGGTAGCACATACATACTCTTGGATGTTAAAGAAGCAGTTAGGAAAACAAATTAATAATCTGCATTTCTAAACATTTATTGACACCTCTCTTGAGACAGCAAAAAATCTATATGTCTTGGAAATGATATACATAATTTAAATCAAATAATATTAAATTCAGGGCTGCACACTTAGTGAGGAAGCCAGGGAAAACACCAGGCAAATTCCCGTAACTCCTGCCTGCATAAATGGCATTGCCTTAATTTCAGGCGAATATATTGCAGTCTTGTCCTTCAGCCTGACATCTTTATACTGAACATCTGTTGCTGATACAGCATTGCCCCTTCTCTTGTTTACAGTATGTTGTTGAATAAATATAATGACAGGAATTTGCAAAATTGGCCTATCCAATCCTTGAGGCACTCCAAACATGCACTCTTCTATGAAGTGAACTTCAGCTTACACTTAAAGCCAGCACATTTTGGAGAGCAGGCAGACAGTGCCACCCTATATATGTCTAGTAAGAAATAATCCCCAAAGAATTCACAGGGACTTACTTCAAGGTAAGTCAGTGTGCAACTGCAGTCCAAAGAATTTCAAACTGCTATTCAAATACCAATATTTACAGTGCAATCCTATATGTATCTACTTAGAAGTAAATTCTAGTGATTTTAGAGGAATATACGCCCAAGCAATAGAATTAAGCAAAATCATCAGGGTTACAGTGCTTTAAAAAACCAAACTATTGGGTGAGATTCAATCTATGTGTCCTTCTCTGTAAAACTGCTACCCCCCAGCCAATAGATGCATATCTCTTTTATCTCTTTAGCATATTTGCCTGTAATTTCTTTATTAAAAGGAGAACTGTGTTGTCTATCATTATACTTCATACTAAAATAGTGAAATAACAAATATACTGTAGTCCTTCAGATTTATATTATTAAAGAAGAAAAGCAAAGCAACAAAACTTTTAAAAAGGAACTTTTCCAAGATCTCTGAAAGAAAGCTAACATGTTTCTAAGTAGCCATGTTCTCTCTGATGTCAAAGACCGTTTCCGCACTATAGTGCTATTGGCCCCTCCTTAAACTGCAAACTGCAGGATTCCATAGGATGTTGAAAGTAGAATAATAGCACTACAACAGTGTAGTATGGAAATGGCCTAAATTTCAATACTTCTTTGGCCGGGTGGCTTATATTTGTATAACCCATATACAAATGGGTTACAAAAGTACATGCACTTCTCCCAGTGTTGTGCAAGGTGCTATCCAATGGGCTTTTCCGCACTACACTGTTATAGTACTATTATTCCACTTTCAACATTCTGTAGGATTCTGGGGTTTGTAGTTTACTGAGATCAAAGAGCTCTCTGGCTGAGAATTCTAAATGCCCCTCCCTAAACTGACGCACAAAGTGGAATAACAGCACTATTAACAGTGTAGTGCAGAAAGGCCCTATATCTCCTTGTGCAACACTTCCCCACTCCAGTTGTTCAATAGCAGCCCAAAGGCCGCATGGTAATCTCTGCCCCCATGAATCCAAACAACCACTTATGGATGCTGGCAAAGCGTTCTCTCCTGCCATCATGCCAGCTGGCTGGCATATCCTTCCCCCAGCACATTGGCACCAAACCCATAGTGTAATAATGCCAGCACAGCTTAATGCTTCTCCAGCATCAAAGGGAATCAGCTTGTTTTCTTCAATAATGTACTGACTATTTTTCTTGTATTAAAATGCAGCTAAACAGCTGAAATCCTTGGCCCTGAATTTAAACCCATCATTTATTGTATTGCATGTTTTTGTTCATATCTTTAGTGAGGGCAGTTTTAATGACGTATACCTTTTTGTTCGTGTCTGTCGTAGTTTTATTGAATCTTGCCCTGAGTTTCTAGCAGATGAAGGTATAACTCATACATCTAGTTATGAAATTTATTTTAAAAAACATAAATGCTCATAGCATATATCAACACTGGGCAATATTTGGGACTTGGGGAGCTGTGCTGGACCTTGCCCTGTAATCCACTGGAGCATGACCTCCAACTGTCCCAGTTTAGCAAAGACAGACCCAACTAATCCTGTGTCACCCCACTTGTTCAGCTGCTTTTAAAATGTCTCAGTTTCTCTCTCTTCTTCCCACCTTTCCTCTTTTTCTTTAGCTACATCAATTGCTACAAATTAAGGCCATTTCTGCACTACATTGTTCTAGTGCTATTAGTCCACTTTCAACATCCTGTGGAATTCTGGGGTTTGTAGTTTAGTGATGCCAAAGAGGTCTCTGATTGAGAATTCTAAATGCTGCTCCCTAAACTGCAAACCCCAGGATTCCATAAGATGCTGAAAGTGGAACAATAGCGCTTTAACAGTGTAGGGCAGAAATGGCCTAAGTAGTTTGCTCTCATTTAACTCCGCAGGGGAGAAAGGAGAGGATGGGACAGGATCTAGCCCTTCCCTGTAGGCTCAGACAAAAGCAAAGTTCTGCAGCCTCCCCTCACTTATCCTTTTTTTTTTTCATTAATAAACTTTTGCCATCTTGACCAAACTCTGATGTTGCTTGACCACATGTATCCTTTTTTTCAGCTTTGAAATGCTGGAGGCTGTGCTGACGCTTATGCCACCACAGCCCAGAAGCTCTCTACGATTCAGAAAGGTGCCAGAGTGCCCTCTTGCAAAATAAAGTTTAGTCAGCATGTAGGGTAGAGCATTTACTTTCTTTCCAGAAAGGAAGTGATGGACAGAAGATGGGGCAAGTAGGTTGGTGATATTGATATTTACTTTCATTGAGGGAAGAAGGGTTATGTACCATCCAGGAGCTATATGTTGCCCACCGTGACACATATATTTTGAGTGCAGGGTCTTCTGTTGCCAAAATGGCACCATTCGTTACATGAAGATATCGGATATCAGTAGACCTGGAGAAGCCCCAGAGCTTGCAGAACTGCGGAAAGACTTTAGAAAATATTCCTCACCATCATTCATGAGGAGAAAGATTCAATGACGATTACACATTCTCAATGACTGCTAAGTGGGTGGAACAGAAAACCAAGTTTGTTGGGAGAATAGAATCGGGCATCCCAGATAGGAACATTTTGCACTGCAACATTGAGCTAAGGACAGAAAACCCATTTGTATTCTGCCAGAAACTTCTTCCTGCTTTCATCTTCTCAACCCTATGAGTTTTCTAAAACAATGCCACAATGGCTAGACTTCTGTTAGTAGCATACATGTGCTTAACTCAGACATTTTGTGTGTGTGTGTGTGTGTACCCTTAAGTCACCTGTTAACCTATGGCAACCTCATGAATTTCATAGGGTTTTCTTAGACAAGGAAAAATCAGATTATATGCATGCATATCTTGTTTTAGACGTTGCACAAGGTGCTCTTCACAAGCTCTTCACACAACTCCTCCCAGCCCTAGGAAGTGCTGCTGCCATTTACAGGCTGGGAATGGGGAGGGGAGGGGAAGGGAAGTGACAGGCAGTATCCTGGGGCAATTTCACACTGTGCAATCATAATATTGTGATTCCACTTTAACTGCCATGGCAATATCCTGAATCCTGAACTTTGTAGCTTGGTGTGGCTCTAGAGCTCTCTGCTTCAGAATTTTAAACACCTCTCCCCAAACAGCTAATTCTAGGATTCCATACAATGTTTCCATAATAGTTAAAGTGGAATCATAGCACTATAATTGTATAGTATAAAAGTGCCCTGGATACTATGGTACCCAGTGAAGAAAAAATGAGCTGGCTTGGGGCATGTCTAGTTGTCCTGGCAGATGGAGTCCCAAAGAGGAATTTTTCCAAGCTCTATTATTAACTTAGGTTATTTGCCATCTCGCCCAGTATTTTCTGCTCTGGCTGGCAGAGGATTTCTAGGGCTTTGGAGAGTGACTTTCCCCATAACTGGAGACACAAAAACTGAATATGAAATCCACTGCCTTCCTCAGAACTGGGAAACATTATGTTCGTAGACTAGAATGCAGGATTCTGAGAGTAACAGTACAGAAGGTGACTCCTCCACTATGTGCCACTGAGGCCATTTCCACACTAGACTGTTGTAGTGCTATTATTCCACTTTCAACATCCTATGGAATCCTGGGGTTTGCAGTTTAGGGAGGGGCCAGCAGCTATAATAGCGCTATAACAGTCTAGTGTGGAAATGGCCTGAGTATCACCTCATCTAAGCCCGACTTCAGGCTCCTTAAATGAATATCTCAAATCAAATGCAGGTGTGTGTGGGGTTTTTTTTCTCAGACACAGCACAAGATCTGTGACTCACCAGAGATGAAAAATCTGATGATGTTTGCTTTTAGTTATCTTCCTTTTCTGAATGTAGCATTTCCACTGTATTTTTTTAAATGACTTTTCTCTCCCTCAGGCACAAATGATATCTAAAGTTAAGCCCTTGCTCCAGACATAAAGAAACTATCATTTTCAAGGCCTCCATTGTGCTATTTCTCTTGCCTTCCTCAAGGATTTTCCCATAAATTCGTAGTTATTGCAGACTCAGTACCTTATGGCACACTAACAATTTCTTTAAAGGGCTATTCTGTTTGTGTCTCTGACAACAGATATTCTGGTTATGTGCTGTCATGCATCATATATACAATTATATCTATAGTTAATTTTAGTTGTAGTTATAGAGAGACTTAACTTTTTTCAACATATACGTTAGAGTGATTAATAAATAGAACTTAATAAATGAATTAGCAAAACATTTTGGCTTCTGCTTTCTTCAGTTGTCCAAATTAATTGTGAGTTATATCCAAGGTGACACTTTACAACACTCTATTGTCAACATAGAATCATAGAAATGTAGAGTTGGAAGAGACCACAGGGGCCATCCAGCCCAACCCCCTGCCATGCAGGAATACCCTCAAAGCACTCCCAACAGATGGCCATCCAGCCTCTGCTTAAAAGCTTTCAAAGAAGGAGACTCCACCACACTGCAAGGCAGCATATTCCACTGCCGGACAGCCCTGACCATCAGGAAGTTCTTCCTGAGGTTCAGGTGGAATCTCCTTTCCTGCAGCTTGAATCCATTGCTCCTTGTTCTGGTCTCTGGAGCAGCAGAAAACAAACCCTCTCCCTCCTCTACATGGCATCCCTTCAAATATTTAAACATAGCTATCATGTCCCCTCTTAACCTTCTCTTCTGCAGACTAACATACCCAGCTCTCTAAGTCTATCCTCATAGGGCATGGCTTCCAGGCCCCTCACCATTTCGGTCGCCCGCCTCTGGACCTGCTCCAGCTTGACCATGTCCTTCTTGAATTGGGGTGCCCAGAACTGGACACAATATTCAAGATGAGGTCTAACCAAAGCAGAGTAGAGTGGTACCAGTACCTCCCTCGATCTAGACACCATACTCCTATTGATGCAGCCGAGAATTGCATTGGCTTTCTTGGCTTCCGCATCACACTGCTGACTCATGTTCAGCTTGTGGTCTATTAAGACTCCTAGATCCCCTTCACACGTACTGCCATCCAGCCACGTGTCTCCCATCCTATATTTCTGTATTCCATTTTTTCTACCTAAGTGTAGGACCTTACACTTCTCTCTGTTGAATTTCATTTTGTTAGCCTTGGCCCAGCTCTCCAATCTGTCCTGGTCATTTTGAATTTTGATCCTGTCCTCTGGCGTATTAGCAACCCCTCCCAATTTGGTGTCATCTGCAAATTTGATGAGCATGCCCTCTATTCCTTCATCCAAGTCATTGATGAAGATATTGAACAGCACTGGGCCCAGGACAGAGCCCTGTGGCACCCCGCTAGTCACTTCTCTCCAGGATGAAAAGCAGCCATTGGTGAGCACCCTTTGGGAACAGTCAGTCAACCAGTTACAGATCCACAAAGAAGCCCACATTTTACTAGCTTCTTTGCAAGAATGTCATGGGGAACTTTGTCAAAGGCCTTACTGAAATCGAGATATGCTAAATCCACAGCATTCCCTTCATCTATCAAGCTAGTAACTCTATCATAAAAAGAGATAAGATTAGTCTGGCATAATTTATTTTTGAGAAATCCATGTTGACTTCTCGTGATTACCGCATTGCTTTCTAAGTGATTAGAAACTGACTGCTTAATGATCTGCTCCAGGAGCTTTCCGGGTACTGACGTCAGGCTGACTGGGCGATAATTATTTGGGTCCTCTTTTTCCCCCTTCTTGAAGATGGGAACAACATTTGCCCTCTTCCAGTCTGCTGGAACTTCTCCTGTCCTCCAAGATTTCTCAAACATTCTTAAGTGGATGATGGGATTAAGTATCTAGGTCAAGACCACGTGGTATTAAAGTCTTATGTCAACAGATCTAAAATTTTCCTTTGTATCTAGGGATACAACTTGGGATAATTTTTCATTTGTCTTTAAATCAGAACAACAGAGAGAAGGAAAAAGACTCAATAAAAATATTGACGTGTTTCCTATTTCAAAATTATTAGTTCTTAATAAGTTAGACACAGATCCCACAGTTCTGAAAAAGAGTTTTGGAGAAGGCTTATTGGTGTCTTATATATATTTTATTTATTTATGTGAGTATTTATCCCCCAACCTTCAGCCAAAGAGGCTCTCAGAGCAGCTTACAAATAACTAATTTGACAGTGTCTTGCCTTCAGGCTTACAATCTAAATAAGACATGACACACAAGGAAAGGGGGACCATAGTGGAGGGAAAGGTTTAAATTCAGCAGATCCTAGGTGCTTTTCTCTCCCTCTGAGACCAGAGCAATGGCAGTTGAAATATGGAATGAGAGGCTCTCACTGATGTGAAGGCATGATGGAGCAGTCTTATGAATATCTCCCACAGAGGCAGTTGGAACATTTTGACCAGTGGGGAAAAGCCACATTCAGTTCAGGATTGCAGAAGTAGAGTTATGCACGTGGTGCCATAGTGCATGGATGCGCATTGCCCATTGCATGTGGATGCACATACACATTTTGTTGTCACTCAATTGCACATTTGGTGTCTTGGCTCAGTTTCGCAACACTGCCATTCAACACATGTGGAGACCAACACTACTCAGTCCCAATGACAAGATGTTTAACTTTTTAGACAACAAAAATTGCGTTCTTGCCAAATATAGAAGGGACCACAAGGGCCATCCCATCCAACCCTCTGGCATACAGGAATACACAACTGAAGTGCTCCTGAAAGACCCTCATCCAACCTGTTTAAAGACCTCCAAAGAAGGAGAATCCACACCTTCCAAGGCAATCTATTCCACCGTTGAACAGCTCTTACAGTAAAACAGTTCTTCTTATTGCTTAGGTGGCATCTCTTGTAATCTGAATGCTTTGGTTCTCATTCTAGTCTCTGGAGTAGCAGAAAGAAGCTTGCTCCATCTTGTCCATGACATCCCTTTATATCACTCTGTTGTTTCCCTGTGGCTAAACAGGCATATTTTTCTGGGTAATACTTTCATTTGTGATCAAATTGCATTTCCCCAGCAGTTTGTCACTAAGAAATCCTGTCTTTTCTCCACAGATAATATGTCAACTACACAGTATGGAATAATTAATTTGGGGGAGCTACAACCTCCCAGATCCTACTCCACAGCCAGCATAGCCATCATCATGATAGCTGAGGAATTCTGTGGTTTGTAATCATTTAAAATAACTTTTCCAAAATCTGACATCCAGTATTGTCGTTTACAGTGTGCTAGCATGGGTATCTTGGAACCCCCCTTTTTGGAACAGACTTGTTTTAAGAGCCTTTCATTTCCCTAAAGAACCATAAGAAATGTATATTTACAATTAAGAAGGAGAAATTCATTTGGCTTGTGTTTTAAAAGTCAACTTAATTCGCATTTCCCAAATTAATACGTGAACCAGAACATATTTATTGTTTAATTTTGGCATTCTTATAATCTTTAAGATGTACTACAATGGAAAAAATGTGCAGAAAAATGCAGACATGCATGTAAACTGACTGCAAAAGCAAATGCAAAGGGGAATGCTGACATGTCCTATCTTGGGGAAATTTCTGCCAAAACACTGGACATATTAGGAAAATATGTATGAAAAAAAATGTGCATTTTTTTTAAAAAAGGGTTGTGAACTAATACAGAAATGGGAACAAATGAATTTGGTTGTGAAAAAATGTAAACACTATTGAAAAGCGAAACAGACAGGGTTTTTTTTTTCATCCCTAGCAAAAGCAGGAATCTCTAACAAAGGCCATTTCTGCATTACACTGTTATGCTATTATTCCACTTTCAACCTCCTGTGGAATTCTGGGGTTTGTAGTTTACTGAGGCCAAAATGCTCTCTGGCTGAGACTTCTAAAGGCCCCTCCCTAAACTGCAAACCAGAGAATTCCATAGGATGTTGAAAGTGGAATAACAGCACTATAACAGTGTAGTGCAGAAATGGCCAAAGATTTCTCACCCTCTCACCAGACTATGATCCTGTGGTGCGTGTAGCAGCAGTAGTTCAATGTAAGTATTTCCACACTTACGACCTTATTACACCACACCTTAATCCCACATTGTTCCGTTGGAATCCCACTACAGCCATTTCCGTGATGTTATGGGGTTATTAGCACTCTCTATCGCTCCCTTTCAACATTAGCAGGTTAGTCACATCATTCACACTGTTTTTTCTCTGCACTACAACATCACCGCTGAGTCCTTTTCCTTGTCCCACACCCCATGATTGATCTTTTTTTTAAAAAAAGAAAAAAGAAAAGAAAATTAAATGCTGTATTTGTTCAGTAATGTTCTGAGGGAATGACAACCTGGGAATGCCCATGGAAGAAAGTGCTATAAGGAATCCACATTCCCACAGCTAACTGGCTTGTTGCAGGAAAGGGGTTCATTATAGGATTATTTACAGAGTGAAGAAAGTCACATTTAAAATGGACTGCAATACCATAGCGGCTGGTAAGCAACAACGTTGTGCAATAGGACTGATCCCAAAACAAAATAACATATTGCTCTGGCAGTATGACACTTCGGTGTAATAAGGCCCTTGAACATTCAAACCAAGTGTCTTCTTTCTCTGGCTTCAGTGGGAAACTCCACAGTCAACTTATTAGGGTGTATTGCCGATGGGGTTCTATAAATCCTCTGTACCACTAACAAAGTAAGCTTCAGATTTGGGAGTCCCCTTGGCACACCCACTCCTACATTCCCCATCCCACCAGCCAAATGCAATAGGTTCCAGGAAAAAAAGAACTTTAGCATACCTGCCTGCCATATAGATGTAAATGACGAGGTACCTATCAGAAAAAAAAGGGGGTGGCAACCCTAAAACAACAGTGACATGACAGAATATGTAGCTATTCAAGCTCAGAATTTTAAGAGTAAAGCATTCAAAACCCCAGGCCTGGATCAATGGATCCATCAATGTCAGTGTCTCCTATAATAGGATTTTCAAAATCCTAAATGCAAAGAGATTTGTGCATTTTTGGTCAATTCTTATTATAAATGAGCTGAACCAAAATTCTCACCCGTCCCTTATCCAAGAAAGGTGACATGGACACTGCACCAGCGGCAATAAAATATTATAACTGGTGTTTGTACTGCAATGTTTGGAGGAGTCACACAACAGACTTTGGATATATTTCTACTGTATTTATTGTGAGCGTTTAGAAGAGTTTTGTTTAATTTTTCTGTTTTTGTCAGTAGGTGCTTATCCTGCTTGGGATAAAAAGATTGTTCTTTTCCAAAATGTTCTTTCCCAAAATATGGCCATTTTAAGCTCAGATAATGTGTTGCATTTTCAGCCTGGGAAACCCAGCACCAGGAGATAGTCCTCTTGATTACAGATACAAGAAAATTACAGTAATCTGCTACAGTTTTTAGATGTGGATCGCTGCCCACTTATTCTGGTAAGAAATATGACAACAATAAAATGCAACGAGGATTAAGTCTTTTCCTCACAGAATACTATCGGTACAGGGAAGGAGACAGCCTTATCAGCTGACTCATAGATTAAGACTGACTTTTGAAAGCACTCAGTACAGGAATTCTCATAAACCAACAAGGTCACCAGAGCAGGATATGAAGTTCGGCAGGGTTGGTCATACTTGGCGAACTGTACAATCAGCAAACCCAGCATTTCAACAAATGTGGCGCGCATTGCATCAGGCAAAGAAGAGGCAGACAAAAATCACATGTCTCTGAGATTGTGAAAAATCCCTACAAGGGTGAAATAACCGGTGCAGCAGGCACAGAACCTGACTGCAAGTTTGGTATGTCCTGTCCGAAGGAACAGGGCTTGTTTCAGACTAGGCTGCACTGTAATGCTGTGATGCTCAAACTCACTACAAGCCCTTTACAACCCCCTTTGTTTTCTGCCCATGCAGCTAACTTTTTCTTATTAGAAAATTTTTCTGAACTATAATTTTATCCGATGAATGTAATGCAGGATTTCGTGGCTGGCAGCCCTAGGTTTGTGAAATCTCTCACTCTTGATTTTATTGCCTTTCTTCTGATTTTGCTTCTCATATTTGTTTTAGATAAGGTTGTAAGATTATTTCTTCCTGCATTGAAATTTGCATGTATTTTAAACACATCTTTCCTAGAGTGTGCACTTTGTCTTTGTATTTTTCTGATATACACTTTTCCTCATTACATTAAGCATTTTGTGTGTATTTTTAGCCATACACATTTTTAAATGTTCCTCTTATTGTATGTATACTTCACTTCTCTGAAATGCCCTGTAAGCCTCACAAATATACTAATTATCAAACTGAGGTATGTTTCTTTTTTACAGCAAATTTTGAAGGATATGAAAAGGATATTTTAATAAAGAATAGGAGAGGGAAACTGCATAGGGGCTGAGGCCAATTTCTCCCAAGGCCCCACTGAAGGTCAAACCTTTTAGAGCAAGCCCAAATACCTCCATTTTCCAGGACAATCCTCAAAAAATTAAAATGATGTTGCATCACTTCCTGTCACCATTTAAGAAGGACTGAAGAGGAAATGGGATATTTGGGACTAGAATGAGATTCTGGGGTGCTTGTGGGTATGGGGCGGGCTATTTTTGCACACTTTCATATGGCTGAGATATTGCCTCAAAATCATGCCAACTTTTTAAAAGGATGGGGGGTGGAACTGTTCGGGATTCAGGGATCACAAAAGTGAGGTCCAAGGACTACAAGCAGCCCTTAGGACACACTATGTGCACCTCTGATCAAGAGTGTTGAATCCAACAAACTTCTTTAGCATCCTTAGATAGCCCTGAGACTCAGTCCAGCCCTCAGAGACTAGGGTAGCCCATTGATGGTATAACACAGCTTCCTACATTACCTGTCATGGCTAAGGTTACAAAGCAGCCATTAATTTCCTGAAGTAATAAAGTGGGAGAACACAATCAAGTCCAGATCCTGCAAAGCTTTATCCATGACTCACGAGCATGTTACCTGCTCTCTCTGTTTTTATACATTTGCCTAGATCCCTGGATTTTTGAAATCTTGTTGACAGTAATGATGTTACTTTTCTGGGTTTCACCTTTCAGATTTCCTCAGGGGAAATCCAAACTAGAGTAAATCTCCTAAGCCAGTGCTACTTACATATATGTTAAATTACCAAATTCCTTGGCACAGTAAGTCTACTCTAGTTGACCCATTCAGACTAGGAATTGAATTTCTGCCTGGGAGATAGTTGTAGCCCCAAAAAGTAACTTTTCCAAGCTCCGAGGTTATTCTAAATATATTATTTTGGACCTTTTTCATTTGAGAAATCGACAGAAAGGTTAGTGCTCAGAATCGGTAGGGACAAAGTATGAACTGAAGTAATATGAAACTACAATCTCATCACGTACCATAGGTGGATCACCTCATTATACTCTATAACATTTTGAGCAATGAGCCGAGGAAGGGCTTTTCCTTGTTGAAAGGTTAAAACCATTGAGATCCATCTGCAATACAGAAGAGACACTTTAATTTAGATAATGTTTGAAAAACAGCAGCATGGCAGAGATAACTATGGATTTGATACAGGCAAAGTTGCTTTTACTGTTTGCAAACACAATGCAGTAAAAAGGTCACTCCATTTCTAATTGAATTGCTCTGCGTTCTGCTAATCTACCTAATGCCTTGTTTGTCGGTATTGTATCATATTGAATCGCATTGTGTCATGAGAGCTAACATTCAAATTATGGCCTTTATTCCATTTGTGCATTTCATAATGAAATGAGTGGGTTATGTGAAAATAGCAATGCCTTTATATTCAGATTCATTATTTATTACTGAGTACTTCTTTACTCAAAGACATTGATATAAGCACCTAAGCACTTTTACCTAGCCTTTGTGTCCATTTTTTTCAGAAATACATGGTAAAAGACGTGTTTAATTTTATATTATATTATTTTACTATTTTTTTACTTTTTGCCAGTAAAAGATGTAGAGTAAAGAATATTTAGATACTGGTTGTAGCTTATGGATACTTTTGGGAAAAGAAGCTTTATTTTTTTATATTGCTATCAGTGATACATTCAAAATGGGAATGAAGTATATTCCTTCACCAAAAAGGTAACCGGCCAATCATTTCTCCAAGCTATGATCAAGACTTCTAACAGTGAATCTGACTTTTGGCGTTTGGACCATGAGAGTATTGGTGTGAGATCGCCCTGAAATATTTAGTTTGTTTGTTTGTTTGTTTGTTTGTTTATATGTATATCAGACCTTTTGTCTACCATAGGACCCTAGGTGGCTTACAACAAGGCCAAAAGTATTTATTTGATTATTTTATTAAGCTATACACAAATGGACACACAAGAAATTCAGAGTGACCTCTAAGGCCATTTCTGCACTAGACTTTTATAGCGCTATGATTCCACTTGAAACATCCTGTGGAATCCTGGGGTTTGCAGTTTCGGGAGGGGCCAGCTGGGAGTTTCGGGAGGGGCCAGTTTTGGGAGGGGCCAGTTTCAAGTGGAATCATAGCGCTAGAAAAGTCTAGTGCGAAAATGGCTCAAGACAACTCCTATTCAGAGTCCAGTTAGCAAGACTCAGGCCCCTATAGCACCATACCTCAATAGTGTGTGGTTCCATTTCAATCCCACCATTGCCATTTCTGCGATGGTATCAGGTTATGAATGCTCTCAACCACACCCTTTCAACTTCAGTGGACAACCAGTGTTATTGCCACTGGTGTTCCCACCGCATAACAGCATCATTGGCAAGTCATTTTCCCTGCCTTTTCCCTTCCCCACAGCTCATGATTGGTCAGGGGTTTTTTTGTTTTGTTTTGATTTTCGTAAGCTGTACTAGCGCAGGAACGTTGTAACATCATAATACTCCATATGCTATTGCGTTATGCTATAACACTAAAAAAAAAATCATAAAATTAAAAAAAAATAACTCAAAGGAGAAATTTAAAATAAACATGGATAGGTGATAGATTTTCAACTTGCAGTGCCATGGGAGTAGCTGAGGGAGGGGCAACCTGGGAACGCCCATACCACACCCACTCCTGGATCAGCTACAACAGGAAGTGGTATCAAGGGCAATTGAGAAACTGCACTCACACATCTGACTGGATTGTGGTGAGAAACAGGGTCATTGCCAGATTATTTCCAGCATTGGAAAAGGGCAGATTTCCAATGGATTGCAATGCGATAGCAGCTGGTTAGTGATTTGTGCAATAGCACAGATCCTGGACTGGGAACAATGTGTTGGTATGACATTTTAAACGCCCCTCCCTAAACTGCAAACCCCATGGTTCCATAGGAAGTTGAAAGTGGAATAATAGCACTATAACAGTGTAGGGTGGAAACGGCTTCTACATTCCTAGAATTTTTTTAAAAAACAAATCTCTCTGTGCCTCATAGAAACTGAAATGTTAGGTAAAATATGCAATCACTATTCTACCTACTTTTTTCCCTCATCTTTCTAACTTAGTTCTTTTTTTTTCTTTTTTTCCTCTCTTTTCTTTTCCTTTTTTTTTTTTTTGAAAAAAAAATCTAAAATTGTAACCTAACAATTAGCCGGCCAAGTCAGGGTGGTAAATTCCATTGTTATTAGTCATATTGCAAGAGGCAGAGCTGTGGTTTATATAATTTATGCCGGCCCTACAAAGTAACCCAGTGTTCTTATACCTATCAAGAAGAATCAGAATGCGCTATCACAATCCTATAGTCCATTTTGGATTTGTCGTTTTGTGGTTTTGTAGGTAAATGCATTGGTGGATCTAGGAAGCTGATTATAGCAGAAAAGAGAAATTAAATGGAGTAAAGGAATTCCCTTCTCAGCCGCTTTCTTCTTACTGTTGAAAAAACTCCTTGACTCTACACAACCTTTTTTCCTGGAGTTCGTGCAGTGGTACTGCCAGATTCCACATTTTGAGGGTTTTTCTCCCACTCTAGGCTTTTAAATGTCATTCAGTGAGATACAGAGAATCAAAGCATGTGCGCACATATGTGAGCAAACTGAACCAGTGTATTGTTGTGTGTGCTGCATGTATGAATTATCTTCACACTATGATGCCCGTTGTTGTTACTAGATATGACCTCAGAGCACATGCATGACCTCATACATGTTCTGAACATACACAACTGTAAGGGATTGTGTGACCCTGGTAGACAAATTGAGAGTCAGTAACCCAGATCCACAGTGAAACTTTTTACTGAACACACAAGAATTAAAATAAGCATGATAATTGCCTTGGAGAATTAAAAATGTTATCTTAGAGTTTCATACATAGCAAACACTTCATGCAAAATGCAAATGACTAGCTAATAGAACGCAGTTGCTTTCGGATGGAGAAACACTAACTTAAACGAGCAAGCTTGCACGGGTGAAAGTTAGCAGATAATGACCTAACAAAATTCTCTGTACATATTCTTAGATGGTAGGAGGTATGTCTGTGAGAGAATGGGCCTTCCTGCACTACACTGTTATAGTGCTAATATTCAACTTTCAACATCCTGTGGAATTCTGGGGTTTGTAGTTTACTGAGGCTAAAGAGCTCTCTGTACTCCTCCCTAAACTGCAGACTCCAGGATTCCATAGGATGTTGAAAGTGGAATAACAGCACTTTAACTGTAGTGCAGAAGGGCCCAGTGATTTCCCCTGGCTTGATCACAGATGGATTCAGACCCTTCCTGCAGAAAGTTTCTTGGTCTAAGGTGGTTGCTTCAAGCAGACCCTTCCTCCAAGATAATTTACCTTTTGAATTTGGACTCAAATGATGGGAATGAAATCCTGAGGTTAGGGAGTTCCTCTGGATCAAATGGACATCTCAAAAAAGAGGGTGCCAATCTGGACTTCCTGAGAAACATTTTCCAGTTAATGAGAGGCAATGACCTTTCAGACAAGCATTCACTTAAGGTGGACATCTCAGAGTATTTGACCTGACCTATCTGGTTAAGAAGAAAAATTATGGTCATTTTCTACCTAACAAAGGAATGGAAATATTGAGCTGATCGCTCTTGACTCAAAAGTGACCTTCCCTATCACTGCCATTTCCTGTCCTTAATGCATTGTTTGCTGACTGTAGTTTGTCATTCTGGGAGAGGCAGAACCTTGCTTCGGGGCACTCAGTATTCCAGTAATTCGATCGGTATTCTTGACACAACTACTGGGATAGTTAATGGAGCTACATCATTTTAATATGGGCACTGGCTATAGTATTTGACTAGAGAGGCATTCTCCTCTGTCCATAAACAGACAGTCAAAGAATATGCATACATATGCGCACATACCCACACAGCTTTCTTGGTAGAGATGTTGTATGGTTTGTTCCCTAAAAATTCCTTCAGATGCTTTTGGTTTTGGGCGTTATAACATGCCATTGTCTGTTAAGGTATGTTATGTGGTGGCCTCTCAGCTCCAGAAGTTCCTGGATGATTATCTTGATCAATTTCAGTCTGGTTTCAGGCCTTGTCACGGGATGCAGATGGCCCTTGCTGCCTTGGTGGATTTCTACACTAGGAAATGGACAAGGCAAGTGTGTCCCTCTTGGTTCTGTTTGACCTCCTGGTAGCTTCAAGTACAATTGACCATTGTATCCTTCTGGACCAGCTCACTGGGAGAAGGCTTGGAGACATCAGAGTTGTGGGTTAATTCTATATCCCTTGAAGATTTTCCAGTGTTCTAAGTCTTGTCAACAGCATCCATGAGGAGAAAAGACTCTGCTCTTTACAAAATCATACTTTATATGACCATAGTGGCAATTGAGGGAGACCGGGTTATCATGATTCCCCCTCCCCATGTACTTAGATAAATGATTGCATTTGATGAAGTGGACCTAATCTACAAAAGCTTATGCTACCAACTTCTTTCTTTCAGTTAGTTTCAAAGGTGTCATAAGATCCCTTTGCATACTTTTCCAGGCTGTGTTCCCCACTATAGGTCCAGCTCTGATTATTTAGAGATCATTGCATGAAAATATAAAGATCTCCAGTAGGGATGTGCACCCTTACCCTATCCATCAAGAGATCCAGAAAATCAGTTTAAAAGGACTCTGGGTGATCAGAAGGAGGTGGTGGGAACAGGCTACCCATTGTAGATAAGACATAGGGTATAGTTGGATGTTACAATAAACTGTACTGTATCATCTTGGGGCTCAGATGATCCCCTCTCCTTGCCCAGCACAGCCAGAGAAAGAAGTTTGGAAATGTTAACATCTTTTTTTTAATTAGTCACCATTGAATAATATGTCAGAGCCCTATAGTATAGTTAATCATTGTTATTGAAATAAATCAGCTTAATAAATCTCAGTTTGACACTGGCAGTCTTCAGATGAACTATGATTAAGTTTCACCACAGCTTCCTGGATCCCAGCAAGGTCAGCTAATTGAAAATGGAAGAAAAAGCTTCCAGATTCCTCCTCGGCTTTTCAGGAAAAAGAGGAGAAAGCACGTGAACCCAAGCTTCACTGTAGCTCATTTCCAATTATTTGTTTCTTTATTTCTCTCTCTACATCCAAACACAATAATTGAAAACTATGATGGGCTGCACGAACAAGCTGAATTCACCAACTGTATATGCATTTCTGTGCTGAGATCAGGTGCATATCTGAGGACAAACCAACAGGAAGCCAACTTCCTCCTTTTTTATTACTGGTAAACCAAGGCAAATCCCAATCATCTCCATTATATTTGTCTGTCATATGTTAAACTTACCCCAACCTTAAAAAAATATTAAGGGTACAAGTGACAAATGCAATACAAAGATGAACTGTAATAATCAATAAGAGCATGCCATTACAACTGGAAGAAAGGTATATATCACCTCTGAAGGGTATGAGAAAAGAAGACAGTAAAAGAGCAGTTTTATATTTCTCCAAGTTGACCATGAGATGCAGGCAGATGACAAATGTCTGCTGTGTCATGATTTGCAAAACAAATAAAAGTGAACCATGCTTCCACTAATGGATCTGATTCTGAATTATATTGAGTCCATGCAGATTATATTCAACACATCAATTTCTCTGTTATTTTTTTAAACCAAGTTCATTCCAATAATGTTGGAATGATTTTAACTTAAAGCTGAAGACCAAGATCTTGTGTCAGGCATGCCAAGCAGAATCTACAAACTCAACACACCCTCCAGTGTTTCATAGGTGAAAACCAGGAGAGCTAGGAGAGGCTGGAGTAGTTTGCTTTTGCCCAGCCTATTGGGAAGGCCAAGTTTCCACCCTCTCCTCTTCTTTCACTGAATGCAAGCTACTTTTGTACTTCTACCTCAGTTTGCAGCAACTCAAATAAGCTGAGGACGAAGGGAGAAAGTGGGGAAAGGAAAATGAAACTGGGACATTTAAAAGGCATCAGAAAAAAGTGGGATGACAGAGGACTACAGTAATTGGGAATGTCCCTGCAAGATGAAAACAGTTGGAGGGTATGACTCAGTTCCCTTAACTACTTCCAAGCAGCTACCAAGGAAGGGAAGGGAGGATGGCAACTGGATAGCAGGGAATGGATGGAGAACTACAACCAGAATGGCCTGAATTCCCAAGTGTTCATTCTCCTATCTTCTTCCCCCAGTCATTAAAATGACTCAGTGATGTTCCATGGAGCTTGACAGCGACCTATGTTGGAGATTTTGGATACTGCACAGAACGTTAGAGCACATGATCCACAACAAGACACATATGTGCATTACCCTGAGTTACACATATGCATATCACCAACAGGATTCCAGGCAGAGGTCCTCGTCGTCAATTCAACAGAATGAGGAGAGGAAGAGGAAAAATCTCAAGTATACCAGTGGATGGCTTCTGAGTTCAGTGGTTTTTATTTTATATACATATATATGTGCGTGTGTGTGTGTGTGTGTGTGTGTGTGTATAGAGAGAGAGAGAGAGCCTCCACAGCCTCCTTTATGTCAAAGTTGAATATGTACTAACAAGTTTTATTGAGTCATTTGTTTGTTATTTATGGTGCTTATTGTCATTCCTGAGAGGAAATATCTTTGAGTTTAAAATATACTGCATTATTGTCCAACAAGATTATCCTGTAGTAAAGGTAGGACAGACAATTGCAGAGGTATTATCAGAATGAAAAGATGATATTATTTTGTATCTCCTTCTGAAGTGCTATAAGTCTGCCAAGGGAAACCCACTTAAATCTAAAATTTGGAACATGAAAGCATTTTTCAAAGCAAGGCCAATTTTGTTATAAATGGTGTGAAGAGGTTAAATTACCTTGGAGAGCCTTGATTCACTTCCCCACTTTGACAATCTGGTAGCTGAACCTGAACAAAAATCAAAGGAGCAGCACTTTAAAAATCTGGTGGTGATGTGATGAATCAGATATAATGCTTTTCAGTCAGCAATAGTGACATGAGAGTTCAGATAAAGGCTGCATTGTGGCACTTAAACCTTCTCCACAACTATCCCACACAACCCCACCCGCCAGAAAACCAGCGTTTAAAAAAAAAAACAACCATTTTTAAAAAGCATACTTTCTCACTACACTAATGTGCTGTCAGATTCTCCATGATTTTTTTAAAAAAAGAGCTGAACAGAAAACTTCTATTGCTTCTTGTTTAAATTCTATACCAGTAGTTGTTTCTCTACAGCATTTTCAATAGCATTTACCTACTATACAGGAACAATCTGCCTTAGCTTAGTAACATAGTTACTGTGGATTCATAAAATGTGTTTGCCAGAACTGGTTCCTCTCAAACAGCTGCTATTATTGTTATTATTATTACGCTATTATTATCATTATTATTATTAAGCTTTTGACAAAATTACATTTGCTTAATGACAAAAGAAGAAATCAGATTGAATACAGTTGTGAAGAGAACAGAAACAGAAAAGTAAAATCTAAAATAAATTTACAGTATAACACTCAACTTAATTGCAAGATCTATGCATCAATTCAATGTGTTCACGTCATTAGAAATGGCCCTATCTCCAACCATGTGTGTCTAATTTCCCCCTATTTTTCCAACTGTCCTTTAACAGCAACTTTTAAAAGTAATTAGAAAGCATTACTTTGCTCTATCAATAAAGTAACTTTTCCCATTCATTACACTACATTGTTTTACCAAAAAGTAACTTTATTCCCATTCACTACATTACTGTTGAAATGTAACTTTGTTGCACTCTTATCACAAAAAAAAGTCTCATTACAGATAACTACATTGTTTGTAATGTGTTGTTTCCAACCTCTAAAAGAAAAGGAAACACAGATCAAAGTTCACAGCCCTAATTCTTGAGAAAGTTTATTCTCATATTAATTTCACGCTTAGCAATATACATTTCAGATTATCCTTCACCTCAGAACATCTATCACATCCAGTGCTACGGATTCCAGCTTGTAAAGACTGCGCAGAAGCTGGATGAACAGGTTGTAAATGAATTGCTTTTGTGAAGATTTCCTGCAGGAATTCAGCAACATATTTGTTGAAAATTGATCCATTAAAGACATGTCAATATTTCTTTCATCCTAAAGCAACCACAGTGGTTGCTTCCAAAGAAGTCTGAGATGGAAAGTGGAGGTGGGCATTTCAAAGGCAGCTATGTTGAATTTAAGACTTTTTTTTTTTTTACATAAATCCAGTGAATCAACGAACTGGGTACATCTAAAGGGAGTTATACAGAAAAATGAAAAGAAAAGAAGCCATCAAGCATATCTGTTGTTAACTGCTTTCAAGTCAGCTTTGAGTTATGGTGACTCTGTGAATGTGAGACCTCTAAGTCATCAGCAGCCTTACTCAGGTCTCCCAAACTCAGGCTTCCTTGAACCGAGTCTATCTCTCTATAATGCAGTCTTCTTTTTTTCCTACTGACTTCTACGTGACCAAGCATTGTTGTCTTTTCTAGGGAGTCATGACTTCTTGTGATATGGCCAAAGTACCACAGTTCCAGTTTAGTTATCTTGGCTTCTAGGGAGAGTTCAGGCTTGATTTGCTCTAGTACTCACGTATTCGTCTTTTTAGCAGTCCATGGTGTCTGCAGATCTCTTCTCTAGCACCCCATTTCAAACGAGTTGATTTTCTTCCTATCTGCTTTGTTCAATGTCAAGCTTTCACAACCACACGTAGAAAGTGGAAATACAGCACATGGACAATCCTAACCTTACTGTTCAATAACATATCTTTACACTTCAGGATCTTGTCTAGTTCTTTCATGGTTTCCTTGCCAAATCTTAGCCCTTTCTGCACCATACTGGATGCCATGACTTCCCGGCATCATCCCAGCAGTGGGATGGGAGCATGTCCCAAAAGCTCCCCTCTGCACCCGGCCAGCTGCACCCGGCCAGCTTCAGGACACGCTCCTTCCTTCCACAGTGCAGCCAGCCTCTTCCAGAGCTGCATTGAGGAAGGAAGTGCTTGATAGTGCTTCCACCCTCCCCACACAGCCCCAGGCAATGTGCCCATCGTGCAAAATTACCAGATTTTTGCAATAGCTAGGGATGTGACAGGAGCAAGACCGCAATGATGCTGTGTGATGGCATGCACCGCGGATCAGCTTGAATGCATCCCCATGCAGGGATGGGGCTGAAGTCCAGAAATAGCCTTAGTCTTTTTCTGATTTATTGACTGCAGCCTCCATTCTGAATAATGACTGAACCAAGGTATGGAAAATCTTCTAACTATTTCAATGATTTCATTGTTTAAAGTTATGTAACTCATATGTAGTTATTGTTTTTATTTTCTTAACGTTCAGCTGTAAACCTGCTTTTGTATTTTCTTGTTCTAATCTATAAAGCACAGCCTGATTTTCTTCTGGAATTCTTTGGTGCACCTTGGTTTTAAAAGGAAGCTGAGAAAGCTGCAAGTAGGGGAAATGCCCTTAAACAAGGAAGTTTGTTGTGCACCCTCGTAATACCAGCCAGTCTAGTTATTGGTGTCCTGAAGTAACTCTGCCATTTTACTTAACAGTATTGTGCCAATATTGCCTAGAGCTGTGGTTCCAAACTCTATACTTCAATAGGTAATTCCAGGTAGGCAGTCAATTCCAAGAAAGACCTTCAGATGGCCACTAATGCCCAGGCCTTATTTTGGTAAGTATTCTTCACTATGGAGGTACAGTCGTTCCTAGACTGTGACCTATCACCAGGGACAGCTAGTGACTTTCAGGTCAGTGGTGAATTTGCTCTGAGTTTTACTTACAAACCTTGGAGCCTACCCATATTTTTGGTATCTTGGGGCCCTTTCACACTGCACAATTATAGCACTGTGATTCTACTTTAACTGCCGTGGTTCCATCCTATGAAATATTGGCACTTGCACTTTGAAAAGGTATATATAGGGTTCCCAGCCAGAAAGCTCTAGTGCCTCACCAAACTCCAAATCTTAAGATTCCGTAGGATGTTGCCATGGCAGTTAAAGTGAAATCGTAGTACTATAACTGTATACTGGGAAAAGGCTCTTAAATAGCTCCAAGATTCAGATTAAAAGTTCAGCAGATTCAGCATCTCGACATGGAAGCAACCAACCAACCACCACATCCTATTAGACTGCACATGGCAAAACAGCTTACACAAAATTTTAGCATGGAATAGAAACAAAATACAGGCTAGGGGTGGGTTAACATTAAAGTCTATGGAGGTTTTTCTGTACTAGGGAGGGAGTTTTCACTTATAGGACCCTCTCACCTCAAGTATGAAGTGGAACAATTTAACAGATCAGTTATTTTTGTAGGCTGTAAGAAGGATGGCCACAAAGTCCTGTGTAAAGAATTGGAGCTGAAGCACATCTCTAAATAGGTTGAGATTCCAGTGATGAACTTAACAAAACTACTTGAAATCATTTTTAAAAAAGTGCTCCAAGGAGACTGGTGTTTCTCGAAATACCACTAATTAACAAAGGAGTTAAATTGTCAGCATGATTAATCAACTGAAGCCCTAATTGCAGGTTTTTAAAGGCTTGCCAGTTAATCAGGCCAGTCACACTAGCTTTGTAGAACAGACTCCTTTTGTGCTCACAGAAAAATCCCTTCAGTTGGGCAAAGGCAGAAGGAGCTCAGACAAGAGGGAAAGAGAGTGACCTTTCCCCCTCTTCTTCAATCAGCCCAAGAACAAAAGGCAGGGTTAAGCTCAAAGTCTAGACTAGACCAGCACTGGATCAAAGGCTCTTATAGGATCATTTTGCAGTATGAACCTCAACATGCAGTCATGGCTTTTTCATATACAGAGGGGATGGATCCAGAACAGGGTTGGAAATAATATTTACAATGATTCATTTCCAGATTTTTAAAAAATGGGTTTCCTAATAGCTGGGAAACTCTGCTGGTAAAAGTTAATAAACTAGTCAAAATTTTGTGCAATTTTTTTCTCCTGGTATTCAACAAAAAAATAAAACAAAAATAAAAATAATAAAAATATAAAAATAAATAGATAGATAGATAGATAGATTGATGATAGATAGATAGATAGATAGATAGATAGATAGATAGATAGATTCATAAATAAATAAATATTTAAAAAATTAAAAATCCTGTTTTCTACACAGAAAATGCGTTTCCTTGACAGAAAACACTGTTTCCTATACTGGAAACCTATTATTTGGAACGTTCAGATACAGGGAAAATACTGTGAGGGAATATTTGCTTTCTTCCACAGCAGAGAGAAAACTACCATAATTATATGTAAGTAAGTATAAGACAGTTGAGGATTTACATTCCTATGCCAGAGCGTAGAAAAGTTATTAGGGATGGGAGATGGGAGAGAACACACATTCCAGAATTCCCCAGCCATCATAGGTAATGGCCATGCTGGATGGAGCATTCTGAAAACCTTCTCATTTTGAATTTTCTCTTGGCTTTTAATGTGCTTAATTAACATTTTGGTTTTATGTTTATTAATCTTAAACCATGCTACCTGACCAGACTGGTTTATCACCCTATTTAGTTTAGCAAGCTGAGGTAGCGGGTCTTCCAAGAAAAGAACCACATCATCCACGAAAACCCGGATCTTGTACTCAGCTTTACCAATCTTTATACCTTGGATATCCCCGTGCTTTCAAAGATCCTTTAAAAGTACTTTTAATGCCAAGATAAATAATAACGGAGACAGCGGACATCCTTGCCTCGTTCCTTTCTCTATGAGGAAATCTTCAGATCAGTCAGAATTAATGACCACACATGCTTTTGTTCGGAGTAGATGCCCTTGATCCACATTGTGAATGTCTGGATGGAGCATTCTGTCAACTATAGTGCAAAATGTAACTTCTCCAGATTCTGTAGGATCCTGGTGTCTACCGCTATCACTAGCAAGCTCACCTCCAATAGAAGCCAACCCCAAAGCATTTTGCCACCCAAAGTGAGGGACACAGTGAACACCCATCCTGTTCTATGATCAGAATGAGAACTCATTGCATTTCAACTATATTGATGGGTCAAATATATGATGCAACATAGCTGAGAGGCTCCAGGGAAGACTGTATAGCCACTATACCTCTGACCTCCAATATTTTCCTGCTACCACCCTCTGCATGTGCTACCTGGTGCAGACACCTCATTCTTTCACCAGAGCTCACCTTATATCCAAAGATGCCCTGGAAGTGCTGTGAGACAGAGCTGAATGTTTTAGATCTACAATGTTCTGGCACCTATAAGATGAAGTGCCAGTTGGACACCAAATACAGGACATGACTTTTTTGATGTTCTTATGTTACCTGAGAAGATATGATTTGCAAAAAACAGGGATATAAATCCACCTCTCGCATTCCCGCCTGCAAGAACAAATATTACCAAGAACTTTCTCTCTGCTCTGTGAAATAAAAGGGATTTCTGCTCAATTTTAGATTACTGTTCTTACTTTGGAACTTCCATGGGGAAGAGTAATTTGCATATAATAAACATGATTTTCCTGTGGAGAAAACTACCTGGGGAGGTGTATGTAATGCAAAATCAAGTGATTCGCACTCAAAAAAAAATGTGTATTTGTACCGAATACACATGTAGGAAAGAAGTATGTGGTTTTTCTGCACAGAAATCTGTACCTTTGCATAAATAGTAAAAGTTATGCAATTTGCATAAACATCCAGAGACCTGCACACAAAAAAAAGTGTAGTTTTCTTTCATTTTTTTTTCTGCAATAGATAGCTAAGCAGACACATACACACACACACACACATGTACGTAAATACATACATACATACATACATGTATACACAGAATGGTCTCCTTCTTACTGTCTTTTCGTTGTCACACAAAGACTCTATTATTCTGACAGGCTTTCAAAACAGAAGATTTTTAAATATTGATCTTTTAAGAGGGTGCTGTATTGTTTTTAATTGAACTGTTTTTCATTGAATTTTTTATTCTTTCCATTGCTTTTTAGTCTTTCTAAGTGTACATTTAAATAGCTTTAGAGTTTTGAAGAGTTTGTTTCTATTTTAATATTCACTTTATGAGTGTTTTTAGCTGTATTATTCTGGTTCAAACTGTAACCCACCTTCAATTATGAGTTTGATGAAAAGGCAGGATATAAATAAAGATGATGATGATGATATGATGAGAATGATGGTGATGATGATGTGCCTACCCTCTCTCTATTCTCTCAGTGCTCCTTTGGGGAAACAATGTTTCTTTCGCCCTTTCTTCCCCCCGAAGCAGTGCCTAGAAATGAAGGGCCTGCTGCTTTCGGGGAAGCGCGGAAGAAATGCTGTTTCCCTCTGAAGGAGCACCGACAGAGTAGAGAGAGTAGGTGCTTCTTTTGAAAGCACCTACCCTCTATTCTACTGTCTTAGTGCTTCTTCGGAGGGAAATCATGTTCCGTTTGTGCCCTCCCCCAAAGAAGCACTGCAATCCTTGCCACTTCACTTCCAGGTAGCCACAAGAGTAAAGGTGGTCCATTCTATTCCCATGACAGGCAGTGGAATATGCTGCCTCAGAGTGTGGTAGAGTCTTCTTCTTTGGAAGTTTTTAAGCAGAGGCTGGATGGTCATCTGTTGGCAGTGTTTTGATGTGTGTTCCTGCATGGCAGGGGGTTGGACTGGATGGTCCCTGTGGTTTCTTCCAACCTTATTATTCCATGATTCTATGATTTTATGACAGCTTGGAAATGAGGGTCCACCATGCTGTCTGGCCCTGGGCTCAAGCAGTGTTGCCACACTCACCACATGAGGCCTTCCTCATCTTCTGGGCTCTCCTCTTGCCTTCCTGCCTCCTGGGGTCTCTGGTGCATCTGAGCTCCCAGCACAGGATGAAATGCCTGCCAGTATGTTGTC
Source organism: Cyclura pinguis (assembly GCA_030412105.1). Classification (NCBI taxonomy): domain Eukaryota; kingdom Metazoa; phylum Chordata; class Lepidosauria; order Squamata; family Iguanidae; genus Cyclura; species Cyclura pinguis. Next base: position 315,041,260 of record CM059600.1, on the reverse strand, counting down.
ACCACTCCCACCACCACGGTTGTTACAGTCACCTTTGAGGAATCCGGGAAATGCTGCATCAACTGGCTACAACTGGTCGGGACATTTTTATCTATTGTACCTGGGATGCCTCCCATTTTCCAGAATGAATGGTAACCGTATGCAGACTCCTGTGAGTGCTCCGCTGACCCCCAGGTCAAGAACTACTGCTCTCATACATACTTTATGGATGCTACTTGTCATAATATTCATATTTTGCATGCAGTCTTCTCTAATACATACATTTCTGCACTGGTTTTGAAGTTATTGCAAAAATAAGAAGTCTAAACACAAAATTGGAGTGTGGCATTTCAGCTTACATATTTGTTTGAAAAACTGGTCAGCTCATATTCGAAGGCATGTCTCGTTCATTCCATGCTTGAAGTGAGGAAGACTGTGCTACTAGGAAAATGCATTCTCAGATGAGAAGCCACAACTATCCTCATTGCTGCAAGACTGTAATCTTTCACTAACTGGAAGATGCTGGTGATGAATATATCCATTAGTGATCCTTCAGAATTACATGTGGCATCTGTTACATTTTTGACAATGGTGAGACCAAGTATCAGCAGGTCAACAAGAATTTGCACAAATATTTCCTGATTCACACCCATGTTGGAGACATGTTATATTGGGGCCAGTTCTATCCCTCCCTGGAGTCTTCCATGCATGAAAGCAACCTTGGGAGCAAGCCAATTGCTCAGAGACAGATTCAATTGCAGCACCTTCCATTAATCTCTGACACTCCAAATACACAAGGGCATTTTCAAAAGTATTTCCAGTGAAATGGCTGACCAAGCTGAATGTCAAATACTACTATGACTTTCTGAAGCCCTCTTGTATATGAGATATCAAGGAATCCACACTGATGAAGTGGGCAGTCAGATTACAAAGTGGCAAAAGTGAAGGCATATTGCTTCAAGTACTGGGGCATGTTTTAAGAAGTCACCTCTAATTCTCTATACTCTTCACATGAATACTTTAAGGCAGAGGTCATTCATTCCCAGCAATTAAAAGTGGCAACTGTCAGATGGGGCAAACTTAGCTTGCCTATACACAGTACTTTTAATTTGAGTGAGCAAGATTCTAGGCATTGCACGTATTCATGTCATGCCATTCATTGCTGGTCTCAGCCACACTCACTTTCTACCTGCATCAGTTAGTCTGCAGTTACTCTGAATTGGTTTGACCTCCATTTTGTTTTGTGTAATTCTCTCTCTAGAGTCAGCATGGTGTAGTGATTTGAGCATTAGACTATGACCCTGAAGACCAGGGGTTGATTCCCTACTCGGCCATGGGAACCCACCATGTGACCTGCGGCACATCACACACTCTCAGCCCCAGAAAATCCTGAGATACGTTCACCTTACGGTTGTCATAAATTGGAAATGATTAGAAGGCATGCAACAACAAGAAAATTCCCTCTGTCTCAATCCTTATCCATATTTGAAGAACCCATTTCCAAAGCTTCTTACCACAAAATGTTATGAAACTGTTAGTATTTGTAAGTAAGCCTGCTTCATACATTTTTACAAAGAAGACTAAACCAGTTTTATTTCTCTGCTAGATCCTATGCTTGGGTGGTGGTGGTATGAGACTAGTTGTTGTATATCTTTTGCCTGTGAATGCTGTCCACTCTGCTTGTGAGTATCTATTATTACTACTATCTCTCATCTCTCAAGAATGATAACAACCATCAGGTCACCTTCTTTTCTTCCATCTTTTTCTTTGTAATGGGAAGAAAGCACATAAATTAAAGCCTTCACTGAAATTTAACCCACATTTTGGGTTGACAGTTGACAGTGTATCTGCGCTGCACAGCTATACTGATTTGGTACCACTTTGATTCCATAGCGCCATCTTAAGGAATTCTGTTATTTATAATTTAGTGAGGTATTTAGATTGTGCCACAGTAACCTGACAATACAGGGTTTGAGGATTAAATCAGTTTAATTCTGTAGTGCTGGGATGGGAATCAACCAGTTTCACATGTTGTTTTACTGGGCTAGTGGAAACTGTAGTCCAACAAATGTGGAGAGCTCCACAATTCCCATTCCTGCAGCACTGTAGACAGCAGAGGTGTACCTAGGGTGGGGCAACTGGGATGTGTGCCCTAGGCACCAATAACAGAGGGCACGAAAAAATTTGAACCCTCAACCCTTCCACCTAGGCCTGGTCTGCCGCCGCCACCACTGGGGTTGTTCCTGGCCCGGTGTGGAGGCAGTGGCAGCAGCAACCCTTCCTCCTGGGCCTGGCCCTCCACCACCCCTCTGCCCTTGGCCCAGGGCAGTGGCGGCAGGAGATGCAGCACCTAGAGGCACAACTTCCACACTTGCCCTTGGCGCCGTTGAACCTAGATATGCCACAGGTAGACAGGCAGGCGCTTGAGAATTGTATCCTCGGAATTGTAGTTTAGGGCAATGGACTAAAGGAAAAAACGACAAAAAAACAGGATTTCCCAAGATGGAGCCACAGCAAAGTGGTATAAAATATGTCTTGTTGCTTTTAGCAACAAAGTGGTATGCCTAATGTAGATATGTCTGGTGACATCACAAAAAGGTTGAAAAAGCAGGAAAAGATTAACACTTCAAAAACACATGTTTCAGTGATGACTTACACAAATTTGGGGTAGGTGTCTATCCAGGAGATATCTCACACTGTCAGGAGTTCCTGGTAATGGATGATTCCTGCAAGTAAAAAGATTTACCCAAAGGAACATGAGGGACTAACTGGACAGAAAGGACTAAGGACTGTTCTTAGTTCATGCTGTCCAGTTCCTGCATCATTCTGTGATTTCTTTTATCTTCATAAGCTTCACATTCACACACATCACATATGCATGTTGTATGGCTTTTTCTCTAGTGTATACAGTTTTAGGTGCAACTTTTGCTAACTTTTCTTTTTTTGCATTTTTGTACACAAAATTCTACATGTATCCCCCAGTCATTGAAGAAGAGGTGTTCCTTGACTTTACTTTTTTTAACAGAAAATTTGGTACTAGAAGGAGAAATAACATGGAAAGAACAAGGATAAGCTCCTACAACCACAAAAAGAAGAGCAGTTCAACACGTTTCAACATTTTTTTAATCTAAACCTAACAATATGCAAATATAAAATAAAAGCAACAAGGTCAGATAAATCTTGCATAGGTACTGTAAACATAAAACTTTGAACCTTCCATAAACCACCTTTTAAACTTTCTAGAGATTCAGGATGTTTTTTTTTCTTCCATCAACCTCCACTTTCCGTGTTATCTCTATTTTTGTGGCCAAACAGTGGTTTCTTAAAAAAAAAAAAAAACAGCTGCTGTTTATCTTCCTGGCTATAGGCAGGCACACACAGCTACAGTAGATTGGCTAGAATAGAATCCCCCTTTCTCAGCTCAAGCTTTTTAGCATTGTTTACTGGAGACATGCTGCTGCAAGCTGATATCAAAAGTCTCGTGTTTCTGCAATCCTCGTTCAACACCCTCCAAATGCCAATGCAGCTAAAACAAACAAATAAACAAACAAAAAACCTTTCAGCAAGACAGAGATAAGAAGACTCTGAATCAAAGCCAAGTGGGTGTGGTTTCCAAAACTTTCCACCAACGCTAACTTAGGCCATTTCTGCACTATACTGTTATAGTGCTATTATTCCACTTTCAACAACATCAGCAGAGAGCTCTTTGGCCTCAGTAAACTAGAAACCCCAGAATTCCACAGAATGTTGAAAGTGGAATAACAGCATTATAACAGTGTAGTCTGGAAATGGCCTTAGATCAGCTAAGCTAAATCCTTCCTGAATCTGCTATTAGCAATGGGAGCCCATGGACAGGTGTAGTATTGATGCAAATGCTGAAGAACAGGTGATGAAGTATACAAAAATAACCTTCTAAAATTGCTTCTTTTTTTCTCAGTTCTGCCACATGCTACTTCTGTTAAAAGGGGAAAAATCTATTCCATTCAGATCTTAAAATTGCCTGGGATTTAGGAATATTGATTTAATTTTTAAAGTAGAATGTTTGTGGGCTTCTCCAAGATTGAATGTGGATACCAAATAAAGGGAGTGGGAGACGTTAGAATTATTTGAAGCTGGTGCAATTATAAGGGGACATGTGTTTCTCTCAAGAGTTTTCTTTTTTTTTACAAAGCTACCTTCAAACTGTAGATGTCTGTGTAGCTTATTGGTTGGGTAATAAACCATTCCTTCTCACCAGTCTGGGTTTATTCAGCCAAGTCAGAATAGATAAGGAGTAAGAGGCTTACTACTTCTGAGAGCTGAAAGCTTCCCTTTCCTTTATATTGATTTGAAAATAAGAGAAAATCACTTCTGGGCATAGTGCAAGGCAATTTTTGCACAATTTACTTTTGAGCCGTGCTGCCCGCAGGAGAGCCATATATGATGAAGCAATAAGTGCAAATGAATTTAGCAAACTGACACACTATTCAGAGTCTCCTTGATGTCTCTGACCCAAGTCTGAAGCAAAGTATTGCAATTTCTCTCTTAGTGTTGGCGGGATCTAAATTGCTGCCTTTATATGACCATGCAGTAGGACATTTTCTTTTCCTATTGATTTCATTTTAAGGCCCACAATCCACACGTGTGTGTTTTTTCCCCAAATTGGTACTTTTGTCTGTAGGAAGCCAGAGTAGAGAGAGAAAAAAGTGGAAGAAAACTAGGTAGTTCTTCTTCATCTCTTCCTATTTACCGTTGTTCAAACAAAGAAACAAACAAACAAACAAAATGAGCTGAGTCAGATTTTCAGGCCATGTTTTTGGTATTGCTGTCCCAAAACTGTTTGCTGCCATAGGCAAAAGTGGTCATACTGGCTGGTGGATCTTGAGAGTTGTGGTGTGTATGTATGTATGTATGTATGTATGTATATGTATGTATGTATGTATGTATGTATAGTATATAAAAGTCAAAGTTTGTCTGTTTGTCTGTGTCAGGTGAAGACCTCATATGATTGGCTGTACCAGGCGAAGAACTCATGTGACTGCTGCCAAGGAAGATTCCATGGAATCCTGGGGTTTGGAGTTTAGGGAGGGGCCTTTAGAATTCTCAGCCAGAGAGCTCTTGGGCCTCAGGCAAATGTGCCTGTCTTGAATAGGCTGGTTGCTATGGAGATGAGGCCTAGCATAAAGGAGGAGGGCAATGTATTCCCTCAGGAACCCAACCTTGTGGCCCTTTTCACATGGCATTTTCCATGCGAAAGAGGGGCTGGAGCATCACGCGATTGTGAGGACCGATCTGCACGACGCACTCACAATTGCACGACGCTCCAGGGGCCGGCAGGCGCCAATCGCGCACCTTTTCATTTTCGGCTAGAAGCCAAAAATGGTGCGCTACTACGCACTGCTCCCGGGCCCTACACGCACTTACCTGGCATACAGAGCCTCCAGAGCTGTGCCAGCAGGCAGCTTGTATGGGGCCAAAGGACCCCAGACACGAGAGCTTCTCGCCAGAGGCTGCTCACCCAATCTCCGCACCCCAGTGCGGAAAAGGCCTGTATGTTAATAACTCTGAATATAGATTGGATTGGGGAATATGGGGGAAAGTTACAGGTACTGGACAAAAAAATTAGAGGAATTAGAGACACAGGATCTCAAATCTTTCTAACAAGTATTACCTATGAGAAAATAGAATCCTGGGCAATGCTGGGTATATATGCTAGCACACACACCTTCCTCAAGCTGTATCCCCAGTTGCACGTGTCATCTATATAACAATGCTGTATATTCCTAGTGGTGGATGTACCACACATTCACAGAGATTAAATGGGGTTGAGGATGGACATGTAGTAAAGGGCCTTCCATTCTTCCATCTTTAATAAGATTCTTGGAGGGCTCAAACATTTAAACACTTAAAGCCCTGAGCTTTAAGTGGGCCTGGGAGTTTCTGCTGTATTTTTATTCAAGTCAAGGCCACAGATATCAAAAAAACATTAGGAGATTAACTTATCCTCAAACAATTCCAAGAAATATATCTTCCATTTTACAGACTTATCTTGACCTCAGCAACTGCAATAGAGTTGTAAACATCAAAAGCAGGCACATCCTTATATCTGCATGCTCACACAGATACTATATTCTAAAAATGTCTCAGAGAAGGCACACTCCATGCCAGCCAAATTTGGAAGGAGACCAGCAGTGACCAGCTACTATCAGAACCCATTTTAATTTTGTATAAGTGATACACAATGTCCTTGGAGGAAGAAAACAGAATTTCCAAATGGCAAATGTGAATTGTTTAAACCATCTTTTTTTTAAAAAAAAAAAAAGTCTTGCTCCAAGCCCCCTTTTGTCATTGTTTTGCTGCTGCTTGTGGCAGCCATTCTGTTGCTCACAGTACAGGAACAATCAATGTAGAATATACTTAATTAGGCCATTTCCACACTAGATTGATTCAACATCCTATGGAATCCTGGGGCTTGCACTTTAGCCCCTCCCTAAACTGCAAACCCCAGGATTCCATAGGATGTTGAAAGTGGAATAATAGCACCATAATAATCTAATGAGGAAATGGCCTTAGATACAGGAGAGGGTAGGGAAAGTATGCCCCACAGTTGTTTTTCCAAAACTCTTGGACTGTTCTTTTAATGTCTGAGAAAAAGTGTGAATCAACACTTCTGGAAGCCATTCACAGGGGCATTTTTTTTCCTTTTAAATAGGTTATGCCCACACAAGGGTGGGCAACTATCAGGGGCTGATGGTTGCATTTCTTCCCCCTCCCCAAGAAAAACTCAGAGAACCATACCCTCCCTCCGTCACACATCCCTTCCAAAAAAAAATCAAATGTTAGCACATGGTAGGGGGCATTTGTGTCACATTTTCTGCCTCCCTAGCCAATGAGAAGCCTTTTTGTAACAACAGAAAATAGCCCAGAAGCCCTTTCCAGTCCACTTCCTGGCTTTAAAAAGGCCATTGCTGGGCTTCGACTAGGGAGTCCAAAGACATGGGGAAATCGCCCCCTTGGGAATAGAATCAAAGTATTGCTATATAAATTAAACACTCATTTTTAAAAGTTCCTGACACCAAGAGGAAGAGATCCACACACTCAACATCTGGACATGAACTACCTGGACATCTGGACATGAACTAGGGATGGGCCAACCGAATCCAGGAATCCTCAAATCTTTGGGAAGGATTCAAGATTCGCGGATCCAAATCCCTGGGGCAAAACAGGCTAATCGAATCTTTCGAATCCCTGCACGTCTGGAGGCCCACGCGGGCACGCAGGGCCGGCGAGAGCTGCTTTCCTGCATGCCTGCAGGCGTGAGCTGACGTGAGAGCCTCAGATCAAGCTCCTTCCTGCTGCCTGCCCCTGTGGCTGCCTCCCCCTGCAAGGTAATTATTCTCTTCTTCCTATTCTTTTGATTTGAGGCTCGAGGGTAGGGATTGAGACTAGACTAGAGACTGGTGTTTGTTTTTGTTAAGTGCCTTCCTTGTTTTAAGACTTGAGACTGGACATCAGGGTAGAGAATTGAGGCTGGGCTAGAGGCTGGTGTTTTTGTGTTTTTAAAGTGCCTTCCTTGTTGCAGGACTTGAGACTTGACTGGAAAGTACAGTGTTCTTGAGATTTCAAGGACAGCTGAAGAAGATTCCTTTGCATGGCTCCCTTGCAAAGCTCTTTCATACACAATTCTGGGGTTTGTAGTTGGACAAGGTGTCACAGCCTTCTCTGCCAAAGCATGCTAGTGCATCATCAAACTACAAACCCCAGGATGCCATAGGATGTTGAAAGTGGAATAATAGCACCATAATAGTCTATGCAAAGTCTATGCATAGCTATGCAAAGAAAAATCCAGTTTTGACCTGGATTATCTCTATACTGTAGTATGTGGCCCTGTTTACACAGGCAGGAAAATGTGGGATTAATAATCCACATTTTCCTGCTTGTGTAGAAAGGGTCTTCATGTCATTTTCAATCTGGCAAGATCCTAAGGCAAAACTATGACAAATTACATGTAATTCTTAATAAGAAGTATATGGGTATGTTTTCCTGAAAGTGAAAACTATTATTTAATTTCTTTTTCATTAAACAAAGATGTCAAATTCTGCTCCAAAACACTTTTCAGTAGAAGTGCTTTGTTTCCCTTGCTTTTTAAACCCTTTTGTAAAAAAGGATTCGAAAGATTCAAGATTTGTGAGATTCGTGGGTTCGCAGAACCTTCCAGGGATTTGGATCCAGATTCGGATTCAGAAAATTCTGGATTCATCCCATCTCTAGAAAGAACAGTATGTATGTCCTCAGAACATATCTGTGCCTTATGAGCTGGAGAATTTCTTATTTTATACCTGTTACTTTGGAACTCAAGTAGCATAATTGGTAGAAAGTTATTCTGGAATAATTATGTATGAGGCATACAGTTTCAGACTGTGGTTTGACTGGCTTGTCTCAGTCTTGGACTGTCCACTGGGCAGACACAATTTGTGCTCTGGAATCCTCAGGTTAACATATGACTACAAATGGACAAAATGAACAGTTTAGAAATTTCACTGATGCAAATGCACATAATTTGAATTGAAGATAGGTAAGTTAGTAAGAAAAGGGTGAATATGTTTAGTTAATAGTTAATAAACTTTCAAAGAATCCCATTACATTTATGTCAGAAGAGGTAAAATTACATTTATATTAATTTGTCATTTAAATTTAAGTTAAAAGTCTGTACTAAAATGAAGCTTTAGCAGAATGAAGCTGAAAAATACCATTTGCAACAAAATTGCCCTCCTCTGCTTCATCACTCTCTTTTGCTTGGTAGTAGGAATGGAAACAGCTGTGTTAATTTTTAAAAACCCCATATTCTCAATGATTCGGTCATAAACCCTTTTCTTGCTTTTTTCTTTCTCCATCCCTTATAATTTAATTTCCTTTATAAATTTTATTAGCTTATTGACTCTGCTATGGATCACACAAAAATCTCAAGCTTGAGATGGTCAGCATTCAGTTTCTAGTACAAGTGACAAGTCTCTATGTGGTATCAGATGTACGACACAAGTGAACCACCAGCATGAAGAAAAGACGACCTTTCTGAGATGTCCTTACTACTTCATTGGTTTTAAATCATTTAGCCTTGGAATTAAATAAAATATCATACTTTAAACCTGAAAAAAAAAATCCAAGCCAAGATTCTTATTGCCATTTGCATTTATCTAAAAATCCGCTGGGGAATGTAAATTGTTTGGTCACTCATTTAATTAATAGATAACCTAATTAATAGCTTAATCCTACAATTAAGTAAATGCTGAAAGTCCAATTTAAGCCAACTTAAAAAGTAAGTTAAAATAAATGTAATTAAATTGCTTGTTTATAAATGGAGTTAGAAAATTTTCTACTTCATTGATAACTTCATTGATTTTAATTGGTTAGTTCCTATTTCTGTTTTAAATGCATGCAAAACACATGAAATATGCTTTAGTTGGGGGTGGGGACATTCAAGCAATACAAGCAATAAGCAAAGAAAGGCAAGACTATCCCATAAACAGGAAAAACAAAGCCTGGATGGGATATGGAGGTGGGAAAGGCAGACGACCAAAGATGCAGAGTTTATAGAAGTGATTATCTCTGTCCTGAACAAACTCCAATTGAAATAAAAATAGTAAGCTTGCAGTATATTGATATTTCTTCCAATACTGTCCACCTCTCCTTTCAAGCCTGAGCCATCCACATGCTTTGCAAAGCCAGGCTGATAGAATCCACAACCTGTGCTTGTCTCCCACACAGACCAGCAGGGCAATACAATGGATGGAAGCGTTCCTCATTACTGAGTCAAATGGAAGGCCATTTTTTTTCTTCCACTCTATGTTGAGCACTGGTGAGGGTTGAGAGGGCTTACTTCTTGCAGTGACAGATCCTCTTGCCATGCCCTTCAGGAGATGGACCTTGGATTTGTTGCTTTCAGAGCTGGTGGTGAGAGATGGCTGTCTTTTCACTACCTTGCCGCCCAGCACTGGGTGGCAGCTGCAGAGTCTGGCTCACCACTGGTTGCCTCTCCCCCTGGGGGAACAAGCGGCAAAATGGTTTTTCCATCTGTTCCCATGCTGCGTGTTCCCATTTGTGCATAAGGCATAGAATGACTAAACTGTTTCAACAGATGTGGGTGGGTGAGTATGATCGATAGAATACCTATGCCTGCCAGAGCTTGGAAATCATTATTTTTTTTCTGGAGTACAACTCCCAGAATCCTGTGACCAGTGGGGTGACATCATGTTACACGGCTTGGAAATGTTACTTTTTTGGATTACAGTTCTGAGATTCCCTAGCCAACTTGCTCATAGAGTGATGAAATCTTCTACTCTTGTCGAGCTGGTTGGCAGGCTCTAGAAACTATAAACCAATTTAAAAATAGAGAAAGAAAGAGAGTAACCACCAAGTCTTACAACAGGGCAAAGTGTGGCCATGGAGCAACATATGGCTACCTTCTGAAGATATTCTTGTGGCCCTCATAACTTCCAGAATCCTCAGACTGACTTTTTTCTGATAAAAAAAAAAAGTGAATTTCTCCTTCTGGAAGCCTCCAGGTATAACAATTTACTTGTAAAATATTTTTGAAGACTCCCTGTATTTTTAATATATAGGTTAAAAAAAAAGAGGAGTTTTAAGAATGAAATTTGGACTTCCATCCACTTTGGTTTTCTTGTTTTATTTTTTGATAGCCCATATGGCCCCCAAACCAGCTGCAGTTGCCTATCCTTGCTCTACAGCATACCTTCCAACATTCCACAGATGAAAACCACAACATGTGTGGCCAAGCAACATCACAGTGTGGTCAACGCAGAAAAAGTTATTAATGATACAAGCTAGAAGAGACTGCAGTTGTTTGCTGTTGCCAGAGTCTACAGTGAAGGGCAAGATTCCATCGTCTATGGTCTTCTTTCCCCTCCTTTGTTAAGTGAGTACACACTGTTTTGAAACTCTCAACTCAGTTTGAAGCAATTGAAGTAAGGAGCAAGGTGGGAGGAAGAGAAAGAAACCAGGAGGTTTTAAAAGCAGCTGAAAAAGAGGGACAATAGAAGATTAATTAGAACTGTCCCTGCCAAACTGGGAGAGTTAAACAGTATACTACAACAAGATGTGTGTCTCTTTTAAAACCCTGACCAGCTATAGTGATGACACAGATATGTAATATGCTGGGCCCTAGAACAAAAATGGGAGTGTGTGATGCTCCAGCTGTCAGTGTGCTACAGCTCCCATCATCCCTATCCATGAGCTACACAGGCTAAGGCTGATAGGAGTCAAGGCCCAGACATCTAATAGGCCACCCACTCTGAACCCTTGCTCTAGGAAAAAAAAAATTAAGTTTCTTTTTATTGCCAACTGAGAAGTAAAGTCACCCTGATCATCGGAAAGATTATGGTGCCAAAAACAGAAACAAAATGAGCTTCCCGGAATCTCTTTCAAGAAATGAACCAAAGCAGCTACCCCTTCTCCCATCTGGACAGTCAAATTTGTGAAATGGCCCAAGTCAGCTATAATTCACACCAAAGCAGAGAACCCAGACACTGTTTTTGTAGAGCAGTGTGACATATCTTAAACAGTCGGATTATTGGATGCTGCGGTTTACAATAAAGAGAGCGCGGTTAAACCTATTTGACAGGTCGAATGTGCTTTCCTAGGAAAAGAAAGGGGGAGAAAGAGAGAGAACAGAAACAAGCAACCTTTGTCTGGTAAAGATAAAACAGAATTTCACCAAAAACTCTCTTTTGTTTGGTGCTTCTAAAAGGTTCTGTGCAGGGTGGGATGTATTGATAAAACATGTTAGAGGTCACAAAAAGTCCAAAGATCATCTTTCAAGTTACAAAAGCAACCCATGCTATTTGTCCTGTTTTCTCCTACTAGTGCTGTGGGCTTTGTTTCATTCTTGGAAAGCGGGAAATAGAACTGGGCTTTAAAGCCAAGAGAAAAAAAAATCTTTAGCCTCACAAATTGTTCTAGTCACTAAGAAGTGAAACAAACAAACAAACAAACAAACAAAAGCGCACCCTGGAGCAGTTCTTCAGTTCTGAAAGACTGAATATAATTAGACAGGCATATATCCACTTGGATTTTCTGGGACAGTGATTAATGGACTGTGCTCTTTTATCTCAGTGGATTTGCTTCTTGGAGTTAAATAAACTCCATGTGCTTGACTTAGAAATAGCAAAGCAGTTCTTGTGGCATTTATTCATTCTTATTAATTATCCAGTAAAATGGAGATGCATTGATCATAAACATCAGTATATTTACTGGTTATGGATAACAGTTAATTGGTTCAATGAATTAAGTTATCACATTTTTTTAAAGGTCAGTTTTCTCAGGGGAACCTAGAACTTTCCTAACCCAAACTGAGGTTGTATACCCTAGAAAAAACTTCCCAGGACTGACTGCTGAATAAAACCTAAATAGGATAGGACTGCACAATATGGTGTCTTTTATTAAATTCTGAAAGCCAAGCTATTTGTGTGTGTTTGTTTGCTTGGGCTCTTACAGATGGGACAAGTGTGTAGCAAGTTGCAGTATTTGTACTGCCCAGGCAGAACTACAATGAGTATCCCCCTTCCCCTCTTCATCTATATCCAGCAGTCCTCACCCCACTCCAGCTATGGCCATTTAGTAGCTGGTGAAGAGGAGGGGACACTAAAGAAGCCACTGGCTGTGTACTTGTAACCAGATGCACAATGATAACATTGTCCTCTGAGACTTGTGCAGGCCCCCTGCACGTCCCAGATGATGCCTTATCATTTTGTATCTGGCTATAGGGATGCAGCCAGATGCTTCTCTGGTGCCCACTGCCCTCCACTGCCCACTAAACAACTATGCACAGAAGGGGCTTATGGGAGGGAGGTCAGTCTGCCAGTGGTTTTGGTCATTGTGTAAGGGAGGTAGTGAATGCCTCCCTTTGCAACAACCAAAAAAGCTCCATGTGCAATGGTGTCTGTCATTAACAGGATACCAGACATTATTTGCAATCATGTTTTCCCAATAAAATGTAGCACTGAATGTTGTTTTCACTAGTTTATGCTTTTTAATGCACATTTCCCTCCAGTATGCACACTTTTGTATGCATTCTTTTGACCGGGAAACAGTACCACAGAATTCAGAGATGTGCCAATAATGAAGGATAAATGCACTTCGGCTCACGTATCATTTTAGGAAATGGAGATCCAATTAAGTTTGCTTTTTAATGCATACTGAAAATATTTATCCACCATAAAAACTTGGGCAGTAGCACGAAGCAAAAGATGAACCAGCATTTAAACCAGGTGACGTTCCCATTTCCATCATTTAGCAAGGCAACACACCCATAACTATAACAGTAATTGAAAAGATATAGTGGGCAGTTTAGTTGTTGAGGCAACAATGAGGTAGATATGAGGAGAATGTGAACGTATGTGTACTACACAGAAATAACAACTTGATTCCACTTTAATTTCTATTATTCCTTCCTGTGCCATCCTGGAATTTCTTGTTTGGTGAGGCACTTAAAATTTTCTGCTATAGAGTACTAGTGTTATAGTACAGAAAAGTGTAATTAAGATGTTTCTTACAGAAATTGTGGTAGCTCACCAAAACAGAGGTTTAACTCTTTACTTATCTTATTCTCACATGCAAAAATAAATATATTCAAAAAGTTTCTGTGCACTTTCAATGACGTTTAGCATTTCATGATTTCTCTTGGTGAAAATTTTGCAAAAGTTTTCTTGCATAAAAAGAATATGTTTGGTGCAAAATACAGTTTGGAGCACAAAGCTCTATTTTTTAATTGCGGCTGCTGATTATTTTGCTATTACAGCTCATCTTTTTGGTATTGCATAGAGCTGAAATGGCAATTGGCATTTTTTTTTACAGAGTGTTTTGACATGTTAAAAAAGAAACTATTTTCTGCATTCTATTTAAGAGTCGATGCATTTCTCATATGTTGTGCTGTTGTTGTGTGCCTTTGGGTCATATCTAACTTATGGCAACCCTAAGGTGACCTATCAGAGGTTTTTTTCTTGGAGAGATTTTTTCAGGGCAGGTTGTGTTTGCCTTAGTCTGAGGCTGTGAGAGTGTGACTTGCTCTGTGGGTTTCTGTGGCTGAATGAGGATAAAAACCTTGGTCTTCAAAGTCATAGTCTGATATGCAAATCACTATACCACGCTGCCTGTTAAACATATATACTACATGTGATCATATATTTAACAGAAGATGTAACTTTGCCTAAATTTCCACTGAAATCAGTGGAGCATATTTAGTCAACAAATAAAGTTAAAGATATTTAAAGAAAAGGATCAACCATTTGCCAAAAAGAAACATGGCTTTTTTGTGAAATGGTGAGCTATATGGAAGGCTGTGCACTTATGCAAAAGGCTGTCTTCATCTCCTAACTGCATATATGTTGGGGTTGAGGAGAGATAGGGAGAGATGTGGAATTGCACAGGATATAATATATATAGAACGCAAAAATCTCAAAGAGTTCAATAGAAGTAACATTTAAAAAAAAAACACCTAAAGATCTGAAAAGGCATGAACCTTACTACCCCACCACCACCACCACTTTTGGACTCATGAAGCAAGGTTAAGGGCTTTCCCATGCCTTACAAGAATGTAATCTATCATAGGGTTTTCTTAGAAAGATTTGTTCACAGAGAGTTTGCCATTGCCTTCCTGTAAGGCCGAGCAAGTTATGTCTTGCCCAAGGTCACCCACTTAGTTTCCATGGCTGAGCAAAGATTCCAACTCCTCTAGTCTCCAGAGTTGTAGTCCAATGCTCAAATCACTGCAGCATGCTGGCGTTCCTATAAATGAATCTTAATAGGAGGTTTTGCATTAGGAAGAAAGAAGAATTGCATGCAGTCCACGTACTAGGTCAATCCCTCTGGAAGGTGACAAGGCTTCAACCGAAAATAACCATCTGAAAGACTGCTAAATTTGCAAATATGCGGACCCCACCACTGGCATCTGTTACCATCTCTGTTTTCATCTATATGAAACTTGCTTCATGTCCCACTGGGTCACCTTTCACAGGCATTTTGGAAGGCAAGAGCTCCTTTATTATTTATTCAACTGCTATGCTGATAGTCACATAAACCCCACATGAATGGTCAGAGAGCAAAAGTTTGATTTTTGCCTCCAGGCAAAACAGCCATTCCAGGTGCACCTTCCTTTCTAACAACTTTTGTTTCCTTTCCAAAAGGTGTCTGGCATATTTACTAGAGCATGATGCACTTGCCCACTCACCTCACATGTGGCATAAAGAGAGCTGCAGAGCGCTGCTTTTTTTGACTACATTTCCTAGCATCCCTCTACAGTGAGCTGCTGGGTAAGGAATTTGGGAACTGTAGTCTGATACAGTAATTTCCTGCACAGAGGCATTTCCCTACCTTTCATTATGAACTGGACAGACAATTCCCCTTTCATCACGTAGTAAATACCATGCAAGTGGAAGTGAGAGCTGCCAGCACTAGCAGCTTATCTTCTGAAATCCAAGCAGGGCATCATTTTGAATCAATAAACCAGATTAATAATTGAAAATGTTACTCTTGGGACCACAGTTCCAGTGGCCATGCTACCTGAAGGCTTATGGAAGCTACTGTTCCAAAAAATAATTTTTCCAAATTCTAGTACATTCCTAAAGCAGCTCATAACATAAGAACCAACAGGATGTACTGAAATCCTAAAATATGTTTTAACCCTTTTTACATCTGTTGAGCTGGCATTAGTCTTTGCTTCTGATAATGTATTGGTGCTGGTTTAATTCTTTTTTATTTTTTATGTTCATGTTGCATTTTTGTATTGGATGGTTTTGGGTTTGTTTGTTTTTTTAACTCAGAAACTGCCCAGAGAAATTTTGTTATTGGGTGATGTAGAAATATTGAAGCTAGATAGAGACAGATAGACAGACACAAACATTTTTTAAAAAAAAAACCCTAAAAACTAAATCAAACTAAAATCTCAAAAGAGAAAGAGGCAGTCAAACTGATCCTGAATCAAAAGACCACATGAACCTTGCTCCTTCTCCTGAGCTAACACAGAAATCGCTAATTTAGAAGTCTGTTGAGCATGAACTTGATCAGAACCAAAAGTTACTTTTGGACAACAACACTCAGAATCCCCAGCCAGAATGGGAGTTGTAGTCTAAAAATGACCTTGCAGAAATCTGAAGGATCTACCAAAATGTGTGATTTTTTTTTCATATATGTGCTGGAAAGGACTATTTGGCCTAATTTGAGGGATAAAGTCCTTTTTTTATCCATTATGACAATGAAGTCCCTTTCACACTACACAGTTATAATGTTGTCATTCCTCTGAGCCATGGCTGCATCCTGTGAAATCATGGAGTTTGTAGTCATTTGGTAAGGCAATAGAGCTTTTTTACAGAGATTTCTAAATGCCCCCTTTTAAATTTCAGAATTCCTTAGATTATTCTCATGTTATTTAAAATTGAATCATCATGTTACAGGATGTTTCCAGTTCCTTCTGCTTTTCTTAGAATAAACAGAAATTACAAGTATCTGTAATGCTAAGTATAAAACAGATGTGCAGATTAAACACATGTGAAATACAACAGGCTCACATCAACATGCCCTCTAACATTTCACAGATGAAAGCCAGAACACCTGTGGCCAAGCAACATCAAAGAATTGTCAAGATGGCTAAAGTTATTCTTTTGCCATCTTGAGGAAGAAAACACAAGCTAGGAGAAGATGCAGCCGTATGCTCTTGCCTGAACCTACTGGGAAGGGCAAGATTCTGCTACCTCCTCTCCTCTCCCCTTGCTGAGTTAATAAGTGCAAACTGCTTTTGTACTTTGAAATGCATTTGCAGTGACTGAAGTAAGATAAGGCCAAGGGGAGGGGCATGGGAGAAGAAGAGAAAAATACACATGCTAAAAGCAGGGACATTTTCAAAACAGTTGGAAAAGTGGGACAACAGGCAACAGAGAATTATGACTGTTCCCAGTCACGTAGGGATGTGGGGACGGGAGGGGGGGTGATTCGCGCTGGGCGGCAACATTTCTGGGGCGTCCCAGCCCGTAGCCATGCTCCTGTCCGCACACACCACAACCACACTCCCAGGCACAGTGACCATGCCCCTCACATCGCAGCCCCCCTCCCTCCCCCCCCCCTACACACACTCCAAGCTCCACCGCTGACTGTTCCTGTCAAATCAGGACAATTGAAGAGTATGTATCAGCCCAAAGTCTGTTAGCTTCAGAATGATGATTCTTTGTTTCCTTAGTTTTATTAAATTATTTGGAAAAAATGTAGGATCTTGGCAGTTAATTATTTGGGGGAAAGGGAGAAATTTCTGTAGCCCCTCGCTTGTAATTTCTAACCTGAGAAAAAATTCACTGCCCCTTTAAGTCACCTGTGTTCCAAAAAGTCTTCCAATATATTTCAGGATCCCTTTTCTATAACTGTAAACCATTGGAGGGTAGTCTCCAAATGTGCATGGAAAAAGCCCACAATTCTCCACCCCAAATAATTAGCGGTCAGTGTGTCTCCTGGGCATCTCCACAGCAATTGCACCACTGTCCACTTCCTTTCTAGTTTTCTTACCTGCAACTGTACGAGAAAAAAATATATATTTCTTTTCATACGCTACACGGTATCTCACGATAAGGATTGTAAGTGTCACACAGAAAGCTGACAGAATGAAAGGATGAATAGCCTCAAAGGATCTGAGCCATTGAATAACAGAGCTGTAGGAAAAGGGATGGCAGAGAAGAAACAAAAACTAGAGGCTGTAATTCAGGCATTCCTGAATATTTCGGAAAGAGAAGGAAAAAGTGAGACATAGCTGGGAATAGACCAGTTAGTCAGTTTTGCTCCTCTCCCCATCATGTTTTGAATGTTTTTCAAGTCCTTTCCAGCCCATATATGAAAAAAAAAAAAAATCACAATTTTGGTAGATCCTTCAGATTTCTGTGATGTCATTTTTGGATTACACCTCCAATTCTGGCTGGGGATTCTGGGTGTTGTAGTCCAAAAGTCTCTTGGTCACTTTTTGATTCTTCAAAAAAAGAAAAAACCATCATGAGGGGAACAATATTCACATCCATTGCTGGACAAATCACCAGTGGGATATGGAAAAGAGACAGAGACAGAGGAGGTAAAGGGCTGTCTGTTGCCTCCAGCATTAGCATTGGAGCGATGTTCCAAGAAAGGCGCATGAGAAGCAGCATTGTGTCTCTGCAATAGGCAATCTTGTGCATGGCACAAAGCCTTTACTTGCCCTCAGTTTAATCAGATGACACCCTGAACCATGAAATTTGGTTATCTGCAGTTCTCATTTTGCGTGTTATGAATGTTCCTTATAAAGAACATTTCTGTGGCATAAAGCATTATCAGTACAAAAAAACCACACATTACAAAATCCACACCATCTGTCTTTGACGCCCTTCAGCAATAATGAGTGCCACAGGGTAAGTCCAGTCTGAAGAGGGCTTTTTTCGCTTCTTGTTCTTTCTGAACTCTGAGTGACCCATCTGCCAGCTTTCATTTCAAATAGTCCTGAGCATAGGCATTTTGCCCATTAATAAACTTAACTACTTTGGTACCATTGCAGGTTCTCTTCTATAATGAACAGTGGCATCAGGGTGAGGGAAGAGTGGGCAAAATGCAGCCTCCAAAACCCACCCAAACCCCAAGACCCCCTTTTTTTCTAAGGTTTTAGTTGATTTCTCATCCCACCTCCCATTAAAAATACACCAAAATTGCTGCAAAGCAATTTGCCCCCATAACTACCCAAGCCTCCCATATACCCAAATCTTTTTCAAATGCCCCAAAAATCAGCTGAACATGAAATCAGAAGGGATGTGATGTCACTTCCTGTTGTGTCAGGGCCTGCTGGGGTAGCAGACAGAGGAAAATAGCCCCTGCCTCATTCACAGTTGCCCATCATAAGGCAAGACTTTGTTGTAAAAGTCTGGAGCCCCGTTCAGCGGAATCATTGATCCTAATAACTCCCTTCTCCTTCATCTTTAAATTGCCCCCTTTTCCTTGTAGATGCTAGAGTGTTGTACAGTGAATATAACCAAAACAAGCAATCCAAAAGATCCCCCCCCCCCGCAATAGAATTAAAATGTTGCAAAGATGTCAGGATAAAACAGAAGGCTCAGAAAAGCCCCCAGGCTCAGCAGGTAACACATAGGCCATTTCCGCACGGGGTGAGGGAATTGCCCCGTGCCGGTACTTACCGGACTTCTTGGCTCCCCGGTCCGGTCTGCGGTGCTCCAGAGCAGTGCGTGCTCGTTGCTCCGCACTGCGCCAGGGACGAAAATGGCGGCTTCTGGTTGGTCGAGGGTCTCGACCAACCGCTGAAGCTCGCCAGCCTAAAGCCCATCCCCGGCAGATCGCAGGCTCACACTGGTGTGAGCCTGCAAATCTGCACCGAAGCGCGGGAACGGAGTGGCACGCTCCGTGCACTTGAAAGACCTGTTTTAAGCGGTCTTTCAAAAGCACGCTGGACGATCACTTCGGGTCATTCGGTAGCGGGCTGAGGTGCAGAACTACAGTAAGTAAGTCCGACCCAGTCCACTCCCAGATGCAGACGTCCTCCATGGAGGATGCTCTGCACCGTTTCTTTAAGACCGTGTGGAAATGGCCATTGCCATCGAAAGCAAAGATGGAGAATCTCTGCCTCATACGCTTCTGTGGGAGGACATCTATCTGGTCTACAAGCTTCTTCAGCATGGTGGGGGGAGATTAAAAAAATATTTTAAAATCACAGGAAGCTATTCCATAGAACTGGGCTCCGCTTTGTTGTTGGGTGCTTTCAAGTCCTTATGGCAACTCTAAGGTGACCATATCATGGTGTTTTCTGAGGCTGAGAATATGTGACTCTCCCAAGGTCACCTAGTAGGTTTCCATGGCTGACTGGGGAATCAAACCCTGGTCTCTAGGGTTGTGGTCCAACACTCAGACCACTACACTATGCTGCCTCTTGGGCTCTGCTTTACAGCCCGGGAAATGGCTGCACGGGTGCTTAGTCCCAGGCAGATATATTTAGAATTCAGCTGTGCTTTGTGTATATGGTGAGATAACGTCCAAATCTCTACCAATTACGTCTAGCTCTGCCATTTCTGCTGTGGTCTCAGCCTTTGCCATCTGTCTCACCTGCTGCTGTAACACAACCCCAAAGACCCATGCTGGAACTCTCCTGGGCCAAAAAAGGGTTCACCCCCCTTAATGTAATAGAAGAGCCCGTACAACACCACAAAGGGCCTTTCTGCATTACACTGGTATAGTGCTATTATTTCACTTTCAACATGCTATGGAATCCTAGGATTTGCAGTTTTAGGGAGGGATATTTAGAATTCTCAGCCAGAAAGCTCTTTCACCTCAGTAAACTACAAACCCCAGAATTCCACAGGGTGTTGAAAGTAGAATAATAGTGCTATTAACAGTGTCAGCCCAAAGTCTATAGTCTAAAATTACATGACTCTACCGCTGATAATGGAAGCTAAGCAATCCACCATGGTCAGGTAATGTATTATTGCTAACGGCTAGATTCACACAGCATTCTTGTCAACATGAATGTGTGAAAGGAAGAGATGCAGCATCATACCTAGTTATTATTATTTCCTTATGTTTCATATCATTCATATCATTATTTCCTTATGTTCAGCCGATACTGTGAACAGAAACTGTTTTCAGAAACTTGAGCCATACCTGGAGAATGTGCCTATAGAAGAGAAAACAGCCTCTGTCATACATTGCAGGGGCTTCTTTGGTCATATACTAGCCATAGGAAGAGTAGTGGTTGGTGGCTTCCATATTAATGAGGTGCCAAAGTTGCATCAACTTGGATAACTCCTATCATGTTCAGACTAAAGCCCAGAACAAAAATTACTACCCCACTGACATGGAAGCCATGAGCCACCACTGCACAAGAAGTATAAAAGTCTTGTAACTACTGGTTACTGTTTCACTGGATTTCTTGTTCCATGACTTGATCAAACTTTGTTGGCATGACTGTCTTTTCCTGTATCTATGCATCTCCATTGCAAAGCCCTAAGTAAGTTTATAGGAAAATGTGCATAGGACTTCAAATTCACAACTTCTGCGGCTTATTTTTGTAGTTCAGTCAGCAAGAGAAAAGAAGATGGAAGGAGGCATAGGGTGAGTGAGTCTAAATAAATAAGACTGCCACATGGAGTGCGAAAGAGAGAAACTCTTTGTTTTACAGTTTAGAACTGACTCATTTTTATATGATTTTTAGTTATTATTTGCAATATGTGCATTATATAACACAATGTGTCTGCTGAGGGAAGGAGGGAGGGATTTGGCCAGGGTGTGTGCTCTTGTTTGTACTAGGGGAAAAAAATGCAACATGTTTGTATTGGAACACATGGCAAATCTCAGTATGTGGGAGCACTTGGAGCAAGGCCTGAGATGATTAACTGAGGAACAAATGGAAAGAGGAGGTGCTTTAAATACTGTCCCCTCCAACCTATGAAGACTTTTATATTTAACAGCTATAATTTGGATTGACCCCCCCCCCATGAAATGGAACCAGTGGATATGACACGACACTCACACAATACAATCATAACAACCAGGTGTAATTAGACCTCTTACTACCATACTCATTGCCAATGGAAGTTTCCAGTCTCACTTCAAAGGCAGCCCCACATTCAGGACATTACAGTAAACCAAGTGGGCGGTGACCAGATGATGGATCACTGCCACCAAGGACCTTATCACAGTACATAGTTACAGTGCTATGATTCCACTTTAACTACTATGGCTGAATCCTTTGGAATCTAGGGGTTTGTTACTTTAGTGGGGCACTAGAACTCTCTGCCTAAGAATTCTAAACACCCCTTCCTCACACCTCTTGTACACCTCAAAATCCAGAAGCAACAAATTAACCTTTATTTCACAGGCTTATTTTGCACCCCCTCTTAGGCCTTCTGCCTAAAAAAAAAAAGGCAAAGGTGAAAAACTATTATCATTCAGCAGTGATGGCAGATGCTGTGTGGGCCACAGAGAAGAAAGCTCATGGGGTGCAAATGGCCCCAGGGGTGTGTGGTTTCCTATCCCTAGCCTCATTTGGTCTGTCAATTGTCACAGTTCTGCTTGCCGTAGTGGAGGCATTAGATTGGGGTGAAATCACAACAGAGTTGGTTTCGTGGACCTGATTCTTTAGCTAAGTTGGCATCAGCCTCTGCATTCTCTAAAGTGTGCCAGCTGGTAAAAGAGACCTTGCTCCAGCTGGGGATAACTCAAGCATAATCACCACAATGCACTCTTTCTGCCAGGACTGCAAAGTCTGCAATGGAAACCTGGCAGCTGATTGCAATTGGCCACTGTGAAAATGTCCTCAGTCTCTCGGGAATTCCGAACTGCACGTAAGTGATTGCATGCCTTATCTAGATTTTCCTTACACAACCATCCTATTGCAATTCTCCCATCATTGCTTTGTTTCCCACATTTTCCATGGTGATTATTCATTTTTTAAAAATAAGTATATTTATATATTTAAAATGGTTTCTATAGCCATTGTTGAGGACCAGTGTGATGTAGTGGTTTGAGTGTTGGCCTGTGATCCCGGACACCAAGGTTTGAATCCCCATTCAGCCATGGAAACCCACTGGGTGACTTTTAGAAAGAAAGTCTTCACACTATGATCTGTTTTATGCTTATCATTTGTGAGTATCTGCTGTTTAGTAGACAGCGAGCATAGTGAACTGAGTGCTGGACTAGGACACCAGAAGAAGACCAGAGTCCAAATCCTGGATCAGCCATAGAAACCCACTGGGTATACCTGGGCAATTCACACTCCCTCAGCCCCGGAGGAAGGCAAAGACAACACCCCCCCCCAACAAATCTTGCCAAGAAAATGACATGATTAGCTTCGTCTTAAGGTTGCCATAAGTTGGAAATGACTTGAAGGCCAGTGGCGTAGCAAGAATTTTTGCTGCCTGGAGCAAAAGAGCCCCTTTTCCCCCACTTGCACCCCACTCCCTTTCCTGGACTTGGGGACCAGCTCTCCCTCTCTCCTCTCAGCAAGCGTCTCCATGCTCCAGCCTTACCGGGAAAACAGAGCTGTCAGTCCCTCCATGGCTTCTGGTCACTCTGGGCCAGATGATGGGTGGCTACTCAGCCAGCTCAGCCAGGGGCTTGGGGTACCTGCAGACGGCCACCAGGTTAAAATACATCCCCACCACAGTGGTGATAGCAGCGGCCAGTCCGTTCAGCCGAGGCAGCCTAGTGAGGAGGTTGTTGCTGGTGGCAGCAGAAGCAGTGGCCATGGGTCAGCTGAGGATGTTGCTGATGCCATGCAGGGTGCTGAGCGGGAGCTGAGGCCACCAACAGCATCAGGTGCCTTGAAGCTGGCAGGGATCTGGAGGGCATAGAGGAAGAAGGAGGCCTTCATCTCGGCCATGTTGTGCCACGCAGGGCAGACTACCCCTCCAGCTAGCCACTATTGAAGGCACACAACAACAACAACAACAACAACAACAGCAACCATTGTAATATGAATATTTCAATAGCACTTTGTCAAGTTTCAAAAGTCTTCTCAGGCTGATTTACAAAATCAAACAGAAGACAGTAAATTATTATTTCTCTTTATTATTATTATTTCTTCCATTTACATGGCTGCCCTTAAATATTCTCAATGTGCAAAAGTATAAAAGAAATAAAAATAGAAAAATACAAGCATTTAAAAGTTGGAAAAAACTATACAAAAATTATTTCTAGCAAAAACATGGGAGCCAGTGCAATGAGGCAGTTTGAGTATAGGACTCTGAGAGAAAAGGATCGGAATCCCGCGCTCAGATACAGAAACATGCTGGATGACCTTGGGAAAATCACACTCTCTCAGCCTCAGAGGAACACAATGGCAACCCTCGTCTGAATAAATCCTACCAGGAAAAACCATAATAGGGACACCTTAGGGTCACCATGAGTCAGAAATGACTTGAAGGCACATAAAAGCAACGTTAAGAACAAACAGAAACATGATAAAACAATTGGGACAGCTTAGATCAAGATTATACAGTGAGAAACCAAGATTTGTTTAAAACATATGTTTATTGCAAAGACTGGAGTGAGTGAACTATGGCCTAGATCCCACACTGATACTGCACAATGTAAATAGTCACCAGTGATGTCATGCTTCCATTATTCAACCCCTACCCTGGGTAGCAACAGAGGACAATGAACCTGCAGCAGAAGCCAATGGCTATCATCATGTAACACAATGCACCAATGAATGTTTGCATACTGATTTCTGAACTTCCAAGCACAACTGCCGTGCACAGTGGTTCTGCATGCAGAGCTCTGCTTCTGCTGCCATCAGCTGGGTGACTGTTGTCCATGGTCCACAAGAAATTCCCTGCATGCATAGTGCAACTTACACCTGGGTATGTTATGAAGAGCATGGCAGCAATAATTAATTAAAAGAACAGTTTTTAAATGTCACTACAGTACCTGTTAAAAATAAATCTATCAGCAAGAGTTAAAACCAAAACCTAAAGAAGATAATTCAGTATCAATTAAAAGATACTTCCAGGTCTTCCAGGCCCACTTAAAAATGAGGAGGGGGGCAATTCTACAGAGAAGCATTTCACAAAGGAGTGGAGTCATGGGGGATCTCTTGCCTGCAGGCTGGATGCAATCCTTAGGGTTTCCCCATCCAACCCACTAGCATCTTCACCAGACCCTGGGCCCCTTCCAAGTGAGAAAAAGCTCTTATCTTCAATCAACCATTGATTAAGTATAAGAAGCTTTCCCTCCCAAGTAAAGGAAGTGGAGCCCCGAGGAGAAAGCTTGTGAGTCATTCAATCTGATGCTTGTCCTGTTTACTTATAAATAAACATGAAGGCAGATGGTTTTTCCTGTTTACTTATTGAGTAGATACATGGAAGCTTGGTGTTTCAAATGTAGTTGAAGAGCGCTATGGATTAATTCAATCCTGCTTTTTGCGACCTACAAAGGCTTGCTTATTTCTGAATAGGGCCATTTCCGCACTGGACTGTTATAGTGCTATTGTGCCACTTTCAACATCCTATGGAATCCTTGGGTTTGCAGTTTAGGGAGGGGCCTTTGAGACCCTTCCCTAAACTGCAAACCCCAGGATTCCATAGGATGTTGAAAGTGGAATAATAGCACTATAACAGTCTAGTGCAGAAATGGCCCTAGGTTTAAAATCAGTAAGAATCATATTTAGTCCTCCCCACTCTGTGTTTGCCCACACCCTCAGCTGAAATGTAGCCCCTTAAAATGCAATATTAAACCAATATACCACTCAGAGCACACTGATCATATTTGATTTTGGAAGCTAAGCAGGGTCAGACCTGGTTAGTATTTGGGTGGAAGATCACCAGTTCTCAGTGTTGCACTAGATGGGTCAACGGTCTGACTTGGTATAAGGCGGGTTCCTGCAGTCATAAAGCAGAGATGAGCAACTGCGGTGGGAGAGGGGTGAGTTTTTGTTCCTGCTGCCCCTCACTGCAAAGGTCAACTATTGCATTTTAGATGCACCAAGAGTGACACGGTATCAATTCCAACTGCCATTTTGGCTGATTTGTGGTAAGTTTTTATTTTATTTATTTTTATTTATTTATTTTTATATATATAAATATATATATATATATAAAAATAAATAAAATTTGAAAATGGTTTGAGATTGTAGAAGAAAACTGCTGAATCTGCAGCCAGTTTGGGACTCCTTGTGCCAGATTTCAAGTGAAAAACTGCTGCCCAAATTGGTAGGAGCTGGGGGTTTGGACATCACCAGGCAGTTTCATAAAAGGCGCAGATATCGAATTTCTCCCTAGCCCTGTCAAGGTCCTCCGTTAAAAATGCCTTATCACTTGCGCATACCTATCTGCTAGGTCTCACCAGGCAAGCCCCTTAGCAGGGCCTCAGTGGCTCACCTTAGGGGCCCAGAGAGATTTGCCATAGCTATGTGTGGCCCTTGATTTGCCACCAGATCATTTTTCCCCCTTTGTGAGCCAATTTCATAACCCCAGACTAGAATCCTTAGCCTTATCCTTCTGATAGTCCTGTCCTTGCAATGTTTATATGTGCATAGATTTGAAAGCCTAAAACTTTCTTGTAGTTATGTTGCTGTAAGCCTACTCTCATGGGCCGGAGCTGGGCAGATCAATGAGACCAATCAGGATTACGGTGAGATATAACCAGCAAGTGAGGGACTATTAACAACGCTCTGCAAATGGACATGGGACCAGTATATTTGGGGTAAATAAACGACATTCCCATTTGTTTCAAATAACTGTCCCAGATTTTCAAAGATGCTTTGTCAGCTTTGCTGCCATTACTACATTCTTAAAACATTATTTTCAGTCCAATTTCAACAAGTATTCAAAATTAAGGTGCAAGACTAAAAGCTGAAGAAAGCCCTTTAACCTTTAATGATTGTGCAAAAGAAAGAATTTCAGCAGGTATTGCTTTTCACTTAAGTGCTTGACAAGCAACACCCACAGAAATTCCCTCTACCGTGCAACCAATAAAGGTACAGGAACCATCTCCAGTTTTTAGTCTGGCAACCCTAATTCAAATTTGAATTTACTTACA
Source organism: Cyclura pinguis (assembly GCA_030412105.1). Classification (NCBI taxonomy): domain Eukaryota; kingdom Metazoa; phylum Chordata; class Lepidosauria; order Squamata; family Iguanidae; genus Cyclura; species Cyclura pinguis. The sequence continues at coordinate 315,014,749 of CM059600.1, read as the reverse complement.
AGTTAGTGGGTCTAAGAGGGGTGCCCATGAGCCATGCTTTGCCTAGCCCTAATGAATTGGATCACACCTTTTTATACAATCCATACTTAAGAAATGGTTCTCAGAGTCGATGGGTATCCCATTTGTGACATATGATGGGGGGAGAAACACAGGCTATTAGGAAATGTGAGAAATAGAACTGGATCCCCCAAGCAGAGTAATCAATTTAGCAAGGCAGAAATTGAAAAACAACCAATTTCCTGCCCACCCCCACATGGTCTAGCACAAAAAGAAACAACCTTAGTCTTCTTTGTAAACACATAACAGTAGTTTTACATACAAATTACTTGTTCATAATCAAACACAGGAGTAATAGAGCTGAGAGACAGAAGAAGGAGAGGGAAGAAGAAAGGACTGAGAAAGAAGTTACACGTTAGAATGACAGAGAGAGAAAGTGGACGTGGTAAAACAAGCAAACGGGAACTCACCATAATGTAAACTAGCAGTTAGGAGTATAAGCATGCAGAGGTTGCTAACTCTAAGGCGCTTTCTGCACAACAATGGTGTCCTGGCATGGGGAAGCAAGAGGAATGGGACCGTGATGACGCTCCTGCTTGATGTCATTGCGGTCCCGTCCTCATGTCACTAGCCGGCATGATTGGCAGGTATATCATTGACAGAGCTTCTCCATCAATGACCCCCAATTGCACAACACTCCCATCCTTCCCAGCCATGCTGAAGGGCCAGAAGCACAACGGAGGTACTTTCTTCCCCAGCACAGCATGAGAAAGAGCCCGGCTGCACTGCAGAAGGAAGAGGCGTGTCCCTCACACTCCCTTCCACAGGGAGCTAGTCGGATGTGGAGGGGAGCATTCCTGTCCTGCTCCCTTCCCAGCAAAGGTGCTGCCAGGATCACAACCAGAGGACAACAGGATTAGGTAAGGGGCAGGAATGGCCTAAGTCTAAAACAGAGAGGGTGCCATCTTCCTTCTGCTGTACCAAACTCTTTCCCATAAGCCTCTATGGTTTTACACTACGGGCTTCTCAGCAATGGTGGGAGAACCAGAAGCTAGCCTGGCAGGCTGGAGGAGTGAGGCTCTTCCAGATGGATGTAGCACAGGATTCCCCCTGTCAGATCGGCCTGGGGAGCTTAAAATTGTTGCTTCTGCCATGTTGTTCACATACAAGAACCGCATTCAGTATCCATTGTTTATTGTACTTCACTTCCAAGCGAGCTGTCTGCATCATCACAGGGCCTGCAAAACTCAAACGTTTTGTTCTGTTCTGTTTTTTGCCTCTGGTATCTTTGGGATGCTGATTGTGCCTATTATGTACTAACCACTCATAATCTAGAATCATTATATAAACCGAGGCAGCACAAAGCCAGCAAGCTGACATTCACATGGCTGGAATAAGAATTAACCCCAATTATTAAAGGCAACTGGAAAACCAAATGGCAAAGTCAAGAACACGTGGCCCCCTTCTGGGGGGCTACTGGGCTTAGTTTCTAGTAATTTGGAAATAGATCTTTATGAATCCTAGCCCTCCAGATGGGAAATTGGGTTAATCCACTGAAAGGAGAAGTATGGAGGGGGGGGGATATTAAAGGAGAAATCAGACTGAATATACAATACAGGAATGGCTGGAATTGAGAACATAAGGATCAGAGAGACTTAAAATGCTTCCTGTTTGGAATAACCCTTTTGTTTTCTTATTCTAACAAAGGAAAAAGAAACTGAAGTGGAAAGGGTGACAGACAATTCCACAGGTCCTTTTGGAAGAATTTAATGAAAATTGAACATCATCACATATTGAACCAAAGCAATTTCTTCAGGAGGCAATTAGAGAATTAACAGAGAAAATACTCCTGCCGTGCAGGCATTCTTTTCCAATGTGCAAAATCTTAACACTGGTTGACACTGCTAAAAATAAAGCAAAACAACAGAAAAAAATGTCCTTTTTATTTTCCAAAGTCATACAAAAGAGAACAAAAAAAATCACCAAAAATTGGAATGCATGATTTTTTTTTTAAAAAAAAAAGGAATTAGATACAGTAAAAGGCAACCAAACATCCAAATAAATGTCCATAGGAAATTTTCATTTATATTTCATATGGTCAAATTCTGAAAGAATTACAAAGGGCGTCAGCCTACTGAATGATAAGAGGTACGTATTTTTCCTCTAGTATTTCAGGATGAGGTTTTTTTTGGGGAGGGGGCGCCAAAGGTCACAGAGAATCCATTTTCACCTATCTGCAACTACACAGCTAACATAAATTCTTCCACACTATCTTGTGTGCAGTTATGTGGCTGAATGGAGAAAGGTTGGTGTTGAGTAGGCTCTGTCCATCCCATGGGAAACTGTCCTTTTTCCAGGGCCTTCTAAGGGGCAAAGGATAGCAAAGAAGAGGACATTCCATAACCAGGATATCATAGGAAAGTGGGCTATCTTCTGCATCTTCACATACCGTATTGCGTTCATTGATGGGACACAGCAGATCTCAAAGCTCAGGAAAATATATATATAAGGAGAGGCACACTTTCAAGTACTGAGATTCCAGGCCATAGAGAACTTTAAATGTCATCACCAGCACCCTGCTAATTCCATACTCCATCCTGCAACCTCTTTCCCATCTTTATATTGCTTTTAAAAATTGCAACAAGGGAGAGAACCTGCCTGATCTGTCAGTACACTAGAAATATCATCTGATCCAAGAATATTGGAAACTTTTTAAAGTTATAGATGTGGCACTTTAACGTCACATGACCTCAGCCTGGAGCATAATACTTGATATGATCCACCCATAGTAAATACCACAGTCTGGAATATTCCGCTCTCTCTAGAACTGCAGGGCTCCTTGATTCATATCAGTGCAGCTGAGGAAGCAGTCACTGAAGACGCAGCAGCTGAAGTAAAAATATTCTGCTTTATAACTCAAATATTTATGTTGTGTGACTAATGGTAATCAAGTGTGAGGGTGCTGAACTGTATCCTTCCTGGATCTAAGACTAGTATGTATGATATACTGCTTGGTGTTTTCAAAGTAGTCCATATGTGCGAATGCATGTGCCTATGTGTTCAATGCACATGCAATTTGTGTCTGTGTGTACCCATAAGTGCATGCGCAAAAACAATATCCAAACCCTACAAACTAACTTTTAAAGAATGAACTGACATATTGCTGAATATTTATGTGACTTTGTTGCAAATTATATAGCAACCGATATTGTGTGACAACAGATTCTTGGTGCCATGGACACAGTTGTAATTGTCTCCCTGCCCAAGTTGTGAAAGATGGGAGGTAGTATGGGATCTCTCAAGCAGAATGATCAACTTGACAAGGCAGAAGCTGAACAATAAGAAGTTCCATGCCCACCTATGCACTTTCTAGCAAAGAAAGTAAACAAGGTTAGTCATCTTTGTAAGATATACAAAAGTAGCTTTATTTACAAATTACTTATTCATATTGAAACACATGGTTTAATAAAGGAGAAAGAGGGAAAAGAAAACGGCTGCAGTTGCATTAATAAAAGAAAAGAGTAGATATGGTAACAGGGAACGATTAGTGAGTATAGGCATGCAAAGGTTGTTAATCCTAGCCTCCTCCTTACACAATAGATAAGCCAGCCAGTGACAGCCATACCTTCAGGAACTTGAGACAGCTGAGTCACTTCCAGAAATTCCCTCCGCTGTTGCTGTACTATGCAATTCTCCGAACTATATGCACTCAGTGAAGAATTTGAAAATTTACTTAACATCAAGTGTGGGAAACATTTACCTTCCCTATCTTGTTGGATTCCAGTAGCTACCATACCAACACAGTATGGCTAATGGAAAGAGCTAGCAAGACTGTAGTTCAATAATCTCTAGAAGGCTATAGGTTCTCCATTTTTGCTGTAGGTGTTAGTGTATCACTGATTTCTAAAAATCTGTTGAGTTTCCTGTTCTGGCTTTGCTAATATATGAAGGCCTACTTCTCTGCACCTAGACCCCCTCAACAATGCAATCAAGTGGACATTTTTCCCTTCTCTCAGGAGACCAAAATAAACTAGATATGCTTAGTTAAGAAAAGATTGGATGGCCAGGTCCAATGGTGAGAAATGGTGCCTTTTTGGACAGAAATTATACCCCTGCAAAGATGGGAAATTGTTAATATGAAAAGTGACATTTCTGACCTTTGGCCTGATCATATTGTTCTCAGTAGTCAATGCTAACTTAGACCATAACTTAACTTTAGATTGTTGAGCCTGAGAGCAGGGAAATGTTTAGTTGTTCTTTTTACTTGTAACGTGAAATGTACAGTGATGGCACTAGATAAATAAATGATTAATAATAATAATAATAATAATAATAATAATAATAATAATACCAATAACAACAACTTCCAATGGTTGCAAAATACCCTCCCCTTAAAGCCCAATTGGCACCAACTCTTGTGTAATTCCTGTGACAAGTCCAAACGTGCCTTTTCAGGAAATCCTTTTATCCAACTTACAATTTATTTGTGTTATAAATTGTTTTAATGGGTTTTAAATTGTCTTTTTAAAAATGATAAATAGTTTAATATTCTTTTAGGGTTTTTAAAGACATTCTTATTGTTTTAAACTTCTCTAAATTTATTTTATTGTATATATCCCTGAGATATTGTCATGCCACCCTGAGGGTGGGATATAAATCTTTAAACCAACCAACCAACAAGCAAACAAATCAGGCACCAGGACAGGTCAATTTAGTTCTTAAGGGTCAGTTTATTAATTTTTCTTAAGCATTACCAAAATATGCAAACTTTTTCATATTTGAGAAAGAAATCACTTGAGATTTCTGAAAAAGGAGCATGGAGGCAGAACTGAAACTGAAAAATTAATTGATTCAAGTTTTAGGTGTAGAGTGTTTTATTCTCAAATGTCTGGGTTTCAACCCCTGTGAATTTCATCATGTTAGCCCTTTTCTCCTTTTTCCTGATAGGCTTCTTTCCTTTTAAAACCTATATGCAGGCAAATACAATATGATCTTCTCCATGATGGGAGTATGTGTTCCTATTAAATCTGAGAGTATAAGTGGATAAAAATTTCATTTTGGATCACTTTTAATCCAAAAATTTCTTCCAATTTGGAACAAAAAAGACAAATCAAACCAGTAACAGCTGGTAGCTCCCATGTCAATAGGATGATGAATCTAGGTTTAATTCAGTCTTCATTGGAGCTCTCTAAGGTGCTGAATGCTATTCCTAAACAGGTTTGGCACCTTGAACAGCTCCTTTAAAACAAACCAAAACTTGGAACGGATTCATCTGCCTAATGATACAGGAATCACCAGCCAGCATCGGTTCAAAGGAGGAGAAAGACAAACTACTTGATTCCCCACTGCTCACTCCGAGACCAGAGCAAAACTTGTTGGAGTGTTCAATTCATTCCACTTTCATTACAAGATGGGCAAATTTGTACGGCAAACTGGATCATTAAGAAATTTCAGTGTCTTCCCTCCCAAAATCTCACTGAATACATGGGACTACTTACGCAGTTCTTTAGATACCAGTCTATGTGCAGAATTCTATCTACAAACCACAACTAAGACATTCAATGGATGTTCTTCATGTGTTAATGTTTTTCTATGTGGAATATTCACCTCTGCTGGGTGACCTGGGTCAAGTCACACTCTTTCAGCCTAAGAGAAAGGCAATGGTGAACCTCTTGCTTAGGAAGGACTCTTCGCTATATGATCCACAACATGTAGACCCACTTTTGCACATCTGAAAGTCGGCGCATCCTTCCCTTGACTTTTGTTATATTTGTTTGTTCATTCAAACAAAAGAAGTCACCCCACCCATCTACTTTTCGAAGCTATTGTGGTCCAAATGACAATAAATAACTACTTTAAATAAATATCTATAATGTATGACAACATGCTATTTGAATCCTAATGACTCTCAAATGAACCCTGGGATCCTGTTGGTGACATACGCATGCATGACTCAGGCCATTTCCACACTAGACTGTTATAGTGCTATTATTCCACTTTCAACATCAACCTCAAAGGCCTCTCCCTAAACTGCAAACCCCAGGATTCCATAGGATGTTGAAAGTGGAATAATAGCACTATAACAGTCTAGTGCGGAAATGGCCTCAGAGGTAATATATGCATTTGTCTTCTTTTTTTCTTTTTTACTTTGTGAAAAGATTTACTCGCTACCTTCTTGTACAATGTCAAACTCTTCTCATAGCTGTCAACTTTGGAGTTGCTGCCATGGCCATTTGCTGGTGTACGCCCAAGAACCAGGAGAGATGACCAAACACTGCCTACATTTGTTGCCGTTCTGCAACCACAGCAGGGGAAGAAGGAGGTATTTTCCTTGAGAAATAGTTATTTGCACTATAGCCATGTATACATGAATTTCTCCTGTATACTTTTTCCCCCTCAATATAAATTGTTATTCCCTTATCAAGTTAAGAGAATCATATGCAATGCCAGTTTGACCATTTTGTGCACAAAAAGCTAATTCAAATTCTGTACAGCGAGGGAGCAGCTGCTTTACTTCTAGAGTCAACACCATAAATCCAACTCGTTTGCCTACATCATTTAAAATAAAAGGTATTCAGTGAAATAATTTCGCATTAGTAATGCTAAGGAGGGGCTCCCAAGAAATCAATATTCAGTGAGAGGGGAAAGGAGAACATGGCAGTGAGATCATACTTGCTTTTTTGAAAAACATGACCTAATCATTAATGTTACTGCTTAGCACTGAAGGAAAATGTGTAATGTGTTCCATTTTGTGAGGAGAGGGGAAGCCTTAGCGATCATTCTAAGTATTTTAGCCCTCTTTGTATACTTATAATGCCCTTAAAAGACCATTCAGGAGCTACCTCAGGATCAAAAAAGTCAGACTTGGATTCAATATGTTCATACAGTGAGCTCCCAGGCTAAAAACAGAGGGTCAAAGTTCCACATTCTCCCAATTTGGCAAGGATAGTCCCAATGAATCCTCTGTCATCCCACATTTCCAGCAGCTATGAGAATGTCCCAGTTTTTCTTTCCTCCTCCTACTTTCCCCCATTCTCCTCAGCTTACTTTTATTGCTGCAAACTGAGTTCAAATTGCAAATGTAATTTGCCCTCAGATAACTTAGCAGGAGAAAGATGAAAGCAAGGGACAGAATCTTGCCCTTTCTAGAAGGCCCAAAGGCAAACTGTTGCAGCCCCTCCTTGCTTGTAGTCCTTCCTCATTAATAACTTTTACTATCTTGACCATATTCTGGTGTTGCTTGGCCACATGTGTCCCAGTTTTCATCTGTGAAATGTTGGAAGGTATGTAGTTCAACAGCAAACTGCATACTTTGTATGAAGGAAGTCACAGGTAGGAAACTGTGTTTTATTGCTATGTTTTTAATTGCTTGTAGTAGGGATTTGAGTCCTGCGGAAGGGGATTGGGAAGACCTTTCATTGTTCATCATGTCAGACCTTTACAATATATCTCCTGATTCAGGATCTCAGTCAGGTAGAATTGCCAGAAAAGGCAATTCAAATTTTAAATAGGTCACATTGTCCTATGTTCAGGACGATGTCACCTATTTAAAATTTGAATTGCCTTTTCTGGTACCTTCTAAAAAGGAAAATGACCTCTTGTTGTTCTCAAAAATGGTGGTTCAGAAGGGCCTGGGACTGCAAAAAAACTTTGGGTCTCATGTGACTCCAGGACTACATTTTGCCAACCTATATTTTAGATCCAGATCCTGGTTTTGAAACCCTGTGCTTTTTGATCAAGTTTATCCTTAGTTCGGGATGCCACTTTTTTTTTCCTGAGAAGCAACATCAGCGTGGCAGGCAGGTACAACATGATGTTCTTAGTGCTGGGAAGGGCTAAATGGAATTGGATTTGGCTGGTACAGATAAGGGGAGTATTTCACTTCAGACAATTGTGCATATTTTACAAAACTTTACAAATATTTTCATATTCAAGAGGGAAAGAACTTTTTTAAAAAAATTTCAGATGTAGGAGTAAGAGAAAGTCATGGGGTTAATCCCTAGCATTTTCAAGCTAGTATATCAAGACTTCAAGATTCGATTTTTGTTCAGTGAGTACTGATCTGATTAAGATCTCCTTAACTTCAACAAGGCTATATCGTTTGCTTGCAGATCATATTCTGGGACAGAAAGAGGCTTGAGTATCAGAGTACCTATAAGATAGGTGCCCCACTGAATTGAATCAATATTTTGTGATTTACTAATCTCAGTGCTTTGAAACTGGGAGTGTGTAAACTGGAGTCTTGGGTAATAGTTGTCTAGGGCATGCCACTTTATTCAGACCCACTTTATCTTGCCTCCGTGGATTATCAGCATCATCAAAGCTGACCCCACAAAGCTCCATGCTGCAGTGAAATGGATTCTTGCACTGTGCTGAACATCTGTGCACCACTGGCATCAGAAAAGAAAAAGAAAATGGTAGAAGCAGGCATATTTTGTGATCACCCAATGAAGGAAGTGTTGAGAACCCTAAATGATTCATACTGAAATGTAACACAGAAGCAAACTTATGTTTCCATGGCATGTCTTACCATCGGACAAAGTGAGACATCTTCCTCAGGCTGCTATGTCTAGGGGGTAGCTATGGCACCCCCAGTTCCAGTTCCAGTGATGCTAAGTTATAATTGAAATGCAAGTGTAGCTCTCAGGCAAGAGCCTGAGCAGAACTACTCAGAAATAAATTGCATTATGTCTAATGGCACCGCTTCCAAATGAACATTAAAGGATGGCAGCCTAAGTCACACAGTCATCTAGCTGTCAGGAGTTCAAATGTTTTTGTTTCAAAGGGACTTAACAGCTAATTTTAGCTACATTGGGGCTCTTAAAGATTTTGAGAATCAGTAACAATGTAGGATCACAAATTGTGTAGGCCTCTTTTTAAAGACAGCAATAGACGATTCATTGCAGAATTTTGTCTTGCAATCTGTGCTTCCAGCTTGCTTGTCCAAGGTGGGCCAACTCTGTCATTAGACAGAGTGAGGTGGTTGTTTTATGTACCCATTGCAAGGAGGAGGGGAAGTTGCAAGGTGTTAGAAAAGAGAGTAAAATGCTGGAAATGAGACCTTGCTCTTCACTTCTTAATTTAGAATATAATCCTAACTCACCAAAATGGATGAGGTTAAGCTAAATTTACACAAGGTCAGATGAACCTGTATAGAATCCAACACCACTCTTAGCCTAAGGATGCTAGAAACTACATAGGACTATCCTGGTCTAATTTTTTACTGGCATAGTGTCTGTTTCCTTGGTCTGGGGAAGGCTTGGGTCTGGCCTATCCAGAGCTTGGGATTAACTCATTGACCAACTCATTAAATCATCAGTTCACTAAATTTTTCTAGTGATTTCACCTAACTTTCTAGGTTCTCAAATTAACACTGAGTTAAAAATATGTTTTAGTGAATTAGGTCATTAGAATTCATTAGAAGTTAGAAATCATTGGTGGGCGTGCCTCTCTCTGTACCACATTCAACAAACAGTAATGCCTGCTGTTTCAGGAAAGTTGGAGGAAAATATTAGAACTGGAGGAAATGTGTCACATGGCTCTGTAGTTAGACAGACCAGCAACAGACTATGTGATTTCTTTGCAAAGACAGCAGGGAGGAAGAAGTGGGGAGAAAGAGAGTTTTCTGCAACTCAGTCAATAGTTGGATATGTGGAGCAGAAGAATAGCTGCAGTCAGGGAAGAAATTTTTAAAAAGAACAGAAAAGAAGGGAAAAGTCTGTCTGGGAATGGAATGGGGGATTGGAGAATGATTTGTTCACTTACAACACCCTCAAGTACTCTGGGCCTTTTCAGAATGCTTCCCCATAGCTTGTATGAGAGGAAAATGTCTGGCATTTTAATGGTGGAATGCATTGTGACTCTGTTCAGTAACTTCTCTCCCTCTAAGAATTATATTCTGGACTGATTTCTCTTGTATATCATGGTATAACATTCCATTATTATACAGCCATCCCTCCATATTCGCTAGTGGAAAAACTGTGAATAACTCTAGGCTCTCCCAAACCGTATGCAACATAGGAAAAAAGTATGATCACCATATTCAACCTAGTATGGATTTCTCAGAGGCATCAGGGTTCCTTCATAAGGCAGAAGTGGGTGACTGGTAGGGCTTACTGCCACCTTTACTGCTTCCTCACACCATTTTTAATAGGGACTTACTAGCCTCGTTCACAGTTTCTCAGTCTCGGGAGGCTTGCAGTCCCTATTAAAAATGGCATAGGGCAGCTGCAGATAATCCGTGAATAATCAAATCCACAAAAGTGAAACCTGCAAATGTGGAGGGCTGACTGTAATCTAATTATTAATGTTTATTCTAATTATTAATGTTTATTCTAATGAATTAACACCAGAATCCTAGATCACTGTCTATGTTACATAACTTTATGTATACTTAGCTATGTAGCAGAGATGCTAAGAAACCCTTTTAGTGGATTTTGAAGATGCATAACAGGACATCAGCAAGAGTACCCAATGCACATTGGTGCCCGATGCACATTGGGACTGATGTGGTGCACACTGGGGCTGATGCAATGTGCAATGGGACCAATGTGATGCGCATCTAATTGTGCATCAGTTCCATTGTACATTGATCCTCTTGTTCAACAGTCACTTTTCTGACTCTACTATATAGTAATGTAACAGCAGATCTCTATTGGATACAGACATTACAGAACTGCCCTATTCTAATTCCTGCAAACATATGTCCACTTGCAAAGACTTAACTTCCCAACAAGACTCCAGCCTAATTTTGCAATTTCTAACATTTTACATTATGAAATTAATTTTTAAACCTAATGTTCCAAGCTCTGGCATAACTTTGTTCCTCCCTTGTGCTGCCTCGTCTCTACTCTCTTTACCTGGTTCTTCCCCTTGGCTGATTTCAGCTGACAGAGCAGCCATGCCAGCAAATCCCTCTCTGGGTTAGACGGACACAAATGGGTTAGGCTGACACAAGTTTAGGTGGCAGAAGAACAGTTCAACTACCGAAAGAAGCCTCTAGCTATTCCTAACCTCCTAGAACTGGCATATTTTTGACCTATTTTGCATTGCCTGCCTGCTACTGTCAAGTGAGGTGGAGGAAGATCCCCCATGGCCACTGTGGAGGGATGATCCATGTCACTGTCCAGGTGGTTTTGTCCATAGAAGGAGATTGAGGTGATATCAATGGAAGCTTGAGACTTCTAACTCAGCAGGGTGATGAATTTGCTCTCAGTTTCATTCCAAACAGCTAGGAGCAGCATTGAAACTATCCCATGCATAGGTTCAACATCTTGAATAGCTCTATTAAAGTGGATACTTAAACCTTGAGCAGATTCACCATACCACTGATATAGGAGCCACCAGCCTTCATTGTGCACCATCTTGTTTCCCTGTAGAAATAGGATGTCTTCCCACCATTACAGGAAAGAGTTACATCACAATGAATACTCCTAGGTCATTGCTATGCCTCGTGCAAGAAAATGAGATTGGGAGGGGGAAATCCAATGGCTTGGAAAAGTTACTTTTTGGATGACAACTCCCAGTTTGGTCAGCATGTCTGTAGGAGTCTGGCAGCTGTTGTCTGAACAGTAAAAGTTAACAACATTTGGGCCTACCTCATGTCCAAGTTCTTTCTATTTCTTCCCCACATGCAAAATATATGCCATTGCCAAGAACTCATGAAACTTCCTGTGTGCTACCATATTTTTTTCAAAACATTATACATCAAGCAACAATACTGCTTGTTCACATCAGCCAGATCATGCTTTGTTTCTTCTTCCCTAGGCTTTTTTTCATCTGAAAAGCTGATACAGCTGTCCTCATTCTGACCTCTGCTAGTACACACAATGCAACCATTAAAAAAAAAGAAAGAAAGAATATGTTCTTCTATAAATACGTTTATAGGCAGCAAAGGTGATTTACTGCCCACTTAGTTAATCCCTATAAAATAGCACAGCTGAACGCCTTTAAGCTGCATGCATACAAATGATTAATTAAACACACAGTTAAATCGCTTGACCTGGCACCATTCAGACCATTAAAACCATTACAGTAATGGAGCTTCTACTTTCCTTTAGGCATAAAGACTTTTGATGAATGTGTGTGTCTGTGTGTGGATACAGATATAGATAAAGGTACAAGCCAAGAGAAGGCTGAAGATTGGATACCTAGCAAATAAATTCTTCCTGTTTTGATTAGGTAATCCCAGCAACTGTTTTTCTGTTTTTGATAATAATATAATATACCACTGTACACTTATGAAAAGCATTGGGACAATTTAAACTAAGTGGGACTGCAAAAGTAAGGTTCTGGTCCTATTTGCACTTACTCAGAAGTCTCACTGAAACCAAAAGTGAGTACATATGTTTGAGCTAGGGTTGTTGAAGTGGGACATATGGAGTATTCTACTGTTAATCAGTTAAATTGGTTGATTAGTCAGCTTAAAGAGTGAGCCAATTAATCTCTCAAAGCTAACATTAAATTTCTCAGATTACTGGGGCTGAACGTTAAAGACGTACATAGTTTTTTATCCTATCTTTATGCAACTACAATAAATGGCATTCCTATTTAAGAAGATAGGAACCTGCTTTATACTGAGTCAGAGAATACCAACTCCAACAACCCAGCTGATATTGTAGTAGTAATGGAGAAATATTTCAGTTAAACATTCTCTTGCATTCAGACAGTTAAAATCTGAAGTTCATAATGTAAAAAATAGATCCTTCCAGATAGAAGTATGTTAATAAATAACTCAGTTGTCAAAGGAAGTTTTTTTTCTTTTCTCAATATCTTCTTTTTTTATTTCTCTCTTCTCTTATTAATATATATATTCCCTTTTTTATCTTTGCATGTAAAAAGATTTCTGAATGAGAACCTTTAAGTCGATGTCTTAATATTTAATAACATGAGTTTCAGTATTCGCAATATACAATTTATACAGATACCTATTATATATTGAATCTTTTTCTCTTGTAAAAATATAAATAAAACAAACCCTGAAGTTCTTTCTAATCCACGTATATGATTTGTGAAATTGGAAGAATTCTTTCAAAATAAATTGATTTTTTCTCTACTATTTGGGCAGCCAAATTCAATTCAGTCTGAAGAAACTGGTAAATTCTTACCAAAACCAAACTGCAACAAAAAAATTTACCCAACTCGGTTTGATTGCACAACTCCATAGAAGACATGCTAAAATGACAGTGCTTCAGAGTTAGCGGTGAAACCATGTTCAGGCAATGCTAAGCCGATATAATGAACATTAATTGCAAGCTGCATTTTTATAGCAAACAAGGGTGGCTTAGAAAGTTTAATATAGTAAATTGCTTGTGTGGGCTTGTGTCTTGTGAGGAAATTCCACTTGTCAGCTCTGAGTATATAACTTAATGAGTTCTATGTAGGACAGGACACAGCCCAAGAGATACAGCTACAACCCCAAAGGAGATTGGGGGTGATGGCATGTGGAATGCAAGCAATAAATGTGAAAAGGATGCCCCACACCTGCTTTTCAAGGATGGCATGCCACAAGCGAGCAGTGACATGGCATAGCTTGTTGGCATACCACCATGGTGAAGAAAAACAAATGAGGCACATGCTGTGCCATCTATTTCCACAACAGACATACCACTCACTGCAACATCCTGCAACTTCTTCCCTTCTCTTTTAGACCCTTAATAACTTGTTGACAGTCGAGGCGATGTGATGGAGATGCATGCACAGAATGGCTGGGATAATTCGCCTGTCAAATTCAATTCTCGGCACGTGAGGTCTTCTAAGGAATGTATCAAAGAAGCACAACGTTCTGGCCATAGGCACAGAGTTAACACTTATTTTAGCCAAGAATTATAATAAAAACCATAGTCATCAAATGCTTATAAGCTACTTTTAGGTGATAGACATGTTGTATTCCATTTCCCACAATAAATCAAAACTCTGTCCCACAAAAGGAAGTAGATTGTTCCAAAATATGTAATGTTTTCCCTGTAATATGTCTCTCCAGAGCTTGTGTGTTAGTTAGCACTGCTCAGGAGGAACAGAAATTGCTGGTAGCTCAGTTTCAGTTTGTTTCAAATGTGCTTAGTAGCCAAAGTGCATACATTCAGTTCATACCCATTTAATGTGCAATTCAGGATATGCCAAAGATAGCCAGGTCCTATTACCCAGAGGGAACTCAAGATACTTGGTTGCCTATGGCAAGAACAGGATAGTGCCTGCTCCTTCCTGACTGGACTCGTAGTTGAACTGTACTTTAGTACTGATGATGGAAGAAGATTTTCATTAATGGAAATGGGATGAGATTCTATCTCTCCCCTAGGGCAGGGGGTTCTCATTGCTTACCTCCCATCCCACCCCTAAGCACCTACCACCTGAGAGTGTTGCACTGCTTGCTTGCTTGATTCATTCATTCATTGATAGATATCTCCAGTGATGTAGACTCAAGTCAGCTGAATCAGACTCAAGTTGGACTTAAGTCACTTCAGTGACTCAACTTGGAATCTACTCGGCAATAAATGATGTGCTGACTCAACTTGACTTGAGATTTGTATATTTTTAGTGACTGGCTTGCTGCCCTTGGTTCAGTAACATAACTCATTCATCCAGAAACTTTACGACTCTGAACAACGCTTCCATCTCTTTTTCCTACTGGTCACATGACAATCTGTCTCAAGCCCTTAGTGTGGGCACATTTCTTGGAGGCAAACAGTAAACGGGTTCAGCAATAGGCTTGAGGCAGGCTTGAGGTCTGCTCAGCAACCTGTCCCTGATTCATACTGGAGGAGCCTTCTAAAACTTTTCCTAAGTGCAGAAGGCAAGAATCATAGAATCATAGAAATGTAGAGTTGGAAGAGACCACATGGGCCATCCAGTCCAACCCCCTACAATGCAGAAATATCCTCAAAGCACTCCCGACAGATGGCCATCCAGCCTCTGTTTAAGCAAAAACCTCCAAGGAAGGAGACTCCACTACACTCCGAGGCAGCATATTCCACTGCCGGACAGCCCTGACTGTCAGGAAGTTCTTCCTGAGGTTCAGGTGGAATCTCCTTTCGTGCAGCTTTCCTGTGCATTTCTCAGAGGGGAACAGCAAATGCGTTAGACAACAGGCTTGAGGGGGAGGGATCCTTCCTTCTAAAGCTTTTGAAGGTTCTGTAATGAGAAGTAAGAAGGATCCTATTCCCCATTTCTGAAAAAGCCTCCAACTTCAGAAATGGGAAGTAAGAAGAATCTGATTCCCCACTTCAGAAGCTCAGAGTCCTTCATATCCATTAAGACAATAGCTTCCACCTTGTGGAATGAGGAGAAAGAAGGATCCTATTCCCACTTCCGAAGCTGCAGATGGGAAAAATCACAAATGTGGAGTGCCAACTTTGCTTAATTTGTTAAAATTGACTTTTTTCAACTCTGACCAAAAATTCTGGAATATAGGTCAGGGTATAAAGTTGGCTCCCAGACTTGACTTGAGACTTGACTTGAACATATCTTCAAGGACCTGGGATTTGACTTGAGACTTGAAAATAGAGACTTGAGACATGACTTGAGACTTGGAATAAAAGACTTAAATACATCACTGGATATCTCACCTTTCTCTCTACATGGGAACCAAGGTGGCTTACAAAAGTCTGAAAACAAGATCAAGCCAAAAAAAAAAGTCAAAATATAGTTAAATAAGATATTATATTAAAACACCATTCAAAATATTTATCATTTTAAAATATAACGGTAAAGATGAAAATACAGAAGACATACCCCACACAGCACTCATCTTTGGTCTATCTAAGAGTAGAACTGGCTTTGCTATTACTAGCCTTACAGATGGACTATTGGCACGATCCAGAGATCCACATAATTTGTAGCCATAGCTGGTCTTCAGACTGGGTTTCTCAGAGAACAACCTGCCTACTGTGGTACTAATGGCAAGATGGTAAGACATTTTTGAAACTCAAGGGAGAAGAAGATTTAAAAGATGGGAGGATAAAAACTCAAAAGAAGAAAATCTATGGACATCCATTGCCTACATACTGGCGTAAGCAGTTCACTGAAGCAAAAACTTCTGCAAGTAATACTTCTGTATGCAGAGCAGTCATCACAGCAGGAGTTCTCACAAATTAAAGAATGTTTCTGCAGTAAAGCTGTTTAAATCATATCCTGTGGTGTACTGGAGCCAGGGCTCTCAGCATCAAAGTACCCAGACTTTTTGATTAGCAAGGGTGGCAAAGGCTTCTGCAAGGGTGGTGATGACCTCCAGGCTTCCCTATTCTCTCTGAGCTGAGCTGAAATCCTTACAGTAGCTTGGAGGAAATGAGTTTTTTCCAGAAACAATACATATTTGATGGCTATCCCTACTATTATGCAAAGTATTTTCAAAAGACCGATTTGGATCCATTAGCTGTACAAAAGACCTACTCCCAATGGAGCTCTAAGTTGTTAAACTGGCTTGTTGATATGGATCAAGACCACTACCCATATTGTTTTATTCTTCTTTGGGGTGTATCTTTGTACACTGTCATGGTTACTGTGCTAAATATGCAAAAGGATCATGAACAGAGGATATTGCAGTGCACACAGTTATCAGTCAGGAGATGTTGTCCTTATTAACGATGTAATTCTTTGCTAATTTTGTTCACAAAGGAACCTAAGCAATCTTCTTCCCACTGTGTAGTTTTCAAAGACTATTTGCAACTCAGAATTTATTCTGCCCGAAATTTGCACAAGGTACTTTTGTGCAGAAAATGCTGTTTTCTGTGCAAAAACACTACATGTGAATTTGTGAAGAATAAGTTCCAAGTTGCAAATATTCTTGCCAGTCCAAGATTCTTCTCATTGGGGTTTTCTGAAACTTGTTTCAGACTTTTTCAACCATGTTTCAAATATTTTTGAATATTTGTTCTACCCCTAGTTCCTACACAGGACTGAAACCATCTCTAAATATACTCTCTTTTCTCATAAAAAGCAGCTCCAACAATACCAAAAGACTTGGCAGCCTCCCCTTTTCACCGCTAGACTGTGGGAAACTGTCAGCTAAATAAACGTTAAAGGTTACTGTTTGCCAACAATGTCTTCAAGTATCAGAGTCTTGTGCTACCACTAGTTCCTCCTTGTAGCTGTTGAGCAGAGGGTTACCTCATCACTGAGCAAGCAAGTCCACCTGCCATGATGCAAGTAGCAGCCAAACTGTCAGGCCAAAGGCAGCAGATATACAGGAAAATGCAGAGACTGGAAGTGACAAAACAGCGAACCAACAAAGTAGGAGTCTGTTAAGACTGTTGTCTAGTAAGAGACCAAACCTTGTTCTAGGTGCCTTTATAGGAGAGCTTGGGAAACTTACTTTTCTTTTGACTTTTTGGCCGCTAGCCATGAACCATGGTGGCTGAGGAATCTTGGTGCAGAGCCAGAGAAATTCATGGAGAACCAGTTTTTGTTTGTTGTGATGGAGCAGTGTTGGAGCTTAAAGGAGCAAATACTTGTTTTTCCCCTTCCATGTCACTTCAAAGCTACAAGACTAATCCTGGTATGACTGCAGTCTTCAGAGAAAATTTAACCCCTCCGTCTCCCATACATACAACCAGATTTATCACGTGAGTTGGCCTACCAATGCCTTGGGAAGGTATTCTGTAGCTGCTGTGCTAAATCGATAAGAAAACAAACTGACTCATATACCAATACATTATATGTATTCCCACCTTGTTACCCAAAGTCTTTACTTTCAGCAACATATTGTCCTTCAGATATTTTGGGTACAGATCCCATGAGCTCTATATAGCATAGCTAATCAGCAGGGATGATGTAAATTGTAGTGCAATGTGCATGGAGGCTACAAGGGGGTGACTATTTTTCTGAATATGGTCACTAATGTTCACCAAGTAGGCACTAGTGTGAAAACCAGGAGCTTCTCAGTTTAAGTACTGGATGACTAGGGGCCTTTCCATGCTACACTGTTATAGCACTGTTATTCCACTTTCAGCAACCTATGGAATCCTGGAGTTTGCAGTTTAGGGAGGGGCCTTTAGAATTCTCAGCCAGAGAGCTCTTTGGCCTCAGTAAACTACAAACCCCAGAATTCCACAGGATGTTGAAAGCGGAATAACAGCACGATAACAGTGCAGTGCAGAAAGACCCTTTCATAAAAATATGTGTGAACAGAGGAGTGTGAGAGAGAGCCTAGAAAAGATACTTTTTAAACTAATGCACCCAGAGTTACCCAGTGCAAAAAAAAGTAATTTTCCTGTCTGAACTACTTGGTCTATGCCATACTTTCTAAGTGACAAAATGGAACAGGGATAAAGCCACTGTGCTGATCTGCAAGCCCTCAAAACAAAGCAACTATTTCATCAGAACTTCGGCTTTTCTTCCTTCTGCCTAACTTCTACCTGGAGCACTTTCTGTTCCAACTTCAAACTTTGAAGAAAGCCGAGCAGTCATTCTTCTTCCTCCTGGCAGCTTGAGCCCTCTAGGTTTCATTTGAGTTCACAGAGAGTTCACTCAACTCTCCAAGCACTAAGTTCAAGCCCTGAAATTCAACCCATAAGAAGGTCTCCTCTCCTGACTGTTTTCTTTGGTGACTCAAGTAAGTTCTTTTCAAAGCTAGCATTCCCTCTACCTCTATGGAAAAGTTTCCTTTCAATGAAACTGCTTCCAAACAATTCATAAAGGGCTATAAATAATAGGATGAATAGCAGCAACCCTACATTCATTTACCTCAGAATGAGTCCCACTGAACTCGGTAGCAATAGACATGAAAGGATTGCACTATTAAACTATTTTCCCCCTAAAAATAAAACAACAACTGAAGTGCAATGTTAGCACTAGTAAGTAGAATGCTTGAGATGTTACCACTATCAATGAGGGATAACATGTACTCCAGGTCTCCTTATTTAGTAGATACTATATCCAATTGATGAGGAAATTCTTCTACCCTATCTCCTTAACTATAGGTTCTTGCATTGCTAGTCTTAGCAGGTTAACAGTGGAAAATTTCCAAGGAAACTATACCTACATTCTCCCCTGACACACACACACTCTCTGAACACTTTGTTCAAATGAGGGCTGGAATCCTCTGTCACAGTGCACATTACGTAACTTTACATATACTTAGGCACATAGCAAAGATGCTAAGAAACCCTATTAGTAAATTGCGAAGATGTGTAACAGAACACCGACAAGTGTGTCACTATGTGCATCAGCACACCCTGGTTGATGTCCTGATGCACAACAGGTCTGATGCATAATGAAACAAATGCACAACAGTCCCGTTGTGCATCAGTCGCAATGCTCATCAGTCACTTTGCTGGTTCCCCTATGTAGTAACATAACAGGAGCCCTTTACTGGATATGGACATTGTGGAATTGCCCAGCTCTAATTCCCGCAGGCAGAAGTCCGTTTATGAAGGCATAAGTCCAGACACACTGAATTTGTATCTGATATGGGACCGTGTTCAGAGTTTGGAGCAGTACTGTTACCACTGCATTTTGCTATATTATCAGATCATAGATATTTTTAAAATCTTAGTATTTTAGAACTGAGACCAGTATTGGGCGATGGCTTCAATGTCAGTGTGGCAGTGAATCTGCTTTGGGTTTTAGTTTGAACTTTAAAGGAGCTATCCAAATTCATAGGAGATGTTCCAGGCATAAGGATCAGCACCTTATGCAGATCTTTTAAAGTCTGCGCCAAAGCCTAGAGCAGATTTACTGTTCAACTGACAAGGAAGCCACAAGTGACACAGATTAAGAAGTAGTGTTCAACTGGATATAAGTAGCACACTTCATTATATATGTGTATTTTCTGGCTCCAGAAGGACCATGCATGATTCCATCAAATCTTTGCTGCAGATAGCATTTGGTAGAATTTAGAGGCTATAATATTTAACTCAGAAAACACATATGGCATATACTTTCAAGGCCCAGAAACTTAGATAGATAGATAGATAGATAGATAGATAGATAGATAGATAGATCACCATTAACAACATTTAAAATACAAATGACACAGTATAATAGAGCTTGGAAAATTCACTTTTTTGGATTACAGTGCCCAGTATTTTCAAGCCAGCGTGGTCTTTGGGGCTTTTGGGAGCTGTAGCCCAAAAAAGTAAAATTTCCAATCTCTGTCCCAGAATGCAACACATAGGTCAGTTGCTGTTTGTCTCTGGCTGTAAGTCACCAATCCTGTCTTACTGGTCTTCCTACCTAGTAACTGCCTCTTCTCTTTGTTACCCTGTGTACTGGGGGTCCCGGGAGGGACACCAAAATGTGCTCAACTAAAGGTGGGGAAAATCAGCTCAGAGCACTGCTTAGCGTTACGAGAGGCAGGGTAACGTAGCGAGATCTTGAACCCTATGTCTACGGGGTCGGGTCGAGTCAAGGAGAACACAGAAGTTGAAATAATAAATGATGTTTATTAAATACAACCAAAACAGTGTATGCGACACACTCATACAGGATAACTAAAGAAATAAAGGTTTGAGTGGTGTAGAGGGATTTTTAGAGGAGTTGCTGGTTTGGGTGATACTTCACCTGTCCTGAAGCCCAGAAAAATAGAGAGCGAAGCTGGGGTGCGATGTAGCTCAGCACGTGGAGCTGAGGGGAGGCTCGCCAAGCAAGGTGGGATGAAACTCGGGAGCGATCCGAGGAAGGTCTCGGAATCTAGGGTTTTTATAAGGAGAATTGTGACTGCAGGCTATGCCATACTTGGGGGAAAACAATAGATTTGCAGTTGGAGACAAAGCCTCCAAAAGGTCAGAATCTGAATGATTGAGTTATTGTAGAGGTTCTCAATAGAGTAGCCAGTACGCAAACGCAGAGTACTTGGGTATTGCATAGTTTACCCACCAAGCTGCCAGCGCGGGTCAGAGGATCTTTTGTAAGTTGCATGCATACCTAATTAGAGTACTTGCCTGGAGGTCTCCTAAAGCGGCGAGTCGGCTATTTTCTGGCCTGCCTGTATTGTCTAGGAATATTACGGCGATAATCGGCCAAGTCTGTATGCGTGCTTGTCGGGGGGCCTCGCAAGCACGTGGAAGGGAATAGATAAGTGAAGCCGAATTATGATATCAAAAGGATATCTTTTAATATCCCCAAAGCTCGGACTAGCCAGGGCAGTAACATCTTCCACAGACTGTGAGCACACCTGCCTTCTTCTCTGTGGCTTGTGGAAGTTGCTGGCATCTTGGTATAATCTTCTATGCATACTGCTCTCCCCCGCCTCCCGCCACAGTATTTCACAGTTGAAAACCAGGAAACCTGTGGCCAAGCAGCACTACAACGTGGTCAAAATGGTAAAAGTTATTAATGAGGAAGAACACATGAGCAAAGAGAGGTTGCAGCAGTTTGCTTTTGTCTGAGCCTGCTGGAAAGGGCAGAATCCTGCTTCTTTATCTGTGCTCCCCATTATTGAGTTAATTGAGTATAAACCCACTTTTGCGCTTTGAACTCAGTTTGCAGTAATTGAAGGAAGCTGAGGACAAAGGAGAAAAGTGCCAGGAGGAGAGAGAGAGGGTGGACATCTTAAAGCTAACTCAAAAAGTAGAATGATAGAGGATTAATCAGGAATGTCCCTGCCAAATTAGAACAGTTGAAGTGTATGTTCACAGTTTCTTAGGATACTGAGCTATGTGCAAACTTGTGCACGCATCTGCAGCATTACAAAGGAACATAGTGGTCAGATCTGGACACCAGCACAAGCAAAAGGCCAAGCATCACTCTCTTGGATGGCTAAGCAATATTGCTCAGTCTTAATAGCCACCTACTTTATATACCTGAATCCTTGTTCTATTTACCTTTTTCAAAAAAAAAAATCCTGTCCTATATCAGAAGTTGCCAGGGTAGGCTACAGGCAACAAAATAACAATCTATTGCAGCAGATGTGCAGTAGAGTAACAAGGGTCTCTAACTCCCAATTGCTTAACAACAGCAACAACTTTAATAACTTTTTCCTCAGAGACCTGAATTAGTCTGCTGAGATGAAAGCTTGGGATAACCAGAAGTGAAATTTTGTCAGGAATGGTGGGGAGCTCGGTTCAATTTTGACACTGAAAACAAATTTCATGACAGCTTTTTCTTTAATTCTAAGTGTATGTCTTTTGTACCTTGCTGTGGATAAAAAATACTGGCACCCTTGTTTTATACATACACACACACACATAAAATCACTGTGACAGACCTACAGATTCTGCCCCACATCTTTTTCTTACTACATTCAAATTGCTCAAATTGCATGATAAAGTAATCATTTGCTCAATGGAACTGAACCAAATCTCCATAATCTACACATATTTGATTTACACATTCTGTAGTGTTGGTTTCTTTCTTGCATTTCTTGGATCGTTGCTCAGTACAGAATCAAAGCTCAGGAAAAAAAAATATTCTTTTGGAATATGTCTCCAAAAGTGCCCCAGCTAAAATAGTTATTGGCCATGCTGCCTGGGGGATTTGGGGAGCTGTAGCCCAAATAAACAACTTTTCTAAGGTCTGTAATTCACAAAGGTAGTTGACTGGAAAGAGACCTATATGAAAGATGGCTACAGGGAAATTTTTCTTGACCTCACAAAATTGCTAAAATGCCAAGATCATTCAACTCTGATTTGGTGGGGATGAGAAAATTGCTCTCTCCTTTTAATGATATACTACTCTGATTCCAGTGTTATGCCATGTGATCTTATTTTGCTGCTTTTCAATTGCCACACAAGGATATTTTATGTTTTGCTTGAATCCCACAACCAAATAGGAAAGCATACTTAGTCCAAAAAGAGATGACTGACAAAAGGTGTATGAAAGCACTAATCTGAACAGGCAATGATAGAAGATGTGATCCAAGCCATTAGCATTCAGCTTGCTAATGAGAGGGAACATCTGAAGATTTCAGGATACTGACAGAATGAAATACCTTTAGACTGTTTATATCTTCACATTCTGAATCATCTCCTTTAAAAAGAGCATGTTCAGTGTACATAGGCCATTTCTCATTCTGCTTAAGTTAGCAAAAGCAAAATTGTCAACACTGTTTGCCACAACAAACACGCATTTCTGTCTGCTATCTACTACTCCAATGGTTGTCAGTCTTGGTTCCACCAGATTTTTTCCACTTCATCTTTCAGTATCCATGACTATTGGTCAAGCTTACTGGGGCTCCTGGGAGATGAAATCCAAAACACCTGAGAGATCACATTTTCCATATAAAACAGGCGCTCTGAAGGTGCCACACTGGATAGAAATCTACCTGGTGGTTACAAGGACAAAGCCCTTTTCTGTGGTCGTGTCCACTATCTAGACTATCTCCCCCCACAAGATGAGTAAAGGAAGAAAGAAAGGCTCTGCTATAATCTAGGCACATGTTGACAGTATCTTTATTAACTCACTGACTTATGAAACATGCCTTGACCATTTTTAATTTATGATCCACTGTGCAGTTGTGGTGATTTGTTTTGGGGGTTTTTAAAAAAAACAAAAAACAAAAATACAAATGTTTATTTGCATTTTTAACAACAATGTGCAGTTTTATTGTAGATTTATCATTGTATACCATCCGGATATGTTGTATGTAACAGACAGCAAAATATGTTTTTAATGTTTTAGAACAAAGACATTTCATATAATTTATCTAAAACTCAGAACCTTCTCTCTCTCTCTCTCTCTCTCTTTTTTTCATCATAAGTAACCAACTAATAGCTAAAATTTCAGGCAACATATGGTAGTCCAGGTATCAGGTATCCAGGTATAAGTGTCTGCAAAGTTTCCTGGCTCCTTGAACCAAATGGGTCAGCAGCAAATACTCTAAGGCAGAGAACCTGGTCTAAAAAAGTGATGGTCACTGAGTGATTATCCATGACTGGAACAAAGGAAGTAATTGGTAGTTAGCAGCAAACTAATCTAGTAGTGTTGACCTCTCCCAATTACAAGACACACAGAGAGTGTAGTGGAAATGCCAGCTTTATATCAGGTAACAAAATAGGATTTGCTCTGTGAGATCACCTGATTTCCAAAACCAAAAAGGATTCTGGGCTGCAGAGTTAGCAAGCCTGAAGAACTTCAGGTTCTTGTCTTGGAACTGAATCAGCATTTGACATGTTGATTCAGGATCAGTAGCTTTTGACACAAATCCTCACAGATGCAAATAGAAGTATTGGCACCATGGCCACTAAAACCTACTGGAGGTTGCCTTTTTGAAACGTGGCAGCTTTCCTTGAACTAAGAGAATTTTCTTTTCTACCCAGGCTGCCTTTGCTCTGTTACTTTACAGTGGAACAATCTCAGCAGGGGATCTCAAGCTTGGAGCTACCTCCATTAGAGACACTGACATCTCCTTATGATTTGTATTACTCTTCTGAGGCTGCTCGCCTCCAACACAGCAGGAATAGCAATCACTCTATTTATAAGCTGATGTCATCATGTCAAAGAGAAGGAAAGATACTAAACTTTACTCTTTCTTGCAGAGAACTGTGTAATGTACCAGTTGCTATTACAGCTTAATGGTTACAGGAGGATAAATGACAAAGCCTCTGTTCATTGCATCATAATAATATCCAACCCATGGATATTACAAAAAATAATAATAAAGGCTGGCATCTTGTTCTTGGAAGCTGGAGTTACAATCTTATAACTGCTAGCGTTTCATTTTTACAGTTGTTAATAACCAAATGTGACCCCCCCAAAGCTTACCTTTTCAACTTGGCAGCCCCCCCAGCCAAAAGGTTATAAAAATGCTGCAGATTGGGGCACTAAGAAATTCTGTCTTATTTATTTTATTTTATTTTTATTCCACCTTTATCCTAGCACAGGATGTCTACAGCACTCTCCTAGTCACTGGGTGCATTGCAACAAACAGTTGAAGTTGGACTCCAAGGGGTCTCTCCAGCTGCCTATTCTTGACACACCCAGTGACTGGGGGAGCATTGTTATTTCTCGGTGCTCCAATCTGCAGTGCTTCAGGAGCCCTTGGTTGGGGTGCTACCGGGCTGAAAAGGTAAGTTGGGGAAAGGTGGCATCATCAGACATAGCTATGATGATGGAGTTCCATCATCATGATCATGTCCAACAATGCAGAATCTCAGCCTAAGTGTTGCAATATGAAGACTACTATTAGTGTTACCTTATTAAGACTACCATAACTTAGACTAGCACAACATAGTACTTCTCAAAACACTTGGATATGTTTGATACTTATAAGCCCGGTGCTAAACACTATAGAAAAGTGCTAAGGACTTCAGATCCCATCCCATAGGGATGAGAAATGTATAGCCCTCCAAATGTTGTTGTATTACAGTTCCCATCATCCTTTACCACTGACCATGCTAGCTAAGGCTGGCAGGAATCGCAGTTCAGTACCACCTGGAGATCCTCATATTCCCCATCCCTTAAGCAGAGGCCTTTAAAAGAACAGACTGGAACTGGTCGATGCTTCAAACAGAGCAGGGGTGAGAATCATGAGGCAGTCCAGTTGTTATTGACCTAAGGCTAAATGAGCATAGCTAATGTTCAGGAATGCTGGAAGTTGCGGGAGGTGCACATGATTCACACCTCTGAAATAGAAGACAGTTTCAAATAGAGCTAGGATAGGGAACCTCTTTCAACCTGAGGGCCAAATTCAGCTTGACAGAAATTGCTGTTATTCCTGTCACGCCCAAAATATAGCAGAGATTGCTTCCACAGCTTTGGAAGTGTGCCCAGCAGCAGAGAATAACTTAGCAGCAATGCACTGTAGCCAGGAAAAACTCAACCATGCCAATTGTTTTCTTCCATCAAGGAGGCAATTTATTCTTCAGTTACAATGTGTACATATTTACAAGATTCTCCAGAAAGTATTCCAGCATCCCTCTGCTTGCTCCTTCTGACATTGCCTCCGGCAGACACATCAGGCACCGTGTGTAACTTGCTGGCTAGCTCTCAGCTACATTTATGCTCACACTAGCTGATGCAATCCTGCCAGCCTTTACATTCTCCCCACACCTGATGCAACCTTCTCCCCTGGTTGCTCATCAGCATGACTCAGCTAAAGTCACATGGCTCTCCACAGGTGCACTTAACGACCCACATCACAAAGTATTTTCTACAGGTTTGGTCCAACCTTTACTGACAATTCCAACAATGGATAGGGCCACAGACAAAATGGTGGAAGCAGAAATAACAGCATATTTTAGTTTAAAGATTTCACTTTCAGGAACCAAGCTTTAGAAAAAGAATTTCAATCTTTGGCAGAAACAGCATTTTGATCTTTCCAAAGCCAGGAGGGGAGGAATTCCACATAATAACAAGAGGATCTTGAGGAAAGAGACATCATTACCTTGCTGCTGCTACTGTTGTTGTTTGTTGTTGTTGCTTCAAGTTCTTTCTGACTTATGGCAACCCTAAGGCAAGCCTATCACAGGAGTTTCTGTACTGAGATTGTATGATGCACCTAACGTTACCCAGTGAGTTTCCACAGCCGAGCAGAGAAGTGAACTCTGTCTCCAGGGTCATAGTCAAACCACTATAGCAAATTGGCTCTCATGGGCATCTTAGCAACCTAGATATTTTGGTTCAGCCTCCAGAAGTGCAGGTTTGGCCTCAGAGTCTGATCTTTCCCACCCACTGAAACAACAATTGTTCTCTGCAAGCCCTTAAAGAGGATAACTTCAAACAAAGGACTGTCTTCCATTAAAAAAGGACACAGCCTTGTGATGAGGTATTTCTATATCAGTCCCTTCAAAGAAGTTTCAGAGGGCCACGGCCCAAAGCTGATCAGATATCCCAATCTTTTGTCTCTATTAAATGAAACTGGAAAAAAGAGATAACCTCATCACAAGCCTGCTGGGAGCTTGTCAGGATCATTGGGTTTCAGAAAAGGCAGTGGTGATACCTGATCCTTTCACAGCTGAGTTGCAACTCAAGAGGTTGGAGGGAGCAGATGTAATTCTTCTTTATGGATTGGATGATTTTCCTAGGAGATTCAGCTAAAACTGGTTGTGTATATTTAATCTCTTTGTATGGCATGTCTAACTGCCTCTGTTTCTCGAGTGTCCACTTTTTAGATATTGAAGAAGGTTTTGCAGGCATCTTGTTTACTCAGACCTTAAGGCAGACCATTTGCCAACCTATCTTGCACAGCAAGCATCCTCCTTCATATCTGGAGAAGGAGGGAAACAAATATTATAAGCTGTGCCTTATCTCAGAGTCAGGCTGAGGCCTGCCAGAGAGAAAGAGGGAGTTGGTTCACTCCTTTCTACATGCCAATGTTAGTGCAGTAGGTCTGCAAGGCCAGGTGCTCAGCCCTTCTCTGCCTCTTATTGCCATCTCTGCTGCTTTTGTTCAGCTATGTATTGTTTCCACAGGTTCAGGCAGCCAGCACACAAATGGCCCTGTGGCTCTTTCTACCCAGCCATGAAAATATAGAGAGCCTATGAGGAAGCCATCTCAGTGTAGACCCAGCAGCTTGTTAATTGAAGAAAATCCTGATGGATCAGACCAGATTGTGTGTGTGAAATTTGTTCCATTCAAAGGTTGGAGACTGAGGGCTGTACAGATTTAACCAGTCCATGACTGAACATAGAAATTGATACAATTGACAGTTTTATGTTTGTATATTTCCAGTGTTTGTGATGCATTCTGTGAAAAAAAAGAATGGGTTTGACAACAACATCCATGGTTTTAGAAAAGGTACAACACACAATTCTAAGGGTCTTTGTGCACTACACTGTTATAGTGCTATTATTCCACTTTCATCATCCTGTGGAATCCTAAGATTTGTAGTTTACTGGTCCAAAGGGCTCTCTGGATGAGAATTCTAAATGCCCCTCCCTAAACTGCAAACCCCAAAATTCCATAGGATGTCCAAAATGGAATAATAGCACAATAAACAGTGTAGTACAGAAAGGCTCTAAAATATGTACAAATATTATTTTGTCAACAAGGACATATATCTATGTGAAAAATGTGCACCGGAAATATGTATGGATTCTTTTCCACTAAAACAAATCTGTGCAGAGCCAATACAAAATGGTCTTGGTGGTGGGAAAGTACAAAGTCTATGGAGATGGGCTTGACAGATTTGGCCATTCCCAGACCAAATGTCCATCTTATCCAGTATCCTGTTTCTCAAAGTGGTTTCCAAGAAACTAAAAGTAGTAGATGACAGCGGTTTGTTCTCTTCTGTTTTTGTTCTCCAACAGCTGGTACTCAGTAGCATGTTCCTGCTGAAAGGAATTAGCTACAATAACAGTTATGCCTATGAGCCATTGATAGATTTGTCTAGAAGACCACAAGTGACAGTAGCAGCTAGTGTCCATGTTTAATTCAAATTTTAAAGAGGCCATCCAACTTCAACTCAAAAATGGGTTCAAGACCTTGAATGTTCAAACTAAGGCAGAGAGTTGAGTTCACTGATATAGAAGCCATCAGCTGCCTTTGACAAATGACACCTTCAACAGATTTCATGGTTTTCTCTAACTGCATGTCCAACACTCTCTTCATTATGTGATGCATTAAGGTCTACAAACAGGCTAGAGGAAAGAGGAGCAGACCAACTTTACTCTGAAGAGCTTTCAAGACCCTCCTGTACAATAATATTTAGGCCTCCTTGCAACAATCCACCAAATGTCTTCAGAACAAGTCCTCAAACTACCAGTTCCTCAGTATTATGAGAGCATCATCAAATTACAAACGGTATCATTACACATGTTACACACTTTAACTTTAACTCCTCTTTCTATTGAAAGCCTGAACAAGCAAGTGAAAATCACTCTATCTCTATTTTCTCAGCGTCTCCTCAATGTAATGAACTTATATGGCAAAGACTCTGATTCTTCAGTAAGAGTTGGTTCATCAATATGTGAATTCTTTGAGCCACATCTTGCGGAAGATTTCCGTCAGGATAACTGAGAATTCTTTGCCAAATTCTCTTTTTCAATGGCATTATAGTTTTCTGTCCTGGCCACTGCAATGTGCTGAGAAGCAACTTCTTCTTCCAAACAGCTCAGGTTCCTAGTTCTTAGTTCTTCTTCCAAACTGCTCAGGTGGTGAAAATATTCACATTAGTAACAAGTCCTAGTGAGAGAAAGGCAAAAAGGTTAGTTTGCCAGTTTCTTTTTATGCTGAACACAGATCCTTGGAAAAGTCACCTTTTTTTATGTCAGTGTTCATAACACACACATACACACACACCACTGGAACAACTAATAGTCATGCCAGCTTGGGGATTCTGGAAGCTGTAGTAAAAAAAGTAACCAGGTTCTGGTTGAATATGTTGGACTACAACATCTATCAGTCCTTGCTAGAGCAGTCAGGAAAGGAATGCTGTCTTCATATCCTGCCTGGGAGTGTCCCATAATAACTATCTGGAAGCAGAATACTGGACTACAAAGAATTTTCATAGAATCATAATTATAGGTTAGAAAGGGGTAAAGAGGTTGTCTGTTTCAATCTTCTTTACGACCCTGACCTGATTATTTTATGTAAGAACTTATATAGGAAGTGGCCACAACCAAGGGCGTTTCTGCACTGCACTGTCATAGTGCTATTATTCCACTTTCAACATCCTGTGGAATTCTGGGGTTTGTAGTTTACTGAGGCCAAACCGTTCTCTGGCTGAGAATTCTAAATGCCCTTCCCTAAACTGCAGATCCCAGGATTCCATAGGATGTTGAAAGTGGAATAATAGCACTATAACAGTGTAGCGCGGAAAGGCCCCAAGAATGGTGCCCTTGTCAACTGTTCCTAAATCAGGTATTTCTTAGCTCTATAATGCAATCATTCAAATTAACACCTTAGCTTTCCTATATTTCTTCTTTTTCTTTCCTTAAAAAACGTCCTTGAGATAAAATTTGAAATGAAAGACATTGCAGCAGTCAGAAAAAAAAAAGGGACTGGAGAATAAGAATGCTTTATACATTCCACATAAAAAGACGTCTTTCTCAGTGGTGTTCTTCAGAAATGTCTCTTTGTGTGCTTTGTGATATGTGCTAAAATTCTCCTTCTGTGCCTGCATGCATACAGCCGCCTTGAATTCACATATTGATTAGTACGGTCAGTGAGTTATGTGTTCTGATGAATGACTGGGTGAACGAACAAGACCCACACTATATTTCTAAAATACAGTTAAAAATAAACTTTCTGGGTCATGATTACAATAGGAAAGCTGCTTCAGACCAATAGTTTAATGAAAGTGTGAATGTTTGTAGCTAACTTCTGTGAGAGAAAGGGAAGTCATTCATTTGGCTGGGGTCAACACCCCAGGGACTGGAGCAGCATTGTATTATTTTTGCTATTAAATTTTTAATTTGATCTCATTTTAAATATTTCAGATCTAGTTTGGGCTAGAACCCAGGAGTTAGGTAAAATATGGATAGGAGTTCAGAAGCCTGGTGGCTGAAAGAAGAACAGAATGAGCTAAGAAGCCAGGAAAGGGGAAGAGAGAAAAGGTTTAATTAAAGGAGCAAAGGAAACACTATTGAGATGAGAACAAACTAATGAGATGAATTTCTGAAGACATTTCTCTGCACCTAGGAGGACCTGGAGGTAAACAGGAGGACTATGCATAAGATGTGTTTATGTGCCTTCAAGTTGCCTGTTTACTTATAATGACCCTATGAATTTCATAGGTTTTCTTAGGCAAGGAATACTGTGAGGTTATTTTGGCTGTTTCTTCCTCTGAAATATAGACTACAACATCTGATATTTTTGGTGGTCTCCCATTCACATACTAATCAGGACTGACCTTGCTTAGATTCCAAGATCAGACAGGATCTGGTGCCTTTGGGGCATCTGCCTTGCTTACTTTCCTCTCTCTCTCTTTTTTTTTTTTTAATGCAGGGTGACGAAAAGAAACAGGACAAAGTAGGGACAGCGACAGGGGAGTAATGGACAGTCAAGTCATAGAGTGCAACCAAAGGTGAAAAGACAGGAGTCTCTTTCATACTACACAGTTCTAGCACTGCAATCCCATTCTAACAGCTGTGGCAACATCCTAAGGAATCCTGGGGTTTATAGTTTGGTGAGCAACTAGAGTTCTCTGGTAGAAAATTCTAAATACTCTCTCCTAGACTCCTCCTATGGATTCCATAGGACTGAAGCAGGGCGGTTTAAATAAAATCATACTGATATAATTATGTGGTATAAAAGAGTCGCAAGAGAAAGTAGATACAAAATGTCACTGAGGACTGAGGGTCAGAAAGTATTATATATTACTGGCAGGAAGGAGATAAATCAAATACACGAAGAAGAATGGAGGATTGAAGATTGTGAATCAGGGAGCCAAAGAGACTTAGAATTGCTAAGCATGGGGAATGTTGGTCCTTCAGGTGTTTTGGACTTCAGGATCTAAAAGCCCCAGTCAGCCTGGGCAATTGTAAGGGATTCTGGGAGTCACACTGTGAAACATCAGGCGGGAGGGGGGACAAGATTTTCCACTTCTGAAGTAGACTGCTGTATCTTTCACAGTAGGGATGGGACAAATCCAGAATTTTCCGAGTCCCTGGAAGGTTCTGAGAATCCACGAATCTCGAATCTTTCGAATCCTTTTTTAAAAAAGGGTTTAAAAAGCAAGGGAAAGAAGGATAATCTTGGACAAGACACACTCTCTCAGCCTTAGCAAAAGCCTAGGCAAAGGCAAACCTTCCTCTGAAGAAATCTGGCCAGGACAGTTGTCATAGTTTTGCCTCAGGATTTCCTTAGATTGAAAACGACATGAAGGCCCTTTCTATACAGGCAGGAAAATGTGGATTTTTAATCCCACATTTTCTTGCCTGTGTAAACAGGGCCACATACTACAGTACAGCACTAATTCAAGTCAAAACTGGATTTTCTTTGGATAGTTCCATATGGCATCCTGGGGTTTGTAGTTAGATGATGCACCATCACATTGTGACACCTTGTAAAACTACAAACCCCAGAATTGTGTCTGAAAGAGCTTTGCAAGGGAGCAATGCAAAGGAATGTTTCGGCTGTCCTTGAAATCTCAAGAAGACTGCACCTTCCAGTCAAGTGCTGAACTTAAATATTAAATGTTCAATTTAAATATATTAGAATACAACTCCAGATGTAATTTCTGAAATTGTTAGCAAAGGCCATTATTACTCCAAAGGAAAAACTCACCTACTTGCCATCTTCCCTTGTGTGTCTGGTCTTCCAGGTTTTCAGGCCTCTCGGTCTCCAACTAACTATTTTGTTGGTGGATTCAAAAGATTTGGTTTGCCTATTTTGGCACAGGGATGCCGATTTGCGAATCTCAAATCCTTGCTCAGGATTCGAGGATTTGGTTGGCCCATCCATATTTCACAGCTATACCGAAGGGGTTTAATTTTGTTACTAGTGACTTCTATTTTCTCTGTAGTGTTATGATTTGGAAAACAGGAGAAAAAAGATAAATTACTTCTCTAAGCACATTACTTCATATTATTTATTATAGATTGTGTCAGACTGAGATGTGGCCCTTCAGCATGATGGCTTCAGTTTTCTCCTGTGGCCATCTCAAGCAGGAAAATAACCACAGATGCCTTTGAACTGAGGAGGGGCAGTTTCCACTCCTCATATGGGGCAGAGATATCCCTGCTCCATCCATAAACTGCTCCTGGGAGTAACCATACTTCCAAACCTGCATACAACTTAGAAACATATGATGCTCCAATACTAACTGAAACCATTGCTCCAATATTCACCCACCACTGTCTACATTAGGACTGAGGATTATGTGGCCCTCCAGATGTTGTTGAATTGCAGCTCCCAGCATTCCTCATTTTTGCCTGTGCTGGCTAAGGCTGAAGGGGCTTCTGGTCCAACAACATCTGGAAAGCCACACAATTCTCACTTCTGATCTACACTGAGCAGTAGCATCTCTGCAGAGTTTCAGGGAGGAATTCTTCCAGACCTACCTGGAGATGCTAAGCACTGGACCTGGGCTCTCCTGACTGCAAAGCATGCACTCTATCAGTAAGCTAGAGCCCTTTACCTCACCACATTAAACCTCCCATTAGCACAGTGCAAATCCCATCCACATTTCAAGCGCAACCCAATACTGGTATCCTCCATGTATTCCACATGCACAAACCTTTTTATTTCTTTTAAAAGACCTGCACATGACACAATGCAGTTCTGTGAATCTTCTTTAGAAAAAATTCAGTGTCACAACATTTTATCACTGGCGTACAGTTGTGCTTTAACATACCAGTAACGTTTTTTTCCTGCATCTTTATGCTTCTGCACTTAAAATACCATGGACTGAAAAATGTTCCAGTCTACTGATTAAATACTTTTTGAAATATGAACAATATAAAGCAATATGGGACCTCAACGCATGAGAGAGATATTATTATATATTCTGATTTATTTTTCATGCCATCCTGCTTGTTTTCCTGCTTGTTTTCCTGCTTGACTGAGAAAGCCCATTGATTTTTGAATGAACTCTCCAAAAGACCTCTAGTGAAACAAGGTGGTCCACATTCTGGTATGTGCTCAAGTTTACTTGACAATTTGGGATAGACACACTCAAGCTGCAATAATTTGACATTTGGGCTTATCAAATGTTAATGAACTAGCAGCTCAAACAAAAACCTGTTTTTTCTTCAAGCCAGGTTCTAACATTTCCTGAATTTTTATGGACCCAAGCTCACTAATCACCATAGGATGACAAACCAGACAAGATAATATAAAACAAAGTTACAACAGAGAGTTACACCAAAGTTACACCAGATAAAAAGTATATTTCACAGTACAAAAGTAAGTGATGAATGCACTCAGCTTCTTCCCAAAAGCCAGAGCTTGAAGTATACCCCTCTGTTATGAAACTAAACTTCAAAATGGTGAGTCATTATCTAAACTGTCTCTTCAAGTCTGAAATTTTAATAATCCTTTTAGTGACATTTTTATTATAATTTGTTTTAATTTTTACAGTACTGTATTGTTTACATTCAAGAGCCAGCATGGTGTAATGATTTGAGTGTTGGATTACAATTCTGGAGACCAGGGTTCAATTCCCTGATTGCCCATGAAAACCCACTGGGTGACCTTAGGCATGCCACATACATATTCTCAGCCCCAGAAAACCCTGTGATAGGTTTACCTGAGGCTCATCAGAAGTTGGAAATGACTTGAAGGCACACAACAAAACAACAACAATTGTTTACATTGTTAAAAATAACCTGAGCTTTACATTGTCCATTATTGGAGTATATTTAATAGCAAAACTGGTAATAAATGCAATAACTAATAAATAAGCAAGTAATGATGCAGTCCTCTGCCTATTTACTCAAGTGTAAGTTCCTTTTTATTCAACAAGGCTTACTCCCTGGTCAGTGTTATAAGACTGCAACCTGAACCATAATGACTTCATTCAGTCAGCAAAACAAACCATGGTTTGCTTTGACCACCCATACATTTGGAAGTCCTTCTTTACTGAAAGAACTGTTCAACAGTGGAATAGTCTTTCTTTGGATGTCTTTAAATAAAGGTTGGATGGCTATCTTTCAGGCGTGCTGTACCTGTGTGTCCTTGCATGCTAGGAAATTGAGCTAGATGGCTTTTACAGACCCTTCCAGTTTATGATTCCATTATTTGAATCTAAGTCAGTTTATGAATCATAGTTTGTGAGAGGCAGCCAAATAAGGACATCAAACCACAGGTGTAAGCTAGGTTGCAAGCAACCATTTGTGCCATCCATGGTTTACCATTGCATCTGAATGCACAAACCATTGGCAAAATACTGTTATTCCTCTTGTCCCCCCTCTGCTATCCCATGGAGGTTGGAATGAAATTAGATTTTATGAAGCTGAGTGCCAAGCAAAAATAAAACAATAGCTCACAAACAGTTCTAAGTCATGATTTGCCTATGGTATCTCTGGGAGCTCAAACCATGGCACTGGTTCTTGACTATTGTTGAAGTAAATATTGACTTGGCATGATGTCTCTTGTGCCTCATGTTAGAGCATATAAAGATATCATCATCTCTGTTCAGTCCAGATTGTCTATATTCATGCTAGCCCAAGAAGAAAAAGAGCTGAAATAAATCTGATCCACATAATAGTTAGTACAGAATTTTTGTGAATTGATTTAGATGTGGAAGTCATCTCCAACTTACAGTGACCGTAAGGGAAATCATAGGAATTTTGGCAAGTTTTGTTCACAGTGGACTTGCCATTCCCCTTCTCTAAGACTGAGAGAGTGTGATTTCCCGAAAGTCACCCAGGGGGTTTCCATGGCTGAGTGGAGATTTTTACCCTGGTTTTGCAGCATCCTAATCCAACACACAAACCATTGTTATGCCTCTGAATATTTAACATATCTAGAATTTAACAGGCAAGAGTAGAATAAAAAAAGTCTCAGTACATTCACCATATTCTCAAAAATGTTCAGTGGTTAACCTTGATTATTTAAGTTATTATATAGTATCACATTCTCACCTTCCTCCTTCCCCTTCTGCTTTTGCCGTCTTTTGTCTCACATGTTATTTGTTTTATCTGTTTTTGTCTGTCAGCCAGCATGATATAGTGGTTTGAGCATTGGACTACAACCCTGCAGACCAGTGTTCAATTATCTGCTCAGCCATGGAAACCCACTGAATGACCTTGGGCACTTCACATACTCTCAGCCCTCGGAAAACCTCATGATAGTTTTGCCTTAGGTCTGCCATAATTTGGAAACTACTTTAAGGGACACAATAACAGCATATATGCCTGAATTATATCTTAAAGAATCACAAATAGCAGTGAGAATTTTTCTGGATCCATATGCCGAGACCTAAAACCTCAAAGATTTCATTGATGAGCAGGACTAGATACTAATAGGTCAAGATATTTTGAAAGTTTTTGAATTCTAAAGGCGTGGATACACAAATTTCAGATTTTGAAAGACTTCTACGTAAAGGAGATAAGCATTTGTTGTCTAGTCTCTATAAATTTCTTCTAAATCTCAATATGATGGAAGAAACAGTGAAAGAATGAATGATAAAATAGGCACAATACCTGACCCACAATATCTGTTTGGAAGACTGGGGAAAATTATGGTCATACAGCCAAAGATATACTAGGTCATATGATCTTCAGGAAAATTGGCTAAAAATGACGTACAGGTGGTACCTCTCACCAGACAGAATCGCCAAGATGTATAAAGGGTCTAGCAATCAATGTTCGAAATGTGGGAAGGCAGTAGGTACTTTCTATCACATGTGGTGGGAATGCAACTGTGCTAAAAGATTTTGGTATATGATAATATCTAAAATTCAAAAGACCTTACAGATGAAGATCAATTTAAATCCAGAATTATTCTCATTAAGTCTTTTGAAAATTGACAACAAGCAATATAACAAGATCGGAAGACATATGGTTACTGTGGCCAGAATAGTCTTTGCAAAGTATTGGCGGTCCGGTTGCATTCCCACCGAACAAGAATGGATTGGTAAGCTAATTGAAATTGCTGAAATGGATAAACTAACCTATATATTGGACAGGAAAGGGAATAATAAGTTTTGTAAAGATTGGGAACCGATTAAATATTATCTCCAAGCCAAAATGGAAGATACTACTACAACGGGAATTGACAACTGAACATTCAAAACTTTATAGTTTTAAGTTGGGACGAATATCAGTGATAAAAATGAATGTTCTTCCAAAAATGAACTATCTTTTTCAAAACGTACTTATCATTACAAATATTAAATCTTTTGTTCAGTGGAAGAGAGACATAACCAAATTTATATGGCAAGGGAAGAAACCAAGAATTAAATGGAGAATTATGACGGAGCTAACAGAGAGAGGAGGTCTAGGCCTGCCGGACTTACAGGTATATTACAAGGCAGTGGCATTCACTTGGATAAAAGACTGGATGAATCTTCAAAATATGAGAATGCTGGCGTTAAAGGGAGCTGATTTAAGAATAGGATGGCACGCCTATATGTTCTATGGAAAAGCAGTAATAGATAAAGATTTTACGCATCATTTCGTAAGGAAATTGTTACTTAAAATATGGAGTAAATACAAGAAGAAGAACATAAGGCAGCTACCCAACTTGGTCTCTCTGCAAGAAGCCTTTTTTGGAGGATGGACAGATACAGACAAATGGCTACGATATGAAGACTTACTAGAAATGACAGAAGATTGTGATACGAAGATGAAATCAAGAGAGCAATTGGAAATTGAAGGAATAAAATTAAGCTGGTTTCCCTACAGACAGCTAAAGGAAAGATTTCAAATGGATGTACAAACTTATGGAATACAACAAAAGGAGCAAATCCAATTATTGCGATTGTTAAGAGAAAATCCACCAAACTTATTAGCACGTTTATATCAAGAAATTTTATATCAAGAATGTGAGGAGGAGACAGTTAAAACAGCGATGATACAATGGGCACAAAATGTCGGACATCCAATACAGTTAGAATGGTGGGAACAGAGTTGGCAACGAACACAGGAATTTACCGCTGCTCAAAATTTAAAAGAAAATTATTATAAACTATTTCATAGATGGTACATGACACCAGAAAAATTAAAGACAATTTATAAGACGGGTACAGGGCAATGTTGGAAATGTCAAGAGAGTTTGGATACACTATTTCATATGTGGTGGTCATGTCCCAAAGCAGAAAAATACTGGAAAGAAATACATAAGAAACTATGTTCAATTTTGAAGATTCAGTTTGGGATGATACCTGAACTTTACTTGTTAAACATGACACATGTATTAGATGGAATGTCAGTGAAGAAATATTGGAGAATAATACTATACATGGTGACGACGGCCCTTATTGAGTATGCACGACTTTGGAAAAATGAAACTATACCTACTATTGAACAGTGGTGGACAACTTTTATGGAAAGTAGAAATGCGGACATTCTTACACAAAGATTAAAAGGGAAATCAGACAAAGACATTAATAAAGAGTGGAAGATTGTTACGGATTTGGGTTGGGTGTAGACAGAAAGCAATGCATAATTCATGATATCAATTACTATACAGGGTAATAATCATAGAAATATCATGTAACAAGTAAAGTAGAGAAATATAGCAGGAACTAACAAATTAAGTTTGACTACTAACATTTTATTGCGATACGCAGTATAACAAATAGAGGAAATATTAATAATTGTAATCCAGAAAGGAAAGGAAGAAGAAGTAACATTGCATGTAAACATTGCAGAGATAATTGTTTGTTTTATTTGCTGAAACTTTAATAAAATTATAAAAAAAAAAACTTTATAGTTTCAATTGGAAAGGATTGGAACCAAGCTAATTAATTTATAACTATCGTTTCCATTTCCAGAAAGAACTATTGGATAAGGATACATAGAGAGAGAGACAGAGAGAGAGAGAGAGAGAGACAGAAAGATTATAAGTAATAGTATTCACATAGAATTACAATACTAAGACCTCTCCTTTTTTGAATTCAGGATCAGCTACAGCAATATTAAATAACTTTAAGAGAAGTAGGAAAGAGAACACGACCTGTATACTAAAACTTGTACCATGGGAAATGACTCAAGGGTGTAAAAAGTAATTGGAAACAGAGATTAATTTCTAAAAGCATTGTTACTTCGAAAATATAATAACTCTTTATGTTACTAGCATACTTAATCTTTCTAGCTACACCATTCCTTTTTCCAACTAAGGAAGGCAGATATGATACAATATCCTGATTAAACGACTTTTCCATATGGGGAAGTTCATATCCTCTTTTTTTTTTTCTTTTTTTTGTAAGAATTAATACCCAAGTTTCATAATAATATGGGACAGTTTAATTAATTTACTAAACTACATAAACTAATTTACTAAACTACTTTTTAATTTACTAAACTACATAATTTACATAAACTACATACATAATTTAGTAAACTACATAAACTACATATTTCATTCCTTTATTTTCTCTATATATTCTGCTCTTAGCAATTTTTCATTGTTCTTTAATTCAGTATATGTATGTACAATCACAAATTTGGATCATTTTTGTTCTCTGTTCAGCTGTTGTTTAGACTATACATCTGTATTTAATCAATATTATTTGATGATTCCTTTTTTCTATTAATATGGATAACTTGATATAAATAAAATTATTTTTAAAAAAAGGTATTTCAAAAGTTAATTATGCATCTATTCATCTTAAAGTCAATGATAAAAATACAGTTTTAAATATTAGCTATGCATCAAGTAGGCGCTAAGTAGGTGCAACTGTTCTGTCTAGCTTTGGAGGTAAGTTCACTTGCCGCTTGCTTAGTTTTCCTTTTGGACTGCATGGAATTTGGTTGGTCCCTTTATGATTGTCAGAATGATTTCAAAGAGAAGAATAGTACTGTTCCTTTTTTCCCTTTAAATTGTCATTAGGAAGAGACCTTCAATTTTATAGCCAGTAAGTATTAGACAAGAGCCAGCATGGTGTAGTAGTTTGAGCATTCCACTACAACCTTGTAGACCAGGGTTTGATTCCCTACTCGGCCATGGAAACCAGCTGGCTGGCCTTGGGACTGTCACACACTTCCAGCCCCAGAAAACCCTGTGACAGTTTCTCCTGAAGGTCACCATAATTGAGAAATGACTTGAAGACACACAATAACACCACAAAGTCTTAATTTGGTTCTCTTCCTTTATATAAGGCCATTTCCGCACTAGATTGTTATAGTGCTATTATTCCACTTGCAACATCCTATGGAATCCTGGGGTTTGCAGTTTCAGGAGGGGCCAGCCAGCCCCTCCCAAAACTGCAAACCCCAGGATTCCATAGGATGTTGCAAATGGAATAATAGCGCTTTAACAGTCTAGTGCAGAAATGATCTAAGTTACATTGCTTTTAAGATTTTTGGTTTTTTGGTAACTTTTTTGAGTATTGGCCTGTTTGAATTTTTTATAGGGTTGCTTTAAGTTTATGTTTGTTAGTTTTAAATTTAAGATTTTTTTATACGGATCAAACACATTTAATAATTGTAGGCTAAAAAAACTGGCAATCACAGAATCTATAATATAGATACCAAGGGGTGAGTTTTGTTTTAAGATATTTTTATGACATTTTTTCTTGTTTGATGTATTTCTTCTAATTTGTCTTTTACTGTATATCCCACGGGTAACTACATTATTTATTTTGTTTTAAATTTCTTTCTAATTAGCTGTACTTTACGCCACTGGTATAAACTTCTGTCAAAACATGTTTGGTTTTGCCATGTTTGGAGTGTATCAGTCTAGACATGGTTTGCCTGCTGCATGTTTAGAATCTCAGATCATGGCACAAGTTCCTGACTATAGTAAGAACAGTCATTGATTTGCCATGATGTGTTTTGTGCCCCATATTTGAACATATAAAAATATAATCATCTCTGTTCATATCCATGCTAGTGCAAGAAGAAAAGCAGCTGAAATAAATTTGGTCCACATATAAATTACTGCCTAATTTTCATGTAATGATGCTGAGGATGCACAGGTGAATTGGAAATGTGTGTGTGGTGCACATCTGCAATATAAAAAAAAACTGTGATAAATACATTAAATAAAATTATTCTTCACCATGTATGGCTTCCTATAAATGAACATTTATGTCTGAATGCATGATCCAAATTGCTAACAGGAGCTGGCTACTGGGGCCATTTCCGCACGAGACTGTTATAACGTTATGATTCCACTTTCAACATCCTATGGAATCCTGGGGTTTGCAGTTGAGGGAGGGGCTGGCTGACCCCTCCCTAAACTGCAAACCCCAGGATTCCATAGCATGTTGAAGGTGGAATCATAACGTTATAACAGTCTTGCATGGAAATGGCCCGGGAATGCATAACTCCCCTGTTGTAACAGCTCCACTGGCTGCCATATTGTTTCCAGGTACAATTCAAAGTGCTGGTTGCGGCTTATAAAGCCCCATACATCTCACCCATATGAGCCTGCCTGTATTTTGAGATCTTCTGGGCAGGTTCTCCTCTGTGTCCCACACCCTCATGAATACATCTGGTGGGAACACAGAAAAGGGCACGCTTGGCGGTTGCTCCCTGGCTCTGGAACTCCCTTCCTAAAGAAGCTAGGCTAGCACCCTGCTTCCTATTCTTTCATAGGCAGGTAAAGACCTTTCTGTTTCAGCAGCCCTTATAGGGCTGAGTGCTCAGAGGGAAATGGCCTTTCATAATGTCCTGTGCTGTTAATTTGTTGTTTCCTTGTTAACGGTTATGTTTTTAATCTGCTTTTAATTTTATCACTACTTTAAATTTTTAACTTTTTTTATAATGTGGATTTTTTAGCTGTTCTTTTTAGCCTTTGTAAGCTATCTTGAGTCCCAGACTCAAGGCAGAAAATCATGATGATGATGATGATGATGATGATGATGATGACGCAGCTAACATTCTGTAATTGCAATTACAGATTCATAACCTACAGTTACAGATTCACAATGGCTTCATATCCAGTTATAATATGTGTTCACAATCATGGTACTATTGCCACAATCATAAATGCCCCCCGGAATCCTACCTTAAACTCCAGAGAGCTGCTCCCAGCAAATGGCAATCAGGATACAACAGGATGACATTTTCAGCCCCTCCAATGAGTGAGGCTTCAGCCATCAGAAACAGTACCATGGTTCTGTTCCTCATCTCAGCCTTGCTGAGAGGGGACTGGAAATGTCCTCCTGCTGCACCCAAATCACAACCTGCTGGCTGTTAAGGTAGGCTTGGGGATTTGGGACAGAAGACAATATGCAGTTATGCATTTGTAACAAAGGCCATTTGCTTACTACACTGTTATAGTGCTATTATTCCACTTTCAACATCCTGTGGAATCCTGGGGTTTGCAGTTTAGGGTGGGGCCTTTAGAATTCTCAGCCAGAGAGCTCTTTGGCCTCAGTAAACTACAAACCCCAGAATTCCACAGGATGTTGAAAGTGGAATAATAGCACTATAACAGTGTAGTGCAGAAATGGCCAAAGAATAATAATAATAACAACAACAATGGTATTTGACAGATGATACAGGATGATACATCTCATCTAACAGTACCTAATAGTTGCCAGCATATGGATTTCCTATGAGAAATCCAGTCCTGTCCAGATCCAGTGATGGATGGTGGCTCCTGTGACAATGAATCAATCCATTCTGGGTTTTAGGCCAAGCTTTAAAGGAGATACCCAGGTACCCCATCCTCAAAACATGCTCCGCATCTTGGATGGTCGCTTTAACATTGGGGGTCTATTCAGCACCTGAAGTGGATTCACCACTCAGCTGTCATACTACAATCAAGTAAGGTCATCAACTGCAAGGCTGCATTCCCATGCATACATATGGTGAGTGAGCCCCATTCAGTTCCAGAGAACACCCATGGCATGACATAGCACTCAAATTTTAGACACTCTGATAATGGGAAACCAAAAATTGTGTTCACAGGCT
The DNA here is from genome assembly GCA_030412105.1 of Cyclura pinguis. Classification (NCBI taxonomy): domain Eukaryota; kingdom Metazoa; phylum Chordata; class Lepidosauria; order Squamata; family Iguanidae; genus Cyclura; species Cyclura pinguis. Next base: position 314,972,468 of record CM059600.1, on the reverse strand, counting down.
TGTTAACAGCCTCACTAAATATAAGTTGGATAATTTCATTAATAACCTCAGTTAATGTGATTTTTCCCCCCCTTCTACCTATACTGGGATGAATAGAGGTGTTTCTTCAGATGTTCATGCAAAGGCATCCAATTAAAGCATTAACATTCCAGCGACTTGCTGCTTTCATGGAAGTATGGAAAAGGTAGGAGGTAGACAGAAGAATTTGGGAGAACCAAACTTTTCCAGTTGGTCTTTTCCTGAACATTAGAATTCAGCAGGGATCTGGTGAATGTATTCCTCCTTGGCTTTCTATGTGATTCTCACACTCCATAAGAAAATACTGCCAAATGGAAGTCCTTTTTACTTTGCTTGCCATTAAGAAGCCAGTTTACCGAATCGTTCTAAGAAGAAACAGAAGTATAGAACACTTTCCAGAATGCTGACTGCAATGTCAAAGATAGGCTTAATGATACACTAAATAAAACTTTATAGGTGCACGATAAGTGGGGGAGAGATGAAACAATTGGAAGAAAACAACTTGGATAAAATTCAAATTGATTATATCCTTTCCCCAGCATGCAGCCCACACTCCTTTTTGATGATCATAAAAGTTCAGACAATGACTTAATAAAATGTATTCTTTGTTACCAGAAATGTCAAAGTGTTACCAAAATGATACTGTTTTATACAATAACAGATCTTCTCTATTGCCAACCTGACAGGGGAGGATTTCTTTTTTTAAGTAGTGTTAACTAAATAGCTTTAACTGAAATAGCTTGTTAACTGAAATAGCTTTGCCTTTGCAATTAGTGAAGCTAAAACAGCTTAAGTCATTCTTATTTATTTATTTATTTATTTTCTGCATTTATATCTGGCTGTATAGCCAGAAAGTCTCTCAGAGCAGCTTCACACACCAGTAAAAAAGGTAAGACATGCACAGCAATTTAAGCTTACAATCTAAAAAGAGAGAGAGAGTACAAAATGAAAAAGCAACAGGTAGGAGAAGGAAAGCAAGAAAACCCACAAATGTATTCTTAATGTTATAAGACTTCTCAGCCTTTTAGAAAGGCTGCTGGATGACAGCTGGGGAATGGCAAACCTTGACAGAGTTGACTTTTCAAGAGTCCCTACTTTCCTCCTGAAAGCCATAATGGTTTAGCAGATTGAGGCCGGTTCTGCACTAGACTGTTATAGTGTTATTATTCCACTTTCAACATCCTATGGAATCCTGGGGTTTGCAGTTTAGGGAGAGGCCCTAAACTGCAAACCCCAGGATTCCATAGGATGTTGCAAGTGGAATAATAGCGCCATAACAGTCTAGTGTGGGTGTTGGACTGTGATCCTGGAGACTAGGGTTTAGTTCCCTGCTCAGCCATGAAAACCCACTGGGTGACACTGGGCACATGACACACTCTCAGCCGCAGAAAACTCTGTGATGGGTCACATCATAACTTGGAAATGACTTGAAGGCATACAATAAAAACAACAACAAGTGTTCCTTCTTCATCCTGGTGAAATTATTGCTGGACAATATTTGTGGAAGAAGCAAAAACCTGTGGAACCAGATGTTCAAGAAAGCTAATGATGGCCCTCTTTTCCCTTTTGATCCATCCTTAGACAGTATCTGCCAAATGTGTGTCTCCTGAAGTTGTTGGATCAGAAGCCCCAGTCAGTATGGCCAGTAACTGGAGATTCTTGAATTCCAACAATATCTGGGGAGTTGAGTTTGGGAATCACTGGCCTGATGCAAAGGTGGGCAATGTGTGATCCTAGGGATACATGTGCTCCACCAAGTCTCCCAAATTGCCCCTTTCCTGCCCTCCCCCAAAAAGGGCAAATTCCCTTTTTGAAAAAATTCTGTCAGCAGTAATTCACCTTTAAATTAGGTTGCAGGGGGCCTCTGCACTGTTTAACATTTTAGAAACAACTCTGTTCATCATCTGAAAAGTCCTTGTTTTCCAAAACCAAAAGTGACCATGATACATGAGCCAAAATGCCCAGCTTTGTGCTAGACAAAAGAGTAAATTGTGTAAATGACAATGGCATTCAAAGGACGAATGTGTATGTTTGTGTGTTTTTAGCACTTTTTTGGTGGTCCACTCCAGAAGACTGTAGGAGTGGATTACCAGCCCCCAGACCCTGTAGTTGCCCAAGCCTAGCCTCATAGAATATCCACTGGATGACACTTGAGGGAGGGACAAAGTCCTGTGGAGGGAGATTCTGAGCTTGCCTTAAGAGTCAGTCCTGTACTCTCCATCTCTCCCTCTTCCTTGGCCTGATGGAAGCAAATCCACTACTTTCTTTCCTTAGTGCTGCAACTATCTGCTCAATCATGTAAAGCTATGCAAACACCACACCCTCTTTATCAGAAAAATGTTCATTATCTAAAGCCTTCTCTTTGGTCCCCATGATGATTTCAGCAAAAGACTTGAATAAGTACTGGATGCCATCACCAACACAGATCTTCCAGGAACGGTTCTTGTCAGAGCCTGCTCATCCAGCTTGGCAAGTCTTTTATAGCCTGAAGACGTCTGATATACTGAATAAACTAGGGGACGGATTATCTTCCCTGCCACCAGCACACCCCACTCCAACTCACTCAGCATCTACTTAATTCTTTCCCCAAGTAAAACCAGTTCCCAGAAGTTACATCTACCCCCTTCCAACAGCACCATTATGATAACAAATCTGTGAAATAACCAATTAAGATGCAAAACAAAACTACAAAAACAAAACTACAAGAGGTGGCGGCTGTAACAGGACATTGAAATCTTCTGTCATTTCCAAATCACTCTTTAGCACACATATAAGCAGATCATAAAAGGGCAAGGAAGCAGGAGAACGCAACTGGGGAGTTCTCATGGACAAAGAGTAAAGACAGGTCATGCACAGTCCTCAGGTGACTGACAGATTTCAGATGAATGGAATGCATGCGTTAGAAACAATAAAATGTCTCCATTTGGAAACATCTGTGCAACCCAGCTCTAAGCAGACTTACCTGAAAGTAAGCCCCATGGAAATTATTGGCATTGCGTGCAAGTCTATCTTCCTCTACAAGAGTACTTGGACATTTTTGTCCAATCTGGAAAGCCACCATTAAATTCAAGGTTGCAGAGGCAGAGTTGTCCATCAATACATGCACACATATGCAGATGTGTGTGGAGGTGCATACATGTACATGTGCATTGGGCTGTGCATTCAGTGGAACATATGTGTGTCCATTCAGTTGGACAATGTTGTGAAATCCATTGCAGAATCTTGGCCAGCCTCTAGTTCATAAGTGTAGGACTCAACAGAACTGCATCCTATTCTGCCACCTCTAAACAGCTTTACCTACATCATGTAAGTCACACTGCATTCAATGGATCATATTTGCAACCAAGTCTGTATAGGGTGCAACCTAATGGTACAATTCTAACTGGCAAAGAAAGTCCAGGGCCAACCGGCATGATAGTAGGCCAGCTGAAGCAATGCTGTATCCATAACTCACCCAGTCTCAGGTGCGGGATATTTTTTATGACCATTCTCACCCTGGCTTAATCTTGTGGCTGTATCTCTGGGTTGGAGGCAGCTTGGATCTGAGGCAGTTTGGCTCCTCCTTGCCACACTCCTTCTCCACAACAAACACACACATGTTTTTGGCCCTTTTGTTGGCCTAACTTAGCCAACAGAGCAGTTCTCCCAGCAGATTGAACATCTTGAACATCAGCCAGCAGAAGAGGCTTCTGCTAGCAAATGGCATGTATGCTGGTAGATGGGTCCCCAGTCTTAAACCTGTACAGCAGTGTATCTTGGAGTTAAGATTGGTTCATTGTTATAAATTTCCCATTTTATCAGCTACATTTAACAAGTCCCATGTCAGGCGCAAGGGAGTAAATACACTGTGGGTTTTACTCTGAACATTAAAGAAATCATCCAATACACTGAATCTAGGATTTTGGAGCTCTTTCCAAGTTTATACTTCATCTGAAAGTGGATTCACCATCTCACTGACATCAGAGCCACTAGTCACCACTGCTAGTATGATGCTATGGATGGACTTTGGACTGAAGAGAATTAGCTTGAAGTCCCTACATAGCCATGAAGTTCATTAAATGGCCTTGAGCAAATTAGTATGTCTCAATACGACCTACTTTTCTTGGAGTTATTATGATAAACTGGGCTAGCCTCTTTTATGCTACTCTAAGCTGCTTAAGGGAAGAGTGGGATATCTACATGGTACACAAATAAAAATCAGCATGAACTTCTATCTGGAAGGAAAAAAATCTTCTCTCTTGAAAATAAATTGATACTTCTATGCCATCTTCTTCCATCTTGTGACTCACCAGCAGCATCAGCCAAATGTAATATAATATGATTGCATTTGTGTTCTGCCCTTCCTCCAAGGAGCAGAGAAGATGGAATTATTTCATATAAAATAAGAATTCCAAAAGGAAGGCTAGGCAGGGGGAGATGGAGAGGGGAAAGAGAGAAAAAGAGAGAGAACATGTATGGGCTTGTTCAGATGCAATGCTAAACTTTCATTTGGCATTCTGAGAACGAATGCTCCAACCAGTACAGCCACAAAAAGCTTTGAAATTTTCTCTTGCAATTTAGATAAACTTAAGCTTATTGTGTCATTCAAACCCAGATAATCTGTGGTTAATCCTAGATATGAGATTAGCTATGTTGTGCACGGCCACTGTTAAGAGACAGGCTCAGGAGGCCTCAGTGCTCAGTCCTTAGCTTTCACTTTGGGGCAGAAGTTAGGAGAAAGAGTTGGTAGCTTCATCACTTCCTCAGAAGCCAGGACAATCCCGGACTTACAGTCAGCCCGCCATGTCTGAGGTTTCACTTTCATGGATTTGATTTTTTGAGAGTTTCTCCACTCCCTGCCACCTCACCTCAAGCGCTTGTTTTCCAGGGAAACATTCCCCCTTGGCCACTCCCCTTGGCTACACAGCCCTTTAAAAGACTGCCTCTGGTCCTCGTCCTCCTCCTTCACCTGTTGCTGCCAGGCCTGCTAAGGTTGGATTACAGCCTGATTTCTCAGCACCACAAACTCTCTCCCAGTGCCCCACACACGCCCAAGGGAGATGGGCAAGAGAGGAAGTATAGGGTCACCATGTTGACCCACCTCTTTTCTCTCTCCTTTCCCTGACCTGGTTTGGACCCTGAGTGCCTATTCTCCCCACCGTGCCTTGCCCCACTTCCCACAGACACACACATTTTTATATTTGTGGTGTTTCTACTTTTGCACACGTCCTGTGCCCCTAACCCTAACAAATGTGGAGCGCCAACTGTATTTCATATAAATAGTTGATTTCTTTGAAGGTAAATGTTGAACTGAGTTCTAGGGCATATTAATCAGTAACTGTTACTTGAAGACCCTTGTGTGTGGGGCCATTTCCTATATTCAGAACCACATAACCTTAGTTTATGAAAGTGGATAATTTCAACTAACCACAGCTAAGATTAACCTATGTTAGGATTCAGGGAGTACACCAAACCATGGTTATTATGAAGTGAAAGCAGAAACTTCCAATTTCCTCCTCACAGGAGTACCAGAAGAAAGGAAGGGAGAACATTATCACTCATATAATGATAAATCATTGTGACTCAGTATCATATATAAACTGTGCGGCCTAAGGCCACACAGGAAGTTCCATAGCTAAGTAAAGATAAATCTGGTTGACGTTCCTAATTCAAAACCACAAACAACTGAACAGTACGAAGTATTTATCAGCCATGGCTAGGTAGCAGAGCTCAAAGTAGCTTCTCATAGCAAAGAAGGCTATATGCCTTCCCCTTCCAACAAGCATGCCATCTAATCTTCTGGGAAATGGTCATTAGGTCAGTCAACCTGACCTGGTTCTTCCTCCGTGATATTATTAGGTAGTTCCCCAACTTCTGAACCTTTTGTCACCTGTTCAAAAACATTGCTTCTACTAAGATGTATTCACTGGCAGTAAGAGCTTTAAATTAAAATATGATAAAATATCCCATCTAACATTTCACAGCCTCTAAGACTCTCTCTAAAAGTTGGAATTCAGACCTCATGTTGATAGAAGTTCACTGCCTTAAATGATACAAGGGCATCTGCAAATCTCACCTTATAGTATACAAAAGCCTATAAGTGGTCAGGCCCTTGAGCATAATTCTGTTTCTGGATGTATTGGGAGCCCTAGCCGGATCTCCAAGTTAAGTACTTCAACTCAGGAGGTACTAGTTATGCCAGCTCTGCACTAAAAGTGTCAGTTCATCAAACCAATAGCAGGAGCTAGGAGGGAAGGTTATCAGAAACTAGTTGCAGCAATGGAAATGGAATGGCTTAGCTAAGGAAGTAAGAACTCTACACCTTGCCACCAGATTTCTGCTGCCCATCTTTCTGCCTATAGGCTGGGATGAGTGAGGCTGGCCACTACAGAGAGCGAAAAAGCCCAAGAGTAGAAAGGAAAGAAACTGAAAGTTAGTATCTAGGACTAGAGAGCTGCTATCTTACCCTTTGTTTGTATTCTAAAGGACAAAAAAGGAAGTCAGAAAGATTACATTCCACCTGTTTCCTTCCCACCTTGGCATAAGGCAACCAGTTTTCTCATTTCCTATCTGAATTGCAAGAAATTTCAGAGAACTACTGTATATGTCAAGGCTTCTGAATATATTGGGTGGAAGTGGTTGGGAGAGAAGTTATCTAACTGCAAGCTGGCTATCTGACTGTAATATTACCTAACTCTAAACTGGAGAGGGGGTGTCTCAAATGAGTTGAATGGTCTTTGTCTGGTTTTGTTCCTCTCCTTCCCATATATAATACTGTATCATTTATATACACCTTCCTAAGAGGCTATAAATGTGTTGGCCTGTGTGGATCATATCATCCTGGAGTTACGTGCTCTGAATGTGGGTTATTTCCTACTTTCTGATTAGCACAATAAGCAAACTGTATTTTGTGTGTCATTTACACTATTGTGTGTGGTCTATGTCTACACTGAATGATAGCAGGAGAATTTCTTCACGCATTTATTGGCCATGGACTATTGGCTGAAAAAGACTCACAGTGAAAGAAGGAGTGCTTATCTTTTGAATTCTCAGCACAAATCCACTGATTGGACTAGCCTTTGTATTGCCCATGAGTAAAAAGGGCAAATATGCCCTACAGCATGCTCAGTTCTTCCCCTATGCTGCATCTGGTATACAGCTTGACTCACATCATCCTGGAGTTATGTGCTCTGAATGTGGGTTATTTCCTACTTTCTGATTAGTGACACAGTTGCAGTCTGAATTGCATTGCAATTTGTGAGACTTGATGAGTAAGCAGATGTTATGCTGTCCACTAAATGCCCATAGCTGGGCATAAGGAGAAGGTATGATCTTACTTTGACTAGTCTGACAAAACATATTGAGCTAGCCATTATTAGATTATGTCCAAAACAGTGTGAATAGGGTGGCCATTTATGGCTTTCTGGGCTGCCTTGGGCTGCCTGCCTATCCTTCCCTTTCCTCTAGGCATTCCAAGACCAAGCCAAAGACGACAGGTGCTGCTCTAGTTCCAACTCTGTCCACCTGGCTCCATGGCTGTCCTGCACTTTGGCAGCAGCCGCTTCATCCTCCTCTCACCCTGCTTGACCTCATTCTCATTCTCAGCCCCAAGCCAGCTCCTGATGGACTCTTATGGAGCCAGAGACCCCAGTCCTATCCTGGGCATTATAGAAGCTTTCAAATGCAACATCAAGAGTAAGAAGAAGCATACTGCAATGACAATTGGAAGCCCTATGCTCTGAAGTGTTTCTGTAAAGCTGAAGCCCAGATTGTGGCTAAGAAGCTTGGCAGAGTTCAACAAGGCCTCAGCAGTGTAAGCTCTAGGAGAGACAACTGAGGTTATTCAAAGTGGCCTCTGTGCCACTATGGTCTCCTTTCTTGTTTTCTTTAAACTGGACTTGGGTTGGACAGCCTTCAAACAGAAGACAATTTCAAAGAGAGGACTGATCTCTGTTAAGCTGGACACACAGCCACCCTATTTGTGGAGCTGGAGCTCTTTTTAAAGATGCTGACCTTCTGAGATGCAATATATCAGGCATACTCAGGGTACAGTGAACTTGAGGCATCTAAGCAGGAAAAGGGAAGCTACACTGACATTTTATTGGCCATTTCCACACGATGACACTCTTCCATGTTGTCTCATTGCAGTCCCGGGTCCAGAAGGGAGCGTGTCAGCAATGCTCCCCTCTTCACCCGCTCAGTCCATGCGGAAGAGAACGCAATGGCGCCATGTCTTCCTTCCTCAGCGCAGCTGGGCTTTTTCCATTGCTGTGCTATGCAAGGAAGCATTGCCAATGCGTTTCCATAGCTTCTGCATGGCCAGAAGTGACAGGAGCGCCGTGTGATCGCAGACGCGAAACAAAATTTTTTCCTTTTTGTAAAAACTGCGCAAGCGTGATACTGCAACAGGATGGCAGAGGGACGGCGATGACATCACGCAGAAGCGTGACATGCTGACCGCTGCCATCCTGTGGCAGAAACAAGACAGCAACATCATGCGGAAAGGGCCATTGAGTGCAAATTTGGCGCCCATTCCTGTCCATGTTATGTTTATGTTTGTCTGCAGAGTAAGTTTTTATGAATACTTGCTGTGAAATACCTTAAGTACTCATAGGGTACTCTGCTCTGGATAACAGATAAACTGTTCCTTTATTTATCAGTAATCCTAGGAACAGGACTATGCAGCAACAACAACAACAACAAAATCATCAAGGAGCTTTAGAAAACATATAATTTCAATCCCACATGGTTTATATGCAGCCCAACAAGTTTTCATAGAAGTCTTAGAATTGATTTTACTTGTTAATTTCCAAATCCTTTTAAAGGAATGTGAAAACAAGGGCCCTTTCCACACACGGTAAGTAGTACGGTGTGGTGCGACCTCTGACAGAGGTCATCCGCACCTTGGGAGCGGACTGGGTCGGACTACTTGTCTCAGTTCCGCACCTCAGTCTGCTCCGGAGCGACCCGAAGTGGTCACACACTGTGCTTTTTAAAAACCTGTTTTTACAGGTTTTTCAAAAGCACGGAGTGCGCCACTCCGTGCCACTCCGTTCCCGTGCTCTGGTGCAGATTTGCAGGCGCGCATCAGTGCGTGCCTGCAGATCTGTCAGGGGTGGGCTTCCGGCTAGCGAGCTTCTCCGGTTGGTGGAGAGCCTCCGCCAGCCGGAAGCCACCATTTTGGACGCCGGAGGACTGCGGAACAGCAAGCTTGCACTGCTCCACATGGGGACGGACTTACCTGGCTGCCGGTAAGCTCCATTTCAGCGCGTTTTCCCCCGTTTCCCCCTCCACATGCGGAAAGGGCCAAGGAGTAGAGTTAAGCTGTAAGATCACCATTAGAAAAATTAACTATGTAGATGAATATTTTTTATTTGTCCTGTATTGCTAATAAGTTGTGTAAATGCTTTTAGGCAGTAAATATGGGGGAAGTGTCAAAACACAGAGATAGAAAATACCATGTTTTTATATTTAGTGTTTTTGTAAATAAAGCTTTTGGAAAATTCTCCTCTCATAAAGTAGTCATCTGTTTTCTAATCATAGAAGCACATTAGAAGTTAATGCCCTGATTGATCTACCATAAACCAATTTCACAAAGTTTGGTTTCAGGGTAGGGGTATATAATTCACTGGAGAAGAGGTAAGTACCTCTATAACACATTGGAGAAGTATGAGTACATCTCCTCTGATGTCCTATGCAATTTAATAGAGATGAAGACAGAAGAATGGAGAGGCACAGTAACTTTGGCACATTTTTGGTTGTTTGTTTGTTTAAGCTAACAGGTATGAAGAAAAATAACTGAAAGTCCATTAAGTCTGACAGAAAAAGGAAGGATAGAAATTTCTGGCTGTCCCTCTGTCCATTGATCAAGCCCTCCTCTAGACAGTCAGGATGGTATGTACTGCATGGACTGGTGCTGGGCTTCAAGACCAAAATTTATATCTCCATTCACCTCACTGAAGATCATTAACTGACTTTGGACCAGTATCTATCCTTCAAGTTAACTTACTTCACAAGGTTGAGGTGAAGATAAAGAGGAGAAGAACCATGCACAGTAGGGACAGAAATTTAATAAATAAACTGGGCAAATCTCATCTCTTTTCTCTGCTAACATGGCAATAGCCACAATGAACTTTGGGAAGGCAAACTGGCATCGTGGAGACGTCTCTGGGCTGCCTATCCATCACTGATTCTAAACATATTGCTTCCACCTACTTACTAACCTTTCACTAATGCAACTTTTGGTTTGGATGGGAAGAAAAGGATTTAGAACTTCCTTTTCAAGACCTGTAGGCTATGATTCATTCCAGAGAACAGAGGACAAGACTGGTCTGGAAAAGCAGGCCCGGCCTCTCTCCAGGCCATGTTCAGAGGCTTAGGAAACTTACCATTTTGGACTGCCATCTCCCAGAATTCCTCAGCCAGAATAATCAGGGGCTAGTTGGAGGATTCTGGGAGTTGTAGTACACAACTTAACTTTTTCTAAATATTGTTCAATTTATTCTGTTGGCAAAGGCCACAGCAGAACATGGGAAGACAGGAGGTGTTGGGGGAAGAGTCTTTAATTGACCCACCCATCATTATTGCCATTGCTATAGGCAGACCAGTCCTATTCACATGAAGTCATACAGAATCAGATGCTAAATTCCAAACGCTGTGCTCCCATCATTTCTTAGAGACGCCTTTGGAAAAACGTGTCATATTCCAAGAGTAACTTTTATATCATTCTTCTGGTGTCATTCTTGACTTCTCTTCTGAAACTCTATGAGAACTGTCATAAAACAAAACTGGGTTTCTCCCAGTTTATTCAGGATCACTTTGAACTGACTCACGACAACACAGAAAGAAATACTGAGGTGACTTCACTGTTATTTATGTTTCTGCTTGGCATCATGAGACTAGCAACTGATTTGCTTTTAAGATCGGCACATTTAAAAACCAACATTAAAGGCATTAAGCCCATATTTAACCACGCAGAGCAGCTGTTTATGAGATGAATCACATACTTTACACATTTTCTGAAATACAAGCTACAGATTTATGTGACTGCATCTGCTACGTTTGGAAGGATTTCTAAGTGCACATTTGCCCATCAACTGAGCCCTAAGAACCGTTAGCTTTCTGAAGGTTACTGTGAAAATCTGTCATGTTCTCTTTGCCCATCATTTCTCTAAGGGTGGAAAAGGTGATTATGGGGGCCCATGGAAGAGAAGGTGCAGTTTGTCCTACACTTTCCATTTAGATTGCTGGTTAAAAAGCTCTAAGAAGGACAGACTCAAAAGAACACTGGACCTTTTGTTTGTAAGATTACTAGACAAGTCATCTGAAACAACAATGAAACAGAAGAAAGTTTCATACATACCATTTTTTGTGGGTTTATCCTGATTAATTATGCAAGGTATTTCTGTGTCCAGCATCAGAAAGCTGTATATAACGACTGATAAATAGCAGCAGAATATTCCATCCAGTTACAGTATGCTGTTCTTATGTGCTTTCAAGCCAACTCAACTTATGACACATCTATCACAGGACTTTCTTGGTACAATCTATTCAGAAGGGGTTTGCCATCGCCTTCCTCATAGGCTGAGAGTATGTGACTTGTCCAAGATCTAATAGCGTTAGAGAGAGGGAGGGTGGACTGGTGCCTGAATTCAGGCTTCTGGTGGTGCCTGGAAAGTTTTAAAGCTCTAGAGCAGACTAAGAAAGCAAATGACCTTTTTGACATCCACAGGGGTCCCACCTCAGTCTAGGCAACAATTCCGCTGATTGGCTGACTGGTAGGACTAACAGAAGGGCCCACAAAAAGTCCATGGGCCTTTGGGAAGGAGACTCTACATTACCTGAGAAGACAGAGGGCCATCCCAGCTCCACTAAGTCTTTGCAAGGTGAAAACAGAAACCCAGACAAGACTGGAACCCTTGTTTTTAAGACAAGTCAGGGTGATTTGGAAAGGCTGTGCTTACTATGGTGCGTATGCATTTTGTCTGGTTCTACTGCTGTGGTTTTTGTCCAAACCATACAGAGACTCACCAGACTAAGTACTAGGTGAATGGGGATTAGCATACACAGCAACCGTTTGAACAGTTTGGCCTAAATGCAATGGCTAGTCCCCAGGTAGAACCATTGAATTGAATCAACGGAACTTACATAAAGGCTGACTTAACATGTTTCTACTACTTCAGTGAATCCACTCTACCTGAACTGAATTTACCTGCCCTTACTTGCTGCCTTTTTGAAAACAATGACATGTCCTAAGGTTAGGCCTCTCAGCCTTAAAGTAATGTTTTCCCCTTAAATGTAAATCCCAGTTAGCAGACCATGGAGAAGCAGAACTGCAATAACAACTGCAGACAATATTCTTGACAACAGTCTAGACTGGATGATCAGATCCTGGCTTAACTATCCAAGAGATACACACATACCCCTACTTGTCTCTTCCCACGTTGGTAGCAACAAAGTAAACCAAGGATTTGATGTTAGTCTACTTACCACTGAACTAGGAACTACAGTTAATAGTTTCCAAACAAGCAAAGATCGAAAAGACAACTTCCAACCATTTCACGTTTTGCTAACTTTGATGGAAAAGGGGAGGGACCGTAGCTCAGTGATAGGGAATATATTCTATATGCAGAAGGTTCAATACATAGTATCCCCAATTATTATTAGGAAGTTGCTGCCTGAAAGCCTGGATTTGTTGTTGTTGTGTGCCTTCAAGTTGTTTCCAAATTATGGTAACCCTAAGGTGAACCTATATGGGGTTTTCTGGGGATGAGAGTGTGTGATGCACCCAAGGTCACTCATTGGGTTTCCACAGCCGAGGAGGGAATTGAAACCTGGTCTCCAGGGTTATAGTCCAACATCAATCCACTACACCACACTGGTTGTCAAAAACCCGGAGAACTCCTGCTAATTGATGTCAATATTATTGGACTAAGTGGTTGAATAGTCTGGCTCAGCAGAATTTTCCTATGCTTCTCTGACTACAAAACTAATACCTGGTATCAAGAGCATCCATGCACTGGCATTTCAAATAAATGATCAGTGATATCTGTTGATAGTCAAAACTGATGCTGCTGTCGCAATGAGAAAGCAGACCTTATTGGGCATTATGAACCAGTAGTAACTGAACTGCATACTTGACCACAATTTTACTTTGCTTTAATAATCCAATATAATCTTAAACATTTGTTTCCTACCTCAATCCATATTAAATCACCTGAACTAGCTTTGAACATTAAGCACAACTGAGTACTTATTACCATGGCATCCTTTTTCATGCCTACGTAGTTCATCACTAAAAAATATAAATGGCTGAAATTCCCAGGGTGTGAGGGAGTACCAGCAAGTGTCCACAAAACACCTTTCAGTGCTCTAAATTTTAGGTGCAGAAAGGCCCATGTTAAGATACCAAAGTACTATGCAGCTGAGCTAGTCAGCTTAGTCTTAAATTTTTACTTTTTCCACTTGAATTTAAAATGTCTTTTGAAAATGGTAGGGAGAATTATTTAATTGATGTATTTGCTAGCAAACATAACTCAGCAGCACCTGTTCAAACCCAGTTAGGCCACTTGTACTCCAGCACACTCAAGGTTTTAGTGTGAACTTTAAAGGAGATGCCCAAAGTGCTGACCTTTTTCCCAAAATAAGCTCAGCACCTTGGATGCTTCTTTTAAGGTTCAGACTCAGGTCCAATGGCATGGAATCCACTTTTTCTTTTTTCTCTTCCTCTTCACCTTCAACAGGCACAAAGATTCTGTCTCTCCTTCCCTCTATTTCTCTCTCTCTCAACTTGACTGTGGGCTGCTGCATTCTAATTCCCCAGATACAGGCAGGCATATCTGCACATTATTTTCTCATCATACAAATATATGTAGGGGATCATGAAATAACTGACCAGCGCGCACGCACACACGCACACACACACGCACACACACCACTGATTTCTCACTCAGAAACTGTTCTCTCAAAGTTCTTTATAGATAGAAGTAGAAAGCTGGGCTTTCTTAGATTCTCTGTATGGAATGCAGGGGTGCCCAACTTGCAGGCCCAACATATTTTGTGTACCTCCACAGTCCTTTTTCCTATATCACTTTCTCTCCTCATAGAGCTCCTCTCTCTTTAACAGTTATGGGAGAATTAGATACTCAATAGGTACTGCTTTCCCAAGAATGGGTATTCCACAAAGTTTGGAAGCATCTAAAATAACCCTGCTGAACCTCTGCTCTTCCTCCTACTCACATCCTGTTAGCCAAAGGCAACCAATTATACTGACCTAAAGATTCAGCTTGCTTTAGATCAGTGAACTAGTCTAGGAAAAGTGCCTTGTGTGCTGAAAAATCGGAAAAGAGGGAGACCACATTACAGATGGATAGACTCAATCAAAGAAAGCATGGTTCTGAATCTGCAAGACCCGAGCAGAGGAGTTGATACTATAGTGACTTTTAGGTGTCTCATTCATAGGCCATTTCCGCACTAGCCTATTATAGCAATATGATTCCACTTTCAACATCCTATGGAATCCTGGGGTTTGCAGTTTCGGAAGGGTCCGGATGGCCCCTGCTGAAACTGCAAACCCCAGGATTCCATAGGATGTTGAAAGTGGAATCATAGCGCTATAACAGTCTGGTGAGGAAATGGCCATAGAGTTGCCATAAGTTCAAGTTAGCTTGACAGCAATTAACTACAACAATGCTGAAAAAAAAGTTCTTAAGAAACTGGGTTCTGTTTTGAAAAATGTACCTTGGGATTGGTTGTCCCTGAACATGTACATCTTCCCAACTTTGACATAAAATTAGTTTCTTTTAAAATAGTCAACTAATAGCATGCTTCTTTACATGTCTACTCAAAAGTAACCACCATTGGGTTCAATGGGCTTTATTCCTGAGTACGTCAATATATGATGGACTTCAGACTGAAAGACAGAGATTTTCATCCCCCACTCTTCACCCTCCTCTACACACTTTAGTACTCCTGCTCCCAATGAAGGCAAAATGTAATTACAAATTCCTACAATATATGCTTCGTCAGTTCTTGCATGCATAGTTTTTACTTGTTAAATTGTTTATATTTCTAGCCTGCCTATGTTATTTTTATCCCTTTAAATTTAAATTGTTTTAAGTGTTACATTGATTTTATTGTATAACACCCTTGTGATCTCATAATATGGAACAGGATATATATCCTATATATAGTATATCCCAGATAGATAAATAGATAGATAGGAATAAACAGTTAAGTGTCATTTTAACCCCTTAATAGCAATGTCATTCAGCGTGGCTACACACAGCACAGATCACTGGATCACTATATAGTTTTTAAGGATGCAAAATGTGATGTCAGTTCACAAGGGTGCTTTCACCAATTAATTTAATGTCTGTAGCAGTCTTGCTTCTTGCAACATTAACTGGGCAGAATAGTGATGGTGTATTGTGCCTTATAGCTTGACTTCTACAAATGCTAGAGACTTGAAGTGTGTCTGTACTACACAGTTATATCACTTTCAAACCACCTGAATTGCCATGATTCCATCCTGAAGACTCATGAGATCTATGTTTTGGTGATACACAGAGTCATCTCACAGAGTATTTTCTTCTACTCTATTCCCAAGGCAACCCGAGTACTTGTCTGCATTACAGCTATTCCAATCCTCCTATGGTACCGGGGTTGTAAATTAATCATCTACTCCAACTGACAGTGGATCTCCAAGAATTCACAGATTCTTGAGGTCTTGCCCATCATCTGCTACCTGATCCTTTAGCCTGAGACACCAGGAATTAAACCTGAAACCTTGCATGAGGAACATATGCTCTATCACTGAGCTGTAATCCTTCTTCTATGAGATTTAAATCAGGGACTCCCTTTCTTACAGCTCATACTGTTAATTGTATTAATAAATTCACAGTTTGAAGATCAAAATCTGAAGCATTTACAGTATTTACAAAAGTTTAAATAACTTCTGTACTTGTCTTTATACATTTATGAGGTGATTCTGTATTGGACTGTTATCTATTTTGTTAATAATCATAACCAATCCATGTTAGATCAATGTACAAAAATATTTCATAGATGAATTTTAAGGGGCTGGAAACTTCTGCTACATGCACTTTTTAAAAATCTTCCTGTAATAATCTTGCCATAAAATCTGAGCTAAATTATTGCAGAATATTACATCAAAGTTATCTACTGATCAGCTGTCTAACTTATTTTCTGTCAAGCACTACCATCAGTTTTATCTGATGGTCCACACAGCTATGTGCTTACCTATAGTCTTTCTTGTTCATTTTTGCTCCAGAGCAGATTTATATTCCTGGCATTCTCCAGTTGTCTAATGAGTTTGAGAAGACTCAAATTGTTGTTTTGTCCCCAGGAGCAAAGCAAGAGCTAGCTTAAACTGATAATGACACAATTTAGCTGCCCTATAAACAGTCATTTTAACTGCAAAGATATGTGGCTGCTGCCTCAACATTCAAGCAAAGGAAGCGACATAATTATCAGACAGGGGTAGATGATGAAAAATGGCCTGCATTAGGAAACCATCGGAATCCATGAAAAACTTCAACTATCAGTCACTGGTATGAGAATGCACTTTCCTCTGTCTGCAAATGGAGATGAAGTCTGATTTGGTTAAGGAATGTATATACAGATATGTCTGACATTTTTCCAAATATGATAAGCAGAAAGATTGTCCCAAGAGAAAATCTATGACAGCTCCTTATTTCAGGTACACACGAAAGAACATGTTCCCAAACCTAAGGGGTATCTATTACCCTAGCAATTGAGTCCTCTCCTTGTAATTTGGTTCAAACACTCTGAGGAATATGAACTGACCAACTCAATTCAAGCTTGAATATTTTTGTTCACTTATTTCTTGGTACGGGGGCATCATATTCACATTTGTTGTCTCTTTGTCGGAAATCAGAAAGACAACCAAAGATTAATAACTTTTGGAAGTTAAAGTACTGACAATGTCACAAGTGAGCCAAACCGTGGGTGGGGGAGTGAGGAATAGGCATCCAGGTGTGTTTTCCTTCCTAGGTCTATCTATTTTCTTTTCTTATTGCCTCCTTTCTCTGATAGCACTTATTACTACTTCTACCACCTAGAGAGAATCAGGCAACACATTGAAGCCAAGATCCTAAATCATAGCAATGGAAAATACATTCACCTTCATGGACTTACACTGTGGTTACACAACACTGTCTCATTAGTGAATGGCAACATTGTGCAACTGAATGTGCATTCATCAATGCACAACATGCATGTGCCTCCATGCACATCCTGCTGCAGAGCACATTTGCATCAGCGGGAAACCATACACAATGGCACTGCATGCATAACTCTGCTTTTGCAGCCTTGAATTGAATATTGCCATTCTGTACTGAATAAAAATGTCCAAATGCTTACGCACATTTAAGACACCAAAAGGATTCCAGTCTATGCCTCCATTATGGCTGTTAGAATTGACTTGCACAAGTGGAGCCCAGCTTTAGAGGTTTCTGTAACTATCCACATTTTCTCCATTCTCCTATCTCTTTCTAAAACAAAAAACATTGTTCTTCCTTTTTAACTTACTACAAGAATCTACACTAGTTACTCCTGTTTCACAACCACTAGCTTGTAGCACTAGTGTGCTGTACTTCCCTAGTATCAATACCAAAGCCTATGTCCAATTACTAAGTCTCCGCTGCAAGAGAAACTCTGAATTAATGGGAACTTGAGGCCCTTTCACACTATACAGTTATAGCAACAACATTCCACTTTAACTGCCAGAGCATCCTGTGGAATCTAAGGCCATTTCTGCATTACACTGTTATAGTGTTATTATTCCACTTTCAACAATCTATGGAATCCTGGGGCTTGCAGTTTAGGGAGGAGCATTTAGAATTCTCAGCCAGAGAGCGATTTGGCCTCAGTAAACTACAAACTCCAGAATGCCACAGAATGTTGAAAGTGGAATAATCGCACTACAACAGTGTAGTGCTGAAGTGGCCTGTGAGTTTGTACTTTGGTGAGGCACTAGATTTCTCTGGCTGAGAATCCTTAAATATCCTTCCAGTTTCTATAGGTAATTATAATGGCAGTTAAAAGTGGAATCATAGGTTGTATAAAGTGAAAAGGCCTTTGGTAGATCACCACTTTTATAAGTTCCACTGATTAAATTGGTCTGCTGTCTTTTGGACTAACAACTAGATTTAGATCCAAATTTTCTTACAATAACACACACCTAACTTTTCCCCCTGTCATTGGGGTGGAGATTACCAACTATTAGGAATAGGTGAGAATTTTATTTCAGTTTGCTTTTGTTAAGAATTTAACAAAATTCTCATATTTCATACTCTAGGTCGAAAGAAGTTGAGACTTTTTAAAAAACAAATCTAGGCCCTTTTCGCACCAGGCAATTAGAACGGGGCAGTGCGTCCTCTCACGGAGGTCGTCTGCACCTTGGAGCGGACTAGAAGCGGACTACTTACCGGAGATCCGCACCTCAGTCCACTCCAAAATGACCCCAAGTGGTCCTCCAGCATGTTTTCTAAAGACCACAAAAAACAGGTCTTTATTTTCCTGGAACACGCCATCGCATTCCTGCTCCCCTGTGCAGATTCGCAGGCTTGCACCAATGGGAGCTTGCGATCTGCGGGTGGACTTTAGGCGTGGCGAGCTTCAGCAGTTGGTCAGGACCCATGACCAACCAGAAGCTGCCATTTTGGAAGCCGGAAGCCACCATTTTGGAAGCTGGAGCAGTGCAGATCTACAGACCTCGCACTGCTCCAGTTCGCCCTGGACCAAGGAGGAGCCCTGTGGAAGGGCCTCAGGGACAGTCCGCATTGCTTCAGACCCCAGAAGAAGCGGTAGGTAACGGCACAGAGCGATTCCCTTGCCTCGTGTGGAAAGGGCCCTAATGAGGTATAAATAATTGCAATTTTTTTAAAAAAAAAATCTATTGCTAATTGTTTGGATGCTGTGATATCAAGTCCTGCACTAATCTAGAAATAAAATTCAGTTCAAGCAAATTCACTGGGCTTCTCCTGTTCTTCCATTCCATTTCATTGTACCTGCTCTAACCAATATTTGGTCATGAACATTCTCTACCACAAAGCTCAGTTTAGAAGTTCTTCTTCAGTTCCATATGTCAAAAGATTCCAGAGTTGTCTTCCATCCACTGTGGATAACTGGTGATGTGTTAGAATGAAAACCAGAAGTCTCTGGAAGATACTGCTGGAAAAGAACATGTAAAGTGAGTTAGACAGAAGAAATATCAGCCAGGACTTCATGTTGTTGTTGTTCTTGTTGCTATCCCTTCAAGTCTCTTTTGACTTAAGGTGATCCTAAGGTGAACCTATCATGGGGGTTTCTTGGCAAGATTTGTTCTGAGGGGGTTTGCCTTTGCCTTCCTCTGAGGTTGAGAGAGTATGACTTGCCCAAGGTCACCCAGTGGCTTCCATGGCTACGTGGGGATTCAAATCCTAGTCTCTAGTTATAGTACAATGCTCAAACCACTAAACCACACTGGCTCTTCCAGGACTTAATACCTCCAAAATTTCACAGGTGAAAACCAAGACACATGTGGTACATCAGAGTGGCAAAAGCTATTAATGAAGAAAAACACACAAGCCAGGAGAAGCAATAGCAGTTTGCTTTTGCTTGACTCTACAGGGAAGGGCAAGATTCCACCTCTTGTCTCCTCTCCCCCCCACAAAGTTTATTAAGTCTAGACTATTTCTGCACTTTGAAGTCAGTTTGTAGCAACTGCAGTAAGCTGAGGACAATGCGTGAACGTGAGACGAGAACCAGAGGAACTGCGACATTTTAAAAGCAGCTGGAATAGTGAGAGAGCAGAGGACTAATCAGGACTGTTCCTATCAAATCAGAACAGCTGGATGGTAAGGGAATGAAGAAGGATTAAGGCCAATTCAAACTATCAAAAAGAAGCTAAAAGGAAAATGGAGGACCCTTTAAAATGGGGAAGGGGCTAGACCAAGACTCACTTTAAAAGAAATCAGAAAGGAAAAGTGCAAGGAGAAGACTTACCCCCTTTCCGCATGAAAAAGTTCTCTCATGTCGTCCTGTTGCAATCCCAGCAGTGCCTTTGCCAGGAAAGGAGTGCGACAGGAATGTTCCCTTCCGCACCCAACCAGCTGCCTGCAGAAGGGAGTATGCGGGACATGCCCCTTCCTTCCGCACTGCAGCTGGCCTTCTTCCCATGCTGCAGTGGGGAAGGAAGTGCATGGTCGCATTTCCTGCCCTTCTGCATGCCAAGTAAGTATCGGAGCATCACGCAATCACTGGCACTTATCGGATTTACTCCATTAAGCAAATATCCCACGATTGCAACACATGGGGATGGGATGGCAGTGGGACTGTGATGACATCGTATGAAAGCATGATCTGTAGACTGCTGCCATCCTGTCCCCATAGCGGGACTGTGACGCCATGCGGAAATGGCCTTAGAATCAATCACATAAAAGAAATTAGAAAAGAAGGAAGAGGTGAAAAAATCTTTAAAACTTGCGCAAAGCAAAAAACAATGAAGAGATATTGAAACTCAGCCTATAGACTGAAACACACAATGAGCTTTATCAGGTTGTTCCCTGACTGATTTCTCCACTTGTTCTTTTCCTCTCACCTGCCTTGCAAGAAAAAAATCTAGTTAATGTCCACTAAATCCTAATGTCCAATTCATGTTTCTCCCACTTTGGCAGAGGAATGAATAACAGGGGTATTTCCGCCATTTACAGTTTGTCCTTATAGATTCTGCCCATCTGTTTGCCTAAAATGTGCTCAGGGTGGCTAAAAATAAAAACACACAGCTTAAAAACAAAACTAATTAAAACACAGCATAAAAACAAATCAATTAAAACACAATTAAAAATGTAGTGATAAAATAAATAGATAACATCTCACAAGTCACACCCCTTTCAACATCAGACCAGCTCACATACCAAAGGCTTGTCTGAATAAGCACATCTTGGTTTTTAGCAAAAAGATAAGTGAAAGGGAGCCAATCTAGCCTCCTACAGTGGGAGTTCCAAAGCCTGAGGTGGCCACCAAGAAATCTTTTCTCATGTTTATACCAAATGTGATTCTGGTGATTGTGAGGTCCAGAGAAGGTTTCCTTGAAGATTTAGAACCAAGAAAGACTCATAATTCAGTCTTTCATATAATCTGGACAAGTGATATAGGGCTTTATAGATCATAACCAGCACACACCATAACCATGAATAGATTATAGGTACTATAACTGGTACCACTCTACTCTGCTTTGGTTAGACCTCGTCTTGAATACTGTGTCCAGTTCTGGGCACCCCAATTCAAGAAGGACATGGTCAGGCTGGAGCAGGTCCAGAGGAGGGCAACCAAAATGGTGAGAGGCCTGGAAGCCATGCCCTATGAGGATAGACTTAGAGAGCTGGGTATGTTTAGTCTGCAGAAGAGAAGGTTAAGAGGGGACATGATAGCCATGTTTAAATATTTGAAGGGATGCCATGTCGAGGAAGGAGAGGGCTTGTTTTCTGCTGCTCCAGAGACCAGGACAAGGAGCAATGGATTCAAGGTGCAGGAAAGGAGATTCCACCTGAACCTCAGGAAGAACTTCCTGACAGTCAGGGCTGTCCGGCAGTGGAATATGCTGCCTCGGAGTGTGGTGGAATCTCCTTCTTTGGAGGTTTTTAAGCAGAGGCTGGATGGCCATCTGTCGGGAGTGCTTTGAGGGTGTTCCTGCATGGCAGGGGGGTTGGACTGGATGGCCCGTGTGGTCTCTTCCAATTCTACATTTCTATGATTCTATAATTCTATAACAAGGGAAACACATATTTGCTGTAACTAGCCCTAGTCACCGATTTCGCTACAATATTCAGAACCATATGAAGCTCAGGAAACATTTTGAAAGTGACTGAGTATTCAGCACATTACAATAATCCAACCATGACGTAACCAAAGCATTTACCATTGGCCACATCAGATATCTCCAGAAAGGGGTGTAGCTGGTATAGTAGCTCAATTGTACAAAATACGCTCTGGACCACCAGTCCCGGTGTCAGGCCTGTATTCAGGAATACACTAACTCTTTAAGGCTGGTGTAGCTGCATCTAGCACTGGTTAAATCTCTATTCCCTGATCTGCTTTTCAACTGATCGAATCACTTCTCTCTTGTACATGCAAGGCTTCAATTTGATTACCCTCATCCAGTCTACCACCAGCAACAGAAACCAATTTATAACCACAATATTTTTGTTAGATTTAAGACAGAAAGAAAATATAGATCGAGAGCCTTCATAGATCTCCACAAGCAGGGTTACGCACTGATTGTGCTATGTAGCCTTTTTGTTCAACAGCAACATTGTGCAACCACATGAATAACAGAAGGAATACACATTGACCAAGAATGTTCATCCCACTTGCATAACAGTACCACATGCACAACTCTTCTTTCATGAATTTGAACTGAATGCAGACATTGCACAAGGGGCAAAAATATTCAACCAGTTCCATAGGGGAACCTACCTATGCATAAGAGACCAATAGGATTCCAACCCTTGAGTTGGATGTTATGATGGAGCCCTGAAAGACACTACAAGCTACAGCATCAGTAAAAAATCCCCCATTACCTCTTGATATCACTCTTCCAAGAGCCGTTTTAAAATATATGTCTCCAGATCCAAAGATACATGTTCATAGAGACAAATATCAATCCAAAACTATCAAAGATTGATCATACAGACAAGAGCTCAGAAATTATTTTTTTTTAAAGTAATCCACTTCTAACCTTAAAGTAACGCATTCCTAATTCTCAACTTAACCTGTTCCCATTAACTTTTCGCAATACGGGAACATAACTCGTTGCATTGTTTTGCATGGCTTTTCCATGACTTTCTGTTATTTATTACTTTCCAGTCATGGGGGGGGGGGATTTTGAGGTAAGAAAACTTAATATTAACTAAAGAATAGCAAAAAAAACAAACAAACCCATAATTAAAATAAACTTGTTCAGTAGCATTTGAAAGTCATCAGAAACTGCAAGTGATCACATCAGTGAAGTAACTTCACTCTCTCTCTCATTATGTTACTTTTGAAATATGACTTTATTCTTCCTTTGTTACCTCCCAAAGTAACTGGTTACAGGTAACTGTGTTACTTGTAACTCCTCTACCAGTAAGGTAAGATTATGCTAAGAGCATATCTTTCATTTTTATTATCATTGCCACAGTGGCAATAGAAGTGCTCCAAGATAGTGTCAGACATACAGAGCAGGTGCAAGTTTCCCAAAGTATTTACTGTGGGATGGAGACTTATCAGCCAAGGAAGAAGCTGATGGGAAAAAGAAAAAGTAAAAAGAAAGGAAGCTAAAGGACAGAACAGTAACTTTGCATTTTCATTCATGCAAAAACAATGAACTCAGCCCTGCCCATGAGTTTCTGGTCCCCCAGGGAATTGGCGGAGAAACTGTAATGTAGAGAAAGGAGAGTAAATGTGCAGGTGGGGAAGAGAGTGTTGGACTCTAAAATGGCCCCAGAGGTCTTCCACACTACATAATTGTAGCACTTTCATGCCACTTTAGTTACCAGGGCAACATCCTATGGAATCCTGGGATTTGAATTTTAGGTAGGAGTATAGATACCCTAAAGGCACCAGATCCTGTCTGATCTTAGAAGCTAAGCAGAGTCAGCCTTGGTTAGTACTTTGACGGGAGACTGCCAACAAATATCAGGTACTGTAGACTGTATTTCAAGAGCCAGCATGTTATAGTGGTTTGAGCATTGGACTACAGCTCTGGAGACCAGAGTTCAAATCCCCTCTCGGCCACTGAGTGACCTTGGGCAAGTCATTCCCTCCCAGCCTCAGAGGAAGGCAATGGCAAACTCCAAGAAAACCCCATGATGATAGGTTGCTGTAAGTTGGATATGACTTGCAGGCACACAATAACAAAGGTTATATTTCAGAGGAAGTAACTGTCTGAATATTCTCTGAATATTCTGAGAAAACCTTTTGAATTCATGGGGTTGCCATTAAGTCAAGAAGCAACTTGAAGGCACATAAACACACACTTTTAGAATTCTCAGAGCATTCTAGTGCCTCAGAAAACTACAAATCCCAGGTTCCATAGGATGGAATCATAGTGCTATAATAATTTTGTAGGGTAAAAGGAACCCTTTTATTTTTCTCCTCTCTCACATTCCATTGCATGGCATTCACTCTGCTTGCTTTAATAATAAAGAATCAATGACGCTATCCTACCTCCTTCAAGCATGAATACATCATATAAAGTCTTCTCATTATCCCAGAAAAGTCCAATGTGTCTAGTAAAAGTAAATCAATGCAACGCCTCAGCCTATATGAGAACATTATCATCTCCTTCCCACCCAACTCCAAATAGAATGCAGGTCCTAATTCAAAGAAGGATATCAAAAGGTGGCAGATTGATGAGGTTAGAGATTATAGTTTCCAGGAATCAATATTCTTTGATTACATTACCATCACAATTAAAGTTTCTCTGACTTCACTGTCATATTTTGAAGACAATGCAAATGCACATGGCATCTGTTACACATGAATAAAAGGACAGGCTTCTCTATCTGTGGGCAAGCCAGATGTGATGGGAAAGGACCCAACTATTAGGATCAGATTGCCACTGCTGTTGCCCTATAAAGCAGAAGAAGGGAACCTATACATCTCCAGGGCTTCCTGATCCACTGATCTCATTATTCTTCCCCATTGGCCGGGTTGGCTTGGCTTAAAGAAAGATGAATCTTGAGGATTCCCATACAAGTTCCAAAAACCAATTAATACAATACTTTAAAAAATATCAAAACTAATTAATGGAGTTGAAGGGCAATTTAAGTTGTATTAGTGGTAGGCAGGAGTAAGTGATATGTCATTGACAATTAAAGTTAGGGTTGTCTATGCCATTGTATTTCCAGTTTCTACGTATGGTTGTGAAAGCTGGTCAGTGAAGAAAGCAGATAGGAAAAAAATCAACTCATTAAAACTGTGGTGCTGGAAATGAGTTCTATGGATACCCAGAACTGCTAAAAAGACAAATGAGTCGGTCTTAGAGCAAATCAAGCCTGAAATTTCCCTAGAAGCCAAGATGACTAAAGTGAGGCTGTTGTACTTTGGCCATATCATGAGAAGACCTGACTCACTAGAAGAGACAATAATGGCAGTAGAAAAGAGGAAGACTACATTATAGACAGATAGATTCAATCAAGGAAGACACATCCGTGAATCTGCAAGCCCTGTACAGGACTGTTGATGATAGGGTGACATGGATTGAAGTCAACTTGATGTCAGTTTAAAACAAAAACAAACAAGAACTAGATGCTAAAGTTCCCCCCACCATGAAATGGTCTATTTGCATAATGGCTATCCAGCCTTTTGATATGCTATCCAGTCCATCCAATTAAAAGATAAAGAACGCTCACAAGGGAGAGCCACTGAAGCTGCCCATCTGCACTTAACACCTGGAGCCCTTCCTCACTACACAATTATAGTGATATGATTTCACTTTAACTGTCGTGATTCCGTCCTGTGGAACCTTGATATCTGAAGGTCAAGGAGGGCTATTTAGAATTCTTGGCCAGAGAGAACTATTGCCTTAGCAAAAGAGAAACCCCAGAATTCCATAGGATGCAGCCATGACAGTTAAAATAGAATCACATTGCTAAAACTAGATATTGAAGAAGGTACCCTGGACAGCAAAATGAACAGGTATATGTGTCACCTAATCCCAATCCATTTGTCTAAGGGACAGTAAATATTTATAAATTTTCATCTATAGATATAGATGAATAATGTACCATATGCAAATTTTCTGGAAAACTGTGTCACTTTAGGGGACAAAGGTGCCTTTCTTCTTCGGAGGGTAGTGTGTAAATGATTCCCCTATTCACAAACCTCCTCTTCCTAAATGTTTTGTTTCTGGTAGGGATCTTAATTTGGAAGAAACCTCCACCAAGAGGGGACAAAAACCTGGATAATAGTAGCTGGGAGGGGAAAATATGAACAGGAGACACCCTGTTCCTGTCCACCTCCTAGAGTTTACACCGCATACTCCCCCCAGGCACATAGATGCCTGACAGAAATGAACATTACTTCCCTTTCTAGTTTAGCCATACCTCCCTTCTACTTGGTCAGTGTATAACCGTATGAAGGAAAGATTTTTCTCAAACCACAAATATTAGTTACCGTACCCTGTGTTTTCACAATAGAAGGAGCAAAAATACAAAAGTGGTATTAGTGCATTTCTTCTTTTAAAAGAAAGCCTCTGCTTTTGCCTAGGATTGCATGCAATCTTTGGAAATTATATGTAAACAGATAGATTCCCATGAATCCAATGGACACCATGCCCTTTTCAGGTATTGTTGACTTTGACATTAGCAGGCCTGTTTTTTTCAACTGAACTTCAGTGCTTTCACATGAAACAAGAGTTATTTCTAGCTAAATTCTTCCCCTTCCTAATAAGCCTTTAAGTTTAAGATAAAAGTGAATTCCTTTAAGGATCACATCCTAGTGCATAAGCACTACACACATAAAACAGTGATCTAGACAGAGCTTGGGAGTTTTAGGACTGTAACTTTCCTGACTCTCAGCTAGCATATCCATTGTCTGGAACACAAAAGGAGTTATAGTTTCTAAAAAAGATTTCCCTCCTTTAGCTCTCGGTCAAGCCTTTAATGATACTAATGGTCAATATCCATACTTACTGAGACTATACTATCAACATATTCTGACCATGTAACCAAAATTCTGAACTGCTAAGAAGATTTAACAAGAGCCCAAGACTTTTCTAAATATAATCAGAAACACTAACATCCAGGTCAGGGTGGCTTAACCTCTCCTGCTGCCTGGAACAGAGGAAGAGAGCTACCAGCCTCTCATCAGAGTACTACAGGTAGGTACACCCACTTGTCAGACCCCTTCCCTTCTGATGGTACCACCACCGCTGTTTCCCTTCTGAGAGTAAGATAGAGGATGGAAGGGCTCTGAGGAGAGCAGCAGCAGTACCCAGCACACTGATTTCAGCATAACTTGCTATTTCCCAAATGCTGAATTCAGAACCAGACACGGTTGGCACGTGGTCAGGAAGATCCTCTCTGCTAAGGCAGAATCAGTTTCCCAAGACATCCCATCCACAGTCCCTGGCTCTGAGGGTTTCTTAGCACCCGGCATTTGGAAAATTATTTCCTCTGGAGAGTAACACAAAGCAGCAACAATGCACAGAGCTCATGGCGAGGTGGTTCCTGACAACTAAGATACCTGCCTAAGTTTACCTAATGGGCAAACTTTCTAACATTCTAAACTTTTCTGGGGTCATATACCTATATCTCTTTAAGATTGTAACACAAAGTAAACTTCAAGGCCGTTAGCCATGCCCTTCCCCATTGCTCCATGTGTATCTTATATCCAAACTTGCAACAGCGGGCTGCTTTGGAAGGTGGTAGACCTCCCTTAGCTGTAGTTTTTTTAACAGAGATGGTACGCCCATCTATCAAGCATGCTTTAGCTGCAGCCACCTGCATTAGTAGAGGTTAGACTACATGGCCTTTGGGGTACCTTCTGACTCTTCAGTTCTATAATCATGTTGTGATTTTGTTATATGCTTGCAATAAAGATGGTTATCTGACTATCAGTGCAAATGTTTCCCTTTGGCGTGCTAGCTTTGGTGTAATAAAATATGTCAGTCATTGGCCCAAAAGTGCCATAAGAATGATTTAGAATGTAATATTACACCCCATTTCAGAGCTTGATAGATGCAGAAAGCTACACATGCTACAGTTGAGGTAAGGCAAAAACAGGACCCTTAAGTGCTGTTAACTGATAGCCTTCCATTTTTGATAAGTAACTTCTTTAAGGTACATGTTTGCAGTATCTTGTACACATAGACCCTTACGGCAGTATGCACTGCAAAATGTGAATTGTAGCAAAGGCTAGGAAACATGTCAGACACACCAAAATGGATGTGCATTACCCTGAACTTCCCACTGTGGGGAGATGTGGTGTGTTGGCCACACAGTGCCTCAAAGGCAAGGGCAAGGGCAAGCTAGCAGTTGCTGAGCAGAGTGGAGATGCCTCCATGAGGATTCATCAGAGGTGTATCTAGGGTGGAGCAAGTAGGGTACATGCCCTGGGTGCCAATGACAGGGGACACAAAACAACAGTGCATGTAGTGGGGGTGGGGGTGAGGGTAGGGGTACAAAGGTAGGGCCACAACTTCCACATTTGCTCTAGGCACTGTTTACACTAGATATGCCACTCAGATTCATACTGGAAGTGCACCAGGGCAGATGTATGTGTGTGACATTATATTGTTTCTCTCTCAAATGATTATAGAGAGAATGGAAGTGATTGCAAGGAGGAGGAATGAGAGAATGAGGAAGGGACAATCCCAAGTCTGAGCCCAGCTTCTATGTTTCTTGTCTCTAACCGAAACCTGAGTGCTAGGGCTATTTCAGGGCTAGTCAGCCACTACGTTGCTTATTCAGTCGTTTCTCCACCTGTAACCTGAATGGCAACATGCAGGTAGGTGATCACTCCTCTTCCTTTTATCGTTCTTTTAAACCTTTCAGGAGATTGGTACAATTGGCCCAATTGTCTTTCTGCATTATGGAAGTTCTTCCTTCTCCATTCAATTCTTTCAGGTCATGTAGTTGAGTCTAGCATTCTGATTTGGAAAGGCAGGAGCTCCACACATGCATAGCCCATCTGAAGAAGTCTGAAGGTGGGGAAAGTTCTTTTAGTTTTAAGAAAATCATGTGTTAGTGAGGACGGTGAGGATGGGAAATATGAGTTTAAAGTTAACACATTCACATTAGCATTATTTTATGGAAAAGCTATTTGCTGCAATGACCAGATATGTGATCTGCTAGTAACATCAAAATGGATTTTAAAAAGCCCAAGGTACAGATGGCCAAAAGAAGAACCCAGGTAACACCCTATTGATGAAAAAAACCCAACATATTATGAAAACAAGTCACAGTGCTTGTTACTCAAAATGTTAGCAATTCATAATAATGCTAAAAGTACCAGCGCAGGCACTCATTGCTGCCCCAAATTGTAATGAGTCCTTTTACTACTTTTAATGAATCAAATCCAATGTTTAGTGGTGCTTGGTGGCTTCCATGTCAATGGGTTGACGAATCCATTCTGGGTTTTAGTTTAAACTTTAAAGGAGCTGTCCAAGTGCTGAGCCTGATCCTGAAAAATAGTTTCAGTAATATGGATAGTTCCTTAAAACCCTGGAGTGGATATGCTCATCCCCTTGCCAAGGAAACAACTAGCTGCTACTGCCAATTGCTAGTCAAAGCTAGAGTTGGCCCATTTATAATCAGTGGGATTTACATAAGTGTTGACTCGCCAATCAACAATTGATTCAATGAGATTATGCATGGATAGCCCAACCTGTGAAAGGGGGCAGAAATGGCAGCTCTCCCACAAGGCCATTTCAATCCATTGGAGGACAGATCATTGAGTTCCAACAAGCCTCCTGTTAACTTCCAAGTTAACCAGTGCTGTCAGATTTGATGGAAAGGTGGTTTCCCTGGTACTAGTGCTGAAGTAAGTAATAGTCAAAAGCCAATCCGCTCAGTGTCTGTAGAGTAGACTCACATGAAGAGTTCTGATGCATGCAGAAATCTCTACCTTATCCACAGGTGTCCCTCTGTCACAGCCCTTCTGAACAAGAATACAAGACCACCAAGTCTGCTATCAAAAGAAGCAATGATTTGGAACAAGCCATAGCCATTAAAGGATGTATCAATATTCAGGACAACTAGACTCATGGCAATGATGTGAATGAAATAACATTTTTCAGAAATTAGAAGGACAAGAGCCCTATTTAAAAAGAGATAAGATCTTAATGCAATCCAGAATATTCAAGTGATCAAGACCAACTGATGTGGTTTTGCCAGTTGAAATATCAGGCTATGTATGATGTATCTATGTAACTAAGGGTGGGGGGAGAAAAGAGAAATCATGCAGAAAACTTTAGTCACAGATCAGTGGGAAGACATGGCCTTTCTTGCCTTGATTGACAAATATAGGGATATTAGTCCTGAGTGTATTCATAGCCCTCTTACTAAGTCTTACCCTAGAGGACCTTTTCAAAGAAGGATCTTTAAAAAGAACAGTTCCTGGAAAGAAGCAACACTGATGAGTTAGTTGATGGTGACCTGGAGAGAGAAATTTGAGCACAATCTTGCCCAGCAACATAGCAAACGCTGCTGAGAGTTCAGAATGACCCATAGGTCACCCACTACAGTTGAAATTAAATCTCTACTTGAAGTAGAACAGACTCTGAAACTGTGGCAAAGGAAGACCTTGGCAGACATCTTGGATAAGTTTCATGAAATTGTGGCTTGGACTGAGAACTTTCTCTGACATGCATGCATTAAGGTCCTCAAACCCTCATTACTCTGAAGTATTAACATAGGCCCTTGGTAAGGATACAAAAGCCCGTGACACAACGGGATGCCAGAAAATTCCTTTGCCAAAATTGTCACAGCCTCTGTGTTCCCCTTTTGCTTTCGGTTTGCCAGCTAAGGGACCAAATGGTGGTAAATTTGAGTCTAGCGGTCCCTTACTTGAAATAATCTTTATGGTGGACATCCTGTTCAGTACTTACAATATCATAAACTAGATTTTGTTGTTGTTGTTGTTAACTGTTGTCAAATCAATTCAACTTACGGCAACCCTATGAGAGACTTCCAAGTTCCCTACCATCAACAGCCCTGTTCAGTTCTTGCAGATTCAGGGCCATGGCTTCCTTGATTGCGTCTATCCAGCTGGAATGCAGTCTTTCTCTTTACCTGCTGCCTTCTACTTTACCAAGCATTATTCTGTTTTCTAGATAATCAGGTCTTCTCATGATACATCCAACGCATATCAGTCTCAGTTTAGTCAACCTGGCTTCTAGGGATAGTTGAAGTTTGATTTTTCTCTAGGCCCATTTATTTGTCTTTTTAGCAGTCCACAGTATCCATACAGCTCTTCTCCAGCACCACATTTCAAATGAATTGATTTTCTTCTTATGAGCTTTCTTCACTGTCCAGCTTTTGCAACCATATATAGAAAGTGAAAATATGATGACAGGGACAATCCTAACTTCAGTATTCAATTATATATATTTACCCTTCAGAATGTTGTCTAGTTCCTTCAAAGCTTCCCTTCCAAGTCTTAGCCTTCTTCTGATTTTTTTTTTATCACAGTCTCCATTCTGCTTCATGACTGGACCAAGGTATAGAAAATCTTGAACTATTGCAATATCTTTATTGTCTGCTTTAAAGTTATGTAAATCAGCTATTATTTTTTGTTTTCTAAATGTTCAACTATAAGCCTGCCTTTGCATTTTCTTCCTTGACTTTCTTCAGTAATCCTTCAATGTCTTTGCTGTTTTCTGCTAGCAGTATGGCATCATTTGCATATTTGAAATAGTTGTTGTTCCTTCTTCCAATTTTCATGCCTCCTTCCTCCAAGTCTAATCTTGCTTTATGTATGATATGTTCAGCATACAAGTTAAACGGACAGGGTGATAAAATGCAATAATAAAATTAATAATAATTTTTAATAAAAAGTAATAAAATTGTCACACCCAAAATATAGCAGAGATTGCTCCCACAGCTTTGGAAGTGTGCCCAGCAGCAGAGAATACCTTAGCAGCAATGCACTGTGGCCAGGAAAAACTCACCCATACCAATTGTTTTCTTCCATCAAGGAGGCAATTTATTCTTGAGTTACACTGTGTACATATTTACAAGGATCCCCAGAAGGCATTCCAGCATCCCTCTGCTTGCTCTTTCTGACAGAGCCTCTGGCAGACACGTCAGGTACTGTGTGCAACTTGTTGGCTAGCTCTCAGCTATATTTATACTCACACTAGCTGATGCAATCCTGCCAGCCTTTGCATTCTCCCCACACCTAACGCAACCTTCTCCCCTGGTTGCTCGTCAGCATGACTCAGCATGATTCAGCTGAAGTCACATGGTTCTCCACAGGTGCACTTAACAACCCACATCACAAAGTATTTTCTGCAGGTTTGGTCCAACCTTTACTGACAGCTCTGTCTCTGTATTCTGCCCTGACAGTAGCCTCTTGTCCTGAATAAAGGTTACACATCAGGACAATCAAATGTTGTGACACACATACTTCTTCAATAGCAATCCATGTTTCAGAAATCTGAGTATCACTTTGCTTGCATGGAAAATTAATTCAATGGTCCTGTGGTTACTGCAATCCCTGGTGTCTACAACATGGATAACTCATAAAGAAATGTGGTATAGATGTCATTTCCCAGTGCCCTGATAACCAGTGTTGGCTGGGATGGTTGGGTGCTGCAGGAGGTGCCTGTCCACTCTCAGTCCAGGCAGTCAGCCAAAGAAAATCAGCTGATAAGAACCAGCAGCAAGGAGCCTCATTCTCATAGTGCAATACTCTAGTAGGGAAATATACTTGAAACAAATACAATGCATAACAACAGTCCTGGAAATATTCATAAATCAAAGCACAGTCAATACAATCCCAAGGCAGAGGTCAGAGACATGACAGAAGAAATGATCAGTTAATCACCGACAAGTTCTGGAAGGTAATGGCTCAACTGTTATAGGTTCAGAGATCAGTGCAACCGGCGCATAATTAACTGCTGTCTGTTATAAATTTGCTGAGATCTGAGTAGATGTTCCCTTTAGTGCCTATGCTCAGTGAAGGTAGGCATCAGTAAGTTATCATCTGTTCTGTCTCTGGGGTGGGTGGTACTATCTCCTCCTGTCCAGGTTCCACTGTTTCAGTCTATGAGCCATTGTCTATGTCTAGGTCCTGAAAGCAGAGCATGACAGTGCCTTCCATGTCAGTAGTGAAATCCCCTTTGGACTTTAGTATGAACCTTAAAGGGTCTATCCAAGGTGCTGAATCTATTTGGGAAATGGTGTTCAGAAACTTGGGTCCTGAACTTTGATGCTTTTAAAGCCAGAGTGGATTTGTCACCACCACCACTAAGGATACCACCACTGATTTACCATGCCTATTTATGCACATGTATATGCACATGTATACCCACACATCTAAGTGTGTTTTCATCCATTCCCAATCTCTAATGACACTGCTCCATTGCCACTAGCAGACAAAGAGTGTTCTCAGAAGCTAGGAAATAAGTGTTTCTCCATAAGCCTAACTGATAAATTGGGAAATAGTAGGTGTGGTTCTGCTGGCTGGGGGGGAGATCACACTGGGAGTGGCCAAGAGCTGTAAGTTGTACACCCACATAATAAAGCTATTGCCTTTAAACAGATGGGCGTGGGATAAGAATTGTTAGCATTGGATCTGAAATGGAGTAACAAGAGTGGGTGGGTTTCCAACGCAACCTACCCTGCCCTTGTGCCCTTCAGATGTTTCAGACTACCACTCGCATCTATTCTTGGGAGCGTCTGTGGCCAGAGATCATGGGAGTTATAGTCCTAAACATCCAGCGGACTGTGGAAAGCTCCCCTATCACAGGGGAAAGCTCTCATTCTCCTGATAACCTATATATTCTGTGAATGTTGTGACTTTTAAAAAAATTAATTAACCGCATGAATTATGCGGTCTCTTCAAGCCCGTAAGGAACAAAGAATGTAATTACACATTGAGCCAAGTGATGAACCAATTAATAGTTAAAAGGAGATTTATACTTTAAATTAATTGGGTTCTGAGTTCTGGGGTCTTCTACATTAAGAAAAACAGTGTTTGAAGATTAATTATCCTTGTCTAAGATGAAGGAGTTCATGTGAAGTTTCTTAGCGTGTTGTAAGACTGTGTTGGGCAATGAAGCAACATGGCACGCTTCAAGTCTCAGCAACAGACTTGAACAGAAAATCAGGATGAAAGTGAGTTTGGAGGCTGCTAACCCTCCAAGGGTGATGAACTTTTGGGCTGCATTGTGCAATTCCAGATTAATTACCAAAAAGGGAAAGGCCTAGATTTCATCAGTAGAATGGAATGTGTCCATCAAAAACATACAAAGCAAAGGATTTTCAGATGCAGTGGTGTTGCACATCATTTGCAATTCACAAGGACTATTTTTATTGAGAGCTGAGATCCCCAATACTTAAGCCTGCTATACCATTTGATTTCAACAGCACAAATTCATTCCTTTAGATCAAAATGTTTCTTCTTTCACCATATCCTACAGAGTTCTGTACCTGCTATGCACTCTCCTCCTCCACTCATACTGGACCATAGCAGACATTTACAAAATGCATGTCGGCTGGAATGGTGACACTGACATCCAAGATTCACAGGCAATATCATAGCAGTTCTCCACTCATGAAAAATTCCCTGGGGGTATTTAAGGAATTGCTTTCTCCAAAACTCCATCTCACCCCAACATTGTCCCCCAAAGGCTAAGCCAGCCAAATTTACACTATGGGGATTGTTGTTTGTATAAAGATATTTGTTTGTATAAAGATATTTGCATATAATTGTTAATGATTTCTACATGGAGTTAGGTGCTGAACAAAGAACACAATCACAACCAGGGGCCCACTCGCACTACAGAACTATAGCACTATTTTTCTCCTTTAACTGCTATGGTCCCATCCTACGGAATCCTAAGATTTGCAGTTTAGGGAGCAGCATTTAGAATTCTCAGCCAGAGAGCTCCAGTGCCTAACCAGACAACAAACCCCAGGATTCCATAGGATGGAATCATGGCAATTTGAAGGGAATCATAGTGCTATAATTTTGTACTGTGAGTGCACTCCAGAAGTTGCATTGCCATCAGTGGTGTAACCGAGCCAGAACTGATTGTGGGCGCTGTCACCTAACACAGTTACAGTACTAGGATTCTGCTTTAACTGCCATGGCTGAACCCTATGGAATGCTGGGGTTTGTGGTGTGGCTAGATACTAGTGCTCCTTGGCTGAAAATTCTAAATACCCCTCCTTACACTACAAATCCCAGAATTCCACAGATAGAACAATGGTAATTAAAGTGCAATTATAGTGCTATAATTGTATTATTTGACTGAGTCCAAGGTCAAAGTGCTTGAACTTTTTTTTTAAATTATACTTATTATTAGCAAGAAAATTATGCTGGTTGGTGCCCTTTTAGTGAGTTATGCAGGTGCCTTTGACTGGGCATATGAATGCTTAATCCTGATAAAGAGTATAGAAGCAGAAACCCTAAAAGTCTAATTCTATGTTTACTCAGAAATTTCCATTAAGTTCCAGTGGTGCTTATTTCCATGAAACTGGATATATTATTTTTTAATTTTTATTTCATTTACACACACACACACACACACACACACGTATAATGCTTTATAAAAATATAAGTATTTAAATATAAATATCTTTAATTACACAAATATTATAAATCCATAAATATATTTATAGATATTTTATATTTATTCCCACCTTTCTCCTGACCACAGAATTCAGGGTGACTAATAACACTAAAACAGTACAAATTATAACATACATAAAAGTATAAATATAAATTTTTTAAAAAAATTAAATAATGTATAGCAGAGCTTTCCAAACTTTTCATGTTGGTGACACACTTTTTAGAAATGCATAATTTCATGACACAGTAATTCAGTAAGTGGAGGCAGCCCCTCCACCCAAGTCTGACCCACCACCGCCCTTGCCGGAGTGTTCCTCAGCCCAGGGTGGCAGCAAAGGCAGCTCCTTCACCCAGGCCTGGCCCGCCGTGGTGATGGGAGAGGCATCCCCTCCACATGTCATATTCGCTTGATGCACCTACACACTGCATCTGACACACTAACGTGTCACAACACACTGGCCATTTCCGCACTGATCTGTTATAGCGCTATTATTCCACTTGCAACATCCTATGGAATCCTGGGGTTTGCAGTTTCGGGAGGGGCCAGCCGGCCCCTCCCGAAACTGCAAACCCCAGGATTCCATAGGATGTTGCAAGTGGAATAATAGCGCTATAACAGACTAGTGCAGAAATGGCCACAGTTTAGAAAGTTCTGATGTATAGAGTTAAAATATTACACATTAAAAATATTAAATATATTAAAATACTTTAAAAACTATATCAACCTTAAAAACAGTACCACACAGCATCAAAAACTCAAACCCATCAATTTGGAAAAGCCTAATGGCACAAAAATGTTTTATCCTGCCATCGGAAAGAGGGTAAAGATGAGCCATCCTGGCGGCTCTAGGATGGGATTTCCAAAATCTGGGAGCAGCCACCAAGAAGGCCCTTTCCCTTGTTCCTACCAAAGAAGCCTGAGAGGGTGGTGGGACAGAGAGAATGCCTTTCCAAATGATCTTAGGGCTCTAATGGGCTCATAAAGAGAGAAATAGTCCTTCAGACAACCTGGACCCAAGCTTTATAGGTCAAGGCCAGGTCATAAGTTTAGGAAAACTTTGAATTGTGCCTGGAAATGGACCAGCAGCCAGTGGAGCTGTTGGTACAAGGGAGCTGTGTGTTCTCTGTAGCCAGCCCCAGTTAACAATCTGGCTGCAGTTCTTTGGGCCAACTGTAGTTTCTGACCACTTTTCAACAGCAGCCTCAAGTAGAGTGCATTACAGTAATCCTAACAGGATGTAGCCAAGGCATGTACCACCACCTTATACTGGGATAGAAAGAAAATTTGTTATTACTCATTCCCGGTTTGAAAAATAGGTTTCCTGATAGTCAGGAAAATCTGTCAAGAAGCATTGTAGATCAGTAAGAATCCTGAGAACTAGTGTGGTGTAATGGTTTGAGCATTGGACCCTGGAGACCAGCATTCAATTTTCTGCTTGGCCATGGAAACCCACTAAGTGACGCTGGGCACGTCACAAACTCTCAGCCCTAGAAAATCCTGTGATAGGTCCACCTTAGGGTCACCATAAGTCAGAAATGGCATGAGGGTACAGAATAACAACAAGAATCTTGCACAACTTTCTCCCCATATTCAAACGTCCCAAATTGTTGTGGATAAATTATTCTGCATAGTAAAAGACACAAAAAAAAGTCTCCTATGCAAAAAGAAAAACCTGTTTTCTGCACATACAATATTGTTTCCTATACTGGAAACCTTTCTTCTGAGCAGAAAACAGGTTTTTGTAAAAAAAAATTAAAAAAAAATTCACATGTTCTTATCTGCAGGACACTTCACAACACTTTGTGACATTTGAATACTGAGAGAATACCACACACAGAAATATTCATTTTCTCTTCTGGCAGAGAGAACACTGCCATAATTATTTGTTCTTGCAGGGAATAATGAAATAGCCAAGCATTTACATCCCTACAGGGTATAAGATTGCAGCCTATGCCTGTGATATTGGACACACTTGCCTGGGACTAAGACCCAATAAATGTAGTAGAACTTACTTTGAGCAAACCTGCATAAGATAGTATAGTAATCAGCCTTGTGCAAGCTACAGGTCTCTCATTTTCAACTCCCACCCCCTGCAATATAAGTTAGTACAGGTACAAAGACTACTGGGATAATATGTGTGAAGCCCACACTGGGAACCTGAGTATTTGGTATATTCAGCACTTGGAAAATGTCCTTTTTTAACACACACACATACAGCTCCTTGAATCCTCTAGCCAGCAAGGCCAGTGGTTTTATTACCATGCCATATAGCCCCAATCTGTGATACAGTATGATTGGCTATAAACATTGTTTAATTGGCATGAAATAAATAAAAATCTTGCAATTATGGCTGAAAAGCTATGTGGAAAAAAGGACTCTGACTGGAAGTTTCTTGAAGCTAGGACGAAGGCCTCAGTATAGCCAGGTCATAAGTTTAGGAAAATCAATTGGTAAACTTAACCTGATGAGTTTTAGATGGGTCTCTAAAGTACCCAAGCCTACAAAACAATAGCGAATGAAAGTGCTAGAAGGAGCATCTAAAAGTTGGCATCCTACTACCTCTTTGCCATGGAAATAGTCCTTTTGTTTTCCCACCTTTCCAGTAGTTAAGAGACTATTGTGATTTCCTTCAATGCTTTGTCAACTGGCCACAAAGACAATCAGAACTTTCCAGACCCCTTTGTTGGCTCTAGCAAACAGCAATACAAACATTTCCCTCAGAGCAGAAAAAAAAAGTGTTTAAACCCTGGCTCAGCCATTGGCTGCTTGCTGGTACCTTGAACACATGTGACATGTTACGCTATGTGAGGCCCCCCAGATTCTAGTTCATTGTACTGCCTTCAGGCTTCCCCCGTCTGAGACAGCTCACTTTGATTCTCTGATGCTTCAGGAATGGTAGCTATTACCCACTTCACTCCAAACTCTCGCTATCCAACCTTTCTCTCTTTTATCTTTACTAACCTTGTATGGTTTGTGAAACTGTTTGATTGTTTGCATGTTTGTGAATTTCCCCTCAAAAAGACATTCTTTTTTTGATTTCCAGCTGGTGTCCTATAGTTAGTACTGGTATACACTGGCGACAAGATCCTGTAAGATTACCCTACCTTTCACAGGCCTTCCTTTTGAGCTATATTTTCCCACCTTTTCATGGAGGCACAGGTATTTCTGGAGGACTTCAAGGTCTCCCAACTTTTGAGTAACAGACGGGTAAACTTATTTTTTTCCATTGAACTCAATCAGACTTCAATGTCCTCATGTTTGGCTGATAGTGCTGGACCAAATGAATAAATTAGAAAAGAAGATAATGGCCATTTCCACACTAGACTTTTGTAGCGCCATGATTCCACTTGAAACATCCTATGGAATCCTAGGGTTTGCAGTTTCGGGAGGGGCCGGCTAGTCTAGTGCGGAGATGGCTCATGACTATTACCTTCCTGCAGCTCAGCAGTACACTTCCCAGCTTAGATCAAAAGTAGCCCCACACTTTCTGCCACAGGAGACATTCTTGCTAGATTAAGCCAATGCTCTGGAAGAGGATGTGCTGTCAGCTAATGCTGAGACAGCAAAGACCTTAAAAGTAGATGCTACTTTGAGATCAACACACCAATTAAACCACCAATTTAGAAGAAAGCAACTTTTATCTCAAAAGTAAAGAGGAATGGAATAGACCTCCAGACATGATTTGATGAGATAGAATGCCCTAAATTGAGCACGCCTTGGTTTTCTAGATTTTGTTACAAAGTAAATGTGCACAGTCCTTTAAAAATGTGTAGAAAGTATATTAGGATCTCCTGGTACATCTCTGTGTGGTTTGCAGAAAGATCAGCAAGCATTTCTGCCATTCCCAGCCCTAGTACTGTACCAATAACAACACAAAAAAGCCCATTTTCCCTCTTCTTAAATTAGGCAGCTGAAATCAGGAAAGCTCAGAGCTTGGAAAAGTGTTGGAGGGGAGCTGAACTATGGCTATTTCCGCGGTAGACTGTTATAGTGCTATTATTCCACTTCCAACAACTTATGGACTCCTTGAGGCCCCTCCCTAAACTACAAGCCCCAGGATACCATAGGATGTAGAAAGTGGAATAATAGTACTATAACAGTTTAGTGCAGAAACGGCCTACAACTCCTATAATTCACCATATTGAGTATGTTATGTGAGGAATTCTGGTAACTGTAGTGTAAAAAAGTAACTTTTCCAAGTTCTGAGAAAGCATGTGAGGAAATAGAAATAGATTTTCACATGTGATCTCCAGTTATGTTGCTGAAAGCAAATTCTTGGGCTGAGCTGAACATGTTATGAGAGTCACACCTTGTCCTACAATTCAGTATCTGCCTTCTAGAGTCATTATTTTACACTTGGCTCCAGCAAGTGGGTTTCTGAGTCTGTGTGAAAAACAAAGTGGGTCTAGTAAATGAATCCCTATCTGTGCCTTAAGTTTCCTCAGTTTGAACATAACAAACAAAAAGAGAATTCATTACATATGTATCTGCTGTTGAAGTGGTTAATTTGTCACGATCTCTTTCTCCTCTCCAGAAGACTGCCGAGTGGAGCAGTTCCCTGAGGGCAAAAGGCCATGGTCTCTCTAGCCTCGAGGTTGCTGCCAAATCACAAGATACTGATCAGCCCTGTCCATGAGGTCAGCATCATCCAGCTCCTTCTCTGTCTGGGTCTTTCTGATCTTTCAGCTATGTAGAAACTCCTTTTGTATTTGCTTGGACTCTTCCACTCTCCCAATCACGCCAGAGGCTGAGCGGCGGTGAGATTCCATTCTGTGTTTTCTTGCCAGTATTAGGGTGAGCAAAGTGAAGCCCTCCACCTATTACAAGATGTTCTAGTTCTTCATTTTAAGGCTTTCCCATACCTTCCACACCAGGCCAAAACTTGAAGAAGTTACTTTTATGCATTACAATTTGCAGAATCTTTGGACCATAACTCTCGAAACTGGTCATGTTGCCTACAGAATTCATAGGAGTTTGTATTCCAAAAACAAACTTTTCCAGACTGTAGACTAGGATTGGGCAAAGCAGAAGCTGCAGGCTGCATCTAGCACCCATGTGTTACTCCACTGGAAAATCCTGTCCCAGGGTCTACAATTTTAATATTAAAATATGATTTCATGTGCCTGAGAGGTCTCCCAGATGGACACATAGGCAGCCACAGTCGAATGATTGAAAACCAGGTCAGGCCAGTAAAATCCCCAGTCACATAGTCTCAGGAGACGTCAAGTTGTGCAAACCCACAGTAAACAAAGGATCCTCAACCCCTGAGAAGCCGACTTGAGGGGATTAGCATGTTTGCCCCAAGTTGAGCAAATATCCTATCAGGCGAGGACCATTTACATGAAGTCACACCACAACCCAATGCAGCCGAAGATCCTGAGACTTTGGCAACACCTTGTAATCTCATCATGCAAAGGAAGTTACTATTGTGGAGCTTCTTTCTTGTTACCACACTTATTGTTCTCCCTAGGAAAGGATTAGCCCTCCAGGTACTTTTTCCCCTACAAATAGTCCCAGTTTTTGAGCGGTTCTTTGGATCACTCCCGGTCATTCCAGCAGACCATTTCTCCGTCCGTTGAGTAATCCCCTCAGCCCTCTCCATGCTGAGCCCCACTTCTCTGCTGTTTTTCCTGGACCAAGGACTTCAGGAAAAGGTGCAGTATTACCCCAGCTACAAATCCCTTCAATATTCCCCCTATCCAGTTTGCTCTCTTTTGCTTCTTAATAGGTATTGAGTGAGTGTGTGAGTGATTGTGTTGGTGCGTGAGACTTTTATTCAATAAAATCATTTATTAGACATTTTTGTTTGGTTTTTGGCTTGGCCTGACCCGGTAAAAACTGGGTAAAAAGACCCCACTAGGTTACCCTACCTCTCGCATTGCTATTGCTCATGCTCTGGCTAGTTTTCATTCCCCATCACACGGAGCACATTGAGGTGTCCCCCAAGGGAACCCAGAAATCAGGGTAACAGATGGTTCTTTTGTGAACTTCCAATACCTATTCCACCATCCTGCCCACCCACTCACCCCATTTTTGACAAAGGAATTCTTTGCCACCCAAAAACTTCCAAAATCAAAAGAATTTTTGAGTGGGGAGCAGTAGAAGCCATAGGAAGTCAATTATGTTAGATCTGGAGGACTGAATTGTTTTAGGCCCAGGGATTTTTTTCCCCAAAACCAGAACTATCCCAATCCATAGTAGCACTCTGAGCAAGAAGTGAGGTGGAGTTAAAAGTCTGAGTAACCTACAGTACCTTCTCATCTCTTCAGCCACCCTGGCCCTTTAGAGTTGCCAGTTCACCATCATCCCAGGCCCTGAAATTTCCAGCCAGAACCTGAGACCTAAGGATAGCCCTGCAGATGTCATTGAGCATTATACATTAAGTGCCAAACACAGTTGCTCCCAGCTTGTCATTTGTACACACACATACAGAAAGAGAGAGAAAGAATGAGAACACATATTTTCATATTTGGGGCTGTTCCATGATCAGGGTAAAATAAGGGGATTATTCCTGCTCACATACTTAGGGAGATGGGATAAGGAACATTTCATCTAGGCTACATGCTTCTAGCCAGAAAGAGGATGCAAAGCAGAGTGGAGGATGAGGCCTGACACAGTGACTAGATGGGAGGGAGGAAGCTAGCTCCATAAATATACAGAGACCGCTTTGAGAGTCTTTGAAAGTTGCAGCAACAAACCAATTAGACTTGAAAGTTATAGCAAGCAGCTGCTGTACTAGCTGCCTTAGAGATTAATGCACAGTCCATTTCTCTTGCCTGGAACTGAGCTGGAGAATTTGCACCTTCATCTCGCACCTGGAAGTGAACCATGAAAACTGGAGACTCAGGGCCAGGTCCTGAGATCTGGCAACCTTATTGCCCTTCTGAGCCGGGAGCGCAACCATGATGATGACAATGGAGTTTACAATCTATAGTAATCCAGGGCCTAACTAGAGTTGGCCTACTGAGTCAGTTACCAAATGCGAAGTCAATATATATGTAAATCCCATTGATTCAATAGGTTTACTCTGCTTAGGAGTAGCAATTTGATTTAGGCCCAGTAGTTAGGATATTAATTTCTGAATCTCTATTTTTATTCTTATTCCAAGAAGGAGCCTAGGCATTTCTTGTATAAGACAAAAAGAATTAGCACAAAGAACATCAATTAGCACAAAGAATATCAGTATCAAGTGCAAATGACAGATATAAAGTCTCAACATGTTCAGGCAACATTAGCACAAATAACATCCATCTAAATATTTTATTTTATGTATATCCCAAATTTCCCCTGACAGGGGACCCAAGATCACTTACAACAAAGTGTAAATGAAAAATACTAAGGGTCTTTCTGCAATACATAAATATTGCACTATGATTCCACTTTAACTGCCATGGTTCTGTTCTATGGAATCATGGGATTTGCAGTTTAGGGAAGGATATTCAGAATTCTTAGCCTGAGAGCTCCAGTACCTCCCAAGACTACAAACCCCAGGATTCCATAGGTGGCAGCCACGATAGTTAAAGTGGAATTATAGTGAAATGGTTATGTAGTACAGAAAGGCTGAAAGTCTCAACATATCTGGGCAATGTTCTAGAGCAGGGGAATTGTGCAAACCTGCAGATGTTGTTGAACTACAACTCCCATCACACGTAGCTAGCATAGGTAATTCTAAGGAATGCTGGGAACTGCAGTTTGACAACATCTGGAGGCCTGCACAATTTCCACCCATGTTCTAGAGCCACAAGCATGGTGGCTGGAAATACAAGAAGTTGTGTTCCGAAAAAACAAACTTCTTCACACTCTGGGAAGGCCACACCTTTTTCCAGCTCTAGCTCAGGGGTGAGCATGTGTCTGAAAGTACAGGGCCACACTAACCCTCAGGAGACTTTAGAGGACTACAACTCCATCCAAATTTTTTTGCCTCCAAATAACCCCAAACACCCTGTAGTCATCTCTAGTTCACTTCTGGGTTTGTTTGTTTTTAAAGGACCCTCCTAGCCCTAAAATGATGAAAGAGGCAAAAAAAATAAAATAAAATGACAAATGTGCCCTAGCACCCTTAAAGGGCATTTGGGGCAAAAAATGTTGTCCCCTCAGGGGCTACACGCAGCCCGTGGACCATCCTTTGCCCATCTCTAGCTTATGTGGAGAGGAAGTCAGCAATGATATGCAGGAAATTACTGGATTCTCTTTCGACTTTCTGAATTCCATTTTTGAAAAAGAAAGAGAGAGGGAGAAAAATACAGAGACAGCATTCCTATAACTCCTGAGTGTGTTGGATAGATACGCTGTGAATCTTACAGTCAGGGAACCTTCCCCATATTTTCACTCTGAGCAGTTGTAGGGCTATATTGAAGCAAGCCATTTGGTCATTAACTCATTACCAGGAGCAATGCTAGCTTTGAAAGCTTCAAATTGCACAGAGCCTAGGGCTCCTCAGAAGAAGCAGCCTCTCCACATGAAGTCCCTCTTAGAGGATGAAAGGTAGAATTGATGGGAGGGAATTCAGATATTTGTTTTTTCATCATCTCAGCATTTCAAAAGAAAAATGATTTTTCACAAAAACAGGCTGCCTTCCTTTCCCAGTCCTAACAGAGGCTGTTAAAATAGCACTCTGGGAGTTGCAAAGGACTGAGAGTTGTTCTTGTTAAATTAAAGTAGACCTCAGGTGCCTCTTTGGACAATGCCAAGAGATCCTCCTCACTTCCTGCCACATCTGTTTTCATCTGGATTTATCACTGACAGGTCTGCCCTCAACCTCCCACTTTGTTGTGGTGATAGTAAAAGTGCCTTTCTGAAGAGGAAGGAAAGATTTGGTTTATTTTTAAGGACCAGTACATTAGACACTGGACTCTGTCACAGCTACTTCTACACTGGCAACAGGATGGGGTTGGTGATCCAACACATTCCAGCAGCAATGCGCAATTGAAACCACACTAGGTAGAGAGCAAGTGACAGAAAGTTTGGTTCAGGGATATAACTACAGGGGGAGGATAAGAGCATCGCCCTTCAAATAAGAGTTCTAACCCCCAAATCAAATTTTCTTTCTGTCCCCAAATTCCTAACATTACAGAGGGCGAGACATTGAAAATCATTCTCAGCCAGAACTCTGATATTTGCTGAGTCCCACATGCCCTTGGTAACTTTGGCCATTTCCGCACTAGACTGTTATAGCACCATGATTCC
Organism: Cyclura pinguis; assembly: GCA_030412105.1. Lineage (NCBI taxonomy): Eukaryota > Metazoa > Chordata > Lepidosauria > Squamata > Iguanidae > Cyclura > Cyclura pinguis. Next base: position 314,927,977 of record CM059600.1, on the reverse strand, counting down.
ACTTTCAACCTCCTATGGAATCCTGGGGTTTGCAGTTTCGGGAGGGGCCAGCTGGCCCCTCCTGGCTGGCCCCTCCTGAAACTGCAAACCCCAGGATTCCATAGGAGGTTGAAAGTGGAATCATAGCGCTATAATAGTCTAGTGCGGAAATGGCCTTTGCCTGCCCCTTTTGTTTGGATGCCTCAATTATATTTCTAAAAGTTCATCAGAAATTTTAAATTGCTTCAATGCCAGAAATTTGGGAGACTGAAGGAACATTTCCTTTGAGGTGGGTCAGCATTCTCATTTTGCTCCTTGCCCCTATAGTGACAGCCCTGGATTGGTCCTGAAAAGATTTGATGTACTTGTTGGAACTGTTGATTTTACCTGGTTTCCTTCAAACAGAACCTAGACAAGGTGGCCTTGGTACAGACCCAGTGTTAGAAAAGTTGCTTCTTTTTGGACTGCAATTTCCAAAATTCCCTAGCCGGTATGACCAGTCTGGACATACTGGCAGTGGAACTGTGGGACTTGTGTTCTAAGGAAGGAACATCTGCAGGGTCAACATGGACTGCAGGCCTGTTTCCCAACTGCCAGCAAGGAAGAGAATTGTTTATAGCAGAAGGGAGGAAGCTGCAGCACTAAGGAATCCATGCGGCTCTCAACATAGCTGTGCATTGCCCTTAGTCTAACTCCAAAAGCCTTGTCCCAGTTATCAAGTTCAATCCTCTAGCAAGACTGACCTGTCTTCTTCCCAGCAGCCTGCTGGGTAGGGATGAAGAGAGAGATGGTGTTAGAAGGGGATGGCACCCCACCCAATGTTGGTTTGTGGTCCCCGGTAGGAAATGTGTCCTTAAAAGAAGAGAGATTGCCCGCCTTTGATTTATACTTTACTCCCCATGTGTCACTCAACTGTTTGCTGTAGTTACCACTAGTTGATTCTGACTGTGCCAGAATGCAATGGAGCTCCAATTAAGTTGCTAGGGCTACTATCACTTTACATAATCTTTTACTCTCACTGCACTTATACCTAAGGGTGCTTTGTTATTGCTACCCAAATATACATTACCTGATGAAATGATAGCAAACAAGCTCAGAACATATAACATTATTTAATAAGCACAAGCATACCTCTCCCTGAAGTGATGGCAGCAATTTACTAATTTTGCAGAACAAGATCCAAATGATGTCTTACCTGTCTATTTGTGGCCCTCCAGATGTTATTGCATGACAGCTCCCATCACCCTGAGCCATTGGCTGTGCTGCATGGGGCTGGTGGGAGTAAAATTCAACAGCATCTGGAGGACTGTGTGTTCCTCACCTCAAGGGTCTGGAGAAGCATCATTGGCAAGAGATTGACCATGAGATGTTTGGTTGCACTACTGAACAATGAGACTTACTTCTGAATGCATAAGACTGTATGTTTGGCCTTGTCTGTTTGGCCATTGTATGCCCACATCTATAAACTGAGTGGAGAAGGAGGCTGCATTGACCAGAATGCATTGACGTGACCTGCACTGACAAGAAATTCAATCTTCAAATACTGCTGTCTTGGATTTTCTGTAGCTTGATAAAAATGACATTTTTTTCAGATTGTGTGATGCATCCTTTATAAAATCTCTTGTAAAATACTTCCAGAGGAATAGCCATGCTAAACTGTTGCAGCAAATACAACAAGTCTTGTGGTACCCTAAAGGCTAACTCATTGTATTGAGCATATTGTTTGTTCCAAACCCAATTCCACAAATGGATCAAATGATTTGGAGTGCCCAGTAAAACTAGCTGGTCTTTAAGGTGCCACAAAACTCTTGGTTGCTCTCATAAAACAAGAATATCCTTAGTTTTCATTCTAAATCCAATACATCAAGACACTGTACCATAGGACTATGGAAGACCTCCTTGTGTTATTAGTTCAGTCTTCCAGGGCACTCACTGCTAAACCAGATATGGAGAATAGGACCCTCAGGTCCATTGTGTTGCATGTTGCTTTTTTTTGCTGCAAAAGGTAGCTACGTGTGCCACAAATAAATCAAAAAAATCAAAATCTATATTCAGGATAATATCTTTATTAAGCCAACTCAAGCACATCAACAATTATGGAAGCTTTAGAAATAAAACTATCTTCATAAATCATTTTTCTAGGATCTTCCTGAAATAAGAGGTCTGTTGGCCTTGAAAGTTTGAATATTTTTGTGATTTTTTTTAAACATTAAAACTCAAAAGATCAAGTCTGACCTGGGCCATTTCCGCACTACACTGTTATAGTGCTATTATTTTACTTTCAACATCCTATGGAATCCTGGCACTTGCAAGGCCGCTCCCCAAACTGCAAAGCCCAGGATTCCATAGGATGTTGAAAGCGGAATAATAGCATTATACAGTCTAGTGCAGAAATGGCCCTACAAGCTTGTTAGAGGAGGAAATTAGAGCCTGCCTGAGCTTGAAATTTACTTTTTAAAAGTAACTAGCTACTTTTCGAAGGTACAAAAATTAGTTAAAGTTGACATTGCATTTTTTAAAAGTGATTCTTTTTCAATAATTGAAGGTAATGAAACCAAACTGATTTTTAGTCTTTAAAAAAACACAGAAAAAACAGTAAGCTACAAGCCATTCTCCAGCGGCACAAAACATACCTATACAGTGAGACCGCTCTCTACAATGAAGTAACATAAAAGTTACAGTTACTCCATGAATGGAGTGAAGCTATCCACTGTTACATTATATATATTTTTATAACAATTTTTATTTAATCACGTATTTAATAACAAAACAAATAGTAAACAACAAATGACATACAACACAAAACAATCCCCTCCCCCCCCATCCCCCCCCTTGCCGAAACTCAGGTTTCATTGCTTCATTTATCTATAACAATCCTTCTTCTCTTCTTTTATATTTTTTTTAAAAAAAAGAGTTTCACTTTCTTATTTCCTCTTTTGCTTCCTTATTCCCCCTTTTACTTAATCTCTTAAATATTTTCTTATCTTTAATTTCTTCCAACAAATCACATTTCTGTACATATTTAGAACTCCTCATTTTTCTAAAAAGCTAATTGCTTTTTCCCCCCAATAAGCTTCCCATATTGGACCAACTATTTTCCACTCTTTTCTTGATTTACCTTTCATACTATCTTCCAGAGCTTCTATCGCAATATCTGCTTCAGCCATCTCATACAGTTTTAGTAACCAGTCCTCTAACCTAGGAGCACGCTTTGTTTTCCAAACCTGGGCATAGCAAATTCTGGCAGCTGTTATCATATATATAATTATTTTTTTTTTGTGATTTGTCTAATTGCAGTTCCTCAATCATGTTTAATAGATATATTTGTGGTGATATGTTAAATTTACTTCTAAACACTTTCTGTACTTTATCATGCACCCCCTCCCAGAAATTTTTTGCAACTTTGCAGCGCCACCATATATGATAAAACATACCCCTCTGATCACACTTCCAACATGTATCCTTTGAATTTTTATATATCTTTGTAATTTGTGTTGGGGTTATATACCATCTGTGCAATATCTTAAAATAATTTTCTCTTAAACTTACTAGTTTTATTAATTTCCAGGTGGTCTTCCACGCCTTCTCCCATTGTTCCATCGTTATTATTTGATTAATATCTTGGGCCCACTTAATCATTACTGATTTAACCATTTCCGGCTCATTTTGTAATTGTAACAAAATCTTATATATCTGACTTACCTTATGCTCAATATCTGGTTTTAACAACTTATCGAATTCTTTTTCTCTAATCTCAAACCCTTCTTTCTCCTTATCTTTTTTATATCTCTCCCTTAGTTGTCTGAATAGTAGCCAATGTGTATTCCAACCATCATTTCTTAATTCTTCTGCCGATTTGAATTCTATATTATGTCCTTGTATTTTTAAGATATCTTTATATCTAATCCACACATCAACCTTAGGTTTTTCTTTATTATAAAAGGCTTCATGTGTTGAGACCCAAAGTGGTGTTTTCAAATATAACTGTCTTTTATATTTTTGCCATGCTATAATAAGGGCTTTCCTTAAAAGGTGATTCTTAAAATTTTTATCTATAACCACTGTTACATTATAAATGTAACATAATTTATCTGTGTCTTTGTTACTGCAGACAGAAATTGGAAAGTCAGTTATTTGAAATTGTTGGTAACCAGTTTCTTCCTACTATGCATCCTTATCTTGACTTGTGCGGGTTTGGGCGACTCAAAGATAGATAGCAGCATTGCAGCAGCATTGTTCATTGTTGCTCATCTCCTGCAGTTCCTGATGTTCCCAGGAACAGGACTTCTCATGAGCCTGATGGAGCACGACAAGCCCTGCTCGGGTGATAAAGAGAATCTTATAGCGTGGGGAATATTCAACAAGAAAAAAAACATTCTCAGACCATAGAAGCAAAATTAATGAGGGGAAGCTATGCAGAATGCACTTTGTTCAGTATTTCATATACTCTTTTCCAGGAGTAAGCAAGCTTAACGTATTTGGGGAGGACTCAAGGACCCTCCATTTGAATCCAGAAATCTGGAAAATCACCAATGGTTTTAAAGAAACACATCTATGTTTTCTTGTTTTAAGGTTTTTCTGCCAGAACATTCCTGGCTAGGGGTGCAAGAGAAATGAACCGATACTGAAGTTTAGGTCCACATAGGCCAAGATCAATGAAATAAAGTGGAGTACAACTTTGCATTTATGGAGTTATTTGGCAAGTGTGTGTGATGGAACTGCAATACTGCAAAACTGAAAGTACACATCTGTATGTGAAATAACAGTACATGTGCAATGGCAACACACATTTGACTTTGCTTATGCAAACTTCAACTGAATACAATCATTAAGCCATAGCTGAAATAGTTCAACCACACATGTAAGGAAATGTATGCATTTGTAAGACTCTAGTAGGATGCTAGCCAACATCTGCACTCGCTGCAAATATTCTTTCAGATGTCTTCAATTATTCTTGTACAACATATTCAAAGCTTCTTTGGAGTAAAGCTTTACCAGACCTCAGCATTCTTCAGTGCCTAGAACCTGGAAGATTTGTGCTAGTATTGAATAAGAATACCTCTGAGCATGCACACAGTGTGTCTCCTGAGAGACCTCTACTCACCTTTAAACAACCAGAATTACAAAAGTCAGACTACCATTTGGTCCTGAGACCTAGCATCTCTCTTCTAACCTATCTTGCATTCATTAGGTTGCTTCACTGTAATATAAAAATCTATTTATGCATTGTACTCCAATAGAAGTACACTAGAATTACACTGGGAGAAAAGCATTTTAAAAACTGGATACCATCTGCATGAGTGAATTAAGAAAAGTTTTCCCCTTTTAAAATAAAGATACATTAAATTTTCTAAGCCCAAGCTCTGAAACATTTTGCATGTCAAATTTTCAATGCGTGTTCATTATCCTAATCTCGACTTCAAGGCTAGGGAATGGAAATTGGTTGTAATTTTATTTTATTTTGTAGCTATCTTACATCATCGTCTTCTTTTAGGGCATTATGTCATTCCTGCTAAGATGCTTATCTAACATTGGATCAGCATTAGCGACTTTTGTGGGCCTACTGCAGAGCTCCTAAAGTACTGCCGGGAACCACAGATTGAAATCTGAAGCATTTTAATATTGGGTGTGCATGTGTGGGTTTTTTTTTTCCATTATGAACTGGAACGAATAAAGAATCCAACATCAAGACATTATTTCTTTTTCTCTCTTTTTTCAGTTATTCTTCTGACTCAGTTTGGTACAAAGAGGAAGGGAGGGAGGGAGGGAGGGAGGGAGGGAGGGAAGTTCATAGGCTTAAAACAGGATTTAAAAGTTTTTGAGTTTACATACCTCTGCATTTTTTAAAAAAATAGTAGCCATGACATCGAATGTGGCAAGAATACATATGATAATACAAATATTGCTGATGTCAAACCAAAAAAAAGGGAAAAAAAACAGCCAAAGCATGGCAACTGTCATGGCAACTTTCTCCCCATTATTTTAGTTGGTTTAACACGTGACTAATTTAGAGAACAATTCTAAGTAGAAGAGATGGCCAAGGGCTGGTTGGGGGATTCTGAGAGATGTAGTTCAAAAGTCAACTTTTCTAAGCTGAAGTCTGTGGCAATTCCTTATTATTTTAAATGTTAATACTCATCCATTTAGGGCAAAGTGCCCAAAGTGTGGTTTACAGCATACACATTACAAACAATAAATACAGAATACAATCAGCAAAAGACTATCAGTTAAGAAGAGCCCATAATGAGAAGGGCAACTTAACATTTTCCCACACATCATTTCTATACTCCAGAGTTCACCCAGATCTTGGTGAGGTTCCAAAAACAGGTTAAACATGTCATCCTGTCTCCCTATGGAAACATTTTTCTTTTTTCAAAAATGCTATCAGAGTTCATTCAGTAATAAATAAGGTGTTCCCACACAGCACAGTTATAGGACCTTTATTCAGTTGCCTTGCCTCTGTCTTATAGATACCTGCAATTTGTATTCTGATAAGGGATTTAGAATTCTCCAGCACACTCTTGAACTACAGCATTGCAACTTTCCAGTAGAGATTTCTAAGTATCTCACAAAATTACACGTTCCAGGATTCCGCAGGTTGGAGTCAGGACACTAAGGCAACTGAGTCCTGGCATGGGGACGTGAGAGTCGCAGGACTGCGACAATGCTTCTACATGACATTGTCGTGGTTGACACGAGAGGCACAGGACTGTGACAACACTTCTGCATGACATTGTCATGGTCCCACCCTTCTCCTGTTGCCAGCAGGTGCAATCATGGGGTAAATTATTGATAGAATTTCTCCATCAATGACCCCTGATCACACAATGCTCCTGTCCTTCCTGGCCATGCAGAAGGGCCGGAAGCACGATGGAGGCACTTCCTCCCCCAGTGCAGCATGGTAAAGAGCCCGACTATGCTGTGGAAGGAAGAGGCATGTCCCTCACACTCCCTTCCACAAGGAGCAGGTTGGGTGCGGAGAGGAGTGTTTATTTTGCGCTCCCTTCCCACCAAAGGCACTGCCAGGATCATGACCAGAAGACGACAGGATCAGGTAACATGTACAGAAATGGCGTTAAAGTGGCATGAGACTGAAATAATTGTACAGTGCAGATACACCTATAATTGTGTGTTGCTAAGCTTAGGGTCGTAAATACCCAAAAGGTGTCAGATCCATCTGATCTTGGAAGCTAAGCAGGGTCAGCAATGGCTACTACTTGGATAGGAGACCACAAATAAATACCAGGTATTGTAGGCTATATTTCAGAGAAGGAACTGGCAAAACCATCTCTGAGTATTCCTTGCCTAACAAAACCATATGAAATTCATGGGGCGGCTATAGGCCAACAGGTGGCTTGAAGGTGCATGTGCACACACACACACACACACACACACACACACTTTCTTTAATTACATTGGAATAAGCATCACCAGAGATCTGGGAGTGCTAGGTTGGACTACAGTTATGGTGATCACATACCCATAGCCACCAAAGAAGGAATGCCTCACAAAAGAGAGAAAGAGGCTGCCAAAAAAGTCATATTTTGCATATATTTGCAAAGCTAATGTATATCATACCCTCCAACATTTCACAGATGAAAACTGATTTGTATACAGTATGTAGTGTGAAAGGGCAATTGTCTCTGTTTTATATCTGATTCATTGGATGTTTCCGTGAGCATGAAGAGAAATTACAGGCACCGGTAACACCAAGTATAAAAATAACAGTGCAGGTCAAGTGCATTAGAAATATGACAGGTCCCTATCGACATACCCTCCAACATTTCACAGAGGAAAGCCAGGACCTCTGTGGTCAAACAAAATCAGAATATGGTCAAGACAGAAAAAAGTTATTAAGAAGGAAGAACACACAAGTTATGAGAGGCTGCAGCAGTTTGCATTTGCCTAAGCCTACTGAAAAAGGTAAGATTCTGCCCCATCCTCTCCTTTCCTCCCACTGAGTTAATTGAGTACTAACTATTTTTGCATTTTGAACTCAGTTTGCAGCAACCGAAGTAAGCTGAGAACAAAGGGAGCAAGTGGGAGGAGAAGACAGAGACTGGGACATTTTATAAAAGCAGCTACAAAAGTTGGATGACAGAGAATTAATCTGGCCTGTACTTGTCAAATCAGGATAGTTGGAGGGTCTGGTATACAGGCAAATGGGGATTTAGAAAACAAAATGGTTATTAGCTTAAATAGTAATGCAATACATGACTCCACAGTGGAGAAGATGGTGACTGGATGAACTGCTGTGTGCCTGCTCAAGTTGGCGGTTTGGGTGTATACAGGCAGCTTCTAGGTTCCCATTCTCTCCCTTCTTATAGTCTTTGGCTATTTCCAGATGATGGCACCATCCCAGGATGGGGACACGTTGAAGCCAGTCCATGATGTGTGCCATCACATGACGTCATTGTGGTCCCACTCCTGTCACATCCCCAACCGTTGCAATCACTTGGTATTTACCAGAAAAAAATCCAGGAATGGCCTCCTTTCACACAATGATCACATCGCCAACAGCCATGTGGGAAGAGTGGAAGTGCTATCAAGCACTTTCCTCCTCCGTGCAGCATAGAAACAGGCCGACTGCACTGCAGAAGGAAGGACTGTGTCCTGAATGCTACCCTTCCACTGGCAGCTGGGCAGATGCAGAGGGGAGTGTTTGGGTCTTGCTCCCATCCTGGCAGTGCCACTACCATGATGACACTGGGATGTCATGGGATCATGGTATGGCGTGGAAATGGCCATCATCTTTAAAGCAGACTGGGATAGGACAGCCCTTCAAACAGAAAGCCCTTTAAATAAAGGGCTGCCCTCTGACAGCTCTTCGAGCAGAGGACTGTCCTCTGGAAGGTAGTTACAGTAGCTCCCCCAGGCATGAAGTTTGGTAATCATCCCACCACATCCACCACCTGCCTCAGCTAGCTCAGTTTTTCAGTTATTTGGTGCTTATAAGTGGCTGTATTTTTGAGGCTGGAGCTAAATTACTTATTGAAAATATTGAAGAGTGTGAGTGTTTTCATTAGAGCGCATATGTCAAACACAAGGCCTGCAGGCCAAATCTGTTCTGCCAGGCCATTTCATGTGGCCCTCATACCTCTCCTACAGCTGTGGCACTCCTCCCACCTGGGGAGCCTGATCCCCACATTGAGGGCCCTTGGTTGCAGGTATTCTGAAGAGGGGCCCAGCAGCCAACACTCGCAATCTACTTCTACTTCTGACTGCTCCTCTATCCATCTCTTGCCATCAGAATGTTGCTGAGAGTTACCATGGCAATGGTCTGCACAGTTTGTGAGAGTTGGACAGAGGAGCAGTCAGAAGTAGAAATAGATCACGAGTGCTGGCTGCTAGGCCCCTCTTCAGAACGCCGGCAGCCAGGGGTATTCAGTGTTTGCCCTCAATGTGAGGATCGGGCTTACCAGGTACAGAGATGGGCAGGGGGGGCAGAAAGAGGCAGGGGGAGGGGGGAACAGAAAGAGGCAGAGGGGAGGAGGGAGCAGAAACAGGCACAGGTGATATTTGTCTGATGATTAAATACATAACTTTCTGTTTTCAAAACTTATTTTTTCAATAAATTGTACAATAGTTGTACACTTGAATATCTGTTTGCCGTTATTTTTCCTAGACTTCTAGTTCCAGAGTTAGTTAATATTGAAACCAGTAATAATCAAATGCAGAGGCAATTATTTAATATGATAAAAGAGTAGATACATTTATATAGTCTTACAGATACAACCGGCCCTTTGAGGGCAACCATAATGCTGATGTGGCCCATGATGAAATTGAGTTCGACACCCCTGCATTAGAGCAAGGTGCTTTAAAAATCAGAGCAGAGGGCTGTGTAGAATCTCCTACTTTCATATGAAGCTTCATCTTTATTTATCCATGTTTTACTGAGTAGCTGCAGTACAATGTGATTAAAATAACTAGGGTACCACTTCAGTCTGTAAATAATGTTAGTTCTTTTAATTGGTCATACAGGGAGGCTGCTGAAAAGATTTAGGTCAAATTTCAAAATGAACCTATGTTCCAGTTATCCCACAAGAAAGCCAGATTTTAATGATAATTTTTCCAGCAAACATTTTTGAACTAAGAGAAAATGGCAAAACAAACAACAAACAAGCATCTGGAAAACATCTACTGTTTATATGTGAGAGCTGATTTACTGTACTGCCAGTGAAGAATGTTAATACACAGGATAGCCTCAAGGATGAGGTTTGTGTCCAAATTACAGTGGCATTAGGCAACCCACTAAATTTACGGCATTTATATATACTGGGGAGAGAAAGTAGTATATCTCAAGAGCAGGATAATTAGTATTTGTAAGCAGAAGCTGAGCAACAAACAGTCCCATACCATCACTGCCCACACAGAAACAATGTCTAGTAGAAATAAAGTAGGTTTAGTCTTTTTTGTAAAAACAAGTTAAATAGGTTTACTTACAAATACTAAAGTTTTCATAAGCTCTTATGGTAAGAGGTTCTGTAACATGTGGTCTCCAAACATGAAAAGGAAGAAGAGAAAACTTCAGACTTCAAAATGCTGGACAAACAAAGTCAGATTAACTGATTTTGCAGGAGGAGACTGGTTGTGGCTAAGACTAATGAACAGAAAATGACATGAATGCAATGTCTTCACTATTAGAGATGCCAACTAGCAATTATTGAGTATAGTTATGCTAAGGTTGCTGAGTGCTGATTTACCATTCAGCAGTTGATTCAGTAAGTCTACTGCAGTTAGAACTCCTATCTGGATTTATGTCATATGTACACACATGCACTTTTCAATACTGAAATGTGTAGTACAAATACTATGTGCTGTTGGTGCTCTTGCTGTTATCACTATTATTTTCCTTATAATTACTACTCCTTCTATTTTTAATGTTGAAGTATGGGAGCAGTGGCGGAGCTTGGAGTGTGTGGAGAGGGGGCGGGAGGGGGCGAGACTATGACAAGAGGGGCGTGGCTACTGTGCATGGGAGCGTGGCTGTGGTGTGTGGGAGCATGGCCAGGGTGCACGGGGGCATGACTACGGGCCAGGATGCCCAAAAAACACTGCTGCCTGGGGCAAACCGCCTCCCTGCCCCTCCGTCCCTACACAACTGTATAGGAGTACCATTGTCAGTACAGCACCACACATACACAAAATATCAATAATATGAGCCTATGGGGATTCAAAAAATTTGCAGAATGACAACTATTTCTTTGGTGGGAAATCTAAGTCTCAAAAACAGCCACCTCAGTAATGAGGATGCTGGGATGTTAAGTTAGTATCCCTTTGGTGACAGATGCTGGAGTAATCCCCAGTCATGCCAGTGTATGTATTTTGGTGGACATCACAGAAGGCGGTATCTTGTACTCCTTGTGCAATATCCCTGACACCAGTTGGACAACACATCCGAGGGCTCGTGGAAACAGCTCCATTGCCCAGCTTCTGATCAGCAATGTAGATGCATTTGGGCACATTCCAGTTGCCCATGAGCACACTAGGAAGAAGGAGAAGGTATATGCTAGAGACAGAGACTGTTCTTCCTTCTTCTTCTTCTGGTGTATAAGGACAGCTGAAATGTGCCTGGGAATGTGCCTTCACAGTAATTATTGGTTGGGGAAGGGGGATGGAACTGTCTCCACAAGTCTCCCAGCTGCTATTGGGTGCCCAAGGAGGAGCTGAGGAACAGGAATTTGCTTCTCCCCATCCCTCCCCCCCCCACACCAATTACAGCCAGGTTGTACCTATCGGATCTTGGCTTTGAACTGCTATTGCAGAGTGGAGTTAGTCAACAAGTAAGAAGAGGGAACCGAATGGTGTTTCTAGTATCCTGGACGGAGAGCCTTCGACAGTTTGTCAGAAGCCTGCTTGTGATCGTTACAATTTTTGTTATTTATTATTTTGCCATAAAGTAAGTCATTAGTAATATCCCATACCTCTGATCTAGGAGACCAATATCAGACTTTTAATATAAATTTAAACTGAGAAAATTCTCTCTCTTGGGCTTAACTGGGATGAGGGAAAATGTTCATTAAGCACTGGCCTGTTCCAACCTGCCAGATAAATCTGCATTTAGGGATTTTAAAAAAATGGATAGTTATGCCCCATTAGAGCGGAATACTCTCTTTGAAGCTGTGCAGGTTTAGGTTTTAATGTTGATGCACTAATTTATGTGAAACGAATGTTAAGCAAGCCAATAATAATTGTTCCTATCAGGCAAGTTACAAAAAGCTGAGGATGTTCCTTTACCAATATATATATATGACAGGTTTTTGAAAGCCACTGTGTAGAATTTTCTCCAAATGTTGTCCAACTTGGGGACAGAGCCTACCATTCCTCCCAATGATGCATCAGCAGGATGCATAGCATCCCAAAATTCACAGATCACAACCAGGATATGTATGGCCAAGCATCTCAGAGCATAGTCAAAATAGCAAAAATTATTAATGAGGAAGAACACGCAAGCTAGGAGAGACTGCTTCTTTTCTGAGCCTACTGGGAAGGGCAAGATTTTGCCTTTTCCTGTCCTGCTGAGCTGAGTGCAAACTACTTTTTCATTTTGAACCAAGTTTGCAATAACTGAAGTATGCTGAGGACAGAGGGAGAAAGTAGACAAAGGAAAAAGAAACTGGGACATTTCAAGAGCAGCTGAAAAAAAAAATGGGACAGCAGAGAATTAATTGGGCCAACCCCTGCCAAACCAGGACAGCTGAAGAATAGGGCGATGGAAGCCCCGAAGCGCTGTGTGGCGTTCAGTATGGTGCAGTGGGCTGCCAAAACAGATACTGCTTCTGCTACTTGTACAGGTAACAATTTTCCCCCATCTCAGAAAAAGTAATACATCCCCATATGAAGAATGTAAAAAGCTATGCTATGATGACTGACAATTAGGAACCCAGCTCCAAGAAAGTAATTGTCCCCACATACCCAGAGTTTTTTCTGCGCACAAAAACTGCAACAGGGAATTTCATGTGTCCATTTGCACACAACTTCAACCTTTTAGCTCACCATTTGTTTGTATGGGTCTTCTTTGTTTTCAGTGCAGATTTTCATTATAGATTTGTCTTTCATTTAATCTCTCACCAGGATTCTTTGTTTTCCATGGAAGATGGTTTGTTTTTGCACACAAACAAGGGGAGGAAAAAGAACAGATGCAGTTATTTGAATCTTCTTTCCATCTTGTAGCCTTTCAGTGCAAATGCCTCCTAGATCGCTAGATGTCTTTCACTCCCAAGTTTGCATATCATTCATGCCTGAAAATATTTACATCTCTCATCTCAAATATAATCCAGGTAGAATACTGTACACAGAAAGTTTGTATTTCTGACTAATGACACTTCTCATGTTAAGAAGTACTTTGTATTACATCAGTATGCCTATGGCAGCAGATGAAGTGGGAGGTGATTTATGAAGGTCACTACATGTCTGGTGATGATGCAAGGTCTATGCAATGCTTGCCTTGCATTTCATCAGAAGTCTGTTAAGACACAGAAAGGCTATAAAGCCAAAGTCATCATGCAGTGAGCAGGCACACAGAATAGAAAATGTTCGACATAGTTGGAGCAACACAGATATGGAGTATTGACGGAGTCATATTAGAATTCTAAGCATGGAAAAATTATCTCTTTACCATGTCTGGAATCCCCCCACTAACATTTCCATTGGTCATATTGGCTGCAGGATTCTTGAAATGTTAGTCAAAAAAGTAAATAATCTAAGCCTAGAATCTGAAATTCTCATTCCCCATTTTTCCCCCCACAGTGAAAGAAAAATCTCAAGACACATCCTTCTCTTGAGTAGAAAGACCTTCACAGAGTTCCTTATGTGTCCCGTTGTTTCTGGGTCTAAATACTGAGTTTCATAAAAAAATACTTGTCAAACACATAGTTCTCCAAAAAGAAACATTATTTTTGCCCCGGGCTTAAATAAAGATGTAAAGTATTAATATTCTGTGATGTATTTTCCAGTTTTGCTCATTAATCTGAAACTGCTGAAACTTAAAACCTATCATGTTTATCCCTCCCATAAATAGTGCATGTAAAAGTTATCTTTTTGTGTTCTTATCTCTGCCATTGCCATCAGCTACTAGTCTTCCATTAGCAACCAATCGGTGATCTTGTATGAAACTTCTAACCGTCAATTAGATTTCTCGTACCTTGGACCCATGCAAATTGTATTTTACGGTCTGCCCAGTCCACATAAAACCACAATCATCTCCCCTTACTAATCATTTTTTGTCAGGTGTCCTTTGATTGTTTATTCCTGCATGGTGGGGGTTGGACTCAATGGCCCTTGTGGTCTCTTTCCAGCTTTCTGATTCTACTGTCAGATTGAAGTCTGTTCCTCTTAGTAACTGCAATAAAGGCTACTGTCATTGTCTTCTGCCCAATGCAAAGTAGCAGAGTCAGGATTCTGGCCCATTTGATTACACATAACCTCATTTAAAAGGTTATTCACCAGAATAGGACAATGGTTGACATCTCACCTCAAGTCCGTGCAGTGCAAATCTCCGCATGTGGAATTAAGACTTAATTGTGCTACACAATACCTATACCCTCCAACATTTTACAGATGCAATCTAGGATATGTGTGGCTAAGCAACACCAGAGTGTAGTTGTTAAAAGTTATTAACAAGGAAGAACACACAAGCTTAGAGAAGCCGCAACATTTTGTTTTTGCCCCAGTGTACTGGAATTTTGTCCCTCCTCTCCTTTCCTCTTTGCTAACTACTTTTCTACTTTGAACTCAATTTGCAGCAACTGAAGCATGTGGGGGATGAATAAGAAAAGTCATAGAAGGACATTAAAACTGGAAAGTTTTAAAAGCAGCTGAAAAAGTGGGACAACAGAATATTAAAAGGGATTGCCCCTACCAAATTGGGACAGGTGGAGGTTACGAACCGCTGTGCTGAAGCACTGCACAACTGAACCATGACAGCCCATGTCCAGTTGCATGCACAACTGAATATGCAGCACCTCCACATACAATGTGCCTCAGTGTGTGTCCTTAGCTCTCTTTAATGCTATGACTTTATTATAGTTCATTGCCTGCACTGAAATCTTGGCTGTGTGGAAGCAACATAAGATGAACTGACCCAGCTTTTTAAAATGAACTCAGCCAAGTGAAGAGATCATTTTTCTCTCCTGACATTTTCAACTACTTGGATGCTTAATTATCTGTTACCAGAATGTCTCCCTGTAAGCGCCAGCAATTTCACCCATTAGCAATTAGCTACTGAACTTAGTGCAATTGAATAAATACATAAACACCCCCACCACCTGCACATGAACACAAGACATGTTTCAGAGGTATAAAAGGTCTCCTCTCATAAAGAATTATTATAATCCATTTTGCACCCAACGGCAGTTTGCATATCGATCTGGTGATGACCATATCCACCCCTTCCCTGTATATAAATAAACTTCTGCCCTGCCTACATTTGGGGCATGAATCCAGTACGCACACAACATTTCTTTCTCTTACCATTGCACTGTCAATAAAATCTCAACATTGTGATAAGACGTTGGGAGAAAAAGAAGGGAAAACAGTTTATTAATAATGGATGAAATTCGTTAGCCAATATTTGTATAGTGGAACCTTTTTATATACTTCAGTCTCAAGAATCGTCACTTCCTAAAATCCATTAAAGTATGGTACAGAGAAAACTCATACTACATGTGTGTTGAGTATCCTTTATCTAAAATACTTGGAAGCAGAAGTGTTTCAGATTTTGGATTTTTTTTTCCGAATATTTGCATACACATAATGAGAGATCTTGGAAGTGGGACCCAAGTCTAAATACAAAATTCATTCACTTCGTATATACCTCATACACACAGCCTAAAGTAACTTTATACAATATTTTTTAATATTTTTGCTCATGAAACAAGATTTATGTACACTGAACCCTCACAAAGCAAATCTCGGCCAGCCATATTGGATTTTGGAACATCTCAGAGTTCAGATTTTCAGATCAGAGATGCATAGCTTGTAATATAAAATGATTCTAATCATTCTAGTACCTGTATATTATAGCAGCATAAGAGTAATTAGAACAAATTTATCAGCTCCAGATGATAGAAACTGTCTGTCAAATGTAACACCTCTTTTTTCAAAGCTTTCAGAGACAAGCAAATTCCTCCCAAAATTAAAATTCAAAAGCATGAGGCCTACTAGTCAGGATTTTTTTTTTAATAAAAGAAATATCTATAGCATGTGTGAGCATAATGAGGCCTATGGCTCACGTGTGACTTGTGGACCCCCCCTTTTGTGGCCCCAGAAGCCCCTATTAGTCCCTATCACCACAAATTTTTAAAAAGTTTTTTAAAAATTCACTGCAATTTTAAAAATCTGTTCAGTGTTCATGCGATTCCTTCCCCCAAATCATGTAGAAAACCCTCCAAATTCCTAAAAACACAAGAAAATATCCCCACCCCATAAGCACCCCACAGCCCTGTATTACACCCAAATAACCAGCATTTTCCTCTGTACTCCCTGTCAAAATGGTGACAGGGAATGGTGTGATGTCATTTTCTGTTGCTATATTGAGTGGTATTGCAGAGGAAAATGGAGATATTTGAACTTGTGGGGGCTGCAACCCATAGGATGAGGACTGGAGGGAGAAATTGGCATCCGGCCCCATACAGTTGTATCTTTAGAAATGTCAAAGGATGTGTAGTGAATTAAAAAAAAAGTTAAATTAGTGGCACAGCCGTACTAGGAATATTGTGTGCAATATTGTGTTGTGCCTTATTGTAGAGATGGAAAAGGTAGCAGAAACGGCAACCCAGATGATTAGGATGGTTGAGAAACTGATCTGTAAAGAAACGTTCCGCTATTTTGGGCTTTTAGCTTAGGGGAAAAAGCTAGTAACTGTGGATGCATGAAGAAGTGCGTGAAATAATTCATGATGAACATAAAGTGGGTAGGGAGAGTTTTTTATTCCTCTCTCATAACACCAACTCCTGAGATCATCAAATGAAACCAAATTGTGGGAAATTTGGGACAGATAAACGGACAGGTATCTCTCATATACCACATTACCAAGCTGTGGAATTCACTATCAGAAGATATAGTGATGGTCACCATCTTAGTTGGCTTTGAAGGGGACTAGACAGATTTACTTACAAACAGAAAATGTTTAATGACATCTCATGGTGACAGGCTCTGTAGCATATTTTGTGATTAACCTTTATTAGGCATACTATAACATATACATTTACAATAAAACTTCAACAATCATTTTTAGAAAATTTAAGCCATAAGTTTGTTGCCTCCACCAGAAAATTGGCCATTAGCCTAGTAATATACGGATTCCGATCTTCCAATAAGTATTCCGCTGATAACCTATCCAAACAGATATTCCTTTCCAATAGCCTCCTTAACAACTTTTCCCTTGGAATTATATACAATGGGCAGAACAATACAATATGATGGAGAACATCAGGAGCTTGAGCACGATAACATATACGATCCAGAAAAGGGGTCTGTAGATATCTCTCTGTAGAATATGCACTGTAACATGGAGAAGAGGGGGAAAAACTGCAAAGTGCAAAATGGAGGACAAACCAAGGCAGACTAACTGATTCAGGAAGAGAGAAGGTATGACCAACACCAACAAATAGGAAATGAAATGAATACATGCTTTGTCTAAACTCTTTGACAAATGCACCAACGATCAGCTACAGAATCCAGGCATACAAAGATTGCTACCTCTAAGAGGAGGCTCATTAAAATTTGCTGCTTCTGCATTTCTCATAAGCATATGATTGGCTACTGGTTGGACAGAATGCTGGGCTAGAATAGGTTTTAGGTCCTCCATAAATTCTTACATGACTCCTATAGATAGTAACTATGTATAAACTGGTGTTTCATGAATTTTCTTAAGATCTTTCTGTGGCAGGAGCATACTTAAGTAGGGCATGCTTATTCCAAAGATGAAGCAATCACATGGGGCCTTGATCTAGACTATAGTTCCAATCTAGCTCAGGGACCAACACTGCTTTCCTGTCCAAACTAATTCCCATTTGCCCCTGAAAAACCACCATTAGAAGGAAATGGCGGAGGGAGTTTAATTAAGTGAAAAACAAGCATGGTGCCCAATCTAGGCCCTTTTCACACAGCATTTTCCATGCGAAAGGGCGCCTGGAGCATCGCATGATTGTGAGGAGCAATCTGCATGACACATAATCGCGTGACGCTCCAGGGTAGGGCAGGCGCCAATCGCGCACCTTTTCATTTTCGGCTAGAAGCCAAAAATGGCGCGCAATCGTGCATTGCTCCCAGGCCCCACGCACACTTACCTGGCGTGCAGAGCCTCCAGAGCTGCGCCAGCTGTGCTTCCTGCCCCAGCGCAGCCTGGGAAAGTCCCAGGCTGCACTGCAGAAGGAAGAGGCAGGGCTCTCGCGCAAGCAGGCAGCTCATGTGGAGCCGAAGGACCCTGGATGCAAGAGCCTCTTGCCAGAGGCTGCTTACGCGATCCCCGCACCCCAGCACTGGAAGAAGCTAAGGTGCGGAAAGGGCCCTAGTCTGGGAGCATGATTCACATTTCGCTTGCTTGTCCTCAAACTAAAAGTGGTCAGATCAAGCATGTGTTTTAAAGTGTGTTGAACTAGTAGATTTCATATCTTCAGCCACAATCCCATTAGTAAATTTATGTGCGTCAAGAAGAAATATTTTCATCTGTCCTGAACGTATTTCAGATCAATTTAACTGAGTGATCCCATATCCTAGGATTACAGGAAAGTACAAAAAATCATGAAAGGATGGTTTGATTGGTTTTTAGAAAATAAACAGAGTACTACAGCTTCAATGTAATCTTCTGTCATCAGAACATTTTCACTGTCCATAAAATTTCAGTAATAATTTTCTCAGAAATTTGACTTTATAGTGTTCAGATCTGAGAAAATCTCCCAGGGAATTTTTTTTAACGTGAAATCACATGTTGTTCTCTTACAACAATTGCTACCCTGTTAACAAACTCATTTGTCTATGAAACTAAATGCCATACATAAAGCAATGTGACCATGTTTAAAGCCAAAGGAGAATGAGGCTATCCTCCCTGTATATCTTGAGTTTATAACTGGCAGGGAGGGGAGCAACTACAACTCCACATCAGCCAGCATGTGGAAGAAAGTCAGCTAGAGAGGTCAAATAAGGAAATGCAATACAACTTATCAGATCACTTCAACGTTTAGTGTGCTGTACCGGGAGATACCTTTGCGCACAACATCTGCACATGGAAAGCAGGCATGTGCATGTCTGGAACCTGTATATTATGTTGAATGCTGTTTTGCACTTAATCCTTTTCCCGCCAAACCCTGCAGGCAGTATTCTTTTTATGAACGGTGTGTATAGTACTATTGTCAACACATGATCTTTATCAACATAATTTGCTACATGCACTTAATTAAAATGCACAAGTAGACACACACACACACATGTCAGTTGTACTCAGAAATTCTGCAGTTGTATGGAAATTTACAACAGGGTTTCACATATACTTGCCAGCTTTTAACCTGCCAAACTCTGGACAGTTTAGCCATTTATCATGACTTGGATTTAGATCATATTAATTGTTTTATTTACTAAATGTTGGCTTGGAAAATATGTTACCCATGGCCAATACAACCCTTCATAAGCCTCCTTAGCAATTATTTTCCTCATTGCTGCTCCACAGCTATTAGTCGCCTTTGTTGTTGTTGTTGTTGTGTGCCTTCAAGTTGTTTCCAAGCTATAGAGCCTCTAAGGCAAACATATCATGGTGTTTTCTTGAAAAAATTTGTTCAGAAGGGCTTTGCCTTTTCCTTCCAGGCTCAGAGAGCGTGACTTGCCCAGGGCCAGTGTTTTGCTTCATGGCCAGGTGGGGTTTTGAACTCTGGTCTCCAGAGTTGTAGTCCAATGTTCAAACCATACTGGCTCTCATTGGTAGCCTTATCCTCTGTGGATTTTTCTAAGCCCCTTAGAAAAATACAGCTATCTGCATTAATGGCTGCCAGGAAGCCTTATAGTTTGGAAATGTTATTTTTTGAGATCCCAGAAACTTCCAGCCACATTGCTTGTAGGATGCTCGGCACTATAGTGCCCAAAATGGACTTTTCCAAGCTCTGTGCAAATTCCATAAATTAATTATGAATGCCATGTGAGGAAATACTAACTGTGCCAGTTCTGAACTTCCCACCAACTAAATTCAGTGGATGTTTTCCACTGCTGATGCGTTCCAGGGAATATGCTGGTTGATTTCCATTCGTAGGGGAGCAGTAGAGCTAGGCCTGCAAGCCAATGACATGGGCCTTTAAGCCAGCCTAGATGCTTAAAGAGTATAACAGGTCGCATAACCAGAAGTTACACTGGTATAAAACCCCAGAAGAATTCTGGTCTATGCATAATTTTAGAAATAGCATGTCATCCCCCTTGCCTATCTTTTTTTAAAAATCTAAAAACAGTTATGAGCAGTAAGGAGTACATTGAGCTGATGTTTGTTGGAAGGAGCCCCTGTGTCCCATCAGTGCGAACAAAACACTGCAGGAGGACAAGGGAGAAGGCCTTTTTGGTTGAGGCACCTCGTTTCAGAAATAGTCTCCCCTTGGAGGACCAATTAGCACCAACACTAATGTCACTTTGATGCCTTTTACTAAAGTCTTTGGGGCCTATTTGATTTCATCCAATTTGCACATTCGTTGTGATTTAAATGGTTTTAAACTATTTTAATTAGATTTAAATTGCCTCACTTTTAAGAGTTAAGTAGTTTGATATGCTGTTAGTCACTTAAAATTATTTTTACTCCTCTAAATTATTCTAAACAGGTTTTATTGTCCACCACCCTGTGTTCCTCAGAGATAGGTGAGATATAAATATTTTAATTAATAAATAAATGCCATTCACTGTCCCAAGATGTGATGACAACTACCAACTTTGGTGGTTTTAAAGGAAGGTTAAGCAAAGGGCCTTTCCACACTACACTGTTGTAGTGCTCTTATTCCACTTGCAGCATCCTGTGGAATCCTGAGGTTTGCATTTTACGGAGGGGCATTTAGAATTCTCTGGCCTCAGGAAACTACAAACCCCAGAATTCCATGGGATGTTGAAAGCGGAATAACAACATTATAACAGTGTAATGTAGAAAGGCCCAAAGTCACAGAGGGCAAGATTATCAATGCCCGCTAGGCAATGAAGGCTATAAGCTAGTTTCAGCTCTAGAATCAGTGGAAATATGCCTCTTAATGGCTTCTGCTGAGGAACAACAGCGGGAGAAGGCTATTGTTCTCATGTCTTGCTTAAAACCTGGCAAAGTTACTTTTTTGGACTAAAACTCCCAGAATCTCCCAGTCAGTATGTTTGAGGACTTTCTTTGAGCATTTGACTTGCCATGGTAGAAAACAAATCCTTGACAAAACGGGGCTTTGGTCTGAGTCAGCAGGGGTCTTCCCATGGTCTTAGGACAGTACATTTTATGGCCATTATGGCCATCCTTCCTGCCACATAACACTTTGATTCCCAGCCTCTCACACTGACCAATTCTGAAACATTTTCCTTCCATACCCAGGTAAGAGTGCAAGTGAAATAAAACACTATTGCAATGGAATGCAAAATCTATGTGGATTTTGCAGGAGTTAAGCCCAATGAAATCAATGGTGCTAATCATTTGTGTCCTAAGTATGGCCATTTTCGTATTGGACTGTTGTAGCGCTTTTATTCCGCTTTCAACATCCTCTGGAATCCTGGGGTTTGCAGTTTTGGGAGGGGCCTGGACGGCAAACCCCAGGATTCCAGAGGATGTTGAAAGTGGAATAATAGCGCTACAATAGTCCAGTGCGAAAATGGCCTATGTTCGTTCATAAATAAACTCCGTGGATTTCAATTAGATTTTCTTTAAACATTTTTTGGAACTACAGTGCCGATTCAACGATGTTAGACAGGGGTGAGCAGAACCTACAGCTAGATCTCCAAGTGACTTGCAGTAGGTTGCAAAGGATTTCTGGTTCCCAATTGTCTAACCATAAAAACAAAAAAAACACAAAAATGCCCTCTCCAAATTCCCTTCTAGGGGAGGCTAGGTTGACCGCCTCCCTCCTTTCCTTTTGCCAGCAGGCAAAAACTTTTTTGTTTAATCAAGTTTTTAATATGTAATTGCTCAGAGGAAGACTTCTTATTGGGGTGTGTACTTTCTTTTCTTTTCTTTTTAAGGTATGCTTTCTAAATAATTTTTTGCTGTTTTAATGTAATCATTTTAATTGTCTTTAATATTTTATTGTCAGGTTTTAATTTATTCCTTTTGTTAGCCACCTTGGCTCTGACTCCAGGAGAAAGGCAGCATGTAAATGAAATAAATAATAAAATAATAAATAAATAAATAAATCATTTTCTAAAAATAGAATGCCTGCAAGAAAAACAGGAGTGGATTTTGTATAAAAGGACTGGGCCATGTGTCTATGGTACTGATTAAAAATTCCTGGATTGACAGTGTGCTCAAAGTCACCTTGTCCCTTAATAGTTAGCATATGTCCATGTGCCCAAGGCACTGTTTTTCCACATAGTTCTGACTGATGACCATCAGAGTTGAAATAAACATGGAAAAGTAACTTGGAATATAAGAGTTTTGAAGAGTCACAATGCTAATTGGGAGATTCTGGGATCTGTAGACCAAAAAAGTAACATTTCTAAAGGCTAAGTAAAACACAAAGGAGATTTTGAAAGCCGTAAGTACTAGAAGCATCCAAATTTTCTTTGAATGGTACTCATCTAGCTCTTCCCACTATTGCAAATCAAATTGCTTTTTAAAAAATATATCCTGGGGAGCCACACTGAGGATTAAAAGCAACCTTCTTGGTAGCAAATAAAAGTTAATCTCATGCTTGTTTTTAAATCCAGTAATTCAGCTATTCTTGCTCTTGCCAATATCCTTAACCTTCATTCTTTGCTTTTTTTATATAGAACAGCTGTAGTTCTGAAAAAGAGAAGTCCCTTCTCTCCCTCCACTGAAATATTTAAGGTCATATACTACAACTATTCACTTGTTCTGAAGGAAACAAGGTAAGCACTAAAAATGAATTGAAACCCAACAGCAAGAGAGGAGAAGATAAGGCCTCCACCTTATCTACAAAACATAGAAATTTTTTCTGAATTCAGGGAAACAATCTACAGTTTGGATGAACAGGAATGAAAGATAAAAAGTTTAATTTATGTGAAAGTTCAGGGAGTTTTCTGTGAAGGTGTTAATATTCTTAAACATTATGAAGCTTTCGTCCAGCTCTGAAACGACATCAGAGTTGACACCATGTGAATTTTCCAAAAATGGGGGACCATGACCAAGAAGGTTCTTTCTCTACCAAAGTTATCAGTCTGAATAAATTCAGATATATTTCCCAGGGCCTTTCCACACTACACCGTTATAGTGCTATTATTCCACTGTCAGCATCCTGTGGAATTCTAGGATTTGTAGTTTACTGAGGCCAAAGAGCTCTCTGGATAAGAAGTCTAAAGGCCCCTCCCTAAACTGCAAACTCCACGATTCCATAAGATGTCGAATGTGGAAAAACAGCACTACACCAGTGTGTGTGGAAAGGCCCCCAATCATTTAATCATATTTTGGAGATGAGAAATATGCAATGGACAATCACATTCCCTTGCAACTACAAGCTCCCTTCACTACCAAAGCAAAAATATCTCCCCTTTCTGTTCATGGTTTGTTAGAACCCTGGTTTGTCAATAGCTAACTAGGATTAGTGCTAACCAGAGATGCTACAAACCAAACCATGGTTTGGAGATGTTCCCACGCAGATCAAAACCATCCTTTTTTTAAAAAATGAGACAGAAAGATAGCATTAAGGTGACTCACACCTGTGTAGATTAGTTGTGGAAAGAACTGTTTTATGCTTTCCACACATGCTTTCCCAAAGTAGAATTGTCTGTAGTCTGAGAAGAAGATAGAAGCATGAGGAAAAAATGGAAAGACAAGAGCTGGATGCCGTTACATAGTTGTTTAATAAAGAAGTAAACAAAGGTAGGCTGTTACTCCTCCAGTGTCTCACGGAAATATCACTCCTGAGTTCATACTTCAGAAGAAATTTTGCCAGATCAAAAACCACATTCCTAGCCACTATGCTACAGCCTTCAAGCCTTTGGACTGCAGTCACAGTTTACCATTTTCTCATCTAAAAGAAAAATTAGGGTTACCATATAAATCATTTAATTAGCATCTACCACATGATTTAGACATATCACAAGATATCACAACACTATCAATCAGCCATAGCAGCCTGGAAATATTTCCAGGCATATCAGTGAATTCTGCAACTGTCTTCCAGACAGCAGACTAAAGTAGTCCCTCATGCCGTCTTTTTAAATGACCCACATTTCTGGGAATCTGGTTCGCTGTAAGAATTAACAGCAATTACAAACAGTCTCAGCAGCAACAATCCTTGCTTTGTTTATTCTTTATGGACTGTTTCTAATCTTGGCAAATAACATTGTCATCTGATTTTCCCCCCTCCAAGCAAGGCTGCAGCTATGCCAAGACTTAATGGCCCTGGCATGACTCTTCATTTCTTTTAATGCATATAAGTTTGGGCCTGCCCCAGTTTGTTTGCAGCTCTGATACATGCTGTTCTTCTGCCACACAGGAGGAGGAGGAGGAGGAAGAGAAGGGAGCAGTAGCAACTTGATTATGGCCCTTTTCGCATGGCATTTCTGATGCGAAAGGGCCCCTTGAGCATCGCACACATGTGACACTCGACACACTCACATTTGCGCAACACTCAAGGGCCTGACGCGGACTGCGCACACATTTTTTCATTTTCGGCTTGAAGCTGGAAATGCTGCACGGTCACGCATCACTCCAGGGCCCCGCACGCACTTATCTGGCATGCGGAGTCTCGGCAGCCAGGCCAGTCGCGCACTTTGTCCAGTGCAGGCTGGGAAGGTCCCAGGCTGCACTGCAAAAGGAAGAGGCAGGGCTCTCACGTGAGCAGGAAGCTCATGCGGAGCCGAAAAAGCAGGGAAGCAAGAGCCTCTCTCTGGAGGCTGCTCGTGCAAGCCCCACACCCCAGCACTGCGAAAAGGTAAGGTGCGAAAAGGGTCTATGTTTAGTACAGTGCCTTCTCAAATATTTCTTTCCATGAACTCACATAATCATAGAATCATAGAGTTGGAAGAGACCCCAGGAGCCACCGAGTCCAACTCCCTGCTATGCAGGAACACCCATCAAAGCATTCCCAACAGATGCCCATCCAGCCTCTGCTTAAAAGCTTCCAAAGAAGGAGATTCCACCACACTCTGAGGCAGCATATTCTACTGTCGGACAGCTCTGATCGCAAGGAAGTTCTTCCTGAGGTTCAGGTGGAATCTCCTTCTCTGCAGCTCGAATCCATTGCTCCTTCTCCTAGTTTCTGGAGCAGCAGAAAACAAGCCCACTCTCTCCTCAATATGCATCCCTTCAAATATTTAAACATGGCTATCATGTCCCCTCTGTTGTCATCCTTAGCAGCTCTTCTTGCTGACAGTGTTCTCACTCAGACAAATGCATCATACTTTTGACTCCTGGTGAACAAATATTAGAAGTTTTATTGTCATTCTAATATATGTATTTTTTTTAATTTACTGACTGCAAATTTTCAAAATATGAGAAGGCCCAGGGAGAAACTGGAAAAATCTGAGCGAAGGGAAGGTTTTTTTCACCTTTTTAATTTTTTTTCCTTCAGAAAAAAAAATTGGGTTGTGGGGTTACTGTCTTTTAAAATGATAAATAAAATGTTTAAGCAAAGGGTTCATATATTTATTGCCCCAAAATCATTTCTAAAAATTATGTAGAAGGAAGACTTTAGTGTAAGACTACATGCAGTATCAGATCATTAAAAATTTCTGCTTCCTTTTCTGAGTTCTTTTCATGGCAGTAAGTGTGTTATGTCTGCTTAACACTATGGAAAACTCTGTGTTTGCATCTGTGTGTGTGTGTGCGCGCGCGCGCACGCATGTGCACACATGCCTCCAAGTCACCTGTTTGCTTGTGGCAACCCCAGGAATTTCATACAGTTTTTGGAGCAAGGGATACTCAGAAGTAGTTTTGCTTGTTCCTTCTTCTGAAATATAGCCTACAGCACCTGGTATTCATTGGTGGTCTCCCATCCAAATATTAATCAGTGTGGACCCTGCTTAGCTGCCAACGATCTGGTACCTTTAGGGTATTTAGGCCATTCTGTGGAGAAATAGTGGAAACAAAACAGTTTTCTCTGTTCTCCTAATGCTGATGGTTTCTTCTGTTTTTGTTTTTGTTTTGTCTTTGCTTTCTCCAGAAACTGGCAAAACCAAAGAATGTTGTTTAGAGTTCAAGTGTTCCTTAGAGATTAAATCCTTATATCTCCAAGTGTAAGAAAAAATTAAAAAATTTAAAAAGTAGGTTGATTTATATAATTATATTCTGAATAAACTGCATTTTAATATAACAAACATGACAATTTTATGCCAAACCATGTTTTATATAGTGCATTTTATGTTACTAAAGAGACAAATTGACTTCCAGTTTGTAACAGGTGTTAATGTGGCATTTTTCATTTTATTTCCTGAAAATTTCTGGGTTTTTTTTCCTTAAACCTTTCCAGGAGTGATTTTTTCTACCTTGGCTTTAAAATATCCAGAAATTTTTCATCTCTAAAGCTATTGTGCTTATGTCATGCACAACCAACATACATTTGAATCTTCTTCTGTGTTTGGGGAGTAAGCCACATACAAACAACAGAAGACTCGGGGATTAATTTATTGCTTAAGGGAACTTTTTCTTGCTACAGTTCCAACACCCTACAAGATAGGCTTCTGTTGATCCAGAAGAACTGGGTCAGAGATATGTTTGATTTCCCAAATTACAAGGAACACAATGCATATAATTTGGGGGGGGGTCTGGATCAGGGCTATGAATTCTGTGCATTCCCTAGAGCTTCACATCACAGGGAAAAAAATCACCTGGAAATGAACAATTGCACCCCCCAGAAGCCTCCAGCATATCAGGACAGGCTTTTACTCACCACCATGGAAAGCGAGTGCCAAGGTGGGATGTTTGTCCTATTTAATGCCATTTCAGGGAATACATCCTTGGGGGCCCCAAGTGACACGTTAAAGAGGGGGTTTTGGTAATGTTGAAAAGGGATCAGTGCAGTCTACAAAGGTCCAGGAATGGTCCAGGGATGATGAAAAGTGAGGTTTGAGCCCCTCAAACCTTCCACAGCTGCCCCGCGACAAGTCTAGATAGCATAAATTAGACTTTGGGATAATGCCCACAAAGGAATCATGTTCAGAGGCAATAAAATGTGTCGTCAAAGCCAAATCATTCAAGACTATCTCAAAGCCAAAGACAGAGAGAGAGCTACACCTAAACAAAAGAGATAAATTTGAGACTGAGAGAGAGGATAGAGCAGGGTGGAAGAAGGAAGGACAGTGAAGGGTAGTAAATTAAAAGATCCAGAATGATTACAAGCAGCAGGATCAAAAGAGTGGGGATGTAGAGGCAGAAAAAAGGAGCACATACAAATACCAATGCTGTTGCAGCTGTAATATCTCTGGAGGAGGAAGAATGACGTTGCAGTTGATCTCATCCAAACTGCTCAATCAGACCTTGCTTGCCCCACTCTCCCTCTGCTGCAAGCAAGCAGAACAGGCTCCAAGGAACAAGAGCAGCTGGCTAGTCCCATATCAGAACGTGTGGTGGTTTGAATGTTGGGACATGATCCCAGAAGACCAAGGTTTGAGCTCCCACTCAGTCTTGGACAGCCATTGGGTGACTATGGTCAATTCATTCTCTCTCAGGCTAAAAGTTAGGAAATGGCAAACCACCTCTGAATAAATCTTGCCAAGAAAACCTTAGAATACGGTCAGAGTCAGCCTGAAAGCACATAGCAACAACAGCTTCCATGTCAATGGAGCAGTGAACCTGGTCAAGTTTTCAGTCTGAATTTTAAAGATGTTATCCAAGGTGCCAGACCAGGGCTTTCCAAATGGTGTGCCGTGACACATCAGTGTGTTGCCTGAAATGTAGGTGTGTCACCCATAATCTTGAAAGTGTATGTTATTATTTATAAATCATATATTTTTAAAAATATATGAAAAGTTTTCATGAGATATGTTTGTCCCCATACATTGTGCTATTACAATTTATGTATGTGTCTGCATCTCCTATAAGAGGTTAGTTTAACCTCCAGTTTGCTAATACAACTGAATTACTGTGGCATGAAATGACGCATGTCAAAAAAGTGTGTCACCAACATGAAAAGTTTGGAAAGCTCTGTGCTAGACTCTCTTCCCCAAAATAGGTTCAGCACCAGGGATAGTTCCTTAAAGTCAGGGTAAAACCTGGAGCAAAATCACTGCCCCAATGTCATGAAACCCTCCAGCTTGCCACTGTGAGGAAAACAGCTGCCAAATGTAACATCCTTTTTCTGATAGGTGTAATTCAGCAGCAGCAGTCATTTATGACCACTAGTCTAGTCATAACTTCCCATGTGTTCCCCCTTTTATCTGAAACATATAGAATCATAGAATCACAGAATCATAAAGTTGGAAGAGACCACAAGGGCCATCCAGTCCAACCTCCTGCCATGCAAGAACACACAATCAAAGCACTCTCAACAGACAGCCATCCAGCCTCTGTTTAAAACCTCCAAAGTAGGAGATCCAACAGCTCCGAGACAGCTTATTCGACTGCTGAACTGCTCTTACCATCAGGAAGTTCAGCCTAATGTTTAGGTGGAATCTCTTTTTCTGTAGCTTGAAGCCATTGCTCTGTGTCCTAGTTTCTGGAACAGGAGAAAACATGCTTGCTCCATCTTCCATACGACATCCTTTTAAATATTTAAATATGACTATCATGTCACCTTCTCTTCATCAGACTAAATATATCCAACTCCCTAAGCTGTTCCTCATAGGCCATAGTTTCCAGGCCTTTTACCATTTTGGTTGCTCTCCTCTGGACACGTTTCAGCTTGTCAATATCCCTCTTGAATTGTGGTACTCAAAAGTGGTCACAGTATTGCAGGTGAGATCTTACCAAAGCAGAATGGAGTGGTACTATTACTTCTCTTGACCTAGACCAGCAGTTCTTAACCTTTTCTTTACCAGAGAGTCCCTTTAAATATCTTTTCTTGCCATGGACCACCAAAACTTGACTCAAGATATTTATTTAAATATTTATTTAAAATTGCTTATCAAGGGTCTTCAGATTGAGAGAGAAGGCAGAAATAAGTAAATGCAAACTTCCCTGAAAGCACTGGAAAGGGAGGGAAGACTTCTCTTCTGCTTCTTCCTGCCATTTTAAGGCTGGAGTGGATTGAACAGCATTGCACAAGCCCAGCCAGCATTTGCTCTTCTCTCTCTTTCCCTCTCCCTCTCTCTCTCTCTCTCCCTCCCACCTCTCTTTTCCAGCTATCTAGTTTATCAGAAATGCTTGAGCACTGCCCCCTCTTTTTCCCCCTTCTTCACCTTCTTCAGCAGCAGAAGAGGAGGCTGAGATGGGCAAAGGAGGGAGGGAGGGGAAAAGGCAAAAAGATAGGGATGTTTGAGCATTTCTGACAGTAGAGTAGACTACCCTCTGCTGGAAAGAATGAGAGGCAGAAAGAGAGAAAAAGGGCAATGCTGGCTGACTGGCTGGCTGTCAGCTCCACTGTCACTCAGCTGCTGAGCCCACCTCTTTCCTGCAGTAGACCAGCCACATGACAGGCCTTGGTTCCTGTTATATCGCCATTCCATTGTGAAGGAGCAGACAGGTGGAGTAGCCTTTGAGCTTTTCACAGACCCCCTGTGAGGGTATCATGGGCCCCAGGTTAAGAACTACTGGTCTAGATGCTATACTAAGATTCCTAGATCCCTTTCACATGTACTGTGGTCAAGCCAGGTGTCACCCATCCTGTATCAGTGCTTTTTTTTTTTTTTTGCCTAAAGTGTAGTACTTCTGGTGTAGTATCAGGTAACTATGTTATTTGTAAATCATTGCTTCCAAAGTCAAGCTCAGGAGTAGGAAAAAAGAGGCTCCCAAAGTTCTCCAACCACTCCCCCATTTTTGGCTTGATTTTCTACTTGAAAGCTACTTAGAACTCCATAAGTAAATAACAGTTTGCCTTCCAATTCCACTAGAACCCTCCCAACACTACTCAAGACACTTTACCAGCCCTTTGGAGGCCCAAAATGGTGACTGGACATGATATGACATCACTTCCGGTGCACAGGGATTATGCCAGTTTAGTCTGCCACGGAAGAAGAGGTGAAAATTACCCCTCCAAGTGCAGTTTTGCACCACTGCTGTAGACAGAACAGGCGGAGTACAGGAAGGCACGTAGTCCTCTAGTCCAGTTCTTCTTACGCTATCTGATATGGAAGACTGTACCTCCTCCCCGAAAAACAACAATTTGCCAAGGACTGGTACTTACTGGCCACAATTGGCTCACTCTTTCCTTCCTTCCTTCCTTCCTTCCTTCCTTCCTTCCTTCCTTCCTTCCTTCCTGGAAACTCTCTGCAGAACATCAGCCAATGGCGTGCAGAGTGACTAGTCCATCAAATACAAAAGCAGCACTCCATCTTTGCAGTCATCCAAGGCCAAGATCCAATTGGTTCCTGGCACCGATAGAAGAAACCTGTAGGCAAGACTTGGAAAAGACATATTGCCTCTCCCCACACTGTTTCCTCAGTACCTGGTCACAGAACAGAATTTCAAGTGGCAAAGAGGGCTGGGAGAAGAGGAAAGTATCTGATCGCAGAAATGTTGGAGTTCCTCCTCAATCATCAAATGGCCTTCTTCCATCATCACTAGGAAGGAAGTGGTTGCTGTCCTCTTTCTCATAAACCAGCTCCAAACCTCAAACTGGTTTCTTTTTCATTTGCTGCCTCCTCTCCACCATGTCTAAGTCCAAACCAGTTTCATCCCTTTTATCTGACAAGTCTCACTGGCGTTGACTGGCCATTCATTAGCAGCCACTGTCATTTCTCAACCGTGCTAAAGCTTAAGGGAAATGTTGAATAGCTGCTTGCAAGAATATAGATGAAATTCACTTAAGAAACGCCACCATTCTGCTCTAAATTGTCCAATAAGCAATGTACTGGCTTTCTTTGGCTCTGGTGGCTGTGATAATAACATGGTTAATTAATTGGTATTGATTGCTGCCAGCTGTAAAATAGGCATTATAAGGCCATTATAGTCCTCCATGAATGGGCACTCTGGGATCTTTTGATGGGGCTAGAGAAAAGCTGTAGCACCATACCAGTCACTCTAATCGAGAAAGATCAATTATTGCTGCACTTGAACAATGAAGTTGAGCTATAAGTCTGGCACTCAAAGACAGATCATTGAGTTTTCCCTTTTATAGGTAGCACTCCATCCATAGTAACTTTTTCAAAAGAGTGTTGGTGGGACACATTTGAAGTAACTTAGTGCTTGAAAAAGTTTGTTGTAGGACTACAGCTCTCAGAATTGCCTCATCCAGTCGCCATACTAACCGGGAAATTCTAGGAGACTGTCCAAAAACCGGACTTTTACAAGCTCTCTAGCAAGTGTTTTAACTTGCAATCAGTTCTACTCATAGCAGCAGTGGAGGATCTGAGAGGAGCATAAACCCTCCAAGCCCCTGTACCTTCACACTACTTAGCCAGAACACTATTTTTCCACTGTGATACCACCCTAACTGTTATAGTTGCATCCTAAGGAATTCTGGGATTTGCAATTTAGGGTATTGTAAGATAAAGGGGCCCTGGACTTTCTCCCCCTCCTTTCCCAAAACATGCACACTTCCCTAGGCCACACAGAAAACAACACATATCATTCAGTACTTCCTAGTGTCTGTGAACTGCCTCCAACTAAAATTATTGGAGGGGTCAGAAGGTGATACATAAGGCCTTGAATCTATACTGGCCATTTTAAAAAGTTATTTCTACCATGATTTTTGGGGGGAGGAGGAGGAGGAGGACGGTGAGGGGAGGAAGACAGAAGGAAGGAAGGAAGGCAGGCAGGCAAGCAGGCAGGAAGGCAGGCTGGCCTCAAGGTAGCTTACATTTAGAAAAAGCAATTTAAAATACAATAAAATCAGAAAATATAATAATGTTAGTCAGTCAGCCTGACTTATTAATGTAAAATGACACAGAAAACCATGAAAACAGCAGCTATTCCAGAAGAGAAATAAAAATTGTTAAAAAGGTAAAAGATATAAACAAGCAGTAAAGGATTGTTAATACTCTTCAGCAATCTTAAAATTCATTACAAACACAAGAGAATAAATGGAGCTTGGCACCTATAAGACAGCAAAGAAAATGCATTCCAAACATATTTAAAGCTTCAAGAATTTCGGCATCAGTGGTTACCAAGGTCCTTTCTTTAGCAGCCACTCCAAATGCATGCAGAGAAGTGTCTCCACAAGTTATATTAAGTGGTTGGCAAGTTCTTATAAGATATCCCGTTGCACTCTTAACTTCGTATCCTACACTTATAAGCTTTATGCTTAGTGGGAGAGTTCATGGGCCTGTATATCCCAGTATTCAATCTCCAATACCTGCAAGTTCTAGATTTGAGCAACATATGAGCCCTCTTCAGGTGTTCACTGCAAGTGTCTGAAGAGGCACTAGGACCACATGTACAAGCCTCTCTTCAAACATGTTACTATAAGGTTTTGATGGTAAATCATAAACTGATTGCACTTACAACCCATCTTCGTAGTTTTGTTTAATGCACCAAGCGTAAATCATGTCCAGATCCTGAAGGCGGGGCATTTATCTGAATTTCCAAAATAGGACAATGATCTCAAATTGCATGGTGTCCCTGTTCTGTGACCTATCTGAGCTTCTCACAATACAAGTAGTGCCTCCTGCCGATTTAGCTAAAACTACTTCTGTCAAAATCCATCACTCTAAGTATCCAATGTTTCTAGGACTTTCATGGAAAATTTAGCTGCTGCATTTCAAGCATCTACAATTCAGAGCCTAGTTTTCTTCCTGGGAAGCCCCATTGCTCCATGGTAGAGCATATGCTTTGCATACAGAAAATCCCAGCTCCAATCCCCAATACCTTCTCTAGTAAGAACTATCAGATAGCGAGTAATAAGAAACAACCCTACTTGCTATCCTAAAAAGTTACTACCAGTGAAGAGCAGAGTAGATAACAGTCAGGAAGCTAGATGAAGAAATAGTTAGATCTTTTAATAAGTGTCTAGCTAATTAGCTAGCTCCTTCCATTCTTGATCTACCTCTGTAGTATTTTTGTGTCTCTGCAGCAAACAAAACAGGCAGGAAATAGAATAAGATTCATTGAAATAAGAGACAACATGATATTTTTGGACTATAATTCCTAGAACCTCTGGCCATGCTGACTGGGAGATTCCATATATGATGGTCCCAAAAGCTATCTTTCCAAATTCTAAAATGCATCCATAAACAATCAAGAAAGAATGTGCATTGATATACCGGTAGTAGAATACTGCAGTCCCTGCTGATCCCTTCTGCATAGCATAGTATCCATGTAATTCCTATTCTTATGAATACCAATATCAGCTGTTGAACTTAAATAACCAGGTCAAACTTCCTCAAAATGATGGCCTGGTTATTTAAGTACAATAGCCATTACTGGTATTTGTATACCTTATCCCTCCTTTTTTTTTTTACTTCTTATTATTCATAGCCTGTTTTTCATCTAACAAGCTCATTAAGGTGGCATGATTTTTTTTCCAGTTTACCCTTCTTGTAACATACCATGAGATCCCCCTGAGATAAGATGGGCTGAGGGATATTGACTGGCCAAAGGTCACTTAGTGAATCTTGTGACTAAGTGGGGATTTCCAATGTGGTTGAAGCCTCTTACATCACATTGGCTCTGCAAAGACCAAAGAAGGTTGTATTTCCATTTTCCCTTTGTCCCATATTTGAACGAGGGAAAGGACAGCACAGGTTTTAAACATAGGCTGTTTGGTTTGGAGGCACAGAAAGAGATACCCGTGCATGAGCAGTGGCACATAGCATACAGTTACCTGAGAGACAACCCCACCGAACGCAGCAGTATATACTTTTGATTGCACAGGTTCAGCTCTTAAAATACAGGCCAGAGCTTGAGAAGTATTTTTTTGGACTACAGTTACTCAGCAGTCAGGAGCACGCTAACTGAGAGATTTCAAGATTTGTAGTCCAAAAAAGCAAATTTTCCAAGCTTTCCATTGAGTTTTAATGAGAAATCTCTTATTTGTTTATTTCAATGCTTATATAAAGCTCAGGTAAATATAAATGTGGATCTGATCATTTTCCACCCCTGAGATTGTATGGTCTTGATCTATATGAACAAAAACTGCTGTGGTACGCTCCTGACTTTGTCGAGGCATATCTAGGTTCAACAGCACCTAGGCCAAGCGTGGAAGTTGCGCCCTTAGGTGTGCCTACTTCTCCCGCCACCACTGCCCTGGGCAGAGGAACACCCTAGAGGGCGTGGCAGGGATGCTGGCAGGCCAGTTGGAAGGGCTACTGCCGCCACCACTGCACCCCAGGCAGAGGAAGAACCCATCGGGGGTGGCAGCAGGCCAGACTCAGTTGGAAGGATAGGAGGATTCAGCTTTTTTGTGCTCCCTGGCATTGGTGCCCAGGGCATATACCCTGCTTGCCCCACCCTAGATGTGCCTCTGCTGTAGCTGCTTGAGAGCAACGCACATGATGCATACCCTCCAACTGTTTCAGTTTACCAAGGACAGTCCTATTTAATCCTCTGTCAACCTAGCTTTTCAACTGCTTCTAAAATGTCCCACTTTCTCCTTCCACCTCCCCATTTTCCACTCTTGTCCTAAACTTAATTCAGTCATTGCAAACTGAGTTCAAAGTCCAAAAGTTGTTTGCACTTTGTTCATTCAACAAGAGGAAGAGGAGAAGGAAGAATCTTACTCTTCCAGTAGACTCAGGCAGAAGCAAACTACTGCACCCTCTCTTAGATTGTGTGTTCTTTCTCTTTAATAACTTTTACCATCTTGTCCGGACCCTGTTGTTTGGCCACCCATGTCCTACTTTTCATCTGTGAAATACAGAAGGGTATAGATGATACAACATGCAGGTATCTCTTTTAAATGTTAAAAATGATTCAGGCCTCAATGGTGTTCATCTCTAAAACAAGTGTCCAAGTCTCTGTGTGATAAAAATGAACTCCACGGGCCACAAACAGTCCCCAGACCCTGTTTTTGCAGCCCTCAAGTCGCTTCAACCCTCCTCCTGTTTTTTAAAATGTTGCCATGATTTCTGGACAATTTTCATCCCAAAATTGTCCCTATAGCCTCCAAGTGAGGGCAAATAATCCCCCCCTCAAACAAAGCTTCTTCCTGATTGCCAGAACCCCAATCCTCTCAAATACCGTTGTTGTTGTTGTGTGCCTTCACGTCATTTCCAACTTAAAGTGACCCAAAGGCAAACCTATCACAGGGTTTTCTTGTCAAGACTTGTTCAGAAAGGGTTGCCTTTGCCTTCTTCTAAACTGAGAGAGCATGACTTGCCAAAAGTCACCCAATGGGTTTCCATGACTAAGTGGGGATTCACACCCTGGTCTGCAGAGTCCTTGGACAACATTCAAACCAGTGCACCATGCGGGTTCCAAATATCCAAAATGGTGATAAAAAGCATGTGACATCATTTCTGGTCATTATTTTGGAGAAGAAAGAGAGGGGATTGTGCATGTGTGAGTGTGTGTGTGTGTGTGTGTGTGTAGTCAGCAGATACAGCCCACAGGGGAATCAGGTGTGAAAGCAACCTGAGGCCTCACACAACTGGCCACCCCTACTCTAGATCATAATATTGGGGGACAGGTCATATATCCCATATTAGGCTTGGCACTGATTCAGGTAACTTCGCACATACTCTCTGATTTTCCCGCTTTAAGCAGGGACAGTCTCATTAAGCATCTGCCATCTCAATTTCAGCTGCTTTTAAAATGTCCTGGTGTTCTTTTTTCTCCTCTTTGCACTTTCTCCGTTCATCTTCAGTTGGAGAAGCTGGATATATTAGCAGCCTGTGGCACTGGACCAGATCCGTAGTCAGAGAGAAAGCTAGGAAGGGCTTCCTATCACTGGATCCTCATACAGGATCTTGAAGGGTGATGTCAAGGCCTCTGCCCAGGTCAAGGACTGGAACTCCTGCTACACACATAGAAGTTGCAGGACATTCCTTGTTAATGCCAGGAATGAGACTAATGTGACTTTCCAAGTGTTGTCAGACTGCTACTCCCAATGTTCCCTGCTACTGGCTATACTGACTAGAGCTGCTATGATTCACAGTGTTACTGCCCTGGCTAGTCCGAGCTTTGGGGATATTAAAGATATCCTCTTGATATCATAATTCGGCTTCACTTCTTTATTCCTCTCCACGTGCTTGCGAGGCCACCGGACAAGCACATAAACAAGCTCAGCCATTAATAGCTGTAATATTCAAACAACAATACAGGCAGGCCAGGAATAGCTGACTCGCTGCTTTAGGAGACCTCCAGGCAAGTACTCTAATTAGGTATGCACGCAACTTACAAAAGAGCCTCTGCCCCGCAATGGCAGCTTGATGGGTTAACTATGCAATACCCAAGTACTCTGTGTTTGCATACTGGCTACTCTATTGAGAACTGCTACGATAACTCAATCATTCAGATTCTGACCTTTCGGAGGCTTTGTCTCCAACTCCTAATCTATTGTTTTCCCCCAAGTACGGCATAGCCTGCAGTCACAATTCTCCTTACAAAAACCCTTGATTCCAAGACCTTCCTCGGAACGCTCCCGAGTTTCATCCCACCTTGCTGCCGCTTTGCTTGGCGAGCCTCCCCTCAGCTCCACGTGCTAAGCTACATCGCACCCCAGCTTCCCTCTCTATTTTTCTGGGCTTCAGGACAGGTGAAGTATCACCCAAACCAGCAATCCCTCTAAAAATCCCTCTATACCACTTCAACCTTTATTTTCCTTAGTTATCTTGTATGAGTGTGTCGCATACACTGTTTTGCTTGTATTTAATAAAACATCATTTATAATTTCAACTTCTGTGTTTTCCTTGACTCGACCCTACCCCGTAGACATAGGGTTCAAGATCTCGCTACGTTACCCTGCCTCTCGTAATGCTAAGCAGTGCTCTGAGCTAATTTTCCCCACCTTTAGTTGAGCACATTTTGATGTCCCTCCCAGGGACCCCCAGTTCACAGGGTAACAACAGCCACATGGTTCTCACAGCTGGTAAATGATGATTGTCTATGATTCCATTTCCTCCAACATTTTGTAGATGAAAACTGAGATACATGCCGTACATCCAAGCAACATCAGTGTGATGAAGGTGGCAAAAGTTATTGAAGGAGAACATACAAGCTAGGAGAGGCTGCAGCAGTTTGTTTTTGCCTGAGCCTGCTGGGAAAGGCAAGATTCCACCCCCTTCTCTCCTTTCCTGCCATGAGTTTACTAGGTGTGACTACTCTTGGCTTTGAACTCAGTTTGCAGCAACTGAAGTAAACTGGAAATGAAGGGGTATAGTGGAAGGAAAAGAGAGAAACTGGGACATTTTAAAAACAGCTGAAAAGATTAAACGGCAGGGGATTAATCAGATTGTCACTGTCATATCAGGACAGTTGGGAGGTGTGTGATTCCCACTCCTCCTCTCCTTACCTCATCATATGTTCATAGATGGTAGGCTCAGTCACACTCAGTCCACTCAGTTAGCCCTTCCTGGTCCTTGCCAAACTCTAGCAATATGACCAATAAAAACAGGTGGCTTTTGTTAACCCACATTAATCTAAGCCAGGGCTTTCGAAATGTGTGCTGCAACACATTAGTATGTCACCAGAAGTGTGTAGGTGTGTCACCTACAATCTTGGAAATGTATGTTATTATTTATAAATCAAATAAATTATTTATAAATCAAAAATATATTAAAGGTTTTCATGGGATATGTTGTGTCCCCATACATTTTGTTATTATAATTTATGTATGTGTCTGTATCTCTTATAAAGGGTTAGTTTAATCTCCAGTTTGCCTAGTAAAACTGAAATTACTGTGTCGTGAAATGATGTATGTCTAAAAAGGTGTGTCACCAACATGAAAAGTTTGGAATGCTCTGGTCTAAGCACTATTGTTGCTTTCTCCACTTCTCACCTATAGTTTACATTAATGACACAACATAAGGGCACAATGGAGGTCTCTTGGAGCTTCTCTACAGGGCTGTATTGATGCACATTAATGATGATTTAATAAGCATCCTTGCATGAAGCACAACTCATAACTGGCACCTCAGGATCTATACATCATACATCAATGCATTTTGTTAACTTCCCACCCCTGTTGCTCACCCACTGCTTAACTGTTTAGCATATTGATCAATCTGTAATCATAATGTTCAGTGCAGACTAAAATTGTTCTAAAACTGAGATTTCATTTTTTAAAGCCTGATTTATGAGCTGTTGAAAAAGAAAACCCAATAGGCGAAAGCCTAGCTACCACAGTGTAACTCACAGCGTAACACACAGGGATTTATTCACATTAGATACAGAAAGCAGACAATGAAAAGTAAAGGTGCCACAAACAACGCAACTCAAATACCAGAATATCACTAGGAAATTCTCTTGGGCAATTAGAGAATTAGCTCCACAAGCTGATGAGTGCAGCCCTTACATAACACATGAGAACAAGGAAGGATGAGGTATTTACAAGGGCATTTACAACACCTGAAACCCCACTTGGGCAATCGAGCCCTATTAAATCCCAAAGTGACTCAAAAGTCTACATTCTTAGCTTAGCAGGCATCTTGAAACTGCCACCAGAGGAGAGATCTCTTGTTGCACGCCCACTGTGGATTTACTTGCGTGATTGATCATCAACAACAGAACAAATAAAATGCTAGAACCAATAAAGTCTGCTCCATCTGCAAGATCTTTTGTGTGCATGTGTGCTACTGTCATTGTGGTTGTATGCCTTCAAGTAATTTCTGACTTATGGGGATCTTAAGGCAATCCTATCAGAGAGTTTTCCTGCGGGCTGAGTGTATGTGATGACCCAAGATCACCCAGTAGGTTTCCATGGCCAAGCGGGGAATTGAACCCTGGTCTCCCGGGTTATAGTCCAATGCTCAAATCACTATATCACACTGGCTACCTTGGCCTAAATACCCTAAAGGCACCAGATCCTGCCTGATCTTGGAAGCTAAGGAGGGTCAGCCCTGGTAAGTACTTGGATGGGAGACTGCCAATGAATACCAGGTGCTGTAGGCTATATTTCAGAGGAAGGAACTCGTAAAATCCCCTCTAAGTATTTCTTACCTACAAAAACCCCATGAAATTCATGGGGTCACCTTAAGTTGACAGGCGTCTTGAAAGCAATACACATACAATGTTTACTTCCTCCATTGCTTGTGCTGAAGTCTCTCTTCTTCTTCTCTGCTTGTGCTGAAGGCTCTCACCTCCTCCTCCTCCTCCTCCTCCTCCTCCAGTAGCTCCTACCAAAGCAGTGAAAAACACAAACACATTAAGCGAGCCCCCCAAAGGACCACTGTGGTGTTTGTTTTGTTTGTTTGTTTGTTTGTTTTGTAGTACAAGTATACTGCCTACTCTAATGAAATCTCCATGCAGTTCAAATTAAAATACTTACTGTATGAAATGTGACATGAAAACAGGATAAAACAATTTAAAGCACAATTTAAAGCACACAGTAAAGAGTTGAACAATCAATAGAAAAATAAAGAGCAGTGGCAGTAATTAATGGCTGAAAAATGCCTGCACTAACCAATACATTTTTAGTAGGCATTTGAAAATGCCTTCTGAACCACCCAGGTCTGCCTTTAAACATACGCTTTCTGCCTCAGGGCAGAGCATTCCAAAGGATGGGCTTTATCACTGAGAACCCCTGCTTTCATGATGATCTCTGACAGCATTTTACTGGCCGCAGAACAACAAATAAGACTTCTGTTGAGCTCCACAGAAGATCTCAGTGGGCCTACTGAGACTAGTGAAAGGCATTTACATGTTCATTCATTCATTCACTGTGTTTGTTTATTACCTCTCAGCCCACCAGGCCTACCAAGGTAAGGCACAACAGGTAAGAACATTCCTTTAAAACAATGTTTTAAAAATGAGTTTTTAAAAGCCAACCATTCTTTGACAACAAAATTAATCAGTCTGAACAGTCATCCCCTCAACCAGTTTTAAGGACCAAAGATCACACAAAAACATTGCAGTCTTAGATGCCCACTGAAAACTCAGCAGGGATAGGGCCAGTCTCTTGGGAGTTCCACACTCAAAGTGCTATTGTAGAGAAAGCTCTGTCTTGTCTATTTACCAACTTGTGGACTTACTAGCCCTGTCACATTACACAGTTACAGCATGAAGGCCCTTTCTGCATCTTACTGGATCCCAGCAGTGACCCACGGGGATCTTCGTAGAGCCTCTCCCAAGAGGGACCATGACAGGAGCACTTCCCTCTGCACCAGCTGCCTCCATGTATGGAGGAAGCATGATGGCACCTCCTGTTCCTTCTGCAGCGCAGTGGGGTACTGTCCCAGGCTGTGCTGGGGCAGGAAGAGCAGCCATTCTGCTTCCAGGACCTCTGCATCTAAGATAAGTGTGGGTACTTGACTGCATGGTGGCATGATCACCGGTAATTGATGGCTAAAACCCATCAATGATTTACTGCACGACCACACTGCCTGGGGACAGGAGAAGGATGGGAGCCAGACAACATCATGCAGAATCATTGTTTGGGTCCCATCCTTCTCCTGTCCCCAGTGCAGGATGACTTCCTGTGGAAAGAGCCTATGATTACACTTTAACTGCCATAGTTCCATTCTGTCAGTGTCAAGGCGGCGGCTAAGCAGACGCGGAGGCAGAAGCAGGGTTTTATAGCTTTAGTGGCAATAAATCAAAGAGGTTACTTCACCAAATGTCAACGTAAACAAGCAGCAAGTTCCAGGAGCGGCAAACTCAAAGCAGCAAGGTCAGACTGGAACAAAGAGCACCCAGCACGGAGGCAGATTCACGGTTGGTAGACGGTTGTTGCCCTGTGCCCAACCCCAACAGCGTCTGACTTAAATACTCCATTTTAGCCCAGCTGAGGCCGATCAAATGTCCGTTGGCCCAGCTCACAGCTGGAGCCTCTGAAGAGTTCAGGACCGATTCATCAAGCGCTTCTCCCACAGTCGCTGAGACCTCCGGACCGCCCCCTTCTCCAGTCACCTCTGGAGGAACGTGGGGGGAGGGTCTGCTGCAAACTCTGGACTGGAGTCAGAAACCCCGGGCTCTGCCTCTGGAGCGCAAATGTCTGCTGCAGGTGCTGGCCTGGGCTCCATGCCAGGGACAGCTGTGGAGTCGCAGGCAGACTCCTCCCTAGGCTTTGAAGGAGACCCCTCTCCAGAAGGCCCCTCCAAGGGATCCTCCCCAGGCTCAGAGTCCAAGTCCGAATCGGGAGCGAGATCAGCCTGGCTCATGACATATCCCATGGATACCTGGTATTTGCAATTTATGGAGCGGCATTTAGCCAGAGAGCTCTGTCTAGCACCTCATCAAACTACACATCCCAGGATTCCACATGATGCAGCCATGATAGCTAATGTGGGATCATAGTGCTGTAACTGTGTAATGTGAAAGGGGGCTGGCCTCTTGAGGCTAGAGAATACACAGCAGCTCCTGTGAAGAATCTCAAATTCCAGTCAAGCTCATATGAGAGGAAGTGGTCTCTCAGATAATATGCTGAACATGTAAGTTGAAGAGTTCATAAAAATATACTCTTACAGTGCTTATTTACTATACATTGGTTGTTTTCACCTTTTGTGACTGGTCAGTTGTTGTCAGGGAGCTGTTGGTCTATGCTTGACTCCCTAATGTGACAAGGCACAAAAATGCAAGTCTCAGCCCTCTCAGTGCATAATTCCCACACTGGACTAACTCTGCCAAAGAATCCTGATCATTGGGTCCTTCTGGATTTCCACTACTGCATCATCTGCTCCATTTTCCCTAGGTAGAGTATTGTTTTCCATTTGGGAGAACACTGAGGCAAAGAAGGTGTTGAGTAGATCTGCCTTTTCTCTATATCCTGTTAGCATTGCACCATCTTCTCCATGCAGAGGCCCTACCATTTCCTTGTTCTTCCTTTTGCTGAAATCCTACCCTCAAGAATACTGTCTCCCTCCCCCACATAACTCAGTTTAAAGCCCTCCTGGTCAGGTTTGTGAGACCTGGCAAAAACATTTCTGCCAACTGCTGTGAAGTACAACCCATCACTTGACAGAAATCCATCCTCATGGAACTGCAGACCATGGTCCAAGAAGCCAAATTATTCCTGTCATCACCATCTGCGGAGCTAGTTGTTCACCTCCACTATCCTTCTCTCGCTTCCTAGGCCATGTCCTTCAATTGGGAGAAAAGATGAAATGCACGATCTGTGCATCAAGTTCCTTCAGCGTCCTACCCAGAACCTCGCAATCTCTTGTGATATCCTGAAGGCAATGCCTTGCAGTGTCCTTGATACCCACATAGACCAAAAGGACAGGGTAATCGTCAGTGGGCCTGATGAGCCTTGTCAGCCTCTCTATTACATCACAGATTTTAGCCCCAGGGAGACAGCACACCTCTCAGGACACCCTGTCAGGCCCACAAACCACTGCTTCTGTTCCCTTTAGCAAGTCATCTCCTACCACCAGCACACATCTCCTCTGGAGATTGACAGGGGCTATTCCATGTGCTGAATCTTCTTAGGTCCCTTAAAAGGGATATTCTCTGAGGATTGATACTATTGCTATAGTTCCTTTTCCTTTTCATCACTTGATGAGGGAAAGAGTTTCAAATCAATTCTGCAGCTCCAAACTCACATAATGATCCCTGACTCTTCTAGTTCTGTGTCACATTCTTCCACATGTCTACCTCCTGTATTTGGGAACTGACCTCCTCCTCAGACGCATCACTTATGTGTTCCTCATCCAAGACAATCTGCTCTGCTCTGTCCAAGAAAACCTCATCCTCATTTAATATGCTGAAGAGTAGATACATTGCCCTCAAGTTGCTGGATCTTCTATTCCAACAGGGCAACCAAGTAGCTACTCACGTCTTCTGGCAAGAACACAAACAAAACCACAGCTAATGTGCAGTGACTCTCTTACCATCTATATTCAGTAGTCTTAAGTAGGCACTGAGAACTCTGAACATCCCCCTCAAAATTCCCCTGTAAAATCCATTACCCAAGCTCCTATTTACGAAGTTCAAGGGACTGGGCTTGCCCCTACATAGAGAGCTAGTGGTTGCTAGCTCCTCCCTCAAACAAGTATCTGACTCACTTCCTCTCAGCAGATGCCCTGTCCCTCTGACACCTTGCATTCAGGCAGAGGACCTGGGTCTACACACAATAGAACAATAGAGCATTAATAAGCACACATGCAAACCTCCACTCAGCTTATACAAACAACCAGCGTTAACTCAACAGACACAAGCTCACCAAAATGCAATAGAATAGAGCACACAAGCAAGCCTTCTCCCAGACCACACAAACAAGCATCCTTATCCCAACAGACACAACAGCCTTAACCCAACAAACTCTACCAAGAGACTCCTAGCAGCTGAGGAGGTTTAACCCAACAGACAAAAGTTCACCTTATGCTATCTTTTCCACTTTGCAAAATGCTTCTTGGTCTT
Source organism: Cyclura pinguis (assembly GCA_030412105.1). Lineage (NCBI taxonomy): Eukaryota > Metazoa > Chordata > Lepidosauria > Squamata > Iguanidae > Cyclura > Cyclura pinguis. Next base: position 314,884,401 of record CM059600.1, on the reverse strand, counting down.
GAGCCTGTTAGCTGAGCTTCTGTCCGCTGAGCTCCAGGGACTGGGGCTGCAGTAGTAGAGATAGCTAGTGGCTGCTAGCTCCTGAGCTTATTGGCCTTGAAGGTGCCATCAGACTCTTTACTGTAGCTTTTCCTGCATCAGTGGGTACACAGAGACTCCAGATATTAATGAGCAGCATATTATTTGGGGTAGAAAACAGACCACCCCTATTTTCATCTGTGATATGTTGTAGGTAAAGGAACATAAGTCTAAGTCCAATTTCTGGTCTCACCTATAGCAAATCTATCGAATCAGTTTCTAAATGATAACTCAACTTTTATGATTCTGTGGGTCAGATCATGGGATGCTATCTTATACATTAGTCCATTTAATTCAGTACAATTGATGCTGATTGGCAGCAGTTCTGCAGGGTCTCTGGTGGAAGTCTTTGCAAGCCCTACCTGGAAATAGCTTCCTACTGTCCCAATTTGGCAGGGATAGTCTCCATTAATCCTCTGTTGTCCCTTTTTTCCAGCTGTTTTTAAAATATCCCCCTTTGTCTCTCTTCTTCCCACTTTCTTGCTTTGCCCTCACCCTAGCTCAATTGCTACAAACTGAGTTCAAAGTGCCATAGTAATGTGCACTTTGAGTTAACTCATGAGTTAACTCATGGCAGGAGAGGATATGAGTGGTTGGAATCCTGCCTTTCTCAGCAGGCTCATACACAAACAAACTGCTGTAGTCTCTTTTAGGTCATGTGTCCTTCTTCCTTAATAACTTTTCCCATCTTGACCACACTCCAATGTTGCTTGGCCACACATGTCTCAGTTTTCATCTGTGAAATGGTGGAGGGTATGAAATACCAGGAATTGAACCTGGCTCATGTTGCCTACCAGACATGTGCTCAATCATTGTGTTACAGCAGTTACCCTACGTCAACATGAAAGTAGAAATTTTAAATCAATTCTCACATCAGGACCAGTGGCAGAGCTTGGAGTGTGGGGAGGGGGGCAGGAGGGGCCATGGTGCGAGGGTCATGGCCACTGTGCTTGGGGGCTTAGCCAGGGCACACGGGGATGTGGCCAGGGTATGCAGGGGCGTGGCTACAGGCCAGGATGCCCCAAAAACATTGCCGCTCAGGGCAAACCGCCTCCCATCCCTAGAGAAGGCTTTGGCTGGGGGTGACCATGAAAGCTGTTTTGAGTCCCTCACAAAGACTCAGTTTCTCTTGCTCATTTCTTCTGTTATTCTTCAACCTAGGTGGAAAAAATCTAGATATAACAGCAATACTAATCTAGAATCGAAGCCTGACTTTATTTCCATCTTCTTCAGTTTGCCTGAAAATTCCCTAATTGGTAAAGAATGCCATGTTTAATTGATTAGGTTGCCTTTCAGGATGAAAAACACCTTCAGATTCTCTCTCTCTCTCTCTCTCTCACACACACACACACACACACAAAGTCTAAGAATCATCCCGCTTTTTCTTCATCCCCCTCTATGTTTCTGACAGATATGGATCATTACTTGAGGTAATGAGGTTATGATCTCTTCAATCTTCTCTGCCAGCATATGTGACTTTGGTGAAGCGTATGGGAGTGGGAGCAAGATTCTGAAGCTTAACATTTTCCAGAGTTTACGACAATATTAACCATGGCACTTAACAGTAACAGCAGCGAAAAAAACCAGGCAATTATAGTAAAAATGCAGCTGAGGTGAGGTGTAAGCCAGCTGAACAGGAAAAACTATATTACTATATTACTGTAGGTAATATGTTACATACTTTTTTTTCCAGTGGTGCTTCCCTAAGTGGCAATGGACATCTGTCTGTCATAGTGTGTAATTTTTCTTACCTGAATATTTTGCATTTATGATGCTTTGTTTTGTTACTGGTCATTGGAAGGCTTAACTTGCAAGTCTGACCATTGGGACATATGCCTCTAAGGAGTCCTCAAGAAATCCTCATGAAAATCCTTTTCTAGGGAAGGAAATTGGATCACTCCTAGGGCAGGGGAGGAGAACATGTGAACCATGGCTCAAAAGCCTATTTTGCAACCCTTGGCTATGCCTAGGATACCCCCTGCCCCCCCCCCACAAAAAAAACCTTGAGAGCCTTCCAAAAATTTGGGGATTTTTGCTCTTCCCACCTTCCCTAACTTACAAGGCCTTCTTCATTAGTTTTGACAATGACCATACGACAATGACCCTTTCTCCCTGGAGTGGTACCCTTTATTTTGCAAATATGGAAAGTCATGTATTGGTTTTTTACATATTGGGATCAGGTTCTCAGTTTGCCATGCAACAGAGGAGAAGGAGGAGGAGGGAGAGGGAGAGGGGGAGGAGGTGGCATGTGTGAGAGTGTACACTGTGTGAATCCTTTTCCACATAAAGCATTCACAGCACATCCCAATTTGTCTAGAATGTTAATGTTAAAGAAATTAAGTGTGTGGCATGAAGTCTTCCATTAGCCAAGAGATTATTATATTAGCATGAGATGCAGAATGCAATTAGATTTTTTATAGCACCTTTTGTGCTAAAGTTGCTTTGCACAGCTTACTGGCATGGCAGCATTCAGCAGGCAGTCTCTTGACAGTAGCAGAACCCCAGAAGGTCTTGGCTGATGTAATTCCATCCAAAACAAAAGAACAACATTCTGTTCTCATGCTAAAAACTGTAGTCCATGCCCTTCACATAGAATCTTCTAGGGGGGAAAAAGACTTTGTAGTCGTTACCCAACAGTCTATTTGTAGATACAGTTGTCCAACTTCTTTAAGACCAACTGTTAGAAAGACAACAACATCCCGTGTTTTGAAAAACTAAAGATGTCTTAGAGCAGCAGAGAGAGGGTTAAGGAGATCTCAAGGCTTTTCTGCACTACACTGTTATAGTGCTATTATTCCACTTTCAACATCCTATGGGATCCTGGGGTTTGCAGTTTAGGGAGGGGCCTTTAGAATTCTCAGCCAGAGAGCTCTTTGGTCTCAGGAAACTTTGGTCTCAGAATTCCACAGGATGTTGAAAGGGAATAATAGCACTATAATAGTGTTATGCAGAAAAGCCCATGGTGATCTAAAATCTCCTCATCTCTCAACTACTTGTCCTAATAGACCTCTCATCCAAACTTCCTCAATGGGTCAAGAGTTTCCAGTTCTTTCTGTTTTGATTGTACCTGCACATTCATGGGTTTGCTCCCTACTCTCTCTTGAAATGTGTGTTTCCCTGCCTCCCTCCCTCCCTTCTGCCTGTCCGCTTTCCCACTCCCACTGATCTTGTGTCACAGTCAGCCTTAAGCAACACTTCAGAAACTGATTTTCACCAATTTCCATTGAGCCTTTAAAAAAAAAAATCAGGACTTAAAGTGCTGAAGTTCTTTAGCAATAAAATAGTAGACAAGTATTAAGAACATTTTGTTTTAGTGCTAACATCCCCCTTTCCTCCACTTGATCTCTGCTGAATGTGCATCTAAGGCCATTTCTGCACTACAGTGTTATAGTGCTATTATTCCCCTTTCAACATCCTGTGGAATTCCGGGGTTGATAGTTTCCCAAAGCACAAGAGCTCTCTGGCTGAGAATTCTAAATGCCCCTCCCTAAACTGCAAACCCTAGAATTCCATAAGATGTTGAAAGTAGAATAATAACATTATAACAGTGTAGTGTGGAAATGGCCCTAGAAACAATAGCTGTGTTCACTTGGTGGCCATGTTTATAAGGTCTGAAACAGCAGAATTGAAACTTTTCATTTCGGAAAATACTGAACTAATTTAAAGTGACTTAAGGAGTAGGGGAAAAGTATTTGAAACAGCTTGGAGCTTCCAGGAAATACTTTGGGATGAAGAAAATGTTAGAAAGATCTCCAAAATAAAATTGGTTTGTACAGTTACAAAGATTTTTTATCCCAGGATTGTAGAGGCAGCCTCAAGTGTGAACAGATACCCTTAAGGAACTTTCCTCTTCTTCTGTTCCTGCCCCTTTATTCTCTGACTTCCACCAAAAGTGAAGCCACCTTAGTTCAGCATTAGTTCTGCACCCTTAAGATATATCTGCATTACACACTCATAGGACTTTAACAAGACTTTTAATGGTACAGTTCCCTTCTATTGAATACTGGATAGTTTATTCATTGAGGGACTCAGAATTCCCCACTAGAGAGCTGAAGGCACTCAAGTTTAGAGGAATGGGCTAGAACTCACTAAGAATTTCTCCAAACTACAAATCCTGGAATTCCAAGAGACAGAATCAGCCAATTATAGTGGAATCAAACTGCTATAATTGTTCAGTGTGGACATACCCTTATATCCTTATGTACTTTTACTATCTTTAATGGAGTTCTTAATTTATTTCTCTACATTTCTCTAATTTATTTATCTAGCTGTTAGCATGTTTATTCCTTAACCAGAATCTCTAGCTGCTGCACATATACATTACAGATTTTCCCTTTGCGATTACTGCAAACCATAAACAATGGCTCTCTTGACAATTCCACACAAAAGCTACGGTCAAAAATACAGGGACATGCTGCTACAAAATTCCCATCAGCCTTAGAGAAGATGCACTAAAGATGGAATTCTTTTTGAAAGTTTTTGTAAAACCACTCTGTTTGGGTTGGTCTGTGAATCTCACAGTTCAGTCAGGATAGGAATAAAACTGAATTAGATGTGATCTGATGCTGTTTTGCTGACTGTTCTTTTCTAATTTAAGGAGAAGAAGGTCTGACATTCTCAAGAAAGTATAGATGTGGGTTTTTTCAGCTTGCCTCACCCCTCAGATGTAATACTAGTAAAAACTGTTTTCAAATAACATACCTAAGTACAGCAGAGGAAAGGAATAGGAATACACTCTCTGTCCCCCTCTCCAACTTACCTGCCCATGCTAGCTTTACAAGTTTTTATAGGCTGTGCTACTGGTGTCTGGGGGCTGGGTGCACATCACTAGTAGATGTGCCCCAAGTCAAATATAACCTTGATCTTTTTATTTGAACCACAGGACTGTGGGGGCAGTACCACTTATGGGTGGCTCAGACCTTTTCTATAGTGCCACAAAAAAGTGCCTCTGTCCAGGCACTTATACAAAAAGGATGGAGGGGTAGTAGTATTAATAGTAGTAGCAATACAAGATCAGGGCATTCTTTTACTCCAGATATCGGTGCACTTGCCTCAAAACCACTGCATGGAAAAGTTAATCTGGAGGTCTATAGCTCCCAGGGACTCTGGGAGGTAGAACCCCAAAAGTAACTTTTCCAGGCTCTCACCAAAACATAGTACATGTGGGAAAAGGCAAACTTTAGTTTTCAGTTCTCTTTCCCAGTGAGGTTAATGACTGCTTTAGCTGCTTCGAAATGACTGGAGAGAATTGCCCCAGCTTGGCTCTACTTGTCTGCTGCAAAGCTTTGTCTTCTCTTCTGTATTTTGCTTCTTCCTTCCCCTTTTGCCGTTCTACTAGTCTTCCTTCTAGCAGTTCTTCTTTCCTTTTCTGACTACAAAAAAATGCTGGAAGGCAAAGGAACTCTTCTTCCTCCTTCAATCTGTTTTGAGTTTTCCTCCCATCCACTATTACCTCTTAACTGAAGAATCAGGTAGTCTCTATGGCAGGAAGATGCTGGCTGGGAATGATGGAATGATGTTGGCATGCTGGCTGATGAATGGAGGCTGTGGGTAGTGAAAGCAAGAGGCATGTTTATTCTTATTCTGTGAGGAATTCTACACTGTTGTCTTTGGGTTAGTCCGGTGAGGAGAACTAGAAAATTAAAAGAACTTTAATACTGGCCAGTGAAAAAAACAACAGTGTTGAAATATGTTGGGATCTTGTGTTATTGAAGGTTTGTTTAGATACATGGTAATCACTCTTTCTTCAATTAAAGATTCATATCCAATGGACTTTCTCATGGATTGCTTCAAAATGGTTTGGACTATGTATTCTTTATATATGGACTATTCATTGTTTGGTAAATCTCTTGTAACTTTTCAATACTTATTACAATATATATTTATTTATTTCCTGACCCCTGTTTGTTTGCTCTTGTCATATCTATAAGGTGTATAAGGTTAAGGAAGCCTGTGCTATAACATTTCTCCTCTTCTTCCTTGGCAGTCAGTTTCCCCCAGAGCTTTGGAAAAGTTACTTTTTGGACTGTAACTCGTAGAATCTCTCAGCCAGAATGACCACTAGCAGTATTCAGAAAGAAGTAGAAAGAAATGAAGCTAATTAAGCTCTGGGTGATACTTTTCTCATTGTTGTTGTGTGCTTTCAAGTAATTTTTTACTTATGGTAAGCCTAAGGTGAACCTATCCAGGGTTTTCTTGGCAAGATGTGTTCAGAGCGGGGTTGCCATTGACTTCCTTTGAGGCTGAGAGAATATGATTAGTCCAAGGCCACCCAGTGGGTTTCCATGGCTAAGCAGGGATTCAAACCCTGGTCTCCAGATCCATAGTCCAGCACTCAAACCACTATACTACTCTGGTTCTCAAAACCTTTTCATACAAGCAAAAATATGAGAGGTAACCCTTATTATTTTCTTCCCCCATCCACACAATTTCCAGTGCTAATCCAGTAAAACATTGGCTAGATGTGGAATCCATACAGTAATGATGCCATGCCCATTATCTCACCTCCATTAGTGAGGAAAAAAAGCCAGTACAGTCCCAGCCATTATTATCTATACACAGTTCCCTGATCAGTGGGAAAAATCATCTAGCAGGCCAGCTTTGCAACAGCCAGACTACTAGAGAACCAAGAAACTAACCCAACTTTTGGTCCATTCTAAGCAATTACATTTCTGCAGATGCCATAGATTTAAATTGTCAGTGAGCTGCAAGGTTTGTAGCTAGCACCCAGTTTTAACCCCTTGGGAACAAGTCAACTGATATCTCTTTTAGGGATATGTGGAAATTTTGTTTGGTTAATTTTTTTGATAGGAACTTTCCAACATTCACAGATTTCTTCATAAATTACAAAGAACTTAGAATTTAAGAAAATGGAATGTGGGAGAAAGTGAAATAAATACATCCATTCAGGTCCAGGGCCTTGTGTGTTCATTTTTTAGAAGTCTGGTTTTAAAACTCTGGAGATTCTGTCACGGCTGAAATAGAGTTGCCACCTCTTTTCTTTTGAGATGCTCCTCATCTTTAACAGCTACATGCTAGGTACAACATATTTCTGCTGGTGAGCTTCCCAATATTACACCGTCCACGTAGAATACAGAAGGCTGAAGTAGCACCTTGGGAAATCTATTATCATTTGCTAGTATTGATGTACCACTGGTGTAATCCAGAGCTTAGAAAATGTTATTTTCTGGCCTACAACGCCCAGAATCCCCTAAGCAAACTGGCCATGCTGACTAAGGGATTCTGGGAGTTGTGGTCCAAGATCTGATCTGATCCACCATTACTCTTGTTGTGAGCAAAGCCAGACATTTGGTGGTGTTGTGCACAGAACATATTTCTCACTTTTGCACATTCCTTTTTGTGGACCTGCCATTGCCATAAGGAAAACTTAGGGGCCTATGAACTGTGCAAGATCACAAGACAAGGTAGAAAATCTTAAAATTTGCTAGTGGAAATTCTCAAAGTATGCTCTGTAGTTATATGCTGTCAGTGATGGAAAACCTGAGAGAGTTGGAAAGTGGCCCAGCCAAGATTTAAACAACAGTGTGCCATGTTGTATAGGCATACCTCAATCAACAAAGCCTCTGACAAAGAAGCACCTGTTTTACAAAGTCTTTTTTACTGAGCTCAGCCTAGCCCCCCTCCCCGCTTTACTTCTCATCTGTCGGGTGGCGGAGCTTGGAGTGTGTGGAGGGGGGGGTGGGAGGGGGGGTGGCCACTGTGCAAAGGCGTGGCTGTGTTGTGTGGGGGCATGGCCAGGGCGCGCAGAGGCTTGGCTATGGGCCGGGACGCCCCAGAAACGTTGCCTCCCAGGGCAAATAGCACCCCCCCGCCCCCACATTCTTACGGTACTGCATCTGTCTAACTGGAAGTTTGTTTTGTTTTTAGCATTGACATTAGGAAGATCGTGAAGAAGGGCTAAAGAAAGGCAGACTTTCAGTGTTGGGTTGCAGCAACGTTCATGAAGTAAACATTGCAATAAAGCTTGACCTGGGAGAGAATGGAATTCTATTCTAGGTGATCCTACCGTAGCCATGTAAGCTTCTGTGCAACAGGCAAGGTAAACAGGTGCCTCCAGAATCACTTACTGAGCATGTGTGGAAAGCAAAATAGAAAGAAAGCGAGGGGGAACAAATTAGCCTGCTCTCTTGGCATGTTGAAAAAGCACAGATCTACATTTCACCACCTAAATGGAAATGATGAGAAAAGAGGATGCTGCTGGAGGTAAAAATATCATCCAGGGATGCATTTTGGAAGAAGCTTTCAAGAGGTCTCTACAAGGTTCAAAATGATTTTGTTTTATTTCTGCAAGGTTTACCCAACTGGGTTGTTTCATTTCACATGTTCATGTTAGTTTTGAGTAAAATGCTTGCTGACCCATGTTGTGCTTTTCTTTTTTGTGGTATAGGAACCTATCCTTATTCTTTCCATGTTATTTCTACCTCTGGTACCAAAGTTCCTGCTAAAGAAGTAAAGCTCAGAAACACATCTCCTTTATTAACTGAAGTAAACCTGTATTGCAGAAAAGAGTGCTCTACAGTTTCCTCCCGAAGGAAAGGAAAATCCACTTCAAAGATTCAGCTTTATCAGTTCTTGTCATTTCCCCATATGTACACATACATGTGTATATATACGTTTATGTATGTTCTCAGTATTGCAAAACTAAGTTGAGAGCTTAGGGAGCTCTTAATATATACATTTCAGGTTGTAGATTTAATCTCTATGATTGCTACCTAAAGAATATCTTATTGCAAGGCTGGGGGATTCAGTCAGAATCAGCCGTACTACCTTAGAAACTGGCTGACCATGAAAAGTATAATAATTTGTTAACAAAAGCAACAACAAAAACTCAGCATTGAGAGGCAAGTGATTAAAAATTTTTGCTTTAATACCCAAACTGGGAAGGGAGTATTGGCTCAACAACACTGAGGATGTCATGGGCCAAGAGCTTGGGAGAAAAACAAATGCAACTCCCAGATTTCTCCAACCAGCATAAGGATTGTATGAGGTAAAGTAAATGGCAAAAAGCACCTCTGAGTATTCCTGGCCTAAACAAATCCTATGAAATTCATTGGGTTGCATAAGTAGGCAGGCAACTTGAAGACACATGCATGTGCAAATATGTCTTCAAACTGTCTATCAACTTATGGTGACCTCATTAATTTCATAGGGTTTTCTTAGGCAAGGAATACTCAGAGGTAGCTTTTCCAGTTCCTTCCTCTGAAATATAGCCTATACTGCCCGGTATCTGTTAGTGGTCTCCCATCCATTTACTAAACAGAGCTGACCTTGTTTAGCTTCCAAGATCAGACAGGATCTGGTGTTTTAGGGTATTAAGACATGTACACACACATAGTCTCTAAATTTTGCATGACCACACTATCCAATGGATATCTGAGACACTTTTATCACTTCACTGCAAACTGTATACTTAGCAAACCAAAAGGTAAAAAGATGTGCCTGTATATTCCCTCCAAACCAAACTGTACATATTAAGCACAACTGTCTTCCACCTAAGGAAAGACTTTACTATTCTACATAACAAAGGAATCAAAATGGCCACACTATGGAAAATACTGTTTGCAATCAAAAGCAACAATAAAAACTCCATGCTTATTTCGTTTTCAGATCTGACAACTGTTGGTTGAGTTCGCAATTTTGAACATTTTGGTGCTTCGTGGTCTTGGTGACTCAACTAAAACAATGACTCTGGAACCAACATGTCAGTGGAGCCCATTGCAGGCAGACACTATATGAAAGAAGAAAGCCAGTGTGGTATAGCGATTGGAGCATTGCACCATGAGCCTGGAGATCAAGATTTGAATCCCGGCTTGGTCGTGGAAACCCACTGGGTGACCATGAGCAAATTATACTCTCTTAGCCTCAGAGGAAAGCAATAGCAAAACCCCCTCTGAATAAATCTTTCCAAGAAAAAAACATGATAGCTTTGACTTAGGGTCACCTTAAGCTGGAAACAACTTGAAGGTATACAACAAAGTATACAAAAGAAGCAAGTTAGTGATGACCATCCAGCTCACATGTCTTCAGTGTCAGTGCCTAGTTTAAGATGTTGTTTTCCCCAGCCAAATGAGAGACAAGACTTTCAAAAGACGCTTTGTGCAACTGAGCCAAATAAAAAGATTTCTCACATTCTCCGTATTTTGATAAAGTGATAAATTGTGAAGTACAGGAGCTCATTAAGATGATTGACACAACCACACCCTTAAGGAGATCCCAAAAATGCAGGCAGTTCTGTTCATCTATTACAATTCCGTTCTAAGAATTGTCATCTGCTTCACAAATGGGTCTTTTATAAAGCTGCCCATTTCAGACCAAGACATCCCAATGCAGTATTGCAAGATATTGCTGTCAGGAAAATCTGTCCCCTACTCTCTTCCCAACCTGCTGCTGAGAAGACTGCAACTAAGCCGAGAGAGAGCAAGGAAACTGGAGTGTGTTGGGGGGTGGTGGGAGCAGATGATATAATTGTCCCTGGCCAATGAAAGAGATTTGGTGCTTCAGCCCTGCAAGATCGTACTACACCTTGGCTTTGTATGTGCTCTGGTGACCAAGACCATTTCCTTTGCCTTTAAATATGAGTGTGAATATGTGGCAGAGACAGCATTCATAACCATACCATCACTCATCAAATGGATGAATATGCCACTTTATGAACCCCTTGAACAAAGCATATGTGTATGCTCATGAATGCATGCAGACATGCAAATACACACATATGTGTTTTTATTCTCAGATAGGGTATGGCAGAATAGAAGCTGTGTGATTAGAGTGCTTTTCTCATAAAGTTGTCATCAAGCTCTGTTATCACAGAGTCATAGTAAATTGGAAGGAAGCTACATGCAATTTTACTGCAGTGAATTTGAGAACAGATTCTCCTTGCTTCGAGCATCACCTCTTCATCTCATCTCTTCTTTTGACACCCCTTCCCCCTTCACTGCAATCCAACACAACACACACACACCCTTTGAAAAATGATGCTTTCAAGGCTACCCTGTGGTGCAGTAAATTTGAAAGTGCTCTTAATAATAATCAGGATCAACATTGACTCTAATGGTTTTCAAAACCCATTGTGTAATTTCATTAGCTCCTCAACACAGACGCAAGCAAGGATGATGTCACACTTTTTTCCTCCTTGCCCTGAAATCTGAGTCAGGCGCCAGGGATAGAAACCAGTTGTGTTGCATCTGATCAGATTAAAGCTTCTGGCAGCCAATCGATTAGATAGCTGCTGGGGCAATCCAAAATCATGGAAAACAGGTTGCAGTTTCTGCAGTCAGGACAGCACTTTTTTACAGCCACAGTTGAAACACAGGGCTGCAGGTAACCTGACTTGTAGCCATTGACCTCTGAGCTCATGGTCCCACAAGTTTTCATAATTAAGATAAGACAAGGGGGGTCATATGGAATGGGGAAAGGGGATATATCAGATGCATAAACCAGATGTTGGGAAAGTTGTTTTTTTTTTCCAGAATACAACTCCCTATGGCAGAATTCTGAAAGCTGTAATCCAAAAAAGTAACTTTTCCAAGGTGTGACATGAACCTGGTATATGCTTCATCTACCTAACAGAAAAAAGATTGGCACCAATCAGGACAGCAATGATGACATCGAGAAATAAGTGAAGGCACTGGATTATGGGGAGAGGAAAGATAAGCCAGTGTGGTGTAATGATCTGAGTGATGGAATAGGCAGGAGATCAGAAGTCAAATCTCTGCTCAGCCATGGAAACCCACTGGGTGGCCTTGGGCAAGTCATGCTCTCTCAGCCTCAGGGGAAAGCAATGGCAAACCATCTCTGAACAAATGATGCCAAAGAAAAGCCCTGACAATATCGTTGCCTTGGTGTTGCCATAATTTGGAAATGACTTAAGGTACACAACAACAACAACAACAACAACAATAGTAAGAAAACAGGGAACATACCAGGTAGGAATACAAGAGAGGTGTGAGTTCAGGGTATGTCCAATTAAGTCACAGAAGGATAGGGGTAGACTTATCTGTTAATTTCAGTTTCTCTCATGTCATCTCTTTTTTGTTTTTCCACTGCCAAGTTTGGCTCATTCTGAACTTAGAGAATTGTCCAGGTGGAAAACAGAACAAGGCTCCTATACTTTTAATGGTTGTGCAGAAGAGGGAACTTCAGCAGGTGGACCAAGCTGGCTGGGAGAATATAAGCGCTGTTGTCCAGAAAAGTGAACTTTTCCCAAACTGGATAATAACTCCTCCCTCACAAACATGCATACCTTCTGCCTGAGAACTTGGATAGTTGATGCAAAGATTAATCTAGAAATGGACAAACAGAATGACCTCAAATAAGGCAACCGCCTGTGTTGCTGATGAGTGAGGTGGAACAGAGAACAAAAGAAAGGCATTTATAAATGTAATGTAAATGAGCAATCCAACCTGTGCAGTTTGTCAACATCTACATTATAAACTATTTAAGCAAGCATTTTAAGCCTTGTCTATCAAAACATCTTTGCTGGACCACTGTGTCTTCTCGGCTGGAACCCACACTGTAAGTTGCTTCTGCTGTGGTTTCTGACTTCCTCTTTCTTTCCTAGAAAAGAGAGAGAATGAAAGACAGAAAGAGCAAAGCTGCATCTATCATCCAGTCTGTGTGTTTTTTGGTGTACTTTTCTCTTCCTGAATTTTTTTTTTTTTTTTTTTTTTTTTTTTTTTGGGGTGGGGAAGAATTATCTTTCTCAGCTATACAACAAAATATATGTAGCATTCACTATCACTTGAATTCAGCCAAGTAATTACTTATGTCCTAGTCATCAATATCTTTACACTCAGAACTTTTATCCCTCCTGCTACTACTTTTTTTTACAAATCCATGAGCTTGGGAAAGTAAGTTTCTGGACTACAACTTCCAGAATCCCCTGGTCAGCATGGGCACTTGATTTAGGCCCCCCAAAGTAACTATTCCAAAGGACACTCAGAAAAGAAAACCAGTTTGAATTTGTTCTAGGTTGTTGGTGGTGGTGTTGTTGTTGTATGCCTTCAAGTCATTTCTGACTTACAGCAATCCTAAGGCAAAACTATCATGGGGTTTTCTGAAGCTGAGAGTGTGTGATTTGTCCAAGATCACCCCGTGGGTTTCCATGGCCTAGAGGGGAAGGGAACCCTGTTCTCCAAGGTCGTAGTCAAAGGCTCTAGATTCAATATAGAGCACACACCCCTCATAAATTCAAAAGTAGAGACAGTCTAACAGAGTTTTCCTGCAGATTGAGCAGAATGAGACTGGCAGCAGTAGCATTCTGGAAGCCATCAGTTATGTTTATAGAAGATTGACCAATATATTTAAACACCATCTGACATTTAAAATATCTCGTGGCATGTAGTAAATTAGCATAAAAGAGAAGGGCTACTTTATACCTTTTCTCCTGATATTCTGTTTTCTAACATGGAGGTTTTCTTAGATTGGAGAACATTCAAAACTGTCAGCTGCTCCACATGCAGTCCAACATGATACAATATAGAATTCTGCCACAACATGAATTAGATGTGATGTAAATTGCTGTTCATGACTATCTGAGTGCAATTAACAGTGGATGCTTCATAAAATGAAAATAGTAGCTGAAGAGGATTCCAAGTGCTATCTGCCCCATAGGGGTTGGATGAGGCAGGGGTAGAGAGGGCCTAGATGTTATTTGCACCCCAGGGAAAGCAGCAACAGAGAGGAGTAATGTTTTCGGGTTTTGAATTACTGTACTATTACAGTAGCCATACTTTCTAGAGGATTCTGGGAGCTGGAATCCAAAAACTTTTACCAAGTTAGGGGAGAAAGCTAGGGTTCCAGATCTGAGGACCTGCCCTGCATTTCCAGAGGATCATAGAACCACAGAGTTGGAGGGGGCCTCCCGGGCCATCGAGTCCACTTTTCTTCTCAATGCAGGATCTCCAGCTGAAGCATTCTCAGCAGATAGCTGTCCAGCCTCAAATTGCCACCTCTTTAGTCAACTGGTTACATTGCTGAACTGCTATTACTATCAAGAATTTCCAACTAATGTTCAGAAGAATATGCAAAACATTAGACCTTATCCTATCCTCTGGGGCAGTAGAGACAGCACCCGGTACACGTTGATGGTTTCTCATTCAAGGACTTGTCCTATGCTCCAGTCAGCAAGTGTCCAGGAAGCAGGTGGTTAGAATGCAAGACCTGTTAGATAGTTAAGCCAATCCAGGTCAGTCACAGGTTTTCCAGGAGGATGAAGGAAAAAGCAAAAGGATGGATGTCAGCTGGTCCAGAAGTTGCACAGCAAATCAGTAGTCCAAATAAAACCAGCAAGGAGTAAAACAGAGTTGTAAATAATAGCTAGGTCAAGGTCCAGAGAACACAAAATGCCAAAGAGTACAGCCAGTAACCAAGATAGACGGTTATAAACAAAAATGTGGCCAGTGAACTGCTGAAATATTTATAGCCTGGTGTGTCAAGGCACCAGGTGCTTGATTAGTTAGTGTCTCCTACTTTGGTCCTCTGGGACTGAAGTAACGTCTCCTTATCCCTCCTATACTCAGCAAATGGCTACAACACATCCTCAACCTCCTGCTGGGAAGTAATGCCCCCTCTGCCTTAACCCCCAGAACCTCTGATTCAGAGAGACCACTGACATCATGAGTTGTAAATCTGTGGCATTTCTGGCACCCTAACTCTGCATCTGAGGCTTTTTCCACACGACACTCCTGCACATTGTCTTGCCGCAGTCTTGGCAGCACCCCTGCTGGGAAGGGAGCGTGCCAGGAAGGCTCCTATCTGCACCTCACTGGGTCCCTGCAGAAGGGAGTGCAGTGGCCCTGCCTCTGCCTTCCACTGTGCAGCCGGGCAGTTTCCATTGCTGCAGTGGGGAAGGGAGCATCACCAGCGCACTTCCAGCCCTTCCACATGGCTGAGAAGGGTGAGAGCATCATGCAACTGCAGGTGTAAAATGCATTTTGTTTTGTTTTGTGCATAACGCATGCACGCATTGCTTGGGGACAAGATGGCAGTGGGGTGGCTACAATGTCATGTGGAAGCACAACCAGCCAACTACTGCCATCCTGGCCCGAGAGTGGCACAGCCCTAGTTGTATGGAAATGGCCTGAATCTTCCAACTCCAGTGGGTGGCTTATGACAGCACTAACCAGATCTGACCCTTCTTAGCTTCTAAGATTAGACAGGATCTAATACCTTTAGGGTATTTAGGTCATTTGAACAACTGTAGCTGATGCTTAAGATATCATACTCAATGACATTGTCAGGGCCATGTGACATCACAAGTCCACAAGTTTTGGGTTTGGACCCTGAAATCTCAGGAGCTGGGATAATCTTGATCTGGCAACCCCAGAGAAAGTATTAAACTGTTCCTACATGTTCCTTTGTGTTCCTGATATTCATTAATCTCTCATACAACTGTTACATATGTTCATTCTTGCTTGCTTTTTACACATTCACTTCAATTTTCCTCATAGTTTGGCAGTCAGCATGCAAAATTAATTTGCATAACGTGTAGATCAGGGGTAGGTAACTATGTAGGGGCCAAGAGCCAATTTCCTGGCCAGCCCCCTCCTACTGGTCCACCCTTTCCCATACAGCAAGCCAAAATACCCCAGTCTTCCTCTTCATGGCAACAAGATGTAATTGTCACTTCCTGTCATCCTTTTGAGAGGGACTGCAGAGGCAAACAGAGGTATTTGAATGTAGCACAGGGTTCTGTGGAGGTTGATGGGGTTTTTTTTATGTCTATATGCATTTGGGGGACTTTTTCCATGATTTGGGGGCAACATTGCCCTCAAATCATGTTGAATTTTTAAAAAAAAAAATGGAGGTGAGGGTATGAGGGACTGGGGGTTTCAGAAGTCACAAAAATGGTATCCAGGAACTGCATGCAAGCCACAGGTCACACTATATGTCCATCCCTGGTGTAATTAGTTGGTAGAAGCACAAGCAATTGTTTCAGGATTTTCACCCATTTGATGTGTGACAATGCAGGGGGTGGGGGAACTAACAAGAGTCATCAGGGAAAGGGAGGGAAAGGAAGCTTAAATCTCTCCATGTTCACTAGCTTTACTCTACAAATTCTCCTCCTCCTGCAGCTGCTATTCTGCAGACAGGGCTTCCATTTTCAGAATCTAACTGAGGAGGAGCATTTAAAAGAAATCTTGGGAGGTGTTTGCAGGGAAGAATAGGCTGGTGGGAGAAGATTATATATCCCAGCCACCAATTCATTCACATTATGTGGAAAACACATTTTTAACAAAAGAACATGTTTTCCTTGTACTCTGTTATTCTACACTGAATCCCTGTGAAATGAAACCTCCAAGTTCTTTAAGCTTGAAAAATTGCATTGTTCCCATGCAGAGCTGTAGCTGTTTCTCTGGGAAAATGAAATTAGGTAATCATCTGTAAGTTAAAAATAACACTGCCATACTATTTGTAAGAAACAAAGATTCTGACAACAGCAAACAGCACTAATGGGATCAGAGCAGTGTGTGTTTGTGTCCTTAAAACCTCTCCCTGTTAAGATACTCCAAGGCCAAGGACACAGCAAGAAAAGTAATAACAAAGAACTTGCTTCTCACAGTGCATAGTGCTGCCTTAAATCTTCATACTGTAACTCTAGATGTGAGAGGCAAGGAAAATTAAATAAGATGGTGGTTAACAGAAAGGAAGCATATCTCTACAAAGGAGAAAGGCAGAAGCCTCCTCCTTAATAATCTTCACAAAAATGTACTATAAAACCTTTGTCCTGGAGATTAAAGTCTTAATTTTTTAAAAATTCCCTATACAGTCAGGTATTTTGTGCATACGGGAGACAGAAAACTTGTTGGGCCACAACTTCCAAAATTCCCCAGCTAGTCAGCATGAACAGAAAAGTAACTTTTCCAAGAGCTTTGAGAAAAATGCTTTGTTGCTGTTGTTGTCATCATTATCGTCGTCGTCGTCCTCATCATCATCTAGTGCAGAGATGTCCAAACTTCTCATGTTAGTGACACACATGCATCATTTCGCGACACAGTAATTCAGTCTTACTAGAAAACTGGAGGTTAAACTAACCCCTTGTAAGAGATATGAGCACATACATAAATTGTAATAACAAAATTACAAGAAACAAAATAATTAATTAGAAACTTACTCTGCAATTTAAGTAACTAAACATGAAAATAACAGCACCAGCACTCAATTTCTGCAAGGATAACAATCCCCTGTGACACACACTTATAGATAGGCGGCTTTTCATCGAGTGGCTACACCTCTGCATATTCACTTCCACTGTTTCAACCCAATTACGCATGCACAGTACCCAGAAGTGTATCTATTGTGGGAATGGGCCTGCTGCCACCCTTGCTGGGGTCTTTCTTGGCCTGGGCTGGCAGCGGTGAAAGAGGCAGCCTCTCCATCTGAGTCTGGCCTGCTGCCACTGCACTTACTAGGGTCTTTCTCAGCCCAGGGTGGCAGCGGTGACACACCTACACACTTCAGCTAACACACTAACGTATCGCAACACACAGTTTGGAAAGCTCTGATCTAGTGCAATCACTCTACATGGCACTTTATGAGTAAGGCCCTTTCCACATGACAATGCTCTTCCGCGTCATGGCACCACACATTCGGATCAGAAGGGAGCGCATCAGCAGTGCTCCCACACACATATCTGCTCGCTCCCTGTGGAAGGGAGTAGGATAGTCCCGCCCTTTCTTCTGCAGTGCAGCCAGGCACTAGCCATTGCTGCGCCAGGGCAGGAAGCATCGCAAACATACAGCCGCAGCTTCAGCACAAGGGTAGGTACGAGAGCACTGTGGGAGGAGAGGTGTAACATGGATTTTATCCGTGTTTCAAGTACTGTGTGAGTGCGATGCTTTGCAACAGGATGGCAGTGGGCTGGCGACAACATCGTGCAGAAGCATGACCTGCCGACTGCGGCCATCCCATGGCAGAAGTAGTTCAGCAATGTCATGCGGAAATGACCTACAAGAACAACAAAACAGTGGATGGCAGTGTTGTGCAAAGAGATTAATTCCAGCAGATGCTGCCTCTTCATCTCTCCCTCAGAGCCCACAGCAGTGGTAGTTGGGATGAAGGGAGGGCCTTTTATCTGCTTCTGGTTCAAGGCATAATGAAACTGTGCCAGGTCCTTCTCTTCCTCCAAGGCCAGGGCAGTGGCAGTTGGAATTGAGGGAGGGTCTTTCATCTGCTTCTGGGCCTAGACATGGTAGAGTTATGTCTGCCTCTTCTTTTCTCCCTCCGTGGCCAGGGAATGACTGTTGGGATGGAGGGAGAGTCTTTCATCCAACTGAAATTTCATCTGATAGCAAATTGGTATCACTTTGACTGCTATGGTTTTATTGTATGGAATTCTGAGATTTGTAGTTTGGTGAGATCCTTAGAATTCTATCACAAAGCTCTCATGCTATAGTTTAGAGTAGACTAGACTCTCTAGTAGAGAATTCTAAGTACCTCACCAATCTACAAGTGTCAGAATTCTGTAGGGTAGAGTTATAACTGTGTAGTGGAAATACACTCAAAAAAAGTTGCAAACAAATGAATTGACCATGCTTAGCATGCAGCCCATTCGGGTACTTTTATGGTACCAAGGTGTGTATTAAACAGGTTCAGTCCTACAATAAGCAGAGAGAGGCCGCTACAAAGGGGCAACAACATGAAATCAACTCAAACGTGATAATTTTATCTATCAAATAAAAAACAGTGTTCAATCTGGTAAAAATATAATTAGAGATGCAGCAAGGGAGCATCAGCCCAAAATAAACAATGAGGTGCTAAAGAAATAACTAGCAACTTTAAATGAATTTAGATTTCCATGGCCAGATGAACTACATGCAGGAGTACTGGAGGAACCTACAACCTCAGTGCCTCTATCATCTTTGAGAATTCTTGAAGAGGTGAAATCCCCGCAGATTGGAAGTGGATAAATGTCCTCCATCTTCAAAGACACAGAAAAAGGGAACCTGGGCAACTATTAACCTATCAGCTTGATGTGAAGACCAAGAAAAGACCTAGAAAAGTTCTTTTTAAGTTATCTGTTGGAGGAGACCAGCAATTTTTTTTCAGTGTTCCAGAGACCTGTACCATATTTGTCCCCATTGGCTACCATTATTTTTTTCCTTTCCTAGAAGCTCTACAAGGACCAGCAGCCAATGACTAAGGGACTGACTCAAGCCACAGGCAACCACTTTGAGTGGCACTATTCAGAACAAATTGTTCAATATTTGGTCTGTGAATACAGTGATTAGAAAGAGCCAGCTTAGGTTTCTCAAAAACAGTTCATGACAAGCTAAGCTTAGGTCCTTTTTGACAGAGTTAAAAGCTTGATAAATCATTAGAATGCTGTAGATATAATGTATCTTTATATTAGCAGGGCTTCTCCCAACATCTTCTATGATATTCTTGTAGACTGGTAAGCTAGTACAGTCCTCCCTCTACATTTGCGGGTTTGACCTTCATGAATTTGATTATTCACGAGGCACCCGCTCCCCCAACACACACATTTTTCTGATCCCATTCCCTTGAATTCCTCACCCCAAGCTTGTGAGGCTTGTGTTTAAAATTGATGTTTTTCCTTTTTGGGTGAGCAAAGCCCTCCTCCCACTGCTGGAGGCATGTCCTCTCTCCCACATGGCTGCACTTTTTTGCTGTGTAATGGCTGCTAATTGGTCAGTTGTTCTCTTTGCTCCTGCCTCTCCCTTTTCAAGATGGCCACCAGAAGTAACTAGAAGGGAAAAACTGTGCTTTTCTTCCTTTGAGGAGAAAATATCGGTAAACCCCTGTTACCCTGATTTTTGGGGGTCCCGGGAGGGACGCCTTAATGTGCTCAAAATAATGGGGACTGGGAATTAGCTTAGAGCACCAGTTAGCAATGCGAGAGGCAGGGCAACGTAGCGAGATCTTGAACCCAATGTCTACGGGGTCAGGCCGACTCAATAATCAAACAGAAGTTAAGAATAATTGTGTTTCTTTATTTATAAAATCACAGCAAATGTACACACTCACTCAGAAAATTAAGAAATACTGCACAATTGTGCAGCCACGCACACAGTCCTAAAGAAATAAAGGGAGGAAAACAGATAGGGGATTTTCAGAAGGAGTTTGTAGGGAAAATACTACACCTGGTCCTGTAGCCCGGTATAAGCAAAGAAGCTGGGAAGAGTAGGTTCTCAGCATGTGGAGGCTGAGGGGAAGCTCGTCAAACGGAGAGGCAGCAAGTCGGGAGGCAAGTCACGAGCGATCTGACTAGATGCTCAAAGTCAGGGGTTCTTATAGGGGAAAATGTTCCCGCAGGCTAGTCCGTTCTCGGAGAAAACAATGGATTTTGGGCTGGAGACAAAGCCTCCAAAAGGTCAGTACTTTAGATGATTGAATTATGACAGCGTTGTCAGTACCGTAGCCAGTATGCAAACGCGGAGTGCTTGAGAGTTGGATAGTCCGCTCATCAAGCTGCCTGCTCGGGGCAGGGGATCTTTTGTACACAACGTGCATACATAATGTGATCTTAAAAGGTACTTGCCTTGAGGTCTTCTAAAGCTGCAATTGGCAGTTACTGGCCTGCCTGGATTGCGATTTGAATGGTTCAGCTATTTTCGGTCATGCCTGTGTGCATGCTTGTCCGGGGGCCTCACAAGCACATGGGGACGAATGAGTAGTAAGGCCAAATTCTTGATATCAAACGATATCTAATATCCCTCAAGTTCGGACTATAACTGCAGTAACATCCCTTACTGTGTCTTTTTTCTCCCACACCCACCATTGCTGGGGCTGGAGGCAAAGGAATAGGAGGGGGAGCTCTGGAGGGGAACTGCAGAGGGCGAGTTATTTGCGATTTTTCCACTTTTGTGAGGATTCTGTGCCTCTAAACCTTGTGAATGTGGAGGGGCTACTGTAAACTGTGGGCTAAACAATGCTGTTGTTAGCTGGATTTGTAGCTGGCTAACAGACTAATCCCCAAAGAATGCTCACCAATGGTTCCCCATAATTCTGGAGAAAAGTGGCAATTGGAATGTCTCCATATTCTTTGAATGGACCTCAAATGTCTGGAGACTGGACCATGCAATGTTTGCAGGGCTGAGGGTTTGACCAGGAACAAGGCCCCCAGTCCACAGTCATTATCGAACATCTCTTAGCAACATTAACAAGTTTTCCACTCACCTCTTTTATTGTATTCTTCACCCCACTTTGTTCCTTGTTCTATGCAAAGTTTAATCATTTTTATTGTGCCTTGTCCTAAGCATCAACTTTATAAATGTAACAAGTAAATAAACTACAAACTGTGTGAAGATGTACTTCTTTCTGTGTGTCCTTAAAGCAACATTGAGCTTTGATGATAGATCCTGGGTTCTAGTATTATGAGACAGAGGAAAAAGCATCATTGCCTGTATTACTCCTATGTATTATTGGGTTGGCCCAATGGGTGAGAAAATCCAGAGGAAAGGGCTGTGTGTACTAGTGCATTTCAGAAGGAAAGGGAGAGCTAGAGCTGGAAAGGAGCTGCAGTTGCCAGTTACCAGGACTAAAGAGTAGGTTCTCTTAATCTCTAATAAAGTAGTGATATTTTTCATTATGTGATTAGGAGGGAACAAAATGGTAAATTATTTGCGGTGGAATCTCTATAATTCATTGTCATCTGTTTTGTATTTTTTTTTCCATTTAAGGCTTTCAAGTTGCATCCAGATGTTGCAGCAGCACTAAGCAGCACAGGCAGAAGTGTTCTGCAGTCAGTTCCTGCACTGGCACCTCATTGGATGCACGGAACTTTAGGGACAGTGCATATGTGTTAAATTTAATATCTAAAGTTGTTGTATTGCTGCTAAAACATATATGAATTTAAGTAGTGATTGTGTTTGTAACACTGAGTTATAGTTGTTATAGAATGTAGAACGTGACACAATTGTAACCCAATATTTATGTAACCTAGCACTATGATACTTGTAAACTCCATCTAGAATTCTGGAGAGTTACCATTTTTGACTCCTTCACAGGTCGAGCCACTGAACTTGTCTGAGAGATACTGAAAATTGCTTTCCTAAGCAGATAACTTTTCCAAGTCCTGATTCTACCTACATTTTCCCCTCTTCAAGCCATGCATCAGCAGAACAAAAGGTTTTTGTAGGATTTTTGAAAAAGAACAGCAAATTTCTGAGTTTTGTTTCTTCAAAGGAAAGCAATCTCCCAAAATCTGTGAGACTGATGGGATTTATACATTTATCAAGAACTACAAACCAAAAAGAAAATCACTGAAAAAACTATTTAAAGAGAATTGGATGGGCATTGCTGTTCCTTTTCTTTCTTTAACCTTTAGAGAGTGCTTTTTTTTTTTAATTGGAGTGAATGGGAAACTTGCACGAAAAACTGTCAAGCCATTTTCTAAGAGGTGATTCATTTGCAAAGTACACAAGGCAGTCAACTCAATTTAAAGTTCATTAGGAAAAAAATGTGCCCAGAGGCTGGAATGGTATCGTGTTAAACCTTCTGGGAACAATTAAGAGAATATTGTCCATTGCTTTCATAACTGATTGAGTCATATTATAACTTGAACATTCATGCATGAGGTATTACATCTCATTGTGTTTCTAAGTAAAGACAGATTCATTGCTGATACAAAGCAATTAATATATTTTTTTAACTTAACACAATAATACAGTTGGATAGCTGAAAGATAGCCAGCTAAATTTGAATCTTCTACATTACAGAAGGAGAAATTCAGTAGAAGCCATTCTTCTAACCTGTTTGTAAATGTAAAGATATTTTTACTTCACTTTCAGGGTATTTTCTCCTTACTAACCACTGGAGACACAGAGTAGACCCAAATTCAGAAAGGACTTTGCACAAGACTTACCTGAGAATGCGCAGCCCCACCGCTGCATGGAGGAGAAGATTTTGATGCCTGTCCCCGAGTTACCTGGAGCAACCCAAATGACTGGATTGTTTTAGGGGCACAGGCGGATCACCCAAGGGAAAGCTTGGGGATCAACAGCAATATGTCACCTGACCTTGGCTGGACCTGCCTTAAGTTGCCTCTCCCCCGTCTGCTAATTCCTCCAGACCCATGCAAATTAAATAATTAATAAATTTAATAAAGATGGGATTTAGTTAACCCAATGTCATGTGTTTGGACTCATTATTTTGAGGTTGGGCATCAATTTCCACTAACAAAAAAATTGGAATTGTGCAGCCCCATTGTATGGAGCAGGACTCGTACAGTATTTTCTGCTTGTTTGTGCCCAGAGTACTTAAGTTAGTCTGGCTGAATAAAACACAGGGCATAACAAAATATTCCAATAATCAATAGTCAATTAATGATCTCTGCACAAGATGATACAGGCAAGACATAGTGAATTCAACTTGTGTTTTGGGGTTCCTACAAAAGGCCATCTCATCATGATGTTCTCTGAGATGCAAACCATAACCTGTGTTGAGCCCCATATGGGAGAAATGGAGCATGGAAGGAAAGGAAAGGAAAGGAAAGGAAAGGAAAGGAAAGGAAAGGAAAGGAAAGGAAAGGAAAGGAAAGGAAAGGAAAGGAAAGGAAAGGAAAGGAAAGGAAAGGAAAGGACCAAGCAAAATACGACATCAATTGTTAGAATACAACTAATATGCCCATATGCGTACACGCGTACACACACACAAATAGCAACTTCAGCTGTATACTCAAAACAGCAGCAGGACTGCAGGGGTGGAGAGAGGGGGGTATTTAACCCTTCCTCTATGGCCTTGAGAAAAATTTCCCCCGATGCTGCTCTTTGTGAGTCTAATCCTCCATTGGTGCAAATGGAGATTCCCCTCCCAATGCAAACAGAAACCCTTTCCACAGGACGGCGTCCTCCTGACATGGAGATGTGAGAGGATCGGGACCACAGCAACGCTTCTGCATGACGTCATCACGGTCCCGCCCTTCTCGCATCACCAGCCGACGTGATCACAGGGTATATCGTTGATGGAAAAACTCCATCAATGGTCCGCGATCACACGAGCCTTCCAATCACATGCTTCCTTCCCCACTGCAGCATGGGAAGAAGGCCAGCTGCAGTGCAGAAGGAAGGAGCATGTCCCTCATGCTCCCTTCTGCAGGCAGCTGGTTGGGTGAGGAGGGGAGCATTGGGGACATGCTCCCATCCTGGCAGAGGCCCTGGGATTGCGACAAGATGATGCGGGAGAGTGTTGTCATGTGGAAGAAGCCAGAGGTTTGGGTAGGGGTACTGAGACCACAATAGGCCTAAAATGTAATTGCTATATGTAAAAGCATCCCTTGGGGTCATTCGGCATCTCCCCCTCCCTACATGGCTGCTGCTATTAACCTTTCTAATGTACAGATCAATTGCCTTGTTGCAATTAATGTCACATCTGGTTTGCCTCTAAGTCAATTCTTTTCAAGCATGCTTTTAATGTTTAATTGTCAGTATGTTTTTAACTCTCTGGTTACTGACATATGGACTTGTCCATACATATGTTTTTTTCGAATTGATGAATGACATGGGTTTGTTTTTACTGTGCAATATTATTGATTGCAGGCTGCTTGGAAGACTGTTTGTGTGGTGAGAAAGCCACATATAAATACCACAAATAAGTAAGGAAATAAATTCAGTTTCTCCATAGCTAGCCCTGTTAATAAATGTGCAGTGATCATTGTTATGGCAGCAACCAATCCCTGACTACCATTGTCAAATTCCTTTTAAGCAGGGGTGGGGAAAGTGCAGCTGGTTTGCATATGTGACCTTTAGGGGTGTTTGTGTCCCCCAGAGCCCCCTAAGTCTCAAAAAAAAACCCTAAAAATATATCTAGGGGGTGTGGAGGGCATTTCCACCACACTGGATGTCGCTGTACTCCATACATTTCTGTACTGTCCCAACATTTTTCACCAATGACTATACTCGCAAGGGCTACTGTGCTGGAGTCTGCCTCCTCTGCTTTAGAGGTAGCAAGGTTAAGACCTAGGCCTGCTTGATCTTGGGTGGAGTTTTTACAACAGATGTACCAATTACACAAATTCCTGCAAACTGGGGTGGAAAGAGCCAAACAAACACAAAGCACACTTTGGTCCTTCTTACATTCTGCAACTGTGGCAAACTGGATCCAGGATATGGTTGCTATAACTTTAATCCTTAGGAAATCTTCTAGCAGGAGAAGGTACCATAAAGCTCCATCACATGAGACAAAGGTACTTGTCTTCATTCACCTTTCAAACCTCAGCTTTCAGCCACAGCTATCTCCTCAACACAGCTATTGCCTCACTGATAGAAAGTTGGGTCTGTGTACGAATAACAGACTCGTTGACTTGGGAAAGACCACAAGGGCCATCCAGTCCAACCCCCTGCCATGAAGGAATACATGATCAATGCATTCCTGACAGATGATAATCCAGTTTCTTTTTAAAAACCTCAAAGGAGGAGACTCCACCACACTCCAAGGCACTAAGGAGGGGCAGTGTGGAAGTGCCTAGTTCTCTCCTTATTGCCAGATGCACAGCAGTGAATATGACAATATTGCTGAGCATCTGGCGACAAGAACACAGCCGGATGCTCCTCTGTTCTCTCCCAGCAACTGTACAGCAGCAATTTATTTATGGATCTGCCTTAGTTCTTCAACTAACAGGACATTCCAGTGGCTTCTACTCCAATGTACATTCCAACTCAGTGACACTTACACCAGTACATGAGACATGCCTGCTGCCACATCAAATTTATAGAGCCAAAATTGGTACCTCTCCAAAACTGGGCTTCTTCAATTTTCACCAAAATTATCTGATAAACTGTCATTTCAGTCCTTAATAAACACTAATTGTGTCTTGTTTCTTCCATTTTTTCAACTGTACGTTATCAGTTTCCAAACTGCATAAGCCTTCTTCCAATCCCACATTTTGGCCTAAGTCCTACTGGCTGAGAATTCTACATGCCCCTCCCTAAACTATGGATCTTGCCAGGAGAATTAGGGCCTTTCTGCACTATACTATTATAGTGCTATTATTCCACTTTCAACATTCTGTGGAATTCTGGGGTTTGCAGTTTAGGGAGGGGCATTTAGAATTCTCAACCAGAGAGCTCTTTGGCCTCAGTAAACTGCAAACCCCAGAATTCCACAGGATGTTGAAAGTGGAATATAGCACTATAATTGTGTAGTGAGAATGGATTTCAGGTCCTGCAGTATGCAGAAAGAGAAGTCTCAGGGTGAGTGACACTGGAGGAGAAAGAAGTTTGATTTTTACATGTGAGTCAGCTTTAAGCCTGGGCATCCCATCCCATGCCTTCTCAATTAGTAAAAGAATTCTCTGGTATTTGGATGTGTGTTGCTTTTGTGCAACACTGGCGGTGGGTACATGCACTTTGCCCTATCATACAATTTGGAGCAACACAAGGAGTAGAGTGCAAGTGTTGTGACTAATGGTCTTTCTTCTTGCATATGCTCACTTCTCAAACTTTGCGTTCCCTGCCTATGTAAAAATTTTGCACAGGCAAAAAATGTTAGCTGTTCAGAAGGCCGTATAGCAAAGGCTGTAGCTCAGTGATAGAGTGCGTGTTTAGTGCTTTACATGCAAAAGTTCCCAGGTTCAATCTCTGGCATCAGGTAAGACCAAGGGGAAATCCTGTATAAAACCCTGGACAGCTGCTAATAGTCAGCAATTCCCAATGACACGGAGACCAGTGCATTTATCCTGTATAAGCTGCTTTCTTTCTTCTGGATTGGTGTGTGTGTGTGTTGGAAATTGTTTCAATTCTTAATGACAATGCAATTTTAATACTTAGAAAGAAATAGGTAGGTTTTAAGAGATACAGTTTTTTAAAAAAAATGCATTTTTAAATGCACATCTTGGACAGTATCTATAATACACAAGATGTACTACATATTTTATTTTGAGCTTATGGTATATATCTTTATGAGAGCCAGTATAGTGTAGTGGTTTGAGTGTTTGAGTGTAGTGGCTTGGGCTACAATCCTGGAGATGAGGGCTTTGTTTCTCACTCAGCAGTGGAAACCCACTTGGTGACTTTGGGCACATCACACATTATCAGACAAAAAAAACCTCATGATATGTTTGCCTTAGGGTCACCATAAGTTGGAAATGACTTGACAGCACACAACAACAATACATTTTTTTATATACAACAAAAAGATTTGGCCTTGATCTCTGGATAAATACTCAAAAAAGATGAACATTCCTAACCTTAAAACCTGATTTCCTGACCTTTTATGTTCATGATAAGATGTTATGATACCGCTTTCACCAGGACATCATGATGAGACAGAGGTCCATGGAAACCCTAGTTTATCAAGAATGAACTAGTATACTGCTTCCCAAAGCCCTAGCAGTTCTTCTCCAAAGAACCAGAGAAAGAATCTAGGATTCATAATAGGGTTTGTTTCTCTGTCTTTGAAGAGAGAATGTAAGCTAAATTGCTGGTCATTTCCAGGTTTTCAAGTCACGCTAAACAAACAATAAGCCACATGTATACTGTATTTTTTTAATTAAGTTGCTTTAAGTTCCAATATTGGGAAATGCTGGGGAGCGGGGGGAGAGGAAGGAAGGAAGGAAGGATGGATGGATGGATGGATGGATAATCTGTTGCAAATGGAAACCAGTAGAACTCTGGCTTATTGTGACATGCCGAGGAGGCTATTGTCAGAAGACCACCCTTTTCATGTTCTCTCAAATCTAGTTTTGTACAGCTGGTGAGGCAAGCTGACAATGACCTATTGCAATAAAGAGCTGCAAGATGGCTCATGACACCAAGCAAGCAGTTAATCCAGATCTGAAAAACTTAACAGAAGGTTTCCCTGACTCCATTTGACCTACTGCACAAGATTTTAAACTGTTAAAAGATTTCCCTGCTGATTCGCTGACCAGTTATGCACAGGCCCCCACCCAGATGTCAAGTTTAAGAGTTATTATGAGTGTGCCTCCTGACAAAGTCTGGTATATTTTTGCAGATAATGCATGTGTGGGATATCTTCCTGGACATTCAAAGAGATCACTAGACATGTATTGTCATGACTCAGATTCTACCCAGTGCACTCTAGGCTTGTTTTCTTTTTCCAGAATGACTGTTATTTTTATTAATATATCATACCGATTTGGGCTATTTATTAATTGAAATGGAGGAGTTCCACCCAGTGGTAATTCATTTTCAACAAAAATGGTTTCAGTATTCTAAATACTGAGGATCAACACTGCAGCACAGTGCAGCTTGAATAGAAACGTTACCACTCAGAAACAGATGGTTCATTGATGAGGATGAGCCAGGATTACACAGAGTCATTAAGGGCTGGGCTACTTGCTATGAAGGTATGTCCATGTGGGACAGATTTGGCTTGAATGAAGGTAGTGATAATATCCTCTTAGCCTCTTTAAAGTGACCCCATTTTCATCTCTGTAGGAAAAAGAATGCTTTTTAATTGTGACCTTACCATTTTCCTAATCATAAACCATTTCTGGAGCCAAAGGTTTCATGCCTCTCAGTCAGAGGTTATAGGAATAGCTGGTGTCATACACAAAATCTTTAATGTTAGAAACCAGCTGTTTTCATTTCCAAGTTCATCCGTGAAAGAACACTGGTGCCAATTGGTAAATACAGTGAATTGAAGTGACTGGCTTTATACAACTCTCCAGGTGCGGCTGGATAATTTTAAACTTTGAGTTTCATGGTTTTATAGGAAGTGAGGGTTCCTCAGATAATAGTGCACATTAATGTTAAACCAGCCTTGCTGTGTTAAGGGCCTCTCTGGCCTGCTCATTCCACCGAACTGTGTCCTGGGCTTCTGCCCCCAAGTCCTGCCCTAAGGGCACTACTGCAAATTTGCACCTGTAAAATAGGAACAGATGTGACACCACTGTCTTGTGTTAAGAATGCATGACTGTCTTAAATATTCATGTTGTTGTTGCTCTTGTTGTTGTGTGCCTTCAAGTAATTTCCAACTTATGGTGTGGTGGAGTGTGGTGGAGTCTCCTTCTTTGGAGGTTTTTAAGCAGAGGCTGGATGGCCATCTATTGGGAACGTTTTGATGGGTGTTCCTGCATAGCAGGGCGTTGGACTCGATGGCCCCTGGGGTCTCTTCCAACTCTATAATTCTATGACCCTAAGGTGAACAGGGTTTTCTGAGGCTGAGAGTATGTGACACACCCAAGGTCACCTGGTGGGTTTCCATGACCGGACGGGGAACTGAACCCTGATCACCAAGGTCACCAGTCCAGTGCTCAAACCACTACACCACTCTGACTCTCAAATATTTCTATACTGACCTTTTTTTATGAATGTTTATCTACTGCATTTTAAGTTTAAAAGCCACAAAATATATTGTTCAATAAATTAAAATAAAAACTATAGTTTATGGATATAGTTGGATTTCAAAATACCCAGGTAGGAGAATCTGCAGAGGGGCTAAATACCTTAAAGGTCCCAGATCCTATCTGATCCTGGAAGCTAAGCAGGGTGAGCCCTGGTTAGTACTTGGATGGGAAACCACCAACACATACCAGGTGCTGTAGGCTATATTTCAGAGGAAGGAACTGGCAAAGCCACTTCTGAATATTCCTTGCCTATGAAAACTCGATAAAATTAATGGGGTTACCATAAGTCAACGGGTAACTTGAAGGGATATAAGCATACAAGTAAAATCTATATCTTTATAAATATATAATATTATTAGAAAAAAAGACGAGACGGACTGCATTAAAAAAAATACAACACAGCAAATGCCAAGAGATCAGAAATGCCACTGCAATTTGGGGATTATATAATGAATATCATTTATAATTTACAGCAAGCCAAAGTAACCAACAAGAATAATGCAAAGAAAATTGATAACAGAAGGGCCTTTCTGAGTAGCTAAGGAAATAAATTATTACAATTATGTTTGATCTTCGTTCAGAAGGAAGGACTATATTTTGCTGGGCGCCTGGGTGAACACAGAGTATCCTTGTCCAAGGAGTCTGAGCCAGCCTCAGAGGCCATGCATCACAATCTGCCCTTTGTAACAGGAGTCTTCTCTAAGGTCCTACATGGCAGACATGTTTCTCTTACTCATCTGCCTCCTATGTTAGAGGCCCACTGACTTCATCCCCAAAACAATGACTTAGGTTAAAATGAACAGGCCACACCTGGGAACACTGCTCATGACAGAGAGCAAGAAATCCTGTAATCCTCTGCAGAGATGAGTAACCAGACTGCTGTCCTCTCGCTTGATTCCAAATAACATTCTGACAGACATTAACACCCAACCTTGTCCCTGTTGGAAGCACCTCTCCCTCATCTGCCCAACCATATTCTGGATACCGTTTCTTTCAGGCTGAGTCTCAGTATAAAATAGGTCTGAACTCTTTGTCAAGTATGAAGTCTGTCTATGTTTGTGTTTCTCATCTCTTTCCCCTTTAAAAATACACTTAGATCGAAGCCCTGAGGTAAAATATCATGGGAGACCAACGAGGCAACGCGTACTCATTAACAGCGTGCTGCTGCCTTTACTTTATATGCCACAGAACCTTCCAATATGGCTCCCTTCCCTGTGCATAACGTGCCTTTGTGTTCAGCACTTGGTGAAAGCTGCTAGCTAATGTTTGACTTCAAGCAGCATAGATGATTTAACAGATGCCTTAAAGAACTGTTATGGCACAGGCCCAGATTACTTCTTGGTAGTTATATAACCTCTACATGAACTTTAAAAGTTGAGCAAAACAATAGCAGATTAAAACTAGGATGGATGATTCTGTACAATCCCCCTTGACATCTTTCCCCTCTCTCTCTCTCTCTTTTTTTTAAGGTCTCTTTAAAAATAGAAGTCAAATCACAATTCCTTGACCTATGGTTTTCAACCTGTTTTGAACATGAGAAAGGAAAGCAACTGTCTTTATTTCAAAGAGTTGGAAAACAGATGTTATCACTTTTATATATGTATGACCAGACTTGAGCAACCAATTCTGCGAGGCTGCAGATCCATTATTAACTTGTTTTGCATGAATTACCCATCACAATGGAAACCACCAATACTGTGACTCCTGATTGCTCCCAGGGTGGAAAGAAGGCAATCCATGCATGAAGCCGCCTGCACCAGTTTCTGTGTGATGGAGGTTGAGCTGCCCTTTATGGCAAGCCCGAACCACATGGATGAAGGTCCTTTTCTCTTATGTGATCCAATGTGGCTGTGTGTGACAGACGCAGCCAAGTGGATAGGGAAAATCACACAGCATTACATTTTAAAATTTGCTCACAGATGGCACTTTACTCACAGAAAGTTAAATTGTTTTAATAGTTATCTGTCTCCCTTTATGTTAGAGAGAAAGGGGGAATGTTAATGTACTTAGAATTCTTGAGCCCCAGGGGATACAACTTCTGGAAAGGTGACATCAAAGACGGGTACCATCAACCAGTAGTAACGTCCAGCAATCTCATATTGTTATCACTATTCCAAGAAGGCAATTACAATTTACAACATAAAGGTCTGATCTCACTGTTATGAGCATCAGCTTGCCTTGTCCAGCAATGGAAACAGTTAGAAGGGCCATCTATGGAAAACTGGATGAGCAGAGTTTGGACATCTGCCCTTCTGGAAAAATTAAGACATAAAATGATAACTTGTTAATTGAGTAGAAAAGGCCATTATTTTTAACTGTTTGGTACCTTTTTCTTCATTACAAATGGACAATAACAGTGGAGTCTTCCAGCACAGATGGACAGCTTCTGGAGAGACATTTTTCGATAATTCTTCCCAAGATAATGTAGAGGGGCAACTTGACTGATTAGCTGCACTATTTTTAATGGTGTTATAATTTCCTAATGTCCATTGCCCCAATGTTCTCTGAATCACAAGTGATGAATAGTTGAAAGAAAGAAAGAAGAAAGGAAGGAAGGAAGGGGAGGGTTCATAGCTTCCATCAGATTCTCAACGGTATCTATGAGCCCAAAAAAAGGTTAAGAATCACAGATGTACAAGGTGCCTTGATGAAAAAATTGACAAGGGGTCAAGTCATTCCTTAAAGCTCTAAGGCTCTATATAGATTTCCCCTAAAGAAATGAGGTGGGTTGTGTGTATGGTGCTTAAAAAATCCAGCTGGTATTTGTGGTTGAATATTTGATATCCTTTTGGTTACTTCTGAGTAGAAAAGGGAGTAATAAATAATATGAATGTAATAATATGCATGCATTCTCGTTTTCAAGTGCATCCTGTTATTACAGGGGTTTTGCAGGTTTTCTGTGTTTTGCAAACTGAACTTGGAAAACTTGATCCAGTTCAGAGAAGGAAGGCAAAGGCTGATTCAAAATAGGGCTATTGTAGATCCCTATTGGCTAGCACCAATCAAATCTGGCCAAAGACATTTTGTTGCCTGGGCTAAAGAACACAATGGTACCCCAACTGATTCTGTGTAAAGAAGCTGAAGAGACTGAGGAAAAGATGAGACGACATCCGCCACCTCAGTGAGATGTCAGGGTGGTTTAGGGGGCTCAGTACATGGCATATATCAACTGCTCTTTCTCCAAGAGAGGGGAACACTGGAATTGACTAGGGTGAAAAGCACAGGAGTAGACATCCAGCAACCCCTTCCAGCATCTTATACCTGAGGCAGTTGTTTCATTCTGCCTTGTGGTAGGGCTGACCCTAGCACTCATGATATTCCTATGAAGAGACAACCTTTGGTACCTATGGAATAAAATCCAAATGTCCTTGCCATTAGAAGGAAAAGCATGTGATAATAAGATGAATGGCCTCATAAGACATTTTGCTTACTGATCTAAAAGACCAAGCAATGATCCTCCCATTCCATACACAGAAGATGGCTATATTCACAACTGATTCTTACTTTAAGGCTCATGATGGGATAGCTCCTTCACCAGATCTGAGGCCTGTTGCCTACCTCAGGAGGTGCACAGAGCTCTGGCACAAACAATGTTAATACGTCAATGCTACTCACTTGTACATACTCCCAGGCCTGATTTGCTGTGTGCTAGAACAAATGCTGCAGTTTAGGTGCATTGGCAGCACCAGAATGTATTACATGAGCTGAACAGTGCATTTCTCTGTGCCATGCATGCACCAATGGAGTGATGACTTGACCTATCTACTTTTCTGTTCACTTAGTCAGTCAAGGGCCTTTCCATACAGAACTACCAATGTCAAGTTGAGAGAAGTCAGGTAGGTGAGATAGCCGGCCTGACAACAAGCAAGCATCACCACCTCCAGCAGCCATCCTGGCTGGGAGATTCTGGAAGTTGTAGTTCGAAAAAGTAGTCTTTATAAATTCTAGTGTTGGCTTAGGAAAATGGGAACAGTTGGATGGGATAGGACTTAGCAGTTCCTTTTAGCCCACATTTGCTGCCTGAGGCAGCTAGATCACTCTGCCCCATGGTAGGGCCAGGGCATACAAATAGATGACTCTCCATTAAACTATAAATCTAGGCACTCTGGTTGAAAATGCTTTCCTACTACAAATTCATTTTCTTTTCTTTTAGTAGCTATTTCACCAACATTAGCATATCCTAGTGTTACCAGGCCATACACCCCCACATTTTGATATGGTCAAACTGGCAAAATATATTAACTGGCAGATGTATTGGCATAAAATATAAATTATACTTATGACTGGCAAGGCCATGTGGAAGAAAGGGACACTGGCTGGGAGTATCTCAGAGATGACCTCAGCATGGCCAGGTCAAAAGTTCATTGAAATTAGCTAAGAAAGCCTGATTTAATGGCTCTGAGCTAATCCTATCAACTGCCAACATCAGAAAACAATAAGGTGGCCAGGACCCCTACTGTGTGCATATCCTACTGCAGATAGCCCAGAAACCCCCTCTCAACCAAGACATCGAAACCAATCAGTCCATTCCAGACCCATTGTTCACAACAGGTTCCCTCTGTCTTGTATTTGGAACCTTCACTACCACAGGCTATTTTCAGGGTACAAATACTCCTGATTTCAGGATACCCAGTGCAGTCTCTTGAAGGTCTACCCATCACTCTGGCCATTTCCGCACCGGGCTAGTAAAACGGTGCAGAGCGACCTCCAACGGAGGTCTTCTGCACCGTAGAGTGGACTGGGGCAGACTACTTTCTGTAGTTCCATACCTCAGTCCACTCTGGAGCGACCAGAACTGGTCGCGCAGTGTGTTTTTTAAAAACCTCTTTTTAGAGGTTTTTAAAAATCACAGAGCGTGCAACCCCGTGCCGCTCCGTCACCCGGCTCCGGAGCAGATTTGCAGGCGCGCACAAGTGCATGCCTGCAGATCTTCCAGGGGTGGGCTTTCGGTTGGCGAGCTTCTCCAGTTGGTGGAGAGCCTCCACCAACCGGAAGCCGCCATTTGGGACGCCGGAGGACTGCGGAACAGCAAACTTGCGCTGCTCCTCGTGGAGACAGACTCGGCCAGACGGAAAACAAAGCCGGTAAGCTCCGTTTTTGGGCGTTTTCCCCCACACACATGCGGAAAGGGCCTCTGGCTGGCTGGCTCCTGAATGAGAACTGTCCTTAGGTGATACCTAAGCCAAAACACATTTCTGCTCTTGACTACTCATCTGGACTGGTAATTATAAATCCTCTCAAACCCCTCAGCCTCTCTATAATTTTTCCTCCCTTTCTCTTTCAGTTAGCTCTTGTGTGAATGCTTGATTGTGTGTATCGTGTGTGAGTGAATTCTCCCCAATAAAAACACATTTTTAGCTTACCTTTTAATCATTGTCTGGCTTTTGCTTGGCCTGATCCCATAAAGTTGGGTAAAAGATCCTGCTGGGTTACCCTGCCCCTCGTTTTGCTATAGCTAGTGCTCCGCTAATTTCCCCAATCTTAGCATTTTTGGAGCA
This sequence comes from Cyclura pinguis, assembly GCA_030412105.1. Lineage (NCBI taxonomy): Eukaryota > Metazoa > Chordata > Lepidosauria > Squamata > Iguanidae > Cyclura > Cyclura pinguis. The sequence continues at coordinate 314,849,538 of CM059600.1, read as the reverse complement.
AATCAAGGTGTCCCCCAAGGGACCCCCAGAAGTCAGGGTAACACTAGGTTTTAAACCAAATCATTAATGGAGGAAATGGGCTTGGTTCTTTTTAGCAATGCTATGTCTCAATGAAGCCTTGCATTTGTCTGAGTATTCAGCTGATACCAATGTAGGATGTATGACTGTCATTTTCCAGCCTCCCTGTAGGACTGTGGTTTTCCTAGCCTCCCTAGTAATAAGAGGGAAAATCAGACAAAAGTTACATCAGCCCGGGAGGAAGGAGGAATCTGACTCTAAAAAATCTGGCATGTGCTGAGTAGCACCATTATAAATGTTGTCTCAGCAGGTGTAGCAAGTCTGGCCTGCAGGCAGGCTTAGCAACTTTTCTCCCCCACGTTCTCACTATCTAGATATGAGTTGCATCAGCAAAGCAAACTGCAGGTCACAGCAACAGACTCTGAAAAAAACAAGGAACATTCGCAAATGTACTCATTCTTCCATCACTATTCCTTAGCTTTTTTCTGCTTCCTAGACTCAGCTTATAGCTGCAAGATAGACCACTTTCCTCAGCTGCAATAATGCTGGCCTGTGCTATCAGTAATTCCAGTTTGGTCCAGCCATTAGTCCATGCTCTCCAACATTTCACAGATGAAAAGTGTGACACATGTAGCCAAGCAACATTATTGTGGTCAAGATGGCAAAAGGTATCAATAAGGAAGAAGTCTGGGAGAAGCTATGACGGTTGGCTTTTGCCTGAGTCTACAAGGAAGGGCAAGATTCCACCCCTCCTCTTCTCTTCCTTCTGCTGGGCTGAATGCAAACTTCTTTTGCACTTTTGCACATGGTTTTGCAGGTGTAGAAGTAAACCAAGAATAAAGTGTGAAAGTTGGAGGAGGAGATAGAAACTGGGATATTTTAAACACAACTGAAAAAGTGAAATGTCCCTGCCAAATTGGGACAGTTGGTGCTTGCGTGCATTCAAGTTGTTTCCAACATACAGCAACTCAAAGGCAAGAGTATGCTAATCCAAATCAAACCAGGTCTACTCTACCACTGAAAATGACATTTCACTCTGGGCTTTTCCCTGTCACTCGATAAAGCGTAGCTCCACTGACCTCATACTTTTGTATCATGTCATTGTTGCTTAACACTGAGCCATTTCTGGGCAACAAAAGCCCACTCACAATTGTCCATTTAGTTATTGTAGAGCTACATTACTACCACTTGTTTTGTATGTAGACAGCAGCTACTGCAGCCAGAGTATTAATGGATAAATCTTCAAGGGACTTACTATTCTGGTCCTTAAAGTTCTGCATTAACCTATTAGCCCCTGGGCCAGTTTCAAGGTGATGTGATATTCAAGGTAATACAATGTGATACTAACATTGTACATAATTGTATTGCCTTGAGGCAGTGGAAAATGCAATCTAAAACATTTTTAATAAATAATTATAAATAGTTAATTTTGTCAGCATTAGTCACAAGTTTATGGAGAATAGAACCCAAAAATAACAGCTTATTATGAAAGTTAAATAAAACACCTGAAGAATTGCTCAGTTGCATGCTGACTTATTTCTAAGTTCTTCACTTTGAAGTGTTCACATATTTGTATTACCCAGTTATTTTTCATACAAAAATGCATGTGTTGTATCTCATATTCTGAGGTATCTTGCAATGTGGAGATTGAAGAGATTATTGGATTAAATTATTAAACATGCAAAAATATACACCTAGAACCAGCCTCATTGAAAACAAGAGGCCACACTTCTTAGTAGACATGCATAGGATCATGCCATTAGGTATACAGAAACAAGTTTCAGATTCTCATGAGCACATTTTGCATCCAAATGCACCTTCATTCCAAAGGAGGTATTTGGTCTGAAATATAATTAGTATCACTCTAATAAGACTAGACATAACTGGGTTAGAGAATGCTATAATTTATGAATAATATAAATACTAGCCTTTAATAACAAATCTGAAGATTGAAATTCCAGACAACTATGTAACTTTCATTAAATGGAGTAATTTTTATTCTTTGGTAGGTCTCTTACATAAAAATTAGAAATGGGATAAATGGTCTCCTTATTCACAATTGCTGGTGGGGATATTAAAGACTGTGAATTTAAAATAGTCTTTTAATTTATAAAAGAAACATATGACTTTAATTTCCCCTGAAAAGAGGGGGTGTAATTCACAGACTGCCTTTGTAACAAATAACATATTTGACTATGTAACTGCTTTCCTGCCATAGGCAAAAACGATTGTAAGCCTTGTATTGTCCCACAGAGAGGCCACATAACTGCAGCTAGACAGAGGATATGATGATGAGCATTCTGTAGCTTAAAAGACAGCAAATAAATGAGCATATTATATATATATAAACTGAACAGAAGAAAGCAATTTCAAGTTTCTCGAAAAGCAAGTACAATATAGTGGTGCCCTTGAAATGGCACTGACCCAGTGTGGGGAAATATTTTTCCAATTAGGACCATAGTCCTTTGGGGGGAACTGTTCTCGGGCCATGGAACCAGAAGCAAAAGTGGGTTCATCTCTCTTCATTTCAGTCAGCCCCATCTTGTCCCATATTCTCCAAGTATCAGCGATGTAGACTCGAGTTGACTGACTTGGACTCAAGCGGACTTAAGTCACTTCAGTGACTCAACCCAGACTTGACTCATCAATAAATGATGCACTGACTCGACTTGACTCTAGACTTGTATACTTTTAGTGACTGACTTGCTGCTCTTGGTTCAGTAACATAACCCATTTATCCAGAAACCTTACAACTTTGAACAATGCTTCCATCACTTTTTGCCTACTGATCACATGACAATTTGTCTCAAGTCCAAAACGTGAGCACATTTTTCAGAAGGGAACAGCAAACAGGTTAGGCAGTGGGCTTGAGGCAGACTTGAGGTCTGCTCAGCAGCCTGTCCCTGCTGCATATCAGAGGAGCCTTCTAAAACTTTTCCTAAGAGCAGAAGACAAGACTCACCCCCAGAGTGCAGGGTGCATTTCTCAGAGAGGAACAGCAAATGTGTCAGGCAACAGACTTGAGGAGGAAGGATCCTTCCTACAGCTTTTGAAGCTTCAGTAAGGGGAAGTAAGAAGGATCCTATGCCCCACTTCTGAAAAATCCTCCAGCTTCAGAAATGGGAAGTAAGAAGGATCCTATTCCCCACTTCCGAAACTGCAGATGGCAAAATTGCAAATGTGGAGGGCTGGCTCCACTTAAATTGTTAAAACTGACTTTATTTTACTCTGTGCAGAAATTCTGGAATATAGGTTGGGTATAAAGTTGGCTCCTAGACTTGAGACCTGACTTGAAACTATCTTCAAGGACTTGAGACTTGATTTTAGACTTGAGACTTCACTTCCGACTTGGAATATAAGACTTAAATACATCACTGCCAAGTATCCCAAAAACTGTCAGAATGTCTCTGGAAACTTAAAGAGGTCCTGGTATACTGTTGTGCTAGAAGACTCCTTCATTCAGAACTTCAGCATGAGAAGTCCCCACCACCAGCACTAAAACTACTGGATGTTTTCCTTAAGACAACCTATCAATCAATAAAAAAGGAGGGTAAAAATGCCCTAAAAAACAATCAGAAGGGCAGGGGACACGATATCCTGAGAGAGCAAGGAGGATAGGAGAGGCAGAGACAGAGAGGAAGGAGGCAAGGTGCAGTTCCAAGGTTTTGCTTCCAGCCTGTGTGTGCCCTAACTAAAATGTGGAGATGTTTCTTTATCCATGTGCCAGTGGGAGAGCATGTGTGGGCATTCATGTGTGGGAAAGGGAGGTTGTCTTTGTGACAGGTATAACATGTCTGGTGGGGGGGGCAGTACAGCTTCCTCTGTGGAGCAGCAGTTTATTTATATGAACAATGCAATCATGTACATATCTACTCAGGTGAAAGTCCCACTGAATTCGGTGGAATTTACCACAAGCAAATGTCTACAAGATTGTGAACCATGTAATATCCTAAGAGGCCATTGGAATTCATCAGTGGAATGCTTTGGTCTTAGTGTTAGAAAAATGAGGTGGGCACAGCTCCATCACACATAGGCCCAACCACTGTGGCAGCAAAGGCAAAAAAGAAGAGGCAGTATCTGCTGGAGTTAATCTGCTCACATACTGCCATCCCCCATTCCTTGTTTGTCATGTCTTAATTAAATTGTTAACCTGAGGCCAGGGAACTGTTTTGTTGTTCTTTTACTTGTAAAGCACCATGTACAGTGATAGAGCTATCTAAATTCATGATGATGACAGTGATGATGATGATGATGATGATCATCATCATCATCATCATCATCATCATCATCAAATTCTTTATGACAATCATGTTTTTGTAAAGTTGAAGGCTTTCATGGCCTGAATCCATAGGTTGTTGTGGGTTTTCCGGGCTTTGAGGCTGTGCTCTATTAGTATTTTCTCCTGACATTTCACCTGCATTTGTGGCTGGAATCTTCAGAGGATCTGGTGGCATGGAAGTGAGACAGAGTATATATACTTGTATAGTCCCCAGGTGGGAGGAAGCAATTTGCATATGTTCAGTTGGCCTGTGTGATGGCCTACTGTTAAATGGAATATGCCCCAGGATTGAGTTGTTAGTCAGGCGATATGCATAACAGTGCATTAAGTACATTAGCCATCTGTTGTATTGTTTCTTGTAGAGAGACCTCCAGAGTCTGGGTGGTGTTCATTGGCATATTTTGAGTCTTAATTTTAGTATTCTTCAGTACTGTCAGCCAAATTTTGTTTACTTTCTGAGTTTCTTCTTTCCTGTTGAAATTGTCCATGTGTTTATGGATTTCAATGGCCTCTCTGTGTAGTCTGACATAGTAGTTGTCAGAACGGTCCAGAATTTCTGTGCTTTCAAAAATCATGTTTTTCCCCAGTGATATGTATTTGAACGAACTCTGTTCCATTTACTTCTGGAACTGACAAAATTCTACATTATTTTCCCCGTACCTACTTCTATTTTTATCTTAACGATCCTATGAAATAGGTTAGAATAAGAGGATGCCACTACCTCAAAGTGACCACATCAGCTTCATGGGGGAGATGAGATATATATATAAATCTGATATATAATGTGTGATGAGCAGATGGGGTGGGTATAAAAATAGAGCTCAAATAGTGGTCATGTGTCTGAGAAAAATCTATCATTTTGAGCAGGGTCTGGTTCATTTAACATTAATGTCTTGCATAATATTTATTATGACACTGTACACACACATACTAGTTTATATGTATAGATTTAGAATCATAGGCCATGTCTGCCCTACACTGTAATACTGCTATTATTCCACTTCTAACATCCTGTGGATTTCTGTGGAATTTACTGAGGCCAAAGAGCTCTCTGGCTGAGAATTTCAAATGCCCCTCCCTAATCTGCAAACCCCAGGATTCCACAGAATGTTGAAAGTGGAATAATAGCATTATAACAGTGTAGTGCAGAAATGGCCTGGTTATCTAATGTGGTGATAAGTATGTAACGCTGCCTGTATGGAATCCAGCAATGCAGTTTCAGTTTAGATGAGGCTATATTACATCAACAGTTCCTCAAGAATGAGCACTTCCATCACAAGCACACTTACCATGAAGAACGTTGCCTTTCTAGTTGTTTCACTGCACCTCAAGTATGTTGTTGATGAAGCATGTAGACACCCACTCTAAATTTCTCCTACACTTGTCAGAATGATGTATGCCCGGTCCTCAACTCCAGTCCTAACTCTAAGACAACTCCACCAAAGATGCTTTGGACATCTTTCAACTCTTGGGTCCCTACAGTTGGTAAAATGCAAAAGGCTGGTAAGAGAACCTCCTTTAGATCTTAGAAACAATGAAAATGCCTCATTTATACATGTGCATCGCCAATACTATTAATGTAAATTGGTTATTAGCAATTTATGCTGAAAAGCAATAAAACAAAACATAAAAATAGCTTTATTAACTGCAGTTTTGCCCTCTGAATCTCATGCTAGGAGGCACACTTTGCAATCAGTGATTTCTTCCTCAACGCACCCCAAGACAGTGTGACATTTACTCTACCACATTAACATATTTATAAACAAATTACTGCCTCCTTTCCTGCAATTTGCATTTTATAACACATCAGGACTCTGAAGTTAATAGGAGAGACACGTGCAATGCCTTTATAATTGGAAAGTTGTAAAGCTACATTGTAATTTTTCTCCAATCACTCTCAGGTCTACGTAGGAAGGCGTAATTAAGGAAAAATAGCTTTTACAGACTATTATAATATAGGAATAACCAGAGTGAAATCTATTTCAATCATTGCTTTACAAAAGTGATTTAAGAATTGTGAGATGACTGACAAAGTAGAGCTGTGAATTTCTCTTAAGATAGTAGGCTAGTTTGTGGATCTAAGAAATCCCTATAGCACAGGGAACTTAATTGCAAAACACCAGGGGCTTATTAGGGGTATTTAAGACCCCCCTTCCCTGAGGCATCCCTACCATAATGAGCGAACATTTATTATTTTATTTTCGCAAAAATCTATATCTTACACCTTTCTTGTTTACACATCATTCATAATGTCAGTTAATGTCAATAACAGAATTCAGTAACATTACAGACCAGCAGATTAAGAAAACAAATAGAACAGCTGGTAAAGCATATGAAGCAAACATCTGGCTTAACAAGAAAGCCTTTGGCCTACATCAAAATGTACTGAAAGAGGGGACCAACCTAGCCTCTTTGGGCATGGAATTCCAAAGTTCAGGCCTGGAGACATACACCATTTCTGCACAACAACATTCTCCCATGTCTCCCCATTGCAATCCAAGCTGCCCCGTTGCCAAAAAGGAAGCACAACAGGCATGCTCCCCTCCACACCTGACTGGGTCCCAAGTCGAAGGGAGTGTCAGCAACATCTGTCTGCCTTCCACAACACAGCTGGGCTCTTTCCCATGCTGCACTGGGGAAGGAAGCACCACTATCACGTTTCCTGCCCTTCCACATGGCAGGTAAATACAGCAGCATTGTGCGATCGCGGGTACTTAATGGATTTAATCTGTTAAGTGAATATCCCATGATCACAACACTTGGGGACAGGATGGCAGCGGGACCATGACATGCAAAAGCATGACCTGCAGACCACTGCCATCCTGGTCCCATAGCAGGACTGCAACACCATGCAAAAATGGCCTGAGAACACCCTGACAAAGCTGCTGTCAGTCGTATAGGGACGGGGGACGGGGGACGGGGGATGGGGGATGGGGGACAGGGAGCAGGGAGCGGGGGGAGCAAGGGGAGTGGGGCGGTTTGTCCCGCAATGTTTTAGGGGTGTCCCGGCCTGTAGCCATGCCCCTGCATGCCCTGGTCATGCCCCCATGTGCCCTGGCTACGCCCCCATGCACAGTGGCCACAACCCTCACGCCATAGCCCTGCCTCCTCCCACCCCCCTCCACACGCTCCAAGCCCCACCACTGGCTCCTGTCTTCGGAAGCCTGTGTACTGGGAATGATGCTGAATAGGATGGCAGTGATTATATCTGTGATCCTAGGGCTATCTTTTGGCTCATTCTTGGAGTCACCAAGTAGGGTAGCCACCCTCCCAACCAGTAAACAGCAACACTAGCAGCAGCCATCCCCCCACCCTCCTAGACTTTGACAGCTACAAGGGAGGATGGCTTTGGACAGGGTGCAAGGAACTAGAGAATAATTCCCTGTACTCCATTCAAAAAGAGATATATGGATGTGTGAGCCACACTTGCACACATATATATCCGTAACATGATGCTGCCCATTGTAATCAAAATGTTTAAATGAGATTTTAATGCTTCCTTTTATTCACATTGAGCCTTTAATGTGGGGATGACTACACACAGGTGTTCACCAAAGCTTTTGGGGTTCAGAGACCATAGATGGATTACTGTGTATTTCTCTTTGAGTGTATACTGTTTTAAATTAAAAAGAAATCTATTCTAAAATGTTGTTTTATACTGTTTTCTTTTAGGTTGTCTAATGTTAATTTATTGCCTATACCCTGCCACAAAATCTTTGTGTATAGGACAATGTATCTATAAGTAAATAAATAACCTAAATTCCAGTATCAGATATTATAATAGTATGTGTTTTAGAGTTTCTGGTCATTTCCGCACAGGGCGAGGGAATCGCTCTGTGCCGCTACTTATCGGGTCTTATGGCTCCCCGGTCTGGTCCAGGCTGCTCCGGAGCAGGGCATGCTCGTCGCTCCGCACTCCTCCAGCATCAAAAATGGCAGCTTCCGGTTGGTCGAGGGTCTCAACCAACCGCTGAAGCTCGCCATGCCTAAAGTCCGCCTCCGCAGATCACAGGGTCGCATTGGTGCGAGCCTGCAAATCTGCACAAAGGAGTAGGCTCACACTGGCGTGCTCCGTGCTTTTGAAAAACCGAAAGAAACAGGTTTTTCAAAAGCATGCTGGACGACCACTTGGGGTTGTTCGGGAGTGGGCTGAGGTGCGGATCTACATTAAATAGTCCGTACCCAGTCTGCTCCCATGTGCAGACGTCCTCCCTGGAGGACGGACTGCACCATTTCAAATACCCCGTGTGGAAATGGCCTCTCTCTATGGTTTTTTTAGACATGTGGCCCTTAGGTCAGGGCTTTCCAAATGGTGTGTTGCAACACGTTAGTGTGTTGCCTGAACAGTATAGTTGTGTCACCTCCCTGAACCGAGAACGAGCCCCCAAGCTGAGCGGGTATGTTATATGTTATAAATAAATCATATATATTTAAAAATAAAAATGAAAGGTTTTCATGAGATGTTGTGTCCCTATACATTTCATTATTACTATTTATGTATGTGTCTGTATCTCTTATAAGGGGCTAGTTTAACCTCTGGTTTGCTAGTAAAACTGAATTACTGTGTCGAAAAATGATGCATGTCTAAAAAGTGTGTCACTAACATGAAAAGTTTGGAAAGCTCTGCCTTAGGTTAAAACTACTGTCACATTTTTAACTCCATTTTTTCTTGCCAGAAAAGTGACCACTTCCGAAAGTCAGGGGACATTTATGATGATAATGCATAGTGGGTCAGATGTTCAATGAAAAACAGTGGGAACTCATCTGTTACAGTGAGCACATATACCTTGTTTCAAGTGTACTGCTCTCTGTATTCTCACAAATAGGACTAGAATCATAGACTCATAGAGTTGGAAGAGACCACAGGGGCCATCCAGTCCAACCCCACCACGTAGGAACACACATCAAAGCAATCCCAACAGATGGCCATCCAGCCTCTGTTTAAAAACCTCCAAAGAAGGAGACTCCACCACACTCCGTGGCAGCATATTCTACATATTCTATTGCTGGACAGCTCTGACTGTCAGGAAGTTCTTCCTGAGGTTCAGGTGGAATCTCCTTTCCTGCAGCTTGAATCCATTGCTCCTTGTCCTAGTCTCTGGAGCAGCAGCAGAAAACAAGCCCATTCCCTCCTTGACATTACATCTCTTCAAATATTTAAACATGGCTATCATGTCCCCTCTTAACTTTCTCTTCTGCAGACTAAACATCCCCAGCTCCCTAAGCTGCTCCTCATAGGGCACGGCTTCCAGACCCTTCACCATTTTGGTCACCCTCTGGACATGCTCCAGCTTGTCGATATCCTTCTTGAACTGAGTTGCCCAGAACTGGACACAGTATTCCAAATGAGGTCTAACCAAAGCAGATCCTTCAGTCTAGACTAACACCAGCTATTCATATCAAGAGCCCATTCACACTCTACAAATACCTGTATAGCACAGTGATTTGCAGTTTAGGGAAGAGTATTCAGAATTCTCAGCCAGAAAGCTCCACCAAGCTACAAATTCCAGGATTCCAAAAGATGAGGCCATTACTGAGTAGTGTGAAAGGGTGCAAATTGTGGTCCTTAGACTGATTTCAAGTAGCCCTCAGCCTAGTGTCAAAAACAGAAGGGGGCAGGAGGTGAGAGAAAGAGAAAGGGCAGAGTACGGCAGAGACAGAAGGGGCGGAAAGTTAAGATTGTAGGACAAAGGGAAAAATGAGATAACAAAAGGATAGAGAGAGAGAAAAAGGAGAGTTTTAGGCCATTTCCACACGGGTTAAATAAAATGGTGCAGTGCGTCCTCCACAGAGGATGTCTTCACCTTGGAGCGGACTGGGTCTGGACTACTTAGTGTAGATCCGCACCTCAGTCCACTCCAGGGCGACCCCAAGTGGTCCTCCAGCATGTTTTTGAAAAACCTGATTTTTCAGGTTTTTCGAAAAGCCGGCGCGCGCCATTGCATGCCTGTTCTCCCATGCAGATTTGCAGGCTTGCACCAATGCGAGCCTGCAATCTGCGGAGGGTGGGCATTAGGCTGGCGAGCTTCAGCAGTTGGTCAAGACCCTCAACCAACTGGAAGCCGCCATTTTGGATACCAGAGCAGTGTGGAGCGATGGCCACACACTGCTCCGGAGCACCCTGGACCGGACCGGGGAGCCAGAAGATCCGGTAAGTAGCAGCACAGGGCAATTCCCTCGCCCTGTGCAGAAATGGCCTTAGAGTGAAAAAGAGTGACAAAGGGCGAGAAAAGAGAGACAGAGTATGGAGTGTCAGAAGGACATACCTTCTAATATTTTACAGAATTAAACCAGGTGCATCCCAGTGAATCCATAAAACCTGTTGTTTGAGGGATATGAGAAAGCATGAGAAAGGGGTGTGGTCAAATGGCTACATTATTAATGAGGACCAACACAAAAGTATAGTATTTTTAACAGAGAAATCTTCAGACATGTAATTAATTTAGGAAAAAAAGGAAGGGAAAAGAAGAAAAACTCACCCAGGATGGATGTCTAAAGAACTTACAGTGGAACTAAGACTTAAAAGGGACACATACAAGAAATGGAAAAAGGAGGGAAGTCACCAAAGAGGAATTCAAACAAATAGCCAGCAAGTATAGGGAGAAAGTCAGAAAAGCTAAAGTACAGAATGAGCTCAGGTTTGCTAGAGAGGTTAAAAACAATAAGAAAGACTTTTTTGGTTAAGCCTGTAGCAAAAGGAAGAACAAGGAAATGGTAGGGCCTCTGCATGGGGAAGGCGGTGAAATGCTAACAGGGGACAGAAAGAAGGCAGAACTGCTCAACACCTTCTTTGCCTCAGTCTTGTCCCAAAAGGAAACAATGGGGAAAACCTAGGGAAAATGGAGCAGATGATGTGGTAGGGAAAATGCAGCACAACAAAGTAAAGAGGTAGGACAGGAATACCTGTCTATTCTAAATGAATTCAAGTCACCAGGGCCAGACAAACTATACCCAAGGGTATTAAAGAAACTGGAAGAAGTAAACATAGAACTTTTGGCAGTAATCTCTGAGGATTCCTGGAGATCAGGAGAAGTCTTGGCAGCCTAGAGAAGGGCAAATATTGTCCCCATCTTCAAAATGAGAAGAGGACCCAAACAATTACTGCCTAGTCAACCTGATGTCAATACCAGGAAAGATTCTAGAGCAGATGATTAAACAAACAGTCTATAAGCACTTAGAAAGGAATGCCATGATCACTAAAAGTCAATATGGGTTTCTCAAAAACAAGCCACATCAGACTAATCTTCTCTCTCTCTCTCTCTCTCTCTCTCTCTCTCTCTCTCTCTCTCTGATAATGTGACTAGCTTGGTAGATGAAGGGAATTCTGTAGATATAGCATATCCTGATTTCAATATCATCTTTGACAAGCTTCCCCATGATATTCTTGCAAACAAGCTAGTAAAATCTGGGTTAGACAATGCAACAGTTAGGTGGATTTGTAATTGGTTGACCAACTGAACCCAAAGGGTGCTCACCAATGGCTCCTCTTCATCCTGGAGAGAAGGGCCTAGTGGCATGCTGCAGGGTTCTGTCCTGGGTCCAGTGCCATTCTCAGTGATTTGGACAAGGGAATAAACTGCATTCTTATCAAATTTACAGATGACACCAAATTAGGAGGGGTAGCTAGCATCCCAAAGGACAGGATCAGAATTCAAACTGACATTAAGAGGTTAGAGAGCTGAGCCAAAACTAACAAAAGGAATTTCAACAGAGAGAAGTATAAGATACTACATTTAGGCTAAACAAACACACAAACAGTGCACAGATATAAGCTGAGTGACACCTGGCTTGACCACAGTACATGTGAAAGAGGTCTAGGGCTCTTAGTAGACCACAAGCTAAAGATGAGTCAATAGTGTGATGCTGTAGCTAAAAGAAAAAGCCAATGCAATTCTGGGCTACATCAATAGGAGTATAGTGTCTAAGGCTATTTCTGTACTACACTGCTATAGTGCTATTATTCCACTTTCAACATCCTATGGAATCCTGAGGTTTGCAGTTTAGGGAGGGGCATCTAGAATTCCCTAAATTCTAGAGAATCCTAAATGGCCCTGGTCTCTTTGTTAAGTTGTTCAAAGGAAAACGATGGGGGATATCAGAAGCAGAAAGAATATTAATCTCAAAAGGAAAAGGAGTAATAAAGGAACCAAATAAATTGGGGGAGGGCGCTAAATGGAATTTTAAAAACTAGCAGGGAAGTCCTATATCTCATACCTCACCAGAAATCAAAATCTTAAGAAATCTCTGTGCTTTCTTCCTGGCCACCAAGAAAGCCACAAGAGTACATTCTTTTAAATGTTATCCAGTAAACCCCAGGAAGAGTTTTCTTGAGTCTACAGCTATAACTCTAAAATTTAGGAACCCCAAGAACAACACTTCTCAAAGGATTTATTCAGCAGTAGATTGACTAATCACCCCCAAGTCCTTTTTCCTATAGATCAATATTGGCTTTAACATTTAATTTATTTGCACTATTGGCATTATAGCTTCCATTCTACGCCCAAGTTTAAGAGGCAATGGAAAGATCTGGGGAGCCTAACCTCCTGTCTATATAACCGCTCATTTCCCCAATTTTTGCACCCAGGATTCTTCTACACTTGTGCATCAGAGTTTGGAGAAGTTGCAGTTACCATGCAACTTCTGGGGATTCTGGAAGCTGTAGTCTAAAATGTGACTTTTCCAAACTCTGTTATGTATATACAGCTGTAGAGCAAGGGGAGGGGCAAACAGAAAAATTGCATTCTGTATCACTTTTGGTAACAAAGTGGCTCTTGTAGTCTAAAAGCTTCCTTTCCATACAATAAAATAGTGATGTTAGGTTAATGGTTGACCAACTTGACATTGGGACAAAGAGAGCATTGTAACAAGAAGAATTCTATAGGTTCAGAAGACAGATTCAGAGAGGAAAAAAAAAACTTTGAGACTTATTGAATTAATGTTTTTCAGTACTAGAAAGAAAGAAAGAGAAACCATGGCAACACAGAGATTGCATCAACATAGAAAGAAAGTGTTTCCCATTTCAGACCTTATTCATTTTGATTGTTCCTTAAGAGGAAAAAATGCCCTTCTTCGGCTTGCTTATAGATGAGGGTTTTATTGTATAATCACCCTGCTTCATCCATGGAATTTTAGAGGTGGGGAAGGGGTCCAGGTAGTATTGTTTTCTATTGTAACCCTTTCATATTTTCCCACTGAATCTTCCTTCTTTTTTCTTCAATCCCCAGCCACCTAAAACCATATCTTAAGCTGAGAAAGGACAGAATCACCTAAATCCCTTTCTTAGCTGCTACTAGAGTGTAGCAGACCCAGATTCAATGGAAGTTTGTTTAACTCAACACTTACCTAAGCTGCATTGAATCAGCGAAGGTACTGTAGTTGGGACTAGCAGTTGGATTTACACCAATAACTACACACTGATTCAGACCTGGATTTAGTCGCATTAAGAGTAAACCCACTGAAGTCAATGGGATATAAGTTAGTAATGACTCATTTCAGTTCCATTGGTTTCAACTGTCCTACATTAAAAGTGAGAAAAGCTGGATCCAACTCAGTGTCTTTCAACAAGCAATGCCAAGAAGATTGATCTACCTGGATGTACCCTACAATTACTTCATGCACTGAAAAGTCATTGCCCTCCCATCAGATCTTTAGGGATACAGCCACCCGATAGAGTTCAAATTCAGTTGTCTATCTCTGTGTCTGATTCAAAATTGGTGTCTCCATTGGCAGCTGGGAGCTGCCATGAAAAAGGAGCATTGAATCTGCTCTGAGCTTTCACTCAAACTCTAAAGGAGCTAGTTAAAATATCAAACCTTCCTTGGGGATAGGATTCCATACATTGGATTTGCTCCTTTTGAAGTTCGGATGGAAACAGAAGCAGATTCAGCATCTCACTGACATGGAAGCCAGCCAACTGGCAATCTCTCTCCTCACACAGACATCTGGATGACCTCATACTTACCTGCAGAGAGAGAGATCTGCTCCCTCCTTTAATCAGTGGGTTGTTTTTTTTTTTTACTATCTAGAACATTCCAAAATGGGTCCTTATCAAGAAGCAATTGCCTAACTATTTACTTTCTTGGGAAACACATCACCTGCCATTCCACCAAAAAAATAAGTTATGTGCCAAATTTAGCAGAACCATTAAGGCTACTTGCAACAGCACTTTGGTCTCTGTTAACCATCTCCTGTCTAAATTTTGAGACATCCATATAAATGTAGCAATTTTTATTTGCTTTTTATCCCTTTTAAGTGTATGTTTTAATGTTGTGAATAGTGTGATTCTGTTTTAACGTTCCCATTTGAATTTTTTTAGCTGTATTGGACTGTTTTAAGCCACCCTGAATTCCAATTTTGGTGATAAGGCAGGGTATAAACAGAGATGATGATGATGATAACAGAACAATGACAGAACAATAATAAGTGTTATAATAATAATAATGCTGATAGGAAGAGAATCAACTCATTTTAAATATAGTATTGGAAGAGAATTCTACAGATACCATCAACTGCCAAAAGAAATGGGCTGAAGAGTAAATCAAGCCTGGACTCTGCCTAGAAGCTAAGATGACTAAATGGAGACTGTCATAGTTTAGACATATCAAGACTTGACTCACTAGAGAAGACAATAGTGCTTGATAAGGTGGAAGCAAGGAAGAAAATAGGGGTTACAGCTGGATAGACTTAATCCAGGAAGCCATAGATCCTGAGTTTCCAAGATCTGTGCAGGACTGTTGATAACAGTGTGACCTGGAGGTTTGTCACTCATAGGGTTACCACAAGTTGAAGTTGACTTTTTATTATTTATTTATTTAATGCCATCACTGTACATGGCACTTTTACCAGTAAAAGAACAACAAAAAAGTTCCCTGCCCTTAGACTTACAATCTAATTAAGACATGGGGATGGCAGTGTGAGAGGGGAATTAACTCCAGCAGATACTAGGCTTCTTCTTCTTTCCCTCTGCAGCCAGGGCAGTGGCAGGCAGGATGGAAAGAGAGCCTTTCATTGGCTTCTGGGCCTAGGTATGATGGAACTGTGCCTTCTCTCCCTCTGAGGCCATGGTAGTGGCACTTGGGATGGTGAGAGGGCCTCTCATCTGTCAAAATAAGTATCCCTCCTGGTATGAGAAAGACTGACAGACAGCAAACTCAAGAGCAAAGAAAGTTTTATTTGATACAACTGCACAGTTCGGTGCACCAAAGAGATTATATATATAATAAAATAAGTGAACCCTGGGTAACAATCAAACAAAGCTTCTGTCAATGTCAGGCGGTGGCTAAGCAGACACAGAGGCAGGAGCTGAGTTTATGGCTTTAGTGATAAATAAATCAAGAGGTTACGTCATCAAAACAAACATCCAGGTCCCAGGAGCAGCAAACTCAAATGGCAAGGTTTAGCCTGGAACAGAAAGCCCATGCCACAGGACGCAGATTCCCGGTTGGTAGACGGTTGTTGCCCCGTGCCCAACTCCAACAGCATCTGTCTTAAATACACAGTCTTTAGCCCAGCTGGGGCTGATCAAATGTCCGTTGGCCCAGCTCACAGTTGGAGCCCCTCAAGACTTCAGGGTCGATTCATCAGACGCTTCTCCCGCAGCCGCTGAGACCTCCGAACCGCCCTCTTCTCCAGCCGCCTCTGGAGGAACGTGGGGAGAGGGTCTGCTGCAAACTCTGGGCTGGAGTCAGAAACACCAGCCTCTGTCGAGTCAGAAGCACTAGCCTCTGCCTCTGGAGCACAAACATCTGCTGCAGGTACTGGCTCGGGATCCGTGCCCGGGACAGCTGTGGGGTCGCTGGCAGACTCCTCCCTAGACTCTGAAAGAGCCCCCTCTCCCGAAGGCCCCTCCAAGGGATCCTCCCCCGGCTGGGCATCCAAGTCTAAATCGGAGTCCAAGTCTGAATCGGCAGCACGCTCAGCCTGGCTCATGACAGCTTCTATACTTTTAAGAACCTTATCTTTTCTAAAATTGATTGACTTAAAAATGCTGCATAGAAAAGAAGAGAAAACAGTGAAGCAACTGCCTCATTGTCTCACACCACCCACCAGTGTTGTCTTGCTTAATAAGCACCGCAAGACATTTGTTTCAGTACATAACTGCTTATCAGTATTAGCTTTTAGTAAACGTATTCCAAGGAGCTCTGTGGCAGAGTTCCCAGAACAGACAATAGAGGATTCATTGTATTAAATAATAGTCTTCAAGGACTGTGGAGCCTGACAGGCTGAATCAGCATAGCTTGAATGACTGTAAAGACCAGCATGCTCCACAGCAAACTGTAAAACACAGCAGGCTTAACAGGCTTCTTATTACACCTGTCTCTTCTTTTCTCTCTTCAGGACCACAGCAGTGGCAGTTAGGATGGAGGGTAGACCTGTCATCTCCTTCTGGCCACAGGCATGATGGAGATATACCTGCCTCTTCTTCTCTTCCTCTGATGCCAGCAAAGAACAACAGCATCTAGAAGAACCTCGCCTGTTTTCTTTTTCCTTAACATGCTACCTTTGAATACATGGATTGTTATTGTTTTTCCAGTTGCTGACATAGATAGCATTAGAACATCACAAACCATCTGAAGCGGTACAGTTGAGCAGCACCTAGACAGCATGATAACCCTGATTAGTGAGTTTGATCTTTACATTTTATCTAGAAAGAGGATAATCCATACACAATAACTGGCTGAGACAGGAGCATACTGCATATAAATACATGCCATTTCTGCACTAGACTGTTATAGCGCTATGATTCCACTTGCAACGTCCTCTGGAATCCTGCAGTTTGCAGTTTCGGGAGGGGCCTCTGAGGCCCTCCCTAAACTGCAAACCCCAGGATTCCAGAGGACGTTGCAAGTGGAATCATAGCGCTATAACAGTCTAGTGCGGAAATGCAGGCAGTTTGCATTAAGAGGAGACATTTGATTATCAGATTCAGGAAGCTGAAAATTAGAATTAACTATTTAATTAGTATTCCACAAACAGGACTTGTAATACATGGGGCTTACAATAAAATAGTACAAATACATTTGCAAACATAAAATGAACAAAACAGACTTGACTGGTTAAAACAATTTGAAACACTCATCTAATAGAAAAAATAGACACTCATCAAGTTAAAAACGTCTCTTCTGTAACAAGTGAGGTCGGTTGCCTACCTGAATAAAAAGATCTTTGCCTTAGCAAAACTAATCACTGAACGAGTGTTTTTTTTTTCATTTGGTAACCCAATAGAAAGCATTTCAAGTTCGTCTTCTTTTGGCATAATTTGTCAGAAATTTTAGATTGTGAATGGTCTAATATACTGGGCACAGTATTAAGCAAGTGTACCTGCAGACTGGATCATGGTACAAAACAGTAGAGTAAAATCTTTGAGCTGTCACTATTTGTACTGTTGGTGTACACAGTACCAGATCCCTGGATGGCCATCTGTCTTTCATAGAAATTAGAAGCAATTCCATATTCATACTGAGTTTCTCTGGAGGACAAACATTACACAAACCATTGTTTAAAAAATTGTACCCAAGTTGTTCAGAGATCTATGTTTTCCAGATAAACAAGATAGGCCATTTCCACACGGGCTTAAAGAAACGGTGCAGAGCATCCTCCAGGGAGGACGTCTGCACCTGGGAGCAGACCGGGTCGGACCTACTTACTGTAGTTCCGCACCTCAGCCCACTCCCGAACGACCCGAAGTGGTCATCCAGCGTGCTTTTGAAAGACCACTTGAAACAGGTCTTTCAAAAGCACAGAGCGCACCACTCCGTGACCGCACTCCGGTGCAGATTTTGCAGGCTCACACCAGTGTGAGCCTGCGATCTGCCGGGGGCGGGCTTTAGGCTGGCGAGCTTCAGCAGTTGGTGGAGAGCCTCGACCAACCGGAAGCCGCCATTTTCATCCCCGGAGCAGTGCGGAGCGGCAGCCACGCACTGCTCCAGACCAGCCTGGACCCAAGCGTGGAGCCAAGAAGTCCGGTAAGTACCGGCACGGGGCGATTCCCTCGCCCCCTGCGGAAATGGCCTTAATCACCAAGTACGTTTGGCATGTATTTTCTGAAGTTTAATTATTTAGGACAGACTTGCACAGAGAAACAGTCCATGACATTTTAATGCCTGAGGCTGAGCTGCACATGGTACCTGCTCCCACTAGCCATGTGGGGGGGGCAGAGTGAGGGGAGTGAAGGAGCAGAGGTATGGCCACGTTGCATGTGGGTGTGGCTGCATCGTGCAGGGGCATGGCCATGTCACATGGGGCACCCCCCAAAAATTGCTGCCCAGGGTGGACCACTCTCATCGCCCCCCCCCATCCGTACACCTCTGGCTCCCACTCAAATCTAGGCACCCAAGGCTAGCCAAGTTACTTCACTTAAACATCAGGAAGAACTTCCTGATGGTAAGAGCTGTTTGAGAGTGGAATATGCTGTCTTGGAGTGTGACGGAGTCACCTTCTTTGGAGGTTTTAAAACAGAGGCTGGATGGCCATTTGCTGGGGGTGCTTTGAGCATGCGTTCCTGCATGGCAGGGGGTTGAACTTGATGGTCGTTGTGGTCTCTTCCAGCCCTATGATTCTACTTTGCGACTCAAGGGAGAAAATCCTACCAGCATCTCTTCTCCTCTCTGGTGGTAAAAATCCTGTAAAAATAATTCAAATGACACATCCATGTTGCTCTTTCCTGATGGACTGCATCATAAAAAACAAAGTCTATTACCCATGATAATCGGGGATAGGAAAACCTGTTGTTCAGAGGCAGTATACTGCTGAATACTGCCACTGAGAATGACGAAGGAGGAGCTCTATTGTCTCCATTCCCTGTTTGTGTGTTTCCAGAGGCACTTAGCTGTCTGTTGCCAGAAACAGAAATCTGGATCAGTTAGGCTAGCCTTCTCCAACCTTGGTCCCACTGGACATCTTGGACTACAGCGCTATCATCTCCAACCATTGTCTGTTTTGGCTGGGGCTGCAATTGTCTGGAAGACCTGTTCCCATAGGATTCAAAAATAAGAACTTTGTAGAGAGATTTGTTTCCAAACCAAATGAATAATGTGATAATAGGAAACAGTAATAAGAACACAAGTTTTAGGCACACACAATGTCTGGACATACACAATTTGTAGCAAGAACTTTTTAACAGCTGGTGTCATGTGAATATAGATTTGTGTTAGCTTGAGGCTAAACGAGCAAGCATCGAATGTTGCCAGGGTCAACACAATTCAAGGTTTTTAGAATCCAGGAGTGCCAATTTAATGTTGACCCATCATTTTATACGTCACCTTTGTGAAGAATGCTGGGCAAGCATAACATGATCATGATAGTACAAATCAATGAGGAATGGTGCCACAGTATTCCAGAAAAGCTGCCAGCAACAGGACAGCCCTATCAAAAACCTGGTGATGAATGAGATAATTAATCAAGCCTAGTGCTCACAAGGGTGTATGTTGCTTTTGCAAGGTCGTTGCAGGACAAATAAAAAAAATACAGGCGATGCACATTGTGCAACTATATAAAGCCGCTCATTCCACACTCAGGAAAAGGCACTGTCCAAAGTACAGCACAATTCTGACCCTGGCTTACTTGCTATGAACAAATCCTTTCGGATAATCAGGAGGTTTAAAAGCATATATATGCATGATTCGTGTTGCTCCATGAAGTAAATCCAAACTATCAAGCTAAAGCACAATACAAAATAGGATGCATCAAGCATCTAGTATATATGCAACTGACAAGAACCACTGAGTAAATGTGCGTGTTCAATGATCAACCTCATGATTACATTCTATATCAGGAATAAAGGACCTCGAGCTCACTTGTTGAATACTGTTCATGATGAGTTCCTGTCTAGCCTGGAAGCTTCTACTGTTTCCTCTGTTCAAAGATAAGAGGCTATGAAAAGCATAGGAAGCTGTTGCATGGATCTGCACTCTGGTTTGCAGCCTATAAATATGCTACATGAAACTGATCTCCATGCTTTCCAGCTATCCCAACTTGGCAAAGGCAGACCCTGTTAGTCCTCTGTTGTCCCCATCTTCAGTTGCTTTTAAAATGTCCCAGTTTTTCTTTCCTCCCACTTTTCCTCTTTGTCCTAGGCTTGCTTCAATTCCCAGTATACTTAGACAAAAGCAAACTGCTGCAGCCTCTGCTCCCTTGTGTGTTTTTCCTCATTGCTGTCATCTTGAACATTCTCTGATGTTGTTTGGCCACCTGTGCCCCAGTTTTTATCTATGACATGTAAAGACCTCTGGTTTGCAGCCTGTAAATATGCTGCATGGAACTGAGTTCTGGTTTGCAGCCTGCAAAGTTATTGATAGTCCAACTAATATTACAAGAACCTACATGAATGATTATGTACAATAAAGGACATAGTATTTTTAAAAAATCATCTAGCTGTTTTTTCTCCCCTGGTCTTTCTTGCAGTTCATCACAGAGACATATTCTCACACTCCATTGATGCACTTAGGCTATATTCCTTTGGTGGCTGGTTGAAAACCCTTTCAGTATGAAAACAACCTCATCTCCTTCTCAAATAAAAAGTAAAGCTATTTCCATATTAGACTGTTATAGCGCTATGAGCCGGCCTCTCCCGAAACTGCAAACCCCAGGATTCCATACGATGTTGAAAGTGGAATCATAGCGCTATAACAGTCTAGTGCAGAAATGGCCTAAGTATGAAAATCAGCATGCTTTGGAGACTGTGGATCCAAAAAGAATGCTATTACCTACCAGCAAGTTACAGTAAAGCAGAGGTGGGCAAAGTGAAACCTACAAACTTCATGCAGCCACCAGAACCATTTTTGTAACCCCCTGACCCCTAGAAATAACAATGGGCTGGGGGGGGGTTTCTGCTGAATGCCCCCAAACAGACTAGGCAATCTCAAGGGCATTTTTGCAAAGGTTTTGCCATGTTTTAACACAGGAAGTGAACAGGAAGTGATCTCCCCGCATCTCTTTCTATTGCAAAAAAAAAAAAAAAAAGATTTCTTCTGGGCCCAAAATGGTCCAAGGGGAAACAAAAACGTTTCAAAAATGCCCCCACATTCCCAAGAGGGCTTTTGGGGGCAAAAGTTGCAGCAGGTGTGGCTAGGGTAGCTAGACAGAAAACTAGGGAAGGCTCCTGTATCTTTAATGGTTGTGTAAAAGGGGGAATTTCAGCAGGTGTTTGTTACCTGCTTTTGTGACAAGCAACACCTGCTCAAATTCCCTCTTCTATGCAATTATTAAAGGTACAGGAGCTTCCTCTGGCAATCCTAGGTGTGACCCTACAAGGTCTCCTGGAGGAGCTAACACAGTCCCCTACCCCTCCACAGTTCCCTACCGCCTAAAGTAAAGAATATCTGCCGATCTCAGGAAATATCCTTTTTATTATTTATTTATTTATTTAGTAAAATATTAATTAGTCACCTTTCTTCCTGCCAAGCTTCCAGAGCAAATCTCTCTTTCTCTCTGTATACATGCACACACACATACACACTTTGAAAATGGATCAAAAATCAATTTAAAAGCCTGCAGCTTTTTACCACTACCAGTGGTGGCATAGCCTTACCAGCACAGTACTGTGTTTTAGGACCTTCCAAAGTGTGCCTTGTTTCAGTGTTTTCAACAGTAATTAATTAAATTAGGAAGGCCGAGATTTTCAAGGGCATGAAGCCTGCGGCTGTCAGAACTCTCGTCCTTGGTAAAAATGAAGTATGAGACAGGTTCTTAGGTAATTCAGAGAAATGTATAGTGCTCTGTATTCTGTAGCACTCTAAAATAGGTTTTTAAAGAGACTTTGCTGGTATCAACTTCTTCCATAACTAGCAAAGCATTGTTCTGCACGGCTTAATTGGGGATAGTTAAAATTTCTGTGATCTTGAACAGTGGTTCTTAACCTTTTCTTCACTGGTAACCCCTTGAAAATATAATTTTTTGCTGGGGATTCCCAAGACTTGGCTCAAAATTTAAATATATAAATTTTGATTTAAATGTTTAAATATTTATTTAAATATTCAAATATTTACTTATTCATTAAACACTTCTGGAGACTAGGATTCAAATACCTGCTCAGACACTGGGTGATCTTGGGCAAGTCATATTTTCTCAGCCTCAGAGGAAGGCAAAGGCAAACCCTCTCTGAACAAATCTTGCCAAAAAAAAAAAAAACAACTGTGACAGGATCACCTTAGAGTTGCCATAAATCAGAACAACAACAACAAAGGCACACCAACGACAAAGTGCTGCTGACAGGAGTAGGTTCTTTCTATCCATCATATCTCTCACAACAACACACAACAAAGTGCTTCTGACAGGGGCAAGTATCCATCATATCTTTCCCCTTTGAAAATTGACTTACGGTGACCCTAAGGCAAACTATCATGAAGGTTTTCTTGGCAAGACTTGTTATCTTTGCCTTTCTCTGAGGCTGAGAGAATGTGACTTGTCTGAGGTCACACAGTGAGTTTCCACAGCCAGATGGGGATTCAAACCCTGGTCTCCATAGTAATAATTTGGGCATGTGCACACACCTCGCACTGTGTCCCTTTCATCAGGGATGTGGCAGTGGGACGTTGTGTGCGTGTGCCCAGAATGTTCCCTTAGTTGCAAACAAGGGAGCAATTTCATCACCTGCAACTTCCCCAGCCACATTCCTGCCGCTGCTGCTGCTGGTGTCCAGCAGCAGGGCTTTGTGGACCCCTTGTGAGGGATCTGGAAACCCCCAGGGGTCCCTAGAATTTAAGTTAAAACCACTGGTTTAGAACACTACTATTAGTATAGTTTAATTCCTTAATTTATTTAATTTTTATCCTGCTTTTCTCCCAATATGCTAAAAACAAAATATGACTAAAAGAATGTATAATACAAACTTTTAAAAACCATCAAATAGTCAGTACTATTACAATTACCCTTCTTCACAGTAAATTAAAAGTCAGAGGTCTTTCAAAATAAAAAGGTCTTAGCCTGATAATGAAAGAGAACAGAGAGGAAGCCAAATGAGTCACTCTGGGAAGGAATTCCACAACAAGGGAGCAACCACCAAGAAGGTCTTCTCCCATGTCTTCACCAAACACACCTGTGACAGCAGTGCAACCGGGGCCATTTCTGCACTGTCCTGTTATAGTGCTATTATTCCACTTTCAACATCTTATAGGATCCTGGGGTTTGCATTTTAGGGAAGATCCTTGGTCCCTTCCTAAACTGCAAACTCCAGGATCTCATAGGATGTTGAAAGTAGAATAATAGCACTATAACAGGCTAGTGTGGAAATGGCCCAAGAGAATGACATTATAACAATGCCATACTTAAGAAGGCATGCTGTTAACAGCCCTCTTATTCAGTAGTTGTTTAACTACTATCCTGAGATAACAAAGCCTGGATTTCAGTTTCTAATCCATTTATGAGGCCCAAGGTTGAATCAAAGATTGAACTGCACTGGAAGAGTCAGGTGAAAAGAGAAGGCACTCATCGCTGCTTTCTTTCATACCATACTATAGGCCAGCACTTGGAAACATTAATTTTTTCATGAAGACTCTCAAAAATCCCCCATTTCTGAGGATTGTGAGAGTGTAATAAAGGGGGAAAAACTTACATTTCTGAAGTCTGCCATAGGCCTGGTACTATGAATTTTGTGTTTACATGCACTTTAGTTAATGAGCCTATCCAGATGAATGCATTTCATCCAGGTAAGTCAATGGTAAGTCAAACCCATATTACAGGTAAGAGCAACCAAGGATGAATGATAATGCCTTATTTAAGGCTGCCAAATTATAAGCTTCCCGGGTTAGGAGACTTCAAAACTAAAACCTGAGACCTAAGAATGACTCCCTGTGATGTCACAAGGGGTGAGCCTTGGTGATGTCATTACTCAAAACACATTAAGCATCAACCACAGTTATACCAAGTGTGTCTTCTAAACAAAAAGCACCAGACCTAACAATGGAAGAAAATAGATTTAAATATTCTTTTCAACACAGCTTTCTCATCCCAAGATTTCTTCCCCCTTGCCCTGAAGACTGGAAACAAGGTCCAGTACCTGAGATCTGGGCACCCCCCCTTCTTAGCAAAAGCAAGACGTGAACTGGGTCTAATTGGTCATTCTCTTAGCTACTATGCTGCACCACTTTTGCCCAGACCTTTCAAAACCTTTAAAAATCATAAAGCATCATGTTATATAGAATGGAAAATCACTGACATTAGCAACCACTGTTTTTATATGAGGATCATATAGATATTCCCACACACACACCCTAACAGTCACTTGGAAACTTGTTGATTATTTTATGACAACACTATAAACGCTAAAAGGGAAAGCTGCATGTTTTAAGCTATGCGAAAACAATACTGAGTCAGAGTATGACTACCAGTGGCCAGTAGATAATTAGATCTTTGTGCACGTATATGTGTAAGCTATAATGGCAATAAACACCAATGTTAAGCACAAAAGCAAGCTGGAGCTTCTGGACGTACTGTCAAAGTATAAACCAGGCACATTTTTAATTAAGGGCAGTATTTCTATCTGTTTTCAGTGTAGGCCCTTCATGACCACTAGTGTCTGAAAATTCCCTTTGTTCATAAAATAAGAATGGGGAGAATGTGCAATAGCATTCTTTTTGTCTGGACACTTCAAGGTATATGCCATATATGTCTGGAATGGAGACATATCTACAATAGAAAAAGCAACACAATGCCATGGTATCTATTTGTGGGAAAACTAATAAAACATATCCATGGCACAAAGAAAACTGAACTTGACACATCCACATAGGTGAAATCTTCTTATTATAGGAAGCCCTGTTTGAAACTGAAAGAGAAAGAGAAATTAATCCTTCCAGTATTCATGTGATAGGACACAGATGGGCACAAGGGAGATTACGATCTACTTGTAGATCACTGGGTGAATTGCAGTAGATCTTCTAGGTTTCCCATCTCTTAATGCCTTAATGGGGGCAAATAAGATTTCAAGGGGAATCTGTGCTATGGTTAGCTTTGTGCTCATTGCTTAGTGCTCAGAGTCAGAGTTCCCCATCCGTAAGATAGGACTACTAAATGATTGCTTTTTGGGGGGCCTTTGTTGGGCTCTGCAGAGTGACTTCTGCTAACTCGTGTGTGGATTTTTATATGTCCCAGTGCAGAACTTGGAAATCTTACTTTTTGGATTATAACTCATAGGAAGTTCTGGGAGTTGTAGTTCCAAGACATACATTTTCCTAGTGCTATCCTGAGATATTTCATGGGTTGCAGCAGATACTTGATTAACTGTGATGCAATAGATAATTTGTAATTGTGTCTAGCTTTGCGTGGTACACCTCAGCATTTTAACAAAAAAAAAATCTTATTTCTTGTCAAATTATCACAAAAAACACGTTTCAAACAGATTTTCCTTTAAAATGCATGGAAATGGGAATGACATCCTCTCACATTTATTGTCTTTCTTCAGCCACCTTGGGTCCCACTTTGGGAGAAAGGTGGGCATGTAAATATAAGAAACAAATAACCCACAATCAGTTACAGTAACCATCATTCCATTATAATGTGTGCTATCACACCACAACTCAACTGTATGGGAGAAATGCCATCTCCAAAGGCCACTACTCAAGAAGGAAAAAAAAAACTTCATCAACCCACAATCCCTTAAAAATGTTTAAAATAAAGAATGGAAAGTACGAAAAGGTAAACTACAACACCTGAAGTAGCCTCAACTCAAAATTAACCCTGCAAATAAAGTTTCATCCAGACGAATAAAGTAAAAAGAACGTGCTTGCAATCACATAGGGAAGGGGGGGCATGGGGGCGGTTCACCCCAGGCGGCAATGTTTTTGGGGCATCCCAGCTCACAGCCACACCCCCATGCACTGCGGTCTCGCCCCCCCCCCGCCCCGCCTCCATGCACTCCTAGCTCTGCCACTGCATGCTTGGCATGTAATCACCTGAAAAGAACACCAAAACATTTAAACTCTAAAAATTTAGTAGGATCTCTAAAGGATGAAAGGGGATATGCCACAGCACACTGCCCTGGGGTGAATTTCATGCATTGTGAACATTTATAGTTGAGAGTTCACTACAAAAAAATCTATGAAATTCAGCCACCTTCAGCTATTTAAGCTCAAATGTGTTCAAATATTTAAAAAGGTAAAAATAGCAGGACAATTCTGGGGGGTACTTAATTAAAAGCATGAACAGCCAAGAATGAAATAGTGAAGTTGCCTGATTCAATGCAATTTTTCCAGCCTTACATGTCAACAGCATTTAATAATATGGACACAATCATTCAGGGTTTTTGCATCCATGGGTGTTGTGGAACTGAACCCCTGCAGATCCAGAAGATCCACGGTGTGGCTCTCCCCACATTGACATGTGTGTGGATGCTTCAGCGTATCCATGTTCACATTGCTGCCATTTTATGAATAGGACATGATGATCCATGGTCATTGCAGATCCAGAGGGTCCACTATACTCAACCACAAGTGCCTCTCCCTGCTATAACCTGCCTCTTCCTGCATTTGCTGACTGTAGACATAGGTTACACTGCTCCATTGCAACACTGAAGTGAGGCAATATGTGACTACAAAGACCCATTGCTGAATCAAAATTGGAAAAGCCTTAGTCAGAAATATTCTGAGAGCCTCTGAACATATACAGAACATTTTTTCTGCACAACCAAATAAATGACTCCTCATCTTCTAGATTCACTTCAAGTGAAGAAATGCAACCTACACACAGAGCACATGGTCTGCCTGCAGGGCCATGGATACAAAGTGTAATCATTTCCACCTCTAATTTCTAATTACCTCAGAGTTTTCCAAACATCGTATTCCTCTTGAGACCACCTCGCCTTTAAAGAATAACAAGGCAAACAAGCGCAAAAGTAGTGAATATTGTTAAACAGCAAATGTAGTTGTTAAACCTCTTAAGAAGAAGAGGAAAACAAGTTATGTGTGATTTCACAGATTTAACTAGATTTCCCAGATCTGGAAGCACCAATAAATTAACAGTTCAGTTTTGTTAGTGGAAGATGGTAACATATTAGCATATATCAAGATAAATTTAACTAGCGGCTTCCAAACTCTGGGGCTGGAACATAAGGAAACGTTGGACCTTAATCATGTGTTTTACCTGCCCTGTACACAGAGGCAGATCTAGGATGGGGCAACCGGGGCGCATGCCCCAGGCGCCAATGTCGGGGGGGGCCACTGCTCGACTGCCTCTCGCCCCTCCCCTCCTCTGCCCCTCACCCCACCTCCACTCCCCACACCCCTGCCCACCCACCTTGGTCCCAGCTGTCACTGCCCACCGCCACTCAACCCGCTCCTGCCTGCCCACCACTTGCCTCCCCCCCACCCGCCACCACTCACCCCACCCCCTTGCCCTGGGTGCTGTTGAGCCTCGGTACACCACTGCCCGTACAGACTGAATGCCTGGAAGAGACTCAGCTGTGTCCAATTTCCTGATATAAGATCTGTTTCATTAGCCGCTCAGACTGTTGATTTGCAGATCACATAGCCAGGTGAGGCCCAGAGTCTGGGGAAATTACTTTTGTGGAGCAACAGTTTTCAAAATCTCACTGCTGGTACCTTTTCCAGGGTTGCCTAAGCCAACGAGGTAACCCTGTACAATTAGATGCAGGGCTTCTGAATATCCTATGAAGAACTCTTCATATGTAAAGTAGTAGGCATAATATGGCTAGGGA
Source organism: Cyclura pinguis (assembly GCA_030412105.1). Lineage (NCBI taxonomy): Eukaryota > Metazoa > Chordata > Lepidosauria > Squamata > Iguanidae > Cyclura > Cyclura pinguis. The sequence continues at coordinate 314,821,594 of CM059600.1, read as the reverse complement.
ACCAAAGTATGAAATTGATCCAGAAATTTGAGAAGAAATTAACTCTTCCTCAGTTTGGTTTCCTTGGGTGTAAGTCCTACTGAACTCAGGTTCTGATAAGACATAACATAGAATTTTGCTATTAATATACCTTCTTCCCTTCTCCCTCCCAAAAACAGCAACAATAATAACAATAGAAGTCCTTTTAACCCTTGGGATTCATTTTCAAATAAATCATACTTGGAGTTTTGTTTTTTTCTTGGATTTTTTTTTTTTTGGTAAGACTTTCTTACATTAAAAAAGAAATCCAAATGTTAAATATTTTCTGCATAGTTCTGGTTTAAAAACAGGACCGCACAGGACAACTACTGTGACTTTATATTTTTAATAAGCCTGTTTCACTCATGAGATTTTCTTTGGTAGGGTATTTAATATTGCCTCTCTCAAATAAAATGAGTTGCTGGAGAAGTAATCTGCCCACTCTGTTTTAAAAAAAAACCACACACTTTTTTCTGCAGAGGCTCTAATTCCAGACATTATAATGGCAGCCCCCTGTGACAGGCAAATAAGCAAGCTATTTTTAATGGTGAGAAGACATTTTGTATCTCCTAAAAGTCACAAAATATCTCAGAGCAGGGCTTTCTAGATAAAACAAAATGGCAGGCAGGCTTCTTCCTGAAATGTATTTCACCTCAACCCAAAAACATAAGGAGTAAACCAATTTTGAGGCAATAAACATAGACTGGTTGTTTCAGCTTCTTTGTGGAGACTAACCTGCCATCTGATGGAATATGTCTGATGAACTGTCCACTCAAGCCCTGGTTTAAAGACAAGAAATCATAAGATGTAAAAGCACTGAAGTTGCCCATCCACTGTTTATCCCATTGGCAGCAAAATAAAGCAGACACAAGCTACCTGGTCGCAGTTTTCCCCTTCAAGATGAGATTATTGAATTTCTATCTAAACTGTAGTGATTTAGAATTAATTGGCATCTAGAAATATCAATTAGCCCATGCAAATTTCATGCAGATCTGTGTCCTCTTGGGCAATGTGAAAATGGCTGAGAAATGGCCCATGTCAATGCCAGGGACAATCCCAACACAAAGATGTATTTTTCAGAATAGGTAATGAATATGTGTTCATTACGATGAAGTCTGACATTGCAGTTTTCAACAGCATAAAGGTGAACTCATTTGTATAGGCAGTTAAGGAAAGCACTAAATGATAATTAGTACCCTAAACCAACATGTCCAACCCTAAAGGTTTATACAGTCTGCTAATGTGAAACAGTCTTGGAGAAAAGCAGAAGCATCCTGAAAGTTTCCACATTTTCTAGCTACATTGAACTTGATGAGCACTTGCAAATATTTCTCTGCATCTCAGTACAAATCATCTAGGTTATTCAGATGTCTCAAGTACATTTACCTTGAAGCAAAATTCTAAGCAGGGAAAATCTTCATTGAAATTCAGTGCACAAAGTAGATTTCATAACAGTTGTATTATTTCCAGTGCAACCTTGAAATTTTCCACTACTATATTAATTTCAGAAAAAGAATAAAGATCCCTTTAATCCAAAACATCCCATGCCAATTTCTATAGTTGCAAAACATTAAGCGCAGTTATATTTTAGGTGATGTCAGAACAACTACTAAGGTGTATAAGTACTTTTTTGAGGAAAGGGGAGGTCCTGCTGTTCTCAAAGAGCCACACAGCTGGGATATCTTAAAGCAAAGACAATCAAATGTTGTAAAGACTAGCAAATTTGTGACATTTAAAAAACTAACAACTTTGCAAGATGAGCTTTCACTGTCTGGAGCCCATTATGTAAGAGATACAAGTGAGTAAATGTCTCAGTGTCTCTTTCTTCCACATGCAAATTAATTTAATGTCAAGAGGAGTGGCTTAGGGAGCTGAATATGTTTAGTCTGCAGAAGAGAAGGTTAAGAGGGGACATGATAGCCATGTTTAAATATTTGAAGGGATATCATGTCGAGGAGGGAGAGGGCTTGTCTTCTGCTGCTCCAGAGACTAGGACAAGGAGCAATGGATTCAAGCTGCAGGAAAGGAGATTCCACCTGAGCCTCAGGAAGAACCTCCTGATGGTCAGAGCTGTTCAGCAGTGGAATATGCTGCCTCGGAGTATGGTGGAGTCTCCTTCTTTGGAGTTTTTTAAGCAGAGGTTGGATGGCCATCTGTTGGGAATGCTTTGATGTGTGTTTCTGCATAGCAGGGGGTTGGACTGGATGACCCCTGGGGTCTCTTCCAACTCTATGATTCTATGATTCTATGAAAGCTCTTCTTGGTCTTGGATGGACAAATCTGTCTATTTTATGTTTGATTTTTTTCAAATCTCAATGTCTTTCCCAATAATAATAATGATGATGATGATGATAACAACAACAACAACAACAACAATAATAATAATAATAATAATAATATAAATTTTATTTTGTTACCCGCCTCTCCTCCTCAAAGCTCAAGGTGGGGTACAACAAAGGTTAAAATACAATTAAAACCAACATACCAATTAAAAACACATTAAAATTAAAACACATTAAAATACACTGAAAGCATAAAACCATTCAAATACCATAATTAAAATCACAATTAAAAACACATCATAGTTAAAAATAGGCCTACCTGGTAGGCCTGCCAGGCGAGAGAGGTCTTTAGCAGTTTTTAAATTCATGGCCAATAAGAAGGTCTTCTGGATGACCGTTGCCAGTCTTATTTTAGGTAGTTTAAGCAAATGGACCCCAGAGGACCTGAGTGTATGAGGCGAATTGTATGGGAAAAAGCATATTAAAAAAATAGGACTTTGCTGTACATTATGTTTTTTAAAAAAAAAACTGAAAGGAATTCCCACCCATCTCTGCTACTGAGAACAGAGAGAAAACAAGAATATGATATTCTTGTAAAAGTTGAGGCCAACAGACCACCAAATGCAAGATATTACAGTACTATTCAGAGCACATACAATTTTGGGATCCAGTCACATGAATACAAGGTCCAGTCAGTGTGAGTGTGGCCCTCTCAGACCTTAGAAAACAAGTTACAAGGAAAGTAGTGACCTGCAATGACTTTTGTTTTTTTGGTAGCAAGTTTAATTGGTAGCAAGTTACACTTAAAAACCAACAAAACCAATAGAAATGGATTTATTTTATTGGTGTAGCAAGAACAGTATTTTTCCATACAGTAGCTGCACTTAGCTTGTTAACATTCTTCTTCTATTACATTTTCAACTAGCCAATTTCTGAAGACAGCACTAATAAACCAATATGTTCTCTGCAACATTGGTTTCTTATTTTTCATCTCTTGCCTGCTACAATCAATAAGAAGGAAAAGATGTGAGAGTAGGAAAAATTGCATATCTGTGCACTATTCAGGGATAGCTCAGGAAAGAAACTTTTAGGCACCTTTAAAGACAATGTCTGCAGGTGTTATTTTTCACTTGCCACTTCATCCTATTCTATCGCACTGTGTTCCTTTATCATACAATTTGAGATCATATAGCTCATACTGTGCAGAAATAAACACGGAGTTTTTGCATGGAAAATGGGGGTTTGTGTTTTTTAAATAAACCCACCTTTTTGTGTGAAAACGTTGTTTCCAGATAGCCACGAGGGCATTTTGTGCAAGATCGTTGATTTTCGCACAAAACACAGCAATCCTGCACAAAAGAAGTAACTATTGAGTGGGGGCGGGGGAGGTTGCAATGTTTTTGGTTGGTTGGTTGGTTGGTTGGGTTCATGAGGTACTACTGCTCTGTAGGGTTGTTCATTGCATTTTTTTACAATAGTCATTGTGCAAAACTGCTAGTTTTTGAGAAAAAAATATATAAATTATCTAAAGACAGTGTTGGTTTTTGGCATTAATAACGTATTTTTCACACAAAAATCCTTTATTTTCACACACAAAAAAACCCACATATATTTCTGCATAGAATATTTTCCCCAAAGACTTCTGCACATAATGGAAACTGTACAAAATTCTTGCCATAGTGTTAATCTTCTCAGCTTGGTTTCTTGAGTGTTGGGTAAGAAGAAATGGTGAATACTCTTTCCATTCTTACGTCTACTTGTAGAGCACATGCTCTCCATGAAGACAGTCCCCTTTTCTCTAAAGGGGCAACAGCATTTGTCTACTGACTAAAGGAAACGGGCTGTTTTATGCAGACTTTGGATCATTTTTTGAACTTAACTAAGGTCATAAATCAAGCTTATGGAAAATGATTTATGGCCATTAAATTGAATTAAATTAAATTCAAATTCAATTTAATTCATGGAATTAAATTCAAATAGGTGAAGTGATTAAGAATTGACACATTTACTTGGGAGTGAGTCCTAAGACTCCATGGAATGCACTTCTGAATAAACAAGGTTCATGTTACGGCTCAAGACCATCAGCAAAATGCCCATTTAAAAAAAAACTAACAGAAAGAAGATTGTGTTGAAGAAGTTACTGAAGTGCCATTTTTGAAGCTCTTCAGTGTTCAGTTCCAGTCAAAGGCATAAATCCAATGTAACATCAGAGTGAATTTTCCACCCAAGTATCTCCTAGAACGAAGATGCAACATAGTAAAATAAGCTAAGATTTCATGCATTCATGTTTTAAATATTTTCATTTTTGGATGTTTCAAATAAACAAGCTCATTATTTGCTTATACCAAAATTTGTTCCCCCATTCCAAACCTTCATTGTTTTCCCAGCTGCTCTGGGCTTCAGAATTTTATCTATCAGAACCTCATCCAGGGCCATTTACACACTACACCATTATAGTGCTATTATTCCACTTTCAACAACCTGTGGAATTCTAGGGTTTGTAGTTTATTGAAGCCAAAGAACTCTCTGGCTGAGATTTGTAAATGCTCCTCACTAAAACTGCAAATCCCAGGATTCCATAGGATGTTGAAAGTGGAATAACGGCACTATAACAGTGTAGTGCAGAAAGAGTGCAGGTTACAAGCCATGGAAAAGGGCAGCCTACTCTGGTGCAACACAAACATCCTAGTACTCAGACCTTATTTGGTTCAATTCATGACAGCAAATTCAGGTCATAATAGCACATCAGAAAGTCAAGTTATGTTGTTTCCCCACCCCGCTATATCAAGAATTCATCTCCGTCCAGTCATTACTGCGTAATTCATCCAAAATTCTCCACTTGAAAGAATCCTTGGTTCTTGTACCAATACATTAACAATGTCTGAAACAATAAACATTTCAGACATTCAAACATGGCTGCTAATACAATAAAGGCAGTTAATATAATTCCACATATAGTGTTTGTCTAATGCCTTGAGGAATAGTTCCATCAACTTGATTTAGAAAATGATTGCATTATGTTAAAACCAGCAAAACTGGATAAGAGTGAAAGAGATTTGTTGACATAAAACATGTCTGTCAATTTCAAATGCTTCCAAGGAAATGCAAATATGAAAAATACACACAGACAGGGTTGCTGATACTCCAGTCTGGAATCTCTCCTTCCTCCTTCTCCTCTCTGTTTTTTAGAGAAAATCGGCCTCCCGTTGCTGATTTATTTCTAGAAGCTCAGAACCTTCCACTGTAGCATGTAAAAAAAATATTTGGGCATAGTGTTACATAAAGAAGTGAATCACTGTAACAGAGCAATATTTCTTTATTAGAACAGTGGATTTCTCAATTTGGTGTCTCATCTGATACAACTTTAAACTAATCATTTTATGTTAGAGTGGGTATAGTATTGTGTTTCTCCAGCCCTCCTTCACATCCTCTCAATGTCTACAATGCTAAAAACAAAACAAAATAAAAACCCTCCAGCTGGACAGAGGATGATGAAGAAAAGGAGAGCTGGTTGGATGTAGCAAGGCTTTGCAGAAAAGAACTTTATTTTAAACTGAGGTAAACGTGTATTCCACTTGAACCCAAATACATCATAGTGCTAGATGAATGAAGCTAGCTAGATTACTGTGAACAATGAAAAAAAAGGATATTTACACAGAAAAAAACAGAAATGAGGTGGCTATCACAGGGCTATCACGGGTTAGGGCTATCACAGGCTACAGGGCTATTACAGGTTAGGAGAGCTGAACTTCTCCTTTCCCATGGCTTAAACCTTGGCAGCCTCTATCCCAGCCAGCCCCAGAAACAGCCTTAATTACAAGAAGCCATCACGCTTGTATATTTTGCATCTGCTGCTTTTCTTGGGGAGAAGGAGGTATAATTCTGTGGCTATTGAAAACCGAAGTTTTAAGTTTGTTTCTTAGAACATTTTGGTAGAGCCTCAAACTTCCTCAAAATGCTTCACTCACACACACACACACACACACACACACACACAATTAGCATTTTGTGTTTTTTTTTAGTCGGCCTAATAAAGGTTTTACTGTTTTGTGGATTTTGGATTTTGTTGTATTTTGCTGCGTGGTCAACATGGCTACCCAGAATATGTATCATTTTATGTTTAACAATAGCTGCCAAAGGAAGTATTCCTTTTCTGAAAGTTTTTTTTAAAAAAAATAAACATAGTATTCTAAAAACAGCAATACATTAAGATAAAGCATATCCTTAAAAAGGGTGGGGGGAATATTCATGTAACTTTACTCCTGTGATTGGGATGGTAACAATCCAATAATAAGAATAAGAATAGCCTGGACCTAAGCCACGTGTGGCTTTATAGATAATAACCAGCACTTTGAATTGTGCTGGGAAATGGACCAGCAGCCAGAGGAGATATTGAAACAAGAAGGTTTTATTAAAGTTAACAGATAATATAAATGACCCTCTATAATTATTTAGATTATGGTATTCTGTCAGCATACAGTTTATAACACCCCAAACAGCCTCTAAACTAGGTCTAATGGTAAGGCCTTAGTGTGTTCTTCTTTCTTTCCTAACATCTTTTCCAGTTATCCTCTTTTTACAAGAGCCATTCCCAGGTCATTGACATGACAGAAATTTTTGAATAAAGACCATATAGCTCAAGTGATGAAGTGACTGCAGCTTGTTGGACTCATATACAGACAGGGGAAAAAAAATTCTGGACAGCTGCCAAGAATTGAAAAATGGGATTAAAACTCAGTTGACATTGAAATATGATTTGGGATGAAGTAAGTGTGCCAGCAAGACGTCAAAAAAAAAAAAGTGTTTTGTTAATCAATTCCGAAGTTTATTCTCGGTATGTAAAGTTCCTCTGTTTGAACTACCAGTGCTCAGTTCTATATGGATTCCTGTCAAATCAATTCTTGTTGTGATCAAAATAAATTGCAGGAACACTAAAATCACCTTTGTATTCCTCCACACCAAGCACCCAAGACTGTGGCCATTTCTGCAGCTTACCTCCTTCCACTGTCCTCCTGTTGCGATCCCGGCAGTGCCTTTGCCAGAAAGGGAGCACAATGGGAACACTCTCTTCTGCACCCGGCTGGCTCCCTGTGGAAGGGAGTGGTAGCAACATGTGCCTTCCCTCTGCAGTGCAACCAGCCTGTTCCCTGTGCTGCACTGGGGAAGGAAGTGCCTCCATTGTGCTTCTGCCTCTTCCACATGGGCAGCAGTGACGGGAGCGTTGCACAATCATGGGCACTTAGCAGATTTATTCCATTAAGTGAATATCCCGCGCTTGCTATGGGTGGAGACGGGATGGCAGTGGAACCACGACAGCATCATGCAAAAGCATGACTTGCAGACCGCTCCCATTGCATCTCCATCACGGGACTGCGATGCCATGTGGAATGGTCTATGTCTTTCATAATGGATCAGACCTTGGGCTTGGATGGTAGAAAAGTGAGACTCTGGCCCTTGCCCCTGCACTGGAAACTCAGGGTTTATCATCAGCACAGAGACTCCCAAATCTGCCTTCTCCATTTGTTGTACACACAAATAGCATTCCAATATGAATCTGAAACCTTGTCACTGGACACCCTCTTCTATTATCCCGTTACAAACAGCTCTATTGTCAAAGCCACAGCGCGTCATCCTACACAATTAACCCTATGACCCTCAAAGTTCACTGGTTAACCAGGGAAGAAGAAGGAAGGCAGTGTCTTCTATACAACACTTAACACAGTATTGCAGCTGCAGGGCAGCTGTGGGAATCAGCCCCCACCGAAGCTGCTGAGATCTTAATATCTACCTGCTTAACACTGGTTGGAGTGTTTGACTTTGCACCTGCCTTCCAATAATGTGGAAGAGCTCTAAACATGGGGCTAAATCCAATCATCAGTCCCAATCAGAGTAGTCCCAGTCAACATTTATGTAAGTTCCATTGATTCAACAGGCTTTCTCTAGTTGGGACTATAATTAGATTTAGCCCACAGTGCTTAATTCTGTGTTCTGTTTGAACACTAATTCAAGTTCAGTTCAGCTGAATCACAACATCACACACCAGTAGGGAGAACAAAGAAATCTTCCAGATAATAAACAGATTTGTTTCAGGCAAATCTTATATATCATGTTCAGTCCAGTGGAATTTTAATTACGGTGTTTTCTATCCAAATCATCACTCAGTTCTCAATATGATTAGTCTTGTTACAATTTAATGTGTACCTCTAGATAACAATTGAGGGAGGAGCCTGAAGGAGCTACTGCTTAAATAGGGCTGATGGAATGAGCATGCTTCTCATCTATGGGCTCAACCAAACCCTGTCTTACAGTCAGGGGTGTATCTAGGATGGGGCAAGTAGGGTACGTGCCTTGGACGCCGATTCCGGGGGGCACAAAAAATCTGAAGATTTAGCAGAGGAGGAGGAGGAAACATCCCCACAGGTAGGGGCACAACTTCCATGCTTGCCCTGGGGTCTGTTTACACTCGATAAACCTCTGCTTAAAGTATTGAGTATTTCCAGTTCTGTTTCTTTTGATTGTGCCTGCATATTGACAGGTCCTTCTCCTGAATCCAATCCTTTCTTCAAGAAATATATTGGGTTCCCCTCCCTCTCTCCCTCCCTCCCGCCTTTGTGTCCCTCCCCTTTTCAATGATTATATATCACACTCAGTCTCATGCAACTTTTCAGAAACTGATTTTCACCGATTTCCACTGAGCCTTTTTTTATTATTATTCAGGAATTACAGAGTTCAGGAGTTACAGCATTGTAGCAATATTACACTGCTTACGTGTTCAGGATGCTTCAGATCTTTCTCTTTTAGAGCTACCATTTCTCTTTCCCTCCCTTTATATCTGTTGAATGTACGTCCCGGAAATGATAGCTGTGTTTACTGGTGGCCATTGTTTCTGACTCCTGTGAAAGTAGAAACACAGACAGGTAACCATTCCATTTCATTTTTGAATGGAACGGGTTACAAATAAACCCATGTGAGGAGTGGAGGCAAAAAGTCTTTGGAAGTGCCAGGAGTTCACAAGAAATAATCAGCCCAAGCAAAACATCATCTAGATATCAGAAATAAAATTGGTTTGTATAGGAACAAAACTTGGCATTTGCTGAGACTTTTTACATCTGAGGGTAGCCTTTGTTAATTATATATCTTGTGTATTGAAAGCACTCCCTCATTTCCAAGTGTTATGATGTTCAACAAAATGAACATTTAGATTTTTTAAAAGTACTAGCGATATGCCATTGGCAGGGAATTTGGAGGGCCACCACTGTTCTGCTTGTCATTAGCTCAGGCATACTTGTGGTGTTTTTCCCAGTGTAGACCTTTAAATCAGGAGTGAGAAACCTGAAACCTTCCTCAGATACCAATCTGGCTCTCTGGGATTCCCCAAATGACCATGCCACCAACCCATGACATCATTTTTGGTGGTTTCCAAGATTTTATACAGGTTTTTCCCACTCTGAAAGGTTGAATGCCTCTCCTGAAGCTTTGTTACTAGCAATAAAAGCTTTCAGCTAGAACATGATGGTATTTTGATCTCACGCATTTGTGTTTGGGTCTATCCATCATCAGAATGCAGCTCCCAAGAAATTATCTGTAATTGAATTCAGCTCTCAGGCTGAAGGTATTTTCCCATCCTTGCTTTACATGGACGCTATGTAGAAATTCCAGAATGCTGGCAGCAGTACATCAGCTCCAGTCTGGGATTGCTGTGTTCTGGTTGTGCTTCATGGTGCAGAGCCATAGTATACAATCATTAGTTCAGTACATTTCAATACTTGCATCTTTAATTAATTGTAAAGCATTTTCCCTCCAATGGTTTTGATAGATTTTGTGTCATTATGTGAAATAATCATTTGAGTGATGCTACCTTGGCATCCTTAAACAAATTGAAAGAATCAAAATGGTTGCCAAATTAGTTTGGCAGCAAAATGGTGTTCATTGAGCTAAATGTGTAATTCATCACCTCAGCATTTGCTATGGATTATAGTCAATTATAGTTCATAGTTTCTCAATATCACTCTTGGTGACACAATTAAAAAAAACAATCAATTTTCACCAATCTTGTTAAAATTTGCTGGATCACAATAACCTGCAACATTATTATTTTTTAAATCGCTTAGGAACAATAACAAATTACATGCAACACTTCCAGTAATTAAAATCTATTTGTTTAGTCTTTGAATCTGGAGGTTTGAGAAGACAAAGGTGCAATGCAGAAACAAGCAGACAGTATGGGGAGGACCAGACGTATATTAAAAGTGTATGTGTGTTTGTGTATCTCTTCAACGAGAACAAAGAATATATCTTCTACTTGTGGGATACAGATTGAGGTATACAGAACTTACTTGATACAGTGCAGATACCCTTGTTTAGAGAGACTGCATGTCAACTGTATTACTGAGAGTACTTTGTATGTGCATCAATCTGGGAGGAAGAAAGAAATGGTGGTTCAGTATTTTTTTCTAGAAGATTGGTTTACTATTGTTTACTGTAACATACATATCGAGCATGGCAGACATACATATACACCAGCCTTCAAAGAGACAGGTGCATACTACTACTCCTTTTGTGCAGGGGTATATCTAGGGTGGGGTAAATAGGGTACTTGCCCTGGGCACCAATGCTAGCGGGTGCAAAAAACTGTCCCAGCCAGCAGAAGGTCTACAAGTACTCTTCCCCAACACCGGCCATGAGCATGGCAGCAGCTCCTCCAGCTGCCTCAGCCAGGCCTCAGAGGCACCATTGCTGCCACTGCCACTTTCCTCTTCCCCAAGCTCAGAGGCTGAAGTGCCATTGCCATAGTGGACTTTCGTAAAGACTACAGCTCCCAGCTCCATCCACGTCGCACCTGGGCTCAGTTCCCCAGCTGCCTCCTTGTGAAGCATGCTGGGACAGTTAGTCACAGAGGCAGTAGCACCTTCCATTTTTTCCCCACAAGATGGTGACGACTGGTTCCTGAGGCAGTGAATTGGCATCACTGCTGCTGCCGCCGCCACCACATTTTCCTCGAGGAAGAGGGAGCGGGATGGCAGGCCTGCTATGAGTGCTTCTGCTGCCCCTCCAAGGCCCTCATGCTGGACCAGGCTGGGCCAGGCTCCGTTGCAGCTGCTGAAAGGTGCTGAGGGTGGCAGCGGGGGGTGGACCTGAACCTCACCGGGCTCCCCAAAGGGCAGGAGCGACTTGGTGGTATATCGCTGCTGTCCGGAGACTGGAAAGAGCAAATTCAGCATGGGGATGGCCTCCCCCTCCCTCCCCCACTCTGGACAGGCTGACATGAGTTGAGCTCAACAGCAATTCCCACAAACAATGCTTGAGCATTCATTTTGCCCACTCCCATCACTGCCTACTTGTCTGAATCCGTCACCTGGGGGGACCATATCAGGTGTTGAGAACATGCAAGGGGCTGAGTCAGGGCTGGGATGGAGGCAGCACATGTTCGCAGCCATTGCTGGGTCTGCACATGGGTTGACAGGGGAGGCCTTGCTTTCCACCTTCCTCCACACCTACCTTAGCAAAATGGGCTCTCTTTGTCTTTGAAGAAGGTAGGGGTGCAACTTCAACACTTGTCTTAGGTGCTGTTTTTGCTAGATACACCACTGCTTACGTGTTTCGGAGGATATAAACAGAGGCCAACCAAAATGACACAAACTGTGAGCAAGCTTTCAAGACCTCTAGACCTCTTTATAAGACATGATGTAGCAATAAGCAAACACAAAGATTTGTTCTTCAATTTGTGTTGTCTTCATAGTGTCTTAAGATGCAATGGAGAAGCAAGGGTCTGCAGATACTTTGATGAAGTTCTCTCTGTATTACATTTTATCTGAAATAGCCTCTAGGTATACTGGAAACAGAAGAGGTAGAAATAAGCAGTTCTGACATTTTGGAAAATATAATATCTTCCTGACCTCTCTCCATCCCTGACAAATTTAACTAGCTTCTTTATTGGTAGAAAACAGAGAGAAACTTGGAACTCTTCATATGGTGAAGTCTGAAGATAATTTTAGATGCTGTATTAGGTAAAAGAAAAAAAAAATCAGTAGAAGCTAAACTGGGTAACTTTACCTGGTGCTTAAGCTTCTGAAAATGAAGTCCCAGTTTCAAGTGATATATAATCTTCTACTTCCAGTGCAAATCCCCACTGCTAATTATCTAAATTCAGTGTAGTCTATAGTTCGAAAACTGTTTGCCATGCCATTTCTGAAGAAATCCCCCCCTTTTTTTTCTTTTTTTTCTTTTTTTGCCCAGAAGGTCTCACTGTTGAAGGGCATTGCTGGAAATGGTAGGAGACAATAGCTAAAACAGAAAGACCTGAAAAGACGCTCCTGCCTTCCCAGCCAGTCTTGGAATATATCTCTTATCTGGCATCAGAAATAGGGTATGAAATCTATAACTTTTCTGGCCATTTCCACCCTATAGTTATAGTGCTATTATTCCACTTTCACCACCCTGTGGAATTCTGGGGTTTGTAGTTAACTGAAGCCAAGAACTCTGGCTGAGAATTCTAAATGCCCCTCTCTAAACTGCAAATCCCAAGATTCCATGGGACATAGTGCGGAAATGGCCTCAGTCATAGTATTATGTCGAGAGAGTGTCACATTACTAAAATATAATTTTGAATGTGTAGTTTAAAATGCCAAGGAACTGATACAGAAAGATGTCTTCATAATTTTTGCTACTCTTTGGGGCAGGAGGAGGTATACGTTAGTAAGAAGAACACTCCTGCACTGGAGATTTACATGAAGGGAACACAACTCCTTTTAACAGATTGAATAAAAATTCCTGCATACATGTGACATCTAGGATAAGACTCTTCTTTTCCATCAACAAAACCTTCTCAGAATGCTGAGAAAAATGCAACATCCCCACATCAAACGCACAATCATTGAGGAAGACCTCTGGATCATGCCACATAAAAATGAAAAATTGCACACATTCACAAAATTGCATGGGAAACTTCCAAAGCTCACACTATTTTTAAGTCTGAAAATTTAAATACGCTATACATCAAGTTAATTCCAAATTTTGAAATGCCAAATAGAGTACAAGTCTGAGTTTTGTCCCAACTGAATAGCTGTGTTCAGTTTGTCAGGGGAGTCAGCTTCTATACACAACAGAATAAGGCTTGCAAGAACATAAAGTGCTTTATCAAGTCCCTGGTATTTTCCATCATCTCCTTCCAACAAATTGACCTCTTAAATCTCTCTTGCCTTGAGAGTCATTCCAGGTCTAACATTCTGTACCAGCTTGTGAAATATGGGAAGATGCTTATAATAGCTGTAACAAGCAAGGTTGCTTATGTCCCAAAGTATTCGTATTACTGTGCAAATATAGGAAACTTCTGGTAAGAGAGGCAATTACATTAAGAGAAACCTTATCTACATGATATTTGATTAACAAAGAGAGAAGTTAAACAAGCTCTGATTTCACTTTGGCAACCAATGCCGTTTCCTGCATACAAGATATAACTTTTTAAAAGAGCCTATTTTTAGATGCAGAAATTATATTTTTACCTGCTATATTCCTTTGCATCACTATTTACCAGTCTCACAGAATGAATGAGCTGAATGTGTCTGAACAGTAGTGTCCCACTTTTGGTGGAAATCTAAGAACTCTAAATTCCTAAGTAAATACATGGTATGTGAACATCTAAGAAGCCTTACCATCATATTAAAGATGGGTAGCCGAGAACGATAGAAAATTTACAAAAAGTTTTCAGAGTGGAAAATAGCAAGTTTGAGCAACTCTGGAAGGAGGGCTCCTAATGCTAACAATTACAAGCCACTAGTTGCTAATCCACCTTTTCCGCCCTCACAAATCTGTGGTAAGCAAAAACAGTGGAACAAGAGGTGAACAGCAAGGAAAGTTTACAAAAGGACAACAATGATATCTGAAACCCTTAGTAAACTTTAGTGAGTTTAGCGAGTCAGGCTGATGTATGATTAAAAACTTCATTTGAAACTGCTCTCAGGCTACAATCCAGCTAAAGTTAAGAGCCACCAATTTCAATTAGAAAAGGTATATATGAGCTTAACACTCCCACTGTTATCAGTGTGACTTCAAATTACTCAACTTGGCTGACTGTGATTTACTTTTTGAAATCCCACCCTTTCTTCCTAGTATGCATAATTTTCCCACAACCACCTCAATCCTGTGTGGCAGGTCAGACTGAGAGACAGAGTCAGCGAGGCTAACAGTAGGGTGATGAATTCAACCAGGGTCTCCTGCTGCAAGTCCAGCTTTAAAATCTACCACATACAGGCTGTCAACATACAGATTTTACACACACGAGTCAATTTTTTCAAAATAAGCTCAGAGGCCATTAAGATGTCGCAAGATGGATTGCAACTCCTATATTTTGGCTTAATTAGCTTTCTGAAATGCCACATCTCTCATTTCAGGAAGTAACTTTTGGACTACAATTCTAGAATCCCCCCTCAGCATTTCAGAAGTTATAGTCCAAAATGTTACTTTTCAAAGCTCTAAAATCGATGGATTGAACATTCCATACAGAAAGTGTAATTGTATTTATCTTTCCCAAACAGAGAAATAAAGTGATACACACTGCTGGCAAGTTTTATTTCTCTTATTTTGTGGTGCTTCAGCTTATAAATCTGCAGTTTATCACGATGAACATTTGGCAAAGCACATGCATTTCGTAACTGAATACAAAATGTAATCACTAAGTACCTACTTGTAGGGATGGATGAACGGGCAGATTCACAGATTAAAAAAAAACCCACTAGGTTTCATTTTTCTATCCAGGCCATTGTCTCTCCAGCATTATTATTTTACCAGGACAGGAAAAGGAACAATTTTAATGCATTTGTTATATAAAAGTATACCCTTGGCAACATCATAATCTCTACTGCTATGCTGCTTAAGGTGTTTCCAGAGGCCAGCCATGAAGGCTGCAAAATTCTTTTTGATGCCAACTTATTTGATAGTCAAAAGTTAGCCACTAACTGTGTGGATCTCCATCCTTATCCCTGTCCCAGATCAGTACAAAGGATCTGACGGCCACTAGGGAAAAACAGAGATTTTACCAAACTCTATGACAACAGATCTTTCTTCTGTGAGGAAGGGATCTTTCCTAGGTTTACAGTTATCATTAGCAGGAAGCTGGTGATGAGAATCACACTTTGAAGTTTGAATTCAGTTCCAAAATGAACTTTAAAAATCAAAACTAATGCTTTTCAATCATTTTGAACTTTATGTTGTGAGAATGAACTGTAGCAATGAAAAGGAAAAAAAATTCTATATGATGTGCATTATCTCTTGTGATATGTATTGTCCTTTGATCTGTATGTTTTACAGGCTGAAATATAAAATTTTGTTTTATGTACATGGAGTTTTAAATCTAGTTTAAATGTATATTGTTTTTCTATCAATCAACACGATAAAACAGAATAGACTAAATGCGAGAAATGAATTAAAACAGTCTTCTTTCACTTCTTCCATTCCTCTCCTACAAAAGCTTTTCCAAAATTGACAAGAAGCTCTAAAAATTACACAGCATGAATGTTATTTATATGCTAGTTGCATGAAGGAACTATCACATAGTGAGCACAGCCTTGTCTACAGAGTCCTGTGTGTTAATGTGATCATCTACAGATAGGATCAGTTGGCATGTTTGATGTCACAGGTGAGACCAGGAACATGGTCCCACTACCCAGTAATCATGTGAGACCTCCAACGATACTGTTCCATTATTTAATATCTTATAACATAAGAAACCATTGTGCAGTGTTTCCAAACAGACCTATCAGACGCTTTTGTGGAATAGTAAAAATCCTGAATCCACAGCATCTGTGTAGGACCTGGGTAGGCAAAGTGTGGCCTGGAGATGTCAGGGACCCTCAAGCCCCTTTTTGTGGCTTCTTAAGCACCCCTAGTAAAATTAAATAATATTCTTCAGAAAATTCAGTAGCAAGCTGTTCCATACACTAACGGTACAACTAAGTTGCCTTAATTCAAACAAGGTAATTGGGAAGTGGCGAAAAATGCCAGCCTACAGAATAAAACTATGGGCTGGCAGGTAGAACCCGAGGAGAAACTGCTGAAAGAGAAACTGACTGTTACTCTCTTCCTTTTGGTCCACGTAGGAGCCAATGACACTGCAAGCCTTCAGGATATCACAAGGGATTATGAGACTCTGGGTAGGAAGCTGAAGGACCTTCATGCACAGGTTGTTATTTCGTCTCTCCTCTCAGTTGAATGACACAGCCCAGGAAGGGAGAAAAGGATAAGTGGAGGTGAACAATTAGCTGTGCAGATGGTGCTTCCAGAAACCATTTGGCTTCTTGGACCATGGTATGCAGTTTCATGAAGATGGACATCTGGCAAGTGATGGATTGCACCTCACAGCAGTTGGCAGGAATGGTTTTGCTAAGAGTTTCACAAACCTGATCTGGAGGGATTAAACTGAGTAATGTATGGGAAGGAGACAGTATTCCTGAGATCAGGAGTTCATCACATGCTGGAGACAATAGCCTGAATGTTATAGAAAGAACTAGGTCAATAGTGGGAGAGGAAAGAAACTTAAATAAGCAGCTAGGGGGAATGACCCATGGTCTTAGATACCTCTACATTAACGTATAGATCATGGGAAATAAACAATATGAATTTGAACTTTTGACATAGCAAAGCAAATATAGACATCATTAAAACCTGATGGGATGAGTCTTTTAATTGGCATGTACTAATAAAGGGGTATAATCTGTCTCAGAGAAATAGACTAAAGCGGAAAAGAGGAGGAGGAGCCTTATATATCAAGGACGTTTATACCTGTGAAGAGATCCATGACTTAAATCCTGGAAACCAGGTTCAGAGCATCTGAGTAAAAATTAAGGGGGAGAGAAACAATAGCAAAAATCATTGTGGGGATTTACTACAGACCCCCAAGCCAGACTGAGGATTTGGATGATGCCTTCCTAAAATAGATGAGCACGCATTCAAAAAGGACAGATACAGTAATAATGGGAGATTTCAACTATCATGATATTTGTTGGAAGTCAAACCTGCCAAGAATATAAGGTCCAACAGATTCCTCACTTGCCTTGCAAACAATTTCATTCTCTAGCAGGTGGAAGAGGCAACAAGGGGATCAGCCGTTTTAGATCTGATCCTAATCAACCTTGATGACCTGATTAATGGGGTCATCAAGTGGTAAGATATTCTGATTAATGGGGTCATCAAGTGGTGAGATATTCTGATAGCACTGAGTATGTTCTCTGGGAGTTTGTTGTACAGCAGAAAGGGGAAGACAAGTGTGACGAACCCGAGGGGAGGGGGTCTTGACAACAGAGCCTCCTTGGCAACTGAGAGTGTTTAAACCGATTGGCTGGTGAAATGGAGCCTGGGATAGCCCGGGGGGGGGGCTGGTGGAACGAGGAAAATAATGGTTTTTTAACTGCCTGGGGAGTGTTTGAAGTGGAGTGTGATTTGTGGTGTGTTTGAGGGAGGTTGGAGATTTGAAGAGCTCTGTGGAGGAGAGAACTGAGAAATTGGGGGTATGAAAGATAGTGAATGGAGAGAGAGAGAGAGAGAGAGAAGAATGGTGTGCTGTTTATAAACAGTTAGATACAAAACACATTGAAAGCAACAGTGTTACAATAAAATGTTTGAAGTTCTGTGTTCCTTAAAACAGTGTCACAGAGGCCCTTTTCACACGTGGGGGGGGAACGGTGTAGAGCGACCTCTCACGGAGGTCGTTCTCATTCTGAATCCTGCAATATACACGCTACCAATAATATCATCTTGATCTTAGTGCCAACAGTACTACAGTCTTGGAAAACATAAATCACTGCTGATCCTTACATCTGGGAGAAGGGCAGATTTAGGGAAGGCAGTAAAGCGGGAGAGTCCTGAAAGGAGGAAGCCAAGGGGGGACAAGAGTGAGGAAGGGACTCTCAGAGAGGGAGAACTGGGGAAGACCCGTTTGCCCTGGCCCTGGCTTGATGCAGAGATCTCCCTGGCTGTTCAGGTCTGATCACAAAGAGGTGTCAGGCTGGGCAGGCCTTGAGTGCGAGGCTTGGGTGCGCCTTTCGCACTCGGCACTGATGGGCGGTGGTTCCCTCCCCCCCACACACTTTACAACAAGCATGGTCAGACACTCATTCTAGACTATGGCCTTTTCCACATGGGGTTTTTGAAACGGTGCAGTCCGTCCTCCAAGGAGGAGGTCTGCACCTCAGACCGGACTGGGTACGGACTATTTAACATAGATCCGTACCTCAGTCCGGTCCGGAACGACCCCAAGTGGTCCTCCAGCGTACTTTTGAAAGACCTGATTTTTCCGGTCTTTCAAAAGCACGCAGCGCACCACTGCGAGCCTCCTCCCTTATGCAGATTCGCAGGCTCGCACCAATGAGAGCCTGCGATCTGTCCGGGGGCGGGCTTTAGGTTGGCGAGCTTCAGCGGTCGGTCGAGACCCTCGACCCACCGGAAGCCGCCATTTGGGACGCCAGAGCAGTGCATATTGACGAGCACGCACTACTCCAGAGCGCCGTGGACCAGACCGGGGAGATGAAAGGTCCAGTGAGTAGCGGCGCAGGGCGATTCTCTCACCCGGTGTGGAAAAGGCCTTTAAGAAAGCTGATTTCAATGAAATCCAGGAAATGATTCCCTCAGTCAGGCATACTAAAACAGAAAGGAGTTTATGATGAATGGAAATTTCTTAAAAGGAAGATATTGAAGGCATAACTTCAAACAGTTCCAATGAGGAGGATAAACTGGGAGGTGTCTAAAGAAACCAGGATGGATGTCTAAAGAACTCTCAACAGAGCTAAAAGGGACACATACAAGAAAAAGAAAGGGGCAATCACAAAAAAGAAATTCAGACAAATAGCCAGCATGTGTAGGGAGAAGTCAGAAAAGCTAAATTGCAGAACAAGCTCAGGCTTGCCAGAGAGATTTAAAACAGTAAAAGGGCTTTCTTTGTTTTCTCTGTAGCAAAAGGAAGAACAAAGTAATGGCAGGGCCACGGCATAGAAAAGATGGCAAAATGCTAACAGGAGACTGAGAAAAGGTAGGACTACTCAGCACCTTCTTTGCTTCAGTTGCCTCCCAAAATGAAAACAGTTCTCAACTTGGGGAAAATGATGCAGATGATGCAGTAGGGCAAATGCAGCACAGAACAGGTAAAGAGGTTGTACAGGAATACCTGGTTAGTCTAAATAAATTCAAGTTTCCAGGACCAGAGGAACTATACCTGAGGGTATTAAGAGAACTAGCATAAGTAATCTCAGAACCATTGGCAATATTCTTAGAGAATTCCTGGAGAATAAGAGAAGTCCCAACAGACTGGAGGGGACCAAATATTGTCCCTACCTTCAGAAAGGAAAAGACATGGACTCAAACCATTACTGCCCAGTCAGCCTGACATCAGTACTGGGAAAGATTCTGGAGCAGATCATTAAACAGACCATCTGTAAGCACCTAGAAAGGAATACTGGGATCACTAAAAGTCAACATGAGTTTCTCAGGAACAAGTCACGACAGACTAATCTTAACTTTTTCTTAAATAGAGTTACAAGCTTGGTAAATTAAAGGAATGCTGTGTACATAGCATATCTTGATTTCAGTAATGCTTTTGCCAAGGTCTGCCATGATATTCTTGCAAACAAATTAAGAAATGGTGGGCTAGACAATGCTACTGTTAGGTAGATTTGTAATAGTTTGATTGACCAAACCCAAAGAGAGCTCCTCTGCATCCTAGAAAGAAATGACTAGTGGGGTGCCACAGGGTTCAGTCCTGGACCCAGTGCTATTCAACATCGTTATAAATAACTTGGATGATGGAATAGAAGGTATGCTTATCAGATTTGCAAATGAAATCAAATCAGGAGGGATAGTTAATGCCCCAGAGGGCAGGATTAGAATTCAAAATGACCTTAACAGATAAGACAGCTGGGCCAAAACTAACAAAATGATTTTCAATAGGGAGAAATATAAGATATTACAATTACACAGAAAAAAATGAAATGGACAGATATTGGATGGGTTGACCCACAGTATGTGTGAAAGGGATCTTGGCGTCTTAGTAGACTTTAAGCTGAACATGAGTCAACAATGTGATGCGGTAGCTAAAAAGCCTGTGAAATTCTAGGCCATCTCAATAGAAGTACAATGTCTAGATTGAAGAAAGTAGTAATACCACTTTATTCTGCTTTGGACAGACCGCACTTGGAATACTGTGTCCAGTTCTGGGCACCACAATTCAGGAAGGATAACGACAAGCTGGAACATGTCCAAAAGCTGGACCATGTCCAGAGGAAGGTGACAAAAATGGTAAAAGTTCTGGAAATCATTCCCTATGAGGAGCAACTTAGGTTGCTGGGTATGTTTAGTCTGATTAAAAGAAGATTAAGAGATGGAATGATAGCCACATTTAAATATTTGAAGGAATACCATATTGAAGATATAACAAGCTTGTTTTCTGCTGCTTCAGAGACTAGGACATGAAGCAATGGCTTCAAACGACAGGAAAAGAGATTCCATCTAAACATTAGGAAGCCTTCCTTACAGTAGGAGCTGTTTGACAGTGGAATTACATTGCCTCAAATGTGGTGGAGTCTTCTTCTCTGGAGGTTTTTAAACAGAGGCTGGATGGCCATCTGGCAGGAGTGCTTTGACCATGTATTCCTGAGTGGCAGGGGGTTGGACTGGATGGCCCTTGTGGTCTCTTCCAGCTTTATGATTCTGTGTGTGTGTGTGTGTGTGTGTGGACTACAAAAACACTATTTACAGAAACACCATTCAGATTAAAAATTTTTAGAGAGTGACATGAAGCTTTTGTGGTTTACGGATTGGGAAAGGGATTTCTTTAGAACACTTTATTGCTCTTTTGGAGATTTAATCTTTTAAAATAAGTGCTTCCTCAGTACAAAGTATATTTCTTCAGTTCTTTTTTATTGTTATTTGTTTCATACTGAAATTTGTTTCAGCCTCAGCACTAAAATACAGGACATTGCCAGATGGAACAGAGATGATGTCACACAAAGGTCTTTCATTACATGTGCATCTCAGCTCGTCTCCCTGGGAATGATTTATTACATTTTGTCAATCCTGCTCTTATATACCCACATCATTTTTAAACATCATTTTTCTTCTGGACATCTTTACATTTTTACAAATGCACATGAAGATAGCATTGTACCATGCCAGGCAATGAAGTAATTTACAAATAACATTACTAATAAATAAATATGAAGTATAAGGGAAATGGAATGTCAGATCCAAAAAGCCAAGACAAAGTGACAGACAAATTTCCTGAGGAAGAGACAGACGAGACATGAAAATCTAGTAGTAAGAAAATAAGAAACTAAGACCCTAATTTTGTTTAGACCAATGGCCTACTTGGTTCACCACCCTGTTTCCCACAGTGGCCAACCAGATGACTGTGGGAGGCCCACAAATGTAGGACACAAGGGTAATAATTCCTTCCTGCAGCTGTTCTTCAGCAACTGGTATTTGGAGGTGTGCTTCCTCTGATAGTGGGACCCATATACAGCCATGCAGTGGCAGCCATGGGTAGCCTTATCTTTGACTTGTTCAAGCCTCTTTTAAAGCCATCTCAATTTGTGTTTATCACCTGTGGTAGAGAATTCTGTAGCTTAAAGGGTCACTAAACTTTAGGCAAGTTACTTTTTTGACCATGGTAACTGGGGATTTCTGGAATATGTAGTCCAAAAAAGGAACTTTTCCAGTAGTCTGATCACACCACTCCTTATGCTGTATCATTCCATTTGAAATCTGCTCCAGTCATTCTCAGGAGGATAGATTATTGTTGACACTCTACTGTACCCTTTCTGCATTAGCACTTTAATGGTGTCATTAACACATTACCTTTACCTGCATTAAGACGCTATTACTTATTCCTGTATTTCTCCCCCTCATTTCATGTTCGGTTCCTGTAGCTGTAATGGCGCTATAGCATAATGACATCACAGTGCCACACCACGCCTACACCACACCCATTTAAGGTTCATGGGCAGAAGAAAGCACAATGAGATGTCCGCATCCCAATTGGTTACTGAATTGTTGCATGAAAGGGAGTCACTAATGGATTATCTCCACTGTGAAAAATAAACACATTTGCAACGCAACACAATTCAATAGTGCCTGGACAGCAATGCATCGCTATGATGATATAACACCACGGTGCGATAACGGGCCCTTCCGCACTATACTATGGAGAAGTGGGAAAACACTCTTCTTCATTCACATCGATTTGTTCTTTAATTCTTTTTGTTTCTTTAATGCATCTTCTATGCCATTGCTCATTCCAGATGCTTGATAAAATCAGCTGATATCTACAGTATAATCAGCATTTGGGATCATTTGTGCATCTAAGGCCCTTTTCACATGTGGGGGGGGGGACGGGCAAAAACGCCCAAAAACGGAGCTTACCTCCAGCCGGGTAAGTCCGTCGCCATGTGGAGCAGCACGAGCTCGCTGCTCCACACTCCTCCGGCATCGCAGATGGCAGCTTCCGGTTGGTGGAGGCTCTCCACCAACCGGAGAAGCTCGCCAGCCGGAAGCCCGCCCCCGGCAGATCTGCAGGCACGCACTTGCGTGCGCCTGCAAATCCACTTTAGAGCCGGGCGATGGAGTGGCGCGGGGTTACGCGCTCTGTGCTTTTCAAAAACCTCTAAAAAGAGGTTTTTAAAAAAACACGCAGCCCGGCTAGTTCCGGCCGCTCCTGAGTGGATTCTGGTGTGAAACTAGGAAAAGTAGTCCATGCCAGTCCACTCTACGGTGTAGACGACCTCCGTGAGAGGTCGCTCTACACCGTTCCCCCCCCCCCAATGTGAAAAGGGCCTAAACTTATTCCAGAGGGCTCAGATAAATAACATCTTATGGAACCCTGGGGTTTGCAGTTTTGGGAGGGGCCAGGTGGCTCCTCCCGAAACTACAAACCCCAGGATTCCATAGGATATTGAAAGTGGAATCATAGCGCTATAACAGTTTAGTGCGGAAATGGCCTATGACACGTAGCATAAAGCCCTGATTTGTTTTCTATTAGGGGCAGCCCACCCGGAAACAGCCCTGCACTTGTATTTTACTGGTTTATCTCTCACCGGTTTACTGGACAGGCTGTGGGGAATGGCTTTGTCAGAGAAACTGACCTATCAGCTTAAAATGTCAGAGGCAGACCATGGAGCTATTAACTTTAAGGTGGTTCAGTATCCATTCATTGTTTATTGTAATAAAAACTCTTCCCTATACCATCCCCCTTCCCAGCTGATGAATTTTTGAAAACATGTTGTTGTTTTTTAATAATTTCACACCCTTGATTAATTTTTTGGGGAAATACCACTTCTCCTGTCTAGAAATTAACACATGATTATTCACTATTTGTTTTATCTTTGCAGTCACTTATTTCTTGTACTGTTACTTCTCCCCTTTTTATTATTGCCTGCCGCAATAATTCTTAATTTCTCAATTTTTTAAAAAAATCATAACTGGAAATTCATGTACATTTTTTTTTAGTTTGCTTCTTATATATAAACTTATAGATTTATAGGAAAAATCCATTGGCACTGACTAGAAGCATAGGGCTTGGCTTAGTTTACTTCTTTGAGCATTTATTTTTCTGTCTTTTCTCCCCTCAGGATAGCTGCACAATGTAAAGTATTACAATGGAGTGAAAAACCACCCTTCTTAGAAATATGAAAGGCAAAGGAGCAGTATCTTATTTTGTATCTGAGGCCCTTTGGAGCAGTAAGGGCCTGAGTAACCCACCACA
This sequence comes from Cyclura pinguis, assembly GCA_030412105.1. Classification (NCBI taxonomy): domain Eukaryota; kingdom Metazoa; phylum Chordata; class Lepidosauria; order Squamata; family Iguanidae; genus Cyclura; species Cyclura pinguis. Next base: position 314,797,555 of record CM059600.1, on the reverse strand, counting down.
AGTACAGAACACACTTGCTGATGCTAAAGATATGTACAAATAGTAATAGTGCTAAAGACTTCTCCTATTTATTTGACAGGTTAGGGATGGGAGCATGTCAGAGAGCGGAAATGGTCAAAAAGCAGAACCCATCTACTGTAGGAAACATGAAGGCTTAACAGAGGCTTCCTTGGGGCTGACCATATATGTACACAGCTTGTAAAGCCTCTCAGCTGGCTTGGCACCTTCCCTCCACCCCTGAGCAAACTTTGCAAGCCTCTGTAGGCAAGAAAAATTGATGGAAGCCTGAGGTTTCAACGCTTGCAATACAGATAAGTTTCATGAATTCAACCAGGGAATCCACTCTTTCTGTAGGCAAGACTTGGGACTGCGCAAGCAGGCAAGCGATTCCAAGCAAACCTCTGTAGGCAAGAAGAACTGAAGAAAGAACAAACCCCACATTGAATTAGTGGAACTTTTCCTTAATTTGGAAGTGTCAAAGGAGTGAATCGTCAGATAATGGGCCATCAAAAGGCAAGGGCTTCCTGCAGTAACAAATAATAATAGCAACCACAGCAAACTCCACTTGTTTTAAGCTCCCTTACGCAATGTAAACATAATTTGCAAAGTGGGGGGATGTTGAAAATATGGCACTCAGCACATTGGTTCTTAGGGCAATCAATCAACATGAATAGGTATGCAAAAACTTTCCATTAGAGCTGGCATGGTGTAGTGGTTTGAGCATCAGACTATGATCCTGGAGGGTTTGATTCCCTACTCAGCCATGGAAACCCACTAGGTGAGCTTGGGTAGTCATATACTCTCAGCCCCCAGAAAACTCCATGATAGGTTCACCTAAGGGTCACCATAAGACAGAAATTACTTGAAGGCAAACAACAACAACAACGATAACAACAACATACCATTGTCAGAATTAGAATGGAAAAGAATGTGGATTCTACCAAACTGACCACTTCCATTAAAAAGTCTGCATCACACACACTTCAAGGAACTGTAAGAAACTAGAGCTATTTATGACAATAGTGAGAATATTTTAATGACAAGGTTAAGGGTCTCTAATATGTACTACAGTATAATCACTGGTACATTTAATCGCCTCATGGTTCTAACCATGTTTTAATGATGCAAATTTTATGTTTCCAATTGGTTTACACCTATCAGTTTTGTTCTTCTCTTGTTCACTACCAGGTGAAATATTCTGATCACTTCTTGTATTTTATTGCATTATTCAGAGCTCAGAATAATATGTTACAAGAAACAATCCTACTTTTCATGTGTCACCTATTGAAATCATGTGGGCAAAACAACATTCTTCCTCATCTTTGTAATGTTGTTTTTTTATATATGTAATAAGCAATGTTTACTTGTCATTTTACATGCTCCTTTGGGAGGACTAAAAATGCTTCCTTGGAGCATTTGGGCAAGTTTTTCATATTTTAGGCCAGTTGCTTGCTTTTTTGGACGGAGAGTTTTTTCCCCTATGAAAGAGCTAAAAAGCAATGAATACCACAAGTAGGGGCACATCTTAATTTATTAAAAAGACCAGAAAGTCCCAGATTTTTTTTTCCTGTTCTTTCCAATTTTATTTTGGAGATCGACACAAATTTTGTTTATCCCAGAATATTTTATTTCAGCTCCTGATACAGTAAGAGACTTTTTCCAGTTCCCCAGATTATTTTAGCCCAATATAAAATCAGAAAGAACAGAAACAAAATCTGGGACTTTTTAATCAGTCTCAGAGCACACTCCGTCTTAATTCTGCAATATTAATAGAAACTAAGGATTTTGGGGGCTTTATAACAAGTGGTATAACAAATTACTTTTAAAAGTCAACTTTCAAGCTCTGCTACTATTATTGTGATTTTTAATTTTTGTTCTCTGTATTGGTGGCTGTCTAGAGAACCTTTCTCATTAAGTCTCTGTAAAATAACCTACATTTAGAAATAAATAAAGCTTACTTATTCACTTATTCATGAACACACACACACACAGAGCTTATCAGTCAATGAGCAAAGGAAGCATTTTTCCCTCTTAGCAAGCTATTACACACCTATCTAACATATTTATACTGGCACAAATGGGAGTTTCATTTTCTGTTCAGATTAAATTTAGGATGCAAATTAGAATGTTATTTTGCATGGAGGAGTGACAATGTATGGGCTTGAATCTTTCTTGATTACAGTCTTCCATCATTTTGATTTTATAATTACTGAATGGAATACTGAAAGGAATCAATCAGCTTTCAATTGTTACCTTGGTGAAAGATTAAAACATTGTTACTTGTCATACATATTTCACACTTTAGCAAATTTTAATAAACTGAATGCATGAAAAATGGTTGGATTATCTTTCATGGAAGTGGGATGCTAATGACATTTCTATTGATTTTAATTCATATTTGTTGGTCAGAATTACTCAGATTCAGGCAAGGCATGGTGTCCCATAATTATTGCTAACAAATGAAGACCACAGAACACTGAAATAGCTAAAATGAAATCATTAATCAAAAAAACCATAAAATAATGGCCTATAAGTTAGGGAGGTCTCATCTTCCTAATGACCATCTTTTATGGCATATTGATCTGTTTTTAATTTGTACATGTTGGCAATATCTCTACTGGAATATTAAATAGAAAGTTTTTCAAAAAAAAGAAAAACCACTAGACTCTAGGCATGCTGTGATGGGAAAAATGGTACAAGCAGTTCTCTTATAGAAGGAAGACTATATTGTAATGTGTACATGATACACATGCATATAGTTTTTGGTTTTATAGTTTTGATCTGTGTGTGCATGTTTGCATGTATTTATACATATGCACAGAGAGCCAGTGGAGTATACTGGTCTGAGCACTGGACTACAACCATGGAGACCAGGGTTTGATTCCTCGCTCAGCCATGGAAACCCACAGGGTGACCTTGGGTGCATCACACACTCTCAGCCCCAGAAAACGCTGTGATAGGGTCACCTTAGGATCACCATAAGTTGAACGACTTGAAGGCACACAACAACAACAAATATATATGCACATACATGTATGCACATACATAATATGACCTGAATCTTATTGGTAGCCCCAACTAAAACAGATCCATTAAAACTAAAACAGATCCATTAAAACAGTGGGAATGTCATGTTGTGCCTTCTCCATGCCATGTTATTATATATGGGTTGTGGGAAATGTATATGTATGTGGGATGTGTGGAGTATGACAGGAATGTATGGGAACAGGAAGTTCTTCGGCCATTTCTACATTAGACTGTTATAGCGCTATTATTCCACTTTCAACATCCTATGGAATCCTGGAGTTTGCAGTTTAGGGAGGGACTGGCCAGAAACGGCCTTAAAGAGTCAAGGTGTGACCAAATGGTCAGCATAGTTTAACGGCTGGGGCAATAAATAGCATTTAAGCAGCCTAGCTAAAAAACATTTGTTTGTGTTCGAGTGATAGCAATCAAAAAATGATTTACTAGGATTAGCCGGTAGGTTACTGGGGTAGGGAAAGTAGTTAGACTATCAAAAGATAGACAGGAAATTCAAAAGATCAAAGTAACTAATAGAGAGGGGCTATTTCAACAATAAGAACAACAACAAAAAACCAACCTAGAAGTTGGGGGGGGGCGTAAACCTGCAGAAGTTACCAAGGGGCATTGTGCATGGATGGTAATTGAGTTACTGTGTTTTACAATATAACCAGATAGGTGATGGTGATTATTAACTCTAGCAACCATTGTTAACTGGCCTCTTGTGTTCTAATAAATATCATGTACAATGTAAGTGTTTTCTTGAGAGACACGAGTAGCAGAACACGACGGGGAATTTCTATAAGTGATTATTTGCCATTCAATAGCTGACTCAACAGGTATAGTCTAATGAGAACTACCAATAGCATTCAGGCATATGTATACATAAACACACACACACACATTTACACATTTCTTCCCCAAGCCTATAAATGCAGATATTTCTGAAATTTCTGATATCCCATCTTTCAATTTCTGAATTGACATTTGTGAAATATCATATCCCTCCATCTCACATCAACAAAACCAGTGATGCTCAACTATTGATCCTCCAGATGTTTTTGGACTTCAACTCCCAGAAATCTTTGTCGTCATTGCCAGTGGACTTCTAGGAGCAGAATTCCAAAACATCTGGAAGACCAAAGACTCAGAAACATTGCCTTAAACAGAGAGGACAATTTTGGCACATAATCAAAGCTTCCAAAACTAGAAGGAAAGAAACTGCCATGCAATTGCATTTTTCTTTCTGCCACAGCATCACTGATTAGGAACTCGTTCTTGGAGACACTCCAGAGCTGCTCTAACCATAAATAAGTGTCAACTATTTCCTGTCTTACCCATCTCTTGCTCACACTCATGCTTTTATGTTGTAGTAATTAATGTTGCCACCCTGACTACAGTCCCTTGAAGTCAGGGCCATATTTAAGATCACTGTTGGAAAGAGTGATGTAAAAGGGAAGAAATTATATTTGTTTACAGGTTTTGCTCAGATACATATTTGCTAAGCTGTTTCTTAGGTAACCATACTTTAATAACAGAGCTCACTTTTTGACACAAACGCACACAAAATGTTTTGCAACATTAAAGGCTATCTATTGTGGCATTATGGTTCTCACATCTCAGGGCCCCTAGCCCCACCAGTTTTTAGGGAGACGGGGGAATTGTAGGGCAAGAGCCTTGTTTTGAAAAGTTTGTCAGGGCCTGGAATAGTCCTGATGGGGCTACCCTATGTGACACAAACCTTTTTGGCCTAGAATCCACATTTGATCAACAAAGTTTTAACCAGAGTTGGCAGATTTTGTATATCTGCATGCTAAGTGTGTGCTTGGCCAGAGAAATATGCACACTAGAAATAGAGGAATCAATCTATATTCAGTCTGTGACAGTTTCACACATATGCAGTCATGAGTTTATTTCATCCTATTTTCACATTATTCTGTGAAATCTTGTTAAAACGTTGTTGAAAAAAGGATCACACATGGCCTATATCCAATGGCCTACAGTTCCACTCAAAGTAGATATACTGAATAAATGAACAGTTTTAAAACGAAACTTATGCAACTTCCATTGACTCAAGTGGTCTATCCTATTTCACTAGGAACAATTCCATGTTGGTCTAAAGAAGCATGAGTTCTCACAATATACCTTCTTGAATTTTGGTGGTTGTTATTGCCTCCATATCCATTCATTCTATTCTTTTGGTTGCTGTTTGTAGAGATTTCTAGGCTGTACCATGCTGAGGTTGTCGTCTAGTCTGAGGGGCAATTTTTTCCACTCTTGTTATTTGTCAGTTCCTCCACCCAGAGATATAGTGCTTTAGTGCAAAAGTGACTTTACACTGATAAATTACAACTGAAAAAATAAAAGAAAGAAATTAAAAGGGAGTGATAGATACTTTTTTATTCTGATATATCTTGGAATTAAAAAGATACCCACTTCAGGGTAGGAATCAAATGCTACAGATGGTGCTGGGAATTGCCAGAAAATAAGCTGGTGCTTGAGCGTTGGAGAATGACCCCGGAGACCAGGATTCAGTTCCCTGCTTGGCCATGGAAACCCCCAGGTGGCCTTGGGTGAATCACATAGGGGCTTTCCGCACTACACTATTATAGTGCTATTATTCCACTTTCAACATCCTGTGGAATCCTGGAATTTGTAGTTTAGGGAGGGGCCTTTAGAATTCTCAGCCAGAGAGCACTTTGGCCTCAGTAAACTACAAACCCCAGAATTCTACAGGATGTTGAGAGTGGAATAGATTATAACAGTGTAGTGTGGAAAGGCCCGTACTCTCAGCCCCCAGAAAACCGCAAGACAGGTTTGCCTTAGGGTCAGAAATGACTTGAAGGCACACAACAACACAATGCTGGTACAAATGAGGAAAACCAGCATGGTGATTTTAGTGTTAGTGTTGGGTCTCCACTCAGCCACAGAAACCCACTGTGTGACTTTGGGCAACCCAAACTCTCTCAGCCTCAGAGGAAGGCAATGGCAAACCCTCCCCCCAGCAAACCTTGCCAAGAAAATCCCATGACAGAGTAATCTTAGGGTCGCCATAAGTCGGGAATGACTTGAAGACACATAACAACAACACTACAAAGCTGGGACAACAGAAATATTGTTTGGCTATTTAAAACAAACAAACAGAACTACAGCAACAAATACCACGGTCTGCTGACATAGGCCATTTCCGCACTAGACTGTTACAGTTCTATTGTTCCACTTTCAACATCCTATAGAATCCTGGGGTTTGCAGTTTAGGGAGGGGTCTCAAAGGCCCCTCCCTAAACTGCAAACCCAAGGATTCCATAGGATGTTGAAAGTGGAATAATAGCACTATAACAGTCTAGTGTGGAAATGGCCATATTGGCCTCACCTGGAGGACCTCTAAATTGGATCTAGGCCTATACTTCTCTGTCTCTTTCTCTTTCCCTAATATGCTGTCTGCCTTTTTGAATGGACCTTTTCCTGGGGAGGAAAAAGGCTCCACAAGAAACTCCAGGGTTTCTATTGTCCTTTTCTCATGGCATTTCTGATGCGAAAGGGCCCCTGGAGCATCGCGCACATGTGAGGAGCGGTCCACACGACGCACTCACATTTGCACGACGCTCAAGGGCCTGACGCAGACCGCGCACGCATTTTTTCATTTTTGGCTTAAAGCCGAAAATGCTGCGCGGTTGCACATCGCTCCGGGGCCCTGTGCGCATTTTCCTGGCATGAGGATCCTCGGGAGCCGGGCTGGTCGCGCTTCCTGTCCAGCGCAGCCTGGGAAAGGAAGAGACGGGGCGCTCGCGCGGCCAGGAAGCAGTTGCGGAGCCGATGGGACCGGGACACGAGAGCCTCTCGTTGGAGGCTGCTCACGCGAGCCCCACAGCCCAGCTCCACGAAAGGGTAAGGTGAGAAAAGAGTCTATGTCTTTTATGCAAACAAAGAAAAAGTATTATACCATTCTCATCCATTCTTAATACCAACACATACCATATTTTACAACGGCATGTGAGAGATTGCCTTCAGGCCGGATGGGATGGGATGAGATGCTTAACCACCAAGATCATACAAGATCTGATGCTTTTAGGGTATTTAGGAAAAAGGGAACTGGAGAAAAGGTGAAAGATCAATACTGCTTATGCTTGCTAAGAGGGTTTGTGGTGTCTTATTGTCATTTTTGTTAATATATAAATATTTATATTGCCAGGTATTATGACACTGCACCTTATAACTCATTTCAGCTGGCAGGGAAGGACTCAAAACACAGAACAAAACTGCCATCTATAATTGAAATTGGCAGCATTATCACTGAAAAGCACATTTCTATTTTAAACTCTATTAACTGGAAATTAGGAAGATATCCCATCAGTGTTTCTGTTTACTTTAATGAAATTAAGACCATAAAAACCATAATTGGCACAAATGTAGTGCAGATCCAGAAATGAATATAAACTTGTTGTATTCCACTGTGTGGCTTATAATCATTGAAAACAAAGGCCCTCATCTAATGTCGTTGTCCACAAAATGAATTTCTTAGCCATCTGCACTATCTAAATAGCTCCAAGCTCTTTCTAGTGTGGAAGGGATCATGTTGCAATTGTCCACCATACAGTTGTTAAAAACGAGAAGCATGTCAGAAAAATGGAATCATGCATATGATTGAATACGGAAGGGTTTCAAGCCCAGACTTCTAAAAGCTAAGCATTTGGAACCTTACCCTTTGGTCTATAAACGCCAATATTGCTTTCTCCAACATTCAGGGTTTTTTTTAAATCTAAACTTCTTTCCATCTAATTTATGGACTAATAAATTTAAGCAATTTAGTTCTTGCTAAATTACTTGCAGATTTTAGCAAGTTTAATTTTTTTTAATGAAATTCTTGCTCATTCCTAAACTATATCTGTTGCCTTTTTAAAAATGGCTGGATAGAGACCCTCCCTTCTTCCCAGCTGCTTCTGTGAAAGTGAAAGGCAATGATAATCCAGTGGACTGTGTCTTCTATAACCAGTTTCTGCTTTCAGTTTATGGAAAACTTCTTCCATGTGCAGAGATCTTTCTCAGTAGACTTTGTTACTGTATGTCTTCAAATTGTTTCCAACTTACAGTGACTGTATCATGGGATTTTCTTAGCAAAATTTGTTCAGAGTGGGGAGGGTTGTCTTTGTCTTCCTTTGAGGCTGAGAGAGTGTGACATGCCCAAGCTCACCCACTGGGTTTCCATGGCTGAGTTGGGATCGGAAACTGATTCCCAGTCAGACACCCAAATGACTACATTACACTGGCTCCTACCTTACAGACAACAGTCTAATTTATCTAAAAGGTTGGGAAATGCTGCTAGGGGATTCTGGGGCTTGTAGTCCAAAATGGAACTTTTCCAAACTCTGATACAGACGATATCTTTAACACGTTTTGCATCTCTCTCTCTCTCTCTCTTTTTTTTTAAAGTGTTAAAGGGGTCCTGATAAGGATCAGGGTACATCATAGGCAGAAAAGCTTAATTTTTTTCTTCTGCATCCTTTTTCTTATGAAAAGTATGTACACACATGTGCACACAGATGTGCATGCACACTGCCATGTGATCCAAGAAGGAATCAACATGGGCAACTTTACATTATGGAGCAACATACAAATACAGAGAACCAGCATGGTGTAGTGATTTGAATGTTGGACTAGGACCCCATGAGACCAGGGTTCAGATTCCTGTTCAGCTACAGACGCTCACTGATGGACTTCAGCAAATCTCACTCTCTCAGCCTCAGAGGAAGGCAATCAAAAACTCCTCTGAAGAAATCTTGCCAAGAAATCCCCATGACAGTTTCATCTTAGGGTTGCTGTAAGTTAGCATGCAATAACCAATACAAAGATTGTGAATGAATGAGTGAATGAATGAATAAATGAAGAAATATGTATGCCTATAGCAGTGCACTTCCTTGAGCTAGTAATAGTGAATTTGACCATGAAAACAATGTGGAGAGAAAATCAAGCCCTCAGACCTGATCCAGATCCATAGCTCTCACAGCTGCTATTTTTTAAGAATTTTGGCATCTATAACTAGCACAGGGATGGGCAAGTAATGAGATAGCCTCCAGTGAGATGTACTATGAAATATATAGGAATGTTGAAATAAATGTTGAAGGAAATTCTCCAGTACATTATTCTAATTCAAGTTTGAGAGCCAACATCCAGCCTTACATTCCTTTTTCTCTTCCTTTTTAAAAATACAAAATACTAACCACAAATTCTATTGGATTTAGAAGGCTGAGAAATAACAGGATTTAGAAGTAATGAATCCCAAAAAAGAGATCTTAAAATGACTGCTTTAAAAATTAATCCACATGACTTAAGACATAGTTTTTCAATCCTGGGTTGTGCAAGTAGACAAGAACTATCTTGAGAACAAAAGCCCAGCTCAACAGCACAGCCAAGAAAAGACTGGGATATTGCTCAAAAAGTTTAACTGGTAGAGCTCTTGTTACATTAACTGATACTGAGATTTATTTTTTTTAAAAATTCCTTTCCAACAACTTCCCCCTTCCCAATGTGTTTACAGTAAATGAGTATGACCTGATGTGTGATGCACCTTGTTTTTTCAGATCACATAACCCATCCTGTGCCCTGAAGGTTTAGTTTCTTAACACAGTGAAGCTCTGGATAGTATAAACAGAGAATGACACTAAAATCCATTTTCAAAACATTTAGACATATGTGTTGTTGCCTTTCAGTAGTGGCAATACTTTTATTTACAGGGGAGCCCTTGAAAGTTGACACTGTCCATAGACCATTGTTGATGCAGCCTCCCCAAAATTTCCAGATCTGCAGCACTATAACTTAAGGCTATTTTCACACTATGATGTTATAGTGCTATTATTCTACTTTCAACACCCCATGGAATTCTGGGGTTTGTAGTTTACTGAGGCCAGAGGCTTCTCTGGCTGAGAATTCTAAGTGCCCCTGCAAACCCCAGGATTCCACTGGAGGTTGAAACTGGAATAGTAGCACTGTAACAATGTAGTGTGGAAATGGCCTTAGAAGATGATTCGAAACCAGCATGGCCAGTCCAACACATCTGAAGGGCACTAGTTTGGGGATGGCTAACATGAAAGAAGAAATCACAGAAGAGCTTATTCAAAGTCTACTCTCTTCCAGGCTTGAGCAGGGAAAATTTGCCAGTTTTTCTTTTCCTACTCTGAACTTGGGTCCAGGCTATTTGAAGGACCGCAGCCCATTAAGAGCTCTAAGATCATATTGAGAGGCCCTTCTCTCTGTCTCACCACCTTCTTGGGCTCCTTTGGTGGGAACAAAGGAGACAGCCTTCTTTTTGGTTGCTCCTAGGCTTTAGAACTCCTGTCCTAGGGAGTCCCGGATGGCTCCCTCCTGGTTCTCCTTCTGCCAGCAAGTTAAAACATTTTTATGCAGTTTGGCTTAATCTGTGTTATTTTTAAGGTTTGTATGTTGGCTTTTACTGTATTTTCAGTGTTTTGGCTTTTCAAATGTATCAATTGTTTAACTGATTTTTAAATGTTTGGGTGTATTTAATAATTAAATATATTAATTATATATTAAATATATATTTTCATATAATTATAAATGTTTTTGAAATTTTTGTACCGTTTTAATCTGTATTTTTTAAATATATTGTTTGCCCTCTTGAGTCTCATTACTGAAAGAAAAAGGAGATATAAATGAAGATGATGATGATGATGATGATGACGACGACGACGAGGATGATAATGGCATTGTATTCACATCAAAGACAACAACAACTTCTTGAACCTCCAGTTCTTCTAATCCCAGAAAGCTAATAGGAAGAATATCAATTCCTTTGAAACGTGGTGTTGGAGAAGAGTTCTGTGGACACCGTGGACTGCTAAAAGGACAAACAAATGGGTCCTACAGCAAATAAAGCCTGAACTCTCCCTAGAAGTCAAGATGACTTAACTAGATGGTTCTGCTTTGGACTTATCATTAGAAGACATGACCCTCTTGAAAAGATAATAATGCTTGGTAAGGTGGAAGGCAGCAGGAAAAGAGGAAGACCACATTACAGCTGGATAGACTTAACCAAGGAAGACACAGTCCTGAATCCACAAGACCTGAACAGCGCCGTTGACAACAGGATGACTTGGAGGCGTCACATTTAGAGGGTTGCCATATTTCAATGTCTACTCAACAGCATTTAAGTATAACAAAAAGGAGACCTTCAGTTTGAATTCCTGTAGATTCTCATGGTAGTGTTAAATTTAAGCTGCTTCCTTTTCTTTTCCTTCCTTCTCTTTTCTTTTCCTTAGAGGCTTTTTACCTCCAATACCTATATGGCAGACGGGTGCCACATAGGATTCACCATGTTGGGAGTAGCTGAACATATTGGGTTTGGCTAGTGTAAATGAGAGACAACTTTCAGTTCATTTTTGAAGAATTTATAAAAATATATTCCCTTTAAACACATAATTTCAACGAAAGAAGTTGCCATCTGGATTCATGGGAGGGTAGGCTAGCCCCCTCCCTGCTCTCCTTTCACTTGCAGGTGAAAACCTTTTTGTTTAAGCAGACTTTTCATGTATAATTGCTCCCAGGGAGGCTTCCTATGGAGAGGGTGCTTCATTTTTAATTTTTGCATGCCTTTCTGATAGATTTTATACTTCTTGTCTGCATAAGACCAGCTTAACAATATGCCAGACCTTTTTTTTTTAACTACAGTTCCCAGAATCCTTGAGCTAGCACACACAATGGCCATCCTGATTACAAGGGGGTAGGGGGAGAGGTCTTGGAGTTGTGGTACAAAAAGTTAAGTTTTCCAAGCTCTATTCTGTTTCTAGTCCTTTGAAAGTAAGATCCACTGAGCCCTGAGTGGCTATCGTAGTAAATATATTATACCCAACCATTCCAATATTGAAAGCATGGAGCTGAATCCCATCACTTGGTTTGGCAAATCTTTACAATCTGAAATTTCTAATTATAACAATACATACCCCCATCTCTTCTATATAAGGCTTCACATCAACATAGCTCTAATTAAGAATTCTTCTTTATATAAATTTCCCACTATCCAAATCTTTCAAAAGCCCCTTGAGCGCTGCAATAAAGGAGATTGTATAGTATTTGAATATGCATTGGAAATCTACCTTATCTCTATAGCACAGCCACTTATACTTTAAGCATATCTCTCCAATCATTCTGCCTATTTTCTTTTATGTCTATAATGCAACAAACAAAGTCCACAGAATATCACTAAGGTTATTTTGATGTCACATCAGGCTGCATTATTACAGGCTTTTAAGTGTTCTGGATATGATTCACACATCCATTTTAGAGATAGCAAAGTCCCCACACCATGATTTTAACTAGCATATATTCATGAGGGGACAAAAGCAAATGCCATTGCCTCTAAAGTGATGCCTTTTGAAATGCTAACATGGTCACTATGTCACACAAACCATAGTTTCTGCACATGGAGGGGAAATGGGCACACAAAGGGGAATTTCATCACCTCAAGAACACCTAATGGAGTGCTTTCCAATGTAATATAAAACTTACTATTGTTAGGAGAGACCTGGGAATGATGGAACATAGAGTCATGCTATAAAAGTAAGAAAATCACTTTTTCTTAAAACTTGCCTGCTGCTTAGATGCTTTAAAGAACAGTTTTGTTCTGTTATCTGAAGCTGAAGAGGCCCAAGCATGGCCTTGAAGACAAATAGGGAGTATGAGTTGAAAGGAATGCAGTTTGTAGATAACAAAGTAAGAGTTTAAACTTTAGTAACCTATAGCTCATTTAAATGGTAAAAATCATGCCCAAGGGAGAGAATTTAATATGTTAGTTGCTCCCCACTGCTTATTATGAGAGGTTGGGTAGTGACTGGCTTCATACTATGCCCCAATTCCTAATTCCCACCAGATTTACACAGAAGTGATGTATTGCAGATGCTTTTCTCATTAACATGTAGAAATATATAAAGGATACTGCCTTCTCTTTGTTTGGCTGCCTGATTTCTGGAAATCTTATTCTCTCATCAGTTTTTTGTTTTTTGTTTTTTTTTTGGCTGCAACAAATAAATTTACTTTTGCATCTTCCCCCCGGTGTGTGGTTTTGTTTTGTTTGTTTTTTGGCTGGTCACATGCTGGGACAGAAAGAGAACCCACTTTGTCAGTATCATTATCATGGGTATGTCCAAAACAGGAATCAGGAAGTAGATTGGCATGGCAAGTGGGATACTGCCTACCATAACCCTTCTTGGGCTGGATGATGCCAGTGGGCATGACCTCATGGCTTAGCCATTGTCTTCCATTTCTTGCAAAGCTCAGACAGCTTTCGCCTTCTCTCCTCTAGTAGTCTGTAGGCCAGGGTGGAAAAATGTGTAGTCCCCACTGCCATTTTTGCATCCCCACATGGTCCCCATGCCTCTACCCTCACCGTAAAATGGGGGCAAGATCTTTTGCTCTCAAATGATAAGAAGTGCCCCCAAAGTTTTGGCAGAGAATGTGACTGACCATTTCCCCAGGTTTTCAGTGTTGTGGCTGGGGTCACTTTTTTAGGTTCATATAGGTCTTCTTTTAGCCTATACAGCCTTACTTCAGAATAGGAAGTGACTAGAGCAAAAACTCACTCCCTGATTTGAAAAAAGCACTGTATGGGCCTTTTAAAAGGGGGATGGAGCAAAAATCCAACAGACGAATATGGGAGTGCTACTGTATACAGTCGGCCCTCCCTTAGTGCAACCTTCATATGTATGAATGAGAAGGACAAATTGGTTTAGTCTGGATTAGGCCCATGGCACTGTGGTTCCTCTCATAGTACACCATTATTTAGCATTATACAAATGACTCTACGCAAGTTTTACACTCATTCATTCATTCTCCACACCCCTCTCTTCCTTTGGTGTAGTCATGAAAGCTGTGGAATTTCCTACTTTAATTTTAGACTAGGGTACAGAAAATAAGCTATAGCGAATCTTAAATATGGTTAGTCAAGATAATCCAGCTTCATCAATTATGGCTTGTTAGCTTGTTTCCTATTAATTATGGACAAAATCAATCTAGTTTGCCCAGATCAAGACAACAGAACAAGGTACTATTTATCAAAGATGGAAGGAAAAGCTTCTGAAAGTCTCAAAGTCATTCCATACGGCCAATGCATGTGAGCCCATGAGAAGGCTAGGGTACTTTGCTGAGGCCAAAGAGCTCTCTGGCTGAGAATTCTAAATGCCCCTCCCTAAACTGCAAACCCCAGGATTCCATAGGATGTTGAAAGTGGAATAATAGCACTATAACAGTGTAGTGTGGAAATGGCCTAAGTTTGTTCATCTAATGTTAAACTACGGCTTAGAGCAGAGGTGGGCAATGTGGTCATTGAGATGTTTTTGGACTACAAGTCCAATTGTACCTCACAAATGGCTATGTTGATTAGAGGTGATTTGAGATGACGCCTAAAACATCTACAGGGCCAATATTGCCCAGCCCATGTCTAGAGTTATATCGGAACTGGCTTATAATAATGGCACGGGTGCAAGTCCCCTATCTGAGGTTGCAGATGGAGATACATTTATGAGTAAGGGGAGCTCCACTGAAAACAGTGGGTTACACTTTCGAGTGAACACATATGAGGACTGTGTTGTTGGGAATCAGCAACACCAAGAAGGCTACTGAGCAGTTGCTTACACACAGGAAGTTGTTCAACTTGGAGGGGTGGCACAACAGGTGGCTTCGGCATGTGGCAGTTTGAGGCACAAGAAAAGCCAGCCATGTGGAGAAAACAGAAGCTAAACATAGCCACTACCTGGCAGCTGTTCCTCTGTTCTGGTCCGCAAGGAGAGTTATTGTTTTCTCCCTTAACTTAGCAAACACGACCTTGTACAATTACCTCCTGACTTTTATTGTTTTCAGGGCATTTCTGATTCACTGCTTTCTCTCCCAATCAAACACTGAAGGAAAAAAACAGACTTGTTTTGCAACGCCTTAGAAGTCTAAAATTTGGCGTAACATTTCACTGACTGCACTCCGCATCACTAGACGCAATGGGTTTCGGTCCACAAAAACTTCTGCCAAATAAAATCTGTTCGCCTTTAAGGCTCCACAAAAAAAAAAGGAAAAAAAACTTTGTTCTTTTTGCTGCAACAGACTAACATAGCTGCAGTACCTTCTGTTCCCAAACTGTTAGAAACAACAGTTGAGAACAGAGGCATATCTAGGGTAGGGCAAATAGAGCATGCATCCTGGGTGCCAAGACACCAGGAGGGGTGCAAAAAAAAGCTATGCATGTAGGGATGGGGGTAGAGGGAAGATGGTAGTTGTGCAATTTCCACACTTGGCCTAGGCGTTATTTATGCTAGATATGCCACTGGTTGAGAGTTACTGATGAATACTGTATATTCTGTAGTCACATTATTCGCACTGAACTGATGGGATCCTGCAGGTAAAGCAATGAAAGCCCCATATCTTTAAGGGGTTTAAGGGTTTTTAAGGACCTCATTACGTACAGTGCATCTGCAGGCATTTTCCATCCTAGAAGGGTTTTGGCCTCATAGTCAGGAAAAGGTATTCCTTCCAAGATAATGCCTAACAAACAAAACCGTTGTTTAAGAATTTATATCCCATTTTTCCTTCAAGGATCTCACAATGGTGTGATTTCTTGCTTTTATTTTATCCTGACAATTACTCTATGAGGTAGACTAGCCTGAGAGAAAGGGAGGGAGGGAGGAAGAATGACTGGGTGTAACTCCTTGGAATAGCAAGGGGCAATATCTAGGGCCCTTTCACACGACACAGTTATAGCAGTATGATTCCACTTCAGCTACCATGGCCCCATCCTATGGAATCCCGGTATTTGCAGTTTAGGGAGGTATACATTGACACCCAATGAATACCAGGTGTTGTAGGCTACATTTCAGAAGAAGAAACTGGCAAAGACATTTCTGAGTATTCCTTGCCTAAGAAAGCCCTATGAAATTTATGGGTTTGCCATAAATCGAAAGACAACATGAAAGCGTGCGTGCACGCGCGCACACACACACACAATCCTCAGCCAGAACGTGCTAGTGTGTCACCATACCCTAAACCTCAGGATTTCACAGAATGTTGCCATGGCAGCTAAAGCCGAATCATAATGCTAAAAAGGTGTAGTGTGAAAGGGCTCCTTATTTCTATTCATTAATTGGCTAGGCCAAGAGGTTGGGGGCATCACAATAGTGAAAGAGTGGAGGGAGGTGTCTGGACCTTTGAAAGACGATGCTGCAGAGGTGAAAGAAGAGGTCTCAGATCACAAAAAGAGCATAAGGAACAATGGGGAGAAAAAGAGGCCTCCACTGGACTACTGGCAGTCTGTCATAGGCAGAACTCACCCACAACAGGCTCAGAAGAGTAGCAGTTGTCAATAATAACCACCTCCATTATCAACACTGCCTGGTCACTTCTCCTTTGGAATTACCTGAGAAAGTCGCTTTCCACAAACAAGGACAACAGGTTGGAAATGCTACTTTTTTTGGACTACAACTCCTAGTCCATTTCTGTACTAGACTGTTATATTGCTATTATTCCAACCTCAACATTATATAGAATCCTGGGCTTTGCAGCTAAACTGCAAAGCCCAGGATTCCATAGGATGTTGAAAGCGGAATAATAGCAATATAATAGTCATGCGCAGAAATGGCTCTAGAATTCCCCAGGCAGCATGGCTTTCATGGGGTCTCCAGACATTTAATTCTCATCAGCGCTAGCCAGCATCGTACCCAATAGTGAGGGATGACAGGACTGCAGTCCAACAATTTCTGGAGGTCCATCAAGTGCCCTATCCTGCTCTACCACAATTACTCTGTTAGCTGAGAGATCTTTAAAAAGCAAATGAACGCTCAAGAGTATGTCTGCTGACTATAAAATCAGCCTTACTGTGCTGTCTGAAAAATCATTTTCAAAGTTACTCAAAGACTCCTTCAGCTATAATAAACAAAAGAATCCACATCAAAGTAAGATGTTCTCTGTGTTCAATGTCACGGCATAGAGAGATAATTTTGTGCAGTTATGATAAATGTCCCCAGCACTAGCATTTTTTTTTTAAAAAGCTAACTGTTTCAAAGGAATATTAAGCACACTTAAGGTAATTATCTGGAGATCTGTCTTGCTAGCCATGTACTGTCTTGTTTTTATTATGCAGTAAATAGAAAAGCTTCTGGCATTTATGGGCTATGAAGCAGTGATATTTCTGAGAATTTAAAAACAAGAAGAAAGTATTTGCCAGTCTTTCTTCTGAGGGCTATTTTTGGTCAGGTAAGGGGGAACTCCCCCCCTCATTACACAAACTGACATGTCTAGCCACTAGTGATGGCTCCTATATGAATGCATATGAGTGGTCAGCTGTGCACTTACTTTGGCAGATCCGGTTCTTGTCTTCTGCAGAAGCATTCCATTGCAGATGCAGTTAGTACAAGGAAAGGCTATACAAATGATGCAAATGAATTCTTGTCTGTTTTGACAAAGTGAAGCATTGAAAAGCCCACACCAGACACATTCTGAAAGACATATCCTATATATAGCAAGGGCATTCTCTGTCTGAACTCTCTCACCCACACAAATGGAAAAATACTTAAGGCAAATTAAAGTGAAAGAAGAAATCCTCAGTCTTTGGAATAATCCCTTTTTTGGACTAAAGTTCCCAGAATTCTTCAGCCAGCGTGGCCAATGACCTTACTGATTTAGGGATTTGGGGAATATAGTCCAAAACATGACTTTTCCAAGGTCTTGCATATTGCAAAGTACAGAGGACAACGCACACACACAGCATTCTGCATAGAAAACACCATTAGAGCTGTGATTCCCAAACTCTACTTCTCCAGATATTTTGGGCTTCAACTCCCAGAGGTTCCAGCTGCCTTGGCCAATGATCAGTGATTCTGGAACTTGAACTCCAAAACACTTGGAAGACCAGAGTTTGGGAAACACTATGCTAGAGGTTCTGGGTATAGTCCTGCTCTTTGTGCAAGGTAGACCTGCAGGAGGAAAACTATGTCTTATAGTAGGTGATAGCAGCATACAGACAGATGTATAGAGCAGCTTGTGGTATCCCCAATGCACTATGCAACCTGACGCTGTTCTGGTGGCCATGGCTGCCCCTTTTCTTTTCCAGAGCTTTCCAAACTTTTCATGTTGGTGGCACACTTTTTTAGACATGCATCATTTCGTGACACAGTAATTCAGTTTTACTAGCAAACCGGAGGTTAAACTAACCCCTTATAAGAGATACAGACACATACATAAATTGTAATAACAAAATGTATGGGGACACAACATGTCTGATGAAAACCTTTCATATATTTTTAAAAATATGATTTATAAATAACATACAC
The DNA here is from genome assembly GCA_030412105.1 of Cyclura pinguis. Classification (NCBI taxonomy): domain Eukaryota; kingdom Metazoa; phylum Chordata; class Lepidosauria; order Squamata; family Iguanidae; genus Cyclura; species Cyclura pinguis. Next base: position 314,779,217 of record CM059600.1, on the reverse strand, counting down.
ACCTACACACGACACAGGTGACCCACTAACATGTCGTGGCACACCATTTGGAAAGCCCTGCCCTAACCTCTTCTGCCTCCTGTAACCTTCTAATAAGTGCAGTTCAGGCTACTGGGTTGCCTCCAAGTCATAATTCCAAAACATTCAGGCATGAGCTTTAGAAAACAAATGCAAATAACATTCCTTGTCCACTCATTTCAAGTACATGTCAATCAGTAGATTCATCATTTTCTCCAAGGTTGGAGAAGAAGGTATTATTTTATTTCAGTTTTAGTATGCTATTTTTCCACCCACAATCCCCCCTCCCTCTTAACAGCATATGCCAGCCCAAGAATTCCCTGCTTCTTGTGGAGATCCTGTTACTCCATGGTGGTATTAAAGAACTGAACCCAGGGCCATGGAATGCAGCCGTCTGCATGCTTCCCTTCCAATAGCTCACTTAACTTTTGTATTTATGTATCTGAAAACCTCACGTGGAAACTGTGGCAGAGAGCAGCAGAATGAGGAACCAAAAATACAAAGCAAAGCCTTAGCATATGTTATAGCTTCTCAGGCTAAAACATGCTGGCCGGGGGGAGGCAGACAGATATACACCCACCTTCCACATGCTCAGTAATTCGGTTACTCAGCTGTCTTTTCTCTGACACTTCTTCCGGTCACTATTACTTGGTGAACTAAAAAACCCCTAAAGGTAGCTTATGGTTTAAGGAAAAAAATACAAACTGAATACTTTTCACTGGCAATTTCCAAATTGATTCAACACCCATTTCTTAATACCTTAGAAAAATATTACAAATAAAAGCCATTTTTACTATTTTTCTGTTTTTTAAAAAATATGTCTTGCTTGCGATGATCACTATTTCCCTTTTTGTTCCTATTAAAATATTTATGTTGTTTGTTTTGCTTTGCCCATTTATGGACAGCTGTAATCTCTCTCATTGCACAGACTCTTTTCTTTCCTCAGTTGTCTCAATTTTTTTCTTTTTCTTTTGTTATTAATTCCACCTTACCATTTAACATTGCAATCCAATACAGGCTTTCTCTGAAGTAAATCCAGCTGAAACTCATGGAGCTTACTCCTGCTCTATGGAGAGACATTGCTGACTAAGGAGGGGTGGGATTAAAAACTGTGTGGCATCTCGCAGAATCAGATCCACATCTCTAGTGCATTCATGTCTTCACATTGCCATGAGACAAATAAAAACTGCAATCCTGTTCAAACTTACATCTGGATAAATATCAGAACTTGAGAATGCTATTTTTGGAACTACAACTCCCAGAATACCCCAGCCAATATATCTTTCCCAAGTTCTTATGAACATTAACAGAATTGTATTTTAAGTCTCTAAAAAATGCACATTTCCACATGTAAGTATTCTCCACAGGACATACTGTTAGACGAGCATGTGTACAGGACTGTAGCATAACAGTTCATGTACTATTCAGAACGAAGCCCCACTGAATTCCATGAGAGTTACTAACAGGTAAATGGGTGGATCAGATTACAGACTAAGGGCTTTTCTGCATTACGCTATTACAGTTCTATTAGTCCGCTTTCAACATCCTATGGAATCCTGGAGTTTGCAGCTCAGGGAAGGATATTTAGAATTCTCAGCCAGAGTGCTCTTTGGCCTCAGTAAACTACAAATCCCAGGATTCCAGAGGATGTTGAAAGCAGAATAATAGCACTGTAAGTGTAGTACAGAAAGGCCCTAAGATAATAATAGTACACAAAAAATAATCCCACACTAGTGTTGGGCTCTACATCAGGAGTGGACCACTTGTTATCTTCCAGATATTGTTGGACTGTAGCACCCATCAACCCAAGTCAGCATATCAGTGGGGGCTGTAGTCCATGAACCCCTAGAGGGCCACATTTTGCCCACCCCTACTGTAGATCCAGAAAGGAAAATCGGATTAAAGAAATAAGTTTCTACGTACACATTCCCTTCACACATGCCACTTGGCACTGGGTGCAAGGATACCTCCATTTGAAATCCCTGGCTGGGATAGATTTCAAAATCCAGTAATCATGATGGCACGGATAATTTTTCATGCTATACTGGAAACCTGGTACATGGCAAGATGGTATCTTCTCAGCAGAGATGAAATGCACATACACATCTACACCTCTGCGCACAACAGACAGACCAGTACTGGATCAACGAGATAGGACTGTTTCTTCCCAGCCATCATAATAGAATGTTGCATCCCAATCTGCTTATCTAAGATTGCCACACAGTTGTGATCAATGCACTGTTAATCAGTAACACTCACAGCATAAACTCTTTTGGACTACAACTTTCAAAATCCCCAAGTGGTCATGCTGGCTGAGGATTCCGAAAGCTGTAGTCAAAAAAGCAACTCTAAAGGCTCTGGTGACACTAGCTCTGGAGCGGGGCCATAACCCCCTACTGTGACTTAGCTATCCTGTTTGTACATTACATTCATGTCTGTGCTTTTAAGGCTAGAGCCTTTCCCCAGAGGCAAAAGCCTTTTAAGTACTATGCAAACAAGTCACTCTTGTCTTTCCATACTTCAAGCCAGTGTCTTCCTAAGGTCAAGTTTTCAGAACTCCAAGTATGAATTCTGTTGTTTGGCAACATCTCCCCCTTCTGGATAGAGAGCGGGTGTTATTAAAAACCCATAATCACTGGAGAAGTACATAATTGCGGTGGGGGCAGAAGAGGGATTAAGAATATCTATAACAACCTCAGTGAGGTAATGAAGTTACAGTGGTGCTGTTCCCACAAAAGCTAACCCTAAAGTTAAGATTTATAGGCTGTGAGATTTTCTGCTCAATTCATTGCTCACAACCGAAAGGGTTAGGTTTCCATGGATGGAAGGCTTCTGACTCACAGGACAATGGGATACTGTAGAAAGCGGCTCACAATCTGGAATTTGCATGGGTGAATTTAAAAATGGACAAGGTCAGCAAATACAGACAACAGCTACGGCCTCCATGTTGACCTTTCTTTTGGAAACCTAAAGTAAGATAGATTGTCAATTGTTCTGCCCAAGGGACCTTAAAGCCATCCTATGAATCACTGACGGGGTGGGGGAACAATGCCCTCCCAACTCTTTGCCTGGTATATTTTTCTTTAAGGCAAGGGTGGGCACGTTCAAAAATCTGGGGCACGTGTTGCCCAATAGGCCACATTTCTGTCTAGACACATGCTTCACAGGATGGCAGGCTGCACAAAAGCCCCTGTGGAGCTGTATGTATCCCATGGGACAGACCTTGCCCATCACTGGTTGAAGGAAAAAGTAGCACAAGCCCCCCCCACCCCCCGTGACTAGAGCGTCGAAAGCTTACTTTTTAGACTACGACTTCCAAAAGCCTCTTCCTAACATAATGGTCCAGATTAGTCCAGAAAATTAACATTTCCCAATTCTAATTCTGATTATCAAAATGTGGATGGATGGGGGGGTATGGCTGTGCATGCGCATACACACAATTGGTCTGTGAAACAGTGTGCCAACAGTGTTCTTCTGTTCTCAAAGTAAGGGCCCTATTAGCGAGTGTGGCTCCCCATTGATTAAGCACTTGTGAAGACTTGTGCTAATCATATGATAAAGTTACCTGTATATAAAAATGTGTATCTTGCAAAAAATACATTTAAAATGTCATTATGTTTATGTCACCATCTTATATATACCATATATATATATATATATATATATATATATATATATGCGTATAGAATAAGTAGAGAAGTAGTACAGGAATATTTGGCTAAACTAGACGAATTCCAAGTCTCCAGGGCCAGATGAATTAGATCCAAGGATACTAAAAGAACTGGCAGAAGTCATTTCTGAACCACTTGCAATAATCTTTGAGAACTCTTGGAGAACAGGAGAAGTCCCAGCATACTGGAGGAGGGCAAATGTCATCTCTATATTCAAGAAGGGGAAAAAAGAGGACCCAAATAATTATTGCCCGGTCAGCCTGACATCAATACCAGGAAAGATCCTAGAGCAAATCTTTAAACAGTCAGTTTGTAATTACTTAGAAAGCAAGGCCATAATCACTAAAAGTCAACATGGATTTCTCAGAAATAAGTCATGCCAGACTTATCTTATCTCTTTTTATGATAGGGTTACAAGCCTGATAGATGAAGGGAATGCTGTAGATGTGGCATATCTTGACTTCAGTAAGGCCTTTGACAAAGTTCCCCATGATATTCTTGCAAAGAAACTAATAAAATGGGGGCTGGAGAGGGCTGCTGTTAGGTGGACTGGTAATTGGCTGACCGACCGAACTCAACGGGTGCTCACCAATGGCTGCTTTTCACCCTGGAGAGAAGTGACTAGTGGGGTGCCACACGGTTTTGTCCTGGGCCCAGTGCTATTCAACATCTTCATCAATGACTTGGATGAAGGAGTGGAGGGCATACTGATCAACTTTGCAGATGACACCAAATTGGGAGGGGTTGCTAATACCCCAGAGGACAGGATCAAATTTCAAAATGACCTTGACAGATTGGAGCACTGGGCCAAAGCTAACAAAATGAATTTCAACAGAGAGAAATGTAAAGTCCTACACTTAGGCAGAAAAAATGGAATGCACAAATATAGCATGGGGGATGTATGGCTGGATAGCAGTATGTGTGAAAGGGATCTAGGAGTCTTGGTAGATCACAAGCTGAACATGAGTCAGCAGTGTGATGAGGCAGCCAAGAAAGCCAATGTGATTCTTGGTTGCATCAATAGGAGTATGGCATCTAGAGCGAGGAAGGTAATGGTACCACTCTATTCTGCATTGGTTAGGCCTCATTTGGAATACTGTGTCCAGTTCTGGGCACCTCAGTTCAAGAAGGATATCAACAAGCTGGAGTGTGTCTAGAGGAGGACGACCAAAATGGTGAAGGGTCTGGAAGCCATGCCCTATAAGGAACGGCTTAGGGAGCTGGGTATGTTTAGTCTGCAAAAGAGAAGGTTAAGAGGGCACATGATAGCCATGTTTAAATATTTGAAGAGATGTCATGTCGAGGAGGGAGCGGACTTGTTTTCTGCTGCTCCAGAGACTAGGACAAGAAGCAATGGATTCAAGCTGCAGGAAAGGAGATTCCCCTTGAACCTCAGGAAGAACTTCCTGACAATCAGAGCCATCCAGCAGTGGAATATGCTGCCTCGGAGTGTGGTGGAATCTCCTTCTTTGGAGGTTTTTAAGCAGAAGCTAGATGGCCATCTGTTGGGAATGCTCTGATGTTCCTGCATAGCAGGCGGTTGGACTTGATGGCCCCTGTGCTCTCTTCCAACTCTATGATTCTATGGTTCTATGATTCTATGATCTTAACAGAGACATTTGCCATCTGACAGTAAGGGGAAGACATCTTCTCTAAGATGGTGCCTTTCATCTGTAGGTATTACTGTCCTTATCGTTATTCAGTAATAAATATTTAATTATTCATAAACCAATAATAATTGTTGAAAATATGCAGCCTTATTGAGAATGCTTTTTATTCAATCAACATGATAAATTGAAGGTTACAGATGCATTTGTTCTTGCTTCTACAACACTGTACAAGGTATTTGCACATACCAAATATTTATTTGTTTGTTTGTTGAATTCATATGCTGCCTTTTCTCCCAAAGTGGGACCCAAGGTGGCTTCCACAAAGTTAAAAACATTTAAACAACTAAAAATATTAAAACACCTACAAAATTATAAACTTAAAATAACCTTTTAAAATAGCTAATAAATAAACACAAGGCTCTCCTGCTCACCCATTAAAAACCTGCTTAAAAAGAAATGTCTTTGCGTACAAAAGGAAAGCAGGGAGGGGGCCAGCCTAGCCTCCCATGGAAGGGAGTTCCACAGGGTGGGAGCAGCCACTGAGCAGGCTCTCTCCCGTATCCTCACCAGGCATGCCTGGGATGGTAGCAGGACTGAGAGAAAGCCTTCCTCTGCAGATTTTAGGGGTCTCGCAGGTTCATATACAAAGAAACAGATTTTCAATAGTCCAGAACTAAGCAGTATAGGGCTCTATAGGTCATGACCAGCACTTCGAATTGTGCCCAGAAAAGAACAGGTAGCCAGTGAAGCTGTTTTAACAAGGAGGTTACATGCACCCTGTAACTGGTCCTAGTCAGCATTCTGACTGAATCTACTGAAGTTTCCAAAGGCAGCCCCACGTAGAGTACATTATAACAGTCCAACTAAGATGTAATCAAGGCATATGTCACCGTAGCTAGATCTGATGTCTCAAGGAATGGTCGCAGCTAGCGCACAAGTATAAATATGTAGCCTGTTTGAAACAATTCCTGGCCCCCAGATGCTTTCATCTAAATTTCAACAAGGGATAAAACAAGAGAGAAAGGGAAAGGGGAAATGAAGATCAAAAGGCTAAAAGAGGCAGAACACAGAGAAGTGTAGATACTTAGATTTCACTGGTGCTTCTAGTAAGAAATAAAGGGTTAAGTGAGGGGCTTCACAGAAAATATGGAATCTGAGGAAAAGTCTGACACAAGAGGAAAAGATGATAGTGGAGATTTTCTGGAATGAGATTGCAGGTAAAATAGTCAATAGGGGAGAATGGGGCAGGGGCTAAGCCATCTTATCTGAGTGACAAGCATTTTTCTTCCAACGTGCCAGACACATCTATCATATCTTTTTTTTTTTTATCCATTGCCAACATTGTTTATCTCTTTCCTGGAAACCTGCTAGGGACTGGCAGCCAGTGGCTCAGTAACTGCATCAGCCCATGAACCACCACTTGGAGTAGCATTGATTTAGAAGAGCAGGAGACCTTCAGGTTGCTGAGGTGTTGTATCCCCACTTTCCTTGGAGACAGCTCCACTGAGCACAACTGGATTTTCAAAGAAGATGTGGACTTAATTGGAATGGTAATGCTGAACCAAGATTTTCCCAGAGAACCTTTGCTCTGAGAAGAAATGAAGAACCAACGGAAAAGTAAAAATTAAAATTTCGAGAAATGTTATAAAGCTGGGGGAGAAATCACCCCAACCCATCAAACAAGCTAATTTCAGGTCTGGAAAAGGCTTATCAGGAATGAAGCATTGTCTCTTCTTGTACAGAAATCCTTCTCATCTTACTGTTGCGATGAGTGATGAGGAGGTATGATATTCCTCCTAAAATTGCCTTTTGGAAAGTACCTGAGTTCAGGATCATTCCATAGATGCATATGGCTTTCCCACAGGTCGCCCCTGCTGGCTGCTGACTATTGTAGCTCCATCATAGTCTTGAGCGACAAAGGGAAAGACTTTTATTGAAAAGAAATTCAAGGCTTCTGTTTGCTTTCCTGGTAAGCTCTCATCCTGGCAAATCTTGACAATTTCTGCTGCCCCCTGAGAAAACAAAATTATACATACAAACCTTTGGCACCTTGAGAATGAGTCTACACAATCAGGGAGGTATTTTCTGTTCAGCTTTAAGTAGAACTGGAAGGGTGAATGTCAACGATGGGATGGTAATTGGAAATACTTCTAAAGAGCTGGAAAAGAGGAAAAGGTTTGGGTTGATGTAGAAAGTCAGTGTAAGGATCTGAGTAGGCCTGATCACTAACAGAGGTACTGTAAATGAATTTCTCAGAAGAGATTTGGCTAAAGCAGAAACGACTGAGATTCAGGGGTCCACAAATTGTGTCCAAACTTACTAATCAAAAAATGTAAAAGCCTGCAAGAATACAGCATGAGTGTCCTTGAACACATGCAGACAGCTTTGCTTTCCACTCATCAAGTAGCAGTCTACGCCTTCTACAGGAGAATAAAAGGGCAAGTAGCATTGTGACTCCCCTTAGATCACTTACTGAAAATCAAACATCATCTGCACTGGTATAAGCCACAGCACAGCATATCAAACATCCATTTACAAAATCAGGACTAAAAAGGCTATGAGACATAGGCCATTTCCACATGAGAGGGGAGGAGCAGTTCAACACTTGTCAAGAGCGGTATTTTATACTCCAATTCAGAAACTGTGCTGTCTGCACACACCCCATTCACATAGTACTACCTCGGAGCAAAGTGGTTGCTGCATCCGCAGCAGCAAGTCCCTGGCCACTCCCATCCCCCTCCCTCACCTGGCTCCGCCATCACTGATTGGTCATTTTTTTAAAGAAAAAGAAACACATTTTAAATGGCTGGGTCAAAAAGCAAACATCCCCAAAATCCAGGCTGAACCTCATCGAGAGTCCAAAAAGGGAAAAAAATCAGTATCAGTATCCAAAAGATCCACTCGCAACATCCAAAGAGCAAAGGGCAAAGCCATACAAAACAACTCCAAACTGATCTTTCTAAGTCAGCTGTCAAAGTTGTCAACTGAAGTTGTCAAATTAAACTGTCAAAATAAGTTCCCTACTTCAGTAAAGTGAAAGTTAAGGCTGCAGCGCAAAGGCTCTTCCTTGGCAAGGCAGCATGAGAAACAAGTAACTTCAAAGAGAAAAAAAGGAGAAACAAAGTTGCTTGAAGACCTTCCTCTAATCAATTACCTTTATTCATCAAGCAATCAAAGATCGTGTCTTCCTCGCTCACACCCAAACACATTTCTGCGTTGCTAACGATCCACTAGCAGATCCGTTTAACCCCTGAAGACAATAACGACAGCAGCCTGTCCTTTGACTGGTGGTGAGAGAGAGGGATGGAAATGACAACCTGAGAACACTCCTAGCCGAGCACTTCTGCCCTGTGAATTGATGTTATAGTTCTGTACGTAGGCGAAACGAAGCAGAATCGGTTTAGGAGGTTTGCAGCTGAGTTTTTCCGGTTTTGACATACAGCGGTTTCTCGTCGCAGTGAACCGTGCTAGGAGCTGAAAATATGCAGAACCACAAGGGAAACTACAAAGCTAAAACAGTACAACATCCAGATGGGAGGGTGAGAATTCAAGGCGACTATGATGTATTCACCTCATGCAGAAATGGCCATAGTCTCTCTACTGCTCCCAAAGACATCTACTCCAGATTTTAATCCCATCACTGCAGTAATTCCTTTGTGCTTTCACCCCTATTCAACCAATTTACAAAGCAAACTTTCCAGTTGTCATTTTTTAAGAACTTGCCTGTACTATAGATGGAATGAAGTGGCAAGAGCTCATTGAATTAAATAGACATGAATGGATTATATTCTCAGGGTTAGTGAGCAGAGGCTGCAATTACACTTTGGCAGTTGCTGTTGAGTTCGAAGAGCAGGATAGCGCTGAGAAAAGGATACTAGAGAAGATGTGAGATGGGCACCTTTGCACATGGGGAAGAACAGAAGCTACGGCCATTTCCACACTACACTGTGATAGTGCTATTATTCCACTTTCAACATCCTGTGTAGTTCTGGGGTTTGTAGTTTACTGAGGCCAAAGAGCTCTCTGGCTGAGAATTCTAAAGGCCCCTCCCTAAACTGCAAATCGCAAGATTCCACAGGATGTTGAAAGTGGAATTATAGCACTATCACAGTGTCATGAAGAAATGATCTAAGATAAAATTCCAGAAATTGATTGAAAATCGTACAGTTAAAGGTGACTCCACACCACCACCTCCTACCAATCAGATCTGCCAGGATGAAATGGTTGCTGATAGCATTCAGAATGACAGAACAAATTCTCTCTCTCTCAAACAGAACAGAACAAAACAAAAACTCTACTCCAGAGTTTTCTGGCAACCTCTCTTCCTCAGCATTCTTGCTCACTAGAATGAAAGAATTTACTGGCCTTGCTTTTTGGCCAGTGGATTTTTTAGAAGGCTGACGAGATTCACGAAAGAAAGATCACAATAGGCAAAGATTATCAGTGCATTTTGAGCTAAGGCAGAGGTGGACAACTATGGCTAGAGCTTTTTATTTGTTGAGCCCTAGTCACTCTCTCTCAGCCTCAGAGGGAGACAATGGCAGAACCCCTCTGCACAAATCTTGCCAAGAAAACCCCATGATAGGTTTACCTTAGAGTCCCTGTAAGTTGGAAACAACTTGAAGGTACAGAACAAAATTAAAATCACCAAAAGTGAAGGATTATCTAACCTGTAGTTCAAATACATCTGTGCTACAGTTGCCCACTCCTGAACTAAGTGAACAGGAGGAGATCTGTACAACATATCCATGTTGTGCATTAAGACTATGTTAATGATAGATTAAATATAGGAGGAGTGTGAAAAACGAGAAGGATAAAAAAAAGTCATGTTTGTCTTTCCCTTAATTTCAAAATGAACTTTCTTTCGGATTCATACATCAGAGGTTTCTTTTTGAACTGAAGCCCCGTTAAAAAGCAATATTTGGAACAGTTTGTGAAGTATAAATTGCTACTGTGTGACACTGTGGTAAATCCAGTCAAAGGCCAAACAACTCTTTCACTGCATGATGATATACTATATATTAAATGTTAGTTTCACAGTACTGTGGCAGTCATAAAATATTAATTTCTCTTCACCCCACAAACTACATTAAAAAGGAAAAAAAAGAAAGTAGGTTAGTTTAGCGTTTACGTGTTATTGAGAGTAGATTAATATGAAGCTCACAGAATGGTCTCAATTCCCTTGTCATCTCTCAGTCAATCACTTCATCTATACCGCTCCTTTATTCCAAAGATTGGGACTCTGTCAGCCTAACCTACCATATCAGCTTGCTCACGAGAATAATATGGTAACAGTAACCAGGTAATGGTTTGTATCTAGAATTAATGAGTTACAAATAACACCATTACCAGTAACCAGTCATTTATTTATTTTTGTAATAAGATATATCAAAGTCACATTTTAAAATGCAGGCAGAAGTTATTTTACTGTTGTAACATCATACAATTATACCACCATGATTCCACTTTAACTGCCATGGTTTCATCCCATGGAATCCTGGGATTTGTAATGAGGCACTCACACTCTCTGGCTGAGAATTCCATTCCCAGCGGCTTATCTAGGGTGGGGCAAGTATGGCATGTGCTCCAGGCGCCAGTGCCAGAGGGCACAAAAAAGCCATGCATGTAGGGGTGAGGGTAGGGGTAAGAAGGTACGTGTGCTACTTCCACACTTGCCCTAGGTGCTGTTTACACTAGATACACCACTGCCCATCCCTATCCCTAAACTGTAAATCCCAGGGTTCTATAGGATGGAACCATGACAGCTGAAGTGGTATCGCAGCACTGTACAAGTGAAATGTGAAGATCCACTAATGTTGATAAGTGACATCCAGACCCAATAAAATTGGTCTAGGAGAAACTCTGCTGCAGATCTGTCTTGAGACCAGCTAGGTAATGGCTTATATCTTTCTCAACTTCCCTATGTTATCATATGGAATGTGAGTTTTGTTGTCATGGTTCAACAGATAATGCTGTTTACAGGTCTCCCTGGAATACTGTCAGTTCCCTCCTCCTTCTCTGCCTCCTCCCGCTAAAGCAAAATGGAGGCAAGCACCAGCGTGACTTCTACTGCAAGAACCACAGTTGGTAAACTAAGCAGACAGAAGGCACAGTTTCTTCTTTGTTCTTGAGCATTCACACTAGTTTACATTCATATGAGCCAGTGCGGTGTAGTGGTTTGAGCACTGGTCTACTACTCTGGAGACCAGCGCTCCAATCCCCACTCGGCCATGGAAACCCACTGGATGATTTTGGGCAAGTCACACTGTTTCAGACTCAGAGAAAGGCAAAGGCAAACCCCTCTGAACACATCTTGTCAAGAAAAACCCATATTACGTCCACCTTAGGGTCACTGTAAGGCAGAAACGATCTGAAGGCACACAACAACAACAACAACAGCAATTCATACTAAACAGTTATAGCACTACGATTACACTTTAATTGCCACATCTACATACCGTGGAATTCTGAGGTTCGTAGTTTGGAAAGAAACCAGAGTTCTCTGGCTGTGAATTTTATATACCCCTTCCTAAACCGGAAATCTTAAGATTCCACAGGATGGACCCATGGCAATCAAACAGGAATCATAGTGCTTTAATAGTATAGTATGAACTCTTTAGCAGGGGAAGCTTTCAGATTGGAATGTCAATGTATGGCCCCAGCTCCTTTATCAGAAACCTTGTACTTATACTACTGTTACGGGTAGAAATTTCCATAATATCTGTGGCAGGCAAAACTCAGCAGGTAGATCTTACTGCATTGAGAATATTCCTTTCACTGAATTTCTGCTTATCAGGCCTCCCAGAGGGAAACATAAAGCTGGCAGCCCTTCCTCCAGACAGGCTCTGGCTTTTTGGAGACATAAGCCATGGGCCTCCTTCTTTGCCCTCTGAAGAGATGTCACTACAAGAACGTTAAGAGGTAATTAATCTGAATGAAATGATGTTAGGACAGCGTGTTCTGATACTCATCTCTTGCCCACGTGTTCAAATCAGCTCACTGTGGTTTAATCACATGCACAAAGCCTTTGTTGACACCGGGTGTCAAATGGCCCCCTTTTGCCCTAGAGGATGGCAAGAGTGTCTACAGTAACAGGGTCAGACGTGGCCAGCTTCATTCTCGCCTTTCACAGCTGCTAGACTGGCCTAAGAAGTGGCTTCTTGCTGGGGCAGCCAACTCTGGCTAGGCCTCCCAACAAGACATCCAGCCGGTGTGCATGGAGCAGGCAGGCGGGCAGACAGACGCAGACCTGTATGGGCATGACAACGGCCAGGGCTGGGTCACACTGGATCAGGAGGTGAAACCGAATGTAATTTCACACGCTGAAGCTCACTGGCCTGGATTGCAAGGTGTGAAATTACACTCGTTCCTCAGCCCAGCGAGCCAGGAAAGAAAAGACCAGTAGAGTAGGGACACATTGGCCTGCAGCCCCATCTTCACTTAATTGAAGAAAGACCTAGTTCAGTGTAGAATGTACGGGGGCGGGGGGGAGTGTGGCCTGCAGTTTCTCCCAGTTTGCCGGGGGATTGTGGGATATGTAATGCGAAAAACTAACTTTTACCAAGCTCTGATATCCACTAAGTGAAGAAGTGAGAAGGAAAGCCGCACATGCCAAATTGATCTCATTGGAGGGAACAAGGAAAAACAAATGCTATACTATGGGTAGTAATCTGTCAAAATAAAATTAAGTTTCTGATAGTCTGTTTGCATGTTACCGCATCACACAAAAACTGCTGGATTAATTTTCATCACATCTAGAAGGTACGTTTGGGATAGTCTGACTTAAAGTACAGACTTCGTAGAGTACGTGAAATTCATTTTTGGGGGGGGGGGTGGCAGCCATGGGGCATCCCAATTATTTTTCATTGAATTTTGAGCATGGGCTGACTTCAACGTATATGAAATCTATGTGGAGGCACCCTGATTATTCTTCCATTCATACAAAGTCATGCTGCGCATCATTTGATTTTGATGAGTTGGGTCCAAAAATCAGTTTGTTTGACATCTTGATGTAATTATATAAATAAAATTCAGTTTCTGTCTGTCTCATGCCTTGTGACACATAACTAGTTGGATAGATATTCTCCAGATTTGGAGAGGATGTTTGAGATGGTCTGGCTTAACAAAAAGGGCATGGAATTTATTCTAGCACAGCCTGATGGGCCCCCCCAAATATTTTTTCATTCATGCAGAGCAGCCTATTAGGAGACGTACACTCTCTCAAAGGCAACTGAGACCGAAAATGCATAAGGTATGCACCCCAAAAGAGATAATCTCATCCTGTATAGCAGTTGAACAATGGTTTAAGATTCTCTACCACCAACAGCTCACCATGACACCACATTTCTACTTTGCCAGGACTTCATGTGCCTGTGAGGTAAGAAGCTATGCTAATTGTAGCAGTACTGCTGATACAATCTCCCATATCAGGCAGGCTTTTGCTAAGGAGCCAGATTAAATATGCCAAACAGCTCCTAGGAAGTAGCAGTAGTGGGGGTAACAATGGCAGAGGATCTCTCAGAGACAATTGCTGGTACACTTGTAAGGACTGTGCAGAAGGAAGCATAGTAAACCCCTTTTGAATGTCATGTGCCATGAAAACCCTATGATGAGACAATCCAAAATGAAACAAGACATAGTGCCAGAAGATGACACTGCCAGGTCGGAAGGCACTCAATGCGCTACCAGGGAAGAGTAGAGAACCAGTATGATTACTACACTTGATCTTAGCCAAAAGGCCGAGAAGCGATAGTATGATTAGCAAAGTGATGCTCAAAATCGTACAACAAAGACTTTTACTATATATGGAGTCAGAAATGTAGAGCTGGGTTCCAGAAAGGAAGAGGCACTAAGAATCTTATTGCAAACATATGTAGGATAATGGTGTGCACCAAAGAATTTCTTATGCTTTATAGATTACAGCAAAGCCTTTGTGTAGATCATGATAAACAATTACCACACTTAAAGAAACAGGTATGCCACAACATTTTGATTATCCTGATGTGTAATCTGTACTCAGGACAGGAGGATACCGTCAGGACAGAATATGGAGAAACAGAATGGTTTGGCATTAGCAAGAGGGTCACACAAGGCTGCATTTTGTCACCCTGTCTGTTTAACTTGTATGCTAGGCATGTCATACATAAAACATGATTTGATTTGGAAGAAGAAGATGTGAAAATTGGAGGAAAGAAGATCAACAATTTAAGATATGCAGATGACATCATACTACCAGATGATAACAGCAAAGACTGGAACAATAATGGAAGAAAGTCAAGGAAGAAAGTGCAAAGGCAGGTTTGTAGTTGAGCATTAAAAAAAAAACTACAGATGGTTTACGTACCTTCAAAGTAGATGATGGAAGACACTGAAATATTTGGACAGTGAACAAAGCTAATACGAAGAAATTTGCCATCTGAAATCATTTCAAAAGTGGTGCTAGAGAAGAGTTCTACGGATAGCCTTGAACTACTAAACAGACAAATGAATGGGCCCTTGAGCAAATCAAGCCTGAACTCTCCTTAGAAGCCAAGATGATGAAACTAAGGCTGTCCAAGGCTATTTCCGCACCAGACTGTTACAGTGCTATTATTCCACTTTCAACATCCTATGGAATCCTGGGGTTTGCAGTTTAGGGAGGGGCCTCAAAGGATCCCATAGGCTGTTGAAAGTGGAATAATAGCACTATAGTGGAATAATAGCACTATAATAGTCTAGTGCGGAAATGGCCCTACTTTGGACGTACCATGAGAACCCACGACTCACCAGAAAATACAAGAATGCCTGGTAAGGTAGAAGGCAATGGGAAAAGACGAAGACCTCATTACAGCTGGATAGACTCAATCAAGGAAGACACGTCTCTGAGTCTCTGCAACATCTGAGCAGGGCTGTTGAGGACAGAGTAACTTGGGTCCCTCATTCATAGGCCATAAATCGAAGTCGCCTTGACGGCAGTCAACAACAACAACAACAACCGTCAATAGTAGTAACAGGAACCCAGGTAGCGTCCTACTTCCCTACTGGCGCGGTGTGGCTTACTTTCCAGTAACAGAAACAAGAGCGCTTTCCTCCGTGCAGCTCCAGCTTTCGGCCGATAGATGGTGCTGCTGCCACCGCGTCCCTCCGCTTTTTTACGTCCTCTCTGGGAGAATCCATTCCTCTGTAATTCGGGGGGGGGGGAGAGAGGCGACCGACCCGTTAAGCAAACTCCTCCCTTCCCCTCTCCAACCAGCGGTTTCGGCGGCAAGTGAGGACGTGGCTCTTGGCGCCGCCGTTCGCCGGCTTCTTCCTGTTCCGTCGCAGGCCGAGGCCTGCCTGCGGGCCTTGCCTTCGACTGCTCGCCGACCTCGGCCCTCAGCCCGTGGAGGATGAGGAGACCCCGCGGCGGGGGCGGCAGCGAAGGAGGCGGCGGCGGCGGCGGCAGCGGCGGCGGCTAGGGGACGCCGGGCCCGAGAGCCGGCCATGGAGGAGAAGTTCAGCGGGAGCGGCGGCGAGGTCCTGCCCGGAGGCGGGCGGCTGGGGCCTGTGGATGTGCCCAGCGCCCGGTAACTGCCCGGCCCCGGGGACGCTTGGCTGCGGGTGGGGGGGCGGGCGAGGGAGAAGCGGGCGTAGATCAGGGTGGTTTCAAGGGGGCCTCCTTCTGCTCTGTCCCTCCTTCGTACACACGTTCCTCTGCCTTGGGCCTCCTTCGGCTCAGGAGAAAGAACCGGGCCTCGAGGGTTTTTCCTCGGGGTCTGCGTGCCTCGTTCGCGCCTTCAGCGGCTAAAGCCATTTCTGCGCTGGACTGTTACAGTGCTATTATTCCACTTTCAACATCATATGGAATCCTGGGGTTTCCTCCCTAAACTGCAAACCCCAGGATTCCGTAGGAAGTTGAAAGTGGAATAAGAGCACTACAGCAGGTTAGTGCGGAAATGGCCTACGTGTAGGGCTGTAATCGAAGCGATACTTGCCCTCCTATCCCTTCTTAAACAAGGAGACCAAGGCCTTATTGAATTCCACGGAGAGAGTAGTCGTTCTGCTCCCTCTTGGCAGGATAAACAGAGAAGGTTCTGTGCCGCCTTAAACTGACTACTGGACAACTTCTCTGGAGGATGTTGGACTTCAGCTTCTGTCATCCTTTAGTGCTGGCTGCGCTAGGGGGGCTGATGAGACTGCCAGTCTCAACAACATCTAGAGAGCTGCATGTTCCCCATCTCTGTTCTGAATTAAAACACTTCATTGTCTATTCATGTGTTCATATGTCTATTGTCGGTAGTTTTCAGAATATAGTAGTCACTTAACTATGTGCTTAAAGTAGCACTTCTTTTTGGTTGAGGACCTCATCTTCCACATTAGGGCTATGTGGCAAAGTTGATCTCCGTAGCTAATGTTAGCCTAGACCTATCCCAGAATGCATCTTTAAATATATAATACAGCAAAGAAGTCTATAAGGCTGTAGCATTTTATACACTAAATGTATATTACATATATGCTAACACATCAGGTGGAGTTCATCTCTTTCTTGCTTTACTTTCCCGTCTAGATATACTGTCTACAACAGAGCTTTCCAAACTTTTCATGTTGGTGACACACTATTTTAGACATGCATCATTATGTGACACAGTCAGTTTTACTAGCAAACTAGAGATTAAACTAACCCCTTATAAGAGATACAGACACATACATAAATTGTAATAACAAAAAGTATGGGGACACATCATACCTCATGAAAACCTTTCATATATTTTTAAAAATATATGATTTATAAATAATAACATACATTTCCAAGATAATAGGCAACACACCTACACACTTCAGGCGACACACTAACATGTCGCGGCACACCATTTGGAAAGCCCTGGAACAATGCTTCAGAAACAACCTGGTATGATGGACCAATCTCCTGCCTCTGTTTTTTGCCATGTGCCAGCAACTGGTACCATATTGGTACCATATTATTGCATTTGCTTTCTTTCCTTGAAACTCACCATGTGGCAGCAGCTGGTAGGAACACCATGGCCATTACTTTCAGAAGCACTGCTTTAATGTAAGCAGAAACATTCAGGGCCTATAGTGGACTAGACACTGTTTTATACAGTTAGCAGTTAAGTGCAGGGAAATGTTTGTGGTTGATAGACCTGTGGTGTTGGGAGTTGTATTTAGTTCACTGGCTCAACTAACTTTTTGAGCAATATTTGAATTTCAGTCCATTCATTAGTCTGTATTCTGTATTTTTCTTCGAAAGTTCAACACCATTTCATAGAATCTTTTTTCCCCTTCTTTCTAGCCTGACTAAATATATTGTGTTGCTGTGTTTAACCAAATTTTTGAAAGCATTGGGCTTGTTTGAATCCTATGACCTCCTGAAAGTAGTTCACCTGGTACAGTTTATCTTCATAGTAAAGCTTGGGTAAGTTAACATTCACTTGAGCAGTCTAAAGAGCATTAAATGGTTGTGTACCCTTTTTTTAACATCATGGAAGATTGGCCATTGATGCCATGAGGGGCAGTGCAGTTCTGATGCTCTCCTGTTGCTATGGGGTGCGTCTCTTGTCCCCATCTTTTTCTATAGCTAGTTGTGATTACTGTTTTTTGTACCAGTATTAAATAAATTTTCAGTTTATGGCCAGGAAACATATTTCTGAATAGATTTGGACTAACTGTGATTTGTGAAAACATTGGTGCAGATGTAGCCAATATTTCCATCAAAAGAGAAGGGGACATTGTCAACTGCCAGAATGACAGTTCCATTTCTGAGCTAAGTCACAAAACTTGCACTTTTTAAAAAAACTTTTTAAAACTTTTTTTTTAAAAGTAAAATCCTACTTTCTTTCTAGATGGAGGTTTAGTACGGAAACACAGTTCGTACTAAAAGTATAACACAGCAAGTTAGTAACAAAGTGATGATTTGTTTGAAATGTAAAATAAAGTGTTAACTATGTTATTATATTGGGAACACATTCTCTTTCATGTCTGTGGGAGGAAAACATGAGTTTTGTGAAGTTTAAAAAGTGTTGTTAAATGTACTATATACTATATAGAATGCAAAAGCATTGCAGCTCTAAAGAGGCTAGAGGAAAAACTATGAAATGTAATCAGTTTTTAATTTTTTTAAAAAGTAAGAGGATGATGTCTACAGGGCATACAGTGTATTCTTGTATATCACAATTGGCTGTGTTTTGTAACCAGACCTGTGATATGAGTATTATTTTTTCCTGAGATTTGAAGAAAATATAAGGTAATTAGTATTTGCTGCAGTAGGTTGTCTGTGTGAGACACAGCAACATGGCAGTTCATACAATTTGTCCTAGACTTGCAAAACATTTCAAAATCACCTTTCAATAACAACCTTTAATACTTGTTATAACTTAATTATTCAACACTTTGCCATGTAAATCCATATACAACTAGATCATTGCTGAGATGTGAAAGTATTTCTGTAAACCCTAAACAAATTTAGGTTTTATGACTTTTTAAAATCTACAATTGAACAATTATTGTAATTAAATTTATAGGGGAAAAAACAGATTTTTTTTTGTGGGAAAGTAATTGAGAAGGTGAGCCAGTGTGATGTAGTGGTCTGAATGATGGACTAGGACTCCAGGAGACCAGCGTTCAAATTCTAATTTGATCTGTTTATACACCTGAGCTTTGTAAACAGGGTCAAAGTTTGAAGTGAGTAGGGTGCATTATAGTCAGCTGCCTTAGGTCCCATGGCAGAAGAAAAGCAAGATATAAATCAATCAAATGGGGAAAGATACTACCAGAAGGAAGTCTCCAATAAGGAAGTACACTAGGGATTTCACTGAATTCCTAAGTGGACTTACATGAGTTTATAAAGCAAAGAGACAGGGTTTAAAGACAAAAAGCAACATTTACTGTACAGAATGCTTTTATTGTTTGTTATCAAGTGCACTTCAACTTATAGCCACCCTATGAATCAGAGACCTCCAATATCCCCAGTCAGCAACTCCTCAAGTCTTGCAAAGTCATGGCTCTGGTTTCCTTTATTGAATCAATCCAGTTGTAGTGCAGTCTTCCCCTTTTCCTGTTTGCCTTCCACTTCACCAAGCATTATCACCCTTTTTTCAGTGAGCTGCATCATCTCCTGATATGTTTGAAATATGACAGCCTAAGTTTAGTCCTCTTCACTTCTAGTGAAAATGTACAGAATATACCCAATTTTAAATAACTTGTTCTGTCTATGTTACTCCTATTTCTTGGGTAATTTAGAACTTAGAACAGCTAGACAGAGTACATGACAAGGGAAGGCTTAGAAAAAATATTTACTTTCTTCCTCTCAAGCTCTCTGTCTTCCATAAGTGGCAGAAGCCCAAAGGACAGAGTGGCTGTGTTCTCTCCCAACTCTGTCAAGAAGGAAGACCTCAAGATCACTCACTTTTTCTAAGCTGCTAACATCAGTGTTATTTTTTGAGAGTACAGTCATCTCTCCACATTTGCGAGAGTTAGGGGCACAGGACCCCTATGAAAGTGAAAAAAACATGAATAACTCTAGGCCCTCCCAAACCATATTTAACACACACACACAAAAAGTATGATCAGCATATTCAACCCACCATGGATTCCTTTGAGACCTCAGGGCTCCTTCACAAGGCAGAAGTGGGGGGCTGCTGGGGCTTAACGGCCACCTCTCCTGCTGCCCCACACCATTTTTAATAGGGACTTAAAAGCCTAGTTCACAGTTTCTCAGTCTCACAAGGCCTATAATCCGTATTAAAAATGGCCTAGGGAAGCAGCAGAGGTGACAGCAAATAATCTGTGAATAATCAAATCTGCAAAAGTGAAACTCACAGATGTGGAGGGCTGACTGTACTAATAATCAAGTTCTTTTTCTATAGACTATGAACACTAAGGTTGTACTTCTCTTTGTGGCTGTTCATTATTGGTGTTAATATCCACCACAGCCTGAAAAAAATCAAACTTTTGCTCTTATGAATGTCCTCGGAATTGAATAGGAATAAAATTGGCTCAGGGTGCTATAGATCATAAACATACATGAGTTACTTGTTGCTGAAATGAATTTGATGGTACCAGAAGGGCTGACAGGAAACCTCCTGTGGAGACTATCAGGTGTTATTTTTTTCTACATAACATATACTTGGTATCCATGTAGTTCAGAGCCAGTATCAGCAATGACTTTTCAGCAGGAGGACACATAGAGCAGAAAACCTGAAGCACTTTGAATAGTTGTATAATGTGGTTTTATTTAATTCTTGCACTGAAGAACTTCCTTGGAAGAAAATGAAATTTGTTTACTAAATATTGAGTGACTGAATTGTTTTGATTTGATTTCTGTTCTATCTCAACTTTTTTCCAGTATAGGACTCAAAATTTTTTACAATATAAGATAGAACAAAGTAACTGAAACAATATGTCATGAAATTTTCAAAAAGCATTAAATAATCCAATTCAAACAGCACTTCTTAAAACAATTTAAAGCAATTAAAAACACATAAAGCACATATGACATGTATAAACAACATCCTAATACATTAATAATAAGTATACTATTAATTAGGGCTCAATTCAGAATTAGGAGCTTAGGATTTGTTTTCTTCTTGCAGGATTGAGATCTAAATGCAATGATCCTGTGAGATGAGCTTGTTAAGATACCTAGTCAGCATTTGTTTGAACACTGGGTGTGAATTTTACTTCACTTAATCTAACAGAAATCCCTATTTGCACAGGTCTGCATTTTTTATGATTCTGTTTCAAAAACCATTTTCCTCTGGAAAACCTGTTACCAAACATCAGGTGAGTAAAACCCCTTCCTTTTTTTTTTTTTTTTTTAACAGATCCCATGTTTTATACCTGTAGGTTATATTGTTGAAATAGGTTTTTAAGAACTAAAATTTCCTTTCTGAACCTGACTTTGGAACCTCAGGGCATTGAAATGAGAGGCAGCTATACCAGGAGTGTCTGTGGTTGTTTCTGTGAAGTATGTCCTGCAGCTCCCCAATAGATTTGAAAAAAAATCTGTTTAGAGAAATTTGATTTAGAGCATTAATCAGCTTAGGGAATCTGCAGATTTAAGTGTATATTTATCTTTTTCATTTCTTGTTTTAGAGGAAGGGTATGTGTTTTACAGTTGTCTGGCTTTGCTTTTTGCAATGCACATTTTGCCACTTTTTACTTACTTGATTTACAGCAGTTTTACAGTTGGCAAAGTTCTTTTGTCACTACCAAATTAAAAAGTCTCATCCTGAGAAGACGACAATAGCAAACCTCCTCTGAATAAATCATGCCAAGAAAATCCTAGGAATAGGTTGCCATAAGTTGGAGTTGACGTGAAAGCACAAAGCAGCAGCAAATACAGCCTTCCAGGTGACAGGGAGCATTTTAACAGGATGCTTGGTGTAAACTGAAGGAGTATGTTGCAGAATGCCTAAAGTGGTACTTAAGTAACTGAAAAATTTGCAACTGTGTGTGGACATAGAGTTGTATAACTGTAATGACGGTGAAGCGGTAGTGCAGAAAAAGGAAGACTTATGGGAGGATCTGCTGTTGTCCTGAAGCTGTATTAAATCATCTGAAATGTTCAAGAGACTTGCGATTGTGTTTTTAGTTGGACAGTGCTAAAGGAAAACTTAGAAAAGGTGATAATCTATGCAGTCTTTTCCCCTCCATAATAAGAAAACTGAAGAATTCTTGGGATCAGATTGTTAGCTTAAAATTAATTTGGGATCTGCAACCACTTCACTGCATTTGAAGTATCTAAGGCTCTCTCATCTGAGCACTTATGTGGACTTAAGGTTGTATCAATAGTTGAAAATCTAGATAATCTAGAAATGACTCAGAAACATTGTTAAATCCCACTTTAAATCACAGCTGTCTTGAGTCCCAGTAGCTGGGGTAGAAATGATTACAGTGATGGTGGTGCTGGTGGTGGTGGTAGTAGTAGTAGTAGTATTACTAGTAGTACCAGTAAATTATACTAATTACTGGGCAAGATACAAAATGTTGGTTGTTACCTTTAAAGCCCTGCATGGTTTGGATCCATGTTACCTATAGTCGACCCCATACACTCAGGTCTTCTGGAGGATTTTCGTTCAGACAGAACTAGGCTGGTAGCTGTTAACCAGAGGACTTTCTTCAACCACCTCCAAATTGTAGAATGATTTTTTTACTGATGTTAATACTTTTTTAACCCATTATGTATTTTAATTGGTGTTCATGTTTTTAACTCTGTGATATGTCTATTTGTTGATATATTTTACTCTGTTGTTCCCTGCCTCAATCCATAGGGAGAGGTGGGTAAGATATGATGATGATGACGACTATTACTATTTGCTGCCACTACATAATATGGAGTTGGCAGAGTGCAGCCTGAAAGATGCATTACCCCCTTCCAGAGGGCCCAGTGTGATATATGCCCTGACCCTGTATTTTGAAAAATGCTAAAAAGAGGGAACTGTAGAGGCTAGTTTGAACATGGCCCTCTAATTTTTTTAAAGGCTTATGGAGGCAGCTTTTTCAAAAACTAGAAGTGACCTCTAGTCAGTTTATGATGAAAGAAAGGCCTCTCTTGGACTTGAAATAGGCCAGAGAGTCATCATAATATGGGTAAATCCCGCCCCCCATGTCTTATAGAGGGCACAGGAGACTTTTTCAGTTAAAAAAAATGAAAACGGGGGTTAGGTAAGAAATTCTCCACCCTAGCTTGGTAGTACACTGTGTCCTGTGTTACAGGCTGAGCTGAGACTTGACTTCTTTAGTATTGGAAGATGTAAAGCTTTCCAGGTTTGTTCAGTTAAAGATTTCAGACAGTGGTTCCCCTACAAAGCGATATTAGAGCAAATTGACAGTCATGTTTAGATTAAACAACGTGAGGACATAGTTTGTAAGGGATATTATATGGTAAAGCTATGATTGCCAGCTGAGAAGCTGAGATTTGCCCTAAATTGAAAACAACACCCATTTTAAAACACTGCTTGGTTAAATTAAACCACAACTTGCTAGGACATTTTCTTGAAACTAAATTTTATTTCACTGAGAATGTTGTAGGTTTTTTTTACAAAATTGCATTTTTAAATTTTGCTGTTAGCATGTTCTGCGGTAAGTCCTGTACTTTAATGTTTCTGTGAATTAAAGGCAATGATATGGAATATCATACTGTGGATACTGTGGAACATCTTCTTATTACCTTCTCTGTAAGGACTGTGGGATCTTGACAGAATTGTTTATTTGCTGGGTAATGTTACTGAGTTTGTTACTTTAAAAAGCTGCTTCGTCTACAGTGGCAATTAATTATTTTAGTATGTCGTGTCAAGACAATCATTTGATATGGTGTTGTTGTGTTAAGAGTGATACTGAGAGTGTTGATTTAACCTCCCTTGGATTGTGTCTTTCTGGATTAAATCATAAACAAAGTATTGAATAGTGATGCTTTTTAAAAAATGACTTGATTTTTTGATATTTTTGGCTTTTGATTTTTGACTTTTAATATTTTTGTACAAGCTTGTTGATGCATTGTTTTCTCTTGCAGTGGATCAAAATAATTAAACATGCTGTTGTTGGCTGCATAATTTCCCTTTTGTGGTTTTTTGGCCTCACTCTCTGTGGACCTCTAAGGTAAAAATGTCACTGAAACTGTAGGTGATAAATATTGTCAGAATCAAGATAGTATAAATCACTGGCGAGTGGAGTTTTGTCCTCCAGCTGTTATTGGACTGCAGCTCCAAGCACTCCTCTCCATTGTCTATTCTGGATCAGGGGGATCAGAGTTACAGTCCAGCTACAACTGGAAGACCATACCTTGCCTGCCCTATTTACTTTGTTAGATAAGTGTATCAGATACTGTGGCTATGGATAGCTGATGTATCGTTGAAATAGGGGACCTTGCATCGCTAAGTCGTGATCACTGACTCAGGGCCCTTTGCGCATTTTTAGGAAGATATAGAATGATGTTTTGGAAATCTTTGTTTTTAGTTCCTGCTTAGCTCATGCTTCCATTGAAAGCATCAGTGTACATTTGATAGACTGATATGAGGGGATAGCAATACAAGGTTTCTAATAATAGATACACAAAGTGAAGATGTTTCTCTGGACAATTGATTTTCAGAAGGCAAGGTGGACATCTCCAGGGAGGACACAGGATATACCTATCCTTTGTCATAGAGCCTCAGTTACATCTTTATTCAACTATGCAGTAGGGCACTAACACAGTGTAACAGAATAAAAACATATTAGGCATCCGCTCTTCTCTGTGCTCCTTGTGCCTGCTTATGACCAGTTTCTGAGACAGCATTTTGATTGGAGCATTTTTCATAAATGAGATTGTTTATGTCTTATCTTTTTCAGAACTGTGCTGCTTTTTGAGCATAGTGATATTGTTGTCATTTCACTGCTTAGTGTGCTGTTCACAAGCTCAGGAGGAGGACCAGCAAAGGTATCCCATTTATTTTGAGAAAAATATGTTATGCATATTTAAGAATATAAAAGTTGTGATGATACCCCTGTGTAGAATTTAAAAGATTGTCAACTTAGGTGGAATTTATAAATGGTGTCTTCATGGATTGTTTGCACTCAGTGGAGAAATTATTTCAAGATGAGATGTAGCAGAGGAAACTCAGAACATAGTATATTGTATACAGTTTATCAGAATGATATATTGTGAATTCTCCCTGCTGCCTCCTCAAAAAAGTTTCAGTTATATATAAACCCTTTTTTAAATGTTCTTGATGTCTCTGTCTTCTTTTCCTGTGTCTTTTCTGTTCCAACTGACTTTTATACTGCTGATTTTTTTATGGGCTTTTTTTCCAGACAAGAGGTGTGGCCTTTTTCATTACTGCTGTGATCTGCCTGTTGCTTTTTGATAATGATGACCTCATGGCTAAAATTGCAGAACATCGTATCCTTTCTGAACAGGGATCAGATATAGAATTTTATTGTTTAGCTGTCTAATTGAATCAAATTCTTCCCACAGTTAATTCATGGTACTGAAAGATACTGAGATATGTAGAAGAATCTTACTCTTGCATTTTTCTAGTAAATATAATCCAGCAGAATAGAGGGGGAGTCTGTGGAACTCCAGAGGAAACCTGCAGTGCCTGCCAGTGCAGCTACACTGGTGGTAGGGAGGGCAGATGCCAAGAATAGTACCAGACCAACATCTCAGAGGCCAGAGGTTCACCACCTCAGTTTTAAAACAGCAAAAGCAGTTTCCTTGCAAAACTAAGATAGCAAGAAATGTAGATAATCGGTTTTATCCAGGTAAACGTGGAGCGAGGTTACCACCATCCACTCTACCATCTTGCCAAAGAATGAAATATGGGAAAATAAATGATGATTTCCTAAATTGGAGAAAGATAGCTTCTTCAATAATGGATACATGGAATACCAGCATCCAGACAGTTAATTCTGGATTTACAATTAACGCAATATAAGTATGGACATTATTCCATGCTTCATATTGAAGCAATATAGTTTATGTTTCCTATGCAGGGCAGCTTTCAGCGTGCTAATTCAAGAGCTTTACATTTTCCCAGCTATGCCCAGAGATATATTATAGGCATAATCAATATTTAATTTCCATTAGATGATGATTAAGATATAACAAAGAGAGTGAAGCAAAAATTATTTTGTAACTGAAGGTGTTGTGTCTTTTTAAAAATGGACTTAGGATCTCATCTAGGAAAGGGTGCTACCAACCCCTTGACCCCAAAATAGATGTCTCAGGTTGTACTGTGGACACTTCTGTAGGAAATTCTGTGCAATCTCTGCTTATCTTAAACTTTGTCTTTGGAAAGCAGACATTTTTGTAATGCTTGAATGGGGGGAAATCATCTCATGCCAGAGAAACTTGAAGGGTACCAAGTGCATGTGCTAGTTTCTACTTTTCCATTATTTAGAGTTACATCCTTTTTAAAAAAATGTCAAAAAAATAGATTTAAAGCAGCAGCTGAACTGAACCTTTTTCGTGGCAGAAGGCCATATCAGATTAGTGAGATTCAGTTCCTGCCACCTCTATTTAAAAAAAAAATAAAAATCAGCAGGTAATGGGAAAGACATCTACCTGAGACCCTGATGACACTGTCTCAGACAATACTAGACAATGTGTATGTATAGTCAAAAACAGAGCTGAGTATAGCTCCCATTGTGCATTTTGCAAGACCCTAGAGTTTCATCCCCACTTCCAAAAAAGATGCTTTACATAGAAAATAGAAAATCACATGCCTTGAGATCTCCAGAAAGCATGATTTATCTTCATTCCATGTTTTGTAGCTATCAACATCAATTTTGAGTGATGGGGATGAAAACCAGAAGTGGACTTCTAGCCCCTGCCAGTTACAGCAGGACAAGAGTTGTTGTGAGGGGACAAAATTTGCCTACAGACCCTGTGAGGTTGCCTAACTCTAGGCTGAACAGTATAAGGGAATACCATTTGTTCTCAGGTGCATTTTGGAACTTGCTTTAGAAGCCATTCCATTTTGATTGTATCAAAATGTTTCTCTGTTTTAGTTACTGTGAATTATTTCTGATACAAGAGTCTTTCCAGTCTGTAATGTGGTATTTATACCACTTTATTTAGTGGCTACTTAAGATCATATGTATTCATAACACTACATATGCTTATGCCAGTAGAGTTATTGCCCTTTGGTTAGCTTCTTCAGGGAAGCAAATCATGGGAAAAGGATGCTGCTTATGCATGACAGAGAGGTGGGGATAAGATTCTTCTGCAGAGTTTTCCTGAACTTTCTTTTTTTTAGCTGAAGGACACCATGATAGTGCTCTAACCCACATACTTTATACAATCATCGCTTTCTTAGGAGTTGCAGATCATAAGGTAAAATGCTGCTGCTGACATAATATATCACTGAGGAAATTCACATTGTTTGATGTTAGGAAGCTGAATGAACCTTTTAACTAGTTGCTCATGGCAGTAATCAAATTTTTAAATAACTTTTAATTTTGCTGCTTTGCCCTCCTGATATATTTCAGTAGCACATTTCAGATATTCACCAAACTTGTACGTATGCTTTATTTTCTGGATGAAAGTCGTTCCAGTAAAGGCATACTTGGGAGTCTTGAATAATAAATAGCAGATTAAAAGTGAAATATACCAGGATAAAATTTGTAGTGCAGTATTTTACAACACATTGTGCTGATTTTAACAACGACTAATGAACAAAACTTCATATGCTGCCTTTCTCCATTCTCAACTTTTTTCCTGTGCAAAGTGTCATTCTAATTAAAACTCATTGATTAAAGATTATATTCTCGTAAAGGTCCTGAAAATCTTGTCAGGAAGATATAAATAAATTTTATGCTTTCATTTCCACTACTTCTTGGGATCTTATTGTATAATCCATCTTGTTACTAGAGATACAGAAAAAAACAAATAGAAATGTGACTTTTATACTTTAGTAGCATGTAAAAGAATGCTGAAAGGAGAAAAAATTTAATACAGCGGACTTTCTGGATCTGCAGTTTCCATGATCTGCAGATCATCGTATCCTATACGTAAAATGGCAGCTACATAAACATGGATGCACTGAAGTATCCACATGCACATTGCCACCATTTAATAATATGGGATATGGTCATTCATGCTTTTTGGCATCTGCAGTGGTTCCTGGAACTGAATCCCTGCAGATCCAGAGGTCCCATTGTATAGAGCACCATAAAAATATTCAGGATCTTAATCACAGGCATTGTCATCATGTGTTTGAATCGTGATTACAGAGTATGGGAAGACAATCCTGGAGAATACAAATTTGCTCTGTCTAGAACAGCAGTTTATGTTATTAACTGGTCTATTCCAAGTTCTGGGGGTGGTCAAGAATGTGAGTGCATCCCAAGAAGAATTTTTGTCTGCACATAGTTTTTAAATCTTTTAAGAGTTGGAAGCAGGAAATTCAGTGGTGGTCGCTACTGGCAATAATATATAAAGAAAGTATGAAATACTTGATACTTAAGTGTGCTAATAAATTTTGTCTTTCTTTGCAGGGAGGAGTAATCTTGCTAGTATTAGCACTGTGTTGTAAAGTTGGTTTTCACACAGCTTCCCGAAAGCTGTCGGTAGATATTGGTGGAGCCAAACGCCTTCAAGCATTGTCTCATCTTGTTTCTGTCATCCTTTTGTGTCCGTGGGTCATTGTTTTATCTCTGACAACAGAGGTAAGTATCATAACTGCTGCTGAGAAGCAGATAACAACCTAGCAACTACTTTTACAGACTGGACCTAAAAATCTGCTTTTTATTAATATGCAAAAGACTGATATAAATAAATGGATAGTTTTAATATGTGTTTCCATGTTTAAACAGTCACATTTTATTTATAAATTGCCTTTCCATTTTAACAAGTGCCCAAGACAAAGGAATGTGGTGTAAAAGCCAGGTGAAATGTTACATTTTAAAAAAAAAAATCAGATGCTAGACCATTAAAAACTGTAACTCTGTCAAATGAATAGAACACAAGAAGACCACCTCAGGTTTTGGTAAGCTTTGTAAAATTTAGAAATAAGATAAGTTGGTCAGATTATGTCAGATAGAAATTCTGTAACTGCAAGAAAAGTTCTGCTCTTTCTCTCTCAACCTCCCTGGAGATGGGATGCAGAACAGAGCGAAGCTTCACCTGACAATCCCAGTTCAGGCAAGATTGGTGTCTGGCTTCCTACTGAATCAGGTACATTTGACCCAGGCCGCTTTGGATATTCAAATTAATATCAGCACATTAAATGATACCTGGAAACAAACAGTAAAGAAGTACACGTCAAAGAAAGTCAGTATTGTACTCTGTGGATTTTCTAGTGAGACAAGTAGCAGCTTTCTGTGCTGGTTAAAATTTCCTGAGTGTTTTGAAGCATAGTGCCGAGTAGAGCAGGGTAGGCTGTAGTGCGTGCACTGTGGTCCACATGCTACCTCAACTCTTTTTTTGCAACATGGAGCCCCTTCTAGCACCTCTCATGCAAAGGGAAGAAGGATCCCCCACCATTGGCTCTTTCTGGAGTCTCTGGGGTGTTAACACAAAGTTGGCAGGCTTAGACAGGTTGTCTGGGCTCCAAAGGCAGGACCCATTGATTTCCAGTTCTGTTTTTGTGAGGGGAGGTTGTTTGTTGTTGCTTTGTTTTGCTTTGGGGTTTGGTGCACCCTACATAGGTTCTGTGAAAGTGTGGCCAGTGACCAACCCTGCCACAGTTGCCCACATAATACAGGAGCCATTTGATGAAATTACCACATCGTGGGGCAGGGGGATTATGTTGTATTTTATGCTGTTCGTTGCGAAGTAGGAAATGGAACATATCTTGGATGCAGCCAGTGCTGACTTCTTAATGAAGCCAGGTATCATTGCCAAACTTACCCATTTTAATCAATTTGGATTTCACTTTTTAAATACCTATATTAACTATGCACATTTGTTTTAAGTTTAAGACACATCCGTTCTGTTATATTTTGGGTGGCATACTTAGCTTATTATTAAAAAAGGATAAAATGGGCAATGAAATAAGCAGGCCTCTTAGATTTCCTGTAATGTAGGATTAGAAGGTAATCTGTAGACTGCTGACATACAAAATGGCTAATGGTTGGTAGGATTCTTACAAAGAAAGCTGGAACTGATAGGCCTTGGTTTGCTCTAAGAAGGCAGTACTTGTATTCTTAAATAACAGTGCATGAGTGAGATAACTTAGACTTAAAACATGCTGTATATGTCCTGTTACTTTATGACTTTGAAGTGTATTTCACAGACCAAACAGATTCTAGTTGGGGGAAAGAAGTACAGTAGGCCCACCACATTCATGAAGGAGAGGGACAGAGGTGCATCATGAATGTCAAAAAATCGCGAGTATCACGTGGAGGGCAGGGGACGTGCAGGGTGAGCGATCGCCCATTGCTTGCACACCCTGGGCCTCCACGAGTGTGGGCACTCCAGAGGAGGCCCACAGGAACGTGCAGGTCAGGCGATCCTCCATTCCCTGCATGCACTCAGGCCTCTGCCCAGGCAATCACCCGTTGCTTGTATGTTGGGCCGCCCCCAGACAATTGCCCATCCTGCGATCGCCCGTCCTGCTGGCTGCATTCGTCCGTGATGGTGCGCACACACTGGCAGCAGCCTAGGGCATGCAAGCAACAGGCAATCGGCCACTGTGCATGTCCCTGTGGACTACCTCCAGAGCAGCGGCGCCACCCAGCACTTGCAGGCAACAGGTGATTGCCCCCCTGCACATCCCTGCCAGCTGCTGCCAGCGTACCCTGGCGAGCAACCAGGGAGGGAGTGCGGGGAAGGGATGATCTTTCCCCCTCCCTGCCCCTGGGCAAAAGGCCAGGGAATGAGAGGGGAGAATGGGGAGGAGGCAAGCAGGCACTTTGCAAATAATCACATCTGCAAAAGTGATAAGTGGGTTTCACTTTTGCAGATGTGATTATTTGCAAAGTGCCTGCCTGTAGGAGGTCCTACAGTAATAAGAATGTCTGCCTCACCTCTGTTGCTAAGATCAACTCTGAATACAAACCAGTTTTGCTGTTTCTGTTAAGTTTTTGTATCTTCCTTAATTTTTTACCTTTTTTTTTTGCAGAGTAAAGTAGAATCGTGGTCTTCTCTCATCATGCCCTTCATAACAGTTATACTTTTTGTCATAGTTTTGGACTTCTATGTAGAATCTGTATGCTCTATCAAGATGGAGGTCTCAAAGTGTGCCCGTTACGGATCCTTTCTCATTTTCATTAGTGCTCTGCTTTTTGGAAACTTTTGGACACATCCAATAACAGACCACCTTCGAGCTATGAGCAAACCAGCACACCCAGAAACCACGGAGCATGTTATTTCTGGAGGAGTGATTGTCAGTGCCATATTCTTCATATTATGTACGTATTGGTTCTCCTTTCAGGAGAATGGCGAAATGTTACTTATTTGTTTTTCATATACTGATAGAAAGAAATTCAGTATGTCTTGGTGTTTCGATGAGCAGCATTAACTTTCATTGCTATTTTGAACTTAAGCTCTCCAAACTTTACTAAAAATTCTTGATCAAAGCACTAGTTAATACACCAGCCCCTCCACATTCATGAGGCTTTGGGGTGCAGAACCCTCACAAAAGTAGAAAACCCACAAATAATTCCCTCCCACGATTCCCCCTCCCATTCCCCTCTGGAGGTCCCTCCTCCCATTCCTTTGCCTCTGGCCCCAGCAGTCCCAGGGGGAATAAAAAAGACAAGGTAAAGAGCTTACCAGTACTTTCCCCTGAGATGGAGAAGAGTGGAACACTGAGTTCTGTGTTCCAGCTGCTTCTGGTCACCATCGTGAGAAAGAAGATTGCTCCCAGAGGGAAGAGGTAGGAGCTAAGAGAGCACCTCACCGATCACCCACCATTATACAGCAGAATGTGCAGCCACGTAGCAGAGAGGACGTGCCTCCAACAGTTGGGGGAGAGTGCTTTGCTTACCCGAAAGGAAAAAAACAACCATTTTAAACACACGCCTTGCAAGCCTTGGGTGAGGAATGCGAGGGAATGGAAGGAGGACAATGGACGAGAGGTATTATTCATGCATCGTGAATAATCAAATTCACAAAGATCAAACCTGTGAATATAGAGGAAGGACTGTACATGTAGATTTGGGTAGGGTTGGAAGGAGGTAAGACTGCACAGTCTGAAGTTGATCAGTGGGCTAGTGAACACTAAGCCTGTGCTCATTTTACATCTTCTTTCACTTACTGATCCACTTGGGAAAAGGTTTACTAGCCACTGCACCATCTGGTCCAGTGGTAGGTAGCTTATTGCCTATGGTGTCTCCCTGCCCATTTTTAAGGCTGCCACATTTGCTGCCATGCTAACAGCCCCAGAAATGTGATTTCTGTTGATCAGATGATATGTCAGGAGTATGCCGTTTTTTGTGCTGAGTTCCATTTCTGAAAATCTCCCAGAAGTGTGGTTTGTCTTAAACCAATATATAATATATGTTAAAGGAAGATTAGGAGAGTGGGATGCCATATGGTGCCACTTTGAGTTCCATATTGGAGGAAAGGTGCGATATAAAATAAATAAAATGTGACAGCAGGATAGGATGTGCAGCCGCCACATCCAGAGGTTGCCTGCCCTCAGTTTTCTTGAAAGCAACTTCTGGATTCACTTCTGCTTATATGGGATTCCATGAAATTCGTGTTTGGAAATTTTGTCCTTAACTAAGATAGCTGATTAGAATACCTTGATCTGGAAAAAAAAGGACGAGTGAGCAGTGGCAATTTAAGATAAAAAGTTTGGGAATTATCCGAAGTTTCCAGCACAGAAAACACAAAATGCTTTGGGGCCTTGGATTGTATTCTGAAACGAAAACCAATACTTTCCAGTGGTGATGTGTAGCAGCTAAAGCAGCTAGTCACGTGTGTGCTATAAAAGTACTCTGTTATTGAATGTTCTGAATATCTTTGGAAACACTATTATGTGCAGAGGAAATGCTTGTATTGCATCATTCATATAATTCAAATGAATTCATTATATCTTTTCAGCTGCTAATATTCTCTCGTCCCCAACACGGAAGGGGCAGAAAGGTACTCTCATAGGTTATTCTCCAGAAGGAATGCCACTATACAATTTCATGGGTGATGCTTTTCAACATAGCTCTCAGTCCTTACCTCGATTTATTAAAGAATCATTAAAACAAATCCTTGAGGAGTCTGACTCAAGGCAGATCTTCTATTTTCTGTGCCTAAACCTGGTAAGTGCCTAAACCTTTAGCAAAATTCTCTGGGCATTCTTGAAAGGGAATAAATTTAATTTTAAGATGAAATATGCTGTATGCAATATAAAAATAGGTGAAAAGATTTCACTGAGTATCTAGTCCTACTGGTCAGTTTTTAAGGCATGATGATATTGTCTCTTAGATCACTCTTCAGTTTTGGCTATTCAAGGAATGAAAGAAGGAAGTTAACACAATTTCTGTGGCTAAATAAGAAGCTTGATGAAGTGGTCTAAACTCCATGAAAGCTATTGCTGAAATGTATCTATCTCAAAGGTGTTGCTAGATCTTTTCTCCCTCCTCCCTCTTCCTTCTTATGCTGAAACACACTAACAAGGTTTTTCCTTGAAAACTGCAAATTTTCATTATGGCCAGAGTCCAAAGAGTGTTTAAACTAGTTCAGTGAATCCAGTGGTGATTTGAGAAAAATGTATCTAAATCTCACTGTCCCCACCCTTTCTGCTACTTTGGAAATTGCTTTCAAAATTGAGGGAGGGTTCAAAAGCAGTTTATGGTATGGCTAAAGAGTATGTAGTGTGAGCAAACTTTTTAAAAAAATCTCCTACTGTTTTATAGATGTTTCTTTGACAGTATTTTGTTGGCTTCATCCAAGATTATATTTGCACCAAAAGACAGGAATATGTTGACTTTAGAAAGAATGGTGATGTCCAAAATTAGGGGATAAGCAGCTTTACCTCTGTTCAGTCCTGGCAGTTACTAATAACAGTGAATCCATTTGGTTAGTTTCTACCTGGAAAGGAGATGGCATTTTATCCCATCTTGCTCTGGCTGTTCTGGTCTGAGCATTCAGCTATTTTCCTCACCAGCCCTGTTAAGCCCACCTTGTTCCTCTCTCATACTTTGTAAAATTCGTGTTCTCACTAATAGTGACAGAAGAAGATAGACACTAATACATCCTTTTGTCGTTATCACAGTTAGAAAATGAGGGTATTTCAAAACAGGTTTAGATAAAATTCTGTAATAAAAGATGGAAGAGCATGAAATGAGAGAAAACTTATCTCCTCATTTTAATAGCTTTTGGCAAACATAAATACATTTCCAAGTGTGGCGTTTCTCCCTGATACAGAAGCAGGTTTTTAAAATAAGTATTCAGAATGTAATTTTGTGCTGGAATGTTACGTTGAGTAGTGTATTAATGTTTTCTTTGGTATTTGTGAGAACCTTCCCATTGATACAAAATGTAAGGTGGATAAAAGAGTGTTTCAAAAATCTGTTGACCATTTGCTCTTATAAAACAACATTTTATGTTTTAATTTTTCAATGACAAAATCCAAATTTTCCTCAAATTTGTTGCAGGCTTTTACTTTTGTGGAACTCTTTTATGGTGTGTGGACCAACAGTCTAGGTTTAATATCAGATGGATTTCATATGCTTTTTGACTGTTCAGCTTTAGTTATGGGTCTGTTTGCAGCACTGATGACGAGATGGAAAGCAACACGTATATTCTCCTATGGGTATGTCCACTGAATTTGTTACAAAGATATATTAAAAAAGATTGTCAGTTGAGTCACCACATCCAAAGCTTGTACAAATTACTTTATTGGACCATAACTCACTTAAACACACACAAGATGCGCATAACAGCTGGACTGTGAAAGGAGGTTCTAGGTGCTGTAATCCAAAGAGTAGCTTTTCCAAGATCTGATAATGTCATACATCAGAAGAAGTTGCTTTGTATTGTATCTGAACTTCTATCTGTCTTGCATAGTGTTACTTAATATGACTAGCTATGGTTCTCCAGGATCTTAAGGATAGTGTTTTGTTTTGTTTTACATTATTTGCTGCCAGTTCTCCCTAAAAAAATACAAAAAAATTACCTTTGGTCCATTTACCTGCAAAGTATGCATTCTGCCACAGAGCTGTGATTCCCTCCTTACCTCTTTCACATTATTCTAGATGCCCTAATGTTGCATGGTTTGACCCAATAAAAGTGCCAAACATGAATAGGAGTCATGTGTTTCCAGGCATACAACAGAAAGTATACTCTGGAGCTGAAACCAAACTTGGTCCCTGCAATATGTCCCCAGCTGTTCATGACACACATCTCCCAAAAATTTCCACATGTTTACCACAGTAAGCACCAATGTGCCCTGACCTCAAATTGCATTTCATGTGAACTGGTTCGTCATACTCCACTCCAGGGGTGGGCAACCTGTAGTCCTTAAAATTCTTAGCCTTCATTGTTGGCTGTGCTGGCCAGGGCTGATAGGCACTACAGTCCAGTAACCTCTAGAGGGCATCAGTAGCCACTCCTTTGATCTTTTTAAATACAAACATGCAAGGCGATGTTTGTGTGAAATGAAAGAGCAGGAAATGGGAAAGGACTATAGCTCAGTGGTAGACCACCATAGCTTAGAAAAGTTACTATTCTGGAATACAGCTGTCAGAGTTGGCTGTTGTGTCTTAAGATGTACTCCAAAAATATAACTTTACCAAGCTCTGTAGAGTTATGCTGTTCATGAAAAAGGTTCCTGATTCAGTCCTCAGCATTTCCATCAGGTCTGGGAAAGTTTCCTTCTGAAAGGCTGGGGAGAGCTTGTTGCCTTCCGGATTTAGAAAGAAACATTCTACATACTGTACTTTTTAAAATTAATGGTTGAGAAGACTATTAAGAAAGCAAGCATTTCGTATTAATTTCTAGTACTCAGGAATTCAACACGACATCCTTTTAAAGGTAGAAAAACCAGCATTGTTCCTTCAACCTGGCAAAATCACTTTCCTGCCATGTCATAATAGGTTGTATAGTTACAACATTAGGGAGCCTAAGGCACATAAATCTGCCTTAATTGCTTGATTTTTCTTGATCAAATGATTCTGGCTCCTGACAGAATAGTTTGGGGCTGTAAGCCAGTTTGGAACACTGCAGCAGTATCTCCTGCTTATTTTTATTCCTTTCTGAATTGCAGGTTTGGCCGTGTAGAAATTCTGTCTGGGTTTATTAATGGCCTTTTCCTCATGGTAATAGCTTTCTTTGTCTTCATTGAGTCTGTGGCCAGGCTGGTTGATCCTCCAGATATTGATACAAATATGTTGACAGTAAGTTTTGACACCTCATTTTCTATTAACTTTGCATTTACTTCTGCTGAGCGTATTAACCTATGTGGTAGAAACAGAAGGGTTCAAGCGTTGTTGGTGCTCTTTTCATTTCATGGATGTTAGCCTAAGATGGTGATGCATGAGAGGCAATAAACTATACTCAGCTAAATTCCCAGGATCCTTTAAAAAAAATTCTGCTGTGGTAAGCGTATACAAGGAAATTTATCCTCCTCTGAAAAGTATACAGTAACAAGAAATTATATTCATCTATATTGGTAATGGTTGCCAAATTTGAATAGGGTTATGTTCCTTCACTGTATAGATTCAGTTTTTCCCATTATGGAAGCTCCTGCTGTATCCTAGAGCAAAAATAGGCTCTGGTGCTATAATGTCGGTTAGCAACAGATCTGTCATTGATCTGTCACTAGATTCCTGTTATTGACTATAACCTAACTAGGTTTTCACTCCACAGGGGTCCCTCTGCCTTTAATGCTAAAGATGTAGACTCTATAACAAGGTTAGCAACTGTAGAGCAGTTCTCCATACTTGCCCTCCTACCACCCACAGTTGTTTGAAGGAAATATGTAAAACATAAGTGTTACCAATTTAGCCCCAAATGTAACATTTTTGCTTTTTGGAACTACAGCTGATCATGTTGCCTTGGGGATTCTGAGCACTATAGTCCAAAAATAATGTTTTTGAGCTCAAGTTTAGGTCCAAAGGATCCAGGTAATGTTTTGAAAGCAGAATGAAGCAATATGCCCAAAGTTTCAGTAGAAACACCGTTTGTGTAACATTTATCGAAAGCAAAGGCACATAAAGTGATAGGAATCCGAGTTGACAATAAATAAATTAAAAATCTCCAGCGTCACAAAGACAAGTAGAATCTCAGTCAGTCCTTAGAGGGCAGAGAGAGCAGGCTGAGATTGGGCAGAAGACTTACTTCACTGACCTAATAGTTTCTCTTTGAAACTTCTGTCGCTTACAGCATAGAGGACCCAGTTAGGTCGAAAGACTGCATGTGGCCCTTGGCAAGCTTATTTTGAAACCCCTGTAGCCTCCTGCAGCCCTGAGACTTCTCCATTTTAATCTTTTCCCACAATCTTTTTGGCTACGACCAGCTCAGAACCACTTTCATACTTAGTAGTTTTGCTACCCACGCAGCCTTTCCAATAAAAATAAAAGTAGGTGGGCTGAAAATCAGCCAAAAGCAAAACTAGAAGTGATGTCACTTCTCTTTGGATCCAGAGCACCAAAGTGGCCCATGTGGGGGGGGGGGTGATACAGTGTTGAAAAATGGCCCTTGACGCCTCTGTAGCTACCCATGCCTAGTTTACAGCATCCTGCTTCCCTAAATAATTAGTTCTCCTGATAAATTTCTTTTCCTCATGTGTTCTTTCACTAACACAAAAAACAGTAGTTCTTCCCCTTGGTGAGAAGCAAGTTTGCTTGGAAGCAGGTATGTGAAGGCCTGCAAAAAATGAAAATCAGGAAGAAAACCTGTTCTTTTCGGTTTTTTATCTTAGGACCATTTTTTTTTAAGGGGGGAATTAAAAATGGATCAGGAAAGATTTTCTTTTGGAATGATGTATATAAAATGTTTAAGAAAATGTGGTAGGTAGACTTTTATGTAAGACTATATACAGAAGCGCTGCTTGCAGTGGTGGTCTGTATACTGGAGCCAGTCCATGAACTGTTGGCTGCCAGTCCACAGTTATTTTCCAGGAAGGAAAGAAAACAGTTTTAATAAGTGGAAGCTCATAGTAATCCTGATAACATCCAGCTGACATGGGGAAACCACTGAAGGAGAAAAGACTTCTAGTGGAGCTAGTTTCTCAGAAGAGTAAATATGGAAGAACTATTGCCAAGTGACAGTTGGTTTGGGGAACAGCCCAGAGGAGTTGGTCTTTCAACAGAGCTGAGAGTGTTTCCATCTCTGCTCTGTTACATCCCAGGAAGGAGGAACCTCTGGACTTCTAAATTTTAATTGAGTGCTGTGCCCATCCTCCCTGATCAGTATCTCTACTGATTAAGGCTGATTGGAGTTAGGTACCAACCACATCTGAAGGGCCATAGGCTCCCTGCCCTTGCTATACACACAGCTTTCTTAACCACCATTGATGAGAGGAGGTAAAGTTTTAAAGATACTTTTTCTGTCCTTTGTGCAGCCTGTCTCGGTCGGAGGATTGCTGGTAAACCTTGTTGGTATCTGTGCCTTTAGCCATGCACATTCCCATGGACCTTCTCGAGGAGGATGCCATGTGCATGAACACAGTCATTCACACCATGGCCATGGCCACAGTCATGGTCATGGCCATGGCCATTCTCACAGTGACTATGGGCACAGTCATAATCATGGACACACTTGTGGATCATCAGGAGGTGGCATGAATACCAATATGAGAGGTAAGCCGAGGCAATGGGTTGTTGTTTTTTGGTTTTTTAATTTGTTTGGGGGGTTTTTGTGTGATTGGTTGGTTGGTTGGGGTTTTGTTTTGGCCTTTGAATCGATTGATTGATCGATCGATCGATCGATCAATTGAATTTATATCCTGTCTTTCTCCCAAAATTGGAGGTCCTTTTCTTGAAAGTGTGGAGGTGTGTGAGGAGGCAAAGACTGATTCACAGAAATACTGTGGAGCAGTATATTCTTACAGTTTGTATCTGGTAAAAGCTGGATTATGCTATTTGGCTTGTAAATTGATATACAGCTGAAGAGGATCCAACCATATGAGTGCTAACTTTGTTGTTGTGCTTTTATTTGCATTTCTAACTTAAACCTGTTTTTATGTTTGCTTTGACAATTAAACTTCTGGTTTTACTCTGTATTTTATTATTGTTAGGTGTCTTGAGTGCCTTTTTTTTTGGGAACAGAAAGGCAGATAGTTATTCAGTAAATAAATCTAGGATGGGTTTAGAGCCCTAAGGTGAATTTTGCAGCACCCAAACATCGCCTTACATCCTGAGGTTTCCCGAGAGGGGATCCCCTGAAGGAAAGGTTATTTTCCACTCCAGGAAAATGGAGAAGACAAGTACTAGGATCAGCAGTTTTGCAATTTCTGGCCACTTGGTTTCAGTTGTTTTCTGTAATTTTTACATTTTCTAGGCTTGTCCATCCAAAGCTGGGTCTTAAAGATGAAAATTTGGTTCCTGGACACCAGTTGTTTGTCTGTCCTTGAAATAAACAGTCTGCATTTGCTTTGCTTTGTTTTCCTATTTCAGGAGTATTTCTACATGTCTTGGCAGACACCCTTGGTAGTGTTGGTGTGATCATATCAACAATACTCATTCAGCAGTTTGGATGGCTGATAGCAGATCCCCTCTGTTCTCTCTTTATTGCTACGTTGATTTTTCTCAGTGTTATCCCACTGATAAAAGATGCCTGTCAGGTACTATTATTGAGGCTGCCACCAGAACATGAAAAAGGCCTGCACCTGGCTGTAGAAAAGGTAAGGGTTTTTTTTTCTCTGTTCTGATTGCTTCACATTTGGTCACATGTCATTTCCTAGAGAGTACTTAAGTAATGCTTTTATTATCATAAGACATTCATCTTAATACTTCCATAATATCATAATATATTCATCATTGTCAGTTACAGTGTGATGGTAAAAAAAAAACCTTTTTAGGAAATATGGGGTCAGGCACATGAGGCAGAGCAAAATGAGCAGAACCCAGATATCATTCTTACCAGTTTGGTAAGTTTGTAAACCACGGTTCAGTTCTGTGCATGTCTACTTAGTAGTAAGGCACAGTGCACCAGTTTCCAGAACTGCAAACAAAGCTCACTTCCATACGGTACCTTCCCAGATTTTAAATACAGCTCTCCCTCCACATTAGCAGGTTTGAGCTTTGCAAATTTGATTATTTGTGAGGTGCCAGCTTGCCTCCCCCTCCCATTCCCTGGCCTTTTGCCCAGGCATGAAGGCAGGGTGTGTGAGTAACTGGGAGACAAACATAGTGGCGGAGGGGAATGCTTCTCCATCCACTTGCTTTTCTGTCACCCCTGGGGGCAGAAAGAAGGCAGGATGCATGGGAAACAGGCAGGAGAATGGAGGGGGAGCCCCAAGAGGGAATGGGAGGGGGAGCACGTGGGTGGGGGGGAGTTATTTGCATTTTTGACTTTCGCAAGGGGTGTGCACCCAGAACCCTTGCAAAGTCAAGAGGCCAGTGTAACTTCTTATCACTAACAATAGAAGAAGCTTCAGCTTTATCCCTTTGGTCTGCATCTGGGTCAGTTTTTCTCCATCCCTGTCCTAAGGTACTCAGATGTACTGATGCAATCACTTGCAAAAGGGCAGGGTGGGAATTGTGTGGTCTGCAACCCACATGAGGCCCTTTGTGGGATACCGCATGGACCTGGGGACCCAGTCAACCTTCCCAGGTCCTGACAGCCTGCCAGAAAATCTTGGCCAAAAAAGTAGGGGTTTTGGCCAAACAAATCTTTTAATCAAAGGTCATAACAAGGTGTTGGGGGGGGGCTCCCTGCCCCAAAACAGCCACGTTCCCTCAACAGCCAGGGAGATGACTGGAAATAATATATTATCATTTCTGGCATCCAAAATGGCACCCAGGACAATGCCCTGCAGCCCTCTGGAGGAGCCAAAGCATCGGGCAGTTCAGCCATCCAAGCTCCAGAATATTAAATATTTAAATTCATAAAGATACTCTAATGTTACACCCCTCAAATGTCATGACTCTTCCTTGGAGCTTTGTATGTAATTATCCAGAGTGAATACTCCTATTTAATATTATTACAAATGCTGTTATTACAGAGTTATCATTTTTTACAGATCCAGAAAATTGATGGTGTAATCTCCTACCGAGATCCTCATTTTTGGTGTCATTCTGCTAATGTTGTGGCAGGCACTATACATGTCCAAGTGATGTCAGAAGTGATGGAGCAGAGAATTATACAGCAGGTAACTTGGTGTATCCGTGCTTTATTCACCACCAGTCCTCATGGTTCCCAGTTTTCTCCATATAATTGTATGTAGGAATGCCCAGTAGCATAAGTCATGTGTAGACTATATACAAAATTATATATTGAGCGTATAATTTGCTGATCACCATCTCTATGGTTTTAGCTGCTGTACTCAAGGTATAAAATTTTGTGTTCTTACAGTTGGTGAAAGCCTGTATTGTTTCACTTAGAGGGTGGTTTAGCTTACATCTGCCTATTTGCTTCATTAAGGTCTTTGAGAGCCACTGAGGATGCCCTTTTAATGATGCCATCTCTGTGCAGGAAGAGTGTAAAGTAGTGCTCTTCCTCCTCCCCCAGTTATGGAATTTCTGTTCAGTAACAGCAGAGCAATAGAACTTCTGGCTCTCAGATATTGTTGAAATTCGGCTTCCATTAGTCTGTTCAGCCTGACAGATGGGAATAGTACTTCCCCAGCATCAGGAGGGCCAGAGATTCCCCACTCCTTTGCTGCAGACTCAGAGTATGAACCTTCTCAAGATACCCTTCAGAGGCATTGTAATCCCTAGATATAATCCACAAATATAAAAAAGATGGAGAAATTAAAATAAATGGTGAATTTGGTTCATTGTTGCTTGGGAGATTTAAGTTCATTTTACTTATTTATTAATGTATATCCTGCCTTTCTCCTAACATGGAGTCCAAAGAGAGGTATCTTTTAAAGACAAAATACAATTTTAAAACTGTTAATACAAAAGTTAAAACACAATTACACTAAATTTCTGTTTTAAAAAATACAAGTTAAAAACTGTTAAGAACAGCATTAAAACAAATAAAAACAGCATTAAAAGATGCTTTAAAACATAAAAAAACACTGCACCCCCATTACAAGCTTTTTCTGCCACACGCACTAAATTTAAAAAGTGTCTTTACTTGCCAGCAGAAAGACAGCAGGGAGGGGGCCAACCTGACCTCCTAGGAAAGGGGGTTCCATGACTTGGGAGAAGCCTCTGAGAAGGCTCTCTTTTGTGTCCTCACCAGATGAGCCTGAGATGGTGATGGGACTGAGAGAATGCCTTCCCCTATAGTTCTTTGGCATGAGCAGTGTCACATAGGGAGATACAGTTTTTCAAATAGTGAAACCACTGTGCTGTAAAGAAAAACATGAGGCTGTGTTTGGTATAATCATGTATGTTTATGTACCA
This sequence comes from Cyclura pinguis, assembly GCA_030412105.1. NCBI lineage: Eukaryota > Metazoa > Chordata > Lepidosauria > Squamata > Iguanidae > Cyclura > Cyclura pinguis. Next base: position 314,737,063 of record CM059600.1, on the reverse strand, counting down.
TTTTTTGGTTTTCTGAGCATGTCATTGCACCACTGCAAAAAGTAGAATTTTCAGTCATATATCATTGACTTGGCAAGTCTTCTATCCTTCCCTCACATGATCTCTCAACTGACCACTTTTAATCATTTACAATATTAGCAAAGTACAGGTTGTTGTTGACCTTGAATTCAGAGAGATTCATATCCAGTCCTGTTTTCTCATGCAACTCTTTGAAGAAAACAGGATTGGGATGTAAACTGGTAAGAGACCTATATACCACAAAATATATTTTGCTTAGAGCTGCAAAGAGACTTTTCTTGAAGATTTAATGTTGCTGTTTTCATTCTGTTCAGGTTTCAGCAATTCTGAAGGATGCCGGTGTCAACAATTTAACAGTCCAGGTAGAAAAAGAAGCCTATTTTCAGCATATGTCTGGCCTCAGTACAGGGTTTCATGATGTCCTCGCTATGACAAAACAAATGGAATCCATGAAATACTACAAAGATGGCACTTACATCATGTGATTCAGAGCCACGTCTATTGGTTCATTATCTAAATGTCATCAGGGGAATTTGCACATAAATGTACAGAAACATGTATATTATATATTTAGATTTTTAGGAAAAAAATGGTATTGTAACATTAAAACCTGATCAAGAGGTTTAATAAGTAATGGGACAATTGGAACATATGCTGTATATGTGGAAATGATGGCAATGTAAAAATACTGTATTTGGTGTCTATTAAAACAAATTTTGCTATCTGGATGTGGATGAGCACAAATGTATTGCACATTTTCCTGAAAAAGGAATATTGAGCACTTCTCTTCCATTTCAGACCTAAAGGAAATCATTTTAGGTTGTAATAGAAACAAATAGACTCCAAAAACTATTTCTTCAAAATTGTTTTGAAGTACTGCTGCTGTATGTGTATTTACACATAAAGGTTAGTGCAAATAGGGTTTTCCAGAGTTCATTAAATACAAATGAATCTGTACGATTTTATATTTATTCCATTTCTGTATATAATCCTATTTTCTAAGCTCAGCTTTGTAAAATGAAGGGTAATAGAGTCTACCATTTGAAAATTGTCAGCAAACTAATTTTTTAAGAGAAAAAAGATTCTGATAGACATATTAGTAACAAGCCAAGGAGAAATAAAAACTACATCTTTTTTGTTAAGTACGCTCCTATTTTTCTGTTCAGTTGAAAAGTTGAAAAATTAATTTGAACCACTGTGTAAAATAAACATTTTATAATTTTTATACATTTTCTAGTGACATATTATTACTTAAACTACAATCTCAAAAATGAACCTGTCTTATAGGGTGGAATGATTAAGCCATGCTATTCCCTATGCTGGTGCCCTAAATCACAATACAGCACAATTAGTACATGCACTGTGAAAAAAAAACTGGTCTGAAACTAAAAAATTGTGCAGAGAAAAATGCAAAGTTGGAACAGTATAGTACAAGAAAAAAATCTTAGGAAATGTTGAAAAAAATCAAGCATGTTTAGCTGAGAAAAGGAGATGTGACAATAATGATGTCACACTTCCAATTACCTAAGGGACTATACAACAGTAAGGATTACTGGTCTGCTGCTCCAAGTTGGCAGGATTAGATTGTAAGTTCCAGAAGGGTAGAGTTTTTCAGTGACCGCTATGAGAAATGTCTTGACAGTAAGAGCAATTTGATGGAACTGCTCATTTGAGGTGATGGCAGATTCTCCCGAGTGGGAAGTCTTCAAGTAGAAGCCAGAGAATCATATGTCTGAACTTGCGATAGCCCTGGATTTCCTGCATCAAAGAAGGAGATGGACTAGGTCAGCCTTCCTCCCTACCTGTATGCCTCCAGATGTTTGGGCTACTCGTCCCATAAGCCCCACTTAGCATAGCTAAACAGCATTGATAGTTCAAAACACCATAAGGGCCCAAGTTTGAGAAAGTTTGGCTTAGATCAAGGTCATGAATCCTGTGGTGCCCCAGATGTTGGGACTAACCGACCAGCATTAGCCAGTCCTCATGCATACAAGGCTGGGTGCTCCAGCCCAACAACATCTGGAGGCCCACATAATTTCTGCATTTGGCCTAGATTTACTAAAATGGCAGGAACCAATCTGCAGAAGGTTGTGCACAGCAAAGCCTCTTGATGTGCCAGATTCCTATCCTTGAGGCTGGGGTGGGGGAAGGATCTGAAGTAGCAGTATATGATAGTCACTCTTGCAGATATTTGTCTGGTGAGCATGTAAAAAGTTTTCACTATCTCCTTTAGAGGAAACAGTATAGTATTTAATGTGGCTGTAAGAGCCAAATGTGTGATATCCAAAATGCCTGATTAACATAAAATCCTTTGCAGAAGTGAACTTCATTGAACTCAGTAGGACTCGATGGCAACCTTCGATAGAAGGGGGTGGAAAAATGCATGGAACCTTAGTGATGTGTTTCCATAATGGAAAGAACTGTTCCCTGTTGATATAACAATGTTATACAGCAGGGGCAGGCAAGGGGCAGCCCTCTAGATGTTGGATTGTGCTTCCCAACATTATTCACTGCTGGCCAGGACTGATGGGAAATAGAGTCTCAAAACGTCTGGAAGGCTGCATTTTACTTACTTGTGTCACAGAGTTCCCCCCATGGAGAGGAGAGATTGCAGCTATAAAGTCAATATATAAATAGATTTGTAACCAAGCCCACCGGATGTACTTCTGAAGGTGGTAGAACCTCTCCAGAAAATCTCAAAACAGAGGCAAGTGCATATGGGAAAATGCAGTCTGTCAGATGGTTTTGATACAGGAAACTCCCACCTTTCAGCACGCCATTATCTGATCACTTGCTTTTTGATGCTTCCAATTTAACAACAAGTTCCATTACTTCGATGGGAGTCCTTTTTTTATCAGTTCTTCTTGCCTGTGAGGCTCACTTGAGACAGCTCATGTACACACGCCGCTTGCAAAGTGAGCTGAAAGGGGGGGAAAAGGGTGATCAGTCCCCAGTGAGCTTCCGTAAGTCTGTTTTCTGATAGTGCTCCGGTCTCTAACCTGGGACTTTATAAGGAATTTATAAGGAAGATTTTATAAATGCTTTATAAAGCATTTAAATAGTATTTCAAAGTACTATACATACATACATTATCCTGATGTTATCCATGCAATAATCCTATGAGGTTGGTTATTATAGCTGTGACTGTGTTTGCCACGCTTTTCAAAGCAACAAAAGGTCTGAGCAACTTAGTTTGGATTATGTTGTAAGAAAATTGGTGAGACAGGATGGTGTTTTGTAATATATGTATTTATCTACAAAAATACAGGTTGGGAATAAGTGAAGGGAGAGTTTAAAACGTTCCATACCCCTACTTTAGATATCCTAGGGATATATCTAGCACCCCAAACTTCTGTTAACCTTAGGAGTCCAAAACTCAGCTTTCTCAGAGTAATTGGTGAAGAGTCCTGTTGCAATTTTAAGATTAGTTTATCATTAAATGCATTTTGGAGACCTATTGTTGCAAACAAATTATCTTTCAAGTCGCATGCAAATAAAGACCCAGAAGTCTTGAGTGAAGAAAGAAGGCTTGTTTATTACTTTTGATTGCACAATGGACCAGCCAAGTGTCTGATCAATTCAGAACAAAAAGCTGGCCTGAGCAGATTTTTCAGTTAGCATTTATATATTCTTTATTTTGAAAGACACAGGTTAGCAATTTTTTCATTGGTTAAAGGTCAGAGCAAGTACATTAACTAAAAATGCTTAGCTTCTTGATTACTATTTTTCTATACGCATGCACGTCACTTCTATTTCCAGGTTGGCCTTCAGCTTTGCAGACTACAGACTGCCTTTGTTTATTGTGTTCTATATATTACACCTTTTACCTCTTACTTTAGCCAGATGTGTTCTTCGGCTGAGTTCCCAGACTTACAATGAACAATAGAACATTAATTCTTCTTTTAACTACAAGGATTACAATAACCTCAAGTCTGGACTTTACTTAACTTTTACCATTGCATCGCCCATCATGCTCTAACTGGAAATTTAACAGATTTCCCATCACAATGTCCATATTTTATTTTGTGCAATCAGACCTACAATTTATTTCATCAAATGCTTAAGTGTAATCATGGAATATTACATATTACATCCTTTTTAAAAATATGTTTATTAACATGTACTTCGTATACAAAACAACATACAGAGGATTACAAAGACAAACAGTAAGTAAACAGAGAAACTCTTAACACAGAGCTTTCCAGACTTTTCATGTTGGTGACGCATTTTTTTAGACATGCATTATTTTGTGACCCGGTAATTCAGTAAGTGGAGGAAGCCCCTCCATCTGGGCCTGCCCTGCCACCGCCACCCTTGCCACGGTCTTCCTCAGCCCGGGGCAGCCGCAATGGCGGCACGAGAGAGAGCCCCTCCACCCGAGCCTGGCCGGCCACCTCCGCCCTTGCCAGGATCTTCTTCAGCCTGGGGCAGCGGCGGTGGTGGCAGCCAGGCCTGGCCCACCATGGCCTTGAGAGAGGCAGCCCCTCTACCCATTATGTTCATGTGACACACCTACACACTGCAGCTGACACACTAATGTGTCATAACAGTTTCGAAAGCTCTGCTCTGACATCTAATAATAATATACACCTCAAGAAGTAGACTGTAGTCTGTAAAAGCTCATGCAATAATAAATTAGCCTTAAGGATGCCACAGGACTCTTTCACTTAATTGCAACAGACTAATATAGCTAACCCTTTGGAATTTTGTACTCACACCATGTCTCTTCCCTTTGTTGGGTGGATGGGTGATCCAGACAGGTCTCTATTCTGACGCTCCCGAGTCGCCATGGCTTTAAAAGAGCTACCCCTTTGTTGGATCCGGGAAGTGTGCCCAATGTTTACCTCAGCTGTTTCCAACCTGCTTTCAGAAAGGCAGGGTGTGGATATAATTCCTTCTGGGAACATGTCTCCAGGAATCCTCTAGTCAGCCCGGCAACTGAAAACCCGGGAGGAGTTGTTGTTGTGCTGCGTGTGCCCTCAGGTCGTGTCGGATTGATGGCGGCCCTATCGTGGGGTTTACCGGCGCTGAGAGTGTGTGACGCGCCCCGGGTCACCCTGTGGGTTCCCATGGCCAAAGGGGGAGTCCAACCCTCGTCTCCAGGGTCCCGCTCTCAGAGCACTACTCCGGCCTGGCTCTCGAGGAGTTACACTCCCCCTCAAAAAGACAAAACCTTTCCAAACTATCTTGAGAAACCTGACAAAAAGCTCTAATTTTTATCACTTCCCCTTTTGCAGGGAAGAGGTTCCAGCTAAGACGCCCTTGCTTGCCTAAAGCCGCCTCGTAGCCAAACTGATGGCAGAAAAGCCCTTTGACCCAGAGACTTCCTAGGTCATCGCTGAGTTTGTCCTTTGGGATTAACCCACAAAGTGCTGCCCTGCGCTTAATCATTGTCCACCTTCTTTTTCGTTTCCTTTTCAAACACCAGGATGACAAACAAACAAAAAAAAAAAACTATTGGTAAGTTTATTAAGTTTATTGACAGAGTAAGCGTCACCTGTGGAACTTCCACCTGTCCTACAGTCCTTAAAATTACCGAGCCAGGAATGACTGAAACACTTTTTTCATAAGCAGAGTTAAAACTGATTTTTATCTCAGTTTTCTTTTTTGGAGGGAAAATACATTTATGATTAAGCAAGAAACACAGGGCCACTAGACATAATCCTCGCACGCAGCTTTCAGAGCCTGACATCCGGCGTTCGAAACATTTTTCTTTTGGAACAACGGCTCGGGGATGATGGGAATTTTAGTCCAGCAGACGACCGCTACGCCCCACCGCCCCAGGCCTCGCTCTCCTCCTACTAACAATCCCCTCTCTCGCAGCTGAGTTAAGAATCTCGAGAGGCAACAAGCCTTCACGTGACACAACTCCACCAATCCCGCTCGCCTCGCCACGCCTCCCCTTTTCGAACGCCAGCCGGAATCAGTCTTCCGTAGCCGTAGAAACGCATTCAGGACCGAACGTTGGGTGGCCAATCGCGAGTGCCCGAGGCCAGCGAGACAGCCAATGAGGGCGGCCGGGTGCGAATTTTAAACTTGCGACAGCCGGCGCTGAGAGGTATTGGACTCGTGCGCATCAGCAATCGGTCGTCCGCTGGGTTTGAGCGAGAAAGCGAGCTGTCTGGGGCTGAGGAACGAACGAAGGAAAGAGGCCGGTTGAGAGGAGTTAGTGCTGCAGGAGTCCAGCCTGAGCCATGGCTTTGCGGGTCACCCGGGTAGGCAAACGCCTCCTCGCGGAGTTATTTTTGGGCAGGTTGCTTCGTGCTTCCCTTTGCTGCCCCCGAAGTCTGCAGTCCTATAACGGCGTATGCTTTTCGGTTGGACGTAAACCCCCCTTGATTATAGTTACTCCCGAGTAAACATGCCTGAGCTTCCTTTTCCCACTGGCTCAGCGTGGGGAGGGGTGGGCGGTGGTGTTCTTAACTTACTGCCGTCTTCCAAATCTGATCATACTGGATATCTTATCTGTGTACACCCGGGTCTTTCTTCTAACCCAGTTTTCCAAACTGGTCTCTAGAGTGCAGAAAGGAGGAGATGCAGAGCCAATGGGAAGGGCGGACGGGCGTTGTCCCCGGGCTTAATTAATCTTCCAGCAGAATTCTAATTCTTAATCCTTAATTTATCCACAGCTGGTGGAGCGATGCATCTCAAACTAGCAGAACTTCTAATTCTCCCTGCCCTTTTCTTCTCTGCCCCCGGCTTATCCTTATGCTCTGCAAACCTTTCTGTACATGTGTGTATATGACCTGAAGGGAGACCATCTCCTTCTTACAGAACACGAAAGTCAACACGGAGAACAAAACCAAACCTATGATGGCAGCCAAACAGTTGGTTGGGGCTGCCAAGCCTGGCTTGAGGCCTAGGACTGCCTTGGGAGACATTGGCAACAAAGCCTGTGAACCGAAGCCCAAGGACCTCATTAAAAAGGTAAACCCCTCTTCCTGCCTTCCTCCAGCTAGAGCCAAGCACTGGAAAGAATCAGGACTGTTGCATTGATTTCTTTGCATTTCTCTTCCATTGCTAAACTAGGAAGCAGTGAAACCTGCAGTTGAGAAAGTAACCACTCGAAAAGCCACAAGACCCTTGGAAAAGGTGATTGAGCCTGTGAAGGAAGAAAAGCCAGTCCCAGAACCTGTTAAGGTATCAAATGGTTTTTGTAATAGTGTACACCTGGGGATGAGAGATATGCATTCTGGTTGGGGGTGATATTTATTTCCAGGTTTTGTGGCCTCTTTTCCTCCAATAAACTCAAGGATAGTGTGCATGGTATCCCTTTCTTTCTTCCTTCCTTCCTACTTTTAACCTCATAGCAGTCCTATATAAGAGGGATTGGTTGTGTGAGTGGCCTTAGTTTCAGAGACTGACGCAAAGGCCATTTCTGCACTAGCCTGTTGTAGTGCTGCTATTCTGCTTTCAACATCTTATGGAATCCTGGGGTTTGTAGTTTAGGGAAAGGCTTTTGAGGCCGCTCCCTAAACTGCAAACCCCAGGATTCCGCAGGATGTTGAAAGTGGAATAATAGCACTACAATAGGCTAGTGCAGAAATGGCCAAAGAGTCTCTTGGCTGAATGGGGACTAGAACTTCAATTTCTCAAATCCCAGTACCACCTTTTAACCACTGCATCACAGTGGTATATCTAGTTTTTTTTGCAGGTATCTCTGGTGGTCAGAGGAAGGCAATATAACTGAGTTTTAGGTGTGTATTAGCCATTAGTAGGTTGTATTTTGAGTCCTAGACTTGTGTGAGCGGTTCTGGGCAATCCAGATGACTTATTCTAAAACCAATAATGGCTTTTGTTTGTCTTTTAATCCATGTCCTTTCTAGACAGTTAAAGCTAGTCGCAGGGTTGGGTAGTTCCTCCCGCCAGGCCACAATTGGTAACTGTTTGGGTTAGGGGTCTCTATTGCTTTCTCCAGGAATCCTGAAGTGTTGCATCCCCAGAAAAGTAGTTGTTGGGACGGGGGAGTAGTTGGCAACACCCGCTGCAGAGCACAGAACAGAATTTAACCACTTTCTTCTTGACACTCTCTAGGCCGTTTTAGGTACCAGACAGGCCTTTTTTCAACAGGAAGTGAGCCGGAAATCAGGTTCTCAGTTACTGTTTGGACAAAATATCTGCTGCCCCTCAAACAGCCTGGGGAGCCAAAAACATGCTAGAATTGAGGGGTGAGGGAATTTAAGGACAGACTTTTTTAAAATAACTGGGGGCACAAAAATGGCCTATGGCTGTATGCATCACATAGGTTGCACTTTCCCACTCCAGTGCTAGACTTGTATTTCTTTCCAGACAATCAGTTCTCAAGCTGTCTGTCCTTCAAAGTATCTTATAATCATCTTGAATACTTGTCCTAGTGTGACATTCTTATTACCAGTACCTCTACACAGATTCTTCTTATTTGCTGTTGTAGTAACAGAAAAGGTTTGCATGTAGAGCAGCCTGTGCTGTTCGTGGATGTATTCCTTGGTGTATGTGTTCAGAGAGAAATGAGCAGTTTGGGTGAAAGTATCACCTGTGTCTTGCATGTAGAACATGAGAGTTTGGTGTGGCAATCCTGAATGAAGAAGCTGTTTGTCTGGGGACTAGGCTGTTCTGACCAGGTTGATAATCATCACTTTGCTTTTTAAATGAATATTTAAGGTGACTGGCTGCACCCAACATAGCATCCATTTTGGGAATGGACATCTCCCTGTGGCAGCCATTTTGAAATGTGCCCATGACTTACAATCGCAAACTATGCCCCATGACCTCAAAATAATGGAGATTCCAGTACTGAATTTAAGGCAGATTCTTATCCAAGATCTGTGACTTTAGATAACATGGCTTTTAACACCTGTTTGGCAACAGATGTTATGACATAACATTGGTTTGCAATGCACTCCTATACTGGGATTGCACATAGCTCCACCTGTCAATTATGGCTACTTCCCTATAGCTAAACAAGTCTGAATTTATTTCACACAGTGCCTAGATGCGACATTACACAGGAAGACCCATGTGTGCTACATGATGGAAGAAAAGCATATACCTGTAATACAACTTTTTTAAAAACAGAGTTTGGCTGTCATAATCAAATGCTAAAAAATGAAAATATTTCTTATGCAGTTGGAATCTCCCTCCCCAAGCCCAATGGAGACTTCTGGTTTTGCACCAGGAGAAGAAATCCTGTGCCAGGCATTCTCAGATGTTCTGCTTGAAGTGAAAGATGTTGATACAGAAGATGGCTGTGATCCAAATCTCTGCAGTGAATATGTTAAGGACATCTACAACTATCTGAAAGTTCTTGAGGTTGGTCCAGGGAGTTCTTGAGGCAGGCGTGACATATCCATGGAAGAAAAAAAAATTCTTGCAAGCTGAGTTGTAGTCAACATAGCACACTGAAATTATACTTAAGGCTGTGGATACTGGCAATGGATTCCAGAACCACTAAATGTCTTTTTTTTTCCATGCCAATTTTAAAAAATATTACTAGACTTCTATGGCTTATTTGGCCAACCTGGGTGGACAATAGCTTAGTAGAAGTGGGTGGCTTTAGTAGTACATGGGTCTTGAGGTGGAAGGGGGCACTCTGGACTTGTGAAGCTAAATATATAACAATATGTGGAGTTCCCATCCAGGAATGGGATAGGCTGCCCCTTCTCTGGTGGCTTTCTGCCAGCAGGCAAAGGCATTTTTGTTTAGACAGATTTGGGGTGGGGAGAACTGGCTGCTGGTTTTTAATGCAGTGGGGCCGTACTTTCCCCTTCTATGTGTTTTAAAAATTCTTTGTAATGAAGTTAATTTTTATTTTTGTAGAGTCAGCAGTCAGTGAGACCAAACTATTTGGCAGGCCAGGAAATCACTGGACATATGCGGGCAATCCTAATTGACTGGCTTGTGCAGGTCCAGATGAAGTTCAAACTCTTGCAAGAGACCTTATACATGACTGTTGCCATTATTGATCGCTTTCTGCAGGTAAGAGATGCTGGCAAATAAAGAAAATTCTACTTTGTCCATAGTGTGGGCAACAGCTATAGTAGACTTCATTATAAAGCTTTTCTTGTGCTTAAATTAAGAGGTCATGGGGAAAAGAAGTCAGATTTGACCTGGCTCATCTGCAGCATATTTTAATTTGCTAGTGACAGAAAACAGTTCAGAAGGTTTCAGTCATGGGGTTCAAACTTGTAGAAGATGTGCATCAACTGTTCCTTGAGAAACTTCCCTACAGGGATGGTCAGCTGGAAGGTTGGGGGCACATTAGTCCCCAGGAGACCTTGGCAGAGCTGATCTGGCCATGCAGAACATTTTTTAAAAATTGTCCAAGAATGTCCTCTGAGGGTATGGGGAGCATTTTAGGCCCCAAATAGGCCGTTTTGGCAATAGAAAGTGGCAGTAACATCCTGCTCACTTCTGTTTTTTAAAAAAGGCTTCCCCGTAGGCCTAAAATGGTAATGTGTATGGGGGGGGGGTATGACAAAAATTGCCTTTATGCCCCCTAGAGGGCATTTTGAGGAAAATACCTTTTCAAATTTTTATTTGGACTCCAGGGGCTACAAAAACAGTCCTTGGGACTGTATGTGGACTATGGGCTGGAATTTTCCAGTCCCTTCATGACCTAGCTAATAAGTATTGGAGCAGTTTCATGAACTGTTTTATCTTGCAAAAAGTCTGACTGGTAGTATTTTCTATTACAGAACAACAAAGTAGCTAAGAGGATGCTGCAGCTGGTTGGTGTAACAGCCATGTTCATTGCCAGCAAATATGAAGAAATGTTTCCTCCAGAAATTGGTGACTTTGCCTTTGTGACTGATCACACTTATACTAACCTCCAAATCAGACAGATGGAGATGAAAATTCTAAAATCTCTTGATTTCAACCTTGGTCGCCCTCTTCCACTGCACTTCCTGAGGAGGGCCTCAAAAATTGGAGAGGTAATGCTACTTTGAAGCTTCCCCACCTATGCCTTGCACAGTGTTGCAAAAGAACACACCTGAGTTGAATATACCCTGGAACATCAGACATCGAATGCTAAAATACTCCAGAGCAATCCTTCTCTTGGAATGAAAGACAAAACTGTAGCTTTGCCTTGATTTATCCTATTATATACAGTTTGAAATACAGTTGGTCCTCCACATTTGCAGGTTTAACTTTCACAGATTTGATTATTTGTAAGTTTCTCCAAATCCTGCTCTCCACCTCAAGTGCTTCTTTTCCAGGGGAACCTTCCCTGTAGGTGCCTCCGATCAGGCCATGCAGTCCTTTAAAAACCTGCCTCTGCTCCTCCTTCTCCAACAGCTGCTGCCTAGCCAGTTAAGTATGGACTGCAGCCTATTTCTCAGGTCCACAAAGCCTCTCAGTGCCCCCCATACACCAAAGAAAGGAGATGGGTGAGAGAGGAAATGTGGAGCCACCATGCCAACCCACCCTCTTTTCCCCTACTTTCTCTGACCTGGTTTGGATCCTGGGTGCCCACTCTCCCCACCATGCCTTGGTCTGTTCCCACAGACACACACATTTTTTTATATTTGTGGTTCTTCCTCTTTTGCAGGGGTCCTGTGCCCTTAACCCTAGGAAATGTGGAGGGCCAGCTGCACATTCATATCTTCATACACAGAAGCGCAGTGCCAGACTTACTACTTGTTGTTACTCTGTACAGATTAATGGTGGGTAACCCAACCTTATCCTGATTCTTTCAGGCAGATATACAGCAACATACACTGGCAAAATATCTGATGGAACTCTCAGTGTTGGATTATGAAATGGTACACTACCCTCCCTCTCAGATTGCTGCTGCAGCCTTTTGCTTATCTTCTAAAGTTCTTGAGGAGGGAGAGTGGGTAAGTAACTGGCCCCAGACATGCTCCTCACAGGTGAGCAAGGAGGTCTGTAATTAAATCCTTCACTGTATGTTTTCACTTAAAAAAAAAAAAAAAGGCAACAGTAGAAATGAAAAGCTGCTCAGTGCTTCTTTTTTTCCCCCAGGCCAGTTATCCCTGTATTTGGGTTAGAGTTACTCTCACAGTGTGGCTTGGAAAATAACACTGGGATTCACTGAGGTTATTTAGCTGATGGAAGTGCTTCCACCAGTGATATGGTACAGTCTCCTCTGAAGCATCCCATGCTGCTCTGTGATGCTGGCTAGACTTCTGGAGCAGAGTAGCAAGAGGGTCAGAAAGTCCCAAACTGCTAGAAGTTTGCCACTAGTGTTGGATTTAATCCTGAAATATGAGTTCAGAAGATTTGCCTCAGATCTTTCCTTTGCTGTGTAATCACCTAGGGGCCAGAGGCCTTAAACTTGTCTCTACCTGGGTACCTTATCTGATCTGCAGAGTATACATGAAGTTTTTCAAAAGTTTGAGATTTATTTATTTTTTTAAAAAAAACCTATTTGAAAAGTTTATTGGAAGGAAACAGTGTTCTTCCAAAATATTATGGAAGACCCCTGGAGTTGCTGTGTGACACTTGTAACACTAACCTTGCTTCTTACTCTTAGACACCAACTCTGCAACACTACATGTATTATACTGAGAGTGTTCTTGTTCCTGTTATGCAGCACATGGCCAAAAATGTGGTGATGGTAAACAGAGGCCTTACAAAGCACATGGTAAGCTAACCCCATGCTAGTGTCTAACTGCCTATTTCAGTTACCTGTAGCTATATGCTATGGGAGTGAGGCTTGCGGATGAGTCACCATCGTGTAGCAGCTCTATCTGTGGAGGACCTTTCTTCGTAAGCCAGTAGTGGGAATATTTACATATGGGTCTGGTTAAGTGGAGCATTAGCAGCTGTATCGGAAACTGGAGAATATTTCAAAAAAATTCAGTACCTTTAAAATGGCTCTGTTCACAACTTGTGCTATGAAAATCAGAAACTATTTTATCAGCAAACCTTTGCTACAGATGGTTTACATACTTTGGATGTCATAGCCAAACACTTGCACTGAATAGTTGTCTCTGTGGCACGTTTCACTGTAGTATTCTGCAGAATGGTATATACTGGTATATGGTATATTCTCTAAAGCAAAATTTTAGAGTGTTTAGTCCAGAATGGTGTATAACACTGAGATAACATATAACCATTCTTTCTGCAGACTGTCAAGAACAAATATGCCAGCAGCAAGCATGCTAAGATTAGCACCCTCCCAGCACTCAACTCTGCAATCATACAGGATCTGGCTAAACCACTACTGAAATAAATCTGATTGAACTGTTGGACAAAGTTGACACCATGTGTCACTGATGTGTGTATATGTAAATGTTTTCATTTAAAGGTTTTAATAAACTCCCTTTTACTTTATCCTCTTGTCATGGACTAAATGGGAGGGAGGAATCCTTGTGGCAGTTATTTCAAGTACTGTATAAGCTAAAAGCTGGTATATTAGGTTGTTTTAATAAAATGAGGTAAAATAAATCCTGCATGAGAGTGAAGAACTGCTTGCCCGACAGTTATAAAAACAAATAAATGATATAATAAAATTAGAAGAAATGCTCTGGGATTCTTGTGCCTTAAATGTGAACTGTGCCAGCTGTCAGAATTTTAAGTTATTACATAATCTGCAAGGAAAGTTTCAAGAACAATGCCTCAACTTCGAAAAGGTGGCTCAAGCTTTCCCTCTTTGTTTAAAATGTCATTGTACTGATACATTTTGTGCTCCCTAGGCCTAACTGCATTTCTGAATACAATCTCAGACCAAATCAGTTACCTGAAACTTCAGGTAAGGTGTCCTTGATTTACTTATTTAGATCTTTTTGCTAGGGCCCACAGCTTCAAGACCAACCTTTCCTTCTTTTTGGATTATAGAATGTGTCCCTGAGGTAGACCTTTTTTTTTTCTTTCTTTCCTGGGAACTAGCTTTTGAATCAGACAGCTGAAACATGAAGGCAGGGCAGTTTTGTATTTAAATTGGCTTTTCCATTATTAACTTTTGTTTAATATGCAAGTCTAAAACAATATATTGCAACTAGCTGTCCTCTCATGGAATGATAGAACCATGTATAGATATCAATGCTCCTATTTGGGCTGCACTCCTTCGAATACAACATGCCACCCAACATAGTAGGATGTGCATAAGCATGTGTAGCAGTAATGTACTTGCACAGCAAGGATCAATAAGAGCACATAAACTCAATTGGATAACTTCAGCAGAGTTGCTACTACAATAATACTCTAAACACGTAGTTTATAATGGTAGAATTCAAAGACATAACCATGTTAGTCTGGATTGATATGCAAAAGTGATGCCTTTGAAATGAAAGAACTTGGTAGCATAAGCTTTCATAGACTTATCAATACATCTGATGAAGTAGACCAAAGTGTAAAAAATTATGCTATCAAGTTCTTTCTCTCAGTCTCAGAGATGCTATAAAATCCGCTTACATAGTTTAATGTGGTAGTCTATGTTCAGAAATAGAAATTTAGCAAAATATCCTAAGTTGGTTCTTGTACCACTTGCCCCATCAACATTTGCTAAAAAACCTTAGGTCAGATTTGGCCATTTTGGCTATTCTGATAGGCAGAACCTCTTCAGTGCCTCTAGCTGAAGCAAAACATAAGAACAAACCTAGCTTGACAGTTCTTTTGTATGCGATGGCATGCCATAACATGGAACCTACTACAGAAAATTCCCTAGTTTCTGCAGTAGAGAACCAGAGAGTTTGATATAACTTAGTATGTTGGCCTAAACTGTGATGCAAGCCAACTGTTGGTGTGTTCCTGCCCTTAAAGTAGCAACTCAGATTGATAAGAAATATCTTACACATGTTACATCCAGTATTTTTGTTGTTGTTCTTCACAATATTTCAACCTTGATGTAAGTCCCTAGAACCCAAATTACTGATTATCACTGAGGTACAGCAAGTGCCCCTTAACTAGCTTGACACTTTTTCTATTTCAAAATCTTACTGTGCTTTTCTGACATAGTGAGAGGATACAGTGCAGTCCACTACTTTTTTGTAGTTTCCATGTGTATGAAATATACAGTGTTGAATGTTCATTTGAGATCGTTCACCTTCACTGTATTGTCACAGCATTTAATTTAAAAAAAGAAAAGATACTAGCAGCAGTATGTCAAGAGTTTGGTCTAAAACTGAAAAAGCAGATTACTGTAATAGATCGACTTGTGATGTGGAGTGTTGTCTACTGTCAGTACTGTAGCTTTCTAGTTCTGGCAGCAGATTCAGATACATTTAAAAACAGTTTCAGAAGATCATAATCTACAAAAAGAATAGAGGATATTCATAACTTCATTACTGTTGGCCATGTCTTATTCTTAGTAGAAGCTAATTTGAAGAACATTTTCTTTTTTGTAATTTGAAACGGGCAGTTAAAGGAGGAAACCTATGATAACAACTGGAGAAATTTCAGCCAGGTTTCTAGCAAACATACTAAAAAAGTGCTATGGAAACTTTCCAGGATAGGCCGTTTCTGTCAGGCAGATGGCTTTTAAGGTCCTTGTTAACATTTGATCGTGATGGTAACAGGTGTCCAGTTGCATGCAAAGGTTCAACATTATTAGAGACTTTTTGGATACTTTCTGCGTTTGTTTTGTAGTTTGAGGCTAGGAAAAGAGGAAGGCAAAGAACGGAGGGGAAATCCATTAGGGAAGAGTGCACTTCAACTCGGGGTTGGCCAGTTGTAGGGATCTGATTTGATTGCTGGTTGAAGGGATAAGTCTGGGTAGACTTTGTGTGTGGGGCTACCAATTCTACCACAGGCTGTGAGGGGTGCTGGACCCCATCAGTGAAAGGGATGGAATGGTTCTCTGCTGTGTACCATCTGCATCATTTACCATCAATACAGCAGTAATGTGAGAGCCAGCATGGCATAGTAGTGGTTTGAGGGCTGGACTATGATCCTAGAGACCAGGGTTCAATACCCTGCTTGGCCATGGAAATGCACAAGGGGAGACCTTGGGCACATCACGTACTCTCAACCCCAGAAAAAAACAAGATAGATTTACCTTAGGGTCACTGTGAGTTGGAAATGACTTGAAGGCACACAACACCAACAGTAGTAATGAGTGTCAGCATTCAATGGTGAAAGAGGCCTGGAACTACATGCAATTCTGGAGAGAGAAACCTTGCAGCCAGAGATAGGAGAGGGTATACATTGGCTGCATGCACATGCCTTCTTGTGTTGTCACCCATTTTTTCCCACATTACTTCACACTCTAGTCACTAGCTGTTTGGTGAACTGTGCTCAGAAGCTAGAAAAAACAGCTTCCCTCCTTTGATCCGTCTGAACACGGACCATGCAGGAAGCAGCCAAAAGCCAAAGATAATACTCTATTTTTCTAACTGATAGTTTGCTACCCACCATCTGCAATTTGTTTTACTAGTGTTAATCTCAATTTATGATTGGATACACAATATTCCACAGAGTAGTTTGTTTTGTACTTTTTCCTCTAGTGGTTTCTGTCAGGGATTCAGAGCAGGGAACCCTGGGAAAATGTTCAGCCCACTGCAAGACATTGCATCATGCTCCAGGTGTATGTGATTGCTGGACATTGCATCAGAAAATGGAGTGGGATGCAAAAGGTGCAGGGTGGTGTGCAAACCCTCTACCTGATTGGTTGTAGATATGTACATAAGGAAGCAACCCCCAGTCTGTAATTATCTGTTGACCAAACCCGGTGTCTGGCGCAAGCTTCTGTCTGTCTGTTCTATGTTTTGTATATAACGGAACTTTGATGCAAGATAAAGTGCCTCCTGTTTGGAAGAAACTCCTCTGTGAGTATCCTTACTGGGGAACAAGGCTGCTGCTCTTGGCTCGCTGAACTCTGGCTTTTCCGCTGCGTTTTCCGTGGGGCTGAAACTCCTATCATCCCCCAACAGTTTCATATAAAGCTCCAGTAAATACAAGTCTGAAAGAAAATGCTATAAACCATTTGTCAAAGACCATTTATCCACTGTGATGTCACCCCCCTCCCCATATATGTGAGGTCTGGGGTAATTACCATTTCCTTAAAACAATGCCCTTGTGACTTATGGAGAATTTCATAGAATCATAGAAGTGTAGAGTTGGAAGAGACCACAGGGGCCATCCAGCCCAACCCCCTGCCATGCAGGAATACCCTCAAAGCACTCCAACAGATGGCCATCCAGCCTTTGCTTAAAAATCTCCAAGGAAGGAGACTCCACTACACTCCGAGGCAGCATATTCCACTGCCGGACAGCCCTGATTGTCAGGAAGTTCTTCCTGAGGTTCAGGTGGGATCTCCTTTCCTGCAGCTTGAATCCATTGCTCCTTGTCCTGGTCTCTGGAGCGGCAGAAGACAAGCCCTCTCCCTCCTGTACATGGCATCCCTTCAAATATTTAAACATAGCTATCATGTGCCCTCTTAACCTTCTGTTCTGCAGACTAAACATACCCAGCTCTCTAAGCCTATCCTCATAGGGCATGGCTTCCAGGCCCCTCGCCATTTTGGTTGCCCTCCTCTGGACCTGCTCCAGCTTGCCCATGTCCTTCTTGAATTGGGGTGCCCAGAACTGGACACAGTATTCAAGATGAGGTCTAACCAAAGCAGAGTAGAGTGGTACCAGTACCTCCCTCGATCTAGACACCATACTCCTATTGATGCAGCCGAGAATTGCATTGGCTTTCTTGGCTGCTGCATCGCACTGCTGACTCATGTTCAGCTTGTGGTCTATTAAGACTCCTAGATCCCTTTCACACGTACTGCTATCCAGCCACGTGTCCCCCGTCCTATATTTCTGTATTCCATTTTTTCTACCTAAGTGTAGGACCTTACACTTCTCTCTGTTGAATTTCATTTTATTAGCCTTGGCCCAGTTCTCCAATCTGTCCAGGAATTTCGTAGAGTTTTCTTAGGCAATGAATATTCAGCAGTGATTTTTGCCAATTCCAGTATGTATTGGTGGTCTCCCATCTAACTAGGGCTGACCCTATTCAGCTTCCAAGATCGGACAGGATGTGATGCCTTCACCATATTTGGGTTAAGGGGCTTATTTCCCACCGTATAATAATAGTTTCAGAAAGATGTATAGAAACAAAAGCTACTCCTAAGTATATGGTACTTATTTTCCCTAGTAGAGGTTGGCTGAAGCAGTAAGCCTTAATGTCTCACAAAAGAACTAAATACTATTTCCAGAAGCGTAGTTATGCTAGTCTTTTGCAAGAAAAACAATGGTACTGTAGCTCCTTAGAGACGACATTTATGACAGAGTAAGATTTCATGGGAGAGTCAGTGTGGCATAGTGATTTGAACATTGGACTATGACTCTGGAGACCAGTGTTTGAATCCCCGTGCAGCCATGGAAACTCTCTGGGTGACCTTGGACAGGTCACAGTCTCTCAACCTCAGAGGAAGACAAAAACAAACTCCCCTCTGAACAAATCTTGCCAAAAAGGCACACAACACAAAGTTTTCATGCACTACAGCCCAAAGAAGCTCAAAATGTTATCCAGAATTTCAGATGCGTTTATGGTTGGATACATAATATTCCACAAAGTAGTTTGTTTTGTACTTTTTCCTCTCGTGGTTTCATAAAGCTCCAGGTGCAGAATTTCAGGCGCAGTGCTGACACACACGGTTGGGCTTAATACAAGTAATTTGTGACATTATGTTCCGTTTCAGTTTATTTTGTATCATACACTTTTGCCTCTGAGAAGGTTACATAAGTGATATCTGAAAGCTTAAGTTTAGACACAGGATGTGTATGGGGAAAAAAAGTTAATCAAGGGTGGGGAATTTAGATGACTAGTCCTGCACAAAAATCATGGGGGCATCTAGGGCCTTGCCACACTACTCTGTTACAGTGCCATTATTCCACTTTCAAGATCCCATGGAATCCTGGGATTTGCAGTTTAGAGAGGTGTATTTAGAATTCTCAGCCAGAGAGCTCTTTGGCCTTAGTAAACTACAAGCCCCAGAATCCCAAAGTGCAGAAACAGCCTAAGAGGTCCCTAGGGTTGGTGGAGACAACAGTGGGGCAGGAGGAGCCCACACATTGGTGGCAGAGTTGGGGACTAAGTGGAAGCCATAACATTTCTCAGTGAGATCTGAGGGAAATTAAAGGCCGAAAACAACACAAGGACAGTTGCATTATGATCATGTATGAGACACAAACCCAATACTGAAATACCGCACTAGGATGTTAATTAATACAGCAGGGCGATAATCCTTTATTCAAATATAAGTCCCACTACGTTCTGACCCTTTATTCCCAAATAAAAGTATCTCCACCTAATTTTAAGGACTGTTTCTCCACTATTTTCCATCCTTGGCTATTTCTGCACTAGCCTGTTATAGCGTTACTATTCCACTTTGAACTTCCTATGGAATCCTGGGGTTTGCAGTTTAGGGAGGGGCCTAAACTGCAAACCCCAGGCTTCCATAGGATGTTCAAAGTGGAATAATAGCACTATAACAGGCTAGTGCGGAAACGGCCCTTATTTCCTCGAAAGAGCCAATCTTCCACAGTCCTAAAAGCAATGATCTTGCTGTCATGTGTTTTCTCCTCACTTGACAACATACAGGCAACTCCTATTGGTCTAAGTATTGGGCATCCTGCCCAATGGGAGACATTCCATTGGCTTGTGGAGGCGTGGCTAACGCTGCAGACGCCCCCGAATCCCCGCCGCGCGCGTTTCTTCCCGCAGAGCCGTAGCTTCCTTTGTAAGGCGTGAGAGGCGGAAGCAGAGTTTAGGCAGGAGCAATCGATTGCCGTTCTCCGTCGCATTGACGGCGGGACTTTTGAAACCGCGGCGCGGCGGAGACAGTTCAGTGCCAAGGAGGAAGCCTAGCTGGTTGCGCGGCGCCGCTGAGATGGAAGCGAGCGGGGGAACCGGGAGGCCCGACAAAAACCGGAGAACGGGAGCGGGGACGGCTGCTACCTCCGAAGAAGGAGGAGGCGGCGGCGGCGGCGGCGGCGAAGGAGCCCGCAGGCTCCTCAGCGAGGAAAGGGAGAGGACGCCAGACCTGCTCACTCTGCTTCGGTCAGTTGCTTGTGGTTGAGCCGCAGGAGGCTGGGACGCAACGCTCCAGAGGCACCGTAGGCAGCGAGGCCTCCCGGTGATATTGGACTACCGCTCCTATCATCCTTGATAACTGTGTGGGGCTAATGGGAGTGGAAGCTCAACGCCGTTTCTGGAGGGCTACATCTTCCCCAGCCGTCCTGTATCTGAACACTATGGCCATTTCCGCACTAGGCTGTTATAGTGGTATTATTCCACTTTCAACATCCTATGGAATCCTGGGGTTTTCAGTTTAGGGATGTTGAAAGTGGAATAATGCCACTATAACAGTCTAGTACAGAAATGGCCTGTGCCTGGACATCTTTATCTGAGTGCAAATTTGATGAACTTAGACGGTATGATGTTTGAATAAACATATATAAGCTAAGTCACGGTGATCTGACAGATCCTGGAAAAGTTACGCTAGCCTATATGAACCTGTGCCCATTGTGAGATCATTTGGGGGAAGCCTTTCTTTCTGTCCCACCACCCTCAGAGATTCATTTCGCGGGAGAATGGGAATGAACGCAGGGCCTCCTCGGTGGCTGCTCCTAGGCTCTGGAACTCCCGTCCTCAGAAAGTTAGATTGGCACTTTCCTTGCTATCTTCTTGCAGGCAGGGGAGGACCTTTTCATGTCAGCAGATCTTTGAGGGTTGACTACTTGGCCATTGGCAACAGAATCTCATGGAGGTTTCTCATCCACAGTATTGTTATAAGTAGAAAGCAACTGGACAGTCCAAGAGACAACAAACCTTCAGTTATAAGAATCAAGGAAAGCAGATAGGAATAGTGGAAAACAGGAAGGAGGCACCCTTGAGGACAGTCCAGTTGTGGGGGGCGGGTTAGTGAAGGAGCACGAGAATGGGTGGTACAAGGCAAGGTGGCTGAGTGTACAGACGTTGAGTTTTGCAGTAGCTGAACAAAACCAGTAAAAGATTTCACCAAGTGTAAAAGGTATTTTTTTATCTGGAGGTCATCACCATATACCAATGTTGGACTGATATTTGAGAGTTCAACTTAACACTGAGTCATGAACTCACAGAGAGCCAGCATTGGGTAGTGGTTTGAGTCCTGGATTAGGACAATGGGAAACCAAAGTTCAAAGCCCCACTCAGTCACGGAAACCTGCTGAGGGGCCTTGGACAAATCACACTCTCTCAGCCTCAGAGGAAGGCAACATCAAACCCCCTCTGAACCAATTCTGCCAAGAAAACCGTGTGACAGGTTCTCATGGGGCTGTTTGGAGGAAAATGTTTGGGGGCAGAACCATGTACCCTGTCTTGACACCACTGAAGAATATGTGAGATATAAATATAAGAAACTAGTAAATAAGGAGACATATCAAATTTATACACGTTAGTATTCCAAGAAAAATTACTTCTGCTTTAAAATCAACTCATCATACAGCTATCAACTTGAAATTTTGTAATAAATCCTTATGGGAATAATATGGATTTGCTGTAAACTGTTACAAAGTTCTTCCTATCAGTGATTTCTAATTCTGTTTTGTTTTAAATTGTAGCATAAGGCAACAAATAAGCCAACATCTTATGGAATATAATACAACAATTAATGCAAGTAAGTGAATGACTACCTTTATAAAACTTGCAAATTTACATGTTTCTATTGCTAAAGTAAACATAAAGTAGAAACTTCCAACAGATGAGGTGATGTAATATTAGTGCCCTTGTTCAGATCATATAACATCAGAATGAAGTCTTCTGAACACTTTCTACCCATGTAATGTGTAAAAAATGTGAAAATGGTGTTTTGAAATGTAAGAACATCTGTGTAATTGGCATGTTTGTCTTAGGCTAGAGGATTTTTTTTCAGCCTTCTAAAATTTATGTAACTTTTGTCTGACAGATGAAGAAAACATTCCGGATCAAGTTATAGATGAAAAGATACTAGAGTGGTATGTTTCTGAAACTTGATAAAATAAGTAGCACTAGGATAGCAGTCCTGTGTGATTGTTTGTTTTCCTTTCATTCTACAAATCCTGGAGATGAATCAATTGATCTTTGTGCTTTTATGGAGTTGCTGCATTGTTAGATTTGTAAACAGGAAAGGTGTCATGGAAATGCTAATCTGTACATTGTCCAAAAAAAAAAAAAAAAAAAATTCTGGCTCATTTCTTCTGACAGAATGAGCTGTGAATCACTGACATTTATTGCATTCATTTGCAATTTATTTACTTCTAAAACATAAGGCTTAAGTGTCTAAATATTTTAAAAAAGTAAAGTAATATAGTTAACAAAATCTCACTGACTATTAGTTTTCTCTAGGTAGGATTAACCTTCTGCTTAGGACTACATATTGTGCCCTTTGCTGAACTTTTCTTCATACTGTTGTTATAAAACTATTTTAAATCAATGCTGTTTTTAGACAAATGTTAGCTTAATAAATAAATATGTCTTTATTACAGTCATTTTTTTTTAGTTGTATTTTGTTTTAATCTATGCCCTGAGCTGCCTTTGGACCCACACTAGGAGAAAGGTGGGCTGTAAAATAAACATTCTAAAAATTGTTAGGAACCAGGAAAAAAAAAACCTATCAATGCAGTTTCTGGGCATGCTGCTCATTTCCTCCCTCTAGTACTATCCACACCTTCAGCTCTATTTTCATGGCCTTAGAAGCCTACTAATTGTGCTTCATTTTAAAAATAAGGTTGGGATAGTAAATATGCCAGAACTAGTACCAAATTATGTGTTTGCACAGTGTGGTCTAAACATCCCCCCTCCATACGCACACAATACCATTGATAGAGAAGTTGGATTGGAAAGGAAGAAATGGTTTCTGAATAGGTATATTGCTATGGAAAGAAAACGTAATTTTACTTACACTTATACATCTTACAGTTTCCTGAGTAATTTGAAAACAAAAACAAAAGCCACAGTTGATCTTTAAGAAGACCAGCATGTTTTCTCTGTAAAATCATAACTAGGGAAATGTATTTGAATTTCTCAGGCTGTTATAAGAATTCATAGAAAGAAACTTCTAAAAAGTTTTGAGGTTTGGTTTGTTGTAGTTTATTTCTTTCATTGTTCTCCTTAGTTCCATAGAAGACCTGGAAAGAGAAATGGAGGAGGTGAAGATATCTTATCAGAACAAAACCTTAGCATTACAAAGGTAAAAATTATGTTTACTTTCATTTGTTCATTTACATGATTTATATCCTACATAATCAAGATTTGTCAAAAGGGCAAATCAATGGGTCTAAGAACAAATCAAGCCTGAACACTCCCTAGAAGCCAAAATGACTAAACTGAGGCTATTGTTCTTTGGACATATCATCAGATGACATAATTCACTGGAAAAAATACCTCAGTAAAGTGAAAGGCTGTAAGAAAAGAGGATGTCCACAATACAGATAGATTGACTCAATGATGAAAGCCACAGCCCTGCACTTGCAAGACTGAGTAGGACTGTTGGTAACTGGTCTCTCTCTCTCTCTCTCTCTCTTTTAATAGGATTCAAGTAGGTGATGCCCTCAGGAACAAACTGAAGAATGAGGATGAAGACTCTAAGTAAGGAGATTTGAAACTCCAGAGCAATCTAATATATAAATGTCAAAGTTTGTCTGTGTCGGGCGAAGACCTCATATGATTGGCTGCCTAAGAAGATTCTGTGGAATCCTGGGATTTGCAGTTTAGGGAGGGGCCTTTAGAATTCTCAGCCAGAGAGCTCTTGGGCTTCAGTCAACTCTGTCTGTCTTGAATAGGCCAGTTGCTATGGAGATGAGGCCTAGCAGCAAGGAGGAGGGCAGGGTATTCCCTCAGGAACCCAACCTCTGTATATTAATAACTCTGAATACAGATTAGATTGGAGAATATGGGGAAAGTTACAGGTACTGGACAAAACAGTTTGGGGAGTTAGAGACACAGAATCTCAAACTTTTCTAACAAGTATTACCTATGAGAAAATAAAATCCCGGGCAACACCAGGTATATACACTAGTGTTCTTTAAAAATGATTTATATATAATTGACAAGAGTGTTGCTTACTTGTTAAGGACCACAGTATGGGTTAACAAAATATGTGCTCAGAAAGGTATGTGAATAAGACCATTGGGGATCATGGGATTGAGTTTCTAGTCTTTAAAACACTAGAAACTCAGAAATAGTTCTGTATAGTTGAAATGAAAGTCCTGAAAACAGAACTATGCCATATGCCCTAAACTTCTCCAGTACAATTCTTACACTAGCATTTACTGCCAGAACTTCTGCAGCCACTGGCTAGACTTGTCTGCTGTCAGAGACATATACTTGAGGGACAGTGTGGCTAGACTAAAGCAGGGTCAGATCCAGAATGGGGGAAGGATAAGTACATTCTATGTCTGGATTGTACCATCTTCTGGAACCTGTTCTCTTAAAACAACTAGAGAAGTTTGTTGAAGTACACAGTTGAAATATCCTGTATCAATTCATTGCCAGACTGTTGTACTATAATCCCATTGTGTAGCTACAAATTAAAATGATACACTTTAAAAAATAGAATCTGGATTATACTACATTCGATAGCAACAGACCCATTTGGGTGTTGCTGTTTTTCACATTAAGCAGATGAAGGCTCCTTTGAGAACTCTCCCAACCACTATTTTCAGTTATTTTTTTATAGCAAGATCAGCAGGTTCAGAAGTGGGGCCATGAAAGGACCTGCCTCTCTAACCTGTGCTTTAAATGGCTCCAGCCCATTGCTTTATAAGAAACCTGCATTACAGCTCTTGCTTGGAAGCATTACTTTTTTTGAATCATAACTCCCATATCCTCCAGCTAGCATAGCTTCTTTTCCAAGTTCTAACACATAGATTGTGTTGCCATTAACATGTACTTGAAATTTAGCACGTTGCATTTCCTTTATAAAGCTATAAAGGCTTGCCTTTTTTCAAGTTGCTTGCGGCTTACTGCAGCTGTCTTAATATCCAGCTTTTTGGCATTCACAGCTAACCTAACATATATGGGCAATAAAAGATATAGAGATGGATCTTGATTTTATTTTATTGTTAAGCAAAGGACAAAGTAGCACATCCAAATGCTGCTGCTCAATTTCATTCCAGCCCAAAGCTGCTGCTTCTTCTTTTTTTTTTTTAAGGTAGATCTGTTAGAGTTTGGTTAAGGTGTATATGTAAAATTTAATTAGATTTCACAAGCCTAGGAGCCACACTGACTTCCCTTATGTTCCCAATAGGTTTACCTGGGATACTATGAAGCACATCATTATGCTTAGCACTGCAATACTTAAATCACAGCAGGTAAGTGTCATTTGTAGAGGGATATCTGAAACCAAAAGTGAATGTGGTACAGCTTTATATTTTAAAAAGTTAATTTTCACAATTATATTGTCAATATATAACATGTACACATTTCTATAAAATATGTTAATGAATAAACTATTGTTTATGTAGCAGTCACGTGAATTGGAAGAGAAACTGAATGAAGTTAAGCAGAACAGATTAGGTAAGTCCAAACAGTGAAAGTGCAATTACATAGCGCTGTATTATCTTCTGTTCTTTTATAATAAATGTGATAGGATACATCACGTGAACATGTATGTACTGGAATATGATAACATTCAAGTGTATTATGCCATGAAAATGACTGTGCTGAAAATATCAACTATGTTTGCGTATGCCACGATTATACCCGTTATGGATATACTTACATACTTTCATGGATGGTCAATGTGGTGGTGGTAGGAGTAGTGCCATAAAACAGAGTGTACTATAGAAGAGAAGCTGGTCCCAAATTACTGAGAGAGAGGCAGACAGAAAGTCATCTCTAAGTTCATGAGTCTGCAAAAACCAGCATATGCAAAGTGAGAAATGTCATAGATTTCAATGGACTGTATTACATTCTGATTTTACTGTACTTAAACTATATGTATGTGTTCCTGTTGGGGGACTCCAGGGGGCATGCTGAACGCCAGCAGGACCCACAGAACGCCAGTGCTTCAAACAGGCAGACAAACATTAGCACAGGTTTAAAAAAACCAGAGTGAGGCTAAAAACAAACTAAACTAAACTTTATTGCAGCTTCAGTACAAAGAAAAGCAAAAGCTAGGTGAAATCCATTTTCTGCGTCTCTCACAGCATGACAGAAGAGACTGTGACAACAAGCAAGCAGGACAGGGAGTAATCACTAAGTGAGAGTTAGCAAGCCGTGGGAAAGTCCAGGCAGCAGGTTTGTTACCCAAACAACCTGTTCGTTTCCCACAGGAACATACCAGACACTTCTTATCAGTCCAGTTACCATGACAATGAGCGCAGCAGAGGAACAAGACACTTAACCCTTTAGGCAGGGATCTGGCAGCGTAACACTAACAGTTCCCACTTGATGCCAGTAGTTAACTATCCTGATGTAGAAAGAGGTCTTTCTACGCAGTGAAGCCACTGTCTGTAAGAATCCATGTGATTGTGAGAAACAACTAGTTGCTCTAAGACAAACTTTCCTTAATGTGGAATATAATCTTCAGTGACATACCAGATTTTGAAAGCCAGATCAATATAATTAGCAAGTCTGCTCCAACAAAGTAGTCGGCATAACACACAGAGGCCCTCCAGTAATCACTTACAGTTGCCAACTAAAGGTTTATTCCAAGTCATGAGAGACCTGTAACCAATTCTTGAAAATGATCCTACTCTCTTAAGCCAGAAATGGGAATTGTGTGGCCTTCTAGATGTTGTTGAACTGCACCTTCCAGCATTTGCCACCATTTGCTTGGAGTTCAGCATCTGGAAGGCCACATGATTTCCACCCCTGATCTAAGCGATCTGGTCTGAAACATTTGCTTACATGAGCCTTCCAGAGCAGATTTGTAGGGTGCATAGGAGACTACAGGGGTAATGAAAATTGTCCCCTTCCTATTATGATATTCCCTGCTTCCTCAGGGGTGGGAGTCTAACTGGGTACAAACCAACTGAGATTTTGTTTTTAAAAGCTGAAACTATAGCTTGATTTATAAAATGGAGGTATCAGTATACAAAATATATTCCTGCAATATGTTTTTAGGAATCATACCATTCATAGTGATATATTCCTCTTCTTCCTCCTGCCACCCCATTAAATAGCACTAAAACGAGCTGGAGAATGCAAATTGTCACAAATTCATGATATGAAGAGGAAAAGGAAAGAGGAATTGGAAAACATGGAAGTAGGTGAAATGTTGAAGAAGATCCGCAGAAATCTGCAAAAAGAAATTCAAATGACTACATTGATTCAAAACATCTTTCAGGTACAATACATTTAAGAAAGTAGACAAAATTGTCATGCTGATCAAGATGAGCTAATTTGTACTACCGATGAAGGAAATGGATGGATATTTTATTGTTAAAAAGAACCTTGCTGATGGGACATTTGATTACAGTAGGATTTCATGTGATCTTCATTGAGAGGTATAAATATTGCACTTTGAAATTATTGTCAATAAGTAGAAAACTATGATATAATAAGTATAGAACTATGATATGATATAATATGCATAATTTTGGTACTAATAGTGTTAGTTTGTACACTTGAACCATAACTTGGTTCCTTTGTATTTCTGAAGCTGCAAAATGAGTTATTCAGAAGTATACAGTGTTGCTATTATTGGCAAATCCTGACTGTGGATAGCTGGATAATGTCACCACAGAAATATCATAGAATCTGTTTTCCATGCATTGAGTCTTCTGCTGAAATTTATATTTATCTGCATGTTAAAGCAAAACCCTGGCAGAAGAGGGCTTTCTTGAATCTTTTTGAAAATTAAGGCAAACATATTTTATTTCAGAACCTCATTACTGGAAGTGGAGTCAACTGGGCAGAAGATCCAGATCTGAAAGCAGTTGTTCTGCAACTTGAGAAAAATGTGGCTGGGATTTGAAGCAGTAGCAGCGCCACTTTGCATTTTCTGTTGTTTTCTTTAGCTAGAGGACACGCAGTAGGTTGATATGGTGTTGAAACAAATTAAGCATTCTCTTACAGTGGAACTTTTGTAAAGATGCCTGACATTGATGTACATATGGACTTAGAAAGGAACTTCCTCACATAAAACATGCTGATCAATTCAGTGGCAATATTTGTGAATGAATATATGCAAGGATCTGTTAATGAAGCATATTATGACTTTAGCACCCTGTTTTTGACAAGTTACTCCTTTTGGCTGGGTATGAAAAAAATAAAAAATACTAGTTGCTTCCCTCATTTCCCAGCAGAAGGATAGCAATAAATGCAAGGAAGAAATGTCATTGTTTACAAATATGCTTATAGAAGCATCTGTGCTAAATTGCCTAGTTATAATTATCTGAGCCCAATCTCACTTGTTGCCTTTTTCTTCCATTCAAAATAATGTCCAGACACACCCTTGCTAGAGACACATTTCTAAACATATCAGCAAGCTCCTTCTCAAAGTCAAGGGAATAAGCTCTTCAGGAACATAGACAGTTGATGAAATACAACCTACATAATTGTTAGATAAACAAATTCTACACTTCAACTAAATCTGCTGTTAGGGACAAGCTGTTCCCACTCTGGGAGCATTAACCTCAAATTAACACATTAACAAAAATATAAAAAGGAATCACAGATAATATTTTGATTGTTTAATCTAGTTAGTATAGTGCATATGTTGAGTACACACAGGACCCATACAGATAAGATCAGCACTATTCCCAAATTACTTTTAGGGGAAACTCAACAAAACAGAAATCTGAACAACTGAAGACTCTCCAGAATGGAAGACAGAATGCATTATAGTGGAATAGTTTCGTCTTCATTATGGCTGTACATTTAGATTGCTTTGGCTTCTTTAGCAGGGCAGTGCTGTTTAAAAGGCATTTTAAAGAAGATTAGAGAGAGATAACATAATTTTTACTGCTACTATTTTGCATAATCACAGAGATTGAGTGATTAACAAGGATGCAAGAATTGTCATCCAGTGGAGATTTCATGCAGTTTGTGGAGAAGGAAGGAGAAACATGAGAACAGATTTGGGTAAGAAAGATATAGAAATTCAGGATGAATTCTGGTATGGCCAGTCACACACTAGATTAGGAAAGACTGTTGTAGAAAAGGTGGTTCTAGAAGATCATTTTCCAAGTTTGTCCCCAAAAGAATTTATTTACATGAAGTTATATACTGTGAGATTTATAGCACTGCTGGAATTTTCCTGAATTCTCATTACAACTAGGAGAGGTGTTCCACTTTCTGGTTTCTATGTGCCCAGTTATAATGGAATAATATTGCAGTTATAATGTAATAATATTGCAAATGCAATCACAATTTAAATCCCAATACATTTTTAGCAATAATACAACATGTATGCACCGTCCCAAAATGTATGCACCGTCCCAAAATTCCATGCCTTTAATGAGGAGTTAGTGCAGAACCTGATGGCAGGTCTTTCTGCTTACGCTGCTCAGTAATACTGCAACACCTTGATGCAGTATTACTGAGTATTAAAGCCCTAACGAAAAAGGACAAAATAGATGCAAAGGCAATATAGATGTTCCACTACAAAGAATTTACCCTTTTGTTCCTCCCAAATGTATAATTGAAAATTCCACTACTTTATTGAAGGTGAAAAGGGCCCAGTTCTTAGCCTTGGAAACTATCGTTCCCCTCCAGCTCTCCCTTCTCTTTGTGAACTTGGTTTGTAAGTGCATTCCCTTCCTTATGCTTTCCCCACTCATTGAGCCAAACCAATAATTCACAGAGGTTACACAAACTTGGGCATTTTTTATTTCAAGAAGTCTCACAGAAGCTGAATAGGAAGAACAGCTCTTGTCCTCCATATCAAGAAGATTTCTGATGTACAAACAACAGATTAATTTAGCCTACACAGCAAAAATTTCATCTGGCAAACATTCCCAACCAAATGGAACACTGAGTGAAGTCATGTGGGCAGAATGCATAAAAGCAGCCGCAAAATATTATTTGGCAACAACATGTGTAGAATAACTGTTTCTGCCATTGTTGTCACTGGGAGATATGTACCCAGGTACCTTTGCCATTATATAGATTTACAAAATAGGTGGCTGTGTCTAAGGTACTTAAAATCTCAAACAAAACAATGAGTAAAATTCAGAAGGAATTGATTGTGTGTTTTAAAGTAGCACTATTACAGGTAGGATTTTTATGGTAAGAATGAAACTAGATCCATCAGACCAAAGACACATGTAGTCTAGCATTTTGTTTACATAGTGAGCCAGAGGGACTTCCATTTCCCTCCTGCTATGGGGGTACCACTGTGTAATAATAACCTTCTAGAAGTGCCACAGGAAACAGTTCTGGACAGAGTACTGTGTTTTCAACTGTGTCTAAAAAAGAAATTAAGTGACCAATAAAACAATCCCCATTACATCTTCATACTACAATGCTTTCCCACTTCATTTCAAAACAGCTTCTGAAAAGGCAAGTGACAACCATCCCTACTAGCCTGAACTAGGGCTAGTACAAACATATGTGGTTCCTTAAATGCCATTAACAAAGCCAACTTTTTGCCCAGGAGATGTTATTTCTACCCAGCCCTTGTCCTTTATGACAATCATAGCTTTGCCCCCCTCTGTTATATAATGGGTGGCAATTGTGTTGCCAATCCAATTTTGAACTGCAACATCCAGCATTCCTCACTACTGGTTATGCTGCCTAGGGCTGATCACAGTCCATCAGCATCTGGAAGGCTACAGAGTTGCCATCCTGTAATACAATCATCAAAGATCAGAGAACAACCATTAAATCCACAGGATCATGCCTGCCAAGAATGACCACAGAAAGGAGAATTAGAGCCAAGTAAAAAAACAATTTTTAAAAAAGGAAATCAAAATGCCTGTGTTACAGCCATTCCACCACAGTTACCACTCCTTGAATTGAAGTCAGATCCCTGTATCTATAATCATAAAATATTTCAGTGCTCTGTCTAAATAAAACTTTGCTGTTCTTCCACACCACCTCTGCTAACTCCTGAGCAACAACTGATCAGTGCCCATTTAGCCAAAAGAAAGCCACAGTAACCAGAACTATATGCTCTCTATGTCTACTTAGAGGTAAACCATATTGCCAGGACCATTTTCCTCAACAGCAAGCCTCACTATCATGGTAGGATTAAACATTTACTGAAAGGGAGAAAGTCCACTTTTGGAAGTGAATTATTGGGTAGCTTTGAACCTGAGGTGTGGGCATTTTTTAAAAAAATGCATGCTGATTTCAAAGCAAACCGATGCTTTCATGAAACTACCACATAATGTAGATTTTACAAAAGCTCAGAAATCGTTTTCTTTCTATAGTAATAATATATTACACTCAAAAGCTTGGAGGTATAGAGGAGACTAGATCTCTCAACCCCTAGCAAGGAACTGAGAAGTACGTTCCTCTTTGCTGCTTGGATCACACACAGTCCATCTTTTATTTTAGTTCCATTTTCCTAAGACTGACTGATCAGGACACTAAAATAAGGCCGCCATCACCGAAACTCAACGTTTTGTTCCAGAGCCAATCTCACTTGTCAATTGACAGAGACACCTTCTGTCTTTCCCCTCAGCATCTTCCCAGCAAATGGTGGCAGCTCACAATCCCCCCCCCTCCTCCTCTCAGGAATCTCACAACCTAGAACCGGTACGTACACACCAGCCTCTCAGGCCCTACTGGTGACAGACATTAAGCCACGCCCTTTGTGGGGCGGGGCTTAGGCTGGCACCGCCCCGCGCTCTTGCGAGGACCAGCTCGGGAGTATTGTTCGCCCTACCTGGGCGGGGGTGTCGCCATGGGCAGCAAGATGGCGGCCGCCAGTAGGGTCGTTCAGGTAAGACCTTCAGGTCGGGTTTCCTCGGCGCGGAGCGCACGGTGGGGCTTTATATTCGACGGAGGCTGGCGGCTCCAGGACCGGCTTCGGGGGTTGGGACCTGGAAACCTTGTTGGCTAGTACATAGGACACGCCGAGGGCCGGTGCCCTTGGGGGGAAAGAGGGGGACGTTGCGAGATGCGCTGCCTTGAAATGCGGACGGCTCGACCCCGAGCGCCTTCACTGGTTCCCGGTCGGGGCCTTGCTCGCGCAGGAGCGCTTTTGCCTCCTTGGCGGTTTCGTATGAAAGTGGCCCAAACTTCGGCACCCCTCTCCTGGCCGTTTTTCTCCTTCTCCGCCAAGCGCTTAAGCCCCCGAAACGCGGAGGGGAAATTGGAACAGAATTCTATGTATTTTTAAAATAATAATAATAATAATAATAATAATAACAACAACAACAACAACAACAACAATAATAATGGATTCTGTGTTCTCGTGAAACTCACTCTCATATAAGTCGACAAGAGGATCGCAGTTCTCCGACTAATGACAAAACGTGGAAGCCTCGTCGTTTTATTTTTTTTCAATTGCTACACCCCAGTTTTTAATTGGAAGGGCAGCCCCTGTCTTTTTAATGAAACTAACCAAAGAGGGACCTCTTATCACTGTGGATACCTCACTTGAAAGTCTTCAGACCCTTCAAGAAAAGGGAACCGAAGGATATATTTTGAAAAAACAATTTGATAGGTTTTCTTGACTTGCACAAGAAGTCGGTGCTTTCTCTCGCTTATACCTTTTGGTTAGTTTTCTGCCATTTTAGATTACTTTTCTGTTATTATAGTACAGAACAAGCACCTCAGCTGTCACCTGGCAGCAGCTACTCCATGAGGCCTTAGCAAAGAGAGAGGCGGCAGACCCAGCCACTCTGGTCAGAGAGGAATTTCCCCTGGCTCCTCCTCTCTCCGAACTGTTTCAGTTCATAACGGTCCTTCTAACAACTTTATACATTTATCCCTTTTGTGTTATGGCTTTTAGATTGTAAGCTGAAGGTCATGGACTGTTTTAGTTTTTTTCTAATATTCTGTAAGCAGCTCTGGGAACCTTTTGGTTAAAGCTATAAATACATAGCTAGACACAGCAACTAGGGACTCTCACTTCCGAGACTGGCTAGTCAAACCTGCATCACTTCTTGAAGAAAGGGCTGCTCCCCTTCAATCTTTCTTAACTATAGCAGAACCTATTTTGAGAATGAGAAAATTCTGGAA
This sequence comes from Cyclura pinguis, assembly GCA_030412105.1. Lineage (NCBI taxonomy): Eukaryota > Metazoa > Chordata > Lepidosauria > Squamata > Iguanidae > Cyclura > Cyclura pinguis. The sequence goes on along the minus strand of CM059600.1, from coordinate 314,704,072 downwards.
AATCCTGTACACATAATTGATTCAGAATGAACTTTGGACTCTAAACTGAGCAGTTGTTAATAATTCATGCAGATGAACCTGCTTCCTTTGGTAGTACAGGAGTTAACGGAGCAGCTGTGGATGAATTTGTGTTTGGATATCGTTAGAATTGAGTTAATAAATGGATAATGTTTTTAGCACTATGACTGTTCCAGCAGTTCAAACTGAAATCTTCAAAAGTCTTTGCATTCTGTTTTTAAGATGTTTGTAGAAATCCAGGTTTGTATATGTGTATACTGACTTGCGTTCCTGGAGAGTGTTCCATTTCCATTTAATTGCCTGTTTTTTCTAGGTGGTCAAGCCACATACACCATTAATAAAGTTTCCAGACAGAAAAAGTACTCCCAGACCTAAAAGTAAGTATCTCTTTTGTAAACATGCGCCCATTTTAGTCAAGATTTTCACCATACAGTTTAGAAAAAGTTCCTAACAACACAATCTTAGGCATGCCTATTCAGAAGTAAGTCCTATTGAATTAAATGGGGTATACTGCCAGGGAAGTTTGTGTAGGATTTCAGCCTTAGCCTGTTCTGTTGGAGGGATGCTTAGATCAGACATCAATTTGATTAACATTTGCTGTTGCTTTAGATGTGGTTACAAAATTTATTGGATTATAGTTCCCAGAGTCTGTCATCTTGCCCCATACTGTATGGTGCTTTTTGGTGATGATATCCACCAACATCTGGAAGCTTAGGTTTGGAGGCCACTGCTTTAGATACAAGTTGAAAATCTTCCTTTTTACTTCAGAAAAGTGAACAAGTACATGGGTAAAACATCAGTGTAATTCATAGCATGTGGACAGTTTCAAAGGAACAAAAATGTAAAGCATACTATTGTTTGATAAGTAATGTGGGAAATCAGGGTATCAATTCAGGTGTTTCATTTCAATGAAATTATCCGTTAGTCTTCCATCAATAGAAAAATGCTGCTCAGGCAATCTGCTCAAGGCAGTCTCAGCCAGAGATTGTTCATAGGGTATGGTTAATACTGTTTCAGAGCCATAGGTGATACAGGAAGTTCTTGCATGTCTTCCAGCATTTCTGTTGCACATCACTGTATGTATGAGTATGCATGAAAACAACCACCATTCTAACACCCATCACTACATAGTACTCAGAAGACAAAAATATTGTCTGTCCTGATTTCAGGTATCCATAATATTTTGTCTAACTTAAATGGTTTTAAACTTTTCTCTTTTGCTGTTGCAGTGCAAGAGCCTCTACAATCAAGAGTGCCACCACTTCATACATCATCCTCACAGATCTCTGCAGGAGGTGGACTGCCGTCCCATCAACATATTTCATTTAGTGGTAGAACACAAGGCACACCTGACACATTAGAATTAATAAGAACATTACCTCAAAAATACAGGAGGAAACCATTGTCAGTTGAAGAGATGGAATACATCCAAGTGAGTTCCATGGCATTTTCCACTGGTTTGTTTCTTATATTTATTTTATTAAAATGTTTCTATGTTACCTTTTACCCATAAATAGTACTCAGGCTGGCCAGTAAACAAAAGTTTGAGCTATCACAAACTAAAGACCTTGGACAATAGATGAGAATATAGTCAAGCATAGTATGAAACCCCCATTTAGCATGACATCAGCAACCTGCAACTATACATCAGTTTTAAAAGCCTGACAAAAAAGCCCGTTTTTATAAAGTCTTTTTATATGTACTCAGCCCTCCCCTTTTTCCTTCTCATCCTCTGTCTACCTGAAGCATTTTTAATTGCATCAGCATTGGGAGGATAGTGAAGAAGGGTTGGAGATGCACAGACTTTCGGTGAAGAGTTGCAGCAGCCTGCCTGCAGTATACAGTACAATAAAACTTGTGCTAGGGAAGAATGAGATCCTCTATTCTTGCTGTTCTTACTGAACTGTGTGTGTCTGCCTACAGCATACGATGTGAACAGCAGCTGCCTCTAGAATCCCTTACTGAGCACGCATAAATAGTAAAACAGAGAGAAAAGGGAAAAACAGATTGGCCTGCCTTGTCAGCAAGCCCAAGTGCATTAAAAAAGATTTAAATATTGGGCCACCAAAATGGAAATCATAGAAAAATGGACACTGGTGAAAGATGAAGTCATCTCTGGCTGTACTTTGGAAGAAACTTTCAGGTAGTTTCTAGAAGGTTCTAAGTGGCTTTGTTTAGTAATGGAAGGCTTACCTGACCTGGTTGTTTCATTTCACGTGTGCAAATAGGTTTTTGGAATAAAGAGCCTGCTGAAGCATATCAAATTGCTCTTTTTGTGGGGTCGGTACCTATCGCTTTTCTTTCTGTTTTATTTGTGCTTTGGATATCAACTTTTCTGTCAGAGACGTAGTGCCCAGGAACACATCTATTTTGTTAACTGAGGTATACCTTTACATTGAAACTTGAGCTTTTACTCTTCTCTCACATCTTCCATTATGACTGGGAACAGAACTTCTGAAGCTTTTATTTTTGCACTTGTTAAACCATGTTCTCATATTTAATTCAAACCAGGAATTGTGATTTACTACCGATTGGTCAAATTCAACAAATCCAATTTAAACCATTGGTTCTATATATAATTGCCTTGTTTAAACCACTGGTAAGCAGCAGCTGGTCAGCAGATTCTCCCACACCAGGAGAAAGGCAGGATATTAAATAAATAAAGAAATCTGACTTGCAATTGATGAATAAGGATTCTAAATTTCAGTGCTTCAGTGGCAGCAACAGAATTTCTCTCTCTTACAACTACATTTGGTAAACAGAAATGAATTTGTGTGTGTGACTGTGCTCCATTCTTTTATCAGGACAAATTTCTGTGCGCAGCACCTGCCCAGGTTTGATTCAGATCTTAATTTTAAAATATGTTTTTTCACCTGATCCCAGTTGGTAGATTTCACAGATATAGTAGAGCACAGTCCAAGTACAAAGTGTTCCCTGTTGTGGATGAAACTGAACGGAATTTGTATTAAACTGTAGCTTCATGTTTTGTCTCAGTGAGATCATGGCTTAATAAACAGTGAAAGCAAAAGCTTCAGAAGTCCTTCCTCGCTACAGGGGACCTGGAGACACATAGTCCCAAGGTGCACTTTTGCTTCTTTTTACTCATGCTGAATCTTGGTTTAGTGTGATGCATAAACTACACCCAATGTCAGGGAAAGTTCGTTAGTTTGCAGAAACTACCTACAGAATCTCACCAAAAGGAAACTATAAAGCCTCTCTATTTACCCATTTACCTAACTTTTTTTAGTGTTTTTTCAATGTAGTGCCTTCAAAAATGATATAGATGTTAATAAAGGCAAGAAACAAGAGATCGTTGCCACAATAGTATGCTTACAGAATATAGAGAGAAGTTGTTCTAAAGCACGTAAACTAATAACAATCTTGTTTTCTTTCCTTACAGAGGGGAGGTCCAGAATAATACAGAAGAATGTATAGTTAGCTACTGCTGAACAACAAACTCACTATAAAGGCGTTTCTCATTATCTGAGTATCATAAACTCATTATTGATGGCCTTTCATGAGACACTTCAGAAAGTGGCTGTGCTCTAAATCAGAAGACAATCCTGATCTGACTAATCATCTGACTCCACTTTATATGACTACACCATTAAAATATATTTTTTCCATTCTACTCAGTATCTTTTTCTTCTCTGTTTTGTAGTAGTGTTTCATGCACTGACGAAGAATGTAAAATCTGTGCCCCCCCCCCCAAAAAAAAAGCCTTATGTAGCCACCAGAAAATCTTGATGTTTGTGTAATTTTTATTTGGCAATAAGGAAAGAAATATGTGTTTCTTCTGTCCAGCATCATAGTACTTGTTCTTCAGAATCTTTAGGAAAAACCTTTAAATTGTTATGGGACAGACATCACTGTTAATGAATTCATTGGATTTATTAAAAATACTGTTGCAACACATCCCAAACACATCTGTCTCCTCTCTTAGAAGATAAGAATTCAGTTGTAGACTGTTCCCTTGTGAGCATTACACCAGTTCTGTTTGGATTGTCAGGGGAAAGGCAGGAATGTTTTTATAGCACACAGCATTAAATGCATATTGCAAATATTTTATCTGTCAGGTTTCTTATTTATACCTCTTGGTCTTAGAAATGCAGTGTTGTGGAGACTTCCTTGTACTATGATAATGCTCATGAGGATCTTTTGCAATCCCAGGTACCCCATTAATATGAGAACCTGATCATGGTTCAGTATCACTTTTTCATTTTAAGCCAGAGTTGAACACCTTCTTTTCCTCATTCTCTTCCATCTTTGTAAGGGACCTTATGAATGGCTTTTGGGCGTGGGATGAATACAGAAGTATTCTGTCTTAATCCGGATTGCTAAAAGTTGTAAAATACTGGTAAAATATTTTATATAAAGTTGCCACTGTAAAAAGGCTTCCAAGCTGTACGTGATTGCATGGCAAACTGCCTAAACTCACAGTAGATTATTATCTATCCACTTTGGTGCTCTCTATAACAGTTGTGGGCACAGTGTAGCTCTGGAGCCACATGTAACCTCCTAAGGCTGTTTTTGCAGCCCTGACCACTCCATAGTCCTGTAATTACCCTTTTTATGGAAAAGAGAGAGAAAGCAATAATTGCCTCTCCTGGAAGCCCCAAAGAGTGGCATTCACCCCCCCCACCTTTTAACCTAAAATAACATGTTTTCAAGACCAGAAGATTCTTTTTAAAAAGTTGGTCATTTGTGCAGACCCTGGAGGGTCCCTACAGGCACAAGAGAACTCTCCAGACATACCATACTTGTTCACCCAGAGTCTCTGGTAAGGTGTAGTTCCTTTTCCTAGCTCTGCTTAAATGATTCCACTGACTGAACTTGGGACACTTCTTGATGCAAAGCATTTGAACACCAATAAAACGAAACTTAAAAAAATGTGTCAATAGAGGCAGCATCCAATAAATGTGTTCACCCATCTTGTTCACAAGTAAGCAGCAGTGATTTTCCAGCCACCACAATAGTAGAGGTTGATTTGGGGAGGAAGTCTGAATTTGTTGTGTGCCTTCAAGTTGTTTCTGATTTATGGCACTCCAAGACAAACCAACATGGGGGTTTCTGTGGCTGACAGTGTAGACACGTCCATGATCACCCAGTGGATTTCCATGGCCAAGCGAGGAACTGGAACACTGGTCGTCACAGTCCAGCGCTTAGATCACTGTACCACTCTGGCTCTCAAGTCTGCATTGCCCACAGAAAATAATGAAGAAGTCTTGAATGTAGTAAGGTGGGATCCAGTGGCAGTGTGTGCCACACAAAAAAAGTAACAGCAAAGAAAGTTTATATATTTTTTGTAAGTCAACTTTGTTGTAAAAATATATTTTTAATTACAGTGGAGTATTTTAAAAGGTAATACCATGACTATATACAAATCCCTGAAACTCAAATTTCTGGAATGCCATTGAACTCTGGGTTTAGACTGAAAGGGATCTGAGGAGGAACTTGAACATTTTGTGTGAGAGTCTGTGATAAATGAGCCAGCCTCAGTCCTAGAATACTAATACTGATGTACAATTCCAGCCTTTCATAAACCACTTCCTGCCACATATACTCATCTGCAAAACAGAGATATTCCATGTTATTGGCTTAGAAAGTTTTAAAAATTAGTTTGTTCCCATTATTATTGAGTTTAAAATAATCCAATTGTGTTGTTGACTAAGTACCTCATATTATGTCACTGCTTATTAGTTTTTCATCATTTTTGTGTAAGAAAACTTTCAGGACTGATTACAGTGTCATAAAAGTCAGAAAATTCCTGTCAAAATGCTCTTTAACCAGAAATTAGGATGTAACTTCATCTTTATTGATTGTGTTACGTTTGGAATGTCCTTGGTCTTTGTTATCCTCAAGTTCTTTCTAGCTCCTTATTTCCAAGTACTGCTTTAACTATTTATTTAAGGAATTCAGACAACATCCCTCTTCAAACTGAATTGTTGAAAGCAGTTTAGAAAATATAAAAAGTATTAAAACAATAGGTAATAATTAAAAACAGAAAAGACAAAAACATAAACACAAGTAGCAATCAACAGGGGAAAAAGAAGTCCTCAGCTCAGTATAATACTCTTCCACCTCTCAGATATTTTTTGCGGGTGCTGCAGTCTTAGCTATAAGTATACCAGTGGTTCTTGACCTTTCTTTACCAGGGACCCTCTGCCAATATAATTTGTTGCCAGGGTCCCCCAAGACTTAGCTCAGGATTTTAATGTTTAATATTTATTTATTAAAGGCTTCTGGAGACTAGGATTCAAATCTCTGCTCAGACACTGGGTGACCGTGGGCAAGTCACATTCTCTCAACCTCTGAGGATGGCAAAAGCAAACCCCCTCTGAACAAAAATTGCCAAAAAACCCTATGTGATAGGTTCACCTTAGGGTTGCCATAAGTCAGAAGTGACTTGAAGGCACGCAGCAAGAAAGTGCAGGTGACAGGGAGAGGTTCTTTCTAGCCGTCATGTCTCTCCCTTTCGAAAAGTTACTTATGGCGACCCTATCTTTGGGGTTTTCTTGGGAAGATTTGTTGCCTTTGCCTTTTTCTGAGGTTGAGAGAATGTGACTCGGCTAAAGCCACTCAGTGGGTTTCCATGGCCAAGTGGGGATTCAAATCCTAGTCTCTGGAGTCCTAGTCTGGGGGCACACACATGCCTGCTGCCTTGTCCCTCAGCGCCCACACTTCCTGGTGCCGCCTCCCTGACAAAAGGGATTTGGCGGCAGGCGCGTGCGTGCACCCAAACTGCTCCCTCGTTTGCACCCCCGCCCCCTTTTCTCTGTTGCTGCTGCTGCTTCTTTTGGTGTCCAGCAGCAGGGCTTCCCAGACCCCCAGTGAGGGCTCTGCAGACCCTCAGGAGTCCATGGACCCCAAGTGAAGAACCACTGATTTATACAATATCCCAAGCCACAGGCCTTTTCCAAAGAGTGACGTTTATTGGTCCGCTGCTCGGCGCTGATAACATCGAGCCACCTTTGGCGGGTGCATATTTATATTTTTTTATGTAAGATAGAACTGATTTTACACGTTTTAAACGTTTAAAATCACATTTTTCTCGTCAAACTCTATTAAACCTGAAACACTTTTAAACTACTCATTGTTGCCATTAGCGAGCGTAAAGGGTACAGTTCCCTTAGTCACGCACTGGAGTCCGAAACTCTCTCTACGAGGAATCTCACTACGTCGACGACGGAGTTAGTGGGACTTTTCCATCTCCACGTTTGGGGCTGTTGCTAAGGGCCGCCGGAAGCCTCGGATACAAGCTTCATGCTCCAGCCTATCACCGACGCGCAGGCGTCAACGGAAGGCCGCTCAGCTTGGAGACGGGGGCGGGGTTAAGCCTGGAGGAACCCGGAAGCAGAGGGATGGGGGCTGCAAACGAGGGGAAGTTGGTCGTCGTGAAGGCTTTTACTGGCGGGTTTTAACCGTCCTTCGCTTCTTCCCCGGGATGGATGCGCGAGCGCGTGCCAAACGCTACGAAAAGCTAGACTTCCTCGGGGAAGGGCAGGTGAGTCGCGTCTGACTGAAGAAAGGTAAAAAGGGCCTGAGCAGCGTGCTTCCAAGATGCGTGCAGTCGTTCTATACGACCAGAGCGATTTTACTTTTTGAACTACAACTCCCAGAATCCACTGGGCACAATGGTTGGAGGATTCTGAGAGCTGTAATTTTTTTTTTAAAAAAAATAACTTTTCCAAGCTCTGGACATTAGTGGAGCAGATTTTGTTCCGTGGTAGTTGTGTATGGGAGGTATTAATATTTGTGCGGTGACTTTTTTCCTCCTTGGATGAGGCATTCAAGGTTCTCTCTCGGGCTTTTCTGTCTTCCCACCAACTTCGTGAGGTGAATTGTTTGTTTTATATGCAGCCTTTCTTCTGGCAGTGTATGCCAAGAAAACCAAGGCAACTTACAACGTAGATCAAAACGAAGTGCAACTAAAAATCTAATAATTAAAAGTTAAAGCAGTGGTGCCATTATAGGCCCTGCTTTAAAGTTTAAAATGCATTTAACACAGAGTAAAGGGGTAAAACTACAGACAACCCTGCTGAAAGACCTTGTGCCAGTCGGCCAACAGCTGTGTGTGTGTGTATGTGCGTTCAAGTCACCTGTTGACTTATGGTGACCCCATGAATTTCATAGGGTTTTCTTAGGCAAGGGACACTCAGTGATTCTGCCAGTTGACTTCCTCTGAAATACAGCCAGCCATAGTCCTGTTTAAATAAAAAGGTCTTAACCTGCTGGCATAATGAGAGTGGGGGGTGGGCAACTGAGCCTCCTTTGAGAGGGAGCTCCATGGCTTTGGAGTAACCAGTGAGAAGGCTCTTCTCTCCCACCATCTCACCAGATGTGCTTGTTATGGTGGTGGGACCAAGAGAACGTGCTTCCTGAGAGAGCTTAAAACCCATAATCCATATAAGCTCATGCTAAAATAGATCTAAAAATGTCAATTAAAAGTACTATGAGACTCCTTTTTTCTTTTTGGTCCAGTGAAACAGACAGACATTGCCACCTTTTCGAAAATCAGTTCTAGTCCAACTCTCTAACTACTATACCGTACTAGGTTGCTGATACTATTGTTGTTGTTACTACTATTACGAATCTCACTGCTGATTGCTTTTGATTTTTTTAAATAGTTGATCGCTTTGGTAATTATTTTTAATAGAATAATAGAATTTATGAGCTGAGTTAGATTTTCTTGCTAATTTAAAAAGACTGGTGGCTCCCAGTTGTATGCAGCTGCAGAGACTGAAGCTGTAATCTTATGCATACGTGTTTAATTTGGGAGTAAGTTGTGCTGATTTTGTGGATATTTAATTTTAAGTAGCTACATATAGTATTTGAGATACTGAACTAGGGATTGGTTCTTGGTGCAGATCTTTTCTGTACTTAAATTCAGTTGGTGATCTCAGTTAAACTAACTCTGTTTCTGCTGCTGGCATCAATACTAATGTACAAAATAGTTCAGCAGTGCTGTCTCTCCAGTCTTTCAGGCATAGTTTAAAGAGTTGGAGAATAGAACTTTCAACTCTCCGTGTGAAATAATAGTAGTAGTAGTAGTAATAAGAATAAGAACAGCAATAGCAAAGAAAACCGACAAGTTTTATTTGGTATAAATTTTCATCAGTTACAACCTACTTCTGATGGAACAGTATGGAAATTCATGCTGAATAATCCTCTGAGGTAACAGAAAACATCTGCCCCACCAAATAATAGTAATAAATTTTTATCCATGTAGAGATTTCAGAATTCATCTAAGGATATTTTAGAATTATTTATAGGGAGGAGAAAGATGCTAGGGATCTGGGGTAAATATTTTTTGTGGAAGACATTATTGCTCACAGAACAGACTCTCATCCTATTTTTTTCTTTGACAGTTTTGACAGGATTTTTTGTACTGAAAAAATGTAAAGTATTGTATATCTCTATGATAAGAAACATTTCGCAAAATACTTTTAAAGCCTATCTCACCTGTTGTTGAACTACATGGATTTTAAGTACACCCTGTAAGTCAGGATTTCTCAACCAGCATTCCCTGGAACCCTATAGGGTTCTGTGAGAGGTAGGTGAAGGTTCCTTGAGATATCGTGATTGAAGAAAAATAAACATTTTTTGAATTGTAGATACAATTTTTATTCAAGGTTTCCCTGAGTCTGAAAATTATTTGAAGGGTTCTTCCAAGATAGAAACAGATGAGAAATGCTGCTCTAAAAAATAGAGTAATAATTTACTGACTGCTCACAAGCTTGTCTTTGGTACTTTGACAACAGCCATTTCCTATTGTGAAGTCTTAGGATAACTTGAAAGTGAACAGCAAAAAATTATGTTAAAGTATAGCCACATAAAATGTATTAGCTGAGTTTTGCAGTTTATTGCTGTATTGAGAGCTGCTTACAGACAGATTCTTTTGCTCTTCCAGATTTGGGCAGGTAGAACAGTTTATCAGTGAAATCTTGCGGCTTTCAGTTTTTTCAGGGACAAACTGATAGTTTCTGGTCATGGAATTTTATTATTGTACAATGCTTCAGGTGAAGATTTGCCATCTTTGTTTAGGCTGATGTTTCATCAGCTAGGTAAGATGTGTTTTGAAATGGAATTTGATACTTGATGGCTAAAAAACCTGTACATAGCTGTAAAGTGATCAACAAGGGAGCAAAAATTCTGAGTTTTATACTGGAATGAGGTGGTGATGCTAGTTTGTGTTAAAATGAGGACCTCCAGGCAGTTTCTCTGTGTGGGGAGGTGGTAGGTGAGCTGATGCTACTAAATGGTGCTTTCTTTGATAGGAAACCTATTGCTCAGCTGATAATGATGTAGTGCAGCCTCTTGGGCATAGACTGTAAAATTCTTACTGAATCTGCTATATGTAGAAAGCCCTTATGAATAGGAAATATTTAATGTGTGGGTGGTGGCTTCTCATATGGGACACTTTCAGATTCTGTTCTTCATGGTGTATGGCAATGCTTTGTCTTAGCTATTAGAGAGGGTTGTGCTACTATACCATTAGAAAACTGAGTTTTTATATTCAAGATTTTTTCTCTCTCTCTTAGTTTGCTACTGTTTATAAAGCAAAAGACAAGAATACAAACCAAATTGTTGCTATTAAAAAGGTGAGTATTATTTTGGCTCTATTCTGACATGGCATAAAGCCACGGCTTGCACTAATTATAGTTTGAGTTAACCACAGGTTGGAAATCAAGTCATGGTCTCATTATCCAAAAAGTTGGGCCAACTGAATTCTAACCCTGCTCATTTGCATCTGTCTTTGCAAAACTTACGAGACCTGTCTCAGAAAAATTGTTTTCCAGAGATGAAACAAAGCAATTATGGGTTTCAGGTATGTTAAGTGTGAACTGTAGCTTGGAAACCCACTTCAGGTCATTGTTCTGATTGTGATTTGTTGATGACTGCATATTTGAAAACAGATGCAAAGGGCCACATTTTCTGCCTGTATATGCTGTACTTTGCTCATAATGAGAAATAACAGTGTAATCAAATTGTCAGAAAACATAATTAGTAGTTATATTGAATATTGTAAATAAGTTTCAGTAGATAGGTTTTTAAAGCACTGACTGCAGTCCTAAACACTGCTAAATACATCTCATTAACTAACTCTTAGGCAATGGTGCATAGAACTGGGGTATCTACCTGTTTGTACCTATAGTCTAGTGAGCCATACTTACTAACGAAAAACATTGTTCTGTTTTAGATCAAGCTTGGCCATAGATCAGAAGCAAAAGATGGTAAGTATCTGGAAGAACACAAATATGAACAGACCACTTTACGTGCAGCAGTAAAGGGATTGATATTCTGGGAACTGTTTTTTAATGCCAGATAGAAGAATTTACTAGCAAGAACTGTTGTTCTGCTACTTTTAGAGTATACTAGTAGCATAATAACCTGAATCTACTGTTTTTATAGAATGACTTACTATAAAAATGCTATGTTAAAGGAATATGTATTTAAAAGAGAACAATTATAAGGCACTTCTAGTAAAATATCAGTACTAAAAACGTTAATAAGTAGTAATGTTCTATCAAGAATATATTAAAAACAAGCTGTTGATCAGAGGTTAGCCTAAATTTAGAAGTTTTTGTAATCTGTAAAAAGAACTGAGGGCATGTGGTAGATCCCTACCAAGAGGGTATTTTACAGATATGGTACCACCACTGAAATGTGTCTTCTGTCATCATTTGTCTAACGTCACATGCGGGGAGAACAGAAGGAGGCACCTAAGAGCTGATTTCAAGGGCATAGCTGGTACATGTGAGAATAGATAGTTTGTGAGGTTGCTCTGAACCTGTTTATCGCTTTAAAGATTTGCAGTAGAACATTAAATCAAGCTCAGAAACAAATGGGCAGCCAGTGCACACTTGCTTTCAAAGCACTTGGTTCAGGCATGCTTTGGTTGTAGCCTGTGTTAGTAGCCTAATGTCATATAGCATCCCTACTCTTAGTTTCATTTTCCCCTTGATGTCTTGGATCTTGTGGAACAGGTCTCCTGTTTTACCAATTTTATTGTCATCTTCTGTTTTTTTGAATTAGTTATCACAATAGTTCTCTTTTTTACTGTGCGCAGTTCTCTGAACCTGATAAATGGATTCAGGATTATAGAATAATAGTGTTAAAGTTGGAAGGAAGAACGGGGGCCATCTAGTCCAGCTCTCTGGCATGCAGGAATATACAATTACAGCACTCCTAAAAGATGCTTATCCAGATTCTGCTTAAAAGAAGGAGAGTCACCACTCTTCAAGGCAGGCTATTCCACTGTTGAACAGCTCTTACAGAGGAACAAAAAGTTCTTAATTTTTAGGTGGGATCTCTTTTCTTGTAATTTGAATCTATTGGTTAACGTTCTAGTTTTGGAGCAGAAGAAGACAAGCTTGCTCCATCTTCTTCCTGTTGTCTCTTCAGATATTTAAAGATAGCTATCATGTCACTTCTCAGTCTTATCTTCTTCGGGATAAATATTCTCAACCCTCTAAGTCATTCCTCACATGGCTTGGTTTCCAGACTTTTCAGATCATCTTAGTCTCTCTTCTCTGGACATGTTCCAGCTTTTTGATATCCTTCTTGAGCTGTGGTGCCTAGAATTGGACACAGTATTCCAGGTGAGGTCTGGCCAAAGCAGAACAGAGTGGGACCAGTGCTTCCTTTGATCTGGGCACTGTGGTCCTTCTCATGCAGCCCAGGCTTGTGTTTGCTTTCTTTCACTGCTTCATGTCCTGTTGAGTCATGCTTAGCTTGTGGTCTGCTAAGACTCCCTAGATCCTTTTCACATGAACTGTTTTCAATCCAGATGCCACCATCCTATATTTATGCATTTCATTTTTCTGCCTATATAGTATCTTAACATTTATCTCTGTTGAAATTCATTTTGTTAGTTTTGACCCAGTTCTCCAATCTATCAAGATCATTTTGAATATTCCCCCTACTTCAGTGTCGTCTGCAAATTTGATAGACGTGCATTCTATTCCGTCATCTAAGTCACTTATAAAGATAATAAACAACACTGAGCTTTGCACAGAACCCTGAGGTGCCCTACTAGTCACTTTTCTCCAGGATGAAGAACAACCATTGGCAAATACTCTCTTGGTTCTTTCTGTCAACCAGTTACGGATCCATCTAACTGTAACACTGTCTAGCACACAGTTCACTGGTTTGCCTTCAGGAATATCATGGACATTGTAAGGTCCCACTTTGGGGGTCCCTGATATTAGTATGGTTTGGATGGGCACCATACCTAATTGGCACCATATTGGATTGGCAACTGTATTAATTGGCTCTGATATCAAAGTCAGACTTGAAAGGTGACAGAAGGGTCAAACCAAGTGAGGGAAGGAATTTGGCTGTAAATGTGAGAAAGGATAGGTCAACTTGAAACTTCCTCCAGGTAAGACTGAGTCATTTCTCAGGGAAACATACACCATTCCTGTGGATTATAGGCTTAAATAGAAGCTGGAATTTTCCAGGGAATTCAACTATGTGAATCCCACTGGGACACTGGTTGACAGATATCCATCCCTTGTACACCTGGACTCCTTCCTCTTTCCTCGCAGCACTCACAATAGACAGCTATTACAACACCCATCATGTCTTTGTCAGTCAAGCACTAAGCCCATCAACAGGCGAAAGACCCATTGTCCACAACAGATTTCCTTTGTCTTGCATCTGGAACCTTCATTGGCACAGGCTATTTTCACAGTACAAATACCCCTGATTTCAGGATGCCCAGTGCAGTCTCTTGCCTTTCTGAGCATCACTCTGTCCATTTGATTCCCCGAACTGAGAACTGCCCTTGGATCCAGTACCTGAGTCACTTCGTCCCACTTCTCTGCTTCTCATCGGATCTGGTAAATATTGGCTGTACCCTTCACAGTCTCTATCTGCTTTCCTCCCTTTCTTTCAGTTAGGTCTTGTGTGAATGTGTGATTGTGTGTATGTTGTGTGCATGCGCGAGTGAATTCCCCCCAATAAAAACATATTTTTAGCTTACTTTTTAATTTTTGGCTGGTGCTTTTCCTGCATGTGCCGGTAAACACTGGTAGCAAGGTCTTGTTAAGTTACCCTCCTCTCACAAGCCTCCTCTTTGAGCTAATTCATTCCCCACTTTTACATGGAGATACTGGCATCGTGGTTTGGCCCTTGTGGCACCCACGTTTTGGGGTACCAACATTGTCAAAACTTTTACTGCAGTCAAGATATACTACAGCACAGCACTCCGCAGATCTATCAAGCTTGTAACTGAGAGAAAAGATGAGTTTGGAATGACTTGTTTTTGAGAAATGTGGGTGGTTCTTACTATTTGGAGCATTCCTGTCAAGTTCACATAGATAAACTGTTTAACTGTACTAGAACCTTTCCTGGTATGAACATCAGTCTGACTAAGGTAATTGTTCATGTCTTCTTTTTTGCCATTTTTGAAGATGAGGAGAACATTTTCCCATCTCCAGTCTTCTGGGACCTCTCCTGTCCTCCAAGAATTCTCAAAGTTGATTGATAGTGGCTCTGAGATTATATCTGTAGGTGCCTTTTAGTGCTCTTGGATGCAACTTATCTAGCCTAGAAGACCTGAATTCATCCAGAGTAGTTAGGTATCCCTTTACTACCTCTTTAGCTATTGTGAGCTTTAGACCTCTTTGTTTTTATGTTCTTTCAAGTCATTTCTGACTTACACTGACCCTAAAGTGAACCAGTCGCAGGATTTTCTTTGCAAGATTTATTCAGAGGAGGTTTGCCTTTGCTTTCCTCTGAGAATGAAGGAGTATGACTTGCCCAAGGTCCCCCAGTGGGTTTCCATGGCTTAGCGGGAATTTGAACCCTGGTCTCTAGAGTCACAGTCCTACGCTCAAACCAGTGTTCCATGGTGTCTTCTCACTGTATGATTTTTTTCTGTTTCCACCAGTTAGAGTACTATTTTCCTTCTGGGAGAAAACTGAGGCAAAGGAGATATTAAACAGTTCAGCCTTCTCTTTGTCTCCTGTTAGCATTTCATCATCTCTGCATAGCAGCTCTACCATCTCCTTGTTCTCCTTCTTTCTCTGAACATAACTGAAGTTTAGCAGTGTATTCATTTGCCTGTTCCTCTGAATACTAGGGTTGGTCAATGTTTGTCTTCTTGGAAGAATAACAGGAAGTTCATACCTATATTTGGTCCATCTAATATAAAAAGTTTTCCAAGGAAAAATAAAACACAAGATTTTTTTTTCTGCTGGCAAAAAACAACAGTAATGTACTGGCGTGGTACTTCCTAGCTTTGGTTGCTTGATCCCATGAATTTGGTGGTTTGGAGTTCTGTAGGAATTGTTATTTCTCATGCTGTTTAACATCTGCATGCCACTGCATTGGATGATACAAAATTTAGGAGTGTGCTGATAACATGCAACTCTTATTTCTTATTTTCATCTTCAGTAGATGAGAGACAGATGTACTAAACTTCTACCTGGCTGTGACAGTGGACTGGCTGAGTGCCAATAAATTGTCACTCAGTCTAGATAGCACTGGTCATAGCATTATCATCTTTCAAGTGTCAAATTGTTTCAGTTCCCAGGCATTTGATAGGATAAGAATTGCCTTTTGTTATATTTTTGTCCTTAGACCAATTGATGAGCCATAGAATTTGTTCTTGTTTTATGTTACATATATATTTTTATTGGTTTTGTTAAGTTTTGCATGTTTTAATTGTAAGATTCCATTTGTCTGTTTTTAGAAAAGTATCCAAAAATGTAATTAATACTAATGAGAAGAACACAGCTTGAGATTGGAATGCAAAATTACAGAACATTTCAAGAGGGACTTTGACTTTCTTTGAACAGATGCATAACTGTTACTTAGAACAGAAGGAATGGGGAGTACAGTGGTGTGGAATGCTCATATTTGTTAGACTCTTTGAAGTGAATTCCTACGAATGCGAATGTTAATATATACGAATGGAAGGGGGGACTGAAGTAGAACCTTATCTAAGAAAGAACTTGTTAGTCATCATGAAAATTGTAAAACCTCTTTAGCATGAAGTCAGACCATTGATCCATATCACTCAGTATTGTATCCTGTTCACTCTTTTCACTCTCAAGTATAAATCTTTCCTAGTTGTGCTTTCCTTTTAACTGTAGATGCTAGAGCGTAATTTAACAGTACTCAGAATGATCCACAGTTGAATCTCTCAATGGTATTTCAAGCCTCTGACTTAGACGAATTTGCCAGACTGTAGCCACTTGCTAAGGGACTCCAAGGTTTGAAGCCATGACCTCATGTACTTAAAGCTAGTATGAGAATGTGGCATAAATCATTGGAACAAAGACAACAACACTTGCTCCTTTTCATCTAGAGTGATTTTGAGATCCTTAAGGTAGTTTAACATTATACTTTACTAAGGATGATTTAGCATTGTTTCCATTTTTTTTTTCAAATCAGGTATCAACAGAACAGCCCTTAGAGAAATAAAACTACTGCAGGAGCTTAGCCATCCCAATATTATTGGAGTAAGTATGGAGTTCTGTTTGAAAGAAGTTGCTTTTGTTGTTATGTGTACATTTATGATTGTACAGTTGTTCCTCCTCTTTTGTGGATTCAGCATTTATGGATTTGATTATTTTGGGCTTATTTATTTAATTTAAAAAATCTTACTGTACTTTCTTTGCCATGGAAAAAATCTTTCTAGTAATCTCTAGGTCCTCCAGTGTGACTGTGGTCCATTTCTGCCAGAGGTTGACCTAGAGGTTCCTACAGAAGTGTTGTCAGGTGAAAAAAAGTAGCATTCATGATTTTTATTTTAATTTTCAGTTTTTCCACTTTGGCAGTGGTCTTGTGCCTCAACCCTTATGAAAGTGGAAGACTGACTGTAGATATTTAGAAATAATTATTCTTGTAAGAGAAATTTCACAATGTAATGATCATAGAATCATAGACTCCTTTTTAGAAGAATTAGAATTGATCCCTCTTAGCCATACAGGTGAAAGGAATGGTAGTTAAATAACCCCAAAAATATTTTTCTGACAGGCTAGTGGAGCAATGTGAAGGAAAGGGAAGGATGCGCAGATTCCATTCTGCTGATGTAATGTGTGAATCAAGCTACAATTTTGTTTTGCATCTTCTTATTTCTTGAGCTGAAACAGTCTGAATTTAGAGATCAGACCATGGTTTGCACTAAAGGATTTAGAAACCCAAACAATTGTAATTCCAAAGGTATAAGTAAATCATGGGTTACAGTTGTGTATGTTTCATTGTAACCCACTTATTCTTCTTGCTTCTGTGATGTTGAAACTTCCAAAGATGTGAGTAGGGAGCCATAACTATGTTCTGTTCATTCAGACATCGTGCCAAACCATATTCTAAACATTCTTAATGAGTGTTCAAGTCTGAACTAAGACAGAGTGATAGAAAAGAGGGATTGTTTCTTTTCAGGTAGAATGCACTTTCCATTTGCATTTTACACGCACACACACGTATGTATGTATGCATGCATGTATATAAATATAAAGTGACTGTCACTATCAGCACCTGACATGCTTGGAAAGCTGCCAGGCTTCGGGGAGTAGAGAGGCGAGGATAGTCTGCATCTAGCATCAGTCTGAGACACTGGAGAAAATGTAAGAGGTTACTGGATTTGGTTGCTCACCATGGTATGCTGTACTACTACTTCAACATGCTCAGCCTTCCAGGGATCACTGACGGAAGAGGGGGCCTCACACAAGATATCTTGCTTTGAGACCCTTTAAACCTAGATCCTCCCTCAATTAAGGTACACTTGAATAATCTGAGTGTATTTTTTTTCCAGCTTCTTGATGCGTTTGGACACAAATCCAACATTAGTCTAGTGTTTGATTTTATGGAAACAGATTTAGAGGTAAGACTGATTAAAACCAATGATTTTCCAATGTCTTAATCCTCCCATCCAGTGCGATGAACTTGATGGATGTTAAACATTAACTTCTTATGTTTAACCCAGATGTCATAGGGAAAATCCACTAGGGTTTAATAAAGGACATGGGGAAGAACAGGTATGACTCTCAAAAAAATCTGGGGTCAGTAGCTCTCACAAGATGGACTTAAATAGTACTGCCTCACATAAACTCTGTGAGGACATTCCACCTTTTTTTGAAGCCTTTGAAAAAGTATGTTGCATGTTACGGTAACTGAAATAACTGCCTATCTTCCTTCTAGGTTTATTTGTCTCCCTCTTTGTCTCTTCTCATGCTTGTGTCTGTTTTAGATTGTAAGATCAGTTAAGTTTCTCACTATTTCTACAGTACCATATAAATATGTGGAATGAACTGAGACAGGAATAAATAGCTTGAATATGTGAGTATTGTATAACTGCAGGAGAAACCTGCTATACAGCCAAATTTTTCGATAGTGAAAGATTAAATTTATGGCATAAGTCTTCAAGGAAGAAAATAATTGCTTAGGTGTGACTACCATCTGATGTAATTCTACATAATTAACATCTAAGGTATTACACACACACACACACACACACATATATATACATATAAATATGAATGAATGAATGAAATGGGCATATGTACTTAGATAGGCTGAACTGAGAAATTGCTCTAAAATTTATTATTAAAACAGTTTGACAGTGTAAATGGCAGATATTTATCTGGTAAGTATTATCAGTGTAGATATTTATTAAGTAAATATTAAAAATTTGAGAAGAGCTGTGTTGGAACAGACCAAAGTTCTGTCTGATCCAACATACTGTTCACAAAAAGTGTGGCCAATCAAGCACTGCGGACGAAGGCATCTCCAGTCACAAAATAATTTTATAATATTTCTCAGTGTACCAAGTACTTTACAACTTTTTCCATCTATTAGTACAAAACCCTGTGGATTAGTTGAAAAACAGACATTTATCCAAGGCACTCTGATAAGCACTGTCTGCATCCAGGTTTGTTAATGTCTGTGTAGTCTGTTTTAAAGTCTTGTGCTTTTGCAATTTATAGAACATATAAAATGTTGTGTTCTATTCTACAGGTTATAATAAAGGACACTAGTCTTGTATTGACACCTTCACACATCAAAGCATACATGTTGATGACACTTCAGGGTTTAGAATATTTACATGAGCACTGGATTCTTCATAGGGTAAGTGAGTCTAGGCACAAAATGACTGGCCTCTAGGCAAATAAAGAACTGCTCTTATTAATGTTCTAGGGACTGAAACCTGATGATAGTACCTGTAAATGGAAGGATCTTAGCCTAAAGAAAAATCTTTAAAATTGCACAATAGTGGAAAAAAAAGATCCTTTCAAACTTGAAGTGACTGGTGTAAAAAAAAATTAGAACAGAGTACAACAGGGGTACAACATTTTCAAAGATTATGTTGTCAGTTTGCAATGTTGTTGCTTAATTAAAATCAAATCCACTTTTGTAAATACTGTGTAACTGTCCTACTTGTGGAGGGACAGGGATCCTTTGACACTTTGATCCTTTGGCCAAATTCAACCTCCCAGCCATCCTCATCCAGAAGGCTTCCACTCCTTGTCCATTTTGCTCTTACCTGTCCTACCCAAAGAGGGCCTGCATAAAGTGAGGTCAACTAATTAAGAAACCAACTGAAAGAGTGTTTTTCTAGCTAGCACGTCACTTTGTGCATTCCCTGGGGAGATAGGAATGCAGGGGACTGCTCCACTGTCCTTCAGCCCCACGACCGATCTCAGTTTCCCACTGCTGTTCTGGTGGGATGGTAATTAAAGATGAAGTTTCTTTCTGGGATATTTAGTTCAACATATATTTATTTATAAATCACGTTGCTTTCACTGGACCGTACCTCTAATTTAAGGATACATTTTGATTGTACCTGTTTCTCTTTATGCGGTGAGAAGTATTGATTCTTAGTAGCGCTGTATCTGTTTGATTTTTTTCCACTTCAGGATCTCAAGCCTAACAACTTGCTGCTAGATGAAAATGGAGTTTTGAAACTAGCTGACTTTGGCTTGGCAAAGTCTTTTGGAAGTCCAAACAGAGTTTATACGCATCAAGTGGTTACAAGGTAAGAAAGAATTTTCTCTTGAAATCCACATGGTCTGTTGGTGTCATTTGGTTATGTTGTCAGGGAGTGATGAGGACTGTAGTCCAAAACTTCTGGATGGCAGTAGGTTGAAGAGACCATGGTACTGCAACCTTAGCTGCTTGCCAAATCACAAATGGTGTGTAGGGAGGGGACCTGAGAGGCTGTGTAGTGGTTAGAATACCAGATAGACTCAGTATCAAATGAGCCATGATGTTCCTTGTATGATCTTGTGCCAATCGCTACCTCTCATACTAATCTATTTTATAGAGTTGTTGGGAGAATTGTGTTGAAAAGACCTATATACATCATCTGAGTACTTTTCAAGATATAATAATAAATTGTGTACATTCAAACCAGCCTGTAACAAATTAACGGGTTTAAATGAATACCACACCACTTACGGAAGATCTGTTAAATCTTAAGGAGATATATACAAAAACAGAAGTCAGGAAAGTGTTATTTGTGAACAGACCTGGTTGTCAGGGAATCTGAACTGTATGGATGAAACCTTGTGGGTTTTGCTTTAGGAATTTTGGACCACAAAATTTTATTTGAATTCACTTCATGGACTGAGAAATATTAGACCCAGTGCTGGAATTGTAGGGTTTTATGATTACAGAATACTGGTCTGATAATACAACAACAAAAAAAGTTCATAATGTTGGCAGTTCTACTTGTGTTGTATAATATGGCATAATAGTGTAACATTGATTGCAGGTTTTGATTCACTGATGTCTTGTGTGCATTAGTAAGCAAAGTGATGCCTATTTTCTATCAGTAAGGGAGAGCCTTGTTTCTTGAAACAATGAAGCTCTGGTCTTCTTAAAAGGTTTTTAAAATCAGAGGTGGGCAAAGTCCAGCCCCCGGGACTGTTTTTGTGGCCTCCAAGCCTCTCCAGAGACTTTTTTTTTTAAAAAAAAAACTTGCCCCCAAATGCCCTTTCAGGGGCATGGGGACATTTTCAGCCCACCAAGTTAATGCAGCCCTCTAGTCTCCCACAGTTGCCTAGCCATTTTAAAAACAGGGAAGAAAAGGTAAAATTAAATATTTACGTGGAGGTGAATTAGACAAGAGAGATATTTCTGGTGTCACTGATTTGAGGAATAAAATCTCTTTTCCTATTAGACATTTAAAACAAAGAGAATGGCAAACTTAGTTGGTCTGTCTTCTGTCTCCCCAGCCTCTATCTAATCAAAGACTGATCTTTTCTAGCCTCTGCTAATTATAAACAATGTTAAATTGTTTATATTAACATTTTCTTCATCCAGTCAGATGAAAGGTCTTACTAGTCTTCACCCTCTGTGATATAACACATGGAGGCCATTTGTTCCTGACTACCTTCCATCAGATTGCATCAGCCTCCTCATACCAGTAACCTCCTGTACTCGGATTCATTACAAGTCAATCATTTGTTTATGTTCTGTTTCAGCCATTTCTCCCTTTATCATTTTATTTACAGTTAGATTGGCTTCCTGCTGGAATCTGTTACTGTCTGCATCTTTGGTATTACACAAACATTTCTGAGTTATGCTTTATTACCTTTATACTGTATGAATACACTATTCATGCTTTTGGGGCTCAAATTTTATGAAATACAACCCAAATCAACATTCAACCTGCAAGCTATGTTGCATTGGTAACCACTGTAACTTATCCACCTAAGAATTGAGATTTTCAGTAAACACCATTTGTTATGAAGTTAAGACATTTTGTTCAACTTCTTAAAACATTCCATAAGTTTTTCTTCAAATCTATGTTTCACACATTTTATTCCAGGATACTAACATAAGCAATTGTTTAGTTACCCTTCTTTTGAACAAAAGTATTTGTCAGGAATCTCTCCCTGCTGAGCCGCAGCCAGCAAGGGAGGAAAGAGGTCAGGAATACTTGGAGAGTCCGAATATACCAAAACACCAGGAAAACACAAGTTGAGCCAGATCAAGGTCCAGTCCAAAGGTTCAGGAGGGAGAGATCCATCCGGAGGGTTTCAGGGAGCAGGAGACATGAAGGTCATGAGGGCTTGCTAATAATTTGCTGCAAGCAAGGAGCAACCATGCCAGCAGACTTAAATAGCCCCTGTGAGCAGGTGCTGCTTGTTGTTGTTTCCTCAGCCTAGTCCATGCAGCCTGCCTCTGAGCAGCCCGTTTCAGCCTTCGTGATTGAGGGCTGGTGGGCACAGCTGGCTGCAACTCCTCTGCATCACTGCTGGTTCCTTCTCTGTCAAGAGCTGGCTGGAGCAACTCTGTCTCTGTTTGACCTTCTAGTGCAGGGGATGTTTGCAGGTTGACTTGCTCACTCCCTCTGTTGGTCCCATGTAAAATCAGTTGCTCCTCAATCGCCGCAGCATCATCTATCACAGTATTATATTGTAAGTTGGATCATGTTCTTAGAGAAAAAGCAAGACAGGATGTGAATATTTAGGCACAAAGTAGAACAGAGTTTGTATAGAAAGTATTATGCATTCTTCATTAATAGAAGGGATAAATGCAACATGTTTCTGTTTTTTAGATGGTATCGAGCTCCTGAGCTGCTCTTTGGTGCTAGAATGTATGGTGTGGGCGTGGATATGTGGGCAGTGGGCTGCATATTGGCTGAACTGCTTCTAAGGGTAAGACCAGGTCACATCTAGAAGATCAAAGCCTGCTCCTCTTCTTGCACAAGTAGTTAAGAGGTAGCACCTACTAGCACTTTCAGTTTTAAGATTTGGTGCATTCCTGGAAACTAAGACAGGAATAGGATCCCTTTTTTCCGTCAAGAACTTCATTCCAGGGAAGAGCATAATTATGCAAATTGTATGCCCCCAATGGGTGAGGCTAGAGCAATGAGTGAGTAAGCCTGCCCTTTTCTCTTTCTTCCCCTATTTTTTTCCCTCTCTCTGATTCTTCCCTGTCCATCAAGGTTCCTTCCTGTTTGATTCTCCCCACCTACATGAAAATAGGCTAAGGGCTGCAGATTTCCCAGCCCTGGAACAGACAAAAGCTTTAAATGTAGTAAATGAGTTGTTATGGGTTTCATTTGATTAATAGAAAGTTCAAGGATTCTGAAGCTGAAACTTTTTTAACTGTTCTTTTGATTAATCAGTCTTGAATTAATTGGTACAGAATTTTGATTAATTGTTGTTGAAACCTGCTATATTCTTCTTATTGTAGGTTCCATTTTTGCCAGGAGATTCTGACCTGGATCAGCTGACAAAAATTTTTGAAACTCTGGGTACTCCCACAGAAGAACAATGGCCTGTAAGTTTCTTGACTAGATTTAGAGTTCATGTGTGTTTACGAGAACTCCTGTATATTTTCATGTGTAGAGTATTCATTCTGTAGCTTTTGACTTCCTTCTTCGTTTTCTCTTTTTTCTCTGCCAACAGGGTATGACCAATCTTCCAGATTATGTGACTTTTAAAAGTTTCCCTGGAATGCTGCTTCATCATATTTTCAGTGCTGCTAGTGACGATTTGCTAGAACTACTGCAAGGATTATTTACATTTAATCCTTCCACCAGGGTGACTGCTACTCAGGTATTTCATTTCCTCATTGCAAAGTTAAAACTGACTATTGTCAAGTTTTAGCAAAAATGTCTAAATTTTCCATGAATCTTGGTAAAACTACCTCATTTAATGGTTTTTGGGAAATGATACATGGATTTTCTTTCATGTCCATCTAATAGATTCAGTGGTGTTATGTCATCAGCAAATCTTTCAAGCCTCATTCTCCTAACTGCTGTTTAAGTTCCAGCACTATTTCAGCTAAAAAATACTGGTGCCAAGCGCTTCCTCCAAGACCCGGTCTCCCCTGAGTTTGGGGCTGAATCAGCCACCCTAATCAGCTGACCAGTGCCAGAAACCCCACCATTCCAGTAGCGAGCCAGTTAAAGCAACAGAGCAGTGGAAAGGGAAGAGATAGGAAGAGTAGCACCATCCTTTTCTATACCACCATGTGGAAACAATTTGGCAATGGTCCAATTGCTGGCCAGAAAAAGATGGATAGATGGATAGATAGATAGATAGATCTGTCACAAATACCCTCTCATCCTGGTTGTTGGCATCTGGGAAAAAAAACCCACTGAATTTAGTAGCACTTCGTCTGAAGTACATACTACTGCAGTTTGAAAAGGCATGTACTTTGAGCTCTTGCTCTTTTAACCCAAGCAATCCTGCTGTAAGGAAAGGGAACTTCAACCCTTTTTCCTGGGACACCTATTGAGAAATGCAGATTATAAACAGGTGTTAAAGTTTTTATTCATTATTGACCCTGTCAAAAATATAGCACTGCTGGGATAGATGCATAAATGCATATCTATTAGCTGTGGATAATTAACAAAACTTGGCTCTAAATTTTTGAACACAACAAAGCTAGATTTGGCTGATTATTAATCCTACACAAGGGGGCAACAAAATTTAGCAGTGTGGAATGCTGCTTATTATTTCAGGAAATTAGTTATGTATTCTTTCAGGATATCCCATTACTTGACCCCTCAGTTTTCCTGATAGCATTCCATTCCCACCAACCTTGTTCAGTGCATATTGGGTTGTGTGGGGATTTTTTCTTCAGTCAGCTGTCATAGTTCTCAGAAGAGCTTGGAAGTACACTGTGCCCTCCATATATGCAGAGGTTACATCCTAGGAACCCCACATAAAAAAGCAAAGCATTGTATCCCATTATAGTCAGTGGATGTGATATGCGTGTACCCATGGCATCCATTAGCTTTGTGCAACCTTGCATTTGTGCACACAGGTCACAATAAAGGAAGGCCCACTGTAACACATTAATAATTACAACATCTACAACATGTTACTTTTTGGGCAACAAAGGGACTGGATAATTTTTTAAAAAATATAGATACTAGTGGCATCATTATGTTTTTAGGGTTAGGAAGTGATATTCAGTCATTTCTCCTAAAATGTCATTTAGGTGATTGAAGCCAGTTTTTTAAAATGTGTTTTGTTATATGAAGCGTAAAATTAAGACTAGTGTGTTATTAATGTGTTACTCTTCAATAAGTAGCAGCATAAAAATTTTACTTTTAAAAAGGGAGAATAGAGTGATTGACAAAATGGATTGTAAAAGAATACTATTCCAAGTTATAACTCATCAAGCATACAATTACTGCCTTGGGGAGTGGCAATGTTTTGGCTATGTAAAAAGTTTAACTTGGTGAATCTTTACTTGTGTCCAACACATTAAGTTAACTCCTGCAAGCTAAAAACATTAACTTACAGAACTTGGCTTTGTTAAGTGCAACAAACCAGCCTGGGTACAGGTAGCATGCTAACATTACACTTCTTAGTTAATTTTGCCAAGTTGTTGTTTTCTCTACAGTAAACTAGGTTAAGCCAATATATAAACACAGCTATGATTATATTTTCTAACATGTCCCCTGGAAGTTGATCTGTTAAGCTTTAGTTTTGATTTCAGGGCTATTGGAACTATGACTAATGGGTATGGGGCAAGAGAAGAGGAAGAGAAGGAGGAGGGAGTCAAGATTCTAATGCAATATCCAAGCTGTAATCTTAAATTTACTAAGCATAGTTGCACCATAAACAGGATTAGGTTACACACACTACACTGGAATATTTGAGGATAATTATCATTGCTCCAATCTGGATAGCAAAGAGAACACTCTTAGCTAGAGAACAATCGCTAGAATCTTGTTGGTGTCTTACTCTGGTGTATAAGTTTTAGACTAGCAGAAGTACTTTTTGAGGTGTTATGGAAGGAGGTAAATAGTATTTTCTTGTGGAGCCCCCTCTTCTGATGCAACCACAGCTTGATGGTACTGGGATATACCTCCATGCCCCTCTAATTGCAGTTCCATAGCTGAAGAAAAAGGAAAAACGTTTCGTCTCCCAAATTTCCAGTGTACAGGTATACGCTAATTAACAAAGCCTCTGAAGAAGAAGGTTCCTTTTTATGCCCCAATTTTCCCATTTCCTCCTTGTCTTCTCTCTAGCTGGAGGGTTTTTCTGGGAGCACCAGCATTTGGAGAATGGTGAAAGAGACCTGGAGAAACACCAAATTCCAGTGTCTGTTTGCAGAAGCATGTCTGCAGTAAACAGTGCCATGAAGCTTGAGCTGGAAAAAGAATGAGGTTCTTCTCTAGCTGATCCTGCTGTAGTTGCATGTGTGTGTCCCTCCCTACGACAGACGAGATAAACAGAACCTGCTTCTAGGATCTCTCATTGAGCATGTGCGAAGAGCAAAACAGAGTGAAAGGGGCTGTCACACCAGCCACTTCTCCATATGTTAAAGAAACATATATCTTCAGATTGGGTTGCCAAAATGGCAATCATAAAAGTGGATGGTAGTGTAAGAAAAAATAATTATTCTTGGGTCCATTTTGGAAGAAGTTTTCCAGTGGTCTGTAGAAGATTTAAAATGTCTCTGTTCACTTATACAAGTATACAACTGCCCCTGGTTGTTTCATTTCACAGGTGCATATTGTTGATTTTGGATAAAAAGTTGTTGAAACACATTGAACTACTCTTCCTTTTTGTGGTGCAAGAACCTATCCCTATTTTTCCATGTTATTTCTGCCTCAAGAACCGAATTTTTAATACCACGTCTACTTCATTAACTGTGTAATAGCCTGTACTTGCTGGAGGTCTAGGAGAGTAAAGCTGCTCTTTTTCCTTGGTTGTACAACTGGAGCCAGATGATACTCTGGTGCTGTCTGGCCTCATTCCCAGCCAGAGATTGGTTATGGTCGTATACCCCCAGCTATCAAACTATGCCAACACAGCTGGCAAAAGGAGGAGTCCAGAAGCTGAAGTACACTTGGTGGATATCTATATGACTTAGTCAAAGTTCCATGATATTCTTATAGTGCCCTGCAAAAATAATGTGGTGCTTCACCAAATAATGCCAAAAAAAAAAGCTAAATTATGCTATTTGAAGGAATATGCATAATTCTGCAGTACTTGCTATTTTGTTTAATTTATTCTAGTCTATTAATCATGAAAAGTCAAGAAGGATTTTCCATGGAAAGCACTATTCATCCATTCTCTGACTGTGAAATAGTGTTGCCCACTTGGATTCAAGCATATTCTTGAAGCCGTAAGGGCTAAAAAGATATTGCTGCTTTTATAATTAAAATGAAGGTTATAGGGGCCTCCTTTGTTCTTTACTCCTGAAGAATAATAGTAGATACACAACCCAGACTGTGTCCTGATTCACTTCTGTCATCCTTATAAGAAAAGCATAATATATGTACTTCACACAGAATATACAGAGCTGAAACTAATCCATGATCACTTGTTTCTTATCTACTCACAACAGAATATTTCTAAGTAGCAGTGGGTTAGAGCCCAAGGGCTACATAAGTTGTTAAGTACAGTTCTTGTAAAGAGGAGGCTGTGGCTTCAGTGCTGTATTTGTTCTTTTTAAGGCACTGAAACATAATTATTTTAGTAATCGACCAGCACCGACACCTGGAAGCCAGTTGCCAAGACCAAATTGTCCTGCAGAAGCCTTGAAAGAACAGCAAAATCTAGTTCCAAATTTAAAGAGGAAAAGAACAGATGGAAAAGATCAAGGTAAAAATATTATTTTAATACTATCTATAAGATGTTAAATTTAATGTTTTAACAAGCCATAATTCAACTTGCTAGTCTCCAGATCTTGCTGTCAATTCACATATGTAGCTGACAGATAAGGATTTTTTAAAACCAAAGAACTGATACCCTGTGGTGGCATTCATACTTCTTGAAGCTGTATTCATTGCTGTAATCATTCAGAAAAAGAATACATGTTGATCCTCCTTGAAGTATGTGTGGACAGATTGCTTGCTCAGGCAGCTTGCCTAGAACTAAGAAACATCTCAAAATGCATGTTCAATCATTTCCTTAACTGCTTTGCAATTTATTTGATTATTCTACTGCTCAGCTGCTTTTTTTAAATTTAAAGCTGTTATCTGTAGTGTTTTGTTATAAATGTTTTCCAAAGACATAAGGCAACAGTTTTCTCCACTCTTAAAGCAGTCACTTAAGGTAATGTAACTGAGAACTTGAAATGCCCATTGATCAGATAGTCAGACTATATGGAGTCAAAGCACATGTATCTCTTGAGCAGAATTGCACATTCCTTAATCATATGGCTTGTGCTAATTACGACTACACAGTGTATATGTAAGTGCTTTGAATACTTCCAGCTGAATAGAACTGCCTTTAGATGGGGTGAGATACAATTTAAAAAAAACTTCTGTGGGGGCTGATAGATGATGATGGTTTCACACATGCAAGTCATCTCTGAATGTTATACATACTTCACATAAACAGTTATGTTATATAGTAGATACCAAGAGTAGGTGGGAAGGTCACAGGGAAATATGCCCGAGGTGAAAGGTACTGGGAATCTTTTTATTTTCAGAACAGTGCTGTGGAGCCCCACTGTGTGTAGGTGGAGGGTTTACACAGAAAGAAACAATAAAAATATGGCGTGGGTGGGTTGGTTGGATCAGTCGCTCCACTTAAGGGAGTATGCACAGAAGGAAAGCAGAGGACAGCAATTTTTCACCTCTGTTAAGAGCTACCTTGTTTTCTGGCCAAAGGCTGGGGATCACTGCCAGAGCTCAGCTTTATTTGTCTTGTGTAAGCCTCCTGTGATGCATCCTGTCTTTTCTTCTCTCTTTTTACTCCTCCTGGCTACTTTTCTACCTACAGGAGGATGCAGGGGTTTTATTTGTGAAGCAGAAAACCCATCGTGCTTGAGCCATCTTCCTGTCTATTATCTGCTCCATAATTGCAGTCTAGTGCAACTGTAATAGGAGAAAATAATGTTGTTTGATAGTGTGGGTGGTAGCTTGAAAATCTCTTCCACTCTGTGTTTCTTCTGTCAGAATGATGCTGGTCTATCAATAAGAGATGTAGCTGCTGGTTGATGACGCATAAACCTGCCCTGAATCTTTGTAAAAGCTCCATTCAGAAGCTATGTGCCAATTTATAAAAAAGTCTCAGTATGATCTAAATGAGATGATAACCTTCATTCCTCTTAGGTCTAAAGCTGATGTGATGTTGCCTTATCTCCCAGTCTTTAGCAGATCAGGAATATATCATGGGCTTGTCTGTTTCTGTCCCTATCTGTTTCAATTTGTGTGTAGATCTTCCCCTTTTAAAAAAATGTGGTTAGAGCTTAGATTGGTATAGTTATGGCGCTTACAGTAGTTCTCAAAAGGAAGAGAAGAAGGAGGTGACGACTCAGAGGGGATCTTAATCTCCCAAGCATGGCTTAGAACATAGATAGGCCAAGAACTATAGATTGCCTAACTTTGAAAACATTTTTGCAAGTGGTCAATTCAAGCTTCTGAAAGAGTTACTTGTCAGTTTCTCATGAGCCTGCTGGAGAATGGGACAACAGAAGGAAAAGAAGGTGGCATAGTATGTTTTTTAAAAGAGGAGGCTCCTGTTTGTTGCTGACATATGACACCCAACAGTTACCCCTGAAGGGACAGAAGGAAGAACTGGATGTAAAGTACTAAAGCTAACAACTTTTGGGACAGTGGTCAAACTAGAGAAAGTCATGTATGCTCTCTTCAAATGGTACTAAGGTTTGATGAGTGATGCTTCAAGTTATAGGTAAAAAGTGCAAGATTACTTCTTTGCCTTCCAGTCATAAAGCCACAGCTGCTGATAGCAGATGGGAGCAAAATTCAGAAGAGCAGAGAAGCGTCATGGGCTGGAGGCAGATTGTATTAGACTTTACAAGGGTATTGGGTTACAGCTAGACTGCTTCTCAGTATCCAATCTAGAGATTAAGCTGTCCCTCCATTTTGTCATACCAGCAGGCAAAGACTTATTTCTTTCTATTCAGACAGGCCTTCATTAACTGGCTGGCTGTTCTAGACAGAGGATTTAGAATGGATATACAGGACTTTCTAATGTTTTAGTACTTATCTGTTACTAATGTTTAAAAGTGTGTTTTAACTGGTGTTTTAATAGTATAAATAAAGTTCAGTTTTAACATATGTATTTTATTGTGCTTTTATTTGAAACTTTTTATTTACATTGTCTATTATGTCTTGTTTATATTGGAAGCTGACTTGCATTCTAAACCTGAGAGAAAGAGGATATGACTCAAATACTGTTTTTGTACTTGCTGAAGCCTGATGGCTCTCTTTTGAGGTCAGGGATTTGTACTCTATAAATATTCCCAACTACCTCTAGAGACTACTTGGAACTGTATATGTATGATAATTTTGAAAAAATAAGATATAGGCAATCTTGATTTTTTTTTCTATTTTATTGCAGTTTTGCCTTGTGTTAAAATTACTCTTTTCTCTTTAGGGTTGCCCAAAAAATTGGTGTTTTGACAACTGTGGAAACAGGGATATCGAATACCTCTGCTGCTGTGAAGTCTGAAAAGGCCAAGTGTGAGAACTGAAATGTCAACTGAACGTGAATGAAATCTAAATTTGTAAATTTCTGTAAAATGTGTAGTATTTGATTTCTAAAAACCATGTATTTTTTATTATTGATTTTTTTAAAAAAGAAAAAAATGTATTTAAAATTGCTCTGTGTTTAGTGATTTAGCACATGATACTTCTGAATGAATTATTATGTTAGTAATATCCAGCAGGGACTGGGCAATTGTAAATAAACCCCTTGTTGTGGAGATTGGAAGTCTATGTACAAATGCATATTTTTCCCCCAGTTTTCCTCTAGTTACCTGTGCAAGAGGGCCCATAACGTGGAGAATTTGTGTACCAGATTTATGTCAGTGCATTGATGTTGGAGGTCTAGTAACTTCAAAAGGCTTAATGATGCTTCAGCATGAAATATTAAGCTACATGTTGTATGTTACTAGCAAATTAGAAAACCCTGGATGATCACACTCAGGAGACAAAAATGATATTCTTCAATGAAACAGGGCTTTGATTTTGGTTTAACCTAGGGTTCCGTTTAAGGAAAATCTAGAGCCACCCAGCGGTATGTAATTATAATGTGTGTATGATACACACATGGCTTACAGACACACCTGTGTATTTTCATTGTGTACGCATACATACTCTCTTCCTTAGAGTCATGTTCCATGACATTTAGAAGCCTTTTAGACTGGAAATTAATCTCTGGAAATGGAAAAGATTAAAATCCACAAAGAAAAAAACAGTGTAGGCATTGGCTCAGACTGTTCTTAGCGCACAGACTTTAACATCTCTTTTTAAAACTAGATCACCTCTTAAAGAAGCAATATTACATACCACACCACAATGAGGAAAAGGCTGTGATAGAACCTTGAATTTGGGAAAGCTTTTTGCTTGTATGTGTATATTCCTGTTTCCTACAGGTCTAGCTGCAAGCAACTAGACTGGAACAGGCAATGGAAAAGTCAGCTAAATTTTAAGGCAGATAATTCTTTTCTTGTCTTGAGAGGAAATGAATAGCCTTCAAGGATGTTAATATCTTTCCAGGAGCTTTTGTCTGTCTTACCATCTTGTCAGAGTGGATTGGTCTGTTGATGGAGCAGAAAAAGAACACACAAGTGGAAGTGCAACAGCAAGTGGCTCTGTCTGTCAGTTAAATGTCTCAAGTAATTCCTGAAAAGGAGCGGAATGACTTTGGGTGCTTAGAAATGAATTCTTCTGGCATTTAGATAGCCTTTCCTCTAGCAAATATGAGTTTAGAACACCAGTAGTTACTGATATTCAGGGAAATTAGTTTACTAAGTGACAGAACACGTGCACTGGATGCCAAAGGTCCCAGTTCAGTTTCTGCTGTCCAGTTAGTGCTGCCAGATTGGATATGGGATGGGTTCCTGTAACAATCCTGAACCAATCATGGAGCAGGACAAGATGCCATAAAATTCTGTTGACAATGGTACCTATCCTCTCTCTCCTTCCAAACTCCAACTTTCAGGCAGAGCTGTCCCCTCCCAAAATGGCTGTTGCCTCCCTGCTGGAGAATGGAAGGAGGAGGCATGAAGTAGCATTGAATTCCCACATTGAGGGGGGATGACTGCAGCTGAAAATTGGAATTGGAAAGTTAAAGAGAACAGGTACCTTCATCTTCCTCCAGAGAGTTTTGCAGTACCTTATCTTGCTCCATGATCTGTTCAGATTTAAGTTATAGGAATCCTTTCCATCTCCAGCCTGGCAACTCTGTTTCCATGTAAAGCTAAGAGAAGCACCAGCCTAAAAGCATTGAGAGTTGCTTCTGTCTTTATAGATTATACCTAGCTTGATCAATTCTTACATCACAAACTGGGAGGTGTAAGTATACAGTGGATCCTCTATATATGGTACCTCCAGATCTGTGATTTCAAGCTACTGTGGAGCATCACGTTCTATACCTATACATAAAATCGCAGTGATATGAATGTGGCTGTGCTGAAGTATCCATGTGCATGTTGCTGCTATTGAATAATATAGGGCACAATCATTCACACTTTTTGCTATTTGTGGGGGGGTCCTATAATCAAACCCCTACATACACAGAAGATCCAGTGTACATCAAAGCACTTGTTTTTGGAGAACTGAAAACTCGTTTCCTAAGTAAGTCTTTGAGGTCAGTATCACTCATCACAGTGATAAGTCTAAGTGGAAGACTTATTTTCAAATTCAGTCATTTTGTGCTGCTGTGATATTTTCAGGCATAGGTGTTTCATACAGCACTGCCCAATAAGGTCCCTGTTAATTTCATAGCAAATGTTTCTGACATCCTGCCTTTGTTGTAATATTGTCAATTTAATATGTGTTGTTAGGAAAGAGGTTTCCATGTTCCTGCATTGTTTCATTCTTATTAGAAGCACTAATGAGTACTAAGCAAGGTAGCTGTGTTGTCTACAGGGAGTTTTGTTGTCAGGCTGTTAGCTCTGGATATGCTTTTAGAGAAAGTTTTGGCAGGGTTGTATCTTGTTTGGAAAACTGGGCATGCTTAATTTGGGTTTGCAGTTATAGGGGAGTCTGGACTAATTTTTTTCCCTTATATTCAGTCACTTCTTCAAGTCTTTTTGCACGACTTGAATTTTTGAATTGCCAAAATTTTTATTTTGAAGTGCCAGTTTTGGATCTGGCTACCCAACACAGACTAACTGAATCAGGGTGGGAATTGTGGAAGTCTCCAAATGTTGATGTCACACGAAAGTGTGAGACTAGGACATAAAAAGCCCATTTCAACCATACTCTATTAATAGAAGAACTCCAGTGAAGAGTGGGAGGAGGGAAATGAGATGGAAAAGATTTTTTATTGGCTAATGTCTGGAGTGCTGTGTTTGTTTCTAGGTGTTGGTGTGTGCATGCATGTTTTTTCAGAAGAAAACCCAAAACTATTTATGCAAAGGTTAAATCCCCAGGTCCCAGTAGAAAATCTAGTGGCTTAGAATTGTTTGTGTCTGAGGTTTAATTCAGCCACTCTAGAAGGCTGTTAAGGCAGTTTGCCTAGAAATTGCCTTTTCAGGTGATGTTTTATCCCAATAACATTTATGGCTCCTTTGCTAAACAGTCCCTCTCCTGCAAACCTCTGTCCTGCGACCTCCATTTTGGCAGTGAAGGGGAAGAGGAAAGAGGAGGAAAAGTGAAGCAGTTTTTATCAACCAAAGGGATAATGTAGGTAGACTTCCTTCTTAATAGGATGGGGTTTTTTTATTTATTGTTTGGTAAGAAGAAAATACATGGCTGGATTCTAGAAGGAAGATAGCATAGTCTGGACACCTCATAACATTTTGTGAATGAGGCGGGTTGCTGCATGATAAAAGTCTCATCTTAAAACACTGCTTTCTTCTGTATGTCCCAACTAGTCATCTTTGGACAGTGCAAGCAAGACAGTTGCAGAGCTCCTGGGCATTAACTGCAGTGATAGACAGTACTGCTTCCCATAGTCCTTTTCATACAGCCCAGCTTCTCATAGGTGGTTTGTGCCTTCAAGTAACTTCTTGACTTATGGTGACCCCATGAATTTCATAGCATTTTCTTTAGGCAAGGAAAACTCAGATGGTTTTGCCAATTCCTTCCTCTGAAAGATAACCTAAAGCACCTGGTATTTTGTTGGTGGTCTCCCATCCAAGGATCAGGGCTGATGCTGCTTAGCATCCAGGATCAGACAGGATCTCATAAATTAGGAATAGGAAAATTAGGCCACCTGTTGTTTTGGACTTCAGTTCCCATCAGCCCCACCCAGCATAGGCCAGCACGCAGCCCTGTGGGCTCTGAAGTCTTTGTTTTCTGCCTGAAAGAGGCAGGGCTCCCGATCCCTCATAAGCAAAGAAAGTAGTGGCTCTCAGTGCATGAACTTACGGCTCTGAGGTTCACAAGTGGCGGCGGTGACTATAAAGGGATTGGACAAATTCCTGCCGGAGAGACCCGGCGGGCGCTTCGGGGCCCGGAGGAGCACGTCCCGGCCGAATCGGCACAGCGGCGGCAGTGCGAGGGCCGCGCCCGCCTTCACGCACTGCTCGCGGGGTTTCGAGAGGCACCGATGCGGACACCGTGGGAAACTGGAACACCGGATGCTCTCGTTCTGATCCGGCCGCGTCGCTCTTTCCTTTCGAGAGACGGTGCAACGTGTGAATCAGGTCTGGGGTCCTGAAAGCAAAAGAGCGAGCTAACTTTACGAAAACGACGAAAGGCGGCACGTAGCGCGACTCCTCGGGAAGCCCGGGCGCCCCTCCCCGCAACTTCTCAGCCAGCAACAAGGCGACCTCCGCAAAGCCGGGGCGCACCAGGGCCACCAGGGGCTGGTAAACAGGCGGCCGTGGCTCCGCCCTCTCCCCGGGGAGCCCCCGCCCCGGCCGCCCTCGCGGCGGGTTTCCCCGCGGAGAGAGGCAGGGGTCTCCCGAGCGTGAGAAAAAGGACAGGTGGTTTCACCTCTGCCCGCCCGCCTCGGGCTTCTCCCGCCCCCCCCCCGCCGCCGTCCCTCCGTCCGCCCCGCCCCGCCCATCCAGGCTCCTCTTAGGGCGGGCTGTTCGCAAACTCCTGCACCGGAAAGCCATTTATCTCCTTGTGAGCGAAACTGACGAGAGCGGAAGCCTCGCGCTCCGCCGCCGCTCGTCCGTGCCCCTCGGAGAGACAAGCGTGCGAAAGCAAACAGAGGCGTCTCTCTCCGGGGGCAGAGCTTCGCTTACGCGCCGGGGAGAGGGCGAGCCACCGCGCGCTCCCGCCCTCCCTGCCGTGGCCAGGGCCGGCTCCCCCGCGCGCCCGGGCGGTGACGGAGGAGGAGGAGGAGGAGGAGGAAGAGACCGGCCAGAGGGAGCGCCGGCGGCGCCGTGACTGCCCCCTGAGCGCGGGGGCAGGTGCTGAAACGGGTAGGGGGGGATCGCGCGGCCAGGCGCCTCAGACGCCGCAGCCATGTCCGCGCCTTGCTGTGCGGGCCAGGTAAGGAAAACGGGGGCGGGGAGGGCGAGCGGGTGCGGCGGGGGTCTTTCCCCGTTTCTCGTTATGAGAAGCAGAAGCGAAGCTGCCCCGCTTCACGGCCGCTCGCTGCTGCTGCTTCCCGGGCGGGGAGGGTGGGAGGCTCCGCCCTGGCTGCGTGGCAGGGTCCTTCGGGGCCGCGGCAGCGCCTGCTTTGCGCCGGGCGGGCGCCGCCGCCTCCCCGCCGCGTTGTTTCGACGCGGGCGTTGGGCCCCTCTTGTCGGTGAGCGTCGCCTCGCCTCGCCTCGCCGGCCGGGTTCCCGAAGGCAGGCTCGCCCGACAGCTCGGAGCGTTTTCGTGCCCGTGAGCGGTTCGGGACCCCCGGTTTTTACCACTGCTGGGAACTGCCTCGGAAGGGTCTCGTCCCTCGACGTTATCTCGGGCAGCGATTGGTGGCGTTTGTTGTTGCCAGCCGGAAACTGAGGCGTTATGTGGTGTGAACGACCAAGCTGATAATGGCAGAGCCGTTGGCATGCCAAAACGGCTGTCTTCGCAGCCTTTGGTTTATCGGGGGGGGCGGGGGGGAGCCCTGTCAAAGTAGCTTCCCAAAGGGAGATAGGCGGGAGGGGTCCGCTCCGTGGAACAGGGTAGTGTTTGAGTTGCTTCCATTTGCCACAGGAGCGTCATGCAAATGTATGCCCACCATGGAATGCTTCAGATTTCCGAAGAACGGCGGTGGTGCGGTTGTAGAAAATGTAACGAGAGTATGCTGCAGCAACACCCCTCCGAGAGTTGTTCCAAGGCTAACGTGTTCGTTGTGTTACAAGCTCTTGTAAGACGCGGCTTGTGAAACCTTGTGCCATCGGTTTTGCAAAGCACACTGCCTATGGAGCTTGTTGAGCTTCTTAAAAAATTAAATGTTTTTCATCTCTTAAAATAAAACAGGCTCAGAATATGGAGGCCCTAGACAAGAGTGCTGTGGTCAGAGATGTGTTGGAATCTGTTCACTGAATGCAAGACGATCGTTAGTGTTACACATAGCAAGGAAAGGCTGACTCAGGGTTGTTGTTTTTTTCACCCCCTCTGTGTCTCTCAGAGTAAAACTGGAAAACTTCGCTTGTTGATAAACTAGAGAGTGTATTTGTTGGATTTGGGGACTGGGGGCGGATATGGTAGGAGGCAGGCATTCGGTTGTTTGCTACTCTACCCTAGAGTGGAAGGAGGATTAGAATTTCCCCAAGGAAGAGGAGGATAGCACTAATGGCTATGTGTTTTGGCAACCAAAAGCAACAGCTAGTTCTAGTATTACTTATTAAGTCATACGGCCCAGTAATTCGGTCACGTAGCCCAAATCATAATCTGTTTGCTTGGAAATACATCCCACTAAGTTCACTGGGAACCATACCCTGATATGCGTGTTTAGATTTCTGTGAAATCTGTTCCCCAGTTGGTCTTTCCTGTGTTAATGTGTTTAATTGTGAAGCGGGCATTTTTGGACACTGAGTTGTGAATGTCTTTCCCACCCATCACTCAGACCAAGCAGTTGCTAATTAATAGGAAGAAAACACTGTTTTATTGTACCTCACCTTGAGATCTTTACGCAGACAGTGGACTGGAAACATTTCAATAATAAATAAAAACATTAGAACATTACGACTTGGCACTGTTTGTATTCCCTGTTCTTGCTGAGCCAAGTAAATCTGATGTGTTTTTATGCACAGTAGCTAAACAGACTTTGCCCTTTTGTTTGTTGTTGTCTGGATGTTGCTAATGTGGGAGGAAAAGAAGAGGAATGTTTAAAAATTGAATGTATATTCTAGTAACTGTAGAGTAAGGGTGTGCAACTCTGACTCTCCAGATGTTTTTAGTCAACAAATCCCATCAGCCCTATACAACATAGCCAGTCATGAGGTTTTATAGAAGTTGTAGTCCAAAAACATCTGGGGGGCACCATTGTCTACCATTGCTGCAGAGGTTACGTCAGATGTCAGAAAGAAAAAATGGAAAAACGTATCATGTGAGAGCAGTCTAAGAAAATTGTCTTCTTTTTTAACGAAAAAGTTTGTGTGTGTTCAGTATAAGTTCAGTATAAAAGTATAAAGTTCAGTATAAAATTGCGTGGACATATGTTGCTTTTAAATTGCCTTTTTGAGCTATTAATAAACTGAACACTCTGCTCATTGTACAAGACTGAAATAAGACAGCCGAAACTTTAAATTCTCTGTGAAAACAGGACTTTTGGCCATCTCAAATAAAATGTTTCCACTTCTTTACTGTTTCCTGCTTTCCACTTATTAAAATGGAACTGTTTTGAAACAACCCTTAAATTGTTCTGCATGTTAAAGAATATATTGAATTTTCAGTTCTGTGGATTCACAAACATTTCTCCATTTCCCAGACACACGCTAGTACTAAGAACATGTTCTGTAACTTTGGAGATGTGAAAGCCAAGAATTACAAACTTAAAATACATGCATAAGAAATAGTTGCTACAGAGCAAAGAATATGATATTTAATTGCTGAGTCATCAGCACAGCTGATGAGCAAAACTGCTTTTCAAAAAAGCATAGAACGCATAATTCTCTAGCAGGAAAGAGAAACAGCAAATGCAGTGATGTGTATTTTCCATGCACTGTTAATCTTTTTTAAGCCATACCAGGTATATTCAGATTTAGACTCATGCTAGTGGGCTGGTAGAAGTGGACTTCTCCACAGCCGCTTCCTGAAAATACTACACAGAAGTTCAGGGGCCCCTGCTGAATGGGGTGAACTTTGGTGTGATCCTTGGAAGTCAGAGTCCTGTTGAAATTCACAATTGGACCCTAGACCTAACCTGTAAGTTCCAAGAAGGTTACCTTGATCTCACTGAAAACAGTGTAACACATGTATGTTGCTGAATTCTCCTTTTTGCCAGGATGTGTACCGGTTTATTTTGAAATGCTCTGTCGGTTGCAGACTTAGCAGCAAATGGGCAGGTGAAGTCCATTGAGCTATACAGCTGTGAAATACACATAAAGAGTGCATTTTTGCTCCAGCTGTGATCCTGTGAAGTACAGCAATAAGTCAAACACATTCTGAGATATAGAAATAACGCTTGAAATAAAACATTGGTAGAGCAGAACTGTTGCACCTGTGTTCTGAAACAATTATTCTTGGTCACATTCTGCTCTTATTGCACCTTAGAGAATACCCTGAAAGCACCAGACCCTGTCTGATCATGGAAGCTAAGCGGGGTAAGCCCTGGTTAGTACTTGGATGGGATGACAGACTACCACCAAACAGGCTGCTGTAGACTATTTTTCAAAGGAAGGAAATGCCAAAAACACCTCTCGAGTTTTTCTTACCTAAGAAAACTTTATGAAATTCATGGGGTGACCATAAGTCAACAAGTTACAGGCTGAGAGAGAAAATAATAGGCCCTGATTTGCTGGAAACCCAGTAGACACTTGGCCTCTTTTCTCCCCGAAAAGCATACAAATACATTGTAGATTGGAACAGTGGGGGGCGGGGGAGTTGGATGATCATGATCAACATTTTTACAAAACTAACAATGATAGATACAATATGTGATTGATTTTTAAGACCTACTATTAGTAAAATGCTGGCTTGGATCGCATGTTTTCTCCTGTTAGTCATTAGCATCCGCTGTTTGCATGAGCTGAAATAGATAGCAGGAAGCAATTGTCATGTATTTCGTCCTTGGCCGCGATACTTCTCCCTCCATCCATGCTACCATCTGAGGCAGATTTTTTTAGAGTTTCAGGGACCTCAAAGTTTGGGAGGAAATCAGCAAAAAATCATTTCCATTCCCATTCTGCAGGTGGGATCTATTCTTTGCATCAAAAGCCTTCTTTAGAAAGAAATACATACACTGAACTCAAATTATGGGTCCAGCTCACTGTATTTCCATAAATGATAGTCAGATGGTGGTAGGCATACAACAGGTTTGTCCTTTATAAAATAAAGCAAATTGGCAGCAACATAATTTCTGAACATTACTAATTTTATAGCTATTGTACTGTATTGTAAACGACAAGAATCCCACCTACCTGTGTTATCAGGTAGAAATCACCTATATACAACAGAGAACATTTTTTAAAAATCAAGACTGAATTGCTCATAACATTCATAAATTTATTTGTTACATTTATATTCTACTTTTCATCCAAGGAGCTCAAGCCACTAAACATAGCCCTGTTCCCCACTTAATCCTCCCAACAACCCTGTGAGGGAGACCAAGTTAAGAGATAGTGACTGGTTTGAAGTCATCCAGAAAGCTTCGTGATTTATTGGAAGTATGAACCTGAATCTCCCCAGTCCTGTTCCAACAGTCTTATGTAGTACAAGTCTTTTCAAAATTACATGTGCTCCCTCTACATAGAAAGGTACATTTATGTGTGAGATGCATTAGTATGTGGGTCACTAGAATTTGACTGCAGGACACCAAGAGCTATTAAATGCAATAACAGCGTGTATGGAGTTTGCAGTTTTGCTCCTAACATCCTACATGTGCAGGATTGAGAGTTTCATCAGCCAAAATTGCACCATCGTTAATAGAGTTCCTACCCTGTAGACAAGTATCTGCTGCACATCTATGAAGACATCTGCGCTACAGCTGACCTAGCACTGAGACAAAATCAGGATACAAGTAAGGATAAATGTAATTTATTGCATGAATGTAATAGCCAGGTGTGCAGCAACCCAAAAATGATGGTAATTGTTTAAATTTAATTTTGGTGACCTGTAAGGAAAGGTTAGGGCATGTACACCAATGGTGCTATATAACATCATGATGACAGTGATAATTATGATGGTGATGATGATGATGAGCTATGTTTTTAAAGCCAAAAGTAGGAAGAGGGTGCTTTGCCAAAATGGTGCAAGACTGTAGCTTGTGCTAGGTTGTGGCATTGGCATCATGTTTGCTGCAAATATGCATGTAAATCTTGCCCACAATCTTGCCCGCATGTAAACCTTCCTGCTTATGAGGGAAGATGGAAGGGTGTACAATTTATTTATTCATTTATTTATTGAATTTATATACCACCTTTTCTCCCAAGGTGGGACCTGAGGCAGCTTCCAAAAAGTTAAAAAAAAAACCCATCCAGCACAGGCAAAGTCCCTATTCCCTGATCTGCCTTTCAACTGACCAGGAGCACCTCTACCTTGTCTGGATGAAACTTCAATTTGTTTGCCCTCATCCAATTCATTACTGACAGCAGACATTGGTTCAATACCGAGACAGCTTCCTTTTAATCAGATGAAAAGGAGAGATAGAGATTTGCTTTGAAGACTAGCCAAAGATTGTGGACCTTTGCTTAGTTTAAAAACATTGGTGCAAAACCCAGAATATTGGCCTGGTCTTCAGGGAAGAGTGATGGTTGTTGACAGGATAATAATTGTGAAAAACTACTAGGAAGAACACCTGATATTTGCTTTTTTTAAAAAAAGTTAGACAAATGAAAGTAGGGGTTATCCATTAAAAAAAAATAGTTTTAGTATCTTGTTCCAGGTTTTTTCCCCCCCAAAAAGTGTAAATTTTGCCTGCCTAGTTCCAAAAAGAAGAGCACGTCTTTGTTTTCACGATGCTGTGGTCCCTGAAAAAAAATCTTAATAGGTATGAACAAAGGTCTTTAGGAATGTATTTCAGGGACAGTTACAGAAGTATTCTGGTAGTTAATCCTGAAGTATTTTTTGATACTAGTTACAGAAATGTTATTTTGGTGGCTATGTGTAGAAAACAGCTGTTCCTGTTACATGAGTAGCTCTGTCTGTACATCAAGCTGTGTGTGTTCATAACACACTGTGTAAGTTGGAGAGACTTAACGCTATTGTAAACCTTCTCCCCATACACAAACACACATACTGCTTTGTATACATGCGTAAGAGTTTTCTTTTAAAATCAGTGAATTTATCATCTGTTAATAACATTCAAGTTCAGGAGGAAGTAAACTCCCCTTGGGGATTACTGGAAGCAAGCAAGATATTCTTCACCCACTCACTGATTCACTGTTGCAACAGATCATGTATATTTGGCTTCTTTGAATGAACATTTTTCTGTTTCAGAAACACAGTTATACTTTCAGTACTGAACAGTACAAGCTAGAACAGTCCTTGTATGCAAAATATGTAGTTACAGGTTATCCAACTGTAATGAATTTGGCTGTGTCCAAGTGTACTGGTACTTAAAGTTGTCAGTTTCCAATTTCATTCTGTGTAACTAGTTCAAAGTATATGACTTCCTGGATTTTCTTAAGTCAAAGCAACTTAATAGTCATAGCATTGATTGTTAACACCTTTCTTTGTGCATACTTTTCTTCAGGCAGAAAAAAAAACACCTCATGGATTATACCCCAGGCACGCACTAGGTCTGCACAATGATTGTTTGCTTTTGCTTACATTAAAAAAAAAATCTGCCTCATTTCACAGGAGGCTGGAGTTTTCATTTGGTTTGTTCTGCACCATTTCTCTCGAGACTAGAAGGTTGCCCTCTGTCTTAAATAAAGCAGTTGTAGTGGAAACTTTAGTTATTCTTTTTCTTTCTCAGAATGATTGTGTATATAAATGAAATGCTGACACACTTTCAGGGTGATGCTGGGCCAGTGTTATTGGTAAGACTGCTGTTGTCACACCTATTACATATATTACATTTAGCAATATTTACATTATGTTCTGATTTATACATTTGGAAAAAGTAAACTTAGAGAGATGTCTGCCAGTTTCTGGGGCCTATTTCTGTCAGTGCTACTATGTATTTAGAAACATTGTGTGGAATCCTGTTGGTTAGTCCCAGCTAGAGTAGACACATTCAATTGACTGTTGAATGATGTCAACACAATAGGTAAATCTCATTAATTCAATGGTCTTACTTTAGGTAGGACTAGCAACAGAATTCAGGGCAATATTTTAAGATAAAACAACGCAACTGAATTTGTCTTTATGAATGGTAGTGGACAATTGCAGCCCTTCACTGTATATTTTGGACCGGCTCAGAAAATCCTACATCGTTAGCTGTGTTGGCTAGGGCTGTTGTGAGTTGTGTAGTGTTGCTGGGGAGAAAATAGACTCTTGTGAATTCAGCATGGGCAATGTTTATTGTGTACTTATACTGCAAAAAGAAAAACACTCCAGTTGGTTTTCCAAATTAATAAAGAAGACTCATTAATGTGTCAGACACATAATGGGATTTTAAGAGCCATCTGTGTTAAAGTCAGCATGGTATAGTGGTTTGAGCTTTAGTCTGCAGAACCTGGAGACCAGAGTTTGATTTCCTTCTCAGCCATGGAAGC
Organism: Cyclura pinguis; assembly: GCA_030412105.1. Lineage (NCBI taxonomy): Eukaryota > Metazoa > Chordata > Lepidosauria > Squamata > Iguanidae > Cyclura > Cyclura pinguis. Next base: position 314,661,487 of record CM059600.1, on the reverse strand, counting down.
TCACTGAGTGACTATGGGCGCATCACACACACTGAGCCTCAGACACCCTATGATAGGTTGGCCTTATGGTCTCTGTAAGTTAGAAATGGTTTGATGGAACACAACACCAATACTATTTTAGTAGTTACAGGAAGAAAAGTTACCACTCTCCCCTATGGTTTTTCTGGTTTTTTCTCAATCCTATGATTTTCAAAATTGTTTACACTTCCTAAAATAGCTAAGTTTATTCCTCATGCCATGGGCAGAATGTTTAACTGTACCTGCAGTCCCTAATCTCTCTAGCCAGCTTGCTGACTGGGAATAATGGAAGTTATATTCCATTACATCTGTAGGGCACCAGATTAGAGAAGGCTGCTTTGAGGAATGTCTGTAGCAAAGCTTAAACTATTGATAAAAAACAATCGAGTATAAAGATTGACCACATGTTATTACTTATGATGTAGTTATCTTATCTCAGTGAACTGTGGTTAAAACAGCTTTAATACTTGCTATGTAAAATCTTAAGTACTGCAGTCTTCCTGCTACTTACAAAGATTTGGGTTTGTGATGCATTTGCTCATGGAAGTTATGGGAGTAAAAATAAACAAAATGGATTCAAATTCCATCTCAGGAGCTTTGTATATTCAGTATATTCAGTATTAACAATTAAAAATTGTTTGTGGAGTTGCATTCTACTGTGAAATTGCCTTTTCATGTTTGGTTGCCAATAAATTAACAGAAGGCTTGCTAGTTAGAAATGAAGATACACCAGAAGAAGATCAGGGTTGCCTGACAGCCTCATGAGAATCAATAAACCACAGTTCATGAAGGATTTCTACCTCATTTGCTGATCTTGAACCTGAAAGAGACCTCAAGGTCACCTGTTCTCAGTAATACCTGTTGCCTAATTATTGCTGGTGACTAGAAGTTGCCTCTGAGTAATCAGACAGGCAATAATTAAACTGGATTTGGCACTGGGTCATATATTAAATTCAAACCATGAGCTTGCCACAGAGTACTAACCTACGTGAATCTAGACAGGTGGGCTCCTAAAATTTTCTGTGTGCTAGTAAAATCTGTTCACTTGTGCAACACCATTGGATTCCTTTGCACAACCCTTATCTTACCACCTCAAGAGGTAATATTGAAAACAAAATTAGATAAGTTTTTTATTGCTCTGATTTTACCAATTGCTGAAATTGCATTCACTCTAAAATATCCAAAGAATCAATTGCTTTTATGATCTGTTGGATCAGTGACATTCTTCTGCATTAAAGGGAAGGAGACCTAACTGGGATATCCAGTGAAATCGTCTTCTTTCAGTATTGAATTACTCACATTCTTAGAGATTTCACATACACTTTGTTGAAGTGATTTGGCGCAGGGGACAAAAGCAGTGTCATGGGTTGAGAAAGGATTAATTATATTCCCTCCAGATCACACCACATGAGCTCACTTCACAAGAAAGGTTTATTAACTCACACAAAGAAAGTTCCAACTTCTAAAACTTCCGCTAGCTAATATAATAGGCAGCAAGTTGAGTATTTTCAGAAGAGAGCAAAAGGCTATTGTATTGAGCAAGACACCAACAGTCCCTTCCCATCTAATGGCAGAAAATACCAGATCAGTTAGTGTTTGATGAATTACTGTATTTGATGAACGTTATAGAAACTTGGCTGTGAAACTGATGCAAGGACATAATTTTAGGAATGGTTTCCTGGCTTATGTTACAAGGTAGGGCAAATATGGGCTTGTCTCGTTCATTGCATATTCGGTGTTTTGGGTGAAAGAAAGATCAGCATGTGATAGTTAGCTAATCTATTTCGCTATAGACTGGTAAGATTATGTTTCATTTAACATGTTGTGTTGCATTCCATAATTCTAACTGACATCTGATTTATGTTGTCTGTTTGCATTAAGGATCTGTTTTGTATATCAACCCTTTCAGAAGTAAATTCATATTTCTGAAGTAGATCATGTTGCCAGCAGAGCTGTTGCACACAGGTTGAATACATTATGCTTGTGTTGTTTCAAAATAAATATTATTTATTTAAGATCGTTTTAGTAAAATCACACTAAAGAGGCAGGATTTCTGGAAAATAGAGGAATTACAAGCTGTTCCTAAAAGTAATAACCAAAATACATAAAATTCCTTTTATATTTTATTTTTAAAAATGTTCAAATATGGTAGAAACCACTTGGCCGCTATTCCTAGGTCTGTACTGCTCTGTTCACTGCACAGCTGTGGCTGGACCAGTTAATCCACATTGCCCTATAAGCATTCTAATAAAAAGTATTGTTTGACTTCCAGAGTGTCTGAAATCACTTACAAAATCATGTACAGAATTTAAAACAGCAAATATAAGCATGTTTGAAGTAAAGGGGCTCTCTTGCAGGGAAATGTGTTTAGGATTAGGCATTTACTGTTACTGTTTAGTTGTCTGGCTTTTCTCAGTATTTATGAAAAGGTCTTTAAAAAGAAGCAAAGTGAGCAAAAAAAAAGAGCCCCCAAAATATTTCTGAATCTTTAAGATATTTTTATCTTTAAATCTTTATGAATTTTATGCGAATATAAACCAGTTATTTCAGTTGTACGTGTAAATCTGTTCACCAGATTTTTTTATAATGCTGTATGCTGGTTTCCTCTGGGACTTTTTTTTTTTAAAGAATTTGAAACCTAATGTTTTGGATCTGTTGCATTTGCATCCTGTCTTTTCTTCATGGAGATCGTGTGGCTTATATCTGATGTGACTCTTTAGTTTCCATATTTTTTGAACATCTTAGAATGTGTAGATTGAAAGGACTGGGATAAATTCAGAATGCCTTGCTTTTCCTATTTATAGGTTGCCAGCTATCTTCAGACAGTAATCTTGTCATTCATGTTATCCTTGTATATTTTTCCGATCTCAACAACCTTTTTTTAAATTATTATTATTTCTGTAGTCCTTGTATGCTAAAAGAAGCAAATGAGAAGGATAGTGTTAGACTAGATAGGATTTCAAAAGCCTCATGAATGGTACTCTTTTAGCAAACAAGAGAAAGGAGTGCTCATCAGAATAAATAATATGTCACTACATGGAAATTTTTTATTTGGAATGTGTAATTATTTTGCTGCATAAACATCTTGATATTTGCATCATTTAAATATGAACATATTTAACTGATGCAATTAGTTACGTTTGAGTGCTATGAATACAGGCATACCTCAATTTACAGGGCGGGGATGCATTTCTAGGCTTTACAATTGGCCCTCCATATCCATGGATTCTGTATCCACATGAGGTAGTGTGTTGAAAACCATCAAAAACTACAGTACCCGTGTAAGTGCTGTAGGAGTTGATCAGCCAGTCAGTTAAAGACACGGGTAAAGAGTTAGATGGGCAATGTTATGTGGGGGTTTTGGAACAATGACCATATAAGGAAAGTGTTACTTGTTTTTGTTTGTGCCTGAGTATAAAAGGCAGTGTTGTACACTTGGGCGGGGCTCTCAGACTTTGTGGAATGATCCCTCTGAGGCCCTGCTAGCAGTTTGATAAAATCCTGCTTTCTCTCAGCTGTGGGTCTCGATTCCGGACTTGATTTCTGTTACACACAGTTTCAACCAACCATGACTTGGGGGGGAAATATACATACATACATACATACATACATACATACATATATATATATATATATATATAAAATATATATTATATATTATATATTATATATTATATATTATATATATATAAAAGTCCAAAAAGCAAACTTTGATTTTGCCATTTTATGTAAGAGACTGCATTTTACTACACCATTGTACATCGTGGGACTTGATCATCCACAAATATTTTTATCCACAGGGGTCCTAGAACCAAACCTTAATGGATACCAATGGTCCACTGTCTTCTTTAACAGAAACTTTGGTGCCAGAGGTAGAAATAACCTTGAAAGAATAGGGATAGGTTCTTACACCACAGAAAAAAAGAGCAGTTCAGCGTATTTCAGCAAACGCTTTATTCAAAACTAACCTCATGCACATGTGAAATGAAATAACCAGGTCAGGTAAACCTTGCATAAGTAAACAAAAGCATTTGCCTGTTGTATGTTAGCACACACCTACAGTAGGATCACATGGAGGAAAATCCCGTGCATTCCTAGGTCAACCTTTATTGCATTGTTTACAGCAGACATTCTACTGAAGCCCAACATCGAAAGTCTATCTTTCTGCAGTGCTCCTTCACCATCCTTCCGGTGCCAATGCTGGAGGAGGGGAGAGAAACTTGGAGCCAGGCAGAAGACAGGAAAAGAGAGGGCTGTGCTGAACTCCCATAAGAACACTTTGTAAAAAAGGAGCTTCTTTATGAGAGGACTTTGTTGACTGAGGTGTGCCTGTACCTAAAAGTGGTAGGGCAAGTTTCATTGCATCTTACAAAAGGAACGATTGTCTGTTGTCCCAGTTTCTTGTCTAGTTCTGCAGATGTGAAAACTGTTGCTTACATGTTACAGCTCTTCAGGATTGTAGACCAATCTTTTTCTTTCTGTCTTTCTTTCTGTCTGTCTTTCTTTCTTTCTTTTTTAGATCTTAGAGCCCAGATTGCAGTTACTAAATCAGCTCATTTTTATTACGGACAAATATGTGAAATGTGCTGAAACTTAATTAAACAGTCAAGTTTCCTAAAAACACTGTAGGTTTACTGCTTAGTTTACAGTATATGCTGGAGTTTGCTTTTATAAAAGGGGGACAGGTTTCATAATACTAGCAGCAAAACTTGTTGTTCTTTTAGCACTTTTTTTCCTGGGATGGGATTGAGGCTTCAGTAGGTAAGAGCTGATTCAGCTTTTCTGAAGGTTGTAATGGCCTGAGAAAGCTTGAGGCAAAATCTAAGTTTCTATGTTCACTTGAGATCGTTGGGTGTGACTTTATTCTCATACTGTAAAAAGTAAGTATTAGTTTCAGGAGCATTTCTGAGTAGAGATGTATAGTCTTGCATTGTGCATGTGATAAGCTGACAACATGAATCAGAGGAGGTTTCCCCACACTACTGCTGAGCACTTCCCAGGTGTGGAAGAAGATATTTTCAGGGCTGGTATGGCTAAAGCTTTACATAGCCGTGTGGTAGAGCACCACTTTATATGAACCATACCCACCAAGAATGGCCATGTGAAGAAGATCTTACTACATAAGAACAGTCCTTATCTGGCATTGCTAATTTATCAAGTTAGCCAGTCTTCAGGGAAATAACTGTGGTAATGAACTGTGTATACTTTCCTGCCATCTCTATACATGTCATGTTATCTGTATACAAATAGCATGACAAGTATCTAATAGGTCCTCCATATGGATTCAGATATGCAAGATATCTCACTCTACTGGCATTCTTTTTCTTTTGTTTTGAAAGGGAAAGTTGACAATACAACAGGGATTCTGTGTTTCAAGTGCTCCTCCTCCAAGTATGTCAGTAGACATCGTTTTTTTACTGACCTGCTAAATCGCTGAATGAGACTCTTTCTGTTTCAAGGTTTTGAAACTTAAAAAAAAAAGTCTAGCCTAAGATTTGACCCATATCACATGGAATCTTATTTGACTTGGAGTCATACATAGAGAAGCACATTGGGCAGGAGACTATGGCTGCACATATTAATTGTGTCCATGCAATTAGCGTCAAGTCCACTTTGACCTGTAGTTTTACTGTTCTTTCTCAGTCTCTCTCCCTCTCTCCCTCTCTCCCTCTCTCTCTCTCTTTTGTGGTTGAAAATTCAGAAGTTTTGATTAATTTCTTTCTACGACTCAGTGGAAAACCTTAGTCTGCACTGGACAGTTGTTTCTTTCCACCACTTATCTCATGTACTGTGGTTAATGATAATACAGGGGTATTAAAAACCATTATAGTAGTGCATCTTTGTTCAATTAGATAGAGCATTAAAATGTTAAAATATGCATTTAATAAAGTCATCCCTCCCAGATACAGTCCTTATTATCACTTGTAAACAGTTAATTGTTCTGAAATAGCACTTAAAAAAGTAAGTGCAAATATCCTCTTAAAAATCACAATTTCTAATTAGGTCTTTGCATTATTAGCCCCCCCCCCCCCATTACATGAAACAGAGCTCTTTTGTGGAGATGGTTGAACAACAGTTCCACACTTCATTCATCACAAAAGCTTAACAGTGTGGCAGTGAATTAAGAATGGTTCAGTAGGACTATTCACTCAACTGCTGCTTAGTTTTGGGTGGCATGCGGGAGGGGCGAGCTTCCGGGTTTCTGTTTACTCAGTGAAAACAATTGGAATTGATCTGTGTTTTGTCTGAGTGAATAATAAGAAAGAACTTTAACCTTAAACATGAAAGACCTGTGTTGTAAGTCTTGGCATTCAGCAGTGTTAGATGGAAGAGTGGGACAGTTGGTTCTACGGATGGTAATTGTGCTGTGCTATTTTCTCTTTCTGTGACATAGCAGCAGGTAGCAGAAAGTTCATCCAGTGATGTTTTTTCCTCTCCTCAAACACCATCAGGCTTGTGGTGCCTCTGAAAACCTGGAAAGGATCTTTGATCAGTAATGAATCTTGACTTCTTTCAGACAAGGGAATAAGTAACTGAGTATGTTCCAGACCATTTGGACAATAAATCCCACAAGCTCCAGTCCTCATTTATTATTCCTTAATTCTTTTTTGATATTGCTTGTCACGTCAAATGATAGAAATGTAGCCAGTAGTCAGGGATTGTTGGAAATGCAAGGCAGAAGAACATATGGAGGGCATCAGGTTGCACATTGTTGTTACAGGATTTGTACTACTTGGTGGGTATGGTTCATATTACTATAAAGAATGAATAACATAGAAGGCTAGGAACATATCTAACACTCCTCTTGTTGGGTATCATATTTTTCTTACCTTTTTAAAAAATTGTCAATCTGTTCTTGCGAGCCCAGAAAACTTCCAAGAAAACTAAACTTCAGAATTAGCCATGATGTACAACTGCAGCTGAAAGAAGAATTGGCAGTGTGTAATCTTTGTCCTGCAGAAAGGCTGAGAAGATGTTTTGCATGAAAGACTTTGGCTGATAAGAGGATGAACTGATGCATAATTTGGCAGCCAGCAAATAATAGAGCAAAGCTGGAAAAGATAAGAGTTGGAATGCAACTTACCAGGGGTTAAATTTTCCTCTGATCTCCAAAATCAAATAAAGAGCTGAAATGTTTTTCTGTATTTCAAATCAATATGTAAAAACTCAACAGGGAGAGAGAGCAGAGCTAGTACAGGTTGTCTTTGCATCCCTCTCTTTTCTGAAAACCTGGGGGAGGTGAAAGGAGGGCTGGCAGGCAGACATACTGGTAGCTATCAACCACTGTGAATAAATGAATTTAGCATTATACTGTATACCTAAAACCCAATCTGTCCTTTTTTGCTGCTTAAAAGTAAAAATGAACCTCCCAAAAATGACAGAAAGGGAGGAATAGGAGTAAACTCTCAGCGGGTCAATGCCATACAAGCTTATTTGCTCTGTATCTATAATGACCGTGCTAGCTGGGTGCATTCTGGGTGTTGTAGTCCAAAAAAGTAATGTTTCCAGCTTCTACAGTGGCCATAGACAGCCGCCTCTGAGGGAGCAACACAGGAATGGTGACAGGAGGCCAGAATAGCTGGGGATGGTTTCAAACACAATCTCTTCTCTGCTGCAGTGTCTCCTGGGTGTGTATGTACCTTCAAGTTGCCTGTTGACTTATGGAGACCCGATGAATATCAGACGGTTTCCTTAAGCAAGGAATATTCAGAAGTGGTTTTGCCAGTTTCTTCCCCTGAAATATAGCCCACAGCAAGATCTGGCATCTTTAAGGCATTTTAAGCCTGCCATCTCCTGAATAGCAGCTTCTTATAAATACCTGAGGCAGCATGGGGATAGGAGCAAGCAGAGCCATCCACATGTCTTGGATTTATGGCTGGATTTTATTTCTGTTTATTTATTTGTAAAATTGTGATTCATCCTTTGGCCTGACAGTGCACACAAGGCAACATAATAATCTTAGACCACATAAAACAGTAAAATAACTACTGAATGTAATAGATCAGTAGTTCTTGGGTTCTGTGGACCCCTGGGGGTCAACACAGCCCTTCACGAAGCCTTACTTGTGGAGACCAACAGCAATGGCAGCAACAAGGGCATGGCAGAAGGGAGGTGTTGTGGATGTCAAAACTGTTCCGTTGTTTGCAAACAAGGGACCAGTTTGGGTGTGCATACACACCTCTGCACGCACACACACCCCGCAGCCATGTCCCTGATAAAGGGACCTGGCAGCAGGCATATGCACACATCCAAACTAAATAAAAGAAATACATAAATATTTGAATATTTAAATCTAAATATTTAAATATCTAAATCTTGGGGATCCCTAGCAATGTTATATATACAGGGGGTCCCTGGTAAAGAAGTGATTAAGAACCACCAGAATAGATCTAAGAAAATCAGAAACAATCTTCTAAAAAAGCAGAAATTAAAATCCTAATGGCAGGCAGAACAAAAAAAGCTTTAACAGCCTCCCTAAAACTTAGCAAAGGATAATCTAATCTCCCCTCTCCCCTCCCCAACCTGCCCCAGGACAGAGTTCCATAATTAGGGTACTACCACAGAAAAGACCTATCCCTCATTCCATAACTTCTCTTGATGACAGAACATGTTTTAGAACCTCTAAATATATCTTAAATTGCAGGGAGATTCATGTATGTATTGGTAGGTTCAGTAATTCCCACTGCCTCCTGTTTTCTGTCTCAACAAACCATTTAATTCATTCCAGTTGCATGCTGCTTTTGAAGTTCTGAGAGGCAAGTGGTGATTTTGCTGTGGATTTCGAATCTGATTTAGCAAAGGACTTATTATTTACATATCCTCCTCAAGCCACACATGCTTCTTTATTTATATTTATCTATACTATTTATCATGCTTTTATCTTTGGAACTCCTGGGGTGCCTGCATGTAGTGAAGTGTTAGAAAGCCGATGATAAAAAAAACTCACATCTTCATCTTAAACCGCAGAATTTTGTGGTCTCTTAAAACTAGCAAATTCTATAGTGGCATTACTGTATAGGAGCATTACTGTATAGTATAGGAGTGGCAATAAAATGTGTTGGCCTTTAAGGTGCTACAGGACTCTAGCCCCCAGAAAAAAAAAATCTTATGTTACTCTAACACTGTAATTCTTTTTGCGGCTACAAACGTTGCATCTCTTTTAGGACTTTAATATACTGGTTGTTAAGAGATCATATAACTATATTATAGACTTGATTATAGTTTCATTTGGGAAATGTTTAATGTCTTTGTACTTGGATTAGCTTCTGTTTGGCAAACAACACACACTTTCATGACACATTAAACCACTGTTGGAACTGAGGGAGGGATGGGACCACGGGAACAACTTTCAAAATGTGCAGTAGAAGTAGGGTTTGCTGTAGTTTCCTTCCCTCCAAGACAAAACCCTTCTAGAGGCTGATGTACCTAAATATGTACAGATTGAGAATCCCTTATACAAAAATCCGAAATACTCCAGAATCTGACATTGTCCACATGGATGACTGAGATATTGTCACCTTTGCTTTCTGATGATTCAGTGTACACAAACTTTGTTTCACACACAAAAATATTTAAAATACTGCGTAAAATTACCTTCAAGCTATTGTTATAAGGTGAATGAATTTCCTGTCTAGAGGTGGGTACCACTTCCAAGATTATGTACAATACATAAAAATACAGGTATTCCAAAATCTGAAAAAAATCAAAATCCAAAACATTCTTGTTCCCAGGGATTTCTGGTAAGAGATACTCAGTTTGTGTTTGCATTGTGACAATTACTGTGTAAGCTGATTTTAAAATATGATGATGCTGACTTTAATTTTGTTTTTATCTCCCCAGTTGGCCTGTTGTTGTGGTACTGCTGGATGTTCACTTTGCTGCCAGTGTTGTCCGAAGATAAAACAGTCAACCAGCACTCGCTTTATGTATGCGCTGTACTTCATCTTGGTGACTCTCATATGTTGTGTCATGATGTCAGAGACAGTAGCAAAAGAAATGAAAGAACATGTAAGTAAATGTGGTTTTATGGAAAGAGAAGAGAGGTGCTAGTATCAGTTTTAAAGTGGAAAGAGAATGACATGTGTAACTTGATGGTTACTCCCAGAATAAAATGCCTTATGTTAGGCTTGGTTGTTAATGGGAAGTTTGAAAGGAGAGACTGTGTATACTGAATTATAGGCAAGTATTGCTCATGTGATTAATGTCCCACTGAGGCATTATGCTATTTAATGCTCTTTGCTCTTTAAATCTCTACTACAATATTCATATGCAAATACAGTAAACTGTTTCAGCAGTTTTGAACAACCCAGAACAGTAAGTGTTCCAGTAATACCAAATGTTTCATCCTGTGTTTTGCTTTGAAAATAAGGAGTAGGAAGAGCCAGTACAAAGAGTAATTGTTTGCACTATGACAAGAGATTATTTCTCTCTGAAACTTCAGCATTTGGCATCCTTGAATGAGAAAGTGTAAATGATTCAAGCAGTTCCTTTGCTGGAGCTTTCACCTCCTTTCCATTCCTGCTGCAGATTCCAGGGTGGTGAATATTCAGGAGACTGTGTTAGATTTTGTCACTAAACTGAGTTCATTTAGAAATAATTATCAGTCTTCAGCAGAGGTGAATTGAATTCAGACTATTATCTCACTTCTTTTTCATCCCCCTCCTTATGTTGGTGCATCTGCTCTTTCCATTCATTCAGCTAGAAAAAGAACACATTGTGGTGTTGCTGGACAGTTACAGACTTTTCTGACATATGCACTGGGGTTACGAAGCAGTGGTATATCATGGGGAGGAGTCTCCAGTCTTTAGACAATACCATTTATTCAAATACTAGACTGGCACTCTTCATCTCTTTTGTCTGGAGAAAAGGCTAACAGATACATGAAAATTATTCAGACCAAATTATGCAATGCATAACAGATGGTGATGCGGTGATTCTTGCAGAAAATAAAATGTCCTAGAATATTTTCAGAGGTTTCACTGTGTGACATGTGCTAATTACAGTACAGGCTTCCCTCACTTGCCTGACAGGCTAGGGACTGGAGCACTGTCAGAAAACAGAATTTGTTGAAAAGTAGAACCCCATGTACTGTAGTGTAGGGAGGATTAAAGACTTACAGAAGCTCAGTTGGGACTGACCGCACACACAGACTGCTTGCAAAGTCTCTCAGCTGGCTTAGTGCCTTTTTCCCCCCTCTCAGCTTGCTTTGCAAGCAGCATGTGCAGGCGAATAGCCTCCATAGGGAAGAAGAACTGAAGAAATAGTGGAACCCCTATCAAATTAATGGAATTTTTACTTAATTTGGAAGTATCAAGAGATCGAGTCATCGGATAACAGCGCATCAAAAGGTAGGGGTTTCCTTGTAGAAGCAAATACTGCTGTAGTTGTTGTGTAAAGAACAGGAACAGGACTGACCTGACTGCTGAAGCAGCCTCATTTGTAGATGTGCTGGTAAAGTAGCATACGGTCCAAGATGCATGCCTCTGGTGTAGCACAGTCGTGTGGGCATCGGAATTCTTGGACTGGCCCTGAAGAGGCTTAGAACTGAAAACTCCCTTTGAATTCCCCAGAACAGGTTAGGACTGAGGGTACTTCCTTTTGAATCTTTAATGCAGAGTTGCTGGAAATCTCCCTGAGCTGATTTTGTTGAGACAGTTTTCTTTTGGCACCAGCTGCTGCATAAATTGTGTTTCTTTTGGAATAGTAGTAATGCTTAACACCACAGAATTTGAAAAAAAAAGAAATAAAAAGATACTTAAACTACTCATCATTTTCTCAGAGCAAGGACCCAATGGTTACATGCAACAATTAGCTTTATTTCAGAAGCCTTCTACAGGTGAACAGACCTGTAGCAAGGACATCTTTCCCTCCTCTGGCATCTCACTGTGAATGTGAAGGTGGAGCAGGAGAGAGAAAATGGAATAGCAGAGGAAAAGGGAAGAAGGTGGAAGGGGTGGTGGCCCTTCCCACTTTCAGATGTTCCCCTTCACCCACAGCCCCACAAGTGATAGCAGTCCTTGATCATTTAAGTATGAAGCTACTTTGGTCTCACTTTCTGTCTGAAAATGCTTAGGTTAAACAATAGCTACAGGTGTCCTCCACCTTTCGACACCTCATTTTTTTCTCTCTCTGTTTCAAAGCTTGCGAATTACAGACAAGGTCCATTAATTTAGCTGGGTCTGCTCTTTCATCAGTTGCAGAAGGAGGAAGAGAAGGAATTTGTGGGTGGGCAGGGATGGAGATTGGGGCTTGTACCTGCAGGCAGCAATTGCCTTCAGTGTTCCTTCCAGGGAACAAGCCAGACAGAGTAAGAGAAGGAAGTGGTTGTCAAAGTGGGGCGGGGAGAGGAGATTGGGGCTGGCACCCAAGGGAAGCAGTTTCCTTTGATGTTCCTACCAGAGAGAAAGAGAGAGGGAGGAAGAGAGGGAACTTTGTGAAGGAGTGTGTCATGACCAAGGCTCCAGGAGCCATATGGAGAGGGATGAGCTCTGTTTCCCCTTTTACCTCCTTTCAGGCCGCCCCCTCCAGCTTTGCTTGTAGCCACCACTGCTACAGGAAGAGCAGGGCTTCTCTTCCCCCCAGATGTCTGTGCTTCTTACAAAGCAAGCTAAGGAGAGAAGGCACCAAGCAGACTATGGAGGCTTGCTTGCAACTGAGCAAGCACTATTTGGTGCCCTTTTTTCCCCTTTCTCTGTGACTGTGCACCGTGTTTGCTCATTCAGTCTGAGTTCAGTCTGTGATGATTCTGAGAGTCTGGACAGTGAGTCTCCTACAGTATTGCTGTATCATATTTGTGCTTATAATACAATATACAGTATAACATAAAATACAGTCTGCCCTGTACACTCAGGTCCTTGGGGCCATTTACTTATTCTGTAAAAAGTAATGTTATTATACATCATATAACCATACAACAAGTAAAAACTTAGAAATACATACAACACTAGGAACTCTGTCGAACAGTACATCAAACAAAAAGTTTGGAGTTGCACTGACAATTAATACGTCTTCTACTAGAAAAAAGAACAGAAAAAAAGGGGGGGAAGAAGAGGGAGGAAAGAAGAGGAAAGGAACGAGAAAGAAGAAAAGAAAGCTTAATTTCCTAACTTAGTAAGACTTGAATATATATCCATTTACTTAAACCAGACAGGACAAGACTGGCAAGTCACCCAGAGGACCTTTTTGTTGGCCACCCCTAGACTGTGGAATAATGACCTGCTGAAAGAGATTCGACAGCTAAATATGCTGTCTGAATTTTAAAAATACTAAAGACTTATCTCTCCAAGCAGACCTACCCAGAGAATTTTTAACTATGAATTTTAAATTGCTGTATTTTAAATGGTTTTATGTGTTTTTAGTTGTAATTTAAGCTATGTTGTTGTACCCTGCTTCGAGCCTTGGGGAGAGGTGGGTAAGAAATATTATTATTGTTATTGTTATAATTATTTTTATTATATACGGTAATATAAATACAGTCATATAAAATACAGTATATAGTGTATTATCTAGATTTAGCACTCATTCAGAAGTAATTATATATAGTGTGTTATTTACATTTTTTGTGGCCAAAATGCACTTGCAAGGATTCCACTTTTCAACCAGTTTCACTTTCTGACAGTTTCTGGTCCCTAACCTAACTTTCTGGTCCCTAACCTAACAGATTAGCATAGGTTTTCTGTATTTCATATTTGTTCTTGATAGTTGTTCTAAAAATTTTTTAATAAATATTTCCAGGAATTATCAAAACAAGCCTGCAATAGTGTGCTTTCTCAGCTTTCTTATGTGCTAACATTGGCTGAGACATTTGAAAATGTTTGCTCTTCTGTTGCCAACTAGCCTTCTCTTCATGGACGTTCTACTCCCATTTTAATATCACTTTCAGTAAGTGACTTTAGCTGTCAGTAGCCAAATTATAATGCATGTTTTGTAGCCCTTTGCTTTCTACCACTTTAATTTTATACACAAAGGTCAGAATCCAGATTTTCTCCTTAAGTGCACACATTGCCTTGTATAAGCCCCACAAAAGTTTTGGACAACTGCCCCTCACCACTGGGTTGCCCTTCTTAGTATCTATCAGACTGCTTTTGTAACTTCCTTGAGAGAAAAAGTAACTGGTTCAAGGTCACCCAGTACATTTCAGAGTTGAGTTAGAATTTCAGCTTGGCTTTTTCTGGTCCTAATCAGACTATGACCCTTCTGCCTAATTATGCTAAACCACCTCCACACTCACAGAATTTCTTGCATTCTTCTTTGGGTGATTGCCAGAGTTTGGATCTGCAGCACTAAGCAAAATGAAGTATTTTCCATTCCTTGGCAAAGTTAAGTTTTCTTCCTGTCAGACATCATCAACAGCTTTCACGTTTTCTTATCCACAGCCAGTTGAAGTTAAAAATAGGTCTATATGTTGTTTTCTCTGATTCTCTGAGAACTGGGTTTAGCCTTGGAAAATGTTCTAGTAAGTTTCAGAGTGTTTGCTCCATGCATAGACAAAAAAAAAGTGTCTTAATGTTCTGCTCAGCTGTTGCAAAAATGTGGTTAGCCCATGTCTGTGAGGGTACAGAGAAGCTTTTATTTTACTGCCAATGCTTGTATTTGTGCATGTCAATTTGTCTATTTACAGGCTGTCCCAGTTGTGAAAGGGTAGGTTCCTGCATTTACAGGGGGCGCAGCCCAGGAATATAGGCTCAAGTCACAGAAGTTTGCTCTATGAAACATGTTTTCTGATTGCAGCTGTATATTACTGTGTGGTAAGCATGTGGTCAGAATGTGTGGCTGGCTGTTCTTTTTCCATGAGCTAAAGTGTGGCCTCAAAAACAAATATTTAGAAAGTGAGGAGTGGGCTGAAATCTCTCCACCGTTCTGGTATTATGCTCTTGCAACAATTTTGTAAAAAGTAGTAAGTATTTCAGGCTGTTGGGAGTTGGAGAATGGATAAAGATTTTTGCTCATTCTCACTCCCTCTCAGTCCCCATACCCATACGCTCTTGTTTTTGTTTGTTTTTAAAGAGTACTTAAACAGTATACTACTTTATAGAAGCTGACAAATGAAAACCGTCATTATATGTGTAACGAAGTAGAACATAGTCATGCAGTTCTCCTAAAAATAAAATAAATGGTATCTCAGCTAAAGTTAGGCCAAACCCTGAAAACTTTCAGTCTTCTTTCTGAATGAATGCTTTCTGTGGGCTATTAAAACTGTGTGTTTTCGGTCCATGGAAGGGTTTCTCCTAGGACTTAGAATTGTTCAGATCTCTCCCTCCAAGGGCAAAGAGAGAGAAATCCATCTTGAGAGGGGAAGATGTCACATGGTTGCTTTTGGCTCCTTAAAGCGTTTACCTCTCCAGTTTAAGCACGAAGAGGGCAGGAGCATGGCTGGTGTAGGCCAATCATCATACCAAAAGAGGCAATCTGTCCACATGATACATAGTTCTCCCTGCTCCTGGACTTCGTCCACATGCCAAACCAAATCCTCACCTGCACCATGGCCTAGGAAACAACCCATGAAATTATCTTCTGCCCTACTCACACTGTCAGGGCTTTTGAATGCCTTGGAAGCTCCAGCACCAGAGCTCTCCATAGTACACGGTAGGATTGCTCTGTAATAAAGTTAACTCAGTAAACCAAGTGATAAGAAATGATGAAGCAGCTGCTAATGATCAATAACTGCTGCTCTGATTGTTTCTGACATGTTCTTAGTAAAAATATTATTGAAATAGATAGTGTTGCTGTTTCAGAAAAGGAAAGTGCTATATAATTTAACTTTCAATTAAAGAATAAAAACATTCTCAAAAAAATCACTCCGCTTACAGGACAGTTACCCACAGGTTGACTTTTCATTTGGAAATATGATTCTCTTGTCAAGTTTCTACGGATGAATTTGAGCAGAGCTGTATGGGCTGGCAAGCCTAGAAGTGTACCATAATGAAGTGCAAGTTGCTCAATTGTCACAGTATTCGTACTCTGTGTATTTAATATGCTTAACTCTGTGTTTCAGATTCATTTCTTTGAAACAGTATGCCAGCATATTCAGGCAGGTGACTCCTGTGAGAAGCTGGTGGGGTACTCTGCAGTGTATCGTGTATGTTTTGGAATGGCCTGCTTCTTTTTCATCTTCTTCTTGCTCACAATCAAAATTGACAGTAGCAAAAGCTGCCGTGCGTACGTTCACAATGGGTAAGCTAGATGGATGTCTGTGTGGTGGTCGTTGCTGTTGATCATTCACTATACTGTGCTGCTGCACTTGTTTGCAGTCTTGTAAGATGTAGTGGCTTCCTTTTCTTTGGCCTTTCTGCACTACACTGTTATAGTGCTATTATTCCACTTTCAACGTCTTATGGAATCCTGGGACTTGCAGTTTAGAGAGGGGCATTTAGAATTCTCAGCCAGAGAACTCTTTGGCCTCAGTAAACTACAAACCCCAGAATTCCACAGGATGTTGAAAGTGGAATAATAGTACTATAACAGTGTAGAGCAGAAATGGCACTTTATTCCCTGCCCTCTTTACCTTATTCTGGCAATGAATGCTTTTTGGAGCTTTGCCATTTTTTAAGAGACCTCTTTGTAACCCTGGGCACATGTGGACCAATTAAAAAGACCAGATAGTCCCAGATATTGTTCTTGTTTTTTCCAGTTTTATTTTGGAGATCCATATACATTTTGTTTATTGTAGAATATTTTCTGTCAGCTGCTGGTACACTCAGAGACTTTTTATACCAATAGGAAATCAGAAAGCACAGAAACAAAAGCTGGGACTTTTCGATCAGTCTGGATGCATCATCTGTGTATGTTTGTAGCAGTGATCAAATAATCATATCAATAGCCACTTCATGAGTTCTCTTGCTTCCAAGCTGCTGTTACCTTTCTCCTCTTCCTTCTGTTTGTAAGCATTTCTGTGGATCTGTACAAGATAAATTTTAAGTGTGGCGCATTCAGGGTTGATGATCAGATATTAGAGAATGTTCACAGTGACAGGGGCTCTCTCTCTATTTTGCCTTCACATCTCGTTATGTTCCATCTTCTGCAGTGTAATACCTGGGGTGCCTGATTTGGAAGAGTGCTTCTTTGAGGCACAGCAAAAATAATAGCCACAAAATTCATGGGAAATACAATGTTTGTTTCACTTCTTTCTAAAAGTCTGTGTTTAGAGGGAGGAGCTGTGACTCAGTACTAGAGCACATGGCCTGTGTGCTGATATATCTGTCTTAAGTTCAGGTCTCAGCATCACCCAGCAGGACTGGAAAAATGCCTTTCTGAAAACTTGGAGGGCCACTGTCAGTCAGTTTCACCAGAACTGAGCTAGACTGACAAATGGTCTGACTCACTATAAAGTGGCTTCACATATTTTTGCGTTAATGAAGCTTTTTTCCCTATGCATTTACAAATGAATTCTTTAAACATGGAAGTAGATTCAAGAATAGGTTAAATTGTTGTGTATCTGAATATGTTTTCGCATATATGAAAATATCTTTGGGGGAGATGATAAACACCATTATTCAGCATCACCATCATTGCTACAGGTCAATGAATGATGTTTCCATATTTGTATATCTCTTAATTTTTGCACCTAAGTCACCATATTTGTGTATTTTATTTCTCTGTTTCTCTTTCTCCAGATTTTGGTTCATTAAACTTATAGTCTTGGCGGCCATGTGCTCAGGAGCCTTTTTCATTCCAGATCAGGATACCTTTCTTAAAGGTACAAATTTAAAAAGAAATGCCTGTGTTTTTCTTCATTGCCTGCCATGTGCAAGTATTAATTTAAGGTATAAGCCATGAGAGCAAAACAGCTATAACACGTGGAGCTAGTTTTCACTTTTCACTGGTAATAATGCAATGAGTCTGGTGTTTTCCCACCTTACTTGCTCATTCAGCTTCTGGGAAAGATGAACAAGAGTGCAGGGACCGAAGCAGGAAGTGAGGCTGGATTTATGTTTTAGGTATAGAAGAAGGAAAAGCAGTGTGAGATAATATGTGTGCAGGAAAGAGCAGATGAAACAAAACTTGTTCACTATTGCCGTTTAAGCCACAGGCAACCTAACTTGGAAATTCTACAGTGCAGTTACAGTGTTCTCTTTCCAGAGTAAATTAGTGATTAATGGCAAAGTAAACTTGAGATGCTAGTAGTTTAGAAATAATGTATATGCAGCATAGAATAGATAATTTTTTGATTGAGTTGTCTGTCTCCTTCAAACACCGAGAAGCAACCAGAGTACTGAAAAGACTGTACTTAAAATGTTGATATTTAATTCAACCTTCTCTTGGTACCAGTGAAACAGGCTTCTTTAAATTAAGCATTTAGTGGCCAAGGATGATAGGACTTGGCATCCAAAATCTGGTGGGCCACATATTCACCACTGAATTTAGTAAAAGGACACCAGTCTCTAGCAATCTTATATATTATAACAAAGTTATAATTACAGAAACTCAACCCACCTTTTTTCCCTGGGACCAAAAAGCCCCAAAGGAGAAAAAGTGGTAAGTGCTGCAGCAGTTGACAGTATGTGTGTCAGTGCACGCCAACTCAGGCAAATTATTGTAGTTCTCCTTTTTGATCTTATAACTAAATCTTTTCTAAGCCAAGCTGTTCCTCGTTTAAAATAGTTTTTCTAACAAGAGGATATCCTTTCTTCGTTCCATGTTGTATCGCAGGAAACAGGCCTGCAATCACCCCTCTGCCCTCCACAGTGAAAAATCAAACCAGGAGGCCATAAAATGAGGGGCTCGAACTACATGACATTTTAAATGTATAGTTTTCATTTGGTTCTCTGGGAGGAAAAAAGGAGCTCTCTTGGTGGTGGTGGGAATTGTTCCAGATAAGAACCTGTTGGGAGAGATTTCCTTTTTCCACCCATACTATCTTCTCAGTGAAAATCTTTTCTTCCTCCAGACCTCCAGAAAGCTGCTGTTTGCCCCGAGAGGAAACAGTGTTATTGGTGCTGTTTGAGACGTTCATTGAGATTCTAAGCAAACAATAAAAGGATTTTCACAGATCCTGCTCCTAAAGGCATCTTTAAAAATAACATCACACCTTTAATACAACAGATACTTTGACAAGATACCCTTGCATAAAACCTGTTCCAGCACCTCTAAATCAGGGTATTCCTTCCCTTCCTTTTCTAAATTTTAAAGAGCAACATACCAGGGTTATAGAAATACAACCTCTCTGTCCACTTCTTCCCCAAAACTGTGTCTTGGTATGTGAGCACTTTCTTACCTGATGTGTGGAACAAAAAAGCTTCCTCTGCATTACTACTGTATTAGAAATAGTGTAGGTTTTTTTCCTCTTCTTCTGTATAAAATGTATGTGTTTTTAAGCAATAAAACTTTAACGTGTGCAGGAGAAATGAGTCACTCTGGAATGTGTAAAAACTTTTTTGGCATGTCAGGTTTTCTGTGATTAGCTCAGTCATTGTACAAGTGGACTGTGCTGCAGGCAGGAATCAGTGTTTTGTTTTTTCTGTTCTCTGTGTGGAACATTAAACCAAACTGCAGTTGATGCTGTGCTGCTGAAAATCAGCTGCAATTGTTGTTAACAGGCACATGCAATTTTGTTAGTTTCTAATTTGATGACATCTAGTAGTACAGAATTAGATTTCTTACTGAGCTTCCATTTCATTACTGTAAGAACCTTGTATCTGCAGCCATATTAGAACAGCAGTTCCTACTAATTAAGTTTGTTGCTGTCATAAATGTTAGCAGATGGCAATGTCCAAACCAGTGTGAAGAGGAAAATACACAGTTCAATACAACATGATCCTAAGCCTTTATACAAAGTTTTATTAGCTAGGTTACCTTTTGAACTATAGGGCATAAGACTCTTCAAATCCCCCTTTCTTCTAAGTTAAACTTTTCAAAGATTTCAGTCTGTTAAATGAACCCTTAAAAAGGAGTGGGCAGAGGTAGGTTTGGAACTACTGATAGATATTTGTATGATTTGCAGTAGATTCCCAAGAATTGTTGTATTCCAGTTATTTAACAGTAACAGCAACAAAATTATTCTCCCCTGTCCTTCCTTATACTACTGAAATGAAGAAATCTTGAGGCAACCAGAATAGAGGGAACCAGGAGGATTTTTCTGGGGGTGGAGTACAAGATCTATTCATTTCTGTTATTCAGAACAAATTTGTAGGCTCGAGAGTTCTAAATTCTGAGTTCATATATTTTGTGCCAGGCTCCAACCAGTGGATCTTAAACTTTTTGCAATAAGAAGCCTGATCTTAGTCTATCATGGACTGACACAGAGGGAACATTTCTTTAAAAAACAATGACACAGAATTGCAGTTAACTTAGAATCAGAGAGCTGTGTCTCTTTGTAAATTGAGATGAAGCTCAATTTACTTCCTTGTCCGCTTAATAAACTGGTTGGTGATATGAGAGGGAGACGATTGTGTCACCTCAGTACACGATAAATACAGGTTAACTTTACTGAGCTTTCTC
Source organism: Cyclura pinguis (assembly GCA_030412105.1). Lineage (NCBI taxonomy): Eukaryota > Metazoa > Chordata > Lepidosauria > Squamata > Iguanidae > Cyclura > Cyclura pinguis. Next base: position 314,641,033 of record CM059600.1, on the reverse strand, counting down.
TCCGATTATGTGAAAGATCATAATGTAGCCTAGCTAAAAAAACAGTCTTAGAGCCATCTATTGCTTTTGTTTGCATCTATATTTTAACTGGCATATCCATAACATTGTAACATTCATATCCCACTTTTCCACATGCTCCTCTCTCTTTTTAATTCTCGCAACAACCTTACGTAGTTTAGGGTGAGAGATATCAATGGGCCCAAATTCAGTTCACTGAAGGAACTCCTTGACAGAGAATGAATTTGAGCTCAGGTGTTCCACATCCTAGATCAGCACATACCATTATACCATAGTTTTAAAATGTGAACACATAAACCAGAGTGGGAAATAATTTTCAGTCAAAATATTAGTCTAGGGACATTGTAGTTTTGATGTGTAATACTGTTTTGAGGGGGCACTGTGAAATATACAAAAATGGGAATGTAGAAGCGCATAAAGGTGACCAGAATGTGACTTCAGTCTTGGGAAATAGTGGTGGAGGTGGTGGTGAGGTATTTAAAAGACTGATGACATTTGGAAGGAACAAAAAAATATAATTATGTCCCTCAAAGTGCACATCCCTGAGATAAGCCGAATTGTTGATAGTTGTGGCGAGCTTTGTCCAGGCAAAGATTAGATTTCAGGTTATCTGTTTCTATAATTTGTGTCTGGAAGAAACAGTTCATCCTAGATATTAGAACTGTATATTATGAAGTGAGTAAAATGTCATTTTTTTGGAGTTCCGTGAAACAGTGTGAATACAAATATAATATTGTCTTTTGGATGGAGAATACAATCAATGCTTGTACATTTGGATCTGGGAGAAACTGTCCCATTTCAACCACAAACTGTAGCGTGGCATATATTTGGGGGCTTTTAGGTTACAGTTTCCAAGACTACAGTTCTAAATATGGAACATCTAAATATAATTTCTTAAGTACACAGATGTGGTAGATGCTGCTAAACAGGAATACTGAACAGGAATGCCGTGTACCTTGGTTAAAAAAAAATCCTGTAGATTTATCTGAATTTTAAGGAATGTATATATACTCTTCTATGTTTTGTTGCTTTTAGGTTTTTGTTTTTTTGCAATTGCTTTTCTGTAATTAATTGTGTTACTTAATGCTAAGCTATATTTAAAGGCGCCCCGTCTTTTGCTTTTCTACTACTTAATCAAGCACTGATGCACACATTTCTCAATGTAAGGCAGTGATTGCAGTTACTTTGCAGTTTTTACTTCTCTTACAGCATGGCGTTATGTAGGTGCTGCGGGAGGCTTCCTCTTCATTCTCATCCAACTCATGCTGCTTGTAGAATTTGCACACAAATGGAATAAGAATTGGTACGTTATCTTTTCATGCACACACAGGCACTTCATATACCTCACTACAATAGTGGTGTCCTAATAAGCTGTATTCTAGTTAGATTTTTTTAAAAATCAGAAAACCTCCCCACCACAAGCATTCTCATTCAGAATCTTTTAAATGGTTTCCTAATTTCTCGTCATTCTACTTTTTTTATTCTCCTCTTTCTCTACCTTTCCTTTTCTATTTATTGGGTATGGCTACTTTTCATTTGACAGTTTCTCTGTTATTATAGCATTTAGTGCTTCAAACAGTCTTTTTAGTTGCATGTTCATCAGAAATACATGAATGTGGTAGAAGCAATAAATGGAAATGAGATTTCTTCATGATGCTCAGAGGCTTATGAGCAGGTTGGCTTTCTTGCTGTCTGCATGGATTCTCTGACCTTGATCTAATTGCCCTCCTTATTGTGGAGAAGAAATATATCCAGCTTTTTGGTCATCTTCATTCTGCGAAATCAGGATTTGTTTTCATGGTTAAAAGTAGTGCTCTTATTTGAAGGATTATCCCCCAAGTGAGCCTTAAGGGATCATCCTGCTCATTATCACTACCTATTAGTCTGTAGTTCCTCTAGGTTCCTCTAGACTGTATCACTTTGTGAACCTTGTACTTCTCAAGCTGTGCTTGCTACAAATGATAAAGATACAACATTTTTCTTTTTAGAAAATGTAAACTGTATTAGTTATTTTAAAAGTTTAATAAATATTTTGTTGATTTGATTTGAATCCCATGTTGGCATGAAGTAACTAAGTCAAGGAAATATGGAAAATTTGACTCTTCAGTGAACTGACCCCAGTAAAATTCTTTCTTAGCTGATCAGTCAGTTTCATTCCTTTGTCTCTTCCCCAGCTAAATGCACTAACATGCTTTTCTTTTCCAAACAGGACATCTGGTGCAAGGCACAACAAACTCTGGTACGGCTCCTTAGCTCTTGTGACGCTCGTATTGTATTCCATTGCTGTTGGAGCTCTGATTGTGATGGCTGTCTTTTACACGCGTGCTGATGGCTGTACATTTAACAAGATCCTGCTTGGCGTCAATGGTGGCTTGTGCTTGCTTGTTTCAGTGGTAGCCATCTCACCCTGTGTCCAGAACCGTAAGCAAGCTTTTTGTTGTTCTTGTTCTGATCTTGTTTTAGTTGGAACTACTGCTCATTTTGTGGATATAATTTGAATCTCAGTTTTGTACCAGTAGAATGTTTTCTATGTTTGTGATCAGGAGTTATAGTGCTATTATCCCACTTTAACTGCCATGGTCCCATCCTGTGGAATCCTGGAGGGCTATGACTGAGAATTCTAAATGACCCACTCTAGACTTCAAATCCCAGGATTCCACAGGACAGAACTATCACGACTAAAATGGAATAATAGTGCTATAATTGCATAGTGTGAATGGGCCCCAGTTTGTTAGTCTCTGACCCAGCAGTTGATTCTTTCTAGTGCAGTCTAATCTACCAATGCCCTGATTATCCATCCACAAAGAGTGCAGTGTAGTCATCAAGCTGTACCAGCAGATGTTCTGATCCACTGTATGTTATTTGGAGGAAGGAACCATAGCTCAGCACTGCAGCACATGTTTTGACACAGAATGTCCCAAGTCCAATCCTGGCATCTCCACAGTAGAAAGGATGAAAATTCTCTTCCTGAAGGCTTGGAGAATCAGTGCCAATCCAAAATAGTCCTAGGCAAGGTAGAAAGAGAGTCTGACATTGCATAAGGCAGCTTCCTGTGGGAATCATTTGCTCTAATTTGCTCTAAGTATGACTGAATCTGGGATTGAATTTTTGTTAACATGTGTCTGTGTTATTTTTCTTTCCTGCACATTGTTATGTTGAGGGACTGAAATTACATATTTGTATGCCAGACTGTCATGCTTTTAAGTACAGAACTTTTGTTAGCTGTTTACACCCATCAAGATTTGTTTATCTATTTGAGGCTTTGATAGAAGAAAAATAATTCAGAGACAGAAAGGTGTTGGGATAATTTAAGCCCTTCTCTTCTGCCATTTTTTCATCTCTTAGTGTAGTAAGGATGTAAATTAAACTATTTTAACTAACACCTTTTTAATGGTCATAAACTTTGTTATGTGCATAAATGGTTGCTTGAATCCAAAGGTTCTTGTAGCCTGCCAGAAAGGTCATACTGTAGGAGGAATATTCCTTTCATTGGAAGAAGGAACCTTTCAGTCCAATCCAATGAATATTTTTGTACAAAAGACACCCCCCCCCCAAAAAAAAAACCTCATTGTGGTTTTCTTTTCTTTTCTTTTTTTAATTGGTAGGTCAGCCACATTCTGGCTTGCTGCAGTCGGGCATTATCAGCTGTTACGTTATGTATCTCACCTTTTCATCACTTTCAAGCAAGCCTCCAGAAACTAGTAAGTAAAATCAGGGATTACATAGCCTGTTGTTAGGCTTAGTGAGGTAGACACCACTTTGGAAGTAGATTTGGAGTCTCAGCTGATTGTTAATTACTTTGTTGTTACTGTGTTTTTACTTCTAGAAAGAAGGAGAGGTACAAGAGGAATTTTTTACCTGTTCTGTCAAAATAGTGTGGCCAGGAGCTACGTTTGTTACTCCAAGCCAAACCTCAAAATGTCTTAAGATAGCCTTGAGATTATGTATGCATATGTTGATGGTGCCCTAACGATAAATAAGAATTGGTGCTGGTCTTGGGATCAATGTTTGTCTAAAATATGACAGTATTTCCTTAGGAAAAAACCATAAACAATTGCAGGAGAAATGACAGCTGCATAAATCCTTCTCTGTAGGTCCTGATTTGTCTACTAATTTCATTGCACAGTAACCGCTGAAATGGTTATGTGAAACAGCTTGCTGCATGATTTTTTTTATTTCATTTATTTGTTGATGGAAAAATTGTGTAAATTAAAAAAGAGAGAGAAAACGGATTGACTGACTAAAGCAGAACAAGAAAAGTAAAACAATGAAAAATTCAAATATACACTTCAGTAAAGGGCAGCAGGCTATCCAGATAAACATCCATACATCGGTTGGCTTCAGTATGCCATGTACTCTGATGTGGAAGGGGTTGTGAGGTCCTTGGTTCACTGTTCATCTAGTGTCACAGTGTTATTCTTAGCTAGCTAAAGACATGGGAAGTCGTTTCTGCTGACCAGTAGTTAATTTCCAAGAAGTAGGTAAGTAGTTGAAAGGTATGATGTATACCTTTCTATAAGTTTCAAAACTTGTTTAAAATGAAGTTGGCACAATTGTAAACTTCCCTTTAAAAGGAAGCCACAGTTGGACATGAGCAAACCATATGCCTGAAGGAAGCATTAAGTGAATTAGAAACCAGCAATTAGCTGAATTACTTAAGCCTTTGCTTAAAAAAGCACAGCAGTGCCCACTATAGCCAAAAATACATTTTTGCTGAATAAGTCACAGGTTGTGAACACATCTCTCAACTTGGACTTTCCAAATGTTGACCTTGGTATGGTTGAACTTGGCTGAATTATATGAGAAGTGTCTTGTATGTTTTGGCTTTTAAATATTTCTGTTTTTTGTTAGGTATGGCACTGCAAGGTAATGTTGGAATCTGGTCTTAGATAAAACTAAAAGTCCTGAAAAAGTGTTTGATGCAGAAGGTTAGGTGTTCAGGTACAAATAGGAAAAACTGTTCTTCAGATATTACATTTGGATTTCTACTTGTGGTGTATCAATGAAGCAAAAAATTAAAAAGAGAAAAAATATGTAGTGCTTGCTAGTATTTAGGCAGTGCTCTGCTTCAGTATGAAGCAGACTGATTTTCTTTATTTACAGTGCGATAGGACATCTATATAATATATGGTTTCTTTGAGACTCTCCCACTGACAGAAGTACTGATGAAAGTACAGCTAGTGTAAAATGCGGCAGTTTGGCTGCTTGCTGGAATACCATGTAGACAGCATATAATGCCAGTCTTAAAAGAATTCCAATGGCTGCCAATATGTTTCTGCTCTGAATTGGAGGTACTTTTGATGATATTTAATGCTCCAAACAGATTGCAGGCTTCTCCCTGTATGCATCTCCCCTGGACTAAGGTCTGCTGGAAGGGCCCTCCTCTGTATTCCAACAGTGAGCACAATACCCTTTGTTGGAACATGGGAGTGGCTCTTCTGAGCTGTGGCACCCCAACTATAGAATGTCCTCCCATTGGAGGCCCAGTTTGTGCCAACACTCATTTCGTTTAGTCTCCAAGTGACTGTTCCTCAAGGCCTTTGGGCCTCATTAAATTCATCCCAAATACTGATCTACATAGTTTTTAAAACATTTAAATCTTTTTTTAACATTATGATGTCTAATATGTTTTAACTTATTTTAAATTATTTTTATTGTTTTAACTATTTAACTAGTTTTAATGTTATTTGTAAGCCACCCTGAGGTCTTTTGATATAAGGTATAATTATTTTAATAAATAAATGAATAAGTACTTCAATCAGCAGAATTTCCTGTTCCACTGACAGCTGTCTGGAACCCCTCAGAAACTGTTCTGAAGGGCTGGGGCCCAGCGGGGACTACAGGAGGGAGGAGTGAAGAGAATATTCTCAAAACAGAATTCTACTCATGAGATATTTGTTAACACTCTAACACTTGTAATTGAAATAGAAAATGAGTTGTGATAATTGTGTACTCCTTTTTTTGTTTGTTTTTAAAAGTCTTAGATGAGAATCAGAACAACATCACTATCTGTGTACCTGAATTCAGCCATGGGCTACAAACAGATGAAAACTTGGTGACTGGACTGGGAACTACCATCCTATTCCTGTGTATTTTATACTCTTGGTATGTCCCAAGTTGCATTTGTAATGTGGTATGCAAGTAGTTAAGTATAACTACCAAAAATATGACAGTCTGCTATTAGACAGTGGTTATTCAAATACCATTCCATTGTAGCATGCAACCTGTTAAACTTTATATGTAGTGTAACATTCATCTGTAAATGGCATAGGCTTGCTTTTATCTGAAGAACCAATAAGGGAAGGAAAATCTGTATTTTGGGGTCAGTGCATCCAAACTGCCTGTGGGGCAGTATTGCTGTGGTTTAATTTCAGTCAGGTAAGAGGAGGTGTTACAATTTCTATTTTAACATAAATAATCACAAATGCTTATATATTAGAATGTTCCACATAGTGGCTATTCATAAGAGCATTGTTTATTTCTTCTAATACAGTTTTTCTGATATAGCAGGTATACATCTTTCCCTCCCTTTTCACGTTCTTTTCCTCAAAGAGAGTGAATGGGTGAAAAATGGCGGGAAAGTAGTGCAAAGCCTGTATAATTGTGGATTTCTACCAACAGAGGTGAAAAACCGGAAGCTCTGAGACTGAAGCCGTCTCTCCTGGGGTCACAGCTTCCCAAAATGCTCAAACAGTGATATCACTGTTCGATGATTTCCACCAACTCTCCCTAGTATTTTAGCTCTTGTTCTGAAAAGCTGAAATGCCTCTACTAAGGTCTACCATATATGCTCATGTGTATAAGTCAAGGACAGGTTTTGGAGGCAAAATTACGGATTTTGATATGACCCATGGATAGATGGTCACTTCTAAGGAGGGGAGAGTGCCACTACCATCTCAGGGGGACTGCTGCCCCTGGCTGCTGCTGCCACCATTTTCCCACTTTGGCGTTCAAAAAGGCATTTTGCAACTCTGCACTGTATTTACTGACATATAGGACTCACTTTTTTCCCTGAAAATTACTGTTTGAAAATGGGTGCATCTTATACACCAGTGTGTCTTATATGCTGGTAAATAGTACTTGCCAGTGTTTAAATGGGGTGCATCTTATACATAGGTGCATCTTATAGGCCGGCAAGTACGGTATATACACACACGTGTGCGTGTGCACATGTGCGCGCACACACACGTGCGCACACAGAGTTAAGATACAGTATTAAATCTTATCAAAAAGAGAACCATTCCCTTCTCTGAGTAGAGTCCTATGAGGGGAAGCACTAAAGAGCCATTGCTGCCACCATTTTCCCATCCAGGCATTCAAAAAGACCAGAATCAGCACCATGGCAGGCAGAGAGAACAGAGGTGGTCAGTGCTTCTTTTAGGTTCTCCCAGGATGGACTAAGCTCTCTTCTCTACTCTACTCAGAGAAAGGGATGGTTCTTTCTTTTTTTTAAATAAGATTTAAAGTACAGCATTTAAATGGATGAGTCTACCCAGTTTATAAGTGAATTTTTTGACTAAAATGTCTAGACTTATATATGAATATATACAGTAAGTACTGGTGGTAAAGAGTTAAAGCTAAAATATGCTGTTGGTTTTGGTCCCACGTTTATCACTTTAACACAGCATCCCAAGAACTTTTCTGAAACTGAATTCAGGCCTCTGGCTGGAGGAAGTTCACCAGTAGTGAAGGCATACATGTAAGGTCTGTTCATTTGTGTATAAAATGTTCTGCTTGGAAAATCCTCTGAGCTTAGTAGAGGAAGTAGCATCCCTTATTACAGCGCTCACATCTTCACTTGCTTCAGTCACTACGTTCATATAAATTACAAATACAAATTATTGTTGCAAAGTAGCAGTTTTATTTGTGGATGCATGGACTGATATATTAACTTCTATACCCCTGCACAAGACAATTTGCCAGTGCAGTGTTTCAGCAATACTGATTTTGCAGATGTACTTAAGTGTATAAACATCTGAATTTATTTTATACAAAAGAGTCTTGATTCCAAGGAAAAAGGTTCCTAGAACTTTATGTTGCCTCTGTTCCCTTTAATTCATTTGGGACCTATACTTCCAAAAATAAGATATTTTCTAATGTTTGAGAAAAAAAAAAGTGGCTTGAACAAAAGAGCTTCAATGAATGACCTGTTCCTACTGATGAATTTCCTGTTTGTTTCTAGCTTGACCTCGACAACACGTGCAAGCTCTGAAGCACTGAGGGGGATATACGCAACACCCGAAACTGAAGTAAGCCAGCATTTCCCTTTGTACTGCTGTCTTGTCTATTTCAATGATGTATGGCCTTCCTTTGGTGGTATCTTCCACAATCTTGTTCCTCTCATCTGCCTGTCCATCTGCCTGCACTCTCCAGTATTTCTGAATATTTGAATTAGCATAGAAAAGAATGACTGTGTTCCAATTCTGTCCAGCAACTCAAAGTGATTCTAATGTCTCCTTTGGATATCATAAGGTATTAGCTTTCTGTGTGCCCTGTATCTGCTTCAACCACCTTGAAGAACCTACAACTTGTTAGCCTTTTCACTGTAAGATGTTGTCAAGTTTCAGGCTCCAATAGTTACACTTTCACCTAATAAATCACTGTTAATGAACTCTGGATGTCTCATAATAACTGTAACCTCCATGCAACTGTTACAACCAACTGTGGCCATTCTGTGGTGTGCCTGAAAGCTCAAGTGCTGGGGCACACTGGAAAAGGCTCATCTTGCAGACACATTGGGATAGCTCCAGACACAAGAGAAGAACTATTGAAACAAGTTAAATTAGTTATGAGTACAGTAAGTAACTCCTACTCACTGCTTACATGGTGGTTTCCAGTGCAAGTCAAATATTTTTGGTACCTCCATATTAAAAAAAAAATTAAAGTACAGGAAAGGTTTTTGTTTCTGTTTCTAAGTACGTGCCTTCATGCCAAATTGGTTGCAGTAGTAGAAAGTCTGAAATCGGTTCAAGTTAAGAGAGTTCCAGATGGTATCATCTCCAGCTGCTATAGAACAACTTGGCAGCCAAGGAAGTGCTTCAAAGAAGCAGCACTTCTCAGTGTGGGGTTTGGCACAAATGTATCTGGCTCAGTGCTTGCCATCGCTCTGCTGCCAGTTTTGACCTCCTTAGTTCATTTGGACTAGCAGTAGTCTACACTGCTGGGCGTGTGATTTAACATGCCTGTCACTTCACAAACAGCAAGGTCGGGAAGGCCTCTTAGTTTGTTGATTCTTCTTTTGCTATGCAAGAGACAACACAGATGAATTCTGTCTGAGGAGACATTCCTTGTTGCATGAGAGAGCTCAAAACTGCTGCACTATAGTGTAACATAATAGAATTACTTTTAGATCATTTGCTCTTAAAGAGCACTACAAGAAACACTGCATGGGAACATAAAGTAAAGGCTAACACAAGCAACTAATTGTGTGTCTCATTCTTTCCCATGATAGAAGGCCTTTTGTCTTCTGATTAGAAATGTAAACATAATTCTTCAGCTGCATCTGTTATGTAGAGAGGCTTTCTTGTGTCCAAACTGAAGACTGTTACCAATGTTATGGAGAGCTGTTTACATGCATACCAACATTGCTAATTGCATTTCTCAAGAATTTGCAAGACTTGAATATTTAATAAATGTAATTGTGTATACATTACTGTTTTGGCATTGTCGTGTAATTAGAGGACAACCCCTTTTTATTTAAATTTTGAAATGCAAAGGAACAGCTAAGCCAAACCATACAGAGAACTGACTATTCTGTGTCCATAAAATACTTCTCATTGCGTATAGTTACTTTTGACAGAATCTATATCAAGTTCAAAAATGTCTCCCAGAAATAGTTTCTATTAATATAGGTTAATGCAAATAAAAGTACGTTCATGTGTTGCCAACAAAGAATAAATTGGTAATGAAAATGGGTTTTAATTTCTTAACTAAATGTTTGATATCTTAACTAAAATGTCTAAATGTGTTTCTTGGTAATTTAATAACTTCTGGGAAAAATCTAAAATGCCTGATCACTATTAAATGCAATATACTGTTGTGCTTTGAAAATCTGTATTGTATCGCTAAATTGTACTTATTTTCTGGCAACAGTTTCTGAAGTCTAGCTTAATCTTCAGAATAATCTAACTTCAGTATTTTTAATCGAAAGTTCTATGGTATGTTACAAAATTAGGCAACAATTAACTTTTTTTTTTTTAAACAAACAGTGCTTTTATTTGTGTCAATTTCTTTCCTGGTAAATGAAGCCTTCTTTTTGTTTCTTTGTTTTTTAGATAGCTCGCTGCTGTTTCTGCTGTTCTCCAGATGAAGATGGTAAGGATTCATTCCTTCATCCAATGTTAATTTTATACAGATTTGCAATATTTACAAAAAGGTGGGCGTCTTTTATCTGCAGATCACATGCTACGTGCGTACCTACATTTGTTGCTTTGGATGCTTTGGTATGATTTTCAGAAGCCTGTTTCTTTTTTCTTTTTTAGTTTTGTTAGTTTTTACCTTTATAGTTCTTATTTTTAGTGAAGTCTGCAAAATGATGGTGACAGGATTTTTTTTAAAGTGAAAATGGGTTAAATCTTGGGAACAGGAAGTTTAATTTTGTTTAAAACTCAATTAATATGTTTCTTTTAAAATAATTACAGTCAGCTCTCCACATTTGCTGTTGTTAGGGGTGCTGGACGCCCCCCCCCAAGTAGAAAAATCAGAAATGTCAAAGCATTTGTGTATGTGTCTGTGGGAAGGGGGCTGAGACATGGTGGGGAGAATGGATGCCTAGGGTCTCAACCAAGGCCATTTCCGCACTAGCCTGTTATAGCGCGATGATTCCATTTTCAACATCCTCTGGAATCCTGGGGTTTGCAGTTTCGAGAGGGGCCAGCCGGACCCTCCCGAAACTGCAAACCCCAGAATTCCAGAGGATGTTGAAAGTGGAATCATCGCGCTATAACAGACTAGTGCAGAAATGGCCCAAGTCAAGAAAGGGAGAGGGGAAGGGGGTGGGTTGGCGCATGGTGGCTCCCACCCATCTCCTTCCTTGGGTGTTGAGGAGAATTGGGAGTAGGTTTCTGGTGCTGAAAAATCGGGCTGTGAGCTGTCCTTTTCTCGCCAGGCTGCTGCTGGTGGAAGAAAAGGAAGACAACCAGGTTTTGAAAGGGCTGCATGGCCTAATCAGAGCTGCTGAGAGGAAAGATTCCCCAGGAAAGAAGTGCCTAAAGTGGGGGAAGGAGGTGGAGAAACTCATAAATAATCAAATCCGTGAAAGTCAAACCTGCAAATATGGAGGGGGCTGACTGTATTCTTTACTCAATTCATTATCTTAATAGGAGGTTAAATTTTCTTTTCATTGTTAGGATGTCTCATTTTTTTATCCTCATCCTATTACCTGCCATTGCAGTGAGGACAGCAGTACTGAGATGGGAAGGCAGTCCATACACCCATCTGCTAGTATGGATAGTATCCACTTCTCTTCACCGATGGATGGGGACAGTCGAGAAGGGAGTAGCCAAGTTGCTTCTACCCAGATTTACTCTGAGAACTTTCCACATCATGTAGACAGTAACAAGTGAATCTTTCCAGCTAGAGCAGGAACGTGACTTGCCTTGTAAATAATGTCTGTAATGCACAGCACCGTCGGACTGCCTCAGATGCATGTAAGCACTCTCAAAACCAAACATGCACAGATATTATATAGCACTTATGTTATATATTTTATAATATAATATAATATAATATAATAATATATTATATATTATATTATAATATAATATATAATATATAGCTATATATAATATTATATAGCTAAGCACTCTTAGCTTCACTCAGTTACATCTTCTCATAGCACAGCTGTATTTGTTTTATTTTTTTAGATAGCTGTGCTTTCTGTGGAAAGTATAAAATCACAGCAGAAGAGAGACCCATGACTTAGAAATTATAAACACAGGGTTGTTAATTATGGGTATAGCTAAAACAGCATGTCTGTGGATGGAAAATGGCACATGTCTTGGTTTCCCTGCCATATGTGCCTGTGGTATATTTTCCCCTAGAATTAATTGTAATTGATCGCACTTTTGTGGCAAGTTCCATTGTGTACATTTTAGTTCTGTTCACATGTTCCTTGTTCTGCTTCCATATTTTTTATCTGCCAGTAATTCCTGCTGGCTGGGGAGTAGGAGTAAATATTGGAGTGTGTTACTACTGTCTTACACAGTTTTGTTGTGAACTCCTCTACTGTGAACAGAAACAAAGGTCATTGCAAACACTCTAAAATGGGGACCTGTGTAGGACAGGACAGCAGCAATATCAAGCTTTATGCAAGATATGGAGGATATGATTGACCCTTCAGAGATTGAACTAAAACTCTTACTTAACCATTGGGTGTGCTGACTGATAAGAATTGGGCCGTTTCTACCCTACAGTGCTTGTTATTATACTTTCAACATCCTGTGGAATCCTGGCATTTGTAGTTTACTGAGGCCCAAGAGCTCTCTGGCTGAGAATCCTAAAGGTCTCTTCCTAAACTGCAAACCCCAGGATTCCATACGATGTTGAAAGTAGAATAATAACACTCTAACAATGTAGTGTGGAAATGGCCCTGGTGTAAGCAGAACTTAAAATGTTCTGGCCTGTCCATGCTTTATCCATAATTTTAATTGCATGCGCAGTTTCCCAGCATTGGAGTGCTGAGCAGTGTTCTGAGTGTGCTAGAAATGCATAATTTGTGACTCTTTGAAAAGTGCTCAAATAGCAGAGCCCAACAGCTCTGGACAGTGGCCCCAATAACTGTCACCATCAAATTGGCCAGGAGCACTTTGATGATGGAGTAGCAAAGCACATGTTTTGCATTTTAAAAAAGCTGCAAGTTTAAATCTTTGCTAACTCCTTGTTGAACTGACAAAGATCCTTATGTGACACTTTAGAGAACTGCTATTGATAAGTATAAACTGAGACCCTTTCTGCAACTCACCCATTTTTGGCACTGGGGTGCGGTGCTCGCGTGAGCAGCCTCCGGAGAGAGGCTCTCGCTTCCCTGCTACTTCAGCTCCGCACGAGCTTCCTGCTCTCACAAGAGCCCCACCTCTTCCTTTCACAGTGCAGCCTGGGACCTTCCCAGGCTGCACTGAGATAGGAAGCGTGACTGGCCCGGCTCCCGAGGCTCTGCACGCAAGATAAGTGCGTGCGGGGCCCCGGAGCGATGCATGACCATGCAGCATTTTCGGCTTCAAGCCGAAAATCAAAAAATGCACATGCGGTCTGTCAGGCCCTGGAGCGTCGCGCAAATGTGAGTGCGTCTTGCGGACGGCTCCTCACATGTGTGCGACGTTCAGGGGGCCCTTTTGCATCGGAAATGCCGTGCGAAAAGGGCCTGAGATGGGAATCATATGCCCCACACACTGCATATGGTAGCTCACAGAATCCTTCTCCCTATTGTCAAAAGGAAAAACAAAAAAACAAAAATCATGCCTTCAGGGATATGATTTTCCTCTAAAATGGGATGCACATGTGCACACCTTCTTTTAGAGGAGAACCATCCACATATTCACTTTGTCCGAGTAATATTTTTGAGAAAACTGGTGCAAGCTTTTTGTCACTTCCTGTTTTGCTGAAAATGTCTGCCATATACCGCAGCAGTTCTGAGAGGGATGGAAAATGACTTCTGGGGCCCTCTGTGGTTGCCCATCCCTTGTGTTGGCAATATAGAGTTTCATGGGCCAGTGGTTGGATCTGGTATAAAACCTTTTCCATTGTTCTTGAAACAGAAGACAAAAGTAAATGAATTGTGAAAAGTTGAAGAACCTCCTAAAGCAATCATGAGTGTAAGTTTCGAGTTAAATACAAATACAGGTGACATGATGTGCAGACTTAATTGTTCAAGGAATATACAGAACACAGTGGGTTCTCTTTCTTTTACCCATGTCTCCAGACATGCAAATTTTAGCATCCATAATCATATCATGTCCTATACCTAAAATGGTGGTGCCATGCACACAGATGTGCTGAAGTATCTGTGTGCACGTCGAGGCCATTGCATATAATGGGATGCAAGCATTTGTGAATTTCAGTATTTGCAGGAGCTCCTGGAACAGACCCTCCCCCCCACACATGTAAGGAGAGCACACTGTACATAGAATTAAGCCTCATTTAACACCAGAATTCTTCCTCATTCCCAGAATAAACTAATACTACCTAATTCCTGAGGGCCTAAATACTCTAAAGACACTAGGCCCTATCTGATCTTGGAAACTAAGCTTGGTCAGCCCTGGTTAATATTTGGATGGAAGTGACAGTGAATACCAGGTCCTATAGGCTATATTTCAGAGGCAGGAGCTGGCAAAACCACCTCTGAGTCTCCCTTGCTTAAGAAAATGCTGTGAAATTCATGGGATTGCCATAAGTCCACAGATGATTTGAAAGCGCGCACACACACACACACACGCACACACTGAATTCCTCAGTCTCAGAAGCATTCAGGGTCATATGCCTGCCTGGCCTCTCACATAAACTATTGACTTATAGTACAGCCCAGTACAGGTCTATTCGTAGGTATGCATTATTGAATTCAATAGGACTTTTCTACCACATTCATCTGTAATGCTATTACAATCTTAGTTCTCTTGTATTTCCGCTTTTTCGTCTACTTAAATACCTTTTCTCACCTGTGTCTGTAGTTGCCTTACCCTTCTAGAAGTTTGAGGTTTCTGCATTCCAGACGAAACATGATACTTTGGACTCCAGGAGGGTAATATTTCATATACCTGCAGATGCTGGCAATGGAAATTTAAGATGAAAATTAACAATATATCAACAGCAGTAGTTAAAAAACTATAATCACTGAGTTGAGTTCAAGATCTCCTGCCACTGATGGAAGTGTTCGGTTCATGGAAGATGCCTCTCCTTCCTTTTTGGAGATTTACTCTTTGCCTTCCCCCATACAGCACAGTTAACCCTATACTGCAGTGTTTCCTTGACTCTACCCTCTGACTAGCATTTTCAGGGGACTGGAGGGGCCACTATGAGGGAAGGATTGAGAAAGCTTCTTTCCACCAGCTGAACCATTCACACTTAAATCTGGATCCAACCCAATAAACAAAACATTAAATATAGTGGTGGGAGCCAATTAAAAAAAGAGTGACAGATAAAAAAATCCTGAATTAGGCAGTAAGGGGAAAAAAACTGAGTCAGCACTCATAAACTCAAATTTCCAACAGACTAGATGCCTGCTTAAAAAATAACATCTTTAGATTGATACACAGTGTCATCAAGAAGAAGCAAAATGGTTATCTTAGGATAGGCATTCCACAGCCAAGATACAGCAACAAAGAAAGCACTGTAGCCTACATTCTTTTTCTGTGCACCAAAGGAGAAAGGAAGGAAGGAGGGATTAATGTTGGTATTTTGATAGGAATCACGTTTCCTAGAAGATCTGTTTTGTTCCTTCTGAGCTCCACTGAGTTTATTGAGGCTTGCTTCCATGTGAGTGTGTATAGGATTATAGACTTAATTCTTCTTGACCCATAATAACCAGGCCAGTTTGCACGTTCATATCTTCCTTAGGACTGTGCATTTTAAGTTTGATTGATTTCAATTTTAGTGAGTCAGCATGGTGTACAGATTTGAGTGTTGGAACACACTGAGGGACTAGGGTTTGAATCCCCACTTGGCCACGGAAACTTGCTTGGTGAGTTTGGGCAAGTCACTTTCACAGCCTCAGAGGAAGGCAAAGACAAACTCGCTCTGAACAAATTCTGCCAAGAAAAACCAGTGATGGGTTCACCTTAGGGTCACCAATAAGTCTGAAAGGACTTGAAGACACACAACAGAGTGTTTATCAAAAGCCTGCCTCTCTGTAAATGCTGCTTCTTGGGGGGACATTCTGATGGTTAGCCTTACCAAAGTATCATGTGGTGGCAGTAAACTAGGCACTGAGGCAAATCCTAATCTTTCTTTTTATGTTTCTGCCTACACAGCTGATGTTGAAGAGCATGCTAGCAGAAAAGGAGGCCAGAAAGTAATTTACGATGAAAAGAAGGGCACTGTATACAGCTACTCATTTTTCCACTTTGTGTTCTTCCTGGCTTCTCTTTATGTGATGATGACTGTTACCCACTGGTTCCAGTAAGTCTTCTCAAAATGAAAGGCTTTTGGCATTGTGCTGATGTACCATAATGGCTTCTTAGTGCAAGACAGGATGTTTGCAGTTAACTGTTGCCTCTGGCATGAAACCCATTAGGTGGCCTTAGGCAACTCATGGCTCTTTCACTCTCTGCTTCCTTCCCTGGGGTATGGGAATAAGAATACTGACCTGTTGTACAGGACTCTTCTGCAGACATTTCCTTGAGTAATGCCTGTGCACTACTTTGCACACTTGAAATGTGCTATAAAAATTAACAATATTTGATATATTTTTGTTTTTACTCCCCAAATACTGGTGAAGATACCTTGACTTGATTTCTCTTGTCATACATTTGGCTTACATCTGAGCATGTTCACGCGTTACAATAGATGGGATCCAACAGTATTGCTCCATTTACAGACTGCTCCTGTTACTGCTTGGATGAGAAACACTTGATCCACAAGCCACATCCCCCAGTAGGACAAGAATAAGCTGAGGAGACCATCCATTGTCCCACCTGCACCCTTGTATGCCCTATCAAAACACTCT
Source organism: Cyclura pinguis (assembly GCA_030412105.1). Lineage (NCBI taxonomy): Eukaryota > Metazoa > Chordata > Lepidosauria > Squamata > Iguanidae > Cyclura > Cyclura pinguis. Next base: position 314,624,358 of record CM059600.1, on the reverse strand, counting down.
TTGGGGTGGGAGATCTTCAGAACATGTTTTTGGGAGGGTTGTGGGGGCACAGAGTGGAGCGGAAGACAGTTGTGTTCTTCTGGCAGGTTTCTGAAAGCATATTGTATTTTGGCCAATATTCAGCTGTTGTTTTCAGGAAAGGAGTTGTGTCAAATAGAAGCGAGCAGAGACAATGGCTGATGTGTCAGATCAGCTACATAATTACTTTTCTTACTTAGCTAAGTAGCATTTCCCAGCTCAAGTCCCCCTTTCATCCTGGCTTACTGGGCATCAGCCAGTATGAGCAACAGAGGCCTCTTCTCCTGTCAGTTGGAATGCAGCAGATGGATGTTCCCACGTCTCCTGCCAGTGTTCTCCCTTTCAACAGAAAGAAGCAGGATCCCTGTCACAATTCCTCCTTGCACCAGAGACTGCTCTTGGGAGAGGGCTGGAAACGTCAGTCTGCTGCATTATAATCAACAGGAGAACAGATCCCCATCACTTGCAGCAGCTGATGCCCAGTATGTCAGGGTTAGGGGACTGTCACAATCCCTACTTATTCCCTACACTGCTTGATATGTAGGGACTGTGAATATGAATTTATTATGAATGTATAACTCCAGGGTATGCATTCATAACTTGTGAAGTCCAGGCAATATTTTATTGCTAATTGTTGCACTACAAATTAACAAATTATTGTAGCTGAATGACACTCACTTTACAATCATAAATACTATGAAACCATTTTGAATATACACTAATCTATCTGGTTTTGGAAGCAAAGCAGAGTTGGGCCTGGATGGGAGCCACCAGGGAATACTAACCATGGTAGGACTAACAAGGAATCCTGATTGATATCTTTGAAAGCCACTGCCAGTCAGAGTTGATAACAGTGACCTAGTTGGATCAAAGATCTCATTCAGTATCAGGCAGCTTTCTGTGTTACTGAAAGAACTGAAATGTGTAATTACTGAATTTCTAATAAAAGGTATGTGACATTATTAAATAAGACTACATTAATGAAGACTGAAGAGTAAGAAGTGTACTTTTTTTTTCCAATCTGAGGTTTCATGGAAGAATTAGGATGTTACAAAAACCCATGAGCCTAATTTCTGGTCCACGTAAGTTGGTAGAAAGCTCTCCAGTACTATCCAGTGCATTTCTCTGAGGTCAGGCTTCTGAGAAAACTTAAGACTGAACTTAAGCTGGAATGATGAAACATGGAGGGTAGGGTAGAAGGTAGGAACCTGAGAATAAATCAACATGGTTTCTGCAAAGTGAAACCCTGCCTCAGCCCCATTTTAGTAGATGGCCCTTGTGGTGCCTTTCAGCTCTAAGATTCTATGGTTCTGTGAAATCCATTAATGCCTACTTGTTTTCATCATTGTAGTTATGAAAGTGCTGCAATTGAAAAATTCTTCGCTGGAACCTGGTCCATATTCTGGATCAAAGTGGCCTCCTGTTGGATGTGTGTCCTCCTCTACCTGTGGACTCTTCTAGCATCTTTCTGCTGCCCAACCAGAGAATTCTCAGTGTGAATCTCCTTCTGTTACAATTCCAGTGGTTTAGGGAATAGATAAACAAGTCTATGTGGTATCTGAACATTGATGATTAGGCTGTTGCTTCCTCTTTATATGAAACTTGTATATTTATACATTTTGGGATTATTTTTGAAAACTTTTATTTGCATTATCTGTATTAAGAGAGCCAGAAGTTAAAAGAGACACCTAAGTTCAGAACTCAAAATATGTGAATGTTGTCAAATATCCAACAATAGTTAAAATGTTTAAACATTATGGACAACTATTTTGTGTTCTTCCTGTGACATGCAAAATGCTTCTTCATGCATAGGAACAAGCTTTTCTGTTTTCTTCATTTGGCTCTTGCTGATGCTATAATTTTATAGTCCTCAAAAGCATTGATATCCAGTTTTTCCTGATTTCCTGACAAATAAACCAAACACTTGTGTGGAATTATAAAATGAACCTTAAAACTGAGATAAAGATACCTTCATAGGTAGTTGTAGCATCAGCTCAAAGGTATCTTTTTCTGTATTAGATGCTCATAGTAAATTATTGCAGGTGTGGACTGTGGAAAAAAGGGTTTATGGTGTAGAGCTATTTATTTATGGTATTAATGGAAGGCACCTTTATGTATTATTGGGTGACATGATGTGGAACCTGAAAATATGACTGGGATATGAAACACTGTAAAGATTGGTGCAATTAATTAACAACTGTTATGAGCGGCTCTGGGACTAGATGTATTTAAAAGGACTGATGAGCAACAGAACATGAGTTTTGTCTATATTAGGAGGTCTATCTTAGTAAACCTGAGAAGCCTCCTTTTTGGAAGGTTGTTAAATGAATCTGCTTGAAATTGTGATATAACAAATGAAATGGAGGACCTAAGAGCAGGGTCCAAGGATGAATTTTGGTTAGCAGAAGAATAAATTCAAGTGGAACCAGAAGGAAGTCAGTGCAGCTCTAAAACTAGTTTTCTGTGGAAACCTTCTGGAGTTAGGTTGAATGGCTGTGGGGGTGGAGTGAGGGGTAGGTTCCACTACCATGTTGGATTTATCACTAACAGATGAGGTGAACATTTGTATTGAAAAGTAACGTTATCTTGAAGAGTAATTTGGAATAGTCCACATTTTTTCCTCTGGGTGGAAATTGGTAGGTTTTGCTTTTGATTTGTGTCATTTGGTCCATCACTTTTTTAGATTCCAGATTTTGTCCATGAGCATGTTATAATTCATTTAAAGTGCAATTGTAGGTAGAGATTGTCTGGAATGTCTTGCGGGGAGCTGTGTCTTTGCCTTTCTTACACATAATTAGGTCATGTCTCACCTGTGCCTACCAAAGTCCATTTATCATAAGAACTGGAACAAAACTTTGGAAAGATTTAAGGACTACAAGTTTTGGGAGTTATAATCCAGACATCAGTTTTTTCCTCAAAATTCTGGATTAAAGCTACTCTTTGAAAAACTTTCCTTATATATTTGAGAGGAGTAATGTTGGGAGAGAATACACATAAACACTGAAGCCATGATAAGGCTGCAGTCCTAGGCACACTCACCTGAAAGTAAGACCCTACTCAGTGCTTTATAAACATAGGACTGAACTGTAAACAACTCTAATTGTTGATTTGGAGGTAAGCATGCTGCAGATATTAACATTCACCTAATTAGCTAGGTAGACCCCTTCATTTTTGTGCAATGTTTAGTGCATGTCATTCTTTTGGCTCAAAAGAAGTAACTGGCAAATCATTTAATATGAATGTTCTACTGATAGCGAAGTTAGCTGTGGTGCCTAGATTTCCATCTTCCCATGAAAATAGTTCAAAGTAGTGTGATAGTTTAAAAGTGTGCTGTTAAGGGTGATGTTCCGTACCTATGTGATGATGCTCTCATGCGTTAGTTATTACGTGTTCTGTTAATTGCAGCAGCATCCTTTCATTAACTGTTTCCTGCTAATTAAAAATGGCAGCCATCTCTGTTAGTGGTAGCAGAATTCCAGCTTCTAAAACAATGAAGGTTGGTTGGTTGTTTTTTTGTTTTTTGCTTTTCCCTCTAACCATCACCACCAAAGACAGAACTAATAGACAGTGTCCTCTTTACTGTTTTATCTTACTCAGTATATTTATTTTCTTAATTTATTTTTTTTCTTCCACAGTGATTTTTACAGAGCTCGGTGAGCTTTATGGAGCTAGTAGCTGTACTTACCAATGCTAATAGTCAGATTATTTTCTGCAGTAGGAACGAGCAGTGCCACCTTAAGAGCCTTAATATCAGCAGCTGAATAACTGAGATAGTCATGGTGTTAAACAGAGGCCCAGTGACACCTGACTAAATGCATCTGAATGGAATATAAAATTTTATTAGTATATTTAAAGGAAAAACACGCTACCAACACTCCTGAAAATCTGTTGGAAAACTACTCTCTGTGTTTCCTCATATAAGCTTGGAATTCGAATACCTCTGCTTGCATATTCGTCAGTGAACATATACTGCACCAAGGAAGTCTTTTCCAAATTGTGGTACCTTAATTAAGTTTTGGGTGTTGGACTACTAGTTTCCTATGGAACTCTAGCTCTCCTTAGTGTCTTAATGTTAAATGTTCTTGAAAACTGATGGGTCTTTCTAATCTCTGAAACAGTTGGGAGTGGTGTACATCTCAGAAGAACTTCAAGGCTTTTTGAATAGGGCAGTGTCTTGACTTTTTGAGTGTGCTTAACAAAGAGAGCCAGCATAAGCTCAGGAAAAGGAATGGTGCTACTATGTAAAAGTGACCTTTATCATCTCTAGTTCTTGCTAGAATTGTTCCTTGGAGACTCCTCTAGCCTTTGAATTCTGATATTTTGGAGATAAGGAAGTGAATCCTTGCGTGCAATGGATTGTAACTGGAAATGTCAGAGACAGAGAGAGAGATTAAATGCTGGTACTCAGTTATGACCCTCTCAAAGGGAATCCCAGGGAACATTTTAAAATATACTGAATTTCTTAAACTACTGATTCCCTTCCCTTCTTAGTAATATATCTTAGTATTTTAAAATCCGAAGGACAGAATTCTGCAAATGGAAATGTATTGTTCATATAGTGAGCCTAAAGGAGGCATAGATATTTTTATTGTGTGATAAGTGAGGATCAGCATGTTCACTTATTCGTGTTGCCACATGGCTTTTAAAAGGCATAAATTCCAGTGTCCTTTACCAGCTGTGGCTCATAATCTGGTACATTCTCTTCTACATCTGGCTAGTTAGTGCACCATGAAGAAACTGCAACTGGAAGTTCAAGACTCTTACAACTGGCTTTCTCCCTTAAAGTCAATTAGGGCCATTTCCATACTACACTTTTATGGTGCTATTATTCCACTTTCAACATCCTGTGGAATTCTGGGGTTTATAGTTTACTGAGGCCAAAGAGCTCTCTGGCTGAGAATTCTAAATGCCCCTCTCTAAACTGCAAATCCCAGGATTCCATAGGATGTTAAAAATGGAATAATAGCACTATAACAGTTTTGTCAGGAACTGGATCCACACACACAAATAGTACAGTGAATAAACATTGTTTATTTGGAGTGAGATACATCGTACAAGACTTCAGTGAGAAGACTAAAAGTTCAAAAGCAAAAGCCACAGCTTTAGAATCCCCGCTTTTCCCCTCCCTTCTCCAAGAGACCTTGAAGCTGTGAGAGCCAGGCAGAGCTTATCAGTGCATTCTTTGCTATTGTTTATCTAATGGTCTCTGGTTCCTAGGCTTCTTGGTTTTAGCAAGCTGCTAGTTAATGCTGGACTGTATATCCCATTACTATAATATGGAGGGCATCCCAACAAGTTTAGTGTGGAAATGGCCTGAAATGTTGTAGTTCATAAGCCATATAAAGAATAAATGCAAAACTTGTGCACTGACAAATTTTAAATCTTTACAGCATTTGAATGCCTACTTCAGAACAATTGTTTAGTCGATGTTTTGGAGGGTAATGGCATAGGTACTGCCTGATTGCCAAAGAATTTGTCTCCAGAAAGCAAGAATATTACGGCAATCTATAGAAGGAAATCTGTGTAAGATTTCAAGTAAACCTTATTTTTATTCTGCTTCATGTAACGTAAACTACTAAATGTTTCTTCGCAGTGTCTGAGACCATAATGTAAACAAAGCATGGAGCCCAATTTTCCAGGAAATTCTCGTGCACATGCTCTATTGAATTGAATGGCAATTGTCCAAGAGTTCAGAGCCTGTTCCGTTCCCATTCATTTCAGCAGGGTTTGCATAAATCTTCCTGGTAGGTTTGTAGCCATGGTCTCTCATAATGCAGCCCTTTCTGTGTTCAGATGTATTACCAACCTTTAATACTTCAACTTCATTAATAACTTTCTTTTCTATTTTTTATTTACACTGTTTTTCACATCAGAATTAGTACAGAATAGGATGTTCTACATAAACAGGTTTTTTAAAGTGTGTTCAGTTTTTTAAAAAACAAAACTTTTGATACAGTCTTGGTATTTTATAAACTTACAGGGGGATTTTGTTCTGAATTGTAGCTGAAACAGGTTTCAGTTTTAGTCTTACAGCTGGTAGCAAATTTTAAATATATATATATATATATATTGTGTGTGTTTTATAAGTTAAGATTTTGAGAGAAATCTGAAGTGTAAAACAAGCACTGTATGTTTTTTTAAAAGCATTCTTTTCTAAGAAAAATTGCATATTGAGAAAGTAATATAGATGTAATTGTTTAATCAACCAATAAACTTCTGTTTGAAACTATCTTTCCTTTTATGTGCATTTATTTATACTGGGGGTGTTAATGTTGCCTTCCAGATAATGTGGGAGTGCAGCTCTCAGCAGTCATAGCCAGTGGGAAAGAATGCTGGAAGTCACAGTCCAACTTGCATGATTCCCACACCTCATGGTGTGGGAATCCCACACAACTTGCATGATTCCCATATTTCCATTAGCCCATTTTAGTCAAATATTTCATTTACAAGAGCCATGCCATTTTGGCTTTCGCTAGAGAACAGAGATTTCAGGAAGAAAGAATCACAACAAAAAAGGAAGTTGCTCATCACTCAATGGGAAATAATTTTCACAAAAGATTAGAAAACAGGAGCAGACTCTGAGATGCTTTTAAGATTCCTAAAATGAAATAAAGGCAGGAAAACAGGAGAGGACCAAGGCATAGTTGCTAAGATGCCTGAGATTAGTAAAAGCAAAAGGGAAGACTGGAGAGGCCTCTCTGAGATGGTGCTGAGAATTTAAAAAAAAAAAAAGTCCCAAAGATAACTTGGGATATCAACTATAGATCCATGTAGCGCTAAGTATACTTCAGCTAGTATCTAAATAAGGCATCGTCTGTTGGATTGGAGTTTCATACCTATAGATGACAGTGGTGACTTTTAGACTTCAGTAGGAACTCATATTTCAACCACAACTGTATGCTAGGGCTGCAAAAGCAATTGATATTCTTAATGTTATGCTGGATGTAATGGCTCAGCACACAGAGGTGAGGAAAAAGCTAACATTCAGGATTGTCATGTGTTTCCAATCTAAAATATTTATAATAAGGTTTTGCTCTAACCTCATAATCTTGGGTAAGGAACAATAGTAACTAGATTAAACAAAAGACACACAAGATCATGTGTTGTTGAAATTAGACTATCCTCAACTGATCCAGTCAGTGGTTGCAATCCTGCATCTCTTCAGTGTAGCATAATTATCCACACACAGATGCTATGTGAGCGCTACACAACCCCAATAGAGAACAGCAAAATACACAACACATGTCAATGATTAGGTCCTGTTGTGTGATGTGCAATACATGATGTACAACTGTAGTGCCCAGTGTGTAACCACAGCACACAATTGCAATGTGCAAAGACAAGGCATAGAGAAACATCCTATCAGCGCAACTCTAGTTCTGCTGATACCAGCAGAATACATCTGTTGTGCAATGGTGACTTCTTGACCACAAGTGTAGCATGACTTATATAAATATATGAGCGTATATACCTGCTGTTGCCCGGAATTTTATTTTCTCATAGGTAATACTTGTTAGAAAGATTTGAGATCCTGTGTCTCTAATTTCCCAAACTGTGTTGTCCAGTACCTGTAACTTTTCCCCATATTCCCCAATCCAATCTGTATTCAGAGTTACTAACATACTCAGGTTGGGTTTCTGAGGGAATACACTGCCCTCCTCCTTTCTTCCAGGGCTCATCTCAATAGCAACAGGCCTTTTCAAGACAGTCACAGTTGACTGAGGCCAAAGAGCTGTCTAGCTGAGAATTCTAAAGTCCTTCCATAAACTGCAAATCCCATGCTTCCATAGAATCTTCTCAGGTAGTTAATCATATGAGATCTTCACCTGACACAGACAAACAAACTCTGAATTTTATATATTAGATATCCCTAAATAGGCAGCCAGCATGGTTTAGTGGTTTGAATGTTGAACTACAACTCTGGAGACCAGGCTTCAAATTCCCATTGAGCCATGGAAACCCAGTGTGTAACCTTGGGCAGGTCATACTTAGCTTCAGAAGAAGGCAAAGGCAAACCCCCTCTGAATAAATCTTGCCAAGAAAACCCTGTGGGAGGATCTCCATAGGTCGAAAATGACTTGAAGGCACACAACACATCCCTAACTAGATGTCTGTCAATATATGAAAAGTCCATATATGAAAAAATATGCAAACCTTTAGATTGAGTACCTAGCAGCAATGCCTTGAGCAGCAATGAGTTCAAGTACACATTTTCTATAACTGCTAGGCAGTCTCTCCCATTGATTTTGAGAAATTTTGACCCATTTCTACTTACAACTCAGTGATATTTGAGGGCTTCCTTGCAGGAACAGTTTGCTTCCAGTCCTGCCAGAGCATTTTGATGGGTATCAAATTTGACTAAACCAAAGAATTTCTTCAGCAGCCCTTCTTTGGCAGATCTTTTTTCTAGTTCGTTTGTTTAATTCATATATATCCTGCCTTTCTCCAAACATGATCAGTGTCATGTTGTATGACTCACTTTCAGTTCAGCTTTAACTCCTGAATGGATGGCATGACATTCTTTTCTAGAATCTTCTGATGCACTGCCGAATTCGTGGTTGTGTTAATGATGGCAAAGTCAGTCGCGTAGAAACAGAGGGGTGGAGAGAGTGGTTTGCCCCAGGCGGTAATGTTTTTGGGGTGTCCTGGCCCGTAGCCATGCCCCCATGCACCTGGCCATGCCCCTACACACCCTGGCCATGCCCCCATGCACAGTGGCCATGCCCCTCATGCCATAGCCCTGCCCCCCCCTCCACATACTCCAAGCTCCGCCACTGGGCAAACTGTCTAGATCCTGAGGTAGCAAAGCAGGCCCAATACTATCTTTGCTGGTTAGGATGAGGTTCTTCAGTATGACTTCAATGTTTATTTTGTTTTGTTCTTGTTGTGTGGGGAAACATAATGTTCCCCCAAAAATTGACTGTTATGTCCAGAGAACATTGTTCCAGAAATCCCAGGGATCGTTTTTGGTGAAGTTCAGATGGATGGCTGTGTTATTGGTCCTCCTCCCGAGAACATTTTTTTCAGTCTTTTCCTAGTCATGAACCTTCACATCATCCAAGGTGACACTGGCCTGCAGATCCTCAGAAGTTAGTCTGGCTTTCTTTGTGACTGCCTAGATAATCCATCCATTTGCTCTTGGGAGAGATTTGCATGGGGCTACAGCTCTTCAGTTCAGTGACTACAGGCTAGAACTCTTTCTATTTGTAAACCGTCTTTCTGATAGTGAAGTTCCTTAACCTTAAAAATAGTTTTGTAACTTCTTCTGGACTGAGGAACAGCAACAATTTTTCTGAGGTCCTCAGAGACGTCTTCTGATCACGGTGTGGCATGTTTTCATTCAATTTTATGTTGAAGCCAAATTCTGATGGGGCCTCCCAAAGTCAAGCACCTGATTCTAATTATTCTCTTAAACTGAATTCATGCAACTGAGGATTCACATAGATTTGCACCTACCCTGACCCTTATGTAATCATTGTTTGCTAATAGTATATACATTGTTTCATTTCACAGGACTCAAAACTGGTTAATATAAATCTTATTTAGAAAAATGTCTGATTCTCAGAGGCTGCCATGGTAAAGCTACGGAATTTCTATCATTATCATTACGGTTCACAGACTTTTCCTTGCCACAGTTGTTCAATACTGTGCATTTATATATGGGACCCTTAAAGCACTTATTTGTAGACATGGTTTATCATCTTCTTCATTATCATAGAATCATAGGGTCGGAAGAGATTACAAGGGCCATCGAGTCCAACTCCCTGCCATGCAGGAATACACCATCAGAGCATTCCCAACAGATGGACATCCAGCCTCTGTTTAAAAACCTCCCAAGGAGACTCCGCCATACTCCCAGGCAGAGTGTTGCACTGTCACACTGCTCTTGCTATTAGGAAGTTCTTCCTAACGTTTAGATGGAATTTATTTTCCTGAAGTTTGAAGCCATTGTTCTGTGTCCTAATTTCTGGAGCTGCAGAAAACAGGCTTGCTTCATCCTCCATATGGCATTCCTTCAAATATTTAACCATAGCTATCACGTCATCTCTAAGCATTCTCTTCTTCAGACTAAACATACCCACCTCCATAAGCTGCTAAGCCGCTCCTCACAAAGCATGGTTTCCAGGCCTTCTACCATTTTGGAAGCCCTCCTCTGGCCATGTTTCAGCTTGTCAATACCCTTCCTGAACTGTTGGGCCCAGAACTGGACACATGATCCAGGTGGAATCTGACCAAAGCAGAATAGAGTAGGACTTTTATCTCCCTTGACTTAGACACTGTATGCTTATTGATGCAGCCCAAAATCACATTGGCTTTTTTAGTTGCCACATCACGCTGCTGAATCATATTCGGCTTGTGGGCTGTGGTCAAGCCAGGTGTCACCTATCTTATAGCTATGTATTTAATTTTTTCTGCCCAGAAAGAAGTTCCTTACACTTCTTTCTGTTGAATTCATGTTATTATTTGGCCCAGCTCTCTTTTTAAGATCATTTTGAATTCTGATCCTGTCCTCTGAGGTGTTAGCTATCCCTCCTAATTTGGTGTCATCTGCAGATTTGATAAGAATGCTCTCTGTTCTCTCATTATCTTTTTTAATATCCCACCTTTTCCCCAAGATTGGGAATCAGGGTGACTTACACATAAAAAAAAATTAAAAACATATAAAAAGTCACATTAAAACTGAATTAAACTAAGAACCATATTAAAATCATATCCTCTAAAAGATTTTTAAAATAATGAACAATACAACTTAAAACAATACAGCACTTTCAACTGTTTTTCAGTTCTGAAAGCCTGTCTAAATAAAATGTTTTGGCCTGCCAACTAAGCAACAGAAAGGAAGGGGGCAGTCTAGCCTCCCTAGGAAAGAAGTTCCAAAGTGTAGGGGCAGCCACAGAGAAGGCCTTCTCTTGTGTGCCCACCACCTGTGAAAGTGGTGGGTCTTAGAGAAGGCCTTCTCCTGTGCATCTCAGGGGCTGGGCAGGCTTATATTGAGAGATATGCTCTGGCAGATAGCCTGGATCTAAGCCATATGGGGCTTGCAATTGATTTCTTAAGGCTGTGCTATAATGTATGTTATTCCTCTGTCTGTAACTGACGCATTCCAACTTTTGATTGATAAGAACGTAAGAGCCAAAGGCTCATCTAGTCCAGCATCCTGTGTCACTTGGTGGCCAAACAGATGCCTCTGAGAAGCAGGGTGTCAGGGCAATAGCCCTCTTCTGCCCTTCTGACCCAGCAGCTGGTATTTAGTTAGTTGCTATTTTGCCCCAAAGATGGCTAACAATTTGGGTTGAAAACACAGTTAAAACAGCTAAAAAATGATTTAAAAAAACAGCAGCAATAAAAACCTGAATTTAAAACATTTTTAAAAGGTGGTTAAAATATAAAAATAATAGTAGTTACAAATACAAATCCAACACAACCCAAATTAAAAGACCTTCTGCACCAGAGAGTTGTCCCTCCAAGGCCCTGGATAAACAGAAAGGTCTTCCTCTGTGGCCAGAAGAACATTCAGAGGCATGCTGCTTTTATCCCAGTGGTAGTATGTTGTCATAGGAACTAGTTAGGTATTGATATCACTATCCCTCCACGTGTTTGTCTAATCCCTTTTTAACCCTGTCAAAGACTGTGTGCTAATAAAACTACCTTCCCATGTTTTCCTGTTTTTTTGTATTGAGAATTCCCACTTGTAACGGCAACGATATCTGTACAAAAGCCTAGTCAAGCTGAATTCAGTTTGGGAAATAATTAAAGCTTAGTTTTGTGCAGCCAGTGATTTAACATGGATTATATCTGCAGGCTATCATTTACTGCAGTCTTTGATGGGCCAGGGGAGAGCAACTGAAAGAGAGAGAAAGAGAGGCTAATCCTAAACATATTAATTCTGAAGTAAATTCCACTGAGCTCAGCTGGGTTTACTCCCTTGTAAGTGTACAGGTTGCTGCCTAACAGTGGTAAGTCATCTCATGCATCCTTTAATTGCCAAATGAAGCTCTTGATCCTTGTAATTTAGCAAGAGAAATTTGCTAAATGGCTTGTTTCAAAGTGGGTAGGTAAAAGGCTTTCCTTTGTTCTATTTCTAGCAGACAATGTGGCATAGATGTTTGGGAAAACCCGACGTTAAAAAGTATGTAAATTGTAGGTTTCCAAAAATAAAACTGTTCAATTTGCTGCTGGAGTAGAGGTTAACCAGGAGCAGTGCATAAATGTGGTGTCTAAAATAGCACAGCAGCCTCTTACCTCTTTCTAATCACTTGGCATGAAACTTTCAGAACAGTGATCAGACTGTTCTGCTATGCTGTATTTTTACATCACCAGAGCATGCAAAGCCCAAAATAAAAAAATCTGAATGCCACATTGCCTAACAGTTGTCATTAACTGTTGTCAAGTTGACTTCAATTTATGGCAACCCTATGGATGAGAAATCTCCAAGTCACCCTATTATCAATTGCCCTAGTCAGGACTTGCAGATTCAGGGATGTGTCTTCCTCGATTGCGTCTATCCCTTTGTAATGAGGTCTTCCTCTTTTCCTACTGCCTTCTTCCTTACCAAGAAGTATTGCCTTTTCTAGTGAATTGTCTTCTCATTATATGGCAAAAGTATGACAGTTTCAGTTTAGTTATATTGGCTTCTAGAGAGAGTTCAAGCTTGATTTGCTCTAGGACCCATTCACTTGTCTTTGTAGCAGTCCAGGGTATCTGCAGAACTCTTCTTCAGCACTACATTTTCAATGAGTTGATTTTCTTCCTATCAACATTGCCTAATGGTTGAACACATAGACACCCATACGTGCACGTGTGGATGCATGTGCCATGCACACGCAAATCCAACCATAATGCACAGTGATGTGGACACCTCTGTTGGAGGGCAGAACAGTGTACTATGACACCCATCCTGTACCACCTAAAGAAACCTGAGGTATTCTGGACACCGTGTCTCATATTATCGGCCCTGAAACAAGATTCAGCTGCTAATCCAGTCAGCTTCTGTATGCTGAATAGGCAAAGATAAAAACAAGATAGTTAAAACCAAGTAAGGTATCAATTGAATTTTCTAATGGAAAGGGGAAACTGAATTAAATTCATTTATAACCAAAGAGATTAAGTTAGAATGTCAGCATTAACTTAGTTCCAGAATTGCACTATCCATTAATGAACCAATTAAATAATAGTGCTAAAGAGCTAAGAATTTTTACATATCCCATCTGGTTCTTGACCCAAAGCCTACTTCTCTTTTATTTTTACAAAATAACATCTGACTTTCGCAAGACTCTCAGGATTGAGGAATTATAATATTTAAGTCACACGAGCCAAGCCATTTATTATATTATGATTATAGTATAATCATGTAGTTAATCTTCAGTTTAAAATATTTTAAACCAACAAGTAGTAAGAGTAGCATGGAAGGTTGTGGTCTTCTCTGCACAAAGAGGGTCCTCCTGTGTTCCGTGAGGGACGTAAGAGAGAAGGGTTTGGGTGGGCTGGATAAGAAACAGCCTTTTTAAAAATTCACGATGATGTCCCCTTTTCCAAATGCAAGATGTATTGGGTACAGGACATGAGTAAAATCTTAGATAGCATTTTCCCAATTCCTTGTGGTAAGGTTTTTAGCATGTGCAGTTTACTCAAATACATCTGCACTGTCGTAGGCATCGCGGGTCCACTGTCAGACAATGCAGTGCCAGGCTATTCAGAAGGCAAACAGATACAACTTAGCAGTCCAATAAAGCTTGCCTGGTCAGGGAAAAGCAGAAGCAAAGGCAAGTGTTGATCCAAAGGTCAGGAATCAAGCAGGAAGCAAGGTCAGACAGAGGTCAGCAAAGACAGGAAGCCAGCAAGCAGGGAATCTGTAGCACGCACACACAAGGGCCAACATACACACAAGTTACTTCTGATTTCAGGCCACTGCCCTTTGCCTTTTTAAGAAAGCTGGAGCCAGCTGGCTCTCATCCCAGTCTGATTAGCTACTGGCGTGCTTGCATCTGCTTGTCCTCCTTCAAGGCTGCCGTTCACCTGGGAAAGCCAAGTCTTGACCTATGACAGGCACTGAGCTAGTCAGTCCTGGGATAGCCGGTGTGATGCAGTGATCTGAGTGCTGGACTAGGATTCTGCAAGTGCAAATTTCAGATCCCCACTCAGCCATGGAAATGCACTGAATGGCCTTGGGCGAGTCACACTCTCTCAGTCGTAGAAGAAAGCAACGCCAAACCTCCCCTCAGTCAGTTTGAAGGCAACAACAACAAAGTTGGGCTGGAGCCAACTAAAAATGGATATACACTCAGGCTTAATGCCATCTTGCACACCAAACGTAGACATCTCCTCCTCAGGTGCCATTCACCCTCAGACTTGTCTCCCTGTCTGGTGACCCAAAGAAACAGATCAGTCCCCTGAGACTTCCACCAGCACCCTGAGACTTTATGATCCTATGCTATGGACTACGGAGGGTGTCAGATGGAGAGAGGACGATGACCTAGCTGTCTCCTTTCAGCTAAACTCAAAGGATTTGGGTTTTTGAGGATAATATAGGTAGAAGCCATGAGTACTGAACTTGTTGAAGGAAGGTAGGCTAAAAATGGAATAATAACAGCAATAACAGTAAATTGTTTTAAGTGATGGGCAAAATGAAAGTATCTGGGGCAAGTTGTTTGAGAGGCATCTTGGCTTTTATGTTCATTGTATCACGGGATCAAAGCTCTCTGAGTTGAATCTCAGAAAAGCAGAGAGCTTTAGAAAAGCATCTAGTGAAGTGGTATGGGTTTTTTAAAGTGTGTTAACGTATGTTAATAACACGTGTGGACTTGCCTTACCCACTTAGTAGGAAAAACATAGGCTAACTGCTGCCACCTAGTGGACAGCTGACCTTCCTATAGACTTGGAAGTTATTTTTCTTCAAATCCTGAACTGCAGCTTGAGGGAGTATATCATCTTGTAAATTGTCTTCTCTTTGGAGAAGACAAGCGTACTGCAGATGTGGGTAAAGTGAAGCCAGAAATTCGCATGTAGGCCCAGCCTTTCTTCTGCACCTTGAAGCCTTGAAGGACAGGCCCAAAGCTTTAAGACACCCCTTTTTTAAAGAACAAAAAAGGGTAAGTAATTGTGCAATTCCCATCCCTGTTCTAGGATCAAAATCCACTTGTTAGTTCCACACTAGTGTGGATTGCAGAATAGTGGAATTTACAGAAGTGTTGACACACCAAGTTCCCACTGATTCAATGAACTAACAACTGGATTCAGGGCTATGAGCCTACAGGGGACTGTAGTGATTGCAGATATATTATCTAATATGTTCTCATCTTCTTTTGTGAGAACTGTCTCCTCTTTGTCCATAGACTGATGTTCTTCCTTCCTCCTCAGTCTCATCTCCAACCTCTCCCACCATGTACCCAGAATAGTAGTAGCTTCTCAAGTTTTTTTCCTCATTTCTAAATTGAGTTTCTACAATAAAGTCCTTTCTCTCTCTCTGAATGGTGTTTACTAATTAATGAAACTACCCTGCTTCCATGCATTTCTAAAATGTTAAATAGCCAACTCAAAGAAGTGGAGAGGGGAAAAAACAAGGAGGTTGGGCTTATTGGGAGATAAGCAGCTTCTGCACTTGTTCTCGCTACTCTCTTGTCCACTAGGAATAAAGTGGTTTAGACAGGGAGAAATTAGGAACTTGACCTTCTTTTCCTACATATTTGCCTCATCTGTCAGCCACCTATCCCAAAGCTTTACAGACAGGTTACATCATCTGGTTCTGCCATGGTTAACTGTCCATCCTCGGTTGTAAAAAAAAGAAACTAAGCCAGAATAAACTCTCTCCATCTCATTTTTCTGTCCTGTGCCATTTACTTTGTCTTCATAACGGAGGCCATTCCAGAAAAAATGGAATGCCCAAATATAGGATGGGGGATATGTGGCTGGATGTGTGTGAAAGGGATCTAGGAGTCTTGGTAGATCACAAGCTGAACGTGAGTCAGCAGTGTGATGCAGCTGCCAAGAAAGCCAACGTGATTCTCACTTGCATCAATAGTATAGTGTCTAGACTGAGGGAGGTAATGGTACCACTCTATTCTGCATTGATTAGGCCTCATTTGGAATATTGTGTCCAGTTCTGGACACCTCAATTCAGGAAGGATATCGAGAAGCTGGAGCATGTCCAGAGGAGGGTGACCAAAATGGTGAAGGGTCTGGAAGCCATTCCCTATGAGCAACGGCTTAGGGAGCTGGGGGTATTCAGTCTGCAGAAGAGAAGGTTAAGAGAGGACATGATAGCCATGTTTAAATATTTGAAGGGATGTCATGTCGAGGAGGGAGCAGGCTTTGTTTTCTGCTGCTCCAGAGACTAGGATGAGGAGCGATGGATTCAAGCTGCAGGAAAGGAGATTCCACCTGAACCTCAGGAAGAACTTCCTGACAGTCAGAGTCAGTGGAATCTGCTGCCTCGGAGTGTGGTGGAGTCTCCTTCTTCGGAGGCTTTTAAGCAGAGGCTGGATAGCCATCTGTTGGGAGTGCTTTGATGTATGTTCCTGCATGGCAGGGGGTTGGACTCGATGGCCCCTGTGGTCTCTCCCAACTCTATGATTCTATGACATGTTGTAAAATATCTACCTGTCATCCTTATCTCTTTTAGAGTTGTTTAGGAAGGATAACGACTGTTTCTATCTTAGGAATGTATTTCTTCAGTAAACATTCCTCCTGTTGAGGATTTTAAACTCATTTTTGGCCTTAATTTGGTTCTTGCATTCACCCTCCTAAGATAGGCATCTGCACCATTGCTGAACAAAAGGTTTGAGCAGACCTTTCATTCCTATAAGCTCTCTGTATCTTCTTCCTCTAACAGAGCTCTTGTGTGGTTGATTGTACTGAGAGGTCCCCTGGTGACTGTGGTGGTGGTGATGGTGGTGGTGGTGGTGGTGGGGCATTCTAAGTATGTTCTTGGATGTTGCACAAGGAGCTACCTAGTACCTCCTTGCAAATAGGTAGCTAGGGAAAAGGCAGAAGCACACTCTACCCTGATCCAAAGGTCGCTGACTGGCCACTAGGATACATCAAGGCACCATCCAGCTGCTACTACAAATCTGGAAAAAAAAAAAAGGAACAGTGTTCACCCTCCTAAGGCTCCAGCATAAGTTGTACCTTGGCCTACATCAGCCATATAGGCAGGTGACTGGGTGGACTGGAAGGAAGCTGTATGAAATGGGCCCTGCCAGGAACATCTAAAAACAAACGAACAAGAAAAAATCAGTAAAAAACGCAGCCCTCTTTTTAAACAAAATATTTTTTTTCCTGGAAAAACTAAAGAATTTTGGATTATGGAATATATATTTTTTTAATGGTGAATCAAATATTTAAGACAAGGTGTTGCATATGTTTATTGCCCTCCTCATTATTTCTAAAAACTTTTTAGTAGTAGATGTTTATGTAAGACTATGTATCAAACTCACATCATTGTAATTCTTGGTCTTGGTTACTTCTCCAAATTCTTTTTTATACGAATGAGTGTTACATCTGCATGGCACTATAGAGGACTAGAGAAGACAAACTGATCTTCTTGGGTTTACTAATGTTGATGGTTTCTAGTTTGTTTTTAATAATTTGTTTTTGCATGCTCCTCATAAATTGGCAAAGCAAAGCGGTTGCTTATAGTTCAAGTGTTTTTTATAGTTCAAGGCTTTATAGTTCCATTTGTTAGCAAAAGCATTAAATATACTAAATTGTAATTGTAAATGGTAATGATTTCCTGAGTGAACTGTACCTTTAACATATCAAACATGATCCTTTTATGCTACACCAAGTCATACGTAGGGCATTTTATGTTCCGCAAGTAACAAATGGACTGTCAACAACATTGCAAGTTTTCCATTTTTCTGAAAAATTCCATTAGCCTTTCTCCCCCCAAAAACAGAAAAAACGGTTTCAAAATTTCTGAAAATTTTACACCTCTACCTTCCCTTAGAAGTCTGCCAGTATATTTGGGTTTTCACTGATTAGTTGTCATTTTAGTTACATATGAAACAGCTTGAGAGCCAGTGCAGTGTATTAGTTGGAGTGTTGGATTATGACTCCGGAGACAAGAATCTAAATCCCCACCCAGCCATGGACACCCACTGGGTGATATTAGGCAAGTAACACTCTCTCAACCTCAGAGGGAGACCAAGGTAACCCCCCTGAACAAATCTTGCCAAGAAAATTCTGTGATAGGCTCACCTGACTTGAAGACTCGTAACAAAAACAACATGAAAAAGCTCATAAACAACCCAGCTACTGTTTTTGTACGTGTATATAGTGGGGATGACAGCTATTTCTCGTCATTGTAAATTAACTGAAGTCAAAGAAGTATTACTGGTTTTGGATGATCTGTGCATGAGGTACAAGTTACTTGCAGTATTATTTGGGAGTGGTGGAATTTACTTGTTTGGCAAATTAGTTTGACTTGGCCTTTGGGAAATATGAAGACATTCTAGGAAGTACTTCTAATTTTGCATTTACAACAGAAATGAATGTGCATATATTTTTCTCATAGTTGTGTCCTATCATTTGTATCCCAAATACTTTAAGTACCTACTATAGCAAGATCCCTGCTTACAAGTCCTTGTTGTGCAGCATAAGGTTAGCCCCTTTGTTCTCTGGATTTGCACACATAATTGTATTGCAAGATTACACTGTTTAACTGCTTTAACTTAAAAGAAATTCAGAACAAACTGAAACCCTAGCCTATAAAATCTTTTTATTTTTCACATTTATGTGTATATATGTATATATATAAAATAGTCTGACAGTTTTATACCAATCAGAACAAAGGTAGTGTGGGCTTGCACCAAAAGAAAATCATATACGAATTTAATATATACTGCTTTATTGTTTGCCATAGCCACTTGGATTCCCAGTATTTCTTAAATATCTCCAACTCCATACTGTTGAGCCTGAAATTCCTGGAAGTCCTCTGGGATGGTATCTGAAAACCAGAAGAGAGAGAAAAGATCAGCCTCTGCTCTATTTCCCCTTTGAAACTAATGAGTATTTTCAAACTTTAGAATAGGAAATGCTGTATTTGTCTTAACACGAAAGGTATGAAACCTTTTTTTAAAAAAAGAATTCTGCTCTCCTGTTCACTAATCTACTGTATAAAAGTCAATGTTTGTCTGTGAGTTTGTCTGTTTGTCTGCAACAGGCAGGCCTCATATGATTGGCTGAATGAGGCGAGAAGACTGCATATGATTGGCTGGCTGTGAAGATCCTATGGAATCCTGGGGTTGGCAGTTTAGGGAGGAGCCTTTAGAATTCTCAGCCAGAGAATAGGCCAATTGTTATGGAGATGAGGCCTAGCAGCAAGAAGGAGGAGGGCACTGTATTTCCTAAGGAACCCAGCCTCTGTATGTTAACAACTCTAAATACAGACTGGATTGGGGAATATGGGGAAAAGTGACAAGTACTAGAATAGGCTAGTTGCTATGGAGATGAGGCCTAGCAGCAAGGAGGAGGACAGTATGTTCCCTCAGAAACCCAACCTCTCTATGTTGACAACTCTGAATACAGACTGGATTGGGGAAAATGAGGAAAAGTTACAGGTACTGGAATAGGCCAGTTGCTATGGAGATGAGGTCTAGCACCAAGGAAGAGGGCAGTGTATTCCCTCAGGAACCCAACCTCTATATGTTAATAATTCTGAATACAGATTGCACTGGGAATATGGGGGAAAGTTACAGGTACTGAACAAGACAGTTTGTTGAGTTCTTAAGAGAAAAATAAAATCCCAGGCAATGCCGGGTAAACACGCTAGTTAAATATGAAGATGAAACCATATATGATGCTCAGTGCATTCTTCTGTCCCACTCCAGTCATAATCCTGACAAACCCCCACGCCACTCCTGCACTGCATTTACTCTTGAGGGGAAAGGCTCCTATAACCACCAACGGGAGATTTTCTCCTAAGGCTAGTGCCAGCAAAATGGAATCAATTCCTTCAGGATCACAGCTGAGGAATGAAGAGATAAACATTTCCTCCCTGCATGCTACCATCTCAGTAAAAATATGGGTTGACTGGGATAGTTATTTCTTTTTTAATAGAGTTTGGCAAAACTACTTTTTTTGGGTTGTAAAATCTTACAGCCAGCATGGCTACTGGGGCTTTCTCAGAATTATAATCCCCAAAAGTAACATTGGTAAGATCTATAAAATTAACACATTTGTGAGCAACACCTATAGCTGCATTGTCTCATTTGGCTCTCTGTGTGGTGTCTTCATGGGAACCACATACTCATGCCCAGTATTGTAAATTCCGGCCAGTATATCAGCAGAATTTTTGGTAAGTTCTGATTTCCAAGCCAAAAGCCATGACTGAAACTCCTCCTCATCTATGGCCAAGGCCTCTTCGCCCCAAGGGATGGATCAACAGGGTGCATGGATAGTTGGGATCTCTGCCTATCTTTGCAGCATCAGAGCTGGAAGGAAGAATGGTTGCTCATCTTTCTTTCTTGCCAGAGGATGGAACACTTGCTGCAGCAGGAGGAATTGTTGACACATTCACATTAGTCAACTGACTGGATTTGTGTCAATTTAAGAAGCCATGAGATTAAATAAGGTAAGCAGTCCAATCCTATGCAAATTTACCTGGACACAAGTAATCTTGAATTCAATGAGCCTTCTTTCCAGGTAAAATCACACAGCACAAGAACCACCTTAATGGATATATATCCATTTCTAGGACTAAGTTCCAGATAGCCAGTTCAGGGCACGTTCAGACCCTTTGTGAATTGCTCCCAGTCGGGTGGTCCCAGCTGTTCAAGGGATCAACGACCTGTAGAAGATCATGACTAAGATGTTTAATGCTGGTGGAGCACAAAGCTCCACTGGAGTATTCATGTGGATGGAGGTGATGGAAGCTATAGTGGCAGTGGGGCAATATAGCTAGTATCTTCCCAGACATTCCAATTATGGGGAAAGAAACAGAGCTGTTGTACTGTGAGTCACCAAGAAAATGGCTTCTGCAGATAGGTGCTAGATACCTCGTTAACTAAATGTCTACATGGTTGAACAGGCTCCAGAGGTTGGATGGTACAACTTTTGATTTCTCCAGAGTTCTTGAGGGCATCACTGCACCCACTACTTGGGGGTCTCAAGTGATTTCCAGCAACCTCTCTGGCCACTGAGGGGGGAGGTTGGCTGTTTGAAGACTGGGAGATTTTGAAACAGCATGTAAAAGCTCTGCAAATGTCGTTGTTATTATCATCATCATTATTGGTTCTCCAGGGGTTTGGTGAGATCCCAAGGTCTCCCCTGGAGTCTCCACAGACTGCAGCAGGCTGCTCAGTTCCTACACTGTTTTAAATGTAAAGCTACCAGCATAACCTAGAATTAATAACCAAGCAGGATTCTGTCCTGCATCATCCCATGGTCACCCCATACATCCCACAACTGTTCAGCTGTGATCTTTGTGAACATGGAGATTAGTATCTTCATATTTTCAAAATGCTCAGCACTGTGCCAGAATTACTGTTTTTCTTTCAATGTAATAGCCAGCTGCACACTTTTCAATCTTCTAAGTGTATCTTTTGCATTTATACAGCAGATAAAACATCAACGCTTGAGTAACACAATGACAGGTAAGGTCACATAAAACACGCAGTATCTCATATATTTGGCAAAGGTACAGAGTCAATTATTCAATTTTCCTACAGCAATTTTTGTCTCTTTTTCCAGCTGCCTGTTTGACAAGACCAGAGGAAGGTAGAAGAAGGTTGTTACCATTGCAGCGATACTTCAGATTCGACCAAATAATGTTTTCCTGAGAGAAGCAGAAAACACCGAGTCTCCCTCCACGCATGGTAGTGTCTATGGTCACTCCAGAATCTGCCACCAGGTCAGAGCCTTCATAAAATCTTGCCCTTTGAAAATGGGACAAACAAGCTTGTGTGAGATTTGTGTCGCCTGATCCTCCGCTGATACATATACCCACACAGAACCAAATAAATTCTTCTGTCTCCAGAGGCGTTTATTCCTAATAAAAGCTAGCATAAGACATTTTGCTATCCCAAGGCAGATCAGAAAACTGAGCTGGACATCTATCCAAGTCAAAGTGCTCAGTAACCAAAGCCAGTCAACTTATCTTGGCTCACAAGGAAGAGAATGCCACATGCACTCTTCCTCATCCATGAATGTAAAAAATACAATATCAAATTAAATAGCCTCATAAATTTTACCCTTTTACAACAGCCTGAGCTGACCATCTAATACTGTCTAATGGTAGGGCTACCATTGCTCTTAGATCAGTATGTACAGGACTACAGCCTACATGGGTTTCGCTGGGTCTTAGCTTGAGGCTAAATGTCAAAGTAGATATGGTATGACAGCACTAATAAGGATTCCCTATAATACGTAGCTGAGGAATGGTTAACTAAACTTTTTGATGTGGCATTAATGGGTAAATTGACTACTTTAATAAGAGGGACTGCACTGGGTAATTGGGTCAAAACTTGGAGCCACTTATCATATATCTAAGAGGCAGATGGGGAAACCTAATGGTAGCTAGTTTTATAGCTAGATTTGAGCCTTAAGTTGAAGATAGACAATTTTGAATATGTCATATAATTGTTATATCTGTCAGTATTAACTTCACTGAATATGGATGTAATAAATAGAGGTTAAGTTCAGTGCTCAGTCATATGGAAATGGAATCATGACACTTATTTCTATTCAAAGATAAAGATCTGTGTAAAATATATAAATGGAAACATAACTTAATGGAAATGTGAAGAGAAGTTAAGGCACGGAGAGTATGAAGTTGGATGGAATTGCTTGACTGGTTAATTGATGGAATCAACTATGTAACTGATGTTTTTTCTCTATATATACTTTTTGTTGTTGTATTTTATATATGAAAACGAATAAAAATAAAAAAATATGTAGCTGTAAAGTGATGGGTGTAGGAAGTATTATGCATTCTGCCATCTTCTGTCAGTTCTCCCTTATAAGTCTCTCTTCCTCCACATTATTTCAAGTGGCAGCATTGCTTGGAGTTAAATATTATATCCTGGGCCTCAGTACTCAGTACTCACAGCATGAAGACTCTTCAGAGAAAAATGTGTAAATAAAACAAGCAAAGGCACTGGCCAAGTTCCTGTTTGAGACTGGCACAGCACACACAGTTCAGCCAGCATTCTTACACAAGAAGTCCGGGAAGGCAAAAAGAAGCCATCCATAAGCAGCATATCCCAGCAGCCCAGCAGAGGCTGTCTAGTTAGAAGAAAGTACAGTCACATCCAGGTGTTATGGATCAGACATTGTACAGCTTAGCAAAACTATAGTGAAAAGAGACACTAGCAACTTCTTTATGCATTGTCAGAAAGATGTAGTAATACCAGCATAAATGCTATCCTAGTGTAAAGATAAAAAGTGCACAAGTGAAGGAAGCTTATAAAAGATTCACTTCCCTTTATATCATAACCTTAAGCATGTGCACGTGAATGTGATAACAGCTTCCACTGAACTTTCTTGTAACTGATAAGGAAAAACTTATATTTCTGTTTATAGCCTGTGCAAACCAACCCTTATGTTCCCTTAATTTAAAGGGAAAATACATTTGCTGAAGATTCTCCCTAGGAATAATTCTGACAATGAGGGAAAAAAATGATGACCGGTCTGGAGGATTTGTCTGCTTGACCATGGACAGAATTCACATCCACATATTTCAAGTACGGAGATGTGACATTGTTGCCTGAAGCAAAGTTAGTAGAAATGTAATTAGATATGTGGACTGAAGGCTGGGGTGAGCAGCTTCATTTGAAGTCAGAGCGTACTTTGTTGAGAATAATGGACCAAAACCAGAAACAAAAAATACAATAAAACAAAATAAAACCTCAGTTATGAGTGTTGTATGACTCCGGTTGGAATTCTGTTGGTAACATATATAGGCATTATTGCTATGTGTATCATTTAAAGGTGGCTGCAGAAGGAGGCATCCAGTACCTCCTACATGCAGGTAACACCTGTGTGTGCAACCTACCTAGCAGTTGCAGGGCCTGCCCCAGGCCATATAGTGGCTGGGAGAGGAGGGATGAGCAGGGAGCATCTGGCTGCATTTTTGCAGCTGAATGGCCAAAGAAAACTCTATCACTATAAAATTACGCTTCAAAACATGCAGGATATGACTAGCAAAATTTCTGAAGACATCAGGAAAGAGGCTGAAAAGTATTTTAAGTGTCCTAAAGCATCACTGTAGTATCCTCATAATTTCTTTGCAATATATGCAAATATGATAGTTCTGATTTTCTTGGGCCAGACTTTTTTTTTTAAAACAAAAATGCAGAACTGATTCACACATTACATAGTGATAAGCCTGATTTTGCTCTGGAGCATACCTTCCAGAGGAAACTGCCGTGAGTCCTAGCTCATTTGCAAATATACATATGTGGTACATGTATACTTTGATATTTATTTTATATTTTTGCTTTCATGCATTTTTAGGTGCACACAGAAATAATTCTTCATCTGAGCTGCACAGTAGAAAATGGCTCTTCATTATACATTAACAAGGGATATTTTCTCCTCAGACAGGATTTGTCACTGTAAGTTTTTACATATTTGAGTTTTAGAAACTAGGCAAAGAAAACTGGTGTTCTAAAGAAGTGTCCATACTCTTTTTGTAAACATGTTTCATTTGTAATCCACGTCATCATTTGTCCTGATAGTTGAAGACACAACCTTCATGCCAGCGGTTGTTATCATGAGCCTTCAAATCACTTATGGGAACCCCATCAAAGAGTTTGTTGGCAAGATTTATTCAGAGAAAGTTTGCCACCTTGGCCATTTCCACACTATACTGCTATTTTTCTGCTTTCAACATCATATGGAATCCTGGGGTTTGCAGTTTAGGGAAGGGCATTTAGAAGTCTCAGCCAGAGAGCTCTTTGGCCTCAGTAAGCTACAAACCCCAGAATTCCACAGGATGTTGAAAGTGGAACAATAACACTATAACAGTGTAGTGTAGAAATGGCCTTCCTTTCTGTAGGCTAATGTTTCCCAAACTCTGATCTTCCAGGTATTTTGGACTTTAGCTCCCAGAATCAATGATCACTGGCCAAGTCAGCTGGGACTCTTGGGAGTTGAAGTCCAAAACACCTGGAGGATTAGAGTTTGGGAAATACTGCTCTAGACTGAGAGAGAGTGATTTGCCCAAAGTCAGCCAGTAAGTTTCCATGGCTGATTGGGGATTCAAATCCTGGTCTTTTGGAATCCTAGCCCAGTGCAAAAAGGGGAAAGATTTTAATCTGAATTTGGGAGGGTCTGGGGTATTCCAGCTGTGGGCAAGGCTAAGGACACAGTAGGGGAAATAAAAGTATGCATGGGGCAGATGGGAACAATGGGATGGAGGGTTCCTCACCCTTGCTTTATAACAAATTATAAAATCAGTTTATGTGTGTGTGCGTGTGCAGACACAAAGGCTGCTGACACAATATGAATGAAGAATGTTTCAAAAAGAAAGGTCCTTCTTTGCACCACCACTTTACCTAATATATCCAACCTGAGGTCTGTGCTGGAGGAACCAGCGGTAGGAAACTTTATCTTTCCAGCCGACATTTCGAGGGTCTTTCCACAGCAATCTGACTTGGTCATTAGTGTCCCCAGTGTGCCAAAGTGAATTTCTAAGGTGTTCTCCAGGCCCGGTCTTTGATTTTACAGCCTACACAAACACCAAGCACAAAGACAAATCAAAGAGAAGAAACAGACTTTATAACAATATTTTTCCAGGGAATTCTGATGAAAACCAGCAACAAATTTTTCCATTCTATAAACAGGCACAACTCACCCAAATGAAACCAACATTAGAAACCACACCAGATGAACATCCTGCCAATTTCATCTGAGTGCATTGCTAATGAGATTTTGGCCAATTCTGGCACAAGCCAGTACCTTGAGTTGAATCCCAGGTTCTGCAACAGCTCTGAATGGAGTTGCTTGCCAATAGGTCTGTTCAGTCTGTTTCCACATCACTACGTAAAAGCTGGAGCTGTCTTGGTAACCAAAGATGAAGCCAGCATAGTCATCGTCTGTCACTGTGTTGACATGGAAGGTGCCTTCAAAATCAACTCCATTGAAAGCCGTGTAACCTTTTCAAAATATAGGAAAAAAGAAGCCTGTTGGAATACAACTCCCATTACTCCCAACCACTGGTTGTGCTGGCTGAGGCGAAGTTGCAGTCCAAAACATCTGGAAACAATCATGTAGAGAATGCTATGCTGGTATTTGTTATTCCTTTGGATCCAAGAGGTGCAGTCCAAACCTTAAGGAAAATTCATTTAAAAAGGCAACAAGATAGTTAGAACACTGGGTCATCTAGCCCCCTGGATGGGTCATCTAGCCCCCTCCAGCCTTCCCCAACCTAGTACTGACTTGAGGATCTGGGGAGCTGTAGTCCAACACATGGTGGGCACTAGGTCTACTATTCTGCTCTGTCTGAAAGCAACACTCAAGTGCCTGAGGCAGAGATTTTCTCCTTTTCTGTAACCCTGAGATGCTAGAGACTGAACCTGGTCTTAAGATTAGAACTCTGTTGTTGCTTATGCTGGCATAGTCCTTAGTTATGCCAGCCTAAGTTCTTTTTTAGCACTCTGCAAGGAGATATCCAGTACCTACTTGCACAATGCCTTTGCAAGGGCAGTTGGAGGCTCCTGGCGATAGCTCCATACACAAACCTCAGCCACCATATAGCTGCAGGGGTGTACCCAGGTGCCATCTGGATCCCTTTGCCCACCTGAGAAAGGAAGCAATCTTCACCCTTGGTGGATGGGGTAACGGCTGCTTCTGTCACTCTGGCTGCACAAGGGCAGCTGGGTGATAATCGGGTGCATATTAGTTGCCAATCAAAGGTAGCAGGGTGAGCTGCACCCAGCAGCTTCTAACTGCCCTTGAATACCCAGGAGGAAGAAGAAGCCTTCGCTCCATCCATCAGCAGCACTAGAACACTGGCAGTGATTTACACTTCAGCAAGAGGGCCAACAGGATCTTCTCCTATGCATGCAAAATATGTTTCCAGCACTAAGCTATGGCCCTGGTCTTAGGAGAGAAGGCAATACCAGAATTGATTCTAAAATTCCCATTCATCTCTCCTTGTTTAACAAGAGACTGGTGCTCTGACATCTACGTATCTGTTAGGTTTTATGTGAAAAGAACACTGCTGATACATTCTGGGTGGTGGCTGCGGAAGAGATCCCTTCATCAATCTTTTAAGTCAATAGTGTGGCAAGCCATTAAATGAAAGCTGTTACTGTTTGGGGACTGTGGTGTGAATGTCTACCAAAAACTGCACATACCAACAGCAAGTCCAGGATCACTGTTCATGGTCTGTACAATCTCCATACCCTGTAAAGTATAATTAATATGATTAACAGAACATAGGACTGGTATAAAGGATGTTTTGTTTTGTTACAGACATGCCCCAAAGGATGTTTAAGACAGCATTCCTTGTCCATTCCCGTCTGTGCCGCCTCAGTCCACACAAGTCTCCTTTGGCTGTATTGCAAACAGTTCATGTGCTAACAATTAACATTTCATAGTAAAAACAAAACTAGAAACAGACTAAAGTCACTGGGTTGATGCAGACTGGCAAAAGATGCAGAACTCTACAGCGACAGATCATCCCAGGCAGTTGCAGAGATGCTGCCTCTGCATCCAGACACAGGCTGTTGTCTCCCACTCTTTTCCAGTACCAGCCAGACCAGAGATGGGAAGGGTTTATCCCAACCTGTTCTGGGACACAGCAAAACAAGGAAAAAACCCCCCAAAACTCTAGAGGAGTGGGAACAAAAAAGCCTGGTTTCTCCCTGGAGTTCCCAGGGAATTCCCCAGAATAAGAACTTCATCTTTTTCTTCAAAACAAAGCCAAGAACTAGAGGTACAATTACAGCAAACTTTAGCAACATTTGCCCCATTTGGACCCACCCATAGATGCTTCCATTACTTCAACCTAAGTTTTGTTAACTATTGTATGGGAAATAGAATTTGGCCTCCTGATAATTATTTAATTCTGCTTCTCAGAGTCTGGGCAACATACAAGAAAGTAACTTTACTGAGCTCTGCATCTGGAAATGCATGCCTAGTACATACTAAATGGTCAAAAGACAATGTTCTGTTTGGCATAGCTCCTTCTTTCACTCATGAAGCCTGAACCTGGAAACATTATTCTGTCTCTCTCTCTCTTTGGATTACTTGTTGCTGAATGCCCGAGACAGAGTGTTATTGTTGCTGCTGTATGCCTTCAAGTGATTTCCAACTTACAGTGACTGTAAGGCAAACCAACCATAGGGTTTTCTTAGCAAGAACAGTTCAGAGGGGAGTTGTCTTTGCCCTCCTCTGAGGCTGAGAAAGTGTGACTTGCTCAAGGTCACTCAGTGTTTTTCTATGGTCAAGCAGGCATTTGAACCCTGGTTTCCAGAGTCATAGTCAAACACTCAAATCATCACACCACACTAAGTCATAACCAGTGGCCCACATGAGTTGGGGGAGTCTGAGGATTGTGGTCAAAAAAGTAACTTTTCCAAACTCTGACTGCAGCCTCCTCCCACTCAACCCCAATTTTATCATGTTCTTTGTCCTCCATGTACATGAGTCACTACAAAAGAGCAGGTTTTGGAACTATTTCTATACACATGGGAGGTGCCGACTGCTTCCACTCCCACCACACCTCTGAAAAGCTACTATAGAGAGCCAGAAGGCTTTCTGCACTCATGCAGTGTGGCTTGGTGGATTACATCTGGAGGAAATGCCACCTATTCCAGCACTTAAGCATATTTTCCATTTGTGCAAACTGAGGTCTGGATCCAAACCTTGCAGACTTTGGCCAGATTGCAGTAGTGTATTTCCAACGGATTTACCCAAACTGATGGTTCCCATTCCCTATGGCAGTCCCTGTGCACTCTAAATCTGGATCAAAAGTGGGGCAGTTTTTTGGGCACCACAGAAGGCTACAGTTGAAGGCTGAAGGGAAGAAAGTCCCAATTCGGCTGGTACTGAATACCAAAATACACCATTGGATCTTGATCTTTGATGAAAGGAAGACTATCTGGTTCATTTGTGAACAAATATGGGGTTGTTTGCCCAAAAGAATTCCATTTCTTTTTGTCTGACAACCCTCAGCAAATTTCAGCACTGACATACTGAAGCCTTGTCAGTTCTGACATGTTGAGAGATATAGTTTGCTTGTTTTGCAGCCTATAATTCTTGCTTATAATGAGGATTATTATTATTATTATTTTTAAAAAACCTTTTACCTGGTTCAGAACCACCCAGTTTGGATCAATCTGAGCATCACCTTCTGGATCAAGGACCACCGTCTGATAAGCTCGGAAATCAGTCAGGGTGATCTCTGCATTCTCAGGACAGACATCAATCCGATCGATCACAGTGTCATGATCAAAATCTGCTTCACAGATGTCACCCACTCCATCACCTGAACACAGAAACACAACACTCATTGCACAGCTGCTTTTAAAGCAAATGTTTGGTGAAAAGAGAATAATCGTTTTTTTTGTTTATGTTCATTTTCGAAATTCATAAAGAAAATATATGAGGATTTTATTGTATTTTTTTGAATGCTTCAATCATTTATTAGTAATTATGTTTTAAATGTGTTTTTAATTGGTTTTAACCCTTTTTTCTTTAAGTAACATGGTTGTTTAATTCTTTTTTAACTCCTGTGAAATAACATATTAACCGAAACTTGTTTTAAATTACTGTAAACAGCCTTGGGTCCCATCCTAAAGAAAGACAAGGTAGAAACCCAATAAATAAATAACAATAAATTCAAATAAAGAAAGGTAGGGGTAGAGGCAAAAGGCCTTGAGAGACTACATATGTTGCCTGTTAGCATCATCACTCTTTTCCCCACAGCTCCAAAGATACGATATTGTCAGTGGATGCAGCACACTTTTAAAAAATGAGCTAGAAGGGAAAGGAAGAATAAGAAATAAGCTGTCCTTACTGTTGTCATCTTCCTGCCCTGGGTTAGGAACCAAACGGCAATTATCTGGGCCTGGTGGGACAAGGTCTGGGATCCCATCATTATCATCATCATCATCACATTCATCACCAATCCCATCCTTGTCAGTGTCTAGCTGGGAGCTGTTAATGACCGTGGGACAGTTGTCTGTGCTGTCCTGATGTCCATCCCCATCACTAGGAACAAAGCAAAAGGAAGAAGTCATATATAGAGGTAGGCAGACAGACAAATAGATGGATAGACAGCCTACATTAGCATCTATCCCTGTGTTCATAAGCACAGTCATTTGGGCTAACCTCTGGTTTTGTTACTGACAATACTTTTGTTTGTCTGTGCAATCAATATACTCCATTATATTTAACAAAAGAATGACTATCATTGAAAGAACATCTTTTTAGGATGCAAGCTTACAGAGAACTGTACTTGACTTATCTTACATCAACAGTTTAACTTTCTTTTGTTGAGGTACTACAATAGTACTCTTACTTTCATTCATTTGCTCTCTTATCTGTTCCATTTCATAGAATCATAGAATTGGAAGAGACCACAAGGGCCATCCAGCCCAACCCCCTGCCATGCAGGAACACACATCAAAGCACTCCCAACAGATGGCCATCCAGTCTCTGCTTAAAAACCTCCAAAGAAGGAGACTCCACCACACTCCAAGGCAGCATATTCCACTGCTGGACCGCTCTGACCGTCTGGAAGTTCTTCCTGAGGTTCAGGTGGAATCTCCTTTCCTGCACCTTGACTCCATTGCTCCTCGTCCTAGTCGCTGGAGCAGCGGAAAACAAGCCCACTCCCTCCTCGACATGACATCCCTTCAAATATTTAAACATGGCTATCACGTCCCCTCTTAACCTTCTCTTCTGCAGACTAAACATATCCAGCTCCCTACGCTGTTCCTCATAGGGCATGGCTCCCAGACCCTTCACCATTTTGGTCGCCCTCCTCGGGACACACTCCAGCTTGTCGATACCCTTCAATCCAATATTCAAGTTGAGAAAAATCTGATTCAGTACCTCTAACTGAATATTCTCTTTCACTAAAGGACTGATATTAATACAACAGCCCAGGCAAATATGGATACCCATAGATACAGGAATATGGTGCAGAAAATTTTCCACAGAAAAATAGAGCATCAGAAAATTTTCAACCTGATTTTTTTTTTAATAACCTGGTCGCACTGTTTCATCTTCTTGTGCTGTGGTAGGCCCCTTGGGGAGGTTGATATACACCAATGAAATGGCACAGAATGGAAGAAGATTAATTCCCAACCATTCCCCAAAACTAGTTTTTAAATGAAATGAAAGGTTATGAAACATCCAGTCCTCAACAATTCAACATTTCACCTCACACAACCAGTAGCATTTATGCCTCAATATATAAATGTTTGTGGGGAAAAATATTATGTATATTGATTCTTGTAATGAGGACAATGTATTGAAAATGATGTAAGCTTAAAATTGACCCCAGAGAAATAAGCAGAAGCACAACTGGCTTGTTTTAAGAATGAGTTTGCCCAAGTGTCTTCCTTCTTACATATATTAGATCAAGAACCATCTTACCTGTCTTGATTGGTGTCACAGGAATCTCCTACTAGATCATTATCAATATCTGACTGTAAGCAGAAATAAGAGGGAAAAAAATTACACTATCACATTGCAGAGAAAGAAAAGAAATATTTACACTGCTGAAAATCATTAAAATTTAACCCCTGTCTTCCAATTACAGTGATCCCTCCACATTCGCTTAGGTTAGGGGCACAGGACCCCCGTGAAAGTGAAAAAACCATGAATAATTTTAGGCCCTCCCAAACATAAAAAAGTATGATCACCATATTCAACCCACCTTGGATTCCTTTGAGGGTTCCTTCACAAGGCAGAAGTGGGTGGCAAGCGGGGGTTACTGCCACCTCCACTGCTGCCCCACACCATTTTTAAGAGGGACTTACAAGCCTCGTTCACAGTTTCTCAGTCTCACAGGGCTTGCAGTTCCTATTAAAAATGGCATAGGGAAGCAGCAGAGGGGTTAGCAAATAATCCGTGAATAATCAAATCTGCAAAAGTGAAACCTGCAAATGTGGAGGGCTGACTGTAAATATATCAGTAGGCATGCTGTTATATGGAAAGACAGAGTGGATCCAAGTGTGAATAAATGTTATGTTTCATAGATAATTTATCCTTAAAAAGAGATAATAAAATCCTTTTTTTTAAGAAAGAAAACTGCAATGGTATTCCTCTTATTTAAATAATTGTAAAGTACCTACAAAACCTTACATCATAAAACCAAAACACAAAAAACCACAACAATGCAAATATAAAAGCCAATGTGAAAAAATGCAATACAGAATCAAACCAATAGGAAACAATAAAAAATGAGGAGCCTAAGCCAGCTAAGAAATTTTAACTCCTATTAAAGACTAGCTATAAGAGTATTTACTGACAGCATAAGCAATCCATTCATTCACTGTCTTTGCTATTACAGTTATGAGCCTTCTCAGGCTTCCCAGTTGAAAACAATGTTCATGTCTAAATGGACAAATCTATGTACAGATTGATTAAATGTAAGACCCAGAACTGCCTGATGCAGAAAAGTAATGTCTACAGCATCATCATGATCAATAATTATCATTATTAATACTATATTTTTTTCCTCCTCTGAATATTTATTGCCAAGAGAGTCTTGTGACACTATTTTATTAATGATGTTCAGAATGCTTTTTAGGCAGACATTTATTAGATCATTTTAAGTAGCTGGTTTAAACTTGCCTCTGTTTTCATCTGTCTGTATTTAAAAAAAAATTAAAAACACTTTAAAATTTAAGATTGCTGTTTCAAGTTTAGTTTTCTGCTAGTTGTTTTTTTCTTTCAAAGTTTTTTATGTTGAAATGCAAACATGAAAATGCTTGAGGCTCCTAGAATCTACTTAGTTTTTTTTTTTACTGGACCCATAAATTCTGACCTCCAGACGTTTGTGCCTCTGAGCCCACAAACCGTTCACAGTACCAGACCTGAACTGAGCTGACAGGTCTTCCACACCAAAATCCACTCCTGATTACTCCAACCTCTCTTCATTTTATTAGTACAATTTTGTTGTTAGCATTAAATCAACAGTCAGAAGTTCTTCCTGAGCTACTTCACATCTCCTGGTGATTTACCAGTAGATTAAGATCTAGCTTCTATATATCCTTCCTTGTTGTATTGAAAATACATTTTTGATGTTCACACCTCTGTCTTTGTTATGACACTCTGAACTCCTTGAAGGTAAGGATTTTTCCCCCCAAAATAAATGAATGGAAATAATTGTCACATTAGGAATGACCAACCTGATGGTAGCTCTAATGGTTTTAAATCGGTATCCCAGTTTTTGTTTCCCCTGAAGACCAAAATCTTTGCTGCTCTATAGCTTTTTCCTGCTCTCACTCACCTGATTAGGGTTGCTAGTATCTGGGCAACTGTCGCAGGCATCACCGACACCATCATTATCTCTGTCTTTCTGATCCTTGTTGGGAACCCTCTGACAGTTGTCCAAAACATTCTTAATGCCTAGACAAAATGACATCTTTTGATCACTTTACTAGTTCATAACAGGACCAGGAGCTATGTCAGTAGGAACAGCCATCTTTGCCATGTCTACTTTAGGCTGACAGCAGCCATTCTGCTGTACTTCCTTTACAGTTGTGTTCCTTTCCATGTTTGGGTGATGGGGTGGGGGAGCTGGTCAGAGGGTGGGAACCAAGGTCGTCCAAGAGACTGGTACAAGATAGAGCATGAGAATGGTGGGTAGGCACGAAAGAGTTGAGTGGGGTATGAGGTGTTCAAAAAAGTAAAACTGTCTGCTCATCTCTGACAAGGACGTTTTCCGTGTTCCGGAATTAACTTTTAGAAAACACTCTCTTGACCTCACGAAGACTGCATATTGAACTGAGACACAAACAGGCATTACAGCTGTACTCCTAAAAAGGAACTTTTAAAAGCTGCTCTGATCAACAACAGTGGATGAGGAAGGACGGACAGTATACTGGGTGTGGAATGGAAGACTTGTTTCAGATTGGTACCTTAAGTTCACTAGGTACCCTTGGGGCCCTCCCCAAATAGCCAGTCTTCTCTTGTAAGAAGAAAATAGGATGGGCCCATATGCTAATCTGAGGAACTTAAACAAATGGATGGATACAAAATAAATGCAACACACGGTGATAACGGTACTAGCCAGAAACCAAAGTCCCTAGCTGCATATTTGGAAAAACTTGGAGGAGTTACTTTCTCTAAGAATCTTCTACTCAGTATGACCACTGGGATCCTGCAACTAGCAGTCCAGAAAGTAATGCTCCCAAGCTCTGAAATTTACCCACCATCTCCATCCATGTCGTCATCGCAGGCATCTCCTTTGCCATCTCCATCAGTGTCTCGCTGGTCATTGTTCAAGGCCGTGCGGCAATTATCACAAGCATCACCAAAGATATCTTGATCACTGTTTTTCTGGTTAACATTAGGAGCAAGCACACAGTTGTCCTGAAACAAAGAAAAGAAAACTTCTCTTAACTACAATCCTTATAGAACGGTAGAACACATCATCTCTCTTCAAGGTTTTGCTTTTGCAAATGACAACAAGTGAAAACAACTGAAAGTCTGGCAATACTTTAAAGACTAACAGCAAATAATGCTGAATAAACTTTAGCCAGAGTCCACTTCAAGTGACGGTCAGAGCTGTTCAGCAGTGGAATACGCTGCCTCGGAGTGTTGTGGAGTCTCCTTCTTTGGAGGTTTTTAAGAAGAGCTGGATGGCCATCTGTTGGGAGTGCTTTGATGGGGGTTCCTGCAAGACAGGGGATTGGACTGGATGGCCCCTGTGGTTTTCTCCAACTCTATGAGTCTATGATTCAACTGATGCCTGAAATGGTTCACTCTAAGTGAGAAGGCATATATGCCCAGAGTACAGAGAGAACAATATTTGCTGTTTTGTTTTATAAGGTGAGGCTTAAACATGAAGGAATGTACATGCACAGTACAAATGAATACCAAACTCCCAGTCCCAGTGATTAGTGGGTATAATCCAGTTTCAACAAACAGTGACTAAGGAACATGCTGTATAGTAGGGTTGTAGATTTTCACACATTTTGTTCTCTCAGGCATAAATTTTGCTCTTCCTTGCTGCAAGAAAGTTGCTGAAAACTGGGAAGTTTTCAAATACAATTTGCAATTCAGGACTTAGGACTTCATCACACAAGGCAGGTAAATCACATTACTGCAGGATAACAGTATCTTTGGCTGGGATTTATCATGACATTGCTCCCCTTCTACTATTCTTTTGGTGGGAGATCATTCAGAAAGTATTTCTTTTACAAAGGAAATCATTAATGGGTTATTGAGTTGTTGTTGAGGTTTTTTTTTTGCAGGAAATGTCATTTTCTACACAGAAAAGATGCCTCCTGCAGAGAAAATGGTATTTTCTGCACAGAAATTGTGTTTATTGCATAGACTAAGTCCTGAACTATGAAGATATTTGCCTTGTCCGGGTCCCTGACCCTGTAGAAACCCGAAAAAAGAGGGAAAACCTGGACATTTTAAAGGCAGCTGAGAAAGAGGGACAGCAGAGGATTAACTGGGGCTGTCATGTCAAATCAGGATGGTTTGAAGGTTTCACATATAATCAGTGAATCAATACTTGGGACAGTTAATGTTGTCTGATTCCATACTACCATTGCTCGAACACTGGAGGACTGCAAATGAAAAAAAAAAAGCCTTTTGTATCTAGATCCCAACCTAGAATTTAAATAGACAGACAGACAAACAGACAGGTTTAATCATGCTTACAGCAGACACACTGAAATCAATATGACTTCAGATAATCATGGCCTATTTTTGTGTCCAACCCAACATCTGTAGCCAGTACCTGCTCATTTGGAATACCGTCTCCATCTGCATCCTCATCACAGGCATCTCCTGCTCCATCTCCATCAGCATCTTCTTGTCCAGAGTTTGGAACAAATTTGCAGTTGTCCTGTAGGCAAAACAAGATGGGTATATAAAACCACTGTTTGCTGCAATGTTCTCTAACCTGGGGCCCTCCTAATGGATGGATGAAGATTATTGGAGCTATAGTTTATTGAGATTGGGAAGGCTGCTTTAGAGGATTTGCCTAGTGTCTCACCGCCCCACCTCCAGCATTATCAGTATCTTTATCTCAGGTTCACAGTCTACTAGCTGTTACTGACTAAAGGTTTGGATTCTCAATGATATGGATGCTCTTGAAGAACCGACAAGTGAATGAGTTATTATCAGATAAAAGTAGCACGTCGCAAGTAGCGTCACTTTGTGTAATTGTGCTCCCGTGATCCTATCTATGGTGATTTTATTCTGGTGTTTTGCCAGTCCATTTGAAATTGCTCCCCAAGTACCTATCAGCACTTGGAACCACAGCTGTTTTCCCAGAGGCACTGAATTTGAATTGAAATGGTAGATCTTGATAGCTCATAATTTTCTCTCTCTCCTTTATTAAAGTCTCCTGTCCCCTGTACTTTAAGCTTTCTTTTTCTCAGCTACAATTATGCGGCATATTATATTCTAGTTGTTTATCAGTTGGAATAATGATCACCACCATCACTTCTGTCACAATAACCAGCACCATCATCATCACCTTCACCTACAGAATGATCCTCATTTATATCCCACTTCTCTTCCAGAAGTAGGTTTCAAGACAGCTAAAGTGCTCCTATGTACTTCATCAATATATCTGTAGTCTAAGAAATTGCACATATTAAAAATCTGCATCAATAAATCCTCCAACAGATCGTCTTACCTTTCTGCAGGTTTCAAGTGAGCATGGGAGCTCTTCATCAGGATAGCCATCAATATCAACATCTTTTCCACACACAAAGCCATCACCAGCCCAGCCAATGCCACACTGTGTGAACAAAAAATATTACAATACTAAAGCAAAACTGAGGATTGCATTCTACATGTGATCATTTAGGTATATGCATGCAGAGCTTGGAAAAAGTTACTTTTGGGGTCCTTGATCAGAGATGGGCAAAGTCTGACCTCTGGACTGTGTCCATAGAGCAATTTTTGTGGCTCTCAGAGCCCCACTGGAGGTTTTTTTTTGTCCCCAAATACACCCAAGGAGGTGTGGGGGGCATGTCCACCATGTTTGGGGTCCACACTGGGCCAACTGATGGCCAAGAGAGGCCTTTTTTTGAAACAGGAAAGAGGAAATGACTTCTCACCTCCTGTTGTTAAAAAAGGCCTCTTCTGGACCTAAAATGGCTGAGAAAGGCCCCAAAACATGGTAAAAATTCCCCCCTTTACCACACAGAGGGCATTGGGGGGCAATTTTGTTTTTGGTGGGAGTGGGTGAAGCAGGGATGTGGCCCTCCCAGATATCCTGAGTGGTTAATACAGCCCTTACCCTTCCATAGCTGCCCATGGGCACTATATACTTTGATTAGTCCCAATTAGAACAGACCCACTGAACCTCTGGAAACTTGGTAAGTAGAGGAATCACAACATTCTTTGACGAGGAAAGTTTTTATATATTAGGAAATGAATAATTTTAAAGTGGTACTTTAAGTTACAACATTTTACATCAACTGACTGCACAGTACACATTTTTAAATAAAGAAATAATGAGATAAGAAACAATTGACTGAACAATATAAAAATTGTGGCCAGAATTCCGTTATCAACTACTTAATTAACTATACTTAAGTATAGTTAACTCAGGCCATTTCCACACTAGACTGTTATTGTGCTATTATTCCACTTTCAACATCCTATGGACTCCTGGGGTTTGCAGTTTAGAAGGGGCCTCAGGCAAGTAGCAATCATGAATATGAATCAGTTACCTAGGTTTACTCATCCGTAATTGTTTTTTATTCACAATCACTGCTTATTGCCATGATCATAACTCCCCTCCAAACCTAATTTATTTGGCATGGACTACATAGCAAGAAGGAGGTCCCTTCTGCCAGGGATCACAGTGCAGGTAAATTAAGTGTCTGTGATACTTTCGGGGGCGGTGTTCAGGCCAGGATAGGTTATTTAAGTACACTTAGCTAAGACGCAGGATTCTACCTAGCATTTCTTGCTGACAGTACTCTGAGATCAAATTATTCTAAATTTTTTGGAATAGATTCAACTTACAACACATGAGATGTCCCCTTGCCTTATTTCAGTACATTTGGCATGGATACTGCAAGGGTTTAGGGCCCGATTTCTACAGCTTTGTTCCGCTCTGCACCCCCTGACTTGGTCTCCAGTAAATCCCGACTTGCACGCTCCACAGCGATAGGAACCCTTTAAGGAAAGCAAGTAAGTCCATAAACCAAGAGAGTCATTACTTTTTCACAAGAGTTCTCATCCACTTCAAGAAATCTTAGACTGCAACAGCATGGTGGCTTTACACTGGTGTTTATGGTATTATGCAAGCAGTTCAACTTTCTAAGAGGTTATCCCGTTGTTTACATTGGTGTAAATTGTTGCTCCAATGTGTAACTATTCTAGGCACTGTGTTAAAACTCAGTTCTTTAAGAAGACATTGGGTTAAAAGATTTCACAGCTCTTGTTTCTCAGTACTACTATTACAAATTGCTGTGTTGTCATTGATTAATAAGGGGTTTTATGACCATTATATGAGATATTTATGTGTCTGTGTAAATGTGTGTGTGTTGATGAATTTATTCACCACTTTCAATGCAAATAAATAGGTGAAATAAAGTTTTTAAAATATATTGAAATAGACCGTTTCCATTTGTTGCTTCAAGATAAGGAAACTGTCATGAGCCAGGCTGATCTCACTCCCGATTCGGACGAGGACTCCGAGCCTGGGGTGGGTCCCTGGGAGGGGCCTTCTGGAGGGGGGTCTCCTTCAGAATCTAGGGAGGGGTCTGCCTGCGACTCCACAGCTGTCCCTGGCACGGAGCCCGGGCCAGCACCTGCAGCTGACGTTTGTGCTCCAGAGGCAGAGGCCGGGGTTTCTGACTCCAGTCCAGAGCTTGCAGCAGACGTTGGTGCTCCAGAGGCAGAGGCCCGGGTTTCTGGTTCCAGTCCGGAGTTTGCAGCAGACCCTCCTCCCACGTTTCTCCAGCGGCGACTGGAGAAGGGGGTGGTCTGGAGGTCTCAGCGACTGTGGGAGCAGTGCTTGATGAAGCGGCTCTGAACTCCTGAGAGGCTCCAGCTGTGAATGGGGCCAACGGACAGTTGACCAGCCTCAGCTGGGCTAACACAGGGTATTTGAGACAGACGCTGTTGGGGTTGGACATGGGGCAACAACCGTCTACCAACCACGAATCTGCATCCCGTGTCGTGGGCTCTCTGCCCCAGTCGGACCTTGCTGCCTGAGTCTGCCGCTCCTGGGACTTTGTCGCTTGTGTATACTTTCACGGTGGTGATGTAACCACTTTGCTTTATTTACGACTAAAGCCATAAAACTCAGCTCCTGCCTCTGCGTCTGCTTAGCCGCCGGCTTGACATTGACAGTAACCTCCTTAGAACATTAGAGTCATTGGTCTGTTTAACATTAAGGTCAGTGCTTAATATTGTGTAGGGTAGGGGAAGGATCTCAATATGCCTAGAAAGCTTTATCTGTTGACTTCCCCCAACCATTATCATCTAGATGGGCTTCAAGTGATATCTGTAGCTCTACCACTGAAATGTTTGAAGTGTTCTGAGGGTGTTCTGAGCCTTTGCTTTTGGGATTGCTCCTGAAACATTCAAAATAGTAGCAGCCAGGGGCTCTCATATCAGTAGGACAGTCAGTCTGGTTCAAATTTTAATCTGAAGTTTAAAGGACCTATCCAAGGTACTTACTCCATCCCTAAATAGGATACAATAAAACCTGGAGAGGCTTCATTATTCCACTGACAGAAGCTATCAGTTGACACTGACTCAGAATGAACATATTTTCACAATGAAAATTACTATTTGCCCTTACCACAGTATTTATACAGAGGGAATTGGCAACACAACCTCCATTTCCATTCTTCTGACATTCATCAATGTCCACGCAGACCTAACACAATAAAAGAGAAAAGTTAGTTAATGCTAGTGAGTCTGCTATCCAAATATACAGTGACTATATTCTATCTAGCATTGATGTAGTTGTAATGCAACAGTAAAACAGCATTTCAGTGCAAAAATGCTACTTCACTGTTTCACTGATGCATGAATACACTATGATGCTATAACGATAAAAAAATAAAAATAAAAAGAGAAAAGAGAGGGAAAGATGATGACATAATTGCCTCTATCTTTCCCGCCATCCATTTTGAAACCATCCAGCAATCACTGCAGCTGACTTCACAATATGCATTATTGGCAAGTGGCCAAAAAGCCACACCTAACAATAAATGGACATGTACCCCCTAGAACTTTTTTGATCTAATATGTGTCGGAATTAAAAAAAAATAATCAGAAGGTGAGCCTAAAAAGTTGTGGCTTTAGTCTAGGATAACAAAAACATCATTTGGATATAGAATTCAAAGATATAGCCATGTTAGTCTGGGTCAGTAAGCAAAGGGATCCTGTAGCACCTTGAAAACTAACCAAGAGAAAGAAGTTGGTAGCATAAGCTTTCATAGACTTAAGTAGAAACCATATGCCATATGACGAACTGAGATAAAGATGTTGGTAGTATAAGCTTTCATAGATTTAAGTCTTTGGAAGTTTATGCTGCTGGTCTTTCTCTCTGCCTCAAAGGTGCTACAAGATCCCTTTGCGTATCATTTGGACATGTTTTTCAAAACCCGAGGACCAAAGCTTCAAAGATCTGTTCAATTCCTCTACAGACAGACATTATAATGTAGACCTCAGTGTTCAGATATTTAAGGAAAATAAGCTCATTCCTATAAACATAGAGTTCGACATGGATGAATGTCAATGAGATTAAACTTACTTGTTTGTTATTTTTGGCAGAGTTTATTCCCACACCTTGAATAATCTGCCCTGTGTATCCTAGTGGGCAGGTTTCACATCGGAAGCCAGGGGCCATGTTCACACATCTCACTCCTGGGAAGCATGGATTATATCGACACTAAAAGACAAGCATAATAATCATAAGCATTCCACCAGAAGAGTTAAGAACCCATCCAGGCTTTCTTTGGAACATAAATTGACCTACCTCCTTATGTCAGTATTAAAGACCTGCATAGCGATGGCCCAAGACATTTTGCTTCCTAAAGGAGAGCTGCAAATCGCCCATTCCCACAATTCAAGGTATATAGTACCCAAAGCTGATCGTGTCATTTGGGACCTGAAGCAGAAAATCCCACAAATGTCCCTCCTTATAATAAAAATATTAGGATAATTAATTGACAAGTATTAACTGATGGAGGGATAGATTGAATTTGCACTCTGTCTTTCTCCAGCTATGAGACCTACAGTAGCTTACAATAATTTAAAATAGAAATTAGCTCAAATGTTATATTATGAAAGTTTTTTTTTAAAAAATTAAACAATAATATTAAAAGCAGATAGTTAAACAAGTCTAAAATACATTTAAAACATAATTAAAAAGATGCAAGATAAAATACACAGCACACTACTTGCAAAATTATTTTGCCATATGATTAAAAATAAAAGGCCTGCCAAAATAAATAGAAAAACAGCAGGGAGGGGGCTAAAGAAGCCTCCTATGGGAGTCCCACAGCCCGGGAGCAGCCACTAAGAAGGCTCTCTCCTGTATTATCACTAAACATGGCTGTTGTTTGCTGCCCTTTCTTAATACCCTAGATGAGTTACCTGATGTGACCACCTTACACTACCTAATATCCCTTGAATTTTGCCCTCGTAGTGCCTGTCCCGAGCATGCATAGGTTATCAGAGTCCTGGTGGCACAGTGGTTTAATGCCAGTGCTACAGCCACAATGTTGTGAGTTCGATCCTGCAGGGCTCCAGGTTGACTCAGCCTTCCATCTGTCCATAGATCAGTAAAATGAGTACCCAACTTGTTGGGGGCAATTAGCTAACACATTGTAAACCGCTTAGGGAGTGCTCAGCACTGATAAGCAGTATAGAAATGTAACTACTGTTGCTATTGCTATCTTCTGTTCAAGAATGCTTAGGCAGGATTTCTCTGGCCCTGAATCTCATATGCTCCCCCCCCCCACAACTCCCTGTGGTATATGTAAAAAAAAACATGCAGAGACTGTTTTACCTCATCAATATCAGTGCAAACAATTCCATTTCCAGTGAATCCTTCAGGACAAGGTCCACACTGAAACCCATCTGCTGTGTCTGTGCATCGCACCCCTCGAAAGCACGTATTAGCTTCACATTTTGGTTTAGGAGGCTCAGGTGGGTGAGTGGGAAAGTTTATAGTTCCAAGTCCTGTGATCACAGAGGTAAAGCATTTTAGCCATACTGAATCATAAAGGCAAATGTTGAAAAGGCAAATATTGAAAATTATACATGAAGAGGAAATGGATCAGTCTTCTTGCTGGATCAACTATCCTGTGACATCACTATGTGGCAAACACACCATAGGACTAGCCTGAGGCTTGTGCATGCCACAGGAACCCCATCAGCAATTTCGGCTCCAGATTTTGAGGGTCTCACAGGTTGTCCTCACTGGAGGCTTCTACCATGCATGGATCTTTGCTCCATACCCCCTCCCCGCAATTAATATATGCAACTTAACACAAACCTGTCTACAACTGGGTCATTTCTCATTCAGTACTGGTCTTGATTAATAAATACGTATACTTGTAAATATCAGCCTGAGAAATAACCACAGGTATCTTCAAAAAGCTGTAAAGCGTCTCCTCACCTGGATACCCATTTAGGTTGCAGTTCTATCTCCACCTACCTCGGCGTGAGACCTACTGGACTTACCTCTGAGGCTGATTAGACTGAGGTTTACTTCAGAGGAATCATGCACAGAACTGAGCTGTGTAGTGATTTAACCAGTAAAAGCATCAGCTATCTAATTCTATATATATATACATGGAAGACATCAGCAGTGGACTACAAAGGAGATAAGTTGTTCTAACTTCCAATGCCACATTAAGGTTGTTGTGGGCCCTAGATATTCTTGTATTCAAAGCCCTGCCTTGCCTCGACATACCACTAGGGATGTTTTCATAGGGCCTGAAATCCTGTTTTCATAGGCTCTAACATTTTCATAGGTCCTAGGTACTGTGCCTAAAGTGCCTAATGGATACGGTGCCCTGTAGCTGCCATTATTATTGTTGGTTTACATTTTATCTAGTAACATCTGGTTTTTTTCTCTCTTTCATTATTGACCTGTATTATAACCGTATTATCAGATTTTTTTTTTAAATAGAGACATTGTGCCACAGAGTGGCATATGACTACTTTGATTTAATGGTAAATCAGAAAGTACAAAAGCACTTACCACATGCCTGACATTCTGCTATTGTGTTTCTCAGAAATGTTGTCTCTTTAACCTTTCAGATATATAAAACATACACGTTCATCAGTCTCTTTTACCTTGAACTACTACTACCACCAGTAGATATTATTCAAAAATAGACAGAATACGATTGTTGCAATGGTGCATAGCCTAGATTTTCAAACAGTTACTCAATATTCCATTTCTACTGACATAATCGTTTATATTGGGCCATAGGACAACTCAACTCCAGCCCTGACTTTTGAGCTTTGTTAGAACTATACTGAGTATGAAACAAGTCCTCTTTCAGCAAAAACAAAACAAAACACAGCCTGTGAAGTTAAATATTACATCAGCGTTTAGGCACAAGATTTAGCTTTCATGATTTGGAGAATTAATGCAACCTTCATTTTCTGTTCAAATTAATTGCTTATTATAGCTTCGTAACTTAACAAACTCAGTTCTTGTCACCAAAAAAGCAACACAATCTGGGTAGATCACACACTTGGACTAGTGACCAAGTAGTCTTTAGGTGGTTAAATATGCAGTACTTTGAGATTTTTTTCTTGGGAAAGTCTGGAGTGCACTGTAGCACATGCCTGGCCTCAGTCTGGTCTCATCTTATTGCTTTTACATGTCACAAAATCTGCTCCAGGGGTCTCCATAGTTTTGCCAAATCTGGAAAAGACTGCAGGGTCAGGTTTACCACTCATAAATAACTTTAGAAATTCGGCATATCTTCACGTCCTGAGTCAGGTTTCTTCCTGGAATTTAGGCTATGGAGGCCAATGGTGTGATTCAGGACTGAACGATGCCATGCATATTTAAAAAGCCACCAGTTCTGTCTCACTCAAATTGCAGTGGGCTGTTTTATTAGGCATATTTCTCATAGCAAAACAAAGAGATTTGGACAGAAGTCTCACATGGGGGTAAGTTTTCTGCAGAGGTAAAAAGAGAAGCAGACAGCAAAATATGAATTTCTGTATAAAAAGCTTCTTCAAATACCTGTTGTCTGAGAAGATCTTTTACATCACCCAGTATTTGGTTCATCTGCATCATGTGACCTAATAACTGCCTGTTAAAGTCACCCGTAGAAACACCTACAATAATAAAATGAAACACTTATATAGTAATGCAATAGGTTCAGAAATTCAATAATATGAACATTTGTGCAGTCCTCTTAAGCATTCAAAGTGTTTCGCATATGGTTATCCCATTAATCCAGAATTTAGGTCTCAAGTAGCATACCATCTGATCCTAAGCATGGTTGACACAGAAGACCCATTAAATTCCAATAGAATTTAGTTCCAGACCTGATTTTAAGCATGTTTACTTGAAAGTAAGTCTTTTGCTAGTC
This sequence comes from Cyclura pinguis, assembly GCA_030412105.1. Classification (NCBI taxonomy): domain Eukaryota; kingdom Metazoa; phylum Chordata; class Lepidosauria; order Squamata; family Iguanidae; genus Cyclura; species Cyclura pinguis. The sequence continues at coordinate 314,579,653 of CM059600.1, read as the reverse complement.
CAAGGAATTACTCACAGAATTGAAGCTTAGTCTAGTTAAAGGGAAGTAACTTCTATAAGTCCAAGGGCCAAACCTGCCCCCACTGGAAACTGTATCATGCTGCCACTGAATTTGCCACAGCCATGGCAAATATGGATTTTTTTTTTAGTTCGTAGCAAGACGCACGGGGCTTGTGCACCTCCTTTCCACAGCTAATTGCATTCCAGGAAGTCTCCAGAAAGTGCTGTTAGCTCTTGTCAAAACGGTATTCATGCCCATACATCTCTTATATCAAAAGTAGACACATAAACACACAGCTTAGTTGAAAGTTTGCAGCCTTATCAAGAAGCAGCGCACGGTTGCTTCTTGATAAGTGACTATAAACCAATGACCTGAAGATGTCACTGAACCACCACATAGACCTAGGCCATTTCTGCACTAGACTGTTACAGCGCTATTATTCCACTTTCAACATCCTATAGAATCCTGGGGTTTGTAGTTTAGGGAGGGGCCTAAACTGCAAATCCCAGGATTCCATAGGATGTTGAAAGTGGAATAATAGCGCTATAATAGTCTGGTATGGAAATGGCCCAAACGTTACACCTATGCTTAAATGTGGAGATGGCACCCAGCAAAGTAAGACACTGCCTTTCCTGAATCAGAACCACTAAGGATTAAGAGCAGTTGAGCATGGCCTCCTGAAGATGCTCCCACATGTTGAAGTTAAGTGATTAAATTAAGTGTGCTTACTAAGGGACAGGCCTTCTTGGTGCTGGCACCTCAGTTATGGAATTCCCTCTTTTGACAGATTTCCCAAGCATTGTCTACATAAATTAAAGTGTCAAGTGAAGACATTTTTATTCTCCTGGCCTTATTAAAATGGGTTAAAGAGCATTACAGAAATCAAATCAAACCAAATCAATACATAAATAAATCAGTCCTCCACATTCACCTACATGACTGACCTCTTTTTAAAATATCCAGCACCCAGACATTTAAAGGACTTTTTGGTGGAATCAAATATAATATGCAAAGCCAACAGACCTCATAAAATTTTTTAAGAAGAAGACTGCTCTAATAATTTTTAAGAAAATGAAACACAAGATCATATTCTATCAGGATTTTATTATTTCTTCAGAGAACTTTTAATTCGTTTAGAAAATTGTCAAGATGCTTTCTCATTTTACCTAAGCGATCAAAACAAAGTGCAAAACACTCACCGTGACCCTTGTGAATCTATTCATAAGAACACAAAATACACCCCATTTGGTTAAACAGAGAGAGTTTCCGAAAGATTGGCTCTGTGTCGGGTTGGATTTTATTGACCTTTTGTGCTTTTATGATACCACTGCATTTTTCAATTGAATTCAATTCAATTGAGAATTTATTTTATGAGATGATTAATAATTGTAATAAATAAAGAAAATCAATATATACTGATGTTTTATCCTTGCAATAAAAGGCAGCATTTTTAGTGCATCATGATCACATGTTGGTCTCTTAATATAAACGCAAGGCATAACTAACAGACAATGATGCATACTTAATCCTTCCCTTGCCTACCATCTCTCCCATGTAAATATGCACCTTTCATTTTAAACACTTCCTCCACTTAAGCGATCCCCCTAACCTGCATCCATACAGTCCCAGAAAATGCAACTTTGGGATACATATTAACCAAGCTAACACATAGTTCAATCTTTTTGAAAAAAACAAAAACAAAACCTCACCACTAGAATTTGACATAATTGAACTCAACAGGATTTAGCTTTGAGTAAATGTATAGAAAATCCCTTTGGTCTCTTTCAACTTATTACATTGTAACACTGAGGCCATGTCCGCACTACACTGTTCTAGTGCTATTATTCCACTTTCAACATCCTAGGAATCCTGGGGTTTGAAGTTTAGGGTGGGGCATATAGAATTCTCAGCCAGAGAGCTCTTTGGCCTCAGTAAACTATACACCCCAGAATTCCACACGATGTTGAAAGTGGAATAATAATAGCACTATAACAGTGTAGGGTGGAAAAAGTGTTAGACACATCTTTCATTGTCATGGTTCCATCCTACTGAATCCTGGGATTTGTAGTTTCCTGAAATATTTAGAATTCTATGCCAAAAAGTTCTAGTGCCTCCTCAAGCTACAAATCCCAGCATTCCACAGGCTGGAACCAAATAGCAATATGACTGTGCAATGTAAAAGAGTGCCAGCATTTAGATCACGATGAACAACATGCAGCCCTCCCAAGATAATTTTTACTCAACCCAGATCCCTTCAAAATGCATGCCATTGACTTTTGGTGTCAAACCACTAAATCTTATTAAAACAATCAGAAAATCCTTGCCTTAAGATTTAGATTTTCAGGACCCAGTGGTAAACTAGGAAAACCTCATTAAAACAAGTTTTTCCTATTTGTTTTTAGCGTTTTCCCACCAAAATTCAGCAGGGTGACTTGTAAACAAATTTTGGCTGTGGGAGGCAATCCATGGTAGGCTGTGGGGGAGGAATTGGTCCTTTGCCTTGCTAAAGTTGATCATCCTACTATAAACTGAAAACATTGTCACTTCTATACACATACATTTTGCAATGTCCTACTTACTATAGGCTATATTAGCTACAAATTCCAAATACTTGCTGAAATTCTACATTGGCTACTTAGTTACTTAGTTACATTTAAATAACTAAGTAACTTCTCCTGATCCAATTCCCTCTCCAGCCCACAGTAAGAGCCAGCAGCTGGATCAGGTAAAGGAGATTTGTTCAGCTTCTAATTGGGGAACCCACCAGTGAGCAAGGATGGAACAAGAACTTGTGTCAGGGATCTTGCTTCTGATTGTCGCAGCCTTGCTTACTGGTGGGAGGGGGTGGAAACATCTACCTCTTTGTGCCTCATTTGGAAGCAAATGGGCAAATGGTCATGACAAAGCTCCCCATGACACTCTCGCAAAGAAGCTTATACAATGCAGGCTGGGCAGGGCTACTGTTACCTGGATTTGTAATTGGTTGACCAACTGAACTCAAAGGGTGGTCGCTAATGGCTGCTTTTCATCCTGGAGAGAAGTGACTAGGGGGGTGCCACAGGGTTCTGTCCTGGGCCTCGTGCTATTCAACATCTTCATCAATGACTTGGATGAAGGAGTGGAGGGCATGCTGATCAAACTTGCAGATGACACCAAATTGGGAGGGGTTGCTAATACCCCAGAGGACAAGATCAAGTTTCAAAATGACCTTGACAGATTGGAGAGCTGGGCCAAAGCTAAAAAAATGAATTTCAACAGAGAAAAACGTAAAGCCCCACACTTAGGCAGAAAAAACTGAATGCACAAATATAGGATGGGGGACACATGGCTGGAAAGCAGTACGTGTGAAACGCATCTAGTGTCAGAGTCCAACTCCCTGCCTGTGCCTCACTGCCAGCAAGTGGGAGGAGGCGAGAATACTTTCCGCGAGGAGCAGGAGGCGGCAGCGAGGAATGTCCGATACAACAACTGTCAAGGAAACCGCAGAGCTGAGCCAGATCAAAGTCCAGTACAACAGTCTAGAAAGCAGAGGTCTGTCCAGAGGGGTCAAGGGAGCCAGAACACAAGGGTCATGAGACTTGCAAGCAATTTGCTACAAGCAAAGAATAAGCCACACTGACAGACCTAAATAGCCACAGAGAACAGGTGTTACTTATCATTGCTTCCTTAATCTAGCCAACGCAGCTTCCCTCTGAGCTGCCCGTTTCAGACTCCTTCATGACTGGAGGCTAAGGGGCTCAGGTGACAGTAGTTCTTCCAAATCACTGCTGGTTCCTTCTCCCTCTGGAGCTGGTTGGGGCAACTCTGCCTCCGCTTGTCCTTCAACTGCTGAGAATGTTTGCAAGTTGGTTTGGTCAATCACTGGCTCTGTTTCTGGCACAATCAGTTGTTCCTCGACCTCAGAGCCATCATCTATCACATCTAGGGCCCTTTTCGCATGGCGTTTTCTAAGCGAAAGGGCCCCTTGAGCATCGCGTAAATGTGAGGAGCAGTCCACACAACACACTCACATTTACGCGGCGCTCAAGAACCTAACGCGGACTGTGCACGCATTTTTTTATTTTCGGCTTAAAGCTGAAAATGCTGCGCGGTCGCGCATCGCTCCGAGGCCCCGCGCGCACTCACCTGCCCTGTGGAGCCTCTGGAGCTGGGCCGGTCGCACTTCCTGCCCCAGCGCAGCCTACAGCTCCCAGGTTGTACTGCGGAAGGAAGGGGTGGCGGTGGGGCGTTCGCACGACTGGCAAGCCAGCTGCGGCGACGAAAGAGCAGGGATGTGAGCGCCTCGCGCAAGAGGCTGCTTGAGCGAGTGCCACCCCCCACCTCCGCGAACAGGTAAGGTGAGGGAAGGGCCTAGGAGTCTTGGTAGATCACAAGCTGAACATGAGTCAGCAGTGTGATGAGGTAGCCAAGAAAGTCAATACGATTCTTGGTTGCATCAATAGGAGTATGGTGTCTAGATTGAGGGAGGGAATGGTACCACTCTATTCTGCATTGGTTAGGCCTCATTTGGAATACTGTCTCCAGTTCAGGGCACCTCAATTCAAGAAGGATATCGACAAGCTGGAACATGTCCAAAGGAGGGTGACCAAAATGGTGAAGGGTCTGGAAGCCATCCCCTATGAGGAACGGCTTAGTGAGCTGGGTATGTTTAGTCTACAGAAGAGAAGGTTAAGAGAGGACATGATAGCCATGTTTAAATATTTGAAGAGATGTCATGTTGAAGAGGGAGCGGGCTTGTTTTCCACTGTTCCAGAGACTAGGACAAGGAGCAATGGATTCAAGCTGCAGGAAAGGAGATTCCACCTGAACCTCAGGAGGAACTTCCTAATGGTCAGAGCTGTCCGGCAGTGGAATATGCTGCCTCGGAGTGTGGTGGAGTCTCCTTCTTTGGAGGTTTTTAAGCAGAGGCTGGATGGCCATCTGTTGGGAATGCGTTGATGTGTGTTCCTGCATGTCAGGGGGCTGGACTGGATGGCCCCTGTGGTCTTTTCCAACTCTATGATTCTATGACCTCCTTCCTCCATCCAGCTGCTGGCTCTTAAGGTGAGCTGGGGTGGAATTTACATACTTTTACAGTAAGACTCTATAGTCTTACTCCATAAAGAGCAGTTATGGATCCATAATTCTAGGTGATGAATCTGTAACTGCAATACTAAGTGCTAGCCACTATTTTTCTAAAGATCCAAATGCACCAGAAGCTTTCATTCTTGATTGAAGGGATGCCATGTAGAGGAGGGAGTGGGTTTGTTTTCTGCTGCTCCAGAGACCAGGACAAGGAGCAATGGATTCAAGTTGCAGGAAAGGAGATTCTACCTGAATCTCAGGAAGAACTTCCTGACAGTAAGGGCTGTCCGGCAGTGAAATATGCTGCCTCGGAGTGTAGTGGAGTCTCCTTCTTTGGAGGTTTTTAAGCAGAGGCTGGATGGCCATCTGTCAGGAATGCTTTGAGGGTGTTCCTGCGTGGCAGGGGGTTGGACTGGATGGCCCATGTGGTCTCTTCCAACTCTACATTTCTATGATTCTATGATTTTTCATAGCCTAAATACCAAGCATTCTTTACGTGCTTCACGGCTACTTGGCAATGTGAAATTTATCTCATCTTTCATCCCAGAGATGATTTATCTGCATTGTAGTGAAGATGTCTGAGTGTTAGATTAGGATTCTGGGAGACCAGAGCTCAAATGTGTATTCAACCACAGAAACCCACTGGGCGAGCTTGGGCAAGTCATGCTGTCCTAGACTTAGAGGGAGGCAATGGCAAATGTCCTCTGAAGAAATCTTGCTAAGAGCACCCTACAATAGGATCACCTTACCCTTGAGTTGACTTAAAGACACATCACAGGCTGTTACATCTAAGGTGAAATTGCCTAATTAAGTGAGCTGCTACAATGTTCATACAGAAAAGACCCCCAATTTTTTTTAAGAAATATTCTAATTATCACATCAGTACTGTGGTTTAAGTAAGCTCTGTACAGAATACTTAACGCTACACTGGAAGAGTGAAAGGCATTCTTTGGGGCCCCACAATAGGTTTACCTTAGCGTGACCATGGCCATTTCCGCACTAGACTGTTATAGCACTATCATTCCACTTTCAACATCCTATGGATTCCTGGGGTTTGCAGTTCAGGGAGGGGTCGGCTGGCCGCTATAACAGTCTAGTGCGGAAATGGCCCATAAGTTAGAAACGACTTGAAGGCTCGCAACAACAAAACTGCCTTATGTTTCACAGAATAAGTATTTTAAGAGTTAAATACCACTACAATTCAAGAAAAAAGAGTAAAGGAGAAGCCACTTATCAGTAACAGTAACATACAAAAGGTTCCAGGTTGTGCTGCTGTTTCTGAGTCTGGGTCTTGGATCATGTGAGAGAAAAAGATTTAAGAGTGTTGTTTTTAGTCAAAGAAGACAGTGCTGGCAAAGATGTATCGAAGACAGTCTTTTCTTTTCATAATTCAGTTATTTTATTGCTATATAACACGAGTGAGCAAAGCATGGTCCACTGGGCTCTAAGGCATGGCCGCTAGCACTCAACAATGCCCTAACCCAACTTTTTCAGGCAATTTTTCTCCTCCTCTCCCCCCAAAAAAATGGGTTAAAACCATGGCAAAAGGCAACAGTTCTTTTCTCTCACAGTCCCCTCAAGTTCCTCACATACCCCAAAGCCTTTTTAAAAAAACAAACAAACAAAAAAGAACGGCCACTAATCAAACAGAAATGAAACTGGAAGTGATGTGACGGCAGTTCTGATCACATGAGGCCCGCTGGTGTGGCCCACCAGGAGGATGCAGGGTTGAAAAATAGATTCCTCCCTCTCCTTGGTACTTTCCTGGTCCTGCTATATGACAAGTCCATGTTCCTGAATCACTGGGAATCCTATTTGCATTCTGTGAGCTAAGGATTGAGCATGGGAAGCTTGTGGCCATCTCCTTTGGTTACAGCAAAGGTTTCTGACAACCAGCACAGCCATCAGCAGTGCCGCAACTGATTATCAGAATGGCTGGCCAGCGGTGGGAGGGCTGTACTTGCAGGCCTGAAACGGCAATTTTCCTCCCATTTTATTATTTTAATAAGGCTAACTTGATGTCTGTTCACTGCCATATCATACTTCTCTTATCAGTGCAATCCTACACCATTAAGTGTAGGATTTATTAAGTCAAATAAGTTCCACTGAGTATCTAAGTAGGTTTTCTGCAGACTTAGTGATCCTTACAGAACCTATTCACTGGTTGTGCAGGGCCAAATTATGCAAACATAACTATGTGGCAATACTGGGCTATACCACTGAACAACCAGTTGCACAGTGGGTGGTATGGACACACACACTATCCTGTGGTGCAACAGCTCCTGCAACTCCTCACTCACTGCTAAGGAAAATTTCAGCAAATGCCAAAGATGGTACTTACTGAACCTCCTAGAAAGCACTCTTAGGTTTGCAGGATGGTTTAGGGTGACATACCACACCTAGGCAAACTCTGAAAAAGCCCAGTTGTTTGCATAAAGCTGTAACAGGATTCTGGTGATAGTCACAAAAAAGTCTGTGTAACTTCTATAGGTCACCAATAATGTAGCCATTGCTGCAGATATGGTACTACTTCCGCTATGTAGTTGTAATACAATCTTCCATCAGCGAAGTCAAAAATATGTGAAGAACTATAGGGTAGAAAGGCAGCAGAATCTGCAGCAATGGCCACTCCAGCAAAGGGCCACTCTCCCTTAACGTCTCTACTCAACCCTCTACAAGTGAAAGTGCACAGGAAGAGTCAATCACTTTAGCAATGGTAGCAGGACTGAGATGATACCATGTAAACCACTTCACTCCTTCTTGCAGCAAATTAAGGTTGCTCCAAGAAACAGGAAGCTATGCTACCATTTTGCACAGAAAATGTATAAGTGGGCATCGTGCCCTCACATAAGCATTTAAGACTCCTATACAACATTGATATTTCTTGCCGCCACTGCATTCTATGAAACCATGTCCAAAACATATCAGATCTCCCAGGGTCAACCATCAACAACTTCATTTCAACTAATACATGAACAGAAAAAAACACATACACACACACATCCTCCTACTTATTTGCCCTGATGATGTGATTTTTTTCCCCCTTTGGTCTACATACGGTAAAGCAATTCAGTTTAAATTGTTTTTGGCTACTGCTTTGATGTATCTGTTTAACAGGTTTCCTAGAAAAATACTAGAAAACATGCCCACAGTGCAACACAAGCCAAGCTAATACTTTTCTAAGAACATACTCATCTAACCTTAAAGAAGAAATAGCTTATTTGCATGACCTCATACTCTGCTACCAAAGTGGGATAAAAGGGATAAAAGGCTTTTGTGCCTCCTTCCAAGTTACTTCATATCTTTCCCTAAGTGTAAGAACCACATCTTAAAGCAGAGTAAAAGCCATGGCTACTACTGCACCATCATTTCTTAGAAAAGACATCCAGAGAGGGGGAGATAAAGTGTAAGGAGAACAGCCCTTTCTATGAATACTTCCACTGTGCACAGAATATTACTGCACCTCCTAAACCTGTGTAATAAATTACAACAGATAACACTGCTATTGGCCTCACTGCAATATTTACTACAGCATGACGTTCCAATAGACAGGAAAATGAGCTCATGAGATTTCACCTGAAAAACTGCAAACCCCAGGATTCCATAGGATGTTGAAAGCAGAATAATAGCGCTATAACACTCTAGTGCGGAAATGGCCCTAGTCATGACACAAGGGACAGTGATAGGATTGTTAGATTAGATATGGGCTGGGGATCCTTTAACTTTAATCCTTAGTAGATCTTGGAGCAGGATGAAGTACCATAAAGCTCTATCAAGGGGGATGAAGTTACCTGTCCTCTTTTACCTTCCATACACCATTTCAGCTGCAGATGTCTCTTCTCAACAGAGCGATAACCTTGCTGGTAGAAAGTGGGGTGGGGGCTGTGGAGGAGCACCCAGTTTTGTTTTTGTTGTTGACAGATTCACAGCACTGAAAGGAGACACTCTCTCCAAAAAGTAACATCCCCCAGCTCTGATACATATTTTGTTTTTAAGGAACTTCCTTTGATGTAGCTACGTACCCATTAAAATAGGGATGGGCAAAGTGCAACCCCCCAGGTCAAAAAAATCAAGGACAGCAAGGGGCATTTTTGCCACGTTTGTGGACTTCTCAGGCCATTATGGGTTCAGGAGAGCCCTTTTAAAAAAAAAACAGGAAGTGAACAGGAGGTGACTTCCAGGTCATTTCTTGTTATAAGAAGGGCTTCCTGTGCTTAAAATAGGCCAGAGGGCAAAGGAATTTTAGCCAAAATGCCCCCTACACTCTCTAGAGAATGTTTGGGGACATATAGGGGCAAAAATTAACTTGGGGAGACATTTGCAGGGGGTGAAGTAGGAGGTATGTAGCCCTACAAAGTCTCTTGGGTGGCCAGTGTGGCTCCCTAGCTTTTGACAGTTGGCCATCTCTACCTTGGGTGGGAATACCCTCAAGATCCTTGGGTGGGAATACCCTCAAAGAAGGACTACAGCTGGCTGCCCCTTACCTGCAGAGCAGTTCGGAAGAAGTATCCCGGGCTGCTCTTTCCAAGGGTGAACTATGAACATGCAAAGAGCAGCAGAACTTAAGATGGATGAGAAAGTTCAACCTAAAAGGGAAAAAGGCCCCTTTTTTTCCTGCAAGAACTGGGTTGTACACACTTATCCTCACAGGGATTGCTCACCACCTCTTATTTCAGACCGTTGCCCTCTAAGCTTTCAGCTGAGCTAGGAGAAAAGAGCCGATTAGCACAGCTCCTCCCAGCCACCCCGTCTGTGGTCCAGCCCCCTCTATCACTTGCAGTAACCACATCTGGCCAGCGAATCACAACTGCAGGACCACAGAGGGAATGGGTCAGAGGGAACTACAGCTGCCAGTATGGCAACTGAAGAAATAAAAGATCATGAGCCAAATCTAGTTGTTAATTCCAATTAGAGCAGATCTATTAAACGAACACATTCTGTTAAGTCAGCATAAATGCCCCATTCATTCAATGGGTCTAGAATCTAGTGTCCAGGGCAACCATTTCTGCTGGTTGATTACAGGACGCTCTTTTAGAATATTCTTAAGGTACAGGACACTTTCTTGATTATAGGACACTGTCTTTGCTTCTCATTATGGTATCACAATCATAAAAAAAATTACTAGGTTTTTTTTTTTAAACATACAATTCATAGGACAAAATATATGTCTTTTGTTAGGCAGATTACCTGGGTATTGAACTGCTGGCTCAATCTGTGGAAGAAAACAGTCTTGTAGGCCTGCTACTTGGGACAATGACCCCCTTACTACCAGCTTCAACTCTTCTAAAGCATCCTAGAACAACAAAGGAAATTTTGGGCATCAGACAGCCACATACAGGAAGACAAAGCATGTAGTTTTAAAAAAAAAAGTGACCCCACCCTACTAAAGTTCATGGTATATTCCAATTTTCCCTTTAGAAAGCCCAGAGCAGTTTAAATGGTTCTCCATATTGTCCCCCATACGTAAGCACCGATCAGGTCCATACTAAGTTTCGACAATGCTATTTTAGTGGATGCCTCTGCACTGTTCGTGTTGGTCTAGAAAGAAGTGGGAACAGATTTGGTCAGTCTGCAATTTCCAGCAGCCCTAGCCAGTGGTGAGGAATGTTGGGAATTAAAGTTTAACAACATCTGGGCAGCCACATATTTCTGCTCCCTCAGACTAGGAACTATAATGTGCCTTCTCATTCTCCTTCTGCTATCCTTAGGCTTGGCATATTTTCTGTGCCTTCAACAACTGCATGACATGAATATCAACAGGTACTTCTAAGCCATCCAAAATAAGGGGAAAGTTACAACTGTTGAATTATTGCCTGCTCTGATGGGGGTGGAGTGGGGGATAAATTAGTAAGCTCGTAAGTGGCCAATATGCACGTTTTTGCATGAAAATCATTAGCATAAAGTCCACTTCCTAGTATAAGTCCACTTCTTTCAGTAAGGGAAACAATTAAGGCCAATGGGATGAACGTGAGTGATGGACTCATCCATCTTCCTCTTCCCCTCTCTCTCTCAATCTATCCTCACCCTGCACAGTATATGTGTCTGACACATGGACGAAGGCCAGCCATTCCATTAGTGCAGAGTAAAACAACAACCTCAACTGCAAATGCTGCAGGTCTGCAGTGGCAACCTCCCATCTGTTTCTCTTGACCCACACATCTATTCACTTCTCAAGGGACCTGTCAAACTATGTAATTATGGCACTGTGATTCCTATGGAATCCTAGGATTTGCATTTTAGCGATAAGTATTTAGAATTTTCAGCCAGAGAGCAATAGTACCTCACTAAACTACAAACCCCAACATTCCAAAGGATGCAGCCATGGCAATTAAAATGGAATCATAGTGCTATGACCATGCAGAGTGAAAGGTTTCTAAGAAACCAGAGCTGTGTGTGCCATATAACCTGGTCTGCATCCCTTAAACTGGGTCTATAAATAGAACAAAGGAGGCTGGCATCTTGTCCTTTGTCTCAGACAGCAAAATCTATTGGGCCAGCCATACATGGCCTACTGCCGGTCAATCAGAAAGCACTTCACCATAAGATGGTTGGCATTTCCACACAAAGGTTCTGGTACTCTTCCACCATAGCTTACCTGTGCTTTTCTCTGTAGCGTCCGTAACTCTACTGGCTCTGAGCTTTGAGACAACCCTGAGAAGGCTTTCGACAGTTCTTGAGTGGAATCCAACTGTGCGCAGTCCACATACAATTCTGCTTTGCTGTGGCCACGTTGGAGGCCGCTGAGCCGGAGGAGGACTGTGTGGCGTTTCCCATCAGCTAATGGCACATTGTTGAAGATCACGGCATGTAATTTCCCATCATTCCGCAAATATCTGAGGGAAACTAGCACAAAATAACATCATTGTAAGGTGAGAATATAATATCATTGGTATATGATTGAAACCTCTGCCAAAAAAGAAACTGTGTGGAAAGTTACAGCAAAAAGCCTGGCTGTTCTTTTTTTAATTAAATTTAATTAATTTGACGAGAAGTCAACATGGATTTCTCAAAAATAAGTCATGCCAGACTAATCTTATCTCTTTTTATGATAGTTACTAGCTTGATAGATGAAGGGAATGCTGTGGATGTAGCATATCTCGATTTCAGTAAGGCCTTTGACAAAGTTCCCCATGAAATTTTTGCAAAGAAGCTAGTAAAATGTGGGCTGGACAGAGCTACTGTCAGGTGGATCTGTAACTGGTTGACTGACCGTTCCCAAAGGGTGCTCACCAATGGCTGCTCTTCATCCTGGAGAGAAGTGACTAGCGGGGTGCCACAGGGTTCCGTCCTGGGCCCAGTGCTGTTCAATATCTTCATGAACAACTTAGATGAAGGAATAGAGGGCATGCTCATCAAATTTGCAGATGACACCAAATTGGGAGGGGTTGCTAATACACCAGAGGACAGGATCAAAATTCAAAATGACCTGGACAGATTGGAGAGCTGGGCCAAGGCTAACAAAATGAATTTCAACAGAGAGAAGTGTAAGGTTATACACTTAGGTAGAAAAAATGGAATACAGAAATATAGGATGGGGGACATGTGGCTGGATAGCAGTATGTGTGAAAGGGATCTAGGAGTCTTAACAGACCACAAGCTGAACATGAGTCTGCAGTGTGATGCGGCAGCCAAGAAAGCCAATGCAATTCTCGGTTGCACCAATAGGAGTACGGTGTCTAGATCGGGGCGGTACTGGTACCACTCTACTCTGCTTTGGTTAGACCTCATCTTGAATACTATGTCCAGTTCTGGGCACCCCAATTCAAGAAGGATATTGGCAAGCTGGAACGTGTCCAGAAGAGGGCGACCAAAATGGTGAGGGGCCTGGAAGCCATGCCCTATGAGGATAGACTTAGAGAGCTGGGTATGTTTAGTCTGCAGAAGAGAAGGTTAAGAGGGGATATGATAGCCATGTTTAAATATTTGAAGGGATGCCATGTAGAGGAGGGAGCTTGTTTTCTGCTGCTCCAGAGACCAGGACAAGGAGCAACGAATTCAAGCTGCAGGAAAGGAGATTCCACCTGAACCTCAGGAAGAACTTCCTGACGGTCAGGGCTGTGCGGCAGTGGAATATGCTGCCTTGGAGTGTGGTGGAGTCTCCTTCTTTGAAAGCTTTTAAGCAGAGGCTGGATGGCCATCTGTCGGGAGTGCTTTGAGGGTGTTCCTGCGTGGCAGGGGGTTGGACTCGATTGCCCCTGTGGTCTCTTCTAACTCTACATTTCTATGATTCTATGATAATCATGCCTGCCGTGACTATTCAGTTTTCTACACAACAGATCCCTTGTAGATGTATATACCAGTGTTACTGCCCTGGCTAGCCCGAGCTTTGGGGATATAAAAGATATCTATTGATATCACTAATTCGGCTTCACATATCCCTTCCACGTGCTTGCGAGGCCCCCGGACAAGCACACATACAGGCTCGGCCAATTATCGCCGTAACATTCCTAGACAATACAGGCAGGCCAGAAAACAGCCAACTCGCCGCTTTAGGAGACCTCAAGGTAAGTACCTCCATTAGGTATGCGAGCAACTCTCAAAAGATCCTCTGCCCCGCGCTGGCAGCTTGATGATTGAGCTATACAACGCTCAAATATTCCGCGTTTGCATACCGGCTACTCTATTGATAACTTCGGCTCTAATTCAATCATTCAAATTCTGACCTTTCGGAGGCTTTGTCTCCAACTCCAAATCTATTGTTTTCTCCTAAGTCTGACCTAGCCTGCGGTCACAATTCTCCTTATAAAAACCCCTGACTTTGAGCGCTTCCTTGGATCGCTCCCAAGTTCCAGACCGCCTTGCTGCCGCTTTGCTTGGCGAGCTTCCCCTCAGCTCCACATGCTGAGATACATCGAACCCCAGCTTCGCTCTCCATTTTCTCCCGGACTTCAGGACAGGTTTCGTATCACCCGAACCAACTATCCCTCTAAAAATCCCGCTATCTTACTCACACCTTTATTTTCCTTAGTTATCTGTGTGTTTGTGTTGCTTACATTGTGTGCCTGTATTTAATAAAGATCATTCATTATTTTCCAACTGGTCTGCTTCTTGACTTGGCCTGACCCCGTAGACACTGGGTTGCAAGATCCTGCTGAGTTACCCTGCCTCTTGTTCTGCCAACTTGTGCTTGGAACTAATTTCCCCAACTTGTGTAATTTTGATAGCAATTTGGTGTCCCTCCCAGGACCCCCAGAAAACAGGATAACACCAGGTAGACACAGATAAAAATAAAATAGCTAACAGAAGTTAAGCCTCCTAATTAGGATCCTAGATCAGAAGTCAGTACTACAGTGGTCAGTTGTAAACTGTTGGCACTCAACATGATAGTTCCCATAGCTGCACTCACATGGAGAGTTCAACTAGACTCATCCAGCGAAAGCTGCTGGTATAATGGTCTGAGCTTTGGGGCCTTTCTGCACTACAGTTACAGTGCTATTATTCCACTTTCAACATCCTATGGAATCCTGGGGCTTGCAGTTTAGGGAGGGGCATTTAGAATTCACAGCCAGAGATCTCTTTGGCCTCAGTAAATGACAAACCCCAGAATTCTACAGGATGTTGAAAGTAGAATAATAGCACTATAACAGTGTAGTGTGGAAAGACCCTTGGACAAAGATCGGAGTTCTTCCACTGATGGAAAAATATCCATTATCTGATCTCTAGTGTTGCCTGCTTAAATAAGAGACATGGCTACTGTCCTTTTAATGGTTATGTAGAAGGAATTTCAGCAGGTATTGCTTGTTTCACAACCTATACCTACTGAAATTTCCTCTTCTGTGCAATCATTAAAGGGACAGAAGCCCTTTCCCTTACTAAACCTGACAACTCTATTATCTCAGATGAAAGAATTTCTTCCTCCACTCCCTCACACAGCCCCAAAATGCTCACCAACCCCCTCAGCCCTCAATGACATTCAAAACTCTGTTCTCAGGAGTTCCTAAGCCCCCTAGAGCACATATTATGGACACGTGGACGCTGGGACAGACATTGTACGGAGAAGTGGAATCCACTTCCTCTAAAACAGCCTTAGCTGCTCTAATTGATGATCTACTCTGGGAGAAAGACAGGGGGAGTGCTACTCTGTTGATCTCTCAATGGCTATTGGACTGGCTCTGTGGGATGGGAGTAGGAAACACTCTTCTACAACGGTTCCACTCCTATCTAGAGAGCTGGTTCCAGACAGTAGCCACATGACTTTTAAGCTAACAGGGTTCCATCTTATCCCCTTTGCTGTTCAATATCTACATGAAGCCCCTGGGGGAGGCCATACAGAGGTTCGGAGTTCGGTGTCATCAGTATGCTGATGACACTCAGCTCTATTTCTCCTTGTCATCAGAGTCAGCTGGGGCTGTGCAGGTGCTGAACCAGTACCTGGAAGCTGCAGTGGCCTGGATGAGGGCCAATATACTGAAAATGAATCCTGACAAGATGGAGGCTCTGTGGACTGGTGGTTCTTGGGTCTACAAACTGGATAAAAGCCTGTCTTGGATGGGGTTGCACTTTCCCTGAAGGAGCAGGCATGTAGCTTGGGAGTGCTCCTAAATCCGTCTGTGTCAGTGGGGGCCCAAGAGGACTCTCTGGCATGGAGTGCTTGATGCCAGCTTCGACTGGTGCACTAGCTATGGCTTCTCCTGGACAGAGATAACCAAATCACAGTAGCCCATGCACTGGCAACCTCCTGGTTAAACTACTGTAATGTGCCCTACATGATGCTGCCCTTGAAGAAGACTTGGAAGCTGCAGCTAGTGCAAAATGCAGCAGCTCAACTACTCACCGGAGTACCATATAGGAAGCATATATTAGTCTTAAAAGAATTGCATTGGCTGCCAATACATTTCCAGTGTAAATTCAAGGTGCTTGTCATGACATTTAAAGCCATATATGGCTTGGGACTTTGATACTTGAGGAAATACCTTTTCTCATGTGTGTCTGCCCATGGATTAAGATCTGCTGGGCAGGTTTTTGTGTCCCATCAGTGAGATCAATACACTGTGTTGGGACATGGGAGAAGACCTTCTCAGCCCTGGCACCCCAACTGTGGAACATCATCCTCCTGGAGGCCCAACTGGCGCTAACACTCATGTCATTTAGGTGCCAAATTAAAACTTGGCAGTTTATCAAAGCCTTTGGACCTCATTAACTCACCCCAACTCATTTTCTTTTAAAAAAATCTTTTAAATCTGTTTTTAACTTATTATTGCAGTTTAATATATTTTTAGTTTATTTAATTATGGTATTGTTTTAAATTGTTTCAATGCATTTTGCATTAAATTGTTTTAATGATTTTTGTAAGCTGCCCAGAGATCTTTGATATACAGTGGGGTATAAATATTTAAATAAATAAATAAATAAAATATGCTTATAGGCTTTATCTATCAGAGCAAGGACCAAAGTGGCTCCTAATCAGCAGTCTTAATTGTCCACCAAAGTCCATATTACCCTAAAATACTTTGCATTACAACAGGGAGAGTTCATAAGAACATTTGTCACTAGGAAATTCATCTTCATCTGTACCTACTGAAACTGAATCCTGGAAACCTGTGTGGGTTCTAGCTAAGCTCAGAGGGAACACAGAAAGTTGAGAAGGATAAAAGATAAATCCGAAAATTCTGGAATTTTGGTCCTATGAGCTTTGGCTCCCCATACTCCTAATTGAACCTGATGGTACAAGTTCAAGCCCTACTCCACAGTTATAGACACAATGGGCAGCCATTGGCAAACTCATTTCCTAACTTCCATTTCCTATTAGTTAAAAAGAAATAGGGATGTGTTGTATTGATCCAAGACACATTGTAGAGTGAGGAACAATATCCATATAGTATTCTCCTTTCCTAGGGCCTAAATACCCTAGAGGCACCAGATTCCATTTGATCTTGCAAGTTAAGCATGGTCACCTCTGGTTAGTACTTGGATAGGAGACTGTCAATGAATACCAGATGCTGTGGGCTCTATTTTAAAGAAAGGAATGGGTAAAACCACTTCTGTGTATTCCTTGTCTAAGAAAACCTTAGGAAATTCATGGCGTTGCCTTGAGTCTATAGGTAACTTGAATACATCCTCCTTCCTTACGCTTTTTAAGAAAGCATTGCCTTGTATCCTTTAATTTTGCACAAATTTCTTCCAAAGGCCCAGACTAGACACAACAGTGAAGATGACATCAGTGGCAGCTGGTGACTTTCATGGAAGTGGAACATTGAATCCATTCTGGGTTTTAGCATGAACTTCAAAGGAGATATACAAGATGCTGACCTATTTGGGGAACAGTACCTTGGTGAGTTCCTTTAAAGTTCACACTAAACCCGGAGTGGGTTCATCATGTGAGTGACACGGAAGCCACCAGCTTCCACTGGATGACATATCTAGTTTGACTCACAGGCATCTTGTCCCACTGTTAAAATTAATTTTGGATAGGTAGATAGTAAAAGAAGATACATGATTGTAAAGCATGTTGACCATGTTGCCTGGAACTATTTTTCTGTAGTGGTAGAAATGTATGTTTCTGTGACTAAAACAGTGAGTAGTTAAAAATTTCCTATATCTTCACTTAGTCATTAACCAATATGGAGGCTATACTCAAGAAATCCAAAGACAACTAAGACTCAAAAAGGCAGCCATGAATGAACTAGATAAGGCCCTCAAGTATAAATTAAATACCTGTCTGAATCATCCAAGCCATATTTTTTCTGATTTTTATGTATGATTGACAAAGCTCGACAGCGAAGAAAACTGAAAGGAAAAAAAATCAACTCCTTTGAAATGTGGTACTGGAGGAGAGCCCTTGGACTGCTAAAAAGACAAATAAATGGTCCTGGAACAAATCAAGCTTGAACTCTCACTAGAAGCTAAGATGACTAAGGCTGTTATACTTTGGTCATACCATGAGATAAGGTGGGTCCCTGGAAAAGACAATAACACTTGGTAAAGTGGAAGAATATAGGAAAAGAGGGAGACCCCAGTGCATGACAAGTAGATTGATTTGTTCAAAGAAGCCAGGTCCTGACTTCGCCAGACCTGAGCAGGGCACTCGGTGATAGGGAAGTTTGGAGGTCACTGTAAATCAAAGTCCACTTGACAGCAAATAACAACGGCAAACCATGTTGCTTATTAAAGGTACTATAATAATTGGCAACTTATTTTTAACTTAGAACCAAGCTAGGTGACAAATTGAACTAGTGTATGCATTGCTTGTACTTTAAACATAAAAGGTGGTGAGGAAAGGGCATCAAAATGAGGACACTGGTGACTAGATACTGGATCTCAGTGGAAATGCCAGAGAGAGAGAGAGGGAGAGAGGGAGAGAAGCTGCTATTTATTATTTATCCTGGAGCTTTGGTACCAATGGCATTCTGTGTGGTTGAACAGACACGTGGGCAACGGGCCCAGGGTGAGAAAAAACTTGCAGGAGAAGGCACTTTAGCTGTCTTGCCTCCTGTTGTATCAGGAGATTTTCTCAGAGAGGAACCAACATTCTTCAATTCAAAATCTATCTGGCAAGCCTGTAAGTGTGACCCTGCATATGGAGCAGAGAATGCTACATAAACACAGCAGAGCATCAGAGAAAGAGAAAGCAGAATGGGGTGGAAGAACCCACAATTGGCCAGTGGCCACGAGACAGGATTGCCCAAGGGCAGCTAGGATTGGATGCAAGATCAAGGTTCATGGAGGCGGGGGAGACGAACAATTTTTGGAAAGAGCTGGGAGGGGGAAATACTTGCTAGGACCAAAGACACAATTATATCTAAAACATCTGTGCTTCTGCACCCTTGCACTGCAGGAAAAGTTCAAATTAATGGTGCCAACGGACAGTGGAGAGTTCAATTGTTTTCACTGTGGATAAACTAAAAGTCCCTGCTTTTCCATTTCTAAAAGGCAATAAAAAAAGATTTCAGTTTAGCATACCTGAAATCCCATTGGATGTTTGGACAGGCTTCAAAGAGCTGTTGTTAGGTGAGCTCACACTATTTGTGAAAGAAACAGTTTAAAAAGTGGGCAATAGTTTCTCTGAGTGTATCTCCAGGTGAGATGGAAGACTGGGATGGGAGGTGGAGTAGACACAGAAGTACCTGGGGAGTCTGTTGTACATATTTGGATGGATAAGGACCCAGGAGCAGAAGTTAGATTAGTCAGATGGTTTTGTGCTTATTTTGTCCGTTTTGAAACACTAACCAGGTCTGAAACATTTTCATTTCCCCATTTAGGAAAAAACCCAGCCTGTATAATTTGAGAAGAAGGGAAAAGGGAGCCACTTTAAGAAAAACTGCATTGGTCAGTTATTTCTGAGACCAAACATGCACATAGAAGCCAATGAATTTTAACCATATCTAAACAAAATCCACAATAATCAGAATGCATATGTCACCTCCAGAACAGTATTCAAGTGAGAGATTTGTTTATATGTGACATCCAAGGATTTTATCTCTGTGATACAAAAGCACTTATTTCCTCATTAACACAACTAACACTAGGTTAATCAAGCATCAACGGCATGATAATTCTATTTTGTTTGCTTTATTTTTCTTTTAATGATGTTTGTTAGCTTCTTTCAGTTTTCATCCTGTCTTAAGGGAAAGACAGGATAAAGTTATAACGAAAAAACTCTGTCCACTCTGTTGTCTGATTTCCAATTGCAGTGTCTTCTTTCTCCAAGCCTGTGCCCTTCAGATATTGGACTAAAATTCCAATTATATCCAATAAGTATAACCATGCCATAGGACACCAGGCTGATGAAAGCTGCCGTAATCCTTTAAAAGTCAAAGAAATGATCAAATTAACTAGATTGAATATTAAGCAGATTCCAGCCTAGCTAATGGTCCTACCAACATATCTTTTTCTTTGAGAGAGAGAAATTGAAATCTTCTCCACAGACAGTGCAATATTGAATCTGACCAAATCGGATGGTAAGCCCATTCTACTTTAATTCATTTCACCCACAAGGGAAATAGTTGAGAAGAAAACAAAAAAAGAAGGGAAGGAAAGGAAAATATTCTGAAATATAAGACAAAAGCATTCTTTTGACTATGAGTGTTTCTTTTTTAAAGGGCTACTTGAGTGCATTTGGGGATAAATTGATATGTAACTGTTCTTTTTCATAATGCAAACAAAGAAGGCTGAAAATTTTCACACTGTTCCAGGCATTGTTGATGATGGAGGGTATGTTTCTCATCTTGGGACTGTCCAGTATGCACTCATGACAATTACACTAAAATATATACCTGTCCTGTGCCAGCAGCCAGCCAAGGTTTATAGCTCTCTAATTAAAGTCTTTTATCAGCATTCATGAGCAGTTTATAACAGTTTGTTAGCCAATTACCAGTCCTTGTTTTGCAGTCTGAATCCACAGCAAATTCAGAGTGACAGTGCAGTAGCGAAGTCCATATACAAAGTGAGGGTCAAGGTTTGTACTGGACTAGGACTCTAGAAGGCTATGGCTTGAATCCCCACTCAGCCATCAAAACCCACTGGGTGAACTTGGGCAAGTCACATTCTCATAACCTGAAAGGAATGCAATGGCACCCCCTCAATAAGTCTTGCCAAGAAAACCCTATCTTAGGGTTGCCATAAATTGGAGTACACTTGTAGGCACATAACAACATATAAATGTCAGGTGGCAATATATAGATAACACAGGCCTTCCAGAATAAATATATAGATATAGATATAGATATACATAGATAGTGTTGACCTTTTACTGGAACATGGCAACCAAACCTTACAGGCAAAGAATTCCATACTTTGGATACAACAAAATCATCTCCCTTAATCCAGATTCCTCCATAGTTAGAATACTGTGGGATGCAACATACAAATACCTTAAATGTATTTTTTAAAAAAGTGTGTACATTAGAGTTGAAGGCCTGATCAAACTAGTGCAAGAAAAAATAGTTCTGAAGTTGTCCTGGCCTCAAGCTTTCTAGTTGCTTTAAAGATAAGCACAGATAACACACACAGGTAATTGAATATTGGAAGGCAGATGCAAGAAGTACTCATGAATAAATTCCTGTTACTATCTTTGCTGCCACTTTCTGGGCCAATTAATGGTTCTGAACATTCTTCCAACATAGCCACACGTAGAGCACATTACATAATCTAATCTGGATGTAACTAAATCATGGGTCATGGTGGCCATGTTTGATCCATTCGTCAGGAATGGATGCAAAAGTTGCAACAGCCTAAGATGAACAAAGGTGCTTCTTAGTACAATTACCACCTGAGTATCAAGATGCAACACAGTGGGAGTATGACTAGACCTCAAACAAGTTAGATTGTTGTTACAGAGTCCATTGTTTTTCTTGACACATTTTTCTGGAAAGGGTTCTGTATCAATTTATTAACTTTCATCTAGACCATTATTGCCTCCAGGTACCAATTTAGATCCAAAGCATCTTCACTAGTCATAGAAGAAAAGGGGAAACAGAGTCATGTGTCAACATATTGTTGGCAATGCATTCCAAATCCCTAGATTAATCTTCCCAGCACTACCATCTAGAGTTGAATAGAGGGGGAAGAGTATTCGTCCTTGTGGGATGCCATGAACTTCAGTTTGACATCCCAACACACACTGATTTGCAATGAAGGACTAAAGCTGCTATACAACAGTTGCTCCTGACCCCATCCTCACTAGCTAATCCAGAAGGAAACCATGGTCAATGGAATCAAATGTGACTGAAAGTTCCAGCAGAACCAACTGGGACGTATATTCTCCTTCTCTAATTACCAACACAGGTCATCAATAAAGGTGATCAGTGTTCTTTCAGTTCCAAAACCAAGCCTGAAATCAGACCTGAATGAATCAAGCTGCAACTAAAACGGAAGCGATTTTACAAGTCAGGTCTGGATGTTTTCTGATAGTGCCTGTATGCCATAGTTGGAACATTCCAGTAGAAATTTTTTACAACAAATAACATACCCTAGATCAGCTGCCACCTCTTTAAAAAACAGCAGCAACATTGTTTTTGAGTATTGTGTGCTTAGTTGTAAAGCCCTTGAAAATTCTCTGAAATGTATAGTTGTTTTTTCATAACATCATATATCTGTTTATCCAAGCAAGGTACATTTATAGGCTATTTCCTTTTGCTGGATCAAGTAGTCTCTGGTGGATCTGGTGTGTGTGTATGTGTGTGTGTGTGTGTTACCTTAACTCACTTTGTAGCTTAATTTATATTATGGATTATATATTGTCTTAGCTTTCTTATATGGGTGTTTTACCAAAATGTCAGGATCAAAATGTTTTATAAATAAAATAATTCAGGAAATTGTGTTTTGATGCTCAAACCACCTAGCCTTTCCAATTTTTGAGACATAAACAAGTACCTATGGCGAAGGCAGTGCACATAAGACTGCTACAGATAAAGCCACAAATTCTGTTTCATACACACTCTTCTCTCTCTCTCTCTCTTTCTCTCTCTCTCTCACACACACATATATATAAATAAAATTTATTTATTTTAAAAAATCATTCAACTCACTTATCAAATTTCACAAATGACTATTTGGCCCTCAAACATCAGGTCATTCATAAAACTGCCAGAGACAAATTCTAACTGGCAGAAAGAAAATCCAAGAACATTCTGTTGAAAAATATAGTCAACCACACACACAAAAACCTTTTCTTCCCAGTCAGTTTTCTCCCCTACCAAATCATCCTCTTTCAATTTGTTAAGGCTGCAGGATTTGCTGGTTGTAAAGCTCAAAACATACCTAGAATACTGGGAACAGTTCCAAAGTTAAACTTTATCCTAACAAGAATACAGATTGAAAAATTGGCTTATTCACCTTTGCTATTGTTGGCTAGACAGTTTTCAGTCTCACTGAAGCATGCAGGAAAAAAGTGGTAATCAAGCCTCTGGTTGAGTTTGCTGATAGGTTGCAATTGGATTATGGACTGCCATCTGAGGGGAGTAAACTTAGCAAAACAACTTCCCTAAATACAAAATAGTCTAATACAAAAATTAAAGTTCTCTAAAGTCAGTTTGCTGATTAATGAAGACTTTGGTCCTTTCCACAGTGTACCTGATCCTGGTGGCATCCCGTGGGGATCTCGGTAGAGGTTCTCCCAGGACAGGACCGCTCCCCTCTGCACAGGCTGCCTGTAGGAATGCAGGACGCACAATGGCCACGCCTCTTGCTTCCACAGTGCAGCTGAGTACTGTCCCAGGCTGAGCTGGGGCAGGAAGCGCAGCCATTGTGCTTCCTGACTCTCTGCAGCTCAGGTAAGTGCAAGCAGGTGGCAGGAGGGTGTTGCAATCGCCGGTCACTGACGGGGAGAACCTGTCAATAATTTGCAGTGTGATCGTGCTGCCTGGGGATGGGAGAAGGATGGTACCTGGATGACATCATGCAGTACTGTCATTCGGGTCCCATCCTTCTCCCGACAACGATGTCCTTCGGAAAGCGCCTTATACAATTAATTATATTTGCAAGAATTTGCTGAAGAGTAAGAGTATTTCAGTTTGATGAAGCACATATGAACTGCCATAGCAGCCATTGTTTTAAGGCAGGCGTTTCCTTCTGTTGAGGAAGATGGCTTCTTTAGAAATGGTGCTTGCTACTCATAACCACTTGCAAATGGAAAGAACAGATGGAAGCTCCGTTCAGTCCCTTCCAAAGCATGCTGTTTCCACACACTTTGAAATAGATCTTTCATCACTTGCGCTTACTTCCCAATGAGGTATGTGGAACTAACCACTGAATAAAACTTCCATTTCTGGCACTTAATTCCCATTGAAATCAATGCAAGTAATATGCTACAGTCCAGTGCACGATTACTGGGGAGTAAATCCTATTAAAAGCAGTGAGGTTTACTTCTGAGTATGTGTGGGGAGGGAGGGAGGGAGGGAGAGAGAGAGAGAGTTAAGGAGAGAGAACTATACTGCCTGACTGGATCCAATCCAATCCATTTTAAAGAAAAAAATCATCACCTTTTATTTGATGAAAAATTTCAAATGTCTCTTAATTCAACCAATTAAACAATTAAAACTACCACTCCCATTATTGCCAGCCAACAGGGGCAGATCAAAGGTTTAACTGGAACAGTTGCTTTAGGCCCCGCATAGGATCAGTGCCCAGTGTTGAAGGTCAAAGCTGTAGTTTGTATCCTCTTCTTCCCTAGTTATTTCCTGAATCTCCCAAAGTTTTTGATACTATCAATATTTTGTATGTAATTTGAGTAACTGAGTGAAAATGCAAAGGATCAGTTTGCTCACCTCATTGAAACTGTAGGCCTAAAATTGAGATCATATGTGGGGATTATGCTTTGCATTCCATTTATCTAACACCTGTGCTGCCACTCCCAGAATAGATCACACACATGTGTAGAAGCAGGATGGTGGTTTTAGAGCTGCTACCTTAATCTGGCCTTACCAGCCAACATGCGCACGCTAACTAGGGATAATGGGACTTGCAGTCTGACATACCTGGAGGACACCAGGTTAGGACATGCTAGATTAAAAAAAAAACCCAACTTGTCCTAAGATCCAGTGTTGTACTTGGGCGATGTATATCAGCAGGAAATCACAACTTCCCTCTCTCAGTACACTCCTCTGTGCCACCAGAAACAGGCTCCAAAGAGTTTTCCAAATCCCTGGAACAGGGTTTTAAGGTGCATGTGGAGGGGGCAGAAACAACAAATTCCAACATAAGTACATCACTGGACTCCAGCCACTGTAAGCCTAATTTAAATGCTGTTTACTAAATATTTAAATACAGTCATTTACTAGACTGCAATCTTCATTATCAGGTTTGAACAAATTACACATTTGTGTGTGCCACTATGAAGATAACATCAATCACGGCAGAGCTTCATAGAAGTCAGGGCTGTGGTTCTAAACAAGCACATTCCACTTGACCAAGAGCGCTTTTTGTCACGTGGCTGATTTTATAAGGCCTCTGCATTTGGAATGTTTATCTTACACAGTCAGAGCTAAACTTCGGGATCAAGTAAATTAAGTTACCATCTTTCATATGCTGAATGCAGCCTGTGCGTGTATCTATCAAATTCCTCAGTAATTTGAAACAGTGATTTCCCAAAGGGAAAAAGAAAAGGGGGGAAAAAACCCTTTGCCTTGATTCTTTGAGAATCATTCACCGTGGTTAGTGTCAAGGAAACTGGGCAGGGAGATGCCAGTCTCTGTCTTTCAAATGAAGGAATTTTTTAGCTGGTTCAAGAATGCCCAAAGGAAGAGGTTGCTCACCATAAGCTAATGTTCCTATTCCTCTGCATATTGGAATGCAACAAATACATTAACAGGTGGTAAAAAGCAGATGAAATATGTCAGAATTGCAAAATTGCATTAGCATTCGCCTTGTTTCCTCCTTTCACCACTTCATGTGCGCATCACAATTCAAGAAGACACCAACAACTCGGAAAGAATGCAGAAAAGATCTAAGAATGTGGCAAAATGGTACAGCAAACAGCAACTCATAAGCTGGATCCAATACCTGGAAATAATACTTTGGGGGAACTACCAGCTGGTTGAGGAATTGTGGGACTAAAAAGCTAAATCCACTTGGCCTCAAACTTGGCAGTTTCATTCTCCTGCATTTTAATCAGGAGTCGTAAAAACCTCAGACAATCCTCGTAAGAACAACCACTCAAATCTCCTTGGATCCCACTCCTCTGGAGAAAAGGGAAGTCCATGTCTCTAGCCCAAGACTTGTGGGGTTAGGTGCAATACTAAGCAAGACTTTCCTCATGGTTAGAGGTATGACTTCTGGAGCTTCAACAGATTAAATACATTTTAATTGAGAAAGGATGAAGGAAGAGCTTTCTTAGATCAAAGCAAAGGCTTATCTGAGCCATCATTCTGTTCCCATAGTTGGCAGTGAGATTCCTCTGGAAAGTCCACTATGAGATGTCCTAGCCCTGGAGGCATGATTGGCACTGGCATCATTCCAGCACCAAGTTAAAACATGGGTTTTCACTGAAGCCTCTGGGGACTGAACCCTGGTCTCTGTTACCACTGTTTCTAGCCCAAGCTTGTGGGATATTAACATATCATTTGATATCAATAATTCGGCCTTCTCTACCCATTCCTCTCCACATGCTTGCGAGGCCCCCGGACAAGCACGCACACAGGGGCGGCCGACAAGAGCCGAACCATTCGCATCCCGATCTAGGCAGGCCAGTCATTGCCGAATGCAGCTTCAGGAGACCTCAAGGCAAGTACCACATTATGTATGCACGCTACTTACAAAAGATCCCCTGCCCTGCGCGGGCAGCTTGATGAGCGGACTATACAACTCTCAAGCACTCCACGTTTGCATACTGGCTACCCTATTGACAATCTGGCTATAACTCAATCATCCAAAGTACTGACCTTTCGGAGGCTTTGTCTCCAGCCCCAAACTCATTGTTTTCCCCAAGTACGGACTAGCCTGCGGCCACAATTTTCCCTATGAGAACCCCTGACTTTGAGCGCTTCCTCGGATCGCTCTTGGCTTCCATCCTGCCTTGCTGTCACTTTGTCCAGCGAGCCTTCCCCTCAGCCCCACGTGCTGAGAATCCATGCTCCCCAGCTTCTTTGCTTTTAACCAGGCTTCAGGACAAAATCCCTCTATCCCACTCCTACCTTTATTTCTATAGTTCCTTGTGTGAGTGTGTCGCATACACGTGTTTGATTGTATTTCAATAAACCAATTATTATTTTCAACTTCTGCCTTATCATTGACTTGGTCTGACCCCGTAGATATAGGGTGCAAGATCTCGCTACGTTACCCTGCCTCTCGCACTGCTAGCTTATGCTCTGTGCTAATTCCCTCCCCATGGTTTGAGCACATTGAGGTGTCCCTCCCGGGACCCCAGAAATCAGGGTAACATCTCCCAGTGTCCTAGTCCAATTCATTTATATATAAGCTGTGATAATTGCTAGTAGAAATATTCTTAACCATCACTGTATTTAAATAACAACAATTTTGCTTTCCCCTTTTCCCATCTCCACCTCTTCTGACAGCTGCCTCACTTGCTCCACCTGTCCTGTTCCATCGTCCCCATGCAGCCAGAGGCCACCTCAGCAAGCCCACCTTTCCCTCCTGGATCAGTCTCTCTTCTCCCCACCCCCCAACTCTGAACTGGCATCTCTCTCTCTCTCTCTCTCTCTGAGTGCTATATCAGGCTGGCCTCTGGTCCTTCTCCTAGCAGAGCTCTTGGTGGAGCTGGTGAGATAGTGATGAGGAGGAGGCATCAGTGGACAGGAAGGAAATCCCTGGACATTTTACAAATCTGCCCAGGCAGAAACTTTAGTTGTGAAAAGAGAACATGTCTGGGAAGAGGAGGACATATAGTAACCCTATTGGTAGGCATAGTTGTGTGTCCTCCCTCCTTCCAAGATCTCAACCTACTTTTCTTCACTCTGGGAGTTCCTCCCCCTCGCCATTCAAGTGACTGGGGGAGGGAAGAGGCAGATGACAAAGGACAGCCAGATTTGTTCCCACAGCTAGGAGCAGAAAGAAAAGCATCATTTTCCTGGACCTTCAGTGGACTCTGGGAAGTACAGGATGATACTTTTTATTCCCTGCACATGGCAGCAAGCCAGCTGCTGCCAGACTGCCCCTCATCCTCCCCTGGTCACTGAATGGTCAGCAAGCAGAAGCACCCTCCCCCTGAGGACAGAGAGGAGGCTCAGGAAGGGAGCCCTTGCAAATGGAGGGGGTGAATTTCTCCATCCACTAAAAGTACACGCACAGGAATTATGACAGTGTACGTTACTAACAGGATGTTAACTTTGTCCCACTTAAAAAAATCTTTCTGATAATGTGCACAGTGAAAAATCATATCATATGAATTTCAACCAGTTTTATGGATAAATTAGAGCCTTCCATCTGCTTCACTCTTGGAACATGAGCAGGGGTCTGCAGATATCAGCTGAGCTCTGCAGCCAAGCTTCTCTCTCTTCTTGCAACCAGTTTTACCCCACCCCTTCCTCTAAGCATGCACAGAGCTTCTTTAGTCTGGCATGAGAAAGATGAGGCGGGAAAGACAGTCTGTTTCTATCTTAATTTCCATCCCCAAATTGATGCAAAAGTGAAACAGCTACATCTTCCTCCCCCTGGTCAGTCTGTACTCAGAAAAGTGACTTTTTGGACAGCAGTGCCCTGAATTTTCCATACAGCATGAGGAATTCTAGGGTAGTAATCCAAAAACAGTAACTTTCCCAAGTTGTACAGCAAGCACACAAGGCTTGGGAGAGAGGTAGAATCTGATTTATGTGGCAAGAGATCTGAACAAGATAAAAAACAGTGTGTGAAATACTCATTCTTTCAATTTGCAAAAAAATCTCAGTGCAATAAAAATCCTATGTCCTTTTTCAAGCCCATTGTGGTCACTAGAGGGACATGGAATGGGTGTAATGAACAGCTCCCAGGCATTAGCTATCAAAAGGTATTTGTAGAGATACTACAGTTCTCCCCATAATGGATGTTCCACAGTAAAAATAGACAGAAGCAATAGGAAAACAGGGAAAATGGACCTCCAAAGACAATGTCTGGACCTTCAGTCAAATTGAGTGCATGAAGCAGAATAATTGTCTCATCTACTTGCCTACCTTGAGAA
The DNA here is from genome assembly GCA_030412105.1 of Cyclura pinguis. Taxonomy (NCBI): domain Eukaryota; kingdom Metazoa; phylum Chordata; class Lepidosauria; order Squamata; family Iguanidae; genus Cyclura; species Cyclura pinguis. Next base: position 314,551,044 of record CM059600.1, on the reverse strand, counting down.
AAAAAAATGAAGAAGGACAGATAAATATCTGATGTTTTTGTCCTGTGGCAAAGCTTATCATACAATATATAACTGCAGGTTCCTCCAAGTCAGAAAATAAAACTATAATTATATGATAAATTGATGTACTAACATTTCCAGAATAAAAATATATTTTAATATTTAACATCATATAAAAATCTTAACATAATATCCTAAGTATCTAATATACCAAAATAAACACATACAAATATTTAATATAATAAAAATTCTAAGGAATTTAAATAAACAATGTACAATACAATAAAGAAGGACAGTGTGAGCTATCAGTGAGGAATATGTTTCAGGCTCCCCAGTGGATGTCTGAAACCGCAGATAGTACCAAACCCTACATATACATTTTTTCCCCCTATACAGTACATATGATAAAGTTTTTGCACTCTGGGGGCGTTATTCAGTAGAATAAGCATTACTTGAAAACAAGCACTAGGATTCTGCAACAGCTGATCTTATAACTAAGAGGCTGCTAAGTGACTGACGGGGTGGGCAGCACATACAGCAAGAATAAGCTGGACAAAGGGATGACTCACATTCCAGGCGGGACACAGCGGGAAACATGAGATTTCAGTGTGCTACGCAGAATGGTGCCCAATTTAAAACTTATGAATTTCTTTCTGGAATTTTCCATTTAATATTTTCGGACCGTGCTTGACTGCGTGCAATTGAAACCATGGACAGTGAAACTAGGGATAAGGGGACTATTATAAATCAAATTTAAACACAGAATTCAAATAAATGAATGATTAAATGACTGAAATCATGTCAACAGCTAACACAAAATTGGACTGGGGGTAATAATCACTATCAGCCAGAGAACAGCAGCATACTGTGAACAAAGATGCTTTTAAGAAGCATTTAGAACTCAACACCAAATTACAGAAGGGAAAACATTCTGAAGTGTTCTTATCCAAACTACATTCTTATTGAAACAGTTTCCTTGACAAACATGTCCCTGAAGAACTGCTCTGACTCTTCCTGGAAGACTATGGAAAGTGTTATCCAAAAAAGTTTCCAAACTCTGTTTTTGTGTATGCCCTGAGGATAAGCCCAGGCAGTAAAATGTGTATCAGCAATTATTCAAAGTGAGGTCTACATATTTTAAATTGAAGCAGGCAGCCACTAAGAAATTGAAAAAACTTTTAACTGCAAGAGTCGTGCAGCATGTAAAGCTTGCAGGAAACAGAGGACATGGAGTCATTCTCCTGGGGTGTGTTCAAAGATGGACTGCACAGATGGAAATGCTGTGTACCTGTACATCAGGAGTGGGCAAAAGTCTGGCCTTGGGGTCATCTGTGGATTGCCTCCAATGACTGTTTCAAAGCCTGAATTCCTCCTGACCCTGGACCATCCCCTTTTTTCCTTCCCATAAAAGGGACAAATTGTTTGCCCTGGAACCCGCTATAACTGACAACTGACAGGTTGCAGATCACCTTCCCTGTACTGTTTAACATAAAAATACACATATATATATATGCATACGTATACATATATATATATATATAAAACACAAACACACACACACACACGAAGCCCAATTCTGGCCCCCCAACACAGACATTTTTTTTAATTTAATGTAATTTTTTTATTTAAAATTCTATCACATGTATGCATTTGACATGCGGTAATTTCCTCCTCCAAACCTGGAAAGATGGCAAAGGGGAGCATGCTCTTCCAGGCTGAGAGAGTTCCTCTCAAGCTAACTGGATTGTCTACATGGATTCTTAGGATAACAGGATGAGTCTTTTCACTGGGGACAGCTGAAGATTTCCACAAGCAATATTGCCACTGGTCATGATGTGTGGGGATCCTGGGAGCTGTCGTCCCAAAACTAAATTTTCCAAGCTCTCATCTGCCATCCAGTACAGTACAGCAATTAAAAAACTACACTACAACTGGGAAGACCTGGTTCAGATCCTCACTCACTCATGGAGTGCACAAATCACGGGCCAGTCACTCTCTTTCAGCTAAAACTCTCTTGTAGGGTTGCTGTATGGATAAAGTTGGGAAAACAGGAAGGAGAGCAATTAACATCGACCTGAACCCCTCAAAGAAAGTGAGTTTCAACTGCAAAGCAAAGCACCTACAGATGTTATTGAACTATAGCTTCCAACAGCACTTGTCAGTGTGTCCAACAGTGAGAAATGCTTGAAGTTGCCTTCCAATAACTTCTGAAGGACTGCGTGATTCCCACTCTGAGGTAATTCATTAAGTAGATCCCTCATAGAAACTAGTTTATTGTGTGAAATCCTGTTGAGCACCTGCGGCAAAAAAACCCAGTGTGCCTGAAATTTGCAGAATCCATGTCAAACCTAATCATTAAACAGAAGATGTATAACATGTTTCCATCATTTTCATTTCATAACACTTACCTTTGTTCACTCGCCCCATCACTGTAAATTCAAAATATTTTCTGTTTTCGGTAGAGGAATATAGCCCAAATATCACAGCTGTGCTTTTGGGTTGTAATTTGAATGTCGAGAGCACATAGACTTCATTCAGTGTAGAATCAGACAGTGCCTGTTGCAGGAAGGTTTTTACTAGCCTCTGGTTGGGTGTAGAAAGAAGATCGAAAACTACAAAGGGAGAAAAAGAATAACAAGAAGTTTATGATTATAATACACAAGTGGACCCTGCAACAACATGTTTCACTGGAATCCTGCCTCTGAACAGGAACAATCTCTCCAGGAGGTCATGTCTTCCTCTAAGACAACTCTACCACTGAGCCATGGACCCTCTATTTCGAATACACAGATAGTATACTCCTATTGATGCAGACCAGAATCACATTGGCTCTTGCAGCTGCTGCATTACACTGCTGACTCATGTTCACCTTATTTTCTACTAAGAAGCTACTAAAATGCGGGCTGAACAGGGCTGCTGTTAGGTGGATTGGTAATTGGTTGACCAACCAAACCCAAAGGGTGCTCACTAATGACTGCTTTTCATCCTGGAGAGAAGTAACTAGTGGGATGCTATTCAACATCTTCATCAATGACTTGGATGAAGGAGTGGAGGGCATGCTGATCAAACTTGCAGATGACACCAAATTGGGAGGGGTTGCTAATACACCAGAGGACAGGATCAAAATTCAAAATGACCTGGACAGATTGGAGCACTGGGCCAAAGCTAACAAAATGAATTTCAACAGAGAGAAATGTAAAGTCCTACACTTAGGCAGAAAAAATGAAATGCACAAATATAGGATGGGGGACGTGTGGCTGGATAGCAGTATGTGTGAAAGGGATCTAGGAGTCTTGGTAGATCACAAGCTGAACATGAGTCAGCAGTGTGATGAGGCAGCCAAAAAAGCCAACGTGATTCTTGGTTGCATCAATAGGAGTATGGTGTCTAGATCAAGGGAGGTAATAGTACCACTCTATTCTGCATTGGTTAGGGCTCATTTGGAATACTGTGTCCAGTTCTGGGCACCTCAATTCAAGAAGGATATTGACAAGCTGGAACATGTCCAGAAGAGGGCGACCAAAATGGTGAAGGGTCTGGAAGCCATGCCCTATGAGGAGCAGCTTAGGGAGCTGGGGATGTTTAGTCTGCAGAAGAGAAGGTTAAGAGAGGACATGATAGCCATGTTTAAATATTTGAAGGGATGTCATGTCGAGGAGGGAGCGGGCTTGTTTTCCACTGCTCCAGAGACTAGGACAAGGAGCAATGGATTCAAGCTGCAGGAAAGGAGATTCAACTTGAACTTCAGGAAGAACTTCCTGACGGTCAGAGCTCTCTGGCAGTGGAATATGCTGCCTTGGAGTGTGGTAGAATCTCCTTCTTTGGGGGTTTTTAAGCGGAGTCTGGATGGCCATCTATTGGGAATGATTTGACGGGTGTTCCTGCATAGCAGGGAGTTGGACTGGATGGCCCCTGGGCTCCCTTCCAACTCTATGATTCTATAATTCTAAGACTCCTAGATCCTTTTCACATGTTCTGTGGTTAAGCCAAGTGTCACTCATCCCCTATCTATGTATTTAATTTTTTCTGCCAAAGTATATTACCCTACATTTTTCCCTGCTGAAATTCATTTTGTTAGTTTTGGCTCAGCTCTCTAATCTGTTAAGGTCATTTTGAATTCTGACCTTGTCCTCTTGTCTTCTGTGCTATTAGCAACCACATCTGATTTGGTGCCACGTTCAAATTTGATAAGAATGCCCTCTATTCCGTCATCCAAGTCATTGCTAAAGATGTTGAATAGCACCTAGGACAAAACCCCATTGAACCCCACTAGTCACTTCTCTCCAGTATGAAGAGGAGCCATCGGTGAGCATACCTTTGGGTTCAATCAGTCAACCAGTTACAAATCTATCTAACAATAGCATCATCTAGCCCAGATTTTACTAGTTTGTTTGAAAGAATATCACGGGGGATCTTCTCAAAAGCCTTACGGAAATCAAGATATGCTATATCCACAGCATTCCCGTCATCTATCAAGCTTTTAACTCTATAAAAAAAAGAGATAATATTAATCTGGCATGACTTGCTTTTGAGATACCCATGTTGACTTTTAGTGATCATAGCATTCCTTTCTAAGTGCTTACAACCTGTCTGTTTAATGATCTGCTTTAGAATCTTTCCCAGTAATGGTGTCAGGCTGACTGGGTGATAATTGTTTGAGTCCTGTTTTTTCCTCTTTCTGAAGACAAATTGCCCTCCTCCAGTTTGCTAGGACTTCTACCATTCTCCAGGAATTCTCAAAGATTATTGTCAGTGGTTCTGAGATTACTTCTTCCAGTTCTTTTAACATCCTTGGATGTAGTTCATCTGGCTCCGGAGACTTAAATTCATTTAGAGTAGTCAGGTATTCCTGTATGACCTCTTTACCTATTCTGTGCTGCATTTCCCCAACTACATCATTTGTTCCATTTTTCCCAAGTTGAGCATTACTTTCCTTTTGGGAGAAGACTGAGGAAAAGAAAGTGTTGAGTAGTTCTGCCTTTTCTCTGTCCCCTGTTAGCATTTTGCCATCTTTCACCCACAGTGGCCTTATCATTTCCTTGTTTTTCCTTTTGCTAAGGACATAACTCAAATGGCCCTTTTTATTGTTTTTAATCTTTCTAGCAAGCCTGAGCTTATTCTGTGCTATATCTTTTCTGATATTCTTCCTATACTTGCTGACTATTTGTTTGAATTCATTTGATGATTTCCCCCTTTTTTCCCCATTTCTTGTAGATGTACCTTTCAAATCCTAGTTCTTTAGAGATCCATCCCAGATTCTTTATATACCTCCCATTGTAACCCTTCACTGGAATTGTTAGAAATTGTGCTTTCAATATCTCACTTTTAAGAACCTCTCATCCACCATGAACTCTCTTCTCTTTCCGACCATGGGACTACACTCAGTATTTCGTTTACTGTAATCAGCTTTCTTAATGTCTAGAATGTATTTCTGACTATGCTTGGCTTCCCCTTTCAGTTGTATAATAAACCTGAGGAGAACATAGTCACTTTCACCAAAGGATACTGCCATTTCCACCCCATTAACCAGATCATCACCGCTGGTTCCCCTTGTTGCCTCTTTCACTTTCTGAACAATGAAACTGTCTGCAAGGCAAGTGAGAAATTTGCTGGACTTGATATTCATCTTGGCAGAGTTTGACTTCCAATACATATCAGGATAATTGAAATCTCCCATTACTACTACATTTCTCCTTTCTGAATGTTTCATCATCTGTTCCAGAAAGGTATCATTCACATCCTCAGTCTGGCCTGGAGGTCTGTAGTAGACCCTCACAATGACATCATTCTTGTTTCTCTCCCCATTTTTACCCAAATGGTCTCAAGTTGGCTTCCAAGATTTAAGTCATGGATCTCTTCACAGCTGTAAATGTCCCTGACATATTCCTCCTCCTTTCTTGTTTGGTCTGTTTCTCTGAAATAGGTTATACTCCTCTATTGTTACATTCCAGTCATAAGACTCATCTCACTACATTTCAGTGATGCCAGTTATATCATATTTGCTGTGCTGTGCTACTAGTTCAAGTTCATGCTGGTTATTTCCCATGCTCCATGAGTGTAGAGACATCTAAAACCACAGGTCATTCCCCCTAGCTGCTTATTTAAGTTTTTTCCCTTCCCATTGTTGTGTTCTGTTTCGTTTTTAATCGTTTACTAGGTTCTCTCTGTAACATTTGGGCTATAATCTCCACCACTTGACAAACTCCTGCTCTAAAAATATTCTCTTGCTCCCTGCGTAATTCACTTTAAAGCCCTCCTGATCAGGTTTATGAGACTCTTAGCAAAAACATTCCTGCCAATTGCAGTGAGACTATTTTGTGTGAAATTATTTGTTGAATATCTTCAGTTCTGAAGTTAAGTTGAAAGATACTATCAATTATAGTCAGATTAAAATGGGATCTTTTTGGAATATAGCTCTTCAAATTAAACCCATGTGATTTTATAAAAAGCGAAGAACCAGATTAAACTCTTGTTTTTTCAGGAATTAGCATGGTGCTATTTCCATGTCTAAACTGTACTCTGATATAAGCCACCCTGCTGATAGAAAAAAATGCTGCCTGGAAGCTTCCACTATAGGTGGTTTATTTTACACAGCAGACTGGACTTATTTCTGGCTCTGGGTGGAGACACTCTGGATTTAGCCACAAAGAACAATTCCATTGGGTGGTACTTTGTTGAAGAGTAGGGTAGTTAAGTAGATGGAGTTACAACACTCTTTGCTTATTGGAAGTGCCACATAAAAAAGCAGTGCAGAAGCACAACCAAATAATTGCAAAAGGTAGTCATACACAGAAGCACATACATTTAGGAACTAAATGTCAGACCCTGAAGAGATGCAAAGAAAGTGAGGAGAGAAGAAAGGAAGCCTTTAAGTTTTTTTCTGCATTTTACACTTGACCAAGTGGTAACACTCACTGATGGTAATGGAGCTAATGCATATTCTACTCTTCTATCACACACTACCAATATGTGATGCAAAGCCTCCATACGTGAAGGAACAACCCTGCCATTAGGCAGAGAAGAAGTAGTCATCCCATGTGGCGTAAGCTGGGAGACAGCTGTCAGTGTGTCACGGCTGTCTGCCATGCAGCTTTCTCTGTTCCCACTAACTTAGCCAGCAGTTTTCAAGAGCTGTAAAGGATTCTGTTCCAGTTCAGTTGGCTTCTGTATATGAAACAGGAAGGAGTGCCATCTTGTTCTTCACTGTACTCAACACAGTGGATTGGAACAGCCCTACATATGAGGTCAGGTCAAGGAGGGGGTCATGCAAATTAGACTTTCATGGGATTCCATACAGAGCATCTATATTGCACATTGTTTTTATGCATGTAATAGAGCGGAAGAGCACACACCTATTCCTTAATCATGCTGTTATCACTTGGGTAAGTGTGTGAAACAAGGAATATGGCTTCAGCCTGACAAGATACTGCTTGGAAAAGTTACTGTCTTGGACTATCAGTTCCAGAATCTTCCAATCAACACAGACACTTTACTAGATGACAAATTACAATGGCAAGCATCTAAACTGGCCATCTGTAATATCTTGTCTCGCAATGTGGAGAATTTAACGACATATCTGGACCAACGAAAATTGAGCAAGTAGAGAAGTAGTAAATTTTCATCTTTCACCAGATAACCCATTTACCAAAGGGGCACAAGGATGATGTAGTAAATTTCTGTGGCCATATTTATCAGGAGAACAAGCTGCTGAAACTAGCAGAAGCTAATTGAGGCAGAAGAGTGGAACATGTACAAAAGCATATAAGCTCGCAAGTGTACATAGAATGCATGACTTCCCCCAGTGAATTAAGCCAATTGTTCATGCAGTCCAGAGGCCACTCAGACAGAGAATGATATCTGTAGAAAAAGAAGCTCAAAATTTTCAGAATGAATTTCCCACATCAAAGCAAAGTGTGTACGTGGTGGAGAGAGAAAAGAGGATATCCTTTACCCAAGTAACTATTAACGGTCATGAAGAATCTTGTTGAAAATTAAAGGCACAACATAAACAACTTAAGCATATCTAATATTCACTGATTTTAAAGGAAGAGGTAACAGATATTCAAATGCATCACTTTGGATGGATTGCTACTTTAATATTTAGATACAACAAGGCTATTTCCTTGAATTATGTCCTACATTTATTGCAGGAGGATATTATCTTGAAGTCTCTTTATCTGCAATATTAGGAAGCTTTCTGAGATACAGCTTGGTACTTAAAGCCATGATAATTAAGTAACACAGTTAACAAATCCTGCTGACAAAAAAGCATCTTTTTTTACAAAGTCTTTTTGTGCCAGCCCAGCCTCTCTTTTCCTTATTGACCTCTGCTTAACTGAAAGATTTTTTTAGCAGCACTGACATAGGGAAAGTGGTGGAAGAAAGCTGGAGAAACACAGATTTTCAGTATCAGATTGTAGCAGTGTGTCCACAATGAACAATGTGATAAAGTTTAAGTTGGGAAAGAATGGGATTCTACTATAAATTCATCTTTATACAGTAGGACCCCTGTATCCACGGGGGATTGGTTCCAGGGCCCCCTGCGGATACTGAAATCCGCACATAGTACTGAACGCCCTGTCCCACTGCCTGCCTTGGGCCTGATCGTGGCGGTGGCGGGTGGGAAAACAGCGGGGAGTGCAAGATCCCACGCTCCCCACTGTTTTCCCACTGGCCACCGTGATCGGGCCCAGGGCCCGCAGCTGGAGGTGGGAAAACACTGGGGAGCATGGAATCACGCTCCTTGCCACCTCCTGCTGCCCGCCCCCAGCCAATCCCGGCCAGCCACGGATAACTGAATCCGTTACGCCTGCCTAGAACAGGCAAAGAAAACGGTTGTTGCCTCCAGAACGCCTTACTGAGCATAAAGGAAGAGCAAAACAGAAATTGGGAAATTAAATAAGCCTGCCTCACCAGCTGCCCCTAGCATTTTTCTCACTCACTCACACACACACACACACACACACATCTAATCACCAAAATGAAAATGTCCAGAAAAGGGGAGGGTTATCAAAGAAGAAAAAAGCATGCCTAGAAGCTTTCAAGTGATCTGTAGAAGGTTTGTTTGTTTGTTTATTTGCACAAGTTTACCTGACTTGGTCGTTTCATTTTACATGAGCATATTGTTCGTTTTGAATAAAAAAGTTTGCTCAAGCATGATGAACTACTCTTCTTTTTTGTGGTGTCAGAATGTATTCCTATTCTTTCCATATTGTTTCTGTCTCTGGTACCAAGTTTCTGTTAAAGATGAATGCCCAGGAACACATCTACTTTGTTAACTGAAGTATAACTGTATTCCTGAAAATTACAGGTTTAATTCCCATGCCCTCAAAAAAGATTCTTTTGAATCATGCTTTGTTTTCAAATATTTTTCCCTATCCTTCTTTGTTTCTGGTTTTGTTCTTTCCACTTCTCCCTCACTTCTCTGCTTTTAAGTGTCCTATGTTTCCCTTCATAATGGCTAAAAATTGTCTCCACTTCATAATTTAGCCATAATGAAGCAATTAAGGCAAAAATAATAGAGACACCCCCCAGTGGACAATAATTTTCTCATTCCAAACTTCTTTGAAGACATCTATAGCCACACTCCCAAAGTATGAAGCTAGAAACTTGTTGCTGACATAAGCACACAACCTGAGGTTCTACGCACAAATTTCTTCTTCTGGATGAGACATGAGGGATTGTTCCCTATCCACTTCATCCAAAAACTTTCTCCTGGCAGCTGCCTGGGATGGGAAGTGGGGGGGGGGGGCGAGAGAGAGATGGAACTGGGCCACCTTTCTGGAGGATGTCATCATCCTGCATTGGGATGGGAGAAGGACGGGACCCAGATGACAGTTCTGCATGATGTTGTCCGGGTCCCATCCTTCTCTTGTCCCCAGGTGGTGCAATCATGCAGTAAATCATTGATGGGTTTTCCCCATCAATAACCAAGGATCGTGCAGTCCTCCCCCACTTACCTGATGTGTGGCGGTCATGGAAGCACAATGGCTGTGCTTCCTGCCCCAGTGCAGGCTGGACAGTACCCAGCTGTGCTATAGAAGCAAGAGGCGGAGCCATCGTGCTTCCTTCATTCACAGAGGCAGCCAGTGCGGAGTGGAGCGCTCCTGTCACGCTCCCCTCCCAGTAGAGACAACACCGAGACCCACACCGGATGTCTCCAGAACATGGTAGACCGTGAAAAGGGCCGGAGACTGCCTCTCATCCCCCTGCAGCTCTCCAAAGAGAGGGAAGAGAGACAACAATCTCCTTCCTTTTCACTCCACCCTGAGAACCACAGCAGGTATGAGAGCCAGTTCTTGTTGCCTAACCCTCCCCACCTCTTTAATGGCCCTAGGAGTGCCTTCTGGGACACAGAATCATATTGCTGGAAGAGACTACAAGGGCCATCAAGTCCAACGCCCTACCATGCAGGAATACACAATCTAAGCATTCCCAAAATGGCAGCCACCAGGGAAGAGAGAGGTATGGAGCTTGTGTGCATGAAGCATTATGCTCCCCATAAACAGTGCAGGACCTCATCCTACATTTGCAAAGGGAGCTTTTCTGGATTCTTAGAGGAAAGGAGATTCCTAGTTCCTGTTTCCAGATCAAAGTGGAACAATTTCAAGCAGAAATTGGTCACATACTGATTGGAAGATTCTGGAAGTTATAGTCTAAAAACTCATTTTTCAATCTCGTAAACACACACACACAGACATACTATAGTGAAAAAGCACATTGTATATTTCTCCCTATAGAGGACTGCCAGAGGACCATGGGGTGGCCCATTTTTTTATCATTGCATTGCAATAATAGCTGCACACACAGACTTCTGAGTATGCATACTTCCACAGGGATGAAAGGGGAATTGAATTTGGAGTTCCTGATCCCTCACAAAACTTGCCTGAGGAAAACAATGGCACAACAAAAGTTCTTGCAACTTCTGGGAACTTTTTTTTTTGTTTATTTGTTTCTACCACAATATATACTGCTCAGTTTTTGAAACCTACATAAGAATTTGAGCAATTGCGCAGAAATTTAAAGAACTTCATAATTTTGCTGTAAAAACCTACGCTCATTTCATACACAGCCTTTGCCTGTTTGAGTACTGTACAAACAAAATGTTACACAGCAGGAAAAGAAAATTGGGCCAACTGAGGCTGAAGTCTTTGCCAGCTTGAATGCTATGCAAACGTCAAGTGGCAGGAAAACAAACTTAGGATGAGTGATGCTGCAGCGCTTGCTGGTTTGAATGTTGTGCAATTTGCTTTCCAGGAGGAAAGCTGAGCAGTTTTCAGTTTCCGTGCTGAAAGCTGTGCAGTTTCTGCTAAACTACACAAATTTCTGGGCAAGCAAGGATGGATAGATGGATGGAATGATAAGATAGATAGATAGATATGATTGGCTCCTCCCTTTCACCTGGTATCAATGCTGGTTTCTCCTCAGCTGTCAGTAGTTAATATTTACTATAATGTATGTTTTTTTGTTTGTTGTGCTGTACCAATTCACATGCTTGATTAGTCATGACATATGGTGTATTATTTAACAGGAACAAGGCAAAGAAAGCATGGTTTTTGATTCAATCCATCAGCTACTTTGAATACCTCTCAAACTCACATCTTCAATTTCTGTATTTTTTGCTCCAGAATGCAAAAAAACAATTTTGATTAAACTTGATATTTAGACTCAAGTTCCACATCCAAACATCTTCATGTAGGTGGAGGAGTGACCAGCAAACTTTCTTCCAAGATTAGTGCATTCTTCACGGAATATGTTACTACCTTAAAGCTTACAATCTACCAGCCAAAACAACTGTTTCACTGAAATCATAAGCAAAATCATTGAATCAACCTGATAATACCAGGCAGATTTCCTAACCACCTATGCAGCAATGATTCATGTATGAATCTCCCTTGGTTCAGCAACAAATCTGCTGTTTTCCTGGCAACTTGCCAAACATCTGTAGACAAAATGGGTATCTCCAGTTTATTTTTAGGCTCAGAATAATACTGTAATGCTTTTAAGTTTCTACAAAGGCTTCTGAATGCTCATGCAGTTATACATTTCCTTTCCCGTTTATCAACCATACATAACATGTCTATTTTTCCCCCATTTTCTCAACTACACATCTATCAGCATTCCAAGTGCACATTTTTCCCACTAAATATTTTGCATCCAAATGCATACTATTTTTTTTTTAAAAAAACGCAACTGTGGACTACCCTCCTGGAACACAACCCTCTTTCTAACATCTTTTATGTTGTTACATCACACTGAGTTTACCTCTTTCAGGAAATCTGTTGCGATGCAACAATGAAGGAGGAAGGCAAGTGCACTTCATGAAATTCAGTGGCAAAACCCTGCTTGAATGAAGCAGCCTGAACAGACACGAGGATTTATCATCCCAACTGTTTCCTAGCCCATAGTTCTTATTTCTATGTATCTGATCTTTAAAACACACACACACACGATTGGCTGATCAGTATCAGCAGACCTTCAAGAACAAAACTGGAGAACTATGGCAGGGGCTATTCTTCGTGCTGCTTGCATTTCCCCCACTCCCAGAGGTAACACAGATACGCCTAGAAGTGATGTCATATCTATTTTCATTTTTGGCAGATGGAGGTTGGTGGGTTCCGGAAGGGTTTGAAGACGGAGAGACAGTGGTTATGACTCATTTGCCATGGTTTGGGGGGTAAAAAATATGCAAGAAATCTTTAATTGCAGGGCTGGTGCTTTGAGGGGTTTCAGGGGCTGCTGATTGGGACCCCAAGGGCTGCATACAACCATAGAATCATAGAGTTGGAAGAGACCACAAGGGCCATCCAGTCCCACTGCCTGTCACGCAGGAACACACATCAAAGCATTCCCAACAGATGGCCATCTAGCCTCTGCCCAAAAACCTCCAAAGAAGAAGACTCCACCACACTCTGAGGCAGCATATTCCATTGTTCTCCTGAGGTTCAGGTGTAATCTCCTTTCCTGCAGCATGAATCCATTGCTCCTAGTCCTAGTCTCTGGAGCAGTGGAAAACAAGCCCACTCCCTCCTTGACATGACATCCCTTCAAATATCCAAACATGGCCATCATGTCCCCTCTCAACCCTCTCCTCTGCAGACTAAACATCCCCAGCTCCCTAAGCTGTTCCTCATAGGGCATGGTTTCCAGACCCTTCACCATTTTGGTCGCCCTCTTCTGGACACGTTCCAGCTTGTCAATATCCTTCTTGAATTGAGGTGCCCAGAACTGGACACAGTATTCCAGTATTCCAGATGAGGTCTACAAAGTACATGGTACATATGTTTGGTAAGTTGCCAGGAAAACAACAGATTTGTTGCTGAACCAAGGGAGATTCATACATGAATCATCACTGCATAAGTGGTTAGGAAATCTGCCTGGTATTCTCAGGTTGATTCAATGATTTTGCTTATGATTTCAGTGAAACAATTGTTTTGACTGGTAGATTGCAAGCTTTAATGTAGTAACATACTTTGTTACTTTGTACTTTGTCCACCTCTGTTCTAAAACCATTTGCTTTCTCTGCTGATCCTCATGCCATCTTCTGGGACATTTCCATTTCAGAATACGACTGTGTTTCCTGGGGATTTTGGGAACTGTCATTCATAAAGTAGTTTCCCACAAGGTCTGCTCCATTTCACACCCAGACCCCACTTCTCAAGAGACAACATTCTTTGACCAATGAGCATATTCAGTCTACAGCAGGAATCTCACATCCCATAACCCAGCTCCAGAACCAGAAGTAAGTTGTATAGGAAGAAAACTGCTACAAGCCAGTGGAATGAGGTGAGTAGGGCAGAAGTGTGAAACACTGCTTTCTATGTGAAAGAGACAAAGACATGTTCATACACGCAACAGCTCTAGTCTGGCAGCTCTTCATCCTTTTTTTCCTGGCAAATCTGCTTGGCACTGAAATCCTCCACCTGCAGAATTTATTCATCTGCTTCAGAGTTTATTTGATCTATATCCCGCCTTCCTCCCACATATAGGACTCAAGGCAGTTTACCACAAAACAATCTGGTAAAATGAATCAAAGCATTAGAAAATTAAAGCACAATTTAACAACATGCCAAAAGGAAAGAAAGAGAAAATTATATCCAGTTAAAAACTCCTTTGGAAAATAGCAAGGTCACTTCCAAAAAGCCTGTCCAAATCAAAAAAGGTTGGCATTTTACACAGCTGTTAAAACCACAGAATACCAGCATGTTACTATTACCTCTATAGCACCACAACACAATCCACGTATCAAAATAATTCTTCTTCAGAAACATAAAGGAGATTCATTCCCCTTTCATTCAGATTATTTGGATTTCATTCTTACATGCATCTACAGCCCTTGGTTAGCATATGAAAGACGACAAGCAACATTGTCAGCTGATTAATGGATTAATCTCGAATGAACAAATGAATCAATGACTCTTCAATTGTTTTCAGAGTCTGCCATCACACAATCCACAAAGCTGCCTGTAATTTTTGGGAGGAAGGTTGTGCTTTTTGCCAGATAATTTAGTGTTTAATATTACTGTAATTATGCCTCACAACAAGATCTCTTGGAGGCTTCTCACTGATAGCGTTGAATTGATGGTACTTGATGGCACATAACAAGTTGTGCTTATATGAAAGCAGGGATAGCTCAAGGTTGTCTGAGACAAAAAAGGCGCCAGTCCTCTACATCATTCCTATGCAGAACCCAAATAGGAATCAATCCTTAAACACTGGTGACGGGACACCATCCTCCACTGTACCTGCGGACTCCAAGGCAGTTCAAGGAGCAGGGCACAAGACAACTGTGACAACTTGTCTTTAATGGTCTCAGTGCTCTGGGCCTCCTCATAGCGTGACACCTGAAGTAGATACCTTACTGCTACCCCTCTATGGGAAAACTACAATCATAAAATATACTCTGTATCAACTACAGCAGGGGTAAGAATTGTGCAGCCCTAAAACTTGTTGAAATGCATCTGCCAGCAGCCTTTGCCAACATAGCCAATAGTGTTGCATGTTGGAAGTTGCAGCTCAACAAGATCAGGATTTCCAGCCCCAACTACAGTGATAGGCAATCTGGCACCCTCCAGATGTTTTGAACTCTAAACCTCAAAAAGCATGGCCAATGGTCACAGATTATGGAAGTCTGTAGTCCAAAGCGTCTGGAAGGCACCAGGTTACTGTATCCTGAACTTCAAAACGTTCCTGTATCCATAATGTTACTATACTGTTATCTTTTTCATCTATACTTTTAAAGCTGATCAGTTGCAGCTGGTGGCTTCCATGTCAGTTGGACAGTGAATCCAATCTGGGTCTTAATCTGAATTTTACATGAGACACGTTCAGCAACTTGAATTGCTCCCTTAAGGTCCGCATAAACACCACAAGTGGATTCACTGCCCTACTGCCAGGGAAGCCCTTAGCCACCACTGAATTAAATTTGATATTAATTGCCATTTCAGCTTTAAAGAATCTACTTCTATGCTTCCATTAATAAATAACAAAATATCTCCAGAAGCACAGTCTTTCACATGTGTATTCAGAAGTTAGTACCACTGAGTTCAAAAGAATTTATTCACTGGTTTGTTTAGGACTGCAGCCTACATAGGTAATATCACAACAATATTAGAAGTGTTCTCACCCAGCATTGGAAATGTTCTCTGGGTACCTTTGGAGATTAAGGTATGCAGAGCAAGACCTTTTAAGTCTGTCTTTATGAAATGCACTCCCCACAGGCTGGTTTTCTGTCCTATTTTGCAGAGAGTTTATTTGATTGGCTGGCAAAGGAGAATCCCTATACTTAAAGGCATTCTCTATTTCAAGTCCAGTTTAAGATGAACCATAAGAAAGGAGGTTATAGACCCTGAATGTGTTAGTGTCTGGACAGCACACAAATCACACAATCACAGTCTTATACCCTCTAACTGTCCCAAATTGGCAGGAGTAGTCCCTGTTAACTCCTCTGTGGTCCCACTTTTTCAGTTTCTCTCTCTTTTCACATTTCCCCATCATCCTGGTTTACTTCAGTTGCTGCAAACTGAGTTCAAAGTGCAAAAGTAGTTTGCACTCAACGACTCAGCAGGAGGAGAGGAACAGGGGGCAGAATCTTGCCCTTCGCTGCAGACTCAGGCAAAAGCAAACTACTGCAGGGTCTCCTAGTTTGTGTGTAATGAATTTTGCCATGCTTACTACATGTTGCTTGGCCATGTGTCTTGATTTTTATCTGTGAAACATTAGAGGGTATGCAGTCTTTCCCAGTACAGAGAGATGTACTGCATTTCTATTTAAATTATTGTAATTGTTTATAAATGGACACCTGTATATAAAAAGTTGATGAGTATCTGTGTCTCTTCTGGTCTGGGTTTTGGATGATGGATTTTCTCTTTCTCTGCCAGTTCATAACTGGCCACTTTAAACCTTCAAGGCTCAGACATCATATGGTTCCAGGCACCAGGCAAAATTCTACCTCTTCCAAATAGACTTTTAGCTAAACTAAACTTGGTTTCCACAGCCTAGTTGGAGTTTTGCTTCTGGTTTTAATGGGTATGTTGGTTTTTGTTATTGTTTTTTTCGTTGCTTTTCTTCCCATTGTATTGCACCAGTCTTTTCCTACCAGTTTGTTTTACTTAGATTTAGTGTTGATGATTTTTTAAAAAATAGAGTACAATTTTTAACTAAAAAGATGTCACAGTGTAATCTTATGCAGATTTAACCAGAAATCAATTTCACTGTGTTCAATGGGATTTAACCAGAAATAAATTTCACTGTGGTCAATGGGATTTATGCCCTAGTCCGTGTGTTTCTGATCGATGCCTTAAGCAAATCCTTAGGCTGCAATCCATCTGGGAGTAAACTAAGTGGAATTTACTCCTGAGGAGAATTCTAGTAATATCACCAATCATTTATTTTTGAAAAATAAATGTAAAGACGTTGTCAGAGATACGAATAAAACTTATGTCAACTTTGTCTGGAAAGCATATTTTCACAGCTAAGTTCTGATTTTTTTAAAAAAATGTTAATAAAGTAATGAATCACATACATTTGTTAATTTCCTCAGGAGTGAGTGAGTTAGTTGCAAAAAAAAAACAAAACAAAAAACAAGGAGATCTATGATGCCTCAAAGATCAATAAGTTCGTTATAAAACTATAATATTTCTCATGCATATAAACAAAGAGAGAGGATGCTTGACTTATGAATTTGTTAATCTTTTCAATCCAAACCAAAAAGGAGCAGAAAAGGAGATTTTTAAAAATGAGACCGAAAAAAAGAGGTAAGTACACCCTTGTCCTCCTACAGAACATTATCAAGGTATGATATTCTTCACAAGAACCTTTTGTCATTTGTTTATATAAATCCCAGCAGCAGTCCTCAGATTAAAACATATTTATATGGATTTTGTGACCTCTCTTTTAAAGGAATTCCTTAACAAGAAACCTCTCCAAGAGGAAAAACCCTGCAGCTCCTATTTGGCTGCATGAAAACTTTTAACTCCAAATACACTCCCTAAAACACGAGTTATTTCCGTAAGCCCTCTCATGACAAAAGATTACTTCAAAAATTAACCTCTTTGCTAAGTTTGATGAGTAAATCCAAACTTTTTTGGTGTGGGGGGGTCTTTTTCTCTTCGCTTCCACCAGGCAGGAGGAGGAGGAGGAGGAGGAGCCCCTGGTGAGGATCTCGGGGCTGCCATGTGTTTCCCATCTAACTTTCTCCGGACAATAAACGCTCCTGAATCCTCGACCACCTTTTCCCATTCTCTCCCATTGCTTTCCTTTGCAAAGTTCCGCTGGAGCAATAGGGGAAATAATAAAACCAACATCGGCAAAAAAAAAAAGGGGCGGAGGAGGGGAGGGGTGTAGCTCTCGCGACCCCAGGCGAAATACCAAAATCGGTATTGCGGGAATATTTTTGTTGTGCCTTTTGGGGCCTTTCTGCACTAGGCTGTTATAGCGCTATCATTCCCCTTTCAACATCCTATGGAATCCTGGGGTTTGCGGTTTCGGGAGGGGCCTGAGGCCCCTCCCGAAACCGCAAACCCCAGGATTCCATAGGATGTTGAAAGGGGAATGATAGCGCTATAACAGCCTAGTGCGGAAGGGCCTTTGTTGGGCGGGAATTATAAAAGGAAAGGGAAGATTTCTCTCTCCCGGAGCAGAGCGGCCGCCTCTTACCTTGGGGGGCTGCAGGCTGCGTGCCAAAGCCCGGGCACAGCTGCAGGGCGATCTGCAAGAGCAAGAAAGCGGCTTTGCGTCTGCTCATCCTGTCCCTCATCCGTCGAGCTAAGGGAGAGAGCTGCCCTCTTGCCGCCGCCGGGACCTCGAGCCTCCTCTCGCCTCCTGCCGCCGCCGGGGTCCGATGGCTGGGCGAAGGTTTAGGAGGAAGGCATGGAGACCGAGGGAGGGCGGGAGCGCGGAAAAGAAGGGCTCCTACCTGCCGCGAAGGCAACGCGAAGGCACTGAGCGGCGGCGGCCCGGGCGGGACCGGTTTAACCATCGGAGAGGAACGCTTGAGCCCGGGCGAGGGAGGGAGGGAGGGAAGGAGGAGCTACAGGGACAGAGGGGGAGAGCCATTGGCCCAAAAAAGTGCGGGTCCCCCGGCTGGGGGCACCCGCTGTCCCATGGCGCGGGGGGGGGAAGTCTTGCAAAAATCAAGGGGGAATCTCCGAATTGTCCGTTGTTCGGAGTTGCGTGCAAAATGTATAGAAGGGATAGACGCCTCATGTTAGACCTTGGGGAAATCTGCGTATGGAAAAAGTTCCTCTCGTTTGCAATTGGTATATTGCAACTATAACTAACTAAATAACTAACTAACTAACTAAATAACAGCGCACAGTCTTACATTGGGCGCCTTCAAGTCGTTTTCCGACCTATGCTTAGCCCTCACCTGGAATGCTGTGTCTAGTTCTGGGCACCACAGTTGTGATGTGAGCGCCTGCATAGCAGGGGCTGGGACCACAGGATGGCCCTTGTGGTTTCTTTCAGCTCTGTGATTCTATGATTCTAATTCAAGAAGGATGTTGGTAAGCTGGAGCGTGTCCAGAGGAGGGCGACCAAAAGGGTGAAGGGTCTGGAAGCCATGCCCTACGAGGAAAGGCTTAGGGAGCTCGGTATGTTTAGCCTGACCAAAAGAAGGTTAAGAGGAGACATGATAGCCGTGTTTAAATATTTGAAGGGATGTCATGTTGAAGATGGAGCAAGCTTGTTTTCTGCTGCTTCAGAAACTAGGGCATGGAGCAATGGATTGAAACTACAGGAAAAGAGATTCCATCTAAATATCAAGAAGAACTTCTTGACAGTCAGAGTCATTCGACAGTGGAATACGCTGCCTCTGAGTGTGGTGGAGTCTCCTTATTTGGAGGTTTTTAAGGAGAGGCTGGGCGGCCATCTGCTGTTAATGCTTTGATTGTGTATTCCTGCATGGCAAGGGGTTGGACTCCATGGCTGTTATGGTCTCTTCCAGCTCTATGTTTCTATGATTCTATCTTGGGAAGGTTTGTTCAGAGGGGATTTGCCTTTCCGTTCCTCAGAGGCTGAGAGAGTGTGGCTTGCTCAAGGCCAGCCAGTGGGTTCCCATAACCAAGTGGAGATTCAAACCCTGGTCTCCAGAGTCATAGTCCAATGCTAAAACTGCTACAGCAGGCAGGCTCTCCATTGCAGTCAAGTGCAATTTGCATATGGCAAATATGTCACAAGGCTGGTAGCAAAAAGGAATAAGGATGATGAAGGAGATCTTGATTTTATTGTCATGAAGAAGTGTAGATGCTCCCGCAAAAACCTTGGATGTCGAATGGGACTAAACAGGATGTGCACATACAGAACACAAAGACAGGAATTATATCACACCTTTCTACTCCAAGATAAGACTCAAATTGGCTCACGACGACATAAAACCATAAATGCAATTAAAACAGAAATAAAATTTGAAAAACAGTACTTACAATTAGTTTAATAACATATTTTCAAAACATTAAGAACATAATTTAAAATATATCAGAAAGGAAAAATAAAACGTGAACATACACATAGACTGTTGGATTCTAAAATGGGACTTTTAGAATGCCTCGTCCTTGCTGTCCTTCCTTTGGCAGGCAAATACTTTTATATTCTAAAATATAAAACCTGCAGGTTTTAAAGAAAAGCACTTTTTAAAAGGCTGTATTGTTTTAAATTCTACTATTGTAAATTATTATTTCCTTTTTAAGTATGTCTTAAATTATTTTAATATTGCTAATTGCTTAACCATATTTCAACATTGATCTTTTGTACATTTCAACTATAATGTACTCATTATAATTTATAAGGTGCCTTGAGTTCCAGTTTTGGGGAAAAGGTGGGGGAGGAATAAATTTAATAATAATGACAGTAATAATAGTTATAACAATATAATAAATCCACATTTACTAAGCTGAATTCTTACAAGAATGAAGAGAAGTAAACCCAGCCTTAGAGCTCAATCTTATGAACAGTTCATAGGATCGAGCTCTAAGGCTGGGTTTACTTCTCTTCATTCTTGTAAGAATTTAGTTTAGTAAATGTGTCTTTAAAAGAAGTTTTACCTTTTTTAAAAAAAACCTAACCTTTCTTGCAACTTTGGAATAGAAACCATTAAAAAAAAAAAGAATAATGAATATGAGACATATTGGTTCCCTCCATCAGAACACACTGAAAATGCATCAGTACCTTTTGTCACCTGATATTAGAATCCAACACTAATGGAAAACTGCCAGATAGGTTGCACAAAATGTTAACATCCTTGTGCGGGAAAAACATGTAGAACAAAAATGTGATACAAATTAAACGTGAGTGAATGTTTTGCTAGACAAATTGAACCCATACAGATTTCATTTCGCAGAATGACTTTTGATCTTTTTCTATTCCCATTCTGGAATCATTTGTTAGGCAGGCAAGTGAAAAGTAAACTATTTAGTCTGCACAGAAGAGTGAATTGTTTAAAGTTTTAAGGCAAATTTAAGTGTGCAGGATACCACACAATAACCAGCAGATGTGGAAAGTTAGAGGGATGTAGCTTTATTTAAGAGCTGTTAGGATTTCAGAATGAATCCATTTTGGCCTAGTGCCACATAGTACTAGCCTCCTGACTTTCATTTATGGGGATTACTGACAATAATTTTGCAGTAGTAGCAGTGTGGTTGAGAGTGTAGTTCCACCTCCTAATTGGAGTTTTATGTACAGGACATATATACCAGACATATCGGCAACTAAATGTTGCAGTATACCACTCCTCTTAAAAGAAGGACTTTTCTTCAGGACCTGAGCCTGCTGTTCCAATGGCATTTAACTCCTTGCATCCCATTCTATTTTAATTTCTCCATTTGTATTCTCCATTCCCAGTCTACCAAGTGTGCTCAGCCATCATTTTTAAAAGAATTTTCCCTATGGATTTTGGCAACATCCTATGAAATCCTGGGATTTGTAGTTTGGAAGGAGTGTTTAGAAATCTCAACAAGAGAACGCTGGAACCTCAACAAACTACAAACCCCAGGATTTCATGGGACGTAGCCATGATAGTTAAAATGAAATTGTGCTATAACTGTGTGGTATGAAAGTGTCCTCAAGTTCCAGTATCATACTGTGATTGTTGGAGTCATCTGATGCAGCTTGACTAGGAAAGCTTTGACATAACCATTCTGGACCAAAAGTATGCAACCACTTTCATCCTGAGGACCAAACTAATTTCCAGTTAAGTGACTGGGGTCATCATTCTGGTGGTGGGTACATCCAAGGAAAATGGTGGGACCCCAAATACCTGCATATATTTTAAAGATCCTGCTGCTAGCAGTAACTCTTAGAAGAGGTGTTTCAAACTTTTAGACGGGAGAGTGTAACCCATGGTTTATAATCATGATCCACTGACAGCGGGAGTGAGATATTTATTGCCTGCTGACAGATCCTATCTTGGGGAAGAGAATTATTTGATATTCATTGAGCCGGAGGCTAGCAAGATGGAAACATAGATATCCAGGTCTAAAAGGCTGGAAGCCCCCCTTGACATAGATCTGACCAAGTAGCCCCCAGTCACGTATCCAGAGGAACACCTCGGAAAGGCATGTATACATTTCAAATGGGCTGACTGCAACTTTGACACCTTGAGAGACTAAGTGTTTCCTGGATGAAGTTAGCGATCACAAATAGTGGGAACTACAAAGCTCAGGTCCATCTACATAATCCAGTTTCTGTCTTTTCCCAGGAAAAGGGTCTGCCCCCCCCCCCCGGGAATGTTCTGCCCTATAATTGAGTCCTGTTTTGGGGCTCTTTCTCTTTTGGATTAGCTCGCTCTCTTTTTCTCTTTGTCTGCCAATCTGTTCCTGTGTTTTTCCCAAAACAGCAGCCTTCAAGATCAGGTGCAGTATATTCACTTTCGTCCCTTCAACTCTTCCCTCTCTTAAGATTTTCAAGCTCAGTAGTCCTTGTGCACTTGAGTGACTGAATGCTTTGTGTGTGAGCGTGAGGAAACTTTGCCGGTTCTACCAAATAAAAGAGCATTTAAAGAACACTTGACTTCTCTTTTTCTCATGCAGTCTCACCCCGTAGATAGAGGATAAAAGATTTTGCTGTGTTGCCCTACTCTCTGCTTTGTCAAGCAGTGCTCTGCTAATTTCCCCAACCTTTGTAGAATCCAGGTGTCCCAGGGACCCTCAGAAGCCAGGGTAACAGGAGGATAGACTATTTGCATAAGATCAAATTATGCATCAAATTTGCATAAGATCAAATTATGATGTCATGAGAAAGGGGACATGACCATCTGTGGAAGCCTGGAGAACTGAATTGGGATCCCACACACACATTGGCCTTCTTGTATTACTTTTGCACAGAAGGTAAGGGAAAACATTGCTTGCATGTCCAGGCTAATTTGGCATCTTTAGTGAACGTCAAAGAAGGAAACAGGTGATGACTTCTTTATCCAGTCCTCTCGTTGAAATAAGGCAATCTAAAACACCAGGGTGATTATTCTTTTATTGTGTTCTACACCCATTAATAACTGTTTACATATATAAAAAAGCCCCAGGTATGTGTCCTGTATGCAGTAGTTATACAGACTGGAGGGTCTTGAGGACTGATGCAAAGGAAATGTGAGGCGCCCCTTTTCTATGTTGGCAAGCTGTTATAAGATTTGGCTTATAGTCTTTGATATGATGAGAAATAGAGCTGAAGCCTGTTTACTAGACTTCATGTGTTGAATGTTAGACGGCTTCCAAATTAGTTGATTCCTCTGAAATTGACATCATTTGTTCATTTAGTTATTACAGAGAATTCAGACACCGTTACTGCCAGACAGTTGCATTCCAATGTTTCTGCTGTCATCCTCCTATCTTTTATGAGATCTGCTTTGTGGCAGGTTTTCTATCTTTCAGTGAACTTGCAGAGCCAGACATTCATAGTGCTTGTGATCTGCCTGATAGAAGAAATGGTCCATAACACTGGTCAAGACTTTGCCCTCCCTACATTACCGAGTCATATTGCCATGCATCATATATAGATCTAGGAAACATTACCTTTTTTTTTCTTTTTGAAGCACAATTCCCAGATTCCTCTGTGGTACATTCTGAGAAGTGTAGTCCAAAGAGTTATATCCAAAATCTGATGGCATACCCTGAACACATGGAACTTGTATTAAAAGTTAACATTCCACAGGTTATCTGATCAAAAGCTGGTTCTGGGCATTTTGATTCAGGTTTCCTGCTTTCAACTCACCTTATGATTCAGGCTTCCTGCTTTCTGCCAAAGGAGTGATCAGCAGGATTTTAACCTTTATGCTTACTTAAATCTCTGCCACAAGCTAGCCTACAATATCCTCTTTTTTCCCATTGATTTTTAACTGCTGCTTTAAAAAAAAATTAAGAAAAATAATAAAGGGTCTCTTGCTTTTGTCCTAAGTACAACAGAAATGATATATATTATTTTATTTCCTTTTTGCCCTAAAAGCACAAACAGTAATCATATATATATTTTAAAAAATCTAAAGAGCAAATGTTCAAACCTTGTACAGGTGTGCCTCAGTTAACAAAAGGCCTTTCTGCACTACGCTGTTATAGCGCTATTATTCCACTTTCAACATCCTATGAAATCCTGGGGTTTGCAGTTTCGGGAGGGGCCTCAGGCCCCTCCTGAAACTGCAAACCCCAGGATTCC
This sequence comes from Cyclura pinguis, assembly GCA_030412105.1. Lineage (NCBI taxonomy): Eukaryota > Metazoa > Chordata > Lepidosauria > Squamata > Iguanidae > Cyclura > Cyclura pinguis. The sequence continues at coordinate 314,526,909 of CM059600.1, read as the reverse complement.
GTAGGATGTTGAAAGTGGAATAATAGCGCTATAACAGTGTAGTGCGGAAGGGCCTAAAGTATTGTAGATGTGTTCTGGGCATTATCTCTTTCACACAATACTTGATACATGAGGCAGAAATAACACAGAAAGAGCAGGGGTAGGTTTCTTTGTCCTGTGTGCCTTCAAGTCATTTCCAACTTATGGCAACTCTAAGGCGACCTTATCACAGGGTTTTCTGAGGCTGAGCATATATGACATGTCCAAGGTCGCCCAGTGGATTTCCACAGCCAAGCAGCGAATTGAACCTTGGCCTTCAGGGGTATAGTCCAATGCTCAAACCATTATACCAGCACCAAAAAAATAAAAAATAAAAAAAAATACTGTATTTCCTGGTGTATAAGACTCACTTTTCCCCCAAAAAAATACTGTTTGAAATTGGGGTGCGTTTTATACTCTGGTGTGTCTTATATGCCAGCAAAGAGTATTTGCTAGTGTATAAATCGGGTGAGTCTTATACACAGGCGCATCTTATACGCCGGCAAATATAGTTGTTCCATAGGTTTCACTAGACTTTTTATCCAGAACTAATAATATACATGTATAAAATGAAACAACCCAGGTCAGGTAAAGCTTTGCATAAGTAAGCAATAATATTTTGAACCTTTTACAGATCACTTGAAGGCTTATTCCAAAATTCATGCAAGGATGTTTTTTTGTTTTTATCACCAGCCTCCACTTTTCCAAACATTTCCAATTTGGTGGGCAGACTTATAGATCACCCTTGGTGTAATTGATGAGGCAAGGTCATCTGGTTTCCCCTTTTCTCTCTGTTTTGTTGTTCATACATGCTTAGTAAGGGATTCTGGATGCAGCTGCCATTTACCTTGCCTGCTATAGGCAGGCACCCACCGCTACAGCAGAATCAGCTAGATTAGAATCCTGTCCTCTCACTGCTCAAGCTTTTACTGCACTGTCTGCTGCAGACATGCTGTTGAAACTCAATACCTGAAGTATGTGTTTTTCCAGCCCTCTGTCACTATCCTCCCAATGCCAATGCTTTTAAAAACTGCCGGCTAGACAGAGAGCAGGGTGGTGGTGGTGGACATAAAAAGGCCTTGTATGAGGACTTCTAGAGGGGAGCTTCTTTGTCAGAGGCTTTGTTAACTGAGGTATGCCTGTATGCTTGTGTGTTTAGGATTGTTATGGCTTGTATAGTGATAATACAAGCTGCTTATCCTTTTACCTGGGGAAGGACATTGTAAAAGACCTTTATACAAGTTTCACACACAAGCTATAGTGAGAGCCTAGCTTTCAGATTATTACAGCAGAACAACGCCTTAGCAGTTTCCAACATAGCCAGTCTATTTGAGTTTATAAAGTACATATTTCCTCAATATACTTTAGCTTCGTAATTTTATAAAGATATTTTTAGCCACATACAACCCTTGGGTGTGTGAGTTTCAGCTCGACTCTTAAAATATTTTCATTTCCTCTTTTTCATAAAATAATCTGCAGAAACCTGCATGCTTGCCATATAGACAAATTGTCTACCACAGTTGATTTTACTAAAGAAAATGTTAGCATCTTGTCCATATTCCAAGCTAAGAGAAATGACTCATTGATCAAGACAAATTTTTACAATTTGTCCTTAGTGCCACACAAAAGACCTACTGTTTTTCACAGAAACAGGTCTGCGTCAGTATTTTTAAGGAGAAAATAAGCCTACCATTCTCAAGTATGACCTCTGTGAATTAAGGAAGATAGAGATTGGAGTCTGAGAAGTGCAAACATTGTACCTTTACTTGTACATAGCACTATTAAAATCACGGAATATGAAACTGCCTAATATTGCATCAGAGCATTGATAATGCAAGAGATTATATTTGTGTGTGTGAGAGAGAGAGAGAGAAAGGGAGGGGGGTCCGAAAACAACCTGGAGGGCAGAAGAACAAATGCATGCAACCTGTGGGCCACATGACTCTCACTCCAGTCTAACTCAATTCTGACTTCTACCAATTCCACTCCCTAGAATCCTTTCAGTTTGAGGAGGCCGGGGATTTAATGTGGAACTCTGTGCATGTAAGAAAACTCCATCTCTATGTAGTAACTCGCAGCCAAATCATGTTACAATCTGGCCATGAGGCAATGGCAAGAAAAGTCTGTATAGTGGCTTGCCAGTCTATGGTGAGCTGGTTGTGTTCATCCACAGCGCACAGGATTCAGTTTAAGTACCATGGAGACAGCCAATGTGATGTGAGTGTTTGACTAGGATTCTGGGAGAGCAGGGTTCAAATCCCCACTCGAACATGGAAACCCACTGGTGACCTTGGGCAGATGCGAAAGAGGAAGGCAATGGCAAATCTCCATTGAATAGATCTTGCCAAGAAAACATATGATACGGTTGCCATAAGTTGAAGTCAACTTGAAGGGACACAACAATAACAACAACAGACAGTACCATAAAGTTACATTTTTGTTCCCATCATTTAGTGTTTGGGGATTGGGCCAAAAACCACAAGGTGGTGAACCAACATGCACAAGCTCTACCAGAGGTTTTTGTGTATCTATCACATGCCGAATCAAGGGTGAAGACTGTGTGGACCTCCAGATGTTGCTATGCCTCAGTTTATACCATCCCTTGCCATTGGCTATGGTAGCTAGAGCTAATGGGGGCTTCAGTCTAACAACACGTAGAGGGCCACATAGGTATTTTCCATTCCAGTGCTAAAGAGTAAAGTGGAAAAGGTCTAATGTCTTCATTCACTGAGTATAGCAGCATTGTTTTTACTGATACACTGCAATTCAAGATGTGTATGTGTATACGGTAGAAAATAATGTGACAGGTATTACACTGAAGTGAGCAGCAACAATTCCTCCTCAAAGGTTCACATTTGATTTTTTCTGATGCAGCCATTAATATGTATAATGTACATGTCAGTGGCTATTTGACTTATGATATACATACACATTCTGATAAAACATACATTCTTATGTCAAAATAAGTATGGTATATATATTGTAAAAGAAACAGTCTTTCTGAACATAGATGAAGAAGCAGAGGTTGGTGCACACCGGTGTGAGTCAATTATTCTGTGCAGTAATTTCAATTATTAGCTGATAGTCAACCAGGGAGAAAGGGAGGGTCAGAATATGAAGGATGAAAGGGCTTTGTGGAAGAAGGCAAATATTTAGGAATGCATAAAAAGTTGAAATGTCTTTAAAAGTGTAATTCCATGCAGATATACTCAGAATTATATCCCATGGGACGGGGTTCTGGGTACACTGGACTGGGTACAGGGTAGAAGTTTGATGTGTAATACGTGTATCTGTTCTCTCTGCTGGAATATACGTATCAAAGAGAAAAGTCAGAGTGGCTTCAGTAGAGGGATAATGCAAAAGGATGGAAGAAAGAGATGATTTTAGCAGAGGCATTCTTTACTGCTTAGCTAAGGTAGCAGTCTTTAGATCACAGATTGGAGACTTTTGACATCATTTTTTCCATCATGCCTATGAATATTTAAAACAAAGGGGGGAAAGCCTCTTTGAGGCTATAGCCTTTTTTCTGTAGAATACATATTCTGTAGAAATTATTATTATTATTATTATTATTATTATTATTATTATTATTATTATTATTTTAAAAACTGTACTTTAGCAATTGATATGGAAATCTGCATATTGAAATTAGTATTAAGGATAATGTTTGTGGGAACACTTCTTATTTTCCTGATATAAATCCCCTCTCTCTGGCTGCAAACTATTGTAGACACACCACATGGGCGATCACACTGCACATATTGAGAAAATTAATTCTGAAGACAGAATTCCTCAAGAACATCAGAGTCATTTTGCAAAGACTGTTTCCAGACACTGAAGCTGTGAAAGCATGTAGCTCCTTGTCTCTACCAATGTTGTACAGAAGCTAAACAAATAATATAAAATAACGAAAATATGTTTAAATGGTATTGTCAAATTTTATGTCAGATGGTTTAAGAAAAAGGCACAATGCTAGTCATTTTCTGAGGCATTTTTTCCTCCCTAATGCCTTCTACCCATCCTCAGTGGTGTCGACTTTTTCAACAACCAAATAGATAAGTTGCTTGAATAGTTAACTAAAGGTCTTCCCTCTATCATATGAGCCTGCCTTTTTACTGAGGTCATTATCAAGCACTCTGCTCCAGGTATTTCTGGTTTAGGAAGTCATACAGCTTGTTATTAGGAACAGAAGCTTTTATGTAGAGGCACCAGGATGTTTAATACACTCCCTAAGGGCATTTTCGCAGCATTTTTTTATCGATTCAATTGGTAAATATTTAGGACACATTCTGGACCTGGCTGGGTGGGTGATGATCTGGGTGTGGAGACACTTTCTGTAGTTCCGTTGTCAAGGACTGATCACTGCGTGGCATGGTTTAGATGGGGACTAGGAGCCTCTGCAGGGGCAAGAACACGATTGGGATCACACTGACCACAGAACCTGTTTGGAGTTATGCTGGCCAGAGATGTTTGGGGTCATGAAAGTTTAGATAGGATTATGCAAAAAACCTGACACTGGTAGGTTTGTGCTAATTCTTTCACCACTTCAAGCTCTTGGCATTTTTGAATACAATGAAACTGCCCAGACTGGTGAGCAATCAGAGACCATCTCTCGATCTTACCCTATGGAGATCTTCTCTATACAACCTACCTGATTGAACATTAAGAAACTGTCATGAGTCCCATCAATGTTTAATCACTCCAGAGTTAAGTAATCCGTCCATTCTGGACCCCTTTGTCAGTTCCATGGGAAAGCCATTATGGATTTGTCAATGCACCCCTTCAGGGTGTGAAATAAGGTATAAAAACCCTAGCTTTGACCCCAGCCAATTGTAGTACATAGTTTGTAGTGCCCCAGACTGCCATTTCTCCATGCTATCCTAGGATGCTGCCTCAACCCCTCAGCTGTGAACTCTCTTCTCAAGACTGACAACTGTCACTCTTTTCTCCCCTAATCTCTCTATCCAACCTTTCTCACCTTACTTTCCAATAGCCTTGTATGGTTCTCAAGAGTGTCTGACTTCTTGTATGTTTGTCAGTTCAAATAAAATATTTTGTTTAACTGGAGTACCCTCTACAGTTAGTACTGGTATACATAGGTAAAAAGAGCCTGCTGATACCCTCTTTTTGCAGGCCTCCTTTGAGCTATAATTCCTCCAAATTCTAAGGAGACGCTGGCATTTCAGGTGGACCTCAACGTCCCCCACCTCTTAGAGTAACTCTGCCCTTGGAGCCTTGTTAATCCAGTTGGATTCCTGGCAGCCCTTGGAGAATTTCCTGTTGCTTTGGCTGGTGATCCTATCAAAGCCCTGGCTGATCTCTGAATAGGGAAATGGCTAGGGTGGTGGACACGATTGCCCCTAAGCATGCACTCAAATGAACTGAAGCCACAAAAGGCCTCTAGTTCCCTAGGGAGCTGGTGCTGATGAAATGAATGGGATGGAGACTAGATCAATGATGGCAGAAGACTTGTAGTGAGTCTGACCAAACATGGGCTAGATCTCTTTGGAAAGCCTATGACATAGCAATTGTGGCAGTGAATAAATTATACTTTTCTGCTACTATTGTGTTTGCACAGTGTCATCCAACAGATCTGTCTCTGTCTCAGCAGTGGCCAGGAGTGCATTTTGCACAGCTAAAACTAGTGTACCAGCTATGCCCGCTCCTTGAGACATCAGATCTGGCTACAGTGGCACATGCCTTGATTACATCCTATTTGGACTACGGTAATGCATTCTACGTGGGGCTGCGTTGGAAACTGTTCAGAAACTTCAGTGGGTCCAAAATGCTGTGGCCAGAATGCTGCATCATTCTGCTGATTATGGGAAGCATATAACTCACTTGTTAGAAAAGCTTCACTTGCTACCTTATTTTTTCCCCAGGCACAGTTCAAAGTGCTGGTCACAATCTATAAAACCCTATATAGCCTAGGTTGAAACTATCTCCTGAAATAAACCTGCCAGAGTTCTAAGATCTACAGTGGAAAGTTTTCTCTTGGTCCACCAACAGTACAGGTTCACTTAGTGAGGACATAAGAGAAAACCTTCTCAGTGACTGCTCCCACCCTCTGGAACTCCCCTCCACATTGAGGTTGCAATCTGTGGTCCTGCAACAGCATACAAAAGGACCACAGAGAGATATGGAAATTCTCCTTCAAGGTCCTTGATGAAGCTTCAGCCTTGCAAGGGGTAGTGGTGATGATTTGATGTCACATATCCTCTTTTGGCTTCTCTCAGCACAGTGGCTCCACCTGAGAATTTTGACCCTGGAGGATGGGAGAAGTGGAGCATCAGGGGTGTGGCAATGGGCAGGAAGGGAAAGAACATGGAGGAAGCCAACAGATAGCTTTAATTCTTTGCTGGACTGCTCTGTCCTCTGGACCTGTTTCGCTTAAGGGTTAAACTCTTAGTATCAGTTTAATCGTGGTTGTTACGTATTTTCCAGCTGTTTATTTAGACACGGTTATTTTAATGCTTATTATCTTTTTCCTAAAAAAATTGCTTCACCTTCGTGTCACTTACCAAGGTTGATTAGATATAACTGTTCTACTTCTGTGATCACCTGTTACTGCACCGGTTCCTAACCTTTATTCCTCCAGATATTTTGGACTTCAGTTCCCAGACTCCATGAGCCCTAAGTGGGGCTTTGGGGAGTTGAAGCCAAAAACATCTGGAAGACCAAAAGTGGAAAACTACTGCATTATTGCTATGACCTTTCGTATATTGTTACTGGGCTTTCTTGTTGCTTTAATACATTCCAGATCAGCAGCCCTCTCTCTTTCTATCTCATGTTTCAGATTGTCCCCTCTTTATGTTTTCTGACATATACCGTATGGTGCATATTGGGAAATGATCAACAAAAGTACATTCAATGGTTAATTTGTAATTGGTCAAACATGTGTTTATTTAATTCATGAGAAATGTGAAAAACAGATGGATCTTTTTGGGTGTTCTTTAGTTGCCTCATGTCTGAAGCTATAAAGTTCCTATATCCATGGTGGGCAAGTTCTTAGGTGAAGAATAAATCTTACAAAATCTCTGAGTCCAGGAAAAGGGGGTTTACTGAAACCACAAAATATTTCAAGTCTCTCTGTAAAGTCTATAAACTCTCCATAAAAATCCTAACTCTTGGTAACACTGGCTCGATACAATATAGTACAAGGAATATTTGTGCCTCTGAAATATTTTTTGTTCTGCCTCAAGGTGCAATAAACATTCATTTTTCCAAATGTTCTCTCTTAAAATTGCATAGCTTCAGAGTGAGCTACTGTTGGAAAAACAATGGCAACCTGAAAAAAGTAGTGCAGCAAAGAATTTTGAGTCTGCTTATAATGTGACCCTGAAGATGTTTTTAGAACTCTGAAATCTTGACTATGTCATGGTGGTTACAGCATTAGACCCAAGTTCAAATCCCCATTCTGCTATGAAGTTCATTGGGCCGATCTCAGGTGAGCCTAATTTACCTCACAATCTCTGAGCCTAGCCTACATCACAAGCTTGTTTTGCGTATAAAACAGGGAGAGGAACCACATATGCTACCTTGAAATCTTTGGAATATACATGGAATATAAATAAACTGAGGATCATATCCAGACTTAGTCATGATTAACTTGTGTTCCATTGATTTTTAGGCTAATTTAACTGTGCCTACTCTGACTGAATCCAGCCCTATATGATTAGACTAGACTTGACCTGTAAAACTCTATGACCTATAACAATGTTAATGTGGTGGTTTGTGGACTGGTGCCAGTACGTACACCATCGGCTCTTGGTCTATGGCAAGTCGTCTGGAAATAAAGAAACAGTTGCAGCCAATAGGCACAAGATGATATCAATCCTTGGCACCTTGGAGGGAAAGATACCAGTTCCCCACATCAGATACCTTGGGAAGCACTGAGTCCTATGAAACTCAAAGCCAGGTTATCTGAAAGGAGTCTCTTTTTTCTGTCTCTCTCTCCCCATAGGGACATCTGCTGGGACCCTTCCTTTCCTTTTCTAGAGAGACTAAACTACTTCTCTCCATGGTGTCTCTCAACAGGTGAAGTCTTTTTTTAAAATTATTATTACTTTGGCCAGGCCTTTGGGAACCAATTGTTTAGAAGGTAGGGGCTTTTTATATGCTCTTGTTTCTTGTTTTGTTCTGGATTGTGCCATAACAGAGTGTTCAAGATAAAAGACTTAAGAAGTTATTTATCACTGCCTTCTTCTGCAAAGTATTAGCTCCTTTATAATTAGCTATGGTGGCACTTCTACTGTCTCTGAGAGATCCCCTGTCAGTGCCACCCCCTGTTACTGCCCTGGCTAGTCCGAGCTTGTGGGATATAAAGATATTTTTTGATATCAATAATTTGGCCTCACATACCCATTCCCCTCCACGTGCTTGCGAGGCCCCCAGACAAGCATGCATACAGGCTCGGCTGATAATTGCCGTAATATTCCAACACAATACAGGCAGGCCAGAAATAGCCGACTCGCAGCTTCAGGAGACCTCAAGGCAAGTACCTCAATTAGGAATGCACGCAACTTTCAAAAGATCCTCTGCCCCGCGCTGGCAGCTTAATGATATGACTATACAACACTCAAGTACTCCGCGTTTGCATACTGGCTACCCTATTGACAATTTGGCTCTAATTCAATCATTCAAATTCTGACCTTTCGGAGGCTTTGTCTCCAGCCCCAAACTCACTGTTTTCCCCAAGTCCGAACTAGCCTGCAGTCAAGGGAGCCTGCGGTCACAATTCTCCTTATAAAAAACCCTGACTTTGAGCGCTTCCTTGGATCGCTCTTGGCTTCCATCCCGCCTTGCTGTCGCTTTGTCCAGCGAACCTTCCCCTCAGCCCTGCGTGCTGAGATCCACGCTCCCCAGCTTCTCCGCTTCCAACCGGGCTTCAGGACAGGTGAAGTATCGCCCAAACCAACAACTCCTCTAAAAATCCCTCTATCCCACTCCAACCTTTATTTCTTTAGTTATCTTGTGTGAGTGTGCCGCATACACTGTTTGATTGTGTTTTAATAAAACAACATTTATTATTTCAACTTCTGTGTGCTCCTTGACTCGGCCTGACCCCGTAAACAGAGGGTTCAAGATCTCGCTACGTTACCCTGCCTCTCATATTGCTAGACTGTGCTCTTGGCTAATTTCCCCAACTTATAAAATTGAGAGCGCATTTAGGTGTCCCTCCCGGGACCCCCAGGAATCAGGGTAACACTCCCCTCCCTACTATTACTGCTGCTGCTGCTGCACAGTAGTGAAGATGACTAAACTAAACAACATGACTCATTGGAAAAGACAACAATGCTTGGTAAAGTGGAAGATAGTAAGAAAAGAGGGAGACTGTGGGCCCTTCTGCATTACAGCGTTATAGTGCTATTATTCCACTTTCCACATCCTATGGAATCCTGAGGTTTGCAGTTTAGGGAGGGGGATTTAGAATTCTCGGCCAGAGGGCTCTTTGGTCTCGGTAAACTACACATCCCAGAATTCCACAGGATGTTGAAAGTGGAATAATAGCACTATAACAGTGTGGTGTGGAAAGGCCCTGTGTTACAGGTGGATAGACTCAGACCATTTCCACACGGGACTGTTATAGCGCTATGATTCCACTTTCAACATCCTATGGAATCCTGGGGTTTGCAGTTTTGGGAGGGGCCAGCTGGCCCCTCCCAAAACTGCAAACCCCAGGATTCCATAGGATGTTGAAAGTGGAATCATAGTGCTATAACAGTCTTATGTGGAAATGGCCTCAGTCAAGGAAGCCATGGTCCCAAATATGCAAGACCTGAGCAGAGCAATGGGTGACTAGCACTGTGCTCCTCAAGGGAGAAGTCAATCTGAAAGCAAATAACAACAACAGTAACTTGTTTCTTGCTTTTTAGATGGTTATGTTTTTAAATTCCTTTTAGTTCTATTGATAGTTTAATTCTCTTTGAAGTTTTTGTATGCTTTACTGGATGATTATCTGTTTTAATTTTTGTACCCCACGTTGAGTCCTCGTGCTGGTGAAGAAGCAGGAAATAAATAAATAAATAGTACTAAAGATTCTGAAAGGTCAAATAACGAGGCTTGCCACATTGTCACAAGGCTCTCCACTGAAATAAACACTAAATAACATCATCAACTGTTTGCATGCCTGACAAAGAATATGGGAGTGCGGTGCCCAAGAGTATAAAACTTTTGGGATAAGGTTGCCAGAGTGAAAACCAGATGAGGCTCCAGAACCTTAAACGGTTTTGGAGAAGAGCAAATTTCAGCAGGTGCTGCGTCTTACCCGATTGTGTGACAATTCCCTCTTCTCCAAAACCATTAAAGGTACTTGAGTCCTCTGCAGTTTTCAGTCTGGCAAAACACTAATAACCACACAAAGTGTGGTTTTCAAGATTTCAAAGTTAGCTGCGATTAAGGCCACAGTTGTAGGTATCTTAGGTCATTTCCATACCGGGCTTCTGAAACGGTGCAGAGCGACCTCTCACGGAGGTCTTCTACACCGTAGAGTGGACTGGCGTGGATTACTTTTTGTAGTTCCACACCAGAATCCACTCAGGAGCGGCTGGAACTAGCCACGCTGCGTGTTTTTTAAAAACCTCTTTTTCGAGGTTTTTAAAAAGCACGGCGCGCGCAGCCATGCGCCGCTCCGTCGCCCAGCTCTGAAGCGGATTTGCAGGCGCGCGCAAGTGCGTGCCTGCAGATCTGCCGGGGGCGGGCTTCCGGCTGGCGAGCTTCTCCGGTTGGTGGAGAGCCTCCACCAACCGGAAGCTGGCATTTGGGACGCCGGAGGACTGCGGAGCAGCGAGATCGTGCTGCTCCGCGTCGCGACGGACGGACTTACCCGGCTGCCGGTAAGCTCCGTTTTTGGACGTTTTCGCCCGTTCCCCCCCCACACACATGTGGAAAGGGCCTTAGTCTGAAGTGCAACCCGAGGTTAATCCTACCTGGAGCAAACCCCTTGAAATGGATGGCACTCGATGTTACTTGTGCGTCTAACAAATCAGAATCGTTTCAATGGCTTTACTTTAGACAGGCCTCGGTTCATCAGACTGGTCTCCTTTCTGCACTACACTGTTATAGTGCTTTTATTCCACTTTCAACATCCTATGGAATCCTGGGGTTTGCAGGTTAGGGAGGGGCCTTTAGACTTCTCAGCCAGAGAGCTCTTTGGCCTCAGTAAACTACAAACCCCAGAATCCTACAGGATGTTGGAAAGTGGAATAATAGCACTATATCGGGGTAGTGTGGAAAGGCCATGGGAGGTTCAATATGTTTAGGACTGTGCCCAGTATTGGCTGGACTCGGCTGCCTCTCTACTTGCAACAAAACAGCGAACCCTAAGGGTGCTCTGCTTCAATTCATTCGTACAACACTGGTTAATGATCATGATCATGTTTGCTTTTTTCACTATGCGCCTGAAATGCCAGTTTGTTAAACCGTAGTTAGGAAACTCAGGGAGTAACCGAGTATTTCTTCCCACATCTGCAAGGACAGCTCTCATTCAAACACACACACGCACACAATATCAATATATTTATCTAAAGCATATTAATGCGGACGTGGTCCCCCAGAGATTAAAGGGGAAATCAGAGGATGAGATACAGAAAGAATGGCAAATTGTAACGGGTAATTGCTGGGTTTTAACAGCTGGAAACACGTAACTCATGATCAAAGTTATATCACGTGGGGGCGACAGGATATATATCATGAAGCGGAAATATGAAGAATGAAATGTAAGAACTACCTGATAAACTAACAGTAAAATGTTGTACAGTACCTAAAGCTTGTAGAAATCTGGAAAATGAATTCTAGATCAATGTGGAAGATCAGATATATTTCAATGAAGCTGACAATCAAATATGTATGTTTTATAATGAGCATTTTGAATAAAATGATATTTAAAAAAAAATATTCATCTAAAGCATATTAAATACCTAGATATAAATAGACAAATATAACATATAAATATATGCATTTATATGGAACCCCGGGGTTTGCAGTTATACATAAATATATGTATATATAAAATATGTATATACAAAATACGTATAAAATATGCATAAGTACATGAGTAATTATGAAGTGCCTGCAGGCGCTCGTTCCCCGCAATTTCGAGCTGCTGGGCCGGCACGCCGACCGCAGGGCCCCGCATCGGCTTCATTTTTGCCGGGGGCGCGCTCCGGAGGGCGGAGCGCGCCCCCGCGCGACACACCGTAAGCCCAGCCTACGGAGAAGTAGGGACCACTCGAGAGGAGGGAAAGGCGGAGCCAAGGGCGGGGCTTTAGGGCGGGCAAAGGTTGGCCGCCTCAACATGGCGTCCTCCATGGAACTGAGTTGCTGGGGCGGCGATTGGGGGTTGCCGTCCGTACACGCCGAGTGCCTCGTTGTCATGGTAACGGCGGGCCTGGCGGGTTTGCGCGGGCCAAGGCCGGGATAACTGCGGGCGGCGGGGGAGGCTCAGAGCCTGGCGGGGCGGGGCGGCGCTGTTCGCGGTGTTTTCTCCCGAGGGAGTTTTAGTTAAGAACCGGTGGGGTGGGAAGAGCAGGTGTTCCCGTTAGTTGTGCCCAGAATGTAGAGCTCGGGGGGAAAAAAAAATTCTTTTCGAATTATAAAACTCCCTGACTCCCGCCAACCAGCATGGGAGCTGTGTTGCAAAAAAGTAAGTTTTCCAAGCTGCGCGTAGGGGTGCATATATTTCTAGTGTTGTCGTGAGCTTTCTAGAAAAGATCCAAAAGGGGACGGAGGTTGTGTTAAACATCAAATCTGACTTGGGCTATTTCCGCACTAGAGTGTTACAGCGCTATTATTCCGCTTGCAACCTCCTATGGAATCCTGGGGTTTGCAGTTTCGGGAGGGGCCGGCGGGCCCCTCCCGAAACTGCAAACCCCAGGATTCCATAGGAGGTTGCAAGCGGAATAATAGCGCTGTAACACTCTAGTGCAGAAATGGCCCAGTTCAAAGGACCAGACTGGATCACACAGCACCAGCATTCCTACATAGTCATCACGTTTGTACATGGAAAGGATTACCCTTGCTGGATCTAGGTCAATGAAGTTTAAATTCATTAACATCATACTGCTCCTCTTTTGGCCATTTGGCCAATTGACAATTCATGGAACTTTGCAGGGCTTCTTCGTCCAGTTTGCCTGTATGTTTTCACATTTTGTGTTGTCTAAATTGTGAATTTTCTCCTATTATCTTTCTCTAAGATAATATAAGGTACATATCCAGTATCTAATTTCACACTGAGAGTATGCTGAGTTTATGTTTCATCGCTTATGTTTCTTCTCGGTTTATGTATATATTGTCTCTGATTGACTGAGACGTAAAGGAATTTCTCTTTTCTTTGTTTAGAGAATATATTACCTCTCAGTATACTCAGCCATAGGTCCATAGTAACCTGTAATACATTTTAAAAAAATTATCTTTCTTGTGCGTATATAATCATATATAGGGAGTTATATATTTAGATGTGATTATATTTAAGGGTATCCATATTAGAAGATCTTTCTTTTTCTCCTCTCTTTCTTTTTCTTCTTTTTCTTTTCCCCTCTTCTTCCTGTTTTCTTTTTCTTTTATTTTCTTTTATTTCTTCTTTCCTTTCTTTTCTCTTTCCTTCTTCTTTCTTTGGCAGAACAGGTATAAATTGTCAGTGCATTTCTAAGTTTTCTGTGATGTATTGCCTGAAAGAGATGCTAGCGTGCCTTGTATTTTTAAGTTTTCACTTGTTGTATGGTCATATGATGTATCAATAAATAAAAAATTAAAAATGAATTAAAAATTACGCAAAATTATGAAGAGTAAATACTGGAATTGAATGTATCCATCTTTAAACTTTTGTTGCAGGCTTATGCCAGGTTCTCTGGTGCACCATTGAAAGTGAAAGTCATAGACCATTCTTGGAGAGCACCAAGAGGTATTGTTTTAGTTTTTCAAATATGTGTATTAGCTTTTTAGTATGTGTATTAAGAGTGCTTACATGCACACTTAATTCTGCTCAAACAGGAAAATTGTAATGATCGAATCTTATGTTCTGTTGAGTAATAGATAGGATTATGTATCTCAGTTTTTTGCAGGGATTATGTTGCTTAATTGCATAATTCACTTGGACAAGAATTAGCCATATGTCCCGTTGCATTGGTGCGATGTAGTACAGTCTGCCCTCCATATCCAAGGATTCTGTATCCACAGATTTAACCAACTGCAGCTTGAAAATATTAAAAAAAACAAACACAAAGCAAACTTTTTTTTGCCATTTTATATAAGGAACATCACTTTACTACACCATTGTACATAATGGGACATGAGCATCCACAAATTTTGGTAACCACAGCGGGTCTTGGAACCAAACCGTAGTAGATACCAAGGGCCCACTATGACTGAAAATATTATACCTTCCAGCTGTTCCAACTTGCAGAGACAGTCTCAATTAATTGCCTGTCATCCCACTTTTTTTGGATGCATTTAAAATGGCCCAGTTTCTGTCTCCTCTTCCCACTTTCCCCCCTTTTGCCTTCCGCTTACTTCAGTTGCTGCAACCTGTATTCAAAGTGCAAAAGTAGTTTGCACTCAATTATCTCAGCTGGGGAGAGGAGAGGGCAGAATTCTGCCCTTCCCAATAGGCTCAGGCAAAAGCGAATTGTTGCGGTGTTTCTCAGCTTGTGTGTTCTTCTTCACTAATAATGTGTGCCATCCTGACCACAGTCTAATGTTGCTTGGCCACATATGTCCCAGTTTTCATCTGTGAAATATTGGCAAGTGTGAGATATGAGTAGAAATATAAAAGTTGAGTAGAAATGTAGGACAGTAGAAATGTAAAATAAAAATGAGTAGAAATGTAAAACTTTGTAGAGCCAAATAAGATGCTGTTGTGTCACACAGATAAAAGGAGCGTAGAGGGGGAATGCGCCTAGATCCATCCTTGTCACTGGAGGCACAGATAGACTTGGTGGCTTGGACTGCTTGGGGCTCGTTTTGGCTAGTCGTCCAGGGTCAGGGGTAACTTAGCCACAGAAGTCCATGCACTGGTAATTTCCTGGTTAGACAAGTGCAATAAACACTACATGGGGCTGTCTTTGAAGATGATTTGGAAACTGCAGCTAGTGCAAAATGCAGCAGCTAAACTGCTCACTGGAATTCCATCCAGATATCGTATAACAACAGTTTTAAAGGAATTGCACTGGTTGACAATACGTTTCCGTTCAAAATTCAAGTTTCTGGCAATAACTTTTAAAGCTTAAGTGGCTTGGGACCTCAGTACTTGAGGGAGCACCTCTCTATGTCTCCCTGAGAACTGAGATCTATTGAAGGGACCCTCCTTTGTGTCCCTTCAGTAGGAGAAATACATTGTGGGAAGACATAAGAAAGGGCCTTTTCTGCAGTGGCACTCATTTGTGGATTTCCCTCCCTCTGGAGGCACAGTTGGTGCAAATGTTGCAATCATTTTGATACCATTTTGATAAATAATTATTTATTGCTTTAAATAGATTTGATTGTATGCCTCCTAAGATTTTTGGATAAAAGATGAGATACAAATATTTTAATAAAAAATTAAATGTCTAATGCAGCACCAAATCCTTGCTGCTGAACTCATCAGAACTCTCATGTTAGTAAACTTAAATATCTGTTAAGTTGCCATAATTAGAGTTGTTTTGTTAAAGAGTGTAGTGTTGCCTGATTGGTTCTTTATTTTTAGGGAGCGTTCCACTGTTGATATCAGATGACACTGTTATTTCTCAGCCAGCAAAAATATTAAACTTCTTAAGAAAACAGGTGGGTTTCTGTAAGTATTATTCTGTGCTTCATTAAATTTAGTGTTTAAAGAATACTTTTCTTGGTCTTGTTTTATACTTTACCAGATGAACTGTTGCAAGCTCTTTTAAGCCTCCAGAAGCAATGGTTAGTGTCACCTGTAGTCTCATTTATGATTTATGCCAGGTTTATGCCAGGGTCTCCTTTCGCTGGCAGGCAAAAACATTATTTTTTAAGTAGGCTTTTAATATGTAAGCAGGTGGGCTTTGAATTTATCAAGACGTTTTTAAAATTTTTGTAGGTTTTTATAATTTTACATGTTTTTAAATGTTTTCACTTCTTTCAAATGTTTTATTAATGTTTTTAACTTTTTTAGAAACCGTCTTGGGTCCCACTCTGACAGAAAGGCAGCAAACAAACAAATAAATAAATAAATATACACAAGCTTCTGAGATTGCATGTTGGATCTTTAAATCACTGTCTATCCATATTTTGTTCAAACAGAGCATTCAGAAATTTCCATGAGAATGCAGAAAATAGGAGAAGATTTCATGAATGGATTCAGTAATGTTCTGTCAAGTAATTTTATCAAAAATGAACTTGCTGCAGATACTTAAGTGATACCTTAAATAAAATGCAGCCTATGAATATTTAGGTCATCAGTGAAATATTACTTAATTTCTAGTAATCTCCCAACTTTAATTTCTGACATTTGATAAGATCAAAACTAAATTTACTTGTGCTAGTGCTTGCTTCCTTGATTGTTTATAGAGAAGGACTGAAATATGTCTTTCATCTTTTTATTTATTAAGGACTTCTTCCCACTTAGTTTTAACATTAGAAATTCAGTTGCTGGCTAGCGTGGAAGTTTCTCAGAAGACTGGAAAATGGAAAGGAAAAAGGAAGCTGAAAAATGAAATGAAAGCTGAAAAATCAGGATGTGAAGGGATTTTCAGTCAGAGTACTTAAACTATTTTCAGTGACTAAGGAACATTCTGGAGAAAGAACACCTTTGCTAGGGTTTGACTACCATCTCTCCTGCTAAGGTATGAGAGCAAAAAAACTGTGTGTACTGAGAAATCATCTGCCACCAAGTTCTTTAAAAAATCCCTAGAATGAATATTACTGAAATCCTAAGAATATAGTCTTTCTAGCCTATATGAGTACTGGAAATCAGCTTGCAGACTAGCTCTCAGTAGAAGCCAAGCAAAACCTTCTTTTCCCCTTACTGTTCCTTTTGTGCTGGGCAAGCCATGACTGTGTCTTTGCTAGACATTTCTAACTCAAGCAGTGGTTTGCATAGGACATTCCTGCAATCCACTTCCTTTAACCTTGAATGTATTAAGGCTCCTGTTGATAGCAACCTGTGTCAATAAAATTGGAGAGCAAGCATATTACTGCGTGCTTCCCTTAGGTACAGAAAGCATTGTGCTTAATGTAAAATGCCTGAATGATGGAGAGTTCAAGAATGGCTGCACACAGATTGGGAATGTGGTATCAGAGTGTGGGAGGGAAGGATTCTGCTTTGAATTCTGTAGAAAGTGACTTCACAACCTTATTCACAAGAAGAGTGGGACTGTACCCCAAAATTCCACTTCTTTCAGATTCTCTTTATACAATAAAGAAGCCAAACAGGAGCACAAGTGTATTTTTAATGAATCATTTACATTTTTTAGAAGAGTGAAGACACTTTCTTGTCTTCACTCGTGTTACTAAACACTAAATACTACAGCAGGCACATCTGAATTGTAAGATATTATTAATAAACAGTTGATTTTGTTAGAATCTTTTCATTTCTCCTGAATTTATGCAAATATCACTGAGCCTATAACTGTCTGCATAAGTCTAACAGTTACGTCATAATTCTGATTTGAATGTGTTAACTTGTAGGAAAAATTGAGATTGGAATTTTATTTATTATCTGCTCTACATGTTTGTTAACCAAGGAATGCATATTTAATATTACAAGAAATTTTTTGGGTACTTTCTCTTTGGAAAGATTCTG
Organism: Cyclura pinguis; assembly: GCA_030412105.1. Lineage (NCBI taxonomy): Eukaryota > Metazoa > Chordata > Lepidosauria > Squamata > Iguanidae > Cyclura > Cyclura pinguis. The sequence goes on along the minus strand of CM059600.1, from coordinate 314,509,151 downwards.
TGAGTGATGTATAAACATATTACCCTTTTCTGTCTGTATGTATGTCTTTCTTCCTTTCCTTCTACCATCAGAAATATAATGCTGATTATGAACTCTCTCCAAAAGAAGGAGCTGATACGCTGGCATACATTGCACTACTTGAAGAAAAGCTATACCCTGCTGTGGTAAGATAATTATTCTGTGTGACTGAAGTTTAGAGTGTGCCATCTTCCCTTCATCAGGCACATAGGAATGAATGCTTAGGAGCTATTGTGTCTATCGCCCTAGTCATTTGCTCATTCCAGTGATCAACTAGGGCTTCAACAGGATCACCTGCTACAGCAGCAGAAAACTCCCCAAGAACCATCAGAAATCCATCCAGATCCACAGGCTTAGCATTTATACGCCACCATTCTGTTCTCTTTGCTCAGGGAGGAATAGGCTCTCTGACATGACAGGACCTCAGGTAATAAAAAGGCAGAATTTGCAACTCAGAGTCTGCAGGTGTGTTTTCAATCTTGGTGTTTTCTCTGCCAACAGGATAGAAGGGCTCTGTACCTGAAGAATAAAAATAAAATATAAATTGCTTATCTAATTAAAATGGATAACTTTAATTGAGTATTTGATCTTTTTGTTACTTTTTCTAAATATCTTTGGTCAAGCTATTGGTGGAATTGTCCATGTCTCTCTGTGTGTACATAACAATCTAATAACTGAATTTTGAGTCTAGCCATAAAAGAACTTGATAGTTAATTTCTAGAACCTACTTCTTGGATTATTTAAAATCTACCAAGAGATCAAAATTAGGACAAGACTTTGGTTCTTTATATGGTGAAGCCTCATATTCATTCTTAAATGTTAATATTTTGTATTATCATGGTACAGATGTACACTTTCTGGATTGAAACTGACAATTACTATGGTGTGACAAAACCATGGTTTGCTTCAAGGATTCCATTTCCATTAAGTTGGTATCTTCCTAGAAAAATGGCTGGGGAAGCACTGAATAGGATCTTGCTGACAAAAGGGGGCCCTCCACTCCTCAGCATTGCTGAAGTGGAAGTACAGGTATGTTTTATTTGATTACTCCTCTGGGAATTTATTTTATGAATAATTTAATGTTAAAGAGTATCAACTCTTGTATTGACTTTCTGAAGAAAATATACTTATGAATGTATAAGTTTGGATTTAGATATTAGTAGGTATATATTCTAGAAAAGAGGATGAGAAGTTTACTGTGATAGATGAGAGAGGTAGAGATTGATTATATACGATCGGCCCTCTATATTTGCAGGTTTAACTTTCACTGATTTGATTTTTTGCGAGTTTCTCAAATCTCTGCTTCCCTCATCTCCTTTCCGGAGGAACATTGCCTTTTGGCGGCTCTGATTAGGCCACGCAGCCCTTCAAAAACCCACCTCTGGTCCTCTTCCTCATCTTCCACCAGCTGCTGCAGCTCAACTTCTCAGCACTGCAAATCCTCTCCTGATTCCACCACCCGATGCCAAATGGGTGAGAGAGAGGAAGTATAGAGCCACCATGCCAACCTGTCCCTTTTCCCTCACCTAGTTTGGTCACTGGGCACCCATTCCCCCCACCATGGGTTGACTCCCCTTTATACAGATACATGTTTCATTGTTCCTCGTGGATGCTTGGTGGTCCATCACACAGACGCCGTACAGAAATGTAAAGAATGCTTTGCGGATAAGCACTGACTTCTTTATTCTATTTAGATCTACAGAGATGCCAAGGAGTGCCTGAATCTTCTGTCACACAGACTGGGGACATCACCATTTTTCTTTGGAAATATGTGGGTACAGAATGTTTATAATGTTTACAGCATAGATACCATGGAACTGTCAGTGCCAAAATCCTTATTGTATTTAAATACACGCTTTTATTTTGATTATTCTTGCAGATTGAGAAGAACCAATTTTTATATGCAAGGTTTAGTATTAACTCTTCTTCAACTTATGATGGTCACAAAGTGCAGAGTGGCTAATCAAAAATCCTTTAAAAAAAACCCTCACAGATGGTGACTAGATTTGTTCCTGGTTTTGCAAGTTAAATTACTATTGCATGTTAGTGAATTGAATAACTGGCTCATATAAAAACATAGCTGTTTTCTCATGCATCTTTGTTTAATTTAAAAGCACATCATGTTTATTTACCTGTTTATGCCTTTTCCCCCCTTTACTAATGGAAAAAGGGTAAAGCTTGAAAAATTTTTTGAAGTGCAAACCTGCTTCTGCATTTGGAAGAGTGTTTTTATAGCAGTATCATAGGGGCTAGCCAGACAGTGCTATGCAAAGCTAGCTTCTGTGGCAAACTAGCAAAACTAGGTAGACCTCTGACCAAAAGAGTAGTAAATATATCTCAGCTAAACATTGGATGGCTACTTCAGTCTGTATCAGTGGTTCTTATTAGCTCAGCTTGGGCCTAACAGTCTGCTGGTTCAGACATTAGTTGAAGACTGATCTGGGCGAAACTGTTGTTTCTAAGTTGCCTGCTTAGGTGGGCTGCCTCATTGCTCCCATTGCAAATGGGAATGGTTAAACAATCTTTGGACTTTTTGTTCACAGTTGTTTCTTGACTTTCTGTGGGTTGTCGTTCCTCTGACAAGCCTACAAAAAGCCAAGGCTTCTAAAACTACTTTGTCAGGGGAGAGGCAAGGAAAGTTTCAAGCATTATATTTTTAAAGCAATTTGTTATTTATTCCATGCTGCTTTTAAAAATTAATGTGTTGATATTTCCCTATTAGCGGCATGTTATTTTTCATAGCTGTTCATCAGGAAGAGCCATAGGCTAATGTTTTAAAGGAATGAGTGAACATGTTATCCAAAAAAATTGCAATATGACATTACATTTTTTTAAATAATGTTAGTACTCAGTTACTACAAACCCAGAGTAACTTGTTTTTATTCATTGCTTGTAACTGTTACTTCCAAGCTCTGAAGACAATCTAGAGTTCCTACTTCATGTATACCAATAAACATACCAGGGGCGGAACACTTGTGATTGATTTACTTGCTTCTGCTTGCAGGAGGCACCATGTAGGAGCAGTTTGCAACATGCATTTGCATAGGGATTTATTTATTGTGATGTGTGAATGTGGCAGTTCTCTCTAAACAGGCTAGGAACATGTTACAACTGTGTGCCCATAATACTATCTGCCATAAAAAGAAGTGCAGTTGAATTCCATGAATAATTGATTCTTTTAACCCGTTTGGTAGAGACAGTCATGATGACATGCCTCACTAAACTAGATGTTACACGAGATACATTTGGTTCCCTGATGAGTTAGCTTGCATAGTAATGTGGGAATCTTCAAAATATAGTGTTGTTTTGTATTTTTCTCTGTTTAGAAAGTATCTTCTGGAATTTGAGGTAACTCTGTCCAATGTTTGTTATCTCAAGGCCTACAACCCTGGATGCCTTTGTGTTTGGTTTTCTTGCTCCTCTTTATAAAGTACCTTTTCCCAAAGTCCTGTTACAAGATCATTTGAAGCTGCTTCCCAATTTGTGTCGCTTCTGTGATGACATTTTGACTTGCTACTTTAGACTAAAATTATCAGGTAAGCCATCCATTCATGATTCAGCATTTTGCTGGTTTCAAAAGAAGCATGCCCTGTATTTGCACTGCAACAATATTAGGATTGTTTTTCCAGAGCATTTTGGAAGTCTATTATTTTTTAATATTTAGAGGATTTTTTAAATGAAGATGGGAAAGGGTTTAGCATTCTGTATTGGAGTATGCAATTCCTGGCCTGTAAAAGCTTGCAAAGAGGATTTGTAATTCTTCCTAACCTTGTTTCTCTTCTTGTGTGTTTTGGCTATTTAGGTGTCTCTCCTGTGGGTCAAGACACAATTGATGCCAATCTACAGAAGCTCACACAGCTCGTAAATAAGGAATCTAACTTGATTGAAAAGGTTCTCCTTTTTCCATTCCCCCTTCATTTTTCTGATCTTCTTTTTCTCTGCTAAGAACCAAACTAGACATGATGATAACTGTTGAATGCATTTGGGCCTGTTGTGTCTTCTGTCATACGTATGAAGACGGTGAAAGACTCAAAAAGAAAATGAATATATAGATGAGGAGAGCAAAATATGTCCCAGCTTCCCAACCTCACTTTCACAAACTTCCTGCCCCCCCCCCATCCAACCTAGTTGAAAGTTACTCTGGTTGAGACAAAAGTATTTGAGGAAACAAACAGCAAAGAAGAAAACAAGAGGAAAGGATAATTTCTGCATTCTTCATCTAAAAGCTTTGGCTTTTTGATTTGCACACCTCTACATCAGTCTTTCTGCCTTTGTGAGACAATTCTCTGTTATATAAAGACACAGAAATGCTACTGTCATATCTAGTTTGGTGCTAAAGAATTGTCCTAGCATTACCTTACTAAGTTACCATATTTGCTGGTGTATAAGATGCGCTTGTGTGTAAGACACACCCCATTTATACACTGGCAAATACTATTTGCTGGTGTATAAGACACACTGGCGTATAAGATGCACCCCATTTTCAAACAGTATTTTTTGGGGAAAAAAGCGAGTCTTATACGCCAGCAAATACAGTATCTGTTGCACAGCATTCCAGGTTATATTGTTTAGCTTGGAAAATTTCACATATTCACTTGCTTCAAAAGTGAATTAGGCAGCAGTGGTTGGATCACTTGTATTTTCTTAGTAGGAGTATTAAGATTAGGATTTTGCAGTCATATACAGATTTGAAATAGGCAGTCTTTTACCAGCATAACAGTCATGTGAATAGTACCCAGAGAGACTGGCATTGATCACAACAGTTTGTAATGTATTGTTGTTTGGATATGGCTTCTAGTAATCATCAAAAAGAATGTTGCAAACCTAAAATAATTTGGTCACATTCTATGTTGATTTTTCTATCAGTTCCCAGCAGATGTTAAGCAAGGCTGCAAACCTGTATGCATTTACCTGGGAGCAAGTCCCACTGAATTCAGTGTCTTCTTAAATGAAGCATGTCATGCAGAACATTGCTGATAGTTTCTGTTAATGTTACGTTTGATCCTGTATTTGGGTTAAATTTATTTAAATTCTAAAGCTGAACCCTACCAGTACTGAGCCACAATCACCAGTGCTAGTTTGTTTCCAACAGTATCAGAGGACTCCATTTAATGTCATCTCATCATTGGGGGAGATTTTTTTTCATGAATGGAGTAGTATTCAGAGTTATGGCGGGAGCAGCAGGAGTACTGATTGTGGCATCTGCACTGTGATGAGAGGGTGGAATGCCCGTTCTGTGAGAGAAACAAGTTCCTATCAGCTCCTTTCTGCATGCTTAGTTATTTGTACATTATGCCAGTTGTACAGAAGTAATAGCAGAAAAGTATGTCTCACATAGTAAGATTTTACCCTTAAAAGGCCCTGGTTCACTTGTGTGCAGTTGACACAACTTGCTTAAAGAGGATTTACTGTGTCCAGTTCTGGGCACCCCAGTTCAAGAAGGACATGGTCAAGCTGGAGCAAGTCCAGAGGAGGGCGACCAAAATGGTGAGGGGCCTGGAAGCCATGCCGTATGAGGATAGACTTAGAGAGCTGGGTATGTTTAGTCTGCAGAAGAGAAGGTTAAGAGGGGACATGATAGCCATGTTTAAATATATGAAGGGATGCCATGTAGAGGAGGGAGTGGGCTTGTTTTCTGCTGCTCCAGAGACCAGGACAAGGAGCAATGGATTCAAGGTGCAGGAAAGGAGATTCCACCTGAAGCTCAGGAAGAACTTCCTGACGGTCAGGGCTGTCCGGCAGTGGAAAATGCTGCCTCGGAGTGTAGTGGAGTCACCTTTTTTGGAGGTTTTTAAGCAGAGGCTGGATGGCCATCTGTCGGGAGTGCTTTGAGGGTGTTCCTGCATGGCAGGGGGTTGGACTGGATGGCCCCTGTTGTCTCTTCCAACTCTACATTTCTATGATTCTATGATTCTGTGTATTTATGGATAAGCAAATATTGATATACATGTCAATTGAAATATCAAGGAATGCTAAATCATATTGCTAAAAGAGATTCACTGAACATTACCTATCTGGTTCCTTACATTTTGATGAGACTGCATCATGGGTGTATTTAATGAATTGCTTTGTCAAAATAATGCAGTTGAATGCTACTCTATGGAGACTTCACTATAGATTCCTTCCTTAAATATCTGAATTGGTACATCTGTTGTTTCTACAGATGGATGATAACCTTCGAAAGAGCCCTCAGCACCCTCCACGTAAGCTGACAACTCTCAAACTTTCTAAAGCTGGGGAAGGAAATAGTTCCCCAAATCGCTTATCACCCTGAGAATTTTCATGTCATGTTTATATGGGTATTGCGATACAATGTTTTTCTCTAATTGATATTTGCACTAATTGTAGATGTATATAAATTAAAGGAGAAAGATGGATTTATTAATCCGAGCCAGCACAATCCCTTAATCAGTGCATCCTGTAGGCATAATGGAAACAGTAAATGTCCAAGCTGATCACATGCAAATTGCTGTGCGATTGTCCTGTTTGGTATAAGGTCACCTTAAGTTCTGCATAACGCTTGCCTTTTAGAGTTAGTACATTTCTTGACCAAAACATAAAATTCCGTTCTTGGAAATAATGCAAATACGTCAGCCACTTCTACCAGATGAAGCTTCAGTTTTGTCTGCAATCATGTTATGGCTTGGCTGGGTGGTTGTTTGACAGAATAATTACTTGAATCACTACTTTTTATAGGTTTCTAATGTGGTTCAAATAGTATAAAAAAATTAGATAGGTTACTTGACACAAAGAGTAACAAAGGGAGATATTTGACATTTTGTATTATGTTTTTGCAACAATGCTTACTATTTATGTAGATTTTAAAAATTGTACATTTTTAAAATTAAAATTAATATAGAGGTTCTATTCAAATCTGACCTTTATCAGAAATAGGACAAGCTTGATTAGCGTCCATAACAGCATTTTCACCTTCAAAACTGCAACGGGTTTTGCTGATTGCCCCCTCTCTCCTTTATTGTCACCTTTCATGCTGCTACAGGTTCTTCCCCAACCCCCTAGAACAGTTTTTCAGAGAGCTGCCCTCTCTACTTCTGTTCATTGCAAATCTGGATCCAGTTCGTTATATCATACTGGCATGATTTCAACTTGCCTGGCCATCTTCTAGATTCATTAGCTTTTGGTTTTGTGCTTTTATCCTTAGTAAATTCCAGAAGATATCAGTGATTTTTAAAGTTGTATAAGTAATACATCTGAATAACCTGGTACAAAGCTTTGCAGAGTCTGCCATAGCCAGAGGCAAGGCTGAGCATAAATTCTCCAAGCAACAAAATTGCTGTTGCAGACCACCATTCAGTACTGGAGCACTCACAGGTTTGTCCCAGAAGCTGCAATAAAACACACATTCTTGAGGTAGCTCTCAACGCATTACAGAGCATTTGCATTGGAAACCCTTAAATTAGGTTGACTGTGTAGTCAACCTAATTTAACTTAGTCATATGAGATACATTTTATCTTAACAATAGCTGTGTCTCAAGTTGTCAGGTAATTTTATTATTCTAAATTAGACAGAGCTGATTTATATTCTAAATTAGACCTGATTATTTAACAGAAGAGTAGGCTCATTTCAGTAAGAGGCACAAATTAAGGTGAGCAAGAAGCAGTCTGAAAATAGTCACCATGGATACTTTGGGATTGTCTTGCCACTTTCTGTGGAATGCTTACAAGCATCTCAGGCACTTTGTCCAACTTGGCAAGTGCCAGAAAATGACTACATATTCAGGATGGAGTATGGACTGAACAAAATTGGGATGGGAGGCTGGTCACTCTTCTAAAATATTCTGAATGCTCAGAATGTTTGAAGCAAGACTGTACCAAAGTGATAAGTGTTCTTAACCATGTGATCATTTGGTGTCTGATTTTGAAGAAATCATTTCAAGATAGAGGTAAAAATGAAGATCTCTTTTCATCTAATTTTGTTTTGCCAAATCAAACAAGCCTGATCTTTTTCTTCTAAATTTACTTGCAGTATTCTGTATATGTTGAGGAACAGCTGTACAAATAAGCCTGTAAATTGTACATATAAATGTACTTAGAGAATATTAATTTATAAACTAATGAATGTAAAACTATTTCACAAATCTTATTTAGAATAATTATTTTGAATGTATGGCAATAATAAATTTAAGTTTCATGTTACTTCCGGCATTTTTTTTTTTGATTACTTGCAGATGCAGATAATTTATACAGTCACATAGTTATAATCCTGAGGATGTATGTTAAAGAAGATTTTAACATCTGTGCTCAATAAAGGACATCAAATGATATTATGTTACTTTGTTTTTCCAAAATGTATCTAAAATAACAATTATGAAGAATGCTGTAAACTAGCCTTGCCTGTTTTGTAAGGATAATATGGCAGACTAAGTAATGTGTATTTGTGTGGTTATGGTGCTAGAAATAATCACTTGGGAATCAGTGGTTATTGAATTCACTTCTTTTGAAGTGGAACATGGGTAGGATCAGACTGCACAAATTCCATATTTGTAAATACACTGCTGCCCTATTGAAAATATTTTATATTTAAAAAGGCATTTGCTGTATGTGGCCTTAAAGAGACAAAAGCTTTCTCAGCATTGTAGGTTATTGTTCCCATTCTTGGATGTTCTGTTTGAAGGGGCAGAATCTGTGGTTGATAAATCAGGTGTCTATCTTGGCAGAAAATAAAATACTAGGGCAATGACAGCATTAGGAAATTATTTAAGGCTCGAGATTTTTATAAATGTGTTTTTTTTACAGAAAACAGAATATTTGTCTTTATGCTGTTATTTCAGACTTGGGAAATGGCCGAATAAAAATAATTTAATACAAATCAGTCAGCCAGTTCTTTTGCCTGGGAGCCATCCCTAGGAGTCTTAACTCTGATCCATATCTTTGGTCACGAAATTAATCTAAATCGTTCAGTGTTCTCCCAAGTGTCTGTCTTACTCCCTCAACCTAGTTCTTCAGCAAAGCTGCCACTTTAACCCATAGGTCCGCATTATTTTTTCTTCTTTGAACTATAACGCTCGGAATATCTTTCTTAAAGCACTGTATTTCAGCCTAGATTTTTTTATACACAGCAATGAGATACACTGTTATGTTTTTCACCTACATCCCCCTTAGCCAAGTTTGGAATGCATTTAATATCATCCACTTGAGCTGTCCCACCTCTGTGCTGTCTTGGTGTTCTCTCAGCACCTTGTAATGTACTCGCATCCACTCTGACAGCATCTCATAGGAATACTGGAACCCTTTATTTCCATAGTTTTGTACACTGTTTCTCTCAGTCCATCAGCATGCAAACTTTTGCATGAGAGTCCTAAGGCTTCACACTGCCCAGCATAGCTCTACCTTTATTTGCATAATGTTTGCAATTGTTTCTGTGCTCTAATTTGTTCTTTCATGAAAATGTGATAAAATCTTGAAAAACCCATTGGTATAACTTCCTGGTACCAACATACTGAAGTATACAAACTCTTGAATTAGTCAGTAACTGGCTGTGGCATAACTGGATCCAAATTTCACTATATATAATCCTATATTGGCCTGTTGCAGAATTCGCAATCCCAATGTACCTTGCAATTATCCTGTTCTGAATAACAGGAAAAAAAATTGGCTGCAAGTGACTATTCCACCTTGCAACTATCCCCATTATACAGGCACCCAGGCACATGCTGACAGTTCACCGTGATATGAGGAATTTAGGGACTGCTTTATCACGTTGTCTTTTGGAAGATATTAAATTACTATGATTGTTACATCATGGAATCATCAACATTCAGAGATATTGGATGACTAGCTAATCAATGACACTAGACCCTTAAAATTCTGGCAGGCAGTATATCAATATCAAATGGGCAAAGCACAATCCCCAGGCTATTTTTCAGCCCTCAACACTCCAGACCCCTCAACTCTCCCTAAACTGCCCTTTGTTATTATTAAATGCCTTCAAGCTGACTCTGGTTTATAGCAACCCTACTACAAGGTCAGAAAATTGCCGCCACCACCCCCACAAGCGCTTATGATGACAGGATTTGGGCTCTCAATTAGTTGGGAACAAACACATTTAATTAAATATGGCTGGTTTATGTTTTCAAAATTCAATTGATAGTAACCTTTTTGACTGTGAAACCAATGGATGTTCCCACTGTAACGCATTAACCTTTCATTAGATTGTTTAGTTGAATAGATTCACTATTACGCCTGGTGGTTTTGTTATGGTAATGTAATAAAATATAGCTTGGGCAAAGAGGGGAAAGTACTTTTTCCTTGATAGATGAACAGTGAATTCCTAAGAATCTTTAGCTCAGACCTCAAGGGCAAGCTATAATCCTGTTGGTTTGTTTTCTCAAAGAGAGAAAATTGAAAAAGAATGTGTAAACTTATATTCTTATAAATGTTATATGCTTTTCAATTGTAACATATATAATTGCTTTAAAATTTTGTTAGAACTATTCAAGTAGTTTCCCAGATATATTCAGGTATATGTCTTCAATTACTCATTTTTTATTGCTTTTGGCACTGCGGTGACAAATGCTTACAGGCTATTTCTCTAAGCTTTTTCTGGCAATGGGTTTTCACAGTTATGGTTTTTAAAGCCTCTATTTGTGCAAAGTATATGCAACATGTGGCTATGCAGATGGTCTGACATATTGAATTCCTGCTATCCCAGCTGTAGACTCTATACAGTTTTAATATTCAGCATTCTGGCTCTTGGTCCAGTTCTGCTGAATACTTGCAGCACTTACACCTTAATGCTTTTTGGACTCTAGCTTCACGGTTCAATCAGGCAAGGTACCAAATTACTTCATTGTCATGATGAATCCAAATTCTTCTGTCACTGATACAGTTCTCTAAACTACTAAAGGTACATCATTATGCTTCTTTTATATAAAGACAAGACAGTGTGCAGCAGTTTTTTTCATGAATGTTGGACTTCAAGATACAATCATGATTAAAATGACACATTTTTCAAAATGTGGTTTCTGTTTATTTCATTATAGCACTTTTCAAAGGGCTAGCCGTGTTAGTCCGTTTCAGTATAAAAAGGTTTCCATTGGTACATCTGAAGAAGTATATTGAGATCTACAAAAATAAATTATTTAGTCTTAAAGGTGCCACTAGACCCCCCCCCTCAGTTCTTATGTATGTATGTATGTATGTAACATGTCCTCTTTCAGCCACACATCTCAATTGATGGTGAAAAGGATTGATTTGATGATGGATAACTTCTTACTAAAATGCATTTCTTACTTTTTCCTATATAAATGGACAAACCACTTTCTAGTAGGGTATGGGTGTGATTCGTTTGTCTTGTACACGTACTGATACTATATTTGCTGTTGCATAATATAAAAAAAATTAATAAAAAGAACCCTAATCAGTTGGTTCTAGTTTTAGGCATGTTCATTGCAGCCCCTCCAGCCCCCCATATTTCACAGATGATCAGAGGCCTAAAAATTTGGATGGAGGCGTCTGTGGGTGGCAATTCTTGTGAGTTCCAAGTTTTTTGAGTTCTCCCTTCATGCAGACTACACTTCCCACGCTACATGTCTGAGTCACATTTTTGTGACAAAAATCCTATCCTGATACTGAATTCAGTGGCTTGCTTATACTTACAGATTATAAGCATACCAGAATACCTCTAATAAACCAACCCTTTTCCCATGCAATTTAAGATACACATTTTCTTATTCTGTGTGCTATATCGCATTGCACCAGAATTTATCGACTTTACTGTAATTGTTTGGGAAATACAAGAACTGATAGGAACCGACAGAAAATTTCATCCTAAACTGTTTGGGGCCAGTATATAAATTTCACCAAGTTTTGTTATGTCACTCTGATAATTTCTTTATCATAGTGAGGGTTTGGGCTCTAAACATCTGAACACTTCTAAGGATTAGATGCTGCTTCATCTCTGCACTCCTGCCATGGTTGGGAAAAAAAAGTGGCATCTGAAAATATTTTATTTTTGTGTCTGATATTCATCATTTTCTAATAGAAATTTTCTTAAGTTTTGTTATGTTCTTAGGCAACCATTTCAAGATTCGGGGATTTTTATAAATACCCTAACTTACTTATGCTATAAGAAACAACAAAAGCTGTTATCACTGTCTATATCTCCAGTGTTTGCATTCTATATACCAGATGGGTTTTATTTACCCTGCTGTGGTTATGTACCGATTAATTTTATGTTCCCTTTCTTCTACTCTGCTAGACTATACTCTTTACTGTACTGAGGTATTTGAAGACAAGTAGTTGTATGATATTACTGCTGTATTGAACTGGGCGGTGTATTTGGAGGAGAGAGAAATAGGACGGGGGAATAAGCTAATGTCATGTTGAAAGCTTAATCTGTCCGTTGGCATATGTATATGACCAGCTTGTCAAAGACTGGAGTCAGAACAAGCTGGTTTTTCAGCCCTCCCCACCACCCACATTTCTGGTGCCAAATGGCTACATGAGTAGAGTTTCAATATGCCAAAACCTGATCATGCCTTCTCTGCCCTGAGAAGCACACAAATACACACATTGGTCTTTCTATTATAGTAGTTAAAGAAATATAGTAATGGTCAGGAATGCTGTTTCGTGGATATGAGCTGTGTGATTACAGTCCTTCCCTCCTGTGTCAATTTACAGAAAATGTAGTTTTTGTTTTGTTTTGTAAGACGCAATGAATTTTAATAGGATTTGCTACTGAATAGGCATGTCTAAGATTGCAGCATAATAATAAATAAAGCCCAAGTCACTTCTCATTGAGAGAGTCAGCCTGGGGTGTTGCATTTGAGTGTTGGGCTCTGGGAGACCAGAGTTCAAATCCCTGCATAGCAATCAAAACCCATTGGGTGCCCTTGGGCAAGTCACTCTCTCAGCCTCAGAGAAAGGCAAAGGCAAGCCCCCTGTGAACAAATCTTGCCAAGAAAAGGGGCAACTGCGGAAGGCTAGGGGCCCACATTGGTCTCCCAGGGAACTTTGGAAGGCTGCAACTCTCAATGTATGCAGCTCAAAAAAAAAAAAAGGGAAAAAAATCAAGAAGTTTATTGCCCCCAAACCACCTCTAGAGGGAATGGGGCCATTTTCACCCTGTTTGGGGGCCGTTGCCCAGGAAAAGTCTTTTTTATTAACTGGAAGTGAGTGGAACTCCCTTCCTGTTCACTTCCGCTTTCCAAAATGGCTTCTCTGGGGCCTAAATTGGCCCAGTGGCTGCTAAAACTTGGTGGAAATGCTCCTCCTGTCTCCTAGAGGGCAATTTGAGGGGGGAAAAAGTGTTTTTTTTTTTAATTGCAAAATTTTTTTTGTTCCTCAGAAAGCCTCCAAACATCTGGACAGTGATGTGAGCCACAAAATCAACCCCGGGAAGTTGTGTGCAGCCTGTGGGCTGCACTTTGCCCATCTCTGATTTACATCCTGTTTTAAAAAATCACTGACCTCAAATTTCAAATAATTCATTGAGCAGAAGCTCCTAAGTTCAAGCATTGCAATATTAAATAAAGACGCATGTCTGATAGATACAAGCTTACATACTGTGAACTAGTTTGACCAGAGGTTTGGGATTTCAGCCTTTCTTATGAACTAGTTTGATAAGAGGTTTGGGATTTCAGCATTTCTTACATCCACATTCATGCAGATCTCCACCCACACCTGTCTTTTAAAAATATACCAGGGACAATCTTTGCGAAGCTGCTGCTTTGAACTGTTCTCCCTTGGTTTCTTATTATATCCAACATCCAAACCCCTTGTCCAAGGCAGCAATCCAAGATATTAAAGTACTTTAAAGTGAAGTGAGTGGGTTATAGGGCAGTGGCGGTGGTTGGAACACACAGGATGAGAACACATGTTTTTAAAATTATTATAGCTATAATGAAAACAGTTGTTTAGTGAAAAGCTTGGCTGATACAACTTAAAAGAACATCAATTATACCTTTGACAATCATACATTTCCCATGTTGTAATTAATATGACTTCTCCAGTCCAACATCCTAGGTATCATTTGAGGCCTGCTTAAAAGAAATAACTGTACAGTTAGATTTTTGTACCTTTTTCTACCTCTTTGGCCCAGTTTAGACATAAGGCTAATCAATGGTTTACTATTGTAAGAGCGAGCCATGATGAGTGTGTGCCTATGTTTGTTTGTTTGTTTATAAGTTCTTAAAGCCCGTTCAAGGCAACGTACAAAACTGTGATAGTCCCCTTTCTGTTGTCGCACTGTTGGCAAGCAAGGACCTTTTTGTTTAGGCCTTTAGTATCTAAATAAAGTTAAAGGTGAACAGAGCTATTTTTGCTGTTGTATTGTGTTTCAATTTTTTAAACATTTTAATTGTATTTGTTTTTATTTATTTAATTTTACTGTTGCTAGTCACTGTGAGTACAATTTTTTGGCAGGTTAGGATATCTGCACCAGCATCCTATATGAGCTTTTACATAACGTAACTCTGCATGTACTTTAGTCTTGGAGGACAGGAGAAGTTCCAGCAGACTGGAAGAGGGCAAATGTTGTCCCCATCTTCAAGAAGGGAAAAAAAGAGGACCCAAATAATTATCGCCCAGTCAGCCTGACGTCAGTACCTGGAAAGATCCTGGAGCAGATCATTGAGCAGTCAGTTTCTAAGCACTTAGAAAGCAATGCGGTAATCACGAGAAGTCAACATGGATTTCTCAAAAATAGGTCATGCCAGACTAATCCTATCTCTTTTTATGATAGAGTTACTAGCTTGATAGATGAAGGGAATGCTGTGGATGTAGCATATCTCGATTTCAGTAAGGCCTTTGACAAAGTTCCACATGACATTCTTGCAAAGAAGCCAGTAAAATGTGGGCTTCTTTGTGGATCTGTAACTGGTTGACTGACCATTCCCAAAGGGTGCTCACCAATGGCTGCTTTGCATCCTGGAGAGAAGCGACTAGCGGGGTGCCACAGGGTTCTGTCCTGGGCCCAGTGCTGTTCAATATTTTCATCAATGACTTGGATGAAGGAATAGAGGGCATGCTCATCAAATTTGCAGATGACACCAAATTGGGAGGGGTTGCTAATACGCCAGAGGACAGGATCAAAATTCAAAATGACCTGGACAGATTGGAGAGCTGGGCCAAGGCTAACAAAATGAAATTCAACAGAGAGAAGTGTAAGGTCCTACACTTAGGTAGAAACAACGGAATGCAGAAATATAGGATGGGGGACACGTGGCTGGATGGCAGTACATGTGAAAGGGATCTAGGAGTCTTAATAGACCACAAACTGAACATGAGTCAGCAGTGTGATGTGGCAGCCAAGAAAGCCAATGCAATTCTCGGCTGCATCAATAGGAGTATGGTGTCTAGATCGAGGGAGGTACTGGTACCACTCTACTCTGCTTTGGTTAGACCTCATCTTGAATCCTGTGTCCAGTTCTGGGCACCCCAATTCAAGAAGGACATGGTCAAGCTGGAGCAGGTCCAGAGGAGGGTGACCAAAATGGTGAAGGGCCTGGAAGCCATGCCCTATGACGATAGACTTAGAGAGCTGGGTATGTTCAGGCTGCAGAAGAGAAGGTTAAGAGGGGACATGATAGCCATGTTTAAATATTTGGAGGGATGCCATGTAGAGGAGGGAGAGGGTTTGTTTTCTGCCACTCCAGAGACCAGGACAAGGAGCAATGGATTCAAGGTGCAGGAAAGGAGATTCCACCTGAACCTCAGGAAGAACTTCCTGACGGTCAGGGCTGTCCGGCAGTGGAATATGCTGCCTCGGAGTGTGGTGGAGTCTCCTTCCTTGGAGGTTTTTAAGCAGAGGCTGGATGGCCATCTGTCGGGAGTGCTTTGAGGGTGTTCCTGCATGGCAGGGGGTTGGACTGGATGGCCCATGTGGTCTCTTCCAACTCTACATTTCTATGATTCTATGATAAGTAGCAGAGGCACTAAGGATGTGGTTATTTCCTTGCAAAGATGTGTAATGGGACACTAGCAAGAGTGGCTGATGTGGATTGGTGCCTAATGCTCATCTGAACCAATACGATACCCATTGATTCTGTCATGCATTGATCCCACTGTGCATCAGGCACAAATGTACCCTGGACACCAGTGTGCATTGGGCAGTTTGGCAGCTCTGCTGTGTAGTAATGTAATAGTAGCCCTCTGCGGGATACAGATATTGCTCACCTGCACAATTCTAATTCCCTCAAACTTAACTCCACTTACAAAGACCCAATGCCCCAACAGCATTCCAGTCATATTTAATACATAGATAGGTAAGTAGATGGATAGATAGATCTGAACATTGTTATATTGGCATGCAAGATTTTTGGGACTTTGGGATCAGAAATGTAAGTATGTATTTAAAGATTTTGTTTGTTCGTTTGGTCTTAAAGACATCATACCCTCCAACATTTCACATATGAAAACTGGGAAACATGTGGCCAAGCAACATCAGAGTATGATCAAGATGGCAAAATTTACCAGTGAGGAAGAAACAAAAGCTAGGAAAGGCTGCAGCAGTTTGTTTTTGCCTGGTCCTACTGCGAAAGGTAGGATTCTCTCCTCCTCTCCCCTGTCCCCTCTGAGTTACTTGAGTAAAGACTACTTTTGCATTCAGTTTGCAACAGCTGAAGTGAACTGAGAACAAAGGGGGAAAGGAGGAGAGAAAAACTGGGACATTTTTAAAGCAACTGAAAAGGGGGGGCAACAGAGGATTAGTTTAGACTGTCTCTGCCAAATCATGACAGCTGGAGGATATGAAACATCCCTTTCAGCACACACATTTCAGAAGTGATGTACAACCATCAACTTTAAAAATTTAGTAAAATAAGCAAATACACAAAATTAAAAACTGAACAGATGGAGGGATATCCAGTTAACTGGTGGAGTTGGGTAAGAGAACTAATTTACAAAGATCTGAGGAAGAGGGTAAGCAAAGAATTCCTATGGTGTCAGGAGAACTATATTGGGGGTTGGATAAATTTGAATGGAGTAGCATCCTGGAATTATCCATTGCCCACTGTGATAAGTAGGCATATTGCTTGTTTTAATGAAGTTTGCATTGATGGTTTTTAACAGAAGACCATAAGAATTTGAGATGCACCTTCCCAGATTATTACAGTTTTTATTTCCTACCCTGCTCAGAGCTCCATTCTTTGCTGCTTGTTGGGCAGTGTGATGAAGAAGGTGGCCAGCTGCAGCATCAGCAGCACATTGTGGTGCCAGTCAGAGGCACCCTGTGCTAGTGGTAGTAGCAGCATAGCCTTAGGGCTGGTGGGCTGTAAGGGACTGCAGCCTGGAGCCCTTGGTCAAGTGTGCCACGCACTTGTGCTGGGCTTGCTCCCCCCCCCTTTTAATCGGCACTTTTCTGATTATTCATTTCCCCTGGTTAGGACTGAATACATTCTTTGATTTCACCAAGTAATCAGAATACCACAGTTCTTACTCTCCTCCACCCACAGTCATCAGGCCAAGGACTTAATAAGAGCCTACTTTTCTACTCTTAACTCTCCTTTCTAGTTCAACAAGAGCAGTAGCAGATGCGGTGTGTGTGTATGCTTTCCTTAGAATTAATCCAGCTGTGATCTGGCTTAACTGAAATGGAGACTTTAGATAACCATCAGATGTCTGTAAGGTACCCAAATAGCCAAGTGCTGTTAGCTTTTAAATCTGGTTTGCATTTCTGAAAACAAATGCATAGTGGAGAGGAAGAAAAAAGTACGTTACAAAACAAATGGCTATTCCCAGTGTAACATAGCGTGGTGCTATGTGTGTGTTCTGTGTTTAAATGGTTGGAATTTGCAACCGTCTCATCTTACCTTCTCAACCTATAGTTTCAGAGACACTTTTCTAAATGACATTTTAAAAAGAATGGGCTCATTAATACCCTATGCCCTCATATGAATTCACACACATTATTACAGGGCATGAACATTCTTGGGACAAACGAATTATTAAATTACTGTCAGATGTAAATATTAGCTTCATATCCCGTCATAAAGCACTTTCAGGAAACGGACACTTTGCAGCAGAATTCAAGTAGGGTTAAATGGAATTTTCTCCATGAACATGCACCCCAACTGCTTTTCTGTTCCAGTGTTCAGATAAGGGGTGTACAAAGAGGTGGGAGCAAAATGAGAGTATTGCTCCCCAAATAAGAATTCTGCCCCCCAAAATGAAATTTTCCTTCAGTTGCCAAATTTCTAGCATTACAGAGAACGAGACATTGAAAATCATTCACACCTACAATACTCACATTTACTGTGTTCACATTCCCCTGCTAACTTTGCTTGCCTCTTCTCTTTGGATGCCTAACACTATGCCTTAGAAGCCCAGCTGAAGATTTAAAGTACAGCAATGCCAGAAATTTGGCAAATGAAGGAAAATTCATGGGCGAGACTGAATTCTTGTTAGGCAAACAGTCCTCTCATTTTCACCTCATAGCTATACCCCATGGTTCAGGCAGCTTCTCAGGTGCTAGTCTAAATGATGTAAAGTTTGCGAAAAACAGATGAAGTTATGACTTACTCAGAGAGCATACTAAAAGTAAAACTAATAGGTGTCTTGTAAGAGATTTCAAAACATCTTTTGAAAGAGGTTGAAATATTGTGAAACTAAGGCCGTTTCCGCACTGGGTGTTTAAAATGGTGCAGAGCGACCTCCAACGGAGGTCTTCTGCACCATAGAGTGGACTGGTGTGGACTACTTTTTGTAGTTCCACACCTCAGTCCAGTTCTGCGCGACCAGAACTGGTTGCGCAGCGTGCTTTTTAAAAACCTCTTTTTTGAGGTTTTTAAAAAGCACGGAGCGGGCAACCCCGTCTAGCTCCGTCGCCGCGCTCCGGAGCAGATTTGCAGGCGCGTGCAAGTACGTGCCTGCAGATCTTCTGGGGGTGGGCTTTCGACTGGCGAGCTTCTCCAGTTGGTGGAGAGCCTCCACCAACCGGAAGCCGCCATTTTAGACGCCGGAGAACTGCGGAGCGGCGAACTCTCGCTGCTGCTCTTCGCGATGGACTTGTCCAGTTGCAGGAAAAATCCCGTGAGTCCCATTTCTGCCCATTTCTGCCCGATTCACACCCCACGTGCAGAAAGGACCTAAATATAACAAGAAAGATAGTTTTTCCTGCTACATTTGCTACAGATCACTCATACAGTATACAGAATTCTGGATTTACTAGTTCTCACACAGCTTCTTTTGAAAAGAAGGAAAGAAAATGACCAGATGCAGTAAGTCTGTCTCCATCCATTTTAGTGAAAACCAGTTCACTCTGGAATGGACACATGCTTTGCAAATTATATTCACCCTATAAACTTGCACATGTTTAAAAATGTAAGTTCCCCATGTTTTCAGTACCATCTTCAAAGCAAAACACTTTATGTTTTTCCCCCTCAAAAAGACATGCTAGCACAGTGAAGTAACATAGAAAACAGGAAATTAAATGAATTACTTTATAAAGCCTACAGCTGATTCTCATTTTCATTTTTGCAGTTTAACAAAGATAATACTTTCCTTTTCTTTAAAAACATGTTTAAATAATTTTCTGACTGTGATGCTTGAGGTGCCTTTAAACTTTTATTGTTTTATTTATATTTGCCATATAACCCTTTCTCACTAAATAATTTTAAAAAATGTCATTTATATAGTGCCTTACAGCCCACCAGGGTTCCTGAAATGAGGTACAACAAATAAAAATACTTACAACAGTAAGTAGATAAAATCTTTTAAAAACAAGCTCCTAAAAAATAATTTATTGCATGCAAAAGGAAACATCCTCCTATTACTACTATTGCTCGTACTACTGCTTCTACCTGACGGTGATTTTTTTCAGGACTTCTTTCAGGACTTTTTTGGCCAATGTGTCTACACCACACAGGTGTACTCCAAGGATGCTGACATGCAACTCCCAGTTCACAAACCACAGCAATGTGTGTACCAGAACGCTCTGGAATTTTGGAAGGGATCCTGGAACATACTTTTCAGATGGCACACTGTTCAGTGCTGGTAATGAGACTGCAGCCATCACCCAAGTGCAGTGATGCAGAGAACGACTGGCATCCTGTTAGTGGCATACACAGACGTATGTCAACCTTACACCTGCGTATGTCTGGGTTTTTTGTCAGTGTGGAGACTTGTCCTTCTTTCCTCTCTCCATACCAACCATTGCCCCATCCCAGAGTTACTGTGAAGCCTCTGCAGCCCCCTCTCCCTGTATCTGTTCCATACCTGGTGGACAGCAAGTGGGGGGTCAGCAAAGCATCTGGCTATGTCCCCATGGCCAGATGCTGAATGATTACATCATTTGCTGAGATTTGCAGAGGACACTAGTGGACCTCAGCAGATAAATAATTTTGTGTCTGGCTATGGGAACATAGACAGAGATTTTTCCAATCATCCACTAATCTCTAAAGAATACGCAGTGGGGGAGGGGCACAGTGGCTCTACAGAAAGTCTGAAGATCAGTGAATGGCCAAGATGGGAAGGTAGGGTAGGGTAACAGCCACCTGTAGCATAGTTCCGCATATGAAACATCTATGCTGAGCCATCCAGCATGACAGCCTACATGTATTGAAACATCTACTGAACTTTGAGAGAAATGATTGTCTTCATGTTTAGATGGAGATTCTGGAAAGGTTTTCAGGCAAATACAGTAAGAAGACCATCCAATACCACTATTTCATTCTGTTACCAAAGCCTAGTTGATACATGCATGAACATCTCGTAATTTCTTATTGTGTTACTACTGAGCATATGATTACTTGCCATCATCTATCTGTCTGTCTGTCTGTCTGTCTGTCTATTATATTTGTATGCTGCCTTTCTCCCAGCATGAGACCTAAGGTGGCTTCAATCAAATTTGATCTATATTTGGGCATTCTCCGACATGTGGTCACTGGACCTTCTCCCACAGCCACAGTCCCACAGCCACACTTCCTCAATCCCTCAGACTGAGAAGAAGGTGCAGTGAGCCTGGTCTCACCACTTTCTGTGTACTTGTGTAGGAGGAGATCCAAAGCTGGCTGCTTGTTCTGTGCATGTAGGCTCTCTATGTGATTTACAGTCTTGTGTGACCATGATCCTTCTAATGTATGTGAGGATACTACAAGTGTGCATATAGCAGGCTTAATTATTGTGAGTTTGCTTGGATATTGCATATGTACAGAGATTTCATTGACTGTAGCAAAACTAAGACTATGATTTTTAGAAAGAGATTTTCCTTGTCTAAACAGGACAGTCAATGGACAGAGCATAGAACAAGTTAGACAGTTTAGGTATTTGGTTGTAGTCATCTAATCTTCTGGCTCTTGGATGACTCCACAGGCTTTTGCTATTCAATCACCTTCTAATAGTGGTAATACTATAATCCAGTGGTTCTTAACCTTTTCTTTACCAGGGACCCCCTCTAAATATAATTTGTTGCCGGGACCTCCCAGACTCAATTCTAGATTTAAATATTTAAATTTATATTTAAATATTCAAATATTCATTTAAATTATTCAAATTTTGTTTAAAGTTTTTCATCAGTTACTCATCTTTATCCCTTATTCTTCCAGTAAATAATGCAAAGGAAATGAGGTTTGTAATGGTCTGCAGAGTAACATGCAGGGATCGCTCAAGTGCCAGGACAGCAGAATAAACTGGAATTGCCTAAAAGAAGGTTATGAATGGGAGGCAAGCCTAAAGAATAAATTCTTTTTTCCCTTCTCCCAAAGCAGCACTGCTTTGGGGAAAAGTGCTAAATAAATGCTGTTTTCCCCGAAGGAGGTGCTCCTTTGGGGAAATGGCATTTCTTTTGCCCTTTTGCCCAAAGCAGCACCTGGAAAGTAAGGATCTCAATGCTCCTTTGGGGGAAAGGACAAAAGAAATGCCATTTCCCTCCGAAGAAGCACTAAGGGAGGAAACAAGGTGGGTTCTTCTTTTGAAAGTACCTACTTGGTGCTCCTTCAGAGGGAAATGGTGTTTCTTTCGTTCTTTCCCCCAAGGAACACTGAGATCCTGAGATGCTGTTCTGGCCTCACGAAAAGGATGATGTTTCAGGAGAAAGAAGAGAATACTGACTGGAATTCTGTTGGTGACATGAGCAGGCACAATTGCAAATTAAATTTGCATATATACATTTTGGCCATTGTGGATGGAAAGATTCAGTGCCTTCATCAATAATGATCCCTTTCCCATGCCACGTGCCTGTCAAATTAAGAAGTTAGGAAAACAGTGGCTGAGATCCTTTGTTACATTGGCAGAGCTTAGCCAGAACCACATCTTCCTGCACACTCAGCCTACCTCTCAAAGGCCCGGTGCTCCCCCAACAATGACCAAGGAAGGATGGGAGCGGCTAAGCAGCAACTAGGTGTGTTCCTGCAACAGGCTGCAGGAAGGAGAAGGTATTCTCTGGGACCTCTTGAGCATGCTCTGAAGTTCCAGGAGAATGATGTCATCAGCTTGTAGCTGGATCTAGGAACATAGCCTAGCTACCCGCTCCTCTCGCCACAAAATGACTGTGGGCGGCACCCAACCATTTGACAGGTAGGTTGAAAGTACAGAAGGGAGGCTCTGCCTAAGATCTACTAGTGGAATGCAAGATATCAGCCACTGTTTTTCTTTTCCACCTTCTTATATCTCCCCCATCTTGGTTGTCGTATAGTGCTAAAGAGCACACGGTCAGTATATATCCACGTATCACCACATTATACAGCCAAGGTGGAAAAAATAAGAAATTTCTCCAGAAATTTCCCTAGGTAGCATGATTGTAGCTTTGTTTTTAATCTCATGGTACCCATAGTGATTTAGGAGTGAGATATGTGTGTGTGTGTATATATATATATATGGATGTATGTTATTGTTAATTTCTTTAAAATGAGCAAAAATTATTTATTTCTCTGCTAATCTATTAACTTTTTTAAAAAACACATTTTGGTTCATTTTGGAAGGGAGATATAGCTAAATCTTTTTTCTTAAGATCCAGCATTATTCTTCTAAATAAACACAGGGAAAGATTAGCCCCCTCCCCCCCCCCAATTGTAAAAATCCAAACGTGTTCTGAGGTCTGACAGCTTGGAACCATTGTTCTGAACTCAATCCATATAAAACATTATTTATTATTAAGCAGTAGCTCTTCCTGCCTCGCAGTGGTCTTTTCTAAATGACAAGCCAATAAGCCTTCTAACTGAGCACATTATTCATCTTGCCATTGTTTAAAAGCTGTGAGATCTGCATGTGGTCGATGCCAACTGCCCTGGCGGCCTTTTAAAAAGCATCTACTCTATCTACATTGTAATGTTTTGTGGCAAATGGAAGAAACACCGCAGAGTTAACGACAGACCTGGTTTACAGTCAAAGCACATTTCAGGGATCAGGCATCTGCTCTTGTCACCGGGAGATGGGATGAATTGTAGCAGAAACTCCTCATGACTCCAGCCCTGGTCACTTCACATATTTTGCTTCCTGTTGAGTGTTATGTCGATAAAATCAAGGGAGCTGAAAAGAAATCTAGATTTTCAAATGCTACTTGCAGCCTTTAAACTTGAGAGGCTAGCAGGTTCCCCCTCCCTGTTCCCTCTCTTTTTCTGATAACTCTGGAATTCTCATTGGCATGGTTTGGCCTTCGGCTTCCTGCAGGACACACATTATTTCCTGTCATTGTGCCACTATGAAATCATGGCAAGGCATACAATAAAATCTCATCTCCCACCACCCTGTATAGCTATTACCAACAGAAAAGCAGAATTTGAAACAACGGGGAATAAACAGCGTATTCTTTCTGTACAAATCCCCTGAATCACACTGGTTTTTATTTTGAGGTATATTATTTAAGCTGCTGTGTAATATATATGCAATGCAGGGACAATGCATCCATCTTGATTTTACACATACATCCTCCCCTCATCCACAACAAATCTTTAAAAACTGCAGCCTAAATCCTGTTGCTAGTCCTGACTAGAGTAGATCCATTGAATCAATGGGATTTACCTACATGTTGATTTATCATTCAGCAACTGATTGAGTGGATCTACCCTAGTTGAGAGTAACCAACAGGATGCCAACCTCCCTTTCTAAGAATCTCAATTCAACATTCAGCTTCTCTTTCCTCTGAAAGTGATATGATTATGGATCCCTTGCAGTGGTGTTCCTCAGGAATGTTGATGTGTTTAAAAATTTCATACCATAAGATGTGGAGAAATGGAGCTCTGAAACTTTTTTAAAATTACAACTCCTTGAATCCCCCAATCAGCATCACCAGAAATACACTGTGAGCCTGAAGTCCTAAATCTAAATACCTAGAAGGAAACCCAATTGAACTCAGCATGACTTACTTCTCAGTGAGTTAAGCTATACATGATTGCCCCCATCTCTCTCTCTCTCTCTCTCTCTCTCTCTCTCTATATATATATATACATAAAATGTGAATATAATAACTAATTAAATAACAAGTATAAAACATATTATGTTTTGTAGTTACCAGCCATTAATTTGACAGAAAAAAATTGTTTGAGGACAAACCAAATGTCACTTATTTCTTCCCTGTCACACATTTCTCTTGTTTATTCTGTAACCTTTGGGTTCTCCTGATTTCTCACTCTTCATGTCGGTTTATGCCTCAATTTTCCCTGTCTATTTTTATATCCCTTCCACTTTTATAGTTCCTGTATTTGCTTTATTTCAACATCACTTTTCTGAATCATTCTGCAGGTACAGGCTTTGCGGGATCATTATGCTCTTCAAATCCCTGTTTCTCTTGACTGGAATGCTTTCTCTTGTTCCTTAGTGGCTGACTCAGCCAGAGGTGTGTGGGATGAGTTTATGAGTGAATCAGTCGTCATGTTCATGGGAGAATAAATAAATCATGATCGGGGTTTGGAAAAGTTACTTTTTGGACTACATCACTCACACATGAATAGATTCTGAGGGTGTACTCCAAAAAGTAACTTTTCCGAGCTCTGATCATGTACATGTAAGTATCAGACTTACTTCCAGTACTTCTGTGGTGCTTTCTCCCTATAAGACTCTTTGGGCTCATCCAGACTGGGCAAATACTTTGGGATGGGCCTGTTTGCATTGTTGTGCTTGCTGTTCTAATTTTAAGAGCCAAATAAGGTTCTTTCTTGTCGTGGTTATTCCTGTCAGTTACCACAACTTTATAGTCCTTGCCTGAATGCAACACTTTTTTTTGTCAGCGTAATTTGTGTATATTTCTGAGTGCAAATCCACATGAAGACGATTGATGCAGGTAATTTAGCTGGGGGCAATCCCTTTGTTTTGGGGCAGTGGCTTGGGTCCATACTGTCTGAATGATGGCATCTCCTCATATGAGCTTGCCAGAGTTTTAAAATGCTTGGAGAAAGGCTTTCTCTCATTCCCACCAGCTCTTGTTTGGTGAAGACACAGGAAAGAGCCTTCTTGATAGCTGCTCCCAGGCCATGGAATTCACTCCCATGTAAGGCTTGCTTTCTCACCACTCTGGTCTCTTTCTGCTCAGCAGATAGACACCCTTTTGTTACACAGATTGTTGACTACTAACTGGCTGCTGCTGTATTTTTATGTGCTTTACGTTGCCTTTTAAAATGTTTTGAATTCATGATTTTAATATGATTGTTGATTTAATTATTTTTAAATTTGTTTATTACCCCATAGTTTTAACTGTATTTGGTTTCAAATCATTCTATGACCTGCCTTGGGTCCTATATTAAAAGAAAGGTGGTATATTAATTGATCAGTTAATTAGGACATGAAGTGTGGGTGTTAACTTTTACAGCCTGTTGCCATGCTTTGGAAGCCCACTGCCTGCCCTCACTTTCTTTCCCTCATTGTGCAATATGTGTAAAGGGAAAAATGTCATCCTCCCACAGAGAGAACTATATTTTAAAAAAAAAACTTTTCTAGAACTTTACATTATTGCTACAAATTGGTGCAGTGCTATCACTGTGCTTTATCTTGGTACCAGATCATTCCTGCATTCCCTGCATGAAATGGTGTGTGTGTGTGTGCGCGTGCGTGCGCGTGCGTGGTGGGCAGGCTGAAATTACACAAAGGTCAAAAAAACAGTAATACTATACTATAGCAGTTTACAACAACAGTGCTACAAAGTTAGAAAGTTTTTTTTAAAACCATTTCCGCACTAGGTTGTTACAGTGCTATTATTCCACTTTCAACCTCCTATGAATCCTGGGGTTTGCAGTTTAGGGAGGGGCCCAACTGCAAACCCCAGGATTCCCTAGGAGGTTGAAAGTGGAATAGTAGCACTATAACAGCCTCGTGCGGAAATGGCCTAAGTCTTTAATTCTGCATTGAAAGATATAACAAAAGCCAATGTCCACAAAAGAGCAATACTTTATTGGCCCACCGAAATGCACAGAATATCTCATGCAAGTTTTCAAAGCTCCACAGGCTTCTTCATCAGGGAAAGATGTTAAAAAATCATATAGGATAAGAAAAGTGATGAGGGCAGAGCCACAGGCCTACATTTTGCCTCAGATGTTGCTTCTGTTGTTATCCAGTTGTTCTGGAGGGATCTCAGTGCAAACAAAGGCCACCTCCCTTCTTGGTTCATGTGGGTACCAGGGACAAAGAGCAATAAAAGACAGATAATAAAATTTCAACTCCATTAGCAACAGAAAAGTAGCTTTCATTGGAATGTATAGCTAGGAAATGTAGCTACAGTAGTCTCCCATCTAGTCCCCACTAGCCACCTTTGCTCAGCCATGGCCCCCCAACCTCAGCCATTTGCTGGTTGGTCGAGAACAGAGGAGCAGCAGATGAGTGTTCAGGTATTTTCAGGTATTTCCTATAGCTGGATGCACAGCAAAAGTTAGCCACAGGGACCACTGTTGGTCATCTAGTGGTCTCTGCAGGTGTTGCTATTGCTCCAGCTATAGGAAAACAGGTGGGAACTTGCCTGCTGTTCTTCCCATTCTCCATCTACAAAGAAATGGCTGGGTGAAGGAAACTGTAGCTGAGCAAGGATAGATTTGGAGGAATTTGTTGCATGGTTGGTAGTGAATTCTGACCTCTGCAACAAGCAAAAAAGTGGCTTGTGATTATGTATATCTGACTTATACCATCTTAGTTCACCAACAAGATGATAAGTGTAAGAAGACACTGGGGAGAATAGAGACTCCATGAGGATTGTAACACCTTTGGAAGCAAACTGGGAAGGAGTGCAAAGGGATTGTACACTATCACATCAAGCATCACAACCCACATCAAAAACCATCACACACCCCCAAGTGGACCAAAAATTGTCACCTTTTTATTGAGCTTCTTAAACTCGAAGGGGGCATTTGGACAGGTAAGCAAGTGACATTAATGTCAAAAATACATTAAATAGCATGCTACTATCTGACACAAATTGCTAGTCTGGGTAAGTCCTTTGTTGCATAAACTAAAAAATTTACCAGTCCCACTAAATGTTGAGAAACTCAAGCATACTGTATAAACATGCATAGGACTGTACTCTGCAGCTCCAATCCTGTGCACACTTATTAAAGAGTAAACTCCAGTGAATTAAAAACATTAAATTAAATTAAACTAACTTTTGTGTAGAAAAATTCTGCTGTAAAGCCGCTTCATATATATCCACATCAGGATCCACATTAATACCTCCCTCATCCCTGGAAGCATTGTGAATATTGTTTCTGCGAGGGAGAATTGCTAACAGAAGAGTCTCAACAGTCAAACAGTGCTATCCATGATTCTTTGGGAATAATATGCCTAATAAAGGTTAATTGAAATTGAATTGAATTGGGAGAAGACATGACATGGGAAAGAGTGGCCTAAAGCTTCAACTGGAGTAATCCAACTGGAGTGAATTGGACTTACCTAAGTGGTGACAGAAAACCTTATTCGTTTCAATGGGTCTGGTCTAGTTGAGACTAACATTGGATTTATTCCAATGGAAATAGTTAAAGCAGTCACGGTGGAGAAGAAACAGCAGAAGAAACATTAAGATAATAAATTGTAGAAGATCTTGTTCCTAAATGCTCTCTTTAGAAACAAATAGTAGGGGAGGGAGGGATGAAGGAAGGTAGGCAGGTAGGTAGGTTTTCTATGGCATGAAGTTCAATTATGTAGTAAAATTTATTGCAATTACACATTGATCATAGATTTGCCTGAGAAATAAATATTTCCCAACATTATGCAGAGCTTGACTAAAGGCAGAAGGGAAACTTGTAATTTTACAAGAACCTTGACATTTCTTCTGCCTAAGATAACACAGTAAAGCTCTTCTAATCCAACCCATTGTCACAATGCAGGATCAGAGTAACTTATGGATCCCAGTTGCCACACATAATATACGCTCACTGTCCAAAACAAATTTATCTGGAATAGTCTCAGACCATTATAATATGGGCCTCTCCACCTACCCTCAATAGATTGCATACCTGGAAAAACTAAGGAGATCATTTATCCTTTCTCTTCTGTTAATTTTCATTTGGTTAAATTCCTCAATTTCTGGATAACCCATTTGAAATAATGCCAACTGTATACATTTTTACTAGATGAAGGTAAGTTATTGGAAACTGCCTTTTTTAATGTTTCTGGAAGTAGCTTTTGGTTGCTATGAGGGTTGCTGAAGTAACTATGTGGGCAACAGACATGCAAAATTCCTAAGTTTGGTTTTGCCAAATCATTACAGTACATTTATTGTTCAGCTGGGTTTTTTGTTCACTGTAGTTTAGAGGAACTGTATACAAGGAAATGAATGATTATATACTTGTGAGCTGTACCTGGAGGTGACTGCTTTGTTCCATACCAAGAAACCAATTAAGTCCTTCACACCCAAAGCAAAGGGCTTGGAAGAAAATTAGATGCCCTCTCTATTGCACTAACTTGGAGTACCAGAGGCTATATGGAGAGGAGCAGCATCCTGTGTGTGACTCACAGAGCCTCATATCATTTACTTTGACGTACCAGCCTAGAAATACCACACAAGTGCTTTGTGGGTGGAAATTACTAGAGCAACCATCTTGATTGACTAATGATGTAAAGCCAATGATAAACACACACACACTAGAACTACCAGAACTAGATATTTATATCCAGGTATGTGGAGACAGAGAAGCCAGTGTGGTTTAGTGATTTGAGTGTTGGACTAGGATTCTGGGAGACAGGGATTGGATCCCCACTCAGCCATGGAAACCCACTTGCTGATCTTGGGCAAGATCACCCTCTCTCAACCTCAGAGAAAGGCAATGGCAAAACTCTGCTGAATAAATCTTGCCAAGAACACCCTAAGATAAGATTTCCAGAAGTCCGAGTGGACTTGAAAGCAAATAACAGCAACAGTGACAGATCTGGTTAGAATAGGAGTAGAATTAACAGCACAATCCTATATATATTTACCTGGAATCAGGGTTGATACTCCTATTAGGCAGAGTGGAGAAGTCACCTTCGGCAGCTGATTTGGGGTGTCCTGAAAGCTGGAAAATTATTAACCATTTTGTTGTTGCCGGAATGAGGATCTGGGGCTTATGGGATTTTCTGTATCAGGTGCGAAAATAAAATTCAAAGACATAGCCATGTCAGTCTGGATTGGTATGCAGAGGGATATTGTAGCCCCCTTGAGATTAACTGAGAGAAAGAAGTTGGTAGCATGAGCTTTAGCAGACTGAGTCTACTTCATCAGATGCTGCCATAGGCTAGGAGTCAGCTTCTCTAGGTGAGCAGCAGCCTTAAAGGAGGACAAGGGGATGCAAGCACACACAATCAGACTGGGATGAGAGCAAATGACATCTGAGACAAAATGTAGGTCTTTGGCCTTTCCACACAAGGCTGATACATCGCAGTGGTTTTACATCAGCACGTTAAACTGGGCCATTTCTGCACTACACTCTTATAGCGCGATTATTCCGGCCAGCTGGCCCCTCCCTAAACTGCAAACCCCAGGATTCCATAGGATGTTGAAAGTGGAATAATCGCGCTATAAGAGTGTAGTGCGGAAATGGCCCTGGTTTGATGTCGTTCTGTCCTCTGCGGTTCTGCGCAGGTTGAGGTCTAAGCGTGGTTAACATCGATGTTAAACCGATGTATTGTAAACATGGAAAAACTCCGATGTCAACAACCCATAGTTTTTTCCTATGTGCAGAAGCATTACATTGATTCACACACTTGCGCTAAAACGTAGCAATGGTTTCTACAACTTTTTTTTTTAATTAACCAGTCAACGGCAGTGGGATACAGTGAAGGAGGAGAATAGGAGTTCCACAAGAACTGATGGTGCGGAAGCTACAAATGATTTTTCTGCTTTACTTCCATAGAAACCAGAGGGTGTGCAGATAGGAATTGGGGTAAGTCGGAGTAAAAAACACTGCTTATGACACACAGTGAAACGCTCCTCCACTCTAGTGAGGAAGTGATCTGAGACTCTAATGTCATCACTTTTCTTCTCCTATAGATTTTTAAGCATCTTTCCCTGATGAAGAAGCCAATGAAGCTTTGAAAGCTTACATGATGTATTTTCTGCATTCCGGTTGGCCAATAAAGGTTTTGTTTTTTGTAGATTTTCAAGCAAGAAGGCTTCCAATTGCACTGACAAAAGCCAATGGGTTACATAAACAGTTTTCTGTTGATGTATAGGTGATGGGAAAGAACTGTGGATCCTTTACAGTAAATAAGAGACCAATTATTTTACCCTCCTCCTCCACTGTATACTTCTAGTACAGTATACAGATATATACTGTAGACCTCCAAAGTCTGACTGTCAGCCATGTGGAACTTCAGATTCATCTATATGCTGACTCTTTTTTTAAAAAAAAAAAAAAAAATCTATTGATTCACAAAACATGTCAAGTTTTTATAAATTTATCAGCTACACATAGAGCAAACAATAGCCATTTCCGCTCTCGACTGTTAGAGCGCTGTTATTCCACTTTCAACATCCTATGGAATCTTGGGGTTTGCAGTTTTGGGAGGGGCCACTTGGAATAATAGCGCTATAACGGTCTAGTGCAGAAATGGCCAATATCTCTGACAGGAAGGGAGGAAATGGTTATTTCCTAAATCAGCAGAAGTGAATAACGGAGGATCTTTAACACAATACTCTTGCTGATCAGTTTCTTCAACTCTTTTTAAATTCAAAGGGATATGTGTTACTTGTGCGAAATCAGCACTTTATTCATGCCTGGACCCTCCCTCTGTATTGATTTAAAATATGTCAGCGTTAAATATGTTCGTGGCTATTTCTTTAATCGTCAGCAGATGGGGCTGGTAGTTTACTGAAAATGTCATCATGACAGATGGGCTACTTTGAATTTTGTGTATCTACTTTATCATAGAAGAAAACCTCTTTTCCACAAATGATGTGGTTCAAGTATATACATAGAAATATTGCATAATCAGGATATCTGAGCCATTAAGGAGTATCCAATCTTGATAAGTGATCCTGGGTATGCTTAAGAACGTAAGAAATGGCAACAGTCTTTTCAAGAATGCCAGTAATCAAAAGGTGCTCAACCAAGATGGAGGAATCTAGTGTCCTCCAGAAGCTGATAGATTCTCGTTTCCATCAGCCCCAGCTGTGCTAGCCAATGACAAGGCATGGAGGGATTGTAGTTCAACAACTTCTGAAGGGCTACAGTTTCTTCAGTTTGGGGGTTTGATGATCCATCAGTAGCCAGCAGGTAGCCTGTCTTCCACTTCTGCTTTAGGGAATAGTGCATCAGTTCTAATTCTGGAGGCAGAGTCTCACAAGGGCTTTCAGACATGGTCTTAATTCTATTGATACCTGCCAACATATTCACAGATGAAGCCTGGGATGTGTAGCTCAGTAACATCAAAGTGTGGTCAAGAGGACAAAAGTTATTAATGAGGAAGAACAAATCAGGAGCCAAATAAGAAAGCCCTAATTTCAGACCTAAAGGCAGATACGATAGTCATCTGTCTCAAAGGGCTTACCAGAGAGTTAAAAGTGAGCAACAATTATACCCGACAGGCCTTAAAGTGAGCAACTATTGAACACTATTGAACACAACAGGACTCCTTTAAGAAAATTTTCCACGTGGCAGTGCTGTGACTGAAAAGATCTTTGTCTCTTCTGTCTCTACGCTAACCTTTGAAGCTGGTAAAATACAGAGCAGTTTTAGTTGTTGACCTTTGTTGGGAATGAAGCATATGACTTTTTAAAAACTGCTTACAGTGTGAATATAAAAATCCAGCAATGTTTGTTAGGAACCTTGTTAGTCGGTCTTCCCTTCATGGCACAGTGATGGTCTGTTATTTGCCATCAAGTTGGCTTTGAGTTCTGGTGACCCTCTGACTTCCCTGAGTCCCTGGGCCTTTCCACACTACACTGTTATAGTGCTATTATTCCACTTTCAACGTCCTATGGAATCCTGGGCTTTGCAGTTTAGAGAGAAGCATTTAGAATTCTCAGCCAGAGAGCGCTTTGGCCTCAGTAAACTACAAACCCCAGAATTCCACAGGATGTTGAAAGTGGAATAGTACCACTATAACAGTGTAGTGTGGAAAATCAACAGACCTACTCAGGTCTGGCAAGCTTAGGGGTCTAGCTTCCTTCATTGAATCAATCTGCAGGTAATGTATTTTTTTCTTTCTGCCATCCACTTTATGGATGATTATTACACTTTCCAATTATCAGTGACTGCAGGACCAAAACCCACTGACTGGATCAGCCTTTTGTAACTATTTCAATTTCTTGAGATCCCACCTCCCATACACATCACCAGTCATACCAAGAGGGTCTCCTGATTCTCTGGGTAGTATTTTCAGGATAATGGTGCTGCTGGCTGTGGGGAGGAGGGACAGAGAAATTTGCTTCCATCAGCACAGATGCGTATGCCTAAATCTAGATCCAGTCCCCATATCGAGGAGGGATGTCATGTTATAGCTGAACATTATTTTGTTTTCTGTTCACACAGACATCAGTCTGGCAACCATCTTGGAAAACAACGTTAGGTCTAGAACAGTATTTATTAAGCTACTGTATGTTTGCCCCTTGGCTACCATTGTTTCTTTCTTTCCTGGAAATGCTCCAGAATGTCAGTTGATGGTTCATGCAACAGCAGTGGTCCATGGACCACCAATTTGAGCACAATTAGTCTAGAAGGAGATGCTGTTTTAACTTTTGCAGACAATTTAATCTAGCTTCTGGGCCCAGCGTGCTGACGAAATACATATATCTTTACATGTGGGACTGGAAGAAAAGACTCGAAGGCAAAAAGCCTGATGCATCTTATTTAGATATATCTGTCACTGTCTGGAAATATTTAGAATAACATCATCAGAATAGCACTCAAAATCAAGTATTGTTTGTCAAATACAATTGAAGAAAGATTGGTTGTAAGCACAGAAATGAAAGATACTGTCTATGAATTTAACACCTTTAAGTAAGTTGAGAACAGGAATTATTTTAGAAACCTTTTTTAAATTGGTTCTACAAAGACACTTCTAACTATAACATGCTACACTGAATTTGTCATGCCACTCTTTTTATAAGGAAAAAGATACAACATGATGCAGCCAAGAAGTAGAAAAACAGAGCTTCCCTTGGGAATCAACCTTAAGCAGTCTTTTTCCTGAGAAGACCATCTTTTCTTAGTTAAAAATTTCAGGAAAATAACAACAGGGATTCAGAACTTGATTGTACCATTTAGTATTTCATGTGTGTATTGTTTATTGGCAGTCCACCTCCATTACTCATCCTCATTCAAGATTAAAGTAAATAAACTGAAAACTAACATCTTTATTTACTTTTCATTTTATGATTAGGTTTGCTTCCTGTTAAACTCCTATTCCATCATTTCCATGTGCTTTGTTTCGTATGTTTAGATAGTATATAATATATAAATTTAGTTATGTTTTTATTCATTTATTTGCCGGTTCCCTCATTAACATCTCATTAAGGTGCCTCTCTGCAGTGACTTTCTGTTAGCCTATTGTACTGCAGCCATTAATCCTTTCCATTACCTCTGCACTGCAGATGAGAAGCCTTTGAAGCACATTACAGAAGGCAAGTTTGGCCACACTCATAAGACAGGCACCATCTTTAAAACTGAGAGAGCTAGTTATTTCTGTTCCACAATGACCATGGGATTTTACTGTTTTCTGCCAGATAACAGACGCATAATATTACAGGATATTATGCCTTCACAAAAAGAATATCCAGAGATGTTGGGGTTTGTGATGTCCTGTAATTGACTCATATCACTGTGCTTATTTTCTCTCTTTTTCTGCCAAAACCAAAAACAAACAAACAAACAAACCCTCTTCAGCAACCAGCTCAGTTGCTAAGAGATGGGTTTGCTTCTTTTCTAAATTGCAGAAAATAATATCAACCTGCTTTACACAAAATAAGTGCTGTATTCATTAAAGGAGAGGTGTACTAATTTGCTGGGCTTCCCCAAACAATTGCAGACAAACATCTTCCTAGATGCCACATTTCTGTTACTTTGGTTGGTACTGGTTTGTATCAAAACAGAAGAAAAGTTGCAAAGTAGAATATAAGCAGAACTGCCACTCCCCCAACTAAGCTGAAGACAAAGATGTTACGTGTTTAACAGGGTCTGCAGCACAGGCAGAAATGCAAAAGGTACATAGTTGCCAGAGAGAGAGTAGGAGGCATCTGTGACAGGGCAACTGGACTCTATAAAAGTAATGTTCCTAGGCTCTCCTGTTAAGACACTCTAATAGGACCACTGAGAGCTGGCACTGGGCCCAGGGCAAGAAGCATGATTGCACCGCTCCACCCACTCTAAATTTAGCAAAAGACTTTGGCTGGAATTCACTATCACATTTATGGGATGCCTAGCCTACAATTATGCATCTGAGACTGATTTGCATTCACAATCCCTGTGTATTCATGACCGCTGCACTATTGCGATGATCATAAAAATATCAGGGCAGCAGCTGCTACAAACAACAGAAGTCTGTTCTGCTATTGATCAGGGAATAACATACTGATCTTTCCATCCTTCTTGATTCCAGGAATCTCTGGTATAAGAAAGAATTGCAATGGGGATCCTGCTTCTGATTGTCACATCAGAGACTGCTGGGTAGAAGCAGGTAGAAACATCTATATGCTGTACCCTGATGAATAGCATAGACCTCTGTTGCTCACAGAAGCTGCTGCCAAATAAAGCAGGATTGATGGAGGTGCTTCTTAGTTAAAGTATTGACTTACGTACACCTGAGTAGCTGATCTAGGATTTTGGCTATTATAAGATACAAAGATTTATTTTGTGAGCCATTTTTAATAGCCAGGTCCCCCAAAGGCTTGGGCACTCTTGGGATTCGGGCCCCCAAGGCCCTAGGGATTTTGTCACCAAGTCCCTCCTTCTATCCCTTGCCTTGCTACTTTTCAGAATTTTGCAATGCACCTAATGTAAGCAATACCTTAAGAGCCAAACTATGTGCATGAAATATATGGTTGTATTTGACTCATTAGTCTGTACTTTTGTTAGCAGTCTCAGACTCACGGCATGTATGGGCAATTCTGGCACAATATATGGAATGTTTAATGCCCCCTCCATATTCCCATCAAGTTGTTGTTGTAGCTTTTGTTGTGTGCCTTCAAATCATTTCTGACTTAATGGTGACCCCAAAGTACATTTGAGCAAGCAGTTGTGTAACCATAACCCAACCATAGTTAATGAACATGGCTGGAACCCTGTATCAGCTTATACTTAACTGAGTAACTTCTCTTGGTTCCCAAAACTTGATGGAAGCATCATTCAACCATGCCCTGATGGTTGACTCACTGGCACTCCTTCTCCCCACGTGGCTGATACCTGTTAAAGTAGGTTGTGTGTGTGGGTGGTGATTTGTGGCAATAGTGTCAAAATCATGCCTAAGTGGTATCCATGGATAAAAAAAACAGTTACAGTTAAGTAATTGCTTCATATTTACAATCACTACTTAGTCACGATTTTGACACTGTTGCCACAATCATAACTCTTCCAATTTACTTTAATAAGCATTAGCTGTGTGAGGAGAAGGAGGACCATTTTGTCAACGATCAGAGTATGGTTGAATGAAGTTTCCATCAAGTTTTGGAGTGTTGGGCCAATAGTTAAGTATAAGTATCTGGAATTGTCAGAGTCCAACTCCCTGCCTGTGCCTCTCTGCCAGCAAGGGACAGGTGGTGAGAGTACTTGCCCAAGAAGAGAAGGTGATGGGGAGAGTACAAATGCAAATAAACAAGTGGAAATGCTGAGCTGAGCCAAGTCAAGGCCACATCCAAAAGGTCCAGAAAGCTGAAAGTCTGTACCAAGGGGTCAAAGGAGCCAGAACACAAGGGTTGTGTGTCATGAGCCCGGCTGAGCATGCTGCCGACTCAGACGGGGACTCTGAGTTAGATGGGGAACCCCAGGCAGGGGTGGATCCCTGGGAGGGAGAGGGAGCTCCTGCAGAGGCAAGGGAGGGGCCTGCCAGCGACCCCACAGCGGTCCCCGAGCCAGTACCTGCAGCAGAGGAGACCAGTGCTTCGGGCTCGACAGAAGCTGCTGTTCCTGACTCCAGCCCGGAGTTTGCTGCAGACCCTCCCCCCATGTTCCTCCAGAGGCGGCGAGAGAAGGAGACGGTTCGCAGATCAAAACACTTGCAGGAGAAGCGTCTGAAGTCTGAGGGCCTACAGCTGTGAGCTGGGCCAATGGACGCTTGATCAGCCCATCTGGGTTAAGGACTATGTATTTAAGTCAGACGCTGGGGGGAGTTGGGCACAAGGCAACAACTGTCTTACATCTGGGGAATCCGCATCCTGTATTTTTTCGTTCCAGGCCTAGCTGTTGAGTTTGCTGTCTCTTTTCATGTGGGTGATGTAAACTCTTGTTTATTTTACTACTTATCACTAAAAGCCATACACTGCAGCTCCTGCCTCTGTTTTCTGTTCAAGCCGTCACCTGACATTGACATTGTGAGAGCTTGCATAGTGATTTGCTACAAGCAAACTGCAAGCCATGCTGACAAACTTATATAGCTGATGAGAACAGGTGTTCCTTATCACTGTTCTATTTCCTTAATCTTGCCAAAACGGCTTCCCTCTGAGTTGCTCATTTCTGTCTCCTCTGTGATTGAAAGCTTGAGGGCAAAGGTGAATCAAATTCCTCTAAATCATTGCTGGTCTCCTCTCCCTCTGGGCTGGCTGCAAGAACTCTGCCTCTACTTATCTTTCAACTGATGGGGTGTTTGCAAGCTAGCTTCGTCTGTCATGGCTCTGTTCCTGGCACAATCAATTGCTTATCGATCTCTGAGACGTCATCTATCACAGGAATACTGTGGCCCTTTTCACACCTTACCTTTTCATGCTGTTGGGTTGGGGCTTTCGCGTGAGAAGACTTGGGAGGAACGCTCTCACAAGCCTCCTGCTTCAGCTCCGCAGCTCCTTCTTGCTCGCTTGAGCGCCCCGCCCGCACCCCGCCCTTCCTTCCGCAGTGCAGCCTGGGATTTGGAGGCTGCGCTGGGGCAGGAAGCGTGACCGGCGTGGCTCAATAGGCTTTGCACGGCAGGTGAGTACGCCCCAGGCCCCTGACTGGTGCGCAAGCGTGCACCATTTTCGGCTAAAAGCTGAAAATAAAAAAAATGCGTATGCGCTGCACATCCGGCTCTTGAGCGTCACGTAAATGTGAGTGCATCATGCAGACCACTCTTCACATTTACGCGACACTCATGGGGCCCTTTCGCTTGCAAAATGGCATGCGAAAAGGGCATGTGTCTGGTTGGCTTTTCCACATGAAACAGGGCAAGTCTATCATCCTGTCCATTGTCACAGGCAGCAAAACACCTTCACCAGCCACTCCTGCTGCCGAATGCTCAAAAAGCTCAGCATGATAAAATACAGGCAGATTAAAACTTTTAAAATTGTTGTGTGAAGAGTGTGCTACAAACAGGAAACAAATTTCACTTATATGGAAATATCCTAGTCTTACAGTAGAGTTACTTATGAATTATTTGGATTAAGTTACTTTTTGGATTACTGTTGTTTACTTTTTGGACTATTGTTATTCCTAACTTTATTTCTATCCTGTCTTTTCCCCCAGACAGGGATACAAGGGAGTTTATACACTGAAAAGATTACAGTTAGAAACATACTAAAATATCAACATTAAAACCAAATTAACCTATCAATCATATTAAAAGCATGTTACTGTTGTGTGCCTTCAAGTCATTTCTGACTTATAGCAACCCTAAGGTGAACCTATCACAGGGGTTTTCTGGGAGCTGAGAGGGTGAGATACCCAGGGTTGTAGTTCAATGCTCAAACCACTATACCATGTTGGCTCTCAGGAATACACACTCTAAAAAAGATGCAGAATCAGCCAGTTAGCATGGCCATAGCCATGGAGTCTCAAAGGGACCCTGTTTAAATTTGAGGGCAATAGATGGGGAATACTTTTGTTTCTGTTTTAAATCTAGATTTAAATTTAAATCTTTAAATTTTGCTCTGACTGCAATGAACTAGGGAAGCTTGTCCGCGCGCACACTTGCTCAGATTGCCATTTGTACCACCAGGTGGCACTTGACACACAGTGTGTGGAACTGACATTGACCTAAAGCATTAACCTCTTCCCTTTCTTGGAACAGAGACATCTTCATGTGATTTGCAGACCAATAACTTCTATACTACCAAATTTCTGGTTCTGCATTCTCTTGATAGCAGAAACTAATGCTTCTGTCTTTTAGTCAGCTTTATATTTTCCATCCCAGGACCTATGGATTACTGAGGTCAATCCACACCTATTGGAGTTTGTGTTTCCCATCAACTTCAATAGGCTTTAGATCTAACTGTGCTGGCTGGCTTGCAACACCTAGAAGCAAATACAAACATTGGGGAAAATATCACTTTGAAGAATTTTAAAAGAAGCACACTTTTAAAGGGGCTTTTAGGAGGGAAAAAAGTCCACATTCTGTGAGTGCCCATAACTTAATGGAAGAGGCCATAGCTCAGTGGTAGATAGAGCACATTGTTGCCCCCTTGGTAAACCCTGTCCCGGGGTCTACAACTTTGATATAAAATTAATCTAACCCACCAGAGAGGTCACCCAGATGAGCACGTAGGCAACAATGGTCGTACGATTGAAAGAACCAGGTCAGGCCAGTAAACTCTCCAGTCACATAGCCACAGGAGACCTCAAGCTGTGCCAACCCACGGTGGACAAAAGATCACCAGCCTTTAAGGAGCCAACTTGAAGGGATTAAGAGTTTTCCCACAAAGTTGGGCACTGGAAGCAATAAAACCTTATCAGGCAAAATCCATCTACATAAACTCACACTGCGACCCAAAGTGGCGGAAGATCCTGATACTTGGGTAACGCCTTGTTACCTTCCAATATCAAAGAAGGTGCCGGTGTGAAGTTGTTTTCTGTTGCTGTCCCCTTTGTTCTCCCTGGGAGAGGATTTGCCCCCAAGCTAAATTTTTCCTACAAATAGTCGCTGTTTTTGACTGGTTTTTTGGATACCTCCCAGTCATACCAACTGACCGTTCCCCCTCTTGATAGCCACGTGATCCCCTCAGCGTCTCTTCGCTGAGTTCCTTTTCTTTCGCTGCTTTCCGGACCAAGGACTTCAGGAAAAGGTGCAGTATCACCCAAACTATGAATCCTTCAACAATCCCTCTGTCTTATTTCCACTCTTTATTTTTCTTTAGCCCTTGGCCGTGTGTGTGAGTGTTTGCGTTGATGAGTGCCACAACTGTTTAATAAAGTCATTCGCTGGACCTTTTTGTGTGATTTCTGACTGGGCCTGACCCTGTAAAAACTGGGTAAAAGATCTCTCTAGGTTACCCTGCCTCTTGCATTGCTATTGCTTGTGCTCTGTTGAGCTTACTTTCCCCATCACTTGAAGCATATCAAGGTGTCCCTCTAGGACCCCCAGATTTTCAGGGTAACAACATGCATTGCTCAGAAAATGTCTGTGGTAGGTAAGGTCATGCAAGAATTGTGCTTGAAACCATGAAGAGTGAAGGGAAAAGTCAGAGGTACCAAAGTAAGGCAGAAGAAAAGTATTCTGAATCAAGGAATAAATTAGAAACTGCAGAGTTGTCAAGATCTTGGAAATCTCAAGGAAAAGCAGATTAAGATTACCAGAGCATTTTGACCCAGAGCCCCTTCACACCAGTCACGTAGGGACGTGGGAGCGAGGGGGGGGCGATTCGCCCTGGGCGGCAATGTTTTTGGGGCATCCTGGCTGTAGCCACGCCCCGTGCACCCTGGCCACCCCCCTGTGTCCTGGCCATGCCCCACAGCCATGGCCCATGTACAGCGGCCCCCCCCTTTGTGCTGTAGCTCTGCCCCTCCTGCCCCCCTCCACACGCTCCAAGCTCTGCCACTGCTTCACATAACACTTATGATCCCATTTATCTGCCATGGCAACATCTTATAGAACCCTGGGATTTGCAGTTTAGAGTGGGGTACTTAGAATTCTCAGCTAGAGAGCTCTAGTGCCTCCCTAAACTGCAAATCTCAGGATTCCATAGGATGCAGCCATGGCTGTTAAAGTGGAATTACAGTGCTTTATTTGTGTAATGTGAAAAGGCCCCTATCACTGATTGATCAGTGCTTTCTAATAAGAACGACAACAATTTGAAGTGTAAGGAAAAGGTGCATCATGAATACTTTTTACTTGGTGCTTGCTTAGTAAGTTTCCAGTGAACTCAGGTGCACTTCCACACCCAGTTAGAGGCTGGGAAGACAGAGCTCTGCTCAGCACTTTGCCTGCTATCGTCATGTGCCAAGAGAAGCAGTTGGATAGAGAGAGCAGCTTCTGTTGCCTTGTGTAAGTACACCGGCAAAGAGTTACGTGCTGCCAGCCTAAGGTATGTTTTGGCCTTTGTTAATAGCACTGGGCTAGATGGACCAATGGTCTGAGTCAGTATAGGGCAGCTTCCCGGGTTCTGTGAAGTCAGATAGCTGCGGTTTAGCCATGGTATGGTTGTGTCACACTAAAGCCCTGGGTTTTCCATGGCCTAAGATGGAGCTACTTCCCATCACCTACTATCAGATTCTTTTTAAAATGAAAGATGCAATGTTTTGAATCACCACACCAAGCAAATGGCTCATCAGAGAACTATGATCCCTCCACAGCTTTACCTGAGTGAGTTGTGGTGATGATAAAATGGAAGAAATGAAGAGCGTGTGCCATTCTAAGACAAGGAGATGGGTGGACAGACAAAACATCAATTTCTTCAATCTCAAATGACCTCCAGTACCAATTGGACTGCAAGTCCCTTTCAGTTCTGAGAAAAGTCCTAAAACAGCCCGAGCCAACTGAAAAACAGTCTTGGGAGTCACATGCAGCCCATGGACTACACTTTGTTCTCTGCTGTTCTATCAAATTCTGGTTAGACTGACTTTTCTTGCAGGTTCTCAGTGTGCTTCTCGTTAAACATTGGAAAAAAAAAATTTTTGAATGGAGATCATGAAAGGAGACTTTGATTGAAAATGGATGCATGACTGTGGTAGCTACCTATTGTCCATTTCTTATGATGACTGAGTTAGAGTGAAATAAGAGAAGAGTGAGGAAATCACTGTGTGAAAAAGCTGTTGCTGTCTGCAGCCTCACTGAAGTATATCTGATCTGTAAAGAGGAATGCTTTTGGCGCAGTTTAGAGGTCTCAGCATTCATGTCTTTGGTTTGCTGTGAACTGACTAGCCTTGTAACGATCACCATTTGTGCAAATAGCATTCAATATCATATAAAAGATTATTGTTATAATATAAGAATATGGCCAAAAAGATTAATGTGTCAGTCAGAAAGTTACTACTTGAGGTACTTTGTAATTGGATATTCATTCATCGAGGGAAGGGGGACAGTGGCTAAGCAAACAAAGAATCTAGAGGTGCCAGGCTGAATATGGGACCAGTGTCCTGTAGCTTTAATCGATAAAAAATTCTGGTTCAGAAAAAGTACTGCAAAATTCCTTCAGGTAGAACTACAGCACATATCTTTCCTCACCTCCCAGATCTACGTTTTTGCAGCTGAAGCCCCCGACCAGCACAGCTATTTATTGTTCAGTGGAGAGTGAAGGAGCAGGGAGAAACATCCAGTTTAGGGGTGCCAGAGGGCCTGGCCCCTCTTCTCCAGTCCAAGGGAAAGGAAGGAGTCTCAAGGCAAAGAGCACTGCCTTGGAAAGTGTGTATCTATGTATTTTCCTCCTTTATTATTCATGGCATTCTTGGCATACTCTGAGCAACTGCAGCTGATTCTTAAGGTATCTTGCTTAATGACATTACCACAGGATTCCACCTTGAAACATCAACCTTGTAATATTGCGGGTTTCCTGTGATGTCAACAAGTCCTTAGGTATCAGGTTTTAGTCCTGAAATCCCAGGCCCTGGGATTTTCTTCAGCTTGTAACCCGAGCCAAGCTCTGCTCCTGTAGCTGGATGCAGAGCACTGAAGGAGGCATTATCAATAGGCTGACTCCCTTCAGGGGGATGCTGGAATTCTCACTGAGGTTGGGAATACAAGAAGTGTACAGGAAGCCTTGATCCTAACATTCAGTACACTGTAATTCACAGCAGGTCCGAACAAACTCATGGTAATTTTTTCTTTTAACCCTAGGGCATGAAGATTAAGTAAAAACAGATTTTTCATGGTATAGACACTTTCATGACCTACAGTTCACTTCATTAATCACATGAAATGTTCCTGTCACTTTGCAGAACATTGTGTTTTGATGGGTCAACAAGAGTCAACAATAGTGTCCCGAAATAAGGTGTAAGTCCTATTGCTAATCCTGATCAGAGCAGACCCAATGAATCTGTCGGAGTTATACTGTGTTGACTTAACTATGTATTTTCATTTCCAGCACTAAAAAGGATTTTAGAAGAAATGTTCATAAAGAAGAAATGTTTCTCACTTGTTTAAAAAGTACTCTCTTTAATATGATTATTGGTTTTTCAGGGCTATGACACTGAAAATACATTCTGAATCTCCATTTTTAAAATCCCATGTGACATTGTTAAAATAGCACTAGAATTATTTTCATAGTAATAACAGCTCTGATGCAGTTAAGGCAACGTAGTTAAGGAAGGTGTTTTTTAAGCACACATCCAACCCAGAGACTGGAAACGCTGTCTGCTAATGTACAGAAATTGAAAAAAAATCCTGCGTTTTTTGGGTGGGGCGGGATGACAGCTCCCAGACTCTCCCAGCCAGGATGGTCAATGGCAGTGCCACTTTGGCGGATTGCAGTCCAAAACTTTTCCAAGCTCTGCTAACACATGTGCCAGGATGTGGATGCGGTTCAAGAATAATTAGCATCACCGAGATCTAGGAGGTCAGTGTGTGTTTTAATGCCGACAGAAGTGCTAACCTGGTGGGGTGACGGTGATGAATGCAGCCCCTCTTCTTCTTTTAAAAAAAATCATTGCAGCAGCAGCATTTCAATTAGAGGCAGACCTATAAAGGTCAGACTAACTGGACAGGAGTCAAGAGACATGTACTCCTTCCATTCTGTTAGCCCTTGGCTG
This sequence comes from Cyclura pinguis, assembly GCA_030412105.1. Classification (NCBI taxonomy): domain Eukaryota; kingdom Metazoa; phylum Chordata; class Lepidosauria; order Squamata; family Iguanidae; genus Cyclura; species Cyclura pinguis. The sequence continues at coordinate 314,465,766 of CM059600.1, read as the reverse complement.
TTGTGTGGCTTCAGGTTATTTACAGCTTATGATGACCCTAAGGCAAACCTATCACAGGGTTTTCTGGGGCTGTGTGTGAGTGACACACCCAGGGTCACTCAACGGGTTTCCATGGCTGAGCAGGGAATTGAACCTTGGTTGCCAGGGTCATAGTCCAATGCTCAAACTGCTACACTATGCTGGCTCACCATTTACCTCTTGGAAAGCCCTATTAAAATGTGTGGGAACTGTGCAAGCACACAGGGTTGGCCCTACCATTGGACAGTGTGAAGCAACTGTCTCAGGCAGCAGTGCTAGGGGTCGGCACTCCCAATTACCCTTCTAAGAACCCCAGCTGTTTCTCCACATCACTCTAAAATTAAGGATGCTCCTTAAATCTGCTGGCTGCAGATGAAGTTGAGGGACCCCATTAGGCTCAGTGGCCTGTCTGGTCAGCTTCTGCACATGGAATGGAGGGGGTGCCATCTTATCCCTTGCCTCAAGCAGAAAAATGGCTTGGATTCTCACTTGTGAGCATTGTGTGTATTTCAAAAGGCCTTATGCCTGCACCATATGCCTGCACCATATTTCAAGAGGCCTTATGCCTGGAGATTTCTCCAGGACCTTCCATCCAGTCAATATAATCGAAACAGATCTCACCCACAGCATTAATATAAACATTCTCCTTCAGAATATAGCACTTGTGCAGATGGGACAAATATGCTGGGAAGCTGCAATATTTGTTGTTGTAATTCCCAGGGTTTTTTAAATATCCAAGTGACAATTCTGTTCTCCTAGGCTATTTTCTGGCAATTCCTGACATTTTATTCCCATTCTTGAGTGGGTTTCTTTTTAATTCTGAGACATAATAGAACAAAGTCTCTCTTCTTTCTCACTTTTAATTTTTTTTAAAAAAACTTAAATTTATATTGTTATAGTGCCTTGATACGTCAGTGAAATGACGCTAGAGCGCTATAACTGTAAGGGAGAAAAATTAAATAGCAGAGGGAGAAAGGTTTCCCTTCAACTCATAGGACCACCTCAGCAAACCATGCCTCAGATTTAAAATATCTTTGGAAGAGCCCTCGTACAGATCAAGCAGCCCCTAAAAAGATTTGCACAAGTGGACACTGAGGCAACAACCCGGCAAAACTGAAGGAGCTATTTTGTGAGAATTCAGGTTTCTTTGGACCAATCTGGAACAGCTCATAGTTTGATCTACATTACATAGTGCATGTGAAATGGTAAGTAAAAAGAACACTTATGGAGACCTATCAGTAGTTACTAGCCCTGATGGATATATATATATATTCCCTCCATTACTGGGACAAGCAAGGAAAGGGTGCTGTTGAATTCATCTCCTGCTTTGTGGGCTTCCTACAGACACCAGATTGCTGAAGTGGATAGGCCTTTGCTTTGATCCAGCCCTGCTCTTACGTTCTTAACTTGCTTATGGTTTGGTGTGTGCCTTAAGCGCATGACTCCAGTTAACAGAAATAGCTAGGAGAAAAATATTTGGCCACCATCCAGTGAATCCTTAGAGGTGTTTGGACTGGTCACATCTGCTCTGCATGCTTTCTCACTTTTTGCTCCTAGGAAGAGCTTCCTTGACTCGCTTGTCGAACACCTCCCCCAAGTATGGAAAGTACTCTGCAAAGTGGTGCAGGAAAATTGGCACTTATGTATCTGTCTGGGGAAGGCAAAAAGATACTGCAGGTCTTCACTGAAGCCTTTGTGCCTTGGAGTATTGATCTGAATTACAGCCATTATATATTATAGGATGCTCTCAACCCTTGTTCTCAGCTTCTAATATTTTAGGTGTATGGGGCGGGGAAGAGGGGGATAATTGGTTTTAAAGAGAAAGTTCAGCTTTGCTTCACAAACTCTGGTAGTTCCATGCCAGTGTGCAGGCTAAGTACTCCTGGCTGCTCCAACACAAAGGCCGGGTGAGCAGGATGGTTGAATTTGTGCCTGATGGCAGACAGGACTTGCCCTCTTTCTGCATTGAAAAACGAAAGTCTTCCAGCATTATAGTCCAGCAGAATGCCAATCCGGGCTGGCTGCTCTGTCACAATGACATCACTCATCTCACCATTGTGTAGGACTTTATATACAAAACTGCAAAAAGCAGAAAACAAAAACCAAATAAGAATCTATAGCACAATCTATCACAGATGTTGGTTTTGCCGCATTTTCTTAGCCAGCAAATGGAAATCTTTAGCACATATCATCTGTATGCACAAGAGTGCTTCCTTTTGCGATCAATCAATGTTTTAGTGACAGTAACCATATTCTGTCAGATACTGTGTATTTGCTCTGCTGTTCTCTACTCTCCAGCACTGCTGTTTTCTGTTACTCTTGCATACCCTCCAACTGTTCCAGTTTAGCAGGGACAGTCCTCTGTCATCCCACTTTTTCAGCTGCTTTTAAAGTGTCCCAGTTTCTCTTTCCTATTCCCATTTCTCCCCTTTGTCTTCAATTTACTTCCACTGCTGCAAACTGAGGCCATTTCTGCATTAGCCTGTTATAGTGCTATTATTTCACTTTCAACATCCTATGGAATCCTGGAGTTTGCAGTTTAGGAAGGGGCCTTTGAAACTCAGGATTCCATAGGATGTTGAAAGTAGAATAACAGCACTATAACAGACTAGTGCAGAAATGGTCTGAGTTCAATGTGTAAGAGTAGTTTGCACTCAATTAACTCAGACAGGAAGAAGGAAGAATCTTGCCTTTCCCAGTAGACTCAGGCAAAAGCAAACTGCTGCACCCCCTCTCAGTTTGTGTGTTTGTCCTCATTAGTAACTTTCCCCATTTTGACCACACGCTGGTGTTGCTTAGCCACACATGTCCCGGTTTTCATCAGGGAAATATTGGAGGGTATGATTTACAGTCCAAGAGTATGTTTTTTTACCCTGTTTTCTTTTACTCTAAAAGTGTGGGAAAGGAAATGTACAGCTCATGATCATATTCAGGGGTATATTCCTTCAAATATTACAGGACTCTAGTTCTGAAAATGAATTTCTGGATTGCATCTTGGCATAAACCATGTCCTGGACAGGTTGCTATACAACTGTGTTTGGGTTGAGATTTGATTGTGGGGTTAAATAGGCAAAACTTAAAGAAACTTGAGATTGGAAGATGATAACTATTATACTCACTAATGCTTTCTTTTATCACTGGAATAACCCTTCCTTCCTGCACTGCTCTTTCTCCTTTGCAGAGATGCTCCAGTATGTTTCCCTTCTTTCCCACTCCCATCAGCCACCCACTGGTCTAGGAAATATTCAGTCCTTGCAACAGTGGAACCATTATGGCCAGTTGGGAACATGGCTCATTGGCACGACAAGCAAAAGAGGCTTGCAGGGAATTTAATGGAATCCAGGTTGTCTCATTGCAGGTCTACAGCCCTCTGAAAATTTAGCTATACATAGGATCTTTATGGGGTATGGGTTGGGGAATAGAAATTGACCTCCATCTGATATAGCCACTTCAATGGCCGCTTTCAGTACTTGACTGAATGAAGACTGGGAGTGGGACCAGAGGAAGCAATCTTGAACACACAGACACACCATTCTGCACATACATAATTCTGCACAACTAATTGTGCTAACCTCCCCTACAGAACTACTGAGAGTATTAGTGAAATAATGAATGCACTGCACTTTGAAAACTTGAAATGTGCTACATAAATGTAAGTGCTACGACCACTTTATTTTATGAAGCAGGCACCCTGAAATACAACTTGGCAAGCCATTAACAACCCACTGCCACTGATTATTGTGATTGTTATACTAAATGTCCTGATCAGATTATGGAAAGCGGAAGGCTGAAAACCACCACCGTGTAACCTTATCTGCCAAAGGCAAGGAGAAAGAGTATATCATTAGAGCACTGTTTCAAGCCACCAATCATCCAGAGTTCCCGAGTTCTGGATTCACTCCAAAAGAACATGCCTCCCCCAATGCTGTCATCTGCTAAATCATCAAGATGACCTCGAGTGAAGCAGCTATGGTAGAAATACATCCTACATATAGTAAAATCAGATGAGGGAAAGGGCAGGTGGGTCTTGTGTCTGGAGTATTAATTACAGCTACAAATTCCAAAGGCTCAAATTTCTGCTCCCATTTCAGTTAATGTAAGTTGTACCAGACAGAAAAGGAGGATTGGAATCTTGTTGTGAACGGAGATGGGCAAATCTGTGGAGCTCAATTTTACTCTAGGTTTGTATTTTCTGCTGCTCATTTTGTTCAGTCCAGTTACTCATTGGATTAAAGTAGCGTGTGTGTTTTTAAAATGAAAGTCAAACTTCACAGAATTTTTTTCAAGTCTACACGTTGTGTCCACTTTCCAATGTACACGCCCTATCTACTGAGTAAAGCATTTTTGTGTGCATTTCACCAAATGCATACATTTTTGTATGCCATTTCAAGTACCCATATTTTTGGGTACACTTTTTCCACTCTACATATTTCTGTATACCTATCTCTTTTCTTTTGCAAACAGTGTCATAAACTTTGGAAGAGTATGGATTTAGACCTCTGTGGCCTGGTTCATGTTCAGATTAGCGATATGGTGTTCGCAAGTTCACACTGTAAACTTGCTGACTTTTGACTTAAGGAATCTCATTTGGGCCATTGTGGCCCATGGAGAGGAATTCATGCACCATTCCAATCCATGAATCTATTTGGAGACTTGGTCAGAAGAATGGCATTTAACCTCAGCACAATTAATAATGGTCTCTTTCCTGGCAACATTGCAAAGGTGCCCATGAAGGGCTGATACTAATAGAAAGTTCCTTCATTCTTCTGTGCCTTGTTTGAGATTGCTGTAAGGTATTTTTATTTATTTGTTTATTTTTTATTAAGTGTTAACACACAATACAAAAGAAAAAAGAAAAAAATATGAGAAAATACACAACACTACAAAAGTGCTTAACTAAATAGTACATAACTAAACGAGACAAAATACAAACATTAAAATGTTAAACATTAAACATTTAACATACATTCCCTAATTTGGTAGAGGTAGTGATACGATTCGTTCTTAAGCATATAACCAATCTATCATTACCTTCCATAAAACCACAATTATTTTCCATAATTAGTTTATTCCCTAATATTCCAGGATAATATTTTAACCGTCTTTTTGTGATTTTTACTCTATCCAATAGGCCATTTCCACATGGGGTTTTTAAAATGGTGCAGAGCGTCCTCCAGGGAGGATGTCTGCACCTGGGAGTGGACTGGGTCGGACCTACTTAACGTAGATCTGCACCCCAGCCAGCTCCAGAATGACCCCAAGTGGTGTCCAGCGTGCTTTTGAAAAACCTGTTTCTTGAGGTTTTTCAAAAGCACAGAGCGCGCCAGTGCGAGCCTGCTCCTTTATGCAGATTCACAGGCTCGCATTGGTGCAAGCCTGCAATCTGCCAGGGGTGGGCTTTAGGCTGGCGAGCTTCAGCGGTTGGTCGAGAGCCTTGACCAACTGGAAGCCGCCATTTTCGTCCCCGGAGCAGTGCGGAGTGGCGGCCACGCACTGCTCCGGAACAGCGTGGACCAGACTCGGGAGCCCAAAAGTCCGGTGAGTAGCGTCACAGGGTGATTCCCTCGCCCCGTGCGGAAATGGCCATAGTCTCCAGCTCTGATGAAGTCTCTTCTCCAGGATCTTCTTGTTCAATTTCCTCTTGTTCTTGCTCTTGTCCTTCTACTTCTTGCTCCTCTTATTGTTCCTGTTCGAGATGTTCTGCCGAATATTCTTCAGATTCTACCATAATTGACCTCTGACCTTCCTTCCCTACTTTACCTGTTATCTTCTTTCTCTTCTCCTCTTTTCTCTCTTCTATCTTTTGATCCTTCCCCGCTTCTTCCTATTTTCTTCTTTGAATCTTTTCAGAAATTCTACAGTTTTGTGAACCGAGTTAATTGCATGTCTTCTTTGATTATATGTAAATATTACTCCTTCAAACTTCCCCCATCTGTACGTTATTTCATTTGTCTTCAGTTCTTGTGTTAAGAAGGAGTAATCTTTTCTTTTCTTAAGTACTTGCGATGGAACGTCCTTAAATATTTTCAATTGAATTCAATTCAATTCAATTTTCAATAAAAAAACTATATGTAAGGTATTTAAACTATATACTGTATATCCTTGTTTCTGTGTTTTCCTCACAAGATGAGCTAGTAGGCTGACTGAATGCCAAGCTATATGCAACTAGAGATTTATTTGATATCACTTGTCAGTATTGTTCCTTTTTGTATTATTATTATTTGTGCATATGAGACACATTGTTTGTACTTGGTCACTTTCCTCTTTTATTTTGTGGATATTTTCTTACCAGCCTGAATACACTAAAGGCACCAGATCTCATCTGATCTTCGAAACTAAGCAGAGTCAGCCCTGGTTAGTACTTGGATAGGAGGCCACTAATGAATACCAGATGCTGTAGGCTACTTTTCAGAGCCCATTTCCGCACTACACTCTTATAGCGCGATTATTGCACTTTCAACATCCTATGGAATCCTGGGGTTTGCAGTTTCGGGAGGAGCCGTCTGGCCCCTCCGGAAACTGCAAACTCCAGGATTCCATAGGATGTTGAAAGTGGAATAATCGCACTATAAGAGTGTAGTGCGGAAAGAAAGGAACTGACAAAACCACCTCTGAGTATTCTTTGCTTAGGAAAACCCTGTGAATTTCATGGTATTGCCATAAGTCAATAGGCAACTTGAAGGCACAAGCATACACACATTTTCTCACCCATTCAGTTACAATATTATCTATTTATAACAGTTCTGTTTGTGACATATTAGCTTTTGTGGAATTAATAGGGGAAGTTTTCATATCTTTGGGATACAGGCTTGTCCTTAGAACTGTTTTTTTTATATATACTCATTTTAATTTAAAGAAGACTTTGAAACTGAAATAGATACTATCTGGAAGTCTGTTTCATGAATGTCATTAATCAATATCCATATTGTCATTAATGTCATATATTTTCAATATTGCCTTACGCTCTTTTGATTATTGCTGTTTTTCGTCACTATTATCTTTTGCCGACATCGTTATTCTGATTTGGAATTACCCCTGTTATTTGTACACTGATTTCTTGTTTCAGCTATATCTCTTTTTACATATTAAGGAGGCATTATATTCAAATAGCTACAATTCCCTTTGGTTTGGGTGCTGCTTGCCACTACCCATAATGTCCAACCTGTCCTCCAAGGTTTCATTATTTCCTACTATCACTCACTGTAATGCTAAACTTGGGTGGCCCTGTGCTGGTTGCTTTGTTCTCAAAATGGTGTGACCCACAAACCAAATGGTGTTTCTGGTGTATGTGGGGAACACTGCCTCATATAAACATTGTCCATGATAGATAGATAGATAGATAGATAGATAGATAGATAGATAGACAGATATGAAAACTGACAATCACAACCTAGTGGTCTACAAGGAAAAAAAGAAAGTGCAAAAGGAAAAAGGATAGAAAGAAAATTAGAAAATCCAAACCAAAAAATGACTTGGATGAAAGAGTAGAGGGCATGCCGATTAAATCTGCAGATGACACCAAAGTGGGTGGGATTGCTAATACGCCAGAGGACAGGATCAACATTCAAAATTACCTTGAGAGATTGGAGAGCTGGGCCAAAGCTAACAAAATGAATTTCAACAGAGGGAAATGTAAGGTCCTACACTTAGGCAGAAAAAATGGAATGCACAAATATAGGATGCGGACACATGGCTGGATAACAGTATGTGTGAAAGGGATCTAGGAGTCTGGGTAGATCACAAGCTGAACATGAGTCGGCAGTGTGATGTGGCAGCCAAGAAAGCCAACGTGATTCTTGGTTGCATCAACAGGAGTATGGTGTCTAGATTGAGGGAAGTAATGGTATCACTCTATTCCGTATTGGTTAGGCCTCAGTTCTGGGCACCTCAATTCAAGAAGGATATCAACAAGCTGGAGTGTGTCCAGAGGAGGGTGACCAAAATGGAGTCTTCTTCTTTGGAGGTTTTTAAGCAGAGGCTGAATGGTCATCTGTTGGGAATGCTTTGATGACTGTTCCTGCATAGCAGGGGGCTGGACTCGATGGCCCCTGTGATCTCTTCCAACTCTATGATTCTATGAAATAAATGTAGATGGGCATATAATTTCTCAACCATTTTCCTAGAACAGACTGCCTTTTCGTACCTTTCCTTGCAAGAATGATGCAAGCACCAGGAAGCATGGTTCTGTCCCAGGACACTGTCTTCTGGTAGCGAGGAATAACAGATGCCCACCTTGTAAGCTGCACAGCCACTCACAGTGGTTTCCCAGTAATGCCATCCTCGAGCAGGCAAGAGCTCGCCTAATACAGGTGAGATGCTGCACACAGAGATGAGAAAGGCAAGGGTAGAATTTCATTATATTAGCCAAAGTCAAAGAAAACCTTAAAGCACAGGCACAACAAAGGCCCTTTCCACACACGAGAAAGGAAACGGGCGAAAACGGAACTCACCGGCTTTCTTGAGTGTCTGGGCGAGTCCGTCGGGACGAGGAGCAGTGCGAGCTCGTCGCTCCGCACTGCTCCGGCGCCCAAAATGGTGGCTTCCAGTTGGTGGAGGCTCTCCACTAACCGGAGAAGCTCGCCAGCCTCAAGCCTGCCCCCAGCAGATCTGCAGGCACACACTTGTGCGCTCCTGCAAATCTGCAGTGGAGCACGGCGACGGAGCGACACAGAGTCGCGCGCTCCATGCTTTTTAAAATACTCTTAAAAGAGTTTTTAAGGTTTTTAAAAAGCATGCTGCGCGACCAGTTCTGGTCACTACGAACCGGACTGAGGTACGGAACTACAAAAAGTAGTCCACCCCAGTCCACTCCACGATACAGAAGACCTCCGTCGGAGGTCGCTCTGCACCATTTTAATAGCCCGGTGCGGAAATGGCCAAAGAGAGATTTCATCCTTTTCAAAAGAAGCCAGCATTCCTTTACATTTAAAGAGTTTTCAAACAAGAAGCTGTGTTTGTCTCTTCCACCTTAAAAAGCAGGAAGGGAACGAGAGTAAAAAAATGTAAATAAATGTAAGCAAGGAGAATAAAAAAATGAATGTGGCATTTATACGTGCCTTCAAGTTGCCTGATGCCATCCCATGAATTCCATAGGGTTTTCTTAGGCAAGGAATACACACAGGTGATTTTGCGGTTCCTTCCTCTGAAACATAGCCTATAGCACCTGGTAGTCATTAATAGCCTCCCAGCCAAGTACTAACCAGGGATGGCCATGCTTAGCTTCCAAGATCAGGCAGGATCTGATGCCTTTAGGATATTTAGGCCCTCCCGTAGAGACCAACATTTTAGCAAGACTATTTTAGGATGAGCTTTTGTAGATACAAACCTATTTCTTTAGATGCAGTACAGAGTGGTACTAAAAATGCAGGGCCATTTCCGCACTACACTCTTACAGCGCAATTATTCCACATTCAATATCCAGTGGAATTCTGAGGTTTACAGTTTAGGGAAGGGCCGGACAGCCCCTCCCTAAACTGCAAACTCCAGGATTCCATAGGATGTTGAAAGTGGAATAATCGTGCTATAAGAGTGTAGTGTGGAAATGGCCCAGGTTGTCAAGCATATTTATATATTTGTGGGAGAGGGACTGAATCTAAGAGGATCTAGAAAAAATGAAAATCATTTTCCTTTCCCTAAATGCATCCAAACTGATATTTGTCCACAACCTACCATAGTAAGCATTTGTTTCTCTTTACACCCAACAAGTTCAGCAACAACAAAAATAAAAGCTTCCAACAGTTAGGCCTTTAAAACAGGCTGTCTTGTGGGCTCATTTTGATAAGCAGAAGTGAAATTCGAAAAGAATAATCTCAAAATTGAATAGGAAAAATTAACCCATACCTTGAACCAAAACCCAGGAAAAGAAAATGCAACAAAAGAAAATGCAAAGAAAACTGTAACTTTGCTTTTATGGTTAATGTGTATTGCTCCTCACATTCTGTTGAGAATAATATTTGGTAATCAGGAGAGTAAATATGAGCAGTCTTTACCTAGGGATGTTTGTGTCCTCAGGAAGGCAGATCATGTTTCCATTTGGAGACAGTTGCAATGCAGGGTGAGCTGTTCCTTTCATTATGTGAAATCTAGTTCCTATTGTGATTCACAAGAAAGAAATAAACACCACTTCAGGGGTGATTGCAGTGTTAGTTTGCAGTGAATCATACAAAGCTTACGAATTACAAATCCCAGTCACTGAAACAATGCACTTCACAATTGACTGGAAAACATTCACATTTCCTCTTGAGATGAAGTAGAACAGTACTGTTTGCATGTAAAAATATTCCACTTCAAATATCTGTAGGAAGGGAGTGTTCCCGTCTGGACACATGGCACAAGAGGAGTAAGGGAGGAGAGGCTTTTAGGCCACTGTAGTCTTCCTGCTCATCAGACTCATCCAATGGCTTTGTTTGTGAACTTTCCTTTTCCTTTAGGCAGTGGTGGGCAAAATGTGGCCTTCCTGGTGTTGAGGGACTGCAACTCCCATCAGTCCTACCCAGCATAGCCAGTGATGAGATATGCTAGGAATTGTAGTCCAACAGCATCTAGGTTGTACTTTGCCCATCTCCAGCTCCATTTGGTCATTTGAACATCGCCATTTGGCAGTGATGGAAAATTTGTAGCTGTCCTTATGTTGTTGGACTGCAGTTCAAGTTAAGATGGCTTCACTCTAGCCTATACCAAGCTAGGACCACTGAGAGTTGCAGTCTAACAACTTCTGGAGGACCACAAGTTGCACACACTCACACACATACTGAAAGGGATGACAGACTTGCATGATTATTAAGCACTGAATCCACACTTAGAAGACCCCGGCCATTTCCGCACTAGACTGGTATAGTGCTATTATTCCACTTTCAATATCCTGTGGAATTCTGAGGTTTGTAGTTCACTGAGGGCAAAGAGTTCTCTGACAGAGAATTCTAAATGTCTCTCCCTAAACTGTAAACCCCAGGATTCCATAATAGCACTATAACAGTGTAGTGTGGGAATGGCCTCTGTGACAGCCATATTTCACTTGCTTTACCTTCCACGCATACTGAGCACACCTGCTATTCCTCCAGCTCTGTATCCACAAAGCTGAGTGGTGCTACCCCTTCCAAGACCAATTTACACTGATAGAAATCAGTGGCGTTTTACATAGTCTTAACACTAAAAAGGTAACTAGGTGAAAAACAGCAGGTAATATTAAATACAGCAAAGAACTTGCGGGTAGCTTTGGGTCATGTTAAGCTGAAGCCAGTGTACCCAAATTTAATGTTACTCTGTCTCTACATATGGACCTAACATCGGAAGAACCTCTTGTACAACTGATATTTTCATAAAGTCAGCCTGTGAATTTATTACCATTAATAATTTTGTTTAATAAGTGAGCAGGGGTCAAATTATTTCTGAAAGTGCAACATATATTTTGATGCTCCATTCATTTTTACTTTGTTCAGTCTGAATCTGTCCCAGTGTGCTTTGCTTTACAGGTGGGAATAGTATTTCTGTGGGTGCAAAGGTGGTTCATACTGGTAAAGCAACATCCAGAGAAAGACTATTCTGAAGACTAACAATCTGGATTCCCCCTTCCACCTTCACACACACAAATCACAGGAACATTTATCTTCTTTAAAAAAACCAACAAAACGTAATCATGTTTCTCTTGCTAGCACGCAGAGAAGATTACAGCCTTAACATTTGATTTGATTTGTGTACCATTTCCCCTTGAATTGTGTGTGTGTGTGTGCGCGTGCGTGCACTTTTCTGCACAGTTGCTTTACTGTGCCATAAATGTGCGTCTGTCATCCAGTGTTGTGTACAGTCCACACAACTACCTTCAAGGTGCTATTGCTTCTGTTGCACGTGTACTGCATTGTGAGGAAATAGTAACAAATACAGTGTACAAAGCAGTCTACACTTCATGTTCTCTTACACTTCATGTTTTTGAAACCAGTAAAAATGTATGATCTGTTGGTCATATCACAGCTGGGCCCTCCCCATGTCTAAATACACTGAACATTTTGGTAGGCATATACAGAAAACATGTTCTATTTGTGCAAATTTCTTCCTTTCTCCAAAGCTCGTACTGGTTAGAGAATATTTATCTACCTTTTGTTGAAATGAGAGCAGCTTCACTCTGTTCACTCGTTCCAAAGACATTAACTGCTCTCAGGTAGAAGAAATAATTTACATTGGATTCTAGGTGAACTTTCATTTCAGGTTGTTTAATGCCGGCTAGAGATCTGAAAAAGCAAGAACATCCATAGCTGTTTTTCTTTTGAAAAATCACCCGTTTTCTCAAGCTGCTTTTCGTGTAACAGGAGAACAGATAAAGGACCTCATATCTTCAAAAAGGGGAAAAAGGCGACACAAACAATTACCCCTCAGTCAGCCTGATATCAATACTGGGAAAGATTCTAGAGCAGAACATTGAACAGTCTGTAAGCACTTAGAAAGGAAAGCCACAAGGATTTCTCAAAAACAAGTCATGCCAGGGTAACCTTATTATTTTTTGTTTTTGATAGAGTTAGAAGCTTGGTAGATGAAGAGAATGTAATGAATATAGCATATCTTGACTTCAAGGCCTTTGACAAAGTCCCCCATGTTATTCTTGCAAACAAGCTAGGAAAAACTGGGCTAGACAATGCTACTGTTAGGTGGATTTGTAACTGGTTGACTGATTGAACCCAAAGGGTTCTCACCAATGACTCCTCTTCATCCTGGAAAGAAATGACTAGTGGGGTGCCACAGGGTTCCGTCCTGGACCCAGTGCTATTCAACATCTTTTTCAATGCCTTGGATGAGACAATAGAGGACATTCTTAACAAATTTGCAATCAACACCAAATTAGGAGAGGTAGCTAAAATCCTAGAAGACAGGATCAGAAATCAGGATGATCTTAAAAGATTAGAAAGCGGGGCCATAACTAATAAAATTAATTTTAATAGGGAAAATGTAAGGTACTACACTTGGGCAGAAAAAATGAAATGCACAGATATGGGATGGGTGATACTTGGCTTGATCACAGTACATGTGGGAAGATCTAGGAGTCTTAGTAGACAATAAGCTGAACTTGAGTCAACAGTGAGATGCAGCAGCTACAAAAGGCAGTGTGATTCTGGGCTGCATCAATAGGAGTATAGTGTCTAAGTCAAGGGAAATAATAGCACCTATCTATTCTGCTTTGGTCAGTCCCCATCTGGAATAGTGTGTCCAATCCTGGGCACCACAGTTCAGGAAGGATATTGACAGGCTGAAACACATCCAGAAAGGGGTGAGCAAAATGGTAGAAGGCCTGGAAACTATGCCCTATGAGGAGTATGTTTAGCCTTCAGAAGAGAAAGTTAATAAGAGGTGATATGATAGCTGTGTTTAAATATTTGAAGGGATGTCCTATGGAAGATGTAGCAAGCCTGTTTTCTGCTTCTCCAGAGACTACAACACTGAGCTATGGCTTCAAGCTTGAGGAAAAGAGATTCCACCTAAAACATTAGGAAGAACTTCCTGATCGTAAAAGCAGTTTGAGAGTGGAATGTACTGCCTTGGACTGTGATAAAGACTCCTTTTTTGGAGGTTTTTAAACAGAAACTGGATGGCCATCTATTGAGAATGTTTTGATTGTGTGTTCTTGCATGGCAGGAGGTTGGACTCAATAGCCCTCGTGGTCTCTTCCAAATCTATATTTCTATGATTCTAAGTAAAGAAGCTGGTGGATGCTATTTTTGTTTTTAAAAAAAGCATGTTATTGACATAAATGCATGACATTTAACATAGCAGAATATAAAACAAAACATACAATGGAAAAAAAATCTAATTTCTATTGTAGTGCTACTCAAAGTGTTAATCCCTGGATTGGTGCTGATCCCTGCTGAGTTTCCAGGAAAGAAAAAGAAAAAAAGTTGCAGCCAATGGTCATGAATATGGTACTGATCTCTGACACTGGAAATAAAAATAATCACCAATCTTCACATCAGATGGCCTAAGATGCACTGCTGTAGAGCCTTTTCATGTACAATAGAAGTAATCAACCAGAGTTTAATTCTTTAAAATAATGTACGCTAAGTAAGGGATTATTTCCAAAAGGATGGTGATGTAAGTAGGTTGCGGTACGAAATCTAGAGACTTTCAACAATCCTCCCATGAAGAGATCTTGCTTAACCTACACCCTCATGCCAATCTATTTCAGTGCATCAGCTTTTTAGAAACACCAGGTTCTAAATCCTCAAACATCAATCCTAAATCAAGTAGTTACAGGACCAGTGGCAACTGGTTGCTCTCATGGGTATAAGGTGATGAATCTCCCTTGGGTTTTGGTCTTACTGCAGTGGATTCAGTGCTCCATTCACATGGAAGCCACTAGTCAACACTGTACAGGACTGTTCCCAGTCCTTGCTATTTCCATTTTTGCTGTTGACAAGAGGAACGAAAAAAACTGTCCTAATTGATAAGCTTTTTCTGGGTCCTATAAAATATTCACAGTGATCCTGGAGATGAGTTTAGGGGTATGATGTGTTGTATTGTGCCTGAAGTGATTCATAACACTTTAGCCCTTACAACACCACCATATGTGATATAGAAATCCCTTGTTTTATCTCGTTACCAGTACAGGTAGTGGGACTGAGGCACTGCACCAATGCGGTAACAACCAGTCCCATACTAACATCACACATTCTGTGTAGCCATTTCCTCTCATGTCCATATGAGAAAACATCTTCATGGAAGGAGCCTTGGCAGTTACATCCATACTTGCTGATGCTGCTACTTGATCTGGAATATTGATCATCTCACATCCATGGAACCAGAAGCACTGCATTGGAGTGGATTGTGGCCTATTTAATCTTCAGCCATTATGACCCTGCAGCATGTATCTGAATGGCTGGTACTAATCTCACAAAACATGCTGGAAAGGTTGATGATAAAGTGATTATTCCAGGTAGTTGCTGGCAGTCTGAACAGGGATGGCTTCTCATAGGATGTACAAATTTTGATCTGAACTCTTTTGTTTGTTTGTTTGTTTGCTTTTGGTAGTGCTTCAAAAGCCTGTAAACCTACCTGATCTGATGGAAATACTGGGGAAAAAATTGTATCTACAACAAGCCTTAACAGAGCTCATTCATGTCACCTCAGTACACTTAAAAAACATTGCCTTCCTTAAGCCTTAGAAGCTGTTCTTTCACCAATGTTCCACCAGGTAGCACTAGAAACTGAAGAATGAGGAGCAGGTGATGCTTTTCCACTCTTTTCTTTTTTTTAAAGAATGACACCTTGTTCAAAATTCTCTTACTTCTTTTGCATTCCTTTTGCTGAACAATCACAAGTTAATGTCAACACAGTTTTGCATCACAGAGCTTTGAAAGATTGGCTGCTACATAAATAGCTGTCTCATTTATTCATGTCTTTCATTATGTCCTCTTGTCATTCAAGAAAAGAAATGAAAAGGGTTGAAACATATTCTAATTTCAAAGAGAAGTGTTTTTAGCGAGAGTGGATTTCAAAGGCTCTCAGATTCTCTTATAATCTGAACTGAGCTGAATTTCTTTATAGTCTCAATCACTCTTATCCTAGTATTAGTACAATAAATGCATAATCAGATGTAACCCAGCTTAATGGAGGTGCTAGAAGCATATCAATATATCATGTGATCTCACAAGGGGGAGAAATTTGTTTGGTTTGCAGTCTAATGCAAACAGTGAATTTTGTACTTTTGAACAAAGATGCAAACTGAACTTGAGTTATCCCAGTTGCATAGAGTTGGGGGGGGGATGGTTTACCCCGGGTGACAATGTTTTTGGGGCATCCTGGCCCATAGCTACACCCCTGCATGCCCTGGCCATGCCCCCACGCACAGTGGCCACGCCTCCTCCCAACCGCCCGCCGCACACTACAAGCTCTGCCATGAGTTATCCTCTTAAATTTGTCTTTCTCCAAAGGATGCAAGGAGTTCTCCAAATACACTTAAAATGCATGAATTTTATGGACTATTTTACTTATCCTTAGTAAAAATGTGTATTCTAAAAATGCAGTATACTAGAAACATGAAATGTTCCTAACACATGTGTATATTAATAGCATGTTAGGCAACATATATTAAGGAAACTTGCTCAGAATGCATGTATTAATGCACACACATCTCAGGATTTTCATACAAATTTTTGAAAAATATCTCAAAGTCCCAGATACACTAGATTTAAGAATTAAGGGGAAAAAATGAAAAACTGAGCAAAACTGAAATTATTGCATTCCTCTATCTCTACAGGGCATGGGTTTAATTTCAAGTGAGCCTTCCCACATCTCATTGGTACCTGTGTGGGAGATCATCATCTATGCAGACAGTGAACAGAGTAGAATGAATGTGTGGAGGGTGGGAAGTGGAAGTAGACAGATAGATCAATTTTCTTTAGCTGGATAGATCAAAAGTGGAACTAAGAACTGCAACGAAACCTGCCCCCAAAACATTCAGTGCAAAGTGTGACCAAAGTCTAACTGTATGATAGTTATGGAAGACACTTCCCAAGCTCTCTAGCTTTTAATCTAGTACAGCAGTTCTTAAACTGTGGTCTGTAGACCCCCCCCAGAGGTCCACAATGTCCTTATGTGGGGGGGCTGCAAAGGCTTGAAGAAATGTTATCCACTTTTACAGTTAAAATAGAAAGACATAGTGAATGAAAGAAAGGAAGAAAGAAAGAAAGATTGACAGACAGTCACATATTGATCTCAAAGAGCAGCAATCTTTTGCCAGTGGTTGACATCATTTGTACAAAGTTTCAATATCTGAAACTGTTCAAAAGTTATGTAAATAACTGTTTGATAGCAGAAATTGTACCCAGCACTTGCTACTTCTGCACACAGTGAGAAGATGCAAGTGAGAGATGCTGAGTGGCTAAGAGAAAGCATGGGACATTTCTTGGTACTGCGCATACATCCAGAAGCTGCCTTGAATTAAGCCTTGATGGTCCATGGCAACAAAAGATATTTAAAGGGGGTACATGGTAAAGAAAAAGAACCACAGATCTAGAATTTACAAGGAGTTTTTTTCTTTCCTCTACACCCTCACAAATAAGTAAAACTTAAAAGAGGCTGAATAATTTCAGCAGGCTGCAAAGAAGGATTCAGAAGATGCCCATCCCTGCTGCAGGAAGAATTTTATTTCCAATCAAGGACCAGGGCCATTTCTGCACTAGACTGTTAGAGTGCTATTAAAAGGCCCCTCCTTAAACTGCAAACCCCAGGATTCCACAGGATGTTGACAGTGGAATAATAGCACTATAACAGTCTAGTGTGGAAATGACCCAGGTTTTGCTTCCCAAGAGCTGTTAATCAGCTATTCCAGGAGAAAGAGAGGAATAAAGGGAGATCTTCCTTTCTCGACTTTCTCCAAAAATGGTCCTGATACTTCTCTTAATACCTCGCTTGGAAGGAAAAGGTGAGCATGCTGGTAAGGAGATTTGGAAAAGAATTTGGCCATGGAAGAGAATACGAGTCACTCTCTGCTGACTCAGATTTCACCCAAGAGGGAGAGAGTTTGGGCAGGGTGAGCAAACTGCCCCACTTCCCCCCATTTTGAAAGCATTCATATTGCAGTAGTGATGCTGTCTGCATCATTTTGTTTACTCTTCTTTGTCCTCATGTCCTTATCCTGATCTTTTTTTGTTTCCCCCTTCACAACCATTTATTCCGACCGGGTGACCCAAGTCCTTTTCCCAAAGTCATCACAGTGCTACGTCTGCCGTAAGGACATTTCAGAAGTCTGTAAATAAAACCACTGCAGCCAATTGTAGCAAACAGCAGAATAGGCAAATCAGTCCAAGGACAATGAGGGCAGAAAAGGAGAAAAATGACAGTGAAGACAGCAGAAGTAGCCAGAGAAACAAGTGAATAGCAAACAGGATTGAAATAACTCAAATATTTTGGCAAAATGAGCACTACCATTTATTCATAAATTGCTAATTTGTCTGGCTTTATTAAGAGCCAGCGTGGTGTAGTGGTTTGAGAACTGAACTCTGGGAGAAGAGTTCAAATCTCAGTTCGTGGAAGCCCATTGCATGAACTTGGGCAAGTAACACTTTCTCAGCCTAAGAGGAGGATAATGGCAAAACTAAATAAATCTCATCAAGAAAACCCCTTGCAAATAAAACCCCTAGGACAGGCTGCCTCTAAACTGGAGTCAGTATGAAGGCACAGAACAAAAACAACTGGCTGTATCAGATATATCTGTTCTGAGGTATCTACCAAGACTACAAACATACTCATTGTAGCCTTAATAAGGATGAAAGCAGGATGTGTATGTAGGGTCTGGCACTCTGATATCAGTGCCCTCCCACATACCATCCACACATACATAATATTTTCCCATAACAAATGGTGGTTTTTCTAGATCTCCAAGGCAGTGCCAGCACATGCAGCAAGGGCCAGAAAACACACTGGTGCGCATTATAAACAGAAACAGTGCAATGTTGCTACCCTTCCACACCAGAACAACTTGTAGCAAAACTGCCTGAGTGAAATATCAACAGAAAAATATCATTGTAACCACCCTGGATACCTACCTTCTCCTAAAGGGAGCAGGTAGAGTATAAATGCTTTAAATAAGGAATAACTTCGTTGAAGAAGCTCCTATATAGAGTGATAATTTATATGCTGCGTCATTTTAAATGAGTAACAACTTTGTTGAAGCAGCTCTTGTATAGAGCGATAATTTATATACTGCATCACTGAAAGCCTTCTTTTTTGGAAGGCACTAGTTGTAGAAAGTCCTCCACTAGTTGTGGAGGAAATCTACATTCACTAGCTAGGGTTTAATAGTTAAAAAGCTCTTCACCTAACTTACAGATATGTGATGACTAGTTGTCATTTACTCAGTGGTGGAAAAGGGTTCATGTGATCACACAGTGAATAAAAAATCTGAGAAAGCCCAACAGAAAACTAGCTGGCTAGCTAGTAGCTACCTAGCTAACTCAAATGTCTATAATTCATTCTATCCATAAATGAGTCCAAGAGCAAATCAATCCTGAACTCTTGATGGAAGCCAAAATGACTAAGTTAAGGCTATGATACCTTGGATACGTGGTGAGATGAGATGACTCACTGGAAAAGACAATAATGCTTGGCAAAGTAGAAGGAGGTAAGAGAAGAGAAATACCTCACCACAGGTGCATTGATTCAAGGAAGGAAACCACAGCTTTGAGTTTTCAAGACCTGAGCAAGGCTGTTGATGACAAAGACTCACGGATGTCTCCCATTCAGAGGATCACCATAAACCAAAGTTGACTTGCCAGCAAATAACAACACATAACTCATTCTGATGTTTCCTAATGCTTGTAAGTCTAAAAAGTGAAATGGAGCCACTCCAAAATATGGTACATAGGTGTATGTGTAAATTAAAAGTTGGTGTATCCAAAAATGGTAGCGCAAACTCCCCCAAGAGGATCTGTAAACTTCTAGGACCTGCTGAGTGTGGAAGGTCTTTGCCGAAATTAAGAAGGATAACTGGCGGTAAGATAACAACAGGGAGAAAATCCTCGCATGTGATAAATATCTGGAAAGTAGGCATTAGAACTGGGAGTTGTGCCCAAGAAGAGAGGTAAAGTAAAGCTCTTTCTGGGAAGAAAGCTTGGGAAACATCTTCCAGGTACCTGGGTGACTGCTAAATAAAATCCTTGTTTTCTAAATGAAAATGTAAGATGGATCAGAACAGGTGGCAGAGTTTTTCAGTGTTGGCATTTTCCTGCCTCTTCTTCCACCCCCCTACCACTATTAGGAACAAGTAAAGACCACCCTATTCCCTGAGATTTCAGGGCCAAAACCTGAGACAGGGGCTGGCAAATGTCTCTTATGATATCACAGTGGTGAGGCAGAAATTACTCTTGGAGCAGCTGATTGTGGAAACAGGCACATGGGGGATGCAGAGTCTGGGTAACCGGATCCAGAGTCTAGTAAAATCTGGCTAACCAGTTGATATGGTAACACATAATCATGGGGCAGGGAGTCAATTTTATTTAATGGCTAGGCAGGCAGACAAAACATATCCACCAGTTGCAATGGTTGCTGCCATTCCTGCTCGTGCTTACAATCCTCCTCAGGTTTACCTACAGTACACAGAGGGAGTTCCTCCAGACTTTAAGCTCTTGGGGCTCATGTAATTCTCACTATTACTTTTTCCCCAGGCTCTGTGTTGTTGTTGTTGTTGCTGCTGCTGCTGCCACTGCCACCACTGCCAAGGCTGTGAAACAAGAAGGGTCACACAGGGTGACAGTGGCCTTCTGCTCCCTTCCTTGTTCCCATTGGCACAATAAACCCCAATGCATGTTTATTATGGTGTGCCTTCAAGTAACCCTATCATGGGGTTTTCTTGGCAACGTTCGTTCAGACGGTGTTTGCCGTTGCTTTCCTCTGAGGGAGAATGTGACTTGCCTAAGGTCACCCAATGGGTTTCCATGACAAAGGATTTGAAACCTGGTCTCTCAGAATCCTAGTCAAACACTCAGACTGTTATACCACATGGGCTCTCATCTGCTCACCATCTTTCTCCCCCAGTTCTCACCACTTGCTCTTGTCTTTTTGGTTCATCACTGTGTTTACATAAATATAACACACATGCAGACTCCTTTGCACTTAGCCAGAGAGTTCAAGCACCAGCTGGGAAGATGGGTGCTCAGGCTTTAAAGTTGCTTCATATATAAAATCAGACTCTCCACCTCCAGCATTGCTTGAGCTGTGATTTGTGTTTCCTCCTGGATACCCATGGAAGCACAGCAGTTCCTGGAGACCTCATCCAATACCCTGAGTCTTGGCAACCTCATCCTCTTTAAATTTTAGGCATAGGGGAACAGGAAAAGACCCAGAAAACAGTCTATCCCACTCTACTGTGACTGTTGTTACTGGTATTATTTCTATTTCTTATACTTTTAGACTATGCAATAACCAAAGTTTTCTAGGCATGGGCAGGTAAATGAAAATAATAATGAATAGTGATAAATAAATGGGATGTAATGAATCCAGGATAAAATCAGGAACAAAGAGTAAAAACAATGCTGGACATAATAAAAGCAAAGTGAAACCAGAAGCAAAACTTGGATTGTACCTGATGACTGGATGGCAAACTAGGTGGCAAAACCAGGAGTGCTTTGGCTCAGCTTTGCCTGGTGTACCATACCCCTTGGTAAAGAATATGGGTCTGACCAAAGTGACACATGTCTTACTCACTTCCCAACTAGAGTGTGATCTACATGGGGCTGCCCTGGAATCATAGAAGCATAGAAATGTAGAGTTGGAAGAGACCACATGGGCCATCCAGTCCAACCCCCTGCCATGCAGGAATACCCTCAAAGCACTCCCGACAGATGGCCACCCAGCCACTGCTTAAAAACCTCCAAGGAAGGAGACTCCACCACACTCCGAGGCAGCATATTCCACTGCCGGACAGCCCTGACTGTCAGGAAGTTCTTCCTGAGGTTCAGGTGGAATCTCCTTTCCTGCAGCTTGAATCCATTGCTCCTTGTCCTGGTCTCTGGAGCAGCGGAAAACAAGCCCTCTCCCTCCTCTACATGGCATCCCTTCAAATAGCATTCAAAGAGCATTCACAATCTGTAGCTAGTATGAGATGGCAATACTGCTGCTATACTGCTGTCTGGCAAAATCCTATGCAGTTCTGGGATTTGCAGTCTAAGGTGAGGCATTTAAAATTCTCTGCCAGAGAGTTCTAGTCCCTCAGCAGACCACAGATCCAAACACCCTATAGGATTTTGCCATGGCAGTGGAATTATAGTGCTATAATTGTGCAGTGTGAAAAGCCAACTTCAGAGCCCCTACACATTTTTCTTGCACAATAGGCAGATAAAATTGTGTCCTGTAAAGTAGAAGACATGACTGTCCTTTCGGTCTGTTCATAGCATGACAACTTCCTTAATGGGCAGGAGGTTGGGGAGCAGGAATAGCCTGCACAAGAGGGATGACAATGGAGAAACGATCAAACACCTTCCCCCTTCCCATTCCTATAGTCTTGACATTTCCTGGGCTTTTACCTAGGGTAACTATAACAACAGTAAGAAAAGAGTTTCGATCATGTAATGCTAAAATATTGATCATGGCAAAGAACACAAATGGTTGATTCATTCCTCATTCTCTCTGATCTGCTTGGGTATGTAATATTTCTTAAACTATCACAAACTGTTGAACCGTGTCATTCCCATCTTAGAAGAATGGGGAGAAAAATCAATCTTTAAAAAAATATGCTGAGTGTTATGGATGATCTACATAGTGGACTCTATAAAATACAGTGACATGCTTCCAATGCTGCTGGAAATAGAATAGCTCCATTGTACTAGAAAAGCGTGACGGATCTTGGCTGTGTTTCAACATGTTTCCTTTAGATTTTACACTCTAGCTTGTTACAAGTGCTTTCAACAGAACGTAGAGGGCATATGAATGAAAGAGACAAAAGGGATTTGATGTTTAAAAAATTGTTCTCTCCTCCTAAATAAGAATGTCTCAAGCACCCTCTCTTAATTGAAGCCTTTTGATGATTCATGGGAATTCTTGCCTTTGATTATAGCCTATCAATAATCCCCCTGCTCCTCCTCCTCCTCTCTAACATATTAAGATGGGGTTTGGATGAAATGGCTTTTACAGAATCTTCTCTAATTCACTGATTCTTGGTTGTAAAATATGGAGCGTCCTGTCAATGTCAAGGCAGCGGCTAAGCAGACACGGAGGCAGAAGCGGGGTTTTTATAGCTTTAGTGGTAATAAATCAAAGAGGTTACTTCACCAAATGTCAACATAAACAAACAGCAAAGTTCCAGGGACGGCAAATTCAAAGCAGCGAGGTCAGACTGGAACCAAGAGCTCCCAACACGGGACGCAGTTTCACGGTTGGTAGACAGTTGTTGCCCCATGCCGAACTCCAACAGCGTCTGACTCAAATACTCAGTTTTAGCCCAGCTGAGGCTGGTCAAATGTCCATTGGCCCAGCTCACAGCTGGAGCCTCTGAAGAGTTCAGGGCCAATTCATCAAGCACTTCTCCTGCAGTCGCTGAGAACTCTGGACCGCCCCCTTCTCCAGTCGCCTCTGGAGGAACGTGGGGGGAGGGTCTGCTGCAAACTCCGGACTGGAGGCAGAAACCCTGGCCTCTGCCTCTGGAGTGCAAACGTCTGCTGCAGGTGCTGGTCTGGGCTCCACGCCAGGGACAGCTGTGGAGTCGCAGACAGACTCCTCCCTAGGCTCTGAAGGAGACCCCCCTCCAGAAGGCCCCTCCCAGGGACCCACCCCAGGCTCGGAGTCCAAGTCTGAATCGGGAGCGAGATCAGCCTGGCTCATGACACGTCCAACTGATTTAGCCAGTAGAACTGCTGGGGATTATCTTAATGGCCCTGCCAAAATGGCCAAGCATCTTTGATCTTAGGACCTGAACTTTTTCAGAGGAAGAGCCATTTGGGGAATCAAGGTTTACCTTCCCTCCATTCAGCTGTGGAATATTCTAATAAGGGTCCGTCTGAATATTAAAATGAATGTGCGTTCCCATTCAGTTTAGCTTTTCTCCAACCCACAATGTTTTCCCCCAGAGATATATGCCTTGACAATCACATTTACAAATTTAAGCTTGTATTTTCTTTCCAGTGAGAAAACAAAGCATGCTAAATGCAAGATACGTAGATGAGGGGAAGTAATGTTCTATAACAAAGTTTCAATACTTGGGGTAGACCCCTTTTTGAAATATGTGCTAAACATATTGTCTACTCTGAGCCTGAAGTTTGTATGAAAAGAAGAAAAATGTGTCCACCCTGAAGTTCTGAAGCCACTGCAGCAGAGTCAGAGCTCAATTTGGAGTTTAGAGACCATTTTTGTGAGGCTTATTGTCCCCAAGAAATCTGAGGCAGAAATAGGGAATCTACATGGAAGTTGTACATTTGTAAAGCTATTCAGTTGCTGTGGCTTAGGTGCCAGGAGATGGCAATATAGCTGCCGCAGCTCAGCCTCTGGATAGTGTTTCCTCCAGCCTCTCAGCAGCAGCCACACTGAACGGTGGAGTCTAAGTGCATCCATATCCCTGGGTCTTCCCTGCATTCTGGATGATCCAGTTTTTCCCTCTCATCTCTCTGTCCCTCCTTCTTTGCTTCAATCTCTTCCTCCTCTTCACTGCTCCAGACTGCAGATCCTCCATATCTTTGAACCATTTTAACAATCAGTTCATATAAACAGGTGAATGACATCACTGTCAAAGGCAGCACAAAGAGATTTGGGGGTTGGGTTTCCATGCAGATGAGAATTAGCAGATTTTTTTAAAAGGTAACTCGATTGGCAGAAGTAGAAAGAGAGAGGAAAATAATTTTACTCCTGTTTTGATTATTAATAATATTAATCAATAATATTAATATTAATAATTAATATTAAATAATCAATGTTAATCAGACTACTCAAAATCTGCACATCTGGTTTCCAGGAGGAAGATGGTGACATGCTGGTTGTCCTGCTGGTAGCTCCTGCAAGGACGAGTCATGTCCTGTGGTGTTTCCCTGTCTTGGCTCACAGAGGACAGTGAAAATTATCCAAAGGGGGTGAAAAGGTTTAAAAAATGAGTGTTCTAGGACCTACTCCTGGTGATTTAAATTATCACCTAAGTGGCAATCTATTGCTGGTGGAGGACAGAAGGATTGTCATCTCCAGCTTGGTCTCCCATGTGAATTGCCTGCTTTTTAAGCAATGTGTCACTAAAGCCTCTTTCTAACAGCTAGGATTTGTAAAATCAAAAGTAAAATTCATATAGAAGCTTCCTGATTATGTAGATGAAATTTCTAATTTGTGCAAAAGCACTTCTCTGCTTGATCAAGGCTCTGTGAGTAAATCAATTTGGATTTTTTTTTAAAAGAAGTTTCTTCATTGGGTATAAGTAGCCATAATATAGAGCAAAAAGTAAGAGTTGAGAGAATTTAAGAAATTACTAGGATTTGAAGAAATATAGAGTTTGAAATATTGGATAAGAACTTTATAAAATAAATCCCTATGAGAATTTATTTACCATAAGACTGAGGTAAAAGCTAGGCCACTTCTGTAGAAAGCAAGCCAGATTCCTAGGTACATGACTGTATGCTATAAACAGTATCTGTACTGAGAAACCCAAGCAAAGATGGAAATCTGGCAGCCAGTAGAAATTACTGCAACCAATTTCTTTTTCATTTTTCCTGATTGCCTCTAAATTGTTCTTTCTTTTTTCCTTAATAAGTCTGGGATTACAATGTCATTGAGTTCTGGCACAAGATCCAAAGTTGAAGGATCTGAAAGAGCAACGTCTGTAGATCTACCATCTAAGACATCAGAAGTGTCTCAAAAAAATACATGGAAGAGTTCCAGTCTGTAAAAGTACAGGTGGCTCAGATGGGAAAAGATTTGGTGGTAGAATTTAGAAAAGAATTAAAAGTAGAGATGAAAGAAATGAAACAATCTATGAAACAGATGGTATCTGAGCTGAAACAGATAAATGAAAGGAACCAGAGTCTGGAATTAAAAACAGAGAGGTTAGGAAATGAGACAGACTGTGATAACTGAAGCCCCTGTCAGAGCTGCTGATGACGAGCAGCAGCTGTTGGTCCCTGTGGCTCTGGCTGGAGATGAGTCCTGCAGCTCAAGAGCTCCCCCTGCTGCCATGGACCAAGCAGGCTTAGACATTCCTCTGCCTGCTCCTTTAGGGCAACAGGGATCCCATTCTGAAGATGGTTTGGAGCCTGTGCCAATCAGCCCACAAACAAGGTGGAGACTCAAGAGAGCTGAGCAAAGGGAGGCTTCCTTGATTAAGTTCAAGAAACAGTGACTAGCCACACCTGTGTCTTGGGCTATATAACTGCCTGCCTGGAAGCTTTCCTTTGCTTGTGGCAAACTTCTTTCAAGCCCTCCTCTTGCCTGTTCCTTGCTCCCAGCACCCGGTTCCTGCTACCTTGAATTGATCTCTGGGCTCATGACCCTTGGCTTTTGAAACTCTGACTACGGTTTTTGCTTGACGCTCTGGTAAATGAACTCCCTCATGTAAAGTGCTTGCTTGTCTCCTCCCGGCTGGATTTCGCTCGCTCCCACACTCCCTTCTCTGGGCTGGCTTGCCGCCCAGGCCTCTGACCTTGACCCAGACAAATTGAATAGAGAATGTGAGCATGATTTGGCTGTTTTTGCCATAATAGAACAAAGGGAGAGGGAGAACTGTTTATGATTTAGAGCCATCCTTGAGCAATCTAATGAAAATATCTGGGAGAGAATGGATACCACTGAAAATTATTGGAGAACCAAAAGGAGATCGTATGAGTGGAGCTTGATCATGTTTATCACATTTTTTCACATGCAGCAACAGAGAGAAATCTACTTCAAGAGACAAGATTGTCTACTTTGTTTGAAAGCAGATAAGAGATGAAGTGTTGAAGCATCATTTTCAGAACAGAATGGAGGTAGATGATTTTGAGGTTGTGGGGTTCAAGGAGATGCCTCCTACTAGGATTCTGCATAAGACAAGGGAATTTGATATATGACATAGAATATAAGGGATTTCTTCTGGAATTTGATCAAGAATACTGTAGAATTAAATCACTGGGAAAAAAATTAATGTTAGAGGATTATAGTTTTCAATGGTTCTCTTATAGACAAATAATACAAAGATTTAAAATGGATTTAAAAATTGTACAATTTTGAGTTGACTAAATCAGAATTTGAGAAACAGTTGTTCTCAGATGATAAACATTTAATTGGCAAGATGTATAAATTTTGGTAAAAATAGAGATGGAAGAAAAGTTGGTTAAGGACTGTATGATAAAGTAGGCACAAAATGTTGGCTACAATATACAGTTGGAACAATGGGAGCATTGTGACCAGCGTGCACCCCCCCCCAGATTCAATATGGTTTAATTGGTGAAATATGATTTAATTGGTAAAACATATTAATTGGCATGGATATAAAATGGACCCTAATGTGACTGGAAGGCCAAGCTGGGCAGAGGAAAAATGCTGGCTGAACACGTGCACTATGGAGTAGGTCAGAGATCCCCTCTAGGTATAGCCAGGTCATTGTCAAGAACTTGCCAGATAACCCCAGAGATAATAGACTTAAACTAAGCTGTAATAATTCTGCTGTCAGACAATATGTATTTTGAGAATCTTTAATAAAACTTACTTGAAAAAAAGTCTGCACTACTGATTAAAATTGATTAAAGTTGATTCTGATCAAAGCATGTTTAAACAGTAGCAGTGACAACAAGAACAACTGTTGACCACCTTATTATTTTGTGCAGCAAGATTGCTCAGACTGAATTTCAGAAACACCATGATAAAACTGGCTGCAAGGATGCTTTGGGATCTGTGCAGAAAATAAATTTTTCCATCTGTGAAGAATTGGTGCCTGAAAATGTTGCCAAAAATTGTCGCGTGAAAAACTTATGGGACTTTGAGATTCCAATCCAGACATAAATGCGGCTGGGGAAAAGAACATTTGGATTGTTGATGTGGCAGTCATGGGAGACAGCAGAACTGAATACAAAGGGCTTTATAACACAAGGCAGAACTGTGTCTTTGGCTCGGACTTATCACATTATCTCGTTCCTCTTCTGTTGTTCTCCCAGTGGGAGACCATTTGAAAAGCTTTTCTTTAACAAAGGAGGTCATTAATAGATTTTTTTATATGTTTGTAGTTTAAAACTTCTTAGAATGTTGAATATGTTTTTAGCCTTTTCAAATAATTTCATTGTTTATATTATTTAAAAATTGACAGATTGTTTTTATTTTATACCTGTCTTAAGATCTCTGGCTGGTGCTGTTGTTGTGTGCCTTCCAACTTATGATGACCCTTTTTCAAGATGCATTCACAGGGGCTTTGCCTTTGCCTTCCTCTGAGGCTAAGAGAGTGTGACTTGCCCAAGGTGACCCAGTGGGTTTCCATGGCTAAGTGGGGGTTCAAACCCTACTGCCAAGAGTCGTAGTCCATAGTCCAGTACTCAAACCACTACACCATGCTAGCTGTCTGGAGTTGTTGATGATTGCCTTCAAGTCGTTTCCCATTTATGGGTGATCTAAGGCTAAACTATCATGGGGTTTTCTGGAGCTGAGAGTGTGTGATGTGCCCAAAGTTACCCTTGGGTTTCCATAGTCAAGCAGGGAAGGGAACTCTGGCCTCCAGAATCATAGTGGCTCTTTGAATAGAATGTGGGACATAAAAATTTTAATATGTAAATAAAATTTAAAAAAAGAACACAAAGGATGAGCATCAATATATCTAGAATTCCATTCAGGTTCAAGATTCATTTCCTTCTTAATTCTGATCACAGACAGAGACAAAAGTGGTTCTGCAGCAATCATTTTAGAGTCTGAAGTTTTGCTGTTGTAAGCTGTTTTGAGCGGACAGAGCTGTAGCTACGTGGAGCAGATGCGACTGGAAAAAAAAGGGTATGTGAATTTAACTTCAGTACCCAAGAGAAAAAAATGTCTCACTCCCTTCATTCATAAACTATGGGTACGAGATCCATCTTTCACCATTTCACCTCATCTTGTTCAAGCCATTTCAGAAGATAATGCTGTTCTTCTCTGACAAATTCACACACATGTGAGCATTTCCATCACTTAAAGGCTGTTTACATGTAACACTAAACCAGCGTTGGGCATGCTCCAGATTCTCAAGCCCTTCCCCCATTTTGATGCCTTGGAGCTGTGGATGTCCACAGGTGCACTTTGACAACAGGAAACAAATTCTGTCATTTTCAGTTGCCTTCAGGAGAAGTCAAAAGGGGTATTTCTTGGCTGTTTGAAGGAAGGGAACCCCCTCCTGCCACCAACAGCATAGTTGAGCACTTAAAACACTTTTTACTGAAGGAAAGAGAGGTAGCAGTAAAATTGATGAGGTTGCTGGGCAAATCAGTGTGATTGATTGGACTACCTCTAGGCCTGTGCTATACTGTGGATTAACATTACATGCAGAGCTATTGGAAACATTATTTTTGGGTCTACAATTCTTAAAAGCCCCCAGTCAGCATGGCTGGCTGTGGATTCTGGGTCTTATAGTAAGCTTGAGCAAGCCTTGTGTACTTCCTCCTTTTTTTTTATGCAATCTAGGAGAGATTGGAAGCCTTCATATGCATTTTAACTAACTGATGCTGTGATTTAGGACAGGCATTCTAAGGTGGTTTCACACTTGCAGTTAAAAGCTGTTTTTCCATTATTCAGATGACAGAACCTAAATCAGCTGGCAGGTATTTTCAGTCGCTTAAAGAATGGCTGTGGAGTTTATTTAATTTTATTTGTACGGAAGGTGTGATTGCCACCAATGAATTCCCTACTTCCAATTGGAGCCAGCAGCAAAAATGGACAAAACCACTCCTATACATCATTAGTAATGCACACACACACACATCGCAGAGTTCTGACACACACCATTTGTCAGTGATGTATTTAAGTCTTTTATTCCAAGTCTCAAGTCGAGTCTCAAGTCCTTGCAAGATAATTCAAGTCAAGTCTTGAGTCAAGTCTTAAGTCTGAGAGGCAACTTTATATCTCAACCTATATTCCAGAATTTCTGGACAGAATTGAATAAAGCCAGTTTTAACAATTTAAGTAGAGTTGGCCCTCTACTTTTGTGATTTTGCCACCTCCAGCTTTGGAAGTGGGAAATAGGATCCTTCTTACTTCCCATTTGCAAAGTAAGAAGTGGGGAATAGGTTCCTTCTTATTCCCCATTACTGAAGCTTCAAGAGCTTTAGAAGGAAGGATCCTTCCGCCTCAAGCTCATTTTCTGTTCCCCTCTGAGAAATGCTCCCTGCACTCTGGACACAAGTCTTGCCTTCTGCGCTTAGGAAGTTTCAGAAAGCTCCTCCTATATGTAGAGCGGACAGGCTGCTGAGCAGACCTCAACCTCATCTCAAGCCCATTGCCTAACCCGTTTGCTGTTCCCTCTGAGAAATGTGTCCACACTTTGGGCTTGAGCCAGATCATCATGTGACCAGTAAGTTGTAAGGTTTCTGAGTGACTGTGTTATGTTACTGAACCAAGTGCATCAAGTCAGTCACTAAAAATATGCAAGTCTCAAGTCAAGTCGAGTCAGTGTGTAATTTTTGCAGAGTCAAGTCCAAGTCGAGTCACTGAAGTGACTGAAGTCTGACTTGAGTTTGAGGCCATTTCCACACGGGCTTAAAGAAACGGTGCAGAGCGTCCTCCAGGGAGGACGTCTGCACCTGGGAGCGGACTGGGTCGGACCTACTTAGCGTAGTTCCACACCTCAGCACGCTCCGGAACGACCCGAAGTGGTCATCCAGCGTGCTTTTGAAAGACTGCTTGAAACAGGTCTTTCAAAAGCACGGAGCGCACCACTCCGTGCCTGCGTTCCAGTGCAGATTTGCAGGCTCACATCAGTGCGAGCCTGCGATCTGCCGGGGGCGGGCTTTAGGCTGGTGAGCTTCAGCGGTTGGTGGAGAGCCTCAACCAAGTGGAAGCCGCCATTTTCGTCCGCAGAGCAGTGCGGAGCAGCGGCCACACACTGCTCTGGACCAGCCTGGACCCAAGCATGGAGCCAAGAAGTCCAGTAAGTACCGGCACGGGGCGATTCCCTCACCCCATGCGGAAATGGTCTGAGACAATTGACTTGAGTCTACATCACTGCCATTTGTACACATAATTACACATATATCACATAGTCCAACAGACAGTACGTAAGCCTACGAGTTGTTGGTTTGGCCCAGTGGGTGGAGAAACTGTAAGGAAGAGGTTGCACATACTGGTTCAATTCAGAGGAGAAAAGATGGGCTGTGTTTGCCTGGGATAAGAATATAGTCCCGATCACTTTTAATTAGGCAGTATAATTTTAATGTCTGGATTTAGGAGGGGATGGAAGGGTAAATTCCTGGTAGTGCAATTTATGTTATGCATTTGTATCTATTTTATATTTTTATTTAGGACTTTAAAAGTTATGTCCAGTAACTGCTGAGCTGCATGTGTGTCAGATTTCTGCAAGCAAATCTTATGCTGGCATTTCATTGGATGCATGGAAGTTTGGGAGATGAGTTATGTGTTGATTTCATTACATAATATGTTGGTTGTTATATAAAAGATTTTGCAAATGGTTTAAAATATTATTATGTTCACACTAGTCATTTTTAATTGGCTTTCTTGGAACTCAAGAAAGTCATAAACGTACACTTCCCAGCTTTCACCAATCTGTTTTTCCTACATAGCACTGGAGAGCCTTTTCCCACTACTGGATAGGAAAACAGCTCTTATCTCCAATCACAGCTCAGCTAAAAGCTCTTTCCCTGTTCAATGCTGCCTCTTTCCAATAGTAAGGAATCTGAGAAGAAGTGAAGCTGAGAAGAGGGAGCCAGAAATATAGCACTAAATGAGGCCTGGGAGAGAGGAATTAGAATACTACATGCACTGTTTCCCTATATTTCTACCAGTAAAAAAGATGAAAGACTCTCTGTTTCTTTTAAGCCGGATTCATGGGATCAAAAGCCAGGCATCATTTATTTTCGTTTCTGCAGATTTTGCAAATACATGGGGAACTGACTGTGTGAGTCAGTCAGCAGCTTGCTCGAAAGAAATTAGTCACATTAACAATTTGTCTGTCAGGGAAAACATTGTTTCAGCCTTCACCAAACAGGTGCCCTCCTGGCATGTTGGACTGTAACAACCATCATTCCCAGAATGGGTGCTGTAGTATGATACATCTGGAGAGCATAAAGCTGGGGAAGGCTGCCATTATTTCCTTTGTGTGGCAGTTCTCCATAGAAGCAGGAATAGAACTTTTTCATTTCACACAGCAATTGCGAAAATGCTTTTTTTAAAAATTGAAGTGTTTGCAAGATTAAATATACAGCCACCAATGTAGTTTCAGAAAAGCTCTTTTGAACCACAGCATTATTCTGTCCCTGCCTGCAACTAATGAATTGTCCCCGTCCTTAGTAACTGCTTCATTTTTCCTTTACCAAGGGTGGCACAAAGGCTGGGAGGGAGGCCAATGTACATTATCCTTTAACAACCTGCAATTGCCAACAAAATAAAATACAAAGAAACCAATAAGAAATTCAAGAAACAGAACAAGCAAGTTGTTCTCTGGTCCAAGCAAACCACAATGCTGAGAAAACTACCAAGTTGTTGTTGTGTGCCTTCAATTTGTTTTTGACTTACGGTAATCCTAAGGAGAACCTATCATGAGTGTTTCTTGGCAAGATTTGCTCAGAAGGGTTTTTTGCCTTCCTCTGAGGCTGAGAGAGTATGACTTGCTCAAGGTCATCCAGTGAGTTTCCATGGCTGAGCGGGGATTTGAACCCTCTCCAGTCTCCAGAATCATATCCAATGCTCAAACCACTACACCATGCTGGCTCCACCAAACTATAGAGTAGGTTCTCGCAAAATAGAAACTTTCTACCTTGTCTACTTTTCTTCCCCGGGAAGTCTAACACAAGAAAAAACATAACCACTCTTCCCCCAAGACTGGGTTACTACTAAACTCAGAATGTGTTTAATCAGGAGTGGTCCTCTAGATGTTCTTGGGCTGCATCTCTCAGCAACCATCACCATTGCCTATATGGCTGTTGGGACTTGCAGTCTAACATCTTCTGGTCAACATTTTCCCTGTCTCTGTGGTAGAGCTTTCTTTATCCCAAGTGCATTCCGTACTGGAGAAGAACGTGGCCTAAGGATACAGCTTCTCCCTTATCAACCTCTCCAGTTGCGGGGGACTTTGGAAGAGGCATGCCCCATGGTTCCGCATGGTCTGGAGATACACTTGAGCATCATCAGTTGTAGAGCTTCAAGTCTGTTGGCTTCCATCCGTGCAATGCCCTTCCATCTGAGACTAGCAATCCACTGACAGATACTATCTACTGCATTTTTGTTGATGACTTTTCTTTTTCAGTAAACATTCCCTGATCCATAAATTCCAGCTACTGTTCTATCAATGTAATTGTTTGATGATAATTTTTTTTGGTAATTGGTTATTTTAATAAACTCTCTACAAGCAGCCCCTGCTTATTTGACAGGTTAGAGACGAGAACCCTGTCAAAAAGTAGGAAACATCAAAATGTGGAAAGTGAATGGAGTCAGCATCATCTTTTTGATCAGTTTGTCCAGTCTTCAGGGCTGCTCTCTCCCCTCTCCTGGCCAGGAGCTCCACTCACCATCATGCCAGAGCCCACTCCTCCAGCCCCAGCAGATAGATGAATAGTCCAAGCCACATACACATGCCCTGAGGATGGTGTGGCAAAGTCACAATGTACAGTGACATCGGCACACATGCTATCCACAACACATATATGCTGCTCCCCCGGCCCAGTCTCCTGTCAATGGCTTTCTTTCTTTCTACCTTCTTTCACCATAGGCTAGCACCACATGGGGCCTAAAGCAAGCTGGATGGCCCCAGGAGCCAATGAAAGAGTTTCTGGGGAAAAAATACCAACTGTGCCTCTCAACGAAAAATCCTGAGTGGAGCTGTACTCTGTTAAATCTGACCTCCATAGCTTCCTCTTCTCCTCTTTCATCTATGCTAAATTATAGGTGTGTACCATTCTTTCAATGCACAGTCCACTCTTTCAACCCTTTTCAATTAGTTAGTGTGGTTGAAAGAGCAGATCCCACATCAAAATGATACATACCTATAATTTCGCATGGTTGAAAGAGCAAGGCATTGAAAAGCGGGGGATGCCTGTACCACTCCACTGAGAGCCAGTTTAGCATAATGGTTTGACTGGAGGTCTGGGACTCTGGGAGGGCAGGGTTTGAATCCACGTTCAGCCATGGAAACCCACTGGTGACCTTGGGCAAATTACATTCAGCCTAAGAAGAAGAGAATGACAAACCTCTGGTGAAATCTTGGGGGGAAAAAAACCCTCACAAAAACAAAAACAAACAACATGCAAGATTGCCATAAATTAGATTTGACTGGAGTGCACCTAACAAGATGAAAAGGAGGAAAAGGAGGAGCTGCCCAAAAATCACTGATGTAAAAGCAGTTTATAAATTACAAACTAAATAAATAGAATAAAATAAATGCACAAATAAATAAATATCTGTCTAACATAAAATGGAGATGTATTTATCACATTTACACCCCACATTTTGACCAAATAGGTTGGAGGGCAGTGTATCATCACAGCAATTCTGAAAGTTACATTAGGCTGAAAATATAGTGACTCCAGGATCTGAACGTAGGCATCTCTGATTTAGGTCAGTACTCAGTATATACACCAGCACAGGCAGCAGAGAGCAGAACTGCTACATTTAAGCCTGCCTTCCTAAATTTGTGTACATGGGCATCGGGAGAAAAGACAGAGTTCATAGGACATTGATGTGGAACAACTGGCCTAAGGCCCCATATGTTTAATCCTAGTCTGTATGGTTTGGAAGTCATCCAAGTAAGGCCTGGGGGTTTCCTCTCAATTTAGGGTGTGCGTGTGTATTTACTAGCACAAATTAAAGATATTTCTGATTGTTTAAAGTACATTCTCAAAGATTAGCATCTGGCACAAATGTTAATCACTACGGTAAAGCTGATTTCTTCCTTAGGAAGATCAAGACAAACAGAATAATCTTTCCTTGAAATAATCCCAACCCAGGAAAACTCATTTTTGCTTCTATTCCAGCTTATCTGTGTTCCAACACACAGAGGGACTGACCTGAGACCTTCTCCTTCAGGAGAATACTGTCGGCAATACTCCAGCGTGAAAGAATCTGTCGCTTCTGGATTGCTGTTTCTCCATCGAATGGTAGCTGTATCCCAACAGACAGTGCATTCTTCTGCCTTTATAGCTGGTATGGGGGGAGCTGTGAATACAACGGCACATTAGCTGCACTGCAAAAAAGGCTTATGATGGCTTCAGTGTGTACATGCTGGAATGACTGAAAATACTTACGTGATAATAACAAGATAATGACTGTGCATTAGCCTGAGATAAAACTGCTTATAGACCTTTAATGTACATTGAAATGAGTCTTTACAATAATTTTTTGGGACATACAGACATCCTCACCAATCACCTTTTAGTCAGCAACCAATACTTTATTTCCCTTTCCTCTGTTTTTCTTCGTCGTGTGACTTTAAGTTCTTTCTGACCCTTACGGCAACCCTAAGGCAAACCTGTCACAGGGTTTTCTTGGCAAGATTTGTTCAGAGGAGGTTTGCCACTGCCTTCCTCTGAGGCTAAGACAGTGTGATTCCCCAAGTTTACTCAGTGAGTTTCCATGACCAAGCAGGGATTTGCTAATAGTAGCAGGTAAGAGATCAGATTACACAAGGAGAACCTATTGGGAAACAGGAGGGTAGAAAAGATACTATACTCTCTTCCTGGCATGGAGTGAAACAGGGTATAAAGGGAAACACACACACTCATAATGAAGCCCCATTTTTGGGAGAGTGGCAAGGCTGCTTCCTGACTGGTTTCAGCATAACCAAATAAATTTGAAGTTTAAGCAGGGCAAGGTAGACCTTGTGGAGCCAATGGAACAGTTTAATGGGCAGCTTGAAGGATTTTGAAATTTTCTAAAAAGTGCAAATGCTGGTGCTAAAAAATCTGTATACTTATAACAACTGGTAAGTTTATTGGACAGGGAGGGTAGGAGAGGATGATGTAGATGGAGTAGGACAGTGTGGGCATGGCCAAAACCAAAGTAGGTGGATCTCTTTCTTCTCAGTCTCTTGTGGGCCAGATGAGCTTCAGGTTCACCATCATTCATGTAACTGTCAACAGGATAAAAGACAGCTTAGAAAAGATGTTTTTTGGACAATAACTCTCAGAATCCCCCACCATGCCAGGCCACTGAACATACCAACTAGGGGGTTCTGGGCCTCTAGCGGCTATGTTTACTGGGGAAATCTGGCAGTTGTAGTCCAAAAGAGGAGCTTTTCCAAGCTCTGAAAAGAACCAGACTTGTTTGTCTTTACATTGTTCCCTTCCAAGAAGGACTTTAGAATGGCAGATGGCCAGACTAGACATAGAGGCATAATCTTATATAACTGAATTAGCTACGGCATTTGTATTCCAAGCTGTAAAGATTCACAAGCAGAATTGGGAAGGGCAACTGGTTCTACTTGTGTCCTTGTTCAATTTTTAATAATGAAAAAGAGAAGTATTGTTAGTGGATTGTCTTTGATTCCTCATTCCTTTGTTGCCTGGAATTGAATATTTGTTTTTGGAAGGTTTATGGTCTGTTAATAAATTTGAACTGAAGCAAAGACCCATACAAGTGCAGCAAATGTGTTTACAGAAAAAATTGTGCCTGCTTATATCTGCTTTGAATATTACTGTGGACCACTTGAGATTTGTTTCTTCTTTAAAAAGGCTCATTTTTTTTTAAAAAAAATCTTTCTATTGTTTTCTACAATGGTTTCCAACATGCTGGGTAGCCCTAAAGTTCGGACTAAAGCTGGAGGGGAGTCACCACTGCACTGACATGGGGGCTATATACCTATACTGTTCCAATGTCTTATTTCAATCTGTCAACACCAGCTCAGCCAATATTCTACATGCCTAATGTGGTTGGCATGGAATAGTGAAAGTCAAGCCAACTGTGGAATGGAACCATGGATGACTTCACCATATGGCCAGTTGCAATATGTATTGAAATCACTCCCCTTGTTCATACATTCATATTCATAAGTAGAGTATCATTTGATGACTGCCCTTGATGACCATGCACACAATCATTGTGCAAACTGTAATACCATGTAGCAAAATATTGTAAGAGATTAGCCAGCTCATGATGGTAAGTTCTGACCACTAAAGTTTATGCTTTCACTTGTATAGTCCATAAGGAGCTAGAGACTATTCACATAGCTGATGACTGTGGCTTTTTGCAATGCCCCTTGATGGCATGTAAAGCACCTCTGTGTGTTTTTACATGTATTAGAACCATACAGATCATCTACCATACACAGGTATGCTCAAGAGCAGACATTGGTACCACAAGCTCATTTCTCCTCCCTTCATGTGTTTCTTCTATGCATGTTTGGTGATAGTGTGACAGGTGCTGAAACTGGTTTCTATATGTGCATATGGAACAGACAGATAAAACAGATGGACAGAACTTTGAGATCTTCTATTCTTACAGTAAAAGGAAAAACTTGTCAGTGATGCTGCATGTTCCAGTGCCTTAAATGTACAGGCATGTGTGAACCAACCTGACAAGCAACTCATAAAGTTATTCAGTTCTTGGAGTCATTCCTAAGGGTGACGTAAATGCAACCATAGGGCACATCCTAGTAGAACTCATTGCCTCTGTTCTTTCCATTAGATCTCTTTTGCACACACGTACCTCTACACAAACAGCATACTGTAAACAGTGGTGGGAGGGGGCAGTGCTTCCATAAATCCAAGCTGCTTACCAGTTCTAAATGTGGATTTGTCGCTAGGAAAGCTACATCCTGTGTAGTTCACAGCCATAACCCACACACTGTAGCTGTGACCAGGTTCCAGGTCCTCCAAAATGCAGTTGCTCTCTTTCACAGTAACACGATATTCTTCAACCAAACCTAGACCAAGAAAAAATAATACATACATGAAAGAGGTAATGAGAAATGCTCTAAAACATTTTTTCTTAACTTTTACCTTCAGTTCTATTATTATTTTTAATCATGGATAAATTACATATTTTGCATTTCTGCTCTGTGTTGCCCTGGGCATTTTTGGGAGGAATATAAATCAAGTATAAATAACAACTATTACAATAATAATTATGGAAACAATGTGCATAGTTGGATAATGTGCTATTTCTAACGAATAAGCAACAGGTCAGAAAAGGTCCAATCACTATTCTAATTTATTTCCTCAAGCACCCCAAAAAAGGTTATAAACAATTAGCTGAGAAATATAAAACATTTAAACAGAATGAATTATTTGGGGTCTGGAGAAGTAAGGTGATTTAGAACATGGAAAAGCACATAGAGCTTGGAAAAGCTACTTCTTTGGACTACAACTCCCAGAATTCCCTAGGTAGTAGTCAAGATGGGCTGGGTGGTTATAGAAGCTGCAGTCCAAACAGTAACTTTTCCAAGCTCTGTTGTTATTACACCAGTTAAATCTTCTTTTGTGACATATTTCTACAGATGCCTGTGTACAAAATGAAACTGGAATCTTTACAACAGGATTTGAATGATGACTGGTTTGCACAGACGGTTGAATATTTGAGTATATATAGAAAGAGAGAGAAAGATAACACATACGTTCCAGGGAAGCAAACTTTGTTACCTCTGAAGCTCCTTTTCCTTATGTTAGCCAGTGTATGACTAAGAATATAAGGAAGCAATAAAGTGGTTGCACTGCCATTTTTCCAGGCTCAAAGTGCAACTCACATTTACTGTGCTGTGGCAATTTTACTGGAACTAAGTTTAGAACTGAAACAGTAGAAGGTGGGTTTTATTATGTGGGCTGACCCTGTTACTAATATGATGATGTCTTCCCTGTAGGCGGCACACATCTTCTCATTTTTGACAAGCCAGTTAGATTAAATGTATCGGTCTTAAAACAAGGAAGATACAGAAATATGGAAATGTCTTATACTGACATGGATCACTGAACAGAGATTTGAAAATACGCCTTTTATGGATGCTAATTTCCAGAAACCTCCAGCCAGTGGCCATTCTAGCTGTGGGATTCTAGATGCTGTTGTTAAAAAAGATTTACAACCTCTAGTTCATTGCTACCTATCTGGACTGCCAATGACTATATGGGATTTCAGACAAGAGACAGTATTTGCCCTGTCTGGAAATGCTAGGAACTTTGCCAGTGACCTTTTGAATACAAAGTATGTGATCTACCACTGGACTACAGCCTTTTCCCTAAATGCTGAACTCATTGTCTAAAATGTGCTTATGGATCTATATTTATGCACATTTACAATTACAAAGTACCGATTACAAATGATGTACTGATATCTCACAGACATGCACCTATCAAGTCTATATAAGCACATCAATTCTGAAATCAAACATTTCTTAAATCTTTGACTCATAGATACGATATCCTATGTGTAGAAAACCATGTCATTCAAATTTGAATACTTTTGAATACATTTACTTCTACCACTATTCCTTTGTGTTCTTGTTACTATTTTATTATTGTTCCTCAACTATGTGATTCTGTACTTATTTACTCAGGAGTAATTTCTACTGTCCTTACTATCAGGTAAGTGGCTTACTATTACCAGTAGTACTGCCTTGGATCCCATCATGGGAGAAAGGTGGAACATAAATCCAATCAATCAATCAATTTTGAATCTTTACAACTTCATCTATATACTTAAGTATTCTGATTCTGATAAATCCTAGTCTCCTCTGAGTTTTAGACAGTACTTCAAAAAACCTTATTCAAAGTGCTGAGCCCTCTGTCCACACACTGGATAGCAACTTTAAAGTTCAGGCTACATTCTGTATTAGCTTCACCACTCCAATGATACGGAAATCACCAGCTGTCATTGAATTTTGTGCTAATAATTGCAGGAACAAACAGGAATCAATCACAGAATGTTATGCAGATTTTCTATATGAAAAAAAAATCCTCCCATCTGAACTGCTACATAACTGTTTATTATAGTTATATCTTATTATCAGAAAATATTCACAAGTGTCTTTCATTTCATATGTTTTTTGTATCTCTTATTTTTAAAAATTCTGTGAATATGCAAACCATGCAGCAGTCTTTGCCATCTGTTCCTGCACCCCGACCACCCTGCCTTTGCCTCTGAGCTCAAATCATTCACACACCACTTTGTTCTTTGCTTCCCGGGTATTCCTCCATACAATAAACCTGGAAGAAATCGATGACATCGTCCTCATTCAAAGTCCAGTACACTGCGATCGATGTGCTTGTAGCTGAATTTGGTTCTTGAGGTTGTAATTTGGGTGTCTGTGGGACTAGAAGAAAAGACAAACCATTATTCATACATTGTTACTCTTGAGCATAGCACCTATCAGCAGGCACTCACCATCATGGAAATTTATCCTTAAAGCCACCATCTAAGGCTACATTGATTCCACGACCTATTTTGCACCAGTAGTGAACAGCACACAAATTAGCCACTGTTCTAATCAAATCTGCAGACTCTACTTTCTGAAAATGTTTTCGCAGCCAAAGAGTTTCATCCTAAAGGTATTTACAAGCTACCCATTACTATCATTGTATCAGAACTGGCCGATTCATTAGGCAGAAGAAAGTGGCTATCTTGGGTGACAAAATGGCAGCAAGATCAAATTCTGCTATTACCTCACCCCACCCCACCCCAGAAGAGCCACTGTCACTGCTGTTACAGAGAGCTTCATTGGCCAGAAATAACCAGGTCCCAATTGCCTGATGCTGAAGGGTCCTCTAAGAAAAGCACTGTGAATGAAGCAACCTGAGAGATTGTTTGTACCAGTAATACAAGCCATCTCCAAATCATTCCAATCTAGAATGATTTTCAGAAACAAAATGGTGCGTGGCTGTAGTCCAAATAATGATTGTGTTCTGGCTCCTGGACCCTTAGCTCCTTTTTCATTCATAATCAATATGGCCAATTTAAGCATAGTTTCTAAAACTGTTAAAAGTATAACATGTAGTTTGCCCCACATATCATACCTACACTTCAAACATTGCTTTGCCCTCTGTGGAGATCTTCAGTTTTATATGAGTTGTAAGCTCCGTACACATCTTCACCTCCAACATGAATAGAGCAAAACTGACAGGGAAGGGAGAATGTGCTTGTAGCAGGCCTCATCGTCAACATCACAACCCATCTGGTTATCCTAGAGATCTGTGGCCATAGAGAGCTGAAAAGAAGTTTGCAAGTACTTTCAGCTCAACTTACACTTCCTAGGATCATGGACCCTGATGAGACAGAGGCCCTTCCCACAGCTTACCTTCTTGTGGTGGCATCCAGTGGGGATCCTGGCAGTGGCTCTGCCAGAAAAGAAGCATGATGGCAGCACTTCCCTCCCCATGGGACCGGCTCCCTGAGGAAGGGAGAGTGATGGACAGGCTGCTTCCTTCCACAGTGCAGTTGGGTACTTTCCCGGAAGGAAGCACCACCATCACACTTCCTGCCCCTCTGCAGGAGAGTTAAGTATGGGATGGTGGTGTGATCGTGGGTCATTGATGGGGAAAACCCGTCAATGATTTAACCCGCATTCGCGCCGCCTGGGGATAGGAGAGAAGTGGGACCTCAACGATGTCACGCAGAAGCATCGTTGTGGTCCCATCCTTCTCCCGTTCCCATGGTGGGATGGGAGGGTGCTGTGGAAAGGGCCAGAGACAGATCCTGGGAGCTTTGTAGGTGCATTCCGTCAGATGTGGACTTTTTCACAGCTTCACATTAAATCTCCATGGCAACCAAGAGTGCAGGAACACTGGGGCTCGTATGCATGCCCACTTCTCCTTTGGTTTGTGCCCTGCTTGTTCTGCAAGCAGGTGCTGGCATGGATGTTCCCAAAGAATCCTAGGAATTTTAATTCAGTGAAGGTAGTGAAAACTCTTACTTTGCAGAGGGGATATGATTTCTATACTAGCGAATGCTCTACTCCTCACTGCTCAGAACCTTGACTCCTCAAATAGGAAATCTACTCAAAAACTTTGTGGGAGTGAGAGCATCAGTACATGATTTGTATACATTCTAGTTAGGCATGCCAACAATGAGAACTAATGAGAAGTAAATGACTTCAAAGGAGGGAATTAAAAAAAAAAACCCCAGCACATCTCAATGTTAAATTATTCAGTAAGGCAACAACAAAATCTTCCCTTTCTCAGACCCTCCATGCCTGAATTTCCATTTGATGTATTAAGATCCACTTAGAAAATCTCTCTTTCTCCCCTGCATCTTTTCAGTTAATCTCTGAAGCAATTGTGAATTCCTGTACGACAAAGAAAACAAAAGCTGACACTGGCAACATTTCTTGTGGTTAAGGAAAAGAGTTGCCTGTCATTCAAAATATTCTTCTTCCCGTTCATTAAACACAAACTAGATTATTTCTTTATTTACTGCAAATGGAAATATAAATAATTATTTCAGAGAGTACAAAAGCCTGTGCATTCCCAGAGGACAATGGAATGGAATGGAAGCACTAAGAGATAATGAACATGGAATTCTTGCTAGGATTTCCCACTGTTTCTTTAAACACTTAGTAGTTAAGAGGGAGCAAACCAGTCACTACCCTAGCATTCCTTAGTACTGCTTGTCTAACAAAAGTTGCCTCTTAGAGCTTCTAGGTACCTTGTGTGACCAATGGGTTTTTAGGGGATCATATCTTTAAAAAATAGCAGAAAAGGCATGGGTGTAACTACAGAGAGGGGGTAAAATGAAGGCATTGACACCCCCCCATA
This sequence comes from Cyclura pinguis, assembly GCA_030412105.1. Lineage (NCBI taxonomy): Eukaryota > Metazoa > Chordata > Lepidosauria > Squamata > Iguanidae > Cyclura > Cyclura pinguis. The sequence continues at coordinate 314,423,479 of CM059600.1, read as the reverse complement.
AGAATTCTTCCCACCCCAGATGAAATTTTCCTATGCTCCTTAGATTTCTAGACTGCAATAACTTAAAACTTGAGTTGAGCATTTAGGCATCCAAAGAAAATGGGTAGGTATAGCTACTGAGAGACAACAAACATATCAAATAGAACAGTTCTGGGTATGAATTATTTTCAATGTCTCACTCTCTGCAAAGCTAGAAATTTGGGGACTGAAAGAAAATTTCAAGGGGGAGGGGCAAAATTCTGATCATTTTATCTCCTCCTCACTACACTCCTGGCACAGGAAGACTAATGTGAAAAACAAAACACCCTCACCGCTTTCAGTGTTCCTCCAGTCAGAATGCATCAGACCAGCAACTGTTAAGTGGGGTTGGGATGGAAGAACACACACATACATTAGAGCTATGGGCTTGTGTGCAGGGGGGCAGGCCTGCATTTCCTTCTCATAGACTGGAGTGGCAGCTTCTAGTCTAGCCCACTATAGCACCCTACCTCTCCCAATACAATCCTCTTTTGCCTTTAAAACCTCCACCTTAGTGTATAAAGGGTAAAGCCTCTCAGTTTTATTCAGAATGATTTACTAATCTGTGGTAGCATGTTACTAATTGATTAGAGCTAATGAAAAGTACTCTACTGAGTCAGAATTTATAAAAATATAAAGCAATTTTTATTAAAATAGCAAACAGGGAAAAGGTATTGGGTGTCATAAGTAATTCTAAGCAATACATAACTTCAAAAGGTATTTATCCAGTTTCTTATTGCTTCACTCAATATACAAGCACAAAACCTGCATAAGTACACAGGCCTTTGGCTTACCTTTTGCTCAAAGGCTTAATTCCCAAGTCTAGGTCATACCTTCTGACCCCACTCAAAATGGTTTGATTTTTCCTCTCTCTCTCCCTAGGCCTCTGAGAAGACAACCATGCTTATTCAGACAACTCCCCTGGCTGACTGAAGAGCTATAACTTAAAACTCTCCACCCCCCCTTCCCGGAAATCTCACTGAAGGAATCCAAAAAAATCCAAGTCACTGTGCCTTAAATATAGACTTTCTCCTGACAAACCTCAGCCCCTCCCTCTCACCAATGGGCTGGGTTTCTCTCTTACAGAGCCACTTTGGTTACATGGCAATCTGTTGCTAGGGCTGCCCTGCCATTCAGGTCATCCACACCCTAAGGCTTTTCACAACTTAGTTCCAGACTTGTCCCATGCAGAGTTATTTCAGGTCATAGGAATGAGGACAGTAGTCACAGACTCCACAGACCATGAAGCTGGTGATGGAGAGTTCTGTGAGTGGAAGGATTCCTGCTGTTTCCTGGAGCAGGAGGAGACGTGGTGGTAGCTGTCGTGCCCTGCTTCCAGAAAGTGGATTCTGACTCAGGTCCTTTTCGCATGGCGTTTTCTAAGTGAAAGGGCCCCTTGAGCGTCTCGTAAATGTGAGGAGCAGTCCACATGACGCACTCACATTTACGCAATGCTCAAGAGCCTAACACGGACCGCGCACGCATTTTTTAATTTTTGGCTTAACGCTGAAAATGCTGCATGGTCGCGCATTGCTCAGAGGCCTCACGTGCACTTACCTGCCCTGAGGAGCCTCTGCAGTCTGGCCGGTCGCGCTTCCTGCCCCAGCGCAGCCTACAGCTCCCAGACTGCTCTGTGGAAGGAAGGGGAGGGGCAGGGGCGGGGGGCATTCGCGTGACCGGCAAGCCAGCTGCAGTGACGAAGGACCAGGGATGTGAGCGCCTCGCGCAAGAGGCTGTTTGCGCGAGTGCCGCCCCCCACCTCTGCGAACAGGTAAGGTGCGGAAAGGGCCTCAGAGTCTGAGACAAGGGGCATGCCAGGCCTTGCTGTACAGAGAAAGGTTACAGTGCCAGAAACAGAATAGGGGGTGGTGCCAGCTCCAACAGAGAGTCCTGCCTCCTCAGATATAGAACACATACCCAGACGCAGCTTCACAGAGCACAGGCAGCAAAGATAGAGCCAGTGTTGCTCTCTCAGGATTTATAACCAGCAACAATCTATCAAGGCACAGCTGCACTAGGCTTCAGACCTATTTAGCTGGCATCCTTCCCCTCCAGGAGTTGTCAGAGCTTATCTGATTTGCTACCTTGCTGGATGCCTTGATGAATGCTTCAGTTGACCTTGGACACTCCCTTGCTGTGAAACCCTGCCACACTTTGTTTATGTTGTACTTTATGTTTGTCTCTGTGCTTACTACCTGGAAGTAAGTAACAAGCTGGCAGTTATTCAGTTGTTTTGGTTGTTTTATCAGCCTTGCTGGGACTGAGATAGGACAGTAGCTGACAATTCAACAGAGGAACAGATGGTCTGGTAAAGCAGTGTATTCTCCACCTCTGGAGATTTTTAAGCAAAGTGTGGACAGCCAAGTGCTCTGGATGCCTTAGCTGTGGTTTCCTTCACTGGCAGAGTTTAGGTCTAGTGATTCTTGGTGCCTCTTCCAACTGTACAGTTGTGCTGTCAGATCTAGAAGCATCCCCATTCCATTTCCACATAGAGTTAATAGATTTTACAGAATTTTTAGACTAAACCAACAATAACAAAAAAAGGAATGTTAACAACAGAGATACCAAAATATCTACCCTTCCAAATTATGTATTTTTTTCCAGTCTTATTAAAGTAGGTAGATGGGATGACAAATGTAAGTGATCAATTTTTAAAGGCGAGAAATATTATTCAATTCATGTTTTTTTGGGGGGAGAGCTGGTGGGCCCAAGAACTGCACAAGAGCCCCCAGGCTGTGTGAAGTCTTTGAACCATGCACTTGACATAGATGATACCTACAACTAGTCAAAATAGCTAGCAACAGTCAGTATGTGAAATTCTTCCCACTGAAAGTGTATGAACAGTGCAAGATGATCCAGAAGGGTTGAAAAACACAGACACTCTCTGTTATTTACATTTTTCTGGGTATCTCCCTGTCTCTCTAGTCCCTAATTAACTGCTTCACCTTTGCTAGACTGGAATATAATGGAGCACTCTTTATTTGCATTGTAACTGCATTGCTACCTGCCTCTATCACTGAGAAGAGTCTGGATATAATTTTCTAGGTCTACTTTTCTTGTCACAAGGAAGTATGCACCTTGTTCAAAGCTATAGTCAGATCCTTTTCTGCCTGTCCAAAGCACAAAAACCCTGAAGGTCCAAAAGGAAGCACAACTCACTTTAGTGCTTTTTTTTAACATAAATAATCTACAGAGAGTGTTTTCTTAACATAACTAATCTACAGAGAGTGTTTTCTTAACATAATGCCTAATTCTAACGTACTGGTGAGTTCCCTTTTTAGTGTGAACAAGAAGCATTAGTAGCTACTTCTCCAGCTTTCTCCTCCATAATCCAAACACTTTGGCACAATCAGACTTCACTTCAAACTGAGCTGATTACTAATTATATGCACCCAGCTCACCAAACCAATTTTCTTTCCCCAGCAGATTCCTTTTTTAAGTTCTGACACATTTTCAAGCCCATCACCAAATTATTCACACAGATTCTTACCAGGCATGTGTTTTAAGGTTTGGTCACCATTTGCTGTACCACCTGCATAATGTTCAAACTGTGAAAATGCATCAGGCATCTTTTCCAAACTTAGAATATTCTCCACAGCAGAAAGCAACCTATGGGAAGCCAAACATATACAGCCATTTGAAAAGGTTCTACTAGCACCCACTTGTCAAGCTCAGTCCCAAAAAACAATCTGTGACCTGCTGTACCCTATATCAGACCTGAAACAACTGCCAAGTCACCACCTGAAAAATAGCCTAACTAATCTTGTACAAAAACCCATCAAGAAATAGCAGAAAATTACAGCTTGCCTGGGACAAAAAGAACAAACAATGTTGCCCTTCAGCTTGTGGCAGAGAAGGAAAGAAAAGAAAACATCATCCCGGAAATGAAAGAGGTATCTCAAAAGCTCACCAAGAGCTTTTGGGTATTAAGAATCTCTTTGAATGGCAACTCAGGTGTAATATCAAACCATAGTTTACGTTAACTTTAACTCAGACCCAAAAATGAGATTTGTGTCCAGATTTATAGAAGGTCTCTTTAGGCATTTAAGAGAAGGTTAATGTGAAAGTATACAAAGAAGGAGCAGGCTAACTACACTCCCTTAGTTATCATTCTCTTCACATGGAAAACAATAATCTGAAAAACAAAACCTCTTCTATCTAGGGTGGCTTTCCAAGTGATCCAGAACAAGCTTTCTGGGCTGTGCAGAGAGGCTGCATATACAGAGCACGCTATCCTCTTCAGTATCTGACTAAATGCCTGGACAGGGCTAGAGAAACATACTCTGTTTCTTCTTCTTTGAAATAGCCTGGATTCTGTCCAAAAGAATGACCTCTGAAATGATGGATTGTCTTGAGCTATAGTTTACCTGTTCAAATAGCAGATAAATGGCACTCAAATGACAATTTCAGAACCTGGTTTTGTGGCTATTCACAAATCACGTACATCACAAATCATGGATAGTGATGGTTTGGACACTATGACAAATCATGATTGGGCTTCACAAGTAATTGGTAGAGTTCCTTCATCATGAGCTGCGATGAGCAACTTTACAATGGTGCGGCTGTGTCTTATGTTAGAGAATTGTGATAATGCACAGTAGGACATTGCATAATATGGCCCTTCATACAATAGGGGCTCCCACCACACAAAGGGGGCACTGTGAATGATGGGGACATTTTTCTGGCCAGGCTCAGGGCACTCATGATTTTCCATACCCCCCTGTTCTGGATCACCAGTGCCTCATAGCTCTCCTCCCCTCCTGGAAATACAATTATTGCAAAAGGCCACAGTTGTTGCACAAGGCCATAGTCATAAATTCCCAACAGAATACCATCAAGTTGTTTGGCTTTGCTTTAAGATGTTACATGAGAGCCATTTAAATATCTTCAAAGGATATCTGAAAAAAATTGTTTTGCTTCTTCTCTTTTAGCTAATACCTTAAAGAAATTGTCAGATTATTTTGAGAATTATTTAGATTAATTATTCAGATTATATTATTCCCAAGAATGTGGTAACGCTTGGCAGAGGGGCTACATTTGGGTAGATGGATGATGCAGATGTGGATTGGCTAAGTTACATTTCACGGAGATTTAACAGTATCATTAATGGGGAATAGTGCAAAAATGAAAAAGAGGGAGACAGAGAGATTGAGAGAAAGAAGATAGTAGGTATGATAGGAAGCAACCTAGTCTGCTATGTTTATAGCCTGGACTTCCTAAGTGATGCCTTTAAAGGTTTTGAGGCAACATATGAGACTATGGCCGTTTCCGCACTAGACTATCATAGTGCTATTATTCCGCTTTCCACATCCTATGCAATCCTGGGGTTTGCAGGTTAGGGAGGGACCTTGAGGCTATTTGGCCCCAGTAAACTACAAATCCCAGAATTCCACAGGATGTTGAAAGTGGAATAATAGCAGTATAACACTCTAGTGTGGGAATGGTCTACAACTATTGTGTGTAGAATCCTAACTTTTTACCCAGTTAGAACCCTAGTAATCCTTCTACTTCATGCAGAAATGAGATCGGATGAAAGAACTGGTGAGCAGCAGAATAAGGACAAAACTTCAGGATTATCTCCTGCTGACTCAGAGCCTTCAAGTCTTAAAGTTTTAGTCACGTTGGGCAAACCTTGGCCTTCAGGATGTTTTGGACCACAATTCTCCCAGTCCCTTATCATTAGTCATATTGGCTAGAGCTCCTAGGAGCTGAAGTCCAACAACAGCTGGAGGGCCAAAAATTCCCACCCTGATTTAAGAGAAAGAGAAAATCTCTAAATTAATATCTGAAAACCTTGGATTGAAAGGATACTGGACATATCTGCCCACTTGTGAAACAAAAGGACATTTGGGGCTTAAGTTCAAAGCAAGTTCAAATTGAGAAACAAGAATTCAAATGGATGAACAATATCCTTTGAAGTATTTTTACATGTGGTAGAAAATGCACTATAGTCTAGGAAGCTGATTGATTCCAAAGATATAATGTAAAACAGCTGGTGATGAGGCGTTCACAACCCCAAAAACAGATGATAGAAAAATGAAAACAAAATGGATTAGAAGCAATTAGCTCTTGTTTGCTGAGCTCATTACAGAGGGAGAAAATAATACATTTTTAACTCTGAGACAGAACAAGTATCAAAGGATGTAAAAGAGACATTTATGCAAAAGAACTATGCATCATTTTTAGAATATATTTATATGTAAGCAAATGAATTATTGTTTAAATGGCATGATCACAGAGACTGCATTTTTTTTAAAGAAAAAAACACGCCAAGTGGGACCTGCAGCAAAATGTTGTTGTATATCCTCACTTCCCCTGTAATAGAAACACCTGTTTTCCAGCAAGTCACACTTTCTTCCAAGAAGATATTAGGCAGCTTTCCCCAATCTGCCATCCTCTCCCACCTAAGGTTGATAGAAACTGTACTCCATGGTGCAACTTGTGTGTCTGAAAATAATGGGACTTATAATCCAGCATACTCTATTGGGAATGCCTTTATAAATTCCAAGGAACTCAGTTGGGTCAATTCAAAACTTCCATCTCTGCTCAAGGTCCTTTCAAACTCCACAGTTACAGCTCTCTGATTCCACTTGATTAGAGTTCCTAGATTTAAGAGGTCTGGCTCCTCTTTCCCAGGATAAGTGGAAGAATCTGAAGGTTAAGAGCTCTACCCTGTAATAAAACACATTTTAAAATGGTGTGCTGCTGAAGGCTGCATTGATGCAGCTGCTGGAGACTCTTCAGGGTTCCCTGATGACTTCCTCTCCTCCTTCTCTCAAAATTTTCAAAGTATGGCTAGCCCTAGGATCCAACAAAAGGGAGAGGTCAACAAAGGAAAACATTGAGCTGCCCCAGCAATTGCTGGATATGCATCTACCAGATTGCTGTTTTTGTGGTCTTTCCCTCTCTCCTGGTGCCCTTTTACACTACACAGTTATAGTGCTGCGATTCCACTTTAGCTGCCATGTTTCCACCCTTTGGAATCCTGGGATTTGCAAATTAATGAAAGTTAATTAGAAATCTCTGTCAGAAAGCCATAATGCCTCACCAAACTACGAACCCCAGGATGCCATAGGATGTTGTCATGGCAGTTAACATAGAATCATTGTACTATAACTGTGTAATGTGAAAGGAGTTTTCCCACTAATACTCCAACCTCTGCACCTCCTTTGAAGATCAGAAGCTATGCCTAGTTCTTATTTGATTATTAGTTAGGAGGTGGGTGGTGGGTGTGATTTCCTTTAAAAATTTATAGACTTATATATATCTCTTCATGATCGGGTAGACAACACATGTATTGAAATCACTATCTAAACTGCAGACCCTGGCAAATTTACCTTTTTGGTCTACAGCTCAAAGATCCCCCCATACTTTTGAGCTGTAGTCCAAAAAAGGAATTTCTCCTGTTTTTGCTTTTTTGTAGGTAACCCCATTTTGCTTCTGAATTCAAAGATGTTTGAGCACACCTGTTTGCTATTTAGTTTCTAGCAACAACTATATTACTTTGAGGTCCTCTTCATGAAACACAAAGATGTATTTCAAAATATCTGATAAATTGAGAGCTTGGGAAAGTGATGTTTTGGGAATCAGATTCCTTAACCCTCCAGTGAGAATGGCTGCTTTCCCAAGCTCTGCATGTGCCATATGTGCATGGATTAAAAAAAAAAAAGAGGAAGAACTCATGCAACATGGAATTTATACATATATCTTCCATATGGCACATTACATCCATCCCTAATGTGCACACCTGATTGCTGTTCACTACATTTATGGCCATTTCTGCACTAGACTGTTATAGTGCTATAGTACCCCTCCCTAAACTCCCTCAAAGGCTCCTTCCCAAGATGCAAACCCCAGGATTCCATAGGATGTTGAAAGTGGAATAATAGCACTATAATAGTCTAGTGCAGAAATGGCCTATATTCAGTCAGCCATAGAACAGTCTCCTTTATTTCCTACATGTTTCAATGACAAAATAATACTAGAAACAGTAATTTTTTGGTAATGAGTAACTTCACACATTATTTGTTCTGGATGGTGGTAATAGTAATAAACAGTTACCAGTTGAGATTGCAGAGTAATAAGTAACAATTTTCTCCAAAAAAAGGTAGAATTCTAGGCTTTATACAAGGCCTATATGTAGCTATTCTTTTGCAGACATTACATGAAATGTGAGATGAAAGGTCATGGATACTAGCACAAGCACAATGCTGACAAAGTAGCCAGTGACATGACCCAGCTCACTCGTCTCAAAAAATAGCCTCTGTACCCATGGAGCACATACAAAAAGGGCTTTGGAGATGGCATAATAAGTTTATTACTGCTTATGGTGGTGTACACAGATCTGGGGAACATTTCGCCCTTCAGATTATCATCATCATCATCATCATCATCATCATCATCATCATCATTATCATCATCCTTTATTTATATAGCGCCATTCATGTACATGGTACTTTACAAAATTTAAAATACAACAGTTGCCCTAAGTAAATACATAATAAAATGAAGATATACAAAACGAAAAAGATCCAGGGTATATATAATTACAACCAGTACAACATAACATTACTATAATGCCAATAAAATACAATATCTAAATAACAATAAAAACTAGTTCAACGTTCCAAACATTTCGGAAAACAAGAAAAATTTCAGTTTAGATTTAAAAACAGTAAGAGAAGGGGCAGTTCGCAAGGTCACCGGCAGGCAATTCCACGTATAAGGGGCAGTGAGAGAAAAAGGGCGTAACCAAGCTAAGGAGGAGGAGACTCTAGGCTGGGTAAGAAGGCGAGTATTCGCAAAGCGTAGGTTTCCAGCTGGCTGGTAAGGAGAGATAAGATCAGCAAGATAAGGAGGAGCTAAATTATGTGAGACCTTAAAAGTCAAAACAAGAGCTCATAAAGGATCCTACAAGGGATAGGTAACCAATGAAGGGAAATCATGAGAGGGGTAATGTGATCGAAATGGCAGGCTGAGAAAATAATTTTAGCTACAGAATGAACAACAGAGACCACAGGGGAAAGATGAGATCAAGGAAGACCAGTGAGTAAAAGATTAGAGTAATAGAGAGGAGAAATAATGAGAGCATGGATTAAAGTCTTGGCAGAAGAGGGAGAAAGGAAAGGTTGGATTTTAGAGATGTTATAAAGAAAGAAGTGACATGATCTAGCAAGTCTCAATATAGAAAGCAAAAGACAAAGAGGAGTCAAAAATGAATCCAAGACTGTGAGCTTCCTTCACCGAATGGATAAGTGTGTTGTTAACAGTGATGGAAAAAGTGGAAGGTAAAGAAGGTTTAGGGGGAAAAATGAGTAATTCTGTTTTCACCATGTTATGTTTGAGACAGTGACGAAGCATCCATGACGAAATATCAGAAAGACAATCTGTAATGCGATCTTCAATATCCGTAGAAAATTCAGGAAAAGAAAAGTATGGTTGAATATCATCAGTATAAAGGTGATATTGAAACCCAAAGGAACTAATAAGATTACCTAGGGAGACAGTGTAAAGAGAAAATAAGAGAGGGTCCAGAACAGAGCCTTGAAGGACCCCCACAGAAAGAGGAAAGAAAGCAGATTTTTGATTGCCAACTATCATGTTAAATGCACACCAGAAAGACAGGATGAAAACCAACTAAGGACATACCCACTGAACTCTAAGGCATGAAATGAATCTAACAAGAGAGCATGATCAACCATATCAAAGACAGTTGAAAGATCGAGAAGAATAGGAATAGAATAGAGGCCCTAGTACTTAGCTAAGAGAAGATCATCAGTTATTTTGGTAAGAGCTGTCTCTGTGGAATGTAAAGGACAATATGCAGATTGGAAAGGATCAAGTATAGCAGCCTGCGACAAAAAGGAAAGACAACGTGTATGGACAACACATTCTAACACTTTAGGGAGGAAAGGCAAGAGAGAAACAGGGTGATAGTTGGTAAGAGAAGAAGAATCAAGTGTAGACTTCTTTAGAATTGGGGAAACAGTGGCATGTTTGAAGGCAGGGGGAAATGAACCAGAAGAAAGAGACAAATTAACAACATGATGCAGAAAAGGAAGAATGGCAGGGGTAATATTAATTAAGAATTGAGAAGGAATAGGATCCAGAGGAAGGTAGAAGGATTAGAAGACTTCAGAGTTTTGGACAATTCATCTAGCGAAACAGGGGAAAAAGAAGAGAATGTAAGACAAGTGGACAATTGGTAAGTTGGAAGTAAGGAAGAGTCAGGAACAGAAAGGGAAGAGCGAATAGTTTCAATTTTAGTATTGAAGAAAGTAGCAAAGTCATCAGCTGAGAATAATGAAGGAAGGGGCAAAGAAGGAGGCTTAAGGAGAGAATCAGAGAAAAGACACTGAAGACAACGGGAATTAGCACAGATTAATGACCTGAAATATGTCTGCTTGGCAAGAAATATGGCACTAGAAAGAGAAGAAAGAATAAACTTATAGTGAATAAAATCTGCCTGCTCTTTGGTTTTCCTCCACAGACACTCAGCAGCATGACAACATGAGCAAAGATGCAGAGTGGAGGGAGTAAGCCAAGTTTGAGGCTTAGAAGCAGAAGCAAAATACATTGACAAAGGGGCAAAAATATTGAGAGTTGAAGATAAAGTAGAGTTCAGCAAGAAGATAGCAGGATCAAGAGAGCTAAGAGAGCTAGGAAGAGGCAAGGAAGAAAGCAAAGCTTGAGAGAAGTCTTCAGGATTGACAGAATGAAGCTCACAAAAGGAGCGAATAACAGGATGACGAGGAGGGGGATTATGAATAAGTGCAAATGAGACAAGGTGGTGATCAGACAATGGAAATTCAGTAGCCGAAAAACAAGAACAACGTTTAGTAAAAACAAGTTCGAGACAATGACCAAGGGAGAGTTAGAGCAAAGCTCAAGTATAAAGGAGGACAATAAAGAAAGAAAACATGAAATGGAGACATCATCAGAGTCATCTACATGAACATTGAAATCACCCCGAATGTGTAACGGAATATTGTCTGAAATAAAGATAGTCAACCAAGAGTCAAAATCTGACAAAAAAGGAGAGAGAGGACCAGGTGGATGAAAAATGATAGATGCAGAGGTAAAAAGAGTCGCACATCATGAACCTCAAATGAAGAAAACCAATGAGTGGAAGGAAAGGAGAGGAGCTGAAACTGGCACAAAGCAGATAACAAAAGACCTACCCCACCCCCCTACCCTCCTGACGACTAGATGTTTTCTACTCAGGCTTTCAGACTCCTTCATCATTGGTATGATGGTTAGAGCTTCTGGCAGATGAAATCCAAAACATCCCATGTGTGGGAGCATTATTTGAAAATAATAAGAAATAATTGATTAATAGCTAAGTTATAGTCAAGCTACATAGAGAGGCAACTAAAAAAAGGGAAAATAAAGGACTAGGCAGATGAAAAATAAATGTTATCGCTTGCAAAAGTAAATAAGGGAAGTTTGCTCACTAAAGATCAGGAAAACAGGAAAGCAGCTGCTGACAGTTGGGGAATGGGGAACAACAGGGACAGGGACTGCCTGAAATGTGGTTAGTTTTGTGGTCTTCAGCGTCTGGAGACATTTAGAATTGAACAAAGGGAGAGCGAGCAACCACAAGGGCTGAATTTAAAGTCACTTTTGGTTCATTAAGTTTTATTGTAATATTAAAGAACATACACCTATGGTGGGATCTGGTATTATAATTTGGGACCACCTATATGGACTTGCACAGTGCTTGAATGCTGACATAATAATATATTCGTGACATAGTTTCCTATACGTATAGATTTGGACTAGCCAATCAGCTTGCAATCTGCTTCTGTAACCATGCTTGCAGGGTATAAAGCTGTCTGTGTGCAGCCATGTTCTTTGGAGTACTTTTTAAAGTGTCTTTGTGCACTGCTGCTCACCTCTTACGCATGAGAAAAATAAAATTTCCTTTTTTTTTTTTTAATTTACTGCTACTTCTGGTGTGGTCTAAATTTTTGCTGTAACACAAGCACTAACTTTTCTCTATGCCTGCCGTAGCCATTTGACTCCTTCCCTCCAGTTTCTCTGTTGTATCTGGTCTTTGTAATGCTTCAAAAAGTTTGCCAGGCAGCAGCAATATAATCAATGTACACATCGGACTACGCTGCCTTAGAGTCTTTCCAAACTGCACTGTTACAGTGCTATTATTCCACTTTCAACATCCTGTGGATTCCTGGGTTTTGCAGTTTAGGGAGGGGCATTTAGAATTCTCAGCCAGAGAGCTCTTTCACCTCAGTAAACTACAAACCCCAGAATTCCATAGGATGTTGAAAGTGGAGTAATAGCACTATAATAGCGTAGTGCAGAAAGGACCTCAGTCTGAATCACTTTCAGCTCTCTGGAAAAAGCTATTGTTTATTTCCTGCTGGCAATCCTTCCTAAAAGCTCCATAAAACTGTCTTTGTGTTAGTGTTAGTTTACCATTGGGAAGAGTCCCAATGAAGGTGACTTTCAGCTGCCAGATGACTTTCAGCTTCCATATAATATTTCTGGTGAAAGAGGCAAAAACAACAGGATAAACTCAAATTTCATTGGGCTTGGAGCCTTCACTTACATACTGAAGTCTAAATATATTTCTGTCCAACACATCAATGCCTAGGAAGACTGTATTCATTACCATTTCAACTAATAGGGAAATTAAATCAGTAAAACATGAACTGTCACAAAACAATGGCATATTACAGAATACAACTGGAATTTTAAAATGGTTGTATGCAACCATGATAAACACTCGCAGGAGGAGAGCTGCACAGATGCTATTGCAAAAGAGAGGGAAAATTAATAATGCCACATGTATTAGTATTTAAATTGCGAATAACAAATTACATGCAAAATATTCCAAACACTTTGCAGCAACATTATCAAGCACACCATTACCTCCTTAATATCTATGCATTTCTGAAATGAGGTGTTTATACTAGCAGCATGCTTCCAATGGAGCTTGAAAATATTATAGCATTCAGACATGCTGATCCTAATACACACCACAATGCACCAAAGCTTTTATATACCTTTTGTTTAGTTCTTCTGATGACTGAGGGAGGGAAGGGGAGGGAAGGATGGATTAATTCATATTGGAAAATGTGCCAGACATCACACTTATATGATTTTATTCCCTGATCATCTCCACACCGGCCAAATTACTGTACCAGTTGCAGCAGACAAAACTTTCCAAATATCACAGAAAATTCACTTATACAAATGGGATTTTGTGCCCCAGCCCTTCTTCAGAACAGTGCCATAAAGGGGAAAAAATAGAGCTTGTGAAGATTACTGTTTTTGGACTATCATTTTCAGAATCCCCAGCCAGTATGGCAGTTGTAGTCTCCCAAAATAAACTTTTCAGCACTCTGGGAAAAATGAAAATTTCAGCATTTACTCCTCACTTTGCACACTATCAGGAGCAGCTCTGATTCTGCAAATTTCAGGCATTTGAGATTCCACTCACAAGTTCCTCAACCTACTGCATTTCCCATTGTGCTCATTAGGGTTTTACTGACATGTAGTTGTGCACAGGATGGCAACCAGACCATCCAATGCCAAAGCTGAGAGGGGTTTAGGCAAGATGCGTCCCAGTTTCTCCTGTGTCCAGCACCAGCAGGAGCTGGTAGCTTCCATGTCAATGGACCAGTGAATCCACTCCAGGTTTGGTACAAACTTCTTTAGCTCCCTTAAAGTTTGGAGTGGATTCATTACCCATCAATATGGAAGCCACTAACCACTTCTGGTCTGTGGTACTCTCACATACACATACACACTCTCTCCATCTCTGTCCCCTCTCTACACATACACACTGTTCAACCCCCAAACACATTCTAGGATTCTCTCCCTTTGCAAACAATGGTACTGTCTGTCTCATATTCATTTTTTAAAAATAAAACAGAATTTATGTATGCTGTAGAACAAAGTTTTAATTGTGTCTGGTATCTTGATTTAAAGAGCTTTGAAATGTTACTGTTTCAGATTATAAATCTCTAAATTCCCAAGTCAGCACAGACACTAGCTAGAATTCTCCAACCAGCAGGGTCATTGTTAATTTCTCCAGACCCTCTTTTGACCTATGTAGGGCTTCTAAGTCCTTCTGGAAAGATGTAGATACACTGCACAGTTGTTGCTTAGCTTTGCAAGAAGCATCACCTCTTCTCAAACATTAATCAATAGATATGGGAATCGTATTTGGGGCTCTCTGGGCTGCTGGATTCTGAAGTGCTGCCTGGTGATTCTGCCCTAGTGGTGGGATTAGGTGGCTAAATCCTATTTTAGTCTTGATTAGAGTAGATCCATTGAATTCATTATCTATAGGTTGACTCACCATTAAGTGAGGCCCTTTCCACAACTTACTATTTTCCATCATCGTTCCATTGTGATCCTGGCAGTGCCACTGATGGGATGGGAAGATGACCCAAATGCTCCTCTCTGCACCTGGCTGGCTGCCTGTGGAAAGGTAGTACAAGGGACATGCTCCTTTCTCCCTCAGTGCAGCCAGCCACTTCCTGTGCTGCACTGGGGAGGAAGTGGCCAGATTGTGCTTCTGCCCTTTTCGCATGGCTACCGGCAATGGAATCATCATGCAGTCAGGGGCCATTACCGGATTTTTTTCCAGTAATGGAATATCCCCCAATTGTGATGGCTGGGAAAATGTGGGCAGGGGGACCATGATGACATTGTGCAAAAGCACACCTTGTGGACTGGCCGCAACATGTCCCCATCCCGAGACAACACTGTTGTGCAAAAATGGCCTGAGTCTGAATGGTGGAGATTCACCTGAATGGTGAGGGGCTTTTCCTTATTTATTAAGCTGTTTTTAAAAATTGTAAGTTTTTATCATTTTAAATGTTTTAATTCTTCAGTTGTTTTACATGTTTTAAATGCTTTTCAACCTTTTTGGAAACCACCTTGTGTCCCACTTTGGGAGAAAAGGCAGCATATAATACAATCAATCAATCAATAATACAAATCCAACAATTTATTGGTCTATTCTATTTGGGAGTAACAGACAAGATGCCAGCTGGTGTATCTTTACTTAGAACAAAGTCTCAGTTTCCTTGTCTTATTCCCTGCTAAGGGTGCTCAGGATGGCAGACAAAGGCCATTTCTGCCCCTCACCCTTTTCCATTGTCATCCCAGCATCATTCCAGCAGTGTCTTTGCTGGGATGGGAGCATGTCCCCAGTGCTCCCCTCCACATCCAGTGGGCTGTCTGCATATGGGAGCACAAGTGACACCTGCCTTCCTTCTGCAGTGCAGCCGGCCTCTTTTCCGTTCTGCACGGCCACTGTGATAGGAGCATTGCACTATCATAGGCCATTAACACATTTTTTCATTAATGGTATATCCTGCGATCGTGATGGGTGGGGACACATCCCCATTGCAGAACAGTGACACCGTGCGGAAATGGCCTAAGGCTGCAATCCTATCTGAACTTACCTGGGAGTGAGATCCACTGAACACAGTGGGACTTACATATATAGGATTGCAGTGTAAGCTTCTATTTTTTTCAATCAAACTGGTTTTAAGAACTCAATCACAATTAATACAAGAATATAGCTGTTTTGTTGTTTTAATTTGGAATTGTTTCATTTTAAAAAAATTGTATACTCCTCTGAAACAGATTCATGTAAGAGGAGGTATGATCTATGTTGCTAAATTTCAGGTTCCTGTTCCAATGGGTAGATCTATTTATTTCTCCCCTGGTGCCTGCTCACTCCTTCATCTTTTCTCACGACCTCAGCCTGAAACAAGTCCACGAATGAGATCCATTATTCTGTGCCTTCCTTTCAACAATTCCAATGAAGCAATCACTCAAACACTGGATCTTTACCTTATAGGTAAAGATTGCAAAATTGTTTGCACCTCCTACCTTTGTGTATGAAAGAACTCAACCTCCAACTTGATGAAAATTCTGAGACATTTTGAGATGACGAAAACTCTGGGGAAATTCTTTACCAGATTAATGTGGCTTTGTACCTACCTTTAAGAAAACAAAATCATCCATTTCTTCTGTTTCCTTGACAATTGCCTCCAGAGTATCCTTTGCTGTATCAATATGTTCTTGAAAATTAAGCATTTGTTCATAGAGACACTCCATTTTCGTGTTCTTCACACTTTCAAAGCTCTGTGCCTTTCTGTCATGGTGCTCTGCCACCATTTTGGCAATGCTTTCATTTTGCTCTTCCAAAAGCTGCTCTTGTTCCTTACAGTTTTCCTGTGGAAACAGAGAAAACAGTATTCCACGTATCCAGAAAAATAAAATTCACTGGTGAACATCTGAGCACTGGACATTTCAGGACTGGCTCAGAACCCTCAAAACAGAAGACACTTTTTATGTCCAAGATGATCAGGGGTGTGAGTCATGCAGCCCTCAAGATGTTGCCGTATTGCAACTCCTGTCAGGCCTAGCCAGCATAGCCACACGTGAGAAATGCTAGGAGTTCAGCAGCTTCTGGAACACCACATGTTTTGTTGTTGTTGTTGTTGTGGGCCTTCAAGGCTTTTCTGACTTGAGGCAACTCTAAAGCAAACCTATTATGGGAGTTTTATTGGCAGGATTTGACCGGAGAGGGTTTGCTATTGCCTATTGAAAGAGTGTGACTTGGCCAAGGTCACCCAGTAGGTTTCCATGGCTGAGCAGGGATTCAGACCCTGGTCTCCCAGAGTCCTGGGCCATTTCCACACTAGACTGTGATAGTGGTATTATTCCACTTTCAACATCCTATGGAATCCTGGGGTTGGCAGTTTAGGGTGAGGCCTCGAGGCTGCCAGTGCCCAGGCTAGCGGGGAGTTCCTAGAATTCCAAAAGAATAATGTTTCCACGTCCATGAAAGGTCCATAAACAAGACACTCTAAAAATTCACTTTTAGAACACAGGTAAGCATTTGTCAACTGTTCTTCTATTATGTAAAGCAGGTTGGAAATTTAAGGGAAACAGTGCATGTGATGCAGAAGTCCAAGAATTTGGTTAAGATGCTTAAGAGAAAATGCTTACAGATTTGTACTTCAGGAGGGAAGAAGAGAAGAGAACTTAAAGTTCAGTAACATCCGGACCATAATTGTGTGCATCACTCACTGAAGAATCAAATAGCCACCCCTACATTTCCAACCATGCCAGGGAGGTGGGCTCTGCTTCTATGTCAGTGAGGTGGTGAATCTGCTTTTGAATTTAGTCCGAACTCTAAAGGAGTTATTGAAGGTGGATGGCTCTTTTAAAGTACAAACTAAAACATAGAACAGATTCATAGAACACCCCATTGACACTGAAGCCATCCCTCTCCCTAGCATTCATATCCAAGAAAAGAAAGGGAGACAGTTCAGGGACAAAACACCTGTTTTGCAGACAGAATTTGCAAGTTCAATCCTTGGCATCTTTAAAGTCTCAGAAACCAAAGATGGAAAAGTATAGAATCATAGAATCATAGAGTTGGAAGAGACCAAAGGGGCCATCCAGTCTAACCCCACATCTGCAGCCAGGGATAATAAATCTGGTGCCCTCCATCATTTTAGACTGCAACTGTGATCAGTCTCACCTTGCATGGCCAATGACTAGGAATGATGGGAGCTGTAGTGCTGCCTAACTCTGCCTGAGACCATGGAAAGAAGCAAACAAAGTGTTGTGTGAATTCAGCCTTGCCCTAACCTTGCGTCCTCTGGTGTTCTGGACTCAAACTTCCATGAATAGCCATCTTGGCCTATGCTGTCTGGTGCTGACGAGCACCGTGCCCAGCTAGAGAGACCTATGCTGGAGCAGAATTGAGTGGATGAACTAGAAGGAGACTCTGTATAAAGCAGTTTCATATGTTCAAAGCAGCCATGTCTCATCAATTTCAAGATTCTCAAACTGGAAGAACTATGCACCCTGAAGGACAATATTGTATGGTAAATTTATGTAAAACTGACTTACACAGTGTGTTAAAGATGATTTTCTTGTCAGTCAGTAATTGGCTTGCACTTTTCCAGGGAGACAGCATCCTATGTCTTCTTAAAAGCCTCTTTAAAAGGTAACTGAGGATATTGTTATAGATATTGCATAACTGGCTAAAAGGAAGGTCACTGCCTTCAAGTCTTGCTTAGCATTTTATGACTTTAATTCCCTCTCCAATAACAGATGCAAGGTAGCATTGACCTATTGCACAGCACTGTAATTAGCTGTTAATCTGTGCATACATGCAATCCAGAGTTATCCGTTGTGCAGAAAGTGGTCCATTACAATTACTATAAAAATGTGTGCATGTGTGTGTGCGCCTTCAAGTAGCCTGTTGATTTATGGCAACCCTATGATTTTCGAAGGGTTCCTTCCTCTGAAATATAGCCTACAGCACATGGTATTCACTGGTAGTCTCCCATTCAAGTACTAGCCTGAGCTGACCTTGCTTACCTTCCAAACTCAGACGAGATCTGAGCTGAAGTGTGGCTGGCCATGGCTCCTGTGATGACTGGCAAGGTTAGTGAGACGGGCTAGGCAGGCAGGCAGTGGCAGTGAAAGGAAAGAGGGTACCGCTCTGCCTGGCAAGCTCGAGGAGGAGGAGGAGGAGGTGGTAGTGACTGCCGATAAGGGCAAAACGGAGGTGTGGTGTCCATTACCCAACGCTTCTGCCCTCAAACTGCGAAGGCACTCCTCCTCCTTCATGGTCTTCATCACCACCCTCACCTCCTCTTCCTCCTCAGCAGCTAAATCTTTGGCAGGACTTTTTTGTGTCTCCGTGGCTTTGATGGCTGGGCAGCTGCCCCCTTTGCCCCACCATAGATACGTCTCTGGATCTGGGCAGTAGACAAGATCTGGGCAGATTTAGGCAGTAGTGTGAATTCATAAAAAAACAAATTCTTGAAGGAGCTGAAGGCATGCAAGGAATCCACAACACTTACCTCAATAGAATTGAACAGAGCCTCTATCTCGCTGACAAACCCCTCAATCTTCATAGACCTCTCTTGCAAAACATCTAGGTATCTGTCCAATTGACCCTGAAATAAAAGTTTTCCCAGCCATCAAAATAATGTTTATTTGTAGCAGGGCTAGATATGAAAAAAAAAAAACCTTTGAAAATACAACCTTATGATACAGTGTGCCATTGCTTCAGTTTGAGGATCAGGCCCATTGTACCAGTAATGTCTTACTACCAGGGATCCTGAAATTCCCACATTTGGAAATTGCTGTTGGACAAACTGTATTTAATGGAGTTTTGCAATATATGAAACTGTCTGCACGGAAGTAAGTCCCTTTGAGTGCCAGAGAAATTACTTCTAGATCAGTGAACACAGCCCAAGGCCATTTCTGCACTACACTGTTATAGTGCTATTATTATTCCACTTTCAGCATCATGTGGAATTCTGGGGTTTGTAGTTTACTGAGGCCAAAGAGCTCTCTGGCTGAGAATTCTAAAGGCCCCTCCCTAAATTGCAAACCCCAAGATTCCATAGGATGTTGAAAGTGGAATAATAGCACTGTAACAGTGTAGGGCCACAATGGCCGTAGTTGAGAAGTATTTAGCAGAATGTAAAGCAGATTCAAGAAAATGGTACAAACAGTTGTGCAGAAACGAAGGACCTCATTATTTTTTTAAAAAAATATAAACAATAAAAATGATTTTAAAAGGCCAAAAACATATTATACAATTTTAAAAAGACAGAGTAAAACTGATGGCAATAGTTTCAAACAATTTAAAACCACATACATGTGAGGGCTTGTGTGAAACCACTCAGGCCCCAAAAATTTCAGTGAACAACTGCGTTTTCACTTGACAGTAATGTTGAATGCCAGTAACACTGGCACCAATTGGACTTCCATAATAGGGATTTCACAACAGAGTAGGCTGTTTCCTGAGTTGTCCCACGGTGTACTGCCCCAATTCCTGAGGCACAGAGGAGAAACCTCAAGTAAATCTCACTTCTTGGACAGATGTAGCTATTGTCAGTAAAGCTCCTTTCGTATGTTTTATGAAGAAGACTTAAGCTTCTATGTTTTCTTTGATAGACTATGTGGGGGGTGGGGGTGGGAATGTTGTTCAGCTTCTGCCTTGCCAATTTGATTACTCTGCTTGAAAGATCCAGTACCATCTCTCAGATTTCCCAACAACTCCTTGGTGTGTGGCAAAGGGCACTGATATCAACGTATATCACAACGTTACCAGTACACAACTGTCCCCATGCATACACAGTCGGGAAGAGGTCATTTTCTATTCTATCCATAGTCATATCGGATACCATTTTGGAGGATGTCCTGTCCTTCAGCTGAGGTTTCGGAAGAAAAACTAGTTTGACAGATCCTGGGGTTACATAAAAATATTTGGATTTCAGGCAGTGTGTTAAACCAACTAAAACTTTATTTTAGTCACCTGAATTCAATTAACACTTCCAGATTTTATTTGTCTTGCTTTTCCTTAGCTTCAGAAACTGTCTCTCAAAAGTCATGGAGGTCAACACTCAAGAATTACAAGACCTCCTTGACCTTCCTTTGGAATATAGGGCCATCTGTTCAGAGGCAGTTTGTGTTTCATAAATGCCCATAATATTAATCAGATTTCTCAGCACATCTACTAGGAAGGGTAAAGCAAAGCTGGAAATTAGCATCTATGGCTTTTGTGACATTTGCATTGAGCATGCACATAAATACACAGGGATTCTGTGCTTTGAAGGTGGATGTGGAGTAATGTTCGATTATTTTAAAAATAATCCCTATTAAGGACTTATCAGCATTAGCAAGTTTCAGTTCTGAAGAATGTTGAATAATAAGCATTCTGTTTTCTGAACACCTCCTTTAAAAACATAAATAACATTTGAATAGTAGAAACCAGACACATCTGGCATAAAGATGAAAACAATCTTTGCCTGGTGGAAAAAGTCTCATGGAAGCAGCTCAGAGCTAGATTTTATTTTTGGCTCCCTCTTCAAGTCACAGAGCCAAGGGGTGATGTCAGGGGATATGCTCAAGTCCTTTGACTTTCAAGAAACCAGTCTAGGGATGAAAGTACAGCATGTGACTTTTGGTATTCTTAGCAACTGCTTAGCATTCACTGTTGTAGTATGGAATCTCAGTATGCTGAGTAGGGATCAAGCACGATTAAAAAATCAATGGGAACTTTTTCAATGGATATCAATTAATTTTACCCTTGAATGGTATAACAGGGCAGGTTCACTGGAATAACAAGGACGTGTTAGAAATCTGGTGCACTACAGAGATAGGAGCAGAATTTGGAAAAGTGTAGAAGTTACTTAGGGAAGTAACTTTTTTAGAATGCAACTCTTAGGCCATTTCTGTACTAGACTGTTATAGTGCTATTATTCCACTTTCAACATCCTATGGAATCCTGGGATTTGCAGTTTAGGGAGGGGCCTAAACTAGACAAGACCCTGAAGTGGAAAGATAAATAACTGACTACTAAAATTAGGATTGTCCATGCCATCGTATTTCCGGTTTTTCTGTATGGTTGTGAAAGCTGATCAGTGACAGTATAGTGTAGAAATGGCCTTAGAAACGTCCAAGCAGTAAAGCCCCTGTCCATGCTGGGTGAGGGATTTGGGAAGCTGCAGTCCAAATAAAAAATAACTTTTAAAAACTCTGAATAAGATTGCGAACTGAGAAGTCATCAGTTCAAATCTCATCTCAGCCTCTATGGCATTAATGCATTAATTTATTTAATTTATTTTTAATTTCATTTTTAAATTAAATTGAATTAAATTTATTTTTAATGTTTGTTAACTTGCCTAGTTATTGGGTGGCATGTATGTACTATAATAATAGGAAGAGCTTCTGGGACTCTTTTATTTGTCCTTTTAGCACTCCCTGGTATCTTTAGAATTCTTTTCCAGCATTATATTTCAAATTAGTTTATTATCTTCCTATCAGCTTTCTTCTCTGACCAGCTTTCACAACCATACAGAAAAACTGGAAATATGATGGTATGGACAATCCTAACTTTAGTAGTCAATGATGTATCTTTACACTGCAGGATCTTGTCTAGTTCCTTCCAAGTCCCAGTCTTCTGATTTCGTGACAGCAGTCTCTATTCTGATTCATGGCTGGCCAAAGTATAGAAAATCTTGAACTGTTCCAATGTCTTTATTGTGTACTTCAAAGTTATGTAAACCATCTGTGATCATTATTTTTGATTTCTTATGTTCACCTGTAAGCCTGCCTTTGGACTTTCTTCAGTAACTGTTCCAGGTCTTTGTCATTTTCTGCTATCAGTATGATATCATCTGCATATCTTAAATTACTAATTTCCTTCCTCCAGTTTTCACACCTCTTTCCTCTGAGTCTAATCCAGCTTTATGTATGAAATGTTCAGGTTACAGGTTAAACATAAGGATGATAAAATGCAAACTTGCATCCCTTTCCTCCCCTGCCAACTGGAAACTATTTTGTTCCTCTGTGTTCTGGTAGCCTCTTTTCCTGGGTACAGGTTACATATTAAGACAATCAAATGTTGTGTCACATCCATTTCTTTAAGAGTTAGTTTTAGTTAGTTTTTCATGATCTACACAATCAAAGCTTTGCTATAATCTATAAAAGACAGGCTCATTTTCTTCTGAAATTCTTTGGTGCTCCATTATTGTGAGATAGGGAGATATGAATGAATAAATAAAATAATTTTAAACATTTTTTTTGCAGTATGATCTCTTGTGCCTCTTTCTCTCCTGAATGCAGCTTGGACACCTGAAATTTCTCACCCCATTCATGGTAAAAGTCTTTGCTGTAGAATTTTGAGCATCACTTTGCTTTCATGCGAAATTGGTGCAATGGTCCTGTGGTTTCCTTGCTATTCCCCTTTCTTGGGAATTGGAATGAAGATTGGTCATTTCCAATCAGTGGGCTAGTTTTTTATTTTCCAAATTTGTTGACAGATTTTATTGAGAACTAGACTAGATTCTGGCCATTTCTGCACTAGACTGTTATAGCGCTATGATTTCCCTTTCAACATCCTATGGAATCCCAGGGTTTGCAGTTTAGGGAGGGGCCACCCAGCCTATCATGCAGTTTTCTTGGTAAGACTTGTTCAGAGGGGATTTGTCTTTTGCCTTTCTCTACGGCTGAGAATGTGTGACTTGGCCAAAGTTATCGAGTAGGTTTCTATGGCTGAGCAAGGATTCAAACCCTAGTCTCTAGAGCTATAGTCCAACCCTCAAATCACTATACCATGCTAACTCTCAAAATTTAATAAATTATTTGATATTTTTATGCTCTTTTGGTGTAATGATTTACTTTGCTATTTTTACTATTTTTTAATGGTTACATCCAAAGGTTCCAGTGTGCCAAACAAAGGAAGGTTCCTTGGCAGAAGGAAGGTTCCTTTTAACTCTGCTTGAGGGAAACATTTGGATGAAACCCACTAAAATAACATAAACTGCCCTTCTAGAAAACAGACAAAGGTGATGTACATGACTCTCCTCTTTCCCACTTCATTGTCACAATAGTTTCAGAGAAACCCCTATTCCTGGTTACCCCAAGCTTTCTACTGTGTTTCAGCAGCATAATTTAGAGTATAATATTTGTTACTGTTGTTGTTAAACAACTGGGAGCCAGAATTCTTGCTGATCTACTGCTGATCACTGAAAGAATTGCCCATAGATCCACAACTATGGCCATTTCCGCACTACACTCTTATAGCGTGATTATTCCACTTTCAACATCCTATGGAATCCTGGGGTATGTAGTTTAGGGAGGGGCCATAGGATGTTGAAAGTGGAATAATCGCACTACAAGAGTGTAGTGTGGAAATGGCCTATCTTTTGCTATTTCATCAGCTCCAGAGTAAAGCAGCCTCTGGGCTGAGAAGATGGAGGCATGCCTTGCCCCTGAATGGTGGGGTGAAGACTCACTCCCTTCTGCTTGGACTATAAGTCATCAATGCCCTTGAGTGCAGAGAACTCTTAGTACAGTTCTTCAGATACTAGCATGTAATTTTTAAAAAGCATTGCTCAAAATTAAAGCCAGACGAGGATTTGTACATTTACTTATGTGTACTGGTAGATCAAAGAAAATTAGCTGTATCCAAGGGAACCAGGAAGGAATCAAATATTTATTTACAATAAATAAATACATTACAAACTGAGGGCCAAAACAGATACAACACAGATCTGTTACTGGCTCTCTAGGCTCTTTTACAGCCATAGGTAGGCTATGATTTTGATCAGATCATTGGTACTGGGGAGAGGTGTTTCGCTATGGGTACCTGTTTTTTGTTTGTTTGTTTTGTTTTTTACAGCCAGAGAAAGAGAAGTGAACTCCAAGATTCTGGGGAAAAACATTAAATTCTGAAGATACTCCAGTTACCATCACACCTGGTGCATTTCCAGAGGAATGGGCTTTCTCAGAAGCAACTGAGTAAATTAAGCACAACATAATTTACCTTTATTAAGTCACTAATAATTATTTGCTCTCTTAACCTTGTGATGCATACTATATATTTCACTGAGGCTTTCCTAATAAAGTATCAGTGTCAATGAAAACACAGGGCAGCAATTCCAGAATGTTAATTGCTTACCTTCAGTACAGTCACAGCTGTATCCAAGTCCGTCACATCATGCTCTTTATGCTCCCCAGAAAGCTTGTCATCAGCCGAGATGGGCTGTTTACATTGATAGCAATAGCTATCAAACTGTGCATCGTCTATTTCTTTCTGCAGAATCTCAACCTCTGGAACATTTCTTAATAGCTTATCAGACTCCATCAACTCAAACTCATTTTCTTCAGCATATGTGCTTACTTCGCCTTCATTCACAAATTCGTACGTATTACTAATATTGTCTAAAGTTTTCCTGTCATCAAACAGCAGCTCTTCACAAGCCACTTCTGAGGATGTTTCTGCCTGGAAAACATCATCTTGGGTAACCATTTCATAGTTCATGAGCTCAGCTAGATCTTCTTCAATGTCACTGTACTCTTCCTCTTTGATTGAGTATAACGGGTACGTGTCAAAATCATGTGTCAAAAGCGAATAATCCATTTCCCCAAATGGTATCTCAGCTTTTGCTTCTGGTGCTAGTTGATCTGCTGTTTCTGTGTCATGTGCATATAGATCATGGTCGATAGTTTCTCCAAATGTTTGTCTCTCAGTGTCCCAGTCTGAAACATGTTCATGCTCTAAAGCAATTCTGTTTTGTGGTTCAGGCTCAAAGGCTGATGTTAACTTGTCTTCTCGTTGTTGTTCCTCAATTTGCCCATGGCAGGATGCTTCAAGAGACTGTTGGCTGATTTCAACAGGTTTTTTGAACTCCTCGTTATCCACTTTGTGAACTGTTTTTTCAGGTTGTTCATTTTGGTCAACTGCAAAACAAGTATCCTTTGGTTCATGTTGCACAGGTGCTTCATTTTGATAGACAGTTGCTGCATAATCAAGTATTGGGCTAGACTCTTCATCACTTGTTTCCTCCGGTGACCCTCGGCCTCTTTCTTCAGGTATGGATTCTTCTCTTTGACTGTCATCATCATTGCTTGCACCTGACCCATACAGTCTACTTCCAAAAGGAATTGCATGTGTTAGTTGGCAAATCCCAACTTTTATGTCACTCACAATCTCAGCTGGCCCCTCTATCAGTTTGTCACCCAAATTCTCCACAATTTCTCTTGGTGCTAAAGTCTCTGTTTGTCTGTGTGGTTCAGCTAGAATATGAACAAACTCATTGTGCTCTTTATTTATTTTGTATGCATTTTCTGAGATGCTTGGTTGGTTTACAGCTGGTTCTTCAATGGGCTGATCTTTCAGAACTTGTTCCTTCTGGGATTCTTTTAAATTATTTGGAATATAGTCTTCAGAAATGTCCTTTTTCAAAAATATTTCAGTCTTGTTTTCTGGAACATGATCTCTGGCAGGGAAAGGCACATCAGTGCTCCCAGTTTCTTCACTGGCTGGACATTTCTGGCTATCTTCTTTAGATGCCTCCACTACTTCTTCATAGAGGTCTCTGTATAAAAATTCAAGAGCAGGTGGCACCTCTAGAAGCCCAGGACTGGATGCAGTGACAGGCAAGGAAATTAGTGGAGACTGAGATGATACGTCTTTTTCTGAATTCAGTAAAGGTGCACCAGCCCCTTCTACATTCAGTCCACCTTCTATGTCCTTATCACTTTCCTTAATAACAATTACTTTATTTTCATTTGATAATTCTAAGGTGCCGTCATGGGTGACCACTATGTTTTCTTTCTTTTCTATTCCATGAGATTCTTCATCCATGTTCCTTTCTAATAAAGAAAGAGCTATAATATTTTCTGAGCTTGCAGCTGGAGATGTAGCTTCCTCCAAATTTTTCTTTGTAACATCAGATGGAATCTGTGCTTCTTTAACAGACTTCTCTTTATCCATCTGGGTAAAGGATGTGCCATCAATCAAGTTATAATTTTCAACATATTCTATACCAATATTTTTAAAAATATCATCACCCTTGCTTTCTGGAAGAATGAACATTTCTTCTTTGGCTTCTGTACTTTCCTTGACATCTTTTTGTTCAACAACCTCCTTTGATTCATTTTCCCTACTTTCATGCTTGTCTGCTTGTAAGCCTTTTCCACCTAGCTTACATATTGATGGTTCATGATCAACTATCACATATTCTGAATCATTCAGTGGTCTTGCTTTCAGTGATGAATCTGTTTCCAAGTATCCTAAACTATTTAATACATGAGTATCTTCTTCTTTATCAGTCAAAGGACTGAATAGAGAGCCATGAATATTCACTACCTCATAACTTTCAGAAATATCAAAAGTATCTTTTCCTTGATCAAGTTCAGGAGCAAGGATAGAATCTTCTCTCACTTTCCCCTCATCTTTTAATCCCTTTTCTTTTTCTAAGTAGTTTTCAGGCTCTTTCAGAGTTCTGTCTGAATCATTTTTAGGCTCTCTCAAAATTCCTTCTGAATTAAACAAATGCTTTTCTCTTTCCGTTTCTGAAAGCTCTTCTGCACTAATTGCTGTACCCTTGTTGGTGGTTGAATCTGTTGACAGTTCTGAATTTGAACTTGCCATTGAATGTGGTTTGTGTATGTAAGTGTCATCCATGAACTCTGGCATCACAGGACTGGAAAGCTCATTTGGAATGAAATTAGGAAGTGTAGGAATATCAGAGACCTCTTCCATTATCTCTTGAAAGCAGCTTCTAGTAGTAACATCTTCTTGAGGTTTTCCAGAAATGAATTCTGATTCAAAACATATTGTAGAAGGCTCAGATTCTTTCTTAGCAGTTATATTTGTCTCAGAAAGAGCAACCGAAGCCCTTCCCATTCTTTTAGTTAACAAACCAGCTTCCTCAGAAGGAGGTTGAGTGTCTAGCTTCTCTTTTTCTGAAGTCTGAGGAACAGAGTTATGTACTACATTAGCCTCAGAAACAAGGAATGCAGTAAGAGACAAGGGTTCTTCAGGTACCCTCTCTACCACCTCAGTAGGATAAGCCTGCGTTCTTTGTGGCTTACCTTCTTCATTTAGATCTAAAACAACAGAGTCAGACTGACTCAATGCAGGTGACATTGAGGCTGCCGATATTTGTGAACTGATTTCCTGCTGTTCCACTTCTTTGATGACAAAAGGTGAAACTGATGGTATCTGTTTTGAGTTCTGATTTTCAGGGCCCGGTGAATAGAACTGTGCTTCTGTGGAAGAAGATAAATCTAAATGTTTCAGATCCAGTGATGCAGTTACTGTTGGATGCTGGGCTTTTTCTTTTTCTTCTGCTGGCAAAACAAATTGTTCTAACTGAGCATCTTCAAGCCACATTGTCTGGTTTTCTTGTGGCTTTGTTTCATCTGTCAACTCTAACAACATAGGGACTTCAGAATCTCCTTCTGTAGCTTTAGCTGAGTGGCCCTGTTGTTCCAGTGTTCCTGTCTCACCAATTACCTGGGATGAATCTTGACTAGTTGTAGAAAAGTAAGGCTGAATTCCATACATCTGTGGTTCATTTGCTGCTTGAAGTGAATGCAGATGATGATCTGACTCCTGTTGCAGAATAGACAACTTGAAAGGAATATCATGCTCCTTTGGCTGTTGAGCCTCTAATGTTACTCTTTCCTGGTTTTCTCCCCTGTGATGCAACAATTCCTGATGTATAGGTGCTGATGGTTCCATAGAAGGTGAAGATGGAGGAGTCTCTTGTTTCCTGACCTCCTCAATGGAATTAGTTACAGACAAATCTTCTAGCTCTGATGTCACAAGGTGATCTGGCTTATCTCCTTTGTTGTTCATTTCTGACTGTCCACTAATAAACAAGTGAGGCCGAGCATCTTCTGTATCTGGTTTTCCAGCAGCTATGTGCTTTGATTCATCCAGGAGTGAAGGAGGATGATCTTCTTTCTGTCCTTCAGCAATAGCATATGATAATTCAACATTGCTAGAAACTTGTCCTTCTGTCAACACTGAGGTAGGAGGAGTTATTTCATTTACCTTTTCGGAAACCACATCTTCTGGAATTGAACTTGCTATCTCTAGCTCAGTCACTGTGGTTGTGAGCAAATTAGGTAGCTCTTCCCTGGCTTCACCATGGAGGACAGTTCCCAAGGCTTGTGTTTCCTCTGGTATGATCTGCAGAGTCTCAGGAAACTGAGGTAACTCATTTTTTTCTATCTTTGCTTCCTCCTTAAGATCTTGTGAAATAAAATTTGACTGCTCTCTGGTTGGTGCTGAACTTACTATGGGCTTTGTGGGAATTTCCTGATCTTTTATTTCATCAGGAGCCAATGGTGAAATTATTGGAGATGTTTTGGGTGCCATATTCAAAATATCACATAAATAATGTTGACTTTCAAGAGTTTCTGGACCAGCACCTGGTTGTTCCGGTTTTGATACCGGAGCTTCGAGTAAATGAGGTTCAGAGTCTTCTCCTCTTTCTAATGAAACAGGCCATTCTCCTTCCAGTTCTGGAATCACAGACCTGTGTGACTGAAGGTCTTCCTCTGTGCTTAGAACTGGAAAGGATACATCTAAATGCTTTTCTGATCCAGGTACAGGAAGCTTTGCTTCTAATTCTTCCTTCAACACTGCTTCTAGATTGTCTGCTTCTAGCTCTGCTGTTACAGCCTGCATAGTTTGTTTTGCAGTTTGTTTTGATTCTGGTTCTGTCATGTCATATTTCTCTGCTTCACCCATAGTGCATGGTATACTTAAATATTCAGAATCTAGGGCTGTTCTATCTGTTGAAATACACAGATCTTGTTGCACTTCCCTCAAATAAGCTGACTGGGATGAATCTTGTGCAGTTGCAGGCAAATGACTTGGGATCCCATTTATTTCCGTTTCCTCTACTGACTGCAATATATCTGATTCCTTTGGCAGAACTGTATCTGATAACTGCTGAACAGCTTGCTCAGCTTCAGTCAGTTGTTTTTCTTGTTTTTCCAGCCCAGAAATAGACTGCGTTGAATCTAGATGCAAAGGCTTGGCAATGGATTTGTCAAGATGAATATATTTCTTATCTTGTTCATCCACAGGAGACAATGGAATTGTTTCTTCCAAATGGGATGATACAGAGGAATTCTGTTCCATAACCTCCTCTCTTGATTCAGATTTGACCAAATGACCCAACTGAGATTGTATAGTTGCAGGTAAACTATTCTGTCCTTCTTGCTCACTTCCAGTGACGGTGGGATGGGTTTCACATTCATCCACGAGAGGTAGCTTTTCATCTGTACATGCATGGAGCAGGTCTTCTAACTTTTCTTTTTCTTGGGATGGAACAAATGCTTCACTCCATTGTTCTGTAGACAAAGGTGAAATGAGTTGAATTGCTTTCCTGTCCATGTCAAGATCTGGCTCTACCATTTCTTCTGTGGGAGAGAAAGGCTGAATTTCTGCTTTTGCAACCTCAGCATTTTCGGTAGCCAGTGTGGGTTGTGGTGATGCTTCTGGAATCACAGCAATTGTCTCAGGAGCAGAGGGCAGGTTGTTTTGCTTCTCCTTTTGCTCAGGTGGGCACGGTAAAGCAGAGTCTGGTTGCTCCAGCAATGGTCTTGCGATTTCTGGTGGGGACAGCAGGGCTTCCTGTTTTTCTGCAGTCTCAGTGAGATGAGATGAAACAGATAGCAGCTGCTCAGATGAGCTGAACACTTCCACTGGGGAGTCTGGACTTACTTCCTGACCTCCAATATGTAACAGCTCTAAGGGTTCTGATTCCTGTGGTGCCTTTATATGTTCAGAGATAATGGGATGCTCACTTTCTGATCGTGCTACTACTGCAGAGAGTTGGTGAGTTTCTTCTTTCTGTGTCTCAGGAGTTGGGAGTGATGACTCCAGAGCCTCCAGCTGTGCAGTCTGCTGCTCTGCATTGCCTCTTGACAGTGACATGTCTGGCTGTTCTGGCTCCAGCAATGTGGCCATGGATATCTGTGCCTGAGCAGCTTGCTCTGCCAAATCTGATGCCAGATGCTCTTTTTCTTTTTGCTCTGCTTCTTCACCGGTAAAATACAAGGGCTGTGGAAGACCAGAGTGCTCTTTTGTAGTTTTATACCAATCAGTCCTGGATTGCTCTTGCATTTGTGTTCCACCCATTGTAGGAGCTAAATCAGGTACAGTTTCAGTTTCACCAGCATCAGATTCTTTCCCCAAATGTACTGCGTGTGGAGGCTTTGAATTCGCTTGTAAAAGCATGGCCAGTTGCTCCTGTGTGTCTTCCTCTTTTGAATAATCCACCTCCAGCTCTTCCTTTTTGGCTTCTCTAATAGAAGGTAGTGATTCTGCCAGTTGTGGCACAGACCCTGAAGCTTCAGGTGAGGAAAGAGGAATGTCTTGTTTCCCTGTTTCTTCAGTGAGATGCAACAAAGCTGCGTTTTTGGCCTCCATTTGGGTAGGAATTGTGGGTTCAGCATCTTGGTTTCTAACATCAGGTGAAACAGATGGTTCATATTTAGGCTGTATGTCCTCAATACTATTTGTGTACGGCAGATCTTTAGTTGCTGGCTTGGATAGCACAGTTACAGTTGAATCAGAGAGATTGTTTGCATCATTGGCAGGGTAAGAAAAGGGTTCAGTGGAAACAGGGGAATGGAGCTGACCTGTTTCCTGCTCTGGCAGAGCCTTTGATTCTTCTGCTATATCGGTGACCTTTGTGGTCAGTGGTGAATGACCCCATATGTTCTGCTCCTTTGTTTCAGCAATGTGGTTGGATAATTTCTCTGCATTAATTGTTGCAGTCCCTGGAAGCAGAGTTGGCTTTTCTCTTTTCTCTGTTGTCTCATACTTGTCTAATGCAGTAAAGCTTGCCTGTTCTGGGGTTGAAGTTTGCTTTACAGGTGAATGTATTTTGGTATCCAGTTTTTTTGCTTGGTCAGATGAGCGCAGTGAAATTGGTGGTAGCTTTTGGGTAGCGTTATTTACAGTTTCAGGCAAAAAAGATCGTCGTGCTCGCTTTTCATCTTTGTTGTATGAAACAGACACTCCAGACTTTGAAATATTGGTCTCCACATGCCTGAGATTATAAGAAAGAATTTCCTTCTTGTTCTTTTTATCTAGGGCATTTCTATCAACATGCCTTAAGGATACAGAGATGCCTTGCCTTGAGAATATTTTGGGTTGTTCTCTAGGCTTCCTGATTATGTCAAAAGGTGGGGGCACATCTTTTTGGTTTATTCTCCGGAAAATCTTTTTATTTCTTTCTTCCAACACAGCAGTGATCTGCTGAATCCTGGCTCTAACTGTTCCCCTAAGAGGCAGCTCTCCTTTTTTCATCAAAGTATTTTCTTTTTCTTCCATGACTGAAGGTACCACTTCCTGTGTGATTTGTACCAAATAGTCTTTAATCTTTGAAGGTTGTACTTGCAAAGGCCATGATTGAGGATCAGCAGGATCTAATTCTCTTTCTTGAGCTTTCATATCCATTGATTCCCCAGAAAAGTCATATTTTTTATCATCTGATCCTGTTGTATCATTTGGAGACAATGGAGCCTGGCCTGGGGAGCTGCTTGATCTTTTCTGAACGGTATTTGCCTCATCCATCAGGCATTTAACTTTCCCTGGAGGGCAATCCATGTATGAGTTTTCCATACTATAAACACCAGATGTAGCACTAGTTTCTGAAGCTTGGGATGTGGAACATCTACTTGAACTGGTCTCCCATGTCAGTCCACTCTCTTCGCTTTGATTGGTATCCATAGCATCAGGTAACTTGGATTTCACCTCTTCATTCTGGTTAAGCTTTTTCAAACTGCTAAAGAAACAAATATTAAGAAACTATAACCTTATTTTTTTAGAAGTCATAGATTAAGATATATAACAATAAATACTTCTCAATGTTACAAACACTTTTTCATTAAAAAAATTAAAATCCCTGAGGGGACTGAAAATATCTCATGTGGTTATATTTAAGAGTCAAACTGGACAATGCATTTTCAGAGTTTTTCCCCACCTCCCTTAGTGAAAGATGTCTATTTGCTATAGCACACACATTTTCCTCACCTGCATACCTTGCAGTTAGCAGGTTTTGTTTTGTGGTTGGTCCTTGAAAGCTAATCATGGGCTTAATTTGCAGGTCTGATTTCTGGATTGCATATCTCTGGAGAAACTTTGCTATGAGAAACCTTGTTATGTATTCCCATTTTCCCATTAATATCTAGGTTGATCCTAAAATATCATGGGTATGAAAATTACAGTGCTAGGATTACTGGAGAATCTGAAATCAGGAAAGTTCCTTTCTGCCCTCCAATTCAACATGCTGTGAATATGTGTATTTATATGATTGGGGACAGAAATCACAGAATCATAGAATTGTAGAGTTGGAAGGGACCTCATGGGCTATCAAGTCCAATCCTCTAATAAATAAAACAGCATTGCAAATCAACTCACTGTAAGCAAATCCTCCAGCCTTTACCACCTATGCCACAGGATTAACCAGTAGAAAGAGCCAGGATAGTGTAGAGGTCAGACTACTTGTTTCTTTTTGTAGTTTCTTCTTGGTGAATTTGAATATCTGATCCTGATTTCTCCACAGATGTTTCTCAGCTCCAAGCTAATCTGTTTTCTACATTTTACCACCTTCCCTGATTTGCCACCACCTCCAGATGTGTTGTACAACTTTCAAAATCCACATCCAATTCAGTTGTTTTTGCTGGGATAATGGATTTGGTAGACCAGTACATCTGAAGGGTGCCAGAGTTGGGGAAGGCTGATTTAGCATTTTTGAAAATATAAAATATGTGTGGATTATGTGTTTAGATCTCTTTCACACTGTACTTTGATACCACTTTAGTTGCCTTTACTCCATCGTTTGGGTTTCTGGAATTCATAGTTTATTGAGGTATTTAGGATTCTCAGCCAGAAAGCTCTAGTACTTTGCCAAACTACAAATGCTAGGATTGCATTGCTATAGCAATTAAAATTGAATCAAAATGCCATAACTGTGTACTGTGAAAGAGGTCTTAAGCAGGAGTAGCATTGCTGGTATTATTAGAAAAGAACTGAATGGGAGTAAATTCTATTATTTCTATCAGCCTTAGATATGGAGGGAATGTGTAAATCTGCTTGTTCTCCCTTTCCTCATGCCCAAAATTGCCAGGCAGACTCATTTCTTCCAGAACAATTTGACAGAACAGCGTCTCCACATTTTGCATGATGTCTTGACTTCTACAAGGACTAGATCTCTCTCTCTCTCTCTCTCTCTCTCTCTCTCTTTTAGCTACTGCAGCCATCTAGAAGCCTGGGGGTCCCTGGAGGTTGAGTAGCATGTGGTATTGCTTGCCCTCACTTACACCAGGCCTATTCATTTGTTGTTAGCAGTAACACAGAAACTGAAGACACCTTAAAGGGAGTTTTCTCAATCATGTAGATAGTGGCATAGCTTGGCGTGAGTGGGGTAGGGACGGAGGTGTGGGGGCATGGCTATGGCACGTGTGGTCGTGGCTACGGCACGCGTGGTTGTGGCCACGCCATGTGGGAGCGGGACTATGGTGCACGGGGGAGGAGCTACAGCACATGGGGAGCAGAGCTATGGTGCGTGGGGAGGCAGGCATGGAGTGGCGGCGCCCCCAAAAAGTGCCACCCAGGGTGCACCACTCCCTTCACCTCCCCCGTCCCTATGCAACTGCATGTGGATGTTAACTATAAGCTAAGCACTATAAGCTGACCATTCTCAAGAGTTCAGAATTCTGCATTTGAGCTCAGTCCAGCAAAGGAGATTCACCTTTGCAAATTGGATGTAAATGCAGAGCAGAGGCAGCGACATACCCAATGGCATTGTAATGTGTATGTATTGTAATGAGACCTAGCTGGCCATCACTATCTGTCTCCAGTGGATATTGTTTCTGGGTGTGTATGCACTTTCTCATCTCTATACAATTTCTCCCACAACAAATCACAGCAGGCATCTACAGCTAGCTTAGCTATAGATTTCTTTTGCAGCTTGCAGTATTATCATGATGCTATAAACGACTGATATTTTCCTTTAAATATTCCATTGTATAAGTACATAGGGGTCCAGAGGACAGCCATTTTTTACTCATAATTACCTTCTCTCACTGTATATAAAGGTTGAACTTAAGTTTTAACATGCACTTTCCTTCCTATGAGGTTTATTAGGGATATAGATAAACTAACAGAGGCCATTTCCACACCGGGCTTCTGTAATGGCGCAGAGCGACCTCTCATGGAGGTCTTCTGCACCGTAGAGTGGACTGGCATGGACTACTTTTTGTAGTTCCACACCAGAATCCACTCAGGAGCGGCCGGAACTAGCCGGGCTGCGTGTTTTTTAAAAACCTCTTTTTCGAGGTTTTAAAAAAAGCACAGAGCGCGCAGCACCATGCCGCTCCGTTGCCCGGCTCTGACGCGGATTTGCAGGCACGTGCAAGTGCGTGCCTGCAAATCTACCGGGGGCGGGCTTCCAGCTGGCGAGCTTCTCTGGTTGGTAGAGAGCCTCCACCAACCGGAAGCCGCCATTTGGGACGCAGGAGGACTGTGGAGCAGCGAGCTCATGCTGCTCCACGTCGCGACGGACTTACCCAGCTACCGGTAAGCTCCGTTTTTGGGCGTTTTCGCCCGTTCCCCCCCACACATGTGGAAAGGACCAGAGTTCCCCTCCTCCACAATTAATGATAGTCTTAAAGAGTCGTGACAGAATAGCCTGCTCCACATTCCATAATCTGGCACTGTTTAGAGCTTAGCATCTATACTTTGCTCAAAAACTTGTAATTTTTTTAGGCACATACACTTCCCTTTAACTGATCTAGACAAAAGTCCCACATTTTTTCCCTCTCTGTTTTCCATCCATGCTGACCAAAACCATATCTTTTCATCTTATATTTATCTGGAACCTACAATGGCCCTCCATGTGATGGTTCTCCATTTTTTTCAGCATATCCCCATTCATTATATTTCTTTCAACAGAAGGTGAACTTGGGCTCTTCACACAATGCAGGAAACCAGCTACGTCATGCTGCTATCTGCAGATTCCTTCTCAGCCAACCACTTTTTAATCACAGTGCATCAATTTATTTACGGACTGTGTGTGGGTGTGTTGGAGGCGAAAAACTTGTGTTGCTGGCGGGGGGGAACAAATTTATAATTCAGAAGGGAATGTGTCTCCTTAGGAAATACATGAAGATAAGGACCAGTGACAGACTAGAGGAGGCCCTCAGTAAAGTACTTTATGGTAAGCCCTTGCCTACACTGGTACAATGCTTAGAAAATTTAATTTTTGGACTTTTTTTCAGAATCCCCAACCAGTTCAGCTAGTGATTGGCAGGCTGGAGGATGTAAGGTGTTGGACTGCATCCCTAACATGTCCAAACTCTGAAGTTTAGGGACTGAGTGCAGCTACGGGGTTGTCTTATGCTGAAATAATGAGGAGAAGGCAACAATTGTTCAGTCCATGAGCCACCACCGGTGGGCAACTTCCTGTGGTGGCAGGAGCAGTGGTGGTCCTGTCATTGCCAAGTAGGTGAATTGGGAGCTGCCATTTAAATTACCTGCATAGCATCACTAATCTAGGGCTTTCTTGCAGATGTAAATGTTGGACAGAACCAATGAATCACATATACCTCAAATGACAAGAAAAAAAATGCAGTTTTAGTATGACAGACGTTAGTCATGGGCCCTAGAACAGGTAGGAGGAGCAGGGGGGCTTGATTCTCCTCTAAAACTAGGCTTAGGCAAAACTGACCAAATAAAAGTGGACCACCAAGAGGCTGACTCTTCAGCCTTTGGGATGGTGTAAGAACCAAACCAGTTTAGACTGAGCAACTATCTGATCCAATATGCTGTTCATGTTGTAGCCAACTACTTATCTATGGAAGCCCACTAGCAAGAAATGAGTGTAAATGCATCCTCCATCCTGCACTCTCCAGAGCCTGATATAAAGGGCATACGTCTGTGAAAAAAATACCTGACTAACTGGAATTTTGGCCCACCCATTATTCAGATTCCATCCAATTAATTGGGACAGTCTCAATTAATCCTTTTGTCACCCCACTTTTTCACTTGCTTTTAAAATGCCTGAGTTTCTTCTTCTCATCCCACTTTCCCCCTTCATCTTCAGCTTGCTTCAATTGTCACAGACTGAATTCCAAGTGAAAATGTCATTTGCACTCAATTAACTCAGTAGAGGGAAAAGAGAGGAGAGGGCAGAATCTTGACCTTCCTAGTAGACTCAGGCAAAAGCAAACTACTGTAGCCTGTCCTAGCTTGTGTGTTCTTCCTCTTTCAGAACTTCTACCAACTTGACCACATCTGATGTTGTTTGGCCACATGTATCCTGGTTTTAATCTATGAAATGCTGAAGGGGATGGCCTATATCCACCCTGACTAGGAGCTGTTAATGGACCAACCTCCCTGAATTTATCCAGTCTACTTTTAGAGCCAGTGTAGTGTTGTGGTTTGAGCATTGGACCATGACCCTGGAGACCAAGCTTTGACTCCCTGCTTGGCCATGGAAACCCATTGGGTCACCTTGAGCACATCATACATCTCATCCCCTAGAAAATCCTATGAGAGGTTTGCTTTAGGGTTGCATAAGTCAGAAAGAACTTGAAGGCCAACGACAACAACAAGAGCAACAACAACAACAACAAACTTTTAAAACAATCTGAATTGGCAACCTTGCATCTTGTGAGGGTGAATAACACACTTTAACTATGCTCTGTGTACTTACTTTTGTCTGCCCTAAAACTTTGACCATTGTTTCAGTAGATGAACTTGAGTTTTGAGATTATGAGTGACGTATAATTTTATACATCTCTATCATGTTTACCCTTCCTTGCCTTTTTCTTACATCAAACAGACCCAGTCATTACACTCTATTGTCACAAGTGAGCTGATTCAAGTTTCTGGTCATTTTAGTTGATCTTTTCTGCATCTTTTCCTTCTCTGTGATATCCTTTGCCAACGTAGTGGGCAGAAGTGTACAGAGTATTCCAGATGTGGTCACATCATGGATTTGTATGGGGACAGTATGCTCACGAAAGTTTTGTTTCAGACTCCTCTTCTGTTTACACCTAACTTGAAATTTGTCTGTTTTTACAGCATCCACTCACTGGGTTGACATTTTCATAGAAATATTCCTTGGTCAGTTGCTGCCAGCTCACACCACATCACCTTACATATGAGGTTGGGATTTTCTGCCCCAATGTCATCATTTTATACTTGCTTTCAATGGATTTTCATTTCCACTTTAGAGCTCATTCTCCAAGTTTAGAGAGATACTTTCAGACGTCCTTACAATTTATTTTTTTCTCACCACCCTTAATATTTTTTTTTAATTCGCTCAGTTTTGTAATTTATTAGTATATCAGTGTGCCAGGTGTCACCAACTGGAATTTTGGCCTATCCATGATTCAGATTCTATCCAGGAATCTAAGAATCAGTGAAATATTATTCGATAGTGTGGCACTTTTCAAGCAGTGTTGCTTTTTGCAACTGTGCTACTGTGATTCTGGCTGGTATCCTGTTAGTCAATTACAATGTTGTAAATTAGACCTATGGCCTTGTGTTTCTTATTCACGTTAACAATCACTGTACCATTGCCACGAACATAAATGCCTCCAAAACCCACCTTAGAATCCGGCTGGCTACTCTGAGGGACAGAGTTCTGTGGGATGCTAAAGATGATGTGTCCAGCCCCTTCCTGTTAGTGAGCTGTAGTGTGCTGCAGAGTTGTGACAGGACACTATTTCTGCTTCTTATTTCGCAGCTTGTTGGCAAGAGGGAGCTGGACACGTCGTCCTTCAAAACCTCATTCACCAACACCATAAAACTCCATCTCTTGGTGCAGATGGCTGGATTTTAAGAAGGGTTTGGGGGAAGTCAGTTGGGCCATACATGGAAGCTACAACATCATGTCTGATGCAGAGTTTCAGGC
Organism: Cyclura pinguis; assembly: GCA_030412105.1. Taxonomy (NCBI): domain Eukaryota; kingdom Metazoa; phylum Chordata; class Lepidosauria; order Squamata; family Iguanidae; genus Cyclura; species Cyclura pinguis. The sequence goes on along the minus strand of CM059600.1, from coordinate 314,385,194 downwards.
CCTATCTGTGGCAATTTCATTCAGATTTTTGTCAGCTTGTTTGGAATTGTTCTTAGAGGACTTAGCAGTGCTGGGACTAAAATTATTTTCTTTCCAGAGATGCTGAATCTCAATCTGTAGGCATTTCAATTGACCGTTGTAGTAGTTATTAGTAGTAGTATCCTGTATTTTCATTGTTTTGTAAAAATGTACCTGTAGGTAGTCAAAATTAATAATGACCTGTGCACCAGTGGTGAGCCCCAACATTTTAAAAACAGTCCCAGGGTCCCTGGTCTTGGTAGTAAGCCCCAGCAAACATTTGGAGTCTCAGCAGCTGCTTGAGGGTGCCATGTGCTGAGATGAGACAAGAATGCCAGTCTAGATGCACTTAAGACAGAGGTGGGAATTGTGAAGTCCTCCTGAAATTGTCAAACTGCAATAACTAGCATTCCCATTGGCTATATTGGGTAGCACTGCTGGGAGCTGCAGTCTAAAACTATTGCAAGGGCCATATGATTCTCTCTCCTGATCTAAGGGCTGGAACTTATCAGCCTCATTATTCATTCTCTGCCACATTTCCTAGTGTTTGGAAGATCATATATACTGTATTTCCTGGCATATAAGACTCACTCATTCTCTTACCTGAAAAATGTTGTTTGAAAATGATGTGCGTCTTATACACCAGCAAATAGTATTTGCTGGTGTATAAATGGGGTGCGTCTTATATGGACGCTCTCTCGCTCTCTCTCCTTCCCTCCCTCTCCCTCTCTCTATCTCTCTCTCTCTCACACACACATATACACAGCATAATTCATTATTTGTTACTTTTTAAACATATTTATTAGCATTATTCATTGCTCATTATTAAAGGACTCAAAGGTCACTAGCTCATTATAAATGTGTTGAAACAAACTACACTTAAAATACAAAAGAGATTCAACATGGCTAAAATTCCCTGAAATGACCCCCTCCACACACAAAGCAATGCTTTAACAGTGATGAGTAAACATTATTCATTATATAAAATAATGTGTGGACCCTGAATGAGCAATCCAGGTTTGCTAGAAAACATGTGGGCTTTGACGTTTTATAAGATTTTTCTCACTGAATGGAATCAGAAGACTATGAAGATATAGAAGACTATGAATTTCTGCCCATAAAGTCTGGAATAAGTCCATCATTTATATCTCTCAGTCACAGTTGCGGTCCTGTGGGGATGGTAAAAATACAGATACCAGAGACACCGTGCCTAGACTGCTATTGAGGTAACAGTGCTCTTAAAAACCAGCAGGCAGGAGAAAGTTCCTCCTATATTTTGAAATACTTCTCCTTTCACAATGTTCTGCTTGCTCATTTACTATTGATTTCCACAGTATCTAGGAACAGACAAACAAGAGATCAGGGCTGTAGGTCTTGCAAAGATGGTAGAGAGCTCCTGGCAACTGCTCTCTGGCCAGTGGCAACTGACTGACGATGCCTACTTGTGATGCCAACCCTGAGGAAAAGACATGAACAGCCAGGAAAGACAGTCCTGGAATCTCCCAATTTCTCTCTTTAAGGACTGTCTTAAATACATCAGCTGCCCAAAAGATATATGGGACTCCTTGAATGAATGAGAGTGTCTTTGACTTGAAGCTTTTTTTTGGTCTCTGTTGTGTGGAAAGCTTAACAGAGTGTCTATTTTGCAAAGTTGGATATCCATCCACATCACTCCAAGGCTGTGGCACTTCAGTTGAAATGAAAAGCTACAGGGAAATACTAAACTAGCTATAAACCTGACTTCTATGCTTGAATAGGGAGAAAACTGTGGAGAGGGTTCAGATTTCAAAGGTTTTTTTTTTAAAAAAAAGGAGGAAGGAAGCCAAATTTATACACAAACATTTTGACTGGAATAATTTGCTATTATTTGCTGTCAAACTGGTTTCAATCCATGACAAATCTATGAATAAGAAACTTATAAGGCCCTCAGTCATCAGTAGCCTTGCTCAGGTTTTGCAAACTCAGAGCTGTGGCTTCTTGACTGGATTCATCCACCTGTGGTGCATCCTTCCACTTTCCTTTGTTGGTGTGTGCCTTCAAATCATTTCTGACTTATCGCAATTCTGTGAGGTGGTTTTCTGGGGCTGAGAGTATGTGACATGCCAAAGGTCACCCAGTGAGTCTCTAGGGTTGTAGTCCAATGCTCAAACTCCAAGTTGGCTGTCTTGCTTACTGCTTTCCATTTTGCCCAGCATTATTATCATTTCCAATGAATCATGTTAAATCATGATGTGTCCAAGTACTATAGTGTCAGGTTACTCATTTTGGCTTCTAAGGAGAGTTCAGGCTTGATCTGCCTTGGAGGGTGGTACACTTTCTCTATTTCATAGAATGATAGAGTTGAAGAGACCACAAGGACCATCAAGTTATGGTTCCTTTGGTTGCTCCCTCTATTCCTTGGATAACTGTGCTAATTCTAGAGCTAATACATGTCAACGATCTCTGACCTCCAGGAATGCGTGCATTTATGAAACCAAAATCAACCTGGGCTTGCCCAGCCACTGTGGTGACTCTAGATACACACACACTCAAAGCACTCCCAGCAAATGACCATCCAGCCTCTGTTTAAAAACCTCCAAAGAAGGAGACTCCACCCCACTCTGAGGCAGCATATTCCACTTCCGGACAGCTCTGACCATCAGAAAGTTCTTCCTGGTGTTTAGGTGAAATCTTTTTCCTGTAGTTTGAATCCATTGCTCCATGTCCTAGTCTCTGGAGCAGCAGAAAACAAGCTTGCTCTGTCTTCAACATCACATCCTTTCAAGTATTTAAACATGGGTATCATGTTACCTCTTAACCTTCTTTTCATCAGCGTAAACATATCTAGCTCCTTAAGCTGCTTTTCATTGGGCATGGTTTCCAGATCCTTTACCCTTTTGGCCACCCTCCTCTGAACATATTCCAGCTTGTCAATATCCTTCTTGAACTGTTGTGCCCAGAACTGGACATAGTATTCCAGGAAAATAGGGTGGTATTATTACTTCCTTGATCTCAACACTATACTCCTAGATGCAGCCCAGAATCACATTGACTTTGGAGGCATTTAAGTAGAGGCTGGTGTTACCCTGATTTCTGGGGGTCCCGGGAGGGACACCTAAATGTGCTCAAAAACAATGGGGAGGGAATTAGCAAAGAGCACTAGTTAGCAATGCGAGAGGCAGGGCAATGTAGCGAGATCTTGAACCCTATGTCTATGGGGTCAGGCCAAGTCCATGATCAAGCAGAAGTTAATAATAATAATTGTTTTATTAAGATACAGTCAAACACGTGTATGCAACCCACTCACACGAAGAAATATAGAAATAAAAGGTAGGAGTTGGACAGAGGGATTTTGAGAGGAGGTTTGATATGGGAAATACTACACCTGTCCTGAAGCCCGGTAAAAGCAAAGAAGCTGGGGAGCGTGGATTCTCAGCACGTGGGACTGAGGGGAGGCTCGTCAAACGGAGAAGCGGCAAGTCAGGAGGCAAGTCACGAGCGATCCGACGAGACGCTCAAAGTCAGGGGTTCTTATAGGGAAAATTGTGGCTGCGGGCTAGTCCGTACTTGGGGATAACAATGAGTTTTGGGCTGGAGACAAAGCCTCCGAAAGGTCAGTGCTTTAGATGATTGAATTATGACCAGGTTGTCAATAGAGTAGCCAGTATGCAAACGTGGAGTGCTTGAGAGTTGTATAGTCTGCTCATCAAGCTGCCTGCACAAGGCAGGGGATCTTTTGTAAGCAGCGTGCATACATAATGTGGTACTTGCCTTGAGGTCTCCTGAAGCTTCATTCAGCAATGACTGGCCTGCCTGGATCGGGATTTGAATGTTTCGGCTATTGTCGGCCGTGCCTGTGTGCATGCTTGTCCGGGGGCCTTGCAAGCACGTGGAGAGGAATGGGTAAAGAAGGCCAAATTATTGATATCAAATGATATCTTAATATCCCACAAGCTTGGGCTAGAAACATTGGTAACACTGGATGGGGAGCTTTCAGGAGTACCTTTTGGCAGTCCATGATATTGATAGAGCTCTCTGCTAGTACCACATTTCAAAAGAATTTTTTCTTTTCCTGCCAGCTTTCTTCACTGCCCAGCTTTCACAATTGTACATAGAAATGGCATGCATGATTCTGACTTGGAGTCTATTTATCTATTTTTGTACTTAAGGATCTTGTCCAGTTCCCCTACAACTGCCTTTCCAAGACCTAGCCACCTTCTGATTTCCTGACTACAGTCTCCATTTTGATTTAGGACTGATGCAAGGTGTAGAAAATCTTTGACCATTTCCATGTTTTCATCGCTGGCTTTAAAGTTACAGCAACCACGTGTGGTCATTATTTTTATTTTGGAATAATTCTTATGCTGCATTATATGTAGACACACCCTTTTCTAATACTACCTCTTTTCTATTCCCACAAAACAGTACAGTAGTATAAGAATTTTGGCTTAATTCGAAGAAATATTGACCTGGTACAGGAATAGCAACAAATATTCACACTTTTTAAACACGCTGCACAGTGAAAAATAGATTGCCCAGACCAACTGCAATCTATCAGTGTCTCATGCTTCACTAGCATGTTTTCTGCATTTTATTTTGAATGAACCAAGCTTCCCAACGTAGGATGATATGAGGCTGGGCAGCCAGCCTTAGCTCTGGCAGACAGTCAAGTTCCAACAAAACAGCAGAGCAATTTCCTTCAAAATAAGGATTGAGTCCAGGTCTGTGACTGAACATCAGGTTGTTATATGAGAATCACAGAGCCAGGGAGTGCTTACAGACTTATGACTCGTATTGTCAAGTGCCCTCTCAGAACCCATAATCAGTGTCGTAATGGTAAATGTTAGGGTGCAGAAGCACATTATGATAGGCCTCATAACCATACACCACAAGGAAAAATGCAAAAATCCAGGCATCTTTGTTGATGCATATATACAACTAGGGTTGCCACAACTCAGAATCTGGCCTTGTGTCTCTTGTTTTCATCAGTCATCTCCAAGTGGGAGATGAGGGGTCACATTTTATAGTATTTTCTTTTGTTTTGGTTTTTTGTAGGGGGGCTCAGTTCCAGGCAAAAGGAAAGGGCTTTTTGCGAAATCTCCAGCTCACCTAGGAGAGCAACAGCTTGCTAAAAATTTCCATGGCTTAATTGTTTGCTCCATTGCTTGCAAAGACTCTTCAGGGACACTGTCTTTACTCGAGTCTATATCACACGAGGCAAGTAAATCACAATTACAATAGGATAATAGCACTTTTGGCTGGGACTTAGCGCATTACCTTGTTCCTTTTACATTGTTCTCCCAGTGGAAGACCATTTGAAAAGCATTTCTTTTACATAGGAGGTCATTAATAGATTTTTAGTGTCAGTAAAAGGTTTTTCAAACAGTGTCCCACTAGGACAATGACAGAAGAGAACAACAGCCTATAAGTCCCAGCCAAAGATGCTACTATCCTGGCATAACTGCAATTTGCAGTCGACCCTCTGCATCCAGAGATTCTGCATCCATAGACTCAAACAAGCACAGTTTGAAAATATATATATTTTTTAAATCTAAAAATCAGACCTTTTGAGTTGTTCACCATTTTATATTAGGGACATCATTTTACTACACCACTGGATTGTATTGAGTCAATAGGTACACTTGGCTCGTAAGTCTACTTTGAGCAGTATGGAGGAAGCAACAAACCAAGCTGAGTCTTCTGCTTTCCAGAGCTGGCCCAAGACATTGCTGGTGGAAAGAAAAGAACAAATGATGCCTCTCCCCTGTAGCCTAGCCCAGATTAAGCTTTTTTGGCATCTGAGACAACAAATCTCACAAGCATCTTGTGCACTTGTTGGTAGGAAAAATTTAATTAAAACAACAAATGATAATTTGTTGCCTTTTAATGATACATCCCAAATCTGCTGCCTAAGACAGCTGCCTCACTCTGCCTCTAATGGTAGTGTGAGTTGTGTTGTTTCCTCATATCCATAATCCAATCTGATCTCATCCTGAAGATGAATTTCTGGCCACATTTTGTAAAAAGCTATAACCGATAAGGAAGAAGCATGGGCAAAACTTGGGTGAGTTCCCAGAGACACATCCACCACATTTATTAAATCACATTAGTAATTTCCATTAATCACATCCTCATTGGTCTGTGTAATCTACACAAGCATGTGCATGCGCACGCGCGCGCACACACACACACACACAGAGGGAACCCATTTTACTAATTAAATGTGTATAAGAAATTCAAAGCCATACATCCTTCACATACTAAAGCAAACATGACTTGACAATCAAGAGCTTGAAGCAGTAGAACAGAGGAGACTTTTCTATTAGTGGGGACTCCATTGTTTCTTCTCCAGCTGATCCCCCAAAATCTGTTGAAATATAATTTGCAGTATTCCCAGCCAGCATTGTTTGAACCTCTGCTCAGGTTTGGAATCCCACCACTCACATGGGCCATTTCTGCACTAGCCTGTTATAGCACGATGATTCCACTTTCAACATCCTCTGGAATTCTGGGGTTTGCAATTTTGGGAGCAGCCAGCTGGCCCCTCCCGAAACTGCAAACCCCAGGATTCCAGAGGATGTTGAAAGTGGAATCATCGCGCTATAACAGGCTAGTGCGGAAATAGCTTTAGGCAAGTCACACTCTCTTGGCTTCAAAGGAAAGCAATCGCACACCTCTTCTAAATAAATTTTGCAAAGAAAACCTCATGATAGGACCTCCATAAGTGTGAACTAACTTAAAGGAACAGAGTGATGACAACAAATTGCCTTCACCCTCCATATGCTCGTGAATTCTGACTATTCTTTTTCCACAGAGAAGCAAAAACACTCCCCTCCCAAGAACTAAAATTCAGCGCAGGCTAAATTGAAAGTGTGATCATCCATGGTTCCTCATCAACTTGGATTAAAATGACATGTGGGGTGCTACAGCATTCTCTCTTGGTCTATGTTGTTCAACATCTTTATAAATGACTTAGATGCCAGAGCAGAAGGGATATTCATCAAATTTGTAGATAGCACCAAACTGTGAAGGGCATATTAATATTAACCTGTGAAGGCTGATACCTAACAAAACAGAATTAGGATTCAAGATGACCTTAGTACTTTGGAAAATTGGACCTATAGTAACAAAACGAATTCCAGTAAAGATAAAGGTAATGTCCTGCATTTTGGCAGGAAAAACTAGAGGCAAAATGTATTTATTTATAGCTGCCTTTCTTCAAGGCAGGACCCAAAACAGGTAACACAGTAGATTGAAGAGAATGAAGCTAAAATTCTATGATGGTTTTAAAGAACAATAAAAAATAATTAAACTATCCTGTTAAGAAATGTCCAGGTGTACTGCTGGCAAAGCTTCTTTGTAAGGGAGCCCAACCCTGCCACCCATTTTATTGTCTTCTGTCTAGCTGGTTGGTGTTTTTTTGATTTTTTTTTGCAGTGTCGCCATTGGGAGGATGGTTAAGGAGAACTGGAAAAAGGCAGATCTTCAATGTTGGGTTGCAGCAGCGTTTCAACAGGAAACAACACAATATAGTTTGAGCTGGGAAGGGATGGGAATTCTACTCTAGCTGATCCTACTGCAGGCGAGTGCGCTCACAAACAACAGGCGAGGTAAACAGTTACCTCTAGAATCACTTGCTTAGCATGTATGAAGAGCAACACAGAAAGGAAAGGAAAAAGTAAATTAACTTGCCCCAATAGTTATCCTGGCATGCTGAAAAAGCATAGATCTATAGGTTTTGCCATCAAAATGAAAGTCACAAAAAAAAAATGGGGGCGGTTGGAAGAAATAAAAGTCATCCTGGGATGCATTTTAGAAGAAGCTTTTAAGTAGTGTCTAGAAGATTCAAAATATTTTTGTTTACCTATGCAAGTTATTTTATTTCACATGTGCATAATGTAAATTGTTAATAAAAAGTTTGTTGAAACATGTTGAATTGCTCTTCCTTTTTGTGGTGTAGAGACCTATCCCTATTCTTTCCTTATTATTTCTTCCTCTGGTACCAAAGTTTCTGTTGAAGAAGTAAAGCCCGGGAATATCTACTTCATTACCTGATATATACCTGTTCTAAGGTAAAAACAGTTTAAGCATTTTAAATGTAAAGTATGAAAGAAAAAGTAGAGTGCCCCCATTAATTCATGCCTCTGCAGTTGCCAGCAAATGAAAAGTTCTTTCCCTACTGACAGAAGGAAAACAAAAAGGGGCCAACCATCAGTCACCATGTAAACTTCTACAGTCTGCGAGTGGGTACTGGGAAAGCCCTCCCTCATGACTTCATCGAATGTGTTAATGAAGATGGGGAGACTGAACAGTGCCTTCTCCAAGCTTAGGTACTCTCACATATACGAATGGTCACACCTCCCTTGAGACCAGAAGGTATGAAAAAGATCTACAGGCCTTAGCAGACTATGAGCTAATCAGCCATGTAGTGTAATGGCAAAAACCTTCTAATACAATTTCAGGCTGCAGAACAGAAGCAGAACATTCAACCTGGGGAAGCTATGGAGACAATAAAAAACAACTCAGAAAGGTAGAGTGGAGTAAGAAGATAATTTAATTAAGACAGTTGTACAATTGGACCAACCAGGGTTTGTGTTCCCTGAAAAAATGAGTTGGTGCTGGACACATTTTCCATTTGAAATTTATATTCCCCTTGTCCTTTCAAAAATACACATTTGGATTCCATTGGTTGTAAAGTATAGGCCATTTTCGCACGGGGTAATAAAAACGGCGCAGTGCGTCCTCCACGGAGGACGTCTGCACCTTGGAGCGGACTGGGTCCAGACCACTTACTGTAGATCCGCACCTCAGTCCGCTCCGGAACGATCACAAGTGGTCCTCCAGAGTGCTTTTGAAAGACCTGGTTTTTCCGCTCTTTCAAAAGCCCGGAGAGTGCCACTGTGTGCCTGCTCTCCGGTGCAGATTTGCAGGCTCGCCCCAGTGCGAGCTTGTGATCTGCAGAGGGTGGGCTTTAGGCTGGTGAGCTTCAGTGGTCGGTCAGGACCCACGACCAACTGGAAGCCGCCATTTTGGACGCCGAAGCAGTGCGGATCTACGACCACGCACTGCTCCGGAGCAGCCTGGACCGGACCGGGCAGCCAGAAGATCCGGTAAGTAGCGGCATGGGGTGATTCCCTCACCCTGTGCGGAAATGGCCATAGACACAGGCATATGCAAAACACTTTTAATCTCCAGAACTACATTGCTGCTGTTCTCTCTCCTCAGAGAGTTCAAATCTTTATCTACGCTCTCCCAGTAGGCCAGCTAGTAACTTGTCTTTTTCATTCTGGTGTCTCTTTATCTCTTTCTCACACCCTATTAAAAGGCGGTTCCTTCTACTGTTTCCTTGGTCACACTGTAACTCCCATCATCTTGCTTAGAGGCACATATTCGTTTACCAAATGTGATATTTTTCAACCATTAAAACTAGGGATGGGCCAACCGAATCCTTGAATCCTTGGGAAGGATTCGAGATTCGTGAATCCAAATCCCTGCACCAAAATAGGCAAACCAAATCTTTCGAGTCCACAAACCAAATAGTTTGTTGGGGACCAGGAAGCCTGAAAACCTGAGAGACTGGGATGCCTGAAAACCTGGAAGAGATGGCAAGTAGGTGAGCTTTTCCCTTGCAGTAATAATGGCCTTTGCTAACAATTTTGGAAATTACATCTAGGGTTGTATTCTAATATATTTAAACTGAACATTTACTGAACAACAGTTCAGCACTATTTTCTGTGCTGAAAATCAATGGCATGTAGAAAACCTGGGGTCAGTGGGTCCGACACCTATCAGAAGTAGTGGGGCAGAGGGCAAGGTCACACAATCTCATCCAGTGATTGCCACGTGTAGGCCAGTCTACCTCCTTCCACAAGACCAGTGCCTGGTTGTAAACCTATAGCTAGAATAGAATGAGAAATGAAATGTCTGTCGCGGTTTCTCATGAGCCACAGGACAAACCACATGTAGCAGAAAGGAAAAATTGTTTTTAAGAATTGGCGCCTCCGGAGCCTGCCAAAGGCCTGATTGACTGGAAGGTACAGCCTTCTTGAGATTTCAAGGACAGCTGAAAGATTCCTTTGCATAGCTCCCTTGCAAAGCTCTTTCATACACAATTCTGGGATTTGTAGTTTTACAAGGTGTCATGGCCTTCTTTGCCAAAGTGTGCTGGTGCATCATCAAACTACAAACCCCAGATGCCATAAGGGGCTATGCAAAGAAAATCCAGTTTTGACCTGGATTATCTTTGTACTGTAGTACGTGGCCTTCTTTACATATGTGGGATTAATCCACATTAATCCACAAATGTGGGATTAATCCACATTTTCCTGCCTGCGTAGAAAGGGCCTTCATGTCATTTTCAATCCAGGGAGATCCTGAGGCAAAACTGTGACAATTGTCCTGGCCAGATTTCTTCAGAGGAAGGTTTGCCTTTGCCTAGGCTTTTGCTAAGGCTGAGAGAGTGTGTCTTGCCCAAGATTATCCTTCTTTCCCTTGCTTTTTAAACCCTTTTTAAAGGAAGGATTTGAAAGATTTGAGATTTGTGGATTTGCAGAACCTTCCAGGGATTCGGATCCAGATTCGGATTTGGAAAATTCTGGATTCGTCCCATCCCTAATTAAAACAATTCATTCTTTTATATTATGCATTATCAATAGTACTACAGTTCTCCCTCCGCATTCGTGGGTTTGGCCTTCACCAACTTGATTATTTGCAAGGTGCCCACTTGCCTCCTCCCTTCTATGCCTCCCATTCCACTACCTTTTGCCTGGGCATGCATGTCTTCCTTCCAAGGACCTGGGCAAAGGCAAGCGAATGGCAGAGGGCAGCCCTTCTTGCATGCCTTCTCTGGTCACGTTGCTGCCCCTTCCCATTTGCTTGCCTATAGCCCATGAGCCTGGAAGGCAGCATAGCCAGGCTAAATGTAAATGAAGTTGGGGTGTGTGTGTGAAGAAAGCATGCGTAGCTGCAACCCCCTCCCACTCACTTGTCTATCACCCCTGAGGCTGGAAGGCAATGGCTCAGGTGAAACACAATGAATGGTGGGGAGGAAGCCCTGGAAGAGAATGGGAGGGGGAGTGCTCACTTGGACGGCAGGGAATTATTCTTTTTTTTCCCCCTAAGGGTTCTGCACCCCAAACCCTCGTGAAAGTCAAGGGGTCACACTTTTCTATTTTGCTTTGGACACCTGGAGCACTGTGTTTTGTTCTGGGGACCACATTATAATAAGGAAATAAGCAAGCTAGAACATATCCAGGTACGGGTGGCCAAAAGAGTAAACAGTTTGAAAGCCAAGTCTATGAAGAGCTGTTGAAAGTGCCAGGCATGTTTAGTCTGAGAAGAGAAGACTGCGAGATAATGCAATCACCATCCCCAAATCTCTGAAGGGCACTCATGTTTAGGACGGAGTTATCTTGTTTTCTGCTGCTCCAGAGGGCAGGACTTGAACCAACAGATTTGGATCACAAGAAAAGATATTCTGACTAAGGCCCTTTCCACATGTGGGGGGGGGAACGGGCGAAAACACGCTAAAACGGAGCTTACTCGCAGCCGGGTAAGCCCGTCGCCACGCGGAGCAGCACGAGCTCGCTGCTCCACAGTCCTCCGGCGTCCCAGATGGCAGCTTCCGGTTGGTGGAGGCTCTCCACCAACCGGAGAAGCTCGCCAGCCGGAAACCTGCCCCCAGCAGATCTACAGGTACACACTTGCGCACGCCTGCAAATCCACTTGGGAGCCGGGCGATGGAGCGGCACGGGCCTGCGCGCTCCGTGCTTTTTAAAAACCTCGAAAAAGAGGTTTTTAAAAAACACGCAGTCCGGCTAGTTCCGGCCACTCCTGAGTGGATTCTGGTGTGGAACTACAAAAAGTAGTCCACGCCAGTCCACTCTACGGTGTAGAAGACCTCAGTGACAGGTCGCTCTGCACCATTACAGAAGCCCGGTATGGAAATGGCCTAAGTATTAGGGAGAACTTCCTGATGGCCTGATGGTTGTAGCTGTTCAACAGTGGAACAGGCTGCTTCAGAAGGTGGTGGATTGGAGGTTTTTAAACAAAGATTGGATGACTCACTGTTTGGGATCTTTTAGCTATAGATTCTTGCACTGGCAGGGAATTGGACTGAAGGACCCTGGGCTCCCTTCCAATAGTATAGTTCAGTGGCTCACAACCTTTGCCCTCTAGGTGTCTGGGACTTCAGCTCCCACAATCTCCCATCATTGGACATGCTGGTGGAGGGTTCCAGCAGCTGAAATACAGGACAGCTAGAAGATCAGAGACTGATTCTATGATAAGATGTATCCTCAGCCTAGGAAGAAAACAAATCTTGAAAAAGTTACTTTTTTGGACTGTGACTCCCAGAATACGCTGCCAGTGTTATTACTGACTCTGTGGCAAGGGAATTCTGGGAGCTGTACTCTAAAAAGTAATTTTTTCAACATCTGGCAAAAGATAATACCTCTATAATATCTCAATCTCATGATAAGCATTTTCATCAGAAAATAGAAGCTGCCATTTTCAAAACGTATAAGGGAAGGGGAAAACCCCCTCTTACTCTGTTGTGAATGGAGTGGAATGAGATGATGCTTTGAGACACTGGAATACCACATGTGAGACCACAGAGAGCCACTTTCGGTTGTTGTAGACCAGTGGTGGGGAACGCTTGACCATCCAGGTGTTTTGGACTTCAAATTCCAGAATTCCCATTCAGTATGGTCAATGGTGAAAGATTATGGTCCAAAACATAGTCCAAACCATCTGCAGCCTCGAAGGCTCCCCACTGTGATTACTAGGTCAGCAGTATGCTTGTTCTTGTGATTTCAAAATTTGAGAGCAGGGGATGGGTTTTTTTAGGGATCTCAGAACCCCATACCTCTTCTCCAGGTTAAGCAGAAGAAATCTCAGGGGGAAGAGTAGTGCCTTGAAAAAAAATGTGTGTATTCTCCTTTGTTAGACTTCTTTAAAAAATATTTGAACAGCACAGTCTATACATCTTTGGTTGATTCTTAATGTACAATACTTAATGGCATCCCAGGGCTCACCCTCTGTGACATTTAGGGACCATCTCTTGGTTTCAGTTTTTCATCCTGAAATCTCATGGTGTGAGAGTGTATCCCCTAGCAGCCCTTCTGCTGTCACAGGGCAAGCTTCTATAATGTCACAGGAAAGGGTTGCTGCAATGTCAGGCAAGGACTGAGGTGAGGACCAGAAATGCTTCTGGGTCAGCTAATTATTGGAGGCAAAGTGTCCAGAATTTGGATAATACTCAGCTGACCAGGTAAAATGGCAACCCAGAACGATGGTAGGGGGAAGCACTTTTTCAATGGCCAGTCAGGCAACAGATTGTGCCTAGAAAGTATGCCAATTGCCACCATTCCTTCTAGGATTTGCATCTCACAGGGCCTTACCTATAGCATGCATGACATCAGGTCCTACATTGTTGTCGAGGCTTGTGTGAGGCTCACTTCCATTTCAGAGTTTTTTGCAAGCCTTATGCTGCTATTACCAGGGCTTGTATAAGGAAGTACATGAGTCACAGCACTGGCACTGTTCTCTTTGACTTGCTCCAAATAGTATGATGGTCTCAAGTACATTCATCCTCCATCTACCTTTCCTCTCCTTCCTGGTTTGTGGCTTCTTGTGCATCAACAATGCACAAATACAACCTCTCATCATACACCTTTATACTGAGCCAGAGAGCCCTGGAACTGTCCAGAAATGGGCAGAAATTGGTGCACAGGCTTTATTTGCAGGGGTAGGCAAAGGTTGCCCATTGGATGGGTCCCAAAACCACGAGACCTATTTTTTAAAAATGCACAATATCTGGTGATTTATTTATTTTATTTTATTTTTGCCTGAAAACCAATCAAATGGACCCAAAGTCTCACTTTCTCCTCTGAGTCCCTCCACTCTCCCCAAAACCTTGGAAAAACAAACAAACAAGAAAAGCCCCTAAATTGATGAAAAGGGTGGCTGGAAGTGACACGGCGTCACTTCTGGTATAGTCAAAGATTACAATGTGACCCATCAGGGGGACATAGGGGAAAAATGGCCCTGTGCCCTCCACAGTGGCCCATCCTTTCTCACAAATGAAAATCAATCTTCCTTTTTCTCAAGTGTTGTTTGCACTGAAATTTGTCTCCCTATCTAGAAACCAAAGAACCACAGCAACTCACTGAAGCTTCAGCCAGCACCATAAGATCCTGGAATTTATTCCAATGTAGGCAATACTGATGTTGACCAATGACCTGACTGTAGAGCAGCTTCCACTTCCACTGTGAGGTCTCAATGCTGTGATGTTCAAGACTCCTCAGCTATGCTATGTTCAAGACTCCTTCAGCTATGCTACCACAAAGATGCCCAAAAACGTAGTTTTAACATGTAGGATGAATTCATGGATGCTAAGTCTGCCGCAGTGGCTTTGTTGCTGTTGTAATGCATTTTCATTTCAACTCTGACTCGGAGAGACCCTACCATAGGGCTTTCTTGATAAGTTTTATGCAGAGTAGGTTTGTCATTGCCTTCGTCAGAGGCTGAGAGAGTGTGATTTGTCTAAAATCACCCAGTGGGTTTCCACTGCTGAACAGATTAAAACCTATCTCCTAGAATCCTAGTCCAAGACTCAAAACCACTACATGATACTAGTTCTTTTCAGAGTGGCTACTAAGCATGAAAAATATGTACTGCCTCCAAGTTAAGAGGTATGCTCCAGATGCTAGTTGTTGAGGAGCATAGTAGAAACCAGCTACTGACTTCACAGGCCAGCCCAAGTCATTTTGCTAGCTGAGGTTAAAGACAATATGTCCTCCATTTCATGCAGAGATAAAGGTTTGTAGTGAGCAAAATGGGGTGCTGGAAGGCCATGAGGCACACAAAACCCTGTCTTCTGCTAGAGGGAAATAGCCAGGGAACTCCACCAATGCCTCCCCAAATGCCTCCCCCAAACATCTGCCATCATTCTCCCTAATGACAGGGCCAATGGGAAGACCTCTTTGTGAGCTTTTCATAAGGATCTGATAGGCCACCGTGGGAAACAGAATGCTATACTACATAGGCCTTTAGTATAATCCAGCAGGCTCTTACAATCTTGTATCTTTCCAATCACACTGGCTTACAGCTTTCCATCAGTTAAAAAGGTGTGGAGGAGTCAATATTATGATTCACAGGATGCTGCAAGGATTAAGGGACTGTGAAGGGTTTTACAGAAGTCACACAAAAACCATGAGTAATACACAGACTGTATAGCGTAAACCAGAAAACACTCTGCAATCTTTACAGAAGATTCCTATGGCATATCAATTTACTGCTGGATGAGCTCCCACACGCAAATGCTTCCTTTCTTATAAGAGTAAAGTGGAGAAAGGAGGTAGTATGTAAGTATAACCGAGGACAAAAGTAGGACAAGAAAAAAGATGTTTTTTGTCCTTCAATCTTGTAAACATTTAACAAGTTAAGCTCCGCTGATTTCAATGGGATTTCTTTCTATCCAGACTTTGGAAACCTCTCTCTCTCTCTCTCTCTCTCTCTCTCTCTCTTTCTCCGCCTTTTAACTGCAGTTGGTAGAATCTCTCAGCCAACATACCTAGTGGCTAGTTTGGGTCAGTTTTACCAGAAAATCAGTTGTTTGCCCCTAAGCAGAATAAAGCCAAGTTTGCACTGGGAAATGGTTTCACATCTGTGCTAAGTCACAGAGTTGGGTACATCAGATGTAAGCAGATATGCCTCAAACAAGTGTGTAAGAAAAAGGAGAATCGTCTCCCCCCGCCTGCATGATCACGTGTGGTGCTGGGGGACGCCTTTGCTGGCCTCCCATGAGAGGAGACCATGCAATCACCGTGCGACAAAGGTCGCACGGTGGGAAGGGGAGGGGGCGGGGTCTGCAGACTCCTTTTAGGGCTGCCCCGCCCCTTCCTCAACCTCTTTGTTTGCTGGCGACCCACCCTCGCACCCTATGGTTTCAGTGTAAGATTGCTGGTCGCTTTGGGGCCAGACAGGAATGCCCCCCCCCCTTGGGAGGTTTTTCGCCTACCCTACACTGTGCCAAGGGATTGGGCAATTGGCTTTACAGGGTGGTGTCTCAACTAGGTATTAAATAGGTCTCCACAGCTGGGGGGGGGGTCTGAGGACTTTGGTGAGTACCTATGGCACCCTTTGGTGTAGGATAAATGCTGTCCTTGGGGCAGGCCCAGGATTTGCCCCTACCGTGGCGTCACGAGATGGGGGGGTGCGGTTTGGGGGCTTGCCTTCCAGAAAAGGGCTGGCCAGTTTTAACCCAGCCTCATGGGTTGGCTTTGGGACTCTGTACCTCGCCCAAGGAGGGTTGGCGAAGAGGTCTGGAGGTCACCCTTGCCTTAGCCTACCCATGCTGTTGACCCCCCTCCCTCAGGTCATAAGCTCAAATTCAAGTTCAAGGTCAAGTTTACATTCAAGCCGAAGTTCAAGGTCAAGTTCACTACTAGCTTTATGTTAATTAGGCATACATTAATAAATTGCCCTAGTTCAACCCAAGCCCTGTGTGTGGTCTCTTCATTTCATGGGTTGGGCAGCAAATGGTTCTAACACATCAGAGGAAGCCAGCGTGCTGTGGTGTTTTGACTGTTAGATTAGGATTCTAGGAGACCAGGATTCAAATCCCAGCTCAGCCATGAAAACCCACAGTCTGACCTTGAGCAAGTCCCACTGTCTTAAATGATCTCTCATATTACACACACATACACATAGTCTTATATTGAGATTTACTCCATCCAGCAGGAATATAGTGTCAAAACAAGCCAACTGGCACATTTTTTTACAGAAACACTGTACTATTAGGCTAAACAAATCATTTGCAACATTTACAAAACTGAAAGGACACACAGCCTTTGAACTCAAGTCTGCAACCCACCCCTTCTCACTGCTTAAAAACAAACACTAGACTCACAAGTTCTCCCCCCGCCACCTCCCACCGTTACTTTCTAACAGAAGACATGAAATCCCTGCTTTTAGGATTTGATCATTCCACTCCATTTCTCTCCCTCCCACACCTCAAGAGTAACCAGGATTGATATGTAATGATGACAAGCCAGCTAGGAAGAGAAGAGCAGGAGGAAATGCCAATCCAACTGGCACAATGCAGGATCTTTAAATAGAAAATGCCTTCAGTGCACAGGCTAGGCACTTTTCAGAATCACAACCAGCTGCATTTCCATCAGAAAACTCCTCTGCATTAGTACACCTTCCCTTTCCTTTGATGCCCTGCACTGGATTTGCACAAAATCACATCCCCCAGCTTAGTTTTCCAAAGCTTTGTGAAAGCCAGCTGACACTGGAGTTTGCTTCCTTTGGAAGATGGGATACCTGCTAGTGAGTTGCTCTTCTGGTGCCTCCTCTTCCTCCTCTTCTTCCACAGAGACATCAGGTGATCCATCCTCGTACTCAGAGTTGCAATCAGTGTCCATTTTGTCCTCTTGCCGTGTTGTCACCCCTCTACTCAACAGTCTCCAGGGTTGCCTGAAGCAAACTGTCATCAACAGCAGCTCAGCCCTCCTGACTCAGGAAAGCCTTTAAATAGAATGACAGAAAGTTGAAACATCAAACCACTGCTGCCACCTTGTTCTTGCTGCTGGGTCCTAACACCACCTTGTTTCTAGGGCCAACAGAGTCAACTGCAGGAACTTGAGAAGCAAAGGATGGTCCCAGATGTTGCCAGCATTGACCCAACAGCGATAGTCACAGGCCCCAAGTCACATGCAACTGTGTGGTGGGCCTGGAAACAGGTACATTGTTTTTGAAAGAAGCATTCAGCCAGTTTAACAGGGCATGAGTGAACATCACAGCAGCTCTTCTTGGATCAATTGTCGTGTGTATCTTGTATTACACGTAATGTTAGATACACTAGCTCTTACTCATTCATGAGAGCCAGCTCTACCATTAGGCAGATTATCTCAACCAGAAGATACTGGAGACCAGTGATGGTGGTCGTGGCAACTTCCTGCCTGTTCTCTTCTGTAGAAAGTCAGAACTGAGTGTGCCACACAATGTGACCCATCTCCTTCTGCACAAAAGCTAGGTATATCAAAACAACCTCCTTCACAAGGGCTGAAAAATGTTTTCAACACCAGTCCAGCTATCTTCTGTAAGTAGGAAAAACTACCACCTTGTCCCTCATATAAGGCAGAAAAATTCCTTGGGCTATCTCTCTCTCACTTTCATTGTCTCTCATAAATGTTTCACTGCTTCATCCATGAATCAACAAACTGAGTGCTTGCGATTTCCCTATTCTAGCCTCCCCATGTAGACTACGGTGCTGCTTGAGGCATGGTGAATAATCTAGGACCTGGAGCTCCCTGTGTGGCACTGATGTATTTAAGTCTTTTACTCCAAATCTCAAGTCAAATCTCAAGTTTCTACTTCAAGTCTCAAGCCAAGTCTCAAGTCCTTGAAGATACTTTGTAGTCAAGTCTTAAGTCTTAAGTCTGGGAGCCAACTTTATACCCCAACCTATATTCCAGAATTTCTGGACAGAGTCGAGTTTTAATAATTTAAGCAGAGTTGGTCCTCCACATTTGTGATTTTTCCATTTGCAGTTTTGAAACTGAGGAATAGGATACTTCTTACTCCCTAATACTGAAGCTTTGAAAGCTTTAGAAAGAAGAATCCTTCCTCCTCAAGCCAGTTGCCAAACACATTTACTGTTCCCCTCTAAAAAATGCATCCTGCACTCTAGGGGTGAGTCTTGTCTTCTGCTCTTAGGAAAGGTTTTGGAAGGCTCCTCCGATACGCAGTGGGGATAGGCTGCTGAGCAGACCTCAAGCCAACCTCAAGCCCATTGCTTGATCTGTTTGCTGTTTCCCTCTGAGAAATGCACTCACACTTTGGGCTTGAGACAGATTGTCATGTGACCAATAAACAAAAAAAGATGGAACCATTGTTCAAAGTTGTAAGGTTTCTGGATGAATGTGTTATGTTACTGAACAAAGAGCAGCGAGTGAGTCACTAAAAATATACAAGTCTCGAGTCAAGTCAATGCATCATTTATTGCTGAGTCAAGTCCAAGTCAATTCACTAAAGTGACTGAAGTCCGACTTGAGTCCGAGTTGGTCGATTCAAGTCTACATCACTGCCGTGTGGGGAAACTAGGCTGTTCTCTCTCTGTTTTCCATCAGCAGAAAGATGTTTTTACTCAAAAAAGGCCTTTTGCAATTGACTGTGCTTGCTATGGGAGGAGTTTATAACCATTTTTTTTCTTTTATTAATGTGTCCTATTGTTTTTAAAAATGTATGCTTTCATTGTTTTACTTCCATTTTATTGTAAGCGGTCTTGAGTCCTATATAAGGATGGGAAAGAGTTTGGTTTGGTTTGCCTGTCATGGCAAGAAGAAATACATCTTACCTTAGAATCTGTAGTTTTGCAAAGCTTCTAGGGCACTTTAAACACAAAACATCATGGCATGTTTCCCACAGAAGTGGACATAAAACAACATGCATCCTTTAAAACATGAACAGCTAAGAAGACAGTTAAAAAAACTGCTATAGTCAATGGAGAGAGCCAGTGGTTTGAGCACTGAGCCATAAAAACCCACTGAGTGACCTTGAGCAAGTCTGATTCTCCTAGCCCTAGAGGAAAACAAAGGCAAAAGCCTCTCAGAACAAATCTTGCCAAGAAAACCCCATGATAGGTTCAACTTAGGGCTGCCATATGCCTGGAAACAATTTGAAAGCACACAACAACATGGTCAGTGGGGGACTTCAGGCAGGTCAGCTTGGCAGATGCTCTTCATGGAAGCTTTGCACTGAGGAGAACTTTCATGGTAAAAGTGATCTCTCGCTGGAGAAACTATCCCTGGATTAAAGGGGAAACACAGTATTACCATTAGGGTCTGGAATTGCCATTATTTTCATTTATTTGTTAGTAAATGCATTGTGAATGGGAATGACTGAAGGAGTGACATCTTGCCCTTGCTGTGAAATGCAGCTGTTTAGGATTTGAGGATCTGATGGCCCTATGCAAGCAACCGGCTTTTTAAAAGAAGAAACCTTTAGTCAAACCTTTGAAGTTACAAAAGTGAAGAATCCTTCTGACTAAAACAGAACAACAGAGCTTACGTAACTATCTTCTTTCTACAATCAAGGGCTGAGTAAGTCTGTTTACATGATAGGGACAAATGAATTAGACAACTAGGGGTTGTTTTAAAAGAGAATAATTAAGGATTTAAGCACATACACTTTGTGAATAGACTGAGTTGCATTTTATTTGTAAGACAGAATTGGATTTTAACAAGCAGAATTACAGCGTGAGAAAGTAAGAATGTTATCTGTTTGATGCTGATAACATTGTTGTGCTGGCAGCTTCTGGCTAGATGTGAGTGAAGTGAGTTGTTAACTCTGTAACTGCTGGTACCTTCCCAAGAATAATCTGAGCACTTTTTGCAATGGATCTTGGATGAGCTACATATGGAACTCCTAAACTGGCAAAAGAACATAATAGAGGTTGTGAGGAAAGAGCTCTGCATCAAGCAACTGTGGAAAGATGAAAGCAAGAGGGAGACACAGAAACCAGCAACATGGAAGTGAATGAAACAAAAACCAAATGGAGGAATAAACTCAAGAGAGAATTACTGACTTGGAGTTTTGTGACTAAGAAGTTTCAGGTCATTTCCACACTAGACTTATAGTGCTATTATTCCACTTTCAACATCCTATGGAATCCTGGGATTTGCAGTTTAGGGAGAGGCCTTTGAGGCCCCTCCCTAAACTGCAAACCCCAGGATTCCATAGGAAGTTGGAAGTGGAATAATAGCCCAAAACAGTCTAGCGCAGAAATGGTCTCAGTTTGTGAAAGGGAGATTATAGCCCAAGGAGGGGAAGAAGGGGAAGAAGAATCTAAAACTGATCTGTAAGCAAATTATTTTGATGGTTGAATGAAATCAAGCTGTTTTGGCTTGTATGACTGAAAGGGTGAGTAAAAGATATCAAAGATAAGTGCGCTGTTTCAAGACAGTTATTCTAAAACGTTATGTGAGACGAAACTTGACAGACTAATAAAGGGCACGGATGGGAATCAGAGAAATTGGGGAGTGCACAGCCTGGATACGATGGCTACAAGGGAACTGAAGAGTTAAAATTCAACATGAAATAGATTTGGTGTAAACAAGGGTAAGAAACACTTACGGATATAGAATAATAATAACTGGATTTATAAATTCTGCAATGGAAAGGTATTGAAATATCTAGATTTAGGGATGTCATAAAATGTAATAGATTTACAGTTTTAACTAGTGAAAATACTGTGTAATTAAGTCAGCAAGTTCTATTTAGTGAAATTAGTACCATTACTGTAATTTAGTAGTATCTGTATCATTTACCACATAATGCCATTTATAATGTAAGTAATTTGTAATGGAATGTAATAGAAAGGAATATTGAAATACCATGCTAGACATGTCAACCTTTAGTAGGATGAAGTTCACTTCCCTTTTCCTTTTGAAGGAATGAATTGAGGGAGGGGAAAGAAGAGAAATGTTGGCTATTTTAAAAGACATGAATCAATCAGATTGCTAGAATCCAGTCTAAGGAAGAAGGGAAGTTTCTTCTTCTTTTTTCTTATTCCATTTCTGTTTAATTTTTAATTCATATTTTTTTTCTTTATGTTGTTTTTTCTTTCTTTCAATGTATTTGCAGAGTTTTGGTGGTTCTGGAAAATGTTAATAAAAATATCTTTAAAAAACAACATAATAGGGAAAACGTGCAAGTTAGCTAAAATGTATTAATAAATGTACATATTAGGACAAATGAGTTTAAAGAACGTGTTCAAATCTCCATGTGAAAAAAAAAACCATGAAGACAGGAAGAAAATTCAGAGAAATATAACATCATCAGGACAGATTTTCACATCTCTTGTGCCAGCTGGCATTAAGGTAGGATATAAACTGAATAAATAATTTAAGCTGAAGTTTCATACTCTTGAGGAAAATTAATGACATCCTCAGATTTCTACACTCTCAAGGTCCAAAGGCATAGTCTTCTCAAGTCGATGCATTTGGGAGCTGAGTTAAGAGCACTTAAACAAAAAGCCTCACCAGCGAAGACTGCAAATCTTTCCTCTTCCCTCCACCATCCTCTTGGAAAGCTACTCTTAACATCTATTTGTGACTTAAGAAAACAGCAACTACAGAATATGAACTTAATCATTTGATAGGAGGAGTGGTTCTTCAAACACCAACAGTTCAAAGAGTGGTTTCTTTTTGCTTCCTAAGAATAGATCAAGCTATTGTGACATCTAGGTGTCTTGAAAAAAATGTGTTCTGTTTTATCAGGTTTTGTACCAGAGCACACTACAATGCCTATCATTTGCCAGCACCATCTTCCTAGGGTACTATAAGGTACAAAACATGCCAGATGGCTACACAGCTTGCTCCAGTTAGAGGCATTTCCCCTCACTATTCCAGGTTTCTCTCACTGACAGGAGATTCTCTGTAGCAGACTCAAGAAAAGGAATGGGTAACTATCAGGGGTTAGGGGGCTGCACTGACCTCCAAAAAGCCCTTGGAGGGCTGAGATCCCCAAATATATTGCACAAAAATTTTCCGCAATTTTTATTCCTTTGTTAAAATGTTTATATCCTCTATTCTATCTAAAGATCTCAGGGCAGTGCACCATAAAATCAGCTTCACCAATTTCTCTACTTCCAGCTCACTTGCTGTTAGAAAAAAGCCCCCCCAGGCCTAAAATAGCCCAGCCCCACCACAGGGGGGGAAATAGAAAAAGTGTTTGACCTTGCGGAGCCCTGGCGGGCCACAAAAATGGCCCAAAGAGTTTGCAAGTGAGACCCACAGACTGCACTTTCTCCATCCCTGCTCTACAAGTTCCATGTTGGCTATCTTCCTTCTAGCTTAAAACCATCCCTAGTGAGGAAAAGGCCACTACCAGTGCTTGCTTCTTGTGTTTCCACCAATGCATCATGCCATGACCTACTCTTCCTGGGGAACCATCAGAAAAAGTGTGCAAACCAGCAAAAACGGTATGAGCTTGAGCAAAGGACATCGAACCAGAAAGCCATACCAGAAGCAGCTGAGTCTTGGCCCTTATTCAGGAATCCAGCAAGACTGAGTGTCACCATAATCACTGTTACTCTTGCCAGCTTTCTTCTCCATCTCCAATTCTTTTCTAATTGGGAACTCCTTAATATACAGAGGAGGCCAAGGAGAGACCACATGGCACAGGACACAGGAATTATCTAGCACTTCCAGGCTTCATCGACGTCCCAAATGGGACTCTTACTATACAAACCCTGGAAGAAGATAGTGAAGATACTCTAATACAGGCTGCAACAGTGATTCTAGATGTTCTAGAATTTCAAGACTATACAATTAAACATACAGGATTTCCTTTCTCTTAGATAGTATATTAAGCATATTATTTCAATTTGTGGCACACTGGGTTTAAAAGTTAGTGACCGCCATTCACACTGCACATTTAAGAACTGTTCATTGTCTAGATACACGTTTCTAAGGAAACACAAACCAGGTCATTTACTCCACATGTTAACTGGAAATCTAAAAAGCAATTATGAGTCACCTGGATCACTTGGCCACTTCTCAGATGTGATGACTTACCAGTACGATGCCTTTATTGAGTTTGATCTGAGTACCTAACATCACTGCCATATCCCATTCATTACCAATGGACCATGAAGCCTAGCTACCAAGCAGTTCAGTTTAACTTATGTGTGTGTGCTTGTCAATATGCAAACTCGGTATCTGAACACTGTTATACATTATCACAGCTGGGTGCAAAATGGCAATTCTAGCACAGAGCTACTCAGAGATGACCAGTGCCAGTCAACAGAGAGTTTCCAGAAAAGAAAGAATCAATTGTAGCAAATGGGCACAAAGACAACTGAAGAAGCACTAGTCCAGTGGACAAAACTAGAAATTGTTTTTTTAAACATTTTTTTAATGTTAAATATGTTGGTTGTGAGTACACTTTAGACAGTAATGTAGAAAGTCAAGCAACTCAAAGAAAAAGATGACAAATTCAAAATGTAGCTTTATTTTCAATACAGAAATTTTATTCCACTTAACACAATAAAAATATTCAACTTGAAGAGAAAAAAAAAGAAAATCTGACATCAGCGAAAAGTAACATTTGTTAACATACGAACTGGTCTGCAATAAATATAAGAGGCACAAACTGTGCTACAGCAGATCTAAAAGAAGTCTCATACTTCTTGGGGGAAAAAAAGTTAAAATTTAAGAGATTTTAAAATCCCAATTTATATAGCAGCAGACCAGCTTACATATTGACACATCACAGAAACGTATCTTTTTTAAAAAAAGAAAGAAAATAAAAACTTGGCTTATAGTAGCAGCTATATTTAGCAGTCATCACTACTATTCATTTGGAAAGGAAACTGTAGGACGGGGCCTGAACCAGGGTGGCTCCATATCTTACAACAAAGCAGAGAGTCAGGGGCTCAGAAGTACAAGAGAACTACACTTCCTCACACTTATTCTGGTGCAGGAAAACTAGGGCAGGGATGTACAAGCAACAGTACCACCTTTGCACATTTAGTTTCATATATTACATTGGAAGTGCAGTTAAGAGGAAGCAGAACCTCTTGCTCGTGCTTCTTTCCCCCTTGCTTTATTGCAACGTTCAAAGCCGCCACTGGCCTGAATCAATATTGCTCCTTTACTATACAGGGTAGGTTGCCAACCTCCTGCCTCCGATCAAACAGGCAGGCAGAGCCTGTGTGTCAATCTGTACACATGAACACAGTTCCATTGGCCAGGCTTTTGTTAAGGAATGCAAAATACCTGACAACTGAGAGGGGCACAGATCAAGTTAGGTACAACACACAGGTAGTTTATCAAACCTGTGTGTTGCGGCATTCGGCTGAGCTCAGCTTAGCAAGTCAAAAGTTATAACAGCATAACATCAACTGTTCAACTACTCTGTAGAAGCTCTGCTGTTTAAAAATTCCAGTTAGGTTTACAGCTCCTGGGATTCATAAATGTTCAGTGAGGTGGCAGCAAGCCTATATCCGAGCTGTCACATTTCAAACGACATGTGTCAAACACATACAAGGGCATGCTTCTACACAGGATAAAATTCCATGCAAAAACAAAGGGTTATAACCAAGTTTTCTGTGAAAATTCCAGTTTTCCACATTTGTTTCCTGGACTAGCATCCTATCATGCTAGCCCCTATATGCAGAGATTGGAAAAATTATTTGTTTGAATTAAAATTCCCAGAATCTTTCAGCTACTATGGCCACTGGTCATGTTTGATGGTGCATTCTGGGAATTTTAGTCCAAAGAGCTGATTTCTCTATACTCTGCCCACATGTAGTCAAAAGTGGGACAGCCTAGGCCCATGTTTACCAAGTCACCAAGACAGAGGCCAGATCAAGAACTTTATTTAGGGTCATATTATTTTTGTTTAGAAATTGCTGTTTGATGTTATAAGACTACCAAAAACTGGAAAAAGCCAAGCAGAGCCAAAGTGCATATTGTATTTAGCAGTGGTAAAGCAGAGGCTACTTACTCTTAAGGAAGAATATGCCATACGCTATTCTTTAAGGTCACTAGCTGTCATACATTACAGAACTCACCAGTTTTACATTTTAATATTTAATGTGGTCAAGTCAACCACGGCAATGTAGACATTAACAATAAAATCAAACTCCAACAGATTTGCAAAAGTTGTATTACAGCAGTCTCTTTATTGGTCACTGATTCGATCTGCTTCAGAAA
Source organism: Cyclura pinguis (assembly GCA_030412105.1). Classification (NCBI taxonomy): domain Eukaryota; kingdom Metazoa; phylum Chordata; class Lepidosauria; order Squamata; family Iguanidae; genus Cyclura; species Cyclura pinguis. Next base: position 314,359,470 of record CM059600.1, on the reverse strand, counting down.
GCCTGTCTTCAAATGGTTTTAATGAATTTCAATTTAACAAATAGCTGTTTCTGACTCTTACAAAAGTATCCATAACAAAAGCTTAACAAAAAAATTCTTTTAAAAAGTGCAGTGGGGAAGGAAGAAAAAATGGCATCCTGGGATTTTGATAATGTCCTTTGTATTTTAGTTCAGAGCAGTCTAAAAGGACAAAAGCCAGTCATCTTTTCTGTATCGTTGCCCTTAAAGGTAGTATACAGTTCAAGTCCTTCCTATCTCTCAGTCTTTGCCATGACTACAAGACAAAACAAAATTATGAAGATATTAGTATTCAACATGACCATTATTGCAAAGTTAACATCAACATCTGAGATGCGAGTAAGATCAAATGAGTATAAAAGGCAATATGCATAGGCTTGAATGTACCACTGGAATTGTTTACTTTTTTCTTCTGAAATGCAGGCCTTCTAGATCAAAAACTGATTTTCAAAACTCTCTGTTTTAAAATAGGCTTTCCATGTATAACTTCTTGTCTAGCACTCCCAGCAAGGTGGCTTACAAAGATTCAAAACAGAAAATTGGAGATGGCTGTTCAAGAAAAAAAAAAAATCTGGAATATGCTTGAGTATGCACAATCAGCAGTGCAGTATTTCTGGAATCCAGAAGGAGTATTATACTGTGAAATTACTTTCTGGGTATCAATTTGGAAATAATTCTTTATTTTCCCTTTCTTTTGGAAAATTAGTTCTTTATTTCCCCTTTCTTTTGTGACTCATACATTTCACAGCAAAGAGTAACAGAGGCTCAGAACTACACTATGTTATGGTTACATGCCAACATTGTATCTTAACTGCCACAACAATACAATGTACCAGTATTTTCAAGTTAACAACAGGGTGTCATAGCTGGTTGTGAAAGTAATATCTATTCTTACTTAATAGGAAGGACCACAGTTTAATGGTAGATCACATGCTCTGAATGGAGACAGCCCCAGGATCAGTTAAAATGGATCAAGACTAAGCAGAATCTCTGCCAGTCAGAGTAGACAAGATTGTGCTAGATGGTTAAGAATCTGATCCATTCTAAGTTAAGTTCCTATATTCTACTAGTGGCCAGTAGTATGCTAGCTAATGTATTCAGTGCCATTTTGGCGTCAGATGAGCAATGACTCTCATATCTAACATAACCTTTTTAAAAAAAAGGAAATTAAAGGTTAACTCTGAAATGCTATATAAAAGTATGCATGCAGAACACAGATGCGTTAACTTCCAATAGTCACAAATGAGACTTCCACCGCTTCATTTCTTCCACATTTTTTGGCTTATTAGTCTGCAATATGGAACATCTAAACAAGATTCTAGTCCAAATCTTAAAAATAATATTACAAATAATCCTTTTTAAGATGAAAGCTAACTACTAAAGCAGACCTGGGCAGTCTGTGGTCCTTCAGATGTTGTTGGACTGAAACTCTTAATACTCATCTCCACTGGCTAGTACTGGCAGAAGTAGCAGTCAAATAGTATCAGGAAGATGACATGTCACTGCAGCCTGTTCTAAAGGAAAGCAATCTCAAAATCTTTGTTTGTCAAAGTCACTTTCCATGCAATTTCGAGACGTTTTGTTCGAGAGAACAACTGTCAAACTCCAAGTCTGTACAATTCTTTGGACCTCAACCACAAGGGGAAAAGACAGCATTTTAAAAATATCAATGAAGCATAAGCATGCGTTAGATCCTCGGTTATACAAAAATGCAATTTCACAAGAAAAAAAATAGACGAACAGTTGCTTCTACACATTAACTTTTCTATAAAGCTTTCTGGTATTATTCTATCATTTTACCTTTCGAAATTCGTCAATGATCATGTCAAACTTGTGTTTTTCATGAACTGCTCTAGCAGTGTTTGTTCGATCAAAAGGTTCTGAAAAGGTTCAAAGACCATTATGAGCAATCACAAACCATATTTAATGATCTTAACCTATTATGTAGCATTCTATAAGCAAGTAATTTTCATGCACACCGATGCATGTTTATGTAGCACATTAAAACAGATTATACAGGAAATAAACAGTTTGGTTTTAGACAGTATTTTTCTAAGTAAAAATTAAGTAGTTGAATGAACTTGAATTAATAATTGAACAAATGACTGGAAATATAAAGCATTCTCATTCCTGAGAGTCTGGATTCTTCAGGAGACTCCAAAGTACACTCACATTAACAGTACTGATGTAGAAGGTGGAATAAATAATTTCTCTATTTTTATTCTCTCAAACAGATCAATGTTATAATGAAAGACAGCACAGCTCTAGGATTTTTTTTTTCAGAGTAGGAGTGAATAAGTCATCTGATCATCTGGGTCTGTTTAGATGTTATGCCAAACCATGGTTTGGATGTATAAGACCAAGTCTTCTCATCCATTCCATGTCAATTACTGATTTCTGCTCTCTGTTTATGGCAAGCCAGATAGCCATAACTTTCAGATTAAATGGCAAACAATGGTTTGACACAAATCAGTACCTGAAATACTAATTTTCTGTGTGCATAAATAGGACAGAATGTGTGAATCTGAAATTCTCCACAGTTTGTTCACATGATGCCAAAATGGTGTTTCACATTATCTTTGAAGAGCTCTGATGTGAGCTACCGCTTAAGCATTCTCATCTGGCAACAAAAACACTATACACAAACCGTGGTTTCCAACAGGTTATTTATGAATAATCCCCTACTACTAGAAAAGCTACATCAAAATGGCAGGAGTTTACCTTCTACACAGATGAACTTGTTTCTCCATTCAATGCCATCAGGTCTTGGAATGGCTTTGGCTTCACGAACTGAAATCATTTGATTACTCCAACTAATAACAGAAAAATAATTTTGAGAAACTTCTGGATACTATGTATTATTTATACAAGCTTTCCATTATAATTAGGGAAAACAATTATAAATAAACAAATAAAAAACAATTAGGGGACGGATTCAGATAATTTATCTACACTATACTATACACTACACTACTATAATTTATCTACACTATAGAGTCACAGCGGATGGATACTACTTCAACTATTCTGACCTCAGCCTGCAGAACCCTGGTATTTGTAGTTTGCTGAGGTAATTAGAATTTTCTACACAAGTCAGCTAGTCCACTACCATTAAACTATAACACTATGGCTTCTAGTAGAGAATTATAAATACTTCATCAAAATACACACACGCCAGGATTCCGCAAAATGCAACCATCACCATTAAAATGGTATCAACCTACTATAACCGTGAAATACAGATACACTTATAGTGCTTTGCTACAGCTGATAAATACAGCTTCTAAAATACAGCAGAAGTACCTCCAGAAGACAGTTCTTTACCATATTACTTAGAAATTCCAAAGTGATTATTATGGTTTCTATTGATGAGAAAAACTAAGAAAAAACGTGCTGAGCCAAAATTAATAAAGCCATAAGAAGAGACTGCACAGGACTAGGTGGAAATTTGGAGGGGGCTAGAATTGGTCCTCAGCCCTTGCATCCCTCATTTTGGGCTAGATGACTCTTATTTGTGAAGCTCCAACAGAAAATGTAGGTCAGACAAAACAGAAACGTTACAGTATCATCTGGCTTCCATCCCAACTTGTCAATAAATGTAAGAAAAATAAGCTAAGGGGAAGAGTTATGCAACGGAATTAAACAGATCACAGCAGGCAGTAATGCCATTCTGCTTCACATTGAATGAAACTTTTTTTTCAGAACCCATCTGGCTTCTAACAGCACTTTAAAAAAAAAGAAAAAAAACAGTCACATCTTCTGCATAACCAAAAAGCCAAGCAATTAATAAGCTGTTTTCAATACAAAGTGTTTTGGCCAATTTACATGCTTACTTCAGGGAACCAAAGGAAGAAGCATCATTCATAATTTCCTAATAAAGCAGAGAGCTAGTCATTTAAGAAGGGAGTTAAAGAAACTAATTCCATCTGGTATTATGGATACAGGCACACATACCAACACCCTCTTCACTGCTTATATGCAAGGAGAAGGATTCCCCTCTATTGCACAAGATACCAAGGATGTCCTGAAGCAGCAGTACAGTGGTAGGCAGAAGATTTATCTAGAGTTGTTGATAGATCCCTGGGTGATATACATAATATGACCAAGGATTTCTGATTCCCAATTATGTATGAATAGCAGTAACAAAATGATTCCCTGCCATTATAAATTATATTATGGTTATGAGAAAAATTAACTAGTGTGTGTGTTTGTGTCTACAACTGTGTAGTCTGTCCATTTCCAGTATTCAAATGTAATTCTTGGACTCAGGATTCTTTGATTCTAATCTGATCTTTTGGTCAATCCACACATGAAAGACCACATGGCAAATCCACACTTGCTTTCATTTTATCTATCCAAATACAGATTAACAATAGTCTTAGATTTAAAGGTCATCCTGACAGTGTCACACGGTTCAAAAATAATAGTTAACATGTAGAATGTCAAAAGTGACTCAGTGAGAAATCTCCAACTGTTTTACTTCAGGCACAAACTAAACTGCAGTTAATGTTGTGGGGTTGTGATGATACAGACTTCTTTTAAAAATATCTTGTGTGTTTACTAGAGGAATAAAGGCAAGGTACGGTTAGGGGTATCATGTACAGTATATGTAATAGAGTAAGGGTCTATTGGGATGGGGTGGAGTCTTGGAGCTGAATGGTGATTGGTTGATGGGATTTTTAAAAGGCTAGAGAGATATGAGACAGAGGGAGACATACAAGTATTGAAGTTAAGAATATGAATCTGAGATGTGAGTAACTAACTCTGTGTCAGTCAGGTTTTAAATGTTTCAAATAAGTAATCTTTATCTTGAAATTCTGTTAAATGAATTAATTTTTGTATTATACATTTCTGCCTTCAAGAACACTTCAGTAGTGTTGTTGGTTTGAATGAATTTAGACAAGAGGGTGTCTGTGGGGGTAGCAGTGGTTCAAGGGTGGTTGTGTCCAGCAATGAATAAAGGCTCACAAAGGAACCACAGGGGCATCTAGAAAATCCCTGCATTTGATGTCACTGCAGAAGAACAGGCACAAGTCTTCACATTTGGTGGCAGAAGTGGGGACAGATGGAAGCCCTTACAGGAGTAGTTCAACTGCATATTTTTTGAAAATACTGTTTCTTAATATACTTTTAAACACTCCAAACTAGAATCAAAACTGAATTATTTCACTAAATGTCAGCTATGCTTTTAAGTGACAATTTTAATAAGCAGGGATTGTTTCAAAGAAAAAAACTTCATCTAATCTTTAAACTCCCTGGAAATTTTCACCGGAGATAAGAAAGACCTTTGGAACAATACTTCCTTTGCCACTTGCTGCAAATGGTAAAGATCTGAATTTACCTCAGAAGTGCAAAGGACGCTTGATATTCCAAATACCAGAAAGCTTGTAAATAAAACACTTAGGAAATTATTCTTTCCCCACCTCTCTCCAAAGTATGTTATTAGCCTATGTTTAATCCAACTAATATTTTTTGTTGCTGTTGCTGTTTAAGAGATTCATAATTACACTCATGTCAGTAGAAATAATATCCATGCCAATTAAGTTGCCTGAAAAAAGAGGCAAAAATAACCTTGAATTTATACACAACATTTTGTCAAACCTGTTGCACAATTAATTCAACAAATAACTATCTATACGTACAGACAGATATGTGTATTTGTATATACAGTCATCCCTCCACATTCACTAAGGTTAGGGGCACAGTACCCCCGTGAAAGTAGAAAAATTGTGAATAACTCTTGGCCCTCACAACCACATTTAACACACAAAAAAGTATGATCACCATATTCAACCCACTGTGGGTTCCTTTCAGACATCAGAGTTCCTTCACAAGGCAGAAGAGGATGGCTGGTGGCGTTTGCTGCCACCTCAACTGCTGTCCCACACCATTTTTAATAGGGACTTACAAGCCTCATTCGCAGTTTCTCAATCTCATGAGGCTTGCAGTCCTTATTAAAAATGGAATAGGGAGGCAGCAGAGGTGACAGCAAATAATCTGTGAATAATCAAATCCGCAAAAGTGAAACTCACAAATGTGGAGGGCTGACTGTAATGTAATAGTTCATAATAATTCATCAATAAAATAATTCACCTATGTTTCATGATAAAAGCATTGCAATTTGCTAAACACATAACAGAACGAGACAGTAGCTACTCAAGATCTTGCCCGGACATGTCCCTAAGAAATTGCTCTAAGAGACGAGACAGAAGAAAAAGTACAACTGTACTGGGCAGCAAATGGGAAATAGTGAAAAAGAACCAGACCTTTCTAGGAAAAAAAATTATAACCACAATGCTGTAGAGGATGCCTTAGATATTACTGTATCCCATTTAACCTCTGAATCAGAGGTGTACCTTCTGTATAAATCTTAAGACAAAGGGTACAAATGTGAAAAGGTACTCTGTTAAATACCACACTTCTCAATTCTACTTCATCACACTCTGAATTGTTGGCTACCAAAATGACTTCATATAAGCCAACTCCAAAGCTCTTTTATTGATATCTTACCCAGCCTTACCCAGCCACTATGCATGCCTGTTTTACAACAGGGATATTTTTAATTAAAAAAGTAAACCATTCTCTCCCTTAAATGGAAATACAAGATCATTGTAAAACTGTAGTCAGTGGGGACCCAATATGAACCAACAAAGGAAAGCAGGCACGTTTGGGTTAACTAAAATGAAATGCTGATCACTCACTCAAATTCTGTAGCATAATATTTCAGGAAGCCCAGCAACAGATCTCCAAGTGTTGCTTCATTTTTTGAAACATAAGGAGGAATGGTGCACGGAGCCTGATGCACAAGGTGCAGCTGCATAGTTGGATCAAAAGATTCCTGTAAAAACAGAGAGACACAAAAAGAGAGAGAGAGAGAGAGAGAGAGAGAGAGAAGAATCTAGTTCAGTGTGTATGACATGGTGCTACACTGTGTTAAAACACTATCAAAGACAAAGATGCCCACAATTCAAGGCTGAGTAAGCCCCATGGAAATCTGCAGCACTTCCAAATAAGATACAATTTAGATCAGACAGAGTCCCTGAAAACTCAATGAAAGCTATTTTTTAAAAATGTAATAAGCACTAACCATACGTTAAATAATTTGATGCTGCCAGGACTTCCCCCCCAACCTCATAGGCTTCTCTGACATGAAAGGCTTGCTCTGGAGAGTTTCTTCAGCTCTCCAAAAATGGGATTTTAGGGTGCATGGGGCTGGATACAGGAAAAAAACCAGAAGATATTTCTACAGGCATAGTAACACTGTGGGATACTGACACTTACATGTGTTTAGTATTTGAATTTTCAGCAGAAAAACTGGTTTTGTACAAGAACTAGAAACAGAAAAACAAAATCCTGATAACTAAGTATCAGCTTCCCAGTCTGTTAAAGACCCTGGCCCTCACCACATGTCATTCTCCATTTGAAAGTTCTGTCTCATTCTGGATCTTCTTAAGTACTCTGATTTCCATGCCTCTTATGTCTATGCTAAGGATCACTAATTCGGGATGAGATCCCACATTTCAACCACAGGTAGGTTTTCCCCTGAAAAAGTTGGAAGGGAACCAAATTGAGGCTTTTACCACTCTTTAATAAAAGCTCATTTTATATGCCAGAGTGGATCAAGTGCAGAAAAATCCATTACCACTGCACCTTAAACAGAAAAGTGACTTAAGACTATGTTACTATTTATTTACCTAGTATTTGGAAATCTTTATTTCATTTGTCCTTCCACTTACTGTGAGGTCCATCATCACCATACAATTTAGAAATTACAAGACTCAGTAACAAAGCCAAACCTAGCCACAGAAAATATAGATGTTCAAAGCTGAATGCACATCTCCTGTGCTCAAATTCAGTGCTAGTCACAAGGGCACAGTTATTAGGTTAAATTCCAGCTCTGCATCAATACGAAATTATTCTGTTCACTCCTCCTCCTACTATTCCATTATTGGGCAAGAAAAATACCCTGAATTATTTTCCTGGTGAATTCTCATAAACTATTAATTGCTACTGGATTATCAGCAGTGAGCAGATCCTTGGTAAATACAGACAACAATCTATCAAGTGATGACTTAACAAGCAGTTACGTGTACGTTATACTAAGCCAGTCAACAGCAGTGTCTTTGCAAGAGGCAAAGAGACTTTTGTACCAGAGAACCCATGCTTTGTACCAGATCAAACAACATGTCTGAAAAATGGTGCAACACATTCTGAAAAGTTTCTCACTACAAAAATGCAAAGGTGCAGGAAAAATCAATCTGCATGTTAAAAAAAAAAAAACAAACAACAGCTGCTGGATGAGCTGATAATTATCTGGAGTGCAGCAGCCAGGAAAAGGGAATTCCATCATTTCCTTTCCTGCTGCAGTCCTGGCAAAAATTGCTCCTCTAAAAAAAACCACTGACTGATACCAATGTATCTATAATTCTTATCACTTTGCATTCTTTACAAACAAAAATGTATGTTAAGTGCAAAGACACAGTTAATATTACATTCAACGTAATCTATAATGCAGGTCACCCAAGGAAACTGACTGGCAGTAGATTCAGGACAGAAAGGCAGCAGTGTTATCACAAAACAATGCATAATTAGCATACGGTGTTAAATACCACATAATGTAATACAAATACTACATACTTATGGAGGACAATTATACCATCAGTTATATTTGGTAACTCTCAAGGGCTTTATAAGGTGTATGAAGGCAATGATAGCTATGTGTTAGTAAGATTTACAATTGCAAAAGCATTACACACTAAACCTAAAATGGCTATTTACCCAACTGTTCATGTTTACTACAATTCTAACAACTAAGCTGAAGCACATCCAACTCATAAGCCCATACAACTTTTTCAAAAAAATGTCCATGGCAATAATCACGCAGCCAGACCTCCAAAGGACCAATGATTATGTATTAACATTAGATGCACAGATGCAAGACAGAGGTTGAGGTATTTCAGAACAAGTACGTGACAGACCAGAAAGCCTAGTCAAATGTTCCTCCATGCCACGTCAGTGGAGTGCATCTTATTCTATGTTCACTCCATCTTGCTCTCTCTGGGTAGAAAATAATGTTTGATCTAACACAAAATAAGGTTTATCAGTACCCTTGAAATCTGTGAACATGATTTTTGTAGGAGTGACAGTATGAAGCAAACACACATTCCCTTTTCTGCATGAACTGTTTTGTTGTTGCTTGATTCTGTGGTATAAGAACTAATGATAGAACAGATATTCACTCCGAGCCTTCTGGCTACCAGACACTGATTAGGTGTGTGTCTTCTTCTGGTACTTGCCTATCCAAAAGTTCATCCATCTCAGGATGCTTAATTGTTTTTGCATGCCCCTCACTGGTTCTGCAAACTACCCAATGCTACAACAGATGGCACACACTAAACAGAATCTACCATACAATGCAGAGGCCCCTGCCTTTTGACAGCCGTTATCTGACTACTCATTCTTTCAGTGCTTCCAAATAAAGACAAAAATTCCATTAATTTGACATGGGTTCCACTCTTTTGGCAGTTCTTCATGCCCATGGAGGCCTCCTTGGGACTGCTCACACATGCATGCAGTCCCAAGTTTTGTCTCCAGAAAGAGCAGATCCCTTGATCAAATTAATTAACTTGTCTGTACTGGAAACATTGAAACAGCAGGCTTCCACCAGTTTTTCTTGCCTATAGAGGCTCGCTTGGGACCATGCGTGTGCTGCTTGCAAAGTGAGCTCAGAGGGGAAAAGAGAGCACCAAACCAGTCGAAAGACTTTACAAGCAGCACGCGCACACAGTTGTTCCCAAGCAAGCCTCTATAAATCCTTCATGCTCCCTACAGTAGACAGGTTCCACTTTTTGATGATTTCTGCTTTTTGACAGTGCTCTGGTTCTGAACCTGTCTGTACAAAGCCTGTACAAAATGGAGCATTCTTGGTGCCTGGATTCTAAACTTGAAATATTAACTGACACATCAGGGACATAGGGAGAATACAGGAAGCTGTATGAACTTGGATATAAAACATTTTTTGCTTTTTTCTAAAAAATGTAGCATTTTATATAGGACACCTCAGGGTACACCAATTGGCTATGAAGGACTGAAAGTAAATTCCAGAAATAAAACATGAGGATAGCTGTTGCATAAAAAACTGTATGCAATTCCCCACTGTTTCAACAGAAACAGATCAGGAAATAATCTGCTAGACAAAGCAGTATCAAATACTGAAATATTCAAGAGATTTTGATTTACCTAATAGAATGTGCAACCACAAAATGTGCTAAACTAGCTACTGACAGGGGTGTCAAACTCAATTTCATCTTGGGCTGCATCAGCATTATGGTTGCCCTCAAAGGGCCAGCTGTATCTGTAGGACGAGATAAATGTATCCACTATTTTATCATATTAAATAATTGCCTCTGCATTCAGTTATCACTGGTTTTAGTAATAACTAGCTCTGAAACTAGAAGTCTAGGAAAAATAATGGCAAGCTGATATTCAAGTATATAACTACTGTATAGTTAACTGAAAAATGAATTTTGAAAACAGAAAGTTACTTTTTTAATCATTAGACAAATATTACCAAGCACATTTATTACATTAACTTTGTTTAACTTTTTGGTCCCAGTTGAGACCCTCTCTGTTCCTCTTTCTGCCCCCCAGCCCCTCTCTGTCCCTCTTTCTGCTCCCCACCTCCCCCGTGCCTCTTTCTGTCCCCCGGCCCCTCTCTATACCTGGTGAGCCCAATCCCCACATTGCAGGGCCCCCAGCTGCCAGTATTCTGAAGAGCCCAGCAGCCAGCACTTGCAATTTACTTCTATTTCTGACTGCTCCTCTGTCTAACCCTTGCAAGCTGTGCGGAGTGTTGCCATGGTAACCTGCAGCAACGCTCTGAGGGTGAGACTTGGACAGAAGAGCAGTCAGAAGTAGAAGTAGATTGTGAGTGCTGGCTGCTGGGCCTCTCTTCAGAATACTGGTAGCTGGAGGCCTGCAATGTGGAGATTGAGCTCGCCAGGTGGGGGGATTGCCATAGCTTCAGGAGAGGTGCAAGAGCCACATGAAATGGCCTGGTGGGCTGGATTCAGCCTGTGGGCCTTGTGTTTGACACATGTGGTTTAGAAATACGTGACATTCGGTTCAGAATTGAACTGAACATAACTTAATCCAGTCATTAATAATCAGTGCTACATTTTTAAAAATGATACAAAGTTTAAGAGTTATTACAACATTGGAGTGGGCATGAAAGAGGAAACTAAAGTAAAGTACCCAATCATTTTACTAAACCACAGAAAGTTTTTGAAATAGTGCATTAACACTTAAGCTAAGACACAGCGTCACCGAAATCCAACCAGATCTTTGTATTCTTAAGTGTTGCCATATGTCCGCAAGTTCTTCTCATCATTCCTTCTAGCCTTACAACTGCTGATATTAAATGGCTACCTCTGAACAATTAGCATTTAAAAAAGCTTTTCAATCTGAGGTTGAGAAATAGATGCAAACAACGTGGGTGCTTTACTGGAGAACTGATTCTCCACAACTAAGTAACTAGCAAGCAACCAACATCATGAGCAGTAAATAAATGTCTTATTCCATACATATATGAACAAGGTAGCTGTGGAAAGCACTAGAAAACTTTTTTAAGGCAGACGACAGACAATTTTAAGCCTTACTTTCCTTTACAAAATCAATAGCCATATTGAATTGGATCTCAGTGAATCTTTAAAACTGGCGATCTCTCTTCCTCCTGCGGCATCCTTCCTACCCATATGCCTTTGAAACCTGTTCTGGAGAATGCTTTTAGAAAGCTAGATACCCCAGCAGAGGTGGGGCGGGGGCTACCGCTTCCACTGGACAAGCAATGAGATTCAGCAGAAGTACCCAACTACGTCCTGACTGTTGAATTACTTTGTATCAAAAGGAAGTATTACATTAGTTGTCAACACAGACCTTTGGCAACCCTGTTTTAATTATCTGTAACCCCTCTCTGTTCAAAATACAATACAACTTCCACAGCACTTTTTAAAAAAAATGTGAGTTTGTCTAAGGTCCAAGTAGTCTGCTGTTTTACCTTTTTCATCCTCTTATTCTCACCAAGCAACTTCAAGAACACAATCTCTGCTTAGCTAACACAGTATAAGAAGGTGTTAAGTTGGTTTTCTCTGGAACTGCTATCCCTTGTTCACTCCTTTGAGAATCTTCCTGTTGCATTCCTGTTACATATTTCACTCTGTCCTCCGTCCTTTGCATTCCAGGTACAGACACATGCTTGTGGAAACCCAAACACTGGGGTACCCGAGAAGCTGTGTCTGTTTCTCCCAGCGTAAGAAACCTCTTCAAATAAGGACTTGCAAATAAAAACTCTTAACTAACATTAGGGTAGATCTTTGCCATATGGAACTTACTTGTGAATAAACATGGGAGAAATATATTATTCATGGGAAACAGATATGTTGAAAACTACATCCTGTGTGGGAGTCACATTGCGGTCCATATACTGTTGAATGGCAACTGCCAATATTTCTCATCACTAGCTATTCTGGCGAAAGCTGACAGAAGTTTTACTCCAGCAACTTCTGGAGGACCACATAATTTTCACCTCTGCTATAGTACTACATAGAGTTTTGGATGGCACCTATACTTCTAGTTCTATATCCAAGTAATTAGGGGGGTCTAGTGGAAAAGAGGACTAGTGTTTTAACCACTGAGCCAACCCAACAGTGTGGTGTAGTAGTCTGAGCACCGTACTACAACCCTGGAATGAGTGTTCTATTCCCCACTCAGCCAGGAAACCCACTGAGTGACCTTGGATGCATCGCACACTCTCAGCCCCAGAAAATCCCATGATAGGTTTGCCTTAGGGTCACCACAAGTCAGAAAAGACTGGAAGGCACACAACAAGAAAGTAGAAAGCAATCTTATTCATTTTAAAAGATTCTCCAGTGGTATGTATGCCACCCAGTATTACTGAGACATCTACAGCACTTTCGTACGTGGTGTCACTTTGTGCCTCCCTATAAGAATTCCTGCCTGGATATAATTATTAATATGACCACTTCATGCACTGTTGGAAGTCAACTCAGGCACAATAAGACTCTTTAAGAAGCCTCAAGCCTCTTAGCTATTTTTGTTACAACAAACTAACAGGGAGTCCGCATTAGATATTTTCTCACTGAGTAACTTTTCAGAGAATTATGCCTTATCATTGCCATTCACTCCACTGCAGGGAGCTACATAGCTCCAAATAGGCTTCTCTAGGTAGAAGAGAAGCCTTGAAAATTTACAGTGAAAGATCCAAATGACACAATGAAAGTTGCTTATTTATGGAAAGAGTTGTTAAATAAATACAGTGCAGACCAAGTGGTCTCTCATTCAAAATCTTTCCAAAGGAAAAGAATTCCCCACATGCTTCTAACAGGATATAGTGCTGGAGTAACAATCCAATTATCTTTTTGGTCTGCCATTACCCTACTTTTGGTATCTCCTCATTGGTTATTCATTCCTTGAAGGATTCAGTACATGTTATTGTTTTAATGCTCAACTCTCACACCTTTCAGTCCTTATTTCTTTTTACCTGCCTGGTCAAGATCTGCATTCTAGCAACTCTAACATTCTCACGCAAACAAAGGATTCCTCTTTCTTGGCACAGCTTCGCCTTTTCTCACCCACTGCTTCATAATCTCAAAATTGTCTCTCTGAATATTTGCAGACTGCTCCTTCCCTTGTTCTGTTTAAATTTTTGTTCAAAATCTTCTTGTTTTCAAAAATTTTTGGTTAAGTTTAATATTGTTTTACAATTTTGTATAGTTTGATTACATGTACTTGTCTGTTTGTTTTATATTTTTTGTATATTATCTGGATAATTTATTTTACAATTGTATGATAGAGTCTTATTATTCCTTCCTTCTCTTTGTGTTTGGCGTATATACATATTTTTTGGATTGTATGCCTTTGGCAGAATCCACTGTTTACTTGTGAATTGCCATGTATGTATATAGTGCTATATAAATAAACAACAGTATTGGACAAACTGGTCTAGATCTTAACGAAGTGGTAAACAAAAATCCATGTGCATATTGGAGGTATGGTTATTTTCAAACTACAAGGATGGGCGGGTTCTAGACAGGAGCATTCAGCTGTGTGAACCCACTCCTCCCAGAAACCCGACATGATCAAATTCATCACGTTATTATGTTTTGTATCTGATTCAAAGGCAGTTCTTCTGTTGGACACCCTGGCAGAAACCTGCTGCAACTGTACTATCCTAGAATAACTAAATACTCAACTAGAGTTGTCAGAGGAATGTTAAAAACATCTAGAAAGGAAAAAAAAAGCAATTCCTACCCCAACAACTCTCAGGTGAGACTAGTTAATGAGATTCAAAGACATGTGAATACCTGAGAAATGCAGTTAGCTTCAGGAGTATGTGAAGAAGCTGACCACAGGAAAATGAAATAAAACAATGTGTAAAGATTTGAACCATCCTAGGAGGAGATGGCAAAGCTCTCAGTACAGACATAGAAACTAATGTGGTGCAGTAGTCTAAGTGTTAGACTCCAGGAAATCAAGGTTCATATCCTCACTCAGCCATGAAACCCAGTGGGTATACCTTGGGCAAATCACATTATCTCAGCCTCAGAGGATGACAATGGCAAACCGCTCTGAACAAATCTTGCCAATGTCCCCCCTCCTCATAATAGGGTCACCATAAATTGGAGTCAACCTGAAGGCATATAACAACAACTGACATACCCTACATGCAAAACAGATCATAAATGATACTGGTACATTAAGAAAAAACAATGCATTATGGTCCTAAGCACACTCAGTTGGAAGTAAGAAACAAATAGGTGTTATTTCCTATGTGATGAGAACTGGTCTGTAAAAGCCAGCTTGTGTAAAACTCTAGGAAAGAGTCCACCTGCAGAGGATACTTCTATATACACAGGCACACAACGGTGATTCACTACCGTCTTCTAACAACCATGGTCACAGGCATATTTTGCCATTACCCAAATTTAAGAGTTAAATAGCAACATTCATATTGTAGGTAATCAGTTTTTAACGAAACATATTATGTAGTAATTTATAAGAAGCACTTACTGGGTAATTTTTTTGGAGGGATGGAAGGATAGGTTCAGGTAGGGCTATAAAAAAAAAGTTTAAAGTTGCTGTGATTCATGTACTTCACAGAAAACAACATACCAGCTACACCAGTGGTGTGAACTGAAGGTCTAGGATAAAATGCTTATTCCAAATGTCAATGTTCTAGGCCGTTTAAATTAACCAAAATTACCTGCGTAAATTTGTGTGAAACTTGGTTAAACATTCTAGAATATGGAAGTTACTCATTTAGGCCAAAGTTAGTAAGATTCCTATTTGACACATGTATACAGGCTTGTCTATGTAGAGTCACATGGAAATTTTTCACTGAAAGGGCCTTTTAATTAGGTATAGATAACATTTCCTTCTACCTTCAGTGAGACTTCAGTGAAACTTAAGTCTTGTAGAATCTGATCATAATACAAACTGTGAATCATTCTCTTAGCATCTCCTTCCTTTTTAAATACAGACAGCACAAGTTGTCCCCAACCCACAGCACTGTCAATACAGCAATTAATTTTTAAAAAATTGTTTTCCTAATTATATTTCTTCATAATACATCTACTGGAATCCCATGCCAAGTAAATACTGTGAGTATTTCTTATATATTGCCCATGTTAACCTTTGAGTTGAATGATGTTTTACCTAAATCTGTGCCCCCCCCAAGAGCCCCCAACCCTATCTTTTTCAAACTCAGATGGTTATTTGCCTCTCATCCTGCAAAATGCCTAAAACCGACTGCAAAACAGCAGTTTTGCCCCAAGCTTTGCACACATTTTTAGCTCCCTTTAAAAAACCCTAAAAATTGGCAGAAATGAAACTAGAAGTCACATGACATCACTTCTGGGAAGTCCCTGGGAAAGATGCAGGGCTGAAAAATGGGCCTTGACACTTCTGCAGTTGCCCACCCTGCTTTACACATAGTAAAGATTTAAAACTTTTAGGCTGAATGTCCATTTGATTATAAATGCTCCTATTTTATTAAAAGCTGACAGTGGATGTATATTTTTGTATGTATTCACCAAACTTGAAGACAACATATACAACTGGATTGGGGCAGTAGACTTACAAATCTGAACATCAAAAGACTCAACTGGTTTCAGAGAGAAGATAATATAAAGCAGTTGTAGAAGTCTTTTTGCTATTATCAAAAGTGACTATTATATCACTTTCTGTTCTGTGAGACAAGACATGAGTGAAGGAGCATCCACCTTATTTCAAATTAAAGATTCCCCCATAGTCATTTTTGAAATATATTTTTATTGTTCTGATTCTTAGAATTCAAGACATTTTCATTCAATTTGTGTCACATCCTAGTAGGTTCCCTGATAATACTGCAGAAACTATTGTAATCACAAGACTGGATACTCACCAGTTAGATTTTCTGTTTTATTGCAACCATACAGTTACAATGCACTACTGTTTAAAGAACTTAAATGTTCATAAATAACCACACTCTAAAAACGTGCATCCTAATTTCTAGTGAAAGCTTCTATAATTACAGGATAAACAGAAACACAGAGGAAGTACGACACTATGGAAAGACCCTCACTTTTCTTTTCCCAATTGTCCCACTAAATTTTTTGCAAGGAAAGGAACCTCTTAAAAGAAGCAAATTTTGAAAATGTTTAATATTTATCACATTTTCATCTTTTTGTTTCTCCAACGCATTCAAGAGCTATATGCATTTTTTTAAAAAAATTAAAGAATGCAAGCTTGAAGCTATCAAGAATTAGAAGAAAAAGATAACAGGATAGCGCAGCAGAAATAACCAAGGACATGCACTAGGGAACAATCCCTATTGTGGTAAGAATTCACTGGCAGGAACTCAAGAATTCATCTTCAGTTCCCCATTCAGTAAATGAGTGTAATAGTGTTTGTCACATAGCATTTTTAGGAGAATACAACTGGAAACACACCTGTTGCCTAAATTTTAAATAATGATGTAAAAAAAGGCAGCAGAAGTTTCTTTCTTATGATCTGATATTATTTTAAAACATAGAGTTAGTTAAAAGATCATTAAGATGAATGGTATATTTGATTCTTGCTGTTAGCTGTATTTAAGAAACAGCAAGAAACCTAAAAATCACACTATAGTATTTTATTATTTTATGAAATGCAAAATAACTGCTGTCCACAGGAGCATCATGAAAAAATTCAAGGGAAAAGTGAAGTCCAATTTAACCTAGTTAAATTTAATAAGAAAGTAAATATGTTTTAGGGACAGCTTCTGAGAATGTGGGACTCAGCAGAAGTAGCAAAAGCAAGACTTTAAAAGCAAGTATCCAGAGGTGCCGTAAACAGTTCTAGTAGGGAAGAATCCACACAAGTTATGTTGAAAAGAAAAGCCATTCCAAAAGCTTAATAGATACTTACTTTGTAAATAGTGCAAAACCATCAACACAAGACTATAGCTGTTTAAAGTGCCTCGACTGGCATCATTTATGCCACGAAAGCTTGCCCACTTCTTTACAACCAGCACTAAAGGACGCACTCGACTCTCAACTGTAAACAAGATAAAGATTTATCAGGAAGAGCAGTCAGGTGATTTTCTAATGAGAATTGCCTACAGACAGATATATAGATCTATATTTATAGTCCTTCCAGGCCAGAAACATTCTTAGTGGATATTTCATGCCTTTGACTATTCAAGGAGTCACAGCTACTAAAAAGTCTTCCATTTAGAATCATGTTTGCCCACTGTATAGCCCTTATGTCTGAAACTCCCCTTCCTGCATCAATAGGCCTAAGTCTCATCTATCTCATGAGGCATTTGGTTTATTTAGCACTTTTCAAAACGACGTGCAATAATTTTCTCACATTCATCAATAGCTATTGTTTTCTATCTCAACTTTCTTCTTTTTGTTCTGTGATCTTGAATTCTTCTTTTCCACCTCTCTCTGCTGTTTCCTTGAATTGTTTAAATGCAGATATTGTAAGAACCTTTGAGCACAGTCTTCTTTTCAACACTCATTTTTCTGTAAAAATGCCATGTACAGTGCTGATATTAATAAATCCATCTTCTAACTGTGTATCTTCACAACATTATTACCCTCACGCAAGAAAGGAACTGCAGGTCTTACAGACGTAAGATTTTTTTTTTAATCCCTAAAGAGGAAGCCCTAAAACCAGCTCAGTGAAGATTGACTGCACTCACTAAGCACATACAGCTGAATACTGGAAGGCAAAAACCAGAAAATGAAGGTTGTGTAATGGAATGGAGTTTCCTGAAGAATGGCATAGGTGACTGGCATCCTGAACATGCTCATTTCCCATGGTCACATTCTGTTGCAGAATCAGTTTTTGCCATTGCCATCATAATGTTCAATTGACCCTCCACATCTGTGGGTTTGACTTTCACAGATTTGATTACAGTCAGCCCTCCACATTTGTGGGTTTGACATTCACAGATTTGATTATTTGCAAGTTTCTCCAACCCCTGCCCTCCCACCTCAGGTGCTTCTTTTTGAGGGGAACCTTCCCTCTTGGTGGCTCCAATCAGGCCACATAGCCCTTTAAAAACCCACCTGTGGTCCTCCTCTTCCACTACCAGTCTCTGCCTGGCCAGCTAAGGATGCCTCTCTGCCCAAATTCTCAGCACCACAAACCCTGTACCCATGCCCCACACATACACAAGGAAGGAGATGGGCAGGAGAGACCACCATGTACAGGACCATCATGCTAACCATCTCTTTTCCCTGACCTGGTTTAGACCCTGGATGCCCACTTTCCCCACCCGTGCCCCAGCCCCCTTCCCACAGACACACATATTTTGTTATTTGTGAATATTTCATTTTTGCTAGGGTCCTGTGTCCTTCACCCTAGCAAATGTGGAAGGCCAAGTGTACTTGCAAATTTCTCCAACCCCTCGCCCCATCTCAGGCACTTCTTTTCTGGGGGAACCTTCCCTCACACTGGATCCAATCAGGCCATGCAGTTCTTTCAAAACCCATCTCTGGTCCTCCTCCTCCACCAGCTGATGGCTGGCCAGCTAAGAATGGCCCACAGCTCAATTTCTTAGCTTCACAAACCCTCTTTCAATGCCACCATGCACACAAGGAAGGAGATGGGCAAGAGAGAAGAAGTACAGGGCCACCATGCAGACCCATCCCCCTTCCCTCTCCTTTCCCTGACCTGGTTTGGACCCTGGGAGCCGGCTCTCCCCACCACACCTCAGCCCCTGTCCCATCGACACACACACACACACTTTGATATTTGCAACTTTTCTATTTTTGCAAGGGTCCTGTGTCCTTAACCTTAGCAAACGGGGAGGGCCAACTGTAAATTATCCTGATATAAACTGTGAAACTAATCTATGTTAGAGTTATACTATGCTGAAAACATTGTTAAGTGACAAATAAATAATACAGCTACCAAAAAGTATTTTCATGATAACTAAAATCATGCCTAACCAAAACAGTCAGATAACCAATCTTCCAATAACGCATTCAAACCTATGGGAAGTCACCTTGTATGAACTTACTTTTTAAAAACTGTATTTTCTCAAATATATTTTTTCATAATTCATTGTTTTAATGCTATTTGTCGTGTAATATTGTTTTTGACTAGTAATAAACTATTAATCAATATAAAAAAAACCCAATGAATACAAACTATTTTTGTAGCCTGATCCTATACAAGTTTCCTGAGATGTCCTAGAGTAATAAAACGGATCTACCAGGCATGTATACAAAGGACTGAAGCTTAACATACTAAAATGTTCTTAGTTTGCAAACACAGTAATAGCATCTAAGAGAACTGAATACACACACACACATGCATGCATGCATGCATGCGCGCGCGCGCACGCACACACACACACATGCATGCATTTATACTCAGCATTGTCCAGGATTTTATTTTCTCATAGGTAATACTTGTTAGAAAGATTTGAGATCCTGTACCTCTAATTCCGCAAACTGTTTTGTCCAGTACCTGTAACTTTTCTCCATATTCCTCAATCCAATCTGTATTCAGAGTTATTAACATACAGAGGTTGGGTTTATGAGGGGACTTGTTCCTAGGCCTCATCTCCATAGCAACCGGCCTATTCAGAGCTCTCTGGCTGAGAATTCTAGAGGCCCCTCTCTGACCTGCAAACTGCAAATCCTAGGATTCCACAGAATCTTCTCAGGCAGCCAGTCACATTAGGTCTTCACTTGCTGGACACAGATACACAAACTCACTCACAAACTTGGACTTTTATATAGGAGATAGAGATATAGCTATACCTATAGCTATAGATAATATAACATATATATATTTTACACACACACACACACACACACACATTCTAAATTGTATAGACTACTTACTGTATGCATAGGTTCTAAGAAGGAATGTATTCCGTATTCCTACAACATTGTTTACATTCAAGTCAAACTCCACACAGCTAGAGGGGAAAAAAAATCAAACTTACACAAGCACTTTTACAAACAATTCAAATTATATTAGGTTGCAACTAAAATACTGGTTGGTGAAACTTGATTTTCAAAGATAAGAATGTTCTTTCTTCTATCTGTGTTTTATTTGTGTGCAAATTCCAACAAAACTATGGTTAGTGTTTTCTGTATTTAGTGTCACTAATCTTAAAAGCTGGCTTTCAACCCTGTAATTTCTTGGTACAGTATGATGTCATCCACAACCTGAAACAATGCAGCTGGAGAAATAAGCATCAGTATTCCTAACAGCACAAAGCATTTCTTACTCAACTAGGATTGCATGGCTACTCCACATTTATCTAGAGTACCCATTCCAGAAAGTTCATGTCCTTACTGAAAAACTAACCATGAAAAACCTGTACTTCAGGCTAATCACAAAACACAAACATATGGTGAAACTCCTAGAAGTATTTGTTAAGTCATGAAACAGGCAGAAGCTTTCCAAATACTACCATTTCTACCATTAAACAAATTACAGATGTATCCCATAGAAGAAAATGTGATACCAGCTGTATATTTCATTGTGTGTACAATACCAGAAAAGGAATGCTCAAGCTCATAATCTGGTAAAAGTAAATAAAACTGGTATATGCTCATGCAGCTTGAATGTGGTGCTCTGTAGTCTGGCGGCTGTATCTTCTATTTTAGATTGTGCAGCTGGGCTGTGAGTGTTCAGTGGTAAAAGAAATGCACTTGACTTCTGCTTAATGGCATTCTCTGTTTTATATGTGCCAGTGCTGAATAAAAGCAATAATTAGGTCTTGCCCACAATCAGACCCTTAGTTTGCTCCCTAGCTAGCTACATATTTATGCAGACATACCATTTATCAAGGTGCTGGAAAAATGGATTCTAATGAATTCTAAAGCAGAAATGAACAACTTAATATAATTAAAGTAAGTGTAAGGGATTCATCTTAGATAAAAACCAAAGCCTCTGACATGTAATACACTACAATAAAGATATAAAATCTGCTTGCACTTTACTGAGATTATCAGGAAATCCCAAGTAGCAGAGATGCTGAAAATAATCAAATAAACTTACTGCTGCTCCTGCTGATACTTAGCCAAAGAACTGAGCAACAGCAGGAAAAGGCACTTAATCACTAGCATTAAATCAAATAAGGATATTGGAGAAGAGATGAGATATCAGGGACTCAAGCTCAACCCCTGCGACTTAGGGGACAGCAGAAAACTGGGGGAATATTTAACAAAACAGAAAAACCTAGGTGGTACAAATTTTAAACAAAATTAATACAAAAATGAAGCTGCTATATTAAAAGACTAATGTTGCTGAAAATATATCATCTCTCTCTCTCTCTTTTGAAAACCACTCTGCTTGTTCACATCTTTGCAGTATTTGAGTTGTCTCAGGAGCATAAGAGGCTGCCAAGCACTTGTGCCAATCTGATCCATCTCGCCTCTCTAGTGTCTATGCTGACTGGCAGCAGCTCTCCAGGGTCTCAGGCAGACAACAGTCAAATTACTGGCTACCTGATCCTTCTAAGATGGGACATCAGTCTTGGATCTGGACTCCTCTGCAGGGGAAGTATGTTCCCTGCCATTCATAAACAGCAGAATGAATAAGAAATGCTTGGTACATTTTTAGCTGTACATGGACTGAGACCAGAGCTTTGCATACTCATTTTTGTGGACAACAACTGCCAGAATTACTCAGCCAGCCAGTCATGCTAGCTGGAGGAATCTCAGAATTATAATTCACAAAAGTAATTTTTCCAAGTTCTCATAGAAAGACATGGAAGAAAAGGCTTAAACAAAAGGAGAGAGATGTCTTAAAGTAGAAAGATGTCAGATCTGCAGAAACAGAAAGAAGCATGCATCTCCTTCAAAGAAAACAAGCCAGGTATAAAATCACATACGGTACCTTGTTTCCTGGGCACACGCCCTTCCTCAAAAAGTTACGAGGAAGAATGATACTGCAACTCTGCCATCTACTCCCCCACCCCCATCGCACAGTTGGCCATTCTCCCGACTTAACCATGTTGCAAGGAGCAGTTAGTCCCCTCAACAAAACAGTATCTGAAGAACAATCCCACTATAGTCCATTAAAATAGCACATACAGCCAGTGTGTGGCAGTGGTTGTCCAACAGCATCTGGATGGTTGGTTGAAATAAAAGCATTCAAGGAGGGGAAAAATGAAATACCACAAATTATGGACATAAAAGCTCCGCTGAAATTGATAGAACAGTGTTTCACTTCTGATTCATTTCCCATTTATTTTACAGAAGTGCCAAAAAATAGGCTGATTAGTAGTAAGTAGGATTTAAGAAACATACTCACAATAGTAGAAAAACTCCCAGCATGTTTTCATATTATATGCCAGCACCATTGCCAGAACAAAGATGTAAGAGACTGTGACAATCATAAGGACTTACCTGGCTTTGTCCCTGAACTTCACTATTGGCACTTTTGCTCGGATCAATTGAGGTCTCTCAATGAAATTTGCTGAAAGAGGGAAGAAGAAAAGTCTACTGATGCATCTAATAGATATAATAATGTGCAGTAGTGAAAAGCATCAAGAGAGACTTCTTGTATAGTTTCGCAGTGGGCATTGCAAAGTAAGCAAATTATGGGTTTTATATTGTGGTAGAAACAGGATTCCATAGGATGTCGAAAGTGGAATAATCACGCTATAAGAGTGTAGTGCGGAAATGGTATAAGTCATCAAACTTAAGTACATTTCAAACAGTTGTTTCTATTCAGTTCATGGATAATTTTTTCTTCTGTCAGTAGCAGGATCTCATTAATTCCCATGATCAGGACAACTTGCAATTGGTGTTGGAATAATAAAGCAAGCACACAGATTAATGGTAGCATCTAGGAATAATATCTCATGCACAGTGGGTCCTCCATATCCGCTAGTGTTTGGTTCCAGGATCTTCAGTGGATTCCAAAATTCATGAATACTCAAGTCTCATTATGTACAATGATGTAGTAAAATGGTGCACCTTACACAAAATAGCAAAATCAAAATTTGTTTTCTGGATTTTTTTTTTTAATATATTCAAGCCGTGGTTGCTTGAGTCTGTGAATACAGGATCTGCAGATATGGAGGGCCAACCGTAATACAAGTAGGCAGATACACTAGAAATATATTCAATTAATAGAAACAGTCAGGTCTGCTTCTTACATTTCAAACCCTATTAGTGTGAAATGTGTTAACTAGCAATTGGCAAGTTTTATACAACCTCTCTAATTATAGTTCAAATATTACTTTAATAAAGGCCTTCCTCATGCTACAGATTTTTCTTTGGAATAATAATTATGAATAAGAACATAAAAAGCTATCTTGTGAGTCATGCCACTGGTCTATCTAGACTTGACTAGCTATGATTTTCCAGGGTTTTAAGTAGGTTTCTTTCTTAGTCCTGCCTTGTGATCCCTGATGGTCTGCTATCCAAATATGAAACTTGCCCTACCCTTCTTCTCGAATCAGATGAGAATCCGGTATGTCCAGCTAATGTCACACAAGAGCCATCTGGTATGCAAAGCAGGTTGTGATGCATGTTGGTTCTATCATGTGGAGAGTCTCCATGTCAACAAATACATTCCTGGTGTGTGATACAACACATGCCACCAAAAAGGACTGGTTGCCATCATGGTGCGAGGACAGAACAGATACAAGGACTCAGTTCTACACATAGCACTGAATCCAGACTTAGCCATATTTAATAGATTCACCAGTATTGCTTTTCCCAGTGAAATCAAGACATGCCGATTTCAGTGGGTCCATGTGGCTCAGGCTGAATCCATTAACCCCATTAATCTGACATCCTTAATAATTCTAAATATATATCTCTGCCTGAAGCAGTTGTGATGAACGAATGGGTTCCGGTTGAAAAGTACAGTCCTGAGCCAAAGAAAGTTGAAACTGGGGAGCGAGGATTCCTTGAGCTGTGACGAGAGAATTCCAGGAATGCTGATTTGGCCAGAGAAGATAGTTTACAAACACGATAAGAACTTGGTACAAACAGAGTGTACTCCTACATTTCCTGACGACATGATATATGACGACTTCTTCTGCAAGCAACCTTTTATCAGTACGGTACAAAATGATATGAACTGGTCTTTTAATTGCTTGATTGCCATACGCAATGAAAGTCCTGGAACTCTGGCAACTGTCAGAACATGTTTCCTCCCCCCCCCACCAAGAAGGGAGAAACATGGGTATAAAGAGTGGAAGATTTGCAGCTCTGGATGCTCCAACACCGGCTAGGAGTCATCCACCTCTCGAGAACGCCTGATCAACGTTCGGCAAAAGGACTGTTTGTGAGTATGTCGTGTGAATGTGTGTGTGCAAGAGCTCTTGATACAAATGTGATTTTGTGTTTTATGTCTTAATAAATGTTACATGAATAGTGTTTAAACCCAGATCTGGTTTCCTATGTGCCTTTTGTTGGGAATCCTACAGTCTGGGGTGGCTGAATTTCTCTCTGGATATAAAAAGACCCAAAAATCTCGGGTCATGACACAGTCATTAAAGAGAGGTACAAGAGTTCTCATTATGTTACCACAGAAGAATAAGATGAAGGCAAGAGATCTGAAATAGTTAGCAGTTATAGGAGATAGCAGTCACTGCTACCTTCTCTTTTCAACCACTGCTCCAACCATATCAGCATTGTAAGCCCTTACATTTACTGTGAGAAAGCCTTGACACAGCACTGGGTCTTCCTTTTTTCCAGAATAGGGCTTTATATTAATTTTTTTGTGTGAAACCAGTTTGTTTTTTTACTTTTAAAGCATCCCTCTGACAGTCTTAATTGCCTGGGTAAATGTGTGGCATAGGAAAAGCAGCCAGTCTCAGGATAATGTTCTGTCTTTGTATCAGTAGACACAAGCAAGAAAGAGGAAAAAAATCCTCTTCTAGTTATTGCAGTAGAATCTTTCTGCAGCACTGGCTTAATTTGGATAACTTCTTTCATCTGTTAGCCCTTTTGCTTAATAATGCAAAAGAAAACTAATTTGTATTATAATACCACATGATGATGTTGGGTCCTTACTATATGTGTGTGAGACAGATAGAGATTGACAGTGCTTCCAGTAAAAATTATTTACCAATAAATCATGGAAAGATATAAGGTGAGAACACTTTACAAATTTAAAAAGCATGCTGCTGAGAACAAGAACAACATCCCAGCACTTTGAACTGAAAACTCAATCCAACTCACTCACTTAAATAACTATACATGAAGTCTTACTTATTAAGTTTAATTAGCCTTTTCACATAAGTATTTCTAAACTGTTAATAAATGCTGTAAAAAGATCACCAAATCTGTTTATAAAAATAGCCTAGAACTTACAAAGCTTCCTACAGAAGTGTTTTTGGAGTAAGCCAAGTATGTGTCTTGCTTCAGTCTTCTGATTAATCTGAAATAAATTATAGTCATGTGAATGCAAAATAATATTTTACTTCATTTGGAAATGCTTAAGAAAATGAATGTATATTGTCATAAGAAAAGAAGCAAGTGAATAAGAGCAAAGCCATATTCAGTTGTTCTTTCCTCAGCAATTACAATTGTGTGATGGGACAGTGGAAATAAGATCACTGACTTCACCCCTTCCTGTTACTGCCCATATGCTGGGTTCTGCATTTCTGCAGCATGAACGGACAGACAGACAGTTTTCTGCCTGACGAGGTTCTTTGAGAAATGTAGAACACTAGATGATCATCTCTCTCCCCTTCACACAATAGTAATTACACTGAGCGAGAGAGAACTAAACAGAGCTCAAGTCTTCTTTTACTTCCATCTTTATCACAACTCAAATATTTTGTGCTTCATTATAACTTCCCAATGTCCATATTCAATATCCACTGTGTTACTGTGTGACTTCAAGTCCTTCCTGACTTATGGCAAACCTAAGGTGAACCTATCATGGGCTTTTCTTGGCAAGATTTGTTCAGAGGTTTTAACTTTGCTCTCCTCCAAGTCTGAGAGGGTGTGACTTGCCCAAAGTCATCCAGTGGGTTTCTATGGCGAAGTGGGGATTCGTACTCTGGTCTCCCAGTGTCCTAGTCCTAGTTCAACACACAAACCACTACACCACGCTGGTTCTTTTCAATATCCATCCTTTCCGCATATTCTAGGGGGGAAAAACCCAAAAGAACAACAGAACTCATTTTAAATGGTATCACTGTAGCCTGTCATTCATCTCTATTCATCATACTTCACAAGTTCAGAGAAAACAATAAAATTAACAAAACTATACTGAGACCTCAGTGGTTAGTTGACAATTCCTAGACTCTAAGTAGAAACCCCCTACAAACAAGGAATACTTCTGCATACTAGTACTGTCATCCATTAGACCTTTTTCAAGCGTTGTGAATGAATGCAGTATTTTTTTCAGTGATTAAAAGTGATGTCACACATAATATAGGATGCTACTCTGATTAACTGAAATGAGAATGGCCACAGTTTATTTTACACACATGACTCTGTAATCTTTTGTATTCCTGTGAAAACACAGTATTTTAAAGATTCACTTTAAAGATTCCCTCCACCCTTTTTAAATAAATGAAGAGAAGCACAGCAAGCAGTCCTTATTTCCAGCATGGGTACCTCACCTACTCTTAAAATGTTGTAGATGTGGCCTTCAGATGAAAGAGTGTTTCCATCATACTGAGAAGAAAACATGTGGGTTGTGCAAGTATGACATGGAGAGATCTTATGGGCTTAATTCTCCACTATGTAGAAAGGACAACCAGGTAACTGTATGAAAAACGTTAACCTTTCATGATGCATGGTATAATTTGGGGCAATGTCATCATATAGCAGCAGAAAATGCAAATACATTCAAGAATTTAATTAGATTTTCCTTTAATACCTGTTTTCTTTTCAAGAAAGCACTGACACAAGCACAGGAATGGGAAACCTATAATCTGAATTTCTTAAAAGATTTCTAACATTACTTCCCCTTCCTATGTTGCAGTGCTCTTTTGAGTACACACTCTCTTAAAAGGAACACAGAAGTTGATAATTAGTATGTTAAATGTCATATTGATCGGGCAAGCTTTTGTCTAATACTTACTGGTTCCTCTTTAACCACCAGGCACAAGTCACCATCACTGCTACGAGTACCAAAGCCATTTAGTGAGGATCCAACCAAAAATAGTCTACTATCTGCAAGGCAAGAAATATATAAGAGTATATATAATAGAGTGAGCCCATATCTTTAGAAGAAATTATTCATTTTGTGCATAATAAAAAAAACAACCAACGTACTTGGAAAGATCTGCTGAATTTCCCTTTGGAGTTGTGTTCGGCAAAGCTCTTTTTTGTTCAAATCACAGACTTGTTGTTGACATGCTTGAAATAACTGCAGTACCTGTTGACTTAACTTTACATACACACCAAAAAAAAAAAAACATAAATCTACATGTACTATATAAGTAGCCATACAGTTTGTAAAAGCCTGTTTTGCTTTAACTCATAAAGGATGGGATTCTGTTGGTTAGTCTCAACTAGAACAGCCCCATTGAATCAGTGCTGAATGGTGAGTCAACAAAAAGGTAAATCCTACTGATTCAACAGTTTAATGATTCAATGGTCCTGACTCTGGTCAAGATTAACAACAAAATTCAGGACACTCTAAGCCATCCTGAGTCCGATATTGGGGGAAAGGTGGGATACAAAACAAATAAGTAAGTCTTCTAAATATACGCAGTACATGCATTTGTGTACATATGCACACTTTCTATGAAGCTGCTTTCTTCAAGGTCATCTATCAGATTGATCCAAAAACTCACTGTAAGTAAAAGGGATTAGCCAGAGCTTGACCAGCAAGATCAGTCTGCACTGAATTGCTCATTTTCTCTCTTCAGCAGACATCAAACCAAAGTTGAAAATCATAAGCCATCAAAAGCAAGATTTGGTTCCATGTGACATTTGGCTTTGGCCACAAACAGAAAAATGTTGCTGCAAAAACTGATCCATGCACAGCATCACTGCTGTTGCTATAGCACAGTCTGCACTGGGGAGGTTCTGCTGTAAGACATAAAGCTGGAAAGACAGGACTTCAGCTAATGCTTCCCAAATTATTTTATGATATAAATGCTTACATCAGTGCTGGCCTTGGGAAGTTATATTTTCAAATTAGCGACACTAATAGGTCCAAGCCTCTCCCCTCAAAGCATCAGTTACTTCCCTCCACATTTACATTTTTAATAAGTAACCTTATAACTCCTCCTTTTTCTAAGTAACTAATACAACTGTTTCTAGGTTTTTAAATTTAAATAAGCATCTAAATTGTGTAAAAACTTCTGGTCAGTAGGACTGCCATCCACCTGATTATTATTGTTATTATTACTCATATTCTGCCTTTTTCCCAGTTGGAGACTCAAGGCAGCTTACAATTGTTAAAAAAAGCATAGTTAAAAATTAGCAGCATACAAAAGTTAAAAAGCAATTAGCCCATCATAAAATTAAAACCAGTTACAACAAATTGAAAAAATAACACCTCATCTAAATATTCACAACAGAGCACAGGGTGGAAGAAGAGGAACAGTGTGAACAGCAAAAGCAAGTACTCAAACAACACAATATTCCTCCTGCGCTCTTAATGACGCCACACCATTCATAACTATTGTTGTTGTGTGTCTTTGTCTCTAACTTATAGTGATCCTACCATGGGGTTTTCTGTGGCTGAGAGCATATGATGCACCCAAGGTCACCCAGTGGGTTTCCGTGGCTGAGCAGGGAATTAAACCCTGGTCTCCACGGTCACAGTCCAACACTCAAACCAAGCTAGCTCTCATCCATAACTACAGAAGTAACTAAAACAGTCACAGCACAAAGGAGAAACACTATCTGTAATCAAATTACAATTACATTGTAGCATAGGCATACTTTGTTATCAGGGAAATAAATCCATTTCAAGTAACTAGTTACTTGAAAATAGTTCCTTGCAAGCTCAACATGTATTTCTCAGATGATAAACTTGGGCCTTGACCCCTTTCACCCAAGTAGCACACTTTATTGTCAAACAGTATTATCTGTTAGAACTGAAGTAAATATCCTCTTGCAAATGCAGGACAGCCCGGGTACTCTCATACCTCAGAATTCTGCTATTTCCACTGCAATCAGTGGAGTGGGTGGGCAATGATGATTGGTCAGAGATATCCCCTACATCTTTCTGCTGTTAACACTGGCTTTTTCACTGCTGTTTAATTCTTCCTCCCTCAAGATGATGTTACTGTCCTTATACCGACAGACAGAAATGCAACTGATTCCAATAAAGCATGGATCCCTCTGCTCTCGAGTCAGTGTGGTGACTGCATTAAAGTATGTGCTCAGTTTTTCACAGCAGACTTCAGCTACACTATTAAATCCAACACCCAGTTCAGGAATTGCTGCTTTATAGAGAAAACTGAACTACAACAAAACTAAAGCAGGTCCTTTTATCAATCTCACCTTATCTTTGGCCACAGGGAGTGCCGTTTCTATGGGCTCAGGAAACGAAGCTTCTCCTAAGGGTGGCACACATCCTGTCAGATCAGAAATGTAGTGTGCTGGAAATAATGGCGAAGAAATTGATCCAGGGAATGAACGCCTGTGATCTTCTGGTAAAGGCACTGCTGGGTTAGCTGAAGTTGATTCACGATGAGGTGAATGAAATCGCTGGCGCTTGGCTTCATAAGAAACATTTTGTTCTTTCAGCCTCCTAGAGAACATAAGAGAGAAAGTGGTTATTCAAGGCAAGGAACAAAACATGTTGACTGAAGAGACCACTGAAAATGCCACCATTTGATCATTCGTGACTATTCCAGCAAGAATGTGTATTAACCTTTCTAAGCAAAATGCCCAACTCTAATGCTGAGCAAATGAAGCTTTAAACAGGGAACCCAAAAGAATGTACAAATGCTCAATGTGTGTCTAATGGAAAGAGGATGATAGACCAAATACAAGTTCAAGCTACCCAGAACTGAAATCTGACCAAGCCATTCTCATGCAAGCAAATAAAATTGTCTTTCTGTCCACTTACTAGAGAGCAGTACTGCATTTCAAAAAGAGTGCTGCAGTGAGAAGTTGTGTGCAATGTGTACCCAATGATAAAGGAAGAAAGAGGGAACATACTGAAAAACTTACCACAATAGCCATTCAAAATGTAGAATGTGTCTGTATAGGTTTAGACTGTACAGACAGTAAAATGTTTCATCTGGGCAAAAAAGAACCTCTATTTCATTTGGCAATATTTATACATTTATGCAGTTACACACAAACGCTATTACAAAATGTGTTTCTTTAAACAAACGTTCAAAGATTGAAAATGATTTCATTACTTTTAAAATCACACCATATATAATGAATAAGACTTTCACCAGTGCACCATTTATGTTTGTTCACATATTTTCATTTCTGAGAATACTTGCAAAGAGCCATGCCACGCTTACAGAAATCATGTCATTAGGCCAATTGCCAGAAACAAGGAGACCTCCAGACAACAGTTCAGAGACAGGTCATAATGGCAACCAGGTTTCTAAATGGTATTAGAAGAGCTATAGTCTGTGAGAAGATTGGTGTCCTTTCATAAAAGAAAATTACCCAGAAAAGTAGATAATTAGTTGTTCGAATTGATATTTAGGGTACTTGTGAAAGAAAACTGGAAGCCAAATCCATTCAGTGGCCAAATGAACTGCTACCGGCTATGTGCTAAGAACTGTTTAAGGCTCTGATGATTCAAATCATACAAGAAATGCATATGCATTTAGTGCATTTTTAGAGAAATTTAGCCATAATGGAATTGATGTTTGCACAATTAAAATCCAAAGAAATTAATTAGGGGCAAATTTTCTGGAATTATTCTAAGACACATCCATTTCTTTTTCAGGAAGCAGCTATTTACATGTACCAAGAAATCAAAATGTATTTCTTGGCTCCAATGGTAAAGGTAGAGGCTTCTGCCATGCTGTAGGTGTTTTTAATTCATCTGTTCCCTTTAAAGCCAACAAAAGTTATTTAGACGCTTATTAGTCTTATGCTATTTCTGATATTTCTTAAGTTACACTTAAGACTGTCCACAGGAGTTATAATTTGAAAGTCCCTAAAACGTAAATAAATTAAAAAAAAAACCACCCAGATCAGCCTTGATACAGTTGGATTAACACATCACATTCTCCCAAGTTTCATGGGCATTCAGAGACTGAAGTGCAGAAATGCCAGTGACTCCTCTTTTTACCTCCACGTGGTGCAATCTGGTTGCTACAATGAAAGTACCAAAAAAAAAAAAATTCCTATGGCAATGTTCTGAGTGGTTAAGAAGAAGGACTAATCTCTCTGTGGTTTGTCTGCCATGCAAGGAAGAAGGTGAGTAAAGAAAGATACAAGCACAGTCATTTCAAACATCACCCTTGAAAATAGCGGAGCCACATAACTAGGTGGAAAATATGCCAAATTCTGGAAAGTTGACATCATAATAAACACAGAGGGCTGGGTCCAACATTTGTCTCCCATGGAGAGAAGAGATGTTTTAATCTGCAGAATGCTTCTCAGCCAGTGAACATTTCTGCTGGCAGAATGGGAAGAGGAGATAATTGCTGTTTATTCTCTTCCCCTATGACTCCTTATGTAACCTGAAAATCTATTCCAAACAACTGTGGAACTCTACTTGAGAGGGTTGGGGAAAAGTGGAGGAAGGGGCACTGGAGGATGCAGAAGAAGAGAGGAACTGGTGAAAATAGTTTTGCTCCTCTGCCCTACTCCATATATGTTTGTTGGCAAAAGCACCCATGTCTGATTTTAGGTACTGCAGTAAACCACAATTTAGTAGCATAACAACAACCTACAGTGAGCACTGGGACTGTGCACTGTCCCTGCAGCTGTCTTCCTTGGGTGTGCAGGCAATTTTGAATTTAGAAGCAATGCTTGCAATTGCACTTGCAATTTCTACTACCCATAATTTAAAGAATTATCTCAAACTGAAACTGTGCTGCAACTGTTTAAACAAACCCGTTTTGTAAACCAGATTTACAACATACAAACCATAGTTAACTAATTTGCTGAGTTCAAATGGCATGAACAGCAAATTACATGCAATCAATGTAATGTGGACACAAAAACCTCTAGATCCAATTTATTACTGTTTTGGAGAACAAACCCTTAAACTTCCTGTAGCTTTTCCTCAACATGTTAACCCACAGATATCAGTTATAGTGCACAGAGCCACATTTTAAAAACTCAATGCAGTATATGCATTTTTAACAGCAATGAAGTGCTACTTCATCATTAGATTTGTATTTTCTTCTAAGAATCATCCCATAACATGACTTATGTTATATGTGAATATACATAAAAAGTACTTACTTTCTGCCTCTGAATGATGTAGGTGCAGCTGATGTATGTACTGGGCTGCCATTTCTATAGGCAAAAGGTGGTGGTGAAACAGGTGGGATGCTTGCAAGATTGCCACTTACCAGAGTCCTAGGAAAATTAAATTGTGGTATTATCATTCATGCAAATTACCAAAGGTTCTTCAAAAAACGACAGTCACACAGTTTCTTAAGCAATGGTGTGTTCACAATCTTCAATATTTCTTCAACTACTTTATAAATGATTATATAAATTCCTCAAGTTTTCAAACAGAGGAAGACAACCTAAAAGCCAATTTGGCAATTAAATTACTTATCTACAACAGTTTATATAATATCAATACTGCAGGTAAGCCAAAAAAAAAATGGCCAAGCACAAAAGTCCAAGTCATTCAACCTTTTAATGACACAAGCCACTAAAAGCACAAATCATTCAAGCTTCATATCAAAGTCCCACCCTACTTACGCTGTACTGTGGAACTGCTGGTGAAAGACAACAGGAGGTATGTTCGCTGGAAGATTAATGAAGTATTGTTGGTGTTCTAGAGGAAAGGGTGGACGCCCCAAGTTGGAAGAATTTGGGAACATGCTCTTCTATACTGAAAGTAAACATGTATTCTTCTACCTATAGAAAATATTTTAGAAAATCTGAAATTGAGCAACTAAAAAACAAAAAATCCACTTGCACTGCTTACTTGTGATAACTGCGATTACAAAATAACGTCATTTTAATTTCTGGCAAATCAAATATACTCTCAGAATAGCACTTTTCTGTACATATTCATAAGTTAGCATTACCTATTTTCCAAAGGTTTTAGGAAATCAACGTTTTTAAAATAGAAAACTTGCTGCCGGCCCATTCAGAGGCCATTTGCATTACTCTGAAATTGCATTCTCATTAACCATTGAGTATTGAACAATAATCATAACAATACTACATGAACCAGAAAGAATAATTCCAACAGAATATTAAGTATTTGCGAGTTCATTACTAATTAAATGTTAAACCTTCAGGAGGCCATTACCTATTGTTTTCTATAAATAACGTGGTAAATTTTGAAGAAAGAATGGACACACATGCTAGATTTAGTTCATGTAATTTTTAGCCTTCAGAATTTAAACTCTTATAGCAGAAATACACAGCAGAAATACACAAGTTTTTGGTTTCAAGGGCCAAACATCATACTGCCGATGAACACTAAGATACTCCTCAGAGGGAACAACTAGGAAGGTTTAAATGTCCCTAAGACTGCCATAGTAACATAGTGGTTTTAGTGTTGGACTGACTCTGGAGACAAGTGATAGAATCCCACTGGGTGGCCTTGGGCAAATCACACTTTCTCAGCTTCAGAGAAAAGAAAAGGCAAAACCTCTCTGAGCAAATCTTGCCAAGAAAAAACTCATGATATGGAAACCCTACGTCAGAAATTAAAGGCACTCAACAACAATAAACATCCCTTCTCTGCACACGAAATTTGCTGCATGGTGGAGAAGAAGCCCCTATACAGAGTTCGCTGCAGGCTAACTGGAGGAAGCTTTAGCCTCTTCTCCTCCGAGTGATCCTGGCAGGCACTGTTTTTTCATTAGCCAAACTATCAACGCCTATGGGGTTGTTGAGGGGACAAAGTGTGTATAGCGTCCTTTCCTGAATAGGGATGCCAGTGGGTGGTGGGGTGGACTAGCAGTGAATGTTGGTCCCATAGGGAACATGCAATCTCAGATGTCAGGAGTCAGATGCTGCCCACAGATTGTGTACTGATTTTACAGAGCCTGTTGGAATCTCTCCCGTTAATAAATTTAAAAAGTGCCCATGAAAATGTTAATTTAAACCTGATAATTACTGTGTATAGTTGCACTCTGAAACACCTTCATTCCCCAAAACATCATACTCTGCTGATATATAACCAGAAGGCAACATTTTCCTTCAGTGTACAGAATACATAAAGAATTCTGCTGGATCAGTCCCAGAATCTACTTACTCTATACTGTGTTGGAAAGAAGATACCAGGCTAATAGTCAAAGATGCCCATCAGCAAAAGTCTCCCCTCCTATTTGTCCCTCAGCAAGCAGCAAATGCCCTTTAGTTATTTAAGTTTAAGAACCTTCAAAACACCTATTTTTAATGAATTTGTCTAATCTCAATTTACAGCCACCTAAATCAGTGGCCATTACACTTCAGGATCGTAAGTTTGATAAACTGTTTTTAATCTACCTTTTGGTTTCACTGGATAAAACCAATTTCTCATACTATGAAGGAAGAAAAAATGTGTCCACTAATTTTTTTCACAGTGTGTACAGTTTTAAAAGCCTCTATCAAAGGTACAGAAATCCTGGTACCCTTCAGATATTTTGGATTATATAGTCCATCATCCCTCAGCAATTAGTCAAGCTAGCTAAGACTTAAAGACTATTTTCCTTCACAGAATCTGAAAGGAGGGTAAAATAAAAATTATCAGATCTGACTGGTGTCAGATAAATGCCCATGACATAGAAGCTGGACTACACAAATTGATAATACATGGTAACTTGACTAATAATTGCTCATCCCTTATTCCAGATTGTTTATTAGTGAAACACTAACACTTCTGGCATAAATTCCCAAACCCACTGCCTTCTTCTCTTCGTTGTAAGAAGTTTCTATTTATTCCTATTGCTTCTTTATTTTGTCAAAGCTGTCAAAATTACCCAGTAGGTTTTTTAAAAATGAACTTTAACAGAAGCAAAGCAAAGCTTGCTCTGTACATTTAATAATTCTAGCTTTAAGAATGTTTTCCACCTATTTTCAGAGGATAGACATTAGGCCAACAAACCTGTGATTTGCCAGCTCTTATTATGAAAGAGATTATAAAAATGAACTGCTAATATTGTTAATATGTTTATATCAATCTCTAGTACCACCACACTTAGCAACCAGACCAGTACACAGTATTCCCATTTCTCAAGAATGCTGTAGAGTTGGAAAAGGACGACAATGTGATGAGTGATTTAAAGGGCAATTTAAAATTCAGAAAAAAAAAATAGCCAAGAGGTAGCAGGAGATTCACAAAGAATAAAGTCATCAATTGGCACCAATCGTGAGAACTGCCTTCTATCACTGTCAGCTCCCAACAACTGCATTGAGCAACATGCTGCCAATGATCCTGGGAGTAACATATGCCTATCACGTTCTGCTTGTAGGTTTTCCAAATGGTGGCTAATGTGGGATATTAGATACTGAACTACATAGACCTTCAGCCTTATCAAACACACTTTGTCTTACGTTCTTTCCAGTCTTTAGCCCAACTCATACACTGGTGTTGACCACTGTCACTAACTTAGAGGGAAGGTGCAATCCTATTACTGATGTCCCCATGCTCCCTGGAGAGAAAAAGGGTGGTTTTTTTTCTCCTGAACATTGCTGTACTGCAGAAAAGCTCAGCAAGGCATTGTTGAGGCTGACTTTGCAAAAGGCTAGTGGAAGAAGCCATCCTTTCCTCCCCATGAGTACTCTTTACTATTATAATGGGGTTGCCACATTCTCTTCTGATTAAAGTTTTAGCAGCAGTGAGGAACTGCAAAAGGGCAGCAGCCACATTGTTTCTTCCCCCTTCCCTGTGAAAGAAAGGAGATATAATGTTGCTCCCAGGAACTGCAGTAGTGTCAGCTGTGCCTTGTTACCGCTTCTCCAAATAACCCCATAAGAAGAGAAACAAAACAGGAAAGGTGTCATTTCCCCTTACAAAAAAATGATAGCCAAGTTTCTTGCAAAAATAAGAAAAAAGAAAAGAAACAAAACTTCCTTTCCCTCCTTCCAGGCAGCTTTTATAGAAAGCAGAAGGAAAGCATGTCTGGAGTTTTCTCCTATCTTTTCTGTCATATGCAGATTAAGAGAGGCAGTCATGCTCCTCCCCTGCCATCAGACTTATCAAGCTGGAGAAAGCAGTTTCTCCTTGTGGATTCCTGGAAAGAACTGAAATGAAGGGGCAAGGAAGTTCCCTCTCTTTCTTTCATGGAGCAGAAAATGTGTATGGCTTTTTATCCCAGTGAGTCCACACTTGTATTTTTTGCAACATTTACAGTGTAGCTTTCTTTTCCAGAGAAAAGCACAGCGCTGTTCTTCAGAAGAGCCTCACCACTGCCAGCAAGGCAAGTCAGTTTATTGTCTCCTGCATGCCCACCACAGTTACCCTGCCTTTTATAATTTAGTAATAGCATATAAGCATGGATAAACAGTGAGCCCCACTTCAAATAGTCCTGGCTGTCATTTAACAGTAAGCACTTCAACTGGTCCTAGCTGTCAATTATGATTGTTCATTGCCAAGTTCTACTCCATGCAATGGTCTACATTAACCAAGTACTACACCAACACCCATAAGAGACAAGCGGTCTCCCCCCTCCAAAAAAATACTTTGTCCAGTTTTTTTAAAAAAGAGAACTATTCATGGAGTTTGTAAACTATCTATGACGGCGATGAACAAACTTTTTTCACAGAAGTGTGCCCGCCCAAGACACAATGGTCATTTCTGCCCTACACTGTTATCATGCTGTTATTCCACTTTCAACATCCTATGGAATCCTGGGACTTGCAGTTTAGGGACGGGCCATTTAGAATTCTCAACCAGAGTGCTCTTTGGCCTCAGTAAACTACAAACCCCAGAATTCCACAGGGTGTTGAAAATGGAACAGTGCTACAACAATGCAGCGCAGAAACGGCCAATGTCTTCCCAACCCCATTGACGCACCTGGACTGAAGGACGGAATAACAAACAACCAAGCAGTACGCCCGAGCTATTTCTCCACAATATTTTATGAAGCTACAAAAAAAGCAAAACTTTCAAAAACATCACAGACTTCAGAGACGAGCCATGTTATTTTTGACGCAAGCAACCCGGAGCTGTCATCGCAAGCCGCGCCCGATCCGCCGGAGGCTCCCCGAGGCTCCCACCGTGCACTCCCAGCGCCCAGCCCCACCTCCTGCCCCAGCACGCCGCTCGCTCAAGAGGCTCGGTGACAACCATCAACCCCGGGCTCAGCAGCACGAAAAGCCCAAAGGCAAGAGCTCAGAAGCGCGATCCCCTTCCTCCTTCGCCCTGCCCTGCCCTGCGGGCCTGCAGCCTTGCTCGCTCGAAAGAGACCCCGGAGGGTCTACGTTCTGCCAGGCAGGTAGAAGCCCCAGCGCCCGCCCTCCTCCGCTTCCAGCAGCCGCAACCCGAAGGAGGGGCCCTCCCAACTTACTACGGCGCGGGGGACCCGAGGGCGGCCGGGGAGCTGCCTGGGCAAAGCCCAGCGCCTTCCGAAGCCCGCGGCCTCCGCTCCTCCCTTCCCCGCCGCTCTGGAGGGAAAGCGAAGGCGGAACCCTGCAGAAGTAAACCGGAAGTGCTTGCGGGATGCCATCTCTATGGTCGAGCCTTCTCTCTGACCCGGATGCAGAGCCGGCGGACCGGAACTGACGGTGTCCGCGAGAGCTCTGCGGGTCGGGAGCGGTCGTTGCTGTCTCCGCCCAGCCGTTCCTTTCGCTAGCCTCCGCGCCCATGCGCATTGGGTGGTGCTCCTAACGTTTTCTTTCTACCCTTTGCCCAGCTGACACCCTTAGGGCCTGAATACCCTAAAGGCACTAGATTCCTCCTCTGGTCACGGAAGCTAAGCAGAAACAGGCATGGTTAGAACTTAGATGGGAGACCACCATCGTATAGCAGGTGTTGTAGGTTATGCTCCTTTTCGCACTACCCTGTTGTAGTGCCGCTATTCCACTTTCGACATCCTGTGGAATCCTGGGGGTTTGCAGTTTAGGGAGGGGCATTTAGGATTCTCTGCCGGAGAGCCCTTTGGCCTCAGGAAACTGCAAACCCCAGAGGATTTTCAAAGTGGAATAGTAGCGCTATAACAGTGTGGTGCGGGAAGGCTCTGTGTTCGAGGGGAAGGACGTGGCGAAACCGCTTCTGAGTATCCCTTGCCTAAGACCATTTCCTCTCTAGACTGTTATAGCGCTATTATTCCACTTGCAACATCCTATGGAATCCTAGGATGTGCAGTTTCGGGAGGGGCCGGCGGGCAAGTGGAATAATAGTGGAATAATAATGCTATAACAGTCTAGTGCGGAAATGGCCTAAGAAAACCCTAGGAAATGTATAGGGTCCCCGGAAGTTGACAGGCGACTAGGAGGCACATCCCCAAGCTGACACCGGTGGATTTCAGTATGATTAAGGGGGCAGAGGAGAGGCTGCTTAAGCTGAAGGAGGTTGGAGGATGCGATAGGAGCCAAGTGGGATTTACGTTAAGTTCAAGAAACAGTATTTGAAACACTGGCTCTTTTATTGCACATTTAAAAAATACTTGATAGTATAGGTTTTCCTTACAAAGCAGACGAGAGTGATTGATGATATATTTCTGGAGTAAGGCAAAGAAATTACTCTCTTGATACTTAATATTAAAGCATTTATTATAGCATAAGATTTTGCAGATGACAGATCACTTCATCACATGCAACCACAATGTCAAGTATACATAAGGCACGGGGAAGGATTAGTTGTAGCCGGTTCTGCAAAAATTTGGCAAGTAAAAATAATTTTATTTCCACTGTTTCAAAATACTTTCTGCATTTCATTTCGCTCAAGATTTCCTGTGCCTCCTATACAGTGTATACTGTGCAGGTACTTGGTGTTCTAGATAACACTCTATGCCTTTGTTGAAGTGGCCTGTAGCCTACAAAAGCTATCACTACCATAAACTTGTTAATCTTTAAGCAGTCACAGGATCCTTTGTTGGCAAAACCACCTCTGTATATTCCTTTCCTAAGAAAACTATGAAATTCATGGAGTTACCAAAAGTCAACAAGCAACTTGATGGCACATAATCACATATATAAGCTGTCCCCCTTCCCCTGAATGATTCATCTGCTGTGGTTCTTGTTAATTCTGAGTTTCTTCTTTTGGTTATTTAATATCATGAGAATGTAACCTGGCTTGGGCACAGGATGTCTTCAAGTTGTTTCTGACTGAGGGCAACCCTAAGACACACCTATAATGGGGTTTTCTGGGGCTGAGAGTATGACATACCCATGTCAGTGTATGTCAGTGGGTTTCCATGGCCAAGCAGAAATTGAACCCTGGTCTCCTGATCCAGTGTTCAAACACTATACCACACTGACTCTGATGTTAACCATACTAGGGATATATGAATTAGTTAATTTTAAATAAAAATAATTAAAGATTAATTAATTGTGCTATGCACACAGTCCATATTTATGTATGTGGTAAGACTGATCGGCAATCAATTTTTAGATCCTTTCTGCACTACACTGTTATAGTGCTGTTATTCCACTTTCAACATCCTGTGGAATTCTGGGGTTTGTAGTTTACTGAGACCAAAGAGCTCTCTGGCTGAGAATTCTAAATGCCCCTCCCTAAACTGCAAATCCCAGGATTCCATAGAATGTTGAAAGTTGAATAACTGCATTATAACAATGTAGTGCGGAAAGGCCCTTAGTTTCACTGTAGGGGGTGACTGACCTTTTTTTTTTAAATGTCAGGAATGGGGAACCTCTTTACCACAGGCCTAATTCAGCCTACAGACAGTCCAGATCCATATCACCCTCTGGAGTGTGGAAGGTTCCTCTAGCATGCCAGTAGCCTTTACAATTTGGGAAGGCTAGCAATTTGGGAAGGCCTGCTGTTACTTTTGATCTGTTCAGAGATAACAGCAGGAATCTATCCTATTTATTCACCCCTTTATTAATTTGAATACAAGGAAAGTAAGAGGGAATCTCCCTGTCCTCTGACCAGCTATTGGTGATAATGGGGCTTCACTTTATGCACCAGGGAAACAATGAGGGGTTCAAGAAGGGAATTCTTCATGCCAAGATGCATGGAAATTGGTGTCTGTCTTAGCATATAGAATATTTCAGAGGAGGGCAATGGCAAACCACCTTTGAGCATTCCTTGCCTAAGGAAACCCTATGAAATTCATGGGTCTCCATAAGTCAATATATGACTTGAAAGCATATATACACACAAGGAAGAGAAATAAGTGTAAGGGGAGGAGACAGGACTGAATACCCTGAATGCCATCTGGCCCAATAGATGGGTTCCAGATGGAGCAACATGCCCTCTGATCAGAACACCTTCCTGTCTCTGTTTTATGCTATAGACCACTCTTTCCCAGTTTTTTACCCTCCAAATGTTTGGGGAGAATATATCACATCATCCCCAAGCAAGGTGCCCTTTGGGGAAGATTGGGAAGGACTAATATATGTTAAGCATAGCTAAAGGGGCCAAATAATTATCAGTTGCAACAATAAGCAAACACAAATGAAACTAGTTCTAAACCACTGTTCATAAGACAACTGGTAGGATATCTGTTTAATAAGAGATGGCTGTCTCCAGTTAGATAACACTGTTTGTCCCAAATGTTCTTTTTGGCCTATCAGTTCTAGTCTTTTTCAAACACTTCTGGATAGGGCTATTTTTAGATGGATGTGTAATTGGTTGACTGACCAAACCCAGCGGGTGCTCACCAATGGCTGCTTTTCATCCTGGAGTGAAGTGACCAGTGGGGTGCCACAAGGTTCTGTCCTGGGCCCAATGCTATTCAACATGTTCATCAGTGACTTGGATGAAGGAGTAGAGGGCATGCTGATCAAATCTGTAGATGACACCAAATTGGGAGGGGTTGCTAATACACCAGAGGACAGGATCAAAATTCAAAATGACCTTGACAGATTGGAGAGCTGGGCCAAAGCTAACAAAATGAATTTCAACAAAGACACATGTAAGGTCCTACACTCAGGCAGAAAAAATGGAATGCACAAATAGAGGATGGGGGGACACGTGGCTGGGTAACAATACATGTAAAAGGGATCTAGGAGTCTTGGTAAATCACAAGCTGAGCATGAGTCAGCAGTGTGCTACAGCAATCAAGAAAGCCAATGTGATTCTTGGTTGCATCAATAGGAGTATGGTGTCTAGATCAAAGGAGGTAATGGTACCACTCTATTCTGCATTGGTTAGACCTCATTTGTACTACTGTGTCCAGTTCTGGGCACCTCACTTCAAGAAGGATATCAACAAGCTGGAGCGTGTCCAGAGGAGGGCGACCAAAATGGTGAAGGGTCTGGAAGCTATGCCCTATGAGGAGCAGCTTAGGGAGCTGAGTATGTTTATTCTGCAGAAGAGAAGTTTAAGAGGGGACATGATAGCCATGTTTAAATATTTGAAGGGATGTCATGTCGAGGAGGGAGCGGGCTTGTTTTGCGCTGCTCCAGAGACTAGGACAAGGACAAGAAGCAATGGATTCAAGCGGCAGAAAAGGAGATTCCATCTGAATCTCAGGAAGAACTTCCTGATGGTCAGAGCTGTCCGGTAGTGTAATATGCTGCCTCGGAGTGTGATGGAGTCTCCTTGTTTGGAGGTTTTTAAGCAGAGGCTGAATGGCCATCTGTTGGGAATGCTTTTATGTGCGTTCCTGCATAGCAGGGGGTCAGACTGGATGGCCCTTGTGGTCTCTTCCGTGATTCTATGATTCTATGTTCAATATATTATAGGTCTATTTTCTAAACTTTTACTTCCTTTTCTTGCTTAGTGCTCTCTCTCGCTCTCTCTTCCTCTTTCTTCTGTTCATCCTCTCTCAGCTGAAATCAGCTAACTTTTCCCCAGCTTGCCTTCCTTAGCATTTTACACTATTCCCATTTTTGCCTATCATTCTGTGGCACTTTGCTTGCAGGAGGCCCCAAATTCAGGTCTTTCTGGAACAGAATCTTGCTGATGTACTACACCAACGTAATTATGCCAGTTTAGGTAGTAGTAACAGAGGAGAAAAGGTGAAGGTGCAGAGGTTATGAAAGAAGTAAGGCAGTGGAGAAACAGGCTGCTCAGAACTGGCAGAATCTGTCTGCCTTTCCTTCCCACCACTTTCTTTTCCACTAGGAAAAGTGCAGCTGCTTAGGGTAATGAAGAGGATTATAGCCCTGCTTAAAAACATCTCAGAGGATAAGGCTGACAAAAATGTCTACCTCTGACTTGGAAAGCCACGACTGCCACTCAAAATCAATTGCACAGTCCTGAGTAGATCAAAAGTCTACTCCGTAATGAGGCATCTCAACACATCCTTCATGTGTGTGCATTGAGCATGTGATTGCAAACCAGAGCACTGTCTGTGCATTCTAAATCTGGCTGAATTACATGAGATGGAAAATGAGCATTCATAGGGTTGCTGCAGAGATTTGCCTATACTTGTACTAAAACAAATATGACTTTTAGAAATCACTTGAATCTGAACTAAGTTAAAATAAGAGTGAAAAGATTGACTTTTGACTCTACAGCACAACTAGGAGAAGTTACTTTTTTGGACTATAGTTACCAGAATGCCCGAATCAGCATAGCCACCGGCCATCTTGGTAGGGACATTATAAGAGCTATGGTCAGCAAATGTAAATTTACCATTCTGTGCTTTGGCACAGCTGTTTGGGAAAACAAACTGAGACTGACATTAGCAACTGGGAGCATTGGAGAGTTTCTGTGCATCCAGGCATGCTCAGAAGGAACCCAATATCTTGCTTTAGCCTTGCACTCAGGTAATATGACATTTGACCAGCACATACTGATTCCAGTCTCTGCCTCTCTGGGCTATGTAGGCTCACAGGATACCACAGAAGGCACACTGTAGCAGCATTTCATAACAGCAAAGTTGGTAACACAGAAAGATCAAGAACTGCCCCGCTCTACCACCAAACTAATAATCCTACGCAGGCTGCCATTTATGTGTCATTAAGAAGGAAGCCAAAAATGGATATCGTTTTTCACAAAGCACAACATGTACTTATCTACCTACCTACCTACCTTCCTTTTAAATAGAAAAAACAGTATATCTCCCCTTGCATAGTGGGAAGACTGGGACCAGGTGATCTGCATACCACCTGCCTAGCTGCTGACTATTAAGGGCAAGCCCAGGACCCTTGCACTCCTCTCTTAGGGTTATCTTGAAACCGAATGGTGGCCAAAGATAGTGGCACTTCTACCCTATCACAGCACTGCAATACCACTACTGCTCCTATCTGTCCTACCACTATCCACACTCTGTCTTTGAGAATGAGACAGAAGGTGAGTGGACTCTGTTTAAAGCTGGCTTCACAAAGTGGCAAGGCCCATAATGTCAGAGCCAAGCATGTGAGGTTTGGCTGACTCTGGAACAGCATCAGGGGCTTTCCAGGAGGAAGTGGTGAGTGACTCAGTACTTCTGGCTCTCCAGCAAATGATGCAGGCACCTCACTCCACCTAATAAGAGTACCAACCCCAATTGCAACCAATATTGAATGGGACAGCCTTTCTTATAGAGGATTGCTCTCTGTAAAGTAGGCCACGTGACTGCATCAATTGTATGAACATAGTCTCAGCACAGTGGTGGTTTAGACAGATTGATACATCATGATACTGAACCTAGTGTGAATGGCTATTATCTCCCTATCTGAGTTTCAAGATCAGTGGGGAAGGGTTTTCTCTTCCTCTCACCATCATCATGTGCAAGTTTGATAAGGATGCAGGAGGGAGCTTTCTTGGTGGCTGCTCTCAGGTTGTAGAATTCCCATAAGAGGTTTTATTGGCCCCCTCTTTGCTGTCTTTCTGCCAGGAGGCAAAGACTGTTTTTGTCCAAGCTTGGTCTGGGCTGGCAGACAAGAAAAGCTGATAACAAACACAGGTCAGAAATTCAGCAGTAACTTAAGTGGTCAGTTTACTGAAGGAAGGAAACAGCTTTGCAAATGAG
Organism: Cyclura pinguis; assembly: GCA_030412105.1. Classification (NCBI taxonomy): domain Eukaryota; kingdom Metazoa; phylum Chordata; class Lepidosauria; order Squamata; family Iguanidae; genus Cyclura; species Cyclura pinguis. The sequence goes on along the minus strand of CM059600.1, from coordinate 314,314,871 downwards.
AAGCAATAAGGGTCCCAACAATGTCCATAAATCAGAGGCAGGCAAGACAAACACAAGTCAAAGGCAGAAACACAAGCAAGGGCTGCAAACAAAAGAATGCATGGGAGAAATAGTCAATTGATTACTGACAAAAGCTAGAGGGGAAAGGCTCTGTTCTTATAGGTTCCAGGTCAGTGCAGCTGGTGCCTGATTAATTGGTGCTTGGCATAAATTTGCTGGGAGCGACACAAGAGACCCTTTTGGTGTCTACGCTGGGCGAAGGTAGGTCTGGCTAGATCATTCTCTGTGTCTAAATGAGCAGGGCTCCCTGCTGGGGCTGATACTTCTGTTCCTGGGGCAGGTGGTGATACTGTCTGTTTTGCAGGTTCTGCTGTAGCAGTGTCTGTGCCAGGGGTCAGAGCAGGTTCTGCTGCCTCAGACTCTGAGTCTGAGTCTAGGTCCTGGAAGCCCATGACAGTTTTATTTAGACAGAAGGAGATTGCAATGGGGTGCGTTTATGTTTTAAAATTATGTTTAAAATGTATTTTGAATTGTTTAACTTTGTGTTTTCATAGAATTGTTGTTTAATAGTTTTTTCCTCAATTTTTGTAGCTGTATTTTGTTTTAATTTGTTGTCAAGCAAAGCAAAACAGGAGGCAAAGCTCCATGTGATGATAGATGGCCACTTGCTTTATTTGATTTAAAAAGCCCAATGCATTTCGACCTCTATCAAAGTTGGCCTTCCCCAGGGACTACACTATAAAAAAAATACAAAAATGATTCCATTTAATATATTACCAAGGACTACACAAAATTATTTATAAGCACTAAAAACATATAAATGACATTATTCTACATAACTAAGTGCATATACATACCTTACATAGACGTTTCTGGAGTTGTACAGAAATTCCACAGAAATGAGCCATTAAGCAAAGAGAACTAGAGACTATCATCCTTGGATATTTATGCATGGACTCAGTTACTTAGAAGGAAAAAAAGAAGAACCAATATTTTTTTCTTGAATTGGTCACAAGGATATCTGGTGCAATTATCCTAAATGTTACCTCAGTTATATCTTTCACAGCTTTAATATAAGCATCCTTATATTAAAAACTGTAAACTCAAATCTTCATTTAGACTTGTAGGCTCTAGTGATTTTAATCTTAAAATCCATTCTGTTTCTTTCTTTTTAAGCGTATCTTCATTGTGATTGTGAATTTTCTCCAGAATCCAAAAATGCATACATGACATGGAATGTTGTGTTTCTAAAAAAAGTTTGACTAAAGGAACATCTACCCTTTTATTTTTCAAATTGGAAGGGTACTCTCCTATTCTTTGTTTAACAGATCTGGAAGTTTTTCCCACACACATATATATATTTACAGATACACAGAATGGCATAAATCACATAGCTAGTGTTAAGAGGTACTAAAATGGTTCAATTTGTACTGTTCTTGATCTATATTGCTTATAAATATTTTCATTTTGGTTGTGCATGTACAGCACAAAAATGTTCACATGGATGATGTCATATTGGTTTATTATAGTGCTCAGATTATGTAGTTGTTTTTTGGCATTAAATTCTGTATGCATCACAATATCTTTGATATTCTAGGCAGTTGTATAGGGCCGGTAGGGCCGGGAGGCGGTCTGCCCCAGCCTGCAATGTTTTTGAGGCATCCTGGCCCATAGCCATGCCCCCGCGTGCCCTGGCCATGCCCCATGCACCCACCCCACACTTCAAGCGCCTGATTCTAGGTTCTTTTATAGGATATAAGAGGTTTGTCCTTACATCCTGGGATATTTTCCACAAAATCTCAATGCTTATTTATAAGTCTCTATAGTTTTTTGTGATATGATTACATTTAACCTACAGAGTTTTATAAATAAGTATTGGTAGAACATAAAAATGTTCTTCAAAAGCAGACATGGATTTCCACCAATTTCTGTTTTTAACTCTTTTGGCATTTTAGGTGCTTGTGTGGATTCTTGAAGTGTCCCAGGGACTGAAAACTGGCTCCTGGACCCACCTATTTGCCCCGAACCTTGGAGGTTATGTGTGGTCCATGACCCACATGTTGCCAACTGCACCTTGAAGTCAAAGCCACAATGATAGTTGTATTCAGAGAAAACTGACAGAAAAACTTTCCATAATGCCTTTATATATTTGCATTTTCTTTGAGAGTCCTTTTACAAATGGTGGTATGTTTTCTGCATGTGATACACTGCATATAGCCTTGGTCTGTTTATTTGATTTATTTTTTGTAGTTTTTGTTCTTTCTTCTGATTTTAGTTGCTTGTAAAATGCTTTGGCAGAGTTCCAGAGTATTTGAAAATGAATTTATTAATGTTGACCATTTACAAATGGGGAAAATAATTCTGTAGTTTAAAGCTGATAACTGAGATAGTCTGATCCATTGGATTACATTAATTAATTCATTACTTAAGGCACTCGTTTTCAGAACAAGCCACAAGATTTACAGAAAATGAGATGGAAGTTGTCATCATTGGCTCCTAGGGATCTTTTTAATCAATTAATTCAAAAGTGTTCTTTGCTTTCTTTTAAATTTGCCTTTTCCACAGCTACTTTTTCCACATGAACTACAATTATTGACTAGGGATGGTAGGAATCCAACAGGTCTGGAAACTTTCAGGTTGGGAAAGGATGTTCTAAGACAGTTGATGTCATTCTTATGATCTATTCAATTAAATGTTTTAACTTAGTTGGTCTTTTTTTCCCCTCCCAGTCCCGTCAATACGTATGTGAGATCTGATGATTCTTAGTGTAAAATATACAATTTATTTTTTATTTGTTGTTGTTACCATCATTATTGTGCCTCTGGAAAACTTAACATATTTTTTTTTAATGTGCATTTCACATACTGTTGTAACACTTGTTAAATTTTAATACGGAGTAGTATATTAGAGGACACTGATCCTCTACAAGTGCAGCTGTAAGTGGATGCCTATGAAGATCAGTCAGTGGATCAAGGACAGAGAATTCTTAATTGGAAATGTTTTGAGTGTCTCCAAGTATATGCAGAACATTTTTATTCACAACTGAATCACTGCATCCTCTTTGATTCCCCACTGAGAATCCAAAGGTGTGGCCTGAACAATTAGTGGCAGAGCATGTTTTGCATGCAAGAGGCAGAGATCTCATTCAGTCCATGACATCTTCAGATTAAGAGATCTTGTATATTATTCTATGCACCAGTCTTACCTTAGTATTTGTTTGTTTAAATCTCTCAACCTTGCACTGTAAGGCTAATGAAATAAAGCAGTGTTCACTGTTATCATTTGGTTGTTTGTCTCTGTTTCACATGATGTAGGTTCAGTATCTTGCAGCAATGGCTGAGGAAGGAATCAAAGTAGCCCAGGACTGATTAATTCATCACTATTAGAACAGTCCCAAACATCCTCTCTGACAATCTGGCCTTGCTGATTCTCTGTGGCCAAACCCTAACACATTCTGACTTCCCCTCCAATTATCTAAGAAAATCTTACTTACAAAGAGAAGTATCAATTTTATACTAACTTCTCTAGGAAGAAATCTTATTGGACTCAGTAAGATATTTCTTAGTAGATATCATCATCGTAACCAGTATTATGAAAGAGAATTGATGGTAATAACTTCATCAATTTCCTAGAAAGAGGAGCAAGAGAAGTTATTTATTCAGAAATAATGTCTGCTCAGGCCCACTGACTTCATAGAGGCTTACTCCCACAGAAGTGGGTATAAGACTCAGAGTGTCAGGGTTAGCAGGATCTAGCTCCTCTGAGCATGTGCAGAATTCAAACAGTGAAGCAAGGCTTCGCCGCAGCAGAGGTTTCCAGTGAAGCAGAAAAAATTCCAGAGGCTTATTAAGTTAGGCTTAGAGGCAGATTTACTGCTGCACACTAAGATGAAGGCTTTTGGCAAAACATTCCAGCAGCAATTAAGCAAGTAAAAAGAACAGAAGATAAATGGCCAGCATCTCCCCTTACAAAGTGTAAACTGTCAGCAGCATGACAAGTCCAACTAGGCAATCCTAACTGGCAGCTGGTGGAGGCAAACACCAGCCTTTTTAAGTCTCCCTGTCACCCTGAACAAGTGGAGTGACCCAATCAGAGTTCTGGCAATGTGGCCTTCTCCAGTACACAAGTTATAGTCAAAACAATCCTGATAACCTTGCACCTGCTCGTCTGGCCACATCATCTCTTCCTCTGCCATCCACTTAGAGGAACCATGCCTGCCCGGCATATAACCTTGACACTCCTCCTTTTCCTCTATAGTGGACCAGCAGTTTACACCCTGTGCTCAACCATTCCGTTTCTTGAGCATGTCCCAGTGCTTTACAGTCGTGAGTGGTTTTGTGAGCACATCTGCCACATTTTCCTCAGATTGGCAATACTCTAATCTGATCGCATCACTCTCTACTATCTGTTTTACATTTTGGTAATTAATATCTACATGCTTGGTGCGCCCCCTGGCCTTTTCATTACTTGCCATCTGGATACAAGCTTGGGAATCATCAAATACTGTCACAGGGACTGGAATGTTAACACCGAGGTCCTTTACAAGTTGTGTGCACCAGATCAGTTCACTGCACAAATATGGAGACTACCATATTCTGCTTCCTCAGTTGAAGTGGCCACAAAACTTTGTTTTTTAGTCTTCCAGTGCACCAGTGTACCACTGTACATTATGAGGATTCCTGAGGTTGACCTCCTGTCACATAAATCCTCAGCGAAGTTGCTTTCATAGTAACATACCAATTCTGGTTTCTCAGAGGGTTATACACATAAACAATACTCCAGAATGGTTTTTAGATACCTTAACACTTTCTTTACCCTCTGCCAATGTTGCTGTGTGGGCTCAGAACTTGCCCTTCCCAGAATGTTAGCAGCCAGGGACAAATCTGGTCTGTTATAACCAGCCAAATATAACAAAGATCCCACAACAGACTGATACATTTCTTTGTCAGGGAACACTTTGTCATCCACAGATTTTGTAAATCCTTGTACCATGGGGGTTTGCACATCTTTACAATCAACCATGTTGAACCTTTGCAGCAGTTGCAATATTTTCTGCTTCTGACTAAGCAGAAACCCTTTCTCAGTTCTTTGTATCTCAATACTCAGGTACTGCTTAATGGGTCCTAGGTCTTTGAGTTGGAACTTTTTACCCAGTTCCTTGGTAAACCTTGTCACCTGTTCCTTTGTTGTTGTGACTAAAAACAAGTGATCAACAAAGGCTAGCAAAACATCTTGGTCTTTCCCAAATTCTTTGGTGTACACACACGGATCTGCCACACTCTGCTTGAAACCCAAGCCCTGCAAAGCACCATCCAGGCACTTGATCCAGCAACGGGCAGATTGTTTTAGACAACAGATGGCTTTGTTTAGCCTGTACACCAGATTGAGTTTACCTGTCTCATACTCTGGTGCCTGCAGCATATAGATGGTTTCTGGTAACTCAGCATTGAGATAGGCTGTTGTAATATCAAAGTGGTGTACCACAGCATTTCTCTGTGCTGCCAGAGCTAACACCAACCTGATACTCTCACTTCTGGCGGCTGGCGCAAAAGTTTGGTAAAAAAACTCATTTTTCCTCTGTGAAAAACCCTGAGCAACAAGCCTGGCTTTGTGCTTTACCTTCCCCGAAGCCAGGGGTTTGAGTTTGTACACCCACCGGCAGCCTACCAGAGTTGCACCTTCTGGCACCTTACACAAAGTAAATACCCCATGTTTGTGCATGGATTCCATTTCCTGGTCCATGGCATCGAACCAGCAGTCAGCTTGTGCCTTAGGCAAACTCAGAACATCTTCAAAGGTTTCAGGCTTGCAGAAAACTTGGCATACCCTCACACTATTTTGCACCACAAATCCCTGTGGAGGAATGCCTTTTGTTTTTCTCTCAGACCGCCTAGGAACTGGCAACTCCTCCTCATCACTTGATGATCTGGTTCTTTTTCGGCCAGGTTTCTCCTTCCCATTAGCTTGCTCTGCACTCTGAGACATGTCTCCCAGCTCAGCTTCTGTCTCCGACTCCTGCTTAACCCTTGAAGGCCTTGCTGCAGGAGAGGAAGAATGTGATGTGCTCTCAGCATCACTTTCATCACTATTTGGGAGGAGCACCTCAGAATTTGCATGCACCTTTTCCCAATTACTGTGCTCTTCAAACTGAGCATTTAGGGATATCACCACCCTTCCATTATTGAGATCGAATCGATAACCCCCACTGGGGGCATACCCAACAAAGCGCAGCCTGCGGGCTTTGGGCTGCCCCTTTCTCCTTTGGGCTTTAGGGATGTGTACCCAGGCATAACTCCCAAACACTTTCGTCAGCCTATGATTAATGCCCTTTTTCTTTAACCAGTGCTGCAAACTCCCAGCCATATATCCACCTCCCCTGTCAGTCTGGAGAGCTTTGACTTTGCACCCAAACTGTCGTTCCACATAGGCACACCAATTTTTAAACACTCCACAAACTTCAGATTTTTGTTTCAGGGGTAGCAGAACGTGTACCTACTATAATCATCTACCAGGAGCATCACATACCGTGCCCCACCCTGAGATCTTGGCATGGAACCAATGAGATCTGAGTGCACCAACTGAAAAAGCTGTGTTGACACCCTGGTACTAAACTTGGGAAATGGCTGTGCCTTTGATTTGGATTGTTTGCAGACAGCACAGCCCAAGAAGGCATTGCAAGGGTTAACTCTGCAGTCTTTACAGCACTCAGGCAGTTTCCCTAGGACCTGGAAATTGGCATGCCCCATCCTCCTATGCAACAGGTGGATGCAATTATCAGGCTGGGGCTTATTGCTATACGCCATGTGGGTGTTTTGTTTTGGCATGAACCTACACAGCTGATCTCTGAGCTCACTCACAGCACACACAGCCCCATTTCTGATGACCTTCCCACATTCCACCCCCAAAAAAGAACGTCATGCCCACTCAGTGCCAACCCAGATACTGACAGCAGGCAAAACTCTAACAAGGGCATGTAAAGCACATTATCTAGGTATTTCCCCAGAGCAGGAACAAAGGCTTCCCCCATACCTTCCACCCTGCATTTAGAACCATCAGCAAGGAAAACAGAGTCAATGTTTGCTTTGCCCAGTGTCTTGAACATGCCCCTGCTATTAGCCAGATGTTGGGAACACCCACTATCTAGCAGCCAGAGAGCCCCTTGAGGTTCGCAACCCTTAACCACAGCTGAAACCAGCTGGCAACTCCCTTTGCCCTTGGAGCTCTTGCCCTGAGTCTTTGGCACACTGCCTCTGCTGTCCGGACAGTCCTTCCGTAGATGTTTTGGGGACTCACACCAGAAACATCTTTTCACAGCATTCACCCTCTCTGCAGACTCAGTCTGATGAAACTCAGTGTCCTTGGCATTCTTCTTGCTGCCACTGCTGCTGCTGCTGCTGCTGCTGCTGCTGCTGCTAAGCTCTTGCCGACTCCTCTTGGCACGCCTTTCCTCCTCCTCCTCATACAGATGCCCGGAGATGTACTGAACAGTGAGGTCCTGCTCCCGCATGCCTTCGATAGTTGCCATGAACATGTCCCAACTTGCATCTAGGGAGCTGAGTATGCAGGAGACTCTGTCAGGCTCAGAGATCTCCTTCCCTCTCTCTTGCAAGGCAACAAACAGGGAGGTTAAATGCTGGAGATGGTCCCTCATGCATTCACCAGGTTGCAGCTGTGCCCTGTACAGCCTCTTTAGCAGGGACAGCTTACTCCCAGCTGTAGGGCAGATGTAAATGGCCTGCAAAGCATCCCAACATGCCCATGCTGTGGTGAGATGCCTGATGTGGTTTACTTCGCTGTCTTCCAAAGCCAGAAAAATGTTGCTAATGTCTTTCTCCTCTATTCTGGCATCTGCTGCACTGAGGGGAGGCACTGGGGGATCAGCAACAGCCTTTCACAACCCCTCTCTCTGCAGATACATCTCCATCTTCACTGCCCAGGTGAGATAATTCCTCTCATTTAATCTGTCCAGGGGCAGACTTGCACTCCCCGTGGATGCCATCCCTGCAGCCTCCCTCACCTTCCAGGCCCCTCCTATGCCAAGACCCTCACTTACCAGAGACCATCCTCAAGCAGGCTTTCAGCAGGCAGCTGCAAACTGGAGCTGGTGCTTCACCTGGTCCACTTGACCCTCTGGTGCTGCAGGAGCATGAGGGTGGGCCCATAACCTGTCAGAGTTAGCAGGATCTAGCTTCTCTGAGCATGTGCAGAGTTCAAACAGTGAAGCAAGGTTTCGCTGCAGCAGAGGTTCCCAGTGGAGCAGAAAAAATTCCAGAGGCTCATTAAGTTAGGCTTAGAGGCAGATTTATTACTGCACACTAGGATAAAGGCTTTTGGCAAAACATTCCAGCAGCAGTTAAGCAAGTAAAAAGAACAGAAGATAAATGGCCAGCATCTCCCCTTACAAAGCATAAACTGTCAGCAGCATGACAAGTCCAACTAGGCAATCCTAACTGGCAGCTGGTGGAGGCAAACACCAGCCTTTTTAAGTCTCCCTGTCACCCTGAACAAGTGGGGTGACCCAATCAGCGTTCTGGCATGTGGCCTTCTCCAGTACACAAGTTATGCTCAAAACAATCCTGATAACCATGCACCTGCTCGTCTGACCACATCACCTCTTCCTCTGCCGTCCACTTAGAGGAAACCATGCCTGCCCGGCATATAACCTTGACACTGAATTGTTGGGCTTTTTGTTTTGATTTGTTCTTTTGTTTTAAACAAAGACATACACAAAGTAGAGGTGAGACATATGTTCTTGCCTCTTGCTCCAAGGTTACTCAAAACCTCCATCAAATTCCTCAAAGCACAAAAGCAAGTGGTGGGTGGAAAGCAGAAGTCAGGTAGGAAGAAAGGGAGAAGCGAAGAGAGAAAGACATGGAGGGGATGGGATTGTGGAACACTGTTTACTTAATTCAGTGTCCACTACTATGTGAGCAATAAATATACTAAAGTAGTACAAAGGGCTTTATTGCAGGTCATCCCAAATAATATCCAAAACCAGAAATTAAACTCTATAAAAATTAAAGCAGAATTTCAGAGACTCACAACCTTTCTCATCCATCTATTGCTTCTTAGAAAGTCTCAAGGAATTTCCATACAGACTTGGGGCAGGGCATGTGGGAAACAGCAGCATATACTAGTAAAATTCCTGCCATTTTGAAAGAGCCCTACTTGTTTCAGAACCTGCTTCAAGAAAACAAAAGAGATTAGCTGACAAACTGCATTCCATTCCAGGCCAGTGCTCATCCATTCGCTTCCTCACCATTCTCTTGCTTCAAAAATATGCAAACAAGTCAGCAATCACAGAGCCAAATGATGCATTTCTTCCAGTTCTAATACTTTTCTTGAAGCCCTCCTCTTTTATTGTAGCTAATAGAGACAGCCACTGCACTCCCAAAAAATTCTAACAACCTCAAATAATTTGTTAAAGTGCAGGCATAACTGGAATGCTAGCTACAGAAACAAGCAATCTATGGAGTTCAATTGATGGGAGCTAACTAAGTGTGATAGATGATGATGCTGTGATTGAGGAGCAACTGATTGTGCAGGGGGCCGAGCCAGTGACAGAGCAAGTCAACCTGCAAACGTCCCCTGCACTGGAAGGTCAAACAGAGACTGAGTTGCCCCAGCCAACTCATGACGGAGAGGGAACCAGCAGTGATGCAGAGGAGTTGCAGTCAGCTGTGCCCATCAGCCCTCAATCATGCAGAAGGCTGAAATGGGTGGCGGAGAGGGAGCCTGCTTGGACTAGGCTGCGGAAACAATAATGAGCAGCACCTGCTCACGCGGGCTATTTAAGTCTGCTGGCATGGCTGCTCCTTGCTTCCAGCAAATTATTAGCAAGCCCTTACAACCTTTGTGTCTGCTGCTCCCTGAAACCCTCTGGACAGATCTCTGCCTCCTGAACCTTTGGACTGGACTTGACCTGCCTTGGCTTGTGTTTTCCTGGTGTTTGGTATATTTGGACTCCTCAAGTGTTCCTGGCCATTTTCCTCCCTTGCTGGCTGCAGCCCGACAGGGAGAGATTCCTGACACTAACTGCTTGATGAACTGATTTAACTACTTTCCCCAACTCTACAGAGTATCATGTTTACACTGGCTTTTATGTTACTACTGCCTCTTCATATTCAAGTGTTATATTGCTCCATGATTTTACTGGTTTTTATTAATCTTATTGCTCTGCACTGCATTGATTGATTGACTGACTGACTGACTTAATATTCATTAGAAAAGTCTAGTCAGATTGCCAAGACATTGCCATAACATTGTTATGATCAATTAAGTATCATACACAATGGTCAGCTATTTCCAGGGTGAACATGTTATATCCTGAGAATATCTGGCAATGGCAAAGTACTTTTGATCCCTCAAAATGCAGCAAAATGTTTGGGATGAGGATTCGGCCTTTCTTCTGAGACAACAGCTAAAGCAAATATTCAGTGATCAGTAAGGATAAAATGTACGGTGTAAAATAAAGTGTAAAGTGTAAATGTAAAGTGTAAAATAATCCCAATTTCACCCTGATGTAATCTGAACTGCCTGTTGATTTTCCAGACAGAGGGTTGTTTTTTGTTTTTAACTTGCATTATGATGATAGTTGAATGAAAATGGCAACTCAGTGTACAGCACTAGTGAAAAATGATTTAGTGGGAAAGGAATAGTAAAAACAGAGAGTGTTATATTGTGTATACTTCTGGTCCTCCCATTTCAGAAAGGATTCTGTAGGATAGAACAAAAAAAAATGTCAAAAGTAACAGATCAGAACACTTCTCTATGAAGAAAAGGTAAAGGCCTGAGTCCTGCGGGCAGTGCCAACTAGATTAGGGCCGCTGAGTCACATGTGGCTTGGTGAACTACCACTTACAAATCGCACTGGGTCCACGGAGTGTTACCCTGTGTACTGGGGGTCCCGGGAGGGACACCAAAATGTGCTCAATTAAAGGTGGGGAAAATTAGCTCAGAGCACTGCTTAGCGTTATGAGAGGCAGGGTAACGTAGCGAGATCTTGAACCCTATGTCTACGGGGTCGGGTCGAGTCAAGGAGCACACAGAAGTTGAAACAATAAATGATGTTTTATTAAACACAAGCAAAACAGTGTATGTGACACATTCACACAAGATAACTAAGGAAAATAAAGGTTGGAGTGGTATAGAGGGATTTTTAGAGGGGTTGCTGGTTTGGGTGATACTTTACCTGTCCTGAAGCCCAGAAAAATAGAGAGCGAGGCTGGGGTGTGTTGTAACTCAGCACGTGGAGCTGAGGGGATGCTTGCCAAGCAAGGTGGCAGCAAGGCGGGATGAAACTTGGGAGCGATCCGAGGAAGGTCTCAGAATCAAGGGTTTTTATAAAGAGAATTGTGACTGCAGGCTATGCCATACTTGGGGGAAAACAATAGATTTGGAGTTGGAGACAAAGCCTCCAAAAGGTCAGAATCTGAATGATTGAGTTATCGTAGCAGTTCTCAATAGAGTAGCCAGTATGCAAACGCAGAGTACTTGGGTATTGTATAGGTTACCCATCAAGCTGCCATCGCGGGGCAGAGGCTCTTTTGTAAGTTGCGTGCATACCTAATTAGAGTACTTGCCTGGAGGTCTCCTAAAGCAGTGAATCAGCTATTTCTGGCCTGCCTGTATTGTAGTTTGAATATTACGGCTATTAACGGCCGAGCTTGTTTACGTGCTTGTCTGGTGGCCTCGCAAGCACGTGGAGAGGAATAGAGAAGTGAAGCCGAATTATGATATCAAGAGGATATCTTTTAATATTCCCAAAGCTCAGACTAGCCAGGGCAGTAACAGGAGTCACTTGAAAATCAAAGAGTCAGTCTAGTTGGAATTACCAAGAAGATTCGGGTCATAGTAAAGAAAGAGAAAGAGGACAAGAGAGGAAGAAATATGATAAACATTTATAAAATTATCTTGGGGGGTGAGCTTGAATTTCTTTTTTTAAGAACTGAGAGATGAAAATTAATGTAGATTAAGGACAGCTGAAAGAAAAATACTTGGATTATTTGAAAGCAGAGAACAGGGCTATCTTGATAGTTAAACAAAATCTTCATGTTCAGAAGCATTATACCTCTGCTATTTGTTTATCTGTAGAATTTTTGGCTTTTCAACCAAACACACATTCCAGAATGGTTTAAAAATATCAGTAATTAGACTGTCTATGCCCTTAGGCTTTCAGTTTAAAATACACAACACAGAAGGAAATGAAATGGGAAAGAAGGGAAGAAAAATGCAATGCAGGTGGTTGATTTATGGTGTCAATAGGGGTGTGTGGTCCACACCAGGTGACACCATCAAAGGGGAGTGACATCAACATGGCTGCCTGCCCCTTCTTTCTTCCCCCCTCCACGAGAGCCTATATATCAGAGCTTTCCAAACTTTTCATATTGATGACACACTCTTTAGACATGTGTTACCCTGATTTCCGAGGGTCCCGGGAGGGACACCTACATGTGCTCAAAAACAATGGGGAGGGAATTAGCAAAGAGCACTAGTTAGCAATGCGAGAGGCAGGGTAACGTAGCGAGATCTTGAGCCCTATGTCTACGGGGTCAGGCCGAGTCAATGATCAAGCAGAAGTTAATAATAATAATTGTTTTATTGAAATACAGTCAAACACGTGTATGCAACACACTCACACAAAGAATTATAGAAATAAAAGGTAGGAGTTGGATAAAGGGATTTTGAGAGGAGGTTTGGTATGGGAAATACTACACCTGTCCTGAAGCCTGGTAAAAGCAAAGAAGCTGGGGAGCGTGGATTCTCAGCACGTGGGGCTGAGGGGAGGCTCGTCAAACAGAGAGACGGCAATTCGGGAGGCAAGTCACAAGCGATCCAACGAGACGCTCAAAGTCAGGGGTTCTTATAGGGAAAATTGTGGCCGCAGGCTAGTCCGTACTTGGGGAAAACAATGAGTTTTGGGCTGGAGACAAAGCCTCCGAAAGGTCAGTACTTTGGATGATTGAGTTATGACCAGATTGTCAATAGAGTAGCCAGTATGCAAACGCAGAGTGCTTGAGAGTTGTATAGTCTGCTCATCAAGCTGTCTGCACGGGGCAAGGAATCTTTTGTAAGTAGCGTGCATACATAATGTGGTACTTGCCTTGAGGTCTCCTGAAGCTGCATTCGGCAATGACTGGCCTGCCTAGATCGGGATGCGAATGGTTCAGCTCTTGTCGGCCGCGCCTGTGTGCGTGCTTGTCCGGGGGCCTCGCAAGCATGTGGAGAGGAATGGGTAAAGAAGGCCAAATTATTGATATCAAATGATATCTTAATATCCCACAAGCTTGGGCTAGAAACAGCGGTAACACATGAATCATTTCGTGACACAGTAATTCAGTTTTAAGTATTATAAATAAATAAATAAATAAATCATAAAGCAAAAATCATATATTCTTAAAAATATGAATGAAAGATTTTCATGAGATATGTTGTGTCCCCATACATTTTGTTATTACAATTTATGTTATGTGTCCATAGTTACTAGCAAATCAGAGGTTAAACTAACTAATGGCTGCCCTCATGAGATCCTTGTCAGCCCAGGGTGGCAGCAACGCACCTACACACTGCAGCCAACACATTAATGTGTCACGACACACAGTTTGGAAAGCTTTGCTATATATCTTCACATAGGATGACTTCTTATGATTGGATGAGATCCCCAGTGCCTTCGCACATGCAGAGCTAGACAGGTATAGATCAGAACATCCACAGGATGGGGGCCCCATGGCAGTAGACCAGGATCCCTGGAATTCCAGATCCTGGGTAGAAAAGATTCCATGGAGGTCAGACCAACCCTAGTGACACCACTGAGTTGATTCAGATGGCTGTTCTGAATCCAAACATCACTCAAATTTGGGTCCAAATATCACTCAGATCTTCACTATACCTGTTTTCATTTCGGATGGTAAATATTTTACTGCTCTATTTTCCTTTTCTTTCTTTTCTGCTGCTTCTCTTAACCTACTGTTTTCCAAGAGAGAGTTCAAGATTATTTTTCTCCCATTTTGGTTCTTTAGAGGCCCTTCTAGAGAGAGCTGGGAGAGAGAAACCACCACTCCATGACAGCTGGATGGAACCACTTCACCACATTGTGTCTGCTTCTTCTTCTACCCCTCTTAGCACAAGATGATTCCTCAGAAGTGTTTTGGTGATAACCGATAGAGGGAGGAGCACCCATTGGAAGCTGAATGGTGACAGTTGCACTGCCAGATTTAAACACAAATCAAGTAAACTACTGTTTGGTGGCTAAGGTTATGAGAGGCCCTTATTTTTAAAAAAACCAAAAACCCCAAATCTGTTAAACTAACACATAGTTTGGCAATGCTATGAGCCTTCTTCAACCTGACATACTTTAGGTCCTCAGGACTGCCAACAAATACCAGATACTGTAGGTTGTATTCTAGAGGACGAAACTGTTAAAACGACCTTTGAGTATTTCTTGCCTAAGAATACCCTATGAAATTCATGGGGTCACCATAAATTGACAAGCAATTTGAAGACACATACACACACATCTGTATTAGGCCCTGGTCTGTTTCTTCTTCCATCTCTTCAAGGTAGGATTACCATACGTCCTCCTTTCCCCAGGCATGTCCTCTTTTTTACGACCTAAAGTGTCTATCCTAGTGGATTTCTAAAATATCTGGGGATTTTTAAAACATTTTCTGCTGCTGCTTCACTTCCGGCCTGCCAACACTAACTGCTCCTCATCATTTCACCAGCTCCACTAGGAGAAGGGATGGAGGGCAGCACAGCAGAGCACTCGACAGAGACAGAGAGACTCAGGGGTAGGAGGAGAAAGGAGATAAACCCAGAGGGGAAAGGTGAGGTACCTGAGCAAGAGAGCTGAGGAGCCTGGCTGCCTGTGGCTGATGGAATACGTGGAACTGGGCCATTTCCGCACTAGACTGTTATAGCGCTATTATACCACTTTCAACATCCTATGGAATCCTGGGGTTTGCAGTTTAGGGAGGGGCCGGGTGGCCCCTCCCTAAACTGCAATCACCAGGATTCCATAGGATGTTGAAAGTGGTATAATAGTGCTATAACAGTCTACTGCAGAAATGGCCCTGGTGAGGTGGCTGTCAGAGGAGGTGGTGAAGAGGGAAAGCTAAGGCAAAATTGTTATTATTTAAATATAATGAAGGTCAGGAATATTTCTAGTAGCAATTATCACAGCTTGTATAGCAGGGATATTTAAACTGAGAGCTGTCATAGTGATTAGTGGTTTGAAATAGTCAGCTTTTCAAAATATGGTAACCCTACCTCAGGTCAAGATTATTCCTCAGAAGCCTTTCTGGCAGGAGTTGTTGGGGGGGGGGACACCACTGGATCACAGCAACTCACCAAGATGTCGTGGCAGTCGGAGTCAGAGAGAGAGAGAGAGAGAGAGAGAGAGAGAGAGGCTGTTGCCCTGAATGGTCTTCCAAGAAGCATCTTGCTGGACACTGGTGGGTCCTGGGTTAGACAGAAATTAGTTCTGACTCAGGCATAGCTGTTGTTATATTCAAATACCACTATGGGCAAGATTTGGTTAAAATATACTGAGGACCTAAATTATGTCAAATCCTAGACTCCCCATAGCATTACCAAAAGAATTAATTAACTAGCCTCCCTTTCACCTAACATAAGCCTCAAGAAATCTCAGTTCACAGATTAAATCAAAGTACAGCTAAAATGCAATGATTATAATGAAGAATTTTTAATAATAAGTAGGGATGGGACGAATCCAGAATTTTCTGGATTCAATCCTTGGAAGGTTCTGGAAATCCACGAATCTCACGAATCTGGAATCTTTCAAATCCGTTTTTAAAAAAGAGTTTAAAAAGCAAGGGAAAGAAGGATAATCTTGGGCAAGACACACTCTCTTATCCTTAGCGAAAGCCTAGGCAAAGGCAAACCTCTCTCTGAAGAAATCTGGCCAAGCCAGTTGTCACAGTTTTGCCTCACGATCTCCCCAGATTGAAAATGACATGAAGGCCCCTTCTACACAGGCAGGAAAATGTGGATTAATCCCCCATTTTCCTGCCTGTGTAAACAGGGCCACATACTACAGTAGAGAGATAATCCAGGTCAAAACTGGCTTTTCTTTGCATAGCTCCTTCTGACATCCTGGGGTTTGTAGTTTGATGATGCACCAGTACACTTTGGCAGAGAAGGCTGTGAGACTTTGTAAAACTCCAGACCCCAGAATTGTGTCTGAAAGAGGTTTGCAAGGGAACTATGGAAAGGAATGTTTCAGCTGTCCTTGAAATGTCAAGCCTGTAGCTTCCAGTCAAGTGCTGAACTTAAATATGAAATGTTCAATTTAAATATCTTAGAATACAAGCCCAGATGTAGTTTGTGAAATTGTTAGCAAAGGCCATTATTACTTCAAGGGAAAACCTCACCTACTTACTAGCTTCCCTTGTATGTATGGTCTCCAAGGTTTTCAGTCGTCCTGGTCTCGCTGGTTTTCAGGCGTCCCGGTCTCCAACTATCTGTTTAGTTGGCAGATTCGAAAGAGTTGGTTTACCTATTTTGACACAGGGATTCGGATTCAGGAATCTCGAATCCTTACCCAGGATTCAAGGATACGAAGATTCGGTTGGCCCATCCCTAATAATAAGCTATCCTACTAAAAATAGCATTAATTTAAAACAGTTTGAAAGTATTTAAAACAACTATATGAATAAAAGTGCAGGACATATACACACACTCATTAAAAGATTCTTCTTCAGCAACTGTTTAATCACCAAAACCCAGTCCAAATAAAAATGATACTTGCCTGTTTGCAGAAGAAGAGTGGAGAAGGAGCCAACTTAGCCCCCCATTTCTTCTCCAGTTTCATAGCCTGGGAGAAGCCACCAAAGAGGCCCTCTCATGTGACCTCACTAGACATGCCTATGATGGGTCTGAGAGACAGCCACCCACTGAGGACTTCAAAATTCAGGCAGGCTCATTCAGGGAGATAAACTTTCTGATAGTTTCAGCCCAAGTCACACAGGACGTTATATGTCATAGCCAGCACTTTCAAATATGCCTAGAAATGAATCAGTAGCCAGTGAAGCTGTTTCAATAAGCTATTGTATGTTACTTTTAAGCCCTGTTCAGCAGTCATTTTAGACCTACCGAAATTTCCAAACAGTTTCCAAAGGCAGCTCCACGCTGAGTGTGTTATAGTAAACCAAATGGAATGCAATCAAACCATGTATCACCGCAACCAGATCTGTTAACTCCAGAAACAGGTGCAGCTGGCACATTAGTTTTCACTATGCAAACTCACTCCTGGCCATTACCAAAACCTTGTAATTCAAACTCAGGCCTGAGTCCAGGAGTACACCCAAGCAGTGAACTCAAGATTTCATGGGAAGTGTAACATGAAGAATATCATCCCCTAATCTGCTTTTTGACTAACAAGGAACACTTGTGTCTTCTTGTTGTGTTTCTGGCTTATGGCAAATCTAAAGCGATTTCTGCACGAGACTGTTATAATGCTATTATTTCATTTTCAACATCCTATGGAATCCTGGGGTTTGCAGTTTCGGGAGGGACCGGCTGGCCGGCTGGCCCGTCCCGAAACTGCAAACCCCAGGATTCCATAGGACGTTGAAAATGAAATAATAGCATTATAACAGTCTCGTGCAGAAATTGCCTAAGGCAAACCTATCATGGGTTTCCTGGGAATGAGAGTGGGTGATGTACCCAAGATTACCCAGGGGGTTTCCATGGCCAAGTGAGGAATCGAACCCTGTTCTTCAGGGTTATAGTCCAATGCTCAAGTCACTACATCACACTGGCTCTTAGTGGCTCTCAGTGTGTCTTGTTGTATCAGAATGATAATATCTGTTCCTTTATTTTTTTTTACCCTATGATGTACAACTAACAATTTAAACTAAATAATTTACTTAGCACGTGCACAAATCTTGCACTGACTACAAGTTAACATTACTGTTAACACTCACTTTGTGTGGGGTGAATGAACTTTTCTTAAAATCTGCCATGCCATTTTTTTTTACACGCTTCTGCAATTCACTCAGAACTAACAGTGCAATCCTACGCATTTATACTCAGAATTAAATCCCATTATGCTCAGTGGGGCTACTTCTAGATGAACTTTTCCTGGCCTGTGGGTATCCCTTTGAATAGAGCTGAATTAATATCTGTGTTGAGGACTGCAGCCATATAGATCAGTCCTACATGTATTTACTTGAGAGTAAGCCTAGGCCCTTTCCACACCTTACTTTTTCGCGGTGCTGGGGCACGGGGATTGTGCGAGCAGCCTCTTGCAAGAGGCTCTCACGTCCCCGCTGCTTTGCCTCCGCAGTCATTGCCTGCTGGCGAGGACTCCTCCTCTTCCTTCCACAGCACAGTCTGGGATTTTCCTAGGCTGAGCTGGGGCAGGAAGCATGAGCGCTGTGGCTCTGGAGGCTCTGCGTGCACAGTAAGTGCGTGCGGAGCCCTGGAGCAATGTGCGATCATGCATCATTTTGGGCTACAAGCCGAAAATAAAATAGTCCGCGATCGGCACCTGCCAGCGCTGGCAGCATTGCATAATTGCGAGGACGTCATGTGGACTGCTCCTTGCGATTGCGCAACGCTCCAGAGGCCCTTTCGCATGGTGAATGCTATGTGAAAAGGGCCTGAGTTTTGGTGGCACATATGCAGAGTCAAAGCAGCTAGCTATAAGTAGTCACTTTTCCTTACTGCTGATTCCCAGCAAAACATTTTTGTAACTATTTTTACATATAATTAAATGTACACTAGAATATCAGGAGGACCAATATGACCTAGTAAACCTAAATGTATTTAATATTTTATTCTAGAAGCTAAGAAATAAATGACATTAATTGGCTTTAATTTAAGCTACTATCCACAGAGGAAACTGTAGCTGTTTAAATATAATGCCCATATGAAGTACTTTGAAGCTCATTCTGGGATGGAAGCCAAGAGATTGACTTAGCAGTAAAGGACATTTTCTTTACCAGAGAAGAAAATCTTTCCCTGAAAATGCAATATACAAGCCTTTAATAGTACAGTGCAGTAACAGAGTAAAACATAAAAACAAGTTCAAGTCTGATAAATGCCAAACCAACTCGAAAAGCTCCAGAAATTAATAGGCAAATACTGAAAGAATACTCTGAGAGCAAGATGCTTTATTCTGTACAGATTGCACAGAGTAATGGGTAAGGTTAATGGCCCCCAGTCACTTAAACAGGGATAGGAATCACGTGGTCTTCCAGATGTTATTGGACTGCAACTCCCAACATTCCTCACCATTGACTATGCTGGCCAGAGCTGATGGGAACTGCGGTTCAACAGCATCTGAAAGGTCTCACTCCTGACTTAAACAAAAGATGGTATTGGCATATCTGGATTCCTTTTTGCTAAAAAGCAAATTAGGAAGAGCTATCCAGTCCACTGTAATCCTACACCATTAGTGGTATAGTGGAGCCAGGACTTGCAAAGTCAAAGTGGCGAGACTTTTTAATTATCAGGGACAATGATACCATCTGATACCTCCATGAAGCTTGTCTGGTTCCTCTGAGCTTAGCTGTAATTCTCACAGTAAATAGAAAGAAAATGGATTTTCCTGGCAACTTAGCTATCTCTGTTGAGTGAACCATCTCACCCTATTATTTGGGGGTTGTTTTATCTTGAATGGAGGGGCAACAAAAATGAGAGTAAAAGCATGCTTTGTTTTCCCCAGTCATGTCCTAAAGTGTCCCTTTGTGTCTGGGTACTGCTCTGCATAGCATTTTTCATAATCTTTGACACAAGCTGGAAGAGATTCAAGTGTGCTTGCCTCCTGAATTACTTAAAGTGTGTGGTCCCTTCAGCCACTGGACTGGGGTTTGGGCTCCACCTTAATGACAATAGCTAGGGATTATTTGGCATCAGGGGCTGCTGGCATATGAAGTTCAGATTATTCTTTCTTAGTCCAGAGCCAGCAGGTATGGCAAAACCAAGCAATCCTCTGGCCCACCTTCATCCTTTCAAGAAAACCATCTTCTCATTGAGACTGGAGTGGGCAATTCATAGCCCTCAAGATGTTGTTGGACTGCAGATCAAAGCAAGCCTAGTTACCATAGCTCTAGCTATTGTAGTCAATAATGAGAGGTGCAATCCAACAATATCTAAAGCACCCCAGTTGCCTACCCAATATAGACCCAGTTATGTTGCTGAGGTTCACTCTTCTTCGTCAGAGAAATCATAAAAGAATTTGGGGTTTGGTACCAGGATAGTTTTCATAGTGGAGGCAGGGGAAAACAAATAACTGTCTAATCTACTGGAAGATGAAGGAATAAGTATATCTGAATTTAGTGCTATATCTCCCTGTGTTATAATTTGATGAACAAGGACTTCTAATTCCCAATTATTTAACAATAGCACCAACAAAATGACAAGCCTCCTGCCCTGAATCAGATTTGCTGAAATGAAGAAAGCTCTGTTGAAGATAATGAGGACTGGATTTTTGCATGGAAACACTGTGAGATCAGTTCAGTTCTGGTGCTCGAAACAAATTCCTGAGCTCAAAATTCTTCAGTTCTGTTATGAATCTTAGACCCTTGTCACATGTGGGGGGGGGGGACGGTGTAGAGCGACCTCTCACGGAGGTCGTCTACACCGTAGAGTGGACTGGCGTGGACTACTTTTCGTAGTTCCACACCAGAATCCACTCAGGAGCAGCCGGAACTAGCCAGGCTGCGTGTTTTTTAAAAACCTCTTTTTAGAGGTTTTTAAAAAGCACGGAGTGCGCAGCCCCGTGCCACTCCATCGCCCGGCTCTAAAGTGGATCTGCAGGCACGCGCAAGTGTGTGCCTGCAGATCTGCTGGGGGCGGGCTTCCGGCTGGCGAGCTTCTCCGGTTGGTGGAGAGCCTCCACCAACCGGAAGCTGCCATCTGCGACGCTGGAGGAGTGTGGAGCAGCGAGCTTGTGCTGCTCCACGTGGCGACAGACTTACCCGGCTGGAGGTAAGCTCCGTTTTTGGGCGTTTTCGCCCGTTCCCCCCCCACACACACACACATGTGAAAAGGACCTTAGACACCAGACTGTGGTTGATGGTTCATACAGTTCTAGGAAAAAACACAGCGCATCCCACGCCAGTGATGTATTTAAGTCTTATATTCCAAGTGTCAAGTCAAGTCTCAAGTCTCAAGTCAAGTCTCAAATTTGGGACCCAACTTTATAATCCCAACCTACATTCCAGAATTTCTGGACAGAGTGAAATAAAGTTAGCTTTAACAATTTAAGCAGAGTTGTCCCTCCACATTTGCAAGTTTGCCATTTACAGGTTTGGAAGTGGAGAATAAGATCCTTCTTACTCCCCCTTCCCAAAGCTGTAGGTTTTTGTGTCAATGGGTGTAAAAGAGTCTGCAGCTTCTGAAGTGGGGAATGGGATTCTTCTTACTTCCCATTTCCGAAGCTGGAGGCTCTTTGGAAGTAGGGAATAGGATCTTTTCTTACTCCCCATTACTGAAGCTTCAAAAGCTTTAGAAGGAAGGATCCTTCTTCCTCAAGCCCATTGCCCAAAACATTTGCTGCTCCCCTCTGAGAAATGTGCCCTGCACTTTGGGGATGAGCCTTGCCTTCTGCTCTTAGGAAAAGTTTTAGAAGGCTCCTCCTATATACAGCAGGGACAGGCTGCTGAGCAGAGCTCAACTTTGCCTCACACCCATTGCCTAACCCGTTTACTGTTCCCCTCCGAGAAATGTGCCTACTTTTTGGACTTGAGACAGATTGTCATGTGACCAGTAGGCAAAAAGAGATGGAAGTGTTGTTTAAAGTTGTAGGATTTCTGGATGAACTCGCTATGTTACTGAACCAAGGGCATCAAGTCAGTCACTAAAATCAAGTCAAGTTGAGTCAGTGAGTCATTTATTGCCAAGTCAAGTCCAACTTGAGTCATTAAAGTGACTTAAGTCCAACTTGAGTCCAAGTCAATCGACTCGAGTCTACATCACTGCCCACTGAATTTGCCTACATTTACTAGACTTCCTACGTACTCTACAGATTTGTTTGCCCTCTGCTTTTTGAATTTATAGTCCATGTTTGCTAATTTTTCGACTTTAGCTTCAGCTGAGTAACTTTAAGATTGTACAGTTTTTCAACTCAAATGGAAAATGGAAAGGAAGAAAGTTCCTCCATGAAGTTAGTGCAGCTGTAGCTTTAAAATGGCTAGCATCTTGGATAAATACTTCAAAGACAGATCATTTTGGATGGTTTGTGAGCAGAGTATATATACTTCTACTCTTTGTGATTTCAAATGTTGCTCAGCAAATTAACTGTAATATTTGATATATTAGAAATGTCAAGCTCCTAAATAATCTTCTATCGGCAAATGTATTTGCTGAAAAAAATGACCCTACATTAATGCAGCACTGAGACTAAAATTTAAACCTGCAAATAGAAAAGAACGCAAAGTAAAGGTTTCTATAGCAACCTTAACTTGAGCTTTTAATATATGCAATGTGCTAGGAGTTTAATTACTCCCTTTATTGATCAGCAAACATGCTGTTCACACTATTATGTTTTAATTACTTTGACACGTTATTCTGTAGATCTCTGTTCATTATGGACAATCTCACATTTTTAAAATCTGCATAATGCTAAAAAGCTTAGATAACCAATTAATAATTGTCTTCATTCCATGGACATGAATTGTGTGTCTCAAAAGTGAGTAATAAGCATGACAGCACACCAGGCACTGAAATATTATAAGTAGTAACTAGCATTATTTTAAGGACATAAGTGAAACTTGCAATAAATGGTGTCTTGTGGAATGCTCTTGTTTAGTGTTTCAGTGAGTCAGGCATGCCTTTTTCTAGGGTATTTAGTTCCATTTCTCCTCCCACCCCATTTTCTATTTTTGCCCAACAGTCAGCCAGCGTTTTGTGCCCACTGTCCTCATCAGACTGTTTTGGAAGAGTCTCCTCTCATGATTTTTTACCACTACTACTACATCATGTACTTTTTAAACTCTATATTTTATGAAAACTTAATGATATCTTCATCCTGTGTGTTGATAGTGCTGTTCTCGCTTCCTAAAAACCAGCACTCAGAGAACTGAGATCCCTTTTTGTAAATATCATGTTAGTAGTGTGGATAGCCAACAGACACACCAGGAATAAATACTGGCATAATCTTTTATTAAAAGATGGGCAGACTTAATCTATGCCCCCTTGAGTCCCAGTTTTGGTGAAAGGCAGGATATAAATAAAGTAAAAGAATGTCAGGCTAATCTTTTCTCTTTCTTTTTTAAAGGCCATTTCCGCACTAGACTGCTATAGTGGTATTATTCCACTTTCAACATCCTATGGAGACCCCTCCCTAAACCGCAAACCCCAGGATTCCATAGGATGTTGAAAGTGGAATAATACCACTATAGCAGTCTAGTGTGGAAATGGTCATAGAGTTACAAGCTTGGTAAATCAGGGGAATGCTGTGGATGTAGTTTAACTTGTTTTTTGTAAGGTTTATGACAAGGTCCCCCATGATATTCTTGCAGAAAGATTGGAAAAATGTGGGCTGGGCAACATCACATGCTGTTGTTAGGTGGATATGCAGCTGGTTGATTGACCAAACCCACAATGCTGACCAATTATTCCTCTTTGTCGTAGGGAAAAATAACAAGTAAGGTGCCACAGGGTTTTGTCCTAGGCCTGGTGTTGTTCAACTTCTTATAAATGGCCTGGATGAATGGAGGTTATGATTATAAAATTTTCAGATGACACCAACTTAGAAGGGATAGCTAATATATCTCAGAAGACAGAATCAGGATACAAAATATTCTGCAAAGATTGGAGAGTTGGACCAAAACCAACAACATGAATTTAGGCAGGAAAAACAAAATGAACAAAGATTGGATGGGTGACACCTGACTTGACAGCAGTAAATGTGAAAAGGATTCAGAAGTCTCAGTATAGCCCAGGCTAAATATGATGGATTGACCAAAAAAGCCAATGCAGTTCTAGGCTGCATCAAAAAGAGTATGATGTCCAGATCAACAGAAATGACAGTCCCACTTTATTCATCTTTGGACAGTCCTCGCCTGAATACTGTGACCAGTTCTGGGCCCCACAGTTTAAAAAGGATATTGACAAGCTGGAATACGTCCAGAGGAAGGCAACCATATGGTAAAAGGTCTGGAAACCAAGTCCTATCAGAAACAGCTTAGGGAGCTGGGTACATTAGCATGGAGAAGAGAAGAGTGAGAGGTGATATGATGGCCTGCAATGGGCTCTGGTCCCACCTCTTGCTCTTGAGTAGGAGAGAGAATCCCTGAATTCTATCTGCTGCCATCACTACTAATTCCCCTCATGTGACTCAGTAACCTAGTGCGAGTTACTATGGGGTTTAACTTGCCTTTTTCCACCTCTGAGTTTGCAGAGACTTCCCTCCCCCTCCCATGGAAGATGAGAATCCTATAATCATATGTATGCACGCATTGAGCAAAGGCATGTGAAGACAGCGTGGGAGAGATCTTTTATTCTATTTTATTCAAGGCTTTTATTCTAAGCAAGTAATCTTGCATTAGCAAAAGGGTATCTTGTACACGAAGGTAAATTCCCTCAGGCATTGCTTAGGAGAAGTTACAATTTTTTTAAAAAAAACAGCCCATATTCAGCTGAGGTTAGAAGAAACATAAGCCATGAAGGAAGATCTTGAAAAGAAAGAAGGTAGAGTATTATTTTATTTCTCAGCTGCAGCAAGAATAGTTCTAGCTCAAAAACGGAGACAAAATAGCCTTCCTACTGGACTTTGAAATTGTTGGATATAATACAAATGGATAGACTCACACTTCTTATGAGAGGGGAGAAATGTAATAAATTTATTGAAGACTGAGATAAAATCATTACACATTTTAAGAACATGTGCAGAAATTTGAAGGTGGTTAATTTCGAATTTTGAGATTAGTATAGCCCTTGTTTCTTCATATTACTGTCATGAATAGAAATGAAAGATGAGGTAAGTAGATTCTGCAGTCTATAGGTTGAATTACTTAGTTTAGATTATACGTGGTATATTAAACAACTTATAACCAGGCTGGTGTTGGGAGGAAGTTTAAGAATGAATGTGAACATTAAGGTAAGAATGTTTAGGTATGTAAGTTTATGGTAGTTTATGGGGGGGGTCTTTTTGGGGTGGTGGTGTTCTCCGTGCTTTCCTTTTCTCTTTCTTTCTTTGTTTGTTTATATATTCTCTCTCTCCTCCACTTCTTTCTATCATTTCCCGCTTTTCTTTTTTCATGCTTCCCCTACTATTTTTTTCTTTTCCTTTCCTTTTTTCTTCCCTTTCTTATTTTTTTATTTCTTCCCTTTCCTATTTTCTTTTTTTTTTTCTCTTTAACTATTTACTTTTCTTTTTCATTGATGATGTAATATTCTCAATAAGATTTAGGTGATGGATTTTTGTATGTTTGTATGTAAATTTTAAGGTTCTGGTAATTTTGCTAAATTTTTCAGTAAAAATTTATAATAAATAGAAGAAACATAAGCCCTAACATGACTAGCTGAACATTCCTTGCTACTCACCATATAGACAGTGTTCTGGGGCTCTGGGTGTTCATGAAAAGTTGGGAGTTTGGACTTCTTTAATCTAGGGTCTGTCATACACAGTCAAGCTTCCCTAGAGACAGTGGGGCAGGCAGCAGCTCTGCTCCCTCTCCGTCACAAAAGTCCCTTCAGCGACTCTGAAGATCTATCAGTCAGTCTTTCTTGTGCCTTGTGGCACCGTGTTCTATAACCTCTCATCTTGAAAGCATCTATTGTCTATCTTGACCTCTGTTGGTCCTATGTGACGCTGAGCCCCAATAAATGTAACCTAAAAGTACCATCTAGTAGTATTAGGATTCCACTAGTACTAATATGAAGCAGCCCGACTGAATAACTTTACGTGATTATTTCAGTGCTCAGTCAGTCAACAGTGCATCCATGGGACAGGAGAAGTAAGTTTACTTATATTTATTTTATTTTAAAAGACATGATTAAATTGATTGGTGATTAAAAATATGATTTTATTTAAATATATGATTATTTTATCTAAAAATATGATTAAAAAGAGTTAAAAACACTTTACATACCTTCAAAATGTTAATTTCAATAAAAGATTTTTTAAAAAATACAGCATACCACTTTATATGCACACTACTGCTCCATAATTAAAATTCAAGGGCCTCCCTGGATAAAAACTTCTTTACTTGCCAGCAGGAAGAGAACAGGGAGGAGGTCAATTCAGGGGGCCAACAATTGGATGTTCCACAGCCTGGAAGCATCCGTGGAGAAGGCTGTCCCCCAAGTCTGGACACAAGCCATATAGGGCTTTAAAGGTTAAATCTAGCATGTTGAATTCTGCCCAGAAATAGATCAGTAGCCAGTGGAGCTGTTTCACATTATTCCTGTAATCATCTGTGGTCAACAGCCTGGCCATAGCATTCTGGATCTAGTGAAGTTTCTGAGCAGTTTCCAAAGGCAGAGCCCCATGTAGAGCATGGTATGTGATAAAGGCATGTGTTACCATTGCCAGATCTGACTTCTCAAGGAATGCGTGTAGCTAGTCCACTAGTTTTAACTATGCAAGTCACAGCTGGTCATAACTGAAACCTGGACATCCAGGCTCAGAGTTGAGTCCAGGAGAACATCCAAGCTGCAAGCCTGAGATTTCAAGGGGAGTGTAACTGCATCCAGCACAGGCTGAATCCCTATTTACTGATCTGCTTCTTGCTGCCCAGAAGCACCTCTATCATGTCTGGGTTAAGTTTCAGTTTTTTCAACCTCCTCATCCAGTCCATGACTGACAGCAGACACTGGTTTAATACAAAAACAGCTTCCTTGGAATCAGATGGGAAGGATAGACAAGAGTTGTGTGTGTCATACTGAGTTTACTTCCAGCCCCCCCCCCCCAGCCTCACTTCTACCCTTGAAAAGGAGCAGGAAATTCCCCAGCGTTCACTAATTTCGCATGCTGCCACCACCCACTGAATTCTGAATATACTTGTAACTGAACAGGACAGTGGGACCCCTGTCAGTGAATTGCCAATCTCTATGCTTAAGGACCTTTCCTTTCCCTCCTCCTTCAGAGTGAGAGAAGTCCTATCTAAGCGTGTGCCGAAGAATGGCATGGGAATGGAGAGGAAACAGAGGTTTTACAGAAAAGCATTTATTGTAAGGCATGCAAGTAAACAAGACAATAATACACATGAGAGGCTCCCCCCTCCCACGTACGCTTAAGTTACAAGTAGTTATAACAACAGATACATTCTTAAGATCAGCCAACCTCCAAAATAATTAAAAGCCCTAACGCAACTAACTACCT
Source organism: Cyclura pinguis (assembly GCA_030412105.1). Taxonomy (NCBI): domain Eukaryota; kingdom Metazoa; phylum Chordata; class Lepidosauria; order Squamata; family Iguanidae; genus Cyclura; species Cyclura pinguis. The sequence continues at coordinate 314,287,576 of CM059600.1, read as the reverse complement.
TATTCTAGTTACTCACATTTGGGTTCACAGGCTTAGATGATCTAGGAGAGGAAAGAGACCAGGAGGCGAGGCCCAGGCCTGCAGCCTACTACTGGCACAGATCCCATCTCCAGGAGGTTCCTTTGTTGTCTCTTTGCCACATGGCTTCTCAAGGATTTTTATAACTTCTGCTTCGAAGCATCTCGAAGCATCTCGAAGATGCTCACCTCTCTTCCCTTGATTGGGCCATTCTCCCCCTGTGACCTGTGAGGCTGACCCACAGTAAAAATGTAACCTAATCCCAACACCTCATTAACCCTTGGTTTACCTGAAGAGGGAAGCATCCCCCTTCAGCCAAGTCTAGATAATGGGAAGCCCCATTATCACAGTGTGTCAGCAGCATACTGATGATACTGAGCCCCGAAAATCCAGATGACCTCTCCCAGCAGTGCCATGTAAATGTTAAACAGTATACGGAAGAGAACCGAGCCCTGAGGGACACCACAGGATAGTTGCCAGGATGTCGAACAGGCATTCCCTCACTACTTTCCATCCCTCCAAGAAAAACCAGAGCCACTATAAAACAGTACCGCCATCCCCATCCCAGAGAGGTGTCCAGAAAGATATCATGGTTGATGGTATCAAAAGCCACTGAGAAGTCCAGCAGAACCAACAGAGACACTCCTGCTGTCTAGTTCCCCGTATAGGTCATCTACCAAGGTGACCCAAAGCTGTCTCTGGCTTAAAGCCCTGAAGCTGGGAGGCCACCACACATTTCAATACCTTGCCTAGAAAAAGGATATTGGAGACTGGTTGATAGTTCTCCAGTATGATGCCTCCAGGGAGGATTTTGTTGGATTAAAAATGCGGTGACATTTGCCCCAGTTGAAAATACATTTGATGAGCATGTCATGGGACACCTGGGGAATGACTGAGCAAGTTATCACTCATTCCCTAGGGGACATGAAGTAACGGGCTGAGTCATGATAGTGAAATCATGGCAAGAGGTTGCATGATGCAAATGGCCCTGAGTGATGACATGGAAGCAGGTGTGTATAAAAGAGGGGCATGAATGCTTGCTCGCTCTCTGATCCTGACACTCTGATCCTGACACTCTGCATCCCGTATCTCTGATCCTGAATCTCTGATGCTGAATCTCTGCCTGTGGATCTGCGTATCCTGTGTATAGATGTATATACTGCAACTGTGAAGATTAAAGCCTCCAGGTATTTTGGATGACAAACTCTGTGTCCGTGAGTTTACTAACCAGTGGGTAGAGGCGTCAGTGCTGCTGCTGTAGTTGTACTCTGCTGCACACGCTTTTTGCTGTTTTGAAGCTCTGCTAGTTTATGCCTGCCTCTGAGACACTGTTTGTCCAGAGAGCAGCAGTTACAGCTGGTGCTGTAAATCATCTCCCGTCAGATTTTTCATTAATGGTCTCACTACTGCCTCTTGTAGATAAGATGGAAACCTGCCTTGCTGTAGTGAGGCATTCATTACTCCCCTTACTTACGGCCTTATCACACACACTATTATAGTGCTAGTATTCCACTTTAACTACCATGGCAATATCACTTGGAATCATGGGATTTGCAGTTTAGGGAGAAGCATTTAGAATTCTCAGTCAGAGAGCTCCAATGCCTCACCAAACTACAAACCCCAGAATTTCACAGGGTGTAGCCAGGGCAGTTAAAGTGGAATAATAGTGTTACAACAGTGTAGTGTGATCGGGACCTTAGGCCACCAATCACCCTGGGGCTCCTTTCAACAGCCAGGAAGGGCATAAGTCCAGTATGCACATGGTGGCTGTCATCTCTCCAAGGATCCTGTCCATGTCCTCAGGTAGCACAAACTGAAATGTATCCAATAACATTGGACAAGCAGGGGCCAGTGTTGCATCCACTGGACCTATGTCAACTACCTCATCCAAGTCAGAGTGGATCAGAGCAATTTCATCTGCAAAGTACCATGCAAACTCTTCACAGTGAGCTGCCAAGTGGTTCATATACTGGCTTACGGGGCAGAATGCAAAGGCCTCTGACCACTTGAGGCAACGGTGCTGGACAGCAATGTGCAGATGCAATGGTGGCAGTGAAGAAGAATTTCTTTGCTGACACCACTGCCACAACATACGTTTTCCAATGAGCTCTAGCCCATATTTTGTTGGAATCACCCCAAGCCTTCTGCTATAATTGCTCCAGTCTTGGTCCCACTTGTTTCATACCAGCTCCATTTAATTGCACTATTTAACATTTTTTAAAATTTAAAAATTCAAAAACAGAAGTTGACTTCCAACCAGGTTTTCTTTTGTTTTTCATTTTTGGCTGTATGATTCTCAAAGGGTTCCAGGCACTGCAATTGGCCTCTAGAGTAGCTAACATTGACCACAAAGGTTTATAAGGGGAATATAGATGGATGCCCAATTGCCATGGCTCTAGGCTGCCTCGATGGCCATGACAACAAAAGGGAGGTTCTTTGATGCAGTGTTTATCAGAGACCTTTGCCCAGTCTACCAAATGTTCCTCCTATTGCTTACCCAGAGACAATGATATAAATGGCTCCCAGAGCCTGCCATACTACACAATTATAGCAATATAATTCCACTTTAATTTCCATGACAACATCCTCTGGAGTTTGTCGTTTGGTGAGGCACTAGAGCTGTCTGGATGAGAAGTCTAAATATCCCTCCCTAAATTGCAAATACCAGGATTCTAGATGATGGAGCTATGGCAATTAAAGTGCCACAGCTCTTTAGTGATATAATTGTATAGTATGCATGGGCCTTAATATTTAGAACTGCAGTGGATGGCATGTAGAACAGGTCAGTGCCACACAAAGTCTTCTTCTAGCCTCCATGTTGGTGCCTTCTTACATCTCCAGTAGTGGCCATGGGGAAATAGCCATCTCCATGTAGACTCTCAGATCTATGTGTGGTGAAAGCCATATGTTTTCACTCTAGATGGTACAAGCTTCCCATACGGACCTAGCATGTTTTGCCTCCTGACATGGAACAGCAAAGGTGCCCACTCCTACTCAAAATGCATAGTTCCCAAAGCCAGGCAAGTTTTCTTTGGCAGAATTCTGCATTGTGGCAGAAAAGCTCACAAGCACATCTTCCTGTTCCTGGTGACAAAAATACAAAAACAAATATAAAAACTAGTAATCTGTTGCATTTTCACAATGCTCTGAAAATGCCACATGAGGAATCCACCATAGTCTGCCTAATAGTAGTGCTGGCCCTGTCTGGACTGGTATCAAACAGCCAGCTTTGCTGTGCCAGAGAGTTGTAACAGAGGAAGATCCTGGGTATTGGAGGTGATAGACATGCAGCTCATCTTGCCATGAAAATGCTATGTGTTTGCATGAGGAGAAGGGAATAGAAAAACTCCTTTTTGTTTCCTAACTCTCTTTTGTTTTCTCTGTCTTATGTGACCTTCTCTCTGGCCTAGAGTGATACATCTCAAAAATGTGACCTTTGACATCTTGGCTTTGTTTCAGAATGCAGGACCAAACAGGACTCCTTGCTCTTCCATCTCAGCTTTCACCATGGGTGGGGGGATGAGGGTGTTCCCCTCCAAACAAGAATGGTGCACTCACAATGAAATTTTTCTTCATTCCCCAAATTTCTAGCATTGCAGTGAGTGAGACACTGAAAAATGTTCAGTTCTTCTATTTGCTCTGTTTGCATCCCCTTGGTAACTTTGTCTGCCCTTTCTCTTTGGATGTCTCAACTGTATTTTGAAGTGCTCAATGACAGGCAGTTACTGTGATGCCAGAAATTTGGGGGCTGAAGAAAAATGCAATTTGGGGGGCAGAGTTCTTATCTGGGGGGCAATGCTCTCTCAGTTTTGCCCCTCCTATATCCTTCCTATCACAGTGTATTTCTGGTAATGAACATTAGCTTATTTTCTTAAACAAAGGAATCCTGTCTGTGATGGCATTCCAGGGGAAATAAGCTCCGCTACTCATTTGATTTTAAAAGTGCTCAGCAATGATCTCATAGCTATCTGCTATCTCTGCTATCACTGTGGAGGAAAATAGATATTCCCTACCAAGCACTGCACTGGTGGGACCAAATTTCAATCAGGGGTTTGTTATTATCCATGATCTTCAAGAACTAAGCCAAGAGTGATGATGGAGCAACGTTAGGGGACGTGAAACCATCTGAGGCACTTTAGAACATTCACCAGTTTTGCAGATTCTAGGGAGGGATGTTATCCTGGAGTACAGTGTCAGAAACAGACTGCAAAAACACACAAGATAAAATGTTTGTCTGCAAACACAATCAACTAAACTTTTTTTATTATAAAAGGTGTTATGACCCAGCGAGTAAGCTTTCTGACTTCAATATAGCCAGCCTGTATAGTGATTATTCCTTCTTTCTGCTGTTGACCTTGTTTTCTGAAATAACGTTTTGAGATCACTGGGGAAAGAGTGCTATATAAAATTTTAGTATTAATAAAAAGTAGAGCTGAGATGTGGCCTTCCCCAAGCACAACAGAAAAACATCAACTGTACTGGATTTTCCACTTAAAATCTAGTTAACAAAATCTAGTTGAGAACCACTTCATGACCACATGGCATTCCTTAAAAATTCCATGTGATTTCTGTACTATTTTCCTCACAGTATATATGTTTTAGTCACACACAGAAACTGCAGTTATATCCTTGACCACCCTCCCAAACCAAAATCTTAACAGGACACGTCTGTGCTGGTCTACTCTATTGATTAAAGGAGGTTTCCTTTGTTTTCAAAGTTGTTGGCTGTTGTTAGGATGACTATGGCTCTGCCATTCTTTTCTTTTATTATATAATACACATATTTGTAATAAACCTTGTACAAATATACAAAATATACATACAAAAGGAAAGATAATACTACAGAATCTCCCAGGATATTACAGAATCTTTCACCCTTAATAATATCTTAACATAATCTTAAATTGTCTACTCTAAAATTATTTATTATCATAAATAATTCCTTATTCAGTGTTTGTGTACATTACAAATAGTCATTCCTTCAAGACTATCCTCTAAGTAAATATACAGACAATTCCAGTCTTTCCTAAAATTGTCCAGTGTTTTGTCTTTTAAAAACATCATCAATTTATCTATTTCCATGATATGATATAGCTCCAAAAGCCAGTCTTTGGTTTCAGTGGCTCTACCATTCTTTTCTAAGGAAGAGTTCTTTGACTCAGACAACGGTGCTGGTAGAAACGTTTCAGACATTGGAGGTGTTCTGGTGGAGTTTAGTTTAAACTGCAAACCTCAGAATTCCATAGGACGTTGAAAATGGTATAATAGCACTATAACAATCTACTGTGGAAATGGCCTAGCTTAAACATAAGTAATTCCAATACAGAATGCTAGCTGTTATTTTTATTATTTTAAATTATTTTCAAATGCTTATAATGATTTTACTTTTGTACCATCTTGAAATCTTGTGATATAGATTAGGATACAAATATTTAAATGAACAAACATTCTGTTCAGACCTAAAACTAGGACAGAACAATCCTAACTAGAGATGAGGAGCAAAATAAGATTCTCTGCCAGCTCATGCAGCCAGGACAGGTGATGGTGGCAGGTTGACCAAGCTTTTGTTCTTTTGTTGTTAGTGTTGATTCTCCTCAGCCCCGTTGTTACTGTGTGCTTTCAGGCCCTTTTGGATTTTTGGTCCTGAGATGAATCTATCATGGGGTTTCCTGTGGCTGAGTGTCTAACACGCCCAAAGTCACCCAGCGGGTTTCCATGCCCAAGCAGGGAATCAAACCCTGGTCTCCAGGATTGTAATCCAATGCTTGAACCACTACACCATCCTTACTGTAATAGAAAAATACATACCTCACCCTGAAAGAGTAGTTTGCTCAGTTTTAGAGCTGTACGGAAGAATGGAGAAGACTTGGGGTCAGAGAATTTTTAGTAAAAAGGGCAGTGATAACAAAAATACATACTGGTATCTCCACCAGTCTTTTTTAAGATTTATATTAATTGTGATTTCACAATTAATATAAATCTTAAGTCCTAAGTGCAGGACCTTATATTTCTCTCTGTTGAAATTCATTTTGTTAGCTTTGGCCCAGCTCTCCAATCTGTCAAGGTCATGTTGAATTTTGATCCTGTCCTCTGGTGTATTAGCAACCCCTCCCAATTTGATGTCCAGTTCTGGACACTGTTATTCATGAAGGATATCGACAAGCTGGAACGTGTCCAGAGGAGGGCGACCAAAATGGTGAAGGGTCTAGAAGCCATGCTCTATGAGAAGTGGCTTAGGCAGCTGGGTATGTTTAGTCTGCAGAAGAGAAGGTTAAGAAGGGACATAATAGCCATATTTAAATATTTGAAGGGATGTCATGTTGAGGAGGGAGCGGGCTTGTTTTCCACTACTCCAGAGACTAGGACAAGGAGCAATGGATTCACGCTGCAGGAAAGGAGATTCCACCTGAACCTTAGGAAGAACTTCCTGACAGTCAGAGCTGTCCAGCAATGGAATATGCTGCCTCAGAGTGTGGTGGAGTCTCCTTCTTTGGAGGTTTTTAAGCAGAGGCTAGATGGCCATCTGTTGGGAATGCTTTGATGGGTGTTCCTGCATAGCAGGGGTTGGACTCAATGGCGCCTGTGGTCTCTTCCAACTCTGTGATTCTATGATTCAAGTTTATGATTTGAGCCTGAAGTTTCTACTCCCAGCTAGATGAGGAAGAACAGCAGGATGAACAAGCATAAAAGTCCTTTGTAAAGAGGACCTTCACTGTTGGAACCTTTGTTAATTAAAGTATGCCTGCAGTGGAAGACCAAGCTCTGGAATTAACTAGCTAAGCTATTAATTTGCTAGATTTCTCTACTGATTTCCCTTAACTCACTAGATTCCTCAGTTAATGTTGAAGTTGAAAATATATTTTAGTGATATCTGCATGATTTCTTTGGAAAAACATGCAGGAGGGGAACAGAGATAACTATCTAGAGCAGAAGATTTCAATGAGATAGAAGAAAAGATAAGTTTTGCAATGGAATGGGGATGGTTTGTCTGGTTAGCAGAAAACCAAGGCCCATAATCAGCCAGAGCCCCTTTAGAATGTCATGTAAGGCAATGTCCCCCATGAGCTTGTATGGAAGAAAAACATCTGGAGTCTTTCTGAGGTGGGATTCATCATGACTCTGTTACCCTGTTTACTGGGGGTCCTGTGAGGGACACCAAAATGTGCTCAACAATAGGTGGGGAAGATTAGCTCTGAGCACTGCTTTAGCGATACGAGAGGCAGGGTAACTTAGCAGGATCTTGAGCCCTATGTCTACGGGGTCAGGCTGAGTCAAGGAGCACACAGAAGTTGAACTAATAAATGATGTTTTATTAAAACACAATCAAACAGTGTATGCGGCACACTCACACAAGATAACTAAAGAAATAAAGGTTGGAGTGGGATAGAGGGGTTTTTAGAGGAGTTGTTGGTTTGGGTAATACTTCACCTGTCCTGAAGCCCGGTTGGAAGCGGAGAAGATGGAGAGCGTGGATCTCAGCACATGGAGCTGAGGGGAAGGCTCGCTGTACAAAGCAACAGCAAGGTGGGATGGAAGCCAAGAGTGATCCGAAGAAGCGCTCAAAGTCAGGGGTTTTTATAAGAAGAATTGTGACCACAGGCTAGGTCGGACTTGGGGAAAACAATAGATTTGGGGCTGGAGACAAAGCCTCCAAAAGGTCAGAATTTGAATGATTGAGTTACAGCCAAATTGTCAATAGGATAGCCAGTATGCAAAAGCGGAGTACTTGAGTGTTGTATAGTCAGATCATCAAGCTGCCAGCGTGGGGCAGAGGATCTTTTGAAAGCTGCGTGCATACCTAATGAAGGTACTTGCCTTGAGGTCTCCTAAAGCTGCGAGTCGGCTATTTCTGGCCTGCCTGTATTGTTTTGGAATATTATGGCGATTATCGGCCGAGCCTGTATGCGTGCTTGTCTGGGGGCCTCGCAAGCACGTGGAAGGGAATGGGTATGTGAGGCCGAATTATTGATATCAATAGATATCTTTTTATATCCCCAAAGCTCGGGCTAGCCAGGGCAGTAACAACTCTCACCAGTAACTTCTCCTCTATTGATTCTATTATGGTCTAGTTTCTATTAGATATTAAGGTATAACATACAATCTGATATAATATTATTTGGAGTGATCTTCAATTAACCTGCCCATGCTGTAAGATCTATGGGAGGTGGGGGTTTTTTTGGCTCGGTCCCACAATTATATCAGTCGTGTCTGTTCAGGTCATGAGCAAGAGCCTTCTTGGAAGCTACTCCCAAGTTGTGGAACTCCTTTCCCCAGGAATTCTGCTTGGCCCCCTCCCTGCCGTCCTTCCACTGGCAGATAAAGTCTTTTTTCTTTAAGGCGGCATTTGTTTTTTAGTATGTTGCAGCAGACAGAGCTTTCAGTGGGAGTAGGTTGTATTTGTATTTTATTATTTTTTAAATGTCTTTTACTGAACTTGTGTTTTAACCTGTGCTTTTTTTTTAAATCACAGTTTGTGTTTGAGTGTGTTTTAACTTTTGTATTAAGAGTTTAAATTGTGTCTTAAAATGTTGTATGCCACCTTAAAAGCTGTGCTGGGAGAAAGGTGGGATATAAATTAAATAAACAAATAAAATAAGTAATAAAATAATTAAGCCCTTTGTAATGCTGCTCACCTAGTAGAGAATTAAGTGAAAACTTTTCCCCAACCCTCTACCCCCCCATTTCTTTTTGTTCGTCCATCTCTCTCTCACACACACACACACTCATTCCCTACCTTTCCCATTCTGCTTTTCACCTACTCTTCCTCCTCCTGCTGCTCAACTGCCTTTTAATTATACAGTTAAGGGAACAGGGGTGCAGAGACATGTAGGCTTGTCATTAAAAGATGCCACATAGTGAAAATAGGATCTCTGACTCCTTCATGCAATATCTGTGCTCTGCCACAGACGTGTACAGACCATACTTCTTGAATGGGAGTGCAGAGGCAGAAAAAATGCACTGATTCAGTGGTGCAGAAAAATGCTCTGCATATGCTCAGAGAAAAATTTTAGATTAAGAAGTCTTCATTCTTTATTCTATGAATGGTCTTTGTAGTTATCCACTTCTTGCTGAATCTGTGGTGGAACAGTGCTCTGTAAATGAAATAAATCATTCCTTACTAAACAGACAAACAAGGAATTTGAAAGAATGAGTGAAGTGTACAGGTTGGTAGGGGTGGAATGTAAGAGAGATGCAGGTGAGTGACAAACTGAATTAAAGAGGTTGCAAGATGAGGCCTCATACTATGGAAGATCCTTCCCCAAATGAACAGTTCCTAAACATTTTGGACTCCCAACCATTCCAGGGCACGTATTATATATTTCAGGCTTTTTAGTCCTTGTCGTGAAAAATTATAGGGTGGTGACAACTTTAAGGGGACAAAAAGAGCCCTTCTGAAGTAGCTTTAAAATGTGCTCCCCTGAGGTCAGCACTGACAACCTCAATGCCATTAGCTAGATGGCCTGGCCCAACTCTACCATTCTAAACAAGTCAATCAACAATAACTTATAAATTATTTCAATTATTAAATTATTTCAAAATTATTAGTGGTCATGGTAATGAATTAGTTTCCTAGTTTCTAAAGTTTCAAATGATCAAACTAATTTTCACACCTAATGTCTCAGGCTTTGGTGGCAGACTAACAATGCCGACAAGAGATCATCTCTCTTCCTTCTGTGGGATTCCCAACTATTAAGCTAACTTGGTTCCTGTTTTTTTCCTATCGCTAGCATAAAAAAGACTTGGCTTAAAACACACACACACACACCACTTGGCTTTGCCACTTTCATGTGGTAAAGCCTTCAGCCAATTTGTTATAGAGACATGCAATCACATCAGTGGCCTAGATCACTCAGGGCTTTATCACACGAGGCAGGTAAATCACACTTACAGCTGGATAATAGCATCTTTGGCAGGGACTTATCACATGACATCATTGTTGTTCTATTGTTCTCCCTGGGAGACTGTTTGGAAAATGTTTCTTTTTGTTAACATAAAAAAAAATCCATTGTTGACTTCCTTTCCCATTTTTGTTGTGCTATGATTTTCTGTGCAAAAGTTCACTTGAGTTTTTATGCCAATTGTGGGTGGTGAGGAGGTATTCAGTAGGCATGCTGTGGTGGGGAAATGTCAATCCATCTGCAGTGATCACGGGAAAAGGAGGAGGAGTGGAAATTTCAATTTGATTTCCTTCCAATGGGCAAAGTAACTGAGAAACTTTTAAACTTTTTTCTCTGTTGAAAAAAAAATCCATGGCCAAATAACTGTTCCCCTCCCCCACAACTGGGGGTTGTCAGGGAAGACAAAACTTTGTTCTTTCAATTCGACCCTGCCTCCTTTTTCATCCCCTTTCTGAAGTCTTTCTCTGTGTTATTCTCTCTCTCTCTCTCTGGCCATTTCTACACTAGACTGTTATAGTGCTATAATTCCAGTTTCAACATCCTCTGGAATTCTGGGGTTTGTAGTTTACTGAGGCCAAAGAGCTCTCTGGCTGAGAATTCTAAATGCTCCTCCCTAAACTGGAAATCCCAGGATTCCATAGGATGTTGAAAGTGGAATAATAGTGCTATAACAGTGTAGTGTGGAAATGTCCTTCTCTCCTCTCTCTCTCTCTCTCACACACACACATACACACACACACACACACACGGAGTCAATGGTACATACATACACAATACATATTATGCCTACCCTTATTCCCCTCCCTTGTTACTACATACCCTTTTCCTGGGCTGGCCTGGCACAAAATGTCTTGTGTATGTTTGCGCCATTTACTCTGTGTGTGTGTGAGGGTGGGGGATAAAAAGGAGGAGGGGAGAAGGAATATGGCAGCACCTTTAAGACTGATTTTTAGGTTAACATGAGCTTTCATGGATATAAAAGAAACTCTTCAATGCAGTACAGGTATAAAGCACATTTATACAGTTTGGAGAGTGGGATAGGATGTAAAACGATGCAGAAAGATCCAAATCATGTCCATCACCCTAAATTTTCAAAAAGCTGGGTGAAGAGATATAGGTCTTTCAGATCTTTACAGTGATCAGTCAGTGTTCATGTGTGAAAGCAAATAATCTGCTTACCAAATGTCAATTTCCCTGGGTTCCCTAAACTACAAACCCCAGGATTTCATAGGATGTTGAAAGTGGAATAATAGCACTATAATAGTCTAGTGCAGAAGTGGCCCATATTGCCCAGATGTGTTGAGAGCCGGGATGTAGTGATGAGGAAGGGGAATAAGGACAGTGGCCTGCAAATGAAATTTCTAGCATTGCAGTAACATAAAACTTTGTTGAATTTCAATTGAGAAATGAGGTTTAGGCATCCAGATTAAAGGGGCAAGCAGAGTTACCCTGAGAAAGCAAACACAGCAAATATTAGAGTTTTAGGTATAATCAATGTTCAGTGGTTTGCTCTGTTATGCTAGAAAATTTCAGTGGGGAGGTAGAACATTTATGTGGGGGAAGGCAATGTCCTCATCCCTTCCCCTCCCAGCTATGCTCCTGAAGAGACCCCATCCCTTCCCAGATGGTGGTGACAGCACAGTAAGGGGAAGCAACAGCTTTTTGCCACAAGCATATGAACTCCAACTTTGCATGCTCAATATGGCCCCCTCCCCAAGAGCTGATATGGTCTTCAGAAGAGTGAGCTCAATGGCAAATGTGGAGTGACTCTAAACCTGCCAAGTCCCCACCCTATGCTCTCTCCTTCAAGGGCTGCCCATCCACAGGAGAAGTCCTTCCTCCAGCACCATCTCCTCCTCAGTCAAATTGAGCCTGTTGTCTTGGCCAAGTACCAGCTATTCTGGTGATATTATCAGGCTGGGTGAAATGGCCTTCCAGCTGCTGGACAGTATGGTCCTAGAAGAGATGGTTCCCTGAGGGCACCTCTTCAGGGTCATTTAGTGAAGAGTGAAAATGTTTGTGAACAGTAGCTGCTGGGTGAAGAACATTCGCCCTTCTCCTCATACGAAGGGTGGAAAAGTGTAACATGGGAGTCTCTATAGTGTCAATAAAAAGCTTCTCCAGGCATCATGAATCAAGACCTTCTCATTGAGCTACAAGTGCATTTGGGAGTTCTGGCTGGGCAAGAACGAATTGCTTCACAATGTGCTAGGCCCACATTTTCAAGGAACACTGCCAAGCCCAGCCATGTCAATATATGGTCTCTGGTACTTTGAAGCTGATCTGCAATCTTATGTCTTGCATGCATAATACCTGTCCATTAGCACATTGAAGTGTGGTATTCTAAACCTTCCAGATAATGTATGTTGACTTGGCTGCTCGCAATCAGTTTTAGAGGTTCATAAATTCACTTGAAATAGAACCATTATAGCACACAAAACTTCCAAAAAATGCAGAATCTGCATTGCTTTTGCAAACAAGATGTGGATTCTTTTGTTGCGGTTGAAGTGTTTCCAAAATATGAATCCATTAATGGAGCCTCATGCCAAGAGTCCTGATGCACACAATATATCCTCTCTCCTGAAGGCTCTAAAAAAACAACCAAGTGAACTAAAGGATGCCATTTGAATATGAAATGAGCCAAAACAAATTAAAATATTGTCATAAACTGGTGTTTTTGTGGGTTGTATTTGCAATGCAGGTTTTGTAATAGATAGATAACAAACAGTAATTCTTTTCCTCAATACTTTCTTAATATGTCCTGTAATTTCTTCAGCGTTCTTAAGCAATATCAGGTCCGCTTGAGAAACAACTCTAAATTCTCCATATTCCCTACTGCTTCAATAGATAATTTTTCTTACACTGATACATACATTCCAGTTCTGATGAATGGATGTTCATTCAGTTTCAGAATGCCTCATCATCCATCAGCTTTGCACAAGGTAGCTTTGCAGAGGGACAGTGTGGAATGTTACCAATCAAACAGCTTGTTGTTACCTGCCTTCAAGCTGATTCAGACTTAAGGTGACCCTGTCATAGGATTTTCTTGGCAAAATTTATTCACAGGAAACTTGACATTGCCTTCTTTTAAGGATGAGAGAGTTACCCAGTGAGTTTCAATGGCTGGGTGAGGGATTCAAACTCTGGTCTCCTAGTCTGAGACTCAAATCATTACAATATGCTAGGTCAATCAAATGGCATTATACAGCTATTCCATCTTCCCATTTCTAAATAGACTTCCCAGATCACTGAGACCTGGTTCCCATCTTTCCTGCCTTAAGGTGAGAGGAGGAATCTGAAGGTAACAGCCCATCTTGAAAATAAAACATTTAATTTTTTTTAAAAAAGATGATTGCAGTAAACATGTATACAGGCATATGTTAGTGAGAAAAAAGGCTCTGATGGTAAAGTTCCATTTTAGGAAGTCTTCTTATACCCACACAACCTCATCTTTCCTTCTCATTATCTGTCTAGCTGGAAGTTTTTTAGCATCATCAACATTGAAGGGATAATAAAGGAGGGCTGGAAAAACACAGATATCTGGTGCTGTGTTGCAGCAGCACTTCTGCAGTAAATAGTACATTTTTTTTTTCTGGAAAAGAGTAAGATTCGGTTCTAACCAATCCTAGGATTCTGCAAGAATGCTTGCAGAATCGCTTACTGAGCATTCATGAACAACAAAATTGAGGGGGGGAAAGGGGGAGAGCAAATAAATCTGCCACACTAGTTACCCCTGGGTTGCTAAAAAAGCATGGATCTGTAAATTTAGACACCAAAATGAAAATAATAAGGAAAGTGGAGATTGGTGAAACAAAAGGTCACCCCAAATATATTTCAGAAGACATCTTCAAGTTGTCTCTATAAGGTTCAATATGTTTTTGTTTACTTCTGATTCCTTCCTTCCTTAGTTGATGTAGGCCCTTTCCACACTCTAACTGATCCTAGTGAAGTCCCGCGGGGATCCTGGTAGAGCCTCTCCGGGGAGGGGAGCACGATAGGAGCGCTGCCCTCTGCACTGGCTGCCTGTGGGAATGGAGGTGTGATGGGCATACTTCTTCCTTCTGCAGTGCAGCCAGGCACTGTCCCATGCTGTGCTGGGACAGGAAGCATAGCCATGTGCTTCCTTACCCTCTGCAACTCAGATAAGTGCGGAGGCAGGGCTGGTGGCAGCAGGGCTGCACGGTCATCAGTCATTGATGATCTGTCTGTCAATGATTTGCGATACAGTTGTGCCACCTGGGGACGGGAGAAGGACAGGACACAGACGACGTTGTGCATAAGCTGCATCTGGATCCCGTCCTTCTCCCGTCCCCAATTTTTTTTTTAAGTTTGCTGAAATATGTTGAACTGCTCTTTTTTTCTGTGCTGTAGGAACCTATCCCTACTTTCTCCATGTTATTTCTTTGGTACCAAATTTTCCGTTAAAAAAAGTAATGTCCAGGAATACATATACTTAGTTAACTGAAGTATACTTGGAATCTGATGTAGAGAGACAATGGAGAAACAAACAAACAAACACTGTGCATAAGCCTGTGTATAGATGGTCTCATTGGAGATGAGAATGCCTGGGGAAGAAAGCAGAAAAATTGAGGTGGGGGGGAAATAAAGCTGTCTCCCCTTGCTTTTTTCCCCTGAAGCCTTTTTTTTCCCTAGAAAAAAACCCTGAAAATTGAAAAAGAATTGGAAAAAAATAATCATGGGATATTTTCTTTTAGAAAGACAAACTTTTAAGAAAAGGTGTCCATATATTTACTCTTCCAAAATTACTGCATACCCTTGCATAAGTCTAGAAATTTTAGTCAAAAAATTGACCCCCCAAAATTGGGTCAACTTATCTACAAGTCAATGTTAAATACTATACCTTAATTCTAGTGGTATATTTAGGTCTTTTAGTTTAAGTCTCAAGTCAAGTCTCAAGTCTATACCTTCAAGTCTCAAGTCAAGATCTTGCAAGATACTTTCAAGTCAAGTCTCAGGTCTGGGAGCCAATTTTATACTCCGACCTATATTCCATAATTTCTGGACAGAGTCAAATAAAGTCAGTTTTAACAATTTAAGTAGAGTTGGTCCTCCACATTTGTGATTTTAGCATCTGTGGGTTTGGAAGTGAGGAACACTTCCCATTTCTGAAGCTGGAGACTTTTTCAAAAGTGGGGAATAGGATCCTCCTTACTCCCTGTTACTTAAGCTTCAAAGGCTTTAGAAGGAAGGATCCTTCCCTTCTCAAGCCCATTGCTTAACACATTTGCTGTTCCCCTCTGAGAAGTCCTCTGCTCTGAGGGCAAGTCTTGCCTTTTGCTCTTAGGAGAAGTTTTAGAAGGCTCCTCTGATATGCAGTAGGGACAGGCTGCTGAGCAGACTTCAACCTGGCTTCAAGCCCATTGCCTAAACCATTTGCTGTTCCCCTCCACGAAATTCACCGCCCACCATCTAACTTCCCACCTACCATCAAGTCCTCTAGCACTTTTTGCCATTTAGAAACCAAAGTGTTTGCCTACTGAATCAGTCGTTTTTGAAACTGGAACAAGAATTTGGGAATGATAAACATTTTATCTATAAATATCCTTCCAATAACAAAAGCTTAAGCTCTTTCCAGGATCTGAGCTTAGTCCTAAATATTTATCCAGAAGATTATAGTTTCCAGGAACAAGTCGAAGGTCATCTTTATTGAGCACAGCTCCCAGATATTTAAGACTGGAATATCTCAGGGTCATCTGTGTTTTGTAAATCACACTGTTAACTGTAATGGAGTATTGATGCAGAATTGCTCTGACTTAAGAAAAGTTAATTTTCAACCTTGGGTAGGTTTGGAATGTTGCTTGTAGCCAGGATAGTTTGAGTTTGATTGGTGAGGAAAAGTAACAGATCACCTGCAGTAAGCCTATCAGGTGAAATTTTCTTTTATTTTTGGCAACTTCAAATTGGGGATTTGTTCAAATTAACTCACTAAAGGCTCAATGGCAATAGCCAAAAGTAGTGGGGATAGAGGATATTCATGTCTCAATTGCCTATTTGTCTGAATTGGCTTGGAACCAATTTTGTTAATATGGACAGTGGTTTTAGAATCTTTACACATTCACATTATTAATGACACTAATTTATTATCGAAGTTGAGTTTCAGAAACAGCATAAACAGTTGCAGCCACTGAATGACTTGAGGACATCTTACGAAGGAGGAACAAGATCCATTTGGATGCCATTTTGTGATCACATTTAAGATTCTCCTGGTTGTGTACAGAGTAGGTGCAACTGAGCCTAAACTCTGTTTGGTCATTAGCAACATGACATTAAGAATATAATATACAGCCATTTTTGAATCCCTGTTTTGGGGAAAAGGTGGAATGTAAAAGTTAACCATAACAACTGGTGGGGGGAAAAATTAATTCTTTGAGCCAGAATCATGCAGAGGAGTTTTAGTTCTTGATTGAGAGCTTTAACACACGAGGCAGGTAAATCATAATTACAGCAGAACAAGAGCGTCTTTGGCTGGGACTTATCACGTGGTAAGTGACAGACATGATTCTGTTCTGTTCTTCTTCTGGTGGGAGACTGTTGGAAAAGTATTTCTTTCACTAACACACACACAAAAAAACCCATTAAGGACCTCCCTTGTAAAAGAAATACTTTCCAAATGGTCTCCCACCAGGAGAACAACAGAAGAGGAAAGAGGTAATGTGATAAGTCCCAGCAAAGACGCTATCATCCTGCTGTAATTGTGATTTACTTGCCCAACGTGTAAAGCCCTAAGAAGCAAAATGAGTTAGTACACAGTCCATCATATAGAGTCACTGCCAGACGTTATTCTTAAAGCACATGCTATGAACCAACTCTCTAGTTCTCATACTCCCACCATAATGTTATCAAATGTTAACAAAAAAGACCTCCTGTGCACCTACATCTTGTGAAAGGTTAGTGATGCCCAGTTTGAGATTGTACTTCCAACCATTCCAGTTAAAGGGATTAATTCACAGAATCAAGCACAATGATAGACATGGAATTAGAGGACTGTGAACAGCTGCACTATGTCCTCCCATGTTTTCACTTTTGTAATGTTGAGTTGAACAAACTGACCAACACATTCCTGGCAAGAGCACACCAAGCTTTATAGCCCTGCATAAAAGCTTTTGAGTTCCATCCAATCTCCTTTGTGTCCATTCCTAAAGCATCATCACTTCTATTCACGTGGGAAATTTACTTAAATTCCATGTCTTCTTTCAAAGAATCCCAATAACTGAACAGTCTTTAGAAGCTGAACTCCAGGATATTGTTGTTAACTGGTTTCAAGAATTGTGGACATATTTGTATTTGTGGACATTATCTGTATTAAGCACACCCAAGAGACTCCTGGATTGTTAATATTTTACGTAAAAAAGTTGTGTAGAATCCTCTAGCATTATCAGTAAGTAGGCCTGGAGAATATATGACTGGCTGGCAGATAGTTTGTATGGGGAAGCAACAAAGTCAAAATTGGCTTGAAAGCCTGATCTCGGACTTGATAAACCACATTCCAAGAGGGAAAAGGCAGGAGTGTCAGCTCCCTTTCACTTTACAGTACATAATTATAGTGCTATGCTTCCACTTTAATTGCCTTAGTTCTGTCCTATGGAATAATGGGGTTCGAACTTCAGAGAAAGGATATTTAGAATTCTCAGGCAGAGAGCTCTACTGCCTCACCAAGCTTCCAATCCTAGAATTCCACAGAATGCAGCCATAGCAGTTAAGTGGAATCACTACCGTAATTTTAGCGTTAAGGGGCCCTATCTCAGCACAAATGGGAGAAAACGCAAAGATGTCAGTGCCAATGAAACCTAAGAACAGCCAAAATTGCTAAATTTGATAATTTGTTATTGGCATTGCGCTAGAGTGGATGTGGCCAGCATGTTTTGTTTATCCACATGTAGCCAGACTGTCCAGTAATTATAAACTTCTGGAAACTAGTTCACTAACTAGGCAGTAAATCTATTACAATGGATAATATTTCTTTTTTTGTTCTATTAAAATAATGGGACTGTATTGCATAAGGCTTTAATAATTACGATACTGTCAGCTGCTTAGACAGAAAGTGTCAGATACTGGACAAATCTGAAATGTTTGACCACAGGAGCATGGCTATCCCGTGTTTAGAATATATCACTCTATAAAAAACTAATAAACTAAGAGTAGAGAAAAATTAGATAGAATTATGGACAAATGTTTTATCTTCATTGCTCATGCAAATGAATGTTCCCAATTCCAACAGACTCCCCTTGAACAACTAACATTGTGGAAGGACTTCTGAACAATATGATTCCTTAATAGCAATCATGGAGGTTGTTCCTTGCTCAGCTACAGATCTGAGCATGTCATCATCAAGTGCTCATATACAATTATCTTTTCTGCATTTAATATTGACAGCATTGCACAAAATTGCCTGTTGTGCTGTAGTTCAGTTTATTTGCTGTTGTACAATTGCCACAACAATAAAACAATAAGAAGTCCTACAACTGTCTTCTATATTGATTAATATTTTGGTCTCGGTTTGTTAAACAGAGCAGAACATTTCCCCTTTCTCCCCGTCAGCAGGCAAGATATATATACAACACACACACACACACACACATATACAGAGGAAAGCACTTTATGCATCTGTCAAGGCAGGTTCTCTGACTCATGAAAGCTTTATGCCACAATAAATGCATTATTTATTTATTTATTTGGAATACTTATACTCTGCCCTTCAACCACAAAGATTCCCAAAGCAGCTTACAATTAGTTAGCCTGACCTCAGGATAACAATCTAGGTAAAACAGGACGTACATAAAAAGGGGATGGTTGGGTGAAAATTAAGTTCAGTAGTTCTGCTGCTCTCCTCCCCAACCCCCACCCCGAGGCCACAGTAATGGCAGCTGAACATAGGCCATTTCTGCCCTACACTGTTTTAGTGCTGCTATTCCACTTTGAACATCCTATGGAATCCTGGGGTCTGCAGTTGAGGGAGGGGCATTTAGAATTCTCAGCCAAAGAGCTCTTTGGCCTCAGTAAACTACAAACCCCAGAATTCCACAGGATGTCGAACATAGAACAACAGCACTATAACAGTGTAGGGCAGAAATGGCCATAGAGAAAAGGACTCTCAACAGCCATTGAGGCACAGGCATGATCAAGCTTTGTCTGGCTGCTCTTCTTTCCCTCAGAAGCCACAGCAGTGGCAGTTGAATGGAAGCAGAGGAAGGGCTCTCAACAGCTGCTGGGGCACAGGTGCAATGGGGTTACTCCTTGAGCAGAGTGCTACAGGACTCAGCACCATACATCTGTGTACATATATCATATGTAGCTCATGATGACCTCATACATTCTCCCCCATCATTCTAACTCTTGATTCTAACATTTTAATTAGGAGAAATATAAATGCCTAATACAACACATTTCAAAGATATGAAAATAGATCAGGAGGGGGGAATCTGTGGCCACTAGGGCTAATCTGATCCAACGAGGCTCCCCATCTGGCCCCAAAACCCTGCCCCTTGCTTCTGGAGGATGTCCAGTGGGGAGCATGAGTGGTATACACAGGTACTGACTGTTGCTTCTAATTAGGAGTCAAAGATAAGAATTGAAATGACAACACACAAGTCTTGCCTGTCCAGTGGGGAATATTAGTGTCATACAAGGGAGGCATGTGGAAGCCAAAGCCACACCAAAACAGGCACTAGCCACAGAAAGCTTCTCTAGCAGGCTGCTGAATCAAGGGGTTTGTGTCACAACCAACTGCACAACTCCCCTTTCCAGGGAAAACTCAAGCAAAGAAATCTGGCTCCTGGGGACCAAATGACATCAAGGCTGTGGCCACTGTTTTCTTACATCTGGCCCAGAAAGAACTTGTTGGGTGGGTCATTTGGTTTCCTACCCTAATAAACTTCCTCCTTCTGCAATAGACCATGGATTCTCAATTGATGCATTTTAATAGGCACTGGGATGGCACTAGAAGGCATAAGTCTGGCTAGAAATTACCTGCTTCTCACTCCCCATTTACTAAGGAATGATAGCTCAGCAGTTTTGAGCCAGTCTGTGCTAGAACTGGATCTGGGGGCGGAGAGATAATTTTGCTGTCTGCAGAAAGTCCTGTGGCTTTTCTGGTTTTCCCAGACATCTGATGCTGAGCAAGAGTCTATCAGTATGTTAATGCTGTGAACGCTGATCTTATGCTCAACCTGTGCCTAGGTGTGTAAATAAACCTTACGTCAAAGAAACTCAATTAAGCTTCCTGTGATTCCCTTCCAAGGAAACTGAAACTTAGGTAAGCCAGATGGGAGGTTAGTGCATGTACATAAGTAGCATCAGTGGCCTACATCCAACTGCTAATCCCAACTATAGTAAATCCATTGAATCAGTAAGATTTACATAAATGTTGATTTACTATTCAGCAGTTGACTTGACGGATATACTGTACCTAGGATTAACAATTAGATTTAGGTTCAAGATTTTATTACCAGCTATATGGACTGAATCAACTAGCTGTTTGATCTAGAAAATTATGTTAGCATACCATTGTCAATCTACTTGCAGAGACCTGATTCCAACCAAGAAAAAAAGTACACAAGAAAAGCAATCTTGTGAAAGAAAATGATTTTTCCTGGATGATGGGAAGAGCTTTTACTAGGTATTGCAACCAATTGTCTGAAATAATGAGATGCTGTCTAGGAAGAGTACATTCTGAGTAGAATAACTCCAGCTAACTAATCAAGATTTGGGTTTATGATAACAAAGGAATGCTGGTAACAGAGACTTAGATCTCTTTCACATGAAACAATGATAGCACTTTGATATCACTTTAACTGCCATGACTACATACAAAGGAATCCTGAGATTTGTAATTTGGTCAGGCACTGGAAGTCTCTGGCAGAGAATTCTAAACACTTCACAAAACTACAAATCTCAGGATTACACAGGATGGAGCCATGGCAGTTAAAATGGTGTCAAAATGCTATTATTGTGTTGTATGAACCCCTCTTCATTTGCATACCTGTCCAAAAAAGGCAGAGGCATCACAACAAAACTCTTCTCCCAAATTATGACTGCTTAATTGTTATTGCCAGGTGTGTCACTAGCTCAGGGGGCAGAGACCTTTGTTTTTCTAAAAAATCAATAAACACAGCTGTAGGCTAACAGAACTTAAATCCATCTTACACCTTTGACATGCCTTCCAGAAACAAAAAAGCCACAGCCTGTGCTTCAAAACCTCATGTGTTCTGTGTTTATATGCATAGAATATATGCAGCTCTAGTTATCAGCCCATTTATTTAGCTCTATACGCAGTCCAAAGGATTATGAATGTTCAGGGAACCTCATTTAATTTGCCATCAGATCTTTATTTTAAACATATTGAACACATAGGTTGTTGTGGGGTTTTCAGGCTTTGAGGCCGTGTTCTATTAGTATTTTCTCCTGACTTTTCACCTGCATCTGTGGCTGGCATCTTCAGAGGATCTGGTGGCATGGAAGTGAAACAGAGTATATACACTTGTGTAGTCCCCAGGTGGGAGGGAGCAATTTGCATGTGTTACAGTTGGCCTGTGTGAACACAGTTCAGCCCAAATCAAAATGTTCAAATTTATTTTCAGTGGAAGAGATTTAAACATATATCTCTCATCTAATTAAAACACTGTGTCCTCATGGGATGCATGAATTGTTATTCAGAATTTTATGGACACAAAATGAAGTCAGAGAACAATTGAATGCAGAAATTACTGAAAGTGACAATCACTTTACCAGCATTGGCTAGTAATATGTCTTTTTAATATGTCCTGTTAAGGTTACACACATTCAAAATGAATGCACAGTCCTGTATGCCCTTAAGTTGTAGCACTACTCTAGGAAATTTGGTATGATCGCTTGAGAAGATATGGATCCAAGTAAAGTAATATCTGAATATCAAATATTTTGGTTATGTAAGTGAGGCCTACATATTTGTTAAAACATTGAATACATGCATGGATAAGTAAAGGAGCACATTCAATACTATTAAAAGTAAAGTTCATTCAGATTATATTGAAGCTTGAAAGCAGGCTTCCCACCTTATTTTCTTTGTTGGTTCTTTTACACTTCTAAACACTTCAGGGAAAACAGGTCTATAAATAGTGGTGTGACTGTTTCCTGTGAGACATTTTGGCTTTCATTAGGTAATCAGAACTCAGAGTTCTGAAATTAAGTAAAATCTACTTCTCATTTTGGCTGAAAGTGTTCATAAAGATAATTTGGACATTTTCCTTGTCTCATTTGAAATGTGCTATCCTTAACTTGTGTGAAATAAGTTGATTTTGAAAACTATGTCCCCTCTATGCTTCTGGAATTAGACAGTTCTAGAGGTTTCCATGGGGATGACAGATGAGCCTGTTAGGCTTAAGAGACTTCTGACAAATGTGGAATATGTACTTTGGAACATTAAAAAAAGTAATTCAGATAGACCTATATTAATTAAGCAGCATCAAAGAGGTGTAAATGTGAGTGAAGAATGGATAAATGGAAATTATTATCAAAAATAAACAAGAGGAGAAGAGCAAAAGAGAAAAAGAGTGAGAAATGAGTTTAGCTGAAATGAAAGGAAACGTTTTGGTCGCTGAAGCACAGGTAAGAAAAGCTGAATTAATTTCTCTCCAAAGTTTAATTTTTTAAAAAACTGTTTACTCTCCTACATACTATCATATCATATTTTGCTTCATTTTTAAAAAAATCATGTTCCAGTAGTTGTGCTAGTATTTTGAGAGTTGTAGTCCAAAAATAGTGGATTAGCTGAAGTCAAGCAGAAATGGGACAGAGAATGTAGGGTTCTGGTTGTGGTTGAACCACATGAATACATCTGTTCAAACCTCCCTGACCATTTATTTGATGTGTATGGCATGTGAGTTCAAAATAAAACTTAATAAAATTATGTCCATGTGATATCATACTCCAGTAAGAATATCTAGCATGTTACTTGCTAGTTATAGATTTGTTCTGGCCACTATTTGTATTAGCCATCAATTTTGATGGAGAGAAATATTTGGCCAGATATGGTAGCATTGAAGTTGGCCTCGGAAGCATTGGAGAGATGTGCTTAGCAATCCCAGTTTTGAGTTACAGTTAAATCCTTATATAGTGGTTTTGTGACCTATGAAAAAACCTAATTCCTATAAATGTATGATTAACTCTCATATGTGCTTGGTGCACAAATTTTACTGGCAGAATCATGGCAAGTCCCATTGTGATTGGTGCAGCTATTCCTAATCTGATAAGGCGTCTTGTCTTTTCCACACAGCTCTGCCTCCTCCATTATAGCACCACCTTTGTATAAATGGGTGAGGGTTTTCAATATTTATTTAGACCCACTTAATAATTTTACGGTAGAGCGTTTTCTGCGTCACTTTATAATACTGTTGTTACCCTGATTTCCGGGGTCCCGTGAGGGACACCGCAATGCGCTCAAAATAATCGGGAATGGGAATTAGCTAGAGCACTAGTTAGCAATGCGAGAGGCAGGGCAACGTAATGAGATCCTGAACCCAATGTCTACGGGGTCAGGCCGAGTCAATAATCAAACAGAAGTAAATAATAATTGTTTTCCTTTATTTTGAAACACAGTCAATACATATGTATGCAACCACTCACACAGGCCTAATGAAAGAAAGGTAGGAGTTGGATAGAGGATTTTAAGAGGGATTTTTCAGGGGAAATACTGCACCTGATCCTGAAGCCCGGGTAGTCAGAACAAAAGTCAGTTGGAGCGGAGATTCTCAGCACGTGGGAGCTGAGGGGAAGGCTCGTCGGACGGAACAACAGCAAGGCGGGATGCAAATCACGAGCGATCCGATGAGATGCTCAAAATCAGGGGTTCTTATAGGGGAAAATGTGCCTGTAGGCTAGTCCGTTCCTGAGGAAAACAATGGGTTTCGGGCTGCAGACAAAGCCTCCGAAAGGTCAGTACTTTAGATGATTGAATTATGACAGTGTTGTCAATGGCGTAGACAGTATGCAAACGCAGAGTGCTTGACAGCTGGATATTCTGCTCGTCAAGCCGCCTGTTTGGGGCAGGGGATCTTTTGTAAGCTGCGTGCATACATAATGTGATATTAAGAGGGTACTTGCCTGGAGGTCTCCTAAAGCTGCAGTCTGACAATTACTGGCCTGTCTGGATTTTGTTTTGAATAGTTCAGCTATTTTCGGCCGTGCCCGTGCTTGTCTGGGGGCCTCGCAAGCACATGGAGAGGAATGGGTAGTGAAGGCCAAATTCTTGATATCAAATGATATCTAATATACCTCCAAGTTGAGACTAGAAACTACAGTAGCACTGTATACAATTCAATCTAGTCAATATTTATAGAAATTAACTGTGACATTCATTAAGATAACCATAAGAATAAGATATTAGAGTTTATATGCAGGATGAGGTTGATATATTTCCTCAGTGTACTTTTAGATGACATAACACTACTCAGAAATACTTCAATTATATTTTAGATTTTCATATCTAATATATAAAAGTCAAAGTTCGTCTGTTTGTCTCTGTGAGGTGAAGACCCTCATATGATTGGCTGCCTAAGAAGATTCTATGGAATCTTGGCTGGTTGCTATGGAAATGAGGCCTGGGAGCAAGGAAGAGGCCAGTGTATTTCCCTCAGGAACCCAACCTCTGTATGTTAATAACTCTGAATACAGATTGGATTTGGAAATATGGGTAAAAGTTACAGGTACTGGAAAAGACAGTTTGGGGAATTACAGACACAGGATCTCAAATCTTTCTGAGAAGTATTACCTATGAGAAAATCAAATCCTGGGCAATGCCGGGTAAATATGCTAGTAAGTCATAAATATCATATAAGAGCCCTTTGGCTAAACTGCCCCCAAAGGTTCAACTCCCAATCTAGGTCATACTCTCTAACCAGATTCTACTAAGTTTCAACTATTCTTCTGCCTCTCACTAGGCTTCCGCTGAGAATTAAACCTCCCAACACAGACACACTCTCTGGCTGACTGAGAGCCTCTGTTCTCTAGCTCCTTGATAGGGTCTCACTAAAGGAATGAGTACCCAGAGGCACTTGGCTTTATACAACTTTTTCTCTCAGCCACAAGCCCCTCCCACACATTGGGCTAGGTTGCTCTCCTGAGGTGCTATTCTGGTTGCATAGCAACCTTCTTCCAGATTGCACTGGGACTTCACATAGCCACACCCCTGGAACTTCATCATACCCGTAAATAACGTCAATGGAACAATGTAAAAAATAATATGAGGTCTTATATTCATGAGCCAGCATGGTGTAGTGGTTTCAGCATTGGACTATGACTGTCATGGGCCAGGAGTCAGCTTCTCCAGGTGAATAGCAGCAGCCTCAGAGGAGGACAAGCAGAGGCAAACACACCAGGAGTTAATCAGGCTGGGATGAGAGCCAGCTGGCTCCAGCCTTTGTAAAGAAGGCAGAGGGCAGTGGCTTGATGCCAGAAACAACATGTGTTTGCTGGCCCTTGATTTTATGTGTGCTACGCATTCCCTGCTCGCCGTTTGCCTGCCTTCTCTGACCTTTAGACTGTATGACCTTGCTGCCCCCTGAATTCTTGACCTTTGGACTGACACTGGACTTTGCTTCTGCTTCACCCTGACCAGGCAAGCTCTGTTGGACTGCTAAGCTGTATCTGTTTGCCTGCTGACTATCTTGGCACTCCGTTGCTTGACAACGGACGGCCAGTGCCTACAACAATGACTCTGGAGACTAGGGTTCAATTCCCACTCAGTTATGGAAACCCACTGGCTGACCTTGCACACATCACACACACTGAGCCCCAGAAAACCCCATGATAGGTTCACTTCATGGTTACCATAAATCAGAAACGACTTGAAAGTACACAACAACAACACGATCAAAATCTTAAGTTATACATTTTAGTGCAATGGACAAATTAATCAGTTGAATTTTAAAAATGGGTTTCATTTATTAAACTATTGAAGAAGACAGTGAACTGATAAACCTCTAACGCTGCATTTGTGCTTCAATGGCATTACTTCCTGTGTTTGCTTTCTCATACTTGAAATATGACAGTACCATTTGTGCTTCTCTATTTGTTCTGTGTCCTGCTCTATGATTGGGTTATTATTATTATTTTTAAATGGAAGCTGTAAATGCAAAATTATGAATGAGGCTGTTATGGAACCACCCCACTATCCACCCAGATCGGGACAATGAATACGCACCCTGACAGTTCCACCATTTTTTCTATGCTTCTTCCTACGAGCCAACACTTGCCTGATTCTGCTTTGGTATATTACACTTTAAGCTTCTGTATATTACTTCTTTAAACTTGTCCTGAACCCCCTTGTTTTCTTTGGGCATTAATCCTTATATGATTACGTCAAAATTGCACTATTGTGCTATTCCAATTAAATGAAAATTAATATAATGTTTAAAAAGGGGCAGACAACAGAGAACAAATATACAGTGGTTCTCTTGGGAAATCCAGCCCAACAACTGAAAATAGTTTGTGGTTTCTCTACTGGAGATCTTTGGGAATCCCCAAGGGAGAACCAATGAAATCCCATCCATACCATACCCACTATATTCCCATTATTGCAATGAAGCAAAATGTGACATTCACACCCAAAATAGTTACTAAATCATACTGAGATGGGAGTTCATTAACAGATTATTTCAAGTGGGAAAAATTGATTTCCCAGGAGTCAACAGTGGTACAGCATTTGGAGAGCTGTAGAATCGTGAGATAAGCTCCAGGCAAACTTGCCACTAAGACAATGCAATGGAGTCATATGACAAGACCCCAGATGTATTATGTAACATACAAATTGTAAAATTTTAAGTTTCTCTTTAACATACTAATTTTAAAAAGCAATAAATGGTAATTAAGTTAATTTTGACCAATTTAACTTTGATTTCAGTGTTGTCATTGTTGTATGCCTTCTAAGTTGTTTCTAACCTATGGAGACCCTAAGGTGAACCTATCATGGGATTTTCTTGGCAAGATTTGTTCAGAGGGGGTTTACCTTTGCCTTCCTCTGAGGCTGAGAGAGTGTGACTTACTCAAGGTCATCCAGTGGGTTTCCATCACTGTGAGACTAAACAGAACTAAGGCTGGGATTCAAACCTGTGTTTTTTACATGTGAATATTTAACACTAAAAGATTCCAATACAGAAATATTTTCAGCAAGTTACAATGTACTTAATATTTCTCAGGGAAAAGAATAATAAAAACAATGGCTTGTTGGATACATAGTAGCAAGGGAGCTGAAAATGAGGAAAATAACAGTACAAGAGGTTTTTTTGGGTTTTTTAAAGTCTGAAATCCACAGCAAAACTTTTGTTGTTAATTGGCAGCATCAGCTTCAATTCATGAAGAATCTTAAAACAAAATTTAGAGACTGGCAAGTCATTAGTTCTTCTTAAATATCCAAGGATTTAAATTAACCACATCTTTCCACACTTGTTTCTAAACATTCAACAGTTTTGCCACCATATTTTCTAATTTATGTAATAATAACAGAAATCCTCTTTATAAACAAAGATTTGCAGGATTCTCCTAAAAGTGCTTTAATATCCTCTCCTCTGACCCTAGACTTAGGAACAGGACGTTATTTCATTCGTTTATTTTAGGTACTTGCAAATAGCCTTTCTATGTAGAAAGCATACAGATGGACATACAAACTTATTTTATTTGAAAAGTTATAGCACCTGACTGTACTTCCCTCTGCGGGATAGATCCCGGGACTACGATCCCATCACCTTCTTCAACGGTGCGGGAAAAAGCAAAAACCCAGTCCTGTATTCCACAATAAGGACGCCGGGTAATTAATTCGTAGCTGACTGCAACACCGATTTCTAGCATCAAAGCACGAAGCTGACTTCATGCAGGAGGGCCCACTTGGTATTTTTTCGGTACGTTTTCCATTTTGGAAAGCTGTGCTGCCAATGAAGGGGCGACTCCTCGCTTCTTGGTATATATATTTGAGGAAGATTACGGAGGTGTTGGTTGACAGGAACTGCCAAGGGACAAACCAACGACCGGAGGCGGGTTGCACTCACATCCCTCCCGGCCTCTTCTCTATTTCCAGCGCTGCGCCCCTCTATTCCATTCCCTATTATAGAAGCGCTTCCGGCGGCGTGCAGCATTCTGACATCATCCCCCGCACCCCGATGACGTCAGCGCCGGGAGCAGTGTGTGACGCCGGTGCGTAAGGGAACGTGGTGACGTCCCCTGTTTAAAGGTCCCCAAGTGGAGGATGGAGACAGATTTAACCAGGTGCTCCCGCTGCGCGGGGAGTGGTGTCGTGGCTGGGGAATAAACTGAGGGAGGTTGCGCCGCGCCGCCCCGCAGGAAAAGCTGGGCCTGACTAAAGCGGGGGACCCGGTGCCCAGCTGGGGTTGCTCACGCGGCGCGGCAGCCTTCGCACCCGGTCCCTACCCCCTCCTTCTCGCGCAACACGCTTTCCCTCCGCCTTCGTTATTTTTTTGGCGGAGTGGCAGCGGCGGTGGCTGTGTGCGCGGTGGGAGGGACGAGAATACGAAGCGAGAGCGGGGTGCCGCCGCCGCCGCCTCCTCCTCCTCCTCCCTCCCTCCGCTCCTCCTGTCCTCTCAGGCCCCAACTGGAGTGGGAGTAGGTGCGCTTCCCTTAGCAGGGCGCTGCCTGCGCGGGAAAGTGGCAGCGGGAGAGGAAGAGAGAGGGAGTGAGGAAAGGGGCGAGTGACTGACGGGTTGACTGCCTGAGCGCAGAGGCGTGTGCGCGGGCGGCAGGGAGGAAAGAGGTGCGAGGAGGAGGAGGAGGAAGATGTGAGCGGGCGGCGCGGAGAGGCTTTCGGAAGAGAGAAAAGCAGGCTCGGCAGCCGCGCACGGGTTGACCCGGGGCTTGGGGAGCCCTGCGCCTGCCCGGGTACGGTGTCTGAGGTGCTGTGGGGGCAAGGCGCCGCCTTCCCTTCCTTCCTCCTCCCTCCCTCCTGCCGTCTCCGCAGCGGCAGCAGCCCGCGCTGTGGCCCCGCTGCTGCTGCTGCAGAGAGCAGAGAGAGGGGCTCTCTTGCCGCTGCCGCCACGGCCACTCCTCCCCCCCCCCCTTGCCGCTGCTGAGAATGATTGATTTGCCTGCCCGGGCCGAGCAGACGGAAGAATCGCTCCCACTGCAGAAACAGGCGTGAATGAAGGGGACTTGCCAATCCTCGCCGGGATAAAGAGCGGCACAGCCTCCTCCTCCCCCCCGCCCCCCGCGTTGCATCTCTTCTCCTGCCCCCTCTCTCCCCTCACAGCTCTCCATCCTCCCGTCCTTGCGTAGGGGATGCGCGGCCGGTGCCCTGCCTCAGCTGCCGGTCCACTGGAGCCCGATGTCAGCGCCGGCGAAACGGCTTCCTTCTCTTCCGCCGCCGCCTGCTGCTGCCGCCGCCGCCGCCGTTGCTGCTGCTGCTTGGGAAAATGAAGCGACACCCCCCATCCTGCTGCCGCTGCCGCTGCCGCCGGCGGGGGTGTTAGAAGAAGGAAGGGCGGCGCGCGGCGCTGCGCACACTGCAAGCCCCCCAATTGCGCTCTGCACCTGAGGACGGACGGCGGCTCGGGGCTCTCGCCGCTCCAGGGCATTTTCGTTGACTGCCGGAGGCGTAAGCGCGGCTGAGGGTAGGCTAATCCTCTCTGCTCGAGGCCGGCGAGTGCCTCTCCTTCTCCCTGCAGAAGGAGGATTGGCTTGGTGCTGCTTGCCTCGCTCCTGTTCTACCTCTTCCTGGTCCGCCTCCTCCTGGCAGGGAGCTGGAGCTGCCCCTGGACCCCGTGGTGCAGGGGGTGCGGAGAAGACAGGAGCCAGGAGGCTATGGGCAAGAGGAGTCTGTTCGGACTGGCTCCCTAGGCAGAGACTCTCCTCCTCCTCCTCCTCCTCCTCATAAGGGTTGTAATTTTTTTCCTGGCTACGCTCCCACATGCCTGTTAGACTCTAGCGTTTAAAATCCTGCCGAGGAAGGCGCGTAGGGCCACCTGGATTTCGTGGAAACACCTGGGATATACAACGACAGAAGGCAGAAAATTCAGACGGGAGAGGAGTGTCAGCATTGCTAACTGGCCCCCGGGCGTTGTGAAAGGCGAGAAGAATCCTATTAGGAATTTGTCAGCCAAACAACTCATAACCGCACGTCTCATTGGTCATCATGGGGTAAGGATTTCTTACTGGATCAGGGAGTTTAAAAGGGCGAAGTCTGTGCCTGGCATGTTCCATTGCCTCGGAATGCTTGTCTTTAAAAGGCAGGCCGAATCGTTCCTCAGCACCCATCAGAGAACATTGTAGGTGGTGAATATCCAGTAATCTATAGCTTAACTTCGGAATATGTTCTCCATGGTCAAGTAAATGTCTTGCTAGGTCAGCAGCACTAAGAAATGTGATAACAGGGGTGAATCCAATCGCCCATTGAGGTTTGGGCACGGGTGACATTAAAATACTACTGGAGAGTTTGAACCACAAAGCCGAGAACATTTGTTGCTTTCCTTTTGTCAGCTAGGAATGCCTAACACACCTTTGATTAGTGAACCTGTTTTCTGTAGATGCTATAGTCCAAAGGGGTATACAGGTTCTCCTTTATGCCAGCACATACACACTGTAACATGTCCACTGTAGCCAACATTTTTTAAAATTGCTGCTCCTTTTTAGGCTGCTCTCAAAAGTGAGGGAAGTGGATCCTTAACCAGTTTATAGGCTTGACGAATAGCTGTTCCAAAGCTCTTACTAAGCTATGGTTCATGGATGGCAAATGGTATAGCTAGATGGCATTTCTGAAAAAGCTCCAAACATTTTTTGGTGTTTTGTGAAACTGGAATGTAGGATCTACACGGTTTAGAATTTGTGTGCTTTTAAAAATGATGAGTGGGGTAGAGATTCCTTTCTGCATTAAGACTGTACATAACTGATCACATTTTTGTGAAAAAACATATTATCCTTAACTAAAAGAAAGGAAGATGTAGCATTTTCCTGATTCCTAGGAGAGTTTTTTGTGATCTTCTCATCCTTAACTAATTGTTTTGGAACAACACTTCAAGGAACCAGTGGAAGATGGAAACCCTATGCTCTGTTGTCAAGTTCTGTCATCTCAGATATCACTTGTAATATCCTTGTTTTTGTCTTCAGATTAGCATCTGAGGAAACCATGCAACATTTTGGAGTAGGGGAATTTGACTCAGAGTCCCTAGTTACTGGCTTATGCTGTTTGGCCAAGTATACATAATGAACCTGAAAAGCCCAGGTACATATTCAGAGATGATAAACCCAACCAAAGCAGTCATTCTGCATGGAATAGTTTTTGCACAGGTCTCAATAGTAAAATATACAACTGTCTGATACAGTTGTAGTCATGTGAATTACCAGGAATTGTACTTACTTTCAAGTTCCCGCACATAGGGCAGGCCTTAGTAGGTGCCAGAGACATTAGTTGGGCTGATGGGTGTTGCTTCCTTAGGTTCAAACTGTGCTGGGTTGAGTTGTGCAGTCTGTTTCACCATAGCTAACCAAAGGCATTTAAGAGTTGACAAGGAAAGAGTTGTTTTTCAGCTTAAAATATCTTTTCCCAAGCTTCTCTCTCCACATGGACAGAAGAAGATACAGGACTACCCTATCTTATGGGTAGAAAAGGAGATTAGGAAGGGTGATTTTTACCTGAAAAGCAGTAGAAAGGGCTAAATAGCCATTTCCAACGTAGATGCAGTCTGTGTCAAGGTGCTTTTGAGTTTTTTAACCAGATAAAAGAATTGTGGAACTCATTGTAACATGAAAGTTTGAGTTTTAGCAGGCCTTGATTGTATGGTAGTGCACCAACTTCCCAGTCCTGTGAAACCAGAGAGTGTATGTTTATGACAATTTCACTGGAATAACTTCTTTCTTTTTACAGGATTTTGTGGATTTCGACTTTACATTGTTTATCTGGGCTTGTACTTTGCCACCTGCTTTACATTGCTTCAGTTTTTGAAAATTGGTTTTCTGGCCTTGAAGTAACTAAGTGTCTCAGATTGAAGGGCCTAAATATACTTTGCCCTAGGCCTGATGATCTCACTGTTTCTCTGAGCTGCTTCACATAACATTTTTGTTAATCTGTTTGCATAATTCATAGAAATATGTTCCACTGATTTCAGTGAAACATGTTTATAATATGGATGTGTATAATATTGATATATAAGGCTGTAGAAAATCTGTGGAATAAGAAAACCTTGATTAAATTTTCCCTTTATCAAAAGGCTTTGAGGCTTTTCATTTGACACCTCTGAAAAAGTTAGCGTGATCTGGAGATTAAAGTCACATTACTGGGTTCTGCAACAACTGCCATCACAATGACAGCTGGTAGTCCTAGGTGAAGGTGGTTTCAGTTTTATTCAAAGAATTGCTGAATGTGATGCTGCTTTGCACTGGAAAAGTATATACAGAGAATGACCATTACAGCAGTCATTTTGAAGTACCAGCAAAGTTACACATTTATGAAAAGACTTGCCATTCTTGACATAACTCTTGCTCGAAATCCCATGCCAAGAGTTGTGATTAAATCAATATCCTTTCTTATTTCTGTTTGTAAAAACCAATGGAAACAATGTCATATGACTGTATGATCAGCATGGTTGAACTTTACTCATTTACTGTCAGGTGTGGAAAGAAAGCAGATACCTAGGAGTGTGAAAAAATGCAGAAATATGATTCATAGATATTCTTTGTTTAACCATTAGTCTTGTAAAGAAAGCCACCAGCATCTCATGCTGCTCTGAAGTCTTGCTTAACTTAGATGGGCATTGAGTTCTCTGAAACTATCACTGGTAAATTTACAATTCAAGACTTTCCAGATGTGTACGTATAAATATTTTATGGTTAAGTTATTTGTACAAATGCTAAAGTAATTCCTTAATTACTATAAAGGGTGAGTATAGCCCTAGCACCACATATGACCCACAGGTCTGTTTTTTCTTTCCCCAAATTCCTCAGACCACCTTTTCTGGGGGAAGAAGGTTTAATCGCATCTCATGGAATCCTCCAGAAGCAGCAATTCATCCTTTAAATAGGACCTATTGTGAGAACCAGTGTGATGTTGTGATTTGAGGACTGGACTGTGACCCTGGAGACTGGAGTTTGATTCCTCATTTGGCCATGGAAGCCCACTGGTGACCTTCAGTGCATCATACACTCTCAGCCCCCATAAAACCCTGTGAAAGGTTCACCTGAGGGTCTCTGTAAGTTGGAAAAAACTTCAAGATCCACAACAGCAAACCACCCTTGTAGCCTAAATACCCTAAGGGGATCAAATCCTGGCTGATCTTGGAAGCTAAGCAGAGTCAGCCCTAGTTAGTAGTTGGATAGGAAACTGCCAAGAAATGCCATGTGCTGTAGGCTACATTTCAGAGGACGGAAATGGCAAAACCACCTCTGGGTATTCCTTGTTTAAGAAAACTCTATGAAATTCATAATTTTGCCTTGAACTGACAGATGACTTGAGGGCACATACATACACCACCATCACTATGCAGTTTGACACACAAAAAAAATTCAAAATAAGAAGTGGATTTTAACTATTCATGGTTTTATTTTTCTGGTTTTCATTTTTCAAAAGCCATATGGCTTCCAGAGAGTCCCAGGGACAGAAAGTTGCCTGTCTGTGCTGTAGACATACAGGTGTCTGTCAGGTTGCCAGCCACTTGCCATTTTGCAGAACGCTCCATTCCATTCGTAGTAACTCATATGTGTAAATTAATGTGACTTGACATTGACGAATTGTGGATATGACACAGTGGCTGCCTATTGGTTCCCAAATTTGGGCCCCACATCTTCAGACCACAAAGAGCTTGTTCAAGACATTTTGCTGTGGGAGGCAGAATAGCAAATGGGGCCCAAAGTCAAGGTGCATAGTATCTAAGGGCCGCTAAGTTGTGTTTGCCACGCAAAGTAGAATATTTAAGTGCTCTTCTTGGGCTGACCTCTCTCACCCCAAACCTTACAGCTTTTTAAATGTAACAATACCTTTCTTATCTCCTAAAAATATATATTTGTTTTTGTTCAAGCTTTTGAAGAGAGATAAATGAATTTCATTGATTGGTCAGGTGAGCTCCGTCTGTGCGTGTGTGTGTGAATTCATCTTCAAGACTCAAGCTCTCCTATAATCCCACACATGTGGAAATAAGTATTTACTTCTGCACTTCATTTCTGCTTCCCTTTTTGTCGCTTGGGAACAGAATGTTGTAGCATCTTAAAGAATTAACATTAAATCCAGAGTTTCTCTTACCTGATTTGAGGACTTAATTGTCCTAATTCCGTCAGCTAGTTCTAATAGAATCAAACCATTGACTCAGTAGGATTTACATTTGTGTTGACTTTTCATTTAGCAATTAATAGGTTTGTCTAGTTAAGTCTAGCAGTTGGGTTTGCAGTTGAACTAACCTGTGGCTAACAAGTTCTGTCCATTTTGTTGGTGTACTGTAGGTAGGATTAACAAGAGATAGTATGGTATAGTAGTTTGGACCTTGGAGTAGGACTCTGGAGACCAGACTTTGGATCCCCACTTAACCATGGAAACCCACCAGGTGACCTCGGACAAGTCACATTCTCTAAGCCTCAGAGGAAGGCCATGGCAAACCTCTCTGAACAAATCTTGCCAAGAAAACCCCATGATAGGGGTTTTCACCGTAGAGTATCCATTAAGTTAGAAGCCATCTGAAGGCACACAGCAACAACAGGTTAAGGTTAATGTTTGATTTAGCTCTTGATACCTTTATTTGAGGTGTATACTTCCATGAACTTGCTTTATTGCATGCTTTGGATTCCATCTATGTTTTACGGATACTTGAGAGGAATTTTTAAGAGTCTTCTGGTATTGGTACTATTGAAAGGAGGAGGAGGAGAATCTGGAATAATGTTCTGTTTTTAACTGAGTATTACTGGAGAGTATTACTGGAGAGTATTACTGTTATTATTGTTTGTTTCACTGCTCTTGGCCAGAAGAGTTGCGATGACCTCAATGAGTCAGCAGCTGACATGTGCCCTCTAGAGATCTTTCATAGACCGTGTGTGTATAACAAGCTAATACAAATGGAAGCATATATATGCAAACATGTTGTGTTTTAAGTTTTGGCTGAGCTTTTCATGGCACCTGGCTTGATTCCCATCAGTCATTGGGTTTCTCTAATTTTGACTCAGGTACACATGATATCCAGCTGCTACTGACATAGCAGTTGGCTAACATTTCATGTTTGTAAAGGGTAGATCGATCAAAGCTCTGAAAGCACACTATCAGAGTAGTCAAACTAGATGTAATATGTTTTTAAAGCATGAGGAGCTCCCCAGCAGCATGGAAAGGGGGAGACTTGTAGCTTGAGTTAAGACTATGTACTTTAAGACTATGTACTTTGCTAAGCCTTTTATGTATTTTCCTTTCATGCAGTACTGTTTACCCCAAACACTGTTCTCTTCTGCTGAACATCAGTTCCAGACATTACATATTTTGCTTGGGGTACAGGTCTAAAGGCACCAAATCCCGTCTGATCTTGGAAGCCAGGCAAGGTCAGCTCTGGTTGGTGCTCGGATGGGAGACTACCAATGATTATCAGGTCCTGTAGGCTATATTTCAGAGGAAGGAACTGGCAAAACTACCTCCGAGTATCCCTTGCCTAAAACAGACCTATGAAATTCATGGGATTGCCATAAGTCAGCAGACAGTTTGAAGGCACATACACACACTTGTGGGTTTGGTAGCCATAGATACTTCTTTTCCATTTTAGTGGTGCTCCCTGTCCACCTCTTTTCTGTGCAGTTGAGGCAATTCTATGTTTGAATGTGAGGAAGTACCACCATCATATCTAGTCTGACCCTTTCCTACAATGCCAAGAGAGTGGCTTGTCTGCAATATATTTGTGACACTGTTGTGCTGCTTCTCTCTTCTTGTACACTCATTGAATTGGTGTGACAAAATAACTGTTTAAACAATGATTTATTAACATAATCCCAGGCTATTAGTTCATTTACTTGGTAGTAAGTAACTTAGAAATATTTCCATGGACATCTGTTTAGGATTACAGATGTATCACCAAATAAGGCAACTATATATTGCCTTATGAAGACCGAAGACTATTGGTGAGGAGAAGCAAGGCAAAATACTACCAGCAACTTTACATTTTCTCTTAAACCCAATAATTACAATTAAACACTGAGACTTGCACAAAAATGGGCCAGAATTCTCTTTAAAAGTACACTAGACTACTGTTTTGCAACAAAGTTTGATGTCTTGCATCTTTCTATCTTCTGTCAAATACTCTTTGGTTGTTATGTCAGTATCTGTCCTTAAACTATCTGAAACTAGCTGGCAACCCTTCATTGCAGAGCTCCTTGTAAATAGTACTCTCATTTATTTGAACCTCTTATTTCAAATATTGTCATTTGATAATCTATTCCAGCAGGTTTGTTGTTAACATCCCTCTTTACCAATCATGCTGGTTGTCCTATCTTCATGCAACTCACAACATAAAATTTTGCAGAAAGAAGTTAACAGAAGGAAAGAGAGGGGTGGCAAGTAAGAGGAAAGAGTATTAGGAACTGCAGTGACATCCTTGTAGAAATTGTAGTTGGGAATGGAGACAACAAATTAAGCAATGGTTTCATGAAACAGGTGGGTTCTGAGAAGAAGCACTGGTATGACATTCTGGAGACTAGACGCAAGAAGTTGGTATGGTGTAGTGGTGAGTATTGGCACTAACTAGGAAAATCTGTATTCAGCCTACTGATCCATAAATGTTATCTTAGCTAAGTCTTATTTTTCTCTCTATATATATATTATAGCTAACTGACCTCAAAGAGTTGCTATAAAGATAAATTGAGGTTACCTCCATGTACGGTACCCTAAGATCATTGGAGGAGGGGCAAGGTATAGCTTTATTGATAATAAGAAATGGTAAATGGATAATGCATACAGTTGTTAGAACAGAACAGCTTATGGCAGCTGAGAATGACAGGATAGATTGTTTGGCATCAACTCAGTTAAATCCCATGATTTTAAAATTAGAGTTCTTGTTTCATATATTCCACTAGTAAACATGTCTGGTGAGGGAATAATTGCTTGATATGCATATTAAAACATATTTGCAGTTGAATAGCCATTATATCACCCAGAAGGGAAAACATTTAAACCTGAGTAAAATAAAATATTTAAATTAATTTGGGAAATAATATTATTTGTATAATGTTGTACAAAAAGGTAAGTAGAAAGTGATGTTTATAGAAGACATTGTATGTCATATTTTTATTGCAGTGCATAATACTTTTGTTAGTACATATTGAGACCAGGATATTGTATAGCAGCACACGTGCCTAGGACTTTCTAAAATCAAGGACCTGATTAACCAGTTTCTTACCTGAGGACAGGAAATCTGGCAGAGAGTCATAAGTATTAATAACTAGCATATATACCCAGCATTGCCTAGGATTTTATTTTCTCCTAGGTAATACTTGTTAGAAAGATTTGAGATCCTGTGTCTCTAATTCTCCAAACTGTCTTGTCCAGTACCTGTAAATTTTTCCCATATTCCCCAATCCAATCTGTATTCAGAGTTATTAACATACAGAGGTTGGGTTCCTGAGGGAATACACTGCCCTC
Source organism: Cyclura pinguis (assembly GCA_030412105.1). Classification (NCBI taxonomy): domain Eukaryota; kingdom Metazoa; phylum Chordata; class Lepidosauria; order Squamata; family Iguanidae; genus Cyclura; species Cyclura pinguis. The sequence continues at coordinate 314,250,076 of CM059600.1, read as the reverse complement.
TTCCTTGCTGCTAGACCATGTCTTCATAGCAACCAGGCTTTTCAAGACAGATACAATTGACTGAAGCCCAAGAACTCTCTGACTGAGAATTCTAAAGGCCTCTCTCTAAATTGCAAACCCCAGGATTCCATAGAATCTTCTTAGGCAGCCAATCATATGAAATCTTTGCCTGACACAGACAAACAACTTTGACTTTTATGTATTAGATTAGCAAACAAAGCAAAGCTTAGTCATTAGAAGGTATAAGAATCTGATCTGGGGTAACATGGCTTTACTAAATTGTTCTGATGAAATGTACAAGATGAGGTATCTTGGCACTAGATGCTTGCTTCCAGTACCTATGTCATTTGGTCAGGTTCTTGTTGTGTGTGTCAAACCTATAACGAATAATTTCTCCAACATCTATTCTATGTATTCAAAAGCAGATTTTTTTTTAAAACAAAGTGGCTGTCTTCACATGTAATTTTAAATCGGGAGATATGTCTTACTGTGAATGAGCTACATGTTTTTGCTTGCAGTATATTCATTTCTGTTTTGCTCTTCACCTCATACAGGCAGGTAAAGTAACTTAGAGTAGTATACTGTGATGTTCAAATCAGGGAGCCTCTGGTCATGGTTTTTGTAGTGTTGTGTGTGAATCAGCATCTCTGGGTTGTTGCTCTACTAACAAATCATAATCATAAACCAAGAACAAACTCTAGCATATTGCTATATTAATGTTACATTCCAAATCCAATGTTGCCTTCCATTTGTAACCTTCCAACTTTCCCCATAACTGCTTCTGTCTATTTTACCATAAGAAAAGTTTTTTAAGGAGAGGAAATAGAACAGCTGCTTTGCACAGTGCAGTGATAGTGCTAGGAGCCCTACATCTGGTAGAAGCATCAATAATGTGTCAGTACAGGGACCATTTTGCTGGGTTGTCTCACCTACATGTGTCAGAGTTACGTAGCATAAGTCTAACTCACCAAATAGAGATGTGAAATCTCATTACCGTTTGCAAGATGACATTAGTTAGATGTTTAGTGAATTTGATGCTCTTCATTATGTACTATTGAAGGTGCCAACAGGCACACTCACTTTGTAAAATATACTATACAAATACATCTCTGCAGAGGAAGTACTGTTAAAAGTGAAGAAAATTCTTGCAACTGTTACAACATCATATGGAGACTGTAAGCCCATCTCTTGGAAGTGCAAAAATAAAAATGTTCTTCCTCATAGGCCCAGAGTAGAGTACCTTTATATCTAGCTTGTGCTGAAGCACAATCCAGCCACATGATTTAATTGGCAGATAAGAGCAATCACTTGGCACTTCAAGCTGGGTCAATTGCCGGGTCACCCCATGTCACTCCACTTGTGGTTCAAGATGTATTGAGTATCTTAGAGCCTGCTTTCCTGCATTATTTTGCTTTAGAGTGGCAAACATGGAAGATATAGGCTCAATCTTGGGTTTGATGAATATAGGCCTTGCCCTGGAAGAAAGGTAAGGATTTTCTGTTTAATAGCATGATTGTGAAATTGACAAGCGCCTTGCATATATACTGTATAGAAACCACATGTGATTTGATCTTGGAGGCAGGTTTATGTAATCAGGTTTGCAGCTTGTTCACTTGACTAAGCAGACATGATTAATGATTAAGTTTTTAATTTATCTTGTGGTGTAGAAATAGAAATAATGTTTTTGCCATGTCCCAACTTGCAACTGAAACTGTAGATCTGCATCATCACGTAAGATTTTTGGGTGTGGTAACAGGTGGAATTTGAAAGAATGTGCAGTGAAATACAACTTCTTGTGATATACCCAACTGAACAGAACTCCTTATTTTCACCATGCCAGTTCTGTCATGTGAACTGGCCCAATGTCAGATCATATTCTAGTTTTCATGGGAAATGTAGCCTTTAAACACAGTGGAGGATTCTTTCACAGTGTAGAAACTGTCAGAATTTACACACAGCTGTTAGGTTTCAGATGTTGTTTGAAAAAGCAGACTATATAGACATTGTGGATGGGTTATCTTGTCTGCCACAACATGTGTATGATGTATTGAAAATGCTGACATAGCAGAGATGTAAGTAAGCAGAGTTTGTCTTTTGGTTCACACAATACCTTTCCCAAAATTTCCAGGAATTTGATGTTGAATAGCCATGTTGGCAGGGAGCAACTGAACATTGTTAACGTAGGCTAAGCCTAAATGTGAATAAGTCTGATTTGACAGTCTTGAATTGATACACAAAGGATGTTGATGGTTGAAACAATAATCTTAAACTTTTCACAAAAGCACTCGGTTTGTGTGTCTGAAGAGATTAATCTCTGAAACATACACTTTTGTGTGGGAAGGGTGATATCAAAAGAGTAAAACCCCCTGTTTTGTGGCACCTTAAAGGTGAACAATTGTGTTACAAGTTTTTGTTGGATGAGTTGCACCTGTGGAAGTCAGATATAGTTCAGAAAAACTTATGCCATAATAAATTAGTTAGCCCTTTAAGTTGCACAACACTCATTGAGTTTGCTGAAGCAGAATGAAATAACTGCCACTTCTGAAATCAGAAGCAACTTCTTGCAACAAATACCATATCCGTATCAAAACTGGGCATGACGTTAGCTTTAGTTTACTGCTTAGGCTAGTTGTTTTTTTTAACATAATGAAGATTTAGCTCTGACATTGCTCTTTAGCATAAAGTTGTCCCTTTGGAAGACACAGTTATAGCCCTGTGCTGTTTTGTCAATTCTGATTGTAATTGTAATACTCAGAAGAGATCCAGTGTGGTGTAGAGGTTTGAGTGTTGGACTCTGGAAAACAGGGTTCAAATCCCCATGTAGTCATGGAAAGTCATGGTTTCTCAGCCTCAGAGGAAAGCAAAGACAAGCCACCTCTGCAGAAATCTTGCAAAGAAATTCCTGTGATAATTTTGCCTTAGGGTTGTCATAAGCTGGAAACAATTTGAAGGCACACAACAACAAATATTCAGAAACAACTGTGTAATGCTCATTTCTAAATATATACATAGACACATGTTTTCATGAGCCTTTAAATCAACTGCAGTGGAAACGTTATCTGTAAGAGATGGTGACAACAGTTGAAACCAGTTTCATGAGAGTGGATTTTAACTGTAAGAAAGGACCTGTATGCTGCAGTAAATGTGAAGGACCTGGATTAGAATTCCAGCCGGACTCAAGATATACTTAAGTCTTGAGCAGAAATTTCTGAATGTCTCTCTATCTTGAGAACATTGGATACCTGATTTTAGACTTTAGATATGTAAAAGTTAGTAAGACTTAAAATATACTATAAAAATATTATATAACAAGTGAAGGCAATGAGAATTTGCAGTGAATTTGAATGCAGTACTAGGAGGTTTGGGCCATGGAAAAAGAACTTGGTAAGTTTTTAAGGAGCAGTGACTGGATGAGTGTGATTTAAGCTCCATACTCAAACCAATGAAGAGTGACTTTGGCTTAGCTTAGGGAAACAAGGAGTAGGCCATTTGCTTGCCCTGAGTTCTGGACATTCTTGCACAAATCCTAAGAGAGAACCTTCTTGTTCACATTTTCTGTGTGCACAAAATTCATTGTATGGTATTGCTCTCAGTTCTTTAAACCACTATTTGAAGTCTCATATTATACTGGTTATACTATTTTTTCTCCTCTCTGGAGAAAGATAGGAGTATGAGGTACATCTTTGAGGAAACAAGCTTAAGAAAGTCAAAGACTTGTTACGTGTCTTCTGCTTTTGATAGCTGCCTAGTAGGTTGCTTTTCACTGGAAGGAAAAAAACCGGTCTTGTAATTTGGGTCTGACAGACTAGGTCTTAGTTTATTTTATATGGGAGGGAACCTGTACAGAAATGGAAGACTTAACTCTTTTTAATACTATTTTTCCAGTTGGAAGATAGATTGAAAAGCCAGCAGATCACAAATTAAGTGGGACAGGTGGTTATAGTGTTGTTGTTTCTCATGAGAACTGTGAACATGACCTTTTAATAACTATAGTGCTAGGCATCAGTTTTTGAGAAATTAAGGGCTTCAGATAAGTGCTTGAACAATAAATATGAATAAGTATTATAAAGATAATAAACACTGTAGCACTGGAGCTTGCTAAAGCTGATTAATTCAGAAGGTGCAGGAGTTCCTGAATGCTAAACACTTTTGGCTACTGAATTTTTTCTTGTACAATTGATTCTCTGTATATGCGACCTCCAGATCTGCAAATTCCAGCAATTGTGGAATGTCACATCCTATACCTAAAATGGTTGTGACGTGAATGCAGATACACTAAAGCATCTGTGCATATATCACCACCTTTTAATTATGTGGGATGTAAACATTTGCAATTTTTTCCATTCGCAGGGAGTCCTGTAACAGAATCCCACAGATAAAGAGGGTCCACTGTACTGTTTTGTTCTGTTTTGGTAGAAATGTGCAATAAACCACATAGAATTCTGCCTTCTATTTAGGGATGGAATGTTAAATTTCTCTTTTTTTTGTTCTGCATGCACTGAAGCCTAGAACATCTCTCAGCAACCAGTGTTTGACACAGAAATATTATGACGTAAAAAAAAAAATCCAAACTGTAGTGAATGCCAACTTTGGTACCTTAACCAAAGTTAAAGATCTATAAAGAACCTTGTCTTCAACTTTGTTAACCTTGTTAACAAAATAATGTGTAATGGAAAATATATGGAATTTCCCCCATTTTGATGTTATCATCTACTTGCTGTTTACAAATTGTGCCAATATCTCAAAAAACTACAACAGAAGAATATGCAATGACAGATTAGTTTTGCTTGGAAGACTGTTTTAATATACTTTTGTGTCAAATGCCACTCAATTCAAAATAAGTTAAAATCAAAACAAAGTTTTGCTTATAGATTTGCCACAATTAAAATTAAGCTGAAAAGTCTTCACCATTTGCTGAAGATCTCAGTTCTTATTATAGTAGAAATGCAACTGGATTACGCTGGCCCTAGCCACTGTATCAATGCTTGATGACAGATTTCCACATTGTCTTCCTATAGAAAAAATGGTGTAAGTTGTGCTTTTGTCTTTTCTCATTGACCACTCTTTCAGTACTGTGGTTATGTATTGATGGCTGCAGGTCCACCTCTCAATCCTACCAGTCTTTGAAAGGTAGAAGCACCTAGCTGTAACTTTTCGCCAAATGGATTGTGTAAAGTGACTGTGCTGAGGTGGAAGTTGTAGTTTTCTATCCTCATATAGGCAGAACTAGCTTTTGGTGAGACACTTTTATCTGGGAATGGGCTTCTTTGAACAACAGACCAAAGTATGGGGGAGGCGTGTCTTTGAGGGACATCTAGTACAGTCATCCCTCCACAGTTGCTAGGGTTAGGGGCACAAGACCTCCATGAAAGTGGAAAAACCATGAATAACTCTAGCCCCTCCCAAACGATATTTAATACACAAAAAAATATGATCACCATATTCAATCCACCATGGATTCCTTTAAGACATCTGAGTTCCTTCACAAGGCAGAAGTTGGTGGCTGGTGGGGCTTGCTGCTGCCACCTCTACTGCTGCCCCACACCATTTTTAATAGGGACTTACAAGCCTCGTTCGCAGTTTCTTAGTCTCACAAGGTTTGCAAAGGCATAAGGAGGCAGCAGAGGTGATAGCAAATAATCAAATCTGCAAAAGTGAAACTCGCAAATGTGGAGGGCTGATTGTAGTTTTCTTTTTTTTCCCTGAACTGTCAAGAGTGGGATGGAATGGATAGCAGTTATTGAAAGTGAGAGCATGATAGGAGCTCCAAGTGCTCAAGAAAAACACAGAATTCTTGAAAGGAGAAGTTTATCTTCAGTTATTTTTCACTTACATCTTCCTATGTTTAAAAAAAAGAGGGGAAATTCCTAAAGAGGAAGTAACTTTAAAGCAAAAGTTTGTGGTTTGAGCTACACCCTCCAAATCAAGGAAATTCAGCCCATCCACCAGTACTAAATCAGAACATAGGTTCATTGATGGGCCCTTGTATCTTGCCAGCCACTCCAAACAAAAACACAAGATATGCTCCAGTCTGTGTTTCTCTAAGAAGAGAGAAGAATCTTTGCTTGCAAGTCCATGTTAAGGTTATACCCTCCAAAAAAGGCAAGGATATTTGGACAGTCTATCTCCCTTCCCCTCAGTACATTCTGAGGAAAAGAAATACAGTCCCTTTCATGGCAACTGCTGCTACCAGAATATCCACCCCAGATAAAGACATACATTCTACACCAATGTTTTACATTGAAGATCTTTGCTACCCAATGTTGAACAACTGCTATAGTTTCAGTACTAGAAGAAATGGGATTTTTGCATAGTGGGATGTTTATAGTTGGGATAGAACAATATTTAACACAGATATCATTACCTTCGGTGAATATCTCACTGCATCTCATCCAAGGAGGCTTGAATGAGAATCATAGCCATTTAGAAATAGGTAGTACAGATACTGCTAGGAAACTTTCTCTCCTAAGGGGATAAACCTGTCTACTTGGGTCCAGTCCATCTGTAAAACTCTATCTCCCCACATGAGCCTGAGTTTTGAAAACTTCCTGGGGAGGCTTTTTCTCAGTCCTACTAGTCTCACAGGCCTTCTTGGTACCTATTCCAAAGCTGCAGCTGTTTCTTCCACATGAGGACAGGCTGGCCCACTCTGCTCTCCTGCTGCTGGCAGGCAAGTACTTTCCTTTTCTGACAGACTTGGGGTTATTAATTGGCTGTTGCAGAAGCATCTTTTGTGGGTATGTTGGGCCGTCCACTTTCCTGATATGTTTTAAAATTGCTTGGAATTGCTGCTGGTTTCAGTATTATACTTAATTGTTCTTTAATTATTTGATGTTGGCTTATTGGGTTTTAGTTGTATTTTAAGGTGATATGCCACCTGAGGTCCTACACTAGAATAAAGGTGAGATAGAATAAATATATTGTGCAAGTAAACCATATTTATAAGTGGAATTCTGCATACTTGGCTTAACAGGCACCAAGCCCATTAAATGAAGCAAAAGTTCCTTTCCCCAATTATAGATCTGTTGGACAGGACTAGTAACTTTAAATAGGACTATGCTGCGAATCTGCTGCCTATAGAAGTTGGTACTATCAGAGCCTGTTAGCTATTTTGCATCATTAGTAATGCTTTTAACCAGAGCATTTTTCCGTCTTTTGGGAATATATTTTATCTATTTGCTATTAAATGTTGTGAAACACTTGAAGTTGGTTGTTAATGTAAAAGAAAGCAATGTGTCAATAGCAAGTTTATACACTAGAATAGATATTTGACTTTTTGTGTATCTTTGTTTCTCCTTAGGTACTCACTGTTTGGTGGTTGTCAGTTGAATGTGTGAATGTGTTCCATTGAAAAATGTTTTGCGATGAGGGATGCTAAGATGTTAACCTAACACACCTAACACAATCTATACTGGCTTACTTTACATATGCAAGATGTCAAGTGATTAACTTACGTGGATGATCTAGTCCTACATATCTACATAGGTATGCTAAAAGGAGAATTTATGTCAAACTGTGGAATCTTCTGCCGCAAGACATAGTGATAGATGCCAACTTGGTCAGAATTACACAGTTACATCAAAGCTAGAGCTACCAGTATCTACTAGCCATGGTGGCTATATGCAGTGGGCCCTCAGTATCCCAAAAGGTTTAGGTCTAGGACCCCTGTGGATACCAAAATGTGTGGACGCTCAAGTACCATTATGTACAATAGTGTAATAAAATGGCAACCCTTATATAAAATGGCAAAATCAAAGTTTGCTTTTTGGATTTTTTTTTCTTTTTTTTTGAAGGGGAGGAAATATTTTCCAGCTGTGTTGGTTGAATCGATGATACAGAATCTGTGAATATACAAGGCCAGTTGTATTACCTCCAGTATCAGAAGCAAGATGCCTCTCTATACCATTTACATTAAAGACTGATACTGATATTTCACACATGTCCTGTTTGTGAGACTCCCATAGGTACCTGCTTGGCCACTGAATGAACAGAATTTTAGACTAGGTAGGACTTTGTTCTGGTCCAGCAGAGCTCATGTTCTTAATTTTCAACAGTGCAGCTGAACTGGAAGGTGAAGACTAAGGAACTTGGCTCCCTCCTGCAGCTCTGAAAGGAGAATAGACAGATTGAACTCAGCATGAAAGTTACCTGGAATCTGAAACTGTACTAAGAAAAGTTGTTTATCTTTGGGATCAGCAGGTTGGAGGAGATAATTTTCTCTTGCTCTTCAGGCACAGAAACAGCTGTTTGAGCAGTGACTGAAGCTGGGAGTTTTCTTTCTCACCTTTTTTTATTTCCAGCATGCATATCAGCCCTGGCATGTTGGTGCCTGCAGGCTTATAGAGGCTTGAAGCAAACAAGGGCTTGATAAAGATTTTCTGCATTACACCTGGCTTTTCTAAGGCTAGGGCAGCTCTGGTTGCTTAAGAACAAGTTCATCACTTCCCACAGACTTGGACAGCATTCTAAGAGTGTGTTTGACAGGGCCATGAAGGTGCTCTTGTCCTTTCCTCAAATAGGTGTGTGGGAGGAAAGCTAACTTCCTTCCCAAACTTGTCTATATTCCAAAAATGATATCCATGCCTTCCCTGAGTGTTCCCTAGTCCACTGATTCCCTGAGTACAAAAAGAAGCCGTGCCCCCTGTGCAAGTCTGTAGACCAGGCTTTCCTGACCTGATGGTCCCCACAAATGTTTTAAACTGCAATTGCTAGCATCTGCAGTGCCTCTGTTCACTGTGATGACTTGGAATGATGAAAGTTGTAGTGTAAAACACCTGCTGCACATTAGCAGTTAATAGCAGCATTTCTATGAAAACAATTTCTACATCATTTTTATATTTTAGAATTCTGAAAAATCCGTAAAATAGTGTACTTTTCATTACAGTATTGTGAAAATTGTGTACAGAAAAGTGATTGTGGCAGGGTAGTAGAAGTGTGTTGCTCTCTTCAGATAATGACAGGAAATGCATTCCAACCCATTTTTAAAGACTTATCTGTACTAAATAGCTTTCCACACTAAAAGAAATTGCCAGAACCTAATAAAACTGAGCATAATTCAAAAGCATAATGGAACCCAGTAGGACTCAAATGTTTAGCTGTTTGCTTTGATCTGATGATTTCAATTATACCCCAATATGCCTAACATTCTCTAAACTAGTGATGTGGATTGTGTGATCTTCAGATTTAGTTGAAATGCACCTTGTGTTGTCCGTACGTATTGGCAGTGCTAGCTAAACGTGATGGGGATTGTAGTCCAACTTTTGGAAGACCATAAATTGCCTATTCCTTGCCATTCCTAGGCCATCCCTTTTTGTATTTCTGTATGTCAAACAAGCCACTTGGTAAACGTGGTTTACCTGGGGGCAGGGGCAACTGCAGAGGGGATGAAATCCATTACCCACTGAATCTACTCAGGAGGTCATATTGTCGCATTTTGGCACAGTGGAAGTGATGTAATGTTACTTCTGACTGCCATTTTGACCAATTTTTGGTTGTTGTTTTTTGGAGTTTTGGGGAAGTTTGGGTGCGGGCGGGGGTAGGGGAAGCAAACTAATGCATTTGTAGGTAGTTTGGGGGGTTTGGGCTGGTTTTGGGAGAAAGGGGAAATTGCCCAAAAATCAGTCTCCCCAAAGCTCTTGGGGGCTTTGGGGGGACTTCATGAGCCACACTTAATGGTCCCAAGGGCCACATGCAGCCCGTAGACTGCATTTTGCCAGCTCCTAGTTTATGGGCATCTATTCCATATAATTAAATAGATAAATACATATGATATAATGTCTGAAATAAATTTGCTTCTGAGAACAAATATTACCATAATATTGGTCTTCCACGAGCTGGTTATTTCAAGTTGGTAATGACTGTTCAGTTTTTCATTTTGCTACTGCTAATATTCCCCTCTACAAGGTAACTGTTCAGATAAACAACTACAAAGATCCATAGGATACCATCTGTGGCAGTCTCTTGGGCCAGTCACAATCTCTCAACTTAATGTATCTTTCAGGATTCCTATGATGATGAAATGTGGGAGTGGGGGAACTACATATGGTGCCTTGAGGTTTTTGAAGGAAATGTTGTGTATAAAATAAACAGAATGAGTTGCCTGTATAATGTAACAACTCCTTTTTACTGCATTCCTTAGAATTAAGTTTATGTAATCGACTTTCCCATATGCTCCCATATACTCTGCCTACACGTTTCCACAGTTCACATGAACAAACTATTTCAGTACTTCCTGCTGTTCATTCTCTGACAAGTGGCAAGTTAAAACCTGTTGGAAGTGTTTAACCTGTTGGGAGAGTGAGAAATTAGTGGACTAACTTACTTCATAAAGAGCATGCACATGTTTGAGCTTCAGAAATCTTCAAGGTGTGAACTATATTCAATCATGAAGTGAGGGTCATTGTTCCAATATCCTTGTTTTAACCTGAAGAAGAGAAGTCTTCAGCTAAATGCGTCTATAGTTCCTACTGAGAGCTGGCTCAGTAACATTAATACTTAATTACTTATGAATTGCTTTATGTTAAGTGTCAGGCAGTTGGAGGCAATGTTTCTGCTATTGACTCTCTTCCAAAAAGGAGATTCCCACAATGTTTGATTGTTTCTTGTGCAATAAAAAGTTATCTTTTTAATGAGTCAGACCATTTGTCTACCTTTTCTAGATCTATAGTATATCTTGCTATAGTTCTCTACGGTTTGAACCAGTGTTTTTCCTGGTTACTACTAAGTATCCTTAAACTAAAAAATGCATTTATTGAGCCTGGGAGCTTTATATATTCAAAGCAACTTGAAGCAATCTTGAGCGCCGTCTTTGGGGAGAAAGGTGCAATAAATCAGAAGTGGAGAACTGCAGAAGAAGCATGGGTCATTTCCCCTCTTGTGCCCTCCTAGTTGACATTTCATCCCACCTAAAGTGGTGCAATGTCACTTCCAGCTGCCATTTTGTTTGCCACATTTCCAGGTGGTTTTTGCCCAGTTTTTCAGGCAACCTCCCCTCAAAATTGGCCCAAATATAATTTTAACATTTGGAGGAGTCGGTTAGGTTGGGGGCTTCTGAGTCCACACTTAGGGCTCTCAAGGTTTGCATGGGACCCATCAGCTGCAGTTTGGCCACCTCTGCAATAAATAAACCATGTATATCTACCACTCATCTGAAGCCTTTCAAGTCTTCAAAAATATTTTGATGTTGCTAAAAAAACATGGCTTGCCATTATTTCAGATGGTCCTCTTTGAGTTAAATTAGCTTTCAAGTTCAGTCTCTATATGCTCCAGACATCACCTGAAATCTAGTTCACTCTGAGTATGAGTGCAGCTTAGCCTTGTTGATCCTTAACAGGAATAGGAAGGAGCAGGATTCTATACCTTCACTGATAATGATCTGACCATAGAAATGTCGTCCACCTTCCTTTAGTAATCAAGCATCTTTTCCTCTATCCAGTATTAAAGCATGCCCATTTTATGTCCTGCTTTCTGTGTTGGCTTGGTTGTCATCTGGAGAAAACCTGTAACTGTGCAAGAAATCACTTGGTCACAAGCCACTTCTGCAGAATTATTCTCTACATGTGTTGCAGTACTATATAACAAGTATTTGTGTCTCAGAAACCAACTTAGGAATCTGTCTCAGAGGGAGTGGTGTTGGATGACCAATCAAATTGACAACAGTTTCTAGACAATATGAAGAATTTGCTGGCATGTAAGACACAGCCATGTATAAGATACACCCCATTTATACACCGGCAAATTCTATTTGCTGGTGTATAAGAAACACTGGCATGTAATATTCAAACAGTACTTTTTTTGGGGAAAAGTGAGTCTTATATGCCAGCAAATACAGTATTTATCACTTAAGGTTTGAGTCACTGGAGGATAAACTATAAATGGTTCAAGCCTCCATACCTTTTAATATGGAATCCAGTGTATGCCAGTAATAAAAGAAGTAGCCAAGAACTCCAAAGCTCTAACTTCATAAACTGCATAATCAGGTAACAGTTTTCTAAACTATTCTACCAGAACACTGTGGCTGTATTTTTTTTTTTCAGAGGTGTCATTTTTGACCAGCCAGCTTGCAAAACATTCTAAATAGGAGGAGGATAGAACATGATTAGTGACAACGTGTTGACTGGAGTTATTTCTGAATTAAGAAGCAAGAGGGCAGTATCTGCTACACTAATATAAAAAAGCAAGCTTTCAAAAGAGATAAGCAGTATCCAACATAATTTAAAAGATGTTTTTCTGATTTGAATCTTAGTATCTCCTGCATTTAGTGTGAAATGTATAGGGGAGTACAGCTGTAACTGAACTTCAGTTTTTAAAAAACCTTTAGTGTTGACAGGCCAGTCAAATATACTGGAATCTCTTACAATTGCTTCTGATTTCCCTTTTATTTCTGAATACTAAACCTTGTTTTTGAAATTGCCTTTTTTAAAAGGTCTTGGTGCATTTCGTGTGGTCTAACATGTACTAAATAAAAGGAGAAAACAAGTGCCAGTTGTACATGTCTGTGTCACAATGACCTTAACAGTGGAGGAGCATCCTGTCTACTCTTGCTTTCTAGCCTGCTTGCCAAGGTAGATTTCTGTGGACTCTTGCTTTGTCACGTTTGACATTGGATGAATTTGTTTTATTGGCATGGCAAACTATAGTATACTGAGACGTATGAAAAACACTTCTACATCCAAGTTCATGTAGCAGCTGCTTCAGTTCGTGCTCCCTGCACAATTTCTCCACTGTTAGAGTTGATGAGCAGGTGGGACCTCATATGCTCATGGTTTGTTGCACTGAGCAAAAAGAAGAGGGGAATAACTTTTCTCCTTTTTTAGGAGTGAATCCAAGTATGCGATAAAAAAACAAACAAACCCTTTTCAGCATCTTATAACTTGAATAATAGCTGATGAGACATGCTATCTGTCAGTCAGGCCTCATCCTGGAGTATTGCATTCAGTTCTGGCTATCTTATTTGAAGAATGATATAGGCAAGTTGGAGTGAGTTCAGAGAAGGTCAACAAGGACGATAAGGAGTAAGGAGAATAAAATATACGAAGAAAAGTTGAGAGAATTGAGCATGTTGAGCATGGTGAAGAGAAGAATGAGGGGTGACATGATTGCACTGTTTAAATATCTATAGGGCTGCCACAGAGAGGAGAGTGTAAGTTTGCTCTCTGCTGCCCCATGGGGTTGGACCTAGTCAAATGGCTTTAAGTTACAGGAGTCACATTGGAAGGAACTTCTTGATGGTTCAACAGTGGAACCCATTACCTAGGGAGGTGGTGAAGTCTCTTTCTTCCAAAAGAAAAAAGAAAAAAGAAAAAAAAAAGAAAAAAGAGAGAGAAAAAAGGCTAGACAGTTACCTACTGGGGATGCTCTAGCTGAATTTCGTGTACTGAGCAGGAGGTTGGACCTGATGGTCTGTGGGGCCCATTCCTACTCTGTGATTCTAAGGAAGGAAAGAAAGATGTGGTGACACATTAGGAATGTGAAGCTTTTTTGTGATATTACTGACACCAGCTGATTAATTATGTCTGTAGCCAAATTCTACAACAGAGTTGCGGAGCAAAATTATGGTTTGCCCTTCCTACCACCCAAGCTTGTCCCTGCAGCTGAAAGGTATGCTTTCACTGAATGAAATGAAGGTGCTACAGCATTGGCTCAGTTGTTTTAAAAATATTGGATCTGTCTTCTTCCCAACTCTGTAAGAAATCTGTCATTGAGTTTTTCCATTTTGTGGCTTCTTTTTTGATGCAGCCTTCAGAATAAACTTTTTACATTTTTCGTGCACTGTAAAAAGAGGGCAATAGAAATTGTGCATGCAGTAGCATCAATGTTTCTATTTCTGTCAGCTGTCCACTAGTTTTTCTCTAGTGCAAACTATTACTAGATAGCATGGGGTTTCATGAATATACTGTTGTATGCTCCTTGCTTCTAAGAGCTGTGAGAAGTTCCAGCAATGGCATGACTGGATCTGTGTTTCCTTTGGAACAGAGAATGGGAGATTTTAGTAATGGTTTTAATTATAAGTACCCAAGCAAAGCATAACCGGAGGCAGTAAATCAACTTCCCTTACAACAGTTTTCCTAGAAAGACTCTGGCATAAGGTCCCTTTAGACAACTTTGAACTCTTTATCTACTGTTGATTGTGTTCCTAAATTGCCACAAGTGTTCTATCTACAACCATATGTCTGTTGGCCCACCATTAGCTGGATAAGCTGCATCTCTTTTTCCAAATAAGACAGAACTCTCCTAATCCCAGATGTAACTTAATCAATTCAAACATGTGAATGATGAATTAATTTGCTAATCACTGCTTTGATCCTCCCTGGTGTTCTCTGTTAATAGATTTTCTGTTGTTGTTGTTTTTTTAAATTCTGCTTTTTGGAACCTTTTCTAGTCTTTTTCTCTTTAATTGTAGATAGTGTCATCAGTGTACATACTACCATTCATCCTAAAATAACCCAAAGTGGACACAATAATGCAGCTTTATCTTTACTAATGCCAAATAGGGTGGAAGTATAGTGTAAATCGAAATAAATCAACTATGCAACCAAAACAAGGTGCAAGACTAGATATGGGTCACAGACTTCTGATGTTCTTGATGAGGATGGATTGTTGGATTTTGATTTAAAAAGTCCTTGTTTAATCACACAACTGTAACATTTCAAAAATAGAAGCTGTGTAAGAAAAACAACTGCAGGGTTGAACAAAAGATCTTGGTGGTTTGAAGGCAGTTAATGAAGACCACCTATGATATTTCTCTGCACAAAGTCAATACCAAAGGGGACGTTGTTTGAGAATAAACTGGGGTTACCGCTGAAGTAGAGGAACCATTCTTCTATAGTGCACCATTGAGTACTCTGCTGAAAGGCAGTGAAGCTTCTCTGACTGGAACTCATTTAGGTTCATTGCTTTTTGATATCTGAGGCTGGTTACAGGTGTTCAGCATAGATGATTAGGAAGGAATGAGGTTGGAAGAAGGCAATCTCTATATATTACAAAAATATAAAAGATATGTCAACCCTGTTTGTCAAGCAACTTGTAATTCATATTGAAGTCTTTCCACAAATTCCTTGTAGAAGTCTTCTCCCCAAAGTGGTCTGCCTGATACCTTTTAGGAATTTGACAAAAAAAAAAATTCTCAGCATATTTAGATTTCAGTTTGCTATTTTTAATCAGTCTTTTTTAATGTTGACTGTATTTTATATTCTTATTAATAAAGCATAGTGTATTCCTAGTCTTGAGGAAAGGAAACAGTGAAGGTTCAAAAGGGTTTCCCTATACTATTTCTAATACTTGGTGCCATTGCTTTAGTAGTGCTGAAAGACCCTTTCAGGAAATACGTATCCTACTTTGTTTCTTATACAAAAGCTGTGTTTGTTTATTTGATCTCCTCTTTTTTCCCCAGCAATGGGATTCAAGGCAACTTTTAAAAATGCTAAAATATTTTGAAAGATAACAATAAAGTTTAAAAAGTACAGCACATGCCTCTTAAAAATTACCCCCTGAAATCAATTACTCATTAATAATTGATTCATTGGGTGAACAGGAGTTTGGTGAACAGGGGCAAGACCAACAAACATTTCACATGGGCATGGTAAAAGAGACAGTATAAGGTGAGCTTGTGTCTGTTGGGTTAAACCTCTCCAAACCTGGAGAGTCTTTCATGAGAGTTTGTTGGGTTAAAGCTGTTGTGTCTATTGGAGAAAGGCTGCTTGTTTGTGTGTTTGTGTGAGCTGGGAGAAGGCATACTTATTAGTGCTCTATTCTATTCTGTTTTGGTGAGTGTATGTCTGTTGCATTAAGGCTGATTGTCTGATGCAGGATTGATTGTGTGCTTTTTAGTGGTCTGTTCTTCTTTTGTGTGTAGGATCAGAGGAAATGACTGAGAGAGTTGTTGGGGGGTCAAGCTAACAGCCACTAGCTCTCTCTATAACTGCAGCCCTAGTCTCTGGAGCTTGGCAAACAGCAGCTCGGCTAATAGGGGCAAGAGCAACAGGCATTTTGTATGGGCGTTTAGCAGGGGAGTTTTTTGAGGGAGGCCCAGACTTCTGACTCAGTGCCTATTTAGGACTACAGAATATGGATGATGAGGGAACTGCTTTAGTCATCTGTAACAGCTGTGGCGTGTTGGTATTTTTGCCAGAAGATGTGGATAGCTTTACCTACAGTAAGTGCAAGTTGATTGCCCTGTTAGAAGAGAAGGTCCAGCAAGTTGAAACCTGTGTATCTACCCTTCAGCATATTAAGGAGCATGAAGTTTTCCTGAGCAGAGCAGACTGTCCTGGAGGAATAACACATGGGATGACTCTGAGGACGAGGTCACTCCCCAAACACAGGAGATAGGCATTTGGAGAAAGCAGAAAGACTAGGAATCATTCTGTGAGTTTGGAGTGATAGAATCAATTTGACACTCTCCCTCTTATCAGTGATGATGTGGAACAGGAACAAGAGCAACAGCATCAGTCCTCAGAGAAAGTACAGGGGACTTTGGAAGATTTAGCACATGGATTGGCCCCTGCCAGTCCCCAGAGGAGATGCGGGAGGGCTTCGCTACTGAGAGGAACAGAAGCAGTGGTTTGTGAGCCTGACAGAATGTCTTGAGAGGTGTGCTGTCTCCTAGGGGCAAAAATCTGTGATGTAGCACAGCAGCTGACAAAGCTCATCAAGCCCACTGGCCATTGCCCCTTCCTTTTGGTCCATGTGGGAACCAATGGTACTGTAAGACTCAGCCTTCAGGAGATCACAAGAGATTTTGAGGCTCTGGGTAGTAAGCTGAAGGACTTAAGTGCACAGGTTGTAATTTTGTCTCTCCTCCCACTTGAAGGACACAGCTTAGGAAAGAAGAATAGTGGAGGAACAGTTAGGCATTTTTGACCATGGTCTGTGGTTTCATGAAGATGGACTTCTAGCAAGTGATGGGTTGTACTTCACAGCAGTGGGCAGGAACATTTTTGCTAAGAATCTTACAAGCCTGATCAGGATGGCTTTAAACTAACTTATATGGGGGAGAAAGACACTGTTCTTGAGAGCAGGAGTTCAGCAAATGCTGGAGATAATAACCTGAACTAGGGAAATTTGGTGAATAGTACAAGAACCCAACATTGGGAGAGAAAAAAAAACTTAAATAAGCAGCTAAGGGAAATGATCCATGGTCTTGGATGTCTCAACACTAATGCATAGAGCATGAGAAATAAGCAAGATGAACTTGAACTCTTAACACAGCAAAACAAATATGATCTAATAGGCATCACGGAAACCTTGTGAGGTGAGTCCTATGATTGGAATGTAGCAATAGAGGGGCATAATCTATTTCAGAAAAACAGACCAGATAGAAAAGGAGAAGGAATAGCACTATATGTCAAGGATATTTACACCTGTAAAGAGATCCATGACTTAAATCCTGGAAGACAGGTTGAGAGCATCTGGGTAAAATTTAAGGGGGAGAGAAACGACAGCATTGTCATTGTGGGGATCTACTACAGATCCCCAAGCCAGACTGAGAACTTGGATACCTTCCTGGAACAGATGGCCAAATATTCAGAGAGGAAAGATGTAGCAGTAATGGGGGATTTCAACTATTTTGATATTTGTTGGAAGTCAAGCCAATGTTCGAGCCATTTTTAATAAGGGTTTACTGTATAAGCCGCACATTGTGAGACTTGCAGAGAGACTGTGAAGCCTCATGAGGTTTATGCAATAAGGCCCTATTAAAAATGGCCACGACCACTCTGGTCCATCTCAAACATAAAGATGGTGGGTGCACTTCAGGCTCCCCCATGTTGTTGCTAAAAACCACTTGAGCCAAAAAAGAAGGTGGGGAAGGAAGAAGGACTGCCTTTCTTTCTCCAGTTTGGGCAAGTGGGGATAATGGGTGGAGTGTTGTTTCCCAAAATGAAGGGGAGACAGAATTCATCCAGCCAGTGTTGTAGTCATCTATTTCCAGCACTGATTCACGGATAACTCAGGATTTTTGGGATGATTTTTGTCTCTTTTTCAAAAACTTATGTATGGGCTCTGTGTGTGTATGTGTGTGTGTACACATACATACATACATACATACGTATGGTATGTATGGTATATGGTAATTAAAATCTGTCACTAGTTTCTAAAATCAGCCTCTAGAGGATTTGAGGAGGAAAGTATCCAATGCAACACAAAAAATTTTTTGTGTGGGATCCAGAAAATCAAAGACCTATCCCAAACACAGTCCAACTTCTCTTTTTAAGATGAAATAACAATAAGACCTTAAATTGTTCATTACGGTTGCAACTGGTTTTAGTACTGGACTATTTCTAACAATAATACCTTTTAAAGGGCTCTAAAGGTACAGATCATGGGCATTAATGCTGTAGGGAAGACCTTTTAAGTATACACAATATCTTAAAGCAATTAATCTGAAGCTGTGCTAGGGACCAGTATCATATTTGTGCCCATTGGCTACAATGGGGTTTTTTCCCCCCTAGAAATTTATGGTTGAGAAGAAATTTGACTTAAGGGGTTGGTTCACACGTATAGCACTTCACCTGGTATCTCCTCTCATTGCAACATATCAAACAATTTTCAGACATGTTATGTCAAAGATCTTCACTAATCAGTATTGTGTTTGAGCTAACAACTAGTTTTCTGAAAGCTGTATCTGAGGGGATATAGGGGCAAAGGGTTATTCACATCACTGCTTAATATCATAGCTATTGCGTTATGACCCAGATATTTATTGTAGTGTTGCTGGGCCATGGAAACAGTTCCATGGGAAGAAATTAAACATTGTGATGTCTATAAAGGTTATTTATAAAAGCATTAAGAACTGTGTTTTGAAAGAACCAGCAGATGACTGATCTGGAAAGTATGAACAAGTCTTTGTTAACTGAATCTACAAATCAGTGCTCAGGTTCAACTTAAAATATGCACTATGAGAAATGAAAATGAAGCAAAAATTTTATAGCCTTGGGATGCTATATTCCTAACCCCAGAATATATTACATTATCAGACCCCTTGATGTTAATAAATAGTTCATATTTCTTATCTATTTTCTCTAGGCTGGTAGAAGCAGACAATTTAATATATGTTTCTACACCAGAAAGCTTAATTGTGAAATATGATTAAAGAAGGCTGTAGCCATAACGTACTGTATGAGATATTTGAAGGAAAATACACAAGAGTTCGATTTCTGATCATGAGCTGTGTTTTATTGAACAACTGATGGCGTTTATTAAGAATTTTTAAAAGGAGACAATTGAAGTCATATAACTAGATAACCCTCAACTGAAAGAAAATTACACTGGTATTATTGACAGCCACTGTTAAAGTGGTTGACAGATGGAGGATGGGGGAAGGGAAGGTGGTAGATCAGTAGAGCCTCTATATTTAGATATGTCTCTTTTATCTGACTGTACAGCTGGCCACTCGATTTGTTTTAAAGGACTTGGGCTTCTCTTCCCTGTGAGTACTTTGCATGTGCTTCACAGCTATATTGCACTCCATGCACATTACCCTGTAGGGGGGGAAGTACGTTACCCATGCAGAGTAAAGTCCAGAGGGGCCCATGGATGGAATATCCAAATGACTTGTGTACGACCATACTACGTCCAAATCAGATCCATCACTTTTACTTTTTGCCCTTCAGGGAACAACCCATCTACAGCACCCGAGCTCATGTCTTCCAGATTGACCCTAACACGAAGAAGAACTGGGTTCCCACCAGCAAGCATGCTGTTACAGTGTCCTACTTCTATGACAGCACAAGAAATGTCTACAGGATAATCAGCTTGGATGGCTCAAAGGTAAGCTGTATGGCTTCTTAAGGTCAGGTAAACTACTAGAAGTGTGTTGACCTTCACGTGTAAATGTCCCTATTTTAGTCTCTTAATGTTTAATACAACTCAGCACAATCTGTTGGATTAAAGCATGATATAGAATGAGAGAACAGTTCTTGAAGCTTGGCATACAAGGGGACACTTTAACATTACATTTCAAAAGCATCATTTAATAAACCGATGGCAGCTGTTCAGGGCTTGCTTCTTTTTGGCATGTCTGTGAAATTTACTGTAAAGGAAGCAAGAGGCTAAATGACATACTGCTTGGAGTGTGTGTTATAATAAAAGTATTTCATAATATATGATGTGTTTGTATATGTGTAATGTATGAAATTTGTGTTTACCTATGTAATGTAACATAGGATAATATGTATGCTTCTGTATTAAAATAATATGTTCTAGTCAATGCAACATATCTTAGTTTAGCAATCATAATTTCTATTAAATATTACATTAACACAGAATCCAGTGTTGAATGAAGAATATGGCCATATTTTTCTGTAATACCTTATAATAAGTTCAAGTAAAGTCTCCAAGTATAAAGTACCATCTAGAAATTAAGAGCTTGGCTGCAATATTTAACATTGTAATGTAAAGTCATTGTGATTAACATTGTAATGTAAAGTCATTACATTGTAATGTAAAGGAGTGCAGTTATGACAAACATAGAAATCTTTTAAATTTCACCTTGGACAAAGAAGGTTTCCAAGCACTGGAAGGAGAAGAGAGAGGTTTTCAGTTAGTTGTATCACCTTGCTGAGTTACACATAGAGAGGGAAAGGGATCTGATGCATTTACAAAAATATGTAATCTTTGTGAGTACTTAAGACAGAAAGTCATCAGGCAAAATAATGTCATGACTTCACTGGTCTGGTTTCTTTTCCCCAAGTGTTCTTTAAAAACCCAAAATATAGTCCAAATAAATGTATTGTAACTGTCTGCTTACCAGAGTTGGTTTATTCAGTTTGTGTAGTTAACACATGCCAGAATACATCCATTCGAACTAGAGTAAAGAATCTGAAGCACAAACAGCTTCTCGCACTTCCAGATATATTTTTAATTTATCATTCATTCAAATGAGGTCATTCAAATATGTGGTGTAACTGAAAGGAAGAAAAGTGTTCCTTGCACAGTGACCTTACACTCTACCTTTCACAGTGAAAGATGCAACACAGAAGGCATGCAGCAAGTATAATGAGACTGAAATTGTGGCATTTCAGTCCCATATCCAGGATGGGAGGCTGAGGGCAACTTTAGAACATTTGCATTGCCAACCTTGAGGTGTAAAGAGATTGCATCTAAAATCCCCACTAGCTAATTGACCTGCATCTTTAGAGATGAAGCTTCTTGAAGTTTTGCTTAGTTATACTTCTGCTGCTTAGAAAATACAGTTGCCTGGCTTTCATTATTATTGATAATTTGGGTTCTTTCTATATAATCAGCCTCCTAAGTCATGGAAAGGGTTTTTTGCTGCAAATATGCAGAGCAGGTACAGCTACTGTGTGATATAATTTTAGTTCAACAATTCTTTCATTGAAGTCTGTTGGTAAAGCACCAAGAGATCTTCTGGGGGTATTGATACTGATATCCAATGTCATTCATGCTGTAATGGGCTCCTGCCAATATCAGGGGGGAAAAAAACCACATGGCTTTTCATGTGAGAATTGGTTAACACAATTATATAGCACCACCAACTGGATGACTTGAATGTCGTTTAAACAAAGGACTGAAGTGTTCTTTCCATCTTTTCTTTCCTTCAAGTCTTTATTTTTCATTAAATAGCAGCAATACCTCATTTGTACAAAAGATAGCTATGGCTACTGCCCCAAAATGTGAAGATCTGACCTGGTGTTTTAATTAGAATTTGAGGGGGTTCATTGACACTTGTCTATTTTGAAAACCTATTCCTTGGAATGAGCTGCAAATTTAGAGTTACTAAGCTTTAAACAAGTCTTCCTTTCTCCAGTTTTGCTGAGTGGCAGATCACAGGCTTCTTTGGTAGGTCTCAGTTTCTAATCCCAGGGAAGATGACCTTTGGATTCAAGAACTGATCTGGCTGTGAGTGTCAAACTTCCCATGGCTCTGATCTAAATTCAGGGCTAATTATTGCTTTAAAATTAGCCTTCCTTTGCTTCTGGGCTGTAGTTTACTCGAACTGGGTACATATGCGGTATGCAAACAGCATTCTTCGAAGCACTTGAAAAGCACTAAATTCACTTTCTGACACTAATTAAGTTGGTTTTACCCATTGAGGATTCTGAAATAAACTAAATATGGTGCTGTATACCCATTTTATTCTTGAATTATAGCTTTGGAAGTAAGCATATTGATGATACCTTGTACTGTCTCTCTTTAAAAAGTCTGCTGACATGCACGGTCTCATGTGCACAGTTTCATTTGACCAGTCAAATGCAAGAGCACATTACAAGATACACACTACATAGGGACTGGACTTCTTTTTTTACTTTGGTGCAAGTTGTAGGGGCACTCAAAATGTGATGGCACTAAGTGAAACTAATATTAGAAGATGCAGTGGCAGAATTTCTGCGTGATGTGCTTTTGTAACTAGTTTCCTTCCTCTTGATACAATGGATGCAATTCATTTCAGAGTCGTTCTTAGGCGTTCCCTCTCTTTGTAAAAAGAAATAAGGGAAATAATTTTCTCATAAAACGTTTTGCCTTTCTCCAGTACTGCCCATTTTACTTTGAAGTTGTGACTCCTGTAAGGAATTGGCAACTGCTGCATGGAAACACAATATTCCTGAGTGTTTGTGATGGGAAGCCTGCTGTACTCTCATCCTGATCACACAGGATTCTAGAGAAGGGAAGCGGGCCATACACACATGGCACATTTCCTCCAAATGTAGTGAGGGCAAGATGCAGCCTTGCTCTTTCTCATGTGATCACAGTCACACAGAGTAATGTCCTCGTAAGGCTGGTTGTAACATAACATTTTTTGGTTGGGAGCAGGCTATCATACGTACAGTAAGTAATGGATTTCATTATTAATTAACAGATCCTATCTAAATTTGCTAGTGGAGGAGATTGTACATTTTTGGACAATTTTGTGGGTGTCTGGGGTATGTTTCTTTGGATACCTGTAGTAAGTTTTTTATTTCCTAAAATTTATACCCCCATCCTGCAATGGCAAAACAGAATTTCCCAGGTGGGTGTATGATTAGACTGATTTATTTAAATTCATTTCATAATTTCCTTTTGTACAGGCAATAATAAATAGTACCATCACTCCCAACATGACATTCACAAAAACATCACAGAAGTTTGGTCAGTGGGCAGATAGCAGAGCAAATACTGTTTATGGCTTGGGATTTTCCTCCGAACATCATCTGTCAAAAGTAAGTAAAAGTATACAACTTTTTTACTGCTCTGAATTGTCAATCAGACAGACAAACTCATAGATGGGAAAGATACCATCTCGGATGGAATGCTATGCTTAAGAAAATACTGCCCCCAGGGGAAAGACTTCCCAAACAAAACCTGAGGTTACCACTGTTTTCCTCCAGCTCATATCAATAAAAGCAAAGTAATCAGTGAAAGCAAAGTGGGAGCCAGAGTGGTGCAGACTCTGGGAGACCAGGTTTCAAATCCTTGCTAAGCCCTGGAAACGCACTGGGTGACCTTGGACAGTTCACTCTCTCTCAGCCTCAAAGGAGTGTAATGGCAAACCGCCTCTGTCAAAACCTTACCAAGAAAGCTCTGTGATAAGGTTGCCGTAGGGCTTCCATAAGTTCAATGTGTCTTGAAGGTACAGAACAACAACCAAGCAGGTTTGAGAAGAATAAGCAGACATAAGCAACAGATTTCCAATGAGTTATTTTTCACTTTAAAAATTCCTTTTTGAATGGAATCCAGACTGCAAATGCTGAGAATGATTTAAAATTGAAATACTGCTAAAACCACCAGTCGTTTAAAAATGTAAGACAAACAGTCAAAGTTCAGAGTCCCTACAGTGGGCCAAAAATGTGTAGCTCATTAGATGTTGTTAGATTACAGCTTTCATAGGCAGCATAGCCACTGGTGATGAGAGTTGCTGTCCAATAACATCTGGAGGGCCACGTTCGCTTTTGAAATCTGCTTCCTAAGGCAGGACATTTCAGAATTATGGAGCAACCACTGGCTATAATTCTTATTGTGCCTTAGCTGTTTTGGATAATATGTGAGAAAGAGAAGTAGAAGGTAATCTTTTCTGTGATGTGTTGAAACCAATATAAATTTCATTTGGTCAGTTGCAAGATTTTTGTATTGACTAGATCATTAGAGTATTAAGCAAATCATTGGGCTGGAAGATTATATTTTCTTCATTATTGTATTGGATTACTATAACACAGTGCCAAATGCAATGGTCAAGACATGTTTCCTTAGTTAGTGAACTTTATGCCAGTCACTTCTTGTTTTTGCAGGAGGGGGAACTCTCTGATTTAAATTGTTGTAGTAGTAGTAGTAGTAGTAGTAGTAGTAGTAGTAGTAGTAGTTATTATCAGCCTGCCTTTCTCCCAACAGCGGGACTCAGGGCGAATAACATTAAAACAGTACAAGTTAAAACATATACGAAAGTATAAATATTTTTTTTAAAAAAAATCAAACAATTTATAGAGTTAAAACCATTAAACATTAAAAAAATTAAAAACTATACCAACCTTAAAAACAGAATTGCACAGCATTAAAAACCCAAGCCTATCAATCCATCAAAGCCTGACATCACAAAAATGTTTTAACCTGCCACTGGACAGAGACTAAGGATGGGATTGCCCTGGCCTTTCTAGGGTGGGAGTTCCAAGTCTGCGAGCAGCCACTAAGAAGGCTCTCTCCCTTGTTCCCACCAAATACACCTGAAAGGATGGTGGGACAGAGAGAAGGGCTTCTCCAGATGATTTTAAGGCTCTAATGGGTTCATAAAGGGAGATACAGTCCTCCAAATAAACTGGACCCAAGCCATATAGAGCTTTATAGGTCAAAACGAATACTTTGAATTGTGCCCAGAAATAGACTGGCAGTCAGTGGCACTGTTGCAACAAAGGAATTGTGTGCTCCGTATACCCAGCCCCAGTTAACAATCTGGCTGCAGCTTTTTGGGCCAGCTATAGTTTCTGAGCACTTTTCCAAGGCAGCCCTACATAAAATAGCCAAGGAGTGGACAAAATGTGGTGAAATTGCTCCCCCCCCCCCCCAGAGAAAGTAAAGGGGCATTTTGAGTTAAGAAAAAATGAGAAGGCAGGGAGGCGAATGGGCCACAGCAAAGTACAGCTCTCTTCAGTCTGGTGAGGCATTGCACACCCTATTCATTTCAGGAAATTGAACCACTCTGCTCTCACCCAGTATTAGATTAGGCAACTTGCCACCCTCCCCACATTTTGAAGTATAGCTCCCATCAGCCATAGTTGACATGTGATGAAGAATTGTGGTGTTTTGTGCAAAACATCTGGAGAGTAGGAGGTAGTTTACTTCACGGAAGTTGGCTCCTTTTAGATTGAGAATTCTAGGCCTTGACCCTAGAACCTTCTTTATGCAAAGTATCTGCTCTTCCACTGAATTATAGTCCCTCAAATCTGAAATGTCATAGTCTGTGGGTTTCTAGTAGTATTCTATGTGTGTCAGGGTCATACCCCTTGCAGTGCTTCAGGGCAAATTCTAGATACAAGTTGCTTTGACTATTTGTTAACAGTTCTTCTGCTCCAGCAATCATAAATAAGCTGCAAATGCATGAACTTTTTCTCCACTTATTGGACAAATGAAAAAAATGTCTGAGGATTTAAGAGCAATAGCGGCAACATACCATTTTGTCTTACAACCCCACCCTACCCCGCATTGTCTTCGTTACATACCTTAAATATAATGCTGGATTTGGAAGGAAATAAAGTCTTCATTTATTAGGAACACTTTTAGTACTAAAACACCAATGTCCATGTTAAATGTAACAAACATATTCAACTTGTATTGAGCATAAGATCATATACGGACATGTTTCTGGATGATGGAAATCTTGCCTGTGGAACACTGTCTTGTTGCAGATGTTCTGGAAGTATTTTTCCCTCTTGGCTTTCTTTACTGGACTCTGGGAATCTACATTTCTGTCTCTGCTCCCCAGACAATGGCCACAAATAGATGTAATCAGGAGTAATAGAAAAGGATAATAGCAGGTGGCAAACACGTGTGGAGTGTTTCCCCATATGTACAGTGATTGGATTCAGAGGTTCCTTTGCTCCATGAGAAGGAGCCTTTCTCTGGCACAGAAAAGAAACTTTTTGATCCAGCCCAAGCAGCTGACGGTTTGAAGGAAAGGGCCATTTAAAAGGGATTGAACCAGATTAAGGGGATAAAAATCAGATATTCTTGGTCAAAATAAATAATAAGCAAGATTATCCTCTCCCCACAAAAAAATGATTAATGTTGGAACATTGAAGAAGGCTCAATAAGTAAAGCTGTCCAGTCACCAGGCAGAAATAATTAGACAGTTCTATAACAATAGTTTCTTTCATACTTCAGTAGAAATCCAGGTTGACTGTGGTTAAAAAAAAAACCATCTAAGCCTTCCAGAAGCTTCAAAGCAACTTGTCTATGGAAAAAAATGCCATTATTCAGAAAAAGCTTAGACAATACTGGGTCTCTGGGATCTCATGCAGACTCAGTTTAAGTAGTACACCAAAAATTCCGTGGCGTAAATAGGGTTTTTTGGGGTTTTTTTACAAAGCATATGGCATATGTTAACATACATATAGGCTGGCTTACTCTCCAGAGACACTCTGTCTTTGCAATCCAGAATACATCTGCAGTGTCCCATTCTGCATACAGAATGTCCATGGAAGACAGATTTTTATGAGCATTCCACGCATAGTCTTTAAAACTGATCTTTGTCATTTGCCTCGTTTTCTATAAAGATTAAGATTAGAATACCCTAGATTGAGTGGTCAAGATATCACATGGAGGACACTTTGGTCAGACCAATCTTCTTTGTGCAATGTATAATCATGCAATCCTTACTTTCAGTTTGCAGAAAAATTTCAGGAATTCAAAGAAGCTGCGCGGCTAGCTAAAGAAAAATCCCAGGAAAAGATGGAATTAACAAGTACACCCTCACAGGTGCGTTCTAGTCTCTGTTCAGATTTTATTGTGAATACTACCATTTTTTAAAAAAAAAACACAGTCTTGATCTCATTCACAGAGTGAGGACTGGGAAGCTCAGGTGCATAGCTGCCCGTATGCAGTTTCAGTTCTGTGTCTGGCATGATGGTTATATGTTGGGGAATGCTCTGTGTATCCTCAGTTCTGTTAGGTTGATATTGTATATACAATTGAAGAAGAGGTAAACCAATATTACTGAAAGTGGTGGTTCCTGGGTCAGTGTTAGTCCACAAGCCATTGGCTGCCTGTCCATGGCAAGTTACCAGAAAAAAGAGAAACAGTTATAGCCAATGGCCACAAATATAGTGCTGAGGCCTGGCACACTGGAAAAATTGCCAATTCCTCACATCTTGTATCTCACATCACCGCTGTAAATTATAGACCACTAGGATGATGAGAATGAACCAGTCAATTTCAAAAGTTTGTTAAGCTAAAGATGAAAATAAAGAAGTAGGTGAATGTTCTTCCCTACCTTACATATCTGTCACTCCCTAACTATTAAAAAGAGTAGACTCTTTTTTCTTTGTATTACTGACAATTCCCATAAGTCATATTTGTGGATGAAGTTGCCTTGCATATTTTGATTGCCTCACATAACCTGTGCAATCTAGATTTTCTAGAATGCTTATGCATTTGGTTTGGACTTTCTTTGATTCTTTTTTCCCCCTCAGTATCCCTAACAAAAGATTTGTGGGCTGGTGTGTGTGGGGTGTATATATCTTGTCTCCACCTACTTGCATTGGGAATTTTTCTTCCAAAGATTCTGGGTGAAAGCCACCACAGCAGGTGGTATTCATCTTCTCTAGCAGGCAGCAAGTAAGAAAGACAATAGTAGAGAATTATATATGGAGAATTGTCCTGGATGAAGTAAGGCCACCTAAAATGAAATTAAAATTGAATTTGGAGTATACAAGAATGTAACCTCAAAGTTTACAAACAAAAAGAAGAAAAAAATAATCTCTGGAGTGAAATGCATTTTACTACATTTTAAAGTAATTTCCATGGGGAGAATTCAACACAGAAATCCTGCAGTTAGAAGAAAGAAAATGCTACACATGCTTATGAAATTCAGAGTCAAAATTCTAGTATTACATATGGATTGTGCATCGCCTCTCACTCTCTTTTCTAACTGTAGTAATCTCATGTGTGTGAACAGGTTGTCACGGGTGTTATTTCTGCTCTGATTTCTTCTTTACGGAAAACAATATCTTAACAATTTTCTCCATCTGTATCTAGGCAAAATATAAAAGCCACTACAAAATGTAAGGGTGACTGAGGCAATGTGGGTTTGCATATACATACTGGAATTTTCAGTGCTGCATTTTCTGGTTAATTTGTGTTGGAGAGAATTGTTAGATTTTTGCTCCTGTTGGTTCTTACAATTTACACTCTCTCTCTCTCTCTCTCTCTCTCTCGCTAGATAGATAGATAGATAGATAGATAGATAGATAGATAGATAGATAAAATTTTAAGTAACTACTTGAAATGGTTCATTATATTCTTATATCTGTCAGCTTTGCACACTGCCTTACCTTTATTGACTTGGAAGTATTATGGAATTGTCAGCTTAAGAATAATTTTTCAAAAGGTTGGAGGAAAGCTATTCATTATACACAAAGAATATTATAAAATCTTTGCCCCAATTAGTTTTCTGATGTACCTTTTAAGCATCAGATAAGTTGCTCTTTCAGCCCTCTAGAAATTATATACTCTTAAATTAAAAAACAGTCCCATATTTTCAGGGATTCTTTAAGAGATTGCTGTTGGCTTTCACTGAGCACATTCCAGCTGTTGTAGCTACAGAGGAAATATTTAACATGTGAGTATCTTAAGTGGATAGAAGACTAATAGAATGTCCTTTTTTAAAAGTTGTGGTACTTAATAGTCTCACTGTAGTAGTCATTTGGGTTTTACTAAGCTAGGAGAACTTGATTCAAGAGTCAAAACTTCTGGCACTCCAGATGTTGGGCTGTAATTCCCAAAAACAGGAAACAAAGGAGGGTCTCCAAACAAGCAAAACACCAAAGGGAAATGGGGTGGGGCAGTATTCCAGACTATCAAGAAAGCATTAATAGAACTATAAGTAATACAGGAAGAAACATGGAGAATACAAAACGATAAAGCATATAGGCAGTATAATATGGCAATATATGGTATGGCCATAAATAAGCAAACAGCTACTGTGGAATCGTTTCTGGTTCACGTGACCCCTTTGTAAAAGAGTAGCTTGGTGCAAAGTATTTTGTAAGTCCAGGCAATAATCAGGATGGTATGTAAACATTAACTGCCCTAGTCTGACATTCTGGAAACCTGGAGCACACTACTTTAAAGGACAGTGAAGTTACACAGGGACCCTGGATTTATGCTCCTGAATGGGTCATCACGTCATAGCAAACATAAGAAGGATGGTGCTGTGAAGTTTGAGTTACAGTGTTCCTTAATGTTTGAGAGCTTTCCTTTTTGTCTAAAGTATCCTTTTCTTTTAATAGCAATAGCAGCAATAGCAGTTACCTTTCTATATTGCTTATCAGTGCAAAGCACTCCCTCCCTAAGCAGTTTACAATGTGTTTAGCTAATTGCCCCCAACAAGTTGGGTACTCATTTTACTGACCTATGGAAGGATGGAAAGCTGGGCCAACCTGGAGCCCTGCAGGATCAAACTCACAACGTTGTGACTGCAGTACCAGGATTTAACCACTGCGCCACCAGGGCTATTAAGTCTAAAAGTAATTAAATGTTAAATACCAGCATGATATATGTGGAAGTGATAACTTGCACAGTCACCTTTGACAGCATCATATTTTTCCTGTCAGTTGGGGCTGTATTCCCAATCCCTAAACATTTTTTCAATAGGTAACAGAAATATTCACATGTAACTTTTGGCTAAATTTGTATACTCTTAACAGATGAATTACTGAATGCCATATGATTTCTCAGGCACAGATGCATGTGTGTGTATGCAGCCCCCACTTGCTTCAAACATTGCCTCTGTAGGTGAGAAGATATATTAAATATACTGCAGATAGATGGAAAAGAATTTTCCTGCTAATGTGATTTTTATTTAAGTGTGACAGGTTTTTGAGTCCTCTTGGTTAAAATATATATATACTGTGATGACCTGATATATTAGAGCTGAAATCAAACACACTACATACACTGTGTGAGTCCAAATGTGGGTTCCTTATATTCATTAAGTCTGATGTACTATTTCTTTTTTTCAAACTGATGCATGAAACTTCATTTCTACTTGCTGCTGGAATAATTAATTGACTTTATTCCCATTATACAACTTCTTGAACACATTAAAGGCAGCAAGTGTAAACTATTGTACTTTGAGTGCCGAAACGTGCAACCTAATAGAGAAGACGTTTGGTTTCTCCCAGTAGTATGCTGATTGGATGGACAGAAGGAAGACAGTTCATAGATTTCTAGTTCTCATTTCATTTTCTAACTTTTATTAATTAATACTCGTTTGAAATATGTTGCTGATTTTCCTGTTGTGCCTGCAAAGTGCAGAATGTCTATAAAATTTATTTTATCTGTTAAGAATACATTGTGTAGAAAAGTCAATTTATAATAATAATGTACTCTTTTTAAGGAATCTGCAGGTGATATTCAATCTCCTCTTACGCCTGAGAGCATTAATGGGACTGACGAAAGAACTACCCCTGAAGTGACGCAAAACTCAGAACCAAGGGCTGAACCAACCCAGAATGCATTGCCATTTGCGCATAGGTACAGATTCCATTCGCAGATCCTTATTAATTAATAGTCATGTACTTTACTGTATGGGCCTATGCATCCAAAGAAGGGACATTTGTGCAGAAATATGGCAGTGAAGGTGCTATGCAAGTGACTGTATTTGCTTGCTGTTTTACTGCTGTTAAGTTTAAACCAGTTTTATCTCTGGTAGTGGGAATGACTGCAGCAGATTGGTTTAGCCCCTCAATTGTGGGTGTTTCTCTCTTCCGTCTGCATGTCCTACCTATGCATCTCAGTGATAGCGTTTTCTTAAACTAAATGAAATGTGGTAGAATATTTGTTTTTTGAGTTTCAAGATGTTTCCCTTGGAAACTGTTCTTAGTTTTATTTCTGTTCTTTGTATGGGACTTGTAATACAATTGATAGTAGGTTTAAAGGACTTCCTTCCATAACTTTTCAGATTTTTTTAAACAAATAGTATTTGCAACAAAATATTGCAGTGTGTTATGATCCTGCTTTAGGTGCTAACTAGTTATGCCCTTTTCCAAGACAATCTTTCTCCCATTTTCTGATTCCCCACCCTGACACAGCAACTGCTACTAAACATTCCCAGTCCTTGTAGACTGGATTTTCCTAGACCTGCTAATGTTACTCTATTATGCATGGGTGCTGTTGTTTGGGGTATGCATGAATCTATACTTTAAAAACTGGGTTGTTGATCCATAGGATTAATATTCATCTTAGCCTTTTATTGATAGAATAATGGAAGGCAAGAGGTTAGTTACAGTTTTGAAATCTTGGTGATAAGATAGAAGCGACCTTTACTGAAACAAAGTTTCAGGCTGTTCAGTGTATATAGTAATATGCATAGAAGGGCTGAACTTTTCAAATGTATTTTTGAAAATGTTTTATAACATTGCACTAAAGTACATTCAACTGAAGGAAAGTTGAATCACCATATGGTACTGTCATTCCAAAATGGGGAACTAGTTTCAGTTTTAAGAAATGTCAGTACTTCTGTAGAAAGATCTTGAAACATGAAAGTATGTTCTGACTACCAGATGCCTGCAAGGATGTCTTTCTGCCAGTTTAAATAATGTCAGTCCCTTGTGAAATGGGAGAAGGGAACGCAGGATTCAATGTTCCTTATCACACTTTCATCTTAAAGAGATAATTGACATATGATGGCAATAATAAATCAGTCACATGATGCAGACATTGCATGCAACCTAGGCACTTGATATGGAAATATCAAGTAATTCAAGTAAATAGCACAATTTTTCCCCCTGAAACTTATTAACTACTCTAGCTATCAGGGAAGCTAATCAGAAATGTATGAGCCTTTGAATGCTAAATTGTGTGTACAAATGTGGCTAACTGCAGTGATTTTGGTAGGTTCATAAACTCTGTTCTTGACTATTACAAAATAACCTATTTATAGTACTGTAAATTATGTGTTTTTTGATGACATAAAGCAGATGATTTGTTGCTCAGACTAAAAGAAGATAATTTGCATATTTCTGAAAATGAGCAATTGTACCACTGCTTACATTTGCAAATTTCTGTATTGGCAGTAACAGAACTTTGAGTTTTCAAACCTGCATAAATATTTTACAGAATTCTTCAGCTTGAATTTATAGTCTTGAATTGGCCTTCCAGTACTGAATTTTCTGCTGAAAGAAAAATATTTATTTCCTAGATGTCATCTAAACATTTTTTCCTAATTTAATTACAGCTAAAATTTAGCATCAAGGTGTGATTTCACAAGCAGGAAAACTAGTCTTGCAATCTAGGATGGATGCAGTTGCATTTTATAGGCAACTTCCTTGTTATTCTCTGTTCTCTGTGGGGAGAATTAGTAGATTTTTAGAGGTTTTTATCTTTTGTATGAAAGTTGTGTGGCCAAGAAGGTCAAGAGAAAAATTTTGGTACTATTTAGGGATTTAAATCTTTTGGTACTGTTATTCACACCCAAGTACTTCTGCTTTCTTGGATGGATGCTAAACCATAACTTTAAATGCAAGTCTAGAATGAATTGCCTTAATATCTTGGTAGATAAGAATGTATATTGAAGAAGGAAATGCATGCCCTGCTTCCTTTCTGCTGTCCCCATAGTCTTGAATCTGGAGACCCAGAACTCAAACATGAATTTATGGATCTAGATAAGGTTTAAGGACCATATGTCCTCCCTGCTTTGTAACATATGTGTTCCTTTTTTCTGCCTTTTTCTACTCTGTTTCATGTGGAAATTGGTCACCTATGGCCTTTCTGCACTACACTGTTACTGTGCTATTATTCCACTTTCAACATCCTGTGGAATTCTGGAGTTTGTAGTTTACTGAGGCCAAAGAGCTATTCAGAGAATTCTAGATGCCCCTTCCTAGGCTGCAAACCCCAGGATCCCATGGGATGTTGAAAGTGGAATAATGGCACTGTAATAGTGCAGAAAGGCTCCTAGTAAAGTAAAAAACAGATATGCTCTAAGCTCAGTGTGATATTTCTGTTTACATTAGGAATAAGTGTTTCTCTTTTTATTGTAACCCAGGTTTGCCATAACTGCACAGAACAGAAGCTTGTTTGTGGCAGTGTGAGGAATTAATGGGTATAATGCTGCACCTAGTTTCTAATTTCCTGAAGCCAGACTCTAGTTATAAGCCCGAAAAAGGTTGAAGAACTAAGGCCATTGGGAGGCGTTGTTTGTAATTCAAGGTGTGATTATTGTTCCAAGGTCAGCATACATTTGGTAAATGGCATGTGAAGAGCCTCTGAGCTGACTGTCTTCATTAACTGAAGCTGAGAGATTCAGCTGGGATACTGTTTTAAAGAACATACGTAAAGAACTGTTCCAGCCAGAGTTAAACCAAGGTCACATTTGTTCTAACAGGTTTCTTATGGCTAGAGTGCATGTTATGTTAACATTGCCATTCAAGGTTGTGATGTTCCTTCCCCCCACACACACACTTTGAGTAATCTTGAGGAAGGATGTGATCAAGACAACAATACATAGGGAGGGCTTTTATAACTTTTAACCTTCATGCAGTAGCCCAGAGGAAGTTTGAACTGAAGCTGCAGTTTGCGTTGGGAAGGTACCTGCCTGCCAGTGCTTATATAGTCTTTTGATGGGGCAGTTTCTTGGGGGACTGAGGCACGAACTTAAAGATTTGAAGCTTCTTCCTATTATTCTGGTTCCTATCCTGATTCCCCATCCTTTTTGGCTGCTATTTAATTTTAAAATAAGAATCATGTGACAACCTACACATGTAACATGGTGTAGTTTAGACCTTAGTCTTGAAGGGGGCTAGCCTGCCAGAATTACTTAATCAGCATTGTCAGCAACTGAATCTGGTATCTTGAGCAGGCGTTATGATGGCTTACTGTTGAGCTGTGCAGCCCTCATTGTGAGGTCTTCACTATTTATAAAGCAGATGCTGATGTTTCATTTCGAGAAATGCTATAAATCTAAATAAAATCTAAATAAATCTAAATAAAGTCTCAGCATAATTATTGAGCTTTTTGCTACCCTCCTACTGTCAGAAATAGCTACCTAAATGATATCTAATGCTTTGATAAGATGTATAGTTTTGAAATAAAGGCTAAATTGTACATTCCGTAGAAAATCAGAGAGTCTAATTTTTAAAGCTTTTAAAGCAGCATCTCTTCCAATCAGATTGGAGAACTATTGCTAGAGATGGTGCTTAGCCCTTCCATCCATCCATCCCACTTCCTCAGTGAAAGTCTCCCCACACATCCAAATCATTCATTTGACGCTGGAGGTAGCAAGCACAAGATGGATCGGCGTCTTTTTTCCAAGCAGAATTAACAGCAATAGAGGTGGGTGTCGGTGGGAAATTGTTAAGCATTGCCACCTTCAACATCTAAAGAAGAGATTCTTCCTGAATTATGTGTTGCCCTGAAGGTTATAGCACTGTTCTTTCATATTATGTGTTTGCTGAATATAAATTTAAATTTTCTAAAATGATGACAAAGAGATGAAATGTACATGAACCACCACATTGTTAGCATGACAAAGGGCCTTTTTTTTTTTTGCTTTTATCTTCTAAGAAAATGTGAACTATTTCAACCTACACCTCTACTTAGAAGTTATTGGCAGATGTTCTGCTAATTGTATAGTAAATTTGGGAATTCAGAAACTATGTAGGAAACAACATTTGCATGTGAATGTTGTAGATATTATGCGATTATGCTTATCTTGCATTCTCAGGAGACTACCGCTAGTTGTTAGACCAGTCACTTTTCCTCCAGCAGTGGTTCCAGATAAGTTTTCTACTTGAACACATAAACATGGAATCCTGTCTTGCAAGGGAAGTTCCAGGAGGAAAATGGTGCAATGGGAAGAGGAGCTAGGCATTCCTCTCCCCTTTCCCATGTGCTGCTTGCTTCCTTCAGCAGAGCCTCATGGTCATCATAGAGGGTCTCACTCTACCATTTGTTGCTAAGGTGCCCCCACTTCCAGTTCAGAACAAAAGTTGTCACTGCAAATCACTACTGTTATTTTCTTATGGAGCAGATGGGCTGCTAGATTTTCAAGATGAAGCCAAATGTGCCTCATCATCTAGATGTCCCTTTAAGCCTGAGACATTAAGAATGTGGATTATTAATTTTTTTAAAGGGAGTGATTCTTCACTAGAGAAAGAATGGGGGAAGTGCAGAAAAGAATATGGAGAAGTCAGTCTCATGAAATGTAGCAAAGACTATATTTTGTTGAAGTGGAGAATAGGGCTGTAAAAAACTTGATTCACTTTCGAAATGTTAGTGAAAGCAATAGTTTCTCCCATTTTCTGAACTAGAAGATCCTTTTAACAGCCAAAATTCGTTTTTGCACTGTAGTACGAATGAACTTAATTCTAGATTTATTGATTTAGAAATTATCTGTTCTTTGTAGCTCAGCATCATATTTCATTTTTATTTTTTAAACTATAAAGCTCACTTTTCTATCAGTTACACGTGCCCATATCCTTAGTTCAGTAAAACTTAAATATGAGTAGATAGGCACATGGGCAAAACAATTTGAGGGCAAGGCAGTGGAAAATTGTTAGTAGCCGAGCCACTTTTTTTTGTTAGCTTTCATGGCCATTAGAGGTCACCATTCTGGAGGCAAACTTTTTTCCAGTCTAGCCCCAAGACTTCACCTTTTTACCTTCACTACTGTTCGAGTTTCACCTGTGGAGAAACAGCAGCAGAAAATTTTCCTAAGGCAAATACCATTCCTGTTGTCAGAGCAGAGAACAAGTTTTCCTATTTCTTAAGACTGTCCTCCTAGAAAAAGTCATATTGCTGTCTTGAATATATCAAATTATTTTTATAATTCATGTAAAGAGAATGATCAATGCAAAGTGGGCAGCATGTATGATAGTATTCAAGTCCCCTTAGACAAAATATGTTAAAGCTTAAATGCATTACAGTTACAGTTGGATTGTTGTCAAAGTATTTCCATAGAAAATATTTCATGGGTATTACATGCTACAGATTTTCGTTATATTCTGTCTCCTGCCCATTGTATTTTAAAAACTTAAAATTTCAAAGTGTTCCTTTCATGATAATACAACCATGGCAAAAAAAGGGACTTATTAGATTTCTGAATATAGATAAAATTATTTGAGAAAGATCATATACAAAGGGAAAGATGTGACATCTAAAATGTTTAACTCTTTGCCATGAGCATATTGCACTCTTTTGTTATAAAAGTTTATAGGATTTTGCTAGAATGCCAGCCAAATCAATAAATTAGTTCTCATTTAAACCAGCCTTTAAATTATTAATTGTTCTTTTTTGCAAGAAAAGTAGCCCACTGGTTGAAATATGTGGAGATGATTGCTTACTGTCATTTAAAAACTGGGAATTAATGCACAGACGGAAGATGGCTTCTTGGCGATTTGGAATGACCTTTGAAATTGCTTCTCATCAGTGACTGGAAGATGTCTTCTAAATACATTTCAGTATCATAAACTTTTGTCAGATCTTTTGTTAGACTATCTTAATATTCAGTGGGTTGGGTCCAGCAAAACTATCCAGCAGATGAAAGACTTCTTTTGTTAGTAGGCAGCTTTTAATCCAGTGAAGTTTTTCTGCTAGTCAGACTGACAAAGAGGCAATCTTTCTAATTCTTTCTCCTGTTCTTGTAGTCTCCTGTGTCCCCTGAAAATCTGCTCCATATAATTGAGCAGGAGGGGTTTTCTGGCAGAGGGTGGGAGTTAGTGGCAGAGACTACAGACACAGGGGGAGATCAGCAAAAATTGCCTTCTTTACTTCCAGCAGTGGGAATATTCTGGGTGGAACGTCCCTTAGGAGTACTCTTGTCCAGAGGCTCTGCGTCCAGTGCAGTGGTTCAGAAGATACATTATAGACCAGCAGAGATTTATAGTGATGTAATTGCTTGCCTATTAAAGTAATTGTTTTTTCTGTACAAAATTTTGGCAACAAAAATTTGATTTATTGCCTTGTTGAGAAGGCTCCTTTAGTTTGTTTAATTTATTTATTTGTTTCAATGGCTTGTTTTAATTTTTCGTCCTTTGTATAACAAATTGTTGAACAATGCTGCGTGTATATACATTACTGTAACAAAAACATGCTGCTATCATTAAAGAATGTATGCAGAGATTTACCTTTTGTACACTGACTTGCATTTTGTTGTACTACAGTTGTACTTCAGTATTCAGAAATCTATGTTGCAGCAAGACTTTAAAATGAAAGTACTAACTCAGTCTGTTCCTTACATTAAATTAGGTGATATAGAAATAACTTGAAGTTGAGTGCAAATGTATTCTAATATTTGCATTACCTGTTTGTGTGTATAGTTTAGTTTTGCTTTAAAGAAATTGTTAACTGGTTAAAAAAAATAAGTAAAGGTATGAAATCATTGCTAGGGTAAAAACAATAATTCCAGACTTGTATCAATTTTTCTATCACTCCACTTTTCCCTTGGTCCTCCTTCCTTCAATTCCGTTTCCCCCCATTACTTACTGTTGCTTCAATATTCTGTATGTCATCTTACTTCTCAAGCTTCTATCAGCTGTTTTGGTGCAGAGCCAGCATCTTTTTTTGTCCAGCTTCTCTTCCTGCTCTTGTGCCAATAATCCACATCCTCAGCTATGTGTGAGCTGTTTCTATATGCAGAGGAAGGCATGTAGATGCACACATAGTGGCTTTTCACTCAGCTTTCTTATCTAGTCAGTGCGCTCCTCCCATCTTCATAACTTCAGGACTGCAACCTAGAGCAATGGTTCTTCTAGATATCGAACTCACCACAAATTAGATCTTATATGTCCTTATAAATCTTATTAATATGTTTGGTAGCTTCCTTTCAAACATGGTGATTTAAGTTTGGATATTCCTCATCCACTTATAAACAAACTTTTACTTATGATAGACAACAAAGTGATGTGGTCCTGACATACACTTAAAAAAATTAAAATAACTATTCAGGAGATGTTACACAGATTGTTGCTGTGGCCAGAGCTATAAGATATAATAAATTAGTTGGATATTAAATGTAGCTGAGCTTAGTTCCATTTGAAATCAATGAGGAAAGTTATTTATTTTTTATAAGCTTACTCTGGAACCACCTGATAATTGTATTATGTAAATACCTATTAAATGTTCATTTTTATCCAGTTGGCCAACTTATCTATGAAGAGATTTCCATATTGGAATATTACTTTCCATTCTTATAAAATAAAAGTACTATGTCAGTAAAGAACTTAATTATTCTTCATAGTAAACACTGTACTCAGATCAGTTCTGAAAAAAGAAATAATTAACATTGTATTTCTCAAGAACTAAAAGCTTATTAGTTTCATTTAGTTATTTTGCAGCATAAGTGTATGCTGTTTATGACTGCTTAGTGCAATGGAAAGGTAGAAGTGGTCAGCTCTCTTCCTTGTTGCATTTAGAAACTGTATTTGAATAAATGCTTATTAAGCCCTACAGTAAAATATGTATCACCTAGCATTCTCAGACTTCTTTCCAAAGCTCAAATACTTTTGGACCAACATGTGTAGAATTGATGTAGTTTATTTATTTAGCACATTTTAAAGCGACTCTTCGTCTGTAACTGTTATGTGTGGGTATATAGCTATAATTAAAATAATTTTAAAAAATTTAAAAAATGAAAACAAGGAAACAGCTAAAATGCTAGGGCTAATAGGCAGGTTTCCAAGTGATTCAAAAGTAAATTGTAGTTTTGCTGCCAGTTCCATCTCCATCAAGTGGCTTTTGTATAGTTATGGCTTCACAGCTGAAAATGCTTTGTCCCTATATGCAACATGCAATATGCTTCAAGTATTTGGAGAACAGCTTATTCTGAGGATTGTTTGTCATGGGCGAGATAGTATTTGGAGAGAGGCCTCTGCAGGGGTCTGGGTTTGCTCGGATACCAACAGATAGTCAGTGCAGCTCATTTACACAGAATCCATGTAATCTGAATCAGTCTGTCAATAGCAGTTATATTTAGGCTCCTGTATTCTGAACTAACTTGGAGCTTCTTGATCACCTTTGAGAGCAGCCCCAGATACTACTCATTTCAGTGCTCCACTTGGGACATGATGGCGGTATGAGCCGTTGTGATCAGGTTATCCCTATTCAGAAATGTTCATAGCTGGACTCGTCAAAGGTGCCTCAACTGGCAATGCTGAATGAAGAAAATACTCCTCTTCACGCACAATAGCTCTTTCAGAGGCAGATCAACCCAGTTCAGAACAAGACCACACAACAGTCTCATTTTGTTAGAATTCAGGTTCAGTTCATTTGCCATCATAAAGCACATTATTGACTCCTAACCACCCTTCAGCATCTGCAGAGCCTTTCCTAAGTCTGTTAGCAAGAAGAAATAGAGCTGGGTGTCATCAGCCGAACTTCTGACAGACAACCCATAGAGTTAGTCTAGTAAGATACCACAATCCAGAAGTGGAGAGACGTATTCATGCTGGGTACATGAAAAGGAAAATGGCAACATTCTGCTGCAGGTCTCCGTTGTAGTAAGACCAGTACCAAGTACAAACGTGTTGTATTCCCACCACCACCATAAAGAAAGGAATGAATTCTTGTTAGAGGATATACCTGCAGCCAAGAAGTGTAAACTGATAAAAACATTAGTGTTTAGACAAGGCTTTCCAAAGAAGCAGCCCAAAAAAGTTCAAGAAAATTACAATGGAAGGAGTACCTTTGCTTCTTTTTGCCATTTTTTTTTTTCTTTACCAAGTGGCTTCATAAATTCCTTCAAAATAAATAGTCAAGGCTGACCCTCCCATTATGCAGAGCAAGGTGGCTGCCTTATGCAGCAGATTTGGCAGTGTCATGAAAGACCAGCCAATTATTGTCAGATTATTCAATTTATTATGACCATATTTTTACTGCCAGCAAATGGGAACATGACACTTGTGAGATTTTCTTCTAGAGGTATCAGAATAACTTGCATATGTCACCATGTGCCTCAAGAACCAAAAGTGTTGATTCAGCCCAGGCTATAGAAGAATGCTGATGATGTAATCTTGAAGACATAAGGAATCACATTTTCAGAAATCACATAATATTGTCAATTAGCAGTGAAGAGTTATGAATATGTCTCTAACCAATGTCAAAGGCACTATCAAACAGGTGTAAGTGATTCTTGTGCAGCCCCATTCAGTATAGCGCTAATAATAGCAATAGACTTGTCAGCTTCCAAGAAAGCCGCCATTGTATACACCCTACCAATTGCTTTACCAGATGTTTTCTCAAAATGGAAAGATAGGGTTTTCTTCACACACTTACACTCCTAATAATTTTCCAGTGACACAGATTGTTTAAGACTTGGGAGGGGTCCAACAAATAAAATTTTGCCTTGGGAAAAAATGCAAGGAGTTCGCCTATGTGAAAAATTATGTGTGAATATTGCAGAAAATATCATGAAGATTGAAAGCCAATGTGGTATAGCAATGTTGGCCCAGGATTCTCAAAGATGAGGGTTTGAATCCCTGCCCAGTCATGGAGACCTACTGGGTCACCTTGGACAAGTGACTCTAGGGTAAGGTTGCCATGTCAGAATTGATTAGCACCTAACAACAACAAATCAAACAACAATAAATCACATGGACTGGAATACCTCACATTTGTAACCACTGTGTGAATGCCTCAATATTTCCAGTTGTGGGTGAGCCTGTATATTTGTGTTCTGCTTATACTTTCATATAAGTATATTGCAGTCCAGATTCTACCTCTGGTAGAACGGGCATCAAAGTTCAATCATTCCTTTGCATGTCCATGAATGTTTAAGTTCACAGTAGGTGACTGAAGATTGGAATTTTTCCAACACCCTGTCGATCTATAGGTAAAACAAACCACTCAGAGACTGGTTCGTGTGTTGCAAATAAACTGCACCATTATTAGCACTGTGTTCCCTTTGAATAGTTGTTTAACTAGAAACTGCAAGGGAAATATAAATTATAAAGCAAATTTTCAGCAACATCTTGCTCTTTTTTAAAAAGTAGGGTGAAGAGGTTGTTGCCTTGGGCATGTAGACAAGCAATAAACAGGATAAGTCAATTAGTGTAATGTTGGTCTTAGCCCACTGGTGATTACAGAAGAAAAGTTGAACGTTTTGGCTAGAAAAGGTAGTGTTATTTTCCCCCAGTGAGCACTTGTATTGACAATGAGGGGACAATAAAAATACATATTAAAAATATTAAAAATATTAAAATGACCCAGCTTGCTTTGGAAGCAAGTTAATGAGCAAACTGACTTTTAGGCAATGTAGAACACAGAAGTCAGCAATGTAAATTCTGGTATTACTTTGACCATATATTGCTGCCCAGGGTTACCAGTGTGGTTTTCAAACACTATGAGATTTGGAAGGATTGTCAGCATGGCAGAAAAACACCAGTATCGTATCTTAAGAATTCCAAGTAAAGCTTTTAAGAGTGGATTTAGATGGCGAAAAGAGTACACATGATGAAAGCCCTTGGCCAGTATCTTACAGATAAACCATGCATTAAAGAAAAACACCATCCAAAGATAACAGGGATTTGTTATGTGCAGGAAAGGGAAAGGGCCTGAACACACAGATTACTAATAACCAAATACGGTTAACAGATGAGGTAGTGGGGAGCTAACATGCTACAGCAGTGTTTTCTTTCATTTTTCTAGATTCTAGTAGCATGAAAAGTAATGGCAATTAACAGGAGTAATCTATTGCTATTATCTTAGTGAGCCTGACCTAGTGTTATAGTTAACTCAGATCTGATGTTAGTACAATTAAAATTTGGACCCTCCTGGCTTATCCAGTTAGTTTTCTTAGCAAATTTAGAGAACTATATTCTTAGGCTGCATTAAATATATTGAGCTAAGCCATTTGAAATCAATTCAACTTTATATTTAGCTAGTGGAAAAACAGTTATCTGTGTAGTTAATTGTGGCCTGTAGACTGCAGGCAGCCTTTCCCCAAACCCCTATGCTCCCGAAATTTTTTTAAAAAATGCAGTGAAAAATGGCAAGAAAGGGTTGGTTGCCACTCTGGGGATCTCTAGAAGACTGGTGAATGATATTTCCTCAACCCAAGGAGAAAAAATAGAAATGGAAACTAGATGTAACTTCTAGTCACTTCTTGGTCAGATTGTCTTCCAGTTTTGGAGTTCTATGGCCTGTTTTGTTCTGTAGGGGGAAAAAAGCGGTCTCCATCTCTAAGGCAGTTGCCCAACCCTGTTATAAATAAAGTCATTCTTTGTAAAGGTCTTTTTCTCCTTCTTTGGCTAATCACATATGAAACTCAGGACAGGTAGCCATCATACAGTTAGAGATGTTTTATTGTGTGTTCACAGTGGTGAAAATAAGACCTCTCACAGTGTCATAGTACAACTCAGTAAACAAAATAAAAATCTATTTCTAATTGTTTGAAGTATGTCCTGATTATAGGCTCTAAGCAGAATGGAATGTGCAGGAATTCTTGGCCTTGCACTCAGCCCCCCCACCCTAGGTATACAGTTGGTTGGATCCAGATTTAGAAGTACTTTGAATAGTCCCTGCTTAAATTAGTGGGGTTAACTTATATTCTACTGATTTCAGTGATGTGAATACTAAGGTTCTGTTGATTTCATTGGGTCTGCTGTAAGATGACTAAGTCTGGACCCAACCCAAATGTCTTATAAGCATTAAATTATGCCAGTATACCTATTCACATAGAAAGACCTCTGCCAAATTATACATCTGCCCACTTTATTGAGATAGATGGAATGTATGAGATAGATCTGTTCATAAACAAATGTTCTGTTATAGAGATCACTTTATACAAAATATTCTAAGCATAGTTTGAGAGCTACAACCACGTAAGACTTGTTTCTACATTTCTAGGGTACAAGGAATGATCAAGCCCATGCAGCTCTGTGCCACCTTTGAGGCCCCAAGGAATGGCATAGTGCCTTTGGCAGTGAGTGTATGTGAGTGTTATAAATAAAATAATTTGTATTACACTACAGGTACAAAAAACGGCTTACACACCGTCCGGAAAAAAAAAATTCATAGGATGAAATGTTGTTGTTCAGTGCCTTCCAGTTACTTCTAATTTATGGCAACCCTAAGGTGAATCTATTACAGGCTTTTCTTGGCAAGATTTGTTCTAAAGCCGAGAGAGTGTGACTTGCCCTAGACCACCCCGTAGATTTCCATGGCTGAACAGGGATTTGAGCCTTCATCTCCCAAAATCCTAGTGCAACACTGAAGCAATCACATCACATTGGCTCTCTGTCAAATACATATTTGGCAAAAAAATGTGGTCGCCTATTGCAACATCTTATTGCTTCCTGTTTTCTCAGGAAGATCCTGCTGTGATCTGTGAGGTTGTTAATAAGCATTTATACATGTGAAATAGAAACTCTGCAATGGCAAATTCATACATTTCACTTTCTCCAGGGGAAGTGAAAAATCTCATTGGTTATGAGAGAGCTTCACACAGGCTGGGATGCAGAAAGAAGCGAAGGACTTGAAAGCTAAATGAGGAGAGGTCCTAGAAGGCTTGGAATCAGGAACCCCAGGCTAAGATGTCAAAGATTGAATGGCTGAATGAAAATTGTGCTACTCACTTTTGTTCAATAAGTGAGAAAGAGAAATCAGAAGGAAGGATAAATATAGGAGGGAGGGGACATGGAGAAGGATGAATAAAATAGATAATGGGGGAACTGGAAATGCCATAGAAAGATGAACATTACACAGGACCTATATTTTACTGGCTTTTTATCTCTCATGCCAATGCCTGCTAGGCCAACAAAGCTACTTCCAGCTTCACACAAAAACCTTTATTTTGTTTTTGTAAGTAGTCTAGATTGGAGCAGTTTGTTCTAAACTTTTAAAATATCGGAGTATATTTGACAGCAATAAAAGGATAGCAGTAAAAATTTATGTATGTCCATGTTGACCATAAGACAGATTCCAGAATCTGTATTGTAATACTTTTATTAGACTGACAAAAAATGAACAAAAATCTTGCTACTAGCTTTTGAAACCAAAGTTTCTTCATCAAGCAAACATATTTTAAAAATCGTACAAGGTTAGAGTCACATATTGCACGTCTTGTGTGAGGTGAGAGCAAGTATAGATGCTTAAAATGTAACCTTTACCAGTTTGCTTCCACACTACACAATTATAGCACTGCCGTGGTTTCATCCCATAGGATCCTAGGATTCAAGTTTAGGGAGGGGTATTTAGAATACTCAACCAGAGAGATCTAGTGCC
The DNA here is from genome assembly GCA_030412105.1 of Cyclura pinguis. Taxonomy (NCBI): domain Eukaryota; kingdom Metazoa; phylum Chordata; class Lepidosauria; order Squamata; family Iguanidae; genus Cyclura; species Cyclura pinguis. Next base: position 314,205,718 of record CM059600.1, on the reverse strand, counting down.
TCTCCAAACTTCAAACCCCAAAATTTCATGTTGCCATGACAGCTGAAATGGAACCATAATACTACAATTGTGTAGTGTGAAAAGACCCTTTAAAGAAAGTCCTCAGAAGGACTTCAGTGAAACTAAGGCCATTTCCACCCTACACTATTATAGTGCTGTTATACCACTTTCAACCTCCTGTGGAATTCTGGGGTTTGTAGTTTACTGAGGCCAAAGAGCTCTCTGGCTGAGAATTCTAAATGCCCCTCCCTAAACTGCAAACTCCAGGATTCCACAGGATGTTGAAAGTGGAATAATTGCACTATGACAATGTAGTGCAGAAATAGCCTTAATTTTATAACTTAGATTTGGACAAAATCATGGGACACCCGCCTCCAATGCTACGATAGAAAACTATGTATTAATTTGGTACCTGGGAGAAGACCAGCATGGATGCCCCTTCAAGGGGAGGGCATTCCACAAATGGGGTGCCACAGTAAAGAAGGCTGTCTCCTACATCTCCTACATCACACAATGTATTGTCTTCGCTGGTGGGCAAAAAAGAAGGACCCTCCGAAAGATCTCACTCCTCAGGCGGGAGTAAATGGGGAGACATGCTCCTTCAACTGGTTGGCCTAAATACCCTAAAGGCACCAGATCCCATCTGATCTTGGAAGTTAAGCAGAGTCAGCCCTACTTAGTACTTGGATGGGAGACTGCCAAAAATACCAGGTGCGTAGGCTACATTTCAGAGGTGGGAAATGGCAAAACCACCTCCGAGTATTCCTTTCTGAAGAAAATCCTATGAAATCCACACAATCTCCATAACTCCATGGGTGACTTGAAGGCACATATACACACTGCTTCAACTGTTGAGGCACCAATAGAACTTTCCTTTTAATCCCACCTCTACTGGGAATGCTAGTTTATATCATCACCCACTTCCCACTTTGTAATATAGAGATAATATAATTTACAGATTATTGTTAAGATTCTAACTAAATAATACATGAGAAATCTCTAGAAAAGTTTGAACACTTGAGAATGCTATATAAATATGAAATCTCTTGTTATCTGTTTAAAACTGTAAGACAAACAACAAAGTTAAATAATCTCCTGAAGGCTTGTTGAATTAAAATAACCTTGGCCTCAGTGAGAGAACTCCTGGCCCAGAGACAGAAGATAATCCTGAATGTTATTGGCAAATGGTGGGGAAAGAATAGTGCTGTCTGGCCAACTTGGTGAAAAGAACTCAGGTGTTTGGATGATAAAGATAGCCTAGACAGCAAGACAAAAAATGGGGACCTCAAACAATTATAATATTAAGAGCCAGATATCTGAAAGGGGGAAAGGTTGCAAGGTGGAGAATGGGACGAGGCTCCTATGCCTTTAATGGTTCCACAGAAGAGGGAATTTCAGCAGATGGTGTTTCTGTGATAGGTGATAGCTGCTAAAATTCCCTCCTCTACACAGCTATTAAAGGTACAAGAGCCCTGTTCAGTTTTTCGTTTGCCAGCCCTAATGGGAGGACAAATGAAGTTGAGAGAACAGAGGAGTGGACTGGAGCCTGAGAAATTGTAGATCTGCGTTGTACATCAGCAAGTGAAGTGAGGACAAAGGGAAGTGTGTGTGAATTCTACATACTGGGGAGATTTCACTTAGATAGTGGGGGTTTTCCTCCTCTTCCATTCCATTGCTGTCCCTTTTACTCCCTGAGCAGCTTTTCTGGAATATTGTCAGACTCTCCTCCAGTGTGTGATCTGGTGTGCTGGTGGGGTCAGGGGAACTGCAGTGGGAGCAGGATTACCAGGAGGATTTGCATGTGATGGTGCTTCCATCTGATCTCTGGTGATACTACATGGACACTGCAGCTGTTCTGTTTTGGCCCACGTGGTTCAGGAGATTATTCCTGACAGGAGTTTTTTGGGGGGGTGCAGGTGGCTGCAGCAAGGGGAGGCAAAGTAGAAAAATCTTACTTCAAGTGGCTTTTTGCCCAGGCTTCTTTAAATCCATCCCATTGTTTTGGAGGCTGCCTGTTTCTACTAACACAGAATTTAAAGCATTCAAAGATGGAAACTAGGAATACTTTTTATCAAAAGGAATCTAAAATATTTTTGATAGGGAACCAAGGGAGATGATCCTCTATATATGTTGGAGTCTTTTTTGGTCTAGACAGATACTCACATACCCATATAGATTTTCAAAGTAAAAGGAGTGATTCTTTGGGGTACAAGCTCCTTCAAGCACCAAATATCCCTAAATCTTTGCTTTCCCTCACACTTATTCACAAGCCTTGTTCCTATAATCTGCTGTTACCACTGCGCTATATTTGGTTTGTTTAGGAAAGTTCTCCTGGCTAATCAGGGATCATATGTTCTTAGAGTCATAGAGCTGGAAGAAACCACAAAGGCCATTGAGTCCAACCCCCTGCTGTGCAGGAATATACAATCAAAGCATTCCCAACAGATGGTCATCCAGCCTCTGTTTAAAAACGTCTAAAGGAGACTTCACCACACAATGTATTCCACTGTCAAAGTACTCTTACCATCAGGAAGAAATATTTAAACATAGCATCCTGCCACCTCTTTACTTTCTCTTCTCCAGGCTAAACTTACCCAGCGTCCTAAGCCACTCCTCATTGGGCATGGTTTCTAGGCCTTCTAACACTTTATTCATCTCTTCTGAACACATTCCAGTTTGTCAGTATCCTTCCTGAACTGTGGTTCAGTTAGACTGTGGTACAGTATTCCAGGTGGGAACTAGCCAAAGCAGAATAGGGTGGGCTATTACTTTCCATGTCCTAAATATTATACTCCTACTGATGCAGCCTGGGACTGCATTGACTTTTTTAGCTGCCACAGTGCACTGTTGCCTCATGGTCTGCTTGTGGCCAGCTGAGACTCCTAGATCCCTCGCACATGTACTGTGGTCAAGGCAGGTGTCACCCATCCTGTATCTGTGCATTTCATTTTTTCTGCCCAAGTCTAGTGTCTTACATTTTTCCCTGTTGAGATTCATTTTGTTGGCTTTGGCCCAGCTCTCTAATCTGTTAAGGTCGTTTTGAATTCTGACCCTGTCCTACCCCTCCTAATTTGGTGTCATCTGGAAATTTGATAAGAATGCCCTCTATTCTCTCATCCAGGTCATTAATAAAGATGTTAAATAGCACTGAACCCAGGACAGAACCCTATGGCACCCCACTAGTCACTTCTCTCCAGGATGAAGAGGAGCCATTGCTGAATATCCTTTGGATCCAGTCAGTAAACCAATAGCAAACCCACTAAAATCCACCCCAAAGTAGCATTGTCTAAGCCAGATTTTACCAGCATGTTTGCAAGAATATTGTCATGCCAAAGGCCTTACTGAAGTCAAGATATGCTATATCCAGAGTATTCCCTTCCTCTACCAAGCTAGTAACTCTTTCCCAAAAAAAAAGAGATAAGATTAGTTTGGCATGACTTGTTTTTGAGAAACACATGTTGGCTTTTAGTGACCACGGCATTCCTTTCTAAATGCTTCCAGACTCTGTTTAATGATCTGATCTAGAATCTTTCCCAGTATTAATGTTAGGCTGACTGGGCAGTAGTTGTTTGGGTCCTCTTTTTTCCCCTCTTTTTGAAGATGGGGAAAATATTTGCCTTCCCCCAGTCGGATGGGATGTTGAAAGGGATGACACCATTATTCTAACTGATGACATCACTGAGAACAAATAAGACTGATTTAGAGTAAGGAAACTGTTTTCCTAAGCTGGTCACATGGCTAATCATTAGGAATAGGAGGATATACTACGTTTATTCAGGGCAATGCTTTTTCAAGAGGTGAACACATTTGTGAAAAACCACTAGAAAGAGCCAGGGTATTACTTCAGTGCTGACAAAACTATTAATGAAAATCATCACTTTTGGCTCAGCTCTATTATTTTTCCAGCCTGGACTGATACGGGCATCTTGAACTTTCAGAGCTTATGTAACTTTTTGACAGGTGATTCAGTTAAAACAGAGGCATCAGACAAAACTCACCTACCCAATAAAGCAAATTTCTGTCTAAACAGAAAGGCTTGTGTCATATAGCAAAACGCTATGAGAAAACAGGACAACTGAGCCTCCCAGGGCAAAGATTTCTGTAATTAAAGTAGAGCCACAAACACACAAAAACTTCCTTATCAGCCAAGCATCTGTCCATGATGGTTGACAGAAGCCAGTGCTTTTTAATCTTAAACTGCACCCTAAAGCAGCGTTCATGTCATCTGTAATCTCAAAATGGGTTTCAGCATGGAGTTATTTTCCCAGTCCACAGTGTCCTTGCTTGGCTTGTAAGACAGTAAGAGGAAATTATTTGAATCAAGTAAGTGATCGCCATGTCACAGTAAAGCCTGTTGCAGAGGAGAAGGCAGGGTCCCAGGACCATGTATTAGGAATCCATATACATTACATAATTTATGAAGGAAACACACATTGCTTCTGTTTATGTTTCAGAGGAATAGGAACCTTGTCCTTTCCAGATCAATGATCACATTTATTTTAAAAGAATAGACCTGGTTTCTATGCATGTGTATTCTTTATAACTGATTGTCATAAAAAGCCAATAATATTTGTCCACAGAGAGGCTAAAAAAAGGGCTGCCCTCACAGTAATTTCTGATACCTTTATTGGAATATACTTTGTTTGCATGCTGTACTCCTCAGTGTGAGCAAATGTCCAGAAGTGACTGTCTGTAAGAAAAAAAGCTGCTTTTTTGTCCAGAATAGATGTTTGTATAGAATTTAAGTAGAGGCAGCATGGTGTAGAACAGTTCACCCCCACATTCGCGGGTTTCACTTTTGCAAATTTGATTATTTGTGAGGTTACCACTTGCCCCCCGCCCCACATTCTCCCCTTCCCCTTCCCATTTTGCCCAGGTGCAGAGAGGGGGAAAGATCTTCACTCCTTTGCACTCTCTTGTCCCTTGCCCACAGAGGTGCACTGGCAGTGGCTGGCAGGCAGGTGCAGGGAGGGTGATGGCCCATTCCCTGCACGCCCTCCCCCAGTGCAAACATGGGTGCACCATGGGCAGCCAGCAGAAGGTTGCAGGGAAGGCGATCACCTGTTCTCTGCGCTCCCTTGGCCACTGCCTATGCGGGTGTGCTGTTGGCAGCCAGCAGGAGGGTGCAGGGAAGGTGATTGCCTGTTCCCTGCGGTCCCTGCCCCTCACTGGGGTGGGTGCGCCGGCGCCAGAGGCCGGCAGGAATGCGTAGGGAGGGCGCTGCCAGGGGAGTTATTCACGGTTTTTTGACATTTGCGAGGGTTCTGTGTCCCTAACCCTTGTGAATGTGGAGGGCCTACTGTACTGTGAGTGCTGACTAAGAGTCTGGGTCATACTCTTTCTAGGGAAGTCAGTGGCTCTTCTGAATAAATCTTACCTGTGCAGTTGCTTTAGGTTTTAGTCTCTCTCTGTGCGGCATGTGTGTTCGTGCATTCATGTATTTGGGTATGGTGTAGAATTTAAAGCATCGACTTATCCTGCCTTCCCCTAATTATGGAAAGGAAATTATTTGCTTGAACTAAGTTCTTCTAGTGTGTGTCTGTGTTTGTGTTCATGTTCATGGTTTGCTACAGAAATTAGGCACCAAGTCTGCCCTTCCAAGAAAATATAGGGAGCAAAGAGAAGTGAAGAATTGTTGCATGAATGAGGGGATGCAAAAAACATTGCACCTATCCTTCCCAAACTCTGCAGTTATTTTCCTTCAGGCTACTCCTGTGTTGTCTGTCATTTCAGGACAGTGGTCCAAAGGGAATTTATGTGGATAAGATTGTTTGTTTGTTTGTTCATTTTTGGATGACTAAAATCTGTCCTTGCACAGGAATTCATGCCATTGTTCCTCTGAAATTTGGCAGCTAGCTTCCCTCAAAGGAGGGAACCATGTATTCCAAATTCTGCCAAGATAAAAGACTTTTTGCATTTCCTTTTTTAAAATATCAAACTTCAAAGTCAAAGAACGCAAGCACCCATGAGACTATTTTTCAGCCTAAGGATCTAGTATATCTACAAATCCCCTTCAATTCAAGCAAAAAAAGAGAGTGACAACTTGGTAGGGGGTGTTCCAGTGATAGCCAGTCAATGACTTCCTTCCCTCCTAAACATTTAACTTGTGAAATATCTTTTAAAAGTCATGCTGTGGCTACAATTTTTGTAAAATGATAGATGCAGAAATTGTGTGTTGAAGGCTGCAGTACTGGGCACACTTATTTAGGAGTGTGTCTGGTTAAATACAGTAGCTGAGATCAAGAGGGCTTATTCAAGATGCCCAAGAATTAGGGCAATTATAGTGTGATTTTTGCCTTGTTTAATTTCTTTGAACAACATCTTGGTCATAAACTGCTTCTCAGAGGCCCTTCAGTTTCAGAAGTGTCTATCATGCAGCTTGGGAGGCAGTTGTTTGAGACACAAAGAATCCAAGTCCCCTTTGCCGTGCAGAACTCAGGGAGCTGTTCATTAGAACCCAGTACATAGGAGTCATTTCCAAATGCACATATGGAGAGGACTGGACTGAAGCAGAGTCCTCATAATTCATTTTTATACCCCCCCCCCCCCATGCAGCTGAGAGAGGTCTCAAATCAGCAGAACTTTTTCATCTGGGATCAGTGTATGTGGTGTTGTGATGAGAACAAGAAATATGATAAATTTCCTATAGAAAACTATGTGGAAACTGCCAGTAACTTCAATAGAATTTCTCAGTGCTACTCTCAGTTTCAACTTTTTGAGGATATTTCAAGAGAATCTGTTTTAAAATGTCTGAATTGTAGCCATGGTGTTGTTTTATTCCTGTGCTCATGTTGTAGATCAGGGTTTCTCAGTCAGGGTCCCATGGAGCCCTAGGGTTACTTAAGAGATTGCTAGAGATTCCACAAGATACAGTGGTTCAAAACCTTCTTTTGAGCTATAGATATAATAATTCTTCTGCAGGTCTTCCTGAAAATTACTTAATGGGTTCTTCCAGGGTAAAAATGCCTAAGAAAAGCTGTTATAGACACCTATAAACTGAATGAATATAATAGTGACAGTATAATAAACTAAAACTGCAACTTTTTGCTGTTATACAGTTGAGTTATCCAATGGAAAGTAGAGATGTATGTTTATTTATTAATAATTACTTTTTTCAGGTAGCAGTGTCATGTAACATTACAACATGGTTTAGGACTACACATATGAGCAGAAAGGAGCCCGTTTGAACCTTGGGTTTGTGATTGCTCTCTGTTCTCCCCTGGAATAAACTAGAATTCAAAGCAAATTCCTGGCTTATCATTGCAGATAAATGAAGATATATAGTTTAAATGAAAGTCTGTTCAGTTGCTAAACAAGCCAACAGCAAACCATGAATTACTCAATTGCTTGTTTAATAAAGCTCCCAGTTTTCATGTAACCATGAGCCAGAACTTTGGTAAGCACAAACCTGAACCGTGGCTTCTTCTTGTTCTTGGCTTGCTTATCTGATATCTACAGACGCGTGGCAGCAGACTGGACTCAATGGCCTTTATGGTCTCCTCCAGCTCTATGATTCTCTCATGTTAGACACATAGTGATAAGCAAGGCCAGTCCCCATGAATAATGATCAGGAAGTATGGGAACTTTAGTTGGATGCATCTGGAGGGTGCCAGGTTTCTTATCCCCATTTACTAGAATATGTGAGTACTATCTTTATCTACCATGAAAATCCAAAGATCTTTTATGTATCCACGATAAGGTATTTGTTCAACCAAGTATTTTATAAAGGGCTTTTCAAGAGACAAAGCTATCCAAGTTATACTGAGTCAAATGAGAGCTTTGAAATGTTACTTTTGGAGAGAAGGCATTCTGGCTGGGGGATTTTGGAAGCTGCAGCCCAGAAAATAACATTTTTTAGGATCTGAGTGAAACCATTAATCTGTCAAGCCCACTCATACCTACTATCTATGACAATGACTCTCTGGTGTCTCAGACAGCCTTGAGTGTCTTTCCTAGCCCTATCAGTTGAGACTCTTTTAACTGGAGAAGATGAGTCAGAAAGCAAAAAAGAACCCAGTGATGTTGTGGTTCCCACTGTGACAACTGTCTCGTTTTGTCCATAGCTCAGCAATCAGCAAGCACTGGGAGGCAGAACTCGCCACACTCAAGGGTAACAATGCCAAGCTTACAGCAGCTCTGCTTGAGTCCACTGCCAACGTGAAACAATGGAAACAACAGCTTGCTGCATATCAAGAGGAAGCAGAACGTCTACATAAGCGAGTGAGTTTAAAATGCTTGAATATGCAGAGTTGGAGAAATTTGCCATCTTGTTATGAGCTAAGAGGAAATTTTGTTAACAGTATTGTCTTAATAGGCTACCCTTTCATCTAACAACAATTCATGCAAGCCAATTTTAACTTCATGAAATGAAATATGTTATGAAATTCTAATGTGTTAGGTTGTTTAATAATTCTACTCCATGCCCCCCACTGTGATAAGAGACATCTACAGTGCTGTTATTACATATACAGTGAGATTTAACTAATGAATCGCTCCAGAATTTTAATATGTATTACTAAGGAATGTCTGCTGTGCTTTGTCTGTGGTATGAAGCCAGGGTGATTAGACTGGCACCCTTGGCAAGACATTGAGAGAAGCTGTAAAGCAAGGACAGAGGAAAGGTTCACACAAAAATGACTCTGTGTCACAATGCTGCATGACCTTGTAGATGCTGCACTCTTGATGCTACTTTACTGTACACCAACATGACCTAAGGCATTTGAAATTTGTATCTAATTGCCTGTCCAAACTGCTGCTTTGTGTGCAGACCATGGCCACAACCCAACATATTTGTATGGTTATACCTGTTGAAATAATTAAAACCAACATAAACAAACCAGAAAATTTCTTATGCCAGACTTCATGGAGGAAACAGGAGGCACACGGGCGAGGGGACTTAGACATGAGTGGCAACCAAGGCGATGGAATAGAATATGAATAAAGAATAAAGAATTTTGTCTTTACGTGTTTATGTTAAATTGTAGCAAGCACAACTCTTCCACTTTTGATGCTGCTTTGGCTCATCTTCAGTGCAGCATTAACTTGCTAAATTTATAAGGTAGATAAGTGTGGATATTTGAAATTATCCTGTTGTTTCATTGATCTACTCAACCAAGCCTGAAGCAAGTTCTTTAGATGGATCTGTCAATAAGACAAATCAAGACAAGATTATACCACCATAGGTAGGATGCTGTAATGGTAACAACACACACAGCACCTTCACTGCATTCAGTATCAGAATGCCTATCAGTTTTGATGTCCAGAAAAGAACCAGTTTTGCAAATACAAAGTAAAAACCATCAGTTCATTATGCAGGTTGGCTGGTCCTCTTAGTGTCGCTGTGACAAACTTACAGTTTCTCCTTCCTAGAACAGTTTTGCAGAAGAGTTGTTTTTTAAAATCACAGAACCATAGAACTGGAAGGGACCAGCCCCTGCTCAGTGCAGGAGATCCAGCTATAGCATCCCCACCAGTTGGCCCTTTTTTGAACATATATCTAAGGAAGGAGACCCTACCACTGCTCTAGGCAGTTGGTTCCATTGTCAAACTCTTCTCCTTGTTAAGAAGTTCCTTCTAATGTTCAGTCAAAATCTACTCTTCTGTAACTTAAAACTATTAGAAAAATTATTAAAATTATTAAATGATTAAAATTACTAAATGATGAAAGAGGGGAAGGATGTTGGAGGGAAGGGCAAGAATGTTTTGGCTAAGGTATCCTACTGTTTGCTGGTATTCAGACCTGTCATTTCAGTTGTGAAATTGCAGGTAGAAAAATTCCAGGGCTCCTGTTTTTGCGTCATGTCTGTCATGTTCAGACAGACCATCTGCTTTTTTGTCGTCTTGATACTGTTTTGCTACAAACTTTCAACTTAAAAAATATTTTTTAAATCTGTTATTTTGGGTGGGTGATGATTGTACAAAACAGAGAAACACATTTTGTATGTAAATCTGTTAAAGCACAACATCACTGGATGCAAAAGATTTTTCTATCCCATATTCCATTCTCTGAGGAAGATCACTGGAAAGTATTTATCACAGCATGTCATACTGATAAGAACCTTTCACAGGATAGAGGAGGAAAGTTCTGAAGCTGTCTTAAGGGGTAAAGAATACATCGTATGCAAATCAATGTAAACAAAAGCCATGGCAGCTGCTTTTTCTGAAGAAAACTGACTTCAGAAAGTGGCTTCCATTTTAAGTAGAAATGTGAGAAGGAAGAGCATGTTTAACCTTTTCCCTGATTGCTCATTTTCTGCTTCAGATAGTCACCCCACAGCTGCTTTGCTCCCTATGAGATTCCAGACGCAGGCAGATGCTTGCTTGGAATCCCCATTCCAGGGGGCAGAAACGGGGAGCCTGAGTTGGATAGAGAGAATGTATGTTATAGAAGAAAGCACACACCTGCTCCTCCCAGCCTATTGATACTAGGTTGAAAATAGCCTGTTCCCAACTTCTGTTTTTCTTCAAAGTGCAGAAGGGCTCTATCTAATAGTCTCATTATAGTTGGCCCCTCAGAGACTATGTCACTAGTCATAATTGGCTCTACAAAGGTCAACTAGGTAAATTGTTCAAGTAACTCCAGGAGCTGGCATTTCTCTCCCTGCAGCTGCAATAACTTGCTTCTGCTGATCATCAGGTGAAAAAAGTTTTTTGAGAAATATGGATCTGCAGGTGGAGCTTTCTGTTTATCATTCTTTTCTAAATTGTTTCTGTGTTCCATTAGCTAGTACTGTTGTTTATGGTTCTTCCTCATTCTCTGAAATTACTGGCATAAATTATAATCATAGAAGGTTAGTTATGAAGTTGACTGCATTTTATGATGAGATTTCCCCCCTCAAACATAGCCATAAATTACCACAGTGAAAGCTCACACAGTTACCATACCCTTTAAGATTTACTAAGCATAGCTGATGTACCTGGCTGAATTAATAAATCCAACCTTCTCAGGAACATGTGATACTTTTGTATTTAAAAAGCAAATCAACTTCAGTTTGCAATCATACCGATGACTTCAAATCAGGACAGAGCTGAGTAATCAATGTTCTTGTTCGCATAAAAGGCAGAGTACACAAAAAAGAAGAAGCATAGCTGTTGAATACACCCAAACTCTTGGATAGTTAATCCACGGAAACCTTTTCTTCTTACATCTCACAGTTGATGTATGCTAATTGCCTCAAAATCCAGATGTTTTTTGGCTGAAATATTGTCATAAGCAGCTAGGAACCAATCATAGTTATTTATTTAGAAAAGACTACATGCCCTATTTGCTTCTTATTTTAAATGTCATTGTTAGGTCACGAAAATGAACAAGATTTTTCTCTTTGGGCTTCTAAGAAATTTGAGTTTGATCATGGAAGGGCAACAGAAGTAGTGGAGCTCCTTGAAAGCTGGAGTGTGGCACAGATTGCTATGTCACAAAAAATGCATTGTGATTGTAAATCGTGTGGAGCTAAACTTGCAAACCCCAACCCAAGCACTTAAGGCATTAGTCCCCCTAGTTCCTTCTATAAAGTGGAATTACTAAGAAAGATAGCAGAGGAGGCCAAGGATGAATGAAAATAAACATGTGCTTGTAGTCATTTATGTACTGAGTTATTGCTATGATATTTATACCTTTTAAAAATTGTCATTAATCTTTAGAGCTTAGAGTGAGGAACAGGGACAATCCTGTGATAGCCAAGCGGCCATAGGATTTTGCAGACCCAGAATTAATGTAGAACTTGAGGGTAAAGCTTGAACAAGGTGTAGGCAATCTTAGTGGGTCTAGGGCATCGGTCTATATTTCTCCCTTGGGATCTGCTCTGGGCCAACCCTCCCTCTGCCATCCAGCCAGTACTGGCCTGCTGCCAAATTCAGTATTTTGCATGCCTTAGAGACTTGTCACTAAAATTCAGTGGCACACACCACTACAAGCTGTTTAAACTAAACAAAATTTTAATTAAACTAAATACCAGCTCAGAAACTGGCAACAGCACCTAAGCATTAGGAAGAACTTCTTTACTGTAAGAGCCATTTGGCAGTGGAATAGATTGCTGTGGAGAGGTGGTAGACTTGCCATATTTGGAGTTATTAAACAAAGATTGGATGAGCATCATTCAGAAGTGCTTTAGTTGTGCATTCCTGCATGGCAGGGGATTGGACTAAATGGCTCTTGTGGTCCCTTCCAATTCTAGGATTTATTCTTTGAACCTCCTATCCACTTCTTCCCTCCTTCCCCAGCCAATACGTGCCAGCGTGGCTTTGAATGTAATGCATGCTCTGTGACAATTCTGTTTTGCCCAGTACATAATTCACAGATACAGAACGATGACTCCCATTTCTTGAAGGTCAGATAAAGCCAACAATATGCCCCTGAGGTGCTGTCATTTATTTAGTAACCCAGGTAATTATTGTGCCTTGGAACAATATGAGCCTGGATCACGTTTGACCTTCACAATGATGTGTCATCTTGGGCCATTCACCTTAACTCCCCATGGGATAATTGGTCCTCACAAATGCTTGATACGGATAGGTGATAGGCAATTTTTACCAAAGGGCACAAAACATTTAATGGCATTTTTCTTTTCCCCGGCCTTCTCGTCTTCCATTAATAAAACAATCTTTCATTAATTTGCAATATAAACCTGTATAGATTTACTCAAAAATAAGATCCATTGTATTCACTGGGAATTCATACCCAGGTGCATGGAGTTCCAACTTTCACTTCTTTCTACAACTTTATATATTTTATTTCTTCCATATATATCCCCCTTTTTCCATATAATGATTCCCAGCTGAGTTTCAGATGCAGATAGAAATTCATAAATGAAGTTATACTTTCTTTATTGTCCTACCCAACCAATCGGCTTAGTGAGGGCAGAGGATTCTAAAAGGTGCATCTTCGTTCACAATTCTTTGTTAACTTTATTGGAAAACATGCCAGGAAAAACTCTTTGACCCTTGGTTCTTTTTCATTTATCTGGTATGAGCTGGCCTTGTAGATTTAAAGTTACCCAGCGTCATGAGAACAGTGCAATTTGCATGAAACTAATGGTGGGTGATATATTAGTACTGAAAAATTGAATTGACATTATTGTCTGCAGTGCACACTAGCCCTATTCTCAAAAGTTCTGCATTCTAGGAAGGATTGAAGAACTCTTCTTCAAAAAACCTATTCATTTATTTTATTTTATTTATTCATTTAGCTTCCGTTGTTATAGTTGATAATCTTTGAGAATACACCAACATTTGTGTACAAACCGGAGTATCACCATATGACTGTAAATAGGCAGATATATTACTACCTCTGTATATTTTTTTTTCTTTCTTTCTCCCTTTCCGATTTAATAAAAATATATTTAAAAGAAAGTTCTGCATTGTGCTAGGTACCCCAAAGCTAAAATCTTCTACAAGGAAATGGTTGTTAGGGCAGGCATGCAAATGTGTCTGTGAGTGGTAACATGTTTATTTTCTTTCAGGCGAGATGCAGTGTTAAAAGCCACAAGTATTAGGATTATGGCCTCTCCAGTGCCTTCAGTTAGTTTTTCCACAATTATATATTCAAAATGTAATGACTTTTCAACCAAAAATTACAGTTTTGCTGCATGGCATCTCCATTTTGTTATTTTCTCTAGTTTAAACCAATAGTTCATGTCTCTATAGAGACTGTGAATACTTCTCATTCTGTCCCAGCTTCTGCTCTAGCTTCTTGTCTACAAATCATATACATTTCAAGACACAGAATATTATATTAACAGTTCCTCCCCCAATAATGATAACAAAAATTTAAAAAAATGTTGAACCAAAGGAAATGAGAGCAAATAAATTCTCACCCTTACTTTAACCTGAAGCCATTATGCTTTTTCCCTTATTTCTTTCCTCATTTGTTCATTCTCTAATTGTTGCTTAGCTCATCATTTTGTAGAATTGTACAGTTTATCTCCCATGTATAGTTTGGCTAACTGGACACCTAGTAACCTGACATGTAAATGTAATAACACCAAAGATCTCTGCTCCTGGAGGCCCATGTAAGAAATGATGTCAGTCAATATAAAATGAAGAAAATATAGATTTATATTATAGAAGTTCCATTCTTGTATACCCCTCTTTCCACAAGGGACGGATATCATGTTGTTGTTGTATGCCTTTAAGTTTCTTCTGATGTATGCCTACCCTAAGGCAAATTTATCACAGGGTTTTCTGAGTTGAGAGTGTGTGACATGCTCAAGATGAGTAAGGAATCAAACCCTGGCCTCCAGGATTGTAGCCCACTGCTCAAACCACTACAACCACACTGGCTCCCATACCATGCATTTATTTACCTTTAATGAAGTATTTCACTGTGTTGTAAGTTGCTGCTGTTTTAATAAGGGAGAATTAAATATCAGCTTAGAATATAGTTTTAGTGGTTAGGAAGCTGTAAAAAAAAACTCATCTGGATTGAGGATTATGAGTTTTCATTTACATATACATTCTGCTGGTACCCCGTTCTTTATTTTCAAATGAGGTACTAGTTTTCTATTTAATGTGAATGCATTCCTTAGGAAAGACATATGCTGTACCAGTTGATTTTTTTCCTTTAAAAATATATATAGCTTCTCATTTATTTCACCGAGTTTGTCTATGAGTGTTTTGAAATGTGTTTTCTTACAGTCAAAATAAGTGCCCAATTATATACAGTTTTCACAGCACTTTCTGTCTTAAAGTCCAAGATAACAGAGACCATTTCCCCTAAGGTTTCTGTCATTTTCACTTCAGCTATAATATTTTCCATTGGTCAGGATTAAGTCTTGTCTAGGCAGATCCTCTTATTCTTTCTTCCATCTATTTGCCAGTAAGACTTATTGAATGCTCCATCCTTGAACTGAGTTAGATTTTCAGCAGATGTCAAGATAGTTGAACACAGCCCCTCCTCGTTTTTGCTGTTGCTTGCCTCTGTAGAAGTTTTGTCACTGACAAGACAGTTTTATCTTCAGCCAGTAGCACCGGTGGCTGGTGGCTTCTGTGCCATTGGGACACATTCTTTTTCAGTCCAGACTTTAAAAAAACTACCCAAGGTGCCGGATAAGAACATAAAAACCATGCTGCGTGAAACCAGAAACCAACAAATTTTCTATCCACCATCCCACCATTATCCATCCACCATTCTGTTCACACAGGGGCTAACCAGCTTATAGCATTGTATAGTATAGTATAGTGTGATATAGCATAGCATAGCATAGCATAGCATAGCATAGCATAGCATAGCATGTATATCCCACCTTTCTCCTACCACAGGATTCAAGGTGAGTGTTACTTAACGGGAAACTTGTCAACAGGAGTGTAACTGCACCTTCTGCATTGCATACACCAGCAACTGTTATGCTAAAACATACTGCTTCTGATACTAGAAGTGATATTTAGCTATCTTGTCTAGTAGCCATTGATGAGCCTAACCTCCCTAACCTCTAATTCCTTTTTAAAACTGCTACATCATGTGGCAGTAAATTATAGCTTAAATATACATTGTGTGAAGACATATTTCCTCTTTGTCTGCTCTGGGTTTCCTAGGATTCACATGCAGTGGGTGATTCCCAAGAGAAAGGCATCTCCCTATCCACTTTCTCTGCACCTTGCACAGTTTTATACACTTGCTGTCATGTCTTCTCTTATTGCCTCACACACTCCCCTATTAAACATTCCCAAATGCTATAATCTTTACTTAGAGAGGAGTTGCTTCAGTCCCTTGATCATTTTGGTTGCCTCAGGCAACAGAATGCTTTGGGACAGCCCTTGAAAGTGCTATCCATGGCTTCCTGATGGCTGAGTGGTTTGTAGTATATTACCATCACAGTATCACTGTTGTTTTTGCCTTTCTCTGTCTTTACTCAAGTGCTTTCAGCAAGGCTTCTTTTCTTAGTATAAGAAATTTCTTTATGGCATATGTATTCTTCATACGTAGCACTGCTCTCCCTCCCTTCATTTAGGATTCATTCCTTTTGAACAAGACATGCTCATCAGTTGCTATAGTTCAGACATGAGTGTCATCCTATCAAGAGCCAGTGCTGTGGTTGTACTTAGCATCTCGTATTAGCATTTCAGGTTCATTCTATATACACAGTGCTTTTACCAACATCAGAGCCCATGGGTGTTTCATCTTCCTGATTCCATTGAAGTATTTTCCTTTACATTACTAAGCTGCACCTCCACTGCCTTGCTGCTGCCTTTGCCCTTTGTGTTCTGTTCTTAGAAACTCCCTATCTCAGATCTTAGCTCTAGACTTTGGGCACTCCCACTCCCCAGAAGTCAGTTTGAAGCCTTCTTGATTGGGTTTTCAAGGCTCCTGACAAAAATACTGCTTCCAGTCCACAAGAGGTACACTGCATCATCCACAAAGAGTCTTTCATGTTGATATCCACAGTTCATAGAATCCTTGTGTGTAACCAACAGTCTATTTGCAATATCCTCCTTTGGCAACCCTGATCTTTGTCAGGAGAGATGGATGAAAACATTGCTTGAATGCCCAGTTCCTTCACTTTCCTACCTCATCTTACGAATGCAGTAAGCAGGTAGGCAGTGATATCAATGCAGCCACAAGGTGAGGTACAAGGGGGAGGGTAGGAAGTGGCAAAAATTATGGGGGCAGCAGGAATGACAGGGTTTCTCTTCCCCTCTGGTAGCAGCAGAGCTTGGCTGCCATCTTCTGACTGGTTACATGAGAAGCTGCATAGTCAGTCAGTCCCTACCTAGCCAAGGAAGCACAGTCACTCGAACAGACAAGGAAATCTCTGCTACTTACAGGATTTTTAAAAATAAATGTACAGTGGAGGGGTTGTTTGCATGAAGTCTTGACATCTTAGGTCTGAAATATAAACAAGGAATCAGCAAAAAGCCCGGCCATTTCACTATTGCATAGTGATGTGTGGGTGTGCAGCCCAGGGCAGTTTGCAGGCACAAATGGAAAGAAGATTGGTGCTTAACCTTCATCCTCACTTCTCCCTCCCTTGCAACGGCACACATTTCTCCAGCCAGTTTTTTCCGAGGCAGGAAATGTTGGCCTGGAACTCCAGGTAATGGTGGAGTTGAAGGAGAAAAACACACACATTTATCATAAGAGAGTTCCATTTTGACAGTGTTTTCTTGTTCACATTTCATGCTACTAAGAAAATCTACTGAAGGTCAGAAACACCATTGCTAGTGATGTAGAGTCTCATTTGTACTTCTAAACTTGGATTTTAATAAGCTACTAGCAACTGGGTGTGTAGCTTTAAAGTGCTATTTTAAAGGACAGCTACAAAAGCCTCCCCATCTACTGAAGTGCACTTGACATCTGAAGTGATTTTGTCCCTCACCCCCAAATTCTACTTGACTGAAGAAAAGAGGAAATCCATGTGTTTGAAAACAGGTACTAGAGTTACAAGTATGTGTTGTATTTAGACCTTTCTCCACCAGAGACATTGCTGGTCTCTTGGGTGTGAAAGGCTCTTTCCTCATGTCTTATAAAGATAAAAAAGTAACAATAACAATTTCTTTGACTAGCACCATTTCTGCACTAGACTGTTACAGTGCTATTATTCTACTTTCAACATCCTATGGAATCCTGGGGTTTGCAGTTTAAGGAAGGGCTTTTGAGAGGCCTCCCTAAACTGCAAACCCCAGGAGTCCGTAGGATGTTGAAAGTGGAATAATAGCACTAGAACAGTCTAGTGCTGAAATGGCCATAGTTTGTCTGTTATGTTGTTCCTGTGGAGGATATATG
This sequence comes from Cyclura pinguis, assembly GCA_030412105.1. NCBI lineage: Eukaryota > Metazoa > Chordata > Lepidosauria > Squamata > Iguanidae > Cyclura > Cyclura pinguis. Next base: position 314,188,002 of record CM059600.1, on the reverse strand, counting down.
TTTAATCTCCCAAGGCTTAGATTGTTCAGATGTTATCATTGGCTATGTTAGATTTATAAAAATGCTAACCGAGCTACCCAGTTTCATATGAGTTAGAAACCCCTCAGCCTCTCTCCTCAGTTCTCTTTCCCTCCTTTTCCTCCCGAGCACCAGCCCAAGTGTCCTTTTACCTCCACACCTGAGTGTTCTTTCTCTCTCTTTACCTCCGCTGGGAAACAGGTGATTTTTCTGTTCTCACCCACCCTGTTGCTGTTCCCCATTCCCGTTCTTCTTTTGTTGGCCATTTCCACACCGAGCTTCTGTAATGGTGCAGAGCGACCTCTCACGGAGGTCTTCTACACCGTAGCGTGGACTGGCGTGGACTACTTTTCGTAGTTCCACACCAGAATCCGCTCAGGAGCGGCCGGAACTAGCCGCGCTGCGTGTTTTTTAAAAACCTCTTTTTCGAGGTTTTTAAAAAGCACGGAGCGCGCAGCCCCGTGCCGCTCCGTCGCCCGGCTCTGAAGTGGATCTGCAGGCGCGCGCAAGTGCGTGCCTGCAGATCTGCCGGGGGCGGGCTTCCGGCTGGCGAGCTTCTCTGGTTGGTGGAGAGCCTCCACCAACCGGAAGCCACCATTTGGGACGCCGGAGGACTGTGGAGCAGCAAGCTCGTGCTGCTCCACGTCGCGACGGACTTACCCGGCTGCCGGTAAGCTCTGTTTTTGGGCGTTTTCACCCGTTCCCCCCCACACATATGTGGAAAGGGCCGTTTTCTCTTTCCTGCCTTCTGCTCTTTTTCTTTCTCATTGGTCTTTCTCTTTTTCCATCCTTCAGCAGGGATAGAAAAGTTCCAGGCCCCAGCTACTGACAACTGTGCCAGAATAGGTGGCCCCTAACCTGATGCCCACTGCCATATGCAGCACTCAGGGGCGAAAAGGTTGCCCATTCCTGCTCTCTAGCCAAGGGGGTTGTCTAAAGTGTGGGAAAAAGAAAACATGCTCTTCTCACTTTACATTTTCTAGAACGAGCCTTGTATAGTACTGCAGAGGAAGGGATTTCTTAACTTCGTGGAACACATTCTCTACCATCCCAATCCCCTCTCCCTTCAGGATGCTTACCACATGAGAGCTGTTTTTAACAACCAACATAGTATTCCCAGTACGAATTTCTCTCAGCCGCAAAGTTAATGGATAGATGCATGCCAGTCCCTTTCATGAACAACCCACAAGAATGTGTTCCACACAACTAAAAATAGTATAACTGTGCTGCTGACCATATTGCCTCCCTCCTCCCACAGTGCACCTGCTCTTCTAGATCTGACGATATATTGTGTGAAGATCTAAAGCGGAGCGAGGCTATATTTGTGAAAGCTTTTCCACATAGGGCTTTGGACGGTGTGGTAATCCAGAAACAGCCAGCTTCTCCCTCAGATCTTTGCTTTGTGCAAGGAAGTCAAGGGTGCAGCCATGCAAGAAGGTAGCTTACTATTAGCTGGGTCTACCGAATTGCTGGGATATGTGCCCTCCCTTATGCGTTAATTACAAGCAACCTCTTTTCATAGAGAATTGCATAGACAGCTACAGTATCTGACTTCTAGTTTCTGTAGCCCTTTTCTCCTCTCTTTATATTTAGTTGCCATCAGCATTCTGTAACCATACAGGTTCTTGATGTGCTTTTTGTTTTTAACACCCATTTTACTTAGATTTTCCAGATTTATACTTATATAAATTGCATACGAAGGGGATCTGCAAGTATGCAGAACTCCTGACTTCTGTATTTGATTCTTGACCAGTTATGTTGGTTGTTAGAAGGAATGATGATAGTTAAATGGAATCTCTGGTGTAAGAGGCATTATGCAATTAATAATGTTAGGCTCTGTCACCATTATGCTTTGCTAGTGGGTTTTCTAGAAGCCTTTGGTTGGCCACCATGATCCTCAGTTAGATGGACCTTGGTTCATCTTGTGTGCATATGTTGTGTCTTGGCACAAAAGGGCAGAGGACAGGCAGTTATTAAATAAGAATTACTATTGGACACAGACCAAAAGAAATCAAACATGCTTATGAGCTGTTGAAATCAGTGAGATATTAACTTTTAATCGTTTGCTTAAATCCCATTTGATAATCCTTATCTAGAGAAGGTTTAGCATACCTTAATTGCATTAATTAGTGAGTACACATGCATTCTGCATTTCAAGTACTGATGCTTAAGTCACAAAGATATAACTGTATTGGTTTTTCTTCATTGTGCTGATAGGTTAACATAGTCATATTAATAGCCATCTTCAGGGCAGGCCTTGGACACTGTATGTTAATGAATTACTAAAGCATAGGGTAATTTTTGCTTGAATGGTTTCAACCAAACTGGATGTTTATCAGTCTGTTAAGTATGATCAAGCTAAATGTGGTCAAGGCATCATTTTTCCTCTTTCAAAGTCTTCAAGTTACATAAGCCCACTTTTAGGTTTGTTTGTCATGAGGCATACTAAAAAGGACAGTGATAATTGCTTTAGTGTATTACTTCCTTCTGAATGGCCATAAGAAATCTCTGAGGAATTTAAGAATCATCTCTAAATAAAAATATTTGCTTACACATTGGTCTTTATGAAGCAACCACAAAAGGCTGCTTACACAAAGTTTTTAAGAGGCCATTTCTAAACCTTTGGAATGAGAACAGCAGCCCACAGTTTTGCACAGGAAGTAGCAGGTACTGGAGTACTGCTTGTGAACTTAGTCTCCACAACATTACAGGAACTTCTGTTACCATTTTGTCCCCTCTCCTGAGAGTAACCTGTACTTTCGATTATCCATAGGGAAAAAGGTTGAGAAGAGTTCCTTAAACAAAAGAATATGAACCCCAATATTGGTCATGGATGTACCAAGGAGTTCCACAAATGTTATTGCCACAGCCCCTCTACAGTCTCATCAGAAATGACATAATCAGGAATGCTTTAAAACAGTTCCTCGTGAGAAATAGCAGTTTCTCCTTTAGTGCACCTGTAAGCAACACAGGGGTACCTGCTCTTTCCTGTAGGGAAATGGACTCAGTTCAAGATCTTTCTATGGCTATACAGAAAGTCAAAAGGCTCCTATGATCCTGCGGAAGGACAGACCACTCTTAGGGTGGAGTACTAGGATTCTTGTTCTTCTCTGTGGGGAAACATGAAACTGTTGCTCTCAATCTAGTATTTCCTATGAACATTGGAAGGACAGAAGTTTCCTTTGGCCGTTTGGAAGGAGAATTCATTCCCTAAAAGAATTTGGAACCTGATGCTTGGGGTTTTATTCAGTTTCTGACTTTCCAGACTTCACTATGGCTATTTCTGCACACGGCGAGGGAATAGTTTCCTGCCGCTACTCACCGGATCTTCTGTGGGTCTGGTCCGGTCTGGGGTGAGGAGGAGCAGTGCGTGATCGTAGATCCGCGCTGCTCCGGCATCCAAAATGGCGGCTTCTGGTTGTTCGTGGGTCTTGACCATTGGTGCGAGCCTGTGAATCTGCATCAGAGAGCAGGCATGCAACGGCGTGCGCCAGCATTTTGAAAAACCTGAAAAATCAGATTTTTCAAAAACACGATTGAGGACCACTTGGGGTCACTCCGGAGCGGACTGAGGTGCAGATCTACAGTAAGCAATCCGGACCCAGTCCGCTCCAAGGTGCAGACGTCCTCCGTGGAGGACGCACTGCCCCGTTTTATTTACCCCGTGTGGAAATGGCCTATGTTTCATCTTCTTTCTGTTATCAGTAAGGATTTTTGTATGCATTTCTCGTAATACACAAATTTGTCACACTTTTTTCCCTAATGTACTCATTTTTAAATTTTACAATCAGTGTCCACTAAAATTATCCCCACACTCTGCTATTTTTTGTCTGCATTGTCCCCAATATAAATATTTTTGTATAGATTTTTTCAGTAAAGAACAACATAGCAAAAACTGCAAAGTATGAATACTAAAATATTGGTTCATGTAGTATATTGGTTTGGACAGTGTGAATTAGATTGGGTTTGCATTAAAATTAAATCCAAACATCTTTCTCTCCCACCCTTAATAAATGATCGCAGGAAATCTGGGGAACTCCTGTGAGTCTAGTCCATATGGACACAATACCTAAAGATAGGATTGTGGTGTCATGGACTTGTATTTGGACAATGTAGTTTGATTTCTTGATTATATATTAGAGAATAAGGCAAGAAGCTGTTGGGAGGGGGGAGGGAATGGAATGTTGGAGTGAATGCTGATTGATAAAATGTTTGAGGAGATTTGCATAAGAGTGGTTAATGACAGTTGAGGAATGGCAGCTGATAATTCAGTTAGACAAGGGTTTGAGTTAGACAAGAGTTTGGGAGTTAGACTAAGGCTGGAGAAGGATAAGAGAGATTTGAATGGGGGCTTGATATATTGGTCTGAATTAGCTTGGGAGGACTATGAGAGAGGCTGTGTGATGACTTAAATGTAATGAATAACTAATCTGATGTCTTAGCTTTAACTTCTGTAAATACAGAATTGCTTTTGTTTTTATACACTTTTGGCTTCTGGAAATGCTATCTGAGAACTCAGGATTCAGACTAGGTTCTATGATGGCAACATTGAATATAGAGGGATGGTGTCCATTGAGAATAAAAGTTGTGTAAATATATATCTGTAAATATATATATAAATATATAATATATATAATATAAATATATTATATATATAATTATTATATAATATATATTATATATATAATATATATATTATATATATTATATATATATATTATATATATATACACACACACACACACACACACATATTATATATATATATAATATATATATATAATATATATATATATAATATATTATATATATATATAATTATATATTATATATTATATAATATATATAATATATAATATATTATATATATATATATAAAATATATAATATTTATAATATAATGTAAATATATATAATATATATATATATAATATATATATATATATATAATATAATATAATATAATGTAAATATATATATATCTTAGAGGCATTTACTCATGAATAAGTGTACTCATGAATAAGTGTAAAATTTTTAATTAAAAAATTGACCCCGAAAAACTGGTTCAACTTGTCCACGATCATAGGAAATACTCAAAAAAGGAACTATCCCCTTCTCTGAGTAGAGTGGTGAAAGGCAAGAGCTTAGTTCATCCCAGGAAGCCCTAAAAGAAGCAGTGACGCAGGCCATTTCTGCATGATGGGGCTCCGGCAAGTCCTTCTGTTGCAGCCGTGGCAGAGAAGGGAGTGCGTCAAGAGGGAGAGATTACCATTTTCTCTCTCTGTGAGACTTTACTGAGGCAGTCACCACATTCCAAATGGAACTTTCCAAGTGTTTGTAATTATTTTTGTTCAATTGTCTTTGCTGTGGTGGTCTTTCCCCAACCTACCCTTCATATTCCCCCTTCTTTTCCCTATACTGCTTCCCCCTCATATTGTTGTAATTTATTTGTTACAAGTTCTGTTCCGATGTCCTATGTCAAGTTATATATATGTTTTTGTCAATAAAAATGTATTAAAAAATGTATTAAATGTATTAAAATGTATTAAAAAAAAAAGAACAAGAATGCTCCTCTCAGCACCTTGCCAGGTCACTGCAGAGGGGAGCATTCTGGCCACACCTTTTCCTTTTTGCAGAGCAGCCGGACACTTGCCGTTGCTATGCTGGGGAGGGAGGTGTAAAATGGTTTTTTTCGGTTTTGGAAATACCATGCTCGTGCACCGCTTGGGGTCAAGGTGGCAGCGAGCCGGTGATGATGTTGTGCAGAAGCACAACCAGCCAACCACTGTAATCCTGGCCCCACAGTGGCACACCCCCTCATGTGGAAAGGGCCATAGACTTGAGTCTATTGACTCGGACTCAAAATGGACTTAAGTCACTTCAGTGACTCGGCTTGGACTTGACTCAGCAAGAAATGATACACTGACTCAATTCGCTACTTGTTTATTTCTAGTGATTGACTTGCTGCCCTTGGTTCAATAACAGAACACATTCATACAGAAACTTTGAACAATGCTTCCATCTCTTTTTGCCTGTTGATCACATGATAATCTGTCTCAAGCCCAAAGTGTGGGCAACTTTCTTGGAGGGGAACAGCAAACAGATTAGGCAATGGGCTTGAGGCAGGTTTGACGTCTGCTCAGCAGCCTGTCCCCACTTCATATCAGAGGAGCCTTCTAAAACTTTTCCTGATAGCAGAAGGCAAGACTTGCACCCAGAGCGCACGGCATGTTTCTCAGAGGGGAACAGCAAATGTGTTAGGCAACAGGCTTGAAGAGGAAGGATGCTTCCTTCTAACATTCTTGAAGCTTTCATAATGGGGAATAAGAAGGATCCTATTCACCACTTTCAAAAAAGCCTCCAGTTTCAAAAATGGGAAGTCAGAGGATCCTATTCCCCACTTCCAAAGCTGCAGACTCTTTTATGATACAAAAGCCTCCAGGGGGAGAAATGGGGAGTAAGAAGGATCCTATTCCCCACTTCTGAAGCTGCAGATGGCAAATCGCAAATGTGGTGGGCTGATTCTACTTAAATTGTTAAAACTGACTTTATTTGACTCTGTCTAGAAATTCTGGAATAGAGATTGGGGTATATAATTGTCTCCCAGACTTGAGACTTTACTTGGGACTTGACTTGAAAGTATCTTGCACGGACTTGAGGCTTGACTTGAGACTTGAATGTAGAGACTTGAGACTTGACTTGAGACTTGGAGTAAAAGACTTAAATGTATTGCCGAAAAAAAGTGCCGACCCCATCTACTCTCTCCACTGCAATGCCACTTCTGGCCTTTTGAATGCCTGGGTGGGGACATGGTGCTTCCCTCAAAGCAGTGCCAAGAGAATAGAGTGGGTTGGTGCTTCTTGTCTTTCCATTCTACTCAGAGAAGGGGATGCGTTCCTTTTTTGCTAAGACTTAATACTGTACCTTAGCTTTTATCGAAAAAGGAGCCATCCCCTTCTCTTAATAGAGTGGCAAAAGGCCTTTTTGAATCTCTGGGAGGGAAAATGGTGGCAGCATCTGGGGGTGTCTGGCCACCTGAGGCAGTGCTGGTGTTTTGCCTTCTCTAGTGGAATGACTGTCGACTTATCCATGGGTCAAAACTTGCCTTGACTTATACATGAGGTCAACTTATATACAAGTATATATGGTAGATGGTCCCCACAGCTGGTGTCAAACAAGTGGGAAAGGAGGAAGCTCTTGCATTGTGGAAGAGATGGGAATCAGGGAAAGCCTTCACTCCTGATTATTGCAGTGAACACCATGGCAGACTTTACATTTGGTCTGTTAAAAGCTAGGAACCCCACAGTTTGGGTTTGCCTGAGAGGAATCCTCATGGCTGGTAGCATTAATGAGAGTGCTGGAGTGGAAAACCCCACAGTTTGATGGGATAAGGGCTTGAAAACTCTACAGAGCTCCTGTTAAATTTGACTTATTTCATTCAGATGAGATTACTTCTTAATGATGATCCCTAAGAACCTCTGTGTAAGCAATCATTTGAAGTTTTTTTTCTTTGAACACCACAGCATCAGTAATATTTTGATTCAGAAGTCCCTAAAAACAACTAAGGATTTTCTGTGACCATTGATGAGGAAGCATTGCAATGGCTCTTTGGTGTTGTTTCAGATCCAGATTTTCACACTTTTACAAAATCTGGAGCTAGCCACAGTAAAGAATGCCTCACATCATCTTGTCCAGATGCCATGCAAGACTCCTTAAACATAATTCAGCATATGCTACCATTTTCAAACAAGTGCTAGAGGAAATAAAAATGTCCATATTACCCTTTAATTTTTTATTTACTGTATTTATATTTTTATAGGTGACAGAGCTGGAGTGTGTGAGTAGTCAAGCAAATGCTGTCCACACTCACAAAACAGAGTTAAACCAGACAATACAAGAATTAGAAGCAACACTGAAGAAAAAAGAAGAGGTATTTTCTTCCTTTTGTACATTGTCGTATGAAATAGCCTTCAGAATATGTCATTTATACATTTCATAGTGTTAAATATTAAAATGGCTGTAGAAATTGGTGTAGCTTCCTTTATGAGTAATAAAGAAGAATCAATATTTCAGTGTGGGACTGATCATAATGAAAAACCATAAGTCAGTTTCTTAAAATAAGCTGAACATGCATCAGAAGTACAGTTTACCTAAATTGGAGAAGATAGAACAGCTAGGGAGGGAAAGCTTCCCTCTGTGCTATGAATCCTCCCCTATCCCTTTTCACATTGATCATGCTGACTGGGTGATTCTGGGAGTTGTGTTCCAAAAAAGCAACTTTTCCAAGTTCATTTTTTTCATTTGCTGATAGTGTGTACTACTAGCAGAAAAAAAATGCTAATACTTGAAACAGGAGGAATACTGGAAATGGGAATTTGTATGCTCCTACTTGGCCACCAGTGTCTGTCATCAGCAACACACTTTTGGCGTGGTGTGAAGATGACACCTTTTTTCATCTGTGCCAATTATCAAGACTCTCACCGTGGGCAGTAGTTTGGGCTCTCACTGTGGCTCAAGTGGTAGTTAGATGGCCAAAAAAATTGGACTGGAGCACTGGAGGCAATGGTGATGGAAACCACCCCATGTCCTCTCATCATGACTGAGTCTGAGCCCATCGGACTGGGGATGGGAAATGCTGGGAGTGAGGATGTGGGTGACATTGGGAGAAAGGGGGGCATTTGGGGCTCTGGGAAATGAATTTGGGGATGGATCCCATGGGCCCAGAGAAATAGTGCTGCCTGCAACAAAAGGTAGCAGTGTATCATCCCTCCTAAAAGCAGGGCTCCTTTCTGGGCTCTGGCCAGCCCTTCTTTCAAAATGGAGCAGGGTGCAACATCCCTCAAACAGTTTCTTTCTCTTTCCTTTTCCAGTTGTCATTCTATATCCTGTGGTTGCTGAGCATGTCCAGTCCTCATAGGGCTAGGGAAGGGATTTCTGTGTGTGAATTGTCCCCTAAGTGTATATTTAAAAAAAAAAAGTTTCTGCAAATCTTATGGTTCCCCAAATAAGCTGAGCCCTTCACCCCGGTTTCCTAGTGGTTCTAATTTGGCTACAGTCTTGTTGGCACAGCTACCTGAGCTTGCTTTTAGAAGGAGTGATTATCACTCTTTGAACACACCTAGAATTGCTAGTAAATTATGGTTCAGACCTGGAAAATACAGGTGCTCTATAAGGAGTAGCTTGGTGAGATAAAGAACAAGCATCACCTTAGTGGTCAAATTAATGAATCAAATTAACTATACAAGTGCATGTAATGGAAAGCAAAATTATGTCATTGTTGAAAAGTGGGCTTTGTTCTTGATGTTTCAGAATGACAGTGATTAATCATAAGGTTTAATCTTGCAAATATTTGTTCTTTCATTTATGGAAAAATTAAACAGAGAAATGTGGGTTTATTCTAGAGCACTTATTTACTTCAAAAGACAGCAGATCGGTATGGTCTTCATAAAAATATGAAATCATGTCGACAAACGGGCAGACCTTAACCTGTTTCCAACAGATTGCTTTTATATTCTGGTTTTAAGTGTCTGAAAAGCCTGCTGTATTAGAATTAGAGGTACTTTCTCTGGAGATTATGAGTGACAGAATGACCCTTGCAGTATGGGGCCATGCATTGGTAGGAAGTTCAAAAAGCCTCTGTGCTCTCTTTAGTGAAGCACACTTGCTTCCCCAAAGAGTGAATAATAGGTAGGGATTACCATTTATATTATATCTGTAGACTCAGAAGCATATTACCCTTTTTCTGTCAGTAATTGGTACCAGATGTTTCAGAGGAAAGTTCAAGATTCCTCACTGCAGTTCCAAAATAACTTGCCTTTGTGGAAGTTCCTTCCCAGTCATCTAACTGTTGGAAATTTATTACAGTGAGAAATGGTATCATGATTGCTGCTTCCATGAGCATCTGCTTTTAATGTTGCAGTCCTTCCCATTATACCTCCAGAGCTTTTTGTAATGGTTCTAAATCTGCTATTATGTGATAATCCTTTAAAAATGTCTCCTGCTTCCATTGTTCATTTTAAACTTTGCATCCCATGAGTACAGCCTAAACTGAATTCCATAAGTTCACCAGACAATCTGCAAAGCACAGTAGTATAAGCACTGTGTTTGACTACATGGTCTCACTATTGCTTTAGGCTGGGTGGCTCTCCAGATGTTGTTGGACTGTGTAGCTGGTCAAAAACAGCTAGAGGGCTGAATGTTTCTCATCTCTCTGCTTTAGGTCTTAATTTTGTAGCTCATTCATTTTTACATAAATATTCTTACATATGGTTCCTTGGGCCAGAACTTGGAAAAATTGCTTTTTTGACCACACTTCCCAGAATGCCCCAGCCTCCTGGGTAAGTGGTTGTGCTGGCTAGGAAATTCTAGGTGGTATGCTCCAAAAAAGAATAGAAAGAACATTTCCACATTTTGCCTATTGTCCTAGTGTACAATTTAAAAGTACCCCGGTTTCTGGTAAACTAAAATCACATCCTTATCCTCAGACATTCTTCTTGCCTCAGGTGTCTCTTCACTAGCAGAGTGTGCTGAAAGACTGGGTCTTTTGACAGCTGTCTCCTTATGAATTAGTTTCCGTTGCTGCTGCATAATCAATAGCCGTTCTCTGTGCTTAGGGTGCTGGAGCACAGGAGATGTTCCCTTCTGGAAAATGTGTATTTGTGTGTTTTAAATGGGCTGCTGAAACTCAAGGCCATAAGGCTACCCAAAGGCCTCTTAGGGTGATGTTTTAAGGGAGATGGCAGCAGTCTGGCCCTCAACCACCTCCTTCTTGCACTGCACACGTACTTGCTGCAGCATTGGCAATGCTAAGCCATATCTTCTGTGTGCTGGCATGGGATTATGTTCTTACATATTGATGTGCAAAGAATATTTCTTCAAGGTAATGATCAAATAGGACATGCTAGACTGTAGCAGAACTAAAGCCACGATGACATTCTTTTCCTGCATTTATTCAGTGGCACAGACGTTTATGTAAATTCATTACCCAAGTTGAACTGTGCGGCATGTACTGCTCATTGTTGGCAGGTGAATCACTGAAAGGAGTTGCTGACTCCAGGACTTATTGTTTTAGTAACCAGCTGTTCAGTGTCAGTTCTGATACAATAAGGTTGATTTGTCCAGGATGAAAGTTCATGTCTCCATTAAGGTCAGTTTGGGTAAAGCACTGTTTTATTTCCCTTAGGAAATAGAAAAATTGAGACAAGAAATTGATAATGCTAGAGAGCTTCAGGCACAGAGGGACTCCTTAACTCAGAAGCTACAAGTAAGTATCTGGATGGGAGGACTGTGTCCGTCTAAATCTAAAGATATGGAAGAAAGGTGGAGACTTGTGGATCTTTGAATCTTGTGCAGACTGCCATTTGGGGATGCTAGTGGCAGTAATTACCCCCTCTAGTGCTTTGGTGTTTCTGCTTCAGCAACAGTAGTGTAACCAGTGTACATAATGTATTGGAAAGAGGGAAGCTTTGTCACAGTTTAAGGGAAGGCCTTGTTTGGGCTTACTAAATGAGTACATAGTCATAGTCCTGGAGCAAAAGACCACAAATCCTTCCCAAAGGTCTGAAAAGTTGAAATGGTGAACACTGGGAGGGAGGGATTGGTTGCTCAACTTGCTTGCTTTCTTCCTTTTTTTCTTTTTTTAATTAAAAGGGTTAAATGTGTAGTCCTGGAGTGAAACAGATAAGCATTCACTCCATGCCAAGCTGACAGCCAAACTAAGCGAGCCATGATTTGCACCGTTGACAAAAGTGATAATGGGTTTTTAATGAGGATCCAAACTGTAGGAGTAAAGAGTGGGAATTCCTTATTGCAGTCCCAGTCCACATCACTTCTGCCCCCACCTCCCACCTTCTGTTTGTTTTGGAAGAAAAGTTCTCATTCATGTCAGTGGAGGAGCTGTGTCAGGATGATGCACATTCTTTGTCCATAGCAGAGGATGAAGAGTTAAAGCCCCCTAACCTCCTCCCAGACTACAGATCTGGATCAACCACTTGTGCATTAAAATACACAGTTGACAGACATCTGGCATCTCATCTAGTTAGGCCCTGATAGATCTGCTCCCAAGTAATCTTAAAAGCAATTCCAAGATCGCACTGGGGGAATGCCTGTGGCATCGTTTCAGCAGTGATTTCAAAAGCGCTGTTTAGTCAGTCATCTCTCACACAGGAATGCTTGGTACAGATCTTGGGATAGTTTTGGCGTTATTGCTTGAAAAACTATGAAAGCCTGAAAAACCAGGTTTGCTTGGTTTTAACAAATATCAAACATTATGCAGATCATATGACCAAAAGAAAAGAGCAAAAGCTACATGTGCAAATTACCTGAAGGCTGGCAGACAATTAGAAGTTGTAGGGCGCAACCCTTCCCCAGACAGGGCAGCCCAATGAAGTGCTTCTTGGGGTGCTATTCCTTGCTCAGGGCCTGCTAGGCAAATCCCATGCATGGCTCTGACATCCACACCCAGCCCTCTCTTGTGCCCAGGTGCAAATAACTGGCAACCAGAATAACTTGTACTTGCAGCCAAGTCTGCTTGTGCTTGCATGGAGAGAATGAAGAGGATGATTTATGCCTGCTTGGACAAGGAGCTATGCTCTCTTGGCAATGGGTAGTGGCCTATCCTTTTTGCAGGAGCATGAAAAACAAATGTTGAGAAATGATGCTTTAAATTGATACTTCACCTGAGCCCCGTCAGAACTAAGGAAGATCTGGATACATCACAGTGCTTTCTGGGTAAAGTGTCTGAAAATAGAATATTTGTCTGAAGCAAGGTGAAAAGACATTGAAAAACTTCCTTTACCAGAGTCTTTTGGCTAAAAGTACATATGTATGTCATGTGAGAAAAAATTATATCTATCTTTCCTCAGTGGCAGCTGGATACTCCCAACTTCAGTGAGGCAGTGGATACTCTGGGTTTTAGTCTGAACTTTATAGGAGCTATCCAAAATGCTGATCCTATTTTGAGGGTAGGGCTTGGGACACTAGATAGCTGTTTTCAAATATGCACTAAAACCTGACATGGGATCACCACCCCACTGACATGGCAGCCATGACTGTATGTTTTGCCAAAAACCCTGACATTTTTGCTCCAGACCTTAGACTGCATTTTATATTGCTTTCCTATAGCAGAAAACCAGACTTGGAGAGGGAGCTAGGTTTAATTTTTGCTGAAGCACAATCACCACATAAAAAACTCTTCCCTTATATTCTGGTTAAAATTTATGGTAGGAAATTTCAGGTTCACAACTTTCAGAGCTGCATTCTTTAGCAAATTGTTATAGGCACTGATGTCTTTCCATCTCTTCAAATGAACATTTGTGTTAGCACTTTACTGCCTTTAAATTTTCACACTTGAGCTCTTACAGTTACATGATCAAGTTACTTGGTAATAAGCAGAGCGATGATAGCCTTGTACACATGATGTCATGGTCTATTATTGGCAAGATGCATTTTAGTTTGACGTGTGATACCATCCAGTGGGAGGTGCGCCCTTGAGGAACTTCTAAAATGGATTCATAAATAAGTGGAATGAAATAATCTTTTACAAAACTGTTTTATGAAGTGATGCTTTCTTCTGTGTAAAAAAAAAAAAGTGCATTGTTAAATGAAACAACATCCAGTAAGTTAAATTTTAACCATCCTGTTAAGAATGACCTGAACACAGATCCTGCCAAGGCAAAGTCTGGCTTCTAAAAGTGTCTATAATGGAATTATTTTAAAATCATTACAGTACATAGCTTGTACCCTACTGGGCAGTCCTAACTAGAAGAGACCCATTGAAACAGTTGTTGAGTAGTGGTCACCATGTAGAGACATCTTGTTGCTTTTGTGCCTGTACTCTGGCTGGAACTAACGTTAGGATTCAGGCCTAAGTTTACTATGATAGTGAAGAGGGAGGCTTTGCAAAATCCTCTCAAGCAGCCCACTCACCTGCATTCCCTTCCTAACTTGTACCACAAGTATAGCATGCTGCCTTGTCCAGTTTTCCTTGAGCGAGTTTCAGTTGGTGGAGTCTGGGCATATGGACAAGGTTCTTGGTCAAATTTTTGTGACTACTTGTGTAGTGGATCTTTGATCCTCATTGCTCTTTCAAATCAGTATGGAGAAGACAGGAAGCTGGGTCAGAAGAGGTGATTATTAGGTTTTTGTGAGAGAAGGTGGCCATGGGATGCCCTAAAAAGACCATTCTAAAATCATCCCTGAAGCCATAAACTGAAGCCAGTGGCTGATGTCCCCTTCTTGGACAAGTTCCATAAGTGGAAGGCTGCTTGGATGGAACCGTTTGTCTGGATTAATTTTACTTGAGGTTCAGTTTTTTGGCACAGGAACTGGCTTTTCATACAACAGCTGCATTGGTCACTCTGCACAATGTTCTGTATTGGGAGAGAGACTTCTTTGATCTCACAGTAGTTTTTAATACCATTGAACATGGCATCCTTTGGGAGAGAATGAGTTAGCGCTGAGGGCAACATCTTGCCGCATTTCTGCCCCTAATTGGATGGTTGGCTCCAGAAAGCAATATCATTTGGGTCCTATTCCCTTTGTGTTCAAATCTTTTTTATTCAAAAATACAGTAGCAATGACAATGAAAATTATCTATACACTACTAGAGGTTACAAACAGATTCAAAGCGAAAACAAAAAACAAAAACTTGACCTGAAAAGTCCATCGAATAAACATCTAAATAAGAGATTTCCTATGACCTTCATATAAAAATTCCTTCTTTCCACCTATTAGTGCTTAGCTCCTCATATTCTTTCTTACGTGATTCCAAAACATTCAAATACATAGTTACATTAGTTATTCCCTCTTAAAACTCTTCCCTTATTCTCTTTTCCTGTACAGATTGGTTATTCCCTAGTTCATAGTTCCCAACCATAACTTGTCAAATATATTTCTTTCGATGAAGCTCTACCTGCTTGTAGTTTTCTTAATTCTATTTTACCGTATTTTGCGTTCAACCCAAGGTCAACTTTCTTTAGTATTTTCACTTTCAATCAGTGGTCTCTCTCATTAAATTGTGTATCTTTTGTTGTCTTCTTCACAATTATTTTTCTATAACACAACACCCATGTTATTTATGATACCTCCTTCCACCTACTTCAGTAGTTTATTCTTTCTTGTTCAATCCGATCTTTTATCACCATACCTTACCACCCCATCTCCTTAAGGTTTTTAGTGAGAGCACCCCTTATTCTTTTATTCCTTTTATAGCTAAGTTCCCCCATTTAGCTTCGACTATTGGTAGAATTAATTCCCAATCTTCATTAAATTGCTCCAATGAATTTTTGGATAATATTGTTGTTAATTTATCCATTTCTGTTAGATCATATAATTTAATTAACCATTCTTCCACTTCTGGTATATCCTCTTGTTTCCATTTACTCGCATAGACCATTCTAGCTGCTGTAACCATATGAGTTAATAACTTTCGTTGTGATCTTTTTTTTAGCAGTTGTATTCCTTCATATATGTTCAACAGATATATCTCTGGGTGCATCAGAAACTCTATTTGTAAAATTCTTACTATATTACTATGAATTTGCAGCCAAAATTTTTTGCCTTTTTGCAAGTCCACCATAAATGGTAGAGGGTTCCTTTTAGATTGCATTTCCAACACTTATTTTTGTTAGTTTTTGTCATTTTTGCTATCTGAACCGGTGTGTAATACCACCTATAAAAAAAATTATAGTAATTCTCCTTTAAAGATATGCTTTTCAATAATCTAGATGTTACTTTCCACGAACTTTCCCAGGTTTCTAATTGTATTGGGTGTCTGATATTCTGCCCCCATTTTATCATGTTTTCCTTTATGGTTTCTTTTTCTAATTCTAAGCTCAATAAAATTTTATATAACTTTGCAATCAGGTGTTCTGTTCCTGGTTTTATCAATTTGTCAAAGTCATTTTCCTTAGTTTCTGTTTCTGTTATTCTTTGGTCTATCTTAAACTTCTCCGCAAGTTGTCTCTGTAATAGCCAATGGGTGGAGAATCCACTTTTAATCAATTCTTCTTTACTTTTTAATAAGATTTTGTCTCCTTGACATTTCACTATATCTCTATATGTAATCCATTCATTTAATTGTGGTTTCTCTCTCCTGTAGAAAGCTTCATGTGGGGAGACCCATAACAGTAATTTTAGATAGAATTTCCTTTTATACAATAACCAGATTCTCAGTAGGGACTTTCTGATAAAATGGTTATTAAACTCTCTATTTATTTTTGCTTTCTCATACGATAGGTATGAGTGCCATCCAAAAGGTAGATCTGCCCCTTCTAGAGTTAATAACTTTTCATCTTCCAACTTAATCCAAGTAGTCAACCATTCAATACAACAGGCATGATAATATAACTTTAGATCTGGTACTCCTAGTCCTCCTCTTTCCTTAATATCCTTCATTGTTCCATTTTATTCGGGGTTTTTTAGCATTCCAAATAAATTTAGAGAGATCTTTCCTTCATTGATTGAAAGGTGCATCATTAACTATTATGGGTAGGTTTTGGAATAAAAAAATCATTCTAGGCAGAATATTCATTTTTATTACCGCAATCCTTCCCATTAATGATATATCTAGTCTCGTCCATCTTTTCAAATCTTCCTTAACCATCTGCCAAACTTTTTTATAGTTGTTAGCATATAGATCTGTATTATTTTTAGTTAAATTTACCCCCAAATATTTTTTTTTCTTGATATTTTAAATTGAGATTCTCTTTCCAATTCTATTTCCTCTTGGCTGGTCATGTTCTTAGTTATTATAGTTGTTTTCTCCGAATTTACCTTAAATCCTGACACCTTTCCGTATTCATATAAAACCATTTTTAACCGATTTATACTTTGAATTGGATTATCTAGCAGGATAACCAAATCGTCTGCAAATGCCCTAAGTTTAAACGTCTGGTTTTTAATGTGTACTCCTTTTATTTTAGTATTGTTTCTTATTTGTATGTTCAATATTTCAATAATGATCAAGAAAATTAAAGGAGACAGAGGGCATCCCTGCCTTGTCCCTTTTTTAATATCAATTTTAGATGTTATCTCCCCATTTATTAATATATTTGCTGATGGATCTTTATAAATCGTATTTGTCCAATTAATAATTTTTTCTCCTATATTTATCTTTCTTAAAGTCTCTTCTATAAATCTCCAATTGACGTTGTCGAAGGCTTCCTCCACATCTAAAAAAATCATGCCTAATTTTTTCTCATTATGTTTCTGATAGTGTTCTATTATATTTAAAACTATCCTCATATTATCTCTTATTGATCTTCTATTGATATTGATGGGGGTCCTATTCCTTTGGGGTTCTGCAACCATCCAGCTTATCTCTTGATGCTATTTAACATATAGGTGACACAGTTAAATCAGTGCAGTCTGTTTCACCTTTTAAAGACACAGCTCTGTTGTGCATTTTAGTCTTCAGCAGGTGAAGTGGTGGGAGTCTTGATCACAACAGTGAACTTATTAAAGGACAATAAATTTGAGGCTCATTTCAGACAACGATAAACTGTTTGTGGCTAGTTCTTCAGACCACTTGAGTGCTGATCTGCCTTTTGGTACATAGGATCAGTTGCTCTCACTTGAAGCCCAGATGGACTCAGGGGCAGATAGTGCCTTCCAGCAGCTTTATGTTGTGGCCCAGCTTTTTAAACAGGCTGTGCGGGACCCATTTGAACAGTTTAACCTCAAAAATGCCCAGTTTTTAAAACTGGAATTGGACTTGCAGCAATTTCTGGTTTTATTTGTTTGGGATTTTATTTTATTTTATTTTAGTTATATTTTGGTTGTCTGTTCAGCCTCAAAGGATCCAAAGGGCCAAAAATTGACACCACTCTGATCTAACATCAGTTTGTCACCTAGCTGCTGTCAGTGTTCCTGCTCCCAGGTCAGAGTGTCAGTTTTGACCTGTAAAGCCTTACAAAGCCTGAGACCCAATACCTGACACTTCTTCCATCAAAACCTTGCCTGTACCCTGAGACGATATTCTGAGGCCTTCCTCTAAATACCTCGTCCAAGTCTTAGAGGGCTCAGACAGTGCAGAAGGCCTTTCCTGCCCCCTCTTCATCATCCTGCAACCTACATTATGAAATGCCCTCCCAGGGATCTGCCTGACCCCAACATCAACATGATATTGCTAACAGAAGACATTTCTCTACTCCCAGGAATTTGGTGGGGTGCAATTAGTTGATTTTAAAATATCAGACTTAGGCTAATTGATTAGTGCTGTAACTTGTTCTTGGGTGTTATTTTGTGTATTGTTTTTACTGTTTATATTTTAACATATTTTATCTACAAGATGGTTAGAGGGTTTTTTGTTTGTTTTTTAAGAAGAAAGTGTCCAAAATTCAGCTATCTTCAAGGGGAGGAGGACATAAACGTTGCTCTACAACTAGATCTCCCATAAGCCAGTGGCGGAGCTTGGAGTGTGTGGAGGGGGGGCGGGAGAGGGACATGGCTACAGCACAAGGGGCATGGCCACTGTGTGGGGGCGTGGCTGTGGGGTGGGGTGGGGTGGCTGTGGTGCATGGGGGCATGGCCAGGGCACACGGGGGTGTGGCTACAGGCTGAGATGCCCTAAAAACATCGCCACCCAGGGCAAATCACCCCCTCCCACCCCCACGTTCCTGCGTGACTGCCATAAGCCCAAGCCAGTGCAGTTTGATGGGAGAGGCATTGTGACATTTGTGGGGTCTAAAGGTTGAGCATCCCTGCTCAACAGCTTGACAATTGTTCAACAATGCAGGGCAGACTCCATTCTAGTCCCATACTGTTGCATATTTTGCATTCCTGTCTCAGTGGCACATAAATAGTGTAGAAAGCTACAGTAAAAAAAATGTAATACTTTCTTTGCAAGTCATACCTCTACCTATTTTCCTTCCAGGAAGTGGAAGTGCGAAACAAAGACCTAGAAGGACAACTGTCTGACCTGGAGCAGCGTCTGGAGAAAAGTCAGAGTGAACAAGAAGCTTTTCGCAATAACTTGAAAACACTTTTAGAAATTCTCGATGGCAAAATCTTTGAACTAACAGAACTACGAGATAACCTGGCCAAGCTAATAGAATGCAGCTAAAGGAAATGGGATCTCAGTGCCAACCTTCTTAAAGATGCACTGTCTCTCTTCATAGGACTTTGTTGGGCTCTGCATCAAAGTTGCACAAAATTAGGAAAACACTCCTCTAGGAGGGCCTGTTTTAAATTTTCGACAGTATATTTCAATGTAAAATTTTAGAATTCAGCTCGTAGCTAGTTGGAAAAAAAAATAACTTGAATTACAAATTACCTCCTTGTATATAAATTGGCCATAAATAACTCGAAAGATATTAACAGTAATTGAATGCAATCCTTTTCTAATTATTAGCCACTGAAATAATGAGAAGTGCCCCAAATGAACATCTCTTCTAGTGTTAGACACAATGTAGATTTTATTTTCTTGGTCAAGGTCCCTAATTACTGTGTTTTGTGCAAGAACTTTGTGATGACAGCCCTGTCTTTTGTTGTAATCTTAATCATTTCTCAGGATATTTTGCACTGTTGAGAAATAGTGCATTACCAATTAATTCTTGCCAGGAGTGAGAGAGCTTTGCATCTTTAATTAAAACCTAGTGAATAACTGCTTGTATAGCGTTCTTCCCTTTTTTATACTGGAAGATACTGTATTTATTTATGATGTTCACTCTGGTGTTCTATAATATTGTCCAGTGTACGGTTTACTTTTCCCTACTTTTAGTCCATGTAAGTAGAAGTTCTGTATTTCCATTGTGTTACACATTTTGAAGCCAATCTATAAAGAGAGGTGAGTCCCGCAAAGGTATTTTAAAATTCTGTGTACACAGATGAGTATAAGGGTCAATCTAGTCTTATTAAATGTCACATAGGTTTATTGTGTGCTGTTACTGAGATATGTTTTAATAATTTATTTTAGCAAGAAACCTCATGCTGTGGAAATAGACTGATAGACGGAGCATTCTCTTCATATTGACCTCCCTTGCTCAATCACTTTTTTTTTTAAAGGACCCTGTAAAATGGTAGGAAATTGACATGAGATTTCTTTCTCTCTCTCTCTCATTCTCTCTGTGTTGGATCTTCACATCACATCTTCTCAAAAAAACCACACCAGGCAATATTCTGAACTTCAAAACAGGAATTGAATTCAGTTATCCTCAGTGAACATGTTTTAAAGTTGTTTTGATGTAATTTACAAAAGACTTTTGCCAAACATGTATTTCTTTATATATTTTTTATTTTAAAGAGAAAAAAACCCTGAAAAGTAAACCAAGTGTCAGACGTCTGCTTACTGAATGGGAACTGCATTATGGGACAGTCTTGCTGTAAATTGTCTAATATTGGAGAGGATTTTAAAATATGAATGAAAAAGAATTGGCCACAAAGATGCACTGACCTTTTTATTTACATCCAAATTAATTTGAATGTTAAATACAAAATCCAGCTTCAATATAAATTCTGTACAATAGACAATTTTTTCCACTTAAGGACTGCTATTCAAAACTAGATAATATAAGTCGGGTTTTTTATGTGTGTACTGTATGTATATACTGTATAATACACGCATTCTAATTTGTATTCAAAGTGGGAGAAGATACATGGTTTAATTTACAAAATACCATTTTCTTTATCTGTAATTTGACAGATTTCTTCTGAAATGTCAGGATTACTGTTCAATGAAACACTAAATTATCATGTATTATACTGTATGTACTGTACACATCATTTACATTTCATCCTTATTTTAGAGTATTTTATCACTTTATTTATTATTGGGGAAAATATTTGTTCATCGCATTCATAGCTTTTTATGGTGACTTTTTTTTTAACCTAATAGTTAGATGTTGATGATGTGTAATTTTATGAGGTCCAGGACAGTAGTGATTACCTGATTTTAATTTACCTGGAGACGTTTGTACCTGATTCTCTTACTATATGAGTATCAATTGGAAACATCTTCAGCAAAGTATAAAATTGGTGTAATTGTGAGAGGAATTAAGTATGTTCATGCTGAGTGTTCTTAATTATAACAAGTTAGAACAGAAATTTGATGGCAAAAAAATGTAACATTATTTTTAATGAGATCAAAATTTTTAATACAATGACATTTACCAGGTGGGAAAACAGTTTACAAATATTTCCACTTAAATGCTGTGTATATGTGTGGTACAAGAAATTTCTTTGTATGTGTACACACACATATGTATATATACAGTATATGAAAAAATTTAAATGTGCACATTTTTAATATTTTCCTATTGAAATTAAATTTAAAAATTGGAAATCAGTATTTGAGAATTTCTTTTCTCATGTATATTAAGATGTTTGACTTTGGGTTCTTATGTTTGTAAAAATAAAATCTATGAGGGCTGCACTATTGAATTCCCAAAAAGTCATCTATTATGTATATGGGATAAGGTGGACTTAAGTGCACATATAAATAAAGTCCTATTGCTATTTTAATGATCATTTACAGTGGGTGGGTATTTAGAAATTGTACTCTAGAAATTGTATTCTGAAGTTGCTGGTCTGGTGGCCATACCTACTGTAGCCTATCTACACTGCTGTATTAAGATAATATAATTGGCATAACAGGAAAAGTTCTTCTTTTTCACAGACAGGTATTACTTACTGTATCTATCATAAGATAAACTGTGGGAATATGTATTCCAGAAAATAATGTTGGGTACCATAGACTTTTAAAAAATGAGAAGAACGTACATAGGATAACAATCACATTGTGTATAACTTGGTATATGACAAGTATGGAATCTTGTTTAAAAAAAAACTTTTAAAACCCAACAAAATACAATTTTTATTTTGAAATACAATTGTTGTTCTGGAGAATGTAATTTACTCTTTTTTTTTTTCCTCTTGAACTCTTTTTAAGTATTACAGAACTGTTTAATGGATGGCAGCATTTACCTTAATCCTTCAGGTGCTACTGGATTTTGAATTAGAGTGTCATGTTGTGCTATTCTGACTTTGACATAAAAAGGTTTTATAAGTATATCCCTGTGTGGAAGCTGGTTATTGCAGCCTCTTTCTCAGGACTCTATTCCAGAATGTGGTAGTCACGTTATTCTGCCAGTGCCAGACCCCAGAATTAGTTGCTCACAGAGTACAGGATCAGCTAGTGAAGATAACTAGCAACAGTGGCTTGAATGAAGCTCAGTTCTGCGCATGTTTACTCAAAGTTAAGTCACTCTGTGTCCAGTGAGGATCCCTCCCTAATAAATATATTTGGAACTGCAACCTTAATAGGAAAGAAAGAATGTAAACAGTTGGCCAATTCTCTAAGAAACACATTTTGCAAATAAATTAGAATTTATAAGAAGTCAGTTTTCTATCTGCATCTTTGTGACTTCTGCAGTGGGATGATAATTATATGACTAGAACTGGAGTTGCCCTCCCATAAACAGAAGAGCTCCTTCCATTTGCAAAAAAGGCTGTGATCTGCTAGAGGAAGGGAAGAGAGGCCATTTTGGTTGCGTTTTCCTTCCCTCTGCAGCTCCTCATACTGTTTCTCACAATATTCAAGAGAGGCTTCAGAACAGCAAATTTTCACGACTCACAATGGGCTGCATGAGGGATCATCAAAATTAACCCGCATTTTCCCCAATGGAAACATCATGGGAAAAGCCAAAGTTATTTTAAACATTCTTATACAAAGGAAAAGACAGTGATGCAATGTTTTAAACTGAGGAGGCTGTGGTTTTATGAACATAGTGGCTGCAATCCAGCATCCCCGAGCATACCATAAATATCCATGTGCAGATATATGCCGTACCAGCTCTATGCACCACCGCGCCTTGCAGAATAGCAACGTTGCACGACATGTATCAGTGACTGGGTGCTGTTTTGCAGTGTGGAAGTACGCAATACACAACCACAATATGCAATCCACAACCACAATGTTTGACTACAGCGTGCAACCGGAATGTGATTGTGCAGTGCATAAACACTATGTGCAACTCTGCTTCCACTACTGTCAGCAGAATACACCTGATGCACTTTGGTGAATAATTTGCCTCATCTGCGTAGTATGACTTACACACGCATATGTCACTAACAGTGCCACCCTTTGCTTTGGAGAGTGTTATGTGGGAGTTTCTTCCAAGTAAACATCCTTATACGATTGAGTTACAAATTAGCTTTCTTCGTTCTTTTGCTGGTAGCCAAGTCCCTTGGAAATGAAGGCTCCTTTTTGAAAACGTAAACAAAAAGATACCTGCTATGATAGTTTTAAGGATATGAGCAGTGTCCAATAGATAGGGATGATGGTGAGGGAGCCCTATAGATAATCCTGGGCCAAAATATTGCCAGAACTTGATGGTAACTTGGGGATAATCGGCTCTTTAAATCAAATATCTGGTTGGTCAAACTACAGGACTATTGAGTTTGTCTCTTTTTGCTCTAACACAAGAGTTTGAAAATTAGTTTTTGATACTAGTAAAATTGAAGCATAGCTGCAGAAGTGCTATACCTAGCTAAGTCCTCCCGCTAGAGCAGCCTTCTAAAGATAGAAGAAGCAAAATGCACAAAATGCCTGCCAAAGCTGAAGGGGGGAAAAAACCTGCAAGTCCAATGGCACTTTTATAGACTAACACATTTCATCTTGTGTTTTATATTTGTGTCTTCTGACCACACAGAAAAAGCGAGCAATATGAGTCGACAGTAAGTGGGACTTGCAACAAGAGATTCCAATATGGTGTTGCTCCTGCTCAGACTTCCCAGTAGCCAGCCATCTTTTTTTTCCAGGATAGCATCCAGGATAGCTTTTTATTATACAAGTAGAGTCATAAGATAGTGTTGGCCAAAATCCACTATGGCAATTACAAATGAGTACCTAGGCTTACGCATTTGTGACTCTTATATATTCTCAGTCCATAGGTAGGTTCTGAAAGTCAGTGAGGTCTAGTGATTTGAGTGTTGGACTACAGCCCTGGAGACCAGGGTTTGATTGGCCGCTTGGCTATGGAAACCATCCACATGTCACACACACACACTCGGTCCCAGAAAATCCCATGATAGAGTTGCCTTAGGGTTGCTTTAAGTTGGAAACGAAGGCCCACAATAACAATGAGAACACTGTAGCTACTAGTTTAGAGGCTATGTAGGAACCATGAAAGCCCCCCAATTCCTATTTACTAGGGGACAGCTGCTGCAATTGATAGAGTTTGTTCCCTTATTGATAAGGAAGAAGTTGGCTGACATTCCCACCTTGTGGCATGAGGGGGAATTCTGTCAGGGGTCCGACTTCTGCCTGTTGCACTGGCAATCACCCCTAGGAGGCATCAGGGCAATCAGTTGCTTACCAAGTGAGAGGAGAACAGACCCCTATAGATTGCAGAAGCTGATTCCTAGTAAATGGGGATCGGGGTGGGGTGGGGGGTTGGGCTGGGATTCACTGTATAGCACCATCACTATGGCACTTACATATCTCCCATATAGGATTCTGGCTGTCTTATTTATTATTCCATGTTTCTCCCAATATAGGACCAAAGGTTGTTCATAGCACGAGCTAAAATAAAATACCAATAAAAAACAAACACTCATAGTTCTGTTAGTTCACACTCAAAGGCTTGAGTAAACAGAATTTTTTTTGGCCTGCTGGTGGGAAGAGAGGAGAGAGGGAGGCCTGTGAAGATCACTGTGTCTTGCCAGTGCCACCAACTGTGAAGATTCCTCTCAGGCAATCCCATTACAGTGGTTCAGTGTTTAATGCTTAACCCACAGTGCTTAACCCACAAACTGTAAAGTCTTGCTGGTGTTCTCTGCAAACTGTATGATGGCTTTCTCTGATGTCCATCTCCACCACATGTAAGAACCTCCTCCTGTCCTCCTTGTGTGACAACAACAACTGTGGGGTCAGTCAAAATACCCTCGAGGTTCAGATGAGGATTTATACTACTTTTATCTCCAGCAAGGCTCTATCCTTCTACCTTTAATGCTGTCACTATAGATACTTTGAATTGTTAGGGTTACCTCTGAACCCTCAAAAAACATATTGGGCCAGACCTAAAAATTAGGTCTGCATGAGCTTACTCTGCTTAGTCTACATGATTGCAGGTGAGCTCTGAATCAGCCTGGAAAGCTCTCCAGCTTTGGCCAAAGGGACTTCTTCCCCTTCAGGAAGAATACAGTCAAAACCATTTCTTACATGAACAAAGAGAAAGACGCTTTATTGTTAAGAGGAGCAGTTTTTATAAATTTAGGGTGACAACGATCTCATAAGCATACTGTGCATGTGCAAGAGTATTTGCTTTCCCAGACTAAAATTCTGATACCTGGTTGATAATAAAGTAACTTCGGATTAACAATCAACAGTGAACCCTGAATCATACATGTATTTGCTCAGCAGTGAAGAACAAGAAAGACTGTTACAGAGAGTGCAGGAAACGCAGGCATTGACTTTGTCAATTAATGTCAGGATAATTTTAAGTAGGACAAGGGGCTGAGAACAGGAACAGGAAAGTTGCCTAGAACTCAAAATGGAGGAACTTTAGTTAAGCAAATGCAGAGAGACACACAGAGAGAGTTCCTTTAGCATGGACATTTAAGCAGGCAATAATACCCTCTGAGAAATGAACTATCCAGAGTGCTGAATCTCTAGCAGCCCTGCAGAGTACAGCAGGGGAAAGCCGGGGAGCACTATCTGTTTTGTCTCAATCATTTTACCATTTACAGTCTGAAATCCAGCTCTCAGAATGATAGTGATTGCAAAGGTCCAAAAGGTATAAAAACCCAAAATGTTATTTACAAAAGTTAAAGATAAAACATGTAACATGTAAAACACCACATTCTCTTCTCAGGCTGGATCAGACCCTTACTCAGACACCTTTCTCTCCCTCTAACTCGAACCCCTCTCAAACTCTTTTTTCCCTGCACTCTTCTCAAACCCTCAGGCTAAACTGACTTCAGCTCCAAGTCAGTCCTCCCCCAACCTGTCATTCACCAACAGCCTCGTGGAAATCTTCTCAAATATTCCACCAATTGGCATTCACATCAGCACCTCATTCTCTTTCCTTTTCCAACAGCTACTTACTTCATACGCAATAAATCAAGCAACAATTTTATATATGAACCCATGACATCACAGGGCCAACCTACATTCACATGGTAGGAAATTGCACAGACTGGATGCAGCCATCAAGAAGCCATCTCCTCTGTCCTCATCAAACGTACCTGTGATGATTGTAGGACTGAGAGAAAGCCCTCCTGTGAGGATCTTGAAACTCAGGCTCATATTGGGAGATAAGATAATCTGAACCCAAGCCATATTTTCCATCTGAAACTACAACATTTAACTTCCTCTTCCTTTTCGTTTTTCTTGCCAGAAAAATATCCTTTAAGGAAGGGATAGAGAAGGCGCTGCCCAATGCCTTTCAACTTGTGGCAAGCACAAGGAGCCAACCACGAGGAAAAATTCTAGCATACACCACTCCATTCCATTCCATTTTCCTACCTCACTCCTTTCAAAGCAGCAACATGCCATGCACTCTGAACATGTTCTCACTGGGCTGTTTTTAGATTCCTCTCCATCAGAGCTCCTCCCCCACTGCACCTCAAGGAATCTGCATTTTGGCAAGGCTTTAGATTTCCCAGGTTTGTTCTTGTACGTGAATTGTGACTTTTTTCCCCTCTACAGTAGGTTTCAGACAAAGAGAATGAGTATGCCCTAGGTGTATAAAATGATATCATAAAGAGAGTTTACCTATTTCGGAAGCATTCTGTGTAATTCTTCCCCATTAGAAATGTTTCATGTGTTTAAATGATGCCATCCGAACTGGAGCTTAGTAGCAAGAGGCCTCTTCCTGCTCCTTTCCTAAGCACTGGATTCCTTCTGAGGACTTTCTTAATCATTCCATAGAAACAAACTCTACTGTGTCAGGAGCAGGAGAGTATTCAGTCACAGTGGTGCTGACAAAGGTGTTATTCCATATACCAAAACCTGGCATATGATGTGTGGAGTGCCATATGACAACTGATAATCTAAAAAGTTAACTTCTCCAGGCTCAGTTGTTCATCTGACTCCCAACAGTGCTGTATGATTTTTTTTGTTGTTGTTTTAAGAAATCCATTAAATAAAAAGTAAATCAGGTAAATCAGGAATAGAACATCAATCCAGGTGGAATCCAAGTGGTTGCTGTGATTTTTCTAGCCTGCAATAATAAGAGTAAAGAACTCTTGGCTTTTGCAACAGGGAAATATTTTCTCCCAGTGTGTCGAGATGCATGACATTCTTCGCTACTAGAGAAAGCACCAGGATCCTGAAGAACTGAAACAGCATTAAAGGTTGGCCAGAAAAGGAGGAAGGGATCGAACAGGTAGGAGTCAAAAAGCTAAAGAAAACAAACCCTCTTGTGTGTGTGAAGGGTGATCACTGAGCAAGTTCTACTTATTTTAAACCATTACACTTTTCTCAATACTGATTTTTTTTCCATTTATGAGCAGAGTTGTATCTAGGGTGGGGCAAGTAAGGTACACGCCCTGGGCACCAATGCCGGTGGAGGGGGGCAAAAAAGCCATGCCAGAAGTGGCACAGGAGGAGGAATAAGCCCTGGAGGTAGGAGTGCAACTTCCATGCTTGCCCTTGGTGCTGTTTATGCTAGAGATGCCTCTGTTTACGAGTTCTTATAGAGGTTGGAGCTCAAATGCCACATCATGACCCATGGTGCTCTTCTGTGGGTATTTGGCAGTCTGGTAACTGTCACATAGGAGTTGCAAGTGTCATAGGCAGAATGGGCTAGGGGAGAAGACAGGAAGATATCTGCACAGCGTGATTCTCCTATTGGGACAAAGAAAGGTGCAAAGGGTGAGTAGGTGTGGAATCAACAAACCATAAAGTTGCTAAGAAACCAGGTGGTGGTCCTGTGGCTGTACAAAGATCTGCTGAGAAGAAAACTGTTTCTCTCTCACACACACACACACACACACACACACACAACCACAAATGTCACAGTTAAAAATAGTTCTGCTGGATTTTTTTCCTTCAGAGTTCACCATAAGTTGACAGGCAACTTGCAGGCATGTGCGCTTCCATGCACACACCTTTACCTGGTCTTCTGAAGTATCTGAAGCATCACCTGAAGTAGTGTACTTAAGTTCACCCATGGTTCATAGCTGATGTTCCTATGCAAGGCCATTTCTGCACTAGACTGTTATAGCGCTATGATTCCACTTGCAACATCCTATGGAATCCGGCTGGCCCCTCCCGAAACTGCAAACCCCAGGATTCCATAGGATGTTGCAAGTGGAATGATAGCACTATAACAGTCTAGTGTGGAAATGGCCCAAGTCTAGCTCTCAAGATTTCAACTAAATGCAAGTGTGTCATTGTAGGTGTGTTTTACATATTAACAGCCAAATTTTGTGGGCAAGGCAGGCAGAGTTCAACCTTCCATGGGGAAGTGAAATGATAAGGCCTACAAGAGATCCTCTGGTTCCAGTGAAATGACTTCTGTTCAAAATTCTGCACATGAGCAGATAAGGCAAATGAGCAGGAATTGCTTGAGCAGAATATAACTAGGGCCATGTACTGGCCATGCTAGCTGCAGATTCTGAGAAAAAGTCATTTTTCCAAGCTTTAAATATGACCTGGCACAGCTGTTTTGAAGAACTGAGCAGCTAGCTTTTTTGTTGCTGTGTGCCTTCAAGTTGTTTCTGACTTACAGCAACCCTAAGGTGAACTATCATGGAGTTTTCTTGGCAAGATTTGTTCAGATGTGGTTTGCCTTTGCCCTCCTCTGAGGCTGAAGGAGTGTGAATTGCCCAAGTTCACCCAGTGGGTTTCCACAGCTGAGTGGCCTCCCAAGTCACAGTCCAATGCTCCAACCACTACAGCACACCAGCTGTATGCAACAATTTCTAAGAAATGATGGAAGAATCTTTGATCAAATAAATATTCTTTATTAAAGAAAACAAAGGAACATTTTAAGCACCAGAAACTTTTAAAGTATGTTGTTACACTGCATGTACAAGAGACAAGTCATTCAGGACTTTGGGTACAGGTTTGAATTTTGAAGCCATGGTAGTTTAAAAATATTCTGAAGTATGAAGGAATACAATAAATCTGCAGAAAGACTGCACTAAATAGAGGGAGGAGCAAAAAGGCAAACAGGTAAAAAAACAAAAAACAAAATATTGCTAATGCTCATTTAGTTTACACTTCTTGCTTAATACTCAAGAACACTGAGCATTATTAGAGTATTGCAAGTTGCAGGGGTATTTTAGAAATGCAATGTCCATTTACAATGGTCATTAAATATAGTTGTGTTAAAGAAACATAGCACAGTGTGCTGCTTTTTATGCTACTCTTTGCATCTAGGTGAATGGTGAATCAAGTTTCTTTCTATTTATTTGTTAGCTTTCAAAAATGCAATGTTCCATTAACATTTAATGAGGTTTACCCATGCAACATACTCAACACCTTTTTGCATTTCTGCATACATACTAACACATCTCCACTCTTGGTAGCTCGTAAAAATGGTGTAAGTGTTATATAGGCTGAAGCAAAAGGAACGTAAAACTAAGGACTCGGAGAAACAGGACACTGGGAGATCTGTCAGTGGATCTTCTGTCTTTTTAAAAAAGGCAAAAGCAAACAGTGAGGCAGTAGGAACTGGACTGAGGCCATACTCCCAATCTGTTTAGCCTGTTCCATACACATCAGTTTGCCATTTTAACACAGTCCTCTTTGAAACTGCTACTTTCTGTTTTGGGTACTTCTAGGTCTTTCCTGCAAGGAAGTCAAACGTCAGATGAGGATATTCATCAGGAACACGGAGTTGGGTTGGAAGATTACCAAAGATGCAGTAAAGTCCTAATCCTATCTGGGGATCCTTATGGCTGTGTTCATCTTTAAAAACAAAACAAAGGAGATACTACTGCATCTCCCAACATCATGTTGCTTTACCTACTTCAAGTGGACAGACATAATATTTGATGGTCTTTACTGAACTGTTCCACTTTGTACTGCATGTAGCAGGTAACATATTTTGGACGCTCTTTGTCTACAGATTTTTAAGAATCCCCGCAGGCTACCATGCCAAAGATAAAGGTTTCAGCTCTGCTGATTCGCTAATCCATTAATTTACTGCTTGCAGGGAGAACATTTTCTCACTTGCAGTCTTACATGAACAGCTCAAAAAAGACAGTACATGGTAGTACTTCTTCCAATATGAAAGTGATAAGATGTGTACTGCGTGTATACTTCTACAAAAATGAAGGGGAACCATGGAATGGAGTCAGGAAAAAAGCTTGAATCTAAATTCATATCACAACTTGTAATCAAAGATACTAGGAACTGGACCACATGGGAAGTAAATGACATTATAAGCAAGTGGTAAACCCAGTAAACACATGGCTTCATTTATACATCCTGAAAACTGCACATTTTATTCCCATTTTTAAAGTGAAACACACTATCAAAAATCTACCACCTGTAAGGGGAATTCTTGCTGTCATTATTTTGTACTAACTCACAAGTTTTAGACCTCATAAAGACCTTCTAGTGTGGAATTTCTGTATCACTCTTTCCCTGCTGTGGGTTGAGCTGCCCCAGAACTGCTACAGGAGGTATACAGTGGGTATGCAGAGACCAGAAGCACCAGATGGACAGATCTAATTGTTAATAAATGCCAATGGCAGTTCAGCCCAGTGTTGTCCACTGTACTGCATATATACTCTCTGAAATCACCAAGTAATGCACAACAGGACCTATTCAGGCACAGCCGCACCTCCCATTGTACCCAAAATGAGATCAAGCTAACACATACCTCGCTAGTTCCATCACTATAAGTCAGTCTTGCTGAGAAAGGATTCAGATATTTTCGGTAGACATGGTACCCAATCATTCTTTCTACTAACCAGTGAGGATTGCCTTGTTTGCTCTATGCCACAGGAGCAAGAGTGTGACCTTTTTTTGTACCTATGTGGCCAAGAATTTTTACAGAGAAATTGTGATAGATGGTGGATATTCACAGAAACAACTCTTTTTCAAGCCCTCCATGGCCACTTTTAAAAAACCAGCCCAGTTCAGACATAATACTGTGGCAGTAAGATTTCACTGAAAGAGTTTATTATGTCTGAACAAGAAATTTTGAATAAATTGTAAATCTGGAGGCATCATAAACCATAATTTAATTTTTGGTTTCTCCAGTAAACCTACTTTACACAAATCAGTTTACTCAGATGTGGGTATAACAATAACCTAGTTTACAGCAGAACTGCCATACTTCTAATGCCTTCTGATGCAAGAAGAGAACATGGAAGCTTGAGGCTTCTCCAGCTTGTTCCTATAGTGTTAAATTAACCATAAGTTGACACAGGAAAGTTACTTTTTGTTTACTACAAGTCCCAGAATACCTTAGCCAACACCCAGGTGAAACCTTGTAAGATTTGCTGGCAGTCGGAACTCCACAATTGCCACTTGTTCCTGTATCTGCAAAGCCCGGCTATACTTTGTACAAGGCAATCCCACAATTATTTGAACACGTGATCTCCTTAGATTAGCAAAATAGAATAAACTCAGAGGAGAATGGTTGGGAAAGATCATTTCACCTGCAGTCCATTCTCATTCCACTCTGGGTACAAAACTAAAGGAAAGTATTTCCTGAAGTAGACCCTCAATCACTTTCATAATCAGAGATAGTGCAAATACGCCTACTGAAGACAATGAATAAATACATTTCTGGATTGCAGGACCTGAAGAATTTGTAAACCTCTTAAAGGCCTTTAAGTGCCAGGCAGAAAAAAGTTTGTTAGCATGTTGTTTATCTTGGAGTTCAAAGCCATGAGTTCCATATGGATTATCTTTAAAAAGACAGAGTTGTGCAAAACATTAGAAAACAGCTTTTCAAAAGATATTGGCATAATGACCACCATGTCCAAAATCAGTTTTTAATTTGATAAGATTTTATGTAGCAAAATACCTTGTTGGAAGTTTTTGAATTCAATATATTTATAGGAATAAAATAAACTAGTGTGGTATTTTCCAAACCATTACACAGAAAACAATGCATTTTTCTCTACTAAAGAAGACACATTAATAAAAGCCCAACCCATGGAATTGTGAAAGCAGCAAAAAATATTCAGCTGCCTCATGCATATTTGAAGCTGTCGAGGAAACAGAAGATCGTGTTAATTCTGGTATTTTCTATCACTGTGCTTCCCCAAATATCTTTCCTGCTGGACGGGGGTCAATACTGATAGAAAGCTACTGTTTCTGACTCTAGTAGCATGTGAAAATCTCATAAGCTCTCAATAAGGTGCTTCTATCTCTTGCAATAAGAGTATCTTCTTGCATGTCTTCCTCATAAGCCCATTTGCTTGACAAGTTACCAACACTAGATGTATCTTTTCATGCTTCTGAGAGCATCATGACTAACACAGGTGACTGAACTACAAATACATTACTGTGAAAATAAAATGTGCCCAAAATTCACATAGTTTTAATTTACAATTCACTCTTTAAAATCAGTGCAAATAAAAATAAAAATGCTGACCTTTAGTAATTTTTTTCTTTTCATAGGACAGCATTACAAAAATGCAGTGATACTCTGCAGGCAAGTGTCAACATAAGATAAAACTCAAGAGCAAAGGCTCTTTGTGGTGATTTGCTCCCTCTAGCCCTGCAAGACGTGATTTTAATGCTGTTAATTCTTTTGTGGTTCTCTCTCTCTCTCAATTATATAAGCTGTTTTGTTTTAAAAGCTATGTGAATAAACAGTTGAATTAAGAGCAAAACTATCCAGTTGAATTAAGAGCAAAACTATCTACATTACAGAATATTAAAGTTACTTATACAATAAATCAAAGAACTAAAATTAAAGACTCATGGGATTATTCAGCAGAAAATGAAACCATTCGAATAAATAACGCTGTTCCCCTTCAACTTAACAAGCATTTTTAGTGGAAATAAATGTCTGTGTGTCTTGGACCCCTTATTATACAATGCCTAAACCATACCACTTATCACCTGGCATTTATTTTTTCTTCACAAAGTCCATAACCAATTTCAGGAATATCGAGCTAGATTCTGCATTATACTCACACAGCTTGACATACAGAATGCAATGTGGACCAGAAAGTGATTACAAATAGTGAGTAGCCGTACGACATACAACTGCTGCACTGTATGCAATCTGCTGTGTAAAAATACTCAAATGCATTTTTCACGCACATTTGTCATACTGCACAGATTTGAACTTTCCTCATTTCAAACATGTAACCAAGACCTCTTCTTAACTGCCTATGTATTTTCCAAGCCTGTTGTGGGAAATGCACAGAATCAAGAACTGTAACTCCTTAGCCTACTGGGAGCTTTTGGAATAGTGGTGTGAAACAATAAAATTAAGAATCACTGCTATTCTGGAAAGCTTAGAAATTTAGCAAGGAATTGCAGAAGGAGAGACCAACAAGGTACTAAGATTTGACAGATTGGTGAAAAATGCTGTTCAGTGTTAACTGAGAGTCAGGTTAATCTCTTCTTCCTAACAGATCATGAAAGAACATATGCTTAAAAGGAAAACTCTAGATATGAGATCAACCATTGTACAGCAGCCAGTATATATAAAATATGTTCCTATGAATAAGCCATTTTTACAGATCCAAGCCAGTTTCATATTCTTACAGTAATTCAACTGTCAAACAGTTATTTAATAAAAAATACCATGCAGTTTTCAAGGCAAAGATCTCAGATATATAAAGCCTGAATACTGTACAATCATTTTGAGAGCTTCATAAACTTCTCAAATGAATTCAAAATTTGTGGATGCAAAACAGTGCAAGAACAAGGAGCACTGCTTCTTGTTTTCGTCAAGTTGTGTCTCCTTGTTCAGAGGTTTTGTTAATATCTTAAATAGACTGCCCAATAAAATGTGCTTCTTGAAGCTCCTGCTATGATTGTGCAAAGCTTTACATGATTCACACGTCATCTTAACTTTTAGAAGTCCATGTTTTGTGCCATGGCTGAGAGTTCAAACACAATATATTACATAGTGGAAATTTGGAGTGTAGGTGACAACACAGCAAAGGCACACTGACTACATACAATATGGTTTATGCAAAAGGTTAACAGATACACTTTGCAGCTATTTAATTATTGCCACCAAATCCTGCATTATTTGGGATTAGAACCACATAATATAATGCAATTTGGGTTAATATGCAGTAAATTGGAAACAAAGTTGTGATATCTGTTCTTTGGGAAATTAATGTTTGATGTGTGATGCAATTGATCTATTTTTTTCCCTGTAAGAAGACTCTCCTGGATTAACTGAACTCATGCTGTTCTCAAGCTTTCCTTTAGAAAAGGACAGCATTTCATACAATATAAGGCAATAAGCTTATGAAAAAGTACACCTGCCAGCAGCATGGCAGGTGGCCCATGAAAATATTGGGTAGTGCTATTATTATTGGTTAAAGTGGTCAATGCTGTAGACCCAAAGGTTCAGGAGGACTAAGTTATGCAATCTGTCAGCCAGCATTCCCAGTCCTCCCAACTGTTTTTAAAGGGGAAAAGGGCAAGAAATGTAACCTCTGGTTCTGACAGGTAAATCAGATTACTCTATCTGCTCCTTCTAATATACAAAGTTCATGGAAGCTACTTGTAACAATGAATGAGTGCAGTAAATTGTTTTAAAATGGACTGCTTCCTTACATAACGAATCATCGATTCTCAAGCAAAGTATACAGTGAAATATATTTAAAATAAGAAACTGGCCAAGCCCAAGATTCTTTTACATGTAGTTTTTCATCATGAGTTTTAATAATGGCAACATTAGCCCACATGTAGAAATACTGTTCAGTATTTTGTTGTTATAAAGCGAGCTGCCTGCAGCTATTAGTCATGCTGTTTGGGATTACGTTGCTTTAGATATTCACTGTACTGCCTCCTTTAGACCATTATACAACCAGGGTTAACAGGAAGCATATTTTCAAATAAACAGGGTATTATGTAATTCAAATATGTCTAACAATGAATAGGAATAACGAAAACAGAAAAAAACATTAATGTTCAACTTAAAAGCAAAATCTTATGTCAGTTTTTCATTCTTCTTAAATAAAGGTTCCTTAGAGCAATCAAAGAACAATTAAACTAATAGACAAAATAATTTTAAGTATTCTCATTACAAAATATTGCTTCTATAAATAAAAATTTATGTAATTTTATTATAACCCAGCCCTGCAATTAAAATGTTACCATTAATAAGAGCACGGAGAGATCTAATTTAAAAATATAAGATGTACACAGTATACATGCCCTTCTAAAGGGTTCTGGTATATACTGTTTTAAATTTTCTAAACTGTAAACAAATACATTCTTATGTGTTTCTCTCTTAGGGTACTTTCCATTACTCTGTACAGCATTTGTTCTCATTTTCAAATTAATTTGTATTTTGTACCATCACCTTCTGTATGGAAAACATGGTAAGAAATGAAGCGTTTTCTGTGAATTCCTGCTGTTGTACAAATTAGCGGGTGTGAAAGTTGCATCTCGAGTTTTCGGTGATGTCTTCAGTGAACCAAAGGCAAGATTTCATACCTGTCCTGGTAACTTACACTAGAACAAAGCTTGCTTCCATAGCTGCTGAATTGTTGTTTCACACCAATGTAAAAAGTGAATGAAGAATCAGAAAATATCTGGAAGGTCCACTCTCTTCAGAGTGAGGCAAAATGCATATCTAAATAAGGTGGGTTTTGGTCCAACCAGAAACTTCTATCATGAATTTTAAAAGGTAACCCAGCTCTAAATGCAAATATCAAAACACTTTATCAGAGAAAGCCTTTTGCTGAACTGAAGATGGTGATCACACTGTTGAGTTTGAATGTTCAGTGGTGAAAGGATAATCACTGTGGGATCCTTAGACCTGTTTCAAACATAAAAATAAAAAACAGCTCAAGAACAAATTGCAAAGTTGCTTTTTAACTCAAATTCTAGCCTTCTAAAGTGATACCTGTTAACTTTAAGTATACCTATTCTGTGAACTTTAAATTTCCTACAGTAGCTGCCATAGGCATCTCTGAATCTGTCCCAATACCACATTCATTTCATGCTGCTTTTAATTACACCAAAGAAAAAGACCAGCACGAAGTTACAAATAAGAGAATTAAGGCCACACAACTGAAAAAAAATTTGCTCCTCAAATCAGTATAAGCTGGGCATTTCAGAACCTAATGAAAAGCTAGCATTTTTTAGTGATATTGCATAAAAATGCATAAAATGACACTAATCACATAAAGCTGTTTAAACAACAGCTTTTCAATCTTCCAGTGAAATATACCATTTCAAACCTCTACTGTCTTATGTGGGTTTTTGATCCCCTGAGTTGATGGTTTAGGAACTCAGACATCACTCAAAGATAAATCATCACCTGTAAATTCAAGTAAAGTTTCATACCACATGGGGAGATTTGTTGCTAACAAAAATTATAACTTTGAGAAAGCTTGAGAAAACTATAAACAAACACCTAAATGTAAAGGCTGTCAGGTGACTGAAGCAGTCTTAAATGTAATTGATTCTATAAAATTTAGTTAACTAATTGACTAAATTTGCATACAATTAAAAACTGTACTATGTTGTACATGGCATCTTAATAGAGATCTTCTTGACACACACCTTTTGAAAATGGTGCTTAAGCTCTACAGTTTTGAGTCGTACATGCAAGTTTTTTTAAAAATTGTTTTAGTCATTTGAAGCTTTTTCAGCTGACTGATTAAACATTACAGTTTGCTAATCTTAGAAACCAAACTCATTTTACAGCAGCAAATATTTAAATCCTATAACTTTCCAGTGCAATTTAAAGCACTATAATATCAAAGTAAGGGTCAATACCCATCCCATGAATTTCAATATCCTCCTACATGTACACTTTGATATGTAAAAACCACAGCTAATGCAGTCAGGTACACTTTTCTTTAAACTGCTGCAGCCACATGGAAGGTTGGTCTGCACACACAGTATACTATTCTCTACATTGTTTCTAACACTGTTCTCCCCTCACCCATTCATTCATAGAATGAATTTAAAAGAAAAGAAATCCAATTAAAAATACTGTAACAACAGTGGAGAAGAACAAACATCAGAACTTTGATGAGGCAAGGCAGTACAAAAGGATATCAGGCATGATGCCCACACATGGCAGACTCAGGTAAATGCCAAGGGCCACAGGCCCTTTCACCACATATATGGCATGGACTGGATAAAACTGACCTCCTTCAACCAAACATTTAGAAAAAGAAACACTTGCCTCTATAGCATTAACACAGGCAACTGTAGCAAATGGCCAAGCTGTTCTCTTAAGCCCTCCCCAATGTCTCTGAGAGAGTGTCACCCTGGACTGATAGAATATTGGGGTCATTGTGGAGGAGACAAAATGGCAGCTCACTGTTTAGTACTCTTGTGCAGCTAGCCAGTGCATTTCTCTCCACTAGGAGGCAAGGGTTTTTAACAATCACAAAGGAGCCCAGAAAGTCTGCACACTGGGTGAATGAACTGAGGACAATGGGCAGAAGAAGGCTAACGATAGCTTATTTACTCACTCAGTACAGCTAAAAGAGGCTCAGAAGCTATCCTGAGTGAGCTGCCATTTTGATATGCCTCCTGAGGCCCCTAACTATTGCTGTAATCACCTAGTTATCCATGAGGCAAGGCCCATTTACAGAGATAGACCCATTATGGCACTCTGTCTAGTGTATTCCCCAATCCAGGACCAGCCATGAAAGCCAGATGCTATAACAATTATGGCTAGTTATATTAGAAAAGAGGTTAGCAGAAGAGGACAGCTTAGGTTCCTTCGAGATGATCTTCACATGATAAGCTTGGACCTCCTCAGTCACCTGCTCGGCTTTGTGGATCCAACAGAACACCACTATAAAAACCTGATGTCAGTATTCTGCACAGTAAAAACATGGGAAGGGGACATAGTTCAGTGGCAGAAGACTTGCTTTGTTTGTAAGTTCCCATCCTTTCAACTGGTATCAGGTGGGAATTGTCCCTGCCTTGTGACCCTGAAGAGCTCAGGTTGATGAAAGTAGACAGTCCAGGGCCAGAAGGAGGAATTATTTAAATCAATACAAGGCAGCCTCATATATCATACTATAGCACATAAAAATCTATGAACAAGGACAATACTTCTATCTTTCATTTCTTCATGTTTTACTTTTTACACACAGTTTTCACAACAGATTGATTTACACAGTAAATCAGTAATTTCACCCTTTAAATAAGCTACAATATAAAATTGATTTTCTCTTTGCTGAAAAAGTTGCCTTACAGTCGTGGGAAGTGACCTTCCTTTTGATTAAATTTATCTGCAATTAGTTACTGGCATGCTAATTCATATATTAATTCAGTAGGGCCATCTCTGTCAAATTGATAACAACCATGATGAGAACAAATCTTACATTCCACTAATGAAACATATGTTTCAACCTGCAGCTCCAGAGATCAGATTAAGACTCACAATTTTGACTGCGACTCAATCCATCTACAAACATTATATTTGTCAACCTCCTTTTTCTTAAGAAAACAAATTATTGAGATTTGCTTGCAAATCTTTCACTTTTGAAAAGCTTCCAGTGTACTGAAAATGCATTGCCAGCTAAGGATAGATGCCATGAATAGAAAAGAGCTGTACCAAAAGTCCAGAACACTTTTTTAAAAATACAAAATAAAAATAAAAATTGAACGTTTGTTATTTTTTTAAAAAAAAAAACACAAAATAATTTGGTATGAAGATATTCCAAAATATCCTAGCATCCAACTGTACACATTTTTGAAAGAGTCAAGTAAGAATGAAATATACTTCTGTGTAGGTTGAAGGCACCAGAAACAGAGAGAGACCACATTACAGAGGGATGGACTCAACCAAGGAAGCCATGGACCTGAGACTGCAAGACTTGAGCAGGACTGTTGATGACAGGGTGACTTGAGTGGTCTCTCATTAACTGCTGCTGCTACTGTTGTTGTTGTTGTTGTTGTGTGCCCTCAGGTAGTTTCCAACTTATGGCAATCCTAAGGTGAACCTATCACTGAGTTTTCTGGGGTTGAGAGTCTGCTATGTGCCCAAGGTCACCCAGCGGATTTCCATGGCTGAATGGGGAACCGAACCCTTGTCTCCAAGGTCATAGTCCAACGCTCAAACCACTGCTTCATGCTGGCTGTCTCTCTCATTCACAGAAGAATCATCATAAGTTGAAACTGATTTGATATACTTTAACAAATAACATGCATTGTGCAGCTTCAGACTTTCCTTTCTCCTCTGAGCATGTCAACAGCTGAACATCCTTTTGGCTTGAGTCCAGTTATGTCATTAGCCATAGTGATACTCACAGCTGTCCTCTGCTCCATCTTAGTAGCTCACTGAGTGCCTTCCAATCTGGGAGTCCTGCTTTCTAAAACTCTCTCTTATTTCATTTGGGATTGTCTCATCATAGGGTTTGCACGGTATAAGACATTCAAAGCGGGTTTACCATGTCTCCTTCTGAACAGCAGTAACAAATATTAGCTATGGTGCCACTGCCCTTGTTTCTGATATCCTCCACCAGTGTCATCCCCACAACTGCTGCAGCCCATGTAGCTATCTGGCACGTTTAGTATGGCTTCTCAGCAAAACCCGTCTGACTGCAAGACCCTACTAACACCATCGCTACCATCAGCATAGCCTTATGCTTCAAAGGAGCACACAAGCCCACCACCATGAAAAAGTAGTGCGATGGTGAGCTGCTTTATATTATGAGCATGTAAATATTTACTAGGCAAAGAAGAATAAAAAATCTTATTACAATTTTGGACAAACCCATTCTGTATTTTTTCCAAACTTACTGGATTGGATCCAGGGTCTGTCTTCCACTGACAACATAGCTTTGCTAACGGAAGCTGCTGCTGCCTAATTTGAGTATTTCTCTTCCCTCCCACCCTTGCAACAACTTGTCCCATTCTGCTGGGTACTGACCTTCTGAGTAGGACTTCCAGAGAACTATGAGGAAAGTGGGAAAATCTACTTCCAACAGCCAAGTTGAACACACTTAAATCTGGATCCAATCCATTAGGTTAAAAAATAATAAAATTAT
The DNA here is from genome assembly GCA_030412105.1 of Cyclura pinguis. Lineage (NCBI taxonomy): Eukaryota > Metazoa > Chordata > Lepidosauria > Squamata > Iguanidae > Cyclura > Cyclura pinguis. The sequence continues at coordinate 314,147,910 of CM059600.1, read as the reverse complement.
CATTTTGTTTTGAGCACATACGAATACTGTGGGTTTTAAGCTACACACTTATTTTTCTCATTGCAAACAGGAAGGAAGGCAAGACTATATTACTAAATGTGCAATGAGTATCCAAAAAAAAAAATGTAAGTAAGGTAGAAATATTACACCTTAACTTTCCCAGTCTGTGCAAGGCAGACTCTCCTCCTCATCTTCAGACTCTGGTGATGCCTCCTTAATTCTCCGCAGAGCTTCATGGATGCTGCGTGTCAAAGGGTCATCATCAGGTAAAATCGTGAAAGACTCTCTCATAATGTCCTTTTGCACCTTCTTCAGTTTCACACCTTTTCGTATCTGTGCCAAGATGTTATTGCTGTCATCTTCATCAGGGAAAGGAGGGAGGTTTCTCTGTTCTACTTTCTTCAAATGGAAGCTACCTCGTTTCAAGGAGGCCAACACCTCATCCATTGGGGAACTTACTGCAATAAATCAGGGCATTCATCAAGCATGTTTCTACATATCTACATTTCTACATATCACATTTCACAAATATTCATATTCAGTGCTATGGAATTTAATAGGACATGCCTCAAAAAGAGAAAAGCACATTTCAAAATTACCACTGCTATTTCTTTTATTCTGAAGCAGCTAATGAGTTTTTATCTTCAAATTATTAATATTGTTTAAACACAAACTGATCAAATAAGCCAGGCACAAAATGTAAATCATTGTATTTGTAATATACCAACATTATATTTATACTATATTATATTATAGTATAGTATATTTATAATATACCAAAATCAAATACCACTTCTAGCTTCAGCAGGCAGATTTTTTGGGCAACTTTTCCTTCAGGAGACATAACAATAAAACCAGTCAAGTACTACAAAACTTGACTTTTGCATTTCTAAAATTCTAATAAATCTACAAGGTGCTTCAAAGAACACAGCGTTCAAGGCCAAAAGAAGACTATATGCATCACTGAAGTAGGGTGTAACATGAATCCGTTCTGTGGGTGTTCACCCCTCACCCATTTTCTTTATTTTTAACAAACTCTTTCGTAAGTAAGCAAGGCCATTTTCCATGATAAGGCAACACAGGTGAACGTAAAGGAGGCTTCTCAATATTACCTGAGTGGTACATGTAATTCAGATGGTCAATCAGTTCCCTTTCTATATCCAGCCCCTCTTATAATCCAGGAAAATTACTACAATGTTGACTCTTTCTGAATCCTTTTTTAACCTGGTCATTTTTTCATGCAGGGGTGGTGCTGGGATGTGCTCTTTTTAAGGTACATTTCATAAGTTTATTCTTTCTATTTAAAACTACAAATCTGCTAAGCCATTATTCTTTACTGTCAGAGGTATGAAACCCTGTTCTTAAAAGCTCTAGGTTAAAAGTAAATGAAATCTTTTTGGGGACTGTATAAGTTACGCGAATTGTTCACTGTGGTGTACAAACTGATAATAAAAGAATAGATAATATGAACACTAATAGCAACAAAATTCTCAAGGTGATCTTTAGGCCATTTCCGCACGAGGGAATTAAAACGGCACAGTGCATCCTCTCACGGAGGTCGTCTGCACCTTGGAGCGGACTAGGTCCGGACGACTTACCTCAGATCTGCACCTCAGTCCGCTCCAAAACACCCCCAACTGGTCCTCCAGTGCGCTTTTTAAAGAACAACAGAAAACTGTTCTTTAATTTTTCGGAGCACGCCACTGCGTACTTGCTCCCTTGTGCAGATTTGCAGGCTTGCATCAATGCGAGCCTGCGATCTGCAGAGGGAGGGCTTTAGGCGTGGCGAGCTTCGCGGTTGGTCGGGACCCACGAACAACTGGAAGCCGCCATTTTGGAAGCTGGAGCAGTGCGGATCTAAGACCTCGCACTGCTCCGATTCACCCTGGACGAGATGAAGCGCCCTGCGGAAGGGCTTAAGGGACAGTCTGGGTTGGTCCGTGCCCAGAAGATCCAGTAAGTACCGGCATGGAGCGATCCCCTCGCCTCGTGCAGAAATGGCCTTAGTTCCATCAGCTGGGTTCCAAAGATATACTTTAGGTTTGACTTTTTCTTTTTTTTTTCTTCTTTTTTTCCATTTAACAGGAGACTTCTGGGCCATAATCTTTCAATGCTTTTTGAAAGATTGTTCAGTTCCAAAAGTATATTGGCACAAGATCTAAAGAGATGGTATTTAAGAAACAAACCCAAAGTGTTCTTTGGCATGCAGAATTAGTCCATTTCTTTGGACCCTGGCCATTATTTTTAACTACCATTATTATTCAGCAAGGAAACAGTATTCCACTCCAACAGAAATGAAAAACTACCTCTCCTCCTCTGTATCCCTTCTAGATCACCGGTCTTCTTTAGCTTCTTCTTGGCACTGACTAACTGGCTGCTATCAAAGAAATGAGCTGATGGTGCAATGGTGGTCAATAGGGATGGCTTCTCCATGCTGTCTTGCTTAATAGGGCTTGTGCTTTTGTCGGCACACTGAGTAGATTCCTCCTTGATGGGCAGGGGTGGCGGAGGTGGGGGTGGGAGAGGAGGAGGAAGTGGTGTCCCCTGGACTGCATCAGGATGAAGACTATTACTGATGAGAGTTGGAAGAGAAGCTGCTTGAGAAAATTCAGAGGTAAGACCACAGGGAGGTAAAAAGGTATCTTCAAGTTGTCCTAAACTCCTAGGCTCCTGGATTAATAGAGGCTGTATCAGTTTCTCTTGCCCCACCTTGTCGGTCTGCATAGTTACTGGTGAAGACAGGGAGTGATCTGCACATGATGTTGAGCAAGTTGTACTTTTTCTTCTTGCATGGGCCAGGCGAAGTCTGGTTGACTTGAGTATTACTTGTCCAGGGTAGCGCTTAGGAAAGGGAAAATATGAGTTACAAATTATACAAGAATCACTAAAATCTCATGACCAAAAATTATGCTTTAACACTTGTTTCCGATGGAAACATTGTAAATAAAGCTTACGCATGCAGTTGGTAGTGTCAAGAAAGTCTGTCAAAGAAATCAGAAGTAAGCCTACCAGACAACACAGGAATGATTTCTTCTCATATAACTCACATGTCTAAAACCTTAGAATTATTTATTTTTAATGCTCCCAAGCAGAAGAAGTGGGACATGTTTACCCAAGTTCTACTGAAACCTTATTAGAAATGTGCAAAAGAAGCTTGCATTTTCTACGTCTATATTGAAGTAAAGTATATTATTGCTTAACTCAATCTGTTCATCTATATTTTCCGTTACCATGATGTCCAAGAAATTAACTGGAGAAATTGTGTGGGGAAGGTATCATTCAACCCTGACAAGACTGTCAGATCAATTTCTTTTAAGAAATTATGTAAGACTACAGGAAGCTCCTGCCTTTTGACGTCCCATTATCTGACAACTTGCTTTTTTGACACTTCCAAATTAAAGACAAGTTCCATTAATTCAACAAGGATTCTGTTCTTTTGACAGTTCTTCTTGTATGTGGAAGCTTGTTTGGGACCATTTGTGTGTGCTTGCTGCTTGCAAAGCAAGCTGAGAGGGAGGAAAAGGCACTAAGCTGGCTGAAAGACTCTGCAAGCAGAATGTGAACAACCGGTCTGAAGTGACCCTGTGTGAGTCCTTCATGCTCCCTACAGTACAGTACATGGGTTGTGCTTTTCAATCAATTCTGACAGTGCTCCAGTCCCTAACCTGTCAGGTAAGTGGGGGAAGCCCATAAATACAATTTTAGTCCAACTAGAATACACTCATTAAAACTGATACAAGTTCACAGATTTCAATGAGTCTACTCTAGCTAGGGCTAAAACTGGATTTATCTCTGTGAAAGCTAGAAACATTCCTTCTTTCATCAAAAGCTGAGATTTCTTCATGACCTCACCCATTAAGTAGAAACAACATGTATTTGCCATGGACGATGGGGCACTGCAGCTAATCCATGGGTGTGAAAAAGTGGAGTTTCTGGAAGATTAAAATTTGCAAAGCATCATTAGAACGTTCACCTTCTTCAAAATACCTGTTTAAATGTCCGAAGTCTATCCAGTGTTTTCTGTCGCTCCTGACTAACCCATGAGCTTTTACGTTCTTCCTCATCTTGCAATCGCTCTCTCTTCTGAGAGTAAAAAGAAAAGGTAAGAGGGGATATAAAGTTACATTTAAGAGGGAGGAATCTGGATGGCAAAACTTTTGCTCGCTACTTCATCCCAATACCTTACTGGCTACAAGCCAGCCTTATATCTTGCCCCTTATACTTTGAAGTGCTAACAGTGTTAATAAAGCCAAGGCAACAAGAGACAACAGCAAGAATGAAGGACTGTAGGTGGAGGCTTGTTCCCATATTTACTACTTCAGAGCTTGAAAAAAGTTACTTTTTCAGAATGTGGTCTAAATTATATTGTTAGTTACAACCGTAGTAGGCCCCCTAAATCAATTATATTCACTTGTGTTGACTCACCGTTCAAGAATTGATTCAGTGGGTCTGCTCTACTTAAGAATAATCCAAGGACTCCTGCCAACAACTTCCAAATCTCCCAGCCAAGATGACCATTTGCTCTGCTAGCTGGGGATTTCTTAGATCTGCAGTCCATAAAAACCTTTTGCAAATTCTGCATTACCTCTCTTTGAAAGTGAAAAGACCAAAGGCATGGAAAGAAGGATCGGACTGCTGAAGATGCAGACAATAAGAACTAAAGGGAGCATATGATGGAAAGTGGAGTTAGGATGATATATTTAGAGAAAAGGGGAGTGACCAAAACTGAAATAAGGAAACAAATAGAAGATCTGGGCTGAAAACTTTCCATAACATTTTTCTAGATCATCTAAATGTACAAATTAATTTTAGTGGTTTTAGTCTCAAACATCTATGCAAATTTGCTTTTTCTAAAATGAAATGTTATGGAGCACTTATATCCTCTCTAACAGATGAAACTACCTCTTATAAATAGCAACCGCAGTAAATAAGCCAAACACAAAGAGAAATCTTTCAAATAATAAAAAGTCTGCAGAAAAGTTGTGCTGCACGCACATTTAAGTTCTCTTGTCTGAAACAAAATTATAGCTGATTTTGCTAATCTTTGTTTTAAATTCCAGAATGCTTTTCAAAGTATGTAATAATCTTACAAATACCTTGTTCCATATGCTAAGTTTACTTCTGATTTGTACTGCAGTATATTACACCTTTAGTTCTATAAATCAGTTTAAAGAGAAATATGTACATTTAAAATACTATCAGCAGCTTGAGGAGATGTAGTAACAGTATGCATATATTAACACCTGCTGCATCTCTTTACAAATCAAAAGCCTAGTCCCATCAATGACTGCAAGGGAACTTTTTATACAACTTTCCAGAGATATGTATTTTTAAAATGGACAAATATCAAATACTGCTTTGATTACTCTGCAATCAAATTACAACACTATGTGATGAGCTATGTGATAAGGGCACCTCTCTCAGCTATTCAAACTAATTAGTCTAGATCAGGATGCAATGGGATATTGTAGCACCTCTGAGATGGAGAGAAAGAAGTCTGTGGCATAAGCATCCATAGACTGAGTCTACTTCACCAGATTCATGGAATGAAGTGCTTACAGGCAGATACTTATAGCCAGGAATGGGCAAATGTGTGTGTGACCAATAACCATATCTGCTTATCTACTTGCGTGGGTTTTAGGTAATATCTTTCCTCCTAACTTTGTCCCACAATTGTTAAAAGTGAACTTGTCACCTCATCACTACACCTACAATTTTTGCATTTTTATTACTATTCACACACACACCTGCTCATCCATTTCCATAAATGTCTGCCTATAAGCACTTAACTCCATGAATCTGATGAAGTAGATACAGTCTATGAAAGCTTATAATACAAACTTCTTTCTTTCATTCTTAAAGGTGCTACAATACCCCTCTGCATACTCCCCTTAGCTATGTCAGAGAAAGAAACAACTATCGCTTGCATGTTTGGATTTATCCACTTTTTCCACTGAACGCTTATGGGAGAAGTGGGAACTCTCTTCTGTTAGGCCAGAAAATTGATATTAATTTTGTCTAGGTTAAGTAATGTGAACTATAGCATTATAAATGTTACTAGCTTGAAAGGAAACATGAGAATGAGAACAAATATCCACTCTTGGCCATTTAATGTCCTATAATTAAGTTTTTCAATGTAGCATAAAGGTGAAAGGGGCTTAATTTTTTCAAAAATCCTTGGGCTGGCATAATGAAGCATCATTTTAATTTTAACAGAAACCAAACTCACAAACATGGCAGTATGTTGTGACTCCTCCTCACTCTGAAAGTGCTGCAGGAATTTTTCATTGTGTTTTGCAATGCAGATCTCCTGTGGAAACACAATTTCATTTTTAAGGTATACTTCACTATCAATTAAGATGAAGGGCCAAAAGAGGAGGGGGGTCCTTCTGCCAGGTAACACTTATGTTGCTGAAACTGCTGCTATGATGATAGCGAGTTCCAGCATCACAGGTGCCTTGCTAATGGGTACATAATGAGGGGTTTTAACCAGTTTTCCAAAAGTAGCAGCTTTCTTCAAGCTTGCTTCTTCTGTAGTACTCTATGAGCAACATATGTGAGTTGCTAACAATAAAAACTCTGCAAAAAACCCTGAAAGTGCACATTATGCATCATCCCTGGAGATGTAGCTGTACTATGCAAGGGAAGCTGAAGTGCCATTGTGTTCAAGATCACTTTGTGGTTATGGTACTGGTTCTGTTCTGGATGCTGTATTTTAAAGGATGGCTAGGCAATTAGTGTCTCCCCACCCCCAAAAAAGATAATGGGCCCAGAATACAAGGCATTTGAACAAAGGGGAAAAAAGGAAATAGATATAATTTGTGTATGGAACACAACAAGAAAAAGCACTTAACTGACTTCTCTATAGAAAAGTGTGAAATCTTGTTCTCTGTGCAAGTTGATTTCAGCAGATTTGTTGCAAGTAAATAGAGTTCAATGAAATAAACATCCACTCACAACTAAGAGAAACTAAGGAACTAAATTTACTGCATGGCTTTGGAATTTTTTACACTGATGTGTTATTTCTGTTTCTAATGGGGTGTTTGGTATATGTGAAGAAATCTTCTGGAATTTGTAGCCTCGGCCTGAACTAGATAACGTTAAGAGTGTCAAGAACTATATAAAAAAGTTCTAGTTACACAGATACCATAAATTGATCTGTATTTTTTTCACTACATGCATTATCATTAATTCCAACAGCATGTAAATCTAAACATATTCTAGAATGTATTTCATTTTGTTTATTAATTGTTGTGCTGATTTATATTGTAGAATCATCATGGAACGTGATCAGTGTTAAGAAATTCTGACAAAACAAAGCAGCTGCCATCTGAGCATCCCCTCCTTGTTCTCCTCAGTAGATTCTTTTTTTCTGCATCAGCTTCTTTAATATAAATAGTTTAGTCCAATCAAACCAAGAATACTGCTCTGCAGCCAGTAGGTGTTAGCACTAGGATAACACTAAACTCTTTTTTCACAGTGATCCCATATCAAGCTGGGATCAAGACATTGCCAGGAAGGTAATGCAAAATACCGGTAGTTAAGAGTCAGAGCTTAGAAATAACAAGTTACAAATAACTATTAACTTGTAATCAGTTCCTTTCTACTTCCTTACTATGAAACTATAACTACATTACATTATGACTGCAATAAGAAGGCGCACAACAACACGACAACTTAAGTCCCTTCACAGTACAAAGGTCCCTCTGCTTTTGCAAGGATCCAAGGCACAGAACCCTTGTGAATGTAGAAAAACTGTGAATAACTCCCCCCACGCCCCCCCTCCTATTCCCTTTCAGGACCCCCCCCCCCATTCCTTTGCCTTTTACTTGGGACCGTGTGCTTTCCTTCTCCGCACCAGGCAAAACGCAAGCAAAGGGAGTAAGGCACACGCACTCCCCCCATTCCCTTGCTTTCTGCCCAGGGGTGCCTGTCTTCCTTCTCTCTGCCTGGGCAAAAGGCAAGGGAATGTGGGGGGGCACACGCACCTCCTCCCCATTGCCTTACCTTTTGCCCCAGCATGCATTCTCTGCCTCAAAAGAAAAGGCAAGGGAATGGGGGGGGGCAAGGGGGACACACCCCTTCTTTCTCCATGCATGGTGTTCCCCACTCTCATTCTCTTGCCTCTTGTCCAGGTGCTGAGAAAGAAGGTGTGTGTGCCCTAGCAAAAGGCAAGGGAATGGGGAGGAATACACATGCATGCCTTCTTTCTCCATGCGCAGTGCTCCCCCCTCATTCCCCCACCTTTTGCCTGGGTGCTGTGAAGGCATGCGTGCCCTGGCAAAGGCAAGGGAAAAGGAGGAGGAGAACGGGGGGAAAGGCACACATGCACCTTGTGAATAATCAAATTCACAAACCCATGAATGTGGAGGGAGGACTGTAAAATAAAAATTTTAGTTACTTTTACAGCTATGATCTCACTAAATAGTGGGGAAGGAATATCACACAGTTTAAACACTGGCTTATCCTATGCCTCTTGCTCTCTGATGTAGGTATTCAGCTGGATGGGAAAGTCTGTGTTTTGTACCAGACGCCACCTAGTTTGCAGAAATCAGATTTTTAAGGTAACCAAAAAAGTAGCTAGTTATTTTTTAAAAAACGGAAAGTTACATTACAAACATAATGACAAATTATGGGGGCTACCCAGAACTATAACTGCAATTAATTACTTTTTGAAAGTAACCTTCCAAGCTCTAGTAAGAAAAGAAATATGCACACATGGCAAATACAAGGTATGCCTACGTGTATCAAAACAGATGAAAAGTATGATGGAATTCCTAAGGGTCTAGGCCATGGTATGATTCAGAGGCATTTGCACATAGGAGCAGGCCATATGACCACTAGGCATAATAGCACCAAATAATCAGTTTGATTGTGCTCACATCCCTCGGACCTGGGTGAGATATACTCTCTTCAACCTTCATGGCAGCATACTTCTGCATACAGAAAAAAAATGGATGGGAAAAAAAGAAGGGCAATCCATGTGGATACTTTATTTCTATGCTATGTCCATGTTGCCAAAGCTGGATTTTGTCTGGGCACATACCTGCAAACCTAAAACAAAAATTGTTCAGCTACGGGTGACAGCTTAAGTTCAGTAAACATTTCTATGTAGAAAACCTAGCACAAATGAAATTCCTATTAACTAGAAATCTAATGTTTATTTCATTCAACTTTTATATCATATTTCTTTAGTAGGATAAGTTGTTAAAAATGTGTACATAACTATACCACATTTGAATGAAAGAAACAAATTATTAAACTTCACAGCCCAATCAGGTAAGAGTAAAACTAGTTCACATTAGTTCTGTAATTATGTATACAGCAAGAAAGTAGATTTACAAAAAGTTTTCATTGCGTGTATCTTTATATATATTTTTTAAGAACAATATTTTTTAAAAACATGACATGCTAAGAAACATTGCTAAAATGGCTTTTCTGTCAACACCCCTCACTTCAATTCTAGCCATCTATTAAAATGATTGTTATTGTTGCTGCTGCTGCTGCTGTTGTTATTGTGTGCCTTCAATGTCATCTCCTGCCATATGGCAACCCTATTGTTAGGTTTTCTTGAAAAAGATTTTTTCTGAGTGGCTTTACCATTGACTACCTCTGGGTGCATGGCTTGCCCGAGATCACCCAGTGGGTTTTCATGGCTGAGTGGGGATTTGAACCCTGGGCATTGGTCTCTTCATCCAACATTCAACCCTCTACATCTTGCACCAAGTTCTGATATAAACATTTTTAAAAAATGAATGGGTGGTGAGAAAGGAGTATGGACACACGCTACTAATTCTCAGCTGACCAACCCTAGTGCATTATGTCTGGACACATCATAAATGTATATTTACAAAATGAAGAAAATTCTAACCTGTTAGTAACTATGAGAATGGGGTCAGGTAATGATAGATACTTATCATTACCTGACCCTATCCAAAATAGTCACTAATGGAGTGTGTTTTGTGTGTGTATGTTCCTTCAAGTTGCCTACTGACACGATCTCATGAATTTCACAGGGTTTCTTTAGGTAAGGAATACTGAGAGGTTGTTTTGCCAGTTCCTTCCTCTGAAATACGGCCTACACACCTGGTATTGGTTGGCAGTCTCCCACCTAAGAACTAATTAGTGCTGATCCTGCTTAAGTTCCAAGATCAGACGGGATCTGGTACCTTTAGGGCAGAGCTTTCCAAACTGTGTCGCGATATGTTAGTGTGTCAGCTGCAGTGTGCAGGTGCGTCACCTGAATGTAATGGGTGGAGGGGCTGCATCTCTCACCACTGTGGTGGGCCAGGCCTGGGTGAAGGGGCTGCTTCTGCCGCCACCGCCACCCCAGGCCAAGGAAGGCCCCAGCAAAGGCGGTAGTGGGCCAGGCTTGAGTGAGGAGCTGCTTCCACTTACTGAATTACTTACTGAATTACTGTGTCACGAAATGATGCATGTCTAAAAAGTATATCACTACCATGAAAAGTTTAGAAAGCTCTGCTTTAGGGTATTCAGACCGTCGGGTATAGGTTGTTTGTTGTTGTGTGCCTTCAAGTCATTTCTGACTTACGGAAACCCTAAGGTGAACCTATTACAGGGTTTTCTGGGGCTGAAAGTGTGTGATGTGTCCAAGGTCACCCAGTGGGTTTCCACAGTTGAACAGGGAATTGAACCTTGGTCTATAGGGTCATAGTCCAATGTCCAAACCACTACACCATGCTGGGTCTCCAGGAACATGTTACTCCATTCAAAATGAAAGTATTTAATTTTGTTGCACTTAGCAGTATAATCTGATATTTTTGGAGCAAACCTGTCCTGACTGATAGAGGTAAGTGGCCACAAGATAAGGAAGACAAATGATCTTATCACTTTTCAAACAGTAAACTTAATCAACCCCAGGATCCATTGGATGAAATGGCTTATCTAGGCCTAATTAGTCTGTTTTCAAGCCTAGCTGTAAAGCTTTGCTTGTACTGGTTGCTAACATCTGCCAGGAGATAAACAGGTCAAGTATATCTCTCTTGATTTATTTGGCTTTTCAATACCTTTTGGTACCAATGACTATGGTAATCTTCTGGACTGTCTGGCATGACAGAGTTGGAGGGATTGTATTAGAGCCATCCCATTCCTACCTACATGGCATATACTAGAGGATGATGCTAAAGGACTGCTGCTTTAGTGCATGGGAATACTCCTATGGAATGACCCAAAATATTGTCTAATATGTAGATACAAATACTGGGAGATTCTGTGCCAAGATTTAGAGAGCAAAATCACCATTTCTTATACTTCTCTTCAAATCCTGATGAATCCCTGCCCAGGTATCAGATGACAAATGGAGGCTCAATAAGAGTGAGCAAACCAACATTCAAGCTAGATATTACAGAGATACTGATGCCAGTAAGACCTTTCAATTAGGATGTGGTATGTGGTCTACTGGCTGGTTTGCAGCTGTCTTGGACCTGTCTTTACTACTTGAGTCTCAGGTGGTAGCTGTAACCAGAGTCAAGAAACAGTTTCTTTAGCAGCAGTCTCATTTCAGCCTTATAAACTGCAGTTAGGATATCATCATCTCGCAATCAGACATGTATCACCTACTTAATTCACCTGCTCCTTCAGTGTGTAATTCCACATTTAGCAACTCACTTGCTGCTCTTAAAAAGGGCGTGAAGTTAGTTATCAATGTGTCCTTATAAACTGTTTTAACACTTACTGAGTGTTGCGATAATTTTAATGACTTCATTGTTTAGATTTGTTTTAGTAATGCTTATTAACCATATTCAGTGCTTATTTTTTTTTAAGTGGAAAAGCAAGATTAAATTTTAATAAATAAGAAAGGTGGAGTGCTATTAAATGAGTTAGTGATACTATTATTTTATTGTCGCTGTGTTTCTTTATATTAGCATTTATAAACTATTTCATATAGTTTTGTTGAGAACAAAGTGAATGAATGAACAGATGCTTGTTTTACCTTTTTATTTCTGAGGTAGGCCTTCTTGGCTGAAATGCGCCCACGTCTTGCTTCTAGCTGCCGGACTTTTTGCTGCAATTTTTGTAACTCTTCTCTTTGCAAGTGTATAGATGTTGCCATATCTTCTTTTTCAAGCATGGCTTCCATACTTTCATAAGTATCATAATATACTACTTCATCTCTTTTCTCTGTGGGAAACCACAAACAGTTTTGATAGGTTAAATATGCACGCATTCAGACATCACCATGCAGAGTAACCTTCAGTTGTGCTAAACAAAATGATATCCAAAAAAACTGTTCAGTACTATAAGAATAGCAGTCACAGCACCAGAAGTGGCCTAAACATTAGCTGACCCTGCCCTAGAAAAGAAACAATCACACACTAATGTAGTGTCAACTGTAGTGTGACCAGAACAAAAAACTAAAGCATTTAAGGTAAATGACACCAGAAATGACTGAGGCTGAAGCTACAGTTATTCTCTTCCCATTCTCAAATATGAAGACTAGGGTATTAGACTTTGAGTGCAAAATCACCATCAGCTGAGTACATGCAAAGTATGTACGTCTTAATCACCAAGCAAAGATTAATTAAGTTAATTCTAGTTATTGTTGACATCTCTAATATCCCAGAAGAAGAGAAAAGAAGCCAAAACTAAAACTTTTAGGACTGTAGTCCTACATACAGTGGAGATATATCATACTGAACCAGTGTGACTCACTTACAAGCAAATATCTTAAAAACTGCAGTGCACAACTGATTCTTGAGCTAGAGAAGGAAATTTGTAGAGTAAAAAAATAATTCTGCAGTTACTAAGAATAATCTGTACTATAGCAGCCTACAGCAATTTGTTCAATTATAAAAATGTAAAATGAATCTGTGTCACCTGAAATAAGTCTTTTAATGCTTTCAAGTTGTGCTGTTAGCAGCAGTTCTTCACACTTCAAAATTTCAAACTGTACTTCATACAACTGAAGTTGCAGGTCGTAATAATCAGCTTCAAGCTGGTCCAAATGGGCTATTGCTTCTGTGCCACCCTGTAAGCTCTGCATCTGAAAGGGAAAGACGACTGAGAATTACAACAAGAAGATGATCTAAAAAATCTCAACAATGTAATGGTATATCTCCAGAACACCTCGTCAAAAAACAAAAATAATTTAAAGGTACTGTAAACTAAAAAATGGAAAGTAGATTATTGCTACATAAATACAATTCCCTAGGCTGCAATATACACATTTATCTGAGAGTAAGTCCCATTGCACTCAGTGGCGCTTTCTTGTGTGTAGGTATGGTAGTTCTACATCAACTAGTAATAACTTCTTCCACTGTCCAGTAAAAACTAGACACAGCATGGTCTAATAGCTGAGTGTTGGACTAAGACACTGGGAGTCCAGGGATTCACATCCCGCTTGGCCCTGCAAGCCTACCAGGTGACTGGAGGTTCTTGCTCAAGGACTGTGATAGTAAACAAGAAATAACATTATTTTGTCAACTACTGGTAATCACTGCAACCTAAAATGAACGGCCAGATAGTCCTCTATTGTTTCTTACTGTAGAAGAATCAGTTGCTTTAGTTTTGGTCCTGAAAGCATTTTCTGAACAGTTGCTTTTGCTGTTATTCATCCTTTCCCTGGCTCTGTAATTCAAAGCAGCTTGCAACAGTTAAAACAGGTACAGATACAAGTTCACACTGTACAAAAGTTAAAACATAAATAGCCTATCAGTAGAATGAAAAGCAATTTACAAGTATAACCACTAAAAAAGAAAAGAAAATACAGATAGCACAGCACATTATTAAAGGCCTTTTCCCCACGAGCAATGAGTTCTCAAAAGCCAGCAAAACAGAAAGTCTTCCTTCACCAGCCTACAAGAGGAGAAGCAAGGAAGGTGATGGTGTAGCCCATCCAGCAAGGGACTTCCAGGGCCAGGGAGCAATCACTGAGAAGGCTCTCTCCCATATTCCCAGAGGGTGGTGAAAAAGAGGGAAGGGCCTTTCCTTAAGATCTCAAAATACGGGCAGATCCATAGGGGAAAATATGCTCCTTCCTTGTTTCAAAATCAGCTTCCCTTCCTAGTAACAGTGATATCAATCACACAGACTATCAAATCAGTTTTATTTGCCCTCATTAGAGTCATCATGCTATGCAATCTGACAAGCTATTAGTCAATGCAGAAAACAATTGACTTTCAAACCATGTGAGTTCATAAATTCCTCCTGATAATTCAGCCAGAAAATAACTATGAATCAGTTTGAAAAGATAAGCTTTGTGGGAATTCTTTGGCAAACATTTTGATCAAAAATGTTTCCCCTGAATTCTCAGCTCAGTCCAGAAAAGAATGTCAAAAGATGCCATTCTAGGTATTCCAAATATTTTACATATTTAGAGAACTATGAAGAATATTCAGTGATTTTTTTCACCATAACAACATGGAGCTTGGCGAGTGAACTGCAAAGCACCATCTTGTGTGGTTCCAGGAAAAGTTTTCAGTGTTCCTCCCACAGTGTAAACACTAATCTTTCATATATTTGTTCATAACTGCTTAAAAGAAAAAAAAATCAAACTTTGAAAAAAAAACTCATAAAGATCTGTTCCAAAGATAACCACAGAAAAATGTCTGAATATCTTTGGCATCAAGTAAAACAGCAGTGTTTACTATTGGCATCCTGTTGCATCGTAAATATGGATATACCACAGTTTATGGAAGTTAATTTTTTGGACCACAGTTCCCACAGTCTTGCAATCAGCATGACCACTGGCCATCTTGGTCGGGGCATTCTTGGAATCCCTGCCCAGATATCAAAGAAGTAACTTTTCCACAATCTTGTATACACACTGGCAGAGTAGGACTCACAATCTACCAGTGACTCCTGAAAAAGCATGTAAGGACAAGAATAAAAGTTCCTTAATTGTGATATAAGTGTTATGAGTATTAGAGCTATGACAACATGATTTCACCATGCATCTTCAAGCTCCAGCTTTTATCAGAAGTAGCCAAAGTAAAATTATCCAGAAAGACTAAACAAAAATCCACACATCTTTGAAATGCTTCAAAGATAAGGCCACATACAGGACACTGGTAAAAGGAATGTGGATTAATACTATGGAATCAACAAGTGTAACAACACACAGACTCATGCATTAACTTGCTACCAACATGTTAAATCATGAACACTAAGACTGTAATAAAATATTGAAGAAGTATTTACTTGTTTAACTAATTCTGCATCACTGAATTCCAGCCTGAATGGATAACTTTTAAAGTCATGTCCCTCAAAATCTTCTCAACAATAAGAACTAAAAAAGACTATAAAGTCAGTTTTTATAATGAACCGATTGTTCACCTTGAAAACAATAAAGTTATAGTCCTTTTTAAATAGTGTTCTAGAAACTGAAATGCTCAGTTTCTATGCATCCTAATGCACATTGCCACTATAGTGCTAATGAAATATATTATTATTACCATAGATACTCGACTGTAAGTCGACCATGTGTAAGTCAAAGACAGGTTTTGGGCCCCAAATTAGGGAATTTGCTATAAACTAAGTCAGAGCTTTCCAAACTTTTCATGTTGGTGACACACTTTTTAGACATGCATCATTTTCTCACATAGTAATTCAGTTTTACTAGCAAACTGAAGGTTAAACTAACCCCTTATAAAAGATACTGACACATACATAAACTGTAATAACAAAATGTATGCGGACAGAATATATCTCATCAAAACCTTTCATATATTTTTAAAAACATATGATTTATAAATAATAACATACATTTCCAAGATTGTAGGCAACACATCTACACACTTCAGGTGACACACTAATGTGTTGTGGCACACCATTTGGAAAGCTGTGACATAAAGATAAATCAACGCCCTTCCAGTAGCACAGGCTCCCCTGGAGGCCCCTGAAAAACCATCCAGACCTCCAGGTAGCCTAATTGGGGGGGGGGGGGGGTTTGAAGGAACAGATCATCCCACAGATTCTTCCAGGTTTGAGTAGTTCTAGGGTCTTTTCACTTCTCACCTCAAGCTGAGATGAGTTTGCACCAATCTGCTCCCTCAACCCCCCAAAAGCAGCACAGGCTCCAACTGTTCAGGAAAAAAAAACACTATGGTAACTATTACAACCATCATATTCATCATCATCATCCCCAAAGCCTGAGGCAGGGTCCATCATAGATTAAAATACAACTAAAAACACATCATAGATTAAAATATATTAAAAACACATGAAACCATTTAAAATACACCAATTTAAAATCCAGAGTTAAAAATTGACTGGGTAGGCCTGCTGGAAGAGGTAAGTCTTTAAAACTTTTTAAAAGTCAAACGGACTGTTTTGCTGTCAAATTTCTTCTGGCAGGTCATTCCACAGTCTAGGGGCAGCTATATGTAACACAATTACATATGGTGCATATTTTGAAGCAGTATTTTTTAACACACAAGAATAATCTCCACGGGAAGAAAAAACATATTCACCAAATGTTCCATTATCATGCCTTTCAAATATTAAAAGAAAATAAAAGTAAAACAAACTTATGTCACACTTAGTTTCCACATGCTTGAAAATTAAATTAATTTCTTTAAAATATTTTATCCATACATTCCAACAGGTTAAATAGCCATTTCTGATCATTTACCACTATGGTTTCAAGGCATATTGTGATAACAAGGAACAAATCAGGAAGCCCCCACCATCTGATGCCCCATTATCTGACAACTTGCTCTTTTAACTCTTCCAAATTAAGAACAAGTTCTATTAATTCAACAGGGATTCTGCTCTTTCATCCATTCTTCTTGCCTACAGAGGCTCACTTGGAACCGCTCGCATGTACCCACTGCTTGCAAAACAAGCTGAGAAGGGGAAAAAAGGTGCTAAATTGGCCGAGAGAATTTGCAAGCAGTGCTTGTAGTCGGTCCCAAGTGAGCCTCCATGAATCGTCCATACCGCTTACAGTGCAGTACATAGGCTCCACTTTCCAACCAATTCTGTTTTCTGACAGTGCTCCAGTCCCTACCTTTTCAGATAAGTGGGAGAAGCCTATACAAGCAATTGTTCTGAAATTTCACCTACATATAGTGTTGTACAAGGTTGAGCAAACACTGCTCTTAGGTCTATAACTTCTCTAACAACTTACCTCTTCTTTCAATGCATGTTTCTTCTGTTCCAAACAAATTTCTTTTGCTCTCATCAACTGCAAAGTCTCCTTGGAAACAGCATACTGAAGTTTTTCCATTCGTTCCACTGCTACTGCCCATGCTGCCTTACCAAATTTCTTCTGGTCTGCTCGCATTCGATCACACACAGCTTTTAGGGGGAAAAAATGAAATAACATGCTTATCCTACCTGGAAATATTTTAGTGTTGCTCTGTAAGTTACAAATTCCCTGTTTATTTTGTTGAAGGCCTGAAGCAGCAACTGCAGATTCAATGCATTCTGACATTAATACCAACACCATTTTCAGTCATGACTTTCCAATTTAAAAATACACAGTTTTTAATCACAAACCAAACATGCTTTTTTAAAAAACGTTCTTCCCTTCCAATGTGCAATCTGCATATATCCCAGAGCTGGAAAAGTTCTGATTAATTTCCAGTCCAGGACCCTAGGGAACAGATCAGAAACTGGAAAAAAATTTTTAAAAAATTGCTGACCTTTCTGGTCACATAATTGTGGGAGTGATAGCTTAAAACAACAAAAAAAAGCAACTTCTCTACACTATGGGCCATACGAATGTATATAAGATATCAAGCTTTCTACTCTGATGTCACAACAGGTTCATTAGATCGGAGGGAAGAGTTCTTTCGCCTTAGATTCTTGCCTTCTTTTGTCTGCCTTTAGACTAGCACACTCTCCAACAAAATCTGTCTCCATACCTTGCATGAACAACTTTTGCCATGCATGTTCCTTGCCACTTCTGAAGGCACCCTGTCATGTCCTTACCTACTCCATACCAAGGCAGGTATAGCATAGGCAAGAATGAAGAAGGGAATCAGACGGGAGTGGGGAAACATAGACTACAGGCCTAGAGACATTCTTGTCACCCCAGGTACAATCAGGGCCCCTGTTATTTGTGTTTTTCTTTTTGAGCTTTTTTGAAGAGGTGCCCAAATGTACCCCAACACTCTCTAGGAGGAAGAGAAGGTAATTTTGCCCCAGAAGAGGTACCCTCCCCCCCCCAAAAAAAAAGGAAATGAAATTAGCTTCCAGAAGTCAACCTCAGGGTTATCTCCTGCTGGGGAAAAGGCCTAAAATGGCCTGGAGATCATCAAAAACATGATGAGTTTGTCCTGCACACCATCTATGTGATACAGTTGATATCTGGAGGCAAAGAATATTTCTAAATAAAAAAAACAGAGTGGTTAAAATGGGAGGGTCTAGCTCTCTGAAGTTCCTAGGAGGAGGCAAAGCAGCCCTCTATCCCCCAACAGAATTGAGGAGAGACCGTTAGCTTGGTGGGACTGAGCGTGCTCAGTATCGGATGGGGGAGGGGTTCCTGCCAAGCTGCTCAGCTCTGGAACTTTCTGAAAAGCTACTGTGCATGCACGAAGATTCCCATTGTGTGAGGCACAGAGACCACGAAGAAGAACCACTGTTTCTCCACAATGAAGTAGAACAACATACAGGAGTCCAAACCTCTTAACTGATATTGCTTTTTTTAATTCTACAAAACACACATCCTACCTAGTATCTGTTCATATATCAATCCATACAGACTGTGTGACTGACTTTGCATGTGTGAAAAAGAGAAAGAAAATATTGTAGGTACCTGTGGGATGATGGTTATAGAGGATGCAGCACAGATGGATGTGATAGATATGCGGAGGGGTAGACAGATATGAAGGTGAGATTGTACAAATGGATCGATGGACATGGAATGAAAGACCATCTGAAGGCATGGAAAGGGGCTGATTGTGGACTGTCTCAGAACTTGTTGTCTGTGTTCATTCCTGAGTAATGCATTTGTTAATTCTCACTAGACATGCAAAAATGGACACTTCTGAATAGATGTGTAGAATGGTGGTACGAGAATACTGTGTGATTCCAAAGACTGTATTTGTGTGTAGCTCGGAAGACGACATCGACATCACCATCATCATCATCATCACCACCACCACCACCACCACCACCACCACCACCACCACCACCACCACGCTCCCCTTATCCCCACACACTCAGCTTTGCAAGCATACTTTATGTCTCTTTCTGCAATGCACTGCAATGGATCATTCCTAGCAGCAGTATTAGTACTGCCGTGTGGATTCTTCCCCACTGTTTTGTACTTATGATCAATAAGATTCTATGTGCAATGGGACTGTTGGTGGATTCTCTATGCAATGAGACTGTTGAGGAGAATATAGATCCAAAGGAGTGCTTTTGTGTGGTTCTGGGGATTCATCCCCTGGTTTGCGCTCATAATGTTACAGTTCACGTGGCTTCAGTTTCTCCTTTCTGTGGTACAGCCCTGTGAGGATTCAAAAGGTTACTTGATCTCTGTAGGTTACACTTTCCACTCTACTATGATGGACAGTGCTTGTCTGCTGTGCCAGTTTGAACACTGGACTAGGACTCTGGAGACCAGAATTTGAACCTCTGCTCAACCATGGAAACTCACTGGCTCACCCAGGCAAGTCACATTCTCTCGACCTTAGAGGAAGGCAATGACAATCCTCTTCTAAATAAATCATGCCAAGAAAACTCTGTGATAGGCTCATCATAAGTTGGAAACTATCTGAAGGCATAATAACAACAATGACGCAGATACATCCTTGGGCCAGACAGATGGGAAAAGCAGGAAGGAAAAGGTTCAACAAACTGCCACATAACTCATACCAATTTGTTTATCTTGCAAAGGAGCAAATGGACAAACCTGAAGGATCTGGTTTTCAAAAATTAAAGAATCATGAACTCAAGGACAGAAGTATCTCCAAATTTCTTGCATATAAAATAGAGCACATTCAACTTCACGGTATGGTTTTGATGACAAACGTTAAAACACTTTTAACATAAAATGTGGAATGAACAACATTTACCAAAAAAAAAGGGGGGGGGCCTCTCTTACTTGAGTACACTGAGTTCTAGCAATTTAAGGAAGACAATGAAAATTATTTGAGTAACAAGCAAAACAAGTGGTTGCAGGCCCTGAGATGTGTAATCAAGACTTACTCAGAATACTGATGGAAAATATGAAAACAGTTTAAGTCCATTACCCTTCTGTGCCTTTGCTGTTATTTCAAAGTACTTCACAGTAAGGTCCTGAATAGACAGTACAGCCATGTGAGCCTTCCGCTGCCAGTCCGCATCTTCTTTTTGGAGACTTTCAATTCTTCTGGGTCCTAAATAATCATTTTCTATGGAAATCTGAAAACAGATCAGTCCATTACATCCACCATCAAACGAAAGTATGCATAAAAATCTTTAAGAAAAGAAAGCTCTTAAAGTTCCCCAAAACATCTTTTAGTATTATACTGAGGATATGGGTCAATGTTAGTAAATATTGATGAAACCTCTATTTTTAGCACATAGGATTCTTCAATAATAAAAAACAGGAAAACCACAGACAGACACACAGAAAATTAATAACAAAAATAAAAACAAGAAACATCACTAGTAAGGAGGGATGGATGGCCCTACGCTTTCCTGAACTAATTCATAGAGAAAAAATTGAATGAAGGAAAAGAGAATCACTGTCTGAAGTTCTAGTTCCTAGATTTTTTCTAAAAAAACAGAGCTGAGAGTTTAGCACAAAGTGGGAATGATGAGGCCCTCCGGATGTTACAGGACTGTAAGTCCCAGCATCCTCACTCCTGGCAATGCTGGCTAAGGCTGCTGGGATTGGAAATCCAATAACATCTGAAGGGCCAAAACGATTCCCATGCTTGGTTAAACAGAATTCTAATGCAGGCAGAAGTACAAATTGTTTCTACATTATTTGCTTCGAGTTGCTGGCTAATCTGATTAAACATCATAGCACTGGAAAATTTTCCTTAATTTGCACCTGGTCCTGTTATGGGACAAAACTTTTCCCCAAGAGACACTAAAATGTTCCTGGGCAGAGTAATCCAATTCCCCCAGTGACAGCTGGATGAGGGGTCACCGGACAAGGCTGAAATGCTGCTTTGCCAGAGAAGAGGAGCTCACAGGCACAAAGATACTTCTGATTCAGCAGGCACCCAATACAGCCATGGAAAGCTTGGAGCAGGGATGGGAACAGAAGCACCTCAGCAGAGTTCCAACCAACTTAACAATCCCTGAAACAGAACACCACAAGGGTACATCAAGGAGTCTTTGCATCCAAAAGAATGACTGTCCTCTTATAACTTTGGTACGTCCATGAATTTGGCCTTGCAACATACCAGCCTGAATGTCAATGAGAGGGTTGTGAAAAACAAACTCAAAACACGAGATTGCTATAGTGAACTAGAAATGCTCAGAAAGTGGTGATTTTCCTCAGCTACAGAAATGCCTCACCTCCACAGGTCCACAAACTATATCCAGGTCTAGTAATCATAAATTATTTTTACTAACCAGGAAAAATATTGATGAAAGACCTGGGTGGCTTAAGCTTCAACCCACCAAGTGTATTACTCCAAGAAACAGAAGAGAGGGGAAACGAAACATGCCCTTGTAGGTGGCACTCAAAACTAAAGAGAAGACTCCCATCCAAAAATGTACTCCAGGTTTTCCTGACAATCTGATTATCTACATTAATGCAACCTCTCTGACTCTGCCTCAGCTTTCTTGCTTGCTAAAATGAATGACTTTGTAGCACCAAACAACCTCTTTGCAAGTGGGTTTGTTCAAAGCTGGTCCCTCACATAAATACTATTTAGATTGCTCTGCTGATCTGAGACACATGCCTAACCACGTGTCCACTCATACACAGACTGTGGCAACTCCTTTCTAGAAATAGAAGGAACTAGACAGAAATAACAGGACAAAGCATGCTGTTAATTGCTTTTCAAATCAAGAGTTAGAAGGGTGGATTCAATTTAATAACTTACTAAGCAATCAAAACTCTAAGCAATCTAAGCAATCAAAACTCTCAAAGTATACTCTTTTACCCTCATTATTTGGAACAGAAAGGAATTTTTAGGGCAATGATGACAAGTTACATGCCACTCTGTCTACCCTTGCTTTTAACAAAAAGCTGTTGCAGAAGACTGGAATCTTAAGGAAAGATTGGTTTGTGCTGAACAGGTAGTGAACTCTTTCACTTCAGGTTGTTCTTCTGCACAAAATTTATCTTTCACACACATGGATATGCACAGCATGTTATTACAGATAAAATGCTACTTATACTTAAATAAAAGCAATACCTCACCACCTCTTCCTTTCCTCCCCAAATAATCCATCTAAGTCACCTGAAGAGAGTTGAAAAATGCAAAATAGGACAGTGGCTTGGAAACATTATGCACAATTATTTTCAATGTTATTGCATCCTAGACCTTTATTAAGATGTTAAGATGTCTAGATTTTTAATCGTATTCTCCTAGAAAATTATATAGAAAAATCAAACACCTTAGAGGTATAAACTACACTGCAACTGCACATACCAGGTTTGTCTTAACAAAACTGTCTCTAGGTTTGAAAGGTTGCCAGAAAAATGCTTTGTTCTTGCTATCGATGCCATCTTTGGCTGGTTAACAAGGTGTCCTACATCAGTTATGGACATTCTTGTAAAGATATCAGTGTTCTTTATGGGACTTGCTACCTTGTACATGAAACCTGCTGTCACAATAATGCTGAAAATAAAATACAGTATCTAAAATGCTCACTGGTACATTCTATGTGATCCTGGAATTTAAACCTTTAGCATTTCAAGAATATTTCACACTACGTAGGGGATTAATTGCTAAAGCCTCAAAACTCAGAGATAGTCTGGAAAAATGTTGGATGATTTCAGCATTTAGAAAAAATGCCAAGTGCCTAAACTAAGATCTGAATTTGAAAAGGTTATTTTTTTGGACTACAAATTTTAGAATATCACAGCCAGAATGGCCAATAGTCATGCTGGCTGAGGAATTCTGGAAACTGTAGTCCAAAAAGTCTGCTAGTATCTGTTCACTCCAGGTGCCCAAAGTATAGGTTGCAGACAAGAAAAGGGGCTTTTTAGAATGTCCTGAAATAGGCTTCTTGGGAGGAAAATCCAGAAATAAGCAAAGAGGTTGCTTTCCATTTCTAAAACAAAATTTTAAAAAAATTAAAAAACGGCTATTTCAAGCATTTGGAAGGCCCAGATTGACCATTTTCATGAAAACTAGGAAGAATTCAAGTACCACCTGCTGAAGTCTGGTACACTGCCAAAAGCACCCCCCCCCCCCCGTCTTAAACTGCCCTACTTCTAGTCCTTTCCACCTGGAGAACAACCGTTAGGCACTCTCAGATATCAGCTTCAATTACAAGCCTTGCCACCTATTCTTTGAGCCCACTAGCTAGTGCAGGAGACTTGAAAGAGTGGCAGGATCTTGCCTCATTTATATGATGACTTGGATTTTTACAAATCAGCAGGATAAAAGCCATTGTTTCTTTCTTGTAACCAAATTAAAGCCTATCAGAGACACTTAAAATCTTTCTGCCCAATCCCTACCCAATTTTGGTGTGAATATGAATCACTCTGCAACTTTTCTACCACTTATTGCTCTTGCCATCTACGTTAAATTAATTTGTGTGTATTTTCTGATTTAACTAGACCAGTTTTTATATAAGCCACTAAACAAGCACCACTGAATTCAAATGAATAAATTCCAAAGTCTGTAATACATGCCCAAACTCATAATCAGCCAAAAACAAAGTCCATTAAAGCATCAACCTCAGCTTTATTAACTGCAGTTCTAACTTGAGAGTTTGAGTTCAAATTTTCTCATCAGAGTGAACTGCTCTAGCACAAAGCAGTATAAGTCATCCTGAAAGCTACTGAACAAGAACAAAAGGAACTCTGCATGTTAATATAGGCATGATCCAATAATGGGCACGATCCATTCTGTACTCTACAAACGCTGTTAAGTGTACACAGCTCTCTCTCTCTACAAGTGGGAGCAAGGTTAGCAGCAGAAAATTTTGCTTTTAGATACGTTTGGATTTATATAGTTAGTTTGTTACCTTTATTTGCTGTCTCCTGAGCATTGCAAGTTCCCTCATGTCTCTGAACGGTTGCAGCAAGTACTGATAGAGTTCCGTGGTGGCTTCAGCAAGGCTACTATAGGCTTCATCTTCCATTTGATATAATTCAAGCAGTTCTACCATGCTTTCTGTATTCTTGTGCTTTTCTAGGAGCTGTGTAAACATGATGGAAAATATAACATAATAAAACTTTCCTGTTATCAAGCCAAATCATATAAAATAACTAATATTTGTAACTTACTATAATCACTCACATACCCTGGTGAATAGTACTGATTTCATTTAACCCTACTCTCTATTTTTGCTTGAAATTACAAGACTTTTAAAAGAACCAGGAAAATATTTAATCTTCAATTTTTGTAAAGTATGTGTTAAGTGAAATATGTAAGTATATTAGTGAAGTTGTTACTTTTAAAATCCATTCCTTGTGATTCAGTAAAAGGTATGACATATTCATATGTTATGCCTTATTTTAATTATTTCTGTAAAAAAGAATCAGAAAAAGAACTTTAGAAACCTCTGTAAACCTGATATATAAATATCTGATATATCCTATGCTCTTTTCTTGCTTACTTTCTGCTGGCAAGCAAAAAACATTCTATTCCAAAAGGCTTTTAGAAATTGACTACAGTGGGCTTGTAATGGTGTGCTTATTGATTTTATCCGCTGTTTTTAATGGATTTTCAAGACATTTTAATTCTGCAGATTGTGTCAGTATTGGAGAAAAGGCGGATACAAATGAATAAAAAGAGGAAGGGTGAAGTAAAGCTGTTCTAAATGTTTCTGACCAAAATGCTGTTGGTGCACACCCATATGTGTAACAATCCTTGGGTGTGGAAGACAGTCACTTGTCAAAATCATCCTGCCCACAGCACCCTGGCTCTGAATACTGTCCCTAAAAACTACATATGAGATAAACAGGTAGCTTGAAGCCATCAGCCTTCTCTCTCCTTTTTTTCCACTGCTGCTGTATCAATGGCCTTTTTCCTCTTACAGTTATTTTAATTCTGGCCCAGACTACAAATTTGTCACTTACATTCGGAGAAGCAGAAGTGTTTGTATAGAAAGGTTATATTGTAGAAGTAGTGTAAAACAATAAATAGCAGGGCCAATTCCCAAGACTTAGCAGCGCATGTGCAATGGAATCCACACAAGACTTTGAAGTACCAGGCCTGTCTTCTCACACACACACACACACACACACACACACACACTCCCAAGTGAATGCACACAGTATAGCAGATATGAGTAAGTTGCACAAAGCAACACAGAATACTGAATGGGAGATGTAGGCTATGCAAATGAGCTTCCCTTTCCCAGTAATAGCTTGGCACACTGCAGTGAGTACGAGGAGATAAGGAGGAGGTGGAAAAGAAGGCTCACTGGACCATACTCCTAGATTTTTTTATCTTCATAACTCGGGAAAATATATATATAAAAACCATTTAAAACTGAAAGCTTTGGTAGCATCCAGTGGCTCCATGGAATATGAAATATTTGTGTATAATATGACACAAAAACTGTTTAGTGTGGGTCCTTTAAATGTCAAATAGATTCAAAGCCTTGCTCAGATAATGGGAAACTTCTCTGTTCTTCTGTGCTCTTATCTTCTGTGTTCTTATCTTTCAATAGACTCAAACAATGCTGAATAAGGCAAATTAAGTTCTAAAATCCTAAGCAGGAAACACATGGTTGATCCATTAAACTGTCCCTACTAAAGAAAACATAATATAAATTCATATATTTGAAACTGGAATCACAACCATTTTATGCTGTTTTATCTTCCTATCCAACAAATGCAGTTATGTGGAAAACTTCAGAGACTATAATTTGAAGTTCTCATAAAAAAGGGGGGGGGGGAATAATCAAGTAGAGGATACAACAGAAACATAATTTTACTCACTATGTGAGGTTTTTGCCTATTTTACAAAAAATACACATTCAATGTCTAAATCTTTCATAAATGCTTAAAGTGGAAAACTCTGAAACAAATGCTTATGCAGGACATTGATTCCACATATCTTTCTTTTTCAAAATATTTCCTTTATAGGAAAAGCTCAATAAAACTAAGCCTGCACTTAAGAAAATTTCCTAGCTAGCTCTGCACATATAGCAGGACTTTTGTCTCTTCCTCACATCAAGAGCACTTTACATTTCATGGCAAACTACCTTACCAAAACTCAGTAAAGTTTATGGACCAGCTTACAATATAGTGAGAGGTAGAAGGGGACAGTATCATGATTGCAGGTGTAACATGCAAATGCCTGCTCAAATGTACTCACTGAATAAACTGATGTAACTAGCATTACACTGGCAGGTTACATAAACTAATACACAGGTGGGTGAGGGGTGGTCCACAACCCCATTTTTGTGCCCCTCCAAACCCTCCAGAATCCTCAGATTTAAAGGAAGCCACAGCAGAACACTGGCAGCATTATCTCCCTGCTGTGCAATTTGTAGGCAAAGTTCAGAAACAAACTGCTGCAAGACTCTGCAAGGCTAAAGGTGAGATTTTAATTCCAGTGGCACCTTCACTTTGGTGAAGGTTTGGGGTGCAGGACTCTCACAAAAGTTTAAAAATCATGAATATCTTCCCCCTCCCACCCAAGTGAGTAAGAGAGGGAATGCACACACATGCCCTCCCTCCCCACACTCCCACTCCCATTTGTTCTCCCATGCTCCCCCCTCCCATTCCCTTGTCTTTTGCCCAGGCTCAGGGAAGGCAGGCACAAGCATTCCTTCTCCATGCTCCCCTGTACCCTTCTCGTTTGCCCGAGCACAGAGAGAGAACACACACGTTCACCTTGCAAATAATCAAATCCACGAAGCTCAAACCTGCAAATGTAGAGGGAGGACCACACAAAGAAGACCTCCCCCAAAAGCCAAAGCAAACATGTCCTGCACAAATCTGATCTGGCAATCCCAAGGCTTGCTGATAAAAATGAGTCCTCTTCCCATAGAGTGCAAAAAATAATACCAAAGTCAGTGAACAGAAATGTACTATGAGTATATAACTGCTATACGACAAAAGGTAGCATGCACAGTAGTTTCACCATGACTCAGTGGTCATAAGGGAAAGAAATAGGCAGCTTTTTTCCTGTTTCTCCTTGCTATCACTCTATAAATCTGGAAGAGGGATAGCTACCAGCATTGTGCACCAACAGGATTCTAGCCTACCTTCATCACAGCAGCAACAAGAGTCTCCAGAGGTACTTTAAAGACTAACAAATGAATTAATAGAATGAGCTTCTGTGAACTGTAATCCACTTCTTCGGAAATGTAAGAGTGTCATCCAGAATATCAGATATATACACAACATATACATTTGGGGATGGAATTACAGAGAATGAGATCAAAGGGGAAATGAATGAAAAATGTACTGATAGTGACAATTACATTATTACCACTGACTATTCATGCAAACCCTTTACTGATATATCTTTGCACTAGCCAAACCAATTTAACAAATGTAGACCAAGACTGCCACATCATAGTAAAAATAACCACCAGCAAAGCTTTGTTCTGCTTGCATTATACAATCCCATACTAGATATCACTGTAGCACAATATATGTGGATCTCTTCTAAATATACATGGCTGACAACTTGTGCCATTGTAATGGCACAATGCAATGTGCCTCAGTACATGTTCTGCATTAGGCTTCTGCATATTCTCCAGTGGGGCCTTAGGCCTCGTTATGGAATGAGCAGAGGCCCATTCTGGATTACGTACACCATGCCCAATATATTTCAGTTCTGCAGCTGGATAGAGTAATTGGGAATGTCCAATACAAACACTCCACATGTATAATACACACCTGTGCATTTCATATTATTAGCATTGGCTAGTCACACAAACCATTTACTGATACCACATACATCTTTGCACTAGCCAAATCAATTTAACCCGTATGGACTAAGACTGCCGCAGCACAATATAAATAACCACTGGCAAAGCTTTGTTCCACTTGCTTTTGCCTATACATGATATCACTGCAGCACAAAATTTGTGAATCATTTCTAAATGCACATGGCTGGCAACCTGTTCTGCCATTACAACAGCACAATATGATGTTCCTTGGTGCATATTCTGCACAAGGCCTCTACACGTTCCTTAGTGGGGCCTTAGGCCCCATTTTGTGAAGTCACTAACAGGATGTGTGCGGTGAAAAACTCTTGAAAGGTCTGTATTTTCCTCTTGTAACAACATAGCAGTACTATTTGAGTCATTATGAATTACAATTGTACCTCATTATTTCTTCATTGAATTCACTGCACTAAATTCTTAAGAGTTGAGTTTAAGGTTGAAAAACAGAGAACTGCACAAGACTACTTGGTAAATTTAACAGCTGGATGTGGATGTGGACACTGACTTTATATGACTAAATGCAACTTATTAAGCATTACAGAACACTTACAATCCATGCAAAGGGATCTTGTAGCACCTTTGAGACTAACTGAGAGAAAGAAGTTGGTAGCATAACCTTTCACAGACTAGGTCTACTTCATCCGACCCATGGAGTGAAGTGTCTAGGGAGAGACAATTAAACCTATGAATGAGCAGGTTGTCTGCATGAATAGTAACAGAAATGCAAAACTTGTGTGTATGGTGATGGAAAGTTCAGTTTTAACAATGGTCATTGGGGGACAAAGTTAAGAGAAAACATATAGCCTAAAGCCAAGGTGAATAGATAAGCATATGAATAGTGGAGGGAGTTACTGGGATGTAGTATGATGCAATGATGTGAAAAAATGGGCAAGAGAGCCCTCATATGGCTGGAGTGTTAACCAGTATTGTAATATATGTAGTGTGGCAGGAGCTAATGGAGATCTCTCATCTGTAGGGTCATCATAAGTTCAAGCGGCTTTTATGGCAAATAACTACAAAGAAGAAAAAAACCAGGCAGCTACAGCAATTCTGTACTTGAAATACATTGAGGTAGGGGTGTGCGCATGCCTCAGCAAATACTGAGAAATCTACAGATCTTATGCCAGCAGAAAAGCCCCAGCGGTGTGTGTGTGTGTGTGTGTGTGTGTGTGTGTGTGAAGAGAACACAGAGAATCCTCAAATGGCATAAAATGGCAGACAGTCCCCACCCCCATTCTTGGAACCAATGCCAAAGCCTGCCAGAAATAATGCCTACATGCTGCCCACACATGGAATAAGCCAACAAACTCATAAGGAGACAATGTCTTCCAAAGGTACCACTGCAGTGCACAGCAGCTAAGAAAGAAATGGATACAACACCTAAACCAGGGCCTTCCAAACAGTGTGTCATGACACATTAGTGTGTCACCTGTAGTGTGTTGGTGTGTCGTCTCCCCAGCTGAGAAAGACCCCTCCCCTGAGCCTGGCTTGCTGCCGTCACAAGCAAAGACCGGGTGGGAGGGGGCTGCCTTTCCCCTGCCGTCGCTCCTGCTGGGGCCTTTCCTGGCAAGGGCGATGGCAGCAGGCCATGATCGGGGGGGGGGGATGCCTTTCCCCACCCTAGATACGCCTCTGGGTACCTCCAATTTGCTAGTAAAGCTGAATTACTGTGTTGCGAAATGATGCATGTCAGAAAAAGTGTGTCACCAACATGAAAAGTTTGGAAAGCTCTGACCTAAACCATGACAGTCTGGGAATGATGGCTTTACAGCCATCAGCATGCAAACTTCATCCTCCCAAATCTGTACAAGCCAAACAGTTTGAAGTGACTGCCCTATTTTGATCTGGAAAAAATGGTAAAACAGCTAGTGGGAAGTCAAAGAGGGAACTAGGAACATCTCAGTCCAAAGCCTGTTCACAAGGCCCTAAGTATGATTTGTTTGTTAAGTATGAATTAGCCTTAAACAAAAGTACTGTGTAGCCCTTCTTGCAATGCATTAAGCACATTCTCTTGCATTATAAGTAACTGTATCCAACATTGATATATTGTTAGTTTTGGCCTTTTTATCTGATTTTACTGAAAGGAGTAATATTCATTGCCCTTTCACAATTTATGGTTTCTACACTAAATGCACTTTTGTTCTGTAACATCCACAGCTCTTTGTTAAATGATAATGTTTAAAATGATCTGACATTTCTTTTAAGCTTGTGATCTAAGAATTGTTCTAAACTGCAAACTCTGTTCAAGTACAAACCATGAGATGACCATTTTTCAAATATTCTTTTATGAACATATACATCCTCCCACCAGTCATCTGCAATTCCAAACACAGTGTTGCACTTCAATAGCTTGCCTGCAGTCAAGTATGAAATATCACCAGCTCAAAGAAGAACCAGCAGTACAAGACAACAATATCTGCAGCAGCACTTGTAAGAATCATTTAAGTATTATAATAGACAGTAAACTGAACATGAATCTGTGACACAAACAAGACTAATGATGCCTTAGACTGTATAACAACATTATTTCCAAGCCTTGGGGGTGGGGGAGAACTACTTACTATCTAACTACTTACTGAAAAAAAGGAACCTAGATCAATATTAGAGGACATGCTTTCCATGCTCAAAGCCCAACTTCAGATGCTGTTCAAGCAATAAAGGAAGGCAGCAGAGCTGAGAAAGAATGTTAGACTTCAGTGTAATGGTATTTTTTACCTTTAACTCACTTTTCATCCAAGGAGGTCAGGGCGGTGTACCTGGTGCCTCCTTTCTTAACAACCAAAAGAAGCAGTTTAGGCACACAGTGATTCAAGATCACTCAGGAAGCTTTGCAGCTGAACAGCAATCTGAACCTGGGTCACCCACATGTGCCCAACACTCTACCATATATATCACTGAGTCTTGAAAAGAAAAGGTGCTCCATATTATAAAGGTGCTTTATAACATCTAGGCAACATACTATCAGAAGTGTGCTGACAAGCCAGAAACAGTTCAAAGACAAATGATCATTCTGATTTTTTATCAGAAGTACTGTGATCTAGACTGTGGACTCATTCTGTCTTGTGAAGAAGAGGCAGGGCCCCCAATACAAACCAACCTATGAGTTTGTATGTCTGTAGCATGTGCATTAGATAAGTATATATAGCAATACATACAAGCATCCCTAGGAAGCTGGGAAGGTTCCTCCCTTGGAGACTTCATGAAAGCAGCTAACAGAAATTTCTTGAAGATTGTTAGGATCCAAAGAAGTAAGCTAAAATGTGGCCACTAAATGATAATTTTGTTTCCTGTCACTACTACAGGTTAATTTTACCATTCCCAATAGCTGGTTTCAAGTACCCTTTGTGAATATGTGTTCTTCACATAACAAAACTTTTCTTCCTGCATAAGATGTTAGAATGGCAAGGGTATATGATGCCTTATCGAAAATCCCATTAAGCAATCAAGTTAAAACTGAAAGGCTGTGTCACTTTGTTCTTCTAGAGATAGTAAAACTGAGATCTTGCTGGCGTGATGTTTTGATGTACATAATCTTGGAAAGGTTTTTTGCAGTTTTTTGTTTGTTTTTGGAATGGCAGTAAAAAATGTAAAAAGAAATTATACTTCCATATGTCAAGAACTATGACTGAGAAAATGATGGCTCACTTATACTAAGAAAGTTTTGTGTCTTTAAAGTGTCACAAGACTTTCTGTTGCTTTTAAAGAAAAACAGTTGTTTTACAGAGCAACAATGGTTTGTAGGCCCAGAAGTGTGGAATTTGTGGCTTTTCAGATGTTTTTCTAGTGTATCTCCCATCAGTCTTAGCCAGCACAGCCAACAGTAAGGGCTGCGAGGGTTGAAAGGAGCTGCAACAATTTGGAGGGCCATAGTTTCCCCACGCCTATTGTACACAGAAAAAAATATTTCTAGACTAAGGAGATCAGCACTGCTGCCACTCTGTCCAATCCACAACAAAGGAAAACCATCACACACACACACACACACGCACGCACACGCACACACACAGAGGATAGAGAGTTCCACTGTGACTTATATAGTACAACACACCTCCTTGTGCCAGGATCAAGGTGGCTGTGTTAGCACAGCCTGATGACAAAATGGAAAAAAATCCTAATAACCATAATGACCCTTGGAATTGGGAACTGTGGGAAGCCATTAAAAAAGTGACTATGTGTAGCTCAGTAAAAAGGACAGTGAAAGATTATAATTATATTCTATAAATAACCGAAAGCAGTACGCATGGTATAGGAAGAGATCTGTTTAGATTAAAAAGATGTTAAATAGAAGAACTATAGCTTTGCATCAGCCATTAATAACTTTAGACTATGTCAGGAAATTTCTGCCTTTCTACCAGCTCCCAGAAAGGTCATGGGAAGGAGGACTGTCAATTATTTCAAGACATGAAGAATATTTTGTACAAAAGTCGTAAGCAGCAGCTCCCTATATCAGATCAAGGTCCCTGGAATCCAGCACAACTTTCCAGTAGCAGCCTTCTAAGAAGCTTGCAATATACATTGTTGTTTTTCCAACATATGGAAATTCAGTTTTGGGGAAAAGGTGCACTATGAATAAAGTTGCTCTCATTCTTATTGTTGTTAGATGTATACTCCCTCTGAATACTGTGGTTCCATTTATCTGTTACAGCCACTGGTAAGAGATAACTTTATGAACTGCGCAAGCCATCTAATGGCTACGATGTTGTTACGACGACCATGGAGACATCACCAAAATGCTACCATCAATGTTGCCCCATCTTACATGAATAAAATTTAGGAGTACTCATCATATGGGTGCTACCATACTGAAATTCTGTAACAGCTGCAAATGCCAAAAGCAACACGGAACGGTGACATGAAGATTCCCAACATGGCAGCATGCTGCACATAATGTATGAGAGGGGACTGACTAAGATCCAACAGGGTTGTTTAGCTGATGGAGCTGTTTTCATCAGAGGAACAACAGGAATGTCTCCTTGTCCTTACTAAAGCAGCCCATAAACTCTCAATTTCTACTCAGAAAGTCTGGGAAATCAACAGCAAGAGCTGCAGGGAAGCGGAGAGGAAAATGCCCCACTACATAGATAACACTTCATTTAGAGTATAGCAGGGAAAGTATGGCCCATCCCCAATTCTGCAAATCCCAATGAGATCCCCTCCAAGCCCCCTACCTTAAACTGAGAGATTTTCTTGCCAGACAAACCTTAAAAATGGTCCCAATCCACACCCAACAAGAACATTTTACTTCCCTCAACCCCAAGCTGTGATATCACTTGCAGAGGTGTGGCCCATGTACATAGTTTTAAACTTTAGATCTTTTTTAACCTGTCTTGACTTGCTAAATTGTTTAACATGTTTGTAGTTTGTTTAAAACCTTATAGGATTGAAAACACTAAATATATTTAAACAAACTAAGACTCCTGGCACATTTACATACACCTAGCTTACACCATCATCTTGTAATCTTCCTACTCTTCCAATCCATAGTACAAATTATACTATTTACACTAAACCTGAGTGCACATATCAATATTAGATGCCACCAGCACCTGGAACGGATAACATGCAGTGACTCTGGAGGAGCTACAACAAGCTAATCTTTACTTTGGATATCTGAGATGGGCACCAGTTATCTAAAAACACCTTATCCTGCCTCCATCAGCTTGAGCTCTACATTCCCCTTGGCTTAAATGAGTAAAAACAATATGCTTCATGAATTGTGAATGCAATGATTAATCCTCAGTAAAAGCACTGATCTTTTAAGAAAATATGCTAATAAAAAAGAAACACAACAGTTATTATTTATGGTAAAATGACTACTGCTCTCACTTGTTACATCATTAACTAAAGTATGGAAGGTCAGAAAATGCTGGAAAGGTTAAAGTTACGTTCACCAGAGTTCTTGTTCAAGCATTTTAAAGACCCAAGGTGGAGTCAACTACATGATTACTGAATTGTTCATGCCTGGCTCCTATGCATGTACGAGCTGAAATGAAGGCAAGTGACCTGAACACCCTTTTCCAGCTTCAGTATTAATAATAAAACCTGCTCAAGCAGATAGACCAGAATTCCACGCCTTAGATGTGACAAGCCAGTCAGACTTGTGTGTATCATGGCTTCAAGCACAGAAAGATGAAAACTTCCTGGTAATAATAAAATGTTAAAATTAACCAAAAGGAGAAAGGAAACAGAACCATTGAAGTGAGAGGAAAGGTGTAGTCAGGTATTATTTGGTGGTAAGCAAAGAACCAGCATGGTATAGTGATTTGAGCATTGGACTATGACCCTGGAGATCAGAGTCTGATTCCCCGCTCAGCCATGGAAACCCACTGGGTGACCTTGGGAACATCACACACTCTCAGCCCTCAGAAAACCCCATGATAGGGTCACTGTATGTCAGAAAATGACAAAGAAATGAGAACAAAGTCCTTAAACACATATCAGTTTGAAATGTCTCATTTTGCAAGCTCACAAGCTTTCTTGTTTCCCAAATAAAGTTTTGAATTTTTAATATTGCATCACCTAGGTCAAAAAGACTATTAGATTCTGTGACTGAAATGCTAGCAAATAACAGATATAAAGTTATATTAGGAGTAAAAAAAGCATTTATAGATTAAATTTTAAAGCAATATTTTAAAGTTATATGCACAGGAAAGCTATACCAATTAGTATAAAATGCTAGTTAGTGGGAGAGGGTCATGGAGGTTATTATTTACCTAAAATAGTACAACACACAACAGTAGTAAGAAGCAGCTGTGATCAGAACAGATACTAAAAAAATAGTAAGAGTGATTAAAGCACTGTAATGTCTTTTTATTAATCACTGGTATGCACACATTTTGTATAGTCACATACTATGCTATCAATCACTAACAAAAGCACAGCAGAGTCAGAAAATAAATACTGACTTTAAGCTTTAAGTATCTTAAATCCAACTACTAGGGTTTACATTATATGTAGATCAGACCGCAACATGCTATCGTACCATTGTTAGCTTTACAATATTTTCCTGAATATTGCATATATGTACAAGTGTACACATAACTATCAAATCTGAGCATTCACAAATTGCATACTACTGGTTTATCTTCTATGAGACTATTAAGCAGCTTGAAACTAGTAGCAGTCAGATACAAAACATACACCATGGTTTCATCTTAGAAATATTAGACTAGCCCCACTCACAGATTCCCTCCTGGTCTTGTCCAGAATCATTATTAACTTTCTGTCCTTGTTTGCAGTAAATCATGGTTCACCATTTCATTCAAAACTATGGATCACAAATTAGGACAACTTAGGGAGCTAGATCAACCTGGTGAGTACTATCTACATAATAGTTCCTCTCAAGGGTTTTAGATGGAAATCTTATCCAGCCTATTGCTCAAGATCCTTTATTTGGTTACACCAAATATCAATGCAGGGACTTCCTACCTGTAAAGCATAAGCTCTTTTGCAGAGCAGTAGCACTGTCCCCTTAATAACAGCATTGCTTGTTTACTTTTTATCTCAGAAACCCAGGTTTCATGACAAAATAAATAATTTTTCAGTAAAATGTCGTTTCTGTTTTTTGTTCCTTTTCATAACTGGTGTATAGCCTGCTTACAGAAAGAGCCTGTACTCTCCTTGCAAAAAGAAGCAAAGCTTTAAAATGCACCCTCTGTCTTCCTTGCTGGCTTTCAAATGGCCATTCTTTTCAGGATGCATACAAATAAAGGCGAAGATCCTGTACTGTTAAACATAACTATGATGACAGAGTTCCATCACTGTAGCTATGTTTGACAGTGCCACCCCCAGAAAACTACCCTTTCAACCCAGTCAATGTTCAAGATGCCTCAGATTAGGACACTGTGAAATTACGTTTACAGGGCTCTTTCAGGTGTGAAGTGCACTGAGAAAAGGCAGCTGGAAAGACCACTTGGGGTTCTGCCTCAACTACTTCTCTTATTGCACCCTGCAACTGGGAGAGCACTGCAGACATCACTTCCCAGTGCCCCAATCTTCAGTGTCTTTGGCTAAGGTGCTGCCTGGTTGAAAAGGTAGGTGTTGGATGTCACACTCAGTCATTAACAACCATAAACATGAATGCCAAGTTACAAGATCATAAGTCCAGTTTACAATCTCATTACTCAACAGGATGCCAGCCAAAATGTGTTAAATCTTCACTTAATATGCACACAAACACACATATACCCCAAATCCCCTCTCTCTCTATGCCTCTGACATGATATATATATAGCCAGCCCTCCACATCTGTGGGTTTAACATTCACAGAATTGATTGTTTCTGAATTATTTGCTGCCACCTCCACTGCTGCCCTATCCCATTTTTAACAGGGACTTATAAGTTTTGTCTCACATTTGCAGTCTCTCTGCAAGCCTTGCAAGACTGTGAAGGTGAGGTGATGCCTGTAAGTCCTTATTAAAAATGGCATGGGGCAGCAGTGGGGACAGCATAGCTGCCCATTTCTGCCTTGTGAAGGAACCCTACCACCTCATATCAGCTGGCTGGTGTGTTCATTCCAACCCATGGTGGGTTGAATTCATAGATCATACTGCACGTACTTTTTTGTGTGTTAAATATGATTTGGGGGGAACCTATTGACATTCATGGTTCTTCCACTTCTGTGAGAGTCCTGCGCCCCTAATAGAGACAACCATATTGTGTAAGCCCACTTTCCCACATCTGGGGCCTCCAGACACAATGAACTGCAGTTCTCATTGTCCCTAGCAAGAACTATGCTGGAAGTCATAGGAGTTATAATACACATCTGGGGAGTATCCCCAGGCTTACTTGTGTAGGCTTGTGTGTGTAGGCTCACTTGAAAAAGACACTATAGTATAATGACTATAATGATCTATATGTGTGGACCAAACAGAGACATCTGAATTATTGTGAAATATGAACAGAGGATACTTTTGTATAGTAAGAACATATAGTTCTATATACATCTATCAAGAAACTGTTGGGAGAAACTTCTTGTATTTCATTCTTATTATCTACTGTCTCAACATACATCGTTATACCACATTGCCTGGATTAACACTTATATTAAAATACCTTGCACATCAAAACTAAATACTTCTTCTAACGCTATTCATTATTCTGTGAAATATCTTGGGGTCACTGCAATGGACTAACCATAAGCATAACCAACTGACCCTGCTGTCAATCATCTTAATTCAAATTCCATGGCAGTTAGTTTATTTGCCTATCAGCCTGCCTGTTAGACAGCAGAAAACTCCTTATAATCCCAGTATCCAAGAAATAATTTAGAAGTAGTTATATACTGAGAATGTTAAGAATATTCAATCTATTGTTATACTGAAAATGAATTAGAATAAAATATATTGTTTATAAAACACTGTTTTTAACAAATAAACAGAAAGAATGAAGAATAGAGAACAGAAGATCAGTATCCATAGAAAAATAAATGAACACAATGGAAGAAATAAAATATCTATGTTGATCGAGAGATATTTCACTTAATGGTAAAGATATTACTTCCTTTTAGTATACATTATACGGTCTGTTCTTCTATTTCCAAAGCGTTCAGCTACTTACTTTAGAATCACAGTATTTCAGCAAAGAAGCATCTGTCAAATCAAATGTTTCAGACAGGTTTATCTTGGACAGATTATTAGTTAAGAAGTCATTTAAATATGCAAGTGCAAAATATTTCTCTACCGTGATAACCATTTTACTTTGGATTTTAGTGCATTATCAAAGTTATTGTAGAGATTTAGAAAGATTATACACAGAACTTAATTCACTACGAACCAAAACAAATATTAAATCTTACAATTGATCAGCTAAGCAAAACATGGGCAATGTCAAAATAGAAAAACAATAAAGGGGAAAGAATCTAGCTTGTGTCCCTAGTCAACTCATTCGAAGAGACTAAATCTGTTGCAAAATCTGTTACAAAGAGTTTTAGTGTAAGAATTAGAGCTGCATTTATTTTATGCAGACATACGATTTTAGAACCATATCAACTTCTAGTCCCCTTTGAAAGTTCTAACAGGGTTTTTAAAAATGCCATTGCTATAATTGAACATCTCACCCTTCATCTCTAGCTATTTTCAAGTACAGATGTCAAGAGTAATGTGAAAGAAAAATACGCATGAAACACACTGAGCTTAGTAGTTTTCTATTTCAAGAAGAGAATCAAGTCCCCATCCTGAAGTGTGGAAAAGCACTGCATCAGGATTACACATTAATATTAAATGCCTGTCATCTGTTGCTCGATTATCATGGAATAACTTAGCCAAGTGAGATATGAGCTTCCTGTTACAGAGAAAGCCACTATCAAACACGTAAGAGACAAGAGAAACCTGAGAACCACTGGGAACAAAGCAAGCTACCTAAATTATCTCCTTTCTTAAATATGAAGCACCTTTTAATTAAGAGCAGGTCAGTTTACATAGCATATACCAACAGACTTACTGACATCACATAATTTTTACTGAAAGTAACAACTTGATTTATCTACCATAGGATGAGAGGGCTGCACTGCAGTTAAGCATAACAGCCTACCAGTTAGGTCACATCTACATCACAAGTTACTTCATTTCATTAGGGAGGTTCTGGCTTCAGGTATTTTTACTACCCATTTACTTTTATTGCTTTGCATCTCACCTATTCATAAATGCGTGCCACATTTTCTCTCTTTCTCAGAATGTTTGTATAGCTCAGAACTACATCACACTTATGGAATTATCCTGAGGATGCAAGGATAGGGTTTGACAGTCTGTCCTTCAAAACTGCAGAAAAATCTCTTTTGAAGCTGTCAGTACCACATTTTTAGGCATCTACAGAACCAAGCATCTGGGATTTTCCCAGCTCCTTCTCCTATCATCCCAGATGCTCTTTTAAAAAAAAAAAATCAAAAGAAATGTGTAAAGCTAGGTATTTACTCTCAGCATAAGAATGTATCTATGACAAAATTATTTTGCAAATTTGTACATCTGCACTGGCACATGATTACACTGCCAAAAAAGAAAACACGAAATGGGTTCATCTGATACTTTCTCTGATACAGCAGCAGTGGGAAATTTCTGAACTTCCAGATGTGCTGGGCTTCCTAAATGTTTATAGGACAAAATATCTGGAGGGCCAAAGATTCCCCACACCTATATGAAGAGAGAACAGGGAAGGCATGAAGGAGAAAGGCGGGGAAGAATAACAGTGAAGGTCAAGTTCAAGAATAGTATTTCTTAAATACCACAGTTTTGTACTATGTATAATTCTACACAGTAAGTCGTCTGTTCAAAGCAATACAGTCTGAGCCTAGGCAAAACAGATGCTAACCATGGCACTGCTTCTCTCCCAGGTCAGCTATAAACTCAGCATCAGCTTGGCACTAACTAATCTCCACTACATCACATATATAGCAGATATTGACCAAGGTTCACCATCTTCAAAACTGACTTTAATATACATCTCTACACAGAAAGAATGACAGATCTTTTTCAATTACTTCAATCATTTTTAGCCCTCCTTTCCTGAAAAATAGACCAAAGCGGCTCTCAAACAGTATTTTTTCACCAAAGCCTCTATCTAGTAAATGAAGATGATCCTCATCAGAATTCTGGAACAACTTTAGCCAATCTGGTATCCTCCAGATGTTTTGGGCTATACTCCCACCACTACTGATCATACTGCCTTGGGCTGATGGAAACAGCAGTCCAAGGCAGAAACCACAAAGCTGGAGAATTGTGTATCACATCTAGTTCAAGTCAAACATGACATTCATGGATCCTGTAATTCAGCAAACATGAATCTTGCGCTTCAAAGTTACATGCAAGAAGCCCTCTGAGCTAACACTTATAAGCCATAAAATATTAATGCAATCAATGGTATTTATGGCCACCTCTATTTATAAAAAATGTGTAAATCCTTACAAAACTACAACACTCCAAACTTTGAAGTGTTTACACACAATTAAAAAAAATCTCATCCTTAGATCATCTGGATAAAACTTTGATATTCTATTCTCAAACTGACATGCTACTTTGCCCTATTTCAAACCATCCGCTATTTATTGTTCTCATCAATCTCAGAGAAAATAAGATTTCATCCTAAATGGAGAGAAACAACTACAGAAGGTCAGTCCCTATATCAAATTGATGCCGGTGACAATCACACATCTACTCATCGTTTTTCACCTGATGTATCTACAATCAATCAGAAGCAAAAGAATCTGTTTAGGGAGGAATGGCTGTTGGCCTGAGTCTCTTTTCTCATGTTAACATAAGGCCTAAACACTTCAGCTTAGACTAATTTTATGGCAGTCTGCTTCCTACTATAAGGAATAGTGTCCTATAGCACGCCTGGCAAATATACCCAGTGCAAGATGAAGTCTGGGATCCTGCTGGTTAGTCCCTATTACAGTAGACCCACTGAATCAATTCTTCAGTTGTGAGTCAACACACAAGTAAATCCTGTTGATTCAATGGGCCCCCTCTAGCTGAGAGCAAGAACATGTGAAGCCAAAAGGTGGGGCTTTTCTGTTGCTCTGATCCAGTGTACTAATATGGAAAGGTTCAGTTTCTCCTTCAAAACTCTTTACCAATGGGGGCCACTGCTGGAATGATACAACAGCCCCTTGATCCAGAAATCCTGATCTCCTGCAAGTTTGGATCTAAACACTTCTTATTTAAAAGTCATAGGTGTGGACTGTCAGCATCTATCTGCACCTATGTAAAACTTTATTTTGTCTATGGGGGAGGCTGAAAGCCACTGAAAACTTACCTTGAGAATAAGTCACACTGAATTCAGCGGGACTTACTTCCAAGTAAGAATGCACAAGATTGGGCTGTTTGTTATCAGCTGAAGGGCAGAAAGACTAGCAGGAGAGTGAAACGGTTCCCCCCCCCCCCAATTTTTATTTTTGAGGGCCTGGAGGGCCTCCCTCACCTCCTGAATCCGCTTGCGGGCCCGCTGCAGGACCTCCTCGTAGCCCTTCTGCCGCAGCTCGCTCAGGCTCTCATAATACTCCTCGGGGTCGTCCGTTTCGGTGAAGAGCACCTGGGAGAGGATTTTCCACCCGCAGGTGTCGAGGCAGTGGCCCAGGTAGACCTGCAGCTGACAGCAAAGGGCATCCATCTCCTCTTCGGAGAGCTCGGGGGCCCCGAAGAGCACCGTCCACATGCCCGACGGCTCCTCGGGCAGGACCGGCAAGCAGGGCTCCAGCTCGGAGTTCACCGAGCACAACTGCTGATGCACGGCCCGCAGGTCCTGGAAGGAGAAGAG
Source organism: Cyclura pinguis (assembly GCA_030412105.1). Classification (NCBI taxonomy): domain Eukaryota; kingdom Metazoa; phylum Chordata; class Lepidosauria; order Squamata; family Iguanidae; genus Cyclura; species Cyclura pinguis. Next base: position 314,106,720 of record CM059600.1, on the reverse strand, counting down.
GCCGGCCCAGCTACACTCCTCGCCGGGAGGCGGCGGCGGCGGCGGCGGCGGCGAAGGCGGCGGCGGCTCCGTCTCGGAAGCGCCCGGCGCGGGGGAGGCCGGCTGGGCGCTCTGAGGCCCGGCGAGCGGGGACGGCAAGGGGGAAGCGGGGCCTCCTCCCGCGGGCTCGTCCCTGCCCAGCTCCAGCACCTCGATGTCGTCGGCCTCGCAGGCCGCGGGGCTGGGGGGCGCCTTGGGAGCAGGCGGAGGCCTCTGGGCCTCAGTGCTCCGCGCCCTGGCCGGGCTCTTCGGCGGCGGCGGTGCCTCGGCCGCTCGGCCTCCGGGGCTCCTCGGCAGCCCCTCGGCCCGGGCGGGAGACGCCGGAGAGCTGCGGGCTTGGCCAGGCTCGGCGGCGGCGGGGCTCCAGGCCGGGCTCCTGCGGACGGTGGGGCTCGTCCCGGCTGCTTTGGCCGAGGAAGCCCGGTGCTGGGCTCCGCCGGGACTACCGCCACCGCCGCCCTCTCCGCCTCGGCGGAGCTCCCGGGAGCCACTGCGCTGCCTCTGCGCCGTCCGGTTGTGGCAAGTGATGGCGAACTTGCCCTCGATCTCGTTCCAGGCCACGATGAAGACGAACTTGTGCTTCTCGCGCTCGTGGAAGGCGTGAGGCCTGACGGCCACCCAGTCCGCCTCCAGCGTCTCTTCCAAGGCGAACGTGCTCATGGTGGCCACCGCTCGCCTCCCGCCGCCGCCGCCGCCCCGGACGGAGGCTCTTCCCGCTTGCCCCCCGCCGCCGCCGCCGCTGCTCTCGGGCGCTCTCTTCACAGCCCACCATCAGCCATTTTAGCGGCAGGGAGGAAAGATGAGACGAGACAGACTGATGCGGTCCTGCTGGGATGGGGAGGGATGAGGCCAAAAGATACGGCTCGTCAGTCAGCAGCAGCGGCTGCCGCTGCCGCCCTCTCCTCCGCCTCCTCCTCCTCGTCGTCGTCGTCGTCTTTCTCCTCAGCGCTCCGCCGGCGCGCGCGCCCTTCCCTCGCCTCCCTCTCTGCTCGCTTTGTTGTCAGGAGCCGGGCGGCCGCCTGTCGGAGACAATGCGAGCTAATACAGTCCGGCATACAGGTACCTCGGCCGGTCACGTGGAGGCCCCGGATCTGTTTACAAGCGGCGGCGGCGGCGGCGGCGACTAAGACGACGAGGCAGCGGCGCGTTCCGGCAACTGGCGCGGCCCCGCCTCCAGGCTCTCTGGCTGTGCGGCCCCACCGTCAACACCGGGGAGCCTTCCCCCCCCCGCCCCTTCTTCCCTTCCTCCTCTGGCGCAGACCGAGACTCCTCCTCCGCTCCGACCCCAGAGCCCCGCGGGCGGTGAGGGCAAGAGATAGGGGGGGAGGGGAAGGAGGGGGGCTTTCTCTTGCTCCTCCTGTTTTCCTTTCCGACCCGACCAGACGGCCTTCTTTCTCCGGTTTCCCTTTGCTCTTGCTGGGAGCGGCTTCGTTATCTCACTCTCTCACACAGACGAACAATGTTCCTATTCAAGCGATGCGGGCAGCGCGCGTTAAGCTCAGCTATCTTCTCCCTCCTCTCTGAGGGACGCACGAGTTTCGCAGCCAAGGGCCGCAATACCTCACCGTCCCCCGAAGTTACGTGACAACGTACCTCTCCGTTCCTCCCCACGTCTGTCGCTGTGCCCGCGGAAAGAAATAATAACGATTGAGGGGGTGAGGTGGAGGCAGAAGAATACAGTAGACCTTTTCTGTCAGCTGAATTTATTTGCCAAGTCGAGCGGCGTCTAACATGCTTGTACAACTGTAGTGTATACACTCCATCTATCCCAATTAGTTTTCTGTCATCCTACTTTTTCAGCTGCTTTTAAAACGTCCTAGCTTTTCTTTTCTCCTCCCAAGGTCTCCCTTTGTCCTCAGCTTGCTTCAGTTTTTGCCAACTGAGGCCATTTCCGCATTACAATGTTAGGCCATTTCCTCACTAGACTGTTATAGCACTATTATTCCACTTTCAACATCCTATGGAATCCAGGGGTTTGCAGTTTAGGGAAGACCCCCAAGGGCCCCTCCCTAAACTGCAAACCCCAGGATTCCATAGCATGTTGAAAGTGGAATAATAGCACTATAACAGCCTAGAGCAGAAATGCCCTTAAAGTGCTGTTATTCCACTTTCAACATCCTGTGGAATTCTGGGATTTGTGGTTTATTGAGGCCAATAAGTCTGGCTGAGACTTCTAACTGCAAACCTCGGGATTCCATAGGATGTGGAAAGTGAAACAATAGCACTATAACAGTGTAGCACGGAAATGGCCTGAGTTCAAAGTACAAAAGTACAGTAGTTTGCACTCAGCTCCACCCAGAGGAGTGGAGGTGACAGAATCTTGCCCTTCCCAGAAGGCTCCAGCAAAAGTAAACTACTGCAGTGTCCCCTGGCTTGCTTGTCATTCCTCATTAGTAACTTTTGCTATCATGACCACAGCCACATATGTTCCTGTTCTCATCTGAGAAATGTTGGAAGGTATGTTAATGTATGTGTGTGTGTTTGTCTTGTGCCTTCAACTTGTTTCCAACTTACCCTGACCATAAGGCAAACCTATTGTGGGGATTTCTTGGCAAGATTTATTCAGAGGGGGTTTGCCTTCCTCTCTGAGGCTGAGAGAAATCAACTTGGCCTGCGTCCTCCTGAATGTTTACATTTGGGGAGGATATCACTGAATATTTTACTCCTATAAACAGAATGATGGAGAGCATTTGATACTGCTTCTTGAATCCTAGGTAAAGTGTTTATAAAAACTTGATAGTTAATAGTAACTCTTAATGGCAGTTTATTCAAACTCAAAAGTTTTTTTGTAACCCTCTATTCAACAAACATGCATGCATCTTTCTCCCTGTTTAGCCCTCTTCAATCTGTAAGATGATTTTTTCTAGTATGTGTGGTTTCTTGGTTCTAAGGGGACCAGGTAATAACTTTGTAGTAAGTTAAAGTTGCAGTGTATATTATTTCCTTATTATAAATACTATTGAGTTATCAATAAAATTAAATTTTTTTAAAAAATTAACTTTTATTCCTATCAAATGAGTTTTCATGGAAATTTGCATCCAAGTGTTATGGAAGGAAGATGTGGGCAACAGCAATCTTAGGCCATTTCCGCACTGGGAATTTAAAATGGTGCAGAGCGACCTCCAACGGAGGTCTTCTGCACCGTAGAGTGGACTGGGGTGGACTACTTTCTGTAGATCCACACCTCAGTCCAGTTCTGTGCAACCAGAAGTGGTCGTGCAGCGTGATTTTTAAAAACCTCTTTCTTGAGGTTTTTAAAAAGCACAGAGCAAGCGAAGCCGTGTAGCTCCGTCGCCCGGCTCCGGAGCAGATGTGCAGGCGGGCGCAAGTGTGTGCCTGCAGATCTTCCAGGGGCGGGCTTTCGGCTGGCGAGCTTCTCCGGTTGGTGGAGAGCCTCCACCAACCGGAAGCCGCCATTTGGGACGCCGGAGGACTGCGGGGCAGCGAACTCGCGCTGCTCCTTGTGGCTACGGACTCCACTGGCCGGAAAACAATGCCGGTAAGCTCCGTTTTCAGGCGTTTCCCACACACACGTGTGGAAAGGGCCATAGACCGTTGGTAGAATGGTTAGAAAGGCAGTGCACAATCCCCATGGAAGCTTGAGATCAGACAGTTTTGAACAAGGAAGATTCATGAAGGTTTAGCCTTTGGAACAAAGATAGGCAACTCATGGCCTCCAGATGATGTTGAGCTGCACTCCATTAATCCTAGCCAGCATAGCCAATGATGGAAGATGCTGAGATTTGCAATCCGACAGCGTCTGAACGGCTGCAAGTTGTCCGTCGCCTCTGCTTTAGAAACTTCTTTTTGAAGGTCCAGCTTCAGTTTTATAAACATGTAGGGTGAGATGGACAGGCAGAAGATTTTAGACAGTCAGCAGATTGCTGTCATTATTATTAAATGTTCAGTATTGTACAGAGTATCACTTGTGATCAAAGTTTCCATTTTTTTTCTTCAGGCATCAAAATGCCTGCCTCTGACATACTTTTGTTATCTTTTAAAATTTATTTTACAAACTCCATATTAATGGAACTGACTTGCTTGTTTCCATTCCACTGTTGGTCTTTTGATTGCTTATGTGTATTTTGTTATATTATTTTGTGAAAATCTGAAGAGGGGGAAGACAGAAATGGTTTCCTAGGAGGGAACTAAGTGAAGGAGGAAGAACAGGTGAGAAAAGTATGGGAGCAGGTGACTGAACTAACCAAAAATCACGGGAAGGAGGACAAAGCAAAGGGGAAATGTTATGCTTGGATTCTATATGTAGTTGCTCCCAAAAATTAACGTTTACCACCCTCTCATTACCAGTTTTTGATTCCTCACTTGGGGACTTTTCTCTCGCAGAAGCTTTGAAGTAGAATTCTACATTTTCAGAGCTGTTACCATTACCTCTGCATGATGATATACTCATACTGTTGTCAATCATTCTGTTTTCCAATTTCTTATTACATGAGGTGGTATCAATAGAAGGAAATTCTGCTTATCTCTGAAAAAGGGTAAGAGCTGAAATGGATGAAGAGCTGAAATGCTCATCATGTTTGATTTTTCTTTCTCTCTCCTCAGCAGAGCATTGTAAAACCATTTTGCATCTTACTTTTCCAATATTCTGTGTTAAGAGAACATATGCATATGTACAATTAATGTTTCTATGTCATCAGAAAAGGAACAACAGGGCTTTAGGTGCCTTTGTCCCTCTGGCACAAGATTTGGAAATATTTCCATTACCCAGAGCATATATAAATTGCCACAGCACAAATGTTGCCTGATTCAAAACTTTAAAACTCAGACATCTTACTAAGTTGGAGCAGGTAAGCCAGACTTATACAGTATACATCAAAGGCCTTTAGATTTATGGTCAAAGTAGAATAATGCATTAAAAGATATAATTGAACAACATGGCTTGACTCTAGGATTTAAGCAAATATATTAATTATTGAGCAATCTAGGATGCATAGTCCTTAATCTCAAATGTTAGGAATTTCAAGTATTAATCAAGATCTGTTTCTACCTGCAATTTTTGCAATTCAAATGTATCCATAATAGTAGTATTAAAAGACAATAATGTTAGCCTGTTTTGGCATAAAAAGGTATAAAGGAATCCTGTAGCACCTTTCAGACAAATTAAGAAAAGTACATTTCTAGCATAAGTTTTCATGGACTCCATTTTATCTTGCAACTTCAGTTAATCCAAATGGATCTACAGTTGGTTCTAGAGACTCCATGGTTATCATCCCAACTATAGCTGCTTTAGTCAGTTTTATCATATTCTGTATTTTCAAAGCGGCAGACTATCTTCCTCTTTGTGTGTTGCTGCATCTGTACATTTTTCAAAACATTCAAAGGAAGAGGGCTGTTTCTAAGGACTAGTTTTTACTTGGCACTTTGTACTTAAGCAACAAATTCAAATGAGTATGAATCTTAAGTATTAAAATAGCATGAAGCAACATAGTGAGTTGGGTTGATTAGGGTATTTCCATCCATTCATATTCAGATACTAATACATGAGTAGGAAACTTTCTTTGTTGACAACCACATATCCTTAAGAGTTGCCTGGGGACCATGTGTCGATAGTGCTTAGGGCAGAAGCTAGAGGTGAATGGGGTTTCTCTCTCTCTCTTTCGGTCACTCTTCTTTTCTTTTTTCTCTGATTCCCCTTTCTCACTCTTGACATCTTCCTCTCTCTTAGCACCCTTTCTTTCAGCATAGGAAACTGGCAAGGGAGGAACAGATTGCTGTTGCCAGAAATCTAAACTGCTTGCTTGCAGGTGGCTCTTAAAATTTGGCCATAAGAGTAAGAGCCTAATGAAATTTGGCTATGGGTCACAGGTGGCACCTCCATGTTCTAATGCCAAGATCCAGAGCTTTCAAGGTTAATGAACCTTCTGTTCTCTCTTCTGTCAAATGACAAGACTTCCATATACACACAAGCTTTTCCAGCAGGGTGTAAGGATACTTCCTGTATCAGACAGAGCCTTCAGAAAGCATGAAGTTCCTTGAATGCAGTTCTATATATGATGGAGTGATGCCACAATACATCATTTTAATAGCCCAGAGGAATACATACCCCAATAAGAAAAAACACAAAGTGATATAGCTGTATAACCACTACTGGAAGCCCAGACGCCAAAAACAGTAAATCAGGAACTGAGGATGAAACCACAAACCACACAATGGATCAATCTTGTACAATAGCTGGCAGATTTGGGTGGGTTTTTTTTTCCACAATGGAAATCTGCTTCATTTGTATAAGAAATCATAGAGTTGGAAGGGACCACAAGGGCCATCTAGTCCATGCAGGAATTATATAATGAAAGCACTCCTGAGAGACGGTGATCCAGCCTCTCTCCAGAGAAGAATCCACCATGTTTTGAGCAGTCTGTTCCACTGTTGAACAGCTCTTACAGTAAAGAAGTTCTCACTAATGTTTTGGAGGACTCTCCTTTCTTGGAATTTGCATCCATAGGTTTGTGTTTGAGTATCTGGGGCAACAGAAAATTTGCCTACTCCATCTTGTCCTTGACATCTCTTCAGACAATTAAAGACAGCTATCACATCACCCCTCAGTCTTCTCCAAGCTAAGCATGCACAGTTCCTTAAGTCATTTCATATAGGGGTTGGCTTCTAGAACTTTGAACATTTTGATCACCCTACTCTGATCGTGTTTCAGCTTATTCATAGCCTTCTTGAGGGCTCCAGAACTGGGCAATATTCCAGGTAAGATCTAACTGAATCAGAGTGGCAGAATATTACCTCCTTTGATCTGGACACTATTCTTGTTGATTCAGCCTAGAACTGCATCGGCGTTTTTGGCCACCACATCACACTGTTGAATGATGCTTAGTTTGTGGTCTACAAAGACCCCTGCTTTCAAACCAGATATCACCCATCTTATTTCTGCATTTCATTTTCTTCCTCAAATGTAGCACCTTACATTTATCCCTGTTCAAATTAATGACTCTGCTCTCCAATCTAATCAAGGTCTTTTTGAATTCTGATCCTGTCCTCTGCAATATTAGCTATCCTCACAATTTTGTGTCATTGCAAATTTGATAAGCATACCTTGTATTCCATCATCCTAGGCATTTATAAAGATGTTGAATAACACCAAACCCAGGACAGACTCCTATGGCATCTCACTAATTACTTCCCTCCAAGATGAATGGGAACCATTGGAGAGCACTCACTGGATTCTTTGAAGCCACCTAACAGTAGCACTGCCTATTTCACCAGCTTATCTGCTAGAATATCATGGGAGACCTTGTCCAAGGGTTTACTGAAATCAAGGTATGCTCCATCTGCAGCACTTCCTGATCTACCAAGCTTGTAACTGTATCAGAAAAAAAAATAGAGAGAGAGAGAGAGATTAGTTTGAGATGACTTGTTTTTGAGAAATCCATGCTGGCTCTTAGTAATCACAGCATTCCTTTCTAAGTGTGCACAGACTAGCTGTTTAATTATCTGTTCTAGAACCTTTCCTGGTAATGATGACACATTAACTGATCAGGAGATGCTTGTATTCTCCCTCACCCAGCTTTAAAGATGTTAGTGATGTTTGCCCAAATGATTGTTATAGTTGAGAAAATAGCATTTGACATGGATCCATTAGTGTTAATTTGCTTCCCAGTTTGAAAGGAGCTAGAAGGTCTCTATGGAGAAGTAACATGTAAGTTGTAAATATATTGACTATAGATTCACATATTTGAAAGACAATATGTATTTAGCAAGAGGCAGGGTATTTAATATACTGTAGTAAGATCTGCCTTCTTCTTAACTCAGATAATGAAAGGTAAATATTGTTATTTATTGGGGAGGCAACTTGCTTGTTCCTTCAACGAAGTGCCCAGGTTGCTTACAAAGCACAAAGAAAAAAATCCAGTTGCACAATTGAGACTAACTGCAAGCAAGACATTTCTAGCATAAGCTTTCATGGACTCAGTTCACTTCGTCAGATGCAGGGAGTGAAGCTTTTGTGGACAGACATGTATACAATAGGTGTGTGTGTGTGTGTAAAAAGCCATGGAAATACAAAACATGTTGGAGTCATGATAAGTATCAATAAAAAGCTAATTATAAAATTAGCTAACAGGATGAAGGTGGGAGGCAGGGTTTGCATACAAGCTCAAATGAGCAGGTAAACATATGTACAGTGGAGAATAGTCTTTATCTAGGGAATTGGTATGATTCGAGGACCAGTAAAATGTCAGACTACAAATACTCAAACTATAATAGCTACTCATTAAAGAAAGATTAAAGAAAAGGTAAATCTGCAAGGCAAGTAATCAAGACTAAACTACTACTGGAGAGACCAAATATAGAAAATGATATGACATCCCTAATGGTCTCATCAACCCCCAATTCAGACCATTTGAACACAACATCAACAAGCTACATGCAATTCTAGAGAATAATGCTGTACTTTCACAGGCTGTAGGTAGCAGGCATTTATTAACATACAGACATTTTCCCCTCATGCCTTGAACAATTACCTACAAAATGACACAAAACATTAATAGAAGTATAGGAACAAAACTTTGCTGCAAATCCAAATGCCAGCTCAGTCACCACATCTAATGTGGCAGTAACATTACAGGACCGAATAGCATTATCCACAGCATCAGAGGTACCTTCTAATAAGGTATGTGCTATCCTATGCCAACAATTATCTTCTGTATCCTGCACTGCAGTTAAAGAGTTCAGGGCACCAGAAGACAAATGGACACACATCTGATGTTAAAAATGTGAAGACTGAAAAACCAGAAGCAAAGCACTTCCTGAATGTAATATCTCCAAGTAGTAAGGATCAAACAAAACAAAACAGGAAGATTGGAAAGCAAGACTGCTTAATATAGATATATTCACAAATTCCAATTGATTGACAGTAGTTTGCAAAGAAAGAGTAATTTCTTGGCACACTACATATATTAAAACACAGTTTTCAGTGCAGACATACAACCCAAAATTATTCTTTTCATGCCTGCTTTATGACAATATTTTACTGGTCCTGTTTACATACCGATACAGCAGAAAAAGAGGTTTGCCTTAGGTTTGCCATAAGTCAGAAACAACCTGAAGCCACACAACGAAGAGACAACAGTATAGGGTTTGCAAATTCAATAACATCATACAAACTACATTAACAGAAACAGTTTTTTTAAAAAAGCAATCTACAGAGACATGAGTTTTGTTATTACTTATTTTAAGGCCTGGGAAAATTAAAAAAAAAAGTCATTCTTAATATGAAACGCAGCAGCATATCTGAAAAGATCCTTTCTGTTAGTCTGATACTTTTATAAACAAAGATGTGTCAAAAGATTTAAAACCTGTATTGAAGGATGTAAAGATGAGGTGATGTGGAGATAAGCCATGCTTCAGATATCTTGGTTATTAGCAGTGTACTCCTTGGAATGTCAGGCAAATTGACTGAGCTCAGCAATAGACTAGCTTAATTGCTGAAACACTAATGTTCATGTTGTTCGTAATGGCTGGCCCCGATTAGTGATCTATCAGGCACGTTCTGCATTAACTGCAGTTTCCAGACCATCTTCAAAGGCAGTTCTACAGTCAACAATAGACCAATGTTCTAACATGTTTCTGCAGACTCATCTTAAAACAATGATGTAATTATGTGTCTTGCATATCGGGATGGGCAAAGTTGTGGCTCTCTACCTTGCATGGTGAGTGGCAAGTTCCACCCACCCCTCCAAAAAATTGTCCAGTCACATTTCCAAAAGCCTCTAGGGGTAGGATGGGTGAACAAGCAGCACAGTGCCTCCACATGCCCATTTTTGGAGCTCTAAGAGCTCCCTTGCCCCCCAAATTTTAGAGGCTGAAAAATCTCCCCTAGATGTCAAGTAGCCTCAGGGGGCTCTATTATGTATTTTGACAGGCTTTCAGGGTTTTGCCAGGGGTTACTTTTTGAACCTGTATAGTCTTTTTTCAAAATAAGAAGCGGCCAGCACCAAGACTAGTCACTTCCTGCTTTGCAAAAAAAAAAAAAGCCTCTATGGGGAGGGGTGTTATTTTTATTTTATTAATTTATATCTTGCCTTTCTCTTAATAATGATGTGGCTCTTCAGGGTCCCATGGGGACTAGTGTGCCCTCACAACCCCTGGAAGTTGTCCAGCCCTACTCTATACAGTACAATTTTCCATTTTGGTCCACTTTGGGGTAGATGGGCTTATTTTAAGCTAAATGGGGATTTTCATTTGCAAAACACCCAGACAAGTGGGTTTTTTAATTTTTCATTTTTTTCTCTTTGCTTTTTATATTAAGTATTTATTAGCTGCATGATATAGTGGTTTGAGCATTGGACTCTGACCAGGGTTCAAATCCCCACTCAGCCACGGAAACCCACTGGGTGGCCATGGCAAGTCTCACTCTCTCAGCCCCAGAGGATGGCAAAGGAAGGCCCGTTCTAAACAAATCTTGCCAAGAAAACCCTTTGATAGGGTTGCGTTAGGGGTTGCTGTAAGTCAGAAACAATTTGAAGACACACAATAGCTGCAGACTGTTTGAATATCTCCACAAGGAAAAAAAAGAGGAAAAAACAAAAGAATGTTTAATGCATCTTCTTTGTGTTCATCCAATATTAAACAATTTTTGTACAACATCACTTAATATTTTGCTAAATTAATTGCCAGACCAGAATACCTTGCCCCTCAGGCTGGGCACATATCCATTCTTTAGGATGTATGCTGTAAACGTTACGATTGCGTGCCTTAACTGACTTAATATCAAGCTGGCTTGACATTCATAGTGTACACATACATAAGTTTCCTTTATGCCTGTGTATTTCTTTTTGGGGCATCGTGGAGTTTGCTCAGTGGTGTACCGGGGGGGGGGGGCAGGGCGCCTCGGGCAGCAAGTTTTGGGGGGCAGCACCGGGCCACCTTCCACACACTGGCAGATGTCCAGCAATTAGATGGGCACTGCAGCCTCCCAGAGAGGTCTGCTAGAGGGGTATGCCACCCCGGAAAGGGGGCTGTCCTTTCCTGCCTCCCCTCCCCTCCCCCGCCCCTCCCTCCCAATCTGGAGTCAAACATGTTTCCAGCCAAAGCAGCAGCACCAATACCAGCAGACCTCTGGGTCAGGCAGAAAAGGAGAGAGAGAAAAAAAGAGGAGAGGAGAGGAGAGGTGTCTGCCTTCCCCCACACCTCCAAAACTGGGGATGAGCCCAGTCCAGCTGACCCTCTGAGGAGGAAGGGGGTAGGGGAGAGAGAGAGACAGAAGGTGCTCACTACCACAGGAATGCCGGCGTGTCTCTGAGCACATGCAGAGTGCCTCATCTCAGTGCGAACGCCTGGAGCCCAATCACCCAATGCCAATTGAACAGTTTTTATTTGGTATTTTGGATACATCCTCTCTCCCCTGAGAGGGGCGGCAAACTCAGGGACTGCCCCGGGCTGCAAAAGCTCTAGCTACCCCACTGAGTTTGCTATTCCCTTCCTCCCTCCATCGCACTCAAAGCCCACTCCCCAAACTTCCATACAACCTGTGAAACCTCTCCAAACACAGCTATTCTGTGCCTTGAAGGAAGTGGGCAGGATCATAGAAGCAGCTGGTTATGTTGCGATAGCCAGGCGCAAAATGATTACAGCAGTACTGAAACACCTGGAGTACCAAAAGTACACACTCTTCTTCTAATGCGAGGGTGGGCAAGGTGCAGCCTTGTGTCTGCATACAACCTCTGTGTTTATTTTCTAGCCTTTGACCTCCCTTTTTGTCACCCCCATTTATGAAAAATGTAGTAGTAGAGGAGAAGGTAGTAGCGTGATTTTCCTCTCTTGGTAGCCTTCAGGAATAGCAATTAACTGTTACATAAATTGTAGAGACCCCTGTATTGTAATATGAAAAAAATATGTAGCCCATTCTCCTCCCATCTTTTGAAATTTTGGTAGACCATGAGACCTCCAGAGTTCCAGGGGCATAAAACTGACCATCACATCCACCATCCCTTGCTCACCCTTGCTCTAATGTATTTGAACTTTCTAACAATTTTCTTTCAAATACAGGCCAAGAGATCTTCAGACATGTTTCTACATCATTTTGCCTAAACAAGGATATATTATCACATGAAGTGTACAGCATGCTTCCAATGCATTTTGCATGTCTTATTAGAGGTGCACTTATCTTTCACAACATTAAATTTTGTTCCATATTATTGTGACAGCCTTTGATCTCTGTCAAATTTCAAAAGCTTTGTGTTATTAGTTGCCTGGAATATTAAACTGGGTTCAGTTCTTCCATTACAGAAAAACATGAATGCAAAAATCTATCTCAGAAAACTTAAGATTTCATAGACCATAATTTATTAGTCATTTATTAAATTGCACATATGGTATTTGTACAGAAACAAATCAAAAGTCATCTCCTTGTTTGATGATACATACAGATCAAGGATACACAAGGAAGTATAACATAATGAAGAATTACTGAATAGATTTTAGTTTACTGAGGCATATGCATAAATTATTCCAGTCTTTTGATGTTCCACAATCACATTTTTATATCTTAAAATATTTATTGCCATAAAGAGCTTATCTTTGTAAATATTTCTGAATTTAATTCTGCACCTTCCTTTTGGCAAAGTTTTGCTTGTAGAAGTATGTTGGGGGGTTTTTGTCGTACATTCCTGTTTGGTGACTGAGTACCTTTCCACACTACACTGTTATAGTGCTATTATTCCACTTTCAACATCCTGTGGAATTCTGGGGTTTGCAATTTGCTGAGGCCAAAGGGCTCTCTCGCTGGGAATTCTAAATGCCCCTCCCTAAATTGCAAATCCCAGGATTGCATAGGATGTTGAAAGTGGAATAATAGCACTATAACAGTGTAGTGCAGAAAGGCCCTGAGTGTTTTCTGACTTAAGGAAACTGTATATATCAATTTGTCACCTAAAATATCTATTGTTTGCTTAAAACATTATTGTCAGTAATGCTACTTCGGTGTCTTCAACCAATTGGTAGATTTTATTGCTACCATATTTTACAAATAATATAACATCTCCATCCTCCAAACATGTTGAGTTTATATTTTTTATTGAATATTCCATAATTTTAAAAAAATGAATTCGTGATGCTTCCTTTTTAGTCTACCAAACATCTAATTATACAGTCTAATACTTATACTTAACAAGTGTATTTTAATGGTAAGAAGTGTAGAATGGTTTTTATAATGATTTGCTGTACTATACTAGACAAGTCTGCTTGTCTTACTTGGAAGTAGATTGAATAGGACTAGCTCTGAGATAAATGAATATTGTTATTTAGGAAGAAGCCCTTTGAACAGAATGGTACTTACTTTTTGGTAGATATCTGTATATCTAAAACAGTACTTTTAACTTCAGAGTAAGCCTGCTGAACTCAAAGGACTTATTTCTGAGTAGATATGTATAAAATAGTATTTTAAAGAAATACTATCCTTCTCTGCCTCAGAAACAGCTATTGTTTTTAAATATGAAATAGGTTTGTGTCTAAAAAAACACTGACCAAAGTAGCTAGAAGGTGATTTTTCTACTCCTCACCTCCAGCCACACCAGCTCCCCAAGAAGCCAACTTCTGAAGGACAGGTGTTCTTCTGAAATAAGGGGGCTATGGAATAGAAAGAGAGCTAAGGGGGGATAGATTAGGCCCAAACATCTTCTTTGTTTATCTCCAGGAGATGGATAAACATCAAAGTCATTTGGAAATCTAACTTCTCCTTTCAGCTGGTTTTGTATTCCAGTCAATGTGCTTCCAGACAGCTATCCCTCTCAGAGCTGGTAGGAACAAACAGCAGGCAGGAGAAAATACAACACTAGGACAACATATGAGATAGTGCGGCATTTAAAATAAGCTTACCATATTCCATTTCTCAAATCCAGGCATCTAATTTGCATACTCTGTCAATTACCATAATTATGCTAGTTGCTCTGATTTGCATTCTAATTATACAAAATAGACACATTAATTGCTGCATCTTTTCTTCCGTAATGTTTCAACCTTCATATCATTTTTTACAGTTAAAATTGATCTGAGAGACCCAGTATATGTTTAAAGTGCCGGTCATGGAACAGGGAAACCTCAATTCGAATATTTGCTTGGTCATGGAGTTTGCTGTGTGACCTTGGGCTACCATTGTCTCTCAGCAAACCTACTTTACAAGGTTGTTGTGGGGATTAATAGTGAGACAGCAGCCACGTAAAGCAGACATATACATTCCTAGAGCAACACATATAAGAAAGCAACAACAATAATATTAACATTTTGTCATACACATGCATTTCCAATAGTATTCTCATTGGGTCACTATTTTTGTTTGTTTGCTTGCTTGCTTTTTTGTTTTTGTTTTGTTTTGTTTTGCCATCATCACTGATGGCAAAAAGCTAAGATCCATGAAGAAAAAACCCCACTGGACTGCCATCTGTCTCACAGGCCAAGATGAAGAGGAAAGTAGAGACAAACAGCAGCAATTGAAGGGAAAAAGCATTTACTTCAGAAATATAGAAGAAATATTTTATTATAACTAGAAAACATTGTGCTTTAACTTTCTCTCATTTATTTGACTTTTGATAAAAATGCACATGCTAAGCAACTCATTGATTCAGGAATGTCTGTTCTCCCACCAAATTGTTGTTTCTTAATGCCAGTTAAGGCAATGATAAATGTTTGAATTATTTACATTGCCGTTCCTCTCATCTCACTAATTACTTCCTCCCACCACAACCATGTATATAAATTTCTACCAGCTGGGGCAACATCTGATGAAGTGGACTGCAGTCCACAGAAGGTTATGCCAAATCAAACTTGTTGGTCTTTAAAGGTTCACCCTGTACCTCTGCCATGCCACTCTCTCTTGTTCCTTGCATTCTCCTGCCGCATTTCCTACCCCACTCCCTCACTTTGTGTCAACGTATCTCCTTCTGTTGCACCTTACCCCTCGTCATGCCTACACCTCTTGTTCTTTGTCCCCTGCCACTGCACCTCTCACTCCCGCTTCCTTCCTCTCTCTCACTTCCTTTTTCCTTCCCCCATACTCATTTGCTTGGCCGTTTCCGCACGAGTCTGTTATAGCGCGATGATTCCACTTTCAACCTCCTATGGAATCCTGGGGTTTGCAGTTTCAGGAGGGGCCAGTGCAGAAATGGCCTCTTGCCTTGCAATTCACCCTTTCTTGCTTCTTGCACTTTGCCACTTGTACAGCTAGTTCTCTTGTTTTCCTACACCTTCTCTTACTGCTCCTTGCAATGAATCTCTCCCTTGCAGCCCTCCCTTGTTTTTTGCACTCCCCCATTCAAATTCTTTGATCACTCATCTCTCCTACTCCCTCCCTCACCTCATTTCATGCCATCACAGTGCATTCTTCTTTTCTAGGGATGGGACAAATCCAGAATTTTCCAAATCTGAATCCAGATCTGAATCCCTGGAAGAGTCTGCGAATCTCAGGAATCTCGAATCTTTCGAATCCTTTTTTAAAAAAGGGTTTAAAAAGCAAGAGAAAGAAACCACTTCTACTGAAAAGTGTTTTGAAGCAGAATTTGACATCTTCGTTTAGTGAAAAACAAATTAAATAATAGTTTTGACTTTCAGGAAAACATACCCATATACTTCTTATTAAGAATTACATGTAATTTGGAAGTAGCTCCAGAAGTTGGAGGATGCTCGAGATGATGCCATCTCCTGGGTTGACTATTACAAAACAAAACAAAAAGGCAAGGGTAATCTTGGGCAAGACACACTCTCTCAGGCTTAGCAAAAGCATAGGCAAAGGCAAATGTCCCTCTGAAGAAATCTGGCCAGGACAACTGTCACAGTTTTGCCTCAGGATCTCCCCAGATTGAAAATGATATGAAGGCCCTTTCTACACAGGCAAGAAAATACAAATTAATCCCACATTTTCCTGCCAGTGTAAACAGGGCCACATACTACAGTACAGAGATAATCCAGGTCAAAACTTGATTTTCTTTGCATAGCTCCTTATGGCATCCTGGGATTTGTAGTTTGATGATGCTCCAGCACACTTTGGCAAAGAAGACTGTGACACCTTGTAAAACTACAAATCCCAGAATTGTGTATGAAAGAGCTTTGCAAGGGAGCTATGCAAAGGAATCTCTCAGCTGTCCTTGAAATCTCAAGAAGACTGTACCTTCCAGTCAAGTCTCAAGTCCTGCAACAAGGAAGGCACTTTAAAAAAGAAAAACAACACACTAGCCTCTAGTCCAGTCTCAATTCTCTACCCTGATGTCCAGTCTCAAGTCCTGCAACAAGGAAGGTACTTAAAAAAGAGACAACACCAGCCTCTAGTCCAGTCCCAATCCCTATCCTCCATTCTCAAGTCAAGAGAATAGAGAAGAAGAGAATAATTACCTTTCAGAGGGAGGCAGCATGAGGAGGCGCAGGCAGGCAGCCCGAGTAGCCTTTATGCAGCAATTTTCACGTGTCCAGGGGCCCTCTGGCCAATCAGGCTTTTGGTGGGCTCTGGAGGCGCCAGTTTTGAAAAGCAACAAGGTTGATGGATTTGAAAAATTCGATTTGCCGTTTTGGCAGCAGGATTCGGATTCCCGAATCTTGAATTCGAGGATTCGGTTGACCCATCCCTATTCTTTTCCTTCTTGCACTGTCACTCATACCACTCACAGTTCAAACTCTCCTGCTCCCTCCCTCCTCTTGCCTTGCCCCTTGCAATGTGCCTTCTTGTTTCTTGCACTGCATCATTCTCCTGTCTCTCCTATTCCCTGTCTCATCTCTTCTTCTGCCCTTGTGCTGCATCCCTCCCCTGTAGCCCTCTCTTGCTTCATGCACTCCACTGATCTTTCCACTTGATCTCCCATTTCCTCCCTCTCTTATTTCCCTTGTGCCTGAAAGGGAAAGCGTGGACTTGTGTTTTGCAGAGCAATTTGATGAAGCAGTACCTCCTTGTTTTGCCTCATATTTTTGGGGATAGAGAAATACCTTTTAAAATGAGAGCTTGGAGTCTGGGCTGGTTCAAATGAGCACTGGATAGCATGCTTAGAATCTGGGTGAAACTTGGCTATCTGGGTGATACGACAACCCTAATTTCAAGGCCACAGTTGCTGTTGGCATAGTTGGAATGCAACCATTTTTGTGGCACCCACACTGTTCATTCTAATCTCTTTGGATCAGCAACTGTCGGCATGTGGACTCCAGGTGTTAGGTGCACTGAGTCATCGGGAAGTCCTTCCATTTGGAAATGCCTTCAGTTTTGCTCCTGGCTAGCACCTGCTGATTCACTTCTAGGTTGTAAAGAAAAGTTTGGATTGCAAAAAGTTCTGAAAACTATGGTGTTATACTGACATGAAGTCCGAACTGTCAACAAGGTTACATTTGCGTACTTTTTCACCATTAGTACACAACACTTCTGTCTTTCTTGCTCTGTATAATGAACTGTATCTTCTATTATATGAAATGACAGCTTGTTTTAGGGAGGAACTACATTTGCTGTCCTTGTAAACAAGTGTTGCTTCAAGAACTTTTTGGCTCTCCTTAGCAATAGCACAAAGAGTCTTTGTTATGTTTTCAACTGAGGTTGCCAATTTTTTTTTTAAAGTAATTAGGAAAACTCAGGAGCTGTGTGCGTGTTCAGTGAAACTCTATGAAGCTGTGCTATAGCAATACTAAAAGAATGAACTTAACATCTTCTAAAATACTGTGCTGCCAGTGCATTTAAAAAAACAAGTTATTTTTGTCAAGGATGCTTCCCATCCTGCAAAGCAAGATATGTGTATGCTGCAAATGTTATATATTTGTATCATTATGGAATGGTACTTATTAACAATGTAACACATGGGACAAGGAGAAAACCAAAGATTTTTTCTATTTCAAAACTGAAGGTAACACTTTTCAAAATCTACATAATGATCAGATACATAGCTTTCATTTAGCCTAAATAGAATGCAATGAAAGCTTATGCTTAATTCCCCTCAAGAATAATTATTTTCAAAACAGGTAAACATGAAGCTCTATTAAACAGAGGAAGCAGTTCAGAGAATGAAGAAGACTTAGATGAATCATATGAAGGAAAAAGATTCTGATAGTCTAGGAAACAACAGCTGCTAGGATTTAATGCTGTGTACCTTTTATGGCAATATGGTTAAATATTCTGCATCAGCTTTGTACTGTCATAAGTAACAATCAATTCATTAGCTCACCACAAATGTTCCTGTTACCAGTGCAGAAGAAAGTTTTCTCACAAGACATCTCATGTCTTTAGATAAACAGCTGGAAGCAATCTACAGCCAGGAATTAGTTGTATAATAGCTTGGCACTATATATCTTACTCCTGGGTATGTTCTTAGTACCACATGTATGAATTCATATATGTTCTGAGTGTAGATATATGTAAGAGATCTCATCACTTTGGCAGCAGTAGGAAAGCTGGAGTCAATAAGCTATATTTGCAATCTAAAGAGGAATTTCACTGAACACAAAATCACTCAAATATACGTGATGGGGATTAGCGAATTAGATACAACAGGACAGATACATTAGGGATCAGCAAATACTGTGATAGAGCTTCATAAATGGCACGCAGTATACAAATAACACACATAACTAGCCAATGGACACAATGGCCTTAGAATGCCAAAAATATTAATTTAGTTCACAAGGCTGAGAGAATTTGTGATGAGCAATCTGAAGTCCAGAGGGCTGCTTAGAAGAGGGAGAGAAAAGAGGAGAAAACAACAGAAAGACAGTTTCTAAAACCAGTGGTAATATTTTCCCAACTCCCCACACATATACAGCAGAGAAAGAAGGGAACTGCAATTTCTGGGGAAGATACTCCATAGAAGATAGATTTTAGGGGTGACAAAAGTTATCTCTGCTTGGTCCTGTTGGACCATCTGGGGAAGAAGCTAGGCTTTGTTGTACTTCTGGCTGAAATAGTACAAAGAGGAGGAGAACAAGGTAACCAAAGGTCCTCTAAGACAGATTAGGGATTTCAGGAAGAGAATAAGCTAACAAGATTCTTTGGCCAAAATCCTGAATACTTGGGGTTGAACTTTTCAGCTTGGATGTACTGAGACCTAGGTGGAACAGGATCTTCTAAGTGGCTGCTCCCAGGCTTTGAAATACCCTCCCCAAGACATTAGCCTGACTCTTTCCTTGCTGTCCTACTATTGAGAGATGGCTGAGATATGAATAAAAGAAGAAGAGGAAGAAGGGAAAGAGAAACTGACTGAGCCAGAGTCCTCCAGAAGCAAGATGCAGGCACTTTCTTTGAAAATTCAGAGCTCTTGGTCAAAGAAGGAAGCTTCAAACAGGAGTCTTCCTCCTGAATGCCTCTTGGTCAAAGATAACATATTCACAGGTAGCCATGTTGAATATGTAGCAATAATAATAATAATAATAATAATAATAGAATTTTTGTTACCTTCAGACAGAACAACAATCCTGGCTAATGGTGGATAAGGAAGCATGCTTATACATGCTCTCTGTTCACTCCTGTTACAAGAAGGAGAGGATAGGGAAGTTGTGGACCTCCCACCCATCGACTAGTTATTTTTACTTTGGTTTAATTTGATTTCTCTTTTCCTTAACAAACCAGAAAATTAGTCCATGGTTCATTTTTGGTTTATTTCTCTAGTTTGCTGGTGAAAGATAAATCACTTTGCCAAGCTTCATATCACAATAACCAAGACAGAAGTTCAATTGTTTTAGTTGTTCCTGCTGTAAGCTAGTGTTCAAGAGTATACTACTTCATCCATGTTTTCTCATCTTTGTTGTTATGTACAAAAAATATTATTATTTATTTTTATTTCTCAATTTTTGCTGGATGAGATTTACAAGAGTTTATGTCATTCCATCCCATCAGTGCTGAAGAAAGATACAAGCTGATGGCTCATTTAGCTTTGTAAATTGAATGGGCTGGGGTGATTGTCTTGTATTTTGTAATAAATGAGAAATACAATGGCTTACTTTTGCAAAGTTACATTCCAAGCTCTGGCAATAATTGACTGCCTAACATACTGGCTAGAAAACTGGTTTTGTTTTGAACTGGTTTGTCATTGTCTAGTTGCTCTCTGTTTATTGATTGCTGGCAGAACTGTCCTGCTGTTTCTTCCAGAAAGTTGTTACCCTGATTTCTGGGGGTCCTGGGAGGGACACCTAAATGTGCTCACAACAGTGGGGAGGGAATTAGCAAAGAGCACTAGTTAGCAATGCGAGAGGCAGGGTAACGTAGCGAGATCTTGAACCCTATGTCTACGGAGTCAGGCCGAGTCAATGATAAGGCAGAAGTTAATAATAATAAATGTTTTATTGAAATACAGTCAAATACGTGTATGCAACACACTCACACGAAGAACTATAGAAATAAAAGGTAGGAGTTGGATAGAGGGATTTTGAGAGGAGGTTTGATATGGGAAATACTATACCTGTCCTGAAGCCCGGTAAAAGCAAAGAAGCTGGGGAGCGTGGATTCTCAGCACGTGGGGCTGAGGGGAGGCTCGTCAAACGGAGAGACGGCAATTCGGGAGGCAAGTCACGAGCGATCCAACGAGACGCTCAAAGTCAGGGGTTCTTATAGGGAAAATTGTGGCCGCAGGCTAGTCCGTGCTTGGGGATAACAATGAGTTTCGGGCTGGAGACAAAGCCTCCGAAAGGTCAATACTTTGCATCATTGAATTATGACAGAGTTGTCAATAGAGTAGCCAGTATGCAAACGCGGAGTGCTTGAGAGTTGTATAGTCCGCTCATCAAGCTGCCTGCGCGGGGCAGGGGATCTTTTGTAAGTAGCGTGCATACATAATGTGGTACTTGCCTTGAGGTCTCCTGAAGCTGCATTCGGCAATGACTGGCCTGCCTAGATTGGGATTTGAATGGTTCAGCTATTGTCGGCCGCGCCTATGTGCGTGCTTGTCCGGGGGCCTCGCAAGCATGTGGAGAGGAATGGGTACAGAAGGCCAAACTATTGATATCAAATGATATCTCAATATCCCACAAGCTCGGGCTGGAAACAGTGGTAACAAAGTGTAGAAGTTTTTGCATAGAAAAAAGTAATTTATTTCTTTTCTTAGTAAAATTGCCACAGGGGGTGAACCACTCCCATACACCCCATCCCTACACGACTGGCTACAAGTAAAAATTGACCATAGTGAAGGATGAATTGAAGTCTTTTAGTTAAAACAGAGAAGCCATGTGATAAATTTTGGGTCACCACATGCCTTCCAACTGCCACAGTTTGACAGGGGTAGGCTTGTTTAATCCTCTGTCATCCCACTTTTCCAGCTGCTTTTAACATGGTCCAGCTTCTCTTCTCTGCTTCCCCCTTTGTCTTTGACTCACTGCAGTTGCTGCAAACTGAGTTCAAAATGCAAAAGTAACTTGCACTCTATTAACTTCTAGTTTGTGTGTTCTTCCTTATTAATAACTTTTGCCATCTTGACTTCACTCTGATGTTGCTTGACCATATGTCCTGGTTTTCCTCTGTGAAATGTTGGAAGGTATGGCTTCCTCAAAATATTGGAAGAAATAGAAAGTGTCATGCCAAAAAGAACCCATAGACTTGAGGACTGATAGCTTTATATACTGCTAAATTGTACATGATGCAAAGACTCTGGAAGTATAAGGCTCAGTTCACCAGGCTGTTTTTGCTTTTCAGAACAGCTGCTGAAGGCAGAAACGTTTAAATAAATCTTTACATGATCCTTAGTTTTTTTTAAAAAAGCTTAGAATGTTACTTTTAAAATCAATTCATTTTGCAGTGCTTGTTAAATTGAAAGGAAAATCTCAGTAGCATATTGTCATTGCTATTTGGTATTGGTGTTCTTTGGTATTGAAAAAGTCATTATGTTATCCTTAAATAGTTGATTACTTTTAAATTGGTTTTTGGCTCTGAAAAGTATAGTTTAAAAATAAAAAAACAGGCAAAAGTCATCACAAATGACTTCCGCAAAGCAATTTTTAAGAAGTGGCGAATGAATGTGTTACTTTTTGTCTCCAAAAAAGTAACAGTGTTACTTGATGCCATGTTATTTTTAAAAGTAATTTTATTCATGACCCAATTGCCTAATTAGTTACATACTGTATTTACGTGTAAAACATTACTTGTAAGCTCTGAAAAGACTTGAAGGTCTCTTGGAGCAGCAGATAACCTACTCTCCTTACGACTGACAGGGAAGAAGCAAAGCCCAGGAACATGTTCCCAGTGGATTTCCGCAAGAGCTCCTTGCTGATGAATTTTTATTGCTGTTTGTAACACTTAGTGAGTACCTTTGTGAAGACGAAAGATTCCAGTCTCACATTGAGAGGGAATGAAAAGCCTTTCTTTCCTCTGCTCATACCTCCTGTGTGACTGGCTGCTTGGTGGGGCTGAAATGGTCCCAAGGGAATCAGGTTGGAAGTGTACAGAGAACCAGAGATAGTACTTTCATCTGGATTGTTTTGAGGTCATGGCGGGGGCTCAACTTTGTTTTTCCCTCTTCTTGGCTAAGCATTTCTTGTTTCCACTACGACTTTCCCTTGTTTGGCTAGGATGCTGTTCTTTTATTATTAACATTCTTTTGCTTATTTTTGTTTCTGCTAAGCAAGTCTGGTTTTCTTAAGTTTGCTCAATCCTATGCTTCCTTTCTCTGTTGGCATTTCCCACTTTAAATTTATTATGCCTGTTTCTTTTCCATATCCTCCCTTATTTTGGTTCAAAGTTAATTATGATCTGTTATTTTTGTTGGGAAAATTCCTGTTACTAGTGATCCCCCCCCCCCATGCACACACACCTATAATAACATCTTGGGCAAACTTCTTTAGCTTCATAATAATTTTATTAATTGATTCTGTGTTGCTTTTACCCTCTCTCACTTTTATTCTGAATCACCTACTTATGCCCTTTCTATTCTATGTATTTTTGTAAGAGTTTTGATGTACATAGTTACAAATAACTAGTTACTTGTAATGTTTTCCCTTTCCCAGTAGTAATTGTAATGCAAGAAAAGATAGCTTTATCTTTTTGCAGTACAGGAGGGATACCAACATGGTTCAAACACTGGCTTGTCCAGTGACTTGTGCTGCAGCCTTATGCTCTCTTGTGGGTACAGAAAGTGACAATGAGATGGATAGAAGAAGAGAGTGTTTTGTGTCACAGTACAGCAGACTTGTATCACTAGATTGGCTTTAAGTAACCATTTTAGCTACTTTTGAGTAATGGGAAAGTAGAGTGTTACCCTGACTTCTGGGGGTCCCGTGGGGGACACCTTGATTCGCTCCAAGTTATAAAGGTTGGGGAAATTAGCAGAGCACTGGCATTAGCAAAACAAGGGGCAGGGTAACCCAGCAGGATCTTTTACCCAACTTTATGGGGTCAAGCCAAGCAAAAAGCCAGACAAATGTACCAAATAAATGAGTTTTATTAAATGAATATAGCACCACACACCAACACACTCACTCACGCACACAAGTCGTATTGAGAAGGAAAAGAGGTGAAAAATGGATAGGGGATATAGCAAAGGGAATGTAGAGGTGGTGATACTGCACCTATCCTGAAGTCTTTGGTCCAGGAAGTGGCGAGAAGCTCAGCAAAGAGACAGTTGAGGGGATCACTTGCACTCTAGCGCAATTCAACTTTACATGTTCAAAAGTTGGTTTATGATGATGTAGCAAGATGCCAGCCCATATCTTTTCACTCTTTCCTTTCTTTCTCTCTGTTTTCCTTTCTCTCTTTTTGTTTGTCTTAGGCTTCCTTCCACCTGTAAATTTCAACCTGGCTAAACCCTAAATTCTATTTCACACTTCTGCCCTTTCTTTCTCACCACTTCTTTACTTTGGAACTCACTGCTGTCCAATGTCTACACCTCTTCCTCCATGTATTTGTTTAAACAACTTCGAAACACATGTTTCTTCTTCTCCTAAACCACCCTCTTGCACACCTTTCCCTTTTCAATCCTTTCCCTTCCTTCATACTCTTATTTTTTTTTCTTTTAATATAAGCCAGTTGGTAAAGGGTTTTTTTGCCCTGTTTGGTTCTGTCAGTCAACAAGACCTCATTCTTGAAATGCTTTATGAATAACCAGCAAAAAGACCAAGCAATGCAAAGGCTGGAATAGCTGTTAGTTTGAAATACAGAGCCTTGCAGCTTCAAACTTAGCAAGCAAAGATGGTGCCACAAGTTTCAGTTACAGAGAAATATTTAAAATAACTAATATTAATCAATACATTGGCAAAAACAAAACAAAAAAACCCTATCAGGTACTCACCTATCACCCTTTAGAATGCATGCCAAATTGTGCATCCCTAAGTTACATGACCTTGAAGCTACGTCTCTGACAGACACACACATTTTATCTCTAAATGCTAATGCACATGGTTTTAAATGTGTTTTAATTGTTAATCTTCTGAACTTGTTTTAACTTGTAAGCTGCATTTAATGTGTTTTTAGTCTATTTGAATTATTCTTATTGTTTTAAATCGTTTTAACTTGTTTGCATTGATTTTACTTGCATGCTTCCCCAAGATCTTTTGAGACAAGGTGAAATGAATGATATGAATAAGAAATAAATAAATCACATTTTTATAGACTAGGAAACACATCTGGCTCCACATAGATTGGAACAGGCCTTTGTTTTGATACCCTGAAGACTTGAAACAAAAGTATTCAGCTGTTTGTTCTTACAGCTTCCTGATGAAGAGATCTACCTACTCCATTCTTGGAAGGGTTGCTCCAGGTGTTGTTATTTCCCATCAAGCCAACTTTGACTTTTGATGACCCTTTGAATGATAAATCTCCAAGAGTCCTGGCTGATGAAGCTGCCCCACTCAGGGCCATGGCTCTCTTGACTGAATCAATCCACCTGTAGTGCAGTCTCCCTCTTTTCCTACTA
Source organism: Cyclura pinguis (assembly GCA_030412105.1). Classification (NCBI taxonomy): domain Eukaryota; kingdom Metazoa; phylum Chordata; class Lepidosauria; order Squamata; family Iguanidae; genus Cyclura; species Cyclura pinguis. Next base: position 314,081,872 of record CM059600.1, on the reverse strand, counting down.
CCTTCCATTTTACCAACCATTATCATCTTTCTAATGAGCCATGTTGTCTCACAATACCATTGTTGTTGTTCTTGCTCTGTGCCTTCAAGTCATTTTCAACCTATGGCAACCCTAAGATGGCCCTATGACAGGGTTTTCTTGGCGAGATTTGTTCAGAGGGGATTTGCTTTTGCCTTCCTCTGAGGCTGGGAAAGTGTGATTTATCCAGGATAAACCCACTTGGTTTACATGGCTGAGTTGGGATTCCAACCCTGGTCTCCAGAGTTATAGTCTTAATGTTCAAACCACTATACCACAGTGACTCTCAAGCATTATTGTCTTTTCTAGTGATATCCTCTCATGATATGTCCAAAGTGCAACAGCCTCAGTTTAGTCATCTTGGCTTCTAGTAAGAATTCAGGTATGATTTGCTCTACGACCATTCATTTGCCTTGCATGGATCATTTTGACTTTGTTATTTAATTATATTTTGGATTGATGAGATCATCCAAAATGGACAGGCACGTATGCAGGTGTTCTCCCATTCAACTCCCCACTGCTGGCTACCACCCATCAAGCTGGTAAAAAGTGTTTACTTATTTGTGTGTTTATCTTTTTACTTCACTTTTGCCACTAGCTCCAGCCAGTATACCTGTACTGCCCTGGGACTCTTCTCCCACCACCAGCTACACAGTTCTATAGCTGCTGTCTCAAGAGTACCTCAGCTTCCCTGTCAACACCTTCTCAAACCTAGAAGCTTAAAGTGATAAGCAATGTTCTGCTATATACTATAATTTCCTCATTTCTTTATTTCCAAGGCCATGACAGAAACAAAGTAAACTGAGCACCCTACTAATATAACCTGTCAAGGAATGGGTGTGTGCAAACAATAACTTTATTATGAACAGAAGTGGATTAAATGGTTTAAGTTTACTCAGTGTGCAGGGGCATATGGTTTCAGACAAGCGCTTTTGTAGGTTGTTGTTATTAATTATTCAGATAAACTATTACTTGCCCAGCACCTACATCTACCCTCATCACCTAACTAAAATAATAATGCTGACCCTACTCCTGATAACTTTCACACCTCTTTCCACAACCACAATTCAGCTGCTGCTGCTCTCCAACTCCTCTGACTCTCTCACTGTCACACCCTGTCTTTCAAAGGCTCCCTTTCAAACTTCCAGCCAATCAGCAATCACCTCAAACATTCCAAAAACACTCTGTCATCTTTCCCAACAGACCATTTACCATAAATCATCTGATATACTTGCATTCACATTTATACAATATCATCAAACTAATACTGTACTTTAATTCTTGTAATACATGCAGGATATTTTTTACACAAACTGCAGAGCATCACAGTTGTCCCAGAGCGGGGGCGAGAGGGAAACCTGTAACTTTATTTCTCTAACTGTTTTTCAAAATGTATTGACAGCCAATCTATCCATTGGTTGCTTGGTTGGATAGTTGTTTGTTAGTTTGTGTGTATCGCACCTTATAGTCAAGGATATCAGGCAATGTACAACAAAATCAGTTTTTAAAGTTTAAAACAGTAGGAATAACCTAAACAGATTGAAAACATATTAAACAATGTAACGTCTAAATTGTTTTGAAACCAGTTAAAACAGTTTAAGAAAAATGAAAACTGTGAGCACACACAAAATCAGACCCAGAGGACTCTAGCAAAAATTGGTGTTTTTACTTAGTCCTGAACACCTTGGTGCTGATACCAATGTTGGAACCAGGAAGACTGCGAAGGGGAGGGTATTCTATAATGGGGTGTTGCAAAAAAGAAGGTGCTGTCCTAGATCCTCCTACAGTGTATTGCTCCCACTGATGTGGACACGAAGGAGGGCTCTTCTAGCAGATCTCAGTACTCAGGCTGACATATATAGGTAGAGGAGGTTCTTTGAGTGTCAAGGTCCCATTTAGGCCTTTAAGCATCATCACCAGCACCTTGAATTCAAACTGCAAGCCAGCACATTTCCTTTAAAATTGTTACGTGGTTTCTTTATGATGTTGTCTTCAACAGTCTAGCTTCTGCATTTTGCACTAGCTGAAGCTTCTGAGCTGCCTTCAGGGGCAGCCTCACATAGAATACATTGCAGTACTCTAACTGGGAGCTTAACCGGTCCAGGAACTACTATGGCTAGATTAGCTAGGCCATAGCTGGTAGACCAGTAAAAATGGCCCCTAGCACTCTGAGCCATGCGCCTCCAGTGACAAAGATGCATCTAAGAGTACCCCTAAGCTATGCACCTGCTCCCTCAGAGGGACTGCAGTCGCATCTAGGAAAGGTTGCTGAGCCAGTTTCCCAGACCTGAGAACCACCAATCCACGAAGCCTCTGGCTTTGCAAGATTCAGCTTAGTGTATCGGCCATCTGATAACAAGGGCAAACAGAGCTGAGTGTCAGCACCATACTGGTTGTATGAGCTCCCAAACTCATAATCACCTCACCCAGAGTCTCCATATAGATACTAATAAGCATGAGAGACAATATGGACTCCTGTGACACTCTACAGCACAATTTTCAGATAAATACATTTCATTATCTTGGAACTACGGTTCTGACAGGTACACAAACACAAACACTCTCTTTTATTATGGTAGATAAATATTATTATATAAAAGTCTACAAAATCTTGAAAATTATTTCTAATGGTATGCCTGTAGATGATATACCACAAATTGCTTTTCGACAGATCTATATGGTTGATTTTTTTTGTTAATCATGAGAGGACACAAAAATGTGAAAACTTGTCTAATGCTGCAAATAGCCAATTTTAAACTAAAATAGGAGATGTTATCATGCACATATCCATGCTTTAAATAACAGCTTATTAGCCTGGTATGCTAATTAAATAAGAATTAGGCAAACCTAATTAACCAAACAATGAATATGGTGGGACACTAAGACTAATTCTAAGGTTAACAATCCATTTAAAAAATATTAGAAACACATCACTACAAACAGCAACACACCCATTCTTTTCATTTCTCAAGTTGTTTGTTCATTTTCTGACTCAGTATACAATTCTTCATTGCCATTTACCAGATGCACTGATTTGTAATTACACTGTCACATGAGAGAGGGAGAACCACCATGGTGATTACTAGCTCCCCTGGAGACACAAAACTCACATACCCTGGGTTATCACATCTGGTTAAATCTTGCTTTAAGGCAACCCACAATGGTAGTGATAATATGGCTTGAGCATTGGACTGTCTCTGGCGACCAGAGTTTGAATTCCAGCTTGTCCATGGAAACCACTGGATGACCTTTGGGGAGGTCACATTCTCTCAGCCTCAGGGGAAGGCAAAGGCAAACTCAAACTCCCTCTGAACAAATCTTTCCAAGAAAACTCAGTCATAAGGCCATCTTACAGTTGTCATAAGTCAAAAATGGCTTGAAGACGCAGAACAATAAGAAGAAAGTAGCTCTCATTTAGCAGCATTTTCTTCCCCTTTTATTCTTCTTAAACTGTATGACTACACAAAATTAAAAGGCTGAAGTCTGACTTCCAGAGGGCCTTTTTTTTCTTATACAGGTGTCACTTATGTGTTTAAAGAGGACTGCACTCTTAAAGGCTGCAGTTCTGAATGGTTTTCTAGAAAATAAAGCCATTTCCGTGCTGCACTGTTGTAGTGCTATTATTCCACTGTCAATATCCTGTGAAATTCTGTGGTTTGTAGTTTACTGAAGCCAAAGAGCTCTCTGGCTGAGAATTCTAAGGGCTCCTCCCTGCAAACCCCAGGATTCCACAGGAGATTGAAAGTGGAATAATAGCATGATAACAGTGTAGTGTAGAAATGGCCTAAATATCACTGAAAACACTACATATTACTTCTGAGTGACATGGTTAGGATTATGCTAAAAGGCTCATGATTCTGACAATTTATATGCATAATACACATAGTTCTTATGCATAACATTTATGCATAATAAATCATACAGTAGGTTGTGCTGACTTCTTTTGTTGTTGTTGTTGTGAGTACCTCCATTTCCAGTGAACCCTATGGTGACCTGATGATGGGTTTTTTCTGCACAATTTGCTCAGGGTTTGGTGGAGTGGAGTTGCCATTTCCTTCCTCTAAGGGTGAGACTGTGTGACTTGTTCAAGTTCACCCTATGAGTTTCCACAACCAAGTGGGGATAAAAATTGGTCTCCTAGCATCCTAATCCAACATTCAAACCTCTACACTGCATAGACTCTCATGTTTCTTACTTACTACAGTAAGCCTGTAGAAAACAGGATCATCAAAGCATGTGATTACATTTTTGTCAGATTTCTATGAATATTATCACTACCATTGTGGGTTGCCTTAAAGCAAGATTTAGCCAGATGTGATAACCCAGGGTATGTGAGTTTTGGATCTCCAGGGGAGCTAGTAATCATTAGGCTGTTTTCTTTAGTCTTTTTGAATGCTTGTGAAATACCTGGAAGAGAATATCCCTCTTCCTCTTCCCACACCCAGATGTTGTAGCCCAAAAATGACATAATCTAACTCTGTGTACAAAGATAAACAATAGGAACTGTAGTTTGAGTCAAAATTAAAAAGTCTAAGAGACAGAACAGCTTGGCCAAGCCTGGGTAAAGCCAGCAAATCACAGCCTTTGGAATGCTGTGAGGAGGGGCTTATGGGGCAAAAGAATATAAAACCAGAGGTTTGTCTGTTAAAAGAGTTAGGCCCACATAGAAATAGAATAGGGATAGGGTAGATAGGAATGGATTAAATCTTGAGAAGATGAGATGATGTAGGACCAGTTAGGAATACAGAAATGGTAGGGTATGGGAGGGAGCCATGTGGTACAGTGGTTGGGGTGTTTTAGCATGACTCTGGAGACCAGGGCCATTTCTGCACCGGCTGGCCCCTCCCTAAACTGCAAACCCCAGGATTCCATAGGATGTTGAAAGTGGAATCATAGTGCTATAACAGCCTAGTACGGAAATGGTTCAAATCCCTGCTCATCCGTGGAAACCACTGGGTGACCTTAAGCAAGTCACAACTCTCGGTTTCAAAAGAAGGCAAAGGCAAACCCTCTCTGAACAAATCTTGCCAAGAAAACCCTGTGATAGAGTCACCTTAGGATCACCATAATTTGGAAATGACAGGAAGGTACACAACAACAAGAAGGTATAGGAAGAGATAGGAAAAGTAACAGAGAGAAGGAATTTTGGTTTGGAGGGAACTGCGGTTGTAAGGGAAGTTTAGAGAAAAGTGATAACGATGGCCATTTCCGCACGAGGCTGTTATAGCGCTATGATTCCATTTGCAACATCCTATGGAATCCTGGGGTTTACAGTTTCGGGAGGGGCCAGGTGGCCCCTCCCGAAACTGCAAACCCCAGGATTCCATAGGATGTTGCAAATAGAATCATAGCGCTATAACAGCCTCGTGCGGAAATGGCCTTTGTATTGACTGAGGTATTACATTGTGCCCCTTACGGAGTGCCCTAAGATTAGAAGCTGCCTAAATGCCCTGAAGGCACCAGATTGCATCTGATCTTGGAAACTAAGCAGGGTCAGCTCTGGTTAGTACTTATGGGAGATCACCAATGAATACCAGGTGTCACAAGCATATTCTAGTGGATGGAACAGGCAAAACAACCTCTGAGTATTCCCTGCCTAAGAAAATCCTATGAAACCCATGGGGACACCATACGTTGACAGGTGACTTGAAGGTACCTACACACACATACACACTAAGGCTAGATGTTTAACTTACATGTGTGTATTACATGCTGTATAATAAATATTTATTTTTGTTATTTTCTACTTCTCTGTTTTAATTTAAGAATACATAAGGAGGACTGGTCATGCATTACCAAACTGAACACAGTGCTCAACACATCTGCTTATCCATTTTAAGTGCCATATTGGAGCCTGACAACCAGCACCAGGAAGGGGTTTTAAGAGTTAAAAGAGTCAGGAGAACGATAGGAGTCCAAGGACTGTAGCCAAAGGGGTAATCTGGACAATGGATCTGACACACATATTTGGTTCCAAATACGGGGATATTGTGGCTACAGCTGTCCCTCCACTTATGTGAGGGTTAGGGGTACAAAACCCTTGCAAAAGTGGAAAAACCATGAATAATTCCTCCCCACTCCCACTCTTTTTCGGGGCTCGGCCCTTCCCATTTCCATGTAAAAGGAAAGAGAATGGTGGGGGGGCCTCACATGAGCCTTCCTTTCTCCCTCCGGAGGTCCCCCTGCTATTCTGCATTCTGCCCTGGTGTGGAGAACTCATGCAAGGCTTCCTCCCCCTCCCCATTCCTTTCCATTTTGCCTCGGCATGAGTTCTCAGCACTGGGACAAAATCCATAGGGATGGCAGGGGGAGCTCCAGAGGAAGGAAAGGAAAGCTCATGCGAGTCTTTCCTCATACCCCCATTCCTTTCAATTTTTAATGAGAAGGGAAAGCTCCAAAGGGGGGGGGGAGCTCACACAACTGTTTCCCCACCCCCATTCCCTCCTGTTTTGCATGGGAAGCAGAAGGAGGGAGCTCTGGAGGGGGAAGGGAAGGCTCTAGGGAGCTTTCCCCCACCTCCTTTCTCTTCCCTTTTGAAGGGGAAGGGGAAGGAGAAGGGGGGAACTCTAGAGGAGGGAAGGAAGGCTTGTGGGAGCTTTCACCTACTCTCTTTCCTTTCTGTTTTGCCTTGGAGAGTTCTTTGGCTGGGGCAAAATGCATGCTTGTGAAAAATCAAAGTTGCAAATGTCAAGCCCACGAATGCGGAGGGAGAACTGTAGACCTATGTGGTTAAGCAAAAGCCAAAAAGCGGTTTTGAGAGTGGACAGCTGGCAGAGTTTTACCAAAGTGGTCTGTTGAGGGCAAGAGAAGTGAAAAAAAGGCAAAAGTGAAACATGAGAGAAAGGTTCATAGAATCATAGAACTGGAAGGGACTACAAGGGCCATCTAGCTCAACCCCTGCCATTCAGGGATGTACAACTAAAGGACTCCTGAGAGATGCCCACCCAACCTCTGTTTAGAAACCTCCAAATGTGGTAAATCCACCACCCTCTAAGGCAATCTTTTGCCTGTTTTTGAACTGGTACTTTGTTTCTATTAACATTTTGCTTCATTTAAATAGCTTGTAGTAGTGGCATGCCACTGGATTTTGGGGAAATGGCTCCTTTAAGGCAAGCAAAATGCTGAATTTTGGCAGCAGAACAGTACTGGCTGGATTGGGACGGGGAGATGGCCCAGAGCAGATCCCAAGGGAGCAAAATAGACCCCCAGACCTACTGAAGTTGCCTGCACCTTGTTCAAGCTTCACTCTCAAGTGTTGTGCTAACTCTGGCTCTACAAAATCCTGTGGCCCCTTGGACACCCTCCTAGGGATCACAGGATCGTGCCTGTTCCTCGCTCTGAGCCTTAAAGATGAATGGACGATTAATTTTTTAACACACAAATATCATAGCAATAACTAAGTACATAAATGACTAAAGACAAAAATCCTGTTCATTTTGTTGACCTCTGAAGAAAAGAGTTTAACAAAGACATTCAAAGTAGGAAGCAAAAAAGCAAATAACAATAATAAAAACACTGTCTGAACAAGGCATGCTGAATCTTTCTAAACAAATAACCATGATTGGTTCTTGGCCGCTTATGACAATATTTCAGCAAAAATAAATATCTAGAAGGTAATTGGTATACATCAACAGTGAGATCTGTAACAGTGGATTTACTATTCAAGAGCTTAGGTGGATTCAAGAGCTATGCCTCCTCCTCCTCCTCCTCCTCCTCTTCTGCTGCCACCGCCTCCTCCTCCTCCTCCTAGAAAGTGGGGATATAAATGAGGTAAAACAGTGGCCCTTTTCGCACCTTACCTGGTGCCTCTGGTGTCATGCGGGCATTGCGTGAAAAGCCTCCTCTGGGAGGAAGGGAATCGTGTCTCCCTGCACTTCCTTCCACACCAGCTCCATGCTGGATGGAAGGAAGCGCGATAGCTGCACCCCTTCCTTCCACAGCACACCCAGGTACTTTCCCAGGCTCTTCTAGGGAAGGAAGCGTGGCCATCACGTTTGCTGACGTTCCGCACGCCAGGTAAGTGTGAGAGGAATGCGGGAGGAATGTGCAATCGTGCATCATTTTCGGCAAAGAGCTGAAAATGATATAATGTGCGATTGCTGGGGGTTCGCTATGGGAATGATGTACGATCGCAAGAACGTCATGTGAGCCGTCCTTGTGATTCCACATCACTCCTATGGCCATTTCGCGTTCAAAGTTGCATGCGAAAAGGGCCAGTGTGTGCTCTGTCTTTTATGGGAACAAGAACATTGATCACTCAACTCTATCCTGATCTGCAGCCATTAGTGTGATGACAAATTGAAGCTGTTTTGTTTTTTAAATACAAAAAGTATCACGCATTCCCCTAGAAAGTTGGATTTATTAGTTCAGCCAGATCTGCTATAAAACAATGCAAAAGAAAGTAATTCCTGAGGTAAACAGTAAGGAACCATTGAAAGAAAGTATGTAGTAGTTTGGGAGTGTGACCTGAGGGAAAAAGGAGAATCCTTGAGGTAAAAAGCTGGGATAAAGCAGGGGATTAGAAAAGGCACTCAGTGGAAAACCACAGGCTGGCAGCAACCCTGATGTCAACACACCATAAACCACCAGAGATTTTGTTCCAAAGTAAACAAACCTGATGTATGTGCCTCTGGAACTTCTCACCACTTAAAAAGTGAAGTGACTGTGAACCATACAGTTTGAAGAAACTGAGTATGTTTAGATTTTGCTCATTTGCTTAATTTAGCTGTGCTCCTTTCTGGGTAATTATTTGGGGATAAAGTCAGGATGTTTGAGTTCCTGTATGACTTTTCTTACACTTTTATTATTATGACATTTGTTCACCAGGATAACACATGTGGATGATCCAAAGCAGAATGCTTGCCATTTCGGCTAAGGAATCCTCCTGGAAATACAAAATAAAAATAATTGTTTCCTATTCCTCCATAGACTAGGGAAAAAGAAACCAGAACATGCAGCGTTGCTTCTAAGAAGAATTAATATAATAACCCAGAGCATCATCCTGCCACTACTCAGTTATGAATGGCTTCAACAGGTCATTATAATCAATCTTTTAAAAGCAACTTCCAGTTCTGAAAAAAATAACAAGAAGCACTGTTAGGGCCTTTCTAGACTGTTCCAGCATTCAAAATGTGAAGAATGTGATCTCACTCCACCAGCCCGTCTACAGTGAATTTTATGTCTGGATTCTGTGTGTGAATGCACACAGATGCCATATACCAACTAAGCAGCATGTGTGCTCATCACAATAAACAGTATCATGATTTCACTAATCCTCAATATTTTCCTCTTTGAGTATAATCCTACCTTCTATACAGAATGTACAATGAGGAAGTTGTACTATTGCCATCAGGGAGAATCCTAAGTCCCTCTCAGAGTCCCAGAGTCTGGATGGAGAGTATGCACCAGTGTTACCTTGCCACATTTTCAAGTAGGAAGCAGACTCGAGTTGCTTGCCCCTCCACCTAAGCAAGCAGAGGAGACCCTTACCAGCCACACAAAAACTCTTAAGATTCCAGTTTCTTCTTCCTTGGATACCCCACTTCTCCAAATGACAGTAAGATTTGAGTTTCTTTCTTCCCTTAAAAGCTTTGCTTTCTAAAGAAGCAAAGGAAACTCTTTCCTTTCAGCAACATGAAAACTGCTGTTCCTTTCCCCCTCCCTTGTCTTCGACAGGTAAAAGAGTACCTGTCCAATCACCTTTTCTTACCATTCAAAACCCCTTGCCAAAACTCCAGTCTCACACTCTTTTTGCATGGTATTTTCAATGAGAAAGGGCCCCTTGAGCATTGCACACAAAGAGTGGTCCACATGACACAGTCATGTTTGCGCGACGCTCCAGGGCCGGGCAGGGACCGCTCATGCATTTTTTCATTTTCGGCTTGAAGCTGAAAATGCTGCGTGGTCGTGCATTGCTCCGGGGCCCTGCACGCACTTACCTTGCGTGCAGAGCCTCGGAAGCCGGACTGGTCGTGCTTCCTGTCTCAGTGCAGCCTTGGAAGGTCCCAGGCTGTACTGCGAAAGGAAAAGGTGGGGCTCTCGTGCAAGCAGGAAGCTCGTGCGGAGCCCAAGAAGCAGGGAAGCGAGAGCCTCTCTCTGGAGGCTGCTAACGCGACCACTGCACCCAGGCGCCGAAAATAGGTGAGTCGCGGAAATGGCTTCAGTCTCTCACCTCATGCTCCTCATTCTCTTGCCTCTTACTCCTGCACAGGCACACTGGCAGAGCTGTGCATTGTGGGCAAGACATACAGGTATGCATGTATATATGTATATATGTCTGGAGAAACATTTTAAATCTGAAATTGAAATTTCAAACAAATTGAGACTTAACGTGTATCTTTTCATACTGAAATAGACTAACCCAGCTATGTTCTTGAATAGTAGCTAAATTCATTGGTCATTATTATCAGTTGCTCTTCTTAATTATGATTATGATTAGGTAACCCCTGGTAAAAAAAGAAACAGCTTATATCATAACAAATTAATGAATCTTAATGAATCCTAATACCTTTGTAAGTATATAAACTGCCACAAGGAGGCAGCACTTTCACAGTACATTAAAAAAGTCTTACTAGGCTGAAGGGGTGCTGATATGGAAGGGCATAAGTCAGTATTGGCTAAAATGTTTTCTAGGCACACTTGCTCTTTTTTTTTCTTTTTTTTAGAACTTCTGCTCTGCTAATATCCCCATGATAGTTTTGCAAAAGGAAGACTGGGAGTGTCTCTTTCTGTGCAGTGTTTAGGGAAGCATCATCGACTTTACATGTAGCTTCAAGGGCTGTTGGAGGACCTCATCACAAAGTCTTACTTTGTCCTTTCATTGTGGCATGGAGATCGCTCTGGGTGCTCAAAGGTTACTCTAGTGAAGCATCAGCTCTATGAAGTTCTACCATGCTTTGGGTATGGCCTCAGGGCAGACTGTGTTTGCTATCTGGGTCTAGCTAAGTACAGAGGGGCTCATGAGGAAAAGGAGGAATACCAGGTGTCAAATAACACTTCCGCACTAGCCTGTTATAGTGCGATGATTCCACTTTCAACATCCTCTGGAATCCTGGGGTTTGCAGTTTTGGGAGGGGCTGGGTGGCCCCTCCCGAAACTGCAAACCCCAAGATTCCAGAGGATGTTGAAAGTGGAATCATCGTACTATAACAGGCTAGTGCGGAAATGGCCCAAGTTGTTATGGCAACAGTGGATGGAAAGCTGTGATCTGCATCAGTTTAGGGAATACCATTCCTTGTTTGAAAAGGCCTTCTGTTCTAGCAGCCTGGCAAAGAATTGGGGACCATGAATTTTCCCATCAACAGTAAGCATCTGGGTCCCTTTCAGACTACACAATTATAGCACTATGGCCCTTTCTGCATGGCATTTGCCATGTGAAGGGGCGCCTGGAGCGTCGCACGATTGTGAGGAGCGATCTGCACGACGCACTCACAATCGCGCAACGCTCCAGGGGCTGGCAGGCACCGATCGTGCACCTTTTCATTTTCGGCTGGAAGCCAAAAATGGTGCACAATTGCGTATTGCTCCTGGGCCCCGCGCGCACTTACCTGGCATGCGGAGCCTCCGTAGCTGTGCCGGTCGCGCTTCCTGCCCCAGCGCAGCCTGGGAAACTCCCAGGCTGCACTGCAGAAGGAAGAGGCGGGGCTCTCACGCGAGCAGGCAGCTTGTTCTTACCTGAAGCAGCAGGGATGCGAGAGCCTCTCACCAGACGCTGCTGACGTGATCCCCGCACCCCAGCGCCGGAAAAAGGTAAGATGTGGAAAACGCCTATGAGTCTACTTTAATTGCTGTGGAAATTCTTCAGGAATTCTGGGGTGTGTGGGTTGCTGAGGCACTAGAATGCTCTGATTGAGAATTCGGCTGAACAGCAAATTATAAGATTCTATAGGATGTTGCCATAGATGTTAAAACAGAATTACAGAGCCAATAACTGTAGTGTGAAAGAAGAAAAGGCAGGCACAGCTCCATCATGCCTAGGCTCTGAAGCAGATGAAGGGCCCTTCCTCCATCCCAGCTGCCACTGCCCTGGCCTCGGAGGGAGAGGAGAGGCACAGCTCCCTCATTACTAGGCCCAGAAGAAGAGGAAAGACCCTCCCTCCCTCCATCCCAACTGCTGCTGCCTTGGCCTCGGAGGGAGAGAAGAAGAGGCAGGCACAGCTTCATCATGGCTAGGCCCAGAAGCAGATGAAGCAGACTGCCCTGGCCTCGAAGGGAGAGAAGAACCAGCGGCAGCTTTTGGAGTTAATCCTCTCTCCCAATGCTACTCCCTTTTTCTTATTTGTCATATGTTATTTAGATTGTAACCGTGCAGACAGGGAGCTGTCAAACTGAGAATCGTAAGCCACTCTGAAAGCCTTTGTGGTTGAAAAGTGGAGTATAAATAAATAAACAAAGTAATAAATAAATTCTTTCTTATTCTTATGTCCTCTTCTTGAAGGGCATTTTTTTTTTTTAGTAAGACACAAGTGGCTACATTTATCTGAAAAGTTGTTGGTTGTTATTTGTAGAGCTGTTATTTGAAGAGGACAACTGTCAGTCTGAAGGCATTCTCCATCTGTAATACTATCTAGTCTGAGTTGGTTTGAAAATAAAAGCGCAGAATCCAGTATTGCTCCAGTGGGAGCAATACATTTTGTGAGGAGGTGGGAAGGGGCCTTTAGCATTGTGGTATCCAGGCTGTGGAATGTCCTCAAGTAAGAGGCCTCAGTGGCCCCAACAATGGCATCATTGTGGGTTCAAGGGAAAACATAGCTTTTTACTAAAGCTTTTAAGATCTAATGACTTTATCCAATCTGTACATGTGCATGGTTTGAAGTTTTTTATATATTTTTTTTAAAAATGTGTTGAGGTAGTTTAATACAGTTTAGACTATAAATTATTTTAAAAGATTTTACATTTTAAATTGGTTAAATGGATCTTCCTTCCTTAATTAAGTAACTAATTGCTGATTGAAACAATTCCTTCAGTAGAATTTGGTGGGAGCAATTCTCCTTCTCCTCTATGGCTGTCGCATATGCCTCCCCATGTGCCTGTGGGAGGAAGGAGAGAGGGAGAAAATCTCATTGTACCCAAGGAAGGCTGGTGCTATACAGATATGAAAAAAGTCAAATAGTTCTGTGCGCAGATTCCCCTTTTGTCTCCTAATGTTTGTTTTCAGCCTGAGCTTTGGATCATATTTTCCCTTTTCAGTTCTGGGGAAGGAAATACACAACCAGATGTTGAAGATCTAAATATATCCCTCTATTAGTTGTGCCCCCTATGAACTCTCACAAAACAGGAACAATTAGATTTTCCCATTCAGTTATGATTTTTTTTCATTCTGCACTTTATTTCAGATAAACCAGAACGCCAACTGAAATGCCTTTTTGTGGAGTATGATGTATATTGCAATTCTACTTTGCTTTCTGAAGAATTGGGCAATATATTCATTCTGACCCGATACGTCCCAGTGTAGGGGTAAAATCAGCGCATAACGTCAGTACATTCCAGTGATGTTATCACAGTCAGTGGTGGTGAACAATTGCATTGTTGCCACAAATGGCAAACAGATGTGCAGTTATTAAAAAAAAAAACTCTTACATATAAGAACATCATACTATATTTGATGTACATAGCTTGAGTGAATATTTAATATATGTTTTAAAACACAGCTTGTATTAAAATGGCTTGGTTTAATTTGGTGTTTTGCCAATTACACACATGCTTTGATTTAGTTGAAAAGTTTCTTAGGTTGTTTTGAATAATTTACCATCCAATCTTATGCATATCTTATCAAGAGTAGATCCCACTGAGTTCAGCTTACAGAATGAGAGGTAATATGTATAGCATTGCACTCTTAATGAAATATTCTTCTAAGTTAGCAGTTCTTAATCTGTGGTCCATGGACCCCAAGAGGGCCACAATGGCATCATGGGGGTCCATGAAGGCTTGAAGAAATGTTATGAGATTTTAGAGTTAAAAGAGAAAGGAAGACAGACAGACAGACAGACAGGTCATATATTGATTTCAAAGGAAAGGGGTCTTTTGGTAGTGACAGAACTTGTTTATACAAAGTTTCATTACAATATCTCAAAACATTCAAAACTTAGGAAAATAACTGTTTGATAGGAAAAAATGTACTCAGCACTTGGTACTTCGGGAACCAGTGAGAATAGCAAGTGAAGGACACTGAGTGACTGAAAGAAAGCACATAACCTTTCTTGCTACTGTGTTTTAAATCTTGAGTTAAGTCTTGGTGGTCCATGGCAACAAAAGATATTTAAAGAGGGTCCATAGTAAAGAACTGCTTTTCTAATTCATATGCTGCTGCTGCTGCTGCTGCTGCTGCTGCTGCTGCTGCTGCTGCTGCTGCTGCTGTTAACAGCTGTCAAGTCAAGTTTAACTGCTGTCAATTTCAACTTATGGCAATCTTATCAATGAGAGACCCCCAAGTCACTAAATCATCAAAAATCCTAGTTGGGTCTTGCAGACCCCAGACTATGGCTTCAGTAATTGTTCTTTGGTGCTCTCCTTCGTCCAATATATGTTTGCAATATGATTGGTAGTGCCCCTTTCTCTACTGAACCCAGCATCTAGCATTTCTTGCTCCATATATGGTAAGTCTTTGCTGCAGAAGTTTGAGCATGACTTTGCTTCCATGGGACATAAATGCCATGGTCCTGTGGTTACTGCAATCCCTGGTATGCCCTTTTCTTGGGGATTGCAATGTCTATTGAGCATTTCCAATTTGTGTCCCATTCTTTTGCTTTCCACATTTGTAGATTTTAATTAGAATTAGAGTGGATTCTGTCTCTGTAGCTTGAAGCAGCTCTATTGGTATGCCATTTGTTCCTAGTAATTTATTTCTCTCAAGTGCTCTGAATGCAGCTTCAACTTCATTTTCTAAAACTGTAAGTTCACCTTCAAATAGTTCTTCCTTTAATGAATCTTTTATCCTTTCATCTCTGTTACATAGTTCTTCAGTGCATTGTTTCCATCAAATATTTTTTTGTACTTTGTCATGTAATGTTTTCCCATACTGGTCTTATAGCATCCCCACTCTTGGTTTAAATATGCTGCTTATTTATTTATTTATTTATTTTGATCTTGTGGAAGAGGTCTTTGCTCTTCCCTTTTTGTTATCAGCTTCTATTTCATTGCATTTGCAGAGAGAATGGAGCTTCTCCATCTTCTGCTTCCCATTATGTAGTCTAATTGATTCCTGCATAGGCTACCAGATGATGATACAGTGATTGCTTGAAGTGTGTTTGCAGTGAAAAAGCTGTTGGACTGATAAAATTTAATCAGTCGGTCTCCTCCTTCATTTTTTGATCCTTGGCCATATTCTCCTACAATCTTTGATTCTCCTCTGTTTCCTACATTTGCGTTCCAGTCACCTATGATAGCAAGAGGTACTGTTTTGGTGTATGGTCAATTCCCTCCTGGACTTCAACATAGACTCTCAATTTTCTTTCATTTTGCCTTTGCAATTGGAGCATAAACCAGTAATTTCATGTTTTCAAAATGGTGAACAAGATTAATTTATTATTAAATAATTCTGTATCTTCCCAACCCTGATCTGTTAGTTTTAATGTTCAACCTAAACTTAAGAGGTCTGCTTGACAGTCATGAGATATTGGGGCTTCCCACACTGCACTTTTATAGTAATGTTATCCTACTTTCAACATTCTATGGGATCCTGGGTTTGCAGTTTAGAGAGGAGCCTTTAGAATTATCAGCCAGAGAGCTCTTTGGCCTGCGTAATCTACAAACTCCAGAATTCCACAGGATGTTGAAAGTGGAATAATAGCACTGTAACAGTGTAGTGTGGAAAAGCCCATTGTGGTATGATTTCACTGAGCGTGCTCCTACTTGTTGATATTGGATTCTGTATTAACTCTTTGTGTGTGTCAAGTAAAGCTTTTAAAAGTTACACTTTTGGCTTACAATTCCCAGAGTCTCCCAGCTGCCTGGCCAATAACATTTCTGAGCTTTCACATAAAGAGAACACATGCTTGCTAACTCTTACAGAAACAGTTCGTGCTGTTTGGCTTTCAGAATATGAAGCAGATGTTCAATTCTCAGTTGACCTTTGACTAAAAACACTGAAGCTGAAAGGCTGCTGCTCCAGAACATCAAGGAAAACCTACCTTCTTGGAATAATATGCACAAGGGAGGAGGGAATGAGTGGAACTTAAATCTAGGCTCAAAATGTAGAACTACACTGTGGCACCTGGCAGAAGAACTATAGCGATTTATGGTCGGCATCCTGTTAGTGGCATACCCAAGAGTTAAGTCTACCTTATGCTTGTATATTTTTGGGTCATTGCAGGGTATTCTCCACCTTCTTCTGCAACATTCAAAGCTCTCCTCACTTCCAGGGACTCACTATTTTGTTGCAATAGTCTTCTCTCATGGGCATTATAGTGCTGGTGGAGAGCAGGAGGGACTTAAGAAGCATCTGGCTATGTTCTCATAGTCAAGACACAGAATTATGACATCATTTACCAAGACCTACAGAGGACCCCACCAGATAATTTTGAAAGATGTCCTTGATCTGCAGCTGGCTACAGAAGCAATTTATAATCTCACATAATCCCATGATTCCCATTCCTGATTTAAAAGAGCATCACATTTCCATAGGTGTGTTTTTTTCTTTGAAACAAAGTGTATGCTTCCCAGGTGTGTTGTTTCAAGCAAGAATGTGCCTTATTAAAATCTGTATCTCATAGCTTCCCCAGCTATAACAGGTCATGACAGTACACTCCAGTATTTGGAAGCTGCCTTCCCAAGGGAGGGGCATGTTGCATAAGGAGATACTGTGCACTTCCTTTCACGATGGCTGAGAAGCGAGATATGTGCACGTAACCCAAAGTTACATAAGCATATATCAGAAGCAGGATTCCAGCCAATTTTTTTTTTTTTTGGATTTGCATTTTTCCAAACCACACACATTTTGAATGTAACTTTATTCTTTAGTACAAGTGACAGTAACTCAATTTATAACTCTTTACTGATATTAATAAAAATGCTGATATGGGATCTATATCTATATATGGAGCCTCATATGTTATATAACAGATATTAGTGAAATATATAGCTACATAAAAGAGCATTTTAACCAATTTATATTTTAACATACGACTTCAGTTCTTTGCTTCCCTGACATGTCCTCTCCAAAGCCGCCGCCACCACCGCAAGTATTTTAAATTTAATATGCTTTGCTTTGTGAGTGGTCACTAGAAAGTAAACACAGGCTTAATTTGCAAGTCTAATTGCTGAAGCAGACATGGGAGAAAAAAAGAGATTTATCTCAGGGAATATACACTTTGTTAGTGTCACACTGTCTTAAGTAATTTCTACACTACATTGTTACGGTGCTATTATTCCACTTTTAACATCCTATGGAATCCTGGGGTTTGCAGTTTAGGGACGGGCCTTTAGAATTCTCAGCCAGAGAGCTCTTTGGCCTCAGTAAACTACAAACTCCAGAATTCCACAGGATGTTGAAAGTGGAATAATAGTACTATAACAGCGTAGTGAGGAAATGGCCTTAGTTTCACACTATAATTGGTCTATTTAACCATTCATGTATGCTTATATCCCAATCATTTCAAAAGGACTCAAGAAGAGAACATTCTCAGAACTGTCCATACTGTAAATTGGGAGTTTACAAACATTTTGGTGTCTTATGGGTATGTCTAACTCCTGAAATTGCACATAAATTCATATGCTAAGAATACTTTTCATGAAAGAAAATATTGCAGTGTTATAATATTTGCATTGTTATGGTTTATTGTACTTTAAGCTTGTCTTTAAATTTCTGATTAGCAAGTTCTGCCTGTAATCATCTTTGCACTGAAAGTCAATTATACAGTAATGTAATTATTTCAACACATAAGAAATTGCCAATAATTCAGGCCATAACTTTGGATTTGAATTTCTGTTTGTTGAAGAGTTCTTTCAGTTGTTGCTCAGTTGTTGCTTCTTTCTGCTGTATCAGGTCAGCATCTCCTTTGGTCACTCCCCAGTCATCTGGTTTTGACAATGAAGGGCAATATGGGCGGCCTGAGGCAGGCAGCAGATTCTCCCAATACTCTTTCCTAGCTCTAGGTACAAAGAAACAAATTCTATCATTAATTTACACAGTACATGACTATGTCAGTCAACAGACAGTCATAAAATAATCTAATTCTAACTAAAAGTGCAAAACTCTGTTTTGATTACTTCCTATAAGACTCTCTAGGACACAGACAGACTGTTACTTGAAATCCCTTTATAGCTGACAGCCTAAGATAACTTAAAAGGTAAAGTGTTATTCAAGCAATCCGGTGTTTCAGTAGTCGAGTGGCAATATGACCATATTTAGGGCAAGTTGTATTTTACGCCAGTCAAAGCCTAATCCTTGTTTAAAAACTGCATACTTTATTTTCTAATTATGCTTGTTCCAAGCAGTCAGTTTAAATGAGGTTTCAGGACCCCTGACAAGCTTCAAAATTACCTTCCAGTTCTGTGTAAATAATTGCTATTAACCTGTGGCTTAGTTGCAACTAGGACAACAATAACACACAGTAAGTATAAAAAAAGCAACTAAGATTTATTATCAAATTGGTCTAAACTCCCCAACATGTTTTGAATGTAGATGTTCTTTTCTCAGGGAAACTACTTAGCATATAGATTAAGCAGTCAATATCCTGACTGAATTCAATTTGCCCAGATTTATTGCACAAAAAAAAGCTGCCAGTCCAATGTGGGAAGAGCAGCATTTCTACTGTCAGTAAATCTTAATGGGCTTTGTAATTGTACAACTGTTTGATAAAAGTTACCTTACAGTAAGCTGGAGGAGATTTAACTCAATTCAAACAGAATTGACTTAATCCGATCTTTATGCTGGTTACTTAAATTATCCTAATTTATATGCCGAGAAAGGTCTCACACTCTTTGTTTCCACCTTGAAACTTACATCTGTAAATTTCTCCTACAAAACTCCCAGTGTACGTAGTTTGGTTTAATGACATAGAGTTCTACTACTTCTAAGTACTTTGCTATCTGAGGCAACAATTTCTAAGAAGGAAGTCTGTTTAGTAGGCTGTTTAAGTGCCAAAGTTAAAAATATATTTACCTTGCTCTGACCCATGGCTTGGTATGCATGCTCAAATCGCTCCCCCAGCTGCCATGTTTTTCAGAACCTTGTGGTAAGAAGCCTCTTTCAGGGGCCAGCTCCTCAGCAATTGCTCTGATGTGGTATGGTTCAAATCCACAGCACCCTCCAATATATCTGATTCCTAAGTTATATGCTTCCCTTGCATATTTGTGGACATCCCATCTGGTTAGGATTCTTGGCTCCAAAGCTGTTGATGAATGCAACTGCTTTTATTAAATTATTACCTGAATATTCAGTTAATATTTTGCACAGATTTCATAAAACTGTCATTATTATAGTTGAGATATACAAAATATATTTGTTTTCTTTAAAACTGCCAACGTGGTTAGCAAAACTGTATTTGACACTACTTTCTAGTTTCTTGACAGATTGCAGGCAATGAAAGAAGTCAGACTATCTATGACAGTTTTCTTTTTCATGTACCGCAAAGCAGAACCAGTCTGGAGGGTGACTCTTGGAAGAATAATCTCCAGTTTTAAGGAATTTGATTTTATAATGAAAATGGTAAAGACTAGGATCACATCTGCCCTACACTGTTATAGTGCTATTATTCTACTTTCAACATTCTGTGGAATTCTGGGGTTTGTAGTTTACTGAGGCCAAAGAGCTCTCTGGTTGAGAATTCTAAATGCCCCTCCCTAAACTGCAAACCCCACGATTCCACAGGATGTTGAAAGTGGAATAGTAGTACTATAACAGTGCAGTGTGAAAAGGCCCACAGAGTCTGAGTTTACTGTAAGTCCAGAGAGAGTGTATTTAGGGTATGACTATACTGAGGGTATCACTGGATGCAGGAGAGGAAAGAACAATTACAAATCCTGAAATCCTAAAACAGAAAACCTGGACATTTAGCAGAACTACTGGGCAGTCTGAAGGAGCACTTTCAGTTTGCAAATAATTACTAAAGCAGGAAACATCCATATGTTAATATGAATTGCAAAATAAACATTGTGTTGTCTTTTTGAGGAAGAAAATCCTAATTTTAGCTAAAGTTAACCAATATGAGTTGCCTTTATTTGAAATTTTAAGCACTACAAAATTGGTTTCATTCTTGACTCCACAATATGCATACTTTGACATTAGTCTTGTGTCTGCAATGAAATTAATTCCATGGATATAAAAATACAGCTTCAGTGGTATTTGACATATTGCACTAGTATTCTTTCAACTTGATATTTACCAAGAATAAAAACATTCAAGTCTTACCAAAAGGAAATTCTGGTAGATCAATGAAACCCTGCTTTCCACAATCAGGAGTATGAAAAGCAAGTGGTTGTGACATCAAATGTGCTTTGAGTTTAGCAGCTGCCAAGCCTTCTTTCATGAGTTTCACAGTTTTGAGGCAAGTGAATGGATCAAAATGGCAGTTTACTCCAACAATAGAAGCGCCTAAAGAATAAGAAGGAAATCTTCCATAGTGCCTAGATTCTTTCTTCAGGAATCTTAAGCTATTTGTTCTGTGCACACCCAAAACACTTTGCCACCCCACAACTTATCTGCATAAGCCAACTAGAGTGGTAATTAATTCTTAGCTTACACATTGGTGATAGGATAGAATCCTCCAATACCTCTGAGGCAGCAGGCTAGTTTAGCGAGCTTCGGACATATTGCCCAGAATCTTATTCTTATTACTGACTAGTGTAAACCCATTGAATCAATTGCATTTATTTCCATGTGGACTCACAACCCAGTAATAGACTTAATGAGTCTATTCTGGTCAAGACTAACCAACAGGATTCCAGCCATTGCATAGCACACGTATACCTGATGCCCAATGAAGTGAAACAGCTTGAAAAGTCAGGAAGAACAGCCAGGAGGTTGTCATAATACTTGAGGTAGTTGCCTCATCTGCCTAGTAGTAGGGCTGGCTCTAGTATCTATACTTACAGATCATCTTACCATGTTAATATTTTTCACCATGTATTGATGGATAGGAAAAACAGAGTGTCTTACCAGCATTTACAAGTCGAACTGCACATTCTCCAGGTGATATACCATGCATGTCTCCTTCTGGACCAATACACAGACTAGCTGCAACGGGCAGCCCAGATTCCTTTAAGGTTTCAACTGCCCACACAGCTTCCTCAACGTGTTCAAAATACTTTTAAAAACAAAGGGGGAGGAGAGAATGGAATGTCAGAGAAATAGATGAAAGGGGCAAAATAAAACGTCGTCCCTAAAAAACTCCGAAAAAACTAGTCTCTAAATATCTAAAACGTTCAAACCACTTCCTGAGGGAAATGGTTTTCAATCTTACCCTTTGAGTAAGTCAAACATATGTGTAAACATGGATTGATTTCAATCATTTATAATAAATGAGAGTAAGAGTTGAATATACTGGTAACAAGCCAAAAATGAAGACACTGGGTTCAGGGTTCAGTACCCATGGCACTCAGCAAGGGGGCAGGGACCAGGGAGAGATAGTGGCCAAGTATATACTTGGAAAGGCCTTACACTCTGGAATGAGGCAAATGCAATCCAGACTTTTTGCAATGGAAGCTTGCTCATGCATTCCTTCTCCCTGTTGCAGTCCCATGCACACAACAAAAAAAATCCTTCTTCCACTCAATTTTCACAGATTCCCATTTCCCCTACTCTCAATGCAGGCCTCTTATCACATTTTTCTAAAAATCCCTCGATCCTCAGAACATGCTTTGCTGAAAATACAAGTCCTGTAAACCACTGTGTGAACAGCCTTCACTTTGCACAGAATTTGGTCTTAACTTCTTAACCTCTTAAAAAATAACACCTGACAGTTAAAACGCTCAAAGCAGTTTCAAGGGCCAAATGCCATATGAAACCACTCAATCACTGCTGTCCACCAGAAATTCAAAAGGGATGAAGCCAGTCTGACTTCCCTTGAGAGGGAGTTCCACAGTGAAGATCTGCAACAGAAAAAGCCATGCCATGTACACCCATAAACCTAGCCTTGTGGGGTGGCGGGAAATGCAACAGGGCCTGCCCTGACAACTACAAATATTGGATAAGCTTATACGGGAAGAGGTGGTCTTTCAGATATCCTGGCCTCATGACATTCAGGACTTTGTAAGTCAAAATTGGAGGTCAGTCTAGTTCTTCTAAGACAAATGTTAAATGGTGTCTAATTTAATTAAATTTAGTTTAAATTAAACACCATTTAAATTTAAATTAAATTAAATGGTTAAATGGTGGTATTGCAATAGCTCTAGCTTCCAAACACTTCTCAAGGACAGCACCAAATAGAATGTATTACTGTGAGGTAATTAGGGCACAAACTACTGTGGCCTCCCTAGGAAAGACCATCGCTAGTGTACCACTAAAGCTGGACAAAGGTACTCTTAGTCACAGCAGTGACCTGGTCTTCTGGGGCAATGCTAGGGAGCATCCTCAAGCTACAAATGTTCCTTCAGAGGGAGTGCAACTCCATCTAGAAAGGCTATAATATCATCACGAAATTAGGTTTTCTACTGACCAACTGAACTTCTGTCTTGTTTGGATTGAGCCTCAATTCTTTCAATCACACCTAATCCTTCACTGCATCCAGACAATTTAAGACTTGCACAGCTTCCTTTGCATCAGATGTAAAAGAGAAACAGAATGCGTGGCCCCAGTAGCTTGATGATATTCAACTCTAAAAGATAATGGACAGTACTGAGTACTGTGGAACCTCACAGGCTAGTTGGCTGGAGGCTGAACAATAATCCCCATGGCATCACTTTCTAGGAACATTAAACTAGGACTGAAAGTTACATATGAACCACCAGGAAGATGGTTAATGTGCAGATTAAGAAAAGAAAATGCCAAAGGAAGAATTAACAGATTGCAAGTGAGGGACAGAATTATAACAAATGACAAAGAATTAATTAAAATATTTCATACTTATTTTCAGGCATTATATAAGAATCAATCAACTCAGAGCAAATAAATTTATACCTTAAAGATTTGGGGATACCAAAACTTGGAGATGTACAAAAAGAAAAATTAAATAAAGAAATATCACTTGAGGAAATTAGAACAGTAATTAAAAATTTAAAAAGTAGGAAGTCACCTGGCCCGGATGGGTTAACAGATTTATATTATAAGGTATTTTGTAGTGAATTAGAAAAACCTCTCCAAAAAGTAATGAATAATATATTACGGTCTAGGGAAATCCCAGAAAGCTGGGAAGAATCAAATATAGTTTTAATACCAAAAGAAGATAGAGACCCATTATTAATAAAAAAATTATAGACCCATATCACTGTTAAATGAAGACTATAAGATTTTTACATCTATTTTAGCTAATAGATTAAAAATAATATTACAAGAGTACATTCATGAAGATCAAAATGGCTTTTTGCCAAAAAGACAAATTAGGAATAACATTAGAACTGTACTAGATGTGATAGAGTATTTGACGTACCATAATGAAATTAAAGGAGTATTAATATTCTTGGGCGCTGAAAAACCATTGGATAAGGTAAATTGGTTATTCTTATTAAAAACTACAGAAACAATGGATATGGGAAATAGTTTTATTAACTGGATAAAAGCAATATACGCTTCTCAAAAGGCAAAGATAGCAGTGAATGGCAATACATCTGACTATGTAAATATTGAAAATGGTACAAGACAAGATTGCCCCTTATCACCATTATTGTTTATTTTAGTAACAGAATGCTTGAGCAGAATTGTGAGAAACAACAAAGAAATAAGAGGTATAAAAATTAGAAAAGAGGAATTTAAATTAAAAACTTTTGCAGATGATGTTGTACTCACACTAGAAAATCCAATGAACAGTTGATGTTAACCTTGAAGGATTTTGGAAAGGTATCAGGTTTCAAAGTGAATGTTTGTTTTATCAAGATTATAAATAAATATATGAAGAAGGAAGAAGAAAACGCATTAGGTAAGAAAACGCGGTTTGAAATTGTTCAAAAGGTTAAATATTTGGGAATAATTATAACAGCAAAAAATCAACAATTATATGAAAATAATTATGTTAGACTATGGGAAAATATAAAAAAGGATTTGATACTTGGCATAAGGTGAACTTATCTTTATTTGGAAGAATATCAGTAATCAAAATGATGATACTACCCAAAATGCTATATTTGTTTCAAACAATCCCAGTTGTTTTCTCAAATACACCCTTTAGGATGTGGAATAAAGAGCTTTCTAAATTTATATGGCAAGGGAAAATCCCAGGATAAAATGGAAAATATTAATAGATGTGAAAGAATGGGGTAGAATGGGAGTTCCAGATTTAAGAATATATTTTGAAGCATCTTGCTTAATTTGGTTAAAAGAATAGATAGCCTTAGTGAACAAAAGACTATTGGAATTAGAAGGGCATGAACTTAAATTTGACTGGCATTCCTATCTCTGGTATGAGAAAATAAAGGCAAATGCGGGTTTTAGAAATCAAATTATAAGAAGAAACTTATATAAAATCTGGGAGAAATATAAAAATAGATTAGGAATGAAGATACTAGGATGATTTATCATTACAAGAAGCAATATATAGAAGGGAAATGGGAAGCCTGAAAGTGTGGATTCAATATAGGGATTTACTAAAGAGAGAAAGAGAGGAGTGGGTAAAGATATACAAAGTTTAGAACAGGAGGGATGTAAAATGCAATGGTTAACATATCAATATCAATTAAGAGAGAAATATAAAGAAGATAAGATGAAATTTGGTTTTGAATTAGCAGAAACAGAATTTGAGAAATTGATGTCTTAAGAGATGAATGCCATCTGATTGCTAAAATGTATAAATTGTTATTAAGATTTAACACTGAGGAAGAACAAATAAAGGAGTCAATGATGTACTGGGCCCAGCGAATAGGTCACAATATAGATCTGGAACAATGGGAAGATGTTTGGGGGAACGGGTTGAAATTTACTAGCTATAATGACCTAAAAGAAGTTTTTTATAAAATGTTATACAAATGGCACCTTACACCTGACAGACTAGCAAAGATATATAAAAACCTCAAAAATAAATGTTGGAAGTGTAAAAAACAAGTGGGAATTTATTACCATATATGGTGGCAGTGTAAAAAAAAATTAAAAAATACTGGTTAAGGATAGTGGATTTTATACGGAAGATATTAAAAGTTAAAATAATATTAAGACCAGAATTATGTTTATTGAATATGATAAACAAGAATATTAGAGAGGAAAAAAACATAAGAACTTGATTAGATACATGATGACAGCAGCAAGGATGATTTATACAAAACACTGGAAAAATAACAAGATACCGAAATTAAATGAATGGATAACTAAACTTATTGATTTGGCAGAGATGGATAAACTGACGACATTATTGAAAGCGGAAACAATAGATTCATTCTTGAATATCTGGAAAACTTTCACAGATTACGTAAGGAGTATAAACGGGGACTTAGTTATATCAGGTTTTGATATGTACAATAGAATAGGTGTAACTTTGGTAGAGAGCAAAACGAACTGCGGATATATAGAAGGAGATAAGAGAATAAATTTAAATTTGGAACTTATAGCAGAAGAAGACAGGAAGTTATTTTAGTATATCTGTATTCTTTTTTTTCTTTTTCCTTCTTGCTTTGTTTATTATTCAGCTTATATGTATGTTTGTAGAGAAGGAGTGAGGGGGGATAGAAAGATCTTTCTATGCTATATTTTTAAACTGAATTAAGTGTTTTTTGTCCCCTTTATCTTCTTTTTCTTTCTATCTATCTTTCTATCTTCTTCTTGTTCTACTTTTTTTTTCCTTACAGGGCGGTTGCTGGTCGTCGTCAGAATGCCTTGTTGCTCTTTTTTCCCTTTTCCCTTTTTTTCTCTTTTTTTCTTCACTTTTCAGATGCTTTTACTTCGGTTATAATGTATGTTGTTGTTTTTTCTTTTAATTTTAACTAATAAAGAGTATATTTTTTAAAAAATGAGGGAAAAAAAGTTACATATGAACCAAATGGCCTGGAAGGTTATTTTAATCAACAGTATTAATTGCTGCCAAGAGATCCAGCAGAACCAAAAGGATGTATACTCCCTCTGCCCAGTTCCCACTATCTTACCCAGTAAGGTTGTTTCTGAAGCCTGAACCCAGATTGGAATGGATCTAGGTAATCCATTTCAACCAAGAATGTCTGGAACTGTGCTGCTACCACTCACTCTAAGACCATATTTTTCTTAAAGGGCTGATAATTATCTAGAATGGTGGAGTCCACTGAAGGTCTCTGTAACAGGGGTCTTGCAATTGCTTCTTTTTATGGGGTTGAAATATAGCCCACTTTAAAAGTAGCATTTGCAACTTCCAACTCTCAGCTGGCCAACTTTTCTCTGGCAGCTCTATATAGGTCTGGATGGACATGGGTTTAGCAGACAAGTGGTTGCCTTCACTTCTCCAAACAAACGTGTCCATATTACCGTATTGAACACACTGAAACTTGTCTATCCAAACTGGACAGGTGCATGCCCAACACTATCTTTAACGTGGAGTCCAAGTCAGAGTGGATCTGAGCAATATTTAGCAAGTTCATCACAGCACATTTCTGAATTTTTGCTTGTGTATACATGCATTCACTACACACACACACACACACACACACACTTCTAGTAAAGAAAACACTCCACACATCATAAGATTTTATGGCCAGTAGACTGCTTCCTTTTTCTTTTCTTCAAGAACACAGGTAGTAACTGTTTTTGATGCACCAAAGCAGGGATGCTTCATTATTCCATGGATTATACTTACCACTTCTTCCATTATTTAACTTACCTCTGCAATTAGGAAATCCACATTCTTTTTCATAAAAATATCTAGCTGCTTTTGAAATATTGCTTTAACTTCAGCTTCACTCTTGCTACTTAGATATGAAGGTGTTTGACTCACACCTCCAGCGACCAAAGCATCTCCTTCTTTAGCCACTTCTTTTGCAATATCACAAGCAGCTTCATTCACTTTCTGGCCCTAAAAGTAAGAAAATGGCATTAGTATAGTGTATGTTACTACACTATTACTACAGAGGGAAAAAAGAATAAAATGTATATTTTATTCAAACAATTTGTTTCATTTTAAAAATTCAATCAAGAGAGAAATTCACAGTGTAAGTAATGATTTTCAATAATGAGCAGGGCAAGCTGCTTCACTGAGAATGTTCCAGTTTACCTTTGTAGGCAGAATAACACTTTGACAAACTTCAGTCTCCACAGCCTAAGAATGCAGACTGAGTGCTGAGAGAAGCAACCAGCCACTTTCACATCATGGCTAAAAACATGTGGCCAAGAGGAACTGGCTAAGTAGGGCCACGAGATGGGAAATGCCCTTTTCAGAGAAATGATTGTTTTGGCCACTTTAAAGGAACTGATAGGGAGATAGCTTCTGGTTATTAGTGGGAAAGAGCGAATGATTCCTAGAACCAATTTCATCTAGTACCAACTAGTCACAAATACCTCATTTTGAGGCAAAGTGCTTGAACACATGGCAGCACCACAGTGCCACAGATTATTATCTGGAGCCATTTCATTCTGTCTTCTCTCATGGGTTCACAATGACTTTAGTCTCCTCAGTCTGAAAACCAGAAAACTAGGACAGTGCATACCTCTTAGTTTGTGAGTCCCAGTTTTGAGAGAAAGGCAGGATCATCATCATCATCATCATCCTGGCCTTCTCAATGTATTTTGAATACCACTGACCAAAATAGCATTCTTTCAGAACATCCATCTGGTATATGAACTAGAGGTTCATTTCTATTGGCATGAAGACTTCAGAAGGTGATCTTGGAAACACCTGCTCCATCCATGACATTTATATTAAGGGGATGTGACACAGTTCTGTCAATTACCATATTATTTAATGCCCACATACAATAGCTGGGAAGAGATTCAAAGATCTGATACATGTTGTCCTCAGTATGTTGTTGATACTTGATTCTATTTTTCCTTTGCTTTTAATCTATGTATGGCAGTGAGTGCTCTGACGGGTACTCGGAAACTAGCACAAGGACGTATTCCTGATGGCCATAAACTCTCCCTTAGGAATCTGATTTACAACTCAGAAGTGCTAGTGGTTCTGCTTCTAGATTAACAGTGACCTTTCATGAGCCACACGAAAGCTCATGTAGCTGGGAAGCTACACTTCTATAGAAAAGAAAGTTCTTGCCAGCAACATCCATACATGGTAACTTCTAGCTTAGATTACTGCAATACACTGAATGTTCATGTTGTCTGAAAGTCATAAATATGTACAAGAATTTTAAAGGTGGGCACATCTCAGAGCTGAAGAAGAAGGCACAAAGGTGCCAGAAATTATTTCGGTGGCCCTGTATATGATCCTATACAGAATCATGTTATTTCAAAGCATGGAAGGAATCTACTTCAACCTACTGTTCAGTGCAGCTATATCCCCTCCAGATGTATGTTCATCCAATTTCTGCACAAATACCTCCTTTTAAGAAGTGTGCATCAACTCCCAAAGCAGTCTGTCCCAGTTTCTATAGCAGTTACCATTAGATAAGATCCCTAGTTCTTAGACAAATCTGTTTCATTACAAGTAACACAAATTAATTCTAGTCCTGCCCATTTGTCATGTCTCAGGACCCCAACTGTTGTTTGTCCATAGACTGAAAGGCTAAGGACCCATTAGAAGAAGAAACTTTGTTTGGCTCCACCTGACAATCTTGGTACCTGAGCTGGCCAGACGCAACACTTGTGGACCAGATGCCTCCATGACCATGACAATCTTGGCACTTTCTTTACCTGACCCTAGCAGTGGGATAGGCTGTTCTCCCCCAGAAGCTCCATGGTCTCAGAAGGCTGTGTGCTAATGTCAGCAAAAACCCCTGGAGGGGTGACTATAGAAAGTGACAGCTCAATGGGAAAGGACAGATCCCTGTGGGGATCTGTCTGGGCCTGCAGCATAGTGGACTTCTGTTCAGCACTGACCCTTGTTGGAACAAAGTGATCACTGAAAGCTATTGTTTGTGTCTGGCCTACTGTCCTGTGGGGTCTCTGGACCAACTTGACTGTTACACCTTTGAAACAAAAGAAGACCAGTTTGATCCATCTTCTATGTAACATCCCTTCAAGTATCAAAAGATGTGATTATATCTCTCCTTCCCTTCTCCTGGCTAAGCATACCCAGCAATTTCAACAGGTCCTTATAGGACCTGGATAGCAAGCAGATATTGATGGTGTCTTCTAGTCAAGATGTGGCTTCCCATGCCCGACAACACTCTAACTAAATGCAGCCTTCATTCAAGTACATTCAAAGAGTCATGGATTTAATTTCCACACAACAATCAAGAGACAAGGTATGAAGTCACTCTCCTGGATCTTCAACAAGATGGAGAACTGGGAGACCAACCTCATTCCTCTTCAGTTGCAGAACTGCAGCTCTGACATGTACAGCCTGGTTGCTTCCCTCCTTCCTCCCCAGTGAATAAACAGTCATAGTAGTACCCCTGGATTTGACAGCTGTGGGAGTGAGGGGGGATGCTGTGCAAAAAGCTAGTGGCTAGCTCCTTAAGCAACATAGGAAAAAGAACACATGTACATGTAAGTCTGAAATGTGTGTGTATACATCACCAACAGGATTCCAGCCCATAAGAGTTAAAATATTTGTATTAAATTCAGATGTAATTTCAACCAAACCAAATGAAAGATGTCACCTTAATCCATTTGTAACTGAAGTTTGAGTAGCCTGATCTGTATTTTAAAAATTGATTTTAATTATCTGTGTGCCCTTTTCATTCCTGCCTCAAATATCTCACATATATTTTTTTATCCATGATAAAAGTGGGATGTGCCAGAGTGACTATAAAGCTTTGAGGAATGAGATGAAAAAGCTCAGGATGTAGCTGTTGTTCTTCTCAAGCCTTCCTGCCCAGAAAAAAAAGGGAAACTGGAACCAACACTGCTTGAAAAGAATATTTAGCTAAATATACATAGTTATTTGCATGAATGGCTATTATGGATTTGCCTTCTTTGAACATTAAATCATTGTCTCTTAAGAAGCACTGCTGGCTAGAGATGGAAAATGTTCTGCAAAGACTAGGGGGAGAAAAACTTTCAGTATTGCCTTTGCAGCCTGGTAAGAGAGGTTGTAAATGCTGCCCAGCACTGGGCATGATCTATTTTCACTGCAGAATGAGCAAGTTAATGTTGTGTGTCCTTCCTGTTGTACTAGCACTAATTTCTGTGAATTAGTGAAGAAGTTGTGAACAACTGTGAAGAAGCTGATAGCCATATACAGTATTATCAAAAACTTGTGAATTCTGACACTGGCTTATTTTAAACATGAATAGAAGTCAGAAAAATTCCAGAGCAGAGGTCATTCTAATTTTGCTTTGGTGATGTTGATTTTGTATTGATGTTCTGGAGCAAGCCAAAACTGAGAGACATATACATATATTATGACAATTTTATCATAGAACTGTGAAGTATTTTAGTACAAAGATGCTGAGATTTCAGAAGCAGAGCTTTCATCTGAATAGACATGCACAGATTTGCATATCAAATCATTGTGAGACTTGAGATTCTTCTCGTAGATGAAGACAAAATATAGATGTAGATACACTTCTAAGAAGTCATATTTAATTAAAAGAAAGACCTGCAGATTGTTTCTGATATATCATAATTTTGGATATAAACAAAGAATAGTGTTTGAAATTCTTAACACAGATAGGAGTAATTTCCAGCCTCTAAGAGACAAACAAGGACTGAGAAAGAAGGGCTTGACAGAGTTGTAATAGTGCAAATAAGATGCAAGGTTGCCTGTTTCTGTTTTGAGGTCCAAAATATTTCCCATAAATAATTGATGCCAGTCACTGCATTAATCCTTTTTACCTCCAGCTGCTGTCCTTTTTCCCAGCCTGGTTCTGTTCTAGCACACTTTTCTGCTTTTTATTGGTTTGGCCTTCTTCCCAGATCCCAGCCAAGGATCACACATTGATGTAATATCATGTAGTCAATCAGTTGCTTTGTCCCTCATAGCAAATATGAATTTTGAGGGAGGGCAATGCATTCAGGCTGGTCACATAAGTGTTTCAGCCAATTGTAGCCTGGAGCAAACCAGGTTTATAGACAAATACTTCAATTGCTTAAGTAGGGATTCCTAATAACCCCAAAGGGTTTCTCAAGGTTGATGAAAGTGTCTGCATCCTGCCTCACTTGGCTCAGGCTCAGTAAGAAGTTACTGACATGGTCAAAAAAGAGATTTAAAAAGTAATTGAGGAAAATGTTTATGAATATTTATTAAATATTTTAAATACACTTACTATATGAAAGGTAAGCAGTTTTTATTCCTAAAACACACAATGCTACAGTAACTCTGAATCAGGACCAAAGGAGAAACTTTCTTCCAACTTTATTCTCTTGATGAAAAATAGTTGCTAGGTGTAATCCAATACAATATTTCTGTTTTGTTTTCTATTAGCTGCTATCATTAAACAGCATAAGAAGTTAATTCTTCATAAAGCAATACAAACTGTACTTTTCACCAATAACTAATCAAATTAGCCCTTAGCAGCATCTCTTCTTGAATAATAATAAATAATTTGAAAGTGATTTCCAAGAAATAACTACAGTAAGATTAACCAGCATTTTGTTTTCATGGCTTTAAGATATCCCTGGATTTTTGAACTATAATCCATGCAGTAACCCTGTTGCACCATTGCAGTATACTAAATCATGGTACATTTCATTTGAATCTTCATATCTATATTTTGAAATAAATGAGTTAGGGCTTATAAAGATAAACCATGTTTCTGTGCTGCAATCATGAATCTGCCTTTTTGTCAAAATATTAATGAAAAGTGGTTGAAACTACTCACAGAAATTTTATCAGCTACATAGTTCCCCCTGTTCTCTAATTTGTCATCACTGGCATAAAAGGTGAATGTCTGTAAAACATTTGCTCCAGCCCTTAGGAATTCTCGGTGCAGTTGACGAACTGCAAAATGTTTAAACAAAACAGAGAATCAAATGTAATGTTATCATTATGTCAGCAACTCCTTTTACATTGCATTTCCCTACTGTGGATATTGTTAACTACACAGCTGTCATTATTTGCCTAATGTTGGACTGTTAAAAAAGAAACAGCACATTATTCTCTTTGCTTGCAAATGGCACATGACTAATACAAAGGTTATCTGAAACTATTTGATATGTAGATCCACGCAGACAAGTAAGAGCTGAATTTGAACCTGGAAGTTCCATGTTCCAAGTTCACTTCTACAAATTGGGGTGGTTTGGGCAAGCACAAATCTCCATCTATTTACTTATACATTAATAGTGCTGTTTTGCTATGTTTTCACATATTGTTGTGAAAACTATGAAAGCCTATGACCAGGTTTGATACAATGGTATGAAAAACCTCTGGTGAAACCCAATTTGTTTTCTGCTGATGGAACTGGATCAACAGAATTGGAGGAAGGGAATTCCCTCTCTCCCCTGCGTCTCTTTCACATTTTCCCTAGAGGGTTGAGGAACCATCTAAGCATATTTTGGTGACAGGGAGGAGTACCGGGGCTGCAGTGGGGAGAAAAGAATAAGTGTCATTGTGTAAGTTCACAAAGCTTGCAAAACAGTGGTTTCCTCCTCTCTATAAATTTATCTGAAGTTCTTTTGTAAGGCATAATCTTTTGTATCCTTAGGGTACTTCCAGATAGAAGGCTTCTCATGGTAGCAATCAGAAGACATTGTACAGCTGTTCTTTTTCCTCCATTTAAAAAAGAACTAGTGTAAAAACTTGGGAGCATTGCAAATGGAGGACAAGGTAATATGAAACCCCAGTACATTTCAGAAAATCAAGCAGGGTAAGTTGCATGGTAAAAGCCTATCTAAAATATCCCTGAGTCTCTATTTCAATTTAAGATTTTTGTACCATCTGTAAGAACATTCTAAATTGCAGATCTATTAAGACACATGCCTGCCTTCATCTAGCAGTAACCACTACTATGATGAATTCATACATTTTTATAGTGTAAAAGCATTGTTGTACATACAGGTAGACTAATAAAGACATTTGGAAAGCATTTCTACGAACTGAAATAAAAGGGACTCGGTTCTAAATAAATGTGCTTACAACTATGAAGCCAGAACAGCTCCTTTGAACTCCACTGCAGGATTCCAATACAGCTGTCATCTATTGCATAATAAAGCTAAAACCAAGAGCACAGACTATGTTGCTCAAATTTAAGACTCGATCTAGTTTCAAGGTCATTCTGACGCTACTTCTCTGTCCAACTCAAACATCCAACTTTTGATCCATCAAAATGTCTCCTAGAATGATTTACAATCACTATCTGTTTCACTCTGTTTGCATGACAGTATTTTCACAACCTTTTTACAAAGTATCTTAGTTGCAAAATATCTCTTTAATATATTTTTAAATGACTTTTAATCTTGACTTTGAAGTTCGTTGCATGGAGAACTTGCTTTCTCCTTTCCATACTGTGCACTCAGCATAAGTACAGCTTTTGCCAAATGATTTTGGGAAGGAAACTGCTATTAAAAATTGTATCAGAACACCTAGTAGTTGACAGCATAAAAAGCAGAGAGTACCTAAGAGACTATGAGTTAAGTTAATATGAATGCTTTGTTGCTGTTAACATATCATTTGTTTCCTTCTCTTTGTAAAAGTAATGTCCATACGCTCACAGATTCCTTCATATAGGGGACAAAAACCAATATACTTTAAGGTCTTATGTTAAGGTATTCCTGAAACTGGAAAAATGCAAAAGATAATCATAGAAATTTAAAGGTAAAATAATATTTCTGTATAAACAGATTGATCTGAATGCAGACTCATTGAATCAGTGAAATCTACAAAACTTACCCAAGTTCCCATTCATTAAATGGGCCTACACTAGTTGGGACTAGCTAATGGATTGAAGCCACCGGGTCTACCATTGAGCTAAAGTTAAGTGTGACCCACTGAAATAAATGAGACTTGAGATAACAGTTCTATGATTTCAAGAAGAGATAGAATTGTATTATATGTGGGTTCAATCAGAAGTAATCCCATTGTATTTAATGAAATTTTCATCTAATCAATTTGTTCAGGAATGTACTTTAAAAGTACCATCATATACATATCTTGTTGTTGCATGGCTCCAAGCAATTTCCAATTTATGGCGACCCTACTGTGAATTTATCATGGGATTTTCTGGGGCTGAGAGTGTGTGACATGCCTAAGGTTACCAAGTGGATTTCCATGACTCAGCAGGAAATCAAAACCTGGTCTTCAGGGGTTGTAGTCCAATGCTCAAACCATTACACCATGCTGGATCACTCAGAAATAAACCTCTGCTAAGCTCAAATGAATTTACTCTCAGATCCAAGGAATATAAGATTATAGCCTTAATCAAGACTAACTGTAGCTGGATTGAAATCAGTATGTTTATTCTCCAACTAGATAATTCTTTGGAACCGACAACACATATACTGCAGATTAGACCAACCTGCTTCTGGGTGTTCTACTGTAGCTTCTGGAGTCCATGGTCCAGCTTTTACATAACCTCTCTTTTCAAGAGCAATGACAAATCCTCCATCACCAATCACAACTTCTCCTGCATCTAAACGTTCTAGAATACCCTAAAACAAAAAGAGGAAAAAAATGTATAAATATTTGCTAAGAGATTATAGTGTAACTGCAATCTGCGACATAACCAAACAATAGCCTAAATACATTTTGTGAGTTTCAGCTACAGCAGACATATAAAACCAATGTGAACATGGTAAATCAACACTTTGGTAAATTGTATTAAGCTACTGGGTCAACTATAGCTGAGAATCTTCGGACTAGCAAGATTGGTTGATTCAAACCATGTTATATTCAATTCTAGTCTTTACCATTTTCACTATAAAACCAAATTCCTCAAAATCACACTTGTATTAGTGTCTACATGATGTCTCTCATATGAATCCTGACAGTCATTACTAAACTGTAGCACAAAGTTAGTGTGCCATAACACAGTTAGCTCTATATCTCCTAAGAATTACAACATTATTATATAAGTTATAATCTTTGGAGTGCATAGATAACTTGCCTGTATAGAACAAGTCTTCCAGCTGTTGGCTGGGTTGTCCCAGACCATGCAGTGGCAATTCCCATCAGCAACATTTCATTCCCATGAGAGTGTTTTTTATACTGGGGGGAGGAGGTGACAACCTTTAAGTTATGTCAAGTCAAAGCTTTCCAGCAGTAGGTTGACCCAAGATGTTTTGCTGATTCAAATCATAGGATTCCCCCCTCCACTCCCTATTCCATATACAAACATTAATCAGACTGTAGGTGAAATCTCTTTTCAACACTGGCAATAGGAAAGGGTGCCTGAGGGCAGCAGGCCAACTTTGATGACACAAGGCAGGTGGGCACTGCATACATGACTCTCCTCCTAACAGCAGGGCTGGTACTGTCCAGTTTTCACCTAATATTCTGGCATGTCTTCACTCCTCACATAAATGTGTGTAACATAACCCTTAGAATGGTCCTCTGCAGCTAAGGCGATATGACTGCCTCTCAAAAGTGCTGACTCTCTTTCTATGCCAGCCAATTTTGAGCCCTCTACTTCTCCTTGCCATTTGCCTTCTATGAGGTTAATTTAGGCTACAATGATGGTGAATGTGGAGGGGGGATTTTTTGCCCCAGAACCTTCTGGAGGCTGTATGGATCGCCCCAAAAAGAAAAAAAAAATCAAACCAAAAGATGCTGAACATCCACTTACACTTTCAAAAACTGGATGTCTTTTCTATCTTAAACAGCTCAGTGGGCCTCTATGACCTATTTAAGAGGTGAATTATCACTCCTGAAGGCTTATATCAGAGGCATTTACCTCTTCTTTTTCTTGTCAGAAAAGGGTAGACTGAAGGATGTTAGGAGTCAAAGGGACTTGAGTGCAGCCCCCAAGGCCATACTTTGTCATCCCCAGTTTAAGCATGGTTCCCAGCAAAATTATTCCCCCACCATAAAACTCCCCAAAGTATCATATAATAAATCAGAATAATCTGTGATATACATTGCTTGCCCCTCTTACACTTCCATTCACTCCCCATGCTTAATATGTAAAGGGTCCAAGGATTCTGCGTTCTTGTTATATACTTCCATTCCTCTCCACACAACATTGCTGAAATTTGCTTCTCTGAATTCACACCGAAAAATTCTGTATAAAGAGTTACCTCTTGTCTACTATTGCTTTTTTTCACTTGGGCATTCCTGCACCTCTGTCTAACATCACAGGCTATGTTATCTATCTTAACAAATGTGTTTAATAAAACATACCTTGCCTGTTTTCTCCACAGATTTTTATTCAAATTTGCAATTTCACACATAGCAGCAACTACTACCAAAAATGTGTTATGTCCTTTCTCAAATGCATTGGTCTTATTTTAGGATCCATTTACTTCTGGTATTGTTATCATATGTCTTGGAAGATGATTTTGACTTGTGGGGAGTTTCTTAGCAAGATTTATTCAGAAGACGTTTGCCACTGCTTTTGTCTCAGACTGAGAGAGTATGACTTGTCTAAGGTCATCCAGTGGCTGAGCAGCACTTCGAACCCTGGTCTCCCAGAGTCCTAGTCCATCTTAAACCTCTATATCACACAAGCTGTCACCTATGAAATGGGGTTCCTTTACATTAATGATCACTCAAAATAGCAGACTCACACTTAGACATATTTACTTATTTCTAAAATAGTACACTAAATAATATTTGCTATCATGTTACGACTTGCAAAAGTAGTTGCAACGACTCTTCAGATGAACTTTCCTAATGTCAATGAAGATTCAAATGTGTGTTGTGTTTGGAAATCCACATTTTCTTGCACAGAACAGGGAAAGCCTAATAGATGATCCTGGCCAAATCCGTGTTTACTCAGTATCTTAGATAATGATGAAGGTGCTTCAAAAATATACAAAGTATCTCACTCAGTTGTTCCAAAGGCAGGGACAATCTTTTTTTTAATTTTTATTAATAATAATGATGTATAAATATACATAAGTATCTCTTCATATATAACAATATTCGATATACATATAAGATATATAGTAATATATAATAGTATTTATATATATAATATTTTGTATTATATATATCTCCAAATGTACATTGTACTCTTATAGAAAATTCAACTCATATCCATCTTTCTTCATACCCTATTTCATATCATGTTTGCTTTATATTCCACTTCCTAACTTCCCTAGAGTTAATTCTTAATAGTCCTTTATATGTTACTCTTTCAATGCCCCTGTCTTAACTTCGCGTGCCTTCTCATAATTTGTCATCCCATATCTTATGTTACCTTTAATGACTGAACTTTAAATCTTGTTTTCCTGTGTTCTTCTTATGTTGAGAGAAAAAACTTCTCTACTTGTCTCCATTCTGTATCATTTACTTCTTAATTACAGGCAGGGACAATCTTATGGGAGTCTGCTTTGTCACAAATTAAATACAGCAATATGCCAATTCCAATCTCAATCATCTGTTTTGCACATTACAAAATGAAAAATTTGGAACCAACAACACTATGTGAAAATGAGGTATGCTTTAGCGTGTGCCTCTTGTCTCCTTTTTCTCTGGAGGTCTGGCACCAATGAAAGACTGATCAGAAAAACTTGGGAGACAAGCGTGAGTGCCAATTTTTACGTCTTAAAGACTCGTAGTGCAAAATTTCTCCTTTGGGCGATTTTAATTCGCCACAACTTCCCTGGCTGGTTTAATTTCCCACAATCTACCCTAAGCAGTTCCTCCCTCCGCTTAAAAATATTCGCTCAGAACACGGTTTTCTTCTGCATGGCCTCCGATCGCGCCTCGCAGGGGGGAGAAACGGCCGCCTTTCTTCACGCCTGGCAGACCTGGGAGCCTGCAGGCTGGGCAGCTCCTTCCTCGACCTTGCCTAGGAACTCCTGTTCCCAAACAAAACAAAAGCAAGGAAAAGTCCCAAATGGCTGGTTGCTTTACCTTCTTGGTTTTCGAGGTCCCTCCAAGAGGTGCCATGATCTACCGTATAGACGCTGGTCGGCACGGCACCGGCCCTCCGTTAGCCCCGAGACCAGGAAACAGAAGCCCCCACACGGAGAGAGCCGAAGCGGGCGAGCGCGCCTCTTATATACAGACCGCGAAGGAGGGGTGGGGGAATCCTGAAACGGATGCTGATTGGAGGAAAGGCTCTTTAAATTCACAGCTGCCTGAACACGGGCGAGTCCGTCAGGGTGAGATAAAATAACGGATGCTCGAGTGGGGCGTTGTTGGGCCAAACGCTGGAGTTCTTTCCGCTGGGGGGGCCTACGGAGTCCTCTTTCAAGCGTATTTTAAATAAATACATACATATATACATACATGAGTATTAAGGAATGGTTGAGGAACAGAGGAGGGGACTCCATAGGTGGAACGAA
This sequence comes from Cyclura pinguis, assembly GCA_030412105.1. NCBI lineage: Eukaryota > Metazoa > Chordata > Lepidosauria > Squamata > Iguanidae > Cyclura > Cyclura pinguis. Next base: position 314,043,375 of record CM059600.1, on the reverse strand, counting down.
CCTGCAATTTGTGCCTTTTTTTCTCTCTCTCTCCGCCCAACTCCCTCAAAGCGCGTCGTGGTTTTTTTTAAAAGAGACTATTTAGATAGCCAGAGGCAAGGGCGCTATATTTTCTAGTGTGGACTGAGAAGCCAATTCGCGAAATACGTGGCGGAAAACGAAATAAGTTGTTTTAACCTGTGAGGGGTTTCAAGTCTTCGGGTCGTCTTCGCCGCGGGAGGCTCCCACACCTCAGGAAAAGGACCCGGGAAGCCGAACTGATGGTTTTGGTAACTGGAGTAACCAAATAAAGTAGGTCTCTGTTACCGGATTTAGGTCAGGGGACGGGGGCCTCGGAAGGTATTTTTAAAATACGTGCAGCTGTTGGCGGGAGTGTAAAATTCACCTGCGGTGCCAAAGGGACGACTGTCGTTTCTTCCTCCCGACAGGCCCGTGGACATACATATTCATATTCGCTCCAGCCACGACCCCAACTCGCCACGATAGCCCTTCATTCCTAAATTCATCCCATCAGCCCTATTTTCTTTTACTCCAGATACCCACCCGCACTAGAGTGTTATAGCGCTATTATTCCACTTTCAACATCCTATGGAATCCTGGGGTTTGCAGTTTCGGGAGGGGCCGGACGGCCCCTCCCGAAACTGCAAACCCCAGGATTCCATAGGATGTTGAAAGTGGAATAATAGCGCTATAACACTCTAGTGAGGAAATGGCCCTGGCCTCCGCGAGCGGAACCGGGCTACCAGGGGTCGAGGCAACTCAGAGAGTCACGTCCAGGTTCCCCCTTCCTTCAGCACCAGGGATGACGAAAAAAGAGAGACGTTAAACGCAGTCCCTCGGAGTTTGGAAAAGCTGCCGTTTTGGACTCCAGTGGATCCAAATCTCGTAGCCAGCGGGCGAGGCGGGAGTCCAAGAAAGTAACTTCTCCGAGCTCTTTTTTTCTTCCGCCTCAGGCGGGGCGGAGCGGGCCTCGCCCCCCGGGCTGCGGGGATTGGCCGGAGGAGCTGCGGGGCTCGCGGTGCCCAAACTGGGAGAGCCTCATTTTCGCCTCGGGGGCTGGAGACCGGGGAGCCTCGCCCGCCGCTGGCAGCGTCTGCGGAGGAGAAGCCATGCTGCGGGGAGCCCTGAGGTGGTTTCCCTCAAAGCTGCGAGGCGGGGAGCGCGCCTGTTCGCTGTCCGCTCGGTCCTTTGCCTGCGGCCCGACCACTGAGAGGTGGTGAGTCCAGCCTCGGGCTCTGCGTCTGCCTAGCGCTGCTGGCTGTGTAGTCTTGAGGCTGCTTTTCAGACACCTGGGAGGATTACCTTTCGCTTCTACCCTCACAAATAATAATAATAACAACAACAACAACAACTCTGGCCCGATGCTCGTCTGTGGTCGAGAGTGGAACTGAATCCCAGATCAAACCCACAAGGGCACCGCTTTCAAAAACTGCTGCTTTGGGGGTGCCGGTGAAACGAGGGGAGTGCCCAAATAGCCTAAAGTCACCAGATCCCGCCTGATCTTGAAAGCTGAGAAGGGTCAGCCCTGGTCAGTACTTGGACGGGAGACCTCCAACGAATACCAGGTGCTGTCGGTGTATGTCAGAGGAAGACACTCGCAAACTACCTCTGCAAAACTACCTTGCCTAAGAAAACCCTATGCACTCCGTGGGGTTGCCCTAAGTCGACAGTTGACTTGAAGGCACATACACACACTTGCATGAAATGTAGGATGTTCCAGGGATTGGATTTTAAATATCTATTTTTCTGTTTCATGAAACTGGTTTGAGAAGTTGTATAAATCAAGTGAATACAAGATTTGATTGAATTCAGTTGAACTCAAGTACATTTAAAGTTGAGAGCCAGCATGATCTGGTTTGAGTGTTGGACTACAACCCTGGAGAAGAGGGTTCAAAACCCTGCTTGGCCATGGAAGCCTACTGGGTGATCTTAGGTGCATCGCACACTCTCAGTCCTTAGAAAATCCCATGATAGGGTCACCTTAGGATCATTAAAAGTCAGAAACGACTTGAAGGCACGCAACAACAACATTTAAAGTCGTTGTATAATATAGTCCATACCAAGGTGAAAGTATTAATCAATGTAGGGTTGCTTTTTTAAAATCCCTCCCTTCCTCTAAAGGGTTCAGCGTATCAAACTAGACATAGTTTCCCTTACTTAATTCTCACAACTGTGTTAGCAGGGCTTCTTAAACTATTTGGTGTGGGGATTTGGCAACTCCCAGCACCTCCAGGACTGGTACAATTGTGAGTGAGTCAAAGTCTTGTGCCCACCGTATCCAAACCGGTTGGACACGGAGCTGGGATGAGTTCTGAAACCCAGTAGGAAGTGAGGCAGCCACACAGAATGCAAAGTATGCAATACAATAAAACAAACAAGAGTTTCTTTGGCCAAAGGATCCTGCTGATAATCAGAACTGCATTCAGTCCAACCTACTAGCAGTAGTGATCCAGAAGAATAACTTTATTCTTCAAGCTTCACATTTTTATACTATTTTCTTGATTAGGAAAGCAGAATAAAACATATATCAGGAAGGTTAGTATTTCACTTAAGATTGGCTACTTGTTATTTCTTCTCTAACTCTTCCATCTGGAAGAACAGAGCAGTGTGTAACTATCATAATATCTACTGAGCTTTGGGGAGAGGTGGGTAACAAAATATTATTATTATTATTATTATTATTATTATTATTATTATTATTATTATTATTAATTCACAAACAAGTCTATCACTGATGCAATAAACGTACTCCCAATTTCAGCAATAATAGCTTCATAGAGAAGTTAACAAAACAAAAGTTATTCAGATAATTTGTCAATAGAAGTAGTTAATCAATATTCTTGTTAATTATACTAACAAGAAGGCAACTGAGAATCTTCTAACATCCCTCATGTATATTTTAAGCCAACATCATATTTATGCCCATTAGCTGCAATTTTTTCCTTTCTTTCCTGGCCCAGCACCAGATGGCTTAAGTGGTCCACAGACCACTACTTTGAGTAGTAGTGGATTACAGTGTAAGAGTAGAGATATTTGGGGGAGGGCAATCTGTTTTTCCTCTAATCAACTTTGCAGCTGGGTGATGATTTAAATCCAAGTTTAAATGGATCTAAGTCCAACATTCCTACATAATCAATTTCACTACATGCTGCTGCTATGAGCCCTTTCTTTGATCAGTGTTTATAAAAGCTAAAGGCTGGAGCCTGTTACACAACATTATTGCTAAATGGTGAGCAGCACGAAAGCAAGGGACATGTAGAAGCACAGAGCCTGTTCTTTGAAAGGTAACATATAGACTTTCCATCCCATTCCTGACGCACATGTTTGGGCATCTTATAGGATAGCATTCTCATAATCAATGTAGGTAGGATTTAAAAGAGGAAATATTTTTAGGAAGCATATATATGTGTGCAGATGAAACATCCTGGATCAAGGGATGTAACACCTACTGCTCCTCCCACACATCACATCCTTGCATAATCCATAGCTGGTGCCATTGAGATATCCCTCTCTTTGCCCCAGTCATGGTTTGGAGTTCAACACAAAGCGAAAAGAGAGACCATTCAAGGTGTCTCTCATTTGGTGTATTAATACTATACAATGAAATATATAGACACTGTAAAGTATGCTAGACAGCATTACATTAGACTTCATTAAATTATTATACACTGTTTCAATATGGGAGTTCCTAAGATATAGCCTGCAACTGGTTGTGAAGTGGTGAGCGAAAACCTGGTGATGCTAGAAATATTTTTAAAAGTGAGAGTGAAATAAATTTTTTATACCAGTAACCATGAGCAAACAGTGGTACAGTATGCAGAATGTTCTACTAAAGGTTAAACAGAAGCAAGTATCTACTACTTGAGGCCAGTTGTGCCTTCTTTCACACTGCTAACTTGGGGAAGCTGAGCCAAACAGTTATTTTAAGAGCAAAACCTGCATGTATGCATGTGTGTATGTGCAGCTGAGTAGTGATTTAAATTCAAGTTTACTCAGTCTTGAGTTCCAACATTCTCATGTAATCGATGCTTGTTAAGCCACGCTGCTGCTGCTATGAGCAGGATGACTAGTGGTGGTTGTGCTACTGTGGGCGTAAAATTAACTCAATGGATTGACTCCTTGTCTGTATGTAGAGATAATATTTGATGCACAGAATGTTTGTGCTATTGAACAGCATTAAAAAGTCAAGTAGAGATGTGTCACTGAGGCAACCTGGCTGGGTGTGTATGTGGTGGTGGGGGGAGAGAGAGACAGAGCTGTTGCTGATTGGACACCTGCTCATTGTTTTTGCATTTCAGTGCCTTTGTCCTGCCCTTAAAGAAGAGCCAGGATTAACAATGGTTCTGTTTTTAACCTTGCTGATTAGTAGTACTGACTAATGGATGGTGGGGGGGAAACAGTGGAAATTAATTGGAAGGATGAAAATGAGTGGAAAAATCTTGTGAGGGGAATGAATTTGGAAGACAAAAAAAAAAAACCACAAAAAAGCAAAGGGACAAAATTAATTTTATGGAGACTAAGAAAAAAATGGGTATATTTAGGAATAATAAATCCAAAAAAGTGGAATTGATTTGGATGAGAAATTAACTTGGACAGGGAAATTATTTGAAGGGGGATTAATCTGGGTTACACTTGTGTGTTGGAGGGGGGTTCTGTTAGAAAACATGTGTTTTGGGTAAGTTGATTTAATTAATTAAATTAAATTAAATTTGGAAGCCTGGGGGGAAAATTAATTTTGTGTGTGAGATCTTGATGGAATGTGATCAAGCTTGGTCTGGAACTCTTAGGTGACCAACTGGTTACTGCTTCTGGCTTGTGATTTTCATATGCATGTAAGAACATTGTGTTAACAGCTTAAAAGTAAAATATTAGCACTAAAATCCTACTTGTTCAACTGTTAATGTGAAACATGGATAATACAGTATTATGGAAAGTCCCTACAAACATGAAGAATTAAGCATGCTATCTGATACATTTTTCCTAGGGAAGAAAAACAATTTTCTTTAGAAGCAAGATGGAAAGATACAGCAGAAACATTAATTATTGGAGGAGGTTGTATTGGTGTGAGTCTTGCTTATCACCTGGCCAAGGGTGGCATGAAGGATGTGCTTCTTTTGGAAAAATCTGAACTCACAGCTGGATCTACTTGGCATGCAGTAAGGAAATTTCTAATGTATTAAACTTGAAAATAAGACAATTATATATTTTGCTGCCTACATCACAATAGTCCAAAAACATTTTATTGCTACTGTGATATAAGTAGGAATAGACTTTAGGAAGTCAATTAAACTGTTTCTGTTTAATGCCATGGGAAATGCCATAAAGATGAAACATTAATTACTGATGTTTAATGGTAGAGAGCAACAGAACTGCTTGTCCACTGGAGCTGCTGCTGTGGCAACAAAATGCATGCTCAGCACCCCAGAGAGTGACCCTTGCAAATGTTACCATGAAAACCAAGCAAGCAGAAGCAGTTTTTCAATAATTAGCATGTTGCCTAGGAATTGTAGGACTCTGTACACTCTGAGAGGCAGAAATGCTGACAGCATTAAAATCAAGGCCTTCTAGAATATTTGCAAAGGATAAAACGCTCCATCTTTGCATTTAAGTCAAAATGTTACCTTAATTCTACCTTTATGATAGTCAAGGTTGCATTTTAAACTGGAAAACTCTCATGCTGATGTAAGGAGAGCCTCAGTTTAGTAAGAGCTTCTGATTATACTGAACATAGCATTCACAGAAAAACAGTCTATTTATGTTTCAGTAGTTAGGCAAGATGTTCTACTCTGGAACATCAGGAGGGGCTTACTAGATAGATCCACGTTACAAAAACTGTAGTGACATAGTCACCAAGAAGAGTTGTTTTCAGTGGCTTGCGGCACAGGGTAATGCTAGGTATCAGATCATGTGTCGGTGAAGGTTGCTCTAGTAAAGCATATTAAATGTAACTAATATGTACCATAACTTCTGAAGTGGAGTACATTTATCGTAATCATATGCATTCCTTTATTTCTGTAAAATGGAATGGGTAACCACTGTGAGTTCAAGGGGCAATTTTCTGCTGTGGGACTCTCCAGAGACTGCCCAAAATGAAAATAAAACACACACACACAGAGAGAGAGAGAGAGAGAGAGAGAGAGAGAGAGAGAGAGAGAGAGAGAGAGGCTGGAAGTCCATTTCTGGATTTGAAAATCAAAGGTTTATAAAAATGTTAAAGGTATGCAGGGGGAAGACTACAACAGGTTATTCACCATTTTTAAGCCAGAAAAAAAAATAATTAAGGGAATTTGGAGAAGTCAGGGTGGCAAAAACAGCCCAAGGGGATGTGCATGCTGATGGGGCTACGCTTTGGTCACTTGTGACATAAACAATCACAGACAGCAGCACTTGATAATAAAATTTAAATAAAATAAATAAATAAATAATGAATCTCCCATATATTTTGATAATTGTACTGCACAATGAGGGACAGCCTAACTCAGGGGTGTAAATACAGGAGAGAATGAGGGCATTTCCCCCCCCCCATATGAATTCTGTCTCCACAAATGAAATTTTGATTAATTCCTGAAATTTCTAGCATTGCAATAAATCAAAACTTTAGTTGAGCGTTAAGAAATAAACTCAAAGAAAAGGGTCAAGCAACATTACCAAGAGGATGTGAACACAGCAAATATTAGAGTTCTAGGTGTGAACAGTTTTAAGGCTCTCACTTTCCACTGTACTAGACATTCGAGGACTGAAGGAAAATTTCCTATGGGGGGGTAGAAAAATTATTGGGGAGCAATTTTGCACCCCTCTTCCATTAGATTGAAGGTGGGCCTCCCTCAGGCCCAACTTCAATCTTCCATTTATGCTCTGGAGCTATTGGCTGCTTGAGCATTCTGTACTGTTCTAAGCATTTAGTCTTCATGTCTTCTTAATGCACTCATGTTTAAACTCTTAGTCTGTGCTGGTATACACAAGTGATGGGAAACTTTTAATACATGTGCCAAATTTGGCCTGCCACACAGCCCATCCAGTCCACTGGGCCTCAAGCGGAGAGCCTTTCCAGTCCCTGGGACCTATGCCCCTGCCAAGGCAGAGATCCAGAAAGCCACAGACCAACTTCTTTGCTGTTCTCTTACCTTCCTCACATGGCTGAGTCCCTTTCCTGACTGGGTTGAGTCCTGCATCTCAGCTCCTGAAGTCCCGGCTGAGTGTATTTCCTACATAGAAGCAAAGCTTGGAAAAGTTACCTTTTGGGGGCCAGAACTCCCAGAAACCCTCTGCTAGTTGGGAGATTCTGGGAGCTGTCACCCAAACTTTTCCCAGCTCTATGTAGGAAATTCTTTTTGAGTAGTAGCACAAAAAATCATCTACTTTAAAATAATCATGACACATGAATACAACTAATTTTAGTAGTAGTAGTTAGATTGAGACTTGCAAGAGGAGCAGAAAAATTAAAGAACATGTCTCAAAATGTAATATATTTGTATCATCTTTTTATTTATATTATTCATTTTCTTTTTAAGGCAGGTTTGACAACATATTTCCATCCTGGAATAAATCTGAAGAAAATCCATCATTATAGCATCAAGCTTTATGAAAAGCTAGAAGAAGAAACTGGACAGGTAATAAGCTATATAGATTAAATTAAAGATTCTTATTAATAGTTTTGTGGATACTTTGCAAGCCTGGCAATTTTAGACAGTGAATATATGTACATTTTAGGACCTGTCTTTGTTATCACCTTTCAACCAATCAGATAAAAATACATGAAAACGTTATTGAAAAATAGATTAAAACAATTATTTAAAAACATTTTTCAAAAGTAAACAATTAAAACAATCCCAAAAGCCAACTCTGGTTTTAAGGGTAGAAGGGTATATGGAAGTATGCAGTCTTGGCTGCTTGCTAGAAGCTCAGTAGGGATTTATTTATTTATTTATACATACATACATACCCCACTTTTCTTGCAGATAGGACTCAAAGCAGCTTATGACATAAACTAAAACAGAACATTTAAAACACTGTGTAGTACAAATGTTAAAAAAAATAAAATATACTTCTAATTAAAATATTACTTTTGAAACATTAAAAATTAAAACAGAACACATTATATACATTATATACTAAAAACAGCACACCCAACAGCACATTACTCCACTCCAGTGAGTCAAAAGCTGAATGTTTATTTAAGCACGAAGGTCTTTGCTTGCTGGCAAAAAGACAGCAGAAGGGAGAACAAGAGAGTAAACTGATCTTCCTGGAAGATCTCAGGGAGAAAGTTCACTGCCACTGTTATCACATTTTGTAAAGTGACATGAAAGACCAATGAGCTTTGACGTCACCCAGAGGAACACTGATAATGTAAATATGCAATGTACTTTAGTTCATTGGTAGTGGTTTGGCTGTTCCTCCAAAAAAAGGGAAAAGGAGGGAACACAGTTATCTATAAACATATAATATCAAACTGTGGGATGAAACACTTTTCTAAAATGAGAAAGTTCTCTAGTTATTTTATTTCTTAATCCAACTATCACATTTATAAATAATTGTAGGATTAAGTATTATCCCAAACATTTTTAAAGAATTTTTAAACCAACTCTTTTCTGGTTTAAAAAGTATTCGCCCATCAAGGTCTGGTTTATGTTGTAGCAATTAAAAGACCACTGATCATGTTGCAAACTCTCAAACAGCTGGCAGAAACAAAGGTGCAAATCAAAATACTAGATTATGTCTTTGCAAAATAGGGCAAAAACACAGCTGAATTTAGAAGACATTTTCAACTATTAAGTATGCCAGCATTTTGAATGTTGTTTATATTTCTGTTCTATTTTGCATGAATGAAGGGTTATTAATTCTGTAGCCAATGTGTATTTATACTATATCCAATGAATACATGATGTCATGATTATCTAGTGCTTTAATGGACTTCACTTCTGTATTTGAATCCTGATAAATCTTTCCCCCGACTCTCCCAATTAGGCTGTGGGTTTTCATCAGCCTGGAAGTATTAGACTTGCTACAACCCCAACAAGAGTGGATGAGTTTAAATACCAAATGACTCGAGCTGGTTGGCACCAAGCAGAACAATATCTTATTGAGCCAGAGAGAGTACAAGAATTATTCCCTTTATTAAACATGGAAAAGGTAAACAAATACAGTTTTTAAATATTTTAATATGTAATATTCACATTGTGTTTTCATATGTATCCATTTTGCCCTTGATGGCCAGAATTCTAGAATTTTACACAGCTGCCCAGTGAAACATTAATATTCAGATCTTCCCTTTCTTAATTGTTGATTGAAACACTAATACAACTTAATTTTCTTTGATCTACTTAGATTTTAGCAGGTTTGTACAATCCTGGAGATGGCCATATTGATCCTTATTCACTCACTATGGCCTTGGCTGCAGGGGCCAGGAAATATGGTGCCCAGTTAAATTACCCGGTCCAAGTAACTAACCTAAAACCTCAAGCAGATGGGACATGGGAAGTTGAAACTCCACATGGAACAATTCAAGCAAACAGAATTGTGAATACAGCTGGTAAGAAATGCACCATATTGCGATGTCTTTTACAAAACACTAAATTATACAGGCTGAAATATCTGACACTAGATGCAGAGTACTAATGCTGTAATGAATAAACTAGCAGAAAGCAAATGATTTGTGGATTTGCATTACTGATCTGATGACTTTGTGAAAAATATTTTGGCATGAAGCTGTGAGGTTTTTTCGTGGTTTTATTTTTATTGATAATAGTTTATAGAGCACTAGAATAAGCAGCTTTCAGTGCTTAATGATGGGATGAGAAGCACATTATTAATATTATTACTAGGTATTAGTACATAGATCAGCAGGTCTTGCTTCCATGCAAATTACTGTATAGCCACCAGGATATGAGACTAGTGCTTCCAAGTATACTTTGGCTTTTCACTTCAAGAGACCAAGGGGGTGACAATACTGGGCAATTCTAATGTTCAGTGGCATAGCTAGAGCTTTTGCTACACAGGGGCAGTCCCTGAACGTGCTGCCCCTCTCAGCGGAGGGAGGACCTATCCAAAACATTAAATAAAAGATGTTCCATTGGCACTGTGTGATTGAAATCTGGGCGCATGCGCTCAGAGGGGGTGCTCTGTATGTGCTCAGACACATGTCAGCATTCCTGCAGCGAAGGCCCTCTCTCTCCCCTTCCTTCCCTCCTCGGTGGCCTGGGCTGGGCTGGGCTTGTTCTTGGTCTCGGAGGTGGGGGGGGGAGGTGGGCACCTCTCCCTGCCTATTTGAGGCTCTTCCTCTCCTTTCCTCTCCTCTCCTCCTTTTCTCCCTCCCTCCTTCTCTGCTCAATCTGGAGGTCTGCCGGCATCAGCACTGCTGTTTGGCTGGAAACAGGTTTGATTCCAGATGGGGAGGAAGAAAGAGAGGGGAGGGAAGGGGGGCATGGATGTCCCCCTTTCCAAGGTGGCATACTCCCTCCAGTAGACCTCTCCAGGAGGCTCCAGTGCCCAACTAGGAGCTGGGCATCTGCCAGCGTGCAGAGGGTGGCCTGGCGGCGCCCTCAAATGTGCCGCTGGAGGTGGACCACCCCCTCCACCCCCCACTACCTATGCCACTGCTCATGTTAAGATGTTCATGGATTGTACGGACACATACTTGCCATGTGTTTCCTTTATTCATTGTAAATACTTATAAGGCATACTAACCCCACGACACACATGTACTCACTTTCTTTTTACCGGGAGAGTAAGCTTTAATTTTAAAATTCAGTTAGCGTATACTCAACTTCTAGATGTTTCTCAGTGGATATTTACGACAGTATTATTGTTTAATTTTTTTAGAGTATTTAAGACAAGCTCAGTTCTATCTGTTACTGCCTGAGTCCATACATAATATCCTAAGAGAGATCCTTGGGGCCTCCTGTTTCCCAGTTTCCATTTCTTCAAAACCACTTGAATCTTGCCAGAAAGATAGTCCTCTCCTGTTTGCATGCCCACCTTTCACCCTCAGGAATCTTAGCAGCAGTAATTTAGCTTTCTCATGTTTTACTATTTTTCAAACACCATGGTCTTACCAGCAATGCTTTAGAAAGTCTGCTCCTGTTTACTAGCCCTGTAGAAAAATATTTCCTGATGAACTGTGTGTACACTGTGAAGGCTTCCTTTTTCTATTTCTAGGAAGTGCCCCTGAAAATTGGAATTTTGATTTGAAACTGATTGAAATTTTGATTTGAAACTGGTCACTTGACACAGCAAAAATGCTCTGTCAAATTTTATGGGTTCTATCACAAAAAGCCACCAGATCTTGTCTGATCTTGGCAGTTAAGCAGGGTTAGCCCCAGTTAGTACTGGATGGGAGACTGCCAACCAACATCAGGTGCTGTAGGCTATATTTTGAAGGAAGCAACTGGCCAACCACCTTTGAGGATTCCTTGACTAAGAAAACTCTGTGAAATTGGTGTTGGTGTTGCCATAAATCCACAGGTGACCTGGGCCCTTTCCGCACCTTACCTTTTTCCGGCGCAGGGGTGCGGGGATCACGCAAGCAGCCTCCAGCAAGAGGCTCTTGCATCCCTGCTGCTTCAGCTCCGCACGAGCTGCCTGCTCACGCAAGAGCCCTGCCTCTTCCTTCTGCAGTGCAGCCTGGGAGTTTCCCAGGCTGCGCTGGGGCAGGAAGCGCGACCGGCGCAGCTTTGGAGGTTCTGGATGCCAGTTAAGTGCACGCGGGGCCCGGGAGCAATGCACGATTGTGCACCATTTTTGGCTTCCAGCTGAAAATGAAAAGGTACGCGATCGGCGCCCGCCAGCCACTGGAGCATCGCACGATTGTGATTGCGTTTGCAGATCGCTCCTCACAATCACGCAATGCTCCAGGCGCCCTTTCGCATGGCAAATGTCATGCGGAAAGGGCCTTGAAGTCACCTCAAAATTCTTATCTGATGACTTATGGCTGCTCCCCTCTTTGCTTGTAAAGCCCCTCCACTTTGAATTTGAACTTTTCAGCTTGAAATTGGACACTACCAATTTTCACGTTTCTGATACGATTTTCTGATATGATTGGTCCCCTTTTTGCTTCTAACAAGCACTCCATTTGGAATTTGAGTTGAAACGTGGCAGGACAAACCAAAAGCACTGTCAAAGGTTTTAGACATCTGACACAATGTCCTGATAAGTTTGTTTGTTTATTATTAGATCATCTGTCTTTTTACCTAAGCTCTCAAAGTTTTTCACACTTAGATAAAATCCAGTGAAATCACAACAAAACAAAAGAAAATCAAAACATTCTTTAAAAATAACCTAAAAGAAAAAAAAAGTCAAAGGTCAGGTAAGCAAACAAAACAAAACAAAAGCTCAACCAATTTGACTAATCTTGACAGGGGGTTATGCAGTGAAGGTGCTCCTGTGAAAAAGAACCTGTCCTATGTACCCAGCAACCTAGAAATACATCATTTTGGGGTGAATAAAATAGTAAAGTAGTCTATAGTAAAAATGCACAATAACTTTATATGTAGAATGCAATGATATTTCAGAGACCTCCTATTTAGATTTTCACATATGTGGAGAAGTTCCACTTTCCTTTCCCCCCAAAACTTGTTCACTATATAATTATTCTTGTCTCTTCATCTAATATTTTGGCTTTTTCCTTCCTGCCTTCTTCTGTTAGGGATATTTAAAGTAACTTACATTCAGATTTGTCCCCATGAACAGAAGTGTTCCTTCTGTCATGCAAAGAGCTTCTCACATTCACAGAGGGAACTCAGTGACCTTTTACACTCTACAAATATACCACTGTGGTTATATTGTAACTGCCTTGACTGAATCCTATGGAATGCTTATGTTTGTAGTATGCTGAGGCACTAGCTGTCTCAGGCTGAGAATTATAAATGCCCATCCCTAGACTGCAAATCCCAGAATTCTAAAAGATGGAACCATGTTAGTTAAAGTGGATTCATAGTGTGAAATTTAGGTAGTATAAAAGGGCCCTGAGACTCAGAGGGCCTTTCCGCACTATAGTTATAGTGCTATTATTCCACTTTCAACATCCTATGGAATCCTGGGGTTTGCAGTTTCGGGAGGGGCATTTAGAAGCCTCAGCCAGTGAGCTCTTTGGCCTCAGTAAACTACAAACCCCAGAATTCCACAGGATGTTGAAAGTGGAACAATAGCACTATAACAGTGTGGTGCGGGAAGCCCCAAAGATGGGTGAATTTCTCTTGTTCCCGGGTGTCTTTGCAATTAGTTTGCTGTAATGTCCAAACTGCATACTCTCCAACATTCTGCAGATGAAAACTGTGATACATATAGGCAAACAGCGTCAGAGTGTGGACAAGATTGCAAAAGTTATTAATGACTAAGAACAAACCAGCTAATAGAGGCTGTAGCAGTTTGCTTTTGCCCAAGTCTACAGGGAAAGGCAAGCATCAACCTCTTCTTCTCCTCTCCTTCCTGCTGTGTTAACTGAGTGCAAAGTACTTTTGCACTTTGCAGTAGCTGAAGTAAGGTGAAGACAGGCGGAATGTGGGAAGAATAAACAGAAACTGGGACATTTTAAAAGCAGCTGAAAAAGTGGAATGGCATAGGATTAACTGGATCAGTCCCTGCCAAATCAGGACAGTTGGAGGGTATGGAACTAGCAAGCAACAGATAGTGCCTTCTCTTCAAATAATGCTTTGCAACCACAGTCTGAGATGAGTTTACAAACTTGTTTGAAGATTAGCACAAATCATAATTAGTTGAACTAGGTATGAAGCTAGGAAGCTAGAAAAAGGAAGTGGGATCCTATATGTGATGAAGGTGGTAGATTTGAGCATATGTACTATAGCACAGCATGTTCCTGAACTCCAAAGCATGAATTGAGCAACTGGATAAGGGGAAAAGGTAAGCTGCTGTTTAATAAATCTGCAATGCTTTGAGTTAGCAATACAATTTGCACAGTAAGGCTGGCATGAAAACTCATAGTAAATTATTATTTGTTCTGGAGAGGAGGATATGAAAGGAAGGAAGAAGATTGGCTTAAGAGTACCGGTAACATACACTCATCATAGTTGTATTTACCCTTTCTGATCTAGGTCATTAATATCAGATCTAAATGTTCCTTTTGGTTGAACATTGAAACTGGCAAGTCCGACTTTCATTTAATCATTTAATCAGTAAACGCAGTAGCGAAGACATGTCAACAGCTTCACAACTCAATATTAAAATGCTGCTAAAAGTTGGTAAGAAAATGTACAAAATAGTAATAACAGTGAATCTAACCTTCAGTTCTTAAAAGCACCAAACACTGGCAGTTTGTAATTGTTGTTGCTGTGTGCCTTCAAGTCATTTCTGACTTATAGCCACCCTAAGGTGAAATATATCACAAGGTTTTCTTGGCAGGGTTTGTTCAGAGGAAGCTTGCCTTTGCCTTTCACCGAAGCTGAGAGAGTGTGACATCCAAGATCATGCCATGGTTTTCCATGGCCAGGTAGGGATTCCAACCCTGGTGTCCAGGTTTGTAGTTCAACATTCAGACCATAGAATTGCTAGATTACAAATGTGCATTTAGATAGGTTATCACATTATTTTAATTAGTCCACTGTTAATTTGATGTTAGTTTGAAAATGTATTAATTTCTTCATTGTTAGTGTACTCACATAAGTCTAAAACTTCTTGTGTGTGTGTGTGTGTGCGTGCGTGCATGCGTGTGCGCGCGCGCGCATGCATGCCATCAAATCTCCTGTCAACTTATGATGACCCCATGAATTTCATAGGATTTTGTTAGGTAGGGAATACTCAGAAGTGGTTTTGCCAGTTCCTTCCCTTGAAATATAGCCTAAAGCACCTGGTATTTATTGGCAGTCTCCGGTCCAAGTAGTAACCAGAGCTGAGCATGTTTAGCTTCCATGATCAGATGGATCTGGTGCCTTTACGGTATTTAGGCCTTCTAAAACTTATATCTAAGTAAACATGCATAGCATTGTATAGCACCTATATTAAAACTTCCTAATATATACAAAAATGAATGTTTAAGTGCTGTCCAAGCCTATGCATGTTTACTTAGAAATAAGTTCAGTTATGTTCAGTGGGGCTTTATCTCTTTCATAGATGTGTTTTGGACTGTAGCCCTTAGTCTCAAACTGCATTAGAAAAGTATAAACTGTATCGCACAGTATATTTGAATTAGGGATTTTGAAGCTACTTCATATGTTGCAGTTTTTACACAAAGTTCTCTTTATACTATGGATAAAACTAATACACATTGTGAACCATTCAGTTTTTGTGTCAGTCTTTCTGCAATAAACAAGCAGAATACAATGGGCTGGATCCAAACTTCTGCTCACTTTTTCTGGGTTTTGCTTTGGGAGGTGAACATAATGGTGATTTTCACTGACTTTTCCTTCTGCTGCCTCCTCACAGCCCTTCCCTGTGCTGTTTCAGTTTCCATCTTATTTTAGAACAGTACATTATAGTGTTTACTCTGAAAAAGACTGTGCTTTTCATTTCCAAGTATTCTGTTGCTGTTCCAATACTTGTAAGGGTGTACATTGTGTTTCCTAGGATTCTGGGCTCGTGAAATAGGCAGAATGATTGGATTGCATCATCCACTGGTACCAGTTCACCATCAGTATGTTGTCACTGCAACTATCCCTGAAGTGAAAGCCCTGAAAAAGGAACTGCCTGTGCTTCGGGACTTAGAAGGTTCATATTACCTGAGACAAGAAAGAGATGGGCTTTTATTTGGCCCATATGAAAGCAAAGAAAAAATGAAACTGCAGGAATCCTGGGTAGCACATGGAGTGCCACCAGGTAATTTTACTTGAAAAGAAAAAACTTAGACTGTAATTGTACATGCTATTGTAAGGGCTACCAACCTTTTCCTTTATGTGGGTGACTACACTGTCATTGGCAGCTTTTGCAGGACCACATAAGCAAGGCATTTTAATCACTTCTGATATTGTTTGGCCTACCTCTATGGACACATTCCTTTGAGATATTTTGCTTCTGTTCCCTCAAGAAACAACACTGAGCCACACTGAACCTAGGAGTGAAAAGAATCAAGAGGCTGAAACCCTGGGTACAGAATGCAGCTGAGGGGAGGGAGGAAGAGGGCATTGGAAATGGCTCTCTCTCTGCCCATTTCTATTTCTTCCCTGCAGTCAGATGATGATTCTGAATGGAGCTGATTTTGATCATACAGGATGCTCAAGGCATTCGGCAAGCAGTATTGCCCTGTCCTATGGCTATTACTATAAGTAAACAACATGATCTAGATGGGATCTGATATTTAATACTCAGTATTTTTCAAGAAACAAATTACAGTTGGCCCTTCACATTCACTAGCGTCAGGGGCACAGGAACCCGCAAAAGTGGAAAAACCACAAATATCAAAATGTGCATGTGTCTGTGGGAAGAGGGCTGAGGCATGGTGGGGAAAGCAGGCACGCAGGGTCCAAAGCAAGTCAGGGAAAGGAGAGGGAAAGGGGATGGGGCAGCATGATGACCTTATACAGTACTTCCTCCTTCTCTCCCATTTCCTTCCTTGGGTGAGGGGAGGCATCGGGAGAGGGTTTGTGGTGCTGAGAAATCAGGCTGCCATCTGTCCTTAGCTATCCAAGCAGTGGCTGGAGGAGGAGGAGGACAGAGGCAGGTATTTAAAGGGCTGCAAGGCCTGATCAAAGCCACCTAGAGGGACAGATCCCCTGGAAAGGAAGTACTTGAAGTAGGGGTTAGGGCTTGGAGAAACTTGCAAATAAATCAAATCTGTGACAGTGAGAAACTTTCAAATAAATCAAATCTGTGAAAGTGAGATCCACAGATTTGGAGGGTTGACTATAAACAACTTCACTATGGAAACCCTTTCCCTACATCTCTCTTGGTCTCTCTGGCCATTTCCGCATGAGATTGTTATAGTGCTATTATTCCACTTTCAACATCCTGTGGAATCCTGGAGTTTGCAGCTTAGGGAGGGGAGCTCTTTGGCCTCAGTAAACCACAAACTCCAGAATACCACAGGATATTGAAAGTGGAATAATTCCTCTACAACAGTGTAGTGCAGAAATTACCCTCTGTCTCTCTCCGTCTCCATCTCATTTCCCCTCATTATTTCTCTCTGATTGGCCCATCGGTTTTACTTCCCTTTGTTGATCACTTAGTCCAGTGGTTCATAAATTACTGGCAGGGAAACAGTGTCCAATTGTTTGCCCTACTGGTTTGTATTTTTGAGTAACAACTATATATAGTCATCCCTCCTCATTTGCTGGAGTTAGCAGCACAGGAATCCCATGAGAGTAGAAAAACCACAAATAACTTAGGGCCCCCCAAATCACACTTAACACACAAAAAAGGATGTATTCAACCCACTGTAGATACCTTCGAGGTGTCAAAGTTCCTTCTCCAGGCAGAAGTGGGTGGCTGATGGGGCTTGCCACTACCTCCACTGCTGCCCTACACCATTTTTAATAGGGACTTACAAGCTTTGTTCACAGTATGTCTGTCTCGCAAGGTTTGCAGTCCTTATTAAAAATGGCACAGGGCAACAGTGGAGGCAGCAGTGAATAATTCATGAGGCGACTGCATGTAGCTTAAATACACATAGCCATAAAGATAGAAACCCCTTCTAGTATTTTGTTCAGATTTCCTGTATAATCAGCTGCCTTCAATTTATGCTGTTACAATGGATAAATGGGTGTCTACTGCATCTATATCCTGTAATAAAGATTTTGTTACCTATATAATCAGAGTAATTTGAGAGCATACTGTTATCAAAAAAAGTCAAACATTTTTCTAGGTTTTGGCAAAGAGCTTTTTGAATCTGATTTGGACCGAATAATGGATCACGTTGAGACAGCAATGGAAATGGTTCCAGTTCTAAAACAAGCAGACATAATCAATATAGTTGCTGGTCCTATAACATATTCTCCAGATATTCTACCAATGGTGGGACCGCATCAGAGTGTTCAAAATTACTGGGTGGCTATTGGTTTTGGGTAAGTAAATCCTTGAGTAAGGTTTTTCTCTATCAATCATAAGATTATTAAAATTAAATTGATACTCATGTGTGTCTCTCTTGACTGTGGAGATAATCCTATATTTGATCTGTTGTTTTTTTTAGAAAGGTAGTCTGAATGGTTGAGGGAAATAATGGTGACAAAAGATTACATTATAATGTTAATTAAAAAGTAATACATCACCAGCTTTAGATGGTAAATACCGGAGACATGAAACTTGTCTCTGACATTAACCTCCATATCAAATGATTGATAAATCTAGCACTAGTTTTCAAAAAGGGATCCAGGAGAAGGTAGATGTGGCTTAATGTCTGTTTTAGATAAAATTGTTAGAAAGCATTAGTAAAGAAGAAAAATTCTCAAGCTTATATAACACTCTCCTTGAGTACTACGTATTTGATCAATCTAACATGCCAGTGATTAACAAAATTGGCAAACTCAATTTCATGCTGAAATATTATCTGAAATAAATCCATGAGGAAAATATTTATTTTCCCCTTCCTCTCTCTTAGATATGGCATCATCCATGCAGGTGGCATAGGAAAATATCTTAGTGACTGGATATTCAGTGGTGAGCCTCCTTTTGATCTAATAGAATTAGATCCAAATAGATATGGAAAATGGACAACTGTGGAATACACAGCAGCAAAAGCAAGAGAATCTTATGGATTTAACAATGTTGGTAAGAAAACTGCATATAATTCCTTGATTATTAAAAAATAAAATTAACATTCAGTTAAGGGTTCTTGTCATCCTCTTTTCTTTTTCCAGATTAAATAAGAATAGAGTTTGGTTATTCCTAGCCCTGTCATTTGCTGATGCAACTTACATTGTTCATAGTGCATAAAAAATGCCACCTTTCTTATTTTATACCCAGTGTGGAGGTGTTTCACAGCCTCCAAAGTTATACTATGCTATTTATATTATTTGGAGGCATATGAAAAATAATTTGGTGTACATGTCCAATAAATGATTCCTTTTCATATTCTTCTTTTCTTTTAACCTTTTGTAGTTGGTTATCCTAAAGAAGAAAGATTTGCTGGGAGACCTACAGAAAGAGTCAGTGGGCTTTATGAAGTCCTAAAGTCCAAATGTTCTATGGGATTCCATGCAGGATGGGAACAACCTCATTGGTTCTACAAACCAGGGGATGAGCCTGGATACAAGTAAATGCAAGTTAAAATTATTTTTCTGTAGCACAGAGGGCTGCACTGTCTCTGAAAGAATGAGTTCCTAGTTTCCTGAGTACAGTGGGCCCTTGGTATCCGCTAGAGTTTGGTTCCAGGACCATGGATACCAACATTCATGGATGCTCACATCCTATTATGTACAATGGTGTAGCAAAATGGCATCCTTTATATAAAATAGCAAAATCAAAGTTTGGTTTTTGGAATTTTTAAAAATATTTTCAAGATGTGGTTAGTTCAATCTGTGGATATAGAATCTGTGGATATAGAGGGCCAACTGTGTTCATGGATCTGCCTTTGTTGGTGAAATTATGTGTGTCTGTGGTAGTTTGGAGTTCCTTTTATCCATTTCACCTGGTCTGCCAACTAAAACCTCTTGCAGAGGGAGACATCATAATTTGGTCATCATGGAGGACATGAAGTCCTGAGCTGCTCCCAACAGAGCAACCTCTGCATAGATGCTAAAGTCCCCTAGAGCAACAAGGCTGGGGGACTACAACACCACTGCTGAAACCCAGATCCTTTTCGCACCTTACCTTTTCGCGGTGCTGGGGTGCGGGGCTTGCGTGAGCAGCCTCCAGCGAGAGGCTGTCACGTCCTGGTTCTTTCAGCTCTGCAGCTGCCACCCACTCACGCGAGAGCCTCACCTTTTCCTTTCACAGTGTATCCTGGGACCTTCCCAGGCTGCACTGGACAGGAAGTGTGACCGGCCCAGGTCCAGAGGCTCCACACGCAAGGTAAGTGCCCGCAGGGCCCGGGAGTGATGCGCAACTGCTCACCATTGTTGACTTCAAGCCGAAAATGAAAAAATGCGTGAGCGGTCGCTGCCAGGCCCTGGAGCGTCGTGCAAATGTGAGTGCATTGTGTGGACTGCTCCTCACATGTGCGCGATGCTCGAGGGGCCCTTTTGCATTGAAAATGCCTTGCGAAAAGGGCCCAACTCAACCCACTTATGAAAGTAGACTGTTGAATAGCAGAGTGGTTGGTACTCCAATAGAACCCCTATTCTGTCCTGGCCACCCACCTTTAAGCACACACACTCAAATCTAGTAAACTGTGGGCACGTGGTGAGAGAGATGGAATCTTGATAGATCACTGCAACTCTGCTTCTCTTCCCACAGGCCTTACCTGCTGCCCCACAGAGAATCCTGGTAGACAAAGCTTAGAGAGATTCCACCCCCCATCTGCCGCTTCATTCAACCAGGTCTCCATAAAGCAAGCCAGGGTGGTATGCTCATCTAGGATCACATCCTGGATCAATTGCAATTTCCCAGTCTGGCATTAAGCACATTTTTAGCCCAGAGGTCTATTTCCAAAGCTATCCACACTATTTAAACTGGGGGACAGTTTGAGGGCAACCAATGCATGATAGCTCTCCCTATTCCATATCACAGTGCTAATTATACTGTCTGACCACTCTGTATCTCCCTCTAATCATTATTGTTGGAACGGCTGCTCTCTCAACTGCCTTTCCTCCCATGCTCTCTGTATATTCCTCTTTTTTTTTTTTTTTTGCTGGCAGGGTTACTTTTTTCTAAAAGCAAACAAACACAAAGCAAAACCACAAATCACAAATAAAACTACCTCCTCTTCACTTCTAAACAAGAAGACTAGCCCTCATACTTGCTCCTTTCCCCAAATGGCTACCCCAGAGGATGTTGCCTCGCCAAAAGAGATGTTTTAGAAGTCAAGAGTAAGCATCCAATCATTTCTTGCATCTAAAAAATGCTTCCCCTCCTTCAAATGAAACAAAACAAAACAGACCTGTGGAAATTACATTTACATGGCAAATCATGCCCTCCATGGGCTTGCAGTGGTGTGTTTTTCCATTTATGGCATAAACATTTTTTTCAGGATGGAGGCCAGTAGTCTTGGGGGAAGGGTGCAGCCCACCATGTTCTTGGGGAAGGAGGGCTGTAGGTATGTCAGGGAGGGGAATGTGGTCATTGTCCTCAAATAAGAATTCTGCCCCATCAAATGAAATTTTCCTTCAGTCCGCAAATATCTAGTATCACAAAGAGTGAGACACTGAAAATCATTCATACCTAGGACTCTTTTATTTGCTGTATTCATATTCCCTTGGTAATTTTGCTTGATCTTTTTCTTTGAATGCATTAATTACATTTCTAAATGTGCAACTGAAATTTTAAGTTATACAATGCTAGAAATTTGAGGACTTAAGGAAAATTTCATGAGAGAGGTAGAATTCTTATGGGGAGGCAATGCCCCCATTTTGACCCCCTATAACTACAACAGTGGGGAGGGCAACATGAGATGCAGGCCCTCAAACATTGCCCACTACTGAGTTTTTCCTTTGAATTCATCAAGAGTAAGGCCCAATGCATGGTTCTATTTGCATCTTCTTTTACAACTTACTTACAGAGGACCTGAATACAGGCTTTTTCTTTTTGCAGTCATAGCGTAAAATATCAGAATGCTGTTCAGATGTTCAAGCAGACGTAGCAGCATATCATGCTGGCAAGTCGTACCCACGGAAAGTTCATCTGTAATGTGCCATATAGGTATAAGGCCAGATGTACAGTTGGCAATCCTGCAAAAATCATGGTCCCTAATCACACATACAAGCTTCCATTTTTACACTTTTATAGGTATTAGACACATTATAAATAATGACATGTGAACTGCTTGAAACTAATTGAAACTACTGGACACAGTGTGTCAGTTTTAAATGCATGTAACCATTCTTTTTCTAGGCCTAGTTTTCGACGCACAAACTGGTTTGAACCAGTGGGTCGTGAATGTAAACAGGTGATGGAAAAAGTTGGTGTGATTGATCTTACTCCATTTGGCAAGTTTAGCATCAAAGGAAGTGATTCTATTAAACTTTTGGACCATCTATTTGCAAATGTGATCCCAAAGGTAATGTGAAATGTAATAATTACATTAATCTAGGATGCTATTTCCTAAAGTCTAGATCATATTTTCTAAATTCTGGAACAGATTTCACACACATAGCTATACTAATGTGAACTCAGAAATGTATTGAAATCTAAGAACCAAACTAAACAAGTTGTCAATCATGAAATGAACAGCTGCGTGGATGACTATTTAAAAATAAAATGTAGATGTGGGGCAATCTCTATTGGGCACCCTATACCTGCAATTTACCTTTTAGAAACCTAATCATGTGATTAGTGTCTTGCCTAGTATGGCCTATATTCCAGTCAGGAATCACATTCACCTTACTGCCAGGCAAATTTGGCCAACTCGTGGCCCCATCTAATCCCCATACAATGGACGTCATGTTGGATCAGGGCCTACACATCTACTTCTTGTTTGTTTTATGGGATCTATATACCTTAGAACAGAGTAGAATAAAGATTGCATAGAGCCATTTTACATAAATCAGATGTTATGCATACAGAGCTCATACAAACACATTACCTCCAGCTCATGATTGTGAATCATATCCAAATTAAATGGATAGATATAGGAATAATCCTTTACTCCCACTAAATATGGATGCTAATCACTTTGAAATTTGTATGAACCAGGGCAAAATATAATATTTTGATCTATTATTTACTTCCTCTGGAAGACTATATAAAAATTAATTGCCAGTGGCTACCTGAAGGAAATGTATTGATTCTGTGTAATAAATACTTCTATTAGAAAAATAGAACAAAAAATTCCATAGAAATTGGTTAGCTATGAGCATGCTCTTCTAACTCTCCTGGTTTCCAGTTTGTGTATGTTAGAAAGAACATTATTTGCATGACATATTTGCATGCTACTATGTGACAATTTTTTGATATTTTTTCCTCTATAGGTAGGTTTCACCAATATAAGTCACATGTTAACCCCAAGAGGCAGAGTCTATGCTGAGCTCACAGTCTCTCATCTGAAGCCAGGAGAATTTTTGTTAGTTACTGGTTCTGGATCAGAGCTTCATGACTTGAGGTCAGTATACATTTTAATTACTAAAATGTTAAGTTCATGCCCTTGAGGTACTAGGGATAGTAGAGGAACTAGTATTCAGGGAACAGAAGCTTTGTAATCTGTATACTCTAAAGGCTTTACCCGAAAAAGTGGATAGAGAGCAAAAACAGCAATGACAACAATTGGCACTGTTTTTCCATGGAGATGAGACTATGTGTTCCCATGACAGAAGAGGCTATGCTGACAGTGGCATTGCCATACTTGAAGGGTCTCCCAAGTTAGGCAGGGTTTTGCTGAGAAGCCAGACTAAATGAGCCAAAGTCGCATTAAATATGGTGCAGAAATCAAAGAGAAATATCATACTGGATCGGTTGTTGTTAGGATAAACACATCAGATGTTGGAGTTTCTGGACATCAGACAAAAAGTGACCTACAGAAGTCAGTATCTTTTGCTAGGCAACTAGAGGAAAATAGTGTTAAACTACTGGAAGGCTCACTAGAGTGGAAGAAACAGGCAGCAGCAGAAAACAGATTAATAGTGAGATGCAATTATAAAGCAAATCCATCAGTCTGAGCCCACTAAAAGAGAATGTCATTTGGAAAGAAATTTTCCCACACTCTAATGTGATAGAGCAGTGATTACACAACTAATACGACATATTGTTCAGATCCAATATAGAACCTGAAAAACTGCAAAGAAAGATCTATATTACAAAGAAGAACAAACTGTTATAATGGAAGATGAACTGGTGGAAACTGCTGACTTAGAAAAGGAAGCATATGGACCACAAACTGAAAAAATGAGATAGTAGTGGAAATTAAGAAACTGAAAGAAGTATTATGGAAATGTAGAAAGAAAGAAATACACATTTTTTTACTGACTAACAAACTAGATAAAATTAATGAAGTGAAATTAATGAAATTAATAATACTAAAAAATGTAAAAAGCACCAAAGAAAGAACTGAAACAAATTATTAGAGTTGTCAGCTGTAAAATTTTATTT
Organism: Cyclura pinguis; assembly: GCA_030412105.1. Lineage (NCBI taxonomy): Eukaryota > Metazoa > Chordata > Lepidosauria > Squamata > Iguanidae > Cyclura > Cyclura pinguis. The sequence goes on along the minus strand of CM059600.1, from coordinate 314,019,318 downwards.
GTTTATATCACATCTTTCTCCCAGTTTAGGACCCAAAATTTTACATAATATAAGTTAAAACAAAACAAAACAGCCAGAACAATAGGAGGTACATAAGTTTTTAAAAAGCTTTAAACAATCAAGAACATTAAAACATGCATTTAAAATAATTAATGAAGCATTAAGCATGTGCACACACACACGCATGCACACACATTTAAAAGCATACCTGTTGCATGTCCTTCTGCCTCAAGCATTTAAAGGCTGAAGGCCTGTTTGAATAAGAAGGTCTTTGCCTGCTGGCAAAAAGAAAGCCAGTCGAGCCTCAGTAGGAAGAGAGTTCCATAGCCCAGGAGTAGCTGCTGGGACAGCAGTCTCCTCATGCCTATGATGAGAGTTGGGATCACTGGTGTGAGAACGAGGGGGCGATGAGGGCAGTGCGCCTTGGGTGCCACTTTTTGGGGGCGGCACTGCTCCTTGCCCGCCCCCTGTGCACTGTAGCCCCACCCACATGCACTGTAGCACCATCCACGTGCAGCGTAGCCCTGCCCATGCTGGCCATAGTCCCACGCATGTCCCTCCTCCCCTACCCCTGCCCTACTGGTGGAAAGCTCTGCCACTGGTTGGGATGAAGAGAAAGTCCTTGGGCAGGCTTATAGGTCAATATACCGGTTTTTGGATAATAGGGACCCAAGCTGTGGAGGGCTTTACAGATTATAACCTGCACTTGAATTTTGCCAGAAATAGACCAATACCTAGCAAAGCACTTTTAACAAAGGTGCCATAGGCTCTCTATAACCAACACTGGTTACAAGTCTAGCTGCAGCATGTTGGAACTATTGAATTGTCTGAATTATTTCTAAAGATGGCCTCCTATAGAATGCCTGACAGTGATTCAAACAGGATGCAATCAAGGCAGCTCTTATCTCTAAGAGTGAGTGTAGCTGATGCATTAGTTCTAATTTTGCAGACACCTTCCTGGCCAATGTAAATACTTGGACTTCCAGGCTCAGGCCTGATACAAGAGTACACTCAAACTAGAAACCTGAAATTTTAGGAGGAATATAATTCCATCAAGCACATATTGAATCCCTGTCCCCTGGTTTGTCTTGTGACTGAATGGGAGTAATGCTACCGCTTTCAGTAATAATAAAGAAAAAAAGTCAGGGATATGAAATACTAAAGCAAGCTAGGGAAAAAAACCAAACTATCTATTCTATATGGACAATTTAAAACTAAATCAAAAATCATCTCCAGAAATTGAATCTTTATTGCATACTGTAAGAACATTTAGTCAAGATATATCAGTGAAATTTGGAATTGGTAAATGTACTACGCTATCAGTAAAGAGGGGTAATATTGGTGAATCAGAAGAAATAAAGCTCTTTGTTGAAAACAAAGAAAACTAGTTGAAAACTAGAAACCTCAACCCTGTCAGAAATTACAAATATTTGAAAATCTATTAGCAGAGAGATATCCAAAGTAAGAATATATAAAAGAGTTCACTAGTTTACTAGTACTGAGTATATAAAAAGAATATGGAAAGTCTTAAAATCAGTACTTAGAAGCAGAAGCATACCATAATTCTCTGCTATTCAATAACTAGACAGAAAACCTAATGATATTATGAGAGCAAACAACACTTTACATCCTCAAAGTCATGTTGATCAACTGAATCTATTGCATAATATTGGAAACTGAAAGATATTACAAATAAAAAAATGACTTAAGAAGAAAAAAGATCCTTGGATGAATAAAAATCAAAGAAAGCAAAGAAAAAAATTAACAGATGTAAAGAGAGGGAATTTAATGAACACCAAAGAAACAAAAGACATATATAGATAGACAATCTTGAAAAAATGCCTCAAAGTCTGACAGAACAAACCACTACATGGTCAATACATTAAAAGCATAGAAGAAATAGTTGAGAAAGGGAACATCTGGAAATGGTTAAAGAACAGGGCCGTGAAAAAAAATTAATAGGACTTACATTTGTGACTCAAGAACATGCACTTCAAATAAATAGCAATAAGGCAAAACCACCACGAAAAACAAAGAGGGATAGTAAATGTCTGTGTAAAAAAACAAACAAACAAACAAACAAACCTGTTGATCATCTCATTTGTTTGTGCAGGCAGATCACACAGACTAAATATAAGAAATACTCTAGAAAAGCAGTTGCAATGAAACATTGGCAATCTGTGCAAAAAATATGATTGACCACCTGCAAAGAACTGGTGGGAACATAAGCCTGAAAAAGTTGTTGAAAATAGTGAACTAAAAAAACTTTTATGCAGCTTTAAGATTCAAACTGATGACAATTAGAAAAAAATGCCAGACATAACAGTAATTAAGAAAAAGAAAATCTGGATTATAGATGTGAGCATCCCACGAGAAAGCAGAATTAAAGACAAAACTACTATGAAATATCAATGCCTACAGATTGAGATGCAATTGCTCTGGGAAGAGAAAACAAAGTTGTGATACTCTGGGAGCAATTCCAAACAGACTGACAAAATATCTGAATGAAATTGCTATAGATATTATCACAACAGCTTAGTTCCAATCCTCATATAGTCCTAGATTCTTGGTTAGAATCCAGATCACTGAGAATCCAGAACACCTCAGGGAAGAACCAGGCAAATCTGGTTAGAGCCAGCTCAGGGAGTGCTGTGAATGGGGCCTACAGGGATTAAAAGACACAAAACTGAAGCTTGTCTCTTGCAGAAGGCAGATAGGGGAAAGCTGCTAATGGTTAAACAGGTTAATGTGTGATCTAACTGTGTCTTTATAAACTTCTGCTTGTTCATTCTATTTTAAAACTGTGTCTGGCTGTTCATTTTAAGTTTTGAGATACAGTGTGCTCACTCTTACCACAGTGAATCCACTGAATAACACATCCACTAGTTCATATATGGATCACCTTTAGGCCCAAGTACCCAATGCAAGGAGGGATCTTGAGAGGAAAGGGGGCAAGGTGAGTGACAGGAGCCCAAGGGTGTGGAACTGTGGGGCTAGCCTGGAGAGGGGATCCATCACACTTGGTAACACCTGGTAGATGGTAGAAACAAGAGGCCCGTATCTGTATGAGAATGATAACAATAGATCTCAGCGACAAATTAAATAAGTTCTGGGCACCCCAATTCAAGAAAGACATGGTCAAGCTGGAGCAGGTCCAGAGGAGGGCGACCAAAATGATGAGGGGCCTGGAAGCCAAGCCCTATGAAGATAGACTTAGAGAGCTGGGTATGTTTAGTCTGCAGAAGAGAAGGTTAAGAGGGAACATGATAGCTATGTTTAAATATTTGAAGGGATGCCGTATAGAGGAGGGAGTGGGCTTGTTTTCTGCCGCTCCAGAGACGAGGACAAGGAGCAATGGATTCAAGCTGCAGGAAAGGAGATTCCACCTGAACCTCAGGAGGAACTTCCTGACAGTCAGGGCTGTCCGGCAGTGGAATATGCTGCCTCGGAGTGTGGTGGAGTCTCCTTCTTTGGAGGTTTTTAAGCAGAGGCTGGATGGCCATCTGTCGGGAGTGCTTTGAGGGTATTCCTGCATGGCAGGGGGTTGGACTGGATGGCCCCGTGGTCTCTTCCAACTCTACATTTCTATGATTCTAAGTTTAAAAATTATGTTTCATTATTTAATTAAGCATCTTAAATTGCATTTTTCTTGATTAAACTGGAAACGGAGGCGTTGGTCAGGTAGAAGTTGCCAGAGGCCCAATAGTATTTTTCTTGAAGGCAATTGTTGCTTTGATTCTATCTGGTTGTCATACTTGTTAATCTAATCATGCTCTTATGCATTTACAGTTTGTGGGTTTGTTTCTAAAAAATAAAAGTATTGTCTTACGCATTTAGATGGATTGAAGAAGAGGCAGTTAGAGGACACTACAATGTTGACATCAAAAACATTACAGATGAAATTGGAGTATTAGGTATAGCTGGTCCTTATGCCCGCGAAGTTCTCCAGAAGTTAACAACAGAAGACCTCAGTGATGCTGCATTTAATTTTCTACTATCCAGACATTTAAAAATTGCTGATATTCCAGTTACTGCAATTAGAATATCCTATACAGGTAAGTTAGAGAGGAATTATTGCTCTTTTGAGTAAAATAACTGTCAAGGTCAGAGACTTGGGTGGCGAGCCAGCCCAGAGAAGGGAGTGTGAGAGCCAGCAAAGTCCAGCCGGGAGGAGACAAGCAAGCACTTTACACGAGGGAGTTCATTACCATAGCGTCAAGCGAAAGCTGTAGTCAGAGTTCCAAAAGCCAAGGGTCAAGAGTCCAGAGACGAATTCAAGGTATCAGGAACCAGGTGCTGGGAGCAAGGAACAGGCAAGAGGAGGGCTTGAAAGAAGTTTGCCACAAGCAAAGGAAAGCTTCCAGGCAGGCAGTTATATAGCCCAAGACACAGGTGTGGCTAGTCACTGCTTCTTGAACTTAATCAAGGAAGCCTCCCTTTGCTCAGCTCTCTTGAGTCTCCGCCTTGTTTGTGGGCTGATTGGCACAGGCTCCCAACCATCTTCAGAATCGGATCCCTGTTGCCCTAAAGGAGCAGGCAGAGGGACGTCCGTGCCTGCTTGGTCCACGGCAGCAGGGGGAGCTCTTGAGCTGCAGGACTCATCTCCAGCCAGAGCCACAGGGACCAACAGCTGCTGCTCGTCATCAGCAGCTCTGACAGGGGCTTCAGTTATCACAATAACTGCTCTTTGATAACTGTTCTTGCTGTTGTTGGTGTATGCTGTCAAGTCATTCCTGACTTATGCTGACCCTAAGGCAAAGCTGTCACAGGATTTTCTTGTCATGATTTGTTCAGAGGCCTTTGCCTTCATCTGAGGTTGAGACAGTGTGACATGCCCAAGGTCACCCAGTGGGTTTCCATGGCCAGGTGAAAATTCGAATACTGGTCTCTGGAGTTGTAGTCAGACACTCAAACCACTGGACTACAGTGGCTCTCACCTTGATAACTGCTTTCATGTAATCCAACTATAGGTGGGGAGTAATATTTGTTTTCATGTTCCACTTTTGAATTATTCTAGACTTGATTGATTCTACACTTTAAGATGTTAATTTTGATTTTTAACAGGTGAACTGGGTTGGGAGTTGTATCACGAACGAAAGGATTCTGCCACTTTGTATTCTGCTATCATGGAAGCAGGCCACGAACGAGGAATTGACAACTTTGGAATATATGCAATGAATACATTAAGGCTAGAAAAGGCTTTTCGAGCCTGGGGAGCAGAGGTGTGAAAATATTTTTTCCATATTTAATTTTTGATTTATTATATAGAACTGTGTATTAATTGCAAGGAGGCCTATCAAATTATTGCCCATTTTTCAGTTTTATGGTGTAAGTTTTTTTAAAAAAGGTATTATTAAGGTTTATTTGTTTAATTTATATTCTCTCTTTCTGCTAATATAGGACCCAAGGTCACTTACCAAATTGGTTAAAACAAAATACTGCTAAAACAATGTATAGTGTGAAAGCAGTGGCAGAGCTTGGAGTGTGTGGGGGGGGCGGGAGGGGTATGTGGCTATGGCATGTGGGGCATGGCCACCGTGTGCGGGTGTATGGCTGCAGTGCGTGGGGGCGTGGCCAGGGCATGGAGGGGCGTGCGGGAGTGTGGTTATGGGCCAGGATGCTGCAACAACATTGCCACCTGAGGCGAATCACCTCTCTGTCCCCATGTCCCTACGTGACTGTGTGAAAGTTTTTTTTTAAGTTTTTTAAAAAGCAATTAAATAAGCAATCTAATTTAATTTAAACTGCATTTAAAACATTTAAAACATATTAGTGTACAAAGGTAGAGCATATCCCATTAAATGACCTTTCTGCTACGGCCTGCTGAAAACCTACATAAATAAAAATACCAACTAAATAGCCTCCTAAAGAAGGGAATTTCTTAGCCTGGGATCGGCCACTAATGCCATCTCCCTTGTGTGCACCAAACATGTCTGTGACAGTGGTGGGACCAAGAGAACTCTCTCCCTGAGGATTGTAAAACTTAAGCAGGCTCATATAGGAAGATATGGTCTTTCAGACAGTCTAGGCCCAAGCCATATTGCTGGGTTGCCAGGCTTCAAGGCACTGGCTGAAGTCTCACGGAACTGCTAGGCTTCCTTGGACCTCCCTGTGAACAGACAAATAGCATGAGTGGCACTGGACGAGACAAAGGTTATTTTCAATCTGTGAGGATGCTTTAAAGTCTGGACACCCATTGCCACCCATTCCTAGCTTACTAGTTCAGTTGTTTGTATGTATGTTGCATGTGTGCACCAGTAAGCTAGGAGCAAGAGAAGAAGACTTGGGAAATAATCAGTGGGTCCAACATACCTGGACCCATCATGCCATTCAAAGCCATGAGCTACCCACTCAAGCCTTGTTGCTGCAGAAGCACTGGCAATAGCAGCACAGGGCCTAGAAAAGACACTGCAAGGTCTGGTAGCGATGGTGGTGAGTCTTGGGAAACTCTCTCTATATCCTGTATGCAGCAGGTAAAACTATGGGGGACATGAGTCCTGGTTGAAATGGCAGCAACTGTTACAGCTACTAAATACATCCTGCCATCTGTTCAGGCACTAGAAAATATCCTTTCAACTCTGGGTTTGCCATTTAAACCTGGCTGGCTGGATTTTAAACCATATTCTGGGCCTATTTATACAGAGTGCGTTCATTCCCATTTCAACCTGATCTAGACGCTTATCCCATCTGCCTCCCATTCCTCTGCCTCTGTGATGTCAAATAGTCACCTGGGCTCTTCCCCTGATATCATAAGGATCTGCACCGCATATCACATTTGCGCCCCGAATCACAGGGAATGGGCTGGTGCTGACTTGGTAATCCAAGCTACTATTACCCTAATTCTTTCATTTTGCAGAAAACAGTATATTCCATTTTATTAGTGGCGGTAAAACTTCCTTTTTAATGCTTTGATGGTTCTGTTTCTTATGCATTACAAAACTGGGTTAACATCTCCTAGTAGAATGTTTGGGTGGAATTCGTCCCTAGAGCAAGTTTTGATAATGAAATTCTGTGCCTTTCAATATAAAGACTTTTCAGCTACAATGAAGTGCAGGGAAATTCTGCCCAAAGTTCATTTTAGCAAGCAACCTGAAGAGTTAAGAATTTATCTTCAGAAAAAACAACGGTGGGTAGTGGAACACATGAGACCTACTTTGGGACAGCTGAGTCCAGGATTGTTGTCTTTATTTTTAAAGCATTTCTAATTTGTTTCCATGCTATTCATTCCATTTATAAGGATTCTTTTTTCATTTGTCTCAAGGTGTTTCTATTCTATCAGTTAAGATATGCACCAAATACATTTTAGCCTGTGTGTGACAGCCAAATTCTCTCTAAAGATATTATCATCATATCTCATTGTCAAAGAATAGATGGAAATAGCTGTTCTCCTTTTCTTTATTACTCTAATCTCTTAACTAAAATGTTGGATAAATGTACAGCTCATTGCATGCTCAAAAGAATTAAACTTCTGATCACAGATAAAAGATAACAGCAGAAGAAGCTTGCAGGCTGGATAAGACACAAATATCCCAGGAATTCATCCAGGCTTCCTATCAGAGGTTCCTGCCCCTAATCTACTATATAAAAGTCAAAGTTTGTGAGTGATCTTGTCTGTTTCTCTGCGTCAGGCAGGCGCAGACCTCATATGATTGGCTGTGTGAGGCCAGAAGACCTCATATGATTGGCTGGCTATGAAGATTCTGTGGAATCCTGGGGTTGGCAGTTCAGGGAGGGACCTTCAGAATTCTCACCCAGAATGCTCTGAATAGGCTGGTTGCTATGGAGATGAGGCCTAGCAGCAAGTCCCCTCAGGAACCCAACTTCTGTATTTTAACAACTCTGAATACGGACTGGATTGGGGAAGACAGGCGAAAGTTACAGGTACTGAACAACACAGTTTGGGGAATTAGAGGCGCAGGATCTCAATTCTGTGTATTTCAACCGCATCTAATTCCTAAGGTAAGGTAAGATAATTCCAAAGGTATTTCTAACAAGTGTTACCTATGAGAAAATAAAATCCTGGGCAATGTTGGATAAATGCGCTAATGTAGCTAGACAACTTGAATAAGAGGGAGCTTCCCATGTTTCTATTTTTTCTAGCAAAAAAGAATGCTAATATTATTCTGACTATTGCACTTGCAAAATGCAGTGACCACAATCCAGCAGCTAGTGATGTTTGTGCAGCCACCCAGAAGGTACACACTCCAAAATCCTGCTAGCTGAAAATAGAGGGGACGGTTACAAAGTCCATTCTTCTGCTGATCATCTTTTTTCCAATGACATGAGGATTAGGGAGGAAGATTTATAAGAAAATAATCTTTCAATCAATTCATTAAAAATTCTTGTCTCTTCCAGTGGTACAAGGTTGTTTGTTTTTTTTTTTTTGCAAGATAGACACATCTCATTTTTATGTCAAATGTGGATACTGAAGGAATAATGTGTATTGTTAGGGGGGTGGTTAGTGTTGTAGAAATGTCACTAGGACATTTGACAAACATGTTTTACTCACTGGATAGTAAGGCATTATTAGAGAAGTGAAGGAAATATGCCACCTACTGGCTCTCTTAGTTATTAGATATAACATTGCTTTCTCTCTTTTTTCTTTTAAACAGATGAATTGTGACACCAATCCTCTGGAAGCTGGACTGCAATATTTTATAAAATTAAATAAGGTTGGTCCTAAACATTTTCAGAGCTCTATCATTACTTTTGAACATTTTCTTTTGTATGCAAATAAATGTATATTATCTCTGCATAACAAATCTAGATTGCTCTGAACACTCTTTCTTGGTGTGTATCAGAGGAATTCTTTCAGTGTACAAAGTTTTTAAATAGGTAGCTTGATCCTCAACACGTTTGATTAATTAATTTCTCCTTTGACATCTGCCAAATAATTTGAGGCTCAAAATTGGTTCCTTTCCACAACCTCCTATGGAACAGAAATGCATTTTGTTCTTGTATAGAGTTGGCTTAATTGTTCACTATCCTCATTTTTTTTCTGTTGAATTTTTATTTATATGCCAGATCAGGTAGCTGCAAGTTTAATGGTGAATTCACTACTTGTAAAATTTTATAATATGAAGAATTGCATTTTTAGTTGGTTTACATATAAAAGAAACAAGATTCTTTTTCTGTATTTAATTCAGCAATGCTGTTTATCAGTGTACTACTGTGAGTTCCTATAGCATTTTGAAGTCAATCCAGACTTAGACATGCCTATAGTAGATCAGAATTCAGGTCTTAGAATCTTTAGCCAATAAGGCCAGTTTCTGTCTTGGCTGGAGCATTCTGGGAGATGGACTCCAAAAAATATTATTCTGAAGTCTCATTAGATCTACCAAAATAAATAGAACTTGACTTAATCTAGATCCAACTGTCTCATAGCAGCCAGTCAGAAATCCCTGCGAATCTTAATAAAGGCAGACCTTACTTCATGTGAAATGCTTGGGGCCAGAAGTGTTATGTATTTTGGATTTTTTTTTGAATGTTGGAATATTTGCATATACATAATGAGAGATCTTGGAGATAGGACCCAAGTCAAAATGCAGCATTTATTTTTGTTTCATATACACCTTAAATTTTAAATTGTTGCAAATTATATACTGTTGTATATTGTCATATATATCCATTGTATAATTGTTGCAAATTATACAAGGGTGTGCTCTTTTGTCACCTCTCCTCTTGTCTTCTTCCTGCAGCGAACATGAGGGAGTTACAGAGGCTTACTTGGGGTCGCATGCATGGCCTGCTTGCAAAGTCTTTCAGTTGCCTTGCTGCCTTTTCCACCCCCTCTTAGCTCGCTTGGGACTGCACATTATGTGCAGGTGGTCCCAAGCAAGCCTCCATAATTTCCTCATGTTCCGAACACGAAGAAGACTGGGTTCCACTTGCCAAAGGTTTTGGTTTTTGGAGGTTTTTTGGACTTCAGATTTCTGGAAAAAGAGGTTCAATCTGTAGAGGTAAAGGTGCATGACATAATCAAAATGAAAGTAGAGTGTATTTTATTCTGTTGATTATGTTAGTTTTTTGCTTGCTTGCTTGCTTGCTTGCTTTTTTGTGGTTGTGTGTGTGTGTGTGTGTATTTCAATAAAACCAGTGTGCCAGTTTCAATAAAACTTGCTTCTAAATCATGCATTCTAGTGGGATGGAGAAGGAATGGAGTTTTCCAAAATGTCATGCAGTGATTTTGATGCAGTGATGCAATGTCATGCAGTGATTGCCAATCCCAAACTCAAAACAGGGATTGGCACAAGGACTGACTAATATCGCAGAAGACGTTTTTCAGCTTCATTCTGTAACAATTTTAGTAAAGGCTTTTAACTCAGATGGCAAATTAATATAAATGCAACAGTTGGGTTTTCCCTTTTCTAATGTAAAAGAGGTTGAATTAGATGTTTTAGCTTATTAATTATTATCTACTATTATTATCCTTTTTTTTTTTTGGTGACCAATGAAATTTTTACTTTAGTTTTAAATCTTGATTCAGTTATTCTGAAAGTAAATCCAGATAGTGGAAATAGCTTTTAAGAAAACAGTAATCAAGAACAAAATTGTCACTTTCCAGTCTAAAATGCAAACAAGAATCACAGTGCATTTCTTTATTGTCCAGAGGTTAAAGAGGAAACCATACAGAAAGGCAGAATGTAAGTTCTCTTAAACAAACAAACAAAAAAATAAGGTGAACCCTCTGTGCCAGAAGCCACACTGCCACCTGTTCATATAGACCAATCTCAAACCAAATGAATGACTGGTCACGCTCCTAGTAATATACTGATGCCCAGTTATGAGGATATTATAATGCTCTGACAAATAACTTGAAATTTCACTGGAGAGAACGCAAATCATGCTGAAACTCTTCCTTTCTCTCTCTCTCTTTCTCTATGATTAATATTTTGAAATAAAACAGTAGCCATACAATAGATATGTTCAAAACCTGAGATTTAATTATGGCAATCCTCCATATTTCAGAACTTTCCCCTATAATGATGTAGATTAGAGATTTAGGGCAAGATTCTGCATCATCACATAATGGAGCTCCCTCATTGTAGCTAGGTCTGACAATGCTACTTGCCCACAACCTTCATTTTCAGTCAGACCAAAGGGTTTTTGAGGCAGTGCAGACTGGGACACTAGGACCTGGGATATTGCCACAGTTGTTTCTCTCAATGCATCCTATGACCACGAGAGCACTGCAGAATCATTTCCAAGTGCCCCAATCTGCAGTTACTCAGAAACTCTTCAGCTGGGCTGCTAAATGACCGAAAAGGTAGGTTTGGGGAGTCACGCTTGGGGAGTAGTTGTTAACTACTGTAAAGGTAAATCCCCAAAGTTACAGGATCCTAAGTCCAGTTTATGATCTTGTAACTACCGAACAAGATCCAAGCTTTAGAATTACAGAGGGAAAGTTGAAGTGATGGACATTCATAGGTGAGACCATGAGAATTTTTTCCTTCTATGTCTCTTTGCCATCTAAGTATGTACAATAAGATGCTCTTACTGTGTTTTGCTTATACTCTGTTCTTCCTCCCAAGCACTAAGAGACATTTCCATATGTTATGCAGGCAGTGGCCCACCAAGACCTCTTACAGAGCAAAGACCTGCTTAGAAATGACCAGCATAAAGCTACAATTTTGGGCTCGGTACTTTATCCAAGTCAAATGAAAACAATATTTTAGTTTGCTTTGTTTGACTTGTTCTGAACTCATTAAATGCTTGTGATGATTCAGCACTCTGCACTATCAATAAAACTACAACCTTATTCCAGCCAGAGATTCCTAGTGTAAATTCATAACATTCTCACTCACCATCTAGAACAGAGAGAGAGCAAAAAACAAAGAAAGCATGCTTTCTCTGCTACCTTTTTGAAGCTTTAATTTCTATTGATTTCCAGTAAAAACAAGTGAAATGACAAATGCTAAAACAAGAAGAAAACATAAAGACAAATCAATAACCACATAAAACGAAAACTAAGAAGCCAAAATATGATTAATGGGTTACAGTATAAGGCAGATTACAAAATGTTAGCCCTTTTCAGATGTTTTCTCCACACTGAAACTATGTGGAAAGGAAAAAGGAGTGATACTGTGCCAACTGTTCTCTCTCCAGTTCTTGTCCAGCAAAATATGAAGAAAGCATTTGTATGTGCATACAACTGAATATGTGTAGTGTCTTCCATATAATCAAGAACCAATTATACGCAATTGTTCTAGTTTTATACCTTCCACCTCATGGGCAGATGCCAAGGAGAAGGATGAGGAATTGGATCAGGCTATTTTGTATATTTGTAGTTAATATTTTGTATTTCTCAGAGCTGACACAAATATTTCGCAGTCAAGATGAAAGACAGAATAGTCAATCAATCTACAGAAGCTAATTTCCTGGCAACTGAATCTTCTTTCAACACCAGTGATGGGTTGGCATATTCCTGAAGGCAGTAGGCTAGTTTAGGAGGCAAAGGAGAGGCTATGCGATCCCCAGTGCTGCCTCTTACATCTCAAAGCACCTCGTGTAACCGGCAGCTTGAACCGGAAGCAACTCCTTCACTCTGCTTAATGGTAGGGCTTAGTATGATTAAAACAGATACCAATAAAAGCTCAGATCACTAAAAACATATATAATACAGGTAATATAATATAAATGTAATGCATCTATCTATAGAAGTAGAAGTAATTTAAAAACTTGCATTTTCGAAACCATCTCGTATGAACACTCTTCCATGTCCCTGAATTAATTATGGCTTAGCATGCCTTGAATGATCTCATGCACCAGAGTTGATTAATTAAATTGCTGTTAATTAACAACTAACTCAAATAAAAGTGCCTTTTGTGTAGGATTAACTCGAAACTCCCACAAACATTATAAACATATGGCTGCCCACTGCATGCATAAGGAGCAAAAAAAACAAAAACAGAACAGAACAGAACAAAACCCATATATATTAGCTATATTGCAATCTGAATACAAGGTTCATTTTGATTCCTATGTGGAATTACAATAATCTGTTATTTTGATTCTGCTTATTCTTTGAGCAGAGAAGTATCCCTATTTTGTACTAATTTTGTCAGTGATGTTGATTGTGTTGCCCAGTTGACAGCCCTCTAGCAACACAAAATGGCCTAGTTTAGACAAGCAGCTAAATTCTGGTCTGATCAGCATCCACCTGTGAGCTTTGAGTTCACGTATTTCCTCTCCATTCTGTCCCTCCTTTCCATACAAGAGAATGAAAGCTGACACTTCAAGAATGTACTCCAGTAACATGTTAAATTAAAATTCAATGGGCAGTTACTGCAGGCATTTAACACATGCCAGGATCAAAACATCATTTTAGATCTTGGTTTGTTAACTAACTTTGGCTGACTCTGGCTCATTCCCAGTCTGTACTAAGCTGAAGTGCATTTTGGCAGCTCAGCTCCAATATATTTCAGATTCTGCTACAGAATACTGTATTGTCACCCAAAGATTCAATAAAAATTGGCTTGTTGCAGGAAAAAAAATTTGAAGGCATTCTGGGACAGCTGAAGTCTCCGTTATTTGTCTACTTCAAGAGAAGAAAGGAATTCAGAGATAAATCCAAACAAGCACATTTTCTTCTTGACTGTGTCTTGTTACAAAAATAATGTGTTCAGAACAGCAGATCTTTCCCATATTGGTTGCCTCTGGAACACAAAGACTCTTCTATCTTTATCTGCCAAGGGGATATGATTTTGAAGCCCGTCCCGAAATTGCTCAAGAATGGCCAATGAAGAATAATTAATTTCAAAATATTGTATGGGCATGGCCTCTTGAGTGTTATAAGGTGATTGTTAAAGCAGATTGCAGCAGATGTTCCTGCTCCCTTTATTCAGTTGACTAGCTTTGTGTATATAATTTGGATCCGTTCCAGCATTCATAAGGTATTTACCAAATAAATTGCCCAATTAAAAGATGTAGGCATGTCTTCTTGACAGCCATTTTGCATATTGAATTATAATATTTCTGTTTCTAGGGACTCAAGCATCATTGTCCTTAATTGCCTCCTTTTATTTTTCTGACCAGATAAGAAAACAAACCCATAATTTGGGATTTTCTGTCTACACACCACTCCATGCATTTCAATTTTTTTTTCAAAAAAATAGAACTACTAATGAAAATAGCTCTTTTTATTGTCTCTGAAAGCAAAACAGTACATAGAAGAGTATAATTTCTGTTAAAATTCTGGTGGGCAATTATGCACGTCACAGTTTGATCCATGAATGTTCAAATTAATCCTCTATATTAGAGTCATGATATGAAATGAGAACACTTGATATTGTTTAGTTCCAATTTCTTAAAAAACAAAAACAAAATACAGGCTAATAACCTTTTCCTGTGAATCATTATATAATCATATTCCTGTTACTCATTCTATAATCGTTAGATATTTGTTAAGGGTCTGAAAAACAGAACCTATACAAATTCCTCACAAAGGAAGCTATGGTTCATAATTCTCATCCCACTGTGATTAAATGTATGCATGGTATGTGTGGGTGGGGGTGGGAGTGGGGGTGTGTGCGTGTACAGTATATGTTAGTCTTCATTAGCTTTAAGCCTGGACTAGAAGCCTATAAGTCAATCCCTTTTCTTCTTTTTTAAAAATAAAGCAATAATTTTAGCTCAGCAACTTTAAACAGGTGTGAGGCAGCACTTTCTGCTACAACACAGGCTAGAGGAACCAAACTGTATTTCTGTTATTGCCATGATGCTTCCGCTTTTCAGAAGCAAAAGTCCGATACTCTGTGTAGGCAAGGAAACACTAGGAAACAGCCTTGCTTTGACAGGTTATCCATGTGTGAAATTCTAATAAAGGACAGCTGTTTGAAGCACTCATGGCCATGGTCATGTAAGTATGAAGGAGCTCTTGTCGGGATTTTACAGCTCACCTGATCAGGTAGAAACAGTGGCTGAAGGACTGGCTGGTCCATGAGCTTTTACACAATACGGAAGTATTATGAGGCTTTCTAAAGGAGAACCTTGAACTGCACAGCAGAAGGTGATTGCAATACGCGTACACAGTGCGCATGTCTAAACACTCCTTTGCATGTTCCTCCTTTGTGTGCACTTAATATGTACCTTGTTGCTTAAAGCCATATTTTGTGACATTTAGAACCATAAACAGAAGGCAGAAAATCTTCAGAATTTGACATCACTAATACAGTTGAATTTTATATATAAATTTCTCATAAGAGGCAGTAGAGACTCCAATAAAACAAAACTTTGGAAGGAAAATTATAGCCATTTCCAACTCAAGTTTTCATCAGAAAAGAGTGATGTACATAACCTTTGAAAAACAAAGTATTAATACTTCTTTTAAGAGATGAGTGCTTGGTTTTTATTTTGGCTTTTACACTTTTAATGCAACTCTTAATTTTATAATGGAAAATTCAGTTCACCTTAAATCACTGGTAAAATTATTTCAGGGGCTGCATGGCCAGAGGAGAGCCAGAGGTGATGAGAAATAGGAACCATGCCATCCTGTGCACTTTTTTCTCTTAGAAACCCTTTTTTTATTCCTTTGAGCAGGACTGAAGACAATCACCACCCTCACTCTTTTTCTCATACCACAGAGGCAAAGCCATCCCAGCTTCTTCTCTGTCCCAGTTGTGCACACACACGTACACACCTCTACACCTCTTTTATTCCTCTGACACAATCGCACTCTTGACACACATTCACACACATCTCATCCTCTCATTGAAATCCATGCATTCACACTCATGTTGACGCATACATCCATTTACACACATTTTGTGAAGGAACACCTCTCCTCAAATTCCCCTGCCTCCAGTTTTCCTGATGGAAGGGAAAGGTAGGAATCTTTGAAAGGTGGTGTGATAACTGAAGCCCCTGTCAGAGCTGCTGATGACGAGCAGCAGCTGTTGGTCCCTGTGGCTCTGGCTGGAGATGAGTCCTGCAGCTCCAGAGCTCCCCCTGCTGCCATGGACCAAGCGGGCACGGACGTCCCTCTGCCTGCTCCTTTAGGGCAACAGGGATCCGATTCTGAAGATGGTTGGGAGCCTGTGCCAGTCAGCCCACAAACAAGGCGGAGACTCAAGAGAGCTGAGCAAAGGGAGGCTTCCTTGATTAAGTTCAAGAAGCAGGGACTAGCCACACCTGTGTCTTGGGCTATATAACTGCCTGCCTGGAAGCTTTCCTTTGCTTGCGGCAAACTTCTTTCAAGCCCTCCTCTTGCCTGTTCCTTGCTCCCAGCACCTGGTTTCTGCTACCTCGAATTGATCTCTGGACTCTTGACCTTGGCTTTTGGAAATCTACTACAGCTTTCGCTTGATGCTCTGGTAATGAACTCCCTCATGTAAAGTGCTTGCTTGTCTCCTCCTGGCTGGACTTTGCTGGCTCTCACACTGCCTTCTCTGGGCTGGCTCGTCACCCAGGTCTCTGACCTTGACAGGTGGTACTTTAAGATACCTTTAGGGGTAGCTTTCACTGAGTGTGCTCTCCTGTCTCCACCTTTCCTTCAAGAAATGGCAGGGAAAAAGAAGCATGAGAAGACGTTTCAAAGAGCTTCAGATGTTCTGGGCAGAACTTCTTCCGCCTCTCATCTTTGCATTACAATTTGTCAAGGGCAGCAACAGATAGCCAGGTGGGAAAAGGAAGGAGAAGGGGAAGCAAGGAGGTGGGGCCAAATATGAAGGAAAGTGGCCAGATTTAAAGGCTTTTCTGGATCAGTCTGCTCAGGGGCCAATGATTCCTTACCTCTGTACTAAGCGATACTTTATTTGTTTCTTTCCCCCTACAACTACATTACCTACCTTTGTCTCCATTAACTTTGCTGAAATCAAGCTTGAATGGAATTTTTATGGATATTGTACATATATTGTAACAAGCTACCTCAAACAACTAACAGCTTTTTCCTCTTGGAAAGTCATTATTGAATCACCAGGCATGGGTGACATGAATCACTTCCCCATATCATCATTTTAGTTCTGTATGCAAAATTTAAATGATTAAGTAATTGAAATGTTATTTCTTTTAATGAATCAATTGCAATATAATATTTTGTAAATGCAGAATTATATCTAATTATCCTCCCTTGCTGACTGAACTAGTTATGTGATTGGCATAGAGAAGGCAGAATCCCCCTTCCTCCTGCAATCCACTTCTTGCACCCTGAAAATCTGCTCCAGTTTTTTTTGAAGACCCACTGGAACAAATGTGGGGTGGGGTGGGGGGCAGGGAACAGGAAGACAATCAAAGGGCTACTTGCATGGTATTTGACTTCACTCATAGTTTAAATGGTCCTTTTGTTTATTTTTAAAGACTAAACATTACATGTGTGAAATTTTCTAGCACAAATTAATTTGTGACAATTTTTAAAAGGCTAAGGCAAATCAAAATTACTTTGGCTGTCTCCCTGTTTATATATTCACAAGAGCTAACTGCCTTCTATGCAATTAATCTAGAAGTGACCCACTAAAGCAATTCACATCTGTTGCCAGGTCATACTCAAGGCTCCAATTAGGACTGCTGCATTAACCTTCATGCAGACTGTTTTCCATTTATAAATGATAGATTTATGAAAGTCAAATGAATGATTTTGAAGAGTAAGCACTGGGGAGCTTAGTAGTATTTAAATGCAACTGTTTCTTTTATAGGCAAAGTTTCATTAGAGCTTGTAAAGGCACACTGCAGAATTACTGCCTCAAGAAGAGCCTTGCTAATGTGGCACATTTAGACTCTGCTAACTTAAGTGTGACATTCTGTCCAGGACTTCTCTCCTTTCCAGCAAAACTCCTGAAAATTTCTGTAGTCAACTAAAAACAATAATTTATTCAGCTTATGACATCTGGTTTACCATCCTTTTAAAAGTGACAACCTGATTGCTATTTTCTATAAAGGTATGCCACTGCACCACAATTTATCTGGTGCTTGTGGTTTATCTTGTGTTACATTCTGTGGTTCTTTATTTTTTGTGCATATCTACTATATCTCTCTTTGTATACTTACTGTATGTGGAAAGGAAAGAGCAGTTGTTAAAGAAACTGAGAACAAAAAGTAAATCACATGCATTGAAGTAGCAGACTGACCGTGGCCAAGGCAGCACATGGATTAAAGTGGCACAGTGTTCTGGCTAATCCCAGCATTTCACAGGCAGGTAGAGATATTACTGTGTTGGTTTAAAGCAACTTGCACATAAACTTCCCTGAGAATTTGAAGGATACTGTTGGAAAATTAATATTCCTTAATGAGTTCCTACGGACTTTCCTAAGAGAAACTGAACTCTAAAGAGGAAGACCAGTTGTCTAAATATGTTCTGGAAATTCATGACATGTGTTTTAAATACTCATAATGTGCAGACATGTTTTTAGTGACAACAGCAAGAGTTATAGATTACAATATTTCCCTTTTTACATGGGACAAAATCAATTTGTAATAATGTGCCCAATGTAAAAAGAGTGTTTGACTGATTGACCGACTGATTTAATAATTAATTGATTGAATTCATAGCCCACCTTTCTCCAGGGATGGGATTTAAGGTGAAAACCTATCTTTGGATTCCTGTTATCTTGTTAAAATTTAGAAGTCCAACAGGAAAAAAAAAATTGATTACTTGGATTCTGCTTGAAAAGTACAGTGTTAACTAATTCTTATTGTCCAGCTCTTTGGTTAACAAGACAGGAAGGGTACTGCTTGGCAGTTACTTCAGCAACAGATGCCAGGAGATGAAACAAGGAGAAAGCCGTGTGGCAAGTGACTTGCCTTGTGTCCTTTAAGCTAGTCTGTTATCTTCAGGTTTCATGGAAAATATTATCTCATTGCCACTTGAAAAAATATTTGACTGCCAGTCCAGCTGGCTTTTTGTACATGGAATTAGATGCTAGGAGACCAGGGTTTGAGTCCCTGCTCAGACATGGAAACCCACAAGGTGACCTTGGGCAAGTTACACTCTCTCAGCCTCAGAGGAAGGCAAGGGCAAACCCGCTCTGAACAATTTCTACCAAGAAAATTCTGTAATAGGGTCACTGTAAGGTTGCCATAAGTCAGAAATGACTTGATGCACACAACAACAACAATCTTGTTTTTTATCTCAGGAAGCAACATTTCTTGGGCCACCCCTGAGTCTAGGCACTAAAGGCAAGGTCAGAGTCTAAAGCAGTATTTCCATAGTTGAGTCCAAGGGATGTTAGGAAAAGTAAGGCAAAGTGTTGACTAGGACTGCTGTTCATAGCAAGAAGTTGTTCAGAATGATGGACCAGTCTACAAGACAGAAGTTTATGTCCCAGGTGAGTAGGGATTTGCTGTAAGGTCAGATGACAGTTACTGCAGGTACATGTGATGTTGTTACTGCAAAGTAGAGGGCATCCTTGCACTGCAATACCTGGCCAAGTTTGCAAGAGCAACAGAACACTGCTGGTGTAGGAGACAAAGCATAAATCTTAACAACTCGTGTCCCAGCTCAAGACACATCATGGGACTTTACAATTACTCAGTCTTCTACTAATAATTGTTTTTGTTGGTTCATTAATTTAAAAGATTTTTCTGCATCCTTAAAATTAACATCAATTTTAATATTTTCAGGTCTAGGAGCATAAGGCATAACTAGCCCAAGCCATATAATATTGTTTTCACTATCCATTAACAATGAATTGCCTGTCCAGAATTTTTGA
Organism: Cyclura pinguis; assembly: GCA_030412105.1. Taxonomy (NCBI): domain Eukaryota; kingdom Metazoa; phylum Chordata; class Lepidosauria; order Squamata; family Iguanidae; genus Cyclura; species Cyclura pinguis. The sequence continues at coordinate 313,999,678 of CM059600.1, read as the reverse complement.
AACTTTACCTCAGTGTGAGCAGAATGAACTAGCTTAAATGAATGGACAAAGAGGAAAAAAAACAGGTTTCAGGAAATAAACAGTTAAAGAGTCATGCAACAGTCTTTCCTTTTCACAGCATTTTCCTATGGAAAGGCAAGAAACCATGAACAAACTGCCTGTCCCTTGAGCTGCAGGATGTGCTATTCATACACATCCACAGAGAATAAGAAAAGACCTTCACCAGCCAGAACAACTGGCTGGAAAAGACTATGTAAAATTAGTGTCTCATCTCTGTGAGTCGGTATACTTATGGACCATGGAGATGATGACCAGTTTCTGTGACATTTTGCAGTGGGATTCTGGCAGTAGCCACTTCTCTTTGAAACTTAAAATATACAAATTGCAACACATGAAGCAGAAGCATAGGCATTCATCCCTGCCCTATTCAGATAACTAGTGGATGATCTATGCCATTTCCTGATTTGTTGACTCTTGTTCGACTCTGTATGCCAAAGGTCCCTTTCATAACAAATTCTCATAGAGTCAGTTCTGTCACTAGGCAGAAAGAAGCAGCTGCTTCGGGTGGCAGGTGCTAAGGGGTAGGAGATAGCTATATGGGGCATGGGGCATGCTCTATGACTCCCAGGCTAGCCTGTGGAAGCAGGCTCTGGCCACTCTGATTTTTTATGGCATGTCTAGCAGCAGACCACAAAGCCCTCTCCATCAAATGATGGAGACCTAAGCACTGGCAGATAGAGACTGAAACATCAGAGATCATGATATTATGTAATACAGTCAGCCATCCACATTTGCAGGTTAAGCATTTGCAGATATGATTGTTCACAGATTATTTGGGGAAATGGGATGGAATGGGAGGAAGGAGGATATGCACATTCACTCATTCATTCAGGTGGGAGGGAGGAAGGGGATTGGATGGGAGGAGGGCACATGTTTGTGTTTGCTCTCATGCATGTGGAAGGGGGGATGAGACAGGACAGGAGGAGGGTACATGTGTTTGCTCATTTTCATGGAGGGAAGGAGATTGGATGAGAGGAGGGCACATGTGCATGCATGTTTGCTCACTTACTCCTGTAGGCAAAAGACGGGGAAGGGTATGGGAGGGCACACACATGGGTTCACTCACTTGCTCACTCATGCGAGTGAGAGGGAGGAAGGAGAAGGGACAGAAAAAGGGATGGCATGCGCTTTCACTAACTTGCCCAGGCAAGAAGGAAATAGGACGGGTGTACCCCCTTCTTATATGAGTGAGGGAATGCACTTGTGGCCAGGCCCAGTCTCTCTGCCAGTACAGGTACTACTTTGTATGTGCTAAATATGGTTTGGAGCACTTAAGATTTTCACAATTTTTCCACTTTCACAGGGGTCCTATGCCCCTAACCCCTGTGAAATTGGAGGGCTGACTGTATTTTTTATTTCATTTGAAAAGGTTATATCCTACCTATTTCCCTGAAAATGAACTAAAGATAATGAACAAACAATTCAGCAGTGGCTCAGATCAGCCTGTAATACTGTAATTCTAAGGGTATCTCCTCAAGGAAAACCCCTTTTAACTAGCAAGGCTCTCCGCTTACTCTGCTTTTTACAAGGTATGCATGTTCCTTTTGCTTACCTCAAGAAGCAGTTTGGAATCTCAGGACATTCTGTTCTAAAGCCAGGACATGCTGAAGCAGTTTGCTCTCACTTGAGCGTACTGAGCAGGGCATGATATGCCCCTCCACTTGATCCTGTTGAGTTAATTTAGTCCAAATTGTTTTTGTCCTGTGAACTCAGTTGCAGCGACTAAAATAAATCAAGGACAAAAGGGGAAAGTGGGAGACAGAAAAAGTAGCTGGGACATTTTAAAAACAACTGAGAAACTAGGATGGCAGATTAACTAGGACCGTCTCTGCCAACTGGGACAGTTGGAGGTTATAGAATCTCTAAACTGGGGCAACTACCAAAAATTGCTGCAGTTAAGACAAGAAGACATTTTACTTCCTTACTCACTTCCTGCAGCTCAGGAATTTGAGGTAGCACCCCAGATGGTGATCAGAGTATGTGAAGAGGAATGTATTAGAAAGAAAGCTCAAAATATTTTGTTGCCTGAAGGAAATAGGATGACCCCCGAGTACAAAATCTGTGTATAAAATCCAGCTGGATTGGTAGCTCCATCTCTTCACCATCTTAACACTGGTGATAAGGGCAGTTTCCTTCACTGTATCCAGAGGCAGCTGTCTATTTTATCTTCATCATCTGCTATCTGAAGCAGGGGCTTCATTCTTTCTAATTATATGGCCAGTCCAGCCAGTCCTCCCAAGCTCTTTAGATTCTATTCAGCTTTCACAGCTCATACCCACTGTGAGACATATCCTTTATGAATTTATTTACTAAAGCTGTCTAGCCAGCAGAGATGTCCTATCTTGCAGCAATAAGGAGCTCCCTTTGTCAGATCATTTTGGTCCATTCAGTTCATTACTCTCCTCTCCAACAGGCAACAGTTCTCCATGGATTCAAGACAGGTATTTTCCTGTCATTTTCTGAGATCCTTTTAAATCAAGATCGTGAATTGTGTTGGACTGAAATAGTTCAACAACATCTGGAGTCCCTTCCAACTCTAGGGGAGATACCAGTGGCAAAACTTGAGAATTTCAGAGTGCAACACTGCCCACTAGTTCCTCTCGTTTGTTGCAGTGGTTTTGGTCTGCACAAAAGAGCTGACTGGGGAAAATCCGCTAACCCTATCTTTTGAGGAAATTTTTAAAGGAAGTAGAAGTTGGTTTTCTTTCAACAGTTTTGTCTGATTGGCTCAGCAGCCACTTCTCCAAATAAATTGCTAAGAAAACACTGCAGAACTCTTTTCAGTATAATCTGTTTTTTAAAATGACAATTGAAATTTATAACTCTTAATGGTCACAAATGTGGAAATGCGTGAGGTGAGCTAACTGAATATGCTCACTTTGTGGACAAGATGGAATAACATTCATGAAACCCAGAGGCTTGATTTAATTTGTACTTTTATCTAAAGCTTAATTAACGGGGCAAAAGTGAAGGCACATTTAAATTCCTGTCTCCATAACCTTGTCACAGAGTCACTAATCATTTATCATTGTTACCTTTTTTTCCTTTTCCCAGCCAGCAGACTTCATAGGAAAGCAAGCACTGAAGCAGATTAAAGAAAAAGGGCTTGAACGGCAACTTGTGTATCTCACCTTGAAAACAGATAATGTTGATCCAGAGGGAAATGAAAGTGTCTGGTATAACAACAAGGCAAGTAGCATAGATTTTATTTCAAGTAACTGAAGACATTGGAGAGGGGTGGGGCAGGGGAGGAAGCACATTCCATCTTCTCCTCAACCCAGGATGATTTGGATATGATTTTAAATAGTTGGACATGGTTGCCAACACAAATGTGTTTGCACAAGTAAAGGTAAAAAGGGCTCTGCATATAGTGGGCTAAACCCACTTTTAGTCCCACCAAGGGCAGACCCGCTGAAATGAAAGGGACACATTAGGGCCTATCCAGAAAGGAAAAAAATATCCCTGGAAGTATTGAGAATTTCCAGCTCTTTTTGTTTTGAATTTACCTTTACATCCATGGATGCCCCTTCACATTCATGGGCATCCAAACTTTTTCTTAAAATATTCCAGATATCTCTTACTTCCGTTTCCCTTATGTTCTTCCTCCTTCCCTTTCTACTGATCATGTGTCACATCTAGACTCAAGCAACATTTCCTTTCACTAATTTCCACTGAGCTCTTTTTAAATATTATTCAGGAGTTATAGTCAAAGTGTTAAAGTGCATTATTGATATTACATTATTTAAGCATTAGGATCATTTTCTTTTATTGGTAACATTCCTCTTTTCCTCATTTGATCTCTGCTGAATCTGGGTCCTGAAAAAAAATTACTCTGTTTCTTGGTGGCAGCCATCTCAATAAGTTCTGATATAGCACAAACAACCATGCAGAAGTGCATTTCATTTTGGAAAATAGTGGGTTATTTAAACTGAGCTGGGAATGGGAATGAAAAGTCCTTGATAATGATGGGAGATCTCTGGGCATACTTCGGGGGAAACATCATGAAGACCTTCAAGATAAAATCAGTTTGTACAAGAGCAAAACCTGGGACTTTTAGAAAAAAAAATTCTTATCTAGAGAGGCTATTACTTAAGCCATTTCCACACGGTGTAATAAAAATGGTGCAGTCCATCCTCCACAGAGGACGTCTGCACCTTGGAGCGGACTGGGTCCGGACTACTCACTGTAGATCCACACCTCAGTCTGCTCCAGAGCGACCCCAAGTGGTCCTCCAGTGTGCTTTTGAAAGACCTGATTTTTCCAGTCTTTCAAAAGCATGGAGCACGCCACTACGAGCCTGCTCCCTTGTGCATATTCACAGGCTCGCACCAATGCGAGCCTGCAGTCTGCCGAGGGTGGGCTTTAGGCTGGCAAGCTTCAGCGGTTGGTCGAGACCCACGACCAACCGGAAGCCGCCATTTTGGACCCCGGAGCAGAGCGGATCAATGATCACGCACTGCTCCAGAGCAGCCTGGACCGGACCGGGGAGCCAGAAGATCCGGTAAGTAGTGGCGCGGGGCGATTCCCTCGCCCCATGTGGAAATGGCCTTAGTCACCACTTGTTTAAGTCCCACTGATTTTAACAGGTGTTCTCCAGTTGGGACTAAAATTAGATTTATTTCTCCGTTTGTTGCAACAGGTTAAAAAGACTACCCCTCTGGAATTTGCACTAGCAATTTCTCATATATTCCTCTGTTGGCCCTCGTAGGATAAAAGGTCTCACACTGATTTGCGTTCCATGTTTTGGTTTCTTTGTGCAAATCAAGTACATGTACAGACAAATTTTACAAGGGGTTTTTCCTGGCTACAAAAATGAATTCAAATCAATGTGCACATACCAAAATTAATAATTTTCAATCACACTCTAAGGAGAGTGCTCTGTATATGGAGAGGGGACATTCTAAAAGCTGTATTTAGCAATTAGGGAATGTAATAATTCTTCCATGTATGTTTGTAAGATAGGTTATTGCATGACAGTCAAACTTAGTTGGTCCTCAAGTATGGAAGATACATGTGCCATGTCTTTTCTGGGGCACAAGCTGATCCAATGGGAAAAAAATGACATCATCTATTTTCTGTGTTGAGATATTCCTGTCCTTTCCTAATACAGCTAAAACATACTGAGGTAAATTTTGCTACACAGTCATATATTCGATTTTATTAGAGGTTAAATATTTATTGCCACAAATTGCACTGGTTGTATAGGCTTTCATGCACTAAAAAGTTTTGATATTTGCATACTTTTTCAGGTCATTGGCAACACCACATCTGGATGTTTCAGCTACAGCACTCAGCAAAGTTTGGCTTTTGCGTATGTCCCTGTGGAACTCAGCAAAGTTGGGCAGAAACTGGAAGTTGAACTGTTAGGGGAAAAATATCCAGCCACTGTTATCCAAGAACCACTGGTAATGACTGAGCCAACTAGAATGCGGCTTCAGAAGAAGGACAACAGGAATGCTAAAACATAAACAACAGCAGATGTGTAATGCTTCCCTACTAGAAGTCAGCATTCAATTAACAACTGTGTCAGACTTATATATAAGCTAAGTAATCTAAGCTTAGGGCCTGAGCTGAAGAGTTGCTTCTCTATAAAGAAAGATAACAATAGAAAAAAAACGGTTAGAAATCATAACCTCTTAATCATGCCTCTTAAACTTGATATATCTCGGCACCTCAGCATGTATTAAACAGGATCTTTACACATGACATATATGACTTGACATTAAGCCCTGTCCAGGTGTTCACCCTCAACACAATAATCATGTGAATAGGAGAACAGGAGCTTGGTTCTTGACCTCTTCCCACTCCCTTCTGTCATCTCCTACATAGGCAAAGGCTTGATACTCTATTTGGGTGGGCTTCCCACATGATTTAGAACTTCTTATAATCAGGGCTGTAGACTGCACAAGGAGTCTACATGAGAACAGATTCTTTATAGCAGAAGTCATTCATCAAAAGCACAAGAAGAGCAAGAGGAACCAATGAAGGGCATGACATTTCTAACTGTGGGCGTAATTGATTATAAGTTGATTACAAACTGCACATGAAATACAAAACTGCATATGAAATATGCAGTAATAAAATATCTTACGTTTACTAATTAAGAAACCATTGTAACTTTTAGTGTGAGTTGTTACTCTTTGATATTAGATTATGATGTGGAAACCCCTCCTACAGCTAAATAGATGGTTGGTTTGTTAGAGTGAGGCTGGTGTGAACTGCAGGGAGCCACCATTTTTTCTCTGAGTGTTTTTGCCTGGGCATGCAGCCAATCAGTGGCCAAGAGGAGTGGGCTTTCATCTCAGTAGACAGTAGGAAGTATAGGCTTCCTCAGTCTGAAGAGGATAGAAAATCTCCTGGCACTCTTCTGGCATTCAGTATTTGATCAGCATCTCACCAACCTTATGTTTCACATTTGTTTTACTGTCATGTTTTAAAAGGTTTACTCAATATGCAAAGAGTCTGGTTTGTTAGCTGCTTATATGTTAGCAGTGTGGCATGTGGCCAGACCTAATTCTGGGGGGATGGGGCCTGCATTCTGTTGCTGTGTGCCTTCAGGTCATTTTCTGACTTATAGCAACCTAAGGTGAACCTATCATGAGGTTTTCTGGGGGCTGAGAGTGTGTGTTGTGCCCATGGTCACCCAGTGGGTTTCCATGGCTGAGTGAGGAATCAAATCCTGGTCTCTAGTGTCCAACACTCAAACAATAACACCATGCTAGCTCACTGCATCTTGACCTCTCCCCTCTTGGAGGAAGGGTCCCCTTAAGCGACCTTGGGGATTCATACTACCAGGGTCAGGGCCAGCTCAGGGGATGTTGGACTTAACCCCAAATGGCAAGAAAGCTGCATAATAGCAGGCACCAATATGGATTTCACAGGTATAACTCCAGAATCACCACCTGGAAGGCATGCAAAGGGTCTAGGACTATCAGATAATAGGTGAGTTCTCTGATAACTCGTCCTATTGCTTCATGCCAGAAGAAGCCCATACAGATATAATTAATAAAGCTGTGCCCATGTTTTCACAAAAAGCTGCAACATGTTCATGTATTTGCTCCCCTGTGCTTTTGCTTGCCATTCATGGCTAGACCCATAATTTATGTTGTTGGAGTGAGCATAATGCGAGGATAGTTCTAGTAAAGAGAATGAACTGATTCAAATAAAAGTAATTCACCAAGAATTCACACACACACAAAAGTTAAATTACTGGTTTAAATCGACTTCACATTTTGAAATTCATATAATCCTGAGCCAATATGCATGCTAACTAGATGTTCTAACAATAAGAACAATAAACATTTGCAACTAAATACAGCCTTTATGTCATCTGATTGTATACATCAAAATCTTTGGGCGTGCAGCCCACATGTCTTTTATTCTGCATCCCTATATGCAAAGGATACTTCTCAAGATCACACTTCAAAGCTAAGGTTCTAGTCATTGGTATCCCTGTGTAGAAATAAACCCTACTTAACAAAGTGGGACTTGCTTCCAAATTAAATATACTGTGTTCACTTCAACTGCTACGTTCACTGAGAACAAAAGAGGAAGGGATGCACAAACTGACCAAATTGTTCACGTAAACACAGCTATTGTTAACTTCTTGTGGAAAAAAAGGCCTCCCATCTAACATATCTGATAATGAAAAGATGTTTAATGTATTCCTCAACAGACAGTTGCTCCAAAGATTACCATAGTAGAATAAGGAAGATGACCTCATTACACCGTAGAGCCAACTGGATGTTGGTATGTCTTCAGTTTCTCTAGGGCACTCAGAGTCCTGTATCTCAAAAGTTCACTGTTACAAGTGGTCTAGCAGAATCATATTTTTGCCATATGTCTTTTAATGCCAACAACAAAGACCTATGATTTTATAAGTCCCTTGATTTTGTTTTATTGTAGTGCTTTACAGGTTGTGTGTTTCTCCTTTCTGGCACCTCCTGATTTTTTAAAACAACTGTGGGGAGTAGTGAATTGTAGTATGTCATAGATAAAAACCAGGACAAATATGGTTGGGCAACATCAGAGTGTGGTTAAGATGGCAAAAGTTACTAATGAGGAAGAACACACAAGATAGGAGAAGCTGCAGCAATGTGGTTTTGCCTGAGGGCGAGCCTTGGCCCTCTCCTCTTCTCTCCTCTCCTTTCGAGTGAACTGAGCACAATCTACTTCTGCATTTTGAACTCTGTAGCAACTGATGTAAACGAAAGGGGAAAAGGGGGAAAGTGAAAGGAGGAGAGAAAAAACCGGGATAATATAAAAGCAATTGAAAATGTGGGACAACAGAGCATTAATCAGAATTGTCAGTGCCAAATTGGGATGGTTGGAAGGCATGGTATGTCCCTTCCATTAAGGCTGCCCCTATCCTTCCTCTAAGTTGTCCATCAAGTAAAGAAGGAAGACTGTAGTTGCTACTGTTAATAGAGTGGGATAACCTGAATACTTCTAAAGATAAAACCAAAATTTTAAAATTACCTGGACAGGTCATACTATAGTTATTCAATATGTTTTTTCATTTCTAGAACACAATAAATAAAATTTTCCTTGAAATTTCCCCTTTATGAATTAGATCTTCACAAAAATCTGTGTCATAATAAAACAACTGAGCACTATTATATCATTTTCTCTCTCTCTCTCTCTCTCTCTCTGGAGAAGAATTTTCAAATAAGCTTTCAGGGAAATGCATTTACTTCCACAAGGATGGGTATGAAAATAACATGTAATAATAGTGAGCTTTGTTGTTGCATGAATGCTCTTGCTCTTGAAACTTTTAAAGACTATTTAAAAATTTACAAATTGATAGAGGCATGGGTTGCATTGTTCATCTTTGATACAACAAGGACACTTCATATTAGGCCATTTCCATACCGGGCTTCTGAAAGGGTGCAGAGCGACCTCTCACGGAGGTCTTCTACACCCTAGAGTGGACTGGCGTGGACTACTTTTTGTAGTTCCACACCAGAATCCACTCAGGAGCGGCCGGAACTAGCCGGGCTGCGTGTTTTTTTAAAAACCTCTTTTTCAAGGTTTTTAAAAAGCACGGAGCGCGCAGCCCCGCACCGCTCTGTCGCCCAGCTCCGAAGTGGATTTGCAGGCGCATGCAAGTGCGTGCCTGCAGATCTGCCGGGGGCGGGCTTCCAGCTGGTGAGCTTCTCTGGTTGGTGTAGAGCCTCCACCAACCGGAAGCTGCCATTTGGGATGCCGGAGGACTGCGGAGCAGCGAGCTCGTGCTGCTCCACGTGGCAACGGACTTACCCGGTTTCAGGTAAGCTCCGTTTTTGGGAGTTTTCGCCCGTCCCCCCCCCACGTGTGAAAAGGGCCTTAGCATCTAGTGCACAGAAGTAATGGAGACATCAATAGAAAGAAAAGACATCACTTCATTAGCAGTAAAATATGGTTTGAGTGCTGAGGAAATGCAATATGTCTGAAATAGAAATGGTGCCACAAAGAAAGTGCCCTGCATCCTTCTCAACAAACAGACATTTTACGGTATTGTAAACTGATGCCTGGAAAGGCCTATACAATTTAATTTTAGGATATAATTGAAATATATATTACTATGTTATTTTTTGATTTATTGTCTGCCAATGAATAATCTGCAGCATTTGACCCATGTTAATGTATAAAACACACAATTGCACTGTTGTACTGTATTTCAATATAGTATTGAAATATTTGGTGATCTGAATAAAATTTTGGATATTGAACATACAAAAGGTGGACACAGTGTCTTGCCAAAAGAAGAAACAATTATTGCATGAGCACTGAGGTATTCTGTTTTGCCTGAGCCCATTGGACTGCTGTTGGAACCAGTGTCTTTATCAAAATGTGTTTGCTAAGAAGCCCTATGGGTTGGTATTTGGTATCTTTCTGCTTATGTGTACTCTTCTCCTTTAGTGACTTTCTTAATCTTTCTGTTCTATCAGTTCTCCTTTCTTCACCCTCTTTGTTTCTCCTCCCATGGTCCCAACCTTCTTATTGCTCTCTTCGTTCGTATTCTCCTATCAGCCCTTCCTTCTACAAGAAGCAACATGTAATAATCTGATGCAGATTACTAAAAAGATTTCAGTGTCTTCCTAATTGTCCAACAAAAGCAGATGGTTTGTAATCCAGGAAGTTTAACTTTAACTTTTTTAACCTTTAAATCTTTACACTGCTCTTTTCTATGGTAAATATGAACTTTAGCATAATATTAAATATTTTGACACATGTGAAGCAGTAGCCACAGGCCAAGTGTCAAGTAAATGTAGCATACTGCACTGCTTCATCTCAGCTGAAAAGATTTTCAACCGATCATTCGCACTCAAAAGACAATCACCAGCTGACGAAATACTGATAAACATGCAAGTGATCCTTAGATAGCTTTTAAAAGGTGTAAACAAGTGTACTGATCTTGATACCATGGGCTAAGGATCATAGGAGATAAAATTGATCTACGACATAGAGGGAAAACGGCAAGATACAGTTTTGCAGATGCATTTTGCTGATTCTCACAGAAGCTGTACTTGTAAAATGCATCTGGAAAATCATATCTTGCTGTTTTCTCTCCGCCATTTCAATCTGGAAGATCAATATTATCTGCTATGATTCTCAGCCCAGATGATGATGATTTTATCTGTTACTTCCTCTCTAAAGTGTATGTGCCTTTATGTCACCTCTCAGCTTATAATAACCCCACAAATTTAACGGAGTTTTCTTAGCCAAGGAATACTCAGAGGTGGTTTTGCCCGTTCCTTCCTCTGAAAGATAGCCTACAGTACCCAGTACTCATTGGTAGTCTCCCTTTCAAGTAGTAGTCAGGGCTGACCCTGCTTAGCTTCCAAGATGGGAAGGGAACTGGTGCCTTTACAGTATGATTAAAGCACTAGTCCTCCCAAAATGTTACTGCCCTAGAGACAGATATCAAACCCAACTGTGAGTGATAGACATCAAACCCATAAAACATTAATTTTATGTGAAGCTATAAAGCCACATTATAGTATTAGCTTTTAAAATAGTGCTGGGCTTGCATTCATACTATTCAACAACATATTTCCATTTTCCTTTTCCAAGGTCATTTAAAAATAAAACTGCTCAAAAGTGCAAGTATCTTCCAAAGGAACTGATACATTCAAACCCTCTGTAAAAAAACTGAAGCATAAATAAGAGATGCCAGTAGAAACACAGTTTGAATAATGAGCACCTATCATTGCCAAGGATTTAATGCAGTTTGACATTACATTGTACAGATCTGAAAATCCGTTTACAAAGCAGGTCACAACAAAATATAGAAACTGACAGGATTGCTCCAAATGGTAGCTGGAGTGGGTGAGCAAAGCCATTTGGAAATTACTCTCTTAAATGATTTAGACCTATTTTGTTCAACTATTAAGGGATCCTTTCTTAAAGGTGACATTGCTTGCAACCAAGTATTGGTGGTATATTATTTTGCCAATATTTTAAAACAGATGTTAATTAGAATTCAACATGATTTTTTTTTGAAAGACAGACAGAAACACAGAATATAGTCTAGCCCTCTCAGCATCATTCACATAGCTCACAGTACTGTTCCCAAGGAAAGGAACCAATAGAAAACTTTATTCATTTATTTATTGCATTCATATCCTGCCTTTCTCTAAAGTGGGATCCAAGGCAGCTAAAACCATTTTCTTCCCACTTCTTTGAACTGCCTGGGAGACCTATGAGCTTACCTTTGGACAGCTATTTATGAACATGAAACATTTACCAAGGATTTTTTGTGTGTGTTTTTATCTCATATTTATTAATGACCCTTTCACCGATGGGAAAGAGAACTGAAGATTTATGAAGGATACCTCAATTACTATGCTATCAGTGAGTGAGGAATCAAACTCAAACCACGACAGCATGCTGGCTGAGTATCTTCCTTCTGCTGAGATGTGGTTTCCTGTGGTTTCCTATATTTTGAAAGGTTCGATGTAGGATGGAATGAACCTTTCTAATATTGGAGTAGAAGGAAGATACTCCCATATTAGACAGGTTCATTCCATCCTATATCAAACCTTTCAAAACATAGGACCACCTCAGGAAATCACATCGTAGGTTTTGTTTTTTTTAAAAGAGTAACTTAAGAACCTAGTGAAGATCCAAGAAATCATTACAAACAGATCCCCAGACAAATAGAACAAATGGATGTGGAGGTGACAAAAACCAGCAAAACCTGGCAAACCTCACAGAGCTATGTTGTGAGAACCCATACTTCTTTACATCAGTCTGTGAATTTTTCATGTTTGTCGGAAGTTTGCATTGTTTGTTAAATGGATATGTTTTTAAATTACTTTTTTTTGATAGTTTTATTATATTTTAATTTTTGAATATTTTTAGTGAGGTGAAGGGGAGTTTTATGTGGGCTGTTCTTTTTGATTTTTAAAAAATTCTTATCATTATAATGTTGTCCTGCAAAAGTGCTATTTCACTGATGTATTGATGCACTATAGCTCTTCTAATTTTTTTTACAAAATTAAGAAATAATACCTTTTTGTTTTCTCTGAATATAAAAGAAATCCACTTAAAGGTGGGAATAAAATGTTGTAGCTGGTGCTAGAAATTGTCAGAAAATAGTTTGGGACAAAAGAAATACTGTTTGGATATTTAAAAAGAAGAAGAAGAAGAAAGAAAAGAAAAATTACAGCAACAACTGCTGCAACCTCCCAGCAATCTGCCATTTCTAGAGGAGCCTGTATCTGTTTTAATGTTTGTAAGCCAATTTGTGTCCTTGGATGGAAAATTAATAAATAGATATAACCATCACCACCACTACCTGATTCAGGTACACCTGTACTGGGTTGTCCATTATGTTTTGCCTCTTTGCCTGATTGGCTGGTCAGTGGAACCACACCACTCTTTCTTTTACAAGAAATATGACCTTATACCAGCTCTGGTGTCATTTCTGAGAGCCAGTGAGGTATAGGGGTTTGAGCACTGGAGTAGAGCTCTGGAGATCAAAACTCAAATCCCTGCTCAGCCATGGAAACCCATTGGTAACCTTCGGCAAGTCACACTGTTACTGCCCTGGCTAGTCCAAGCTTCGGGGATATTAAAAGATATCCCTTGATATCACAATTCGGTTGCACTTCTCTATTCCTTTCCACGTGCTTGCGAGGCCACCGGCCAAGCACGTAAACAAGCTTGGCCGTTAATAGCCGTAATATTCAAACTACAATACAGGCAGGCCAGAAATAGCTGACTCACTGCTTTAGGAGACCTCCAGGCAAGTACTCTAATTAAGTATGCACGCTACTTACAAAAGAGCCTCTGCCCCGCAATGGCAGCTTGATGGGTAAACTATACAATACCCAAGTACTCTGCGTTTGCATACTGGCTACTCTACTGAGAACCGCTACGATAACTCAATCATTCAGATTCTGACCTTTCGGAGGCTTTGTCTCCAACTCCAAATCTATTGTTTTCCCCCAAGTACGGCATAGTCTGCAGTCAAAATTCTCTTTATAAAAACCCTTGATTCCGAGACCTTCCTCGGATCGCTCCCGAGTTTCATCCCGCCTTGCTGCCGCTTTGCTTGGCGAGCCTCCCCTCAGCTCCACGTGCTGAGCTACATCGCACCCCAGCTTCACTCTCTATTTTTCTGGGCTTCAGGACGGGTGAAGTATCACCCAAACCAGCAACCCCTCTAAAAATCCCTCTATACCACTCCAACCTTTATTTTCTTTAGTTATCTTGTATGAGTGTGTCGCATACACTGTTTCGCTTGTATTTAATAAACATCATTTATTATTTCAACTTCCGTGTTTTCCTTGACTCGACCCGACCCCGTGGACATAGGGTTCAAGATCTCGCTACGTTACCCTGCCTCTCGTAACGCTAAGCAGTGCTCTGAGCTAATTTTCCCCACCTTTAGTTGAGCATATTTTGGTGTCCCTCCCGGGACCCCCAGTACACAGGGTAACAACACTCTCTCAGCCTCAGAGGGTAAAGCAAATCCCCTCTGAACAAGTCTCATAAAGAAAGCAGTGACAGATTCACATTTGGGGCGCCATAAATAGAAACAATTTGAAGGCACACAACAACAAAGTGTTGTTTCTGTAATAAAGTTCAGTTCTCTACCTCCAAAAGATCAAGTCCATCCTACTCCACTGTCACGAGTGTTATGGGAGAAAGAGAATTTGGTGAGGAAAGGAAAAGTTAATAAACTTCTCCCTTACAACAGACAGACACTTTTCTCCTCTCAGTATTTTATGATTCAAAACAAACAAACAAACAAACAAAGGATGAAGGACTTCACGCAGTTCTTGATCTCAGAGGAGGACAAGGACTAGGAGAAGTACTATTTGTGCCTCAAATATCCTGTATCAGGAAGAAGGGGGATTTATAATACACTCAAGAGATATGCTCCATCTGGAATGGGGGAAACATTTAACCCCTCTCCTCCAGGTTTGGGATGCTTTAATCTCACCCACTTCCCAGTGACCCTGGGATTAATGGAGGGATGCTGCTTTCCAGAGAGGAGGTCAAAAGCCTTTGGCCCCACCAGTGAGGACCCCTGCTTCAGTATTTTCAATATTTCCATTCAGGATATTATAATATGTGGTGAGATATTATTATTATTGCATGTAAAATGCACATAGTAATTTATGTCCCTGAACTCACCATCTCTTCCAGATTAGTATTCCTACCTGAAATAATTTGTCAAGTTATGTTTCAGGAAACCACTCTGTCAAGATGATCTGATATAAACTTTAGGTAGAGATAGCTAAGGAAAAAAATGTCTCAAGCTTTTCTTGCAGTAACTTGAGTCAGTTAGTGGTCAGGAAGTGAAGTAATTGAAACTCATCAACACAACTTCTGCCAGAAAACCTCCATGATCAACTAAAAAAAAAATAAATTACAATCTTGGTGAATAAAGCTTATTGTTGAAGTAAAAAAATGGAAAGAGCAATAGTGTTTTACTTTTTTCCTTTGACAGAGAAAAAGTATATATGTTAATATTAATATGAGGAGCACAGTGAGGACATTTAGCAGTAATGCAGAAGCAATGAAATTAGTCAATAAATAATTAAGAGAGGGGGAATGATATATCCCAACATATCAACTAATCCTTAATTGTAATGATAGTCTTTAAATGGATTTTTAATTTTATTCAGATTTTGAAACTGTTCCTGGTAGGAAATTAGGGTAGAAATATAGCAACATTGTTTACCTCTAACTGGGGTTCTTTGATCATATTTGAATTTACACATTTGGGTTCTGCGCCTGTGCAGGGCCTCACTATGCAACTTTCTAGAACTGATTAATTTTTTGCTGGGAAGTCCACCTGTCTTCCCCCTGCCCTGCACACATGACTAAATGGATCCAACTCTATCTTCCTAATTCAATGTGTGCTGCTGATAACAGCCAGACAGGATGTTAACCAAGGGATGGAGCATGGGCTGTATGAGCACTCAGAGAACCAATTACAGGTGAACAACATGTTCTTATATTTCTTGGTCTCTATGAATCACACAACTGGTGAATAGTGAGCTAATTTATGACTCATGGCACAACAGCAGACAGGGCATTCCTTTTAAAAGAAGCATCCTGTCAGCTCCTGAGAATGAGAATGTGAAACAAACATGAACAGTGTTTGTTTCAAACAGATCAAGTGACTGTTTAACAGCAGTCCAGTGTTACCCTGATTTCTGGGGGTCCCGGGAGGGACACCTAAATGTGCTCACAACAATGGGGAGGGAATTAGCAAAGAGCACTAGTTAGCAATGCGAGAGGCAGGGTAACAGAGCGAGATCTTGAGCCCTATGTCTACGGGGTCAGGTCGAGTCAATGATCAAGCAGAAGTTAATAATAATTGTTTTATTGAAGCACAGTAAAACACATGTATGCAACACACCCACACAAGGAACTATAGAAATAAACAGTAGGAGTTGGATAGAGGGATTTTGAGAGGAGGTTTGGTATGGGGAATACTATACCTGTCCTGAAGCCCGGTAAAAGCAAAGAAGCTGGGGAGCGTGGATTCTCAGCACGTGGGGCTGAGGGGAGGCTCGTCAAACGGAGAGACGGCAATTCGGGAGGCAAGTCACGAGCGATCCAACGAGACGCTCAAAGTCAGGGGTTCTTATAGGGAAAATTGTGGCCGCAGGCTAGTCCGTACTTGGGGATAATAATGAGTTTCGGGCTGGAGACAAAGCCTCCGAAAGGTCAATACTTTGCATGATTGAATTATGACAGAGTTGTCAATAGAGTAGCCAGTATGCAAACGCGGAGTGCTTGAGAGTTGTATAGTCCGCTCATCAAGCTGCCCGTGCGGGGCAGGGGATCTTTGTAAGTAGCGTGCATACATAATGTGGTACTTGCCTTGAGGTCTCCTGAAGCTGCATTCAGCAATGACTGGCCTGCCTGGATTGGGATTTGGATGGTTCGGCTATTGTCGGCCGTGCCTGTCTGCGTGCTTGTCCGGGGGCCTCGCAAGCATGTGGAGAAGAATGGGTGAAGAAGGCCAAATTATTGATATCAAATGATATCTTAATATCCCACAAGCTCGGGCTAGAAACAGTGGTAACACCAGAGCTGGTACATTCTCAGCAAACCTGCAAGGATAGCAACAGCAATGACAGAATGCATCCAAACATTAAAAGGTTTTGGCATTACAGCCAACTGATAGGCCAACAAGATTTTTTGTAGAATCCACTTAGCAAAACAGTGAGAGGAGACAGGAGTGCCCTTTCTAGGACTAACACAGAAAAGGAAAAAGTGAGCTTTTCTAAACAAAGCTGTATGGTTAATGAGCTAAATCCAAACTAATGAAAAGTCATTCCCAGTTGATTTGTGAGTTCTGGATAAGAATTTGGGAGAACTACCTTCTGCATGAGGAAACTGTCTAACATGTGGAAGCAAAGAGACCTGGTTTCAGAAACATCTTGTCTTTGCGGGAAATTAGATATAGGGATCTGAACAAAGAACATAAACCTAATTTGTTTGATGGCCAATGTAACAGCAATAAGGGAAGTAACCTTAAATGAGCAAAAGCTAATGGTTCAAAGATTTCTTCACAAGCTTTGAAAGAACTACAGGTAACAATCATGAGGGCAGAGATGGACTAACTGGAACATACAAATGGGAGAAATCTTGTAAAACCTCTTGACCACTAGGGCTGTCAGAGTCAACTGAAAAGGCTTAGTAGCAAAACTTGAAACAACAGGAAGAAATAGCCACCAGTTATGCTTTTAAAGTGAAAGACATATCTTGTTGTTTCAAATGTGACAAAAAATGTAAGACTGCATGGATTAAGCAAGGTGAAGCAGAGAAGCCATCCCCAGAAGCGTGCAGCTGAAAAATGTCCACTTTAAAGAACATGAATTCCACCAAGCTTAAGAAATGTTAAAAGCACTTTTCCAACATCTATGTCCTTCAAAATGGCAGTTTGAGCTACCAGGCTGTGAGTTGGAAAGTCAACAGGTCTGGATGACAGATTTCGCTTCTTTCTTGTGTCTGGAGTTCTGATGTTTTTGGAAAGGGCAAATGCTTCCTGCATGACAACAGAAGCAGTGTGGTGGACAATTATAACCACAATGGAGTGTATCTTGTGTTCATTGTCTTCATTGCCTTGGCTTTCCTCCAGTACTTTTGTTTATTAGAGAGAAAGGTGAAAATATGTAAGAGTGGATCATTCCAACTGTCAATGAACATATCCCTTAATGATTTGCAGCCTACACTCTTCTGTTATGATGTATCTCAGACTTCATGTTATCCTGCAAAGTGAAGCTATCTATGTGAGAAATTCCTTATTGAACCCATTGTGATAGAACGTCTTCAGAAATAGAAACCACTCTGAATGATCTGTTGGTCTCTGCTGAGAAAGTCCATGAAAACATTTCCTATCCCAGCAGTTGGACAGCAATCACACTATAAGGTTAAGGAATGTATTGTTTCCATAGTACCAGACGAAGGTAAAGACATGTCTGTGATCTTGTTTCACCTTGTTTGTCTATATTAAACATTGCAGTTGTATTGTCTGATACAATCTGAACCTTTTCCATGAAAGCAAACTACTGAATACTTTTAGAGTACTGTGGATAGCTAACAGTTCAAGACACTGGTGTGAAAACAGCATTCCTTGGACAACCAAAGACCACAGATTTTGATAGCGTCGCAGTGATCTCCCCAAGGTGAGATGTTACCATGATAGTAGGATATCGCATCCAAAAATGGGAAGCCTGCTATGATGTGATGATGTGTTGCCCACCAAACAACATCCTTCCAAATTGCATGTGGGTGGTTGAACTACTTGTGTCATGGGTTAATTTTTGAATAAAAGTACAGTATGAATCAATGTCGTATGAATTATACATCCATTGGCTGAGTGAGCACTTGAGACTTCTTGTGTCAATAGCTATGAAGCAGTTACGCTAGCACAAAAGTGGCAGAATTGAAGATGGAGTCACTATGTGAAACCTCCATGGTCAAAAACACTAATTTAGACCACTACCCAATTCCCATGTGCAAAGATAATCAAGCTAGCAGTTGAAGCTTTAAAAAATGTTGACAGATCTGTCTTGGAAAGTCAGGAACTGAAATACTATAATCTTGCGAATAAAAACTTCAGCTGAGAAACAAACCCCATAGCCCTATTGTTAACAGTGGCATAGGGGGAACTGGGGGTCAGTGAGAAGACCAGTGAGAGGAAACAGATTTTTTTCTCTTTTTGCCATCCACCTCCATCTGCCCTCCCCGTATTTTCTCCTACTCACTCACACACGTGCTCACACATATACACAGAGAGAAGTCATTTATACACATCCATTCATTCACATGTACACTCCCATCTGTGTTCTCCCCTTCTGTCTTTCTACCCTACATACAAATCCGTAGATGCTTTTTCTTCAACATACATGCATTCTGCATATTCTGCATGGGTAGGAAGCTCTGCCTTTTTGTGAAGACCTTATTCTACTACACAAAACTCCCTTCACTATTTAGTAGCCATGAGTTCTAACATGAAGAGCCTTGCTAATATAGACAGTGATACCTATAGAGAATGACACTGATATGTTACTATAGGATAACTGCATTAGTTATTCTAAGATAATTGAGGCTCTGAGAATGGAGTTTTGCTATACAGATAACTTAAATAAAATTAGATTAAACAGCATGGAACAACTGCAAAGAATGCTGGCCTCGGTACTGGGAAACTCACATTTATAATCTAGTTTTATGGACATGTTTTCTACTTCGTAAGCACTTGCAAATATTTTCCCCAGCAATCTGTCTTGCTACTCTCCCATTCCTCCTTTCTTCAATTTGGTACGATATGTCTTGAGAGCACTTTGAAGTACTGCTTCTTTCCTTCACCCAGAAAGGCTATAAGAGCTGAAACAGCAACTCTTGTTTTTAACTATTCCTTGGGTAACCTTGGGCTCCTCAGCTGTGTGCTATCAGCTGACAATTTACTCTCATTGTTTCTAGCGGGGACTCTATCTGGCCTTGATTGTAGCCTCATTCATAATACTGTGTCACAGCACAACAGCTAGGCCAAAGGATTATGTAGCTGACTTCTGCTTTAGAGTTTCCATTCTTACCAGATAATTATCTTTATTGCTATTTTATACACACTTCTATACTGATGGTGATGGCATTGGTGACGCTATGTGAACAATGAAATCACTGAGACTTTGAAATAAATCTGTGCAGTATTGTAGTGCCTAAATTTATATACGTCTACCAATAGCTTATTGGTATTCTGTTTGGCAGTGTTTTCTGCAGGCTTAGCATTCAAAATTAGTAGTGATTGTTGAAAGTTACTGGTTTTTCTTAAAAGGTTTTCTCAAATGTTTAAAATCATGTCAGCTTCTTAATCACACATTCACATTTTATACTGAAGCTCACATTGATGCAAGGAAATATAATCTAAGATGTACAATATATAAGTTCTCCTGTTTTTACAAAGACTTTGTTACACTAATTATCATTCCTTGTGTGTTTTTGTAAGATGCCCAA
Source organism: Cyclura pinguis (assembly GCA_030412105.1). NCBI lineage: Eukaryota > Metazoa > Chordata > Lepidosauria > Squamata > Iguanidae > Cyclura > Cyclura pinguis. Next base: position 313,979,650 of record CM059600.1, on the reverse strand, counting down.
TTGCTGTGCTGCTCTATATAATGGACTTTTGACTTTTGTAATGTTTTGTCCTTTCCCTTCCACATTTCACTTTCTTTGTTCGACTAATTGGGTTATATGTTTTGGGTGCCCCTAAAGCTACAGCTGCAATGCAAGGGTTAAAAGAAATAATTGAGCTTCATCTAGGAAAGTAGTAGACGAGGACTACCCACTCAAACAGTCTATTTTCAAGCCTGCCCAACCAAAACGGATACATCGATTTCTGAGTTTGCTCCCTGGCTGAGATTGCAAATGGGGGTTCAGATGGTGTCCCTCCTCCATACATTCTAATGCTTCCACTAATTTTATCTCTTAGGCCATTTCCGCACTATACTTTTATACTGCTATTATTCCACTTTCAACATCCTATGGAATCCTGGGGTTTGCAGTTTAGCGAGGGGCATTTAGAATTCTCAGCCAGAGAGCTCTTTGGCCTCAGTAAACTACAAATCCTAGAATTCCACAGGATGTTGACAGTGGAATAATAGCACTGTAACAGTGTAGTGCAGAAATGGCCTTAATCATGAAGATTATCTTTGTAAAGCTGCTGTGTTTAAAAACCATAATTTCCATATGTTGCTGTCACATCATCTTCATTTTTACATTCATTGTATTTTTCTTCTTAGTCTGTGTATAATATCTACAGTTGGGGGTTGATGTAAAGTAATTGTATCCATTACACAAGAAATGTATTTTCCATATATTGACCCCTCTCTAGCAGATGTTTCCTGTATGTTCCTTACATTCTACAGTCATTTTTGTTTCTCCAATGTTGTCTTTTTCATTCTATAAATCTTCTTTACAGGATCTCATTCAGCTTCTGTAATATTTGAATACTTTTCATGATTTTCCTCAAATTTGTACTTTTTTTTACCAATTAGCTCCAGCTGCTTGATGTATGTTAGGCTGCAGTCCTATTCACATTTATATAGTACACAGGGGGTCATACTTCTGAATATGTATGCATAGTATTGACTGTTAATTGCTTTACTCAGGTTTAATTCATCTGCACCCATTAATCTTCCTCCTGTTTCAGTACTTTTTATTTTAGTTCCTTCTCTTTTATCTCTAGTGAAAGAATCTGCTAGGTTTTCAAAAGTGCCGTCAAATACCTTCTGAGGATCACACTGTTTGTTTGATGCCTTATATGAAATGTGTGCCTTTTATCAGACTAATTTGCCTTTTGCTGAACACCAGCCTTAAAACCTTTGAGGAATCAAATTATTATTGCTGTGATCTAAAGTTGGCAGATTAAATAGTGAAATAATGAGACAGATTCATCTGCAACTTGGTCCATGATTGACAGGGCTCTCAACAAATGCTCTCTGATGTCTCCCCTCCTATGTTTTGGTCAGTTTATGCAGTAGCAGCAGGCAATGACCAGTGACCAATTTGGAGCTGCCATTAAAGTGCCTTGTAATTCCTTAGATTGTACAGTAGAAAGTGACATTACGTCTGAGATACCTTGCAATATTTTAGTTATTTTAAAAAGTAGTTCTAAGCTCCCCATCACTCAGTGGAGAATGAGGAAAGTGTGGATGCTGGGTGGGCATCAGTGGTGATCCTTGCTGGTAAGCTGTATCCCATTAGCCTTCTGAGGATGTGAGGTGATGATGAGACCTCTGGCATCATTGCTTGCAATACTGAGAACATTGGGGAACCAAGTGTGGCCCTCTAGAGGTTTTGGCCTACATCTCTCACCAGAGACTATGGGCGCTGTAATCCAAAAGAGACCAGTGTGGAATAGTGGTTTGAATGCTGGACTACAACCCTAGAGACCAGGATCCAATTCCCTGCTGAGCCACAGAAGCCCACTGGATGATCCTGAGCATGCAACACACTCTCAGCCCAAGAAAGGTTTGTCTTAGGGTCACCCTAAGTTGGAAATAACTTGAAGGCACAGAACACACAAATACAATCCAATTCATCTGGATAGCCACACATGCCCTATTTTTGGTGTGGAAATGTCTCTACCTTTAGGACGGATTCCTTGGGGTTTAAGCCACTTGCCATTATAAGAAAGAAAACTGTGTCAAGTTCTTCCAGACTTAAGTGCTTTCAGTCGCTCTGTTTTTTCAGATGCTTTCACCTCTTCACCCACCAGATTTTACCACAGTTTCATGTTATCTTATTGTCCAAGCATTACTTCTGCAAAGACAAACACTTAATATATTATTTGCAGATCAACACACACACACACACACACACACACCTACTATACAAAAGTCAAAGTTTGTCTGATTGTGAGTTTGTCTGTTTGTGTCAGGCAGGAGAAGACCTCATATGATTGGCTGGCTGTGAAGATTCTATGCAATCCTGGGCTTGGCAGTTCAAGGAGGGGTCCTCAGAATTCTCAGTCAGAGAGCCTAGGCTGGTTGCTATGGAGATGAGGCCTACCAGCAAGAAGGGGGGCAGTGTATTCCCTCAGGAAACCAAACTGTGTGTTAGTAACTCTGAATACAGTTTGGATTGGGGAATATAGGGAAAACTTACACATACTGGACAAGACAGATTGGGGAATTAGAATCAGATGCAGTTAGAGGGAATTAGAGACACAGCATCTCAAATCTGTGTATTTCAACCACATCTAATTCCCAAGGTAAGATAAGGTAACTCCTAAGGTATTTCTAACAAGTGTTACCTATGAGAAAATAAAATCCCTGGCAACGCTGGGCAAATACACTAGTATATATACAGTCATCCCTTGACATTTACTAGGATTAGGGGCACATGACTGCTGTAAATGTGGAAAAAAGCGTGCATAACTCTAGGCCCTCCCAAACTATGTTTAACATACAAAAAAAGTATTATCACCATATTTAACCCACCGTGGATTCCTCTGAGGCATCAAGGTTCCTTCACAACGGCAGAAGTGGGTGGCTGGTGGGGCCTCCTGCCACCTCCACTGCTGCTCCACACCATTTTTACAAGCCTCGTTTGCAGTTTCTCAGTCTCACGAGGCTATTAAAAATGACATCGGGAGGCAGCAGAGGTGACAGCAGATAATCCGTGAATAATCAAATCTGCAAAAGTGAAACCCACAAATGTGGAGGGCTGACTGTACATACTAGTAAATATGCTAGTATATGTACACACACACACACACACACACACACACACGTTGCCATGGCAATTAAAGTGGAATAATAACACTATAATAATGTAGTGTGATACGGCAGGTAGGAATGAGGAATCTCTAGCTTTCCACATATTGCTTGACTTCACCTTCTACTCTTCCTAGCCAGCACAGTCATAGTTCAACAGCATCTGGTAGGCAGCATGTACCCTATTTCTGTTTAAAGGCAAGTTATCATCACAGGCACTGTGGTGACTCCTTACAACAGCAGCCTGTGACTCTGCTTCCTCTCCAAAGTCTGTCTCTGTCTAGGCAGTACAGCAGGGGAGAAACGGTCTCAGTCTCCAACACTGCATAACCCACAAAGTGATGCAGCCCTTTTTTACAGGCACGGCTGTGTCCACCTGAAAACTGCTACTCTCCTTTTGGTGCCAGCATGGTCAGACAGTGGCAGTGTGATGGCTCCCACATGGGTGGAGGTATTGAATCCACTCTGGGTTTTCGTCCAAGGGAGCCAGCATGGTGTAAAGCTTTGAATGTTCATCTAGGACTCCAGCAGATCAAGGTTCAAATTCCCTCTCAGTCATGGAAACTCATTGGGTGACCCTGGACAAGTCACTTTCTCATCTTCAGAAGACGGCAAAAGTCTTGCCAAGAAAGCCCTGTGATAAGTTGCTGAAGCTCCCTCGTCTGTACAAGCACTGCACCTGGCAACCCTACTATGCCACCTCTTTTCCTTTGTGACTGGTAGAGTGAGGTGAGCAAAGGCAGGCACCAACAGCTGTTCCTTGGAGCCCTCAACACTGATGACAATGCAGTCTGTCTTTCCTTGAAGAGAGTGTTAAACCTGTCACCCCTGCATCTCTGCAAGCAATAAAGGCCATTTCCACGCTAGCCTGTTATAGTGCTACTATTCCACTTTCAACATCCTATGGAATCCTGGAGTTTGCAGTTTAGCCCTGAACTGCAAACCCCAGGATTCCATGAGATGCTGAAAACGGAATAGTAGCACTGCAACAGGCTAGCGCGGAAATGGCCAAAATGAACCCTAGCCCTATGCTACACACTGGATGTAGCGCGTAATTTAATCCCCGCTTCTTCGGGGGACATGCAAGGAACATTTCCCTCCCTGGTTCACTTGCCTTTTGGCTTTGAATGGGCGGGGGGGGCAGCGCTTCTGCCTACAGAGCGGGCCTCCACTCCCCCAAACGGTCTGAAACCTTCCCGGAGCGACTGTCCTTTCAAAAGCTTAGGAAGAGTTACGTCTACAACTCCCAGAATCCGCCAGCCAGCCACTGCTACTGGGGACTAGGTAGGCTTCTGGGAGTTGTAATACAAACTACTAACTTCACCACGGTTTAGTGCAGCGGCCGTTATCCAACGAGTGCTTTCCTCCGGTCCCGTCCCTTTGTTTTCCTCCGCTTACCCCGTGCGGCCAGAGCGAAAGAGGCGGGTCCCCGCTTCCTCTCCGAGGCGGAGCTGGGGGCGGTTCGCTCCGCGCTCCTCACCGCCGAGTGGCTGCTGCGCGGAGAGGGCGGTCGGGCGCTTTCGGTTTGGGGGCCGGCTTGGCGCTGGGCGGGGCGGGTTCGCCGCCGGGTCCTCCGTCCTTCCTGGCGGGCAGTTCCTGCTTCGGCTGGGAGGCGGCGATGTCCGACCGCCCGGGGCGCGGGCCCTTCCCGCCGCGGTGGGCGCCGTGGCTGCTGGTGGGGCTGTGCGCGCTGCGCTCCTGCCCGTGCGCGCCGCCGCCTCCCGGGCCGCCGCACTTGGTGTTCGCGCTGGCCGACGACCTGGGCTGGCACGACGTGGGCTGGCACGGCTCCGAGATCCGCACCCCGCACCTGGACGCGCTGGGGGCGAGCGGCGTGCGCCTGGAGCGCTACTACACCCAGCCCCTGTGCACGCCGTCCCGCAGCCAGCTGCTCACCGGCAGGTACCAGGTAGGAGAGGAGGGAAAGCCTGCGGGTCGGCCGGAGGGAGCTCGGGGCGGGAGGAAGGGTTGCGTTTGTCGAAGGAAAGGCTCAAGTAGAGGATGGAGATGAGTAACCGCTGTGGCTCCCAGATCGCTTTGGACTCTAGCCCCCATCAACCCCAGCCAGCGTGGCTGAGAGAGGATGGGAGCTGTAGTCCCGCAAGATCCTACCCGGATAACGGAAACTTTGGCCGGCCCCCGTTTCCAGCGCGACTTTTCTCAGCCTTCTGGATCGCGCGTTGTGTTACACTCTGACTGACGTTTCCGAAGTAGCGTGGGTTGCTTTGTTAAGGAACTAAAACCGGAATGAGCGCGGCTTTAGAGGCCGAATCCTCAAGGCTGTTTCGTGAAGGATGTTTTTTCTGGAACCGAAGTCACGTGCAAATCATGAGAAATATTCGTGCCTGAAGGGTGTGTGTAAAGAGTTAGCGTGGTGTAGTGATTTGAGCGGTGGGCTCTGTAGACCGGGATTCGAATCTCTGATCGGCTCTGGAAACCCACTGGGTGACCTTGTGCAGGTCACATTCTCTCAGCCTCGGGAAGGCAAGGCAAACTTCCTCAGAACAAATCTTGCCTGGACGACCTGGGTTTGCCTTAGGGTCCTCCTAATTCAGAAGCGACTTGAAAGTGTACAAGAAAAGTTTTTTTGTGTGTGTACCATCCTACTTGAACTTAGATACTTTTTCTTGTGAAGGAAGGTTGAGGTTTGGGTTTATAAAGCTGGACAAAGTATCTTCTAGCTGTACTTCTCCGCCTATTCTTGTCATAAAGTTTAGAAGTGTTTGTCCACACCACAGCACTTGGGAATATGTCCTCTATGTCCACAAAAAGGAGTGGTAACACCTCCTAGAAGGGATGCAGAGAAGAGACAAAGTCTCAGTGTGTTGAAAAAGATGATTTTATCCTTGCAGTTAGCCTAAAATCTTTCATCCTACTGTAGTGATTAATATTTAATGACCGTGTAAAATGTCTCATTTTTAAAAATGGCTATTAAGTCAAATAAAGTTATACAAGTACAAAATATTACCTACAATGCAACTTCAAAACTGCCTGCAGGGATGGAGTTTTTGAAATTGAGACATTTTGTATGCATCTTGATGCAGGATATATGTACACAAAATTGATATTGCAAATTGTAACTTGTCTCCTGTTACATTTTTTGTTGTTTAAGCATTGTCCTTTTTCTTTTATCTTTTAACAGCCTCTGAAGAAGGCCATTAAATATTACTAGGCCAAAAGGTGTTGGGCTGTTTGCAAGAATTAAATCATCTTTCTTCAGTACCCTGAGACTTTGTCTCTTTTCTACATCCCCTCATTTGTCCTGTAAGCATTGGCTAAGTTAATTAAATAAAAACTTAAAACCATGTTGTATGTATAAGAAACCCTAGCATATTTAGATAGTTGAAGGGTGCAATTAGGTTAAAAATTATCTGGTTTACAGAGACCTCTAGTGGCTTTTAAAACTATTTCAGAAAGATGGCAGATTGTGTATAAAACCAGCAAGGAGCTCTGTAGCACTTTACTGAATGACAGGTTTTTTTAAACAGCATGAGATTTTTGTGGACAACAGTCCACTTCATCAGATTCATGAAGTGTTATACACAATTTGAGGGGCATGTGTGAGAGAGTACATATACATATAGAGTATATATGGTTGACTATAGAATTGTACACTTTTGAGTTGAGAAGGCTATTAAATGCAAAAAGCATTGCTGATGGTACTACAGTAATTACATTTTTGCTCCTGGCCACTTACAAAACTGTTGCTAATATCATAGGCATTCTGTCATGAGCTAAGTCAGTTAATGCGTGTAGTGTGATAAGAAACCATTATCCCTATTCAAACCTCTGGTACTTCCTAATGAGTTATAACTGAGTGGTCACTTGTTCTAATCTCTCTTTGAGACTGTGTGTTTTCTTCTAAACTTCTCTCTACTGAAAATCACTGGTAATTGGAATGCGTTCAGCTTATTTGTGCCTAGTAGCAAGACCTAAAGTACTATGTTCCTTCAGTAATGTTCAGGACCAATGGGAGGGGAGCCGGCACAAATTACCAAGACCCTGTTGGCTCTAGACCCAACTATTTTCCTCTATCTATCTTATCTATTTTATATTCTGCTTTTCTCCTAATGGGACTAAGTGGCATATGTTTTTCTCTTTCTTGGTAACATAATTATTTGCCAACTTGGGTCTGGTACTAGGAGAAAGGCAGGATAAACATTAGATAGATAGATAGATAGATAGATAGATAGATAGATAGATAGGTAGATAGATAGATAGTCTTTTCTGACATCTGCTATAAAATTGGTAAATTTTAAAGAAATGTAATTTTATACAAAAATCTGTATAAGAAAATACTAAAGATTTTTAGATAGTCTGCCGTTCCTGCAAGGAAGGACAGGATGGAGGCCCAAGTGAGGGAAAGGAAGCCCAGGTGAGCAAAGGGTTGCAGTAGCGTTGGTGGGTGGGGTGAAGGAACCAAGAGGGGCGCACAAGGAGCGGTGTCAGAAGGAGCGACAGGTAAAACACAAGACTTATGATGATGGTGGTAGCCGCTGGAAACAGAGACCTAGAGGTGACCAGTCCACTGTGGTCTCAGCCTGGAAGAAGGGGAAGAAAGGCAGCAATGTTTCCACCTTCATGGCCTATGCAGGTCTCCTCATTCTTGCCAATTCCAGCTCCCCTACTTCCAAAAACAGCTCTCAGACATTCCTTGGCTGGCCCAGATTTGTTGCTGAGGGGCAGAAGACACAAGGCAGCCTCTGGATCAGGGAGGTGGCTGGAAGGAAGGGTGCTGGTTGTGGTGGCTGCAGCTGTGTGGTCCCCCTCTTCCCACAAAGACTGAAGGGATCTTGAGGGAATGAGTGAAAATCTGGGCCCCAGAAAAAAATGTCACCAGGACTCAGACCCACTATTGGTAGCCCTGGTGATGTCCTTCCATCTCGCCTCAGGAAATCAAAAAGTTGAAGTCTTTTCAGATTGTATCTCAGTGCAATACATTGTTGGGGAGGAACATTAACAGTAGACCTGAATTAACCAGTGTTTTCAGGCAATTCTTCTGATTTAACTACCCTTCTATTTGTGGGTATCCATTGCTATATTTGATTCTGAGATAATTTCCTAAGGTTGACAGGTACTGCTTAACTTGGAAGCCTGATGTTTGGGATAGGTTGGATGGGGAAAAAGCAAAAGGAAGTTTGCAACTAGTGATATATCTTACAAAAGCTGATGCTGCAACAACTGATTAGTCTTTTTAACACTCAGACATGTTTCTTCATGAACAATGTTTCTTCAGTGTGAACTGAAGTAGGTAGCCATACCTACTCTTGACTGGCCTCATGACCTAGATGTTGCTCAGTAAGCTAAAGAATCATGTTTTAGACAGCAGTGACCAAAGACATGTTGTTCCCTGACACAGGCCTCTGCCTCCCGCATTAAGGTGTATAGGGCCCAAAGCCAGCTAAGATATTTTGTACATGAGGCAGAAAATATCATAACCATTTCTCGTCCGTCAGTAAAAGAATAATTTGAATAAGAATAATTTGTTGCCCTTTCCTGATACTCCAAATCTACATGAAGCACCTGCCTCTCTCAGGCTAATGACAAGATGTGGGCAACTGTGGGAGGCTACAGGACTGCATTAGCCTCTAGAAGACTTTGAGGGACCACAGCCTGCACCACTGCAAAATAAATAAATAAGTAGTTTTAAAAATGCCACCAACATGCTCTTGGGCCTGTGGAGGGGCATTTTGCCATGTTTTGGAGACCCTCTGGGCCATTTGAGGCCCAGGGGAGACATTTTGTTTCAACACAGGATGTCACTTCTACAACTTCCAGGATCCCCAATGGCCATCCTGTGGTGGATTCTGAGAGCTGTAGTCCAAAAAAAGTTATTTTCCAAGCTTTACTTCAGCTCTCCTTTCTTCTCTTCTGGACACATATATCCGCTCCCAAAGATAGCCTCCAACTTCAGAATTTGATCAGTGGGTAGTCCCGTATATGCCTACTACAGGCATACCTCAGTTAACAAGCCTCAGACAAAGAAGCTCCTTTTTACAAAGTCCTTTAAACCCACAAGCCTCTATATACCTTTTCTAGCTGGAGGATTTTTTTTAACCAGTATCAGCTAGAGAAACACAGACTTTGTGTCAGGTTTAAGTAGTATACGCTTGCAACAAACAAGAAACAAAAAAAGCTTGATCTGGAAAAGAGCAAGATTCTAGTCCAGCTGATCCTACTGGAGTTGTCTTTGCCTGCCTCTAACAGGCAAGGTAAGTGGCAGCTGCCTCCAGAAATCCTTACTGAGCATGTGTAAAGAGAACAACAGAGAGAAAAGTGGCAAGCAGAAAAGCCTGCCAGCTAGTCCCCGCACACATACATTAAAAAATCCAGAAATCTATAGATTTGGCCACCAAAATGGAAACCATAAGAAAGATGATGGCTGGTGAAAGAAAAAGTCATCTTTGGATGTATTTTGGAAGAAGTCTTCAGGTGGTCTCTAGAAGATTCAGAATGTTTATTTACTGACACAAGACTTACCTGTCCTGGTTGTTTCATTTCACATGGGCATATTTTTAGTTCTGAAAAATGTTGGGTGTGTGTGTATATGTGTAGGAACCTGGCTCTATCCTTTCAGTGTTATTTCTGCTTCTGGTACTAAGTTTTCTGTTTAAGAAGAAATACCCAAGACCGTGTCTATAGTATCACTCCACTTTTGTGAGGATTTGGGGTGCAGAGCCCTCATGAAAGTAGAAAAACCAGGAATAATTCCCCCCCCGTGAATAATCCCCCCCAGGCAACAGGCAAGGGAATGGGGAAAGAACTCACACTGAGCTCACAATAAGCAAGAGAATGGGAGAGGGGAGCGCTGGAGGGCAGAAGGAAGGCTCACACAAGCCTCCCCCCCCCATTCCCTTGCCTTTTGCCTCAGTGCAAGTTCTCAGAGCTGGGACCAGAGACAAGGGAATGGAAGGGAGGAGCTCTGGAGAGTCAAAGGAAAGTGCACTCCCCACCCCCCCACACACACATTTTTTTGCCTTTTATCCGAGCACTTGCCTTCCTTCTCCACACCTAGCAAAACGTAAGGGAATGGGAGAACGAGAATGCGGGAGGAAGGCACGCTCATGACCCAGGAATAATCAGATTCGTGAAAGTCAAATCTGTGAATGTGCAAGGAGAACTGCCCTTTGTTAACGGAGATATACATGTACTGGTCTGTAGCTTGGGAGCTCCTGTTAACAGAGAAGAGGCTGCTGTTAACTGTCAAGGACAGGCTCTTTATCTATTCTGCTCTGCCCTTGCCTGGGAAACATTGTGAGAAGCAGAGAGGATCCTCTGGAGGTTATTTTTTTCCAGATTGCTGTTTGCTTTGGGGTATGTCTGAAGAACCAAAGCCCATGCTGGCTGACAGGTTCTGGGAGTAATCATATTAGAAAAGTCGCTTTTTTTTTTAAACTATAGATTTTAGGTTTCTTTAAAATGTTAAATGGTTGTTGCAATATTGCTGCTTCAAATTCACAAGTTGTATCTTATTCTAGTACTTAAATGTTGCGCCTATATTCTTGTGTCATACTCCTTTAGGCCACTAATGTAAGCTGTAAGCCAACATGTTTGCAAGTATCTTTGGATCAAAGCTGTTACTAATTCTGTGTCTTTTATTGTTCACGATTTCTTACCATATATGTCAAGAGTTGTTTGCAGGGCTCATCTGATTGTTTTGCAACTGCATACCAGATGGAAGCAGCAGATCCAGGAACATTAAAAATGATTAGTGTGGATGTAAATACCGTAAAGGCACCAGATCCCATCTGATTTTGGAAGCTAAGCAGGGTCAGCCCTGTTTATTACTGGAATGGGAGACTGCTAATGAATACCAGGTGATGTAGGCTGTATTTCAGAGAAAGATACTGGCAAAACCACCTCTAAATATGCCTTGACTAAGAAAACCCTATGAAATTCATGGATTTATCATAAACTGACAGGTGACTTTGAAGGTACATAACATGCACACACATGGGAGAACCAAAATGTTAAGCAGTATGACTTGCTTGTGACTTCTGTCCCATCTCATGTACTCTAGCAAGGAGGTCACAAGAATTACATGCATCCAAAATATATGCAGTTGCAGGTGGATGGGTGAGAATATATACTTATTTTAAGTCATTCAGTGGATGTCAGAGATAGACAGAGGCTGAAAATTTGATGCTTTTTATAAACATCCCTTTTCAATCTTTTTTTAGATCAACTTGAAATGTCATAGCATTCTTCTGGGACCCAGGTTCAGTGTGAAAATAGTGTTGTTAGTTGTGTTCTCAACAATTATTATTGCAATTATTATTTACACATACATATTCATGTCCTCATTGGTCCTGAGCAAATTTTCAAACCCTGGTTGTTGTTTAATGTACTTTTTAAGCTACTACTGCAGCTCTTTGTTGCTCAAGGCATGTGTAGCTTTTCCTGCAAAGGGTTTTGGAGGTGTGTTGTAAAATTCGCAATAATGTGCTGCCCTGTTGTCAAGCCTAACCACAAAGTCATTTCCCCTGCACACATCTTTAGTAACAATCTTATCACTTTTAGTATATTCAGGTTGCCTCATTCAGCGTTCTTAGAGCAGTTACCTCATTGTTATATTCGTTACAAGATGAAAATACCAAAACTTTAAATCACCTACTCATTCTTTATTTACTTCTTTTAGATGTAGCCCTCTGTACAAATCTGATTTCTTAGGCTTTGTACAGGAAGCTATTTTGCTTTTCATTTTGATATTCTTTATCATTTTTTTTTTATCTTCTGGGAAGATAAAAACCAAACCAAAGCTGTGTTGAAACCTCTTTCAGAAACTCCTTTTGGACCCCAAAGTAGGAGATCAATTTACCACCTTCCTATATGGAAAACTCACAGATGTCAACACCTGTTACAATTCGAAGGCTCAATCTGTCGGTCAGATGCAGTCTCTCCTGTGGACAGTTCCTTAAACTAAAACCCAAGTGTGCCAGTGAAACTGAGTTCAGAAATGTGGTCTGTATATTCACATAACAACAAATGGTATCCAGGCAGAGTTGGACGAGGTGCTCCAAATGCCATATTCTGTACTTCTTAACCAGTATAGACCACAGTCCAACCACCTCAATTGTAGTCTTACCTTTAATTGTGTTATTAGCAGTTTACAAGATTTCGTTAAAAATATTGGCCCATTGTTCAGCACGTACTAGATTATCATGAAGAGCTTTAGACTTTGTTTAAAAGAACTAGAAGTATCCTCAATATTTTGGTGAGGGGCACAGATGTAGATTACCAAACACTCTGATGGGTAAAAGAGGGCCCATAGGATGTCATTCCTGTGGCAGTTTTAGCTATTGCAGGTACATTTCCAAGATGGCTGAATTCATCGACCACGTTAGCCAACAGAGATGTTTTTACATCATTTTACTACTTGCAACAACAGTCTTGTTATTTGTGCTACACAGTGCAAGTGTCTTAAGGTTTATATGGGAAAAACAACAAGACCTCTCAAGAAATGTGTAAGGGAACATCTTTGTAATTTAAGGAATAGTGATACAGATACTGTCTTAGTGATTCATTTCTTGGAACAACAACATTCTGTAACAGCCCTCATATTTTGGCTTTAGGGAAGGTGAATACTACTGATGAAACCATTTTGTTAAAAAAGATGGAATGGATTTTAAAATTATAACTCCCTGTACCTTGAGATCTGAATGAGGATGTTGACCTCCTTCCATTCTTGTGAAATCTTTGAGAGTTTTCTGATGGCCCCTTTCCCTTCAGCTCAGGTACATCTATGTGTCCTGGAACGTTATGTATATATTTTTTGACCATCTGCTTACAAGACATAAAAGACTTTCAGCGTTTATTCAAATGTTTTCATCTGCCCAGTAAAATGGTTTGAGAGTTTTTGTCCAGAGAATTTTTGCAGTTAGATTTTAAATAGATATTCTACTAATGTAACAATGATTTTATTTAACGTTATATTGTATATTGTCACATTATCTGTTTACGTCTTATTCTTGTATGATTTGATACAACTGCTGAAGAAGGCCTTATGAACACACTGAGGCTGAAGTATGCTGGACTTTTTTACTGATAAAGCAGCTATCCTTTGAGCATCTAGAGACATATCCCTATTTTCTTCTGCAGAGTTGCAAAATGGCCAGTGATGCTGTCCCATTGTTAAGCCCAATCACTAAGTCATTTCCCCTATCCAGATCTTTAATAATGTTTTTATCATTCTTGGTATGGGGAGCTTGCCTCATTTAGTGTTCTTAGTGCAGTTACCTTACTTTTATATTCATAACAAGAGGAGAATACTGGTAGACCTCAGTTAATGAAGTAGATGTGGTCCTAGACATTACTTCTTTAACAGAAAATTTGGTGCCAGAAGTAGAAACAAGATAGAGAGGATAGGAATAGGTTCAGAACAGAATAGGAAAAGTTCAGAACTTTTCTTTCAAGATGTTTCTGACTTATGGTGACCCTAAGGCAAACCTATCGTAGGCTTTTCTTGGGAAGATTTGTTCAGAAGGAGTTTCCTCTTGGCTTCCTCTGAGGCTGAGAGACCGTGCCTTGGCCAAGACTACCCAGTGGATTTCCATGGCTGAACAGGGATTCAAACCCTGGTCTCCAGTTGTAGTCCAGCACTCAGACCACACTACATCATGCTGGCTCTGTATAGGTCCCTATACCACAAAAAATAAAAGAATAGTTCAATAAGTTTCAGCAAAATTTTTATCCAAAACTAACAATATGCACATGTGAAATGAAACAACAAGGGCTGGTAAGCTTTGTGTAACAAAACAAAAACATTGCAAACCTTCTTTATACCACTTGAAGGTTTCTTCCAAAATGTGTTTAGGGATTTATTAGAAATCTTTCACCAGTCTCCACCTTTCTTATGTTTTCCATTTTAGTGGCTAGATTTAAAGGTCTAAGTTTTTAAAACATGTTAAGATAGCTGGTGCGGTAGAGTTATCTGCTGTCACCTTTTCTCTGTTTTGCTGTTCATGCATGCTCAAATAAAGGATCCTGGGCAGCTGCTATTTATCTTGCCTGTGACAGACAGGCACACATGTCTACAGTCGAATTGCTAAATTAGAATTACATTTTCTCCCAGCTCAAGATTTATTACAGTTTATTGCAGAAATACTGTTTCAAACCAACATGAAAAGTCTGTTTCTTCAGCCCTTTTTCACTATCCTCCTAATATGGATGCTGCTAAAAAAAAACCAGCTAATAAGAGGATGAGGAAGAAAATGGGACAGGGCTGAGTAGGCATGAAGAGAGTTTGTAAAAAGGAGCTTTTTTATTGGAAGCTGTGTTAATTGAGGTATGTCTGTACCAAAACTTTGTCTCACCTACATATTACTAATTTATTTAATTCTTTTAGATATAACCCTTTTTACAGATCTGACTTCTTAGATATTCTTCAGGAAGCCATTTACCATTTTTTGTCTTCTGAGAACAACGTAACATAACAACAGAATCAGGGCTGTGTTGAAACTTCCATCTTTTCCCCAAATATATTTTCCTCCTTACTGATGGACTGATTTCTTTCAGCAGATTTAAAACACATGAGTTTTGACATAGGAGTTGTCTTGATAAGACCTTCCAAGGCACTGGAAGTCTCAGATGAGGAATTTGGATGATGGGCCGAAGTGTCTCTGCCACCTGTGCTACCTGCCCCTGCCCTGGGACCCAGATAGAACTCTTCCCAACAACCACACCCTAGAGACGTGAGAGGGACAGTACTTATGGCAGGCAGTGCAGGAGGAAAAGGGAGAGCCCAGCCTTCTGGCAGTGTTTATATAGGGAGAGCTTGTTAATTAGGCCACAGCTGGCCAGGAGGCTGAGACTATATAACCAGAGGTCTGGATGTCAGAAAGCTGTTTTAATCTATTGACTCCATTGGTAGTGACAGCCTTACTGACTCCTGCATTCTCTGCTTATGTTCTTGGGACCTTGGACCTTTGCCTGGACCACAGATTCTGCTCATGGATGCTCTCTCCCTGGACTCTTGGTAAATTCAGACTCGGTAGCTCTGGACTGCTTTAACAAACGCTGTTTGCTAGTTACTGCTGATTACACGGTGTGAAGTTTTGGGAGACTGCCAGCACAGGACACAGAGCTTTTTTCACTAAGATTGGCATCCAGTTGGGGACATACACATGTGTAAGATATACTACGCATGATAGCCCAAAAAATTATAATTGCATGATGTAGGTATTCTGATAGCGGCAGAAGCAGATTTGCACAGATGTCATATTTCTCCATGCCTTGTCTTGCATATTGTGATTGTGCATTGTGTGTTGCAGTTTCCTGTTGTGGTTGCACAACATATCTTATGTGCTATAATTGTGTGTTATATATTGTGCATTTCATACTACACAATGACATCTAGCCATTGATGTGTGTTTCACAGTTTTTCTCCTCAACATGGGGATTGCATAGTGCTCATAATCTCCACATGAGGAGATTTATGTTACACCGAAGTAATATTAGATTGCAGCCAAATCTCCCATGTTGACTAAGGATTCTAGAGCTGTAGTCCCAAAAGGCAATATGTTTAAACTCTGGTCGAGGCTGAGCCTGAAGGAATTACCAGATTGATCTCTGCTGCAATGCAATATCCCCTTTATGGTAGGCAAAATGTGATCTGCACTTCTTGCCTCCTGAAGGAACAGCTGGACAAATCTGGGACCTTGCTGGTTATATATAATCTTTGTTCCAGCCTGAGATTCTCAGCCTGAGTAGCTGATTTGACTAAGAGCTGTGCAGACTGTTTGCCTTGATTGTGTTTTCTGTCTCTGCCCCTTCTGATTCTGAGCATTCTAATTCAGGGGCCCCTTTACACTATACAATTGTTGTGTTATGATTATGCTTTAGCTGTTATGGCTACATCCTATGGAATCCTCATATTTTTAGTTTGGTGAAGCTCTAGAGCTCTCTGGCTGAAATTTCTAAATACCTTTTTCTAAACTGCAAATCCCACAATTTCATAGGATGAAACCATGCCAGTTAAAGTGGAATCATAATGTCATAATTATGTAGTGTGAAAGGACACCAGGGAGAGAATCGTATGGCCTTCCAGATGTTGTTCTTCACCATTGGCTAGGTTTGCTGGATCCTGCAGTTCAACAGCTTTTGGAGGGCTGCAGGATTCCCATTTCTGCTGTAATCTAAACTATTTTTAGCTTTGTCTTTTGCCTCTGACCTTTAATCCTCATATACCTGTGCTTACTCCACCCTGGCTGCACCAATCTCCCTGGGCTGTGACAGTCCCTTTATTTCAGAATACGAATAAATGTTTTTGAGTTCTCTCTTTATAACAAAAGATGGCACTTCCGGTTTTGATGGTGTTGCAATCGCTGGAGCAGCGAGAGAGCTCCCACTGACTCAGCTACCCCACATGGACTTGCCGGCAAATTTGTAGCCAGCAAAGTATCCCCCCGGTAAAGGGGGCCCAGAGGAGCTCGTTGGGGGTCCATTGCCGCCTTTCAGGCCGAAGAGCATCTGTAAAGAAGCTCAAAAGCTGGAAGAAAGACGAGGGGACCGAAGAGCACACAGCCACATGGGAAGTCGCTGCATACTTATGCAGCTTAGCGCCGCCTGAAACTTTTTTTAAATATACAAATAAAAGACATTAAAATATAGAGAATCCAAGAACTAAACCTAGAGTGAAGCAACATTTTCATCCTCAGTGATTTAAAAGACCGAGCCAGACGGAGAAAAGGAAAAGGCAGTGAAGAAAAACTGAGACACTAAGACAACAGGAGGAAGGGGGAGGTAAGATGAGCAATCAGAATAAAACTGCAGAAGAGAACTTATAACTTGAGGAATTAAGGAACTAGGGGGTGGAAAGACTAAAGATCAAAATAAGAGGACTATTTAAAATAAAATAACTTGAATAAGAGACTTGGTAAAAGACGATCGGGACGTTGCAAAGTTCAAAGAGTAAAGTCAAAGAAAAGTGCAGAGAATAGCCGGCTGGAAAGTCAAGCCGGACTGGGTGGCAAGACACGGAGGCTTCTCGGAGGGGAAACGGCTGAAAGAAACGAGCTGACCTTTGTCTTCTCTTTTGGAGCAGGGAATTAAATAGAAGTGTCGGACAAAGATATGAGAAAAGGACTGTGCTAAAAAATAATAGAATAGAAATAATAAGCTAGAGCTCGTGTGAAGAACAGTGAGGATTAAGCTGACATATTCAAAACAGAACTGGATAAATCTGAAAGTAGAAAGCAAAAAGACGCTTGAGCTCGCTTATGAGAAGACAAAAAACAAGGGGGGATTGAGAAAATATGGGATAGAAAGCCAAGAAGGAACAGCGAGATATGTGCGAAGACAAGGAAAAGAGACAGTTGGAAAGGGCTTGAGCTTGCAGGAGGTCTGCTGGAGCTCGCTGAACACAACAGAGAGGAAAACATCGGAACTTGGCGGAAGGGCACCATAAAGGAGGAGAGACAGAAGGACAGAGACAGAAGCACAGAGACAGAAGGACAGAGACAAAGCTTGAAAACTGAGAAAAGATAAAGGAAAAGGTGGTGGAGGTGGGGAGGTGAATGGCAATTGGTTTTCATGAAATTAAAGTCATAATTGGAATATAATTATTCATAGAAAGTATTGAAATAATAGTATTTAAAGAATTTAAAACAGTAATGAATTTAAGATAGATAATTAACTTCAATGGACTGAGTATTTAATCAATAGAGGGTGAAGAAAATTAAGTAAAGAAATCTGATTTAATAAGGAAATGAATTGTGGGAATAGATAAGATATATCTATAGGAATATAACAAATATAATATATTTATATTACTTATAAGGATATTTATAGGAGGAGGACACTCCAAGAGTAAATTAAGTTAAAAAAAATTGTGTGTAATTGTAAGTGTAAGAGATAATTTTCAGAATCTTCAGAATCTTAATTAGAACAATAATTATTATAGTTGTTTGCTTAGTTAAATTGTACTCGTTATAATTACATTTGTAAAATAATTCAAGAGGACTGTTTGTACAAAAAATTCTAATGTATGAAAGGAAACTGGGGCAGACACCAAACTGAAACTGCTAAGTTAAGAGACAAAAGGAATGAACAGGATAAGTAGAGTGATCTTGTAGCGAGTACCAAAACTGAAAACAAAACCAGAAGCTACGGACCACAATTTAACCCTTAAAAGACTCCCCAACTTAAAGAGGTCTTTGAGCACCACCTGCTGATGATAACAGGATACTACAGATAAAATTAAAGCACACAGAAATATATCATTGTTAAAATGGCAACAGGTATGAGAAAAGGAACAAGGGCCCAGACACAAACCCAGTTACAACTGGTAGACCCAACCAGAAGATCATCAACAGAAATGGATCAACAGATGGCAGAAATACTTCAAGAAATAAGGGGCCTTAAACACGAAATCAGGGAGGAGATGAAGGAAACAAGGTCTGAAATCAAAGCAGACATTAAGAAAGAAATTGAAACAATTGGGAAAAGAATGGAGACAATGAACAAAGAGATTAAAACGATGAAAGGGGACATTCAAGAACTCCAACAAAAAAACAAACCAATTAGAAAAAGAAAAAGAGACATTGAAGATAAACCAAAGGCAAGAAGAAATAGGAATATCACAACAAGAGTTACGATATCGTGACAAATGCGTGAAGCTAAGAGTCATAGAAGAGGTGCCCGGGGACAACCTATATGAAAAAGTAATTCCAATTCTGGCAACGTATATAGACATTGATATTGACAGAATGGAGTTGGAGATTGACAGGATCTTTAGAGCAAGCTCGAGTCTTGCAAGAGAAAAAGGGTGGCCCAGAGACATTGTTGTCTGCTTCACCAGAACAAGGATAAGAGACTTAATAATTCAGATAAACTACAAAAAACAATTAAGAATGGGAGACAAGACCATCAAAATCTTCAAAGATATCCCATATGAAATCTTAAAAGGAGGCAAGACTATAAATTTCTAACCCAGTTATTACAAAGACACAAAATAATGTACAAATGGGAAAGGATAGAGAGGATATCTTTCACACATAAACAAAGAAGATACAGAATTAATAATACATCAAGAGCCAAAGAAGTCTATGAAAAATTAAAAAGAGAGCTGGAAACCTCGAGAGGGCAAAATAATAACAGAAAAGGAGAGGAAGAAGAAGATAAGAAACAGGAAGAGAATCAAGAAGAAGGAAACCCAGACAACAACTCAAACGTAAACGAGGAAGAACAAGAAATAGCGTCAATTAGTGGTGAACCAGACACAAAATTGGGAGAAAAAGAACAAAAAGAACTAGAATTAGAAATAGAAGATCTATATGTGGAAGAGGAGGACATCTAGAACAGAAGGACGATGGTGAACAAGAAAATAATGAAATTCAAAGTATTATCTTGGAACGTAAAGGGGATCAATTCCAATTACAAAAGAAGACAAGTTTTCCATTATGTTGAAAAGGCAAAATGGATGTTATCTGTCTGCAAGAAACCAAAATCAAAGATAAAGATATCAAATATTTACGGAACCCTAAATTAGGAACATGCTATGTACCTGCAGCTCAGAAGAAAAAGAAGGGAGTAGTACTCTACGTAAATCGTAATCTCCCATCGGAGTTGAAATTTCAAGACACCAATGGACACTATGTTGGGGTAGAAGTACAACTCCAAGAGATAAAGGTACTGATAATAGGAGTATATTCACCAACGGAAGATAAAAGCAAATTTTACCAGAAAATGTTACAAGAACTCTTAAATTACTCTAAAGAAACAAATCAAGATAACTTCTTACTCTGCGGGGACCTGAATGGGGTATTGGAACCCAAGGAAGATAGATCCGGAAATAAACTAGATCGAAAACAACATGGTAAACTCCCTAAATCATTCTTTAAAATAATGGAATTAATGTCATTACAAGACGTTTGGAGGATGAAATACGGACATGCTAAAGGATTCACATACTATTCAGAGACCCATAAATCAATGTCAAGAATCGACATGTTCCTGAATAAGGTGGAAAATATGGAGATTCTCTCAAAAGTACATTCTGATCACAACCCGATCCAGCTGGAATTTAAAAAATCAAAAAGAATAAAGAGATGGAGATTGAACGACTACATATTTCAAAACAAGAGATACTTTAAAAAGATAAGAGAAACTGTCAGGAATTACTTCAAAGAAAATATGACAAATGAAGTTAAAATGAGTACAATTTGGGACGCAAGTAAGGCAGTACTGAGAGGCCACTTCATACAATGGGGAACGGAACTAAAGAAAAAGAGACAAGCAAAACACCAAGAAATAATGGCAAAAATAAAACATCAAGAAGAGCAACTAAGATCAAATCCAACAGACTATAAAATAAGAACGGAATTGAAGATGCTACAGGAACAGATTAAATCGGAACATCAGTGGGAAATAAACAGGAACCTAAAGAGGGTGAAGCAAAGATTTTTTGAACAGACAAATAAGCCAGGGAAATGGCTTGCTTTCAAACTGAGGAAAGAAAGAGAAAAGAACTTGATTACAGAAGTAAATACAGGAGGAAAGACATCAACGGATCAAGAAATTATCAAACAAACTTTTCACAGATACTACAGTGAACTATACAATGTAAAAGAAAGAAAGACACTTAAAAAGATAAAGGATTTCTTGGAGAAACAAGAGATACCTAAAATAATGGAAGAACAACAGAAAATACTAAATGCTAAAATAACAGTAATGGAGATCGTAGATGCTATTAAAAAATTGAACACAACAAAAGCACCAGGCCCAGATGGGTTCTCAGCCGCATATTATAAGAACTTGCAAGAAGAGCTGGTGCCATATATGTTGAAATTATTTAATGAAATCATAGGAGGAGGAAGACCAAATTCTTGGAGCGAGGCTTGTATTACGCTAATACTGAAAGAGGGGCGGGATGCAAAAGAGCCGGGCAGCTACAGACCGATATCATTGTTGAACGTCGATTATAAGATCTTCATGAGTATTCTGGCTGAAAGAACTAAGAGAGTATTGCAAGAATTCATAGAGGAAGAACAAAATGGATTCCTACCGAAGAGACAACTCAAAAATAACATTAGGACAATCCTGAATGTTATAGAATACTATGAGAGAAACAATGAGAAGAAACTAGCCCTAATTTTTATAGACGCCGAGAAGGCATTTGACAACTTGAGATGGGATTTCATGTTCCAAGTATTGGGGAAAATGAACTTTGGAAATACGTATATGAATTGGATAAAAGAAATATATAAAGACCAAATGGCTACCTTAATCGTAAACGGGGAAAAAACAAGAAAAATTGAGATCAAAAAGGGAACAAGGCAAGGGTGCCCTCTATCCCCTCTACTATTTATAATAGTATTAGAAATATTAATAAAGATGGTGAAAGAAGATCCGGAAATAAGGGGATGTAAAGTGAAGGGTCACGAATACAAGTTAAAAGCATATGCAGACGACTTGGTTATCATCTTGGAAGACCCAAACTCATGCATAGACAAATTAATAGAAAAGATGAATCAATTTGGTGAGCTAGCTGGATTAAGAATCAACAGAGAAAAGACGAAAATTCTGACAAAAAATATAAGATCGGAAGAAGAAAAAGAACTGATTAACAAAACAGGCTTTAAATTAGAAAAGAAAGTCAAATATTTAGGAATTTGGATATCTAAAAGAAATAATGAGCTATACAACAATTACAAAAAGACATGGAAAGAAATTAAAAATTCATTAAATAACTGGACTCAACTGCAATTGTTGCTATTGGGAAGGATAGCAACAATAAAGATGAATGTGTTGCCGAAATTAAACTTCCTGTTTCAAAACCTACCAGTAAGCACAAACGAAAAACCTTTCACAGAATGGCAGAGAGAAATTTCCAGATTCATATGGGAGAAAAAAAGACCAAGAATAAGATGGAAGACACTTACAGAAAGGAAAGAAAAAGGAGGCTTCGGATTACCTGATTTAAGAATATACTATCAAGCGAATTGTCTAATCTGGATTAAAGAATGGTTAACATTACAAAATGAAAAAACATTGAATTTGGAAGGTGCGGGATTGCGTATGGGATGGTACGCATACGTTTGGTATAACAAAGAAAAAATAGACAAAGAATTTATGAACCATTACTTGAGGAAATCCCTTTTATTAAATTGGCAAAAATTCAAGAAAAAACACTACAGGAAAATCCCATTATGGATCTCTCCCCATGAAGCCTTTTATAGCAGATGGCGAGAACCGCAAGAGGGAATGATTAGATACAAAGATATAATAATTGAGGAGAAGAATTGGGAAATCAGAATGAAAACCAGAGAAGAAATGGAAAACAAAGGATTCAAGTGCCAATGGTTCCTATATAGACAACTTAAAGAAAGATTTAATATGGATAGGAAATTAGAGGGCTTTGATTCAGAGAAAAATGAAAAACCATTTGAAAAAATAATATTTGAATCACAGAAACAATTGACCTCCAAACTATACAAATTACTCATGGAGAGAGAATTGGAGCAGCTCTTATCGGAGCAGATAAGACCCTCGATGATTACATGGGCGCGGAATATAGGGCATGAAATTCAACTGGAGGACTGGGAGAGAAGCTGGATAGAAACACAAAAATTCACCGCAGCCCAGAATCTAAAGGAAAATTACTTAAAGATGTTATATAGGTGGCACCTTGATCCTGTAAAAATAAACAAAATGTATAAAACAAGAGAGAACAAATGCTGGAAATGCGGCCAAGAAAATGGGACTTACTACCACGTCTGGTGAACCTGTGAAAAAGCGAAAACATATTGGAAAAAAATACAAGGATTAATCTCAGAAGCATTACAGATCAATATCCCATTGTTGCCAGAAATTTTTCTCTTGAACGTATTACAGAAAGTAGACGTAGAAAAAAGAAGGAAGTTCTGGAGAGTAATTCTGTACATGATCACTGCAGCCAGAATGGTATTCGCCAGGAAGTGGAAAAATAAGCAAACCCCTCAAAATTGATGAATGGAAAGTTAAGGTGATGGAGTATCGAGAAATGGATAGACTAACAATGATGATACAAGAAAGAAGCCAAGCAGTCAGTGAAGAAGAATGGAGGCAAGTGGGAGCGTTTCTGCTCCCAACATGACAAAGAAAAAGTAAAGGAAAATAAGAAAGATCAATCTAAGGTTCGGACAGTTTAGAAATAACAAATGTTATGGATGAGATGAAAGGATGGACGGCAGGCAAGGTATAGATGGAGTGAGTTTTGAAGAGAGACATTAGTGTAACCAAGAAGGAAGAACTCTAGGGGAAGTATGGAAGTAATATATGATGATTAATGAGGTGTTGAATACCTAGATTCCATATTTAGGAAACTACATGGATAATGATAACACGAGATGGAATATACATTACGGAAATAATCGTTGACTGATATTATGGTACTCATACATTATTATGTTTGCGTTTTATTGTAAATGGATGCCACTGTAAATTACATACTATTGTAAATGGATGCATGTTAAATTGAAAAAAAAATAACAAAAGATGGCAAGGGGTGTAAGGAAAGGATAGCTTGCAGGAGCAGCCGTGCCATTGGGCACCATGGGGAGGATGCTGAAAGCAGCATGGTTTTGGTTATTGTGAAACACAGCAAACCATTATTAACTTATGGTTATTTTATTTTCTCTGTCAAGGAAATGAAGGGGGTGGTGTTTTCTACTTCAGACATCAGATTTGCCTTTTAGCAGTATGAACCACGACGAGGAGGGAAGGCATCACGTACTGCACTGCTCCAGGCAGCAAAATATCTTGAGCTGGCCCTGAAATCCGGTATCGTGAGTGGAAGAGGACATAGAAGACACAGCACCCCTTTCATGTGTTCTGTACCCAGAGGCACATTACGCTGCCTTACTGCATCTTTGTCTAGCAGCAGGGATAAAAAATATTTATAGATTTGCTTTTATTGCCACAATATTCCCACATGCTGCATTTGCTGTGAATGGCTATCATTCCTTGATATGGAAGAAAGTAAAGAAATGCTATTTTGGCAGGAGTTACACCTGCTACCTGCCTTTCATTAGCCCAGAGCCTTCCAAACTTTTCGTGTTGGTGAGACACTTTTTAGACATGCATCATTTTGCAACACAGAAAATCAGTCAGTGGAGGCAGCCCCTCCACTCGAGCCTGGCCCGCCACCACCGCCCTCGCTGGGATCTTCCTTGGCCTGGGGTGGCAGCAGCAGCAGCCCCTTCACCCAGGCCTGGACTGCTGCAGCAGTGGGAGAGGCAGCCCTCCACCCGTTGTGTTTATGTGACACACCTACTCACTGCAGCCGACACACTAACGTATCGCAACACACAGTTTGGGAAGCTCTGCCCAATGATACCATCTGTTGAAGATCAAATCTATTATATCTAATTTGCTATAACTATTTCATGCATTCCAGTTATGAGCAAAGCTACAAGTAGTGGGTGGCTCTTAACCTTTTTTCTACCCTTGATGAGCTGTTTTTGTTCATTTTGCCTCTTTGTTGTTTATGCTGATATGTGTTATGTAGACATAGACCTAAATTCAGTTGCTCATCCCAACTACAGTTAACTGGTTAAACTAGTGGAAATTAATCAGTTTTCCATTTATTTGGTGGATCTATCTGGGATGAGCGATTGACTGTAAGCCATAAACTGTAAAAAAAAAAAAGCTCAATAATTTTTTTTTTAAAGAAGAACCTTAATCTGTAGAACAGGATTGTTGGCCATTTCCACCTCCCCCTTCTGGCTTAGTGAAATTTACCCACACACACACACACACACACACACACACACACACATTTACAGGCCATTTAATTCTCCGACATTAAAAAGCCTCCTATGCCAGTTCAGCCTGGCCATCTGTTTTCCAATCAAAATTGAAAATTGATATTTTACTGCATTGGTTGGTAATACCGATGTCTCCTGTCATTTGTTCATGAAAACCTTACACCAGATGCTTGCTCACTCCCTCACAAATGACACACCATCTCTCTCTGTTAAAGGGGGCTGGCTAGAGAATCAGAAGAAAACAAGTTCATGGTTTTGCAGCATTTTAAAATTTACTTTATATAACTGTAGGCCAAAAGGAGGTGTTGCTTGTTTTCCCATCCCAATTTAATTTTAAAAAATTGCCTAGAAAATTATTAATCCAATGCTCATTACTGGTATTCCTGTTTTATGATTGACCATTAATCCAGTATTAGATCTGAAATGACAGTTTTGATGGTTTACCTCCTAAGCTTCTGACAAGTAAAATAAAACCAAAAGACTGGAGCACCTCCATATTATCCTTCAGATAAGTTCCATATGCGCAATGCATATTTGATAGAAGTTTCTGTTTGAATTAGAAAAGCTAAGCAACGTAAATTGGTGTTCTGTTTCCTTTAAAATTTTGAATAACTTGACTATTCATGGAGCACATTGCTTGGCTGCCCCTGAATGGTCATCTGTAAATGAAGGCAAATAATATGCTCTGACAGTCTAGCAATAACAATGTTTTTTTTAAAAAAAAAAACTTTACATTTCCATTTTATGTTAATGTTCAGTTTCAGTAGCTCCTTATTTCTTTGCTTTCTTGAGCCAGCTAGAATCCTCCATTTGGATAATCTTCAGGCTCCTCAACTCTTCCAATTATTATGTTTGGCTGGCAGAAAAATCTGTTTTACTACATGATCTAATTTTGGCTAATTATGAGACATTTGGTATTCCTCTTTAAATGCCGCCTTTCAAAATAGGTTAATGGAACCATGACTGGAAAAATGAGACACAAGTATTTGTTACTCCTCTGGTTTCCTGTCCTGAAGTTGGAAACAAAATTGTATTTAATTAAAGCTTGCAGTTTTAGGAAAAGACTTTGTGAAAACTTTGCAACATGATACATGAGGTTGAGGGTACATTGATTTGGATGAGGAGGTAAAGTGAAGTTTAGTAGGATAAAATGTTTTCATGAATGAATAACACTCAATCTACCTCCAAATGACAAATTTGATTATTAGTGGATTCATTTGTGACATTTCCAACTTTTGGAAGGCAAGAAGACTGCAGAGTCTTTATATGTTCCATAGATCTAATAATAATGGCCTGCACCACCTAACTGAATGAAGAAAAGTCTTTGCATGGTCACTAAGTAGTGTGGCTATTTTGGCAACAGTAGAAAGGTGGAATACTTCACCTAAAAAAACAGGGGAGAAAAGGAGTACAGTTTTGCGAAGGATGCTATACTCTAATAGGTATGTATTGCAGGGGTGGGAGTCAGGTGGCCCACATCCTGCGTGTGGGCTTCCCAAGGAGTTTTTGATGCCTCTTCTAGTTTGCCCTGATCTCCACAAAGCCCCTGGACTTGCCAACTTATTTTCCAGCAGCGATGTATCCCAACAATCAGATCTGTGAATTTGGCTCATATCTGCCAGTGACCAGTCACAAAGCATGCTAAGTGCAGGATACTTAAGTGAGGATGCACTGTGACAGACAGATACTTTTAACTGCTTGCATGAGAGCCTCTGCAGAAATCATTCTGTACATGTCTAATTTGACCATTTGACTTGAGATTGGATATCGGAGATTCCCTTTGGTTTGTGCACAGCAAGGCTCGCTTCAAATGATTTGGAAGTCAGTACCATCCCTAAGGTCATCTTTTTTTTTACAAAACAAATCTGTTTAGCATGTGCTAACTCTGCTTGGTGCCAGAAAAAAAATCCATACATCTTAGTGAAGAGAACCAAACAACAATCAATAAAACAGTCATAGAATCATACAGTTGGATGAGATCATGGTGACCATCGAGTCCAATCCCCTTGCATGCAGGAATACACAAAGCATTCTCAACATATGGTCATCCAGCCTCTGTTTACAAACCCCCAAAGAAGGAGACTCCATCACACTCCAAGGCAGCATATTCCACTGTGAAATGGCTCTTACTGTCAGGAAGTTCTTCCTGATGTGTAGGTGAAATCTCTTTTCCTATAGTTTGAATCTATTCCTCTGTGCCCTAGTCTCTGGAGCAGCAGAAAACAAACTTGCTCCATCTTCAACATGACATCCCTTCAGATATTTAAACATGGCTATCATGTCACCTCTTAACCTTCTTTTCATCAGACTAAACATACCTAGCTCCCTAAGCTGCTCCTCATAGGGCATGGTTTCCAGGCCCTTCACCATTTTGTTTGCCCTTCTCTAGATACATTCCAGCTTGTCAATATCCTTCTTGAATTGTGGTGCCCAGAACTGGACACAGTATTCCAGGTGAGGTTAGCCAAAGCAGAATAGAGCGGGATTATTACTTCCCTTGATCTTGACACTATACTGCTATTGATGCAGGCTAGGATCACATTGGCTTTTTTAGCTGCCGCATCACACTGTTGACTCATGTTCAGCTTGTGGTCCATTAAGACTCCTCGATCCTTTTTCCAGGACCAGATGGCTTTACTGTGTTATATTTATAAAAGATTTGTAAAAGAATTAATTCATCCATATCAAGCAACTTCGAAAGAAATAGAAAATTATGGGAAACCACAGTCCTGGGGAGAAGCAATTATTGTATTGATACCTAAAGAAGATAAGGACAAAAGAGAGGTTAAAAACTACGGACCAATCTCTTTGCTGAATATAAATTATAAAATATTGGCGACAGTACTGGCAAAACGATTGAGACGTGTATTACAGGACAAGATTCGTGAAGGTCAAACAGGTTTTCTCCCAGGCAGATATATGAAGAACGATGTAAGAACATTATTGGATTTGATTGAATATTATGATAAAAACCCAGGGAAGAAGATAGCTTTTATTTTATCGGATGCAGAAAAAGCCTTTGGTAACGTTTCCTGGGAATTCTTGCACCGAGTTTTAAAAGAATATGGCCTGGGAGAAACCTTTTGTAAATGGATCAAAAAGATTTATCAGGATCAATCAGCGAAGCTAATCATAAATGGAGTTACAATGACAAGCTTTGATATAAATAAGGGGGTACGGCAAGGGTGCCCCTTATTACCACTATTATTTATAGCTATATTGGAGGTATTATTGATTGCAATAAACGAAAACTTACAGATACGAGGTTTGAGAATAAAGAATAAGGAAATAAAATATAAAGCCTTTGCTGATGATGTAATCAAATTTCTGGAGGAACCACAAGAATCAATTCAGGTGTTGATGGACATTTTACAAAAATAGGGACAAATGGCAGGATACAAGATAAATAGAGAAAAGACAATGATGATGACACTAAATATAACAAAAAAAGAACAAGTGGACCTGGAAAGAAGATCTGGATATCAAATTACTAAGAAAGTAAAATATGTAGGTATTATAATAACAAATAAAAATCAAGAATTATTTGATAATAATTATTTGAAGATATGGAAGGGCATAAAAAGTGAAATGGAAAAATGGATGCATTTAAACTTGTCTCTCCCGGGAAGGATAAATGCTTTTAAAATGTCCTTACTACCAAAGCTTATGTTTCTCTTTCAGAATTTACCAATAATAGGAAGAGAGAAGATTTTTAAAGAGTGGGAAAAAGAGCTACGAGAATTTATTTGGCAAGGGAAAAAACCAAGAATAAGATTCAAAATATTATAAGATGCAAAAGAGAGAGGAGGATTTGATGTGCCATCGTTAAAAACCTATTACCAAGCATGCTAGATTAAATCTAATCAAAGACTGGATACAAGTAGAAAACACAACAATTAAAGAATTGGAAGGAACAAATAATAGGTTTGGATGGCACGGATACTTATGTTATGACAAAATATCAGTGAATAAAGAGTTTAATAATCATTGTATCCAAAAGACACTATTGAAAGTCTGGTCACAAATAAAATATACGTTTTATAGAAGACTTCCAATGTGGACTTCACCCCGAGAAGCATATAAAATCACCCTAACAAAACAAGGAAATCTGTTAACTTACCAAGAGTTGCTGAAATGGGGAGGGGACAAGCCAAAAATGCATACAGAAGAAGAATTAAAAGTTTTAGGACATGAATTTAATTGGTTCCCATGGAGACAACTTAAAGAGAGATTTAAAATCGGTCAAAAATTATATGGATTTGAAAGAAAAGAAAATGAATTAGATGTATTGATGAAGGGGGACCAGAAGAAGAGAATCTCCAAATTCTGTAAATTACTGTTGCAAAGAGAAATGGAATCAGAGGTTGTTAAAGATAATATGGTCAGATGGGCACAAAATATTGGACATCCAGTTGAGCTGGACACATGGGAGAGGACATGGAAAACAGATATAAAATTTACATCAGTTTTAAATCTAAAAGAAAATTTTTATAAAATGCTGCATAGATGGTGTATGACACCAGAAAGATTGCAAAAAATAACTAAAAATGGAAATGCAAGATGTTGGAAATGTGATGAAAAGGTGGGGTCATTCTTTCATATGTGGTGGACTTGTAAGATAGCAAGGAAATTTTGGAAGGAAATACGTGATGAAATTCAGAGAATTTATAGTTTGAATTTTGAAATGAAGCCAGAATTCAGGAACTCTAAAAACCTGTTCCAGAGGACTTTTTGGGAAATTTTTTTGGAGCAGGTTTTCTGAAATGGAGAAGACTGTAGAGAGGGTGAGCTGAAAATCCTGACACTGCCATGAACGTTAAGCTTTATTTAGCCAGAAAGTGAGGCAATTATGAAGCATCCCCAGCCTTGGTCCTTCCACGTGTTTTGGACTGCAGATTCCATCATCCTTGGCTATTGATCATGCTGACTAGAGCTGATTGGTATAAAGAAGACTAGAGCTGTAGGTATAAAGAAGAAGCTTGGGTTGAGGATGGTTGGTTTGGACATTTTTTTGCAGATCAGCCATGTGTCATCTGCCGTTTGATTAGATCAGACAGTTAAAAACCTTTCAGACTGATCAGGCAGCAGATTTTTAACTGTTTTAATTTAAATGTTAATACAAGAATATATAAATCTGCAGATGGTGGGCATGATCAAGCGACATCCTATTTTCTAAGTGATGCCTGCTATGAGACAGGCAGATTGTTGTCTGACAACAAAGAATTGATTTTAGTTGTGTGCAGATTTAGGAAGGTTTGCGTAGTTGCTTGGTTCATCAACTAACTTTTGACAAAAATATGGGCTGTGCTTGCTTGTGAACATTCCTGGAAGTAAGCTCCATTGAACACAGTGGAGCTTTCGTCCAAGTAACCGTTGCACTGACAGGTTTTCATTAGTTGAGTGATAACACAATTTTCAGTTCATACCAGGTACCAGGTAATTCCTGTGGTCAGATCAAGATATCTCAACATGAAAAGGGATGGATGGATGCTTCCCTGGAATCCACTAAATATACCAAGGATCAGTGAAGCTGCTGAGTAGCAGGAAACATATGTAGAAAAGCAGGAAAAGGCACCTTCTATGGGTAGAGGAGAACGTGTGTCCACCTTATTTCCTGCGATCTTCCTCTTCTTCTTCAGCCTTCTACCCCTTCACCCACTCTACTCTCTTAGGTTCCTCGTTATTTAGGAGACTATTGTATGAGATCTTTGAGATCTGGTGGGAAGAAGGGAGATGGGAGAGGAGCAGGGATGCAATAGGAAGGTTAGCTTCCATCCATCCATTCTGCAAATGGAGAATCTCCTCTCCAGGCTGGCCCCATAGTTCCAAAAGTTGAGCTCCTGTCATTCACCTTCCCCCTTTTCCCCTCAAGTTCCCTCCCTGGACTGGGTCTCTAAGTTTACCAGTGGATGTGTTGTTCTGTGCATTCAGTGTGGTCAGGATGACCAAACTCTCTATTAAACTTAATAGGAATAGGAAGACACAATTGTAAATAAGAACAAACAAGTAGAAGTTTACTAATACGCATTAACCCATGAGCTATTTAGTCATTCACAGCTCTGCCAAACCCCATTCAATTCTTATCCATGGCTGACTCCTCCTGTCTCTATTACTGTTTTCTCCAATCTCTATGTCATTGTTTCCCTGTCTCTCTAGGGCTGTTTCCACACTAGACTGTTATAGTGCTGTTATTCCACTTTCAACATCCTATGGAATCCTGGGGTTTGCAGTCTAGTGCAGAAATGGCCTAGGCCTTTCCACTATCCCTCTGCTGTCAAATACAGGCTTCAGTTTTGTATTCTTTCTCCCCACACAGGCTCGCCCCTCAAAGCGTTCCCTGAGCTGTGATTAGCTGGCACCAACCAGGCTTGCCCACAATATCTGGCCCCAGCCCAAAGCACAAACTGGGAGATCTGTATTTTGCCTCCTTTTATTTGGATGCACAGCACGGATGCCTGCCAAATGTACACTAGTTATCATTAAGTGGTGTGCACCCCACCTCTCCCACCATCCTCAGTATATGCTGCTGTTTGTCTTCATAACCTTTCTCAGATGCAATAGATGTAAAGTTGCATGGATTGATTTAGGAATGTTCAGGTTGGCTTTCCTCTAGAGATAAATATGTTGCTGCCAATAGTGCTGTTTAAGCATCACCACATTATCTTGTAACCAATATGTGAGGTACACTTGTTTTCATTAGATCCATACAGGTTTACAGCATGAAATAATTTGGCCGTGTCAGCCCAGCTGTGTCCCACTGGATGAAAAACTCCTGCCTGAGCTTCTTAAAGAAGCAGGATATGTTACTCATATGGTGGGGAAGTGGCATCTAGGAATGTACAGAAAGGAGTGCCTTCCAACCCGAAGAGGGTTTGATACTTATTTTGGTAAGTGATGCAAATACTCTTCTTTCTTTTATGTAGAATACCACCACCTCCTAGATCTTGTTGTGGC
This sequence comes from Cyclura pinguis, assembly GCA_030412105.1. Classification (NCBI taxonomy): domain Eukaryota; kingdom Metazoa; phylum Chordata; class Lepidosauria; order Squamata; family Iguanidae; genus Cyclura; species Cyclura pinguis. The sequence continues at coordinate 313,947,831 of CM059600.1, read as the reverse complement.
TTCACTTAGAGCAAAGTTGGAGAATCTGTGGGCCACCAGGTGTTCACAAATTCCACTGGCCACCAGCCTCTTCCAGCATGGCTGCTCATCAGGGATGATGGTTATTCATATGTCTCCAGTTTGCAGTTTGGCAACCTTGTTTGAGAGTGTTAGCAAGAGCATCTGAGTAATTGAGTCTAAAGTGAAGGCTTGTCAGGTCAGAAGTTTACTTTGCAACAAAGACACATAGAGAAACACAATTACACAGTAGTGAAGGAGTAGAACTCTTTTTTTTTTAATGGAGTCAGAAGTTAGAAAGAACCTCCTAGGCCAAGTAAGTTGCTAGGCACTATGACCCTCTGTGTGTACCCAGGCCTGTTAATTGGCTCTCCACCCTCGAAACCTTGGCTAGCACATGGGCTGGCTGTTCTAGAACAAAGGTAATGATTTAGCTGAATCTTTTTATGTTATGATCTACAGTAGTTGCTCCAACTTTTGGCCCTCTAGATATTGTAGATTCATTTCCCTAGACAGCATGGCCAATAATAAGGACTTGAGGAAACAAAATCCAAAACATCTAGAGAGGCAAATGTTGAAAACCACTGATGTACAACTACTACATCACTTTGTTCCTATGCCCTTAGCTCTTTTTACCAAACAATAATCTTTTAAATATTATAGATGTTCGTGCCAGCTAATGAATTGTAATGAATTAGCTGCAAATTTGTATTGAAATTGTGTAAGGGAAATAACAGTGGTAGAATTTGAACCTACAAAAGTAAGAGTAAAAAAAAAAGGGAAAAGCTGACAGGTATAATTGTCATAGTGGTCAAGTTGGGGGCATGTATCTCACCCACATATTTTTGAATGGCTATAGATTGGATTGGGAATAAAAGGCTTCACACTGTGTTCCTGCTGTATGCACAATGCTGTTCCAGGAGGCAACTCCAGAAAAAGTATTTTGAAGGTGAAGGGGTGTGATAATGATTATTCTTAGGGAAGTAAGAATGATATTTGTTTTATAAAGTATCTTGCTGAAATAAAGGCCTTGCAGGGTATAATCTTTAATCTTTTTACTTCTTTTGTGCCTCATTCATGCCTCCTTCTATAAAGGGCCTAATTAGAAGCTGACAGAGCACTCAGGCCAGTGGAAAATATTTCAGGGGAATATCTGCTACCCCTTGAAGTAACTGCAGGTCATCTCTGTGTTAATTCATCATCACTAATAAAGTAGCAGCCAAAGGATTACATTTGGAATGGGATTTCCAAATTTGGAAAAGGAATTTGCTTGTCACACCTAATTTTGTCTCTAGACCTGGCAACGTGGGATCTTCCTGAGAAGATGACTGAGCTTTACCAAAATAGGACTTTTCTGGATCTGAACAGATCTCTGTGGAGAAGTGAAATTTTATGACATTCTTTTTACAGCTCCTTTCCCTTTTGCTTTTTTCCCTTTCCTTTTTGATTGGTAGGGAGAGATGAGAACTGAGCTTACTGCCTGCATGAACATGCTCTTACTATAATATCCAGAACCACAAAATTCAGACCTGCAGGCTTTTGTGACTACAACAATGTCATTTTGTTTCCCCTACATGATTTCTTTTCCCTACTGTCTTTGCTTGATGAAGAAGCCAGTGAGCTTCAACAGCTAGTGTAATATTTTTCATACCTTCTGGTTGGGCTAACAAAAGTATCACCAATGTGTATTGTGGATTTTGAATTTGGAAATGGTGGTAGCTGATTCTGAACAGTGACTGTCTTATTCACCAGTTGGTGTCAGCACCAGATCAAAGATGTTCATACTATTTGCATGAAAAATACTCTGACCAGCATGATATCCTGTGAATATAAAGAGCACAACAGTGTTCCTACAGGCATTGTGCAGTTTACCAAACAATGCCAATTTTAAAAACGTAATTCAACTGCTTTTACATGTTATTAAGTATGCATATATTGATATTGTTTCTGTTTTTGTTTTTTTTTGTGGGGGCCAAATGAATTACTAACTGCTTTTTTTATTTAGTTGTTTATTTATTTATTTTAAAAGTGCTTTTAAGCATTTTTCCTCCAAGGCTTCATAGAGAAGACAAATTTCTACTTTTTCACTGTCTTTGAAAAAGAACTGTGACTCTTGCTGTCATTTCTGTTTTTATGGCTGTTCTTCTGATGTTGTGATGTGATTGATCTGTTTTACTTTTACTTTAGGGTACCTCCTTGGAAGTGAAGATTACTATTCTCATGAGCGCTGTGTGCCCATTGTATCAAAGAATGTAACCCGATGTGCTCTTGATCTTCGAGATGGAGAAGAAATTGCAGAAGGATTTAAAAATATGTACTCTACTAATATATTTACACAAAGAGCACTAGATCTTATAGCAAACCATCAGCCTGAGAAGGTACCCTGTCTCTCTCGTTCTTAAAACATAATACATTTTGATGTATTAATAATCAAATACAAAAGCAAGCACTGGGCTGTAGTTCTGTGCTCATCCACTTAACTAATGGGCAAGTATATAGAAGTACTGAGAATTACATGTTTTAACTTCATAGAAGAATTTATGCCTTCCATTGTTATTAGAGCATTCTACAGTTTTGTATCAAAACTTTCCATAAAAGCTCAAATGATGAGGCCAAGTACAGGATGCAAGAATGATCCCTTGTTAGAAAGGAGGATTTAAAATGGGAGGAGTACTGATGTGGAGCATGGTGTAGTGATCTGAACATTAGCCTGTGACCCTGGAGATCAGAGTTCAATTCCCTGCCTGGCCATGGAAATCCACTGAATAACTTTGGGTATGTTGGCACAATCTCAGCTTCCAGAAAATCCCATGATATGTTCGCCTTAGGTTCACCATAAGTTGGAAACAACTTGAAGGCATACGACAACAAGTTTCTCCTCTCTTTCAAAACACTGTGCCCTTGGAGATCAGCTGACAGGGCTTTGCTGTAGATTCCCTCTTGTCATGAGGTCGTAATTTGCTTGTAGAAGGACATCATTTAAAAAGATTAATACTACTGTATTTGTTTACCAACCAGTAACTCACATCATCTGGCAAGTTAATCAAGAAATGAAAAAAATGGAGACCCAGCACACACACACACACCAGATGTGTTCTACTATAGCTCCTATCATGCCCCCAGCCCCTGAATCCAATGGGATGATAAAGCTGTAATCAAGCACATCTGAAGGGTACTGAATTGAAGAAGGCTGGGTTGGATCATGTCCATTAATAAAAATTCATAAGATACAAAAAAAGAAAAATTCAGACTCCCCCCCCCCATTCTTGAGAGTAGAAGTATTTGCAAGTAGAAATCTGTCAGACATTTTTTTATTCCTGCATTTAGTGCTGTAATAACTGTTTTTTATTTTATATGTTTTGTAGCCTCTCTTTCTCTACCTTGCTCTGCAATCTGTCCATGAACCTCTTCAAATTCCTGAGAAATATATAGAACCATACACATTTATTAAAGATGAAAAGAGGCGCAAATATGCAGGAATGGTATCTATTTTGGATGAAGCAATAGGAAATGTCACTACAGCCCTAAAGACATATGGACTTTGGGACAACACTGTTCTCATCTTTTCTACAGGTAAAATTGAATAATTATATATACATGTAGATATATAAGCGCAATTTTAATTATCTTGCTGGGATAATTAACTGATTAGCATCATGGTATTGCAGCTGGGGAAAGGGAAAGTGTGAGGGAACAGAACGGCAGAGATCCTTCGTTGCCATTGTAACTGTGATGATGGTGCTTCATCGTTGTTCTTATGATTGACGATGATCTTCCCCCACTACTTTTCTTTGCAGGCTGACAGTGCCCCAGCTGAAGTGTTTCCAAGGCAGTGGAGACCATGCCACTGGGAATTGGCATTCTCAGTGGACTCCCAATTGCAAGTGCTGTGAAAACAGACAGTTGGAGAGATTGCTTGAGGTCCTGCTGCAAGTGCTGGTCCCAAAGCACCTCATGAGCATGCCAGGAGCATGCCGTGGATGTCATTTCCCAGCACCCAGCTCTCCAGAGCCTCAAAACGCTTTGGTTGGGGCACTGCCAGGCTGGAAAGATAGGTTTTGGGGGTTGTGTTTGGTTGCTCCAGATTGTAAATGTGAATCCTCGTCAACTACAATATTGTAAATCTACGTTATTGTATTAATTCCTGCACAAGATGTCAGTCAGTGTTTACTTGTATTAGAAAAGTTACAAAATCTTTAGAAATGTATACTGTAGAAAAGGCAGCCAGTGAGAGGCACAAAAACAGCGAGAGTCATTTTGTGCCTTAAATATTTATGTATTGAAAGCATTATTCACCTTCCAGAAGTTGTGAAACTCTAAGCAACCAAAGAATTTTTGAAACCCCACCTTCTGCTCAGAAACATTTGTTTTCTATGTATATATGTGTGTATGTTTACTCAGAGTGTTGATACCCCTCTCTCCATCCAAAAAGTCTCCTGGAATAGCTTAAAAATTGTTAATTTGACAATTCCCTGTCGTCAGGCTTACAATCTAAATAAGACAGGACACACAAGGAAAAGGGAACGACAGTGGGATTAAGTCCAGCAAATGCTGGCTGCTGTTCTCTCCCTCAGTGGCCACAGCAGTGGCAGTCGGTATGGAAGGAGGGTCTTTCCTCTGACAGTGGAATCAAAGTACAATAATGCTGTGCCTGGCTGCTGTTCTTTCCCTTGTGTTCTGACTGATGGGGTAATTGACTGACTGGATGGGCAGTGTCTGAGCTCCCTTCCCTTGTTTTGTCTTTTGGAGATGGATAAAGAGACAGTCAACAGAAGAAACCTAGGTTGTGAAGAGAACCTGCCACAAAGAGGGACATAACAAAAATCTTGAGGTGGATTTCTTTGGAAGAGAAGAAGATGATGTGTTTCCTAGTCTTTTTAACCGTAGTTTTGAAAACTAATGAATGTTGCCTTATGATAGGGCTTAGAAAAGAAGGGGCGTTCATTCCTGATTTCCAGAAAGAGACCTGCAGGGGATTTGGGGTAGTGAGGAACAATGCAATCTACATCGTTAGCATTTCTCTTTAATTCACTTTGTGTAGCAGCCTTTTGGTGTTGCTGAGTAGAAATGAAAAGAAACTCTGCATCTCTTCAGATGTACTGTTAATATATGCCTCCTTTCTAGTAGGAATAATTAGTAACTAGTAAGACCAGCCATGATTTATGTATCCCTGTTTATAATTATTTTTTTGCCAGTAGATGGAGATAGCTTAATCTCCCACTTGCCTCAGTGTTCTTCTTGAAAAAGAGGTGGAAAAGACTCCACTGAGCCCTGGTCCTATCTGATGGCAAAGGCCAAAGTATGATGTCCTTTGTATACATGTAACCATCAGCTGAATAATTTAACTCTTATTTCAGACCTGAATGAGCAGAACATCATAAATCTTGGATCATCAATTCCATTATTGTTCTAGAGGTTTCATCTGTCCTGTTTTCTGTTTTTTTGATTATCTTGGGATATTCCTAAAATTTATTTATGAGTTGGTGCATATTCATTTAGCCTGAGTTTTGAGTTTATATCTTCTTTTTCTTTTCTCTCAAGTAGATATTTTATTATAATTCCCATCTAAGTACTTAAGACATCTTTCCACAAACGCTAGGAATGAGTAACATCCTGCAGTAAAATTCATCGAGCATACACAGTCATAGCACAGATATCACAATGGATATTTTAATTTTGCTCTCTTATGTAACTGACATAGTCAGTTCTGAAAATACATAGGCAGTTCTGAAATGCAAAGTCTGACATCCAGTTCGCTACTTATATATTGCTGAACAACAGGTTTTGAGTAGTTTTGAAAATATTAATGTGATTGTAAATATTGTTCGTACTATTGTTGATCTTGTGTGCCTTTGAGTCGTTTACAGCCTACGGTGACCCTATGACAGGGTTTTATTGACAATATTTGTTCAGAGGGCAGTTTGTCTTTGCCTTTCTCTGAGGTTGAGAGCATGTGATTTGCCCAAGGTCACCCAGTGGGTTTCCATGTCTGAGTGGGGATTCAAACCCTGATCTCCAGAGTCTGATGCTCAAACCAGTGTACCATGCTTGCTCTCTTTTTATTCTACTAGATTTCCTTTTATGGATAGTTAGTGTATATACCCAGCATTGCCCAGAATTTTATTTTCTCATAGGTAATACTTGTTAGAAAGATTTGAGATCCTGTGTCTCTAATTCCCCAAACTGTCTTGTTCAGTACCTGTAACTTTTCCTCATATTTCCCAATCCAATCTGTATTCAGAGTTATTAACATAAAGAGGTTGGGTTCCTGAGGGAATACACTGCCCTCCTCCTTGCTGCTGGCCTTGTCTCTGTAGCAGCCAGGTAGGCCCAAGAGCTCTTTGCCTGAGAATTCTAAAGGCCCCTCCATAAACTGCAAACCCCAGGATTCCATCGAATCTTCTCAGGCAACCAATCATATGAGGTCTTCTCGCCTGACACAGCCAATCGTATGAGGTCTTCTCTGCCTGACATGGACAAACAGACAATCTCACAAACTGACAAATTTTGACTTTTATATAGTAGATAATAGTTCTGAACTTTATGGCTAATTTAATAACCTAGGGCTGTGATGCCTGCTTACCCTCTTCTAAGTGGACATGTGTGGCATGCCTTGTTAGTCTCGCATCCAAAGATGTTGCAATAGAATGAATAGACTCTTCCATTTTATACACATAGGTCAGAAGATATACTCTTTTTTTTTACTACACTTCCCAGATTACCACTGTCCCTGCTGGCATGGGTAATTCTTAATGCTGTAGTCCAAAACATAATATATTTAAAACTTTTTTTATGTTTTCCAGAAAAGATACGAATGAAAGTAGCAATGACAAAAGAAAAACAGATCACATTCAGTACACTGAGAGTCATCGAATGTCAACTGCCTCACTTAGAGTAGTTGAGTGTAGTGTGGCCAGGTTTTCATAATAGCAATTTAAAATTTATGACACGCAGGGTTGACAATCAGGAGACAGCTATTAACAAGTTTGTTTTCTATCTGAATACCAAATGAAAGTATTGATTTCAATTAATCTAGCCATTTATTTCTCTGTAAAGTTAACATGTTGTCCACATTCCTAAGTTACATGATACATACATTTCTGTCTTTATAAAGAGTCCACACCCCAACATAACGGAATTTTTGGCATCTTGTTCAGATCTGTGGAAAACGAAAAGTTTTCCAATACTTAAATCAGAGACATTCCATATAATAAGGGACACCTGTCCACCCCATAAGGGGCAAGCTTTCTGACCTTCAAATAAGGGACATCCCTTATAATAAAGGACACCTGGCAACCCTAATTGGGTGGTTCACTTGGGTGGTTTTTTAATTAAATAGTTCAGCTACACAGGTATACCTCACTTAACAAAACAAATGTGTTCTGGGGAATTACTGCTGTAACAGAAACTTTGGAACCGAGGAAGCAATAAGATGGAAAGAATACAGATAGTTTCCTGCACCACAAAAAAGAAGAACCCAGTAAGTTTCATCAAAATTTTTGTCCGAAAGTAACAGTATGCAACGCAAAATGAAACAACCAGCTCAAGTAAGCCTTGCCTAAGTAAACAAAAAATTTTCAACCTTCTAGAGACCATGTAACATCTTTTTCCAAAATGCATCCAGGGACAATTTTTTCTTTCACCAACTTTCACCTATCTTATGATTTCTGTTTCAGTGGCCAGACTTACAGACCTGTGTTATTTAAAAAAAAAATAGTGGGGGAGCTGGTAAGGCAGTCTTATCAGTTCACTCTCTCTTCCACAATTCATGCATGCTTGGTAAGGGATGCTGGAGGGAGTTGCTGTTGCTTAGGCAGGCACACAGAGCTATAGCTAAACAAAGGATGAGAAAAAGGGGGCCCTGGACAGGCATAAAAAGATTTGGTAAAAAAGGAGTTTCTGGAGGCTTTGTTAACTGAGGTATGCTTGTATAGTTCAAGAAGCATTGACTCAAAACTTTGTCATATGCAATGGCAGGCTGTTGTTGTTGTTTCCCTTCAAATTATTTCTTACTTATAGTGATCCTAAGATGAACCTATCACAGGGTTTTCCAGGGGCTGAGAATATGTGATGCACCCAAGGTCACCCAGTAGGTTAGCAGAGGCAGCAAAATTCCAAGTTTCAGTGAAGTTATTGTTCTCATCATGGATGATGTTTTCAAATTGTAGGTCAGTTTTTCACATAGGGCTATTGGCCATCTTCTGTCTAATTATTTGTGGCATGATAGTATCTCTGGTGGTGAGTGAGTTCTGTCGTTGCTGCAGCTTCCAGAAAAGCTATCAGTTTTTACTTTTACAAAAAAATAATACGTCCAAGTTGTGTTTCTACACAATATGCTTTGAGTTTGCTGTGTCCTGATGGTATGGTAATTGGTGAACACTCTTTTCACGTACTTTTAAAGGCTGTTGCTAGTTAGGGAATGGAACTCCAGATGCTTTATAGAACAAATTAGCAGACTGTACAAGCGAGGCATTACTGAGTCTAACCCTTAATATCCTTTGACTACTTCAGTAAAATTACACATTCATCACTACATTTAATTATCTTCTTATGTGCAATATTTTATTTTTTCTTATAAGCATTTCCCAGACATTTTCAATTATGCCCATTTTATTTTATTCTATAATGTAGTAATCGAGCAGTCTGGAATTCAGCACAATTACTGGGGCCTGCAGAACTGTCCCATCTCCAAACAGGAGAATACTATATAAAATGACACAGCTTTGTACTTGTTTTTTGTGGGATTGCTTTTTCTACTTCTTTTTTAGTGTTTAACTAAACTGGTAAGGTGGAAAGAAATACAGAGGGTAGAAGCTTTGTGCCTTTAGCAGCCACGTAATAGGTACAAATTTATTCTAGCATAAATCTAAGGGGTTTTTCACATTATACAATTTAGAGAATTGTGGCTTCAGTTTACCTGCCATGGTTATATCCTATGGAATCTTGAGATTTAAAATTTAGGCAGGGATATTTAGAATTTTTGGCCAAAGAGTCCCAGGATTCCATAGGATGTTATCATGGCAGTGGAAGTGGAACCATGGAAGAAGTTTTGTGTGGAGGGAAAGATACGAAAGATTGTTGTTGTTGTATTTGATCTTTGCCAGAAGAGGGTGCCAAAAGAATGGAACTGGACTTTTGTTTTGAGAATTGTGTTCGCATTGTTAGAAGGAATCCATATACTAATTTATTCTGACTCTGGATAATGTTAATTTGTTAATTTCCTTTGATTTAATATGTGGCTCTTTTATTTTCCACTCCTTCTAGTAGGAATTCTCAGAGTTCGTCACGCTGTTTTTTTCCCAAGGATAACAAAACAAATAAATGCATGTTTTCTTCCAGTGACAGCTGCCTCAAGTTAGTCAACATCCTGTTCCTATTTGGCATCCCAGAGACACTTAGTGTCGGCCCTTTTTCTGGCAGCTGTAGCAATGGAGAGTACGTGGTCCTTTTGACAGCTTGAGTGGAGGTATTACAACTTTGTGTTACTGCAGACCTCCTTCAGCAGTCCACGTGTCAGACTTGGGCTGGGAGATCCAAGTTCAAATCCCCTGTCAAAACTCACTGGTAGACTTGAGTTAGTCACTGTTTCTCAACCCAGATTATTGTGAGAATTGAGGGAGGGAATGTACATTATCCTGAGCTTCTTGGAGGAAAGGAAGGTATATACGGAATAGGCATATATACAGGACTACATTTATTGCTGTCGTTTCCCCACATGTGACTTAACAGTTAGCTTTTATATAGGATATTTCAGGGATTCAAAGAGAGTCTCAAAAAGAACAGCCAATGTTGTTATCCCTGTATTGTGAATAGTATTGTGGTTATGATTGACAGGTTGTATATCTAAGGAACACCTCATGACTAGGATAAGTTATGAATTAGGGTTTTCTGGGTACTTCCCCAGTGTGCTCTGCTATGCATACCCTCCTACTGTCCAATTTGGCAGGAGTAGTCTCAATAAATCCTTTGTCATCCCAGTTTTTCCGCTGCTTTGAAAATGTCCCAGTTTCTCTCTCTTTCTCCCACATTCCTCCTTTGTCCTCAGCTTACTTCCATTGGTGCAAACTGAGTTCAAAATGCAAAAGTAGTTTGTACTTATTTAACTCAACGGGGGGGGGGAGAGGAGCAGAATCTTGCTCTTCACAGTAGGTTCAGGCAAAACTAGACTGCCTATCAGCCTCTCCTAATTTATGTGTTCTTCCTCATTAATAACTTTTGCCATCTTGAGCACACTTATGTTTCTTGTCCATGTGTGTCCTGGTTCTCCTCTGTGAAATGTGCTGTGGTCTGAGGAGGAAAGGGTCCAGATCTGCCCATGAACCCAGCTTAAACTGCTATTGCTTAACAGTGATGGGAATAAAGCAGGCAGTTCTTTTTGTGAACCTTCAGTGCTACTTCCAAGAATTTAAGTCTGGGGAAGGAGAAGAAGGAGCAAAGCCTGGTTTCCAGACACAGTTCTATGCAGAAGAGCTTCACCTGATGCTTTCTCAGGAGCTGATAACATCAGAGGTTGCGCCCACGTGTGGACAGTAGCTCAACCTGCCTTACTTTTCTGTTAATTAGAACTGCTGCATTTACTGAATGTGAATTTGTTACTGTTTATGTTATTGTCCCATTAAGAGAAGTTGAATAGAATCCTGGGAAAAGGCAGATGGCAAGGCAGTTCTGTCTGGTTTTCCAGGAACTATGGCTGCCTTGTTGGGTCTTTGCCAAACTGTCATAGTAGCTTTTGCTCAGTAAAGTTGAATTTGTTTGAGTCTCCATAGACTTAATAGTAACACAAAGACACTGACATCATTTGGCCAGCTGAGGGCTGCAGGAGGGGACCCAAGCCCCCTTCCCCTGCCCACAGTTGGTTTGCGAGTCTTATAGTAGGGTGACTTCTTTATAGTATTCATTATGTGTCAAGTTTGTAGACAACCAATGTGCAAAAAAGTGTTCCCCCCCAAAAAAGTAAGGTCATCTTTCCACTGCAGACCTGTCCAAAGCCAAGCTCAGCCCCCTTTCCGAAACAATATAAATCAGTTGTTTTCAAACTGTGGGGCCTAACCCTAAGGAAAGGCATGATAGTTGCTTAGAAGGAGCAGGAAAAGTCACCCTGCAAATACAGCAAATGTAAAAAAGAAAGGAAAGCTTGCATGTGTGTGTGTGTACACGCGCATGTGTGCACTGTTGAAGATTGACTGGTGCCTGCAAAAGAGCGACACAAAGCATCTTCCCCTGTTACGCCTTCTTCCAACCTCAGACGTAGCAAAAATAGTAGAAAGAAATTTGCAAGAATCTAACCATTGTTGTTATTGTCAAGTTGATTCCAACTTGATGACTCTAAGGTGAATCTATTGCAGTTTTCTTGACAAGATTTTTTAAGGAGGGTTTCCTTTTGACTCCCCTCTGAGGCTGAGAGGATGTTACTTGCCCAAGATCACCCAGTGGGTTTTCATGGCCAAGTGGAAATTTGAACCCCGGTCTCCAGAGACATAATCCAGTACTCAAACCACTACCCCAAGTTGGCTCTCATGGTCTAACCATGGCTTGTAATATTTCCACTAAACAAGGCCAGTAGAAGTGCGTAGTATAATGGAAACATTAAAGCAGTGTTTCAAAATAACTCTTATGCAACATAAAGTTTCATTTGCAAATTTCAGTGTGTTTATTTAGCACTTCTAATGGCTACTCCAAAGTTTATTATTTTTCTGTTTAAATGTAATGGCACTAAAATGTCACCTTGCATAAACACAAGTGGAGGATACAGTTGTTTGGAAAACATAGAAATGCAGCTGGACTTGACACTTTGTTCCTTGCAAGTGGCTTGGGGCCGGGATATCTGAAAGACAGTTCTCACATGTGTCTATCAGAAATCTAAGATTATCAACAGACCCCTGTTGTGTACCCCACCATCCCATGAGACTAGACTGATAGGTATATGTGTCAGGGCCTTTTCTGTAGCAGCACCCTGATTGTGGAACACCTTCCGGAAGAAAGCCAGGCTGGCTCCATCCCTTCAGACTTCCTGGTGGGCAGAGAAGAGTGTGCTGTTTCACATATTGCTTTGCTCTTAAAAGTAGGGATGTCTACTTTTTCTGTGTTTTTTTTAACTGCCTGGTCTTAAAGCTAATTTTAAAGAGGAGTTTGGACTTTTTAAAGTTCTCTTTTTCTTATTTATTTTATGTTTTGAAAGTGTTTTTGTTGATTGTGCGTTGGCTTAGGGACCCTGGCAGGCTAAGAGGTGGTAAATAAATGCCTTGAATAAATAGATATTAGCCAGAACTTCTTTATTATCCATCTATCTCTTTACAAGTGTTTTCTTTTTCTTTAAATTTTAGAGGGGATTATGTTGTTTATGCGGATACTACACAACCAGTTTCAAAACTATCAATTAATTTTAAATGACTAACAAAAGGGAATGATTTTGGAGTTCAAACTGATGGCAAAATAACAGTAATAAGATACATACTTGAAGCTGTCTGTATGTGGTTATAGGTCTTTGATTCATCTTTTAAAAGTCCAACATTAATATACAGGAGCCTATTCTGTCCTGATCAGTGCAGCTATGAAATGACTGGATGTTTTTCCTAGGTTTGATTCTGTATAGACAGGAAAGAAAGCACATGTGCATCATACAGAGACAGAAAGGCTTCAATCCTTCAGTGCAGAAGTTCAAGAGTTCAGTTCAGCAAGAATGCTAGAGGTCAAAAAATTAACTGACTTGGTTGAGCTATGAATTGAAGCTTTCATAGAGGCTGCATAGTTGTAGTAAATACGATTAATCCTCCCCTTTCATAAGCTCTGAAAGGATTCACCCACACAGTTTAGGAACTAATAATGAAAAATAAATGACATGCTTTTATTGCTATCTTTGGCACTTAGTTCTGAATGCTTTGTCCAAACTGAAATGTACAGAAGAGAAGCTTGGATTCCATGTAAGCTTGCCCCTTGCTTAAATTCAGTCCACAACCTCATGCTTTTTTAATAAATAAAAGTTTCAGACATTCCTTATTGGCACCACCCTGTATAATTCTTGGCATATTTAGTCTCTCTTTTTATTGTGCCTAATATAGATAGCTAAACTTCAGACATGTCAGATGGACTCCGTTCTTCTTGCCAAAAGGGATTCCAGATGACATATGCCTCTTGTTGCTGGTTTACTAACTTAGTGCTGTAGCTTTAAATTTAATCTTAGATATGAAACTACTTTAAAGTTTCAGGGGGAAAAAAGGTGACAAAATAGAGACGTGATAAAGATTTTATAAAATTATGTGTGCCATGGATAATGTGGCTTGAGAGAAGTTTTTCTCCCTCTTTTACTAGTAGAACTTGAGTTACCCAATGAAATTGATTGGTGGTCCCCGTGAGACAAACAAAAAGTAGCATTCCACACTGTGTACAGTTAACTTAAAGACTTCACTCATGTGATGAAAGAACTTGGAAAAGCTGCTTTTGGGGGGTTATAATTCCCAGAACTGTGCAGCCAGCATGGCCATTGTAACCCCAAAAAGTAATTTTCAAAGCTGTCGGTGATGGTTGGCTTTTATAATTGTTTGGACTGATTAAGGAGAACTAACCCTAGCTGTAGCCATTAGCTGTGGTAGTTAGTAAACCATCCATGCCCAGATGCAGTTTACCAGGTGGCTGAGAGCAAATAGTGAGCTAGCACTGTTACTTTTGTGCTATGTTTAGGGGCTTTGCAGGGGGCATCTGACCAACAGGTTACCTCTGGAAACGTGATGCTAGGCTATAACATGATCCTTAGTCTGATCTCTTATCTTTGTAAAAGAACAATAAACATTGTTTGATTATGGTGGCAACACTATCCTGTCATCAGTCTTCCTAGGAGCGTCAGTCCAATTTAATTAGGAACAAAAGTATATAATGTAACATGTCACATTTGGAAATACTTTAAATTGTTTAGTTGTAATGATTTTAAATAGTACATACAATTAAGCAGTCTTGTCTTGGAATGATTTGGTGTTACATGGCTTTTCAAAAAAAAAAGTATGTTTCATGAACAAGGTCTGTGCTATGAAGTTCAGTCAGGTTGCACTGAGATCTGTGCATTTAATTGAATTCACGGATGGTATTCACATTTATAGACCTGCCGAAATACCCTAAAGGCATCAGATCCTATCTGAACTTGGATGCTAAGCAGGGTCAGCACTGGATAGGAGACCACCAATGAATAGTAGGTGCTGTAGGGTATATTTCAGAGGAGGGAACTGGCAAAACTACCTCTGAGTGTTCCTTGCCTAAGAAAACCCTATGAAATTCAGGGGTTTGGCATAAGTCAACAGGCAATTTGAAAACACATACACACACATTCATATTTATGTCTTTTTAAAAGTTTCTAGTTAACTGGAACTAACCCCCAGTTGTATCGTCTGGAAAAAGCCACAAAGTCAAACTATACATGAGCTTAACCACCTAGCTCAAGCCTTATGTACAGAATTTGTTTTCTGACAGCCAGCTATCAAAAGGGACCTGACCCACACTGGGCCCTTTCAGCCTGCAGTTTACATCACAAAAACATTCCAGTCAAAATAAATGAAAACTTATTTTACAATATAGATAGCTGTTCAGAACTTCAGATTTGGATCCAGCCAGAAAGCAGAGGTCAAAGAGTTTGACCCCTGCCCTCATATGCTTGGATCCTGATCTGATTTGTGGGCCCTCTGCTGGTTATTTGTTAAAAACAGCCATTGCATGCAGTTTTGTGGGTGGGGCAGGGGATTTCCTATACTTAGCTCTCATAAAGTGATTTGGATCAAAGTAGTCAGATGTGAAGAAATATTTAATCACTCCTTTTCCTTTTCCATCCCAATGCTTTTCCACTCTTAAGTTGTTCCATTTTCCAGAAAGAGCTTTTTCTGGGCAGAAAAAGTTGCACTGATGTGTTGTTACATGCTTTTCTTTGTAATGAACTCTTAGAAATGTTCCTTTAGAAGAAATTCCACTCAAATTAAACTTTGGACTCATTTTGCAAGTTGGGTCCAGAATTTCCCCCTCATGGAAACTCATGGAGTCCCTTCCTTTCGTGGAAGGTTTTTGCCCTTGTAGAGATACCCCACTCCTAAAATGAGGAAAGAGGTGATTGTTCCCACCAGTTCTCCCGTATCCCCCACCCCCCGAGGCTGCCTCCAGTCTTAGGCCATTTCCTTACTGTACTGTTATAGTGCTATTATTCCACTTTCAACAACATCCTCTGGAATCCTGGGGTTTGCAGTTGAGGGAGGCGCTGTTAGAATTCCCAGCTAGAGAGCTCTTTGGCCTCAGTAAACTACAAACCCCAGAATCCCACAGGATGTTGAAAGTGGGATAATAGCACTATAACAGTGTAGTGCAGAAATGGCCCTAATGGTACCGCAAAATGAGTTACGGAAGTCCTTCCAGAACAGTGGAGGATGTAGTTGGAGAAGAAAGAGGAAATAGTGAAAGCTGGCTTTCCCTGTTGGTGGAGCCACTGGGAGCTTTTTGAATGGAACTGTGCTACACCAGAAGAAAGACACTCTGGTGTAAACCCAGTTCAGTTCATGTGTTTCAGATATATGTTCAGTAACTATGCTGCACTTTGTATTAACACAGAGTGCTAGCGATAATCTCTGTAATAAGACAGGTTTATTAATAAAATATTACTTTTGCCATGTTCTCTTATATTGGTAGTGCATTTTTATCATGTTTCTTTTTTTTTTACAAAAAATGTGATTATCTAATTCCCTGGGAAGACATTTTGTTTTTCTTGTAGATTAAAGGGTTTTGCCTTTAGGTGTTCTGTGTAATTTCTCAGATTCTGTAAATGGTGTGGAATGAGAGAGTGCAATGTTACCACTTTCTGCAAACCTGCTGAGATTTTGAAACCATCAAATGATTTTCTAGTTAATTAATAGCCTGTCTTTTTCTTGACAAGGAACAAGGTGATCTGTCATCACAGCTCAAAAGCTGATTGTGTTCTTGTTTGATTAATCGGGTCTCCTGGCTTAAGCCAAACTTCATTGGTGCATGCCTGTCTGCATTTGGTGTCACAAACCATTTATGATAAACAAGCAAAAAATTTATCCCCTTTATTCCTTTTATTTTGTGGGGATTTAATCAAAACAGTGCAATTTATCCTAACAAGCCCAAATAGAATTTAGGGCTCCTTTGCACTCTTTTTGCTAGACTGAGTTAGTGAAAAATGTTAACACGTGAGGAAGTTTGCCATATATATGCATATACACATATGTATATGAAAACAAAGGTATGCACTGTAGCTGTTTGGGTGCAAGCTAGCCGCAACAGTGTAATTGTAATCCAAGGACAATCATGGCCCTTAACTACAAAGAAGTACAGCTTAGAGTCAGACCCAGTATCGAAAAGGAAGCTGGCTGTGACTTCTAAACAGTGTCCAGGTTGTTTGCAGTATCACAACTTGTAAAAGTTGCTGCTTTGCACTGTAGTTCTTGGAATTATCCAGCCACTATACCACTTGCCAAAGAAGTACAGGGCTGCCTTATGGCATTTTGCTACCAGAGGCGAAGAACAAGATGGTGCAACCTTTAGTTTTTTGCACAGAACTTAAGTGGATTGGCAATTGAACCATTTGTCAACCCTAGCTATGAGACAGTATCCTCTGCTATACTTAGGGCGCATTTACATTGGAGAATTATTCTCCAGTGTATTCCACTTTAATTAGGGTGCATTTACACTTCGGGCGCATTTACACTGGAGAATTATTCTCCAGTATTCCACACTGCTATTCCGCTTTAATTGGCATGATCTCATTATATGGAATCCTGAGACTGGCTGTTTAAGAGGGACATAGCCCTAGACCTAGCAGTTCTTTTCAGCACATTGTTGTGCCTCCCAGCATCTCCCTCTTGGAGCAGTTACTTCACGTTAATGCCTTGATCTGAAAAAGGGAGGTTTGCAATTATTGTCATAAGGTCTATGAAAAATAAAATTTGTCATGGTGTGTGTCAGCTGTTATGCAGTTTAGCTGATTGCACACTGCCCATCCATGTTGTCCAACACTCGATCTAAATAGATCTTAGTGACATTCTGTATGGACGGATCTGTGCTTTTGTGTGAGAACCATGAACTTACTTCAACAATATGCATGTGATAGAAAGCTGTTATCTGGATTCAGCTTGAAAAACTGCACATGTACAAGTGTTAATCAGAGAACTGTTCCAAATATGTGATGGCAGTGTATTTAAATAACTATCTAAAAAGAGAAAAAGATAATCTTTGACACATTCTTATCAGTATGACCTTGTTCTGCTGATGGCCTTTCTTCTGCTCTGTAACCATCTGTCCTCCACAGCTTTTGGAACCTTGAAAGATTTGGCAAAGTACAGAGATTATTTAAAATCCTTTTAAGGATATACTTTCCTAATCCACTGGAGAACTAAAAAATGCTAAGTCAGTCTAACCCTTGCTCTGTAAGTTCTCAGCCATTGTTCTATGCATACTCTGTCTTCAGTGTGAATTTACATGGTCGAGGGGTTGGCTGTCATTTTAGATTCAGAAGGATTATTTCATCTGGATTTTTCCAAATTCCAGAGCATTGCGCATACCAGGCTGGCAGTCCTTGGTAATTTTCTCCTTTAAAAAAAAATTGTGAACTGTTACATTTTAAATACTGTAAATGACAGATAAAGAGTAGATAATATTTCCAAAACCCCATACACTTTTCTTTTGTACCTGGTTAATAGAAACAACTCCTTACTTACTGTACTGTGGTAGGTCAGCCAAAGTAGTCTATTGTTGTTATTATTTCACATGTTTCTCAGAAATGCAGTCTAGAAGTTTAAGAACCTTTATTTGTTGCATAGGAAGCTAGCGAGTTTTATTTATCAGTTCTTTAATGGACTGATTGCAAACTTCGCTACCAAAGACTTAAGGGAAATCATTTATCATAAAGTATCCTGTGGCACCTTTTAAACTGACAAATTTATTACAGTACAGGTTGTCATGGGCTATAGCCCACTTTGTCAGTTATTCAGCATTACTGTATAATGACTCGTAATCTAAGATATGTAGAAAGAGAATGGGGAGACAGTAGGAAGGGAAGAGGAAAATAAGTGTATTTGGATAGCAGCTGTTGTTGCATAGTAACTAGAGTGGTTGTTGATAAAAAGAGTATTGGGGCAGTAGGGGAACCAAATGGCCATAGTTTGGGCAAGTTACTCTTCTGGAGTACAGGGCTCAAAATTGCCCAGCCAGTATGGCTAGTGCAAATGGCATAGGGTCCATTTCGCCAAGTGGGGAGGCCACATTGTCTCACATTTTAAATCATTCCACTTTTAATATCATGGCTTGATTTGAGGTGGTAGGCCCTTGGTATATCACATTAACATTCAATAAACATGAGAGTTGTTCAAGGTCAATGTTATTATTTTTATTACTGGAGACTTTCTCTATAGATAATTGGAAGTTGTTGGCTGAAATCAATGCCTGTCAACCTGTGTAGAAATTTTAGTTATGAAATTAGGCCTGCTGGCACAATGGCCTATAAGAAAAGCATGTGCTGGTATCACACCAGCTTCCCCAACCTGTCGTCCTGCAGATGCAGCCCTGGTCGTCCCCAGCCAACATGGCATGTACCACTCCAGGCAGCACGATGGGACTTGCAGACTTGTAGCCTGGAGCATGTGAGGTTGGATCAGCCTATTATATTCTGCCTTCTTATGCAATGCACTTACAATATGAATGGTTCTTACTTCCTTCAGGTTCCATTAGTGAGAGCAAAACTGTAAGCAACATCTGTGTTCCACTGGATTAAAACTTGGATATTTGTGTGATACTTTAAATTCTGGAACATGTGTTTTCTAATGCTGTCATTGTCTAGGAATAAGACTTTCACAAACTCTTTATCTTTGTGAATCATCATAGAAGAGAGTCATTTTCAGAGAATGGATTTTGGCTAAACAAGGGAGAGCATTGCACACGGTAATAATAAATAATAATAAAATAAATAAATGTTGTTTGTTTTCAGAAGGGCAGCAGACATTTTCTCTTTCCCTCAAATGTTGTAATAGTCTTGTTGAAAAATTGCTAGCTGTACCTAAAATGCTGAGTAAAACCCTCAACATCAGTCTTTGAAATCCAAAGTGTAGAAATAAATTTGGGATTATATATGATTTGTTGTTGTTGTTGTTGTCGTTAGTGAGTATACTATGTGCCCCAAGGGCCAAACTGTCCATTTCATGATTGACTTGGGCATGCTGAAACTCATATAGGTCTTGTGCTTGTGCTGAGGCACAACTGAAACTTTCTGGAAATTTTGCCGCTACTCCTCACTATGCATGTCTAGGCATGCATTAACATCTCTCAGTCCCTTGTCACCCATTACGTGAGTGACATCAAGAAGAACATTCTTCTTGGATACACAAGTGTGAGTTCATAGATGATCACTTGAGGGGCCAAAGTTGCAGATATGTTTATGTGGGTAACAGCCAAACCACACATTACGTTAGGCACCTATTTTGAAAAGCATGCTTAAAATGGCTGCTCTTAATTATGAAGTTCTCTCCCCGCTCCTTTGATCTGTCACCTAGCCTAAGGCTCTGTGCTGGTTTCTTTCAAAAACTGCCCACCCTAGTTGCTATTTGCACTTGGAAATGCTGTCTGCTGCCAACACAAAACGTGAAAGCAAATAGCAGCTGTGAGAGATTTTTATCAGGAGACTGTCATGGGGCCTCATTTTGGATGTGGGCCCCATGCGGCTGCTTTTCCTTTAAAATTCTTTAAAAATATGCTATTTCTCAGCCACACTGAGTCTCATGAAAATTTGGTACATTCAAGATTTGATTTTGGAACAGCAAGGTATTTTAACACCTCTTAAAGACATACTTCGGTGTTTGCAGTAAAAGGGACATGAATATCATCAAATCTAAGGCCTAAACAAAAAAACTAAATAAAAAAAAATAAAAAATTCCATGTGGCATAAATTTAAAAAGAAGTGAGGTCTAGGGTTAACTCCCCTGAATGCAATCTCGTGTAGAAAAGACTTACTGGGAGACATACAGCCTTTGGGAGAATAGTGTCTCTTAAAATGTGGAGAATCTTACATGAAGGAAAAATTATAACATATTTAGAGATATCTGATCTAATGAGTCGGTATCAGCTCCCAGGGTTTCAATATTTACAGGTTTGGCTTTATGATTAATGGGTTGGTTTCCGACAGGTGTTCCACTAAGATGTTGTATACATTTGAGTCACTGGTATCTGGCATCAAAAGAAAGGGACATTGAGTAAAGTGCACAGAGTAGTTACAGATCTCAGTTTAGGACTTAGAGTGTGTAACAAGAAAAACAGAAAAGAGACTTGGGGAAGGATATTCGCTGATAGTTCTGAAAGTGTCTTTCTTTGAGTTTTTCTTGCTTTAATTCGAGTGATATTTAATCCCACTTAGAGCAATCTGTATTCATACGAGTGTCACTGAAGGTTGTCAGAGTGGTAGTAATGCCAAAGGTGAGTACTGGACATGGCCTAAGATTAAATAGTTCTGGAATCCATTTTTTATGAAATTAAAGGTATGATAAGTTATATGTTACAATGGGATCCATTGTTATATGAGATTTGTAGTTCTTCTTGAGGATGTGTAAATGATTATCCATTTGTTAACAGCAGCACAGATGGCCATAAACTACAAAAATGAAAAAAAAACAACAACACCCAATATTCATCACAGACTGGCTGTTAAGAGATAGGGATTTGGTATATGTGACCAGATTAATCCAGTAAAAGAGGGTGTGCAGATAGTTGTTTGGTTGAGAAATGTGGCATTTTTGGAACAATAAGTACAAGACGCTATTCAAACTTATGCTTTACATTATGCTACAGAAGTGAACAACAGATTTAAATGAAGCAGTTTCATTGTTTTCCTGTTCTGATCTGCTGCAGAAAATTGGATGTGTGGATTTAATTTCTAATTTTGCATCATACTATTCTTTTTAAAATGCCTGGAGAATGTGTCACTCTAAAGCATCTACAAAGAGATACCAGTTTGTAAAGTCGATAGCAAAGAGGGATTATTCCCAGACTTGCTTTATAGCTCACACTAAGCCCATTCATTGGGGGTGTTGGCCTATATGTTGCAGATACCGCTCTTTAATTACAGCTGTTCTTTATTGGTGATTCATAGCTGAAGCAGGGAGAGCAGAGGACCCAAACCACGTGGAGCTTGAAATATCCCTGACACTGAGTTACGGCCATGCCACTCATGCCACTAATGCTGAAATGTTTAATCCTTTGTTTTTATTGTTGGTGTTCCTGGGCTGGTTTGGGAGCTACGATGTTGGCCAGTTTTCATTGGCTGCAGGGATTGTTATTGGAATGGCTGACAGCTGTCTGCCAGGCTGTCTGCAGAGCCTTCCTGCGCTCACTGCTGTTCAGCTTCACAGAGCCATTGTTCGCATTGAGCTTCCCTCCCCATCCCCCCCATCTTAAAGTTTTTCCCAGCCATATCCTGATACAGTAAACCGTTTAAATTAGCTCCAGATTGTTCTGTTTATTTTGTGTAAGATAAGCGACAAAGTGCAGCCACAGCCTTCCACCTCAAGTAAACTGAGGGGAAAAAGAGAGGAGGAGAAGGTAATCTCTAGAACCAAAGGCAAGCTTTCCCCAAACAAAAATACGAGGAAGCATTCATATGCATAGATTAGCTCTCTCCTCTTCACCGCATAGCAAAACTCTGCCAGACCATCTACTGGAAGTTAATACAAACTAAGGCTGTGCTTTACTCATTTATTTTAAAGGGAGCTGTTCTTGTACCGTTGGCAGGCGTGGCAAGGAATCCCTGCTCATTTCCAGAAGCTGTTGTTTGGGTGGCTTTTAAAAAAAAATGGGGAAAACCTGTTGCAGTAATAATGCTTAAAGGTAGTTTTTGTCCCCCAGCTTCAAAAATATTTTTGAACTACAACTTCTGTAATCCCCCTAGTCTTTACAATCACCAGCCATGCAAACTGGAGGATTTAGGAAGTTAAAGTTCCCAAAGTAACTTTTCCAAGTTCTGTTTTCTCATATCTGTGGATTTTAGTGATAATCTTTCTTTATTCTCCGGTAGAATTTGTGTTTCAGACTGTAAAAGTTTATTTTCTATGCAACTTGGAGTGTAAGATTGTGAAATTTGGCTCTTTAAAGTTCCTGTGCAACATCTGTCAAAGTGCCTTAGCAGTGGTCTCATTTCCTCTATGGTCCTTTTTGAAGACATTATAAATATACATCTCAATTAGGCCCTTTAAGTTAAAAAAGAAGGGAAAGAAGATCAGATGAGTACATTCTTTTTAAAAAGAACAAATTGCTTCAGAAAGCAGAGGGGAATGCCCAAACAGGGCATTCAAAATAAACTTCCTCCAGTGATTAAACACACACACACACAAATGTTCCAACCACATTTTAGCATGTTCTGACCCTTGGAATTCAGTATTCTATTCAGTAGACACAAGGCTTTGGCTGTGTTCCTAAATAAACGTACATGGAAGTAAATGGGCCTTCCTTCCAAGAAACTAGTTGGCATCTACAGATCTTCCACATTCAAAAACAGGGCTTTATGTGCAGAACAGCTATTTGCTTCAATCCAACACCTTGCAGAAGAATGTAGCAGGCGGAAAATCAGATTGCATATGGAAAATTTATTTACTGTCCACACTGAAATTTGTTTTCGTAGGACACATTTTATTCATGTGAAATTTGTGTATTCTCATGTGACATTACATCACTGTCTGGCTAATAGTTAGGGATGTGCTTCAGATTTGGACAAGCTCTGAATCCAGAACCAAACTGGGCTGATTTGAACAGATTAAGAAAATATCCAAATGTGTCTCCAAACATTTATAGTCAGCCCTCCACTTTCACAGCAGTTAGGGGTACAAGACCATCACAAAAGTGGAAGAACCATGAATAAAAATAAAAATTGCAAATGATGTCATTTTTTAACCTAAGAATACTTCTCTAGGAATCTATAGGTCCTCCAGTGTGATTCTGTGATCAGCTTCTGGCCACAGAAGTCGACAACAGAATTGCACTGGAGGACCCAGAGATTCCTAGAAGGGACATATTTTTCTGTGACAGAGGCAAATATAGTAAGAATTTTTTAAATAAATAAATTAAATAACCCACAAATAATCAATCCATGAATGCTGAACCCATGAAAGTGGAGGGCTAAGAGCATACACTTCTCCACAGGCTCTCCACATCAGAAAGACACCAAGGAAAAGATGAGGAAAAAGTCAGAAACTGCTGCATTTTATCACCTTTTTTCTTTAATATATATACAGAATGTATCATATGGAAAATGGAAATAAACTCAGAGGGATAAACATAGTTAAAGATTTTGTATGCCTTGGCTTGTCATTAACCAAAATGCAATCAAGAAGTCAGAAAAGGACTAAGGGCCTTTCCATACTACACTGTTATAGTGCTATTATTCTACTTTCAACATCCTGTGGAATTCTTGAGTTTTTAGTTTACTGAGGCCAAAGAGGTCTCTGGCTGAGAATTCTAAATCACAAAATCTCAGCATTCCACAGGATATTGAAAGTGGAATAATATTACTATAACAGTGTAGTGCAGAAAAGCCCAATGTCTTGGAAAGGCAGCCATGAAGGAACTAGGTAAGGTCTTGTGAAAAGTGGAAAGGTCAAGTGAAAAGACATATCATTGAACACCAAAGTCAGAATCATCTAGGCCATAGTATTTCTGATATATGTAGTGAAATCTGGTCAGTGAAAAAAGTGACAGCAAGAAAATCGACTCATTTAAAATGTGGTGCTGGAAAAGAGTTCTATGGATACCATGGACTGCTAGGTAGACTAATGGACCAAGCCTGATCTCTCACTAGAAGTGAAGGTGACTAAACTGAGGCAGTTGTATTTGGACATATCCTGAGATGGCATAACAACAACAGTAACATTTATTTATAATACTCTTTTCACCAAAGGAGGGGAACAACAACATATACAGTCAGGGATGAGGACACGACTCACTGGAAATAATTATAACGCTTGGTATAGTGGAAGGCAGTAGGAAAAGAGAGAGACGGCACTACAGGTGGATTGCTTCAGTAAAGGAAGCCATGGTTCTGAATCTTCAAGACCTGAACAGGTCTGTTGATGACTGGGGCTCTTGGAAGTCTTTCTTTCATAGGGCTGCCATAAGTTAAAGTCAAGTTGACAATGAACAACAACCATTGTCTACCTCTGTTCCATTATACTTTCTGTGACTTTGGTGCCAGTTTAGAAGAAAACAAAAATGTCTTAAAGCGCTCATAAATCCCAAGTCCTTGTACCAGTCCTTCATTTATTGCCTAAGGACACATCTGCGATGTATACTAATTGTCCCCAAACCCATGGGGAGGATAAAAGAAAGCATATCACTCCCCCAAAATTGAACATGTCCCTTCTTCCCAAAACTGTGCAAATATCCTTCCAAAATAGTGAAAATTTCTGAACTAGGCCTGCCCCCTTTCTATGTGTCATGTAGATAGAAACTGTTCTCTTTCTTGTTTTTGATGTTTTTCTCTTCAAACTAAGAGTTGATCTTATATAGAGCTCCCTGCACCTGTTCAACTATGGTGAAACTTCATCCAATTCTACCAATAAACTGAAAAGTTAGTCTCCTTTTTTAAAATCAGTAGATCAGAGTAGATAATATAAGTGTCCCTCTGAAATTTGGCAGCTGTAACCTCTTGTTGCTGTAAACTCTCATCGCACTTCTTGCAAATATGGTCCAGTTCTTACAAACAGGGGTAAAAAAAATCTCACAAAAGCCAGTGCTTGATATCCACTGGTAGTCAGTCAAAGACGTAAAGATTTTGATTCCAAGTCGAGATTTGGTTTAAGATCTGAATAGCATCAATTGGGTTTATATCAGTCTGACCTGAAACAGTTCTGAATCAAACCTTATGGTTGGTACGCATACACCTATTGTCTGCTATGTTTAAGGTTTCAGGAATGGGTGTTTATCAATCTAATGGATCCTACAGGTCAAAGCTAACTCCTTCCCACCCCAGGAAAGTCCTCAGTTAATTTCTTATTTTAAGAACAGCTTCTGCTTAGAAGTGTGGAAATGACGTTTTTGTTGCAATTTTGGAAATCAGTAACCATATTGTAGCTTTTACCATTGAGTGAGGAAATCAGTCATCCACATTAGTGTGCTTATTAATTGCTGTGTTTTCATCTGAACATTGTTTGCACGTAGTTTGTACCAAATTACTCTGAGAGTACAAAAGCAATGTGCCAGCAACTCTTATTCTTGGAATAGCCAAAGCAGAAGAAATAATTTTTATTACCTCTGTTATTGTATTTATTAAATAAAAGAGACTTCTAAGTTCCATGTTAAAACAGAACTCTGAAATCACTAAGGAAACACATAAGTGTGGTCATTCATTCCACACAATTTAATTGCCACATATTCAACATGGCGTTGTGGAGTTGGAAGGATCTGAAGGTCCTTTACTTGGCCTAAGAGAGTCCTCTAATTCAAACCAAATTCAACATCATAATTAACTTATGAGTTTTGCTACCACAGAATGCTGTGACGACCAATTAGTTAGACAGATTTAAAACCCCTTCAAAACATACTGAAGGATTACAAAAGGATTTGGTGGGATTTATATTAGAGTAGACATAAAACAGGCATCTTTTGAGTAAATGACTCTTTTGGCTCCAAACTACTCTCACCACTGTCACTTGTGTGTGACACACAAAATCGGAGCTGGGGGAAAATCAGAGCGGGAGAAAGCCACCCATTCTAGTGAATTCTAAAATTTAAAATCAAGCATGGGATTAACTCCAGTGTAAATCAGGAAACAGTGAGTTAAGTCACATCATGGTAAAAATCTTGTGAGTCAGTCACACAAGTTAATTAGCTCGTTATTTCCAAGCTTGGATTTGGAATATCCAGGCTCTAAGTCCTACTCGAACATGAAAATCATCACATTGTTTTGGGCCAGTCATTTCCTCACTGTCTGATTAACTTCACAAGATTTGTTGTGAGGATAAATTGAAGAGAGGGAGAGGTATATCACCTTGACCTCATTGGAGAAATTGCAGGATATAAATGTAATATGTAAATAAAGACCAGGTAAATTTAGAGTAGGATGGGCAGCATAAATGACAAAAACCATTAAGCAGATTTGTTTTGTTTGCATAGAATACGTGACCAAGCCCAGCATTTCATAGCACAGAATTTGTATTTGCTTAATTAACTTAGGTTAATTAGATTTTTGCTTTCCTTTCTTTTATCTTAAAGCATAGCGTTTGCAGCTCTGTCTATCTTTCACAGCCGCTATGAAGGGAAGCTTAGGCTTGTAAGCTGTTTGTATTTCAAATAACAAGGCATAGCATCAAATTACTTTAGAGGCCCACAATGAGGAATTCATAGGGATTATGTCAATACACACAACACTGACATAGCTAGCCATGGCTCACGTCCCTAATGAAAGCAGACATACTTCAGGTTCTTTAAGAAGCTTTTGAAGCTTTCTTACCTGTTATCATTGACATTTTGTTATGGCTGTCATCTTGAATCTCCTGAAGAATATCAAGGTGAGAGCAGTGGATGGTATCTTGACTAGCAACTCTTCTCCAGGTAAAACTTTTTTTGCTTATTCTTTTATTTTGCTTAAAATATTTCTAGGCTGGCTTTAGGAGGAAAAACAAGCACTTCCAGGAAAGCCTATATAATTTTGCATAATTTTCTTCAGATCTGTTACTTTAAAGTGTTTGTATGGGGTGGGAAATGTAGTTCAGTTTAGAAACCCATTTAAAACTCCAGTTCTTGATTTCTAAAGCGCTTAACTTTAAAATCACATCTGGATAGTCTTATTTTTATGTGATTTCCATGTTTCTCCGTGTATACGTATGATATGAGATCACAGATTGTTTCGTGGGCTTTTAAAATTGTTGGTCTCCTGGACAGGTTAATTTATTCTAGGTCAAGCCTTCATTATTTTACTACCTTCTAGTTCAGAAAAGACACTCATGCTGGTAAGTCAGTTTATATCAGTTATCAATGCGTCCCCTACCATTTCATGCCTCGCTGTACCAAGTGGCACATTGGATACTTGACAGATCTTCAGAATGGAGCCGAGCAGAAACAAGACTCCTGACTTTATTGATCAGTATAAGAGCTTTAGCAAGACAGACATCATTACCTACTTACAGATTCAATGGCTGGAATTTTCTCTGTCAGATATGATTGTACAGCCTACAGTTATGCCGTCATGACAGTTACATATCTGCCGTTCCTATGTAGCCCCTAGCTTAGGTGCTACACAGGGACCATGAATAGCCCCCAACCCATAGTTACCAGGCAGCAGCCACTTTGATTGATGGGAGGTGTTCTCCTATTGATTGGGCAGCAGCTCACTGACATTCCCATGGTACCCCCTTGTGTGAGTGATCTCCAGCGTGGGGAGGAATTTTGACAGGGGTCCTCCTCTCCCTGTCACACTGAAGACTGCCCATGAGAAGAGGTGGGAATGTCAGCTACTTCCCGAGTGACAGGGGAATGCCCCCTCATCAGTTGCAGTGACTGCTGCTCAATAAGTGGGTTTCGGGTGGGGATGAACCTGGATTCACTGTGTAGCACCATAACCACAGTGCTTACACGTACATATCTCTCATACAGGATTGTGGCCAATATTCTTCTTAACAACCCTCTTAGCTTAGGAGGCAATTCCTTATGAAAGATTCAGGAAGGAACTGAAGTTATCCTGGTGGTGAAGGAAGAGACAGTGTATAACTGAAATGGGCAAGAAAATTTCATGAGTCAACAATAAATTGCACTTTTGTTTTGAAGCAATAAAAGTCAGTGAATATCGTGATTCTCAAAACTCTTGTTCTAATCAAGCAGTTGCATAGCAGTTCAAAAACATAAGAAATATCTGCCCACAATAAATGGTGAGCAGTTTTCAGCCAAAGTTCCAAATAAATTTCCTGCTCCTCCTCCAGTGGAAATCACAGGGGAAGGACTGTTTCTCTTAGATGAAAATTGTAAGAAAGTAAAGAATCTGTTCTAAAGCAATGCAAATAATTTAAACATGTGCTATATAGCTTATAGTATGGAATATCTCTCCAAATTTCGAGGAAATGAGGAATATAAGGAAGGGACTGAAATGGGGACAAGATTAATTTGATTGCTTTAATTTAGTAATTGAATTTGCAGCATGCATCCTTTCATCAGTCATAACCTTTTCTTCTAAGCTTCAAGAAAGCCTGTGGAGGAAATGCAAATTGCCATTTAGGACAGTAGAATTCATTTCAGAGGAGTTCACTTTGTCTCCATTTTACACATGCACGGATTTCCTAAGTCACTTGATCCTCTGGAGTCTCTCCTCAAAACAGTGTGACAAAGAAATATGATGTTATTTACATATATTTTAAAATCTTTAGCAGGAACTGCACTCCTTAACAAGTACTAAAACTATGAGTTGTAAAAATATTTGGCAAGAGGGGATTCATGCAAGTGCATAAAACACAGATTGGTTAATCTCCCTTAAATCTAAGGAATCAGATCAAAAGAAATAATATCAACCTGGTTGACAAAGCCAAATGAAATTGTTCCTGATTATCTTTCCTGTTAATGTACTTACAGTTTCAGATCTACCTGTACTTCCAAAAAGTCCTTAAATAGAATTAAACATGTTCAATGCTGGGACTGTCATAGATCTTGGAAAATAAGAAAGGAAGAGAAAGAAAAAAAGAGGAAGAAGAAACATAGCAGCACTTTTAAAACTAATTGGTTTTTATTTTTACATGACCTTTATGGATAAAAACCCACTTCTTCAGGTACGGTACCAAGTGCATCCAAAGAAGTGGATTTATATCAATGAAAGCTCATGTGAAAATAAAAACAATTTCATCTTAAAGGCGCTGCCATGTTTATTTATTCCTTACCCTTTCCTTCCTTATTTTTGTACTGAGAGACTAACAAGCTACTTTTTTTAAAGGCCTTGGAAATTTACTTTGGTTACCTAAATCTATATGCTAGCCCCAGTTAGAGTAGACTCCCATATAAAGCAATGGACTGCTCAGGCCGAGGCTATTAAAAGGAATGCATCTCCCTTTATGAGCTTGTTAGAGCTCTAAGATCTTTGGAAGATGTTGTTCTCTCTGCCCCGCTGTTTTCTCAGGTTCATTTGGTGGGAACAAGGAAGAGGGCCTTCTTGGTGGCTGCTCCCAGACTTTGAAACTCCCTCCTTATAAGGAGGCTAGGATGGCTCTCCTTCTACTGGCAAATAAAAACATCCCTATTCTGCCAGGCTTTGAGAAATTAACCGTGGTGGGTTTTTAATGGCATGTGTGCTTTTTTTGGTTTAATGTGTCCTTTTAATGATTTTAAATGAATTTAACTTAGCAATTGCTTGTCTGTTAAATAATTTTTATATTTATATTTTTACTGATGTTTTTGTATCATTTTTAATCAGCACTGTTTTTAATAAGTTGTATCCCATGACTGGGAAGATGATAGTGGTGATGATGGAAATGTGGTATATTATGGGGGGTCAAATTGGAAAGGACACAAAATCTGTGTGGAAAAGAAGTGCTTCCTCACATAGTGAAAGTCAACTAATGGTAAAAACATTTTATTCCACCCCCCTACACAAACACAACTACACATCTAACATTTCCTGTGCTTCATTTCAGCCATATGATAAAACCAGAGCATCCTGGGTATTCCCTCCAGTTCCTGCAGATTCCATTCCATTATAATATGGAGTTTAATTATAATATGGATTATTCCATTACAATATGATGTGAATGATGATTCCACTTCTAGCTTGCTCGCTTGCTTGCTTTTTAAATTTTGTTGCCAAAGGTGATGACCTGTGGTGACAACTTGTTTGACTTGCTCAGTATGTGTTGCTTTCTAAGGGATATAAGATAAGCTATGACCTTTAAAGCCCACACAGTTTGGGTCCAGACCATTTGAAAAACAGATCTTCGTATATAAGCCTGCCTGTGTTCTAATATCTGCAAGGAAAAGTTTTGTTTCAGTCTCATCACCATGCCAAGCATGTCTGGTAAGGACATGAGAGAAAACCTTCTTGGTAGCTGCTTCCAAGTTATGGAACTCCCTTCCCCAGGAGGTCTGGTTGGCCACCCTCTGCTATCTTTCTGCTGGCTGACCTTTTCATTTAGGAAAGCTTTTGGGTTTCAGTGTGTTGCAGAATGTAAGGCTTTTAATGTGGGCTATAGTGTTTTTATTTTATTACATTTTAAGCATTTTGTCATACTGTTTTTAACTTGTGATTTTGAAATAGAAATTTAGTTTACTTGTGTTTTAACATATGTATTAAGAGTTTTTTTAAAAATTATTTCTGATTTTAAAACATTGTACATTGCCTTGGATCCCATGCTGGGAGAAAGGCAGGATATAAATAAAACAAAATAATGGAACTGGTAAATCAGATCTCCCCATCCCACCTGCACACGTACATCCCAAACCATGATACTATAGATCAGAGCTTTCCGAACTTTTCATGTTGGTGACACACTTTTTAGACATGCATCATTTCGCAACACAGTAGTTCAGTTTTACTAGCAAACTGGAGGTTAAACTAACCCTTTACAAGAGATACAGACACATAGAAAAATTGTACTAACAAAATGTATGGGGACAAAATATATATATCTCATGAAAACCATTCATATATTTTAAAAAATATATGATTTCTAAATAATAACATACATTTCTAAGATTGTAGGCAACACCCCTACACACTTCAGACGGCACACTAGCATGTTGCGTAACATCGTTTGGAAAGCTCTGCTATAGATACTGATCACTCGATTTAGAGCTACAGATTATCTCAGGATGTCTGCCTGTCTTTTGCTGTATATTTCCTCTCTGTTATGCGGTTAACCCATTGGATGGCTTTCCTTTTCCATGGGTTGTCTAAAAAAGGAAACAAAAATGTGTACTAATCTGTTTGACCATACATAAGTGTAAGGAGTAAAAAGTGGTGAAATGGGCACAAGGAGAGTGAAAGGCTGCTCTAAAAATACTTGTTCCTGGATGCGTACAGAATGTAAAGTTACAGAGCAAGGAGAGTAGTTAAGCCTGGGAAATAAACATTTCTTCTACCTGTCTAGCGTGCTATCCAACAGGTAAATGCTAATTCCCAGAAGTTTTCCCCACGTTATCTGGCAGATTATTCCATTATAATACGAAGCAGTATGAGAGCCAGTGTAGTATAGTGGTTTGAATGTTGAACTACGATTCTGGAGACCAGGGTTCAAATCATTGCTCAGCCATGGAAATTCACTGGGTGATCTTGGGCAAGTAATACTCTCTCGGCTTCAGGAAAAGGCAAAGGCAAACTTAGCCAATCTTGCTAAGAAAACCCAGTGATAGGGTCGCCATAGGTCGGAAGCAGCTTGGAAGCAGACAACAACAGCAAGAATAATACGAAGCAGAGAGCAAACCTACTTCCTTCACCTCCCCTACCCTACTTGTTTTTATGATAACTACAGTTAGAGAAAGGCAGCATGGGGAAATATGTCATTTTCTTCCTTTCCTTCCTAACGAGGAGTTACTTTCAAATGCGAGAAAAGACCTTGGAGATAGGGCCCACAGAGAACAATGGATAGACAAAAAGAATATAAAATTATTGGGTAAGTTGAGGAACTTTATCAGCAAAATTGTAATTGCCTGTTTAGAGGTAAACACATGCTTCTTTTAAAAATCTGATTTTTAAATCATGTTTGTTTGTTTTTTAAAGTTTTGTCACTGACAGGAAAATCATGTAGATGTGAAGGGGGTCACAGGGGAAAATGGGCTAACAATGGTTTTTCCCCTGTGACCCCCTTCACATCTACATGAGGACACTGCCTCCCACTCCATGTTGTGCACCCCTGTGTTCTATCCTACACTTCTCCCTCCCCTCGCCGAAGCCCCTTGTGCTGCATGCAAGAAATTGCCTCATGGTCAGTAAGGGGCACGTCCCTGCTGCACCAATGATGGAACGTTTGGAGAAGCAGAGTAGGAAAAGCATAAAAAAAGGGAAGCCGATTTTTGCTTTGTCTGAGTGGGAGGGAGGCATAACAGTGGAAGATGCTTTGCGTCACTCTTTTGCAGAGACCAGTCGGTTCTGAACAATGTGTGTACACACACACAGGGAAGCGTGCCTTACTTTTTCACATTTGCTGTATTTTCAGGCTGACTTTTCTTGCATTCTCCTTGAGAAACTGTCGTGCTCCCTCTTTAGGATCCTGCCCCACAGTATGAGAACCACTGGGCTAACACCTTCTAATTGTGAGCTGAATGTCCTACCTGTTTTGACTGATTCATTAGCTCTGTTCTAGCTAGGACTAGCACTTGGATTTCAGTCTTGGACAACTACTCTGAGAACTGGCCATTGGCTGTATTGGTTAAGAGATTCTGGCAATTCTTGTCCAGATTTTTCTAGCTAGTGGGCCATCATCAGGAATCCTTTCTATGAAACAGAAATATCCTGTGTGTGCAGGAAGATGCCTTATTGCGAATCAGACTGTTTGTTAGTCTAATTCAGTATAGCCTACACTGACTGGCAGCAGATCTTCAAGGCTTCAGTTACATACCCTGCCTGGAATTCCCAGTGCAGAGGTGGGAAACTTGTGGCCCTCCAGATATTGTTGGGATGCAGTTCCCATTAGCCATTGCCAGTATAGCCAATAATGAATAATAATGCAAGTTGTAGTCCCACAATATTTGGATGACCACAAGTTCATGCGCCGGGGGTTGAAACTGAACCTGTTTGCCTTAAGAGGGTTTGCTCCAGCCCTGAGCTGTGGCCCCACTCTGTCCACTTAGAGTTGGATCCAGGCTACAAGTTTGCCTTTCAGTTCCATGGAAATTCATGTACATAGTTACTGGTAACTTACACTCCATTGACTTTAGTGGGAACTAAGTGCAACTGTCTTAATCTGGATCCAGTCCAAATTGTTTCTTTCTCATGGAAGTGAATGAGATGCTCCTGCACAGATATGTTTCAGCAGTAAAGATCACGGTTACTGGTTCAGGACCCTTTACATTTGTGCTTTTGTACTTTACTATCTATCAGGGGACTGCTGATAAAATCACAGAGACATGCTCATTGCTCCTTGACATATTAAGCGATGGCTTGCAGGTGTGTCGTGGGCCTTTGAAGTTTAATCACCCTGCCAGAATTTCCATATCCAAGCAGAATGCTTCTTAATGGAGACAGCTCATTTGAGAAAACAAACGTGTCCATGAATCAGCCAAAACAAGGCAACTTTGTTGATTCAAATCTCCACTGTACCAAATAGAATGTCTCCCTGATGGAGGCTTTTGTAGGAAGATTTAGAAGTGTGACAAACATTCACAGGAGACAGATGGGAATTTGTTGAAGGATTTAAAGGGGGGGAAAAAGATGATGTTACTATAGGGATTTTGGGAGGGAAGGTCAACACGAGGAGATTTTTGTTAACAATTACAGTAAAAATGCTGGGACTGGACTGAAGAATTATGTATTGTTCTGCCCCAAATACAAGAGGATTCTGTGAAGAATTATACAAGTGAGAAAGCACAAGAGGTGTTGTTTTTCTGCAAATAGTTTTGCAATGGGTTAGAGGAACAAAGAGTACAAGAAGCACAATGAAGTCCTAATGGGTTTCACAGGTCAGGGAATGACTTTCATAATCCAAAAGTATTAAATTTCACATTACGTTACACAAAGATGAAAAGTGGTAGAAGCTTTGTAGTGGTGGAATGCACTGTTGGTTATAATTCTTACGCTAGGGCTCATTTATCCATGTTCTAAAGCACGGCTAGGCAGGCTATTTTTGTAGTTCTTGATCACTGTAGACTCCCCCCACTGGCCTTTTTCTGCCCCCACCCAAAAATGAACTTGCCTCTCTTGGAAGGTTCAAAGCCTCCTTTTAAACAGGTCACAGAGTACATTGCACAGTTAATATGAAAATGCATTTTTGGCAGTCTGTGAAGCTCATTAAAAATTGACCCCTGGGCCTGCTGCAATTGCCTATGCCTCTTCTAAAAGTTGTGGTATGATAGAGAAGTCATGGATAGGTTTGCATGTGGAAGGTCATTTTGGGTTGTAGCACATTTCCTCAAGCCATGAAGCACTACTGCCTGGCAGACCTATTGATTTTCATTAGATTTGTACTGGAGCAGCACTTGAAGGAGATCTCCTGCATTTACTGTCCAGTTGTAGCGATTACTTTGTTGTTGTTGTTTTGTGCTTTCAAGTCATTTCTGACTTATGGCAACTCTAAGGCAACCCTGTGACAGTTTTCTTGGTGGAATTTATTCAGACATTGTTTGCCTTTGCCTTCCTCTGAGGTCAAGAGAATGTGACATGCCCAAGTTCAGCCTTCAGGATTCCATGGCTAAGCAGGAATTCAAACCTTGTTCTCCCAGTGTCCTAGTGGAACACTCAGACCACTCTTACATGATGTCTCACAAGCTATTACCACCCTTGTTAAAATCGAGGAAAGGCATTGCAGTTCAGGTGCATATTTACACCCATTACTCTGAGTAAATTTAGCTTGTAAGCTCTC
Organism: Cyclura pinguis; assembly: GCA_030412105.1. NCBI lineage: Eukaryota > Metazoa > Chordata > Lepidosauria > Squamata > Iguanidae > Cyclura > Cyclura pinguis. The sequence goes on along the minus strand of CM059600.1, from coordinate 313,913,335 downwards.
AGAAGCCAACTGTAGGTCCTAGAAGCCAATTTCATGCTGGCCAAAATATACAAGTTGGTGTCTTAGCTAGCTGAATGATATGAGCTGAGAGAGATCCACAGTCCATCTCCCATCACTGTATATTCTCAGTTCAGAAAGAGCACTGTGCCTTATAATGCAAACACTGAAAATATGACAAAATTATTTCAGAATTATGGCTGTTGTTGTGTTTGATTTATACGGCTGCCTGTGAGTTTCTTGAGCCCTTGAGAACAATGCATCCACACTGTTGTAAACATGATTACATTAGATCATTCATGGGCTTTTCAGAGGTTGGGGGATTTTAGAGCAGTGTTGACAATGACCTCATTGGGCATGATAATCTGAAAGGGACTGCTGAGTTTGCAGTTGGTGTACAGTTTGGCACACAGTCTAGAATTAAGACACGAGTGCTGAAGAGCCACAGACTCTATACTGCTGACACGAATTCTGTAGTGATTCTGTATAGTAGATATCAATGGCAATTTTCAAATGTTCAGAAAAAGACATCAGAAGCTGTAGGAGTGATAGAATTTCTTAGCTGCTACAGTAACAAAGGTATTTCTATTAAAAAAAATTTTTTTAAAAAAAATCTGGTTCCTAAATAATAGGAAACACCTTCTTAGTCACTTAAAATTAGATTAATCAGTTAAAATGTTAATAATGAACCAATTAATTGATTAAATGCAGAGATCTTATGAGCCATAACCCAGATCAAAACAGAACAGAATAATAGTGGTGTTTAATATTTAATTAACATTAAATTGCAAGAGAGAGAAAAAAATAGTGGTTTTCTCCATTATTTGTTGTTAACAAGTAATGTTGCCTAAATACAGGTAACAGGTAGTGTCACCTTAAATAACCTAAATACAACCACATCCTGTCTGATCTTGGAAGCTGAGCAGGATCAACTCTGGTTAGTACTTGGATGGGGAGACCACAAATGAATACCAGGTGCTGTGGGGTATATTTGAAAGGAAAGAACTGACAAAACCACCTCTGAGTATTCCTTATCTAAGAAAACCCTATGAAATTCATGGTGTCACCATAAGTCAATAGGCAACCAACCTGAAGGCACAATTCTGTTGCAGTTTTTGTAACTTGAAAACAGTAACATAAGGGACCAAATAATTCTTCAGCAAGAGTTAAGCTTTAAGTGACAGCAAAATGCTATTAATATTAACAAAGATGCAGAATTGTTATTTCGGTATGACAAAGTAATTGTCTGTTGTTTAGCTTTAAACCTGAACAGCATATGTGAAGATCTAGGGCTTTTTTTTTCTTATTGAATTGCATAATGACTGTTCGCTGGATCATCTTTGCAGGAAAAACAGATGTATTCTGAAGCTAAATTGCTGAAATTAATTTATCTTGAATAATACAATAAAGCTGCCTTATACCCGATGAGGCCATTGGTCCATCTAAGCTAACATTGCCTGTTTGGACTAGAAGCAGTTTTCTGGGGTCTTTGGAAGGCCTCTGTCCTATGGCTTGCTGCCTCATTCTTCAACTGAAGATGGTGGGGACTGAATCTGAGAGTACTGAATTAAGTATTCCCCTTTAAGGTGTGGCTTGGTATGCCTTGAAGAGTATCCAGTGATGTCATTCTGCTAGTACCAATAACACTGTCATCACACACACTTATTTCCCACCCTTAGTTCCTCTTATTGTGTACTTAGGTACTCAGATACTTGTGCAAGAAGTTGTACGAGCATTTCCAAAACTGCTTGTGCAACCAGCTGCATAACTGATTGTATGCCTAGTCTGCTTTGTGTACAACTGCTTCGTGTACAACTGAACAACTAATGGGACTCTGGTAGTATGCTGTTTCCCTCAGCTAACAGTATGCAGGATTTAGGCGTTTGCTTGTCTCATACTGTATGTAATAAAAACCTACGTACAGAATGATGAATATGTTTATGCCACAAATGTTTACTACACCTTCTTTGTGCTTATTAAATGTATTTCAGATAATGGAGGCCAAACTTTGGCAGGAGGAAACAACTGGCCATTAAGGGGAAGAAAGTGGACACTGTGGGAAGGAGGAGTAAGAGGTGCTGGGTTCGTTGCAAGTCCTTTACTGAAACAAAGAGGAGTGGAGAGTCATGACCTTATCCACATTTCTGACTGGTTGCCAACTTTGGTGAAGCTTGCTGGAGGAAATATCAATAGCACCAAGCCTTTAGATGGTTTTGATGTATGGAAAACACTCAGGTAATTTCCTCAGTAGGGCCTAAAGGCACCAGATCCTGCCTGATCTTGGACAATAAGCAGGGTCAGCCTTCGTTAGTACTTAAATGAGAGACCACCCATGAATAGCAGGTGCTGTGGGCTATATTTGAAAGCAAGTAACTAGCAAAACCACCTCCTGAATATTCCTTGCCTAAGAAAGCCCATGATACTTTTGCGGAGTCACCATAAATAAGTCAAGAGGTGACTTGAAAGCACATACAAACTGTTTCCTCAGTTAAATATTTGAAAAAGAAGGCAGCTTTAAAAGCATTATCCCCCCTGATGAATTTTGCAAACCCATTATTAATCCAAATAAAAAGAGGCACATATCTTAAAATATTTTTCAAAATTTGGGATATACATATACATTTTTTAGTAAAGTTACTAACAGGAGCAAAAAGAATATGTGTTTGATACTGGAAGGTCAACATATTTTTTTAAAGTGTAAGTAAAGTGGGTCATGTTCATTTATAAGCAGCTGGATTATCACTCGTTTAGGTCAATCCAGTTAGAGCAATAAATACTCAACATGTTATTCTTGATCCAATCAGTAGTCCCAACAAAGGTAACACTTTTTGTAAAGTGCAAGTAGCAGAGTTGGAATGGAGGGAAGCATTATTACATGTATCCAGGAACACTTTTGAACAGAGGAATGTTTGGGAAATGCTTTGTATCTGGAAAAATCAATGTATGAAAGAGAAAAAAAGTCATTAACGTATATGAAATCAGAAAACATCTAACTATGATGGAAACATCATGAGCCAGCATGATATATCATGGGTCCGCATGGTGTGGTGGTCTGAGTGTTGGAACAGGACTCTGGGATGCCAGGGTTCAGATTCCTCACTTAGTCATGGAAACCCATTGGGTGACCTTGAGCAAGTCACCCTTTCTCAGCCTCAGAGGAACTCCCTCTGAACAAATTTTGCCATGAAGGTGTTATGATAGGGATGCCATAAGTCAGATTCTATTAGAAGGCACATAACATGCATCCAATATTTGTCTCCTTAATTTTCAGTATAGAGAACTTACAAGCTACACATAGATACTCGGAGAATTTAGAAATCTTTGAAGTAGCCATTCTAAAGCTATCCAAATAGAATAATCAGTGAGCAGGGAAATAGGGTGGTAGAACAGAGAAACATAGGCCTTTGAGGCCCCTCCGGAAACGACAAACCCCAGGATTCCATAGGATGTTGAAAGTGGAATAATAGCACTATAACAGTCTAGTGTGGAAATAGCCATAGAAAGCTGCCTTAAACCAATCATACTATCTGTCTGTATAGCTCACTGTTTTCTGACAGTGATTGATCTCAAACTCTGCAAAGAAATATTTACTGTTATCTGTTACCTATAGCTTGAAATGAATGTCAAGTTAAAATAGCCAGAATGCAATTTCGTTCTTTCTCTTGTGTAGTCACACTGGTCTGATTCAAACAGAGACTACCATGTGTGAGTAGAGGAGGCTCTAACCTACCCTCTACAGCCATTTCCTCATCGTCGGCTATGTTGGGTAGAGGTTTTGGAAGCTGTAGTGCTACATCTATGATTCTATGAAACTGGAGGGTCATGTAATTCCTACCCCTGCTTGATGATTGGTATGCTTTAGGGTAGGTTGTTGTTGAAAAGATTATAAGAACATTTTTGGATGTTTAAAAATTTCCAGTTGGAAAGGAAGCTCTCCAGGGTCCTGCAGGGAGCAGTGCATTCCCCAACTGCTGGCGGTTGTCCACCCCTGCATTTAATTCATTGCTAAACAATCCCTTAATGCTAACATTATAAATCCTATTGCTTCAATGGGTCTGCCTTTGTTGGGACTACTGATTGGATCAAGACTAACATGTTGAGTATTTACTGCTTTAACTGAATTGACCTAAACGAGTGATAATCCAGCTGCTTATAAATGAACATGACCCATGCATGTCCACTATGTTATCCATCAAAACTATTCTTTTCAATTGTCTGGTTAATTCTAATCACTCACAACAAAGTTTATGCCTTCTGTGCCCCCCCATTGTTACTATTGTTATGTGCCTTCAAGTCATTTCTTACTTACAGTGACCCTAAGGCAGACCTATCACAGAGTTTTCTTGGCAAGATGTGTTCAAAAAGTCCCTTGTCTTCATCTGACGCTGAGAGAGTGTGGCCTATCCAAGTTTCCCATGGTCAAGGAAACCCTGGTCTCCCTGAGTCCTAGTTCAGCACTCAAACCCCTATGCCACACTGGCTCTCTATTTCCCCCTGTAACACTTTTATATTTCTTTGCAATGGAACCAGAATTCCCTAGTGCTTTGGATGTTTGAAGAATGTAACCAAATACATTCTGGCATGGTTGAAAAGTAACTGGTTTTCAATATCCCAAAGTAAACAAGGCAGAGGAGGTGATAATTGCTTAATTATGCTATCAGCAATGCAGAAAAGTGGTTTTCGGTCTTCTATTGTTTCACTGAGGGCATTTAATTGAAATGATAATGGCTGGGTTTTTTTTATTGATTGAATTAATGCATCTGGGTTTTAGAAGTGTGATATATGCATTGTGTGATATATAGAATTCTTGGTAGACCCCTTGGAAGAAAAACATCTGTAGCAATTATAGTGTTGTAACAGGGCACATGAAATTGACCATAGTCTCCTCCTTGCTTGAATCTGTCATGCATCAGTTACTTACAACAGCTTTCTATTAGAGCTGTTTAAACTATTTTTGCCTGCCTGCGGTGATGTTTTTATTATTTTATCTGGTTGGACAGGCATCTCCTGAGATGGTTTGAGTATAGAATATCCTCCTGCACTGGGGAACAAAGAGTTGTGCTGTCTGTCATGAACAACTGGGCATTCTCTAGCAATTTGATTCTGTGAACTTCCTGAGGGGTCATCGTAATCATATTATTGCTGTTGTTGTTCTTGTTATGTTGTTATTTTCCCACCCTTTTCTCAGTGTCGGGGCTGCTTACAGAGGTTAAAACAGATACAGCTAAAAAAGTCACATCATGCAACAGTTTAAAACATAATTAAACTAACAACAGAATTAAAAGCAGTTAAGAGCTTGACCATTAAAAAACAAACAGTACTGCAGTGTTCTGAGTGTCCCTTTCCTCTTAAGCAGTCTGCCCTCAACTTTCAAAGGCCTACCAATATGAAAAATCGTGCACCTGACTATGGAATGACAGTAAGGAAGGCACCAGTCTAACCCAGGTGTTCCAGAGCCTGTGAACAGCCACTGAAAAGGTGCTCTCCCATGTTGCCACTTCATGTACCTGTGAAGATGATGGGACAGAGAGGAGGGTTCCCCCAGAAGATGTCAAAATATAGCAGGCTCGCATGGGAGAATACAGTCTTTCAGATAGCCTGGACCTGAGCCATATAGGGCTTTCTGGGTCATTAGTAACCCTTTGAATTGTGCCTGGAAGCAGACTGGCATCCAGTGGAGCTATTACAGTGAAGGAGTTGTGATCCCTGTAGCCAGTCCTTGGTTTTACCTGCAGCTCTTCAAACTAGCTGAAGTTTCTAAACACTCTTCAAGGGAAGCCCTACACAGAGCATGCTACAGTAATCCAAACAGTTATAGGTTGGAAATGTAGAGCATGTGACAGTTTGCCCTCATCCAGTCAGTTACTGATGACTGGCACTGGTTTACAACTGAGACGGCTCCTTTGGATTGAAGTGGAAAAGAGTAATAGAACTGATAGAACTAATAGGACTGCCATGCTGATGGCACTGGATTCCAGAACTCTGGACAATCTTTCCCAGTGGTTTCATGCATATATTTAAAAGCACAAAGGATTAAAAAGAACCCTGGGGGATTAAACAGGCCAGTGCAAAGGAACCATCTTCTGAGAGCACCTCTCTAGGAAGGACCAGTGCCACTTATAAAAGAGTGCATCCAAGCCCCATCTCAGCAGGGTGGCCAAGATTGATTCTATGGTCAACAGAATCAAAAGGCATGAGAAGTAAAGCAGAACCAAAAATGGCATAACATGCATACCTCTGCATCCAAGAAGCCCTTTTCTCAGTTCCATAACCTTCACAAGCATAGTTGGTGGGAACACATGATTGGAGGACCTTCTTGGTGGCTTCCCTGAGACTCTTGAACTTCTTTTCTAGGGAGGCCAGAATGGTCCTCTTCCTACTGTCTTTTCATCAGCAGGTAAAAACTGTTTTTATTCTGACAGGCTTTTAGTACAGAAAGTTTTTAAGAATGGGCTGGAGATGCTCTATTGTTTTAAACTATACTGTTTTTAATAACTTTTAAATTTTTTTAAATTGCATTTTGCTCTTTTAAGTAGAGATTCAAACTGTTTAATACTTTGATTAGTTTAATTCTGGTTTAATGTTCACTTTTTGTATGTTTTTAGCTGTCTTGTTCTTTTAAACTGTAAGCTGCCTTGAGTCCTGATTTTGGGAGGAAGTCAGGATACAAATAAATACGATGAAGATGAGGATGGTAGTAGTTGTGGTGGTGGCACTCTGTTTACTAAAAAGTGACCTTTTTTAAGTTCACATATCCTGAGTCACAAGCTCATGGAAATGTTTTGAAGCTGCAACTGGTACAAATAGTTTCTGCTTCTCCTTTGATGTCTGCCTTGATCTAAGATTTGTGTTCTACCGGTTGCGCTTTCTGTCTGTTAATTATCTGGCTAAGTCAAAGTCTTAATTACAAATGCAGATGTCTGTTCAACCCAGTCTGTTAAGATTTATGGTAGGACCTGTTCCACGTTCCTTCTGCTCATGTGACAAAATCCGTCAACATGAATAAAGGCCTTCTCAGTGGTGGCACTTCAATGTTAGGTCCCTTTAGTCATTTTTTAAAAAGTGAAATCTTTTTGGTTCAGGCATGTTTTTTTAATTGAAGTGGGAGTTTTTATGTTTTCCTTGTTATAGTTTTACTGTGTAGTAAAATTCCAGTATTGGCTTGTTATATTTTATACGTACTGCTGTAAATCTCCTTGAGTATTCATTTTCTCTAAGGAAAAACAGTGTATTCATCCTGAAATAAATAAAAAGAGCAGCGTTTTCCCCTGTAGATCAAAAACATCCACTATACTGCATCCAGTTTTGAGCAGCCTTATACATTTAATTGGTTGACAGACTTCCATTGTTCCTTGGAAAGATCACAACAGGAAGCATTGAAATGGTAGGCGTCTGTTTCTGTGAAACCACATAGAAAGAAATTTAATATTTTTTCCTAATGAATTTGTTGTAGCGAAGGAGAGCCATCACCCAGGAAGGAGCTGCTTCATAACATAGACCCGATTTTTGTGGATCCATCTCCATGTGAGTCTGTGATTAACTGCTGGAACTCTTAGAGATAGCTCTGAAGCCAAGGCGTTGTAAGGGAGGGGAGGGATTCCCCCTTAAGGTAGGTTTTATTTTTCTCTGGGTGGAGAAATTAAATAGTGCTGGACACCAGCCATTCTGCCACTTTGCCATAAAATGTTGTAGTGATCTCATCTGCAGAGCACAGTTAACTACCTCTTAATCATTCCCAGAGTTTGTTGCATTCTCTAGTGGCCCACAGTTGCTTGTATGTAAAATGTAATGTAGGCCTGAATGTGGAGCTGTTGACAGATAACCACATGTGTCCAGTGCCTAGTGAGGCACCATACCAAAGTGCTTCCAGTGCTGAGGAGTGACAGTTGCCTCCTGATAGCCATGTATATGTGCACATATGTTGTTTCATGTGTAATCAAGCACCATTGTTGACCTTGCAAATTGAGGGTGGAAAACACGGGGAAGCGTTGCTTCAAGTGTGGTTTTGAAGTTCAAACTCCCAGTTGATGCTTTTGTAGTGTAATCACATGAGCTGGTGATTTTGCCAGTGCTGTTTCTCTGCTAAGTGATGTCTGTTTTACAACTCTAACCAGGTTTGCCTTTTTTTTTTTTGTCTGTTTGAAAAATCTTTTTTTGGCCAGAGACTAAGCCTTTCAATATAGGGTTTGTTCTAAGAAAATTTTCATTGGAGCATGCTCTTTTTACACTCTTTCTAAATTCCTTAATGAAATTATTATGTAATAACAACAAGGATATCCAAAACCGCAGATGGCAGTCTCTCCTCACCGGCTGCCCAGGTCTTGTGATTAGGGCTCTCTTGCTCTGTTCCCTTCACCCTTTTCTCCATCTCCAAACTGGAGAGCAGGAAGCAAAGTGCAGAGAGGGAGAAAAGTGAGACGCTGAACTGGGAAACCACACTGTGTGAGAGGTGTTCCTTTCTGCCCTCTTGTCAGAAGCAATGGCGTAGGCATGTACAGTCATGTGAGCGAGAGACAGAAGATGAAGGAAGTGACTCTTGGCCAGGTCCCCCAGAGGAGAAAGGTAAAAGGTAGAAAGAAAATGTAAAAATGTACTCTGGATCTTGGCCAGACCAAAAAGTACACTGCTTCCAAAGTCATACATAGTGTTCTTGGAGTATATTTTTGGTCTTCGTGGTGCCACAAAAAAAGGTTCTATGAAGTACCAGATGGAGCAGCTGGCACACTCTGCACAGCCTGGAAGCCCCATGCCAGTACAGACCTCCTCTTGGCTACATGTGGGAATCCCTCAGAATTTGTTTTGTGCCATACAGTTTGCTGAGTGTGAGAGCCTTCACTCATGAGAAAAGAGAGACAGCTGCGAGAGATAAGATTTTTGTGTATGCCATGTTCCAGACTTTTTCTCCATATTTTAGTTACATTCAAGCCTTCCTCAAAAGACACCAAGATGACAAACGTTGGTCTTTCAGGGAGTCTTCCATGTGGATCTCTTATAACTCCCAGAACCTTCCAGCCACCAAAAAAAGTGTAACTGTTCCCAAATCAGGTTTCAGCAAGGTTGTGGCATCATGTGTTCTTTAAACCAGGTTTGGGGATCCCCATTCTCCTGCAACCAAATCCAGCCCATGAGGCTCCCTAATGTGGCCCACAAGTCTCTCCTGGCAGACTGTGCCCCTTTTCCTGCTCCACTGTCCCTGACCTTTGATCTCCTGGCTTCCAGTTTGATTTGCTAGCTTGCTTTCTCTCTCAGTTGGTTACCAATGTGTCGACTAAATTGTACTCATGAGCTCCTCTTTCCTGCTGGCCTTTAAGTGACCTACTGATCATTTGCCAAGGCATAGCTCAGAAGTAATGTGTTGCCAATAAAAAGAAATTGTAATTAATCCTTTTTATTTATTTATTTATTTTGGAAACAAAGGTGCATTATGATTGTAATGTAACTGGGGGATAACTTCACTTCTCTTGTGGTATAACTGTAACATTAATTTAATTATTTTTATAGTTATAGAGAGTTCGTAGCCTCACAAATTCACAATATTTAGTACTACAGGTACGCGGCCTCTATTGTTCTAGTATATGTGTTTTAGAAAACTAAAAACAAAATATTTAAGTTACTTTTCAGTAATAAGAAAAAAAGAATTGCTTTATAACTATAATGGCAACTTATTAAAAATAAAACAGATTTTAAAAAAAACTCTGGGCCCTTGAACTGTAATTAATTACTTTTTAAAAAAGCTTTTCAAGTTCTGTGTGGAATTATTGAGAACTATTTTACTGACTAGCAATTAGTCGAGACGCTATGGAACGCTAACTCAATACTGCTTGTGCAGTTCTAACGGTCCCACAGCTCACATGGGGAAAATATTTGGCCACCTCTTTAGTAAATGTAAGGCATATTTGCCTCGTAGCAGACAGAAGTAGGTCATCTACCAGTAGCAAGAAAGCTTGAAAATATTACTTACTTGTACTATAACTCCCAGAATCCCATGCTGTCTATGGTATTCCAAGAATTGTAGTCCAGAAAGTAATGTTTTCCATGCTCTGTTCAGAAGTAATTGCGGTGGTTGAGATTCCTTGTGCAGAATCTAACTTGAACCAGAGATCACTAGAGCACAGCTCCAGAACCCATTAGCAGGGCCAGTAAGCATGAGAACATAGATCTAGGCACATTTAAACTATTGAGCTACAACAATCAGACACCTCTGAGGATAATGAGGGAAAGCCCTTGAACCAGAGGGTAAGGCTTTCAAGAAGTATTTAGCTTTTGTTATTTGCTGCCAAGTTGACTGCAACTTATGGCAACCCTATGAATGAGATACATCCCAAAGCCTCACTCACCAACAGCCCAGCTCAAGCTTTGCAGATGCAAGGTTTCCTTGATTGAAACAATCCACCTGTAGTGCTGTCTCTCTTTTACTTTTGCCTTCCACTTTACCAAGCACTATCATCTTTTCTGTTGAGTCATGTCATCTCACGATACATCCAAATACTACAGCCTGAGTTTAGTCATCTTCACTTCTAGTGAGAGTTCAGACTTGATTCATTTTGTCTGTTTGGTAGCCCGTGGTATCTGTACTATGGGCTGTTTCAGCACCTCATTTTAAATGTGTTCCAGTTTCTCCCCCAGTACATACCCTGCAAGGTATTTGTGTGGGGATAACCAGAGAGGAATGTTCTTCCTCACAGCATTTTGAGCAAGAATAATAATAAGTGAGGTTTATACATATCTCCGCACAGAACTGTTGTCACTTCTAAATCGCCACTACATCATTATAAAAATGTTCATCATCTTTGTATTTCTCTTTGTATTTCTCTCACACCAGCATCTGGTGCTCAGCCATGTTTTGCAAATCTTTCTTCTTGCATAAATATATAGGAGCAGCCAAGCCTGAGACAAGTATTAACTGAGCTTTTCCATAATTCGTGAGTACTGTATGTTCAAAAGTTTTTGGCATAATTATCTGCATTATTTTGTACGAGAAATGAGAAGAGAATGTTACTGTAGCAGGGCTGTAGGGTTTCTCGCCCTGCTCCACAGTACCTTTTCAAGCACTGCTTGTGGCAGCAATAGCAGATCATTCTGCAGATGGCTGAAACATTTTTTAAGAGATGGTGAGAAGAACCTGCTGCCACATGTAGCAATTAAATGAAGTACAGTCAACCCTCCACATTTGTGGGTTTGACATTCACAGATTTGATTATTTGCGAGTTTCTCTAACTCCTGCCCTCCCACCTCAGGTGCTTCTTTTTTGAGGGAACCTTCCTTCTTGGTAGCTCCAATCAGGCCATGTAGCCCTTTAAAAACCCACCTCTGGTCCTCCTTTTCCTCTACCAGTCTCTGCCTGGCCAGCGAAGGATGGCTCTCTGCCCAAATTCTCAGCACCTCAAACCCTGTACCCTGCCCCACATACACCCAAGGAAGGAGATGGGCAAGAGAGAAGAAGTACAGGACCACCATGCCAACCATCTCTTTTCCCTGACCTGGTTTAGACCCTGGATGCCCACTTTCCCCACCCGTGCCCCAGCCCCCTTCCCACAGACACACAAATTTTGTTATTTGTGCATTTTTCACTTTTGCGAGGGTCCTGTGTCCGTAACCCTAGCAAATGTGGAGGGCCAAGTGTAAAGTGTGTGGTGGGTAGAATGAAAAACTTGAAGCTACTGTGTCCACCATAGTCAGCCCCTTCAACTGAAATGAAAATCACACCAGAAATTCAGGAGAAATTGCTTCCTGACTGAAGCAAAACAGAGCTGAAGCAAAGTCCTGAGCTAACTCTTGTGTAGCAATAGGTTTTCTTATTGTCAAAAAGGGCATGGGGTGAAGGGAACAGAACACCTTCCCCAGAAACTTGACCATCCTCTGATCCATTGCCCCAATTCTTCCCATCCTCTCCTCAACCTAGCTATAGTGCAGGATGTAAACTAGACTTAGAATAAATTTCTGTGGGTGATGGACTATAGGGAGAGAAGACAGGGAAGAAGGAGTGTTCAGCTTCCCACTTATCCTGTTGTTGTTTTCAGAGGCCGAGGACTCTTGGAAAGGATAATCTGGAGTCAAAGCAAGCTTGGAGGATGTACAGTTTGTTTTTGCAGTCCCTTTTCTTGTCTACCAGGCTGACCTCACTTTTCCAGTCTCATCTGAATCCTGCCCTGGAGTATCTGTGATTAACATAAGACGTTAAGAAAACCTGGTCTGGACAAAGGAATGGATCTGCCACAGACATTGTGTGTATGTAGGCTATATTTCAGAGGAAGGAACTGATAAAACCACCTCTGAATATTCCTGCCTTGCCTAAGCAAAACCTCGGTAATTTAATAGAGTGACCATAGGTCAACAACTGACTTGATAGCATGTGGCCCTCAAGTCATTTGTCAACTTATGGTGATGACCACATGAATTTCATTGGGTTTTTTAATGCAAGGAGAGATCGTTCACTTTTCCTGCTCCTTTCTGCCAAAAAACAGGAAGCCTGAGAAGCTTCCCAAAACAGCCACAGTTTGCCTATCCTTGTGTGACAGGTCCTTACTTCTCCCAGATTGGTGTGGCAATTCCCAATCTGGTAAGGTCTTTACCACACATTTCTGCCTCCCCTGTTATAACACCGTCTTTCTGTAAAAGGGTGAGGATGTTCAATGTTTGTTTAAACCCACTTGATGATTTTACGCTAGCGTGCTTCACAACTCAAGCTGAGTCAGTGCTTACAAAAATCAACAGTTACACTTACCAAGTAAGAATAAAATGGCATGTTAGACTTCAGATGCAGGTCAAGGTTGATATATTTCCTCAGTGCACTTTTTAGACAATATAACAGGTAACTCTCTGTTCAGAAACAGTTCACTTATATCTTTTAGACTTTCCTAAAAGGCACAATGGTCATTCAACAACCCTTTGGCTAAGTTTCTACCAAAGTCTTAGGTCATTTCCGCACTAGAGTATTATAGCACTGTTATTCCACTTTCAACATCCTTTGGAATCCTGGGGTTTGCAGTTTCGGGAGGGGCCATCCGGCCCCTCCCGAAACTGCAAACCCCAGGATTCCATAGGATGTTGAAAGTGGAATAATCGCGCTATAAGCGGGTAGTGTGGAAATGACCTTAATCTCCAATCTAGGTCACACTCTCTGACCGGATCCTACTGGAGTTCAGTTACTCTTCTGCTTCTCACTAAGCTTTCACTGAGAACTAACCCTCCCAAAATAGTCACACACTCTGACTGGCTAAAGGACTCTACCCCCTACCTCCTTGCTAAGCTCTCATTAAAGGAATCCAAAATACCCACAGTTACTTGGCTTTATATGATTTTTCTCTCAGCCATAAACCCCTCTCACACGCTCCTGGGCAGGCTTCTCTCCTGAGGTGCTATTCTGGTTGCCCAGCAGCCTGCTTCCAGGCTGTCTTGGCACTTCAGATAGCCACACTCCCCAAACTTTGAAACACCTTGCTTCAAACGGTGGTGGTGGTAGTAATAGTGAGGATGATTATAGTAGTAGCAGTAGTAGTAAAACACTAGAAGATTACGTAAAGAATCACAACATTCTGTATCTATTGCTTGATATTTGCGGTGAAAGAAATTCCATTGCCTTAAACTGGTTTCATTTCTGGAGTGCGATAGTAATAAGGTTATATTCTTCTTAACTTTGAGCTTATGTATAAAAATATAAACGTAAACATGAGCCGTCTTTTTCTGATGTCATATATTGTTGCATGTTTGACTTAGCTCGTCTTCAGAAGTTTGCCCTCTGCTTTATTGTTGGTGGTACAATTAATGTGAATGTGAGATGTGGCCTTTTCAGTTTGTGCACCTTTTGCTCTAAGGATTGCCTTGTTCCCTATTCACAGTGTTTTGGTATGTGAAGAAAATACTTTTTTTTCTGTGTTTATGGGATTGAATTATTTTTCCTTGTTACAAACTTCACTCTTGTTTCTGTTTCTCTTAAATCTAATGCATCTTGTTTTTGCTTTAGTGTATAGTTTATTTATTGGTTTGGGGTTGTTTTAACATAGATGTTTGGGATGGAAAAATAAGTTATAGTCTCTGGTTCAAATCTCTCCTTGGTCATAAGTTCAGTAGTTGACCTTAGTTCTTAGATATGGCGTTACCTCTCTATCTCAGCTTTTGATCTGCCACCTTAGGATAATAACGCTTTCTTTCGGGGGTCTAATAACAAGTACAAAATAAATATATTTAAGTACAGGGTCTTAACATGATTTTAAATTGTGTCATTATCTTTAATTGTCATTGTCTTTATTTAAATTATAAAGTAAATGTTATAATGTCTTAGCATTTTTTGAACACTGTGTAACTCTCTTCTGCATATTTTCCAATTTGTCATCATCATTTGCAAAACATGTTGCTTAGACTTAATAAGGAAATCCTATGCATATCTGCTCCAAAAGTAAGTCCCATTCAGTTCATTGGGGCATTTTCCCTAGAAAACGTGCATGGGATTACCGGCTGATTGTAATGTCCACAGTATGAATCTTGAGAGCACAAAATTGTTCTTTTGTTCCTAATTCTTATTATAATTTCATTGTATCTTTTTTAAAAACTCAGATGAATTTATATTGCATAGGTTTTGAGGTGGAAAACATGTACAGATTCTAGTGATTCATTTCCCCAGGAGTTTGCTTTGCTTAGTAGTGCTTAGATACACATGTAAATACTGACTTATTTCACCTTACTTTAGTAATGTTAAGTTGTTTAGTCTTAGTTTTTTCTTCAGTTTATCTGATTTTTCAACTGCATTTTTAGTGGTTATTTCTTGCTACTTTTATTATTTTTAAATTAATTTTAATTAATGTGAGAATTGCTGTGGATGCAACTGCTAGAATAGAGAGCGTATATTTTTTTTAATAACACATATGCCTTGGTTACATCCCGGAAAGATTACTGTGATATAATCTGACCTTGCGTAGCTTCTAAGATCACACAGGATCTTATGGTTTTAGCACATTTATGCTCGTTGCATCCATACAGAGTGTCCTGCAATTAAAAAAATACAAAATCAGAATTCTCCACAAGTCCACTTCTAGTTTTGAGATTTTTTTTTCATTAAACAGTGGAAGAAAAACCTGTGATCTATTGAAAAGGTGAATTGTTACTCTGAAATCTTCCAAGAGAGGCAGTTCCCTCATCCTTTTTTAACCAAAGGCCCATTCACAGAACACAGTTATAGCGCTGTGATTCTACCTTAACTGCCATGGCAGCATCCTGTGAAATCCTGGGTTTGCATTTTAGGATAGAGTACAGTCCTCCCTCTACATTTGCAGGTTTGACCTTCACAAATTTGATTATTTGTGCAGCACATGATTGCCCCCCGCTTTCCTCCTTCCATTCTCTTGCATTCCTCACCCCAGGCTTGCCAGGCTTGTGTTTAAAATGGACATTTTTTTCTTTGGGGGTGAGCAAAGCTCCCCCCCCCCACTGCTGGAGGTGTGTCCTCTCTCCCATGTGGCTGCACTTTCTGCTGTGTAACAGTTGCTGATTGATCAGGTACTCTCTTTGCTCCTACCCCTTCCTTTTGAAGATGGCTGCTAGAAGTAACTAGAAGGGAAGAGCTGTGCTCTTCTCCCTTTGAGGGGAAAGTATCAGTAAACCCTTTACTGTGTCTTTTTTTCTCCCCCGCCCTCCAATGCTGGGGCCAGAGGCAAAGGAATGAGAGGAAGGAGCTCTGCAGGGGAATCCTAAGAGTGGGAGTTGTGTGACTTTTCCACTTTTGCCAGGGTTCTGTGCCTCTAACCCTCACAAATGCTACTGTATTTAGAATTCACGGCTAGAGAACTGTGGTGTCTCACTAAACTACAAGCCCCAGGATTCCATAGAATGCAGACATGACAGTTAAAGTGGAATCATAATGCTATATTTGTCTAGTATGAAAGGGCCCCAGAGAAAGGGCAGACTGGGGGACAAAATATCATCCTTGGAGCCACATATGGCCACAAAGCCACACTTTCCCCATACAATCACATGATAGGTGTATGTTTCGAATTAAGTGGATTTATGTGCACTGGGAAGAATATTGCAAAATGTACATGTCATGCACATTTGTTATAACTTTGCATCATTCCTTTAAAAAATAAGTTACTGATGGCTTGGCAGCTGTGAGGATGATGTCAGCTCTTCCATTGTGAAGGATCTGCTTTCTTTTAGTTGTCTTATGGCATTTTATCAAGTTTCAGTGATTCAGCTGAATTAAAAACCAACTGGATCTGAGTCAAAACTCCCTTAACTGCTAAACCAAACATATTTCTAACCATGCAATCATTTCTACATGGTCTATTGTAGAGCACCACTGAAGCTCTGCATTCTGTTATCAGCAATTTTATTTTTCAGAATATAAACTGAATGATGTCATGAAAATGGCTAAATCCAAGCTGGAGCTGAGGGTTGTTAATCACAATCTGTCAATATACTTCTCTATGTGGCATTTTAAATCATATACAAAACAAGAAATGGTCAAAAACTTGGCAAGAAAATAGTATTCTTATCGATTTGAAGATTAAAAAAATAGCACAGTTTTATCACATACTTCCAAAGGAGAGAGTGAACAATTTTGGCAGGTCAGGGCCAATTTTCTGCCACACAGGGTGCCAGAAGTGCCAAAATAAAACAAGACAAAACAAAATGAGAAACAACTAGAAGCTCTCTTCTGGTATCGAAAAACAATATTTTTTAATGTTAGATAATGTTGGAGATTTGCAATCTCTTCAAAAGTGAATTGCCACATCTGGATGCTTCCAGAATAGCCAGTTCACATACCCACACACACACTCACACACAGCTTTAAAAAAAAAACAGGGAAAGAGGAGTTGTGAAGATGTCAGGCGCTAGAGTGAACATTCCTGTTTTAGGAATGCCATAACTGTGCTATTTTGATACCTTGACCAAGATCGTATCTCATGGGAAGCCAAACATGTCATGTCATGTCTATCATTTTCCTGATTTTTTTTCTCTCAGCCCATCTCTTGCCTGGTTCTGCTTTTGTATATAGAGTGAGGCCTCAGTATCTGGTAGGGTTTGGTTCCACGCTTCCCCATGGAAACAAAAATTTGTGGATGCTATAGTTGAACAATGTACAGTGGCGTAGTAAAATGACATCCCTTATATAAAATGGGAAAATCAAAGTTTGCTTCTTAGATTTTTAAAAAATATTTTCAAGCCATGGTTGGTTGAATCCATAGATACAGAATTCATGGATGTGGGAAAGTTGACTGTACATAATTATATTTTCTTTTCAGATTGTAATTTTGGTATTACACTATTTGTGATATCTCAAATTCTATAACAGTTTGTGGTCCTGTCTTGCAATGGAACTCAAGGTTACTGTCCTACTGAATGCTTATACCACAGCCATGGAGCCCCACCTGACCACCTAGTATTGCCATGAATCAGGTTGTTGCCTTACTCCAAATGGGTCAGCAGATGGGGGCTTTCTTGAAGAGGCAGCAGCAGTGACTTCTCTGATGTTCTTTTGGACATTCTGAGAGGCAAAGACATGCCAACCAATTTGAAGCTAGTGGTCTAGGTCCTGTTGTTATGTGGTTAAACATTCCATGTATGTTGGTATTGTACTATGTCTCTTGACAGATAAAAGCCCAGCAGGGAACAAAGGAAGAAGGAAAAGTTTGGAGCAGTTCTCTTGGGAAACAATGTGAGTCATGTTCCTGAGCAATGTTTTCTGTGCTCAACCACTAGGAGAATACTGAGGTTGCCCTGCAGGAGGTTCTTAGGCAGCAAAGCTTTGCTTATACCACAGCCATGGAGCCCCACCTGACCACCTAGTATTGCCATGAATCAGAATGAGATATTTGCACCCCCAAATAGTATCCAGATAATTACAAGATGGGAAGTCATTAATGAATTGTTTCCAGTTGAAAAAGATTTGATTCCCCAATGATCTAACATCAGTACAACAGTGGGACAGCCACAAGATTGTGTAATAAGACTCAGCCGAAGGTAGAATTAACGCAGTGCAGTTGAGGTGTAATAGCATTGTGTCACAATATCCTTTGTCAGCCTCATTCTAAGGGTTGGCTTCCCAGCTCAAAAGTAGATGTGCTGATATATGGAGATTTCTGGGTAGGAAACTCACAACATCAATTGAGATTTTACACATTTCACACATGAAAAATCAGGAGGTGCATTTCCCAACTCGCTGGAAGTGCCAGTTTGCAAATCTGGCTACTATCCTGTGTTGACAGCCAGCCAAGGCTTACAGCTGTCTAATTAGAGCCTGTTATCAGCAGCAATGAGCAAAGTTTTTATTAGTTTGCTAGGAAATTACAAGTTGTCTTTTTGCAGTCCAAGTTCACAGTAAATCCAGAGCGACAGTCCAGTGGCAAAATCTGTACACAAGGCAAAGGTTAAGGTTTCTAGGAGCACAAGCAAGGAATCTGAATGTAAGTCGTGTTGCTTCTATCAATAGGAACAGTTGACTGCAACAGCTTCCTCCCATTCTGGTCACTCTTTATATAGGCTTAAAGCCTTTCCCAGCTCTTTGCTTAATTAAAGGTCCTTACTACATAAACACTCTGAGATGCCCAGGTTCTCCCTTTTCCACCTACCCTGGTTGCCATAAGTATTGTCCTTCTCATGTCTCCATGTTATGGATGTTGAGAAAGGTCCTGTCTGGGTCCTGGGATGGGGGCATGACAGCTACAAATGAAGTAGGCATGGGCACCAGGTTTTCTTTCCCAGAAGCCCACATGGATTTCCTGGGTTCTGGTATGGGACAGGACCAATCAGAAGCAGACTGATTTTCTGTCAGGGGCAGGGATCAGAAGCAAGTGAAGGCTTCACTCAGGTTTACTCTCAGCCCATATGAGCTGCTTTTGACATTGTGCAAAGAGTCAGCTTTCTTTGTCTCTACCCAACCTTTCTTCGTAGTTGAGTGTTTTGTTAGTGGTATCACACTGCAGTTTTAGCTTGGGGGCCATATTCAACTAGATGGGGCCAGTGTGGCTGTCATACTAGTATGGAGGTCTCGTTAAAGGGCATTGAGGGTGTATGCAATTAGGGCACACCCAGCTCGTGGGCTGACAGCTCTGCTTCACTTCTAAGTGGCAGGGGAAACATGCAGTGGCTTCCATCTCTGTGGATTCCCGTATCTATCATTCTAGCACTTGTCAGCAGGAAGGCTGGGTGAATCAGTTTCCATTGTTCGTAGGCAGGTCAGCTGATCAATGGGTTGCCTTTAGCTGGCAGGCAGATTGACCAATGCATGGATGTAGATCCCTGCTATGGGCCAAGAGTAATTATCTGTATCCAGTAAAGCTGTAGCTTTCTCCATTTCGACAAAATGTGGTGTGTGCTCCTTTCTTACTAGAGAAAAAACCCACACTCACTGCTAGGTCTGCAAAATAATAGTCTCTATAAGCCGTAATGAATTCAGTTTAGACATATTTGTTCTTTAAGGCATAGATCCAAGGCATAGAAATTAAGTGATTGTATAAAATGAGTCTGTTTCTTAGTCTGAGCCAATTTAATCAAAATTCGTGTTGCTGGTCTTGACATCTACAGGTGCATTACTTCATGCATTGTACTAATAACAGCCAGAATGAGTAGCCACAGGCTGAAATCCTGCTCTAGTAGGTATACCTACATACAGAGTGGAACAAAATGTCAATATGTACATTGGCTGCAGTTTTGTGCCCAGAGTTTTGAATGTAGGTCCACTGACTCATTAGGATTTGCACATCAGTGACCAATTGCCAGATAACTGTTGTAGGTGACAACATCCAGCACTGTCATTAACTGAAATTAATTCATTAGGTAAATGAAAGCAGATGGATACATGTGCAATTTTAAATCCCCATTGACGATACAAAGAGAAATGAGCCAAGAATTCACAACTCCACTGCTTCAACACAAAGTTTGGCTTCCAGCTTGACTGAGCAAATCATGACAGACTTTGTGAACTGATCAGCAAAAACTTAGGACATTTGTACTGTATGATGTTTTCTCATGACAACAATGGGATTTTATAGCTTGGGAACTTTACTGTCTTACACTATACTATATTGTCAGTCCATGAAGGATGCCACTGATCTCAACACTATCTACTGTCACCAGTTATTCTGTCTGATATGGCACTCCCTTCTAGCAGTCACTTGGCACTGTAGTGAAGTTTCTGCATTGTTCCAGAAGACAGGATATGCTGCCTGTGATGTCATATTCATCTGTACTTCCACAACTGTGCTCTGCTGTATGAGTGCCGTAAGTTATTGTAGAATTGCCAATTTCATTTTAAGTAATATTTTATAATGTGTGGATATTTAGTTTATAATAAATCGCCGCTGAATTCCATTGACATTATATATTGCATATGTTGGAAACACCAGAAGAATTTGTCTTGATTATGGGACAGTTAGCTCCTTTGGGCTCCATTTTTCACAGCCTGCACAAGGGCTAAAAAAGATTCTGTGAGTTATTATATAGCCCAGTTGATTTGTGCCCTCCATATTTCTTTTCACTGTTGGGGAAAATATAAAGCAGATAGAAAGAGAACAAACATTCAGTGGGAGAAGATAGTTACTGCTTTTTCAAGTACATAAACGTGTGTGGGAGTCTGTATTATCTCTTTTAGAAAGAATGAAAATGACCTGACTCTTTGCGTTTGTATACTGCTAACAACACCTGACATCATTTGAAAAAAATAAGTGTGTTAACAAACTCATGTGATCTTTTTCTGCTGAATACTTGAATCTGACACTTTGGAATTATAGAATTTATAGCATTTTGGACCACTGCCCTTTCTGTCTGATTTCAGGATAGGAGCTAAGCACATTCAGGCAGAAGTGCATAATAGGCTGATAAGGTTATAGACATACCCAAGGCCCTTTGCTTTATATGGTCACAAGGTTACAGGCCTGCTCAAGTCCAAGAAATGTCTTCTTTAGAAGACAGAAACAGCTGCTGAGCTTGTTTATATATCTTTAGCTCCATGCAAGAGTTTACCAAGCATCTTAAAGGAGGAACATACTAGCTTCATTGCCTTCATTTCTGCTTCTCTCTCTCCATTGGGAAGGTGATGTTCTGAAGACTAGTGCCTCCTTTGCTGATGCATTCTCACTATGTCTTCTATTTCAAACAGACTCTGGGAAGATATACAGTTTTGTGGGGCATGTAAGAATAATTTAAACAACTTCTGTACTTATATAGAGACATTCAGTAAGCATGTAAACAAGCTCTGGGTGTCCAGGAGCCATTCTTTCATTCCCCTCTGGAGACCACACCATCTCCTCCAAAGGTGGAGATTCAGAGAAGAACTACTACTCCTAAAACTGTCATTATTCAATTTAAAAAAAAATACAAAGATTTTCTTGGGGGAAACTTCTCCTCTGGGGAACTCCAGGTGCCACAAAAATGGCTTTGGAGGGACACATGCAATGAATAGTTCCCACACTTAGTGTAGACTAAACACATCCAATACTGTGTGCTGCTCATGCAATAGCACTTTGTTATCATCTCCTCCTCTCCACAGGCTGCTCCCATGTGCACCCCCATATTTTCAAATCCTCCAGATCATATTGGGAGAGGATGGGGCACAGAGGAGTGTGTGAATATGCCCCACTGGTAGATGCAATTTTGTCAGTAGAAGGACATGTTTAGATGTTGGTTGCAGAGAGCCATTGCCAGCCAGACTGCAGAAAGATGGGCAAGAAGAGGTCTGGTTCTATACAAGACAATTTTGTTTGTTCCAGTATGTGCAATACAGTCTTACCAACCTTGCATCCAAACATCCCTTCCATTAACATTTGTATCAGGTTTTTTATGTAACACTGGAGGCAGAGTGGAATTTTCTTTGCTTTTTACAATGTTAGTTAAAAGGCTTAAGCTATAAAGCAATATGCATACTATGATCATCCTAGATTGTTATAAATAAAGTCACCTCTTTAAAAACTGGTTTCTTTCTTTCTTTTTTCTTTTTAAATGATAAATGAAATTTGAATCCATGGCAAACCTTGTGATTGTAATCTCACATGTCATTAGTAGATAAAGTCTGGAGGATATCCTGTCAGACCTCTAGTGTTCCTTAAGCCTTTCATCTTGAATCAAAGCATCTTTGTATAAAATTGATACTTTTGGCATGATAAAGAGTAAGTAGAGTCTTATATCTAAATACCAGGAGTTAGTAGTTTGGTTGATAATCTGAAGAACATTGTTTTGGTTTTTTTTAGACTGAGGAGCATTATTGGCATGACAGTAATAAATAAGAGTCTAGATAATAACCAGATTTTCATCAGTTCTTTCAAAATCAGTATTCCATTAATTTTTCAAAGGTCAAGGTCACAGCTATTCCTCAAGCATTCTTATTTTAATAGAGTAAGTGAAAGTGTCTGAGTTCTGCAGAAAATTCATTATCGCCATAAAGCAGCAAAAGGTCACAAAATGTCTTTCTTCACTGAAGTAGCAAAAATTTTTATTTCTCCAATAATTCATTATCACAGTGGAGCCTGAAGGAGCCCTTGACATTTCAGCATCCTCCTCCTTCAGGGGAAATAATTGTTTTCATATATCATGATTTAGCAAATGACAGAAAAATTAGTGAAAAACAAACACAAACCTTTCTGGTCTGGGAACCATCTGTATTACTCTTTGTTCTTAAAGCTTCACCTCCCCATTGCTGGATTCTATGTCATTGATACTCTCTGTGTCTCTTCACTTGTGCAAAATTGCAAACTGGACCTATGAAGTCTCTTCCAATGCATATCCAACCTTTGCAGACAGCTCTATACCAGACATAAACCTCCTTGAGTTAAGGGCAAAAATGGTATCTCTGGAAAAGCACCGAGGTTTAGATATTCTATTGTTTTAATTCCAACATGGAACAAACCAGTCACACCCGAGTGCTGACAAGCTTGACTAATAAAGGTGACCAGCTTTGGTTGCTTGTCATGGCTCCTAGTCATCAGAGGGTGGCTGCTGTACTGGGGAAGAGATCATGTCAAAACACTGACTGTGCATGTAGAAGAGAGATGTGGAGCCTGTGTCCCTTCATGCATTTTTGAACTCCAGTTCTCATTAGCCCTTCCTGATGGTAGTAGTAGTTCATCAATATCTAGAGGGCCAAAAGATCCCCACCACTGATACAGAGAATCCATATTCAATCCCTGCCATTTCCAATTGAAAGGATCTGAAACTAAATAATGGTAAATAATATTACTGTAAAGCTAAAGAGGCACTGCCAGTAAGAGTAGACAACACTGAAAGAGATGGACAGATTATCTGAATTGTTATGGGGCAGCTTCTTCTGTGCTGCTTCTGGGCATGGAAATTGTCATAACTATTAATAGCTTTAGTTAAGAGCTTTATATTCCATAAATCTACCCAAGTGTAATCAGAGCTTGGAAATGTTATGCAACAAGTGGCTTGTCACTTTGTATAAAGAGAATATGACTTGTAGCCCTCCAGATATTTTTGGACTGCATCTTTCATCATGTTAGTGATGCTAGTCAGGGCTGATGGGAGCTGAAGACCAACATCTGGAGTGTGATAGGTTGCCCAAATTTGTTTTGTATGTTTAACATTTCTAAAATTCATAATCCTTGTAGTCCTTTCTGATTTGTTTGTTTGTTTGTTTTCTAGAAAGAGGCAGGAAATAGGCTGATAGATATGTAATTTCCTGTATTTGGGTATCTGTGGCTGTTTTCACTTTGGATACCCGTACTGTAGAAAGTTGGAGAAGCAGACCAGAATGCATGTTGATGGAATCAAAATCAGCTATCTGTCTGTTTTTGCAGCCAGAAAGGAAAAACTATATGCCAAGAACTAGGGGCCTTTCTGCACTACACTGTTATATGGAATCCTGGGGTTTGCAGTTTAGGGAAGGGCATTTAGAATTCTCAGCCAGAGAGCTCTTTGGCCTCAGTAAGCTACAAATCTCAGAAGTCCACAGGATGTTAGTGGATCCACAGTGGAATAATAGCACTATAGCACAGTGTAGTGTGGAAAGGCCCTAAGTTTTAAAATGGCCACTTTATTTAACATTGATTACCTTATCTGCCAACGTGGAAAAGAAAGCAGGGGAAAGGAACCTGTGTTATCTTGCCCAATGATTCAAACCTGAACAAAATGTTGTCCAGGTATACATGTACCAGTTTGCATCTTTTATTGAGGTTCATGTCCAAGCCTCCACTATTAATGCTTTGCACACCGGGTTATTTCAGTTACACCTGGATGTACCTGAGAGTTCCCAGATCTTTTGATTGCCATTCATCTCTTTGTTCCACGCTGAAACTTCCAGACTGAAATACCACCCCTCTGCTCTTAACCATCCCCTGTGTACCTAGAATACAAAACTGTCATAATGGAAGCCATATGCAATAGTCGTAGAGCAATGTGATAATCGGTTAGTAACGAATGGCATTATTGAAACAAGGAGTACAGGCGTTCCCCACTTAACTGACAGGTTAGAGACTGGAGCACTGTCAGAAAACGGAGTTGGTTGAAAAGTGGAACCCATACACTGAACTGTAGGGGACTTGAAGGACTTAGGGAGGCTCACTTCAGACCAGCGATGTGTGTGCTGCTTGCAAAGTCTCTAAGCTGGCTTTATGCTCTTTTCCCTCCTCTCAGCTTGCTTTGCAAGGGAAGTGGTTGCAAGTGAGCCTATGTAGGCAAGAAGAACTGATGAAAGAGGGAAATCCCTGTCAAATTAATGGAACTTGTCATTAATTGGAAACATCAAAATACTGAGTCATCAGATAAGAGGGCATCAAAAGGTAGGGGCTTCATGTATAGAAATCCTAAAGGAACCATTCCCAGGAAGGCCAAAAAAGGACGCAGTCAAAATCTCTGTGGCATGAAAAAAAAAACCTCTGGTTCCCAATCAGGCAGCGGCCAACTGTGTGACCTAGTCCTGTCACAAAGGAAAGGAAAGGACAGAGCATTATAGCTCCCAGTTCAAATGGCTGGAGACGTATAGGAGCAGGCCTTAGGTCTGCCCTAAATATATTCCCATGGGACAATGAAACAGATGTGATTATCCCATACCTATCTCTCTGTTAAGAAGCTTCTTTGCCTTGTGTCTGTCAAGCTGTATCTAGCTAGAAATTTTGGTTGCCTGAGCTGATAAGCTTGTAAACAACAGTATTGTCTGGGATGTGCCTTCAAATCACCTGTTGATTTATGGCAGCCCCATGAATTTCTTAGGGTTTTTGTAGATAAAGAATACTGGCGTAGTTTTGCCAGTTCCTTCCTTTGAAATATAGCCTACAGCACCTGGTTTTCGTTGATGGTCTCCCATTCAAGTATTAACCAGGGCTGACCTTGCTCAGCTTCCAAGATCATGCAGGATCTGATGCCTTTAGGGTATTTAAGTTCATGGCATCCATACAGAGTATAACAAAATGAAAACAAATCAGAATTTGTCAACAAGTACACTTCTAGTATTGAGGGTTTTTTTTTTACATTAAACAGTGGAAGAGAAACCTGTGATCTGTTGAAAAGGTAAAGACTTTGATCTGTTGAAAAGGTGAATTGTCTGTCATCCAAGTATTATCCAGAGCTGACCCTGCTTAGCTTCCAAGCTCAGGTGATATCTGGTGCCTTTAAGGTATCTAGATGGGCTTGTCTAATTGGTAGATCAAAACCAATATTCTGCTTAGCAAGTCTTAAGCTTTGGACTTTTTAGAAATTGTATTGCAGGAGCATAAACATGAGGCTTTTTTTTATAAGTAATTTTTATTAAAATTTTAAATGAAAAAGAATAAAAAAGCCCCCCTCCCTGCTTCCAGACATCAATTTTCCCAGTTGAATCTGATTTTAAAATTCCATTCCGTATAAACATTCCATTCCATACATTATCTCTGTTTTACAACAATCATAAACTATTACTTTTAACTTGTATTTAACTAATTACATTTTATCTTTTACCGCCTCATTTTGTCTTTCACCTTTCTCACATCTTTCTTTCTTTTCCCCATCTTATTCTTTTATCCAATTCAATACCTCTCGCCATTCTCTTTCAAATCCCTGGATTGGCTTATTTTTGAGTGAAAAAAAAAACATGAGGCTTTATAATAATTTAGGTACTTATAAAATGCAACAATTCATTTATACATTTACAGTCCTTACTCATAATATCACATATGCATCTCAGTCTAACACATTTTCTTTCATAGACCAGGCAAATTTCCTCTATAGATATCTTATAAGGAGCTTTATTAATACTTACAGGGTACATTGTACTTGCATCATATTTTAGTGAGGCATCATAACATCTCATCTATCATCTAAGTTGGTCATTGTAGTATATTCACATACATTTCAGTATTTGGTAACGTTTCAGCATTTTCTATACGTTAATTAGTTTCACATAGCTATAATCATTGTTTCAGAGAATAAAACTTTATGTATTAGACTGGCATTCCATCAGAGAATTGTAAATAAAGGGCTCACACCCAGCTTAAGAGCTGGAATGAGCTAACTGTGCATATCTTCAGCTCAGTCATGAGGGAACTGCCCCCTTCTTGCTGCCAATAGAATAATTGCTGCCCAAACTGAGTTACTTTAGAAGGTCTGGTGCTTGGTCTGGCTTCTTCATGGGTTTTCTGCAACTCTTAAATAGTACCCTCTTAAAGCAATCAATATTCCCTGTATTCCCTTACAGGAGCCAACCATATTGCAGTTTATTACATCATTTTTATCGTTTACTACTGTTTTATGAGAGACCATCTGAGTTGTCTTTATCTTTTGTTTTGAGTTGCCTGGCTCTCGGCCCAGACACAAACTTCAATTCTGCATTTTTTAAAAATTTCCCTATATCTATGCACAGGCAGGATCTGTTGGACTTACAATTTTTAACATGTTGGGCCTGATATAGCAAAATTGTTATTATTCTTGACAGATTTCATAAGATTTCATCTGTCTCATGAGATTTGAACTTCCATGACAGAAATTCTGCCCATTACAAGTCTTCCATCTTCTGCCATGTGACTGTGCTGGGAGCAACAAGAGCTCTCCTATGAACCACAGCATTCGTCATAAAGCTTTAAAGCTTTAATTTATGGAGGATTAATTACCCTGTACTGATCCTTTGACAATCTCCACTGTAGACTGAATTTTTTAAATAAGCATTTTGTGTGAAGCATTCCTTAATATAGGCTTTTTGAATACAAATTCTATGTTGACAGAGATACAGAATTTGGAAGAGTGGATGGTCTGATAGATAACTGTGTTCCGATATGCATGGTACTTTAGGAATTAGATCAGTTCTCTGAGTGCTCTCTCTTAATTTGTAGACCTGCATTTCTTGTTTGTGTTTTCCTCTATTTCTACTTTGCCAGACAACAGTTTTTGCTTCTAGTTCCAGAGGCTAAACTCTAAATTTTCTTTAGAACACATGTGTCAAACACAAGACCCGTGGGCCAAATCTAACCCACCAGGCCATTTCATGTGACCCTCACACCTCTCCTGCAGCTGCAGTACTCCTCCCACCTGGCAAGCCCAATTCCCCACATTACAGGCCCCTCGGCTGCTGGTATTCTGAAGAGGGCCAAGCAGCCAGCATTCGCGATCTACTTCTGCTTCTGACTGCTCTTCTGTCCAACTCTCGCCATCAGAGTGTTGCCATGGGTCCATGTGGCTTGTGAGAGTTCGACAGAGAAGCAGTCAGAAGTAGAAATAGATCACGAGTGCTGGCTGCTGGGCCCCTCTTTAGAATACCGGCAGTCGGGGGTATCAGTGTTTGCCCTCAATGTGGGGATCGGGCTCACCAGGTACAGAGAGGGACAGGGGGGCAGAAAGAGCCATGGGGGGGAGCAGAAAGAGGCACAGAGAGGTTCTGGGGGGGCAGAAAGAGGAACAGAGAGGGTATGGGGAGCTGAAAGAGGCGCAGAGGGGCTGGGGGGCAGAAATACCATTATTTAATATGATAAAAGGGTAGATATATTTATATAGTCTTACGGATACAACCGGCCCTTTGAGGGCAACCGTAATGCTGATGCGGCCCAGGATGAAATTGAGTTTGACACCCCTGGAAAGGATAGAAATCAGCAGCCATGTACAGTGACCCCTTAGTATCCATTGGGTTTGTTTACAGGACCTCCCATGGATACCAAAATCTGTGGATATCCAAGTCCCATTGTATATAGTGGTGTAGTAAAATGGTGTCTCTTATGGTGAAGAACTCAAAACATGTGCTGGAGAGAGTCTAAGGATCTGTGAACTAGTGGGAGGCTACAGCAGGGTTTGCCTACACCTCAACATAGTGCTCAGCACGTGGCAAAATCAAGGTTTGCTTTTTGGACTTTTTTTTCTTAATATTTTTGAGCTGCAGTTGGTTGACTCCGTGGATGCAGAACTGGTGGATATGGAAGGCCACAGGTTTCAGAGCCATTTCAAAAGTACAACTAAGTAATGATACAGACTTGCCTGCAAAGTTATACTATCTCTTATGTACATGCAAGCATGTATGTCAAAATCTTCTGGTTCTAAGAAAGCTAATATCACAAGGTGAAAGCATTCTTCCTGGTATATTTTACTTCGTGTTTAACTTTGCTTTGCTTTAGCTATGTCTCTTTAAGCTGCTTTGAGTCCTAAGCCATTTCCACACTAGACTGTTATAGCACCATTATTCCACTTTCAACATCCTATGGAATCCTGGGGTTGCTAATAGCGCTATAGCAGTCTAGTGCGGAAATGGTCCTAGACTGAGAAAAGGACATGATGATGATGATGATGATGATGATGATGATGTTTAGAGGTAAATTTTTTACATAGTACCCCTCTAAATAACTAATTCCCCCAACTTTTCTTCATGTGGTTCTGTATCGCTTCAAGT
This sequence comes from Cyclura pinguis, assembly GCA_030412105.1. Classification (NCBI taxonomy): domain Eukaryota; kingdom Metazoa; phylum Chordata; class Lepidosauria; order Squamata; family Iguanidae; genus Cyclura; species Cyclura pinguis. The sequence continues at coordinate 313,884,555 of CM059600.1, read as the reverse complement.
GAGTAATACAGTCCCACAGGAGGACAGTGTTACATCAGAAATCCTGTTTGAATGGACTCTTAATGTACTCAGCATTTTAAAAACTTTTTAAAAGAAGTGTATTAGACATATGAGAAGGGGGAATAAAGAATAAATATCCCATCCTTTTGTACAGATGTAACTGGAACAGGAAAACCATTGTTGGCAGAGCACTACTGAAATCTTGAACTAATGAATGGAAACATTCTGGAAGCAATTATTTTACAAGCGCAACTTTTTTGTTTTTTAAACCTTCCCTTTTAGTTTTTAAATGTTTCAGCAGAAATGCATTTCTGTTGAGGATATCTGTGACAGCAAACACATTTTTGAGCCCAGATGGTCATGGGACCATAAATTTTAAAGCATTCTTTTAAGGTTGTACTTCCCAGGTCACTGGTATTCAGAAAAGTTGTATGATATGGTGGAGAGATCTATGATTATGTGATGTTTTAAAAACTGATTTAATTTGGGTGAACACATTCAGAGGTAGTTGTGTTGGTCATTTAGCAAAATACAACAAAATCCAAAATTCACAAACAATAACTTTATTGGCCAACCAAAATGTACAAAATACATCATGCAAGCTTTTGAAGCTCTTCATCAGGCAAAAGCTGTTTACAAATCATGCAGGAGAAAAAAAGTGACAATGGTAGATTCACAGGCCTACATTTTGTAACAGATATTGTTTCTGTTGCAATTCAGTTGTTCTGGAGGGATCTCAGTGCAGGCAATGGCCACTCCCCTACTTGGCCATATGGAGATGGGGCAAAGGGCAATAAAAGATAAGTAATAAAATTTTAACTCTATTAGCAGCAGAAAAGTAACTTCCCTTGAGGCCCAGGTTTTCCCTGATATGTGTGAAGAAGTACCTGTACTGTTACATCTGGAAAAACTTTGAAGTGCTGTATAGGTAAAACCTGCCAGTTGTAGTCCAACTGAAAGAGTTTTATCTTTGTTGGAGGTAAAATCCTCAGAGAGTTAAGTCTCAGTCCATTAGTTCCCTCTTCTTAAAATTTCCTCTGTTGTGGCAAAATTCAGTATCTCAGTTGATAAGTCTCACATTTTTTCACTCTCTTGGGTAGATATTATAGTTTGAGAAATGTGTTGTAAATCCAAGGCATTTCTCAAACTACAGTACCCACCTAAGGAGGTAAAGAAACAAATCAGCAGGGTAAAATTAATACCCAGGAAACATCTACTACAAGACAGACAAAAAACACAATATGACAAAACACTCCTAATGGTTATCTACAGTCCTACAGTCTCCAGCTGAGACCACTCAAACACATAATCAATGAGCTACAACCAGTTCTGGAAAATAAGACAGTCCTCTCACTAGCTCTAGGAGGAAGGCCTTTATTGGCCTATAGACAGCCCCCAACTACTCACTTACAGAAAGGTAATGTTCTCTGCCTAAGTAAGGGGCCTGTGGTTTCACAAGAGACAAAGATACCCTGGATTACATGAGGAGTAACTTTACTGCTGTTACGGAGTTTAAAATTGACTGTCTTGTCTATGGCCAAGAGCGGATTAGCCTCTGCCTACATTGAGGTCCCTCCAGACCAAATAAACAACTGAAACAATATCTCATACAAAATGTAGGCCTGTGATTCCAAGATAGTCATTTTTCTTTTCTTCTCCTATATGATTTTTTAAACATCTTTTATCTGATGAAGATGTTAGTAGAGATTTGAAAACTTGCATGATTTGTTTTGTGCATTTTGGTTGGCCAACAAAGCTACTGCACTTTTGTGGAGTTTGGATTTTGTTTTGTTTTGCTGTATGGCCGACATGCCTAACTCTGAATATGTTAACAGGATATATAACATGGATGGTAATATAGGGACAAGATCCTACCACAAACTCAGATGCGAACTCTGTCCCCATATCTACTCTGGGAGCAATATTACAGGGGCCAAAAACATTACCCACAACATCGGAGGTACATTTACTTGCTTTTCCTCCCATGTGATATATGCCATCCAATGTCAGCAATGCCCCTCTATGTTCCACATTGGACAAAGAAGACAGAAGATTAATTGACCCAAATTTGACATTAGAAATAACAACACCCAAAAACCAGTTGTGGAACATTTCAACTTTCCTGTACATACAGGAAGGGATTTACAGGTTACAGTCCTTGAACAAGGAAATTACAAAGGAAGACTCCAAAGAAAAATAGCTGAATTGAATTATATTCACAAATTCCAGTCCATTAGCAGTGGACAATGGCTTCATGGCATACTACATATATTAATACAAGAGTCTTTGATAATGCACATATAACATAAGGAATACTCTCACAGAGATTTTTGAACCCAGGAAACTGACTTTTGGTAAGCAGGCTTACTGCTTTCACACATCAACACTAACTGACCACTATAAAGATCTGAAAGACCTGTAAAACTTCACCTAGCCCTATGAAAATTTAGGACAAGGGACATGATTTGCATCTTTTTTTAGATCCTATTACATACTGTCCTATTCCCACAACTGTATAAATATGTTTTATACCTGAGGCCTTAATACCACTCGGTACTATATCGCAAGAAGTGGGTTTATATCTATGAAAGCTCATGCTAAAATAAAAACCAGTTAGTCTTAAAGGTGCTGCCACATTCTGTTTTTTCTCTCCTCCCTTCCTTTCTTGCAACATAAAAAAGGAAAACATGGCTAATAGTTCAAAGTCCAGTTATCCAGTCAAACTTCCTCCTTATACTTCTCCCCAGTCCCCTACTACAAATCTGCTCTAGAGACTCCTCCAAATCCTCCAAATCAGATTTTGAAAATGCACAGCATGCAGCAGAAGAGGAATCCTTCCTGTCCTAATTTTGCTGACAGAAGTTTTATCAGTAGTAAAAATTCACTAGGTTTCTCCCTTTATAGGTTTTTGGTACTGAAAGCATACATAAAAACTGTGAGCAGCAAAAGGCAAACCAGATGATTAATGCAGACGATTCCATAGAGACGAGCAGAATTTTCTTGATTAATAGAATCATAGAAATGTAGAGTTGGAAGAGACCACACAGGCCATCCAGTCCAACCCCTTACCATGCAGGAACACCCTCAAAGCACTCCCGACAGATGGCCATCCAGCCTCTGCTTAAAAACCTCCAAGGAAGGAGACTCCACCACACTCCGAGGCATCATATTCCACTGCCGGACAGCCCTGACTGTCAGGAAGTTCTTCCTGAGGTTCAAGTGGAATCTCCTTTCCTGCAGCTTGAATCCATCGCTCCTTGTTCTGGTCTCTGGAGCGGCAGAGAACAAGCCCTCTCCCTCCTCTACATGGCATCCCTTCAAATATTTAAACATAGCTATCATGTCCCCTCTTAACCTTCTCTTCTGCAGACTGAACATACCCAGCTCTCTAAGTCTATCCTCATAGGGCATGGCTTCCAGGCCCCTCACCATTTTGGTCGCCCTCCTCTGGACCTGCTTTAGTGTTTAATGTTTGCTTTAGTGTTTAATCTCAGATATAAGCAAGGTAGTGGTATCACTTTAGACTTTTGTGTGAATATTACCCAAGGCATAGCTTCATGGCCTGAGTCCCACATATCTGCTCTCCTTTTATCAGGCCTGCTTCATCCAATCAGACTGTGCTGTATTTTCCCTCATGAGGTGAAATGGTTGCAGCCGCCATTCATCTCAATTGTCCCAGAGCTGTGGAAGGTCACTTCCAGTGCTTGGGATGACTAGGGGGGAGTTCTGTCAGAAAAATGGGAGATGGAAATGATGGGGGAAAATCTTAAATTTTCTTCCAGTGTTTAACCCTCCCCCTGGGAAAGAAGTAACCTGTATCTTCTAAACGTTTCTAGTTTTTCCCCCCGGCTTTTGCATCAAGGAATATAGTACATGCATAGTACATGCATAGTTCCCCCCTGTGCTGGAAAGATACAGCTCTTTCCACTGTACTTTGTTTTGACTGTGTCGGCTGGAATGACAAGAAGAACCTTTAAGGTATTCTCAGCAGGAGACCTCCCTCTGTTTTCTGCTTCCTGGTTGTTTCAGCAGCTTTGTTGTGGACCATTGTCTGTCTTGATTCTCAAGGATGTTTTGTTCCATTTTTATTGTATTTTTATATATTTTGCCTTGAGTTGTAGAAACAAGAAGTCTTTGAAAACAAATTTGATGTTTAACCCACAATCCAAAGGCAGCTCTCTAGCAACCTGGGGCCACTGAGAGCTGGCACTGGGCCTGTGGCAAGATGCATGGTAGGAGCCCCTTTACCTAAATTTAACAATTAGACATGCTAGTCACTCTCTGAACAGATGCCTAAATTTATTTTTTAATGTGTTGTTTGTTTTTTCATTGTCCAGACTGCCAAAAGCTGAGGCCAACTAGAGGTTTGGGCCCCACAGATTCCCACCCCTTCCCCCTTTCCTCAAACTAGCAACAACCCACAAGGGTCAACCTCTGGCTTTTGCTACCTATCTGGAACTGCAAAATGGGTGGGGTGGGAAGAGGCTGAAGCACTTGGCAGACTACATAGTACAAGGCTGGCTAGCTGTGAGTTTGTTTGTTGCATGCTGTTGCTTGTTTATACTGGATGGATCCCACCTTGTGCAGACCTAGATCAACTAATCGATGTTTCTTCTGTACTTGTATTGTAATCCAAACCCTGAATCCCAACAATGGAGGAATACTGCCACACCTGGGGGGGGGGGCGGTGAAGAGGAGGAAATCTCCCTCCGCTTCATGTTTCCTCTTCAGCGGAACAAACCCACTGAGTATGGGCCTTATACAGCATGTTGCACAACAAACCAAATTCCATCCTTGAGACTGACCTAAGACTAGCAGTTGTGTGAAATTCCAAACCTAGACTTGCTTAGCTGATAAGTTATAGTGTAGTATATAAGGTGCCTTAGTAACACCCAAAGATTGTTTGTTTATCTATTTATTAAAAATGCTGTTGTTGTTCGCCTTCAAGTCATTTCTAACTTACAGCAATCCTAAGGTCATGGGGGTTTTTTGGCAAATTTTTTTCAGGAGGGGTTTGCCATTATTTTCCTCTTAGGCTGAGAAAGTGTGCCTTGCCTAAGGTCACCTAGTGGCTTTCCATGGCCAAAGGGAGATTTGACGCTTGGTCTCCCAATGTCCTAATCCCACAGTCAAGCCACTATACCACACTGGCTCTCCAAATAGTTGAATCCCACCCTATATTTAAAGATCTCATGGCAGCTTACAATAAAATAGATTGAAAACAATAAATAATAACAATAATCTTAAAAGACTAAACATATATTAAATAAACTTATCAGTTAAAACCAGTAAGTTTAAAATAATGCTAATCACAGCCCATGTGCAAATTGGATAAAATAAAAGGCCATGTGTTGACTTTGTGCCAGAGTGACATGAATACTGGTGCCAATTGGACCTCCAAGGGGGGAGGATACTCCATAACTGGGATGCCATGTGGAGAGAGCTCTCTTGCATGTCCTCACACAATGTATCACCCCCACCAGTGGGACATAGAGGGAGCTGGAATGAAATCGTAACATAGGCATTATTTAAGAAAAGGATGGTGTTGGTACTGAGAAAAACTCCATTGCTCAGAAGTGCAGAGCAGGATGAAATTGGAAAAAGGAATACATACCTGGCTTTCACAAAGCAAGCTATAGCACAAAGAAGGAAGAAAAAATAAATAGAAGTTTTGCACTTGTCAAGGGTGCCGGTAAATGGGATAAGGATGCAAAAAGACCCAACTGGAGAGTGGTCATGAACTATATTGTAGGGAAAAGCAAAGGTCACTGCTTGATGAGATACAATTATTTATCTCAAAAATATTAGCTTTCTAGCTCTTATTCTCATTTCGCTATTTAAGAAAATATTATCAGCATGACAAATTTGAACAGTGCCAGTCTGCAAAGACTCAATATCTTCGCCCCTAACCAAAACATAGGATTTTTTCAGCACAATCCAAATCTCAGTGTTATTTCCTTGTCTGTACAAAATGTGCAGCTTACACAACCAAGGTTTTACTGACCCAGCCAAAAAGCTGAACCGTACAATAAATATTATATGGATGAGAAGCTTCCTTCTAGAAAGTTTGCTATAATGCTCTGACCTTGGACTGTATGTTATAGCTCTGAGAGCTGGAGGAAGGGAGGGGGTGTAGTCGATTGGCAGAGTGAGTGGAGTACTTATGTACAGCAGGTCCTAGGCTCTGTCCCTAGGATAGATGGGCCACTGATTGGACTTAGTTGTAAGGCAGCTTCATATGTCCATATAAACTAAGAGCTAGGAAAAGTTATTGTTTTAGACTGCTACTCCCAAAATTCCTGATAGTATGGCTACTGGCCATCCATTTCTTGGGTATCTGGATGGTGTAGTTCAAAAAAATAACTCTCATGTTGTGATTTATAAACTTTGATTAGGCATTGGCTAATAATGCTGTCCCCAAAGTTAATGGCTTAGTGGGAAGGCATACCTTGTACAAGCAAAAGGTCTTATATTCAATTCTTGGTATCATCAGGTTGGGCTGGCACAGATTGCTGTTTGAAACTCTGCAGACCTGAGGCCCTTTCACACTATATAATTATAGCACTATTATTCCACTTTCACTTCCATGGTTCTACCCAGTGGAATGTCAGTAGTGGCAATTTGGTGAGAGTGGAGAGCTCTTGCTGAGACTTCTAAATGCCCCTCCCTAAACTGTCAATTCCAGGATTCTATAGGATGGAACCATAGCAATTAAAGTGGAATAATAGTGCTATAATCCTGTAGTGCAAATGGGTCAGAGGTGCCAGTCAGTGTGAACCAGCATTGAACAATTTAGCACCTTCCAGATATGAAGGGATGTGGGCATGTACTGCACTCCCAACCAGCATGGATGGCCATGGCGGATGGTGTTTGTAGTCCAAGACATCTGAAGGGCCCCAGATGATGGAGGAGGGCTGGGGTAGGTGGTGTTGAGCTAAATGATGTGGAATAAAGCTTGGTCAGCTTGACGTAATCCACACAGTGGTTAATAATCAAAAGATGGGGGAAAAAATTAGATGGCAACTCCCATCCTCTTCCAGCTAAAACCTCATCAATCTGTCACAGTGACTTCTGTCCAGAGCCTGGAAATGTACCTTTTTTTGGACAACAGCTCCCAGAAAGCCTCAGCCAGTACAAACATGGGCTATGCTGGATAGAAGATTCTTGGAGTCATACCCAAAAAGGAACCTTTTTCATGCTCTGCTAATAATACTGTTACATCCTTAGATTTGAAACTGGTATGTGATATAGTTCTCTGCATGGAGGAAGGCTGGATACTTCCAATATACTGTTTCGGTTGTAGGAAATGCATAATTTTGGGAGCAGGTTGGAATGGGCGAGATCCTCTATAAAATGTTTGTGATTTTATATGTTAATGAAGTGCTTGTTGGAAAAAAAAATAAACCAGTCTGAACTAGTGCTGCTTCTCTGCTCTTTGTAGGTCCAAGGCGTTTTGTTTATTTTATCTGGGGCTTAAATTAGTACCATACTTGAATGGTTTTAATTAGCCAGTGGAACAATATATTTAATGTACAATACATTTAATTCATACCTTCTTCTATTGGTTGTACTTCCATGTATGAAGGAACAAAATTTATATTTTGAGCAGTTTTAAAAAAAGGCAGGAAAAGGGGAAGGAGTAGAGATTGGAAACAATTTCTTTTTCTTTTTACTACAGCTCCCAAGCCAGCATGACGACTTGTAAGTGTGAGAGCCCAGTCCAAAGTAACTTTTCCAAGCTCTGAAAAGAAATAATATCTCTGACAGTTCACAAAGGATTGCAGCACTTTTTAAAAGTTCTGTAGCTTCCCTTCTATCAGGTCCCTTGTACCATTTATGTCACATTGATTTTGATAAATGTCAACAGTTGTTTTCTGCTCGCTATCCTCAAAATCTGCAGAAGGAATTTTGGACTTTCCAGGTATAAGGATCTCAGACACTCATATCATTAAAATGCCCAGAGGGCAGGAAAGTTACTTTTTGGCTGTGGGGGATTCTAGGAGTTGTAGTCAAAAAAATTCTTTTTCTAAGACCTGAAATGCATTTGTATATATCATGCATATATCAGTTACCTTAAACAACTTTTCCATTGCCTTAGGAACTACTTAAGTTTGAGACATATTGCCAGGTGGGTTCAGCTCAGTTTTCAGAGGATACTGGGCTACCCAAGGAACTTACAATATAAAATTAATCACAAAGGAAATAGTAGTAGAAGTGGAGGGAAGTAGAGTTCAGGTAAACATGGAAACAGTATTTTTTTTCCCTCCAATATCTGGAAATATGCTCACTTTCAGACTCAGTTACAATAGCATGTGGGAACTAGTGAGTTGTCGTAAAAGTTTCGGTTAAAAACTGGATCTGTTATCATTGATTTGTCTCTGTTTTCCCGTTTCCCATAAGTCATGACTTCAAACATTCTATTCACTCTAGAGAATGATGAATTCTATCAAGCTCGATTTTACTCTGATTCTCATTTTCCCAGTTCTGAGTCCATTTTATCATAATTCTGCATCAGATTGTGATTTTTTTTCTTTAGTCCTCAGGAAAATGTGGGCATATTTTTGTGCACATGTTTTAAACATGCAATTTGAACAAAATTTTATAAAAAGTTGTGTACACATATTTGTGTGTTTTTTTTAAGTTTGCATATTTTGAAGTGATTTCCCAGTGATTGAAGTATTTTTCTCTCCTTTTATTGTGAACTACATTGCAAATGTTGGGAACATACAGCTTTTAATGGCAATGGACATTCCAGTATATGTTTAGGTTCAGAAATTGCAAATTTGGTAAGCTCACACTGACATGCAGTTGAACAAATCTCTACTTTCCTATCCTGTTCGCTATATTCTTGTATGTCTGTATTCCAGATTCTGTCTCGTCTCCTGAAAACTTTACTCCGTCTCTAACTACAGACATATATAGTAATAGCTGAAGATGAAAAACAGAATATATGCCTGTAACTCCCTAGCTTTATTAGAGATCTCCTCTGTCCATTTTTATTTCTCATTCTAATTTTCTAATTTTCTCTAAAATAGAGGTGGGGAAATCCTCACCTTCCAGATGTCTATGAATTACTGCTCTCTTAATCGCTCATCACTGGCCAAGTTAGACTGGTTGATGGGAGATGGAGTCCAACAACATATAGAGGGCCACAGGTTCCCCAGCCTTGTTTGATAAAATGTATTTTACACGCCATTGTATCTAGCATTTAGACTCAGCTGCTTTCCTTACTACAGTATTGGGAATGCTGTATGCAGTACATGGGGGAAGGCTAGCGTCATCTCCCTGCTGAGAGGAAAGAGCTTGAAAAAGTTATTTTTTGCATTGCAAGTCCCAGGATTCCCCAGATCATTAGGACTTGTAATTGGGGTAAAATGACTAATAAGAAGTAGAGAGATTCAGGTTGTCATATTTATAAATAGTTGTAAATCTGTCTGTTCAGTGAGTAAGATATGCTGCAATAGATAAGACATGTTTATGGACTGGGGCCTTTGTTCTTTTTTTTCTTTTTAACTGAAAACCATGGTTGCTTCAATCGTCTGTTCAGGATTCAATTGTTCCTGAAATTGTTAAATTAAAAGGAAGACACAAATAGTGCTGATTATTACTGTGAATTCTGACACTGAGAACGTGATTCATTTCAGTGAATTTGAGCAAAAAGAGAATTAAGAACCCTGGGTCATATAAAGCACAGATAAGTGCCTGGTATCCAAAAAAATCTTATGCACTGAAAATGCAGAACATTTCAGACTAGCAATCCATTAGGCAACTAATAAATTGATTTAAAGCTAGTGTCCTGACTGATTTGTAAACAAGACATGCCACAGGAAGTATTAAATAAGGATGTGTTAATTAGTTCCTTTTCAATAGAACTGCTTTGTAACAGCTTCAGCTGCTGCAGCAGTTTTTGGCGAAGTTGCTTGGCAAAGTGATGATGCTACAAGCTGTAGAGGCTTTGGAAGAAACTGGTTGTTTTGATCAGGGTGGGAATCCATGTAGAGTGTTGGAGCCATTTCCGACCCACCCCCTGACTCTCTACAGACCACAGACAGCCCTCCTGGGGAAACAAAAACACAGAAGTGACCAGAAGTTCACTTCCAAATTTTTGAAACTCTTTTCTCAAACAAAAATTGGGTAACACACCTCATTTTAGTTGAGAATCCCCTGGAGGCTTTTGAATGTGGTATCCTCTAGAGAGGAGTGCAAAAAATTGGGGACATGTGAGGCTCAGCAATTTGCAAAAATATCCTTCTGAACAACATGCAACTCGTGTGCTACAAGATTCCCATCCCTGATTTGGACCTGTCTTAAGTCTGTACTCAGGCCTGGCTTTGGGAAAGATTCAGCTCTAGCTGATTTGATGGGTGGCTTTGATTAAGAGGTGGACAAGAAGAGTGTGACCTTTTTGCCTGTCTGAGTCTCTCAGAACTGTTTGATTCCACTGACCAAAGGGGGAGGATGCAAAAAATTGGGGAAGCCAGTTCCAGTTCCATGACGAGTTCTAGGATACTAGACTAATTCTCCTACCACCTGCAAGATCAGTTCCAAGGAGTGGCACTAGAGGATTATATATTTTGCCCTTTGGCAATTAAGATCTATAGTACCATAGGCTACAACCTTGTTTGCAGTGCTCTTTAACGTGAAGCTGTTAAGGATGCGCTTTCAAGAATTTGGAGTGGGGTAAAGAAAGTATGCTGATTACACTCTGTTCTTTTTCTGTGTTACAGCAGAATCAGGTGTGGTCATGCACAACCTGGACCAGTGCCTGGATGCACTGGAGGGCTGGATAAGGACTAATTAATTGGTCTGAATTCCTGAAAGAAAGAATCTCTGTGAGTAACTGTTTCTTGGGTCTAGGATAGGTGCAGAGCTTGTGAGTACAGACCTCAGAACTGATTCATATCTGTCACTAGAGATCCAAGTGGCAAAGAGAAGCTTAGCTGTGCCTGTTGGTGGCAGCTACAACCAGTCCAAAGCAGGAATGCTCTGGATACGGTGATCCTTACATTAGAAACTTCAAAAATGTATTGTAGCAGTGCACTCTGCATGCGGCTACTCATGGGCTTCCCTTTTGGGATTGCCTACTGAGCACATATAACTTCTGTTCTGAAAGATCTGCACTAGCTCTGAAAAGGGCACTGTTACCTCAGGCTTACAAGATCATGGTGTCTGAAATACCATTTTCTCTTGTATAGACCTTTCCAGGAAGGGCTTAAATATTTTAAAAGTACCGGATTCTGTCTGATATTGGAAACTAGGCAGGGTCAGCCTTGGCTAGTACATGGATGGGAAACTGACAAGGAATACGGTGCTGTAGGCTATATCTCAGAGGCAGGAACTGGCAAAAGCACCCTTGAATATTCTTTGCCTAAGGAAACCCTGTGCATTCATGGGGTTGCCATTAGCTGACAGGCAACTTGAACTCACACACACACACACACACACACACACACAGACCTCTCTGGTCTTTATGTTCTGGTCTGTGTGTGTGTGTGTGTGTGTGTGTGTGTGTGTGTAGCCTAGTGCAGTTTGTTTGGTTGCAGTACAGGGGAGGACTTTCCATGTGATCTCTTCGTTGAAATCAAAAGACTTTCCACCTTGAGTAGTTCTACTGTAAACTAATCAAATGAGGGGATATAAGGAGGAAAATCCAAGACATATTTTTAGCTGCTTTTACCTGCACTTTAGTTTCTTTTATTGTAAGACACTTTGAATTTTTTATGTAGCCAAAGATACTATTAAATAAATAGTTAAGTAACAGGGATGAGAAAGCATATGGTTCTCCAGAAGCTGATGAACTTTCGTTAGCTGTGCTGGTTATGGTTGATGGGAATTGCAGTGCAATAACATCTGGAAAGCCACCAATTGCCCATCCCCATCTTAGAAACACCACCAGGATAAGCTAGCTACCAGTTCCGGAGCATACAGAATTTAGAAAGCTGTCCATAAATCCCAGAAATATCTCCCTTTGCTAGCAACTGAGGAAGGAACATCTCCATGTTGAGTGGCTCAGGTATCAGGCAGGTGCCTAAGGTGTTGTGATTTGCCAGCAACTGATAGGGCTATACCTGGGCCAATGCCATAGGTATGATTGTGGAACAGAGCAAAAGAAGAACAGATGTTGCTGAGGAATAATCCACATTTCATTCATTATACCACATTAGCAATCAAAATCACAGTTATGTTTCGTCCATCATAGTATATCAGCACTTCGTAATCTTCCACATACTGTTAGCAAAGCCTTTCCTTTTTTGCTCATGTTCAGTGAAGGATGGCCAGCAAGGAAAAAAAAATCCTTTGGAAAGTAAGCGCACATGTCAAGCATTGCAGAATAAATGATTGGGCATGGCTGTGCTTCAGAACAAAATATTACATTTGCATGGTTTCACTCTCCTTTGCAATTTCTCTCCACGTCCCAAAATGTACCGTCTGCATGTTGGCATGGACCACAAATACTGGAATACAGAATGCCTTAAGTTTTGTGGTTGGGTTTTCACTAAATACTGTGTTACACCAAAGCTATGTACTCTTTGATCGCTTGCCATGCAGGGAGGGGAAAATCTTTCACAGAGAGGTCCTCTCTCATCATTTTAATCACAGACTAAAGAGTGAATGTACTTGGTTCATTCTTTTCTAGGCATTTTTAAAATACATATGCTGCCTATTTATAGTTCTTCTCTTTATGACTTTGACGGCAAAGCTCTTATTTAAGAAGTGAATAAATGAAGAGTATAAATAATGGCTTTTCGATGAAAATGCTGTAACTGTTACCACATCCATTTGTATAGAATTGCATTCAGTGTGAATATTGACGGGAGGTAGGGCAAAAGCCAAACTTTTCATCCACATTTTACTATGCAATTTATACACATCTGCTTGGACACGAGCCCCACTGCCTTCAGTCTTCTGCCAGATAAGCGTGCTTAGGATTACAGACTCCATCTTTTAACTATTAAAGATAAGAAACCCTCTTGTTTTTTTGGGTGGCCCCACTTACTTCCAACTCGAAGCCCCTGAACATATGAGTTCTGTGTTCAAGAGAATGATGACTACTTGGCATTTTCAAGCTGAGAGGCAGTATGCCAACAATGAGGAAGACCTGTTGTGTTCAAGCCCTATTTGTGGTTGTCTGAAAAATATCCATTTGATCCAGTGGGGCTTTTCTTGATCCTTATGAACTATGATTAAAAAAAAAGAAGCTTGCTTTATGTCGTGGTAAGGTATTTTTTTGACCCTAATGAGAATTCTGATGTATTGTGGCATACAAAAATGCCCCATATCCCAAGGAGTATTTATGTGTACAGAGTCAAGTCTATTCCACCCAGACACTGACAGCACCGGAAGACACAAGGTAGAATTTAAGTAAAATACAGACAGATAAAATAAAATATATATTTCTTACATTGTGGGATATTTCCTAACCCAAATAAATTCTAGTTTCCCTTAATAAGAGAAATTTCAGTTTTCTACCAAATGGAACAATGTGCTAACAGCCAGAATATGTCACTTCTACTTTGCTGCATCATGGTTCATTGGAAAAACCATGGCATTTTCCATCCCAATACATCAGTGGTTCTTAACCTTTCCTTTACCGGGGCCCCCTGTAAATATAATTTGTTGCTGGAGACCCCCAAAACTTAACTCAAGATTTTAATATTTAAATTCAGGTTTAAATATTCAAATATTTATTTATTTAATAAAGGCTTCCAGAGACTAGGATTCAAACCCTTGCCTAGACACTTGGTGACCTGAGGCAAATCACATTCTCTCAGCCTCAGAGGAGGGCGAAGGCAAACCCCTTCTGAACAAATCTTGCAAAAAAAATCCAAAAAACTCCCAAACCCTGATAGGATCTCCATAGAGTTGTCCTAAGTCAGAAGTGACTTGAAGGCACACAGCAACAATGTTCCTGTCCTATCTCAGTCCTGGCACAGCTGATAAAGCAAACAAAACAAAATGAATTATCTCCCAGCTTGTTGCTTACTTCCAGGCAGTAAGCAAGGAGTCATAAATAAAGTCCAACATAAAGTCAGGCAGGGTTTCTTACCAAAGGAGTGTCCAAGGTCAATCCAAGCATTTGTCAAGGCATCCAGCAAGGTAGCAGGTCAGATAAGCTCTGACAACTCCTGGAGGGGAAGGACGCCAGCTAAATAGACCCAAATCCTAGCACGGCTGAGACTTGATTGATTGTTGCTGGTTATAAATCCTGAGATAGCGACACGGGGTCTCTCTTTGCTGCCTCTGATGTGTGAAGCTGGGTCTAGATAAGTGTTCTTCTGTATCTGAAGAGGCAGGACTCTCTGTTGGAGCTGGCACCATCCTCTGTTCTGTTTCCAGCACTGTAACCTCTTGCTGTACAGCAGGCCCTGGAATACCTTCTGTTTCAACCTCTGGCATGCCCTCTGCTTCAGAGTCTGAGTCCATACTCTGGAAGCAAGGCATGACACCTGCACTGACAGAGGGAGGTTTATCCTAGCCATTATATCTCTCCCCTTTGAAAATTGATTTATGGTAACCTTAAGGCAAACCTATCATGGAGATTTTCTTGGCAAGATTTGTTGCTTTTGCCATTCTCTGAGTCTGAGAGAAGGTGATTTGCCTCATTCCTATTGCAGCAGGTTACCATGGCTGCATGGGGATTCAAACCCTGGTCTCCAGAGTCATAGTTTGGGCACACACATATGCCTGCAGCCGTGTACCTTTCATCAGGGACATGGCAGCAGGGGGTGTGGGTGCCAAGGGTCATGGAAAGAGGCATTCGGGTGCACACACACCTGCCACAATGTTCCTTTTGTCAGTGACATGGTGGGTGGGGGGCTGGGAGTGCCAAAACTACTCCCTCATTTGCAAACAAGAGGGCAGTTTGGGCACCCACACATGCCTGCCACCAAGTCTCTTTCATCAGGGACGTAGTGACAAGGGGTATGGGCACCAAGGGACACAGTGGCAGGCATGTACACACCCTCAAACCACTTCCTTGTCTGCAAACGAGGGAGCAGTTTTGGCACCTGTAGTCACTGCAGTGTCCTTGTTGCTGCCACTACTGTTGATGTCCAGCAGCACGGCTTTTTGGATCCCCTATGAGGGTTCTGTGGACACAGGTTAAGAACCATTGCATTAGATTATTGCAGTAAAAGTATATCAATAACAAAAATCAGTAGGTTTGCTGAGACAGTTTTTATTCTAGGTGGGGTTTTTGTTTGTTTGTTTGTTTTGTTTTTGGCTTGGCAGTGAAAAATTTGGCAATTGGCTGCAATTGAGAGACATTGTGCACATTTCTTCAAATGACAGTTCTGCAGATTTATAGTTCATTACACCTACATTGTAGGTCTAGTTTCACATGAATTCTGCAACAAAATGCAGATTTAGGAGAGTAATATGTCCTGGCCTACTGCAATGAAGCTTATGCTCTGACAGGCAAGATAAAGGTAGCAAATATAGTTACATGTAGATAGACTTTGTTACAGTTAAGGACAAGAAGTTAGGCCACAGACTTCATGACTTTTGCTGCTGCTTCTTTTTTTTTCCTAGATAACTAGGCTAAAACTTTGTTTTCTATTTCTTTCTTTTCTTTGCTCAGTACCACCACACAAAATAGATACTGGTTGCCTTGGTATCTTTTAAATCCACATTATGGCTGCACTATATTGTCTGTGATATTTGCTTTTATAAACTGAAACTCAAAAAGTTTGAATCAATTTGGAACAAGTCATATGGAATGTACACAAAATGATGAAGGATTTGAATTTTCCAGGCTAGATAATAAATGCCATGTGCACTGCTATACCTCATGATTTTCAAAGTCAGTTTGTGTCTGGCAGTGTTTCCCTTTCATTTGTTTCCCATGTTGAAAGCAGAGCAGGAAAACTGTTTA
The DNA here is from genome assembly GCA_030412105.1 of Cyclura pinguis. Taxonomy (NCBI): domain Eukaryota; kingdom Metazoa; phylum Chordata; class Lepidosauria; order Squamata; family Iguanidae; genus Cyclura; species Cyclura pinguis. The sequence continues at coordinate 313,868,681 of CM059600.1, read as the reverse complement.
AAAGCATAATGAAATTTACAGAGATCAAGACACAGAATAAACTAGCATAATTTGCCCTGGAAGTCTAGAATGGGCTGGACTGGCATATTTTGCACGTATAAACAGTGTGGGAAAATGCCTATTCTGAGACGGCATATCAAGTCTCATGGAAATGTTTAATCATCAGTGCTTCTCAAAAAGGAGCTTTTCTTCATAAATGACTTCATCCACCACCTAATAAAACGCTGTGTGTATAGTTAAAGCTGTGGAAGAATTACCTGTTGTCAGAAAGTGGGAGGAAGCCTCAACTCCTCCTGTGCTAGCCTGAGGCAAAATCAACCTCAGCCATACAGCTGCAGTGAAATAACGACAATAATACTAATGATCTAGCTTACACAGATGTTATAAAGGTTGTTGAAATAATATACATGACATGCTGTTTAACTGTTAGATTTGGGGTAGGCAAGCTGGTGCTTTTCAGGTGTTTGGATTCAGGCCTGACTATACTATCTGGCTGCACATCAGTGAGGCGGCCACCTCAGGCAGCTGCTGGTGGGTGCTATGAAAAGTCAGAAAATTAATTTATTCTTACTGTATTTTTACTGCCAAGGTTGGAGAGACTAACTTCTGGGATTTTCAGATTTATGAGACAAAACAATATAATTCCCTTTGGGAATAATGCACTTTGATGTGGGGGTGGAACACCATTTGCTTCTTTGCTTCATAACATCTTGACCTGGGTCTGTTTGGATTACAATTACCATCATCCCTGATCTTTGGCAATGTAGGCTGGATGGTCATCCAAACCATCTAGAGGGTATCATGCTACATCACTTCCTCCACAGTTGTGGGTTTGACCTTTGTGAATTTGATTATTTCTGAAGTGCATGTGTGCCCCCCCCCCCGTTCCTTGTTTTTTGCCTCTGAGCACATGCCTTCCTTCTCCCTGCCCCAGCAAAAGACAAGGGAATGTGGAGGAAGGCACATGATTTTTTTTTCCTAAGTGCAAAGAAAGCATGCACATCAGAGCAAAAGGCAAGGAAATGGGAGGGGGAGCATGGGGGGAATTATTCGTGGTTTTTCCACTTTTGTGAGAATTCTATACCCTGAACCCTTGCAAAAGTGGAGGGGCTACTGTGTATAGTTTTAAATCAGCTTTCCGTTTAGGAATCTGCCTCATAGCCATAGGTGACAAGGAACTGCATGCAGGTGTGAACAAGCAGGTTGCTGCCAGCAAAGGAGAGGCGAAGCACTCCAACATGAAAACAATGGACTGCAAGGAGGAGAAAGAAACTCACTGGGCTGTAACAGGAAAGATAAAGCTCTTGTCTCTCCTCTGCCAGTGTATGGCAGACTACTAAAGCAAAAATGTCAAGCTACTAGATTTTGTGGACTTATTTACAAGCCTGGTTTAGGAACAAATTAACAGTAGGACTCTGTCCTTCTGAATGAATCTACCTAGACTCTTGGCTTACTGGGAGAGAGACTTTCTGTTTTTTGTATCCACATCCCCTGGCATGTGTGTTAAGAATCCATATATAAGTGAGGGCTTTCTCAGTTGTGGCAGTGACAGTGTTTGTGGAAAATCCATTCCATGATCAAAGCCAAGACTTCCAAATGTCTTGGGCTGTTCCATTCTGGGATTTAGTTTATACAATGGGGGCAAGGGAAATTTTAGGAGGAAGAGTAATAGTCTGCCTTTGATTGTAGGCAGGGAAGAAATTATAAGATAAAGCTGATCTGTCTGCTAAGCCAACTATGAACCAAGACCCTTCTTCCATTTCACCTTAACACAACATACAGTGGGGTGGGCAAAGTGCAGCTGTTTTTGTGGCTCCCTGGGTAAAACAACTCCAACCCAAAAAGATCGACTTTGTGGACTTTCCTATCCTAGGAGACTCATACTGCTGATGGTTACTTTCAGGCCAGACCAGGCCAGGCCTCACTCCACAGAAAAAGCAGGAAGGACCACAATCACAGCAGTTTTTATTACATTTTTAAGTAAGTGAAGTAATATACATTGCTATCTGAAAGTGTGGGGGCATGAGACCATTAAGTTCAGAGTCTATAAGTAGCTCAGTGCACCACTGACACTACCAAACTCTTCCCAGCCCTTTGATGGTATATTACTTGCATATTGTAATCTTCTGGTTTTAAAAGAGCTTTACTTCTGTGGGATGGTTTAATTGCATTTTAACAATATTTTTGTATTTTTTCCTTATGTGTTTCAAAGTGGTTCTATCTGTATGTGTTTTAATTTTTCCAAGTTTCCATCTGAGAGAAAAGGCAAGATATATGTGAATAAGGAAGTCATTTTTATTTAGGTTGGCTTTTTGACCTACATGCTATATATTTATTTTTTACTAGTTTGTCTCCTTTTAAAAAAAAATTGATTATGCTGTACTTAGCATACTTCTTGGTAATTATATTTTATATATTAAACCATTGCATGGTTTTCTGAGGGATTATTCCCTCCAACCAAATGTGAAGCTACCCAGTTTGTTTCTAATAGATGTGCTTTGCTTGATCCAGCAGCTAAATTTATCTGCAGGCCCTTCTTCTGTACCATCTTAAAACAGCATATAGCAGGGATGGACAAACGGAGGCCCTTACGCCCCTGTTTTTGTGGTTCCCAGGCTCCCTCAGGACTAAAAAAAAAAAGTCCCCACTCTCTAAGGCAGAGCTTTCCAAACTTTTCATAGAATCATAGAATCATAGAAATGTAGAGTTGGAAGAGACCACACGGGCCATCCAGTCCAACCCCCTGCCGTGCAGGAACACCCTCAAAGCCTTTTCATGTTGGTGACACACTTTTTAGACATGAATCATTTGGTGACACAGTAATTCGGCAAGTGGAGGCAGACCCTCCACCCCAGCTTGGCCTGCCGCCGGCCCTGTCAGGGTCTTGCTTAGCTCGGGCGGCTGTGGCGCTGGGAGGAGAGACAGCTCCTCTACCCAAGCATGGCCCGCTGCCACTGCTGCCCTCACCAGAGTCTTTCTTGGCCCAGGTTGGCAGTGGCAGCCCCTCCTCCCGTACCTGTCATGCTGCCACTGCCCTCACCAGGGTCTTCCTTGGCCTGGGCTGGTGGCGGCAGAAGCAGCCCCTTCACCTAGGCCTGGCCTGCTATGGCAGCAGGGGAAGCATCCTCTCCATCTTTTACATTCGTGCAACACACATACACACTTCAGGCAACGCACTAATGTGTCGTGGCACATAGTTTGGAAAACTCTGCTCTAAGGGATGTGGGAGAATTTTGCCACATCCTTGCTGTCTTTCCATCAGCAGCTGAAAACATTCTTTTGCCACCAGGCTTTCAGAAACAGGTTGTCTTGAGGTCTCTCATTCATGTGTCTGTGCATCTTGAAGTCTCTTGTCAACTTACGGCAACTCCATGAATTTTACAGAGTTTTCTTAGGCAAGGAATACTCAGGTAGTTTTGCCAGTTTCTTCCTCTGAAATATAGCCCCCATGACATACCCTCTACTACCCTCTACTACATATAATTTTTAAAAATCCAGGTTTTTTGCCTCCAAATGAACCCAAAGGGGCATGAGCAATATTCTCATCACTTCTTTGCTCTATCAGGCTATTCTGAGCCCAAGGGAGGGCTTTTTTTTTTTTAACAGCAGGAAGTAACCAGGGGCCCATTCACATTACATGATTATATTGCTATTACTCCACTTTAACTGCCATGGTTCTATTCTGTGGAGTCTTAGGATGATCCCTTTCTCCTTCCCTTCCCACTTTCTTTCTTAGGCCATTTCTGCACTAGGCTGTTATAGTGCTATTATTCCACTTTCAGCTTCCCATGGCATCCTGGGGTTTGCAGTTTAGGGAGGGGCCTCAAAGGCCCCTCTCTAAACTGCAAACCCCAGGATTCCATAGTATGTTGAAAGTGGAATAATAGCACTATAACAGTCTACTGCAGAAATGGCCATAATCTTTGCCTGCTGAGGAAACTTGTCATTTTGAAAGGTTGCACAGAGATTCCTCCCTTCTTCTTTTTTTTTAATTTGGACTAATAAAGGTCTTACCACAATATGGACTTTGGAATTTGTTTTGTGGTCAGCCTGGTTACAAGTCACACTCTTTCCGCCTCAGAGGAAAGCAAAGACAAAAACCCTTTGCAAAGAAAACCGTGTGATGGGTTTGCCTTAGGGTTACCATAAATTGGAAACAACCTGAAGGTACACAGCAACAAAAGAAAAACAATTTCGTCTGTTATATTTGCATATTTTACTTGGTGCCTTTTAGTTAATTTTATGTTTGTTTTGTAAGTTGCCTTGAGTGCTTCTGTTTTCAAATTGGAAAGACAGGATAGCAATATTCAAAACAAAATGAATATAAAAATAAAATAAATATAGAATACAGCATTACTGTAGCCAGCTGGTTTTGGCAATCCAGAGACTGGGTAAGGATAGAGTTACTGAGAATTGTATAAAATATGGCTTGTGTGTGCATTTGTCTAGAAGATTTGTAGGACTGTGGTTAGTCCAGGTTACATCCGTCTCATTAGGCTAGAGGCTTGGGAACACATGTTGATTATAGTATTTACTTTATTGCCAGAGCCAGATTAAAGGCCCAACCATGTTCCCAGGCCTCCCACATTGATGATGATTGGATATGCTTTTGCATGTGCTAGCACAGAAGCAAAGATGAGTGTTCCTGCACCCACACATGTCGGTGCACACACACATATGTGCTTCTGTATGGACCCCCCCCCACAGGCTTCTGAAATCTATGCTTCTCTAGAAAGAGGCTGTTGTTTGGTGCCATCATGTCTACATGTGCTTTCATGTGTGTCTATCAGAGCCCTTTCACATTGTATAATTACAACACTGAGATTCCACTTAAACTGCCATGGCTGCACCCTGTGGATTCCTGAGGTTGGTAGTCTGAGGATTGCTGTCTGAGCTAGAATTCTAAGTATCTGTCCCTAAGCTGCAGATCCCAGGATTTCACAGGATAAAACCGTGGGAGTTAACATAAAATTATAGACTATAACTATCTAGTGTGAAAGAGCCCTGGGAATGGGCAACTTCATTGTTTCTAGAGACCAATTAACCTCATGGGTGGGGGGGCACATGCACTGCCAGAAATAGCAAAAACAATCTAAAATAAATAAACAATCTGAAAGTGGCTGGGGAAATTGGTTTTGAAAAACTGGTGTTTTTAGGAACATTATATAATGCAGGGAGATATTGTAACCTATTTAAAAGGTGAATTGCCATTTCTGGGAGCTTCTAGGAGGAATTATTCACTTTTTTTGTGCTAGAAAAAGGACAATGCAAGACTGTGGGGAAGGTAACTGGATGAAATCGAGCAGCACTACTCAAAGGACTGGTCCCTGAACCAGTTCCAACCCCTCAGCCATTGACAGTTCCTTGCGAATTTCCAAGAAAAAAAGAAACAATTATAGCCAATGGGGAGAAATACGGCACCAGTTCCTGGCACACTGGAAAAAAATAATTTCCTATCCCCCACGTGCGATTGCCTAAGAAGCGCTGAAATAGAGGACAAAGCACCTCTACCTCCAAGGGCTGTGTAGAAGGTAGAATTTTAGCAGTTGAAACTCATGTGACAAAAATATCTGCTGAAGTTCCCTCTCCTGCTCAGCTATTAAAGATCATGAGCCTTGTCCTATTTGGCAACCCTATTTGAAGACAACAAAACAGCCTTGGGGCCACATAAAGCTCCAGAGCTGTCCTTTGCCCACTGCACATTATATAAATAGCCTTTGCCAGTGTTTTTGGCCTCCAAGGTTTGTGGTTTGTTTTGCCACACTTAGTGCAAACAGATGTCTTTCAGTGATAAACACCAGCAGTCTGTTCATTACCAATATCATGACATCAGAAGGGGGTCATTATCTGAAAACTTATAGAATTTTTGAGTGGTTCTATGTGGGGAAAGAAAGTAATGTTTGTATGGAATGTGACTTATGGGAGTGTAATTCTTTGCTAATTTCATTCTAGGAAGAATCAAAAAGTGATTTTACTAATATTCTTTCCACTGGGGGAAAAAAAGGCCATTTGGTCTTTAAGACTTAATCTGAGCAAAATCTTCACTTTTTTCATGGAAAAAAGTACTTTCTGTGCATGAAATACCATTTTCTGCACTGAAAATCTACACACTATTTTCTGCACAAAAAGTTGTTTCCTGCACAGAAAATGCAAAAAAGGAAAAAAAGTGAATTTTGTACAGTATATGTCCCAAATTGTTAAGATTCTTGTCAGTCCGAGATTCTCCATGTCAGGGTTTCCTGACACTCAAAAAAGATTTTCTCAATATGTGCATATATTACTTTCATTGCTAGTGGTTTATGTGCTTCCAAACTTCTTGCTATAGGTGTTTACTCTGTTTTTACCAGGTTGGCCCAAGACATTTTGCTACCTGAGTAGGAAATGGAACCTCATTCTCCAAATCAAGGTGCACAAAACCCAGGCCCAGCTGCATTATTGGCACAGGCAGAAAACCCCACAGGAATCTTCTTCCATTCCTTGGCAGTAAAACTACAATAAAGAACAAATTATCTAACATAACAGTTGAGCTTTTGTGACACTCAGAATCAACTCTGTGGGGTAACTGCCTCACTCAGCTACATAGGAAGACCAGTCTTGCTCTTTATTGTTCTATAATTAGAGTCAAAATATTTCTCACAAAATTTCCATATATTGACTGTGTCAGGATGCATGGCTTCTGTCATATGTAAAGCTGCTCTATGTAGTGAACATACATAGTGAATGGTGGAGGTAGCGTAGAGCCAATGCCATGAACCCTTCTAGAGTTTGGTAAAAGCACTGCAAAGCACTGCATGTTAATTGATGATTGAAACAATGGATCTGTTTGGTATTTGCCTGTGTGTTAGAATATATCAAATGGTCAATTGCTTCATTGCCTATTGCTACAATGTATCTCGTGAGTGGGGAGAAGCTCAGAGCAGGCAAAAATGAAAGCGGCAAGAAATGTTTTGGGAACTCCTAGCATCTAAGATAAGGGACAGGATATATGTTCCTGCCACAAGGGTGAAAGGAAAGTAAACAGGTCTGGGAATGTAAATGCAGGTCTGGGAAATGTCTGAAGATGTAAGGTGATGTTAAATGTGTGATCCCCTCCAATCACAGCTTTGTGTACCTAAAATTTGTATGTGTGCTTGTGAGCACCGTGTATACTTTAGTCTCAGCAACTTCCAAAGAAGTGTGCTGTTACTTGCTTTGCTACCAATAAACACTACTGTCTACCTCAGAGTGGAGTTTGTGGATTATGAGTTATCCAGGGTATGACAGGCTGCCACAATTGCATTCTAAATACAAACAGAACAGTTGCCCAGTAGATATAATGCTAGTTTTTTGTTCCATCTTAGGTGCAGGTAGCAGCCATATAGCTTCACCACAGAGTAACTATTTTTCATGGGAAGATTCAATTTTCAATACTTCTATACATGCTGCAATTCAACATGGAAAGTGGAAACTGCTTACTGGCAATCCAGGTAATTTTATTTGAATTCTCAAAAGTTTCACCAGATCTTGGAAAAGTTACTTGAATTTCACATTTTGTACTTACCAAAATTTGCTGTATTAAAATTGTGATCTATTCTGTCTTGTAGTCTGAGTTTTCATAGCAAATGATATTTCATAGGTTAAAGAAAGAGCTGACTCCCCCTTACTTTGAACTGTGTGTTTCCATAGTTTAGAAAATGTGGAAGCAGAGACAACTTTTCGTGGGTGGTGAGCCATTTCTGCTCTCCCCCTACCATAAGTTATTTATTTCAGTGGTACTGTTCTTCCCACATGTACTACATATCTAGACTAGGGGTTCCCAAACTTGAGTTCCCAGATGTTGGGTTTCAGTTCCCAGAATTCCTGACTTCTGGCTGTGCTGGTTGAGCCTTCTAGTCATTGATCTTAAACTTTATCTGGCAACCAAGGTTTGGGTCTAGATGCAGTATGGATCATTTGTCAGTTGAAAAAGTGAATGAATGTGCCAGCAAGATATTTTACTTGCCGATAATTCTAGCTCATCAGTTCAAGCACTGAGTTATAATTATTCATATGAAAATTTACTTGCAAGTTAGTGTCTTCTTTGTTTGTGGCAATTGTATGTCACCCTTCAATACTTGTGTATCCAAGAGCATGATAAGAAATTACAATGAAATACATTAACATATTTAAATTCTACCAAAAAGTCAAATCCAAACCAATTCAGACAGCAGGAATGTTTGGGCTTCTAAATGTTTTTGGATTATATTTCCTGCGGTCTTTGACCATTGACCATGTTGGCTGGGACATGTAGGACACAAGTTTAAACATCCACAAGGCCACAGGTTCCCTTGTCTGACTTAAAATACAAATTCCTTTCCAGTCAGATCTAAACCAATAAATGAACAGTTTACTTTAAAATAACTATGAAGATAAAAATGTCTTAGCATGCTACCTAAAGGGCAACAGTGTAAGCACAAGATAAAGCTTCATACATGTTATTCCACAAACTCTTCTTATTCCTATTAATGTCTTAATACCTCTTCAAAGTGCCTGGTGCGCTCTTGTGCATTTGGCAGATCAAAACAGAAAAACCTAATTCCAGGTGACAAGTTCTGTTCCATCCTTCTGAAAGTAAGCCAGATCTGTGAACATGCTGGAGGAAAAATGCTGTGAAACTGCCACAATTAATATTTAATCCTCACTGATCTTGTTTTTAGGTTGCAGTCACTGGTTTCCACCACCATCTTTATTCAATGAGTCAAAGACTCTGTCATCTGACCCACCAGCAAAGAAGCTTTGGCTCTTTGATATCGTTCATGATGCTGAGGAAAGGACTGATTTATCTGAACAGTATCCTGGCATTGTGAAAATGCTCCTCATACGCCTCCAGCACTATTATAAGAAGTCTGTTCCTGTGTTCTACCCAGATGATGATCCCCGCTGTGATCCAGAAAAAACTGAAGCCTGGGGGCCCTGGATGTAGAGGGGAAATCTGACTCAGCACTAGGATGTAAATCTTCGCTTCATTAATTCTTCTGTACAACAATGAATAATTGCAAATGTTTTCTCCCCACTGGGCAAGATTACAAGAATTTCTCTACATGATTTTTGGCACTTCAGAACATTTTAAAGACAATCATAGAATGAGTTGGAAGAGATCACAGAGGCCATCCAGTCCAACCCCCTGCCATGCAGGAACACACATCAAAGCACTCCCAACAGATGGCCATCCAGCCTCTGCTTAAAAACCTCCAAAGAAGGAGACTCCACCACACTCTGAGGCAGTATATTCCACTGCCGGATGGCTCTGACCGTCAAGAAGCTTTTCTTGAGGTTCAGGTGGAATCTCCTTTCCTGTAGCTTGAATCCTGTAGCTTGTCCTAGTTTCTGGAGCAGTGGAAAACAAGCCTGTTTCCTCTTCAATATGACAGCCTTTCAAATATTTGGACACGGCCATCATATCCCCTCTTAACAAATTAATTTTTGCCAAAAACGTGCAGACCTTTTACTCAAAAATGTAGGTTTAGCATGACATTTTTGCTCAAAGCAGTAGATTTTGCACAAAATACACTGTTTGCTGTGCAATTTTTTCTTTCCTTCCTATATTCAAGATTTTTTTTTCTCACAGGCAAGTTTTCTACAAAAAAAAAGTCCCAGATTGCAAAAAGTCTTGCAACAGTGATCATTTTCTGAACAGAAATTCCGTGGTCAAGAATAGTGAAAGAGAAAGGGGTTCAGGAGGCATGGGAGTTCCTTAAAAGGGAGATACTGAAGGCACAGTCTAAAACTGTGCCATTAAGGAGGAAAAATGGAAGGCATCTGAAGAAACCAGAATGGTTGACTAAAGAACTCTCAGCTGAGCTAAGCGTTAAGAGAAACGTGTACAGGAAATGGAAGAGGGGGGAAACCACCAAAGAAGAATTTAAGCAAGTAGCCAGGAGATGTAGGGAGGAGGTCAGAAAGGCTAAAGCACAGAACGAACTTAGGCTGGCCAGAGACATTAAAAACAATAAAAAGGGCTTTTTTAAATATGTCCGCAGCAGAAGGAAAAAGAAAGAGGCGATAGGGTCGCTGTGCAGAGAAGATGGTGAATTACTAACAGGGGGAAGAGAAAAGGCAGAACTACTTTTTTTTTTTTTTATTATTATATAATGCTTTAGCCACAGGCCATTTGCATGCATATCACCAAAATCAATAATAGAGTTACAAATACAAATAAAATGGATTTAAAACATTGAAATATTACAAGTCATATATTAAAAAAAAAATATATAAGATACAATAGGTACCTAGTACAATAAAATATGGACATTTAGAATTGTAAGATAGATAAAGTATAAAAACTATATATCCATAAGATATATTAGGATAAACATTGGTGCTAAAATTGATAAAATCAATAAAAATCAATAGAGATCGTCTCCGGCACAGTCAACTGCCATATCCTTGATGAGACTAGCCCTGATTTTCATAGCTGCAAGCGCATAAAGAGAGACCTTACGAGTTACCGCAGAATCGATGTCGGACAGCAGATAAAAAATCTTTTCGGATATCGTATTTGCACGTAAGGAAGACAAAATAGCCCCCAAGAACTTTGTTCTTGGTTCGTCATACAGAGAACAAGAAAACAGATAATGCGGCAGGTCCTCTGTTTCTGGGGCCCTGCAAATACACGTACGAAGGGCCGATGGGACGTGCAGATATCTGCCATCAATCATGGCTGTGGGCATTGTTTGAAATCGAAGGGCTGTAAAAGCCTGGCGAAGATTTAGGTATGTAAGCGTCGTCAGGTATATAGCCCTTTGGTGATCAAATTTGAATAGTTTGTACCAATTTGAAAATTTAGAATGGTTGATGTCCTGTCTGTCAAATTGGATACCGTAATCAAAAAAATAATTGCGAAGTTTCTCTTTTGAGTTCAGGGTAGATAAATTATCACCAAGGGTAGGGTACATTTTCAATAATCTATCATAACCTGCACTCCAGGTTTTACAATGTGTTAACTGTTCCAGACAAAGCTTGGGGAAGACTCTAACATCGGAGTCTTTTACAGTTCTCCAATAATTAAACAGGGTATAATGCACACGCGATTTGATCGGGGGCAAACCAACCTCAGCTCGAACCAGTGCCGCAGGGCTGCCGGGTGGGAGTCTTAATAATTTTTCAAGAAAAACATTTTGAATGGTTTCCAATTTGGCTAACAAAGAACTATCCCATCCCCAAACTGCAGCACCGTACAACATCTGGGCTATAACTTTACTCTGGAAAATTTTAAGGGCTGGGGAAATCTGATGACCCCCTGCGGTATTATAGAATCTAAGGATTGCTCCAATTGATCTCAGAGCGGATGCTCTGATAGCTTCAATGTGGGACTTCCAGGAAAGATTTTCTGTAAAATGAATTCCTAGGTACTTAAATTCCCGACATTGCTCGATTTGTTGACCATTAATAGACCATTGAAAGGAAGAGTGCCTTTTACCAAATACCATCACCTTTGTTTTACTGTAATTGATATTCAACATTTCATTGGAACAATATACATTAAGCTTAGCCAGCAACCTTTTCAGTCCTATACGGGTCAAAGAAATTAAGACCATATCATCAGCATATAAAAGAATGGAAACCTTCTTTGACCCTAAAGAAGGCGGAAAAAATTCTGGTCCTGATAATGCTGGAATTATATCATTCAGGTATAAATTGAAAAGTGCTGGTGCCAGTAAACAGCCCTGTTTGACTCCCCTATTAGTGGGAATCGAGTCAGTTAGTGAGCCAGAGATGCCCACTCTTATTCTAGCTGATGTATTAGAATAAAGTTCCTTAATAAGCAGCAGTAGGCGATTGTCTATATTGATGTTATTCAGTTTATTCCACAGCAAATTTCTGTCAATTGAATCAAAAGCTGCTGCCAAGTCAACAAAGGCAACAAATAGGTGTTTGGTTGGGCCCAAAATTCCTTGTTGAGCTAAGAAGTAAAGGGTCGAGCAATGGTCGATGGTACACTGTCCCCTCCTAAAGCCAGCCTGCTCAGGATAAATGATGTGATTAGTAGATTCCCACTCCTCTAATTTATTTAACAGGTGTTTGCTGTATAGCTTGGAGTCAATATCCAAAAGACTAATTGGTCGATAGTTACCAGGGTCTTGCTTGTCACCCTTCTTATATATGGGGACAACTATACTCTGTTTCCAACCTTCTGGCATCCTGCCTGTCCTGTTAATTTGTGTAAATACTTTGGCCAATATTGGCGCCCACCACTCTGAGAAGTGTATGAATATTTCTGGGGGCATCATGTTTTCTCCCGGAGCCTTGTTCAGGGCGAGGGATGCAATCAATTTCTTTAACTCGGCTGTTGATACCGATGGCCAACATGGTAGTTCGTCGAATTTAATAGCCGGGGTATATTGATGACCTGAAGATGTTACTCCATAAAGCCTATTATAGTGGTTAAACCACTGAGATGATGAAATATGCCCGATGATTACTGGTCTAACTGTACGCATGCCGGAAGAAATGATATCCCAGAACAGCTTCTCGTTCTTTTCCGTTACAGCTTGGGCCAATTGTTTCCATTGTGTTCTAGTATACATATCTTTTTTTTGCTTTAAAAATGCCTTATAAGATCTTCTCATAAAAGCTAGGGTGCCGGGGGCGACAGCCTCCCTATTTCTAGCTACCTGGCGTGAGCACATCATTAGTGCTTTCCGGGCGGCTCGGCAGAACTACTTAACACCTTCTTTGCCTCAGTTTTTTCCCAGAAGGATACAAGCACTCAACTTGGCGGTTGGGGAGCAGGGGAGGAAGCAGGGGAAATGCGGCACATAATAGGTAGAGAGGGGGTACAAGAATACCTGGCCACACTGGATGAATTCAAGTCTCCAGGGCCAGATGAATTGCATCCTAGGATATTAAAAGAACTTGCAGAGGTCATTTCGGAACCGCTTGCTATAATCTTTGAGAAATCTTGGAGGACAGGAGAAGTTCTAGCAGACTGGAAGAGAGCAAATGTTGTCCCCATCTTCAAGAAGGGAAAAAAAGAGGACCCAAATAATTATCGCCCGGTCAGCCTGACGTCAGTACCCGGAAAGATCCTGGAGCAGATCATTAAACAGTCAGTTTCTAATCACTTCGAATGCAATGCGGTAATCATGAGAAGTCAACATGGATTTCTTAAAAATAAGTCATGCCAGACTAATCTTATCTCTTTTTATGATAGAGTTACTAGCTTGATAGATGAAGGGAATGCTGTGGATGTAGCATATCTCGATTTCAGTAAGGCCTTTGACAAAGTTCCCCATGACATTCTTGCAAAGAAGCTAGTAAAATGTGGGCTGCACAGAGCTACTGTCAGGTGGATCTGTAACTGGTTGACTGACCGTTCCCAAAGGGTGATCACCAATGGTTGCTTTTCATCCTGGAGAGAAGTGACTAGCGGGGTGCCACCGGGTTCTGTCCTGGGCCCAGTGCTGTTCAATATTTTCATCAATGACTTGGATGAAGGAATAGAGGGCATGCTCATCAAATTTGCAGATGACACCAAATTGGGAAGGGTTGCTAATACGCCAGAGGACAGGATCAAAATTCAAAATGACCTGGCCAGATTGGAGAGCTGGGCCAAGGCTAACAAAATGAAATTCAACAGAGAGAAGTGTAAGGTCCTACACTTAGGTAGAAAAAATGGAATGCAGAAATATAGGATGGGGGACACGTGGCTGGATGGCAGTACGTGTGAAAGGGATCTAGGAGTCTTAATAGACCACAAGTTGAACATGAGTCAGCAGTGTGATGCGGCAGCCAAGAAAGCCAACGCAATTCTCGGCTGCATCAATAGGAGTATGGTGTCTAGATCGAGGGAGGTACTGGTACCACTCTACTCTGCTTTGGTTAGACCTCATCTTGAATCCTGTGTCCAGTTCTGGGCACCCCAATTCAAGAAGGACATGGTCAAGCTGGAGCAGGTCCAGAGGAGGGCGACCAAAATGGTGAAGGGCCTGGAAACCAAGCCCTATGAGGATAGACTTAGAGAGCTGGGTATGTTTAGTCTGCAGAAGAGAAGGTTAAGAGGGGACATGATAGCTATGTTTAAATATTTGAAGGGATGCCATGTAGAGGAGGGAGTGGGCTTGTTTTCTGCCGCTCCAGAGACCAGGACAAGGAGCAATGGATTCAAGCTGCAGGAAAGGAGATTCCACCTGAACCTCAGGAAGAACTTCCTGACAGTCAGGGCTGTCCGGCAGTGGAATATGCTGCCTCGGAGTGTGGTGGAGTCTCCTTCTTTGGAGGTTTTTAAGCAGAGGCTGGATGGCCATCTGTCGGGAGTGCTTTGAGGGTATTCCTGCATGGCAGGGGGTTGGGCTGGATGGCCCGTGTGGTCTCTTCCAACTCTACATTTCTATGATTCTATGATTCTAGGGTGTCTCAATTTGTGGAGATACCCATTCTTTCGAACTACAGCTTTCTTCTCCAGTGTTTTTCGGCCACTTCTCAGTTCCTGCTGCCTGAAATGACACCCTCACTCTGCCTAATGATAGAGTCTACCCTGCATGGAAAGTATATGTCCTTGTGTACACATGTACACATGAATCAGCCTGGAAACTCAGGAAAACAGGCAGATGTTTCTGCTCTCATTTTATTTTTACTTCTAGCGTTAGGTTCAGTCTTCTAGATTCACTTCTTTCTCAAAAAACTCATTTGGGAGATCCAGTTTCACCTCTGATTGTGTCTGCAGTTCTCTTACAGTCAAAAAATATACCATTTGGATGTTAGTTTTTTTTGTCCATGACATGTCTCCAAAGCAGAGTGTAAAATGATGCTGCCTTCCTAAAATCACCAGCTGGGAAACATTATTTTTGTTGGAAAGCTCTGAATCATGAGGTGGGGGGCAGGGTTTTCTAAATTATTTTACATTTGAAGTCAGATGCTTGATTACAGACTTGCCAGCAGCCAGCTTTTACTAGGGGCTGACATTGTAGAGAAAAAGCGAAAGAAGCCAGTTGGAATTCTCATGGCATTCTGTTTTCTTGCCTTTACCTTGTCATCTTCTCTATAATGGATCTGTTCCAAGGGAACTATGAGTACAGCCTCCTCACTACTACTCACCAAGGTCCTAGTGATACTTGGTTCCACATCAACCGTACACCCAAAATGTATTGGTTCTGCCATGCAATCTTATTCCATAAGTCTTTAGATTTTTCAAAAGCTTTCAGCGAAGTCACTCACCAAAGACTTCTGAGTAAACTTATCAATCCTGGTACAAGAAGACAAACTGTCCTGAAGATCAGGGTTTGGTTAAAAAAAAAAATAGGGGGGAAATGGACAGTTTTCACAATGGAGGTTGGTAAAAAACCTGACCTCAAGTTGGAGCTGAGCAGTAAAGTGACCAAGTTTACTGATAACACCAAATAATTCAGGATGGTAAAAACAAAGTGAAGATGGCAAAGAGCTCTAGAAGAGTCTCTCCAAAAAGACTGAGGAGACAATAATTTTCAAATGCTGTGTCAAGATAAAGAAGTACTGTATAAATAAATTCAGTATAAATAGGCACTTAAAATATGAACTTTGCTTCCATAATAGTAGGATATACTGGTGGGTTCTCAACCAGTAGTTCTTGACCTGTCAAGGGTCTTAAGGTCATGCTGACTCAATCTGCGGCAGCTGTGAAATGGGTGAATTCATGCCAGGGATCATCAGAAAATAAAACTCCTGTCCATCATTGCAGCAAATCTCTGGTCAAACCACATTTGAAATATACAATTCAGGTCACTGCATTTCAAAAATTATATTATATAGCTGAAAGGGATGCAGAAAGGGGCATCCAAAGTGATGTGAGGGGACAGGAAAGAAGCAAAATCCATTCAAGGAGAGGTTTTTGCACTTTAGGATTTTTTTAAAAAAAAACAAACACAAGCAAAGAAGACATTGGTGTTTTATAAATATGAATATATGGAGAAAGTGAATAGAGGGAGAGATGTTTCTCCCTGTAGAACACAAGTCATCTACTGAGGCTGAACGGTTGGAGATTCAGGGCAAATGGAAGTATTTCTTCTCACAACTTGTAGTTAAACTGGTGAATTCAGAACCACTAATTATGATAATGATGGTCAATTTACATGCCCTTCAAGAGGGAATTACTACAGTCCCCACAATCCCTCCCCTCTGATCATGCTGGCTGGGCCTTATGGAAATTTAGTAAAACAAAAAACAAAAAAAAACATCTGGGAAGGACCAGGTTGCCAATCCCTATTCTGTAGATTAAAAGGAAGATTTTCTTTTGTACTTCTGCACAATAACCTTGCAAATTACATAAGTCTGTATAAAAGACATTCAGAGCAATCCAGTGTAACAGTATTTATGTATGATAAGTTGGCCCAAAGTAGGAATATGCACTGCATGTATTTCCTTTTGACAGAAATGGAGTGAATATACAGAGTGAATGTGCAAGTGGCCCTCTGCATTCGCTAGGGTTAGGGGCAGAGGACCCCCACAAAAGTGGAAAAATTGCAAATATCAAAGTGTGTGTGTGTGTGTGTGTGTGTGGGAAGAAGGCTGGCATATTGATCCTATACTTTCTCTCTCTACTTCATCTCCTTCCTTGAATGTGTAAGGGGCATGGAGAGAGGCTGTCTGGTGCTGAGAAATTGGACTGTGAGCCATCCTTAGCTGGCCAAGCAGCAAATGGTGAAGGAAGAGGACCAGAAGCAGGTTTTTAAAGAGCTGCATAGCCTGATTGGAGCCACCAAGAGGGAAGGTTCCCCCAGAAAATAAATGCCTGAGGTGGGTGGGGCAGGGGTTGGAGTAACTTGCAAATAATCAGATCCATGAAAGTAAGCCTGCAGATGTGGAAGGCCGACTGGATTTGGATGTGCTCACCTCACCCATTTTAAACTCGATTCCCAATCTGGCAAATAATACAGAGTAGAGTATTAGAGACTGGCTGAAATTTATCCAGTATGAGGAAATTCAGGGAGAGTTTAAAAAAAGAGAAGGCTTGTTGCTGCTTCTGAAAAGAGTGAAGTAGTTAAATTATTAGAAAGAGGTTGAATCCTTCAACTGTACAATATTCACAGTTCTCCATACTGTGTAAGTCAAGGTATTTGAACCTCTGCCCAATACATCATGGTTCTATTCAGCATCACATTGTGCTTTTGAAATTATCAAGAGAAAGATCAAGCCAATGAGAGTATATAATATTAGAAGAAAGGATCTTAAAAGTATTGGAAGATTTTGAGTCTGAAAAGCCTATGATAATACAAAAGATCTGCACTGGCTGCTGAAAAGCTTAGGTAGGAATTAGGTCTCTTGGGCAGCCATTCTGTTTATCTGCTTTTTTTGGTGTTTATTCTTTTACTCTGAAGATTGCAGACCAATTCGAATTGTTTTGGATGGTCATTTGAGAATGATTAGGATAGAATGGGAGCTGACATGGTGTTAAGTATTCAGGAACCCAAGGTCTGAATCCCTGCTCAGTCATGGAAACCCATTGGATGACCTTTGATAAGTCATTCTCTCTCAACCTAAGAGAAGGGCAATGGCAAACTTCCTCTGAATAACTCTTGCTAAGAAAACAATATGGTGGGGTGCCATAAATCAGACTTGACTTGAAAGCACATAAAAATAAAGGAGTGAAGGCCCACCTCATTCCTGTAGGGAAGCTCTGGGTGGAAGCATTTCTTTCCAGAAGGCCCCAGTTACTTCTGTGGAAGGCTCAGAAATGCAAGTCTACTGCTACACATGTTCTTGCAGATAGAAAGCAGTCTTAGGATTCCCTGATCTGCCATTCGGTTGACCAGGACCACCTTTGTCTTGTCTGAGTTAAGCTTCCATATGTTTACCCTCATCCAGTCCATTACTGACAGCAGACAATGGTTTAGCACTAAGACAATTTCCTTGAAATCGGATAGAAAGGAAAGGTGGAATTGAGTGTCATCAGTACATTGGTGACATCAAACCCCCAGAACTCTGGATGATCTCTCCCAATAGCTTTATGTAGATGTTAAACAGTATGAGGACAAAACTGAGCCCTGAGGTACCCAACAGGCCAATGGCCAAGGCATCAAACAGGAGTCCTCCAGCATCACCTTCTAAGTTCACCCCTCTAAAAAGGACTGGAACCACTGCAGAATAGTGCTGCCAAGTCCCACCCAAGGGAGGTGCTGTAGAAAGATACCATGACTGATAGTATCAAAAGCAGAACCAAAAGGGACACACTCCTCCTGACCAGTTCCTTGCATAGATCACCCACCGAGGTGGTGAAAGCTGTTCCAATCCCATAACCAGGCCTGATGCCAGATTGAAATGGATCTAGATAAATCATCTCATCTGGAAACCTCGAGCTGGGAAGCCACTAGACACTCCAGAACCTTTTTCCACAAGTGGAATGTTAGAGACTGGCTGATAATTATTCAGAATGGTGAGATCCAGTGAGGCCTTTTTAAGTAATGGCCTCACTTCAGCCTCTTTTAGGCAGGATAGTAGCTTATTTGCTGCAGTGAGGCATCCAGTCCCATTACCCACTTGGCCAGTCCCCGCTGTAGCTGCTTTCAGAAGGCAGGAGGGACAAGGATCCAGTATACATGTCATGGCTCTCACTTCTCCAAAGATCCTGTCTGCATCATTAGGATGACCAAATTGAAACAGGATATCCTGAAATAACAGGATAAACAGGCACCAGGATCATGTCCACTGGACCTGTCTCAACTACAGCATCCAAGTCAGAATGGATCCAAGTGATTTTGTCTGCAAAGTGTCTTGCAAATTCTTCACAGTGGGCTGTCAGGAATCAAAGTGTAAAAGTCCCCTGAACACTCAAGACAGCTACACTGGATGACACTGTGCAAATGCAATGGTAGCAGAGAAACATAATTTTTTTGCTGCCATCATCACTATGACATAGGCCTTCCAGTGAGCTCTAGCCCATGTATGGTGGGACTCACTATCACAGTGTCAGAGAAACACCAGCTGAGCCCCTTCCCACAATTTCACTGATGATTTATGGTATTATATCTCCCTTTCAAGGGCAGACCTTAGAGTCTGGAAAACTTTGTGGCCCTTGGAATGCGGTGTCAGAGATGCCCTGGGACTTCCTCCCAGGAATTGCAGGCTAAGGCTGAAATCCTTTTTAACACTGTCAGAGTGTAAAGCTCTGCCTATGTACTTAATGCCTGAGCTGTTAAGGATGAAGGCTGCTCCTCTCCCCAGTGACATGGCCAGTAAGGTCACTGGAGCAGAGCCGTGCCTGAGTATCATTTAGATGCTATTGTGCAGTCAGCAAAGAAGCATTGCGCAGAGGGATTACTGGATGCCTCCTTGTACATCATCTGAGAAGGTATCTAACACTGCAATAATCCCTGGGTATCCCAGTGTAAGTGACTGAGAGTATTCTGGCCCCTACCTGCTTAAGAGTAAGTCACATTTGGTTCTGCAGAATTGACTATTATGTAAACATGCACTGGACTAGGGCACAGAAAAACTTAAATTGTGTGCATCAAGTTTTCATCATAGTGATTACCCATGTAACCCGCATATTACACGGGGCTGCAGGAATGATATTGAGAGATATTGAAGAGGCTGATACTAAGCCTCCTTCTGTCAGTTTTATAAAAACCGAACATCTGGTACAGCCATTTAAAGAAGAAAAAAAGGAACTCTCAGTTGCTAGTTACTCTTTCTTCTGTCTGAGCCCTGTGGTAAGGAAAGCTGCTGTGTTTTGTCTGCAGAGCTGTAGTTAGAATAAGTACAATCAAAATTTCTAGATTTAGGTACCTGGAACATACTCTTTTAAAAACAGCAAAATACCATGATAAGCTACACTAGTAGAACCATAGTTCAATCGCATCCAAAGCTATCAATCTTCCTACAAGACTGGCAGTGGGACAATATCCTACAACACACTTAAAGGCAGCAGGCTAGCTTAGGGGTTGTTACTCTCTCTCCTCTAACACTTAGTTGCCATTTAGCAGCATCTGCTGCCTGAGGTGACTACCTAATGTGCACTAGTAAACAGAAACAGATGGAAGACAATTTTATTATTTCTACAGTATAAATAATTCTTTTAACTTTTTTTTGTCTTTTTAGGAAGGAAAGAACGTTCAACAAATAGGATAGGGGAATAGATGATCATTGTGAATGATCATGTGTCACATATCTGACGAGAGGTTAAATAATATTTATGCTTAGGGCTAAAACTTCAGAATTAAACTTCATGGAAGCTGGCTTTGTTTAGCAAATCTCTCTAAGCAGATACCAAGGAAAATAGTAGGGAGGAGCCAACCGAATCCTTGGATCCTCTGCAAGAATTCAAGATTTGCGGATCCAAATCCCCGCACCAAAATAGGCAAACTGAATCTTTCAAATCCTGCGGTGGTGGGGAGCGTGATCTTGTGCTCACTGCTTTTTCCCTGCCCACCCCTGACACGATCCTACCCATGGTGGGTGGGAGAAGCTGGTGGGGAGCACGATCTCGCACTCCCCACTCTTTCCCTGCCCACCCCCGGCACAATCCTGTGTGGGGCAGGCGGAAGAAGGTTTTAGGAACTCGATGTCGCACTCCCTGCTCTTCTCCTGCCGACCCCTGGTGAGGATTCAAAAGATTCAAGATTCATGGATTCCCAGAACCTTCCAGAGATTCAGATCTGGATCTGGATTCAGAAAATTATGGATTCATCCCATCCCTAGAAAATAGTTTTTTTGTTATGCCTTAATGGCATAAAAGCAGCCTAGTTGTAGAAGTGGACCAGGAGATTGTTTATATGTATTTGGAGATCTTAAAACAAAAAAGCATTGCCAGTGGATCCTAATCAAATGAAACTCAGTATGAGCCATTCCACAGGTAGTATGTAATGCCCACAATGCTCCATTTAGTGTACCTGAACTAATTCTACAGGCAAGGCTGGGACCAAGTAAGTACTTTACCCAATTTAATTCAACTCTGCTGTTGTTTAATTTTATTTGTTAACTGTTTGTTTTCTTTCCTTGCTTTTTTTTTTCCTATTTAGTTTGTTGTAAGTGTGTTGGGACAATTGTTGCTTTTTATACAGCTTTGGACAGGAAAAGCAGGATGGAAGTGTCTTAAATAAGTTAAAAGTATGCAATAATTTGGGGGTTTAGCTGTTGGCCTTGTCAAGAAGACTCCATTATTGATTTCTGAACCCCAAAGACATATTTCATTGAAGAAAGCAACCCTAGCTTCTTACACAAAGCAGCTGTACATTGCAGCTAAATTTTGTCTGGACATCTCCCCATCAGCCTTCTAAGCAATTGTGCCTTGATTAGATGTGACAGATAATGATTATGTGCACACTTACTCCACCAGGTCAAGTTGGCTGGAGATTCAAGTCAAAACTAAAAGGAAAAAAATGCTATGCCTCTGTGGTTTTTTTTCATTTCACATACAGAATCTTTGCCAGCTAGCAAGTGTATTTCTGCCAGATATAGAAGCATGTCTTTAATCTGGTAAACTATGTAGGGTTCTTTCTCTTTCTACTCCCAGCTTGGTTTTTCAACTAAATATTACAGTAGGATGCTCCCTCACTTAAAGGTAACCTACAAAATATTCTGGGACTGACTGTTGAATAAGCACACAAAGGATTGTGTTTTAATTAAACATTTTAATTAAAATGTTTGGTGTTTGGTGCCTTCAAGTCATTTCCAACTTATAGTGATCATAAAGTGAACCTATCTTAGGGTTTTCTTGACAAGATTTGTTCAGGGGGTGTTACCTTTGCCTTCATCTGAGGCCAGTCGTGTAGGAACAGGGGGACAGTGGGGGCGGATTGCCCCGGGCAGCAATATTTTTGGGGCATCCTGGCCCATAGCCATGCCCCTGTGAGCCCTGGCCACACCCCCACACACAGTGCCCCCACACACACTCCAAGCTCTGCCATTGTATGAGGCTAAGAGAATGTGACTTAGCAAGGTCACCCACTGGGGCCATTTCCACACTAGACTGTTATAAACCCTCCCTAAACTACAAACTCCAGGAATCCATAGGATGTTAAAACTGAAAGAATAGCACTATAACAGTATAGTGCAAAAATGGCCTGGCTTTCCATGGCCAAGTGGGGATTTAAACCCTGGTCTCCAGAGTCACACTCCCAACACTCAAACCACTACACCGTGCTGGCTCCTTATTTACAATATGGATTTATAACATTTGCAATAAAATGTTTACAATATAACTCATGTTCTCCTCACTTTACTTTGTTGTTGCTGTTCTTGGATATACTGGATACATTTTTTGTGTGAGTTATATGATTATTTCAGGGCTTTCCAAACTGTGTGTCGCGACACAATCGGCTGCAGTGTGTAACGCGAACATAACAGGTGGAGGGGCTGCCTCTCCCACTGCTGCCACCCCAGGCCAAGGACGACCACAGTGAGGGTGGCAGCAGTGATAGGCCAGGTCTGGGTGGAGTGGCTGCCTCTCCCACCACTGTCACTGCTGCCCCGGGCCAAGGAAGACCCCAACAAGGGTGGTGACAGACCAGGCTCGGGTGGAGGGGCTGCCTCCTCTTACTGAATTACTGTGTCATGAAACAATGCATGTCTAAAAAGTTTAGAAAGCTCTGGATTATTTAAATACTTGATTATTTACTTTTATTATGTCTTGCATAAGAACATATTTGGACCTGCAGGACCATTCGTATGAAAGACAAACAGCCAGCTGGGTTGAGTCCATAGCCTTCACAACTTCACACCTCCTAAAACAGCTTTCGCCAGCTTGGTGCCTGCCAGATGACTCACTATAGCTTCCATCAGCTGGCTGAACACATCTGGAAACCTTAGATTGGGGAGGCTGCGCTAGAGAAGAGACACCTAATCCTTTCTCTCTCTCTGACACTCTCTCTCTCTCTCTCTGTGTGTGTCCGTGTTCTCTTACCTTCTCTATTCTAGCTGCCTTCCATCACTTCCCAATTCCCATCTTTTAATCCAAGAGTCAGGAATCTGTGAGACATTTCAACTCCCAGCTCCTCTAAGCAGTGTGGGCAGTGATGAAGGATAATGGGACTTGGAGTGCAACATACAGAGGGCCATACATTCCCCACGCTTTCTAACTCCTGCCTCTTAACCTGTGGCTGTTGGGTTCCTCTACTGCAGCTTTCCCTAACTTAGTACCCTCTAGAGCAGTGTTTCTCAGCTAGCGTTCCCTGAACTAGGGTTCCACAAGAGGTCACTAGGGGGTTCCATGAAATATTGTAATTGGGGGGGGACCCACTTTTTGAGGTGTAGATATAATAACTTTTATGCAGGCATCTCCTGAGACCTGGAAATTATTTTGAGGTTCTTCTAGGGTAAAAAAAAAATTGAGAAATGCTGCTTAGACTTCAGCTCCCATTAGCCCAATCCAAAATCACCACCAATCATGGATTATGGGAGCTGTATTGGTAGGGTGTTAGGTTGGGAGAGGCTGCTTTACTGACCTGAATTCAATCGTGCGTGCTTGGAAATAAAGGTCCTCTGGAAATGCTGTGTTAGAAAGAGGTGGAACATCGTACTGATCTATTTAACTGTTGGACAATTTCCCTTTACAAAGATATCCAACATGTGCTGGGAATTATTCATTAGATTATAAATGCATCTAATTGGATTTGACTGTTACATTTAATGCTGCTCCCTTTCTTCTGTTTGCTCATGAAAGCTCCTTCGATCATAATAGGAATTCAGCCATTCCCTTGGTGGAAGTTTTTCCTAGTAAGCTCTTTCGCAGTTTCTTTGAAATTAAATTTGCTTTCCTCATTCCCAAATATTCAGTTTCTCAGACTTTATGTATAGTAATAGATACTGCATAAATTAAACCACAGGCCAACTTTATCTCTGAATCCAAACATCCTCCTCGGAGTTACAATTAACACAAAGCTGCTGCATAGAGATGCATTTTCTCCAACCATCATTTATTTACTATAACAATCAGTGTGTTATGAATTCTGAGCAGCACACTCGTAATTGAATGGCTAACTCTAATAGCGTATATGGTACCCTGACAAGTGGTAACCCCATAGAGAAATCCATCAGAACTGTGGGAAAATTCAGTATCTCAGCCATATCAATAGTATCACTTCAACTGTTCTGACACAAGAGGTCCGTATTATAGCTGTGTGCTGCAGGCCACAGGAGTGGCATATGGAGGCTCAACAGCACCTGGGGCAAGTGCAGAAGTTGCACCCCAGGTGCTGCTGCCACCGCACCAGGCCAAGAAGGACCCCTGCAGGAAGTGGCAGGGGTGAGTAGGTGCAGAGGGGTGGCGGTGAGTGTGGAGGAGCCATGTGTCATGCCCTGCCTTGGAGACATTGGCAGTGAGGAGGAGGATTCTGAATCCGAGGCAGAAGTTTCCCCAGAAGCTTGCTCAGGAGAAGATAACAAGCAACAGCAGGGGCCTGAACAAGGGGAACAAATGTCAGAGGATGAGGCAACACAAATGCTTACCTTGCAGGACAGATGACATCAGAGAGAGGGGCTGTGCTCCTCAGCACATTTAGGTAACAAATGAGTCCTAATAAAGGAACACCTGTGGTGACAGCATCAGTAGATAAAAGGCTTTCAGCTGGCCCTTTCCTTTCAGGGTCAGCAACTGATCTTTCTGGTTGTGAAGTTCTGTGCTGGTTTGTATCTGGGTCACCTTGAACCCCTGCCTGTTTGACTATGATTTGGATTTGCTGTTTGGATTTGTTTGCTCTGGAACATGAATTCTGCTTGGACATTTCCCTGCTCTAGCCTTGTGAGTAAGCCCTGCTCTGCTGCTTGTTGATTAATTGTCTGGCTTTGAGTGTGTGTGAAGGTAGGCACATGGAACTCTGTGGATTTTGTTGGCCTACTGCCTGCCCCACTGTCCTACAGTTTCCCTTTTTTACTCAGGGCCTTTCTGCCCTACACTGTTATAGTGCTATTATTCCACTTTCAATGTCCTGTGGAATTCTGGGGTTTGTTGTTTAGGAAGGGGCATTTAGAATGCTCAGCCAGAGAGCTCTTTGGCCTCAGTAAACTACAAACCCCGGAATTCCAAAGAGCTCTCTGGCTGAGCATTCTAAATGCCCCTTCCTAAACTGGAAACCCCAGGATTCCATAGGTTGTTGAAATTGGTCTGGGTTTGCCAGTGTGGAAGAGCATTCTATTGTCCTGCTGCCATGGGCAGATCACAACCAGGGGCCCTTTCACACTACAAATTATAGCACTGTGATTCCACCTTGATTGCCATTGTTCCATCTTACAGATTCCTGGGTTTTGCAGTTTAAGGAGGGGCATTTTAAATTCTCAGCCAGAGAGCTCTGGTGCCTCACCAAACTACAGACCCCAGGATCCCATGGGATGAAACTATGGCAGCTAAAGTGGAATCATAGTGCTGTAATTGTGTAGTGTAAAAGGGCCCCTGATGAGGTTTCAGTTTATTGAGTCTCTGCAATGACAATGAGCCAATTAACTGAAGCAACCGTCTACACACAGAACTCTGCTGGTATATATTTTGATATATAGGAATTGAATTGAAGACTGTAATAATAATTGGTGAGGGTGAGGTGGGGAGAACATGTTCCACTTATATTAACAGACATATTTTCAAGTAAACATATTTATACTTGCCATGGAATAAAAACTGGATTTACAAGCCTTTGGATGCAGCCTGGTAGAACGACAGACTGACATATTCCAGAGCTGCAAATTGGCCAGAATGGCTCATACACGCTAAGAAGAAAGAAACATGAAAGCTCCTATTGTCCCAGTGAGTAGCTTGGGGTTTTGTGAATTGTCCCAAATTACATCATGGGCCATCTATGTGCATAGAAGTCTCTTGTTTGGAGGCCAGGGGTTGCATATTAGCAGTTGTTACAGCTCCCATTTTCACAATGTGTACGAACAACTCAAAGCAGCTGTGTGGAAGTGTCAACCTTTTGCATCCTAAATGGCTGACAACATTTGCTGCTGAAATCTTAGTGCATTTAGGCTAAGGCAGCTATTCCATCATTTCCTACCCCCTCCTCTTCACACACATGGATTTTTTGGGGAATTCTGACCCAGGCAATGAAAGCCAGAAGCTGTTTGGTAAACTGCAGAAGACTCACCATGAGATTGGCTGAAGATGTGTTAGAGCGCACACTCGTGCCTACTGCACTGTAGTTGGAGCTGCAAGAAAGGCTTATTTTTCTGCCTCTATCACATCTCCAAGTATCCACCAAACCCTCACTGGATGGCTCTAATTTTTTTGGTCTAAATCCAGTTGCTACTCCCAGCTATAGCACAACCGTTGAAATAACTGCTGAATGCTACATCAATAGTTACATAAATCCTACTGATTCAGTGGATTTACTCTAGTTGGGACTAGCAAATGGAGTCACATTTTTGTCATCCGTCCCAGTAAATGTCATTTACCCCATGGAGATCTGCTGTGACAACCTTGAAACATGTCCACCTTCGTGTTGAAATAAATATGGTTCTGGTACAGGATCTATTGAGGTATTCAGTATACCATTTGATCTAATTATTTGGGAACAATTTCGGCTTTTGAGGTCTCAGGGTGTAGACAAGATACATGTAGCTGTTTGGCTTACAACATTCCCAACCAGAGGTGGGAGGGGGGGGATTGATTGGCTGGAACCAGGAAATGGTGGCTGCATGTCTCCGCAATGGGTTGCTGCTGCTAACCACAGGTTTAGTTGGTGTGCCAACTACACCTATTCCTGGGCAGGGATAGCCTGGCCACTGTAGCTCATGCACTAGTAATGTAGAGCTACCTTTGTTTATGGGCCACCTGTGCAGAATGGAGCAGCCAGCAAGCCATGTTGAGTGTTGAGCTATGTGCCTAGTACACTGTTGCTGAAGCAAATGGCTACCTATTTACTACAAAGCTAAACTCAGAGTCTTCATGTTGATGTAGGTAACTTCGAACAACTTAGTAGCAGGATAATTGGTAGATTGGTTTGCCCAAGGCAGACCAGTGTGGTCTCTAAGGTCATTGGAATACACCAAAATCCACAAAACAGTGATAGTTTTATTGCGTCAACCAAAAATGCACAAAATATATTGTGCAAGATTAGAAAGCTTCACTGGCTTCTTCATCACACAAAAGTGTTAAAAATCATAAGGGAGAAAACAAAAATGACAATTTTAGAGGCACAATCCTATATTTGGACAAGATGTTTTTGTTGTTGTCAGTTAATGCTCTGGAGTGATATCAGTGCTGGCAGAGACCAGTCCCCTCTTTGGCCACTTTTTTTTAAAAACAGTCAATGGAGGAAGCGTTACTGGTTGTTCCACAACAGGCAGATCGATATCTGATAATGACCCCTGGCCCAAAAAGCCTTCTCTAGGTGATCCCCAATGTTTGAAATGCTTCTCCAACCCCACCTATTTAGGAGGTGCCACTTGTGACATATACAAGGGCTCCTCTTCACCAAAGCCTTTCCAAACAGATGGTGCTGCCCAGTTTGACAAATGTGTTTTGAGTCTCTAGTTTTAAATGTTATAATTTTTTCATTTATTATTTAATGTTATGTATGTTAATATATTTTTCATAAGGACTATTTTTGCACACCATTTTGAGTAGTATAGAAGTATAAAATTAACAAAAACAAGAATAGTTATATTGGAGTAGCAGGCTCAAGGCACACTTTATGTAAATGGCCTGCTGCACATACAGCTTTAGGCCACAATAGTGCTCCATGTATAAACGGAGTCCAGCTAACCACAGTGTGTTTGCGAAGTAGTGTCTCTTGCCCTCACCTAATTCCTTGTTTGATGCATGCTGCTGAACACTTCATGCCATGGCATCACCCTAGACTAGAAGCTGTCTGAGTTCTACTTGACCTCAGCAGTTCACCTCAGCCCAGGTCAGCAGCACACAAAAGATCTACCCTTGACCACACAATCAGTATGTTTATGGTTCATCTCCACATGTGGTGAATTTTGTGGATAATACCATATTAAAAAGAGCTGGACTACCACTAAAACCTTTTCTTTAGTCGAAAACATTCAGCTGTGTTTAATCCTTGACAATGTTTAAAATTTTAAAAGGGAACTACAGTGCCTTTCAAAGCTGCTTTGTATATTAGTGCAAGCTGTAACTTTCTATTTATACAACAGACAGGTGCAACCTTGATGGTAGCAGGACATTACATCTGAGTTTTCTCTTTGGCTTAACTACATTTCCTCTTTTCCTCCACCAAATGAATTCATAAAGGACCAACAATTTTCAGCTGTAAATGCATTTGTGCCATGCTTTTAAACAAGGAATCCTTCAATTGTATGCTCCCACCCCACCCCCAATGACAGTAAGACTTATCAGTCTCTAATTTTTCTACTTTTTTTTAGAAAAGTGGTTAATTATCCATATTTCTTGCGTTTATCATTCTTATGCTGCCAAGTTAGCATTACTTGATGCGTTGCATAGTAACCTTAAAATCGTGAGACAATTTTGTTTAATGTTCTGTTTGCTTTTTCTCAAATTTAAATAAATAAATTTCCATATTTCATATTGCAGGATGAAAATGTTATTTCAAATTGTTGTGGAAAGTTTTAAAGTTCTGTTCTTTAATCAAGTTGAAGAAAAAGTTATTTTATTAGTAACACGCTAGATATGACTGACGTCAGGCTGACAATTCTAACATAACAAGATTCACCACATCAGACTAGAGGCCTATCCTACACGGTTTCTCACAGTGGAAATCAGAGGCCTGTGGGGAAGCCCACAAACAACGTATTGGGACAGTAGCCCTCTTTGGTGGTACAGTATTTCATATACTACATGTAGCATATAATTTATCATGATAGAAGCCAGGATTGTACAGTAGGACCCACTGATAGCCACTAGAACTATATGTAGTATTTCCAGTAGTGACCACATATCTACATTTGTAGGAAAGCATTTCAGTACTGAAAGTTTTATTTCAAATCCTTTTCTTAATAACCCATAGCATGGAATTATTTTTTTCACAGTTGCTACACATTGAATCAGTTTTTATTCATTCATTCATTTCATTTCATTGAAGTACACCATTTAGACTGTTTTTGGCCACCTGTTACATTGACTTCTGGGGGTCCCTGGGGGACACCCTGATTTGTTCCAAAAATACAAAGGTTGGGGAAATTAGTGGAGCACTGTTTAGCAAAGCGGAGGGCAGGGAAATACAGTGAGATCTTGAACCCTCTGGCTATGGAGTCAGACCGCACGAGAGCCAAGCCAAATGTCCAATTCCTGCAGTTTATTTAGCAGAATTGGCGAAATATCCACACACATACAGATAGAAAAGCAGTCACTCACACAAGCGCAGAAGGACTAATGAGTTGGAAAGATATGAAGATCGGGGAAAGCGGAAGGAAAGAGAGTGGTTTATATTGATCCTGTAGTCTGAGGCTCAGGAAAAAGCAAGGCAAAAGTGGCTCAGCGGAAAAAGAATGCTGAGGGGAGCCCTCAACTAGCAGAATGCTGGGATACTAGCCAAGTTTGGAAATTCACCGAAGAGAGCCCCAAAAGGACGCAATTATAGTGCAAAGTGTGCCATGGGTGCAGACTCTTTCCTGGAAAAGGACAAATGGTTGAATCATGCAGATAGACCTCGTTCTGCATTTCTTGCTGTTGCAATAATTAACCTCATCTGGAGGACACATAGTCCCCATCAAAGTGTCGTTGTTGATGGCCCATTGTGTGTGTATGCTTGCCTTTCGAGGTTTCCCTCTTGGAGACATGACTGGAGGATCGTTGGCTTGACCTCGCTAGCTGTGCTTCAGTTTTAGACCCAGATGTCTACATTCCTGTCTGGTGAACCTCTGGCTTAATAATTTTGGATATTAAATATTTCGCTTCCCTGGGATGGGATCTGCTAGCAGAGGTTGCACAACAACAGCTGAGACCCATCAAACCGGTTTTGTTGTTGTTGTTGTTGTTGTTTTGTCTCCATTGTGCACCACTTTATGTTGAACAGCGTGTGCCATTTGGAGAGATCCTCATGGGATTCTTTTCAAACCCCAACTGTTTGTCTTACCCTGAACAGTTGGTACCATAAGCGAACTTAGCTATATTACCGTTCAGTCTCTAATTCCAGTTCATGAACTCATTGAAAAGCTTAGGTCAGATTCCTGAGGGTCTCCACTTTTTACACCTGTACAGTATAAGAGAAGTCTGCTCTCTATTTCTTCTTAGCCAGTTATCAACTTGGCCCAGGACTGAATGCATCCCAAAACATCACATACTGCATCTATATCCCCACCATTCCTACATCACTGTGTTGTCCACATACTGAGACACTGGAAAGACCTAGTTGCAACAAGATGCATTTTGGAGAAAGGCCATTTCCACCCTATACTGTTAAAGTGCTATTATTCCATTTTCAACATCCTATGGAATCCTGCATTATGAAGTTTAGGGAGGGGCATTTACAATTCTCATTCAGAAAGCTTGTAGAATCATAGAATTGGAAGAGACCCCAGGGGCCATTGAGTCCAACCCCCTGCTATGCAGGAACACACATCAAAGCATTCCCAACAGATGGCCATCCAGCCTCTGCTTAAAAATCTCCAAAGAAGGAGACTCTACCACACTCCGAGGCAGCATATTCCTCTGCTGGACAGCTCTGACCGTCAGGAAGTTCTTCCTGAGGTTCAAGTGGAATCTCCGTTCCTGCAGCTTGAATCCATTGCTCCTTGTCCTAGTCTCTAGAGTGGCAGAGAATTATTACCAGAGAACAAGCCTGCTCCCTCTTCAACATGACATCCCTTCAAATATTTTAAACACAGCTATCATGTCCCCTCTTAATCCTCTCTTCTGCAGACTAAACATACCCAGCTCCCTAAGCTGTTCTTCATAGGGCATGGCTTCCAGACCCTTCCCCGTTTTGGTCACCTTCCTCTGGACAAGTTCCAGCTTGTCAATATCCTTTTTGAATTGAGGCGCCCAGAACTGGACACAGTAGTACAAATGAGGCCTAACCAATGCAGAATAGAGTGGTACCATTACCTCCCTTGACCTAGACATCATACTCCTATTGATGCAACCAAGAATCACGTTGGCTTTCTTGGCTGCCGCGTCACACTGCTGACTCATGTTCAGCTTGTGATCTACCCAGACTCCTAGATCCCGTTCACACATACTGCTATCCAGCCACATGTCCCCCATCCTATATTTGTGCATTCCATTTTTTCTGTCTAAGCACAGGACCTTACATTTCTCTCTGTTGAATTTTCATTTTGTTAGCTTTGGCCCAGCTCTCCAATCTGTCAAGGTCATTTTGAATTTTGATCCTGTCCTCTGGCGTATTAGGAACCCCTCCCAATTTGGTATCATCTGCAAATTTGATCAGCATGCCCTCTGCTCCTTCATCCAAGTCATTGATGAAGATGTTGAATAGCACTGGGCCCAGGATGGAACTCTGTGGCACCCCGCTAGTCACTTCTCTCCAGGATGAAAAGCAGCCATTCGTGATCACCCTTTGGGTTTGGTTGGTCAACCAATTACAAATCCACCTAACACTAGCCCTATCCAGCCCACATTTTACTAGTTTCTTTGCAAGAATATCATGGGAACTTTGTCAAAGGCCTTACTGAGGTCAAGATATACTATGTCTACAGCATTCCCTTCATCTATCAAGCTTGTAACCCTTTCATAAAAAGAGATAAGATTAGGCATGACTTGCTTCTGAGAAATCCATGCTGACTTTTAGTGATTATGGTATTGTTTTCTAAGTAATTACAAATTGACTGTTTAATGATCTGCTCTAGGATCTTTCCTGGTATTGATGTCAGGCTGACCAGGTGATAATTATTTGGGTCCTCTTTTTTCCCCTTCTTGAAGATGGGGACGACATTTGCCCTCCTCCAGTCTGCTGGGACTTTTCCTGTTCTCCAAGGGTTCTGAAAGATTATTGCAAGCGGTTCAGAAATGACTTCTGCCAGTCCTTTTAATATCCTTGGATGTAATTCATCTGGCCCTGGAGACTTGAATTCATCTAGTTCAGCCAGATATTCCTGTACTACTTCTTTACTTATTCTGTGCTGCACTTCCCTCGCTTCCTCACCTGCTCCCCACGCCCCAGGTTGGGTACTTCTATCCTTTTGGGAGAAAACTGAGGCAAAGAAGGTATTGAGTAGTTCTGCCTTCTCACTTCCCCCTGTTATTAATTGGTCATCTTCTCCACACAGTGACCCTATCATTTCATTGTTTTTCCTTTTGCTGTGGACATATCTAAAAAAGCCCTTTTTATTGTTTTTGATGTCTCTGGCAAGTTTCATTTCCTTCTGCGCTTTAGCTTTGGCCTCAGTAAATTACAAACCCCAGAATTCCACAGGATGTTGAAAGTGGAATACTAGCACTATAACAGTGTAGTGCAGAAATAGCCAGTGTTATGTTGGAGGTCTTGGATTTCTACCTAGCAGCCTTTAAGTGCATTTCTGAAAGCTGGGAGTGAAGGAGAACTGGAACTTTTAGAGTGGGGTGACTAAGGGCAGTCCTTTAGATGTTGTTGGCATGCCGCTCCATCAGCCCAACCAGCGTAGCCAATGATAAGTAATACTGGAAGGTTCAGCCAACAATATCAGGGGTAACACTCTTGATCCATTGCTATTTAGATCATAGGCACCACCAGCAAAGAGACTCTGTCTTATGTACTCACCAATTATGATTATCAAACAGAATTACTTCAGACAGTGATGAGACACAGAGGAGAACCTCCCTATACTTTAATAGGTAGAATCATGTGAGAATGGGCAGATATTTCAGGTCCAAACTGGAAAGGTAACAATCAGCATTTTGAATCACACTCAGAAACATACCATGAGCTGGTGCAAATTTTAAACAATCTCACACAGTGGAGTTACAGCAACCAAATAATGATCTGCATCATCAGCCTGGCAACAGCATCTTGTATGAACTGTACTGTGATTTATAAAGAGTCTTAAAAGACAGTCCAACATGAAGTGTATTGCAACAATCCAATTGCTGTTTAACTCAAAAAATAACTGGGCTTCTATTATGAGTTGCATCATTGGCCTTCCCCAGTTACAGTCCAGGATCAACCTTTAACACCAAGAATGCACAGAAAGCAGATTATGCTCTTGTAAGAAGCCATTACTTTCTTTAGGAATACTTTCTATTCTGTATTCCTTTGACAGTCTACATATTTGCTCATGCAAAATTAGTGAATTAATATACAACAGTATTAATGAATTGGACCAAGAAAACCCTTTCACAGGTTCACCTTAGAGCTACCTAAATTGGAAACTACTTGAAGGCACACAACAACCATTAATGAATGAATTAATACACAAAAGAAAGAAAAATCTTCGTTACTTTCCAATGTATTCCATTAATATCTTGCATCATTTAGGAGTTTCAACATACAATTTTAGAATCTGAATCATACTGGAAAAAAATGATATATTGCTACATTGGAGAGTTGCTAAAGGTTAGTCTTGTGTATATCTTTTACTGAAATGAATTGGTTGAGGAGGAGAAAAATCTATTGCAGAAGATTTGCTTCTCAATCCTACTAAACTCAAACATCCTGGTTCCAGAAAATCTCTTTCACAGTCCAGGACAGAGTTCAACATATTTAAAACCACTGAAAACAACGGGTTTAACAGCCTCCCTATCTGTTGCTTTGTGGTCCTGAGTTACAGACTGATAATGTGCTTATGCACTTATTTCCATAGTTGACTTATTGCTGCTCCAAATATAATTCCCACTGGTATGATAAGTTAGATATCTGAAGAGGAGATGTGTTCAGCATTTTAAGCTACAAAGAAACTCTTTGAAGGCCTTTATCAGCTTTCCTGTATTATCACTTCAGATTCATCTAAATATTATACTAGATCTTTCCCACAGCAACTATGTCACTTCTGTTATGAAAGATGTTACTAGCATGGGAAGAAGCCATGTCGGTTACCCAAATCATTATTTTGAACGTCAGAATGACGTGAAATCTAGTCACATGGAATTAGCTCCCATGCTGCTCATGTAAAATATTAATCATCTTTCAAGCTATGTAAACACCATAATGTGAACATTTTGTGTCTACTGTGACTTTCAGATTAATCAGGCTGATCACTGAAACATTTCAGTTTGATATCAAACAATCAGTTTGACATCAATAATTGCGAAAGCCCAGAGGTTTATCCTCAGCTATAAACTGATTTCATTCATTGTGTATTGAAAAGGTCTGTGCATCACAGAGAAGTCATAATTGTCTAAACAATGCCGTGACCTGCTTGTACAGAGTGATGAACACTCAAAGTATGCCATCATCTCATGCGAGCAGTCCAAAACCTAGTCCTACTCCATTCTCTAGCTATTAGCTTATTTTTCATGAATGAGTCATTTCCTAGGAATAAGTCCAAATTGTCTTCTATCTTATTGGCTGCACTATTAAATGTGTAAAGAGAAACAGTCTAGTATTATTTCTAGGAATTGTTTAGCTTAGAAATTATTCTAGTTCATTCATCCATCAATGCTAGCATAATTGTAAGATGTGAGCACTTCTAAAGCTTTCATGTTTTTAAAGTATTATAGAGGCTTGTCAGTTTCGTTTAACATCTGTAAAAAAAAAATCCTAAATCAGATACACAGTACTTATAAGAATGTTACCAGCATGTGAAATACTGTCCTAGACATACTGTCATTGTTTTTCTTGACTGAATGGGTGACTTATAAAAGTAAGACACAAAATCCTGAGACAACTGGTTAGATGGATTTCAAAGAGCCAAGATTATCCGATGTCCCATCTTGTATGTGCTTTTACAATTTTCTACTGTATGATGAACAAAAATGATATGCCAGTTTGTTTTGATCCATTTTACCATATGTTATTTTCTTCACAGCATAGGATTAGTCTTCCCAGAACAATTAAACATCAGAAAGTTTGTAGACAGACAACTGTGGTTTTACTAGCAGTTTATACATTTATTATTTACATTGCACATTTCAAGTGTTCAAAGTACTCTTGAAAAGTGAAGACCACTAGACAGTAATCTTTACAATACCCCTATCAGATAGGGTGGTCTGCCTTCAGGATTGCAGAATGTTGTTTTAGTGTAACCTGGGGATCCACCAGCTGGAGCTGAGTACAGAATAGTGGCTAAGGGTGGAAGCAGATGAAAAATAGCTGCTTAGAGAGCAATTACCAGCTTTACCCCATATGCTACAACACGGTGCTTCTTAACCTGGGGTCTGTGGACCCATGGGGGGGTCAGTAGAGTCTTCAGGTGGGTCTGCGGATCTCTGCTGCTGGACACCGACAGCAGTAGCAACAACAGGGACATGGTGGGGGGTGAGTACAGTTGCTGGAACTGCTCCCTTGTTTGGGCACATGCACACTCCTGCTGCTTGACCCTTTTGTCAGGGACGCAGCAGCAAGGAGTGTAGGTGCAAAGGGACACAGTGGCGAGAAGGTGCACATGTCCGAACTGTTCCCTTATTTGCAAATGAAAGAGCAGTTTTGGTACCTGCACCCTTTCACTGCTACATCCCTGATGAAAGGGACATATCAACAGGTTTGTGTACATGTCCGGACAGCTCCTTCATTTGCAAATGAGGGAGCATGTTGGGCATGCATATATGCCTGCCAACATGTCCCCCAGCACCCACACCCATTGCTGCTGTGTCCCTGACAAAAGGGACATGGCAGCAGCCGTGTGCGTGTTCCCAGATTACTCTCTTGTGTGCAAACAAGGGAGCAGTTTCAGCAACCGCTCACACAAACCCCAAACATGCCCAAACTATGACTCTGGAGACCAAGGTTTAAATCTCCACTTGGCCATGGAAATCCACTGGGTGATGTCAGGCAAGTCACCTTAGAGCCTCAGTTGCAAAGGTAAAAAATCTTGCCAAGAAAACCCCCAGGATAGTTTTGCCTTAGGATTGCCATAAGTCAGTTTTCAAAGGGGAGAGATATGATGGCTAGAAAGAACCTCCCCGTCAGCAGTATTTTGTTGTCCTGTGCCCTCAAGTCACTTCTGACTTATGACAACCCTAAGGTGAACCTATCACCATTTTTTTGTTTGGTTTTTTTTTTTTGGCAAGACTTGTTCAGAGGGGGTTTGCCTTCACCTTTCTCAGAGGCTGAGAGAATACGACTTTCCCAAGGTCACCCAGTGTCTGCATGGGGATTTGAACCCTAGTCTCTAGAAGCCTTTAATAATTAATTAATTGATTAATTAATTGGTTATTTTAAAAAGTATTTGAATATTTAAATCCAAATTTAAATATTTAAGTCCTGGCAACAATTTATATTTACAGGGTTAAAGGTTAAGAACCACTGCTACAGCAAATTAACATCCGAGTTGATTCAGATAGTCAAAGGCCTGGTCAATAGCAGTCAATGAATCCTTCTGTTTTTAAAGAATTTGGGGGCTAAATGATAAGTGATAATTGGTGCAGGGCAACTATGGCACATACTAGGCTATTACTAATATACAGAGGATTTTTTGGTTAAGGTAGTTAGAGGAATTCAGCATCTTCATCTGCCATAACCTCCTCTCTGAGCCACCTACCTGTCCTCAGACTGGGCACTCCTCCCCACAGCCTTTCAGTGGCCAGAGGACATGGTGGAATGGTGAGTGAGGGACAGCTGTAATCTCTCACTCACATGTACTGTTGAAGTAAAGTGCATTAGTACAAGTATGGTACTACAGGGCCACAAAAGATAACAATAATTACTGTGATTGATAAACATTGCAATGATTTTTTTCCCCACCGGATTTCCACTGGAGCAAGCAAGTGGAACACGGGGAGGGGAACGGGGGACCTCCATAATGAGTGACTGGGAGCCAGTCCATGCTGTGGCAGAGACAGGACTGTGGCCCTGATATCAAACTGTTCGGCAAATGGAGTACAGATGATGTGCAGATCAGTGACTGCAGGATTACATTGCTGTGGAGAAATACGTCAAGTGTTTGCCCCACAGTGCTGGGCAGTATGCTGCCAAGCACTTCCACAAAGCCCAGTGCCCCATTGTGGAGTGCCTCACCAACTTCATGGACACAACAATGGGAAGAAGTTTATGACTGTGTGCATCATAAAGCATACCTTTGCGATCACCATCTACTCACAGGAGAGAACCCTCTGCAAGTCCTTGTAAATGCCATCATCAACAGTGGCCCTCGTGAAGATTCCACCCATACTGTCCAAGCTGGCACAGTGAGGAGACAGGCTGTTGATGTGTCACTGCTGCGTCGTGTCAATCAGGCTATTTGGTTGCTCCGCACTGGGGCACATGAAGCTGCCTGCTGAAACATTATGACCATAGCTGAGTACCTAGCAGCTGAGCTGATCAATGCAGCTAAGGGTTCATCCAACTCCTATGCCATCAAGAAGGATGAGCTGGAGCACGTGGCCAAGTCCAGCTGTTAAGAGGTTCTCCTCATTTCCCCACTAGACTGTTATAGCGCTATTATTCCACTTTCAACATCCTATGGAATCTTGGGGTTTGCAGTTTCGGGAGGGGCCAAGTGGCCCCTCCTTAAACCAGAAACCCCAGGATTCCATAAGATGTTGAAAGTGGAATAATAGCGCTATAACAGTCTAGTGCAGAAATGGCTTTTGTGTAGAGGTTCAAAGCAAATAAATAATTGGTTTTCATACTGTTAGAAAAAAATTGCAGTGATTTTTTCAAAAATAAAACCAAGTGAATATGTAAAGAAAATAAAGAGTGGGAAATATAAGAAGGCAAATTCTACTGCAGAGAGAGATAAAGGATGCACTTGTTGTGGAAGCTACATAAAGCAAAATTAAGTCCAAAGCAACAACAACCACAGATTTACAGTAGCGTATGTTTTATTTTGCGCTTTCCCTTCAGGTTGCTATTTCATAAATTCTCTCTTCTCTTTCAATTTTCCCAAGTTGTTTTTAATTAATCTCAATGGTTTTCTCATCATAACAATTCACCATGCCTTGTCCTTGGATTTCATTTATTCCTCACTTAAATTAAAAAAAATATTTTTTTATTAAACAAAGTGATTATTTCATCACATTATCTTGGAGCACTCTTAAAGTGAAAAATGATACTCTTATTTATAATAGTAATTGATAATGGCATTGATTAATTTGTTCTCTTCCTTAACTTTTTTATTGTCCCATTTTTAACTGTAAATGATTTAATGAATGAGCCCATCATTGGATCTATGTTATGTCCCATTTGAAATTATTAACAAATTGGTTGTTTTGGATATTTTATATTAAAATTTTATTGAAATAAAATGTTGTGTATGTTTTTTTAAAAGTGGATAATTTGAAACTGTAGCCAATAATTTTTATAACATGAAAGATTCTGATAACTTTGCCTGTATCCCTGTTTCATGGAATGAGTATTTACTATCATTGATTAATTAAGAAAGTCTCCAACTTTCTTTCAAAGAGTTTCCTCAGATCTCTGAGATAATCAACCCAGAATCTGGACTTCCAGCTTTCAAAAAAATTACTTGCCTTTTATGCCACACTGGCTGTCATGATTTCTGCACATAGATCTTTTGCATTTAGTATGTAGCAACTTCCTGCATACATACAGCCCATCCAGAAATTGTGAACACATGCAGAAAACCATGAGACAGCCAGAAGCACTATATATCTGAGGCTGCAGAAATAACTCCTCATTTTTCACATTATACCACTAGAACCCTGATGGAATTCAGTCTCTCAGAACAATTTCTGGATCAGGCTGCTCTTAATGTGTTTTGTTAATTAATTCCCAGTATAAATAACTTTCTCTTCATCATTGTTCACATCCAGATCGTAAACATAATCCTGGAAATCCTTTGAATTAAATGTAAAACTGACTGATTTAGAAATACGAAGCCCAGTTTCTCTGAAGAGAAACAACATAGCCACAGCAGTTCACCAGATGCTATAAGCCATTTTTAAATCATGGAATGCAACAAGTTAAGTCTGAGCAATATTTCCAATCCTGCAGCACATCTAAATGTATGCTTACTTGAAGGTAAGTTCCACAGTGTTAAGTGAGTTTTATTTGTAGGAATGCCTACACTGGACTGAAGTCCTGAGTAATTTTCTAAATGTTAGTAAGACCTATTAGAAATAAAAATAATAGTAGATAATAATAGCAGCAGCAGCAAGAGAGGTAGTTTTATATGTTAAGAATCAGTATTATACAATTTCTGGAAGGCTTCCTTAAGCAGTTGGTTCCATAATCTTTTTATATCCCAGACAGAAGATATCTGGAATAGCGCTTCCTTATATCACCATAATAAACTGAGATATGGGGAATTATATCACTGAGACCACTTCCAAGTCATATTTTTAGAAATGATGTGCAAGCCTCTTGAAGGCATTTACGGTCTCTGAACAGACAGTGCACCTTCTCCAAGAAGTCTAAAATACTTGCCAGAAATTATTTTTCCATTTCAATCTTTCATTTTCAGCCAAATAATTTTAGATAAGCCTTGCAAACTCAACACTGTCTGATTTACATAGATTATTTGTTTTTTTCCCTGTACTTCTATCTCTATATATGACAGCATTAATCATATATTTATAGGTCTTCCTCAGAAATGTATTTGTTCTTCATGATTAATTTCTGGATCACATTAGAGGAGAAAACAGATCACCTATAATCAGCAAGATAAAATGAAGGGACTGTCTACAATTATTGGAGCTGGAAAATTATGCCACATCAATCAGTGACCAAAGCTAAAACAAGAATTGTGTTATTTTACTACAGTGAAGCAAATTTCCCTAGACTTTCCATTTCAGTGTGGCTCAAAAGTTATTTTTGCTTGACATCCTGACCTTTGCATGAGATAATTCTGTCTGAATTTCCTTTTTGTAGATATATTTAGGTATGTTAGAGTGTGTGAAGGATACCAGTAAATTATTTATTTTTGCACTTAATTTTGTTCATGTGGTATTACAACAAAATGTCGACATGCTGACATAAAAGTAAATCAAACTTTGGCTTAATTCCTATGCATATATAGCTAGAGTTGAAAGGAACAGAGCAGAACTTATATCCTAGTAAACAAGCAGTAGATTGGAGTCTATTATTTAATGGTGAATGGGGTGGAATAATTAGAAGAAGATTCCATAAAAGGAAATGTGCATTTGTAACTCCAGGTTGTGCTAATTTATGTCATCAACAGGATTCCAGCCAAAATCCCTTGGCTCCAAGCAGTCTAATTCTCCAGTGCTTTACTTAATGGCTGTTGTATCATCATCTTTTTTCTTACCACCACCACCACCACTGTTGTACCATGTAGTGCACCAACAGGATCCAACCATATTGCTAACCCCATGAACAAAAGAGAGATATCTCAAGATGCTGTAAGGATTTATTTGTTAGGTGGCAAAGGAAGCTACAGCTAAGCCAGGATTCTTGACTTAACAAACTAAGAAAATCAGCATGTGAGTGGATGCAAACCATTTCTGTCCATTTCATTTCCCTGTTTGCATGAGCAACTTTACAAATCGGGATCAAGGTAATGTTGTGTAAAATCCAAACTTGGCAGTATGCCACCAGTTCTAAACTAGGGTTTGTTTGTTTGTTTGTTTTTGGGCCCTATGAATCATGGCTTGTTTGGGCATAATAAACCATAATCTTCCATTCAGATATAATCCAGCATTCTACCCTTCCTGGTTTGTTTCCCTATTCATCCACAGTGGGAATGAACGGGCTGGATGTATCAAATCAAGATTCCTTTTGTGCAAATGTGGCCAAAGTGATTTTAACTGAACACATAGAAGTAAGGTCTACTGAACACATGCACAGGATTGGGTTACACGTTCTAGACAGAGTGCTTGGAAATAGACGTTTAATTTATAAGCATTTTGTACGTGACTTGTTCCAAGTGCTAGCATTCTGCCAAGTGAGATTTGTTTCAGGTGGAGCTGGAGAGATGACTCCCTTCCTGGAATTATATTGGCAGCATCACATCATTCCATAATAATCACTGCACATAACTATTAATTTCCTTTTAGAACTACACCAAATTAGACAACCCATTGAAAATAAATCACACTGCTGTATATGCCTAAGGAGAAATGGGGAACATTTGACCCTTCAGTTATTTTGGCCTACAACGTCCATCAGCCATACTCTACGTGGTCAACAGTAAGAGATTGTGGAAACTGTAGTAGAAATATTCGTAAATCAACGTTCCTCAGTCTCTGCTCTTGTGTTAAAGCTATTATACCTGCAATCCTATATACACTTACCTATGACAAAGCCCCAATGAACTCAAAAGGACCTGCTTCTAAGTTGGAATGTAAGGAACAGACCTGCAAAGCTGTCTTAAATTGCTACTTTAAGCCAACCATCCCTACAGTGATGGAGGGAAATGAATAAAAATTATATGCAGAAAGATATATTTGAGACCTGTTTGCATTGTTGAAATACAAATGGAGAACTACATAGGCCAGTACAAAATGTGAAGGAAACCCAGAAATTTGTCATCATTTGCATTCAGTTAATTTAACCATATTTCCTTTTATAACAGGGATGCTAATTATGTAGTGCTCCAGATATTGTTGAATAGCAACTCCCAGAAGCCTTGGCCAACATAGCCAAAGTTGAGGGATGCTAGGAGTTGCAGTATAATAACAATTGGAGGGCTGCAAAATCCCCGCTCCTGTTTTATAACAAAAGAATGGTAATGTAAACTTTTTTTAATGGTTTAGACAGCTACAAAAAGGATAATGTCAGCATCAGAGACAGAAGTAACATACTATTATACAAAAACAGAGAGTCTTGTGGCATCTTAAAGAGGAGCACATTTATTATGGCTCAAAATTCTATGGATTCCATAAAACTTTTGTCATAATAAAATTGTCAGAATCTAACATGCATAAGATTCTTTGTTGTTTTTGCTGCAATATACTGTCCCATTGGAAATTATTACTATAGAAACGTATTAGTGAAATCACACCTGTGCAGCTGGACCACGTACCTATATGCTATATATTTGTGTTAGCGATCAATTCATTTGTTATTGACTGTTTTGTTTCTTGCTTTGGTTAAAAGTCATGTGCTCTGAGCTGGAACAACTCGAGAGGACTATGTGCAGATGCGATATGAGTCCCTGGGAGGTACTTATGGACCACCAGAAAGTAATTGTTCTTACAATTTGGAAAGTGCCCAAGGGCCAGCAAGGGTGGAAAAAGTAAAGAAGAGCGTACCCTCATCTGGACAGGAAAGGACTAGGTCCATTGGTCATACTAGCTCTCATACAGAAGAGTAATGTTACAGCACAACATAACAGCACATAGTAGCAGGAGTTAAAACATGCTCTTCTTTTTATCACAGCATGAAGTAAATCAATTAATTATGAACTCTCTGTATGGAACTCTTAAAAGCTCTTGTGACTGTTTCACATACTGTTGCAAAAGTGGGTAAGAATTTAATTTCCTGCTCACAGATCCTTTCTGCAAAATATAAGTGGATTTTTCAGTCTCATATAGCATTCCATGCTCCTCCCAACACACACACACACACACACACACACACACACACACACACAGCCCCATGAATATTCCATTGTTGGGGAAAGCATTATGTCAGAATTGGTCCTGAGAAGAGCCAAGTTAATTATGTAGTTTCTATGTTACACCTTCATAATTCTCCATAGGTGAGTGCAGTTAAATTTAATAAAATTGGCGGGCACCTGGCAAATGTTACAGTACATGTCTATAACAGAAAAACTGAAGCTAGTTAAATTAATGTTCAACATGATGTCTTTTTTCACAGTTTGTGCTAATTTAAGTTCTTAGAATGTCATATTATTTGGTTCTAACTGAACATTTCAATATCTAATTATTTTGAAACAGGGAAATAAAATTTGCACCCGGCCATTTCCGCACTACAGTGTTATAGTGCCATTATTCCACTTTCAACATCCTTGGGAGAATTCTGGGATTTGTAGTTTACTAAGTCCAAAGAGCTCTCTGGCTGAGAATCCTAAAGGCCCCTCTCTAAACTGCAAACCCCAGGAATCCAGAGGAGGTTGAAAGTGGAATAATAGCACTGTAACAGGGTAGTGCGGAAATGGCCCTTGTTTTAGTGGGTATGTGTAGATTTCACATATTTCTCTTGCTTCCTTGCTGAACAAGTACTTTCAGCTGTTTTAAATCAATACTGCAGTAAGCACTCACAGACTGTGCTTTCTGTTAAACATAAGCAAAAGTAAAGATGGGCACATAGTTTGATATTCCCCCTTTGCAACATCAAAATTCTCTATAGCTCAGTAGAACATTTAAGAAGCAAGAATTCACTTCTAGTCTTATTGGTGGTAGTGGTGGGACAATCATGTGAAACATGTGTGGTTCCCCACTCCACCTCCTCACCCCAGGATTGTGTTACTGCAGTTTTCTAGTCCGAACTTGTGGGATATTAGATATCATTTGACATCAAGAATTTGGCCTTCACTACCCATTCGTCCCCATGTGCTTGCGAGGCCTCCGGACAAGCACGCACACAGGCGCGCCCGAAAATAGCTGAACCATTCAAATCACAATCCAGGCAGGCCAGTAATTGCTGAATGCAGCTTTAGGAGACCTCAAGGCAAGTACCTTTTAAGATCACATTATGTATGCACGGTGCTTACAAAAGATCCCCTGCCCTGAGCAGACAGCTTGATGAGCAGACTATCCAACTCTCAGGCACTCCGCGTTTGCATACTGGCTACAGTATTGCCAACGCTGTCATAATTCAATCATCTAACGTACTGACCTTTCGGAGGCTTTGTCTCCAGCCCAAAATCCATTGTTTTCCCCAAGAACAGACTAGCCTGCAGGGACATTTTCCCCTATAAGAACCCCTGGCTTTGAGCATCTCATTGGATCGCTCGTGACTTGCCTCCCGACTTGCTGCCTCTCCATTTGACAAGCCTCCCTTCAGCCTCCACGTGCTGAGAACCCACGCTCCCCAGCTTCTTTGCTTATGCTGGGCTACAGGACCAGGTGTAGTATTTCCCTACAAACTCCTTCTGAAAATCCCCTATTTTCCTCCCTTTATTTCTT
The DNA here is from genome assembly GCA_030412105.1 of Cyclura pinguis. NCBI lineage: Eukaryota > Metazoa > Chordata > Lepidosauria > Squamata > Iguanidae > Cyclura > Cyclura pinguis. Next base: position 313,824,796 of record CM059600.1, on the reverse strand, counting down.
TAGGACTGTGTGCGTGGCTGTGCAATTGTGCAATATTTCTTAATTTTCTAAGTGAGTGCGTACGTTTGCTGTGATTTTATAAATAAAGAAACACAATTATTCTTAACTTCTGTTTGATTATTGACTCAGCCTGACCCCGTAGACATTGGATTCAAGATCTCGCTACGTTGCCCTGCCTCTCGCATTGGTAACTAGTGTTCTAGCTAATTCCCATTCCTCATTATTTTGAGCACATTGATGTGTCCCTCCTGGGACCCCCAGTGTAACAATTGAAGGTCCTTGCCACTTGTCAGCTAATCTGGATTCTGTCTGGGGTCACCAGATACCCCCTTCTAGCCACCTGGGTACCCAAGTCATATAGTGGTTACACCAGATAGTCAGAGTTACGGTCAATACTCCACTTAAGGATTCTTAAGTATTGGAATCTCGGGATATTTGCATGGGAAATGAGCAAGTTATTTGATACTATTAGGCTATTTATCATGTGTATTCATCAGTATACATTCTTTTTAGGGTGAAGCACAGACACATCAATGCCTGGGCACTTAGTTTCATTATATTACATTACATTGCATGTAAAGTATCATATGTTCATTACATAACATCATATAGCCATCAAAATTTCAAATTTCATTTCAAAGGGACTATATCTCTTTATTCAACTCTTTAACAGTCTTTGTAATCTTTAATGCATATAGGAACATAATCCTTCTAAGCACTTACGACAGCATTTTATCCTTCAGCATCATCATGTTCTTTCCATAGTTTCACATAATGTCTGCTAAAGAATTATACAGCTCTTTCATAAAGGCTTTCACATGTACAGAGTTCTATCCCATTTATCATATCCATAACAATCTTAATAATACAGCTTAGCCAATTATCCATTTAGTTATACATTCTCATCTGTTTAAGGAACTATACATCTTTAACAGGCTTCTGTGAATACACAGTCATTCAAGGGTTAATCTCTGAAGTTGTTAATATCTTAACAGCATCCATTGCTACATATTACTAGGCATCCGTTACAAGCACAATGGGACATATGTCTCCATTTTATATCCGTTTTGGCATAATCTTACCAGTACCAGTATATCATTATCTTTGGGAGCATGTTGGGGCAGTTGTCTGTGTTAATATCATGAACAGCACATAGTTGTTTTCTCTTCATATGGTGCAGACAGTTGAAAGCAATCTGATTTGGGCTTTATCTGAGCCTCTTTTTATTCTTTCCTGAGCTCATGCAGCTGATTAGTTATCTAATCAAAAGAAGGACTCCCTACCTCTTATCCAGTCAAAATAGGGATCTTTATCTATAAACCCAACTTTGGCCCATTAGGCATTGTAACCATCCTACTTGCTCTTATAAAGAGATTTATTCACATTCAAGCTAGTGTCTGTGTTTCTCTCTTGATTACAGTTGCATGGGCATTTTATCTAACTTACTGTCATGGTCAGAGACCTGGGCAGTGAGCCAGCCCAGAGAAGAGAGTGGGAGAGCCAGCAAAGTCCAGCCGGGAGGAGACAAGCAAGCACTTGCTCAAGGAAGTTCATTTACCAGAGCACCAAGCAAAGCTGTGGTCAGAGTTCCAAAGCCAAGGGTCAAGAGTCCAGAGATCAATTCAAGGTATCAGGAACCAGGTGCTGGGAGCAAGGTACAGGCAAGATGAGGGCTGGTAAGAAGTTTGCCACAAGCAAAGGGAAGCTTCCAGGCAGGCAGTTATATAGCCCCAGGCACGGGTGTGTCCGGTCACCACTTCTTAAACTTAACCAAGGAAGCCTCCCTTTGCACAGCCCTCTTGAGTTTCCGCCTTGATTGGAGGCTTATTGAACCATGCTCCAGAGTCTCTTCAGAATCGGATCCCTGTTGCTCCAAAGGAGCAGGCACAGATCCCCGTTGCTCTAAAGGAGCAGGCAGAGGGACGTCCACGCCTGCTTGGTCCCTGGCAGCAGGGGGAGCTCTTGAGCTGCAGGACTCATCTCCAGCCAGAGCCACAGGGACCAACAGCTGCTGCTCATCATCTCCACCCTGAGCAACAGGGGCCAACAGCTGCTGCTCATCAGCAGCAGCTCTGACAGGGGCTTCAGTTATCACACTTACATCCCAAAAAGCATTTTGCATTTTTCCCCAACTGAAGCCAGTTTCTTAATGGTACGTGAAATGCAGAAAATACTAGTGATGTATTTAAGTCTTTTACTCCAAGTCTCAAGTCCCTACCTTCAAGTCTCAAGTCCTTGCAAGACACTTTCAAGTCAAGTCTCGAGTCAAGTCTCAAGTCTAGAAGCCAACTTTATACCTCAACCTATATTCCAGAATTTCCGGACAGAGTCAAATAAATTCAGTTTTAACAATTTAAGTAGATTTGACCCTCCACTTTTGTGATGTTGCCATCTGCAGCTTCGAAAGTGGGGAATAGGATCCTTCTTACTTCCCATTTGCAAAGCTAGGGACTTTTTCAGAAGTAGGGAATAGGATCCTTCTTATTCCCCATACTGAAACTTCAAGAGCTTTAGAAAGAAGGATCCTTCCTCCTCAAGCCCACTGCCTAAATCATTTTCTGCCTAACACATTTTCGCCTGTGAGACATGTGCCCTGCACTCTGGACACAAGTCTTGCCTTCTGCTCTTAGGAAAAGTTTTAGAAAGCTCCTCCTATATGTAGCAGGGACACACTACTGAGCAGACCTCACGCCCATTGCCTATCCAATTTACTGTTGCCTCTGAGAAATGTGTCCACACTTTGGGCTTGAGACAAATAGTCATATGACCAGTAAGTTGTAAGGTTTCTGGATGAATGTGTTATGTTACTGAACCAATGGCAGCAAGTCAATCACTAAAAATAACCAAATCTTGAGTCAAATCAAATCAGTGTGCAATTTTTGCCAAGTCAAGTCCAAGTCGAGTCACTGAAGTGATTTAAGTCTGATTTGAGTCCAAGTCAATCGACTCGAGTCTACATCACTGGAAGATATACACTCTCACAGATCTAATTGTCTGAACTAGTTCTGATGCTATATCTTAATACTCTATAAACTATACTAGGTTAATCCTGTCCTTTGTAATTACTCATAAATAAGTTCATGACGAGGCTGAAAAATTGGGAATGGAATCACCTGGCCTGTAAGATGTCCCTGAAAACATCTCAGGTATATAGATTGATATGGAGTGTCACAGTACAGCAACCAATCAGAGCTTGTGCATAGCCAACTTTTGCTATAAACTAGCTCAATTTCTTCATGCCTAACTCTTTGAAAGGATTAGTTATATAAATGGTAAAAGTGCAATGGGTATCAGAAGACAGCAAATCCTCTTTTCATGCACCTTTATTTGATTCACAGGTTGACGTGACACTGTCAAGGAGAGCCTCCTCAAATTGCAATGCTGATTGTGTGAAACTAAGAGAAAGATACCCTCTCTAAAATAGCCTAAAGGTCTGGGTTACCTGTGGAAGGCTATTGCAAAACAAACATTTGGTCTGCCTGTATAGCAAGTTAGTACCTGCACCGAAGTACTTGTTTAACCCCGTCCTGATGACTCACCCCATTTAAAATTATATTCCACACCATTGTGGATTCTGCTGTGTGGTCTTCAGGGACACTTCCATTTGTCTGCTCTAGAATTCTTTTGAGTGATCAGCAGTGAAAGAGCACTTTTCTTTTCCTCTTCATTTATCAGACTTCCTGACTTGTCAAAGCAATGGAGAAAATAGAAATAAGGAGAGCAGGACTGTATGACACAATTGTACTATGCAATATAAGCTAACAGTGTGATTTACTGGGATATCAGAGGCACATTTGGTAAGAGTACAGGAGCTTTCTTGAGGGCTGCTGCCAGGATATGGAATTCCCTCCCATGGGAAGTTTGGCTGGCCCCCTCTCTGCTCTGTTTCCACTGGCAGGCAAAGACCTTTTTGTTTAAAGAAGGCTTTGGCTGTTAGCTGGTTGTGGTAGAAGGGTCTTTAATGGGCTGTGCTTCTTAGTATGATGTTTCTTTGTCGTGATGTGTTATACTGAACTAAGGCACTTCCACAATTCCTCCAACTGTAAAGGTTGGACAATTACACTATGCTACTTTACACCTTTTCCCTGATATAGTTGTGAGGTAATAAGTCTCCCAGGTGTGTACATTTTCAAAAACTGCACAGTGTTTGAACACCATAACTAATTAACACCAGAATTATTGAACTTTCACAAAATATTTTCACAGAAAACAGAATATTCCTTTTCATTATAAACTCCCTTCTAAAACATTTAGGTTGCAATTCAAAATATGCTTCATTGATATCAAGTCCTGGTGACTGTATGGAATATACATCTAAGTAAAAATTAATAGGATTTTTTTCTGACTTATGGAGATAGGTGAACCTATCACTGGGTTCTCTCAGGCTGAGAGTGTGTCATGTGCCCAAGGTCACCCAATGGGTTTCCATGGCTGAACAGAGAATGAAACCCTGATCTCCAGGGTCATAGTCCAACATTTAGACCACTACATCACACTGGTTCTACAGCTGAATGTTTAAAAAAAATGAAAATAATGTCCACTGATCACTGACATAACTCTAAAAAGTCAGCGATGAAGAAATGGAAATCGTAAAGATGTCCTTTCCTTTGGTGTAGTCTTTAATCAAAATGAAGGCTACAGTTAATACATTAGAAGACTAACACTTGGAAGTGCAGCTGTGAAGAAACTCGGTAAGCATCTCAACTATAAAGTTATCAAAACAAATACAAAAGTCAGAATCATCAGCACCACAGTATTTCTGATTTCTATGTATGGTTGTGAAGGCTGGACAGTGAAGAAAGCTAACAGGAAGAAAATCAACTCATTTGAAATTTGGTTCTGGAAAAGAATTCTACCACCATGGACCACAAAAAGGCAGATTATTTGTCTGAGAGCAAATCAAGCCTAAAATCTCAGTATAAGCCAAAATCAGTACACTTAGGCCATTTCCACATGGGGTAAATAAAACGGTGCAGTGCATCCTCCACGGAGGACGTCTGCACCTTGGAGCGGACTGGGTCCGGACTACTTACCATAGATCCGCACCTCAGTCTATTCCGGAACGACCCCAAGTGGTCTTCCATCGTGTTTTTGAAAGACCTGATTTTTCAGGTCTTTCAAAATGCTGGCACGCGCCATTGCGTGCCTGCTCTCTGATGCAGATTCGCAGGTTCGCACAGATGCGAGCCTGCGATCTGCGGAGGGTGGGCTTTAGGCTGGCAAGCTTCAACGGTTGGTTGAGACCCACGACCAACCGGAAGCCACCATTTTGGACACCAGAGCAGTGCGGATCTATGATCACGCACTGCTCCTCCTCACCCCGGACCGGATCAGACCCACAAAAGATCCAGTGAGTAGTGGCAGGGAGCGATTCCCTCACCGCGTGTGGAAATGGCCTTAGGCTGACATATTTTGGACACATCATGAGACAATGTAACTCATTGGAAAAGACAATAATTCTGGCAAAGTGAAATGCAATAGAAAGAGTGGAAGACTACATTTTTTTTTGTGAGCTGCCTTGAATCCCAGGAGGAAGGCAGCAAAGAAAGAAAGAAAGAAGGAAAGAAGGGTGGATTGATTCAACCAAGGAAGCCACAGCCTTTCGCTTGCAACACCTTAGCAGGGTTCTTGATGAATATAACCCTTGGAAGGCTCAGTTGACATGATGGCAAATAATAGCAACAAACACTAAATTGAGAACTTGTGCAAGGAACTTATATCCCTGGACAGAAGAATGGAATTTGTTTTTTAGATGCTGGCCCTCCCACCATTACATGTTCAAACTTAACATGTGGAGACATATAGGATGAATTGCATCACACCTCAGTTGTTGCATAAATTCTACTCAGATACTACAGGGCTATGGGGCTATGTGTCTTTGGCTTCGCTTACTTATCCCATTCTATGTATGCAGAATGACAAATTCTGGGTTCCAGCTGCTATGTTTTCTTGTCAGCAACTCTCAAGCCTTCCTCTACAGCAGCTAGGTTCTGGCCCACTTGCTGCAGAAAATATATGAGGACCACCTGATCTGCAACAGTGTCTAGGAAGGTCCCAGAGGCTCTTTCATTGGGTTGCTAATCCATTTGATTCAATTGGACTCCTTTTTCCCCACCTTTGTAAGCTCCTGAGATAGATAAGTAACAGGTGTTGGGATTTATAACAAAGGGCCTTTTCACGCTAGAGTGTTATAGTGCTACTATTCCACTTTTGACATGCTATGGAATCCTGGGGTTTGCAGTTTAGGGAGGGGCATTTAGCATTCTCCGCTAGAGAGCTCTTTGATCTCAGTAAACTACAAACCCCAGAATCCCACAGAATGTTGAAAGTAGAACAACAGTGGTTTAACAGTGTACGTCAGAAAGGCCCATAGTGCTGGTCTCATAAAAGACACTACACATATGGTTTGCGGGGTTAAAGGCACAGAAGTGATTTTGTTGGCAACCCTCAAAAATATGTGCTTGCTTTTCGGGATCATTCTTCCATCCTGGACACTAATCAATAAATATTTTGGTTTTTCAATAAATAGTTTGGTTTGGTAGTTTGTTGCTAGGGTAGGGCAGATAATGATCTCTTGTCCATACCCTCTGGCTTCAGCTGGCCTCAAGAGAACATAAAGGTGCAGGAACAAGGGTTTATGGTCTCAGGAATACTGGCCTTCCATTTCTTTGCTCACTCAGTTTTACCTGGGCTGTAAGAAACATAGCTTCTATGGGTGCCCAAGTGGGAAGGGAGGTAATACTGCTGGAATATATGAGGCAGTCATGACTTCGGTAGGAGCCAGCATATTGATCCATGGAATATCAACCTGGTTGGCTGAAGTGAAGGCATTGTAGGGAAGAAAGCTACCCCTGTATACCCTGGATTCACATTCACATAATGTATGTTCTACCTTTTGGTCAGTAATGCAATCAATGTAGCTACTGATAAGTGAATAAATAAGTAATAAATAATAATAGAAACAGGAATATGATTAAAACATAAAACACAATTAAAATACATCCAAAATAAATAATAGCACTTAACCCATTAAAATACCTCCCATAACAACCCAGCTTAAATACAGAAGGCTTGTTTGAATAAAAACATTTTATTTTCCAGTTAGTGGAAAGGCAACAGAGGTGAAACTGCTCCCTTCCGGAGTTCCACAGCCTGGAGATAGCCACTGAAAAAGCCTCATAGCATACAAAACACAAATTATTCTTCCAGACCATTTCTCTTCCCCCATCCCATTTGCTTCTGGTGTCAATGGTTGAGCACTGAGGTTGGAGGTAGTGTAGGAGAGGTCTTTTGAAATTCATATCTGCTGTCTTCTGCTTTGGCTGAGTGACAGGTAAGTAGCTGCCTTGAGGTATATGCACTAGTGGGGATTTACATTGTATCGTTTTCCCCTGCAAAGCATGCAGAAATGGAATAGGGATATTTCCCTGATGGGACTTGAACTCTTTGTACAATCCAAATACTGTGCCACTGTGGCATCTTTGTGTGCACAAAGTGGATGGGGTGAGGGAATGGCCAGACATTCACACCATCAGTGATTACTTTGGGAGTATCACTGTGTAGTGTCTGTGGTGGAGTTTGCAGGTATGTCATGTGTGTGTTCATAATTTCTCAACTAATTTTAATTTTCTTTTTTGTCAAGTGATCAGAAGATATGGCATTCATTCATTCAAAATTTCATTCAAGAAGTTTATTTAATAACTTTCCATTCTCCTGGCACGGGACTCAAGGTGGCTTACAAAAGGCTAAAACAAGGTAAGTTCAACAGCTGGTAATAGAAAAGGTATTTTTTAAAAAAGCATCACTGACATTAAAACACCTTAAACACTACATGTCTCTTTGCATAAAAAGGTCTTTTCTTGTTTGCAAAAGGACAGCTGCAAAGGGAATTCCACAGGCTGGGAACAGCCAAGAAGAAGGCTGTTTCCCACGTCCTCACCCAATGGGGCCGTAATGGTGGTGGAACTGAGAAAAAGCCCTCCTCTGAGGTTTCCTACAGCCAGCGAAGCTGTTCCAACAAGGAAGTTAGGTATATACTTTCTGTAATTGGCCCCAGTTGGCCTTCTGGCCACAACATTTTGGACCCCCTGAACTTCCCAGTTTCACAGGAACTCAGGATCCATGTGCAGTGTAGCTCTGAGAGTGCTTGGTCACATCAGTGCTACCAGGGTTGGCTCCACCAAGACAGGGCTTGCCTCAGGCAGCAGCTTGGGAAGGGTGGCAGAATGAGCACACCCCTCCTGATCCCATAAGTGGGAATGCTTCTAAACACACGCATGTTCAGTTTATCTGTTTAAGAACTTACTTCTCCCCTTCCCATTCCAAAGAGCCAATACACTGACCTCCACTTTAAAAGCACTGGGTAAGAAAGTGTGTTTCCAACTATTAAGACAGAAAGGGGGCAAATAAGCACTCTCCCTCTCTATCCCTCTTTAGGAGGAGTTTGTATCCCTTACGAGGCATGTTTTTAAAAGAGAAAAAAGCCCACATGCTTAACGCAGCACTCCTTCCAGCACTCTCTATCCCTCTTTAGCTGGAAGGAGTGCTGCGTGAAACAAGTGGGCTTTTTTCCCTTTTAAAAACGTGCCTCATAACGGATACAAACTCCTCCTTCCCAGTCGTCCTTATCTCCGAGCCAGGGAGGGCTGTCTCCTTCCCTCTCCGTCCCAGGGACTAGACTTTGCTGTTCAACTTTGCCTTCAGCTTCAGGAAATTCTCTCTTGCCTTGGTACTTAGCAGCGCTCTTGGCACGGGACGCAACCAAGTAGTACCACTAAACAGCTTGATCTCGCCGTGTCTCTGGTTGTCTCTCTCTCTCACACACACGCAGAGCCAAAAAGTAGCTGGGCCTCCGGCTGGCAGGAACTCCCTTAGCTACTGCAGCAGCCGCCGCCGCCTCCGTCTCCCGCCCGCTCCGTCCCGAGTTTCCCTCCAGGCCGTATTGATCGTGACTCCTCGGTCGCTTCTCCGCGCCCTTTTTTCTCCCTCCAGGCTCATCACGCGCAGCGGCGAGCGAGCTCTGGGAGACCCCTCACCCCCGCGGCGGGGCGAGGAATTCTTCCTCCCCCCCCCTTCCCTTCTCTTCTCTTCTCTTCTCTTCCTCTCTCTCCCCTCCGCTCCCCGTTCTTTGCTCCGTGCCTGAACCCTTTATTGCGTCTGCCACCCTCACTCCTCCCCTCCGGGCTGCGGCCGCCGCCGGAGCCGGAGGGCCTCCCTCGCCTCACCACGGAGCGGCTGACCCCGTCCCGCGCCTCCTGGGACGCCCCCACCGCGCCTCGCCGCTTCGAGGCCGGAGCTTGGCCCGGCGGCCTTCTCCTCCTTGGCGCTGCGCTCCTCTCGGATGAAAATCGCTTTCCTCACACGTGGGAAAGCAGGAAGTTGATTTTGCCAGGTTTTTCATTCACACAAATACACAAGAGGGAAACCCCGAGCCCCGTTCCTACCCCTCCCTCCCCGCAACAGCGGCTCTCACGTTACGCTGATATTCCGCCTTTCTGCCAATGACCCGAAGGCGTTTCCCGCCCTCGACTTTGGTCGTTTCCTCACTAGAGTGTTACAGCGCTATTATTCCACTTTCAACATCCTATGGAATCCTGGGGTTTGCAGTTTCGGGAGGGGCCGGACGGCCCCTCCCGAAACTGCAAACCCCAGGATTCCATAGGATGTTGAAAGTGGAATAATAGCGCTGTAACACTCTAGTGCGGAAATGCCCCGCGTTCCGCCCGTCTCTTCCTCAACGTCCCGCCGGACGAGCCAATCAGGTGAAGGTGGGAACGCTTCATTCTCCAGCGGCTAAGCGGGAAGGAGCCTTGCGGCAGCGCGTAAATCTACCTCAGCTACCTGCTCGGAAACGCTCTTCCTGGGGCCCCTTCCTCTTCTCAAACGTATCAAAAAGGCGACCGTTTTGCTCACCGCCCCCTTTTCCCTCGCGCCCGCCAAGTGGTCCCGTCAGGTCGTGGCAGCTGCACACCCCCCCCCCAGTATGTTGGCGGAGGGGGAGGGCCAAATGAAGGCGCCGCCCCTGCCCCGTAAACATTCTGCCCCGATGTCATTTTCCTTCGGTTCCCCAAATCGCTAGCCTTACAGTAACTCAAGTTTCAGCTGAGCGTTTTGGCAGAAGCGCGCAGGCACTGAAGGAAGAGCGGGAGCTGAGGTCACGAAGGGAGGGCGAACAGGGCAAGCGGAAGGGCTCGGGGCGTGAAGGAGCGCCACCGTCGCGCTCTCCTGGCGGGGGGAGGCAGAATTCTCACGGGGCCGGCCGGTGTGCTCCTTTGGCCCACTCTGTAGCGACCCCCCCCAAGGGCTTCTCCTCGGCCCCTCTATTGTCCCAGGACACCTCAACTTCTGTGCCGTGTAGGTCAGTCAGTTCGGAAAGGGATGTAATGTTCCCCAGCTAATCTAGCCAACTCCCGAGGCGCCTTCTCTCCTCCTGACCGTTACCCCATTCTCTGACGCCCTCAGGAGTCTCGATACCACCCTCTTTTTGAAAGTATCTCTCCACGCTGCCCTGGGCACTCTGTCCCTCCCCAACGCTTCGTCCCCACAGAAAGACTTCTTTCCTCCCTCGCGTGGTACGCGAAGTTCCCTATTTCTCTCTCGGGGGTTTCTTTCGGGCTCTTCCGCCGCCCCCCCCAACAACACACAGCCGCGGCTCGGTGCCGGTGCCTCCGCCTGCGCCGCCGCCCCCATCTAGCGGGTCTGGGAGGGAAGGAGGGGGAAGGCGGGCGGCGACGGGGAGGGGGACGTCCGTGTGGAGTGGGCCGGTCGAGGGCAGGGCAAGGCGAGGCAGGGCCGAGCCAAGAGGCGGCTTCCCTTTCCACCACACACTCTTCTCCCTCCCGCGGGAAGTCGGAGCAGGGCTGGGAAGACGCGCCCGCCGCCGCCGCCGCCGCCGCTCCTCCTCCTCCTCCTCCTCCTCAGACCGGCCACAGGGAAGCCGGCGGGGAGGGAGGGCGCTCTGCTGGGGCCGAGGTGGCCCCAAAAGCCGAGGGAACGTGGTGAATCTCTCTCTCGGGGCCGCTTCCTCCCTGGCGCTGGGCATTTTGCTGCTATCTGTGACCCGCAGCGGCGGCGAAGTAACAGCCCCGTTTTGGACGGCGGGTAAGTCGAGGCGGGGAGGGCGGACGAGGCGAGCGCGGGTTCGCTCTCCATTCATCGCCTGCGGAAAACGTGCCAGCGAGGAGGCGCTGGGGTCCCTGGCGGCACTGGCCGAGCCGCCGCCGCCCCCCCCCCCCCGGCCGCTCCATGTGCTCGTCCGCGACACAGATGGGATAAAAGAAAGAGGCGGGCGGGGGACGGTTCTCTCTTGCTTGGGTGGGGAGCTCGGCTGTTACCAGGTGCCTGGAAAGTTAAACCGTTTTAAACACAAAGTTAGCCTTTGTGTGGATGCGTATGTACGTAGTCTGCCTTGGACAGTCGCTGGTGCAGCAGTGATCCAATGCCTTAAGCATCTCTCCTCACCCCCCCCCCCCCACACACACACAAATCACCTCTCGGGAGTAAGTCGATTTCGGTGGAGTTTACTGCCAAGCGAGTAAGCACCCTCAAGGCTCGCCGCCTTAAAAAAAGTTCTAGTTTGATCGTTCCAAATCCCAGCCTTCCGGGTATTTGTTTGACCGTGTGGGTGTGGGAGAAAAAAGGAAAAAGACAACGGCGTCTGCAAGCAAGAAGAACTCCGGCTCCTTACGTGCCGGAGCGTCCTGGAAACAGCTGCGGAGAAAAAGCTGGGAGCCCACAAACAGGTTTGGCAGCGGGGGATCAAAGGCGTCCCTGTTTTAAACAGCCTGGGAAACATGCGGTGTGTCTTTAAAATTACGCACACTGAGTGAAACCAGCCCTAGCCTTCGCCCGTTGCCGCTTCCAACCAGACACGCCTGGGGAGAAGAAGCCAAAGGCACGAAACTTTGCAGATGGGGCATATCTAGGGCTTCATAGGAGAGATGCAGAGCGTGTGTACGCGTGCAAATCTGGATCCTGGTAGTTGGGTAAATGCGGAGCGAGCTTAGGGGTTTGTTGCTGCTTCTGGAGCCGTTTCCCTCCCATCTGTCTGCTACGTCTAAGCAAGCAGATAAATCTGCCAGTGGGTTTATTGCTTTGCCGCCCGCTGTGGTCTTTCCAGTGCGGAAAATGAAAGCGGGAGTGAGTGCATTGTTTCGTTCCGGAGACCCCCTTAATGGCTGGGTCGTTGGGAAGGGGGTCGTTAGCGTTCCGCACATGGACTCCTGGTGGGGGGCGGGCGGGCAGGGTTTCTCCAGCGTTGGTAGTAAGTTCTCTTCCCTTCTCCCTTGTGAGTCGGGAAGGGAGAGAACTCTAGCATTCTTCTAGTTTCTCTAGCCAGCATAAATGATGATATGCCGGGGATTTTTACAAGGACCTTTGCTGCTACATTCGCTAGGAAACAGAGCCTCTCCAATCTCCTTTTCTTGTTCTTGGGTTGCATTTTTGTGGGAAGTGCTGAGATGACATGAAGGGGAAAAACCGCAAGTCAGATGGTTGTTCCACTAATTTAGCTTGCAGGAGGGTATCCAGCCTCCTCCTCTCCACTGTGAACGCTTGGATCTACTTCTTTGAACGCCTCCCCCAGGCCACCCCTGCCCCACACCTTCTGTTTTCTGTTTTGTGGTGTAGTTTTTACTAGTTTGGGGGAAAGTGAAAGACCGTTTTTCATAGCAGCATAATAAACGGTGTAATTATTTCAGGAAGAATGTTGGCTTATCGACCAGGTTAACACATGAAGCTAATTAAGGAGCTGCAGAACAAGAGCAGGGATTTTACTGGTACAACCCTTCTCCATTTTTGGCAGTCTGCTCTGATACATCTCACCTCTGTTCATTCCCAAATAAGTGGGCAGTGGATTGCAACCTCACATACTGACATTTATATGACATGGGTTAGTTGTTGGATTGCTCACCTGCTCATTAGCCCTGTTGGCAATTTTATTAGTGCCAAAGCAACATGTTGGGAATAGTGGGTGAAAGGAGCCATGGATACCTAAGGCCTGAATGTTGCTGGATTGTATGGCAGCTGTCGGGTGTACCAGCGTTGTCTGGCTTTTGTTGTCTGTTAACCTTAAGTAACATAGTAACCAGCAACTCTTAAGAGCAATTTAAAAAAGTCATTGTTGCAGCTGTTGTTTTTGCTTTCTAGGGTTTGTTTTTAGAGGTACCAACAGTGTTAGGAAGGAAGAGAGGGGAAAGAGTAGAATAACTAACAATAGTTGTTCTGAGAAAATTTGGGAAGAGATCTTTGACATAGCAAAACATTTATTTCCAAGTTGAGGAACTTGGACTGATGTCAAGGAAAACAATGGAATTAATGGGTTATCTTACAAGAGCCAACAGTGATGTAATGCCAGAGTTCTTATACATACCTAGGAAGAAAGTTTCCAGAGTGATGTGAATTCTTCCTAGGCACTTCTCAACTAATTTTTGCTTGAGTCTAGATTGGGTTAGAGGAGGAGTAAGTTAACTCATTTTATTTTATTTTATTTTAGGCATCTCCTGGACCACCAAGGCCCCCTGTTATGTTTGGTGTCTTCTCTTACGCAGACAAATCTGTAACCTGTGTTTTGTTCTGCTTAAGCCTGTGTTCACACATGCATGTATCTGCACAAATGGGGAAACTTCCCACTTTTGCAAGCTTTGATGCCTTCTCCTAGACTAGGGGGTGTTTTAGAAGGTGCTCAGATGCAAAGGAGGACAAACTGTCTAGATGTTGAAATACCTGTGCACAAAAGAATTTTGATGGCTGCGTCTGGATGTGCAGATCCAATGTGGTATAGTGGTTTGGATTAGGTTGGACTAGGACTCCAGGAAACCAGGGTTGGAAGCCCCACTCAGCCTTGAAAACTCGCTGGGTGATTTTGGGTAAGTCTTACTTTTGCAGTTTTAGAGGAAGGCAAACTCCCTCTGAATAAATCTTGCTGAGAAAACCCCATGATAGATTTACCTTAGGGTTGCCATAAGTAAAAAATGACTTGAAGGCACACAGAAGCAACAACAATCAAGCTGGATACGCAGGGCTGAGAATTGTTTTAAATTATAATATTGTTTTTGCAAGAAAAGCACTGGTGTCTTTTTCTGCCAACCTTATGGAAGTGTGGTTCTGTGATTCAGGTGAGAACTAATAAGCAGCTGATGCTACTTTCTGCATTAGTTCAGTTGTAGAGGGAGCTCTGCTTTTATCCATGATTGAGGAAGAATTACACTGAGACAAAAATCTGTCTTGTGGTTTGTACTAAGCTGTTGGAGTTGACGTCTTGGCCGCTCTTTCTACCTGTACAGCTCCACTTATCGATCTGTGAGCAGAAAGTGTCTGATCCCTTAAAGGTATACAAGCTTCGAACTAAGCTTTTGCTAGTGCTTTCCTAATCTGCCGGAGACACAGCTGAAAGAGGGATCACTGTCAAGGTCACACATACTCTGCATTAAATGGTTGAAAGTGCTGTGTCCTGCTGTGCAGTATTCTAAATTGTGTTTCCAAGAAAAGTACATTCTGTGCCTGTACAAATTGTGCATACTAAAGAAATTTACATCTTCCCCCTGCAATCCTGTAGGCTTATATGTTGTGTATCATTTTGACTCCAGTCCTACACACATTTATATGGGAAGAATCATAATATTACTTCTCACTGGAATCGCACTTTGATCCCTACAGACTGAGGCAAGGAACAACCACACGTAGCATGAGTTAGAAGAACATATAAAATGAATACATACTAAAATCAATCAACCAGGATAGATGTGCAAGAAGACACTGGTTTTTACTGCTGTTTTAAAGGCAGCCACCATATCCAGCTGATGGATCTCTTTCAGCAGGTCATTCCATAGTTTGCAGTTAACCAAAGAAAATGTCCTCTGCGTAACAGCCTAGTTCAGGCTGACTGATGTCCCCCAGAGAACCTGAGTGTATAGGGCAGTTTATATTGGAGAACATGATCCCATAGGTAAGCTAGACCCAAACCGTGTAAGGCTTTAAAGGTAAAAACCAGCTCTTGGTATCTTTCCAGGATAATAGTTGGCAGCCTGTGGAATGATTTTAATATTGGTGTAATATGATCACTCCTAGATGTAACCAATCTAGTTGCCAAATTTTGAACTAATTGAAGTTTCTGAACTTGACACAGAGGTAGCTCAAAGGACAGTGCATCACGAAAGTCCAGCCTTGAGGCTGCCAGTGTGTGCACTACCATCTTTAGATTCTCTAGTTCTAGGAAGAGGCACAGCTAGTGTTATCAGCTGAAACTGATGTTAAGGACTCCATTGAATTCCACTGAGTATATTTTGGGATTTATGTCTGAGTAATCATGTATTTTACTCTGGTTTTGCTCACTCTAGGGAGGCTATATGGAACTTGAAAGTCTTGTCTGCAGTATCCGTTATGTAGGAACACAAGAATTGTGTTGGATCAGGCAAAACCCTGTCTCACCCTATCTTAACTGCGCACCTTTCAAATATGATAAAACTATAGATTTTATAATTTGCAGGCCAAGTTGGCTGAGGATGATGAGAACTGTAGTCCAACATACTTTACAAGCACAGATCTCTTGGAAGCTAAGCTGATCAGCCCTGGTTAGTACTTGGATGGGAGACCACCAGTGAATACCAGCTGCTGTAAGCTATTCAAGAGGAAGAAACTGGCAAAACTACCTCTGAATATTGTTTGTGTGAGAAAGCCCTATGGGGCTGTTGCATAAGTTGAGAGGCAACTTGAAGGAACACATCTGCAGGGCACCAGGTTGAGGAACCTGACTTATCTAATCCAGCATTCTGTTTCCATAGTGTCCACCCAGTTACCTGTGGAAAATGTAAAAACAGGATGTGAGCAGTATGATAGTACCCTACTTCCACTGTTTCCTAGCAGCAGGCACTGAGAGACATGTGATCTCTGGTACTGTAGTTAGTATATAGCTATCACATCTAGCAGCTACTTCTCTGACTTCTGAATTTTCAGTCAGCATTACACAGTGCCAGCCCATTTTCAGCCAGATTTTTGGAGCTATAAGAGCTAGAAACCAGCTTTTTTAAAGTAATAAGAATATTTATTCTGAGGAAGCTGAATTCTGGTGTCCAGTACCCTATTGACTGGTGTGAACCAACTGGACCCAATAGCCCAAGTTACAGCTGTAGCAAAAACTTACTTCATGTATCATTCTTGCCCTCAAAAAACAATTTTAAAGTGATTTATCATTGTTCTCACAGGGCAATAAAATGTCTCATCAAGAGTTTCCCGTGAGGATATGCTCTTTGTTTGTTGAGTAGCCCAGTGGTTTCTAGTAACCCTTAGACACTGTTGTAGATAAATCTAGAAAAAACAGGAAAACATTGTTGAAGTTCAAATGAAGGACATTTCAAAAATAGCATTACAGGCACTAGTATTAGCATCCATGGATACATTTAAGTTCCACATTCTAATACTGTAATAGGGGTAGATGAATCCTTTTGAAAACTCTAAATTTGTCTGTTCTGTCTTTTCACAGTGTAATGTTTCCCAGGAAAACTGGGGAAAGAATTATAGGTGAGATTGTGACAGATTTTCATAATGAAGAGAGGCAAATGCATCTGAGACAAAGAGATTTATGTCAAATTTCCTCATAGTCTTCCACTGTCATCTGGAATTATTTATTCTTTAGATTATGATTCAGTTTTTCATATTTGGTTATTTTCTTGGATTAGTGGAAAGAATAACAATGTCATGCTACATAAGTTGCAGGCACTGCTGAAATTATGGGTTGGGGTCAGGTGTTGCATTGTAAAATCTGTTGTCTCCATCTTCCTGACTCCCCCAATTTTTTTTTTGCCAAATGGTTCTTCCATTAAAAATGATAAGAAGCACTCTTCCATCTCTCATGTAATTCGAGCAATGGCCAGATGTGGGTAAACTGGTTTTGAAGCTATGAGTAAGGGGTTGAAATAAAGAAGAAGGCCTGCTGTTCAGAAGAAGAAAACAAAGTAAGGTCCAGTGGCTGATAGATCCCTTTCTATATCACAAATAAAATTTGACGGAATTAGATGGCCACCAGGGCATTTTGCTGCTGAGACAAAGATCAAGATGGTGCTTCTCCCCATTCCATGTACATAAGCTGACAGGACTGTTAGCTGGTATTTCAACACTGGAAATGGAGTAGCACCCTCTATCATGCCTGAGAACATTAGCTAGGGAAGCAGCGTAGGCTGCGTGTTTACACGTCTTTGCATTTCTTGACGTCTCCTGCCTAAGTCATCTATTTTATTACCTAATGGTAAGACTGGCCCCGATGTGTGCTCAAAACCTTACTAGTTATCCATGGTTTGAAGTTACAGGGTGACACACAAATGCCAAATACAGTAAACGTGATAGTCAGGTTTATGACTTTTTGCCTGGAAATCCTGTTGATAACTTGTACTGGATTGAGGGTCACTTATATCAGTTTAAGTCACTTCATCATATTTGTAAGTATTTCCCTCATTATAAACTCCCAGAAGCAAAATGAACTGAAAGCAGTGAAACTGACCCTCCAGCAAGTAAATATGCTTAGGCTGTTCAGATGCTCATGAAATGTTTACTTAGCTTGCTTGAATATATAGAGCTCTTCTGTAAGCTGAATTTTCTTAAAATGAGATTATTTTAGAGTATGATCTGCTTCCCAAGTATGATTTCTTGTGTTTCTATTTGACCTGATTAGGAATGGGGGATAATTTTAGTCCATGTTGGTTGATTTTGCTCAGCTTCATACAACATTTTGCATGCATTTGTACCTTCTGGAGTAACAGGCAGATCAGAATACAGTGAACCCTCCACTTTTGCAGGGGTTGGGGAGCAAGACCCCCGTGAAAGTCAGAAAAACACAAATATAAATAAAAATTGCAAACACTGTTTTTTTTAACCCGAGAGAACATTTGTCTAGGAATCTCTAGGTCCTCCAGTGTGACTCTGTGGTCAACTTTGACCGTAGGATCACTGGAAGATCTAGAGATTTCTAGAGATAACATGTTAACCAAATCCACGAAAGGGAGATCAGCAAATGTGGAGGGTTGACTGTACATTTCTCTTTCTCAGGCTTTTGACTCAAATTGCACACAGAAATGTGCGTATCAAGGAAGATAGTACACAAAATTCTGTCATGTCTATTTCATCCAGTTCCCTCATGAATCTGTGAATTCATTCTTTTAAAAAAATAATCACAGAAACTGGATGAAATAAGCATGAACTAAATACCCATGAAACTGACATGGACTGGAAATGGACTGAGTAATCCTGGCTTGTATTTCTTTGGTCCTTTGCTATTGTTTGCTAGTTTGCTTAGTAGACATACATACATGCACCGCTCCTCCTTATACTGTGAATTCTGTTTTCATTTTAAAATATAATTTTTTCAAGTTCCATCGTAGATACATACGAACGCTAATATACTGTGAGTGTGCTCTATGCGTCAGAATAATTCTGATCAAGTTCTTAAAATAAAAACATGGGATGTAGGATTCTTGAAACCAGAAAGTAGTCAGTATTGTTCATGATCAAGTGCTCCTCCCTAATACATAACAGACAGCTCTCCACGTTTGCTAGGCTAAGGAGTTCAGGATCCCTGCAAAAGTGGAGAAATCACAAATATCAAAATATGTGTGCATATGACTGTGGCGGGGGGGCGGCTAAGGCTTGGTGATGGGAAAAGACACCAAGGGTCCAAACCGTCCCAGGGAAAGGAGAGGGAAAGGAGATGGGTTACTGTAGTGGCCCTATACTTCATCTTCTTGCCCATCTCCTTCCTTGGTTGTGAGTGCTGAGAAATTGGCAGTGTGGTGCTGAGAAACTGGCAGTGAGTCATCCTTAGCTGGCCAGGCAGTGGCTGATGGAGGAGGAGGAGGAGGAGGACAACGACCAGAGGCAGGTTTTTACAGGCCTACACTGCCTGATGAGAGCCTCCAAAAAGAAAGGTCCCCCCCCCCCACAAAAGAAGCACCTGATGGGGGGGAGTCAAGGTTGGAGCAACTTGCAAATAATCAAATCCGTGAAAGTCAAACCTGCAAATGTGGAAGGCTGACGGTAGTTGAAACAATCTGAGGCATTTCTGTTAATCAACTCAATAAAAGCAAGGCAAGTGGAATAAAAGTTAAAGAAAAGAGGTTCTAATAATGGATGAGAGGAGGCATGAACAAAAGACACTGTGGAAAAGTGCATATTTTAAAGATGTATAGAAGGCATATATATGGCGCAAATATAAAGTGGTTTTAAAATTGTTCCCTTTGCCCCGAAACCTGTTTATGTGTGAAGGGGTAGAAGTGTGTTACACAATTCTCAGCATGCTCGCCAAGCTAAAGGTCCAGAATTTAAGGTGAGGTAATGGAGCCATGACACTTAAACGTAGAGAAAACAGGGTTGGTAGTTTTGTACGCCACACTTCAGCCACAAAGTCTTTCAGAGTGACTTACAAATGGTTGATCTGACAGTTTCCTGCCCTCAGGTTTACAATCTAAATAAGACACGACACACAAGGAAAAGGGAAGGGCAGTGGGGGAGGGGATTAGGCCTGCCCCTTCTCTCCCTCTGAGATTGCCCATCGGTTGGGATGGATGGAGGGCCTTTCATCTGCTTCTGGGCCCAGCGGTGATGGAGCTGTGCCTGCCTCGTCTTTTCTCATTCTGAGGCCAAGGCAGTGGCAGTTGGGATAGAGGGAGGGCCTTTCATTTGCTTCTGGACCTAGGCAAGATACAACTGTGTTACCCCAAAATGTGAGTGAGTAAGGGGTCCACCCGCAATGCCAGTGCCTCCACTAAATGGTGGGGAATATTAGCTCAAAGAGGAGGCCTGCAAGGGGCAGGGGCAACCCTACAAGATTTTGTACATCTATGTCTGCCAGTACTAGTGCAGGCAAGAATCAGCCAGAGATCCGAAAAGTAAACTTATTTGTTTTATTGGGGGAATTGGATTCATGCACACAAGATCCAAACAGTCTTGTAATTACAGAAGGCTAACTGAAGGAAGAGGGAGGGAAGTTTTGGACAGTGAGATTTTCAGGGTGAAGTGAGTGATATTAACTAATCTGGAGAGCAGTGAAGGAGTAGTGTGGCTTAGATGCAAGTCTAAGGACAGTACAGAAATGGGAATCAGAGCAGCTGAGTGGTGACCAGCAATTGGCGTACTGTGAGTTGACAGGCCAAAAACTGGGGTTTAAACACTTATTTTCTGCCTGGAGTGCAAAGGTGCTAATGGCTCTCTGGAGGAGTAAACAGTAGAGTCTGGAGAATGGACAGTGGGGTCCAGCATGAGCTAATGGCCTTGGCATTAGTTGACAGAGGGCTAATGGTAGCCTTGATAGCTCTTTAATTGTCAGACAGGTGGGGACAAAAGGTAAATTTGCTTGCTCAGAGGGAGAGAAGTTAAGACAATCAGCCATTCTGTGGCAACATCTTGGATAATATTGTCTCTTATAGATTGAGTCATTGGAGGCTAACTGTAAGTCCAATATTGCAGAAGTTTCCTGGTGATTTCCTGATCATGACCTAGCTATGCCTTGAGGTCTTTCCTGATCTGATTCTCAATGCTAGTGCTCAGCCAGCTTTTCCTCTTAGCTAGCATGGCCATACAGCCATAGCAGGATATCATTTATATTTATATCAATTAATATTTGCCAATTAAACCATAGTAAAGCGTGGGGGTGTACAACCTGTTAACAACTGTGTCTGATTCTTCTCTAATTGCAGAGATTTTAAACGTTATGCAAAAAAATCTAGAATTGCTCCGTTCATTTGAAGAATTCCATAAATTGTGAATGGTGGAAGTCATCTGCAGTATTTTTTTAGTACCAACCACAGAGTACAGACAGATTTGGACACACTCCTCTATTACTTTACAGAAATATAAGTGGCATTGAGTAACGTGTGTGTTAATGCATTCCACTAAAATATTCCTTTCAGAAAAATATAGAACAATTTAATTTCAGTAGAAAAGAAAAACACATTTGTTGAAAGTGTTACCACTACAGGCATCTTCCGCTTTTTGATGGTCTCAGTGTGTGACTGCTCTTTTGATGATGTATTGAATGAATGTGTTCTGATTGGAAAGGGTCAAAGAAAATCACCCACATGCCGCTTTTCTCTCAATTGACTTGGCACATCTTTGTATGTACTGTGTACACAGACTGAACAAAAAGATGGTGCCAAGTTGATTCAGAGAATAAGCAGCACGTGGTCTCAAATACTGCATAAGAGGTCCATTACAAATCTCTTAGAAATTGTGTACAGTGTGTCCCTTACAAAGTATTTGCATTCCCACACTGCTTTTTCTCTCAGTTGATTCAGTGCCATCTTGTTGTGTACACTCTTCTTTTTTTAGAATAATAGTTGTATTTATTATTTAAAATACTTGCTGGTTTGTTTATATTTAATGGAAACCCAGTGTTGTGACTATGTCTGCATTACATGGTCCAAATGATCATGCACTGAAATAATAGCTTTAGCACCAATAGGCTTAAAATAAATAGGGTGTGTTTAATCTTGTTTGTGCCTTTCAACTGCAGTTTTACTGCAACATCTTCACATAAATGACCTTGTTAAAAATTACCATGCAGAAGTTTACTGCACTTCATTCCAACTTGTATTTTTCATTGTGTTGGTAACGTGAGCTAATAAGTTACAGGAAAAGATGGATTTAATGAAAACCTTTTCCTATTTGGTCTGCAGCTGAAGTGATTACTTTGTAAGGCATAACATACTCATAATCTGCTTGTTGGCAAAGTTGGTTGGTTTTGCTTAGATGCATACAACGTCGTGCATTTATCCAGCTGTTATACTTTCGTACTTACTTGTAAATCAGCAGAACTGATTTCACTGAGTCTTAGGTAGACAGCTGGAGATGACTCACATTATTAGAAAACTGTGGTACCTTTCGTGATATCTCAGAGTTTGGGTATTTGTGTGTTAGAGTTTTACTTTTAGAACTATACCAACTGATTTCACTTTGTGTGTGCTACCTATTCAGAAACAAATTTCAAAAAAATATAAGAGGAGTTCAGAAGAACAAGCATGAAGCAAGCAAGCTCCCTGTTTTATGGTGAAATGACTGCTAAAACACACATTTTTATGACCTATCTTACTTCATTTGCATCTGTCCAGGAGCTGAAGATAAGTGTGAGATATTCTGCACTCCTTCCTTATCTCTGCTTATCCTCTGCAGGTCTCTTGAAGGGAGCTCTGCTTTCTTCTTCTGCCAAATTCTCATTACTTTCCTGACTCAGTTACACAGAGTAGAGTGTTTATTGTGAATGCTTGGGGCCTCATTGGTGCATTCCAGCTTGGGGTTGGTTCTGTTCCCACAGTCAAAGACAGTAGCAGCTGAGGATACTGCTGATGCAGAGAATTAAGTGTACTGAAATTCAAATGATGGGGAAAGCAAATGTGAAGCTGAAATAGGGTTGAACTTCAATAACAAAAAGAGTTACTTTTTTTTAAGAAATATTTTTATTAAGGTTTAAAGTAGAAATAAAAAAAAACCCTTCCCCACTTCCAAGCTTTCCCTTTTTTTCCAGTTGAGTCTGCTTATTTACATTCGATTCATACATAGTTTCTCTTCAAAAGGTAATCTTACATTGTTACGTTACTGCTTTGTTACATTGCCTTATTACGTTGTTGCCTTGTATTATATACAATCTTGCTTTATTCTTTTCCTTTTCTTATTACTATATCTTTATCCAATTTAAGACTTCTCTCCATTCCCTTTCAAAGTTCTGGATAGACTTATTTTTCAATGAAAATGTTAACTTTTCTATCTCTATCATATCCAGAACTTTTAATTTCCATTCTTTTATATCAACATCGTTCTTTTCTTTCCAATATTGTGCATATGTCAATCTTGCAGCAGTTATCAAATATAACAATGTCTTCTGATGGCATCTTATCTCTCTTTATTGTCCCAACATATTTAACAAATAAAACTCTGGCTTCATTTCAAAATTTAAATTGTAAATTCTTTGAATTTCATCATGTATTTCCTTCCAAAATTTCCTTGCTATCTTACAGGTCCACCACATGTGAAAGAACAACTCCACCTTTTCATCACATTTCCAACATTTTCCATTTCCATTGTTAGTTATTTTCAAAAAGAGTTATGTTTTGAGAGAGTAATAACACTAGTAGCGAAGCAGCAAATTAAATGTTTCAGTGTTCCGCTTGATGCAAAATGAAACAAAACACTGAAACATTTAATTTGCTCCTTCTACGTTAGTCTTATTAGTATAGAAGGAGCACTAGTTTGTGGTAAAATGCAATAATATCCAAAATCCACAAAAAGTGATACCTTTATTGGGCCAACTAAAAATGCACAAAATACATCATGCAAGCTTTTGAAGTTTCACTGGCTTCGTCATCAGACAAAGGTGTTAAAATCATACAGAGGAAGGGGGAAAAATGATGATGTCAGATTGTAGGCCTACATTTTGTCAAGATGTTGTTTTTGTCATTGTCAGTTAAGATGGTCTGGAGAGATAGCCACGTAGACACCACGTAGACATGGCCACTCTTTGGCCATGTGGACTGTGGGAAACGAAGGTTGTAAAATTGTAAAATTTGGTGGTGGCTGAAAAATAACACTCACTTCCCACTGTAATACATCTGCTTCTGTGGATTAAGTGTTTCCTTTCCTTTGAAAATTAATTTGTCAAACATTTGAACATAAGAAGATTTAATGAAAGTGTATGTGTCTTATTAGCAATACAGTAATGAAGGAAGGAGAGACCTGTAATACCTTAATCCAATTTGGTGCCAGTTGTAGTAGACCTATTGAAGTAGTAGAATTTTAAGTGTGGATATATAAAATTCCCATTGATTCAATGAGTCTAGTTGAGACTAACAATTGGATTTAGGACTGAAAGCTAATTTTGCAACATGTGCATGTCAATATGAGTATAAGCACATGTAGATGTTAACACACATTGTCATAATCTTGTGGTATAAAGTTATTTCTGGCCTAGTACTTTGTTGTGGATAAGAGACAAAATCACACATTGTGTCCCACTCCAGTAAAAACCAGTGAGGATAGGCAGGAATAAGGAGCTGAGGGTATGTAGGCCATAATAAACTTTAGGCTGCCCCAAATAGTTAGAAATATATTATACCCAACGTATTTGTCAAGCTAAATGTAGTTTTATGCCTTCTCGTGAAGGACACTCTCCCTCAGGTCTGGGTGTATGATTGAGGTTGAAATTCTTTACTTGCGTCTATATGCGAGCTTTAAATGACATGGGGTAATCTGCATGACAGTGACCATTTCCTAACTATACTGTTATAGTGCTATTAATCAATATCCTATGGAATCCTGGGATATGTAGTTTAGGGAAGGGCATTTAGAATTCTCAGCCAGAGAACTCTTTGGCATCAGTAAACTACAAAGCCCAGAATTCCACAGGATGTCAAAAGTAGAAAAGTGGAATAATAGCACTATAACAGTGTAGTGCGGAAATGGCCAGTGTCTTGTGCTTTCAGTGGGTCAGTTCCTGTTAAGTTAGTTGAAGCATAGCTCCTACTTTTCTCAGGTCATCGTTTACATCAAGCTGTACTTTACAGCTTTTAATATGTTTTCTGTACTGTTCTGGCTGTATCAAAAATATATTTTGCCATCCAGTATTCACACACATTTTTCTCTATCTTCATTGTACTAAAAAGGAGTTATGGAATTTGGATCAAGCAGATACTTACTTAAGAATGAGAAGAATCTAACAAAGGGGGATGGATGAGGAGAAAGCCAAGATAGGACTCAAGAGTCAATTGAAAAAGGACTTCAAAGAAAACAGGAGGCAAAAAAGCAGGGCGTGGAGATCTGCAGCGGTTGTGTTGGTGAGAAGCGGAGAGCAATGCTAGCAGAAATCAAGAAATTTGATGTTGGGAGATCCCACAAGGCAATTTTCAGAGCTAGAACATAGTTCTAATATCCTGCTACCTTGATCCTATCTCCTCAGTTATTGCACATAATTGCAGTACTAGCCAAAAGCAAGAGTGGAGTGTGAAGATGACACCTGGGGTACGATCACTGAGAAATCTATGTGTTTGTACAGACAGTTGGCCATCTGACTTTGAAAGCAACTGTTGTTGTTATTGCTATATTTATTTGTATCCCAGCTTTCTCCCAGAATTGGGACTCAAGGTGGCTTGCAGTTTAAAAAAGCAATATGGTTAAAAGCACACAGTAAGTGAACATTAAAATTGAATTAAATTGGTCACAATATTAAAACAGTTCAAATCTCTAGTTAAAATAATAAAATGCATTAAAAAGATTAAAAAGTCATTAAAAACAGAAGAGTTTAAAACAATATAGTACCTCCTGTGTCAAGCTGAGAGAGAATGACTTATCCCAAGGTCACTCAGCTTTTTAGGAACTGTAACAGTTATATCATTGTTAAGAAAAGATTGGTGACATCTGGATCTACTTCCAGAGCTTTGATCTGCAGTGTGACTCTTGGAAAAGGATATGTGCTGTATTTCCCCATGTTACATTTTCATGGATCTCAAGATGCTTTTTCAAACCAGAAGCCAGCTTAGAGACTGAAAAACTAGCTAGGACTGGTGCACAGAAAAGTCTGGGATATAGCCTCTAGCTGCACAACAAGTCTTTACGGTGGTGATTTCCAGGAACTAGCTGATACGTAGCATGGAAGATAAAATTTCTATTCATGGTCAGTAAATACTGTGTGTTTTCTAAGCCTAGCAATATTAAATATGCATGATTATTCAGAAGTAAGTCCTATTGAGTTCAAAAGGATTTACTGACATTGGCTTTCCTTGCTCTTTGGGAGACTAGAGCTGCAGTCCTGTCCACACCTATCTGGAAGTAAGCACAACTAAATACTCTTAAATTTATGTCAGATAGTATGTTAGTAGATAGGATCTTTAGTGGGAATCTCCTATTTTCTAGTGATGTGGAGTGGAAAGAAATGATTAATTGTGTACACTAGGAGGTTGAAAGCATATTTAAAAAAATTTTTTTTCATTGGGGTTGCTGTAACCATCTTGCGGCTGCAGAGACAAATAGAATAGCCAGTCCAGCGGGCCACTTTTTTTTTTTTGTTTCTTCCCTTGTCCTCTGATTTTTGTACTGTCATGTCTAATGACAGAGTTCTAGAAGATCTGCTATTTAATGATACATTTTTCTCCCACTTTAGTGGTATTGAAGAATGCTGTTACCTACCTTTGATTTTAGTAAATAGGTTATGTCTTCAGTGCAGTAGCCCTTGAATGTATAAAAGAATAAAAATAAATGTGTAGAATGGTGATCTCCACAGTCAAGATGATTTTATTAGTTCTTGTGTAATGACTGAAAACACTGCACAGTTTGCTATGTGTGTGCTGTATTTCAGTTCAGATTATGTTTCACAATTCTGCAGTATAGATTTTACTATGTGTAAGAAAACTTGTGTTACTGAGGAAAAGACTAGATTATTGTATAATTGCCTATTTAGACAAAAACATCAGTGTTCGTTGGTTCTGTACTTGAAGCCACAAGCCTTAACTCTTTTGATTAAAATGATCTGATACTATGTAAATTGCACTGAAGAAAAAAAATGTTATTTTTATTTATCTTTTTGTTTGTAGAGTTTGCAAAGGATTTTAAACAGTTAGTGATTTGATCCAAGGAATAAACAAATAATTTACTGAGCCCAAAGCCTTCAATTCATTTACTTTATAATTTAAGCTGGTGTCAGTTTGCGTCTGCTGAAAATTACTATGTTTTCTTTTTAGCTATCCTAAAAAAACCCAGCCAAATTAGATCACCATAACTTGGTTTGTTTAGAGACTTTTTTAAGCTAAGAAGATTGTTGTCTTGATTTGGCTGCAGTCTTCTATTTTCTCTCTTCCTTAAGATTTGATCTTTAACTAAAAAAGATTTCCCTTTTGGAGAAGGAATTAAATGAGATGGCAAAGCCAAAGTATAATTTTCAGGTGATCAGAGATGCAAAGGAAAATAGTATAGTGGACAATGTACAGTATATTATTTAACAATCATATTGTTTAATAATTTGTTCTGTGTAATCGGACTATTTTAACAAGTGTAGAATCTCTAGGACAAGAAGATACCTTTCTCCTTGAGCAGCGAAAGTACACTTATTCTTTATTAACCAGTAAATGCATAAAGAAGTTGAATTCTTCGCTTGGACCAAAGGAATACATCTACATATCTTTATGGATGTAGGTTGTGTCATATATTTCTTGGACATATAAAATTGAAAATAAAAGTTTCATTATGGCTGTGCAGGTTAATCATGCCTATAGTCTACCATCTCTTTTTTAAAAAAATTCATTGTATACCTTTTTCTTGCCTCTTAGGGCTTTATCACACCAAGGTGTTATACCACCAGAGCAACGCATCATCCGTGGTTCAGGATTAGTCCTATCACAGGATGTCATTGCTCATCAGCGGCTATTGCATTGCAATCCATTTGAAATGTGCTTTTTTCATGCTGTAAATATTCTGTTAATGACGCCCTTTCCTGCAACATTCCAGTTAGCTGTGGGAGTGCAGATTCCTCATAATACTTTCTTCTGAACCTGATCCATCAGTGGGCATGGTGTGGGCATTCCCTCAGAACATTACTGTGAAGGTACAGTGTAATTAAAAAAAAAAAGATGCTCCAATCAGAAGGTGTGGGGTGGGGAAGAGGACTTGGTAGTGATGCTGCAATGTGGAGGGAAAAACAGTGTGAATGACGCAACTAACCCTCTAATGTTGGAAGAGTGTGATAAAGAGCATTAATAACCTGATACCATCATGAGAATGGCCATAGTGGGATTACAACAGAACACTCTGGGATTGAGGTATTGTCTGATGAGGCCCTCAGTGTACTGGAATTGAGTTGGAGAACATATGCCCAAATAGACTTGTGTATGGATGACTTTTCTTGAACTGGTTCTGTCAGTCTCTCATATCTCCCTCCCTTTTGGACTCATGAAAATTGATAGAAGAAGCATGGGGAAGCATAGAGACATCTCTGCATAGAGCTAGCGGAAGAGGGTGGGCTAGACACAGCACAAGATCATAAGTTACCCTGAATTATAAAAAGAAAAGAGTTGGGATAGGACTGCCCCTTCATTCTGCTTTAAAGTGATGAGAACCAGTGCTTTGGGTCAACAAAATCATTTAAAAAGAACATTTAAACATGTTGAACTTTCACTATGGTACTGTATCTTTTGACATGTCTGAAGTTGTAAATAGTTAATAATTTGGTACCAATTACATATAATATTTCCTGAAGATGGCAGTAGCTCCCTTAAATTAATAAGAAGTTCTTAAAATTTCAGTTGGAAGTTTAAATTGATACTGGGAAACAAATACAATCTCCCTGAAGTTTCTTTATTCGCTATCCCAAAATATCTCTACTATAATTTCAATTGGCTGAGTCTGCAAGAGTTAAGGTAACTTATACTGTATTATCACCAACATATCTGTCATGGATTTTTATTTAATTCACACACAACTTTTTCGTGGAATAGACTTCATTAAACACTACAGCATTTACAAAATAAATATAAGATATAATCGGCTACATAGTTTTGTTTGTAGATTTTTCACTTTGTCACCTCAGAAATCAAAGGTGAGGTACAGATGTAGAACAAAATATTTTAAATAGTTTAAAGTTTACATCATTGCAAATGCACATGCAGCAGGAGATGAAATAATAACAGATAATTGGTTTTAAAAAAAGCCTTCCTGAAACTGGCAGAAGCTGTGTTGGGGTATGACATTTGCTGTCTTCAGTCAGCAGGGTCATATTGGCTACGGATGATAGGAATTGTATTCTAACAACTGGAGAACACCAGGTTGGGGGAGACTTAACAAACTATCCAAAACATTTATCTTAACCCTGTTTCTAAAAGATGAGGCACCTTATACTTTTCCCTAAAATTTAAAGGAGCAGTGTACTGGAATATATAGCTTAGGAGCTAATTTCACAGTCATAGGGCAACAACACAAATCCCTCCTCCTGCCTATAGCTCATCTATCCTTTGCATGGAAAGATGTTTACCTTGTCCATGGATACTCTAACTGAATTCCCACTCCCCAACCTAGCCCAGTGTTTAATCCTTTTGAGAGGCATTCATTTGAGTTTCACTAGAAACAAAGATAAGGTGGATGAATACCTTTCCTAGCTTTTGAAGTGTGCTTCCTGAATATTTGGAGTAGCTTCCCCAAAGAAACCTACTTTTAGGTTATGAGTTAAGATGGTTTTATTGAAGTACACTTTGTATTTTATCATACATTGTTACTCTTTCTGATTTATACACCTCAAAAGGCACTACAGGGAGATTGGCTCACAATACAGGATTGGGAACTGTGCAGACTTGGACTGTAAATCCCATCTGCTCCAGTCAACATAGACAATGATGAGAAATGCTGGGAACTGCAATCCAACAACATTGGGAGGGCTGCATGATTTGCACCCCGACTTGAATAATAGTTAAGCAATTATAATAAATTATTATTATTATTATTATTATTATTATTATTATTATTATTATAAATAATAATTAAAATAAATAAAATAATACAGTCTGATATTTTACCTTGTGCCTTCAAAAACAATTGGAGAAGGCAGAAGTCAACATATCCTGCTTTAACATTTTAATACTCCAGTTAATACTGATGTTTTGTTAGTCACTCTCATCTGTATCTGTCTGCCTGGTTACTATAAATTATGTATGAATTAACTGTGATGTGCTTGCTCACATCACATAACAGTGATTTATCTTATTGATCCTGGTAACTCAAATTGACTGTGCTTGTACATTGTATATGCACTGCATCCAAAGACTTCTGACAAACATCTCTTCAAAACACAGCTGCTAGGCTACTAACTGGAACTAGCCGTAGAGACAAATTTTGCTTGTTTTGAAGCAGCATCCCAGGCTGAGAGTTTATTTCTATGCGCAGCTGAAAGTTCTGCTTACATTTTAAGCTGCTTTGTGGCTTGCGGCACAAAGTATGATGGAGCTGAAGTCCAAAATATCTGGACATGACCAACTTGGGGAAGGTTGACTCGTGCGTGTGTGTATATATACTCATATGTGTGCCTGCAGGTCACTTGTTGACTTAAGGTGACCCCATGGATTTTATAGGGTTTTCTTTGGCAAGGAATACTCAGAGGTGGTTTTGCCAGTTCCTTCCTCTGAAATATAGCCTACAGCACCTGGTCTTTACTGGAGATCTCCCATCCAAGTACTAACCAGGGCTGACCCTGGTTAGCTTCAAAGAACAGATGGGATCTGGTGCATGTAGGCTGACTTGTATGTGTGTGCACACACACCTTCAAGTCTCCTGTCAACTTATGGCAATTTAGGCTGAGTTACAATGTGGAAGAAGACCTTTTTGACCCCATCAGTACTTGGTTGTGTGCTAGTGTCTTCAATGGATGCTTTCTTTTGGTGTCCTACCTTTTGAAGTTAAAGCAATTGCAAGAGGACTTTTGTGCTCCTGTGATCTAATTGTGGTACCCAAAGTGATCTGCTTGGCACCTAAACTTATGTCTTTATAGCACCAGGGCCCTTAAAGCATTGAGGTTTTAAAGCCCTCTCCAAAGATGTTTTTTCCTAGCACTACTGCTGTTTTATTGGACAGTTCTGGTTTGTTTTCAGGTTGTTTTTAATTTATTTGTAGCAACTATCTTGAGAATATTGTATCAAATATATAAATATAGAAAGTAAATAAACCATAAATGTGCTTTTGTAATGACAAATCTGCCACTTTTGTGACCTAAAAGTTGTGTTTGATACCACTGATAGGAAGGTGCTTTGGGAATATAAGGATCCATATCTATAGACAATTAATGAAAATGACTGTTTTTCCTTTCACTGCCATCTCTGTTTCCCTCTCACTTGTTACAAAACTATCAAATTTCCTTGCCAATATACATTTCTAATGCACCGGTTATTTTTGATGTTCTCTATCCAGAGAAAGCTCTTGCTCTGGCATGCCTAGTGAATTTAGGCTATGACTTGTACCACCAACTCTTTCAGTTTCCTGCTGTCTGTTAAGTAATGCTGCAAGTATAATTAATTAACAGGAAAGGATTTAACTGAATACAATTGCTGGGGAATGGAATTTAAAAATTTACACTGATGATTGCTGATGAAATTTGGCTGAGAAATGCAACCATTGTATTGATTCATTGTACAGTTGCTTTTGTAGGATCATTGCTTTAGTCAGTTTTGGGCATGATTAATCTTCATGAGACTGAAAGGCCATTCGTCTTTTTCCAGTTGTTAACATGTGCTTCAAATATAGCCTGTGCAATGGAAGATTATGCCAAATGTAAACATTTAACCCCCCCCTTTTTTTTTAAATATGGGTTGGTAAAATTTGCTTTCATAAATATTTTGTAACATAGTTTGGTCTATACTTTCCATGTAACATGGCAGCTTTTGAAAAAAAAGCTGCATTTCAGTAGTTTTGCTCTTTTTGTGTATATGATGAATCAATCCGACTCGTGGTGAAAAAGACTAGATCATATAGTAGTTTTGACCCTTGGAGGAAAATTCTTTGGTAAAATGATGTTGTTGTCATTCTTTGCTGTCAAGTTGGCTTAAACTTATGGTGACCCTATGAATGAGACACTCCCAAGAGGTCTCAAGAAGGTTATATGTTCGCCTGTTACGCCACCCATCCTTCAATCTCTTTATTCTGAAGCTGTCTCTGCCTCTTTAACTTCTTCCAGTTACAAAGCCCTTGCTTAGGATTGTCATCATAGTTCCACTGACTCTTTTTTTATGGATATGTTTGGCAGTGTACGCTGACATTTTCATTGGACATCACTTTTGAGGGCCCTTGTGGGCTGAAAAGTAATGAATAAATGCATTAAAAATAAATTTGCATGTGACTGTCAAGTGAATGGTATAAATACTAAAAAAAAAAGAAAAAGGTAATTGTTTCTTCACTTTTGAGAATAACAGAATGGCAACTTAAGTCACTTTTTTGTTAGAGGTATAGTGGTGGGTGGGTGGATTTCAGCAAAAGCCCCCACTTCCAGGATATAGAGCTGGCTAGCCTGCTTTTGAACAGTTTGGGAGCTGATAGGGTCTAAATATCCTAAAGGCACCAGATACTGACTGATTGTGGAAGCTAAGCAGGGTCAGCCTGATGGAATACTTGAATGGGAGATTGCCAAGAATACCTGGTATTGTAGGCTGTGTTTCAGACAAAGGAACTGGAAGACCACCTCTGAGTAGTCCTGGCCTAAGAAAACTTCTGAAATTATGGAGTTGTCATAAGTCAACATGTGACTTGAAGACAGATACATACATACACACACACAGGGCAGGTTTATTTTCCTGATGAGGACAGCTTTTGTTGCCCCATTCCCCCATTGTCATAGTGCCTATGGCCTCTTTTCTTCTATTTGAGTGTTGTCACCTCTTCTGCCACCTCTACTGATTTTGAAAGAGAGTTGTGTTAGCCTGTCACACAAAAATGAAAAACAAACAAACAAACAAAAAACAGTGAGAGAGAGGAGAGGATGAGTGTCACAAATTGCATCTTTCTGTATCTGACCCAACCTCCACAATTGTGTAATTGCTAGTATGCTTGTGCATCAGTGCATTTGAGAAAGTTGATGAAAATCCATAAAACCTAATGCTGAAATAA
Source organism: Cyclura pinguis (assembly GCA_030412105.1). Lineage (NCBI taxonomy): Eukaryota > Metazoa > Chordata > Lepidosauria > Squamata > Iguanidae > Cyclura > Cyclura pinguis. The sequence goes on along the minus strand of CM059600.1, from coordinate 313,792,201 downwards.
ATCAGTCTTAAAGGGTGTTGCTTGAATATTTCCCTTCCTCCTTTCTTTCACACCTCTACTGCAAATATCTACAGTTATGGCTGCAGATAAGATCTTAGCTTAGCCCCAGCATTTCCAGGAATTCATGATATACTGTACCCATTCAGGTAACTGGACATTCACCAGATTTTAGGATACAGTGTAAAATAGAAAACTGTTCTCTACAATAGGTACAATAAGCTTGTGACTGTGTATCATCATTTATTTCTTGCAATCCACAGATCCAACAAAAAAAGAACTCAAGCGTAAGCTAGAAAAGGGAGAAAATATCCAAATGGAAAGATCAGAACAGTAAAACAATTACAGTCGACTTTTATCTAAAACACAGTGAGCTCTAATCCTGGCTGCCTCTGTGAGAAATTTAGCAACAGCCAGGGTCACTTTTGGGGACTTATCCTCCAACAGGAGCCTGGTATAAAATTGGTCTGAACTCCCAAGAAATATTCTCAATTATGGAGTTATTATATAGCTACAGGACAAAAGAACATGCTTCATTAACTCAACTTCTGTATTATTACAAGTGCACTATCTTTCTAGATAAGGGACACCAGCAAATCTGCCTTGAAGTAATTCAGTAGAAAAGACATTACATCTGGCCTGAGAAAAAAATCTGTGGTTTGTGACTGTGTATTCCAAGCCATATTTCAGCCTTGGGTTTAACTAAGTACCCAGTTTTTATTTCTGCTAGTTCTAAACCTCAGATACTACTTTTAGATATCCTTCAGTCTGAATGCTATGGTCACAAGAAACTGCTCAAGACAACTCCAGAGCTGTAACCTGTAACTTTACTATTCTAATGTTTCTTGACACTTCTGAGTACCTGTTATCAGTTCAAATAAAAGTGTTGTCAGATTTGTGCTCTGTTGCTCCTCCTTTGACCTGGAAATGTATGTCTCCCGGCCTTGCTCCCTGACCCAGAAGTCTCTACAATGGCATCCCAAACTGAAGATATTTCATCCTTGCTATGCTTTTTCATAGATTTATTCTTAAGAACTGTGGACTGTTTCTTTTCCACAATAACTAGTAAACTGTATTACATTGAAGAATATTGCCACTCAGCGTAGAAAGTATCAAGAGCTTTGTTAAGTGCTGCATCTAATGGTCAGCTCTGTCTGCATATTGGAAAAATGTGATAAATAATCACAATATTTCTGAAGTGAGATACTTTCTAGCAGGGAGAACATCAAAGTACCACTCATAATCCTATTTAGTGTCTCTTTGCTTATTATTAAATCATGAAGAACTTAGGCATTTTTGCTGTTAATAGCAACATTTTGCAGTATTAGGATTTGGAAGATACACCTATGTCAGTTGTGGTTGGATGAAGAGGACTGTGGAAATCGAGAAGCTCTCCCATCAAATGAAAGCGGCAAAATATAGGGACTCTAGATTTTATCTTAACATGGGCATCGCTCATACATTTTGCATAATATAACCTACAAGTTTTGTGTATTTGCCAAGTAAATATAGACTGAAGAGCACCAAAGATCGAAGCTCACCAAACCTAGAATCACAGATCTATTGTACGTAATAATTAAGAAGAACGTATATTCACATTACTTATTCATTTATTTTTAGTATTTGGGGGAGACAGGGGGAGGAATTTGATTTAAAGAAGTCTTTCTTGATCAGTAACATTCATTTTAGGCCTCCAGATTTATCTTATGCAGAAAATGTGTACTTTATTTTGATAAATTTTTGATACTGGGAGATCACTCATACTTCTATTTTCTTACACAAAATCAAAATGAATTTATTTAAAAACACTTAATGAAAGTTTTTAAAATAGAAATTGGCATTTGAAGGAGTTCCCGCAAGAATAGTTGCGGCCTCTCCCCCTTCCTATACCTCATAGGATATCCACACTTTTGGGCAGGGAGTGGATATACTTGTTACCTCACTAATGGCACCAAGCTGCCACTATGGTAGAACTTGGATGTGACCTCTTTTGACTACCAGTATTCCCAGGATCATGTTCTCTGGGTGATTTTAGCAGTTGTAGTCCAAAAACTGATTTTTCCACTCTATGGCCTGCTTTCTATCAAGAAGAAAGTAAGCTCTCTGAAGCTCTCCTTGAACTGGCCTGGATATGTAGGATTTAGGGCACTGTTTGGTCATCATGGATGATATTTAGAGTTGCTAGTTTCAGGATCATCTTAGACCCTGGGGTTTGGGGTCAATCCTGAGACCTGGTGATGGCCGCAAAGATGAGTTATGCATTAAATACCAACCATGGTTGCTTACAGCATGTCATTTAGACATGCATATGAGGTCAGGGGAAGAGATCACATTTTCTATTTTGAAATTAAGATACAAATCTTAAGGGGCTGTTCTTAGATTAAAGTGAAATGAGGGGACTATTGGGGAATTAGAGAGGTGGGATAAAGAACTTTTAATCTAGCCTACTTGTGGAGGGTGAGCTCTGGTACCACAGCAAATGGGAGGGACGAGTTAAGTTTGTTTCTTTGTTTGTGATATTTATTTGCCACCTTTCTCTCAGAGTGGAACCCAAGGCGGCTTCCAAAAAGTTAAAAACTTGGATAAAGCATTTAAAACAATTGAAAACACATACAATTATTTAAAAAACCCTACAAAATATATTTTAAAAACATCGTGATAAATTAAAAGCGCACCTGCTTACATATTAGAAACCTATTAAGTAAGTTGATTAAGTAAATACAGTTAGCCCTCCACATTTGCAGGTTTCACTTTTGCAGATTTGATCATTCATGGATTATTTGCTGTCACCTCTGCTGCCTCCCTATGCCGTTTTTAATAGGGACTGCAAGCCTCATGAGTCTGAGAAACTGTGAATGAGGCTTGTAAGTCCCTATAAAAAAATGGTGTGGGCAGCAGTGGAAGTGGCAGTGAGCCCCACCAACCAACCACTTCTGTCTTGTGAAGGAACCCAGATGTCCCTGGTGGGTTGAATATGGTGATCATACTTTTTTTTGTGTTGAATATTGTTTGAGAGGTCCTAGAGTTATTCATGGGTTTTTTACTTTCATGGGGGTCCTGTGCCCCTAATCCTAGCAAATGTGGAGGGATGATTGTACATATAATCTCCCACACAGAGTCTTTGAAAGTTTCAGTAACAAATCAGTTAAGACTTTTAAATTGTAACAAGTTGCTGCTCTGGTAGCTGAACCGGAGACTTGTGCACAGGCCACTCCTCTTGCCTAGATATGACCTCACCAAACCTAGAGAATTTGCACTCCTGTGTCCTGTCTGGAGATGTCCCATGAAAACTGAAGACTTAAGTCTAGGCTCTGAGGTGTGGCAATCATAGTGATATTTGATATGCTTTATGAAATGCTGTCAGTATCTTAGCATGCAGTGAACCCTTACCTGCAGGTTTACATTCTAATTTACATGGAATGGATGGAGAGAGAAGGGGAGAATAAGTACATTCAGATATGATATTTAACATGGTTCATCAACATTGTTCAGATAGCCAAATGAATGGCCACTGATTCAGTGAACAAGGGGAAAGTACTTTCAGTCAACATGACAGAGTGGGCCACTTTTTCCAGAGTAATCTAAGTGACCAAATGGACACAATTTGGTGCTGCCATATCACCACTTCCCACAGCACTGTAGATATTATTCCTTCCTGTTCCCAAAACATCACAGTGTTACCATTTGTTTGGGAATACCTCCTCAAAGAAATTTTACAAAGTTACAATTCAAATCTCTTATCCTTTTGAAGACAGTTTGCTTGTTCAAAGGCAGCTGAAAGAATGTGCCTTGTTGTTGAGAATTACACCTTTCAGATCATCATTGGCTTAAGTGTTAATGCAAATTACATTTTCCTTTAACTTTTTGTGGGGAGGATTGTTCGTGGTTTTGGAAGATTGCAGTTGGTAGAATGAGTCCCTTAAACAGGAATAGACAATAGCAAGAAATACCATTGATTTAAAGATGGTTATAACTTAAGTGCTTGAGTCTGCAAATGTTAATGATTAGCTGCATGCCACAGTTTCAAATAACCATTTTTTCCAGGCTGTTTAAATATTTTACCAATTAAGAAGCAATGGAGAGATTTTATCTGGTCCTCTTGAGGGAAGTTGTTAGAATGTGGTGGTTTGTAAGTTATATCTACTGCAAAGGTTTTGGTTTCTTTATTTTAGTTTAAATGGGATCTTTTCTGATCCCTAGTATGCTTATGGGCATACGATTTCTGAGAGTTCTTCTAAAATCTTTGCTTCCTGCATGTTAATGAGCAGGAGACTTGGAGTCATATAAATGAGAATGCTAAAGGTACAGCCCAGCATTAACCATGTTTAACTTGAAAATCCCACTAAATATATGTATTTGGAATGAAAAACAGTGAGTAAATAGGTAGGAATATGATACAGGTGTATAAAATTATGCATAGTGTACAGAAATTGGATATGGGGAGCCTAATACTAGAACTTTGAGTCATTTAGTTTAGCTGGAAGGTGGGAGATTTGGAACAGGTAGAAGGAAGTACTTCTTACAGTTGATATTTAAATTGGAATACACTTCCACAAGATGACGTGATGGATGTGAGTGTGAACAATTCTTTAGCAAGATTTGCATGAGAAATAAGTAGATGAGTGCATATAACAAAGTTGTCAGGAGACAATAAAAATGTTATGTGGCTTAACTGTTCTCTCATTACAAAGCCACTCTATGGCCAGATTTGATAAACTGTGCATGCAGATGAGAAATGAAGAAATGTGACATGAAAAAAATCTGTATAAGTAATAAGGTCCCTTTGGGTAGGATCTAGATATAGCTGTGTGCAATGGTGTGTGCAGAACTCCGTACATGTAAGGTGGCTCTGTCCAGTTCTCGGAGATCCCACATCTTCTCTGTTAACTCCCACCATCTCCCCCCAAAATATCGCTTATACTACTGTGTAGCAGTTTTTGAGGGCTGAAAGTATAGTGGCAGAGAGGCATCTGCCTTCTTTAGCCTTTAATCTATATCCTGGCCAAACCCCATGCATACATCTTTGTGTATCATAAAAATAAAATTCAAATAAGTACTGTGAGGTTTCACCTGATAACTTGGAATAGTATGTTCCTGCTGATCTCAGAGGCACTTGGATTCCCTCCCCCCCGCCATCTTCTGCTTTGATATTTTGATGTGCTCCAGCTCATTGAAGAAGATATGTCATTAATCAGTCCTTTTCTCTTGCAATATTTGTTCTCTGGTATGGTCTGATTAATTTTTGAAATGCGTCTTTCCCCAGCCTTACCTGAGTTAACCCATAGTATTTGTTCTCAAATAACAAAGATGAGGAAGAAATACAGTTTGGATTTGCAGTGTGACAATGGGAGAATATATGCTTAGAGCCACCTGTCTCAGCCAGATTTCAGTTACTTTTCTTAATGTTTCCTTAGAACTGGGACATCTGGTTGCTTAGGATACCTTCATTTCAGGTTTTTGCATAATGTGAAACATTGTGCTGTAGCTGGAACATTCTTTAAAAGCATGACTTACAATAACTCAAAGAGAAGGGAGTTCATGATGGCTGGTAGTTTTTTTAAAGGTGAGCTGCTAAATGCACTGTCTCAAACAATTCTGATGAGGAAGAAAAGAAGAAGCCATCTAAAGAAGCCAGGGTGACTACATAAAGTGCTTTCATATGTTCTGAGATTTTAAAAAAGGGCAGATATAAGAAATGGAAGAGAGAACAAATTACCAGCAGAAGGTCCAAATGTTTAATGCCAAATGCCAATATTTATTGGGAGAAGGTCAACAGGACAAAAAATTAGAATTTTTAGAATTAGAATTAGAAAAATTAGAAATTTCATCTTGTAGGAGAAATTAAAAATAATAAACTGGAGGTCAGCTATGTTAGGAGTAAGAGAAAGAACAAAGAAGCAGTAGGTCTGCTGTTTGAAAATGGAGAAATGCAAATGGGAAACAAAAGGTGGACGTGATCATCATGTGCTTGTGCTTAACCTGTTGAAAAAAAAATGATGCACCAAGGGAACTGCAGCCCAAGACAAAGAAATAGTATGGGAACATCTAGCTACTTTAAATGAATTCAAATATCCAGAAACAAATGAACTGCCTCCATTCTAAAGTAACTTGTAGATATAACCTCAGAGCTTCCGTCTGTCAGCTTTGAGAATTTTCAGAGAGCAGATGAGGTCTCTGCAGAGTGGAGATGGGCAAGTGTTATTCACATCTTCAAAAAGGGGAACAACAAGATCTTGGGCAATTGCTAAGTGGCCAGCTTGACATTAATACCAGGAAAGATTCTAGAGCAGATCACTAAACAGGTCTGTGAATATTTAGAAAAGAATGCTATGATTAATGAAATCCACCATTCTGGACAAATCCATCTCTTTTTGAAAAATTATATTTCAAGCTTGATAAATCGGGGTAATGCTGTGGATGTAGTGTATGTGGATTTCTGTAAGTCTTTTGATAAGCTGGTAAATGTGGGGCAGAGGATGCTATTGTTGGCTGGATTTTTAGCTGGTTGATGAACCAAAGAATGATTATCAATGGTTTTTCATCATCTTGGGCCAAAACAAAATAAATTTCATTAAGGATAAATGTAAGGTTTCCGTCTAGGCAGGAAAAATCAGACGCACAAAAATCATATTGAGTGACATTTGACTTTTCATCAGTATATATGAAAAGGATCTAAAGATCTTAGTTAGACCACAAGCTAAACACGAGTCAATACTGCGATACACTGGTTTTAAAAAAAGCCCCGCTAATAGGAGAATAGGGTGCATCAACAGAAGTATAATATCCAGCTTAAAGGAAGTAATAATGTCACTGTATGCTGTTTTGGTCAAGTCCCACCTGGAGTATTGTATTCTGTTCTAAGCAGTACAGTTTTAAGAAAGAAATTGACAAGTTGAAATGTGTCCAGAAGAGAGCCACCAAGATGATGAAGGTTTTGGAAACCAAGCCCTATCAGGAATAGCTGAAGGAACTGGGCATGTGTATGCTGGAGGAAGAGTAGATTGCGAGGCAATTGTAGTAGCCATTTTCAATTATCTGATTTAATTTACTTTTACATGAGATTCCAAATTCTTCCAGCAACAGCACAACCCACTATGTTTTCAGCTAACCTTATTGGAGAGCATGGGCTCTGGAAGACCAGAATTCATATCCCTGCTTAATCATGGAAGTCCACTGGGTGACCTTGAGCAAGTCATACTCTCTCAACCTCAGAGGAAGGCAGTAGCATAACTCCACTGATGGGATTGATGTAAGTCATAGTCACTTGAAGGCACGTGACAAGCTTGCTTCTCTAGCATTTGAGAGGGCCAAGCTATAAGATTCTGAGACTATAAGATTCTGAGGTTAGGAAGTCTGTGCTGTGGAATTTGCTTTCCAGGCTCTACCAAGCCTGGATTTGTCCAGTTCTAAGCATCCTGAGGAAGTGTATATGGAGGTCAAGAGGAAATCTTCTGTCTTTATATGCAGCAAAGAAGAATTTATCAGCATTTCTGGTCCTCTCTTCTTATTGTTATTGTTTCTTTCCTGCAGTAATTGGAACTCTCACTTGTAAAATTAAATTGGGATAGGACGTCCAGAATTTGGAAAAGGAAAATTTTTAGTTAAGTAAATGTGCCTAGTAGATCTCAAGTCTGACATACTTCCTCCATTGCCTCAAGCCCTAGCACATTTTGAACATATTTTTGTTCAACTGTAGGGAAAGTAGAGGAATAAGCAGACAGATGAAATCACATGATTAAATTCTGTTAAGAAATACTGGAGTGCAAAGACAGTGAAAATCTTCTGAGGTTTTTGGAAGTTTCTCAAATTGTTAAGTCAATTTTTACAAAATAATGTATTTACTGTGTTTCCATTCTGCTGTTAACAAGGGGCTCCTTGTGCTTTGCTGTGAAATTGATCAAGGTGACATTAACACCAGCAAACCTACAACACTAGGTATAGCTAGATTGGGGTGGATATCTTTGGTGTGTTCAAGGGCTGGCTTTGTCCCAGTCCCAGTTTATGTTTTAAGTTAGATTTCCCTCCAGCCACCAGAATTGATGGGGTAGCAGAAAGTCGCAGAAAGTAGAAGTCCCCCCACTCCATTTTTGATTGTATGGGAAAACTAAAATTACAGAATGTCTATGAATTGTGTGGCTCCTGGGGGGGCTCTGCTGCAGCCCTTGGGACCAATACAGGCTCTACAAGCTTTCCCCCTCCGCCCCTTTTTTTTCTTTCAGCTGAAAAGACACTGATTTTTGCTCCCTCCCTGTTGGAGTCATCTAGTTAAGCTTTAAAATGTTCCCACAAAGTTAAAAACAAAAACAAAAAACCCTGAGACCACGCCCAAATCTGGAAAGGTACAGTGTCATTTCTGATTGTCAGCATGATGACTACAATGAAGAATAGCAGCCCAGCAGAATTTCAGAGTAGCTCACAATGTCATGGTGCAGCCCTCTGGGCTTCAGAGCATGCTCATCCTGGCTTTAAAACTAAAACATGGTGAAGGAGAATGTATAAGATCTGCAGGTAAAGAACTATGTTGCCCACGTCTGTTGTAGTTCTTTCAGTAGGACCAGGTTGTGAAATGGTTCAAGAATGTTGGAAGAGCCCTTCTGAGTGAGACCAAAACTCCTTTCTTGCTTGTAGGTTAACATTGGCCTACCAGAATCTTGTAGGAAGCCCACCATCCAGGGTGAGCATGCTCTGAAACCCAGAGGGCTGCACCATGATATTTGGGGCTATTGTGAAAGATAGCATGGCCCTGCATAAAAATATAATAGATGACATGCTGGATCAGACCAAAGACCTGTTTATTCCAGTACGGGGTGAGTATCCCTTACTCAGAATGCATGAGACCAGAAGTCTTTCATGTTTCGGATTTTGGAATACCTGTATTTACATGTACATAAAATAGGAGATCTCTGAGGAGCCTGCAAACAAATGAACAGGAGTGCAACAGCTGCTTAAAGGGAGAAGTGGGCAGCTGGCCAGTTCCCCAGAGATCTTCTGTACAGGATGTATTTTATGTACATGCAAATCACAGGTATTCCACACTTTTTCCAGGTCCCTTATATCTTCAGTTTCTCAGATGTTCAGTCTCTTTCTCTTGTGTCTCAAGTACAGTATGAAAAGGGAATGAACGAGATGCGAGGATCTGTGAAATTGTGGGAGGCGTGGATTTGCACTGAGCAATGAACTTGGATTCCTGCCATTTCACAGATCCTCATACCTTGTCCAGTCATTTCTTGTGTTGTGTATGAGACATGAGGCTGGTGGGAGACTAAGGATCTGAGAGATGAACGAGCAGGAGTACGACAGTTGCTGTCTTAAAATGGAAGCAGGTGGCTCGTGGAAAAAAAGTTTCAGGTATTGGAGGTATTTGGATTTTGGATTTCTGGATTATGGATACTCAGCCTGTATTTTATTTCTGCAGTTGTCAGACAGGTGAATCTGTGAACCCTGTAAGCGGGATGTGAGTACAAAAGTATTCTCTAGGTGAACCTCTCTCCAGCAGCTCATATTCAAGGGTAAACTATCTCCAATAGTGAAGGCAATATCTAGCTGTTATGGCTGGTAGCCAATGATACTGTAGTTCTCCATGAATTTTCCAGTCTGCAAGGTATTAGCAGCCAGTAGACTTTTTCTTTTCTCTAATCATCTTTGAAAGCCATCTGAGCCACCAGGCATCCCCATATGCCAGGACATTAATTTTGTAGGCTAATGAGGTCTTGGCAAAGATGTTTTTGTTTGGCTGCTAACCAATGCCACTGGTGAGAGAAGAGAGAAAGTTATCTACTTACGTTTCTCACTTTGTTCATAATTTTATATATATATATCATATTCCCCCTGTGTACGCCTATGTTCTTGGTTTTTCCTAAAAAAAGGATGTTTGTTTATTTTATTAATGTCACACCTTTTCCCCAACAAGGAGCCAAGGCAGGTTATAACATAGATTAAGACAGAATACAGCTAAAATCAGTCATACATTAATAATAATTAAAAATAAAGTATGGTGAAGACAGTACTAAATTAAGCCATTTTAAAAGGTATTTAAAACATAACGAAGTGCACCAGCCCCCATGTTTTTAAGAATGAAGAATGAAAGCCATATTCTGGGAGCAGCTGCTGAGAACACTCTCTAGTGTCCTCACATGTCCTGTGAAGGTACAAAAAGACTTTCTCTGAAGAATGAAAAAATTCAGGCAGCCTCATATGAGGAGATACAGTTGTTTAGGTAGTCTGGGCCAAAGGTGTATAACGTGAATCGTGATTAGCACTTTCAGATCCTTTCTGCATGAGGGGGCTGCACTGCTGTGGGGCCAAGATGGCAATGGTCAGCTAGCTGTACTTCTGTATGAGGTCGTTGCTGGCCCGTTGCCATCTTGCTCCAAAGTGATGCATGCAAGCAGTATTTGCAAAATGGAAAAAATCTGTTTTACATCTACCATCATGCAGCGCTGCTGCCCTTCCGGCTGTGCAGAAGGGCAGAGGCGCACTGGTGACTTCTCCTTTCCCAGCACAGCAATGACAAGTGCCCGGCTGCGCCCTGGAAGGGAAGAAGCGGGGCCAGTGTGCTCCCCTCCACAGTGACCCAACGAGGTGCAGAGAGAAGCGTTCCTGGCATGCTCCCCTCCCTGTCAGGGCTGCGACAGAAGAACTTGTTGGAGCCCTATCATACAGAAATGGCCTTAGTTGTGCCCAGCAGCTGGAGAAACTATTGTAATGGAACAGTTGTGTATTCCCCAGTAAATATTTTAAGCCTTTCTCATAGACACAGTGCTAACTCAATTCTTTAAAAGTTCTGAGCAGGTCCCATAATCCGTTAGCCTATATTTTTAAGAATATTTTTTACTGTATTTTAGTGAGAAGCCATCATACATAATCTAGAACCTCTTAATTTTCAAGCAGCCATAAAGGCCAAGATATAAAATAGAGCATGCAATTATAAGCAGGGTAAAATAAAATATAATCTGACACCAAGTTACTAAACTCTAAACATACCAGAATTAAAATTTCAGACAGTTGAAAATGTTTTATCAACAGTAGTACAGTGAGCCTGGCCACTCTAGATATAAAGAATACGATCAAACAACAAGTATACATAGCCATCTAGGTAATGCTATGACTATTGTGTTTTCAAGAATTTATAAAGATAACCATTAAGAAAAGGCATGGATGCCAGCATTTTTTGTAAGAAAAAAATCAGTTAAATTTCCTGTACAGGAAAAATTATTTTAAATCTATCTCCATATACATTCATAGCCTTGAAATACAGGCAAAATAGTTTGCGTGCAATTAAAATGACATTTTGAATGGGTTGGTCAGATAAGTGGTTCTGAGAATTTTAAAGATGAGAATAATAAAGCAATTTGAAGAATGATTTTTTTAAAAAAGTAATCTTTTTTTTTTTCTTGGAAGCTTCAGATCTCTAAAGGGCGAGGTACTTCATGTATATTTCAGACATATAATTATAGCTGCTCCCAGTAGCTCTGAAGAGAGTTGAGCAAGCACAAAGCATAATCTGATCCAGTGATTCAGTAGGAAAATCTGTTTGTACTCCGGCGGGAGGGGGAGGGATTTTTGCCTGCTGTACAAGGTCTGGGTGAAGGGTTTGTTCTGTGGTTGATATTCCTCTGTTGCTATTGAAAGCAACAGATACAAGTGTTCTTTCTGAAAGAGCAATGGTAGACATGTACTCCATGCTCAGCTTGTGCCTTTTGAATTCTTGATAAAAGAACCAGCTCTAATAATTAGAAAGGCTATGCAAAATCTGTTGGAGCCAGCTGAACTCTGAGAATATTGGAGGGATAGTTTTAAAGAGCTGTGTCTTGTTAACTATGGAATTTTGTTTTACATATTACATTTTCCTTATTATCCAAGAGATAACCAATTGGACACCCAATTTATTTTAAAACAGTCTTCTAGGCTAGTATGTAATTTCCAGAATGATTAAGATAGCGTTAAAGTATTAAGGTATATAGTGAGAGTAAATTCAGTTGGGAGGGAAGGTTTCTGTAAGAACTTTGTATACAAGCTAACATGTGCCCCCTACTCTCACAGCCAAAATGCGTCTTGTGAACCAGAACTTGTAGCACTTGAACAAGCAAGGTTCTGAGGTGTGTGGGGGTGCTATAGGAAATTTGCTTGGGAAGGACATTGTGGAATTTGGTTTCACGGTGTTGCCCTGGATCCCAGGAGTAATGCTGTGAAATACATCTGAAATTTTTTTCTCTGAACATGGAAAATGTTTTTGTTCCTAGTAAGTTCTGATATTGGCTGGTTTTACCTTTTACTCCTTGGGTTTTATCATTTTTCTGTGTCATTTATTGTATTATATGATGCTTATTGAGACCAAAAGGAAGCAGCCATAGTTTGGCAATGGGAGGACTAGCCTAGGAACATTTTCTGGCTCATGCATGCCACCACCTCTCTGGTCTCCTCTCCGTGCTTGCTCTAAGTAATTAGTCACACTCTGGGTTCCCCTCCACCTTTGCTTTGCTTTTTGCAAACTATATTTTGCTGTTGCAGCTGTACTGGCAAACTGCAATGTGTACTTGCCATGTAAACCAAGATGGTTTGACCTGGTGTCGAACTCAAACATTGGCTGTAATTGTAACTGGTGGCAGCATTTACCTGGCACTGCAAGCCACAGTTTTTTCTAAAGCCACAAGACATAGTGTCCATTGGACTTGCACATCGCCTTCCTGCCATTTATTCCTCCCACATAACTCCCAGGATGTCAGAAGTGTTTAGTTTTGTTTCTGTTAAAATATAATTTCCTGTTTTGTGAATATTAGGAATTGTCATTTAAAACTAACTGTGGTCAGTTTCAAAAGAAGCCAGCTTCAACCATTAGTGTTAATCAGAATTCCTGCTTCAAATGAAATGATAAGTAATTGTGAATTCAAAGCAACATTTAAAGATTTTCAAAATCCCTCCCCTAGCCATGTAGGAGAAAGCAGGAGAATGCGTGATCTCAAAGTTTATTGCAGCTGCATCATGATAGGCCACAGGGTATTGTGATGTGTCAAATGTGGCCAGTGATTCTGCTTCTCCCTTGGTACTAACTTTAGATAGCAGTTTTGCCATCTCTCATGGGCTTTTATGTATCCAGATTAAACTGTTATAAGAAGTCTTAAGACAGTACAAATACTCTTTGTAGAGAACATTAATCCCCTTTTATTCCTGTCCTGATGTGTAGTTAACTGCCATAAAAAATACAGTGAACACACAGCTTGAATTTTCCAGTAGGGCAGACTTTTGCAATCTACTGTGTTGTTGTTAAAACAGGATCTCCTTTCTTGCTTTCACCTTGTTCCTGTCCCTTCATCCCAGATCTTGGATCCTGTCAGCACCAGTTCCACATAGAGTCCAACTATGTTTGTTGTTTGTTGTTGTTGTGTGCCTTCAAGTCATTTCCAACTTATGGTGACAGTAAGGTGAACCTGTAACAGGGTTTTCTTGCTGCTTTTCTTTTTATGAGCCTAAACCCAGCTGCTGGTTCAAACTAGAGAAGAGTCATTAAACCACTTGCTGATTGGTAAATCAACACTGTTATATACCCTATTGCTTTAATGTGTCTGCCTAAGATTGGGATAGCGGTTTAATTTAGCCCGTAGCTTCCCCACCTTCCACAATTTTTGTCCATTGCTTCGTCTCCGTTCTTTTCTACTCATTTTACTTCCATAGCCCATAGAAAATGTTTAGGTGAAGGAACCTCATCAGTGTGTTATACCAAGACTGCAGTGTAGGGTTTGTTGGGTGTAATGGTTTGATACCTAGAGAACAGTTTGAAGGAACCACTTGGGATGGTTAGCACATTTCTGCTTCCGGCACTTTGGATGCTTCTGAAAGGGGATGTGGAGTGTGTCACTGTATGGCTTGGTAGTTTTAAGTTGTACAATTTGCCTTTCTCTTCATTAGTCCTTTTCATGATTCATGAAAGTGTAGATTTTTAACATTGATGTTAAATGTTAACTAAACAAAAACAAGATATGGAGTCTCTGGCCTAGGAAACAGTATGGCTGGTGATTCTGTATCCTTTACTGTATTCATCTAGGGGAGATTTGTACTTTCTGATTTCCATGTAGTTATGTTTATGCTTTCTTGACTAAATCCTAATACTTTTAAACAATTTTACTTGGGTTGTTCAAGTACCTGACCAAACCACAAAGGCTTGTGTAGATATGCAGGTAAGATCTATAGAGGATGGTTTGCATTGGTGTGTGATGAGAAAAGTTCAGATACAGAGTAACTAGAGTGAATTCTTAAATGATTGTGGATTTCTAAGAATTCCAATTCAGACTAATGCTTTTAAAAAATCTCAGGGAGGAGGAATCAAAGGGTGTTTTTTTGTGTGTGCATCGTACTGGGATCACTCAGAACCAGAGCTTGGATATAGAACTTTTTTGGACTGCAGCTTCCAGAATCTCCCAGCCATCAAAGCCACCATGCTGATTGCGAGACTCTGCAAGCTGTAGTCCAGAAAAGTAATTGTTCCAACCTCTGTTCCCAACAGTGTCTGGTCTGGTTTGCTTACTTGATTGGTTTGCAGCTGTATATGGGTTTCCTTAACAATAGCTTTTATAAAAAAAAGTAGAGCTTATAGGCTAGAATCTTGTTGGTGACGTATACTGCCCATGTGTCTGAAGATGTATCTTGAGCATGGCTGTGCAACTGGAATTCTGTTGGCATAACTGGTGCATGAATAGATGTTCTTTTGATCTCTAACATGGTCATTTGAAGCCAGAGTCCAAAAAGTAATTTTTCCAAGTTCTGGATTAGAATTATATATAACTGAGGTGAGAGGACTCCTGTTTGTCATGAGATTCACATGGTCCAGTGTTCCCCTTGAAGCTTACAGAGAACAGCAACGACACTCAAGGTAATTAAAAAGGCCAAGTGATTTCTTCTTTCAAATTAAGACTAAGGTTGCAATCAGAAGCATAGTTATGAGGAAGTAGGATCCAGTGGACATAGTAGAATTTACTTCTGAAAAGACACATAGAATTTCACCTCAAGAATATTTTATATGCTTGCTCTGTTTCTGCAGGGTACACCATGTTACTCTATTGTGTAAGCTGAACCAGGTAGACAGAAAGTTGTCACTTTTTTCCTAATAATGAGAAAATAACCATGTTACCCAAGATATACAGGTCACTAAAATTGCTCAAATACAGTGTCTTTTTGACCTACAAAGATAAGCCATGTTTATATTCTCTTTGCAATACCAGAGACTAGAAATTTAACAAAAACTAGGAACTCTCAAGAGGTACCATCCTGTTAATGTACCCTCTACCCACCTCAGTTTTCTTTTGTGGTTTGCAAATAATGTCAGAAGTTCTTAGTGCTGGGTTAAGAAGCCATTGGACTCAGTGGTCAATTTTTACATTTGGCACCAATTTAAATTGGGAAGAGTTGTGATTACATGCCAGTCAGTGATCCCCCCCCCCCTTGTTCTCAGAACGTATTTATTAGTAGTGTTGGTTAACTTTTCTACTTACCAGGCTCCCCAGTGAAATATAGTTAAAAAGTTATTAAAATGACAAAATGCAGTTTTAAGAACCAAAGCTCAGGTAGAATAGCAGAGTTTTTTTAGTGCCCCACTTGATAGAGCAAGCCTGATTTCTCTTGGAAGGGAGTTCCATAACTGGGGTGCTGTTAAAGAGAAAGTGTAGCTTATGGACCAGTCTATGAATTGTGGCCTGCCCATATCTGTATGCTGCTTATACTTACTATCACCAGACAGCAGATGCATGGTTGGAAAATGTAGTACAGCATCTATTTCTATCTTGCAGCATACAGAAACAACAGTGAACAATTCTTTTTCCCTTACAAAAAGCAAATTATTTGGGTCCAGTCTAAGTCACATTTAAAGCTCATTGAAATTAATATAAAAATTTGGTTATAAATACCTTAAATGTTGCTGGTTTCAGTGGGAACTTGGGATACAAGTCTATCCATGCTTTAGTGGCAGTAAATCCCACTAAACTCAATGGGGCCTACTTCTGAGTAAACATGTATAGAACTGTACTGTGAGTATAACTTAATTGGGTTCTGATCCAGTGGTGCTTAGAGCAGATCCACTGAAATCAGTGGGACTCAATCTTACTTGCAACATTAAACTTTATGGTTTTAAGAGTAATCTGTACTAATAAAACTGTGTGTCTGACTGTCTCCATCAAAGCTCCAGGATGGTACAACCTAGTCACCTGAAACTTGTGTGGACACTGAGAGGATCTTGGGGCTGTGTATCTTTTGCTTATTTTATTGTTAATATTGATTAATGAATATGGTCAGTTTAAAACCCTCTTACAGTATGCAGTCCATGTTTATTTACTAGACACCACTCCCTTGTCTATAGAGACGGCTAGACGTAGCATGCAAGATTAATTTTTTCACACAGCCTCTAAACAATTCCTGTGTTGCTTCATCTACAGGTCCCAAAAATCTTCAAACTTAGAGAGATAAGGAAACTACATGCTTCTTGCCTGGTCTGTGAGAGAGGGAAAGAGAGAGGTTGAATGAGCACCAGTGAGAAAGAACAAAATTTGAAGATGAAGGGGGAGGACCTAAATACTCTAAAGGCACTAAATCCCATCTGATCCTGGAAGCTAAGCAGAGTCAGCCATGGTTAATACTTGCCTGGGAGACTTGGGCCATTTCCGCATGACACTCTTATAGCGCGATGATTTCACTTTCAACCTCCTATGGAATCCTGGGATTTGCAGTTTCGGGAGGGGCCAGCTGGCCCCTCCCAGAACTGCAAACCCCAGGATTCCACAGAAGTTTGAAAGTGGAATCATCACACTATAAGAGTGTTGTGCGGAAATGTAGTTGCTGATGAATGCCAGCTGCTGTAGGCCATATTTCAGAGGAAGGAACTGGCAAAAACACCTCTGAGTAATCCTTGCCTAAGAAAACTCTGTGAAATTAATAGGGTTACCATAAATGGACAGATGACTTGAAGGCATATAAACAGACGGGACTGAGAGAGAGAGACCACAAGAGGTAGAGAACTATATGGTTTCTAACCAAGGTAAAGCTGGTACTTTTGGTTAAAAAATGATAAAGCAGAGCTTTGTATCAGAGTCCTGGTTACGAATATGTATAATGAAGGAGTTATTTTAAATTATTCCCCCACCTCAGTGAGTTCCTTTTCAGAAATAAAATAAGTATTCTGTATACATGTAAAAGCCAGACACATTAAATATATATGATTAACAAACAGTGTCTAAGGAAAAAAAACAGTCTGAAAGTGAGAAGGGAATTCATATGAACTATATCTTAAAGGAGCTACCAAACGATTGCATAAGAAAATGTTTCTCCTCACCTATCCAGTTGCTGGTTTCCCCTTACACATTTTGGAAAACTCTGGCAGGCAGGAAATAACAAGTCTGTGGGATTCTCCCACCCCTTGGATCAGAGGAAGGGAAGTGGGGAAGCTGAATTCTCTCTGTACTTTGTATCAGAGTGCTGTGCTGCATGCAGCGGACAGAACAATGAACTTGCTGTCTACTGAAGCCTTCAAGGCAGATTTGAAAAGTGGGTAAAGAATTAAACTTGGAAGTCATTTTTCTCTGTGGCAAAACTGGAACATTCATCTTAAATGTGATGAAACAATAAAGCTTTTTTTTAAAAAGAATGCTCAGAGAACTGCTGAGAGAACCTTGAGATATCAAACATCTGTATAGACTTCTTTGAAAACTTTTTCAGAGTACCCACAAGAAAGCAATTACAAAGTAATTTTTATTAATTAAACCATAGATACCCGAGTGATTTAAAAGTAAATTACAAACATAAAATACAATACAATAAATGGTTATAAAACCAGCATGTATAATAAAATCAGTAAAAGCAGTAATAAGAGAATATTGTTGTTATTATTTGCTTATGTTCTGCCTCTCTTGCAATAATGAGATTCAAGGCAGCTAACAATCTATAACCATCCATCACACAGAGCCATCACACCAGAAGCAAAACGGAATACTGTAACAGTTCTTAAAATGTTCCAGAGAGAGAGAGAGAGAGAGAGAGAGAGAGAGAGACCTTCACCTGGTACAGAAGGTAGGAAATGCCAGTTATGAGGGAAAAACAATCCAAAAACCCCCTCTCACCCACACCCAACCTAAAGCAAAAGCCCAGTGCCTTTCCTTAACAAAGCATTGCTTCTCCCAGAGTCTTCCAGGAGCAGCAGTTCTCTTTTTTGCTCCCCCATTTTGTTTTCCCAACTGGGTCTTCAGGCAGCAGAAATGGTTAAAGTGGTCTGCTGTTGCCTTTGTGTGCTCTACCCCTGCAAATCAGCACCTTGAATTGAGAAATGGGCTACTAGCCAATGAAGATGGCAAATATCACCACTATTGGGCAACTTCAGTTAACAGTCTAGCTTCACTGTTTTGGACCATCTAAAGCTTTGGGGATGTTTTCCAATGCTGCAGTGTGGTGTTATAATCCAAAGTGTAGTAATCTAAAGCAGCAGGAAACCTTTTTTTGAAAGCCAAACTATTTTAAAAAGAAATATAGAATCACAGAGAATCATAGAGATTGGAAGGGGCTGCATGGGCCCTGGAGTCCAGGCCCCTGCTCTGGTGCAGGATCTCCAGCTAGAGCATTCCCTAGCAGGTAACTGTCCAGCCTCTTTCTGAAGACATCCAGAGAAGGAGATCTCACCACCTCTGAAGGCAATTGATCACATTGCTGATCTGCTCTCATTGCCAACAAGATCCTTCTAATGTTCAGATGAAATCTACCGGCATGTAGCTTAAAACCATTAGACATAGTTCTGTCTTCTAAGGCAGCAGAGAACAAGCCTGCACCCTCCTCTTCGTAATTTTTACATGCTTTCAAACTATTTTCTTAAGCTCACTTTTTTTTATTAAGGTATGTAATTTTGACATACTAAGATTTTTTCTAACTAAGGCTTTGACATGCATGCTGAATTTTATAACTCTTCTGACTATGTTGGATGAGAGCACGTTCTGTTTTCCAAACAGAATATACAGGTTTCAGTTGCAACAAAAAAAAGTAAAAGAATGAAAAATAAATGAATTTTTAAACAAAGTAGTGAGCACCTAACCTAAACTGTCAATCAGTTCCCCATGGGCAAGTCACTGCCTTTTCCATGTTTAAGATAATGGAAAGTAGACACATCTCAAAAAACAGTAGAACAGTTGGAAAGGATACTTTGTTACGCAATGAGTAATCTTTAGCCATTTCCTCACTAGCCTGTTATAGCATTATGATTCCACTTTCAACCTCCTATGGAATCCTGGGGTTTGCAGTTTTAGGAGGGGCCTGGTGGCCCCTCCTGAAACTACAAACCCCAGGATTCCATAAGATGTTGAAAGTGGAATCATAGCGCTATAACAAGCTAGTGTGGAAATGCCCTTTGCTATAGTCTACTTAGCAGCAACTGTGTTGCCCTGTGTACTGGGGGTCCGAGGAGCGACACCAAAATGTGCTCAACTAAAGTTGGAGAAAATTAGCTCAGAGCACTGCTTAGCGTTACGAGAGGCAGGGTAACGTAGCGAGATCTTGAACCCTATGTCTACGGGGTCGGGTCAAGTCAAGGAGAACACAGAAGTTGAAATAATAAATGATGTTTGTTAAATACAAGTAAAACAGTGTATGCAACACACTCATACAAGATAACTAAAGAAAATAAAGGTTGGAGTGGTATAGAGGGATTTTTAGAGGAGTTGTTGGTTTGGGTGATACTTCACCTGTCCTGAAGCCCAGAAAAATAGAGAGCAAAGCTGGGGTGCGATGTAGCTCAGCACGTGGAGCTGAGGGGAGGCTCGCCAAGCAAAGCGGCAGCAAGGCGGGATGAAACTCGGGAGCGATCCGAGGAAGGTCTCGGAATCAAGAGTTTTTATAAGGAGAATTTTGACTGCAGGCTATGCCGTACTTGGGGGAAAACAATAGATTTGGAGTTGGAGACAAAGCCTCCGAAAGGTCAGAATCTGAATGATTGAGTTATCGTAGCGGTTCTCAATAGAGTAGCCAGTATGCAAACGCAGAGTACTTGGGTATTGTATAGGTTACCCATCAAGCTGCCATCGCGGGGCAGAGGCTCTTTTGTAAGTAGCGTGCATACTTAATTAGAGTACTTGCCTGGAGGTCTCCTAAAGCCGTGAGTCAGCTATTTCTGGCCTGCCTGTATTGTAGTTTGAATATTACGGCTATTAATGGCCGAGCTTGTTTACGTGCTTGTCCGGTGGCCTCGCAAGCACGTGGAGAGGAATAGAAAAGTGTAGCCGAATTATGATATCAAGAGATATCTTTTAATATCCCCAAAGCTTGGACTAGCCAGGGCAGTAACAACTGGCATTTACTGATATATGTTTAATTGTGTAATGACAGTACATTAGCATTAAGTTATAGCAGAGGAGGAGACTTCTGGGGCCAAGAAAGGGGAGGGGGGAGAAAAGAATACAAATAGAATAAAACATCTGGAAGGAGAGCTATAGCCCAAGCTATGTCTCATTAGTAGGAAAAGCTGTGAAAGGAAACTGTTTCTTGTTTTCATAATAAGTTAGTATGAGGGCCTGATATTTTAAGACTGAATTTTAACCATGCTGTGTTTGCTGGAACACTCTTTATATAGAAATTAATTGTCTAAAGAAGGAGTAGCCAAGATTTCACCTGTGGCCCCCAGGGCTCCCATGGTCAATTTTTTTTCTCTGAAATGCTAAAAAATGATGTTCAGGGGATGTGGAGGGTATTTCTACTACGTTTGCAGTCCCCCCCCGCTCCCTAGGGATCAAAATGAAATTTTGCACAGTTTTTTTTTTAAATCCCCGTCAGAATCCCCAAAATACCTTCTGGAGTCCACAATGGCCTCAAAACATGGTTCTTTTGTTGGCAGAGGGGAGAATGATTTTCTTTTCTTGTGGGGCAGATGCAGTGGGAGTATGACCCTACAACATCTCCTGGAGGGCTAATGTGCCCCACTAGTCTGCCACTGTTGCCTATCCCTGGTTGAAAGTGGTATTAATTTTATCTTAACAGGTGAATGATCACCCAGGACGATCAGTGTGGTAGACCTGCTTATATGTCTGACATTGTTCCAATAGCAGTTAATTAGAATTTGGAGACATAACTTTTTTTATTGTACTTTCCAGAATCCTTGGCAATGCTGGCTGCAGAATTTTGGGGATCATAGGTCCCAATATAAGCATTGCAAGCTTCAGTTTGTGTAAATCATTAGTGCAGTTCAAATACTTGCAGTTTATATTCTGGAGTTCTATAGGCTTTGTTTTAGGTTTTGCTGATTTTTTTTACAAAAGGCTCTGTCCATCTTGTAATTTTTAAGCAGCTGATCATGCCAGGTTGTTGACACACCATGGTCGTTTCACGTGACTGAATGAAGCTGGTGATACTCATGCAGTAAGCTTGCTGTCAACAAGCTTTCCTTTCACTGATAGCTGTGGGAAGAGCCCTGTTACAGCTATTCCCTGATAAACATTTTAAACAACTGTACCATTATACGTGCTTGTAATCATCGAAGGATTATATGTGGTCATGTGAATTCAGCTTAAATCACCATTTAACTTAGAGACCAGTGTGTAGCAGTTAAAGTGTTGGACTGTGACTCTGGAGACCGTCGTTCGAATCCCTGCTCCGCTGTGGAAATCCATTGGGTGATCTGAGGCAAGTCATGCTCTCTCAGCAGCAGGAAGGCAAAGACAAACCCCTCTGAACAAATCTTGCCAGAAAAACAAAAACCAAAACCCTATGATAGATTTACCTTAGAGGTTGTCATAAGGTGGAAATGACTTGAAGGCAGATAACAACAGAATCACCTAACCCGGATTAAATTTCCTGTCAAGTTTACAACCATATAGTTAGTATCAGTTTGAGGACCAAGTAAAACAAATGTTATCAATATTATCAGTTACACACTTATATGATTAGGTGCTGTCAGTGTAGAATAGTAAAACAAATGCTTTTGCCTGATGAAATTTTGTCTGCCTGTTCTGTAGAGCCCTTCTCACTTCTGTTGCCATCAGCCTACCGATTGTTGCCCTTCTGCTATTTACCAATGCCTGCTTCCTTTCCTTAATCTTCTAGCAGTGTTTCTTGAACGCTGAACTGAAGAGATTGCAGCTCTTGGCACTGAAAGGTTATAAGAAAGTAATGCAGTGGATGTGTACTGTTTTGATGTTAGACATTTTTGAAAAGGATCTTCTCTGTGAAAGAAAGCCCAGGCGCTAATGGGCAAACCATGATTTGACAGTTGTGAGCATAACGGAGGTTCATATGTGCCTATCAGCAAACCTGCTTTTCGCAGTCAGTTGCTTCCCAGGTTTTGCCAAGCCATATTTTGCTTCCATATCCAAACTGGAATTCATGTTTGTTGAATGTTGGTTTGAAGGCCCACTGAAATTTCTCAGAACCATGAAGAGAAGAAGAAAATGGGGTGAAGTGATGGAAGCAGTAGCTGAATAGTTGGGCAGGGCTAATCCGTTCTCCATCTGGTCATTACATGTGATTCTGATCCAAATAACATTTTTTTAAAAAGAAAGTTATTTCTTCTATCACTAGCTGTAAAAAACATTTACAACAGATTTACCATTGTGGTGGTGATACTGGTTTTGTATGATTGTGGTTCATATTTAAAATGCTTTGTCTGCAAAAAAAAAAAAAGACCCATGTGCCAGAACTGAAAACAAGTGTGGTCCTTCTGTGTAGGCAAAATGCAATTTCCCTGCAGTATAAAGATTCAAAGATATATCTGGCTCTAAATATCTTGTGTCCTCTTTTCAGTGCATGAAGCCAATTTCTCTGAGGGCTACTCCTTTAAAAGGGAAGCCAAGATCTATTAAAATACCATTACTCATTGTGTCTTCAGTTCTCCACACAGTCAACACACACACACGTCTCATTGATTTTCAGTGTATGTGAATGTAATTATGTACAAGATCCCATCTTAAATAACCTTGACTGTAGCTGAATAATTTATATGTTCAACCCTACTTCTTGAGCTGCTGTTAAAAAAAATTTTTAAGGGGGCCGTTGTCCACTTTTTACACAGTTTAGCAAGAACAAATCCTTGACCTTTTTTAGCATGTACAGGAATAGAAACAGCAGAAGGAAAGGTTTTATCAGAAGATCCATTCTTAAAAATTCAAACAGGAAATAAATGGAAATCCCATTAACATTGTGTTGAACTAGGAAAAAGGCACATATCCTTTTTTTTTTTTTTTTTGCTGAATACTGTAATGTGTTTGTCTTGCAAAATTAGGGTTTGCCACTGTATTTAAAAGCTGTTTACGTGCTGAACACTTAAGCCAAGGAAGTGTGTTCTCAATATGTATATATATTTGATTTCCCTCCCTTAGAGAATGTTAAACAGTAGTTAAAACAGTGCTAATTTATCTAATAAAGTAACTGAGTACTGTAAATCAGAGGCAGTTTAATGTATTTTTTTTCTGTTACTCCATTGACTTCAGTGATTTTAAACCTTTTTTCTTTCGAGTTCCTTATTTAAATCAAAATTGAAATTAATTTGCAAAAGAAAAAAATCAAGTGTAGTGTGGTATCTCTTTAGATGCATTTTTGTGGAACAAAGTCTCTTGTATTTTTTAAAAATTAATGGGAGGATTTATAGTTCAGGTGTTTGTTTTTTTTAACATTGTACTACTGTACTTTTTTTACATTATGTTACTCTAATGCAAGCTTTTACATACTTACTGGTATAAATAGGCGTCTGTTCTGGAATCAGCCATAGAGAAACTTTTCCTTCTTTAAAGTTGATCAGGTGAAGATATATTTCTAAGTGAAAATGTTGGATGCCACCACCATTTTCTGATTAACCAACATGCCCCACAGGAGTCATTTTGTGGTTACCCAACTAAAACAGGGTACTCCAAGAGAAATTCTTATCTTCTAATGGGATTACTTCTGTAAAAGTGACACTCCTAAATGTTAAGATACTGTCCTGTTGTGGTCTAGAGGAGATGCTCATTGTGCACAGCAGGGGCAAGACAACACAGTTGATAACTCTGAGAGAGCAACTTGTTTCACAGATGTGTAGAGTGGACCTAAGCTGTTCGTTTTTCCAGGAATATTGAGTCCCTCTCCTTGAGCTGTTAAAGAAGCAAGTTTCTGTTGATGTTTCCCACAAGGCTTGTTGTCTCAGTTAACTGGATGTGGACTGCTGATATGCTACAATACGCTGCAACAGCTCCACTGGCTGCTGATCTGTTTCCAGGCACAATTCAAAGTGCTGGTGATGACCTTTAAAGCCCTACATGGCTCAGGTCCAGCTTAGTTGAAGGACTGCATCTTCCCCTACAAACTGGCCCAGGCATTGAGATCTGCGGGAGAGACCCTTCTCTCAGTCCCACCACCCTTACAGGTGTGTGTGGTGGGAACACAGGAGAGGGCCTTCTCAGTGGCTGCTCCCAGGCTCTGGAACTCGGCGCACAAAGAGGTTAGACTGGCACCCTCCCTGCCTACCTTCAGGAAAGAGCTAAAAACATTCCTCTTCCAACAGGCATTTTATATGTAATTTCTATCGGTGCTGGTCATTTTAATTGTTATTTAATTGATATTTTAATGCTGTTTTTATATGTATTTTAACATGTTTTAATTATTATTGTAGTTTAATCTTTGTTTTAACTGTTGTGTAGGGCAGTTTTTAGTTACGTTTCTTTTAATGTCTGTAAGCTGCTTTGAGTCTCCTTGGGGAGAAAAGAGGGATAAAAATGATGATGATGATGATGATGATGATGATGATGATGATATCAGATGCTGCAAGCTCTAGTGGTAGAGATTCCAGTTCCAAGGGTCCCTCAATTCAGGTTGCAGCTGTAATCACGACTGTGGGGTCTGGGTCCATTTCCAGTATCTGTCGTTCTGGTGCCACTAGTCTCATGAGGATTCTCCTCACCTAAGATGGAGCAGGAGCCGAGACTACTACTCAGAAAGAAGGTTTTGATAGGTACTGTACATTTAATTGACCCGCAAATCAGTCCAAATGCTTTTAAGTAAATGGTTGCTTTGGATACATCTTGGACATATAATGGATCTGGGGGAGTTTGCCTTGTTAAGGAAAACAGTCCATTCCTTCTTTTTGGAAAACCAAATTAAAAATAATGCTGTGCCCTCCCTTCTACATATGTGCTGGAAATTGATAAAGGTCACAAGAAAGGATGAGTCTTGTTAACTACATAACTCAGGTTCAAAATTAAATCCCTTTGGATGTATGAGTGGTAATGTTTTGCTTGCTTAAAAGGAAAAATAGGGAAATGCTATATACTTACTGTGTGCCTGCAGTAGTTGAATATTGAGCTAGGTTATTGACAAGGTGTGATCCAACAGGTCCAGTTTCATTCATAAACTTAAGCTTTTTGACTTTGTGACTAAAGGGTATCCCTGATTTCCATTCAACCCAGTTGGTACTTTGCAATTTACTTTTTATAACTCCGTATTTAAAAACAGTACTCCTCCACATTCCTGCAAACAGAAGTGCACATATAACAATGGGCTATTGTGTCTCAAACTACGGCCTAGATTGGGAACAAATTCTGGGCATTACATTGAGCACCGGATGCAGCCTTCTTAACCTAGCAGGCAAAGTGATTGTAGCTGCACAAGCATCTCATCAGCATGTCCTGTAGGAGAATGAGGTCAAAAGCCTTGCTGAACACCAGGGCACACTGTTCTTTCTGTATCAGCCGCTCTCACGTTGCATGCTTTGTCAAATAAGGAAACAAAAATATTCCCAGTATCACCTTTCCTCCTTTTATATATTGTATAGTTAACTGCTATCAGCCATTCTTTTTTCTCCTTTAGAAAACAAAGATTATTAATTAGCTTTATTATTCGTTCAGAGAGGTTCCTAGATTTTTGAAAGTAAGCTGAGAAGTCTGTAGTTTGGTGGAACATCCCAACTCCCCCACTTTTTTTTTTTTAAAAGAACAGTATATCATATTCTGTCAGGTTTTCCTGTTTCTCATATTTAATGGGAACTCTCTGACTTGTGTAGTTAATAGCCCAGAGTCAGGAGCAATCTGTACCTCAATTAATTTAAATTGTTTTTTCACCCTCCCCCAAAACAAACTATGCACACCTTTGTTATGTTAATCTTTGACCTTTCCTTAGTGCTGTTAGATGACTCATAGTTTTCTTCGTTCATAAAGACTAAAGCAAGGTAGATACTGGACAAGAACCAGTATGATGTAGTGGTTTGAGTGTTGAACTAGGACTCACTGGATGACCTTGCATGAGTCACATTCTCTCCGCTTCAGAGGATGGCAGTGGGAAATGCCCTCTGAACAAATCTTCCCAAGATCATTCTGTGATAGGTTCACCTTAGAGTTGCGGTAAGTTGGCCTTTAGCAATATATTTGTCCCGGTCTTTCCCCCTAAAAAGATGAGGTATCATTAACCCAATTTGCATGTTTTAGTTCATTTCCCAACCAAAAAGCAGCAACTTTTTTTAAAAGGAGGAGTTACATACCTACCTTATGATAAATAGCATGGTGACATTTTCCGTGTGTATGAGCAAGTATCTTTACGATCTGTAACTGAAACACTTGTTTAAGATAGTTTAGAATTGATATTACCTGCAAGAAACTACAATTCTAGATTATTTTACTAAATGGACTGCAAGTTGAATATTCAAATATTCAGTTGGACAGCAGATTGACAGATCTTCCTGAGATTT
Source organism: Cyclura pinguis (assembly GCA_030412105.1). Lineage (NCBI taxonomy): Eukaryota > Metazoa > Chordata > Lepidosauria > Squamata > Iguanidae > Cyclura > Cyclura pinguis. The sequence goes on along the minus strand of CM059600.1, from coordinate 313,765,548 downwards.
TATTCATTAAAGCAAAGGGACTACCAGCATTGATTATCATTATTATGACATTAATCAGAATCAGTAGCTGGTTAATTCAAGTGTAAATTGACATAATCTGAAAGTAAGTAAAGTACCACCTTTGTTTATTATTTCTTCCTTTCCTTGTTTTATCTTATATTCTGCCTTTCTCCAAATATGGGACCTATAAGAGTTAAATACAGCAAAAGCAAGGCATAATACACAGTTTTAGACTGAATGAATAATCACTTAAATTAAAACAAATAATTTACAACAATTTAAAAAGAAGTTAAAACATAATAATTGCTGATGTGTGCCATCCCATGGGAAAGGTGGTGTTCTTAAATAAAGAAATAAAATAATGATGAAAAAATACAGCACATCCTATTTAAAAAACTTTCTGTAACATTCATATAACAGTCACAGTCTTGGATAGACAGAAAGTTCCAGTCTTCGTTCCAATATACAAAAACACAACTAAACATTAGAGCTATCACCAGGGGCTTAAAATGTATAACCATCTTTGCTTAGGACTGAGAATATGTTCAGTGAAAAGAAGCTCATTCCCTTGGGCTATTTAATATTTCTTTTGAATTTTAAGACAGACCCTTTTTTATAACTGTTGGACACCTTTTGGTCTTTCTTGCCTCAGACAACTTTTTTCCCAGCTTCCCTGTCTTTCTCAATTTCTTTTGAAGCTCCATGTTATCTTCAGATTTATCATTTAGCTACTATCCCCAAAGAACTCAAATCACAGAACACAGCAGCTGAAACAATAACTTCAAAAGACATGTTAAAGCAGCTCAGGAAAAATACTCATTCTTGCACAAACTTCCCTGTGTACATTCCTCTATTTGGCATTTCTCTGAAGAAACTTAATATAGATTAAGGAAGGATCCCTCCCCACTTCCAGTCATGATACGTGAGGTGCAAAGATCAGTGGTAAAACGCATGTCTTGCGTACAGCAGTGAATTCAGTCACTGCCATCTCCAGTTTCAAAGACCAGGTATCTAAAAAGCTCACTATTTTCTGCAAGTGTCTTGATTCTTCTTTGTTTAAATCTCTTAATCTTGTACTATAAAGCAGTCAGGTAGGAGAGGCAGTGAGGTTTTGATCCAGCCTTGTGGCATGTGCAGTTATATCCCATATAGATCTTAAGGGAAGGAAGGGGAGAGAATTAAACTGCAGAGATGGAGGCAGAAGGATCCATAGTTGTCTGCCGCAATGTATGTGTAGGATTTGTCTTCTTTCAAAAAAACCTCACTAACTACACCTGCAGCTAGTGCAAACTGATAGCTCTCTTGGAAAAGAAGGTCAGAGCACTACAGCTATGTGTTGAGTCCTTTCAGTGCATCAGAGAACATGAGAATTTCCTAGATAGAACACAGGGAGAATTGATCCTACAGAACCAAGAAGAAAAAACTGCCAAGGAAAATGGCTTGTAACAGTGAAGAAACACCCTAGAGAACAATCACTGTCAGAAGCAGACCATGCAGAAGGGATTCAGAACCTCTCCAACTAAGCAATCACTTCTTACATCTTCATGAGCATTGCAGCAGTGAAAATGTTCACAGAAGAAACCAGTAACAAGGGATATGGCATGCTGAGGAAAGAGTCAAGGTAACTGCCAACTGCAACTAGAAGAAAAGAAGGGTGCTGGTGATTGGGGTCTCATTGCCCATTGCTCAGAGGTATAGAGGCACCTGTGTGCAAGCCTGACAAGATAAATCAGGAAGTGTGCTGTCTTCCTGGAACACATATCCAGGATGTCACTGATAACTTGCCAAAACTCCTCAGAAACACAGATCTCAATGAACACCCCTTTTTCCTTATTCATGTGGGCACCAATGACATGGCCAAGAACACCTCTGAGCAGATCACTTCTGACTGTGAAGCTCTGGCAGAAAGTTGAAGGATTCTGAAGCACTAGTGGTTATTGTTAATTCTGTTTTTCTGAGGGCTATGCAGGGACAGGAAGCTGCTAAAGGTTAACAACTAGCTATATAGAGGGTGTAGACAGGAGAGGTCTGGCTTCTAAGACTATGGTCTTCACTTCTTAGAGAAAGCAACCATGTAACAGGGAAAAATGGTATATTAATTAATTAATGTTAGAATTCACAATTATGGGACAGGGCAAAGAAGAGTATAATCAAACATGGATCTTGGATTTCAGGAAAGCTGATTTTTAACAAGTTCAGGGACAAACTAAAGGAAAAAAAGATACCCAACATGTGTGGGAGTTCTTGGAGAAGGAGTTGCAAAAAGCACAATCAAAAACAATCCCACGGAAGAAGGAAAATGGAAAACATCTGAAAAAGCCAATGTGGCTGCACAGCAAACTGAAGGAAGTAAAAAAAAAGGGGGGGTATATATAAAGACTAGAAGGGACAAATCACCGAGAAAGAGGACAGATTTGTAGCCCAAGCTTGCAAGAATAGTACAAAGAAAGCTAAAGCTCAGAATGAGCTGAGACTGGCCAGGCAATCAAGGAGCAACAAAAGGGGGGTTCTCAGATACGTTAGAGGCATGAGAATGACCTAAGATACAGTGGGGCCTCTATTCAGTAAGGATGGTAAAATGCCAAGAAATCACAATGAAAGGGCAGAATGACTCAATACCTATTTTGCTTGAATTTTCTCCCAAAAAGAGAACTGTATGCTTCCATACAGCAAGAGAGTCTTTGGCAAGAGATCTGGATTGCAAACCAAGAATGATAAAGAGTTAGTCAGGAATTATCTAGCTAACCTAAATGAGTTCAGATCTGCAAGGCCAGATGAACTGCATCCCAGAGTATTGAAGGAGCTTTCTGGTGAACTTTGAACCGCTTGCAATCTTTTTTTTCTTTTTTTTTTACAAATCTTGGATAACAGGGGAGGTGCCAGCAGACTGGAGATTGGCAAACATTGTCCTTCTCTCTAAAAAAGAAGAGGAGGAGGAGGAGAAGGAAGAAGAGAAGGAGAAGAAGAAGAAGATCCAGAAAATTACAGACCAGTCAGCCTGACCCTAGTACCAGGAAGAATACTCAAAATAGTTCGCTTGTCAATTTCTAAGGAGAACAGAATTTATGAGGAAAGGTTGAAGGTTGAAGGTTGAAGGAGCTGATCATGCTCAGTTTGGTGAAGAGAAGATTGAGGGGTGACCTGATTGCACTCTTTAAATACCTCAAGGGCTGTCACAGAGAGGAGGGGACAGGCCTTTTTTCTGCTGCCCCAGAGGGCTAAAGCAGGCATAATGATTTTAAATTACAGGAGGGTAGGTTTCGACTGAATATTAGAAAGAACTTCTTGACAGTGAAACCAATTGCATAGAGAGGTGGTGGGCTCTTCTCTGGATGTCTTCAAAAAGAGGCTGATTCTGTTGGGAATGTTTTCACTAGAGATCCTGCATAGAACATGGAGTTGGACTTGATGGCCCATGAAGCCCTTTCCAACTCTATAATTCTGTGATTCTATGGTGAAATAAAATGATATTTACAGTTATTAATTTCATACTGTGTTTGTTTTGCATGAAATGTGTGAAACAAGCGTTCAGGAAGGAATCAGAGTAGCCCAGGGACTAATACACATGATTATTAAAACAGCTCCAAATATTTCTTCTTCCATTTTGATGTTGCTGTGTCATGGTTCTAACCCTGTGGCCAAGCTCCACTGCAGTTGGGAGAGGCTGGAATGCAGAAAGTGGGTAGGAAATTTCCATTTAAATATCCAAGTGCCTGTCACTGTATGAGCAGTAATAAACACACTAAGGGAGTACAAGGAGGTTAATTATAGATCACTCCAAATAATAATATACTTTATTGTATATTATACAGTTGGAATCACAGTTAAATCCATAGAGGAGGACAGTTTAAGAGAGTCACAACCTCCTCCCCCAAGAACTCAGCAAGCTTCATATAGGACAATAGGGGGTGGTAGGGGATACCAGCCTTTCATGATTAAAGATCCTGACATCCTGAAAAGGCTTTGAGAGTTTCCTGCTAAGTAAATTAATTACTCTACCATGCCTACTTTCCAGTCTAGAACAGGACTCACTTTTTACTTTCTTTTCCAATTTCCCATTGGTTTTCAATCCCAGCTGTCAGTCTGTTCCCTAATCTTCATCTACCCAAAACATTATTTTGTCTCTCTCATTTTTCCCAAAGAAAGCTATGATACAGCAAGTAGATTTGGTGGAGGGAAAGCCACCCTGCCCTAATAGATTCTAACAAGCTAAAGTGAATTAACTAATTAAAACATAGGATTTGGTTCAGCATTAATCAGTAATGCTAGTGACTTACAGTGAGGCATGTTGAAGGACAAGCTAATGCTTTATTTTAACAGGTTAACTAGTTATTTCTACATGTTGAGCATATCTAATTCTTTGTACTGTTTTAATGGATAGCTGTCTGTGATCTAATCTTCCTGTTAGTTTCAGGTCTGCCAAAATGAAGGATGCCAAATACAGATTGGTTGGATAACTTATACATAAGTACCATAAAATACCTGCAAAAGCCAGGTGGGAGAAACAGTTAAAGTACTCCATTCTTATTCAGCTCATATTTTTTAAAGAGTTTATTATATTCTCCTTTAGAAGCAAATGCCTGTGAATCATTTTATGAAAATGTTGGATCTAGTTTCAGACTTCTGGTCCCTGGTGATGCATTAAATCTTTCCTTGTGTTGGCAGGAAAGAAAGGGGGATCTTTTGTTTAGCCAGACAAATTCAGAAACTGTCAGCTCCAGATGTTCTGAGAGAGACTTGAGACAGAGCTTGCTACAGAATGGACAGTGCCCTTGGGATTATTGTATGTATTGAGTTTCATTCAGGTTATTTGCATCATAGTGGCAGCTAGAAAGAAAGGGGGCAATGTAGCAATTATACGTACTATAATGATAGGGGTTTGCCAGTGAAATGTTTAAATGTCCATTCTGAAGAAGATCCTGTATTTTATATTCTGTGTTATGATCTGCTTTCCAGCAGTTCTGAATGTCTACTCCCTTCTTAATTGAGTATGAAGGATGCATGCTCTTCAGAGATGAGAAAAATCTGAAGATAATTGAGAGAATCCAATTTGGCTGAGCTTTCCCTACCATGTTTTTAGGTAGATGACTTTGTTTTAGTTCTTGTGTGCTTTGCTGTGTAGGTGGGGATGATGGGATCCATTGATGGCTAGATGAACTGGGAATACGAAAATGTTATTGTAACAACCTGTGATGAGAGAGTAAGCAGGCATGACTGCAAGGTCAGACTGTTGGCAAGCTGAGTGGGGAAATGGGAGGGGAACAGAAAGCCTGGGAAATTTGTTGTTTGGGTAAACCATCAAATGAGATCTTCGCACATGTGAATTTTGAAATGTAATGGTTCATATAGTACTGCATATCCAATATTCCTTTAGTCTTGGCACTGTCAAAGTGTGCTCTTGTTTCTTCAACATTCCTGAATAAAGCTTTTTTTTAAGTAATTTTATTAAAGTTGCAACATATAAAACAAACAATTATCATTGTATTCTCAATTGTCGTATTACAACTATCTTCCTTCCTCTCTGGATTACAATCTTTATCATTCCATTGAACTGTTGTCAATGCATCACAATAAATTGTTAGTATTATCTACTTAATTCGTTAGTTCCTGTTTTTCTACTCAACTTTACTTGTTCCATGATATTTCTCTGAATTTTATCTTGTAAGAACCTTTAATACCATGAATTATGTATTATTCCCTGTCAAGACCCCTCTTGCTTCCGAAATCATCTGCCTGAATAAAGCTTTTGAAACCAATAAACTCAATTCCTTGAACTCAGAACTATCCTGTGTGTCACATTTTCTCTCTCTCTTACTCAAAAGGTTGAATTTTAAAGAAAGTTGCTGTTTGCTGTCAAATTGGTTTTGACTTATGACAACCTTGTGAACAAGAGACTTTCAAGAGTCCTGGTCATCAAGGTTATCCATCTGTTATGTGGTCATCCTCTTTTCCTACTGCCTTCCACTTTACCATTGTCAGCATTATCACCTTTTCCAGTAAGTCACATCTCATTTTATGTCCAAACTACAATAGCCACAGTTCATTCATTTGGGCCATTTCTGCACTAGACTGTTATAGTGCTATTATTCCACTTTCAACATCCTGTGGAATCCTGGGGTTGGCAGTTTAGGGAGGGGCCGACTGGATATGTTATTGGCCGACTGGCCCCTCCTTAAACTGCAAACCCCAGGATTCCATAGGATGTTGAAAGTGGAATAATAGCGCTATAACAGTCTAGTGCGGAAATGGCCTTGGTCCTGAGGGGGAGTTCAGGCTTGATTTGTTTTTGGAATTTCCTGTTAGAACTCTCCAGCACTACATTTCAAATAAGTTGATTTTCTTTCTGTCAGTTTTCTTCACTGTCTAGCTTTCACAACCATACATAAAAATTGGAAATACTGTGGCATGGATGATTCTGACTTTGCTATATAATGATATATTGTTACCTTAAGGGGTGGGGAACGTTGGGGTCCACCCTCAATGCCAATGTCTCCTTAGGATTTGGGAAAATTATAGCTCAAAGGAGGCCTGCAGAGGGTAACAACAGGATATTTTCACCTATGTATACCAGTATTTTATTTGAAGTGACAAACATACAAGAAGTCAGACACTGTTAAGAATCACACAAGACTGTCAGAAAGTGAGGCGAGAAAGGTTGGATAGAGAGAGATTAGGTGGGAAGGGTGATAGTTACCAGTCCTGAAAAAGGGGTCACAGCAGAGTGGCTCAGACAGCAACTGAGAATAGCACAGAGGAACAGCAGTGTGGGGCAGAACAAACTACATCCAATGTACCACATCCAATGTACTACATACAGAAAGGCTGGAGTCAAAGCTAGGGTTTATATACCCTATTTTCCACCCTGAGAGGGTGTGATGACAAAGCTGTAATGACTTCCCATGGAATTGACAAAAGGGTCCGGAATGGGCTGATTCCTTAATTTTGGAGTGACAAAATATTGATGGGACCCATAATGATATCCTAATGTTCAGTCAGGTAGGGTGTATGGGAAAGAATTCTGTAACATAAGATATAGGGATGGTCTCTCATTGCTCGTCAATCTGGGCAGTTTGTCTTTCATTGTATTTGGAACTGTATAGAGCCTGGAGTTGTAAAACAATTAGCACAAACCTGTTAGTGTTAGATTTTTCTGTTTAATCTTCTCTGAATTTATGACCCTGAATATATCCCAGGCCAGTTTGACCCTGAAACATTCTCTGGTCAGAGTGACTTCGATGGTCAGTGTGACTTTGATCATGTTCTCCAGTCATTAATAAGTCCAGTTTATGATAATTGTATATCTTTTGGAAGAGGGTGGTAGGGTATGGTAACAGTGTCTTCACACTTGAACATCTTACTCAGTTCCTTCATAGCTGTCCCTCCAAGTCTTAGTCTTCCTCTGATTTCTTGACTGAGCTAAGGTATTTAAAAAATTGTTTTGACAGATTCATCATTCACTTTTAAGTTATGAAATGATCTGTGAAGCACATCATATACAAAAGCTTCTGTGTTCAGTAGATGGCATGTCCAGAAAGAACTGGGAAAGATCATGTGCAAAATCCTGTGGCCCTTTTATATCACACAACTGTAGTATTATGATTCCATTTTAAATGACATGGCACTATCCTACAGAAAAACTGGTATTTAGAATTCTGTTCGATATTTAGAATTTTCAGCTGAAGAGCTCTAGTGAGTCATCAGACTATAGACCCCAGGATTCCACGGGATGCAGCCATGGCATTAAAGTGTGGTCGTAATGCTATAAATGTGTAGTACAGGATCCTTATGAGTCATTGTAGACCAGGGAGAGAGGCTGCCATCTTGTAGCTCAGAACAGGATTGTGGTGCTTTGCATATGACCCGAGGCCTGTATCTGCTGCCGCACACCCACTGTGGCCTCCTTTTAGCTCAGTGTTAGTCTGTTCTCACTCTGGACCACACTTTTGTGTGCCTCTTACAAAAACACAGAGGAAAAGAAAATAATGTTCATGTGTGCATGCATATGTGAGAGTGATTCATGGATGAATAAAACGGGGAAAGTGGAAAAGATGAAGAGCAAGATGGAGTGAGAACAGTAAGGGTAACAGTAGAGGTGTGTGTATCTAATATTTAAAAGTCAAAATTTGTGAGTTTGGCTGTGTCAGGCAGGCGAAGACCTCATATGATTGGCTGTTTTGGGCAAGAAGACCTCATGTGATTGGCTGCCTGTGACGGTTCTATGGAATCCTGGGGTTGGCAGGTTAGGGAAGGACCTTTAGAATTCTCAGCCAAACAGCTCTTGGGCCTGGCTGGTTGCTATGGAGACAAGGCCTAGCAGCAAGCAGAAGGAGGGCAGCGTATCCCTTCAAGAACCCAACCTCTGTATGCTGATAACTCTGAATACAGATTGGATTGGGGAATATGGGGAATAGTTACAGATACTGGACAAGGCACTTTGGGGAATTAGAGACACAGGATCTTAAATCTTTCTAACAAGTTATTACCTATGAGAAAATAAAATCCTGGGCAATGCTGGGTATATATGCTAGTGTATACCTACACAGACAGACAGACAGACAGACAGACAGACAGACATATATATATATATATATATATATATATATATATATATATTTCCAGAAAAATCTGCAATTTAAAAATTGTGTGTGTGTGCACAGAAAAAAGGATAGATTGGAAAAAGACTGAGACTACTGTTGACAAATGATGGTAGTTTTTCTGGAAAAGAACTTAAGAGATTTTTAAATTGGAGATTTTTCTGGAAAATTTTCCACTGCCCTAAATAGAGAATAGAATTGTAGAGTTGGAAGGCAGCACAAGGTTCGTTTCGCTTCTCAGTCTTCCTGATGTTTTGGACTTCAGGTTCCAGAAGCCCTACCCACTGTGGTCGATATTCAAGAAACTGAACTCCTAAACATCTGAACAAGAACCGCTGATCTTTTCCAACCCCCTGCCAGTGCAGGAATCCACATCTAAAGATTTTGTAGAATCACAGAGTTCACGGGGAATTCTGTGAATTACAGGGACAACAGGTGCTGTGACCTGATTTGGCGTGTTTGAGTTGTTTAGTAAGCAAACTTCCAGATGTCTCAAGAGCCTAGAAGTATTGGATTACGAAAAAGGCACATCTTAGTATAATATTCAAACAAATTCAGATTTTTATGTGAAAATTATTTGGTTCTACTCAGTATAAGCCAATTTTTTACTCGGATTCAATCCTCTGTACAGTTACACTGCAGTTGGTGAAGTAGATGTGTTCCTGACATCCTTAACAAAACAGCTATTACCAGAGGTAGAAATAACACAGAAAGAATAGGAAAAGGTTCCTATTCCACAAAAAAGGAAAACAGTTCAATGTTTCACCAGGTTTTTAATTCAGAACTAACTATGCACATGTGAAATGAAATATCCAGATCATGTCAGCCTCGCCTAAGTATCCAATAACATTTTGAACTTTCTAGAGACCATTTGAACCTTCTACTGACCATGTCCAAAATGCCTCCAGGGATATTTATTTTTCTTTCATAAGCTTCCACTTTTCTTGTGATTTCTATTTACATACTTACAGATCTGTGCTTTTTTTAAAAAAAAAACATGCTGGGTGTAGCTGGTGTGGCAAGCTAATTTTCTTTCCCTCTTTCTCTCTGTTTTTTTGCTTTTCATGCATGCACAGTTAAGACTTCCAGAAACCGCTATTACTTACTCTGCCTTTTGTAGGCAGGCACACATAGTTAGAGTAGGATCAGCTGTGGAGAAGTTCATTCTTTCCCATCTCAAGTTTTATTGCACTGTTTATTGCAAACACACTGCTGCAATCTAGCAACTGAGAGTCTGTGTTTTTCCAGTACTCCATCATCCTCCAAATGCTATTTAAAAACTTTCAGCTAAACTGAAGACAAAGAGGAAAACAGGAGGGGCTGGGTAGGCAGAAAAAAACTTTAAAAGGAGCTTATTTGTCAGAGGGTTGTTAACTGAGGTATGCTTGTACTTACACGACATATTCACAATACTTGTGTGCTATCGTCTACAACCACCACCACAACCCTAACATGGAATCTACAACAAAATGTTGCAGCATGGAGTACTCCTGTTGGTTTTGCCAGACTTCCATCCTTGCCCTTTTCTTCTATTTGATCCTTCTTGATTGCAACAGTAGTTTGGAACAGTAACATTGCTAAGCATATTTCTCCCACAATTAGAATGATTGTACAAATGCTAATGAGGATTATTTTTTTGCAGAACAAAAATCTGATGTTCAAGGACTTCCAAACAGCAGAATTAGGTTTACAGTAATGTGCCCTTTATCGTTTATTTTGGATCCAAACACAAGTTGAAATGGTTAGAGTTGTTGCTGTTTTAGAACACTGGGTTAAAGTGAACCTCTCTCTCTTTTTCCTTTATTCTTCTTAATTTCTAAGATACAAACAGATTCCTATTTCAGATGATAACATTTGAATCTTTTTTTGTTGATGAGGCGTTCTGAGAAGGCAGTAGAGATACAAGCATTCATAATGTAGAAAATGGAGTTTAGACTGTAGATATCATGTACTCATGTAAGAGACTGCATTGTTTAAAAAACAAAGTACCTCCATATCTCCATTATAGAAGTTTTCATTAAACGATTTGAATATTTTATTCTTCTGTGAATGTGGTGAAGGTAATCAGGAGCAGAGAGCTGATCTGTTGTTTCATTTGCATAGAACTGCAATGTTTGTTAAAGGCCTTTTCTCTCATCTCAATTCATGCAGGTAATATGTGGAAGCTACTACATTCCTGCTGTCTATTTTTGAAATGTTCTAAAATAATTTTCATTGGTAATATTAAGTGTGTGAACAAATGTGATATCATTGTGAAGCGTGTGAGTTGTGGCCTGTAAAGTCTTGGGGCTAAATCCCCACTTAACCATAAAGCAGATGGACCTGGATCACTGATACTCTCTCACTCTTAGCCAGCCTCACAGATCCAATTAGCAAGTTCAATTAACTTTTTCACTCATCTGCATCTGTCTTACGTTCCGCCCCTGCAAATATGTACACTGCACTCACTTATCCAATATCTTGTTTATTAAAGATTCATAAGAAATGATTTATTTCAATTAAAGAGCATCCATCACAAGTTCGGCAGTAAGCAGATAGTTTTAAAGATCAATCAATGAATCTAGTGGAGAATTCTTAATCAGAAACATTTTGAGAGCCTGTGATTATATGTGGAAGATTTTTGCATGACAGAATTGTACAATTGTACAACATTTTTGCACTATTACTTCACTTTAATTGCCAGGGCAACATCCTATGGAAACCTGGGATTTGCAGTTCAGGAAGAGGCATTTAGAATCAACCAGAGAGCTCTTGGGCCTCAGTAAACCACAAAAACCCAGAATTCCACAGGATGTTGCCACAGCAACTAAAGTAGAATATAGCACTATAACAGTGTAGTGTGATAAAGACCTCAGTAAAAAGTGTAAGTCTGTGAAGATTCATAGTAGATCACAAACTTGACATGCAGGGATTCCAAATTCAATATGTCTCAGTATCAGTTAAAATTATCTGATATATAACAATCCCACTGTTCTTGGCAACTATTTTACATTAATGGTATAATTAAAAGTGGATGGGTAACAAGAAGAAAAAGAAAATGAGAGTGGATAAAATTCAGAATGGAAGCAAGAGAGAGAGAGAAGCAAAAAGAAAGGGAAATGGAAGCATGGGAGGAAAACTGCATTTTTATTATCCAAATCCATAGCCTTGTGTGAACAATAATAAGATTACAAAGGGATTCAGTGCTGCTCACCTCAAATAATATCACACCAGATAGTATACTATGCGATAATATACAAAAGAAGCCAGTTCAAAATGTAAACAATAGAGGGGAAGACATTATTGAGGATAGTTATAATGCACCGACACCTCCTAGAAAGACTCCAAACACTTTCTTCTCATTTATTTGTTTGTATATTTATTTAATTTAGACCCTGCCTTTCTCCTAGCACAGGATCCAAGGCTGGGTACAACATATTAAAAACAAAACACAATTAAAAAACACTGTACAAAAATTTCTATTTAAAAAGCACAAGTAAAAAACAGCATTAAAAGACGTTTAAAACATAAAATAAAAACATTACATTTCCCATTAAAAGTTTTTCTCTGCTGCAATACACTGAAAACCAAAAACGTTCTTAAATCAAAAGCTAGGGAAGGGAGATCTATAACTTGGGAGCAGCTGCAGAGGAGGCTCTCTCTCATGTTTTCACCAGATGTGTCTGGGTGGGACCAAAAGCATTCTTCTGCAGATCTGAGAACATGGACAGACTCACATTGGGAGATAAAGTAAACCATACAGGTCCATGGTGGGGTGCGGTCACCATTCTTTCAGAACTAACATTCTGAAGGGGCCCTGGTTGTATGAGGACTTTGGTATCCAAATAAATTGCCTATCTTATCCCTATTCCAGAGCTTTCCAAACTTTTCATGTTGGTGACACACTTTTTTAGACGTGCATCATTTCGTGACACAGTCATTCAGTTTTACCAGCAGGCCAGAGGTGAAACTAACCCCTTACAACAGACACATACATAAATTGTAATAACAAAAGGTATGGGGACACAACATATCTCATGGAAACCTTTCATATATTTTTAAAAATATATGATTTATAAATAATAACATACATTTCCAAGATTGTAGGTGACACACCTACACACTTCAGGCAACACACTAACGTGTCGCAGCACACCATTTGGGAAGCCCTGTCCTATTCCATTCCAAGAGTCACTTTTCTTCTTTTCCATTTTGATTGTTGTTTCTTCTATTGCTCTGACCTGGACCCTGGAAGGTTTTTTTCTCTCTCCACTCTCCCTCATGTCCTCCTGGTTATTCTGCCTAATAATAAAATCAAATGATGCATTTCCTCCAATCTTAAAACTTTTCTCCTGAGGCAGGAGACCTGCCTGTTTTTCTGAACCTGACAAAGGGAGAGGCAACCCTCTATGAATTCTAACAAATTTTAATGAACTAATTCACTAAAGCATATTCTTAACTTCAGTGTTAATTTGGGGATATAATGCGTTAGGGAAAATTGCTAGAAAAGGCCATCAAAGTAATAACTTAAGAAGTTAATTAACTAGTTATTCCCACAATAACATTGTCACTACCGCCATCACCAATTTGATTTACCGACTGTAGTTCCCCATAAGACCTCAAGGAGGTCAATAATCTACATTTAAAAAACAAGTAAACCATAAATTACAAATATCTAAAATAATTACAAATTATGAATATTTACTAAATTACAATATAAGCAGTATAAGTGAACAATAGTAAAAGGTCAGACATTTGGTTCCCAAAGCCTGTTATAAATAGAGAGCTTTAACTGACACCTGAAAAACAATTGTGGGAGATCACCAGATCTGTAAGAGGAAGGAGTTCAAAACCAGGCTGCCACCACTGAAAAAAGTGCTGCCGCTATATTGTTTGTTTATTTAGGTATTTTCAGAGCCAAAACAGTTCCTTGGGAGATAGTTTGCAGCAGAAGATAATCATGAAACAGATTAAAAGTTATTTTTAAAAGTCAGAATAATAGCTCCGCCCCAAATTAATTTCAAACTCAGTAACAAAATAGTAATTGTCAATACTCCTCATGGTTATACTAATTTAAACAGTGTGTGTGTGAAATTTCCAGTATTCCCTTGTTTTCCTTGAATGTGGAAAACCAACAGAGGAAGAAGCAAGAGCATTTCTTTCTGAAACACTATTTTTACTTCTAGGCAATTTCCGCACTAAACTGTTATAGTGCCCTTATTCCACTTTCAACATCCTATGTTGAAAGTGGAATAAGAGCACTATAACAGTTTAGTGCGGAAATGGCCCTAGAGTGATTTTTCATTGGAAATAATTTGAATTAGTACTCTCCCTACAGTGTAGCCTGAAGCCCTGTTCAAAATGAAAGTGCCACTTTTGTAATACTCTTACAAATCTAGGCTGTGATAGCGGTATGCTGTATGTATGCTGTGAATACTGCATGCCTTTCCGGCCACTGTACCTTAAAAAAGTGACGTTTGATAGCTGGAAAAGGTTTCAGAAAAGAGCAGTTAAAAGGAGGAGCAGTCTGGAGTGCGTCCTCTATGAGGAGAAGTTATAACATTTGGAACTTTCTGGCTTAGAAAAAATACGAGTAAAGGGATACGTTGCAGAATTGAACAAAATTATTCATAGTGGGGAGAAAGTGGCTTGGGAAAAGCCTCTCTTCCTTTCTCTTAATATTAGGCACTTGGGTCATCCAATTAAACAGAATGCTGGGAATTCAGGACAGATAAAAGGAAGCATTACTTCACATAGCACACAGTTAAACTATGGAATTTGCTTCACTGGATGTGGTGATGGCTGCCAGCTTGGCCAACTGCAAAAGCAAGTTAGACAGATTCATAGAGAATAAGGCTATCAGTGTGTGTGAGTTATAAAGTACATGTATTCCTTCTAGTACCAGAAGGAATATGCTATTGCCTTTATGTCCTGATTGTGGCTTTCTCATAGTCAGTCATTATGAAGACAGAATGTTGGTCTAGTTCTGATTCAGTGTTTCTCTTCTTATATTCTTATGCTTTTGGACCATAACTGTTGGAGTGGCATCCAGCTTAGTTTATGGTTTTATGCATCCCTGGTTTGTAGTCTTTTGTTTTGTTTTGTTTTGTTTGTTTTGAGTGATCTATCTATTGTTTTAGCACCTGGGCAAACTTACATATTTATGGATATTTGTCAGATTTGCAGGACATTTTTCAAATAAATGGTTAGGGGGTATCACAGAATAATATAATTGGCAGGGTTCCTATGGGCCATCAGATCTAACCCACTGCTCAATGCAGGATCCAATCAAAAGGATCATGAATGGAAGCTTCTCTGCTGCATATAATACTGACATTTAGATTGTGTTGAATGTGATTTCTATTTTCATTTCTTAAAAAAGGAGGAAGCCAATATGGAGCTGCAAATGTATGTAAAACACATCAAAATCCTAGCCATTTTTCTTATCCTAACCATCACTAGAAAATATCTGAATAAAAAAGAAGGAAAATCTCTAAAACTCATATCAAAACTTAGAAAAAATTGGTTAAAAATACAACTGCTCTGGGACTGCAAGAGATACGGGCCTGGAAATTATTTGTATTTTTGGTTGGCAGTAACTTGCAGAAGGCGTTGAAACAGGCATAAGAACCACAGAGTTCACTGATTAAATTGTTTGTGACCGTTTATTTCCACTGGGAGTTCAAAAGTTAGAAGTAGGTGCCCATTTGGACATATAACTGTTACTTAAAATGCCTTCCAACATTGACTTAGAAGGCTTTCCTAGTTTTGCAGGAAATCCAAAGAAATGATTATATCTAACAAAATTATGTTCAGCATTAGACAGTTCAGGATAAGCCAACAATTGTCCTTCCTGGGATTTCCTGAAGACTTCAGAGAGTTAAAAAAACAGCATTTTCATTAGTTTTATAAAGCTTTTAGGGTCAGGTAAACATCCTCTTTTGTCTTTCAGTGAAAAATTCCAGGAGGGCAAAAGTAACTTCCACATGCTGTTGAAGCCCTTTGAAAATTTGCTTTTTTAAAAGGGGAAAAGTAAATGTTCATATAGCATAGCCATGCTATAGTGTGGTGGGGTTTCCATATTACATACCCCTTTGCAGTATCTCTAAAATGTTTAATTAATTACAAATCAGGCTATCATGTTTGATTTGAGAATGCAGTTTTGGAACAAAGCAGCTTAATCAGCAGGCCTAGATAACTAGGACTAAACTAGGACTAAACCCAACATTAATCCCGTCTAAAGTAGACCCACTGAAATAAATTAGTCTTGTATGTCTTAACTGATATAAATTCTGTTGATTTCAGTGGGTCTGTTCTACATAGGAGTTGCACTGAATTTAGCCACTGCTTCTATTTGTTTCCTGGTAGTTAGATAAAATCAATGTATTTGTAGTTAGATGCCAAATCAGCGTGTATTTCATAAAGAAACAAAGACTCAAGCTCAGTTTGAGCTTCTACAGTTAGCATACAACAAAAAATGTCTACTTCGGAGAACTCGTTACTTAGGAAGAATTTAAAAATGCCCCTAAATTTTATTGTTGATGGTAACTTGCTTAGAGAATATGAGATGGAAAACAGGCTCTCTTTCTCTTCCTATGTGGCATATTTACATTCATATTGTGCGCATATGTGATGGCTATTATAAGCTAGCAGACTTTCTGGAACAGTGGATAGACAGGAGAAGAATAAACACCAAGGTAAATAACATGGTCTCATCTGGAATACTTCATGTAGTTCATTTGTCATTTGTACAGAATTGCTTTAACCAGGCAAAATGGCCAAACAGATCCATGTCAGCGAATAAAATTTAGCTTGGCAGAATGTTTTGCCACAGCTTTTGCAAAAGAACATCTATCTTTTCCACCTTTCTAAAGCTGATGACAAAGAGCCAATGAAACCATAAAGATTCTGTTTATTTTATTATGAAATGAACAGACTGTAAATTTTTTTGTGAAAATAATGGATGGACTCTAGCAGTACTGAAAAACCCTAAGCTTTACAGTGGGCCTAGAATGACACAAACACAGAAATTAAAAAACAAAGAAAAGGTCCTTTGTGGTGAACTCTAAACCACAGTTAACATTCCCACTTTCCCTGGGGCTGGGTCTTTCTCCATCTACAAAAATAAGTGCTGTATTAACTCCTTCAAAACAGTGGCACTAGCAGCTCTAGTTTCTCTTGCTGGCATTGAAGAGCACCATTTCTGCAGACTTTTTCAGAACAGTTGCTTGAGCAAGTAGAAGAAATCTCTTCTCACCCTGTTTAGAGATTTGTGAAAATCAAGGGAAGTTCTCCAACGGAAGAAATGCCAGAGAGGTAGAACCGAACACACTCTTTTAGTTTGTTAATCATACTCTTGCAGTATGACTGAAATGTATGAAATGGCTTCTAGTTTTTCCCCACTAACTCCATTTTTCTTTTGTACATTGGATTGCACATTGATTTTTGAAGTACAATTGTGTTTGGTCATGTAAGCTAGCATGATGAAGTATCTTGAGCACTGGACTACGATCCTGGAGACCTGAGTTCAGATCCTTGCTCAGTCATGAAAACCACTGCGTGAACTTGGATTAGTCACATTCTTTCAAGCCTCAGAGGAAGGAAAAGGCAAAACCACTTTGAACAAAACTTGGCAAGAAAACCCTGTGTTAGATTCATCTTAGGGTCTCCATAAGTTGGAAACGACTGGAAGGCACACAACAATTCAACAATTGAATTGCACTGACTATGTTTCAGCTCTTGCTGCTACTTCCAGGTTGACTGTTTCTGCCAACTGGGCATTGCCCAGGCAGAAATGTGAGAAATGAAAAACAGAAAATTTCCTGATGCTATATATTTCTTTTGAAATTGTTTCCTCACTATACGTATAGTCTATGTTTATCCATAGGCCATTTCCACACCGGGCTTCTGTAACGGTGCAGAGCGACCTCTCACGGAGGTCTTCTACACCGTAGAGTGGACTGGCGTGGACTACCTTTTGTAGTTCCACACCAGAATCCACTCAGGAGCGGCCGGAACTAGCCGCGCTGCGTGTTTTTTAAAAACCTCTTTTTCGAGGTTTTTAAAAAGCACGGAGTGCGCAGCCCCGCGCCACTCCGTCGCCCGGCTCTGATGCGGATTTGCAGGGCGCGCAAGTGCGTGCCTGCAGATCTGCCGGGGGCGGGCTTCCAGCTGGTAAGCTTCTCCGGTTGGTGGAGAGTCTCCACCAACCGGAAGCCGGCATTTGGGATGCCGGAGGACTGCGGAGCAGCGAGATCGTGCTGCTCTGCGTCGCGACGGACTTACCCGGCTGCCAGTAAGCTCCATTTTTGGGCGTTTTCGCCCGTTCCCCCCACACACACACACATGTGGAAAGAGCCATAATTGTCTGGACTGTTTTACTTTGGTCAATCATATTAGATGGGCAAAATGTAGAGTATGAAGTTCTAATAAGTATTCTATGAGGTAAGGGTTGACAAACCCTGTTTGTCTAATAGACTAATACATGAGCACACCGCTAAGCCTGTTTCTGTTTCACAATATCTGTTGTTTCTCAATCAGTCAAAAGTACAGGTAGTTAAGACAAAATATGATAAGCAGCGTGTGCCCCCAAACCCATACCATCCTGTGGTGAAATAGAATGTTCAACTAGTTGTATTGAATCAGATTTTTCTCAAATTGGAATGGAATTGATAGATACAAGATATATCAGAGTCAGCTTTCTTTAGACATGTGTCATTTAAAAAGTCTTCTTTCAGTTATGATCATTTTTTTCTTAAATACAAGGGAAGTATATGCTGTCCTCCTTATGTTATTACAACTATTTCAATAAAATAATTTTCATATAGAGGTTCAGGATATTTGATATAACATTTAAGCAAAATCAAATATCCTTCCTTATAGCACTGCAACATTTTCCAGAAAATTTGGAGATTTCCAGATTTTTTTTTAAATATCTACTATTTCTGAAAAACCCACATCGCTGGACCCAGACAAAGTTAAGGATCTTTTAGCTGCCATTCATTTAAATATTCAACTTGGGCTGGATTATGTTCAATATATTTAAAAATACTTCTTCTAAAAAAATGGTAAATTCATATTGAAATACTCCTATTTGGGATGTGTTCATTTCAGTGATGTGTTTTTAACTTTGTTTTTAGTTTACTTTCTGTTTTATTTTTATGTGTCACTTAAATTTATTTGTATTTGGTTTTGCCACTTTTTCTTTCCTTGAGTGCTGTTTGTTGACAGAAAGGCAGGATATAAATTCAGTTAAATTAAGTTTCCACATTGGTTTGGTTGAAGTTAAGCTATTTCTGCTCCCTAGAAAGTATGAAAGGGGCAGGTGGTCAGCTACCTTTATAAAGTTTTGTGACAACCTCAGAAAAAATTAGAGCATCAACTTTGATTATTTGTCCAATTTCCCTGTATGGAGCTGTTGATGTCCCTCCTTGTAAGTCTCATGCTAGATATGATAAGCTTTCAGACAGGATATTCTGATGAGAATATTTAAAATCGGTAGTTGATAGAGTGCTTCGACATTGTCTTTCCCTGTAGTCTTCTGGAAGGGTTACAGAGAGTTCAGTGCTATTTCCTTGTTTGTTAAGCAGTACATCAGTTCCCTTGCCATGCCTCCTGGTAGTTGAAAAGAATATGTTTAGTCTGAGGTGTGTAGGTAAAAGCTTCAGACAGATGTTTCCTATAAACATGAAAGCTGAGTGTTGCTTTTGTTCCTCAGAATACAATATGAGGTATAAGCTAGTTGAGAAATTATTTGCCCATGTACATGCAAGAGCATTTAAATGTACAATTTTCTGTGGTATGTGGCATTTTGTAATGTGGATTGCACTACCTTAAACTTTAAGATAACACCCCTCCTTCATTTTGTAATGTGGTAGGAAGCTAAGCCAGTCACAATGTAGAGTGTGAGAGGAAAGGAGACACTTGATATGGACATATAACGTTTCCCTTTGCTTGTTTTTGTAATGGTTTTTGAATAATAGAAAGATGTGGTCATCAGATAAAGCTACGCTGTTGCATACTTGCAGATTTTTGAGTTAAACAGCTAAAACTGACAGTCTAAACTAAGCGCCATGTGGATTTTCAGACTAAACAAGGAGTCCTTTGTATTTTCAATTTATATATATTTAGTAACATTAATTTTCATGTATAACAGTATGCAATAAAACCAAATTAATACAACCAGAAAAGAAAATAAGAACAAGGAAAACAGGAGGAAAAATGAAAACCAGAAACAGCAACACTATCAGTCCAGAAACACAAATGTTACTTTTAAGCTTAGCTGTATGCAGAAATGATTACACAGTATCCCTTTAATTGCTAAATTGTTAGAGTCTTCATAAATTGAGAGGGAAGTTGAAGGCACATACTTTGCTTTTTATTAAACAAACAGTATTTAGTAACATTAAAATAAATACTTATTCGCATTGCTATTAGAAGAAGTGCAACACAGGAAACGCAATTAGTTTTGGCCCATGATCTCTGTTGGAATTACATCTCTGGGCCTCATCCCATGTGCTTCTATTCCCTTGGATTCTGTGCCTTTGCCATCTTGCACCAAAAACTTGAATTTTGAATACTGATTCCCAGGTGGTGAGGATTATACTGCTCCTTCTTCAAGCCATCGTGCTCCATTTGAAAAATCAACTTGTTAAAATCAAGTACTCTAAGGGGAAGAACTAAGTATAACATGAGAACTAAATGAATCAGCCTAGAACTTCACATCTTGCAGAACATTCAGAATATTAATTTTCTCAGTGAAGTAAAAGTTTTGTGTCAATGAAATATTTTATCATTTTTCAGCATGGGAATGTGGAATGTGAGACTGGAACTGAGTGACTTCTTGAGTGGTATACCTATTCCTTACACTGCTCTTCAATGATTTTTCCAGGTATATCCTGCATTCCTGAAGTAGTGCTGAAATTTTCCAGGGAAGGAATACATTGATTTACAAAACAGGTGAGTAAAACACAAGGTATATTTTCATAAGCTAAATAACTCTGAACTTGGGAGATGGAAACTCCTCTCTTGATTGCCAGCAGTGAGCAGCATTAACCTGTCAGATTACACAAAGAGTGATAAAAATAAGGCAAGTGCCTTTTGCACTGTAGATGTCTATTGACAGTCATGAAGTTTATTTACAGAAAGTTGAATAACATTTCATTTGTAAATTCTAGAACCCCGCCTCCCAGGTTTCCAAATATGAAGAACCTGGAAATTGCTTGACTGAGTAGATATGTGCCAAGTAGCAGAAAATAGTGTGGTTGGTCCTGGCAGAGGCCTTGGGCTGTTCTTCTTCCAGGGTGTTGTCCCATCCATTGTCCTTCCTTCTCTTTTTAACAAGGAGTTTTCAGAGTCGCACCCACGTAGACATTTAAAGTATTCATTTTGATATTGTGCTTATTTTTGCCTGGCTGTTTCATGATTAATATATTACTTATTTAGATTATGTAATCATTTCATGATTATTAATTTTCATTCCATATTTCTTCAGCGGGCTCAGGGTGACCTATTTTGTTCCTGTTTTTTCCTCATAATGGTGTAAACCCAACATGGTGTTGAAACTGCAGAAGGATGGAGATTTCTTCCCTTTCTGTTTCCTCAGTTTCTCCTCTGCAACCTTTGTCAGATGGGGCTACAGTGGGGAGCGTGGGATTGTCCATCCATTCCTCCTTCATCCTGATTGTCGGATGGAAGCAATTCAGTCAGTTACTATACCATTTTTGGTCTGGGCCTTCTGTGATTAGCCCAAGGTCTCCCAGGCTAAATATTGATTTGAATTGAGTTCTCCCCAGCCCTGTTCTGAAATGGTGGCCTCTAAAATTACATATGTCAGGATTCCATTTCAAGATCTTCCCCCTTCTCCCATTTGCCTTCTTCTGTAAC
Source organism: Cyclura pinguis (assembly GCA_030412105.1). Classification (NCBI taxonomy): domain Eukaryota; kingdom Metazoa; phylum Chordata; class Lepidosauria; order Squamata; family Iguanidae; genus Cyclura; species Cyclura pinguis. Next base: position 313,744,090 of record CM059600.1, on the reverse strand, counting down.
TGTGTCGGTTGTATAGCAACATCCAGTTTCAGCAATATATTATTTAAATATCTGTGCAAATAGATGGCTTTGCGTGGGTTAAAATAACCTTTATATGACTTTATATGACAGATAATGGCCCTCAATAATCAATAACCTTTGATTTGATACACCACACTTTCAAACACAATTTTGCAGCTGCTGGAATTGGTCACATAATAGTCTCCCCATCTGAATGCACGGCCTCTTAGAACCCCCTAGGCGTGTCTACTGCAATGGTACATCCCTTCAGCCCCCCAAGGGCAGAGTCTGCCTTCTCCCTATCTGTGGAAGAGCTGCATAGCAGGAGGAGGAGATGGCCCTGTAATCCTGTCCCTTGAACTACTCTGCCCTGGCTTCAAACTTTGTTAGCAACAAAGCAATGTAATGGTTTGTTGTAGTTGTCTGTCTTGAAATCATTTCTGACTTATGGTGACCCTAAGTGGAACCTATCACTGGCTCCTCTTGACAAGATTTGTTTGTTGGGGGGTTTGCCCTTGCGTTCCGCTGAGGATAAGAGAGTGTGACCTGCCCAAGTTCACCCAGTGGGTTTTCATGCTTGAGCAGGGATTCAAACCTTGGTCTCCAGAGTCGTTTTTTAATGCTGAAACAATTACACCATGTTGGTAGGGAACTTTAAAAAGGTAATAAAATATGTACAAAATATATTTTACCATAAATTTCATGTAAAAATGTGCATTTTAGGATTAGATATTCATAAATGATCCTGATTTTTGGAGTAGAAGGTATTTAAGAATTAACATAAATTTTTGAATGAGAATAACTTGATCTGACTATTAAAAATGAAAATGCTTCCCTTCTCCCTGGGATTAGCACTATATACAGCCTAGTAACATTATAAAAATAAAGTGTTTTTGGCCTGGGCTGTTTTTGTTTGCAAATGGAAGCAAGAAATGTAAAAAACATTAGCAGTTTCATCCAGAATATAAATTGCATTGGTTTCAGGTCCAGTGGCTTCACATTTGGGTGCCTTTAGGGTCAGATTGCAATTTTAAATGAAAGCTGTGATAAAGGCTTTCACATCTTGCTTATTTGTTTTCTCTGATACATATTTTATTTTTATTCCTATAGAGGGATTCATTGATTTCTTGTCTCATACATTTACAGTCTTTGAAAATGTATTTTAAAAGCCCCATGTATCTCATGTTGCAGAAGCCAAACACTCTGATATTTGGAAAGGAGTGACCTAAGCAATATGGGACAGAAGTGACCTCATCTTTGGACTTTGTCCAATCTTTGTAGCCTATAACTCTTAATATCTTGAGCACGGAAGTCCCCTCAGAGTATATTTCAGGCTGTGTTGTGTGAGATGAGATCAGCATCTTGCACGTAGCAGAAAATTGCTCCTTAATTACCAACAATAAATCAGACCAGCTTTTCTTTAAAAACAAACTCTTCACCAGAATTATGAACATTGCCTGAGTGATAATAAATTGACAAATACCATACAGTAATTTAAACCATGTTCTGGGTACCACTCATATACCTTGTTCCTGCAAAAAAAGCTGACTTTTATTCTTTTGGGCTTGTTGGCTTTTTGACAGTTTTGGCTGGTTAAAGAATAACACGTTGTTGATATTCAAATAACTATTGCATCGCGATGCAGAAGACACAATAAGCAAATAAATCCATCCCACTAGCACCCAGTGAAGAGCTGTTGTGGCTGCTGTTCCACTTAGAGATGTGAAAGCCCGGAAAAAAACCAAGAAAAATTTGGGGGGAAAAAGGTTTTTTCCTACGTTTTTTTCCTGAAGCCTTTTTTGTTTTTTCCAAAAAATTGGAAAAATTCAAAAAAGGAAGAAAATCTATTGTGGAATGTTTTATTTTAGCATGATGAATAAAATCTTTAAGACAGGGTGTTCATATGTTTTTGAAACCATTTCTAAAAACTGTATACAGTATCAGATTATTTTAATTTCTGTTCATAGAGGACAAGCAAGTCCTATGTTGCAAACTGAACTCCCAATGCAAGAGCAGGAGTTATTTCTTCGTTTAGGGACAACTTTGTCCCTCCCTCCTCCCTTCCACACACTTTTTCCCCTTCAGTTTTTTTTATGAGAATGGGTGCTTTATGTCTATTTGATACTGTGGAGAGGAAATATAAATAATTTTTAGGTTGTTGTGGGTTGTCTGGGCTTTGAGGCCGTGTTCTATTAGTATTTTCTCCTGATGTTTCGCCTGCATCTGTGGCTGAGTCACTTCCATGCCACCAGATCCTCTGAAGATGCCAGCCATAGATGCAGGCGAAACATCAGGAGAAAATACTAATAGAATACGGCCTCAAAGCCTGGAAAGCCCACAACAACGTATAGATTCCAGTCGTGAAATCCTTTGACTTTACGTAAATAATTTTCTTTGTTACTAACGTTGATGGTTTCTTCTGGTTTTTTAAATTTTATTTTTTTTATTTTTTATCTGTCTGTCTGTCTGTCTGTCTGTCTGTCTGTCTATCTATGTATCTATCTATCTATCTATCTATCTGCTTGTTCCACATCAACTAGCAAAATCAAAGAGGTTCCATACAGTTCAGGAGATTGTTGCTCCATATGTTACAAATAAAAATTACAAAAAAAAGTAAATTCCATTTGTAATAATTGTTTGAATACACTGTATTTTTAATACACCAGTTGTGATAATTTTATGCCGAATCAAATTGTACATAGTCATATTTTATGTTCCTAAAGTAACAGAGTGACTTTTGATCTGTGAAAAGTGCTAATGTTGCATTTTTTCAGTTTTTCCAAAAGTTTCAATTTTTTTCTGAAAAAAAAAACAGAAAAAAATGTTTTTTTCCACACGGCTTCAAAATTTCTGGAAATGTTACATCTCTAATTCCACTAATGAACAGAAGCTATTGGACGCAACCTTTAATTATTATAATTTGCCACTGAAGTACTAATACTCTATAAGGCATGTAGTTGCCCTCCCATTTCCCACCCTGATATGCTCCATTGGAGTATATTTCAGGTGCCACATGGTGGTGGCGGGGCAGGAAAAATTCCACTGTATAAGCAGAAATCTGCTCATCTGTTGTTGGATATATTTGTAGGCTGGGCCAGAGAAATGCATTCATTTGTCCTCCTTCAGTCTTCATTTTTGAGATTCCCAGGGCCTCCACCATCCATTTTGTGTTGGGGGATGATAGGAGTTTCAGCCCCACAGAGATGCAGCGGAAAAACCAGAAGGCAGCGAGCCAACAGCAGCAGCCTTGTTCCCCAGTAAGGATACTCACACACGGAGGAGTTTCTTCCAAACAGGAGGCACTTTATCTTGTAGCAACGTTCCGATATGTACACAACATGGAACAGACGGACAAAGGCTTGCGCCAGACACCGGTTTGGTCAACAGACAAATACATACTGGGGATTGCTTTCTTATATACATATTTACAACCAATCAGGTAGAGGTTTGCACACCTCCCTCTACCATCTGCACACAACCCCAGTTTCTTATGCAACCTTGCAATTACCCACAGCTGGAGCATGATGCAACATCTTTGCAGTGGGCTGATCATTTTCCCAGGGTTCCCTGCCTGGAATCCCTGACAATCCCCTCCAAAATGGTCAGGCCACTGTGTAGGACATTTTCACTATCCATACACGTCATGCAATACATATTATATGATACATACATTCAAGGGTGCAATTCATCTTCCACCTTACACTCTGGTGGCAAGGCCCAGTTTACTTGCCAACTTCTCATGGCCTACTACTGGAAGTACCTTTGTGAGCAGATCCACAGATGGACAATACTGCACGCACAAAATCCCATCCTGGATCATTTGCCTCACATTTTGATACTATACCCCAATGTAGTCCTACACTGTAAGTTTTCTGCTTCAGTCACACGGGACAACAAAATACCCTCCTCCTGACCTTTTAGGGATAAGCATAACTTTATTTCCTGACCCAGCAAGTTGGGTACTTCCTGACCCACTTTTACTGGAACCACTTCTGGAAGTAGTGCTGGTCTCAGTGCGAGATTCTTGCTTGACCCTAAACCTAGGTTCAGCACTAGGTGGCGGTGTTGAACTCTTTGGTGTGACGTCAGGTGAGACTTCTGGCTTCTCCTCCTCAGTACTTTCCTCAGTACTTTCTTCTTCATCATCAGCCATCACCGCCCCTCCATCTTCAGAGCTTTCAAGTGTATCCGGACCATTTGAGGCCTATCCTGGGGCTCAAATGAAGATATAGGGAAAGTGCCCCCTACTCTCAGATCATATTTGGGAGGAAAATTTGATAAAAGTTTTCAAACACTGGGAACCAGATAGTAGGTACATAGCTTGGGAGTATTCCTTGATCCTTCTCTGTCACTGGAAGTCCAAGTGGACTTCCATGACTCAGAGTGTTTGGTGGTAGCTCTGACCGGTGGCATCAGCTACACCCTTTCCTGGTGAGGGATAAGTTTGTCAAAGGAGTCCATGCACTAGTAACTTCCTGATTTGATTACAATATACCCTCTGTGCGAAGCTGCTGTTGAAGATGACTTGGAAGCTGCAATTAGCGCAAAATGTAGCAGCAAGGTTGTTGACTTTGAGGATCATATAGACCAGAGCTTTCCAAACTTTTCCTGTTGGTGACAAACTTTTTAGACATGCATTATTTTGTGACACAGTAGTTCGGTAAGTGGGGGCAGCCCCTCCGCCTGAGCCTGGTCCACCACCACTGCTGCCCTCACTGGGATCTTCCTTGGCCTGGGGTGGTGGTGGCAGAGTGCTTTTCCAGTTGTCTTACAAATGTCAGAGATTTTCCCCATCCTTTTCAAGGGTATTTGGATGCTACGAAAAGAAGAGAGATCCCTGCCTTCCCCAGTCCCACCAACAGAAATAGTTCCATCTATGGAATGATACTGATGGATCTCACTAATAAGATCTAAGGGATACAGATAAATATTAAAACCATGAATTATGTGAGCAAGGCTTTTCATGAAGAATTAGTTTTATAAGTGTAGTTTAGCTTGGAACGTCAATGCTGTTTTGTTCTATGCTGTGTCTATCTGTTTAGAGTCCTGCCATTCAGTCTTTTATTAAATCCTTATTAAATCTATATCTTAGAAAAACAATAGATTAAAAAAAAAGAAAACATTTTCATCGAGGTCTGTGTGTGAGAGTGTGTGCAGGCTCGCAAAAGTTAACACACTTCAAAACAAAAAGGAAGTTTAATAATTTTTTAAGAGTTTGAAACATTTGCTAAATAAGGGAAACATTCTTCCCTGCAGATACTGTGTTTTTGTTTGTTTATTGGGAAAAGTCAGGCTGGGGAGAACAAAAGGAAATTCAATACTTGGGAGGTTGAAAACAGCTATTGAATTCAAACTGGTTTTCCAGATTGAGTTAAGCATTTTTCTTCCTGGAGATTGGATGAATTTCAGGTCACTTCCTGAGGCTGTCAAATTCATTATGAATGTGGTAGTAAAAGGTCCTTGGGGGGGAGGGGGATGGCACACATGCTGAGGCAACAGGTTTTTTTTAAAACATAGATGTTCATAAAATGTGCTTTAGTTGCATTCTGTCCCTGGTGACTGGCTTTTGGTTTGCCTTCCTGCAAGCCACCATGTCTAAACTTCATTTCTTTAAGGTCAGAACATATTTTTTCAATGTTGGACAGCCTGGTGTTAGCCAAAATTTTAGACACTGTTATGCAAACTTCTGTTCCAGGTGCAAAAGCAGCATGTTGTGCAAAGCAAATGTTCTGTTCCACTTACCTCCTGATGGTCTCACACACAGTTTTAGTACCTGTTTTTGCTGGTTTGAATGTTGACCAAGGAAAAAAGGACACTCTGTTGGATCTTTGGATGCCACACAAGAAGCTGTCCTTAGTCTCATATCCCCCTCACAATATATGTGGGTAGTTCTGCACTCATACATGGCACAGCAGGGGCCTTTGCCCAGATTTGACATGTGGACATAGGGAAGGTAACCTATCCCTATTAGCTCCTTAACCCATCCTTCTTGAATTTACCAGATAGTCATGCCACTTTCTCCATGACAAAATCATTTGGTGATTTCCCAGCTATTGTACCATTTCCCTTCCCGCTCCATTCTAAAAGACTGAAATGCCTCTCCTGAGGCTTAGTTACTGGCAAGAAGAATCTTTAAGCTGAAAAGTGGTGAATTTTTTGTGTCCCCCTCCTTTGATCCCATGATTCTTGGAAGTGATACTTGACAACCGTCCTGAAATCAAATTCTACCATAAACTGAAAAGAGGCTTCTCATTCTTAGCACAGAGTAGAGATGAGCAACCTTGGGAGGACTGAGGTCTAAACTTTTGAAATAAGGGAAGTCTGTGTGTTAATACATATAAAGTACCAATATTGATGATATAGAAGTAACTAGGAGTCGACTTTGAGACCCTTTCATGCTACACAGTTATAACTTTGTGATTCCACTCTAACTGCCATGGCACCATCTGCAGTTTAGAGAAAGATGCTTACAATTTTCTACCAGAAAGCTCAAGTGCCTCATCAGACTACAAACCCAAGGATTCCATAGTTTGGAACCAAGGCAGTCAAAGTGGAATCATAGTACTATAAGTGCGTAGTGCGAACGGGACCTTGATTTTGAAAGCAGGAAGTTTCCCTAAATGTTAAACAGTGGTGTGGTCCCAGAGCTCTCTGGCTGAGAATTCAAAGTACCCCTCCCTAAATTGCAAATCTCAGAATTCCATAGAAAGTTGCCATATCAGTTAAATTGGAATCATAGCACTATAGCTGTGTCATGTGAAATGGTCTCTGGTTTTGAAGACAAGTTTCTTTGAAAGTTATACAGTGCTGGGAATCTCTGTGACCTATTTAAAAGACAAATTGCTGCTTTTGGAGGTTTGTAGGAGAAGCAATTAAGGGTGGTCTGAGGAGAAGGTTGTGGCTACAAATAACAGGTTGGGCAGCTGCATATTTTGCGAAATATTAAGATTGAGAGATTGGTAGGTCTCCCAACAGCAGAGCATTTAGTAAATGCACAAATGGAAGTTGAACAGATTACCAGCCCCACTTCTATCACTCCACCTCAGACACACTTAATCTAGCTCAAAATAAAACACAAACAGTTTAGTTAAAAGTATGTAAAAAGGATTTACTCACATAATCTTGCATAGTTTACACAGGTTCAAATTCTTGAAGAAAGGTAGGAAGAAATTAAGCAGTCACATGCTTACAGGGAAGCATGCTTGCTACAGGATTGAAGAGCACATGCTTGCAGTGAAGCAGAACAACAAAAGTGGAAGAGGAAGAGAACATGGAAGGGGAAGTGGGTGTTGACCAAACAACAGGAAGTTTACTCTAGGCAATACCCTCTATGCCTACAATAGACATGCAAACTAACTAGCCAGTTAATTTAGCATGCCACTCTCAACACATGTGCCAGTCCCAGGCACAGAGGGTGTAGTCACTGCCTGAACTGGAGCAAAAAGGAAAGGCAGCCCTTTGGATGGAAACAGATTTACTTTCCATGGGAGAAAAATGTGGCTCCTTCAGGTTTGTGCAGATCTTCCCTTTCCCAACATTACATCTCACACTATTCAGTGGGGTCCCCCACATTTCTTATATAATCTCTCAGAGGCTACTGTAAGCATAATAAGAAAGACGTGGCAAGAAAGTTTGTTTCTACCAGCCCATTTTCCCATTCCTAAATCTGGATCCAATTCAATACAATCATCTTGGCATCTTCATTACTGGTAATGGTTAACAGATTAAATTGGGATTTGCTTTGATAGTCTTATAAGATACATGTAAATGAATGTCTTGCTCTGTTGACTTTGGTAATATTTTAGATGGCCCATTATTGGTGTCTGAAGGATTTGTTTTTAACATTGATGAGTCACTCTGTAGCTGAAGTTCTCAGGCTGGCAGAGAGAATAAAAATAAGCACAGTGAAAAGACTAACATTGCTTGAAAGAAACAGAAATTGAAAAGCAGCAACAACTGTAATGTAGTGGTAAGCATGTAAGCAACCACTAGATCTGCAAATTTAAGTGATTGTGTTGCATCCTATACGTAAAATGGAGGTGATGTATGCATGGATGTGCTAAAACGTCTGTGTTCTTGTTACCACCATTTAATAAGGTGGGACGTAAGCATTCACAATTTTTCCCATTCAGAGAAGGTCCTGGAACAGAACACTTGCAGATACAGAGGTTTCAGTGTATTTTAAAAGTCAATGATAAATACTGAGGCAGCTGGAATATGTCAAAATATGTAAACTGGGAAGAGAGTTTACTAGGTCACATTTTAAAAGATACATTTAAACATACCATTAAAAGTAAAACAGACAGCGAGATAAAAATTAACATTGATAGAAGGTTAAAAAAGTTTTATCTGGTGCCCAAGAGGGTACAAAGTAGGTGCCAGGCTGACCTCCTGAGGGAAGGCATTTACAGTTTGGAGACTATCACAAGAAAGCCTACGCACGAGTAACCACCCTGAATATTAGAACATGGAGTGAATTACTGCTAGCATCACATATGGTGCTCAGAGAAGAAAATAGTATGCATTTCTGCTAGGCAGGTACAGAATGGGTTTGCTGGAAAATGTGGAGATTTTCCAGGAAATGGGAATGATAAAATGTTGAATTGGCCAATTAGGTTTACAGCAATATTTTGGTAAGAGTGATTGAGATAAAGAAATGGTATATATTGTAGTCCATATTTCAGAAGAAGGCTTGCCTAAGGAAACCCTATGAAATTCATGGGGTTGTCCCAAGTTGACAGGCGACTTGAAGGTACGTATATGTGGGCATATATTGCAATCACTGCTGTTGTTGATCTTTCTCTTGGCTAAGGACAGCCAGTGTGATGAAGTAGTGTGAGCACTGGACTATGACTCTGAAGACCAAGGTTCAGACCCTCGTTCAGCTGTGGAACCCCACTGGGTGACCTTGGACACGTCACATTCTTTCATCCTCAGAGGAAGGCAAAAGCAAAACCTTTCTGAACAAATCTTGCCAAGAAATCCCCATGATGCATTCACTTTAGGGTCGCCATAAGTCAGAATTGACTCAAAGGTACACAACAACACAACAGTTGAATTGCACTGACTGAGTTTCAGCTCTCAGACCTACTTCCAGGTTGACTGTGCTGTAACAACAGCTGATGAGAAGCTCAAAGTTCATATTTTTCAGCGAGCTTCATTTAGGCTTCATTCTCATTGCTTAATAATTGGATTTTCAAAGAGAGTCATTGCTTCAGATACAGTCCATCTGTTTTGTTGAATGCCCAGCTGTAGACATGTCACATCCCCCTTCTTTCCACATTGCTCCCTGCCATAACAGGTTTAATTGTCACAGGCTCCTAAGAAGCAATCTGATTAGCAGATGTTAAGAGAGGACGTTTTCAGCAGGTTCTTGGTGTGAAGTGGTAATTTGAGAGGTCTTGTGTATGGGCTTGCTGAGGTCTGATTGATGGGTTGCCTGGCTTTGACTCTGCTAGTGCTTTGGAAATGACATCATTTCCACCACCGCCCGCCCCACTCCATCAAGACCAGGTGGAAATGTTTATGTGGAGAGCAGCCAGAGTGCCATTTGTACAGCTGGAAGGCTGCTGCTCCCCACAAGCAAATCAAGACAAAGTATAATAACTCCTCCCTTTCACAAGGCATACCAGCTGCATTCGCATTCAGCTTTTGTTATTGTATGAAGGCGTACTGTCTTAGAAATTAAAGAAAGGAAGGAGTTTATTATATTTTATTTATTGTACCTCTTGCTAAAGCACCATTGTTCTAGGGAGTAAATTACCCAGAATGATTTATATTCTAACCCAAAAGGTAATTTTTTTAGAGCTTCTCTGAAGTAGGATGGATTTTCTTACATTACCCCTGTTTAACAAGGCTTTGGTCTACAATAGTAAATCTAAATTACATTGAAATTCTGTTAGAGGGGCCTTTCTTCTTATGCATAATGCCTAAGCCTTTTTAGGCACTTCACAAGTAATTGATATGGCTATTAAACAAGTGGAAAATGCAACAAAATGGTGCAACTTGTGGCCAGACCCCTAGTCTTCCAGTCCTGCTTAAGCCTGATGTGGCTTCTGCTAGGGAGAAAGGAAGAAGAATGCCCCTGTCCTATTCTGGCTTCTGAGGGGAGATGTTGTTATTTGACATCAAATTGACTAATGGTGACCCTATGAAGAAGAGACTTCCAAGGTACCCTATTATCATCATGGTGTTATCGTTGTGGCTATGGGATCGCATGCTCCTGGGAGGCAAGAGGTTATTCTGACAGTAGCAGTGCTGCTGGTAGGGTCTCCCATGTCAGATAAGCTTTTGCAGAGGAGCCAGACTAAATGTGCCACACAGCTACTAGATGGCAGTAGTAGTGGAGGATGATTGTGGCAGAGAATCTCTCAGAGGCAATGGCAGTGGCACCAGAGCTGAAAATTATTAGCAGTACAGAGACGGAGTCACCACTAAACTACTTCTGAATGTCTTTTACCCTGAAAGCCCTGTGAGGAGACCATCCAAAATGAGGAAACCGCACGAGTCCTGAGTTTAAGCATTTTATAGTTGTGCAACAGCAATAGTGGTAGTTCTGGTGATTGAGAATGGGAAAATATTTTCTTCTTCCTTTCCTTCCCCATGAGATGCCATTATTCATAAAATGAGCATTGCAGATTAATTTTTTAAAATAATATTTAATGGAACATTTCATCTAACAGTAGATCTGGCTGTACTTACTGTAGAGGCAATTCCAACATACACAGCACTGAGTGTTTCTGATCTTGACAGTTACTGAGGGGAAACAGAAGGAAAACCTTCACACAAATGTCCTTACAAACTGTCTTATGGATCTGAAATCTTTCTTCTGTGAGCAAAAGGGGTCCATCTGCCTCTGGAAGCTTCCCAGTCCAGTGGAACACTTTCACTGGTGGAAATGGGAAGGAGACTTCCTTCACTATTTTTCGTCATCTCCTTGGTCAGAAAATCTGCTCCAGAGGGTTGGGTGACTCTTAAGAACAGTGGAGGAGGTGGTACTGGAAATCACCAAAGATTTTTTCTTCTCTTCCTGCTTTCATTTCTGCTGGCAAGAGTATTTTGTGTAGACCTCCACACAGGGAATGCTTCTGCAAGGAAGAAAGAATTTGGATTTAACCCATTTCTTAAAAGAAATCTTCACCCTAGTATCTGAAGGCACAATAGACAGAGGGGGACAGGGATTTTCCAGGGACACCCAGGGACTGTCGCCAGTGATAGCTTGAAGTGATGGAAAAATATATACAGATATCTATTTTAACCTTGAGTATTTGTGCCTCTGTGTGTCCAAAGTTTTGTGAAGCAGAGGTGTTGTTGTTTTTATATGCTTTCAAGTCAGCTATGACTTATGGCAGCCCTATTGATTCCAGCTTGTAGTAAACCTGTCTTGGCAAGATGTGTTCAAAAGAGTTTGCCATTGCCTTCCTCTGAGGCCGAGAGTGTGATTAGAGCAATGTCACCCAGTAGGATCCCATGGCTAAGCAAGCGTTCAAACGCTAGACTCCAGGAGTCATCAAACAGGCTGTTAGTGTTTTCCATGTTGTTAAATCCATTTCTAAAATGGGATTAATGAAGATTTTCTGTTCTTAATTGGTGATAGTTCATCCTTTAGAATAAAGCTGAAAATTCAAGTCTCGGTATATTTCATCTGCTTTCATAAATGTTTTTACAATTGTTATATGCCTTCAAGTTGTTGCCTACTTATGGCCACCTTAAGGTGAACGTACCATGGGATTTTCTTGGCAAGATTTGTTCAGAGGAAGTTTTGCCATTCCCTTCCTCTGAGACTGAGAGTGTGACTTGCCCAAGGTCTCTCAGTTAGTTTCTGTAGTGGAGCAGGTATTCAAACTCTGGTCTCCAGGGTCAGTTAGATCTCAATTATGTATATGATGGGTTGTTCTCTAAGATCGAGGGTATTATGTTACTTCCATGGAGTACTGTCTGTTTTTCTGTTTGACTGACTGTCTTGTGAGTATGATACATTAATTTTAAAAAGTATAGCATAGCCATATGGATTCTGCCTTTGATCTCTGGCCAGCTGATGTAACAAATATACATTATTACCTGATCATATGAAACATGTTCTTGGATGAGCAGTAGTATAACTGAAAGTGTGTGATCTAAGAAAAGTGATATACTAAATTTGTTAGCAAATAATGTAGAGCTCTAGTGTATCAGGCTTGGGGTCCCTCTGTCTTGGCATCCTGAACATGTTCAGCCAGATGGATCTGGGGAGCCCATAATAGAGCATGGAAACAATAGTGCTTTCTCTTGTTGCTTGTCTTCCCAGCAACTGTTAACTCATGGATTCTCAGTCTCTGACCATGGAGTATCCATTGGATTTGTCTCACTTCATTTTAAAGCCATGTCTTTGTCTTTCCTTTCCTTTCCTTTTCTTTCCCTTTTTCAAGATAAGATGACAAAAAGTGTGCATAAGTATTCAAAGTAACCATGCAGATGTGTATAAAGTAGTTCCCAAACATGAGTCTCCAGATGTTGTCTTTCAGAAGCTCCAGCCAATGTGGCTGGTGGTTAGGGATTCTAAGAAGATACCTGAGAATTCCAGTTTGGGAGCCACTGTTTTAAATGCTTTGTATTCAGTTCATTCCCTGATCATTCCAACAGTCAGCCATTGCTGAGTGCCGAGAGAACTGTAGCCATATTAGCATGCTCAGGGGAATGCCAGCCTTCACAAAGGTATTTAAAAAAAACTTCGGGACAAAAATTGTGGTTTGTTTTTTTTTTTAAGCTTTGGAAGAGGCTCATGAAGACTATGCAAGCTCAATGGCCACAAATACTGAGTTTTTTTGAGAACTGAGGATAAAAAGTCAGAGTAAAAAGTCAGGGGTGAGGGGAATTGGAATGGAGTATGTGAGTAGCACACTGAACAAAAGGATGCCAGGTTGCCACATTTTGTTTTGAGTAAAATACCAGGAATATTTAAATGTTTAAACGTGGATCCCGATTGTCTGGTAAAAGAACGTGACATTGTTAATAAGTGAGGTGTCTTTTCAACAATGTCAAAAATATCTGCATTTTAAATTGAGCTGTTATACAAACATCTAAATATTTCCATTTGTGTCCCTGAGCAGCAAGAGTGAGTGGGAATAATTTAAAAAGCAGATCAAGAGGAAATCACTGTATTGTCCAGGTGGAGTTTTATATATATTATTTCCACATTATTATTTTTTTTCCTTTGGTCAGCTTACTGTTAATCTCATCAGTGTCAAAGAATGATAGTTCACGCTGGATAAACAGTTCCATTGCCATCTGCTTGCACACTTATATTGCCCAATTCTGAGACTGGTTCAGTTAGGAAATAACTAGTTACAAATAATGAGTTACTTGTGATTACATCTTTTTGCCAGTAAGGAATATATAACTACATATTACAACAATGACGTAGTGAGACTGTCACCATTTTTGGCCAACCCATTAGACCAATACTGCAAGCACAGATCTCTTGAAAATATTTGGAATTTAACATCTGGGACTTAAGAAGTCTTGTCTGTAAGAGAATGTACCATTTGTTTACATCATTTTTCCGTGCATGATTACATGGTATATGTTGCAGACTTTTCTCTAAATCTGGACCCCCTCTGGACTGGAAATGGTATTTTTTCCCCTGTTGTTCATGTTTCGTTTGATGTTTATGTTGTTGTCATACATCGCAGTAGGTGTCATTGCGATATTCTTGGTGCACTGCTACAGAAGCATCAAAAATTTGTTATTCTGTGGAGGTGACTTACCAGAAAAGCTCCGTACCCTTTATGCACGGTGACAGAGTGGAAGAAATCTAAGACTGGGAAAGGTTTTCGTAACCTCCCTCCACTATAGCCTGCTTGTGCAAACTAGGATAAATTTCTCATGTGAGAGGGAATACAGAATAATACACAGTGTGGTAACAGACATTTTCACCCAGTAATAGTAATAAAAATCATTATACTCTGTATGTAGGTACAGTAAATGAATCCATGGGCATTATTACACAAGACAGGTAAATCTCATTTATAGTAGGACAGTAGCTTCTTTGGCTGGGATTTATCACATGACTTTGTTTCTCTTCTGTTGTACTGACAGTGGGAGACTGTGTTTGGAAAGCACTTCTTTTACAAAGAAGGTCATTAGCAATTGTATGTGTGTGTGTTTGTAAAAGAACACTTTCCAAAAAGTCTCCCACTGACTATCAGAAGAGGAATGACGTCATGTGATAAGTCGCAGCCAAAGATACTGTTAAAGATGCTGCAGTTAGAATTTACCTGCTCCATGTGATAAAGCCTCATATTAGCCTTTGATTTTGAAGACATGCTGCATAAAAAGGGGTATTGTTTACTGTCTTGCTTATTTAATATTTATAATTATTTAATTCTACAATAGTTTCTGTGTTGTCTGGCTATTCAGTGAATTGCTGGCTGCATTTATGAAACACAACTTTTGGAAACATTATGCAATACCACCTATAAAGAGTTGCTTGAAATATACGAGTCACATGAATTGTTTGTTGTGGGTTTCTGACTTTGAAAGGAGAAATACATTTAAACAATTTAATATTATGATTCTTTATTCTGATAATTCCTTCAGGATTGCTTCTAGAAGGATGGTCTATGGATAGTAATAACTAGTGGTAATAAATAATAGCTTCTCTGCTAAGAAGAACAACAGTGTTTATTTGTAACACCCTTTTCACCAAAGGGTGGAACATCAACATACACAGTCAGGGACAAGGACAATCAAAATAACACTATAGCAACACATGGAATGAAATCATCAACATCCCGTCAGTCACTACCCATCTCAGCACCTTAAACACCACTCAGCAACTTAAGCTGGTGAATCAAAGAGGAGGATCTTTGGCTTTTCACAAAAATGGGTGAGATCCTCCTCCAGCTGGTGGTCCAAAGGAAGACGGTTCCACAAATGGAAGCCAGATCTGGAAAGGCTCACAGCCTTGACAGAGGTGTGCACATGGGTGGAACAAACAGTAATCTTTTGCCTGTAGATCTTAAATTCTTTGGTGGAACATACCATACTAGCTGAACTGCAAGATACTGGGGAAGATTAGAACACAAAGCCTTGAATACCAGAACCAAAAGTTTGAAACAGGCCCTGGCTGGAACTGGTACAATACTCCAGACACGGAGCTGCAAATTTTAGTCCATGTTCAGCTGAAGGAAATTTGTAGCAGATAAAGTTTTTCTATATATCAAGACATCAGTATGTGGTGAGTGACGCATTATTCTTTAGTTGGATTGATGTGTAATCACTGTAGGATTAAACAGCTTAAATATTAATACATGTTTGGATCATCTTGTGTTTAGTCTTGGGTTTAATCTTGGTATTTGTGGCTCAGACACAAAAGTTTGTAATATGGTTTTAAATTCTTTTGTGGATAATCTGTGAACAAATTTGGTATTATTATACAAGATGGCAGATCTTTTGCTAAGACCCGTATTATGGAATTCTGACTTCAGTGTAATTTCTCAAAAGATATTGCCATTATCCTTAGCAAATTGTGTTGTCCCCTCACCTTCTTCTTCCTTCTTTGTATTCCATTACCAGCTAGCAGGGTGATTTCACTTGTTAAGGCTTATTATAATCCCCTGATGGGCCTTTACCATTACTGGAATAAAAATAAATCAATATCCATTTCAATTACAACTGGAATGCATAACTTTGAGAGGAACATTGCTGCTTTGAATCCTGTCCTGGAAGAAAGTTACTTTTTCAGACTGTATCTCCAGAATCCTCCAGCCACCCTCGCCAGTGACCATGCTGGCTTGTGGATTCTGGAAGCTGTACTAAAAAATTTAAAAAGTAGCTTTCCCAAACTCTGTTTTTTTCTGAAAGGTGTATTCCGCATCAACTTTTTAAGGGCTCAAGAATTGTTTTAATGACATAAGGCTGTGACTATTGTATTTCTCGTGTGTGTGTGTGTGTAATGTTTTGGTATGTAGAACTTTATTAACTCTATCAAAATGAAAACATGTGGTATAAACATTTGAATTGAATAGATGTGAAACAGTAATTACAGATTTATTAATTAATATGAAATAGAGCCAGTGTGGTGTAATGGTTTGAGCATTAGACTACAACCACTGGTGACCAGGGTTCAATTCCCTACTTGGCCATTGAAACCTACTGGGTGACTTTGGGTGTGTCCCACACTGTCAGCCCCAGGAAATCCCATGATAGGTTTGCCTTAGGGTTGTATAAGTTGGAAATGACTTGAAGGCACACAACAATGGCCATTTCCACACTACACTGTTATAGCAGTATGATTCCATTTTCAACATCCCATGGAATCCTGGGCTCTGCAGTTTAGGGAGGGGCATTTAGAATTCTCAGCCAGAGAACTCTCCAGCCTTAGGGAACTACAAACCCCAGAATTCCACAGGACGTTGAAAGTGGAATCATAGCACTATAACATTGTGGTGCAGAAATGGCCAATGAGAAGAAAGGAATGGATTACTGCAACTCCTACAGTTCTTCATTTTTGTCAAAAATATCTGGAGAATGCCAGTAGCCCATCCCAGTTGTAGAGCTTGGGTTGAGGATTCATACAGTCATATAAAATGATAGGTTTGGAACAGACATTAAATGCTACTGCACAACCTCTACTGGTACAGCTTCTTTGATAGGTCTCCATTTTGGTTCTGCTTAAAAATGAAGAAGCATCCCTCATCTTCTGAGGGCAGTTTTCCCCCAGCCCCATTGTCAAGCAATATGCATGTTCAGGTAGTTCATCCCGGTGTTTACACAAGCCCCCATTTGATTAAATGTGAACCTCTTAGTTTGGGTCCTACCTTTCCAACCAACTGTATGCAAATTAGCACTATCATCAAGGTAAGAGCTATGCAGATAGCTGTGATTGTTCAGCTGCTTGTAGATAACTAAATGCAGTGCGGCCCTGATCTGAGGACACATGGCACAACTACTGTGCTCAAATGAAGCATCTCTGGATATGGTTTGTACCTGGATTCAAGATCACCTTGGAATGCAGTGGGTATCATTTTGAGTTCCATGATGAAGAATGTTGGATAGTAGAATAAATACAGCAGGATGTGATGTTTAAATTATATCTATTGACTGAAATTGCTTTCAGTTTGTTTGAAGTTATTTTATTGTACCCTTCCCTGAGATCCCATGATATAGGGCTGAATGTAAATATTTTAATCAAATAAATAAAATATTAAAAAATATCCTATAAATCATACAATTCTCCTTTTTAAAAAAAGAAACTGTAATAAGAGTGGCTGCAGGGAACACCAACAATCTTGATCATGACTACAACGCAAGTGGAAAACAGGGCAGATCTTTCCTCTGCATCATTTTTCTGATGAAAAACTCCTCTCTAACTAGTTCTCTCAGAAGTATTATCAGCATCAAATAACAGTTTTGGGGACAAATAGCAGCTGTGGAGGTGTGGTTTTAGGTGTGATTGTGTGTGGCACAGGAACAGTGGATGGGTCTCCATTTTCCTATGCCTCATTGTGAAACTGAATTGGGCACCTCCACTACTGCTCTAAAAGAGTCATTTCAGACAGAGTGGTCTTTATGCTTGTCATTAGGGTGCATTACACAGCTGTTCTGTCTTTTTTTCCACATTGGGCTTTCTTTGCTAAATAAGATTGAAGAGGCAAGAAATGTGGGGAGGGCTCTGTGGGAAGGAGAGCATCATTTGAAGCTCTTGTAAAATTCAGCGAATGATGAAATCTTTCACTTTCTTCATTTGAAACCACTCTTAAGTATCACACCATGCCACTGTACTGGCTTCTTCTCTTTGAAAACCTCTTCAGCTGTACTCACAATGGCAGCTGATTGTTGACATATTTGCAATTTGATAGCATTATTTCCATTCTTTTCATCTGCATTAAGGACTTTATCACTGCCCTGTTTGTCTCGCGTCATGCTTCATGCTTGGTTTATCTTGACATTAAAGAAAAAACAAACTGTAAAAATGCAATTACTGTTTGATGACATTAAGCACGCCCAGATCTGCACTGCAAGAAGTGAGAGAGGAAGAGAAATGGGACCACACCACACATCTTTACCATTTTTAAGGCATTTTCTCCTGTGAAGAACAAAAGTGCATTCCACATTAGTCAGTTGTTTCAGCCTGGCCCATTCAAAAACTGCTTCACCTGTACTCATGAGGACAGCTGATTACTCATGCTGTATATCACACCCTTACTATGTTTGCTCTTTAATAGTGTTATTTCTGCTGTTTTCTTTCCTGCATTATAAGGCCTCAATAGCAACAATGCCATCTGTGCTATTCAGTTTGCCCCACCTCCTGCATCATGCATGGTTTCCCATCAAAAAAATTTTTTAAATGAGCGTGACAGAGCCTGGGGGTGTGGCTTGCAAAGCAGCCCTGGAACAGATGGTGATAGAACTAGCTTGGCTCTGTCTGAGCAAAATCCAGCCCTAGCAAGAGGGAGAGGGGCTATACGTGAGACAGCAGAAGGTATATAAACAGGGAGCGCGAGTTGGATTCTAGCTTCCTTCAGTGAGATTTGTAGTGAGAACTTTTAAGTCAGGGCTTCAGTCAACCAAAGGGGGTTGTCTAAAAGAGGGTTATCTGAAAGAGGGCAGAGGAGAAGCCAATCCACTTCTGAAAGGGTCAGAGAGCAGAACCCTGCGTGGGGAAATACACCCTTGTACCAAGGGGAGCCAAAGGGGTATGTGTGAAAGCTCTGCTGTTGAACACTGGTGTTTTGAAGAAATTAGTTAAGCATCTTTAAGGAATTGTTATTTTTGCTTGAATAGTCCTGAAACCATAATAACTTTTCCCTTGTTTATTATTTTAATAAAGGTTTCATTCTATTTTTATAAGTTCTGCCTCAACAGAGTATTTTCTTCAGTTTTACGTTTATAACGTGCTACCACAAGTTATCAGTCACTTTTGAGAGTAACCAGTGATGCACTTTGCCCTTTTCCTAAAGTTGTGGATTTTAGGGAAAGCAGGGTTGTGAATAAGTAGAAGGGAGAGAGCCAGGGTGTGATAGTAAGATTAAAAGGGGTGCTGCTGCTCCGGTGAGAAAGAAAGAAAAGCAGGCCTGGTCTGTTTGCTCCCCTGCCAGCCCTCCACAAAATGAGCTGTAATAATGCTATTATTGCCTTAAAAATAAAATTAGTAATCATTAAAAATAATTCTTAAAAATGTAACACTGTGGTGTGTGTTCTATCACAGAAAGGCAGTGGAGAGAACTTTGGAAAACACCCTCTTTGCATTAAAGATGTCTGAGTAGTGACATCCAAAGGTTAACAGGTCAGGACTGTACCTTTATTGCACTATAACAGCAGAACATTTGTATTAAAAAAAAATAGAAAATGTCTTTAAAAAGGGTTTCAAGAGCATAGAAAACAGATCAGGAAACAGCAGTTTTCCTGGGAAGTCTTGTCCTCACTGCCCAAGTAGCAGATGTAGTCTAGACCTTCCCCACCAAACATTTCCTTGGGAATTTCCAAGGGAGACACAGCCAGGCAGCTGTACCAGATCCGCTATACAACCGTTCTTGTAATGGTGAGGAATGAGGCATTTGCACTGGGAAAGGTTACTGAATCATGGTCGGAAATGGAGTCATTAATAGTTTGATTTTTTTCATTTTGGTACTAGAAACAGTTTCCCAGAGACTCTACAACACAACAACAGAGTGTGAGCCACAACATCGCATGATAAGATTGAGATCAAGATGGGATTAATCTATCACTGTAACAGGAGAACAGCATGGTTTGATAAGCACTTAAAGGAGGGGAATCCTAAGCAGAGGATTCTAAAATGCGTCTGATAAAGCAGTGGGCAACTGCCCAAGATCCAAGGACTTGGCAAAAACTCCTAATTGCACTCAAGAGACTCACTCTGCGTGTCTGGTCCTCAATTTTTTTAATGTTTAAAATCTTAATTTTTAAAAAAGATATAATGCCCTGCCCCTGTACTCTGATAGGCCAAGGGACATAACTTTTTTCACACCAGGAATTGAACTGAAGGTTTTGGGGGGGAAATGCTCCCCTCAAATTATCCCCTCAAAATTGCCTCTATGTCCCATAGAAGGCATATAAGGGCATATATCTATTTTAAAAAAATGTGGGGGGGGGAGTTCTTCAGAGATTCAAAAATGGTGTGGGGGGGCCTGCATGCAATTCACAGACTATACTTTCCCCAAACCTGTTCTAACGTGAGAGATAGTTTGACTCTGTACTACCGTCTAATTTGATCAGCCACTTAAATCACAAAGGGCTTCCCAATTCCTAGCGCTCAAAAGCAGAACATTTTTGTAGCATTGGGCTGTCAGAATGGGACAAATAAACGCAGAAAATCTACTAGCAACCTGTGTACTCCTTGGCCAGTGTTTTCCGTATCTGTGCTTTGTATATTATAGTTTTAGGGTACCACTTTTACATGCTTAGTTGAGTGAAAGCCCCATAGAATTTTGTAGGAATTGCTTCAAGAGTAAATGTGCAAATAGTTGTAGTAATGTTGCAAGCTATGTAGTAAATCCACTAAAGCAGACGTTTTGAAAGGACAGACTTGTTTACATAATAATGTATTTGCAGGCAATCACTATTGGTCCTCTCCCTTTGGCAGGAGCTGCTCCAGTGTCTCACTATGAGGGGGAAAATGTTTGTATTTCATGTGTTATGGTTTCAGTGGACACACAGCAAATCTTTCGTATGAAAAATTTGGGCTACGCTCTAGCTAGGTTTTCGTGCATGTAGGACCAGGGATTTAATTAATCTTCAGTGCACTTTAGGTATTGATTTACAAGAATATCCAGTGAATGGGGAAAAAAGAGTTGATCAGTGCCACAAAAATATGTACATTTAGCAACTTGCAAATCAGAGTATGAAACCTGTAGAAACTCCACCATTCAGCCCAGTCATTTCTTCTTTATTCTCAGTACTTAGGTTTAGAGTTCATTCATAGCTGCCAGCTCCTTATTTTGTATGCTGGGTGGGCTCTGTTCATTTAATAAACCTACACTTTTTATTTCTTGCCTTTTCCTTCCTG
Organism: Cyclura pinguis; assembly: GCA_030412105.1. Classification (NCBI taxonomy): domain Eukaryota; kingdom Metazoa; phylum Chordata; class Lepidosauria; order Squamata; family Iguanidae; genus Cyclura; species Cyclura pinguis. Next base: position 313,723,083 of record CM059600.1, on the reverse strand, counting down.
GGAAATTGTTTTTCTGCTTCCTTGCCAGTTTCTAGATGGGATGGGTGGGAGGCAACAATGTTAGAAATCAACATTGTTATCCTCACTTATAACAACTGTAAGACCAAAATCCAAAGGTGTACTTCAGTATCTAGTGCTGGCAGGATTAGGATTTCCTTTACCAACTGTGGTAGCAACAGGAATCTACAAAATTATAATCTCAGGTCCTGGCCTATGTCCTACTGAACAAAATAGAATTTACTTATGCAGTGATAGGTCCTGGAGAACCAGCATGATGTAGTTGTTTGAGCCTTGGGCTATGACTCCAAAGACCAGGGTTTAATTCCCCACGCAGCCATGGAAACCCACTGGGTGACCTTGGACACGTCACACATTCTCAGCCCTGGAAACCTCCGTGATGGGTTCACCTTAGCATCGCCATAAGTCAGAAACAACTTGAAGGCACACGACAACAACAACAAGATTTCTGAGCTGCAATCATATGTGCATTTATTTGGAAATAAGTCCCACTGAACTCGATAAGTGTTCACAAGACTATACTATACATTTTTAAGACATTTAACTTTAAGAATCAAGTTGATACGGTTTTATGTTTAATTCCATGTTTTCAATCATATAATATTGCAAATGATCCTAAGAATAATATGTGAAATATTTACCATCAGGTATATTGATATATCCATTTTAATGTACATACAAAAAATAATTGAATTCTTGAATGATTCACTCTTATTTACTACTGCTGCTGTTGCTATTGTTGTTTCCAATGTACAGTGTTGTTTCCAATGTATGGTGACCCTAAGACCCTAAGTTGTTTCCAATGTACGGTGACCCTAAGACAAGCCTATCATGACTTTTCCCCCCAAAGATCTGTTCAGAAAAGGTTTGCCATTGCATTCTTCTGAGGCTGAGAGAGTGTGATTTGCCCAGGGTCACCCAGTAGGTTTTCATGGCTGAGTGGGGACTGAAGGCCTGCTCTCCAGAGTCCTAGTCCAATACCCAAACTACTATACCATGCATGCAACAAATTTGCCTTAGAGTTGCTATAAGCTGGAAATGACTTGAAGGCATACAACTAATTTAATAAGGTTACACTTATTCAAGATCCTGAATACGTAAGAGGATTTCAGGTCTCTTGGCTATTGTCCTTAGCTCTTTAAAGTGATTTGGAACACAACTCCTACATTACTTGGGCTGATATATTTGTAATGCTTGCATAATGTTCTTGCAATGCCAACATAATTTGAGACATTGCCTTGGCAGATCTGTTAGCATACATCCAACTTTGTAAGGACTTACTTGCTGGATCTATAAGTTCTAGGAGTAGAATGTAAATCAGCTTAAATCATTCTTTCGTCATTTAATAAGTTTTCTGATCACAGTCAGTAGGTCCTTACCTGGAACTTTATATGAGGAAGCAATGTATTTTATGGTACTTTTCTCAAAGCCATTGTTGTTATTCAGCAGTTGCATGTTTTACATATGAAATATTCAATTCTCTACAGTTTTTCTTTGCTAAATGTAAAGTAGAGACATGGGATTATTGAAGTCATTTTGACCTTTTAAAAAACATACATAATAGCAGACAGAACATAATGACATTCCTTATATTTGTGGATTTTGGGCAAACCTTTTCTGGATTGTAAAATATCCTAAATTTCTCAAGATGAAGAAACTCTCTGAGTATATGGTTTTAATTTCAGAATTCAGAACGATTCAGCAGCTGAATCATTAAGCAAATTTCAGACATCTCTGCAATAGGAGTATACACTCTTAAGTTAGAATCAAACTAGAAGATATGCATAACTTGCATTACAAAGCAATGCTCCCCCAAGTGCCCGAAGACATCTGTTTGTCTCAGCAAACAGTATCTTTGAGATCTCCACTCTGTCATGGAAAGTGACCTTAGGCAAGTCACACTTTCTCAGCCTCTGAGGAAGGCAAAAACAAACCGTCTCTGAACAAATCTTGTCAAGGAAACGCTGTGATGGGTTCACGTTAGGGTTCCCATTAGTCAGACATGACTTGAAGGCACATAATGCCAGTCTTTCAATTAGCATTATTTGATTTAAGATTTGTCATCAGGTGATAAAGAGGCTTAATTTGCAAGTCTGATTTGTTCAATACACAGCTCTAAGGAAACTGCATCATGAGAGGGAAAATGTGCTATGTGCTTCTAAATGTATCCATACCTGTAACTGTAGCGTCTCATCTAGTTCGACCCTTAGCAAGCACGGTATAGCAAGTTTTCTTCTGTTCGTACAACATGTCTCCAAATTGAACAGAGATTAAGAGTTGTGAAGTTATGAAGTTGGAATATAGCAACATGCTCATTGCTTTAAAAAAAATATCCAGAAACTTCTAGTAGTCCAGAATGATATGAGTAGGCTGTTTACTGGAGCTGGCTATCAGGGACAGATATCTCCTTTATTAATTGGCTTCCTGTCTGTGTCCAGTTCAGAAACCACTATGACCTCAAAGTGTTGAAGAGTTTGAGACCTTGATTCTTTTCCTGTTCTTTAAAATCTAGGGAAGCACCTATGTGTCCTTTCAACAACTGAACTGTGCTTGAGACTCAGGAGAGAGCTTTTTCTATAGCTGCTATGGAATTAACTCCTTGGCTGCCTTGCATTGTCTGTTGACTTTCTATGGGTAGGCTAAGACCCAGTGGCGGAGTTTGGAGTGTGCGGGGGGGAGGGGCTACAGCTCGAGGGGTGTGGCCAGGGCATGGCCAGGGTGTGTGGGGGCATGCTACGGGCCAGGACGCCCCAGAAACATTGCCGCCCGGAGTGAATCGACCCCTCCCGCCCCCGCGTTCCTACGCAACTGCTAAGACTTTTCTCTTTTGGCAAGCATTTGTTATGCTGTCCAAGACTAAAATAGGTATGGGTCTGACTAGAAATAGCCCAGAATGATGAATCTCATTGTCTGGAGGCTTCTGCAGGTATGAGTAGACAACTTTAGAGGAGCATGTGTGTAGCCTTCGAAGATTTGGGGGGGGGGACCGTTGCTTCCCTCTGATCCCTGCAAGTTGTCCATCCTTACTCTAGATGCTTCTTCGTAGACTTGCCCACTCTTGAGCTACAATCTTGAATAAAGCGTTTCTCTCTTATTGCAGGATGACACTCTAAATGCAACTGTAGTGAAGGAACAAAGGCAGCTGAAACATATTTTATCCCTTAGTGTCTTTTTCAGAGACTTGTTAAAGGCTTTTGATATATATATTCTCTTATAAGTGAGCAACCATAATTTATCATTGTTCTTTTGAAATAAGAGGTGGTGAGAGAGAACATCAAAAGGAACCAAAGATGAGATAATGGTTAGGATGCATCAAAAAGGGAAACAAAGATGAACAAACCCTGGTTCTGTGTTCTGCCTTTGCAAGATGGTTGATGCTTTTCAGATGTTTGTGTTTGCAGCATGGATTTCATTTAGGTTTTCAGAGTGTACATTAACTTGAGTCCGTTTGGTATTCCCAAATAGAGTAGACCTATTGGAAAAATGGGACTTAGATAAATATTGACTCATCATTCAGGAATTGATTCACTGGGTCAACCCAGTAAATTTGTTATACATTGATATTTTTGGAACTTCTTTATTTCATTTGGTAAATGTGAATAAGAGTATGCACTTTGATTATTTTTGAAGTGTAACAAGTTTTTTCTCTCAATCACCCCATTATAATTCTTCAATTGGCTTTCGTGGATTTCATTTTATTCTGTCATTACCACCATAGCAACCTGAAGACCTCTGATTTTGTCTAATTTCAAAAATTAAGCAAGGTAGATCTTGTTAATTCTTAAATGGGAGATCACTAGACAATTCCAAGAATCTCTAGGCAGAGTAGGAAGGAATCCTGCTGCAGAACTGCTACCTGTTAACAATGACAATAATGGGATAGATGGACCCTTGTTTGACTAAAGACAAGCTTCCTATGTTGCCATGTTCCTAGTTGTCCCAGGAAATGGATGAGTTCGGTTAAATGTGTCGGCACAGCATCTCTTTCTCTTTCCTTTCTATTTACATGCACAATGGCTGCATTCACATGTAATAATAAGCCAGTAAACCAGGCAATCCTGGTTTATGAAACCTTAGTGTGAATAGGCTTAGCGAGCCACAGTTTGTAAGAAGCTGAAGTTTCCTTGTCTCAAAGTGAGGGAAGAGAAAGAGCTCCAAAAAGTGTAAGAAAAACAAAGTGAACAGTGTAGGGAAAAGAATCCTATTTTCTTGAGAATTTATATGTTGGGTCACTTCTGTGTATAATGGTAGATCAGGAATCCTGGCATACCACAACGTAGAGGAACTGTATGCTCATACATACAGCACATTTGTTTTTGTTTCATTTTTCCTCCCTGTGTGAACATGTAAACAAACCAGATTATGTAACCTAGTGTTATGTCTGAACCCAAGGTTATGCTTAATTATGCCCAAGCAAACCAGGATACATAAGCCAAAAACAAAGCCTGCTTTAAAGGTGGCTTGCAATCCAAGTTTGTTTGGGTGCATGCTAAGAAGTTCATATTTATTTTGTTTTCTTGCTTGTGCACATGATGGTTTAATAAAACCATAATGTTACATAGGAACACTGCTATTTTTATGTCACCAAATGTCATCCACAGTTCTGCATTTTATATATACATTTATATATACATTTAAGCCACTTTTCAAACTTCATAAATGTTAGGATTTTCAACCAAGAAATTCTGGAAAACAAATTCTCTGCCTAAACCCAGGGTATAAACAAAATATTCTTGGTAATTTCATAAAACTATAAGGAGGGTTCTACGAGATAATGTCTTGTCAGTTAAGCCAGTGGAAACATAGTGCATATGTATTCTGATATCAGTGCAAATGGAACTTAAACTGTGGATAACTTTGTTTACTCTTTTTGTAAACATTGATAATAGTCTCTTTATGCAGGGCCTTTTATGTACATGGTGCTTTTCAAAGAACAGATGTGTCAGGCTCCTCTCCCAAGGGACTTACTCTCTTAAAGAACTTTAGACTTAATTCTTAAAACACTGAGAGTTCTTGCTCCTTAGGTTTTGCCAGTCTGCTCTGAACCCACTTGTCCCATTCTTTTGAGGGGCTGTTTGTCGTGATTTCTCGGATCTGTGCTAGTGTTCTTCCAAAAAGTTTTAAGAACTGGGTCATGGTTTGCTGAGGTGATCCTGTGGAATTGAAGAGCAAATTTAAAAATGTATTTCTTAGAATTATAGTGTTATAGTGCAGAAGTGCCATTATATTGATGCACTATAAATGTAAGAATTGATTTTTTTTGAAGAAAGGAGAAGAGAAGGAAACTTTTTGTTCTGAGATGTCTTGGAATTAAAAAGAAACCCACATGAGGGTTGAACTAATACAATGTTACAACTGGTGCTTGGCATTACCAGGTGATAATTCAGAACTACAAAATGTCATTTGGATTTTTTAAATTATTATTTTTTATGTAGAACAATAAATATACTAAAAAAAGAAAAAATGAGTGTGTGTGTGTGTGTGTGTGTGCGCCACATCATTAAATCAGAGGAGATCATAACATTAAACTAAACCATAACATAAAAAAGTTGCATTAGAACATCAGTTAGCTATTGTTTATGAATTATGCATAAATTATAAATACAGTATCATCTTCAATTAAATTTAGCAAGCTAACTTTGAAATTAAACAATAAGTTTCATTTTTTTTAATCAGAAATAACATTTTGATTTTTTTTTTAAATGAACTACAGGAAAAAAAGCTCTTCTGGCACTTGCCCCATGTGGAGGAGCCTTAAGAAATAGATACAGAGAAAACTGGAGAGATGGGTGACTAGAAGTATAAGGAATATTTCAGTCACATTATGTAATAATAAGGGGCAGAGACGAGAGGTGCATTTGATAAGCTTCCGAGAAGAATTAAGTTTTCAGCAGGAATTTAGAAGGAATAAGGAAAGTTGTTGCACAGAAGCGTTGTAAAAAATAGTTCCATGCATCAACGGAACCAAGAGAAAATGGGCAGAATAGGAGGAGATTAGTGTTTGTTTAATGGAGTAGGAGACCTTTGGATCACTGGGTGGTGGAGTTGGAAATGCAAAGGACACATGTGTTGGGATATAAGTGGAGAAAGGCAAGGAGGAGCAAGACTATGCAGTATCTGAAGGTGAAGAAAATAAACTTGTAGAGGATCGAGGAATGGACAGAAAGTCAGCAAAGAGATTTAGGAGAAAAGTCCTTGTCAGAGGAATGAGGGAGCCCTGGTGGCACAGGGGTTAAATGCTGGTACTGCAGCCACAAGGTTGTGAGTTTGATCCTGCCGGGCTCCAGGTTGACTCAGCCTTCCATCCTTCCGCCGGTCAGTAAAATGAGTACCCAGCTTGTTGGAAGCAATTAGCTAACACATTGTAAAACTGCTTAGAGAGCACTTAGCTGCTAAGTGGTATAGAAATACACATACAGTTGCTATTGCTAATGAGAGGAGTGAATTATTTTGGCAGCCAAATGGATGTGAGTGAATGAAGATGAAACAACTGAAGAACAGGGTGAAGAAGGTGGCAGCTGTCAATGAGAGAGATCACTAACCAAAGTGTTTTATTAGAGGGACAATGAGAAGGAGGCTTATTTTTTATAATGGTGTAAGGAGATAGGTGACATGATTTAATGAAAGACTGAGTTTTTGGAACAAAGAAGACACACAAATTGGAAAATCAAAGTTTGATACCATTGCTTACTTTAATATAAGCCTTTAATACCTTAGCACATTGAAGGTTATGTCTTGTTTGAAATACCACTGCTTTCAACTTGATGCTGATTCAAGCAATGGGTATGATATTTTCTTTCATTTCTGCAGCTCTTTGAAAGTCTTCTCTCTGCTGAGAAAATGAACTGTAGTCCTCATTTGAGTCACCTTGTGTGAGGTGCTTTTGCACTTCTCCTTACTGATCAAGAGAACAAAATCTCCACTAGGACTGCCACTTTTGTATTCTTGCTGGGTGAGTGAAGGTTACTCTGACATCACCAGCAACAGGGCTGAAGTTAATAGGGGTACTTTTTCTGTGTCAGAGGGATATCTTATACATTTTTCTAGGTATAGGAATGTGCACTGGGAAGAACAAACTTGGCACCATATTTGACTTTCTGTGCATAGGTAAGTTTAAGATTTATGTTAGCATACTAACAACAGCAGCAGCAGCAGCAGCAACAAGAATTTTATTCATTTATATCTAGCCCTTAGTTTTCTCCCCCAAAATAGTGGGAGTAGTTTGAGAGTAGTGTGAATTCTTTGTTGATCTCCATTCCTTTTCAAAATTTCAATTCAGAATTACCTGAAAGTAGAAAGAGTGGTTGTTAAACCAGTTTAAGGCTACAGTGTAATAGCAATGTAGTGTTTGGTATATAAGTGGTAAACTAATGCTTGTTTTAATTAATGTGTTTTAATTTGTATTGTTTTAAATGTATGTTGTTATCCTCCTTGATTCAAATGATAGGCATATTTTCTTGGCCCCAATATTGAAGGCAATTAAAAGTTAGGGCTGCACATTGATATGATTACACGGGTTGCCATTTCATCTCTTTTCCCAGTTGAAGGACAGAGGAGAAGATGGTGAAATGTTAAGAGGCGACAGCAAGAATTCAGTACTACTGAACACCTTCTTTGCCTTGGTCTTTTCACAGAAGAAAACAGTGCTCCACTTGGGGAAAAAGGCACAGATGGTCGGATAGGGGAAATGCAGCACAGCATAGGTAAAAAGGTAGTACAGGAATACATGGCTACTCTAAATGAATGGAAGTCTCCTGGGCCAGCTGAACTGTATCCCAGAATATTAAAAGAACTGGGAAAAGTAATCTTAGAAACACTTGCAAAAATCTTTGAGAACTCATAGAGAAAGGGAGGAGCCCAGCAGACTGGTGGAGTGCAAATATTGTCCCCATCTTCAAAAAGGGAAAAAAGAGGACCAAAACAATTACCACCCAGTCAGCCTGACATCAATACCAGGAAAGATTCTAGAGCAAATAATTAGACAGTCTGTAAGCACTTTGGAAGGAATGCCGTGATCACTAAAAGTCAACATGGCTTTCTCAGAAACAAGCCAAACTAATCTTATCTCTTTTTTATATTTACTAACTTGGTAGATGAAGGAAATGCTGTGGGCACAGCATATCGTGATTTCATTAAGGCCTTTGACAAGGTTCTCCATGATATTCTTGTAAACAAGCCAGTAAATGGTAGGTAGGCAATGCTACTGTTAGGTGGATTTGTAACTGGTTGACCAACTGAACCCAAAGGGTGGTCATTAAGGGCTCCTCTTCATCTTGGAGAGAAGTGACTAGTGGGGTGCCACAGGGTTCCGTCCTGGACCCAGTGCTATTCAACATCTTTATCAATGAGTTGGATGAGGGAATAGAGGGCATTCTTAGGAGGGGTGATTAGGAGGGGTAGCTAACACCTCAGAAGACAGAAGACAGATCAGAATTCAAAACAGATTAGAGAGGTAGACCAAAACGAACAAAATGAATTTCAGTAGTGAGAAATGTGAGGTACTACGCGTGGGCAGAAAAAATAAAATGCACAGATATAAGATGAAATGCATAAATAAAGGATGGCTTGACCACAGTACATGTGAAAAGGTTCTAGGAGTCTTAGTAAATCACAAACTGAACATGAATCAGCAATGTGATGCGACAGCTTAAAAAAAGGCTGCATGAACCAGAGTATAGTGTCTAGGTCAAGCGAAATAGTAGTACTATTCTATTCTGCTTTGGTTAGACCCCGCCTGGAATACTCTGTCCAGTTCTGAGCACCACAGTTCAGGAAGGATATTGACAAGCTGGAATGTGTCCAGAGGAGGGTGACCAATATAATAAAATGCCTAGAAAACATGCTCCATGAGGAGAGGCTCAGGGAGCTGGGTATGTTTGGAGTGGAGAAGAGCAGGTTAAGAAGTGACATTATAGAAATGTTTAAACATTTGAAGGGATGTCATATGGAGGATGGAGTAAGCCTGTTTCCTGCTTCTCCAGAGACTAGGACACAAAGTAACGGCTCCAAACTTCAGGAAAAGAGATTCCATCTAAACATTAGGAAGAACCTCCTGACAGAGCAGTTCTACAGTAGGATGTGCTGCCTTGAACTGTGGTGGAGTCTCCTTCTTTAGAGCTTTTTAAACAGAGACTTAGATGGCCATGTGTTGGGAACGCTTTGAGGTGTATTCCTCCATGGCAGGGGGCTGGACTTGGTGGCCCTCATGGTCTCTTCCAGCTCTATGATTCTATGAATGCCTAAATACGTAAGCATGCACACTCTCACACACACACATATATGCAGACACAAATATAGAAGGAGTTCTCCACTTCCTTGTCACCCACTCTTGTGACAGTGTACAGTGATGTGGCAATTTAAATCTTCCCTCTCTGCATGATGAGATGGGAACATTTTAGCATGGGGCAGACTGATGTTCTCTCTAACATACACACATAACGGCAAATCCCTCCAAGATCACTGCCCTAGTTCTAATAGCAGCACTGGGGGCAGCATTCTTTTTGCCACTGCCTAGCTGAGCTGTGAGGAAAGGCAAGTGGAGTTCTTCAGGTTTCTGCAGGCTCAGGGAGAGCAGACAGGTTCCCAGTTGCCCAGATAATGCTCTAAAGTTTATTTCAGCATTATGGGAAATCATTAGTTAACTATGCAAGTGACAGAGTGTAGATTTAGTTGCAGTCTTCTAGTTTACATGTTCTACATGCAATCTTAAGTGTTAAAGAAAGAGCTCCCCTTACCTCATCTCCTAAGCTTATAAATGAGGGCTGCCCATAAATTCCTAGACCCTTTGTGGTTGCTTCCAAAGTTTAGGAGTGATTCACTTGGCTAGCTTCATTTTCCATTATGCTTTTGCACTAAATTCCATGTGGAACTAAGTCATGGGAAGGGTCTGATATACATTTGGATCATAGGCCAGTCCATTGTTCAGAAAAAGTGATTTCAGAATCTCTGGTGGACAAAACCATCAGTAGAATTAGCTCATAATTGCACATGAGGATTACTTAGCTGCAGTGATGTACAATAGCTTCCAAGTCACAAGGTGAATTTGAATCATGTGGGACACTTAGAAAGTACCTCTGTCTTAATACCAGTTTATAGTCTCTTCCTACAATGATGGGGTTTTTGTTCTAAGCTAATAAGCTGTTTTCCAGTCAGATGGGGAAAAAATAAAGTTACTCATCATCTTAAGTAGTTTTTCAGGAGATAGCTAATCAGAGTTTCACTTCCTGAATACCAGACAAGCTGAGTTAAAAGACTGTAGTAACAGAGTGGGTTTGTTTGGTTTCCAAGATACATTTGTGGTATCTGTGCACTAATCCTCCAGAAAGGAGGCCTTCAGTACTGTAAAAAGATTATTAGTCAGATGTAGCAATGAAAATGACCTCTTGGGAATGAAGAGCTGACAAATGCTGGGCTCTGAAGTTCTTATGGGGCTCGTTTCCCTAGACTGTTCTGTCCTTAATAGTAATATCGTTCTGCTTATCCTTCATGTACAAATTAAGAAACATTAAATTAAAAGCATATTCTTTCCAACACATCCAGTTCAACCACTGCATTGTAGGGCTGTGTATGCAAGGTTCTGAGAAGCCTTGAATTTGTACCTGTTGGCTGAAGTGTCTCATTTGGAATCTTTTAGTAGAAGGGACTTCTGTGAACTTCAGTGGGATCAGAGCTTTAAGCGGTAGAGTCTCATGTGGCTCCCTCAGCAAAGACTTTTGATTTATGAAGTGGGTGGGGATTCTCACCAGACGCATCTTTGGGCCTCAACAGGTTTTCAGTTTCTAGAGTTCTTTAAGTCAGGTTTGTAATTCAGTGTAAATTTTTTTTTCTTGGAATATGTGAATCAGCTGACCCCTTGAAAATCACTATCACAAGATGTGGTAGTGGTCATTTGCTTGGATGGGAAACCTCTTTAGTTTGCTGTATATAATACATGATGGTATTGTAGTTTATAGTTATTTATTTGGATTTTATTGGTTTTACTGGGTGAATGCTATTTGTGATTGGTAGTCTTGTTGGCTTGTTTTTATCTATTTTATGATATTTTATGGTTTTAAACATGACTTTAAACTTGCAAATTTATATACAAAGCAAGCTGACTTGTGAGGGTTTTATTTTGAATGGTAGCCTAAAAATATTTTAAATAAATGAAAGTATGATCTTTACTTCCTGGGAAGGAATCCCAGGAGTCATAGGATAGACTGAACCTCTGTTTCTCAGAGTGGAGGAAGAACTCTAGCCTTGGAGGGAGAGCTATGAGCCCTCTCCTAGTGCCTGAGGGAGCTTTCACAGGCCTTAGCATTCAAATATCAGGCAGTTGAAAAAGCAGGCAGAGCAGGGGTTTTTCCCTTCATACGCTAGGAGAACCCAGAATTGAGACAGGATAAGAACTACATCAACCAAAACATGCGTACATCTCATATATCACAGTTGAAGACTTCTAGGATAACTAATGATAGTTTGCTGTTGTGTTGAAATTGGAAAACTTTGATGAGCAGCTTCAGAACAAACCAGAATCTAAAGCCACAGTTACAAATTGGTTTTGAATCCTGCCTTATTCCCAAATTGATTACCATTTTGAGCAGAGTGTGGTATCAAGAATACAACTACAAGTGGCTAGAACAAACAGGTCACAGCTTTATGGGTTACAGCTGAGAAGGTTGGCTTAGTCTGGAGCCAGGGTCCCTTCATTGGCTGACCCACTTGCTGGTAGGTAACCCCTGACACTTCCAACAGCATGTGACAGAAGCAAGAGTCCACCTTGGCAAAAGCCACTGTGTTGTTCCCCTGTCACTTACGAATGAGGCAGGTCCACACCCTCGAACTTCGCATGTCTCTGGTTGCCTTAAATCCAAGTCCCCTTGAATAATATTTCCCCCACCCAACTAGAGATATGGACCATGCAGTCCCAGTTCCCCCAAACTACATATGGCAACAGAATAAGGAACACTCTGTTATCAAGTGTACACCCACGTAACTGTAGCCTTTTTCCAGCTATAAAACAAGGAGGGAAGGTATGGAATGGCTTCATTACAAATGTTGAGGCAAGACAGGCAGAACAGTTTTATGTCTGTCAGGTGGATGTGACTGAAACTCTTCCTTTCAGCAATCTCCTGATAATCCCACCCTTTCCTGAGCAAGGCCAACTCTCTTCTGTTTGGCCATCCATTCCATTGCTCTAAAAGTTACCTCTGCGAGGCACAAACATGGAAGCTTGGGAACCCATGCTTCCCCCGGTTGAATGTTATGGGTGGCTATGTTTACTTAACCTGTGATGTCTTCAAGTGAGATACATGAAGCAGGGAGTAAATAACAGCCACCTCTCCCAGTTGATGTGAGAATAGAAAGAGGGAAAAAAGATATACATGCTTTCCTAAGCTCTTTGGAGGAAGAGCAGGTTTAAATGCAATAAATAAGCAAGACAGTGCTGTGAGAGCAGCAGATGAATGGAGAACGTGGTATCAGACGTGTTTTGTGAGGATTGGGGCTGGTCTACCAAGTTATTAATTGATGCAGGGCTATGGTTTGTGTTTTAATTCCCACATGGTGGGTTGCAGGAACTTTGTGGGTGGGTTGCTAGGCGGTCAGCAGATGGGATGTGTTTGGCAAAATGCAACGGAATTTTCAAGGAGAGGAGAAGCATTTGGAAGTAGAAGCACAGAACCAACAAGCAGTTCCATTGCCCGGTGCCCAAAGTCCATATACTCTGGTAGTGTGTATTGGTAACTGAACCAGATGTAACATGAGGGTACCTAATTACAAAATAGGTTTTGAAGAACTTAATCCAATTTACTTTAGTAAGCTCTGTTTTTAAGGTGTGTGTGTGTGTGTGTGTGTGTGTGTGTGTGTGTGTAAAAACAGCAAGCTTATGTTTTAAATAGAGCTTAGGCTGCTCTCTCCTTCCTGAGAAGCAGCAAGTTTTTTTCTTGTCTGATTCTGGAATCTATCGGAAAGGGCAGTGGCTTATCCGAACTACAGTCGAACTTGCCTTCATTTGAGGCTTGTATATGAAAGGATTAAATCAAATGCATATGTAACAGCACTGTACTCCACTTAGAGTTGGTGTTCAATAAAGCTGTGCAGATTTCTTTTTCTTCCTAAAAAAAATAAACATCTGTAAAATAAATTACGCATTTCAGAGTCAAACCATTTATAACATGGAATGAGTTCTTGGTGGAGTTTTGAAATTACGATAGGGAATTGTGCTCACAACATTTGGTGTTATTGCTTGATTAGGGTGACTGTGACTTAGGTCTATGGAGAGAAACAAGAAAGGGAGAGCTTTTCTAACTAATTTCTTCCAGACCTTGCTTGACTTGTGGGGAGACTTTCGTTCTTCTACTGCATTATTAATTTATGAGTTGAAGGCAGTATAATATCTATAAAATCTGATTTAGTGCTTGACTTTTTCCTGGCTTATGTAGGACCCAATCCTCAAAGCACAGATGAAAAGGCAGGAAGAGTTGTGTTTATGTTTCTATATACTTGTGAGTAAAATCTTTTTGAACAGAATGGATCAAATGTAAGCTGATTTTTTTTAACCATTTCAAAAATACAAACTTCCTATGACAACAAATGGGTTAAGCCAAAGCCTTTACATATAAACTCTTAAATGAATCCTTGACCAAGCACACAGTTCGGTATCAAATGCAGGTCATAGAATCATGTAGAATTATAGAGCTGGAAGAGACCACAGGGATCATCAAGTCTAGCCCCCTACCATGCAGGAGTACACAGTGAAAGCATTCCCGACAGGGTTGTTAAGGACTTTGTGTTGTTTTACATAAAGAACTGATAACTGGTTTTTTTGAGGCTGAACTTTATAAGTATGCCATCATGGATCATTTTTGTGTGCTTGATGCTGGGAGTGGAGTGGGGTTCTTAAATTCAAGCTACAGCAATAGCTCTGGACATCTTCACTTATACTGCCAGGACGGTTTGGTACCACATTTAGTGTCCTCTGTGTGAACTCATCCTAATTGCTTTCTTTCTAGTTAGAGATTACTTGCAAACATTGAGTTGCCAGTGTCTGTATTTCTTAGCGATTTCCATGTCACTTCTTCCAGGACACTCCCTTTTCTTCCCTATTAAATTTAGGTTTGCTGATTTTTCTTTTATATGCTTCATTTCAAAGTAAAATTGCATGCCCTGAGGCATTCTTTTTGGTTGAAACCACTGAGGTTTTCACCAGATTTTTTTCCATTCAAGGGTGAGGTGATGTTAAGTGCCCTATGCAGTCTCTTAAGCCGTGTGATTCCCAGCTGTATGATTCCCACTCCTTGTTCAGGTGATCAGGAACAAATCAGAGCGAGCTTAGCCTTGTGTGCTTTTCCCTCACTGCTGCTGTTACTCCATACTCAAGAAAAGTGACAAGTTTTGCCTTCACTTTAGAACAGGTTTGGGACTCATGTGGCCTTCCAGATGTTGCTGGGCTGCAACTCGCAGTCTTCTCACCTTTGCTGATGGTGTTGTAGTTTGCGAACATCTGAAACATCTCATCATACTCATCCCTGTCTCAGAGCAACAGTTCCATGTTACATATGAACTCAGGAACACAGAGTTGTGGTATGTTCTAACTATAGTTAGTTGACATACTGGAATCTGGAAACCATGGTTTGAACATGTGATAGCTCCCCAAAGTCTACGAGTAATAAAATCTAACGAATTAACAAAGGTAAAAAGAGAAGTATTCATTCTCCAACTTTTATACAGAGAAGGTTAAGAAGGGACAGGGTGTAAGCTGTAGTGTCTCTGCAGCATGTTCCTAATTATTTGAAACATGATTTAAGTCAGGAATGGGCAACATTCAAGGAGAGTCATCCCCATACAGCCTGTTATCCAGCAGAACTGGGCACCAGCCAATAACTCTAAACCCTGAGAGCTAGGAGAATTAATCTCCTATACCTTCTTTACCAAAAACAATCACTGGGAGGAGTGTTACCCCAAAAGGCGGGGGACCTTGGGGTCCTCCAGCAGTACCCATGCCTCCGTGAAATGGTGGGGAATATTAGCTCAAAAGAAGGCCTGCAAGAGGGAGGTAACCTGGTAGGTTCTTCCCACCTGTGTCTACCAATACTCATGTGGGAACACCCGTCAGAGATTCAAGCAATATCTTTAAAATGTTTTATTCGGGAACTAATCAAGCACCCAAGATCCAAACAGTCTTACAATCACATGAGGCTAACTGAAGAAAAAGAAGGAAAAATGTGGATAGATACTCTTAGGGAGAAATGGGTAATAATGACCAATCCTGAAGAGGGGGACCAGCGCTGGAAGGCTCAAACCTGAAGGATCAGAGAGCAAACAGACAGAGTGACAGCCTGCTTCCAAGGGGCTGCAAGGAACTGCAAAATAGTCAGGGCTTAAATACCCTTTCTGCATGTTGAAGTGAAGCTTCTAGCAAAACTTAACATTTTCTCATGGAACTAACTGACAGGAGATTGTTTTGACACCAGGTTGACAGAACTGTAGGAATCATGGTAGCTCTTGAAGTTTAGACTAGCAGGGAAAATATTTGGGTGGTAACCCAAAGGTAACAGTCTTTGATCAGAAGAATGATCTCTAAATGTCCCTAGGTCTGTTCGGGAATGCAAGCGCTTTGGTAGGAAAAAGAGATTAGCTTGTGGCCCTTGACACCAGGGCTTTCATCTTAGTGTCCTTTTGAATGTCATGGCCCACTTATGTCTTAGCACCTTGACCTAACAACAACTCTTTCTTGGGCCAGCATGCATCCAGTCATTCAGTTCCAGCCATAAATGTGTTCAATTTATATAAAAATGATATCCCTCCTCAGTCTTGCTATCTTGCCATCTGGGGGGCACCAGGGGGTGATAACAGGAGGAAGGAGTTTAAGGCTTCTCCTACATCCTAGCAGTCCTGAGCAGTTTAGGTTCAGGACCTAATCTTCAGCTTTGCTCCCATCCCCAGCATCATTGAGCTAAAACCATCTCTCTCTCTCTCTCTCTCTCTCTCTCTCTCTCTCTCTCTCCCCCCCCCGCCTCCGCCCGCAAGTAAGTATGACCATACGGGCCTCAGAAATTGCCCACTCCTAGGTGATCATCTGAATTGAGCCTTTTGTATCATTTCCCTTTCTTTTCTACTGCTCATTTCAGCAAAATCCCAAAACACATCCTCCTTTTTCTTTATTGTCATCATTATTTTTCCTCCCATCCTGTACGCACCTTATTAATCGCTAGACATCAATCTCTTGCATTTCTGTATTGAAATAGGGTAGCTTATCCCCATCCCCTTGTGCTTTCATATAAACCTGTGGGTGTTCTTTTGGATAGAATGTGCTTCCTTAGCGTTTATACCTCCTTGTGTCCATTAATCTGAATCGTATGGTTTGAATGGGATGCACTTCTATCAGTGAGAAGCATTTCTTAAATTCAAGAACTATGAGTTGTTACTATCTTGTAATTTGACATTTCCCTGCTGTGAAAATTTTTAAATAGTGTTATCAAGGTCAACCATGATTTTGTTCAAGGTAGCTAAATATTCTTATTTCTCCGTAATTAGTATTTTCCTAGTATTAGAAAAGAGGCAATTTTCTTTTAATTCATTGTTCTTTCTCTCAACCGTATTTCACTGGAACTTGAGGGTTAGGATCATAACAAATGCTAATGTTTTGCTCCCACCCCAGTAGGGAGTTGGTAGTGGATAATGATGGGTGGATTAGAGTGCTAAACGTTATATGCAAGCAATAAGGGTTATTAAGAGAGAATTTTCCACCTGCCCTGTTTATGTTATGATAGATCGCGTTCATGGGCAGAGCTCTGTTGAAGTAGCACTGCCCTCTTGTGGTGGAGCGTGGTGGGATTACTGACATCCCTCAGTGGCAAACCTGTTAGTTTCCTGCCCCTCACTTTGATCCCCTTCCCTTCTGCATATAATACATGCTCTGTTCCATATTTTCCAGTACACCATAGCGTAGCATTTCTGGCTTTTGTCTGACACCTGGTAGATTTAATAGTTGTTGTTTTCTTTTTTCCATTCCTTGTCATTTCTTCCAACTTGTGTCTTGAATTTGCCACAAACAGTGACTTTTCCGCCGTAGTCTCCCACGGCTGTATCTCTTAGTTATTTTTAGTTTTCCCTGCTTTACAAACCTGGTTGGGTTTTAATTGCTTCCTGTATGATAATGTCTTTCATGTTTCATTCAGTTTATTCCAAATTAACTTACCAAAACATACTTTTCTCCTCAGCAAGCCCTTCAGTTAGACCAGCAAACAAGACCTTTAAAAACATTTTTAAGGGACAAATAAATTGCTCAGAGAGGAATGAATGTGTGCGGATGTCCCCCCGCCGCACAACAGAATCTAGACTGTGAAATGTGTGAGGTGTTCACGTACTGTTTTCTCCCAACACAGTAGTGCCTGTGAATTTGAGTCTTCATCTGCAGCTTCCCTAAATAACAAATAAATAAAACCTAAATGGTCTTTATGAGAAGTAGAGGTTCAATTCGTTTTCCTCATAAGCCCATGCTGCTTGGAGGTGGTTTATTTTAAAAGATTTCAGTAAGCTTAACTTTTTAAAAGGTGTTTAAAAGAAAGTTGGTTTCAGTAAACTTAAGGAAATTGTGTGTGTGTGTGTGTGGCTGTGCACACACACACACAGGGTAAGGGAAAGGCAGCACAGTATAAGTATAGAGGTAGCACAGGAATACCTTGCTATTCTAAATGAATTAAAGTCTCTGGGGCCGGAGGAACTACATCCAAGGGTATTAAAAGAACTGGCAGAAGTAAATCTCTGAACCTGTGGCAATAATCTTGAAGAATTCCTGGAAAAAAGAAGGAGACCCAGCAGACTGGAGGAGGGCAAGTATTGTCCCCGTCTTCAAAAAAGGGGGAAAAAAGAGAACCCAAATAATTACCACCCCGTCAGCCTGACATCAATACCAAGAAAGATTCTAGAGCAGATCATTAAAGAGAGAGTCTGTAAGCACTTAGAAAGGAATGCCATGATCACTAAAAGTCAGAATGCGTTTCTCAAAAACAAGTCATGCCAGACTAAATTTATCTCTTTTTTTGACAGAGTTACTAGCTTAGTAGATGAAGGAAATGCTGTGGATATAGCATATCTTTACTTCAGTAAAGGCTTTGACAAGGTCACCCATGATATTCTTACAAACAGTTTAGTAAATGGTGGACTAGAGAATGCTACTGTTAGGTGGATTTGTAACTGGTTGACCAGCTGAACCCAAAGGGTGCTCACCAATGGCTCCTCTTCATTCTGGAGAGAAGTGACTAGTGGGGTGCCACAGGGTTCTGTCCCGGACCCAGTGCTGTTCGACATCTTTATCAGTGACTTGGATGAGGGAATAGAAGGCATTCTTATCAAATTTTCAGATGACACTAAATTAGGTGACCAACACCCTGGAAGACAAATCAGAGTTCAAAATGACCTAAACAGATCAGAGAGCTGCACCAAAACTAACAAATGAATTTCAATAGTGAGAAATGTGGGGTACTGTACTTGGTCAGAAAAAGTGAAATGCACAGATATAATATGGGTGACACCTGGCTTGACCACACTACATGTGAAAAGGATCTAGATGCTGACATCTAGAACATGTCAGCAGTATGAAGTAGCAGGTGAGAAGGCCAATGCAATTTTAGGTTGCATCAATAGTAATATAGTGTCTAGGCCAAGGGAAGTGTTAGTACCACTCTATTCTGCTTTGCTCAGACCCCACCGGCTGGCCCTTCCCCAAACTGCAAACCCCAGGATTCCATAGGATGTTGAAAGTGGAATAATCGCACTATAAGAGCGTAGTGCGGAAATGGCCTAATTTAAAATACAGGAAGAGGAAGTGGAAGATTCCACAGGTACAGAATAGAAACAGAAAAGGGTGAAGATGTGAGAAGGGAGTGAAACGAGAAACAGGAAGCTAAAAGAATGTAAGTACCTGAAAGTATATGATGTAGAAAAGATAATCAGTGAATATTAGAAAGAACAGAAATATTAAACTGAAAAGGAGAAACAGGACCATGGTATAGTGATTTGAGTGCTGGGCTATGACCTTGGAGACCAGGGTTTGAATTCCCACTCAGCCATGGAAGCTCACTGGGTTAGCCTTGGGTGAATCACACATTCTCAGCACCCAGAAAACCCCTTGATAGGTTCACTTTAAGGTTGCCAGAAGTCAGAAATGACTTGAAGGCACACAACAACAGAAAGCACATCCAAGAACTGCAGAAAAAAAATCAGAAATGAAAATACTTCTGCCTGGAATAAATGTGTTATAGTAATCCTTGTGGGACAATTTTTTAAAAAAAAGTTTAGCAAAGAAAGATGGCACAACATTAACATTATCTGGTCTGATAACAAGTTCTTTTCAAGTACTAACTTGTGAAGGAACTGAGATATTGAAGATTAGGCAAAGGCTGAGGAAAAGAGGGGAAAAGAGAACAAAGATACCAAGGAGAAAGAATAATCAAAAGAGGACGAAAGAGCAGGTGGAGGGAGGAAAGGAAAGAGCAAAACTGTCTGAGACAGGAGAAAAAGAAAGTTTTCTGTTTCTGTCCTCCATACAGTGCAGAAACAGTACTTACATTGTATGATGTTCACACATTTCGCCAACTGCATGCACACAGTTATACCTAAACTGCATCATGTGAATTAAATCTCAAAAGCCTACAATAAAATGCTTGTCTGTTTATGGAAAAAAACAAAATCCACCCAAGTGTCAAAAAGTCACAGGATGTATTATGTATATTGCTTTCTCAGATTCTTCTGGGTAAGTTGTCTAGCACAAATGGCTAATAAGCAAGTTTCATTTCCTTCTGATAGTATCTTGTGATCTGTCTTCAAAGTACTGGCACATCTTTCTTGTCAACTGACCTAAAATACAGAATTTCTTCATGGTTCAAATTTTTAAGAATTAATATTAGTACAAGTTCTGGCCAAGTGCTCAGGACTTAAGAACACTTCAGAATTTAGAAGTTTCCCATACAGAAAGCAAATCTGAGGTGGTTGCTGGTAGACTAAAAAGGACATATAAATTGTAATGTGTGAAGTAAATTGTTCAGGTCAGTATCAGTTCAACAGATCTGAACTAAGCAGTTCATTTTTAGTTCATCTGGCAAACTGTTAATGTCATCCATGCTATTTAATTTATGTCTTGCTTTTTGCTAATGTACTCCAGGGAAGGATGCATGGTTCCTGCTTAATTTTATTCTTGCAACAAGGATGAAGAACATGCCAGCTTTTCAGATTGGACTGCAGGTCCCACAATCCTTTGCCAGTCACTGTTGGGGGCTAGGATTCTCCATCTGCATGCACTTACCAGTGCCAGGGACTCATGAAAGTCTTCAGGGAGCTTTGTGACTATGTTTGGCTGAATGTGATTATAGGGCACCCATGGCTGTGAACCACAAACATCTATGGGGACCTTTATGCTCAATGTGCAAATGTCCCAGATGCTACTGGGGTGCAGGAACATTCAGGTGTGGAGCTTGTATGTTTGCCCACTTATCCATCCATTTAGCTCTCCATATAGGCAGATGCACATCCAAACAGGGCTAGGTCACAAAACAAACACCATGAAAGAATAGAGGTTACAAACAAGATGTCTACAGAAGCTTTCCTTCTTGGTTACACTTCTGAATTTGATGTGTGATGTGGTGGTTAATGTTCTCTTACTACTGTGTTTCCAGCTCAAGAATTTGGAAACAGAGAGGCACAGGACAAAAACTTGGAAAATGAAGGATTTCCAGAGAAAGTCCTCATTGACATTGTTACTATGATTAATTAATTCTGATTCATGTGTACATCAATTAATTCTGATTCATGTGTACATGAATTAGTTCTGATTCATGTGTACATCAATTAGCAGTTCACACATGCTTGTTAAATGCAAAATAGTATGTGTGAAGAACCCATCGCAAAATCTGATATTCTCTCATGTCCAGTAATTTTTAATGCTGGTTATTATCACATAGTAAGCAATGCAATGATGAGGCTATTGATATATATATATGCATATCACAGTGCCACTCAGACCCTGCTTGGTAAAACTCTCTTTCTTTGGTTGGTAAGAGTTGCTGTTGGTGTCAATATCTCTTCTGTTTTACACTTTACTCAGGCTTTCGAATAATGTTTCAAGTGCTATTCAGCCACTGGAGAATATACAAATCCAATCATTTATATGTTGTTCTCTCTAGTGGCAGTTTCACATGCGTCCATTTTATTGGGAAAGCTGTGGCTAGTTGTGCAACAGAATAGTTGCATATGAAATTGTTGTACATAACAAAATACACATAATTTTATGGGTTTTTTTTCTGATACAAATGTAGTATATGTATAGGAAATTCTCTGTAACACAGAATCATAAAATTCCAGAATTGGAAAAGAACCCAAATCTAGTCCAACCCCCTAGAAATGCTGGAAATCCACAGGATTTCCATAGGAAAGCTACATGAAGATATGGTCCAAAGACTTTTATTCTGTGTACATATGAACTGATTGGACTACTGTACTGGAGTCTCAGATGGGAATCTCTTCCATAATATTATACTGATGTATATTCAGAAGCTCAATCTCATTGGCTTTAATGGGTCCCTTTGGGTTTAATAGGGCTTACTGCCAGAACTAGATGTATACAGTTTGGTTTTTAGCTCAGAGTGGCCTTAAAATACACTTTGGAATAATAATGCCAGACCAGTTTACAGTGGAAGTCTAGTATCGTGGTCTTGTATTCTACCTTTTTTTCTTTTTCTTTTTTCTTTTTGATACCCAAAAGGTTTTACAACTTAATTAAATATGGAGCAGCTACACAATTAAACCGAAGAGGTGGTGGTAATAATAATAATAATAATTAGTAGTAGTAGTAGTAGTAGTAGTAGTAGTAATAGTAGTAGTACCTACCTCTCTTCAAAGCTCAAGGCGAGGTACAACAAAGGTTAAAATACAATTAAAACCAGCATACCAATTAAAAACACATTATAATCAATATACACTAAAACATCAAACCATTCAATGCAAATGTGTCATAATTAAAATCATAATTAAAATACATCATAATTAAAAATAGACTGGGTAGGCCTGCTGATATAAAAAGAGGCCTAGTGAACTAGCTGGAACCAAGTACACTTAAAAGCATCTTTCCTGGTCATTTGGAACTACATTGCTTAGGGCTTTTCAAAGCAAAATGAGCACCTTGCATTGAACTTTGAAGTAAATTAGTAGCCTATGAAATAATGTAGAAGTAGGAAATGTAATCTTTATTTTGTCATAATAAAAATATTGCACTGTTTTTTCTATATAGTGTGTAATCAAAATGGCTTTATAATCAAGCCCTGTATGTTTGACAGTTAGGCAGTCAGCCCACACTATCCAAGCTACTTGAAAATCCTAGCTGTTTTCAAGGCCAGCTCTAGATAGAGCACATTACAGTAATCTAGAAATTTCCAGGCACAGAAAATTTATGTTCCAGCATCTGGTGCACCACTGAAAGCAAGTAAGTCTGCTCTGCTTGGGTCTCCAGATACCATTACTATAACTGCTAATATTAGTAGTATTATATCACTGCTAGTACTAATTCCATGTAGTACTTCAAAAAGATATTTTTCAAAGTACGACAGATCAGTATTATAAGAGGCTTAAAATTTAAAATATATGTGGGGCAAACAGGAGAAGGGAGGAATGGAAATGGAGGATAGGTTGGCAGGGGAAGAACAAGTGATTATTTTATTTAGTGCCCTTTGTTTGGATTAAGTAAAATATATGCAACAGGTATTCAGTTTCTAATAATACAAAATGTGATTGCATATATTTTTTAAATTTTTGAATGACTGCCTGTAAAGATAAATTCATGAAGTTTCCTTCTCTTATATCTTTACCCCCTAAAAAAGGGAGCTTGGAAAGTTACTTTTTAAAACTTTTTAAACTTTTTAAAAAGAAATTACAGGTTTAGTCCCCGAAAAAGTAGTTGGTTGTGATTATAGGTACCATTTTAAATGATCTAAAACAGTTGTTTCGTAGTTCCATTTTATAAAACAATCACTGGAATCCTATATTATCTTTTACTTAACATAACTTTACATATAATTAGCTAAGTAGCAGAGGTGCTACAAAACCCTGTTAGTGTGAACATGGATATCGGGACACCAGCAAGTGATCAATGTGCATCAAAACCAATATGCATTGCACATGCCCATCAGTGCATGCTATACATTGGTGTGTAGTGCTCATCGGACACTTTGCTAGCTCTGCTATATAGTGACATAACAAGCAGCCTGCTACTGGATATGGATGTTATTAAACTGACCAGTTCTAATTCTCACGTACGTAAGTCCACTTACATAGATGCGACTCAAATACAGGATTCTAGCCATGGTTTTTTCATAAAGTTTGGGAAAAGTTACTTTTGGGCAATAACTTCCTGAAAGTCACCATGCTGGCTGGGGATTTTGAGAGGTGTAGTCCAAAAGTAGTCTTTCCAAACCAGTTATGTATAAGTAATTCCAAGGTATGGTAGGAAGTAGGAAGTTATCCCACACATTTATGTAGAATGGCCAGTTCAGAAGAACCCCCTGGTAGAATACACTGTAGTCTTCAGCAAGGAACACTTTCTGTTAATGTGCAATATAAAACTGTAGTGATTCATACAGCATTTGGCCATTTCTTGTCCTTTCAGAGTTCAGTTTATAGTACAGCACCCTGATTTAGAGTAATGGGAAGATATCCCAAGGTTGACTTAATTACAGGAGAATCCGCATTTGGCTGTGTCTGGAGAGATAATGTAGGCATACAGAAAGGGAATTTCATTGGGGAATCTTGAATGCTGAATGATTTCATCTGGAATGGTATCATCTGGAACAAAAAAAGTAAAATTCTTGATTTTCCTTCCAGTTGATAAATTCTTGAACAGTTATGTTATCCCATTACTTGTGGCCAAAGTTGCTCTGTGTAGCACATGCTTTCCTTTTCTGTGACTTGCACCTTTCTTTTAAGATACCAATACCATGCTGTCTGCATTCTTGTTCCCATATATAAAGTTTAATAAGTTTTGGAAGCACAGCAAATCTTCAATAAGTTTTCAAAACACAATGCTATGGCTACAGACCTAAGGAATTTGAAATGCAATAGCAAAGAATAATTGGAACAAATCCACAGTCAGGAAATTGAAACTTTGATCGTGCTGAAAAATGTTAGGAGTCTGACCTTTTTCACCACCAGAGGACAAAGATGTCAAGTGTTGTTGAGGTAAAGTTCTACAGATATGAATAATAAATTGATTAACATCATAATGAATATTTATTTAAGTTTCATGTTTTTCCTCATGGAACATGCTTCGCTTCTCTTGTGTTTTACAAGTGAAATTGGGTATGGGGTTTCCTTAGAAAGATATTGATCCTTCTCAGGAATAGTGTGGAACTGTTTGGGTTTAGATAATTGTTGCCAAAATGTGTCCATATTGAAGAATAACAGCCATCTGGGAGCACTGGGTCCTAACTGCATTGCCATGTGATCTTGATGACTACTTCCATACTATGCTGTGATGTACCACATAACAAGCCAAGGGCTAAATACAACCTCATGGATTTCTGTTTGCTTTTCCATGTAGAGAAATAACAACCACTGGAAAGTCAAGGAGGCAGAAGAACACTAGACTTACCTGCATGGTCAGATGATCCAGAGGAATTCCATACCCAGTTATGTCACATCACATAACAAGTGAAGGAGAGGTGACCTAGGGGCTCAGTCCAGCCCACAGAGACTTCACATGTCATCTCTGTGTAGTTCCTCATTCCAAGAATCGTGCCGTTGTTACTTATGTACGTAGTTGCTTTCTCGCATGCAAGCCGGCACGTAGACAAAAAGAAACAACAGCTGATGTTCTTATGGAGAATGACCTGATAGTCACAGTGACTGATTGGTGCTAGTCCCCATAATGGGGAAATAAAGAAATTAAAGCACTGGAACAGAATCCACGCTTGCAGGTGTGGATGGAGTTACACATTCATGACTGTTTCGTATTCATGATCGCTATGTATGCCCTAGTTCAGGGGAGTCGTTGGGACTGTGAAGGCCCCCCAATCCCCACTTACTGGGCAGCAGCTGCTGTGACTGAAGGGGCAGTCTGTTCTGTCGTTCAGGAAACACCTGAATGAAGTTCCTACGTCCCCCCTGCTTTGTGCAAGCAATATCCAGTGTGGGGGCAAGCTGAGACAGGGACCTTGCTTCTGCCTGTTGCAATGGCGATTGCTCACGGGAGGGGTTCAGAACATGAGTCCGCTGTTTCCCGAGCAACAGGGGAACAGACCCCAGTTGATTGCAGTAGCTGCTGCCTGTAAGTGGGCGTTGGGAGGGGTTGGGCTTAGGTGCATAACTGGAGGTTAAGCACTCATGAGTGACCAAGAGGATTCCAGCCCTGCTCTTTCTTTGGAGATACGTGACTTAAGCTTCCTTGGATCTCATTTGGGAGGAAGGTGAGATCGGCAATAACTAACTAACTAAATAAATAAGTGCATAGTAAGGCAGTGACTGATAAAACGTATCGCTGTTTGCACAAGCAAGAGGAGAATTTAAAAACCCTTTGCTGCTGCTGAGTTTGTACCAAAATAAATGGGGCCAGTTTTGCTGACAGTTTGGTTCTCTTTCAGTTTAAAGAACAGGCTTTGTTAAAAATACAGTTCACAACCAGGATTTTTGAGTGGCTGGCATGTGGCTGTTTCTGTGGCCTAGGTGTTTGAACTCAACCTCAATCTTGGAAGAAAAGATACAAAACAGAAAATGTGGCCGCTTTTCACTGGAACGACGGTGTTGGTCACTGTGGAAGTGAGATTTTAGGATAGGTCTTTGAAGAGGGTGATGATGATGATTAATTCAAAAGTCTAATTACCCTTGTAACAGCCATGACGATACAATGAAAGGTACTCTGTTGTTTTTCTTTTCTTCTATTCCCACACCCATTTTCAGCTCCGGAAGTGGAACTTTCTGCCTTCTGAACACAGAAACCTTCTGCTGACTGTTTTTCATCATCTGTCCATGCAGAGGAAAGCCCAGCAATATCCTAGGCCCCCTTGGACATTTTCCCAGGGACCATAGGCTTATGTCCTTGTTAAACAATTTCTTTAAAAAAATAATTTCTGCATTCAGTTGATTTTAATGATCTGTACACTTGTACCTAAACCCTAAAGGCACCAGATCCTGCGTGATTTTGGAAGCTAAGCAGGGTCAGCTCTGGTTAGTACTTGGATGGGAGACTGCCAAGAAAGACCAGGTGTATTTTAGAAGAAGGAACTGGCAAAACCACCTCTGAATATTCCTTGCCTATGAAAATCCTATGAAATTCATGGGGTTGCCATAAGTTGATAGGCAATTTGAAGGCACATACACACACATTTGTACATCCTACAGAAACAATGCTAGTGAAACAATACATGTATTTTGAAAAAGCTGAGAGGTGGAATTTTGGTTGATGTTTATTTCTACTGTTTTTTTAAATGTACATATGGGAAATACCCTGGAAACATGTTTAACTGAGACAGGAAATAGAAGTCATCACTCAGATTGAACAGCTTCCATTAACTTCATCTGTTTTGCTAGTATTCTACATAGAAAGAGCAATAGAAACTTCTCAGTCACGGTGGTGGTATAAAAACAGAGTTCAGTCACATTGAAGGAAGCTCTTTTGTGTGTGTGCACAAATAATATGAGCTTATAAGTATGTCTTTAAATGGCAATAATTTTAAATCATCAACATATAAATAGCTGCTACCTCTGGTATTCACTTGCTCAAAAGCATTCTCAGAATGTGGTAGATCCAATAATGAATAACAGTTCATGGAATCACTGCCAAGTGGCCTTTCCTCATTGTAGCCATCAAGATGTTAACTTTCTGTTTGGTAAACAAAAAGATATACAAACTCCTCTACATGATTTCTTTGCAGACTCTACTGAACATGAGAAGAAAAGGTCTGAAAATGCCTGCAGCTGCTGCTTTCTTTTCTTTTCTCTTTTCCTCCCAAATGATTCCATTCCAGCTGTCTGTGTGGCCCTCACTTCAGCTGTTTATTTAAGCTGAGCCAAAATGCACTTTTGTAAAGTTGATTTATTAGTTAACAAAACAAGAGAGGCTGCACTGGAAAGAAATTGAGGGGAGTGGTGAAATTAATGCTTTCAAGCTCATTCCCACTCCTCACAAAGAAACCAGATATCAGAGTTTGTACAAGTAGAAGAGGCAGCCTTCTGGTCTCCCTTACAATTGAGTCCAGACTGTCCATATCTCAGCGAATTTTTAGACAACCAACCTTCATGTCCTTCTGAACAATATACTGTCAGGCATCCACATTTGTGGGTTTCACTTTTGCAGATCTGATTATTCACAGATTATTTGCTGCCACCTCCACTGCTGCCCTATTCAATTTTTCAATAGCCTCATGAGACAAGCCGTGTGAGACAAGCCTCATGAGACTGAGATACTGTGGCTAAAGCTTGTAAGCTGGTAAGTCCCAATTTAAAATGGCTTAGGGCAGCAGTGGAGGCAGCAGCAAACGTCACCAGCCAGCCAGCCACTTCCACTGGCAAAGGAACTCCAATGCCCCAAAGGCATCTATGGTGGGTTGAATACGTGGCTCATACTTTTTTGTATGTTAAATATGGTTGAGGGGGACTAGAGTTATTCATGGTTTTTATACTTTTCATGGGGGCCTGCGCTCCTAACCCCAGTGAATGTGGGGGGATAATTGTCATAGGTTTTGTCAAGCAACAGAGTGCCAAGATATTCAACAGGCAAACAGATACAGCTCAGGAGTAGTACATGAACAGGTAAATATTCACCTATGAATAGGATATGGAACTGCTGAGGTCCCAGAGAAGCGTCTAAAACTTAGAATCCAATCTTTTGTGTCAGATTTCTTTTGAACCTGAATAATACTAAAACACAGCCTAAGATCAAAACGCTTCTCTGGGACCTCAGCAGTTCCATATCCTATTCATAGGTGAATATTTACCTGTTCATGTACTACGCACTAAAATGAATCAAAAGACTGTACTAGTTCTGCTTAGTGAGGGAGGAAAACGAATGGTTTAAATTAAAGGAAATGCATTGAGAAGCAGGCCTGCCCAGCCTATTTTTAACTATGATGTATTTTTTAATTATGATTTTAATTATGGTATTTGAATAGTTTTATGCTTTTAGTTTATTTTAATGTGTTTTTAATTGGTATGCTGGTTTTAATTGTATATTAACCTTTGTTGTACCCCGCCTCGAGCTTGAGGAGAGGCAGAAAATAAATACTACTACTATGCTTATTGTTATTATTTTTATTATTATTCCCTAATTAATAAAAAAGTGTTGCATAATTCTGCTTTCTCATGGAGTGATGGGTCACTGCAGCTTCTGTTCCCTGGAAACTGTCTTGATTCCAGTGTCTCATTTCCAGCGTCTGAAATTTTAGCAGTTATTGCTGAGATCTATTTAATTCTACATGGCAGTCAGAAGGGCTGTGTAAAAACAAAGCACTTGTGGTGTAGTGTAACTGTATTGATCTTGCAGACATATTTGTGGAGAAGCAATGACAGAAGCAATGGTTTGTCAATTAAACTTGCTTACGATATTACTGTGCTGCTTTGTAGCACACAGGATGCATCTGTTAATTGTTAATATGCCAGTGTTGTATATTTCTCCTTTTGTGTAGGCTTCTAGCAAGGGACGGAAGTTAAATTATTTTTGCAGAGGTGGAGACGATTTATTTCAGAAACAGACCACAGGTTCCTGGTTCAACCCTTCATCAACTCCAGTTTTTAGAGGATTGGAATCCACACGGTTGGAATCCCTGCTCTTTGAGATACTTAAGAACAGCCGCCAAACTGGCACCCTCCAGATGGGCTGGATTACCATTCCAGTAATCCCAGCCACCATGTTGCCTGTGGGAAATGGGAATTATAGTCCAACACATCTGCAGCATGCCAGCTGAGAGGGGTTGCCTATCACAGAGGAGAAGGATCCATTCTGACTCAGTATAAAACTGCTTGTTGTGCTTACAACTCATTGTTCCTAGCAAAATATTGGTGCCCATTTTGTTCATAAGCTGAGTCCTGGTTCCTGACCATAAAAACAGAAACCCTTTGAAAGGAAACAGCACAAAGAAGAACACAGAGCTATTCAGTTTAGACTGGATAAACTATCCAATACACTGTTAATCACAGGCATTAGTGACTTCATGCAGTTGTTGCCATTTCTGAATTCTTTCTGAATGAGATATCGCTGAATCTCTTCCCTGGGCTCTTCTACGCCAGTTTGATTTTCATGATTAAAATAATTGATAATGGTGGGGTGAGGAAGCATTGCATCACACATGTTCCTAGTTCTAATTAAACAAATGCCTTTTATCATTTATCCAGATATAAACACAGGTCTCTTTTCCAGAACAACTGCTCTGAGTATTTTGGTTACATAATAGCTGTGATGATCATCAGCATAGATAGTGGAAAAAGACATAGGATTTTGAGTAAAAAGGAAAGTATGCATATCCATTTAATCCAAGGTGCAGCTGTAATGAAGGTGGAAGTTGCTGTAATGCACTCAGAGGGCTACAACTGGCATGTTGTAAAAAATAAGATGCTCTGGGTTGCAGAGGGTTAAGGTATGCCATGGATTGCACACTGGTTTAAGCAGCCAAAATAATTAGCTAGTTTTTCATAGAACACAAGCCTTATGATGATTCAGTTCTGGAAGTAAAATTCATACTGTGAAGTAGTAATCCTATCCTCACTTAACTGGGAGTGAATCCTGCTGAGCTCAGTTGGGCTTATTTCTGAATAGATATGTCTCAGATTGCATTACTAATACTGACTTAGGTCCAGGCCTAATCATTTTTTGAGAAACGTCACTGGATTCAGTAAAACAGGTGTGTCAAGACTGATTTAAATCCTATTGGTTTTAATGGGCCTACTCTAAATATGATACACAAAGCCAGTTTAGTATTGAGAACATCGGAAGCTTATACCACCTTATATTAAGTCAGTCCATTGGTCCATCAAGTGTACTGTTGCGTGCACTGTCTGCACTGCCTATACTCTCTGGCTGTGGGTCTCCAAAGTTTGGGGGGATGCTTCTCTGACTCTGTCAGGAAGTGCCAAGAACTGAACCTGGGACCTTGTGCATGTAGAGCAGGCTCTCCACCACGGACAGGCTCCATCCTATTTGGCCTTATTATTATTGCAACAATTTCTGTCTTACTCCAAAGCAGCACCTGCCATTGGAGGTAATTGCTTTATTCAGCTACTAGTAGGACCATTTTTGGGAATGCCAGGATGCCCCTGGAAGCACATGTGTGCAGAATGGCATGGACTTTAGCTAGTGGATGCCCAACTGGAAGATGGAGAAAACTACTGTTCCCTTGCCTCAGCTAGCAGCAGCTGTGGAAGAAGTTCCTTGCAGTAGTTGTGGTGCAGAAACAGAATAGTTGAACTGTATCTGTCTGCTGCTGTTGGAGTTGGGATGATGGCAGCACTGCACACTCATCTGCTAAAAACTTTTGAGCAAAACCGAGAAAATTAATTTTTGGACTGCAAGTGGTCGCAGCTTGAAGACTTCTGTGAATTGTACTTTAAAAAGTAACCTTTCCAAGGTTGCTTTTAGCACCTGTGCAAAACTTGTGCATTGGGTTTGACTCACACGTGAAAGCTTTGACTTATGAAATCTTAACTCTAGCAGTTAAATTGGCATTTGTTTGTCTCATATTTCAGGCACCTGGTTTGTTATCACTAAGTTGTCATATGATAAGTGATTCAGACTTTTACTACTTTTTCTTTCAGCTTTCAGATGATTGCCACACCTTGTAAAATAAATATGAACCTTGCTTTCTCTTGCATATCTGTGGATAATTTCAGCACATAACTCCATACCATGGAATTGTTACATATTCTGTGATTTATTTCCCCTTACTTGCAAACTACTTTCAGTAGCTGTAGGAGTGTTTCTACTCCCAACAACTAGTTCTGCTCTACATTTGAAAATGTTAACTGGTTGTTATTATTATGGGTCAGGATCTAAAAGTTCTATTGAGCTGTCAGGATTTTTATAAGCCTACTTGAGTCCCATTGGTGGGGAAAAAAACAACTGGAATATAAATAAAGTTAACAACAACAACTGGGGAAAGACATCCCCCCCCATCCCCAGTGCGCCCTTGGATTTGCTTTGGGGGATTGGAGACCCTCCAGTGCAGACTTTTGAGCTTTGCTGAGAGTTTAGGAAGGAGGAGAGAAGAAGGTAGTTCTGTTGCCGTAGATGAAGGAGGCTAGTGCAGTGTTGGCGTTAACTCTCTGTTTCCTAAGCCAACATTCTTATTAAACTCTTCACCTCCTTTGTAACATGGGTGAAATCAAAAGAGGCTATTATTGCAGTTCCTTCCTTCCAGTGTATTATTGAAATGGGACATGCTGAGAGGATTTGCTGTTTTGGCAACTTGCACGTTATCTTTCAGCTTTTGCTATTTACAGAGGGTGTGTTTGCACCGCATGCCCATCAGCATGCCTGACAATGATGCTGCTTCTCTTTTAATCTCTGCCAGAGGTCAAGTTGTGAACTGAACTAGCTCTTTGCTTTAACGGTCTTTTACTGTCTTTTAGTGTATCCAGAGGTTGGGGCGTGTGTATTACTTTTCTTTGTCCTTGATGAAATATTATTTTCAGTTAACCAGTATAGCATTTGGGGGTATTCTCACATTTGCTTGTTTGTGCACAGGGTGGGATTATCCATCCACTGAGCCTTGTAGATCATGCCCATTTTGGGGATATTTTTAGCGCCATGGAGAAACTCCATCTCAGACACCCCTGCACATCAGTGCCTTTTTTGCATGTCACTGCATCCACATGGTGTCATTTTAAGTAGCAGCAGCCACCCACCAGCTTGTTTATTTAATTGTGTTTTACCCACTCTTAATCCAAGGAGCTCAAACTCAACATATGGTTTCCAAATGGCATCTTAACAACCCCAATTGTACTTAACTCCTGTACTAAAACTGCCTCATCTCCATTCAGAACAT
Source organism: Cyclura pinguis (assembly GCA_030412105.1). Lineage (NCBI taxonomy): Eukaryota > Metazoa > Chordata > Lepidosauria > Squamata > Iguanidae > Cyclura > Cyclura pinguis. Next base: position 313,691,071 of record CM059600.1, on the reverse strand, counting down.
TCTCTGGCTTGCTCAGTTGCACCAGGCTACATTCTACTGAGTCAACACAACTGACAATTCCATATAAACCCGTAAGTACATAGACAATAGAATGGTGGGGGACTGAAGTCCGTCCTAAGACTAAGTTAGGAAGGGCTGAGCCTTCCTTGAAATGATAGAGCAAAACTGGACCACCAAGACTCCTACATAGTTCAGCCTCCTAAAGAATTTTCAATCCAAAGCATATAAAATTATCAAGCACAAAGAAATGTTATGACAGCCATTGTCACTGGAGCTCCAAGGAATAATAAAGGATGTCTACAGTCTATCCTACTTACTTACTCAGGAGGAAGCTACACAATGAATGGAGGGTACTTCTAAGTACATTTGGGCTTGTAAGAATCTTCATATTTAAGGATGTCTGATTGATAATGAATGGGAAAAGTAAGTTGCAGGCAGGCACGTTTAATAGCCTGCCTGCCAAAGTTGAGCCCCTCCACCTTAAATACATTTCATGTGTTGTTGACATAATGGCCAAGATCCTGCATTAGGAGACATATCAGACACGTGGCTACAATACATCTCCTGATGCAGCCCCCAACCTACCTTGATTCTGCTGCAGCTGTGTCCCTCAAGACAGCCAATTCTGTGTCAATGGAGAGCTGGGAAACAGCAGAGATGCATCCAGCTATTTTCCTTTAGCTGGACAAATTGTAACAGGGCATTCTCAGGAACCTGCTTGGGAGGCTGCTGCTGCTGCTGCTACTGATGATGATGATGATGTTTCCATGTGTCCAACTGAAGGAAAATAGCTGGAAGCATCTCTACTGCTCCCTCACTGTCCACCAACATGGAAATGAGGAGGGGGCTGCAGCACAGAAAGGGTAGATTTGGGGGGATCTTGGTCAGGATGCCAGCCAACAGTATCATGCTCAAAGAAGTTACATTCTCGACTACAGCTCCTGGAATCCACCAGCCAGCATGGATTCTGGGACCTGTAGCCAAGAAAGTAACTTTCACAATCCCTGGTAGAGCTACTGTACCACATGAAACTGTCCAAATGCTAAGATGACCTTCTATGGTCCTTTTCCAGATCACCCCATCTTGAGAGTTTAGGTGAATGGCATCCACAGAAAGGCATTTCAAGTTGTATCCACTGCCTGTGGAATGCTGTCCCTCCCCTGAAGCTAGCTAGCATTGACTTCCTTATCTTTCTGCTTATCTTTTTATTTACTCCAAGGATTTAAAACTGAATTGTGAAGTTGTTTTGTCTGGCTGATTTTCTTTGATCTTTGCTGTTGATTCATTTTTTTCAGCTTTGCTTTTTTGTGTTTAAGGGTTTTGTGTGAGTTATTCCAGCAGTTACTGAGTTTAAATAAAATACTGTCTTAGAGACATGTAATGACTTTCTAGTTGACCCATTGTGTTTGTCCTCAATGACAAAGCATGGACATAGCAATGCCAATTCCAAATATGTCTGCTCAGGAGTAAGAACAGGTTTTTTTTTCATGGTGCTTACTCCCAGGTAGCTTTGGATAGTACTGCAACCAAAGTTGCTTTTATTTTATCTTTTTTATCATGGACAGCAGCCGCTCGTGTGTGCTTTTCAAGTGAGAATTTGAATGGATGGGTGTGTCTGGAGTTTCTGTGGAGCCTGTAAAGCTTTTGACAAACAACTGCTGAGTTGGATGGTGTGGAAGTGATACTGTAAGTACAGGACTGTTGCATAAGATTAATCACCCTCCTGAGGTTAAAAGGTTGGAAAGTCTCCAGCAGGCAAGCCCATGTTAGAGCTGTTAGATGTTGATTTAGATCTTCACTAAAAACTTGGATTGTTCTCAGAAACCGTGGGGGTAGCGTTAAACATTTTCCCCCTTCATCAGTACTAACATTCTCTCCCTCTCCCTGTGTCCGTCTTCTTTTTTCTCTTTTAGGTATGTGATGTCAAACCAGTAGGCAGTCTCAATGGAGCCTCCCACACACTGCTGGAACGTCATGTGCCAGTATGAATATTAACACAGACACACACACACACACTTCAGCACTCTGCGACCAAAGAAGAGAAAAGAGAAACCAAATGTTTGGAATCAATGACTGGACTGCTTGCAAAACGTTGCATCTATAACTTCTACCAAGAATACCTCCATTTCTGGTATTAGAGAAGAGTGGAAGAGTAACAGGAACTTCCCCCTCCCCTCATTTGAGAAAAGGAGAGTGGGAGAGTTTTACAGTTTGTTTTTACCTTGGGTTTCAAGCTCTCAGTTGCAGTGGCCACAAGCACTGGACAGCAATATGTGTCATGTCATTGTCACCTGCCGCTCGATGCTGTGGACACTTCTGAGTATCGTTGTGGCTTTTGCCGAGCTCATAGCCTTTATGAGCGCTGATTGGCTGATTGGCAAGGCAAAACCTGGGCGTTCCGAGGACATGGACAACAGGACAGGAGGCTCAGTGGAACCATATCGTCCAACCTTAGGGATCTATGGACGTTGCACGAAAATCCCGCACATGCAGGCATCCATGCCTGACACGCTTTGTGGCCCCTATGCCGAGAACTTCAGTGAGATCGCCAGTGGGTTCTGGCAAGCGACTGCTATTTTTCTGGCCACGGGGATTGTGATACTCTGTGCTGTTGCATTTGTATCTGTCTTCACTATGTGTGTACAGAGTATTATGAAGAAAAGTATTTTTAACGTCTGTGGATTGCTACAAGGGATTGCAGGTAGGTGTGACAAAGCTGTTAACTGAAACACCTTTTAGTATGCTTATGTTCCGTAGATAAGAAAGCAGTCTCTCTGCATTTTTCTTTTCTAGGTATTCCCCTGTTCATTGATTTCATTTAAAATCAGGAAACAAATACAATATAAATAAAAACTGGCTGATGCACAGATAAATCATATCTGATACATCAATGGAAAAGGGAGAGCACATGTTCGTAATAGTTTAGGGTCCTGCAGGGAGGGATTCTAAAGGGTGTGTGGAATCAATGCAGGAAAATGGATAATTTTTGTGTTGGCACACTTTGTGACTCTTGAATGATCTATCAGTGCAAGAAGGGAAACACTTCTCTCTATGCTGCATTGATCAGAAAATTAAAATGCACATCTTGTAGTTGAACAGTTCAGCTAAAACATAGACAAAATCTACTTGAGGGAAGTGGGGGAGAATACTTGGACTTTTCCTGTTGCTGCTTGTGCCTCTTAAGGGAGGCCCACACTGCAGTGTAAGTGATTTGTTTAAAATGGCATCTTCCAGTTTTTAGTCCTGAGAACATGGGATCACTCAGTTTTAATAGCTGTGAATCATCTGTCTGACTCTGTTTTTCTTCTCTTTTTTTCTCTTTCTCAGCTGTTCCGAATGTAATGCCAAACAGTGGTCAAGAACCTGCATCACCATTGTTAACTATGATGACAAAGCTTCATCATCATAGTTATGACTGATAATGCCTCCCCAGACACAGCCTGACAGTGCCCCAGCTGAAGCATTTCTGAGTGCCGAGTGCTGGGGAATGATGTCTGCAGTGTACTCCTGGTTGTGGGGTGCCATGAGAACAGTCGGTTGAAGAGACCCCTTAGGACTTTGCCACGATTGCTTGTCCCAAGGCCCCCTGCGACTGGGAGCACACCGCAAAAGCCATTCCCCACTGCTCCGCTCTCCAGCGTCTTGGCAATGTTTTGGTTAGGGTGCTGTCAGGCTGCAAAGATAGTTTTTTGGGGCCATGTTCAGTTATTCATGACCATATGAATCCCCAGCAATTACGATATCATATGCCCATCCCACCATTATCGTAACTGCTGAACAGAACCTCAGCCAATGTTTTACTGATAAAATAGTAGGCCTTTTGGGATCTCTCAGCTTAGATGTTCCTTGATCAATCACAGATTGCACATATATTGCCCTAGTTTGAAATAAAACTGTAGTTTGATGTATCATGTGAACCAGTAAACTACAGTTTGTATTTGGGAACCATGTTTTCCTCATGATTCTAGCGCAGAGTTACAAGGTTAGCATAAGCCATAATTTTCTGATATGATAAAAATGGCAAACTGGAATAGAGGGAAGAAACTGTGAAATAGTGAAGTATGTTGAGAGGCAGGAGCAGACAGAGATCATTGAAGTGTCTAAATGTTGAGATGAACCTGAGGGCTCATTCACATCAGGCCAAAGTGTGGATTGAAGTTATAAATGGCCCAGCAAATTGTCATTTGTTTCTACTTTCTTCCGGCCATCTTTTTCTTTTGCTTAAGAAAGCCTGAACAAAAAGAGGAGGCAGAATTAATGCTTCCCTAATCCACTATAGATTGGAGGAGGATCAACCACTTCTGGATTTCCATACTTCTGATTTCTTGCTGCTTCTTTATGGTGGTTGCTATTCAGAACACAAACACATTTCTTTAAGTGCAGTTTTTCATAGATGGAAACCATTTGTCCCCCTTTTGTTTGAGTGTTACTTTCTCACAAAATATATTGTGAGTAGAGCATTAGTAAGCTTGAGATGACTGTACTCAGTTCATTAGAGCTTCGTCAGGGTGGCGTTACTCTGGATTGTTGCCAGTGTTCAGCTGATGACGTGCCACAGCTATGATGCATAGTTTATTCCCCATTTTTGGTCTTGCAAACCACTTAAGCAAGTGTTCAAGGAGTCTGCCGGCAAGGCTGTAAGCAGATAGGGCAATAAAAATCTTCCTTCACTTTTGGATTGAGTTTGAGTTTGCTGACAGATTCTGTTTTTCAACGTTGTTTCTGTGAAGTGCAAATATTTCACAAACTAGTTGTGGTTTTGTGTTCTTTTAATGTTGTTTGGAAAATGGTATACTCTTTTCTTAAACTTGGTCAGCTTAAATTTTGTTGGGAGCCACAGTATGGGCGTTCCAAAAAATACAAGATCTGCTTTATCAACAGGGCAGTCTTTTGCCTATTTACTCAGAAGTAATTTCCGTGAACTGCAGTCCTAGTTATTCCCTAGTAACTATTTTCTGCATAAAATTGTTGTGTAAGATTTCTTGAAAAACCTTGATAAATGTCTGTGATTAATGTTTAATCTGTTCCTAGATTGTGTCAGAGGGAAGAAAACCATACATCCATTGTTGAAACACTCTCCTATTTCTTAAGCTGTGACTTTGGAGATATGTACAGAAAGAATTTTTGTTCTGTACAGATACTTCTGTTCTTTTAAGGTTGTAGTCCAAGACCTTTATCTGGATGAGCAATGTATATCTGCCAGGTCATTGTGAGCCCACACACCATCTTGGTCCAAAGTGCTTTTGAGTCTGTCTACATATAATCTGCCTTCCTGATTTGAAAGTTCCTCTTTGAATTCTTCCTTTTTTCCAGTGCTCACAAGTTCCCTTTTTTGTTGCTGGAAGTGGGGAAGCAGTAATCTTCATTTTGTAAACATTTAGAACCCAGACTGTTAAGGAAAAAAAAACAAGCCATCAGCTTCAAAGGCCCCAAGAGCAATTGAACCATATCATTAGATCAGTAATTGCTGCTTTACAAACAAAAGAAGACTGGACAGGCTCTCATTTAAACATCTTTTGGGAGTGCATGAGCTATTTTTAAGAAGCCTCAGAATTGCTTAGAAAATTTGGGCATAAGCAATTCTGTTCTTAAAATACTAATACGAAATTAATTTTAAGTGGATTGATTGTAATAATAGCCTCTCTTTTCAGCTGGTAAATTTCAGCAGCGTGGTTATTATCAGTATTGTTTGAAGCAGTCCTCAGGTATGCAGTTTTTTGATAGGCTTATCACCAGAAATGTATACCGAAGAAAATCCAGGGCTTTTCATGAGCAGATGTGCATGTAGTACAAAAAAATTTGGGGCATACTTAGTTCAAGTAGTAGCTACAGAGCAGTATCCCATGAACATCTTCTTGTTTGGGTCCCAGAACATGATATCTGGTGATTTATCACAGAGCATGAGAAAGTGACAGAGGCAAATGGTGATGCTAAATCTTCTGTGAGAAATAAGAAAGCATCTACGACCATAACTCTGCCTGTTCACATATGACAAAGTCCCATGTGTCTTACATTTTCCCCACTTGTATGTGACATCTTTTGTGCATATGCATAATAGCTACAGTGTTATTAGTTTATGAATCAACATTCAACAAAATCTAAAATCCAGAAATCTAAAATCCCTTTACTGGGCCAACTCCAAAGCATAAAATGCATTATGCAAGCTTTCAAAGCGTTACTGGCTTCTGCACCAGGAAGAGATGTTAAAAATCATATAGTAAAAGAATGGTGATGGTGTTACAGTCCAAGCCTACGTTCTGTTTGAGATGTTGTTAGTTAAGATGGTCTAGAGGAATATCAGTGCTGGCAGACAACACCCCCCTCATTGGCTATGTGAGGAATAGAGACGAAGAGAAAAAAAAAAGACAGGTAATAAAATATCAACTGCATTAGCAACAGAAAAGTAACTTCTCTTGAGATCCAGTTGTCCTTGTTCTCTGTGAAGCTAACTGCTCCTTTCTTAGGAAGAGAACATTGAATTTCTCAAGCAGTCTCTGTGCTGTTATATCTGGAAACTCATAGGTAAACTCATAGGTATATAGATAAAGCTGGCCAAATTAAAATCCCATATTGTAGTCCAGTAAAAGAGTTCTATCTTTGTTGGAGGGTTAAGTCCCAGTACTTTGGTTCCCTCTCCTTTAGGATTCCGCTATATTTGATATCCTGAAATTAAAAAAAAATGAGAGAACCTCTACCATTGAAGTAGTATCTTCTTTCCCAACAGGAAACAGTAATTGTTAAAACCACATGGTGTTGTTTTCCTACAAGCACACATATCAGAGTTGCATGAGATAGCACTGTTTGAATTAAGAAAGGAAAGAAAGGTATGTGGAGGGCTGAATAAAATAGCACAAATACACTTTAGCCAATCATGATCACCTCCAGCAGTCTTTGGAAACATTTCCTTGCTCAAAATTTTCCTCAGGTTTGTACCTTGTACCTAGTTTGCTTTGCTTTGTGATCACTTCTGTGGAAAGTAAACAGAGGGTTAACTTCCAAGTCTGATTGCCAAGGCAAGCCTCTTGAAGGAAATCCTGGGAAAAAACAGATTAATCTGAGGGAAAACACATGCTCTAACCTCTAGTCTGATTCACACCCTACGCAGCAGGGAAAGAAGATCTTATAAAGTGTCATAAAATGTGTGTGTGTTGCGAATAGGGTTTAAGAGGGGGATAGAGGATTAGGAGCTTGTAATTTTGTTAGGAATATTTTATTACTTGTCTGTGGAAACCTGCAGTAACTCCCAGAATGCAAAACAGCAGAACAGCAGCAGAATAAATATCCAGACCTTTTCTTAATTCTGATATACCAACCAGCAAGCATCTGCTTATCTTGTACTGCGGTACCACCAAGGAAAGTCAATAGAGCTCTTAAAATAAATTAAGGTCATTTCTGCACGGGGTGAAGGAATCACCCCATGCCGCTACTTGCTGGACTTCTTGGCTCCCCGATCCGGTCCGCGCTGCTCCGGAGCAGTGCATGCTCGTCACTCTGCACTGCTCCAGGGACGAAAATGGCAGCTTCCGGTTGGTTGAGGGTCTTGACCAACCGCTGAAGCTCGCTAGCCTAAAGCCCGCCCCCGGCAGATTGCAGGCTCGCACTGATGCGAGCCTGCAAATCTGCACCGGAGAGTAGGCACGGAATGGCACGCTCCGTGCTTTTGAAAGACCTGTTTTAAGTGGTCTTTCAAAAGCATGCTTGACACCACTCGGGGTCGTTCTGGGGTGGGCTGAGGTGCGGATCTACGTTAAGTAGGTCCGACTCAGTCCGCTCCCAGGTGCAGACGTCCTCCCTGGAGGACGCTCTGCACCATTTCTATTAGCCCATGCGGAAATGGCCTAAGAAAATATTTCTCAGACATGGGAGTGACCTGTTGCTTTGCCATCCACATTACTCAATTCCTCTTCTTTTGGAGGGGTTGTACAGTCCCCTTCCATTGTAGACTGTAGGTTCCTTGTGGGTAGATACCTGATTATTGCTAAACTATGAAAGTATGGAGTGTATCATATATGTGGAAGACAGTGCATACACATCAAAAGCTGGTATTTTTAAAACACAGTTGCCATGTTTTATAATAATTATTACTACCACCACGAGTTATGGATCCCTAACTGCTCCATATTAAACACTACTACATACAGTGGGCGCTCTGTATCCACTAGGGTTTGGTTCCAGGGCCCCTCATGGATACCAGAATTTATGGATGCTCAAGTCCCATTATGTACAATGTGGTGTAGTAAAGTGGTGTCCCTTATATACAATGGAAAAATCAAAGTTTGCTTTTTGGATTTTTTTAAAAATATTTTCAAGCCATGGATAGTTGAATCTATGGATGCAGAATCCACAGATATAGAGGGCCGACTGTATTCATGAATGTGGCGCTATTCACATGACTTGACAGCCAGCAGTTGAATCGAGTGATAGATGTCTGTTCAGTTGGCGATTGGGGCACAGGAGGATGACATTTCCTGCCCTGTCCAGCAAGAGAGGCTGTGACAATCAGAAGGAAGACCCCTGTTGCAGTTCCTTGTCACAGTCTTGTTCACTGTTGGGAAGGAGCTGGAAATGTCACTGTGCTGTGCCCCAGTTGCCCGCTGAACAGACCTCTCTTGCATTATATGGCTGCTGGCTGTTAAGGTAGGTTGAGGAGGGGTTGGACCAGTAGGAATTATTTAGTTGTCCATTCATAACTAAGTAGGCAATGTACAATATTGGTTAACAGTAGTTGCTATTGTTGCTATATTGCCCTATATCCAAAAATCTCAGGGTGGCATATAATAAAATCAGTTTAAAACAATTTAAAATGTAAAACATAAAGGTTAATTGACAGTTTAAAACATATTAATCTGTATATCAAGTAAAGCAAGTTAAAACATGTACATGTACACATCGGATTTTTAGTAAAAATCACTAGGAAAATGATTAGTAAAATGATTTCCTTATATTAAAAACACCTAGGATTTCTTGTGCCAAGTTTCCACTTGAGGGTTTTTTCTTATAATTAACTTATGCCAACCCTCTATATTTCTGGGAAAACACTGTCTTTTATAATGGAAATCCTGACAAGTCAAATCCTAACATGTCCCACCAGGACGACCTTTCCTATTCTCTACCAAAATTTTGGACCAACATGGCATAGGTGTCTGGATAAATTAGATCCTGTAACAGAACAATTACAAAGGAACACTGTGCAAAAGGAATTGGAAAGTTCGTTGCAACCACTTCTGGAATGGTTTTAGAAAAACACTGCAGAATCAATCAACAGATCTTCCTGAAATGAAAAACAGTTAAGAATGCTGGCCACCTACCTTTTGGGAGGCAGCTTGCTTGGCATGTGTTTTTCATTTTAGGACTGAGCAAGGCTAGACTTGCATGGTGATTGTTACAAAGATAGCATACACTAAATCTGCATATACAGGCAAAGTTGCGTCAAGGGTTGTGAAATGTGTTTTTCACTCTCCTTATCTTTCTTGGTGGGTTTACTGTACAATTCTAACTGCATATCCATGAAGAACAATACCACTGATTTCCATGGGGCTGACTCCAGTTTAGCATTACAATGTTAATAATTTAACAAATTGGAATAGAAAGAAAGAAAAAAGTTTTGTAGGATTCCCTTTTTGTAAACAAATCTACTTGCAGTCATTAAAAGAGCCTGAGATAATCATTAGTATAATTGCTTTCCAGACCATTGTACAGTTAATGGACAGCAGCTCCCAGAATCCCAGTGGCCAAACTGGCTAAGGCAGAGCTTTCCAAACTTTTCATATTGGTGACACACTTTTTAGACATGCATCATTTTGCGACACAGTAATTCAGTTTTTACTAAGCAAACTGGAGGTTACACTAACCTCTTATAAGAGATATAGACACATACATAAATTGTAATAACAAAATGTATGGGGACACAACGTATCTCATGAAAACCTTTCATATATTTTTAAAAATATGTGATTTCTAAATAATAACATACATTTCCAAGATTGTAGGCGATACACCTACACACTTCAGGCAACACACTAACATGTCATGGCACACCATTTTGAAAGCTCTGGGCTAAGGTATTCTGAGAATTTTAATTCAAAACAGTAACTTGTTCAAGCTCTGCTCTAACAGTTTCAGTCCAAGATACACTGCAGGGAAGGAAGCTGATGGCACCTGTTGAAAAGGGCATATTTTGTGATGAGGCTCTTATCCTAAAATATCATATTCCAGTCATTCATCTATTATTAAAACTCAGAGAAGATATTTGATAATTTGAAAACCGAGTGAAGACACGACTGAATATTGCAGAGAAATAAGAAAGGTAACATATGTATGACTTGTGCTTTTTGTCTTCTAACCTGGGACTCGCTTAGCTTATTTAAATCCTGGATATTCAAGGTGGGAAGGCACAGGTTTCGCTGCAGCTGACCTCCACAGTTGCTGTTGCAGTAAACATTTTAGAAGAAAACTGCATTGTGTGTGTTTCATTTCACCTGTCTTTGTAATAGAGCATTTGAATGGATTATGATGGCCATAGAGTGATCAGATCTCATGTCAGATGTTTGTTTGAAAATACTGAGTGAACCCACAGGCGCTTGCAATTCAGATCAGGGTCTTGGAATGCAAGGGGGTTAACCCCTCTCCATGTGTAGTTTTTGCACCTCCAACTTCCATTCTGTGTACAGTTCAGTGGAATGAAAGGCGAAATCAAAGTTACTTTTCTCTCTGATAGTGCCACAACCATTTACAACCCAGTTTCAACACTGCAGTTATCCAATTCAGTGAGGTTTATTCCATTAGGGTTGCATTCTTAAAAAACTGTGGGTGGTATCATCACAGATCTGGTTGCCTCCCAGTCCCAGTTAGTTTGACTGTGAAATTCTTCATGAGAATTGTAAAGAAATCCTGGAGAGAGACCATAGCTTAGAACACGTACTTTGTCTGCAGCAGGGTTAAGGTTCAATCTCCAGCAGCTTCAGTTACAAAGGACCTCAGATAGTAGATGCTATGAGATGCTGGCAAGCCATGTATCCTGTGAGACACTGCTTAAAATCAATGGAAGTTACAGAAGAGTTTATCCATTTGCTGCAGGGTGCTGTGCCCACTTAAAGTATTCATGGCAGAGGTGGGAATCCCTGCCCAGTCCAGTATGTTAGGCTGCAACTCCCCCAGTCTCTTACCAGTACCTGACATGTGAGCTAAAGCTTATGTTGAGCTCTAGTTTTCAAGGCTTTGTCATCAATAGCACTGTGGAGAAACCCCCTGCCTATGCCACAGGGTTTCTTTTTGATGCATTAAGAGGGCTTTAAGGCAAGCAGAAGGGAGGCAACCAGATGACAAGATCACTGGCTTGGCTTGTTGGGCACTTTGTGAACAGGGTAGCCCTAGATTATTTCCAAGTCTTGTTCGTCTCTCCCAGTGTCTGAGCATTTGTGGGAAACTGCCTTTCAGGAGACTTGCCTGCTGTTATTGACAAACCTCTGATACCTATTGGCAGACCACAGGTTCAGATTGGTACAGGATGCACAGAGGAAGGAACAATAGACAAGACAGTCTCATGACAGTCTTATGTTCCTGACTCACTGGGTATGGGTGCTTTGAACAGGGAAGGAAGAGGATGTCAATAAAATAAAGACTTGCATTTCAGTATAGTTGCTGATATGAATTAGGAAGGAGCATGGAAACTCCCTGATCTTGTCTTTCAGCCTTTGTAGCTCTTAGTTTCAGATCCTCCCAACACATTCATTTTCGTCTGCTGATTTGAGTTCTGCAAACATTGCATCAGAAGTTGAGAGTTTGCACTAATATTTGCCAATCTTATTTTTTCCAAAATGAAATTTGAATTTTTGTGGTGTAGAGTTATCACATGCACAGTCAAATTCAAGGAGCAAGATCATATCTATACGTCCATACTGAGCGTCCACTTTACCTCTGAAGCTACTCTACACACAAACAACAGGGGAGGTTCTATAGAGTGTTGGGGGCTTAGATGTTAGCATGAGACAAGGGTGAATCAGCTTTTCTCCAGGCTGGTGCAAGGATGAGGTTACCATGTTGAAACGCTCTTTTCAGTTAAGAGCTGACCAACTTAATTTATAGACCTCTGCCTCAGTTTCATACCATTTTTGTCATAGCTCCATCTTCAGGAATCCTGGGATTTGTCATTTGACGAGGTACTTCAAATTCTTTGGTTCTGTGAATGACAATTCGCCGTATGCCCCGAGGAGAGAAAGACTGAGGAATAAAACAGAAAGTTCTCACACAGTGCTACTCAAAGTGGCGGTCTGTGGATTTGTTCCTGTTTGTGAGGAGTTGTGAGTTTCTAAGAAAGAAAGTGAATATCTGATAGTAATATGGCACAAATTTGGGACCAGTCCCTAGCACACTGATAGGGAAAAAACTGCAGGTCTGCCGTACTAGACATTTTGAAAAACAGTGCTGTAGTGTATTCCCCTGAACTACAATTCACTTACCCTAAGTACTGTTTAAATCTTCAGGAACATTTACCAGCTTTGTCTTTTCTAAATCTTCCTGCATTGGAAGCATGGTAGAGAGTTGGAAGGCTTTGTGTGCCACATATCCAGAAACTTCTGTGATTCCTCTATGTCAGACCTGTAATCTGGCTTTCTTTCTCTTCAGTGTTAGTGAGGAAGGAATTACAAAAAGATTTAGGAAAGCCAGGAAGGGCAAGTCCAGCTTTGGATTTCCCTTTGTGAGGCTGGAACTTTGTCTCTGATTTTGGAAGGGGAATTCTGTTTTAGCCTATATGCCACCTGAGATACAGTCCTGCTGTGTTCACAGCATTTAACGGAGATCCAAATATCATCATCTTCTATTTGGATCCCTTCAGCATTTTTCCAGAGCTTCTTCCATGTCTTTTCTTACCACATAAAAATCAGCTAAGGAGAGGGAAGATGGCATAGGGAACAGATTATCTTTTAATCAGTAGTTCTGAGAACTGTCTCAGAGTATTTGATGAAGTGAAGGCCCTTGAGAATAAAATATCCTACTATATCTGAAATGAGTAAAAACAAACAAACAAAATTGCAAGATGCTGGAAACTACTTATACATTTTGGCCAGAATTCTGTTGGGGAATTGCAATGACAACTTGTATCATCACAATTTTTTTTTTTTGGTCATTGTGAAGGTTAGAATTACGTTGTGATCATGTAACAACCAAAATCTTGCCCCGAAGTCAGCCTTCCCACTGATCCTGCCCCCGTTCTGTGATAATATGGACATGGCTGAGTTGGGAGGCTGGGTTTTTTACAAGGTGGATTGTACATCAGAAGTTGTAGCTACCTGATACACATACATCTCCCGATGCAGGGGTCCAGCCATTTTCTTCCATTCCCCACTGTTTAACTGAATATTTTCTGTGGGCCTTGCAACATCTTTTGCACTGACGTTTCACTGACTGTGCTTGGCTGATTTGTTTTCTGTGGTGGTATGTGCAACAGACAAACACTTCCCGTTTGGGTCCAAAATGGAAGAAGATTATTTCTAGATTTGCAATGAAGACACTCGCTTTGCCAGCATAAGCTGCTGTTTAATGTGGCAGAACAGCATCTGTGCAAGGGACTCTGAGTGCTAAACAGTACACTTATCCAAACAAACAGCTGGGTAACTCTGCTCTGAAGGGACTCCTTCCAAGATCAGGCAGCGCTGGGGGAAGTGGGCTGGAAGGGACCTGTTTTATGTCACTGCAAAGCTTCTATTTCTGCTGCTGCTGTTCTGGCATTGCTTAAAAGTAGTGCATGGCAGGCTCTCTTTAGAGTGATGTTGTGTCATGATGAGTTTTTAGTGCTCGAAGTTATTAACCTGAGTTTTTGGGTTCAACCCTGACATTGTTCCTTGTGTTCCACAGCTATTAGCCATGAAAGCCAATTGGAACTCCCATATTCAGAGACAGTGCTTCTCTGAATATCTGGAGCTAAGATAATTCATGCTAGTTGAAGGTCTGAGAAGCTGTAGTCAAAAATATTTTTCCAACCTGGCTAGAGGATTCAGGGAGTTGTAGTCTAAAAAAGTAACATTCCTCATGTTATGACCAAGCACCAGCAGACAACTGATACTCTGATACCCTGGGTGTAAGTTTGTCCCAAAGTCCCTCTGGTTAGCCTTCGAGACTGAACACTGGACTCGCTGAACTTTCAGTTTAGTCCACCAGAGTTCTCCTTAAGTTTCTGTTGCATTCCTAGAGCTCCACCAAAACCCAAATAAAATTCTTATTGCAACTAGTTAGGCAAGCTCCTGCTCCTTAATATACTTCACTCAGAATTTATATGGCCGACTTTTTGTGCTCACGTTCGACATCCTTTGCTTTGCAGTTCAGTTCTTCTAAGTGACCTTGGTGTTAGAAACTGCTGATAGTATTTAGAGCACATTTTTTTTGTTCTTTGTTTTAGAAGCTGTGTGTGTTTGTTTTATTTTCTTATCTATCCCTTAAGTTTGAGTGACAACCATCTGGAAATGGGAGATTAAACAACTTGTCATTAAACAACTTAACTTCAAACATTCCATCCAACTCTGGTTTCAACTGCTGAGAACTGATTTCATTAAGTATATTGCATTAATTAACTAGTCCAATCCTCTCTAGATTGTATTATGCTAGAACTTAATGAGGATCATTAAGTATTGGATATTTTAATATACCTAAGTATTGAAGAAACTGTAATTTCTCATTCTTCAGTTACGTTACAGAGATGAAATAATGAATTGTGAACTTAAAGGAAAAGAAGGAAGAAACTGGTTTTTTAAAGCTTGTCTTTAATGGATACTGCAACTAATGGATCGAGCATAGGCACCTGTTTGATGCAACACAAAATGGCTTTGGTCTCACTAATGAACATCCATTGCTTTACAGTATATCTTATACATATCTACTATGAAGCAAGTCTTATTGTTTTCAATTGGGCTTACTCCTAGGCAAGTGTGTATAGAATTGCACCTAAATTGCAAGATGCAACTCATAAATCTGTATGATACAGATTAAATTTAAGGAATTAATTATTACTGGAACCAAATTTAAAAGTCTTTGGGGTACCTATTTACTCTGCCTGAAAGGTATACTGAATTGGCAGAAGTTCACCAGGCTAAGTTGTAATGCAGAATGTGTTCCATCTTCAAAAATTAAAAATAAAGCTTTCTTAAAAATCAGAGAGCTGATAAAAAAATCAGCTGTCAAGGCTGCAATTGTTCTGAGAGCACTTCAGTGAGGTGAGTGCAAGGATTTTCAATCTTATGCATACTTTGCAGTACATGGTCCCCTAACAATGCATGCAGTGTATCAAACCATTGTCCCAAAAGTACACTAAGTCTTGTAGAAGACAGAAGGCCTCTCCCCACCATCACCTTTGTATTTAAAGAGTCTCTGAGCAATATGTTGAAGAAGTTATTAGTGCTCTAGGAAATTCCCATACAACCAGCTATGGGGTATTTCCCATCTTCAAGATCCATCATGTTCCCCATATTGTCAATTTCTCACTAAAATGATAAAACATTTCTCATTTCATGTCTTTAATTGTATTCTGAAATTGTATCCTTAGGAATAATTGAGCTTGCACTTCACTGAGAGTTAATCACAAGTGAGCATAAACAGGAATCCAGCCAGTGGCAGCTGGTAGCTCCCACGTCAATGTGGCAGTGAATCTGTTCCAGGTTATGGTCCAAATTTTAAAGGAGCTGTCCATGCTGCTGAACATATTTGAGGATAGAGTTCAAGACTTTAGATCAGAGCTTTCAAAACTTTTCATGTTGGTGACACACTTTTTAGACATGCATCATTTTGCAACACAGTAATTCAGTAAGTAATTCAGTTAAGTGGAGGCAGCCCCTCCACCCGAACCTGGCCCACTACCGTCACCCTCAGTCTTCCTTGGCCTGAGGGGGCTGTGACAAAGGTGGGAAAGGCAGCCCCTCTACCCAGACCTGGCCTGCCACTGCCACCCTTGCTGGGGTCTTCCTCAGCTCAGGGCAGCAGCAGAGGTAGCCCCAGGCCTGGCCCACCATGGCGGCGAGAGAGGCAGCCCCTCCACTCATTCACACGACACGCCCTGCAGGCAACACACTAACGTGTTGCAACATACAATTTGGAAAGCTCTGTTTTAGATAGCTTTAACCTTGTAACATTCAAGCTAAAACCTAGAACAGATCAACTGCTTCAATTACATGCATGCCACCTGCTGCCTCCAATTCCAGCCCTCCCCCAAGCAGCCTAATGTTGGTGTGTTTTATCCTTGCAACCATTTTAAGGAAGGAGATGAAGCTGAGAGTAACTTGGTGGAATCTTTGGTAACTTTACTACAAACACTGGGTGAACTTCAGTAACTTAACAATGACTTGAATCCAGTTCTCCCCTGAGCTTGGAAGAGCTGCCTTTTTCTGAACTGTTATTCCAGCAACCTGGAAGAATCTTGTAATTGCTTTCCCCAAGAAGAACTCTTTCTTGCTTGGGGAGAACTGGATTTAAGTCATTGTGCGCTTACTGATATTCACCTGCATTTGTATGACTGAAAGTACTGGCATTTTAATAGAACAAATGGCACCAGTCCTGGCCTCAATAAACAGGATTTCCTGGCATAATCAAGTGGAATTTTATGCATCTTCCAAGAGGAACCATGCCTATGTTCTGAGAAAAAATACTCTTTTTGATCTTTAAGTGCACTTTCTTCCACACAGTGTTTCAAGAGTACTCATTTCCAACATTTGTCCATCTTCTTTATAGCAAAATAAGGATGAGGGTCACCAGTGCTGAGTTGGAGCTATTTCCGAGTATGTGAAAAGTTGCTGTAGTTGTACTGAGAAATGCCACATTCAATTTAAAGGTGTGTGTGAATGACTCAGTAAAACAAAGGGATCATCTCTGTTCACAGATCGTTTCCATTGACTCCAGTGAAATGGACAGAAAGTACTTACATGAAGTGGAGTGCCTTTGCCCACAAAAACCTGCAATTTTGTACCCTGAAGTGGGGAATCTTTGGTTCTCCAGCTGATTTGGACTATAGGCCTTTATCTTGCCCATGCTGATTGAGGCTTCTGAGATTTCAGATTTCAAAGGACCAAAGGGCCCAATTGTGCTTATATACACCCTTAGCTGAAGTGCATCTGAGTATAAGAGTTAAGATATGGCTGTCACATTTTTAGAAGAAGCGCTCCTTCAAGTGTTAAACAGTGCCCATTTGTATGTGATTATCTTCAACTACCTATTTTGTTTAACATATTTTATTTTGTGATTGATCATTTGCAATTAAATGAGAATACTTTCCAGTCTGATCACGGAAGCATGCATATCCTTAAAAAAAGCATGGATTCCTTTACTAATTTAACCACAAGATTGTACTGAGTGTATGTTTGGAGCTGCATGATTGTTGGGAGTGCCACAATCAACATTCTTTATACCTGCTGATTTCAGCAGGCAATACTTGTTGAACATTTTGAAAGCTATGATAAAATATCTTAAGAGATCCACAAAAAAAGAGAACTTTGAACAAAGCTGGAGATTCCCTTTAAGAAGAACCTAGTTCGCCCTGGAGTAGATGTATGTAGTTTCTTAGCTCCTGTGACTATAAGAAGTACTGTGTGAAAGAAACAAGAGCTTGAACTCCAGAAAACCTTGTAAGCCTTTTATATTACAGGTGTAATCATAATAGCTGTTTCCAGAAGAGCGAAGAGTAAGTGTCAGTATGAGTATCATGTAGCAAAATTCAATACTTAATTCTAAGTATACTCCCCGCCCCCAGAAGTATTTGGGGAAGCCATAACATTTGAATTAGCTGTAAAGAACGAGTTTATACTGTAGGTGTGCTTGCAGTAATGATGTTTGCAGTTGTGTTTTCTACACTTGAAATTATTGCTGATTAAATAAGATGTACTTACTTGACCGGTACAACTTTAAAGCATCTTGTGTTTTCTAGATGAAGGCCATGTCAAATCAGAAGTTTAGGACTCAAAACTGCAATTTTCAACCATTTTTGCTGTGGTTAAATGAACAGTAGGTCTCATAATCAGAGGAATTATGCTATATCATACTGACAAAGGAACTTCTGATGACATCAGGAAGGGGTTTTCGGGTGTTTAGTCTGTCACAGTTGGTGGGCTCAGAAGGATGAAAGCCCAGTTTATCCTTGTCTGCCCAAGATTAAGCAGTACTTTATACAGCCAGGGACACAGGCTTTCTGAAAGGAAATGTTACACAATGTTTCTCGTTGTTCATGAGAATACAGAAAAATCCCTAGTCAAAACTGGCTCGCGGGGTATTTCAGTACCCTAACAAAATGATAAAAGGTTGCTGGCTTCTTTATTTAGGAAATGCTTGCTAAAGGACTTTTTCTTTAGGTGTTTCAGGGATGGCCTGGCATTTTTAAAAAGGCATGCTGCTATTTCATCACTATGTTTTAAGTAAAAGAGGGTACTAGTTTTCCCCAGCTGGCTGACATTCTCTCCTAGTAATTTAAAAAACTGTAATCTACTGAAGCATGTAAAATTTTAATTGCTTTGAATGAGACAGAAATTAGTTCTCACATCTGTTCTTGCCCTGAAGATTTACAGAGAAGCAAATGAGAGTGGCTATGATTTATAACTTTGTGAAAACTTCAATTGTGGGACAGGAGTGATAATAGCAGTTCATATAATAGTGTAAGCAGTGAGGTGGGTTTGCCAGAAAAAGTAGAATTGGAAATTTTTTCCCGGTGATTTCATTAATGTTATTTGATTTAACACATTTTGTTTAAATGTCATATTCAAATATATTAAAAACTTTATATAGAAATTATTTTATTGAAATATTTGTAATAACATAAAAAGAAAAATATGAACTTTCCTTGGCCATGATTCTATATTGTGGGTTGTATTGTGTACCTTTATGCATACTTAGCTACGAAGCAGAATCACTGTGGAATCCTCCTTGTTAGTGCAAACAGGCATATCTCGGCCCCAGCAAGAATGCTCAAATGTGCATCGGGTTCCACCAGTGGGCCACTGGCACTCTTGACCCAGTGTCCCAGTGGGGCACTGGAACATTTGATGCACATTGGCTCTGAAGTGCATCACTTACTTCAGTGGTTCTCCTATGTAATAACATCACTGCAACCCCTTGTTGAATGCAGTTGTTAAGAAATTGTTCAGTTCTGCCTCCTACAGACTTAAGTCTACTTACACTGATTTCAGTCTCGTAGTGAATTCTTTCTCTTATTTTAACAAAAAACGACTATATCTAAAAAAAACACCTTTTTAAAGGACACATGCTGCAAGAGAGCTATAGCTAATGCTTCTTATATCAATAATTGAATGTGTACATTTAACCTTGATGTTTGTACTCCTTGATTTAATCAAGGCATCCTTAAGTTAAGAATACACACACACATGCAGAGAGACAGAGAAATGATGTGGTAAATTTTCTATGGAAAAACGTATCATCACAGAATTTTCCACCCCACATATATGAATCTGAGTCGATAGTTTTCAATTTTTTTTCTTTAAAAATAGTTCTGCATGATAAGAGTTTTAGAAAGGCTTCACTCAACCATTTTATGAGAGGCAGCATGCAAGATCAGACCAACAACTTGCCTGAAGGAAGCCCCTCATGCAGGACATCCATGGAGTAGCAAACCAAGAAATACTGCATAGAGGTCCAACTCCCTCTTTTTTGTGTGAGCAATACATTACTCAATAAATATATCAAAGGCATGGAGCTTTACACAGAAAAGGAGGCAGGACAGTGTAGCAGGCAAAATATTGGCCTCTGCCCTTTGGAATTGTCTTTCACAGAGGATAAATTGTGGCTACCAGTTGTGAGAACTATTCATTACTTCTTGTATGAAAGGCAGTACAACTCTCAATGCCAGTTGTTTGGAATATGTGTGAGGTGGCTGTTATATTCATATTCTGCTTGTGGGTTTCTTATGGGCAATTGTGATTGGCCACTGTAGGAACAAAATGCTGAGCCAGATAGGGCTTTGGTCTGATTCACTTGTGATTTTTCTGTGCACCCTGATGTTTACAACCAGAAGCACAGATGATTAATCCCCAACACAGCGTTACAAATCAAGCCAATTGGGGTAGGACAAATTTGTTCAGCAACGCACGTTTTTTAAAAATTATTTTCAGGAGTAATAAATTAGGGAGCCAGCTTTTGAATCCACTGTCTTGTTTCATTTCCCAAGTTCTGGTGGATCTATGTTTCAGATTGTAGAAACGTGGACTCTTCACAATTAAAAACGTTTGATCCTGCACAGAACACCAATCTAGAAACTGCACTGTAAATAAAGCAGCCTGCAGCAGTCTAAATTGCAGACTAAATCATTCTGCCATTCGTTTTGATTATGAAAACATCTGATCTTGAAATACTCCTCTTCCAAGTGTAACTTCCCCTTTTGTGCTACTTAAGAAAAATCTATTTCTTGCACTTTTGTTTTAATTGTCCTTTTTCTTTTTTGTAGGTCTCTTCCTTATCCTAGGCTTGATCTTATACCCTGCAGGTTGGGGTTGTCAGAAGGCAATAAGCTATTGTGGACCTTATGCTTCAGCTTATAAACTTGGTGACTGTTCTCTTGGTTGGGCTTTCTATACTGCCATCGGAGGCACCATCCTGACCTTTATCTGTGCTGTCTTCTCTGCCCAAGCTGAAATTGCCACCTCCAGTGACAAAGTGCAAGAGGAAATTGAAGAGGGGAAAAGCCTCATCTGCCTCCTTTAATGATCCAAGAAAAACCTTTTCATCTCTCAGAAGAACTGGTTTTAAAGTAGTTTAATAGGTGGACTTCTGTAGGAGGTGGTGGAGACACACAAGTCTTCTGGAAAGTCAGGCATTACAGTGTCACTTTACAGGCAGCATAAGAAGAAAAGGTTAACTGGTGGGAATTCTGATAGTTGGTACATTTAACAGGATGCTATTTAGCACACCTGTTGGCTTCAAGTTTCTGTGAAAGATGCCAAACAACTGTGGAAGTGATTGACATTATGTTCATCACCATGAAGGACTGTGAAGGAATCCTTTGAAGGATAATGTTTAAAATAAATATGTATGTCTCCAGTATTTACAGAACAAGATAGTGTAATCAGGCTTCAATGTCAAGGGTTTCAGGCTCCAAAGTGGTAACCTCCTCTGCAGCAGAATTAATTTTAACAGAAAAGCACACCAGTTTTGTTTTGTATGCAAGAGCAAATTGGAAGAATACCTAGGAAACAAGGAGGAAGTCCAGCTGAAGTTAGCAGGAAAGGAGCTTATAAGCAATACTTTACCTAGGAAATATGTGAGACATAATTTTACAGCCTAAACAAGTAGTGGGCAGCCAAAATTTAAGGTAAATTACTTAGGTCTTCTAGCACAGGCAAGTAGCCCTATTGTGTTATTTTCTCTGTATAAATGTAAATGGTAAAGGAGGTCTTAGGGCCTAGTATATATTGCACCAAAGACGTGCCTAAAAGACAAAAAGTAGGCCCTCCACCTTCAGGGACATTAGTAAGCTCAATACTGCCAACTGCTTCTTCTCATCACTTTGAGTCCAAAATGCTATCATGCTCATCTTACTGTGCCTGAAGAAGTCACAGTACCACCTACTGGGAGTTCTTTTGAAAGCTCTTTTTATGTATAATATTATGTATAATACCCTGATGGAGATGCAGATGAGCACAGTGGTCAGTGGTTTCCCATAAAGGATCCTTTGCCATTAGACATCAATATTTGTGTGATTTTTCCATGCTTTCTTCAAATACATTGAATGAAAGAACAGTGTGCTGCAGTGGTGGATGTATAAGGAAAATGAAGGGATGACTAATGGCTAATATCCTGATGTTCACTTATTAGATTAACCTTATTAACATTGATATTTTATATTGCTCCTTTTTGATAAAGAACACAGTAGTTGGGAGGCTGCTAGACTAAAATGCTACATCAAACCACTAATGATAACCACTTATTTCTATCACATTTTCGAAAAGGAAGAAAAAATCCCATGAAAAGGAATGTAATTTAGAATCTTCCCTTTAACTCAGGACTATTGTGCATGGCTGCTGCTGCTGCTTTAACCACTGCTACAAGAACTCCAGTAAGACACCTGTGAATTAATGAGTAGGAGTTACAGACATACATATTATGTATGATGTTACCATCAATGCTGATCTGTCGAATGCCAGGAATGCTAAGGGTGGAGACCATCAGTTCACAAAAGCCAGGTTGCCTGTATGCATTAGTTGCTGCAGCTAACACCATTACTGGTGTTCAAAAATGTACGGATATTCCCAAAACAGGAACATGAGAGGGGCTCTGTAACCTGCATGTAACATAGCAGACTTAGCAAAGAGTATAAAGTGTCACTTTTAAAAGGGGGAAAGGAAATCATCCCACTACAATGACAGAGTTTAACAAACAAAAATGTTAACCTCATCTATCCTTGAAATCCAACAGTGTGTGGCTGGAATTCTGTTGGTAATATATGTGCATATAACTCAACATTGTGCATACATGGCTAGTTTTGGATGTTGCACAAGGAGCTATTTACCAGCAACTTCCACAATATCCCCAAGACATGTCTCCTCTTAAGACACCTGTCAAAAACCTTTCAAAAGGAAGACTAACTGGTCAACTAAGCCAAATATTGCCTCATATTCTGGACTGCCAGACACTTATTAAACCCTCCCAGAGTATAGCAAGGCCCTGAAGGCCAAAGGGGGGGGGAACATGGTTGATGGGATCCATTTAGCAGGTCCAAGCTGGATGATTTCATTCTACTACATATTGGGAAGCTCCAGTACAAAATCCTTCTTAAACCACTCAATATGTATGTTTATGATTGTGTGATTTGCTCTCCTTGCTAGTACTGAAACATAAAACCTCAAAGTTGAAACATTGTACTGTTGAAATTAGAACAACCAGTAAATAGAGTTATTCAGATGTTTACATTAAGAACTGCCTAAAAGATCACAGGGTATGATTTTACCACATTTCACAAAGAGAAGTGTTTGTCTGAAAGTGCCTCATGTATATATATTGCTACAATTGCTGCTTAGATCCCAGTATCTGTGCATCAACAGTTTGGCTGTGTACCAAACAGCCCCTTTTTAAAAAAATGTAACAGAAATGCAATTTAGAAATCAATCAGAAGAAAAGCAGAGAGTACAAGAAGAGATTCTATATCTTCTGTTCCTACACACATCTTTAAGATACTGTGGTACTTAACCTCCATACTGCTTCTTGAATCACAGTTGTTTCAAGAACTGTTAGGAGTGTTACTGCATAGATTTTTGAAATGAACATCTGGAGGAAGGCACACGCATCAGAAAGAATGGCTTTCCTTGCTTTTCTCCAACAAAGTTACCATAGCACTTGTAACAAGCAGCTCCCAGCATGAAAGTTAAGTGGTAAAACTGCCATGGAAGGGTTTTTACTAAATTGGAAGTGCATGTGTGAATCAGCCCAGGGGGATGGAGCAGTTGAAGTGATAGCTTTTGTGGAATGGACTAATACAGGGTGCACTTGAAAAACAATTATCTTGAAAGAAATTGTTGACTCAATAAACCACTTTTTTTTTGTACTTGGTCTCCTACATTTCAAAAGCTGCCATTTTTATCAGAGTTCTAAAATGAGTATATCAGCTTAACACAGTGCTGTTTTGTAATGTTAACTGAGTACTCAATCAGATTTTTTTTAAAAAAAGACCAGAGTGCTCCCAATTAATTGACTTTGTGAGAACTGCATACGTGGAAGGTGTTCAAGGAAATGCCAGCAAGAGGGAAGTCACCTTCTACTTTATTTTCATCTACATTATTTTCTTTGCATCCAATTCATTTATCATTACAGTCTGAGTCTTTTTTAAAATCTGGAACAGGCTTGAATAAAGTGCATTTGCCACAAGAAAGTGGACTGAAAAGGCCCATTAACTTAAGCATGCAAATGATGCAGCCTAGGCCCAGCCGAGTCTTAGTACATAAATTAGATGATAAACATGTATTTAATTTTGTTCTTTACTCAAATACTGTCCTACTAAGTTTGCATTAGGGCTACCACCATCTAAAACTTGCTTGTTATAGTCCAACATAGCTTACCTATAAAACTGGTTTTGTTCAAGTGTCTCTATGATCAAAAAGCTGCTTGAGGAGGGAGGTATGGTCCTTCCCTTTGCCTGTTGTAGCAGGTACTAAGGGAGAAGCCTTTCCTCTGATCTGGAGCTTCTTTCCTGGAACGTGGAGGCACAGTCCCATATAAAAGACTTGGAACTTAATACAGGATTTGAAACTTAATATGACGTCAATTTATACTGTCAAGAACTGAGTCCCCACATCTGATCCAAATGAATATTTCAGTAATCAAACGTTGTTGTTGTTTACAGGACACAATGTTCCTTTCTTATAGGTGGGACATATTCTGGGTTTTGGTTCCTGTTTGTGCTTTATGTGTGTGTGTGGGGGGGGTGCATCACAGTATTTTTATAAAAAAAAACCACCTGTGGCATTGTTTGATCATTTTTGCATCCACCACAATCAATACAAGCTCATGCTTATTGGAAGTTCTGTTGCCATCCACTACCTTAAGGTATGTGCCTCAAACTGTCATTCTTTTGATAAGGTGTCCAAATAAGCAGCATACTGCAATTTAATCTGCAGTTCTCATCTCTCAAAGAATTCTGCATAACAGTATTTCAGACTCCTGAGAAGTGTGTACATGACAACTGTGGTTAAATCATTTTTGTAAATTTATGTGCCATTGCTCTTTCCAGGAAGTAACAAAATTAAAATCTAAACTGTGTGCGTATGTAATGTGCAATAAGATTAGAAAATTAATGGTTTGAAAGGGACAAGATTGCTGAAGTTTCTGTGGACAAAGAAAACTATTATAGTGCTATTAACATTAAGAATCAACTCAGCACTATAAAATCCGACGCTGAAAGATGGTAGGGTCAACAATAACTGCAGTGATTGGTATTCTATTTATAGCCTTAACTCTAAATGTGAAGGGTATGCTGGTATTTAGCAACTAATGAGCTCATCAGCAAAAAGACGATGAACTGGGAAGGGATGTTTGATGTGCTACAGTCTGCTAAACTCAGTAAAGAACACTGCTGTTGAGCTGTATTGCTATAAATTAATTTGTCTACAATATAGTTTGTTTGTTTTTTGCCTAATAAACAGTTATTAACCCCTGATGTTTACCAAGAAATCATTTCCAATTTTGAACTAGTATTATTTACCATTCTAATAGTCACAAGTTGGGTTATCTGTAAAACAGAAGATAGAAATTACACAAATTGCTGTGGCTTTTGAAAGAAAAGATAGCCTTTTTATTTAAAAAAACAAAAAGTTTACACTGACTGTTGTAATCTTCAGAATCTGGCAGAATGAAGGGCATACAGCTGGAGACAGAAAGAGTCATTATTTCCCATCTTGTTGTTGTGTGCCTTCAAGCCATTTGACACAGCAACCCTCAGGTGAACCTATCATGGAGTTGCTGGGGTTGGGAGTATGTGACATGCCCAACATCACCCAGTGGGTTTCCGTGGCTGAGTCGGAAATCGAACCCTGATGTCTACGGTTGCAGTCAATGCTCAAATCACTACACTATGCTGACTCTCACTATACTACACTGACTCCTTTTCCATTATTAATACATAAAAATAACCTGAAGGTGAAAATAACAAGTTACCATTATTTTGCAAACTTGTGTCAATAACTCAAAATAGGACTGAATTTTCATCAAATACACTTATTTAATCACAAGAGAAAACAATCAAGATCTTCCTGGAATTAACTTACATATCACTGAAATTATTTTGCTCATATTTATTCCTTATGCTCCAGATAAAATAACACAGGAACTCCTCTTGTTAAATCTTTTCATGAAAGCTAGCTATTTTATAGAAACAGATAGAAGTAAATCATAAAAACTAGAGATGGGCCAACCAAATCCTCAAATCCTTGGTAAGGATTCGAGATTCGCGAATCTGAATCCCTGGGCCAGAATAGGCGAAACATCTTTTGAAGGCCTGAGCACCCCGGATCAGGCCCGCGTGGGCGTGCAGGGCCGGCAAGAGTTGCTTTCCTGCACACCAGGAGGCCTGAACCGGCACGAGAGCCCTGGATCAAGCTCGCTCCTGCTGCCTGCCCCTGTGGCTGCTTCCTTCTGCAAGATAATTATTCTCTTCTTCCTATTCTTTTGACTTGAGACTGGAGGGTAGGGATTGGGACTGGACTAGAGGCTGGTGTTAGTTTATTTTTGTTAAGTGCCTTCCCTGTTTTAGGACTTGAGACTTGACTGGAAAGTACAGTGTTCTTGAGATTTCAAGGACAGCTGAAGAAGAATCCTTTGCATGGCTCTCTTGCAAAACTTCTTTCATACACAATTCTAGGGTTTGTAGTTGGACAATGTGTCAGAGCGTTCTGTGTCAAAATGTGCTAGTACATAATCAGACTACAAACCCCAGGATGCCAGAAGGAGCTATGCAAAGAAAATCAAGTTTTGACCTTGATTATCTCTGTACTGTAGTATGTGGCCCTGTTTACACAGGCAGGAAAATGTGGGATTATTAATCCATATTTTCCTGCTTGTGTAGAAAGGGCCTTCGTGTCATTTTCAATCTGGCGAAATCCTAAGACAAAACTATGACAATTGTCCTGGCCAGATTTCTTCAGAGGGAGGTTTGCCTTTGCCTAGGCTTTTGCTAAGGCTGAGAGAGTGTGTCTTTCCCAAGATTATCCTTGCCCCCCCCTTTTTTTTTTGGTAATAGTCAACCCAGGAGATGGCATCATCTTGAGCATCCTCCAACATCTGGAGCTACTTCCAAATTACATGTAATTCTTAATAAGAAGTATATGGGTATGTTTTCCTGAAAGTGAAAACTATGATTTGTTTTTCATTAAACAAAGATGTCAAATTCTGCTTCAAAACACTTTTCAGGAGAAGTGCTTTGTTTCCCTTGCTTTTTAAACCTTTTCATAAAAAAGGATTCGAAAGATTCGAGATTTGTGAGATTCATGGATTCACAGAACCTTCCAGGGATTCAGAAAATTCTGGATTTGTCCCATCTCTAATAAAAACATATATCTAGTATATATCAATAACCAATGTATATCTTACACAGCTTCCTCAATTCATATATATTTAAACAAAATGAACTTTTGAGTAAGTTAAACCATTGTTTTAATTACTCAGAAACTGAAAAAAAAAATTTGAATGGAAGGGAAATTTGAAGATCTTCTATTTCAGCCCCCCCCCCCCAACTTACTCTTGCTAACAGAATGTTTAGGAACATCACTAGTTGCCAGGATGCATGGGAGATAGACATTTTATGTTTCCTAGTTTAATGATTCCCAAATGCACCCCTGGAAGAAATGATACAGGACAGTTAAGTAGAGAAAGCCAATTAAGTACAATAATTAAATCATTCAGGCTGATCATGGGATAATCTTTTTAAGAACGGCACTTATAAAATAAGAACATTCCAAATTAAAAAATGCACAGATATTTAGAGTATGACCTAGAACTCTTCCTTGCTGTAGTGATGTATTTCCACATTCCCATGCTCTGGCATCTGGGCCCTAGTCAAGCAGACATCCTTCTGGCTGCACAGCAGAGTGCAGGAGCAACTACAGTAGATCAGGTGTCTTGCAAAAAGCACTAGCAGGAAACTTGTAACTGCATATCTAGGCTCAGCTACCTGCCTTTAGAATATCAGTACAATGCAACATGGAAAAGCTATGAACCACTGTTAAAATATTAAAAGAGATCTTATGATATGAGGTGGGAATGGAAATAAAATATCTCAATTAATGGCTTTGCACTCTTTTGGAGGCTGTTTCCCATGGTACCTTTTATAAGTGACAAGTGACTGTAAGACTTGGAGGACAGACAAAACCCTTTCAAGTCAAACCTGGGTACAAGAAATAAGTGAGCAGATACCTGCTTTCATCACAGGACCTGTGACTTCTCCAGCTGCTTCCACAATCTTGCAATCACACAATCCTGAGATGCCCTCAAAGCCAACTGCAGCCTACTAGTTATGAGTTGCAACATGTCACAAGAGCTACCATAGGAGAACAACAGCCCGTGTCTGGACTGAAGAGGATGATTGTGTTGTTTTTCCTGATGTAAGAACAGTGTGAAGCAGCTGTGTGCACAAAAAATTCAGTCATATGACATGCATACAAATCAAGACCAATACTAGCCACAACCTAAAGAGCTTTTAAAGGTAAGTACAAAATGTTCATAAATATCTAGTGGGATTTGGTATTTTCCTGCCATAGCATCTTACCCTCTCCAAAGGCACATCAAATACATCCCTACATTTAAATTTAGCTACTGTCTAGTGCATGCAGCAGCTCTTTGAGAATGGAAAAGAAAGAGAAAAGGTGCCACTCATGTATTTGAGGTGCAACAGCAGAGAACATGGCTCTGCATAGCAGCAACAAAATGATCCTAATATAAAAGACAGCAAGTAACAGTCATTTTCAGAGGTTTAATTTTACTTCCAACAAATTCCTGGACAAATTTAATACTTGTAGGTTTCATCAGTACTAACAAACCATTTTCTTTTTAAAGCTTCCCATTTACATCACAGAACCAAAACACTGCATCTATTAATGGGTGTTTCCTTAAAAACAATCCCAGTTCTAACTGTACTAATAAACTGTTCCAGTAACTGACATGGGTTTCCAACTGCAGAAAGTTACAGAATCTATATACAGATTACAAAAAAATCCCTGACCCAGGTTTAATAATGCATAGTTACATGTGATTAGTATGACCAGAACATGGATAGATACTCAGTTGCACATCAATGTAAAGTAAAAGCAATGCAGTTGAATGTTATTTTCATTTGGATGAAAATTCAACTATGGGTATGTGTCTCCACTGTATAACTTCCGATGTACGCACTCCCATGCTCTGCTTCTGTGTAACTATAAAAGACTAGAGCTGGATCAGGGCAAATAACACGATTTTTTTCTGTACATTTTAACCCTCTTCCATTTCATCTCACCGTTTACAAAAAAAACCCTACCTTGTTTTTAAAACTATACAGAGCAAACATTCAGGAAACAGTTTTATTCTAGATCACTGAGTTAATACAATAAATATGCAGAATCTTTGAACTACCCAGACATGCAACATCAGAAGATCTGTGTGCATTTCTACAGAACCATGACATTCACCATGATGGCAAAGCATTGTTAGTAATTTACAAATATACAGATAACCTGCAGATAGATAACCCCAATGCCAAAATTATATAGATCACAGACTATTGACAATCCAGTGTTGAAACTCAATCTGAACTAAACTTTCTACAACTGGATACTACAAAATTACTTAAGTAATGGGCATATATCTCTTTACTGATGTTCTTTCATACCATCAATTTCTTAAAACATTTAACATACAACAGCCTTCTGCCAACATGAAAAATCAGAAGTTGGGGGGAAATGTGGAAATTTACTACTTCTGATCAAATGCTACAGATAATTTTCCAGAGGTTTAAAAGAATCTAATAGCCCACCTACATTATAACATCTGTTTTCTGGGGCCATCATGGCTAACAAAACAACTAGATCTGCGTTTATATATTTCAAGTTTCAATCTGCTATTTCCCCTGAGAAAAAAATTATTCAAGAACCATCTTTTTCATTAATAGTTTCCTTCCCAACACAGTTTAAAGAGTTAACAACAAAACTGTTCTAGGGCTACTAATGTATTGAAAAAAATGTACATAAAAGTTACAAAAGCCGACACATTGACCTTATTGATCAAGAAATAAATACCCCAAATTTCACACTACATCCACAATTTCACTTGCCTTCTACTTCATATATAAACTAAAACTTATTTATAAAATATAATTCCCACATCATCTACATTCTATCATTTACAATGTAATGAAACTGTTGTTTTTCCTAATTTTTTATTTTGTAATTACAGATATGGGAGCATGGCCCAACTCTGGGTATTAGATTATACTGTAGTACCATTCTTCTAAGTAGATGTTGGTTCACAGTGTATTAAAAGTAGGCCTCATCTTGCAAAACTGTAGCTAGTATATATAAATTAACAAGTCCTTCACAACAGAAACTGAGTATTATTTGAAAAGTTAGTCCAAGATATGCCCTAAATTACCATCCAAGAATCTGTACACCTTAGAATGTCAGGTGGGGAAAAATGAACTTAAACTGAGAGTCAATGAGGACTCAGAATGTAATGATGATGAATTAAACACCACCTCTGTACACACTATCAGTTGATCAGTGCTGCAATTCTTCCCTAGTGTGCATTTGATACAATGAATTTATTCAGATTAAATCACACAGGAAGGCTGAAGTATGTTAAAAGATTCACATACATAATTGAATGTCAGTTTTTAAAAGCGTGATTACAGGTTATGCTTATGATTAAAAATTTAAATAAAATATTGTATATCCAGAAGCAGTAAACAGAGTGACTGACAAGGCTAAGATTCAGTACCATTGTTAAACACAAGTGCACACTTTCAAAATGTAGGAGTTCTTAAGCACAAAAAAAAAAAAAAAATCCACAGCATTTTAACAGGTCAAGAAGGACTACCAATGCGAGTGTTCCAGATACTGGTTAAAAATATGTTTTTAATGAATACCCTGAATTCCACACTACATCCATGATTTTAAAAGTATTTTTAGCAGTATGTTTTGCAAAGTCATGAATACTGAAATTAAAATATAACCGTTCAGCTTCAAATCAGAGTAACTATCTTCTCTTCACCTTCTTCTGGTGAAATATCTGTGCTCCAATATTTCTGAGTTAGAACACCTTACACCACGAAGAAACAAATTCCCAAAAAATACTATTACCATAATGGTAGCAACAAAATCTGGACCAAAACAATAGTTCAGCATGGTCAAAACTGTTTCATGCAAACTCAGATTTTTATCAAAAGATTTATTATCCTAAAAAAGAATTTACACTATCTATTATACTTATTTTAAGCTAACATCTGTCCTACAGCAGCTGCTGAAGCTCTAAAGCAGCAGCAGCCAAAATTGCTTGTTCAAAACTGTCAGCTGCCCTGTTTCTTAATGTTAGAAAATAGGGGAGCAAGTTGTTAGGAACAATGAGATTTAATCCAAAGTGCTTGTCTCAAGTCAAAGTGAATAGTTCTGGAGAGAACTTTCAACCAGAAAATATCTAATTTCCATTTAAATTGACTCCAGGAGCTGCCATATTTTTTTTCAGATTTACAGAAATTTTCACCAAATACTGTTTGCCTCCAAAAATATGGAGAAAAATAGAACAATTTTATGTTAAGAGTAGTAGCCAGGAAATACTTCCGAATAAATATGTTAAAGGAATGAAACAAAGACCTTTTCCTGTTTTTAGCTCATGCACAGCTCAGGAGACATACATGCTGTGTGCATTTTTAACACAAGTCTTCAGGGAATATAAGTGACTGGAAAATAAAATACAGCCAGAAAGTTGTAGTTATTTTCAGCTCTTTCTTTCTATATTTGGTTACCCTTAAAAGCATTTTGAGCTGCACTAGTAGCTGCTGTTGATGCTGCATTGGCTGCCGCAGTTTGTACAGTTTTGTTGGACATCACACCTGTTGCAAATTCCTGCTGGGCTTTCTCAAAACTTGCTCCAGTTGTGCGATATAGACCATGTACCTATGAAGAAATCAGAAGTAAAACAAAGTGACAGATGCTTTGTGATATAGACAGTCTCCTTTTTATGTCACATTTTAGCAGGATTTGTTTGAGGCATCAAAATATTTAGAGGCAAAACAATGGAAATTCTGAAGACTAAGAACTACCATATTAAATCATGCTAGCAATATGTACTGCAGATGACCACAACTCAAAGGGTGCAATTACACACTATATGATTTGATGCAACATGAGGATGCCAATGGAAATAGGGTTTCCATGCTGAGTCCCTCATTCTCTTATCACCACACTATGTTCTGTCCTGCCCCCATTCATCTCATTAGGGATCAGTGGCAGAAAAATGACATGCAGAATGTGATGATATGCAAAAATGGGTAAGTAATTCTACAAATTACAAGAACTTGGCTTCATCAACAGGACTATAGTGTCCAGATTAAGAGAAGTAACAATGCCACTCTGTTCAGAATTGGTCAAGCATCACTACAGATCAGGAAGGAACCTGGAGGATGACGAAGATAGCAAAAGATGTAGAAACCAAGTCCTATGACAAATGTCTTATGGAACTGAGCATGTTTAGCTTGGAGGAGACTGAGAAGTGCTATCACAGCTATCCTTAAATATTTGAAGGGATGTCATGTGGAAGATGGAGCAAACTTGTTTTCAGTTGCTCTAGAGACTAAGACACAAACCAATTAATTCAAATTACGGGGAAAAAAAGATTCCACTTAAACAGGAAGAATCTCCTGACAGTAAGAGCTGTTCAAAAGTGGAATACACTGCCTTTGAGAGTGGTGGCCCATCCTTCTTTGGAGGTCTTTAAAAAGAGGTTGGATGGGCCTCTTTCAGGAATGCTTTAATTTTGTATTTTTGCATGCATGGAGATTGAACCAGATGGCCCTTGTGGTCTCTTCCAAATCCATGATTCTATAATTCTCTTGCATTGGCACATAACATACCATTTCTTCCCAAACAAGCATCTAGTTCTATCGAATTTAATGTATAGTTCCATGCAATCATTAAGTTTCGGGATTTCACAGGTATATTTGTTAAGGTACACGTCTTCAATTCTTATCAGTCTAAGATATGAGGCAGTTTTGTACTATTTATACTTTATGCTATTAAAGTCTTAAAGAAACCATGTTAAACTAAACAGTTCTTCATGAAGATAAGGGAAATGTTTATGGTATAGTAGTTCCAATCACCACAATTCCAAATACACTAACTTAAGCGAACCAGGCAAAATGAATGAAAAAACAATTTTATCAAAATTCAGAGTAATTTAACCGACACGTTTGTTTGGAAGGTTTTGACATGGCATACTATTGAAGTAAGAGAGGCAAAGAAGGAGAAGAATCCTGTTTAACTAGACTAAGATTTCAGAAGCAGATTACATCTCTCACTTAGTTTTAGAAAACCACAACGCTTCATTAATCTGTAAGGTTCATAGGTATCTAGATGGAACTCAATAATATTATTAAAAGAGAAATCACTGGAAGCATCTTAAGCCATGACTAGGTTGCAGTCCTAAACAAATTTGCCAGAGACAATGCTCTGCTTTGCTCAGTAAAACTTGCTTCTGAATAAATCTATTTAATATGCAATAGCCAATGGAATAGGATGGAACTGCTACTATCCTTCCACAGATTATGCCTAGTGCCTATGCTTCCCAGACTTTCAGGTGGAAAGTTTCCTGTTATCCTTTAATAGAGATTAAATTTAAATTTTTCTTCAGAATTATCGTAAACCAACTTGGGTTTCTTGGCAGGAGAGAGGCTGAGTATCAATTTAATCAATCAGTTAATTAAATTTGGTACTCCAAAATAGGTCTTTAAGCTTCTGCAGTCATTTAAAATCTCCCCTAGATACTCCCTGCAGAATATGTTAACTTCTTTGAACATGAAGGCTACAATCCACACCAGGCAGAGCAAAAACCACTTTATTGTCTAGGCTCTCAATGTTTTTGCTTGGCTGACTACTTTTAAATGAAAACAAAACAAGTCAATCTAGCCAAAATTCTCAGAATATGTTCCTCATGAAAAGGATCTACCTCCCAAAACTGAACCAAGCTTGTTGTGCTGGCTATGATTTGAACTTTATAGTAGTCATAGCTCTGAGTTTGCAAGACCCGAGCAGGATTGTTACTAAAGGGTTTTCATGGCGGCTTCTCATCCACAGGGTCACCATAAGTTGAAGCCAACTTGATGGCACATAACAACAAAGTAGTTGTCATTATATATGCAGTCTGACCTCTAGTGGTTACTAAGAAGAGCTACAAACACATTTCACAGAGACTAGTTTGCATGATTCAACAACTGGTTTGAAAAACTGAAACCTTAATGAAGTGAATCTCATAAGGTTTCTGTCTATCAACACCCAGGTGTCCCTTAGTTATGCTTTCTTCCATAATCTCTCTTATAAATAAATTCACATTTTCTACTTTTGGGGGAGCTTAGAATTCCTCAGAAATCCAAAGCATTTTGATCTATTTTTGTCTTCAAACCACCTCCCCCTACTACTGTCAACTGCTCATCACAAGAAAAATGTGTCTTAATGCTTGATTTTGTGCCTCCCAGCTTGGAAATTAAAAACCAATCATAACTTTTGTATACAGATATTTTAAAGTAGCCAAAACTTTTGTGGCTTAAACTTTCAAAGTGAGTTTGTTATATAACATGCTTAACATTTGGAGAAATCTAATGGATGCTTTGGTTATAACTGGTAATTAACTGCTATTATATTTTTTTCTGTATTATATCATATGAATTGCAACAGATAATAAAACAAACTGCTAAAATATCAGTTTCAGAAGTGGTGGTGGGTGGGGTCTTTTAAGGAAGTATGCAGTCTTCCATCTTCTCAGGTTTGAGGGATTAATCATTTTCATGACCAACTAGTTTGGACAAGAGGCCTGAATCAGTCTGCCCCCATACATTTGTGCTTGACTCTTGCTCATCTTCGCTTGTAAGATCTAGCAGAAGTGAACTGATTGGGTAGCCTGGAAGAGTTATAAAGTGTAGCTATCCAAAACCACCTCTGTCACTTAGTGGACAGAGGTGGACCTTGTGGCTTGGAGTTAGCTTCAACTGGTCAACCAACCAGGCGGTAGTAATCAAAAAACTGGAATACAATGAACTCTGTCCCAGTCAGCATTCTACATGCCCCCCTGCCCTTGAAGACAACTCGGAAGCTGTGACTACAGCAAAATGCAACATCTGGAATGCTGACTAGGACAGTTTACAGAATTCATATAACCCCAATTTTAAAGGAACTACTCTGGCTGCAAATAAATTTCTAGTCTGAATCAAGGTGCTAGTTACATTACATTTAAAGCCTTAGAGCAGGGATAGGCAACTGTGCAGGAGGTGGTGGCTAAATTCTGGATTTTAGAAGTGCTGAAGGGCTGTATTTCCATTTACATTAAATCTGCCTAAGAACTGAGATCTGGTGGTGGGGCCCCCCCTCTGTGTCACACTAGTGGGAGCAATATGATGAGTGGGGATTTGGCAGATGACTTTCTCCCATGTGACACTACAGTTATCAAATGTGCCCTTCTCTTGAAGTTTTGATTGGCACCAACACTGGTTTCTTTCCAGGATCATCTTAAAACTTGATTTTTTATTAAATTCTTTTGAACCTAATGATTTCATCCAAATCTGTAACGTATATGGTTTTAAACTGCTATAACTTTAAAAATTAGTCAACTGTTTAATATGCTTTTAGAATGTTTTTATTAGTTTTAATATACTGGAAATCATCCAGACTCTTCTATGGCATAGGCATAAAATACAAACATTTTAACAATAATTTTTAATACCACCACAAATCTACCTAGGGAACAGAGAACTAGTTGTACAGGTGTTTATACCTCAGCTATGGTAATTCTTATAATTAATCTCTAAAAGGAGGGGGGTTCAAATTTCCAGCTTTCTTCATTAGTTGCTATGATGGTTAGGGCTCCTATATGATTCCCAATCATGCCCTAGAACAGAATTAGCTGTGCCTATAGTCCACTGGAATAAGTAGGATTTAACCACAGAACCATCAAACATTCAAATCTCTCCAATGTCATGATGACTTAAGATGCATCTAACTTCTCTCTCTGCACTCTGCTTAACGAATATGCAAATGTTCTCCAACCAACTTTCATGTCCACCCCATCGTTTATATTTTCTGCAATGTTTAATATTACCATTAAGAAAAACAGGTCTACTCAAATCAGAACATGCCTATTATTAAATTGGAGTATTGTTTGCCCGTCATATATGTGGGGCTTCTGTTCCACAAATCCTTGCACAAAACAAAAACATGAGTGCTTCATCCCATTATCCTTAATGGACACAATGTGTGTGCACCTGTGTGGGTGTCCACCTGGTGTGTCCATCAACAATAATCGGACAAGGGGCTTCACGTAACTTCGCTTTCATGGGTGCAGAGGTCATGTCAGCATAAACATACAGATTCTATTCCATACACTTCTGGAAACAGGAACATAC
This sequence comes from Cyclura pinguis, assembly GCA_030412105.1. Classification (NCBI taxonomy): domain Eukaryota; kingdom Metazoa; phylum Chordata; class Lepidosauria; order Squamata; family Iguanidae; genus Cyclura; species Cyclura pinguis. The sequence continues at coordinate 313,654,974 of CM059600.1, read as the reverse complement.
AGTTGCCCTTCCACTTTTGCAGATTCAGCATTTTGTAGATTTGATTATTAATGGGTCATTTTATTTATTTAATTTTTTTATTTAAATAAAACTTAAATGTATATGCCTCACCATGGAAAACATATGTTCTCTCTCTAGCTCCTCCAGTGTGATTCTACGGTCCACTTCTATTGGAAGCTGACTACAGAATTGTGCCAGAGAACTGAGAGATTCCGAAAGAAGTGTTCTTAGGTTTTTTTTAAAAAAGTGTCTGCAATTTTTATTTTTATTTACAGTTTTGTTCTTGCACCCCTAAACCCTGAAAAATGGAGGAGTGACTGTGATGTGTTCTCCATTATCACAGTCTTCTACCTCCAAAAAGTAAATGAAATAAGCATTTTTACTACAACTGAAAAATTTAGAAACTTGGGAACAGAAAGAAGTTCAGCAAGTTCCAGCCTAAATTAGTTCACAATTACCACAATAATAATTTTGTTAATCAATTAAAATTAAATATTTGTTACATTTCTTACATTTTTTAATCCTGGCTATCCAGATAGCTGCCAGACATTAGGAAACACATTAGCAGACTTGTGACTAGCATGCACGTGCATGCGCACACCTACTTATCAATAGTGTGTGTCTGGTATGCAGAAAAAATACTTACCTTTTTAAACATAACTAGTGAAATTACTGCAGATGCTGTGAAAAGTGCTGCTATGATTATCATCATGATGCCTACTGGGATACTAAGGTTAAGCCCAGTGAGAGATGAAATCCATCCACTGAGAAAACAAAACAAAACAGAACACTCACTAATATATGAATATTACATACTCATGCTCTAAGATGATACATATTCTAGAACCATGGCTATTGTACCTTTCACTAATACTCTCACGTAAAAATATAATTTTACCACCCTGACTCCCCAATATGAACTACTGGAGAAAGGGAAGAAAAACAAAAAACAAACGTTTAAAAGTATTTTAAAGCAGAAGTTCACTCTGGTAAGAACTAAAAATGCATACATATTGTAGACATAGGGGAAGATCACAATGAACAGAATTAAACTTTTTGCTGTCTTAATGGCTTTGAAACTCACTTGTATGGTATGTACAGTAGAGAAAAAATACAAATGCAAGTGTTTCAGGAATGATACACCTCATGCTGCTGAGTTTAAAAGGCTGCCCATTTAAGTTATACTACCACCTGGTTAAGTATTATTATCTCAGTCATATACACTCTATGTTTATGTGCCTTCAAGTCACCTGTTGACTTATAGCGACCTGAATTTAGGATTTTCTTAGGCAAGGACTACTCAAAAGTGGTTTTGCCAGTTCCTTCCTCTGAGATATAGCCTACAGAGAACTTGGAGCTTGTTGGTGATCTCCCATCCAGGTACTAGTCAAAGCTGACTCTGCTTAGTTTCCAAGATCAGGTGGGATCTGGTGCCTTTAGGGTATTTAGGCCCTTTTCATTAACACTCAACTGGCCATTCTATTCCATAATGAATGGCCCTTTTCCTCTCTCAGTTCAGATTGAAAAGAACTGCTTCATAAGCCTTTTGAAAGAAATCATATTTAAAACCTACAAATGACAAAATCACCCCAAACAACAATTTCAATATTAGGTAGATAGGCAATTTCAAATGCCTATCTACCTAATATGGTAGAGATATGAAAGTCTGGAAGAAAATGAGCAACATTTGGAGGAAAATCAGGGCTTTTTCTTCCTTCTTTTCCCCAAAGCCTTTTTTTTTTTAATTTTAAAAAATGAATTACAGGATAATGAGGATGAATATAATGATGAATGAAATCTTTAAGACAAGGTCTTCATATATTTAATAATGCAACATTATTCTAAAAGCTATGTAAGAGGAGAACTTTTATATAAGTATATAAAGTATCAGACTTATTACAATTCATCTGAGGTTTTCTGTCTGTTCCTCAAACTGGTAAAATAAAAGTTCTTCCTTACAATTCAGGCCCTGTATTTTTAATATATCAAGCACTATAATTTTATGCCAAAGTTATATAACATGAATGTTAATTTCTCTAGTAACAAAAGAAGGCTTGGCACTGCATTTTTTCGATTTTCTCAAAAATTTGTTTTTTCAAAAAAAAAAGAAAAAAAGACAGTATTTTCCTCATGGTTTCAAAATTTCTGGCAATTTTACATCTCTATCAGTAAACTTACATATACTGTGTACAGGGAACTCCCATGGACCAAATCTTATCAAACCTGTGATTAGGAAGCTGAAAAAAGCACCTAGAATCATGTTGCCTTAGCCTTAATTTGTTATAAATGTGGAACATTTGGGTTGCTCACTTAACTACTTTTTTGGTGCCAAACAATTTGTTTCATGATGAGATTCCCATTTTAAAATGGAGACATTCTGCAGCTGGTGCTCACAAGAGATTTGTTTACCAGCCGTTCTGTGTAATTAAAAGCAAAACCTTTCTAGGGGACTACTGGTATACAGAGAGCCAGCATAGTGTAGTGGTTTGAGTGTTAGATTATGACCAAGGTTCAATTTACCACTTGGTCATGGAAACCCAATGGGTGACCTTGGGTGTGTAACTCGCTCTCATCCCCAGAAAAATCCCATGATAGGTTCACCTAAGAGTCACCATAAGTTGGAAATGACTTGAAGGCAAATAATAACAACCATACCATTTGACTGTTGGTACCATTTATACATGTTTTCATAACAGAAGTATGTCTGGACACTAAACACCACATAGGTCCCTGAACCATACTATTCATTTCCCTAAGTTCATACGCTGTAACAGAAAAGTTGCAGGACAAATCAAAAATGAAAAAAGAGAAATGGTTTTACCAAGTGTGAAAAACCTGAAAAAGCCACAGACATTCTGTCATACCCAAAGCAAACTAACCCAACATTCAATATGATTAGTAATATTCTATACTATAAAGGCATAGGATATGTGTGGGGAAAGTTATCTTCACTGTAGAAATAAAAAGTATGAATCACTACCCAATTATCTTTCCATTTGCTTCAACTATTCCTTGAATGATCCTGTGAAATCAGTTCTCTCTCATCCCTTCATCTCCACAGCATAAACATGATTAGGCTTCTTTCTCCATCTCTTTCCCAAGCATTTTTTGAAAATTAAAGCTTTTTAAGAGTACCATAGTTCTTTAGTTTATGCTGCTAGCAAATAACACAAAGGTTAGAATCAGCAAACTACATTTCCCAGTTTTTATCTGGAAGATTCTGTAGACATGAAAATACGGTACCGTATTTGCTGGCGTATAAGACACACCAGCATATAAGACGCATCTCATTTATATATCAGAAAATACTATTTGCCAGTGTATAAGACACACTGGTGTACAGGACGCACCCCATTTTCAAACAGTATTTTTCAGGAAAAAAAGTGAGTCTTACACGCCAGCAAATAGGGTACCTGGTAACCCCATTTGGTTCAAATGAACAAGAATGAAGTCCTAACGAACATGGCTCCTCCTTACTTCAACAACCACAGCAGTTTGTATGTTAAAGTAATTATGCCGACATATGCCGACACAACCACTATTCCACTAGTGTGGATTCCATTACACAGACAAACACTCAAAGCCATCACGGACAACCTTTTGCATATTATCCTTGTGTTCATCTGATTCACGAATCTGAAAACGCAGTTGCCCCAACTGATTGAGATGCTTCTTCCTAGTCAAGATACGCTTTGTGGAAACCACTCCACCATCTAGCAGCAAAGTGGCTGTTGTGGTTTCAGTATTCCACCAGGGCCAATATAATTTCTTTCTTGCCCCTATAACTGCCAATAAAATTTCAGAGCCACTAGAAACAGCACTATAGGAAGATTACAGCCCAGACAGAGGCTATAAAAACTGTCAGCTGACGATGATGGCCAGAATTGCTAAAAATCATTTCTTAATGCTTAATTGCTTAAAATCATGCTATTTATCCTATGCCTAAAAGACTAAAATAGCCCAATCAAAAATGAATGATCAATGAAAAACATGAGGCTAATCAGTGGTCTCCGACAGCCACAGAACAAGGCTACTAGGTATATTTATTCCTTCAACAGATGTCCCCTTCAGTTAAGCAGTGACTATCGAATGACTCAAATCTTCTTGGCAGCCCACTTCTCTACTGTTTGTGACTTTTGAAACCACTGACTAATCAACGCACCAAGCAATGCCACAGTGAGGTTTTCACAGATAGAAATGCTATAAGCCCATTTACCTATAGTTGACCCAAGTAAACTATGATAATCCCAACTATGGCTACAAAGTTCATGAGAACGTTCAAAGGATGTGCAACACAAAGGATGTGCTGCAATAACAATATGATATGTGGCTTAAATTAAGTGTAAACTATGCACTACAAGGATCTAGATAATATATTGTTGATGCAAAACAGTTATGAAATAAAGCGAGTACTGTCATCCCTCCATATCTGTGGACTCTGTGTTCACAGATTCAACCAACCACAGTTCAAAAATATTCAACAAACAAACAATCCAGAAAGCAAAGTTTGATTTTGCCTTTTTATATAAGTGACACCAGTTTACTACACTGTTCTGCATAATGGGGCAAGCACCCACAAATTTTAGTATCCACAGAACAAACTCTAGCAGATAGCACGGGCCCACTGCAGTCAGGTATGTGTTGCTTATAACACAATGGTTTGACTCTCACCTCCAACGGAAAATATTCAAAAGTAAGTATTTCTCAGTGTATTGTTAAACTTTGAAAAAGTAGCATGTTGATCTATTTCACACCTATGATTATTGATATATAACAAAGTAGTTGTCTTACCAATTGCCCCATCCTTGGAATCCTGCAGCCTGAAGTACATGTACAGCAAACTGACAAATGTACACGAAGAAGAAAACAAAGAACCTAAAGGAACTGTCACTTCTGAAACAGGCAGAGAGAAAGAAAGTTAAGCATTTTCACAATATTTGCCAAAAATTACAATAGAGGCTTAACACCTCTGCCAGGAGAGCCCAGTCATCAACAGAAATATGAAACAGCATATATACCCTTTCTGACTTATACAGAAATGTTTTATGACTACAGCAAATCCCCATGGAAATAAAGCTGTTTACCTTTAGGCATAGCATTCCCAAACCTTCAACTGTCAATGCAATCTGACTAACGTACAACAATTAAACACTGACAGAACAGCGAGTGCTACTGAAATATGAAAACTTCAGAAACAAAACACAAAAACTATGAAGTCACAGGCTGTAAAGGAAATTAAACAGTTAAGCAAACCTAACAATATAAGAGATATTTTAACAAAAACAGCTTTAGTTTGCTCACTGATAATATTTTGCTCTTCTCACTTTAGCTCTTTCCCTATTTGGAGAGAGAACTTATTCCAAAGATTGGAAAACTCTTTTCTTATACAGTTAAGTGTTTTGGTAGAGTAGGAATCTTGCTGTTCCCATGATTCAGGCCACTTGTCTACTGAACCATATTTATGGCTTTCCTTTTTCCCACTCTCTCCCTGTGAGGTAGGCTGACAGTGTATGACTGGTAGGAAGTGGTTTATTGGGGACTAAATCTTTCAAGTTATAGTCCAACACTCTAAGCACTTTCAATTATTAGGCTTAATTTAGGAGAATAACAAGCTGCAGAACTGTGCAAAATAAATGTTACAATGTTGGATACAAGCAGGAATTTTATTGAAAATGATAAAATAAGTGATGGCATGAACCAAACTAATTGTTAATATGAACTTTTATGTTAAAAACATTGAAAGACTGATATTTATATTTTTGAATGCCATATAGATTCATCTTTCAAACCTACCATTCTATTTTTTAACTGAACTGCAACAGTATAGCTATGTTTGCAAGGTATGTTTGCAAGAATCTAATGTACATATTTTTGCCAATCTGTGCTTTGAAAGATGCAAGTTATTTTACAATTAGAAGAAATCACATTACAAGTTATGAAATAGTAAAAATTACTCCAAGTTATTAAAGATTTAAGCATAGTTAATTATACTGTTTTAATAACACTGATTTGACATGATTGTAAATAGTTACCTGAAGGCTCCATAAAGCGGTCTGTACCAGCAGACAAATGAACAAGGAGTAAAAAGCAAAAACCAGAGAATACTCAATCCAAAATCAACTCCTCGCTTAGAATCAAGGCAAAACCAGGCCAAGCATCCAAAGATGTTAAGAAACAGTGTCACTGCATGGACTGAAGAAAAAAAAACATAGGCATAGGCAGAAAACATAGGCCTGTTAGGCATAATTTCAAAAGAAGTATTAAAATAATACAAAATCTTAATATATCATCTCTGCCTCCAATCTTACATCAGCATCTAATCATGTAGCCAGGATGGATAAAAAAACATGAAAATCACAATTAAGCTGTATTTTTTTAAAATTATTTTTATTCAACAAGACAATAGAAGAGAAGGGGAAACAGGTAAGAGAAATGAGAAAATAAATGAGATTTAAGCTGTATTTTAAACTTCTATATACTCTTATTCAAACATTCTTTTTGCTAAAACAAAATAGAACTCAAAATGGAGTCTGACGATTGCTTCAGCCAGGACTCAGCCTTCAATGGGCTTCATAGAAATGGTAGAGGACCCAAGAACCTCATGTACCTTTTGATTCTGACAAGAGGGGAAAAGCTTTTTTGGGTCTGTTACTGGAAAAGGAGGTGAAAACCCTTCATGAGCACTCTGAAGACTCTATGCAGTACTTTGGATCTAGGCCACTCCATTGAAGACATTATGTGGCTTCTCAATTTAAATAAACTAAGGCAAAAACATATGACTCCCCATATAAAGCATTGTAAATAATGATACCACTGGCTATATATACAAGGGATTAGAATGTTGTTGTGTGGCTCCAAGTAATTTCTGACTTATGGCAACCCTATCACGGGGTTTTCTGGGGGCTGAGATTATGTGACATGTCCAGGGTTACCAAGTGGGTTTCCACTGTCAAGCGAGGAATCAAACTCTGGTCTCCAGGGGCATAGCCAACACTCAAACCACCATACCATGCAACAGCCCAAGAGGAATACTCTAGCCAGCAGAAATGGAAGATGTTCATCCATTTTTGTTTTCCCTGCAGTCCCTCAGTGCCAAGGGTCCCCAATCTTTCTCCAGTACAGATTTTCAGGGAAGACAGGAGGTTACAGTGGGAAGGCCAACTGACAAAACTTAAGAATATAACAAGGGTGGCGGTAGAGAAAATAATTCTCCATTCTGCCAGCAGCAATGTGTTGCTAAATCAGAAGCCTTCTGCAGACAGAGCAAGCCCTTCTGTCAACAAGAAGCAAACTCAACATCCACCTCTATATTTATTATCCTCTAAACTATGACATTTTTATCCTCAACTGAAGATGCTTTCCATCTTGAGCAGAAAAATTATTTAGCTCAGTAACTCTCAGTCCTGATATGACTCAATTGAGTACTAGCTGCTCTCCCTGCCAACATCTCCCCACTAGCTTCAGTCACAGAGTTTCCTCAAAGATACTCCTTCACTTCTGATGCCTTTGCTTCTGCAAAGTGCTGTGCACCTACTCTTTTATGGTAGAATTGTTGCTTGCTCTCTTTGCATATTTACAGAAGTCCAAACAGAAATCCTTCAGTTCAAATTTGTTTCCTTGTCTCTACACAGGTATAAAGGGACACTGTTAAAAGGGATGCTGGCAAAAAGGCCAGAGGTTCTGGACTGCAGATTCAAGATAGCACTAATGACTATTTAGTGCAAACAAATACACTGTACTTGTTATAAACACTGGTTAGCCAATATGTCTTTACATGAAATATATTAATTAGAAAGTAGCAAATTTAATTATATTAGTAATTTAAGTCACACTCTCCTTCTTGAGGAGTTTAAGCCACTGTCATTTAAATCAATCCACTTACTATGATGGCTAAATTTATTCTATTTTTGAAGTTTATTTTAACCTGAAGTAAAAATTGACCTTATAAACGGCAATGAGCTTTGAATGAAATTAAATGAGATGTTTTCAAAACTGTAATAGTTTAACTAAACACTCTAGAAATTCCGCCCAATAAGAATCAACTACTTCTAATGCCAGCTTTCCAGTAAATGCAAAAACAGCAAGTGTTGCTTTAACAGATGACACCTCTACAATAATTACTGCATACATAGATTTTTGCTCAGACTATTTAATTATCTGAGAACCAGGCCTGTAAATACATACAGGAACACCACAGTACTCTGTAATTACTTATACTAAAAGAGTATACTGAATGTCATTTTCAAATTCTTAGACTTTTTTTTAAATGGGAGCAACTGCATATCCATTTATCCTAATCAAAAGCTTCATTAGAGTTTGGAAAACAAAATGTGTTGCTGTTATTTAATAATATCAAGCAAAACTTTTATTATAATCACATTGGTACTGGACACTGATTCAAATATGGCTTCATTCACCAAAATACTTCTACTATGTGATAGACACACTGTGCATCTACTGGAAGAGAACATTATTGCATACATAGTCAGTAGGTCCCATAGTTTCAAATTTGTGCAACAATTACAGATTAGTACAAGGGTTAACTCCAAAAGGTTAGTATGTTTCTCTGTAACCACTTGCATGCCAGATCAACATGAAGCTGAAGCAGGCCCTCCATGAAGGATCCTATGAACATTAGTATCTATATAATGTCTGGCATGACCAAGTTGTGGGACAGGGCTTATTTTTCCTGGACACCTTTCTACCTTTTCAAGTTTCTGCTCCATGTAAATATGAAGTGATGTACTGATATTAAAGAACTTCCAATTCTTCTACAAGCACAGCCTTGTCTAGACCAGTGCTACTCAAAGTGGTGGTCCATGGACCATTGCTAGCCTCTAAGCTATCTACTGCCAGTCCCTAGAGAGCTGCTAGGAATGGAGGGGGGGGGACAGTTATAGTCCACAGGCAAAAATATGCTCCTGGCTCCTGGCACATTGGGAAAAATCTGCCAGTCACCCACATCAGATAGCTTACGAAGCTGATCTAGACTGCTAGAGCAGGTGGAGTGGGGAGTTTCTTAGTTGTGTGATTCTCAGGAAAACAGTAACTGTTCTCTTATTTTGTTTTAGGCAGCTTATCTTTTATAAAGTTTTTTTTTAAATGTTGAGTAGGTAAGACGAAAAAAGCAAAAGACCACTTTTTCAAAATGTAATATTTTCCTGCAGTCAGCAATTGGCCTTAGTTTAAAGCACAGGTGAGCAATTAAGATGGGGTAGGAGGCTGTACTTGGAACTAGGTGGATGCCTTTTTTAATTTTTTAATTTCAAGGTTTTAAGCCGAGACTGGAATGAACAGGGAGGGGAAAGCCTTTTCAGACAAAGGACAAGATTTTAAGCCAGGACTATAGTGAGTGACGACAACAGAAGGAAGATGTAAGAGTGTCCTTACATCCTCCTTCCATGCTCTTCAAGCAAAGGATGAGATTAAAAGTGGAACTGGAGTGAGTGAGGGGGATGGAAGGAGGATGCGGGAGCATTTGCAGACGAGAAGTGAGATTTTAAGCCAGGAGTGGAGTAAGTCAACAGTGTGCAAGCAGAGCACAGGAGCATTTTCAGGCAAGAGATGAGATTTTAAGCCAGGCCTGGGGTGAGGGCAGGCAATGGAAAGAAGATGTGGATGCATTTGTACAATATTGGTTTGCTGCAGCAAGTCAAGGCTTGTCCATGCCAAGGTGGGGCAAGTGTTATTCACTGCTTAAAGCACTAGGGCTCTTTCCTCTTTGTGGGAGGGGACTCCAAAGGCTTGGGGGCTGCGCTTTTGGGTGTGGTTGGCCATATGTGGCCCCTGTCGCCCCTGTCTGCACTTTGCCCACCTCTGGTTTAACGGACACTTAATCTTATAGGTTGGTAATTTTTAGGTATTGCTATCCTGATCAGGTAAAAAAAATAGTAAGAAACACACATAAATAGACACCTATTGCCTTACATCCCGGCACAAACATACAGAATCTTTTACTTATGGAGTACTGTCTAAACTTCAAACAAATCCTTACTTTAAAATTCAGTCTAAACCCAGTAAGTCTCACAGATTCAAACAGAATTTTGTTTCAAATGACTGTGTTCAGAGTCACAATTTTACAGCCTAATTCTATGAACTACCAAACAAACTGAACTGAATTTATGTGTCCATGTAACTGGTATCATGTCTCAACTATCTATCTAAAAATGCTACAGTGTTGGCAGCTGCTGCCTGTCCCAGGTTCAATACTAAGCTGCCTTGCTATACAATGCCACAGACCACCACAGATCTGAGTAACCTAACACCAAATAAATAAATAAATAAATAATCACACAGAAGTAAAACTGGAGTGGCTTAATAATAAAGGTTATAAGGAATGTTTCCCTAACAGGGAGACTCAGTTGGCTAATAACGTCTATCTGCTAGGCACTAGATATTACCTTAGCTAGAGCCACACAAAAGGGCTCCAAATTTTCAGCCTAGCTTATAAAATGTAAGCACTAAAATTTAATGGGGAAAATCTCAAATGAATCAGGTAGTCAAAAACCAGAAAGAAGAAAAGTAAAGCAAAACAGCCAGACTTTCAGTGAACCATTTCCCAATTATTTTTCTGTGAACTACTTCCTTACTAATTTTATTCCTAAGAACATATCTACCCCCCCCCCGCTTTTTTTTTTGGGTGGTACTACACAGATGAAGCTTGAAAGAATGAGTGAAAAAACCAAGAAATTTTAACCTTGCAAACAAGCTGCAAGTAACACATAAGCATTCCAGTCTTTTCAGGACAACCTTGCAGATCATCTAATACAAGACAGTGTCAATACAGAATCATACCAGCAAACTGAGATATTTTGAAAATGGCAAAGGAAGAATGAACCAAAGGAGCACATAATATCATGCATGTGCATAGATTTACTCACAGTGGGTGAGTAGGAGATAAAGTGAGGGGAAATGACTACTTTACTTTAAGTATATTCATTGACAAATACCCACACTTTATGGATGCTAGTCATACTTCAACATTTTACAGCACACAAATGCAGATCTGTGCCAGGTTATTTAAAAACCTGAAATGATGAAAAGTTGGGTATCCATATATTATGGTTTGAAATAAGACAAGGCTTTTGCAAAAAGAAAGGCTACTTCTGCTAGTACAATGAACTTTGATCCAATGGAAGCTTCTGCAAAAGTTTTTTTTTTCCTCCACACGCGTATCCACTAGCAACTACCTCACATGCTCTCTCAGAATGTCCCAAATCATCCAGAAAAACTTCTCAAGAGGACACTGGAGGAAAATATCAAGCAGCAAAATAATCTCCAAGCTCCCCAAAGAGGCATCCTTTGAACACAACCCCACAGCCCAGGCCTCTGGTGCCTTTTCCTCTTCTTCAGGAGACTATCTTCAGGAAATTGAACCTGAAGCAATTTTGCCACATGGTCATAACTACAAATGCTTACTCACTTATATTACCTTCAACTTCACTTACAGTGCAAAGTCAGTGCCTATATAGTATCCTAAGCATTACTTATAGTCATAGGTCTGTATCTATAGGAGATCATGTTCTAATAGTAATTGCAGACTAATTGCAGTGTACAGAAGCTCTATAGACTTTACTTACACATCCACAAGTAATACATAATCTTTACTGTCTTCTGAAACTCTACAGGGATGTCTACAGAGAAATCCTGGTAAAAACAGGGACCCACTGGGAAATTTCCAGGTAGTGGAGGCCAATTGTTCTTTCTTCCTGCAAGAATTGAAAGTAAAGTATTGGCTGTATATTAAGGGTCACTTCACACAATTTACTTTCATAATATCTGAAGAGAAGTTTGCTGATTTTCTGCAACTTAGTCAGGTAGTATGCCACCTACAACATCCTTATTTTCCTAAAAAAAGACTATCTTCAAGCAGAATAACATAATAAACTTAACAGCCTTGTCATCTGGTAAGTTAGCATCACAATTCCGAAGCCAAAGATCCGTGACAGCAGTACAAACTTCTGCTTGGCAAGGCTAACAAGGCATTCATTAAGCACATTCTTTAAACCAGGGATGAAAAACCTCTGGCACATGCCTTCCTCCCCTTGGCCCCTCCCTTGCAGTCACTGGCTTCAAGAACCCAACTGTCAGGTAAACAGACAACAGAATGGAGCAGAGATCAGGAGGAAGGTGATACTCTCCTTCCTATGAGACCCCATTTTCATTAAGTGTTTGCCCTGTTGTAGAATCAGGTGTTTTAAAAGCCTCCACTAACTCAAATGGAAGACTTTTAAAGTTTAATTGCTCCATGGGAGGGCAAGGAAGGGTGGTAGCTGTGGACTGACGAGGAAATGATTAAATGGATGGAAATATTGAATGCAGTGTATGTGAAGTGTGTGTGCAGGGCACTAAGTTTACTAACAGCTCTGACTGAGGTCAACGTACATTACTGGAAGGTTTCCTAAGCAAGAATATAACCCTCGATTCAACAACTACCACCACCCCGCCACCAAAATAATGAAAACAAAATTCAGCGATTGATCATACTTTTAGCAACAGTAACAAAGAATATGGACAGACAAGGTCCAAATAATATACAAAAGTGTGTTTCACATATCAGTTTCAACCAAAAGAGGATTTATTATAACAGGCTCCAATCCACTGCAAATTTTCTTGGGACTAAGCTCCATTAAAAACACCTGACTAAATACGCTTAGGATTGTGCTGTTAGAGATTATCCATTCATAGATCAGTACTTATCCAGCTATTCCACTTCAAAAGGAAAGGACTGAGTTTAACATGTCCTCTAAATAAGCAAATGCTGTAATTACTAATGTTTTACATTTGAACTTCTAGGCTTCCCTACCTAAGCTGAGGAAAAGTCTTACATCTTGGGAACTACTTATATCAGTTTATGAAAGCAAACATGGCACCTCAAGAACTGTAGCTTAATTTAAGCACACTTTAGGCCTTGAAATCAGCTGTGTCCTCAGGTGCAAAATCAGAGAATCGCAGCCTACTGCCTTTTCAGAGGACGTTAAGGCATACCTCCCTGCTGGTTGAGACTCTGCATCTCTCTTTCCCTACGATCTAGTTCAGCTGCTTTCCTTTCTAACTCTTCCTGGCGCTTAAGCAGTTCAGCCTGGGCCAAGGCATGTTCCTGGGGGAAAAGAAATTGAAAAATAAGCAACAACAGAGACAGAACCAATAAGAATTTATCTTCTCCTGTTGAGATTCTGTTATCAATAATATGAAATATACCTTTGCGATTTGAGTATAAGCAGGTGGTTCCTCAGTGGGTTTCATTATAGCTGGCTGTGTACTAGGCACACTGGGGATTTTTACACTTCCTGGCTGTGGCTAGAAAAGAAAAAAAAAAGAATAGAAGTACTTTAGAAAGATTCTTGGAAGGTCTCAGATAAAACTTTATAAAGAATAAGCATAGAGAACTGCAAGATGTAAAAGAGGCAAATCTGTGATTAGCTGGATGGTCACCTTTGTAAATATCTAAAGGTGTAGAAGCAGACAAGCTAGAACATACAATCAATGTCTCTGCACACCACTACACAGTAAATCTGTAAAAGCAAATGTAGTCTTATTGCTAAGCAATCATTTGAATACAGGAAGTATTAAACAGAATCCAAGGATGTTTTACTAGGGATGTCATCCGAATGTAAATTGATCAAATAAATCTGCATAAACGTACCTGTACGCAGGAAGGTTTTGACCGAGAAAACATATTTTGAGTTACGATGACAGCATATTTACAGCATGCATCACAGGAGAGACATGGGCATGCTTCAGACATAAAGGGCTGTTATTAACAAACCATGATCCATTGTTACATGGATGACAGAGAAGCTCAGATCTCTCTTCCAATCCTTATTTACCCTAGTTCTGGGTTTCAGACCCAGAGATTTATTGGCTTCTTAAACACATTTTCCATTATGTCTGAAGATTGATATGGATGTTGAAATACCTCTTACAAACTAGCATATGAGCCTGATTTGCAACTGCAGTTTGTAGGTGGCCCCAAAACATAATTTCTCACTTCAGATGGCATGAGAAACTGTAGTTTAAAAGTCTTGAGTATAGAAGGAGGAAGAGGAAGTGGTGTTCAAGCCCAACTGTTAGCATGTCAAAAACTATTGTTTGTCAATCTGTTATATCATACCTAGGTCATATTCCCAATGAGAAAGGAGAAATATCAAGTACTTGTATTTTTTTAAAATCAGGCCTGTCTGTTTTGTCAAGCAAATTATTAACTGATTAATTTAACCAGCTAACTTACTAACATCATAGAATGATGAAAGATTCTCTTACTCTACACATAACCTGACCTTCTCTCCGCTCAGCAGCTGCTCCATTGTTCCTTCTTATACACACTTTATCCATTGCTTCAGCAGCCCCATATGTATTCATTAGCAATACTGGCCAAAAACAGTTCAGCCTAGAGGGTCATTTTAAGCCAACCACAAATTTGGCTAGAACATGAGAGAACTTGCACATCTGTAAAACTCTTCAGGTTTCCAGCTTTAGTTGAATCCACATGTATACTTAATGTTAAGTAATACTGAAGTAAGTGTGACTTAATTCTAAATAAACATGTAGTGTAAGAACATTGTAAGTTGGAAACAGAACTACTGTAATATGAATTACAGGGGGGGAGGGGGGAGGGGGGAGGGGAGAGCACAAGGAGCACTGGCTAATTTCTAAAAAATACAAAAATTAACTCTTGCCATCCAATACTATTTTTACAATCTCCCACATTTTGCATCTTAAACTCTCTTCCACAGTAAACACTGAGCCCAATCTGTAGCTCTCTAACCTACCATGAAGCTTTCAACTTCTGATGGCACTGGTCATTTGAGAAAAATTTGAGAAAAAGAACATGTTGCCTACATGTAACAGCGGTTCTTCAAGTGGTCACCTGTGCACTCACACATATGGGTCATTTTGTGCATGTACAGAGTTCCCCAGAACCTTCTCGAACTGTGTTTTGGTAGTAATTCCACTCCTTCCAACAGTAAAGATATAAGTTACATGATCCTGCCTAATCCTAGCTCTACTAGCCTTGGACTTTATGCTATAGTTCTCCATGTGCTTTGCTGTAGTAATCTGCTGCACTGCTAGGTCATGTGTTTCAGACTGGAAGATGCAGGTAGCCTTCTTATCATATGAAAGGCAATCAATGAGTGGGGCAATTTGTTCCCAGAGTAACTGCTGGTAGGCATATACACACTTGGTAATTTGTTATTCTAAGCAAAAACCTACCATAGAGTACCTTATATGGGACATGGTATTGATCATATTAGGCTGCAGGTGTTTGAAGAGTACAGCACAATCCTTTTCCTGCACCTGGTAGAGTTTTTTTTGATGCTCCCTGAAATGGAGGGAACTGACACAGAAGTTTGCCAGGAGTAACACACCACTTTCCATAATGTAACACACTGGGATAGCCACCAGAGGAGTTTTTTGAGGTTCAACACTCTCAGACCAGGTCTGTTAATGACTGTTCTGCTATTTTAATTTGGGGGTCAGAATCTTAGACATCCTAGAATCTTGCTCTGAAAAGGTATCCAGATAATCTGACAGAGACAGTGTTTTGATCCCCTACAAGTGGGTCTAGGGAGGATGTAGAAGAGTCCTTTACCACTGAACAACTTGACTACTCCTCCAATGAAGACTCAGCAGAGGTGCTACTTGGGAGGTAGAAACAGAGGAGGAGGTATAATGGGGTGCTGAGCAGAAGGGGCATCATGTTGCTGTCAGGCAGAGGAGGGCTGAGCTATACTCAGAACAACTGGAATTGGTTGGACTGGAGGATGAGGCTCAGGGCCAACAACAGGGTGAGGAGATAGTACCGGTGCTCTGGGAGGAAGGGAAGAGATTGTAGCCTAGAGATTGTGGCTGCACGATACCTAGAGTTTGAGGTTCAGGAACCAACTTGTGACTGATGTGGAGAGTGAAGGTGGTCCCTATAGTAATCATCACAAGACACACGGTTAGTCGTAACATGGTCTCATCTACAATGAGGTGGGATCTTCAAATACCGTAGGTAAATGTCCCAGTAATAAAGTAGAGAATACGAACAGTCTAGAATCTTTTTAAGAATAGGATGGGTATGTCGGTGTCCAGCTCAAGAGTCTTCTTGGGTCTGAAACCTACTCCTGTATCAAGAATGAGTATAACAGTGTTGTTCCAGGCCAACTTTGACACACTCTACAACTCCAGTGCAAACTGTCCTCAGGGCTGGGAGGTCTGGGACTTTCTGGTGGCACCAAGAAATACAGTATTTGTCCAGAAGCCAACAATTTGCATCTCATTAGAAGACTGAATCTCCATCTCCCTGGCAATTCTGTCTAGATTAGAACAGGCGATTGAGATGGAGACACTGGGGAGGTTAGCATTTGAAATAAGGATCAATGTGGTTCCTGGGTGGCCACTGAAGGTTCTGATGAAGATGAGTCTTTGGTTGTGAGAATCAACAGCCTATCCTCTTCCTTCTTAAGCTCTACCATACAACAGAAGGAGGACGTTTTCCTTTTTTGCAATTGCTTCTCTTAGAAACGTCTCAGGAATGAGTGGAAGGCTTCTGTATTCAGGAAACATGCTTAGGAATCTCTTGGCAAATCTGGACAGAGGATGTCAACTTTACTGCCAAGGAATTTTGAGCAGTAGCTGTGGGAGCCTGGCCCAATGGGTGATAGCACTCCACAGCTGAAGATGGTCAGGAGCAGATAGCTACAGAGGCTGTATGAAGTAGCTTATTTTGTGCTGCAAAGTCCACAAGCTGGAGAACTCCTTCCCACTGAGGAACTTTAAGATAGGAAATTCTATTCTCTTTTGCTCGTGGTGTAAAGATCTGCCAATATGGGCACAAGTCAACTGTGTGGTCCTCAGCCAAGCAGATCGGCCCACAGGCTAAACACTTCTTGAAGATACCTTTTGGGGTCATTAACCTCTGGAGGAGGAAGAGAACTGACAAACTGATGAAGAGAATGCCAAAACACTAACCTCCTAATGACCCTACTGCAACAGAGAATGAAAAGGAATTAGGATTAGGCATCAGTACAGGGATTGTATCTGTGTGGTTGAGGGGGCAGGACACCAAAATGCAGCTCTAGAAGCTTCCAAGGATTCTTGTGCAGCATCCTCCTATGTGAGAGTCACAGAAATCACAAAGAAGAATGGCACCCCTTAGCTCCAACCCTAGAACTCTAAGGGTTTGTGTAATTCACAGGTAGGCAACTTGTAGCCCTTGCCCTGAAGTCAGACAGTCCTTGGCCTAATTTCAAAACCTTCTTCATGTGACCAATTAAGGTCTTTTTGAAAGCTGGTTTTTATTCAGCAGTGAATATGAAGAAAATGGGAGAGGAAGAGAAATGGAAACCTCACTTGTTTCTGGCTCTGGCCTTGCTCACCACTAGCTTTGGCTCATGACAGGTTATCCCTGAAGGAAGGAAACAGTAGACTTCAGTAGATTGACTTGAACTCAAGTCAAACTCAAGTCACTTCAATGACCCGACTTGGCAATAAATGATGGACTGACTTATGACTTGTCTATTTTTAGTGACTGACTTGCTGGAAGGAATATTATGTTGATGGCTCAATGAGAGCTACACGTGCTCCTTATCCCCATACCTCCACTGTCTCCCATATTTTTTGAGAAGCCATTTATAGAAAAGTAAAAGCGCAGGAAGACTGAAGATGGGGAAAACAGGGGTTGGCAGCTTTTTTCAGTGAGTGTTGGCATGGAGTGGTCTCAGCATCAGGGGGTGAGACACGGTCAGAGAAGGTCACCTCCAAGAGGAAGCTACAGCCCAATCTCTCACAGCTGGCAGAGTCAGTGCACCTCTCCCAATGGCTTCCTTGCAAGCAAGCAGTACCGTCAGCAATTCACATTTGCAGGTTTACCTTTCACAAATTTGATTATTTGAAGTTTGAAGATCCACGTCCCATCCCACCCCCTCTTCAAGCTGACACCAGCATTCCTCTCCCGGATGCTCAGCCATCAAACCCACTCGGTTTTAGAGACACAACCAGCAGCCTCCCATCTGCCAGTGCCTTCTCCCACTCCTCTTCCTTCTTCTTCTCACATCCCTCTCCAGTCCCAACAACTGCAACCTCTCATTTTTCTGTTTTCCTGGTCTGAGAATCTGGGAAAGGCTGACATTTGCAATGTGTGGAGGAAGAGAAGTGAGGAGTTGGTGTTGTTGGGACTGAAGAGAGGCATGGCGGAGGAAGGGGGAAGAGAAATTTAGCACTGGCTAAGCATTCCTGGTCTGAGAATCTGGGAGAAGGCTGGCCTTTGCAATGTGTGCAAGAAGAGAAGTGAGGGGTTGGTGTTGTTGGGACTGAAGAGAAACATGGGTTGAGGAGAGAAGGTTAAAAACAACTGAGTTTTCCTGGTTGGGGAATCTGGAGAGGCTTGAAGTTTCCAGTATGTACAGGAAGAGAAGTGAGGGATTGTTGTTATTAGGACTGGAGAGATGCACTGTGGTGGAGGGGGGTGGAGAGAAGGTTAAAACCTGGTTGAGTTCACCTGGTCAGAAGAATCTGGAAGAAGAATGAAGTTTGCAATGTGTTGAAGAACAGGAGTGAGGGCTTGCTGTTGTTAGGACTGGACAGAGGTGTTGTGGGGGAAGATAAATGGGGAGAGGCACTGGATGGTGCAAGGCTGCTGGTAAGAGGGAGGGGCAGGGGGAATAAATAAGAACTTAACCCCCCCATACACACACAACCCACTACCACCTCCTTTTTTTTCTGTTGAAGTTGGCTCCCAGACTTGAGACTTGACCTGAATTATCTTGCAAGGATTTGAGACTCAACTAGACATTTGAAGGTAGGGGTTTGAGACCTGACATAAGACTTGGAGTAAAAAACTTAAATACATCACTGGAAGGAAGTCCTTAGGGAGAAAAAAAACCCAGCTTACCTACCCTACTATCATCCAAGTTTTATTTGCCCGTCTTGCAGAAGTTTAACTGTCCTTTGCTGTAATATACCTTATTCAGCTATGATTTCTGTAATCGTTATCACTTGTAATGAGATAAATTCCAAACCATCCTTTGCTGAAATCAGTGCTTGTATCTTCCAAGCCTATATGAGTGATTCTGTCATTTCTACAAAATGTAAAGACTGAACTAGAAAAATTACTTTTTCAGATATAACTTCCAGAATCCCACAGACAGCACGGCCAGTAGCAGAGTACCATAGGCTATACTTTGGATCTTACAGGGTAAAATAAAGTTTTCCACCCTTTATGTTCAATATTCCTGATTTATTGTATTTGACTGTATTAAAAAAAAAATAAAGACTGGTAGTTCAGTATACAGGCATGCTCCACTTAACAAAACTTCTAACAAAGAAGTCTTTTTTTCCAAAGTCTTTTTAACACCTGCCTGGTCCCCCTTTTCTTCCTTGTTCTTTGTCTAGCCAAAATGTTTTCTTTAGCAGTTTCAGCACTGGGAGAATGAAGGAGTGCTGGAGAAAAACAGACTTCCAGTATCAGGTTGCAGCAGTGTATCTCCAGTAAACAACACAATAAAAGTTGAGCTGGGAAAGAATGGAATCCGACTCTAGCTGATTCTGCAGTAGCTGCGTGTGCTTACCTACAACAGGCAAGATAAACAGTAGCTGCCTTTAGGACCCTTTCCTCATTAACACTGAACAGCAAAAGAGAGAGAAAAGCAGAGAGTAGATATACCACCCTCAACAGCGCTCCTCCATGTGTTTTTTTCAAAATCTAAAAGTTCTACAGGTTTAGTAACAAAATGGAAGATATTAGAAAAGTTTGTGTTTGTGAAGCAAAAGTCATGTATTTTGGAAGAAGTCTTCAAGCGGCCTCTAGAAAGTCAAAATGTTTTTGTTTATTTATGCAAGGCTTACCTGATCTAGTTGTTTCATTTCACACAGGCATATTATTATTTTTGAATAAGAAGTTTGCTGATGCATTCTGAACTGCTCTCTCTCTGTGTGTGTGTGTGTGTGGTCTTGATGTTCTAAAAACCTATCCCTATTCTTTCCATGTTATTTCTACCTCCAGTATCAAATTTTTCATTAATGTAGTAATGCTCGGGAACACATCTACTTTGTTAATTAAGATATTGCTGTCATATTTTGAGAAAATGTTAATCAGTAAATACCAAAAATAAACTATAAATACCAGCACTGTGAAGAGAGAGAGAGAGAGAGAGAGAGAGAGAGAGAGAGAGAGAGAGAGAGAGAGATTTGAAAAACATATAATTGTCTCTAGATTGTGAAATGATTGGTATATCTCAGTTTCTCTGGTGAGATAACAGGAAGAAATAAAATAGCCTATTGTCAAAAGTCATCCAAGTTTAGTGTGTGTATGTGTGATAGTGGTTCATTTTGGGGATATTAGGAAAAGGTTGAGAAGTTAAAATATGCACTGAAATGATTCAGCATTACATATACATATAAAATGAACCCAGGAAGCTGGTCTAAATCAGGGCAAACTATTGGCCTATCCAGCCCAGTATTATTTACTCCAGCTGGCGACAGCTCTCCGAGGTGTCCAGCAAACTTTCCAGTAACATGCTATTTGATCCTTTTTAAATGGAGACACTGAAGATCAAACCTGAGATCTGTTTTCAAAACATGTACAGAGCTAGTATCTCCCTTAACCCTACATGCAAGAACTGTACAATTATAGAATGGATTTTTTTTTAAGTCTCAGGAGTTCCCTCCCTTAATACTTCAAGTGAAACTTCTTTCAGAACTACAGGTAAACTCAAAATGAGGATCTGACAAGAAGATCTGTTGATTTCACCACACATGCCCTGAGAATACTTAGTATCATATCACAGATGCAAGACATGCAGAATTTTATGTTAACATACAAATGGATTAAAGCCAAAGCACTCCAAGTGGAAGGAGAAACTGTAATAAGACTCTTCTGTGAACTCTTGCATGAAGAGGTAGTGGGAAACATCTGGCAGTACAGAGACCATAATATGCCTGAAATTGATTTACTTTGTACATTTATATCCTCTCTATCTTCCATCACAGAACACAGAGTGGTGTGCATCAACTCCCATCCAGACACGGACAAGAATGTAAAAGACACTAAAAGAGAATGAGTCTGTGTAAAAAGCCATATACCAGAGAAATTTCTCTGGATTTGGGGTCCAATTCAGCTTAACTGCAAATAGTCCCTCCATAAGCAGTAGAGAGTTAAAAGGGATCTTTGGATCTAACTCCATATAAATGAGAAACTTAATGCAAAAACAGTATTGTGAGATCTTTCAGTTGTTGACTCTGGTACTTAACACAGTTAACACAAAACATTCATGATGGTTCTGATTTGAATCCTTAATCATAAGTTCATTTCTGGTTCATTTTGCAAACAACAAACAAAGAACACGTCAGTAAGCAAAACTATTCCCTATTATCTTCACAGGAGGGAGAAAAATCTATCTGAATCCACCTCTTCAGACAATGGAGTCTAATATTTGGTATAATGTTTCAAGGGCTGAACATATGGGTTTAATACCCAACAATGGCTAATACAGCCACTAAGATCCAAGACATATTAAGTTTCAGAGCCTATCCAGTACTGTTTACTTAAAATAGCTCAGCACAGAAACTCCAAGAACAATTGAGATCTTTTCCCTGCATTAATTAGCATGCCAAATAGATCAGAACTCTCCTTTTAGCTTATTGCACATGCACTCACACACACATTTCTGATACTTTATTCAAAGTGAGACTATAGGAATAAGCTTCCAGGTGCTTACACATAGCTGTATAGAGGAGACAAGCAGCATCTTTTCTCAGAGTGACAGGAAGGTACACATTGACCTAATTACTTACTGCTTGTGCTACAGCAATAGAGAAAGCCTTCATAAAATGAAGGAGGATGCAATACACAGATCTAAGAAACTGTTTCTCTCATAGAAAGCTTACAAATATCAAATTTGGGGGTTGGAAGAGTTAACAAAATAGAGCCATCAGTTTTCAAATTGCTAGAAACATGTTACTGCATACCATCTTATATCTACAACCACAAGGCACATCTCCTTACTTCTTTTTGCCTTCATGATTTATAGTGTTGCTTTCTATTCGTCAAAGGAAATATGGAAGAACTTTTGGTTCTGAGCATCTGTGAACTTGGAACATGTGCACTTTACAATAGCCTTGCAACACAAGCAGAGCAAACAGGAGGGGATGTGGGTCCAAAGCAGCTCCCTCCCCCACTGTCAATATGCCCTTAACAAGCTGCAAAGATCTTTACTCATTTATCAGGAAGAACTGAATAGGGTCTTGTGAGTACATTCAGCAGAATGTGCTTGTTAAACTCCTATGCTCAGAAACGCTGCCTTACTAGTGTGGGAATGGGGGGCACATAAAGGCAGACCATCTTTTGGTCTATTGGTTTCGCAGGCAAACAGATCTAATGAAATCTTTTAAACCTGCAATGATCCAGCAGAAGAGGAATGGCTGCAAACGGTTGATATCATACATGATGGCATCAACTTTACTATTATAGTAATTCTACAGTCGTACTCAATTCTGTGTTGGGTATTAATGCTACAGACCTATTACAGTCCTCCCTCTACATTTGCAGGTTTGACTTTCACGAATTTGATTATTTGCAAGGCACGTGCTTGCCTCCCCCTCACTTTCTTCCTCCCATTCCTTTGCATTCCTTACCCCAGGCTTGCCAGGCCTGTAATAAAAATGATTTTTTTTTCTTTTTGGGTGAGCAATTTCCCCCACCCACTGCTGAAGGTGTGTCCTCTCTCCCATGTGGCTGCACTTTCTGCTGCATGCCCTCTTTGTTCCTACCCCTCCCTTTTCGAGATGGCTCCCAGAAGTAACTACAAAGAAGAACTGTACTCTTCTCTCTTGGTTAATCTTGGTTAATTAACTGTGCAAGCATTAAATCACATCAGCATCAGTCTGAATATTAACAGACCTCAACAACAACAAAAACATTTTTAGATGATGTAGACTTTTATGGATGACTGACAGTGATTACATTATTTTATGAAACCATGTATGTATTGTGCATGTCTTTCTGATAATATTGTCTTCCATATCAATCCAAAGAGAGCAAAGAAGGGAGAATCCATGGTAGATATATGCAGTAATTACGTCTGTCCAATAGTACTGTCTTTCACATTAATCCAAAGAGCGCAGGAGAGGGGAAAATCCATAGTAGATGGCTAGGTGCCAGAGGAGATCAAGAAATAGCATATAGGCATGCAAGCTCCTAGGCTGGTATACTCTTCCTACAACAATTCTGAATGGGCATTAAAGGGACAGCACAGCTTTAAAGCCAGCAGAAATGAAGTATCTCTAGAAATCCTTTCCTTTGTGCCACTGTGGCACTGACAGCAGTAGGCAAGTTTGCAAAGGTTTACATTGTAATAAAGATGTGGACTGTGAGGTCCAATCTTCCTGCCCAGCCACAGACAGACAGCACAAAGAGGGAGATCTGCTGTAGCTTATGATCTTAGGAAGCATAGGACAGAAGCTTTCACAGTTTTATTCTCCTAGGGCCCTATAACACTACACTGTTATAGTGCTATTGTCGCACTTTAACTGCCATGGCAATATCTCAGGAAATCATGGGATTTGCAGTTTAGCGAAAGGCATTTAGAATTCTCAGCCAGACAGCTCCAGTGCCTCACCAAACTACAAATCCCAGAATTCCACAGAATGATGTCATGGCAGTTAAAATGGAATAATAATGCTGTTACAGTGTAGTGTAATAGGGACCCCAGTATCTTGAAAAAAAATTGTTAGTTGAAATATGTCAACAGATGTACCACACACAATAAAGTTCTATTTTCATTTCACCCATTTAAATCTTTGCTCCTTTTTTTGTTTCTTTTTCTCTGCCTTTGATTCTGACACTTTGATGCTGGCCCTCGGAGTGTCAAAGGAAAAAAAATGGGGTGGCACAAATGAGGAGCTGAGTTATGCCAGATCCAGAGACACAGCCACTATGCTGGCACAAGGTTAGGCCAGTGCCTGGGAAGTTCTAAGTAATTTCCAATATTCCTAGGCTAAAACTGGTATTGATTCAGCACAGCTTAAGATGACTTACGTTAAGTCAGCTGGACCTCAATCATCCTGGTGACTTTGGATGATACTCTCTAATATTTTCAGTTAGTATACAAGTACAAGAAGCCTCTGCTTTTTGATGCCCCACTAGCTGATGACTCATTCTTTCAATGCTTTCAAATTAAGGACAAGTTTTATCAGTTCAACGGGCATTTCCCTCTTTCACCAGTTCTTCTTACCTATGGAGACTCGCTTGGGAAGGCTCACATGTGTGAGCTATTTGCAAAGTGAGCTGGGGGACGGGGAAGGCATCAAGCCAGCTGAGAAATTTTGCAAGCAGCATGCATGCTATTCTTCCCAAGTGAGCCTCCATAAGTCCTTCATGCTCTCTACAGTACAGTAAATAGGTTCTGCTTTTCAACCATTTCCATTTTCTGACAGTATGCTGGTCCTTAACCTGTCAGACAATTGGGGGAAGCCTGTATTAAAGTTTGGATCAATAAGTAAGATGGCTGTGACTGGTTTACTGGCATAAAAATAAAATAGTCATCAGCTGATTAACTCCGGGGGGGGGAATGGAATGCTGTAAGATCCATTACTTTTTTTCAGTGGCTCTAAGAGTCCAGAGATGTACCTTACATCTTATGTGCGACTGACAAAAGCACCATTCTATTTTCCCAGTAGTTGACTGAACACTTTGTCTGGAAACAGGAGCATTCCACATGGGAACATTTCAATGCACATTGCTTTTATCAAAATATTACCTTTGAGAAATACTCTGCAGTTCAGTCAAAACTTTATCTGTGACTTTACGGCTTGCCTTTAATTTACTTAAAATATCACAATGTGACCACCTCCCTGAAGGCTCCTCCCTCAACTCTCACTACAGGAAGCCATGCCATCAGGCTGCAGCAAAGAGAAAAGAGGTATTCAATATGGCCATTTCATCTGTCCTGCTTGCTTTCTCCACTTCCTTCCTCCTTAGCCCTTTTGTACTATGTCTGCAAGTCTCTGGGCAGGGCCTGAGTGTACCTGTGCTGCTATGAGAATCTTT
The DNA here is from genome assembly GCA_030412105.1 of Cyclura pinguis. NCBI lineage: Eukaryota > Metazoa > Chordata > Lepidosauria > Squamata > Iguanidae > Cyclura > Cyclura pinguis. The sequence continues at coordinate 313,629,944 of CM059600.1, read as the reverse complement.
CTAGATGAGAAACAGGATAAAACTCCTTTAATAAATCACTCACAATTTTAGTAAAATTAACGAAATACTGTGTAAAGTAATAAGGGATCAGTAGTAACATCAAGTGCCACAGCCTCCCCAGGCCCAGGGGCCACAAAGTCAAACGGACAAGGCATAGAAGAAATGCACATCCACTATGTTCTTGGCTTTTTCCAAAATTCTTTTTTATAGAGCTGACACTCTATGCCCGCTCCCTCTAAAAGCTATAGGGAGCAGTTCTGTCATGTTTTCGAGTGACCCCGGCCTGGAAATCACTTCTGGTTTTAAAGAAAGCTCCTTCTGCCAAATGCCAACTGGATGTGCCCAAAACATGGCAAAACTCTCATCTATATTCCTAGAGGGTCTTTCATACCTTTTCCTTTAATAAAAGGTTTGAAGAACCTGGCGAGCAAAGGAGTTTTTTTCCCATTCCCTGTATTCAAGTAAAGAAGCAGCCTGTCTTAAACATACCTGTAATTCATCATATTGGGACTGAATTTGCAAGCATTACTTCACAGACATACAGTTGGGTTTTTAAAATAGAAGATATAATCTACAGTCATTGGCTGGCTGGTATATTTTAATATATCTATGAAAGTAAACTCAGCCAAGATTGTCTGCAGGTGAGGAATAAATTCCAGAAATATTTCAGGAATTATTTTAGGAATAAATTACTGGTGCCAACTGAAGCATGAATTTTGATGAACTGTACACAAAGCAGTCTATCCCACTTACATAAAAGGTGGTCTACAAAAAAGGTTAGCGCTTGGAAAATTAATAAAAACATATCAAAACAAGTACTTTGAAGACAAGGAACTCCTAAGACTACTTCATGTTTGAAATAAAAAGTATATAGGTTGTTTACAAGCAGAAATCTGAGCCACTGTGAAAAGCCATATTGGCATGACTAATATGTAGCAGATGTCTCAATAAAAGTTAGACAGACAGACATTATAGCATAGTCAGGCTGTAGGCAAATAAAGATAAAATGCACGCACATTTTTTCTTAAATGAGAGTCAAAAGATATTTTAAATGTATCTCATGTGTTTAATCAAGAGCCATCTCCTCCTTTATAAGCCTAGAAAAAACAATTAAACAATTTCATATCAGCTTTCTGCTGTGATATTGAAACTAAGTGACAGAATATTCCCTGGCCACTGGTATCCCTGTCCTGACAACCTCCAGGTTAAGTCTATTATGAAGGGCTACACTGTGGGGCTACCTTGAAAAAGAATAAAAGGCTATTGCTTTGCAGAATATGGCTGCAAGATTAGTGAAAGACTGGACAGTGTGACCTTATTTTACCAGTACTACCCCAGCTGCACTGGCTTTGGTCAGTTTTGAAGACCAGTTCAAAGCGCTGTTGTTGACTTGAAGCCTTTCACAGCTCAGGACCATGGAAGACCACCTGCTTCGACATATACCTAGCCAATTGCCAGTATCTTCAATGGAAGGTCTCCTGCAGGTGTCCATATACATGAGATAAGACAGGTGATTTGCAGAAAGGTCTTCTCCATTCCAATTATGGAAAGCTTAATGGTACTTAATGGTGCCATGCAGGTTTTTTAAAATTTATTTTTCCAAGCTTTTTAAATGTAATTTATATCATTCTCCATCTTTTTAATCTATTTTGTTCCCTTTGAAAACTGATCTGGAAATATGACTTAAACGGTATAAAAATATAAATGGACTGGCACTATCTACTCAGCAACAAGGCTTTCATATTGGGAGAAAGGGAGGAGATAAGGAGATGGAGATGATGATGATGATGATAAAGATGATGATATTCCACCAATATTTATAGAACTTGTATAAGATAATAAGCCAGTCAACTTTAGAGTTTTTCTTTGGTCTTTTCACTCATAGGTTTTATCCACGGGGCAGTAACACAGTGAAATACATTTTACTTAAACTCTCCTTATATTATAGGATTTAGGTTTAAGAATACAGCCAGAAAAGGAATATCAAAGTAAAACTAAAGACAGGAGGAGGAAACCTCCTGGCGCACTACAGTAGCAGCTGCACTATCTCCATGGTGATGCAACAGTGGTGAGGAAAGGCAGACAAAAACTTCTGGCTCCAATTAGCCTACTTCTCCAAAGCCTTGCTTTCTTTACAACCACTATACCTGTAACCCTCTCCCTTCTGCTCAAACCACCTATGCAAGTGTACGTGTACGAACAGCATTATGGCTATAGCCATTCTGAACACAGTACTCAGAATGTCAACATTCAGCAGTGTTGTACCTGGCAGTCAGAAAGATGATAAATAATTGCTTTAAATAAATAAATAAAATACTTCAAGAAAGTTTATAAAGCATATGCTTACTGGTAGCAATTACAGGCTCCAGCTGGCAAATGTATGCAATAACAAGAGGGCCACTGCTGAGAACAAAGCAGTGACTGCTAGTGAAAAAATTGCTGAAGTGTAAACAACAGACTAGAAAGGATCTCATTTTCAAATACCTATACATGCATTTTGGAGGGTTATGAGCCAGTTCAACAATCCAGTGGACTTTTCACAATGAAAGGGGATGTGGTTTTGTAGTTAGACTCATGAACAACCCTGCATTAAGCAGTGGAGTGGACTAGAAGGCCTATGAGGCCCCTTCCAACTATGATTCTATGACTCTGAAAGCAGGTTCAAATTCTTGCTCGAGTCAGTCAGTCCTCCTCAGCTTAACATATTTCACAAGGTTGTTGGGAGAATAAAATGCAAAGACGGAAGAACAGAACACCACAACATACCATCTTGAGCATTTGAAAAGGTATGAAATAAAATACTGAATAACATTTGCACTGTAAACAATAGTGATAATTATTTGTTTTTAAAAATGTGGCCAGCACAAAAGATTGAAAAAAAACTTCTCACAATAGAGTATAAGAATATAAGAATGTATTACCATTTATGTTAGAGCCATGCTGGACCAAAAATCCTATCTAGTCCAGCATTCAGTTTACACTGTGGAAAAACAGTTGCTCATGGGAAAACCACAAACAAGATACAAGTTGTAACAGCACCCATCCGTTCATGCTCCCCACCAACAGATATATAGAAGTATACTCTTCAATTTCATTATTATGTAGATAATGAGAAGTGTTTAGAAACTCAGCTCATCTAAAATGCAGCAGCCAGACTGATGGCTGGTGCGAGGATCACAACCCATATGTAGTGGATTGATCTTTCTGTCAACCCGAGAATGCAGCAGCCAGACTGATGACCAGGGCAGTTGCAGGGAGCATGCAATTCCTCTGTTATGAGAGCATCAATAGCTACTAATCTGTTAACAAAAAAAAAGTCAATTGCTGTATGTATGTATGTATGTATGTATGTATGTATGTATGTATAAAGCCTGACATGACTTGGATCCAGGCTACCTGAAGGACTGTACTCTCCCATTCATGCCAGCCCAAGATTTGAGACATTCACTAGAGTCTTCCTCTCAGTCACATCAGATTCAAAGCTATGTTTGCTGAGGACATGAGAGGGGGTCCAGACTCTAGTACTTTCTACCAAAGAAACCTGTCTGGACCCTTCTTTGTATCCTTCCACTGGTAGGCAAACACCTTCTATTTCTGGGAAGGTTTTTTTCAACTGGGTGGATGCTGCCAACTATTTACCAATTATTTACTGTGGGTTTTCATTTAACAGTGTTTTAATATTTGAACTTGTTTAATTGCACCTTTTACTAATTCATATTCCAAGCTACCTTGAGTTACATTTTGGGATACAGGCAGGACATAAATCCAATACAAAACTGAAGAGACTATCATTTCTAGTTTACTTACACAGACCTGTGATCCAGAAAACCCAGGCTCCACTCCCAAGAACATCTGCATGTGTCCTGTGGGTTCCAAAATTCATTTTCTGATCCCCAGAAAAGTTCCCCACTTTCAGGAACGTTTATTCCTATATTCAGAAGTCCTGCTGCAGAGTGTTTTGGATCTCAGACATTCATTTTCATGTCTTGCTATCAGTTTCTTAGGGCAGATTATACGCAAGCTTAATGCTTAAGGAGCTTATGCCTAACAGGAGAAAATTTGATCTCTGATTTGGAAGGGCTATCTGTATTGTCAAAGTAGACTGTGAGTCAGAATGGGGCTTTTAAAGATTAGAAATTCAAGAGGCATAGGGAAAGCCCAGTTCCATCCATTAAATCTCTCATTCATGAACGACTTTCTTAGTCACAACTACTTCATCCTTGTTTCATTTCCCTCTCCCTCTGGTCTAGGATTTGATTTATTTCCTCTCATTACCTACTCCAATGAACAACATCTCTTGGCAAGTTGCATCAGTAGGGTCCAATCCTGTTGGTACTCATCTGTTTTCACTATTAGAGGGAATGATGATAGTTCCAAAACATAAGCTCTCTCTCTCTCTTTTTTTAATAACTACTTCTAAAATATCCTTTCAAATATTTTTTAAAATCGCAATCTACTGCAAACATAACTGATCATAGTCCAGGTGGGTTTGCTCTGAAAAGCACATTTAAAAAAATCCATATCAGAAATTCTTTTGCAAGACAAATATAGGGACACTTACTGTTCTCGAATCTGAGAAAGGGTTGTATTCATCTAATCCTGGAGGTATATTTCTTGTCACTTGTGTAACTGAAGGATCCTGAACAAAGAAATAATAAACAATTACAGAAAGCATGCAATTGCACACAGCACATGCTAGCACCATATCTAGCATATTCACTATGGATAACCTACAATTCTACACAACTTTCCTGATTATAAGATGCACTGATTATAAGATGCACTGAGTTCATTCAAACTTACTTTTTAGTAGAACAGTTAGAGTTAGGCTGTTAATAATATAGTTATATTACAAATAACTGTCGGGGGGAAAGGCAGGATATAAATAAAAAAAAAACAATAGCAGCAACAACAACATTAGCACCTTGCAGGAATGCATGAAAGTCTACTATGATGTACAGTACTGTAATGTACATTTATCTTCTGTACATTTATCTAGTAGTAAGTCATGGGACTTACTACTAGATAATTGAATACAGAACTACAGCCCAACCTGAGACTGTAGGTGTTATTGAAAACAGATTACCTCATTCCTAGCACTCTTAATACAAATTATTAAAAAAAAACACAAATCAGAGGAAACCAAATTATATTCTTTTTATTTGGCACAAACTTAAATAAGTTCCAACACTGAGATTTTCAGCACAACACAGCAGTAAGACCACCTGTTTAAGCTATCCAAAGGTAATGCTACTTATACTCCAGCAACTCTGATTTGGAATTATCAACATGATTCCATTTAGTATTGCTCAGAGGTAAGCATAACTGAATTTCAAACATTTCAGTGTCCCAGGATACTCCACTGCTGAGGTTATCCTAACATTCTCAAACAAAAGAATTTCAAACGGAAAATCCACTGTGAAAAAATTAAGTAAACGAATTCATTTCCGCCACCTGAGACATAACATACTTCTAAATTTTAATTATCACTGTGTGGATATCTGGTATTTCATGTCCTCTTTTCTGCCAACTCAGAATGACACTCTTTGCATCTGATGAAGCTGCAAAGCCTGCGCCATACTAAACATGTTAATCTTCAGGGTGCCACAGGACATGTTACAAGGGGCTAACATGCCCACCCATCTGGAAACTGTCCATGAGTCTTTGTAGTCTTAGGTTAACACTTCACACTAGCACACATTACTAAACCAACGTCACTGTTCCCTTTGAGGGAAAATACATTGCCTATTAAAAACTATATTTTTAAAAAATCCCCACAAAACAAACAATTATTTTGATATGAGTGTCTAGCGTCCTTTTAAAAACATATCAGTAACAAATGGAAAAACAATCACTTGCCCCACACTGTCATATTTCTGATTTTAGAACTGACTTTATTTGGCATAGAAAGAGGAAGAGATTCATGCTGTTGCTCTCCCTATTCTGTAGGTCACCCTCATTTCACCATGATCTGCTTATAAATCTAGATTAATATGATTTGTGAGCTATCCCATCTGTGACACAGATGAATTATGAAGAATACTGCTCCTTCCTGAGTATACAGATGAAAGCTGAGTTTTCAGTTGAATACTGTCTCTAGGAAATCAAAATATAAAACACACATCCAATAAAGTTCTGGGAATTATAAGTAAGCACAGTTTACCCCGAAAAACATACAGGGCTCCAGCCTGTCAAAACAGCTATCACGACTTTGTGGCAAATTTGAAATCTAGAAATAAGACAGAATTGTTTTAACACAAAGTATAAACCTGCCAAAATCCAAGAGTGGATATACAGACCACAGATTTTAGGATTCAACAACTGAGAAGTTTTTTGTGAGGAGGGGATCACAGATGACAGGAAAATTAGGAAGGATCATATTTCTCAGGTCAATTTTCTCTTCTACATCCTGCAATTCTTTGCAGGGAAAGATCCTGTATATGAGGAGGGAAAAGGTTAAGCGCCACTGAATTTAATCCACTTCCCTTTTAGATCACAGGCTAAAATTAAGCCACTTGCTTCCTTTTAGTATTCCAGTCCAAACCAACTGGAAACTTTTGCTTGCAAGCCACTCTCTGCTACTAAAGTTCCCTGGCAATGCTTGCAGCCTTCATCTCTGCTCATTTTTGGCACAGGGCTGTCTGGGAAAGTGGGGATAATTCCAATGCTATAAAATATATTGCTATGGTGGTCGTATACTCACACATTGTGTGACCCTCTAGCACATTCACACAGAAGCAGAACTGTTCCTTGGACTAAGACCTTCAGGTGATGTTGGGACTTCAGCTCCCAGAAATTCTAGGCACTATGGCCACTGGTTAAGGATTCTGGAAGCTGAAGTCCAACAGCAGAGGGAGAGCCAAGTTTGGGAGCCACTACCTTAGCAATATTCTACTGACCAGAGAGACTCAGTGACTGCGAGGTTCACTTGACACAGAAACTTCCCCAGAGACATCCAGTAACTTTCATTGACCTAGGCTTCTCATCTCAAGCCCAAAATGCTAATTAGCCATGATACCACAGTGAAGGTAAAGGTGAGTAAAATTACAAACTGAACTTTAAAAAATTCTAACATAACCTACCCTATTTACAAAAACAACAAGAACAAGAACAACACTGAACTCAGGACGTTGGCTCTGCAAGGAAAGAACCTATAGAAGAGCACAGAACAGCGTTCTTATGCAGGTCTGGGGAAGAGAACTTCAGAGTTAACTACCACAGTTCTTACTTTCTTTTACTATACTTTAATGGCTAAAGAGTGCTTTGCAAAGAAGGTCTGGTGTCAAAGTAAAGAACCTTTCAATTTAGCTGGACTTGGCTGACAGATACATGTAACTGCCTCTTGACTCAGTCACTGAAAGACTGGTTGACAACTGCTTCATGTGTAAGAAAACAGCAAAAAGGTTGCACAAGTGATTCATATGCTTCTAGGTACTGTGTATGCCACTTCCCTCTCTGCGCTCATGTATCCTGTCTTGTTGCTACCCTGTAACATGCCAAGATGGCTCTTAAACATGTATAATGGTATGATTTGAGCATCTCAACAGTGCCCTAGCAGCAAGAGCTTCAGCAATGATTATAGTTACAAGCACAGTAGTTTTAAGGTTATTTTTAGAGAACTAAACCAGAAGATTTGCTTGAACTGGCTTTGATTTTCAGACTACAGCAAGAACTCTGAAGGCGTATTTTCATCATTGACCAGCGATGTCAACAGTGAACCATTTATTGTTTACTGTTCTCTTGAAAATAACACAAACAGTAAGTATAATAACTCAAAATAATCAGAAAAACAAGTGCCACTCTTATTTTCCCACAATGAAAGATTGCCATGACAAAAACATAACGAGAAATGCGACTAAAGCAATCAGTTAAAACTGAGAGAGCACCTCTATTTTCTCTACACACAATATTTTTGTTTAGACTTTACAGTTCACTGCTTAATAATGTAACACTGATACGTTATAATATACCATTGTATAGCTGACACCATTTTAGAAAGGAAATAAAAACAAATGCTATGAAAATAAATGGAACAATGTCAGTAAGTATAGATATAAAGTATGCAACTCAATAAACAAGAAGCTTTGGCTCTAAGCCCAGTTACAGACAGAACACATGACAACTTTCTAAAATACAAATATTAAATTTTCTGATTATCTTAAGACCCACATGACTTTTCCAACCCTGACGGCCTACTACTTTCTATAATCGATAGGATCATGTGACTCATGCCCCTGTTTCTGTCAAGAGTAAGGAGTAGTAGTACCCTATATCCCATTTCAAATATAAATTTGAAGTGGGATGTAAGGTACTATTGTTCCCTTGCCTTCCAATTTTCCACTCATTCATTTGCCTGTGACTAGCAGCAAACACTTCAGGGAAGTATCAGAACATTCTTGTTACAAGAGACTCTTGCCACTACAGCAGTCACTATGCTTAATATAAAGTTACATAAACATGGCTAAAAATCTCTCCAGAAAGCTTGGATGTCACTGAAAAGCAAATAATTAAACCTTAACTGGTATGTATGTAACCTATAAAGGGAGCACCAAACCAAAGAGTAAGTCAGTGTGGATAACAAGCAGAGTCATGGAAGCTCTTAAGAGTTCAGAATACTTAGGTCTTCCAATTATAGGACTGCAACTCCCAGCATTCCTCACAATTGGCTATGCTAGCCAGGACTGCTGGTACTTGCAGTCCAACAGCATCTCAAGGGTCACAAGATTCATATCCCAATGTCAGAGGGATGGCAACTTCCTTCAGAAAAATGAGAGCTTGCCCAAATGATCAAGATGAAAAGAAACACAAACTTGCATCTAACTGAAGGCAGTTAAAAGAGATGCAAAAAAAATGTCTTTTAAGGCACATTTTGCTCAACAATGAAAAATCATTCAACACTGTAATATGTTCAGAAGCAGGAAACAGCCTAGGAAAGAAGCTCGGCCATAGGATGACAACCTAAAACAGTACCAAAAGAGGATAAGGAGATTGCAGAGAATTACTGAATGAATTATTTGTGTCTGCGTATAAAATGGTGATGAAAGATACTGCCCTAGGCATACTTAAAAATTAAGATATCACTGGCACAAAATAGAATTCACATAAAGTTCCTTAAAAAACTCAAAAGCAGCATTCCTGATTTAATAAATATATTCAATTTGTCTCCAAGGTCAGACTCTGTATCAGGGTTCTGGAAAGCAGCCAATTTATCACCAGTTTTTAAAAATGGATCCAAGGGGTTAGCTAAACATCTGTTCCAGGTAAATTGGTGGAAACCATCATTAAAGGTAATATTATCAAGCACTTCAGAGGAAGGAACTGGCAAAACCACCTCTAAGTATTCCTTGCCGAAGAAAATTCTATGAAATTGATAAGGTTGATAGGCGACTGGAAAACGCACATGTGCGCATGCACACACACATTATCAAGCACACTAAAGACAACATGTTGCTGAAGAAATATCAACACAACTTCATCAACCTTGGAGTTCTTTGAGAGTGTCAACAAGCATGTGAATGGGGTGATCTGTTAAACGCTGTTTACTTAGCTTTTGACAAAAGTCCTTCACTCAATCAGTCCTAAGTAAAGCAGGCATGGGAGAAAAGGTCAAGTTTTATTACGGATCAGTAACTGGATAGTGAACAGGATGGAGAAAGCAGGAATATATGTACAGTTTCCACAGTGGGGACAAAAAGCAGTAGCGTTGCCAAGGGATCTTTTAAACTTTTTAACAAAGGAGCTGGCGTTAAGTGTTAGCAGTGAGGTAGCTAGGTTTGATGACACCACCAAATTATTCACTTTATCCAACAAAATTTACTATCAAGGACATGCCTAGACTGATTTCTTATGGTTACTGTTATGCTGGACTTTGTGTTATTTGCTTCTCCATGTTTATTTTGAAATTGTTAAATGCTGTGAGAAGTTTTACCTAACAAGTCCCTTTAAACCTATTAAGACAAATAAATAGCTGTCTTAACGCTTTTCCTTTTCTCTAGAATGAATACTGTGGGAGATGACAGTCAGCACTTTGCCAGCTCTGGCTACCACTCTTTCTTTCCTAAGATCTTCTGAGATATGGATTCATTTGATTCCCAAGCCTATGCAGTATAGTATCAGGACAGCAGTGCAGCCACAGATAACTAAATATTCACCACATGAAACATTCATCTAGTATTATCTATTATTTAATTATTTCTTCCATTTATAAGTCTCTCAGTAATTATAGTTTTCTAGAGGATTACAATTCTTTTTAAAAAGAATGAATGCAACTATAAAAAACAGAACTTCAAACAGAGTTAGAACTTCATAGTTACATTTAGTATATCATTCCAAAGGGGGAAAAATTCCAAAGAGTATAAGCAAATAAGCATACTAAAACTGCAGAATAAATAACTTTTGCATTCCATGACAGGGCTTTCTTTGTAGCTTTCTTTCTTCTGTAAGTTCCAAAATATGATAATTTGATTATTTGTTGAGTGTATTTTAACCTCCTTTTCAGCTAGCAACACTGATCACAGAAAGGCTTCTATTCTGGCTCCAGACTACTGTTTAAAGAGCTCGTTTCACCATACAACACAACTGTCTTTCACGATTTATTTAAAAAAACTGGAATGAGCATCATGTACTGTAACTATAGCTTATAATGACTGTTAATAAAACATCTTAAAAAAAAAAAGAAGCTTTAGCGTAATGTTTACCAAGAATGAATCTATAAAAGGTAGTCTGAATTTAGTCATTACTGAAATATATTAATTTGGTGCCAAGCAATGTGAGCTTTATTGCTACACATACTAGGCCACACTTTCCAAACTGTGTGTTGCGACATGTTAGTGTGTCAGCTGCAGTGTGTGGGTGTGTCATGTGAATATAATGGGTTGAGGGGCTGCCTCTCCCACTTCCATGGCAGGCCAGGCCTGGGTGAAGGGGCCACTTCCCCTGCCGCTTCCCCAGGTCGAGGAAGACTCCAGCAAGGGCAGCACCAGGGCAGGCCCAGGTGGCGGGGCTGCCTCTCCCACTGCTGCCACCGCCCCGGGCCAAGGAAGACTCCAGTGAAGGCAGCAGCAGGCCAGATCTGGGTGGAGAGGCTGCCTCTCCCACCACCACCTCCCTGGGCTGAGGAAGACTCCCACGAGAATGTTGGTGAGGCCAGGCTCCAGTGGATGGGCTGCCTGCACTTACTGAAGTACTTACTGAATTACTATGTCGCAAAATGATGCATGTCTAAAAAGTGTGTCACCAAGATGAAAAGCTTGGAAAGCTCGTTGCCAGGCTAACAGGAATACAGTTCTATATGTGAGATAGAGAAATTCTGCATTTTTAACTCACAGGTTTTGAAAAACATTTTCCTTAATTTTTGCATAACTTTTATCAACTTGTTCATTCAAATCCGTTAGTATTGCCAGAGGTCAGGTAAACTGCTTCGTAAGATCAGTCAGGCTTAGAATAACTACTAATCCATCAATATGACTTGGGAGCGTTCATCTCAGGTCACTTGACACTTTTACACATAACTACAATATTCATAAATGCAATTATGACACAATAAATTTGAGAACAAACAAATATGGAGACTACAACAGAAATCTACAACAGAATATATTTTTGTTAGTTATCTTTTACAGTCACCCTGAGTCTCAGTTTTGAGAGAAAGACAGGATATAAGTAAATATAGTAATTCTGATTCTCACAATGTTGGGCTCACTGACTTCCAACAATGCCCAAATTCCAATCTGAAGATGACTTGAAGCTTTCAAACTTTGTGAAGACCAAGATTTGCCAAATTATTGGTATACAATTGCCAGTGACAAATTTCTGGAATTACAAACTGACATGACTAAATAAGTAACACCATGATAGGAAGCATCTGATATATCTAGCTTGTTTTTAATGTAATGGTCTCCAAGCCTTCTCTTCTTCTCCTCATGTTGATCAATCTGCCAAGGAACACATTAGACAAATCAGAGAATTCTGGGGCATGTTAAGGTACAGTGTTATTTAATGCTGCACTCTCCCACAGCTACACACTGATGGCTAGTGGGAAGCATGTTCTCCTTCAGGGAAGCTGGTCCACAATTACTGGCATTCATGCTTGGAACTGGAACCAACAATTCTAGAGAATACTTAAACTGTATTTCCACCTCCTTTCTGTAACAGTCCTTAAGGGACACTGAATGTCAAGGTTTCCTTTACTGTTTATTTTCACCCTACATCCACCAGAAGTCCAAACTCATGTTCACTTTACTGTTTCCTGATCAAATGTTGTAAAACTCTGATGATTTTCAATAATAAATATTTATTTTGTGCAAGCCAAGCATTAGCTGCTTTTAAATAGCAACATGGATCACTTGGATCAACCATTGTGTGATGTATTCATAGGCAGCATCCTTTACAAGATTCCTTTTCACAGTCTAGTTTGTTATTAGTTTGTCTTCTGTGCTAACCTGCAATTCAATTATTTCTATCAGTTAGAAATATGGAGCTCGCATCAACAGTTTCATTCAAAGGCACGCCGAATACAGCAGGCCAGCTTGAAAAATTTAATAGACTTTATGGCTTATACAAGGCACTGGGGATTCTAACTTCCACTACACTCTATTTATCATCCAGATGAAACAAGGCATCCTAGCCTGCAAGAAGGCTGCACTAGGACATTGTTTATTTATTGAGAAAATACAGGCTATTCTTTCAAAGACTCATGGGCACAAGAATATCAATTCAAAGTTGTTCATGTGGGTACCAAGGACACAGCCAAGAACACCTCTGAAGAGTCATCTCTGACTAAAATGCTATGCGCAGGAAGCTGAAGTGGTTTGAGGCACAGATGGTACTCTTGTCAATTCTGCAAGCGAAAGATAGAAGACTACACAGAGAAAGAAAGATACCAAAAAGTGAATCATTGGCTATGTAGATGGTGTAGGAAGGACAGATTTGGCTTTTGGGACCACAGCCTTTACTTCTTAGACAGATGTCTATTGACTACAGATGGGGTGCAGCTTACAAAGACTGAGAAGATTGGTGGTAGCATGGTAAGTCTGATCAAGAGGGCTTTAAACTAAATCCTTTGGGGAGGGGGTTGGAGAGGATAGCTCAAACCTCAGTCCAAAGCCAAACTCTAAACACAACGATGTAAATTGTAGAGGAGAAGCTGAAGGACAGAATGCAATCCACACAGAACCTGTACAGTAAATTAATAGGTGAGAACAAAGTTTCAAAGATCTATATACCAAAGCACAGAGTTTTGGAAACACAAAAAAGATGAACTTGAAGTCCTACTGCAGGAGGGTAAATATGACTTTATAGGTATAACTGAGACCTGGTGGGATGACTGCCATGACTAGAATACTGCAATTGAATGGTACAACCTATTAAAAATAAGAGATGTGGTAGAAAAGGAGGAAGAGTAGCAATACATGTCAACGACAAATTCAGACGTACAGATATCCATGAGAACGATCAGAGTGAACCAGCTGACAGCATTTGGGTAAAAATAAATACAGAAATAAATAAATGCAACATTATGATAGGAGTTTATTACAGGTCACCAAACTAAGAAGAGGTAGGAATGGTAAATTATCCTTTTCAGAAACAAACTTCAGAAATCTCCAAGATGCAAGAATTAGTTGTTATGCAATTAGCCTGATATCAGCTGGGATGCTAACTCTGCTTAGCACAGGCTCTCTAACAAATTCCTGATGGGCCTTGCAGATAACTTATTATTTGAAAAGGTAGAGGAAAGAACAAGAGGATTGGAAATCCCCCACTTGATCCTAACCAATAGGGAGGAATTGGTTACTGGAATCAAAGTGGTCAGTACTTCAGGGGCAAGTGACCATGTAACGCTAGAATTTGCTACTGTGGGGCAGGGCAGAAAAAGAATACATTCAAACAAGACCCTGGATTTCAGAAAAGCTGATTTTAACAATTTCAGGGAATTACTAGGTTGAATTCCATAGCCAGATATGCTATAAGAAAAAGACACCCAGCAATGATGGGAATTCTTAAAAAAAGAGGTCGCGAAAAGCATAATCACAAGCAATCTCATGGAAGAAGAAAAATGGTAAATGTCTGAAAAAGCCAGTGTGGCTACACAGCAAACTCAAGGAGGAAGTGGAAAAAAAAAAGAGTATGTATTTAGAATGGAAGGACAAATCGTGAGGGAATAGTACCAATGTGTAGCCCGGGCATGCAGGAACAGTTTAAGGAAAGCTAAAGCTCAGAATGAGCTAAGATTGGCTAGACAAGCAAAGAGCAGCAAAAAGACGTTTGTCAGATACATTTGAAGCAAGAGAATGACCAAAGATACAGTGGGGGCACTGTTCAACAAGGATGGCAAAATGCTAACACAGGGCTTTCCAAATGATGTGTTGCAACATGTTAGTGTGTTGCCTGAAGTCTGTAGGTGTGTCGCCTCCCCGGGCTGAGAAAGACCCACACACACACCTAAGCCTCTCCTGCTGCCACCGCCGCCACAACAGGCCAGGATCAGGTAGGAGGACTGCCTTTCCCACTGCTGCCACCTTCACCAGGGTCCTTCCTTGGTGAGGGCAACAGAAGTGAGCCAGGATCAGGTAGGGGGGCTGCCTTTCCTGCTGTTGTGCCCTCACCAGGGCCTTTCCTTGGCAAGGGCAACGGCAGTGAGCCAGGATCGGGGGGGGGACTGCGTTTCCTGCTGTTTAAGCTCTGATTTGCTAGTAAAAATGAATTACTGTGTTGCAAAATGATGCATGCCCAAAAAGTGCGTCACCAACATGAAAAGTTTGGAAAGCTCTGTGCTAACGGATTGCAATGAAAAGGCAGAACTGCTATCTATTTGCTTCGCCCCCCCCCAAAAGGAGAACTGTGTACACTCCTCCCTTCACATTCACTAAGATTAGGGGTACAAGACCCCTGTGAAAGTGAAAAAACTGTGAATAACTCTAGGCCCTCCCAAACCATATTTAACACACAAAAAGTATGATCACGATATTCAACTCACCAGGGATTCCTTTGAGGCCCCACGGTTCCTTCACAAGGCAGAAGGGGATGGCTGGTGGGGTTTACTGCCACCTCCACGGCTGCCCCACGCCATTTTTAACAGGGACTTACAAACCTTGTTCGCAGTTTCTCAGTCTCATGAGGCTTGCAGTCTCTATTAAAAATGGAATAGGGCGGCAGCAGAGGTGACAGCAAATAATCCGTGAATAATCAAATCCGCAAAAGTGAAACCCACAAATGTGGAGTGCTGACTGTACTTCTATGCAGCAGCAGAGACTTTTGCCAAGGGATCTGGATTGTAGATCATGATCAAAAGGGAGTAGTCAGGAATCACCTAGCTAACTTAAATGAGTTCAACTCAGTGGGCCTAAACAAACTTCATCCCAAAGTACTGAAAGACCTTTCTGATGTACTCTCTGAACCACTTGCCATCATCTTTAAGAAATCCTGGAGAAAAGGTCAGGTGCCAGATGACCAGAGAAGGGTAAATATTGTGCCTTTCTTCAAGGAAGAGAAAAAAGAAGATCCAAGAAATTACAGACCTGTCAGTCTGACCTCAATATCAGGAAAAATACTAGAACAGATTATACAAAAAACTCTCTGCAAGTATCTTGATGGCAATGTAGTGATCAGGAGAAACCAAGTATGGCTTTGTCAAGAACAAATACTGCCAAACTAACTTTATATCTTTTGTTTTTAAATCAAGTCACTAGTTTAGTGGATGGTGGAAATGCTGTGGATGTCATTATCTAGATTTCAGCAAACCATTTGATAAGGTCCTCCGCACTATTTTGATTAGTAAGCGGCTTAAATGTGAAATAGATAGGAACACTGTCAGATGGATAAGTAACTGGATGGAAAAACCATGCTCTAAGAGTTGTCATCAATGGCTGTGCTTCAAACTGGAAGGAAGTCTCAAGTGGAGTGCCACAGGGTTCTATCCTAGAGCCATTACTCTTCAACATTTTTATCAATGACTTAGATGACAGGGTAGAAGGAATCTTTATCAAGTTTTCAGATGACACAGAACTGGGAAAGATAATTAACACATTGGAAGATACAAATGGCAGTAAAAAAAAAACTAGGTAAATTATAAAATTGGGCATAAACTAATAAAATGAAATACAAACACAAATACAAAATTCTACATTTTGGCCACAAAAACCACTAAAACCAAATACACAGGTACAGGAGGGGGGGATATATGGCTCAGCAGTACTACATGTGAAAAGCACCTTGAGATTATTGTTGGTTATAAGTTAAACATGAGCCAGCAGTGTCATGCTGCAGCAAAGAAGGTATGCTTCATTTTAAGAAGGATATAGACAACTGGGAGTAGGTTCAGAGAAGGGCAATGAGCATGATAAAAGGTATGGAGAACAAAACATACGAGGAAACAGTGAAGGAACTGGGCCCGTTCAGCTGAGGGGTTGACTGAGGGGTGGCCATAACTGCACTCTTTAAATACCTCAAGTGCTGTCACATAGAGGAGGGGTGTAGGTTTGTTTTCTTCTGCCCCAAAGGGTAGGACCAGGTCTAATGGTTTTAAGTTACAGCACAGTAGATTTTGATTGAACATTATAAGGAACTTCTTGACTGTAAGAGCTATTCAGCAATGTAATCAATTGAGGTTGGATTTCTATCTGCTTCTTGGGATGCATTGATACAACACTGATGACTTGAATATATTACTCCATCAATGCATACCAAGAAGTAGAGTGAAATCCATGGAAGTTCATGCTCAAATACCATATTTGCCAGCGTATAAGACGCACTTGTGTATAAGACACACCCCATTTATACACTGGCAAATACAATTTGCTGGTATATAAGACACACTGGAGTATAAGACACACTCCATTTTCAAACAGTATTTTTGGGGAAAAAGGTGAGCCTCATACACCAGCAAATACAGTATATCAGTCTTAGAAGTGTCACTAGATTCTCTGCCATGCCTTCCTTTTTTACAAGACAAGAAGCTGAGAAGGAGACCTCCCAGTAACACCACAGCTGGCCCTCCACTTTCGTAAGTTCAGCATTTATGGATTTGAGTATTCACAGGTTATTTTATTTTTAAAAATATACTTACTGTATTTGGCCCTGCCATGGGAAAAAAATATGTTCTCTCTAGGAAGGAGACTATAGAATCCCACTGGAGGACCTAGAGATTCCTAAAAAGAACACTTCTGTAGACATTGCTAGGTCTTCCAACGTGACAGTATGGCCCACTTCCCCAGAAGCTGATCATAGAATCATGCTGGAAGACCGAGAGATGCCTAGAGAAGTTTTTTATGTTTAAAAATAACTGTTCACAATTTTCATTTTTAATTATTGTTTTTCCACTTTCTCCCCCAGTTCCACAAAAGTGGAGGGCTGACTGTATATAATATCACCTTAAGTTCTGAGCATATGGTATCTGTTCCTCTCCTCTCAGATTAGAACTAAGGGCTTCACAACTGACAAAATGAATTATCTTCAGTCAACTGGTGGCTTCCCTAACATCACA
The DNA here is from genome assembly GCA_030412105.1 of Cyclura pinguis. Taxonomy (NCBI): domain Eukaryota; kingdom Metazoa; phylum Chordata; class Lepidosauria; order Squamata; family Iguanidae; genus Cyclura; species Cyclura pinguis. The sequence continues at coordinate 313,612,465 of CM059600.1, read as the reverse complement.
TTCTCCCTCTCTTTCCATCTGATGGTGGATCAGAATCTAACAGCCACACAAATCTCCCCCAAACATTTAAGTCAGTGCTTCTCAAACTGTGAAGCACAACCTTGTGGAAGTAGCTGTAGTTTCTTGGGTGCAGGAGTGAAGTGAAGAGAGGAGGCAGGGTGTGTGAGAGCTCAGCATTAAGATGTAGGGCTCGTGCAGCACAAGGGGCCTGTGAGAGAGGGTGGGGTTAGGATAAGATGTGCTATCTGTGAGCAGATGTGCTATCTGTGAGGCTACCTGTGATATGCTTCTAATTACCTGTCGTGATTTTGGAAAAAAAAGTCTTTCTGGTGATGCTTTCAATTCAAGAACTCACCTTTCTCCCTCCTGCCCTGGTTCCCACTGAAAGAGTGTTGCGTTATTTTTTAAAATAAAGGACATTTTTTCTGGTTGGTAAAAGGTTTACCTGCAATGACTGGATGGATTCTAACTGATCTGGACAAACCCAGTCAGCAACGTAAACAAAATCAATGGAATGAATGCTATATAGCGAAATGGAAGTACAGTCCAAACAAGAATGTTTGGCTGCATCTTTTACTATGTGCTAATGCTATTTACACTTATTTGCCATACTGTACTGGAGATACATTTATCTGGAACTAAGTCTGACTGAATTCAATGGGTCTTATTTCTGAGTAAACACATATAGAATTGAGCTCTTAATGAAGCCTGGAGTTTAATTAATACACAAAATCAGATTTTTGTTTTTATATATGAAGAACTTTACTGAAACAAAAATTGTCAGGACAAAAAGAAACAGATGAAAACTGGAGGTTTTAAGATAGGCAGGCGGGTGGGAAAAAACAGAAAGCATTTATTTTACTGAAATCCAGTAGTACTGCCCCTTGCAACCTTCAGTTTCTTAAAGTCTGATAGTAAAAATAGCCCCTGTTATTATTTTTATTCAGTATGAATGACCTAGTAGAAAAAAAAATTAACTGCCTTTTCTCAAGCAAAGCAAAACTCTTTTCCCATAGCAGGGATAGGAAAAGTGTGGCCTGCATATTGGATGCGGCCCCTAAAACTTTTTTCAGCCCCATAAACATTCCCAAGCCCCCTATCAAATATTATTTTTCATACAAAAAAACCCCCATCTTAGCAGGTCCTAGAGAAGGGTCCTCCTCTAAGTAATCTCCCATCCTCCATTTGCAAAAGCAGCAGAAAACTAGTAAAAAGCCCAGACACTAAAACCATTAGCAGGTTGGTGCTGTCTATTCAAGATGTTATTTTCAGCTGATTTCTGGACAAAATTGGGCCAGCAAGGCCCACTGTGGTATGTAGCAGCAAAAACTGCCCCCACCTGCCATAGTTGCCTACCTCTCCATTAAAATTTAATATCGCAAGACCAAAATTTCTTCTTTCAATGAAGCATGGACCTCATGAAGAGGGAAAAACTGAAACAAATCAACGTGCTGGTGATGACCTTTAAAGCCCTACAGGGCTCAGGTCCAGGTTATTTGAACGACTGTAAATTCCCCTACAAACCAGCCCAGGCTTTGAGATCTGCTAGAGAGGCCCTTCTCTCTGTCCGACCACCTTCACAGGTGCATTTGGTGGGAACATGGGACAGGGCCTCTTCAGTGGCTGCTCCCAGGCTCTGGAACTCCTTTCCCAGAGAGGCCTGCTTTCTGGAGACAATTTAAGACATTCTTATTTCGGCAGGCATTTAATATGTGATTATTGTAAAGAAGGTGCTGGTTATTTTAATTGTGATTTGTCTGTTTTTAATATGTATTTTAATGTGTTTTAATTACTACTGTTTGTTTAATGTCTGTTTCAACTTTTCTATGTTACAGTTCTAACTATGTTTTCTTTTTAAACTATTTTAAGCCACTGTAAGCCTTTCAAGGAAAAAAGTGGGATATAAATAAAGATAATAAGGTTAAGAGCAGAGAGGGAATTACTGCACATTAACCTAAGGATATTCCAAAAACACAATGACCATTATTCCAAATTTATCTTTGACCAGATCCTCTGTCAAATCATCCCTATAAACCACAAGTCAGAGTGATGGCTAATGTAAGGAGCATATATATTCAGCGACAGACTAGAAATTGTAGACAGACCCTCAAACACTATACAACACTACATAAGCCAGCTATACATGCAGTTGCTCAGATGTTAAGCCCACATACTTAATTTGCTTGACATTTTTGACATGCATCTAGCCACACGCCTTACATAAACAGGATACTGTTACAACAACAAACAACTGGATATAAAGCATCTAAATACTTCGCAGCTCTTACCTGAACTCTTTTTATACATTCAAATTAATACTGATATGCTCCTTGTAAAACAGAAGGTAGTTTTATGCAAAGAGGATGTGGAGTGATTACACAACCTGAGAACAAACTTTACCTTGTAGAACAAGTAATGTTAAGCAACGTTAAGTTTTCACATAACACCTTACACTGATTCTGTAGGTCACCATTGCACCCTGGCTCATAGATCCCCCCAAAGGGGGATCTATGTGTGTAAATTAACAACAGGGCAAGTATGCATCAAAACAAGCAGGTTCCAGCCTAAGTAAACTCAAGTCAAATAACCAACTGTCAAACTTTTCAAGACATTTTGATCTTTAGGATACTCCAGTTATTTTATATACCAGCTACAAATATATACCACTTTTTCCCTGGGTAAACTCAAGGCAGTCCACATGGCTCTCTTTCTCCCCATCTTTTCTCCACAATAATCATCTGTGGTAAATAAGAATGGACCAAGATCATCAACTGAGTCTCACATCTCAGTGGGAACAAACTCTCCTCCGTCGCAGTCCAATAAAACTACAGCATCACTCTGGTGTTATTGTTATTATACTGGTTATTGTTATATTTAGTGTTATTTTATTAATATCCCACATTTCTCCCAATAATGGGACTTAAGATGGCTAACAATATATTTAAAACAATGTAAAAAGTTGGATTGTTAAAGTTGCTGAGTTAGTCCAAACTGCCAAACTAGTGTGAGTTTTAAAGGATAAGTCAACTGAAGATTGCTTTGAAAGACTGGAAAACATTTATGCACTTTTTGAGCAATAAGAAATCTAACACAATAACTAGTGGCTACAGACACTGGTAATTCTAGTACGATTTCTTAGTTGCATCTGTAACGGTAGAATAACACAATTTTTTACATTTTTATTGTTCTTTCATTACAGCTTGGTTTGGGGCATCAGAGTCCCTTTGTGTTTTAGTAGGTTAACATTTAGCATTTTAGTTAGTCAGTGTTCATTGTTTCTGTTTAGTGTGCTAATATTGTGTTTTAGTTTCAGATTCTTTTCTTCTTCCTTGAATACATATTCCTTTGACTGTAACTGTAAGTCTAACTGTGAATCTGACTGTTTTAAAACTGATATAAAATCTAACAGATACAAAAACATTAACATACCACATTTTTGCCACATACCACATAGTTATCACACTGCATCTTTAAACTGGTTTAACAGTTGCTCTCCCTCTCCTTCCAAGTAATTCTGACTTGAAATTTGACTTGAAAATTTCACACCTCTCTCAAACTTTCCCCACAGTTTTGGGAAAGAAAACTGTAAGTGTTGAATTGATGTGAAATAGCTTATAGTAATGTAATTTGGTGGTGAAATTTATTGTGGAGCTAACATGGTAACCACTACATATTGAAAGTACCAAGAAAGTGAACAAAGTCTTGCAATGTCTTAAAGCCTAACAAGTTTAATTAGGCATAAGCTTTCATGGATTCCAGTACACTTCATTGCATGATTTTGCTAATTAAGATAATTCTATATTTTCTTCGACCTTACTTCAAACTGACTGGTGTTCAATCGCACCCTCTTAAAGTAGGATGTTCTAACAGGATGAATTTAAAAATGCAAAGCAGCTAAAACACCCAAGCCCTCTTTTCTTCAGGAAACACTCTATTAATGGCACAGGGGAGCAAACGTCGCTTTGTCCCGACATTTTAGTTCCCCGGCATCAGCCTAAGGATCTTCTCGAGGGCTCTGGAAGCGGAAGGGACTCATTATTTTGCACGACAGACCCGGGCCAGCTAAAGAATGGAAGAAGATGGTGTCCCCGCAGGCGGCATCTCCGGGCGCCTGACGCAGAGCCTTGACAACAGAGGGCAGCACCTGTCCGCGAGGAGGACGCGCGAAGCCACAAAAGCCCGTAGCACCCACCTTTCCCTCCCACTCGCCTGGCTTCCCTCCCCTCATGGACGCGCTCCAAAGGGTCGCCACCGGCCCCAACGGCAAGGAAAAAACAGACAAGGCGGGCCAGATGTGAGGAGCCCCTTGGTTCCTAAGCAGCAGCCAAGGAAGGCCCCGGGCGCCGCGGCGGCGGCCGGCACACCAGAAAGAGAGAGAGAGAGAGAGAGAGAGGACGGGATGCTGAGGGAAGGGCGCCGTCGGAGTAAGAACCGTCCCCGTCTCCGCAGCTCAAAGGGAGGCCGGCCCGGTTTCACCGCCGGCCAGAGCGACAGGTTCGGGGACGGAAGGGAAGGGGGTGGGGCAGGAGGGTCGCTCCGCCGCGCCTGAGAAGAGGAAAGCCTGCGCGCACATCCGCGCGCCTTCGGGGGGATCTACGAGCAGGGACGGCAGCAACGCCGCCTCCATCCCCGCGCCCTCCGGGCTGCGGGACACACCCGGCCGCTCCCCCGCGCCGCCCGCGCCCGGCTGTACCTTAAAAGGGTTGTTGAGGTCCGGGTCCGCGAAGGGGTTGCTGTCGAAGTCCGACATGGCGAGGCCCGGGCGCGGCTCTGCGCGGGTGGCGGCGGGCTCCAGTCGGGCGCCCGAAAGCCTGCTGCTCGCTGCCTGCGTCCCTCCTTCGCCGCTACCAGCGCAGGTAGATCCGGCGCGAAACCCACCCCCGGACAACTCCCCCCGAGCCGCCCGATAGGATAGTCACCGGGCTCCAAGATGGCCACCCCGGAACTGACGTCGGAGGCGCGCCGGCTCCGGGCGAAGGGTTGGAGGCGGGCGAGGGAGAAGGGCCGGCGGAAGGGGGGAGAGGGGCTGTCGAGGGGGGCGGGAGAGGGCCCCCCCCTTTCCCAGGCAGAAGGCTTTGTCTTGCACCGTCTGCTCCCTGTGACTGTTGGGTTTTGGTTCGCGATCCCCAAGTTGAAAAGGAAGATGCAACTTCAGAGCAGAAAGTCTTACTTCTCCGCAGTAATGCGTGTGTAGACACAGCAGTTGACACTCTCTAGGTCCTCTGAAGCGCTGCAGTCTTCAGTATAAACATCTCGATTAGACTAAATAGACCGGTCGTTTTTTTAAAAAAAATTATATATCTTCATGTGGTACTTTACCTCCAAGTTTTCTCTCTTTTTGAAGATGTTTGTATCCATGGTTGTGCCCATAGGCTTGAATTCAGCGTAAGTGCTCTTCAGCATAGGCTTTAATTGGGTGCTGCTGGACAGAAAGGCCATTTCCACGTGAGACTGTTACAGTGCTATTATTCCACTTTCAACATCCTCAAAGGCCCCTCCCTAAACTGCAAACCCCAGGATTCCATAGGATGTTGAAAGTGGAATAATAACGCTGTAACAGTCTAGTGCGGAAATGGCCAAAGTTCTTCCTGAATAAGCATGAAAAAAGTCGTAAAGGGACTTAATCCAGAAATTTCTTACTTCCAGTCAGTTCAGTACAGCTTGCATTGGGATATGCATATTCCAGATCAATATGTATCAGTTCCTTATTTTAGTCTTGTTTTTAAACTAACAGAAGTATCCAGCTTCACATGAATTAATTATTAGAGTGACCCCCCTCCCAGTGATGTATCTAAAGTGCATTTCATTTATTTAAATAGAAAAAATGTAGACCTATCAACTGACACTGCATGGGAGAATCATTAAATAAAGTGCAAATGTGATTGAGAATACAAACTAGTATTCATTCCCTTTTGTCCTTGACATTTCTGCCTTAGACCAAGCCTGTTCAGCTGTTTTGAGGAACTCAGTAGCGTACTAGAATCCCCGCCCCCAGCAAAAAAAAAAAAATAAAAAGAATTCTGTGTTCACTATCTAGGCTGTATCCATGTGTTGTATGTCAGACGATCCCAGCTGTATTCTCAAAATTTGGTGGAAGCCCATCCAGCTGTATTTGAGCATATTAATGAGTTGCCCTGCCAGTGTGACCTTCCCCCCAAAAGGAGATGTCACATGTGCCTGCCACCTAGCATATATTCTAAGTCAGACTGTTACAAGCATATTTCCAAAGGTAGTCAACATCTGTCTAGGGGCTTCAAAGAAATGAGGAAGTGGCCATCCCACCCCTCTTTAATTGGATTGCATGTGTGCCAAGCAGCTTGTATTACAAGTCAGATCATCCCAAGGATAACTTCCAAATTTGGTGTGAATCCATCCAGCTGTTTGAGGAAAATAGTGGGATTCCACCCTCCCATAGATTTCACATGCACACAGCCTAATTTCTAAGTCAGACCATCACAAACATACCTTCCAAATTAGGAATAAATCCCTGCAACTATTTTTGTGTGGTGCAGTAACAAATGCATGGTTAGCTAAAATTATAATTTTACTTGTATAGGTAAATAGATAAGCTATATATGAATAAAGATTTAGAGAGATGAAGCTCTTTTTTTCAAAGTACATAAGCACAATCTAAAAGTAATGTTTAATGTTTAATATGCTAATCTTACGCTAATTAAAACTACAAATAAAATAAGTAAAACAACAGGAAAAAACTTTATTAAAAGCACAGTACATAGATTTTCTGATTATACTTAGAAATTCATGTTTTCCCCAAAGGAATGGCTATATCTCCAAGATGGATTTTATACTTTACCTGCACCTGCTGAAATTCCCTCTTTACATAACCATTAAAGGGACAAGGGCCGTCTTCCTTACTTTATTGGGCAACCCTAAATCCAGTTAAGTTCTTGGGATCTTCAAGAAGGTCTGAGAAAGACTCTTGTTGGGGCAGTATATTATTTAACAGTATATTAAACAATTTAGAAGAAAAACTAGTTAAGTAAACAATATGCTTGTACATATTTTAATAAGATCATTAGATACCTAAAGACTTTAATAAAAATCCATGTTTTAACTTGACCAAGTTGCACTTGTTCAGGAATGATCATCACTTACATATGGTCAAAGCTAGCCCCAGACACTCCAAGCCTTTGAGATCCCTGGCTTCCAGTGACAGAAGAGAATCCACTGCTATACACCTGCTCATTGAGAAAGTGCTACTTTATCCAGGGCTGGCATTTATCTGGTCTCCAGGAATCATCAATCAATAGAGCCTCCATCTTAGCAAGATCCAGCTATAATTTATTTGGTCTCCTCCAGTGTGTTACAACATCCAGAAACTGGTCCAGCACCTGCATATTACAGGACAACTCCAATCACAAGAAGTACAGGTGAGTGCCATCAACAGACAGATGGCAGTCAATTACCAAAGTCATAATGACCTCATCTAAAGAGTAAACAGCTTTGTGGATAAAATTGAATTTTGTGGCATTCCATAGCAAAATAGCCATGAGACTGAGCAGCAATTCCTAGTGCCAATATCTTAAACCAGTCCTGTAGCTAGGAGCAAACTGATGGTAACATAGTGTCTTCTGTTGCCATCTCACAAAATCAGTCCAGCAAGATACCCTGGTAAATGGTACTGAAAGATGCTGAGAGATCAGCAAAGATCAACAGGGCAGCACAACTGATCTTACATCTGAAGTAAGTCATCAGGGCAACAAAGGCTGTTTCAGTACTGTTGCATGCATTCAAGTCATTTCTGGCTTATGACAACCCTAAGGCGACCCTCTCATGGGGTTTTCTGAGGGCTGAGTGTATGACACACTGAAAGTCATCCAGTGAATTTCCATGGCCAAGCAGGGACTCGAACCCTGGTCTCCAGCATTATAGCCCAATGCTCAAATCACTACACTAGTAGTACGGCCTGGTATCAAACCTGATTGAAATGGAACCACATAATCTATTTCTTCCAAGAACATTTGAAGTAGCTCACCATCCACACTCGCCCCCCAAAAGAATATCAGTTATTGGACAGTAGTTGTCATATATCTCTGGATCAAACACATCCTGTTCAGATGAGGTCATACTCCAGCCTCCATCCAGAGGGCAGGAACCTCTTACGGAGTTACCTGAGCAATCCACCTCTACAGGATCTTAGCCAAGATGGGCACAAATTGAAATTACATATGCAGAATTAAGTGTCTTGTCTGCTTCTTCAGCCCATGGCAGCTGAAAAAGATCCAAAGAAGCTTGACCAGAGGGAAGACTGAACCCTTCTCCTGAGATAACTGTAGCCTGAATGGCTTAGACAAACAAAGATGCATAATTTGTCTTTGTGAAGTTCCTGTCTAATTTGCTTTTACCATTTTTGTGTCCCAAACTCAGGTTTATACTTTCAGAGAAATCAATCCTGACTCATATTTGTGTTATGTTTTTGTTACCATGACAACAAGAGTTGTTCTGAGTACCCTAGAAAAATATGTTAGAAATTCCTGACCTAATGGTTTGAAAATGCAGAATGCTTATATAAATCAACATTCATAGCATGGAAAATAGAATCAATTTCCCTGGTTGGCTTTTCACAGCCCTTGCAGCTTCTATCTTCCATGGCTTATGAGATATTGAAGGGCTTTTCTCCAGTTACAGGGCAGAACACCAGTTTCCCACAAAATTAATTTGGAAATTATTTGGAGAGTCTGTTATGGAGTAAATTGTTATTTACTGGCAACATGTGGTTGAGTGAGTTTCCATCTTCCTCCAATATAATGGATGTGGCTTCAAGAGTGACTTTTGATTCTTAGTAATCATATCACTAATGAACATACGGACTTTACTTTCACACTTAGAGGTTTTCTTTTTTTCTTTTATGTTTGGAAATCCATACGATCTGCTTTCTCAAGAATAAATCTGTTTTCATATATCTGCACAAATTTGTCTATACTTGATCATTATGTACCTCTTAAATCTGAACTTTTTGAACCTGCTATACACTGACAATGTTCTATTATGCCATATTGGCTTTATATGAAAGCCTAGGATAACTCCAGTTGCCTGAACAATGGGGGAAAGTACTAATGTGCAGGTATTAACTACATATCTGAAGTGATGGCAAGTTACTTTATCAGCAGGAAATGCTGAGAGTACAAGTTTTGGATTTCTCTTAAATATTTTAAAGATTATGAAGAGACAACCCATCAGTTAATTTCTGCCACACAAACATCTAATTAAGCCTGTTTGAGCAGTCTATATTATTTAGTTTAGGCCTGATTAATCTTACTACTTTCTCATAATCTGTTGCAAAACTAAAACCAATGATTATCAAGTGATTCACTTTGCTTCCCAAGATTTTCTGCATAATTTTTTGGGTAGTTGAATAAGATTAAGTTTATGAAGACAAAGTTAAAGGGGAAAAATTAGCCAGAGATTGTTATATAATTATTCAGCTAAAAAACAAAGTTGAGGGAGGGAGTGCCCTCCTACTCCCTTTAGACTAGAGCCTAGAAAAGTTAGCTTTGGGGACTAAAGCTTGCAATTATGGCCAGTTGACATCATGTTTGGAGGGTCCTGGGTGTTACAATCCAAAATAATAAACTTTCCAGGCTCTGTTCCAAGCTATTATTACACTCTCACTAATGGCACAACTACCCACTAAACCAAGACTTTTGCAAAGAATTTGTCTCCTGATGTCATCAGAGAGATGGGCAAAATATGAAATATATTTTAAAATATTTTAGCATTTTAAAAGGTCAGCAATATGGACCAGGAAGCTGTAGGTTTTTCCAAGGCCTGCTGTCTACACTGGAGAGACTAGTTAGGCAACTCCACACATTCCCTCCACTTTAGGATCTTTTCTATCTTGGTTACTGCCTGTTAAAAATTTTAACTTTTCCCCATAGATTATTCTTTTATTTCTAAGAGTTGATATTGAGGGATATTTTTCCATACCATAGAATCTGGCTTCAACTGGTCTCAAGTTGGGTCTTTAAATGGGTGAGCAGGGAGCTTGATCCACTCAGGAAGAGTAGCTCATTTATTTCTCTGCTGAATTAAGTACCATGAGGGAGAGCTCCCAAGAGGAAAGTCAAATTTACCTATAAGGGCAGAACAGTGGAGAAGGTGTGGATTGATTGAAGGGAATTAAAAGGGTTGGTATAAGATGTAAATGTTTCTTTTTGGTTGTAAAAAAACAACAGTAGTGTTATTTTTTAAAAAAACATTCTCCAGTTATACTTTTCCTCTTAACCTTCATTTAAATGTGGGCAAAATTACAGAAAGTATTAAAATAGCTGTTTTAGTAAATTGGCTTTACTCCTTTCACATGTCAACAAGAGATAAGACAAATGCCAACATTAAGGTGGTGCAAACAGTTTCTATCCCTTGGCTTAGTCATAAATCAAAATGGAAAGCAGAAGACAACTAGAGATCAGAAGATTAAAACTTGGAAAGGCAGCTATGAAAGAACTAGCTAAGATCCTCAAATGTAAATATATACCACTGGGTGCCAAAATAAGAATCACCCGTGACTTAGTATTTCCAATTTCTATGTATGGGTGTGAAAGCTGGACAGTGAAGAAACAATCAAAAGTCACTCTTGAAGCCACATCCATGAAGAAAATAACCACATTTGAAATGTTGTGTTGGAGGAGAGTTCAGTGGACACCATGGGTTGCCAAAAAGATAAATAAATGGGTCCTAGAGCAAATCAGGCCTGAACTCTCCTTAGAAGCCAGGATCACCAAACCGAGGCTATCATACTTCAGCCGTATCATGAGACTGCATGGCTCATTAGTTCAGTCAGTAATGCTCAGTAAAGTGGGAGGCAGTAGGAAAAAAGGGAGAATGTATTACAGGTGGATAGACTCAATCAAGGACGCCATAGCAGTGAGCTTCCAAGAGATGAGAAGGGCTGTTGATGACCAGATGTCCTGGAGGTCTTTCATTAGTGTGCACCTTCAAGTCATTTCTGATTTATATCAACATTAAAGTGAACCTATCATAGCGTTTTCTTGGCAGAATTCTTCCAAGGGAGTTTGTGCTTGCCTCCCTCTGAGGCTGAGAGAATATGCCTTGCTCAAGGTCACCCATTAGTCTTCCAGAGATGAGTTCAGATTCAAACCCTGGTCTCCTAGTGTCCTAGTCCATTAGTTGAAACCAAAGTTGAGTAGGTTGAAGCCTAAAGTTGTTATATGTATTTATATCCTGCTTTTTTTCATTAGTTTGGGACTCATGGCAGCTTACAATAGCTAGAGTTAAAACAACCATAGTAAAAAATTCAGTGTATAAAAGGTAAAAAGCAATTAAATATCAAAAAATTAAAATGAGTTAAAAAAAACTATTTAAATAACAATGTTACAGAGTAAGAGGATTTCCAAGGTCAGTGACCAGCATGCTCAGGCAGCTGCTAGATATCCAGTTCCCAGAAGAGCTCACTGAGTTTCTTATATGTGGAAAACTTAAATGAATACCAGATATTCCAACTTAGATAAGTTCAGTGATATAGAAAAAGACCTACCAAGAGGACTGAGTCAAGGAAGATGTCATCTAGAGGAAGTCCTGGCAGCTTCCTAGGACCTGAAAATATCTGAAGATATCACAGACCTACATGCATCAAGATTGATGGTAAGTTATTACTAGGAGGCCTTGAATAGCTGTGCAAATGTAACTGTAACAATGCCACTGGGTAATGTGTTTTCTGCCTTTACATCTGGTACAGTATTTTGATTTCCTTTGGTCCACAAAATACCATGCTACAATTTATGTGTTATAAGGTGCCACAAAAATCCTTGTTGTTTTTGATGCCTCTAATTTGCATGGCAAGCCCTCTGGCATTTAATCTCTTTGCAAGTTGCATATGACTCATGTTTTCATATCTCTTCGTATTGGAAAACAGGTATCTGGATTTTGTCACTTCCTGATAAAATAAGTAATAATACATTGAGGCAGTGGGCATTATTGAATGGACATATTATCTTTCTCCTTGAAGTCACGCTCTGCAGTGCATAGACCTGGATCCAGTAAAAGAGGCACTGTATTTCTTATACTATATATTTTAGTCTGCATCTTTTTACAGTGTCAAAAGTCACACTTAAATTGCTCACTGATCCTCTCCTATAAAAACTGCTCTGCCATATTTGACAAAGCTCAGCTGGAACAGAGAAATCTAGCCCCTGTCCCCATTCTAGTCTTTCAGATCTCCTTCTCTGTCCTGTTTCTGTTACTCATGCTATCTGTTCACTTGCAGCTGTTTTACAACTCACAGCTATGCAGGCTTACCACAGCCCCTGAGCAAGGAGGTAGAGATTTAAAAATCGTTATCAGCTGTGGTAGTGGCAATAGAAGTAGTAATAGTTCTGCTGCTTTGCATGAAAAAAGTGTTAAAGTTAATCATTTCTACTAGTACGCAGTTTTTATCATAGAATAGCTGCTATCAAGGAACCAAAGCTGTCCCTGTTCTGTTTCACAACAGTCAAGGACAATACTGAAATGGAATCATGTCACTGGCTTATATAATGAAGCTATTTTCTTTTTTTTCTATAAATGCTATTGATAATAAAGTCCTGGGGAGGAAATAGGTGAAATCAAATGATTGTACCATAATGCTGCCAGCATTCTGTCCACATCCAGTCACAGTGTAAGAGGTTTGCCTGCACTTAATGTATATGCCTCCATACAGCACTCAACCACAGAACTTGTTTGTTCGTTACGAAGCCCCGTACTGGGATTGCCAGTTTCTTCTCAACACTTTGCTAACAGGGTATTGATTGTAGTCAAGTTCTCATATGAATTGGTCAAACTGCCTGTTTCACAAGCTGCATATGATCACTCTGTTAGAACTGTTGCTTCTTTTATTGCATTCCTTTGTGGAATCTCTTCTCCAGAATTCTGTTGAATAGTTAGGTACCATAGTTTCAGGCTTTCTCATATGGTTGACACTGTCAGCAAGGTATAAGAGCAAGAAGAAATCTACTCTCTAATCTTAGGACATATTTTACCAAGAGTTCTCTAACTGTTGCACTTGGAGAGAGGTATAATGGTTCCCTTTTCCTAATGTCACCACTTTTAAAAAAGACTTTAAATGTTCTGCCTGTTACCGTGTGTGCTGGGGGTCCCGGGAGGGACACCAAAATGTGCTCAACTAAAGGTGGGGAAAATTAGCTCAGAGCACTGCTTAGCGTTACGAGAGGCAGGGTAACGTAGCGAGATCTTGAACCCTATGTCTACGGGGTCAGGCCGAGTCAAGGAGTACACAAAAGTTGAAACAATAAATGATGTTTTATTAAACGCGAGCAAAACAGTGTATGCGACACACTCACACAAGATAACTAAGGAAAATAAAGGTTGGAGTGGTATAGAGGGATTGCTGGTTTGGGTGATACTTCACCTGTCCTGAAGCCCGGAAAAATAGAGAGCGAGGCTGGGGTGCGATGTAGCTCAGCATGTGGAGCTGAGGGGAGGCTCGCCGAGCAAAGCGGCAGCAAGGTGGGATGAAACTCGGGAGCGTTCCGAGGAAGGTCTCGGAATCAAGGGTTTTTATAAGGAGAATGTGACTGCAGGCTATGCCGTACTTGGGGGAAAACAATAGATTTGGAGTTGGAGACAAAGCCTCCGAAAGGTCAGAATCTGAATGATTGAGTTATCGTGGAGATTCTCAGTAGAGTAGCCAGTATGCAAACTTAGAGTACTTGGGTATTGCATAGTTTACCCATCAAGCTGCCAGCGCGGAGCAGAGGCTCTTTTGTAGGTTGTGTGCATACCTAATTAGAGTACTTGCCTGGGGTCTCCTAAAGCAGTGAGTCAGCTATTTTCTGGCCTGCCTGTATTGTCCAGGAATATTACGGCGATTAACGGCCGAGCTTGTATGCGTGCTTGTCTGGTGGCCTCGCAAGCATGTGGAGGGGAATAGAGAAGTGAAGCCGAATTGTGATATCAAAAGGATATCTTTTAATATCCCCAAAGCTCAGACTAGCCAGGGCAGTAACATGCCCCCGCCCCCAGCATCATAACTGATTTAGTCCTGGTTTCACCTGTCCTTCTAGAGTGTTCTTGCAGATTTCTTGCCCAGCGGGACAATTATATGATGTGTGCTATTTCATACAAACCTGGAACTGAAATCACCAGAAACTTGGTCTTTGTCAGAAGACTTCATGAGCCTACTTACCTACATTCCAATTCTGGCATGCTGTGATATGCTTTAACAATTTTTTGTCAAAATTCCACTTTTGCAGCTTCCTAGGAACTTCTGTGGTTCCTTCTAGAACAGGTGTGAGGAGACAAGAAAGTCATGTTCTTAACCTGCTAACCTATGTTCTAGTAATACTTTCTCTGCGTATGTAGTTTACTTTTCTGTATCCCTATTTTGTCATGCACATATGTTTACACACAGACTTGTTATGTTCTTAAACAGTTTTTGTGGGCAGGACTCCAGCTAATTTGGTATCATGGGCAAGTTCCTCAGGGGGTCCCCTCCTTCTACTTTTTCCTACTGCCTTCACCTCAGAATAAATGAATCTACCTAAGATGAGAAGGGTTGAGAGACAGGAAGTGTCTGAAATGCCATTAAGTGAGTGAGTGATCAGAATGAGTCTTCCCAATCTTCCAGTCCTTCCCTTTTACCAATTGACTCAGAGCAAGGATTTGACTTCATTCCTCTCTGATTCTACAAATCCAACATTTTAAATCTCTTTTCCTTTCCCCAACCTTCCCTGTATCTCTTTTTCTTCCCTCCATCTATCAGAACTGCTTTACTTACGTATTCCCGACACCTGTTACTTCCTACATTTAGAATTCCAGTCTGCTTCTCTCTGTTCTGGCCTCACAGAGATGCACTAATGCCTCCAGCATTTCAACCTCACTGCTTGTTATTTCTGCAACCCAGACACTGTGGGTTTTTTAGTCAATTATCACCACACTTGATCTATGGATTTTATGCCTGCTTCATTTCTGTGTAGCTAATAAATTCACCACAGAAAATTCCAAGAAGTTTCATTGGTAGATCCCTTTTAAAAAAAATCTTTTAAAGACATGTAACACACAAACACCTCCACCCACCCCTGTTCATGCCTATTGTCCTGAAATTCAGCAGCTATAATCCCTTTCTGAACTAAACCTGCTAATTTTAACCAGCTATAACAAAGAGAAGAAAAGTTATCACTATTTTTTATTCTTCATGATGGTCAATGGAAGGAATGGAAGGCTGGCTTTTTTAATCTTAGCTCAGGTTCAGGACTTAAACTGAAGTAAATTGACTCTAAATCCATCAAGCATAAGATGGTCATTTTTGAAAACACCAGATCAGGATGTATGCTGAGTCTGGAGGGCTATATGCATTTCTAGTCTGTATCTACCATGATGGTCACTGGGAATTGAGCAAAGACAACATGAATAGCATTCTTTGAGCGTACAAACTAGAAAGGTGGGATGGGCTCCTTTCAAAACTTTGCTCAGTTCGGGACCATTCCAAATAAAACAGTTTGCAAGCATAGTACTCAAATATGTGCCTGCCTGGGAGATCGCTCAAGGGAACTACTGTTATAGGGATGTAACCTGTCCTTTTCATTAATGAGATTGATGTGAGACCGCTGCTAAGCACTTAATGTTTATCCCTAAACACTTGATTTTTATACCACTTTTCTTAGTGGTGAGAAAATATTTGTGGGGGTGGGAGCAGATAATGCCTATATTTTATTATTGGGATTTAGTTGCCTTTGAAAGAAAGCCAGAGGGTTATTGGCATTTTGTAATATTTTAACTACAAATAAGTGATGTAATAAAGTGAGATGAAATATGCTCAGATAGGTTGGGCATGAATACATTTAGAAAATCCACCAATCTATCAATAGAAAGGAAAACTAAAGTCCATTGCTCCCATATCTGATCTCTTGGAAGATGACCAGCACCATAAATATGCTTACAGAGCCAACATTCAGGTGTAGAATGATATAGCTGGAAGATAACCTGGAGGTTATCTAAACCATCCACTGCTCAATGCCAGATCTGCACTGCAGCTGTAGCTTCTCTGACGGACAGCTGGCCATGGCTGTCCTAGTTCTGCTCTCTGGAACAACAGCAAACAAATCTGCTTCATCATCAGTCTGTATGACAACCTTTCAGATGCCTGAATACAGTTATTATGTTTCTTCTTAATCCTTTCTTCTCTACTCTTGATATACCAGCTCTTTCAGCCATACTCCATAAGAGTTGGTTTGAAGACCCTACAGCACCTGAGTTATCTTTCTCCTGGAAACATTCCAGTTTTTCAATATCCTCCTTAAAATGTAGATTGCCGAACTGCAGTCCAGATGACTGCAAGCTGGTCTACAGTGGAGATTAAGATCAAAATGTCCATTGATATAGACAGTTCTCCTGTTAATGCAGCTAAAGAATGCATTTCTTGTCTCTCTTTTTTGGCAGTTGCTTTGCACTGCTGACTAATAGTTTGTGATACGCTAGATCTTTTTCACTTCTGCTGCTGTCAGGTTATCTTGTATCTTAAACTCGTGTTTTTAATTTTGGGTAGCTAAGTGCAAGACTTTTGGGTAGCTAAGTGCAAGATTTACCAATCAGTAAATGATGAAAGCTAATGTGGTGTAATGGTTGGAGCAGTGTTTGAATCCCTACTTAGCCATGGAAATCCACCTCATAACTTTGGGTAAGACACACTCTCTCCGCTTAGGAGGAAGAGAATGGCAAGTCTCCTCTGAATAAATCTTGCCAATGAAATCCTATAAAATGGTTGTCATAAACTGAATTGACTTGAAGGCACACAATGCCAACAACCAATGATAGTCTCTGACTCTATTTGCATGCAGCAACAACAAACCAGAATTCTTTAGGATTCTGGTTTGTTGTGGACAAGGCAGCATGCTGGTGTATGTCACCTGATAACTTAGGAACTATAGTCACTCTCGAAAATATTTTTTCCCTACCAGTTTGGAATTGTATTTCAGCTATAGTCAGTTTTGCTTTCAGTAAGTGGTAATCATGTATCACTAACTGGTTCATGTAGTAAAGGCAAGTTTCTGTTCATAAAGGTTAATCTAGAGTACAGAGTAACAGAGGTTATTAAACAGAGCATGTTATCACAAATTTTCTGTGAAAACAACCACCTCTGCTGTTCACAGGTGGAACTACAGAAAGAAAGAAAAATGTTATGTTGATAGCTATTTTACACTATGAAAAGAGAAGCTGAAACTCTTGGTAAAATAATGTGTGCGTGCCTGAGTGTATGTGTATATGTAAATAATTAATCTGGAATGTGGTAAAATCAATGGGGCATGAACATGAAGGCCAGAAGTTAGTTTTCTCAAACCCACTGATCAACCCACTGAATCCCATTCTTGTGATAATTCTGAGTAACAGGGAAGTATAAGGTTTATCCCTGTTCAGTGACATAGCAAGCTAGAAAATGACCAGCCAGAGAATGGTGGGTGATGGGATAAAGGCAAGCAGACTTGGGGCCTTTCCACCCTACACTGTTATAGTGCTGTTATTCCACTTTCAACATCCTGTGGAATCCTGGGCTTTGCAATTTGGGGAGGTGCATTTAGAATTCTCAGCCAGAGAGCTCTTTGCCCTCAGTAAACTACAAACCCCAGAATTCCACAGGATCTAGAAAGTAGAATAATAGCACCATAACAGTGTAGCGCGGAAAGGCCATTGATGTCAGCTCCTAGACTGATATGGATTACACCAGATGTACCACCTTGCTTTTTCTTCTTTCAAACATATCTGGTAGTCAAGTTGCAGCCAGCCAGGCACAGGCGTGCTTACAGATACTCTCTTGCTATAAACATATATTATCCATTTCGTTGACAAAACAGTTTTGCTAATTCAACAAATGGTTTGCTTTAGCATCAGGTCAGCAGAAACGAACTCCATTGTAATTGTGTAGTCATGTGATGATTACACTGAACCTAAAATCTGAAACTGTACGTGTTTGGAGTATTTCTTTTCATGTATATATAATGTTAACAAAATGACTTCTTTTTTGCTGCAGCACAGTGTTACTCAATTGTTCATGGACTGGTATTGGTTCTTGAACCATTGGCTGCCAGTCCCTGAGGAACTTCCAGAAAATTAAAAAAAAAAAAAAGGCAATTTTAGTCAGTGGGCACACACATGGTACTGGTCACCTCAGAAAGCTTGAGATGCACTGCTCTAGTGTATCAGAAACGTAGAAGCTGCTGTGAAGCATGGAATGGCAGAGGGCGGAGAAATGTTATGATGCTTGACAGCTGAAAGAAAGCACATGGCAATTTGAAGAAAGCTCCTGTGAGAACATTAAACGCAGAGATTGAATCATTTAGTTTGAGCATGTTCCTTTTTTATGGCTTCACCATACTCCAGGAATAAATTGCGATCTGGAGGTAAACAAGAGTGGTAAAGACCATCACCCATGACTGTTTATATTTATCACTTAATACAGAGGTGAATTGTGACCCCAGCATACTCCAGCATACTTTCTTTCTGTTCTCAGACTCTAGCTCCTCAATTTTCTCAGCTGTCATGCAGCAGTTTTCAAATAAGTACTCCTTTTCAGACTCTCAGCCAATCACTAATCACCTCCAGCATTCCAAATACCTGTTCTCACTCTTCCAGTAGAATAAAATACAACAAAATCCAAAATTCACAAAACAGCAATACAATTTTGAGCCAAATTCCTATACTCTAGCTCATTATTTCTGAAAGTGGTGGTCTGTGGATCAGTGCCAGTCCAGAAACTACAGGCCAATTATCTGAAGCAAGTTTGCAGGAAAATCTTAGTAAGGCCTTTGATAAGGTCCCCCATGATATTCTTCTAAACAAGCTAGTAAAATTTGGGCTACATGATGCTACTGTTGGGTGGTTTTTTAATTGGTTGGCCAACCAAATCCAAAGGGTGCGCACAAATGGCTTCTTTTATAGAGAGGAGTGTCTAGTGGGGTGTCACAGGGTACTGTCCTGGGCCCAGTGCTCTTTAACATCTTTATCAATAACTTGGATGAGGGAATGGAAGGCATTCCTATAAGATTTGCAGATGACACCAAATTAGGGTGAGTAGCTATTTCCCCAGAGGACAGGATCAGAGTTCAAAATGACCTTGACAGATAAGAGAGCTGAGCCAAAATTAACAAATGTAAGGTACTATATTTGGGCAGAAAAAAAAGAAAAAGAAAATACAGATGTAAGATGGGTGACACCTCGCTTGACCACAGTACATATGAAAAGGATCTACGAGTCTTAGTAGATTACAAGCTGAACATGAGCCAACAGTGTGATTCGGAGCTTAAAAAAAACCCAATGCTATTCTAGGCTGCATCAATAGTATAGCATATAGATCAAGGGACATAATAGTCCCACTCTATTCTGCTTTGATCAGACCTCACCTAGTATACTGTGTCCACTTCTGGGCACTGCAGTTCAGGAAGGACATTGACAAACTGGAACACGGACAGATGAGGGCAACCAAAATGACAAAAAGGCCTGGAAACCATGCCTTGTGATGAGCAGCTTAAGGAGCTGTGTATGTTGAGCCTGGAGAAAATAAGGTCAAGGCCCTTTTCGCACCTTACCTTGACAGCGCGACGAACTAGAGCCCTCACGATATTGCCAGTATCGCAAGAGGCCCAGTAGAGAGCCCCTTGCAGTCTGCACACAGTAAGGCATTTGCGAGAGAGCACCAGTCCCGGCCCGGTGCCTTGTCTGCATGTCGGCATCCTGGGCCATGCCCAGGTCCTGCCCTGTCCCCGCCCCAGCGCCCCTGATTGGTCGGTGGTTTGCCTTTTTTTTTAATTGTTTCATTGACTATCGTGCTAACGTTAGCACGACAGATCCTGCCAACAGGCTGTTTCGTACTACATTGGTAACATGCTAACGTGCTAACGATAGCACCCAGTTTAAAAAAACACACACACACAGTCAGCCGGACCCCGGGGGCTGCTATCATCTCGAGTGTGAGTGGCGACGCAGCCCTGGGGTGGCCTCTCGCGGCGACGTGTCGTGCAGTGTTCCCTGCTGCGATGGGGGCAGCGGCCGGCCTGCTGCTGGGCGGAGCGTCCCCTGGGAGTTGCTGCATGAGGGACAGGTAGCAGGGACTGCCCACACCCCGCCCACTCCCGGGTCCTTCCCGGAAGCACACCGGCCAATGGCTCCACAGGCCCTCTGGTTGCGCGACCGATGCGTGAAAGGGAGGTTATTTTCGCCTTTCAAGCGAAAATAAGAAAACGCGCTGTCAGCACTATCCATGTCCGTGATAGCACTTGGTTCGCCAGAACGTCATGCAGTACAGCGGCTCGTGAAAGGGGGAGGGAGCGTGCCTAATATGCTTTAAAAACGCCATGCGAAAAGGGCCCAAGAGATGATATGACAGCTGTATTTAAATATTTGAACAGATGTCATATGAAAAATGGGGCAAGATTGTTTTCTGAAGCTTCAGAAACTAGGACATGGAATAATAGATTCAAATTACAGGAAAAGAGATTCCAGGTAAAAATGAGGAAGAACTTTCTGATGGTAAGAGTTATTCAACAGTGGAATACACTGCCTTGGAGTGTGGTGGAGTCTCCTTCTTTGGAGGTTTTTAAACAGAGGTTTTTAAACATGGCCATCCTTTGGGTGTGTTTTGATTGTGTATTTCTGCATGGCAGAAAGTTGGACAGGATGACCCTTGTGGTCTCTTCCAATTCTGGATCTATGATTTCTGTGAGAACACTACAAGTATCTGGTAACCCTTTCCAAAGAAACCAAATTTGGGTAAAAGCAATGCTTCTGAAATTATGCCTCTAGAACTCTGGAATATAAAAATACATACTTGTGTGGGAATATGCATGAAATTTCACACTATTCTCTACACCAGGGATGAATAACTTGTGTTGTTTGAGTGCAACTCTAATTCTCTCTTACCATTGGCTATGCTGTCTAGGTTTCATGGGAGCTGTAGGTTAGCTGAAATATAAAGATGCTCCAAACATATTTATGGGATAAATAAACGCATATACAAGTTAAGTATCCGTTGTCTGAAACTCCGAAATCTGAAATGCTCCAAAATCTGACATTTTTGAAAAGTGGAACTCAGTCTTCTTCCTATAGGGAACATGATGGAATTACAGAGGTTCTCCTGGAACCTTGGAATCATGTGATGCTTGCAAAGTCTCTCAGTCAGCTTGGTGCCTTTTTTTTCTCTCTTAGTTCACTTTGCAAGCAGTGCACATGTGCACATGGTCCAAAGTGAGCTGAAAGGTTAAAAAAAGGTGCCAAGCTGTCTGAGACTTTTCAAGCAGTGTGCATGTGCATAGTCCCAAGTGAGTCTCCATAAGTCCCTCATGTTCCCTACAGGAAGAAAACAAGAGAAGAGAACTGACGGAAGAATGGACCCCCGTGTTGAAAGAACAATATATAATCTCATTATGTATATGTGAATATTTCAAAATCCTAAAAAAATTCAAAATCCAAACATCTCTGTTTCCAAGTAGTTCAGATAAGGCATACTCAACCTGTAACATCACAGAGCTGAGCCTGCCATTTAACTTCAAACTACTGAAGTATCATTATTATTAAAAACTAGCGTATATACCCAGTGTTGCCCAGGATTTTATTTTCTCATAGGTAATACTTGTTAGAAAAATCTGAGATCCTGTGTGTCTAATTCCCCAAACTGTCTTGTCCGGTACCTGTAACTTTTCCCCATATTCTCCAATCCAATCTGTATTCAGAATTGTTAACATACAGAGTTTGGTTTCCTGAAGGAACACACTGGCCTTCTCCTTGCTGCTAGGCCTCATTTCCATAACGACTAGCCTGAAGTCCAAGAGATTTGTGGCTGAGAACTCTAAAGGCCCCTCCCTAAACTGCAAACCCCAGGATTCCATAGAGTCTTCTTAGGCAGCCAATCATATGAGGTCTTTGCCTGCCTGACACAGACAAACTCACAAACTTTGACATTTATATATTAGATCAAACACACTATAATTACTGGTAAGTCCATACTTCAGAAGACAGGTCTGCATAAATGATCCGTTACATACTTGAAAGCTTTTTCTCCAGTACAGTATTTAGTTTTTAACACTGTTCTCCTAAAAGATATCAAAGAAAACTTAACCACAAACTGTAAATGATTTTTTTTTTTCAATTATCCATCAGGAAAGAGGAATTTGGTTGCTTTAGAAAAGAGTGATGCGCATTTTCTGCTATTTCCCATCTCCCACTGACTTCATTGCACATCTGGTTCTTCTGAGAATTCTGTTTGCTTAGTACAACTCACATCCCTCCTCTATTTCTCTTCTTTCTCCCACACTCTTGCTCACAACCTTTGATGATAGGATTGGCAGCAGGTTTCAGATGGATAATCTTCCCTATTGACCAGGAAAGGAGGATATCTTTATAGGAAATTTTAAATGTCTGATATATCATGTGACACTACCTTTACTGGGCCAACTAGAAAGCACAAAATGAAACACACAATACATATTTTGTATTTCATGGTTTTCAGTTGGGCCCATAAAGGTATCACGGTTTTGTGATTTTAGGTTTTGTTGTATTTTGCTGCATGGCCAACACAACTCCCCATGAATGTCTTTAGAGCATATGACAATAAGTCACACACTGTTATTGGCAATCAAAATTTATTTATCATGTATTACTAATTTATTGAAATATTTCTAACCTGCTGTATGGGTACCATACAGGTAAAATAATTAAAAGAGAATAAAACCTTTAGATATATTATCAAGTTATAAGGTTTAAAAGATTAAAACAGTTTTAAAAATGGAAAACAGAATCTTCAAAACATCTTTCTGTTGATATACTTTCTATGTTTGTTAAAGTTTAGCAATAGCGGAGGTTTATGAAAACTACTTTTCTGGTGAGATGGCTGCATGGTAGACATTTTTTTATTGTCCCTTGCATATTTTTTAATGAATCAGCAAAAACAGAAACATTTTTTTAAAAATCTGATTGTGGATGGAGGAACCTTGAATAATTGGCCTATAGCAAAGAGAAATTGCTATCTAAAAGGAGAAACTGCAAACAAAGGAGTAGAATAAACATCAGCCCTCACAGCTGAGTGCTATATGGGCAATGCAGTGAGGCAAACTGCAAGAGGAGTCTGACAAAAAAAAAAGTCTGATTAATTTTCTGCTAGTCTGAAATTACCATCTGTGTATCTAGTGTTGTTTCCAAAATAGATCTTTCAAATTCCTCATCCTTGATCTGCCAAGAAAATAATTTATTGGCCTTTTCACCTCGTTCATATACAAGCGCACTTGAGTGTAGCAAATGCTTACAGATCTGATTCTCAGACAATTTGTTACATTCCACCCAGAAACCGTTTATAAATTATCAAATATTAGAGAAGATTTTACACTAGGGCAAGTAAGTTAAGTGTTTCACTCTTAGCAAAATGTCACCAGTTCCTGGACGGTCTCCTTCCCATCCCCCTTTCTCTTCATTATGGGCCAGCAGGAAATTTCCTGTGGTCCAGAGAGAAAACCCTGCTAACTATTTCTAAACTCACAGTGGGACAAACTGGGGTGCCTGTAATTTTCAAGGAGATATGAGATGGATTTTAGCACAATTGGCACATGTGGGGGTGGCTACAAGCAGCCAACTTGACATGTGGATGAAATTGCCCTGAGGATTGCTTATGAGTGACTACTACCATACAGCAAACAATCATAGTGCTCATGCTCCATTAATTAGAATATTCTCATTATTGATGTATGCAGTTGGCACAGCCCCCCATGTGTCTTTTTCTCCATCTCTTTGCTTTTGATTCACCAAACATTTGCCTATGAACAAAATGAAAATCCTGCTGGATTATACTGAAAGTTCCTCAAAGTCTTCTGAGCTGTCCCACAAACAGAGCATGTGGCCATGCACTGAAGAAGTATAGGATCCAACTTAAATATGCTACTTCTACCTTGAGCTGGCCATTATTCTCTTATTTTAGCCTGTCTTCTGGCACAGCTTGACCAGCAGAACTGCTTTGCCGGCAGAATGTTACATTAATGTTTCAACCACATTTAACCATTAACCATTTAACCATTCAACCATTAGTGTAGGGGGACTTCTACTGCATCCTTAACGGAACACTCTTGATCACAGCCCATGCCTATATATCAGAGATCAGCAAAAATTAGGAATCTACAGGCCAGTTTCTCATCCCAATATCTACCTTCTCTTTACACTTATTTGGAAGCAACTGGGTTGGTACCAAGGCAGCTGCAGGTGTCAAGACTAAAGTCGAATCCATCAATCCAGGTGAAGCTCTTCTTGCTTAATAGTTGAAGTACCGTACTCACTGCTGGTTTCTTAGCCACCAAATCAGCCAGTCAGGCTTTCTTCCAAGTCCACAAGTCTCAATTTAAGCTGTCTGATTTTAAGGCCCTGCTTTGAGAAGCCTTGGCAGATACTGCAGGGCCTTCTGACCTTCAAGACAGTACAGATCCACAGTGTGACCATGGGAGGGAGCAATCTTCCATCTACCAATAGAACACAATTCAGACAAAATCTTTGAGGCTATCCTAAGTGAGAGATGAAGAAATCCCCAAATACAAAGGTGTAGAAAGAAAAGTCCTCCCACCCTTTTTAAAAGCAGCAACTGAAGACAAAAAAGAGACAAAGAGAATGAGATATGAGAAGCAGGAAGAAAAGAATGCAGCAAAGGAAGATTTCCTTATGAGGCTGGTAGTATGGTGGACGAAACGGGACTGAAGAGAGAGGCTGAGGCATATGTAGTGAGGGTATGGAGGTGGAGTTCCCACCAACAGTTGCTCAGCTTCCAGAGGGCTTCTGCACAGGCACCAAGGTCGCTTTGTGTGATATTATACAGACCACAAAGAATAATAGCTTTTATTTATTTGGTCTGCTCTGAATGCTGATTGGACTTGCGAATGTGGTTGATTGAACTTCCCATGTGTTTACTGGTGCATGTTTATATATATTTATGAATTCATGATTTTAAACACTTACATTTTTATTAAGCATTTCAGAGCTATGACTTCAACAAAAAAACCTGCACAACTGTCTTTCAAACACCCTGAGCAAAAATAACAAAGCACTATAGTCAGCTAGATAATATCAATGAAAAGACAATGATACATAAAAGTATAGTTATATGATGATTTTTAACATTACAATGAGATCATATCTTCAAAACTGTGAAGTGAGACTGACCAAAAACATGTACAGCTGGGTACTTGTTATTGTATACGTGAATAGGAACCAAGATTTAATAAAGTGATCATTCTGTGTCGTGCCATAAAGTGCGAAACATTGCTGCATGTTAGTCCATTTGTAAATAAATAGATTATTATATGGACACCATATATCTGCTGTGTTCTTTTGTGCAAATGAAACTGATCTTATGAAGGCTGTTTCACCGTTGAAGAAGGAGCAGGGAACAATATTTTACTAAGCAGAGGCTAAATTGGCTTCCTTTGTTCCAAAGCCAGCAGGCATTGTCTAAACCCGAGTCAGACAGTTAAACCTTCCTCCCCGCTATAGATATATGATGACATTTTTTATTTGGGTTATGCGATCTAGGTCACATATGATGACACTTTTGATTTGGGTTATATGATCTAGGTCAAAGCTGAATCAAGATGGAAAGAGTAAACATGAAACCACAGTGGATAAATGCCTAGTTATTTTTGGATTCCTCAAGCATGGCAACAAATCTTCAGCTTATATCCAGACAGCCAACATTCCCCACTCCCCCTAAAGATGGCATATTTTGTTGTTCTGTAGGCATTTTTTAAAAGTCTGTTCTTAAACAAATGAATGATGTTACTCTTTATTAATGCAGCAAAATCTTGTACATCATTTGCTCCTCAGTATGAATTTCACAAGAGGCAAATCTCATTATGATTGCACTGCATAATAAACAAGTAAAGTTAATTATGAATTTGCGCTACTGTCAAACTCATGACCTATGTGACTTTTGTGCCTTGAGGGCCCAGAGTGCTAGATGTGACAGCAGACTGAAAGTCCAATCCTGTGCAAGGTTAGGCACCTGCAAACCCATTGAAATCAATGGGCTTAGAGGTACCTAAATGCATAGGATCAAGCTGTGCATCAAGTGAATTTTGCATTAACTCTGCAAAACAAAGAACTATTGTCTGCAACTAGATAGCAGTCAAGAAAGATTTAATGTTTTACTGCACTTTCCAGTGTTTTCAGCATCTGGAAAGATTAAATAACATCAATAAACAATAATTTCTGTTATAATAAAACAGAAAACAACAGAGCACAATCCCTCATTCATTGCCCCGAAATGTAGATGACTCAGGGGTCCACCTGCAGTGCCAGTGCCTCTGTGAAACAGTGGGGAATATTAGCACAAAGAGGAGGCCTGAGAGAGGCGGGTAACCTTACGAGATCTTTTATACCCATGTTTACCAGTACTAAAGCAGAAGAGAACAAACTGGAGATCCAAAGGTAAGCTTGCTTGTTTTATTGGGAAATTAGGGATCGCGCGCACACACAAGATCCGAGCAGTTTCAGAATCTCACAAGGGAAGAAAAATTTGATTAGTGAGAGTTTAGGGTGAAGTGGGTGATATTTACCAAACTAGAGAAAAGCAAAGAAGTGATACTGCTTAAGAGTAGAAGTCCAAGGGTAGTATAAATCAAGAACTGGAGTGGCAGAGTGACAGTTAGTCACCAAATGTACTACGAGTTGACTAGTCAAGAATCGTGGTTTAAATACCCTATTTCTGCCTGGAAGGTGAAAAGGTCCGGAATGGACTAATGGTTTTAGCATTAGATGTCAAAGGACTGATGGGAATCATGATAGCTCCTTGATTAGTGGGCAGGAAAGGGAATAAAGGAAGACTTTGAGTGGAAGTAAGAAGAAGGTTGACGATAATTAGTTTAGTTTCGGTTCCATTGTCTCTGGAGGTTGTTGACGGACATTTGCAAGACCATTGTCGCTGGAGTTGCCTGGTATTTCCCAACTATGACCTGGCCATGGCTTGAGTCCTGCTTGATTTAGTTCTTGCATGTGTTTGGCCATTCCTTCCTCTTAGCCAGCATGACCATAGCAGTGTATAATTTATATTTATGCCAAATAATATTTGCCAATCAGACCATATCAAAGTGGGGTGGGTGTACAGCCTGGTAACACTTTCTTTACCTCTTTTCAGGCAGAATTCCTATGAATACTTTTCTTGATATGTCAAATGGTGAAAATGTCTGCAGATGTATGCGGCTGATGCTTATTGTTTATTTTTATGCCATATTTAAGTCTTCTGCAACTTGGTGCACTCCTGATATGTTAGAGTATAAGAAACTGTGAATTATAGGACTTGCATTAGAAGAGTACCAAGTTGGGAAATATTGCTTTATTGCCATCACTATTTTAATAAGTAATTTTTAAATATTTTTTCTCATCTATATTTCTCTCTCTCTCTCTCTCTCTCACTCTCTCTCTCTCTCTCTATATATATATATTACTATATATACTATATATTACTGTATTACTAATGCAATGGGTTTTTGTGTCATAGAGGCACCCAGTACATAATCAATCAAATAAATAAATAATTGAAATTTTAATTGAAATTTAATATTTCTTCTCATCTATATTATTATATATACTACAGTCATCCCTCCACATTTGCTAAGGTTAGGGGCACAGGACCCCCATGAAAGTGAAAAAACTATGAATAACTCTAGGCCCTCCCAAACCTTATTCAGCACACAAAATATGATCACCATATTCAACCCACCGTGGATTCCTTTGAGGCATCAGAGTTCCTTCACAAGGCAGAAGTGGGTGGCTGGTGGGGTTTACTGCCACGTCCACTGCTGCCCCACATCATTTTTAATAGGGACTTACAAGCCCTGTTCACAGTTTCTCAGTCTCACAAGGCTTGCAGTCTCTATTAAAAATGCCATGGGGAGACAGCAGAGGTGACAGGAAATAATTCGTGAATAATCAAATCCACAAAGGTGAAACCAGCAAATGTGGAGGGCTGACTCTGTGTGTGTGTGTGTCTGTGTCTGTCTGTCTGTCTGTCTCTTTCTATAAACTATGTATACTATATATTACTATATTACTAATACAATGGGGTTTTGTATCATAGAGGCACCAGTACATCATCAATCAATTGAATAAATAAATAATTGTAATTTTAGGTCTCTATCCAATAGACACATCTCTGGAATAATTCCCTTTGAATCCAATGACTTACTTATGGGTAGACTTATATAGACTTGCATAATGGAAGAAGAACTTCATTTGTAAGTTCAGTAAAACCTTCTGTTTCAGTTGAAAGTGATCCAATTCAAAGAAGGCAGGTGAGATGGTCACATAAAAAAAGAAAAGGGTTCCTGTACCTTTAATAAAAACTGAGCAGGTGTAGTTTGTCATAAAAGCTAGAAAAGCAGCAATTTCCTCTTCCACACACAAAGGTACAGGAGACCTGTTCTCTTTTACATTTGATAATCTGAAAGACAGGGTTTCAGTGAGTTTCATAGCTGTGTATTATAGGGCTAGAAAAATGCACTAGCTGAAATTGTCTTGACTATACAGCTTGAATGGTATGATTCTTTTTCCCCACTGTAGTGAAAACAACAGAGAGTCTTTTAGCTGGAGAACTTGTGACCTTCTAGATGTTCTGACCTCTCAGACCTTAGCTAGTGGTGAGGGATGATAGGGATTGCAGCTCACCACCAACTGGATGTTCCCACATGTGCTGCCTCCTTCTGATGCCCTAAGGCAGTTTATTGTTTTCGCTAGTGATTCAGATATCATCCAGCTATTTAGTTTCCTCTACGAAATGTGCTCCCTGTTACTGGTAAACAGATGGTTGAATTAAATACCACCGCTCATCTGTTTATAGTGTTTTTGATTATCGGGGCTCACCCATGCATTCAGAGAACATAGTCAGGTGTAATGCATACTTGTTTTAATAAACAAACAAGGAGAAGTGAGCATAGTCATTTTCCAAAATGAACATTGACTTAGACTGGCTTCTCCCTTCTCCATCCCCAATTCTAGTTGGCTGGTTGGATAGCTTGAGAATGAGTGATCTACAAACCCACAAGGATGGAAGATGTAGGCCAAGAGTTCCATTCTAGCAGCTGCTGAGTCTGTTTTTTTGCCCCTCCTGGATGTTTCCAGGAAAGATAATTTGGACGAGTGTTGTCTGATGGCCCTCTATCAGTGGGGAAGTGAAATCACTCCAGGTTTAAGTCCAAACTGTAAAGGAACTATCCAAGATACTCAACCTATTTTGGGGATCCAATTTTTTTCGTATATTTTACTGAGCATTAAAAAAAGAGAGCATTTACTGAGCATTAAAAAAAAAGAGAAAAGAAAAAAACAATAGAAACACAAAATATACAATATAAATAAACATCAAGAAATATTAACGATAAACTAAGAAACATGCTAAACTAAACTATTGAAACTAATCAAGTTAACAAACCAACAAATGAAACACTAACAACAAATACATCTAAATTAAAAAATACAAATAACTAAAAGAAAAAATGCTTGACACATATAATAAAGGTAATTCCTGTCCCAGCTATCAGCTGCCCACAGTCTTCTGTCTAAACACCAGTATCATAAATCTACCCCAAACAATTAAGGTTAGGATTGCTGCTTAGTCTTAAATCTATAATTCTATAATGTACAATATTTGAATTAATAGGTAAATATACATATAAGTATAGATAATTATTTCTTGATTAATATTTTTACTACAAAACTAAATGTCATCTTAAGATATTTTTGATATCTAATATAATATATGTGACACATATAAAAAAATATTAAAATATAGCAATAAAGTCATCTTAACCTCTTTTGCATGACATCAAATTATAAATTCAACTATTCAGAACAAAACAAAGTAGTAACAACAAGTTCAGAATCCCAAAGTTATAGTTTCACCCTCAATTTCTCTCAAATATTCAATTAATAATTGCCAGTTCTTTCTGAAATCCTTTTCTGGCAAACCTTTTAATCTATCTGTCAGTCTGTTGATTTCCACTATTGTCATCAATCAAGCCATTCATTCACTGTTGGATTTTCTGTTTTCTTCCAATATTTTGCATATAGCAATCTTGCTGCTAATAGGGGATAGGACTGATTGAGCGTCTTGGATAGCTCCTTTAAAGTTTGGACTAAAACTCAGAGCAGATTCACTGCCCTACTGAATGGAAGGCAACTACTGCCACCGTTTGGAATGAAAAATTTTGAACTGCCACATTTGGAAGCCTCCAGGAATGGCAACTGTCCTTTTGTAGCTCTCACTTCCAAGCATCCTTTTACTGTTAGAAGAAACAAAGAGACTTTTCTTTTCTTTTCTTTTCTTTTCTTTCCTTCCTTCCTTCCTTCCTTCCTTCCTTCCTTCCTTTCTTTCTTTCTTTCGTTTTTAGCTTTTGCCTAAATCAGCAGTCGATTTCTAGCCACTCCTGATTTTATTTGGGGGTAATGACAGTTTCTGGCAGTTTTTTTTTTTTTAGCCTTTCTGGATCCTAGTGGTTGGAAATTGTCCCCAGACCTTGTAAGTTTGCTCTACTCTGCTTGAACTCTTCTTTTCTTCCCTGTCTTAGCAATTTCCATCTTGAACATCTGTGACACAATGGCTACTACAGCTGGATGAATATTTGGATTTCTGTTTTTACCCCATTCCCCTAAATTATGTACCATGTAGCCTGATAAAAAGTTCTGGAGAACCTGAAAACTTGCAAAATCCTGGAAAAGATAGGACTCAACTCCGTATTTTCTTTAACATTGCAATTTACAATCTTAACCACAGGAGGGCACCAAACAAGTATACAGTAACTATGTCAGTTAATGCTGCAAAAGCAGTTAAGCTAAATAATAAAGATAACATTTCAGCTAGGAGGAGCAGGGAAAAATGAGGAGAAAGAAGAAGGGGAGAAAATTGTGCCTTTAATAAACCACATGCATTCGCACAACATAGTACAAAATACAATTATTAAAAAAAAAACACCAAAAACCCGGCAGTATAAAAAGTCAAATAAACTGTAACAAAGGAGCAAGTAAAAGCTTTCATAGTGACATAAAAGGTGAATCCAATACGTAATGGGCTTGGGGCATATTTGATCAAGCACTGTTACTATTTACTCAAGTGACAAACTTTCACCAGTTTTGCATGGTGCACCATAATCACTTCTTGGAAAGACATAGACACAGATCTCAATGCAATTGTAAAGTCCAGACTGCATTATTCTAAGGAATGACTTGGTTGGGAGGTCGCACGTGCTCCCCACTCCACTTCATATCTAAGCCCCTGCTGCCAGCAAAATTCCTGCTGTGCCATCAAATTTTGACAGTGTGGTAGCAGCAAATAATCCGCATGTTTCTTTAAAAATAAGACATACCGAGTGTTTACTTATTTGTTTCCCAAATTCTGTGCATTGGTATATAGACACATAAAGCATTTGTTCTTATATTTTATTCTACTGCAAGTTTTGATGGGAGCCAGAGTAAAACGTGCAGTAGAATAAAAGATGAAAACAAACAATCCTTTAGATGCCTATACAGCAATTCATGGAGTTTGGGAAATAAACAAGACAAGCTTGAAGTCCTAGTGCAGGAAGGTAAATATGACTGTATAGGTATAACTGAGACTTGATGGGATGCCTTCCATTGTTGGAACATAATAATTGAAGGATATAATCTGTTCAAAAAGAATAGATGGAGGAAAAAAGAAGGAAGTAGCTTTATATGTCAAAGACAAATTCATTTGTATAGAAATCCATGCAAGTGTTCAAACTGGATCAGTGGAAAATGTTTGGGTAAAAATAAATGGAGAAAGAAATAAAAACAGCACTGTGGTAAGAGTTTACTATAGGTAACCAAACCAAGGTGAGGCATTTGGATGATGCTTTTCTGAAACCAGCCTTAGAAATCTCCAAGAAGCAAGAACTGGTCATTATGGGGGACTTCAATTACCTTGATATCTGCTGGGACACTAGCTCTGCTAAGCTCCAACAAATTCCTGATGCGCATTACATATAATTTGTTCTTTCAAAAGGTGGAGGAAAGAACAAGGGGATCAGCTGTCCTGGACTTCCTCCCAACCAATAGGGAGAATCTGGTTACTGGAATTGAAGCAATTGGCACTTTCAGGGAGACTGGCCATATAATGCTAGAATTTGTGAATGTGGGGCAGGCCAAAGAAGAGTATAGTCAAACAGAAACCTTGGATTTCAAGAAAGCTGGTTTTATCAAACTCAGGAAAATATTGAGCTGAATTCCATGGCTAGAGATGCTAAAGAAAAAAGATGCTCGGCATGGGTAAGATTTCATGAAAAAGGAACCACTAAAAGCACAATCACAAACAATTCCATGAAAGAAGAAAAATGGGAGAAAAAGCCAATGTGGCTCTATAGTAAATTTGAGGAGAAATTTTTTAAAAAAGAGCATGTATAAAGAAGGGAAGGAAGGATAAATCACTAAGGAAGAATGCAGATGTGTAATCCAAGCCTGCAGGAATCAAGGAAAGCTAAAGTTAAAAATGAGCTGAGACTAGGTAGGCATGCAAGAAGCAACAAATTTTTTTTTTCCAAATATGCTTGAGGTGAGAGAATGACAGAGAAAATGGTGGGACTGCTGCTCAGCAAGGAGGGCAAAATGCTAACAGATCACAATGAAAAGGCAGAATTGCTCACAACCTATTTTGTTTCATTCTTCCACTAAAAATAGAAGCATAGTTTCCAAATCAAGGGAAGTTATAGTTGTATTATAATCTGCACTGGTCAAGCCTCATCTGAATTGCTGCATTCAATTCTGGGTCTTCATTTTGAGAAGGACATGACAAGTTCAGGGAAGGTCAATGAGGATGATAAGAGATATGGAGGACAATATATGAGGAGAGGTTGGTGAACAGAAGACTGAGGAATGACATAACTGCAGTCTTCAAATACCTTAAGGGCTGCCACAAAGAGGAGGGTGCTGGATTGTTCTTTGCTGCCTCAGAGGATAGAACTAATAGTTTTATGTTACAGGAGGATACATTTTGATTGAACATTAGAAGAACTTACTTGGCAAGGAGAACCACTGGACAATTGCCGAGAGAGGTGGTGGGGTCTCCTTCTTTGAATGTCTTCAAAAGGAGGCTGGACAAGCTACCTGCTGGGGATGCTGTACCTGGAGATCCTGCACTGAGAAGGGAAATGGACCTGATGGCCTATGGGGCCCATTCCAGCTCTATGATTCTATATTGTTTTAAACTAGAACCATCCTAATCACATTTTTTTGTTTTCTTTTTTCCAAAGAGCAATGTGCAGAATAGGTCCCACTGCAGTTCTGCTTAAATTCAATGAGATGGGCAATTTTAAGAAAAAGAGAAAAATTATTTTCTGCCACTGCCACCCTATTATCAGAATTTAATGGTGATGGTAGTGACAAAGTAAGGCTCTAATGGGTTGAGAGGGCAGGTCCAACATGGCTCTTTCCCCTTCAGAAACGGCCTGCCCCTGCTGTAATGTGTAGAATACGGGATTGCCCTAGGAAAGTATCTGGAGACTCCAGCTGATTCAGAATATGGTGGCCAGACTATTAACAGTCCTGGGTGCAGTGAGTATGTTATGCCAATGTTGAAAAAGTAGCATTGTCTACTAGTTTATTTCCAGATTCAGTTATGTTAATATATTATCCAGGGGGTCAGATTTAACCCTGATTCTAGGCATGCCATCCAGTGCCCATTTGGGCCATTAGCTGACCCAAATACAAAGCTTTTAATTTTTTTTTTTTTAAGCTAGTCTCTAGCCCATGTAGGACAGAAAATATGTAGTTTCTGTTCTGTCCAATTGTTTCGGTAGAAACAAGCCAGCTACTGCTTCTCAATGTACTTAGCCAATGAGTGAACCTATGATTGACATTTTCATAGATTTATCACTGCGGACTTGATTCATCATCTCCCAGTTCAGTTCCCAATTCCTTGGGTCAGTGTTATAATTTGGGGGGAAAGTCTAGCTGATAGACTCCACAGAAAGCGATGGAACCACTGAAGTGAATGGATTAGGAGGAAGCAACTAAGCAGAGCAAAAGTTGCTAGTACCACAATATAATTTTCAATATTTAATGTTCTATGGAGTCTGTTGTTTTTGCTGACTTGGTTTTGCATAACTTGATGCAGCAGTTTTGTCATGGAGTTTGATTTGTCTTCTAGAAGCTAGAAATTGAGGGCTGAATGGTAGAGGTGCAAGGAGAAGCAAGATGAAGGAAAGTAGGATGGGAGGTACAATGGTAGATGCAATGTGCAAGAGGAAGGGGAAGAAAAAGAAATTACGAGGGCATAATATAAGGAAACAGAGGAGGAAGGAGGAAAAGGAGGTGACAAGTGTAATGCAAGAGTGCAAAGACTAAGGGAGGAAGACATTGTGAGCACATGTGGAGAGGCAAGAGAGGGGAAAGGGAGCAACAAATTCAATGGGAGGGTGCAAGGAACAAGATGGGCAGGCACTACATAAGTCAAGGCACAAGGAATCGGGGGGATCTGGTAGCCCAAGATGAGGAAAGGAGGGAAGTAAGGATAGAAGGTGCGGCAACAAGAGTGCAAGGACAGAAGCATGTCAGTGATAAGGTAAGGAAGTGGTGAGGTGAAGAGCGGGAAAGAATGGAGTTGGGCAAAGTAGGAGCACACTGAGGGTACGAAGAGAAGTGGAAGCAGAGTTCTCTAATAGGAGGGAAACTCTGCAGTTCATCACTCCTGATTCTGTGCTGCCTCAGATGGGGAAAGATGAGGAAAGAAGGATGAGATGGAGAAAGATAAGGAAAGAAGGAGGCAGAGAAAGGCAAGAAGAGAGGACATAACAGAAACTTATTGAAGGAGGTGTTTTATATGAATGTTAAGGTTTTGAAGAAATAGATTCAAACAATGATAAAGATAAGATTAAAGACCTTTTGGAAGAACGAACTCCACTTTTTTTCCTTGGGAATATGATACAGACATTTGAACCATTTATTCACAAATACATTGAAGTTAAATGAATCATGCCCCAAGGTAAAAGTGAACAGAAGATTTATATATTGGTATTTATCAGGAATATCATTTCTAACTTCAGTGCAGACTATATTGGCAGGGGGGGGGCGGGCTTCCTGGTTTAAGAGCAATTTGACAGTGGAATACATTGCTTTGGAATATGGTTGAGTCTCCTTCTTTGGAAGTTTTTGAACAGAGGATGGATGGCTATCTGTCAGAAGTTCTTTGATTGTGTATTCCTGCATGGTAGGGGGTTGGACTGGATGGCCCTTGTGGTTTCTTCCAACTCCATGATTCTATGCTGCTCCAGTTGGCAATAATACACATGGCTGGGTAGGATGATGTCACTTGAAGTGGGAGAAATGGAAATGTAAAATGTACAAATGTACCACAATGTGGCGCCTGTCAAAACTGGTCATTTACAAAAAACAATTGTGTTATAGTCTTGACATCCTAGCATAAGTGAGCTTATTAGCACATGTACTGCAACGGAAGGTTGATTGGGACAAAGAAAGTTAAACTAGAATGCTTCCTTGTTATAATAACATGTTTAATCTGATTTTCTGCAAGCAATCATACTTGGTTTCTTTCCTGCAATTACTCCTGTTTGTCCTTATGTTCTTCTGGATCTCACCACTATGGATCTGACTGCAATCACTTTCACTCTACAGGGGCTTCCTGTAGTATTTCCATAGATTTGTGGCTTTTTGATGTTACTTTTTATTGTTAGTAAAAATCTGGTGGCAAAAATATTTCAGTGACCAGACAAGAATTGTTGGAAGTGCTTCTGTATTGTGAAATGTCATTTTTCTCGTTGTGACCAGTTTACACATCACTTTGTACAATCATGGCCCAAGTGATGGCCCAGAATCATATCAAAAATTCCATGACCAAGCAAAGATTTGAACTTGGGTCTTCCTTTTTCCAGTCGAGCAGTTTTAATGTTTTAATGTTACCATATATCAGTTCTCTTACATTAGCAGGTCCTATACAAAGGGTACAAAGGCAAAAAGATAACGCTAGAAAAGTTGCAACAATTAAGGTGGCATAGAACTGCAACAACTGAATTTACATTCAAATGCAAACTAGAACATACATAATCAGAATAATTTGCATAATATGCAAATTAGACAGGGAGTTTGAGGAACTACAATTTGACGACTCAAAGCTCAGTTCCACTGAATAGTTCTGGACTTTAAATCATTCATGACTAGAGACCAGGGAGTCTGAAGTAACTTTGAGGGACACGTAAGAAGTTAAATTTTTAGTCAGAGACTCTTCTCTGTGAGGGTAGCTACTGTGAATGGCTACTAGAGGGAGGACTTTTAACTGAAAGCATACAAATCTTTCCTTGTATGTGGCACCATTCTTACTATCTTTTAGGCACCAGGTGAAGTCCTTCTTATTCTTTCAGGCTTTAATACTACATCTGTCTTTTAAAAAACATATGTTCCCCATGGTTTGTGGCTTGCTTTTATTGACAAAATTCTGCCTGTTGCTCTTCTTAATTGTGTTGTTATTAGTAGTAGTACTGTGTCATTACAATGAGGATGAAGGTGATGATAATTATGATGTTTTTCTTGTCAGCTACCATGATATTTTCGTTACAAGTTGGGATATAAGCACTCAAAATAAAATAAAAGGAATATAAAGCCTGGGAGGCTGAAGAGGTCTTAGCTGGCATTGAACTGACATAATGACAAATAATTCTGGATATCTCTGAAATTATCATTATAAAATATCACTACAAATGAGAGCCAGTGGGGTGTGGTTTGAACATTAGACTATGACTCTGGAGACCAGAGTTTGAATCCCTGCTTGGCCGTGGGAACCCACTGGGTGACCTTGGGCAAGTCACACTCTCTCATCCTCAGAAGAAGGCAAAGGGAACCACCACCCCCCCGAACAAACCTGGTGAAGAAAATTCCATAATAGGTTCACCTGAGGGTTGCCGTAAGTTGGAAATGATTTGAAGGCACACAACAATAAACATTACAAACAGAGGGATCCAGACAACCACAAACAGTCTCCTCCTGGTCACCACACCCTTGCCTCCGAAGACAGGAAAATTTGAAAGAGAGTCTTATATACAATTCCAGTTATCAGGCAGACTGGCATGGAAAAAGATGATCTAGCAACGGCTGCTGTTATTTGGATAATGGAAATTAGCTGTGGCAATGGAACTACTGTTTTACAGTTTATCCAGAGCAATCCAGTACTTAAGTTATGCTGACTGAGAGGCTGTGCTGGCAGAAGGCAAAACATGTTGCCAGATGCACCAACAGAACTGTAAAATACAATGGCAGAACACTCTGTTGATGTAATAGTTCTCCCTGCCAAAATACATCAGCTTAACATCTACAAAGGGGTAGAATTGTGGGCAAGATGGAGGTAGCACAGGGATGGAGGATGTGTACATTGTGTTCGATGCTCCTCCAGACCACAGCCATGCCCCCATCATATTCACATCAGCCTGAGACTTGGTGCAGATCATTTATCTCCCATTTAGTTAAATGGAAGTGCAAAAGTAAAACAACCACTTTCTTGTCAACAAGCACCTCATTTATATTGCCATGACAGAGCATGGGATATTGTGTAACCCTGTATTCCCTGAACCTTGGAATGGGAGGCTAAGGAGAGACTCAAGCCACCCCTGCAAGACTAGGCCAGGGAGGCTGATCCTTTCCCCAAAATGATCAGATGAAATTGGACCACCAATTTCTGACTTATGGCAACCTCAAGGCAAGTCTATCACTTGGTTTTCTGGGGATCAGAGTGTGTGACACACCCAAGGTCACCCAGTGGGTTCCCATGGCCAAGTGTGTAATCAAACCCTGGTCTCCAGGGTCATAGTCCAAAGCTCAAACCACTACACCATGCTGGCTCTCAGACTGGGTTATGCTCCCCCTGAAAATTCAGGTTCGCGGCTTGAGTGTACTCCTGGACTAAGATCTGAGCCTGTAGGTTTCAGAAGTGACAAGGAGTCTGTTTGCACAGTTAAAACTAGTGAGCCAGTTGTGCTCATTCCTGGAGATGTCTGATCTGGCTATGGTGACACCTAACAACAACAACAACATTTGTTACTTGCCTCTCTTCAATGCCTTGATCGCATCCCATTTGGTTTACTGTAATGTGCTATGCATGGGGCTGTCTTTGGAAATTGTTGGAAGCTTCAGAAGGTCCACAATATTACACTTACACTGCTGACTGGGCCTGGTTACAAGGAACACATTACTCCCCTATTGCAGCAACTTTACTGGCTGCCTGTCCATTTCCAGGCAATCCCATCTCTGGCCTCCTAACTAGGAGTGAGCCACTGGAGGCTACTATTTTCAGTGTGTGAGAAAGTTGTGTCCATGCTTGTGTGTTTCGTTGTATTTTTACTGGGGTATTTTTTGAATTCCCATCCCAAGGGAAATATCAATACAGTGGCCATTCAGCTATCTTAGTAGTGGTGTATCTCCAGATTTGCTTGCGCTTCTTTCCAGACAGTTTGGGCGATCCAGGGCTACTATCCTAAACACACTTAAAGAAAGAATGCTGTATCATTTGTTTGATTCACTGCATCATTTTATCCCTATTCTAAACTAATAAGTACTCCTAATTAGTTGGGCAGTTTTCTTTTAAAAATATTACTTTTAATGTATGTACTTCTAAAAACCATGGATGGCAAGCACCATCTGAACACAATTATTTCCTCTCCCTCCACCCCGACATCTGAGAATGCTCTCCTGTGTTCACCTGTGTACTACTAATGCACTAGAAGCATACATTTATTAGTAGCATGAACACAGATGAACATAGGAGGGCATTCTCAGATATATGTGAGGGGAAGCATGCTTCCTGTTTCAGAAATAGTTTTAACCAAATTAACATAAAATTGGTAGATTAACAAATGTAATTAATGAAACACACATAGTTAATTAACAATCACTATTTGGCTAACAGCTGTAGGAAGGAATAAACTCCAATGGTCTCAATCAGACTCCCCAGGGCTGACTGTACCATTAGACTCACTGGGGCAACTGCCTCAGATAGCACACACTGGAAGGCAGCAATGGCAGGTTCTGAGCCTGCTTCTTTTTCTCCTTTCTTGAAGGACAATGCTATGTGTGTGTCATAAGGTATGTCCTGTGTCCCTAAAATGGCCTGATCACATCTTCAAGTGTGGTACAGAATCCTACTCCACTGCTGAAGTAAATAGAACTGCCAGTCCGGTTTGCTTTTATACATTAAATAAAAGAAATGTAATGTTGTCCTTTGCTTCAGCCAGAAAAATAGCCCTCTGGCTGGCCCAGACACTGATACTTAGGAAACACAGTAAAACATTAAAAGGCAACTATCCACATTTGATACGCACCATGACCATGGATGGTTATGTTAGTTTAAAGAGAGTTTTGCTGGGCAGAAGATCCTTGGAAATTCTGACAGTTCAGCTGGAAATGTAGTAATCTCTCATTCAACCGTGTAGTTGCATTCTCTTTCATAGACCCCAGAAGAGGGGGATGCAAGGTGGGTAGCTAATGTTCCCCCCATTAGGCTAGGAGGGGTTGAGTTTCCCTTGAAACATTCTAACAAAATTGGACAACCAAGACCCCTACATAGTTGAGCCTATTCAGGAATAATCAGTTGGAGGTTGTACCAAATGATCAAAGACTGAGAAATGTTAAAATAGTGATTGTCATTGAGCCCTCCAAGGAATAATGCCTGCAATCTCTCATCCTTACTTGGGAGCAAGTAAGAACACATGGAGGGCACTTCTGTTTACATATTGTGCTTGTAAAAGTTCTCATAAGCAGTGATGTAGACTTGAGTCAATTGACTTGGACTCAAGCTGGAGTTGCTTCAGTGACTCAACTCGGCAATAAATGATGTGCTGATTCGTCTCGACTTGAGATTTGTACATTTTTAGTAACTGACTTGTTCTCCTTGGTTCAGTAACATAACACATTCATCCAGAAATGTTATGACTTTGAACAACACTTACATCTCTTTTTGCTTACTGGTCACATGGCAACCTGTCTCAAGCCCAAAGTGTGGCTGCATTTGCCAGAGGGGAACAGCAAATGGGTTAGGCATTGGGCTTGAGGTGGGCTTGAGGTCTCCTCAGCATCCTGTTCCCACTTCACATTGGAAGAGCCTTCTAAAACGTTTCCTAAGAGCAGAAGACAAGACTCACCCCCAGAGTGCAGGGTGCATTTCTCAGAGGGGAACGGCAAATGTGTTAGGCTGTAGGCTCAAGGAGAAAGGATCCTTCCTTTTAAAGCTTTTGAAGCCGCAGTAATGGAGAGTAAGATGGATCCCATTCCTCACTTCAGAAGCTGCAGATGGCAAAATCGCAAATGTGGAAGGCCAACTCTGCTTACATTTTTAAAACTGACTTTATTCAACTCTGTCCAGAGATTCTGGAATATAGGTTGGGGTTTAAAGTTGGCTCCCAGACTTGAGACTTGACTTGAAAGTATCTTCACGGACTTGAGACCTGACTTTGAGTTAGACTTAAATACATCACTGCTCATAAGTATTAATGTTTGAATGATAATGAATGAGAAAAGTAATTTGTGGTGCCTCTTCAAGTACCTGCAGACAGGCAAGATTAAGAATCTGTCTACCAAAGTTGAGCCCTCCCATATTAAAAACAGTTCCAAGGGCCCTCTTCTTTTTCCTTTTTCACCCCTTTTTTTTCACCTCCTTTTTCTTTGTACAAGTGGCATCATACGTTGGCTTCCATGGGCTCCCACCTAGTGGCGCCTCAAATAGTTGTTAGCGAATTTGCTCTTGCTCTGTTGTCTCCAAGTGCAGCAATTTATAATTACATAGGGATGAATGGCAAAAATTCTGTCATACTGAGGCTGCGGTAAGTAAAGGCGTGCGGCAGGGAAAGCTGTTGCAGTGGTGACTGTCAGCTGAGATCCCAGGTTGGAATATCTTTTGCCCGTTTTTCATTTGCAGTTGTCTGATGTTCACTGAGTTTGGGTGACTCCAGAGAAGACATTTATCATAACTTACTCTGTCTCATTCGCAGAATTTTACAGAGACCCACAATTTGGTCTTTCTTGCTTGTAATCATTTTGTAATTCTTATTTGTGATCTGTCTGTTTCAAGTAGCGAATATTATCTTCTGAAACCGCTGTAGAATGTACTGACTGAGACAGGGCAGTGGCTGATGAAAATGTCGCCTAACAAAACAACTTATTGGGTACTTCAAGACAGGAGGCCCCAGTGCAGTCAGGTGGCTTTGATATCAATGTGACAGTAAACCCACTCTGTTTTGAGTGAGAATTTTAAGGGAACTATCCAGAGTTCTGAACACTTTCCTCCAAATGGGTTCAGCACTATGGATAAGTCCCTCAAGGTTCAGACTAAAATCCCAGAAGATGCACCGGGTTCCTGATATGGGGCTACCAGCATTCATTGAAAGGCTTCCAGCATTCACAATGAAAAGATACTGAAGATACTGTTACAGCTATTGTGACCGTTTCTCTTCTGGTTTTTTCTCGGTGAGAAATTAATAAATCAAAAGAAGTAATGGGAAAAGATAGAATGTTTCCACCTTGTAGATATCTTTTGGAATTCTAATTAATTTTCAGGAGACTCTACAGTAAAAGCCTCAACTGTTGCATTTCTGTTGCAGGAAAAGAAAGAGCAGTTGCCTGTTGTTTTTGACTGGAAACGCTGGAAGCCCTGTGTTTGGAAAGAGCCTAAAAGATAGGGAACTCAATATAATTTCTGAGATTTAGGCCATTTCCGCACTACACTATTCTAATGTTATTATTGCACTTTCAACATCCTATGGAATCCTGGGGTTTGCAGTTTAGGGAGGGGCCTCATTCCATAGGACGCTGAAAGTGGAATTATAGCACGGTAACAGGCTAGTGCAGAAATGGCCTCATTCAAGACTTCCACTCCCACGGCCAAAAGCCACAGCCCGTCGCACTAAAGCCTAACGGATGTTGACACGGCGGGACGTCGGACATACAAGGAGAACTGTGAGTTTTCGCTAAACGGGCGTCAGGTCTTGTACTGCTGTCGGGTACTTTCAAGTCATTTCCGAGTAAAATCTTGGCGAGGTTTGTTCAGAGGGGGTTTTGCCTTTGTCGTCCTCAGAGGCTGAGAGTGACTTGCCAAAAATCACCCAGCGAGTTTACATGGCCGCCAAACAGTAGACCACGCCGGCTCTGTACAAGTTTCGTGTACGTGGCACCAAGGACGTGTGCGGGAGCAACCGCTCGTTAACCGACACGGCAACACCGCTCTCCAGCCTCCCAGGCCCTCGCGACTGGGGAGCCTTTGGGCGGTTGTAAAAAAGCCGATCTCGTGATGGTGGGACGAAATCTTGGGGGAAGGTCTGGAAAGCAGCAAAAGCGAAGCGCAGGAGGGGGAGGCGGGAGGAGGGGCCTTGCGTTCCCATGGCAACGAGGGCGCTGGGAGGCGGGCCGGAGAAAGTCCGTTGCGCCTCTCTTCCCCTCCCCCCTTTTTTGATGACCACGTGACCAGCCTCTGGGCGCCGTTTGCCGTCAGCTTCCGGGACAAGCTGGATTGCGAGAGAGCAGTGGGAGGGCGGGCGAGCGAGCGAGGCGCGGGTAGGAGGCGGCGGCGGCGGCGGCGACTGGGACCGTCGTGGCGGTAACGGTTCGGGGCGACATGTCGACTAACAATATCGGTTACAACGAGCAGGCCGGGGATGCTCAGCCCGAGGTGGGACAAGAGGTGACGCCCACCACAGCCTCCTCAGTTCCGGCGGCCTTCGGGCTCTTCAGTAGCGACACCAAGAAGTAAGTAAAGATGGGGGCCGAAGTGGGAGTGAGGCGGGACTGGACTGGGCAGCGAGAGGCTGGGCTTCCCTTTTCTGGAGGCATTTCCCCGCCACGGGGCTGCAAGGAGTGCAGGCGGTGCGTCGCCCAAAGAAAGCGGCAGCTCCCTCACCAGTTGCTCTCTCCTGTCCCTTCCCCCAGTCTCCTCCCTCCGTCCCTCCGAGTCGGATTCACGGCTTCACCGTGCTGATTGCGCCGCTAGTGGTCTCTGCCGTAAACATCCAGGCGCAGGATAGGAAGAACTTCCGCTGGAACCAATTAAATCGCCTCAAAGTTGTAGGGGAAGTTACTTTGCGTCCCTCGTGTGACCACCCTTGGGTTGGTCCTAAAGGAAGGTCGTGCCCCACGGTTATGGGTGTGGTGTTATTTTTTGTTCCTAAGTGACCATCATAGTTAGTTTATGCTTCGAAGTTGTGAATAAAGAGAAGGATGAAACGTTTCGATGAGTACTGGTTGTCGGTCCAATACTAAGGGGGCTCCTGCACTGCTTCTGGATCTTCCTGAGCTCTCGAAAAAAGTTTACCTGTAAGACACAGATGGCAAAAAGGAGACATACAGAAACAGAACGTCTGTAGTACATGCCCGTTCGGGGGAACATGAAACATGCCAAGACTCCTTCGTTTTAGTTTACCCTCTTGAGGCTGCAGTCTTAAGCACGCTTATTGGAGAGTAGCTTCCCTTGAACGCGGTAGGATTTCCATGTCTGTAAACATGTCCCTGACTCTCCTTTTGGAGGCTCTGAAAAGATTTGGGATCCCGAAAATACTATAAGAGGAGTTACTTTGCAGTACTGATAGCTAAATCTCAGTTATGTGTGTATGTTTGTATTGGATTTATTAGAATTGCTTTTGCCTGCCTGTTGCCTGTATTCTGTTATTCTATCCTAACAATACTTCTAGCATTTCATTTTTGTTAAAAGTCACAGATAATACCAGTGTACAATCTCAAATAATGCTTATGATAAACAGCTGCTATAGGTTGATTGTTTCTGTTGGCTATATCTTGATGAATTATTTCAGTGCTATTGCATGTACATGCGTGAATGATAATCTCTATTCCCAAATTATTTATAGACTACCTTAAAACAGCTTCATGAAGGCTTTTTAGTTAGGAAGTTTCTTCAAGAGAATGCAATTCATTTGTTACGAAAACCAACAGAAGAAAATGTGGCAAGGTTTTGTGTATTTTCATGTTAAACTTCAAGATAATTTCCATTCATTATAATATTTATTTTGATGTATCATGCATTTGTAATTGGAACTGTTTCATGGGGAAAATTGAAAGCTTGCTGTCCTAATGGATCACTTTATTAGGCATTTATAGTTAAGTTTCTTCTAGATACGTGGATCTAATTTGTGAATTAGTCCTACATAGCTGCAGCCCTGTGTATAATTGGCAAATTATCTCATAGGCCTAGTTTGCTCCTTTCTGGAATCAGGTTAATAGCTTGAAGTAGGATCTTATTCATGTTTACTAGAGAAAAGTTCCATTCCTTAAAAGTTCCATTCCTAGCTTAATATCACTTTGATTTGTCTCTTACAGTACAGTATTCTTTGCTATAGTTCTTCTCATTTTCTAACTTGTTTGGTGCCCATTGCTTTCAGTTTTCTGTGACATTATGTATCAGTTTATAAAGAAAAATGGCATGCAT
The DNA here is from genome assembly GCA_030412105.1 of Cyclura pinguis. Lineage (NCBI taxonomy): Eukaryota > Metazoa > Chordata > Lepidosauria > Squamata > Iguanidae > Cyclura > Cyclura pinguis. The sequence goes on along the minus strand of CM059600.1, from coordinate 313,568,052 downwards.
TTAAAATAAACTAATACAACCTGGCTGTTTATGTCTGTGACGATGATGTAGAAGAGAGATATACAGATCTTAGGGCAGGAATGAAGATCATGTGGCCCTTTAAGTGATGTTGGTCTCCAATACTTGTCAGCCTTCACCATTGTTTATGTGGGGAGGGTTAATGGCAGTTATAGGCCATTGGAGGCTCACATTCTTACATTCTCTGGAGGATCACACTCTCACCAACTTCTGTTTTACGGCCAAGCTACACATTATGTTAAGTGTTGGGTTTGGTATTATGTGATTTTTTTTTAAACAGCTACGGAGAGTTGCCTGTCAAAATTAGGGTTATGACTAGGTGGGAGGAGGGAGTTTACGTACCTTTTCCTTCTGTATCATGATCCTGATGAAAATCATATCTTGCTAAGCTGCTGTATGTCAAGATACAGGAGCTCTCATTGGTGATGGTTGCAGGTTCCCTCTCACAGGGATGCAGCTGGGGATGGGGCAGATTTATTGGGAGAATTTTTCTTTTTTAAAAAAAATCTTCTTGACATGATTCTGACCCTGATCTATGCTAAACCTTTTCAGCTGCTGCTGAAAGGTATTTAAAAAAAACAGTGCCATACTGCATGCTTAATATTTTATTTAATCTGTCAAAAGTTTTGTAGGAAGATTGCCAGAAAGGGCTTGTTATCAAAGGAATTGTTAGTAGATTTCATCATTTACTGGAGAAAGTGGAGTTTGAAAATAGACTGGAAAATACCACAAATGCCCTTCTGAGTTTCTAAATATCATAGGGAAAATATAGTCTAAGGCCTGTAAAACTTTACAGCAGGAGGCAATTCTATGTAGTATTAGAATTACTTTGGTATGTAATCTGTATTAGCAATGTTGTTTAAGTTGACTTTTAATTACCAAATAAGATTTCATTAAATGTAAATTGAGAAGTGTTATTACCTGCTTTTGTAATATAGATGTTTCCTTTCTTTACACCAAATAACATTTATCATCTTAATTTGGTGATTTCTAAGAGGTGCTGCTATAAATGAAGCATTCTGGTATAAAAATGTGAGTTTCTAGAGAAGATTGTGAATATTAGTATATTCACTTTTTAATGTTTTGATTGGTCACTATGAAAATGAAAGATACTTTGAGTTATATTTTGAATCTTTGGAAAGTGGAATGCTTATTGTGTATGGTTTGAAGTGCTGATGGTGCAATCTCAGATTCTTCTCTTGCAGCTAGAAGAATATTGTTAGTTTCAAGGAATTTAATATGTATTAAGTGGTCTTTACAATGCTTTGTGAAAGCTTATGAAGATCCAGAGGATTATTATCAATAGATTTATGTTGTGGAGAGTACAGGAGAAAAGAAATGGACTGTGCAGTACAATCATAAAGCTGGAAGAAATCACAAGGGCCATCAAGTCCAACCCTCTGCCATGCAGGAATACTCAATCAAAGCATTCCCAACAGATGGCCATCCAGCCTCTGTTTATAAAAGACAGAGGTTCCACCACAGTCCAAGGCAGCATATTCCATGATTGTTGTCCTCCTGTATTATAGCATGTTACGCTGTTTACTTACTGTGGGCCATCCCATCACATTTAGAAGTGTCCCTAGCAATAGTTTGCAAATCATCTGCTTATATTGAAGATTTAATGTAGCCTTAAACTGAGCAGTAACTCCTCAATATATTTGGCTATATATTTTCATGAATAAGTTGAATAGCAAAACTGCTGTGCCTAATCCAGTATCTGAAGTGATCAAAATGCTTGTACTAGTCAATTCACTTTCTATGTGTATGAGAACTATATTTGTTCTTGTGTTATGTGTGTATTCCTATGTAAGAAGTGCTGTCATTTCTATGCATCTAAACAATCTCTGTATCCATATTTTCATATTGTCATGTGGGATTTCTGCCCATATTCTGTAGGATTTCTTATAAGATTGATCAACATCTGAGTATCTTTTTGGAATGATGTAACTTTTTAATTGTGTTGGTTTTTGGTGTCCAGTTTAGGAGGAGGTAGTTAGATGCTTGTTTTGTTTCAGTTCTTTCCTATTTACCTCATTGCACAAAAACATAAGAGCTTGAATCAAAATATAACTATAGCGGTGAGGTTGAATTTACAATCTAATTGATTCTGCCTCATTGAGGATGGCAGTCTGCATTTACCTTCCCACAAGATTTGCTTTTATTGGGTGGCAAATGCTTGGCATGAAGGGATTCGGACAAATCATGGTGATTTCCTAACACAAAATAAAAGCAAAGGATATGTGAAGACAAATTCAGATGTTTCTACAAATGTGTTAATGTCTGAGACATTAAAACTATTTTTTTGGCAGCAACCATGCCACCATTACTCAGTCATTAGTTTCTGCTAGGCTTGCAGAAGCTTCAAATTAGTAAGATGTGTTCATGAGCTGGACATAGAGGAGAAAGTGTGAGTCAAGGTGAAGTTCCTTCACTTTTAGTATTTAGTAGTGACAAGTTTATGTTTTGTCCCTGCATTAATATAGTGTGTGTGTATTGTGTGCTAAGCCTATGTGATTTATTTTACTATAATTTTCCATACAACTAAAAACTGCTTACTTGAGAATACATGGAATGAAATTTGAAAGAATTTTGAAATAGATTACGTTGGAAAGTGGAGTTGGCTCCGCAGCAGTCTTCTGTATTGCTAGAATTTTGACCAGAACTGAACTATATAATCAAACTATTCAGTATGCATTGCTTTTAACAAATCTTTTGATTGCCAAAATGAACTCAACCATTGCAAGAACATAGAGGTGAGTAACAAAGATTGTTCAGCTGTGGGTAGAATGATATGATGGGAAAGTAATGGTTCAGGTATCTTGATGGAATGGAAAATTGGTTTAATGACTGAGTAGTATTGATAGACATTCCCTAAATCAAGGGGTAATCTGATCACTAATATAAACTAAGACGCACAAGCTTTATAAAGGTTTTGAAACTATTAAAACAGCCCCAGACAGATCCTTCATGTAATGTTTATTTGATTGGAAAGTCTGTAGGAAGAAACCTATTCAATTTTGATGTTTCTTAAGTAGAACTTATTGTTTGATTTTAGAGGTGTTAGTCAAATGTTGCTAGTACAAGACTATGTTGTTATGTATAAAAATAAACAGGCTCCTCTCCAATAGCAAAACTGTTGCTAAAATCAACAGATGGCTGTCTTGGTTTCAGAAAAATATGCTCTCCACACATTCTGTGTGTCTGTGCTCCATAAAAAACTTTTTATATTCCTTACCTTTGGAAAATGTGTATTAGCAGTCAGCAGTAAAATTGTTAATGAAATTTTTAATCAATTGTCAACATTTGGAGGAAGACCATATGGAGAAGACAAGTGCTTGCTGATAGCCAGTGTATATGAATGTTCAAACAGATGGCAAAATTTGGAAGAGCAACATTCAACTTCACCACCTTACATCTTTAGAACAGTTTTCTACCAAACAAAATGAACTGGTAATTTATTGGAATGTTTTTCCTTGGTAGGATATATAGGTTTACCTCTGTTAACAAAGTAGAGGTGTTCCTGGGCATTACTTTTTAAACAAAAGATTTGGTACCAGAGGCATAAATAACATGAAAAGAATAGAGATAGGTTTGTATACAAAAATATTAGTTCAGCAATTCCTCCCCCCCCCCAAACTAACAATATGCAAATGTAAAATAAAACAAGCAGGTTAAATAAGCTTTGCAGAAGTTTTAAAAAAATGAACCTTCTGTTTATCATATTTGAAAAATTATTGGAAAATGCATGCAGGGATAATTTTTTTTTCTTCAGAAGTCTCCATTTTTCCTTAAGATTTCTGTTTTAATTGTCAGTTTTTTAAAAACATGGTGGGGGCACCTGGTGATGCAGGTTTATCTGATTTCTGTGTTTCTCTTTGTTTTGCTCTTCATTTGTGCTTAGTTAGGGATTCTGGAAGTAAGGCAAGCTGCTTACCTTCCCCGTTGTAGGCAGGCACATACAGCTACATAAGAATCAATTGAAGTAGAATCCCGTTCTTTCCCACCTTAAGCTTCATTATCTTGCTTATCGAAGGCACACTGCTACAACTCTAGCCTTCTTTCACCGTCCTCCCAGTGCCAGTTCTGCTAAAAATCTTCCAGCTAGGCAGAGGTAAAGGATGAAAAAAGGGGCTGGGCTGACATGAAACGACTTGGTAAAAAAAGCTTCTTTTGTCAGAGGCTTTGTTGACTGAGATATACCTGTATATGGGTAGGAAATACAGCTTGATAGCAAAACTGTTGTGGTTTGCAAATGATTGCTTTGCTGGGAGCTGATTAAAGCTGGTTATCTCAGCTGATTCTTAGATTTTCTGTGAAGCTGTGCAAAGCATTCTAGAATTCTTCAGTTAATTTGTTGTTGATGATTTAAAAGTCATGGAAAGGTATAGAAATGGATGGATGGATTTCTTGCAGAGTAGCCAGACCCTAATATTTAAATTTGATGCCTATACTGGTTCATTTGCATGTCTGTAGTTAGGCCATCTGTTAGAGTGGCACTGTGCCTCCTACTATAGTGGTATGCCAGTTTGATCAGATGTGTGAGCCAGAAAAGATGAATGGTTTGGATGGAGTAACCTATAAAATAAGCCCTTAATGAATTTTGAGCTAATACATGCACAGTTTTAAACTGTGGCACAATATTAATAAATAGCATCAATAAAAGCTTGTATGTAATATTTTCACAAGTGAGGGAAAAACAAAGGTGTGGCTCAGAGAAGCTGAAACTGAATAAAATCTCAGATGTTGCTGGACTCTAACTTTTCTCATCCCTGGTTTGTATGGTTAATGGACAGAGATAATGCGAACTGTAGTAAAAGTGTTGCGAGCTGTGGGTTTGCCATTTCTAGCCTAGAGTGTGGCAGTATTGGGATTGGTCCCCCTTGTTCCTTTGCATGCATGTTTGGATGAGGGCTATATCCATGGAGTCCAGGGTGTGTTATTTGCCATCTAGTTGGTTCTGACTTACAGCAACCCTGTGAATGAGAGAGACTAAATACCCTGAAGGCACCAAATCGTGTCTGATCTGGGAAGTGAAGCAAGGTGAGGCCTGATTAGTACTTGAAATGGGAGACCATTAGGCAATACCATGAGCTGTGTATGCACTATAGTCAAAGGAAGACAATAGCACCTCTGAATAAATCCCGCCAAGAAAACCCTGTGGTAAGGTCACTGTAATTCAGAGTTGAGTTGAGTTGGAGGCACATGACAACAAATAGTCATCCATAACCCTGCTTGTACACATTCTTTTTTAACTTCCAGTGGCAGTTATTCCTAGTCTTTGCTGTTTTCTGTGAATACTATGATGTCATCTGCCTATTTTAAATTGTGGATGTTCCTTTCTCCAGTTTTCTCATCTTCTTCCAAGTTTAATCCTGTTTTGATAAGGTGTATAATCTAAATTTGTTAATATGCAGCATTGTCTGACTTCCTTGGCAATGTGAAACCCAACAAATGGTCTCTTGTCCAGAAGTCAATGAAATGTTGTGACACAGTTATTTTTTTTTAGAGTGATATGTAGTTTTTCTTGGTCTACAGATTCAAAGGGTTTGTGGAAATCTATAAAGCACTGGTGACTTTCTTCTGGAATTTTTGGTGTGCTATATTGGAGTATGTCCTAAAATATGATCTCTAGTGTCTCTTCCTTTTTGTAATGCACCTTAGATGTCTGCATACCTTTAAAGAAAACTGGGGGAGAGCATGCAGATCAGGCTTCCATGTTCACTTGTTTGAATGAATACATGAACATCTGGTCACAGAAGGAGCACAAAGTACCTGGTGAACAGAGTGATCACATCATACATGATTTCTGTAATGGCAGGGCTGTATCAGAGCCTCTTCAAATCTGAGTTTTGTGTGCTTGTGTTTGTGTGTGTGTGTGTACATGTGTATTGAGAATACATGATGTGTCAGGTAGAACGGTTAAGTTTCTACAACTAAATATAGACTCAATATACATATTTTGAGTCAGCTTTTCCTGAGTTCAGTGTATATACTGAGTGGAAATAATAGGTTTTCATGATGTTGTTTTAAACTTTTACCTTTTTATAAAAATAATTATGTACAGCTGTAAAAGTTGTGTCATATATTTTGTCATGTATTTCGAAGTTGCTGCTACAGAGCAGCAGAGTGTTCTATATAAATACATCCAGAGAGATTATAGCACTTAGATTTTTCTGTTGATATCCATTTGGATGAAACTTCACTCTTCAGATTGCATCCAGGGCTAGTGATAGGAGACAGCTTTGGGCCAAAAGATCAACTATTGTACAATCAGAAATAGGTGGGTCAGATGGGGAATCCTACAGTATCCCAGACTGCTGTTGAAATTTGCTGTGCTGCCTTTCAGAAAGTTTTCCATGTGGCAAGGCACTGAGCTTCATATTCAAACAGAGATAAAAAAACTATTGGGAATACAGAATTTGTGTTGTTCTTTGAATCTTTGCCTCTATGAAGGTGAAACTAGGGCTGTGAAACTACAGCTATGTAAGGGTTAAATTCCTCATCCAGTAAATGACCGGTGGTCACATATGAAGCATTTGATTGAAAAAAATGGCAGTTATGTATGGGAGGAGACTGTGGAGGATTCAGATTTCTTTGAACAGTTTAACCATTCAATTTCATTGTGCTGCTTTTAACCTCAAGCCTATTCACTAGCGTCATCACTACCCCAGCTACTATTTTATGGGGTCTGAGCATCTCCTATATCATTCAGCTCTCCCACAGACTGTATCTTGTTCCACATGGTGGTGTTTTCATAGCAAAACCAACTCTGCTATGCTAAACATTCCTGTACTTGAAGTCTTTTTTTTCTGTTATGAATTTAATCTCCTCCTTTCCTCTTACTTTAAGTACAAGGAAAGTATGCGGTCAGCTTTTCTGCTTTATTCCTTATATCCCCTCGTTTGCTAAATCAAGAGAAATTCAGAATTTCAGTCATCAGCCTCTTTCCCTATAAAGTGTTTTGTTAGCTTGCTACCTCTGATAATAGTATAGTAACTTGTATGAAAGAAGTACATGTAGTACTATATATGGCCTTATGAAACTCTTGTGTTGTCCCCCATCTTAGACAGATTTGGTCTGATCACTGACTTTTCTTGAAAATATGCCTAAATCTTCTATGTCAGTGGACACAAAATGAAAACTAACTTTGATAAATTCTTGTCCTGATTTCCATGAAGGTAACATGCAAATATGTAAAATGCAGCTCTTAAAAACTAGATGCTTTGAGTTGTAGTACTGTTACTGTTCCAACGGAATGAAGAATAGTGATAGTGGCTTGAGGAACCGGCTTTTTCTATCAAGAATGTTTTATTGAATCTTGGAACTATTCCTTCCTCTTCAGCCACAAATGATCACAGCAAACATAATATGATACTAGGTATCTTTAACATTTTGTTATATGCAAGTGATGTTGCTTACATGATTAGCTGTCAACTTGTTAATTGGTTGAATGATTGTCAATAATGGATTATAATATCTTTTCCTCTTAATGATGAAGAATGTCTGGGATAGTAATCTCTCACTTGCACTGTTTGATTTACTGTAATGAATTTTATGTTGGCCGCCTTACTCTCCATGTAGCAAGGTGATGGATCTATGAAAATATTGTTTTATTTAGGAAATTATAATTTGAATTTGTTGGGCTACAGAGAGTTGCTGCCTTTAGTATTTATATCCTAATCAAAAAGGTGCACAGCTTAAATTTTTTTTCTCTCTTTTCCCCTTCTTTTGTGGATTACTATCTTTTTCCTGAATCTGCAAGACTTGAACAGGGTGGTTGAGAATTCGGTAATTTGGAGATCTTTCATTCATGGGGTCACCGTAGGTCAAAGATGACTTGATGGCAGTTAACAATAACAGTTTTTCCCCTAACAGAGATTCTGCACTTAACAGCAGGATGGTAGGTACAGATTCAGTAGCTGCAACTCTTCCTGTCACTTGAATCTCTATATGAGGAGATTCAGTTTCAAAGGGGACGGTGGACCACATGTCGCAGGCCCTCTCACAAAAAAGGAACTACTCTGCTCTTATTATGACCCCCTTTATAATAATAGGTCACCATTGGAGAGAGAGCAGAAGTTGTAATTTAGCATATTTGAATTACATCTGAGTTGCCATTTGACTTTATTTTTGCAGACTTATATGAGAAGAACTGGATTTCACATGCTTTCTTAGGCTGCTCTGTTGAAATGAAGACTGTACACATTGCTTTTGTAGTGCAGAGCTTTTAATAATTGTCTTGTTCAATGTTGGACTTTCAGTTCTTGTCATGAAACCTTAAATGTTGTGATCATTATTGTTGGGATGTCAGTTTTTGTTTGTAACAAGGCCAACATGATGGATTTAATATTTTCACGTTTTAGTACAGTTTCTATCTCTACCCCTGTTCCTGCTGTTAAAGATATAATTCAAATAGATAGTTCAGCATTGCTGAATCGAAAATCTTGTTGTATTTTATCCTTTTAAAATATGTTTCTCTGTGTAAAATTTGTGCATGTACATATGCATGACTTTTTATCAATAGATGGTCGCTATCTTTGTTCCATATACAGCAGATTTGCTTGTGTGTTCTCATAATTAAGTTTTTCAGTTTGTGTTGGCCAGGGTAGATATGTCAAAATTCTGGACATTTTGTAGCTGTGAGGAAAGGGGCATATTTTTTGCTCAGTGTTTCTGGGAAAACATTGAATTATTGTGGAAAACTGAAAAAAATATTTTTCATATCCAAACCTAAGGTTACTTACTGTTGAACAACATGAAATACTTCTTTCATAATGTTGTTAGCATGTAAAATTGTATTATTTGTATATATTCATGAAATTTTTAAAAAAATGAAACCCTGAGTTTTGTTCAAACAGACTAAACAGAGACCAGAAAACTGTTGCACTCTGTGCTTCAGATTTGTATTGTATTTTATGCCATTGGAGAAACTGAAACTGTACAGTTTGTTATGCAGTAAAACAAAACAAATTAAAGTGCGTTATTTTGGTGGAAACTGTTTCATATTTTCAAAGTTGTAAGGAATAGTCTAGAAGCAGATTTGGGTGTAATTTTTATGTATTTTTTAAAATGTATTTTATGTACTTATATATTGCCTCTCAGGCAATTAGGGTTCCTGAAGTAACGTACAACAGTACAGAGCTAACAACTTTGATAATGTTAAAATATTCATTTAAAAACAGTCTAAAACAGTCCTTAAATATAATTTTACAAGACATTTAAAATGGACAGAACAGTTTCAAACATCAAAGGCCATGTGGAACAACACTATTTTAGCTACTTGGTCAAAGATCAGTACAGATGATACCAACCTAACTTCTCTTGGCAGAGATTTCCATAATTGGGGTCCTGCTACAAGGACCTGTTAACCTTCTTAACTTAACCTTGTAAGGTATGGGAACATGTAACAGGACCTCTCCTGAGGAGCTCAAATTTTGGTCAGGCTCAGGTGGGAGGAGATAGTCTTTCAGATATTTAATTCAACTGTGAAAATATTGAACTCTTTATTAATGATCTTTGTTACAATCACAAATTATGAAGACAGTTCTGTATGCCCTTCTGAGGAAGATGGCGGCATCTGCTAGATCCAGAAGTGCATTTTGGATTTGAGTACTGTAGAGGTCTTACAGGAATTATTTAATTGTGTAGACTGTCTTACATAACAGTCTTCATAATACGTAGTTCCTGGCGTTTTTAGTGAGTAAAATCTTATCTTGAAAAGCATTCACTCATTCCCAAAGAGAAAATATTTCAACAGAATATTGCTCTACGTTGTCCAAAGTTTCCAGTTTTTCCCTGTGTAAAAACTAAAAATTTGTCATTGGATAAAATAGTTCGCACTTCTTCACATTTTTCCAAGCCTTTCTAGGTCAGGTTTCATTTCCTTTGAAGGGTATATTACCAATATTCCTGGCTTTAGATATATTTCATGTTTAAATGACTGTGGTGAAAAGACTGCCTTCTTCCACCTTTCTCATACATATCAGCTGCACCTTTTACTGAAAAAGCTGTACCTGGCTTTAGTTTTTCATGTTTCATAGCATCCAAGGATGGGCAGTGTGGTTCTCCGACGCCAAGGGAACATAACCAATGATGAGAGATGGAGTTGCCATCCAGGAACATCTGGAGGACCACATATTGCCTACCATTGCTCTAGTTGCTTTCACTTTTATTACTGTAGTGTTGACTATGTAGGGTTTCTCTTCTAGACAGTTTGGAACCTTGTTGTTGGAATAAGTCAGCAAAAACTTTGACTAGAGCTAGAAAAAAAACCCAAAATTGTTCAGCAACTTCTCTGTTCACAAATTTGCTTCCAGTTTCAGTTCTGGATGCTAACTTGATTTCTAAAGCCTTACATAACCTAGGGTAGAGTATCTTAAGAGCTGCCACTTAAGGCTAGGAGCTCTGTTCTATTTCAGAGGCTCTTCTGCTCCTCCTTTTTGCTATGTAATAAGTGAACACCTCTTTGACTGAAAAGGTTTTATTTCAGCAGGATGTTTATGGAACTGCTTCTAAGAGTGCTGGTGCTTTTAATTTACTGCTGGTTTGTACTTTTTTCTTGTTACTGTTTGTTTTCATGTTTGGAGGCTTTCTTCTGTAGATTTTAGAAAGATTGTGTAAAATACAGTAAATAAAAGGAAACAAATTTGATAGTGTTCTTGATATATAATGCAGTAATACAAAATTGCACCACAAGATGTCAGTCAAACAGTTGTGGTATAAAGTGAGGGCAGAAATTGTGTTTTAAGCCTTGAAGTATTGTATACCCATTCTGTGTAGACTGTGAACATCCATGTGCTGCAGCATATAATAGTATAAGAAAAAAAAAGCATTAATTATTATGTTGCAACACAGTTGTACTTTTACAGAAAAATAAACTTTTTATAAAACTGCTTTGATTAAATACCAATTGGAATTGTGGAACAATGTTTGTAGTGTAATCAGTACAATGAATTTAACAATGTTGTTGCAGTGCTGACACTGGAAAGAGACCTTGTACTTTTAACACAGAATAACATTCTGTACCATGGCTACAATCTTAATTTTGATAGATGTCAGTCTTTCTGTGCTAGAATGTGGCCCGTGTGTAAATTTTAAGTGGTCTGCATTACCTTATGAAATATCTACAGATTTACAAGGGGAGACCAGAAAACTTCTAGTCTTCTAATCATACTTAATATATACTGGTGCTAACTATGGTTGTTGTTAACCACAATTAAATTATAGACAAGTTTTTGAACTTGCAGATGAGGTCCTGACTAGTGTTAATTGCATTTATAGAATCTGTATAAATTAGATTAGGGAGGCAGTCCACAGTTTGCAAATAGTCTCTTAACCAAGGTTAACAGATCAGCAATCTTCTTGTTTCTGCATTGAACCACTCTTACCCAAGATGATGGAGAAAGTAAGGAGGACCAGGAGTTCAAATTCTACCAATCCTGAATCTGTGGTTTATATTTACTGTTATCATATTTGCTTTCTTTGTATTTTTGATCATCCAGTCATTGTGTAAATCAGCCTTTCTGTATTATTTAACTTTATTCTGTTTGAAAACTACTGTAATTACTTAACAAAGTTTACTTTAAAAAGTAAGTTATTTTTAGGCTGCTACGTTTTTAGGGACATGCTCTAAAAGGTATTTTCTAACATATAAAACAAAGAAGCATAGACAGAACATGACTCCACCCAAGATCACTACAAAAGTAATTAAGAAGTAGCAACAGCAAATAAAGAAAAGTGATTTAGTATGGGCTGGTCTGTAAGGCTCTTTTGTAGGCCTATAAAGGTATGTCATGTGTCTCTGTTGGGACGGAATTCTGTAAACTGTACATGATGAAAAAGTCTTTCTCATGGCTGCCAACCTAATTGATCCTATCCTCCAGCAAATGGCTAGGACCCCTAAGCCTGGACACAAGACATAATCAAGTGAATATGGGTGAATAAATTGATTCCAGAGTATTTGGGAAATGACCTGGTACTAAAACATTTATTACCAGGATTGGAATGGCAGAACTGGGAACTGATTTTTTGCTCTCAGGATACCCTGGAGGCTGTATTGACTGAAAAATATGCAAGACAAACAGAAGCAAAAGTTGGCAAGAGGCCTTTCTAGTTCTGGGGAAGAAATTATGTTAAATAGACTGCCACACAACTGCAGGGGGCCCTGCACTATCCCCTCCTTTTTTTACAGGAAAAAAAGGCAGTCTAGGGGGAGTTGGCTGTAAAAACAGAGGGGGTAGCACTTTACCTATATCTGGTTTACAGATTTGAAGGTCAATTATAGCTTCTTGAACTGGAGTGGAAAATGCACTTACAATGTTACATCTGTATGCACCTTCACAGGAGCCAGTGTGGTGTAGTGGTTTGAGCATTGGACTACATCCCTGGAGGCAAAGGTTTGATTCCCTGCTTGGCTATGGAAACCCACTTGGCTGACTTTGGGTGTGTCACACACTCTCAGCCCCCAGAAGATCCCATAATAGGTTCACTTTTGGATCGCCATAAGTCAGAAGCATGTGCCTTCAAGTTGCCTGTGGACTTACCATGACCCCATGAATTTCATAGGGTTTTCTTAAGCAAGGAATACTCAAGAGGTGATTTTTCCAGTTCCTTCCTCTGAAATATAGCCTAGAGCACCTGTTGTTTGTTGGCTGTCTCCCATATAAGTACTAAACGTAGTTGACTCTCCTTAGCTTCCAAGATCAGATGGGGTATGGTGCCTTTAGGTAATTAGACCACCCTACATAGTACTTTGAGCGTTGGACTACAACCCTGGAGACCAGGGTTCGCTTCCCAGATTGTCCATGAAAACCCAGTGGATGACCTTGGTGCATCACACACTCTCAGCCCCAGAAAACTTCATGATAGGTTTGCCTTAGGGTCACCATAAGCTGGAAATGACTTGAAGGCACACAGCTATTATAGCTGGTACAGTCTTGGTGTCAAATAATCCAACCAATCTGCCAGCACCTATATCCAGGTGATTTCACACTAATTGTTTTTGAACTTGTTCAAAACGTTTCCTTGTGGTTGTATTATATTTGGATGGCTGACTGAATTTAGATCCACAATTTTTTGGTTAGACTTGCAGGTGGCTTACCAGCCTGAGTTGACAGTAAATGCTCCTAGCCAACATGGCAACCTGTACCTCTGTAGACAGCTTGAGTCTAGGAGAACATCAAATGTAGTACTTAAGGGTGTCAGATTGGCCAGTTTTCATACACCATGTAGTCTCCGTTTTAACTGGATTAAGCTTTAGCTTCTTTGCCCTCGTCCACCTCAAAGCCACCTCCAGGCACTAATAAATTGCCCCATGTATAAAAAGATGGCTTTTCTAGAGGTTATTCAACTGTGTGGAAATTTTGTGACCTCAGATGGATTTTTAGAATTCAGTTTGAATTACATCAAGGAAACAGTTGTATGGGACTTCATTTTTATGGCAGTATAGAATTCCTGAGAAGCTAAAACAAGCAAGCAGTATAATAAAGGGTGAAAGGTATTTTCTGTGTATCATTGTTTGTTGAAGTTGGCTAGTTAAATGTGTTTCTGTAAGGAAATGACCTTTGATATAGTACACATTTTCTCCAAGTAAAGGGAGTGGGTATCCTGTTACATCATAAGCTTCGAAACCATGCTACAATCTTGATACTGATAAGTAGGCCTGGTTACCAGATTGCTGACTTCTTTATTCTGTGTGTGGAAGAATGGAGCAACAATCTTCTTTGCTGGGTAAAATCAGCGGTGCTACTTGCAATATTCTTAAAAAAGCAGAGACCCTTCAGGTTACTCTAAAAGCAGAACCTAGTATAGAAGAGAGCAGTATTACTAGTACTACTACCCAACTGTTTGAGGAAGAACTTACTTTGTGAGTATTATTGATAGTAGATTTGCTCTTGTGTGTCTTTCTTGTGGTGATTATATTTCATATAGCTGAGATGTAGATGACTAATGTATATCATGTTGTGAATAATGTATGGCAGGGATGAGGAAGCTTTCAAATTGAATACAAGGGTGGCTGAATATAGGGCATATTGTAATAACCTAATTGGATATGATGAGTGAGGGTGGGCGACATGGGGCCCTCCAGGTATTCTCAGAGTTTATTTCTTCCCCTCCCTCACCTTTGGCTACCAAAGAGAGCTGGAAAGTATTGTAGTTATGCAACATCTGGAGAGCCATACATTTCTACCCCAATATACAGATTGACTAGCCTGAGATTTACTGGTGTAGTGCTGTAGTACATTGTATTGTATATTGAAAGATAATTACTAATTATTTAGTAGGGTATGTCATCAAGATGTTTATATCTGCGTTGACTTTTGAGCTGAAATGTTGCTGAATATGGCCTAGATTAATTTACATTTTTGTGGGGACAAATGCTTATGTGAGAAGCAGGAGGAAGAAAAGATTTTTACTAGAAGTATTTTACAATGAACATTTTTTACTTCTGTGTGGTGCCATCTGAATTCTCACACAATAAGTATGTATTAACATTTTAAAGGATAGTTTAAAATACCATAAGGTTTATGATTTGAATGCTATTCAGTTGCGTGTTTCTTTCTTTTATGGAACACAGAATATTGCAAAGAAACAAATGCAGTTCAAATATAACTCTAAGGGATAATAGCAAAGTGGGCATCCAAGAATATATGTCATTTCTTGCTCTAAATATGACAAGTGTTAGGTTATTCGGGCTAGTTTCTCAATGTTATGTCACCAAAGTATGAGAGAGAGGGGGAGATTGACACTGAGAAGGAGGGTATAGGTCTTGATTTACAAAACTAGTAAATAACAAACCAACAGAGTCAGGAGACAAATAAGTAAAATTATATAAGTATATTATAAAACAGTTTAAAAAGTCAATTTGCACTAAATCTACACAAACAGTCAATGATTCATGAATAATAAATATATGTCCGCACAGTTGGATAGCACAAAAGACACAATAAATGTGAAAGTCCATCGGGCATGAATCTTTTCACTGGAAGAAGATTAATTAACATTGATATAAACAAACCAACAATATATCCACAGCTATGCATAATGAAGGCAAGACGTGTTTCTCTTGTCATGGGAGAAATTCTATACCAGTGTATGTGGCTATGACTGGTGGGAAAATCAGAGGGTAAAAAGGGTAGACTATACTTCGTTATTGGCAACTGATAAAGATGGTAGGTTTTTTTGGTTCTCCTTATATTGTTGGCTTGTTTACAATGATGGTAATTAATCTCCACCCATCGAAAAGATTCATGTCTCATAGATCTTCACATCTATTGTTCTTTTAGTGTCACCAAATTGTATATGTGTTTTTGTTATATATGAATCATTGATTGTTTGTGTTGTCTATATGTCACCAGGTAGTCATAATCCTAAGAATTAAGCAACCTTTTTGAGTAAACAGAGTTGATTTGTGTTTTTCAGATAGTGGTCATCACCTAGGAAAACTGATTTTAAAACTGAAGGAAGTCTTGATTAGGTAGAGAGATGTTATGGGGGCTTTTCTATCAGAAAGGGAGGAGGAGATTTTTTTGTTTGTTTGTGTTTGTAGAACATTCCTAAATACTGGTCTAAGAATTTCTGGATTAAATGGAAAGTTACTTTTCAACAGAATTTTGATCTGGCTTTACAATTGAAACTGCCTTGGTCATTCTGATAAGTGATCTATGCCAGGAAAGAATGATGTGTTGATTCCCCTCGATCACTCTATATCACTCACTGTTATGAACCATAGTATATGATTGGACTGTCATGCTCTAAACATGCTTATGCTACCAACTTCTTTCTCTCAGTTAGTCTCAAAGGTGCTACAAGATCCTTTTTATGTGTTCTGCAGAGTAGTAGAAGACTGTGGAGCAGAAGGGGCAAAAGTGGTAGAGTATCAAGGCAAGGCAGCAAGCAGGGCAGATTGTGCAGTACTTTGAAGAACTCCAGGTGAATAACTGGCTGTAACAAGGCCCTAATCTCAGATGAGGCCATTATGTAGCTCTTGGCCAAAGTACATAACTTTGATCCATTGCTTGCTGCAAAGCAGGAAGCCTTAAAGTGGTAGGCCTTTGACTTAAGCTGAATGCTCTTTTGTTTCTCCTTGATATTATGGCAGGTACACTGTTGGAGCTGCAATATCATGTAAAGAGATAATTGAGCTTTTAGAGAAGGTTATGTTGAATTACTTTTGAAGCTAGATTCAAGGACTGCTGGTGTTCGTCTCTGCCACAAGCCTCTGGTCTTTCAGGCCAAGGTTCTCAGACTTCTCTGTGGTACAGTGTTGTCTCATTTACTGGCACAACTTTGTTGGCAGCCTCTAAGTCAATGTCCAAGCTACTGCTGGACTCCCATATCTCCTTATAGAAATAGGTGTGGAACAGTTGTGTTAAGTTAATGTTGATGTTCCTGGGAGGCAGAATCCAGGCATTGGAGCTGAAGTGCTACTCCTTTTTCCTCGTTTGGCCTTTGGATTATAAGTTTCTGTAGGGTAGATGTTATCCTCCCTGTTATTGAACAAGTAAATGCAGAAGATATCCACTTCTGTCTTTCATTCCACTTAACTTCTAGGAAGGCAATAGAAGTTGACTCTTGTCAAATTAAGATTTTACTTAATACTTTGACTTGATTCTTGGAATTGTCATTTGCTGAGTATGAAGCACTGGATGGTTCAAAACAAGCTGGACCTTAATTCTGACAAGACAGTACTACGGTTCTGGGTAGACCTTCTTATTTGGGGCTAAATAAGTCTGTCTTGAATGATGTAGCACTCTTCCCGAAGTTCATTTCTTTGTTGGGATAGAAAGTACTGTGTATGGCCCTCTCTTCTTTTGAGGAAGTAATGACCCAAAATATTCTACATTAACAGCGTCAAGATACAACACTAATCTGAAAAACATACACTGATTTCTGTCTGCTTGCCATTGCGGGTTGAGGAGTATTATTTCCCTGTAGTTTGGGCATGTTGCATAGCTTGGTACTGGCTGTGCAGGTACAAACATGGAAAAAGAGTCTTTCCATATTTTGCTTTTATATGAGCTACAGCTCTTCTTGATGAAGGCAGACCTTGCCTCAATAACAACTTCTCCTGGTGAATTTAGACCTTGCTGGTATAATTTGCGTCTTATAAATCTGTAGATTAGATTTTGCATTCTGCATCTTGCAAAACATGTGAAAACATTTATTGGTGTGAAACACTTCAGCCTGGCTGTTAACTTGCACAAAGTACTTTGAAAGTATTTTGCATATTTTGTGTAAGCTACATTAGTAAGCATAGTTCTTCCAGGCTCATTTCAGCATTTTTAACATGAAAAGCTGAAAGTAGATTTGAACTTCAGCATTTTTGAGTTTGTTCCAGTTAGTTAATGGTGGCAATCAGAAGAAAATAGGAGCAGAAAAAATTAGAAACTAGATGGAAAGATTTATTTTAATGGTAAATGATGCAAACATGAAGAAGAGAAAACGTATTGGTTGAGGTATAATAGTAATATACTAGTAAGAAAGTACAGTATGCAATGAGTGCAATGATTGCTTGGTAAGATTTCAACCTGTAAAATAAAATTGTAAATACAAAAATTATAGGATGTTAAGGTAAGAGATGAAATAGCATTTGGAATATAAAGATAGCAGCAAGTTATATTAGAATTATTAACTAGAATAAATAAATGGTTACTAATCAAATGTGTATTACTAAGCTGTATGTAACAAAATGTAACTAAGTGTATTCCTGTTACTAAATGGTACATTCCTATTTGTAAAGTGTTCACCAGTCCAGACTACCTAAAGCTTAATAAATTCCCAGCTATATAAGTTAGCCTACCTTTTCCAAGTAGATGTGGTCACCAGTAGTTTAATTTCCACTACACCCTTTCCTTTGGAGAAATACCAGCACTATGGAAAAGTATGCAATAATGAGACATGTTGGGACACTTCTAAAAAAAAATCCTTCCTCATTAGTTTATAACAAGATTATGATACAACTGATTTACACTGTAGTTTTTCTCTTTCTTAGAAATGAAGATCTGAAGCAAATGTTGGAAAGCAATAAGGATTCTGCCAAGCTAGACGCAATGAAGAGAGTTGTTGGGGTATGTTTTCTTAAACGTGTATGCAATATTGAGAGCTCTGATTGTGTTTCATCTTTATTCTAAGTTGCCAGGTTTTGTTTGAAGGGGTAAATCTTCAAAAAGTACCTAACAACAAATGTACATTTGCTTATTTTTGTCAGAATTCACTCAAGAAAATAAATGCATATTTTGTGCGCTTTATTGATACAGTGTAGCTCACACAATAAACTGTATTAATTGGCAGCTGCATGAGTGAATATATGCTTGTGTAGCTACAGGACCCTAGCTTTGGACGTCATGGATATTATGTTAATTGTACTTCTGTGGTTATTTGAAGTAATTTTTTGTTAATATTTTGGATACAGGAGACAGATTTTAATGAGTCCAGTCACAATAGTTTTGATTTGACCATGAGTTGGAATCAAGAATTAGTTTAGCACACCCAAGGGACACCAGGATAGGAGATCTCCAACTCTCTTCAACCCAGCTGTATAACAAACCCAGCTGTATAACAAACTGCTGCTCCTTGAATTTTAAAATTTTAAAATTTTCTTTCTTCTTGAAAGTAGTTTGCCATGTAGCATGCAATGCTGCTCTTGAAGAAATGTGAACCCTAAATATCCTTTGTCATGTGAACTGGGGTGAAAAATTTTCCAGTGCTTACATCTTCTATAGAAAATTTTCCTTTTCTTAAAAAAAAAAAAGCCTCCAATATTTTATAAAATTCCTCAGTAATAATGAGTGGATGCCAGTATAATATCAGGAATGTTTAGTTTCCTTTGTAGAAAGAGAATCTTTCAGCAACATACACAAGTGCAGTTGGTCCTTCCCTTTTGAGAAAGTTAGGGTTGAAGGACCCTCACAAAAGTGGAAAAATCATGAAAAAGATTTTAAAAGTTTGTTCTCCTCCTAGGACCAAGCAGTCACTGGCTGCAGCGGTGGCCAATACAGCTCTTCACCCTGGTTTCTCCTCCTCCCTCTCCTCCTGCCCTCCATCAGTTCCTCTTCTGCCTTGTCTTACTTCCCATGCTGCAATCTACCTCTAAGCCCTTTTTTCCATCTTTTCCCCTTTCTCATCCTCCAACAGCACCTCCTCTGCCTTCTCTTACTTCCTACATCTACTTCTAAGCCCCACTTCCAATCTTTTAGTATTTCCTCCTCTAACAGCATCTCTTCTACTTTCTCTCACTTCCCACTACAAGTTCCACCTCTAAGCTCTATTTCCCGTCTTTTCCTCTTTCTCATCTTCCGACGTCATCTCTCCAGCCTTCTCTTGCTTTCCATTGCATCTAGCTTTCCAGAGAGAGAGGGGAGGGGGGAAGCTACAAACTTGCAAATAATTAAATTGGCAGAAGAGAAATCCATGAAAGTGGAGGGCCAACTGCAGTTCTGAATCAGATTTCATAGAATCATAGAAATGTAGAGTTGGAAGAGACCACACGGACCATCCAGGCCAACCCCTTACCATGCAGGAATACCCTCAAAGCACTCCCGACAGATGGCCATCCAGCCTCTGCTTAAAAACCTCCAAGGAAGGAGACTCCACTACACTCCGAGGCAGCATATTCCACTGCCGGACAGCCCTGACCGTCAGGAAGTTCTTCCTGAGGTTCAGGTGGAATCTCCTTTCCTGCAGCTTGAATCCATTGCTCCTTGTCCTGGTCTCTGGAGCGGCAGAAAACAAGCCCTCTCCCTCCTCTACATGGCATCCCTTCAAATATTTAAACATAGCTATCATGTCCCCTCTTAACCTTCTCTTCTGCAGACTAAACATACCCAGCTCTCTATCCTCATAGGGCATGGCTTCCAGGCCCTTCACCATTTTGGTTGCCCTCCTCTGGACCTGCTCCAGCTTGACCATGTCCTTCTTGAATTGGGGTGCTCAGAACTGGACACAGGATTCAAGATGAGGTCTAACCAAAGCAGAGTAGAGTGGTACCAGTACCTCCCTCGATCTAGACACCATACTCCTATTGATGCAGCCCAGAATTGCATTGGCTTTCTTGGCTGCCGCATCACACTGCTGACTCATGTTCAGCTTGTGGTCTATTAAGACTCCTAGATCCCTTTCACACATACTGCCATCCAGCCACGTGTCCCCCATCCTATGTTTCTGCATTCCATTTTTTCTACCTAAGTGTAAGACCTTACACTTCTCTCTGTTGAATTTCATTTTGTTAGCCTTGGCCCAGCTCTCCAATCTATCCAGGTCATTTTGAATTTTGATCCTGTCCTCTGGCGTATTAGCAACCCCTCCCAATTTGGTGTCATCTGCAAATTTGATAAGCATACCCTCTATTCCTTCATCCAAGTCGTTGATGAAAATATTGAACAGCACTGGGCCCAGGACAGAACCCTGTGGCACCCCGCTAGTCACTTCTCTCCAGGATGAAAAGCAGCCATTGGTGATCACCCTTTGGGAACGGTCGGTCAACCAGTTACAGATCCACCTGACAGTAGCTCTGTCCAGCCCACATTTTACTAGCTTCTTTGCAAGAATGTCGTGTGGAACTTTGTCAAAGGCCTTACTGAAATCGAGATATGCTACATCCACAGCATTCCCTTCATCTATCAAGCTAGGAACTCTATCATAAAAAGAGATAAGATTAGTCTGGCCTGACTTATTTTTGAGAAATCCATGTTGACTTCTCGTGATTACCGCATTGCTTTCTAAGTGATTAGAAACTGACTGCTTAATGATCTGCTCCAGGATCTTTCCGGGTACTGATGTCAGGCTGACTGGGCAAAAATTATTTGAGTCCTCTTTTTTTCCCTTCTTGAAGATGGGGACAACATTTGCCCTCTTCCAGTCTGCTGGAACTTCTCCTGTCCTCCAAGATTTCGCAAAGATTATAGCAAGCGGTTCCGAAATGACCTCTGCCAGTTCTTTTAATATCCTAGGATGCAATTCATCTGGCCCTGGAGACTTGAATTCATCCAGTGTGGCCAGGTATTCCTGTACCACCTCTCTACCTTTTATGTGCCTCATTTCCCCTGTTTCCTCACCTGCTCCCCAACTGCCAGGTTGAGTGCTTGTATCCTTCTGAGAAAAAACTGAGGCAAAGAAGGTGTTAAGTAGTTCTGCCTTTTCTCTTCCCCCTGTTAGTAATTCGCCATCTTCTCTGCGCAGCGACCCTATCGCCTCTTTCTTTTTCCTTTTGCTGCAGACATATTTTAAAAAGCCCTTTTTATTGTTTTTAATGTCTCTGGCCAGCCTAAGTTCGTTCTGTGCTTTAGCCTTTCTGACCTCGTCCCTACATCTCCTGGCTACTTGCTTAAATTCTTCTTTGGTGGTTCCCCCCTCTTCCATTTCCTGTACACCTTTCTCTTAACGCTTAGCTCAGCTGAGGGTTCTTTAGTCAACCATTCTGGTTTCTTCAGATGCCTTCCATTTTTCCTCCTTACTGGCCCAGTTTTAGACTGTACCTTCAGTATCTCCCTTTTAAGGAACTCCCATGCCTCCTGAACTCCTTTCTCTTTCACTATTCTTGACCATGGAATTTCAGCCAGCAGCTCCTTAAGTTTACAGAAGTCCGCTTTTTTAAAATCTAAGACGAGTGTCTGGCTACACTTATTTTCTCCTTCCCACTGAATGCCAAATTCCAATAGGGCACGGTCACTCCCCCCTAAAGATCCAACCACTTCTACCTCATTAACAAGGTCATCCCTGTTGGTCAGGATCAGATCTAGAATATTTGATCCCCTTGTGGCCTCTTCCACCGTCTGGACCATGAAAGTGTCTGCAAGACAAGCAAGAAACTTGCTGGACCTTGCTGTCTCGGCAGAGTTTGACTGCCAACATATATCCGGGTAATTGAAATCTCCTATTATTACTGTATCTCTCTTTTTTGAATGCGTGGTCATTTGGTTGAGGAAGGCGTTATCAAGGTCCTCAGTCTGGGTTGGAGGTCTGTAGTAAACCCCCACCAGAATATCCCTATTGTTTCTCGCTCCCTTAATTCTTACCCAGATGCTCTCAGACCTGGCTTTCTGGGTTTAAGTCACGGATCTCTTCACAGGTGAAAACATCCTTGACATACAAGGCTACTCCTCCTCCTTTCTTGTTTGGTCTATTTCTACAAAATAGGCTATACCCCTCTATTCCTACATTCCAATCCCGAGACTCATCCCACCAGGTCTCAGTGATGCCTATCAAATCGTATTTATTTTGTTGTACTAGGAGTTCAAGTTCATCTTGCTTGTTTCCCATACTCTGCATGTTAGTGTAGAGACACTTAAATCCCCGGGCCCTTCCTGCAAGTCCTGTACTATACTTTCTACTCCTCCCACCATTGGACGCTTGTACTACTTGGTCAATATCATTTGGGCCTTTTCCCCCTGCACTCACCGAGTCTTTGCCCTGAATAATATTGTCTCCCTCCCCAGCAGAACTTAGTTTAAAGACCTCTTAATCCTCCGTGCAAGACTGTTTGCAAAAACATTCCTGCCAAGTTTCGTGAGGTGCAGCCCATCCCTTGCCAGAAGCCCACATTCCTGGAAATTCAGACCGTGTTCCAAAAACCCAAACCGTTGCCAGCGGCACCATGTGCGGAGCCAGTTGTTTACCTCTGCTGTTGCCCTTTCCCTTCGTGCGCCATATCCTTGAACAGGGAGGAGAGATGAAATGACCACCTGCGCACCAAGGTCCTTAAGGTTTGTCCCCATAAGCTCATACTCCTTTGCGATGTGGTAAAAGCTGCGCCTCGCAGTGTCATTGGTTCCGACATGAACCACAATGAGGGGCTTATGGTCAGTGGGGTTGACCAGCCTGGTTAGCCTCTCAGTTATGTGGTTGATCTTGGCCCCAGGAAGACTTCTGGATTGAACTTGTTGGGTTTGCAAATTGCCGGTTCAGTTCCTCTGAGCAAAGAGTCCCCAACAACCAGAACTCGCCTCCTCTGAGGCTTGTCCGAGGCTCCTCGATGAGCAGGTTCTTCTAGGACTGCCTGGGCACTCTGTTGAGGCTGGGAGTGTTGATCTAGTGCCTGTTGCCGAAGTTGGATTCCTTCTTGTTGACATTCTGTTCCCTCCTCCTGGTGCTCCTCGTCGTTCATAAGGCCAAGAACTTTGAAACGATTGTGTAGGTTGACAGTCTCTGTTTCCTTCCTGATCCTCCTACTCCTCGGTGTGACATTCCTCCAAGCATCCGTTTCTTGGCCCAGTGTGCTGCCTTCCTGATCTGGCACCTCCCCCGCGCATTCAGTCTTCAGGAAGGTCTTCTCTGCCCTATCCAAAAACTCCTCACCTTCCCTAATAAGATGAAGATTAGAAACTCGTGCCTCCAGCTGGCGAACCTTCTCCTCCAAGAAGGTCACCAGCTTGTACTTGGTGCAGGTGTACCCGACAACATCTTGTGGCAACAAAAGGAACATCCCAGAAGTGCTACAGGTGACTGCGGCAGCTCCCTCACCTTCCATCCTTGATACTACAGACAGATTTTCTCCAATCTGAAGCAGAACTAAGAAATGCAAATGATTTTGGAGATAGTAAAACTGTAAGTGCCCCAATTACCTTAGTGGAAAAAAGTTAAACTCTGATGGAAGTAGATGAGTAGATAACTGGACCACACCGTGCACATATCTTTGGGTCTGCTAAAGTTATAGTGTCAAACAGTTCTGACTGCCTTTCCTTCTTTAAATTCAAATATAGTCAGCTTCCATGTTTGTGTGTTTCACAGGTTTGATTATTTGCAAGTTTCTTCAGCCCTTGTCCGCACTCACCTCAGGTGTTTCTTTTCTCGGGAACCTTCCCTCTTGGCAGCTCTGATCCGGCATGTAGCCCTTTAAAAACCTGCCTCTTGTCCTCCTCCTTCTGCACCAATCGTTGTCTGGCCAGTGAAGGATGGATCGCAGCCCAGTTTTTCAGAACCACAAACCTTCTTTTGATGCCCACCACACACCAAAGGAAGGAGATGGGTGAGAGGGAGTAAGTATAGAGCCACCAGGCTGACTGCCCCCCTTCCCTCTCCTTTCTCTGATCTGGTTGGGACCCTGAGTGTCTGTTCTCCACACCTTCCCACAGATACACGCATACATTTTGATATTTGCAATTTTTCTACTTTTGTGAGGGTCCTGAGCCCCGAACCCTAGTGAATGTGGAGGGCTGTCTGTAGTATAAGGGAACTACATGGTATTGTAACTATTTAAAGAAAAATATTCAGTTGAAGAATTACCTCCACAAATAGTTTTAAGCACATTTGAAAGTAATATTTAAACTGCATTGTGGTTGTTTTCCCCCCTTATCGTTATTTCAGTTTACATACTTACTGGGTGTTGGGGTGTTTAAAAGTTATATGTGGTAAGATTAAGTGAAATAAGTATGCTAAATCAGGTGATACTATCCTTAATGTATGGGTTTCTTTGTATGTGTGGAAAACCTGTATCACTGTGTATGAGAGCTGGCATAGTGTAGTGGTTTGAACGTTTGGACTATCACTCTGAAAGACCAGGGTTTGAATCCCTGCTCAGCCATGGAAACCTGTTGAGTGACCTTTGGCAAATCATGCCCTCTTAGCTTCAGTGAAGGCGATAGCAACACCTTGGATAAATCTTGCCAAGAAAACCCTTTAATGGGTTTACCTTGGGGTTGCCATAAGTCAGAAGTGATTTGAAGGTGCACAACAGCAACAGCAAAGCAATACCATTGTGTTAGTTTCAAATTTAATAAAAATAGTTCACATAAACCATTTAGCAGTTTGTTATTTTTTTTTTCAAAATTAGGTACAGGAATAGGATATAGTGTTGGAATTTAAGGCTTTTCATCATGGTCTCTCTGTGCCTCAGAAGAGTTTTCAGAAAGTTCAAAAACCAAAAACCTTTAGGGCAGGAAGCTCCATTTTGCACTCAGTATGCATTCTTAGAATGTGACTTCTATAGTTCTGCTCAGTTCCTTTTTGTTTTCTGCAGCTGATGTATCATTGTGGAATGTTCCAAATTCTGAGAGGTTTGTTCCTTTTTTTTTTTCCATTTGCTTACCTTTCTCTTGTTGCTTCTGCTTTTGTTTGCATTTTTATCTCATTTTATATTGTTGAAAGCCCCTTCAAGGGTTGACATCTCAGGCTGTGACCCTGCAGCTGCCTCTAGTTGGTTCCTTAAGGACTTGGGCCTTGTGGACCTCATTCAAGAATTACACTGAGTGTGAGATTCACATTTCTACCATCAGATGGAAATTCCTGGGAGGCAAAAACTTGATTGTTTCATGGAAGCCTTGCTAGGCTGCTGTAGTTCAAGTGCAAAGGAAGAGATTCTTATACCTTTGAATAAACCTTAAGGAACAGGCCCTTGATGTGGCTTATACTTCCACTTATGAGTGACTGTAATGTCATCAGGTCTTCTCTCTTTGTTCTTGTCCACTTTTGCATATATCATGCTCTCTGTTGGGGCTCAGTTGAAATTGAGGCTCCTGAAACGTATCACATCTTCACTGCAAAACTTTATACCTTTCCTTTTTTTTCTCTTACTGTTTTCTCACTGCTTCCTTCATTTCAGATGGTCTTGCACCATAGGGAGACAACAGAAAGAGATGTTGTATCATAGAGTTGCCACAGTTGTTGCTGAATGAAATTTGGTGGTGATGCCAACTTTTGACAACTGTAGTAGTAGTTCAGTTCCAGCGAGTTTCAGAGGGTTCAATGTGTCTTTCCTAGCTCTGGAAAGTTGCCCACATTGCCAAAGTACATACTGTGATATTACCCTTATTAAGCCAACTAAAGGAAACAAAATGCATCATGCTGGCTTTCAAAGCCTAGCAGCTTTTTCATTAGGCAAAGATGCTAAAAATCGTGTAGGTGAAGAAAAGTGGTAGAGTTACAATCCTATGCCTCCGTCTTGCTTGAGACATTATTGAAGAAACACACCCTGTGTATTTGCCTGATAAAGAAGGTGATGGGCTTCAGAAAGCTAGCCTGATGTACTGTTATTTTTTTTTTGGTTTGAGAAATGGGAATATTACCCCAATATCTACTTTGGAATTTATGGTTAGCACAGGTGGTGGTGGTTGTTGTTGTCATCGTCGCTTTTGGCTTTGAAGATACCAAATGTAAATGCTGAACAGGCGAATCCAAACATACACTAAGTGAATTTTATTTCATCTGATATTGAGACTCAGGGCCTTTCCATACTACACTGTTATAGTGCTATTGTTCCACTTTCAACATCCTGTGGAATTCTGGGGTTTGTAGTTTACTAAGGCTAAAGAGCTCTCTGGCTGAGAATTCTAAATGCTCCTCGCTAAACTGCAAACCCCAGGATTCTATAGGATGTTGAAAGTGGAATAATAGCACTGTAGCAAGTAATGTGGAAAGGCCCTTAGTTCTCACTGGGTTGTTTTTCCAACACAGTTTTAATTTTGAATCTTTTCACGTAACTTTGCCTTTTGCAAAACTTGAGTTTATTTCCAGATGTAGTAGCACAGAAGTTTCTGGCAGCCTCATTGTACTCTGCCTACTGTGGGGCCTACAGTCTCTCAGAGGATGGAGGCAAACCCACTTCTTAAGCTGCAAATGGAAAAGAAAATGTTGCTGCTTTTGTTCCTAGTAACCTCATAACCATGAGACTGGACCCTTTCTGTCTGTATAGACTGGGGATGCCAGGTGAACTAATGGATGATGCTCCCTTGGCTTAATGGTAGTGTGGCAGAGGGAATTTCAGCAGATGTGCTTGCATGACAAGAAGCACCTGCTGAAATTCCTTCTGTGCGTCTATTAAAGGCTCAGGAGTCCTGTCCACTATTTCATCGGGCAATCCTAGCATAGATCCAAACACAGTAACATCTCAAGCGGTATGCAGACCTGTGATTCGTAACATGCTCACTTTTCTTCCTCTCCATGCTTTTTAGTCACCTTTGCCTGATGAAGAAATCAGTGGGCTCTGAAAGCTAGTTTAATGTATTTTGCGCCTCATGGTTGGCCTTATGAAGATAACATTGTAGTGTGTACTTTGCAATTTTATTTTATAATCAATATGGCTATACTTGCATTTTTGACAATGAGAGGGTTTTTTATGACCAGTCACAAGCCCTTTGCTTTAGACTTTACCGTCTATTTCTGTACATGTTTAATGTATTATTTTCAGTCTTCTGTCTTATGAGTTAAATCTCTTTGACTTTAGGCAGCATATCTTTCTAGACTGAAAAAATACAGTGAACTCTACATTCATGGTGTAAATAAGCTACTAGAGAGAACATTTAGTATAATAAGAGATATAACCTCCTTTATAATGTGACAGAATTAAAGCTACAGACTCTAATAAAGATTCTGTACTCAAACTATGTCAGGTTGTAGAGTGATATTGCTGTTTGCAAAGGGCAGTCTGTAAAAACTCTGGCTGTACAATAATTGCTACTGTGCCCTATTGTGAACTGCAACAGGTTAGCAAAGAAACTTATGTTCTTGTAAAACTGTTACTTCCTTCTTACTGTATATAAGACTGGAGCTTTTAACACACGGGCTGTTTAAAGCCTCTAAATTGAAATGATATCTTAGTCTTTGAAAGAACCATTATGTTCTCTTGCGCTAATGAGCCATGAACAAAGAAGGATTTACACTGATCATTATGACTTAATGAGACAAAATACATTTTTAAAAGATTCTAAATACATATTTACATGGTACACTGCAGCTATTATGGTTGGTCAGTTAAATAATGCAAGATACACAAGTGAATTTCCATGATATATTTTAAATTTAGTGATTGTTCTAAGTATCCACACTCTATAAGGGGGTGATGTGTCCTGTATAAAATGTCCCTGAAACATTTATATATATATGGTAGTGTTAAATGTTGCAATCTAATTATAACTATTAGTAGGGAATTTGTTATCTTGATATTCAAATTAATATAGCTGACTGGATATATATCTTTTCCTAAAGACTGGAAAGACTGGCAGGGAAGCTGGTTGTGGCCAGTAGTTTCAAAAAGCAAGCTGAGTGTTCTGGTTGACTTTTTTCTTATACATATTATTTACTTCTCTAGTGACAATCTAAAATACTTCTGTAAATATGTTTCTGTAATTTAGAAGATATTTCTTTATGAATAGTTCAACTTCAGATTATCTTTAATACAGTCCTATAGTGTATAAGCAGTAATTTTTGACAGGATGTTCTTAATGGCTTTAAATAATTTGAAAATTGAAAGATTATAGCAACAGTGTACATTCCATAGTGATACGACTTGAAAATATCATGTTATAATCATCTTATAATAAAAAACATGTTTCATTTTTTAAGATGATTGCCAGAGGGAAAAATGCATCTGAATTGTTTCCTGCTGTAGTGAAGAATGTAGCAAGTAAAAATATTGAGGTATGGTAAATCTGATTTGTCAATATTATTTTTAAGTACACTTTAAAAAATTTCTGGCTCTTTCCTATTAAATTACTTTTCATAAGAGTTCATTCCAGTTTAATTCTAACTAAATACTCATAGAAATAATGAAAATGTGCCAAAATACAAAGCATATCATAGTGAGATATTCTTCAGTTTTTTTATAAATAGGATTGCAATGAAATAAATGCTAGTTGCCCTGCTTGTGTTGGGTATGAACTGAACTTATTTTGGATGTAGGATTTGATCCATAAAACTATATCAGTATAAAGAAAAGACTACATGACCATGTTCCACAATATTTGCATGGTATTTTGTTAGGCTTATTTTTATAACAGTCTGCTATGTTTTCACTTGCTTTAAGTGGATCAATCCACTGTTTGTATTCATCCCAAGGAAAATCAAGTGATAAATAAAATTTGCATACTTTGCCGTTTGCCTGTATGTACTGCAATCCTGGTAGGTAAGTGCACCACAGTGGTTAAATCAACATCCTGTGTCCAGTGAGTGAAGTAAGTCAGACCTCACCAGACATACTCTTACTTGCTGTGACAGTGCCCAGAGTTCTATTTTTTTGGAAGAAAGAGGAAGCATGCTTCAGATAAGCAAACATTTAAAAATATACATATCCATCTTGGTTTTCTTCTGAAGAGGTCGGTATAGCTCACATTCAGGCATTTTCCCATCCATCCTATGATACCAGATCTACTTAGTGATAGCAATAGAATAGTTTCATATGCCTTAATATCATGCTTTAGGGCACAGTATAGTTACTGTTTAAATGGGAGAAAAGCAAGCCTTTAAGGTTTGCTAGAGGGCATTTTGGCAGTTGGAAATGTGTCTGAGATTCTGTATGTTGCAAATCTAATTGTGTATACTGTGACAACATAATATCAGGGTGGAGATTCCAGTGTATTCTCTTCATATTATTATATTATATTATAGATGACATTCTGTGACATTCTGTATATTATATTATACATGACATTCATGCTTAGAATTACCTTTCATTTAGAATTTCTCTCTAGAGTATGTGGTCAGACCAGGACAGAGTTCAAAACTAGAGAAGGACATCTTGTTATAAAGTCTTTTCTAAGTCTTTTCTGAAAATACATTTCATAAGAGCATATTGTCCTGGGCTTTGTTACATGCCTTATGTCAAAAGATGTAGAAAAGTGACCTAGAAAGCAAGTGGTAGTGTAGAACAGAAATAATCAAAGGTTTAGTCAATAACTCATGAAGTTTGATATACTTGTATTGATAATCTAATTAAACAGATCTGCCTGTGTTCCTCAACTCTAATGTGGCCCTGTTATTATTAGTTTTAAAGGGAGGAGTGCTGTAACATTGAATGAAGGTAAATGATAAAAGAATGGTGCAGTCACGAAACTGAAGTACTCCTACCTCTAGTCTCAGAGTGGTTTCAAGGAAAGGAGGCTTTCTCTGCACACCTGCAGTCATTCACTATACAGGCCTCTTGTTGTCAATGTTGATTGCTGCTTGTTCATAGTAGAACAACAAATAATTTACTGCCTCGTAACCTTCTGTGATTTAATATCTTGCTTTTTGGCAGAATGGGCAGAAAAATCTTTCTTCTGACAGTGACAATAATTACAGCACAGCTGTAGTTAAAGGTTTTTCAGAGTTTCCATTATATACCCTTGTGGTCAGTCAGAACAGTTTTTATCTGTGCTTAGTTTTAATATACATACGCTTTGTTTAGAACTTAACTAAAATGTAATTCCTTTAAGAAATAGCACATATGAAATTATTTGAGAGTTTGAATGCCTTTTCCTATACAACTCTTTGTCACAGGGAGTCTAGAATGACTGTTCCTCATGACTGTGACTTTTCAGAAATAAACTGGCTACAGATGTGTTTCAAAAATAGTTTTAAATGCAAGATTTTTCTTTCACACTTGTGCAAATGTGAAGTATAAATGATGTTAAATTATAGTATTCTAATCTAAATTAACCAGTTTGCGTTTCAGATTAAAAAACTTGTGTATGTTTACCTGATGCGCTATGCAGAGGAGCAGCAGGATCTGGCACTTCTATCAATTAGCACCTTTCAGCGTGCTCTGAAAGTGAGTAAATATTGGAAATTGCTTGCCATTACAAAACTAAAAGTAATCTTTAGGGAAAAAGAAGAACTGAAGAATATCTGACATCTTATCATCATAGCAGCTTGTGACGATGTCAACCTTTGTGACTGCCATTATATGGTGTCCCAAACTCTGTTTTAGTAGCTGGCAAATCTTGCAAAATGACAACTCTTAAATGAACATCAGCTGTATGACGGATTCATTGCACAATCTGATTTGTTATAGGCAGGGAAAATATTTGTGTATTCTGCCAAATCTTTTGTCCCTCACTCTTAATCTGAAGGTTAATTCACTTGTGTAGCAAAAAAATTAGTTCTTTATCTCTGCTATGTGATGTCATTTCTGTAACAGCAACTCCTGTAATGGGCTTGGGGACTTAGATCTCCAAGAATGATCTTGTTGCCAAGGTAAGATGTTTTGCATTTAGACAAGGTGAGATGAATAGCCTTTTGTTCTGCTTGATGTTTGAGTAAGGACGCAGAATTTTGCTGGTGCTGCTGGAAGTTGGAGATGGCTTAGAAGTGATGAAATCACTGCTTTTTTTTTATAATGATTGAATTTTGCAAGTCTTGAGACCTCTTTGGTACTAATACTCAAGCTAAGCAATATTTTATTTTGCTCTTCTACGTTACTTTTACTGCTTCTCTTTATAATCTAAAAATGTATTGTTTTCATTTACAACAGTCTTGTAGATGTCTTGTAGATATCAACAGTCTTGATATGAAAAGTTTCACATGAAGATAAAACAAGGAAATCAAGAGCCATAGTTGCTGCAAATAAGATGAGCCAAGTCTATGACTCCTTCCCACAGTTTGGAAAGGATTTGAGGTTATATAAGGTGGCACTAACAAGTTGAAAGTGTTAAAGTATAAAAAATATGTCTTGTTTGCAAACTGAAGCACAAGTTTGCATTGAGTGTCACACTAATTTGCAAACACAACAATGAGTTTAAAGACTGTTAAAAAGGGAAAGATAAAATGGCTGTGTCATATCCTAAATAATACATATGTATCAGAACAATTTGCTAATAAAGAAGGACCAAGAACAAGAAATGATCTTAAATGGGGCATTTAAAACCTGGAATGGACATGTTTTCATTTCATGTAAGGAACAAGTGCCAACTCCTCTGTACGTTGCTTTTGGAAATGATGATAAAGATTTTGGTAAAGGTGGGTCTGTGATAGTTACATTTTGAGTATTTCTGATGGCATTATCTTCCTAGATTGACAAAATATGTAACGTGCTGCAGCTTGAGCCCCTGCATTTTTTGGAAAGATATCAAAAGCAACAGCAACAACATCAATAACAATAATATTTCTTACCTACTTCTCTCTATTGATTGAGGAAGGGAGAACAGATTAAAATGCAACAGCAAATAGCACAAGTTAAAAATACATAACATATTTAAAAGAGCGTGCATATTTAAAACAAATTGATTTACAATTTAAAACTCAATATTTAAAAATAATCTGAATAGAACTGCTGGAAGAGACTGATCTTTAATGCAGTTTCAAACTCAGACAGCATATCCAACTGTGGAATCACTTTTGGCAGATCCTTCTCCACTCTGGGGTCAGCTGAAGAAAAAGTCCTCTAGGGAACAGTTGCCAGCCTAGTCCTTGCTGACTGAATTAAATGTTCCTGAGAGGACCTGAGTGTACTGGAGGGTGGTGGTGGTGGTGTACAGATGAAGGAGATCCTGTAGGTAATTATGTAAGGCTTTTAAGGTGATGATCAACACTTTGTGCCTAGCCTGGAAACTAATTGGCAGCCAGTGGAGTGATTTTAATATACACATAATATAAGCACTCCTGGATGTGCTACTAACCAGTGACTGCATTGTTTTGAACTAACTGAATTCTCTGAACTTAGTACGTAGGTAGTCCAATGTACAGAAGTCCAGCCTTCAGCTTACCTTGAGATATGGTGCAGGTGGCATTAACCTTTGGGGATGGGGCAATTCATTGTATAGGTAGCCAGATGAGAATCTTGTATGTCATCATTTAGATTTCAGAAACAACAAAAAAGACAGATATTTTTAAGGAAGAACACACTAAAAATAGCATCAGAGGTGCCAAAAGCCAAAGACAAGGGATTGTAAATACACACCACTGATTAATTGAAGGGATGTTAAATATTATTGCAGAAAAAGATTTGGTGTCAGAACTGGTGGTTGTACATATTTTCCATACTATCAAGAAGACCTCTTTGGTCAAAATGAATATTATCCAGAAATATGTCATTTTGAATATATTGTTCTGTATATTGTATATATTCTGAATACATTATTCTATTTATATCATTTATATTTATTAGGAATGTTTATTTACAGTTCCTTTTGTCTTTAGTTTTTGACGCCTCTGATGCTGTTTTATCATTTTAGTTTCTCCTATTTTCATGGCTAAGCTTCTTCTTGAAAAAATTACTATCTGAAATCTTGGTACCTTCATTCAAATAGTGATAATGATGATTTATCCCACAAGATGATTGCCTGTTACAAGATTACCAAATGCTTTGCATTTATAAAAGTGCACAGAAAGTTGTGTTTTGGAAAAGATATCCAATTAGAAAATATCTCTGTCATTAGAAGTCTTGATCATAATTCAGTACTCAGAGAAAATAGTAGATACAGTTACCACAGGATTGTTGATCTAAACATGAATTTTTCTTTTCAGATCTGCTTTCACCCACTTGGTGCACTCCAAATGAGTTTGTGTAAAAAACCCATCATACAGTATACATCATACAGTATAGATCATCTTAGCTGTGTATGATGGGATTACTAGGTCAATACATCTGTAGGGTATCAGGTCAAGGAAGACATATCTATATAATCGGATGACTTTCTGTTCTGTAGGACAGATAGTTTGACTAGATCAGTGTTTCAAAACCTTGATCTTCCAGATGTTTTGGACTTCAGCTCCCAGAATGCCTGAGTGTTGGCCAAGCTAACTATGACTTCTGAGGGCTGAAGTTCAAAACACCTGGAGGACCAAAGTTTGGGAACCACAGGTCTAGACAGTCTTTCTGAGACAGCATGTCACAAACTAAGAGATGGGGCATAAATTTGGAAAGAAATGAAACAAATGTATGTAGGCATGTGTGTTTTTTATAACTTTGATAATGCTGTTTTTTTAATTTTCATTCCAGGATCCTAATCAGTTGATCCGTGCAAGTGCTTTGAGAGTTTTATCCAGTATCAGAGTTCCAATTATTGTTCCAATTATGATGCTTGCTATCAAAGAAGCATCCACTGATTTATCACCTTATGTTAGAAAAAATGCCGCCCATGCAATCCAAAAGCTTTACAGGTATGCTCTGTCCAGTCATAAATATAGAAGAGATGTATTTAATGCTCGATAGAGTGTGTTATAATGAAGTTTAGCTATAGCTTATGATAACTGCCTCCTATTAATGGGTATAAAGTCAGCAAAATGACTTTGACTGAAGGATCTCTATTAACATAGTTGGAGATAAGTCTGTACATGTAAAAGGATGTGTGTGTTTGATCACAATTATTTTGTAAATTATCAAAATCATTTTCCTTTTCCAGTCTAACTTTGCTTCTTCCATCTAGTGTTTATAATTCCCATCATGTTTGAATCAGGCCAGTGGCTATACAGGTTTGGGATAATGGGTATTATGTTCTACCACACAAAGAAATGTGGTGTAGGTTATCTTAGTGTAGGCTCATTGAAATCAATGGGACTTAAGTTAGCCATAACTACGCACTTAGTCTAAGTAGGCAAAATATTCAGTTAGTTAAAAGAGAGCTTGTATCTTAATGGGCAGGATCTAGTTTTCTGTATGCAGGAGTTCCATACCTTCATCAAGATTTCTTCATGTTGCCTTGTTAGCCTTCACTGAAGCTTTCCATCTGGAAGGTCATATACAATTGTTCATGCTCCTCTTCATTCTCTGGATCGTGCAGAGGAGCAATCCACAGTCTTTTAAGTGTTGGACTTCAAAAAATTCAAAAGAAAAAGAAATTGATGAGGCCTGAGAATCAGGCAGAGAATGTACTGTGCTTGCCATGTTGAAAAAACATGCAGAGAACTGCTGAAGAACCAGCCCATGACAGAGTTCAGTTGCCTGCTAGACAGCAGGCCAGTGAATGTGAAAGATATTCTTCTCTGGTCTCAGGCCAAGAGGCAGACATAGAGCTCAGAAAGAAATTTGTAACCTCCAGTGGCAGTGACTAAGATGAAGGGGTTTGAGTCACTTCTAAAGAAATAAATGCTGTTCCAGTACATTCTCGGTATGACAGGATTATCAATCCACTATGTTTGGGTTGTGATCCTTGCGCCAGCCGATGCAGGAGCCGTCCTCGTGC
Organism: Cyclura pinguis; assembly: GCA_030412105.1. Lineage (NCBI taxonomy): Eukaryota > Metazoa > Chordata > Lepidosauria > Squamata > Iguanidae > Cyclura > Cyclura pinguis. The sequence goes on along the minus strand of CM059600.1, from coordinate 313,533,226 downwards.
CAACAGAAAAACGTTTAACTGCTCCAGTCCCTCTCCAGTCAGTTTTAATTTCTCCTGCGAACCAGCTAGGTGCATTTTTGTCTCTCTCCGTACAACAGGTTAGGTTCTACTGAAAGGAGAAGGTTTAAAAGAGAAAGGAGATAAAATGCCTACAGAAAAGAATGTAAGTGGTCACGGAGTGGCTACTGATGTTTTAGTCCAGAGTACCACTGAACAGTTGGACATGGACAAAGAGAAACAATATTCTGTCCAGAAAACCGCAATACAGCGGGTCACGGACGATGATAATGGAGGCTTTGCCCACAGACCCAAAGCACAGCAGGTCTTGGAAGAGGTACACACAGCAGACTTAAGAAAAATATTCTTAAGCTCCAGTGAAAGTGAGGTGGACGAGGTAAAGATTGTGGGGGGTAAGCAGCGAGCCCCAGACATTAAAAAGCCTCTATTTAAGGAGAAAGGGGTATCGAAGAAAAAGGTAAAGAAAGCTGACAAGTCCGGGAGCGGGAAAAAGCTCCCGAAGACAACAGCGGGGGCGCAGAAACTTACAACAGAGAGTTCCAGGCGCCATCTTGAAAACAGCCATTCTAAGATGGTGTCGCTTGCTCCCAGCAGGGCCTCAGAGGCTTCTGAGGGAGGCGTAAGAGGCAGAGCTGTAGCGAATACTGGCACTGACGCTGACTCAATCACAGGGTGAATTGTGGCAGCGGAAAGGGTGGCAGTGTCTTCCGTTGTGCAGCCGCGTCCGGCCAAGCTCAGCCAGTCCCTTTTCGACCAGCTAAAGATAACACTGGATTTCAAGCACTTCCTAACAGGATGGTTAGAGAGTGCGCAGGCTTGGAGCCATGAAATGGATACTGAGACATGTGAGTTGCAGTTAGGCACATGAGGTGGGCCACTGCCAGTCCCCAGAGATGAATTACAGGGGGAAATAAATCAAATGATAAAAGAAGCACAAGTCCAAGCACTTTTTAATACTCAGCTGCTGCCAGTGAATTTTAATACCTCTGATTTTCAAAACCAACTGGCAATATGCAATATGATGAATTTATTTAAAAACTCAAATTTGCAAAATCAGTTCTACCTTTTTAATCGAATGAATTTACAGAAGCAAGCTAATTTAAATGAATTTGACACTGCTGCAGCTAACGATGAATTGCCAGCAGCAAAAAGGAGAGTGGAACAAGAGGAAAGACCAAGTGTAAGCAACATAAGGGACAAAGTCAGTAAAGAGAAGTCATCAACTGACAAAGGAAAAGGTAGTAAGGCAATGAAGGAGACAGTGGAGCAGAGAAACCTTAGGAGAACAATACAGCAGGAAATGGAAGAGAATGAGGAGGAGAATAAAGTTCAGGAGGAAATCATTGATATGGAGGAGAAGGAGTGATGAGGAGGAGGAAAAGATGGACTCTGATAAGATGTTTGAAACAGAGGCCTTCTGGGGTACTCTGCAGAGAGTTTTGCAAACATTAGGATTGGACAGCTATAAGGATCAGGATGTTGACAATAGCAGTAAGGAAAGTAAGCTAGCTTCTGTAATTAGGAAGAAACAGACTAGAGGCATGGAAATTCCTATGCCAGATTTCTTCAAGGATGTGATAACGAATGAGTGGTCCTCTCAATGGAGTTCTAAAAATTTTTTAACTTATAGTCAGAAGTTATATTCATTTGTTAAGGCAGATATGGAATTTCTCAAAGTGCCCCCAGTGGATGCCCCAATTGCAGGGTTGGTTTCAGGAGCAATTGTCCCCAGGGAGAGGGACACCCAACTAAAAGAGGTAGATGAGAGAAGGGCGGAAACATCTCTGAGAAAAGCACATGAGGCAGCATCTTTAGCAATTAGAGCTTCAGTAGCTGCTTCTATGTTTGCAAGAGCGGGAGTTCTATGGTCACAGGAAATTTTAGTTTCTCAGGATCTTAGCATGCAAGAACGGATAAGGGCAGTGGAAAGAATCCAGAGAGTTCTGAAGTATGTGGCAGATGCTGGTCATGACTCCACTGCGTTTTCAGCAAGAAATATAAATTTGTTAACAATAGCAAGATGCTCTTGGTGGTTAAGACACTGGGAGGCTGATCAAAAATTTCACCATAATTTGGCCTTCGTTCCTTTTCAGGGAGATTTACTGTTTGGAAGTCAGGCATTAGGAAAAGGCTTAGTGGAGACAAAAGAGAAGAAGGGTAATGCCTACTTTGCAAAAGAAGAAAGCGGATAAGAGAAGTTTTCAGAGCTCTAACTACTCCTTTCGTGGGGGGATATCATATGGTTACTCTGGAAAAGACTCCGAGTTTAGGTCTGGCAGGTATCAGTGGAATAGACGGAGACCGCAATTTAATAGACAATTCCAGTACTCTAGACAAGGACAAGGGAAGCTTGGAAATACTTCCAAGCGAGGAAAACCTCAGTATTGACAACCAACAGCAAGCGGTGGGGGGGGGGGTAAGAATTCTGTCTTTTGGACAGAGATGCTCTCAGATAACATCAGTCCGCTGGGTTTTAATGATGGTAACTCAGGGATACAAGATATGTTTCCATACGAGACCGAAAGACAGATTTCTTCCATCCCCAGTGTCAAAAGACAGAATCAAGCAACAAATTGTTCGTCAAGAAATTGTTCAGTTGTTACAGATAGGTGCGATAGAGAGGGTTCCAGAACATCAGGAGTTCTCAGGAGTTTATTCAATATTTGTTGTGGTTCCCAAGCCCAATGGTAAGTACAGACTGGTGTTGAATCTAAGGTACCTCAACAATTTTGTGGAATACCGGAAGTTCAAAATGGAAACTCTACAGACAATCAAAGAGAATTTGTCTGTGGGGGATTACATGGTGTCCATAGACCTTAAGGAGGCATACTTGCATGTCCCCATGAGGGAGGAAGACAGGAGATAGCTGAGGTTTCATTGCCACTATCAGTTCAAAGCACTACCTTTCAGGTTGGCATCAGCACCTTGGGTGTTCACAAAGGTACTTATTCCACTGATAGCTTTTCTCCAGGTACAAGGGGTACAGTTGTACCCATACTTAAACGATATCTTGCTGAAGGCAGACTCAGAGGCCAAGTTGAGGAAGGATGTAGAGTTAACAATCCGAACACTAATGGATTATGGCTTCCTTCTCAATTTCGAGAAAAGCATGTTGAATCCAACTATGGTTTTGACGTATTTAGGTGCGCGGATAGACACGTTGAAAAGGAAAATGTACCTTTCCCAGGACAGGTTAGTGAAACTCAGGCAGGAAACATGGAGAGTATGGCAGTGCAAGTCAACAGATCTGATGCAACTTGCAAAGGTTATGGGAATTTTCATCTCAACAACACAGTTGGTTCAGTGGGGAAGTTTCCATGCGAAACCTCTGCAGAGACTGCTGCTCAAACACCAGTCTGCAATATCTGTAAAGAGACATTACAAGGTGACAGTACCAGAACAAGTTCAGAAAGAGCTTACTTGGTGGATGAAGGAGAGGAATGTGGCTTCAGGGGTTCCCATTCGCATTCAAAGTATGGTCCATGTGACAACGGATGCCAGTCTCCGTGGATGGGGAGCTCATTGCGAAGGTTACTCAGTGCAAGGCATTTGCACTTCTTTGGACAAGTGGTACAATATAAACTACCAAGAGTTGAAAGCAGTATGGCTAGGGCTGCACAGATTTCTGCGTGTGGTGAAAAATCAACATGTGAAAGTTTTCATGGACAATATGACAGTCAAGGCATACATTTGCAAACCGGGCAGTTTGCATTCAGTGCCCTTGGTAACGGGTCGACACGGCTGTTCCGGTGGGCGGAGAAACATGTGAGATCAATCACGGCGGTGCATGTGAAGGGAGAGTCAAATGTTCAAGCAGACTACTTAAGCAGAAATTGGCTATATCCAGGAGAGTGGTCTCTCAACGCAGATGTATTCCACTGTCTGATAAGTATTTTTGGTCCGTTACAAGTGGACTTATTTGCTTCTGGTGGAAATACTAAACTGTAAAGGTATTTCTCAATCGATGGAAGCGAAGGTGCAGAAGCACACGACGCTCTGTCGGTGACATGGCCTACGGGGATGCACTATGCATTCCCTCCAATTCGGATCGTCCAAAGAGTTCTGTCAAAAATCCAGTTGGAGAAAGCATCAGTACTACTGATAGCACCATACTGGCCAAGGAGACCTTGGTTTCTGATGCTGCTGCAGATTGTTCAAGCAGTACCGTGGAGGCTGCCATTGAGAGCGGACTTGCTCATCCAGGGTCCAGTGTGTCATCCGGACCCCAGTTGGTTGAGTCTGGCAGCATGGAAATTGAACGGAAATTTCTAGCACAACAAGGGTATGCTGACAATGTGGTTAAGACTATATTTGGGTCCCGCAGAGAGGCCACCCAGTGGATATAATACAGAACTTGGAAAACCTTCCAGAGTTGGTGCGAAACTAAAAAGATTAATGTGGCGGAAATTAGTGCTTCACATGTCTTACACTTCCTGCAAGACGGTTTGGATAAAGGTTTGCGCCTGAACACCTTGAAGAGACAAGTCACAGCGCTGTCGGCGATTCTGAATTTGGAAGGAGACTCATATTTGAAACATCCTCATATTAGGAGATTTCTGAGGGGTGCAACTTTGACTTCGTTTCCAACTGTGCATAGGTTCCTCTCGTGGGATTTGAACCTAGTGCTGAACGCTTTAACGGCTGCACCGTTTGAGCCACTGAAAGAATAATCTCTGAGACTGCTGTCTTTCAAAACTGCCTTTCTTGTCGCGATCACTTCGGACCGGAGGGTGTTGGAGTTGGCGCCACTATCCGTGAATGAGCATATGTGCAAGTTTGAGCAGGACAGGTTAACACTGGCCTTTGATCCTTCCTTCTTGCCTAAGTGTGTGTCATCAACATCTAGGCTGGAAGAGATTCGTTTGCCAACTTTCTGTCCGAAGCCAGTACATCCTTTGGAGAAAAAGTGGCACACTCTGGATGTGAGAAGAGTAGTGAAGCCCTACATTAAAAGGACAAAGGAATTTAGGTGGTCAGATGCTTTACTGGTATCCTTCCAACCAAAGACTTTCGGTCAGCGGGCCAGTAAATCTGTCATTGCTGGTTGGATCAAAGCCTGCATATTTCCTTGTTATGATTACACAAAGAAGCTGCGACCAAAGAATGTGTGGCCACATTCCACAAGATCAATGGCTACGTTGGTGGCTTTTGCCTCATCGTGTTCTTTGGAAGACGTCTGCAGTGCAGCTGGGTGGAAGAAGTCAACAACTTTTATTAAGCATTACAAGCTGGGCAAATACAAGTCTGCACAGGCGGCTTTTGGGCGTCATGTTCTTCAGGCAGTGTTATAGTTCTAGGCCCACCCAGGGTACAGCTTGGGAAAGTCCCATACGTAGTGGATTGATCCTCCTGTCATCCCAAGAATGAAGAGTTGGTACTTACATGAACAACCATTCTGGGATGACAGGAGGAGCAATCCACGCCCACCGCTAAGTTGATACGAATGCCTAGAGACAAGTTGCCTAGAGACAAGTGGTGGGAAATAGCATTTGTCTGTTACGCTAAGAAAAAGAACTGACCGGAGAGGGACTGGAGCGGTTAAACGTTTTACTGTTGGCATGAGGACGGCTCCTGCATCGGCTGGCGCGAGGATCACAACCCATACATCGTGGATTGCTCCTCCTGTCATCCTAGAATGACTGTTCACGTAAGTACCAACTCTTCATTCTCTGCCTTATTCGTAGTCTCCATCAGTTTCTTTTTTCTTTCAAATTTATTGAAGTCCTTTTACCTCAAATGCCTAAAGGATTAAAGATTGCTCCTCTGCACATCCAAGAATTCACACTGAATTCCAGTGTCTCATCCTGTTTCCTCTTTTCCATTCTTTCAATTAGCCTCTGTAGCATTTTCATGTACCACATATATGTGCACAAATTTCTGAAATATATTAAGATTATCCAATTCTTTTTATTCACTTTTTAGCCTTGATCCTGAGCAAAAAGAGTCATTAATTGAAGTGATAGAAAAACTACTGAAAGATAAGAGCACAGTAAGTAATTCAGTTGCTTTGTAGTATAATTGGAATTATGATCTTTTACCTGCACTTTGCTCTTTCATCTGAATGGGGAAGAGGAATAGTTAGGCAGCAGGAAGAATTTATGTGTAGCAATGTTACTGCTTTACTGCAAAAAGCATTTTGGCACAGTAGGCAAATGAATCTGTTACCAGTACCTCAGTTATTTCTTTGGATTTGTGGCCTTGAAGGGCTAAGAGCAAGAACTGAAATTCTTGAAACGGATTCTAAATCATAGGAACCTATGAACACTAGATCCTTTGCCTGTGTTCTTGAATAAAGCCTAAATAGTGAATGTTTGAAGCTTGCCCTACCAGATTCAAGCAGCTTTGAAAGGTGCTTAGGGTAAATACCCAGATAGTTATTGAAGTGACCAAATTGCTTAAATTGATTGCACAATTAGCTTCTTTAGGAGAGTTTATAGAAAAAAAAATTATAGAATCATAGGAGTTGGAAGGTACCTCAGGGATTTATGTAGTCCAAACCTCTTCCACTGCAGGAATCAACAGCTAAAGCATTTCTGAAAAGTGACAATCCAACCTCAGGACTGTAGTAGGGATCCTGGCTGTGTCACTGTTAACGTGATTAAGGCTTCACTGAATGATGTAGGTCCACTCATTCCATAGTTAGCTCGTGTATACCACTCTTTGAGACAAGGACATATTTGTGCCAGGACTGATTTCCAAAAATATTAAATTGCAGCTTGATGGGAAAGCATTATCCTAGTTAACATTCATTATTATTAATGTATGATGCTTGTGGCCAGGTATTTGATAATCACTGCATCCAGTTCTTCAAGTAGTGTTGCATAAAGTGTTCTTAGCTAGGGTTTTGTTGGGGAGATAAAATATAGGCACTGGGGTGATTTAGGCTCAAAGTAAACAATCAGAGGCACTGGTTGTATGCCACAGATTGTTTTACTTTGTTTCTCCTGATTCTCAAATAAGATCAAAGTGGTGTTCCCTCACCCTTAAACTCAAGATGTAGCGATGGGTAACAGAACAGGGTACCTTGTATTATAGCATGTTCCGGGTTCACTGATGTTCAAAGGGCTTTTGAGGTCTCCAGCTGTGGGTGTAAATACATCTTTCTTTCAAACCAGTGGAGTTTCCATGTGCCTGTGAAACCTAGATAGGATTAGCTCTAGCAGCTGACTCTTGGGAGGTCAAATAATTTGCTTGTTAAAAATGAGCTGAAGAATTGGTGATGGCTTTGTGATGAGATTACTGATGTGTTCTAAAGTAGAATATTGCCTTGGGAAAATAGAGCAAAGTAAAGTGCATTCTTTAACATATTTAACAGATATGCTGGAAGTAATACGTGGTGTTCAGATTGCAAATGTGCAGGTAACTTAGTGCATTCCTAAGTTATTGATTCAATGTTAGTAAAGGATTTACTGTTGTGGGGAAAAATAACTGAGTTTGTGGAGATGCTTTATTGTGATAGATCTATTATCCAGCTATTAGAAGATAAATGACTGATCTTTACCAGCTTCCATGCTTCCAGAAAATTGAAATAAGAAGGGGAATATCATTTGGGCTGTATGATTAGGGCAGGTGGGATGGCCATTAATTTAAGAAAAGGAAATGTTGGCAGCATAGGCCAACTCGCACCATATTATCAATCAAACCTCTATATACTTCTTGTGATGACCTAGCACTCTCAGGTTTTTGCAGCGTTAATTAGAATTCATGACAAAATAGATGCAAGGAAACGTTTTGTACCCTTCATAATTTTATAGAAAATTTATTGTTATTAGAGGAACCATTTGCTTAGTGTGATTTTTTTCATTACCAGCTTGTCAACTAGCATAGATAATCTGGAGAAAATATGAACTTCATAGATTGGGTGTCACTTTTGTTGATGGTTCATGTAGTTTACCTTGGAGCGCAGCTAATGGCTGAAGTTCATAGCAACAGCACAGAAAAACGTGGCAACCAGTGAAAGACAAATGAACCATGTTTATTGCTTTAATATAAAAAATACATAAATGGAAAGCTGTATTTGAATTTGACGAACTCATTGCTAGTTTTGTAGGAGTGATTTATTTTATCTTGTACAAAAAAGCTACTATTTAATTTGCATCTCACTATATCAGTGACACTATTTTTTAAGCAGTTTTAGGTTTTTTTGTTTTACATTCTGATTGAGAATTAAAATAAAATGATCCAATGTTTTTATGGAATATTGGGCATTTAATTAACTAAGGTCTTCCTCTTCCTCAGATGTTTAGAAATGGAGTAGTTCCTTGAGTAGCAGAAATTGTTATGCAGTTTTGCTTTGAGAAATGGTCTTGCTGTCTCTGTCTTTAGAGGACTACAGAATATTAGTTTTTCCTGTTTTTCTGTTAAAGTGTTAAAATAGTGTAGAAACAGAAGACCATTCAAATTACAGTGTAAATTATGCTTTGGAAATAACTTGTTGATGTTAACCATGTTATGTTCGGTAGAAAACATGTTTGTATGAAGAAAGGAGATAAAGTTTGGATTAAAGGGGATTTCTGTTACATGGAACCAAAAGAGTAGTGTATGCTTCTCTATCTTGGTATAAGTAAGATGAATATTTTAAAGTAGGCTGAAAATACATGTTTTCTATGAAAAACTATTCCTGGATAGTAATTTATAGGTATAAATAAATTTTGTGCCTCTCGTATTTATACTGCTGATTTGATAGACCCTCTTCTAAATTAATAGCCTATCTTCCTGTTCAGACCCATGTACTCAGAAGTAGTTCTCACTAACTTTTAATAAGAAAGCATATGTAGGATTACATCCTTTGTTTACTGTTAACAACAAATTTGGAAACATCATTTTGTGTCAACGTGGTAGATAGTTATGTATTTATAAGTGGCAGTGTTAGTTTTCTTAGTTAAGCCTTAAATTTTGGATAATATGAAATTTAAATAGGTTGCATACAAATGAAAAATAATCATCCTTCACCCCCTTAATTTTTTCTGGAGAAAGGGCATCTGTAGGTAAAATGATTAAAAGTGTATAAGTTGTCTTTGGTTCCAGCTGTGATATTTAAGGTTATTTAAAGAGCTATTATAAGAGCTATTTTTTTTTTAACCAGCACACTTTCATGTATGTTTTGATAATCCTGATACTAGCTCTTTACTATATTAGTATTATCTAATAGAGGAAATACTAGTAACAGTTGTAAAAATAAAAGAGAAGAAAAAAATTGTAGATATCCAGGATGGAAACTTTTTCTCACAAGTGCTGTGATAGAAAATAAATGTAAGCATAATGCATTTTCTTTAGTCTTTTACAAATAATCAATTCCTTTCTTCATGGAATGAGTTGTATACATGCTGGGACCAGCAGGTATCAGTGAATAGCAGGGCTGAAGACAATAAATGCAATGTCACGTTTATAGTTATTGGTAATTTATAAAATCCCCACAGGACTTGAAACTTGTTTTGCATAATAGCAAGACTATATTCTGAGCTGTTTTCTTTCAGTTGTAATAGTAGGTGCATACTAATAAGCCAAATGTCAACCAAAAAATAGGGGGAAACTCTAACATATGAATATCATTGTTAATATTTTTCAAAAAGTGCCATTTCAATAAATGATATTTCTATTTAATTGCTTACTTTAAATCATTGGGGAAATTGTAGAGGTTGAAATGCCGATCCCTAGTGCTCAGCCAGAATGTGACATTAATTTGCTGCCAGAAACCTGCTTCACTTGCTTTCTTAACTGCATACATATTAGTTCCTTCATATAGAAGCCTCATCAGAGTATCCATTTTGTGTAGCACATGGTTCAAAACAAAATAAAACTTAAAGCATTTAGGAAGAAGATAATAGGCAATGCACAATTACAAGTGATTATGTCATATTTGCAAGTGATAGCTGATTGAAACAACAAAGTATGGTATTTTTAGTAGTTCTTAAATTTTTGGTAACTTAGGTAAAACACTGAGATGCTTATACAGATAGTTGATACAGCAAAAAGAAACCAAATGATTTGAAATATTAAGAAGTTTCGGATTTTTGTTGAAAGCTGTCTGAGATAAATTGGCTACTATTAAGGAAGCATATCTTAAGATCAGCCTTGTGTTTAAAAATTTGCCTTCTGCTGATGTAACTTTCATCAGATGTAGCCCATGCTTATTAAAAGCTTTTGGAACTGTGTATGATAGTAGTAAAAAGTAGCTTGCCCTCAGAGCTGCCATCATTAATTTAATTAGAGTGTAAGGAATGAGCAGAACAAAATCCATAATCTTAACTTCCTTTCTTTTTTAAAGCAAAATTCCCTGTTCCTCTATATTGACAAGACTAAATAAGCAGGACTGAATATCCCGTGAGTTTATATGGTACCATTTTGATAATGAACACAGTCTGAAAATAGGGTAGTATTGTGGTGGCTCAAATAAAAGTGTAGTCTTGAAGAATAAAAATTTATGAGTGGGGTGATTGGAGTCTTTCATGTTGTTATTTCCCATTTTTTATCAATTTTTAGCATGAACAGTCTAATGTCAATCAAAAATAAACAGAAGAAAAATAGAAAAGAAAAGAAAAAGACAAACAGCTAATTCTCTGAGTCCCTCAGTTCTGGCTGTAATGAAAAGAAAAAGAAAAAGCCGCAGCCACAGATCATTACATCTTTCAATTTCTATCGTCCAAAAAAATCCATAAATGTTTTCCAATCTTTTGAAAAGTCTTCAGTTGGTTTATTTCTTAGAACTTCCATTTGTGCTAACTCAGCAACCTTAACAATCCATTCTTCCATCATTGGTATTTCAGTCTGTTTTCAGGTTTGAGCAAACAGTATTCTTGATGCTGTTGTTATACATTGAAGAACTAATCCATATTTAATCCCCAGTTCTTTATCATAATGCATAGCAAAAAGAGTTCTGGCAACATTTCAAAATCTACTTTTAAAATGTTTTGATTAACATATACATCTTAGACTAATAACTTTTCACTTTCTTGTAAGTCCACCACTTACAGGTCTGCCACATATGAAAAAAGGAGCCCTCCTTATTTTGATATCCACAACTTTGGTTTGAAATATTCTGAGGCATCTTATTTGGGATTAGATACCATCAATATATCATCTTATACAGGTTTTCTTTTACATTATTGCACAGAGTAAATTTTGTGTCTTCGGACTCCCCATACATCTACATCATACATGTTATGGCCAAAATTTAGGGCCCATCTTGTCATGTGTACTCTCTTACAGGCTCATATTCTGTTTCCAGTTTCAAAAGCCATTTATACACTTCTTAAAATTATGTGGCCATTGTCTTTACATAACCCTAAATAAAATTTATTTTTTCCAATCTCTGTTACTCCATTTCTCTTGCCCTGATTAATTCTGTCTTTAAGTTGTATATAGGCAAACCAGTTAACATCTTTGCCTTCCTTAAGGAACATCTCTTTTGATTTAAAAACTTTCAGCTGTCTTGTTCAAAATACAAAAGATCATCATAAAGCAAACGTCTCTAATTTTGATCCTATTCTTTCCTTAAAAAGGCTTTCTGCAGTGAAGTGTCTAGTATTGTCTTAGAAGAAGGCTCTGTTTATACCAGACTTGTAGGAGAGCCTGTCTAACAAAATGATTTTTTAAATTCAGCATGTTCTTTAGCTTTATTCTACCAAAGGTAACCATGCCAACCAAATCTTGAGTTATGGTCTTCAAGTTCCAAGAGTCTCTCGTCTCTAAGCAGTATCTGTTCCTTCAACCAACAGGCCTCATAAAACAATTCAGCATTAGAGTGTCCCAAGCTGCTCCTTTCCTTAGCATCATGCTAAGTTTTAAATTTTGTTCTGGGTTCCTTCGGCTGCCCGACAAATCTGGAAATCTGTTTATGCCATTGCACAAAAGGTATTCTATTTCTTTTCATAGAGATAGTTCGAAAGAGAAATAAAAGCACTGGTGCAACATTTGCGTTTATTACTGCAATTCTACTCAGAAGGGATAAATTTAACTTTTCCAATTTTTCTGAGTCTCTTTTAGTTTCTTTCTAGACTTTTCCATAGTTGTTTTGAAATAATAAACTGTTGTTCTTCTTGTTCCCAAATATTTAATCTCCTTTTTTCACTTTAAAGTTTGAAAGTGCAGTTAGTTCATTACCCTCTTCTGAAGTTTTATTTTTAGTCAGCCATTTTGTTTTGTCACAGTTCATTTTAAATCTGGAACATGTCCCAAATATCTTTATTTTTTCCGGAAGAACCTTCATTGCATTCATTTTTTTTTATCATTTTATCATTACCATAATATCGTTTGCATAAGCTCCCAGCTTATACTGTTCCTTTTTTACCATAGATTCTGTTGTCTTGTCTGATGTCTCTTAACAGGATTTCCAATACCAAAATAAACAGTACAAATGAGAGGTGATAATCTCATCTGGTCCCCTTTTGTATTTCAGCCAATTTCATTGCGTTGCTATTTATTAAGATCTGTGCCTTTTGAACTGAGTAGATTATCTTTATTGCATGAAAATCTTTTCACAAAAGTCCATGATCTTGAGTACTTGAAATAAATAATTCCAGGAAATATTATGAAATGCTTTCTTTGTATCTTTAAAATAAATCAAAAGTCTTCCTGTCATTATAATGTTCTGAAAATTCAATAATGTTAAGAACAGTTCTTCTATTATTCGTTTGTTGTCTTTTTGCCAAAAAGAAAACAACAACCTCTAATCCAGGTGGATATTCTGAGATATGTACTTTCTCAAACTGCTTGTCAAGATACTAGTAAATATTTTATTTAGTAGTGAGATTAGTCTATAGTTCTTTGTTAATATCTCTTCTCTATTATGAATCACTGTAATATAGGTATGTCTCCAAGAATTTGGCATCTACCGTTTTTTCTAATAACTCATCACACACCATTTTTAATGGTTGATGTAGCTCATCTTCAAATTTCTTATAAAATGTTGCAGGCCACTCATCTGGACTGGAGCTTTTCCAGATTTAATCTTTTTAGTTGCTTCAGTAAGTTGCATGATTGTCATAGGCCCATTCAAACCTGCCTTTGTTCTAAACATAGTTTGTCCAATTGGAGTTTATCCAAGTAATCTTCCTTATCTAACATTTTCTCATAGCCTCTTGCATAGAAGTCTCTGTAATACTCCTCAAAGGCTTTTGATATTTTCAAATTATCCATTACCTATTGATCATCCTTTTTGTTTTTTTGTGACATTTTTCTTTATCATTTCCCGTCTCAACTTATAAGAAAGTCACTTCCCAGTTTTATTTACAAAATCAAAGTTCTTTTGCTTAAGGTATAGTAGTTTTGCATTCATTTCTTGGATTATAAACAATGAGAACTGTTAGAGCAGCTTAATCTTTTGCTGAATTTTTTTATCAATTTTTTTGTTTTTGTTTCCCATTTTCTTTGTACTTTTTAATGGTTACTATAATGTCTCTCTGTTCCTTTTCTGTGTATGCATATTTTGGGGACTTGATAACATATATATATTTGTACATTGGGAAGACAGAATACAAATTGAAATGTATGAAATGCATATCTGCAGGAGGGTAAAACAAATGGGTAAGAGTCAGATGTCTGTGCAAAAACATACTTTGAGAACAGAACTTCCTTTCCATTTTTTTTTCCAGTAGGAAATGTATAGCTACAATTTGTTACGACTATAACTTAACAAGAAATAATTTTTCCTTTTGTGGTGTAGCTGTAAGCTTTTATTTACTTTTATATACATTTTATAGTTGTGGGATGTATGGCCTTCCAGATTGGGTGTGGAGGAATTCCACATGGTTCAAATGATGGCTTGTGCTGTCACCTTTGTACTCTAGTTGTTGAAAGGAAGAGAAAGTGTTTTGTATTGCAGGCCAACAGCTTACCACATCTTGATATTCTGGAAGGAAGTAAAAGTTACTGTTTAGTTATCTTTGAGAAACAGGAAAGCAAAGAGAGGATTTAAAAATGTACCTGTAATGGTAAATATCTACCTGTTGGGACTTAGAAATGTAACTGTAACCAATTGCCTTTAAAAAACTAACTTTGCTAGCATTGTTTGGGAAATATTCAAGTGTACAATAGCTGCATTTCACCCAATCATGTTGAGCAGTCATTTTTTCGCCTTCTTTATCATTCCATATATCTCTTTGCCCTCTTATGGCATATTACTGTCTTTAGTTTTACTTTGCAAATTCCCTTGAAAATTTAATGATCTTCTGTGTTTACATTTATATTCTGTAGCTTGTAGCAGGGAGTGTTGTGATGGCATTTGAAGAAGTGTGCCCAGATAGAATAGATTTGATTCACAAGAACTACCGAAAGCTTTGTAATCTGTTGGTTGATGTGGAAGAATGGGGACAAGTTGTCATTATCCACATGCTGACTCGGTATGCACGTACACAATTTGTGAGCCCTTGGAAAGAGGTGAGTTGTTTTTTGTTTGTTTTCTTAAAATAATCATCTATTTCTGTTTTGCTGTATGCTGGCTTTCCAGCAGATGTGTACACCCATAACTTTGAATTAATATCAAGCATGCTGGTTTGCTACACTGAAGTTACTGGTAAATAGACCAGTCAGGAGACCCTGAAAACAATGTCGTTTTCTCTTACTGTTGCTCGTTATTAGTAGCCTTCTCTTAGTACTTCAGTTATTATTCTCAGTGATGGCACTGCATTCAAAGATTCCATAGGCAATAGAAGAATTGTTGTCAAGGAGTTATTTTTGAAATCTGCTTGCCTTGCATAGTATAAAAAGAAGCAGAAATCACCTCAACATCCAAACACAAAGTGATATGTTAATTCTTGATCAAAATTCTCCAGTGATTAGCATATGCTAAATATAATAGAAATTTAATTTCTGGTTATTGGTGTTCTAAGTTTAAGTATATAATAAAAAATAATATTGATCTTAACACTTCTTGTAATCCTGGTTCAAAAATGTATAAGTTTCTGGATCTAGATGTACAATGTGAGAGGAATAAGAGGTTAGACGATACGTGCTTGGAGGATGGTTTCAGCGTCTACCCAAAACAGTGTGTAAAAGAAACACCACAAAATGTAACCATTCAAACCATAGCAGTTGTTCAACTGATAATTTGTTCTTGGGTTTCTCCCTGGGAGGCAAATGTTAGAAATTCACTGCAGATTTCTGCTTTCTTTGCTATTCACCTTATCATTGAGCGAAGTGAGTGGATTGATGGTGAAGACACAATGTTTTAAATGCTTTTCCATGCAGTGAAGTTTGGGAGTGACGGGATATAAATCTAAATGTGACTTCTGATCTCTCTTGAGTAAAATACTAAAGGCAAAATATAATTTCATTAATGAGGGAGCCAAAATAGGAGAGAACTTTGTCAGCTGTGTGATTGCAAGTGCATTAACTACATCAAAAGTACCATAATGTATTAACAACATTAACAGTACCGTAGTTTTCAAGTCATGACAAGTATAATTCATCATCCTTCTGCTTGATTTCAAATCTTATTTTGTGTTTGATGTCTTCATTTGGATGCTACATATTAAGAAACAGTAGGCAAGCTGGACTGGTGCGGAGGAGAGGCCAGATAAGATAGTTAAGGGTATGGGAAGTTACTCCTGTGTGGAGAACATCAAGGAACTTGGGAAGCTTAGTATAGATGTGATTGTTGAAGTTCTTAAGTATTAGAAAGGCTATGACATAGAAGGATTTCATTTAATGAGGTCAGGTTTCATTTGAATATTAGGCACACAGTCACCTGTGACTCTGTGCTTGTAGTCAATATTCTATAAGCGAAACAAAAGAATTATTTTGCTGCTAAGGAGAATATTATAGTTGAGGCAAATTAGTTTGATCTTCTGAACTAAATTCAATCCCAGTGTGAGTGGACGTATTAACATGCCCATTTATTCAGTGTTCTACCCTTGTTGGATTTAATTGTCTATTTTTATAATGGCTTTTGTTGTGTACTTTATATACTTTTGTTGTAATATTTTTGTAGAGAAAAGATAATACAGTGTTCATATGTATTAGTTTGGAGAAATAGCCCAATTAAATTTGTCATATGCTGTCACCCAAATGCAGACCCTAAAAGCAGACCATTTTTAACCAATCTGAAGTTTAAGTCTAATGTGTCCAAGGGTCTGAATGACTTGACTTAAGAAATGACGTGAAGGCACACAATAACAACCACAAGAAGACTAATATAATCAAGGAGATTTCTATACTTATTTCTATATGTCATACATTTATTCATTTATGAAATTCCCCTGGATTTAATGGGTCAGTTTTGTTGAGACGAAAAATTTGATTTAGGCCAAGGAATTAGCATTGGGTATTGAATTACACTTTTGTGTTATCTAAAGGTTAATTTACATCATGTCGAGTTGGTTTTGGTGATCAATTCTTATGTGAGTGGAGCGGTAAAAATATTTTTTCACAGTGGTTTCTTGCTCTCTCAGAAATATGATATTTATAATTTGGATCTGGGACTGTCTTGTGGACATTCAAATTGAGGCAGTGACCAGGAGCTTATTTTACCAGCTTTAAGTGACTTATCAGCTATACCTCTTCTGGCTACTATGGTGCATCCTTTGATAATTTCCTGGCTACTTTCTTTCTTACAGAAGTAGGTTCTAATTATTATTATCCACTACCCAGCTCATGTCTGATTTATGTGTTGGTTATAAATTCAGTTTCTTGGAAATGAAATGGGAAATATTCTAAAGAAATTGTGAAAAAAAAAATAGCCCTAAAGCCTCCAAAGCTATAGGAAGGTGTAGAGAAAGAATCAGAATTGTTTTCATCTCTTTTAGGAAAGAAATGTTCTTCTTCTTCAGTGAAGAGTTTGAACTGGTAGGTGTACTATTTAGAACTTGGACGCAAGCTCTGAAAGGTGTACATTGAAAAACATATTGAAATCAGTGGTCTATGGGATGAATACATCAAGAACTAGTGCCACAGTATGTTTAGGCATTGAAGGAAAGTACAGTTTCCAATAACTTATGCTATGCTAGAAATTGGTAAAAATTCAAAGAAGGATTTCATATTCGAAACCATGTTTGGTTTACTTAGAGTACTTTTAAATTAAAGTATTACGTTGTGTACATTCTGAACATAACAAAATTTATTCACTAGTACATTCTTCATTTAAGTAAACTATGTATGATTTTGAATAAGTCTTTATTTTCTACTAAAGTCCTTTAAATTGGCATCACACAACCTGCCTAAATATCATTGATATCATTGTCTTCCATCAGATTCATCCATAGTGTTTTCCTTGTTCTTGCATTCATCTCCGTGACAATTGCTACACTTAATGTGCATTATTAGTTT
Source organism: Cyclura pinguis (assembly GCA_030412105.1). Lineage (NCBI taxonomy): Eukaryota > Metazoa > Chordata > Lepidosauria > Squamata > Iguanidae > Cyclura > Cyclura pinguis. Next base: position 313,515,946 of record CM059600.1, on the reverse strand, counting down.
TGTGTAGAAAAGAGATGGGCAAAGGGCAGCCTCTGGTCTTCATGCAGTCACCAAACCTTTTTTGCAACTATGCTGGTGCTCCTGATACTCTGCAATGCTTTGGTGACATCTGTTTCTGGAAAAAAAAAATACTGTGGCAGCGAAATGCTAAATGCTTCATTGTCAACAGGAAGATACACTATACTCGTTGACATGGTCATTATCATAGTGTCAGTGTTACCTTCCATCAAGTGTACTTTGACTTAGAGTGATCCTGTGAATGAGAGACTTCATAGTCATCCTGTCGTCAACAGCCCTGCTCAGCTCATGCAGACTCAGGGCTGTAGCTTTCTTGATTGAGTCTATCCATCTGTAATGCGTTTATTCTCTTTTCCTCATACCTTCTTCCTTACCAAGCATTACTGCTTCTCTAGTGAGTCAGGTCTTCTCATGATATGTCCAAAGTACAACAATCTCAGGTTTATTTGCTCTTGGACCCATTTATTTGTCTTTTTAGCAATCCATGGCATCTGTAGAACTCTCCTCCAAGCCCACATTTCAGATGAGTTGATTTTCTTACCAGCTTTCTTCACTGTCCAGCTTTCATAGCCATACATAGAAATTACACTTCAGGATCTTGCCTTCATAGCTGCCCCTTCAAGGCCTACTTTTCTAATTTTTTGACTGCGCTCTCCATTCTAATTAAGGGCTCAGTCAAGGTATGGAAAATTGCAGTGTCTTTGGCATCTGTGTTAAAGTAAAAATCATCTATATTCATTATTTTTGTTTTCTATGTTCAGTTCAGTGTACAGGTTAAGCAGGGTGATACAGTACAGCTTGCCTGACCCCTTGCCAATTGGAAACCATTCCATATCTCTGTATTCTGTCCTGATGGTAGCCCCTTGTCAAAAGTACAGGTTATGCATCAGGACGATCAAATGTTGTGGTTTACCCATTTCTTTAAGAGCCCATTCATAATTTTTCATGATCTACACAATCAAAGGCTTTGCTATAATGTATGAAGCACAGGAGAATATTATTCTGAAAAATCTTGGTGTGCTCCATTATCCAGTTTGCAATATGCTACCTAGTACCACTTCCTTTCCTGAACTAGCTTGAACATCTGGCAGTTTTCACTCTAGACATGGTAACAGTTTTTATTCTAGAAGTTTGAGCATCACTTTGCTAGCATGGAAGGTTAATGCAATGATCTGATGAATATTAAATCCCCAGTGTCCCTATTCTTGGGGACTGGAACGTATGTTGAGCATTTCCAATCTGTGGACCATTCTTTTGTTTTCCATATTTATTACAAATTTTAGTTATAATGAAAATAGATTCTGTCCCTGTAGCTTGAAGCAGCTGTTTTGGAATGCCATTCTGGTCACTTACTTCCCCTAAGTGCTCTGAGTGTAGTTTCCGCTTCAGTTTCTAAAATTGGGAGATCATTTTCGTATGGTTCTTCCTTGAATGAATCTGTAATCCTTTTCTCTCTTTTATATAGTTCTTATGTATATTGTTTCCATCTTCTTTTTATTTGTATTTGGTCATATAAACAGGATTCTACCCATTTTGCCAGTTGGTGCTTTGTCCATGGAGCTTGACTAAGTGTTGTACCTATTAATGGTGCTGTCAAATCTGGTAACCATGCCAGATGTTATCATTGCTGTGGCCACACAAAAGAGACACTTCCATACATGCTCTTTAGTTGTCTCCCAGCTTGAATGCCTGGAAACAATGGCACAATGCAGTACTGCACCAACTAGGTAAAACCATCCTAGCTGAAAGGGCACTGTTTCTCTAAACCAAACTATGTCTGAGGTAGGTACCTGAGCAGACATAGTTGTTACGGACAAAAAATAGAAAAGATCATCATTGTGGGCATCATGATCCCCTTTGAAAACAGAAATCCAACCACAAGGGATGCTAGAGAATGCATACATCAGAAATACACCCCTCTGGCTTATGTACTGAGGCAAAGAGAGTACAAGGTCTCCATCATTTGTTGCTTGTTGGAGCCCTGGGTGGCTGGAATCCAGCAAATAAATCTGTTTTGAGATTCTGTGGTTGGAGTTTAAATTTCCTTTTGATTTCTCAGATTATGTAGAAGAGGTCTCTTGTTCTTTTTGTTGTCATCTTCCGTTTGTCTGCATTAATTATTATAGTAGTCCTGTTTGTCCCTGTGCACATGTTGCTAAAGAGTTGCATTCTGGTTTCTGACTCTGGGTTCTGACTGATGTCAAGATGTTTTTGAATATTATATAATATATTATTTTGAATATTATATGGCAAAGTGTATAAATCATGACATCATGCCTCCTTTTACACTGCTGGTGGACCTGGTAACTGTTCTGCTGCTCCCAGTGCTGATCAAGGTCCTCAAAATATCTTGGACAAAGTCTGCCTCCTTCCTGACAGTGTCTCATTGATTGGAACACCTCTACAAGACCAGCAGGACAGTGTTCCATTCCTTTTCAACCATCCACCTCTGAACTCAGTTGTAGTAGAAGTCTCCCAGCCCAGAGGTGGAGTAAGGCAGCATACCATTCCAGTGGACAAGGAGGGCAGCTACCTTGGTGTGTTTGGCAGACACTTCTACTCCTTGGCACTGTTGGTGAGGGTTGCCAACATGCAGGCTTGCGTGGCAACTTACCAGACATTCCTCTGGGAGAACGTGTTCTCCTTCATCTCTTACCTCCCAGAAAAGCACTGTAACACAGCCCTCGCCATCTAGCCGGAAGCTCATGCTTTCATCATGCGGCAGATCCACCAGATATTTGATTGACTGTGCAGTCAGGGGCATGTCGAGTGTGGTGGTCCTCTGCTACTGTGCATGGCTTTGCTCATCAAGCCTTACTGATGACATCAGGCAGTGCATTGAGGACCTCCCCTTCAATAGTGTGGGGCTCTTCAATGCAGGGACAGATGAGGCCATTGGCATATCACCAAGGCCCACTTGATGGTCAGGAGGATAGGGTTTGGAGCCTTACATCAGCAACCTTGGTTCACACACTTCCTTCCCCTTTGCTGAGGGAGACTCATCAGGCTCCTACACACAGCAGACCTCCTCTCACACTCAGATGGACAGGTCCTTTATCCTGGCATCAGAACACTCCACCTCATGGCATGGAGGATAACTCCATGAATTCACCACAACTGGCCAAAGTGTTCATGGGAAGGATTCCCCCAAGTGCTACTGTGCCTACAAATTCTCTGCCTTTGCTGTCTCTAGGAATGAATGTGCCTCTCCAGCCAGCCGGTTTACCATCCTCCACTTCCTTCTCTATCTAAGGGAGCGTGCTCTAGCGTCCCCCTCTCTGACAATATATCTCAGTGTGATAGTGGCCTACCAATTGAGGACCTCCTCATTGAGCTCACTGGTTTTGGACTCCCTGGTTAAGAGGTTCCTCAAGAGTTTCGCTCACCTTTAATGCCCTGCCCCCAGTAGCACCACAGACTCCTCCCTGGTCTCAGTCATTGGTCCTGTTGGAGCTTATCAGGAAGCCCTTTGAGACCATAGCAGCCACCAATGATGATCTCATCTCCTGAAGACCAGTGTTCTTTGTTGCCATAACCTCTGCCAAAAGAACCAGTGAACTCACAGCCCTGCATTCTGAGTTCGCATACTTGCATTGAGACAAGGGGGTCTATTGCCTATAATCACCTTCCTCCCAGAAGTGATGTCTAAATTTCACCTTAACCAGGACATCATCCTCCCAGTGTTCTACCATCAACCCACCACTCCACTGGAACAGTCTGTTCACTCCCTGGATGTCAGATGAGTGATGGCCTACCACATTCAGAGAACAGCCTCCTGCTATCCAACCAGTAGACTTCTTGATTGCTATGGGGGCCCTGGGAAAGGGAAATAAATATGCTCTTAACATTTTTCCAAACGGGTGTCCCACACAATACATTTGGCCTACAACTTGGTGAGACAACCAGTTCCTTAGCCCTTTAGGCCCCATTCCACTAGAGCAGTCATCTCCTCCATCTCTCTTCTCCCATTGTCCAGCCTCTGCAGGGCAGCAGCATGCTCACAGCTATCCACTTTCATACACCATTACAGACTGGACTGAAGATCAAGAGTGGATGCTAGCTTTAGCCATGATGTCCTCTTATTTGTCTTCCAGTGACCTCCCATCCAGTGGTAAGCTTTTCACTCACCCATGCATGTGTGAGGCACAGAGACCACGAAGAAGAAAACAAGTTGCTTATCTTTAACTGTGGTTCTTTGAGTGGTCATGTGTGCCCGTACGCAATACCACTCTCCGTCCCCTCTTTCAAGGATCCTGACTAGTGGATTGCAAAACTGAGGAGCATCATGGTGGGCTGGGACATGTGTGGTACATGAGATGTGTGAAGCCACAGCCAAGCTGCTGAGCTCCAGAAGTTTCCAAGATGGGTCTCTTCATGAAAATCTGTATGTGTGAGGGCACAGATGACCACTTGAAGAACCACAGTTGCAGATAAGCAACCTGTTCGTTTCTTCTTTTGCCTCTCTAGTTGGAGCATAAACTTGGATTATAGATCTGTTGATGGGCTTTCACTGAAGTCTTATTGATATTATTTGGTCAGGCTTTCTATTATACCCCTTAACTGCTTTTGCTACATCTCTCCTTACTACTAACTCCTCCTTACTACTAATACCACCCAATTTTTTCTTGAGATTTTCATTTGCTGAGTAAAACACTGTGTAATTATCTAACTCAAAATGCCCTTTTCCTGTCCAATTTAGCTCTCTCGCCTCAAGCATTACAATGTTTATACATTCCATTTCTTGTCTAGCTTCCCCTGATTCATGCTTCTTACATTCCATATTCTTGTGTTGTGCAACTTCAGATTTCCTTTCACCTCTAAGCATGTCAACAGCTGAATGTTCTTTTGGCATGAGTTCGGTTTTGTCATTATCCACAGTGCTACTTCTTATTATCTTCTGCTGTACCCCAGTAGCCTGTTAAGTGCCATTTGACCTGGGTGATTGATCTTCTGGCACTATTTCTTGTTTCATTTTGGATTGTCTCATATGGTTTTCATGTAAAGATATTCAGGAAGAGGTTTACCATGCTTCCTTTTGAGTAGCACTGACATGTGTTAGCTATGGTGCCACTGCTGTTGCCTCTGAGAGATCTTCTTTCAGTGTCGTTGTCCCTCCCACTGCTGCTCTCAAGTAGTTTTGCATATTAGTCTGGTTCCTCAGCAAAAGCCTATCTGACATGGGAGACCCTACTAGCAGTGCTGCTACCATCAGCAAAGCCACTTGCCTCACAGGAGCACACAATCCTACTATTGTGAAAAGATAGTACCATTGGTGGAAGTCAGTGTCATACCCCTGGCCTAGTCAATATCATAATCAGTATCATATTCCCTAATCAATATCCTCATGATGGTACTAAAATCAGACTTAATTGTTAATACATTTTAAGTAGTTAGGGTTACTAACTAAAAGGTTTCATTGTAATAATTAAACTTAGGAGAATTTAGAGATACCTTTATTAACACTCAGAAATCGAACAGAAATTGGTCAAGTGAAAAGTGAATATTTCTGCTAGTATTTTATTAATCACAGTAATAATACTCTCTGTAAATAAATGGTTAAGAAAGAACCAAAACAGCAAGCAGCCAATCTGAGAAGTGACCCTGTAAGCACTCCTGCCCAAGGAATAGGAGATATTGCTGACATATTTGATTTATGTCACTTTATTTTGTGTTCTTTCTCTTATCATCGGCACATTTGTTTATTGCTTTCCTTTTATAATCTCAGAACAAATGAGGGGATTTTTTGGCACGAACTCAAAAAGTGTTGAATTTAATTACCATTGAGCTATTACCAGGTAGCCACTTTTGGGACAAATAGTTGAGTTTAGCTTAGGGTGGGCAACTGTTGCTTTGGAGTTGTGTGGACCCCACGGTTGGCCTTCTTCAGAATGATTTCTTTTTTTGCTTCCAAACACTAGGGGTTGTGAGAGCAGTTTTGCCATGTTTTTAGTAAAATGCCTTGGACCATTTTAGGTTTAGGAAAGGGTGTTTTTCCTAACCAAAAATGATTCAGAAGTACCCCCACAACTCATAGGCATTTAGAAATTTTGAAGATTTGAGGAAACTTAAGGACCATCAGGCTACAAAGATGTCCCGGGGCACATTTTTCCTATACTTGATAAAACCTCATTTAAAAAACAAAACAAAAACAAACTTCACAGTTAATAGTGGTGATGCCTGGTATTTCAGTTCCATTAGTTTTCAACTATGAAAATATTTCAGATGCATTTTCTTCATCTTTTGTCTCAAACTTTTCTATGTTTTAGCTTCAACAGATTTGTATTTTGGTGGATTTTAAATAAGCTACTGTAGAAAGGTTCACCTTTTGTTTAGTCTGTTGTTTCCTTCTCTGTATTTTTGTTGACCCTTGCTTATTTTAGGCTTTGGTTACCATATTAATAGGAATCTGTTGCACTTTTTAAGAACATAAAATATGTCTTGCTGACCATTTATAAATGTTTGGTACTTTAGTTCATGGTGCTTCTGGCATTTTAATTCTGGTTGTGAGTTTGGAAATGACAATGGGTTAATGTATTGCTTTTCTCTTTTCTAGTTTTATGGTCTTGTGTTGTATCTTGACAAATGTTAGCCAGATTAGTGCCAGTGAAGATGCAATATTGCACCATGGTTTATACTGACAGAGAAAGAGGATTATATTTTTAAACCTGTGGCCCACTTCCAGACATTTAACCATGATTAAGAGATTGGAGTTATTTATGGTGGCACAGAGCAGGAAGTTTCAGATGCTGAATTGGTTTCTTACTAATTGAATTGTTAAAATATCATAAGGAAAACCTCTTTGATATCCACTAATCTCCATCCTTTTTTAGATAGTTTCTTAAATAAACATGTTACAAGATTTCTTATGTAGTAGAACAGATTTTTAATTTAGTATATTTACATCATTATAGATCAGTATTTAGACTGTTTATATGTAAATGTATGATTTGAGGAACAATTAAGTGTTGACAAAGTATATTGCAGTCATATCAATTGGAGTGCATTTTCCATAATTTTTCTAACTGACATCCTTGATAAATAGTGGTTGCCAAGTCAAAACCGATTATACAGTGCACTAGGAATTCATGGTGCTGTCAGGGAGAAGACCGATTGACTTTAAATTTACATATTAATGAGAAGATTTGTTAAGGGGGGTGCTTTACTATAGAAAATAACAGCATATTTATAGGGCACGACATTTTATAAATAAAGCTGATGCAGGAAAATGGAAATTAAACCTTTCAGATTAATACTTTCAAGAATGGTAAAATGCGTATTTGCATTTTTATTTTCTGAATTTACCTTCCTTTCTGAATAGCACATTTCGTACTCTTCCCCCGCCCTATATTAAATTGGCTGTTCTCTGGGGATTAGTAAATTTGAATAATTTTGCGTGCTTCAACAGGTAAAGGGAATCCATCAATTAAGAAGTAGAGAGGGCAGTAATTTCCTAATGTATTTTTTAATTCTGATACAAATCCTGTTAACTTCACTTTTAGTAGAGAATGATAATTCATATCCATACTGTGATTTTGGGATGGCACAGAATACTGATAAAAAGAATAACAGTGTGTCCATAACTTTTTTTTACTATCCTGAAATGTAACTTATATCATGTAAATTAATTTGTTGAAGTAGCTTTTTTACTCAAAGTTCAGCAATTCACTGGCTGTCAGACTTTACATTATGAATTCCAAGTTTGCTAATACAGAATCATCATTAACGTGTACAGTTTTGGTGTGGAAAATATCTAGGTCTTTATAGCCTTCAGGCAATAACAGAAAGCTGGTAAAATGACTTGAATCTAGCAATAGGAAACAGGTTTTAACCCAGAATATCTGAGGCTGTCTTCATGGATTCTGAGGCAGGCTTATTTGCTGCCCCTCCACTTCTCTCTGTTTTGCTGTTTACCCATGCTTGGTAATGGATGCAGGCAGTGGTGGCTGTTTACATGTCAGTTGTAGGCAGGAACACACACAGCAGCATCAGCTAGAGTAAAATGTCATTCTTTCCCAGTTTAAGCTTGTTTCCTATAGACATGCACCTGCAACGTGAACTCTTGTATTTTTCTAGCCTTCTTTCACCATTCATTGTATACAGATGGTGCCAAAAAAAACCCTCTCTGCTAGACAGAGGACAAGGAGGAAAGAGGGGCTGGGCAAGTATAACAAAACTTAGTTAAAAGGAGCTTCTTCATCAGAGACTTTGTTAACTGAGGTATACTTATAGTTACTTGCATAATGCATTTTTTTTAATGTGGGTGAGATAGATTGTGGCCTGAATTCAGTTGTTAGACTCAGCTGGAATAGACCCATTGAAACCACACTTATATAAATTTCACTGATTCAGTGGGGGTTCAGCTTTTCATTCAGTAATCAAACCATATTCATTGGATGAAAAACATTTTATTGTAAAATGGGCCTAGTATCTTTAATACACTTTTCTCATTCCCAACCAAAGAAACAGAAAATAAGAGGCAGCCTAAGTTCCAGTTAACAAAATTCTGTCCAACTGGTGGAAGAGAACAGAATGATTTTTGGTAATTCCCTCTTTCTTTTGTGACTGCTGAGAATCTGCTCTGACATGTTGTGAAATACTCCAGAATAAGGTGGGAAGTGAAATGGGGTGGTAAGGGAAAGAAGAATCACCACTAATTACCCCCCTGGCTTCCTTCCATTTACAAAAAGCCAACTAAGGGAGTCTGTCCTTGCTGCCTTAGGGGACTGTGCCACATCCATTTTTTTTAAAAGAAGGAAAAAGACTTTTTCCACTGAGGCTAGTTTGGGTGGTGGTTGGTTGAGTGGAATTAACAGAGAATATCAGTATCTTGATCAGTAGCAATTATTGCTTTTACTTTAGCAAGGGTCATTAAACCTCATGACTTTGTAAAGGTGCAACAAAGTAAACATTTGACATCCTGAAATAATAATAATAATTATTATTATTATTATTATTATTATTGGAGAAAAGGTTATTCTTATAAAGCCTTCCCCAGTCTTCTAGATGTGTTGGTCTAAAACTCTCATAGGTTTAGACCAACATTGTTGACAGTTTGGAGGCTACATTGACTTTCTGGTGACCTTAGAGGACTTCCCCTGACCCTGGGTGGTTTTGCAATTTTTTCAGGGGGTCCTGGGTGATGTGGGGATCTAAAAATGGCCTTGGGAATCACATGTGCCATGCAAGCTGTGCTTTCCTTGGTGAGCACAAAACATACTTGCTTTGGATACACATCTGCCTGTTTCACTTTATCATTAAAAGAAGTAACTCTGCTTTACTAAACTAGTGCTTGTGGTGGCCAACAAGATTCAAAAAACACTACAACCATAGCAACAATGTGTGTGCGCGCGCGCGCGTGTACATCCGTGTGTACACACAGGCATGTGCCTTCAAGTCACCTGTTGACTTAGAGTAACCCTATTGTGGCCGCACGCACCCCCCAAGATTGATATCGTTTAATTGACAAATGTTATTTAATTGGCACTACATTAATTGGCATTGATATAAAATGGAACCTGAGGTGACTGAGAAGTCAAGCTGGAAAGAAGAAAATTACTGACTGTAAACATGAGATTGCAAGGCAGGTGAGCCCACCCCCTTTCTAGGCGCAACTGAACTCATTGTCAGGCAGATTACAAGGCAGCCCTGGAGATAATAGGCTTGTGCTGAAACCAGAGATCTCTGTGCAGAAAAGAGAAGTTCCCCTGAAACTGTGATTGTTTTAACCCTGTTCCCTCACGCCTGGATGTTTTGCTACTTTGTCTTCCGGTCCTCTCTCAGTAAACATTGTTGGAAAGATCCCGTTAAGTTACCCTCACAACAGGCCTCCTAATTTTGAGCTAATTAATTCTCCTCTGTCGTGTTGAGGTACTGGCATCCCAGGTGGACCCCTGAGTCACCCATGTTTTGGGGTGACAACGCTATGAATTTCATAGGGTTTTCTTAGGCAAAGAATACTTAGATACCAGAATAAAAATTAAATCAACTCATTTCCCTTTAAAATTGAACAATTTAGAACAATTTAAAATAAGAATTAGCAACCTGTTACCCTGCAGCTTTATGAGACCTGTGACTGTTTCTGAAACCAAGCAGTGCCCCACTCCATTTTCTGCACACCTCAGTTTGGCTACAAGGTGGCAAGCAGGGTGAATGGTCAGTCATATTTAATCATGTTAATTTGTTGGGTTTTGTATCCTGTATACAAAAGGTTTTGGACAGTATTGCTTGTTAGATTGAGTTCCCTATTTTGATGTACAGTGCCTTTTCTACTAATCTCTATATAATCATACTAGTTAGTATGTTTTTGGTTGGTCAGTTGAATTACAGAGGCCCAGAGAGCCAGTGAATCTTGCCTTCAGAGGAGAAAAAAGCCTTAAAAAAATTACAAAGTCAATAATTCCTGAAAAAATATGAACTGTAATTTGAACTCAGAAACTTGGATCAAATTTAGAAGATGATAACCATATTTATTATTAGGGATTTCCTTGATAGTTAGCAGTGTAAAATTAAGAAATCTGTGTATTATTGTTGTTGTTGTTGTTGTTATTCTATCCCTTTACAGGATGGTGTATTTGAGGAATATAATGAAAAGAATTTCTATGAATCTGATGAGGAGCAGCAAGAGAAAAATCGGAAAGTAGACAAGCCATATTCCATGGACCCAGACCACAGATTACTCATTCGAAATACGAAGCCTTTATTACAGAGCCGCAATGCTGCCGTATGACTATTTTGCTACTTAATTTTTTTTAAGAAAAGAAACTCGGTTTCTTACTAGAGTGAAGCATGTGTAGCAGGGGCAGTCGAGGCTGATCTTCCTTCTCCGCAGCAACTATCCTAGACTTCAAGAAAGATTTTCTATTGGGGGTTAAGGAAGCCTGCTAAATGAGAGTGGGCTGTGGTGCAAGGGACTGAGGAAAACAGTGCACATCTCAAAATTAGGCAGAGCCACGTGTGGGTAGCTGCCTATCATGGAAGTTGTCCCAGCTGATTTCTGGAAATGCATCTTTCCTCCTTTCACTTCTGTGTTCTGCAACTCGTATCATTCAGCAGGAGCTCCTGAACTCCTTGGACATTCTCAGGAAGGCTTTTGGAGCAGTCCACTATAAGATGGGTTAACCTCTCACACCAGCTGAACGAGGCAGGAGAAGAACGTTGTAATCTGTTTAAACTGTTGATCTTATGTTCCTCTCCTCAGTTTAATTACATAGCCTTGCCTCCCACAAACCTATCTAACAACTCCTAACATCACTATTTTGCAACCAGGGAGGTTGCAGCCTTCCAGCCTTCCTAGAATGATCATTCTTGGTAAGTATTAATCTCTCATTCTCAGGAAGGCTTTCAGAGCAATCCACTACAGGATGAGATATACCCTAGCTTACTACTTATGGGTGGGAATGGCTGCCACCTCCCTGGATAACTACATGTAACACTGATCTATCAAAATCTGCTCACCTAGCTGCAGACCTGTATACTTTGTAGTGCTTTATGAAAGTATTGGGTTCCTTACAACTTGCTGCCTCACAAATATCTTCTAAAGATACTGTAGTCATAAAAGCCATTGTTGAGGACACTGACCTTTATCAGCATCTGTTTTGCCATCTAGAAATATAGCTGTTGGTAATTTATTTTAAGAAAAGAAAATTTCAAATGTCTTCAAATGCATTTTTTTACTTCAACAGTATAAACAACTAAAGTTTTCTATAAAGTTTTCTACTGCTGTATTTATACTGTAGCAACAGCCTTGAAATATACCAAATATAGTGAAGGTACGTAACTCTATTTTTTTTTCAGGTGGTCATGGCTGTTGCACAACTTTATTGGCATGTAGCACCAAAATCTGAAGCTGGCATTGTTGCTAAATCATTAGTACGTTTACTTCGTAGTAACAGGTAAATAAAATATAGTTATTTAAACAGCTGCTAGTTTTTTTCTCTCTCAGTCAATGTGGGTATACATTTATAAAGGCTAGAACTTAAATGCACTAGAATTGATTTTTATTTGTGTAGCTAAAAATAACTTTAGATATTTGTTAGTCATACATCAATATGATTTAAGTACTCTACAAAATTTGAGAAGTAATAATGCACTTGCTGGGAAAGTCTTATGCAGAACTGCTACACTCATAAAATATATAGTGTAATAGCACATAGTGTAAAAGCACATTGGAAGCATGTTTTGGGGATATTCTTTCCAAACCAAGATGACAATGTTTAAACTGATTAGCAATTTAAACTATGAGATTTTGGATGGTAACATGAATTCAGGTACAGTTGTGCTACTGGTATGGTTGTGCTACATTCAGTATTAGCCTTACGTAAAGTAGGCTCATTGAAATGAAAGGTACTTAAATCCTTTCTTTTTCAGTGGTCTGAATCCAATTGCTAATCTCGGTTAGAGTAGACTCACTGAATCAGTGGGAATATAATAAAGCAGAACTTACTGATTCTATTTATTAACCTATTGCTTCAAAGGGTTTATTTTAATTGAGACCACCAGTTGGATTTAAGACCATGGCACTTACCATACTAGCACTAACATTTGATTTAGTCTAATTACTGTAACAAAATTCTTCCATATATTTCAAGTGTTGCTTAGAATTAATTGTGTATGTAATTCATATTTATGTATTCCAGTCCTGTAAGTATGTAAAACCTTCTAAGAGCATTGTAGGAACTGTCATAGGAACTATTTTAAAAACTAGTGTTCAATTCTTTTTTTATTTAATATTTCTCATGGAAAGATACTTGAGAATGACACATATTAATTGTCTGGTGTTGCCTTCTAGGGAGGTACAATATGTTGTTCTCCAGAATATAGCTACCATGTCCATCCAACGCAAGGTTTGGCATATTGAATATTAAAATCCAATATCGTTATATTTTAACTTTAATATAACAGCTAATATTGATTTGTGCCTGCATTCTTCCCTCTCTAGGGCATGTTTGAGCCTCACTTGAAGAGTTTCTACGTTAGGTCAACTGATCCAACTATGATTAAAACATTAAAGGTACATTTTATCTAAAATGTGATAGTTTTCAATGTTACAAAGAAATGTGTTCCTCTTGCATTGGCTTTGCCATACTGATTTGGTAATATTAAAATAAAAACAGCACAATACTCAAGTTTCCAATTCATCTGTTCCAAAAATCTGTTCCTGAGTAGCAACTGTCTGTTGTGAGCAGTTCAAACTCTGACAGTATAATCTTATGTGTGCTTGTTGAAAAGTAAATCTTGGCTGAGTTTAGTAGGGCTTATTCTCCAGAATGTATTATTAAGATTGCACTCTGATTATCTAAAAGGAAGCAAAATCATCTTTGAGTATAGAACCTTAATGCAAATTATAGTAAGCGATTACAACAACGACATTCACTGCTGCTGTCAAAGAAAACAAGAACATGAGCTGTATAGCTGTTACATTTAGCATGTTTAAATAATTTCAGAATAGTAAATCAAAAATGCAGCCGAGGTGAGGAAGAAGAGAACTAATTTGTGGTCTCTGCGACTTAACACATCTGTACTTATGTTGGATTGACTCATTATCTTCTAGAGCTAAGCAATATATTTTTGTCGGAACCCCATCTTTACTATTATGCATGTTGAAGTAGGGTTTCTGCATTTTCCCTCAGTTCCTTTTCACTATTGCAGCTGTTGCATTCATTTGGGAATCTCTTCCACCATTCAGATTCACGAAATTATCTTATCCATCTTTTTCTTCATCTTTGCCTACTTCATTTATACTACTTTGTTATTTCTCTTGCTTCTCTTTGTTTTTATCTCTTCTTTTTCCCAGTGTTAGGGTCCATGCTACCAGACCCAATAGGTCCATGACCTCTAAAACCTACTTCAGGAAATACGTCCATTGCGAAAGGAAAATTCCCTGCTTTGGAAAGATGCCCCCATTGGTTTGTTTGGTAGAATCATAGAATCATAGAATCATAGAAATGTAGAGTTGGAAGAGACCACACGGGCCATCCAGTCCAACCCCCTGCCACTCAGGAACACCCTCAAAGCACTCCCGACAGATGGCCATCCAGCCTCTGCTTAAAAACCTCCAAAGAAGGAGACTCCACCACACTCTGAGGCAGCATATTCCACTGCCGGACAGCCCTGACTGTCAGGAAGTTCTTCCTGAGGTTCAGGTGGAATCTCCTTTCCTTCAGCTTGAATCCACTGCTCCTTGTCCTGGTCTCTGGAGCAGCAGAAAACAAGCCCACTCCCTCCTGTACATGGCATCCCTTCAAATATTTAAACATGGCTATCATGTCCCCTCTTAACCTTCTCTTCTTCAGACTGAACACACCCAGCTCTCTAAGTCTGTCCTCATAGGGCATGGCTTCCAGACCCTTCACCATTTTGGTCGCCCTCCTCTGGACCTGCTCCAGCTTGACCATGTCCTTCTTGAATTGGGGTGCCCAGAACTGGACACAGGATTCAAAATGAGGTCTAACCAAAGCAGAGTAGAGTGGTACCAGTACCTCCCTCGATCTAGACACCATACTCCTATTGATGCAGCCCAGAATTGCATTGGCTTTCTTGGCTGCCGCATCACACTGCTGACTCATGTTCAGCTTGTGGTCTATTAAGACTCCTAGATCCCTTTCACACGTACTGCCATCCAGCCACGTGTCCCCCATCCTATATTTCTGTATTCCATTTTTTCTACCTAAGTGTAAGACCTTACACTTCTCTCTGTTGAATTTCATTTTGTTAGCCTTGGCCCAGCTCTCCAATCTATCCAGGTCATTTTGAATTTTGATCCTGTCCTCTGGCGTATTAGCAACCCCTCCCAATTTGGTGTCATCTGCAAATTTGATGAGCATGCCCTCTATTGCTTCATCCAAGTCATTGATGAAAATATTGAACAGCACTGGGCCCAGGACAGAACCCTGTGGCACCCCGCTAGTCACTTCTCTCCAGGATGAAAAGCAGCCATTGGTGATCACCCTTTGGGAACGGTCAGTCAACCAGTTACAGATCCACCTGACAGTAGCCCTGTCCAGCCCACATTTTACTAGCTTCTTTGCAAGAATGTCATGGGGAACTTTGTCAAAGGCCTTACTGAAATCGAGATATGCTACATCCACAGCATTCCCTTCATCTGTCAAGCTAGTAACTCTGTCATAAAAAGAGATAAGATTAGTCTGGCCTGACTTATTTTTGAGAAATCCATGTTGACTTCTCGTGATTACCGCATTGCTTTCTAAGTGATCAGAAACTGACTGCCTAATGATCTGCTCCAGAATCTTTCCGGGTACCGATGTCAGGCTGACTGGGCGATAA
This sequence comes from Cyclura pinguis, assembly GCA_030412105.1. NCBI lineage: Eukaryota > Metazoa > Chordata > Lepidosauria > Squamata > Iguanidae > Cyclura > Cyclura pinguis. The sequence goes on along the minus strand of CM059600.1, from coordinate 313,500,646 downwards.
TTATTTGGGTCCTCTTTTTTTCCCTTCTTGAAGATGGGGACAACATTTGCCCTCTTCCAGTCTGCTGGAACTTCTCCTGTCCTCCAAGATTTCTCAAAGATTATAGCAAGCGGTTCCGAAATGACCTCTGCCAGTTCTTTTAATATCCTAGGATGCAATTCATCTGGCCCTGGAGACTTGAATTCATCCAGTGTGGCCAGGTATTCCTGTACCACCTCTCTACCTATTATGTGCCGCATTTCCCCTGCCTGGTAGTTATATATCTTCCAGTAGTGTAAGCATTTCTAGAGTTCATTGAGTAAGCATTCCAAAATAAACACTGTTGCATAAAAGTTTTGCTTACAAGAAACCTTTACAGGCTTTGAGGTGACCAGCTTCAGATTCCTCCATACATGTGCTTTCAGTTTGGTTCCATCCTCTTAACAGTAGAGCAACTTAATGCCCTGTCTACTCCCCTAAGGATGTTCAGATGAGACACTGGCCATTTTAGACCAGGCAGACTGAGATTGATCTGACTTGGGGGCAGTCTCTTCAGTGATGAAGAAATGATCAAAGTTTATAAACCCAGAGAAAAAGAAGAGAAGGCCTAAGGAGGCTTGTAAGGATGAAAGACAGGTGTCATTTTTGAACCTATCTTTTGATCCATTTTCTTCTTTACTTCCAGGAATTTTGAGATCTATGTGTTTGGTTGACAGTGGTGATAGAGAACCAACCTTTAGTTCCAGTTTTCCCATCTACCCTCAACTTATCCATTTCAAAATTGGATATGGCCCAGATGGTTTTTAAAGAGCAACGAAACAGTCTGCAGCTTGTGGCATCCTTGTGGTAGAGATTTTGGAGTTATCTCCTTGACATTGCACTAACGTAATTTATGTTCAACATAAATTGACAACTGATCACCAGTTTATACTAAGTCATCATTGTATCACTCCCAGTCCTGAGAGAGATGTTAATCTTACCACAGATGTTGATCTTGCCATTCATTGATGTTTCATGGTCCTAGTACAAGAAGAGTCTCCATGAGGTCCTCCATGAGGTCCTGAGATTGTTGTTGGGTTGCAAGGTGTTCTAAGGACAATTTGCTTTCATACTGTAGAGTATGATATCAAGGAAAACATTGATTTTGAAACATTGAAAACAGTGCACTCTGTTTCAGCGATATCTATGAGTGTGCTTGCTACTGAGGAGTTTGAGACCTTTCATCCACTGGTTGTGACTGTCTGATTCCAGTAGGACAGATTGTGCTTAGACATGTCTTTGTCCTCTTCACTGAAACAAAATAAATAAACCAATACTTTAGTGAGTGACTGTAATCTTTTGCCTCTTTTTATATGATATGCAGTCTTATGGTGATTATTTTATCAGGGTGGCTAAGTCAGTAGAGCTTGAGATTGAGACACTTCCAGTGCCAGTATCTGACATGATTTTCTGTTGGGTGCAATCTCAAATAGCTCCCTCTATGAAGAGCTGTCCTCCTCACTGTACATGCTGTTTTTCTTATTCTACATATCTTGGCAGACTTCCATTAATAAAGTTTAAAAAAGATTCAAAACCTCTACCAATATGTGAGGAAGAGTGGGCTTTTCTTTTGAAATGGCCTTTACCCAGTTTTGTTATCAACCGTACTGTTCAAGGAGAAAATAATGGTAAGTGTCACTTGGTGCAGACTCATAAGGAGGGGCAAAAAATTAGACTAGCAGCTAGCAACCAAAAATTCTGTTCTATGACAACTTTCTTTCTTTGGATGGCTACTTATTGATAGGTGTATGATGGGCCCACTTTTGCTTAAGTTGGGCCCACTTTTGCTTAAGTTGTCAGAAGATAAGAATCTTCATATTTCATGCTGAGTCTTGCAGATTTGCCACATAACAAATTGACACAGCAAGACATGTAGCACAGTGCTACTCAAAGTGGTGGTCCATGGACTGGTGTCCAGTCTACAATCTGTCAGCTGCCAGTCTGTGGAGAGCTTCCAGGAAAGAAAGAAACAATAGTAGCCAATGGGCACAAATGTGGTATGAATCCCTGGCACACTGAGGGGAAATGTTGGCCCTCCACAGCGGACTGCATGAGAAGTGCTGATCCAGAAGACTGTAAAGTAAACGAGTCAGCAGGACCTTTTGTCTTTGTAGTGACATGCTTGGTAATGTTCTTCAGGACTTGTCTCTGATGTTTGTGAAACTGTGGAGGAGCTCTCATTTGATGAAGTCAGTCTCTCCAGCACAAAAACAGATGACAAAAATGTGGATGGAAAATTCTCTTCCCCTGACTTCAGGTGTAGGTTGAAAGCATACTTGGAGCTGCACACAACAGATTCAGAATCATTCTCAGACTTAATCTTCAACATGTGAAAGAGATCATCTAGCCTGTTGCCCTGTACACAATACTGTTTGGGTACAGGCTTTCCTTATTTTTCCACAAGAAAAATCTTGTTACTTCAGATTTGTGCACTCTAACAGTAGTGCAGAAAAGATAACACCATTGAGATTGAAGATCTTCCCCTGCCAGTGGTTTTTGCTAGACTGTTCCATCAGAGGGAATGACTGCAGAGATTCATACCTTCTTGGAGAAAGGTGTAATGGGATTTCAGACCATTACATGGAATTCTTCTGGAATTTTAAGATACTGAAGAAAGATGATGGATTAAGATCAATATTGAACTTGATTTGAGAGAGTGAATGCATTTCCTTAGAGAAATTCCTAAAATTCATTGTTGCTACAGTTCGTCACCATTTTCGAATGAGGAGGTTGGTTTCCAGCCATAACCCTTTGTGACATTTACTGGCACATCTTCATGTTGCCTTTGTACTGCTGTGTTTTTTGGTTTGCGTTGGAATCCCAAGTCTTCCAGTTCAAAGTGCTTCCTTTCAGTCTTGCCACATCGTCACACACATTTGAGAACTGTATGGAAGTGTTCACACTGTTCTTTTGGATTGGAAGCACTATTGTCTACCTGTATATAGATGACAGACTGTTGGGAGTCCATACAAGACCTCTATGACAGCCTGTGTTAGGCTCTAGATCTGCTATACAGGTTGGGCATTCTAGTGAAGGAGCTGTCATTGAAGCTTCATTCCACACAGTAGATGTCGTGGGTGTTCCCTTAGACTTGGTTCAAGAAGTCTTGTGTTGCTTGGGGAGAGTGAGATGTGCTGAGACAGACAAACAGTCGTAACTAAAAAGATTCAGATGATGTTGGAGCTGATAGCAATGACAGTGCTACCATTTGCCAGATTAAGGATGAAAGTACATCAGTATTAGTTGCTCAGACGCCTTCCTCCAGAATTGGATCCACGGAATGTGGGAATAATCCTTCTGCCACACATCAAGAGTTGAGTGTACAGGTGAATGGACTTCTACAACCCAAGCCAAAGAATTCCATTCAGGTCACCATGTTTGTTCTTCACAGTGGTGCATTCCTGTCGTGCTGGGGAACTCACATCATCAGCTTCAAGACCCACAACCAGTAGTCTGGTGAAGAGAATGGTCTGAACATCAGTGCCTTGAAAATGTACATAGTGGGGAAGGTATGGCACCCCTCTGAAATGTCCCCTGTTGGCAAAAAAAAGAAAAAAAAGTTAGTCCTGGACAACAAAGAGAGAGACACCCAGTTGGGCTTGCTTTTAGATGTCATGCTTCAGTTTTGGGAGTGGCTGGTTGACAGCTGGATAACCTATGTTAAAAAAACACATTAGCATACAATCTAAGCAGAACAATGTCCACCTCTTGTGGGCACGGTCCAAAGAAGTATTCAGACATAGCTTTTGTCTGTGAGGTATGCTGTTGTTGGTTCTGTTCTCCAAACTGAATGTCTAGTACCATAATTTTTGCACCTGTAGTTGGTGCTGAGGAGAGTCTCAGGGAGGATGTTTTCCTTTACTCATGATTGGGACTCCTGTACTATACTATGCCTCTCCAACTTTTCTGTTCATAATGAAGGTACTGACAAGGCTTCATGAATTACAGTGTGGTTTACCTATCTAGTGGTCATGGTCCATCATTGCTGTTATACATAAACTTAAGCAGGACATCTTAGTTATGAGGGACAATAAAGTGAGACATCCTGATTTTTCCAGTTTGAGGTTCACAGCCTGGGGAAGTTTTCCCCTTTAGGTCTGTCAAAGGAAATCTGTCAAATTGCTGAAGCAGCCCGAGTGCCTCAATAAAAAGGCCTAATGTAGTGATTTTTGTTCATTGATTCCTTGACTTTTGATTGATCTTGGTCTTGATTACTTATGCAAGGGATGTCCTGTACTGTCTTTTGCACCTTGGATTGTAGGGTCTCTCTAGCCTCTTAAGGTCTTCAAGTCGTCTGTCAACTTATGGTGACCTCATGAATTTTATAGGGTTTTGTTAGGCAAGGAATACTCAGGAGTGGTTTTATTAGTTCCTTCTTCTGAAATACAGCCTATAGCACTTGGTACTCATTGCCAATCTCCCATCCAAGTACTAAACAGAGCTGACCCTGCTTAACTTCCAAGATCAGATGGAAGCTAGTGGCTTTATGGTATTTAGGCCCATCCTTTTAAGGTATTTATTTACTGTTGCTCCGTAGTGTCTTGTGGATTCTTCAACCTGGTTCACTCAAGTGTGAAACTGTTTTTGGAAGATAGCCATGCACCCTGATACTGCATTCCTTCCTAAAATGATTTCTTATTTCCCCCTGCCTGAAGATATCATCTTCCTGACTTTGGCTTGTAATCTGACAACACCCATGGATGTTGGGTACCATTTTTTTTAACATTATCTTTTTATGTGAATAGGACTAAGACTTTCTTCCTGTCCACTAGATTGTTTATCTGTTATTCATGGCATGACATGGATGTCTGGTTTCTTCTCAGAAATTGTCAAAGTAAGTGATACGTGGAATCAAGTTAGCTTATGAGTTCCATGAAAATCACTACCTAAGGGAGTATGAAACCATTTGACTGAAATGATGATGATAACAGCGTTCAGCATGTAACTGAGGAGAAATGTGGCATGCACAGTGAGGGCAGGACAGGGTTCCCACTCCATGTTGCTCAGTTTTAGAACACTCTGCGCCACTTCCATGCAGATGCAGAACTCATTAGTACTTGCACAAATGAGCACTTAAATAACCACTGTTGCAGATCAGCTACTTCTTCCTAATATATTTAGGTTTTGGAAATAAGTGTAATACTAGATAAGCTTGTCATAGTTACAGATGGAACTATGGGATTATGAACTGAGCACAGAATGAAATGTACTGAGCTTCTGCTCTGAACATATTTCTAGCTTTCATGAGTGGAAATGGACACATTTTGCCTGGCCTTGGTAACTATTCAAAAATTGATGTTGCCAGGATCCCTTCTACCAAGGAGCAGAGTTTTGTGCCTTACCTATGCAACATCTCTGAAACTTAACATGAGGTCAGAAAAAAATCTCCTCCTCACTACGGCTCTACTCTGGGAGCTCAGGTGAAAGTTGGGGACTTTGTACAGGTTAACTATCTCTTGTCCACAATGCTTGGGACCAGAAGTATTTTGTATTCTGATTTTTTTTTTTTTGGATTTTGAAATAAATGCATTTGCATATGCATAAAATACAGGACTGTACAGGAGATCTCTAGGGAGCCCGTGAATGAATGAGCAGGAGCACTGTGGTTACCGCCTCAATGGCAGAAGCGGGTAGCTAGCGGGCTCCCAGAGATCTCTTGTACTCTACTGATACTTTGTTTTTGATACAGGTATTAGGTCCCTTATTTCCTCAGTTGCTCAGACCCTCAATCTCTCTCCAGTCTCACGTCTCATACGCAACACAAATAGCGAATGAATGAGACGCAAGCATGGAGAGAGATGTGAGGAGCAGTGAAATGGCAGGGGGCGTGTATTCAAGGAGCACTATGCTTGGATTCCTACCATTTCATAGATCCTCATGTCTCTCTCCAACCTCTCATCTTGTTTGTTCATGACCTGTGTTGTATGTGAGTTGCAAGGCTGAGAGAGACTGAGTGTCTGAGAATGGATCTCAGCTGCTGCCTCAAAGGCAGAAGTGGGTGACTGGTGGCAAAATATTCAGTTTTTGGAGGTTTTCAGATTTCTGGAATAGGGATGCTCAACCTGTACATGATTAGAGTCTGAACTATATTTGAGTTTCTTACAATGCGTATGTTACTTATTATGCAGATGTGAGATAAAATACTGTTTGAATACTCTTTCCTTTTGTCTTTCCCATAACTCATGGAAAGATTATGGTACTGTATGTTTCATTCTGTTATTTAGTTAGGATTTTCTTTTAGGTTTAGAATGGATAATTCTTAAATTATATGAATTTAAAAAAACATTTTAGCTTTTCCTAAATGGTTTATTTTCTTTTTTAGCTTGAAATCTTAACCAACTTAGCAAATGAGGCTAACATATCAACTCTTCTCAGAGAATTTCAGGTTTGTGCATTATTTTTCTTCTTATTGCATGAAACTTCACCCAATGAATGTATTCAAGCTAATTCTAGATGATAGAAAAAATAACACGCCTTTGAAGGATCTAAAACTTGGATGCAGGGATTACCCCCCCCCCCCAAATGCTTTTTTGACAAGCTAGCTTGAAGTAGTTTACGCGTATATGAACAAAATTTTGATGAAGTAGTGTACCTTGTTGAATAGAATGCTTTCTAGTAATATTTTTATACTGACACATACTGCTGTTGGCCTACAGTTGTTAGTTTCAGAACATATTAATATGTTCCATGTATATGTGTGTCATGTTTTTCAAATATAGTGCACCTTTTCTCTTCACATGTATCATTTCTTACAATATCTCAAGTTCATAGGTTGGTTCTCATTTATATAAAAAAGTGTTTCTTCAGTGGGGTGTTCATAAGTCCAGTTCTGGTAGTTAAATAGCGTGGAATTTTTCTGAAAACAGTAGTTGAATCATACTGTTCTTGCTAACTGCTGGTACTGAGTTGTTATCCTCTGCTAATGTGCCACCCTCTGTGTCAGTAAAGCTAGCATATGACCCTACTTCTGACTCTCTTATTCACACACTCATAATTCAGAAGACTGAGGTAAATTTCCAAAGGACATTATGGCTTTGTTAAATTGATGATATCAATGTATTGATGACCAAAATTTCTGTTTTCTTCAGACCTATGTAAAAAGCCAAGATAAACAATTTGCTGCAGCTACAATTCAGGCAATAGGCAGATGTGCAACTAACATCTCTGAAGTGACCGACACATGCCTTAATGGCCTCGTGTGTTTACTGTCCAATAGAGATGGTAAGTTAATTGTTCTGTTTTGTGTTTGGAGTGACTGAAACCTTGTATTTTCTGGTAGGATTCACAAGTAGAAACAGAATAAAGTGGTAATGTGTAAAGTGGCATGGCTTCTTGGCAAATGGTGGCATTGCTTTTAAAGTTCCTGTTTCTAGCTTTTTAAAGTGATCTTTGTTTTTTCTTTAATTAGCATGGCTTACTGTGATCGTAGAGTTGTTACTGGCACCTGGTATTTCCTGAACCTGTAAAATGCTGGGTCTTCGTATGGAATGAATTTTTCCTGAGTTGCATTTAAGTAGCTGTACTGCAGAGGGTGCTATATGCAGCAAAATGTGGGGGCTTAATGTGTTTTAAGTGATTAAATAAGAAAGCATATCAAACCTTTTAGGGTGGTCACCAGTGAACCTGCGTATATTTTTGTTCTGCTTTGGTATCCAGATAGAAAAATTACAGTTTCCTAATTTAAGGAGTGGGTGTGGAACAAGTGGCGTAAAACTCAAATGCAAAAAAAACCAAAAACCCACAAAATCAAAACCTTTTTTTATACATCCTAAAATTACATATTATGGATGACATATACCAAATACTTAATAAACTAACAAACTACTAATAAACTACCACCACTTTATTTTATCTAGTTAAGTCTACCAATTTCATCTAAAGATGAGATTAACAAAACACTATAGCTACTACAGGGACTGTCTAATGGTGACTTCCAGCACTTCTCAAGGTGGATATAGTTAAATTCAGTTACCAAAAGTGTTAACTTTCCAAAATCTAATCACAAATAAAAGAATTATTTCTAAGTAAATTTATCTTCCACTGTTGTTTACTTGTTTCAATGTCTGCTCGTTATTATGACTATAGATCATTCAAAACCAAATGTTGAGATTATTCCCCAGTGATCCTTTAAATATTGTTTCACTGTTCTCTGTTCTTTTTAAAATCTACGTAAATTTCCATCTTTAATCTGAATTGTTAATTTACCCACTTCAATAAATTCTAGTATTTTCATCTACCATTCTTCTGCAGTTGGGATCTGAAAGTCTTTCAAAGGATTCTTGCAGCTATAGTCATGTACTGAAGTATTCTTTTAAGGTCTTTGTTGAAATTCTTGTCCATTAAACACAACAGGAACAGTTCTGGATTTAACTGAATCTTTAGATCTCTTCAGTCTTATGGTGTATTATTTCCCAGAAATAACACACCAGTATACTTTCACAGATTTTTTTTATTTCTTCTCACAAGTCCATCACATATGAAAAAAGATCTGTCCTTTACTTTCACATTTCCAACATAAGTTCTTAGTCTGTTTATACATTTAGAACAGTTTCTCTGGAGTTAAGTACCATTTGTACACCATTTTATAGAAGTTTTCTTTAAGATCAAAACTTAATATAAATTTCATATTTCTTGATCACATTCTTCAAAAAAATAAGGTCATATATCCACTTAAATTCACATGTAAGGGGTAATGTACGCTTGTTTGTAATTTCATCAGCTATCCAAGTGAGCTCCAGTATTTTCACTGGAATGTAGCAAAAGGGGGAAACACTTTAAGCACGCAGTATGTCAGTATGGGTACCTCCATGAGCTGAAGTGTATTCCAAAAGCATAGTGCATAACATTGTGACAGCTGGTGTGATGACTGTGCAGTCTGCTCAACAAAATCAGCATCTAGAGAATGAGCTTCATGTATTTGATTTTAGACTGGAATCTTGTTTGTACTTGGTCATTAGGAGTACTATCCTTTCTTTCCCTCCTTCTCTCATGGATGTGATGTTGGTTTTTGCAACCTCAACAGCTGAGTGTGTAACTGCATTCTTCCTTCTGTATTATGGCTAGTTGATACAGAGTTAAGTGAGTATAATGAATTTGGATAGGAATAGGGCAAGGTTGTTATTTATATCAAGGGAAATGCAGGTACATTAGTAAAACATTAACTTAGCATGTTAGTGAAATACTAAGCTTAATACAGCCTAGTTGTTCTTCAACCTCATGAAACAGTTTGAAAGAAATTAAAATTCTCTGAAAGGTGCAGAGGTTTCAAAATAGTCTGTTCTAAAAAGAAGTTGGGAGTTCAGTATGTGACTTTTAATCAAGTATAAAATTATTCAGCAATCATCATGTTGGTAATGAAATCACCATAGAAGTGTTATTGGAATATTTAAACCAAATTGGCCACCTTAACTCAAGATATTAGCTTGCTGTGGGTGAAACACAGGTCTCTAGTGACCCTGACAAATGATAATAAAGGGCAATAATATATTTTGTACCACAGTATTATATGTAGAAAAAAAAGTGATTGACTGGTTTGAGATAGCAGTAAACTGTAAATTAATGTTATGTGCCCAAGGCTTGGTTTTGTGGACACTCCCTTTCCTCTCTTTTGACTTAGCTATGTGAAGGAGATTGTGAATTTTCACTCCTAATTTCAGTTAGGCCTGGTTTGTTTTTTTCTTATAACTATTACCAGTTTTATCAAGTATATAATCTAATAAAATAGGACTTTTTACAGAGCTAAGCAACCTGGTATCCCCCAGATGTTTCCAATAACAACCTCCATCATTTCTAGCCCAAATGGCCAATATCCAAGAATTATAAGAGGCACAACCCAAAACAACTGGAGAGCACTGGGTTGCCAACTGCTACTGTATAACTGTGTCTCTTCTTAATCATAGTGGCCAGATTGCTTGTGTCAGTAAATCATAGTTAAGATTAACCATAGTTTGTCTGGGTTTGAACACAGTAATATGTTGTGATCAGTTAAAACTGGAAGAGAGAGATTGTGGACTCCTCCTTGCAGTTTTGCTGCAAAGGGAGGGGTGCGTGGAACCCTGACAGTCCTGAAGCTAGCTCATGTAAATGACCCATGGATAGTGTGAAGTCTACATGAGGCTAATAGTTACTACATGGCTCCCTCATGAATGTTTTGGAATGGGAAATGGTGACTGTCAGTCAGTCTGTCTGAAATCTTCCATAAGGCACACTACGTATACAAGACTTCAAAATGTGAATAAAAATGATTTTTGACTTTTGACATATGTAACTGAATTATCTACCTAATTTTACTAGAAAATGGTGCTCAAGTTTTTTAAGGGTTCCTACGGCATCTTAAAAAGTAAACATTGCTTCATGTAAAGACTACATTTTATGTGCCACGGTTAGTATAACTGCATTTCTGTTCATAGTTTTTCTCTGGGAGGTACAAAGGAGAAACCCACCCACACTGGTTTAATTCTTGCAATGCCAGAGTAACAGGCTACATTAAACTCAGTGTTGTTTACTTGTGATTGTGTGAGTTCAACAATTGAAATACATTGCACACTCTTCAGGCAGCAGAAATGCAGTGTTTAACTTTTATTAGAAAAGTTACAAGCATTGTTATCAATAATTTTTATTAATTAAATTAATGGGCTTGAAGCAGGAAATACTATCAGTTGAGAAAAAAGGCTTTTTTCAATATTTGCAGAAGTTGCAGGTGAAAGACAATCCAGCTGTACCTTCCTTTGCCATCCTGTTTTAGTGGGTTTTCCTACTTGCCTCATTTGATTAGTATAGATAGAATAACTAAGCAAGCATTTTCCTAGATTGCTGCCTTCTCTGTCTCATCACTTTTTGAATGTGACCGGTTCTGTTGCAAACAGTAATAAAAACTGAAAGTGTCATCATCACCTCAATCCCTAACTAGAGGAAGAAAGGTCTGATGCTGTTATCCTCAAGATAATTTTATCAGCGATGGACTGAAAGTAAGAATGATGATAGTTAGGGCATTGTACATTTGGATTACATCTCGTAATATTTGCTTATTTTTCTTTTTAATATAGTTCCTGTGTATGAACCACCATCAGTGTGATTTGTTTTGCAAATACTATATATGTAATATAGCAGTGAGAACCAGTATGTGTAGTAGTTTGAGTGTTGGACCAGGACACTGGGAGATCAGGATTCAAATCCCCACTTGGCCATGGAAACCCACTGGGTGTTCTTGGCCAAGTAATGCACACTTGGCCTCAGAGAAAAACAAAGGTAAAGCCCCCAGCTTGTGCCAAAAAGCCTCTGTGATATGTTCACCTTAGGGTCACCACCATAAGTTAGAAGACTTCAAAGAACACAACAAAGTATAGCAGATTATGTTTTTAAGACTTCCAGTTTTCCAGATGATTACCAACCAATAAGTATGGATATTATATTATATGCTTCGGTATTGTCAGGCCTTCAACTATAGCAAACATTCAATTATTAAAGGTACACCAATACGAAGAAAGTGAGTTGCTTTTATGGGATTAAAATTAAAAGCCTCTGCCCCTTCTTTTAATTCCTTTGTTTTTCTTAAGGAAACTGACTTACATTTGATGCTTAAAAAGACACCCTGTTAATTTTACCAGATACTCTTTGAAAATGTCTGGACTGTATCAGACTTCTAATAATTCTGTGATATACAATGTAAACTTTACAGGAATACACTTTTTAAAAATTATGAATTCTCTTTCTCTTCACCAGAAATAGTAGTTGCTGAAAGTGTAGTAGTCATTAAGAAACTGCTACAGACACAACCAGCGCACCATGGTGAAATAATTAAACGCATGGCCAGACTCTTGGACAGTATTACTGTGAGTATTTATATAATTCTTCTTCTTAGTTATCCAACATATATTTTGGTAAAATCTATATTTGGAAGTTATATGTATTGGAATGTAAGAACAAACTGTTTCTTGACAGCTTTTGTGAATAGGTTGTGGAATAAAGTTTTATCATCAAATAGTTTTAGGCAAACAATGTTACGGACCTTTTAAAAATGGATATGCATATTTTAGTGTAAATGTAAGCCATGTTTAACTTGACACATAATACTATCAACATAGTGCTGGTCATAGTACTATGGTAGAGGTGGTGTTAGGATCTGATGTGTGTAAAACAAGAGTTAATACTGATATGCTGTTGTAGAGCATAGGATGATTTTATTCTTATGTTTAGGCTTGATCTTGAAACACTCAGACTGGTTTTTACCATGAAGAATAACAGGTTTATCAAGTTCATTCTGTATTTTTTTTAAACCTATGCTTCTATGCTATCTGGATCTCTAAACTAAAATGTAGAATGTGACATACAAGATCTTGTTGGTGACACGCTGCTGCTCACTTCCTTCCATGAAAATCTTAACCAAAGTAGGGTGTATTTAAAAAGTGTTTTGTAAAATAAGGTGAAAGAAAGACAGATGCTTACTGTGTGTGTACAGACTGAACAAAAAGATGGCACTAAGTCATTTGAGAGAAAAAGCAATGTTTGGAGACTTTTAGATGATCCACTGTTTTGATCCTTTTTGTTTTCAAATCTTTTTATTCAAATGATGCAGTAATAATATAGATTAGTTGTAACTAAATTCTGAAGTACATAAAAATAAATCCATCCAGAAAAGGGAACAAAAGAACAAAACCTAAAAAATTCCAAAAAAATACAGAGACATATAGTTATTTACAATCTTACTAGGTCATTAATTCTAAAACTTTCTTCTATTGCTGCTCCTTATCTTATATTGCCGCTTAATTTCTAGAATCCTGTCTTCATTGTTTACACAGTTGTTCAATTGCCCAGTTATTTCTTCTTAGAACCCCTTCCCTTATTCTCCTTTCCTGTTCCCCTTGGTGATTCCATAGATAATATTGACCAACAATAAATCTTCTAATACAGCCTTTTTCCCATAGAACTCTACCTAATTGTAGTTTTCTTAATTCTAATCTATTATATTTTACTTCCCAGCTCAAGGACATCTATATTCTCCATTGTATTTTTTGCTTTCCTTGAGTGGTCTCTGCCTTTAAGATCTAATTTATTTTTCCACTCCAATTTATATTATATTTATTATTAGCTTTGTCTCACAGATTTATTTCTAGTACAGCTCCTGTATTATTTTCTCACTGTTTCCGCACTGTTGTCTATTATTTGGTCTCAAATAAATTTGAATATGTATCATAGTCTCTGAATAAGCCTAAGCTTACTCTTTTATCCCTATTGTAGCTAAACACCCCCAACTGGTTTCAAAAATTGGTAGAATTTGTTCCCAGTCTTCTTTAAATTGTTTTTTTGGATTTTCTGTTAATATTGTTGTCAGTTTGTCTGTTTCTATTAGATCATATAGTTTCAATAGCCACTCGTCCACATCTGGTATTTCCTTTTGTTTCCATCTTCTAGCGTAAACCATTCTAGCTGCTGTAACCATGTGGATTAACAACTTCCTTTGAGATCTTTTTTTTAATTGTTATATTCCAGCAAATATGTTTAACAAATATATTTCAGGGCATATCGGAAAGTTTATTTGTAGAATGCTTACTATATTCCTGTGGATTTGTTTCTAAAACTTTTCAGTCTCTATAGAAGTCCACCAGGGGTGGTAGAGTATTCCCTTTTGATTGCACTTCCAACAGTTATTTTTGCTAGTTCTGCTTATTCTTGCTATCTGGGCCGGGGTATAGTACCATCTAAAGAAGATTTTATAATAATTCTCTCTTAAACTTACACTTTTAAGCAATTTAAATGTTTCTTTCCATGAATTTTCCCAGCTCTCAAGTTGAATTGGGTACCCTATATTCTACACCCATTTTACCATGTTCTCCTTTATAATTTCGTGTTCTAATTCTAATCTCAGTATCAATTTATATATCTTTGCGATCAGATGTTCTATTCCCGGTTTTAATAATTTATCAAAATTGCTTTTTTTACTTTCAATTCCTATAGTTCTTTGATCCATCTTAAACTTCTCTGCAAGTTGTCTCTGCAACAACCAATGCGTAGAAAGTCCGTATTCTGTCGTTTCCTCTTTGCTTTTTAATATGATCTTATCTCCTTGGATTTTCACTAGGACTTTGTAAATTATCCATTTATTCAATTGGGGCTTCTCTCTCCTATAAAAAGCTTCATGAACAGAGACCCATAATGGTAATTTTGTGTAGAATTTCCCTTTATATAAAAGCCAAATTCTCAAAAGGGATTTCCTGATAAAATGATTATTGAAATCTCTATTTATTTTTGCTTTTTCGTACCACAAATGTGAGTGCCAACCAAACGGTAAGTCTACCCCTTCCAAGCTTAATAACCTTCCATTTTCTAACTTAATCCAGGCAGTCACCCATTCGATACAGCTAGCATGGTAATACAGTTTCAGATCCGGTAATCCCAGTCTACCTCTTTCCCTCACATCCTTCAAATTCTTCCATTTTATTCGGGGGTTTTTGCCGCTCCATATAAATTCGGCAAGGTCTCTCCTCCATTGTTTAAAAGGGATGTCATTAACTATTATAGGGAGGTTCTGAAATAAAAAAAGTCATTTTTGAAAGAATATTCATTTTTATTACTGCAATCCTTCCCATCATTGATATGTCCAACTTAGTCCATCTCTTCAAATTGTCTTTCACTGAATGCCAAACTCTTTTATAGTTGTTATCATATAAGTCTGTGTTATTTTTTGTTAAATAGACCCCCAAATATTTTACCCATATATTTGATGCGTGGTTTAAAGAGTGGACTGTGGATTGAATATATGGTTTGTGGATGTAATTGAAAAGGATCAGAAGAGCAGATTTTTGAAAAGCGGACTGTTGAAAAGTGCGGGGATGTCTATATTCACAGAATCTATTATAATCCATTTGCCTGTATACGTTCCAATAAATTAGGTTTCTCTTCATTTCCTCTAAAAAGGGTCATAAAGCAGAGGATGCTCTTTGTCACTCTTCCATTTTGCTAGTTCACTTGAACTGTTGGCAGAAATGATTTGAAATACTGCAACTATTGAAGGTTTATTAATTAATCTAAAGAAACATAATGTATGATTTTAAAAATCTGGTTTGTGATCTTCAAATGCTGTAAAATATTTTGGGCAATCTGGCAAATGGAAAGATATTGTGATAAAATATTCTAAACTGAAAATATTTAATACAAACATTCTATTACAAATGCTATGCAAATAAAAGAACTGTTTGGCTTAATCATTTGGTCCTCCGGTTTCAATTATTTGATGATAGTCCTATCATCAAAAACATAGGTCATATGGTCAGAAAGAGTTCATGGAAGAAGCTAAATGTAACACTTTTGGGAAAAATTACTGTGATGCATGCATATGTGTTTCCAAAATTACCTTTCTATTTCAAACCATACCAGTTAAACCATCATACCAAATTTTGGCAGAAGGCTATAGAACATTTTCTAGCCAATAGTAAAAAGGTTATCTTTCTCACAATAGTTAAATACACTAAATCAAGAAGTGGGAGACTTTCCGTTCCAAATATAGTGTTCTGTTATTCTGCTTTACAGGTGAAACAGGTCTTATAACCATACAGAAAAAACAGTGCTTTGGACAGCCATGAATGAAAACATTGCCCCTCTCATAATCCTGCATTATCTCTCTCTCTTATGCCTCATATGGTTACACCCCATATTCAAAAAAAGCAAGCTTAACTTGGTGTTTCCAAAGATGGGAAAAGCATGGCATTTGCATGTTATTTCAAAATGGGCAACCTTTATTTGATTATCACATTTCACAAAAACTTCAAAAAAATTGGAAAACTCGGTTCAGGTTCTCATAATTGCATTCCTTAGCAAAAACTATATGCAGACAAGATAGTCTTCCTTGTTTCACTATCAACTTTCAAAGTTGCTGTGTACATACCATCAATTCAGCAAAGAGATTTGTTTAAAAAAATATATCATGCTCTTAGAGACTAGTGAGAAGCAATTTTTTATTATTTTTATATCAAAATTTTCAACCAATAATAATAAAACAGAGTAACATACATACAGATTCTTTTACAATTTGCACCACCATTTATATAATACCCTCCTCCCCTTATGTTCCCCTTAATTCCTTATTTAGCATTTTCCCCAAATTATATACTATTTCTTAATCCTTTATCCGAACCCACTTTATATGAAATATCCTTTTTGCATCGCCCATCGTATACTACAATTTTACGTACAATATATGACTAAAGTTCAGTCCTTCTTAAACTCCTCACCCTTAGCATTAATCCTTATATAATCACCTCTCTGAGTTTTAAACCCAATTCATTATCAGATTCCATTCACGCTCAGACTGCTGAATTGAGTTCCCTTTTATCAACCTGGAAAGTTTCTCCATCTCTATCATGTCCATAATTTTAACTTTCCAATCGCCAATTGACGGTTCTGATGTCTCTTCCCAATGTTGTGCATAGCATATTCTAGCTACCGTTACTAACTAAAAAATTGTTTTCTTATTTTCTCATAAGTCTTTTTGATTACCAATTATATTTAATAAATACAATTCTGGAGTCATTTCAGAGTTGCAAGACGGTATTCAAGAGAGTGAGTCATGAATTTTTTCCCCAATACTGTAGTTCTTAACTAGATGACGGGACCACCACATTTGGAAATGGGTGCCAGTAGTCTTCTCATATTTCCAACAAAGTCCATTTCCTTTTTGAGAGATCTTCGTGAGTTTCTGTAGTGTCATATACAATCTGTGCAGCATCTTGTAGAAGTTCTCTCTTAAATTCAAACTCAGAGTTAATTTAATGTCAAGGTTCCATGCCCTTTCCTATTTTTCTAACTCTATTGTATGTCCTATATTTTGATCCCATTTTTATTGTAATTTCTTTTATCGATTCATGCACCAGCAATCTCTCCAATAATATTTTGTAGAATTTGGATATCGATGTCATTTGATTTTTAATCAAAATTTCATATATTTCCTTTTCTTTCAAACCCCATGGCAGTTCGTCTTTATATGGGTTATTCCTTGAATGAATCTGTCAACCTTTCATCTCTTTCATAGTGTTCATCTATGTATTGTTTCCATTGCCTTTTGAAGAGTATTTGGTCATGTAATGTGTCCACCTGCTGGTAATAGGGTATCCCCACTTTTGGTATAAAGTTTCCTTTGACTTCTGAGATCTTGTGGAAAAGATCTCTTGTTCTTTGTTTTTTGTTGTCATTTTCTGCTTCTCTGCATTGATTATTATAGTAGTTCTTTATCTCTGCACGCAAGTTGTTAAATATTTGCATTCAGGGTTCTGATCCTATTTCTGTCCTCTCTTACTTTTGCTTCTCATCTGGCCTTAACAGCTAGAAGAATTTGAGCTGTCATCCCCTGAGGCTTCTCTTTCTTTTTGGTCGAAGATAGTGGTTCTTTCTTTTCATTCTTTCCTCATAATGTCCCTGTATTTAATCCAGAGTTCTGAATCCTGCTACGTTAGGCTTAATAATGGAAATCTGTTTTTACAGTGTCTTTAAATTCTATGGAGGTGTTCTTCAGGTTGTTGTATTTTGGCATGATGGTTTGTTTAGTATTTTTCTGTAGTTTTATTCTAATTTTTGATGTTAGCAGTTCATGGTCTGTGCCACAATCTGATCCTGGTCTTGTTTTTGCAGGGAAAATAGAGCTTCTCCAACTTGTGCTTCCAGTGACATAGTCTATTTGATTTCTATATTGGCCACCAGGTGATGTCGCTTCTTTAGTTGCTCAAGAATGTATTTGTAATGAACAAACTGTTGGCCTCTCCAGATTCAATCAGTTGCTCTCTGGCATCATTTCTTGATCGCAGGCCAAATTTTCCAACAATCATTGATTCTGCTTTGTTTCCTACCTTTGCATGCCAGTTGCCTATGAATAACAAGAAGTCCTGTTTTGGTGTGTGATCAGTTTCTCCAGCATAGAATCTTTCAATTTCTTCTTCTTTTGCCTTTGTCGTTAGAGCCTAAATTTGGATTTTGGTTCTATTGTTGAATTTTCCCTGTGATCTTATGGATATTGATCAGGCTTTGCATCATCCTTTGACTGCTCTTGCTGCATCTTTCTTCACTATTAATACCATGCAATTTCTACCTAGATTTTCATTTCCTGAGTAAAAAAGACTGTGCAGTTATCTGACTCAAAGGGTCTTATGCCTGTCTGCTTTAGCTCGCTCACCCCAAGTATTCCAGTGCTTACACTTTCCATTTCTTGTTTTACTAAGTTCTCAGATTCATGCTTCTCACATTCCATATTCTTATAATATGTGTGTTGTGCTGCTTCAAACTTTCCTTTCACCTGTGAGCACATCAACAGCTGAATATCCTTTGGTCTTGTGTCTAGTTGCATCATAGCCATAGCGTTACTTGTAGTTGTCCTCTGCTCTTCACTAGTAGCTTGATGATCACCATCCCACCTGGAAGTCTCCTCTTCTGGCAGTATCTTTTGTTTCATTTTGGATTGTCTTATCATAGGGTTTTCATGGTAAAAGATATTCAAAAAGGATTTACCATGCTTCCTTTTGTGCAGTAATTAACATCTTTTAGCTCTGGTGCTACTGCCATTGTCTCTGGGAGATCCTCCACCATGGTCACCCCACTGCTGCTACCCAGTAGCGTTTTGACACATTTAGTCTGGCTCCTTTGCAAAAGCCAGTCTGATATAGGAGAACCTGTCAGAAGCACTGCTGCCATCAGCATAGCCTCTTGCCTCACAGGACTATGGAATCCCACCACTTCAGAAATGTAGTGCCGTGGTAAGAAAGAGACTTCGATTCCATTAATCCAGTGTGATTCTGTAGATATATACTTAAAAGTGAACCCTACCCTGTTCCGTGAATTTTGTAACAGTGATGTGTGGATGGGATTAAACCCTCAGTCTGGCTCCAGCCTTTATAGATGGCAGCATTTTCTTGTGTAGATAAATATGTGCAGATCAGTATCCTAGGTGATCTCTGTATTGTTCTGAACAGTGTATTGTTAGAACTTTTTAAAGTTCTACCCAATGAGAATGTATTTTGTTTTTTGACTGGAAACTTGTGCCGTATCTTCTGTCTAGTAGAATTCTACATTTTGAACAGAAACACAATGTATGTGTTTCTTTAGATAATGCATAAAAAATCATAATTCATAAATCAATTCATAAAAATTGAAATTTAAAGTTAGACATATATTCTTATCTAGAAGTATCTGTCACTTCTACAGGCAGCTTGGACTTCCATAGTTGAAAATTTAATGTATCACTCAATTACTGTTCTTTAGCCGAATTTAAAATGATAGTTTGGGAGTAAAGTTTTAATGCAGCGTAACCTTTGGAACATTAGAAATAACCTCTTTCTCAGTATATACTAATGACATCAGTCTTACTACATTTGACTTAGCAAATGTACTCAGGCATTAAAACTTTTCTGGTGTAATAGATGTTCAGTGCCTATTTTCAGTTGTAACTGTAGATTTCAGAACTGTTTCCAAATGCTGCTGTCAATGCATGTCAGTTGTTATGTACTGAATCAGACTAGTATAATCTTTCTGTAATGCTTTGTCATGATCTGTTTGAATCTTTTTCTTTGGTTACCTTTGAATGTATTGTTTTACTTGAGTTGGACTACAATATAATGATTAAGATAGAGCACCTTAGGGTGTCTATGTTATAATAGTCATTAGTAGTTATAATCATTATTATAGTAATCAAGCAGTGGTTGCTTTCTAGAGTAGCAAAACCTCAACTTTAGTGAAGCTTTGGTAGGAATGAATAAATATTTAGATCTGATTCTACATCTTAAGATAAACAGTAGAAATATTGTAATTTATTAGTCCTTTTTTGTCCTCAGGGTGGTTTTTTTTTATATATCAGTTTCACCTTGAAGGGATAATCATTTCTGAACTTCTCCTTAGTAGTCCCTGCCTTTACTAGAATCATAGAATCATAGAAGTGTAGAGTTGGAAGAGACCACACGGGCCATCCAGTCCAACCCCTACCATGCAGGAATACCCTCAAAGCACTCCCGACAGATGGCCATCCAACCTCTGCTTAAAAACCTCCAAGGAAGGAGACTCCACTACATTCCGAGGCAGCATATTCCACTGCCGAACAGCCCTGACTGTCAGGGAGTTCTTCCTGAGGTTCAGGTGGAATCTCTTTTCCTGCAGCTTGAATCCATTGCTCCTTGTCCTGGTCTCTGGAGCGGCAGAAAACAAGCCCTCTCCCTCCTCTACATGGCATCCCTTCAAATATTTAAACATAGCTATCATGTCCCCTCTTAACCTTCTCTTCTTCAGACTGAACATACCCAGCTCTCTAAATCTATCCTCATAGGGCTTGGCTTCCAGGCCCTTCACCATTTTGGTCACCCTCCTCTGGACCTGCTCCAGCTTGACCATGTCCTTCTTGAATTGGGGTGCCCAGAACTGGACACAGGATTCAAAATGAGGTCTAACCAAAGCAGAGTAGAGTGGTACCAGTACCTCCCTCGATCTAGACACCATACTCCTATTGATGCAGCCCAGAATTGCATTGGCTTTCTTGGCTGCCGCATCACACTGCTGACTCATGTTCAGCTTGTGGTCTATTAAGACTCCTAGATCCCTTTCACACATACTGCCATCCAGCCACGTGTCCCCCATCCTATATTTCTGCATTCCATTTTTTCAACGTAAGTGTAAGACCTTACACTTCTCTCTGTTGAATTTCGTTTTGTTAGCCTTGGCCCAGCTCTCCAATCTATCCAGGTCATTTTGAATTTTGATCCTGTCCTCTGGCGTATTAGCAACCCCTCCCAATTTGGTGTCATCTGCAAATTTGATGAGCATGCCCTCTATTGCTTCATCCAAGTCGTTGATGAAAATATTGAACAGCACTGGGCCCAGGACAGAACCCTGTGGCACCCCGCTAGTCACTTCTCTCCAGGATGAAAAGTAGCCATTGGTGAGCACTCTTTGGGAACGGTCAGTCAACCAGTTACAGATCCACCTGACAGTAGCTCTGTCCAGCCCACATTTTACTAGCTTCTTTGCAAGAATGTCACGGGGAACTTTGTCAAAGGCCTTACTGAAATCGAGATATGCTACATCCACAGCATTCCCTTCATCTATTAAGCTAGTAACTCTATCAAAAAAAGAGATAGGATTAGTCTGGCCTGACTTATTTTTGAGAAATCCATGTTGACTTCTCGTGATTACCGCATTGCTTTCTAAGTGATTAGAAACTGACTGCTTAATGATCTGCTCCAGGATCTTTCCGGGTACTGACGTATTACTAATACTAGAGCGTATTAGATGAGTCTCTCATTTCTCTGACTAGTGAAAAGGAGCCATCCAGAAATTCTCTCATTATCCCTATCCTGCTGGAGTCACTCTCCCATGTCCTTTCCTCTCATATCTTTCCAAATGGGTCCATCAGCTCTCAGGAGTGGCTTAGAGGATTCAGGGAGCTATATTGAGAGAGGAACCAAGAAATGCCTGTTCTATGAGCAGAATTCTGCTCAGTCCTCTCTTTATTGAAACCAGTATGTTCTGGGATACCTGAGTACAAGTGTCAATCATGACTGAGGTGTTTAGTGTTTTCTCTTAAAGTAGATAGGTGTATATGTCTTCCATCTTCTGTGGCTTTATTGGCAAACGAAATCTAAATGTGTGTTCTGTTCCTAACTAGTCCAGCATAGGGAGTTAACAGTCTGTTAGAAATATTCCCTTTAAGATAAGGGGTGAAATCATGTTGGTGCACAGTACATGGAATAAGTGGCTGCACTCTTCTCTGAGCTTGCCATTTCTCTGGGATGTGATGGTAGTGGCAGGAGAAGGCTGCTGGGATGACAGATCTTTGGAGCTAAGGAATCCAGGAGTAGGATAGGCTTTGACAATCATCTGTGTCAAGCAGCAGGCCAATGTCCAAACTCTCTGCACCCTGAACCTTGTTTTCTATCACATGCTATCCCTATCCTCTCTGGAAGCCATGCCTTTGAAAAATAATTGTCTCAGAGCTGGCAGCCTTGTCCTGCTGCTCCTGCTGACTTTTCACTCCCTCCCTTGCTGCTGCAGCATTTGTAACCATTGCCACCACTGTCTCTGTCTCTACCACTGCCAGAAGCCTAGCTTTGTTGGTACAGCCAACAGGATTTCTGTCAAGACTGTCCCTTAGGGAAAACCACCACTTAAAGTCTAAGGCATTGCTTTTCTGTCTTTGGTCCTTGAGATAGTTTGCACTCAAACTACTTGAAGTCCTAATTAATATTTCTTGGAACATGGGATTTCTTTAAACTGAATGTCTAAATGCTATTAAATCTTGTTGTTGTTGTTGAGTACCTTCAGGTTGTTTCTGACTTACAGTGACCCTAATGTGAACCTATCAAGGGGTTTTGGGGGGCTGAGAGTATGTGACATGCCCAAAGTCACCCAATGGTTTTCCATGGCTGAGCAGAAATCAAACCATGGTCTCCAGGGTTGTAGTCCAGTGCTCAAACCACTACATCACACTGGCTCTTATTAAAGCTTGTGACTCTATATTATTGAGTTTTGTGCCTCTGTGTGTGTGTTTGATAGGTACCAACTGGTTTCAGTGCCTCAGATTTTCCTAATGTGCATACCCTTAAAAAGTAAGCAAAATTACAGAATGGCATTTTGCAGGTGCATTGACAGTTTTTAACTCTTGCTGTTTCAGGTTCCTGTGGCAAGGGCCAGCATTCTTTGGCTTACTGGAGAATACTGTGAACGAGTTCCAAAAGTAGCACCTGATGTTCTAAGAAAAATGGCCAAAAGCTTCACTGCTGAAGATGATCTTGTAAAGTTGCAAGTTTTGAATCTGGCAGCCAAATTATATTTAACCAACTCAAAACAGGTAAGACTGAACAAAATTAAATCACTAGTCTGTTTAAGCATGTTGACTAATAAACTGAGAGGTATCGTGCTTTGAAGTTAGTCGTACCTATTTTACAACCTACGCTCCTGTCTCCGCTTCTTGTTCCTTGACTCAGAAGTTCATCAAAACACCCAAGGTTGGTCATATACAATTTCAAGGATATAAAGGTAAGTGCTATACTATAACTTGGAAAGCATGTGTATAGATATGTGTTGTGTATAAAACCACAAACAGGCTAGGTTGGAAGTTTAGTGATTTGATATTTCTTTATTATTTGTTGAAGATACTTTTATATTGCTTTTCTGAAACTCGCCAGGCAGTATGCAAAAAAATCAACAAAACAATTACATTACAAAAAAAATGAAGACAGTTTCAAAAACCAAGTAAAGACATGTGACTTAAATATGTTCCTGAATTCAGAGATCATACAGTCTCATTACAACTTGAGAAAAAGTGTGTTTCAGAAATTAGGACTGACATAGGAGAGTGTCCTTTCCTATGTGCTCAGCAAGTGGGCACCTGCAAGCAGCAGCATCTTCAACTCAGTTCATAAAATGCAGTCTACACCAATATGGAGAACCCAGAATTATTGAGTTGAATCCAAAGCTGAGTGAGTGATAGGCCCAATGTGTAGCCCTTGGAAGAGGGAGAAAATGAGACCATTTCTCCCAGAATAATAATCCTACCCGTGCAGTAAAGATTCACTTCAGTTATAGTGACCAGTGACATAAGCCTTCCCTTTCCCCTTTGTTTCTGCCTTGTTGTTGTTGTTGTGTGCCTTCTAGTAGTTTCCTCATCGGTAATAACCCTAGGCTAACCTGTCACAGGGTTTTCTGGGGCCTGAGAGTATGTGGCATGCCCAAGATCACCTAGTGAGTCACCATAGCTGAGTGGGGAATCAAACCTTGGTCTCCAGGGTTGTTGTTTAACGCTCAAACCACTACACCATGCTGTCTCTCTGCCTACCTATTGAAAATTGTCTCACTACACCTGGGGAAGACCACTTATGCAAAAGGCCCTTCCCTTGAGGCTGCAGCAAAAGGGAGAAATTGGAAAAAAAGAAATCTAGTACAAGTTTGGATTCATTTTGTTTGATGTTTGATGTTTCTCTGGCCATTTCCGCCTCAAAGGCCCCTCCCTAAACTGCAAACCCCAGGATTCCTTAGGATGTTGAAAGTGGAATAATAGAACCATAACAGTCTAGTGTGAAAATGGCCTCTGTGTCGCTGCTCTCAAAGTCAGAATGCTGGGTTATCGTAGTTTATCACAGGGTTTCTTCTACCACAGGTCATAGCTATTCCCTAGTTTCTGGTTGGCTCATCATTCTGATTATGCCTGCCTGCCATATGGTAATGGTTTTGGATGGACCATCTTGCCACATGAAGATTTTTCATCCTGGTAGTATTGTGCACCCCCGCGTCATTTAGTTTGAGGCTCATCCCATCTTGTCTGATTATTATGGGTCTTTCCAGTGGGATTGGCTTTCTTGGTCTGTTTGTTTCAGTTATTCAGGATTACCTAGAATGGCTCCAATTGCCCACATGGCACACTGTCATGTCTGTTGAGTTGAGACACAATCACTGCTTCTATAAAGTTGGCCACCCAAGCTGTCACAGGCCTGCCTGAGCACCTGATGGCATTCATGCTTTCAGTACTTTAAATACGGTCATACCCAGGTGCTTCCCCCATTAGCATCAGAATGACTCCGCAGGCCTTCCTGTCATCTGTAGTGATTAATTCCTGGTTACAGAGGCACATTACAACAATAAGGCTCTTTGGTACAGTCGCTGGTGGAGCTCTCAGTTCTGAGACATACATGGCAACTGTGTTGGGCACAATATAGCCCTTGAACCAGCTGCAATCATCCATTAGCACCTTAACACTTTCTTTAGTTCCAGCATAGCTTTTGGTACCAAGCAACACAGCCTGCCTTACTTTTGATACTTATTCAGTCTGCTTGATATGTTTACCAGCTGGCTGCTGTATCCAGGTAATCTGTGGACTCCGTGTTAACTCTGTTATATCAGCTTTGCACTTTGCTGCCTCCACTTACTTAATTACTGTGTCGTGAAATGATGCATGTCTAAAAAGTGTGTCATCAACATGAAGAATGTGAAAAGCTCTGAGTTAAGCCCTCAGTCATTGTCTGATGCATTCTTCATTGATGACATAAATTTTGGCTTTAATGAAAATTATTTCCCAGTAATGAAGAGAGGAACATCTTTGTATGGGTTACTCTTCCTACTTACTATGACAGGTAGGAATAGTGCAAGCCTTTTTTTTTTTTTTTTGAGAGTGCCTAACAGGGGAACCAACCCCTCCTTACAGGCCGGTCCAGTTATTGCCTCCCACTCTGATGGGATGCAGTCAGCTTCCCTCCGCTTCACTTCTTCTCTTTCTCCTTAATTTTCCCTTTAAAAACCCTCTCTTTACTCTATCCTCTTGCCCTTCTCTGCTGTTCCAAATCTCCCCCATCATCATTCCTGTCCTTTTCTCCCTCCCCCATCAAAGAAGCGGGCAACAAACATGCTCAGATTCGCACATAGCAAGCAGGACAGCTCCAGTTTTTCTGGAGACCTTACAGCAGTCTTGAAGCCTCTCCATTCTTGCTCTTTGGAACAGGAAGCCTGGATTGAGGCTGAGTCAGACTAGGGGGAGATGCAGGAGCCAGTGGGTGAGGAAAAATAATTGCATGCCACGTTCTGGATGCAGCACCAACACCCAGGCCCAAATGGACCAGGAATGGAGATGAATGACTTAGGCTGGAGACTATGAGTAATAGGCCCCTTGACTAGCCCCAGCAGCGGAATGGAGACAACTACTCCTCAATTTCCTGGCCTGGCTTGGAGAACTTGTGTCCCGAGGAGCTGCAGTCCTAGTTTAAGTGGCCATGCCTTTCATAGCAAAAGTTGATGCTGTTGATACCACCTCTAGCAGCATCACCAATGCTGTGGTGACTGGCCTTGCCAAAGGGTGGGTGAAATTGATTTGGGTAGTTGGTCTCCGCTTTCCCTCTCTGTGTGTTCCACCAGAGCCCTCACCATGCCAGAGCATGGGAGGAAAACCTACCATACTCAGCAAATAGTGCATGTCTGATGTCTTCGCCATGACAGGATCTTCCAGCCAAAGCATGCAGCAGCCATGATGGAGGATGTGGAGGACTCCACCTCTGCATTGGAAGGTCCACCAGAGTCCAGGAGAGGGGGTTAGGGAGGAGCCACTCAGCAGAAGTCAGGTCTGAATCCAAGGACCAAGGAGATGTGGTAGACCATGGGCTGGAGGCAAAGAGGTACAGAAAGGCTGAATCTACCCCTTCCCTCCATGAATATATATATGGGGAGAAATATATGGAGGAAACTCACCCTACATATTCTGATATAGAGGAAGCAAAAATTTTCTCTGAGGACAATGAGGAAGCATTGGCAGTGACCCCATCCATCAGACTATTTCAACCGGAGAGCTTTTAATGTCCCATGAAAGACAGTTAAGACTTTGAGCCTCAGCCTGCCCTTGGCACCCCTGTCGCAGGACCCTGATCTCCTGTAGGATAGTAGGCATGTTTCCCAAAAGTGAACTGTTCCTCATCAGATATTCCCTTCCCAGCAGACTTCATATCATTAGTGAGGGAGTGATGGAACAAACCTGCCACTAGCAGGCCAAACCCATGATGTGTTAAAAATCTTTTACAATGTACTTAAAAATATTATCTCCAAACTATAAGTGCCTCTGGTTGATGCCCTAATTTCAGCCCTGCTGTTGTTCTTCATTTATCCTAAGGATGGGGAGGATACCTTCAAGGTCACAAGAGGACAGAAAGGTAGAAGCAGCCCTTAAAAAGGCCCATGAAGCATCCTTCCTGGCTCTAAGATCAGCTGCTTCATTTTTAATAATGACCAGATCATCCTTTCTCTGAGCTAAAGAAGTATTAAAGAAGCTACCAGGTGGCCAGGTTATACTGAGACAGGGCATCGAGAAACTCCTGAAAGTATCTGCCTTCACAGCAGAAGTGGATCTGGATGATTCATTATAAGGGCCCAGGCAGTGGATATGGCAGTAAAGAGAGTTAAAGAACTGGAATGTAGATGCTAGATCCAAACAGAATTTAACCTTTGTGCCTTTCCGTAGTACCAATCGTTTTGGCGAAGCTCTTGATCCCATGCTTGTAGATACCGAAGACAAGAGGAAGGAACTGGTCCCAGGGAGAAGGAAGGAGGACTGGACCACCAAATATGGTCAATCCTTGTTTCATTCTTTCAGAAAAAATGACTCTCCACACTTCAGTCCTTCTACCAGACACACAGATTTCAGGGGCTTCAAGCCCTAGTGATATGATCACAGATTTTAGCCCAGGCAGCAGCCCTGTGAGAACTCAGGCAGACCACAGCCTGTTCCTCACAGCAGGGGGCAGTGAAAAAAACAGGTCTGACACCAATTATACCAGTAGGAGGCTGTCTTCAAAAGTTTGTAGATGTCTGGGAAATGCCGACATTGGGCCGATGGATTCTAAACACAAGCAAATAGAATTTGCTCACCAACCTCACATCTTTTACATTGCATCTCCAAGGTGTGAGAAGCCTCAAAAATACCACCCCGTGCTTGGTACCACCAATCACCTGCTCCAGGAACTCTAGGAAGAGTGCCATGCTTGCAGAAAAGTTCATAGGGTATTACTCAATCTTCTTTGCTGTACCCAAGAAGAATGGCTTATGAAGAACCATCTTAAATCATAGGAGCGTGAACAGATTCACCAGGAAGTGATTATTCTGGATGGGGAGACACAAGAGACATCCTCCAGGCTATCCAGCGAGGGAACTTTCTCTCCTCTTTGGACTTGCTGAAAGCCTGTTTGTATATTCAAGTAATCAATTCCATTGTAAAAATATCTCTTTCACTTGTGAAGACAAACACTATCAATTCCTTGCCCTGCTGTTTGATCTTTCTTCTGCCTACATGGTTTTCACAAAGAACATGGTGGTGCTAGTGGCACACTGGAGGTGGGTGAAAGATTACATTTACTTGTGCTCTGACTGCTTGTGCACTCCCAGTTGCCAACAGGTGTGAGTTCATTTGCAAAGCTCTGTGGCAATTATGACGGTATTCAGAGTAATAACGATATTGGAGGAAGTTTGTAAGATAGCAGAATAG
Source organism: Cyclura pinguis (assembly GCA_030412105.1). Classification (NCBI taxonomy): domain Eukaryota; kingdom Metazoa; phylum Chordata; class Lepidosauria; order Squamata; family Iguanidae; genus Cyclura; species Cyclura pinguis. The sequence goes on along the minus strand of CM059600.1, from coordinate 313,472,652 downwards.
AAAGAACCATCAACATCAACATTTTATTAGAATCTATATTGGATAAATTCAAATCAGAACAGGCAGTCTTGCGCAATTTTTTTTACATGCAGCAATTCAGGAATCAAGTAGCCACACCCATGCATAAAAGGATTGGCTTGAGTATATCTCAGTGGTTGTGGATTGCTTCTTCTGTTGTCCTCAGAGTGAGAAGTTGTTACCAACTATGAATGATCGTTCTAGGAAGGCTGAAGGAGCAATCCATTTTTGCATTTACCAAATCATTGTCGTCATCATCATCATTTCAGAGAACTGGGAGACTAAGTGGGAATTGCAGTGGTCACATGTACCAGTGGAGGAGGAGCTACCATCAGAATGCTTAGCTAATGGCTCTAGAAGGTTTTGAATGGTGCACTGAATGGTGGATTATGAACAGCAGTCAACTGGAAAGAAAGTCACTCCAGAATTTTCAACAAGAAAGAGGAGTACCTTATAACCCTAAATTTTTATTTAAAAAGTTAACAAAAGATATCAGTTCCTCCAGAAAATCATCTGCCTTTGTTTCATCTCTAAGAAATTTAACTTTAAAAGTTAATTTCTCATTCAGAGTAGAATGCAGTGCTTTATTGAACCAGGAAGCAAGGTCCAAAGTACAAGTGAAATTCCAGTTTTGAACCATGTGGATCCTTGCCAGAGCAGTAAATTGTGAAATTAAATATATATTTCTGAAGTCTTTGTTAGCATAAAGGTAACAGATGTAACTCATGTTTATTTGCAGTCTTTTCTCCTGTTATTTTTCCAATCAGTACAAGAATGTTATTCTAATATCAATAGACTCTAGGACACATAAACTACATATGCATAAGGGTTCTCCATTCTCTGGAACCTCACCAACAATGTGGGCTTGTATTTTTGCAGAACAAAGATAATTTGGAGAGGTTATAGTGTCACCTGTGTATTTTATATGCTCCTTCCCTGTTCAAGACTTAAATGACTTTGAAGGGTATCTTTGACCATCCCTTAGCCCAGTGACCATTAAGAATTTTTGTACCTAGATGGTTCTCCCGGACCTTCTCCAAAGAATTTTTATTTTGATTGTTACTTTGTTTGTATATTACAGATTTCGGATATCAGGGCTTTTAGATATTAATTTGGCAATAATGCACAGCATTTCATATTCCATTAAAGTGGTGAGTGGTCTGTATTTATTAAGCCACTTATGGACAATCCTGTATAACCTAACAAAACTCAAACCAGGAAATTTTAACAAGTCTTGTAGTTCTTATTAATTGGGCCATTGTTTTAACCTCCATTCCATTAGGCAAATCTCTAATCTTAATGAATATATTGATTTGTTGCCCTTCAACTATGATAAAAAGTATTTCTAGATTGAGTGAGATTGCAGTGCAACAGGGTTTATAGATGATGGCATTGAGATTAATTGTTTAGCCTACTTTCTCCAACATGCAGTTGTGGATTATTTACTAGTTTATAATTTTTTTTAACATTAGCAGATGGTTGTGATATTGGGAGTCATTTTCCAGAGTGATCCAGGATATTAAGCCGTCATTTTTGATGAGTTGTTCAGTGTGCTTTAGTTGGCATGCCAAAAAATAAGCAGTAAGTTTAAGAATTGCCATTCCCCTCAAATCGCTTGAAAGATATTTTGCATTACTTGGGAATCTGATTTTCTTTCCTTGTGATATAAAACGTTAATTTCTACCGTGTATTCAGTTTCTCATTTGGTGGTTTTTTAGGAATAGTTTTGGGGGAAAAACAACTTGGGCAAACTATAAGCCTTGATCAGCATAATGTGGCCAAGATGGGATGTATTTAAGAGCAACTTCTCTTTCAGTTTCCTTCTAATCTGTAGTAAGACCAGGTGGTAATTTCTGTATGGTAGTTCCAATATTTTAACGATTTGAACCCTCAGACAGTGAACTCCTAAGTTACAAATCATCTTGTTGGAGGATTGTTGAAGTAGTGACAATACATGTACTGGAATATTGGTTCCCACATTGCTGGATCGGCATAGCTCATCTTAAATCCTGTGGTTGGAAAAAAATGCTCGAGAAGTAATTTAAGATCATCTATGGCTTCAAATAGATTTTGAAAGAATAAAAGTATGTTGTCTGCATACAGATTAAGGGAATGAACTCTACCTCCAGATTGTACACCCTGAATGTTTGGTGACATTCTAATTCTTCCTGCCAAAGTTTCCAGTGAAATTGCAGATAAGAGCAGTGAGAGAGTGCAGCCCTGTCTTGTACCTTTTTTCAAATATAATACTTTTGAATCAGTTGTGTTGGCATGCACATATACTTTGGAGCCTTGAAATATATTTTAAATCATATTTGTAAATCCACTTCCAAAACCAGCTCTCTCCAATAAATTAAATAAATAAGACTATTCTACCTGATCGAAGGCTTCTTTGGTATCAGGGGTCAGGATCGTGTTGTACTAGACCTGCATTCAAACTTTGCAGACCTCGTCAGGCATATATCGGTTGAGAAATTCATTTATGTTCAGATCTTTTGGCTGTTTTGATTTATAAAGTTCATTGTAAAAGTCTTTACATTTGCTACATATTTCATCTGGGGGAAATTAAGAATTTTCCTTTCTTTGCTTTAAATGAAGGGACAGTATTTTTATATGTGCATGTTTAATTGCACTTCAAATTATATGAGAGTTTTTATTTCACTATTTAAAAAAAAACTTTTTCTTGTTACTGTAATCTTGGACTGCATTTCCTCTAGCTATATAGCTGCCAATTCCACTTTTTCCTCTTAATTTCTTGCATAAGCAAGATGTGATGTTGGTGTGTAGCGTGTAATTTACTTAAATTTGAACTTCAATTGGTTAATATTTGTTTCTTTGAATTTTTTAAATTTATTCATTTTTTTATTTAATATATAAACCCTGTACAACTGCTTTCACTACCTAGTCACCATAGGTAGTGAAATGCCTGGCGTTTCATTTTCTTTAAAGAATTTTTAGAGAGCTGCATTTAAATCATCCACAAAAGACTTTTTAATAAGAAGTACTTGATCTAATCACCTGATTCTAGTTTGATTTTTCATGTGAAAAAATATCTAACTTGAAGTAAGTGAGTGATCTGAAATGATGGCTGGTAAGATTTCCATCTCTTCTATATTGTTAAGTATATTGGTTGAGACCTACAAATGATCTATTTGTGAATATAGATTATGTGAGTTAGAGAAGCACGTGTGTTTGTGGCACCCAGAATGCCTGTGTCACCACTTACCAGTTAATCCTCTTGAAGAAAATGTAGATTAACGCTTCAAAGAACTACCAGCATTACTTGGAGCATGTGACAATTTATCAAGTTTGGATTAAAAACAATATTGGAATCTACCCCTAATATTATCATCGTTTCTGCATAGATGGAAAATCTATGCAGTAAATTTGAGAATATGTTTTTACCTCTGTTAGGAGAGTAAAACAAACCCAAACTTTAATTTTTTTACCTGCAGTCTCATCTTTAACAAGTATGAATCTGCCTTCTTCATCAGCTAGTGCACCTAAGACCTACAGGGCAAGGCTGTGCCACCAAAATGGCAACTCCTCTTGCTTTTTTTTTCTTTTTCCCTTTTTTTATTGAATAATAAATATACAACAAAGTAAAGTAACACTATATAAAACAAGATAATACAAAAGAAAACAGACTATAAAATAAACTACACAATAGTGTACTATCAAAAAAGAAAATAAAACTACAAATATCAAACTAGACTGCAAGACAACTGCAAAACTGCATATAACTAAAAATTGGTTCTAGCCCCTGCTGCAAACAATGAATGGTAATCCAGCAGTAACAAATAATCATTAGATCATAAAGTAAATGCTTGTTGCCTATTATTTATCTTCATAATAAATCTAAACTTACAATATGTTAATAATTAATAACTTTAAGTAGATTATTAATAATTCTAACTTAATTTTTAAAAATCATATTTAAAAACTTAAAACAGTTAATCATTAGCAACTGATTTTATTCTATATTAAAAATCAGTAATTCTTAAAATAATAATTTTTCTGTAGTATAGTTTCACAAAAAAGATAAAACTATTTTCCAGTTTCTCTTATTGCAATAGTAAAAATAACAAATCTAAAATTAGCAGTTTAAAGGAAAAGAGCTGTCTTTGTCATCATCAAATATCCTTAGTCTCTTCATAGCTTTTACTACTAGTAGCTCATAATCATAAACCATAAATCATAAACCATTTTCATCATCAGATATTTTCTTCTTCTTTTCCTTCTTCTGTTTTTCTTTACCCCCAAAACAGAATCATGTATACATAAACCTAAAAGGCCTTTTATCAAGGCAACCATGCATAATCTATGTCTTTCATATTTATACATGAAGGTTAATTCTTCAAGTCTGTCTCAGCTGAAAGAAGCATTTTTTGGGAGCTCTGTCCACCAGCAAGTCCCTCAATAAACTACTATTCTCCTTTTTTTTCCAGTGAAAACTTCTTGTAAACACACAGGCACTTGTCATAAATTCTCCAAAGTGATATCAGCTCACCATAGTTTGAGCACTCAACTTTGCAGTTGCAGGTTGGGTTGTGACATCTCTTATGCTTTTCATCTTTCCAAAATCAACTCTGTTAGCTCTCTCCATCTCTTTCTGTGTATTTATCTCATCTTGAAACGTGATTCCTAAGTCACAGGTCATGTCTTGTAGCAATTGTGTTGCATCTTCTTTTTGGTCTTCTTACCAACATGTTACTTCAACCATTTGTTGCAATTGAAAATCCTCATCTTCATGTCAGCTCTCCTGGCAGTTGTAACAGTTCTGTAAGAACTTCAGACTTTTTCTCAGAATGTAAATTAGCTTGTCTAAACTCAACCAAGAAATATAAAAAAATATTTGGGTACATCATCTGACCTTTGTATGTCCTTTTTAGTTCGAATGTCACAGTCTACAATTAAAGCCATGATAGACTCTGTTCAGTATTTTCTGTATTTCTTAAACAATAAGGCTGAGTTTCCAAAACATTAGATGACAGGAGATCTCATTATAAATTTTCCCATAGATGGTAATATTGGAATAACAGTATGTAAGAAACCATCTGTGGAAGTAACTTTGCAGATTTCAACTTCATATTATCCAACATAATTGTCGTAGTAGTGAAAACAAAATCTTCTCCCATTATTGGTGTTAATCATATATAAGTTCGATACAAGTTCGATTCAGATCAAAAACAGAAGCAAAGTCATCTAATAGCCAAGCAGCACAAATAGTCCAAGATCAAAAATAAGCAATCAGTCCTTTAAAAAATCGAAAAGGTAGAAATTCAAAATCTGTATCCTCACCTAAGCTTGTGAAAAATGAAATAATTGTCCCAAAGTGACAATAACTAAAGCAGAAAGAAAAAAGAAAGGGATTAAGTATTTAAACTCTCTTTGCTTTGCTTTTTCTTTTTGTTAATTAAAGTGTATGCATTCTCTTTGTCTTGAAATTGAGGCAATCAAATGGAGACATGCTTCTCCCACTTTAAAAGAAATGATGGCAGCTTTATCCACCCCAAAGGATGTGCTTATGTTAAATGTAGGGGCCCACCTTTCTGACCAAAGATCAGAAAATCACCAATAAATGTGAAATCTTCATTGTCTGGGCAATTTGCAGTCACCAGGAGCCTTCTGCCAGAGATTCCATTGTTTGGCTCTTTGTGGGATATCTTCATGTATGCAAGTATTTCAAGTTCATTTTTCAGCTTTACAGAGGAGTCCAGAAGATAGCAAACAAATTCTATTAAAAGCAGTACAAGTTTTAAAAGGTGATAAACAAAATAAATGCCTTTTTTAAAAAACTATCCCTGTATGGTAAAATATAAATTGTTAAAATATAGTTAACTGGTGTCTACAAAAAATTATTAAGCGTATTCAGTGTAGTGTGGCAGTAATGTTGAACTGGGAAGACTTGAGTCAATTTGGTGCTCAGAACTGGAATTCAGTAGATGATCTTAGGCTTGTCCCAAGTTCTACCTCACAGGACTGTATCCAAAATGCAATAAAGAAAGGACAATATAATTTTGCCAGTGAGAGAGGTGTGCTAGCAATAGCAGCCCGCTAGTTATGAGTCTCAAGTTCAGAAAGGATGTGACTTCAATTCAGAGTAGGCCATGAAGTTCTAAACTCAGCTGTTCTTGCTTACTTCAGGATTAGAAATTTATTATGTTTTATTCAACTACAGAACAAATTGTAGTGACTTCCATGATGCTAAGAGAATAATGAAAGGAATGTTAAGTTTTTAAGGCAAGACACTTTTCACTAAGAAAGAGAATGTGAATGATAGAAGCTGAAGTTTGGTACTTTTCAGTTCAGGAGGCAAAAAGGGATGGGAAAGAGCTTGCAAGCAGACTTAAAATATAAATGAACATCACATTTTGTGTAAATAATTTATTTGCAGTTCATCAAGTAGGTCAGAAGAAGTAGAGATTTGGTTATTGGGAGAGGAGGAGAGACAGTTCAATAAAATGAGAGAGCTTCTCAAATATTTGAGATGTCCAATTTCTGGCCAGATTCATCACCTCTCCATTAACTGAAAAATTTATGTGTCAGTCATTATAAGCTATGGCCTAAATCCAGTTGCTAGTCCTAATTAGAGTATATCCAGTGAACCGTTGGAATTTATTTAATTGTTGACTTGCTATTCCACAGTTGATTTGGTTAGTCTACTCCATTTAGAGCCCACAAGTGTAGAGTAGGGCATTGTGAACTGCCAATTCTGTGAGAAAGCCATCAAACTTTTCATCATGTGTAGCTTGCATTGTACACTGAATTTTCTTTGTAAACAAGGATTGGTCTGTCATATTATGGTATCTGTCCTGGATTTGGATGTCTTGACACTTACATGATATTTGCTGTATAGAAAATCAAAACAGAATTTTCTAAATAGTAGTAGAGTACAGTTTTTTCATAAAGGACATAAAGCATTCTGGTATTCCGAAGGATGCAATGCCACAATAACGGTTTGTCTTCCTCATGTTTGATTTTGAATAGCAGTGTTTCAGCATTATTAAGCCTTGCCAAATTTCTTTTTCACAACATCTGAATGGCTCACATCAGAGAGTAGCTGAACATGTACTGATATTCTGAAATGTACTGATCACCCAAGGAGCCATTTTGGAAAATGACTGCCATGCCAAATTAAGCCAAACTTGAATATTAGTCTAGTGTCTTGAGTAAATGAGTGAGAAAGAAATAGGTAGAAACTGCTTCATAGAAATAACTTGCATCTATAGCTCTGGCAATCGCAGTAGACTTACTGGATTTGAATTTTTAAGCCTCCTGTTGGGATCTCAATATAGAACAACGATGAAACTCCTTACCTACCTATACTTACTGGCAGCCACATACATACTCCTCTTGCCTTACTTAACACAGTGCTGTAATTCAAGAAAATTATTCACAAGTAAATGTCTACCCATTTTAAATGATGAAATTACTCATTATAGAACTGTTTTATTTTCCTAATAAAGCAGTGTTTCTTAAACTGAACTAGAGTGGGAATCATGGGGCCCTCCAGATGTTGTTGGACATCAACTGCTGAAAGGCTGAACAACTACCTTGTGAAGGGTAGGATGTGCTGGGAGTTGCATCTCAGCAACATCTAGAGGAACATTTGATTCCTGCCCGTGAACTAAGTGGGTTGCCATGACAATTAGCTTCAGAGACGGACTGGTATCCATTCATAGTGCATAGTACTATGCATTTCTTTAGGGATAATCATGGAATTACAGAAGGAATAGACTTTTGTTTTGTAGCAGAATTCATACAGATAGATTTCAGTATAAATCATGTTAAGAAATACTATGCTTAATGTTGGCGTTTAATTCTGTGGCCTAAAAGGATGTCTCTTGGTAAGGTTATTCAGCTCAGATTGCATTTAAAGCTTTTTATGAAATATATTGTTCATATAATTATTTGTATATTGTGCTTTTAAATAATGCAATGTTCTTGCCTTTGTATTGATTTCATTTTCTGTAGACACATACTGAACAGAACATAAGATGCATTCAACAGACCATTTGTGTATTTCCAGTTTTTTGCTTTGCAAAAATTAAATGTAATGTGCATTGAGGAATTTTAATAATTAATATTCCTATACATCAAATTAGAGATTGTAGTTATGCTTTAAAAAGCAGTGGTAATATGACTTGTTCTTACATATATAAATAAATGACCAATATTACCAGAAGCTTTAAGCTGTAAGGAGAAAAATGGAAGAAGTCTTTTATCCTGGTTTTTAGAGGGCATCAGCAGCTTGCTTTTATGAAAAAGTAACAGCTAAATGCACTGCAAATAATTTGCAGTAATCCAGTTCAGTGATTCATGTGTCTGCTTTAATGGGTCATAATTCAGAGTAAAGTAACTGAGTGCAGTCAGAGTGCAGACACTGCTTATGCCAGGGACAGTATCTCTTCATAAAACACACCTCAGCAGAAGCAGTTTGCCAGCCTCCTAATATCCTCTGATGTTTTGATGTCCTGCATATTTTTCCGATTAAGTTTTGAGTGCCATGTTTTTAGTTGTATTTCCACATTCATTATTCTCACGTAGGCCCTTCAGCGGGTTTGCCATATATGATTATTTTTTTAATGATGCCTTTCTTTCCACTTCAGCAGTTTAATAATCTAGCACATGGCTGCTTCTCAGTACTCAGCATTCACCTCCCCAGTACAGAAGAGGACATGTGCTTTGGCTTCAGTATTCCATTTACTGCTTTAGAAATGCATATTCCCTATGGAACAACATTTGTTTGACATAACCATTCATTTTTATTACCTCTTTAAATATGTTTATCCAGAGTTATCAATAATCATAAATAACTTGTATTCTCCTCTTGTCTTTTTCACAGACAAAATTGCTTACCCAGTACATATTAAATCTCGGCAAGTATGATCAAAGCTACGACATCAGAGACCGTACAAGATTTATTAGGCAACTCATTGTTCCAAACGAGAAGAGTGGAGCTTTAAGCAAGTATGCCAAAAAAATATTTCTGGCACAGAAGCCTGCCCCACTGCTTGAGTCTCCTTTTAAAGGTATGTTGGTTAATTTTTCTTCCTAGTCTTAATTGAGGATACGCACATATGAAAAGCATATGTTACCAAAACACATCTTGCTAAACAGTCAGCTTAAAAATACGCTTATGAGCAATATGATTTTAGATTTTAAAACAGTTAGTAATTTTTTTTTAAAGAGAGTTGTCAGAATTGCGCGTTTTTTCCTAGTCTTACTATTTATCTATAAACTTGATAAGCCACAGTGATGTTAAAACTTCATATGTATACTTTATAATTCTATTTAAATAATGTAAATCCACAGTCTGTACTAGCGATAATCTGTGCAGAAGTATTGTTGACAACTCATAAGACTTTTAAGAATGACTTTTCATTATTTCATTGTCATTGCGGTTGGGAAACATTGAGATACAGTTTGTGTTGAGATACCAAGATGGCTGTTATTTTTCTCCTAATCCGTTTCAGAGGCAACGCTGCAGTACGCTATCTCTCTTACTTGCTAGTTTTTAAAAAATGCTGTAACTCTGATTTATAACTATAATATATTAATTACCAGCTTTCTGAATTTTTCATACTTTGGTGTTTTAATCCTGCTTCAAACTCTGTATGCAGCCCTTATTCTGAGGGAAATACTATTAAAATTCTGGATGTGTTTGTTCCAAGACATGTATATGGATTATTTAACTGTGCTGTCATTCTTAATATTCATAGTAAAGTAATTTTTAGAGAAGCTACATTTCAGAGCAACACCTCTAAACACACTGACTGATTAGCTTTTTTATTGACCATTATGGGGAGATTATTGTAATCTATGGACTGGAATCAGTTTTTTGACCTATGAAGAGCTTCCTAGTTTATATTTATTCTGTGACATTTGAGGTAATGTAATGCCAATTACCTTTAGTCCTGATTAAGATTGCTCTTTGTGATATAGAGCTCATGTCTATATTTTTCACCTCCTCACCATAGATAGAGAGCACTTCCAGCTTGGTACATTGTCTCATACTCTGAACATGAAAGCCAATGGCTATCTAGAATTGTCTAATTGGCCGGAGATTGCACCTGACCCTTCAGTGAGAAACGTAGAGGTAATTGAGTCGGTATGTTGACTTTTCAAAATAATTTATTATTTTGGGAGCTAGGACTTGTTTATCTGTGTGGGTAAATTGTTTCTAAAAATGAAGATTTCAAGTGAGTTTGAATAAACATGCCACAAAATGAAGCCTTTCTGCTATAGGTGACCACTCTGAAACTCTCCATATTAAGGATTAAGAAACAGTAAAAAGAACTTTGGGCTGTTCCTAGATAATTGCAACTGTTAAAGGCATCCTTCTCTGTATCAGTATTGTGAGCAATGTTACCAAAATATTTGTAACTGACCTAATATAGGTGCTCTGTTTTTTTATTTTACTCAGAGGTAGTAATAATGGTAGTAATATCCTGTCACTTGCCATTCAACATAGGGCTGGCTTTGGAAAATGAGTCCAAACCTGTGGCCAAACTGTTGATTGAGGCTAGTTACGTAGAGGACCAAAGTTCCTTTTTATGACAGGTTAACTGGTAGCTACTTCATTTCCAGGGAAGTATTCAAAGTTATAAGCTAGAAAATCTTACATGATTTGGGCCTGACCTGTCTGAAGGACTGTGCTTCCTGATATGAACTTGCTTGCATTTTAAGATTTTCAGGGAGGCTTTTCTCGTTAGGAAGTCATGTCAAGGAGGGAGTGGGCTTGTTTTCCACTGCTCCAGAGACTATGACAAGGAGCAATGGATTCAAACTAGAGGAAAAGAGATACCATCTAAACCTCAGAGTGTGGTGGAGTTTTCTTATTTGGAGGTTTTTAAGCAGAGGCTGGATGGCCATCTATCGGGCATGCTTTGATGTGGGTTCCTGCATGGCAGGGGATTGGACTGGATGGCCTCTGTGGTCTCTTCCAACTCTGTGATTCTGTGATTGCCCTATCACCTTCATAGGCATGTTTGGTGAAGATACAACAGTTGCTCTCAGGCACCTCCAAGAAGGGCTGGGAAAGATCACTGTTGGAAATCATGGAGAGTCATTGCCAGTCAGTGTAGATGGTATCTGAACTAGCTGAACAAAAGATCTGACTTGATATGGTTTTCTGTGGTCCTAAATTGGAGCTAAGAAAACAGGGCACAGTATCATAAATATACCATAGCAGATGGTGTCTTCCTTCATTTCCCTGTCTACATTTCTGGAAGAATCATAGTTCATAGGTTGAAGCTGTGCTTCACATACAGGAGATTCATATAGAAAGATGCAGGGCTGCCTGAAATGCTGTAAAGGTGCTGTCAATCTTGTACTAGATGAACCAGTGACCTGTCTCAATGTAAGGCAGCATTCCTTGTTAAAGTGTCCCTTTAAAAAAAAAATACTGCTTTGCAAACAATCGTTATTGAGCTAAATTTTTCACAACTTAACATTCTGAAGTAAGGATGGAAATTAATAATAGTTTATTTAAAACAGCTAATGCTGATGAGAAAAAAAATATTGTACTCTTAATTATTTTCTGTTGTAAGTCACCCTGATCATTCTATTTAAAAAATGGGATGTAACATTTCATAACATTAGGGTTAGAACATAACTATAGCTCCCCTTATTTTATGCTGTAGATTTGTGCTTGTTTTCTGTATGATGCTATGTAAGCATAACTACAACTTCCCTTTTTGTATGCTCTAGATTTCTGCTTGTTTCTGCATTGCTGTGTATGTTCCTATGTATCAGGTCAGACAAGAGAATTGTTTAGTATTACCTGTCATAGTTTTAACCATTTCAACTTTAAACTTTATGAACAGGCAAAAGAGTGGCCTTCAATGTTAGGGAAGACCAAGAAGGAGAAACCCAATGAAGGATTCTACTCTGAGTCAGAGGAGGAGGAGGAGGAGGATGACAAAGAAAGTGATGACTCTTCTAGCAGTAGTGACAGTGGTATGTGTTGATACAGAGGGATCACAGTCAGGAAACGTGAACACTGATTTTGTGGTCCCTCCAATATGTTCCAGTTCTTAAGCCTGTTTATGGCCACTGAATTATTTTAGCCTTTATGTAATAGCAGTTATACTGTGATCAACCAATGTGTACCATTTTACTACATGAGGATTCTTCTATTATAGGAAACTGTATTTAATATTTTCTCTTACAGTGCAATCATAAACTCATTTTTTAAAGTAAGTCCTGTTGACTTTACATACTGTGTATTCATGTTCATAGAATAAGGAGAACGGTTATTAAAAAGATTGTAAATGTCATTCAGATATGTGCAAATATCTTAGCACATCAGATTGTGTTTCTCAGAGCAATCCTGTAAGGTTGGCCTGAGGAATAGTGACTAACTTAAGATGGCCCAGTGAGTTGCATTTTAACCTTTGTCACCATAGTCCTACTATACCACAGTAGCTCCCATTGTTCCATGATTGCCTGATGGATCTGTTGCTCTGGGGACAGTGAACCACTTTCAGTTTTATGGCTGCCTCCCCACTGCCACCACAGCTGTTTTAAGTTGTACTAGAAGGCATCTAGGTGCTAACTCTTGACTGAAGTTAATTTTGTAAAAGGCCCCCTATAGCGGTGAAGCCAAAAGTGGATTGGCTACCTCATAGCATCAGATTAACCAACCACTTCTGCGTTATTCTGAATCCTGTAAAATCCACAGAAAAATATTATTTGAAGATACAAGAAGTATGAAAATTGGTCATTGGTACAGAAATGTGATTGTTGCGAATAAACTGAATAGATTAATGGTAAAAATAGACAAGCTGCATATTTATGAGAAACCCAAACACCTCCTGCTGTAAAACATATCTGGAGGTTGAACTTGCCCAGGCATGGCAGACATCTGTAGGAACAACAGTTTGTATTACTTTTCATTTAAGTCTTGACCTCCCTACATTCCCATGGTTTAGTTACATAGATGCGTATAAGAATCACCTGGTGGACACGTAGTCAAGATTGCTTCAGGTTACTAATTGAATTCTTTGAATCTGTACTCCTGGAATTTTTAGTTTACATGCAGCAGGCCGTTTCTGCATTTCTGTGTTTGAATTTTTTAATTTTTAGCATGAACAATCTAATTTATTATCAAAGTGATATACATTAACAAAATAAACAGAAAAGAAAAAGAGAGGAAAAAAAGGACATATAACTAGTATTCCATAGGGCTCTAACCCTCCAATCCTAACTGTAATGAAAAGTTTTAATTTCTCTTTTAATTTCTTTCTAAGCTTTTTTGTAGTTGTTTTGAAATGATAAACTATTGATCTTCATGATTGTGACTTCCAAATATTTAATCCTGTTTTTCCACTTTAAAATTTGAAAGAGCAGTTAGTTCGTTGCCATTTTCTGGAGTCATATTTTTAGTTAGCAATTTTGTTTTGCCACAGTTCACTCTAAATCTGGAGCATGTCCCAAATACTTAATTTTGTTCCCAGAAGAATGTTCATTCAGTCCAGCGATTATCACAAGATCATCCACATAAGCTCTCAGCTTCATAATGTTCTTTTTTTACCCTCACTCTGTAGGTTTTGTTTTCTTGTCTGATATCTCTTAGTAGGATCACCAACATCAAAGTAAACAGTAAAGGTGAGAGGGGGCAACCTTGTCTTGTTCCCATTTCCATTTCAGTTGATCTTTATAAATCTTTGTAATATAGGTGTGTCTCTAAGAATCTGGCATCTGCCCTTTCTTTAATAACTCTTCACACACCATTTTTAATGGTTTGAAGTAGCTCATCTTCACATTTCTTATCATATGCTGTGGATAGTCCCTCTGGACCTGGTGCTTTTCCAGATTTAATCTTTTTAATTGTTTCGTATTTGTCACACAGTCCCAATCAAACTTTGCTTTTGTTCCAGGCATAATTTGTCCAGTTAGAGTTTATCCAAGTAGTCTTCCATATCTAAGATTTTCTCATTGACCCTCACATATAAGTCTCCATTATATTCCTCAAAGGGTTTTCATGTTTTCAGATTATCCATTCCATACTGATTTTTGTTTCTGATCTTTATGGCATTTTTCTTTATCCTTTCCTCTCTCAACTTATTGGAAAACTATTTCCCAGGTTTGTTTGTAAATTCAAAGTTCTTTTGCTTAAGGTATAGTCATTTGGCATTTGTTTCTTGGACTGTAAACAGTAAGAACTGTTGTTTAATATTTTGTTGAGACTCTTTATCAAAATCTGTCTTATGTTTTTCCTTCAAATTCTGTATTTAGTCAATCAGCTAGCTCTTTTTAGCTTCTCTTTCTTTTTTCAGTCTGGAACTATGTTTTTTAAAATGTCCTCTCATATAAACCTTGCTTGCAGCACAAACTCTTGTGGGCTGTGTACTCTTATTTAAATTAACCTCAAAAAAATTCATCAGTTCTTGTTTACATGTTGCAATATTTCCATCTTCAGAAATAAATATTCATTAAGTCTCCATCTAACTGTGTTTGCCCCCGTTTTCAAGGACATTGTGGTAGGATTGTGATCTGAACAGAATTTTGGGAAAATGTCCATATTCTCTGTTAAGTTAGCCATATTCTTAGAAATCCAGAACATATATTCTAGAAAATTGTTCATGATGATGTAAAAAAAGAGTTCAAAATTTTGGCAGTAAATATCACCAACTGTCTATTAATCAAAGGAACTTTGTATATCTAAAGAACGTATTCTTCTTGAATACCTTTGCTGGAATGTTTATCTTCATTAAGATCAACATCCCCATTCTAATCACCCATGCAGATCAGATTTTGTAGGTCTTGTTCAGATGTCTTTCTTAAATGTTCATAAAATTGGTCATAAAATTGATTTCTCATTATTGTAGCCATAAATACCCATTAAAAGCAATATCTTGCCATTCTAATTGATTTTCACAATTGCACATGTATCTTATCCATCTTCAAAATATCAGTTTAGGTTGAAACGTTTGATACATGTTAAAGACTGCTCCATTTCTTTTGTTTGCAGCACAAACTCTAGGCCCATACTTTCATTTTGCAAAAGTCTACTGTCTCATTTCCTTAAATGAATCTATTGAAGACAATTTCATATATGGGTGTTTTTTTTCTTTATTGGGAGTGTGTACTGCTCAAAGCCAGCATGATGTAGTAGTTTGAACATTAGACTACAACTCTGGAGATCAGAGTTTGAATCACTGCTTGGCCGTGGAAATCCACTGGGTGACCTTGGCCAAGTCACCCTCTCTTAGCCTCAAAGGTAAACCCCCTCTGAAGAAATCTTACCAAGGAAATCCTGTGATAGGGTTCTGTAAGACAACCCTGAGTTGGTAACAACTAGAAGACATGCAACAACAAACTGTTCAGGGTCTTTTTAAAAGTAAGAAGTTAGCAATGCTTTAGAGTTCAGTAGGAATAGTAAGAGAAGCTTGTGTATTTTCAGTACTTGCTAACGTATTCTTAATATGTATATCTTCCTGTTTGCTGTGTTTAAGAATTTACTGTTATAGAAGTCATTAGTTGAGTCTACTTTATTTTCATGTATTTTTACTGGAGCCATTCTCGTCATATGTTTCATTTCTTTGTCTAATATCAATTGCAGATTAACATAGTAGGTGAAGCTAATATATTCTGTTTTTTCCCCCTAAACCTGGAAAATTTTGAAACTGTAAATCATGTCTAAAATATGTTGGGAAGATATTTAAAATGTGTTACTGTTTGAGTTAACTCTTCTTATATTTAATGATTTGTCCCCTCAGATCCAACATTTGAATCTAATGAGTCACTCAGATTCAAATAGGCAAGATATAAGAAAGACAAGTTTTCCCATCCAGTTGGTCTACTTCCTTGAACTCTGGTGACACAAGGCAAAAACTGCTAAAAATGATTAGAGGTTATAAACCAAAGCAATTGCCTGAGACTGAGAAAGAATACCTTAAAGTTAGGTGTTGGAAACACTTTCCAGCCAATTAGAAACTAAATAACTTGCTTAAATTCCTGATTGAATTGTCATCACTAGATTATATTGAAGAATTCAAGAATACTTAAATCTTGAAAATTATATGTTAGAGCAGAGAAGTGAGGTAGAAGACATATCTTGACATTCCAGAAAACAGCTCTCAGTAAATGACTGAATTTTGACAAATAAGTTGTTGTTGATTAATAAAACATTTTAAATCTGTATGTCAGGATGTTTTAACATCATGTGACTTCAGTATTTTAAAATTACTCACTTGAATTCTGTATAGATGTAAGATTTTCTTATTCTAGAAAGTGAATCTGATAGTGAAGAAGGAGAAAACAAAGAGCAAGGAAACACCAGTGCTGAAAGTAGTGACACTTCTTGTACTGAAGATGAGAACTATGGGAAAACAAAGGCCAAAAGGAAGGTCCCACGTAAAGAGGCTATGATTTTAAATAGGTATGTATGCAAATGTGTATGTTATTTGATTATGATAGGTACCATGTCAAACTATTGATGCAACCAATTCTGTGCAACAAATGCATTCAGCTAGGTTCTTCATAATGAAATGCACTTTGGAAAGAGGGAAAGTATCCACTTCTGTCAGATTGCAAGTGTTACTTGTAAATTGGGCAACTCTTCGGTTTATTTTTTATTTAACTTTAGTTGAATATTTTAGTTTTGAGCAGATGATATTAGCATAACCTTGGGAGACGAGCAGTTACACCTCTTTATGAAATAGTTAATTACCCTTAAACAGCAATTTTGCTGAGGACTAAAATTAAATTCTTCTATATCCTGCCGTTATGTAACTGATGCAATTGATTTTTCCCTAAATAATGTTACATTAAAAGGGTTATGATTATTAGAGGCAAGGGCTGTGAAGGGGAATGGTCAGAAGCTACTAAGTGCTAGGGCTTTTAAAGATTACCTTATTATCAGCAGAGTTAACGTGTATTAAAATATCATCAAAATTTTAAATAATTGAGGCTAATACCATGGATTGTCTGAATCTGATTCTTATACTTCTGTCGGCAAGTGGCTTCTGCAGACACGATCACCCTTTTGCTCTGTTGCCTGCTGCCAGCTCACTTGATGAGTTTGCAGCTCAGCTCAGTCGTGGCTGACAGCACTGATTGGGGTGCAGTGCGCACTCTGCTCCTTTTATTACAGACAGTAATTAAAGCAGCTCGCCCTGCCACTTCCATAACAAACACAGCATAATGCCCTAATTATGACTTTATTAATTTAAGTCAGGATTTAATGATTTAAAAGTGATTTATATTGTTTTTCCTGTTCAGAACAAATGAAATCTGTAGGTTAAATTAATACCAGCTTTTCATCATTGCAAAGTTAAAAAGCTACCTATCAGGGGTTTTTTTAAAAAAAAAATCATTAAATTAACATTTTAAATTTTTAATATGACAAACAATGATTACGTATCAAAACAGAGTAAGGAAATATATTTCCCCTGAAAAAAATCTTATCTTCAAATAATTCACTATTTATATTTAGAATAGTTCAGTTTTACTTTTAAAAAGTAAGTAAAAAGTAATTTCTGGAACAACTATTATTGCTTTTTAAATCAAATGGAAGTGTTGAGAGATTGGAAGTTAAATGTGAGGACGAATTACATGTAGTTAGGTTTTGGAAGTTTACGATGGATTTGCAATGTTTTGGAACTGCTGAAGTGTAATTTTTATTCATATGGCACTCAAACCTACTTTGGCACTCAGAGTAAGTTTCTCATGTTAAAACAAGAGAAAACTAAAAACTTGATAATAAAAAGTTTTGAAAAAATCCAGTTAAATGATCCTTGGCATTGTTCCTTGCTGAAGGAACATAGGAAAATTGTCCCACACATCCCATAGTGGGCATCAGGTGTCCTTTTCAGTTACAAAAAAAAGCAGTTGGGGAGGAAATCAGGTGGCAGTGTGGATTCCTATGGCCCACAGGCCGCATTTTGCCCAGTCTTATATTAACATTTGACTGCTGGACCAGTAGAACTTTGTTCCCTTCCCCTCTGAATAAATCTGCGCTCTGCAAAAAGGCAGCACTGAAGGATTTCCTGCTGTCTAGAGTAGAGTTTGGCATGCGAAAGGTCATTAAGTCACTTTTGTTGATAGAATCAGTTCTATCTGTGGAACAAACCAATTGGATACTAGCCTATTATTTTAGCTATATGGTTATATGAGTTTCTCTTCAGTCATAATAAGTGACATTTCTGTGCTATGGTTTCTGTCTTGCCTTTTTTTAATCGCAATCTTAAGTTCTGTAATTAAAATGAATGGCAGTTGCTGGTCGCAACTACACTAAGTCTCTATGATTCCTGCAGGTCTAATCTTGGTAGCACTAACCATGTCATGTAATATAGTGCATGGAACTGTATAATGTTGGGTGAGCTGGAAGAAGCCATCTTTGTTGGTAGTCTGTTGCATATGCTTGTAGGCTCTGGTTCAGGTAGTAAGGCCAAATGATGATTTAGCCATTATGAATGTGCTACCAGCAGACTTGAGCCTCCTCCTATTTACATGCAGTAGTCTGAACTCCAGATTTTAATTACAGGTTCTTGAACTTCCATTGTACATGGAGACCTTCCAGGTAATTTGGAGTTGTGGAATTCCAAATGAAATGAATAGCCTCTGTGGATGAAAGAGGCACTCTTCTGCCTGTAATCTTCCAGACAGTTGAAATAACAGTGGAGCAGGGCAGGGCAAGGACACTGTCTCTCTTCATTTGTTTATTCAGTAGGATTAAATAATGTCTTATATATGTTGAAATGAAGAAACCCACTTCAAATTATCCCTACAAGCAATGGCTGCTGTGCACCAGACTATGGCAGAGAAAATTGATATGTATGTGTATCAGACTAGAGGGAGCATTCTTAGACCTCAGTAGCTGTGCAGTGGCTTGGCCATATCGTCCAAATCAAGTTAAATTATATAGCATCTTAGAGCCTTTCTGCACAACATTGTTATAGTACTATTATTCCACTTTCAACATCCTGTGGAATCCTGGGGTTTGCAGTTTAGGGGAGGGGCTTTTAAAATTCTCAACCAGAGAACTCATTGGCCTCAGTAAACTACAAACCCCAGAATTCCACGGGATGTTGAAAATGGAATAATAGTGCTATAACAGTGTAGTGCAGAAAGGCCCTTACTTGTAATATTATTTTTTAAAAAAGTAATTTAAAAAAAATTCATACCCGAGTCATTTGGCAGTATATGATGAGGTCATGCAGTTTCCTAAATTTTTATTTAGTTTTTTTTTATAGATGGAAAACTTTCAGTGAAATTTCTTGTATGTATATTTTCTGCTTAGTGCCTCTGAAGGAACAGAAGAATATAAAGTGAAGTCTCAAAAAGCACTAGATTCTTCAAGCTCTGAATCAAACTCAGCTGAGGATAGTTCTTCAGACTCCAGCTCAGAAAGTGACTCTGAAAGTAATTCAGAAACTAGAAAATCCCTGCGTGCAGCACCTCCTCCCAAGGTACGTCTCTAGTTCAGATATATGTTGAAATGCACAGTTCCTGGTGCATTTGTATTACATCAGTTATATGTGAATCATTAATCATTACCTTAATGATATATGAAAGTGGAACTTCTCAGAAAATGTGTTGTGATCTGAATTATTTATTTTTTCATTGGAGGTTATTTGCAAAAACATTAATCGGAAATTAATGGAAATTAATATGGTCTTACTTTGCAGTTGTGAAAGGAGGAAACTGTTTATGGCCAGTGATTAACCACTGTAGAATACATTAATGGAAGGTGTTTCAGTTTCTGTTACATAAACTGTATCTTGTAATGTGTAAGAAATTGTAGTAGACTTTTACATTGAGAAGAATTTAATGAAAAGTGTTAGGAATGTGTTCATAAAAATTCTGATTGTAATACTGTAGTAATCATGTTGCTGTTGAACTGCATATCCATGTAATTTGTCTGGAAGCATACAATTCAGCATTTAGAGACCCATCATTCTTGGGATTCTGTTTTGATAGATCCAAGACACTCATGTAAAAACAAATTGCCAGTAGCTTCACAGTAGTGTGTGTCATAACATTAATGTCCCTGAAGATTAACTTTGTACTCTACGTGACTAAGTTTGCTTTTATTTGTACAACCACAATGTGGACATAATTTGCAGATTTGTATTATCTGTGAAAAATTATTTTAAAATAGGCATCAATTGGCATTTCCAGAATAACATAGTTATACTTCTAGTTGGAGGGAATAAAGACCAGTTGAGGATAGGGATCATGGAACTAGGATTTTGAAAAGAAAAAAACTGTGAAAGGTGTTTGGTTAAATAATAGTATTAGTCATATTGGTTGTAGATTTACTGTTTTTAAAGAAACTTTGTTGGAATAGTCTAGAGGCATATTTGGATATAAAGTTTAGCACATTGCTAAAAATATTGTATTTTTCATTAGTGAGTCAGAAACAGTGATGATCCCTCGCCCCAGTATGCTGTTCTCATGAAGTTCAAAACTAAATCTTGGATTGTATACAGTCAGTGCATGCATAGGAATACTCTCCAGTTCTGAACACTGTCATACATACAGTCTTTTTATTATGCAGTTAAAGGAATTCTAAGTGACAAAACCTTATTTTTTAAAAAAATTACCATTATTCTAAAAGAGAAAATAGTTTTCTTTTTATGCCCCCATCTGGAAAAAATGGAAAATTTGTCAGTGGGGGGGAGGGAAAATATTTTCTCCATTTTTTCTTGTCCCTCCTCTTTCAGAAATTTATTTGCTTTGTGCTGGAATTTGCAGACCTTTGGAAAAAGAGTCTAGCTATTTTGAGTGTCTGTAGTGCTTATTGTGGGTGACCCTCAGAGTCCTCTGTAGCTGTAAGAGGAACTGCGGGATGGGTGTTTGGGTGCAAACACAAGTAGTGGCTGCCTTCCAAGCCTGGCCAAAAATTGTGGACGTCTAACGAATATTTGCACATATGAGGAGATGAATTTTTGGAGGGTATCTGAAATATATAAAAAGACCACCAAGTTAATAGTTGCAACCTTGAAAGGTTCTGCCGTTCTTAACTGTGGTGAAAAGATAAGTGGAGCAAGCATGCTTTTAGGCACACACACGCACACATACACATCTCAGCTGTCACTGACTCTCAAATACTGAAGGTTATATTTTATGACCAGTTAAGAGCAAGACTTGCTTTCATGGCTGTTGACAACAAAGTGCATAAAGGCACCTTGCAGTCTTGCAGAACCATTGCTTCTGTACTTCAGAATGGTGACAAATACATGCTTTGCTTTCAGATACTGAAATAATATAGTGCAGAAGTAAAAGAAGTACAAACTTTGCAGTCTGTTGGCAATGACACCTAGTACGAACTTACCTTATGTCATCAAACTGTTGGTCAGCTAGAATTTTCTGTACTCTTGACACCTACTTTTCATATATCCAAACATTCACTTTTCCACACTCTGCAGACTTCAGTCCTCTTTACTGAAATCATCAGGGACTTACCCTAGGAGGAATGGTCCAAGCTTTTCCATTGCCAGAGGAAGAAATCAAAGTATGTCTCCCATAACATCATTGGAGGTGATGGTAGCTTGTGTGTTCACACATACCAAGCAGGAGCAGAATAAATGGCATGGCGCTTAGCTGCTAAATAAGAAAAAAAAAACAGCTATGAGTGGTATATTGCTAACCTTAGGAAACTTGCCTACCCAGATACCAGCAGCACCTCCACTTGCACAAGAAGGTGGATATGATGACTGCTGTAGTCTTGACACTTCTAGTGTGAAAAGTGGCTTTGCTCTGTAGAATTGGCTGCCTGAATTCTGTTCCTTGAGGACCAGGCTCACCGGTGGGGGGGCAGACGTTATTGGAAAATCGTTTGTACTATACAGAGTTGATTTTGCTGGTGACAGAACCTGGATATGAGGACCTACTGAGGACATAACAGTATATGGTACTGGTGGTGACATGGATGCTGAGATGTTGTGTTCACCTGTTTTTTTGAGCAGCAGGCTCTGATCTGGATATTTTCTGTCTTTCTGAGAAATGCATAGATCATCAACTCATTTTCAAAATGGCAAGAACCCTGCCACAGTGAGGCAAAGAGTTGCAAATTTACTTTCATAAGTGCCTCACCAGTTGAAGTGGTTGTGTCACCAAGGCTTATAGCAGAGAGGGCCCTGAAACAGTCAACCTTTTGCAAGCACAATGCATATTGTACTACCGACCTGTGGCTTATTTCCAGTTCTCATATCCCTTAAATGTTTGCTAACTTCTGTGATCTCAGCAAAAGCATATAACTGTATTAAAAAAAACAGCACTCCAATAATATAGTTATAATATCATATTTTATTATCTACCATGTTTTTAAAATTTGTGTCTTCAGCCATTGTGGCTTGCTATAGTGAAAAATGTACTGTGCTGCAAATTATTTTACATATGTCACACAGTATATAATGAGTTTGATTTCATCAAGAATACAATTTAATAGCCTTGGCTTTTGCCCAACCCTTAAAAGTGTACAGATGGAGAAACCTTGCTACTGAAGTATAATAATTAGGAATAGTCTCCTGTTATGTGGAGTGGAATGGAGATAAAAAGGAGAGGAGTTGGTGGAGTTGTTTCCATTGGCACACTGGTGGCACCAGATCTCACAGATTTGTAGTTTCTTCCAGTGGTTTCAAGTATATGTTAAACATCATGGGGTATAGAACAGAAGCCTTATCCAGAAACTGCTGGATCTGAGACAGTACCACATACTCAAATAAATGGGTGGGAATCAAGTGGCTCTCCAGGTGCTGGACTACAACTCCCAGCATTCCTTATCATTGGCTTTGTTAGCCAGGGCTCCTGGGAGCTGCAGTGCCCCAGCATCTGGAGGGCTGTATGCTTCTCACACCTGCTGTAACACCTTGCTCAGAAATAGGATGTTGGAAACTGGCTGGTATTTATCCAAGAAGGG
The DNA here is from genome assembly GCA_030412105.1 of Cyclura pinguis. Taxonomy (NCBI): domain Eukaryota; kingdom Metazoa; phylum Chordata; class Lepidosauria; order Squamata; family Iguanidae; genus Cyclura; species Cyclura pinguis. The sequence continues at coordinate 313,449,758 of CM059600.1, read as the reverse complement.
TGAACTAAGGGAAGTTTTACATTTGTCTCATTTGGGTACACTGGAACCCTGCCTTGCTGTAAAGACTGCTTCATTTACCCATTCAAATTAGTACCTCCCTCCTGAACTTTTCAGTGTACCACACAGGCTCTAGTACAAATATGGTTGCTTTCACTTGGACATGGATTCTGGAATGAGGATTCTCCCCTCCAAGGCTTGGAAAGGAGGAACTGAGCTTTACATGAAATTATCAGGAAAATTGGGCCACCAAGACCCCTATGTAGTTGATACCCTTCAAGAATTACCAGTAACACATTGCTAAATCACTCCTTCCCAGGCTGTCTGATGTGGGGGGCCAGCGATTTTCACTGCTAATATCCTTGTGACTGGTATCATATTTGTGTCCAACTGGTTCTTTCTTTCCTGGAAAATTTGCTGTGGACTGTCAGCCAATGGCAGCACTTGTCCATGGACCTCCATTTTGAGCAGCACTGTACTAAATGGTCTGGGAACAAAAAATATTGTGTTGTTGAAAATGAGTCTCCTAGGAGTAGCTAAAGGTGCAGTGTATTCTATGCATACTTACTTGAGAGTATGCTACATTGAACTTAGGGGAATTCTAGGTAGTTGTCGTGCTCAAAGTTTGGTAGTGGAATGAGAGAAGTAATTTGCTCTGCCTCTGACTGTGCTCTCAGGCACTATGAAAGCTGTTGTGATGGCCTGACCTTGAAATTCCAGATAACAGCAGAAGGTCCTAGGAAATATTTATACTCTTTCGACTTGTTTCACTGGTGCAAGAATGGGCTTTCTTCCTCAAGTAGAAGAAAAAAAATTGTACTATTTAACATGAAAAATATCAGTATTTTAAACTGGAAGTGTCTTCTGAGACACTTCTGGTTTTTTTTCCCGTATGCTGCCTGGTCTGGGGTTACAAATTGCTCCACAGTCAGATCCATGCCACCGGTGCATACCTCCAAGGTTCCCTTTCGTTCTTTCGTTCTGTCTTTCATTCGTTCTGTCTGTCTGTCTGTCCGTCCGTCTTTCTTTCTTTCTTTCTTTCTTTCTTTCTTTCTTTCTTTCTTTCTTTCTTTCTTTCAAGTCCATGCCCTGAATTGTAGAGATAAACAAAAAATAGTTCCTGCTGCAGTTGCCTTCCCTTATATCCCCGGTTTGCATTTTCTTCTGAGAGTTCTGTCTGTACATGCTAAAATATTGTTAACAACTTTTTCTCTGAAAGTAGTCTGCTGGAGTGAAGGATGTGTTAAGAGAATAGAAAGCCATTTATTTATTCACTTAATAGAATCTTGCATATTTTTTCTGTTGGTCGATATATCAATTTTATCTTTAAGCAATGTTGTAATATTTTATTTATTATTTTGTAATCACCGTTATGGTAGTCACACAGCTGACTGTTTTGTATCTTCTCTGTGGCTTATCCCACATTAGTTGCAACTCCCTTTCAAAAGTGATTAGTTTACTTCCCTTGCCTCCCTTCCCTTTTATCGTTCTGTCTTCAAGGAATGATCTTTCTGTTGAGGCAGGCCTTCAGCAGCTGAATTTCTGTTACATAATATTTGATGAATATGCTGGGGTTTTTAATTTTTTAATTCCTATTTATTAATAATATGGGATTTTAAACTGTTTTCATATAATTTGTCTCTTAATAGTGTAATTAGTTTAATTTGTATTTCAGTATATATAATGTATTGTGTCCTTACTGGAACCTCTAATTAAGCTACCTTGCATCCCAGCAATAAGAGAAAGGCAGGATGTAAATAATATCAAGTCAGACAAGTAAATGCTAGGACAACTTCTTAATCAGAAGCTTCTTTGATGCTGAAGTAATATGCTTTTCACTCATGTATATATATGTAAATAAATATGATTGGTTATAATTTGACTCCTAGCTAGCTACTTTGAGTCTCAAATTTCAGGGAATGAAGAGTATCAATAAAGCAGTGAAGCAGAATAACTGTAGTAAATAAACCTAGTAGAGCTGTCATATCCAGACACAAGGTGTTGGCCAAGTTTAAACCTGAAGTCCTCTGCACATTTTCCTGGGAGTGTTGATGGATTTTATCTCAGAGGAAAATAGGACTTTTCTGTTAATTCCCTGAATTTTGCTGTTAGGTAATAGTTTAAAGACTGTGTAGTAACATAATAATTTTGAGATCTAACATTAAAATATGAAAATACCTAATTGTAAACTGAATATATCCAGTACCATGTGAATTTGTAAAACGTAAAATTTGTTGTGGAGTTTTATGTCCTGAGTTTAATTCTAAACATCCTTACCTCAAAGAAATGGCTAAATTAATTTTCATTTTAATGATTGTAAAAAAATTCATGCATTGAAGCCTTTGCACTCCATTAGCGCGTTAATCTTGGCTATGGCTGGATTCTTGTTTGCTCCACCACTGTAGCGATGTTAGTGCCATGAAGGTGTCAGCAGTAGGCTAAGAAGGCCTGTGGGTACAAGAGGGAAGAAAGGTGAGAATGAGACAGTGGTGGCCACAGGAGGAGGCAGCTGCTGACCCACCTGTTTTGGAATACCTGGCTTTGCGGGGAGGGAATGGTCTTCAGAGCTAAGGCACTCTGGCAGAGGTGGCTTAAATTGCCTGTCCTGAACAGATTACAAACATGCAAGAACATTAGTAAAAACATATAAGCTTTATTTTAGAAAAGACAATTAAACAATCTAGAGAATTAAAAATATTATTTTAAAAAAATGTATGAAAAACTACAAAATAACACACCATTAGTCCGTTGTAGTCAGTTTATGAAAGCCTGCTGAAATAGGAAAGTTCGCACTTGCCAGCAGAAGAAGAGCAAGGAGGGAGCCATCCTAGCTTCCCTAGGGAGGAAGCAGCCACTGACAAGGCCCTCTTAGCAGGCTTTGCCTATCTCATTTTAAAGTGGTTGAGCAGTGCCCCTATGTGAGCTGCTGTATATGGGGAGAAAGGTATCTTGAGGCTTTTGTGTGACCACATATACACCAGGAAATATAACTTCTCCATCTCTCATTCACTGAATGCACACTCTGTGTGATTAAGAGCTGATGATCATCACAAGGCAGAAAGTGGAGGAACTGGCTGGTTTAATTTGGGGGGGGGGGGGATAATTACTATAATTAAGAGAAGATATATAGGTGGAACTTGGTTCCAACTTCAGTTAAGCTGTGACATTTAGCAATTCTGGTACAGTTAGCCCTCCAGATTCTCTAGGATTAAGGGCTTAGGAACCCTGCAAAAGTAGGAGAATCACAAATAGCAAAACATGTGTGTGTGTCTTTGGGAAGGAGACCCAGGCATGGTGGGGAAGGCAGGTACCTAGGGTCCCAGCTAGGTCAAGGAAAAGAAGAAGGATGAGGGGTGAATCTGTACTTCCTCTCTCTCATCCATCTCCTTCCTTGAGTGGATGTGAGGCATTGGGAGAGGGTTTGTGATGCTGAGAAATCGGGCTGCAACCCCCCCTTAGCTATCCAGGCAGCAGCTGGTGAAGAAGGACTAGAGGCAGGTTTTTAAACAGCTGTGCGGCCTCGTTGGAGCTGCTGAAAGGGAACGTTCCCCTGGAAAAGGAGCACCTGAGGTGGGGGCCAGGGGTTGGAGAAATTTGCCAATAAATCTGTGGAAATGAAATCCATAAATGTGGAGGGTGACTGTAATTGCTTTAATCCAAAACAGTAACTTTCCTAAGCAGTAGTATGCAAATTTCTCTCTGCTTAACTGGCCTTATGGGGATTTGACCTCAAGAGGGGAAATATGGAACCTTCCTGAGCTCCTTAGAAGAGCAAGCTGAAAAGCTACATTTAGAATTCAGAATTTGCAATTCTAAATTTAGAATTCTCTGCCAGTGAGCTCTTCTAGTGCCTCACCAAACTACAGCCACAGATGCAGGTGAAACGTCAGGAGAAAATACTAATAGAACAAAGCCTCAAAGCCCGGAAAACCTACAACAACCTGTGGATTCTGACCGTGAAAGCCTTCGACTTTACAACAGACTACAAACTGCAGGATTCCATATGGCATCCAAAGTGGAATAACAACAAGTGGAACAGTGGCATCCAAAGTGGAATAACAACAGTCCAATTCTGCAGTATGAATAGGCCCCTAGCTGAAGTTCTGTTTGTCTTTTGAAGCAAAAGACTATTAACTATGGGGACACAGGAGGAAAAAAATGACTAGGGAGTAAATAGAATTCCTAATTATAAAATGGGTAAAAATTAGATATGTTATACACCAGTGCTGTAGGCTATATTTCTGTAGGTTATATTTCAGAGGAGGGAACTGCTTCTAAGAATTCCTTGCCTAAGAAAACCCTGTGAAGTTCATGGGGGTCACCATAAGTTGCCAGGCAACCTGAAGGCACGTACACACACAGACCTGTAATATAGTATTAAGATGAAGACTTGTCAGTGTAAATACTTACAGACTTGTAGTTATTTATTTTGTCTTTACAAAGTTGTATGAAATATCCACTCATAATAATTATAGTTCAGTACGTCTAATACAGTGCACTTAGAAATATAATATTCCAACTGTAAACATTTCTAAACACAGCAAGTGATTTCTTTAAAAAATACCAAAGTGTTAGGAAAAACATGAGATATGGAGATGTTTAGATACATAATCAAATACTGTTAAAGTGCAGGTTTGAATATGGTGCATGAGTAACTAATAAGTCTCTTTGGTGAGATTTTAAAATCAGTTACTGTTGACCTCCTATACAAGCATAATGCAGCCACTCAGCTGTTAAAAACCTGATCCACTACTTCAAAAAAAATATAAAAAACAAATTGTGTATCTTTCTGCCTGATCTCTTTTCAGCTGCTAACACAATGGAAACAGTAGGTGATCAGTCAGTGCATTTGGTTTGTCAGTGATGGTTTTCTATAAATATTGGAAGAGTAAGAAACAGAATTCACACAGTAAAATATTATTTCATCTGCCTCTCCTTTGCAGTTCCATGGCTCATGCTGTGGTGTGAAATTTTCATTTTACACACTTTGCAGGCGGAGCACATGAATTATGCATTGAGCAATAGAAATCTCCTGCTTCAAGTCCTATATGCATTTACCCAGGTTCTGTCTCTATTATCAAGATGAATTGCAAATGGAGAAATGTTTGATGGGATATGACTTAACTTCTTTGTTTAGTATTCAGCTTTGGACTGCATTCTTTTCATAGGAAGCATGTTTGGGTTTTGCTTAAATTGTAATATATTAAGAAAAAAACATGTCAGGTTTTGAAGTTCATTTTCAATTAGATTAAATATAAATGGAGAGTATCACTATGGATGAGTCTACGTTAAGTGTATATGTTTTTTTAATTTTAAAAGTACTGAGTGACCTTGTCCAGAATGTTGCAATTGTATTTGCCATTTGTAAAAGGAAAATAGTGAATTATTTTAAAAAGAGAAAGCTTGTTGTACCTGTAACCTGCCTGGCCCTTTTCCAGGTGGAATTCAAGTTCCTGGAGATTTCTTGAAACCCCTAAATGGCTCAGGACCAAATTACCTAAAGGCTACCCCTCTCTCATGTAAGACTTCTCACTTTCTAAAACAGGCAGGAATTACGTGGCCCTGTGTTAGAGGCCCAAATATAGTTTCTCTTGTGTATTACAATTCTATAGTTTTCAACCAGTCATAGTAACTAGCTGTTCCCTGCAGTTGTTCCCTTCCCCTAAAGCCTCTTTCATATGTGTTGGATAGAAGAAAGAGTCAAACTCTTATATTCTAGTAAGCTTAAAGGATTTCCCTAGCCCTCCAAATTTTCTGCATTGCTCAGAAAACATAGGCAAGAGGTATGTTCTTCATGCTGGATTTGGACAAACAGATTAGAATGACATTCATAACTGTTCCCGATAAGCTGGTGGAGACATTTGTTGAATGCCATTATGTTATCCTTATGATCTGATTCCTGCATGTGACTGACAGCATTGGTTTTGGATATGGTTCACAGTAGAGGCACACTAATCAACCTGTACGTGGTCACTTTGGAAGTTCAGATAGTTGACAGTTTTGTCATTAATTTTATGCCATAACTGTGTTCTTAGACTGTGCAAAGAAAAAATAATTCTCTGTTTAGCACATTATATCCTGGAAGACAGACTCAGTAGGCAAATCTTAATTTCTTCCTTCCATTCTTCCTTGAAAAAAGATACTTCTTCTGGAATAGCAGCCACGTTCAGTGTTGGATTCTCTGTAGTTAATTGAGCTGTTATTCCAGGGTAAAAAACATATGCCTTGAATTGTTCATTCCTCTTCTTAGACATATTTATAGAATTTTTTATTGGGTATTTAAGTTTAGAGGCAATAATAATAATCCTTGAAGTGATTGATTTGTCATCTTTTCTGCTGCATTTGTCAAATAGCTATGAAAATGTTTGGAATATTAGATTAATGGGGAAAAAAACTCAAAGTGTAAGACCAAGATCTCTTGGTTTAAGCTCTGTCCTCTTACTGCAGCAACTTGTTTTGATCATATGTCCAAATAAAAATGTAGCATGTTAGAAGTTTCTAAAGAAAGACAAAAAGGCTAATGCAAACACAGGACTTAAGGGTTGCAGGAAAGGAAGGGTAGCTAAATACTAATGAAAAAGGCTGATCTCTAATAAACCTGATCAAAGCCATTACAAATGCCTTTTAAAACTAAAAAGTAATAAGGTTATAGTGTGACTAAGTGGCTAGAGCAGGAGGACACTGACCTACTGGTGAAACAGAATCACAAAATGTGATACCATGTTGATGTTAAATGAAAGCCTTGAAAAGTGTTGATCATTTTATTGTGAATTCTCATCATGTGGCTCTTACAGTGATTGAGACCAAAAAGTGAAATCCTCCAGGTATAAAAACATAGGAAATGTTTTTACTCTCTGAATGAAAACGTTTGCAATCTCTGATGAAATTTTCACATGATTTTGATAGAAAGAAGAGAACACTTTGCAAGAGAACAAAGCTTCTACCAAGCAAGAGATGTCACTCTTAGATTTGGATGACTGTAAGTGTTTCAGATGTTATTTTTATGTTATTGCTATTTTAAAGTACTTTTTTAAAATTGAACGAATGCACTTTAACTATGCATATGTGATAACACAGTGCATTTTTACCGGTTTGGATAATCTGCTTGAATCTGTTAACTATTATTTCAGAAGAGTTTCGTATTGAATGTGGGAAGCACTGTTTGGTGGTTTGTTAAATATATTAAATGTCTCATCAGATCATTGTAATGTTACACTTTTTGATTATTTCTCTTTTTATAAATGAAATAGTTTTTGAAAGCATGGCCTTAGTTACATACATGGTATCTGGAAGTCATGCTGCCATTTCAATTCAGAAAGATTGTTTTTTAAAAGTTGAATCTCCCCAGGTGTGCGTTCAAGTATGTTTACATCAGGTACAAGCAAAAAACTGAAAACTAACAACACTAGGGATGGGATTGAGGCTCTTCCCCTCTCCCCTTTAAAAAAATATTCATTGCAAATTGATGTTGTCCACTATCAGTTTAATGGTTCATGCTGGTGAAAAGGAGATGGAATTACTTTGTCCAGTTCCCCCTCTCCTAGCTGCCCCAAGTTTTACCTTCAGCACTTTTCAAACCCTCCTGTACAGACTTTCATTGGACGTAAGTTTTGCAAGGAGAAAAGGCAATTAATAAAATGTTATGTTCCCTGCTCTTCTTCCAGAGGGAGTATCCCCTGAGCAGAAGTTTCCTTAAGGTATCTTTGTATTAGAAGCAAAATCTGGATCCAGGCCTATGGATTTGGAAAATATGTTCCATTTTTTATCTTCTATATCTTCTATATTTCTTGGTTTTACTTTTAAAATTTTTTTTTTCTATATCTTTGCAACGTAGCAATCTGAACAATAAAATCAGTAATATACTAATAATCAATACTCGTATTTTTTATTTAAAAGTTTGGGAGCATCCAGTAGATAGGCACATTTCTAATATGTGAGACAGCAGAATTTAAGATACCAGAGAACCATAATCTTCTACTTTAGCTTAATGATCTTTTAATTCTGTTTCTCAACTGTTTATTTTCTGCAGTCAATCCTGCATCATCTCTCACAGTACTTCCCAGACCATCAATTCTTTCTCCCACTTTAGCTGCTGATCTAAAAGGTTTAAGCTTATCAAGTTCTTCAGTCATTAATGTGAGTAATTTTTCCTCATGGTTTTATTTGCCTCTTCTCTTGCTTAATTGACTTACTTCTTGATCAGCAATTAGCTCATAAACCATTCAAAACTCGCCTCTTTAAATGTAAAAGAAAGACAAAGGTAGGATAGATTTTTTTTTAAACTCTGCCTATGTGCTAATATCTATATAATAAACATAGCTCTTTTGCTGATTGCTTCATTAACTTTGATCCAGGCATACTTACTAAGATTATGAGGATGTATACATTCTGGGCTAATGTCCACACATCAGCCAATAACACAGGACTTTGATTTGTTCTTGGTGAAATTATTTTTGAGTTATCTCATTTGAGGTATATGCTGTAGTAAAACAGATCTTTTTTTGTTCTGAATATCCTATGTTAACTCTGAAGCATCTGCTTAGCATCATCTGTGTAGGAATTAGTGGTAACTATAGGTGTTGACAGCTGCAGTCCAACAACATCAGGAGAGCCAGAAGTTTTCCATCCATGTCTCAAAGTCATGCCATGCAAAAGAGGGACACATGGAAGTGGGAGGCATGTAGTGTTATGATTCTGTATTAAGAAATTTGCTATTTTCTTACTTTTTGCTCTGCAGGTTGTACAAATCAACAAGTTGTGTAAAGAAATTTGGAAATATGTTCACCATGAAAAAGTAGATTGATTTTACTTTTAACTTCACCTTTATAATAACAGTGGGTTGAAATAGTAGCCCACAGTATATGGTTTTAATCTTCAAAAATGCTTTGGCATAATTAAAATTTGCTTAGCTAAAAATTTAAGATACGGACACAAATACTTGAAATTGTTCATATATGAAACAGCCTTTTACAAGGCCTAAGAAATAGGATAAAATTGCCAGATCTATCTAATAGTTAAAGTAGCTGAGAAGGTGGCTTCTCTGAAAGCAGTCAGGCCATCATGAATACATCATTTATCTAATGATATGTATTGATCTTATTTAGCTTTAAGGTTTGTGAGCCAAGTATTTTGGCCATGTACAGTAAAGTCATTTTACCCATGGAAGTCCATAGTATTGACCAGGTATGCTAATGTAATATATCTTGTTGTTTACAGTCTTTGTGATAGGGACTTTAATAGGTATGCTAGGAGCTAGATTCCAATCAGTACAGAGGAGAAAACATCTCCGGTAGGAGCCTATATAGTGAATATGTATTTTACACTGCTGTTCTAGTAAGTATTACTTGGAATCATTTTAAAGGCCTTTCATTTTTTTAAAAAGCTTATATTTGTGTTCATTGGCTACAATTGTTCCTTTCTTTATTTAATTTTTCAAAATTGTTTTAATATAAATATAAATAGAATTTTTTATTGATTTTAGGCAATTAGATCCTCTGTAAGCATCCCCCCAAGATACAATGCTTCATAAAGGAGCATGTAATATTGAAATGCACAGTCATAATATACAGATTTAAAATGTTGAAAACTTTCCTCACACACTGACCTGAATACTTTTGGAAGTCCATCATCATCATCATCTCCCCGCGATCCCCAGTCAATATAACAGTTACAAATCATTACAGAATTGTATTTTTTTCTTTCTTACCTTTAATCAATTGGTGTTTTTTAATTTATCTATCTATCTATCTGTCTTGTCTGTCTGTCTGTTTATTTATTTCAATCAGACTGATTACCACATTGCATTTTATCAGGTCATCACGGATACTCCTTTTAAATCATTCCAAAACAGAGAAGTGACCAATCTGCCAGCTGCTAATAAACAACTGCTTCTTTCTTTTCTGGAAGATAGACAACCAATGATTCACAGACCACTACTGCGAATATCAGTGGCATACATCACTCCATTGGAACATAGCAGTTCTGTAACAGGGTATAGGTTTTTTAAATCAGACATATCAGTGTAGGCTTGATATATCAAACCAGATATCAATCTTCTCAGCAAGCCTTTTTTTAAAAACTAAAGAAAGATGAGTCTATGCTTGTTTAACATGGTAATGTGAGGAGAAAACTGCATTGTTTCAGGAGGTATTGCAGGTACTGTAAGGACAGCATTTCCACTGGCAATTATTGGGTGTTGAAACTAGAGATATAGAGCTCAGTTTATATCTGTGGTGTGACAGTTTCACATGCAAACTGTTATAAATCTGTCCTTTTCCACTTCTTAAGCATACTGCAATTTTAAATAACCTCAGAAAATTCACTTATATCTTTTGTAATATGCACATTTTTTGCATGCAGTATGTGAGTCAATAACATCATTGCAAAATTCAGGGAAGTACAGAAATAGAAGAGTGACTATTCTGTCCAGCCAGCGTGAATTAGGTTGGCTTCCTTAAAAAAAATCAAGAAATTCACACAAAATTCTCAGTAATCTCTCTGAGACAAATAATCCTCCTGTGACACAGACACACCATAGTAGTAAAAGGTATGCTGACATGCATATCTGAAATTAACGTAGGAAGTCTACATGTTTTGACTTTGTGATCTGGTGAGGGTTTTGTGTGCCAAATGGTAGAAAAGGGTCTGTTGGATGGTCCTGCTTCAGACATGACATACTCACACATGCTTCCATGCAGATGAAGAGGAGAAATGAAGGGGAGAAATATATAAATGACTGTACAAAATATTGGCTCTTTGATGAATCTGAGAATTAAGGGATAATGTTGTATGTGCTGAGTTTGAGATAACCTCATGTACTGGATAACCTACACACCACAAAAGTCACTCTGAAGTAGATAGTAGTTTATTTTGGTGAGATAACATGAGCAACACAGCACATTTCCATAGAAGTTGCTGAGACTAACTGCATTCATGCAGATTAGAGCTTTTATATAGGTTAACATTACAAATTAAGAGGTGAAGCAGTGATTGGTGAGAGTCATAAACCCATGCACCCCACTATCTTCCCAACAGTTCTCAGCCCTGTGCCTGTCACACACTCCCCTCCATCCTTGACCAGGGTGACCTAATCATATCTTTCCTGTTCTTACCTCAAAGGCACCAGGCTAAAAACACAACATTTGTCTCCAGTCTGCACTTTTCATTTTCACCCTTACATGTTCTTCCCTCTCTCATCAGATATATGTAATATGCAATGAGCAATTAGCAATAGATACTTTGTAACAGTCATAAGCAAAGCCTAACAGTGTTACATAGTAACTTCTTAAGCAATTGTTAAATACATTTGACACAATACACATAGAGCAAAATGTAATAATTTGCTGTTGCTGGGAGCTTTGCAACTTGACAGATAATAGCGGATCTAAAAAGCACTAGAATTGCAACCATGTTTGGTCAAAAAGGACAGGAAGATTGATGCTGATGAAGGCCTGAAATCCTGTTAAAATAAAACTGCCTAACATGATGGCTGAAACTTAATTAAATAGAAACTATGAACAATTTACTAAGTATGAATGTAACATCTTCAAGTTTATAGTTGTTCAATAATATGTATGATGAGTCTCAGTGAAATTTTCTAGTAGTTACATTTCTAGGACTTTCCTGTTGGATCTTTCTGTAGCCTTTAGCACTTTGGTTCACCAGATTTACTGTTACATTTGACATCATTGGTATAATGGGAAATGCTGTGTTCTGGATAATTCTTTTTTATTTGACTGTTCCTTCTTTGTTTTGTTTTGGGGATTTACTTCACAAGTTTTTCCTGTAACTATAAGTGTACCAAAAGGATGAGTTTTAGGACCTCTTCTTTTTTCATTGTATACCCTCCCTCTCAGATTTCTTATTTCACATTTCGGTTTTCAGCATCATATTTATGCAGATGACACGCAGAATTTCCAGAATTTTAAATCAGTTTATGCCTCTGTGGAAGTACGTAATGGATTGCTTGTTGAGCATTTCTTTGTGACTACTCGCTGTCTTAAGTTGAATATGGAAAAAATGAAAATCTTGGTATTTCAGCCTCACCAACCAGTAGCCCCTCTTTCATACCATCCACTGGATTAGAAGCCTTGCACAATGGTTCCTGTTTCAATTTCCAGAAACCTCAGAATCCTGCTGGACTACCATTTGTCCCTGTCAGAAGAGCTGCTATATTCTGTACTAGTTAAAACTACTTGAAGACTATAATGAATGACAGATCTGTAGAGAGTGAATGAGATCCCTTGGAGTAGAAAGACAGGGCAGAATCAGATCAAATGATTTCTAATAATTAAGTGGTATGAGGCAGTCTCTAAGAATTTGTTCTGTTCCCACCGGTGAAAGAAACTAATTAGCAAGAAAAAAAAAGCAACTGATATTACTTAATTATTTAAAATATATGTTTATTGTCTTGCAGTTTGTCAGGACCCTCTAACGTATAAAAGCAGATAAAATAAAAGCAGATAAAACATCTTAGTAGGAGATGTCTGTAATATTGCTGTATCATGAAATAAGGGAGTAAGTAGCATAGGTGTTCCCAAGCGAGGGACTAAATAAGGATTATTGTAGTAGGCTTTGCAGCTCTACCCTTCATTGTGTAACAGTGGAGGCCTTAATCATGGAAGGACCTCAGCCAGCCTCATTTACGGAAATGGAGTTGGGGAAGAAACATCCTGTGTGTAAGACTGAGAACTCAGTAAGACTGAATTCTGAGTCTTACAATGGTGACTTCTGAATGAGCGTACTACTATCTTCACTTTTAGGCTGCAGGGGATGTCTTTGACAGGAACCTGTGTCATAAAGGGCTTTTAGGTATTGGAAAAATAGGGTTATGGATTAAGCAACATTCAAGGAGTGAGGTCCTTTTTTAACTGCCGCAGAGTGGTCTCTTCATTCTTAGGGCGACCCATCTGAGCAGCAGCTTGAGGGGCTTGATAATTGCCATTTGTTTGATAGCCTTACTGAAGCCATTTAATTCTCTGTTTCAACAGAAGTTGTAAACAATGTGTAGAAATGTCTTCTAGAAAGTTCTAAAATTCCAGAACTCTGTTTCCAAAAGGCAGAATATAGAATTATATTGTATTTGAATTAGCAAGGGAAAATTCTAGATCTAGGTAATGTTACCGCCTCAGAAAGAAATGGGAAATGTTAGCAGGGTGAATGGTACATTGACAGATCACTGTAGAATTCTGCTGTCTAACACTGGGTGTGCAGCATTGCATGTGAAAAAAAGCATGGTATTAGGTCACCTCTGAAGTTAAGGCAACTATTTGTACCATTCTGCATTCTGGTGGCAGTTTTAACTGAGTTGATTACACCTATATTCTTTACATTGCATGTGAAAACAACAGCCTTAACACCTTATCAACTCAGATCTTCATCCCATCACATATCTCAGTACTAAGTACACCGAGGCTTTCCTAATGGTGTGCTGCGACACATTAGTATGTTGCCTGAAGTGTGTAGGTGTGTCGCCTATAATCTTGGAAATGTATGTTATTATTTATAAATCATATATTTTTAAAAATATGTGAAAGGTTTTCATGAGATATGTTGTGTCCCTGTACATTTTGTTATTACAATTTATATATGTGTCTGTATCTCTTATAAGGCATTAGTTTAACCTCCAGTTTGCTAGTAAAACCGAACTACTGTGTCACGGAATGATGCACGTCTAAAAAGTGTGTCATCAACCTGAAAAGTTTGGAAGCTTTGCAGTACACATAGATTAGACTGATGCCTATGTAATACATTATTCCAGTGGTTCTTAACCTGGGGTCTGGGGGGCCCCAGTGGTCAGTGATGCCCTCACAGAGGTTTCGTGAAAGACTCAAAGGCTGTTCAGTCCATCTCCTCTCCACAATGGAGTGACAACATGACAGGAACCAAGACAAAAGGAGGCAGACTGGCTGGCTGAGCCTGTGTGTTGACTTTCTTGTGGCTGCTCCGCTGCAGGGAGGAGGCAGGCTGAGTAGCTGAGTTCAGTGAATCTGGCAGCCAGCCAGTCAGTATTTGCCCTTCTCCGCTCTCCCCTCCCCTCCCCAGTCCTTCTTTCCAGTGGAGAACAGTCCAGTGTACTAGCAGAAACACCCAAACAGCCCCCTGTCTTTTCCCTTCTTCACAAGAAGGAGAGGAGACTAAGGAGGAGGGAGGCAAAAAAAGCAAAAAGGGATGGGGTCGAAGGCAAAAAAGGGGATTGATGCAACCCCTCTATAAAAGACCCCAAGTGCTTCTCCTCATTTCTGTTCATAAGTGCATATGCTTTCATCTGAATTGAGTGGCAATTTCTTTTGCTTACAGTGATCCCTTGTTCCAACTTCCAGTTTCTTGCCGGGGTGGCACTTATTGCAGCATCGGCCCCTCTTCTCATTTGGCCCCATTCCTCCCTGCTATCCTGTTTCAGAATTGGCTGCCATGTTATGTTGAGGATCTCACTCAGCCACCACTCAGTTTAGATGAAAGCACATACACATATAGAGGGGTTGCTTCAAAGTCCCTTTTCTGCCTCCAACCCCTGGCTTTTCTCCCCTCATTTTTACACTCCCTCCCTCCTATGCCTGCCTCAGTCTCTTCTCCTCCTCGTGAGGAAGGTAAAAGGGGAGGGAGATGTTTGAGAATTTCTGATAAGACTGGATGTCTGGAAAAGAATCGATGAAGAGAGAGAGAGAGAAGGGCAAGTGGTCGCTGGCTGGCTGGGCCTACACTTTGCTGTTCAATCCATTCCAGTCTTAAACTGGAAGAAAGAAGCAGGAAAAGGTCTTCCCTCCCCCTCCAGCAGCTCTCAGGAAACTGTTCATTTTCTTATTTCTCCCTTCTTTCTCAATTTGAAAACTCTTGATGTGCAATTTTAAATATTTGATCCATTTTAGGGTTTTAAATCTTGAGTTAAGTCTTGAGTTAAGTCTTATTCTGTTCCCACAGTGGCAAGATGTCTGTGGGAAGCCTGCAGGCATAACAGCACAGTAGTATCCTCCCTCTCATTATCTCCTTCTGTTGAGAGGCACACTGCCTCTGACTTTTTGTTATATGCCTTCAAACAATTTCCAGCTTATGGCAACCCTAAGTTCAACCTATTGTGAGGTTTTCGTGGCAAGATTTGTTTAGAGCAGGGTTGTCATTGCTTTAGTCTGAGGTTGGGACAGTGTGACTTACTCAAGGGGTTTGTGACTTTCCTAGTGGGTTTCTGAGGCCAAGCAGGGCTTTGAACCCTGAACCCTAAACCTCCAGAATTGTAGTCCACATTGTCATATCACACTGGCTCTCTTACTGCTTTTGATACTGGAGGTAAGAGATAAACGTCATGACTAGTAGCTTTTGGTATCAGCCTTTTCCATGAATTTGTCTAATCTAATTTTAAAACCACCCATGTTGATGAATTCTGGTAGTAAATTCTACAACTAAATTGGGACTATATTTTCCATGATAAGTGTGAGGCTAATCTTAGAATCCTGAAAGCTTAGGCCTAATGTACCTCAAGGAACACCTGCTCCCATGTTTTCATGGCCAGTTATTAAAGTCATCTTCAGAGGCTCTTCTCTGACCACAGTGGTTTAGTGGATGGCTACCACAGAAAGCACCTTCTCAAACCATTATGTCTAAACATTTTAAATAAATAAAGTCTCTCCTAGATGTCTCACCTTTCAGCTTCCTTTGATGGCCCCAGCTTTTAGTAATATGAGAGAATGGGAGCCTCACATCCATTTTACCTATCTTACATACATCTATATATGTCTGTCAAGTCCCTTCTTGCCTGACTTTTTCATCAGCTAAAAAGTGTCAAAAGGTGCAGTCTTTTCTCCTAGCAAAGTTGCTCCAGCCTCATGATCATTTTGGTTGCCCTTTTCTGAACACATCAGGTATATAGTATCATTTTTGAAAAATACACAGCTTATCATTATCACCATTTATTTATATAGCACCATAAATGTACATGGTGCTTTACAAGTTAAGAAACAACCACAACAACAACAGGTAAAAAATGCTTTCCTGCCTTCAGGCTTACATTCTAAATAAGACATGGTAAAAAAGAAAAAGGATGCGCAGTGTGAGAGGCGATTACTGTCTCTTCTTCTCTCCCTTCGAGGCCACAGCAATGGCTGTTGGGATAAAAGTCATCTGCTTCTGGGCCTAGACATGATGGGGCTGTGCCTGCGTCTTCTATCCCTCCAGGGCCAGGCCAGTGTCAGTTAGGATGGATGGATGGCCTTTCATTGGCTTCTGGGCCTAGGCATGATGGAGCTGTACCTGCCACTTCTCTCCCTCCAGGGCCAGGGTGGTGGCAGTTGGGATGGGATGAGGGCTTATTGTCACTCTCAGAAAACTCTAGACAATTGGAAACACAGGACTTTGTAGAAACCATGTTGATTCTCATTAGGCAAGATTAGTTTTATCTTTTATAATTCTTTCTAGCAATTTACCTGAAAGAGATATTCATTGAACTTGTTGTCCTCTGGGTCAGTCCTGGGTACTTTTAAAAAAATATCTCCTGCTGTACAGAAGCTGAATTAGAAAAAATTGTATATTTGTATGAGAAAACTCACTAATTTTACATTTGAGTTCTTTGAGGTGTCTTAGATGGATACTATCTGGATGTTGTGACTTCTTCATTTTCAATTTATCAGTAAAGTCTGGAGCTTCATATTTGTTACCAGTATTTACCTTAGTTTTTCAAACTCCCTCCTTGAAAATGTCAATTCAGGTATGTGTATCTGTCCTATACAGCTAACAGCTCCAGGGATGTCCACTACCTCATCAAAAGCTCTCAAGACTTAGATTTCATTCAACATCCTCCATCATTATCAGAGTTTGGTGTAGTGATGCGTTTACACAGACTTTGAATGTAATTGAAGTTACTGATTACCGTAAGTCTTCTATCTGTGGATGTTTCTGATTTTATTCTCCATCTTACAGTCACTCTAGTTAGGTTCAACAGGATATCCACCATGTGAATGTACTTTTAGGACTTATTATTGTCACCCACAACAATTGTTTTTGGAGAAATGACTTCCCTCATGATAATGCCCTCTTTGACATACAGAATGACACTATTCAGTATGGTTTTCCTTGTACTTTGTATGGAGCTGTTATCCAGAGATGACCACATCTCTCTGGTTTTCTCCTTCTAGCCAATTTTCTATTCTTTCCACTAGCCAACATCCAACATCAAATTGGTGGAACATTCTCCTTCCCTCTTTATTTATATGATATATTACTGAAGTCAGGGTGCAAGAAGAAGGCCAAAAAGGATTTAGAGACACACTTAATTTTTTACAGGATCATGGTGTCCTGATAGATATGAAAAAGAATCATTTGGAGTTGACCACAGTCATTACGCATTTGGGTACCCGGGTAGGTACAAAAGCAGATTGTGTGCTACTCTCCAAGGAAAAGAAGGACAAGATAGGAAGCAAACAGGTTACTGATTATAAACTCTGAAGAATTAATTAATTTAGCCAAAGTCCAGGGTTTACTAATCTCTTTGGTAAAGCTAGTGTGTTGGGGAAGGTTTCATTATGTGGTAAAGCTGACAAAATCAGTGAAAAAAAGATTTATGACAACCACAAATCGGATAAAGCAATTCTGTTTTATTCTCAAAAGAAAGTGGTAACAACAACAGATGTCAGCCTTGTCAGGATGGGGAACTCATTGAAACTGACTTTTTGTTCAGGAAGAATGGTCACCAGTGGAGGCAGAGCAACGTATAAATTTGCTGGGATTGAAAGTAGCCCGGCTAATTTTATTGAGATTCACAAGTATAATAAAGAATCAAAAGTGCACAGACAGCATAATGGTCAAATCTTACCTTCCTTGACTGAAAAAAGTTTTATATGCCTTCCCACCTCTGTGGGAAGGCTCTGTCAAAAGTCTGCATGAAAATGACACAGATTGTGTTAATTGCACCTTACTAGCCATGCTGACCATGGTTTCCTTGCCTTGTTCAAATGTTGATCTTACCTCCCTGTATGAGCCCACTAGAGGCCTAAGATCTGCAGGGGAAGGCTTGCTCTTGATCCCACTACCATCCCAGGCTTGCTTGTGAGTACACAGGAGAGACCCCTCTCAGTGGTTGCTCCTACTCTGTGGAACTCTGTTACGCAGGAGGCTGAAATTCCTGGTTCCTGTCAACTTTTCCTTAGAGGTGATGATCTTTTATATTAAGCATCAACCTGGTTGATGAATCCCTGTGATGATATGTACATGAAGATACATATAAACATAAAGGAGAAAAGCATGCCATCTGGTTAGGTGTTAAAACCTAGTTAAGACTATTTTGCTCAAGAAATTCAGTCTTGGGGCCCATCTGTCACAATCAGGAATGACATCTTCAAGGGGAGATCTTTCTTGCAGTTTTGCCACCCTCAGAGAAGTGTTTGATCAGTCTGTGAGAGAAGGCCTTCTCATTTGATGTTCCCAGACAGTGAAACTACCAAGGAAGCCTAGGTTGCCACACTCCTCCTTGTAATTCCATAGACAGGCAAAGCCCTTAAAATGGAGGATCATTGTGCTCTAAATCTTTAAGTACTTTCTTTGAACTGATATGGTTTTCAACTGTTGAATTTGATTTTTGTTTTAATACTATAGCTTTAATATTAATTAATAAAGTTAATTATTATATTTCATTATTATTAATGTTAATATTAATGTTAAATTAATATTATAGCTTTATTTATAAATTTATTAATATTATAGCTTTATGTATGATTTATTTTTATTACCCTTTTCTTCCAATTCTGGTGTGAACCACTCTGAGTCCTAATTCAGGATATAAGTCAAAATACATAAATAAGATTATATGTATGTATGGATAGGTCTTACCTCTTTGGTACCTGAAATTAACATGCTGTTCTTTGAGTAGTCCCATTTAATTTTCACACAAAGATGGTGGAGGTCTACGGGGCAAAAAGGTTCAGGGAATTTTCACAGAAAAGTGATGGAACTGTAAGAGGCAAAGAGGTTCTCAGAGCAGATTACGGGGATTTAATCCATGGATGTCTGTGGAGATTCTAGCCTCTATCAGTTCTTCATACTCCTTTTGCTGTTTAAATCTGACTGGCATTTACTTTATATTTGATAATGGAAGACCTGGATTGAAAGACGAAGGATTATAGACTACGTGTCTGTGTGTTTAAATAAACTTTGTGAAACCTCAGAGAAAAGGTTTTTCAAGCTATTGTCAGCTTTGACTGATATGCCAACTGTGCCCCTTCCTAGAATTGGAAGACCTAAAAATGATAGTGCACGAGCTGGTAACCTCAAGGTAGGACTTCTGCAATATGCTATATTTTGGGCTACCTTAGTACCAAGGTCGGAAACACTAACTGGTCCAAAATATGGCAGCCAGATTGGTTACAAGTACATTGAGGAGTGAGCAATCACACTGATATTAAAATCACTCCATTGGCTGCCAGTTAGTTTCTGGGCAAAGTACAAAGTGATGGTTATTACCTTAACCTTACATGGTTTGGGTCCAAGTTACCTGCAGGATTGCCTCATCCTATAAAATCTGCCCTGTACACTCAGGTCCTCTGGGGGCCATTTAGTTAAACCAGCCAGGACTAGACTGGACTTGGTCACCCAGAGACCTTTTCTTTGTCCACCCTAGACTGTGGAATGACCTGCCGGAAGAGATTCGGCTGCAAAACGGGCTGTCTGAATTTTAAAAAGTACTAAAGACCTATCTCTTCTACGCAGTCCATTTTTAAGTGTGGATTTTAAATTAATGTATTTTAAATTGTTTTATTTGTTTTTAGTGTGTCTATGATGTGTTTTTAGTTGTATTTTAATCTATGTTTTACCCTGCCTTGAGCCTTGGGGTGAGGCAGGTAAGAGGTTGATGATGGTGATGGTGATTTAATATTACAGTAGAAATGTCCTCCTTCTGCAGATACCAGCTGCTGAGTGTCACCTTTTGCATCTCAAAATAGCTACTGTGTTTGAAATTGTCAGATTTTTGTAACAGGGGGATCACTTAACTGTTTAAGAATAGTACTGGGAACTCTCTTGAGATGAATCACAAATTCATGATGTATTTTTCTGCAATACACCGTCTAATTAGTGCCTATCTAGCACAGCACCTCCTACCTGTCTGCATAAATGAAAGTACAATCTAAGTGAGAGCGAATAAGAAAAAAACTTTCAAGATAATTTTTGGATACCCTTCAGTGATCAGAGTCTTAACAGCAATCAGTGTGTTCATCGTCCTTCTTTTGAACTAAGTATAGTTGCTTAAGGGTTATAAATGCTTGTCTTTGCTTATGGTAAAACGTTAATAGGTTTTAAAAAATTTTGCCCCTTTCAATTTGCTTTCTTCTAAAATAATACCTATTCATGGCGTACCAACTATTTTATATATGTTATATATCCATCAAGAAATAAATTCTGTAGAAATACTGTGTAGATAGAAACACCTTTTTAAAACATTATATGAGTACTTGCTTACATCAAGAAGCACAAACCCAGGAGAAATCAAGATAGTAACACTGCCTTGTTGCCCCTCTTTCAGCTATCCCATTTGTGTGTGCATGTAAGTGGAATATTTAAATACAAAACTACTATTGAGAATTTCAGGTATAAATTGTAAAATCCACTTAACGTTAGTTGATGTGTGATGATGGCTGGGATGGTTTTTGTTAGGAAATCACAAATCTAACATTTTGTCAATAAAGTCAGTCCCTTTAAAAATTCAATCACATCTTTCTAAGGTAACATTTACCTCCTCACATCTTTAGCAGCTATGAGACATGACATGGGACATATTCATTGACCCTAAAAATTTTCATCAGAATCAGGCACTGAAAGGGGGCAGCCCCAGCCAGACAAGAGGCTCATTTCAATTTTAACGGCCATAATTAAAGGTTAATTCACTGAGTCAGGATTAACGAGGAAAGTACAAATGATAGGCAAGCAGCTGCCTTTATAATACAAGATTAGAACAATGCAATTACAATAAGAATTAGAAAAAATCAACTTCCTGAAAGGTTCTGTAATGAATGAACTGCATTTCTCTGCTGCTAATTGTGCTACTTAAACATGAAGATGGTACAGCAATCATTTTATTGTAATATCTCTTGATAGCAATGTCTAACAAGATAATACTCTAAATACACAATCACAATTGATACATGGTGAAAATACTGTGATCACTGGTGATGGTTAAAAAGAGCAGTGATTGCTACTTTGGGCTTTTTAAACTACTATACACAGATGTAACATTCATTTCATTCATTAAATCTTTGTTGTTATTAGTGAACTGCCTTCCACAACTTCCTTGATGTGCTTGTAGGGCTAATACATGGATGTATTAGCAGAGATATTTATAATGATTGGAAGATCTTTCCACCTGAGCTTTGTGCTTCTCTTCATAATAGCAACAGATTTTAATATAATAAATTAAAGTAGAATAGTTGCTATGAATGTGCCAGGTCCATTTAAAAAAAAATCTTATCTGGGGTACAAATGGATGTGAGAATAATAGAGATTAATTGCTGAATAGAGGAGTGTCATGTTAAATGGTGTAGCAGTATATCAGATATTCTTTAAAAGATGAGGATTTTGAAGTAAACTGAAATATTTAAGGTATTTTCGGAAAGAATGCTATCTTTTTAAATGGGCCATTTGCCACTGACACCTTCAAATTGGTGACATATATGTTACACTTTGTTTTTTGTCAGGTGTCATAGGATTCAGAAAAGTTGAAAGCGTCTGTGCTTATAGATGCAAAGAAAATAATTGTACACCATAAACAGAAGATGTGGAAAATTACCTCTTAAACTCAGTTTCCATGGAAAAAATTTGCATTTTGTCAATCGTTTTTGAAGTGCTTTAAGATAATAAATCTGTATGCTGGGATACATAGAAGTATTGATGCTTAAAACCTAATAATCCAGTTGCATCGTCCCAGGAAAAATATATAGTGCTGTTTGAAGATTATGTAGCCCGTGATATGGAAAGCCATGAGCTCAATGCTGCTATTTCTGTGGAAATGGAATGTAAGCATAATATAGATTTGCTTGATAAAATTATTATTTTTGCTAAGCAGATGACAGCTGGCAAATCTGTCTCCTGTATGCTATAAGTCACAAAAATATATGGGTTATCATTGATATTTAGATCAACCCAAGTATTGTTTGCCTGAAAAACTGGGCCAA
The DNA here is from genome assembly GCA_030412105.1 of Cyclura pinguis. Classification (NCBI taxonomy): domain Eukaryota; kingdom Metazoa; phylum Chordata; class Lepidosauria; order Squamata; family Iguanidae; genus Cyclura; species Cyclura pinguis. The sequence goes on along the minus strand of CM059600.1, from coordinate 313,427,616 downwards.
CATGCTGTTTCTTCCAATATTTTGACATTAAGAGCACCAAGAAATGGTATTTAAGCTGCTTTTGGTACGGGGAGTTGATAACTTTTCATTCATAATTAGCTCATAGAGAACCGAGAGACATTGCAGGGAAATTGAACTGTCAGTGGGTAGAAACAAGCATTTGACCTCATCACATTGAGTGGGGCCCATCATAATTTGTTCATTTGGTGCCCATCAGCCCAGCCTCATCTCTCATACGGCACCTCGCTGACCTTCCCTCTCCAATTCCACTCAGTTCAGCTTTAATTATGACTCTGCAGACCCGAAGAAATATTGCAGCTTGCTCTCAAAAACCCTGAACTGCCACTCACCAAAAGATTGGTTTTTAACAGGTAATAAATGCCCAGAGGAAATGGTGCTGTGTCCCACACAGAGCACAGCAGTTCCTTTGGAGATTTTGCTGCCTCTCAAGTGTCCTAATGCCTAGTAGGGTTTTCTTCAATTTCAGAAAGAACATACTGTGCTTGTTGCCAAGCTCAGTGCTGTGCAGAAATAGTCAGCTTTATTGGGGAAACTATTTCAGTTACTGCTGGAAAAAAAATATTCTGATAAAAAATATACTTTATATTCGAGCTGCAAATTTTAAGTTAAGCAGCAGGCAATCAACTACGGTTTTAATCATAAATTAAAGTTGTCCTCTCTAGCCCTAAGTCTGAAGATGCATCACTGTGAAGTCATAAAGACATGCTTGCTCCCTCTCCTAAAGCCAAATTATTTACTTATTTTTCTGTTTTTATATCCAAACTTAGCAAATTATTTTGCATTTTATTTCAACTTGCCGTATGTTGCCTTAATAAGAACCAGAAACAATGTAAAGTGACAGTGCTGAAAACAATAATCTAAACCCTTGGATTAGTGCTGGGATTTGAACGTATGTGTTTTGAAACCATTTTAACTCTAAGAAGTTTAGATTAAAGAAGAGAGTCAGTATTTTAGATTCCAAATTCAAAAAATATTAGAGGGCCTTTCAGTAAATAAATAATTTTGAGTTTGATGAAGAATCTGCAGTCTTTGGCATCTTCTGTTGATGTTTATAATGTAAATTAATTTAAATGTAATTTGTAAAAAAAAAGATAAGTACATAAAGGTTAATTGGCTGGCAACCATAGAAATAATATTGCACAATTTACAAATACGTAGTTTGTACGTATTTGTGCCTAAAGTTTTCAGAATTTTAAGGTATTCAAATAAATGGAAATGGTCTTGTCTTTTCTCACACTAAGGACATTTTTATTAAGCTTAGTAATTTTGCAGCTTTGATCATTAGGTTCTGCATTATTCAATGTTACGAGGTTGAGTCATAGTTTACCTGATACTATCAGTTTTTCCAAGATAAGTTTGTTCCATAACAGAATGAGAGACTGATTTGAGAACTCAGAAGACTAAAAAGGCTGAAAATCCAATTTTAGTTTCAAAAGTGTGCCCCTAAAGACTCCAAGGCAAATAAAAGTATTCAAAACTACAGTGTATCCTTGTAGTGAATGTGAAACTGTCAGCAGGATTTTCAGGTCATTTGACAAAAAGGATACAGGTGCAGTAGCTAGCAGTGAAGGTGACTGCTAGTTTCATCAATCACTTTGCCTTTCTTTAAGTTGATACATAATGGACCCCTTCAATCAGCTTCCTTGTTCTTTGTCACTTGTTTAGGAAAAAAGAAAAAAGGTAGAAAGGCTGGGCTTTAAAGTCAAGGTTACAAAATGAATTGTTTCTTATTTACACAGGGTAGAGAGATGTCAGTGTGAACAGAGGCTCTTCATAAAATGTTGTGTTTGTCAATAGGTGATAATATGCAGTTTGAAGCTTGCTTTGTACAGACCTTGAGCACTGATGGTGCTAGTCAAAGCAATGTATTCAAACAAGAGTTTAGAATTAAGATATTGTTCAGTGGTTAAGTCAAAACATTATAGAAAATGTGTTAATAAATGTACACTGTGTTTACCAAGGCCACAATTAAAAGTCAGATTTGTTCAGTAATTAGAGAGTGTTATTTTGTGTTTATATTTAGGTCTTGGGCTTTCTAAAAAAATGAATGCTTTCCTTCCCTACTCTTCATAATTTCATGTACAAAATAGCACACACTTCTTTAGCTGCTATCTGTCAATGTCAGGCGGTGGCTAAGCAGACACAGAGGTAGGAGCTGAGTTTATGGCTTTAGTAATAAATAAATCAAGAGGTTACGTCACCAAAACAAACATCCAAGTCCCAGGGGCAGCAAACTGAAACAACAAGGTTTAGCCTGGAACAGAAAGCCCAGGACGCAGATTCCCAGTTGGTAGACAATTGTTGCCCCGTGCCCAACTCCAACAGCGTCTGTCTTAAATACACAGTCTTTAGCCCAGCTGGGGCTGATCAAATGTCCGTTGGCCCAGCTCACAGCTGGAGCCCCTCAAGACTTCAGGGCCGATTCATCAGACGCTTCTCCCGCAGCCGCTGAGACCTCCGAACCGCCCCCTTCTCCAACCGCCTCTGGAGGAACATGGGGGGAGGGTCTGCTGCAAACTCTGGGCTGGAGTCAGAAACACCAGCCTCTGTCGAGTCAGAAGCACTAGCCTCTGCCTCTGGAGCACAAACATCGGCTGCAAGTACTGGCTCGGGGTCCATACCCGGGACAGCTGTGGGGTCGCTGGCAGACTCCTCCCTAGACTCTGAAGGATCCCCCTCTCTCGAAGGCCCCTCCAAGAGATCCTCCCCCGGCTGAGAGTCCAAGTCTAAATTGGAGTCCAAGTCTGAATCGGCAGCACGCTCAGCCTGGCTCATGACACTATCTTATTTGAAAACATTTCTATATTACCAAGCCTCTTTTACTGCAGCAGATTAGCTACAATCTAGCACACCCATACGTGACATTTTGGGCATACCTCCTTTGGATCCTTGCTATTTCACAAGTTTTTGCTGCCACCACAAAATAACAGCAATTCTTTTGTAAAACATGACAAATGAGGAGCACACACTTTATTTCCTAGCTGAATTGCTAGGGTTTTTGCACTGATAGGAAGAGAGGATTGCAGCAGCAGGACATAACAGCTTCTGTTGGATTCCAATGGAACTAGTGTGACCACTCAGCGCCAGGATGTTTAAAAAAAGGACCATCAAATCTGAAAAAAGTCCTCTCTTCAGTACAGGCTAAATGGGTCAATACACACATATGATGTAACATGTACAAATTGCTGTGGAAACAGACTGCCCATAATACTCACATTTTCAGTTCTATACCTAAAATGTATAAAGACATAGTTATTATTTTTGTGCTAAATCCAGCATTCTGTTGGCTGTTGCAGCCAATGTTTCTTCCCCTCTCTTTCCTCTTCAGCACTTTGTGCCATCTGAAAAACAAGTTTGGAAGGCTTCAAAGTCCTCCAGGGATAGTTTTAGAAGTGCACAAAGGGATCACACTGAGAGTGGAGAATTGCCCTCATACCTGCTGGTTCCACAATTGCATCATTCCATCAACAGAATGCCACCATTGGAAACTGCTCATTATTGCCAATGGTTCTTACATAGCATATGAGCTGTAAAAGGGTAATTGAACATAACTTTTTACTCTGTTATTTTTATTAAATTAGTAAATTGCGGATTGGATTGGAACGCAGACATGCTTGAACTAGATCATAAAAGCGGTGGAATTTAAGTGCTATTGATTTCAATTGGTCTGTTAGAAGTATGACCAAATCTGAAGCCAGATGAATTAAACAATTGGTGTAATTACCTTTTTGTCCCAGTTTCCATTCTTTTTGGATAGGGAGAGCTCCTTTGGTATAGGATTTAAAAGTTTCCTCTTTTTGCTTACAAGGTATTACAAGCTCTTGAGCAGTGAATTTGGTAGAGATCCTAGAAAGGGAGTTAGTATGTGTAATTAGAGTCCAAAGACTGTTCTACAGAAATGAACAACCCTTGTATCTCTTTCTCTGATAGTCAGAGGTTCAGAAGCACTCTTTTGGCGTGCTTCACTTATGAACTTAGTAGCTTAATAAGGTCAACAGAGGCTGCGATCTCAAGGTATTCCAGTTCTAAAGGTGAAAAGGCAAATTACTGGGGAATGAGTAGAACCTCCTCTGTAGTGGTGTTTTCACTTTGGAACTACTCTTTCAGACCATATGTGATGTTGCAGGTTTCTCAGCATGTATTAATATCTAGGTGAATAACAATAGTGCCTTAATAAACTGTATTGCTGTTTTTAATAGTTTGTTTTGTAAACTGCCTTGGAGACAGTGGCTGAAATATGAAATGAAAACATTTTATACACAAAGTGTCTTTGAAAGAGTTTAACATGACTTAATTTTTATACAGTTTCTGCTTTCTTCTACAAGGGCAGACGTTGTACTCTTTGTTAAGTTACACTTTTGGAAGTTAATGACTGATTCAGCAAAGTGTTTAAGCATTTTTATAAAACCAAAGCATATAGCTAGTCTCAGTGAAGTCAACTGTTTCAAAAGAAATCTGTGGCATATGACAGTCCTTAATATTCATGAAGAGTACTCATATTTCAAAGCATTCTACTGGCACAAGCCCAATTTGCATTACTGCACCTTACATTTCCAGGGCACTTGGAGGATTTGGCTTTATGAAGTATGTCAGTATAAGGCTTTCAGCTTCATCTTGTAAAAACCAATCATAATGTTTCAGAGAAATGTGGTTACTCATACGTTTTTTTACTTGAAAAGTATTTTAATAAGTATGTGCATTATTTTAACAAAAATAATGTAATTATTTCAGTGTACAATAAATTACAGGAATTCTGTGGCATGTAGAATGACTCCAGTAAGTGCTTGGATTCTGTCCTTTTGGTTTCAGTTGGGTTTTTTTTTTAACCAAATACATGCAATGCATAAAGCTCATACTTGTAAAGAAGAAGTAATGGCACCTTTTACCTGCTTTTTCTTAGAAAGATTAAGAAGCATTAAGGACTAAGAAATTGACATCTCAAACATCTATATATATAAGGCTGTTCAAAATGATACAAGAATGAAAAAACTTTAGAGATGAAAAGTCTTTCTTTTTTCCCCCCAGATATATGGTGTAGTTGTGCCTTAGAAGAAGGATGTTTTTTAAGCCCATTTGAAATATCTCACATAGTGAAATGACCAAAGAACAAGTGTTGGTTTAAAAGACTGTAACAGCACGCTCCTTCCTGAATGCAGCTCCTGATGCTGCAAGGCCTAGAAAACATATTTCTGATGCTTCCCAGGATCCTGAAATAAAAGTTCTTACTTAGTGGAGTCAATGTCTTCCTCACCTGTTTCTCAAGGCCTTGAAAATAATGATTGATTTCCGAAGTAGGAGATAGGGCCAGATTTGGTAAAATATGCTTGTTTATGCTGTTACTGTTTTTGTTGAAATGACCTCAGTCCTCAGCTGGGAGGACTTGGTATGGGTGAAGTAAAAACTCCACTCCCTGCTTCACCATCTTTCATTACAGCCAGTGATATTTCTATGAGATATTTTGTGCAACATAGAAACATTAAGAAGATAGTTAGTGAGATGAAGCCTGGCACTTGCATACTTACTCCTTGTCCTCTTGCCTGATTTGATCTGCTAGCATGAAACTGGTATTTGGGGTAGTGGAAACTGAGGTTCTCTTCTCAAAAATAGAACAAAAAAAGCCCTCTAGTTATTTTTCTGTTACTACAGTTCATCCTTACTTGTGCTTCAGAAGTGAAACTACTGCTTGATTCCCTCCTGCACACTACTAAAAAAAAATTGAACTAGAGCAGTATTAGTTCCTCTGAGTATGACATACCATAAACTCAGGAATGCTAAAGATACACTTAGCTATCATTTTTTGTGTCAGCATTCCACTGTGTGCTCTCAAGTTAATTTCAGATTTATGCAGAGGCAGATCTAGGGTGGGACAACTGGGGCTCATGCTCTGGGTCCCAATGTGGCGGGGGCACAAAAAAAGAGGAACCCCTTGCCTGGCCCTCCACTGCTCACTCCTCCCCCACCTGATGCCGCTCACCTTGCTCCCACCTGTTGCTCGCCGCTCCCCTCACTGCTACTCGCCCCTTGTGTGTTCACCCCGCTCCCTTGCCCTGGGTGCTGTTGAGCCTCAGTACACCACTGAATTTATGCAATATGTTGTGCCACTGCTTACATAGCTGTTCATATTGTCATAGAATAACTTCCAAGATACATCACAAGGCAGTTAGTGAATTTATGTAACTTTTCTTAAATTCTTTGAACCTTTTTTAGAGTTTATTAATTTCTGAGTCTGTGGTTATCTTTGTCTATTTAGCCCTAGCTTGGAAGTCTGCCAAAGGTTTTCAGACCTAACTGATGCAGAATCAGAACTTAGTGCACAATCATGGATACATCAAATAGGATCAATTTAACAAATTACTTCCTTCCTATACCAGAATGTAGAATCTTCTGTTTATGTAAAAGGAACTTTTGATCCAAATTGCAGTGTCTTTGTATTTCACATGTATCTTCTCTAATTACAGCTCCCCTACAACCTCTAAATCCCAGGGGAAAAATTGCCAATCTGCCATCCCCAAAATGGCAGATTGTGCTCCCAAACACTCTGAATGTACAGAAATAATATATTAGAGGGCAAACCATGCCCCCAGAGATTAGAGAGAGCACAGTTTGACATTTTGAGGACATTTTTCAGGTGTTGATGCCGTACAGAGGTCCAGGAGTAAGAGATGTTAAATTTCCAGAAATTTTGACTCCGTGGTAGTGGTGGGGAACATTTACCCATTCTTTGTCTAGAGTTTTTTGGATTTTTTTTTAAAAATGATATTAGCCTTTTTTACAGCTTGAAAGACACTTTGCTATTTAAGAACGTAAAATGTATTACGTATATAATGTACAATTATGCAATTCTTTTTGTCATAAAATAGTCATGTTTGATATATATAAATTACAGTTTATTCAGATAATAAGTAGCCTAAATACCCTGGAGGAACCAGATCCCAAACCACCCATAAATGTTCTTGTCTAAGAATACTCTCTGAAATTCATGGAGTTGCCACAAGTTGACAAGCTACTTGAAGGGACATTATTTTATGCAGACAACAGCAACAAATAGAATTCCCCATTAGATCTTTTAATTTTTTTTTTTTTTTTTTTTACAAATTGAACTACAAAGTCCTGAACTATAAGAAGACTCTTTGGTTTTGCAAGTTCATTAGGGGCAGGAAGAAACCCAATAAAAATAGGAAAAAAGTAATCAACACTAGTAAAAAAAGAGAAAATTATTTTTGTCTTCTGTTATTATTTCATAGTGTCAGACATAAAGCATTCATTCCCACAGCTGAGAAGAGGATAGTATGACTAGAAATTACAATGATCAGACAGTGTACTTTGTTCTACATAAAGGTCTTCTGTTACACAGTTCTTAGAAATAATTTTGAGGGAGTAACTATATAGACGCTTGGCCATGGAAACCCACTGGGTGACCATGGGCATACCACACACTCTCGGCCCCAGAAAACCCCATGATACTTTTGTCTTAGGGTCACTGCAGGTCAGAAACGAAGGCACACAAGAATGAGGTAATTACAATTTTCTAGTTCAGTGCTAGTCGGAGTGGTCTTCAGAAGCCAGTTTGCAGCACATTTCCAAGAAACTATGCAAATATGTTACCAGTCCCACTATGTTAGCAAAAACAGCTCACATCTCAGAATGGATGAGATATAAATTCAATAAATAAATAAATCTATCACCTTGTTTTCTCAGGATGTAATTGAACTGTGGAATAACAAAGTAGGGGAAGGGGTGGAGGATTGGAAAGAGAAGAATATCAACATTTAAGGGGGAAGAATTACTACAGATGGACTTTATTCCAGATGACAAGATTGCTGTTGTGTCACCTTAAGTTGTTTCCAACTTATAATGACTCTAAAATTATTTGTTCAGAGGGGGTTTGCCTTCACTTCTCTCTGAGACTGAGAGAGTATGTCTTGCCCAAGGTCACCCAGTAGATTTCCATGGCTGAGGAAGGATTCAAACCTGGTCTCCTGGTGTCCTACTCAAATCACTACACCACGCTGGCCGTCATGGTAAGATAAATCATCCTATATTAATCCCAAATAGATTCCTCCAGAAGTGGGAGTTCTTATAAATATGACTTGTACTTAAAGTCATAAAAAGATACAAAGGAATCCTGTAGTATTTGCAAGCATGAGAGAAAGATATTTGTAGCATAAACGTTCATAGGTTCGGTCTACATCATATTTAAATCATGTTTCTTTGTTTAAAACAAAACATTTATGAAAAGGTTCATTTTTTAAAAGCCAGAGAAGGAACTATTTCAATATTTGCAAGCTGAATTAATTTGACAACAGAAGTTACTATTGGACGACCTACAGTCAGAAGAAATAACCAGTCAGCTTTAAATTTCATTTCAAAGACTGCAGTTTACATAGGTGACAAATTGAGAGAAATTGTTTCTGTATGAGACTAGCAGGGCCTGCCATCGTAGTCTTTTGGGAAATCCAGTGGGCAGTGGGTCACAGTTCTTACAGCTGTAAGTCATACTTTTTCTTCCTTATGTTTTTCTTATGCAGAGATACCTAGAAGGTACATACTTGCAATACCAGTCTGTTCAGTTTTAGCTTTTATTGATGGAGGTGAGAATTCTCCATAATATTTATGTTGGCGACACACTTTTTAGACATGCATCATTTCATGACACAGTAATTCAGTAGGTAATTCAGTAAATGGAGGCAGCCCATTTACTTAAGCCTGGCCCGCTGCCACCTTTGCTGGGGCCTTCCTTGACCCCGGGTGGTAGCAGGAGAGGCAGCCCCTTCACCTGGGTCTGGCCCACTGCGGCCGCAAAAGATTCAGCCCTTCCACTTGTTATGTTCATGCAAAACACCTACACACTGCAGGCAACACATAATGTGTCATGACACACAGTTTGGAAAGCTCTGATGCATGTACTTGATTCTGAAACCTGGAGCTGCTTACTGTATTTTACCCTAACACAGTTATTTTTGGAGATAACTTATTACATTTCATATAGTTCACTGAAAGCACAGAAAGTAGTTTCCATCCTATGGAACTACTTTGCAAATTGGCCTTGGTTGCAACATGAACTGCCCTTGTTTGACTACTTAGTTGCACATTTTGAGCATCTCAAAGAACAATAACTTGAAAGTTCACATGTCTTCATTTTTTTAAAAAAAGCTGTATTGCAGCTACATCAAGCAGTGGAATTAAAAGTTTTACAATTTTCATCTTAAATCTACCCCCAAAGAAGCAGACATGCCATGTCATAAAATAACTATTAGTGATTAGTTTGTATCATATAAATCTAACTTCAGTTGATAATATGGTCCATTACCAGCTAACTGCACAGAGTATTTTTCATTTTACACTCTTCAGTTACTTTTTAGTGAAGTGTTGAAAATGTGAAGCTTTTCTCCTTTCTAAAATTGCATGCTGTCTGTCTGTTATTAGGGATATAACAGCTCTTATAAATGTTTCAGTAAGCACTAAGTAGACAGTTATGTGCACTCTCATTCCACGCTTATTTGCTTACTGTAATAAACTGGTAAAATATGTGTGGTTTGTCTCTTTGTAGCTACAGACACACAGATTTCCTTTAGAAATAATGTTGTGTCTGCAGAATTGATTGGTTATTTTCATAAAACATCGAGAACTACATAGATGACTTTCTTAAACATATGCCGATGGGATTTGTAGTGGGTTATCTCACAGTTGTTAAATGCATGCTTTAGGGAAGGAATTTATTTCATTGTGGTTGCAACATTTGTATTGAATCAATTGTACATGAAACAATTCCATCCACTCTCAACTGGATTTTGTTTTGAGTTCTATCAAGTGTACAGGTCATGCTCCTTTAATGATTTTTTTACTTCAGGCATCTGACAGGTTAAAAATACTGCTTGAACTGGATGTTAATATGGGATATCTTGAGAAGGCTTTACTGAAACCGTGGAATTTTCAAGAACTGAAATTTCCCTTTTGAAATGTTATATGTGGATGTTCAAGCCCTTACACAAGTTATGTGTTGGAAAGACAAAAACAAAAAAAACCCCATTTATTTATAGGTGAAAATTTTCTGAATGCATTGCTTACCCTGTGCATAGTTGTTGCATCGCAAGGATTCTCTTGAAGAAAAATGCTGTTCAGCGTTGTTCTAAATTGAAACTTAATCCAAACAAGAGAGAAGTGCGCTTCATCAGTCAAAAGGCAAATCAAGGAAGAGGGATTCACCGTGTGCTCTTTGGAGTTGCACTCCTGCTAAAGATGCAGGTGCACAGTTTGTATGTGTCCTTCAATTCAGCCCTGAGCCTGGAAGCTCAGGTCTTGGTGGTGCCCAGGAATTCTTTGGCACAGTTGAGGCTTGTGTGCCAGCTGTGCCCATTCCTTGAGACTTCAGACTTGGCCATGGTCACACATGCTTTGATTGAATTAGTGTAATGTACTCTATGTGGGACTTCCTTTGAAGAATGTTCAGTAACTTTAGTTGATCCAAAGAGCTGCATCCAGATTGTTACCTTGGTCTGGCTACAGGGATCACACAACTCTCTTGTTGCAATGGCTCCACTGATTGCTCATTTTTTCCGGGTAGAATTGTAAATGCTGATGGTAAATGCCTATACGGTTTGGGCCCACACTATTTGAAGGACTGTACTTTTCTGTACAGATCTGTCAGTATTTCTGTGGAGATCTTGCTCCTTGTCCCACTGTGAGCACAGGTACATTTGGTTGGAACAAGAGAGAGGGCCTTTTTAGTGGCTAGTCCCAGGCTCTAGAACTCTTCCCAAAGAGCAGGTAAAAAACTTTTCATTCTAGCAGGGCTTTAAGAATTGATTTTTCAGGGGAAACAGGCCTTGTGTAATTTGTGCTGAACTTTTATCTGTTGTTTTTTTGACTTTGTTTCAACTGATTTCAGTTTAATGATGTTGATTTTTAACTGTTGTATGCTGGTATTTTTTAACTTTTTTTTTAAGTGCTGTAAGTTGCCTTATTACCCACATCAGGGAAAAGGTGGAAAATAAATAAATAATAGTTTGTTCTGTATGTAACAAAAGATTTGAATCCCTGAAATGTTATCATAAGCAAATATATTAGCTACTTTACCAGCTGATGAATTAAATAAATGTAATATCACCAAAGATTAATACATTTTATATAAATGTGCATGTTACAGTGAGATTTTTGTAGCTTTTCTTAGACTATTGGCCAATGAACATAACTCCTTAAATGGCAGAAAGAACAGAACAGATTCTGTTCCTGCCCCAGAAAATTGCTTCAGAGGGTTAGGATTTTTATGGATTAAATTAGGAGGGCCACAGAATAAAGCACAGGATATAACACTTCAGTTGAACTGTTGGTTTAGCAACCCTGGATATCACTCTTACATGTGAATAAATAAACATTTCCTTCACTGCATTAAAAATGATTCCCTACCTTTTACCTTAGTGATGCACCTCATTGTCATTTTTCTTGAAAATGCTGCTGAAATAACAGTAACAACAGATATGGTTGCACAAAGCCATTAAGTCTTGTCTGGACTAACACCCAAAAATATGATCGGAAAAAGAAAGCTTTTACACTGTATGTAAAGTATGTAAAGTACACTGTGTATGTGTACACTGTATGTAAAGTGTACATATACACATGTATATTTACATGTATGTAAATGCACACTGTATGTAAAGTATCTGTATATATCCCCGTAGCCAGACATAAAATATATTAGATCAGCACTGAAGGCTGCTGAGGTCCTCTGGCAGTGTCAGCACTGATGTATTCATTTCACATTTGGCTGTGGGGACATAGCCAGTTGCCTCTGCAAACAACTGGCAGGGAGACTCTAGAGGCTGTATGGTAAGTTGGGGCAGATGGCTTTGGGCACTGCAGAAAGAGGAGGGAAATACCAACTTTTCAGCACTCGAAAAAGGACATAAGCACATATTAGGGAAACTTGAGCCAGCATGCTGTAATGGTTTGAGCATTGGACTATGACGGGAGGCCAGGTTTTGAAACTCACTGAGTAACCTTGGGCAAGTGTGAAGGGAGGAGCTGGGGAAGCCTGGTTGGTGCCAGCCAATCACAGCTCAGAGAATGCTGTGAAGGGGGACTGTGGGAAAGAAAGGATACAAAACTGATGTTTGTCTCTGACAGAAAGCAGATGGGAAAAGATGGCATAGAGACATGGGAAAAGCTGTAATAGAGATACGACAATCAGTTGGAGAAAGAACTGGATAGGGTTTGGGGGAATTGTGAATGATTACATAATATAGAAATTAATACAGCATGTTGTCTAAATGTATCTTAATAATTTCTGTGTGTTTATGTTATTTTATTATTTTAATTAATTTTTTTAAACTATGTCTGGTTGTTTGTACTAAGTTTGCTTACCACAGCAAACCCATAGAACAACACATCCACCAGTACACATAGGGATAAATAACCTTGAGCTCAAGCACCCAATCGAAGGAGAGATTAAGAGGGGAGCGGGGCAAAGGAATGACAGGAAAGCAAGGGTTGGAGCTGTGGGGCCAACCTGGAGACGGGATCTGTCAGAGCAAGTAATACTCTCTCCATCTCAGGAAGGCAAAGGCAAACACCCTCTGAACGAATCTTGCCAAGAAAATCCCATGACAGGTTTGCTTAGAGTTGCCATAATTTGGAAATGACTTGAAGGCACATAACAACAGCAGCAAGCAGCAACAACAAGGGAAACTTGCTATGTATGCTGCAAACAGGATGCCAGCCACTGTGTTTTTGTCAGGATCAGATTCACAGATTCAAAGTGGGATTGCTTGGAAAGGTGGTCGGTGATCACCCAAATGCAGTGAAAGCCCTGCGAGGAGGGGAGGCCCGATATAAAATCCCAAGCAATAACTTCCCAGGATCTAGAAGGGATGGGCAGAGGTTGTAGTAATCCTTGAGATTTAGAGGTGGAGGTTTTACACAAGTTGCAAGTAGCACAGTTTTTGATATAGTCTTGGACTTGTTTAGTGAGACCAGGCCAGCAGAAAAGTTTGTGGGTAGCATGGAGAGTTTTAAGGAAACCAAAATGATCTGCAGGGTTGGAGTCGTGATGCCTGCGGAGTATTTCAAGGCAGGCATCAGCAGGAACATAAATTTTAGATCCACAAAAAGGGAGGGTATTTATCCACGAAACTGAGTCTTTATGAGAGGAAAGCCAAGTGTCAGTGTGGCAGGAGTGCCTAATGAGGTCTTGCAAGGCAGAGTCGCAGAGCGTAGAAGTTGAAAGGCAAGATTTGTGAAGAGCGCGAGTAGAAAATTGCAAGCCCAGAGATTCAGGCAGAAACAGAGTTTTTTAAGGGAGGCGGTCGGGGTGTTAGAGTCATGGCAGGGAAGCTGTGAAAGAGGGTCTGCGAGTGTGTTGCTCTTGCCAAGCTTGAAGACAATCTTAAAGTGAAAGCACTGAAAGAATTCGGCCCACCGAGCTTGCTTGGGTGAGAGTTTTTTTGCAGTTTTCAAAGTCTCTAAGTTGCGGCGGTCTGTCCAAACTTGGAAAGCAGGCGGGCACCTTCAAGCAAATGGCGCCAAGTTGTCAGAGCAAAATGGATTGCTTTAGCTTCTTTTTCCCAAATGGGCCAGTGAGTTTGGGTAGCTGAAAATTTCTTTGATATAAAAGCGCAAGGCTTTAAGGCACTGTCAGAGTCATGTTGTAAGAGCACAGCTCCCATAGCAAAGTCAGAGGCATCTGTCCGAATTATAAATTCTTTAGATGTGTCCAGAAATAAGAGCAAAGGCTCTGAGGTGAATTTGGATTTTAAATCGTCAAAAGCCGCCTGGCAGGCACCAAGTGATTTTATTTACTTGGGAGAGCTTGCAGCCTTTAAGCTTTTTAAGCAAGTCAGTAAGAGGCAAAGCAATGGTGGCAAAGTCTTCGATAAAGTTACGATAAAAGTTAGCAAACCCAAGGAATTGTTGAAGCTGTTTTTTAGTCTTAGGTATAGGCCAGTTGATGATGGCCTCAATTTTGGCAGGATCCATGTTCAGTGAGTTATGGAGAATGTGATAGCCTAAATAATCAAAGCTTTGAGTATCACATTGGCACTTATTTAAATTCACCACAAGTCCGTGATCTATAAGGCGTTGTAAAACAGTTCTGACTAAATTTATGCGTTTGTCCAGTGTGTCAGCATATATAAGGATATCATCCAGGTAAATAAGCACCTCTTCATATAATAAGTCATGGAAAATGGAGTTGAGGAACATTTGGAACACTGAAGGACCAGATTGCAACCCGAAAGGTAAAACAGTCCATTGAAAGTTGCCCAAAGGAGTGGAAAATGTGGTTAACCATTCGCTGTCAGGGTCCATGCAAATTCTGTGGAAGGCTTCCTTCAGGTCTAGCTTAGTGAAAAAGCGTCCCTGAATCAATTGATCCAGGACAGTCTTAATTAGAGGAATGGGGTACAAATTCGGCAGAATAGCCTGGTTGACAAGGTTGTAATTAACAGTCAACCTGGGATCCGCGTTGGGGTCCTTCCTTTTGCAGAAAAATACTGGGCTGGCTGTGGGGGCAGAGGATGGTTTGATAAAGTCACGTTCCAAATTCTTATTTAAGAATTTTTTCAAGGCAGAGATTTCTTGGCGGCTCATCGGGTAAATTTTGGGTTTAGGGAGCTCTGCCCCATCAATCAACTTCAGTTTGCAATCAAACTCTCTGTGAGGGGGTAGTTTCTCTGCTTCTTTTTCATGAAATGCCTTTCGTAGATCACGGTAGTGTGAAGGAATCTGAAACAGCTCCTTAGGGGTTAATGAAAGTGCCAGGAGACGAGTGTTTTCCTTGGGTTTTTTAGCCCCCCTTAGTACTCCCTTAGCCCAGTCTGTATCCGGATTGTATTTTCACAGCCAGTCAATGCCCAAGACAATCTGAAATTGGACTGATTTCTGGACCAAAAAATGCATTTTACCCCCATAGGCACCCACATTGAAAGGGATGGGAGTAGTAGCTTGCTTTACTGATCCTCGCGCCATTGAGCTCCCATCCGTTTGAGTTAGTTTGATGGCTTTTTTGAGGACTTGGTATTCAGCAGCAAGCTCTTGCGCTAAGTCAGGGTGTAATAAATTCCTTGAACACCCAGAGTCAATTAGCCCCCTGCAAATTCAGAGCTTGCCATCCTTTCCCACCAAAGTTACTGCTGTAAACAAATCTGGAGATTTACGAGTACTCACATTAGCTGAACCAGCTGTGTCCCAGTCTTCGCTACAGCTTTCTGAATCTCGATCTGAGGAGTCATTAGGACTGTCCTCCTCATTCGGAGAAGTTCCCGTGGCTGTCTCTGATGTTACATTTATTAGCTGGTCTCGGAGTGTCAACTTTGTGAGGGGTGATCTTGCTTTTAGAAGGAGCCCCTTTCTGATCCACCGAGGGTGCGCCTTTGTTTTCAGGGCAGTCGCTGGCGAGGTGACCGCGCTTCCCACAAGTGAAGCAGCTGCCTTCTCGCAGACGTCTGTTTCTTTCTTCGCTGCTCAGGAATGTGGATTTACGTGATGTTTTCCGCCGCCCAGTTTCCTGAGCTTGTCTCTGACAAGTCAATTGCATGTACTGCAATATCCCTTCAACCTCAGTGGCTAGTTTTATCCAGCCTAACAGGCTGCTAGGATCATCCTGGGTCAGACAGCCATGTAGAATAGCGGGGTTCAAGCCATCCTTGTAAAATTCTTTCAGGACTTCATCTGTCCAAGGGACCTTCGCAGCTAGTCTTCGGAATTCTCTGGAGTACTCGCCAACATCATTTTTCCCTTGTCTCAGGTTTTTAATCTGGTATCTGGCCTTTTCCTGGAGATGAGGGTCTTCAAAGCATTCCTGCAATTGATTCATGAACAGTTGTAACTTCCACGTCTCTGGAGCGTGAGAATCATAAAGCAGCGCAACCCAATCAGCCGCCTCCCCTTTCAAGCACTGGCTGATGTATCTGATTCGAGCTGCATCGTCTGGAAACAAGTGTCCATAATCCAGCATGTAATTCTAAGCCATGGTGAGGAAAAAAGAAAGCTTTTCTCCGCTTCCGTTAAAAGAAGCCTTTAGCTCACTGACGCTCTTTGGTACAGCTTGTGGCTGGAGTGGTGCCTCGGGTTGTGCTGGGGGGGCCAGCTGTCCATCTGCCGGCAGCCCGGCAATTGGAGGTCCTGCATCTGGTAGGTGCTGATCTTTGGCCGGAGTTCTGCCCGTCCGTGGGCCCATGGCTCACATCTCTTGAATGAGGGCTCTGAGTTGCAATATTTCCTCATCTTTTTTCTCCATCTCTTCTTCTTTGGCTAGCAGCTCATCCACGAGTTCAAGTTCACACACTGAGGTGTCCCACCTAGCAGCCCTTCGGCACTGATGAACCGTAGTCATCGGCATCTCACCCCAGGCCCAGGTGTGGCCCCCTGTGGGTGTTCCAGCAGGGAGTGAAAGCCTGACTTTGGGCTTAGTGTCAGCGGGCAATGCACTAGCACCGCCACCTTCTATTTTGTCAGTGTTTTTGTCTTCATCAATAGGAATTTCTTCTTGATCGCTTGGTTGATGCATGTTTGGTGATTCTGATTCACTCTGTCAGGATCAGATTCACACACGACAAATAAACATGCGAAAACAAGGTTTATTGAAGAGCATGACCAGACAACAGTGAATCAGAATAACGAGAATTCCACAACTAGCTAATTATACTATGCAAGTTTCCCACGGATATCATTAGTGCCAACCTTGTAGGTCAGGCTAACCGTGGTTGCTTAGTTACTATCACCTTAAGCTTGGTATGTCTGGAGAGCCAAGGAAAGGAGTGCAATAACAATGAACATCTGCAGCTAGCAAGCGAACTATATGAGATTATGGCAATGGAGTATTACAGTTCCCATTCAGCCAGTCCCCCATACATATATGGAGGGTAACCCCGACAGTTTTATTTAGTTCCTAATTATTTTGAGGTATGGAATTTACTACAAAAAATTATTTAATTGATCAGTCACACAGATTAATTAGTTTAAGTCTGCAACCACATTTTAACTGTTTCAGTGTCTTCATCACTGTGAGGAAGTTGTTTTGGGGGTTAGATGTTTGGAGTGCCAGTGCAACTTGATGGTAGGTTGCTAGGCAACAGGAATAGCACCTCAGGAATGAAACCCAGCACAGTCGTGTGTGTGTGAGGGGCTTATGGATAAGAGGAATTCTTTATGAGTCAAAGTTTCTGTGTGGGTTTTGAGCCTTCAGTGAGATCCAGTCAGAGAGCGTGTGGCTTGGTTTGTCATCAAGTAGCCAAGGAAAAGACACAAGGAATTGGTGTTTGAGGCAGGAATTGATGTCAGAGTCAGAATGTACCCACTCTGATTAGTCAGTTTTTGTTTTTTCTTTATGTGTTTTAAAACTATCATATAACTTTGATATTTTTCCATGTTTGTATTATTTCCATATTTGCAGCTGGTTGCAGACTCTAATTATGAACATGCGACACTGTCTTACATTAGCAGAAAAATTTGTCCATCTGTTTTTCTATAGTTTACTATTTTTCTATAGTTTTCTATAGTTTACTATAGTATTGGCTCTCCACTGTCTTTAAGTAGAGTCCGTCCTGACCCCACAATATGAGATCCTTTTTAACTGGGGATGTCATGCAGTTTCATACACATGTGTAGCATAATAGTGAGCTGTACCCACTCCAGTTATTTGTTTTCTGTTTTTCTTTATATGTTTTAATTCTGTCATATAACTTCGATAATTTTCCTTCCAAGGATGGCTGTTCAGTACTTCAAAATCTCCTAATGTTCTAGCTGTGCATGGAATATTATGTTGGTTTCTTGGATCATGCTCTTTCTTGAACCACCTTAAGAACTTTACAATGTTATTCAATTACATTTTTTTCATATGTAACAGGTCAGTGCTCCAGTCTGTGTGCCAATGAAGACTCATGAACTCCTTCACCGAATGAGTGGGAAAGGACTAGCAGCTAATTATCACTTCTCAAGACAGCCATGCATTTATAATGATCAGATGGTATCTGTCCAAGTGACATTAACTAACACCAGTGACAAAAAGATAGAGAATATCCACTTAGATGAAAGAAAGCTGCCTGCTGGCATGAGAGTGCATGTGTTTAATGCAATAGGTAATTGAACTGTTATCTTAGAACTAGTTATTTATTTATTTACTTACTTACTTATTTTTGTTGCTTAATGATTGAATATTCTTTTTTAGAGAATACCTTGAAACTGGTAGATCTTTTGACTATTTTAGTGTAGACAAAGATTCATATTCATTAAATGAATTATTATCCAATGCATAGTTATAGTCTCGTTGAAATTTATGGTACAGCCTGGTTTGTATATAAGCCTAAGTGGAGGAATAGTATGGAAAATGGTTTATTTTTAATTTCAGATTGCCAAACAGGTGAACACTGAACAATCTTAGTAAACTAGGTTACAGTAATTATCAACCATAAAATTGTATGGTTGGGTTCATACAGATGAACACTGCTCTGCACAATAATACATCTCTGCCTTTGCCCCATCCTTGTGTGAACTAATTCTGAAAATCCAGTGTGGCTTTCTTATGCATACAGAAATGTCATTCAACTAATGCAAGACATTTCTGGATCTACGGGTGTGGGTTCAATCCAGAGTGAAATTTTCCCAAGACACACTGAAGGAGAAGTGAAGTTATAGTCACGATTTTCCTTGTGCTCCCCCCAACTTCTGTTTCTCCCTTTTTTGGATCCACACTGGATTGTGGCCCCTTCTACAAATGCAAGAGAGCCCTTCTGTTCTATAAAAGTGAATCTTCAGAAAGTTCTGTGAAATCCAAATGTCCAAGTCAATAATTACATGGTGTTGCGAACAGTGTAGAGAAAGTTATAAAGGGGTATATATAAAACCCATGTGCTAAAAACGACTGCTAGTAATAGTATCAGTAAAGTTAATAACATAATTGGACAGGTATCAAAGACAGATTTTTTAGTAACCCATAAACACAGAATAAAAGAATTCCTGTTAATATACATAAAACTGATGTTCAAATTGAAGAATAGATACATTGTACTAATCATAGTAACAGTGCAGGCATTACTTCAGTTAACAAAACCTCTAACAAAAAGACTTCTTTTTACCAATTGTTTTATACCCTGCCCAACCCCCATTCCTCCTTGTCTGATTGGCTGGAGTTTTTTAATAGTATAGGCATTCGGAGGATGGTGAAGGAGTGCTGGAGAAACACAGGCTTTCAATGTCAGGTTGCAGCAGTAGGTCTGCAGTAAATAATGCAATAAATTTCAAAATGGGAAAGAATGGGATTCTACTGTAACCAGTCCTACAGTAGCTGTGTGTGTCTGTCTACAACAGGTAAGGTAAACAGCAGCTCCTTCCAGAGTCCCTTATTGAGCATGCATAAACAGCAAAACAGCAAGAAAAGGGGAGAGCAGACAAACCTGCCTCATCAGCTTCCCCCAGTATTTTAAAGAAAAAAATATATAATTTTGGCCACCAAAATGTAAATCATAAGTAAGGAGGCTGGCAAAAGAAGAAAAAAAAAATCCTTGGTTCCATTATGGAATAAGCTTTCCAGAAATCTTTAGAAGGTTATATATTTGTTCAAGGCTTACCTGACATGGCTTTCTGTTCATGTAGTAATGCCCAGGACTACATCTACTTCATTAACTGAGATATATCTATAGCAAAACAAGCACAAAACAAACACACACACACACAAAAAAAAAACCTGATAGTTTTCAGGTTAAGTAATTTTAAAGTAAAGCTTCCATAAATCGTATTCATTCCAAAAATTATTAATACTGGTTTTCTTAAAATCCACATGATAAGGAAGCATAATCATAATAGGTACACCACAGTTTTAAACAACTGATCAGTCAGAAAAAAGAGCAACACTGTTTTTCCCATTGTGAGGCTATTAAGATTTTGAGGAGCTGTAAGCAAACTGATAGTCATTTTTACATCATTGTTATCTTTACATTCTTTTAAATATTGTTAGAGAATTCTCAGAGAATCTTTTGGGAGATAATATGAATGCTCTGTTTGCTATATCACATAGAGTGCAGCCATTTTAAAAGAGGACCGTATGTTGTGGGCCTATCTACATAACTGTTCACAAAATACTTTCCTATTCCAAAAGTTTAGAAAGGAGAACATGGATAGTCTGCATTTTGTGCCCACATTTCCACAGTGCCTATGGGTAGTTGGGCAGAACTGCTATGGGTAGTTTGGCAGAACTGGCCATCGTACAAGATACTAGCAAGGACCTTAAAACTATTTATAAGGTGAGGGGGTTCAACGTTGGCAAGCATGTTGTATTAATTGTACCCACTTGCAGGTAAAGGGCAAATTACTTTTCAAATCCATTATCACTGAAGCATCCTTAAATACAACAACTCTTACAAGCACAATGTGTTCTTCGAAGTGCCCTTTGTGTTCAGCATAACTTATTCCCAAGTAAGTGGCCATGGAATAGGTTGCAGGCTGTCTTTACTGTTCCTAGGAGAACTCAATCACCACTGCTACCTGAATTTGTTTAAACTCAATCTTGGTCAGATATTTCTTGATCCAATATTTCTTCATATTTCTTTATCAAATCTTGGTGGTCCAGTTTTGCCAAACCATTTCCAAGGGGCTTTGCTCCTTCAGCCTAGTCTTGGGAGGTATTTAAACCTCCTTTCCCACCTTGTTCTGAAGTCCATGTGTTCCTCTTCAGACTTACTCTCAAGTTGATATACATACAGTTGATCTACAGTTGCTCTAAGTGAATAAATCAGGGGTTTTTAATAAGACTGAATTGATTTAATTGAATCAATTAAATGTTCTGTACTTTTATTCTTATATTTATATTTTAAATGTTTTAAAATAATTTAGAATTAGTGCTGCAATAGGAATTTATTAATTAAAAAAACATTAGAAGTCCTTTGTGCTTTAGCTGTACTTTGTTTTAATCTATGATATAAGCCTCCTTGGGTCCCATGTTGGGAAAGCATGGCATATAAATTAAATAAATAAAAATATCAAAAATCAGCTTATCCATAATTTCCCCAGAATGCAGGAAAAAGAACTAGTAATCAATGAGAATATGAGCATCCTTTAATAAAATATAACGTGATTTTAGTAAAACTTAGTAAATAAGTATTTAGTAAAATATAACATGAGGTCAAATGAGAATTCTTTAGTAATGTATAACCTGAGAATTATCTTTGTAATTAGTATCCACATTGACATAGGAAGTAAGCATCCATGGAGTATATAAGATTCTGTGCAGTCCGTCAGGCATGGACTGAAATCATATATGTCCTAAACTTAATGGAGCATACTTCCTGTTATACATGTCCAGGATTGCACAGTGAATAGGAAGGTAGCTGATTTCTTAATGATGCAAATAGTCGGTGAGTTTTCCTAAGAATAATAGAGAACTAGATTTTGTTTGAAAATATTTTAGATACCATTTTAAAAATCATACCAGTTGTTCTGTGAAATTAGCTAATCATATTTATTTCACTATAAAACAGTGAGGTATACTAACCAAAATGTGGATTCCTCCTTCAGCCTCTCTAGAATGACCGTTCACAGTAGGTAAAACCCTCTCATAGACATCAGTAAATGTGTTACAGAATGTAGATTGTAAATGCAGTTTGCTTTAGTTTCTGGGAGAATGGATGGAACAAGGACTTCTGTTTGCTCAGCCTTTAATGTCCTTTGATATAGTATAAATATTTCTTTTAAGAATGTTTAAAATGAAGTAAGTTATAACACATTGTTTGTTATGCACAAGTTTTCAGTTGGCATTATTTTTACCATGATAACTTGTTTAGGACTTATAGCAAATACATTGTAGAGAATTTTTAAATACCTTACCAAGGTGATCCCAATATCTTCGGTGTCATTTCTGACACTGATAAATATATATCTACATGTGGCTCATTAAGAGAACCCCAAAAGGTGAGTTAACAGTCATTGCAATCTAATCATCTTTGTATAATTCCAGTAACAGATACTTTATCAATAAGGCAACCAATATTTGTTCCAAAACTGTGCAAAGCCAAACCTTATGCAGTTTTTAAAAATACTTGCTTAATATCTGAATAGTTTCTTTTATCATGCTCAAAATATTCTCTTTACTAGAATCCCTTGAACCTGGGAAATCTATTACAGTCACGATGGGAATTGACTTCTGTGATTCTACTCATACTGCCAGTTTCCTGTTGTGGTAAGTTATATTGCAATGCCTTTTCAAAACAGACCATTTATGTACAGTAGAAAAATATAGAGGGCAATGTATTTACTGTTACATCCTAAGAAATTATTTAGTTGTATTTTTGATTATTTTTATCAGAGCCACTTATGACTGATGAGTATATTCAATTTTGAGGTAGAAAAGTGTCCCCTTCCCCCCATCGTTACTACTTATGGAATTAGTTTCGAGCAGTTTTATCTCAAATCCTCCCTACATGAAATTTGTCAAAATTGGCACATCAAGGAAAATGCCTCAAGACAAAAAGAGCATTCTTACAAATGTATCAAGTTGCAACTTTTGTGTGACTTTTGTTGAGACTAGAATTGCTAAATATATAGCCCTAAATACAGTTGTTAGTTCCATCTAGCACTTACTTTACTCCCAGTGACTCTGTAAGTGTACTGTGTTGGGATTGACAGATTTAGGTGACAGAAGGGCAACCTTTATTGAGGAAGAATCAGTATGCCTTCTGTGAAAAGATGTTATACTTTGTGAACTCAGGGTGTCAGGAAACAAGGTATATATTGGACTTTTTTTGACATAATTTATCCCTTTGAGGTCCATAGAAAACTTTTCAAGGTAAGTCAAGATTGTCTTGTGGTTTCGTTGGAGATTGAAAAACAGGAAGCAATGAGGAAAATGAATAGAAAAAATCACAATGTAAAGAGAAGTAAACACTCATGCCAGAGCAGAAGTGGTTCTGCTAATTTTGTTTATACATCATCAGGAGGCAGGGTAAACAGCCATATTGTCAAGATATTAGCAGCACCAAATTATTATAGCAGGTAATACCCCTTCTCTCTCAGAAAAAAGGCAATGGCAGCTCCCTTTGAAACAAATCTTGCCAAGAAAAGCTGTTGACAGGTTAATCTTGTGGTTTGTATAAATCAGAAATGACTTGAAGACACACAACAACAACAACAACAACAACAACAACAACAACAACATTAAATTGAAGAACTCCAAAAGAGTGTTTCCAGGTGGTTTGAGGTTGATACTGGTATGTCCATGGGTGTTTTGAAGCAGATTGGCAAACATTTCTGACTCCCTTTATGGTTTAGTATTGATAAGAATAAAGTTAATCCCACTCACGTGCACACACCCAAATTATTGTGCTGGAGAAAAATTAAAAATGAAAAAGAAGTTGATTCCCACAAGCCTGAAATTTGCCTGCTACTGTAGGATAGCAAATAAAATTCAGTATAAGAAACTGTGAAAGTGATGTTCTTTGGAACAGAAAGTCTCCATACAATAATGGGATCTAAATGTACTGTGACCATCCAGGAAGTGTTCTTGCTCCTGTATTCGTTTTGGAAACATCCCACTGAAAAATCTAGTTGATGCTGTTATAGATCTGTAGTTAACATTTATATTCCCCCTTTGTGTAAACTCCACATGATATATATGACTCTCTTTTTCCATACTTTATTTAGCAGGTGACATATTGCAAGTTTAAAGCTGAAACTGTTGTGCTCAGCCAATCATTTTTATGTTAAAAATCTTTTGCTTTGCCAAGCAAATTGAATCTTCATTAAAAAAATCTTCAGAGAGTAAAATAAACAACAGCTGTTACGTTATTCTCCACTAGATGTTGGTCCAAAGATAGATGTGCTGCTTTCTCTTTGGAGCAGACAAATCTGTGTAAGTCTAAATCACAGTACAGGCATGCTTCTCTTAACAAAGCCTCTGACAAAGAAGCTCCTTTTTACAGAGTGTTTTTGCATCATCCAGCACCAGTCCACCTCTCCAGCCCTCTGTCTGTCAAGAAGATATTTTTTAGCAGCATCAGCATTGGGAGGATGGTGAAGGACGGTTGGAAAAATACAATTTTGTTGTTGCATTGTAGTGGTATATGTGCAGTAAATACTGCAGTAAAGCTTGAGCTGGAAAAGAATAGGATTCTACTCTAGCCAATCCTACTGTAGTTGTGTGTCTGTCTTGGACAGGCAAGGTAAGCAGAAGTAGCTTCCAGAATCCTTTTCAGAGCATATCTTAATAGCAAAACAGAGAAAAGGTGAGAGCAGATAAGCCTATCTCACCAGCTACTGCTAGTAAGTTAAATAAAAACATAGATCTATAAGTGCAGACTGGTGAAGGAAAATTCATCCCTGGATGCATTTTGGAAGAAGCTCTCAAGTTGTTGCTAGAGAGTTCAAACTGTTTTTATTTACTTATGCAAGGTTTAACCTAGTTGTTTCACTTTGCATGTCCATGTTGTTAGATTTGGATAAAAAGTTTATTGAAATATGTTGAACTGCTCTTCTTTTTTTTGTGGTGCTGGAACCTGTCCCTGTTCTTTCTATATCATTTTTACTTCTGGTATCAAATTTTCTGTTAAGTAATTCCCAGGAACACATCTATTTCATTGACTGTGGTATACCTGTGTAAAGAAGCTATATGTATGTTTCTCTCAGCATATATGTTGTTTGCAAATATGCTCTCCAGAGTCATGCACATTCTGAATAATAAATCTTTGAACCTTGGCAGAAGCACATCCTGGATTTGTTCCAGTGCCCCATATTCATTTAAGAATTTTATATTTGAGCCTATGTCTTTAATCCAGAGAGAAAAATGTAGAAGAGGCAGTATCTACGGCATTTAACCCAGACTGCCTTTTCATTTTCCTTGTGTGCTGTGTCTTATTTTTATATTATGAGCCTGAGGGCAAGAACTGTCAAATTAACAATTCGTAAGCTGCACTGAGAGCCTTTATGGATGAGGAGCTGGGTATAAATACTCTAAATAAATACATAAATGAATAAGCCAGCCAGCAAGGTTGAGGTCTGGCTTAGGGGACCCAAGGGTTCTAGAAGCAGAGAGGAAGGTTTTAGAGATGATGAGAGGAAAAAATAATTTGCAGCTGTTTGTCTCTTGGCACAGGCACAGCAGGCAATCACTGCACTGAGATACCCCTGGAAAAGGCAGTATAATTTTGGGGACTGTAAAGTTCACCACACAGACTAGTTTATGATGTCATATCCCTATTCCTACTTCTATCTATTTTTCTCTTCTAGCTCTTGAACCACTTCTATCTGAGCAAGTTCCTCTAAATGGTTTTGAAGAGCAAAATGGCCACCAAATTAAAGGGAACACAACAAGACTATTAAACTGCCAGTGAACAACTGAAGTGAAGTGTCTGGGCTTCCCATAAAACTGATTTAAAAACAGAGCTGAAAAGCTTTAATCATTCACACAATAAGAAAGAAGAATAGAGATGGAACCCACTGTTAGTAGAAAAATGGTCCCCATAAGATAGATCAGGGCTCAAAGATTCCTTTCCTTGACTCCACTTGAAGAAAATGTTTGGATACATGGAAACTCCTGAGGTACTGCAGGGAAAGGGTTAGAATCATACAGTCTTAGAGTTGGGAAAGATTTCAAGGATTGTCTAGTCCAGAACCCTGCCGTGCAGGAATAAACAACTAAAGTGCTCCTGAAAGGTGCCCTTCCAACTTCTGTTTAAAGATTTCCAAAGAACGAAGGTCCACCACCCTCTGAGTCAATCTAGTCCACTATTGAACATATCTTACAGTAAAGAGATTCTCCCTAATATTTAGATGTTTTGGTAATTCTTCTAATTTGTATTGGTTCATGTTCTAGTTTCTGAAGCAGTAGAAAAGCATGTTCCATCTTCTACATGACATTCCTTCACAAATACTTAAAGATGGCTATCATGTCACCTCTCAGCTTTCTCTTCTCCAAGCTAAACATGCTTATTTCTCATAGTTGTTCCTCATAAAGCTTGGCTTTTAGGCTTTGATCATTGTGGTTGTCCCTCTGGACACATTCCACCTTGTCACTATCCTTCCTGAATGGTGGTGTACAGAAACGAACAAAGTACTCCACGTTATGTCTGACCAAAGCAGAATACAGTAGCACTTCTAATTCCCTTGATCTGAACACTGTGCTCCTGTTGATGCATCATAGATACCTTACATGTATCCTTGTTGAAATTTCATTGTGTTAGTTTTGGTACAGGTCTCCAATTTTTCAAGGAAATTTTTAATTCTGATCTTGCCCTCTGTGATGTCAATTCCTCACTTAATTTGATGTCATCCCCAAATTTGATACGCATGCTTTCCATTACATCACCTAAAATAAGGAAGTTGAACAACACTGGTTCCAGGACACCCCACTAGTCACTTCTCTCCAGGATGAGGAAGAACTGTTGATGAGTACTTGTTGGGTTTAGCAAACCAATCACAAATCAACAACACTGTCCCACAGTTCACCAGTTTGTTTGTCTGCAAGAGCATCATGGGACATTATCTAAAGGCTTATTGAAATCAAGGCAGACTACATCCACAGCACTTCCTTGATCTACCAGACTTGTAACTCTGTCCAAAAAGAAAGAAAGAAAAGAAAAGATGTAAGATTAGTTTGGCATGATTTGCTTTTGAGCCACTTTGCTAGTACTCATAGCATTCCTTTCCTAAGTGTGCACAGATTGACTGTTTGATGATGTGTTCTAGAACCTTTCTGACAATTGTTACCAGGCTGTACACCCCCACACTTTGATGTGATTTAATTGGTGAAATATGATTTGATTGGCAAAATATATTAATTGGGATATATATAAAACATACCTTGCTGAATGGCCGTGCTGCATAGGAGGAAAAGGCTGGCTGAACATGTGCATTGTGAATTAGGTCAGAAGAAACCTCCAGTTGTAGCCAGGTCATAGGAAATCACCAGGAAACTCTAGTGATAATAGGCTTACAGTTAGCCTTAACAACTCAACCTTTTAGACAATAGTGTCTGGAAGATTCCCACAAGATGGCTGATTGTTTTAACTCTTTTTCCTCTGACCAAGCAAACTTCCCCTTTTTCCTCACAGCTATCCAACAAGTACTGAGCTATCAGGATAGCCATTAGCCCTTTGACACCTAATGCTAAGGTCACTAGCTCAGTCTGGACCTCATTGTCCACCCTGCAAACTCCATTGTTTACTCAGCCTGAGAGCTATTAACATCATCACCCTCTAGGTAGAAACAGGGTATTTAAACCCCAGGTTTGGACCAGTCAATTCATAGTACACTGATTGCTGATTGCCACTCTGCCACTCCAAATCCCAGTTGTGTACTATCCTTAGACTTGCGTCTAAGCCACATTGCTGTTTCTTTGCTGCTCTTCTGGACTGGTAAATATCACCCACTCCACTCTGAATTCTCACTATCCAAAATGTTACTGTCTCCTCCTTTGGTTAGCCTTGTGTGATTGCATGACTGCTTGAATCTTGTGTGTGTGATTGGAGTTCCC
The DNA here is from genome assembly GCA_030412105.1 of Cyclura pinguis. Lineage (NCBI taxonomy): Eukaryota > Metazoa > Chordata > Lepidosauria > Squamata > Iguanidae > Cyclura > Cyclura pinguis. The sequence continues at coordinate 313,400,147 of CM059600.1, read as the reverse complement.
CCAATAAAGCACATTCAGCCTACTTTTGGACCTCTGACCAGTTCTTTCCTTCAAAAGTACTGGTAAACACAGGTGTAAAAGACCTTGTTAGATTACCCCCCTCTTCACAGACCTCCTCTTTGAGCTAATAATTTCCCACCTTGTCAAAGAGGTACTGGCATCGCAGGCGGACCCCTGAGTCACCCACAATTTGGGTTATCAGTACACTCAGGTCCTCCTTTTATTGTTTTTTTAAAAAATGTGGATAAGATTTGCCATTCTCCAGTCTGTTGGAACCTCCTGAGTTTTCTGAGAATTCTCAAGGGTTATTGGCAGTGGCTTTGGGATTACATCTGCAAGTTCTTTTAATACTATTGGATGCCCCTCATCCAGCCCAGGAGATATTTATAGTAAGTAGATATTCCTATACTACCTCTTTGCCTGTTCTAGGCTGGAGTTCCCTTACTGCATCCATTATTCTGTTTTCACCAGTTAGAGCATTGTTTTTCCTTTTGAGAGAAGATTGAGTCAAAGAAGGTATTGATCAGTTCAACCTTTTTTCTTTCTCCTGTTCACATTTCACCCTCTTCTCTACTCAGTGGCCCTATCATTTCCTTGTTCTTTCTCTTGCTGTACACATGACCACACACATACCCCTTTTTAATTATTTTTAATCTCCCTAACAAGCCTGAGCTCATTCAGAGCTTTAGCTTTTCTGATTTTCCTCCAACCAGTATTGGCTATTTGTCTGTGTTCTTCTTTTGGTGATTCTCCTCTTCTTCCATTTTTTATATGTGTCTCTTTTAAACTTTAGCATATCTGAAAGTTCTTTGTACATCTACCCTGGTTTCTTTAAATGCTTCCCACTTTTCTTCCTTCTTGGAACTGTATGCAGCTGTACCTTCAATATCTTACTTTTAAGAAACTCCCATGTATTGTGAACTCCCTTCCCTTGAAGCACGTTTGACTATGAGTTCTTACCCAGTATTTCCCTAAGCTTACTAAAATCAGATTTCTTGAAGTTCAGAGTGTTTATCTGACTACATTTGGCTTCCTCTTCCCTTTCTATACCAAATCCCAGGAGGACATGGTCACTCCCTTCCAAATATCCCACAATTTCTACACTGTTGACTATTTCATATCTGTTCATTACGATCAAATCCAAAATAGCGGATCCCCTTGTTGCATCCTTCACCTTCTGTACGATGAAATTATCTGCAAGGCTCATGAGGAATTTGTTGGACTGTATATTCTTGGCAGAGTGTGAATTCCAACAAATATCGGTGTGGTTGAAGACTCCCATTGCTACAGTATCTTTACTTTTTAGAATGCTTAATCATCCTATAATAGACCCCCACAGTGATTTCACCGTTGTGTTTCTCCCTTTTATCCAGTGGCTTTCAGTTTGTTTTCCATTCTCTTAAGTCATGGATCTCCGTGCAGGTGTACACATCCTTGACGTGTAACGCACCTCCTCCTTCTCTTTCCATGTTTAGTTTATTTCTTTGGAATAAGTCATATCCCTCCATTACTATGTTCCAGTCAAAGGGGGAGGAACATTACATGTCAAGGTCCATGACTTAAGAGCATGGAAAAGAAGCTGAGAGTAACTGGGTAAAATTAAAGAGGAGAACAACAGTGACATCACTGTGAGGATCTACTGCAGGATGACCAAACATTCTAAAAAAGTAAAGATATTATAATAAATAGAGTAGCAGTTAGGATAGCATCATCTTTGGAAGACGTGTGTAGAACAGCATGTTGGAAAGACCCATTAACATTCCTGTGGCATTATAAAGTAGATAAATTTAAGTCCCCCTTTGTTTGCACTATTTTACAAGCAGAAGTTCCAGACTTGAGCAACCACTCTCACCCTTAAAGGATACAGCTTTGCTATATCCCAGTGGTCATGATGGCTCCTTTAGCCTTCCTGAGAAGGAGGCATTGTACTTTACTTTGAATGATCATTCTAGGAAGGCTGAAAGAGCAATCCCTCCCCCCACCTGTGGCTGTAATTAAAAAGTCAGGGGAAGTCTGCCAGTTTCTAACTTTTACATCTAAATCTGCCTGGCTTTAACACTTGCAGCTTGCAAGGCTTTGTAACAAAATTGAGGGAGGGAGAGAAGGGAGCAATGTATGAAAAAAATTAGAACTTTCGTCTCCTGCCTTGTTCAGCTGATACAAGGGAATAACCTAGTGGTCATGGATTGCTCCTTCAGCCTTACTAGAATGATCATTCAAAGTAAGTTACAACCTCTCATTCTCCCTAGCTGATTCCTTGTTTTTTTCTGCCCAATGTTGGGTTCTTGTACTATTGTACTAATTCCCATTGTATCATTGAGGCTATTATCCTCAGTACTGGGTGTCCCTCTGCCCTTCAGAATACTGTCTCCCTGTAATTCAGTTTAAACCCCTTCTGCTTAAGTCTGTAAGACTCCTAGCAAATAGATTCTGATCAACAGCTGAAAGATGCAACCCATCTCTTCCCAGAAGTCCATTTTCATAAAAGTGCAGACTGGCCCAAGAAGTCAAATCTTTCATGATATCACCATCTGAATTGCTATTGGCTCACTTCTAGAATTCTTCTCTCTCTTCCAGAGTCATATCCTTCAACAGGAAGGAATGATGAAATAACATGTACCTCATGGTCCTTTAGCTTCCTACCCAGAGCCTCATATACCTTTGCAATATGTTGCTGTATCATTTGTCCCAATATGAATCAGAAGTGAGGGGGAATGTTCAGTGGCCTTGATGAGTCTAATCAGCTTCTCTATTAAATCATGGATCTTCTCCTCTGGAAGACAGCACTGCTCTCGGGACATCTTATAAGGGTCTCACGTCACTGGTTCTGGTCCTCTCAACAGACAATCATCTGCTGCCACTACAGATCTGTTTTTCCTCTAGGAATATTGACAAGATCCCATCCATCCATAAGAACCTTCAAAGATCACTTCCATGCCTTCTGAGTAGTAAAGCTTTTGTCCCTGTCCTCTGCTTCATAATTTATGATTTAGGGCAGAGCTTGGACATGATTGTGTAGCTTCAGACTGAAGTATGATTCTTGATAGTTCTGCTTCTGTACGTAGCGTTCTTCATGTTTCTCTCTCCAGTGTTTGAGAATAGAGACATCCCTAGATCTCTTGATACCTAGAGCACCTCCCATGTCTTGCCCTTCCAGGAAAAGATTATATTGTTAGTCCTCTGTTGACGTTCAGGAAGGAAGATTATTTTTTGTTGTATGAGGAAGCATTGCTGAGCCTCCTACGAAGCACTCTGAAGTGGTGTGGTCCAAACACACATTGACTTGTTATGGCTGTGTCAAGTCTTCTATGTATTTCAGCTGTTCCGTATTAACTAGAGTGTTGTAATGTTTAGTCCTTTTCTTCTTTCATTTTTATACTTAAAAATAAATATTCCATGCCTTGGAAGTTGTCAGACATACTAGCTTTCTCATTAGAAAGTCAAAGTAGTTACCCAGAACAGTTTACTGGATCAAGAGGGCCATCTGTGTTTGCTAAATCTTCAGTATGCTAGTTGGCTCTTCACTGGAGTGGTTATCTGCTTAATCTTCCATAATATAATTAACATGTAGGTGCTGTGATTTCAGCAGACTAGTTAACTTTTTATTTCCTGATGCTTCAGCAAATAGGCCTGATAATCATGTTAGTGGAAAAGGATGCAACTTACCAAATAATGGTGGGGCATAAACACACTAAAACTTATTATATTATTTTACATTGTGATTCTCACTGCAGTTAAGACTGACTTTGAATTTTCCATTTACTTGTTTGGGCATTTTTATTACTTGAGAATTCTTTTTCAATAACCAGTAGTTATTTAAATTGTTTAAACTGATTTTATTGTTAACACCTCTGAAATCTTTGAAATTAGGTGGGATATAAATATTTTAATAAATAAATAGTTCTTTTATCATGCTTTGACAGGTTATAGTAAGGTAATGAAAATTATCTCAGCACTTTCTTCTGTGATATATAGTAGTAGTCAGAAAGATATATTTTTGAGCATCTATGAAGGGTCTCAAGGATAACATACCATTGTTGTATGGTATGTTGATTTAGTGTTGAATATTGCCAAAAATGTTTATTTTTACATAGCATATATGTTCTTAAGTGCACTTTTCTCAGTATGCCAATAGTTCAGTTTCAGATTTAAGCCACAGAAGACCTGAGATTCTTTGCAGTGGTTAATATAAACAATGCAGCATAACACATTGATTTTATGCAGATCATCACCTTTATGTTTTGGGAGGTCTGCTGCATTAGTGATATATAAAAACTGATTACTTTCTCCAACACTGCCTAGTAATTGTTTATTATTTTCCTATTAGACAAACAAGAAAGATCGATATTCTTCAACACCAGTCTGTGAGTAACGTCACTGTAAATAGATTTGCCTCAGACACCAGTGGTGTATTCATTTTAATGATTTGGACAATGTGAACCCAATGACACAGTTCAAGCTAAACACTGAGTTTATTGCTAAAATAAGAAAAGAAAATAGTTGTGTTTCTACTGCCCATTGTGGGCATTTAAAAAAAAACTTGCAAACACTGTTACAGGAATTGCAAATAATATCTTTTGTGTTGAAATTGAAATAAACTAGTCGTTTAGTTAAAAATTATATATATTGATAAAAGAAGGCCGGAGCAAGGATTGAAGACAGCACATTTTTCTTCTGTGTTTCTTAAATGGGACACGGAACGTGCCAGGGGGATGCAAAGCAGTAACAGTCTTTACTTAGCAGGCAAGGGAAGTCTAGCATGGCTGACAGCATTTTTCTAAACCACTAGAACGTACCACAAAACGTTCTCGGAGTGCCCTCACCTCATAGGTCCATTGAGCTCAGTCAAATGTGGCAACTATTTTGCAACAATCATTGCATTCCAAGACTTCCAGGAATATGGCACCAGGTCCTCTTCACTCGGCTGCTTGCTCCCTGTCGTGGCTTGAGAGGAATAGGGTGAGCAGCTTTCATTACCTGTGAAATCATTCTAGCCATCATGGCATTGGAGAGTGAAACACAGGACACTAATAAATTCATTCCATTAAGACTAAAACCATGGCAGTAAGTTTTTGCAAGATTGGAGGGAAGGAGTCACATAGCTCCGTGCTTTTCTTTAGTTAGTCAAAGTTTGAATCTAGTGGCAGGTTGTATCTTGTGCTGCTCTCTGCTGCCAGAGATTATGTTGCTATGGTCCCTTGCTGTGATGCTTTCTTTGGCTTGTTTAGTTTTTAAAATGTAGAAAATATTTACCTTGGGTAGAAACCCTAAACAGTCCTTCCTCCTCATTGGTTTTCATGTTTCTACACATGGGAGGTTGCAAAGGTAAATTTTTTTTTTCTCCTAAACACTTTCAAAATGGGGCATATTTGGCATTTAACCAAGCTGAAATGCACATCTACTCAAATCACTTAGCTATGATGTTTTCATTGGAATATGTTAGACCTGTGGTACAACTAAAACTATGTGTGATGTTGGTTTTTTAGTGAGGGGAAGGCTCACCCATAAACCATTTCTGATTATAATTATTCCCCTTACATTGTTCCAAAAGGAGTACTTTGTCTTACATCAAATGTAATTGATCCTGAAGCAGTGTAATCACAATTACTCACTTTCTTAATTAGCCTGCCTAAAATCAGAAAATGGAAACCGATCGGCAGTGTTTAAATCAATAGCTTTGTAGTAAGGCTTCTGTGGGAAGGGAGATAGTGGTAATGGGTAGATCAATTGGTTTAGGTGCCAATCTTTGGCTGTGTGTTTTGCATAGCAAAATCAACTGTTGTGAGGTAACCAGTGCAATGGAGATAGTAGTTCAGTAAAAACAAACAGTATAAAGAAAAGAGAGGTATTTGTGATAAACTTGTTATGTTGTTCTTTAGCTAAATTATGCGATTTAAAAGAAGAACTAACCAAAGCAGTTAAAACCTGATGAATGAACTCTCTGATAGGCAGTATTTTCTTATTAAGTTAAGATTTCTAAGAAAGTACCGAATTAAAGATAGTAAAGAGAAAATCTTATATCTGAAGATTGGACCCAATGCTTACTTAGCTTTCCTAGAAACATGTTTTCCTACTCACAGTATTACTGTGGTGTGTGTGTGTGTGTGTGTGTGTGTGTGTGTATCAACTGCTTGCTATGAAGAGCCAGTGTAGTGTAGTGATTGGAGCATTGGACTGCAGTTCTGGAGACCAGAGTTTAATTCCTTGGCTGGCCATGAAAACCCATGGGCAAGTCTTACTCTCTCAGACTGAAAGGAAGGCAAAGGCAACCCCCCTCTGAACAAATCAAGAAAACCCTGTGATAGGGTTGCCTCAGTATCTCCATACATTGGTAATGACCTGAAGGTACAGGATATATGCCTGCTGTTCACTTTTCCATTTATATCTTAGCTTTTCTGTATAGATTTCACTTCTACAAAACAATTACATTGCTGTCTATCAAGATGACAAAAGGATAAGAAAATGATAATCCTTCATCTTAAAATGTTGTAAAACCTTATTAACACATAGCTTTTGGGGATGCTTACAGGTGTAGCTCTCTCTTCTGGGCCACCAAAAGGAGGCAGATATGCAGCTGAGCATATTCCTCCACTAGTCCTTCGTCCCCAAGTGGCCAAAAGCATTTGGAATGTGCTAATGGTGGTGACCAGGGCGATGGATGGATGAGGGCATAGAAAGCATGCTGGTCAGATTTGCAGATGATACCACATTGGGAGGGGTTGCTAATACCCCAGAGGACAGGATCAAAATTCAAAATGACCTTGACAGATTGGAGAGCTGGGCCAAGGCTAACAAAAAGACTTTCAACAGAGAGAAATGTAAAGTCCTACACCTAGGCAGAAAAAATGAAATGCACATATATTGGATGGCTGTGGACACCTGGCTATGGAAGGGATCTAAGAGTCTTAGCAGACCACAAGCTGAACATGAGCCAGCAGTGTAATGCGGCAGTCAAGAAAGCCAACACGATTCTTGGTTGCATCAGTAGGAATATGGTGTCTAAATTGTGGAAGGTAATCGTACCACTGTGTTCTGCTTTGGTCAGACCTCATCTGGAATACTGTATCCAGTTCTGGGCACCTCATTTCAAGAAGGATATTGACAAGCTGGACATGTCCAGAGGAGGGTGACCAAAATGGTGGAGGGTCTGGAAGGCATGCCCTATGAGGAGCATCTTAGGAAGCTGGGTATATTTAGTCTGCAGAAGAGAAGGTTAAGAGGGGACATGAAAGCCATGTTTAAATATTTGAAAGAATGTCATATTGAAGAGAGAACAGGCTTGTTTACCACTACTTCAGAAACTAGGACAAGGAGCAATTGATTCAAACTACAGGAAAAGAGATTCCAGCTGAACCTCAGGAAGAACTTCCTGATGATCAGAGCTGTCTGGCAGTGGAATATGCTGCCTTGAAGTGTAGTGGAGTCTCCTTCTTTGGAGGTTTTTACATAGAGGCTGGATGGCCAACTGTTGGGAGTGCTTTGATGTGTGTTCCTGCATAGCAGGGGGTTGGACTGGATGACCCCTGTAGTCTCTTCCAACTCTCTTATTCTATTTTCTATGATTCTGCTCCTTTTCCTTTTTATTTCTTCCTTGGATTTGCTGTACAACCACACTGGCTTTTTCAGAAGTGTTTCCCATTTTTCTTTTTCCATGGTATTGTTTGCGATTATGCTTTTTGCAACCACTTCTTCAAGAACTCCCACCTTTGCTAGATGACTTTTCTTTATAGTATGTCTAGTCATAGGATTCCACTCAGTAATTTCTTGCAATTTTTAAAATCAGTTTTCCTAAAATCGAAGGACCATGTTTGACTATATATTCTTTTTTGCCCTAAATTGTGAATTCTAGCATTACATGGTCACTTCACCCTGAAGTATCAACTACTTTGATTTCATTAGCCAACTCCTACCTGTTGGTTAGTATCAAGTGCAGGATTTCCAATCCCTTTGTTCCTTCCTCTCTCTAACATTTCAAATAAGAAATTATCTGCAAGGAAATGATATGTTGGAGATCCTGTACTAGCAGAGTTAGTGTCCGAGCTGATATCAGGGTAATTGAAATCGCCCATAACAACTAATTCATGTGTCTTGGAGATTTCTGAGGTTTGTTTCTGAAAAGCATCATCCACCATGACTCTTCTTGGTTTGGTGGGCTGTACTACCATAATGTTGCATTTATTTATTTCCCTATTTATTTTTATCCAAATGCTCTCAGCTGGTTCACTCTGATCATTCTCATGGATTTCTGCACAACTGAATTTGTCTTTGACCTGTATCACTACTCTCTCTCCATTGTGCTCCATCTATTCTTTTTGAATAGGTGATACCCTTCAATTGTAATATTCCAGTCATGGTAGTCATCCCACCAGATCGCTGTTATGCTTATAAAGTCATATTTACTCTCCTGCAGGAGGACTTCAGGTTCATCTTTTTTGTTTCATAAACTCTTATGTTTTGGTATATAGACATTTGAAGCTTTGCTTGTTCTCATCTATTAATTTACTACAAGTTTTTATGTGAATTGCATTCTCTCTCAACTTTTATCTAGAATTCACGTCCTTGTGTTTAGAGCTTGGCTGATGTTTGAGTTACCCTCTCCAACCCTCTCGCCAAGGATTTAGTTTAAGGCCCTCTTGATCAGACTTACCATGCTACCACCAAAGACATTTTTCCCAGTCTTTGAGAGGTGCACTCAATCTGCAGCCAGTATTCCTTTGTCTAAGAAGTAAAGACCATCCATGGTCCTAGAAGCTAAATCTCTCCCATCTACACCATCTACATAACCAGTCATTCACTTTTAGTATCTTCCATTCCTCTATCCTTCACTGGCAGAATTTACAAGAATACCATCTGTCGCTCAGAACCTTCAGCTTCCTGCCAAAACATCATAGTCTGAGGTGATCTGCTCAAAGCTGTTCTTGACAATTTTGTTGGTGCCCACATGAATAAGGAGAAAGAGGTACTGATTTGTGTTCTTGCTGAGTTTTGGCGCATTATCAGTAGCATCCTGGATACATGTTCCAGGAAGACAGCACACTTTCCAATATACCTTTTCAGACTGGGACACAGATGCCTCTGTATTCCTGTGTCTCCAGCCACCAGCACCATTTGGCAGTTATTGTGACTCTTTCTTTGGCATGCGATATCCTTTGTTGCTGGTTTCTTGTTTGAGCATGTTCACTGCTGCTGTCCTCATGAAGATGTAGGAAGCAATTGCTTAGTTGAAAAGGTTCAGAATTAATTACTTTATTTAGATACTGTATTTTTCCTCAAAGTGAGAGTCAAGGTGGACGTGGCAGTTATGTCTTTAAGTAACTGCTACATCTGTGCCAGTTACTGATAATGCTCCTGAATCTGGCCAAGCACAACTGTACACATTCAGCCCTCAACTTCCATGGGGACTGAGTGCAAGACCCATACAGAAGTGGAAAAACTATGACTAAAAATAAAAATCATGAATGCTATTCTTTTTTTTAACCTGAGAACACTTCTCTAGAAAACTCTAGGTCCTGCAGCATGATTCTGTGGTCAGCTTCCAGTGGAAGTGGACCATAGAGTCAAGTTGGAGGATCTAGCAATGCCTAGAGAAGTGTTCTCCTTAGAAATCTGTGGGTCCTCCAGCATGATTCTGTGGTCAACTTTTGGGGGAAGTGGGCCATGGAATCACACTAGAGGACCTAAAGATTCCTAAAGAGAACACATTTTTTCTATGGCAGGGGCAAATACAGTTAGAAGTTTTAAAATAAATAAATTTAATAAATAAAATAACCTGCGAAAGTAGAGGGCCAACTGTATGTAGTTTCATTTTTACTTCCCGATGTACTATATTTGCTGGCATGTAAGACTTACCTTTTTTCCCAAAAAATACTGTTTGACAAGGGGTGCGTTTTATATGCTGGTGTGTCTTGTATGCTGGCAAATAGCATTTGCCAGTGTATAAACGGGGTGTATCTTATATGCCAGCAAATATGGTATTTTATAAAGTTAAAAGCTTTACTCCCAGACTGCAGCTTATTTGAGAAAGTAATGCTGTTTATAGAAAAAACAGGATTCTTAGCCATCTGTGCTGACCTTGTGTACCAAATGGGCTTCTTTAACTTCATTGTACAGCTTTTGTTAAACCTGGGCATTTTAGGGTACATAGAAGAATAAAATTAACATTGTAGATCTCTATATTCAAACCCACAATTTGAGAGCATTTTATTGTAGATATATGACATAAGATCTTGGAATTAGCTTATTGTTAATATATTTAAATCTTAAAACCAACAAGCTAAAAAGAAAATTATTCATTCTAGATTTAGTTTAAAATATTTGATTTAATAAGTACTCTGATTTAATAAGTTCTTTTGTTTTGTTTTTAATTTTCTGATAGTTTGTCCTGTAATTTTTCCTAATAATACCAACAAACCGTATGTATTTATCTTTATATGTTGCTTATCTATCAATCAATCTAATGTCTTGAGTTCTAAGGTAAAACAGCTGTTAAAATCAATAAAAATGTGTGAGGTTAATTTAAATATTGTAGCTCTTAATCAGTTGATTTTGTTGTTAGAAACTATTGTACCAATATGTTAAAGTAGGATAACTAAGAAAACCCTATGAAATTCATGGAGTTGCCATAAATCAACAGATGACTTAAAGGCACACAGACACAACATTAAGGCTTCCCTTCAATTCACTGTTGTTGTTGCTATTATTATTGTAATGCTCACTACTAAGACAGATAGCTTTTGCATCTTCCCATCCTCCATATACCAAATTATTAATGGCTTTCCCAATTCCTATCCAGTTTAATCTGTATTTTCTTAAGTCATTACTCTTTTTGGCCCATGCCACCAGTGGTAGGCAATCACCTGCTTTCTCAATATTAACAGTTTTAGATTTTTAGAGGGAGCAGGACCAGTAGTTTTTTCTGCTGAGGAGGTAACAGCTAGGCTTCTTCAGGATGTGAAGGATGTAGAGGAAATGCCAGTTGTGCCATTCTGAGTTTTTGAACAAAGGAGTCCAAAAACAGTTTTCTAATCCCTGCTTAGCAGTCACACTTGATGACAAATAGTTTTTTAAAGAAGTCTTTAAGTCTTTTTGCTCATCCGTTATACAGTGGTTTCTCCCTTTTTATAGTATTGATAGTTAGATTTTAAACTGATTATCACTAAAGATCACTAATGATCAAATAATTGCGTCATGTTTCTTTATTGCTACAAAGTCATAGTAGACCATATACTCACCTTTCTGATTTCATTCCTTTGGCAGTACAAAAGGAGATCAGTTCAGTGTTAATATTCAGCCTCCAGTTGGAGAGTTACTTTTACCAGTAACTATGTCAGAAAAGGACTTCAAGAAGGAACAAGGTGAGAAATACAATAAAAATAGGGCTTATTGCTTTTACTTTTTTGGAAATGCTGTAAACATCATTTAACTGCCAAATATTGTATACGTCTTCTTGTGCTCTAACCCTAATATTCCAGTTGAAAGAATATTCCCAAAAGTAACAAACATGCCCTGCTCAGATTATTATTCAAGGCCTGTTACACCCAGAATGAACAGTAAGAATGAGCACTCATCATTGACTCTCCCTTTCTCTTCTATCTGCCGTATTCAGCTCAAAACACATTAACGTATCCTAAGAAAACATTCCCTATTACATCTTGACCAGAAAACCCTAGCCAGGATGATAACAGAATCCAGGCAGAGTTCTCCAGTTCAGATGTAACAGTGAATTCTAGCTCAATACAGTGAAGATTTTCACATTGAACCTAGCATAACAGAAGAGGTGAGAGAAGAAGTACAAGGTCAGGAGTACTTAGTTTAGTTTATGAAGCCCCGGACAGTTGTTCAAACAGGGCCTGAGTGTACATTCTCCTGGTACTTGACAATTGATTAATATGTTTTGCTGGGACAGGAGGGGGAGTAGTAATTAGGCCACAACTAGTGCTTGGGCCTGGGAGTTATGGTTTCCTGCAGTGATGCACTAATGCATTTCATATTAGTACTAATGGCTAGAATATTGGCCGAACCCACTCTAAGAAATAATTCAGCCATATTCATACTTTGCTTTATATTTCTAGTCTTCATTCTAATGCTTTTGTTTGTACATAGCTAGTGTACTTTGTCCCAACTGCATTAAAATTAATCAGTGTTACCTTTGTCTGACATTACCATTTATTACTTAACTCTTCAGTTTCCTGTTTGGGAAGGATGGTATTGTATAGCTGTTTAGCTGACACACTGATTTGAATGTCATGCTTTTAAAAATACTAAAGTACCTTGCTCTAGACTTTGCATGGCCTGTCTAGCATTAAATATATGTGAAGGGCCCTTCTGAAATACCAGTTCATTTGTGAGAAGCTTTATCTGATGCTGTGTTTTAAGAAACTAAACAACAATGTGTTCTGGTTTCTTTTTAGAATCACTTTCTGTGTTGAAAAAAAATAGGCTTTGCATTCATTGCTCCTCTCAATGAGTATATCAAACTGTTCATGAAAGCTTTTCTTAAAAAAAAAAACAACCTTGTATATTATTAAAGCAATCTAGAGCAGAGGAGTAGTGCTGTATGTATTTAATAAAAACTTGTGTTTGTCTTTTCCACTAGCCTTTTTCTGGTGTGAAATAAGTAATGAGATAGTCTTAGCAGATAATTTCATTTTCAATATTTTATGGTAGTTGATACTTATAATTAAAGAGTAAGGGCCATGGTTTTCTTAAACGATAATAACTGTCTGCTATTCTTACTCTTTGCTGGCTAAAGCCTGTTTACACGTGTTCAGCAAACCAAGGTGAGTGTGTAACTGAGGCTTTGTCATATTTTGTGATCTGTTTCCCCACATCTTCCCTTAAACTGACATCTAACAGTGCAATTTTAAATAAAACTGGATATTGCACTCTGTCTCTCCTGCTCCCATTTTTGTTGTATGCTTGCTTGCTTGGTATTTTGATTGAGTTTTGTATACTTAGCTGTGACTGAGAGCTTTTTCTCCCCTGACTGGCCATTCAGAACCATGAGAGCATAGAAGAAGTACACTTTGAGAATAGCTGTGGTCCTCTGTGGAGTTGTTGCCAAAATTCCTTTTTCTTCTGCCATTTTACTTCTGTGGTTGTTGATTATTTGTCTGAATAAATCTGGCAGCTGTTTGCTATGTTTAATAGAGCAGAAAGGCTACTCTGAATAAAGCTATTTGAAAATTTGTTTATATGAAGTATTTGTAAATCCATGAAGGTCTCCTGGCATTTCAGTATTGCTCTTTCTGTCTTCCTGAATTCATTCTTTGATACAGGACTGATGCTGGCAAATTTACCACAGGTTTAAAAGCCTTTTTTTAGTGCCTTAGTTAAATGTTTCAGGTGTTTTAGAGAATTCCTAATAATAGGAGTCTCAATTCTTAGCTTAGCTAAACAACATTATGAAATGGGTTTACAGAGGATTTTGAGACAATTCTTAAATGACTGAACAGCTGACTTACAGTGCAATCGTTATGTGTCTGCTCAGTAAGCCCCATTGACTTCAATATGATGTCGTCCTACCTAAGTGTGTAGAATCACAGCTGGAATATTGCAAACAAATGGATTTCCTTTTATTTTCACCAGTAAAATCTTTAAAATGTTGGTCAGTTGTAAATGGTTAGTATGCTTAATAGTCTTATGACTAACTTAATTTCTCAGAAGATTATTCAGCTCCCTGTGTTTTAAGTGGTGGTTGAATGTTCTTTCATTTATTAAATGCATCAAAACTGAATTTCTAGAAAATCTTTGTTTAAATTTTAATTGTAAAATTAGGTAAGGTGATATAGCTTTCTGAACATAGAAAATATAAGCACTTTTTAGTTTTACAGAACATTAAATTGTATTGAGATATAGATTTCAACTATATATACATATAGGTCTTTATATTATGATGTGCTGAAAGCTTTTCTCTAGTAGAGTTGGGCAAAAGCAGTAGGGGAACAGATTGCTGAATATTCATAGTTCCTAAAGTTTTCTAAGCACTACTGGAAGATGGAAAACTGCATTTATGTGCATGCTGTGCATGATGTGCTAAGCTCTGCCATGCTGTTTCACTAGTTTCTCAATTCTGAACTGGAGAAATCTATTCTAGTGTAATTCATTTCCATCTTCCTAACCCAACTCAGAACAGCAACTGTGGTTATCTGATTTTAACTGTTTGGGGATCAACATGCCAAGCCATGCTTCTCACTGTCCTTCATCTCATTTTTTATGTCCAGGCTTTAAATATTAAACAATATTTTTGATACAACTCTCCTGTTAATGTCAGCAATAATTCTTTGTGTTTTGTTTATTTTAAAAAAATTCAGATAGTGATAAAAAAAACATGAAATCCGTTGTGTGTTAATAGCTTTGTGTTCTTATCAGTTTGCTTCAAGATTAAAGGCTACACACACTTAAAAGTAACATATTAATGACTTTGTTTGGAAATCTAGTTCTTTCCTGTAGTAATTCATTGTTCTACATTTTTTCAAAGATTAGATTATAGTAATTTAACTTGGCAAGTTTACATATACCCAATAGACTTTGGTTGGGAAAATCCATGTCTTTAAAAAAGAAAACAACCAGCAAAATGTTTACTTGATTTTATCAAGATTTATGCTTACAACATTTTTGTCGTCCTAACAAGCAAGGTGCTAATTCTTTAAATGGTCAGACATTCACTATTTTCTGGCCCTTAACTACCAGAAGCAATCATATTTGATGCCCCTTAATTAGAGTACTTTTTTTTTTCTTTTCAGGTTCTTTTCCACCTCAGCAATCGAGACAATACATTTGCTTACCATGCTAAGTGTTCTTTTGCATGTAAATTAATCTTGATTCAGTTTACACTGTCATGCTGAGTGGTACAAATTGCCTATAACAATAAAACAGCATGAGTTAAAAATAAAAGGGGGGTGGTAAGGCAGATTGAATGTGTGCCGTACTTGATAGGATGTTACTTTGCTTTATGCCAATACATTAGTCAACGATAATGAATCTTCTGTTCTGAAAAGCATGGTTTAGTTGATTTTTTAAATTTTACTTCAATGGAGCAGTACCTTGTCTTTATAGAACAAGTTAGACAAACCATTAATGACAAGAGTGTTAAGGTTAAATATGAAGCAATGCATTCACTTCTCTGAGTGCTATCCATCTTTCCATTTACAGGAGCTTGACAAAAGTACTGGCTTTGTACAACATTTCCTTTAATTACATGCTGCGGGGAAACAGGCTTTTAACATAAACATAGTTGCATTCATTTATTCAGCATTTGCTCTTCAATAGAGCTTAATGGAGAAGGTTTAAATCCTTAATGAGTACACACATCCTCAGCAGTGTTATGTCAGTCCTATGCTTTGCTTAAAAGCTGCTGTAGACTGCTTGTGTACTTTTTTCAAGGCAATTTCCTAATTTAAAATTTAAACCATCTGCAACAGAATGTACTGTTCCCAGCTAACATTGGTGTTTTTAAAGACAGATGATAATCATGGGCTGTTGTGAGTTTCCCTTTTTTTTGTTTTAAGTAAATCAGGTCCTCTTAGAAAAAAACAAATAGTCTGTTTTCTTTGATATTTTTGCTGCAAATGTTTCCTTTAGAATTACAGTGAAACAAGTTAAACAGTGTAATAATCTCACAAAGATACATGTTTTGCTTCTAATGCTAGATATCACTGTTTATTACCTTTCTACTTAGGGCACATCAGAATGGCCCTTGGGGTGGCAGTTGGATTTGCTTCTTTAGTACATGTGATCCCAATAGGCAAAGGACATATGTGTCTCAATTCCTTGCCTGTCTGCACAGTAAAGTTCTGTGGCACATTAACTTATAATGGCAACAGCTTTCAGAAGGCAACCAGCCTGCTTCATTACATGCATATTGGGTTACGAGTGTTGGTCCTGCGTAACACCTTCTTATTTTGTCTATTTGCCTATAACATTTGTTTTTGGTATTCTTTTCTTTAAATACATAGTTACTGCTTCAACATTTTGTGGAACTGCCCCAAACAATCCATTAAATCTGTTGTCAGTGTTTGAATGTTAATCAAGCTTTGAATAGGGGGACTTCCCATTAGATAATTCTCAATAGCTAGTATTCAGAGAAAAAAATCTAGTCACTGGCTTCTAAAACACTGGCAGTAGGCCACTGTTTTAAAACAAATTTAGTGTAAGTCAGTTTTCAGAACACAGCTTAAAGAGTAAATGAGACAGCTATATCTGGTACAGTGACACTGTATTTATTTTATATGGATTGTTTCATACGTGTATGTTCTGTAATAACCAGAACTGGATATTGAACATATAATTATATTATGGATACAGTTACTGTTATTTTATTAGTACTCTACCCTTCCTTATAAGATTTTAGGGTAGCTAAATGTGTGTATCATCTTTGTATGTAGTATATTAATCCTACAACTAGGTGGGTGTTCATTTTTGGTATTTTACTGTGAGCAGCTGTGAAATTCTAGAAAAATGCCTGAAAATAGATTCACTATCTAATTTGGAAATTGCAATGGAGCTTATTTTGTGCTTTTTCAAAGCATACAGAAAGGGTTTTTAAGAACAAATTTTAAATTTTAAACTTTTGGCAAGAGCCATATTATTATAGCTTTACAAAATCTACTCGTGTATATAAAGGTTTTGTTTTACCATTTCAGGAAGGCTGACAGGTATGAATGAAACATCCACTACCATCACTGTTGCACCACAGAACTCCACTCGCCTAGTAATATTGCAGAAGGTGGTGAGCGTAGCAAACCTTGGTGTGGTTCCTTCTGGGGAAGATAACATTCACAGGTAATCTAAGTATAGAATTTCTTATAAATTTCACCAACACAAACCTAGTGTTTGTAATAGTGTTCATGAACAGGTGGAAGTTGGGAGCCTCACTTGAGAATAACTGGAAAATCAATTTTCAGTTGTATATAAAGTCAAGTTTCAGAGTATGCTCTTTAATGCATATACGTGGCTGATGAAGCAAGGATTGTTTTATGTATTTTCATTTCTTACATAAGAACTGTATTGTCTATTTCATTCTGGTAATCACTTGGTAATTAATGTTCTCTGTGTTCCTGTATGTGTGGTTTTTCTGCTACTCTTTAACTCTCTTTTCCACTGGATATATATTGCTGAAAGAATGGAAAATATTAGGTGGGATTTTGTGTAATAGACATCTCTGTCAGTTAGGAATTCACCAAAATTATTTCAAAAAATAATTTTCATGTAAGACTTCGTATAGTATCATATCATTGCTATTTCTGCTTTTCTTTTCTCCTTTTTTGGAGGGAATAAATGGTTTGTGCATACTTGACACTGTGGAGAACTAGAGGAGGCAAACTTTATTTTACTAATGTTGATGGTTTATTTTCTTTATGTTGCAAAACCAAAGACATTTCTTATAGTTCAGGTGTTCCATACAGTTTAGGACCTTGTCGCTCCCTTTGTAAGAGAAAAAATGTTAAAAAGTAAATTTCATTCAGAATTGTTATCTGAATAAACAATACTTTCTCTGTATTAAACATAATTATTTGCTGCCTAACAAAATTATTAATAATGCATTGTATGTTCCTAAAGTAACTTTCAATCTATTATCACATTGTTTTCAATTTTCTGAAATTTTCTGCTTGTTTCCTCCAGAGGAAAAAATGGGAGTATTTGGGTTTTTTTCCCCCGTGACTTCAACATTTCCTGCAATTTTGCATTTCTATACCTAACTTAAGATCCTTGAGCTTCCTGGTGGAACTTTTGGGATTCTTCTGCCTGCTCACAGGCCTACATGTCTGGTGCGCAGTGAAAAATTAGTATTAATCAGTGTGTAGAGAGCTGAAAGAGAATAAAACAATGAACAAGCCACTGTGAATGGAGAGTCCAGACTGAGGGGAATGATTACCATACATACGAGACATGGAACTAAAAATCAGGAATGCAAAGTATACAGAAGAAGGAAGAACACTAGTTTCTAACAGTTTTACTGTTAATTGAGATGGAAGTATGGCAGGTCCAAAGATGTACTCAATTGTAATGATTCACCTGTTGAATCTCAATGAAAATATTTATGGAAACCAAATTCTAACACTCTAGGGGGACAAACAAAGCTGTGGATAATGGCAAGGAAGACAAGGAAGCAAGCAAGCAAGGGAAACATAGGGGAAAAGACAGGTAGGAGCAAGAGACCAAAGCACAGTGGCTGGGAAAAAGCAGCAACAGCAAGGCAAGACTTTGTGGTAGATCTGTAGTTCTGAGAAAGAGGACAAAATGAAAGGAAGCCATGGAAGTCAGCTTGGAAATAAGATACAAGCAAAGATTGCCCTCTTCATAATTTTTCTTCATTGAGAATGAGGGTGTCTTCTTAAATAAATAGGTGCTATTCCCCATGATATTTAAATTAGGGATAGACAACTACAGCAGATCTTAGGGGCAATTTATAGTCCCTGAAATCCTCTGAGGTCCACAGAGATTGCCAAAAATGTCACCAGAAAAAGAAAAGCAAAAGAGGCCAGAACTCCATTTCTGGTTTTGAAAAACATACTTTTAAATCTTAAACAATGCAGGGGATATGGAACCTATTTAATGGGTGAATTTCCACTCCTGGGAGCATCCGTAAGAGGCATCCCCAGGCAAAATAAACCCCTGTTTATTTTTGGCCAGAAAAAGGTCCATCCCAAAAGTATGGAGAAATTAAAAGTCACAAAGGGAGCCTTGGGGGCATGCTTTGCCCCCTTTCCCTGGTTTAAATATGATCAGTGCATACCCCGGTCAGTATGGAGAAAAAGAAGCCTAGATCTAGATACAGATAAATCCTGTGTTTTTTACTCTATTGAACTTAGTCAATCTATTTACATTATAAGAAATTGTTCCTATGATCATTTGTAAGTTTAGATTAGTTAGTTTCTTCCTCAGTGCAGTTAAGAATAGCCATTCTGTTAGTTCATCATTGGAGGCGAACTTCAAAGCAAGGTTTGCATCTTACTTAATTTACCATGAGACACCATACAGTACATTATATGTGGGCCTTTTAACATCAGAGAGCTAAATCCGTTCAGACTGTAACTATATTTTAAACTGTAGCTGTACTGTTCATATCAGTCTGGCAGGGAAAATACTGCACATGCTAGGTCCCCTCTCAAGGAATTATAGAGTTGGAAGGGGGTCTCATAGGTAAGCAGGTAGCTGCCCAGCCTCTTTTTGAAGATGTCCAGAGAAGGAAACCTGCTTTGGAACTGACTTTGGTTTCAACATTGACAGTTCATTCAGCACCTGTCTTATTATGCCTTCCAGAGACTATGCATTCAGTCTTGCTACCTGGTGCTCCTATGTGCTGTGACTTCAACAACTTGCTCCACATTTGGTTCTGCCTCTGGTTTTGATGGTTTCATCTGTCACCCCAGTACCAATCAGATCCTCATTTACACTGGTCCAGCTGCACAGCCTGTTCAGACTACTACCTCTTCTGCTCCACCTCCACCTGGAAAACACCCATTTGATGAATCTGATACCAACTACGAATCACATTCACCTTTACCACTTTCACCATCCCCCTTTACATCTTCACCATCTGCAGAGGTAGAGGATATAATGCCAGCTTTTCCTCCTGAAGATTTCCTGCATAGGAGAGGGTTGGACTCGATGGCCCCTGGAGTCTCTTCCAACTCTATGATTCTGTGTCAGGTTGTCCTGAGGATAGCAAAGTCAATAGATATTGATGTTGCTGCCCCACTTGTACCAGTGGTTGATCATGATTTTCAGTTAATGGATGTTCATACACTCATACCTATAACAATACCATTATTACCAGCACTTCAAGAACTGATCCACCAGTCCTGGATAAAGTCTACTTCCTTATGTCTTGCATCCCACAGATTAGAACATAGGATAGGAGTAGATTAGAACATAGGATGACGCAGGAAGGCACTTGATTTCTCTTCACCCATTTTCCTCCTAATATTGTAATAGTTGAAGCTTCACAATCCAAGTGAGGGAAGAGGTCTTACCTTACTCCTCCAGACTGGGAAGGCAGAAGATTGGATATTTTGGGAAGAGGTTCTGCTCATATACAGCCCTTGATATCAGGGTGGCAAGCATACCAAGCGGGCATGTCTGCCTATCAGTGATTCCTACAGGACAAAATGTTAGCATTCATTGCCTATCTCCCTGATGAGCAAAAGAATGTAGTGCTTCAGTTCCAGCCAAAAGCATAAGCTTTGGCAGCTCAGCAGATCAAGTCCATCTGACACGTGATTGATTTTGCTTCCAAGGTCATGTCAGGGGCAGAGACTCTCACGAGATATGCATGGTTGTACTCTTCTGGCCTTACTGAGGACACCTGGAAGTGTATTGAGGATTTCCCTTTCAATGATAAAGGTCCATCAAAACACTCTAGGACTTCGTCTCAGCCATCCTCTTCACATTGCTGCTTCTTCTGAAGTTCCAGCCCTCATCTTAAAAGTCCACTGGTTCCTTGAAGTTGAGATTTTGACTTACTACGTGAGACACCATCATAGCCACATTTCAGTCTGTCTGGGCCCCTTTCATCATGGGCTCAAAATTTACCACTATTTCAGTACCTGGTGGAACATCACCACAGATTTGTTGGGTTTGACCATTGTATGTTGGGGCTATGCTATAGAATTGTACTCCTCCATTTTTGGGGGGCTACCTTTTCCTCAAGAGTTCTGAGAGACAAAATTACCACTCTGCTGCAGAAAGGTGCCATGGAAAAGATTCCAGATTGATGCAACAGAGACAGCTCCTGTTTCTGTTACTTTATAGTACCCAAGAGAGACAGAGGTGTGCACCTCATCCTAGACCTCTGTGGTGTCAGCAGCTACATTTGGCTGAGGAAGTTTAAGGTGGTGACATTGCATTCCATCCTGAAGTTGCTCCACAGAGGAAATTGGTTCATGTCTATAAACCTTTGTGGTGTATACTTTCATATCGGATTCTGTCTATGATACCGCAAGTTCCTTCATTTTGCCATAGGGTCAGATCTTTACCAATACAAGATCCTTCCCTTTGGTCTCTCCACAGCACCAAAAGGCTTAATGAAATGTATGTCAGTGGTTATCTTCTTTTCAGGACTCGAGTGGTTCACATCTACCTGTATGTGTACGAATGGTGTTGGTAGCATCTTGCAGAACCAAACTGTATCAAGACGTTTGAACCACACTACTGTTTCTTCAGGACCTGGACTTGAAACTCAATATGAAGAAGTCTATTCTGGAGCCAACAAATACTATGGACTTTATAGGAGGCACTGTAGACTCTACAGGGAAGGGAAAGCTTAACTTCCATTCGACAGAGCTCTTACCTTGAGAAACAATCTGTAACATGCTCAGACATTTGAGTAGATGTGAGTAGAGTAGGGTTGTAGAGGTGATACGACTCTCCTACAAACTTGCTTAATGGCCTGTTTCTACTGAACTCAGGGCTTGCTCTACCAGAGCTATGGCCTTGTTGACAGCTCTTCTTCAAGATAACTCTTTGCCATATCTTTGTAAAGCTGCCACCTGGTCACAGCTGTCCACTACAAGCCAGAGCTGATGCTTGATTTGGATGAGTTGTTCTTTCATCAGTCCTTCAGTGACTTGACCCTCCATCCTTTGGCAAGCTCTCCAGTCACTCTTTTGTGTGAGGCACAGAGACCATGAAGAAAGACAAGTTGCTTACCTGCAGCTGTGATTCTCTGAGTGGTCATCTGTTCCCTCATGCAAACTCTTTCAGGTTCTTACATATGGTAATGGTGGAACTGGAACTGAGGTGGCATTCATTAGCTTGGCAGGGTAAGATATGTGCAGTAACCAGGGAGAGAGTGAGGTTCCTGCTAAGCTACTCAGTTTTAGAATATTCTGAACAAGGTCTCTGCACAGGCACAAAATCCACTTGTGTGAGGGCACAGACAACCAGTCAAAGAACCATAGTTACAGGTAAGTAACCTGTCCTTTCTAACAATAGTCTGTTCTCAGACAACCATAATCATTGCTCACAGTAAGTGCTACAGTCAAACATATGAAGAATTTTCACTGAATGGTGAAGTCAAGCAATAATGAATAGGCTATTATTATTATTATTATTATTATTATTATTATTATTATTATTATTATTATGTGTAACTCTGGTCAATGTAGATTCAGATTTTTTTTATTTTTTATTTTTTATTTTTTTTGAAGTGGGTTTGTTCATTTTGGGACTAGATATTTGATCTTTATGACCATACTGTTCTGAAATGACCATACCTTTAATTGCTTTTTCCTGTTTGCCTGTGGTAATGGTGGCTATATTTTCTATCTGTTAGGTTTGGTGGGGAGATAGGGGAGGCAGAACAATACTTAGAAAACATTTGCTTTTTTAAAATGTTACTAGACTTCAGATTATCCATGCTAGCTGCACATTGAAAATCAAGGATCTTTTTGATCAGATACACCATTTCCTGATGTTATTATTCAACCAAGATTTCTGCAAGAGTAGTGTAAATTGTGTCTGGTTGTCATAACTTAATCAGATTTCAAGAGTAATTCCTTACTCTTTTTTGGGTTTGCATGAGAACTCTTTGCTCACCTAATCTGGAACAAACTTTCTGTAAAAACACACAAGCACTCACATGAAATGGGGAGGAAGCTATCAAGCCAACAGAAAGAACTGAGTTGCTCCATTCCAAATTGTCATGGGCACAGTCTTTAGTGATTAAAGATTGTGACTTTTGCGTCTCATACCATGTAGGAGCAATAGTGGGTGTGTCATAGTGGGGAAGGGATGATCATCTTTTCCTTTTTAAATCCCATGCCTTCATAGTTAATAATATGTTTTGAGATTAAATAATAGGTTTACATTAAGCCTTTTGACCATCTGTGTTCAAGTTACCTAATTTGGAATAATGTTCTATATGTGAGCAGAAAAGGAAGAGATGACTAATATTAGCTCTGGGGATGTACAAGTGTAGCACCTTGAGAGAAGATATGCATACTGCATTTAAAAAGGGAAAACAATTGTTTTACATTGTGAGAAACTAATGAGCACAAGAGAACATAGTTATCATGTTAGTATTGCTATCTCAATTTGCAGTCAGTTCTGAAATAAAATCAGTTCTGAATTGCATGTAACCTCTTGAAACTGCTAATTGAATTGTTCATATTGGCCTCATTTACTGGGCATGGCCGCAGGTAAATAGTCTTCTCAATTAAATGTATTAAGAGAAAGGAATGTGTAAAAATAATAGGAAAAAACTGCATTGGTTTTTCCCATTCATTCTGTCTCACATTGAAATGTAACCTGGAAATCACCTAGATTGCCATTGTACGTATCATAACTTTGTGCCCAAATTAGTAGACTTTCCCATGAAAATTATTTATGCAACTATTTATTCTTCTTTGTGGTCTCTGTGACTCATACAAATGGGTCTTCTGTGCCTGTGCAGTACAGGATTCAGAACCTTCTAGAGCTTGATAAGTGCTTTGGTGGGAGCCCCACCCCCATCCTCAGAGTTATAAAGCCACCTTCCTGCCAAGACCTTCAGTTCCTTTTTGTCTGCCACAGCATCAGCACTATTAAGAGCCTTCTCAGACTGTTTTTCAAAGTTTTTGTACTTAATTGGGCTTGTTTCATGGTTTACAGCTTGTTTGTGCATTTTGGCTTGGTGACATTCTCAAATCAGACTGATTAATGTACCTGCTTTTGGTTGACAGATGAACAGCTAAGATCTCCTTCTTTTATGGCCTCAGCAGCAATCTTTAAACGCTTCTCTTCTTGCAGAGGCAAGATCCCGGATAACAATGGACACTCCAAGTGCCTTGTCTGTCTGGGAGAATGGCACAGTGTTGGATCTTGCTCTCACTGTCAGCTTTTCACCCAGCAAACCAGGTGTAATAGCACAGCCAGACTCAAGGCCCTGGTCTGGGAGAAGGTACTTAGTGCTTCTGATATGGCTGCTCAGAATAGGCTACTGCATACTTCTTCAGTAACTGTAGCTCATCTGAAGCAACGGATGACGCCAAGAGCACCCTTGGCACAGTCTGCTTCATTTTCTGCTCCTAGGGCGGCCTCACAGCCATCAAGAGAAGAGGAGACTCTAGGAAACCATCCACCTTTGGCACTGACATCTTTGCCTGACGTGCTACCATCTCAACAGTCCTCGACATTGAGGCAACTTCAGATGGAAACTTGAAGACCGAAGGAAGGTCATGCCAAGGCGTAGATATGAATGCCACCAAGAGGCCCAAGGTTCTCGAGAGCCCGACCAGGCTGTACTGAGAGAAGGGACATAGGTTCCCGTTATACCAGGAAGGTTTGTCTCACATCCTTCAACCAAGAAACACAAAAAGAAGAGGTCAAAGGACCTTCCCTTATGTCATTCTTCACAGGAGAGTGTCATCAGTAACAGCCACTGCCAGTTCCAGAGAGCTTGGAACTGATGGAGCTTCACTCCTCTTCCCAGGCGAATCCAGTGTTGGTAGTACAAGCACCTTCCACTTCAGCTTCTCAGGGCCCAGTTCACTCGCCCAGACTCCTTGAAGCCTGAGCAGCATTTGACAGCAAAATTGTTGACTCATCACTAGGGTGAACCATGAGGTCTTCACAGGGTCACTGTGAACACCAGGTTCAGCAGCAATTGGAACAGAAAACTGCTGCTACAAAACCCCAAAAAAGGGCTCAATCTCCACCTTCTCCCCTTTGACATCCACACTGTACATCTTCCTCTTCATTGAGATCCAGGTCGAGGAGTCAAAGGTTTCATTCTCAGTCTCGCTACTGAAGCCTGAGGACAACTGCTGATCGACACCATGTCTCTCAGCATAGAGATAGAAACCTATTCTGTACATATTCCAGGTTTCCTCTTATGATACTGCTGATTTCTCGCCGTCCTCAGAAGAATGCTACAGGGATAGGTATTTTGGACGGCACCATTATTACTATAAAGAAGAGACCTGCTACTTCATCGCTATAGATATTCACCTCCTTCTTCTAGATGACGGTTCCATTCTTCCATTCCTTTGCGGTCCCCACCTAAGAAAATGCGTCACTGTGAGCTGACTGCTACTTTGACCTTTAGCTAGTGTCCATCGAGCCTACTACTGAACCAACTCAAAAAGCCCAGGCAGTTCCAACGGAGACAACTCACCTCAATAGTTGTCCAGATAAAGATACCACAGGTTCTTCCTGTATATGAGATATATGTACAGTCCTACCTTGACCAGACAGCAGACAGATTCAGACTCCCTTGCAACAGTCCTCTGCCTATAGGCTGCTGACATCACACTGTAAGACCTCCTGGGATAAGAAAAGGTAGCCTGAGGTCTTGAAATGCCATCTTTGACTGCTCCAGGATGATACCCCCACTCTAGATACAGTCCGTGCTACCATGCCATCAGCTCTTGACATCGTTGATGCTTCTACGTCATCTATCCTTCATATTGTCACCTTTACCATCTCATCCACTCTGATGCCTACCTTCGGTGACTGGCTGAGTTTGTTCCATCAAGCTTCAGCCTGTATCACCTCAGATACGTGCATATTAGACATCATTGCTAGAGAATACACCATAGAGTTTCACAGACCCCCTCGTACAGGCTGTATCTGTGTTACTCAATCCTCTCCTGTGCTGAAGAAAGAAATTGACACAGGAGCCATAGAGCCTGTTCCCCCTCTTGTCTCTGCATTGAGATTTCTTTCCCAATACTCTGTGATATCCAAAAGAGATGGGGGTCTGCACCCCACACTGGATCTATGGGACTCCAAGTGATTCAGGATGGTGACCCTCTCAACCATCTTACCCCTGTTGCAAAGAGGAGATTGGTTCGTCACACTGAACTTGAAAGAGGTGTATTTCCATATTTCTATCCATCTATTCCACAGGAGCTTCCTCTGCTTCATAATGGGAAGAAGAGCATTTTGAATCTTGTCATTTGGTCTCAGTACAACTCCACACATATTCACCAAATGCATGGCAGTGGGAATAAAAGTGTTGCATCAACAGGGTACCATCCTCTCTATCAATAACTGGCTTCTAGTTGCTCCCACTCGAGATCATCGTCTTCAACACATCAGTGGCATCATAGTTCTGCTCGACTCGCTCAGTCTCGTGACCAACTATCAGAAGTCCAGTCTTGTCCCTTTTCAACAGATCAGGTTCATAGAGGCGCTTAGGCTAAAGCAGCCTTCCTTCCAGAGGACAGGTGATCAAAACTCCACCAGCCAATTTCTTGATTCCGTCAGCTGAGACAAGTCAGAGCAAGAGTAGTACAAGTTCTTCTCAGCCTCATAGCTTCTACTACAGCAGTCACTCCATTTGCCAACCTTTGAATTGAGGCCTCTACAAGCATGGTTCCTAAAGAAATTTTGACCCCCTTTGAGATCACTGCTTGAAGTTTTTCTTGGTATCGCAGGCTGTCCTTCACTTCTTCCAGTGGTGGTGGAATGGTCGAAATAGCCAAGCTGGCATGCCCTTTATGCCTCGATCTCCATTGATAGCAGTAACTACAGACACCTCTCTGGACAGATGGGGAGCACACTCCAAGAGAGTGATGATCAGAGGTTACTGGTCACACTCAGAGAAACTATTCCACATAAATGCCCTGGAACTTCTGGCTGTCATCAAGGCGTTTGGGGCATTCAGGGACATTCTATGTGGCAAAGTGATCCAGGTGGTGACAGACAACACCACGGTCATGTATTATCTCAACAAATGGGGGCACACAATCAACCATTCTTCTCAAGCTCACAACCCAGTGTTGGAACTGGTACATAACCAGGCAAATATCACCAACAGCAATGCATCTGCCATGAAACCAGAATATTCTTGCAGACATGCTCCATTACTCAGACTTCTCCTGTGATGAATAGAAGCTACACACGGATACCCTGAGAGAGAACTTTAAAGTGTGGGGCACACTGCTGAGCAGTCTGTTTATACTTTTTGCTCCAGGACCAAAAAAAAGAGCCGGTCGTTGGGAGATGTATTCCTGTACAGCTGGAAAGGACCTGTCTTGTATGCTTTTCCACCTTTCCCTCTTACTACCAAGGTACTTGCAAAGATTCATCAGGACGAAGCCAGGCGAAGGCAACCATGGTTCACTCCACTGATTCTCCTCTCACAGGGACAGTATCAGAGGCTTCAGTACAAACCAAACCTGCTAACCATACACAAAGGCAAGGTGAAGCATCCAGACATTCAGTCTCTCAGACTTATGGCATGGAACTTACTCCACTGAACTCCTTGTCCTGTTCAGTGGAACACATCATAGAGGCAGCCTACAAGCCTTCTACTAGATGCTCTTACTCATATAAGCAGGCCAAGTTTGTAGACTTCCTTCTGGAACATTAAGTGGACCCAGACTTCCTGGTATCATTATCAGATAGAGGGCTGTCATTATCCTCTATAAAATGCTGTCTGTCAGCAATATCCTGGCATATGCAAAAAGGAGGGAAGACGATCTTGCTTCTTGGGTCCCCTGATTAAAAGATTCTTTAAAAGCCTCTAGAATCTCCAATTTCTCCTCCTGCCTGGAACTTGCAGCTATCCTTTCACAGCTTTCCAAGGAACCATTTGAACCCATGGCTACATGCAACATCTGGCTTCTGTCTTGGGAAACAGCCTTTCTGATAGCAGTGACCTCTGATAGGAGAACTGGTGAGTTATGTGCTTTTCAAATAGACGAGCCCTTTTTCGAGTTCCACAAGGAGAAAGTCATATTTTGATCAGACATTTCCTTTTTCCCAAAGGTTGTCTGAGCATTTCACCTCAACCAGAACATTATACTTCCTATCTTCATGCAAAACCCATCCTCGGGTCTTGAACACAGCCTTCATTGCCTTGATGTTTGTTGTGCTCTAGCCTTTTATCTCCAGCGCACAGCTATCTTCAGGATGTCTCAAAGACTCTTCTTGTGCTACTTGTCTGCTAAGAAAGGTCTTCCAGTCTCCTCCCAGAGACTGTCCAAATGGGTGGGATCCACCATTCGTCTTGTCTGTGAACCATCTGGCAAGCAGTCTCCTGCCCAGTTGAAAAGCCATTCCACCAGAGCTCTGGCTGCATGGGCCTTTCTGCATGGGGTGCCACTCCATGAAATTTGTATGGCTGCCACATGGTCACAACCTTCTGTTTTCATCTCTCACAACAGACTGGACAATAGAACAAGAGATGATGCTGTGTTTGGAAGATCAGTGCTTTTTTCTTTGGTGACATGACACTCCTGCCTCCTAGATAGTAGTTCACTTGTCTCTCATTTGTATGAATCACAGAGACCATGAAGAAGAAGAACAGATTGTTTGCCTGTAACTGTGGTTCTTCGCATGGTCATCTTTGATCTCACACAACCCCTCCCAACCTCCCCTCTTCATGTTCTGCTGTGCCTTTCAGTCTCTTGGCTGCTCCCATGGTGTGGGTGGGAAGGTGGCTTTATAGCTTCTGGGGTTCCCACCAAAACACTTGTCACAAGCTCTAGAAAGTTGCAAACCACACACTGCACAGGTACAGATGACCCATTTGTGTTAGTTCACAGATGACCACTCAAAGAACCACAGTTACAGGTGAGCAACCTGTTCTTGTACATTGCACAGGTATATTGGGGATGCATTTAATAATGTGAAATATCTTTTGATGAGTCATGTTCCTAATTGTGTTAAACATCTCCTTTGATGTTTGCTGTTACATGCCCACCGCAGATGGTTCTATTTCAGATTTTTATATATCATCTTAAGGAGATGATACTGAAAATATTAACTTCCCATTCCTTACATGGTACAACATTTCCCATTTTGAAGTCCATTCCCCCCAGTTCATAGATACCTTTTAGATCTCTTTATTAACCCTTGTTACAAGAGAAGTTGCATGGTCCCAATAGGGGAGGACTAGATAAAAGAGGAGCAAATGGGAGGAGATGTAGGACAAATGTAGCTGGGAACAAGGAAGCTGAACCTTGGTGATGCATTGCATTCTGTACACTTTTGCTCTCTATTCAGACGGCATTTCACTATTTAGTGTGTAATTTTGTCCCTCTTAGAAAATAATTTCTTCTTCCTAACCATGGATGTTTTTGTCTTTGCCCACTCGCATCCTGCAATACTATTGCCCAGTAACATACAGTGGTCTTCCTTGTATGCCTTAATATCAGTAAACAAACGTACATTTTCTTTTTTTCTTTGGGATAGAGTGGTCTGTCATTTCTGTTGTTTTGAATCACTGTGGCTCCCAAAGGTTTGGATGCTCACTTAAGTTCGTGCTCTTCACCAAGCAACAGTGTTTATGCTTCTTGCATTGAGTAGCATTAGATGCAGTGGGATGGGAAATGGTGCTGGTTGCCTCTCTGGATCAGTTGTAGCTTATTTACTGTAGCTTCCTATGTCATTTTTAGAGATTGCTGCATGTCAAGAATATTAAGAGCACGTTTCAATATGTTGCTGTTGTGCACCTTCAAGTTGTTGCAAACTTAGAACAACTCTAAGGCAGTCCTATCACAGGGTTTTCTTGGCAAAATTTATTTAGAGGGGATGTGTAAAATCCTAGTTTTTGCTCCTCTCAGATTACTCAAAAATTAAAGTTGTCCATTATTTTTAAAAAAATAACAGTGCAATAGTCCGTATTATAGTGTTTGAAGTACCACATTCAGTCCTGAAGGTCCTTATTACTGCTTCTGGTGGTTCAACGGTAAAGACCTGGGTGATTAATACCATCAGTGTGAGTGTGAAAACAGTAGGACGGTACTGTGATATAGACTCATGGAAAAGCTGTCTCCCAGTGCCACTTCTTGAACATCCTGCCCCAATTTAGGATTCCTAAGTTGGTGCAAAATGAAGGAAAGCATGAGGCTTCACAGACATTTCTAAAGCTTGACAATGCCAGTAAAGAATGGTTGTGTAGGAAGAGGAGGCACTGTTTATCAGAGAAAGTTGCCAGAAAGGTTACATAAGAAGAACAGAGACACACTGCTGGTATCTTCAACCCATGTTACTTACAAAGCCCACAGGTCTGTTCTACATCTGTTCTAAATTAGAAATCAGTATTTGTTCTTTCCTGTAATACCACTAGAATAAATAGTAACATAGTTGGGAGTCAAGTTGTATCTCATGTTATTTTGTAATCTTGTGAAGGTCTTTGTTTTTACAACTGTTCATAGGAATTCCGGAATTTTAATGTTCCTAATTATAAAAAAATATATTACCGTAGTTTTCTGATCTGCAATGTGTTAGTGGCTTATTAGTAGACATTAGTTCTGTTATACAGGTTTGTTTGAAACATTAAATGTCCCCTCACAGTTGAACTGATTGTTGAGTGGGTCAAACCCAAATACCCCCATGAAGAAATTAGACTTTCCCATCATGGCACTCAGCTTTAAAATTACCTAAATGTTGTATTAATTATTCTTACCTTCCTTATACTTGACTTCTAAAGTCAGTAATGACCTTCAAACATTATTCTGAGATAGTTAATGATCATCCAGTTTTAAACCTGTGGCCTTCCACTCCTCCTGTAATTAATAAGGCACCAGGACATTTTTGTCATTACTTCTTAAGGAAATGCTCTGTACAATTTCCCCCTAAGTATAAAAAAAATGAAACAGTGAAAATAGAACGTTATCTAATATATTTCAGTGGTGATATTTGTGGTCATTGTCATTGGTGTGATTAAGTAATTTTCCCCATATATTTTAGTTTGGGGTGAGGAAAATGTGAGGGACTGTATGTCCATAGTGTTTTGATTTTGTGTGTGTGTGTGTGTGTGTGTGCGTGTGTGTGTGCGCGCTTTAATATGTCTCTCTTTCAAAACCTTGAAACCTTGTCCGCTAAATGCCAGATGGCTATCTTTGCAGAACTTTACTACTCATGGGTCTGAAATGAAAATATCTTCTATATAGAAGCTGTGCAATATCTCTTTTGTGTGCATGCTGTCAGGATGTTTAAGTGAATGAAAGTGATTTTACTACCATCCTGTTTCCTGTCCACTAGAGGACAGCACTGCTTCTGTATCTGAAATTATAAGGCAAGATATGTTGATCACTTGTTTCTAGTGAAATAAAAAGGTTTAGCAGAATGCATTTCATGTTTGTAAACCAGTTTTATCTAACTTTAACCCACTTTGGATTAGTTGTGCAAAATGATTTTTTTTAACCTGTATAGCCAGTTTTATCATTGAAATATCTGTCTCCTTTTGCTAGATGGGAAATAAACAAATACAGTAACTTCTTAAGTTGTCCTTTTTAATGGGATGTACTAAAAAATCAGATGCCAATCTTTTTTAATGGGGAAAATGTCACAGTAATATAGAAATGATATAGTAAAATGCAAAATGACTACAATTTTTTGATACAATTGGGTTTTGTATTGTTAAAATAAATGGACATTTTAAGACAGAGGTGTGTTTATGCTTAGATTTTGAATGTGGCTGTCTTGCTTATGTTGTGATACATTTCAGTGGAGGGAACCATGCCATACATAGATATTTGAATTAATCATTAGGTACAAGTGATGAGTAAGTTTGTTGAATTGATTGTTGAATCAGAGCAACTATAATTTCAGGCTAAAAGAAAACTGTGTTGATATTTGGCAGTTGTATATTCCTAGATTCTGTCTGATCTTGAAAGCTAAGCAGGGTCAGTGCTGATTACTACTTGGATGGGAGACCCCCCAGTGAATACCGGGTGCTATAGGCTATATTGCAGAAGAAGGAACTGGCAAAATCACCAGTATTGAGTATTCCTTGCCTAAGAAAACTCTATGAAAAATTCATGGGGTCACCATAAGTCACCAGACCACTTGAAGGCACATACACATAGGTTTCTAGACTTGAATTTGATCAACATAAGACAGGTATGAAGCAGTGACATCTAGAGGTATAACTACAGGTTTTAGATTTAAAACAGATGAAAACTGGCTAGGCCAGAGATTTGAAGGAGAGGCTCCAGCAAAGAAAGAAGCAGCTTCCCATATCTGAACATAAACATTACAAGAGAGGTACGAGATTGCATACTCTGTGTTTCATCTATAATGTATAGCTACACATTAAAAGTAACTTTTGTTGATGTTTCGTATATTCTTATGTCACAGGTGATGGTTAATTGTATTGAGAATCTTACGGGATCACTGGATTGGGTTGTGCAATATTCATAGGTTTGTAGCCGTTATAGGACATTGATGGTATTGATTTTTAAAATATTTTTACCCTAATACCATTCAGAATTTTACATCTTTGCCTTTCATTCTGGTATTTTAGTTTAGAAGACTAATTCACTGCACATTTCCTACATACATTAACTGTGGAACTTCATTGCACATTTGTCAACTTTGGACTAATTATTTTTGTATAGCTTGGGCTGGGCATTGCATCTTGTGATCGTCTTTCTTACTAATAGGATTCTGTCTGCTTCATCAGGCAGCAATTGAAGGTTGCATGTACAGGGTAGGGGGAAAGGCTTTAGTATGAATGAACCATTGTAACAGGTTCTGTTGACTATAAAAGAGGAGAAATTTGAACTTAGGATGGGAAAGAACTAGAAACAAGACTACAAAAAGGAAAAAGCATGTTGCTGTACTAGTTGAAATAAGTGTTATGAGGATTCAGTTATAAATTTATATGTTAATGTGTCAAAGACTCAGTTTTAATATTTTTATTACAAAAGATCAGATTTCTACAACATCTGGTAAATTGCAAGAGCAAGGGAAACATTTAGAAAGTTTGGGATCAGTACAGTGGCCCCTCCACATTTATAAGGGTTCGCAAAAGTAGAAAAACTGTGAATAATTCCCCCCACATTCCTTCTCCCATTCCTCTCCGGAGCTCTCTTCTCCTATTCTCTTGCCTCTGGCCCTGACCTTCCCAGAGGGAAAAAAAAAGACAAGGTAGAGGGTTTGCTGGTACTTTCCCCTAAGGTGGAGAAGAGCAGAGCACTGAATTCTGGCATTCTAGCTACTTCTGGTCACCATCTTGAGAAAGAAGATTCTTCCTGGAGGAGAGGGGTAGGATCAGAGAGAGCACCTGAGAAATCAGCAGCCATTACACAGCAGAATGTGCAGCCACAGGCAGAGAGGACACGCTTCCAGCAGTCGGGGTGCTTTGCTCATTCAAAAGGAAAAATCCATTTTTGACACAAGTCTCACAAGCCTGGGGTGAGGAATGCAAGGGAATGGGAGGAGGAGAATGCAGGGGAGGGGCAAGCATGTGGCTCAGGAATATTCAAATTCACGAAAGTTAAACCCACGAATGTGGAGGGAAGACTGTACTGTACTTTCTTTAGGCTACTGGACTGACACTATGGAAGGGACATATCATACTAGATATTGCTTTGTTGTATACATGGGGAGAAAGTGTAACTATATGTATGCTTATGAATTTGTTTTCTCATAGTTGGATTCCTGTAGCTTATCTGGGAAAATTACGTAGCCATGCATGGTGCTGTGGTTGATAC
Organism: Cyclura pinguis; assembly: GCA_030412105.1. Classification (NCBI taxonomy): domain Eukaryota; kingdom Metazoa; phylum Chordata; class Lepidosauria; order Squamata; family Iguanidae; genus Cyclura; species Cyclura pinguis. The sequence goes on along the minus strand of CM059600.1, from coordinate 313,366,773 downwards.
TATTTTTATAATCGTGTGAAGATGAAAACAGGAGAAAACCTGTTCTGCCTCAGAATGAAGGCCAATCTAGTCAGTATTTTGTTCTCACAGTTACCATCCAGATGGTTATGGAAAGCCTATAAGCAGTGTTTAAGGACAATTAGCACTCTCTCCTTTGTTCCCCAGCAACCTCTATTGGGCAGCATACTGCCTCTGATACTATGAGCAATATGTAGCCATCATGACTATTAGCATTTGGATAGGTTAGTTAGATCTAGAGGGGAAAACCTGAAAAGTGAACATGGCTTTATTGCCAATCATAGACATATTTATCCAAAAAATTAATAAATGTTACTTAAGTAAAAGTAACTTGGTTCATTCAGTGTATTCATTCATAATATGCAAATATGTTAATTTAGTATCTTAATTAGAGGCATTTAGAAAAACAGCCAGGCCATACTAGACCAAAGGCTTGGCCCATCTTGTCTAATCTTCTGTTTCCACAGTGGCCTACAGCCAAGTTCTTCATTCTCATATTCCCAAACAACTAGTGTCCAGTCTGATACTGGAAGTAATATATAGCTATCATGACTTGGATAGTCTTATCCTTTTTAAAATTGACCAAGCTGGTGACCATAATTACTTCTTGCAATAGTAAGTCCCATAACTTTATTATACATTGCATGAAGTAGTGTTTCATTTATCTGTCCCGCACCTCCCATCCTTTTTCTTCAGTAGTATTAGGGAAATGTCCCTACTTTTTCCACACCATGCATCCTTTTATACAACTCCCAGACTTCCTCTTCCTTCAGATCCTGACTATTCATATTCAAATATGTCATCAATATATATCAAGCGTATTTCTTAAGTAGCATTTCTTAGGTTAACTACAGATAAACTGTATGGGATGATAACTGTTTCTTTAAACCTGGCTCTGTCCTAATCACATATAATAAGGCAAGTGGGGTATCATACTGATGAGTTATATACATAATTTACCTTTCTAGAGTGTACATTTCATCCTCTGCCCCCCAAGAAATCCTGACATCTAGAGCATGCTGGACTAGGTGGCAAGTGCCTGAGCTGGCAGAGAAAAGTTTTATCTCCTCTCATTTAAATCCCTCCCTTTTTATTTAAAAAGGAGGGGGAAAAATGGATTCTTCCCCCATCTGTTTTATAGGTAATTGAACTAGAATTATGCTTAAAGAACTTGGATACCTCCATCCTTTATGGTTTCATAACTGCCATGCCATTTATTTCTCTGCTTTGTACTATTCATGTGTCTTGTAATACCATATTCTAGACTCACTGTACATCTATGTTAGTGATTCAGATGATAAGAAAGAGGTGGTACATCCCAAACACCATGATCATTTCACTTGCTCTCTGTTTTGCATAGTTTTCTTGTAACAGTGTAGTGCTATATAAGATTCTAATCATCTGACTTCAGTAAGTGGTTCCAACATTTGTTCTCCTTAGACACAAAAGCAACATTAATTCCTACTATGAGTGAAGATAGCAACTGATATAAGACAGACTTTACTGACTTCTTAATACCTGACAGTAGAATCCTAATTTTAAAAGGATTTCTGAGGTATGCAATCCAAACAATTTTTCCTTACCTAATTGCTTAAGTGACCTATTGAGGCACTCAGCCAGAATTGATCCCATCATGCCTTTGGGGTCTGTTTGCTTTTATAGTAATGCTGACTTTATATGGCTTGCAGTTTAGATTTGAACAGGAGTAAAATGAGCCTTAAGGCTATGCAAAACCATGGGAGTGCCAACTCCAGAACTTTTATTGTGTGAATTCAGTCATATCTTTTTTCTGTAGTCCCAATATGAGTGTTAAACAAGTAAAGAGACTAATAAGACTATTGTTTGCATCTTAGCAGTCTTTCCAAATTGATGGACAAAACTATAGGTTTTAACATTTTGATTAAAAAAAATACTAAATAGGATCCTTGAATTAATTGACCTAGATTTGGGGGGGGGGGGATTATAGTCTGTATATCTTATGTAAAAAAAAGAGATATACTGACCCACGAAGAGTGACATTTAAGAATGATTTCTGTTTCCTAAAGTAGTGTAATGTGTTATAAGATTTTAAATTTGATATGCTTTTTTTTTTAGATTACTTTTCATTTAAAGGGAATCTGTTTCCTGCTGAAGAGGCTAATATTTTAATTAAGTCTAGAGTGAAGCTTTTTGAGTATCTGCTGATAAACTCCCTCTTTTATGTTGATGGTAATTAAACAGATCCCTAAGGAGCCCAGGAGGCGCTGTGCAAGGCCCATGCTAATTGTCAGACATGAGACACTGACCAGTTGGTTTGCTCTTGAATGGCTGATGGTGTGCTGTCAGCACAGCAGTTTTATTTTTATGTATTGTGAGCCGTTGTCAGGGCTAACTGGGTCCTATTGTGGCTGAAGATGTTGCGCAAATTGAGGCAGATGGCTCTGATTCAGACACGTGTCACTCAGAAAGGGGAGAGGGAATTGGCCCTGCAAAGTGGGGTCATGGGGGGTCACAGACCTGCTCTACACTTGTTAGTGTTTTCAAAAGCCCATGTGCAGCAACTCTGTTGTGCTCTGGGTTCTTTCTCTTTTCCATTTCTTTTTTTCAATGGGGGGTGGTGTGTTTTGTGGAACAGAGAAGGATAGGTTTTTGCCATCCCTTTCCTTCCTGTCTCTGGGGCCTGGCTGTGCATGCAGAATGAATTAAGCAGATTGACAGAAGTTCATTGTCCCTAAAATGGCTTTTCAGTCAATTGCAGTGCTTAAAAGACTAGTTTTGCTTTTAATTCCATGTAATGAGTCAGTTTTTCATGTCTTGGAATTTAGTAATGGGGCATTAGATCTCAAGTTGCCTTCGATTGTATAAAGTTGTTCTAGCATATTTCATATAATAAAGTATATTTAATACTAAGATAATTTGAATTTTTTAAAAAATGTTAATTTAGAGCCTTTGTCGCTTCATGTGTCAGGGTCTGCATTAGAGCGTGATTATCCCTGTGAAGCTGCATATTTGGAAAGGTGTATGTCTACAACATATTAGCTCTTTCATTGTTGATGTGGGTCACAGGATTGCCTTGTTATTGTTTGAAGTAACCTAAATAATATGCATTCTCTTAGAAGCTCTGTTTCAGGCAAAGGTCACATTTTTTTGCTAATTCTAAAGACTCACTGATCTAACTGTCTTCCTTTTTTAGCATGTTTTAACTTTTTCTTTCTAAATTATATTTAGAGTGTTGATAATCGTTATAAAGAATTAGAGCATTCATGTTGTAGTGTGTTTCAAGAACCTTTTCTGTTATGAGGATGATATTTTACACTCATTAAGCTTCTTACAAAATACAGCACTTGTTTTTGGTTTTGTATAAAGCTGTTAACAGATTTTGTTTTCTTCCCCCAGGTTTGCAGCTAAAACTATGCATAGCGGGTCACTGATGCTAGTCACTGTGGAGCTAGAGGAAGGGTCTACAGCACAGCTCATCATAAACACCGAGAAAACGGTGATTGGCTCTATACTACTGCGGGAGCTGAAGCCTGTCCTGTCCCAGGGGTAACCTGCTTACATCTGGACTTCAAAATCTGGCACACAACAAAAGTGCCTGGCATCCACTACTGCTGCCTTTCATTTATAATAATAGCCTTTCCATCTGGCATTGGGGGAAGAATACACTCTTGACATTCTTGTCTCCTGTTTTAGAATGCTATAGTGTGCATCTATCACACAAGCAAGTGCCTTACATCTTTCATCCCTGCTTTATAACCAAAGAAACATGTATTTTACTGTCAGCTAAATTCTTAAATGTTATTTGTGAGGGCAGTGGGAAGACTTAGCTTTTTACTCTGTTCTGTTTTCATCATAAGCCCCTACCCCCTGCCTTTCATGAAAGCAAGAAAAGACTGAAGAGTAAGATGCTAAAAATCAGCTTAATCATAACAGTGAAATAAAATTTGCAGAAATCAGTGTCAAATGCTACATCATGCATGTTCATAGGACTTGATTTACTGGATGAGAGGCAGGTTGAGAGAAATAAAATTTTGCAGTGTGTATTGACCAGCTACTGTATCCTTCTGTTCTTGAGCATGTATTTGCATCCAACTGTTTACCCCAGCAGCCAAAATCTGTATTTTATGAAAACTGAGATTCTAATAAAGTCATGTTTATGATAAATTTACTTTTGTTTTATTCAAGAGAGCTTTTTAAAAATAAAGTGGCAATTACTTGAGAACCTCAGTCTTTTATATGGTATCATATGATTTATTTTGTGGGAGGGAAAGAATTGCCAGTGATCATTTATAACACTGGTTTTCAAATTTTCTCTGTGTTGCACTCTTTTAAAATGTAACTATATTTTATAGCCAGCTCTTCAGTTATGGTTGAAACTCTTGCTTTTCCAAAAAACAAAAACAAAACTCTAAAGTTGTTGCCAAAATTTTCATTAGTTAGTTTTTTGCTTCTTAATTCTTGATCTTGCAGTATTGGGGAAAACTCTCAATTCTTAAATTTGATTCTACAGGCATAAATCCCCAAGTGATTCTATCTTGAATATATTGTGCCATTAAAGGTGGGATATGTCTCAGTTCTACCTAGTCCATGACTTCATTGATTACCCAGCCATGTAAATTCTGTTCCAAGATTTTATCTTGATATAAAATTTCCTATACAGGAGAAGATATGTGAGTGCATTGATACCTGAGAGACATAGAGTAAAATCCAGCATTGCTACTTGCACAGTGGGACTTCCCCTCTCTCCTCTCATCTTCTAACCCCCTAAGAAATTTGCTCTTTCACTGAGAATCCTAAGGCCTTCTGGGGAGCTGCAGGGTAGGAAGAATCTTCCTAGTACTCTCAGAATGTACATATTTAAACTATATCGGTATCATCTACCAGCCAACAAGGGCTCCCAAAGTGATGAGCAAATAAAAACCAATGAATACAAAGATAAAAATATTTTTAAAACACATTAAATTATTCTCATAAAACTCCTAAAATGTCTAAAATCAATCGTAGAATCCAGTTTTGAAACAGTTAAAACAGCAGTTTAAATCACTGAATGCAATAAGGAAACAGCACTGGTTTGACTGCCTGCCAGAAGCTTAAAAGAGACAGATGCAACCTAACTTCCTTTAGGTTCCACAGTCAAAGCACTGCTACAAAGAAAGCCCTGTTATGTGTACTCACCAACCTAACTCCACAAGGTGTTGGGACATGCAACAGGACCTCCTCTGAAGATTTCAGATTTCTGGCAGGCTCACAATGGAGGAGGCTACTTTTGAGATATCTTGACCCCAAGCTTCTCCAGTGGTGGTTGCTGGAAGTCCATACTGATTTATTGTAATCATTGTATTTCCCAGTCAATGGTCAGTTTGGTCCAGTATCTATCCTGGAGATGATATGTAGAAGAGAAAGTTTGTATACTCACAACTTTAAATACTATTTAGGGAGAAAATATGTTGTGTTACAAAAGTAACTGAGCTCTGATCACTAGAACACTAAAGAATGTGTTCCATGCATAGTCAAAAGGGAGATCACGTAACTTTTACTGAGGGAAAATTGGAAATATTTCTTATGCAAAGTACAATTACATTTGTTGTCAAATTCCAGTTCTGAAATCTTTCTCTCCAATCATTTTGCAGCTGTTCAGTTCAGCTTGTGTAGCATTAAGTGGTCTGCGTATGTTGCCATTTTTAAAAGGCCAGAGGCATTCATGAGTGAAACAAAGAGGGAGACAACCCCCTGTGCCACCTTTCATATTCCAAAAGATTCTCCCTACCCTCTGCAATAAATATAGGCTGGTGAAGTGAGCTGCGAGGGAATCCCTGAATATCACTCCCTCCTTGGTCTGATGACTGCACTATATCGAAGTAGAGTGACACCAATTACAATAATTCACCATTCCTTTTACTAATGCTGTTACTGGCCCATTTGGCCAACGTAAGACATTCTAGGGCCATTTCCGCACTAGATTGTTACAGCACTATGATTCCACTTTCAACATCCTATGGAATCCTGGGGTTTGCAGTTTCGGGAGGAGCCAGCTGGCCCCTCCCGAAACTGCAAACGGCAGGATTCCATAGGATGTTGAAAGTGGAATCATAGCGTTATAACAGTCCAGTGCGGAAATGGCTAAGATCAGTCTTGGCAAACGAAGGCATATGATAATCATGGACATTAATGAAAATAAATTGTTGGCATTATGACTCATATTATCAGTTCAAGATTGTCAATGTGGTATGCTGGTGTGAGTGTTGGCTATGCCTCTGGAGACCATGGTTCAAAGCTCCACTCAGCTATGGAAACCTATTAAGTGATCTTGGACAAGTCACGCTCTCAGCCTCAGAAAAGGGCAAAGGCAAACCCCCTCTGCACCAATATTGCCAAGAAAACCACATGATAGGGAGAAAGTATTTCCAGCTTTCAGTATTAATGTATAAAAATGTCAGCATTTTGAACATGCTCACTTACTGTTTTTGAGGTTGGTCCAATAAACTGCATATTAGACAAATGTTACTATTTCATTACCCCTGGAACAACTTCATTTTCAAATGGAGAGTAGTTCTTACGGAAAGATGGAAGTCCAGAATTACAGAAAGTGGCAACATGTCCTTAAGACTAAGGAGAATGGCAACCTGAATCTTATTAGATGCCAGCCAGAACGATCTGCTACTACATTTGGAGAACTGAATTAGTAAACGATGTGATCCAGGAGGTCTTGGAGCACAGCGTTGCTGCTGGCAAGTTATAAATTAGATCACAGGAACTGAAGTTCTTCCCTCAATAAACTGGACCATCAAAGACAGAAGAGGAATAACAGCTAGCTATTTCATCAAGGAGGTTATGAACCTAGTGTAAATTGTATAGTTTGGAGCCAGACTAACTCATTGAGTTCCCATTAGTTCCCACTGAAATCAGTAGGACTTTTAAAGATTGATTTCAATCGGAGTTAAATGCAATTAAGTTGGATCCAACCCTCTGTCAATACTTACCAAGAGCAATGTAACTCAGGAGGGTGCTATATCCCTCAAATACCGGTAACATACAGCTCTAACCAAGAGCAAGATAGACATGGCTGCTCATAAGCCCTATCTTTGTTTCTATGAGATACCATGTTTCATCCTTACTTTTCTTTTTTCTTTTCTTTTCTTTTCTTTTCTTTTCTTTTCTTTTCTTTTCTTTTCTTTTCTTTTCTTTTCTTTTTCCTTTCCTTTCCTTTCCTTTCCTTTCCTTTCCTTTTTTCTTTTCTGTTTTTTTTTGGTATTTTTAGAGTGGAGAGTTGAAAAGTTTTGAGTTGAAGACAGTCAGTGATAGTGATTGGTTAAAATATGCTCCCAAAAACATACAAAGCTGCTAACCACATTTGTCTCATGCTGACAGTACTGACTGACAGTATAAATGTATTGATTAGTCATTTAACCATATCAAAAGAAATCAAATGTTATAAAATACAATAAAATGAGAAAACTAAAATACGTTGGGGAAAGATAAGGTAAAATATAAGATGAAATAAAAAGAATAATGTAAAAGATTAAGAAAATACCAACACTTATAGGTTATCATTTTATCTTGTGGTAAGATGAAAAGAGTAAAATACAGAGACAGTACATATTTAGATTAATTCATCACCCTTGCATGCAACCCCAATATGTTCTATAAATTGTTTCCTCAGTTAGACAGCTCTATCTATAAACTTAGCAGTTCTGAAGACTACATATGTGTTAGTGCCCTGAAGGAAATAAAATAATCATTTGTTATTTTGTTCTGTCAAGTAGTGTCTGTTGATTCTGGGCCCTTACTGGGCATATAATTAACAGTTAAAGAGAACATGTGCAATGTCTTCTATTTCAGAGGTACCACAAACACATATTCTCTCAAAATACAGCACTTGGTGGAATCATTTCTCTCACGCATACACTCCTTTGTCCTCAAAGCTAACTCTTTGACTATTCTGTCCTTGTATGCAAGGATGAATAATTGTGATAGTTCTCTTCCTGCTGCAGGCTTAAATAGACTTCCATATTATCCACCCTGTATTTGAACATCCCAAAGTGTTGTAGAGGAATTATTCTGGGAAGAAAAATACGTTTTTGTGCAACAACACCCCCCCTCGTTTTCTGAGTTAGAAACGGTATTTTCTACGCAGGAAACCTGTGCAAAAAAACCCAAAAAAAACCCAAACACATGTTTTCCACAGAATAATTCTTATGCAACAGTTCAAGATATCAAATACAAGGGGGGAGACTTGTGCAAAATTCCTGCTGGTCTATTTTTTTTCTCCATGGGATTTCCCAACTGTCAGGAAACCCATCTTTCAGCCTGGGAACAAATAATTACAAACATTCTTTCCATCTCTATTTCAAGCACAGTAACAATGCTCTGTTCCACCAGGGTCTGATGGTGTGTATTGTGTTGTTTTGTGTAAGATTTTTTAACACTAGCATTAAAAGATTAGAACAGGATAAAACAAGAGCAACAAAAAGAATAGTTTACTGGGACGCCACCACAGCATTTTGTCCTGCGCTTTCCTCTTCCCAAATCAGGGAAGACTGGGAATCTAGTCACTTCTACAAATCTACAAATGCTTCAGTGAGGGTCTTCCAATCTAAGGGAACCACAAGAATAAAAACTGAGGCTGTAGCCAAGGAAACAGAGGGAGCAGTTGGAGTGTGGAAGGGGTGCTGGATTTGTCCCAGGCTTGGAACATTGCCTGAGAAGGAGACAAGGGCAGAGGGATAAGGAAGAACCAGCAATCTACCCTGGAAATAAAGGCTTTTCCCAGGCAAGTGTGGAGGAGGTCAAAGAAGCGCTGTTTTGCAGGCACTCCTCCAGGGCTTGGCTCCTAACCTGATGAGCCTCTGCTTGCCTAGCTGTTTCAGCCTCCAAAGCAGTTCTAAAGAGCTTGGGCAGCTTCCTCTCTCTGTTCAAGGGGCTTGTCAGCCATACACTGAAAGAATACATTTCAGTCAGGATGGGAGGTGGTGAAGCCAACCCTGAGAAAGAGCCAAAGGTCCCTTTCCTGTTACTTCCCCTGGTAAGTGGTTCTACAGGGCCTGAGTCTCCACTGGCTGAATCTTCCTTTACAGGCTTAAGGGATTTGAGCTGCATAATGATCTGGGACCAATAAACCTTTGTGAAGTAGAATTCTTGAGTATACCTGATATGAATACAATGGAGACTGAGGGCTGTGATGTTCCCCCTATGAAGGGGTGGCAAGGGTCACAAACAAGAACAGACTAAAGCTGTGCATTGGGTGAATGATGAGAGATTCACGGAATTCAACTTTGACAACTTCAGCATTACTTTTTCAAGCAAATTTGTAGCTCATAAGGTATTGAAGTACGTAGACAATGCCTGGGGAAGTTCAGAATGGATGCTGGCGGAAATACAGTCATCCCCCCACATTCACTAGGTTTAGGGGCACAGGATCCCCGTGAAAGTGAAACAACTGTGAATAACTCTAGGCCTTCTCAAACCATATATGTAACACTAAAAAAAAAAGTATGATCACCATATTCAACCCACTATGGATTCCTTTGAGACATCAGGGTTCCTTCATACGGCAGAAGTGGGTGGCTGGTGGGGTTTACCTCCACTGCTGCCCCATACCATTTTTAAGAAGGACTTATCAGCCTCGTTCAGAGTTTCTCAGTCTCACAAGGCTTGCAGTCCCTATTAAAAATGGCATAGGGCAGCAGCAGAGCTGACAGCAAATAATCTGTAAATAATCAAATATGCAAAACTGAAACCCGCAAATGTGGAGGGCTGACTGTACTTTTCTATGAGAAAATGCTCAGTGTAAGTGTGTAGGGTGGTGAGATCAAGTGCCTGATATATTTGTGGCTGTAGTGAGATGTGCAGGATTCTGCACTAAACATAGCTGGACTTCTGGATTCAGCAGAACTTAGGGTCTTTGCTCTGTTTGAAGAAAGAGCTGGCTCATATTCTCAACAATTAAACTGTCTCTCACTAGATGAACAAGCACAGCTTGGACTAGTACCATGTTTCCATAAGCTCATTGTTCTGAAGACCCCAAAATACCAGAGGTGACCAGATGAACTCCAAATTCATTTACCCAAAAATTCTCTGAAACCTTGCCAACAATCCTCTTTGGATGTATGCACTGGCAAGGAAAGAGATTAACCTATAAATTGTTATGAACTCTACCTGAGCCCATTATTTTGTTAACAAGCTTTCTATATGTAATTAACTTCCCGATTAGTGAAGAACCTTGTTACCAATTGAGTAATAAGATAACATTTATTAAATATGTTAATTAGTCAATAATAGGTTATGTTCTCTGGCCAAGTGTATCTCAATCAGGAATGATCTGTTATGGACATTATCTCTCTTTCTGGCTTGGCTCTTTTTAAATGGCACTGACGTAACCCTGAGTCTCAGGAATACAGAAAACTTGTAAGAACCATTTCAGGGAGCCAAGAGTCTTCCTTTCAGAGTAACTACATGAAGAAGTAAATCTGATCCAGCGTGGCCGAGGCCACAATTATAGCTTCCTCAAAGAGATTTGGGTAGATTCTGTTGAGCATGATGCCACAAATGTTCTAGATCTGTGGTTTGCAAAGGTTACCCCTCCAGATGTTTTGGACTTCAATTCCCATGAGCACTAGGAAGTATGACTGAGAGGACATCCGGGAGCCAAAGTCTAAAATATCTGGAGGATCAAAAGTTGAGGACCTTGATCAAGATTAGGGGTTGGGAAAATACAATCCTCCAGATATTGTTGGACTAGAACTCCCATTAGCCAACATAGCCAGTGGTGAGGAACACTGAGAACTGCCTTCCAAAAACACCTTTGTTCTAGGTCACCCAAAAAATTACAACACTTTTTAAACATATTTAGATGAGAGTTGATTGATTGCTTCATGCAAAACTAGCAAAACTAGAATATCCTGCTTGCAAGATTTGTAATTCAGGAAAAGACGAGATGGGATTGAATAAGGAGTACTTTTTGTATTTCCGTCCAGAGCCGTAATATATTGAAGAATTTGTACTTCAACTTTGTGCTGAAAGAGTAAAAATAATCAGAAATCGTGTTGAGAAATCCACTGTGAGAGATTTAAAACTTTAATTTGATTCTCACCTTTTGAAATCAGCAGTGTCCTTACATCGAAGGGGATGAGAACTTGAATATTTGTAAAAGAACTTTCTGAATAATCTGAAGACTAGAATTAATGCTAAACTAATTTCCAACTAATTAAAAGGAATTAATGTAAGTAACTCACAAAAGGGGAAAGGGGTGATAATCATTTTAGGTTGTGTATCTTTGCTAAGCATATATTTTAAATTTGGTGGTTTTGCACGGTATGTTCCTCAATAGTATGTTTGATTCCTCATGGCATTATTTTAATTTTTTAGGCAGTCTTTCTGTCTTTGAAGAAAACACTGTACAAATTGAATTCTTAGGTGTTGACTAATAAGCATAAATACAAAGGCATAACCTTTGGTTGGGTAGCTGTGGGAGAGAATGAGTACTAGGTATTCGGTCAAATAAGTCTAAGCTGATTAATCATATGTAACTTTTGTAAGTGGGCCAGTCTTTTTATACATGATTAACAAACTAGTCAACTAAACATTACAGCCTTAAAACTAACCTGCTGCAAGGAAGATGCATTCCATGGTCTGGAGCACATTGGATATTAGAGATAGAAAGTTCTAACTCAGAACAAACAATTGATTAGTTCATTGGTTACAGGTTGTGGTTCTGACCAAACCTAGAATGGCAACCTTATCAGAAACACAGCTTCTGGAGCTTACTGATTCACTTCATAACTCTTTCCTGGAGAAAAGTCAGATAAACAGACAAAGAAAGCAACAATCTAACAAATTTATTATGTCCAAGTTTCAAAATAGAGTTCAGCTTTGGTCCTGAGACTTGAAAAGTAGATTAGATGAGCCTCTAATTCTTTGTGATGTGATGACATCAGCAAAAAATGAAGACACGTTTTGTGGCCTTTGCCCCATCAGAATTTTAAAATAAAACAAATTACCATCACATAAATCCCATGAAGTTCTCCTTTCCTGCTGGACTTTAAAACATCTCTGGCTTTTTTAAAAACCTCTTTATGCTTGCAGGCCTTTCTGTTGTGTGTGTTTGCTTTGTTTTAGTTTTTGCTGTTGTCTTTGCCTTTTGTTTTCTTTTTAAGGAAAAGTTAGTTGGCAGCTTAACTTAGAGTAATTGAAAGTAATTCTGATTTCTGCAGTATGGTGTAATTGCCTAAAAAATGTTATTTGGTGATTATGATTCTGGAGTGAATTGTGTTCTTTGGGTTCTTGCACCGCTCCTCCATCAGGGACTTGGTTTCAGTGGTGTGCAGCTGCTGGAGCTGATTTACAGTGCTGCGGCTGTGGCTGGTCATAAATAAATCCTCTTATATAGTTGTTATGAACACCTGTTAGATCATCTGTCAGCAAAGCGCTGTTCACATTTATCATGGTGCGGTAGTTATTTTACTTCAATCCATTTCCAACTGACTCGGCCTCCATCACTGGATTACTATTACCACACCATAATCGCTCGTTTCCACTCCATGTTACAACTTGCAGATAAAAGATTTCACTACTTGGCCAAATTTCATAAATAAAGGAGCAGTTCAGTGCAGTAAAAGTTTATTTTTGTCATCATTTGTCACCCCATTATTCTATAAATCAAATGGAATAGCACTATTGCTAGCTCAGGCGTTGCTGTCAGCTCTACGTGTGGAAATGGTCCGTTTCTTCTTTTTTAGATGAGATGACATGTCTTTCAGACTTAACCGGCTTATGGCTTTGTTTCACCCATTTTATTTTATTGCCCCTTCAGAAAATTCCTTGGGGATGCAAGAGACTAAAGGAGCAAAACGGAATTGGAAAACACAGTAAAACATCCTGCTCTCACTGCGTTATGTACATTTCCCACCCTTGCAATTGCTCATTTACTAACTTGGCCACAAAAATAATGGCCCTGGGCATAAAATAGCTCCTGGGCTTTTAGCAACTTGAGTTTTAGATCACGCCTTTCAGAATGGAAGGACAAAAGGGGGTACCTATTTAGGATTTCTGTTCAACATGTTTTGCTTCAATATTTGCTGACTCTTTTTTAAAAATATGATAGTATCTTTAATATAAAGGTGTCTCTAAATATTCCAAAATTATGTTCGGAGTTCTACCTGAACTTGTCACATACATAATAAAAAGAGCATGGCTGATGTGCATCTCTTTCATTTAAAGGGTGCTATATATTCTGCAACACATTGACATGTCTTGAAATTATCCCAATTTCCCTGCAATTAGTTCTTTTAGGAGACCCAGAATTTCTAAAGAGGGCTAATCTTGAAGAAACCAAACATCTCTTTTCTATTTTTTAAAAAAAACACCATGGGAAGAAAATATAAAGGAACAGGGTGATAGAAAAAGGTTTATAGATGATATTATACTTTCCAAGTTGGTTCTAATTCAACTTACATTCTTCATAGTCATTATGTAGCTCATAAATTCAATAAAGTGTTTTACTATTACTATAAAAATGACAGGAGGGGGGTTTTATGTTGCAAGTTTAGTAGTTGCTCTTCTTGTTTTATGTGGAAGTTCTTTGCCCATTATGTCATTAAAGCCTTTGGAGTCTGAAGGGCTCAGGACTCTCCATTACTTATCTCTGGCATGGGGTAGTGTGGGGGGCAAATATTTACACTTCTGCTATCCCCGGTTGTCAACATCATTTATGAATAAGTCTTTTCCTATTTTGTGGATAAAGATATTGTCTACAGTATGAGCAGATGTCTCTTGTTTTGCCCTTTCACTAGTGATGATGGCTTTTACAAATTAGCCGGAGCCTCAGTGGAGGAAATGTAAGATCACTTGTCATTTCCAGGTGAGTTAAAGTCCCAGAAAGATACAGAGCAGCCAAATAGCAGTCTGCAAATTTTATCAAGCCTGAGGCATGTGGTTTGAGGTGAATGAATACATATTCATAACCTGCTTAACTCTAACATTTTTAAACAGAACCCAGTGCGATGGCATGGTGCTTAATCAATATCTCTAAAACTATGCTTCTGGAAAGGCCCAAATGTATAGAATATATTTTAAAATCTGTAGTATACTTTTTATAATCAGACCACAGTTTCTTTTTACCATTTCTAATGGTATATTCTCATTTTGGGAGCCAATCCTAGAAATTTGTCTGTCCCAACCATGATAAGGTTGCCTTAGGGTCACCACAAGTTGGAAACAACTTGAAGATACACAACAACAACAAAATTAGATATGAAAATTAATATAATTTAAAGGAGCCAATACTTCTTGATTAGACCATTGCAAGGATTGTTCCCCCCAAATTCCAGCTGCCTGAATATGAGCAGAATTTAGTGTTGTATGGATGCCTACAAGTGAAAAAGATACATCTGAATAGGTTATAAACCTCAGAGTCAGAGATAGCTCTGAGAAGCACGGTCTTTTAAGAATGTAACTTTAAATTTATGGGATCCCACCTGAAAAAGCTGCTTGTTGGAACCGTTCAGGAGAAATATTCAGGCATCTGTAGCTACTGCAAGAGCTTGCTCCTCAACAAATTATTGTAACTGCTCGAGTTAGTATAAACCAACCTTCCCACAGACTGAAGACCATGATTCCCACCATTCCCAAACAGTACAGTTAATTTCTGTAATGGTAGGGGATGGTGAGTTGTAGTCCAACAACTTGGAATGGTACCATTTAAGAGATCATAGAATCATAGAGTTGGAAGAGACCACAGCGGCCATACAGTCCAACCCCCTGCCATGTAGGAACCCGCCTCAAAGCACTCCTGACAGGTGGCCATCCAGCCTCTGTTTTAAAAACTGCAAAGAAGGAGATTCCAGTACGCTCTGAGGCAGCATAGTCCACTGCCGAACAGCTCTGACCATTCAGGAAGTTCTTCCTGAGGTTTAAGTGGAATCTCTTTTCCTGTAGTTTGAACCCATTCCTCCTTGTCTTAATCTCTGGAGCAGCAGAAAACAAGCCTGATCCCTCCTCAATATGACACCCTTTCAAATATTTAAACATGGCTATCATGTCCCCTCTTAACCTTCTCTTTTGCAGAGTAAACATACCCCTTAGCCACTCCTCATAGGGCATGGCTTCCAGAACCTTCACCATTTTGGTGGTCCTCCTCTGGACACGCTCCAGCTTGTCAATATCCTTCTTGAAATGAGGTGACCAAAACTGGACACAGTATTTTAAATGCAGTCTAACCAAAGCAGAATAGAGTGGCACTATTATTTCCGTTGATCTAGACACCATACTCCTATTGATGCAACCAAGAATCGCATTTGCTTTCTTGGCTGCTGCATCACATTGCTGCCTCATGTTCAGCTTGTGGTCCACCAAGACTCCTAGATCTCTTTCACATGTGCTATTATCCAGCCATGTGTCCCCCATCCTATATTTGTACAGTCTATTTTTTCTGCCTCAGTGTAGGATGCTACATATCTCTCTGTTGAAATTCATTTTGTTAGCTTTGGTCCAGCTCTCCAATCTGTTAAGGTCATTTTGAATTTTGATCCTGCCCTCTGGCATATTAGCAACCCCTCCCAATTTGGTGCCAGCTGCAAACTTGATCAGCATGCCCTCTATTCCTTCATCCAAGTCATTGATGAAGGTGTTGAATAGCACTGGGCTCAGGACAGAACCCTGTGGCACCCCACTAGTCACTTCTCTCCAGGATGAAAAGCAGTCATTGGTGAGCACCCTTTGGGTTCGGTCTGCTAACAAGATAGCTGGTGTAAACCCACCACCACATAAATATTCATTTCTTTTTTTGCAGGTTCTGGTGGTTTATACTTTAGTGACACTCCAGAAATATGTCGTTCTATCTACCATGGAATTTATTAGCATTTATGTATCTCCAAATCGTCCTCCTGTGGCAACAGGTGGCTCCGATGCCAATGGCTCAGTGAATCAGCCCTGGGCTTTAGTGTGAACTTGAAAGGAGCAATCCAAGGTTCTGAACATAATTTGGGGATGAGGTCAGGAATGTGGATCATTCTTTATAAGTTCAGACTAAAACCCAGAGTAGATTCTCTGCTCTGCTACCAGCTGCCACTAGTAGTGAGCTGGAGTTAGCTGCAGCATTGAAAGTGTTGAAAGAGGAAAGCGCAATTCTCTTTATGCTCAAAGTTGGTGCCAACTTCGTTACAGCTTCATGTGTGCCATAGCTGAGCCCTGGTCTCTAAAAGTAGTTTCCAATAACTAAATACAAATGAATTAAAATTAAGCCTTCTCTCAGATTCTGAAATAAGTAGAGTTGTATAGCAATACAACGGAAACACCAGCCAGAGAGCCTTTCTGCTTTTTTTGGAGAGAGTCAGAAATCAGCACCAATAGTTGTATTGATAGTTGAAACTATTGGGCTTAGAACTGTGGTCAAATCTACTCCACTCCAATCATTTGCACTCTGGAAGAAGCTGTCACATTGAAACAAATCAGGATCTTTCCCAGATTCATTTGCGGACAAATCTAGCCATGCCAGTACTGAGGAAAGGAGAGAGTGGTGGGCAGAATTTTGTATTTATGACATGGGGTGAAGTGGACTATCATGTCTGAGAGCCTTGGCTTTCTCCAGATATTTGCTCTGTACATAAACAACTTAAGTGAAAAGAACCACTGCTAATTCTCTGACCAGGATGCATCAGGGCTTTAATCTAAAGCCTCCCATCCATCCAGCTGTCTGGCATTTGCTATTATAGGGCACCCAGAGAGAAATGAGGCTGTGGCTTTCTAGCTGCACCCTGGGTGACAACTTGATTTTCTGCTTTCACCGTCAGCGGCAGCCTCCCAACATGATGGGGCTGTTAATTTGTGCATTTCATGGTGTCTGTCAGTGTGTATGCGGTGGGGGCAGGGTTGGCGGCAGAAGAGGAGGCTTAGGGGAGAAGGGAATGGAGCATGTCCCAGCCTCGGAAGCACCTGTCTGCCTTGATGGCACAGAGCACTTCTTATTAGCGTGCAGGTCTCTAAATGCAGCCCTGGGATGACAGCCTGGCATTCCCGGCACCCACAGTGTGACAGGCGCCGGCAGCCGGTCCCATTGTTTGCCCTTGATGAGCATGTCATTAATGGAAATGGAAGAAAGTGAGGGCCACATCAGTATTCAAATAGCCTCTATTCTCTCTGCCATTCATCTTGCCTGGTTGGGACGGATGGGCTGCAGATTTCCTTCTGTGACTCCACGAGCACATATTTTACAAATTTATCCCTTGCATGCCAAATTCTCAGGCAACCCTCCTCCCTTCATCCCAGAGCATGCCCTCTATAGCTAGGAATAAAGTGGAGGCAAAGCTCTCTCACTCTCTTTTCCACTGTTGTGAATTATTCTTCTTTAATTAGAGAACACTTGGTGCGTGCAGGCAATGAAATTCCCATTGTTTAAACTTGCCCTGTGAACCACAAGCTTAATTGCATCACATTTTCCAATTTTGCACTGGGCTGTTCCTTCATACAGAGGAGGGGGCTGATTCACCATGTCCCCCGACCCACAGGCATCAAGCCAAGATTCACAGGAAGAAATTCAGGCTCACCCTCTACCACTACTTTAACTTGCCTCAGTGGCTCCTCTGGAAGAGCTTAGGCAGAGTTCAGAAAAGTTTTTTCCCCCCAGACTTCAGCTTCCAGAATGGCCTCCCCCCCGCTCCCAAAATAATGCTTCAAAACTTTGCAGTTTTGTAGATTTTCCCCTCTCTAGCAGTGTTATTGGGAATATATCTTTAGCTAACCATCCTTTAAACAAGGAATTTCTTGTTTAATTCCATATAAAAGCATTTCCATCTCGATAAGCTGGGTGGAGAAATTTTGCCTCAGCATCAACAAAGTCCTCTTACAACTGTTGAGGAATATTAAAAGATTGCTTTTGGAAACATTCAAAATAACTGAATTTTAGGATTTCTCAGTTATCTTCAAAACTATTTTTGCT
The DNA here is from genome assembly GCA_030412105.1 of Cyclura pinguis. Lineage (NCBI taxonomy): Eukaryota > Metazoa > Chordata > Lepidosauria > Squamata > Iguanidae > Cyclura > Cyclura pinguis. Next base: position 313,348,847 of record CM059600.1, on the reverse strand, counting down.
CTTTCACTTTCATTGACATTTTGTGGGTTATTCCTCAGTGTGCAAAAAAAGTGTGTGACTCACAGTGAAGCAGCTTCAAAAGCATAGGGAGTGGTTTTTGTACTTGCATCTCAGTAATTTAACCTGTGATTCTGAATGTCAGCTTAGAGCTTCAGGGACAGCATAAAGACTTCACAGGGAAAAAGAGACTGCATGGAACTGTAAGACATCCTTCCCCAACCTGATGCCTTGCTGTGATGTACTACAGCTCCCATCACCCCATCCCATTGCCATGCTGACACAAGACAATCGGTATCATAGTATAGTACATGAAAGGGTGGGGAATGGATTAGAGAAAACTACCATAACATCATCAAAAACACCAGAGCTCCTTCAGAACTGACTGCACAAATGCAGGTGCTGTGAGAGAGGATAAAGTTGTGCACATTTCTTCAGATGGATTTTCACATATTGACAATTATCATCCTCTATGTGCATGACAGAAGAGGCATTTGTGGACTTCATGTGAAGTGTGAAGATTGGTGGTGTCTCATACTACTCAGGCACATGTGAAGAGATTAATCATATTTATTTTTAGTAATTATCTCAATTGCTAACAAATTTGTGTGATATAGCCATCTTTAGGGTTTTCAGAGGTCCTGAGGTGATACACAAGGAAGGATCTTAAAATACGGATGCATACCTGTCAGAATGCTTGGCTGGAGTGAGTTGTATGTGAATGTTTCAGTGAAGACATTGCCATGACCAGAGCTTAGGAATACAGCATCCAGGATTCTCCAACCACCACGACAACAAGTTACCATGTCTGCTGGGGGACTCTCAGTATTGTAGTCCAAAAAGTAACATTTCTAAGCTCTGAGCACGACATGGAACTGCTCAGAAGTGTAGCTTTGATTCTGCTTGTGATATTGTCTCTGAAGGAACAGCATGGCTAATATATTTGGCTGGAAATATTTCACACACATGAAGCTATGGATGTATTGTAAATATAGTGAACCTCATGTCCTAGGCTAGCTTTCCATAGTCTGGTGTACTAGGCTGCAAATGCCATCACTCAGCCAGTAGGGATTATTGAAGTTGTAGTACGAAAGGTCTGAAGAGAGAAATGTTCCCAGTCTTGATTAAGATGCACAGTGACTTCAGGAAAACATAGAAGTGAAATAGTTTAAAAATTATCTCTATTATTAAACCAGTTATTTAGGATTCAGCCCAATACCGAAACTCAGAATGCATACTATGGTGCTGAGAGAGAGAGAGAGAGAGAGAGATAGACATCAGAAATAAATATATATTTCTCTTAATCATTTTATTATCATGTTAAGTTCCTGAAAAGTTGTGTTTTGGGGAAGAGACTGATGAGGTATAATTTTGAAAAACATTTATTATATTAAAACTTACTGAAATAAATTGAATTAACACTTCCTGTTCAGGTTTGAGCAACTGCATTTGGTGATGGGGTGTTAGATGAAAAGTCATATGCTGGCATCTTTCAGTTAATGTGTTCTGAGGATTACTTCTTTAACAGAAACTTTTGTACCAGAGGCAGAAATAACACGGAAAGCCTAGAGTGAGATTACTATACCATAAAACAGAAGAGGAGTTCAATAAAGGTCAGCAGTAGTGTCCTAAGATTAGGGGAGGGCCTTCTGGTGTCCTAAGGCAGGGGGGTGCTCTGTTCTGTGTGTAGAAAAATAAGGGGGTGCAATGGCTGCTCCTCACTCCTGCCTCCCTCACAGAGGCACAAGAAAAACAAAGTAGGGCTCAATTGCAAGAGATGTGAGCTGAGCAGGAAAACTCACAACCTGCCTCAAGGCAGGCTCATTCCTTCCTATTCTCCCTTCACTTGTAAATTCTTTGAGTAAGACAGAAAAGGAGGGAGGGGTGAAGCAATGGTAGATGCTGCTTCTCATGGAAAATGGCACCATTCAGTCCTCAGAGTGGTAGCCCTGCTCGGCTGTTGCAGAAAAAGGAAAAAGGGAGGTGGAAGGGGAAAAGGAATATAGCAGCCCTTTTAAGACTAATTGGTTTATATTTTAGCCAGTGATGTATTGTAAGTCTTTTACTCCAAGTCTCAAGTCCTTGAAGATACTTTCAAGTCAAGTCTCAAGTCTGGGAGCCAACTTTATAACCTAGCCTATATTCCAGAATTCCTGGATAGTGTGAAAAATAAATTCAGTTTTAATAATTTAAGGAGAGTCGGCTCTACACATTTGCAATTTTGCCATCTGCAGCTTTGGAAGTGGGGAATAGGATCCTGTCTTACTTCCCATTACTAAAGATTCAAAAGCTTTAGAAGGAAGGATCCTTCTTCCTCAAACCCATTGCACAACACATTTGCTGTTCCCCTCTGAGAAATGCACCCTGCACTCTGCGGGCGAGTCTTGTCTTCTGTTCTGAGGAAACGTTTTAGAAGGCTCCTCTGATATGCAGCAGGGACAGGCTCCTGGGCAGACCTCAAGCCCACCTCAAGCCCATTGTCTAACCTGTTTGTTGTTCCCCTCTGAGAAATGCTCCCACATTTTGGGCTTGAAAGAGATTGTCATGACACCAGTAGGCAAAAAGAGATGGAGGCGTTGTTGTAAGGTTTCTGGATGACTATGTTATGTTACTGAACCAAGGGCATCAAGTCAGTCATTAAAAATATACAAGTCTTGAGTTGAGTCGAGTTAGTGCATCATTTATGGCTGAGCCGAGGCCAAGTCGAGTCACTGAAGTGACTTGAGTCTGAGTCTATTGACTCTAGTCTAAATCACTGATTTTAGCATGAGCTCTTCTGGAGATCAATCCATTTCCTCATATGCAGTGACTGAAGAAGTGGATTGATATCCACGAAAGGTCATGCTGAAATATAAAGCAGTTGATTTTAAGGGGCTGTAGCTTCCTTTTCTCCCTCCCCTCTCCTTTCCCCCTTTTTCTTCATCCTCAAATGTGAGTTGTAATTTTCCTTCTTCAGTACTTTTTATTCCCGGTAGAATGGTGAATTCAGTGGAGATTTTTCCAGAGGCGAGGTGTTATCCAAGGTTCATATCGTAGGGTTCTCATATGGCCAGACTGGCCAGATTAAATCCAAATTCCAAGCATTCTATCTGGTACCTGTTAGGTCCATTATCTGGCCTGGATTCTAAATTTTCATTTAAAAAAAACAGGAAGCAGAATAATAAGTAATTCTCTAGCCCATCTGGAAGCAGAGATGGACTACAGAAAATGAGAGCCCTCTAGTTTTGGGAGAAAAGCAGCCTGCTTTTGCCGTTCCAGCATCCCTGGTAAAAGTTGCAACCTGCAGTTGGGGCTGGTTTCTGCAAAGGGCAGAGGTGTTTTGTTACAGAGCTGTACGCATACCAGCACACAGTGGAAAGACATGGAAATCATTATAGTATTTCCAGGAAAATGGGTGGGCACAAGGAGATGGTTCCTGTGGAATTTTTGTGGCTTGTTGTATGATATCCACCTAAAGTTATGTGTGTGTAGTGAATTGGTAGGTGTGACTTGTTACAACTCTCTCATCTTTTGCAGAATTTTGTTTACAAAGTTTTCTTTACAAATTAAACCAATAAGGTAATAAAAGGCAACGTCGCAAAAGTTACAAATAGACCAAACAATGGAAGCAAAAAATGAAGAAGCTCCATTCTGTCTGCAAAAACAAGACTAGAAGCAAATTGTCGCACAGACCATGAACTGTTAATATAAAAAAACAGAGTAAAGCTAAAGAAGAACACTAACTCAATAACTGAGTCAAAATGTAAACTGGAGAACATCCCTGTAGAATTTAAAGACCATGTACAAATTGATTCATAATGTAAAGCCTAATTGACAAAGAGCCAGAAGAATTCTGGACTGAAGCCTGGAACACTGTCAGGGAAGAATGCAAAAAGAAACTATTTGCAGCCCAAAAGAAAGAGGAGCCTCAGTACATGACAGATGAAACTCTTCAAACAGTTAAGGACAAACAAGAAGGAAAAGAAAAATGTGAGAGAAATAAGGTCAGAATCCTGAATGCAACTGTTTAGCAACTTGCATGCAGGGACAAACTTTGCTATTTCTATAATAACCAATGCAGAGAAATAGAAGATTATAACAAAAATTGTCTGTAAGATTTGAGAAATTAAAGGGAAATTTAAACCAAGTGGGGATGGTATGTGACCAGCAGAAGAACACACTATATTATCAAGAAGAAATAAAAAGATGATAGAAACAATAAACTCAATAACTTTACATAAGAGATGACAGGATGACCAGGATGACAAATTCATTCAAGGAAGAAACATTTGAAGATGACTACATAATTTTAGAAAGTGAAGTGGACACTGCACTCAAAGGACTTGGGAGAAATAAACCACGAGGAACAGATAGTATACCAATAGAGCTGTTTCAAGCTACAAAGATAGAATCCACTCAAATTCTAACTGAAATCTGCCAACAAATAAGGAAAATAAAACAATGGCCTTCTGACTAGAAACGTTCAGTATAAATTTAAATCCTCAGGACACCAGGGATTGCAATTGCCATTGGACCATTGGATTAATATCCCATGCAAGCAAAGTGATGCTCAGACTTTTACAACAAAACCTTTCACTAAATATGGAGCAAGAAATGCCAGATATCCAAACTAGAGTAAAAAAGGAAGGTGAACTAGGGATTATATTGCAAACATATGTTGGTTACGTTTTTTCTCTTTTTTCAAAAAATAATTAATGTAACTTAAATGTATTAATCCATTACTCTTTTCTTTTTTGTACTATAATATTTATTTTCATTTTCTTTTTTTGTTATATTACTAATTTATTGATCGATTTTTTTGCTGACATGATTATAGATATAAAGTTCAATGAAAGACTGTTTGTGTTTCCTTTCTGGCCATTATTATTACCCATTTTATTATATGATTATTACTGAAATTAATTTTATGGGAGGTGTTAAAAAATGATCCAAATATGTCAAATATGCTAGGTATGCCACTGAGTTTCAGCAAAGTGTATGTGCAAGACTAACAACATGAAGTGAAACAACCAGGTCAAGTAAGTTTTGTATAACTAAATAAAAACATTTTCAGCCTTCGAGAGACCACTTGAAAATTGCTTCCAAAATGCATCCAGGGATTTTTTTTTCCCCCCTCAGTCTCCACTTTATGATTTCCATTTTGGTGGCCAAACTTATAGACCTATCCTCTCTTTTATTTTAATATACTGGGTAGGAGCTGGCAAGGCAGGATTATCTGTTCTCCCCTTTTTGCATTTCATGCATGCTTGGTAAGGAATTCTGGAGACAGCTGTTTACCTTCCTTGTAGGCAGGCACACATAACTACAGCAGGACTGGCTAGCGTACAATCTTGCTTTTCTCCACCTCAGGCTTCATTGCATTGTTTACTGCAGACATGCTCCTGCAATCTGACGCTGAGAATCTGTGTTTCCCCAGCCCTTCTTCACCACGCTCCAAATTTTGATGCTACTAAAAACATTCAGCCTAGACAGAGTGAAGGGGTTAAATTGTAGAAACTGCTTGCTTAAGTAGAAAAACAGGGAAAAATAAGTCAGGCAGGTGCATCTCTTATCTTATCAAGGGCTTAGGTATGCGGCTTAGCGATGCATGGAATATAGGGAGTTTGGGAGTTGATGCGACCCGGGGAGAATACTCCCTGGTACAGAGATACTTCATTTTTGAAACTGTAATGCATCATTTCGAAACTTAAACTTTTGTAACCTGTACCCTTTTCACATATGGTAACCATTTCCTGTACCTGTTTTTTAAAACATATAAATGTAAGCTGAAACCTAAAACGGGGCTCTCAGTCTTTTGGAAGTTCATTCCACTGAGATCCCTGCGCAGGAAAATAAACTTTGTTTTCTGATCTGCTGGTCTCAATTCTCTGGCTTGCCACAACAAGAGGATGAGGCAAGGCATGAAGAGACTTGGTAAATATGAGCTTCTCTATCAGAGGCTTTGTTAACTGAGGCCATTTCTGCACTAGACTGTTATAGTGCTATTATTCCACTTTCAATTTCCTATGGAATCCTAGGGTTTGCAGTTTAGGGAGGGGCCTCAAAGTCTAGTCTAGTCTAACAGTCTAGTGCAGAAATGGCCTGAGATGTGCTTGTACAAAGTTGCTCAGAGGTTTAATGGGAGCAGCTGGTTAGGCAGAGAGAAGGCAAGACTCCAGAGCCCTAAAGGCTCTGAGCCAGAAGCCTTGCACAAACACCAGCCTACATTTGTTCTATTTTCCTTGAGAGGGAGATGAAAATTGTCTGCATGACTCCAGCCAGGTGCAGGTGCTATTCGCCCAACCTATCCTGAGTGGACTGGCTGTGGAGCAGTTAAAGCCATCATCCTGAGCAATGAAAACTTTCTTGCAAACATCATTAAAGGTCCACAGGTTTTCTTAAGTGGCTTCAGATTTTGTCAGTCACTCCTGAGCTATGATTCTTGTTGTTCTTTCAGTGCACCCAGCACATGTTATCAAAGACAATAAAAAGTAAAAGCATAGAGACAGATCGGAGAGAGAGAAAAACAGAATTGTGGTGCTCCTTCATATGGGAGGCTTTACAGCTATATACGGTACTTTTAAGAATTGGTCTATTCATTCTGCCCTCCCATTCATTCATATTGTATAAGGTTGGCTCTACATAGTCTTTCATTCTGCAATTAATTAATGGTGAAAATAGATATAGCCAGAAAAATGGCCAACGTAAGCAGTGCATTAATTTATTTTTAATAAATAGGGAATGCTTCATCGGGGGGAAAAAGCAGAAGCCTGAAGTGACTCTTCATGCCCTGGGTCCTATTCTCAAGCTGCCTGGATGGCTGCTCTCTCTCCTGTTCTGTTTAGAGCTCCTACAATCAATTTATTATGACCATTAAGCAAAATATTGTGCATAAGCCATGTGAGGGGGAATTGGGGAAGGATGGGGGAAAGTACTTAGAGAAGGGAAAGATGCAGAGAAAGGTTTAGGACAAACACCAGTCTAATCGATTTTGTTTATAATGTAAAATTAGCTGGAGCCAAAGAGCAGGAAAAGGCATTCCCCTCAATGTTGAGTGTTTGTGGCCCACTCTAAACGGAAAGAGGAGAAATCAGCTCTTCAGAAGGCCCTGCACATTGTTATGGGGAAATAATAATAATTGGTTGCAGAAACAAAGCTGGCTGAATTGTGTAAAGTGTTTTGCTTGGGTTTCCAGGAATGGCTGTTCTAATGAGGCCCCACACTTCACATTATGCCCTCTTCTTTCCAAAAGCAGGTCTTGTTTTCTTAAGTGGGAGGGGGGGCAGGCAAGACTGACAAACCAAACAGCTTTTAATGTGGCATTTCATTTACATTCAGTGTTTTATGTTGGAAGCACCTCAGTCTCACTAAGTGCAGGTAATGTTAGTAAACTGCAGCAATTCACCTCCCATCCTGCATGAAAGACCCCAAAGAACATAAAGGCAAAACCTGCACCATACAAAGCAATTGCCCCCTGACAGCTGGAACCCCACTTTTTTCCCCAGCCAAGCTCTGAAACCTGCATGAAATAAGCTGGTTAGGGAGGGGTCCTCCATCTTATCCCCACATTCATCATTCAATATAATGGTTTATTATAGTGAAAGAACAGCATAGTTTTGCAGACAGCTGAACTGTACACAATGATATGCAAAAAGAAAAAAAAAGATAATTCTAGATAAAAGCAAGATCAATACACATACATGTATTTATACTGCATACTAATATATAAAATAATATATATATATATAAATATTTAAACTTTAACAAAATTTAATTTAATAACATTTAATTTTAAAACTTATTTAATAAAATTCAATATTAATTTTCAAAATTAAAAAATTTAAAAGTATAATATTTAAAAGACAAAGACCAACATATTACTATTCCAGCTATTTACTATTCATAATCACTAATCATTTTCCTGTAAGTAACAGTTGGACTCGATGGCCCCTGGGGTCTCTTCCAACTCTATGATTCTATGATTCTATGGATATTAGCAGATGCACAAAATTTTGCCATTGTGTATGTAATTTAAAAGTTCTTATCTGACAATAGATATTTCAACATAGAATGTGTCAGCTGTCCCTGGATGTTTCTGGAGAATTGTGAGATAATAACATGAAGAGAAAATAAGCTAGTTAGGGAAGGGTCCTCTTATCTTACCCTCATCTTTATAGTCCCTTGACAATAAGTCCCTTGCAGTCTTCTCTCCTGTAGCAGCATTTCTTTTCCCCTCCCCAACCCTTTCCAATCCCCACCTCCATTGTGTAAGAACAATGCAACTTCTGCAATGTGAACCAGTGGTACCTGGTGAATCCCTTGTCAGCAGAGTAGTGAGCTCTCTTTGGTTTTAGTCTGATGGAGTTAAGGTTCTGGGCCCATTTGGAAGATGAGGTTCAGTACTTTGGACAGTTCCTTTAAAGCCTGGACCAAAAGCCAGAACAGATTCATAATCCCACTCACTTGGAGCAATGGAGTTTCTTTTTCTTCCTCTCACCCTGCAGCCCTTGGGGTTTCTTAGTCCTCTGGAGTAGGTTTCTGGGTGCATGGGGGGAGGGACAACAGCTAAAAGGGGAGATTGCCCCTCTGTATTTCCCCTGGGTCCTCTGCTTCTACCAACAGAAGCCTAGTGTTGGATCTTGCCCACTATTTCCATTGTATTCAAAATGTTTTCCCAGTTTTAGTTTTACAATACTATTGTCAAATGAGTTCACTGTATTTCCTCCATGGTCTACTTGAAATTGCATATTAAACTAAAGCAGTGCTACTCAGGGTATTGGTCTATGGACTCGTGCCCTTCCTGAGGCATCTGCTGTCAGTTCTTGAAGAACTTCTAGGAAATGGGGTTGGGGAGATAACAACTGTAGCCAAAGGGTGCAAACACAGTACTGCTCCTAACACAGTCAGGAGAAAAAATTGCCAGTCGCTCACATCTGATTGCTTAAGAAGCATTGGACTAAAGAACACTGCCCTGGCCTCGGAGGGAGAGAAGAGGCAGGCAGGCTCTATCATCCCTAGGCCCAGAAGTAGATGAAAGGCCCTCCCTTTATCCCACCTGCCACTGCTTGGCCTCGGAGGCAGAGAAGAAAAGGCAGTATCTCCTGGACTTAATCCTCTCTCCCTGCTATCATCCCCCTTTCCTTTTGTGTCATGTCTTAATTAGATTGTAAGCCTAAGGGCAGGGAACTGTTTTGTTGGTTTTTTTACCTGTAAAGCACCATGGACAGTGATGGCATGGTATAAATCTATTAGATAAAAGTCAGTGTTTGTCTGTGAGTTTGTCTGTCTGTCTGTGTCAGGCAGGCGAAGACCTCATACGATTGGCTGAGTGAACCAAGAAGACCTCATATGATTGGCTGGCTGTGAAGATTCTATGGAATCCTGGGGTTGGCAGTTTAGTGAGGGGCCTTTAGAATTCTCAGCCGAGAGCTCTTGGACCTCAGACCGGTTGCCATGGAGATGAGGCCTACCATCAATAAGGATGCAGGAAACATTTGGAAGGCATTTGTGAGAAAAATTAAAGTGACATAGCCCATTTCCACACTACACTGTCATAGTGCTATTATTCCACTTTCAACATCCTATGGAATCCTGAGATTTGTAGTTTAAGGAGGTCCTTTTAAGAATTCTCAGCCAGAGAGGTCTTTGGCCTCGGTAAACTACAAACCCTAAGAATTCCATAGGATGTTGAAAGTGGAATAATAACACTATAACAGTGTAGTGCAGAAATGGCCATAGTTACAAAGTCTCCTCGCTTCACACAGTAGATTGTATGGGTTCCATTTGTGAGGAATCTTAAAGTTGAAATTCAAAACAAAAAATACTTCCAGAAAAACATAAAGCCATTGCACAAATTCAACAGAAAGCAAAGCAAAAACAAAAAAACAAAAAACAGTACATTAACGTCCCCAGACACCACAGATGGGGTTGGGGACTATGGGGGAAAGTTAGAGGTACTGGAATAGGCCAGTTGCTATGGAGATGATGCCTAGCAGCAAGGAGGAAGACAGTGTATTCCCACAGGAACCCAACTACTGTATGTTAACAACTACAAATACAGATTGGATTAGGGAATATGAGTATAAGTTACAGGTACTGGAATAGGCTAGCTGCTATGGAGATGAGGCCTAGCAGCAAGTACCAAAACAGTGTATTCCCTCAGGAACCCAATCTCTGTATGTTAACAACTCTGAATAAAGATTAGATTGAAGAATATGGGAAAAATTTACAAGTACAGAAATAGGCCAGTTGCTATGGACACGAGGCCTAGCAGCAAGGAGGAGGACAGCATACTCCCTCTGGAACCCAGACTGTGTATGTAAATAACTCTGAATACAGATTGCATTGGGAAATATGGAGCAAAGCTACAGGAACTGGAGAAAACAGTTTGGCGAGTTCTTAAGAGGAAAATAACCCAAAACAATGCTGGGTAAATACACTAGTAAATGATAATGCTAATAACACTGCAAGAATGCTGCTAGATTAGATTCAGAGTCCTTCTCCTAGTAAATCTAGGGCCGTTGTCTCTGCCGAGATTACGAATTGGCAGTCCCAGACCACAGCAAGGAAAGGTGCTCTACTTATTTCTTCATCCCTGGGCAAGGGAAATGGAGGTGGCTTGCACGGCCCGTCAGAACAACTTGTAAGCACTGAGCGTGGCATCACTAATGATAGCCTGTGGCAGTAGTGAGGAAGAGTTCCCTTGTAATTTTCTGCCATTGTGGAAGCTATTTGTCCAATCCTATTTTGTGCCTTTTTTAAAAAAGCCAGTTTTTGATAATAATAGACTTTGTCCCATAACTACTTAATTTACATGCAAAATACTGTTTGGGGAAGGAGTTTGTTAAAAACTTCCTCAAAATCAGCTTTGGTCAGACCTCACCTGGAACAACAACAGCAACATCGTTATTTCTTATCTGCCTCTCCCTATGTATTGAGGCAGGGAACAACGGAAAATTAAACATCTGAGGCAGGTAAACCTCAGGATAATGCTATCTTTAGATGGGAGTTATCACATGACATTGTTTCTCTTCTGTTGCTCTCTGGGTGGAAGACAGTTTGAAAGTGTCTCTTCCCTTCCCTTCCCTTCCCTTCCCTTCCCTTCCCTTTTTCTGAGTTTAGAGCTATTTTAAACTTGTACAGCGTATCCAGCTGTCGAACCCCTTCCAGCAGATCATATCACGGTCTAGGGGTGGTTGAAGTCCTGTACCGTGTTCAGGGCACCACAGTTCAAGAAGGATATTAACAAGCTGGAACATGTCTGGAGGAAATGGACAAGATGGTAAAAGATCTGCACACCAATCCCTGGGTATGTTTAGCTTGGTGCATATTGAGAGGTGATATGATAGCTGCCTTTAAATATTTGAAAGAGTTGCCATGTAGAAAATGAAGCACGCTTGCCTTCTGCTGTTCCAGAGGCCATTTTAAATGGATTAAAATCATGAGAAAATGATTCCACTTACATATTAGGAAGAACTTCTTGAGGGAAAGGACTCTTCAGGAGTGCAGTAGATTTTCTCAGAGGCTGGTGGACTTTCCTTTTTTTCAGATCTTCAGAAGTCGGATGGCCATCTTTCAGGAGTGCTTTAACTGCGCATCCCTGAAGAACATGGACTTGAACTGGATGGCCCTACTGGTCTCTTTCTCCTCTATAATTCTATGGTTCTAAGTTCAAGTACGCAGACAACGGCTAGAGTCCTTTGCCATGGTCGTTTATCTTGGAATAGCTCTCCTCCCTTCCCCAGGATTGCACAGGGTCAGCAAGAGGAAGACAGAGAAAGTAGCCTCCATTGTCATCCAGAAAGGAAACTGGTAGCTTTTGAGCAGACTATGGTTGCACTGATTAGCTTCCAGGTAGGCCCTTGAGGCTAAAGGCAATCTGAGGGGCTGTCTTGGAAAATCACCTTTGAGGGATAGGCAGTTTTCCGAAGCAGGCTTCCCAGAGTTTCCAGGACAGATTCTGTAGTCAGGCACAGTGGAGGTAGGCTGCTCAAGAGCTGGCTCTCTGGATGCTGATAAAGGTGCTCTCTCTTCCACCACCACTGCTGCCCCCACATACTTCTGACTTCTGCCATTATGCCTAATGCCTGTACCAGCATGGTTACACCAGCCAACATGATCTTGGACAGTGTCTGCTAAATCACCTACTTCCATATTGGTAAAACTCTCAAAGGGACAGTGAGAGGGGGCTTCCTTTTGCAGAAGTCAAACTAGTTTATCTTCATCAAAGCTAGTTCTTCCTATGGCAGAGAAGGGAAAGCTTAAAACACCTTCCCCCACATCAGTCAATCATTTATTGTATTTGACTAAAAGCTAATAAAAAAAATATACATACATGTATATCCATACAAAAAAAAATCAGACAGTGTATCCCCTGCACAGTCTATAAACAATACATTTCAATTAACTAGCATGAATACTTTTTGCAGCTTTAGCAAATAAGGCTGTTTTATGTGTAATGCAGGGCTTTCCAAACAGTGTGCCGTGACATGTTAGTGTGTCGCCTGAAGTGTGTAGGTGTGTTGCCTACGATCTTGGAAATGTATGTTATTATTTAGAAATCATATATTTTTAAAAATATATGAAAGGTTTTTATGAGATATGTTTTGTCCCCATACATTTTGTTATTACAATTTAGGTATGTGTCTACATCTCTTATAAGAGGTTAGTTAAACCTCCGGTTTGCTGGTAAAACTGAATTACTGTGTCGCGAAATGATGCATCTGTAAAAAGTGTGTCACCAACATGAAAAGTTTGGAAAGCTCGGGTATGGATCACAGTCTGACAGTAGCCAGCACAGGCCATTTCTACACTATACTGTTAGAGTACTATTATTCTACTTTCAACATCCTGTGGAATTCTGTAGTTTGTAGTTTACTAGACCAAAGAGCTCTGGCTGAGAATTCTAAATGCCTCTCCCTAAACTGCAAACCCTAGGATTCCATAGCATGTTAGAAGCGGAATAATAGCACTACAGCAGTGTAGGGTGGAAATGGCCATAGTTTCACATACAAGCTTTCACCTAATAAGAAAGCCAAAATCTGTCCCGAAAATCTCTTCCTGTGGTTTCAATAAAGCTGGCAATCAAGTAGGCAGTATAAAATGTCCTCCACCTCACCCACACTAAAAATACAGAGCCTCAAATTTCTCAGAGTATTCCTAAATCTACCATCCAAATCAGCCATTGCCATAGTTTGGAAATGTAGTTCTGTAAATGCAGTTCTCAGAAGGGCAAAGGTAAGCGTTTGTAAATATGGAGCTCTTATGTGATTTGATTTCTGCAGATGATACCCATCAGAAAAATGTGAAGATTTAATTGAAATTAACTCCTGATCATTTCCCAACTCATATAGATCCAGTCCCTCTCCTTGTTTTTCACTTCAAGAAAGGCAAAAAGGCCTGTGGAAAGAGATTTATTCCATTTCTGTACTAGCCTGTTATAGTGCTATTATTCCACTTTCAACATCTTATGGAATCCTGGGGTTTGCAGTTTCGGGAGGGGCCTTTAAGGTGCGCTATGTGGAAACGGCCTTAGACGTTAACAAGTTTTGGACTAGCTTAGCCCTGCCACCTCTTCCATTCTTCTCCCAAAGAAAGCTTGGGGAGTCAGTCCTCTAACACATAGAAGACCCATCTCAGCCCTAGCTGTTACAGATACCATACCTATCTCTGTCCCGAGGAATTCAGCTGGAGCCTCCAGTGGTACTGCCAACAGCTACCTCAAAAGCTTGTTTTGACAAATCTCCAGGTCATTCAGGTTATTGTGATTTATCCCCTAGATCTTGATACCATATTCTATTTGAGCAACTACTTTCCCTAAAACACTTTGAGTGCAGGAATTGCCAGCTTGCCACTTCCACAGTAGAAAAAAATTCAGTATAACATGGGCTGATTTTGGTGTTGTTATTTTGATGTTTTGTAGCTGACCCTTTCAAGATTTTTTCTCATCAAAATACATCCCCAAATACTTTAAAAAGGGAACTTGTTCCATCTTATTTCCACCTACATTTCAATTAAATTTAGGTGAATGTTTACCAAAGACAATCACTTTAGATTTAACATAGTTTATTCTAAGTTTGTTTGTTTGTCAGAACTCATAGAGTTTGTTTAGACAACTCTCCAGCCCAATTTTGTTCATAGATAATAATATAATGTCATCAGCATAAATTAGGATTGCTGTTTTATGACTTCCTGTGGGGGAGGCAATTTAGCTTTGTTATAATATTATTAAAATAAAGATTAAACAGGAGAGAACTAACAAGCAGCTTTGTCTGACTCCTTTGGTTGTACAAATTTCCTCTGTCAACCTTCCATGTGTGCTAATCCTTACCTTACACTTGTATTAGTGTATAAATCCTGAATCAAGAGTAACAGCCTCTTATCAATATTAGAACCAACAAGCTTAGTCCACAAAGGGTTCTTACTGATTATTTCAAAAGCAGAAAAGAAGTCAATGAATGCAACAAAAAGCTATTTGGAAGAATCACTAGTGTATTTATGAATTAAATGATGTAACATAAAAATCTGGTCAACTGTACTAAGGCCTTTCCTAAATCAGCTTGTTCTTGAGGAAAATTAATATCCTCCACACAATTTATCAGCTCTTGGAGAAGAAAGCAGCTGTGAACCTTAGAGCTAATAGCCAATAACCTAATTGACCAATAATTGTGATAATTCTGTCCTACTTATTAACTTTATACGCTGCAAGAGGTCCATATGTCTCCAGACTCTCGGTTCTGCAAAAACAAAACAAAGCAAAAAACAAAACAAAACAAAACTCCATCAGATCATCTGCAAATTCTCTTAATTTAAAAATCTGTTTCTTTACCACCACACCTTTAAGTTTTTCTTCTTGTCTTATCTTTCTGTTAAGAAATCCCAAAATCAATATCAAAAGTAATGATATATGTGGCGGACTTGTGAAAAAGCTAAAAAGTTTTGGATGGAAATACATAACATGATCCAAAGAATTCTGAAACAGCAAATAGTTAAGCAACCTAAATTATTTTTACTAGGAATTTAGAGTGATGACGTTAGCATTGACAAACAAGAACAGAAATTATTTCAATATATATTACTGGCAATGAGAATTATCTATGCAAAGTATTAGAAGAAAATGGGGATCCCAACAATGGCTGAATGGTTTAATAGATTGATGTCAACTGTGGAGATGGACTAGTTGTCAGCTAAATTAAAGGGAAATTTTGAAAGAGAGTTTAATCCTTAATGGATTTCTTAAGGGAAAATGGTGGTGAATTGATGATTTTAGGGTTTTGAACGTGCATGTCACTGTTCTTTTTTAAATTTTGAATTTTATTGTTATCATGGGAAAGATATTACAAAATTTAAATATGACTATAGGTCATTACTATT
Source organism: Cyclura pinguis (assembly GCA_030412105.1). Taxonomy (NCBI): domain Eukaryota; kingdom Metazoa; phylum Chordata; class Lepidosauria; order Squamata; family Iguanidae; genus Cyclura; species Cyclura pinguis. The sequence goes on along the minus strand of CM059600.1, from coordinate 313,333,499 downwards.
AACATTTTCAATATAGATATGGTTTGTTTAATAGAGGTAATAGATTTATTGAGAATTAATAAATGGTCTATAGAATCAAACAATAATATTTGGTATTGACTAACAATGTTGGTATTCAGCCCAAAATAGAAATCTAAGAAATTTAGAAATTAAAATAGTTAAGGAGATAAATATAATGAGCAACAAATTTAGTTGTAATTTTAGGTAATGACTTTAAGTACATTTATATAAGTATTTATATAAGCCTTTGAGGCCCCTCCTTAAACTGCAAACCCCCGGATTCCATAGGATGTTGAAAATGGAATAATAGCACTATAACAGTCTAGTGCGGAAATGGTCTGAGATGTGTATGTGTGTGCACTGTCTGTGAGATACACAAACAAATACACCTGGTGACTTGCAAATTTTGTGTTAATTTGTATTGCTGAAGTATTTGTACTTTTTTAAAAGAAATGTTTTATTTTCTTTACCTAATATTCTCAGTAATTAATTCTTCATTACAATAATAATACTATATGTATATACACACACACACACATACACACACACACATACATATATATGTATATGTAATGTAATACACACACACACACATACACACATACATATGGCACAATAAAAAGCAATTAAGTTTCTGCAATATGCATGAAAATTCTCGTTTCATAATATTTATATTTTTCAATAATGTCACTATTCAGTCATCACTTTCTATGGTCAGTTGATTTGTAGAATGGACAGAAATTATTTGCCTTAATGAGTCATTCCTGCCCTTCCCTAAAATTAACAAGATGAATCAGTTTGACTAAATCTGAGGTGAACAGCTTCTGACTTTACAGATGTTGTTGGATTACAACTCCTGTCATTCCTCACTATTAGCCAAGTTGGTCATAACTGATGGAAGTTGTACTCCAACAATATCTGCGAGGCCACCAGTTCCCAATCCTCCGACTAAATAAATGTTATAACCATTTCCCCCCTGAGTGGGATGTCTGAATGTATTTTAACATCAGAAAATATCAAAAAGTACATTTGAAACCCTCTTGAGTTTCACAAACGGTGTGATAGGTAGCAAGGGAATGGATAAGAAACAGAAGTTAACTCTTCTCCCCAAGGGTCCATTCATACTATACAATTAGATCCGTATGGTTCCACTTTAACTGCCATGGAATCCTATGGAAACCTCGGTTTTGTAGCTGGTGAGGCATTGGAGTCCTCTAGATGAATGCCCCTCCGTAAACTGCTAATTGTAGGATTCCACAGGATGGAACCATAGCAGTTAAAGTGGAATCACAGTGCTATAATTCTGTAGTATGAATGAGTCCCTGGTCTCTCAGAGGCAGTTGCATGGCACTTTGTATCTTTATTATAGGTGGCAGGCAGATAATGCAGACAATTGTAGTTCTGAGTGCACACTCCCTACACTGAAGTTTGACAGATCATTTTTATTGACACCATCTTCCTCTCTTGTTTCTCCCCTTTCTGTAGAGAGAGGAGACATACATAAGCCTATTTTCACGACAAGAATCACGCTTTTATATCTTTTTGCCAAGGCCATGAACGCAATGAAGATTCTATTACTTGAAAGCAATGAAAATATGTATTATTTTTCTGCATCCATCATTTATGCCACAAAACAGCTCTAGAGCAGAAACTCATGTTTAAATCTCTATCTCCTCTGTTGGAATGGGCATATTTTGAATACAGGCATATTTTTAACATCATTGTACACTGTAAAAGGCTACATTTCCAATCACTTGAGGGAGTGCTAAGATTAACAGCTGCCAAAATGAGGTTACCGCTATGATACTGAGTATTTTAAAGGAGTCATAAGAAGAAAAATAGTATTTACTTCGTATTCTAAAGCAGGAATACCAAATGTGTATGCAATAACCAGTTTATTTCTGTACAAAATAAATATAACACCTGACTAGATGATTGTAAATAACCTGGATTTTATTCTTAGTGCTATATTTAAAACCCTCCTTGATAAAGTACCACTCTTTCCTGGAGTGATGTCATCTTCCTGAATGATTATGAGGGCCAATCCTAATACACTTGTTTCTACACCACCAACAATAATAAATGTTGCCATTATCCAGCATATCTGAATGTTCAAAGTGTTTTTCATGTATAATCATTGCAACACTCTAAGAGGAAAGTATTATTCCCATTTTACAAATAAGAAGTTTAGGTTGTGAGGCTTGCCTGACATCAGCAAGTGAAGAGATCACAACTGTGTTTTCTTCTTTCTTGCTCAGACTATTGGCTGCTAACTTGCATAACTGAGCAAGATCAAAATCCCTATCATATATTTTTAAACAGCGGTGGGTTTTTAAAAAAATGTCTGCAAGATGGAGAAGCATTGCTGCCCATTTCCACACTACACGGTTCTAGTGCTATTATTCCACTTTCAACATCCTATGGAATCCTGGGGTTTGGAGTTTAGGGAGGCACATTTAGAATTCTCAGCCAGAGAGCTCTTTGGCCTCAGTAAACAAGAGATTAACATATATTAGTTAAAAACAGAACATCAATTAAAAACAATAGTTAAAATGCATAATATCATCTTAAAAGAACAAATAATACAAATTTCTAAAAACAGTATATGTTTAAAATTCATTATTCACAATTTAAAATAATCTGGATAGCTCAGTCCACAGTTTAGGTGTGGCTGAAGAAAAAGTTCTCTGAGTGACCGTTGCCAGTCTAGTCCTGGCCAGTTGAAATAAATGTCCCCCAGAGGACCTGAGTGTGTGGGGCAGATTATATCGGAGGAAGCACTCCCATAGGCAATGTAGACCCAAACCATGTAGGGCTTTGAAGGTAACAACACTTTGTACTTTGCCAGAAACTAATTGGCAGCCAGTGGGGGTGACTTTAATATTGGTGTAGTATGCTCACTTCTAAATGCACCAGTAACCAACCTGACCACCATGTTTTGAACCAATTAAAGTTTCCAAACTTGTTACAGAGATAGCCCAAGGTACAATGCATTGCAAAAGTCTAACCTTGAGGTTACCATCACGTGCAGCAGCAGCAGCTAAAGCCAATAGTAAGCACTCCTGGCCAACGCATTTATCTGAGCTGTCATTTGGAGCAATGGATCCAAAAGCAGTTCCAGGCCATGAATACAGTCTTTCAGGAGACGTGTAACCCCGTCCGGGATTGCTTAACACACCTACAAACCCAAGCTAGGACCCCTGACAGTAAGCACCTCCATCTTGTCTGGATTCAGCTTCAATCCGTTTTTCCTCATCCAGCCCATTACCTCCTCCAGGCATTCATTCAGAGGAGACATCCTATCCTTAGCTGAAGCTGTTTTTGAAGTATTCTCTATTGCACTTAGAGATGCATAACTGAGAGTGACAGATCCATAACTGCTCTGTATTCACTAACACTACATAGTCACAGTCAGGGCACTATTGCTACAATTGTAAATGCCCTTCCAAACTTCCTCTACCAGGCAACAGTGGCACCAAGGGATGGAGATCTACTCAGCTTACGATTGGGTACAGAAATATCATAAGCTGTTCAGTGTATAATCAGGATATAATCCTCTCTCGCCAGTGAGTAAAGCAGTAACAATGAGAAGCAGGACCGTTGTCACAATTCCTTGTCACAGCCTCGCTCATTGGCAGGAAGGGGATAGAATGCATCTTCCTGCACCCTGATTGCCAGCTGAATGAACCATCATCTCTCAATGTGGCTGCTGTCGGATAAAGTAGGTTTAGGGGGCATTGGGCCAGAAGATGCTACTTAGAGCCTTTCTGCACTACACTGTTGTAGTGCTATTATTCCACTTTCAACATTCTGTGGAATTCTGGGGTTTGCAGTTTAGGGAGGGGCATTTAGAATTCTCAGCCAGAGAGCTCTTTGGCCTCAGTAAACTACAAACTCCAGAATTCCACAGGATGTTGAAAGTGGAATAATAGCACTGTAACAGTGTGGTGCAGAAAGGCCTTTAGTTAATGCATACGTAACCAAATAGATGATGTAGAATATGGACTACTGTTATCTACTATATAAAAGTCAAAGTTTGCATGTTTGTTTGTCTGTGTCAGGAGAAGACCTCATATGACTGACTGTGTGAGGCAAAGACTTCATATGATTGGCTGTCTGTGAAGATTCTATGGAATCCTGGGGTTTGCAGTTTAGGGAGAGGCCTTTAGAATTCTCAGCCAGAGAGCTCTTGGGCCTGGCCAGTTGCTATGGAGATGAGTCCTAGCAGCAAGGAGGAAGGCAGTGTATTCCTTCAGGAACCCAACCTCTGCATGTTAATAACTCTGAATACACATTGGATAGGGGAATATGAGGAAAAGTTACAGTACTGGACAAGACAGTTTGGGAAATTAAAGGCACAAGATCTCAAATCTTTCTAACAAGTATTATCTAAGAGAAAATAAAACTTGGGTAACGCTCGGTATATATGCTAGTTAACAACAAATATGAATGCTAGTAATAACAATAATAAATTTAGCACTTGTATTTGAGGTATTTTATGTACATTACTTTGTATTCCTTACAACAATCTTCTGTAATATTTGTTTTCCATTTAAATGCACACACTGTAAACTGAGGTCTAGTAAAAAGACTTTCAACAGTGTTGTGTGTGTCTTGCTCTCTCACTCAAAGATCTCATGGACAGTATCCCAAGACAATATTCCAGTGATATTCCCGAGACAACTCCCATCACCCTTAGCCAGAACAGCCAACATCTGGAAGGCTGTACAACATCTGGAAGGTGACACATTGCCTAGCTCTGGCTAAGCCATGGAAACCAGGTTATCCCCCTCTTGAAGTTTATTTATTCCACGCCTTCAGGCTGCAGTATTCTGTTTGTCAGTGCAGTACTGTAAAGACTTGGTCTACATCTGTATCAAGAACAAGGTAGTAAAATGGACTGCTCCACTTCAATTGTAGTTAGAAGATACCATTTGTTCCCCACTGATAAAAAACCCCCTGCTTTCCTATTTTACAACTTACAAGGGTGGTTGTGTTTTTTGCTCTTTACACGGACATACTGTATTCTGGCAGAGTGAATTAAGGGAACAGTACACAATAAAGAAGAGCCCAGATGCCAGACTTTCCTCCTTTTCTTGCCTTGGCTTAAGTGAAACCCTGCTGTAGGCCTATGTATATAGCTCTACCAGGGAGCTGTATATAACCTTGATCAATAAACTAGTTATGTGACCAACATCTGTGGAGCTTGAAATCAATATTTAAGATTCAACAGGGAACACAGTGGTGAACATTGAGGAAAAATTGGTTTCTTACTTGCAGTCTTTTGAAATGGTATACTTCAATCTGCTTTTTGTGTCCTTGGTTACCTTGGTACAGGAAGGGTGTTTTTTTCCTAGCACAAGGTACACCTAGTGTAGGACAAAGGGCACAGCAAGAGAGGGGAAGTATTAAACCAAAGCTAAATAGTAAAAACCTGCTTTTGATAAAAGATGCTGCTAGGAAAGATAACTATTCCTTTGTTGGGATAGAAAGTGGCTATATATGGCCTCCTTTTCACCCAAGGAAATAAATAATGACACAAAATATTCTGCATTAACAGCATCAACATACTACCCTGGTCTGAAAAACATATGCTGATTTCTGTCTGCTTGCTATAGCAGGTTGAGGAATTTAGAACAGTATTATTGCAATAGAAGATTATTTAGGTTTTATGACATGGAGTTAGGGTCAAGATGAAAACTTTTGAGATTTACATTTTTATCCTGCACTGACCTTTTAGCTTCATTCCTTAATTGAGCAAGGCATGCTAAAGAAAGTGATTATTATGAAGCGGACACATCCCTCGGGTGTTATGAGGTGCCAGGCACAGTTAAACTATCTCAAGACAACCATGTTCTCTAGAGTTGCTTTATTGCTATTATAAAAAATCTTTATATGGTGAAAAATTTGTATTTTTATGCTGGAAGAAGATGAAGATGACAGTTTAGACTGTTGAATGGTAGTTTCAGTTTGAGCTTTGTGCCCACAGAGATTGTAAAACATCTAAGACTGGGGCGGCCACTTGATTGGCTTCTTAGGATTCTAAAGGGGTAGATTAATCTCTGTGAAATTCATAGTTGGAACATTCTGCCATTAACTGGCACTTTCCAGTTATCAAGCTACTTTATGAAACTGAAAAAGTCCTATTACGTTTGCTAAATAGGCAACTTTGGGGGTGTGGTTGTCGTGAAATCATCACTTCTCCAGAGCATTAGCTACTCATGACTGTCCTTTGTGGTTGTTAAACCACAACAGTAGCCTCTTCATCAGATCACCTAATGTCAAGTTTAACCGTATTCATAAAATGCTTTGGCAAGGATATCACTGAGTATGTGACTTGTTACTCAGAGATTCACTTATATTTAGATAGACTTCAGCACCTTTTTAAGCATGCTGAGTAACATAACCATCTTAGTCAAACTACCAAGAGGATGCTGGGAAATATTACTTGTGGTCACACCAGCAGAGTTTTCCTGCACTGCTTAGTGCCTAATATTTTAAAATGTACCTGTCTGTGTTTCCAATTTAGTGCTGAAGTAACAAATAAGAGCTTAGGAAACTTCAGCAGAGCTTTCACTGAAGATGGGTCCAGCAAGTTTCATTTGAACAATTAGGTATTTGAAACAAAGAGATTGCCAGGATATAGCAGTGTGAATCTTAGAGTAGATCTACTGACTTAATCAGTGAATGGTGAGTCAACATACAAGTAAATCGCACTGATCCAATGGGTCTACTCTAATTGGAGCTACTAATAGGAGTCCTGGTGGTGCAGTGGTTAAATGCCAGTACTGCAGCCACAAGGTTGTGAGTTCGATCTTGCTGGGCTCCAGGCTGACTCAGCCTTCCATCCTTCCCCAGGTTGGTAAAAAAGTACCCAGCTTGTTGGGGGCAATTAGCTAACATATTGTAAACCACTTAGCTGATAAGCGGTATAGAAATACACGTACTATTGCTATATATCATGCACCTTTGTAACAGGTTTCCCAGTCATCTTACTGCTTCCCCATAGCTGAACCACTTGTTTGATTTCTCCAGTTCACCAGCCACACTTCCACAAGACAAGATCTATATTGGTAGCAGAGGTAGAGTCTGAAAGTAAAGCATTACAGATAACTAATTACTTGAAATTTATTCCTGTTTTCAGCAATGGAAGTATAACTTAGGGCCTTTCCATACTACACAACTTTTGCACTGTGATTCCACCTTAACTGCTGTCATTCTGTTCTATGGAATCATGGGATTTGCAGTTTAGAGAGGGATATTTCGAATTCTCAGCCAGAAAGCTCCAGTATCTCCCAAGACTACAAACTCCAGGATTCCATAGGAGGCAGCCATGGTAGTTAAAGTGGTATTATAGTGCTATAGTTGTGTAGTGCAGAAAGGCCTTCAGTTCCGTTATGGGTATAATTTGACAAAAGACAACTTGACTCTTTTTGTGTTGTAATGGTAACTTTTTAACAACTTTTAAAGTTATGGCTGGCATAGCCATACCAAATGATAGTGGAGGAGCATCACACAATTCAAGTGCTAGTTCATGCTGTGCCTCACAGCTCTGTACTCTTTTGTGTATTTCAGTGCCAGCAAGGGAGATGTGAAAGGAGTGTGTTGTTAACTGATGTCGGGACTTGTAGAATTCTAATTTTTCAGGGTAATTTAATGTAACACTATAATTTATTTTATGTAACAGGAAAGTAAAAAGTTTTAAGAATTGTAAATGTAACTGTAACGACAATAATGACAACAAACTACTGGCACATAATAGAGCTGGGACTGTAACTAATTACTTTTTACAGTAACTTTCCAAACTCTGAAAGGAACTCAACCACCAGCATCACCCTGAAAATACCATACAAGATTTCTAATTTTCATTATGGTTCCCTCCCTCTGTATCTCCTCACATCCTTTTTGATACTACCTGTGCATTCTTTTCTCCCACATTTGGCCATTCCCTCTTCCCCTCTCTTCTTGCTCACCTCTATGCATGGCTCTTTGCTACCTTCTGCTTTTCTCCAACACCTTAGTCTTCCCTCCTGGCCAGTTACTGCTTCTAACTTCTATTGACTGAAGGTCATTACTCTATGGTCATTTCCACACGGGGTAATAAAAATGGTGCAGTGCGTCCTCCACAGAGGATGTCTGCACCTTGGAGCAGACTGGGTCCGGACTACTTAGTGTAGATCCGCACCTCAGTCCGCTCCGGAACGACCCCAAGTGGTCCTCCAGCATGCTTTTGAAAGACCTGATTTTTCTGGTCTTTCAAAAGCACGGAGCGCACCACTGCGAGCCTGCTCCCTTGTGCAGATTCGCAGGCTCGCACCAATGTGAGCCTGCGATCTGCCAAGGGCGGGCTTTAGGCTGGCGAGTTTCAGCGGTTGGTCGAGACCCACGACCAACCGGAAGCCACCATTTTGGATGCCGGAGCAGAGCGGATCGACGATCACGCACTGCTCCGGAGCAGCCTGGACCAGACCGGGAAGCCAGAAGATCCGGTAAGTAGCAGCACGGGGTGATTCCCTCACCCCGTGGGGAAATGGTCCAAGTCTACAAAAACTTGGGTCTTGCCTATCAAGGCTTTATTTCTTTATACTAGCACCATGTTCTTGATTCATAAGTATTTGAAAAACCTTTAAAAATCAATTTGATTTTAAGGGATATTTAATTATTTGTGTTAGACAGGAAGCTGGATTTTTTGAAAAACTACAAGACAAATGTAGCAACCAAGTCTTGGCTATGTTTCTCTTAGTGTCTCATGGAAACAAGGTGAAATGGAGAGGCTATGGATTAATGGTATGGAAACAAACTGGGAGAGTCATGGAAATATCTTTTAAAAAAGTAAGTTTTCTACACTCTTCTTAGGAGTGCACAGACCAGCCAATTGGTTGGCTGCCCAGTGAAATGTGCTTGAGGTTCCAAATGTACACATGGCACATTTTTATAACTCTTCATTTTCCCTGAGGATTCCAGATTCCTTCAATACTCTGCCGTACTATTGGTAAAAGGCAGCCTAAATACCCTAAAGGCCCCAGATCCCATCTGAGCTTGCAAGCTAAGCAGGGACAGCTCTGGTTAGTACTTGGATGGGTGACCATCAATAAATACCAGGTGCTGTGGGCAGTATGTCAGAGGAAGGAACTAGCAAAAACAATTTTGAGTATTCCTTACCTAAGAAAATCTTATGAAATTTATGGGATCACTATAAGTCAACAGGAGACTTGAAAGTATACACGCACACACATATATACACATTACTGGAAAAATTAATAATTTGCTTAGGTGGCTAAGGATTTTTCATGCTTCCCTTACCATATAGGCCTAAAATGGAAACCGCATATAAAGCACACAGATTTTCTGCTTGCCAAGAGTCAATAAAATAAGCCCAGGATTTTCAATATACCATCTTCCATATGAAGCCATCGACATAATGCCTAAATGTTGTACTCGAATAATTATGCATGTAAAAGCAAAGACAGGTATTTTTAATGTGTTAAACTGAAACCACCATACTTGGTTTAAATGTATTTGGTAGCTTGCTTCCCTCCATGACATGATTCTTCTACAGGTTACACAGTCATTTTAAGATGTCCCTTGATCCCCTTACATACCCACCCCTTGGGAAGCTGGGCTCAGGAGTCCTAGCCATGATGGGACAGAATATTATAGTGTGGTTTGTGCGCTAGCATCCTTAATATTTCCTTCCTTTCAGAAGCAAATAGACCGTACCCTTATCTGAATGCTAATTTCCTAGTTAAAACCCTCCCTTGCTGACAAGGGACTGAAAGAGTTTTAAATCACAGATGTAGAGTATCAAATGCAATAATGCTCTTGCAATAGTGCATTGAAGCCTCAATTAATTAACCCTTGGGCTAAGTAGGCAGGTACACGATGGTGGCCACAGGCGGTGGATGGATGAGATTTAAATGTGTATCTCATTTCCCCAGCACGGAACATGCCGCTTGGTTCAGAAAGGAGTCATTTTGCACACTCGCCTCATTTACTCTCAGTTTTAATCCCTTTAATTCCACCTGAGATCCAGGCAAGAAAAGAGGAGGAAAGCGAGGTGGAAAGGCTGCCGAGCTGGCCTTTGTTTACACACTTTTTCCCAGGGGGACCCCCCACAACAGAGCCGTGGCTTCTGGCCTTTTCATTGGGCTGCAGGGCTTCAAAGCAGTTATCATATGGAAATAGTTAAACAGAGATTAGAGGGGGGAAGCACTTCATAGCAATCTACCCTTTTAGCAAAGGCAAAGAAGGGGCAGGCAGGGTGTTGAGATAGGAGAATGTGGGTCGCCGAGGGAACTGAAGAGCTCAATGGCAACAAGAGAGTGCAGGGCCGGGCCCCCAAAGACCTGAAGACCTTGGGCCAGTGGGACCACAGCTGCCATTTCCCTTTCACTCCTGTCTCTCATAAACACCCATATTTTACAAAGCAACAACTGCATTCAAGAGTTATACAGACATCTCACTCATATGTACTGAAACCACCACCTTTGAAACCACCACTGTTTTGAGAAGTGCAGGCTGGATATGATATGAACCCTGGTCCTGATCCAAGCCATTTCTGCACTAGACTGTTATAGCGCTATGATTCCACTTTCAACATCCTATGGAATCCTGGGGTTTGCAGTTTTGGGAGTTTGCAGTTTGCTGCCTGGACCCTCCCAAAACTGCAAACCCCAGGATTCCATAGGATGTTGAAAGTGGAATCATAGCGCTATAACAGTCTAGTGCGGAAAGGGCCCCAGTGATGCTGGATCCTGATCAAGTGCGCGTCGTAATGGAAGAATCTTCATGTGCGTGTGCCAGGTGTTCATCATCTGCACAGGCTCCTTATAGTCCTTAGTGCACCAACTAAATGGATAGCCTTACCTTACAAATATCAGAAGTTGTCTTACACCATGTCTAGCCACTAGTTTATCTAGCAGCTTTCCAGAGTTCCAGATAAGAACCTATTACTCATCTAGAGATTCCTGGGACTGAACCTGGAATCTCTGCAAGCAATGGGTATACTCCACCACTGAGCTGCAGCACTTTCCCCCAAACCCTATCATACCCAGCATTCTGCAAGAAGCCACCTTTGGAATCTTGAGATTTCTTCATTTCCTAATTTCACCAGAAATACCATGGTAATTGGAAGTCATCCTCTTGGATGATACCATGCAGAGAGGTGGACATCATGAACATTCTCCAGATTTAGAAATGTCTTTAGTCAGTTGTCACTGGCCCTCTATTAGTTGTACCTCTTTTCTGGGGGCGTGGGGAGAGACTTTAATATTGGAATAAGCCTTGTGTAGCCAGTGATATGTTCAAGTAAGTGGGTTTTAGAGGAATGTCAATATATGGTTCTCAGTGATGCTTTCCACCATTCTCTCCCCAGGATTGACAGAGCCTAGTCAATGATAGGATATAACAGACACTCCATAATGAATCATACATCCATCACCCAAGATGTGGATGAAACAAGTTCTGCTTCATCTTGTAGAGTATGTCCAAGGACAGCTGACAAAGAAAAGGAGAAAGAGAAAGGAGGAGAAAGAGACAAAATAGATCTGACTGAGCATCTAATTTAAGATTTTGGGAAGCTTAATTTAACTTGTTGTGCATCTCTTATAGTCTGTGTGCTTGATTGTTTTGCATGGAGTTAATAGCTCACAAACATGTACATTTGGGAATGAACATATTGGTTCCAACCCAATATGAGCTTAGCAGAGTACCACATTATGCCAAGCTGCCCTTTGCTCCCCCCCCCCCATGTACTGATTCTGATGTATGCCCCATGGACAGACAGATGGCTGAGGAAAGACAAGAAGTGAGCTCCCAGGCCTGTCCAGAAGGATAAGGCCATTTTTGTGCATCTGGTTGTAAAAATGCAGTCGGATGCGGCCTGGATGCACCCCTTACTCTCTAACTGGCCACAGGAGCATACAATAGCATCAACAGATCAGGCCCTTTCTGCAGGACAGCAGCATCCTGGCATGGGGACATGAGAGGAGTGGGATTGCGATGACGCTTCTGCATGAGGTCATTGCAGTCCCCCCTCTTCTCGTGTCCCCAGTCAGCGTGATTGCGAGGTATATCATTGATGGAAAAACTCTGTCAATGGCCCCCAATCGTGTAAGGCTTCCCTCACAGCCAGCCATGCAGAGGGACTGGAAACATGATCATGCGCTTCCCCCCACTACAGCATGAGAAGAAGGCTGACTGTGGTGTGGAAGGAAGGAGCATGTCCCTCATGCTCCCTTCCGCAAGCAGCCAACTGGATGTGGAGGGGAGCCTTGGGGACATGCTCCCATCCTGGCAGAGGTGCAGCTGGAATTGCGATGGGATGATATGGGACAGTGTTGTCGTGTGGAAATGACCTTTGTTGCATTGCGTGAAGGAGGAGTCATTGTGCATGAAATGGCTCCTGTAAGGCCTGAATTGCTCAAACAGTTGAAAAGATTTTTTAAAAATCCCCCTCTTCGAGTGTTTAAAAATTGTTTTGTTTTGTTTTTCTCTCTGTGGGTAGGGTGGGCTAAAAACTATAGCTTCAGCCCAGTTAATTGTGACTAACAATGTACTCTTGTACATACCTAGTCATCAGAGATTATTCCCAAGATTGCAACCTAAATTCCACTGAAAGCAATGGAATAATCTAGCAAACTCAAGTCTCATGGCTTTCAGTTGGATTTAGTCATGACTAACCTCAACTAAAACACAGCCAATATAGATATTCAATAGCAAGACTACATGTGTCATACACACAAAGCAGTAGCAATTACTATCCCACAGATTCAGTTCTCAAACATCAACTCCCTATAATTGTGGGTTCTGACAATCAGGGAACCAAAAAACACAATGAATTTGCATCTTCTGTTTTGTACCCCTAATACTTCTCTACCTCTCCTTTCCATCTGATTCCAAGGAAGCTGTTAGGGTAGTGAACCAATGTCTGTAGTCAGCAGTGAACTGGATGAGGGCAAACAAATTGAAGCTTCATCCAGACGAGACAGAGGAACTCCTACTCAGTCGAAAGATAGATGAGGGAATAGGGACTCTGCCTGTGCTAGATGGGGTCAGACTCCCCCTGAAATCTCAGGCTCGCAGCTTGGGTGTTCTCTAGGACTTGACTCTGAGTCTGGATGCCCAGGTTTCAGCAGGGGCAAGGAGTGCATTTGCACAGTTAAAACTTGTGTGCTAGCTGTGCCCATTCCTTGAGATGTCAGATCTGGCTGCAGTGACACATGCCTTGATCACATTTCAGTTGGACTACTGTAACATACTCTACGTAGGGCTACCTTTGGAAACTGTTCGGAAACTTCAGTGCGTTCAAAATGCGGCAGCCAGAATGCTGACTGGGGCCAGTTACAGGGAGCACATAACTCCCTTGTTAAAATAGTTTTAATGGCTGCCTGTTCATTTTTGAGCATAATTCAAACTGTTGGTTCTGACCTATACTTATATGGCTTAGTTCCAGATTATTCGAAAGACCACATCTCCCTATTCAAATCTGCCAGAGCTGCAAGCTCTGCAGGGAAAGGCTTTCTCTTGTTCTTGCTACCATCCCAGGCTCACCTGGGGAGGACATAGGAGAGATCCCTCTCAGTGGCTGCTCCCACCCTCTGGAACTCTTGTCACCGGGAAGCTAGGCTGACCCCCTCCTTGCTCTCTTTTTGCTGGCAGGCAAAAACATTTTTATTTAAGCAGATTTTTAATATCTATGCAGGTAGGCTTTCTTAACTTATGAAGATGCTTTTAAAAATTTTGTAGGTTTTTTTTATAATTGTATATGCTTTTTTAATTATTTTAATTTCTAAAAATGTTTTATTGATGTTTTAACTCTTTTGGAAGTTGCCTTGGGTCCCACTTAGGGAGAAAGGTGGTATACAAATATAATACATGCATAAATAAATAAAGTCAGGATACATTCAGTCATTCAAGTTCTATGCTTAGCCAGCATTTAGAAACAAGGCATGTGATAAAAGATATCTGTTTAATTGGTAAGAGCTCTGCTTGTCCTCGCACATATGTTTCCTTTATCTTGCTAAAGAACTTGGTTTTGTGGTTGGTCATTGAAAGGTAAGCATATGTTCAATCTGCAAGTCTTCTCACTGAAGCATGTAACTCTGAGGAAAGCTCACCATATGAGGGAGAACTGATTTCCCTTAAAATCTGGTTTGACCTTTAGTCTAAGATCAGGTGCTAGTTCATACTACTAATGTCTACCATCAACTGTGTCTCTGAATTGCGTTATAAAAAGTATACACAAACAAAAAAGAGACTATAGCTGGGTCTTTATACATAAGGTATATGGAAAGTGAATAAAAAACTGAAAATGAAGATCTGTAGTTCTGCTTAATATTTGGGAAGAAATATAAGAATTCTGAGACAATGAGAAGCATTCATTTTAAAAAAATTTAGTATATAGTGGTGTGGAGATTTCTGGTACAGATATCATTGAATGGTAGCTAATTCCTTGTTCAAAAATAGCATAGATCAAAGCATGAATGGGAAACCAGTGGTTGGAAAAGACAAAGTTAACTTGTGTAAGGTGTTAATCCCTAGACATTTTGGCAGCTTTTCACATTTTATTGGGAACACCTGCCCTTCTTCAGAGCCGTGCAACTTGAGCAGTGTGGCTGCTATGCCTAGCGATGTCTACATGGATTCCCTCCCCTCAGAACTCATCTAGAGCCATCTCACGGTGCAGAAAAACCTTCCCCCTCCTGCTCCTGCTTCTCGCGGGGAGGCATCTAAATCCTGAAATCCATCGCTTATCCCACTTGCTATGAGCAGCCCCACCGTGCCAAACAAAAGCCAATGTCACTGGAGAGGAACTGGCAGAGAGAGGAGGAAGAAGGGGGGAAAAGATTATATGAGCCTGGAGAGGAAGGGGGCTGTTGTTTGTTTCTCCCTTGATTCTGGTTCGGCTGGCGGCTGGTTGGCCACCCTCCCCCCACCTCCCTCCCCGGGCGTGGCCTGCACTCCACTGTGTAACTCTCCAGCTCATTTCTCTCCACGCGATTTACCATCTGTGAGCTCGTCTTTAACCTAATAAAAATCATCTAGCTTTTGACTAACAAGAAAAGGAAACAGTGTTCATTGTGGGGTTTGGGGAAAATGGCTTCACTAATCTGCAGGATGAGAATGGAGTGATTTATAGGCGGATTTAACTGGAGGCTATGATTAGGGGGCTGGTAGTAAGTGCATTAGATGTCTAAGTGTGGCAATAGAGTAAATAGGCGTTTTATTTATCGCAGTGCCAGGGGCCTCTTAGCGGAAGAGCGCTTCTCCAAATTGAAATATAGCAGAGTTTACACTCCTGATTAGGGCTTCAAGTGCACAGCCCAAGGCTATCAGCGAGCAGAATCAACGCTTGCTGACACCTAATTGTCACTGGATTAATGTGCAAACAGGGACAGCAAAACAGGCACAACAAATAACCTGGTGTCAGAGCTGTTGGTGGCACTGTCCACTAAATGACTGGGGGCCAAATTGAAGTTTATATCTCAAAATCCACTGAGATCAATGCATCAGCTGAGCTGGAAATATGGCACCAGTGTATCTATCCCAAGTATTTGCATACTGCAGGCATTTGGTGGATCTAGGGAGATTTGTATGTGGCCCTCTTAGGATTGTAAACTGCTTAAAAACCTGTGGGATGTCATTTTTTAAAAAAATAAGGAGTTGTTTTTAATTTTTTTATTTTAACAAAAATTAAATTAGTCTCTTAAGATAAACTAGCATTTTCATTAGTCTGTTATTTTCTTGACTGAATCACACAGGGAAATATGTCTCATTTCAGAAATCTTACATACACACATACATACATACATACATACATGTATACATACAGAGAGACACCCATGTTCCTGCTGCCTGAACTCTTTTTGATGAGACCATTCAGAACAACAGTATTGGAAAGAACCTATGGCCATGCTGGCTAAGGGATTCTGGGAGCTGTAGTTTTTGAAAAAGGGAAAGTAATGCTTCTAAGCTATGGCCCAGAACTAGCCTAACACCACAACTGGTCTGAACAGTTGCTTCAAGTGACAATACCTCTGAAGGTCACCTCCATTTGAGAGTTATGTCCCACAACTCTGTGTGACCTTGCAGGAGGCCAATGAACAAGAGTCCCTGGCAGCACTAAAAAGATCACCTTTTCCACACACCAGATTAAAATGAAGATCCTGAACGTAAAAAGGCATAGATTCAAGGAAGTACAATGAAATATAATCTTAATATAAATCAGTGCATCCTATCTGTTCATGCAGATAATCTAGATGCTCATGTATATGGGCTTCAAAGTAATGCCATACTGTGCAATATCAATATATATATCTGGGCAGGCAGATCTACAATCTTATGCAAATAAGAACCCTTAACTGCCTGCAAATGCATAACATAAATAAACGTCTATCACTTCTTGTATATGTATAGTAATGTGTGTGTAAACATATATTTAGGATATCATTCAATTTATTTTTCTGCTTTATGCTCCACAATTCAACGCTATTAAGACAGATTTATGCAAGGAAACACCTTTTTACTCTAGGATCTTGCAACTTCCTCTTGCTCTTTGCCATAAAATTTTATCACCCTGTTTGTGACTCAAATCATTCCAACAACAACAGATTCAATCTGTGGCACCACCTGTCTAGCTTTGGACCACAACAAGCCATTTGGGCAGCTGAAGTGGGGCCTTTTCCATTTTAGATGCTGGTTTGTTGTTACCGTGCTCCAAGATCCTCCTTAGCATTCCTCAAAAGTGGGGAGAAGACAAGAAATCTTATTCTTTCCAACCTTCATTGTCTGTTAAGTGGAAGAAATTGATGTGCATTTCACGGAACAAACAGAATGATAATAACATGTCCTAAAACAAATGAAGAAATAGGTTACCAAGCTAAGGAGCAGGCATATTCTATCATTTGTCTTTTATAATTAGCCATTTAGGGAGAAAAAGTCACAAATACATGATTTACATCTCTAAATGTATTTCTAAAGTTCTTAAGTTTTATTGAGCATGAAAGTTGGTCTTTCCCTGTGGTAAGAACTCAGGAAGCTTCAGAGCTGGCTAGTAGCTCAATGGTGCAAAGTCTTATGATTTACTCTTGACATTTGCAATTTTTTGCAGTAAAATATTACTTTTCTTTATTTCAGGCCTTTTAGCTGAAAACCTCATAATTTCCTTTAAGCTCCATTTGATTGTCAATTGTACAACTCTCTCCAAAGCTTCAGGCTTATGGCTTTTTATACACATATGATTTCTTTTCTACTGCAATATAAGGCACCTTGGTACAGATTCTTTTTTTCACAGACATTTCCGGATCCTTTCTTTCTCAGGTTCTGTGAATGTTGTGGTTGCTAGTATTCTAACATTTAAAAAATATATATGACAGCACTTAGCATAGGATGTTTTTTGTAGCTTCTTCTTTCAGAGTTGTACAACCTGGAGTAGCAGTATATTTGCACACATCTGATGTAAAACAGCTAACTCATCCAAATTATATGATACTTTATTCAGGGCAACATTGATAGGGGCTTTGTTCATGTTCAGACAATTTGGATATTGGAGAGTGGGAACATTCCCCCCCCATGTCTTGCATTATGTGCAACATTATTATATTGTATGCACAGCAGTGTACACTGTACACTGTATATCTTTGATAACTAAGGAGTCTGACATTCCCTTCCTTCTCTCCAGTGACCAAAGACCTCGCTCCTGGACCTACAGTGAAGTCCCTATTCACGGCCATTTATGTCCAGAGAGAGAGCTGGGGGAATCACAGAAGCATCTGTCTATGTCCCCATAGCCAAATATAAAGTGATTATTTCAGCCTCTGAAACCTCCAGAGCACCCACCAATGAGGTGGACCTCATTGGCTGATGTAATCACTTCATGTCTGGCTACAGAGACATCTCCAGATGTTTCTGCAATCCCTTCCTGTTCTCTTCCAGGCACAAATGACTATGAGTGGGGGAATTCAGTGGTTCTTTGGAAGGTCTAGGGTGTGGTAAATGGTTCAGTTTAGCATAGTTCTGCACACAGAACTTCTACACTACACTGAGCCATGCAGGATTGCAGCCAATGGTTTTACACAATTCTTGCATTTCAAAAAGCAAGGAAAAGATCTGTGAGCTGGATCATTCTGTCTTTGATGACATGCACTCTGTCCTGATATTTTAAACAAGTGGAGATATGTGGAGGAAGGGAAGGGAAGAGATTTGATGGCTTCATCATATTACAAACTGGTCCATTTCCATACTTGCTACATGTAGGTAAAGTAAGGAAATGTGAATTTTATCAACAAGAGACTTAACTAAGTTTTGTATAATGTCAGCACCTAGCTGGAAGTTGACAAGTTGTAGGGCCAAAGATCTAGGCTAACTAGGAGAAGTAAGATATTGAACTACTACAAACATGTAGAGTTGAGGCATCTTTCAAAGTTATATTTGTTCATGGTTGGGACTCAGAATAGATGTGCAGGAAGCTGAAGTACCTGGGTTGGAACATATTCGTTTGCTTTATACCAGCTCAATCAATGGTCCATCCAATCCAGTACTATCAACACTGACTGGCGGTGGCTGTCCAAGGTTTCCCTGAGAGAACCTAGGGCTTTGGATGATTGCTAGGCCCCAGTGTTGATACATATAACAGTTCAAACTTCTAACAGAATTTGACAATCAGTCCCTGCTTCAGACACTAATTCCCTGTGTCTTTTCCTCTTCAGCTTAATCACACCCAAGCCCTGCTTTCTCTAGCTAGTTCGCACTGAAGGCTCAAGACACACAGAAACTTTGCCTTATATAGAATTCCTTTCATCCATTAGTCCCTCCCATGCACACTACAGTACTGAGATGCTATTCCAGTGGCCTAGCAACCCACCAACAAGTTGCACTGGCATTCCAAATACATAACCTTGAAACAACTTCATTACAAAGGCCCATATATTTCATACTGTCCAACAGGTATCTACAATGTAACAGGGCAGTTATGCCACATAGCTGTTGTAAATAAGCACTCTTTAGACTCTCTGATCTGTCTCTGGGATCCACTGTCTATCCATTCTGGAGACCAGAGGCTCTAACTCCTTTATTCCAGTTGGACTCAAACCCTATCAGCAGCACTAGTTCTTACTGTGCTCAACCTTTCAATGAAATATCCCTGACTAACTATGGCATTTGTCCCTTCTCTTGCCCCTCGGATGCCATGCCCTGTCGGTTCCTCTACCTGAAACTGCCCCCAGGAATTAAGGAATGCTTGACAGCATGTCACATAGGGAGATGTTACCTGCTCTGTCTCTCAAACATCTTCATGCACATACATCATGGTAATACCTTTATTAGGCCAACCAAAAGGTGCAAAATGCATCACGTTTCAAAGCCCACTGGCTTTTTCATCTGGTAAGGATGTTAAAAACCTTTCGGGAAAAGAACAATGGTACCCATCCCATCTGCAGTGGTCCTAATCCAGATTGAAGCCACACACAATTGCTTGAGTGTAGAAAGAAAATGATCCTACACCACACACTTTCTACTTAATATCTGTAATCTTTCTTTTAAGGCTAGTCACAATTCACTTTTCCAAATGTTTCTTGTTCCATTCTAAAACTGTTTCTGAGTGGCTTCAGACTTTCTCACATGATGCTGCCAGCCCAAGGAAAGAAATTCACATACCCATCCTCAAGCACTGTCCACGTTTTAGGCCATTTCCGCACTAGCCTGTTATAGCACTATGATTCCACTTTCAACATCCTATGGAATCCTGGGGTTTGCAGTTTTGGGAGGGGCATTTAGAATTCTCAGCCACAGAGCTTTTTTAGCCTCGGTAAACTACAAATCCCAGAATTCCACAGGATGCTGAAAGTGGAATAATATCACAATAACAGTGTAGTGCGGAAATGGCCTTAGACACTGCATGTATTGTATATATGTTAAAATGTATTTAGTAAAGTTTTGAGCTATGAAACTTGCATGCTATGAAACTTGAGCTATGAAACTTTCATGCCTTACTTTGCTAAAAGAGATTCTGTGCTTTCTACTTGTGAACTCTTCTAAAGGAAGCTGAGTCTTAATTGAACCAGTCTTCATCTTTCTCAGGTAAGGGGCTAACACACCAGGAATCTACTTTGAATCCAACACAGTTTTAAAAAGATAACCCATCTTGCTAGTAGGAATGGAAAGAATCAGGAAAGGAAGAGGAAAAGCCTGAAACTTACTGGAATTACCAGTGCAGCATCCAGTTCTTGGAAACTGAAGTAATAATTAGAGGGGTAAAAACCATGAAAGGGATACATGAGGAAGTCTGGATGAGTTCTAAGCAGCAGTGTGTACTTATTAGATGTGCAGAGGACTGAGGAGATTCCTATACTGTTACCACCTAAAGGCTCTTCTATATTTCAGAGTGCGCCACGAGAAGCATGGAAATCTAGAGCCCATATCAACAAGGAAACAGTATCTAGTTTTTCATTAACCTTTCTTTTGCTATGTCCTTAAAGTTCTTCACATTCATATGCAATCCATATAACTTCTCTTCTTTGAGAGGGGAGAATTTTAATTTTAGCACAATGTTGTTAATGCATGCCTGTAAGAAACTGTGGTCTTAACATCCAGAAGACTGTAGCTTTCATGAACAGCAACCCAATAGCTAGCTATATGAGTGATTATGGGTCAATTTTTACTCAAAGCAAAGGTGGCTCCTAAAGTTTCAAACACATCTGTTTGGTCTCTACCTCATTTGCTGCCGGAAAATCAGAGGATGCGGTATGCAATAGGGAAGTCCCAGGTTCATTTTACTAACAATATGGTTGATGAATCCAATGTATTTTTAATCCAAGTGTAAAACTCTAAGGACAGCCAAGGTGCTGACTAGAGCATGAAAATCTAAATGAATATTCTGCCAGAATGACAGTACTTAAACAACCAAAGTCTCACCCCAGGCAATAAACCTTCTGCAAAATTCATAATCTATATGTAGTTATTGTAAAAATTGTGATTTCATGGAGAAAGTGATTCACAAATCATAATTAGCGCAGCTCCCAGTAGGTGACCAACTGCTAAATGTTTCTCTACATTTTTGTGATCTAAAAACAAAGCTTTATAATTTGGTAATATATTACCACAGATGTACATTAAAATGACCATGTTCTTAAATATATCAACAAATGAATTCCCCTTACACAGCCCAATGTTTTATGAAAAGCCTACTGTCTAGACAGAGGAGTCAGATGTTTTCTGGCTTTTGAAATTCTTACTCAGTCAGGACCAAGTCCTGGAAAAGTTACATGTCTGGTTTACCACTTTCAGGTCAAAGCAGTAACTTTTCCAGGCTTTGACCACAGTGATGAATTAAACTTTTTATGTATTTACTAGTGTATGTACCTGCTGTTGCCCGGGATTTTATTTTCTTATAGGTAATTCTTGTTAGAAATACCTTAGGAATTACCTTACCTTACTTTAGGAATTAGATATGGTTGAAATACACAGATTTGAGATCCTGCATCTCTAACTCCCCAAACTGTGTTGTCTAGTACCTGTAACTTTTCCTCATGTTCCCCAATCCAATCTGTATTCAGAGTTATTAACATACAGAGTTTGGGTTCCTTAGGGAATATACAGCCCTCCTTCTTACTGCTGGGCCTCGTCTCCATAGCAACCAGCCTGAGCTCTCTGGCTGAGAATTCTAAAGGCCCCTCCCTGAATTGCCAACCCCAGGATTCCATAGAATCTTCGCAGCCAGCCAATCATATGAGGTCTTCGCCTGCCTGACACAGACAAACAAACAAAGTCACTCACAAGTGACTTTGACTTTTATATGGTAGATTTATTTATTTATTGAGTTTTGCTTATTATATAAAATTTCATGTATATTGTTGGTACTATATCAATAGTATTAATGTGTTACATTGCATGCTCTATTTTGCATTTTAAAAACTTCTCACTTTCTTTTCTTGATCCCTTATTCCTTATCCACTGGTGGATGGTTAGACTGGGCTACAACATTCTTACCACTATTTTCTTTGATTTAGAAAAAAACATGATTTTCCACATGATTCCTCATTGTGCTTATCTGTGTCTATAATGTGCGTTTTTTTAAAAAAAAATATTCCGGCATACTATGGTGTTGAAAGACATCTCCTCACAGAAATATCTGACACTGCCAACATCACTTCTAGTTCCTGGTTTCTGTTTTCTTTCAACTTTGCATATATAAAAGAAGTAAAGGAAGGATAGGGTAAAGATGAAGCTCAGGTGCCTTATACCTTCTGTCTTCACACTTCTCACATAGAATCATAGGGCTGGATGGGACTGCAATGTCCATCTGATCCAACCACCTGCCATGCAAGGGTATACAAGTAAAACACTCCTGAATGATCTCCATCCAATCTCTGTTTAAAGACCTCCAATGATGGTGAGTCCACCAGTCTCTGAAACAATGTATTCCACTGTCAGTCAGCTTTTACAGTTAAGATATTCTTCCTAACATTTTGGTGGAATCTCTTTTCTTATAATATGAATTCTTTGGTTTCTCGTTCTAATATCTGTAGCAGCGAAAGTAAGCTTGGTCCATCTTGCACATGACCAGAGGCGTATCTAAGGTGGGGCAGGTAAGGTACATGGCCCAGGCGCCAATGCCGGGGGGTGCAAAAAGCATACATGTAGGGGTGGGGGTAGGAGTAAGAAGGTAGGGGCACAACTTCCCCACTTGCCCTAGGCACTGTTTAGGCTACATATGCCACTGCACATGACATCCTTTCAGGTATTTAATATGGCAACCAGGCCACCTCTCATTCTTCTGTTTGCCAAAATAAACCTACCCAGCTTCCTAAGCCATTCCTCATATAGCTTGATTTCTCTCATGTCTAAGGTAGCCATATCTCCTAATTTACAGGCAGTAGTTCTCTATTATTTGAAGGACAATCTGAGTTCCATTTAAAGATAAAGGCTGGCATCCTGTTTAGCATTTATGATGTCTTAAGCTAAATATACAACATTGTAAATATGGCAGTTCACACTTACAGTCGTGGCACCCTTGCAACAACCATAAGTGTCCCTCAAAATCCACCTTAGAAGCCAGGCATCCACATCAGCCAAGGAATTCCAAGGTGATGGAGAGCTGGACACTGAATGGGGATGCATCTGCCCCCCATACTAAGTGTTGTTGTTGTGTGTCAAGTCATTTCTGACTTATGGTGGTGACACTAAAGTAAACCTGTAACAGAGTTTTCTTGGCAAGATTTATTCAGAGGGGGTTTGCCTTTGCCTTCCTATGAGGCTGAGAAAGCAGGGTTTACCCAATGTTACACAGTGAGTTTCCATGGCTGAGCAAGGATTCAATCCCTGGTCTCCAGAGTCACAACCCAGTGCTCAAATGATTACACCACACTGGCTGTTCCCATACTATTTAACACCCATTAATAGCATTACTCTCTGTCACTTTGTCTAATCCATCTTTAAAGCAATCCAAATTATTGACTATCACTATACCCTGTGACAGTAATTTCCTTAATTTAATATGGCCTTGGAATGGTACAGCCCTCCTGATGATGTTGAACGGCAATTCTCATATGTATTTATATTTCCCATATAAATCAGGCCATGCAAATTTTACACAGAAATCTGTGTTCTTCCCCCCGCCCTCCTGATTATTTAGTGGTGGTCCTTCTCTTTTTCCTTCCCCTCCTCCTTCGTATTGGTGATGCATTACATGGCCTCACAAGAGTTTTGGCTCCTTGTCTCTGTAACTAAAAAGTTCCCATTTGGGAGAGGCCTAAATCCAACTGTTAGGTCTAATATCGACACTGTGGAATTTACACAGGTGTTAACTTTCCAAATTTCTATTAATTCAGTGAGTTGACTCTCATGGGGACTGACATGAGATACACAGTAGAACTAACATTGGATCTGAGCCTTGGATACTTTTTAGCAGAGTAGGAAAAGGAAAAGAGACTAAACGTTATAACAGCGTACGCTTTATGAAGAATAGTCCACTTACATCTGATTAAGTGGATTATACTTCATAAAAGATTGTGCATAGCAATATTGGTCAGCCTTTAAGATGCCACCGTGCTCTCTCTCTCTTTTTTTTTTTAAGCTCTGGGGTAGGTGTCAGATGGTGAAGATGGCCCCACTACCTGCCTCTGATTCAGCCAGAGAAGTGCATAAAAATAAAAGTACTTGCAGGCCAAATTGTAAATGGATACTGTTCATTTATATGAATGCCGCTCTTTCTCAGTGTCTGAACCCAAATATTCAGGGTATAGCTGTAAGTCAATAGAGCAATCTCAATCTTGCTATACAATTGCATAGTATTGTTTACTATGAGAGTTTTATCTGTGATTCAGAACATAAACAGAGGTCGTTCTGGAGAGACTCCCAGTAAAGTTTATTTTAAAAAGCCATGTTCTTTGAAAGGAAAATGTCAATCTAATAATATGAGGTTTTGGGA
Source organism: Cyclura pinguis (assembly GCA_030412105.1). Lineage (NCBI taxonomy): Eukaryota > Metazoa > Chordata > Lepidosauria > Squamata > Iguanidae > Cyclura > Cyclura pinguis. The sequence goes on along the minus strand of CM059600.1, from coordinate 313,309,075 downwards.
TGTCTAGACTGCAATTAGCAAAAAACCATCCTACTGCTCAGCAGGTTCACAAGCTTCAGAGGGATGGCTGGAGTAAGAGATTTATTGTCTTTTTTAATTCACAAACCACTCAATTGTTTTAAAGATTTTTGGTGTGAAGACTTTCTTTCTTTCTTTCTTTCTTTCTTTCTTTCTTTCTTTCTTTCTTTACTATAATTCAGTATAAGGCATTAATGATACGAAGGCCATTTCTGCACTAGACTGCTATAGCACTATTATTCTGCTTTCAACATCCTATAGAATCCTGGGGTCTGCTGTTTAGTGAGGGGCCTTTGAGGTCCCTCCCTAAACTGCAAACCCCAGGATTCCATAGGATGTCGAAAGTGGAGTAATAGCACTATAAGAGTGTAGTGTGGAAATGGCCAAAGATATGCTTTCTTTTCAGAACGCTGGTGAAATTATAAGACTTCTGCTAACACTGATGCAAAATAGATGGAGATACATCCCTGCTGCTTCCCACCCACCCCCGACCCTTATTTAAAGGGAAATGTGTGGTCAGATATTCCTTGAAGTTCTTCAGGTTCATTAACAAGGTCAAAATCAATGTTATCTTACTATTTGGAATCATTTTTGGCAGAACAATGAAAAGAAACCATAGTAGAAGTAGACTTAATATAATCATTTTCTTTTCATTGTTCTTTATGGGAAAATAATTTGGCCCGAAATTTAGTGGTCCCATCAGGGAAGTGATATCTTTAAAAAGGTGGTCTGAAGGACAGGTTTTACTGTACTTTAATAGGCTTATAGATTAATATAAATCTTAATATTCATAATCTTTAACATCCCTTTTCTCAATATCCACTCCGTCTATACATCTATTTATAATGTATGTTTCAAACACAAGTTAGATTTGATTTTATTGAACTTACTGATAGTGCTACAGGGACAGCCACTTGACCCAATTTTCTCTCTCTCTTTTTTTTTAAAAAAGTAAAGAAGTCAGATCTAAAGCTACTTTCAAGACAAATTTGCCTTAAAAATAATCTAATTTTTGCCCCAAGCTAAGTTGCACTTCTATTTTTGAAGTATTCAGATACTTGTGCTAAACTCTGGTATTGACAAAGGCATAACTGGTGATATAGGCCAGAATCCTCTGTGTCTTTTCACACGGCATAAATTTGCCAAGTAGCAGAGGCCCTAAGAAACCTAGTTACTGGGCTGTGAAGATGCGTGAATTGAGAGTGGCCAATGCACACTGGATCCCCCTTGTTGTTGTTCTGTTGTGTATCAGTCCCTTTGTTGGCCCTGCTATGTAATTACAAAGAAGTATCCCTTTCCTGAATACAGATCCTGGACATCTTTATCATTCTATTTCCTGCACATGTTAGGTCCACTTATAAGTACGCAATGCCCTAACGGGATTCCAGTCCTTGTTAGTTACAGAGAGACATTATTATGTAAAGTAAAATGTAATATTAACTGGACTAATTCAGTTCTTAACTGGTATTGAAAGTGGAACAAGAGTCTATTCACATGACCCTTTTTAGGATCTTACAGAAAAGTGGATTTGTATTTAATATCAATCCATTTCAAATAGGTTATGTGAACAGGCTGAGCATGCGTTGGCAATCCACTAATCCAGTGACGAACATTGAGTCCCCAGGGTGACTCATGGATTTCACTTCACAGCTGCACTGCATCTGCTCTGGGTTTTATTCTGAACTTTAAACATGGTATCCAAGCTAGATAGGTATCCTATCCCCCCAAAAAGTTAAGCACCTTGGATAGCTGCCCTGCATGGATACACTGCAAGTCTCCTTGTGCCCCATGTATTGCACTTGAGGTTGTTGGCCTGCACTCGCCATCAGTCCTAGTCAGCACTGGGACAAGGATGATGGGAGCTAAAGTCAACCATATCCAAAGGCCAGATATTCTTGCTTGGTAGTTTTCCGTTTAGACCAAGGAGCAGGCTGGTAAATTCAGTACCTGGCACATTCACACAGCCAGTCAACATGAACCAATTCGAGCTGAGTTAAAATATTAAGGAAGGTACACCTCCAGTATGGGCACAGTCCTGTCATTGGAGGAGCCTGATATGGCTTGGTTGACCTCTGTTTTTCCCTTTCCATGCACTCTTGTAGCTTCCAGTGATCCAAGAGTTGAGGCTCAATGGAAATATTTCCCTCATTACTTTCAAGATATTTTTGGGATGCATGAGTGCATGCCCATGGTGGGATAAGACAGCAGAGTTCTCCAGGGCTCTGTTAGGATCCTCCGTGCCCAAGTGTGGTGTCCCTAGTATGAAACCATAACATCTGTAGACAATTTCCTGTTGAAACAAGCTCTTGATAGAGGCAGTATGATCTTATCTCAGGCCTGACTGATGCAGAATTCAGCATGCATAAGGGATGGTTATTTGTGTGCATCTCTCCAGTGCAGATTTGAATGTATCAAACCAGTACTATGAAAAACTGAAGAAACAATAGCTGGAATCCTGTTGCTGCCATAAAGCCTATTACACTAGATTTGTCCTTTGGAAGTAATTGCAGAAGGAAGTATCCAGTTCCTCTTCTCATAATGACACCTCCTCCATGCAACACCAGTGCAAAGGTGCTGGGGCATAGCTCCATGGCCCACCAGTGACCAGCGGGGGCAGGAGAGGCCTGACTCCCACCACCTGCCTACAGAACTGTCACCCTTCTGGTCCTCACTGATAGCATGAGCCCAGTGTAGGTGCACCAGTGGAGAAATAACATATTATGAGCATAGTACAAGATCCAGGCCAATTTTTTCCAGGCCCTTTCTCACTACATAATTGTAGCACAATGGCTCCACTTTAATTGCCATGGCTGCATCCTATGGGATCCTGAAGTCTGTAACTTGGTGAGGTACTAGAGCTCCCTAACTGAAAATTCTAAATACTTCTCCCTAAATTGCAAATTTCAGGATTTCATAGAACACTGCAATGGCAGTTAAAGTGGATGTTGTGCTATAATTATTTAATGTGAAAGGGCCCCTAATTTATGTTTCTTCTTCCTAATTATTATTCACCTATATGGACTACTAAGTGCTTGTGATGATGGCATTAAATCAGAATGAGTTCATATCATATGACTGCCTGGAACTATTGTCAAAGGAGTACCATTTGTCTCTGTTTAGAGGTGACTGGAACTACATGCATATGAAAACAGAATCAGGTTGGTCACAGTTTATTGTTAAGTTTCAAGCAAGGTATGGAAGTGCTTCTAATAGGATCTCAGCAACCTGAACTCTAGAATTTGTTTTGACCACATTTTTCAACCATACATTACCTATGGTAAATGTTTAGTTTTCCATAAAATATCTGAATCTTCCTGCATCGTTCTGGGTCAAAATAAACATTCACTGGGATCAATCAGTCTGTTGGATTCAGTCACTTATCAATTATCTGATTGGTATGGATTTTTAGCATGGGATATCATGCACCAATTTGTACACATAAATCATCTTATGGAGGTGTTTGTGCACATATTTGTTGTGCATGTTTATATGCAAATGTACACACAGGCACACACAGGGATGAATAAAATCGATTGTCAAATACTTTTTGGTAGCACATACTCACTGAGGGTTAGCCGTGGGTATAATTGAGAATCTGTTTTGGAAGACATGGCTTGATACTAGAGTATTTTCTTGTCCATTTTTAGTTGTTAAGACGGTGTCAATTAATGCCTTGGCTCCAACTGTGTGAGGCTTGTCTTCCTTTAAATATGTGGGGGAAAGGAAATCCTGTGTATATTTTTAAAAAAATAATACACTGCTGAGAAAATGTACAATTCACTAAAGTAATATTCTAAATCTTATTTGATAGTTGGTCTCCTCTCTCTCTCTCTTGCTCTCATTCTCTCTCTCTTACGCAGAATGAAATAAAAATGAAGAAGCCTTGCTGAATGCTGAGAACCATTTGCAGAACTTCGAATTGGCCATCTGGAATAATGGACCGTGTTGGCTGCCTTCCACCAGAGGGAATTATTCAAAGTCATAACAGGCGGTGGCCGCTGGGGAATGGGCCTAGGGAAAGCTAGTCATTCTTTCATATTTGTATGGGGTATTAGTGAAGATTTATTAAAACACTTGTCTTGTTCCGAATTGACAGTTGTGGTTATTAATATCGTTAGTTTTATTTGAAGAAGAGTCTCCTCACTATATTTCAAATTGGTTTACTGCGTTATATAAAATGCAACATCTCCACTGTGGCACAATGGAAATAAAAAGAGCAATGCCAATATAAACCTGTTTGTATAATGTATATGTAACATTTAATAAACCCACATTTCCCAAACCATTTACCCCAGACTGACCCCATTCCTATCTATACAGGATCATATGAGAGAAAGCAAGTTGTTTTAGCATTTGCAGTGTACGCTAAGCAGCAAGTCTACATATAGTCTGTTAATAATTTCAGGAATTCTTATTAAAATTAGTCTGCAGAAACCCTTTTTAAAGAACAAATAGTAAAAGATTTGGTTGAGTATTGTATTCACACACATCTTTGTACACCATGTAAATTTAAGCAGTTAACGTTATATGTTGAAGCTGTCCCTATGTACCTCGTCTGAATTTGGTATGCTACAAACAACAGCCAAGTCAGAAAATGTAGCTGAAAACGTTTGCTGTTTTTAATCATTTGTTAAAATACAACTGTTTTGCTTCGGTCTGATTAAATACATATAAATATAAAAAACATTTCAGTGTTTTTTCCAAAGATGGGGTTGCTTGTTTCTGCTCTCTTTTTAAAAAATTTCTATTAATTTATTGGTGAGTTTGCACGTGTGTGTCAACATTATACAAATAACTTGCACTTCCCGATATTGTTTTTTAGAGTATTTGCAGGTATGGAATGACCTGAATGTGCTCAACTATATTCCCGACAGCAACCAGAAAAATCTTGTATTCTCCTGCACTGTCATTTTAAAAACAGATATAGTTGCTTGTGACATTAACATGCTAGAAGAAAGGATGCAGTAGTAGTTCATGAGATCCACCAGTCCTCTCATGTACAGACAAATATGATGAGAGAGACTAATTTAGACTACAAGGCTTAAATCCTTTTGGTGTCTTAAGCATGTGCAAGTTCCCCTGCAGAAGCAGTGGCACATTTTTATCTGAGTGCATTCAGTTCAATGTTGTGGAAGCAAAGTTGTCATTGCACATACTCATGTGCATTTTTAGCCATGCATACTTGTCTGCCCCTGCTGAAATTAAGAGTAATACTTTGTACATTTGATTGTGCATTCGGTGCAGATCTGGTTCCCTAATATTACCATTCAACATAAGAGTTAAATAGCACAATCAACATGCAACTGCACATGGAAAGATTTGTGCTGTGCAACTCTGATTTAATGTCTTGGCCTAAGATTTGGGGCTAAGCAAGCTGAAGTTCTCACTTTTTCTAAGGCAGTTTGCAGTTGAGAAATCTGAAGTGAAGAGTGCCTCTTGTAATGACCTAAACAGTACATAGTATTCTTGGAGCCAATACAAGTCAAATGCATGCAATCACTAGAAGTACCAGTCAAAGTATGCATACCACTGTGTGCATAGCACTGTCATATGAATGGCAATTGCACCGATCCATGGGCCTTTCCGCACTACACTCTTATAGTCCTATTATTCCGCTTTCAACATTCTGTGGAATTCTGGGGTTTGTAGTTTACCAAGGCCCAAGAGCTCTCTGGCTGAGCATTCTCAATGCCCTTCCCTAAACTGCAAACCCCAGGATTCCACAGGATGTTGAAAGTGGAATAATGGCACTATAACAGTGTAGTGTGGAAAGGTGCCATGTTTGGAAGGGGACTAATCCAGTCTCCTTTTACTACCTCTGTATGGGTCCACATGCCTGCAGATCAGGCTGCTTGGCCTGCTAGCGGAGAGTGGGTGCAGTTTCTCTTCTGGGCAGGGATACAGAAGCAGAAATTCACTTACCTCCTATGCTAAGAGTGGACTAAGTGTGGCTGTTGGGCAGCACGTGGTTCCCCCAAGGGTGTTTTTGTGGCCCTTCACACCTCCAGAAGCCCCAGACTTACACTCTTCTGACCTCAAAAGAGGGTGAATTCTTGCTGCTATAAACCTTCAAATGCAATAACTTACTCTTCAAATAGGTGCAAGCACCTCTCTCCCAGTACTGTTTCACATTTAACAGTAACCATTTTAGAGAACTAGAAATGGACCTCTGGCCACTTTGGTTCTTCTGTAGTATTTTTTGGTAGCCCATGTGGCTCCTTGGAGGGTCCAAGAGCATAAAAGAGGCCAACCTGTTGGAGTTGCCCACCTCTGCTGTCAACAGAACTTGTAGCAATGTTGGAGAAATATTCTCAAATTACAGCAAAGTCAAAAAGGTGCAGCCTCAAACGTGGACTGGACTTTAAGTCAGGGCCATGCTTGCCAAGTGCAAGGATTTTACACTGTGAATGCACAGTGCCAAACCCTTCCTCCTGGCTGCTTAACATGGCTTTTAAAAAGGGAAATTTAAAATTGCACATTGGGATGTGATTGTAATTCAGGGACATAGGGTGTGCTGCAACAAACACTTGTGTATTTATTTTAGAACAGGATATGTGGCAACACTAATCTGTTCTATTCAAGTTTCGTACAAGAGGTGTTATTAATAGGAAAAAAATTCATCTAGAGACATTTTTTTTCTAAAAGAAACTAAGTACAAAATGAGAGAGAGAGAGAGAGAGAGAGACCTAAAGAAAGAGAGAAGACACACAAGCAAAGCATAGCACCCCATATTACACAGATTATTTGGATAGTTTCTAAAATCACAGCCATCATAACAGTTCCTGTTTCCTGCAATGGTTTCATAGAGATCCTTATCACACTACACTGTTATAGTTTTGTGTTTCACTTTAACTGCCATGGCAGTTTGGAAACACTGGCCATTTCCACACTAGACTGTTATAGTGCTATTATTCCACTTTCAACATTGTATGGAATTCTGGGGTTTGCAGTTTAGGGAGGAGCCTCAAAGGCCCTCAAAGGCCCCACCCTAAACTGCAAACCCCAGGATTCCATAGGATGTTGAAAGTGGAATAATAGCACTAGAACAGCCTAGTGCAGAAATGGCCACTGTTGAAAACTCTGTGGAGTATAATAGTGGAGTCTGCAAGGAGGCTACGCAAATGTAGAAAAACATGGATCTAGTTTATCAAGGTTTAGGGTTCCAGAATTTCAGCAAGATCAAAACCAAACTCTGGCTTTGCTGCTAGGGCTTTGGGAAAGAATTTCCAGAAACAGAATTCACCATGCAGATCTCATAGAGACATTATGTAGTAGCTCAGAGAACTGGGCTTACACCAGGTTTCATTTTCCACGGCCAGATGGCACTAGATTTCATAAGACAAGGTTAACAGTACAATCCTACGCACGTTTAGTCAGAAGAAAATTTTCACTGAGTTCAATGGACATATTCCCAGATAAGAGATTAGACAATCATGCAGTCAAAGGCCATCCCCCCTATCACAGCCGATTAAGACATCTTCATCCTAAAAGTAGCAACTGAAAAAGAAGTAAGCTCAAGTAATGCCCAAGGAAAACAGTGGTAACTTACATCAGAAATTGAAAATGAGGATGGGCTGATCTGCCAGCAACTCTTAGCACACACTCAGTTTTCTGCAACAACCCTTCCACCCAGCCTTTTCAAAGAAGGGAAAGCTTACCAAAGCAGCTGCACATAATCCAAAGGTGGAATCCAAAATACAAAATATCTTTAATCCCACAGTTTTCTTCCAGAAATTGAACATACCCATTTTACAGAAGGCAAGCCAATTACTTTCTCAGAGATACCTTTAAATAAGTCATCTCCAGATACTTTTCTATAACATTTGATTATTTTTGTCCAACTCCCCTCCCCAAGTCATTACCCAAACAAATTCCTCCTCAACTTTCAGTTTACCTATTCCACTGTCAGCCAAGTCTCAAAAGCATCTCTTTCTCTCTCCCACAATCATTAGCTCTCTCTGTGTGGATGCGCCTTTAAGCTGCCTCTTGACTTATGGTGTTCCCACAAATTTTAGAGAGTTTTCCTAGTCAAGAAATACTCAGAGGTGGTTTTGCCAGTTCCTTCCTCTGAAAAGTAGCCTACAGCACCTGGTATTCCTTGTTGGTTGCCCATCCAAGTACCAACCAGGCATGCTCAGATATTCTCAATGCCATTTTCCCCCAAAGATTATCAGCCAAACATGCATACAGTTTACTGTAACAATTTCTTTGTAAAATAACACCAGAACAAAAACATACTGCTAACTAAAGGAAAAGTTCAATTCCGGAAGAACCCTTTATCTTTTTATGTGGTGAAAGATAAAGTGTGTGTGAGAGAGAAACAGAGAGAGAAAGATGAAGGGTGCATCTGTAATGGAAGTTTTTCTTCAATTAATTACCCCCCTTTATTCATAATCACACCATTACACTCTATAAATTAAATGATATTAGAAATAAATAGGGTGAGTAATTCCTTTTGGGTTGTGTTGATGATTGGGTCTTACTGTGAATAAGGTGGATGGTGTGTGTCTTCCTTTCTTTCCTCATTAATTAAAAATCCTTGCACCACAGCAAAGTCCTTCTTCTTCTTCAAATCCAGATACCCATTTTCACTATTTGTACCTTTGTGGGAGTTTGCTGGGGGAGAGGGGGCCAGTAATAGGGAAAAAAAAGCTTTCTATTAGCTCCAAACCAAGAAGAAAGGAACTGATCTATTTATTGTGGATTTTATTCATCTTTTCTGAATACTGGCAGGTTTTCTTTTATCCCATAGCCAAATTTATCAGATGCATAAATGGGTTTAAGCTATGGAAGTAGAAATATTTCCACTTCCACAACTTAGACCCCTTTATACATTCAACAGTGTGATATTGTGGTTTGTGTGTTGGATGATGACTCTGAGGGCCAAGGTTTGAATCTCTGCTCAGCCATGGGTGACCTTGGGAAGTTATGCTCTCTCAACTTCAGAGGAAAGCAAAGGCAAACCCTCTCTGAACAAATTTTGCCAAGAAAACTTCGTGATAGCTTTGCCTTAGGGTCCCCATACGTCAGGAACAACCTGAAGTCACAGAACTATCTCAGTGAAATTATTTACATGAACTGAAAAGCTGTGGAAGGCTGTAAGTGAATGTGTCTCTCCTGAGACATGACTGTTATCTGGTTGATGAGGCATCTCTCTTGCCTTCTCACATATTTTTCTCGGTAGGTATTATAGGTAGAACACACCTAACTGATTGCAACTTTCTGAATCCCACACCCAGCATGGCCACTACTGTTTCCAAGCTCTAATCAGAGAGGCAGAAAAAATGTCTGTCATATGAAGTGTGCATCAGACTAAAACTGTGGACTGTGAATGGAGGTATATCACCAGTGTTTCTAGATGCCGTACGATGTCTTCTCCTCTTATTTTTTGGTGCTAAAGTGGAAAACAATAGTGGAAAGGCAGCAATGCTGTGAGCCTTTTAAGAGGCATTGTGTCTCAGTCGAAAGTCTTTTAAATGTTACCATGATAACAATTCAGGAGGGAACTGTGAGAAAAAGGTCTCAATATGGAGTGAACCCACTAGGTGACCTTGGACAAGTCATACTCTCTCAGCCTCAGAAGAAGGCAATGAATGGCAAACCTCATCTCAATGAATCTCACCAAGAAAACCCATGATAGTTTTGCCTTAGGATCACCATAAGTTGGAAATTACTTGAAGACACAAAACAACAACAAGTGAATTGTTTTTGCTCAAGCTTTCAGATACTTCACTCTGTTCCCACCTATTCTCTGATTTTTGGTTCCTCACCCCTTCTAACAACCAGCAATCTATGGCCACAAAGCATGATTTGCACACCTTAGAGGTTTTTTAAATCTTTTTTTAAAAAAACACTTCTGCAAACCTTTGGGTTTCCTCATGCCTACTGATTCTTTTCTCTGCATATGGATGATGCTGTTTTGACTACATAAGGACCAGTATTCAGAGCACTGCTTTTGCCGTTAATGTATGCAATATATAACAAATATGGAAAGGTACAGAATATTTAAATTTACGACATTCAAAAATGTTCACTAATTTAAACAGGTTCAGCTATAGAAGATAGGTTGAGAGAAAATGATAGGCTTTCATGTTTCAAATGTAGTAGTTTAAATTAACCAGGGAATCAGCATAGATGTTCAGAGACAAAGAAAGACTATGTGCCAACTCCTCAAAAGCTGTTGCCTAGATCCACAGTACCATTTCATTAAAGCAGGGATGGGCAGCCTTTAGCACTCCACTTGGAAGCTTGAGTTCTTAACAGTCCTGCCAGTCTAACCAGCAGCTAGCATAATCCTACGATATAAGGAAGGACTATTATTTTATTATATTATATCCTGCCTTTCTCCTTGCAGAGGAGGTAAAGGGGGTAACATCCATGGAAAACAAGGTACAGCCAAAAACAATTTGCATTAAAAAAAATAAACAATTCTATCAAAAACACAAACTTCAAACCATTTAAAACAAATGTAAAATGATAAAATAGATGAAACACAGGCCCATCAAAAGGCCCATGAATTGTAAGCCAAAAGCCTGTCTAAAGAAGAAGGTCCTTGCCTGCTGGCAGAAAGAGAGGAGAGAGGGAACCACCCATGGAAGGGAATTCCACAGCCTGGGGAAATAGAAGGCTGTCTCCCATGTCCTCATTGAACATGCTTGGGATGGTGATGGACTGAGATGCCTTGCCCTGAAGATCATAAAACTTGGGCAGGCTCATATCTTTCAGACAGCCTGAGCCACAGCTAACAGGGTGTTATAGGTCATAACCAGCACTTTGAATTCTGCCTCGGGACAGATCAGTAGCCAGCAAAGCTGTTTCAACAAGAGAATTATGTCTTTCTTGTAGCTGTTCCAGTCAGCAGCCTGGCTGCAGCATTTGGATCTGTTGAAGTTTCCAAACAGTAATATAGCAGTGACAAATTTTCTGCTCCTGGGTTGAACAGACAGCCCAAATGAACAAAAACCCCAAAACACAAACATAAGGACTGAAAGTAACCGGAAACGTACTTCTCACATGGGACTTTTTTGGGGGAGGGCGGTTGTCATTGTCTTTAAACAGGGAATTGCAATCTGTTTAAAAGGTAAATTGCTGTTTCTTCTTTCAGAGGTTTTTTTATGCTACACAGTTACAGTGCTCCCATTCCACTTAAACTACCATGGTTCTACACTATGGAATCTTGGGATTTGCGGTTTCATGACATATTTATAATTCTCAGGTGAGGAGCTCTAGTGCCTCCCAAACTACAAATCCCAGGATTTCATAGAATGCAACCACGGCAGATAAAGTGGAACCATAGGGCTATAATTGTGTGATGTGACGTGTCCCCAGGAAAAGCAGTTCACATATACCTCACTTCCATCCTGCTTCCACCCAAAAAAAAGAGTGTTCCAAGGAATTCGGAAGGTTCAAAGACCACAAAAAACAGTCCTGGGTGCCTATGTGGCCCCAGAGCCACACTTTCCCCACCCCATTACAAAGGATTATGAAAGCTGAAGTCCATCAGCCAGAGGACTAAAGTTTCCTGACTCCTACATTAAGCGATGTTTTAACCCAGCTGCACAGTTCTTTCACTCACAAAAGTGAGCAGTTACTTGCTATCAATGGAACAGGGATCTTGGAGGTAATATTTTGTTGCTTTAATTGACAGAAGATCCATAACCTTCCAGAAACTCAAATATCATGAAAATGGCTGCATCTAAACAAGATGCACACATTCCTGCCTCACAAGTTTACACTGTTTCCAAACAAATGTAATGGTGCCAGCCAGTCTGCTATTTTGTGGTCTAAACTGTTACATTCTTTTTTGAGTTCCAATTGTGCAGTTATGCATCCTTTTTTTAAAGAAAAAAAAACAAGATTCCTCTTGAAAGGTTAACAAATGAGAAACTAAACCAACCATACAAATAACAGCCAAAAGAACAGTTTCCAAAATGTGTTGCTGTCATGCCATTTCCAATTTGATATTCAGACAGATAAAGCTAAAGGCCACCAAGCAGGGGTGGATTAAATAGTGCTGCCTTTTATTACTCGTTCTTATATGAAATCTCTTAAATATTGCTAATGAAGCCAGTTATCCTACACAGCCCTGTCGTGCGTCCTTTTGAGGCGCAGTTCAGTTACGTTTCAGTGTCTGACAATTTACCCCAGGCTCCTATTAAGTGAATTATCACGGCTACTAAATCATCTCAGCAGGGGTTTTCTCTAATCCCATCAAGACACTTACACTCCCTTTCTTCCCTCCTAGCAGCATAATGAATTATTATTTCATGGGGAGCTGTTAAAGAGGCCCCTTCAGCAGAGTTTAATGTGTAGCAGTGGGAAGGGGGCGGCGAGATGGCCGCTGCTGCTCTTGCTCAGCAAGGAGAACAAGCTGTGGTAGGTACTTCAGCCCGGGGCTTCCAAGGCTCATGCAGGGAAACAAAGGGCAACAACACGGCCTCCCTCTTCTCCTTCGCCAGCGCAAACCTCCCCTGGGATCGGAGGAGCCTTCCCTCTTAGCCTATGGCAAGATGGCTCCCTGCCTCCCCTCCCTCCGTTCCTTCTTCTGTCCCTACCCTGCCCTGTGGTTACCCTCATTGCCAAGAAAAGCCAGGGAGCAGGAATATAAATGTTTTCCTTAACCAGAGGAAGCATAGCGCTCACCAACCACTTGCGGAATCCATTAGGCTAATTTATTAAACACAATTTGCCTTGTGTGGCTGAGCTGAGTAATGATAAAAAACATAAATAAGGAAGAAAAAGCCGGAGCACCAAGCCTCTGTGGGCCTTCGCCTTCCTACAAACCACGGGCCTCTTTTTCTATAACTTCTGTATTTGTGGGAGAAGGCAATGCGTCTGTATGAGTAGTAATTTTAGCAAAGTCCATATTAGGTTCTGTTTAGAAAGGAAGGAATTGATCTACGTATTGCAACTTGTACTCCTTTTTCTTTTTGGATGCTGCCACTTCCTTACCTCCCACAACTGATTTTTACATGAGTTCCTCAAAAGGGTAGTAGGAAGATTTATATAGCCAGAAATGTTGTGTGAGGAAGCCTATAGTGGTGTGGAAATCATTGCAGAATAGCTAACTGACACATATAATGAGACAATTATGCACCGTTTTCCAAAATAATGTTAAACATTAAGATAATAAACAGGAATCTAATTAGAGTCTAGTGCTTATCAAATATCCCAGGGGCTTTGTATATATTGGTTAAAACACTGACCCTTTTCGCACCTTACCTTTTCGCGCTGCTGGGTTGGGGTTTTAGCACAAGAAGGCTTGGGAAGAACGCTGTCGCATCCCTCCTGCTTCGGCTCCGCAGCTCCTTCCTCGTCGCGCGAACGCCTTGTCTCTTCCTTCCGTAGTGCAGCCTGGGAGTTAGAGGTTGCGCTGGGGCAGGAAGTGCGACCGGCGCGGCTCAGGAGGCTTCGCATGGCAGGTAAGTGCGCGAGAGGCCCCAGAGCAATGCACGACCACGCAACATTTTCGGCTTTGAGCCGAAAATGAAAAGATGTGTGCGCGGTCCGTGTTAGGCTCTTGAGCGTCGCGTAAATGTGAGTGTGTCATGCAGACTGCTCCTCACATTTACGCGACACTCAAGGGGCTCTTTCGCTTCAAAAACGCTGTGCAAAAAAGGCCACTGGAAGGTGGGAGCAAGCTGGTGCCTTAAGGCTAAACAACAAGTGTGCATGAACTGAGTTTTCCTTGCCATTTCACTAACAAATAAGTGTGTGTGGAGTGCCAATCTAGACTGAGACCACTGCACACAGCTGAGGATGCTTAACTTTCCCCACCACAGCTCCTCACTCATGGAACATCTTTTCTTTTCAGCCTGTGCTCACTTAGGCCATTTCTGCACTACACTTATAGTGCTATTATTCTGCTTTCAGCATCCTATGGAATCCTGGGGTTTGTAGTTTAGGGAGGGGTGCTCTTTGGCCTCAGTAAATTACACAACCCAGAATTCCACAGAATGTTGAAAGTGGAATAATAGCACTATAACAGTGTAGTGCAGAAATGACCTTGGTCTCTCTTCCTCTCTCTCTTTCTCTTTCTCTCTCTGCATGTGGGGAGGGCTGAAGTGGCTGTGGATGACTGATTAAACCTATATCAGCATGTGGTTGTCCTGATCAAAGGCTCCTCCCTAAACTGCAAACCCCAGGATTCCAGAGGATGTTGAAAGTAGAATAATAGCACTATAACTGTCTAGTGCAGAAATGGCCCCAGGTTGCAGCAGTCTGTCTGCAGTAAACAATGCAATAACATTTGAGCTGGGAAAAAATGGGATTGTACTGCTGCTGTAGCTGGACATGTCTACTCACAAAAGACCGTAAGCAGCTGCTTCCAGCATTCTTGCGTGAACAGCAAAACAGAGAGAAAAGAGGGAAGCCTGCCTCATCAGGCACCTTCAACATGTAAAAAAGCATAGAACTATAAGTTTGGTCACCAAATGGATATTGTAAGAAAAGTAGAGACTAATGAAAGAAAAAAAAAATCATCCCTGGATAAATTTTGGGGAAAGCTTTTAGCTGGTCAAACTGCACGTGGAATACTGTGTCCAGTTCTGAGCACCACAGTTCAAGAAGGATATCAGTAAATGAAAATGTGTCCAGAAAAGGGCAACTGAGATGATCAAAGGTCTGGAACCAAGCCTTATGAGGTATGACTTAGGGAGCTGGGTATGTTTAGCCTGAAGAAGAGAAAGCTGAGAGGAAACATGAAGGAATGTCATGTGGAAGATCTGAGCAAACTTTTCTACTGCTCCAGAGACTTTCAGAAGACAGAGTAATGGATTCAATTTACAAGAAAAGAGATTCCACCTAAACATTAGGAAGAACCTTCTTCATAGTAAGAGATAGTGAAATAGATTTCTTTAGAGGGTTGTGGAATCTCCACGTTTGGACATCTTTAAACAGAGACTGGGTAGACATCTTTCCAGAGTGCTTTAGTTGTGTATTCTGCATAGCAGAGGATTGAACTAGATGACCCTTGAGGTCCTTCCAATTCTATGATTCTGTGATTCAGTTCTATGATTCTGACTGGTCTCTAGAAGACTCAAAATGTTTTTGTTTATTTATACAAGGTTTATGTAATATGATTGCTTCATTTCACATGTGCATATTGTTAGTTTTGGTGAAAAAAGATTGCTGAAATGTATTGAAGTGCTCTTCTTTTTTGTGGCATGGGAACTGTTCCCTATTTTTTATATGTTATTTCTACCTCTGGTACCAAATTTTCTGTTACAGAAGTAATGCCCAGGAACACATCTCCTTGGTTAACTGAAGTTTACCTGCATATGTTTTGCCATCTCTCTCTGACTTCTCTTAGCACAGGTGGAATCCTTACAGTAATTGTGCTCAGTGTGGGAAAAATGAATTTTCCCAGCAAAAATGTATTGCTATTAGTTCTCTGTTTCACAGTACTTAATATTTTGAGGTCATCTATTTTTGAACAGGAGATTCAGATCCAATCACCTGGCAAAAAAACTGTTCCTAGTGGCAATGAAAAGTACTAAAATCAGTTTGTTGACTCTAAGGTAAAGTGATTCATCCAGGTGCTAGGAGAAAAACTGATGTAAAATTTTGAGTTGATGTGCTTATGATGTTTGAGGTTATGTTGTGTCCCTGCAATAAAATAGGATGTTTGCTGGTGTTGCTTTTCATCTTCCACTTCAACTAACCAGCAGATAGCATTTTTCTTGTTGGGCCTGCTTCCATGTGCCCCTGACATCTGACACAAGGGAGGATGCCAGCTGGGGAGAGGACCTTTTTGGCTGAGCTGCCCTGTTAGTGGAAATCTCATTTTAGGGAATTTTACCTGGCACCTCTGTTGATTACTTCTAGGGGCCAGGAAAACCTTCTTTTAAATATTGCCAGGCCTTTAACCTTAAATGTATTTTATTTCTACTAGAATTTTTCTTCTCATTGCCCTTTATTTTTGTGAACAGCTATTTTAGGTCAGGATCCAATGGTGTACACTTATTGTATCCCACTCCTTCCACTAGAAGTGACAACCCCCTACCCCAGTCCTGCAGCTCTCAATACACTGTAAAACTTTCTTGGGATGGCCGAGAAATTGGAGGACGGGTGGGCAGAAAACTCCTGTCTCTGCTGGTGTTAGGTTAAATCCAGTGCTATTAGACTGTGGTTGTATTGATGTTTCATTGTGCTTTATGATCCTGGGAATCACCTTAGGGAATTTGAAGTGAAAGTCAGTATAAGGATATTTTAGGTAAATAAATAAAGTGCATCTGCAACTACCTCTGAACCAAAAATAGGGAAACATTCTGGCCATTTGCCGCAAGGGAAGATGTTGGGAATGATATTACGTATGATCAGAAGTTCAACAGCAGAACATTATCTAGTGGAAATGACACAGTGGTACCATTTATGTTGAATAACAGAAGAGCCTGAACGAAGACCAGATGGAATTTAAAATCAAAAATTTAGGAACTGTAATACAATCATACGTGTAATACAGCTACATTTGCATTGATATTTCCTTTAAAAATTAATGCCTTATTAGCCAGAATAAGAGATCAAGAAGAAACACCTTCTGTATACTAAATTACTAATTTCTGGTCTTGGCAGTGTGCTTCCAGATGGACTGTTCTCAGTGCTACCAGTCAAATGAAATTGTGCAACTTTTGCGCTTTGCCTTCTTTGTTACTGAAAGAAAAAAAGACAGAAGAAGCCAATGAAAGAACACAGCAAGCTTACAAGTGGGAGACAATGACATTTGGATCCCTCCAACCCACCGTGAAATTTTGCAAAGAAAAAAAAAGATCTGGAATCATCCTTTGATTTCTTGACCAGACCCTCAATCTGTGGATGGGTGGTGTGTACAATGGGTGGTAATTTGGGGGGTGGGGGTGGGCAGGCTGGTTGGAGTGCTGGCAATTTCCCAGCAGTGGAAATGTGATGTAGCTCAATCCAATTTTGCAGCTCGCAGCACAGAAAAAAAGACAGTCTGCAGGATGAAATTTAAATTTAAAAGCTCGCTTTCTATTCTTAGGGGAAAACAAGAGGATTCTTCTTGTAGTATTACCTGAAGCTTACCGGCAACACAGTTCAGCTTCTTTCCACTTCTTCTCACAACTCTGATCCAAATGGATGGAGACAAGGTGCTCCTGATGAATATCTGCAGTGCCCAGTGACTTCCCCAGCCCCATAAATATGCATTGCCTTCTCTCCATCCTGGTTGACACCCCTTGCTCAACACAGATGTGTCCCCTCTGCCCTCTCCCTATTCTCTCTTCCTGGTAAAGGTGAAGGAAGAAAGGAGAAATTATCAGACATGGCCATGGGGGAGGCAGGAAATGCAGAAGGAAACATGGCCAAGCATCATAATTAGAAAGCACTATTTCCACAATCACCCTTGCTTTTGCTACTTGACTAGATCAATAAGGTGGGGTTCCAGAGCTTCCCTGGTCATCCAATCAAAACAGTTTGTGGCGGTATGGGGGCATTGGGGGTAGGGAGCAGTGGTGGAGCTTGGAGTGTGTGGAGGGGCTATGGCACGAGAGGCGTGGCCACTGTGTGGGGGCATGGCTGCGGTGCGTGGGGGCATAGCGAGGGCGTGCGGGGGCATGGCTACAGGGCCAAGATACCCCAAAAACATTGCCACCTGGGGCAAATCGCCCCCCTGCCCCCGCATCCCTACACGACTGGCAGGGAGATGTGACGTTGGCTTTTTATCCCACCACTGGCATATTTACCCAGCATTGCCCGAGATTTTATTTTCCTCTTAAGAACTCACCAAACTTTCCTCTTCAGTACCTGTAACTTATCCCCATATCCCCCAATCCAATCTGTATTCAGAGTTGTTAACATACAGAGGTCGGGTTCCTGAGGGAATATGCTGTCCTCCTCCTTGCTGCTAGGCCTCATCTCCATAGCAACTGGCCTATTCCAGTACCTGTAACTTATCCCCATATTCTTCAATCCGATCTGTATTCAGAGTTGTTAACATAACAGAGGTTTGGTTTCTGAAGGAATACATTGCCCTTCTTGCTCCTAGGCCTCATTTCCATAGCAACCGGCCTGAAGCCCAAGAGCTCTCTGGCTGAGAATTCTAAAGGCCCCTCCCTAAACTGCCAACTCCAGGGTTCCATAGAATCTTCACAGCCAGTCATATGAGGTCTTCTCGCCTCGCTCAGCAAATCGTATGAGGTCTTCGCCTGCCTGACGCAGACAAACAGACAAACATTGACTTTTATATAGTAGGTTACCATGAGGTACTACATTTAACTTTAATATTTTGGGGGCAGTCATAGTCCTGTACTTGCATCATGTCCTCATACCTCCATTTCATCATTTAATGATTTTCTGGATGCAGTACTGCCACTGGCTAAATTTGTTCAGAAAAAACAAAAAACAAACATTTCTTCTGTGGATTTGTATTGCATCCTCTACTCTAAATGTACTATGTCGGTGAAGGGAGAGTTTGCAGATGTAGTGAACTGTAAGCTGCGTGATCTAACATTGAGGACAGCCATGCTGCCATGTCACTATGTCATTGCCCAACCAGAGTAAGTTGGAATAAATAATTTCTGCTGGGTTGCTGGAAATCATAATGCCAAATGGGGCTGGAGAGGAAGAGAAGAGGCCAATAAAATAAATAGTTGCCCACAACCATCTTGTCATCACACACAACATCAGACACACTGCCTCAAAGTAATGCTGGAGAAAACATACCACTGAGCAACATAACATTTCATTTCAATGTTTTCATATGATTTTACACTTTCAGATTTATTGCAGCATGAGAAAACTGTGATAGATATTGGGAAACAAAGTTCCATGTAAGTGCTCCGCAGATAATAAGAGTTTTCCCTCTTATTAGAAACTTGTGTTGACAAGACTGTACCTACAACATGTTTACTTTAACAAATAATCAGCATGTTTTTCTTCCTGTTGGGCTTTATTGCTACATAATCAACAGAACTGATAATTGAAATACAGTAGAACAAAATTTTTATGGACAGAAAAGCCACGTTAAGAAAAAAAAAGTTATGGCCAGAATTCTGTTAAAGACATATACATGCATAACGTACACTACACATACAGGGCCAAAAAAGTCACCATTGCACAACAGATGTATTCTGCTGATAGCGGCATAAACAAAGTTGTGCACACAACATGTTCATTTCTGCCTTCTTTTTGCAAGTTGCACCTTGTGTGTTACATATTATTGTTGTGTATCCTATACATTGCACTGTGGTGGTGCATCCTACGCTTTGCATTGTGGTTGCACATTGTGCTTTGTGGTTATATAGCCTATACCTTGCTTTGTAGTTGTACATTGTGTATCCTACACTTCACTTTGAGGTTGTGACTCGTGAATTGTGCATTAAACAATGGCAACCAGTCACTGACATGGGTTACACAATGTGGCTATTCTGCACAGGGGTTGTAGAACACTCACGTAGTGCATCTCTGCACACAGATATTTACACTATGCTAAAGGGATGTCGGATTGCAGCCTATGTCTGTGAAAAAGTGTTATAGCTGAACTCTTCAAAATTACCTGTGGTAAATATTGCAGAAAAAAATACCTCTCCAAGCAAACAGCTGAACATAGCAGTTTTCCAGGACTCTGTGCTGATGTCCCAAATTCTGCTCCTAGCAGGACATTTTAAGCTCGAAGCTGTATTTAATTTTCAGTGCTCCTAGCAGAACATTTTAAGCTTGAAGCTGTATTTAATTTTCAGTGCCTTCGTTTGCCTGTCAGATGTTGAGCAGTGCCTGACAAGGAGCCAGGACTTGAGTTTGGGATAGAATTGTTGTCTTCGAGGTCTATTCATTTTAACACACAAGAGGCAAGCCAGATGTTTTTAAAAAATGAGATGATGCCTCTTTGGGTTCATAACAGAGTTCATGGCACTGGATTTCTGCCTACAGTTAGCAGTAGACACTGGGAAACAGCTCACTGTGAGGAACAGTTGGTCACATGATTGATCAAGCACTGTCTCTCCTCTGAACATCAAAATTGTGGTAATCTTGCACTCCAGGCCACTCACTGGGGTAAAAAGTATGGACCAGGCAAACAGTATTGCTTTCAATGTACAGAACATTAAAGATGTAAAGGGAGGAAAATCTGGACAAAATTTATAAATATTTTTATAAATATTTGTTTTATTATTATAAATTATATTTATAAATTTTTTATTTACTTATAAATATAATTTATAGTAATAAAATAAGAATAAATAACATTTATTTTTGTTTGGTTTGGTTGTTGGAGGACAGCAGAGGGAAACCCTTCCCATTCCACATTATGCCCCCATCTGGGCCTTTGTATCTCAAGTCTGGATCAAATCCGTAAGCAGTGCAGCCAGTGGGGAGCACTGATGACAGTGATGAGTAAGCTCTGGCCTTCTCTTAGTAGAATAGGTGGGCCATT
The DNA here is from genome assembly GCA_030412105.1 of Cyclura pinguis. Lineage (NCBI taxonomy): Eukaryota > Metazoa > Chordata > Lepidosauria > Squamata > Iguanidae > Cyclura > Cyclura pinguis. Next base: position 313,288,671 of record CM059600.1, on the reverse strand, counting down.
CTACTTCTGTCTATCCTGAAATTAACGCCCGGGTTTTTGCCAGTGGCATTTTGCCTTTGCTCAAGAGTTCTATTTAGAACAATATCTTCTGAACGGGGCCTCCTTCTCCCTGAGTTCCTTATCCTTGTGCCATATCATCCCATGTAGCCATTGCTGGCAACTTAGTGACCCACACATCAAATTTTAGCAAGGTAGTGTTCAAGCTACTGCCTTCTGAGTGAGATACTTCTTCTTCAGTGGTTTCAGGGTAAGTTGTTATTATTTGGGAATTGGCATCTCCTACCCTGATGCTGCTGCAGTGATCAGTTTGTTCCCTGCCCACTTCCTGTATTGCTTTGAAAATATGACACTTTGTTAAAGCAGATGATGGAGGTAGGTGAGCACATGGATGCTCTTTAGGGTTGCCAGAGTGAAAATTGTGTAGAAGAGGGAATTTCAGCAGGTGTTACTTGTCAAGCAACCAGGTGCCAAAGAACACCTGTTGAAATTCCCTCCTCTATACGCAAATGGTATGGGAGCCTTCTCCATTTTTCAGTCCAGCAACCCTAATTTGCTGTTCCATAGAATGCATTGTTTTGCTAGAACTGTTAAGACAACAGCTGTGGTGTTTGGAAGGTCACGAGCAGGTGAACTTATGACTATCCAGCATTTCTACCCCACATCAGTGTCTCTTGCAAGTTCTTAATTGTAATGAAAAAAAGGACAAATTTTCAAAAACACTTTTTTTTCTGGTGTGTAGGACAATAAAGTGAAATGACTATTTCTATGATGGTAAAGGAATAAAAGTTGTTCAGATATAAAAAAGGAAAACAGGACTCAGTTCAATCACAGCACTATCTCTCAAATTTAGAAGTCACTAGTCCAAGTGCTAATTTCCTTCATAGTTAAATGAAGTGTTCAAGTTCAGCTGCTGTAAGAAAGCTCTGATGACCCTTCTTCTCAGGAAAGTGCCCTCTGGTGGAAGCGTTTTGAATCAGAGGAAGGACATATGGATGGTGGTGGGGAATGTAAATCCTTCTCTCTACAGAAACTGTTCCCCTGACATTGTTTTTCCCAGCTCCTTTTAACCACCAGGATTTTGGAACTGCGCTTATCTTGCAAACATGGACCAGGAACCACATGGTGCAAAAGCACCTTGGTGGAGAAGTATATCTCTTTACATTCTGATGGGTTCAGGTATGAGGTTATGATGTATATCAATAGACAAAAATGCTTTTCCAGTCTACCATCCCCCATCTCCAAAATTAAATGGACTCCAGCAATCCACTAAAGCTATCCAATAAGAGAAGAATGGGGAAATGTTTTGCAACCAAGGGCCAAGTTCAATTTCAGGTAAGATTTTGGGAGACTGCATCCCAGTGAAAGGTAAAAGGGTGGGATCTAATCTTCCAGCATATCTTAGTGTAAAGAGCTTACTACTGGTAAACTAGCTTTAGAAAAGGCATTTCACACTTTTACAATGGGTGAAAAAACTTGTATAAAAGCCAAGAAACTACTGAGCAATGGTTTTGTGGGAAAGAGGAAACACCAGAGTGCCAGAACGAGACCTCTAGTCTAGAGTCAGTTCCAAGGGCCAAGGTTTCCTACCTCTGCAGTAAGAAGTAATGCTATTAAAATTACTGGACCTGCTGCAGGGAAAACGTAACGCATCTCAAGTATATTCTCCAGGGTGGGGGTGGAGGTGGGGAGAGACTTTACATACTTTAGAAGTTCTGGTACCATTTATTATAATGGAATCCCTACATAGATGTGCTTAGGTCTTCATCTATAACGTCATTATGTACAGAGAGAGGATGCTACAGGATGCATCCCAGAGAAGCCAAGAACTAACATCCTTATTAGCAGGGGTCCAAAACTAACTCTCTTGCCTTCCTCTGATATAAAATAGTCCTATTTCCAGTTTCATCACTGGCTTGTTAAGTAATTTGCGAAAAGCTAACAAAGTCTGGCTACATCCTCATAGCGACTGTTTAAACCCATTACTTTTTCTTTTAATCAAATGGCTGTTGTGTCAAAATATACAATTCTCGCCATGAATCTCGCTGGCTTGTTACAGTTCACTGGTTGACCTTGAAAATGTTTGCTCTCCTAAGCGTCTTCTCTCTGGCCTCCAGCTAAATTGCTCAAGACCCGGCCTGATCATTTTTCTATACACAGAGAATGCTGATTAACATAAGCAAAACAGCTACCCCAACAGTAACAAAGAAACATTTAACATTTAAAAAAATAATGCCCCGGTTGGGAATGCATGGCATGTATGCTATCTGATCTACTATTAAAATTAGTAGACTTGATGTTTCTATCCAAACGTTGAGATCTGTTCCTTGAGGAAGAAATAAAAATGCATAAAAAAAATACCCACCTACCAACCTTGTAGACATGATGAATCCCTATTTCCTTCCTTTTTAATGCTTCTACAAAATATCTAAATCTATTGGCTAACCATGAAAGGGCAATGCAATGCTGTTTGAACAAGCATCCACTTACTAATATAAGGCATTTGCGCAGGATCGTAAAATGGGACGTTAAGTGCCAGAGGCTATTTTCATGGTTTAATGTATTAAGTAAATAAAAAAGGTATCTAAGATGTGGCCACACAATTAGTTTTGAGTTATTTATCTGGAGTTTGTATGGTTTAGAAAAACTCCATCTTCTTGGCTGATGCTGTCCTAATGCATTTAACTTCAGCCATCAGCTATGATTAAACACCTGCTGTTGTGGGGAAACAAAGCACGCTAATCCAATATGTATTTCTGACATCTTAAATATCACCCAGTCCCCTGACATCAGGCACAGCTTTTCAGCGGGATGGAATTCCAGAGCATATTTTTCTAATTTATGGATGGACAATAAATCAAAATTAAGCCTTGGGCAATGAAATATACATCAGTGCAGTATGAACTGACTGCAAACTAGGGCGCAGAATAGCAGAGGGGGGAAAGGGAGGTATTAATGGAATCCTGAGCTGCTAACACTGAAGTGAAAATGAAGGAAGTTCCTAGTATTTTGTGTAGTAAAAATGAAAAGGTAAAAAACAAAAACAAACAATTCTCCCTCCACCCAAATTTCTATCCTTCTGGGCACACCATTATTTGTCCCAAAATCCATCCCTTATTATCCTTCTTGTCACCACTGAAACCATATTTGAGCCAAGAGGCAAATTTGCCTTACCTTATTTTAGACCCATTCAGATATTACAATACTGAATATTCAGCTGAACCTTCATTTAGGAGACACAGTGAGACACACTATGGCCCCAATCCAGTTCTAGTCAGGCAATATAGCCCTGAGGGAGATGTTTCCTTCCATCTGCATCAAAAGATATGTCTAGATAGTCCAAAAGGACTGGGATGAACATGTGGACATTATCAGATATAAGTCTGTAGCCCTTCCATGGATGGAATGGTTTATGTTGCAGAATAGGGAGGGGCCACTCCTCCTCCTTTAGTAGCTTCCCTCCTGTATACATTCACATCTGCTTCAGAAGGGTGGGGGAAGCCTCTGGAGAAGATTGCAGAAGAGAGTTGTTGTTGAGGAGAAAATCCCATTAGATGAGCAGAGATCCATTTGGGCAACTTTAGGCATTGTCCTTTAGCCAATTCAGGTGTGTGTATAAGAAGCAGCATCAGCTGTACAGTACTTAGTTAGATTGGGATGGCAAAGTACCAGTACTTGAACTACTACTACTTCTCCTACTTCTCCTTCTCCTTCCTTACAGCTCCGAGAATCCACCAACCAGCATGCCACTGGCCAGGCTGGCAGGGGGATCCTGGGAATTGCAGTTCCACAGTGGAACTTTTCCAAGCCCTGCAAAGGACAACTAGGAATGAAACTTCAAAAGATGCCAATTGGAAAAATAAAGAAAATAAAATATCCGAAAATATTGTCTTGAAGGTACCAATCTGGGCCTCAGTGGAAATGTACTGGAATCCTAGACAATCTGTTATGTTATATAACTTTATAGATACCTAGCCATGTAGCAGAGGCACCTAGAACCCCCTTTACTGAATTGTAAAGATGCGTAATGGACGCCATCAAGAGTGCTTGATGCGCATCGGTGCCTGATGCACATTAGGACTGATGTGATGTTCATCAGCACCAATGGACATCCGTCCCATTGTGCATTGGTCCCATTGCACAATGTTCACTTTGCCAGCTCTGCTACATAGTAAGGTAACAGCAGCCCTTTATTAGATACGGACAATTCTAATTCTCACACACCGAAGTCCACAACAGGATTCCAACCTTTGTTTTTATTTTTCAGACAGAAAAATAAACAAAACAGGTCAGATTGGGAGATATGCTAAGGAAGCCAGATCCAGGAAAGAGCCAGGCCCATCCTAAGAATGACAGGAACAGGTGACCAGCTGCTTAAAAACTCTTTGCTAATTTTTAAAATCTAGCATATCCATGTATTCCTCCCACTTTCACTCTCACTGTATATATGATATTAACCGGTATCCCAAGAAGCAACTTACTTGCAATTAGTTTTGCTTTAGTTTAGTGGTTCATTTGTTATATAAAATATTTACTTTACAATTTGACTTTAAGAGCATTCCTTGCTATAAAATGCTGTTTAAAAATTCATTCCTTTGACTATAACATCCCACACAACTGCACGTAATTAACAAATCCATTATCTGACTGCATGAGCCATTGCACACTTCCCCCCCCCCAAAGAAAAAAAAATAAAGCACTGCTTTTGGAATTATTGACTTCCACTGATTGCATGCCATTTAAGGCATTATTTTAAATCCACATGTTTATTTTTAGCTATTTTTATAATACTTTAATGATAACATATATATTCTAATATATCGTTTAATTGTTTGGAATGTATAATGCTTTTTGGGCCTAGGATCTGAATGTTTTCAGCACCGAAAGGACTGTGACCATTTCCACACTAGACTGTTATAGTGCTATTATTCCACTTTCAACATCCTATGGAATCCTGGGGTTTGCTGTTTAGAGAGGGGCCTTTGAGGTCCCTCCCTAAACTGCAAACCCCAGGATTCCATAGGATGTTGGAAGTGAAATAATAACACTATAACAAACTAGTGCGGAAATGGCCTGTATCACTGTGCATATATCTCTGTAAGTCAGCTTGTTTGTTCTGATATTTGTTCTTGAACAAAACTTTGTCTCTTAGATCTATGCTCATCTACTAATTGTAAAAAGAGAACAAATTTAGAGCTAGAGAGATTGCAATGTTTGGCTTTGTCTCCTACTGATGACTGCTGCCATTTTGAATTTAGAGGGAAATAATGCTTGCTTAAATAAAGTGGTGACCTTTTCTATAAAGAATGAATTTTACAAAATTCAATACAACAGCAATAGTGGCAGCAGTCAAAGCAAGCATCGGGGAGTAGTAGAACACAGGCCATTTCCACACTACACTGTTATAGTGCTATTATTCCACTTTCAACATCCTATGGAATCCTGGGGTTTGTAGTTTAAGGAGGGACATTTAGAATTCTCAGCCAGAGAGCTCTTGGGCTTCAGTAAACTGCAAACCCCAGAATTCCACAGGATGCTGAAAGTGGAATAATAGCACTATAACAGTGCAATGTGGAAATGGCCACAGTTTGGAAATTACAGTGTGTGTGTGTGTTCTCAGAAATAACATCCCCTTCTCCAGTTGGAAATGGTATCATCCAGTCTGTTACCTCAGTCTTCTGTCAGAAGGTTACTGTTGCTGTTATTATTACCTGTTGTTGTTGTTATTTGTTGTGAAATTGGTTTCAACTTGTCACAGCTCTATCAGTGAGAGATCTCCAAGAGCCTTGGTCATTAACAACCCTAATCAGGTCTTAAAAACTCAGGGCCATGATTGACTGAATTGGTGGTCCCTGATTGAATCAATTCATCTGTACTATGGTCTTTCTTTTTTTCCTACTGTCTTCCACTTTACTGAGCTTCATAATCTTTGCAGTACATTTGCAGGTTGTCATCGTGAGGTGCCCAATGTACAGCAGCTTCAGTTTAGTCATTTTGGCTTCTAGTGAGAATTCAGGCTTGATTTGCTTGAGGACCCATTTAATTGTCTTTTGGAAGTCCATGGTATCCATAGAACTCCTCTCATCGCCTTTTGTGGGAAACAAGAGCATGATGATGTCACATTTCAAAAGCAATATAAAAATGGTAACAATGTTAATTTTTTGTATAATGAATAATATTTTCATGTTACCTTTAAAAGAAATTATGAGTATTCGTAATGGCATTTTGAGTGGAATTTTTCCAGTTTCATTCTGTTCTCTTGTCAGTTGTAGGATTCCACCCTTAACAAAATACAGAAGATCAGTTACTAAAGTGAATGAATGGGGGATGTAGGATAATGCTTTACAATAACAACTCTTTGGAAACTTCATGACATGTTACCTAACAGATGAATTTTGAAATATCTCTCTTACTCCAAATATTTGTCCAACTTTCCAGGCTCTGACGGGTCACCTAGCTGATCCCAGGTTCCAAACCTGAACAGGAGGAAATACTGTAGGTTTTAGTCTAACAACTGAACCTGTCTAGATATGCAGTGGAATGAAATGATACCCAGAGTCAATAAGATGGTAGAATAGATCTCAGACTGCTAACCAAAGATCATTTTTAAAAATTCTTTCCAACTCTATCGCCCGAATAGCCTGCAAGCAGGAGACTGACACAGGAGGGAAAGCTTTTTCCCCCTGGTACACTGGCTTTTTATTTATTTGCATGGAGGGAATTTATCCTATGTGTATAAGCATATTCAGAAATGACATCCCCTTCTCCAGTTTGAAATGGTATCATCCAGTCTATTAGCTCGATCTTCTGTCGGAAGGTTACTGATGACAAGAATTCACATACACATATGAGAGTTAAGTGTCCATTGTGTGATCATCATTCTATACTACATTCAACACCAACTTGAGCATACAAGATTTCTAAAGGATGAGGCCATGGGAATGTGGTAGAGTGGAATAACTATTTGTGCCTCTTTTTTACCTGGGTAGCACCATCTATAATCAAAAGTTCTGTTCAAACACTCCTCTCTCTCTTTTCCTTGCTTTCCCCTCATAGAAATTCCTTCTCTCTTTTTTCATTCAGTTTGCATGTTGCTTCCTTCCTCAGAGAATGTTGTTTGGGGACTGCGGTGGAAAAGCTTAAATATTTGGAGTAACAAGACAGATGGAAACAATGGAAATAAGATAGGAAAACTCCCAGTCATTAAAACTCTGTAAAGTTTTAGAAGCAGCTGATACATTTGGGTGAGAGTGTTGTGGCTTGAGAGAAACAAGACAAGCTTGTGGGAGGACACGTGTTGTGTTTTTCTGACAAATTAACAGTTTTGAAGAAAAGAATATGAATTCTGAGCCACAGGAAGAAAAAAAAAGTACTAGAAATATGGTAATACAGTATAGTGACCAGTATTGGCTTTCATGTCAGTAGAAAAGTGAATCTGTTCTGGATTTTAACCTGAATTTTAAGTAGGCTATTGAGGGGGCTGAATTTATTTGGGGGACAGGTTCAACACATTGGATAGCTGCTTTAAAGTTCATACTACAACCCAAAGTAGATTCACTGTCCCATGACATGGAAGTTAACAGCAGCCACTAATAGTGCCTGGACAGGTTTTTAAACAATCAACACATCTGTACAACATATTCAGATCCCTACTCACCCATTAAGTTCATGATGAATGATGTGTTTTCTGGAAAAGGTTCTGTCTTTCCACTTGGTAACACACACACACACACACACACACACACACAGACTTTTAGTAATACTTTAAAACAGACAGCTCTAGGGTTAGCATACTTGGAAATCATGAGTTAAAAATTCATCCACTCCATCTAATTCATTAAAATTTTCAACAATAGTTTTGAGATCCGTTTTTGTAATTGTCAGACCTCAACAATGTTATTTTTGAGTCATAATTCAGTGTTCTCATCACTTCAATTTACTACTGCCCATTTATAGTCATTTTAAATGATTCATTTGCATTTAATAATTTAACAGGTTGATGAGTTGATCAACAAATTAATTTGATAAAATGCTTTAAACAGGTCAACACTGCCAGACAGACTTTTCTTGAACAGCTTAATGTGAGTGAGTTAGCACTAACACAGACCTACCCCAGTTTGCTTTTTTGCCTTTCTTGGGGTATGTTGAGTGAATGGAAAGGCTTCGAAAAAGCCTGAGGACGGGAAGGCTCCTCTGATCCATCTCCAAATGGTTCCTTTCCCCACTACCACTATTGGAGTACCAACAGGTTCTAAACAGGGAAATCTCCAGTATCCTAAGGCCCTTGGCATACTTTCCCATGTATCATAGGAATGTAGCCTAATTATTTTAAAAAACAAATTGTTTGAATATAAATGCTATGAAGGGGGAAAAGGTGGAGGGAAGAAATAAGAAGAGAGGAGAAAGGAGCATTATACGGGATATTAACCTGGGCCAAGTATATACATTAATATAAACTAACCCTATGTCCAAAAATACATTTTCTTGGAGATGAAGTCTATAAAATACATTTATGAGCTTCATGCTGAAGCAGTAAGATCTTTTGACCATCGAATGATGGATGGTGAATGTTTCTCTTCCTGAACCTAAAGTATAAGTCTTTCAGCAACACTAACGTACTTGAGATCCAACCATGTTTGTCATGAGTTAAATTTGATTTGCTAGGAATATAAATAAAATAATCCATTAAATTAATATTTAAATTTTCTAAGAGAAAATCAATGCATTGGAATACATCCAACCAAAAGGACCCAATCACTTAACATGTTTACATTATATGCCACAAAGAAGCATTGTCTGTATTGCACCACCAACATTTAGTTAAGTAGTTAATTTCTTTCTAAATACAATTTACTACTGTACTAGTTTCTAATATACCATAAACATAAGTTTTTGTTCATCAAAACACTGCTTTAATTCTAAAGGAATTTTACATATTGAAGACACTTTTCTGATGATTGATTTGAACACAAAATGTAACTCTTTCTTCCACTGAATCCTAACTTTATTTCATAATTTCCAATAAACATTTTCTTCCTAACACTGAGGTAGAATCTGCTTTCTTTTAATTTGATTCTATTGACTCATATTCTAGTCTATGCAGCAACAGAAAACAAGTTTGCTCCTCCTTCTGCATGACATCCCTTTGGGTATTTGATATGGCTGTTTTATCACCTCTTCTCTTCCCCAAACTAAACATACTCAGCTCTCTAAATTAGGATTATCCCATAGAATTGGTTAAGCATGGCCATATATATCAAATTGTAATTGACAACAGAATATATGTTAGGCCACCTTGGGAGCAGAAAGTGTAAGGAACACCATCTCTCTTTTTTTCTCAAACGAATACAGCCTAATTCAATTGGGTCAAAAAGAGGTGAGAAGGAAGTTGATTCCAAGATCACACACGCAGGAATATCTGAATTAGGCTGTACTTGCCAGTTATTTGTTCAAGTCCAGAGATATGACTTACATTAAGGACATTTCTGCTCTACATTGTTATAGTGCTATTATTCCACTTTCAACATGCTGTGGAATTCTGGGATTTGTAGTTTACTGAGGCCAAAGAGCTCTTTGGCTGAGAATTCTAAATGACCCTCCCTAAACTGCAAACCCCAGGATTCCATAGGATGTTGTTGAAAGTGGAATAATAGCACTATAACAATGTAGTGCAGAAATGGCCAGAATCTGTCTTCAGAAAATGACTGTTTTATCAGTTTGTTAAATTGTAGCCTGGAAATGACTTTAGAGTAGATAGCAGGGGATAAGGCACCCATGTAAACATCCTAAATACAGTATTCAGTTTTTAAAAATAAATGTGAAGTATATATAATGAGATACCTAGAAGGGACATATAATGTCTATCGTAGAAGGTTCATTTTAAGTATATTAACCTTTCCCCAAATACTTTACTCTATGCATACCTCTTCAGAACAAGATAAATTTCAGCAAGCAGTGCAGACAAGTTCACCTTAATCATTTGAATAATATTCTGAGGAACCAATATGCCTAACTGTCTAATAACATCTGGACAAAAGTGGAATTTCCAGTTGGCAAGTGATCCAGGTGAAGCATTAACCCTGAAAGGCAAATTGTCAGGTTCAGACTATTTGATAACATAATCAAAAATGGCCCCAAAGTTTTTCGGGCCCCAAAGATGTATAGATGATACTGAATAATGATAATGAAATCATTGTCGCTCAGCCTATACTACTTTACTATGATGATAAAATTGGCTTGGGAGAGTTATTGAACTATATAATCTGCATAACAACATGGAATAAACCCTGTGTCACCTAATTCTGTTTACATAGACTATATTCCAGATCAAACTTTGTGGCATTTAGAGCCTCATCTTCTTATTTTTTAATATGATTGTTTTACAACTTGTCCTCTATCTTATCAGCAGCTTAATTGGCATAACCCACAGTTATTTTTGGCTGGTATCCTGGTGGTAAGTTAAGATATTGTAAGTCTGCCTTGTGTCATTTCAGTTCACTTTGGTTGGTGATTGTGTAGGTTGGAATTCTGTTCTGACCATACCTTGGCCAAAACTCACCTTGTAAACCATCCAGCCCCATTCCTGTAGCACTGCCATTTTCAGGTTGTCAGAGAACAAGGGGATGAGCAGGGATGCCTCCAGTTAGTTTCTTTTAGCAGGATGTACTTCAAGGATATCTCCAGGGACATCCCAAGGATGCTTAGAGGTGGCTGCTAATGCCTGAACAGGACATGCAGCTAAATTCATTCATTCATTCATTTATTCGATTTCTTTCCCATTTTTCTCCTGAATGGGACTCAAAAGTGGCTTACAATATACATTAAAAGGAGAGCATCTAAAATAGCATGGAGTACAAAAGTTTTAAACAAGTAACTGGATGCATTGCCCCAGTCCCTTCACTTTTTAACAACCTGGAAATAGCCATTGGGAGGGTGCTGTTTGAGAACCATCGTGTTGTGGCAGTTTGAGCATTGGACTAAGACTGTGGGAGACTCAGGTTCAAATCCCCACTCAGTCATGGAAACCCACTATACGACCTTGGACAAATCACATTCTCTTAGCCTCAGAGGAAGGAAAAAAGGCAAACCTCTTGTGAGTAAATCTTGTGAAGAAAACCCCTTCATAGGTTTCCCTAGGATTACCATAAGTCAGAGGGAGGGGAGGGGAGGGAAGGGAAGGGAAGGGAAGGGAAGGGAAGGGAAGGGAAGGGAGCCTCCCCTGGGCTTCACAGCTGTGAGCATGTGACTGCCAACTGACCAATGACACACTGTGTGTGGGAAGGGTGACATCTTTGGTCAATGCCTGGCGGGGGACTGGTGGCCACTCAAAGTCTCAGCCGCAGTTCTGTCTCCCTCTGTTCATCCTCTGCTTGTCCACAGAACTGCAATAGGAAGCAGCCATTATTTTAACATGCTGCTGGTGTTACCCCAAAATGTGGGTGCCATGAGGACCAACTCAAAATGCCTGTACCTCCCTACAAAAGTGGGGAATAATTAGCTCAAAATAGGAGGCCTGCGAGAGAGGGGTAACTTACTGAGATCTTGCCTACCAGTGTTTATGGGCTCGCACAGGAAATAACCAGCCAGAGAGTAAAAATGTAAACTAAAAATGTGTTTTATTAACAAGATTCACACAAGCAAGCAAAAGCTCAAACACTCTCACACACAAGGACTAACCAAAGGAAAGGGTGGAAAGTGGGATAGAGGATGTTGAGGGATTTGGGTGATATTTACCAGTCCAGAGAGAAGCAGAGAAAGCAGTGATGTGGTTTAGGCAGGAACCTAAGGACAGTTCTCATTAGGGAATCAAACGGGCAGAGTGGTGTTTAGAATGGCAAGAGACTGCACTGAACAGCTTAAAATCATGGGTATTTGTACCTGAAAAATATCTTGCAGGTATGATTGTGACTCACATTCCTAGCTAAGCAAACAATGGGAGTTGCAGCACACACAATGAAGTCTGGATGGAGTTAATGATTTCAGTGTTTGCGTGACATGGGGATAATGGTTGTCATAATAGGTGAGTATTGTGGAGAGGTGGGGAAACAATAGGGAAATATCCAGGTGTACAGGGACCACAGTTAAAACAATCACATTTTGGTGGGAACTTCCCTATTGCAGCTCTGAGAGTCCCTCTTGGTTTCACACCTATTGTATTCAGAGGAGCTGCACTATTGTCCTGAACTGACTGGGTCTCTTGCCTAAGAGGCAGGGGTGGCTGACCTGCCCTGCCATGTCACATTTACAGTCAGTAATTTGCCTCTTCCAGTGTGACCTTGCCATCACCTCAGGTATTATCTATATCAATGCCAATTAATATAGTGCCAATCTAATATTATTTGCCAATTAAACCATGCCAATCATGGGGGTGCACGGTGCCATAATACTGGACACAGCCTGAATTCCCAACTGGAATAGACCCACTGAAGCAATGGGAGTTACATAGGTTTTGGCACAAACATTTTGGCAGATCCACAGGCAGTTGCACAAGGTTGGTGTTGAGAAAGATGGTATAATGCAACCATGATGTCACTACTTGAATGTACATTTACACTATGAAAGCACAATGGAAGATCTCAGCCATGGTCAATTTAATTCCTTTTATTTTAGTATTGATCAAATTAAAGTCAAATTAATTACATTTATGGTGTGTTAATATGTAAATATAACAATAATAAAGTATAAATGGGAGATTTTATTTGTCAATAAATGGGTGTGTGTGTGTGCCTTCAAGTTGCCTCTCAACTTATTACAACCCCATAAATTTCATAGGCTTTTCTTAGGCAAGGAATATTCAGAGGTGTTTTTCTCCAGTTTCTCCCTTTAAAATATAACCTGTATTCACTGGCAGTCTCCCATCTAAATATTAACCAGGACTGACCCTGCTTAGCTTCCACGATCAGATGAGATCTTGTGCCTTTAGGATATTTAGGCCTTTGGCAATAAATAGGGGATTTTAATGAACTTAATAATGAAATAAGGATGATTTTTAATTAATTTGAACTAATTTTAATCTATTTTACATGTACATGCCTGTTTTTAATGTATTTGAATTCCCTCCTGAAAAATAGCCCATGACACTTGCCCATCTCTTGTTTATAAATGTTGCCATTTATGTGACTGACATTTGGATGACAGTGACAGAGGTATAAAGAAGCTCTTATTCTTCTACTAGAAGTACTTATTATTCAGCAAAGCTGATCCATTCAGGATAAAGGTGGTGGGGTGGGGGCTGGTCCAGAAGACAAAAGTTACTGGATCAACAAAATAATACTTCAGTCTTGGCATAAATGTTATGTCACTAACCACTATGCCAAACTGAGCAAATTGATTTCACATCTAGAAAGACTACAAAATAAAGAAAGCCAGAATGAAATATATTTGTATTAAGCCTTTAGAGATCATGATGGACCACGCTGCACAAAAGTGCTTTCCTGGTTCTCTTCTGTTTGCTTCCTCGCTCCCTCTCCTGACCAGAGCCGAGCAAAGTAGTCAAGCCAACACAAGGTATAACAGAGCGGTTGGACACCAGAAAAGGAGTTTGACAAGGCTGTCACATCTGCTCAATATTTATACAGAAATAATCATGTGTATTGCTGTTGATGGTTTCCATAGTGGTATTAGCATTGGCAGAAGGAGATGTAATCTCAACGATCCTGATGACATCCTTATTGCTGAGTCTGTGGTTTCCTGCATCTGAAAGCAAAGAAGCTGAAGCTAGGTGCTGAGAATAGCAGTTGAGAAGGAGCATATTTCAACAGCATTATTTGATGGAAATGAACAGAGAAAGTATGTAAGGGAATGTGGTGGCCTGCGTTATGCCAGGGAGGGCAACAAGGACCCTCTTGCTAGCATTTATGCCCTACAGTGGCTAATGGCATCTTCTGTGTTCATTTTTAGTAAGATCACTGTCAACATCTTACCTCTGAGTATGCCATATATTCCTATAGAGCAGAGCTTTCCAAACTTTTCATGTTGGTGACACACTTTGTAGACATGCATCATTTCACGACACAGAAATTCAGTAAGTAATTCAGTAAGTGGAGGCAGCCTCTCCATCTGAGCCTGTCCTACTGCCGCCACCCTCACCAGGGTCTTCCTCGGCCTAAGATGGCAACGGCAGTGGCAGAGGCAGGCCCTTCACCCAGGCCTGGCCTGCTGCTGCCACCCTTGCCAGGGTCTTCCTTGGCCTGGGGCTGTGGCAGCAGTGGCAGAAGAGGCAGCCCCTCCACTTGGGCCTGGCCCTCTGCCGCCACCACCCTTGCTAGGGTCTTCCTCAGCCTGGGGTGGTGGTGGTGGTGGGAGAAGCAGCCCCTCCACCTGGACCTGGGCCCGCTGCCCTCACCAGGGTCTTCCTTGGCCTGGGGCGGCAGCACAGACAGACCCTTCACCCAGGCCTGACCCATCACAGCACAGGAGAGGCAGGCCCTCCAACCGTTACCTTCACACGACACACCTACACACTGCAGCTGACACACTATTGTGTCACGACACACAGTTTGGAAAGCTCTGCTATAGAGATTCAGTCAGTGTGGTTTCCTTTGTCACCATAGCATCACGATGGGAGCAGCAGCACGTTCTTAATTTTTCTGACAGGACCTGTCTTGAATGATGGTAACTTTAGTTCAGGGCGGGCTTTCTTGGCAAGGTGTTCACATATGAAGCAATCCATAAACACTACATTTTCACTGTGCAGGGCCTTCTATTGCCTTTTTGGAAGAGACAATTTTGCATCAGAAATGCTTGATCTTGTGGAAGGAAAAAATGAATAGGATCTATAACTAGGGATTTTCAGTCTATAAAAATAACAGAAAATGTTTGTCTATCCACCTACCTGTCAGTCAGAACCACCATTTTAAGAGCATGAAACCTAAAGACCTGACACTTGGAAAGCATACTAACAGAATTCTAGGGATGTGCACCTTGAGGATTACTTAGATTTCAAAATATATTCATTTATTTTAATTAAATGTGCCTGCATGTTTGAGACCAGCAATACCATCTTCAGTCATTAGGTGGCTAACTTCCCTAACTTGTGCATAATTTTGTAGCCAACACAATCTGAAGCCATGGAAGAGAACTCCATGTCCAGCTCTGACAGCTGCATAACTTTGATTGTAGACTTCCACATATCAGACTTAAATCGAAAGACGTTTGGGGTTCGAAGCAAAAGCCGTCAACCCAGGTGAAGCTGGGTACTTTTGCTGATAAATCATAAGAAAGGTCTCTCTATCTCTTAACAACATGGTCTCAGCCATTCTTTCTTCCTTAGCTTGCCAAAGACTACTGGTGCCAGTGAATCTATTTTAGAATTGTTTAGATGCAATTTCTCATTTTTTTTCCTATCATTATTTAATTTATATTCTACTATAGGAAGAACTACATTTCCAAGACATGCAATACAAGCAAGAGCAATGGATCAATATCAGTAAGCCAAGGGTATCAATAGATCAGCAAAGAGGACTGATGGATCAATCTAAATGAATGGTTTGCGCTGTTACAAAAAACAAATCTGCTTTAGTTCCTAAGTATATGAATCCTGTATATGAATCCTATTCAATATAGATTTAAATATGTAAAAAAAACTAGCCTATATCTTCTTAGGTAAAGCTCAGTTCTGATCATAAGACCAGGGCAAGAACTATATATGATTTCTGTTATGTGGGACCTGCATTAGCTTGCAGTGGTGAAATTTGGCTGTTACATGCAAATTGCTTATTCTAATTTATGTCTCATTCACATTAGCACACAATAGTAGTCACAGTGTCTCAATGTACAGATCTCAACCCAAAGAGATGAAGTCCAACATATAGAGATGTAACTACTGTCAAAATGAGTTAAGCCCAGAGTGATGATGACAACAATATCTCAGCCTGCGGGAACATGACAACTGATTGAAGGACATATCATCTGCTCCTAGAATCTTGAAGATTTCACTCCTCTTTTATGTCTGTATTTCCTGGCAGAGAGATACAGAAAAAAAGATGCTGGTATTCACTAGGGAAATTACAATCTTCTTTGTTGCTGAAATTTTTGACACTGTGTGTGAACATGAGCTATAGCAAAGAGCCAGCACACAAGGACAGGGTCAGCCACTTTAGTGTCTACGATGATAGGACCATGCAAGTGAATCGAGATTTCAGTTTAGACAAAAAGAGAAAGTAATATTTGGAAACAGATCAAAGATTATAGCAGTGACAGTATATGCCTGACTTTTCTTTCCCTTTTTCTTTTTAACGTTTACAGTTATCTGATAAAGACCCCCTCCAAGATAGATAGACCCTTATTGTATCATTTAATTGTCCTATAAGACAAAATCTACAAATGATTTCAATAGAAATGCTACTGTTTTTAAAAAAATAATTCTACTCTTATTTATAGTCTAAATCTCTCATTTTCCAGTTTCCTAGGACATGACATTGTGGGCCTTGTTTCTTGCATCTTGCCTTTGTATTGCAATACTATACAGTTTTCTTCAGGATCAAATCAAACAAGCTCAGTAAGGATAACTAAACTATGTGGCTGACCACCAGACTTACACTTCAGACTAAGACCTCAGAAGTAATGCATATTTACCTGGAAGTGCATCTTATATATTTCAGCAGGGTAAGTATTTTCAGGATTGTAAGCTAAGGAAAGCATCCATGCAGTATCTCCTTGATTTTTCAGCTACCTGGTTTAAGTGCCATAGAAGAATCTGGTCACTCAAACATACTATAGTATGATTAATCTGCACTCATTTTATTTCTTATTGGGTGGAAGCCAATTAATTCTCTTAGCTGACAGAAGGCTTCCATCAGTGGAATGAGGAGAGATGTGATTTTCAGTGATCCCCTCTTTCCCCATAATCCTCCCATGCATACCTCCCTGTTCTGCTCCAGGGAATCATCCTGCTGAGAGAAGCAGAGGGAATTAAATGCATTCTGCCTATTATGTTCTTTTCACTTATCTGGTATGACTTACAGCCCATCCTTTGAACTACTGTGATGAAAAATAGATATGAGGGTCATATGCAGGCTTATCTCTCTGCCTGTGCAAAGTTACAACGGTTTAATTGAAAAGGTTAAACCATTAAACCAGGATGTGTTGTCACTAGTACTGAGCTGCCAAATGGGTTTCATTGCAAAGACTCTGTGTAGTATATAAGTGGGTAGAGAAAGGGTAGAGCAATGAATGAGAGAGAGGAAAACACAATTGGATGACTGTCCCAAAGTTACTTTTAAACACATCATATTCCCTCTACTTTTAGTGTTTAAAATTAATTTCTAGTTATTACTCATTTCAATGTTTTAAAAGTAAATTACTTGTTACATTGCTAGTTACTTTACATTATTGTGTGTTCAGATGAGGAGTTTTAATGACATAAGTCCTAAAAAATGATTCTTTAAAAGTGCCCTTTAAAAGTAACTGGAAAAGCTAATCAGAAAAGATTACCCATTGGACACACACAAAAAGAGGATGCCTTTGTTCTTTTGAAATGCAACTTAATTACAAAGAAGAACAACATGACAAAGGGAGTTATGTTACTTGTAGTTCAATACTTCATTGTAACAACACAGACACTGGCCATTTCCGCACGGGGCGAGGGAATCGCCCCGTGCCGGTACTTACCAGACTTCTTGGCTCCACGCTTGGGTCCAGGTTCGTCCGGAGCAGTGCGTGGCTGCCGCTCTGCACTACTCCGGGGACGAAAATGGCGGCTTCCAGTTGATCGAGGCTCTCCACCAACCGCTGAAGCTCGCCAGCCTAAAGCCCGCCCCTGGCAGATCGCAGGCTCGCACTGGTGTGAGCCTGCAAATCTGCATCGGAGCGCAGGCACAGAGTGGTGCGCTCTGTGCTTTTGAAAGACCTGTTTCAAGTGGTCTTTCAAAAGCACGCTGGACAACCACTTTGGGTCGTTCCGGAGTGGGCTGAGGTGCGGAACTACAGTAAGTAGATCCGACCCAGTCCACTCCCAGGTGCAGACGTCCTCCCTGGAGGACGCTCTGCGCTGTTTCTTTAAGCCCGTGTGGAAATGGCCACTATTTGGCCACAGCTAATGCAATAGTGCAATGATTGGAATAGTTCCACTTATTTTGGTGAGTTTTTAATGTAGCTGTTTTAAATTATCTCTATTATTTTATATATGTTTAATAATTCTGTTTTATCATTATTGTTGTGCCTTTCTGGTCCAAATGTCAACTTAGCCTGTGATTCTATATTCATTTACTAGGGAGTAAGTGCTACTATTAATCTAAGTAGGACTTATGTTTGTTTAATATAGATTTATGCTGTCAAGCTCAGTATTAATGGAAAGATTATTTTAAAAGTTTTATAAATTAACAAACACAGGATTAGGGATGTAGGAGTTCTAAAATTTTTCAAGCCATGGAATGAGGGATATATTTTTATAGGCCTGCATTTTAAAAAAAAAATACAAAAATTTGAGGAAACATTGACAGGCATACAAATTTTCTGAAGTACCCTTTCCTTTACAGAGGTACAGTCAATTTGTCACTTTTGGAAGAAAAAGGATGATTTATGTATAACCTAGTTTGCTTATAAAGTTAATGTGCTTTGGTTAGTCTCCTCCACAGTATCAAGTTTGTTGCTGTGTGCCTTCAAGTTGTTACTGAATTATGGCAGCCCTAAAGCCAACCTATCATTGTTTTTGTTTTTTTGGGGGGCAAGATTTGTTTAGAGGAAGTTTGCCTTTGCCTTCTTCTGAAGCTGAGAGCGTGTGACTAGCCCAGTGGGTTTCCATGGCCAAGCCGAGATTTAAACCCTGTTCTCCAGAACTGTAATCCAGCACTCAGACCACCAGCATTTCCGCACATTCTTGTAGTGCTTTCATTCCACTTTCAACATCTTATGGAATCCTGGAGTTTGGTGGTTAGGGTCTACTTCTAAATGCTCAACTGAAGCTTTAATCTACTGCAATGCTAGAAATTTGGGGGCCTGAATACCCTAGAGGCACTAGATCCCATATGATCTTGGAGGCTAAGCAGGGGCAGCTCTTGTTAGTACTTAGATGGGAGTCTACCAACAAATACCAGGTGCTGTAGGGTATTTCCCAGAGGGAGGAAACAGCAAAACCACCTCTGAGTCCCTTGCCTAAGAAAGCCCTATGAGATTCATGGTGTCATCATAAGCCAACAGCCAACATTAAGGCACATCTATATTTCCGTTATAAATATTTGGGGACTAAAGCGAAATCTATTGGGGTGTGTGTCCAAATTCTTATCAGGGCTCAATGCCCTTATTGTAGCTACACTCCTGGATTTGGTATCACTATTTCCCAACTGTGCTTTAGTCATGTATTCTTGAGTGGCAGAGTGTTTGACTTGACTCCTTGTGGCCCCTTCTGACTCTACAATTCTGTATGTTTACACATCCAGTTTCTTTCTTTCTTCTCTTGCAGAGGATGGAGGAATCTGAAGCACACAGAAGAGGAGCCATACAGAATTTGCTTTGTTCTAAAGCCTTCATTGCATTATGTTTCAGCAGGCAGAATCCCAGACTATATGTTTGGACCAAAAATTGGAGCCATGGTGCCACTTTTGCAAGTTCTTTTTCAGCATCAACTTCCGTGGGTTTAGGAGTCATTTAATGGAATCATTTACCAGACAGCAATATGTGAAAACCTTGCCTTAAACACTTCATTAATTATTCTAAAATAACATATTTTGCAATACAAACGTTTTCAATAGGGTAGTGTTTCTTCCCCAATTTTCTGTTTTTCCCATAGGCCTTCATACTTCTCTATAGGACTGTTATTTTTTTAAAAAAAATGTGAGATCATGTATCTCAGTAGCAATCTGTTATCAGCCAAATGAGCAAGATTGTTGTGGAAATGAATGTACATCATTCTAAAAGGCTATATTATTCTCTTGGATGAATTTGTTGTACAGTATGAATTCTCCATATTGCACAAGCTTTGTTTCACTTCCAGTTATTTCAATGGAGATTCCTCCAATCTAAACCAGTGTAGATGAGAACAGAAGCAAGCTAATTTCCTGCAAAGTTACACATTTACATTGACCATGTTTATTGTTTTGTAACTGACTCAGTTGTCCAATTTATTGCCAGCAGTATAAATCTGGACCGGGCTGGTAATGGCTGAAAGTTGTAACTAGCTGACAGCTGTTCAGGGACCTGTGTGCAATGAGTTGGCAATTTCAGTTGAGTCCCTATCAGACAAGGTAACTGCAGAAATTGGCATCCTTTATGGCATTTCAGCAAAGAGGCCAAAGCAACAAATAGGCATGGTGACAAATGACCACCTTGCTACTTGGCCTAACGTCAAAGATAGAACCAAGCATTTAGTGTGGATATTGCTCATTCTAAAGCTTTTCCTGTGACCGTTGGTATAAAGAGAGCCTGAGAACTCTAGCTTTAAAAATATTCAATACCAAATATGATTAAGTTTGTATGTCCCAAGATTTATACTCAACCCACCTGTGCCTTTTCGTGTTACTTCTCCCTTGCCCTAGCTATTCTGGGCTGTAATGCTTGGCTATAATGCTTTCAATAGAATGCAGGAGAATCTAAGCAAAACAAGCATTTATGCTAAACTTGTAGTATTCCTGGGCATGTACTACAAGATCACCAGGTACTCCTGCTGTGTAGAAAATCATAGAGTTTGAAGAGACCACAAGGGCTATCAAGTCCAACCCTCGCCATGCAGGAATAAACCATCAAAGCATTCCTGACAGATAGACATTCTATCTCTGTTTAAAATCCTTCAAAGATGGAGACTCCATCACACTCCCAGGCAGTGTATTCCTCTGTGAAATTGCTCTTTCTGTCAAGAAGCTCTTCCTAATGTTTAGATAGGAACTCTTTTTCTGAAGTTTGAAGTCATTGCTTCATGTTCTAGTCTCTGGAGCAGCTGAAAACAGGTTTGCTCCATCCTTCAAATGACATCCCTTCAAATATTTAAACATAGCTATCGTGTTGCCTCTTAACTTTCTCTTCTCCAGGCTAAACATACCCAGCTCTCTAAGCTGTTCCTCATACGGCAGGGATTCCAGGCCTTCTCCTTTAGGCACATTCCAGCCTGTCAATATCCTTCCTAGACTGTGGTACCCAGAACTGGATACAGGCCATTTCTGCACTACACTGTTATAGTGCTATTATTCCACTTTCAATGAAATCCTGGGGTTTGTAGTTTACTGAGGCCAAAGAACTCTGTGGTTGAGAATTCTAAATGCCCCTCCTTAAACTACAAACCCTAGGATTTCATTGAAAGTGGAATAATAGCACTATAACAGTGTAGTGCGGAAATGGCCAGTTTTCCAGGTGGGGTCTGACCAAAGCAGAATAGAGTGGTAAGTAAGTGAGTAGCTGGAAGTAAGTAGTTCCAAAAAACTAGCTGCTTCTAACAAATTCAGGTTTTTTGATAATAACCAAGGTACAACTAAATTGCATTACAATGATCATGTACTGAGTAGAAGTTCACTCCTTTTGTGTTCAGCTTTCTTAATTCGTACAGTTACAGGGATGTGAGCTCACTAGATGAAGATGACTATCACATAGTTCAACTGTTGGCTTATTTTGCTGCCTTATACTATCTTGTGGGCGTGGAGGCAAAAATGAGGTGGATCAGAGGAATGTGTTTTGTTATCACTGGTCAGGAGCTTGCAGCATTTTGGTGTGTGTTTAAAATAACCTTTATGGATGTCTGTTTTAGTTACTTTTGAGAAATGGGCAAGGAAGGAATTATAAGAAAGGAAGGAGCGCTTTTAAGAGGGTGCTCCATTGTTTTAAAGTGTACTGTTTTTAATTGCTTTCTATCTTTTTAAGTGTATGCTTTAAATTGTTTTAATATTGTTAATAGTTTATTTTAATATTGACCTTTTCTATCTTTTTAACTACATTGTAATTGTTCTGATTTTTAAGCTGCTTTGTGTCTCAGTTTCGGGGGGTAAAGAAGGTATAAAGTTAATAGTGAACAATGATATTTTTAAAAACTGTCACCATTTTAGTAACATATTTTAGTATGTTACTAAACATATTATTGTAATGCCTTGGAAGTATAACTGCAAACAACCTTTTAAGAGTAAATGTACAAACCCTGCATCTTCCTAAACGGATCAGGAATTCTGCATGGTTCTCTTCTGCCATCTAACTACAAAGGCAGCACACACACATGTAAAAACATTTTTTTAAAACTGAACATGGATATCCTGTAGATCAGTGCTCAGTGGCAGCTTGTGGACAGAACAGGGGGTCACCTCTCCCTGAAATGGTGGGGGAGGTAAGACCTTCTCAATCCATGAGCTGCCCTTATCAGGAGGAGAAACAGGAGAGTTGGATTCAGGCTTCTCCCAAGCCATTTTTCCACCAGAGGCAAAAACCAAGAGGATGCTGACATGTCCAGAAGTAGACAGAACTGGCAGTTCATTTTTCCTTCAACACTGGCAATGACACAGTGTTCTACATCACTCCAGAAGTTAGCAGGATAGGTTAGTGGCTACAGGAAAGATGATACGACACACACAGAGTTCTCTCTTCCAAAAAAGAAGAATGACCAGGAGGCTGACATTCATTCCTCTCAACTCTTGATACTTGAGAGAGTTAGCTCTCACCTCTTACTGGTAGAACCAGTCCAGGTTAGATTTACTACCCCTAGTTCTCTCTCTGCTTATGAGCAAACTAACGTATTTAGGTGGTATTGCCTGAGATTTTATTTTCTCATAGGTAACACTTGTTGGAAATACCTTAGGCATTACCTTACCTCACCTTAGAAATTAGACGCAGTTGAAATACACAGATTTGAGATCCTGTGTCTCTAATTCTCCAAACTGTGTTGTTCAGTACCTGTAACTTTTCCCCATGTTCCTCAATCCAGTCTGTATTCAGAGTTGTTAACGTACAGAGGTTGGGTTCGTGAGGGGACTTGCTGCTAGGCCTCATCTCCATAGCAACTGGCCTATTCACAACTCTCTGGCTGAGAATTCTAAAGGCCCCTCCCTGTACTGCCAACACCAGGATTCCACAGAACCTTCACAGCCAGCCAATCATATGAGGTCTTCTCACCTCACACAGCCAATCATATGAGGTCTTCACCTGCCTGACGCAGACAAACTCATGAACTTTCACTTTTATATAGTAGATAAGCAGGATTTTTTTTTAAGCATTTAGATGCATCTTCTGTTGGTTTTTTTTTTTAAAGCATTTAGATGCATCCTCGATTGGTTTAGATCCTGGATTGTTATATTGTTTGCTGCCAATCTGGCCTGTTTCTGCTTCCTAATGTGCTTATCATCCCAGATCATAGATCTCTTATGGAAAAGTACTCACACCGTTTTCAGCCAAGATGTTAATGTATTATACATCTTGATCCAGCAGGAAACATGTGTTTAATGATAACCAAGCATAAGAACCAGTTTGTGGTTGTGTTTAATGTCAGGTTTTGAGCTGTATATTTTAGTTTTCTGGTTTATTTTACATTAGGCCTTTTATTTATTTTTCTTTTATATTTGTTGATCTTTAGCATTGCAATAAATAAGACATAAACAGAACCAATACAATCTGAATTCATTTTTTGTGAATAATGAGAAAGACACGTACTTATCCAGAAACATACAGGAGAATAAAATCTTCTCTCATAGGAACCTGACTGGTGTCTCAAAGAGCACAGTTGGAGCTTCCTCATGGTCATAAGCATTTGAGTCGATAGAGGACACACAACAAATTTATCTGCAATAACTCAGTAATAGACAATAATAGGAACGGAACAAGTACTGCAACACTTTCTGATTAAATCTCCTGAGCCCATTCAAAACTGACTTGGAAGAACATAAGGTTTTTCAATGGGAATGGCAGCAAAATTATTGTTAGTGTTGCTTTTGTGCTATCTGCCAGATGTATGAAGTTAAGAAAAGAGATGGGTAATATTCAGCACTCAAAATGTTTTGGACTTCAACTTCCAGAAATTCCAGCCAGCATGACCAATAGTAAGGGATTACAGGAGTTACCATCTTAAAAAAAATTCTGCTTTTCTAAGGTTCTCCATTGCTGTACTATGTGGAAATAGGATGTTAAGCAGATTAGTTGGACATCCACAGAAACCCCTCATTCAAAACACATTGCTTAAACCCTACTGCTTTCAGTAGGACCTAATTTCAAGTAACATGATTAGGACTCAAATGAAAAGTTTATATAACATGGCTAATCACGGGCCCCCAACCTTCCTTTGTTTGGTCTGCCAAAGTCCAAGTGTAGAAAACATATGCAGCTCAGATTTATCATTCTGTACAGTCCTGATATAAGATGATGAGTAAGTAATTCCTTGTAACCAAAATAAAGAGAAAGTAAAATGTTGGACACGGGGGCAGGATAGGGAAAAGCACGTTTGTCAGAGAGAGTGTGGAGGCAAATTTTGAGTTTGGAAAACAGATATCACAGTTTCATGTTGTGATTCCATACTTTATCCTCTCTTCTTACAATATAATAGAAAAGGTTGCCTCACCACTGTTGTTTCTGGACCTCATCTAATATGTTGACAAATCCGGAAGAGTTGTGGCAGAAGTCTCTCCAATAAGATTAGGCACTGCCATATGAAGACTTATCTCAATAGCTTCTGATTATTTTCCCGATTGTAAATGTTACTGTGTGCGTATATGTGTTTCTCCAAGTCACCTGTTGATTTATGTCTCCCCATGAATTCCATAAGGTTTTCTAAGACAGGGAATACTCACAGGTAGTGAGGAAGAAACAGGCTTAATTAATTCGGTGACTGGCCATAAGAATAAGAGAAAGAGTTGCCCTTGTGTGATTCACCTCTTTTTTTGGTAAACAACAAACAATCACAGTCAAAAGAGGAGTGTGCAGAAATAATCTGAGATGCTATTCAGAGAAAAAAAGCAAATGTGTTTTAATGGCTAGTGTAGTGTACTTGACCTGGAAGACCTGGTTTCAAAATTGCATTCAGCTATGAAATCCCTGCATAGTTCTGGGTAGATTGTTCTCAGCCACCCTTAGTTCATTAAAAGGTGGGAATATTAGCTATCTGTCAGGGTGGGAGTAGGGTGAGGATGATTGAGATAAAGCATTGTTTACCTACAAAAAGGAATGTGGAATTGGAAATAAAAAGATCATCAACTGCTAGTCAGTTAGTAGGATTTTAAACTGGGGCTTGAACAAGTGAGAAGTGGTCTGGAAATATTTACAAATAAATGGATAACTTCCCATGTTATTATATGTGGAAATACTCCTGTTCCTGGATGTAACCCACATTATGTAGGACTGCTGGTCCTTTCCTTTCCTTTCCTTTCCTTTCCTTTCCTTTCCTTTCCTTTCCTTTCCTTTCCTTTCCTTTCCTTTCCTTTCCTTCCCTTCCCTTCCCTTCCCTTCCCTTCCCTTTTTTTTTTTTGGATGCAATCCTTTGTCTTCCTCTTAACATCTGCATCTGTATGATGTTCCCCCAATGGCTGGTCTTTCTTTCTGTACTTTGCTCTTCATCCTCCCAACCCTTCCTTCTCCCTTATTTCAGTCTTCCAATTTCTTCAGTCTCCTTCTTCTCCCTTTGGAGAAGACTTTTCTTAGTGCACATTAATATGTGTCATGAGCATTAATGAACACCTCCAGAAGAAAGAAGGAGAGAAGCAGAGTGGGGGTGGGGAGAGGAGCTCAGCATTGCTGTCAGTTTTTAGCTAATTCCTGCAGACAGCCCTGAATTCCATGGTGTTGGTTACAGCTGTGAAATCACGATGAGCTAAGGCCCTGCTGTTTCTCTACCTTTTCATCAGTTGGTGCATGGCCTGAATGTTGAACAGTCACACCACATTGACAAAGCCTAAATTCTTGTCATCGTCGTCTATGAAAAGAGAGCTTGAGGGACCAATTCCTCTCCTTTCCACCTGTGATCATGCCTCCTGACTTAGCAAACCTACAGTAAAAGTAATCTTGTTTAATTTAGTTATTTTCAAGGAAGAAGAAAGCTTTATATAAAATTGTAGAGAGTTCTTATCTCGAGTCATGCACATGTTGTCATTTTATTATTACAGGATATGCATAACTGACATGGCAATGGGTTACCTCTTATCTGCTGAAGTTAAAAAAATACATTTCTTAGTGGCTCCTATCATTATAATAAATAACTATGTAAAATAAAGGAAGCCTGAAGGTACAACAGTTCAATGGGGATGAGCCCAGAGAAAAGACCATATTCACTCGGACAAGTGAAGGACTCCAGCAGCCACAAATCAAGATTCACAATTTCTAGATAGCTGAGGAGTCAGAATGACCTTCTTTATCATTTGGATCATCTTGTGACAGCCTCACATAAAGTACATGACTGTAAGGTAATCAAGGAGTCACCAAGAGTGAATGACAATGGCTGTGTCTTTGCCTTTTGAGTAGAGGTTGGTAAGAAGCAGATGGGCCCTGGAAAAATGCTGGGTTTAGGACCCAGCAGGGACCTGGTGGCCCTTCCAATCTTGTTGAACCAACTCCCATCAGCCCCAGCCCCATGCATGGTCAAAGGTGTAGCCCAACAAATTATGGGCCACCATAGGGGACTCTCTTGCCAATGCCCTGGTACATATCTTTGCAATTCATTAGGGGGATTCCATAGTGTCTCTGCTAGGTAACCAAGTATGGATAGAGTTTCACAATGTGTACTGCAATATATTATCGTGACCATTCTTCCTAATATTTAGGTAGAATCTCTTTTCCTGTAATTTGAGCCGATTGGTTCATGTTCTAGTCTCTAGAGCAGCAGAAAACAAGCTTCCTCTATCTTCTAAATGACATCCCTTCAGCTATTTAAAAATAGCTATCATGTCATGTCTCAGTCTTCTCTCCTCCAAACTAAACATAGCCAGCTCCCTCAGTCTTTCCTTATAATGCTTGATTTCCAGACCTCTGATCATTTTGGTCACCCTTCTCACAACACATTCCAGGTTGTCAATATCTTTCTTGAATTGTGGTTCCCAGAGCTGGACACAATATTCCAGGTGAGGGCCAACCAAAGCAGAATAGAGTGGCACCACTACTACTTCCCTCAGTCAGGGCACTATACTTCTGCTGATGCAGCCCAGAATTGTATTGGCCTTTTTTGGCTGCTGCATCACACTGTTGACTCACGCTTAGCTTATGGTCTACTAAGACCCCTACATCTTTTTCAAATGTGCTGCTTTCAAGCCACATGTCACCCATCTTATATATATATGGCCTTTTCCTCACAAGGCAGTTAAAACGGGCCAAGGCGTCCTGGCACGGAGGTCGTCCGCACCTTGGATCAGACTAGGTGCGGACTATTTAACTTAGTTCTGCACCTTAGTCCGATCCAAACTGCCCCCAAGTGGTCCTCCAGTGCGCTAAGTAAAGACCGGAAAAATCAGGTCTTTACATTTTCTGGAACACGCCATTGCATTCCTACTTACCTGTGCAGCTGTGCAGGCTTGCACCAATGCGAGCCTGCGATCAGCGGAGGGCAGGCTATGGGTGTGGCCAGCATCAGCGGTTGACACCGGAAGCCGCCATTTTTAGCTGGAAGCCACCATTTTCTGCCAGAGTAGTGCTGATCTACAGACCTTGCACTGCTCCGGTTCACCCTGCACTAATGGAGGAGCTCAAGGGAAAGTCTGCGTTACTTGGGACCCAAGAAGAGCAGGTAAGTAACGGCACGGAGCGATTCACTCACCTCGTGTGGAAAGGGCCTATGTGGGTGCTTTTTGTTTTTCCTGCCTGTATGATAGTACCAAACATCTATCCTTGCTGAAATTCATTTGGTTAGTTTTGGCCCAATTCTCCACTCTGCAAAGATCATTTTGAATTCAGATCCTGTTCTCTGGGGTTTTTGCTAACCCCTGCCCCCACTGAAATTTTACATAGAAACTTGTTTATAATATCAGTTCATTACATTAATAGTTAATAACACATAAATAGTTTTAACTTTAAAAAAATAAAATGATGAAAAATGGCTAGCTCCCCCAAATTAACATGCAGAGGTAATTAATTAAAATTATATGAAATCATTACTCAATCTGTTATAATTGTGGGGCTGTAGACAACTATTTAAAGAATAGTTTTTAAATTCTTGGTATTTTAAAAATAAATCTGGTGTAATTTTTGTTTAAATCAATTATTTCTAAGCTCTAGCTCCTCATCTCTAGTCCAATGGTGCTCCAGACTCTAAACCTTCTCTATAAAGCAGGGATTGGCGACTGTTAGAGAGTAGGGGGCCATGTTGGCCCTCTGTTGTTGTTGTATGCCTTCAAGTAATTTGCAACTTATGGCAACCCTAGAGTGACCCCATCACAGGGTTTTCTGGAGCTGAGAGTATGTGACATGTCCAGCGTCACCCAGTGGGTTTCTATGGCTGAAAGGGGAATTGAACACTGGTCTCCAAGGTCATAAGTCCAATGCTTAAAGTACTACACCATGCTGACTTTCACAAAACCCCAGTACATTGTCCAAAAATGTTTTTTTTTCCTGCCTCAAAATGCTTCCAAATGTCCCCCAAGGGTTCTGGGAGACACTTTTCCTGACCCCTGCTAAGACAGAACTAGTGCCCGTCTTTAGAATAGTTATAGTAGCAGCCAAGAAGTCCACCAAGGGCCAAACCAGTGAATTGCCTGAATGCAGTTAATGTAATGTATATAGTGTTTGTGTAAACCCAGCCATGGGAGGACATAAGCAGTGTCAAGACCATGAGTAGATGAATTGTGCCCACAACCGCCTGACACTTCCCTTTTTCTGGCCAAAAAAAGAAAGTATGAATGTCCTCCCTTGCAAAATTCCAGGAGCAGCAACTGACATTTTGAAGAGCTCACAGGGTCCCCCTGCACTGTATTTAAAGCCACAAGTGAAATCTGGGGGAGGGAGAAGGTTTCTGTGAGTGAAAAAGAGTGTGTTGGCCTTTTTGACAACCCATCATGTCCCTGGAGGTTGCTGGGGACAGAAGATTGCCCCCTGGACCCACAAAGCTTTCCAGATGCTGCTCAATATATGGCTGGCAGAGAGAGAGGATAAATTTAATGGTGGTTTCCACTGAAATGCAAACACCAGCTTCACAGGGGCCACTTCAATTGGAAGGGAGAAGCAGAATTAAGACACCCCTTCCCAGCCACTAGGATCCCAAGGCTGCTCAGGTTTCCGAATGTCTGCCATTTATGTAGCAAAATAAATGTACTATAATTGCATTGATGTAATTAAGGTACGGTTTGGCCTCGAATGTTCCAATATCATCAGCTTTTTCTTTTAAGACTGAACTTATATCAAATGTACAATACTGCAGGGCCATGAGTAAACTGTGGTAGATACTTATGCAACCTCTCTAATATATTAGTCTATGTCAGCCAGTTTTTAAAAAGCCACAAGCTGAAAGCAACAGAGCAAAGCTCACCATGTCAGATAGAACCAGCAATCAGAGACAGTGAAGTGCATTTTGAGTGATCAAACCATAATATGGGGTGGGAACTTAACTTCTAAGAGCAATAAACTTCATTTTAGTCAGCAAAAACTGCTTGTCACTGACATTGAATTGCATTCAGTTTATCTATTAATATTATCCACGGATCTGCCAGCCAGTGTTTTAAATATCTACTTTGCTTTCAGTTTTGCCGAATAAGCAATTTAGCCGCTTTTCCATTGTGTTCAATGTCGCAGCGTTTGCAGGAGTATTTCAGAGCATTGATTAGTTTGTGCTATGCTAATTTTTAGCACAAAGGGAGAATTGATTTACTTCAAGCTTGGCCTGTGTTAGCACTGAACTGGAAATAAGTCCATCGGAAATATGGAAAATGAGCAGTCACGTTAACAGCTGGATAAATGACTTGACATTTGTGGGGTCCAAAGTATTCGATGAATAAAAAGGATTTGCCAATTAAAATAAAACATCAGCCCTCCCATTAGTTAGCTGCATTTTGAAATGATGAAAAAAGGTCTCCCATGGTAAAGGAAAAACAATACTGTTAGCAGATTTTTGTGTAAGCATCTGAATGGATACTTTGCATAATAAACAGCATTAGAATGGCATTGTCTTCTGTATAATTCAGCTATTGTATTTTTGTAGAGGTCTGCAGCCCTATTCTTGTTAACATGTGTGATGAGCTTAAAGTTTTGTGGTTAACGTTGCTGTCTCTCCAACGGACTTGGTACCCCTTTTCTCTAAATACCTTAGATAACAACGAGCCAGTTTCCAATTTTCCTTTTTCACAGTAAAGCCTTAGAGAGGTTAGTACAACTCTAGTTTTTCTTGGATGAAGCTGATTATTTGAATTCATTATAGTCTTGGTTCAGGTTTGGTCTGGGACAGAAACAACTTTGGTGAGCGACTGAAATGTGGAAGTGGATAGTGCTTCCCTGTTCCTTCTTTTTAACTTCTTAGCAGCATTAGATTTTGGTCTGCTTCTGGGCCATCAGGATGATATGGGACTCAGAGTTTTGAGGTGGTTATGGCTCTGTTTGGCTCAGTGTTCCTAGAAGGTAGTGCCGGGGAACTATTGTTCAGTCTCACGGTCTCTAATTCGTAGCGTTCTTTTGGGATCAGTATTGACCACCATGCTTTTTAACATTTCTATGAAGCCATAGGCAGAACCCATCCAGAGTGTGAGGGTTACATCTTAACACCTTGTTGCTGATAGTGAGCTCTATTTCTCTTTTTCAACTGATGCTAAGGAGGCTACAGATGTCCTGAACCATTAGCTGGAACTGAGGGATTGGATATGGGTGAACAGACTGAGGCTCAGTCCAGACAAGACTGAGATTCTTTTGGTCAGAGACAAACCAGCCTGGGATTTGGGGTTGCAACCTGTTCTGGACAGGGCTGTATTCTTATAGAAAGACTAGGTTGATAGTTTGAGGGTGCCTTCAGACCCAACACTGCCATGGGAGGGCCAGGTGGATGCTGTGGTTGCAAATGCCTTTGGGCCATTTCCGCACTAGACTGTTATAGCGCTATTATTCCACTTTCAACATCTTCCCTAAACTGCAAACCCCAGGATTCCATAGGATGTTGAAAGTGGAATAATAGCGCTATAACAGTCTAGTGCGGAAATGGTCCTGTCCAACTCTGGCTAACGTTGCAGCCACATCATCTGTTAGACATGGCAGATCAGAGCACAGTGATCTATGCCTTAATTCCCTGTTGATTAGACTAAAGTAATGCGCTCTGCATGGGGTTAACTACCTTGACAGATGTTTGGAAACTATAGATAGTGCCATGTGTAGTAGCCAGGATGCTTTGTTTTTAATGCGGTTGCAATTTTATTGGTTTTATTGTATATCACTTGGAGGGTCATGGTGAGCAGAAAAGTGGTGTATAAATGTTATTTCAAATGCGTGCAAAAGAGGAACCAAGATGCACACACATATCCGACACTCTGACATCTTGTAGAAGAGACTTGAGGAAGGTCCATATCATATTTTGCTGTGTCTCAGCATCAGTACTATTACTGCAGGTTATTACTGGTTGTTGCTGTGCTAATTTGATGTCTCAACAGGTTTCTTGGTAGCTAAACACCATCTAATATATTCCATGCAGCAGTTCTCCAGATTTGTGGGTTTGACTTTCATGGATATGATTATTTGTGAGTTTCTCCAACCCCTGCTCCCCTGTTACTTCTTTTCTGGGGCAACCTTCCCTCTCAATGGCTTTGAGCAGGCCATGCAGCCCTTTAAAAACCTGCCTCTGATCCTCTTCCTCCTCCACCAGGAGCTGCATGGACATGATTTCTCAGCACCACAAACTCTCTCCTGATGCCCCCCACATGCACCCAAGGTAGGAGATGGGCAAGAGAGAGAAGTATAGGGCAGCCACGCTGACCCACCTCCTTTCACTGACCTGCTTTGGACCCTGGGTGTCCATTCTTCCCCACCGTGCCTTGGTCCCCTTCCCACAGACACACACATACTAACATAGTTGCAATTTTTCCACTTTTGCAATTTTTCCTAATGAATCTGGAGCCCCTGACTGAAATTGCCAGTCCTGTTCTCTCACAAATATGGTGTAAATCCAATTTAGCTCCAACTACAGTAGATCTACTGAATCACTGGGAATTGGTAAGCTAACACTTACATAAATTCCACTCATTTCATGGATCTACTCCAGTTGAGATTAACAACTGGATTCAGGCCATACACTGCATTCCATTTTGTGTTGGTCAGCCTCTTTTTAAAATGTTACTCCCTGACATTTGGAATAATGATCAGAACTTGCAAATAATAATAAAAAAAAAAGTCCCAGGTGTGTGATCACCTGAAATGTTGGTGCTTATGAAGAGGAATTCAAACTATTTTTCCAGCTTTGTGTAAAACTAGTATTTAAAATTCCCTTAAACAGCATGGTCTTGTGGCACACAAAGCTGTAATTATTATTTATACGACTTGGCAGTGAGTATGGTGGCATTCCCAGATCTCAGGGTCTGCCCTGCTTCTCCAGACTTCAGGGAGAGCAGGAGGAATCTCAGGCCCTTTCTGCTCCACCCTCCCAACCTTCCACAGGGACAGGAGAAGGATGGGACTGTGATAACACTTATGCATGGCATCATTGGAGTCTCATCCTTCTCTCGTCCCCAGGCAGTGCAATCATGCTACAAATCATTGACAGGTTTTCCCCGTCAATGACCAGTGATCATGCTACCATCCCACTGTGTGCCCACACTTACCTTCCCTGCAGAGGTCCTGGAAGCACAATGGCTGTGCTTCTTGCCCCAGCGCAGCCTAGAACAGTAGCCAGCTATGCTGTGGCACAAAGAGGCACGACCATCACACTTCCTGGATCCCGGAGGCAACCTATGGGAAGAAGAAAACTCTTGTTGTGTTCCCCTCCCACAGGGGTCATGCTGGGACCCACACCAGATGTCTCCAGGACAAGGTAAGGTGCAAAAAGGGCTTCAGAGCGAGAGCACTGCCTTGAGAAGTAGATGAAGTATAGATTACTCATTTGTTAGACTTAGAGTTATTTATTTGAATGGCATAGTTGTTGGTTAATATTTAATGATATCACCAGGGGCTGCCCCTTATAACATCACCAAGACCTTGTGATGTTGCAAGGAATTTTCCCTAGGACTCAGGTTCTGGCCCTAAAATTTTAGGGCCTGGGATAGTCCTGACCTGGCAATCCTAATGATCAGAAAGGCATGGAGTACGGACAGAGCTGACTGGGCAATTCTGACAGTGGTAGTTCTTTAAAAAGCAGCTTTTCCAAGCTCTGAGCAGGAAAGACAACAAGTTAATTCCACTGGCTAACAATGGTAACAGTTGCTGGTGTGTATTTAACTTTTGTTTTGTTTTTGTTCTACTTCTAAGTCAATAGGTAAGGTGCCTAAGTAAAAAAGAAATAAGTATAGTAATGGGTCTGCATAAAAAGAAAGGAGGACATTAATAAATTCACTTTGCTTTGGTAATCCAAGGTTGGAGTGGACAACTGTGTTCCTCTAGATGAAGATGAACTAAAATTCCTATCAGCTGTAGCCAGTATAGCTATAATTGAGGAATGATGGAAACTGGAGTCCAGCTACACCTGGAAAACATCAGTTGCTCAGTCAAGACTGCAGGGAAATCACAGGTCAACCAGTAACATTCACATTCAATGCAAGGAACAGCATGAGCAAATAGAGATAATATTTCCTTAGTTCTCCATAACTGAAATGAAAGAGAGGCAGTGAGAATCTCGCCTTCGCCCTCCACATCCCCTTGTGCATCATGTCTTATTTAGATTATAAATTAACTGTTTATGAGCTGCTCTAGAAGCCTTTTTGGCTAAAGGGTAACTGCTGTAAACAAACAAATAAGATACTTTGAGGTATATTATGCATTTGTACCTATTTCATCTAAAATGAATAGTTTATATCATTTGTAAATTGGCTTGCCAGGTCTCAGATGCCGGTGAACATTTAGGGAATTGCTGTTCTTCTCTGGTTCTCCAGATTGGGAGGCAAATCTCAGAGCAAGCTGCAGGGGAAGAGGAAGTTTGCTTTTCACATGAGAGGTGGTTTGAAAGCCTCTGCGTCAACCTCCATCCATTCCTAGGCAGTGCCAGGGCCAAAGATGTTTATATGTGTGTTGTGCTTGTGTAGCACTGATGCACCAGAAAGCAAGGGACGAAGAAAGAGGACTGGGGAGACAGAGGAAGGATGCATGCCCTTGGGCCTGCCATGCCATTGGGAACAAAGCAGGGAGCGGAGTGCCATTGTTGCTAGCCATGAGCCTTTTTGTACGGCCATTTGTGCGTAGATATCAACAGTGGGAAAAATCAATCACAGGAGTTTCCCTTTAACCTGTCATAGCCATTTGTCTGAGACTGATTAAGTTGATCTCCAGCCCTTTTCTTCCAAACTTCCTTCACTAGCTATATTTCTTGCTAGAATAACATACCACTTCTATTCAGTGAATGTTCAGTGAAAACCCCTGCTAAATTCTCAGTGCTGAGCTTGTTGGAAAAACTGAAGTAAGGATGCCATGAATATCAAGGAAGATAGCATGTAAACCTAGGGAAATGATGCTGCCATTGTTAAAGGTGCCCACATAGCAACATTCGTAACAGTATACAGTTTCAGTCACCTTGTTACTAAAGGATGTTCCAGGAATGGTGTATGTGCAGCCTCTAGTAACAAGATGCATAGAGAGACTGAAGGCTCTTAGTTATTCAGCAAGGTATCCTTCTGCAAACGAGAGATTAAGAGGGAACCTCATTAAAGTATACAAAATTCCAAGGGGAATAGTGAGGATAATTGTTTCAAGGCAATTTGAGATAGTGTCAAATACAAGAACAAGGGGGCACCAACTTTTGATAAAGAAAGAACTTCAAGCAGACAGTTTTTACATAGAGAACAAATTATGTACTGCAACGAATAAATGATCAAAAGCTTCTAACACAAATAACTACTAGAGATCTTTCAAAAATTGGGCACAGTGAGTTTTTTTATTTCAAAGCATTTGCTTCAGGTTTTAAGAATCCGTGCACAGTGGCCTATTGGGGTTCTATAGAAGTACAATGAAGGGTTGTGCTAATGGCTGTACTTTTTCCAAGCTTGGGAAAGGAGGTATCCAAAATCTTCTTATGTAACCACTTACCTCCATACCTCTAGAAGTGCAATGGTCCCACGTATATGCCATTCCAGTGCCCAGCTCACATGCACTGCAGGACTTTTCCCATGACCAAGTTGGTCCTGCTTAACTACACAGTTTTCCACTCCACTGGCTTTACACAGGACCTTGGTCCTAGTCTTTATTTTGTACATATTTAATTTTTTAAATTTGCCACCCACCTGCATATTTATACAGATGTTGCCATCTCATGAAGGATATCAGTACAACGAGAAAGGAGAAAAGAGATCACCAAGGATGATCAAGAGATTGGTTTAGTTTAGTTTTGACAATGACTAACTAGATCCTAATGTGTACAGTCATCCCTCCACATTCACTAAGGTTAGGGGCAAAGGACCCCAGTGAAAGTGAAAAAAATGTGAATAACTCTAGGCCCTCCCAAACCTTATTTAACAGACAAAAACATACCATAGATTCCTTTGAGGCATCAGGGTTCCTTCACAAGGCAGAACTGGGTGGCAGGTGGGGCTTACTGCCACCTCCACTGCTGCCCTACACCATTTTTAATAGGGACTTACGAGCCTCATTTGCAGTTTCTCAGTCTCATGAGGCTTGTAGTCCCTATTAAAAATGGCACAGAGCAGCAGCAGAGGCAGCAGCAAATAATTCGTGAATAATCAAATCTGCAAAAGTGAAACCCGCAAATGTGGAGGGCTTACTGCAGTGTTAGAACACTCCAAGGGTGAAATATCTGACATTTCAAAGAAACTATGGATCTCCTGCTGACATGGTGAAAGCAAGACCAGTGGTTGCAAGTAGCGCTGACACCTCAATCCAGAATTTTGAGAGAGCTCCTCCGTTCCCACCATGAACTGCCTATAAGTGAGGGATGACAGGCATGTGTTTCTCATGCTCTTTTTAAACCACATTCTCACATATTATTTGAAATCTTAGGGGGAAGCTGCTCTCATGGCCCTCCCACCCTCAGAGACATGTCTGATAGAGGTGTAAGAGAAGACTTTCTTGGTGGTCAGGCTTGGGAAGTCCATACTGAGAAAGGCCTGCTCCCCCACTGTTGTTTTTCTACGAAATGGAAAAGACCTTTCTGTTTATGACAGTCCCTTGGCAGTTAAACTGAGCTGCAGGAAAAGGAGATTTTAATCCAGAGAGATCTGCCTTTTCTTGTTTTTTTCCTTTTTCCTTTATCTGTTATTTGTTTTTGTTTTTGTTTTAGAATTAAGCTGTTTTGTGTCTTTGCATTATTCAAACTATTATTAATTAAAGAATTAATTAATTAAAGAAAAAAATTTCCCTATTGCAGTCGCCTCCAGCCCAGTGCTGGGCAAAGTCAGACCTGCAGACAGCACAACCGATCTTACTGTCAGACTGGTCATTGCTCAGAGCGCACAGGTGGGATGGGGACTATGGACATTTCTGCACTACATTGTTATAGTCCTATTATTCCACTTTCAACATCCTATGGACTCCTGGTGTTTGCAGTTTAGGGAGGGGCCTAAAAAACCCCTCCTGAAACTGCAAACCCCAGGATTCCACAGGATGTTGAAAATGGAATAATGGCACTATAATAGTGTAGTGTAGTAAGGCCCCATGCTGCCCTCCGGATTTTGTTGGACTGTAACTCCCAGGAGTCCTAGCAAGCATAGCCAAGGGTGAAGAATATTAGGAGTTACAGTTCAACAATGTCTGGAAGGCTGCACAAAGCCCATCCTGGTATAGAGAATCATGGATTATACATGCATCCAAGCTTAGATTATGAGGTTAGGGAATACTAAAACAATGGCATAGTCCTTGATCTGGCAACTGCTAGCTATAACTGCCTGTAAGAAGATTTTGGATGCAAGAATATTAGTTTTTAATTCCTGCTTGGCCATTTTGTTCAGTGAGTGATCTTGGAGAAGTCACCATCATTCAGCCTGACCTACACAGCAGAGTTGCAGCGACTTGGGAGAATACAAGTTTGATAACTTTCTATTCACCAAGAGGCCAGGATCCAACAAATGCACAGAAATACACAGAAAGTTGGCCGTTATGATAAATGTGTGGTTTTCCATGTAGAAAATAAATTAGTGTATGGAGTAGCCCTTCTTACACCTGGCAGCTTGGTTGTGTGAATAAAAGAGTTAAGGAGTTCAGTGGTAGAAAAATCCTTACCAATGCAAAAGTGCCAATGGCCAATGTTTAGGGTAGGATTGGTTTCTTTCATTGGTATAACGCTACTGGCAAAGAACCATGATTGGACCATAAAATGATACACACGTGATAACACGCTTTTAAGTGTTACAAATAGTTGAGGCAATTATTTTTGCTTGCAGATTAAAAAAATACAAAAAAGCAAAACAGTGCCTTAACAGCATGCACAGGGTACATATGGGTCTTCATTTTTGCTTACTCAAACAGCCTTTCCACAATATGGCAACTGAAACACTTGCATATTGCTTTCCAAAGTCTTTTCAAGTTTTATATGTGGAATTGTTACTGAAGGTATAAATTCGCCATAATGACAATCTCTTTATGAACAGTTTAGTTGGCAACAATATTTTAAAATCATCTTTGCTTTTAGGAAATTGGGTGTTTTCTTCTTCTCTGCTCTCCTTCATACAGTCATACTTTTCTAGCTCATCAAAAATAAAAGAAGGTTTCATAGATGTTAACATATCTAGTGCTGTTTGAAAATGCAGAAAGCACTGAATGGTATCAAATTG
Organism: Cyclura pinguis; assembly: GCA_030412105.1. Lineage (NCBI taxonomy): Eukaryota > Metazoa > Chordata > Lepidosauria > Squamata > Iguanidae > Cyclura > Cyclura pinguis. The sequence continues at coordinate 313,250,971 of CM059600.1, read as the reverse complement.
CTGTCACTGTGGCAACTGATCAGTCCTCACAGTTTTAAGGTAGAATTTCAGATGCTGAAATAATGTGCAGAAGTTTTCACCTGCCCATATATTTATAATAAACATAAGGAGTAACATAGACCGAGTGGATGTTGGGGTGAATTAGCGCTCATGTTAAATGGAAAATATGGGTGAAATAATGGTGTGCATTTTTCTCTCCCTCACTTTCTGCAAGGGAGTTTTATTATTAAGAGTTGGAGCAAGCTCTGGTTTACAATATATTCAGAACCATATGTATGCATTAATTAAAGGAATGTAGAGGAGGAGAAGGAGACCTGAGAAAATAACAAAGCAGCAGTGAATGCGTGCAATGATTTTTCATTCTGTTTCGCTTCAGCTCTGCCCCTGCAACAGAGGATCTAATCAATCTGCCGGCTATTAAGTTTGTTAATTGATAATGCATACTAATTAGGCTGTGCGCAGTTACTTAAGAGACTTTGCTAAGGTGATTGTAGGCACAAGTCCAAATGGAGTTTAAAGTATTCTGTGTGAGGTTAAAACCCATCAACCAGAATAGATGGATTTTATATTATAACAGAAGGCACAACATACTCCTAAGCATTTAATGTATTTCACAGCTATCTATTGTTACATACCCCGTGTCAACCAAACAATTACATTTTAGGACATCCACTACAAGCTGGAACTAAATCATCTAAGTAAAATCATATGTATATGAGATATGGAGAAGGCAGTTGGCGGTTTAACGCAAAGGGGAAAGCATTGATTTTCACATGTTTGTGGGGGGAGAATCTTCCTTTCTCTCTCTGTGCTGCATGGTAGAGACAGACCCTTTGGACAGAGCGAGCTACTTCTACCTTATGAATACTTAAACAATAAGACACATAAAACTGCCAGGCTTTTCTGCCCTCATTCAATGGGCCAATAAATCAGAGGCTGTAAACTACAGGAACTATACAAACCAATAAACCCAGATTCAAGTAGTTTGTATATTAATGCACCATAATTGCAGCTGCCAACTCTTGTACTTGGAGAGGTAGGCGCCTCATTTTCAGACTGAGTCTCCCCTCCCTCCTTGCCTTAAAATCTGAGCTCTTGGATTTCACTTTTGTTCTGTTCTGTTTGTCTCCACTGAATGAGCCTACTGGCAATTAAAGCAGGCTCTGCAAGAGCTGAGCTTCCTGAATTTAAAGAAATCAAGCAGAGCTGAGTGCTTCACTTTTAATTGGGCTTCTAGTTTTATATTGTCTCCTTTTACAGATACATCATGGTTTTGTATTTTGCATTTTATTTACTGCCTTATATATTTGTAATGTATTAGCATCTTTGTGTATACATGATAAAAGAACGGGGCATAAATAATTGAATATAATATTTCCTCTGCAAGCTAATCAAGTTAAGCTTTGCCTAACCTGAGTTTCTAGACCAAAGTGGAGTGTTTTGCAAAACCTTAGCATTGTTCTGCTGGGCTCCAAAGAGGAGCGCCAGGATTAGGATTTACAAAGTAGCCTCCTGCACAAGATCTCATCCTTCCCTTCAGAGCACTCCTCCTTCTTCACCTGCACTAACATCATGACACAGCCTTCCTGTTCATCCACTGTGCCACCCTCAGCCATCCACAGAGCTACTGCTTTCAGAAATGACTCCACCCATATTTCCTTCCTGCCCCTTATGCCTGCTATTGCCTTCAACAATACTGTAATGAAACCACCTCCCTTATTTCCTACAAATCTTTCTGCAAAGCTCATATTTTCCAGGAAACTTTGGAACCATCCCCCAGTGCCAACGTTTTATTCTTGACTAAACCAAACTATATTTAATCGAAATCATCACAACTTCTTCTCCTGCTTTCTGATGCCCATATTTTTGACTTCCTCTGCTGTGTCTGTTTTATAAACTTCTTGGGGTGTGGGCCTCTGCATCATAATAATTATGATGCCGCTGCATCATAATAATAACAGTAATTGATTATTTATCCAGTCACAACACATCCCAACAGATTTCAGCCCATGTAGGACAGTGCTTGCTACTACTATCTGTGATGATATCCAGTCTCCATGCAAGAGATGGTAAGGATTCCTAAAGAAATTGGGGCATTTAGTAACATCATTTGCCCCTTTAAAAAAAATCAAAGCACATATTGGTTCCACCTTTGGAGAAAAACAAATAAATGTTCCCATCAAAGCAAATGGCAAGAAAATGCTACAACCAGTGCCTTCCATGTCATTGAACAGTGAACCTGCTCTGGGCTGTAGTCCAAACTTTGAAAAAGATGTTTTGGAGGAAGGTGCATCACTTTGAATAGTTACTTGGGTGGACAAAAACCTGGAGTGTTTACGAGCCTCAGCACACTCCAGAGAAACACTCAGCCTCTGAAGGTGCCAGTAAAAGAGGTGTGACATTCATGAATGTAGTGTGGCGTGGTTATGTTACTTGTCAATTATGATGTTGTTATAGTTCAGAAAAGTGACTTTTGGAGGATTCTGAGAATGGCAAATCCCCCCCCAAAAACAAGTTTTCCAAGTTCTGGATATTGCAGAGACTGTTTGTACAGGAGCTACCACTGTAAGAGACAGCTACCCATGTGGTATTTAACTACATAATGGAGTAAATGGTACCACACTTGTCTAAGCAATCCAAAACATAGTGTTGTAGAGGCATGGTAAAACTCTTCTCACCACATGTTCAGATGCTATAGACAGTTAACTCTGTGTGCAGTTTTAAAGTATTTTTAAGCTGAATTCCATGCTGCAGCTCTTAACACTCACCCATCTGTTAACTTCTCATTAGCTTTCATTTCTGTCAGGTTTATCTCTACACACATTCTTCACACCCCATGATCTCTTCTACTCAATCTGTAATGGTCATGGAGCATCAGATAGATCCAAATGTGCATCTTGGGAGGGACTAGCTTTCTTGCTTCTTTCCCTTGTATGAATTCCTAATTTGATAGAGAATGGAAGGTGAGAATGAGCAAAGGTTGTCTATTGAGGCTGCTTCTAAAGCACTCTTACTAGCAGATTAGAAACAACTCCCATTGACATTAGTGGTCCTTGCTTCTGAGTCAATACATGCCTTTGCATCCTTTGTATTTCTGCATTTTGGCAACTTGTGGCACGAAGCATTTGTGGAAGTATGCCGCTGCAATTAATGAAGGTCTCAACAGCAACTACCCAGTAAAGTGTTACCATTCGTGACATAGAGGTCATCCAGTATTATTGCCCAGGACTCTACTGACCTTAAAGATTGCAATCCTGTGAACACTAAATAGGGAGTAAATCCCATTGGACTCAATTGGTCTTACTGATGTGTGAGCGTGCATCAAATCAGTCTGAAAGCTGGGTTTAATGAGAAAATGATTTATGAGACACTAATTTGTTTTAAAATTACCAAAGTGAAATAGCAGTGATAGTTTTTAAGATGTTTTCCATCTATGTTTTGCTTAAGGTTAGTGCATGGAATAAACATATATTGTAGGGCTAAGGAAGCTTTGGCCTTGTGGACGTTGTGGACTACAACTCCAACAATTCCTTATCATTAGACTTGAATGGAGTTAGTGGGAGTTGGCATACGAACGTCTAGAAGGCCAAAGTTTCTGCACCCATAATCTAAACCAGAGGTGGGCACTGTGGAGCACAGACTATGCCTACCCCCAAGCCTTTTCCTCCACCCCCCGGTGCCTGCTGGTGCTTTCCTGGTTTTTTTGTGGTAAGCAAAACGGACATTGTGGTTTGTGACCCGAATTTGGGGGCACATCATTTGGGACTATAGGCAATGGGTAAAGGAAGGAAATGCACTGTCATCAATGTGGTATATCATCATCAGGGTGGGGGAAGGTGTAGCCTCTGAATGCATAGGATTCAATTTTGCAGACCCTCAACCACCCCTAGCGGTCCTTAATACCTACAACCCTGCCCAATAAAAGTTGACTGAAAATGGTTTATAAAAGCACACCTCAAACATCACAAAAACATTATTAATACAGTCAGCCCTCCACATTTGCGGATTTCACTTTTGCAGATTTGATTGTTCACTGATTATTTGCTGTCACCTTTGCTGCCTCCCTCTGCCATTTTTAATAGGGACTGCAAGCCTTGTGAGACTGAGAAACTGTGAACTAGGCTTGTAAGTCTCTGTTAAAAATGATGTGGGGCAGCAGTGGAGGTGGCAGTAAGCCCCACCAGTCACCCACTTCTGCCTTGTGAAGGGACCTAGATGCCTCAAAGGAATCCATGGTGGGTTGAATATGGTGATGATACTTTTTTTGTTTGTTAAATATGGTTTGGGAGGGCCTAGAGTTATTCACAGTTTTTTCACTTTCACAGGGGTTCTGTGCCCCTAGCCCTAGTGAATGCGGAAGGATAACTATGGCCATTTCCACATGGGGCGAGGGAATCGCCCCGTGCCGCTACTTACTGGACTTCTTGGCTCCCTGGTCCGGTCCGCGCTGCTCTGGGGACAAAAATGGTGGCTTCCAGTTGGTCAAGGGTCTCGACCAACCGCTGAAGCTCGCCAGCCTAAAGCCCATCCCCAGCAGATCGCAGGCTTGCACTGACGCCAGCCTGCAAATCTGCACCGGAGAGCTGGCATGGAATGGCGCGCTCCGTGCTTTTGAAAGACCTGTTTTATGCGGTCTTTCAAAAGCACGCTGGACCACCACTCGGGGTCATTCTGGAGCGGGCTGAGGTGTGGATCTACATTAAGTAGGTCCGACCCAGTCCGCTCCCAGGTGCAGACGTCCTCCCTGGAGGACGCTCTGCACCGTTTCTATTAGCCCATGCGGAAATGGTCTATATTGTTATTATCTCCACTTTATTTATTTGTTTGTTTCTTTATATCTTTCATTCTCCCCAGCCCTGGCTAAAACAGGTAACAGCTAAAAGTACTGTATTTGCCATGGTATAAGACACACCCCATTTATACACTGACAAATACTATTTGCTGGCATATAAGACACACCATATAAGACGCACTCCATTTTCAAACAGTATTTTTGGGGGGAAAAGTGAGTCTTATACACCAGCAAATACAGTATGCATCTCACAACAGCTAAGATAGAATTAGGAGCTCGTCACTAGACGCTATTATACCACGGTTGTACTGTGTTAGTCCTCTCTTTAGCCAGGGCTTACTGAAGAATGTTATGGCTCTCTCCTAGTGCTCTACTGTGATGTACCCTTGTTGGGTCATTTGGAAATCAGTTATTTTTCCACTTGGAATAATCCTTTAATAACCCCGTATCCTGTTATGCTTTGGTGACAACTTTGGCTGTGGATATCTCATTCTACTTTGCTGCATTGCCACTCTAAAGCCTCTCTACCCATAAAGAGTATAGAGTGGGTGTGAAATCAGTGCTCATCCTTTGAGGATTTTCCAGGCATTTCTGGCAGGGAAACTCCAGACTACTTCCAGTGGTTGGGCTAGGAGGACAATAGGATTCCTAAGAGTTCCCAAGAGAACCCAAGAGATGGAGAATTCATTCTCCATCCTCCAGCATGTTTTTTAAACATTATTTAAAATTATTTCTTTAAATAAGGGGCATAGAGAAATAGGATGAATGCCCAGAGAAAGCACAGGAAAAAATTAAAAAGTAAATGAACAGTAAATATGCAAAGTGATGTGCAAAAGTAGAACTGGGCAAGTGCTTGTTCACAGTAAAGAGGATTTTAAAAATGGTAGAAGTCTCACAGTGTGTGTTCATCTTCCCAGTCTGAGAAGTCGGGATGACTCATTACATAACTGTACAGTTTCAGCAAAAATAACCATCATGCAGCAGGAGGCTGAGCAAATGGTGTTGTAAATGGTATTGTTGTATTTCTAGTGTGAGAAACCAAACGTGGGATGGGAGCTAATGTCATTGAAGTGCAAATGCAGTGATAGTGCAAAAGAGTGCATGGTCATTCTACTATCTTTCTGAGTACAAGGGAAGAAGTTTGCAAGTGGAATCACCTGAAACAACTGACTAGTGTGGCAAGCATATTAATCAATAGAATCAAATATAGACAATGTAGCTTATTACTCAGCTATTTCACCATGAACAATCAGTTTCCAAAGGCCTGTGAAAATTCAGTGGTTTAGGGTCCCCTGCCTCCACTGTACTCCAAAAGCTTCCAAAAGTTGCTCAAACGGCTGTTCTTCAGCTGAAAAATGAAAGCAGAAGTTATATCATCTGGGATCATGACGAGAGCAGCATCACAATCCACCAGTCAGTTGCAAAGCTTTAGCCAGAGTCAGCAGCAAAAGTGTGGCCCTTCCATCACACGAAGCCCAGTTTTGTATCTGCCCAACAACAAGTGGCAAATGTCATAGTCAATTTAGTTCCATTTATTTCAATCTCCGTAGTCAATATCATAGCCACTATCATATTAAGGACATGTTAAGCACACTGAAGGTTCATTTATATATAAGTATAGTTAATGAAAAATGAGTGGGATGTTTTATTTGTTAGTAATGAGCGGGAAGGTCGTGATGAAGCTGATAATTTTTCAATAAAGAATTGTTTTAATTAATCTCAGCTAATTTTAATCATTTGACTTATATGTAACTAATTTCAACTTAACCCCTGCAGAAACAAAAAATATGGCTTTCGGAGACTTGGCCAACTTGAAAAGTGGTTCCTTGCCCTGCCCTAGCTACCCATCCCTGATCAAAACCTGCCTTGACTTAACAATAATTACCATTTCTCCACATGAGGCTCAGTACTCACAAGTAGGTCCAAGGCATTTCTGGAACTATTTGTCTTCCATTGGAAGCCTAGAAGAGATGTTGGGTGTGGCCCTTTAGAAGACAAGCTCGCTCTTTTCCCTCTCCTCCCATCAGAGTATATATAACTATATGAACATTAAAAAAGAAAAAATGAGGCATAGACACTGTCAATGACTGATATGATGATCTCACATTTTTGGCTGGAGAGCAACAAGCCTAGAGTCATTGTAGAAGAGATGTCAGGAGTACTGTGTTTGTTACCCCACCCATTTTGATTTTTAATTTTGTATTTACTGTACAGAGAAGTGTCCTTACTGGTGGTTAATACTGGAAGCACTGGGTAAAAAGAACATGATGGAAGCAGTGTGCGTAGCTGATTCATTAGTAGTACTGGGCTGATGGACTCCAGGCTGACTGGAGCTGGGTTGGTTTCAATAATGTGTCCATCTCATCCCCCACCCAATAAGTTTAGTCTGTTGGAGGAAGATGATGGAGGCCATGCCAGCTGGTGGCTTCTGTGCCTGTGGAAGCGGTGCTTCACATTTTAGTCCAAATTTCAAAGGAGCTCTCTGGGGTGCTAAAGCCTGCCCTTCAAAAAGGTTCAGCACGGTAGATATCTCCTTTAAGTTCAAATTAAAACCCAGAATGGATTTACTTCCCTGGTGACATGGAAGCCACAAGCTGTGATTGGTGGGGACACCTGGCATCACCCTGGCAAAGGAGGAAAGTTAGATTTTAAGTGCAGAGAGTTGTTGGAGGTGAATTCACTCAGGTTGAGAAAGTTATCTTCTTGGACGACAACCGCTGACTAGATGATTCTGGAAGCTGTTGTTCTTATGCGCTTTCAAGCTGACTTTGATTTATGACAATCCTCTCACAGGGTTTCCTTGGCAAGAGTTATTCAGATGAGGTTTGCCATCACTTTCTTCTGAGGCTGAGAGAGTGTGATTTGCCCAATGTTACCCAGTGGGTTTCCATGGCTGAGTCGAGATTTGGACACTGGTCTTCCAGACTCTTACTCCAACACCATGCAGTCTCTTTCTGAAGCTGTAGTCCCTCAAAAATAACGTTTTCAGACTCGTAGAAGGATTGATTTACAGTGTAATGCCTGCTCGCATCCAAGCAAAGCAATAACTAAGAAACAGTGGCACCATTTCTCATTCTCTCACATGTGGTGCTAAAATGTATGAAAAATATCATAGGGCAGAAATTACATTCAAAACAGTTAATTTTTCAAGAACAAAAGGGAACTTATTCAGTAGCTCAATACCCTGTTGAGTCCATCAGTGTGCTTTGTAGACCACAATATAAGGTATGTTGACAGACTATGAGAATCTGTTAGTGCCTGGAGTACTGCCCAGGCATTAACCATGATCTGGATGTCTTCATCTGTGACTGCAGAGTAGCAACAATACTGTTCTTCCTGCTTCCATGTGCCTGTTTCCACACCTAGCTACCCTGCAACTTCTCTCTCCTCCTTTAAACCCCTCTTTCAGTCCTCCTTTCAGCAAGACCTTTCTTCAGTCATCCAAGCCTCATCTTACCTACACCTTCTCTGCCATCTGACTCCCTCCCTGCCCTGTCCACAACACTCATTTGTCAATTTTGTCATAATTGTTGGCTTCATTAAACGCAGACACCCATGAATGAAAAGGGAATAACAACTTCATTGCTAAGTACGGGTCTTGTCATTATAGTTGTTTTGGTTGCTTCCACGGTTAGCCATCAGGTGAAAAGGAAAAAGGGGGATCTCTTTCCACCATCTGGGACCTAATTTTTCTTAGTGAATTTTAGTAACCAGGAGAACCACTGACTATAGACTAAAGGTTCTCCACAAAATTTTAACTCTTCTTTTTATCATTTTGCAGTCCCCCCCCCCCGCCATCAAACTCAGAGTAGATTTCAAGATACCGAACTAAAACTAGTTTTGTGTCCCTTTAAAACATTTAAGGATATATAATTTAACTTTCACCCTTTTAGCCTATTTTGGAGGTCAGGTTCCAAATGCAAAATGGGAGGGGGGAAGAATTTTGTTTTTCAGATTTTGTTTGTGGTTAAAAATTTTTTACATATTACTATGTATTATGTGTTAGGGTCCCTCTGCCCTTTCATCTGCTTTTGAGTACTGTGTACTAATAAAGAGTATAGATTTTTCTAGATCCATTTCAGCTAGGTTTCAGGCCTGGCTGAGGTATAGAAACTACCATGGTTATCGTGTGGGATGCTTTTGCTAGAAGAGAAATGGAAACTGTGTAACAATATACTTTGTTGTATTGTTCCCTGGACTTTGCTACAGTTTTGCTACTACTGGTTGTAGCCAGACACCACTTCTGAATAGATGTTTGAGACAGAAAATTGGAGGCCACTCTGTAATTGTTTTGTTCCTACATTGTCGGATGATTCCAGAAGGTGGCAAAAGAAGAATGGCATTTAACTCCTTTGCACTTCTATTGTGTGGTTTCACGGTATTCTGTCTTGTCTCCCATGCTCTTCAACATGTGCCTGAAATTGACTGAAATTGTATGGAGATTTGGTGTCGGGTAGCCCTCCATATTTTAGTAATGGGATACGTAGTAGGAGTTAAGTAGCAGCTTGCTTGTAACAAGGTATGAGAACCAGAGACCGTTAGATAAACAAAAGCTAGGAATGCTCTGATAAGCATAGCCAGGCTGCACCAAGACTTCAAGGTCTCTTGCGGGCAGGAACAGGTACTCTTTGTATTTTATGTTTTGAATCTTGCTAATTGCCTCCAGTTCACTTTAAGCACTGTTCTATTGGTGTGTGTGAATTCAGTTCATGACATTTGGGCTGATTTACTATCAACATATGGCTAATTAACTGAAACTCAGTCCTGATAAGGTGAACATACTATTAATTGCATGTCAGTTGATCAGTAGCAGGTTTTACTAGTTCATTCTGGTGACCCAACTACGAGCACTATGTGAACTGTGAAAGCCTGGCTTAGTTATCCATTTCCCAGCAACCTCCCACTTAGACCATGACAATGCAACTGAAGTTGAGTCCAGAAGCTTTATTTACTTAAGAAAAGAAATGCAAGATTGCTGGCAGCATAGTGTTTTGCCAGCATCACTGGTTCCTAATCTGTTTCTTACACCATTCCAAGCTTCTGAGTATGACCTTTCAAGGCCCTTCACAGCTTGGGATCAGAAAATCTGAAGCATTGTCAGTCTCTATAGAGTATTATGGTGTCATCTGCATATCTTAAACTGTTGATATTCCTTCTTCCACTTTTCATGCCTCTATAGAGTTGGATCCAATAGTTTCTTCCCACCAGCATGGTGGTTGGTTTAGTGTTCTTCTTTAGCATTGCTCTTATTTTTGATATTAGCAGTTCATGGTCTTTGCCACAATCTGCTCCTGGACTTGTTTTTGCAGAACGAATGGAGCTTCTCCATATTTTGCTTCCAATTATGTAGTCTATGTGATTCTATATTGGCCATCTGGTGATGTTCAGTCACCTCTTCAGTTACTTGAAGAATTTAGTTATGATGAACAAACTATTGACCTCACAAAATTCAGTCAGTTAGTCTCCTGCTTCATTTCTTGATCCTAGGCTAAATTTTGCTACAATCTTTGATTCTGCTCTGCTTCCTACTTTTGCATTCAAATTGCTTATGATTAACAAAAGGCCTTTTTGGTGTATGATAAATTCCTTCTTGGATTCCAGCATAGTGTCTTTCAGTTTCTTCCTCTTCTGCCTCTGTAACTGGAGCATGCACTTGGATTATGGTTACATAGATGGGTTTCCCCTGAAGTCTTATTGATGTTATTTGGTCAGACTTAGCATTATATCCTTTGACTGTCTTTGCTATATCTCTCTTCACTACAAATGCCAGCCCGTTTCTTCTTAGATTTTCATTACATGAGTAAAACACTGTGTAATTATCTGACTCAGAATGTTCCATTCCTGTCCATTTAGCTTGCTCATAGAAAGTATTGCAATGTTTATATGTTCCATTTCTTGTTTTACTATGTCTAGCTTCCCCTGATTTATATTTCTCACATTTCATGTTCCTATAATATCTGTTGTGCAGCTTCAGACCTGCTTTTCACCTCTAAGCACATCAACAGCTGAACACTCTTTCAGCTTGAGTCCAGTTGCTTCATTAGCCTCAGAGATACTCGTAATTGTCCTCTGCTGTACCCCAAGAGCTCGTTGAGTGCCATCCAGCCTGAGTTTTATCTTCTGGCACTATCTCTTGTTTCATTTTGGATTGTCTGATTATAGGATTTTCGTGGTTACTGATATTCAAAAGGAGGACTGCTGTGCCTCCTTCTGCGTAGTATTCGCTATGCTAGCTATATCACTGCCATTGTCTTTGAGTGCTCCTCCACCAGTGTCGCTCCCAACTATTGCTGCTTCCCAGTTGCTATTTGACACATTTAGTCTGGCTCCTCAGCAAAAAGCCTACCTGACATGGGAGACCCTACCAGCTTATGGTGACCCTATGAACTTCATAGGGTTTTCTTAAGCAAGAAATACTCAGAGGTGGTTTTGCCAGTTCCTTCCTCTAAAATAGGGCCTGTATTCACTAGCAGTCTCTCATCCAAGTACTAACCAGGACTGACCCTGCTTAACTTCCAATATCCCTTTAGGGTATTTAGGCCTTCATCCTCAAGAAATGCCTATTCCTTATTAAGGCACAAAGTTCTGGTCACAGATACAGAACAGGACTTGAAGGCACACAACAACAATCTGACAGTATATATTAGACTTTCTCATTGGTACAGCAATATGATTGGGGAGGTTCTGAGACAAGGCCTTCTTGGCTGTGGTACCCCACTTGTGGAATTCCCTCCCCTTGGAGGCCTGCGTGGTACCAACCCTGGTTTCTTTTCATTGCCAGGTCAAGACATGGGTTTTTATTAAAGTCTTCTGATGTAACTTACTTTTAAGCATTTGTGTGGTTTTCAAAGTACTTTTAGATGTCTTTAAGCTTCTCTGAATTGTTTAATGTGTTTTATCTTAATTGTATTAGTAACTGATTTTAATTTGGAACTGCCTATGTTGTTTATATTGTTTCATCTGTTTGCTACCCTGAGTTCTCATGATAAAAGGGTGGGATGAAAATATTTCAATAAAGAAACAAAAAAACAAACAATAACGTCCTGATTTCCGTGGAAAAACTGTTTCATAAACATGATTCAAAGCACTTTCAGTAATGTGGCTACTGATTAAAAGCTGTGAGACCAAAACAAGCTGGATCTAATAAACGTAACAAGAGCACTTAGACACAGAAGCCCTGGGTTTTTATAGATTTTGAGATCAAACTAAAGAAGCAAATTTGGTTTGGGTAGGCAGCCTCTTAGACAAAATGAGAGAACAACACTGACTGGGGGGAACTATAATTAGAACAAAGCAAATTCTTCATTTCAGATTCATCAAGGCAGGAACTTCAGGTGATATGGCACCCAGTCTTTGCCAGCTGTGAGCCATCTTAGGGGGGTGTAAATTTTTGCTAAAGTATATTCATAGCTATTTCCTGATGGCCACAATAAGTGTGGAAGATGCATTTTAGATCATACTACTTAGTCTTTTTCTGTATCTGTGACCAGAAGCTTGGGCATTAATAAGGAATAGGCATTTTTTGAGGATAAGGGCCTAAATACCCTAAAGAGATATTGGAAGCTAAGCAGGTTTGCTATTGTCTTTCCCTGGAATTTAGTCCACAGCAAATGATAATATGTGAAAACCAGCCTGGTGTAGTATTGGACAAGGACTGTAGGATACCGTGGTTTGAATCACTGCTTGGCTGCTGGGTGACCTTGGGCAAGTCATACTCTTTCAGTCTCACAGGAAGCAAAGGCAAACCCTCGCTGAACAAATCTTCCCAAGAAAACCCCATGACAGGTTCCTCTTAGGGTTGCCCTAAGTCAAAAATTGCTTGAATCATAGAATCATAGCCTTGGAAGAGACCACAGGGGCCATCGAGTCCAACCCCCTGCCATGCAGTAACACACATCAAAGCACTCCCAACAGATAGCCATCCAGGCTCTGCTCAAAAACCTCCAAAGGAGGAGACTCCATCACACTCCAAGACAGCATATTCTTCTGCTGGACAGCTCTGGCCATCAGGAAGTTTTTCCTGAGGTTCAGGTGGAATCTCTTTTCCTGCAGTTTGAATCCATTGCTCCTTGTCTTAGTCTTTGGAGCAGTGAAAACAAGCCCACTCCCTCCTTGACATGACATGCCTTCAAATATTTAAACATGGCTATCATGTCCTCTCTTAACCTTCTCCTCTGCCGACTAAACATACCCAACTCCCTAAGCCGCTCCTCATAGGGCATGGCTTCCAGACCCTTCACCATTTTGGTCACCCTCCTCTGGACACAGGTCAGCTTTTCGATATCCTTCTTGAATTGAGGTGCCCAGAACTGGACACAGTATTCCAAGGGAGGTCTAACCAAAGCACACAAAAGGGCTAATAGTATATACTAAATGTTTATGGTGTGTGTGTGTGTGTGTGTGTGTGTTTGGCATAATGAGCAGTACTTTAACCTCCCAACAGCTATGTATACAGACTAAGTTAAGAATACTTGCTCAAGGATCAGTTTGCTACCCAGAGTGGAGCATAAATATAAACCTTGGTTTCCCACATTCTAATACAATACTTTAGTCATTCTTCATTCTGCTTTCAGAAATTGGAACTCTCATTTAGCTCCTCAGCCTCAGCCTCAGCCTCAGCCTCAGCCAAGATCTTGCTTCTTTGAGATATGGACAGTATTCCCTATCCTCAAAGGAAGGGAATTTCTTAGAGATTGTATTAACTCCTGTATGGAAAAGGTTCTGCAAAATAGCATTGCTGCAGTCTGACTTAGAATGAAAAACCAAAAAAATAATGGCTTGGGGACATTTAGTTTATAATTTAATGCAGTACACAAAGGAAAATGATTAACATTCAGCTTACTGCTCCAGTGTGAACTAAATTATGTGGATTTTAAAATACATAAATGAAGATAAATGAATCTCTCTCTTGGCTAGCCATCACATATAAAATAAACATTTTGCCCAAAATTATTCATTCTCTTTACCATGTTTCATGCAAAAATAAGTTATGGTGCTAAATTCCTTTGCAAATACTGCATTTCAACGGTTTGTTTTTATTTTATTACAGTTTTATTCCAGATCACAATAAGCTGACATCAGATATTTTATCCTCATTAATTCTCAGTTTCCTTTTGTTACCAAATGCTTTTCAAACTTGTAAACTGGTTAAATCAGAGATCAGATCTGTGTGACTATCTAAACCATAAACATTTAGTAAAGTTACTGCAAAAGAAAAAGAGGTATTAATATAAGATATAAAGATTCCTACTTTGCAATGCAACCTATGGGACATGGGCTGCCAATCCCTGTGTCTACAAATTTGTTCAAAAAGAATACCTGGGCTGGACTGGAAAAGGGATTCATGGGACTGACTGTTGGCAAGGCCAGATTATCAATGGTTTGATTGGTTTTTTATATGTGACCTGAATAACTGAATAAAAATACATAGGATCAGGCTGTTCAACTCACTGATTTTGCAGGGCTGAAAATATGCCCCACATATTTTTCACGTTTTGTTCACACATGAGAATTTTTGTGCTGCTATCTGTACTACACTATTTTGTACTTTGTTACTGAGTGATTTAATTTCCATGCCAACATTCCTGGGGTAGCTCACATATGAACAAAAAGGGAGCTCTCTTTTTGGAACTGCTCCCAATCATCTTAATTTGGTCTTGGGTGCTGAGCCAGCGTGGTATAGTAGTTTGAACATTGGACAACAACTCTGGAGAACAAGGTTTGAATCCTCACTCAGCCATGGAAACCCACTGGATGGTATCAGGCAAGTCACACTCTCTCAACCTCAGAGGAAGTTAAAAGCAAACTCCCTCCAAACAAATCTTGCATTAAAAAAATCCTATGATAAGTTGTCCTTAGGGTTACCATAAGCTGGAAATTACCTGAAGGCATACAAAAACAAATTGGGATTCTGGAGCTGAAAGAAGCACACAAGATCTACTCTTTGAGCTACTGTCATCAAAAATACTCAGCACTTTCCCATATTATTCCTTGCTCACTATAGTGGTCTCCATTTTCTTCCATTGTCATAACATCTAATCCCTGATTTTTCGTAGTAAAGAACAATAAAATCCAAAATATACATTGTGGCAACAGTTCTATTAGCCCCCCCCCCCCCGAAAGAAAAAAAAGGAAATACACCATGCTAGGTTCCAAAGCACACTGCCTTTTTTATCATAGTAGAAGAGCTTGGTTCTTTTCTTCAGTCAAGTACAATGGAGCTAGCTCAATCCACTTCCTATTATTTTGCTGTAAGTAAAGCAACACAAAGGTGTGAGTTTTATATACTGCTACCTGCAGCTAACTTTAGAACTGGGGAAGTCAGATTTGGAAAACTGATCCCACCTTGTCTTTGCTAACATTTTACATGGTCTGGAATTTCTGACAGACAGCCTGGTATAAGGTTGTTACAGAAACAGCTGAACTACCATCTCCTTCGTTATCCCTGTGCCTATAATTAAGAAAAGGACTCAATGATCCCAATGGTGTCTATGGGTGCAATCTGCAGCTGCTGTCTACAGATGCAGCTGGCTGCATAAACAGTGCTATTGTCCTCTCTGGCAGTAATTCTGGCAGTGCTGGTTTGAAAAACTGTTGCCCTACATTGTTGAGTATTCTTATATATTGGAATGGTTACTATCTAAACCCAGGTAAATTTGTATCTAGTTGGTGCCTCGATGGGTCACAGGGAATCACAAGGGACTGGTACATCTTTTCCCTTTGAACTCCTGGGAAGAAGGGCAGAATATAAATAGAATAAATAACAATTTCATTGACCTGACTCCTATTGGTGAGTCTAGCTAGAGTCCCACTGAATCAACTGTTGAATGGTGAGTCCACACACAGATAAATCCCATTGATTTCATAGATCTTCTCTAGGTGGCTCTCCCAATAAGATATTAAATAATAATTTAATGATTTAAACAAATATAAATAATTTTAATACACATTTTAATAAATAGTATTGAAATACACAATTTAAATAAGTAATTTTTAAGTGAAATACAAATAAATAATTTAATAGTCATCATCCTACTAATATGAAGCCGGAATTCTGTACATAACCACTTTAGTTACATAGCTAAATAGTGTTTCCCAGCCTGACCTATCCCAATCCCCATTTATTGGGCATCAGCTACTGCAAGCAATGGGAGTCTGTTCCCTTTTCAATAAGGAAGCAGCTGAATGACATTCCCCCATCCCATGAGCAATCTCTGGTGCGACTGTCAGAAGCAGGGTCCATGTCACAATTTTCTCTCACAGCAGAGATTGCTGGTACAACTGAAGGTGGAGGAACATCAGTCAGCTGTTTCCTGGTTGACACAGACCCCTGTGGCTTGCAGCAGCTTCAGCCTGGTTAAGTAGGGATGAGGAACTTTCATGGTCTCTTCATACTGCCTAAACTAATGAATAAATAGGGATCATGAATACAAACCAGTCAAGAATGTGGAACTCTAAGCTACACATTCAATAACTGCCTTAGTGAATTCAGCTGACGTTATTTCGAAAAAATAACCAAGGGTAGTAATATCATATGTGTAAATCAAAAATGAAAGTGTTGACCACCTTATCAGTTTGTGCAGCAACAGACTACACACCAACTATAGGAAACACCACAATAACATGATTGAAAAGATACACTGGAATCTCTGCCAAAAATATGATTTAAAATCTGGAAAGAACTGATGGGAATGTCTGCTTGAAAAAAAGTTGTAAAAAATGGCAAAATAAAAATCTTACAGGACTTGAAGTTTGAACTAATAAACAGTTTGAACTTGACATGGCAGACATAATTGTGGTTAAGAAAAAGAAAGCTTGGATTATAAATGCAGCAATCATGGGGGACAAAAGAATTGAAGAAATAGAGAAAGAAAAGATTATGAAACATTGAGCCTACAAACTGAAATTTAGCATGCCTGGGAAAAACAATAACAACTGTGGTTCCAGTGGTAATACATGTTGTGGGAGCAATTCCAAATGGACTGACATGTAATGTAATCCCCATAGATAGGATCAGAATAGCACAGTTACAAAAAGTGACAATACTTGAAACATGCCACATTATCTGATGATATCTCACTGTTTCCTAAATTCTTGAATAAAATCCAGATCATTAATGGCTCAAAACTCCAGCAGGTAACACCAGATAGACTGTGAAACCAAGGTAATATAATTACGTTATCAGAGTTTGCTACCTTAGTTCTCCAGCTGAATGTTTTAAAATGTAAGTGAAACTCTCAATACAAAGTCTAACCTTTCCCTAAAAGGAAGGAAGGAAGGAAGGAAGGAAGGAAGGAAGGAAGGAAGGAAGGAAGGAAGGAAGGAAGGAAGGAAGGAAGGAAGGAAGGAAGGAAGTTCATAACACTTGGAGCATTAGAGCAATACATCTGAGACAAGAAGACATACAGCAGAAATGGGGAACTTCCAGCCCTTCACAATGTTTTGGAATTCAGCTTTCAGAAGTCCCAACCAGCACAGCCAGTGGTAAGAGATTGTGGGATTTGTAGCCCAATCATCTGGAGGGCCAGGTGTTGACAGATGGCACACTGTGGGGAGAAAAAGATGTGAGAGACAGTTGAAGCAGTTTTGCATTGCAGCATGTTTGACCTTTGTATATTTCTGTAAGGTGCTTTGTGCTGATAAGCCCGATAATGAGAGCAGCTTGGCAGCTGTGCTTGGAGTCGCAAGAATGGATGCCACCAGAGATAGGAACTACTTAAAATCAATTCAGTTGTCAGTTGTTGGACATCTGATGGATACTTTTGAATTTGTGCAGCCTGAGGATGTGGGCAGGATCCTTGGAGAAGTGAGAACCAGCCACATGTGTATTAGATGTTTGCCCTTCCTGGCTAATTAAACAGGCCAGAGAGGGCCTGGCTGAGTGGGTAAGGGAAGTGATTAATGTTTCTTCACATCAAGGCAGGGTCCCAACACACATGGTAAGACTTCTGGGGGGAAAACCCTCTCTCTCGATCCTACTGTGCTAGATAACTATAGGCCAGTCTCTAACCTTCCATTTTGGATCAAGATACTAGAGTGCATGGTGGTTTCTCAACACTAGGGGTTTCTGGATGAGGTGGATTATCCAGATCCCTTCTAGTTTAGTTCCACACCTGGTTATGGGACAGTTTTGGTCAGCTTGGTGGATAACCTACACAGAGAACTTGACAGGGGGAGCATGTCCCTCGTGGTTTTGCAGGACCTCCCAGCAAGTTTTGACACTATCAGTCACGGTATCCTTCTGGGTTGCCTTGCTAGGATGGGGCTTGGAGGTACTGTTCTACAGTGCCTCTGTCCTTCCTTGGAGGAGCATTCTGAGAGGGTGGTGCTGGGGGAATTCTGCTCAGCTCCATGGCTATTGGCCTGTGGAGTCCCTAGGGTTCAGTCTTATCCCCTATGCTATTTATCATCTACAGGAAAATGCTGTGAGAGGTTGTCTGGGGTTTTGGGGTCAGACATCACCAGTATGCTGATGATACCCAGCTCTATTTCTCCTTTCCACCTAATGCAAAGGAAGCTGTTCCTGTGCTAAAGCAGTGTCTGGCAGCCCTAATGCACTATATGGGAGCAAACAAACCTGAAGCTTAATCCAGACAAGGCAGAGGCTCCTGGTCAGTCAAAAGACAGATCTGGGAATAGGGTTACGCTCCCCTTGAAAAGACAGGTTCACAGTTTAGGGTACTCCTGGATTCAGCTCTGAGCCTGGATGCCCAGGTTTCAGCTGTGACCAGGAGTGCTTTTGCACAGTTAAGGCTAGTGTGCCAACAGCACCCATTCCTGGAGAAGTCAGATCTAGCCAAGGTGATACTTGCCCTGGTTACATCTCCTTTAGACTACTGTAATGTGCTCTACATGGGGTTGTCTTTGAAAAGTGTTCAGAAACTACAGTTGGCCCAAAGAGCAGCAGCCAGATTGTTAACTAGGGCTGGCTACAGAGAATACACAACTCCCTTGTTGCAACAGCTCCATTGGCTGCTGCTCCATTACCAGGGCCAAAGTTAGGACCATGGCTCCCTTTATGAGCCCAGTAGATCTCTAAGATCATCCAGAGATGCCCTTCTCTCTCTCCTACACTGTCTGAGGTGGTTTTTGCTGTGAACAAGGGCCTTCTTGGTGGCTGCTCCCAGACTTTGAAACTCCCTTCATAGAGATGCCAGGATGGCCCCATCCTTGCTCTCCTTCCAATGGGAGGTTAAGACTTTTATAGATTGATGGGATTTGACACTTGATGATAGTCTGTTTTAAGATTTGTATAGGTTTTTTTTTACTGTATCAATGTATTTAATATTTTTAATAATGAATGTTTTACTTTATAAATGTTTGTTTTTTAAATTTTATATTTATCGGTTCATGGATATTTTAATTTGTACTGTTTTAATGTTGTTAGCTGCCTTGAGTCCCACTGTCAGGAGAAAGATCTGAGAGAGAGAGAGAGAGAGAGAGAGAGAAAGAGAGAGAGAAATAAATAAATATCCAATGAAAAGGGGCAACTTTATTAGATATATTTTTAACTGAAGTAATTGACTTAACCTGTAGTGTTTAGTTGCTCCCAGGTCACTGGGGAGGTGAATTCATTCAAGGTATTGGACTACTGCACGTGAGCTATCCAAGGTACAGCCTACTTTGGGAATAAGTTTCAGCACCATGGATAACTCTTTCAAAAACTAGACTAAAACTTGAAGTAGATTGACTGGCCCACTGACATTGGAACCACCAGCCGCTACAGGACTTAAGTTGGAATTGCAGCATTAACTTGGTTCAGGATAAAGCTATCGATTAAGCTACTAATATATAAATGAAAGGCGATGTCATAAAGTGTGGAACCTAGCCTTGTTATAAGAAAGAGACAATAATACATTTAGAGCATTTTGACATTCCCTTTATTGACTTTATGAAAAGAGAAACTGAAGGATGAAAGCAAGCACCATGGGGATCCATGGAATGGCAGACTATATTAAAACTTGTTTTGTTTGAAAAACGTATTTCTGCTTGAACATAAGATTTGGAAAGTGATATGTTCAGTTTAAGGCTCTAGTTAATTCCCTTGGCAATGTTAATGCAATGGCTGAAAGTTTAGGTTTGTATATTCTGCTTGTAAATAAAATTTGATTTATTTTTTCTTTAGAAATTAAGTTACTAATTAATTAAAAGAAATGTTGCTTAAAAAGCCAACAAGTTTTATATTTCCCAGTGGGTTCCTTATTCACAGCTAATTCTCTTAGATATTTTTAACACTACTTCTTGCTTTTTTATTAGTCCCTTGGGGTCAAGAAATGACAATATTTTAAGTCACAATAGCCAAACCAGTTTTTTTGTTTATCAGGTCAATGGGGTACAGAGTCATGATCATGGTCTGGTAGCAAAAAGTGAATGCAACATAAGTGTGCTTCTTCCCCATATCACCTTCCCCCTTTGCCACAACATTTGATCTATTCCACCAGGATTATCTTTCAAGCTGATAACATATTACATCCTTTGTCTGCATAGCAGCGTGTCTACCCAGTACTGTGGCCCCAGAGCCAGCATCACCTGAGTATAGGTTTGCTCTGTTAGTGTATCTTTCTACTGTTTTTAATATAAAACCATTTGGAGCTGCTGGAATTGGGAAATAGAATTAAAATCAAATCATCAGCAACATCCACCACCACCATCACAGAGCTTGCTTATCAGCAATTCTCATAATAAAAACCAATCAGCAGATAGCAGTTCCTGATATAGTTATATACTAAAGCTCAGAGACTACAATTCTCTTCCTCAAACATTATTTTTTTAAAAAAATTGCAATTTTTGATAACAATATGCATTTCTTATTATAAAAGATTGTATTCTATTTTACAAAACTCAGAATGGTTATGTAAGTCCTGAAATCCTGCAAAAGGAAAGCTTTCCTCCAGCGATTTCTGGATGAAACAGATTATCTTGATCCATTTCAATTTGGCTTCAGAGCTGGCTATGGCCTATAGATAGCTTTGGTCACCTTTACAGATGATCTACATGGGGAACTGGATGGGGGACCTATCAGTGGCTTTTAATACAATTGACCATAGTGTCCTTCTGAGCTACCTCTCTAGGATAGAACATGGGGGCACTGTTCTGCAGTGGCTACAGTCCTTCTTTGAGGAGGTGAACTGAGCAGTAGTATTGGGGAATTCCTGATTGACCCATGGCCATTGGCCTGTGTAGTCCCACAGGGCTTGGTTTTGTCCCCCATGCTGTTCAGTATCTACACGAAACCTCTGAGAGAGGTCAGCCAGAGTTTTGAGACTGGGTGCTATTGGCATGCTGATGACGCCCAACTCTATTCCTCCTTTCCATCCAATTCCAAAGAAGGTGTTTTTGTGTTAAATAAATGTCTGCTGTTGGTAATGGACTGGAGGAAACAGACAAATGAAGCTTAATCCAGAGAAGACAAGGGCATTCCTGGTTGAAAGGCAGATCAGGAAAATGGGATTCAGTCTGTGCTGAGCAGGGTTACATTGCCACTGAAATCTCAGGTTCATAGCTTGGGTATACTCCTGGACTCAGACCTGAGCTTGGATGTTCAGGGTTTGACAGCTGCCAAGAGTGTGTACCTGTTGCACCCATTCCTTGAGATATCAGATCTGGTTAAAGTGACACATGCCCCAATTACATCCTATATGGATTCCTGTAATGCCACCTTTGAAAACTATTAAGAAACGTCAGTGAGTTCAAAACGCTGCAGCCAGACTGCTGACTGGGGCTGGTTACAGGGGTTATATAACTCCCTTGCTGAAACAGCTCCGCTGGTTGCCAGTCCATTTCCAGGCAGAATTCATGACCTTCAAACTCTTATACAGTCTAGGTCCAGACTTTCTGAAAGACTATTTTATGAACCTGCTTGACTTTTAAGATTTTTTCAGAGGAAGGTTGGTCTCTCAGATCATCGCCACATTTGGTGAGGATGTGGGAAAGATCCTTCTCAGTGACTGCTACAAAGTTGTGAAACTCCTTCCATGAGAGAAGACATTTTTATTTGGCTGTCCTTTGGTTTTTAAGCAGCTGTAGCTGATTGAAGTTTTAATGGAGGATGCTGTTTCCATACCTCATTATGTTTTAAATGTGTTTTTAAAACTGTTTTTAACTTCTGTTTTTAATAGAATTGTGGTTTGTCTTTTAACTTTTGTATTAATATTTTTAACTGTACTTTGTTTAAATGGTTGTAAGCCACCTTGAATCCTATGCAGGGAGAAATGTTGATATTGTGTGCCTTCAAGTTGTTTCCAACTTATGGTAACACTAGAGAGCCTTCCTATCTCTAATGGAGGTCCTATAATAAAAGTTTAGTTTTTTTCCTGTAGCCATTGGTGTCAATGCTCCTTCATAGTAGCTAGCTGCTGCACACGTGTACTCTCTATCATTTTTGTGCCCTGCCCTATAGTTTGTCTGCTTGCTCATTTCCCCTGATTTCATATCCTCTTCGACGTTTGTTTCCTCACTCCACTTTTGTTTCCCTTGCGAGATGATAATGTGTTCCACCTCCTGAAACATCACAACGTACAAAGAAAGTACTGATACTGAACTGATACTGACACTCCTTTTCCCTCTTTTTAATAGATTAATGTAATTATTTACTCAGTATTTTTATACAAGAATGTGAGCTTTACAGAGTCATACAGATTTGTGGGAGGAGGGACAGAAAATACCTGAAATTATTACATCCTTTGTACTGCAAAGTGTCATATTATGGTATTTTGGTGATTACGTCAATTTAGTGTTTCACGTATTATTAATAATTCCTCATTACATAAAATTATTACTAAACTGGCAATTAAGTGGATGTGAAGGATCCATATGTTGAAGTGTTCATAACATTTCAATTACGAACTTCATATCAGATGTCTTCCAACGTGCATTAGTGACAGTAATGAACAAGCTCTTTGCCAAAGACACCCAAATGAGTGTGTTCAGGTTTGCAATGCATCTTGTTATATCGGCCATGCATTGGCTGATCATTCCCCTTCTGTAGATTTATAAATATCAATTTGGGGGAAGGTCTTCATGAATTATGCCTTGTTGCAAAGTGAACTCCCTCAGCATTATCTAGATTGCCAAGTCTAGGCCTGATTGATAAGAATTAGGGTTTTGTCCCTCTGGGTTTAATATTAAATGGCTTGACACTTTATAGTTTATTTTCATACTGAAATAATAGTTTCACTGCCCCAAACTGGCACATACTGTCCAATGAAAACACTCAAAAAATAATGCTGAAGAACAACAAGGCTGCTGTGAAGTTATCTGGAAGGTGTTGAACCATTTACAATAAGGTATTTTGTTGCATGCAACACCCAGAATTTCCTGGACAAAACGTCCAGTCACTCCGGGGAGTCTGAAAGACATAGTAACTAAATACCAGTGGAATCCTCTTGGGCAGTTATGAATATGTAACTTACAGTTACGTATTCGTAACTGCTACGTGTTCATATGAGAGTGGGGTGAGAATATCAGGCAGCTGTTTCTTGATTGACAGCAAAATGGTCCCCCATTTATCTCAAGGGCTGCTTACTGGTAAGTGGGGTTTGGGAGGTAAATCTTGCTGGAATCTACTACATAGCATTGTACTTACAGTGCTACATAGTATGCAATGGTCACACAGGATTATTCTTTTTCCAAATTCTGATTCTGACATGCAAATCTGTTGAAAACATAAGCTTGTGTTGATATCAACCAAGACAAAAATGGCCCTTAGCACAGTCATTTCCACAATGGGCCCTTTGCAAGTGGTTCTTTATTCACTCTTTATATATTTTCTGTCCCTTAAAGTTTGCCTCTGGTAAGGAAATCTCCATGTTCTTTGCTTGAGATTAACATCTTTATTCCTGCTCTGTCTTTGCTGACCACTTAGATTAACTGTCCCATTCTCTTGTGGATGTTCTATAAATCAAACACTTTATTGTACATTTCAAAGGCAAACAGAGGAGATGAGGGAAGAAAAAAGTAATCTGGTGAGCAACCAACCATTTTGTAGTTTATAAAACTCCTCCCTTCTCTGCAGAACATCCTCTTTTATGAAAGGAACCAGGGAGACTGCAAGGAAGGAGAAAGTGTAAGTGATACAGGCTAATACCTGTAAAAGGAGGAAAAAAAAGTGACTCTTACTTGTTATACTGTAACAAGGCCTTTCTTGAATAGTCTTTATTTTCCACTTGCATTTTGGCAAAGCCCGCTTTTGGCCATAGACATTCAATTTGTCAGCTTAGTGGTGGCACTAAGTGGCACTTTAGGAGTCTAGTGTAATTCTTTTATCAATTATACAACAATTTTCTTCATTATCCCTCATTTTGTACACCTCAGAGCAAATTTCTGAAGCACTGTCACTGTTCAGATTTTTCACATATAGGTCTTAAGGCTGGAATTCAAAATATTACATTCATTGCTGCCCTGGAATTTAATCCAAGATCTCATAGGGGTACATGCAGTGCTCCATAGGCCTCACCAGGCCATCTTTTGCTAATGCAAATGCTGAGAAAGTTAGAGAAAGTCTCACACAGAGCTTGAGGATGTTATTTGCTTTAGAGAACAACTCCCATAAAACCCCAGCTTGCCTGGCCACTTGGGCAATCTGGAGAATTGTAGTTCAAAAAAGTAACGTTCCCAAGTTCTGGTCTCGTGTTCTAGGAGGCCTAAATACAACAGGCTTGTTTGTGACTTATTACTTGTTATTTTGGATTCCACTCTGGAATCTGGACTCAACTCCAAAATTTTGATAGAGTCAAATAGGTGGATTCCTTCTTGAAAGAAATATACAAGCAAGCCATTAAGACTGATGTTTAGTCCTGGTAGGGCTGATAAGGTAGATTCAGCAATGATGAGGGGAAGTTGTTGTTGTTGCTATCAAATCTACTTCAACTTAAGGTTACTCTATAAATGGGAGACTTTCCAGAAGTCCTATCATCAACTGCCCTACTCAGGTTTTGCAAACTAAAGACCATTGATTGCTTCCTTAAATGAATCAATCCACAGACAGAGTGGTCTCCCTCTTTTCTGACTGCCTTCCACCATAACAAGCATTATTATTTTCCCCAGTGGAATTATGTAGGCTCATTATATGTCCAAGGTATGGCAGCCTCAATCTGGTCATCTTGGCTTCTAGAGAGAGCTCAGGCCTGGTTTGCTCTGAGACCTCCTTTTTGTTCTCACTTTTCTTTTTAGCAGTTCCTCCATGACATTTCAAATGAGTCGGTTTTCTTCCAGTGAGCTTTCTTCACTGTCCACATTTCACAGCCCTACAAAAGACGAGGGAACCACTTGGAGTGGGAAATTTAGAAATGTAAGAAGACTGGGAGGTGATGTTAGCAATGAGACTGAATAAGGATTTCATTTTCTCTCACAAAGCAAACTCTGGTGTGGTGTTTAAGCATGTTGAAGATTGCAACACTGGGGAACATAAAAGAAGAAAAATACTTTCAGGCAGAAAAACATCCTGGTCTCTCCACAAGTCTCTTTGCTGTTCTACAATAAAAAAAAAAAAAGTGCCTTCTCTTACTGTCTAGAATGACAATGTGTCCTACCTTAGAGATGACAGCCTTCTCTTTGAAGGGCTGACTGAAGACTGAACAGCACACAGGTCATCTGGTCACATTCTTCCCCACTATGTTGACAAGTATTATATTTCTATTTAAAATATATTTCCAAATCTGCATTTATACACAGAAATCAGCACATTCAAATTTTCTGCAAATCTGTTTCTTTTTAGATCCTGTCTGGCAATGCACAAGAAGCCACCCTACTACTATCTCATTTGCCTCTCTTCATCAAAATATTCTGCATTTCCTCTTTTGAAATTTTATGGTATTTTTGCTTCTAGCACCAAACCATGCTCAACATGTCTCCATTTTATTTGTATACATGTACTAATCATAATATGATATATTTTATTATGTCTCCTAAGGTGGGGGGGGGGACCACTGTTGTAATAATGAAGACAGATTTCGTGGCCCAATACTGTGCTAGCAGAAATAGCTACTTTGTCATTGCGAGAGAAAAAAAGAGAGGATCTCCAAAACTTGACTAAACACACATCCACACACACATTCCATAGGTATGTTTTTTTCTGTGTTCACTTGATATGTTTATATATGTTATATAAATGTAAAAAATTTACACTTTAGTTCCATGCTACAAAAAAAGCAACTTTGAGCAAAGCTACTGTTTATTTACATTGAGTTCTGAAAACATCATAACAATGTGGCACAATATATGTTTTGAAATTGTTCTTGATTGTTGTCTAAAGAAATTACCATACACTAAAATATCAAAGCATACTATTCTGGTCTTTGCCATGATAAATATATTTATTTAAGAAATAAGGTTTATAGAATGAATGACCATGCATGTCTGAGAGTGAAGTAAGGCACATTTGTGCCTAATTCATTGGAGAAATTGTTCAAGAACAGTTCATCTGTGTGGAAAATACAAGTCTTGTAAAGCTGCCAAGATCAGTGAGACCTTTGGTGATCAACTAAGTAAATATTAGTCATGCAAGTTAGAACTGCCCTAGAGTGATTTTAACTCACACAACAAACCTCTCCAGCATTTCAGGCTGTTCTGGAGGGAGTACGGTACGTTAAATACCCTTGTTGGCTCTAATTTCTCAACTTCTCTGCTATTTTGTCTTCTTCCACTGACCTGGGCCACTTAGTTTTGCGTTCAGTGTGTGCTTCTCTGACCCCAAGATGCATGCTGTATTTTCAGAATGAGAGCCCTGGATATTTATTTCCATCATCCTTTCAAACAGAACAAGTAAGTAAATACAAGGACATTTGAAATGTCAGTGTGACCTCTTCCATAGTCTAACAAAACAAAATGTTACTGGATTTTATATGGAAGAATAATTTTAGTAGGCACTTTATTCTAAATGACTTATCCACAGGCACGCTGCTAAAAACAGCATCCCCAGTGGAGAGTTCTCCAGCTGTAACATTCTGAAGATCTTACCGCATGGATACCCACACTCACATGAAGAATCTCCATGCTGCTGCTACCAGGGTATGTGGAGGGAGGATAAAGACTCTTACACTAATGGAGACAATCTGAGAGCCAAGACCTTCCCCAAATTACTACTGTGTGTCAGTTGGCACCTCCACAGAGATGGTGCATTCAAAGAACCCCTTCTGAGACTGATAGAAGAAGCTCTCAGCTGCTTTGGAGTGGTGGTCTGAACAAAACTTTTCCGCACCATAGGCAATTTCCGGAAATATACAGAAAAAAGTAATATCCTCCACACAAAATTGATTTTAGGCCTGTTCTAGGATAAGATGACCTAGGCCTGATTCAGCTATGTGGAAATTAATCAGAATCAGCCGTAGTTAGTACTTGGATGGGAGACCATTAAAGAATATCAAGTGCTGTAGACGATATTGCGGAAGAAGGAACTGGCAAACCATCTCTGAGTATTCCTTGCCTAGGGCCATTTCATAGCGCTGTTATTCCACTTTCAACATCCTATGGAATCCAGGGGTTTGCAGTTTAGGGAGGGGCCTCAAGGGCCCCTCCCTAAACTGCAAACCCCAGGATTCCATAGGATGTTGAAAGCGGAATAGGAATAATAGTGCTATGACAGTCTAGTGCGGAAATGGTCTAAGTTAACCCTATACAATTCTTGAGGTCTTCATAAGTCAACAGTTGACTTGAATGCACAGACATAGACAGACACAAAAACACATATGAGTGCCTTGGAATAAATTACAAACACTTCACCCTCTCATCTTTGGATATTGCATTCTTGACCATTCAGCCAGATCCTGCAGACAGAAATTAAGTTACCTGCCCTTTCCCCTACAAAAGGTTTTATGCTAATGGTATGCTTATCTATGTAACTACAAAGGGAGGTGATTTGGAGGTGAAGGCATGTCAGGAAATGCATTTATACTGGATGACATTTGCATGTTATTCCATGGGGAGATGGCATTGTTTTAATCCTCATCCCCATGAATAAGAATTCCACAGAGTGTCTTAAATCAGAAGGATTTTCTGACCCCAATGAGAATTCCAATGTGCTGAGGTATATAAAAACACTCCATGCCCTGTGGACACAGAATCAAGAATATTCTACAATTTCAAGTCACCCAGAGCCAGAAATCCTATGTTCACATGAGAATCTATCATTCTTCCTTCTTTTGACAAAATATATCCAACTGTAATTAAATGGATTTGTTGGAACACTTTTGTCTGCAATACAACGTAATTACATGGGAAGTGGCTGAAACCTGGGAGCTTTATTTACAATTTTTCAGATGACAATGTCTGAAAATACCTACTTTGTGTGAATTCTGCCATAAAATGTGACTCAAAGAGAGTAAAACGTCCTGATCGTTTGGATGAAGGGTACTACAATTTTTAAACTTACTTTCAAAAAAGACGTTTAGCAATCTGCTTTCTTCATTCAATTCCAGCTCAGTCTAAATCCAATGTCACTCCCAAATAAGGTACACTTACTGAATCAATGGAAACATGGTAGGTCAACCAGGCACGACTCCATTATGCTTTGACCCAGTGGCTGGTGAGAGCCCCTCCCTGCAATTTCCAATTGCCATTGCTCTGGCCTCTGAGGGAAAGAAGAGCAGCTATGCACAGTTCTAGCATGCCTTGGCTCCAGCAGTTAGTGTGTGGCCCTTCCTCCAAATTCCAGTTGACATTATTCTGGCCTCTGAAGGAGTGAGGAGGAGCCAACCACAGCTTCAGTGTGCCTTGACTCCAGCAGCTGGTGGGAGCCCCTACCTCCAGTGCCACTCCTCCGCTAATATCCCCTTTTTCCTTGTGCGTCCTGTCTTATTTACCTTGTGAGCCTAGGGCAGGGAACTGTTAAAACTAATGATTAGTAAGCATCTCTGAAGGGCAGAATATTAATACCGCCCCCCCAATAAAATAAATAAGTCATGACTTCTGTAAGTTCCATTGATTCAATGCAAGTATTCTAGCTGCAACTAACATTGGGTTTAATACTGGGGTGTTTCAATTTCACACTGGGAATTGGGCTTTATACAGAGAACTGGGTGATAGGCTTCCCCTGAGTAGGAAGTAGCAACAATTATGTTAGCACTTTCTCCAGTGGACATTTTGCCATCTTGAATAATATACCTCAATAACAGTAATAATAATAGCAATGCAGAGGAGGTAGAGAAAGGGGGGACATTTTATTCATATTTTTAATGTTTATATGCTACCTTTTGACTCATCAGGGATCTTCTAGGCAGTCCAGACAAGGCAGCTTGCTACTGAAATCTTGGCCTCCTTACCAGGACTACTCCAGTATTGGAAGTGTTACTTTTTTGGACTACAGCTTGCAGAATCCAAACTCCAGAAAACTCCCCAGCACACATGTTCCCCAAAACCTCTCAAAAGCTCTGTAACTCATCACATAACAGTTAAGTAAAAAGCAGCTAAGTATCCTGGGCTCTTCCCTAAAAATAATATGTTTACCATAAAGCAAATTGGATAGGAATCCAATTTATATGATCATCTTGGTTAGGTTGTTAGGTTTGCCTGCTCCTTTCTCAAATCAGCAAGCTGCTGTTTCAACTATTTTGTACCAGAGCATTCATCCACTTCAAAGTTAAAGCTAGTTCTTTAAATTAAAGTCTCTCCTTTCTAGATTTATTTCTCATTGACTCTATAATTATATAATTAAAGCTAATATAAGTAATTTAAACATTTAATTTATTTAATGGCATTGAGGAAAGTGTTTAAGGTCAAAGGAGACCTGAGGTCTTGGAGTCTAGCTGAAGTCATGATTCATGAGTGAATTTTCAGACAGTGATTCTAGTTAGTTAGGTGTCATTGCAAGGCTAATGATCAAAGGTCTTAAAGAGACAGCGCTGTTACCCTGCTCTACTGCTCAAAATGGGGTGAGATTATTCTATGTATGTTTAAGAGCAGTGAGATTCAACAAACTATTTCTATTCTACGTAAGAGGACAAAATTGAAGATTCCTTAACAGGGGTGGATATTTAAGCTTCAATTCCTCCTTTCCATCTCAGTTTATTGATACTCATTCAAATAGCACTATATGTAATTTGTAAAATGCTCTTTTAAATAATTACTGGATTGATACCGTTAGATTTTTTTACCTGCCCTAATGAACATTCATGAAAGCCAGTGTGCTATAGTGGTTTGAACATTGGACTACAACCTTGGAGATCATGGTTTGATTCCCCACTCAGGCATGAATACCCATTGGGTGACCTTGGGCGTTTTCCCATGCACTCAGCCCCAGAAAGCCCCATGATAGTTTCACCTTAGGGCTGCCATAAGTTGGAAATAACTTGAAGAAACACAACCACAACAATGAACATTCATGCTGCAGTGTTTAGTCAATCGGGCTGTAATCCTGTACCCATTTATCTGGGAGAGAGTCTAGTGTATTCAATGGGAATTTGCATCTAAGTACCAGGAACTGAATGGGATTTTCTTTATAAGAAGACCTGCATAGGATTGTACTTCCAAAATAGGAAAGAGGACAGAAACACAAGTTTATATTTGGGGGAAGACCTGCAACAAATAACATGGAGAATCATAGAGTCATAGAGTTGGAAGGGGCCCCATAGACTGAGTCCAGCTCCCCATTCCATGCAAGAACTCCAGCTAGAGCATCTCTATCTTTTTGAAGATGTCCAAGGAAAGAGACTCCCCCACTTCTCTAGGTAATTGGTTCTATTGTCAAACTGCTCTTATGGTCAAGAAGTTCCTTCTAATGTTCAATCAAAATCTACCTCCCTATAATTTAAAACCATTAGACTTGATCCCACCTTCTGAGGCAATAGAGAACAAACCTACACACTCCTCTGTGTGACAATCCTTTAGAAATATAAAGAATGTAATCATATCACCCCTCAGTTTTCCCTTGATCAGGCAGAACATACCCAGCTCCCTCAGATTTTCCTCATATCCTTTTTTCTCCATACCTCTTATCATCTTTGTTGCCCTTCTTTGAATGTAGTCCAACTTCTCTATATCAAAATGGGAGACCAGAACCGAATACAGTACTCCTGATGAAGCTTGACTAGTGCAGAATGTAGCAGGACTATTACTTCCTTTGTCTTTGAAACTATGGTTCTATATGCAGGCTGAAATGTTGTTGTTGCTGCTGTTGCTGTTTTTATATCCCTCCTTTTTCCTAGTTTGGGACTCAAGGTGGCTTACAAGAACTAAAAGAGACATTGGTTAAAAATGTACCAAGTAGAAAATTTAAATGTCATTAAATTATCCATCAAATTAAAAATAAAAAAAAACTTACTAGAAAACAACAAATACGCAAAAGAGATAGACAGCACAGCACAATTCTGCAAAGCCCAGTCCCCTTCAGTTGTCAGTCTTCAAAAGCTGACTGAAATAAAAATAATATCTTATTCTTCTGTTGTTATTTTGAAGGAAAGGAGTGTCCTGGTCCTTTATCGGTTTAAAATTTTAATATGCAACCAATAATAAATTAACAAGTTAATTCCAGGGTTTGAGGTCAGTTACACTTCACAGCAGTGCTAGCCAACATAGCCAGTAGTGGTAGAGTATGGAAACTACAGTTCAAAAACCGTAAAATTCAAAAATATCCAGAGGCCCAAAATTCCCAAAGCAGTTGTAGCATGCAACACAGCATCCCTGGCAGATGGCTATCCAAACTCTGCTTAAGGTTCTCCAGCAAAAGAGAGTCCAGAATTTTCTGAGTCATTCAGTGATTCATGCCCCAAAATCATGCTTCAAATGGACTGGGTGACTTTAAAAATAATGCAGTGTAGGTATTCTGTCTATTGAACATTCATTCACTTATCTTTTTTTGGTAAAATGCTCAATGTTTTTAAAATTTGGAAAACTTTGACAAGAGAGAGAAGAGTAGTGGCCTCATAATGTCACACATATTAGCCAATCAGTGCTGGGCACAACTGGCTTCTTCTTCTCCAAACAGTTACCTAGGTCACCTAGCTCAGTCCTGAAGATGGTATGTTCAGGGGAAAATGCATGAAATATGTTTCCACAGTGACTTCGTGACACTGAACATGTATTTTCCGTAGTAGCCCGAGGTAATGCTTGATGCAACATGTGCCCACATCACCTAGAACAAAGGCAGTACCTTTTGTCTTCAGAATTATATTTTTTATTCATGTGCAACTGTAAGCAGATTTGATTGATTGATTAATCCTCATGCAATTGATTAAACTTTCTTTAATCATGTGGCAGGTATAATGAATATGCATAAATTAGTGCCATCTGATGAAGACAGAAATTAGTCCTAAATGCAGGATTGGCTCTGCCATTAAGAAGAGTGAAGCAATTGCCTCAGGCAGCAGATTTTTCGTGAAAGAAAAACAAATAGTCATTTAATTTGTTATCATTGCATTTTTATTGTCAGGAATGGGGAGAGATCCTTGTGGAATTACATACTTGACATGACAAAATAACGAGGGTGGCTTTAGAAAATATGCACCCTGACATGGGTGTATCAATGAGTGAGTTAGGAGTGCCATTTGCTGCTTTGCCTCAGGCAGCAAATTGTCTTGAGGACAACCTTGCCTAATAAAGCTTTCTTCTGCTAAAAAGAAATCACTTTCTGTTTCAGGTTGCCTCATCATAGGTTCAGAATAATGCCAACTTTCATTCATCAGAAGCCTGCACAAATATTATCTTTTTCAATATCTGGCTCCCTGGACTGAACAGGATGTCCGCATATTAGGTTGCTCTTTTGTTCCATAGGTTACGGGTATCTAACCTGTGAACACCTTAGGATCTGCATAAGACCTTGGCCACGTGCAGCAGAAGAAAAACCAACAGCCTCAGTGATTCTGAAACAGAGTGATTTTACCACTCTCCAAAATACTTCTCATTCCCAATAAGTAGCTATTCCCTCATGTTTGATTTGAGCTACAGTCAATTTGTTCTCATCCAACTCATTAGTCAGATGCTGAATAAGTGATAATACTGCAGGGCCTGGTTTTGATGAAAAGCAGATCAGATACTGAATATTATCAGTGTTCCAATGATGCTGCTAAACAAGACATTTTAATGGAACTTTTGAGGAGCCATCACTGATGCCTAAATTGCATGCAAAGGGCTTTTAAAGGACAACAAGATATTCAACTACCTTTCATCAGGACCAGCCCAAGACATTTTGGGTCTTCTCAGTGTCCTCTCTCCCAAGGAAGGCTAGGAGGTCCCCCTTGTTGCTGGGCTTGTGTTGGCAGGCAAAGACTTTTTATTCAGAGAGGCTTTTAGAACTGATGAGTTTTCAGAGAAGGGTTGCAAAATAGTACTGTATTGTTTTAAACTGTACTGTTTTAACAAATCTTTTTAAAGTGTACGTTTTAAATTGTTTAAGTATGGTTAGAAGTGCAATTCTGTTTTACTTTTTAATTATATTGTAATCATTTTAATTTGTAAGCTGCCTTGAGTCCCAGCCCAGGGGAAAAGGTGAGATATAAATAAATGTTAAGATGATGATAGTGGTGGTAATGGTTTGAGATCCTATACTACCAAAACAGTTGAAAGTGCACAACTATGCATTCTCCTGGCCCACACCTACCTTAACAGCCAGCAGTTGCACCAAGTGAAGAAGGTCTTTTCTGCTGGAAATCAGGGTGCAGTTCCAGCCCCCTCCCACCTGCAATCCATAGTATAACAAAGAGTTGCAGCAAGGGCCCTGCTTCTTCTCCTTGCAGCCTTGTTTGCTGATACCTGGGGTCTGAAAATGTCAACCTGCTGTACCCTGACTGCCAGCCAAACATACCCACTTCACTTGGTGTAACTGCTGGCTGCTAAGGTAGATTTGGGAGGCATTTGCAATGGTGGCAATAGTGCCCCAGTCATAAACCTGAATTTCGCAAATTTGTAATTGCTCTACAGAATGCCAGCCATTATTTTGTTGCTTGATGCAGCAAAGAAGATGGTTCTTCCCTAGAGTTACATATGTAAAAGCCAACAGGGTTAGCAAGTGAAGACCCTTTCACACTGCATGATTATAGTGCTTTGATTCCACTTGTTAACTGCCATGTTCTGTCTGATGGAATTTGGGGATTTGCAGTTTAGAGAGGGGCCAAACTACACTAAGTTACAAACCCCAAGATTTCATAGCATGTTGCCATAGCATTTAAAGAAGAATCAGAGTGCAATAACTGTGTAGTGTGAAAGGATTCTGAATCTTTCTTTGGTATCAGTGAGGATGAGGCAGTATCCTTCACCACACTTGAAGGCAACAGATTAGCTTATGGGACAGAGAGCAGGCTGTGTAGCACACAATATTCTCCTCCATGCTGCTGCCTTCTAGTATTTGCCACATAAACTGGCTGTCTTTTCCTGCCTAATAGTGGGGACGGCCCTGCACTTCATTATCAATTATAACTTACTGACAAAGGCAGTTTACCTTTGACTAGCACTAGAGGACACCATCTGTCTAGATTCATACATAATTCTAACAATTCATGGACAATGAGGAATGACAAAGGACAGTATGAGAAGCTGGAATAATGACTGGACTAATTACCTTCTTCACCACTTATAGAGTATTTAGGAAGAGATATCTGAGTCATGAGACTCATCCTATTTTCTTTAACAGTACTTAACTCCTTCTTTGGAGCAGTTCTAAACACCACAACTCTTTCCATTAAACTGTTGAAACTTGGAACCTAATTAAGAAACAAATGTCTTCCAAAGGAAGCTGTTTGATTACATTTTCTATGTGATCATCTTCCCTCTGTTCTAAATTAGGTGTGTGCAAAGTATGGCTCTCCAGATGGTTTTCTACTGCAACTCCCAGCATTCTTCATTATCGGCTATATTAGTTAGAAGTAGTGAGAACAGCAGTCCAATAACATTTGGGGAGCCACATTTGGCACACCACCGTTCTAAATAACACTTTAAAGTCAATACCTTTCCTTATCTATTTCAGTTCGTGAGTGCCTCACCCAGTCCTCTGATTTCACAGTACCTAACCATAACTGTTTCATATTCACAAATGCTACTTAGTCACAATTTTGAAGCTCCTGCCATGGTCATAACTTACCTTCCAACCTACTTTACCAGGCATCAGCTGGATGGGGAGAAAGAGGTCCATTCTGCTGACAATCAGAGCACAGTTAAATAATATTTCCATCAGGTTTAGAAGGGAGATTGGGACAGGAGAAGTTACTTAGTTAAGTACTGAGTTAAGTATGATACAGGATTCTGGTCATTGTTTGTTACTCTGATAAATGAATCAACTGCTCAAGTATCACTTCTTCTCATTGCTATTTGCTCAGCTCCTCTGATGTCATGATCTATTATGTCATCAAGAGTGTATAAACCTTGTGCCGCTCAGCCACCATTTTGTGGCGGCATGGGGAAAAGTTTGATTCTACATTCTAAGATTTATGGGCAACTGTGGGCTAAGAACTGAATTGGACTGAATTGATGCCAAGGATTTTTGAATCAAAATGCTGGCTTTTACTAAAAAAGGACAGAATGACAAAGTAGTTTGTGAATGGATTGGATCTAAACTTAGTTATACAGAAATGTCATCCACTGAAATCAGACTACTTTGAATTTGGCTAAATTTAATTGAACTTAACCCAAGGTATCAACATCATGACTGACATGCCTAATTTAATGGTTGATAAAATGTACACTGGCTTGGTGTAGTTGAACTTCAAGGTAAAGAAATGTCAATGCTTGGTACAATTTCAAGGGAAATGGCAAAGGAAAGAAATTGAAGATGAAGAGGTAATTGGCACTAATTTCAAAGATTTACCGCACGTCTTATACAGTGCAACCATTTGAATCTTGTCAATGGGCAGAACTTTCATGTCATTACTGTGAGAAACTATACTGGGATTTCTGCTTTTCTCCTATTTTTCTAATGTGCTGTTGTACTTTTCCCATCTTCTGAAATGTGTTGTTATTACTGTGATATGGGAAGTAAAGGTGAGTTTCTACTCTAACCCATACATTGATCAAAATGTGAGATGACAAAAGACTATTATGTAACCTTAAATATTGAACTGCATATCCAAATAATTTGGGAGACTTCTTTGCTTGCTTTCTCTTCTCTGTAAATCAGACTTTGTTAGACTGATGGAAGGACCTTTTCAGATACTTCAAAGAATGATGTTATTCTTCATGGTGTATTGCACTAGATGAAACTGTATCAGCTACACTATACTGTGCCCAGAAAATTGACTGCACGATAATACAACTGTAAGACAGGAGTGGGCAACTTGTGGATCCAGTTGTTGTTGGATCCCAAGCTCCATCACCTGTAACCAAAATGACCAATCACGGGGCTGAGGAGAGTTGTAGTTCAACAACTTATGGAAGGCTACATATTCCCCATGTGGGTTAATAGGTGATAGCTTTATTTTTTAAAAAAGTTGAATAGAGATGTCTGAAATGAAAGGATACAGCTCTGCTGCTTGAAGGAAGAAAAAGAAAACTAGTACTAGATGATACTGCACAGCAAGGATGAAGTAAATTTCAAAGTTCACAAATAGATTGGAGGGTTAAAAAAATGGCATTCTTAGTTACTGATCTACAATTATCTAATTGGTACTCAAAACACTGAACTACAGAGACCTCACAGCAACAAAGGATGTACTAGCTAGGAAGAAGAAGGAGAGTTCCAACTCCTTACATAATACAGACATAATACAATGGACCCAAGTGATTAGTGATAAGTGATTACCAGTGATCATGGAGTGTTGTGTCCCATACATAAAATCACAGCAATGTGAATGCAGATGCTCTGAAGCATCCACACACATCTCAGCCATTTAATAATATGGGATGCAATCATTTGTGTTTTTTGTCATTCTCAATGGGTCCTGGAACCAACCTGCCACAGATATGGAGGGGGCACTGTATTGCTATTTGAGTATTAAGAGAAGTGCTACATTTCAGCAAAAGAGGCTCCATTTGGAATGAAAAATATTTCTGAACAGAGCTGGACAAAGCTGCCAGGGCTGCCCATGTTCTGAAGAAGACTGTCCATGCTGAGAGTTGTAGCCCAAAATGTCACTCTTCCAAGCTCTGCTAGAAGCACACAGAAGATTAACTCTAGCATGGGGTTTCTTCTAGAGTAGCTTCTAGCAAAAAACCTGCACTGTAATAGCAGTTCTACAGCCAAAATAGTGGGAATCTTGTTGATAAGAACGGGCTCTAGCTGATAATGATCAAGAACGGTAAAAAATAAATGTGAAACACAAAAGTCTAAGATCTCTCTCTAGCTTGGGGACATTGTAAATCTTTCTGAGCCACTGGCTCAAATACTACATGGATTTTTTCCTTATATATCAAAAAGAAAGAGCTAAAGAATTACTCCCTGAAAATAATTAATTAATTGAAAAGCTGAAAATGGAAGGAAAATCTTGGGAAGGAGAGTGCCACTTGCAGAAGCTCCCTTAGTATGAAGAACTTTCCTACTACACAGTCATAGTGCTTTGAATCCATTAACTGCCATGGCAGCATCCTATGGGATTTGCAGTTGGGAGGACTTAGAATTATGTCTGAAATCTCTAGTGTCTCATCAAACTATGAATCCCAAGATTCTGAAGGATGTTGTTACAACAGTTAAAGAGGAAGCATAACACTATAATTGTGTAGGGTGAAAGCACCCCATGGTTCTGTGAATTAAATTTAGCTAATTAAGATTTATTTCCCTAAGTAAATACCTTGAATTTATGTGAAAATACAATATGAAATTATTTCTATCCTATTCACACTTACCTGGGAGGAATTTGTACAGGACACAGCTGAGCGTACTGATAAGTAAACATGCATAAGATCATGTTAAAAGACTGCGCTCTTCAACCATTTACTCCAGACAAGGCCATGTTGCTGTAAATGATACAGTTCTTAGGGAAATTAGCCCATGAATGAATCTGCATGGCCTGATACCGAAGGCCATCACTTATGTGAACAACAGGTGAAGAGCTCATAAACATAAAGCAATGTGTGACCTTGGAAATAGAAATGCCTAGATGGTTGCTTCAGGGGCTGATTTCTGTGAGTTCAGAGTCCTATATTATGTCCTTCAAGTGAGCAACAGCTGCTTTTGTCTGGTACCTATACCTCATAAGCTACTTTCCCTATTTGGCTTTTTGAAACAATTTGAGAGGAAGGGTGTGTGTGTTTTTAATGCATGTGCACATACATTTGATGTATCAGATGCCCTTCCTTTTCCACATGATTTCTTCTCCAGAGAGAAAATGTTTTACAGTTGAGTTTGAGCTGTTGAAACTGTATAAGAAGTACAATTCTATAGGTCAGTTTTCTCCAGCTTGGTGCCTCACAGATGTGTTGTACTTGGATGATTTTAGGACGTAATACAGCCTGTTTGGAAGCTTTGAAAAGACAGCTACAAAAAGTAAAGACAGCGGCACTATGAAATTAGATGGGTTTATATTAGTTGTAAAATTTATCAAATGACCAAAAAAGGAACTAATAGAAATTTAATTTAAAAAGAGCAAAATCTTTTTCAGAATTCAGCACAGGGTAAGTTAATGTGGAACAGAAGTACGAATAAACATACATAGAGTTACCATGAGCCAGCTTGGTATAGTGATTTGAACACTGGACTATGACTCCGGAGACCAAGATTTGATTGCCACTCAG
The DNA here is from genome assembly GCA_030412105.1 of Cyclura pinguis. Taxonomy (NCBI): domain Eukaryota; kingdom Metazoa; phylum Chordata; class Lepidosauria; order Squamata; family Iguanidae; genus Cyclura; species Cyclura pinguis. The sequence goes on along the minus strand of CM059600.1, from coordinate 313,212,597 downwards.
CAATGGGAACTTACTGGCTGACTTTGGGTGTGTCACACACTCAGCCCCAGAAAACCCTGTAGTAGATTTTTCTTAGGGTCGCCATAAGTCAGAAATGACTTGAAGGCATACAATGACAAGAGGAGTCAGCATGTGACATTTTGCAACCTGAGACAAAGGACATGGTTTCCTTCCTCCCCCAGCCTATGTACAGAAGCAGCTGGTGAAGCAGTTGGTTCTTCAACATGGGTCATACAGCAGAGTCCTTCACAGAGAACAGCAGGCTAATTTAAAGGGAGCAGGGCTGGTTATGTGACACACACAATTCTATTTTTGATCAGTGGGGAATGACCAGGCAATCCAGGAGGAATAGTGGGGAGGGGCGTCTGCCACTGTCACCTCATATATTTCACATGCTGTGGTTGCCTATCTCATTCTCTGCCTAATGGTAGGGCTGTCCCTGACCGTATGAGAAGGTGGTGAACAGCCTCAGCGATAAGCAGTGGAACAAGGCAGTGTTGCACCATGACTGTGAGATCAGGGACTCAACTCCAGTTGCTAATTCCAGCCAGAATAGACCCAATGGGAGGTTGGTTAGCCACCTGTTAGGTAGGTGCAATTAGTTCATGGGTCTATTCCAGTTTGAACTAGCAATTAAATTTAGGATAGAGGGTTACAAAATGGTTCTTTCCACTCTGCAAAATATCAGAAAATAGTTTACTGGTATAAAACTGGCACCTTCAGCTTTATGCCCAGGCCTTAGAAAAAGATGCTCCACTTACTGCATCAGTGCAATATCACAAAACAGCATATTACACTGATGGACTGTTGAGAAATTAACTGGGGTATATAGGGACTTAGGGCATAACCAACTTCACCAATGTGAACAGTTCTGTAAGAATATTTTGCATCAAGATCTGTGACTCACTCTCTCATGAGCTGTGTGCACTGCCCTGAAGTGAGGAAGAGCACAAGAAAGCTGCATTTTGAAGTTGTTTTCATCTTGAAGTTCTGTAGTTGTTTCCATCTTGACTATGTAAACCACAAAAACATTATCTCTTTTAAAAACAGAGAGCTGCTACTTTTCTTGCAGATGCTGTTCAATGCCAGATAGGCTGCTTATGAAATTAAAAGTCTTTACTGTTTATTTTTATAAGGTGTTTACTCAAAGCATTAATTCCTAGCTAATTAACTTGCAGCTAAATAATTGACATGTTTGATCTGAAAAGATACTAGAGGACAATGGCAACACTAACAAAATGCATAATTTCTATCATGCTTCCAAAGCTAAACTGACAACTCAAAATCTCTTCATTGCCCCCAGTGCCTAATACACTTTTTGGTGGTGATAGTAGTGGTGGTGGGGGTGGTGAAACAGTGTTAAAAATAATGTGTAAATATGCATTTTAAAGATAACGCAGTGCTGGGTTGGCACATTGTGCTTAGGAGAGCGTTCTATTTTTATTTTCCTTTAAAGGAGAAGTTAGGGCATTTCTCCCTTCTTGCTGGAGCTATTTATCTTCTTGCCCTTTAGCCAAGAATCGCTTTTCAGTTTGGACTGCATGACTGCGATTATGCATAACCACAGAGTTAAACATTATGATGAGAGACATAATTTATTTCTTCAGTAATTTATTTCTGTGTGTGAGAGAGAAAGAGAGAGAGAAGAGGAGGCACCATTGCAACCTCCTTGGGTTTGCAGCCTGCAAATGTTCTCTCTCTCTCTCTCTCCCTCTCTCTCTTTTTCCTATTGACCACTTGTTAAATCTTTTTGTTTGTTTCCCGCCATTCCCCAGGGACCGGCAGACAGACAGCCTTGCCAGATTCATTTTCTGATCAAAGCTGTTTGATTTGGTCAATTTTGCCACATTGGAGACGTTCTCTATTACAGAGATAAATAGCCTTGGGCTAACTGTCAACGAAAACTTGTAAGCTAATAAATTATTCCAATTTCTTCCTGCGGATTTCTCTGGAGACAGCCCTAGGAAATACACTTTTTGATTAGTAAATTTCTCTGTGTGTGTGTCTGGACATTCAAATGTGTCGACTTTGATTAGCACCATTGCTTTTCAAGTAGATGCTGGCTGAGGGGCTGTCAGTTGCAGGCAGCCCTGATGCATAATGCATCAACTGGGCCCGGAAACAAGGAGCCTCATCCAAGGCTTGGAAAGGCGGGAAAATTGCCCCAACAACCCTTTTGCCACCAAGGGAGTTCTCCGAGTTGCGAAGACTTTTTGGCACTGGACAACACAGCCGTTGTGATCCACTGGAACGACAGCAAGGGCTTAGATTCTCATCTGGGGGCAAAGGAGATATCCTGAGGAAATTAGCTGGCCTCACCTAACACATTTCTTCCTCTTCCACCAGGCTCTGAGGCTTCTTACTTCTCCCGCCCCAAGCCACCCCCAGAAGGATCAAATTCTGCTTCACCTCCCACATGGATTCATCTGTTTGTCTGCTGTTTGCCTACTTAAAAGACCTGCAGGTTGTTATAGAAACAATATTTTGGCTATAACAAATCAATCGGTGCGTGTGAACACAAACACACAGATCATTTATCAACTGCAAAATACCCTAAATTATGACCTTTCTAAAACCTATCAGAAGGGCGAGGGAATGCATAACGTAAATTAAACTTTGAAGGGTCAGCGGTTTTTACTTTCACTATTCATCTTTCTTTCACCTTATAGGTTTAAGAACAAGAGTGCTGTGTAATTACATTTCAATGGGGTGCAGCGGTTCATTATTCTCTGCTATACCAATCTACTGCAACATTTCCAATGCAGTCAGGTACGTTTGAGCAGATATTAGTTAGTGTACCACACTTGCTCTTTTGGACTGATAACATCTTTTAATGCAGAGCAGAGGAATCATCTCCAAAGCACTCATAGAAAAGGGGGGAAAGGAGAGACAAAATCAATGTACTGCTTATATTTTCTTTCAAAAGGCCAAAGAGTGCTTTGCCACATTTTTTTTCTTCCATGGCTCTGATCTTTTTCTCTTTTTTATTTGGCTTTTCCAGTACTTTCCCCTCCTTCCATCTTGGTTTTGTGCCGGAGCCCACAGCATTGATAGAGATGGGTAGCTTCCAAGAGAAAAGTTTTACCATGCCAATTTTCTGTATATCGGATGGCATGGCTGAAAGAGTGACACAAGTGCACTGCGGACATCCAGAATTTACACTGCGGATGCTTGCAAATGGATAACCTCCTCCATCATAAGAACATTACACAGGAATGCTTGGAATTCCATTGACTTAGTCCTGCTGAAATCAACAAAAACCCCAAGCTAAAGGTCTTTGCTGCCTTGTATATGCAAAACATCAGAATAGTTTGTGATCCTGGATTGGTATGACAGTTAGTATACTCTATTCCAAGCCTTCATTTATTGTATTGCACATCTTTGGATCAGGGTGTGCTGCAGACTCATAGAACTGGAAGATCAATTCTTCCAGAGGTCGTCTAGTCCATCCTTCCCAAGGTAGGAAGTCTGCTATTAGAGCATCCTCAGAAATAAAGCAAAGAAAACAGAGGAGATAGGATTAGAAACATACTATCAACAGTGGTGATTTACACAGTAATGAATAAAATTTGGAAGTAACTGCTTACAAATAAGGAGCTAATTTTACTTATTTCCTTTTTCCAATTGCAAACATGGACCCAGAAATCTGGTAGTTGGGAGGTCTTGAGCCCCCCACAGAGACTAGGGTGGGGCTAAGCCCCCTTGAAATGATCTGGTAAAATTGGATCACCAAGATTCATATGTAGTTGATCTTCCTCAGCCACTGTCAGTCAGAAGTTTACAGGGTGACCAAACATTAATAAATATTAATACAGTTATTGTAACTGAGCTCACCCAGGAATAGTAAATGCCATCTGCAACCTACCCTATGTACACTTACTTGAGATTAAGCTACAGTGAACACATGAAGAACCCCACATGCTGCTTGTAATGCTACATTCTGCTTGTAAGAGTCTTGATATTTTGAGGATGTTTCAATGACAACGGATGGGGAAATTCATTTGCTGCCAGTAGATAAAAGTAATAATAACTCACCTGTCAATGTTGAGCCCTGCCCACCTTAAAACCAGTGGCAAGATCCCTGACTACATAAGTATTATATAAGTACAGAGAATATTGCTCTTCCTATGCTGTAAATGTAATATTTCAGTTAAAGGTTTACTTATGGGGTGTGGCAACAGTAACAGTAGTCTCTATGAGACTTCTGTCGTGCCATCATCCTGCCTCTTTCATTTAACTTTATGGAGCTTCAGGTGTTGTCATACTGCCTTCTTCTCATGATCTGTCCTGAATTCTTCTGCTTTTTTTCTCTGTCTTTTCATTTACCTCAAAAAATCTATTATGGAAAACAAAGTGGAATAGCTACCTAGAGCCTACTAACTCCTGGTGGAAGGAGCCTTCTGTCTAGAGATGCTCTGTACAATGGAGGGGAAATATTGTGCGATTCAAGTACTGCCCGATGCTGTGTCTCACGCTGCTCACTAAAACAACGTTCTAGGTTTTCTTGAAGTAACTATAAATATCTACTTTAGTTATCTCTTAGAAACAGGAAAGTATAGAATGACTTTTAAAGCCAAATCCAACTATGTACAGGAGGATTGGAAGTAGGCCCTTTCCGCAGCTTATCTCTATCCCGGCAGCATCCGATGACGATGGCAGCAGCGGCTGTCCTGGGAGAGGAGCACGATGGAACACTCCGCTCTGCACCGGCTGCCTGCAGGAACCAGGAAGCATGATGGCCATGCCTCTTCCTGCTACAGCACAGCTGGATACTGTCCCAGGCTGTGCAGGGGCAGGAAGTACAGCCACTGCGCTTCCAGGACCTCTGTGGCCAATGTAAGTGCAGATGTATGGCAGGAATGCGGCGCAGTTGCCAGTCACTGACAGGGAAAACCTACCAATGATTTGTGGCATGGTCACACTGCCTAGGGATAGGAGAAGGACAGGTCCGGAATGACATTGTGCATAAGCGTCGTCTTGGCCCCATCCTTCTCTTGTCCCCATGGTGGGTTGAACATGTTGCACAGAAAAGACCTAGAACTGCCATTATTACTCTTCAAAAAGTAACTGTCAAACTCTGAATGAATGGCCTGGTATGTGCCCATATTCTTTTTCTTTCATAGCAAAATAACTTGTAGCTTTTTAAAGACTGACACATTTTATATGGCATACGTTTCTGAGGCATTTGCCTTCCTCAGATGCATCTGCTGGTGGGCTGTAGAGCATGAAAGCATATACCAACTATATCTTTAGGATGACACAAAACTCTTTGCTGTGTTTTTCTGCAACAGAAAAATGTGGCTAATCCCCTGGAAATTTCTAGGTTTTTATAATTTTGCAAGCTTATAGGGTT